>OY728148.1:908344562-918344562 GCA_963277665.1 Viscum album
ATGGTTATTTGGAAGAATAGATTTACATGAAACAACCAATAGGTTTAATAGAATAAGGGAACCATAATTTGGTTTATAAATTGAAGATATGTGTTTATGGGGTGAAGAAAGTGTCGAGACTATAGATTATGTATTACAGTTTGTTCCCTATAACCAACTACTTTGTACTTTATATTTCATTCATATTAATGGATTTGAATATTAATACCTTATTATATATTGATATTTCTTTTGAATAACATTAATTTTATCACATTGAAAAGGTTATAGAAGTTCTCCAATATGATGAGAACTTAGAATTTCCATGAGGATTCTCTTAAATATTGTTCTATGGTCAGATAACATTATATGATGGGATGCATATTATGTTTACTTTCAGGTGCGATTACTCGTAAGTAGATGATATTTTATCTCATAAAGTTCACACTTGATAATTTCCAATATGGGATATTATAATAATAGACACACTAGTAGGAATTTCAATATATTTATATTTCATTGAATATTCCTATCTATAGGTATGCGTAATGGTCCTTATATTTTAAGATTGTTATTAATACATGTCCTAACTAACTCACTTAGATGTATTTTCATAAACCATGATGATATATTTCATGGAAAAGTTTGGTATGTTGTGTGTTTCATGAATTATGTGCTATTAATAAATAAGTTGATGAAGGATTTTTTCCTTCTATATTTATGGAAATTGATATCTCAGCCTTTGATTATAATGTAATCATCACATTAAACTTTATTTCTATGGTTCAATGATGAGTTTATTTTATATATTCAAAGTAAAATGTATCAATAATATTGGTTGATGACATGGGTATAAAACCTTCTTGATGAGAAATCATGAAAAATGGATTATCTTACACATTGATCATTTGTATTTAGTTTTTTTATATAGAAAATCCAACTCCAGTAACCTAAATTTATTATCTACTTTATTATATTAGAATAAGATAAAAGGGATATCATCTTGAAGGACTAATCAGTTTTTTAATCTTCAAGAACCAGATAAATATATGATTCCCACATTACATTAGAAATATAAAATACATACCATAATAAACATTCATGAATCTTTTATATTATGCATAATATACTTATTCATATCTTGGGGAAATTAAAACACATAAAAGGTGAGCTCAAATGATCAGTAAAGGTTGCGAATATAAGAATACATCATGAGTAAACAAGGCATAATCAATATGGAAAGGTAAATAATTGAAAACATATGTCGTTTAATCAATAACCTGAGCATGAAATGATTCCATGGATAATATTAATGTGATAATATCATGTATAATAATAATTTAATTCTCAATGAAGGAAATGATTAATTTTGGACTTCATGATCTCAGATATCAAGATATATTTTCCATCAAGGTTTTGTGCCAATCTAGTTTAATATATGGTTAGGTATACACCAAAAAACCATTTAATAAGTTTGACCAATTGGTTTGTCTCATGATAACTATCGATGAATCAAGGGGATATCTATAACTAGGAATCACCCATCATTGAATTTATAATGAATTCCTTGTATATTTAATGATCAATTTAATTCATAAACAATATTTCTTATCAAAAAATATCTATATTGAGTAAATTATATGTAATATTAATATTTCTCTAGTCAATCAAATAACATTCATAGTAAAGCACTATATATAGAAATGGTATAAGATATTTGAAATAATAATATCCATAATAAAAGGAATATAGAAATTTAAAAGAAATTTAATTTCTAATGAGAAATTATTACAAGAAAGTGAATGTTTCAAGATAAATTTAATGACCACAAAATTAATAGGAGATAAAATAAGTCAATCAATTCATTAGAAATATAGGTTTTGTACTAAAATAATTTATTTTTGGGAAATAAACAAAGTAAAAAATGAAATATTAAAATAATATTTTATTAAATATGTTTCTTTGTAAACCCATTGAAAACTTGTATAATAATCTAAATAGTGTAAAATGGTTCGGGATGTAAGAAAAATATGGATATAAAAGAAAAATATACATGATCAAAAGAGAAATAAGATCGGATTTTCTTTTAAACATTTCATTTCATGATTCAAGTTACAAAGACATGAAAATTTAGAAGAAAACATGGAAACTTATTAAATATCTATAGGATAAGAAAATATATGTATTTTATTAAGGATATATTTTAATATTCCTTTAATAAAGATATGAAAATTCTTAAACGAAATGAGATTGTAAAATAAATTCTTACACTTTGGAAATTTTTAAACTATAACCCCTTGAAAGAGTAAACTTGAATTGAAACTTTAATCATAATGAATAAATATATATTCATATTTAAAACATCAAAGGGTAATTATATATACCACATAAAAATAAAGAGGTGCATAGTACCTAATATTCCACAATGGAGTGGAATTCGAGATGAAATTTCATAAATCAAATTCAACTTGCCTTATAAGTGATTTTAACCTCTTATATGATAAATTTAGATTTATTATAATTACATAACAGAACTATATAAATATCTATAATATCATATATAATCTATTTATAATATCTTTTAACCTATTTGTTAATAATATTTTATTTCTATCAATGTTTTCAAGTGTCAACTACTTCGTTTTTCATGAGAATTTTGGTTCTATAGTTCTAGTACTTATTATTTGATTATGGTTCCATAATATATATAATTTTAATCAAGATATAAATATCATATATATTAATTATATATATATATATATATATATTTGTTCATCCATAAAATGTAGAGTTAGAAAAATAAATTACATCGTTCATGGAAACTATAAGTTGTATATAAGCATGAATGATTTTTTCACATTTTGATGGATGGAATGAAAACAAAACTTATAAATAACATTTAATAATCATTATTATATCATATATACCATATATATATTCATTAAATATATCCTTATTAGCATCCATTTAAATTTTAAATGAAAATTTAATCACATCGCTTCGCGGAGGTGGTAGTCCACATGTATGCACGAGCGACGTTATCATTTTACAAAAGATTAGAAGGTAAGAAGATAAATGATATATTATATTTATAAAATCATAATTATATAATAAATATCATATATACTCATTATTTCTATCTTTATAACCATCCATATAAAATGATGATGAAAATGAATTATGCTGTTAAGTGGAGATTGTAAGTTGTATGTACGTATGAGCGATGTTTTCACTTTCCATTGGATAGAAAAGAGGTGTAAATGGTTTTATCATAATAATAATAACATATAAGTATATTGATATTAAATTTATTATTTTATGATGATTAGAACAAATTTAGAGTAAGTAGAAGAAGAAATAAACATGAAAGAGTCGATAAAGACGATTACCTCTTCTTCGGTAGACTTTTTTTAGATCCCTTCTTAAGTAAAATTGGAATTATCTTTTAAGAAGACCGTTACATATAATTTTTGGATATATAAGTTTTGAATAGAATTTTTTAGGTTTCTTTATCTATATTTCTCAATGTGGTGTAAATAAAATGTAGAAGGGTGACCTTTTATAATTGAGGGGAGGGACACTCTAAATATTAAAATATAATAAAGTAAAATTCATGGAAAAGTGGTTCCAAAATGACATGGATTTGAAGATATAGAGTATATGTTCCTAATATAATAATCCAATCAAATTTATATAGGTTATATATCATTTTAAACCTTATTTTTTTGTTTAACCTCTTTATTAACCTTTTTAACCTTAACCATGGTAACAATTATTTCAATATTAAAGGGTTATAATTTTACTTATAAGGTGAAAATTGGATCATAAATGCAAAAGGGATGAAATTTTAGGCAATATATTATCCCCATTGTCTTATTTCAGGATTATATTACTTTTAAATAATTTAATAAAATATTATTTTCATAAGATATCATTAATTTCAATTTTGAAACAATTTATTTAATTTGACATTAAAGACATCAATAAAAATATGTAATTATAATATAAAACTTTCACACATCCATAATATGTTATATTTATCTATAAAATTCATGGGTAATTATAACTCCCTAAAATAAATTACTTTTATATTTTTTTAAAATCATTTACTTGATTTTTCTACTGCTGGTGCAAGCACTATATTAGTGTTTTGTAAGCATTTAAGGTAATTATTTCATCACTAAAAATTAAAAATAAATTATCATTAAAAAAATAATTAATATTTTAAATAAAAAATAATAACCAAAATTATACTCTTTTTATAAATTATACTCTTTTTATAATTTAATATATATATATATATATATGGTCAAATTAATATCATTAAATGAGATAAATTCAAGTGATGGATATATTTTAAATGTCTTATCACACTTTTTTAACCATAATTACCTCATTTACCATTTACTTAGGTGATAAATTTTACCAAGGTTATTATTCATAATGCATAAAATTAAAGGGGGATTATTTACCAAATTTTAACCACCTGATTACAAATATTGAATAATTTTTATCAAATTTAATTCCTATAATTTACAAAAACTAATTTAAAAATAAGTCCTCAAAATGTAGTGAAAAACTATTTTCCAGAAAATTGAATTTTTAAGCTAAAAATTTAACTTATATCAAAATCATGTAAAGTACTGAACATAATATAATTAAATATATTATTTTATATCAAATTGATCTTATATCAATTTAATTCAAAATCAAAAATATAATGGTTCTTTAAAATTACTTTATTTAAATTATAGAAAATAGTATTTTACAAAAATCAGTATTTTTACTATTCTCTAAAAAATAAATCTTTTTAGAAAAATAAAAAATATATATACTTAAGTTAATACTAACATTATAATTTCAAAAATGATTAAAATACCTTATAATAATATTTCAATAGTTTTTTTCTGATTCATTTAAACTCAGTGTTTCCTATAAAATAAACTATCAAAGATTATTAGATTTATATAAAGAAGAAGATATCATAAAATCTCAAGTTGTTGTTTTCTACCCCCCCCCCCCCCCATAATAATATCTCCATAAAAATTGAATCACTAAAATATTATAAATTGAGGATACTTCTAGCTCATCACATCCTTGGGTTCCCACATAGCTTACTCAATTTTATGTTTTCACCACAAAACTTTAACCAGGTGAGTGGTCTTATTTCATATCACTTTATCTCTATAATCCAGAATATATACCAGTTATTCACCATAATATAAGTATTTTTCCAATGTTATGGACTCTAAGTTTAGTACATGTGATGGATTAGGTATGTACTTTCTTAATAGAGATACATGGAACACATTGTGAACTTGATAGAGATTGAGTGGAAGCGCCAAGTGATAATATATCATCCCAATAAGATCAAAAAATTAAAAAGGAATAATATATATATAGGGATCATATTTCCCTTTTTTAGAAATATCATAACACTATTCTAATTATATTTTCATATGAATACCTCTTCACTAACATTTAACTTTAGATCTCACCAATGATGGCCAGAAAAAAAAATCTGACTCTGAGTTACCCTTATGTGTTGTTGAATTTATCTAAACTACTATATCATTTACTTATCTAGATAAGTTTCCAATATATTTATTTCTTAAAATTCAATCCAACACATTTTAGTTTTTCACTTCCTTCTATAGAGGTCTTAATAGAGATCCATCTGAATGCTCAAGTGAAAGCAATTATTGTAAGAAAATTATACTAAATGAAGGTGTTCATAAAAACCACATTTAAAATCTATAGTGAATGAACTTAACATATATTATAGATTTTAAATGGTCCTATAAATAAAAACATCTATATAAAGATGATAAGTAGTATTGAAACTCAACTTTGTATCCAGAGACTACTGAAGGCTTCTCAAGAACATTGTGGTAAACCTCAGATCCTAATCAAATGCGATTGAGAGTGATATTCCATGAAATCTAAAAACATAATTAATTTATAAGAGAGTAAGATGATAAAAAGATAAATCTTCTCTAATATCGATAAAATGTTCTGATTTTGTATGGTGATTCATTACAACCTAAATAGTATTATGCCCTTTATATTTTTTGGGGAGTTTAATGAAGAAATCCATGGAAATGTTTTACCATTTCCATTATGATATAGTAAATTTTTGTAACATCTCCTTAGACTTATATATATCAACCTTAAATTTCTAACACACCATCCATGTAGATACATACTCTACAAAATACCTTTTTATGTTATCCCATCATAAATACTCTTTTAAATCTCTATACATCTTCATACTTCCTGGATGAATAGAGAATGATGAATTATGAGATTCATCCAATAGATCCTTATTAAAGAATAGTATTGATGGTAAAAATACTAAATTTATAAACCTTATCATTCTAGCATGATCATGTTTGAATTTAGGAATATTCCTCCCCTTCTTCTGTAATTCTTTATCTTCCTTTTTTACCTTATTAATCCTCTCATGTATGGATAGTTGAAGTTTTATTTGAGAAAATAAGATATATCCCCTTTATTAAAAATTTATAGATACAAATTATTTAAATTGATAAATATTGAATATATTTCAATCCTCATTATGGAAAAACAAGCATGGTTTTTCCAACTCAAATAATTAACCACCTTGTTCGCCTTCCCGGAGTGGTAATGTATTAAGCGGTTATAATCTTTGATGAACTACAACCATATTATATGGTTCATATTTAACTCTTTCTGTATAAATATATACTTCATGATTTTATGATCAATATATATATCACACCTTTCACCATACAGATAATTTTTACATATCTATAATTCAAAAAATATCATTTCTAGTTCCAAATCATGATTCAGGTAATTTTTATCATGTATTTTCAATTAGTGAGAGGCATAATCTATCACCATATCATTTTTAATTAGGAAACATCCCAGTCCCTTATTTTACAAATCATTATATATGAAAACCCCTTATCCGTTGTAGGGTATTGTAAGCATAGTCTCACTAAACAAACTTATCTTTGGTTATTTGAAATTCTATTCACATTTATCTGTCCAAAAGAACTTAACACCCTTTTGATTCAACATATTGAATGGATTAGATAGTTGTGAGAAATCACTCACAAAGTATCAGTAGTATCCATCCTAAGAAAACTGTGGATCTTGATTACTTTGGTTAGTCTAGGCCATTTCTCAATAACTTCTTTCTTTTAAGGGGCCACTTATATATTTTATCTTGAAATTATATAATCCAAAATGATAATTTTTTATCCAAAATTCACAATTGGTAAATTTGTCATATAACTACTCCTTCCTCTAAGTCATTATCACAATCCTAAAATATTATTCATTCTCTTCCTTGTTCTTCAAATATATAAGAATACTTTATATAAAGACTACCAAAAACTAATTAAGGTAATCTCTAAAAACTCTATTCATTAAATCCATGAAGATAATAGGATCATTGGTAAGTCCAAATGGAATTACTATAAATTCATAATGACCATGCCACGTAAGGAAGGTTTTCTTGGGTATATCCTCCTTCTTGACCCTTAACTAATGAAATCCATATTAAATGTCAATCTTGGGAAAATATTTAGCTCTTTTTAATTGATCAAATACATCATCAACATGGGGTACAGGATATTTTTTTCTTAATAGTGATTTTGTTAAGTTCCTGATGATCAATGAAAAGACACATTGACCCATATTTCTTGTTAATAAAAATAATAGGTTTACCTCAATGTGAATCACTAAGATGAATTAATCCCTTATCTATATTATCTTGGAGTTTCTAATTAAATTCATATAACTCAATCGAGTCCATTCTATAATAATTGTATCACCCAGTATGAGTTCTATTAAAAAATCAACTATATGATTTTTGGGAATACTAGGAAATTCTTATATAAAAACATCAATAAACACTCATATAATAGGTATATATTCAATGTTGAGTTTCTCCCTAACCATATGAGATAAATATCCCTCATGATTAGGTAGTAAAACCCATATGGTGGAAGTAATTTCTATTGGGAGTTTAGGTTCATCCTCGAACTGATAGACTATCATAGGGTGATTCAGAATATCAAATGTAACTTCCCTTCCATGAAAATTGATATGGTATATATACTGAGAGAGATATGCCCAAAATTACATCAAAATAAACTAGAGAAATAATAACTAGATTTTCAGGAAGCACATTCAAAAAAAATCTATCAGATTGGATTTGTAGACTTAAGATGTGATCATCCTACCTTCAGGAGTTTTTGCTAACGAATAAACATCTAATAATTGAGGCAATGATGTGATTCCCTTAGAATATTATTCATATATAAAATATTGGTTATAATCTGAATCAAATTAAACATTTTCACTTATAGAGAGGATTATAAGTGTACCATTCACCACATCTCTTGGAACTTCCACTTCATCTATAGTAATTCCATATACTTTTCCATCTCCCCTTATCTTATTCTATGGAAAGTTCCCCTAACAATTTTGGAACTAGTTTAAATAATACCCCATCCATTTATAGTTGAAGCACTAGATAATAGTGGTTTCTTTCTTTTCCTTGCACTCATGATCCAGATTCCCCTTATCTCTACACTTGTAAAAAACTCACATTGCCTTCAACAACTTCTAGGATATTTCTTTTCATAATTTTTACATGATATAAATTGATTAATTATTTTACTATTATTTGATGAATTCCCTTTTTCTTGGTTCTCATATAACCTATTATTCTCTTTATTTCCCTTTAATACATATGATCTAGAAAATTATTTATCCATATTAATAGAACATGATACTATATCGTCATATGATGAAAACATTTGAGAAACCAGTTCCCTTAAGAGAATTTTCTTAATCTCATTAAATAAATAGTTAATCTTTATTTCCATATTATTTATGTAGTATAAATAATGCATGGATAATATTATAAAGTTACCCTCATACTCTTCCACACATTCTACTTCCTTTTACATTAAAGTGGGGAATTTATTCTCCATTTCACCTATTTGTTCTTGGGGGAAGTATTTCTCAAAGAATAACACTTTAAAAGTTATCTATTACATGATTTTTATTTATTAGACCTCTTTAATGTTCTAGATAAATGGACACCATTGATCATCATCTCCTTTCAAATAATAAACTACTAGAATAGTCTTTTTACTTTCATTAATCCTAAATCGATGAATATATTTTTGAGGGGATTAATCCATTATTCATATTCTAATGGATTAGTATTTCCATTAAAAGATGTAGTCTTTTGTCACACAAATTGATCCAACATATGTGAATAATGATATAGAATAATTTTTTTCTTCATACGGGTAAGGTTATTCATCATAACCTAAATAATTTGTCCTAATATTTCCATGATCTGCTCGATTCCAACACCAATTGCATTGGCTTTCTCAGCAATACAATATCTACATTGACTATGGGTGTTAAATCCATTTCTTCCTTTTAGACTCATCATTAAATAATGGCACACATTGAGTTATTTCATAATCGTAATGAATATTGAGCCATAAAAAATACATCTAATTGTAAAAGTTCTCAAATACAATAAGGTATTATCATAATTCTCATGTTAACTATGTTTATTTAAAATCTAATTTCCAAGGTTTATACTAAATTTGATTTGATACTAACTATATAAAACCCAACTCCAATAACCTATAGTCATTATCTATTTTATTACATTATCATAAGATACATGGTATCTCATCCTAAAAGACGGATCAGTTTAGTATTCTTGAAAAACCAGATACATATATGATTCCCATATTACATTGTAAATATAAAATACATAACATAAGAAACAATCTAAAATCCTTGATATTATTCATAATATCTTTGTTCATATCCAGAGGAAATGAAGACACATAAAGGGTAATCTCAGATGCTCAGTAAGGGCTACATATTGTAGAATCTATCTTGAGTAAATAAGGAATAATTAATATGGAAAGGTAAATAACTAAAAACATATTTCATTTAATCAATAACTTGATCATGAAATGAATCCATGGATAATATTAATGAAGTAATATCATGGATAATAATAACTGGATTCTTAATTAAGCCAATTCTAATGTTGGACATCATGACATTATACATCAAGATATCTTTACCATCAAGTCCTTGTGTTATGAAAGTTTAATTGATGGGTTATAATACACCAAAACCTATAATAAGTTTGACTGACTATTTTGTCTTATAAGACATGTCGATAGATCAAGGGGCTATCTATAACTGGTCCCCACCCATTTAGGCATGTCCAATGAATTACTCATATATATAATTATCAATTTAATTTCTAAATAATATTTCTTACCAAAAAAATTTGTATTTAGTAAATAATATGGAATATAAATTTTTCCCTATAAATTAAATAAAATTAAAAGTAAAAAATTGTATGTAGAAATGGTATAAAGTATAGAAAATAATCATATTCATTATTCAAATAATATATATATTTAAGAGAAATGTAATGTTTAATGAAAAATGATCATAATAAAGTGAATGTTTCAAGAAAGTTAAAGGCCAAAAAATTAATGTGATGCAAAACATGACTATCAATTCATCAAAAAAATAGGTTTTGTGCTAAAATCATATCCTTTTGAGAAATAAAGAAAATAGAATAAAAATAATAAAATAATATTTTATTAAATATTTTTTCTTTTTAAAACCATTGAAAATTTTTAGAAGAATATAAATTGTGTAAAATGGTTATGGATGTAGAAAAATCTGTTAACATCATATACATTAAAAATGAATATTCCTTTTTAACTATTTTAAAGAAAGTAGAAAATGAAACTTTTAGAAAACTATAGAAATATTCCTATAAACCCTTTTAAAAATTAAAGGATAACATAAAATATCCTTAATAAAAAATTTGAGTAAATTAAAATTACTTTTTTAAAATTATTTTGAAAAATATAGACATATAAGAAAAATATACCCAATCAAAAAAGAAATAAGATGAGATATTATTTTAAAAAATTTATTGCTTGATTCAAGTTAAAAATATAGGATATTTTGAATTAAAATATGTAAACTCCTTAACTATTTAGAGTATAAGAAAATAGATACAGATTATTAAATATATATTATAATATTCCTTTAATGAAAATAAGAGAAATCCCAAAAAAATGAGATCGTAAAATTAATTCTTACCAATATGGTGACTTTTAAACTATAACCCCTTGAAAAATTAAGCTTGAATTGAAAATGTAATCATCATGAATAAATATATATTCATGTTAAATAAATAAAAGTGGTAGTATATGCATCCCATAAAAATAAATAGGTGTGTAATACCTAATATGTCTCAATAGAATGGAAATTAAGATGAAATTCCTTATCTCAAATTCGAATTGCATCATAAGTGATTTAAAAATGATGTATAATAAATTTAGATTTATTATAATTAAATAAAAAAACAATATACATATATATAATATCATATGTTATCCATTTATAACATCTTATAACCTGTTTTTTGACAATATTTTATTTCTATCATTGTTTTCAGGTGTTAACTGTTTCGTTTTTCTTGAGAATTTTGGTTCTCTAGTTCCAGTCCTTGTACATTGATTATAGTTCCATAATATATTTAATTTTAATCATGATATAAATATAATATATATTCATTCTATATATATTTAGATTCATATATAAAAGGTAGAGTTAGAAAAATGAATTGCATTGCTCATGGAGATAGCAGATCTTACGTACACATGAATGTTATTTTTACTTTTTGATAGATGGAATGAAAGAAAGTTAAATAGCAATTTAACTTTAAATAATCCTTATTATTTCATATATATTAATTAAATATATCATTATTACCATCTATGTAAATCAAAAATAAAAAATTAATCACATCACTTCGTGGAGGTCGTAGTCAACACATTTGTACGAGTGACGTTATCATTTTCCAACGTATTAGAAGGTAAAAAGGTAAATTATATATTATATTTATAGAAACTTAATTTTTTTTTATAAATATAATATCATTGGTTTTATATTTATAACCATCCATATAAAATGGTGATGAAAAATGAATTACACTACGGTGTGGAGATGGTAAGTCATACGTAAGCATGAGTGATATTTTTGATTTTTGAAGGATGGAAAAGAGGTGTAAAAATGTTTTTTAAAATAATCATAATAACATCTCAGTATATTTATGATACTGTATTTATTATTTTATAATGGTTAAAATATATTTAGAGGAAGTATAATAAGAAATAAACTTGAAAGATTCAGCAATGATGATTACCTCTTCATCGACAGACTTCCTTTAGATCCCTTATTAAGGACCCTTGGAATAGTCTTATTAGAATACCATAACATATAATTTATGGACAGAGAATTTTGAAATAAAATTGGATAATTTTTTTTGTAACTGGGATACTCAAAGTGGTGTAAAGAAAAGAGAGAATGGGTGTCCTTTTATAATTGAGGGGAGGGTCACTCTTGTAATTTTCAAAATATTAAAATATAATAAAGTTGAATTCATAGAAAAGTAGTTCAAAATGACATAGATTTGAATATTAGTAGTATATGGTCATATTATAATCATATAATCAAATTTATATAGTTTTATATATCATTTTAAAGCATATCTTTGTTATTAACCCATTTGTTGACCATTTTTAACCTTAACCACTACAATAAATATTTCATTATTAAAAGGTTATAATTTTACTTATAAGGTAAAAAATGGATCATAAATGGAAAAGGGATAAAATTTTATACCATATCTTATTTCATTTATCTTATTTCATGTTTTTTATTATTTTTTAATAATTTAATAAAATATTATGTTTATAAAATATCATTAATAACATTTTTAAAACTATTCATTTAATTTGACTTTAAATACATAAAAAAATATGGAACTCAAATATAAACATTTCATATATCCCTAATATGTTATATTTATATATAAAATTCTTGGTTAACTATAACTCATCAAAAAAATAATACTTTTAGAGTTTCTAAAAATAATTTACATGATTTTTCTACTGCTTGTACAAACATTGTGTCAACATTGTGTAAGAATTTGAGGTAATTATTTAATCATTAAAAATTAAAAATAAATCACCATGATAGAAAATAATAATATTTTGAATAAATATTTATAACTAAAATTATCATCTTTTTATCACTATGTAAAAATTTTAGAGATAATAAAGTCGAGAGAGTGATATTTTAGAGTTATCTTTACTTAATATAATTCAAATGTCATTATCAAAGAAAAATGGCATAAAAATGCCATATATTTGAAGTTAGGATAGATATGGTTGAATTAATATAATCCAATGAGATAAATTGAAGTTATTTATATATTTTTAATGTCTTATCACATTATTTTTATCCTTAATTACCTGATTTACCTATTACTGAGGTGATAAATTTTACCATAGTTACTATTCATAATACCTAAAAATAAAACATACCTATTTAAAAAATATAAAACTATTAATTCCAAATATGGAATCCATTTTATCAAATTAAATTTCTATCATTTATAAAAAAAATGAAAAATAAATCATCAAAATGCGAAGAAAAAATATTTTCCATATATTGGGTTTTTAAGCCTAAAAATTAACTTATATCAAAATCATGTAAAGTGAATATCCTAATTGATTTAATTATATTATTTTAAATAAAATTTATCCTATATAAATATAATAATAAATCCAAAATATAACAGTAATTTTAAATCATTTTATTTAAAGGAAAGAAAAGACAGTTTTACAAAAATCAATATGTTTCACTATTCACTGAAAAATAAATATTTTTAGAAAAATCCAAAAAATTTATACTTATACTGATAATGACATGATTATTTAAATTATTATAAAACTATATTATAATAATATTTAAATATATTTTTTTGGTTTTTTAAACTCAATGTTGTGTGTAAATTAAGCTATCAAAGAATATTTGTTTTATGTAAAGAGAAATATATCATAAAATATCGGGGTGTTACATTGTCATTATGACATATATTATTCCTCTATGGTTTCCTTGAGATATTTCTAGATAGTAATCTTGGAATTTAGGTAGTACCACCTAATATCACACACAAATAGGCCTATAGGGTCACAAATAAATTGTTTCCTTTGATCTTAATTAAATATTATTTATATTTTATAATTGAAATAAATATTATTCACCACACGAAGAAGTAATATTTATTCACGATTTATTTAATGATTGAAAATATTAAATAAATATTTGTTTCTAAAGTAATTGTTTAATTTCACAAATATATAATATTTATTTATCTCTTGTCATTCGCATGATAATAAAAAATTATTTATTTATTAAATAATTTATTTATTTAGTTATTAAAAGGTTAAATAAATATTTAATTTTTAGGCTGTGAATAGAATTTTTATTTCTTTATTTAATAAATAATATTTATTTAAATATTTATTTGATAATTCAATAAATATTGTGGAGAATAAATGAACATGGTTTTGTCTAGTGATAAATATTTATTTATGAGATTGTAAAATAAATATTTATCATTATGCGGGTTACAGAATGCCATAAAATAAAATAAAAATTATTACGTGTTTTGTGGTTCCTTTTAGGTTTAATATATTATTAAGGGACTTCTGAAATTAATTAAATATTAAAACCTAACTGTATGTCTATAAATAGACTAATATGTAAATATGAGAAAGATTAATTATTATACACAACAATTTCCACTCAATATTTCCCTCCTACTCTCTTCCTCTCAAAACCAAGAAGAATAAAAGGAATTCGTTCATGATTGAAATAATATGAAGCAATCAAGGCGAACAATGCATGATTATCAGTCGATTATGCTAGCACCCAGTGGTTTATCGATGTTGTTCAGAAATTGAAGGAACACATATGGATCACTATTAAAGGGGCTCTGATTTGGGTCCTTATTGTGAAAAGATGATACAAAAATCAGGTTAGAATGATCAACATCATCAATGAAAAAAGATCTCAAGACTAAGGTAATATTTATTAGTGTGTCTTAAATTAATTATAAATTAACATGCAATGATCCCCTCTCTTGACTCCAAAATAATAATTTTTCAATATTCATTGGGGAAAATTCCATTGGTCATGGTGTTCATATCATGTGCATTGTGAATAATATATTGAATCCAATAAAAGATTAGCTATTCATAAGCTAAATAGGCACTTCCATTGTGTTCAGAACCATAAAGTGTTTTCAAAGTGGGGTCACATTCAATTTATAATTATTTATTGTTTGTTGAACATTTAGGTACATAAAAGTACTTTTTTATTTCAAGAAATTCATTATTATATTCCAATTGTCTATATATCTTCTCCATCCCTTCATTTATAGATCATTTAATCCATATATGATTAAATATTAATGAAAAAAATCTGAAGAACCCATCTGGAGGTTCTGGTGTTTCTAGCCAAATAACACAAGTATACGTGGTGTATAACCCAAAAGTACACGTTGTATACCCGTATTCAATTCGCCAGGATAACTCTTGAATTAATTCAAAGCATCATGCATTAAATACACATGTAATGCATTAAATTCACACTGTATATTGACTGAACCAATATGGAACATGACTTTTTTGACTACACATCATGTAGTCCATGTGTTTTCACGGTGGAAAACCCAGGGTTCAGGCCATGTTATTTATTTATTGCACAACATGGGGATTTAAAACCATGTAACAAGAAGGTTATAATGAGTGTTCTAGTTTTACATGTTGTGTACCCTACACATATCCATGTACCAATACATGCAGAGTCCCTAGGTGTGTATCACTAACACATGGTGATTAAGATACATGGCATATAACTATATGCACATGACATGTACCCAACCAATTTATGTAGAAAAAATAAAATTAATTTAGTACTGCATAAATCTCATCATTATGTGTTCCATGTATCATTAATTTGACCCATGCAGGCCATGTGATAGGTTTTATATGATATTAAATTCTTAATTAATTTTTATATAAAATTTTAACTGTATGCCATGTATAGTAGCAATATGTTGACTACATCACATGAATTAAAATCATTAAATATAATGTTAATAAATATGTGTTTTGTGTGCCATTTTATTGACTCATACACACCATATACTTATATGATAAAATTTGGATGATAAATTCCATATGATTATACTATATATGATCTTAATACATGTCGAGTAGTTCGAACAGGTACTCATCGAGTTGCTTCCAAGTACAAGTTGTCCACTTATTATGTTATATTTTAAATAAAATTAATTTATTTAAAATCATAAAGGATGGGTATATCCATGAAATATTTTATGTAAATTAAGATAAATTGAATTAATCAATTAGTCAGATAATTTATC
Source organism: Viscum album (assembly GCA_963277665.1). NCBI lineage: Eukaryota > Viridiplantae > Streptophyta > Magnoliopsida > Santalales > Viscaceae > Viscum > Viscum album. Next base: position 908,360,908 of record OY728148.1, read on the forward strand.
TAATTAATTCATTCACATTTATCTTAAAAAATAATGAATCAAAATGAATGCTATCTTGTTAATTCAAATACGTATTTGTTGGACAGCTGGGTGATTGAGAGCTTACACAATTCAATGTATGTGTATGGTTTCTTTTAAATTATTTATTTCATGGGGTTTTTTGATTATTTTAGTAAATTAAATTGATGGTTTATGAGTTATACCTCCCTATTTATTATGTATGGGCTTGAGTTTCTAGGGTTTCCTTTATCTAAACCCCCTTTATAGTTCCCTTCACCTACAAGTAAAGTAAAATAATTGTAAGTATGGAAATTCCAAGAATATAGAGTTGGTTTGAGATGGATCTGAGGAAAAACCAAACTAAGTAGATACACAAAACAGAGGTGGAATGTTGTAAAATCCATCTTGGACTATCTCAAAGAGTTTTTCCCCTATGGTCAATGATTTTTTATTATCCACTCAATAGAAAAATCACTATTTAAATCTCATCATCATTCCTTGATTTATTTATTTTATTTATATATAATTTGTGATTTATTTTATGGATATAATATCATGATCACATAAATAAATGAATTGATATGAAAATATGGAATTAAAATAAAATGATTAAGTGTAAATATTTTTTGGTTCATGGTTAATCACTTGAGTATAATCCAATTAATATTAACAAGAAATGTTAAATTTAAAATAAAATAAATTTACATATAATAAACAAAATATGTTAAGTTAATATTAAGTCATTGTACCTTCTATTATCTGAGTTAAGATGGACCTGTAGTTAAAGTGTCAGCCCAGGCCTTTGTCGAGGGAACTTTTAATTATTGGGAAATCTAAACAAAGACGATGGGTCAACTTAATTAAAATTTTATTATATTTAACAGCAGTTTTCTACTCGATAAAAATTTTAGAGGTAATTATTGAGTAAATACAAATCCGAATTTTAGGATTTGAAAGTCCACTCAATGGAATAAGGAGTTTCAAGCTTGTATTTGGCAATAACGCCAACCTAAAAACCATCTTATAATTTTCATGGACATTTTCTGGATTATAAGAATGGAAATATGGATCCCTGACACTATAATTTTTGAAGTTATAGGATATTCCAAGATTAATGGTGAGGACCATTAAGACTCTATAAAATATTGGGATACTTAATATAATTAAAATTATTATGTCTCATATAATTTGTAATCAAGTAAAATACTAATTATCTATTTTAATTATTATAAATAAGGAAATAGAACCCATGAAAAACATTGTGATCATTCCTTAACATAGGTAATTTCCTCACAAGCACATATTTCTCAAAGTGGCATAAAAGTTTTACACTACTTTACTATCATAGAACTTTTACTATTTGTTGGAATTCCTTAACCTTGATCATTTTCCCACTAAGAGGAGGTAAAAATGGATACCTGAAGAATATATAGAGAGAGATATTCCTTAGTGATATCTTATATTCTATATATTTAGAATAATAAAAGGTTTCTTAAAGATAAATGAGATTCTCCCTACACTTTTTTAGTGTAAAATCAAAAGGGTTTCTTAGCTTATAATCATCACTTCAAGTATTTAAGTATATTGTTTAAAGTTAAGATTCTATTTCGATAAGTGATTATCCATAAATCTCATATTATCATCCTTACCACCAATTTTATCATTATTCATCCAAGATTGGTTGAAGAGTATAGAGAAACTACTCGTAAATCCTTTTTTCAATACTTCACCTAGAAAAATAAGGTTTAGTGGAATCATATTTCTTCATATCATATAGTGATAAGAATGAAAGACAAGGTTGGAAATATCATGGAATTTTAAATATAATGGTTTCCTTAGATTTTCTTTCAAATAGTCTAAGAATTAAGAGGGAGTGTAATGATAAGAAGTCGATGTACTTCTCATGTGGAAAGAACAGTTATTTTAAGAATTACAATAAATTAAAGTAGAGTTGTTATAAACTTTTGGAACATTCATCATTGAATAAAATATTTCTATTATAACTCTTGTGAATTAAATAAAATATGTTTTATATATATTCTCATTTAAAAATTAAGAAATATTGGAAATATTATATTATGTAGGTTGAATTATCCCATAGGATGAGAAGGGTTTATTCCTATGTCAGTAGTTAGAATACATAACTTCTAAATTGACAGAATTGATTGATTTGAGTTCATAATGAGTGTCGCTAAAACATTTATCTCAATGTATATCTAGACACAATGAGAAATTATTTCAAATTTGGAATAATATTTTTATGGAACTTCATACTAAAGTAATTATTCAGTAACTCTAGAATCACATATATCTATTGAAATGAATTATGAATATAAAATATAATATTTTTACCTGATTGTGGAAAGATAATTCTTTTTCAATTAAAATTGAAAGTAGTTAACTTTTTTATACCTAGAAAATAGCTTTATTCTCTATTGAGCTAAGATATTAGGTAAAATAAAAACTATATAACATGTTTATGTAAAGAAACCTTCAAAAATAAATGTACACTACAAATATTTTAGAGTTATTTTAACAATGTAATGTGAAATATTCTAAAGCTATAGGTGAATTCATATATTTTATGAGTCTTTGTTAAATTTTTTTAGAAATGATCAGTGAAGTAAATGAGTGGCCTTGGTAAAGATAGAGGAATCTCTAAGTTGTCTTATTAGAGAAAATATTACCCAAGTAATCATTGATCATAAATGTAGAGTAAAGATATTTACAAACTCGCATTTCCATATAAACATCAATATAGTGATTATAGTAAAATAAATATCAATTATGAGTCTTATATATATAGAAAATATTCTATATTGTATTCCAAGACATGTTTTGAAAATAGCAGTGCAAAACTAGTAATATTCCTACTATATTGACTAATGGATATCATATAAATTTTGATATAATAAGAATATATTAGTACATAATAATAGGTGTTTTTTGAAAAAACTTTTGTTGAAAGTTGTATTTAGCTACAAACAAACATGAGATTCTTAGTTCATATTAGCTAATAATCCTATATCCACTAGGGATATTAATATCTAGTTAATACCAACTATGTTTCCATAAATTAAACCAATATCTTTTAGGATAATGGTAGAAGACTTAACTTCTATGGTTTAAGGATCTGGACGAACATGAGTTGGTATAGAGATGTTAGACTCCACTAAGCATAGTGGGAGGAGTAATTCTAAAGACATTGTTGTATAGAAAGTCATAACAAAAAGGTGTTTTATGTTCACCATGGTGGGTGATACATATTTTATTATTTTAGGATAAATATTTCTATAAAGAAGTAGTGAATGGAAACATGTTAAGGTTAGAAATGTTGTATAAATTAAAGGAATGGATTCCATGTATCATGATTCAAGGACTCCATATTTTGAACATTTCTAAGACTTGATACAACTGGTGAGTATTAAATATAAACTAGACATGGATGGTACAAGCCGATACTAATAAATTATGATTGGTTATTGAAAGGTTTAGTCTATAAAAAAACTATACACCAATAATCATGATTAAAATCCTTTTTAATTCTTATTATCAAAGAATACTTATATGATCATCATATTGATCGATTTATTTTCAAGGTCACATCATTTGAATAAAACAGTATGGAATATGTCTATATGATGCTACTAAAAATGAGATCATATATTATATGTCTATAAGGAATAACTATAAAAGTTTGGTGAAATAAATAAATTCCAATGATATATATTGATTACCTAAATTAATTTATAGATAAATCATGCACAGTGATAATAAAATATTTTTTTAGAAATGAATGAGTGATATGTTTCTCTAACAGGTTATTGGGAGCAATATAATTTTACAAGATAGATATGTCGATAACATATGAAAAAAATTATGTCTTGTCCATTTATTAAGACTTAAGGAATAAATTTCTCCAAAAATGAATTAAAGTAAAAAACCATGTAATAAGGAAAATATCTATAAAAATATATCCATAGTATTGATAAATCTAGTTATAGTATAAATATTGACAAATTATTGAAAAATATAGGTTGAAATAATTCAATACCTGATTTTTATTAGCCTATAATCTTTCTAGTAGAACATGCATGGCTATATGAAGAGATTGTGGAGATTAAAATAATTATACAAGATTAAGTGCTAGGAATTTATATAATATTACATGATATGTACTAACATTTTATATTATTAATGTATGATTTATAGTGTTTGAATGTCAAATGGATCTAACATAACTACGCTGAATTATATTTAAGACTATCTGACAATACTTGACAAAGTAAAACCATATGAGTTCCTTGTGTCTGAAAGAGTGGTAATACCAGTAGTTGAGGGAATTGAACATTTTTCTTCATTAAGTTAAATTTGATCTAGTATCTTAGTAAGTGTAATATACCATATGAGTTCCTTATGTCTGAGTATGTTGTATCTTCTAATGCAGTTATAGAAATGGTTTAGAAACATCATATTCTTATCTTGGGTTATACCAAAATAAAAGGTTTTATCATTATTATTATAATATTAGACTATGGACTTAATCAATATTTATGGTTTTAGAAATGGGAGCAAAAGGTGGATACTCAATAATATCACAACTTGAGGTATTTTCTCAAGGTAGTGATGTCACAATAAGTAGATTTTCCACACATACAAGTGGCTTTACCAACCCTATTCATGGAAACATGGTAGTCCTAGAAGTTTTATCCATACTCCACATAAACATGTTTAACATGTGAGTAATATACAATCATTAATAGTTGGCTCTAGTCCAAGTTGGACTCTATTGGAGTTGGTTCCCTAAATACAAATACTTTGTTATTTGGATTGTCTGTATATTCATGGATTTTAATATCAATAAATTATCATATATTTATTACTATTCTACACAAAATTAATTTTATGGTGTCCTAGAATATCTTTCATATTGAAATTTCATATTAGTTCCTCGCAATGATGATAACCATGAAGTTCCATGGAGATATTATTAAATTTTATTCTATAGTCATATAACATTATATGATGGGATATATAGTATATTGATTCTCAAGTGTGAGTACTCATAAGAAGTTGAGGATTTATCTCATAAATTTCACACTTGTTAATCTCTAATATGGGCAATTATGACAACAAACCCACATGTAGTAATTCCGCATATTTATATGTCATCAGATATTCCTTTATATGAGCATGTGTAATGTTCTGTAGACTTTTAGATTACTATTAATGCATTTCATGACTCATGAACTTAGATGTATTATCATAAACTAATATGAGATAGTTCATGTCATAGTTATATATGTCGGGTATATCATGAATGATGTGTTATTAATGAATGAGTCTGGGAAGAATTTATCCCTTCCATATTTATGGAAGTTGATATATCAGACCTTTGATTGAAATGGAATTGTCATATTAAATTACATGATCATGGAGTAACAACTAGTTTATTTCATATGGTCAAATAATTTCATATCAAGCATATAGGATGATGACATGGGTATACAACCTTCTTGATGAGATATCTTGACCAAGGGATTATATTATGCAGTGAGCATTCATATGTGGTTATTGTCATTGTGACATATCTTTTTCCTCTATGGGTTCCTTGACCCATTTCTAGATAGTAATCTTGGACTTTAGGTAAGGTTGTCTAATCCCACTAAGGAAGAGACCAAGAGGGTCACACACAAAGTTTTTCCTTTGATATCAGTTAAATATTATTTATATTTAACAATTGGAATAAACATTATTCTCTATACTAAGAATTAATATGTATTCAAGATTTATTAAATGATCAAAAATATTAAATAAATATTTGTTTGAAAGTTAATTGTTTAATTATGTAAATATATAATATTTATATATCTCTTATTATACATATGACAATAAATTTTTATTTATTTATTAAATAAATAATTTATTTATTCATATGGATATTAAATAAATATTTAGTCATCAGATTGTGAATAGAATATTTATTTATTTATTGAATTTATAATATTTATCGAAATATTTATTTCAGAATTCAATTAATTTTGAGGAGGATTAGTAGACTATATTTTTTACCGATGATAAATATTTATTCACTATATTATATAATAAATATTTATCATTGTGTGGGTTAGCGCACACTATAAAATAAATTATTATTATTATTTTATTTCATAGAATGGAGTTTATTTAGGTTTTAATATATTATTAAGCTACTTTGTACAATTAACTAAATATTAAACCCTAACCCCAAGTATATAAATATACTACTATGTAAATTGGATAAAGGTTAATTTTTGTGCACAAAAATTTCATATCAAGATCTCCCTCCTCCTCTCTTCCACTCATGGATAAGAAGAACAAGATAAATTCCTTTAAGATCGACAGAATGTTAAGTGATCAAGGTAAACAAAAAATTTGATTAATCAATTTCACAAGCACCCAATGGTTCATCGGTGTTGTTCAGACCATAAGAAGGGATCTACTTTGGGTCCTCATTTTGCAATGATGATACATCGATCAGGTTAGAATGATCAACATCATCAATGAAGAATGATCTCAAGACTGAGGTAATATTTCTTCTTATGTTTTAAATTAATTATAAATTAATGTGTTAATATCCTCTCTCTTGGTTCTAAAAATAATAATTTGTTGATGTTATTTGGAAAAAAAAATTTTGGTCATGACATTCATTTCATGTACATTGTGAATGATCTATTAAATCTGTAATACTAATCTTGTATATGGATGACATGTTGCTAGCGAGTCAATATTTTTCACAGATTCAAGAATTTAATAGTAAGTTATATAAAAGATTCAAAATGAAATATATTTGAAAATATATGAATATCTTGGTGATGAGTATTGAGAGGGATATGAAAGTCAAAACTTTGGTGTTATCCCCAAAATAATACATCTGGGAGATCATTAGAAAATTTAGAATGACCTAATGTAATCCCATCTCAAACCCTCTTACTAGACACTTCAAATTGTCCAAGTATTAGGAACCAACAATGGAAAAAGAGAGTCGGTACATGGAAAATGTTCCATTTTCATAAGAGATCAGAAACATGATGTATGCAACAATTTTTACTTTCTTAGATATTTCTTTTTTAGTGGGAGTTGTAAGTATCTTTATATCAAACCCTAGAAGGGAGCACTAAAAATTCATCATGTATATAATCCAATACTAAATAGTATTGGAAGACGTTGCTCTATATTTTTTTGAGGAAGATCTATTGTAGGGATTTGTCGATGTTGACTTCACTGAAGACTCAAACACCCAAAAGAGAATGATCAGTTTTATGTTTACCTATGGAGAAACCATAATAAGTTAGATGTCATAAAAATAGATAATTATTACTCTAAGTACAATGGAATCAAGGTATGTAGAAAAAAATAGAAGTTAAAAAGGAGTTTTTTTGTTGACTTGGTTGTTGAAGGAGCTCGGACAGAGGTAGGAACATGGAGTTTTATTCTTTAATAATCATAGTGCAATTCATTGGGATTGGAATCTGGTGTTCCATGCACAGACGAATCATATCATCTTGAACTACAACTTTATTAGAAATTTGATGGAGTAAAAAGTTTTAGTGCTGCTAAAATTTCATGTTATAACCATGCCTCTATGCCAAAAATTTTCTAGAACTATTGGTATAGTGTTATTTATACCAACGGTTTAGAATAACTGTTGGTATAGAGTGATTTCTAGTACTCTATACCAATGGTTTTTAAAAAACATTGGTATTGGGTTAAATCATATGAGTTGTGGTCACCCCTCCCACCCCCATGATCCTTAATTTTTCACTAACATGAGCAGCAGTCTCCCCTCTGTTTTCTTTGATGATATCCCCTCACTCATTGGTTTTTTTATTCTATTCTTCATTAACATTAAATTGGTGAGTTCCAAATCCATCATAACTTTTTTCAAGAATAATTTTCATTTTCATATAGGTATCAAACACTAAAATAGATATTTTTAAGTTATGATTATTCCTAATTCATTGAATGGAGGTTCATTTAGATTGTATTTATTATAGTATATATAATAAATGTGATTTTAGTTGATGTATTTTTCTTAATTTAGTTACTCTCTACTTGTACAATAATCCAAAATAAATTTATTTTTTGTGTAATATATATTAGGTGGTTATATAATTAATTATTATAGTAATTATTTTATTTTTTTAATGTATTAGGGGGTTATGAAATTAATTGTTTAATTTTTTTATTTTAATAATTGAATGATCAAAAGTTTTGCATAATTGATTTAAATTTATTGTGGTGTGAAATTTTTGAATAATCATGTTGGTAATTAATGAAATATCCTTTAATAGTCACCCATCACCTCTATCTAGTCTAATAGTATGTATTATTTATTTCCCATTCCATGTCATGTACTTTTTTTTGTCACTACTATTATGCATTGATTATGGTATATGTCATATCTTATTATTTGTTTGGATAACTATAGGTATAAGAATCATGCTCTTTATTTCACATTAATAATTGATTTATTACATAAAATTACACATAATACAGCCTGTAAGATTGACAAGTCAAGTTTATTTTGGAATTAGGTACATAGAATAACATCTTGAACATAGTATACAACAACATTATTGAAAATTTCCTTAACATGCTTCTAAAATTCCATGGCTTTTAAAACTGCATGGGACAACCTAGGAACATACATAAGAATGGGAGTATCTATAAATCCTAGTAATAGAATAATCATAGAATAACATGAATAAAATAATACATTTTATACAATAAGAATATAAAAAGGAGTAAGAATCATAAACATGAACAATGAGACATGGTATAGCATGATATTCATAAAGAAAACATAAGAAATGTGGAAACAAATTAAAACACTATATCATAAACATAGGTTAAGGATAACTACCAATACATAATGACATAAAAAGTCTAATAAAGGAATCAGTTTTACTCCCTATACCAACATGATTTATCATTATACTAAACATTACCCAATTCACTGGAATGCTATATAATTTTAGAGGCACCTGTCACTTTCATGGGAGTTATTAATGAGAGATAAAGGGGTATATAAACATTTATACATATTAATATAAGTATGGGGGATGTTTATAAACACACCCCAACATTATGAATTGAAAATAAAAGAGCATAAAAAGAAGAAGATTCTTGAATAAAGTGGAGAGAGAGAGAGGATTCATTACTTGAGTGTGTGACTCCAAATGTTTGAGAGAATCTTCTTGAGATACTGGGGGCACATTGAAAGGACTATAGAGAGGTAAGGGTAGATTAAGGACGTTATCCAAGTATTTTTAGTGAATATAAATGGGATATTGGGTGGGTTTATATAGTAAAAGAGAGGGGATTTCTTTAATATTTCTCAAACATTGGTTTTTGACTCTATATAATAAAATGTCTAAAACCACAAAACTTACCATAGTTTTTGCCGACGGTTTCTTCCAAATGGGAGTGTTTTTTAATATTTTATAATTAAAAGGGCCTAACTTAATAAAATAATACCCTTTCTTATGTTTTGGTGAGTCATACTCTTAAAGAAATGATTTTAAAACCTTAAAATATATTAATGGTTTTGGAGGATTCATAAATGATTTATAAATTTAATAAAATAAACATAAAATCAAATTATTATAAATGGAAAAAATATATTTGGTCACATATACCCTTTATAGTATTTATTACATCACTTTTGGGTCATTATGATATCATAATCCAGACATTATATTTATATGGTATTTAATTTTTACCTGAAAATTCAACTGTCTCAAAAAATTATGAGAAATTCCCTGTTGGATAATTCTGATGTTATGATTCCAAAAATAAAATTTATTTTATCTAAAATATTTTCAAAATATATTAATTTTCACTTTTAAAATAATAATCTATATTTATTAAGAAATGTTGGGTTTTTTTTACAATAATAGTTTTCGAACGATTATAAAAATTACATTTGATTTCATAAAAATTATATGATATTTTATATTTGATAAATATTATTTGATAATAATATTTTATTAAAATATTATTTATTTCAAAAATCCATTAATTCATAAAAATAAATTCCATAATTAAATTTGAATATTACCCAAAAAAATAATATTTTTGTTATATTATATAGAAATAAAAATCATTTATAAAGAAGATATAATAAGATGAAAAATATATTAATTATTATATAAAAAATAATGCACATTCTCATATTTATAGGTTCTTGATACATATCCCTTTAATACACCAGAAAAAACCCTAAGAGTAACGTGTGCGACAATGATACTTTCATGGAGTGGTTCGGTGTACATGGTTTGGTCGTGATCTAGATGATCTTGAACTTCTCCTGTAAATGATTTTTCTCATGCTTAAGTTGTTGGATATCATATTGGGATTGGTCAATGTAAAAGACCAGTGATTTTATCTCCCTTGTAAGTTCTACTAAATGGGATTCATAGGGTACAATACTTCTAGTTAAGGCCATCACTTCCTTTGTATATATCAATTGGATTTGTTAAAACCCAATATTTATACTAATCATGTTATCATTGTTTAATGACTATATTATAAATGGTAAATATTCTTAATGGTATTTTAAATCCTATAGTATATAATAAAACCAAATAATTTCATTTGTTTTCTATAACCACATTACATAATAAGACATTTAATTAAATCTTAAGGGAAATTTTATTTATAATAGTTCGGGTTGTTACAATATTCCCCCCTTAAGAAATTTTTCCCTCTAAATTTTCATTTCCCACACTAAAACAGATGATGGTAACTCTATTTCATCATTTCCTATGGTTACCATGTTGCTTCTTCAAACTTTTGGTTTCTCCATAACACTTTGACCTGCTGTATTGTCTTATTTCTTAGAACTTTATCTCTACGATATAATATTTTCACCGGATGATATTCATATGAGATATCATTATAAAATGGTACCACCTCTAGATTGAGTACATGTGAGGGGTTTGGTATGTATTTTATTAATAGGGACACATGGAATACATCATATAATTGAGATAGGTTAGGTGGGAGTGAAAGTTGGTCAGCCACTGCTCTAATGGGATTAAAGATCTTAAAGGGGATGATGTATCTTAGACTAAGCTTTACCTTATTCCCAAATCTCATCACTTTATTCCATGGAGATATGCATAGGAATACCATGTCTCCAACATAAAGCTCTAGGTCTCATCAATGATTTTTAATGTAGCTCTTCTATCAACTCTCATCAGGCTTGATGTGATACTGAATGGTCTTAAACTTTTTCACCATTTCCTCAACCATTTTAGAACCTATAAATTTTAGTTCTCTATCTTCATACCAACATATAGGTGTTTTGAACCTCTTACCACAAAGGGCTTTATAGGGATCCATTTGGATGCTTGAGTGGAAACTATTTTTGTAAGTGAACTCGACCAGAGGAAGATGTTGGTCCCATCATTCTTTGAAGTTAATCGATCATTCTTTCAACATGTCCTAAAGTTTATAGATAGTCAGATTAGATTGTCCATTAGTTTAAGGGTGATAATCCATGTTGAATTTCAACTCAGTATTCAGAGCATGTTAGAGACTCTTCTAGAACTTAGAGGTGAATCTTGGATCTCAATCAGATACAATCGATAGTGGTACTTCATGTAGCCTTACCAATTATCTAATGTATATCCATGAAAGTTGATCGAGTGATAAATCCTCTTGAATCACAATAAATTAAGATATCTTTGTAATATGATACACAAAAACCCATATATAATTTTTTCTCATGGTTATCTTTGTAAGTCTAGTGAAGATTCTATGGTGATGTTTTCCCATTTCCATATTGGTATGGGTAATGGTTGTATCATTCCCTTAGAATTATGCCTTTTAGTATTCACTTTCTGATATACCAGACACATTGATGTATATTCAGAGATCTCCTTCTTCATATTTTCCCACCAGTAGTTATCTTGGAGATCTCGATACATCTTTTTTCTTCCTAGGTGAATGGAGAAAGTAAAACTATGTGCATCATCCAACAGTTCCTTCTTTAACTCGTAATTTGATGGTACACATATTTGTGATGAAAATCGAACAACTCCTTATTTATTAACATTGAACTCAGAGGATTTATATTTCCTTATAGTTTCCACTTTCTTCTAAATTCCCACATCATCTCTTTGATCATTCGTTAACCTCTTAGAAAGGGATGGTTGAGAAATTATTTTTTAATGGATTAATGATGTTCCTTACTTTATTATTCCCATGTCCATACTTTTCATATCTAAGAAGATCAGATCCCTCTCAATTATCATAAAGGATATAATTGTTGGGTCCTTTCTACTTAGATCATCTATTGCTTAATTTTCTTTACCAGGATGGTAGTGGATTGAGTAGTCATAGCCCTGGATCATATCTAACCATTTTCATTAGTTCATATTCATCTATTTTTGTGTAAATATATATTTTATGCATTTGTGATCCGTATATATTTCACACTTTTCCCCAAAGAGATAATGTCACTGTATTTTCAAAGTGAATATCACTACAGCCAACCCCAAATCATGTGTTGGTTAGTTCTGTTCATGAACTTTCAAATGCCTTGAAGCATAGGTTATTTATTTTTCCTTTTTCTTTAACACATATCCCAATCCATTATTCTAATCATCGCTGAATACCACGAACATCTCTCCGCTTGTGGGTAGTGTGATAATAGGTGTATTGATAAGCCTCCTTTTCAACTCCTTGAATTTCTCTTCACATTCATAATTCTAAGAAAACATGACTTTCTTATGAGTTATCTTGGTTAGAGTATTTGACAATTGTGAGAAATTTCTAACAAATAGATGATAGTTCCCATCTAGTCCAAGGAAAATACATATATCTATCACAAATATTGGCCTAGAACATCCTTCAATAATTTCTATCTTTGAAGGGTCCATGGATATATCATTTATTATGATGATATTTCCCAAGAATGATACTTTCTTCAACCAAAACTCACATTTTCTATACTTGGAATATAGATTATCCTTTTTCAAGGTCTTTAGAATAGTGCTCAGATGCTCCTCATACTTCTCCTTTGTTTTGAAGTATATTAGAATATCATCTATAAAGACTACCCAAAAAAAATTGAGGTGAAATATAAAGAATTTATTCATCAATTCCATGAATATTTCTAGAGAATTAGTGATACCGAAGGGCATTACTATGAACTCATAGTTACCATACCTTGTACGAAAAGAATTCTTTGAGATATCTTCCTTATTCACCCTTACTTGATAATATCCCGACCAAAGATCCACCTTGGAGAAATATTTTGTTCCATGTATCTAATAAAACAATTCATAAATCCATATAAGTGGATAATTTTTCTTTATCGTGTTATTTTTAAGCTCATGATAATCAATGAAAAGGTGCATTGACCCATCCTTCTTCTTGAGAAAGATGACTAGTGAACTTCATGGTGAAGCACTTGGGAGTATGAACCCTTTATCTAGATTCTACTATATTTTTTTCTTCAACTCCTTAAGTTCCATAATAGAAATTATATATGGAGTCTTGGATAATGTTAATTCCCCAGGTATAAGCTCAATTGAAAATTCAACCTCTTGACTAGGATGAAGATTAGAAAATTCCTCAAAAAAACATCAGTGTATTCCCTCATAATAAGCATGTCTTCATGGATGGTTATTTCCTTAGACTCAATCATTTGAGATAGATACGTTTGTTCGTAGGGAAATAATATCCATGATTGAGATATTTGTGCTAAAGAATATTCATTCTCTTCCTTGAAATTGTAAAAAATAAAGGGTAGATTCGAAATATGGAGAGTAATTTTCTTATCACTACAATTTATATTGGCTCTATATAGGTAAAGTAAATTCATGCCTAGAATTGCATCAAATTATTCCAAAGGGGGTATGATAAGGTTCTATGGGAAGCTCATCTCACAAATTGTGACTGGGGAGGAGTTATATACTTAGGATGTAATAATTTATCCATTTTTCATTATCAATGACATCTCCACATCCATGCTTTATGGTGCTGTTTGAATAGTTATACTAAACATTTTCAATATGAAGGAATGCATAAAACAAGAATCAAAAAGTACATTCACTATTCTTGAATGAATAACTATCATACCAATCACCACTTCATTATCAGGATCCACATAAATGGTTGCAAGGGAAAAATATCTCTCTTACTTCCTTGGAGGTTATTGGTTGTCTCTGAAAACCCTTGTCTTAGTACATTGGTTTGAAAAGTTTCCTAGTTCCTTAAAGTTGAATCAATAAAAAATTCATTGAGGGTTGATCGGAGCATTCCTGTCTTCTATCGCATTGGAAGGTTTTTTCTATCAGCAATAATTAGCTAGGTTCCCTTACTTCCAACACCTAAATCATTTCCTCACCCCCCCCCCCAGGTAATTTCTGGGGTGCTTCTTTATTCACCTATGATAAGTGGGATGTTTAAATTTATTAGAACCATTAGATTTCTCTATTGGACTTTCAGAATTAAATTTCATTTTCCACTTCTTATCCCCATGATACCCTTGAGATTCACTGATCTCCATTTCTAATTTGAGGGCACATCAAACAATTTCCTCATAGCTATAAAAGTAATAGATTGCTATAGATTTTCATAAAATAGGTTTTAACCCACCGTATATATGGTAAACCTTGTATTTGGTGGTAACAACAAATCCATAGGTGTATCATGAAAGTCTTGTGAATTTTTCATTGTACGCTCTGATAGATTCATCATCTTTTTTTAGGGCAAGGAAATTAATTTCCATTTTAAAGCGGAGAGTGTGAGGAAAATATTTAACAAATAACATTTCTCAGAATCCTTTCCACCCCATCACTTTGATATCTTCTTCAGGCTTAATATTCTTGATCAATGACCACCATTGATCAGCTTCTCCCACCATATGATAAACATACATTAGAACATTCTCTTATATACAACTTTTAAGGATGGGGGAGATCTTCTCAATGGATTTGATCCATTATTCAGTGATTAAGGGATTGGATGATCCATTGAAAGTTGGAGATTTTTATCACATAAAGGTATCAATTATAGCTTATTCTTTATTAGGGGGATTTGGGTGATCCTCCCAATCTAGGTTTCTATTCAGAACCTAATTCAACTGAGAGATTATCATCATAAATATTCCGATCCCTACTCCCATCGAGTTGGGCATCTCGTTGGTGCATTCATCACATTGCCTACTACATTGATTGTTTACCTAATTCATCCTATTTATGAACATTGGATGGAATAAAGGGAGAATTAGGGATGAATATTTTTAAACTATTAAACACATAAAAGGTAATCAATGACATTAACTTTATAACTTATAAATTACATGTATTTCCTTAACTTATGATTTTTTAGGCTTCAATCTATGTTATCCATGATCTATTTGCTAACATATACTCTTATGGGAATTTGTATTCCATTAATAGTGGTTCATAATGATATTATGAATTTACATAATCATATCCCCTAGGAGTGTCAAACTAGGTGTGTAGTAAGGCCCTTTATCATGTACCATCTTATATCGAGTCAGGCCCGACACACCTTATCATAGTCATTACCACTAGGTACATTTGTTACAGAACCACGTTCACTTATAGTATATAGAAAGATATGTATTTTCTTAATAAAACAATTAATCTATACTTACCAAAATTTAGGGATGTTTTATTATACTTAGTCTTATCCGTATGGATTTCTATAGATTTTTATAATTTTAATCTCAAAATAACTAAACTTTTCCTCTAATACCAACTATAAAAAATATGCTCTTTATTTCACATTAATAATTGATTTATTACATAAAAGTACACATAATACAACCTGGACGATCAATAAGTATAGTTTATTTTGGAATTATTTACATAGTATAACATCTTGAACATGGGATATAATAATATTATTGAAAACTTCCTTAACATGCTTCTAAAATTATATGGCTTTTAAAATTGCACAGAATAACCTGGGGACATACATAAGAAACGGGTGATCTATAAAGCCCAATAAGGGGATAAACATGGAATAAAATTAATATAATAATAAATTTTATACAATAGAAATATCAAAAGGAGTAATAATCATAAACATGAACAATGAGACTTGGTATAGCATGATATTCATAAAGGCATCATGGGAAATATGGAAATAACTTAAAAAAATGCATCATAAACATAGATTATGGATAGCTGCCAAAACATCATGAAAGAAAAAGTGCCATACAGGAATCAGGTCCACTCCATGTCCCAACATTATGTCTCATGAGACTAAACATTACCCAATGCATTGGAGCATTATATAATTTTGGGTGCACCGGTCACTTTCATTTCATTCTCATGCTTAAGTGTGCCACATAGATCATACAACATGGAATAATTTTTCTCACATTTTATTCCATTATCAAGGAATGTGGAATAAATACATGTAAGTCCTCGATTAAATAAGTATAAATGAATAAATGTGAACACCCTTGATAGGAATTGGGTATGGGTATTCACTATATATTTTTTTGGCATGGAATCCCATGGTGAAATTTCTACAGCATAACGGGGGAACATGAATGTTCATGGGAGGGATTAATGAGAGATAAATGGGTATATATTAATTTATAAATCATAAGGTAAATATTTGGGATGTTTAAAAACACACCCCAACATGAGGAATTGAAAATAAAAGTGCATAAAATGAAGAAAATTCTTGAATAAATGGGAGAAAGAGATGGTCCCTTACTTGAGTGTGTGACTCCAAATGCTTGAGAGAAGATTATTGAGAGATTGGGGGAACCTTGGGAGGACTCTAGAGAGGTAAGGGATGGGTAAGTACATTCTACAAGGATTTTTAGTGAATGTAAAGGGGATCTTGGGTTGGTTTATATAGGAAAAGAGATGGGATTTCTTTAATATTTCTCAAACATAGGTTTTGGACTCTGTATAATAAAATAACAAAAACCACAAACCTTCCCATGGTTTTTGCCTATGGTTTCTGAAAAATGGGATTGGTTTTAATTATTTTATATGTACAAGGACTTAACTTAATAAAATAATACCCTTGATTATGTGGAGGTGAGTCATACTCTTAAAGAAAATTATTTTAAAAGCTTAAAATATATTAATGGTTTTTAGGGTTCGTAAATGATTTATATATTTAATAAAATAAACATAAAATGAAATTATTTTAAATTTAAAATATATATTTGGTCATGGATACCCTTTATAGTATTTATTAAATCTTTTTTGGGTCATTATGATGACATAATACACACCATATATTTATATGGTATTTATTTTTTATCCGAAAAATCGATTGTCTCAGAAAATTATGAAAAATTAACCACTATATAATTCTGAAATTATGATTACAAAAATAATATTAATTTTATTTAAATAACTTTCTAAATATGTTTATTTTCACTTTTAAAATAATAATCGATATTTATTGAGAAATGTTGGGTTTTTT
This sequence comes from Viscum album, assembly GCA_963277665.1. Taxonomy (NCBI): domain Eukaryota; kingdom Viridiplantae; phylum Streptophyta; class Magnoliopsida; order Santalales; family Viscaceae; genus Viscum; species Viscum album. The sequence continues at coordinate 908,378,389 of OY728148.1, forward strand.
GACAATAACTGTTTTCGAGCCCTTATAAAAATTACATTTAACTTCATAAAAATTATATGATAATTTATATTTTATAAATATTATTTAATAATAATATATTATTAAAATATTATTAATTAAAAAATCCATTAATTCTTCAAAATAAATTCCTTAATTGAATTTTAATATTAGCCAAAAAAATACTATTTTTGTTTTATTATATTGAAATAGAAATCATTTATAAAGTAACCATGATAGGATGAAAATATATTCATTATTATATAAAAAATAATTTAAATACTAATATTTATAGGGTATTTATACATATCCCTTTAATACACCAAAAAATTCCCTAAGAGTATGGTGCACGACGGTGAGACTTTCATGGGGTAGTTCGACGTGCATGGTTTGGGTTGTGATCTCGATGAGCTTGAAATTCTCCCATAAATTGTTCCATTCATGATTAAGTTGTTGGATATCAGCTTGGTCTTGGTCAAGGTAAAATGTAAATGATGTAATATCCCCTAGAATTTCCACTAAATGGGCTTCATAGGGTACGATCCTACTGGTTGGGGTCATCACTTCCTTTTTCCCTGTCAATTGGATTTATTAAAACCCTATATTTATACTAATCATGTGATCACTATTCAATGACTATATTATCAATAGTAGATATTCTTAATGGTATTTTAAATCCTATATGATATAATAAAACCAAATAATTTCATGTGTTTTATATAACCATATTACATAATAAAACATTTAATTAAATCTCAAGGTAAATTTTATTTATAACCGATCAAGTCATTACAACAAGTATGCTTTGATAAATTTCATATTAAAATTGGAATTTGGATTTTATTATTGGAAATTTTTTATAGACATGTAATACCAAATTATCTCTTTTTGGTATTATGAATATTTACCTGAAAAAATTATATATATCAAAGATAGGAGTTTTCATGTTCTATGGGACAATGTTGTTATTCTTGAATAAATGTTTTACATGATAAATACATATGTATTTGATTGGATTTATTTCTATCAAAACCAATCCGAACTGAACTAAATTGAAGGGAAAAGATAATAATTACATAAAAAATTTAGTATAATAACTGAAATGATTTGAATTTTTATTAAAAAGATTCATGGCTTTCCTGAATTTTGTTATTATTGTTTACTATATTCATATTAAAAAAAATATGTAATGTAATGGATAAAATTTGGATGTATGATATTTATTAGATCTCAAATAGGTTTCAAAATAAGTTTTTTTTATATATTTTTTATTTAACAATGCTTTAGATAGAGGTCTTACATTTTTCCATTATTATAATTATGTCAGAAGACCTTGGTTAAGTTAGGAATAAGTTACAAACTATATAATAATAGTTGTTTTTCAAAAAAACTATTATGCCGGGTATCACAATGGAGATAAAATTCAATATTAACTTTTCATGATCTAAATGAAAGGAGTTGTATGGATAATTTGATATTTAATCAGTTTTATTTGTGATTCATCATGATAAGATAGTATTACAATGAAAAAAAGAAAACAATATCAGTACACATGAGGAAACTAATGAAAATGATTATGTTCAGGGAGTGAAAAAATTAATAGATGATGTTAGGACTACTTTCTGTTGAGAATGTAGTAAAATGAAAAATCTATAATTTTTAATGATATTGTATCATGGGAAAACCATGTATATAGTTTTTAATACTTACATAGATTATATTACTAATTTTTTGAAGGTATTACTTCCTAATGATATAGATTTTACCTAAAATAATTCTATGACATGGAAGTTAATTAACCAACTTGGATTTATACTAATAAAATTCATGTTTTCTTAAAAGGTTGCAGCTTATTCTTAGATGAAACTACAAGCCTAAATGATTGTAAAGAATGTGGTATATCTCGATGGAATCCAAATATAGGTGTAACATAATATTGTTCACTAGAGAAAGTAATGTGGCGCTTTACATTGATTCCTAGACTCCAAAGTATTTTCATTTCTAATGAAATCTCAAAAAATATTTTATGTGATGATACTGAGAGAATTAACGATAATTATGATTTGGTTCATCTTGTAGATGGATTATTAAGTTGTAAATTTTATGCACAGTATCTTGGTTTTTCATCTGAGGTGTGTAATTTTAGGTTGGTTCTATCATTTGACTGTTTTAATCCCTTTGATCAAATTATTTCTTCTCAAAACACATGGCCAGTTTTTGTTCACATTTGTAACCTTTATCCATTGATGTGTATGAAAAACCCATTCACTTTTTTGACCATACTCATATATGGTCCTTCTGATCTTATAAATTATATATATGCATACTTTAAACCTTTAATAAAAAAGTTGAAACAACTTTGGGATGTGGGTGTGTGCACATATGACGCTTCTTTAAAAATATATTTTTGATGTGTGTTCTACTTATGTGGGTGATAAATTATTTTCATTCTTATGAAATGATGTATGTTTGGATAATAAAGAGAAAACTAGCATGTCCTATTTGTATGAATAATACATTGTCTAAAAGACTTGAATAATGTTTTAGTTTGTGTTTCATGATGCATTCATGATTCTTACCAATGGATCATTTATATAGGAATAATCATCAAAGTTTTAATAATGTTTTTGATACTGAGAATCCACAATAGCATATGTATAGAACCAATGTGCTTAATGAATTGTAATATTTCATCTTTTCATTATGGAAATATTAGATGAAATCTATAAAGAGGAATAATGTTCCCATTGAATCCAATTATAATTGAAAAAATAAAAGTATTCTCTTTGACATATTGGTTAACCAGTTTATTACATCATTGTTTATATGTAATGAAGATTGAGAAAAATATATGTGTTAAATACCAACTTCCATTCTTCTAAATATCAATGGAAAGAACAAAAATGAATTATGATCTCGGTATGACTTGGTGGATTGGGGTATTATCCCAGAATTGTATCATGTGTGTATTGGTGAAAATAAATTGAGTTCTTCTTATGTGATGACACCTTCAAGGAAAATTCAATTTTTGAAAGTAATAGATACTATTAGGGTTATTGATGGCTATTTAGAAAATATATATAAATGATTCAACAGAAGATATTTGAAACTGAAATCCCTAAAAACTCATGGATATAACATCCTTCTTCATGAATTGATTCCAATAAAAATATGTCATTTACTATCCATTAATGTAAGGGTGACAGTGATTTGATTATTCCATTTTTATATATACCTTCATGCTAAAAGGTTTTCCAATTATTTCTTGATAATAGGCACCATCAATTTTGTGTGAGTTAGAAAAAAAATTCCCTCCATATTTTTCACAGCATGTTACATCTAACTTTCTATATTCCAAATGAAATACTTCTTGGGGGACACATTTTTTTCATGGGATATATCCAAAAAAAAGAAATATATACACTATAAATTCTTTTGATCTAAATAATAATCAACTTGAAGTTTCCATTGTGAAAGGTTATATACCTCAAGAATGTATATATTTTTGTCCAATGAATTTGACTGATGTTAGCATGATATATAACCAGCCAATGAGAAATAAAGATGAGAAGTATAGAAACTTTTATCTCACTTTTCCATCTATTACCCAATAAGAAAGAATTCTTAGGTTATATACATTTTCAATATTAATCCTTGAGGACTGGGAGATGACGCATCACATAATCTTGGTTAACTGTGATTTTTTTGAGTTCTACATCAAGTAATTTGAAAATTTATATGTTATATCATACTATATAATTTCACATATATATTAAACTTTTATTATAATTTTATAGAGGAAACATAAAAAAATTAGAATTAGAATCATTTTTCATTACCTTTAATAATGAGAGAGACTATTCATACTTGGTATGGACATTAGTTTCATAAAGTAAAAAAATAAAGAGTCATTTAATTTTAATATTCATGTATATTTATGTTATTGAGTTTACATGTTGATTATATCTCTTAGGAATTAAGAATGTTGGATTTTAGTCAAAAATATTTGGTTTTTGAATGAAAATTGTTTTTAATCAATGGGTAAAAAAATTTATAATTTATCAAGTAGTAAAATGAGAACATGACATGATGGAATTATGCTGATTACAATAATATACTATTATGTTAGTGCATCAAATAGTAGACCTCAATATTAAAATGTGTCTTGTTATATATTTTTTGATAAAATATATATATTTGATTATTACTCCCATGGTCGAGTTTTTATGGTGAAATGAAAGTGGTTTGATTCTATTAAATGATAAGGATCATTTATTGATAACTATGGAATTAAAGTTATTGATATGACTTGCTTCTTGGCTGCCAATGAGCCATATATTTTGGAATCAATAGTGAAACAAGTGTTTTATGTGAGATATCATCTCAGACCTAAATTCAGTATCATTATTTCAGTAATCCCAATACATAGTTTTGATGGTGGTGGGGATGAAATTGACACCATCATTTCCCTCATTTCTCTTGATCAAAATATTTAATATGATTATTCAAATATTCCAATTTTCAAAGTTTATTATGATCCTAAAGTAGTGGTGGATAATATATGGAAGGAACCATATGTGTTGTTAGTTTATTAAATTTATCTTGACTTGGGTATTTCAAGTTGGTACTATTGTAATTACTTGATTCTGGTTTCAATTTTTTAAAACCAGTTATAAAATAGTTTTTAAAAATATTTTTTTAAAATAGGTTTAAAAAAACAAGTTTAAAATATTTTTTAAAAAGTGGTTTCAAGTGGTTTTAAAAAATATTTTTTCAAACCAGTTTTTTTAAAATGGGTTTAAAAAATAATTTTAAAAAAATAAGCTGATTTGGAAAAACAATTCAAAATAGTTTTCAAAAATTAGTTCAAAATAGGTTGAAAAATAGTTTTTGAAATAGCTCTAAGCGAATTTAAAGGTATACAATTTCATAAAACATATTTAAAAAGATTGAATTTTGTAGATTAACTATTATATAGTGTGAAACCTATAATATTATATAAAAAATTTAATTTCATTCCTATGAAAAGTATGAATGATATTGATGAACTATTCAAGAATAGATTGTTTGAAAATGATTGAAAAATATGACATTTAGTAATACCTCCTCTTATTCCCTAATTGAGTATAGTAATTCTAATATTTATCAACTATAATATATTAAATTTCATTTTTGAAATTCTTTATTAAATTTATTTTAGGTACATTCATATGGTTTATATTTGATCTCTAGTGAGACTACTAATAGGGTTCAGAATCATGGTCAATCAAGTGGGGGTGCTATTATAGGTACTCAGAGCACCCATCATACCCATTCACACCAAAACCCACTAGCAGATAACTCATCTACCAGACTTTATCTTCCAACTCCTCTATTTGAGGCTTCAGGGATGTTCCCACCTATGCCTTCATCATCATTTCAGTCAATCTATACTTCTCATATACCATTTCCATATCCTATGACGGTTCCTCATCCATTATACCATTTTCCTACCACTTCTATGCCACCTCTATTTCTCACTCTTATCTATCCTGGATTTTATGATTATTATTCTTTAACTTCTAGTCCAAATATTTCAAATGACCTAGAGCATGAATTGAAGCATGCACATCCTATATGGGTTACAGATCTAGTGCAACCCATGGATCCATTAGAGCCTAATGATCAACATAGATTAGGTATATGTTTACAAGTGCCTTAAATATTATCGTAATAATTTTATTTCTATTATAATGGGTATTAATTTTATTTTTTTTCTTTTATCATTTTCATCATGATCTTCTAATTGGTGAAATGGGCATACCCATATGCATGAAGTCTAGAACAATCATACACAAATCATGGTAGAGTAAAATGAAGATAAATAATTGATCAGTAAAAATTATAGACAATGTAAAAGTTTTGTGGCGACGTTATCCAAGTATAGTGACATCATTCTGATTCAACCAATCTCATAGAGGCATTCCAATAATAAAATCAAGGAGAATTCATGGGTTGAGATATGGGTAAGAAAATTTATTAAGTTGAAATCTATATTATTATTTTATTTATATAAATTAATATATTGGTCACAGTTTCTATTTATCTTTCTCAATGGTCAAGCGGTGAAGGCGACATGATTTATGGGACTAACAGGACTGTGGAAATCATATAAGTATGAGCTATATATTGGTTTAACAAGTAGACTTGGAATTGAGTTAGATTTTATAACAATCATTAGTGACTTTCCAGATATACAACACTAGGATATGATTGCTTATTGAAAGAGAAATGAGTTTAAGGTATTATTTAACTTCAATGGTTTTTTATTTAAAATTAAATTATTATGATTTGCATTGAATTTTTTTTAGGGTACATCAGAAATAAATAAAACAAAAAAGGGTGTTGTGAAGTCTATGCACACTTTGGGTCACACGACTATGCAAGATCATAAGATAAACTTAGTTTTCTTTATGACCAACTGAGTTTTATTAGGTACCAACACAACTGAACCAAACCAAACCAAACCTATAAAACTAGACATTACTCAACATGAATAAAATAAAAGTAATATAATACCATAATAAATTCAATTGTTATTAAAATACTTTTGGTTTGTTTTGATTTAATTTTTTTTTATATTTTGGTTGGTTTGTATGGTGATGGGAAAGATCCATTTAGTTTCATTAGATTTAGTTGGGTTATATTTATTTTTGGGTAAGGATTTATTTTTTCAATTCATGTTTTTCCAAATCTCATCAATTTTATTTGTTTTGATTAAATGAAATTCATCCTGGATTTTTTTCATTTGGTTAAGATTGGATCATTTTATAGTGGTTTTGTTTTATTCAATTTAAATTGGTTTCATTTAACTTTAATTTATTAAGGATGGGATTTGTCAAGAAATTCTGGTTTTGTTCAATAAAATTTAATTTTTTTTATTTATTCTTGATTCATTTAAATTTATATTGAGTTGGTTATATCTCATTTAAACTTATACCAATCAAACCAAATAAACCTTATATAACCAAAACTGTACTAATCCTAGTCAATGAGACCCGCCCTAAAATGAATTGGACCAATCAAAACCAAATAGACTAAAAATTTATTGAAACAATCTAAATATAACTTAATCAAATTAAAGGAACTGAATCATATTGAGTGGAATACATAGAAGAATCATTGAATATATTAGAACAATACTAAACTAGATGAAACTAAATGAAAAAGAATTGACTTGAACCACGTCTAACTATATAAATACAAAATTAATTAGGATAGAACTAAATGAAATTGAATCCAATAAAATAGAATTGAATTTAATGTAATTGAACCTAACTAACCCATAAAAAATCGAAGCAAACAAAACCAGAACAAAATCAATTTAATTGAGATGAAACAAAACACCCTGACATAAACTGTATTGAACCAAACTAAATAGATTTGAACTATACTCAACTAGACACACATCCAAACCAAATTAAAAGAAGAAGAACTGCTGTGAAATAATTTGATCAGTACCAAACCTAAATAGAACTGAATATAACCTAACTTAATCACATTAAAGTGAATTACCCAATAGAATTAGACATAGTTCAATTTTATAAACATGTAATGAATAAATTCAAATCCAATGGTTCTAAACCTAATTAATATAAACACACTTTAATAAATCTAAATAGAATAATAAAAATTATGTATTTAGAAAACCAAAAAATCTAGATCTAATGTGATATGGGTTGATCCAATATGAACTAAAACAAAATAACAAGAACTAAGCCAAACCAAATAGAATATAACAGAACTAAAATAAACTGAAAAGACATTACAAAAAATTAAAAAAAAATGAAATATTGGTAATGAATTGATCTAGAAAATATTGAAACCTACCAACCCAAATTAATTCACCAATTCTAAAATTAAAAATTATAAAATGCATGCATTTAATTCAAATCATTTGTAATTTGATATTTATAAACAGTATACTTGTGAGATCATTTCAAGTTTTAATCAAACAATTACATGGGTATTCACTAAAACCACCAATTTTAACACCATGAAAGCTCTACTCAAATATTATAATTGCATAAAGAAATTCCAATAAATTAATATTTACAAAACTGTTTTATATCAAAACCAATTCATTAGATGTATTTATCCCAAATCATTAAATATGTTGTGGTCAATTTCAAAAATTGGACACTCATAAAAAACTAACAAAACATTGTAACAATTTTAAATTATTTAATCATATTTATTAAAAAAATCATATGGATAAACACCTATTTAAAAACTATATTTTAATTCTTTTGTGGTAGGATTTTTGTGATGAAGTCTCGTCACAAAAATACCCTCACAAAAAATGGCATTGTGAATAATCTTTTATTGCAATGGACTGTCATTACCGTTATAAATAAGATCAACTTTCAAAAAAACTATTTGTGATGGGCCATTGAAATTACTTATTATTTTTTGTGGAAACTCCTCCCTATCTAAAATGGTTCAAAAAAAATTTTAAAAACTGATTGCGATGGGTTTCGTGATCTGTTGAAATTAGTTATATATTTATAAAAAAATAAAATAATAATAATAAATTTCATATAATAAAAATATACATAACATTATTACACCATTTCACACATAATATGTTTACCAAACCAAAATACATAACAGTTACAATAACAGTCAACTAATATTAGGGAGAGGACGATCACTCGAAGGGTTGGGTGGTGGGAACTCTACACCAACACCACCCACAAGTCTTCACATATACTATAGCATCTTCTCATCTCTCTAGCATTGATACCCATGCTCCTCCTATTACTCTCTCTACATCCTCTATATCATCTAATCTTTAGATCACAAACTCTCTTTATACTATGCAATGGATGACGATGAATTCTATACAAGATCTCCCTTCGATCTGGCTGATGACATCATATAAGTACCATAATTACTAGAAGGTGTTAATAGTGAACCATTACCGATCACCCAGCCTTTCTTGACACCATGAAAAGTCGCATGTTTCTAAGACCCCTCATCAAAACCTAACTTGTAAGTGGCATCTACTTCACTCTTGGATTGACTCACTCATGAATGATAAGTCACAGTCTCATACACTTCCTTCAAATATAATTATAAATTAAAATAATAATAAAATTAATATTAGAAAAAAATATTGACCACGATTTGGCATTATCTGTCACCGAAAAGATGACATGTATGGCGATCAGTGTACATCTTCTTGTAAACTTTTAACTCCATAATAAAGGGTTCAGTAGTGCCCTCTATAATATAATAAACATTTTAATTTAAAGTATATATAAATTAATAAATAATATTACTTACCATATGTCATTTATGTATATCAAATGTATGACTCTCGAACCTATGTTTGTCCTCTTGTCTCCCTGGGTTCTGATGCCCAGTTGATGACCTCCTCCTAAAAGTATCTCATGTATAGTAGGAGCACCCCATACCTGAGGTGAGATATAGTTAGGTCGATAAGAGATATACTAGTCAAAAACAGTAATATAAGCTCTATTCATGGCTCTATTTCTTTGTCTGTATAAAAACTAACAAAATCATTCATTCATACAAATATCTCATACCTCCCGAATAGAATCTCTCATGTCATCATCAATCAAAGACCATAAATTCTACAATAAAATTAAAAACAATATGTTACTAATTAACTAAATTTAAAATAAAATATATTATTTATTAACGTAAAATCTAGTGATCAAACATCTGATTCCGAACAAAAATGGACCTGATCTCATGACACCCAGAGTGCTGAAAAATAATTTCTTAGAATTATAGTATCTTTCCCAATAGATAAATTTTAAAAAACTATGAAAATAAAAATAAATAATTAGAATGTTATTACCAAAATTAGTACAAATACTTAATATAAAACAAATTCCTTAAACAATTGAACATACCTCCATAAATGAGAATCAAAATCAAGAGATGGATTCCTTTATATAATAGGGTATGTAATCATCAATCTAGAAAGGGCATGAACCCTCATAATAAGCACTACTATAGTAGCCTCTTGTAGGTCAGAAAAATCATGCTAGTTATTAGAAAAGTGGGAGAACCAAATAGATCATCAAGAGTATCTCCAGCCATCTGAAACAAATAATCATACCTATAAAAATTTATTAATATAGACATAAAATATAAAAAAAATAATGAATTCTATTATAAAATAATATTACCTGTAAATAATTGTTAATACAGGTATCAAATATAAAAAAACTAATAAATATAATAATATAATAATTACCTGAAAAAAATACCATAATATAATAATATTACCTATAAATAATTGTTAATATAGATATAAAATATAAAAAAATAATAAAGACCAAGAAAAATATAATATTCTTACCCATCAATAATTGTTAATATGGATATCAAATATAAAAAACTAATAAATACTCACATCATTGAGGGAAAAGAATATAACATCAAGAATATCTCCAGCCATCTGAAATAAGCATTCATACCTATAAATATTTTTTAATATATATAAAAAATATAAAAAAACTAATAAATACATAAAAATATTACATCATTCTTCATCTTCATCCCCATATTCATCGATGATAATGTCTCCATCTTTATCTTCATCATTATTAACTTCCATAAGACTTTCAATTTCATTATCTCATATTACTTAATCAACATTATCAATATCATTGACCCTTAAATGGGGGTTTTCATCATCAATATTTATATCTCATCAAGTAAGATATATATTTGGGGATTTTTCTTGAAAATTTTCAATATATTTCATTTCTACATAACCATTTTCATTTTCAATAAAATTATTATCATGAGATTTAATTTTTATTACACTCTACCAGTTATTTCAATCTCTTGAAATAGTATAGTAATTTGTATAATAAACTTGATGTTCTTGATTTTCCAATATAAATAGTTCATTTGGGGTAAGAAGAATATAGTATTTAATGTCAATGACTTTTTTTAATGGATGAACTCTCAACCCTTGATCAGTATCAAACTAATTAAATTTAAACATTGTTATATAATTTAGTCCCAGATAACATAACTCAATTATTTCATCCAGAATACCATAAAATTTGATATCACTTTCTTTATGATGATATCCTTTAAAAAAACACCATTATTAATTGATTTCTTTGATTCACTATATATGCGTGTATAAAATCGAAATCCATTAACCACATACTCATTATAATATTTTACCAATTTCAATGGAAGGTTTTTAGCACACATAATAAACTATCCATTTTATATTCATGTTGTCTTGCCTACAAAAAATAAAAATTATTAATAATATATATCATTAAAAATTTGATTTAATGTTCCATCATAAACAACTTAACTTACCAATCTTTGAAACAAATATGTAAAATTATATTGGTGACGCTCTTCAAGAGAAATAGGGGTAATTTATATAAAAAAAATTTTGATATGGTCATCATATAGTCCACAAAACAAATAATGTAAATAAATTTATCTATTAAAAAAAATTTAAAAAAATAAGAAGTAGTATTTACTAAAAAAATCATGTCATTTCATCATAATTGAGCTGAATATATTTATAAGTTATATGCAATTCCTCATCTAAAATCCATCATTCATGATAACCACCATCAGGTTGATTAAAAAATGAAAATTGATAGTATGTTTCACTATTAACATTTGTATCATTGAAACCCATGTAATTGTGTTTTGAAGGATATTTAGATTGAAAATAATAAGATCAGAAATTTGAAATCTCCTCCTACAATTACACTTCTGCAATTGACCCTTCAACCGATGCTTTGTTACGTACTTCCTTCTTTAGTTCTTACACACATATCTCAAATGGGTATATTTTTCAGAATTTTATTGGTCCTACACTTTTATATTTATATGAAAAATTAAATATTAAATGTTTTATTGAGTTAAAGAAGGCTGGAAGGAATATTTTCTATAATTTTCATAAAATTAAAATAAATTTTTTCAGCATACTCAATGCATCATAATCTGATATTTTCATATAAATATATCAGAATAAATATGATATTTCAGTCAATACATCCCATACTTAAGAATTCTACAGCCTTATATGACTAATTGGTAGTAGTCTTTCCATTGTGACATGGAATTCATGACTTTTATACCTGAAAATATGTCTATTTTTTTTGAAACAAGAAAAATTAAAAGCATAAACATTTGGTAACCTCAAAAAATCTAATCCATTAACAAAATAATAAATGAATTTATTTATAAAGTGAATTAATTTCTTTTGGATTCATTATATTATGTGATATTTCATCTCTAAATAATTCAAGATTAGGATGCTTGAAAATTTTTGAAAGATCTAACTATGTCTTTACAATATCTTTGGTCTTATTGGGTGTGTCCAATATGGTATAAAATATTTTATCAAAAAAATATTCTTAATATGAATTACATATTACATGAGATAAACCAAATCTATCACAACCCGTCCCCCAGCGCCTATGTCATGACTACCCCATGCCCACCTTCCATAGGCCAGGGGCTGGAAACTAGCACCGAGTAGGCATATCCCACAAATGTGAGGCATTTTTCTAAAAACATGTACACATGCACACAACTCCAAGACACAGTGTCTGGAAATTGAAAACACTAAGTAAAGAAAATGCATGCATGCCACAACAACCCAACAACAGAGTACGACAGAAAGTAAAGAAGTAAAGTAAAACTAGGCCAAAATGCAAGGCCACTAAAATAAAGACAATCGCAAAGTCTGACCTGCAAACAAGGGTACTGAAGTTACTGTAGAAGGTTGCTGAAAACACCTCGACTCATGGAAGGTCCCAAAAAATACTCATATTTATCCGATTGTAATCTCTACCAAAAACATTTTTTTTATATTTGTCCCAAAATTAACAATAGGTAATAAAGATATGATTGATTTTACCTGAATACCTGAGAGCACTGTCGGCAGTTTATCTCATCCAATTATACCTTTTTTAAAATTAATTCTATTCCTTCAAAAAGGGTGATCTGCAAGAAGAAATCTTCAATGATAGTCAAAATAACTAGTATTTCTTTCATTTATAAGCATAAATGATTTGTTCTCGACTATATAGTATGGACATGATTTTAGACCAAGTGTACTCCATCTAGATAACATATCATACATCATAAAGTTATTGATTTTCCAAATTAATGCAACCTTTAGTGTAAAATTATGATTTGTAATTATATCATATATAGTTATACCATCATTCCATAATGAAATTAACTCATCAACTAGTGGATTCAACTAAAAATCAATATTCTTTTTTAGATGTCCTTGAATTAATAGTGAAAATATATATATATGTGGTTCCTTCATCAACATCCAAGGAGCTAAGTTGTACAGAGTTATGAAAATAAGATAACAAGAATATTGACTGTTGTAAGCACCAAATGGACGAAAACCATTAGTAGAAAGACTCAACCATATGTTACATGGTTTTAAAGAAAAATAAGGATTCATCTGATCAAAGTGTTTCCATGAATCACCATCAAATTTTAGATTTAATCTTTTACTGATTTAAATATTTTATTTATGTCATTTCATCAATTTAGAAATGTTCTGAGACATAAATAGATGATTTAAATGGTGTGTAATTAGAAAATAACTCAATTGTTTCATAAAAAATCTAGAATTTATTTATTATGCCTCTTTATACCTTAATTCTCCACTTTTTTTACAATTAACTAATGATTCATAATCACTATAATATAAGATGTAGTCATTTGAACATTCATGGATCTTCTAATAACTAAGACCCAAATTATGGACCAGCACATTACTTTCATAGAAACTTGTAGGTAATGTATTTCTCTCAGGCATAAATTATTTAACAAAATAAAATATTTAATCAAAATAAATATTTGACATTCCAAATTTTGATTTAATAACCATAAATTTTCTAGCAGCTTCAAGTTTTCTTATATGGCATACCGAATATAAGGCCTCCTCAGTAAATTTCAAAAAATTGTAAAATTGAGATGGTTCTATTTCAGGATTTGGAATATCATTCTGATATATTTTTTCTTGAAGATACGGGCCACCAACTTCATGTAATAAATTCTAAAATGATGGATCTGTAACCAAAAAATCGTATTTTTTACTAAATTTCATTCACCATATTGATACTAAAAAATATAATCTTTCTAAAAACCAAAACATGGTATATAAAGTTCAACATTGTCAATCATTTTGGTTCTCTGAAGATCACATTTCTTAATTTGATATTTAATTGTTTCTTTATAAACAAATTTTGAATTTGAAAATGTAAATGATATAAATGTTTTAACACCCTCAATGTAGACATGATTTATACAATTTTTTTTGCGATTTTTACGATGATTTATCCAATCATAGACACATAATAGAAATTATTGTCTACTTCTTGAGTCCTTAGTTATCTAAAAAACAACATAAATAAGAATAATTATTATGCATTATGACTAATTAAAAAATATTATTGTATTTCAATTATAGCTAATTATGACTACTTATCAAAAAATCTTACTAATTTTTACTAATTATTATAAATATATTTTAATTTTTACTAATTGATGAAATTATTTATTAATTAATACTAATTATTTATTAATTATAACTTAATTTTTAATTAATGTTTCTAATTTTTAATAATTATTAGTATTCCATATATTTTTTACAATTTATTAAAAATTATCATAATTTACAAATATTTACAAATTATTACTAATATTTAGTAATTAATAATAACATTTACTAATTATTACTAATATTGACTAATTATTTATTAATTATTGCAAATTATTTGATGATTATTACTAATTATTTTAATTATTACGACATTTTTACTAATTATTGTGAATTTTTAATAGTTTCTAGTATTTTTTTATATTTTCTTACAGGGTAATACAAAAATATTTACAAATTATTATAAAAATATATATTTTTACTAATTGATAAAATTATTTATTAAATAATACTAATTATTTATTAATTATAGCTGAATTTTTAATAAATATCGCTAATTTTTAATAATTTTTAGTATTTTATATATTTTCTGTTACAATTTATTATAAATTATCATAATTTCCTCATATTTACAAATTATTAATAATATTTAGTAATTAATACTAACATTTAATAATTATTTCTAATATTGACTAATTATTTATTAATTATGACAAAATATTTAATTACTATTACAAATTATTTAAATTATTACTAAATTTATAATGTTTTTCTTATAAAAACATTTTGTTCAAGCATCTTCATTAAATTCATTTTCCCAATATTTTTATAAAACACTCATTTCCTATTATTTCAAACATTATATATATATATAACAAGATTTTTTAATCAAATATATATACAAAAATATAATTTTAGATGTTTTTTTAAACAAATATACATATCAAATATATATATATATACACACACACACACAAATATATATATATATATATATCAAAAACCTTACACCTTTTTTTTAATGTCTATATGTACATTCACATGTTAATATATATATATATATATCCAAACATTTACAAAACTATATTCATATGTTTTAAATAAATTAAAACCAATTGTAATATAACAATCAAACATGGTTTAACATCACGGCTACAATCTAAGAATTATCATAATTAATCAAAAATTATATCACTATAAGCAAGATTTCAAGATAATCACAATAAGGCATGGAATTAGACAATATCTTTAAAAAAATTAATAAAATTCACTATGTTTGAATTAAATGATTCATTTTAACATGATTTTTACTACAATTATGATTTCTTTTATATTTATTTTTATAAGGCTGCAATATTCCTTTTTCCTTAATTATATCTTATATTAAATTCTTTTGAAAATTATTTAGAATTTATTAAATACTTCACTATTATTCATTATAATTTAAAATTATATAAAATCATTATTCCATAAATTAAATGTCATAATTTATATTTCATGTAATAATAATAGTTGAACAATTAAGTAGATTATATAAAATTTTTCAACATTTATATAAATATCAGACACCCCTATAAATAATTTCTATAATAATCATATTTCCAACAATAACATAAAATATTAAATTCCAAATTATTTTGATGCAACTAAAAATAAAACTTTCACCTTATGGTATCACCATTAATATCCCCCTTATATGTAATATTAATTCCAAAATTAATATTTTAATCCCCAAACATCAACCAACTTTAATCAATCAAGAATAAAACCCATCACGTTTCCATTTAAATTTTTTCCCACATTTAGCATGCTTATATATATATATATACACACATTTCACAAAATTATATATATATGTGTGTGTGTGTGTGTGTGTGTAAAAAATAATTCAACTTATATATATATATATATATAAGTTTAAAAGGTTTCCTTGTTTATATATTTATATATATATATATATATATAACTTGCAATATTTTTCAGTCATATATATATAATATATATACATGGATTTTGTGTGATGTTGTTGGGAAAAAATCCCTCAAGGCATCATTAAAGTATTTTTGAGGTGATTGTGTTTGTTGACAAAGTGAACATCTGTGTTGTGATTGTTGACAATACATACCATGACATACAAATTTGTTGACAAAGGGGATTTCAAGGTGTAATGTCGAGTTCAAGAGTTGTGGTCATCAATCCATGTTTTATTCAAGAACGTCAACAAAGGAATGGATGATCTGGAGGTGGCATAAAAAGAACATATACAAGGTGGCGCCGTTTTCCAGTGTTTGCCAAATTTTTGGGCCGGAAAATCGACAAATGAAGAAAAGTGGTTTTTGGAAAAGGGACTTGCGCACCGTGTACTTGGTGGCTTGAAAACTTGTGCGCCATATGTTTTTCAAGATCAGATCATCAAAATATGTCAATGGGATAAGAGTCGCGCAAGTATTGAGTTGGTCGCACAGGTGACTTGCGCGCCAAGAGAAAGTACTTGCGCGCCAGTGCCTAGGAGGATTGGAAACTTGCGTACCTATTGTTTTTCACGATCAGAACTTCAAAATATGGCCAAGGAAAGAGGTTCACGCAATTTTGGAAGTGGGTCACGCAAGTGACTGGCAGGGGAAGAGAGCTGCACGTCGAGACTTGCGCACCGAGGGTTGACTTGCACATCATCGTGTAGGGTGGTCAAATTGCCTATAAATACTGGACCAACCCTCCTCATTTCTTAACGAAGTTTAACACTTTGAGAAATCAGAGCTTCCGTCGCACAGGTGTGGTGGTCACGCAAGTGGTGGTGTGTCGCACAAGTGAGACTTGCGCACCAGATTTGAAGAAGGGCGATTGTTGGTAGTTGCGTGCCAATATTGGATTGGGCGTAAAAGGAAGTGTGTTGTGAAAGTTTGGAGTTAAAGAAGCTTGTGTATTGCAAGTGTGTGTGGTGGACTTGTGCGCCAGTTGTGACTTGTGCGCCGATACTTGCGCGCCGAGATAGACTTGCGCGCCAGGTAAGGTTTATTTCCAGCAGTGATTTTCGGGCTGCGTGGAAGATGGAAGTTTGTCCGATACCTTCGGTGAAAAGAGAGATTCATCTATGGGTGAAAGTTGGACTTCAACAGAGCATCCACATACAACAGAGGATGCATTCTTTCATGCAAATGAAGAGACCTACAGGTCTATAAACTATGAGTGGATTCCTTCCAGAGCAGTGAGCAAAGGAAGAGAAAGAAGATGATTCTCTCCACCGACAGTGAGCCAGAGAGAGATAAACAGGGAGTGGCCCTTGGGAAAGCAGTTAGCTGACCCTAAACATTGTAAAGGCAGTGAGCTTGGGCGTAGAAGTGATCTAGCCCAAACCTTTTAATCCACAGCTAGTGAATTTTAGTGGAATTGGGTACGACCGGAAACCTATCAGCATATGATCCTTGGACGTAGCCCTTAGCGGTGAACCAATTAAAATTGTTGTGTCATGTGCTTGCTTTAATTTCTGTTTATACTTTGCAATAGGAAAGAGAGAGAATATTTTTTTGGTTAACAGTGAAACAAGATCAGAACAGGCTTTAATTTTAAATTAGCCATACCCTGATTCACCCTCCCCCCCTCTCAGGGTATTCAGCCTTGTGGACCTAACAAATATTAGTAGGCACATGCGCATTGGGAGTCGGTGGGGCTTCCATATACCTCAAAATAAAGAAAAAACGAACATCCAAAAAGAAAAATCTATTAAATATAAAGGTTAAAAATTGGAAAAAATACCTCAAATCAATTGGAATCAAACTATGCAGATCTGAAACATGTTTTATTTTATGGTGGACACATAAATAGAGAATAATAAACTTTAAGTGATCCTAAATACCAAATAAACCATAAAAATAAGGTAAATTTGTTGACCTAGGGTTTGACCGAACCAAATGCAATAAGAGGGAATGGGAAATTGAAAACAAAATAAGGAATGAGGATAGAATAGAATTTCATAACTAGGGGATTCAAACCTCCATCAACAAAAAGTCAAGTGTGAATGATGAATATAGGGCCAATTTCTTCGACAGGTTCATGCATGGGCTGCTGCACAAAGGAGGAAGAAAGAATCAAAGAGGAGGGAGGAGAAAAGAAAAGGGGAGTATGGTTGTTTAATTAATTTTTTTTGTGATTTAATTATAGTGATGGACTATCTGTTACTAAAGATGTTTTTGGTAAGACCTTTTGTGACTGATCATGTTATCTGTCACAAAAAAATAATTTTTCAAAAATATTTTGCGACGGATCATGTTATCTTTCATAAAAGATAATTTGTTGAAAACCTTTTGTGCTAGATAAATTTGTATGTCACTATTACCCATAAAAAATAATGTTTTTTATGATTTATATTTATATCCATCGCAAAAGGTACATACTCTTGATTATTTTTTATGACTTCTTATCTGTCACAAATTTATACTTTTTAGTAGTGTTTCAAATAAATCACATTTTTTAAATTTAAATAAAAATAGGAATAAAGTTACCATAATATACTTGAACCAACCAGATATGAAAAAAATTAAAACTAAATCAAACTAAATATAATCAAACCTTAATTGAACTAAATTTCAATAAAAATTACAAAAACAATCTAAATCGTGTTGTATTAAATTGAAATACACCAAATTAAACTGAATAGAATGAAACCAAAATGATGAAAATTGAACTAAACCCAACCAAATAGAATTTAATCGATCTTTTTAAATAATACTTGAACTAAAAAATATAAAATAATCCTAAATTTAACTAAACCAACATAAACCAATCCAAATTGATCAGAACTGAACTACCCTAAACTAAACTATATTATATTGACCCAAACTAAAATGAAAAGATATGTTGTATTCATAACTAAACAAAAAAAAGATGAATTGGATATAAAAGTGTAAAATTGTCATAAAAAATACTTACTCAACCTGAACACACCCAAACCTAGTCGAACAAATACAAATGAACAAAAAGGATTAGAACTAAATTGAATAAAACCAATCCAACCTGACCCAATACAAAAATAATAAAGATAATTTGTATATACCTTGATCAAAGCAATCCAATTTTATTGTCTTTTTTTATTAATTATAGTTTCACTCTTAAGGGGATAATATGATTTATTTTAATGAAATTTAGTTCTATTTTTTTGTTTTGATTAGTTAAACATTGTTTAGGATGATTTTATTTTGTTCAACAATATAATATTATTAAATAATTTTTTCTTACATTCAACATCATTTGTCGTGAGTGATATTGAACATTGAAGTTTGTGTGCCTCTAGTGAATTTTTTTTTCTCAAGTAGGAAGAATAAAGATGAGAGTGGTGTAAATGAACAGATATAATAAAATATTTTTAAGTATGGTATAGTTTTTTTAAAATTTGATACCTATTTCATAATTAAATTTCTTATTTATATTCTCAACAAAATTATTTGGAGTCCCATTATGATCAAGAAGATAACAACTTTTGTCCAAATGATCATTAGAGATAGAAATTGGGTGATTAGAACCATGGGAGAGTTGGATGTCAACCCAATAATAGCACTATCCCTGCTAGGTATTATCCCATGTTGAGAACCTCAAATAGCTCTGGTATCACTGATTTATAATAGGCTTGTGTAAAGTAGTTGAAGATAAAAAATATATCTATATAGGAGCATTAAAGAGGTAAAATTTTCACTGAGTAGTTCCTAAAATTTATGACAAATTTATGTCAATCACTTCAATCAAAGGCATTTGTGATTTTTTATACATGTATTTCAACAATTCACTCCTTATATGATGCACCATGTGATGTGTTGGAATGTTTTAGTTTGATCCTTTAGGTGAAGTTGGGCCGACTGATAGTGGCCTAGAATACACACCAAACCAACTATAGCATTGCTGACTAGCGACACTAATAATTCATTGTAGCATTTTAGACTTAAATATAGTATTGTAGCAACATGTGACTGGTGACACCAACTAGTCATTGTAGCTCTATAGACTTCTAGCCACTTGTTACTTTAGAAAAGTGGCTTACTGTGTAGTTGGTGGCACTATAGCAATAAGGTTTACTGTGGCATCACATTTCTTTATGATCTCATTCGAGCAAGAGTTTCTATATGTGTGAAATTATAGTATTTTCACTATAATTTATACTACTAAACATAGTGAATTTTATGCCTCTTCATGGAAGTAGGGAACATTTCCCGAACCATGTAGATCATTATGTCATGTGATCTTCTTCTTATTCTTTTATTTTCCCTTTTTACTCACATTTCTAGAATCTTTCACCATTGTTACTCTTAGTGTTTCCATAACCACTGGTATCAGAGCATGAGTTCAGAAGATCAATTTTTTTTTCTTAAATTAAATGGTGGTTATGGAAGAAGACAAATTGAAGATTGATCATTTCGATGAAACTAATTTCAGTTGCTCGGGGATATAGATCAAGTATTATCTTTATCATAAAAACATTAACTTGTCACTTCTAGGAGAAAAACAAATATAAATGGAGAAACTAGTGTGGGGGTTAATGGATTTATGGGTTTTAGGAGTTATGTGCATTATGTTGGCCAAAAATGTGGCATTTGACATCAGAGAGGAGAATATGAAGACTGGATTGATGAAATCTCTCAAGAATATGTATAATAATTCTTCTGTTTTGAACAAAGTGTACCTGATGATACTATTATTCAATTTGAAGATGATTTAAGGAAAGATTATTATTGATCATGTTAATGAATTCAATACCATCACTATTCAGTTTTCATCGGTGGAAATTACGTTGTACAATGAGGTATGTGATTTAGTTTTACTGTCTTCATTACTTGAAATTTGGGAATTCATTGTAATAACTATGAGTAGTTCTTTAATGAATAAAAATTTGGTTCTAAAAGATGTGTGAGACTTGATACTCAGTGAGCTTATTCAGATAAGATAATATGGAATTATCTATTTCTACTCTGAAAATGAATAGAAGTGGTAGATATGCACAATGGGACAATCATAAAGGAAAATAAAAATCAAGAGGAAATATCTGAGTAAAGACCAAGGGTCTCAATCCTACCTACTAGATTTATGGGAAGAAATAACATGTCAAGAAGGAGTGTGAAGAAAAACAGAATGTGACTAAAACCAAAATAGTAACATGAAATATAATGGATCTAATGATGTGTTATTGCTAAGAATGGGTAGCCCTATGGATTCATGGATTTTAAACTCATGGGAATATTTCCATTCCACTTTGGAGAAGTTTTTCCTGAATAATTATGTTTCTCAGAAATTTGGAAAATTACATCTTTCTGATGATGAACCCTTGTAACTTTTGGGGATGGGGTGAACAGATAAAGACAAATAAAAGGAGTTTTCTAGTTCTATATAATGTAAGTTATATATTAGGATTGAGAATAAATCTTATAATTTTTGACCAACTTGATGATGTAGGATTTAACACTACATTCACTAGTAGTTCATGGAAAATCACTAAGGGGGATATAGTCATAGCTCATGGAGTAAATAATGGAAACCTATACAATATGATATAATATTCCATGGTCATGCTTGTAATAATAAATTCTATTGGGGATTCATAAATACGTAACTACAGGTTAGTCCACATGAGTGAGAAGGGGAAGAAGGAACTCAAAACAAAAGGAATTATACCAGAGATGAAGTTGTTGGAAGTTGGATTGTGTGAAGATTATATCTTTAGAAATAAAAATAAGGCATCCTTTATGAAAGAGGTATAACACTAAAGGATGGAAAGCTACACTTGGTGAACACTGATGTTTGGGGACCTGCACCATTACATTCCCTTAGAGGGTCACAATATTATATGATATTTTTCAATGACTCGACAAGGAAGGTATGGGTTTATTTTATGAAAAGAAAATTAAATGTTTTTAACATGTTCTAGAAGTGGAAGACCATGGTGGAGGATGAGTCAAGATCAAATTTTAAATTCTTGAGATTTGAAAATAGAAGAGAGTATGACAGTTAGAAGTTCAAGGAATTCTATACTAATGATGAAATTTGGTAGGAGAAGACTCTTCCAGGTAAACCACATTGGAATGGTGTAGCTGAAAGGATGAATAGGAGATTAAATGAATGTTCCAAGAGCATGAGTTTGTACTCAGGGTTACCCAATACTTTCTAAGAAGAGTTAGTGAACATGGAAGTATATCCTATCAATAATAGACTATTTGTACCAATGGGAGAATGTCTACCTGGGGGCTCTGGTTAGGAGAGGTGGTAAGACTCTCTCATTTATAAGTCTTTAGTTGTTTGGAATATGTACATACAGATTCTAATGCAAGGCACAAGCTTTATTCTAAGTCCAAATCATGTTTTTATATTTTATGTGGTGTTAATTAGTTTGGTTATAACATTTGGGATGATAATAACAAGATGATCATTAGAATCCAGAATGTGATATTTAATAAAGGTGTATTGTACAAGGAACATCATGTAGCTAAAGTTGATATTGGGAATAAAGAATTAGAGTGCCAAGAGAAATTGGATCTTGAAGGTGTACTTGATCATGTGACACTAAAACTAGTGTATCTTACTCCTCCAGTGGAGTTGAGTAGATAAATAAGGGTGAGAAGGCATGTGAATAGGTATTCATCATCCTTACATTATTTTTTATTGATTGATGGTGGAGAACCATAATGTTTTAAAGATTCAATGCAGTTAAATGATTTAAACAAGAATGAGTTGGCTATGATGAAGGAGATTTATTTATTTCATGATAATAATACTTTGGAGTTGATACATTTTACATAAGGAAATAAATAATTATAGAACAAATGGGTATACTTATTCAAGGGATAACATGATGGTAAGAGTAGGTACAAGGAAATGTTAGTGGAGAAAGGTTTTTAACAAAAGGAAGGTGTGGAATTCACTAAAACTTTCTCACCTAGACTCAAGATTAACACTATCTTAGTGGTTCTTATTATTGTTACATTAGATTATTTACATCTTGATAAGATTTATGTAAAGACTGATTTATTTCATAGAGATATGGAGGTGGATATTTATATACAATGGTCATATTTTTATGTTGTTATCCCAACTAGGTTAAATTCCCTAAGAGGGAGTGAATTAGGGTATGAAATATTAAAAAAAATTCCCCTTTGGATCTTGTTTTTTCATTAAAAACACTCTTTTCTCTCTTTCCCATAACAATGTATGAACAGAAATGAAAGAATACATGAGACACAACAATTTTACTTAGTTCGCCCTCACTAGGCTACATCCAAGGAGCATAAAATGGAAATGTGATGATGTGCCAAATTCACTAATGCTCACTATGAAAATAATCTTTGGGCTAGATCATGTATATTCCCAAGATCACTGCCTTTACAAAGTTTTGAGTGAAATCACTATCCCTTATAGTTTACAACCAATCACAATTTGAAATTTCACTGATCTCTCAACTTAAGTGTGATCACTGCACCTCCAGAAGACTTCTCTTTAATCACTTGAATCAATATGTTTTACACCACATTTTTTTTCATCATTAAGTACCACTTTCATCCACTTTATGAATATAAAGGACCCCAAAACACCCTGAGATGGAAGGGGTGAATCAAGGTGTCAACAATTTATTTTTAAATTTGTGGATCTTATTCCCACATTGGTAGGAACTTATTAAATCTATCATTCAAAATAAAGCAAGGATATGACACATCACTTTTACTTGGTTCACCGAAAAGGGCTACGTCCAACAAGAATACACCGACAGTGTGTCAGTCGTACCTAAATCCACTAATCTTAACCAGTTGTGTAGTACAATAGTTTGGTCATAGTCACTCTATGTCAGGCACACTACCCTTAAAAAATTTTAAGGATAAATCACTGCTTCCCTCAGAACGCTTCTGTAAACTCCCCCTAACTCACTTATATGAGAGAGGGTTAACTAAGTTTATCAACTTGAAGGTCGCTTCAACATATGGGCATTGGAGTCTTTGTCTCTATCCAGTATGAGACATTGTTTGCATCAAAGACCTGAGTATATGATCACTGAAATACCCAACCATTCAACACTGATACACAAAAAAAACCCATTCTCAAATCCCCTTAGTGAAGCTCAACCCTTCGCAGATCACACCACCTCACAGAGCACAAACCTTTGCGGAGCTCACTACCTCACAGAGC
This sequence comes from Viscum album, assembly GCA_963277665.1. Lineage (NCBI taxonomy): Eukaryota > Viridiplantae > Streptophyta > Magnoliopsida > Santalales > Viscaceae > Viscum > Viscum album. The sequence continues at coordinate 908,403,011 of OY728148.1, forward strand.
ACAACAATTTGTGGAGCTTACTACCTCACAGAGCAACCTAATTCATAAAGCTCACTGAGCCAATGCAGAACATCCCATCTCAGAAAAGTGACCAAAACTTAGAATCATTGACTTCGATCAAGACTAGAATAGACTTTTTACAAATCTCAAGCTTGTAATGAATCCTTTCTTTGCAAATCACCCCTTTCTTCACGAAGTTAGAGAAATTACGAATCTTCTCTCTAAAGTTCCCCCAAAATGGAGAGGGTTTGCCTCTTATTTATAGGAATATTTGAGTAGCGGAGCTCCTCTTATTCAGGCGTGAAATCTAGATTGGTCAAAATGCCTTTGCGACTCTTCCTCTATCTTACAAAGCTCCGCAGAAATTTCCGATTCATAGAGCTTGTCGTAACTGCAACAAAACACCATCTCAAATCGAAAATCTTTGTTTATTAAAAATCCTCATTCCAGTATTCACAAAAAACATTTTTTTTCATATAAATGAAATATTTATTCTAGACTAATACCTTTCACGAAGATCAAATATAAAACTCTTGTAATCACAGAGCACATCATCTCAATTATTTAAATATTTGTGAAAAACAAATCAACAAGCCCGTCTCTATGAAACTAATGCCTTTTCAATATTTTCATAATGCCTCTATGAAGAACCACTTTTTTCAATGCTTTCCAATCTCCAAATTTTGGACCCAAAAATTTGGCAAACACTGGGAAACGATGACACCTTCAAAACTGCTTTTTTCTTGAACTGTATGACCCTTTTCCTTGCAATTTCCCTGGTCATCCATGAGAGGATTGATAACAAACACAAAAACCATGCTCCTTTTTCATAAAATAATATCATTGGTTCCAACAAAATACCCTTTTACCATAGAATTACTAGGTAAATCCTTTTGGTTCACACAACAGTGTATTTCGCACAACCTTCAGATGTATTGTAGGAAACTTTATCAACTTGTGCACAAAATTTAAGTTTAGTCACATAACTCCCAACATTCACACAAATTTTGGCTTGTTTTGGAACTTCCTCTTGTACCCATAACTTTTACACTTTTCTCTCAACTCCCTTGGTCATGCAGACACAAGTCCTTTTCTACGCATAACAAATATTTCAGTTGTTGCGTCATGAAACACTCTTTGTGTGAAACTTATATGATTTGTGCCCAACTCTTACATGATTTAGAGACTTGATTTTTTCTAAGGTATGATCTACTAAAAATAGGGGGTAGCCACCTATTTATAGACTCACCTGAACCTACATGCAAAATCATGACACGTCTTCCACTATGTGCACAAGAAATCTATTTTGTCATGGAACTCCTGGATTTAGTGAAAATTACTTAGAGAACTAAACTTTGTGATTTTATGTCATATTTGGAACATAATCTTATTTCACTCCTACTGTAATGTCAAACTCTTGTGTCACACAAAAACCCATCTTTTTCACAATTTCAGATCTTACATGCACATTTTTTCTTAGTCGTATTTTGATGTAGTGATCCTGAATCTTGAATTGAATGCAACATTTCAAATCACCATCACCATTGCTCACAACTTTATACTTCTATGGAAAATTACTTCCTTTTCTAAAAACACCTTTTTCCATCCTCCAGATTTTGGACCCCAAAAATTTGGCAAGCACTAGGAAACAACACCACCTTGTATATGTATCTTTTTGTACCACCTCCAGAGCATTCATTCCTTTATCTTGGATCTTTTTAAACATATTTTGTCAAAAATATATCTCAAAATCCACAACTAACCATAGAAACCTTCTTTTTCAACAAACATAATCAACACAAAAACACTAAAATGTTGCCTTAGGGGATTTTTTCCCAACAATCTATTCCTTTGGGTTTATTGAAAACTCTTCTCATTTTGATACCTAAATAAATATTCTTCCATATTCTACCAAAAATTCACTTCTTTAGATTCATATAGAGATCAAATATTTACCCAACACACACTCTAATCCCACATGAGTAATACTTGGCATGAAAAACAAGAGTAGTATGAAACATTCATCAATGAAGCACTTCATTCTTGAAACCACTCAACTTATTTCATAACAAACATCATATATCATGATATATATCCTTTGATCGATCATATTTAGAATTTTTAGATTTAAAACTCCCCCTACTTTTCTTCTCCCCCTATCTTGATTAAGACATTTTCTCTCCCTTTTATATCTATAACTTCTCATCCTTTTTCAATGAACTCAAATTTTACTCCTTTGTAATCTACCATAGGGTAAAGAACACAAATAAGTATATTAGGGAAAAACACATCATACCTCAGGGAGAGGGGGTCCCACATCCACAATTTTTCAAGTGTGGGGAGTTGACTAAACTCTAAGAGAAATTATATGCCTCTCAAATTCCACTTTGGGTAAGGATTCGTTAGAATTTCTGCAACCTGTAGTTTTGTAGGCATGTACTCAAACTTCACAATTCAATGCTCCACCTTCTCCTTGATAAAATAATATTTACTTTCAATGTGATTTTTACTTTATTAATGGAATTTATTTTTGATAATGTTTATAGAACTTGAATTATCATAATATATTATGATCAGAGAATTCACTTCAACTCTCATATCATCAAGTTATTGCTTCATCCATAATAATTGTGTGTGCGCTTGAGTAGCCACAATATATTCATTTTTTATGGTTCTTAGTGAAATACAATCTTTTTTTTATTATCCAATAAAAACACAATCCACAAAGATAGAATACACCACCTAACATTAATTTTCTATCATCAGTTGATCAGGCCCAATCTGTATTTGTATATCCCAATAACTCTTGTTGAGATTTTTCATTATACAGCAAACTAAAATCCACCATGACCTTGATATACCAAAGTATTATTTCCATTACAAGAAAGTGGATTTACATGATATTTATTTGATATATTTCTACTTGGAATGTGGAAAAAACAATATCAGGTCTTATCACTATCAAGTATAATAGACTAGTAATGATTTTCCTGTATTCTATGACATTAACTACATTGTCGTCATCATCCCATGACAAGTTCATCTGAGTATCCACTAGAGTCATCATCTCCTTGGAATTATCCATTTCAAATCTTCTCAAAAACTCCTTGGAATATTTATATTGAGAAATGATTGTGTCATTATTTCCTTATGTCACCTGTAAACCAAGGAAATTGCCAGTTCACCAATCATTGAAATTTAAAACTTGCTTTTCATGAATTCATTGAACTGTCTGCATTGTGCTTCATTTGATCCACTAAAGATTATGTCATTGACATACACCAGAACCATCATCCTTTGATTACTGTTGTTTTTTTTGTTGACATAGATATTGTAATCAACTCCACCATACTCAAAATCGATATTTTTTAGAAACTAGTTCAGTATTTAATACCATGCTCTTGGTGCTTTATTCAACCCATATAGAACCTTATTTATACAAAAAACTCTATTCCCATATTCATGAATTATAAAACCATATGTCTTCTCAATATAAATTTATTCTTCCATAACCCCATTTAGGAATGCTAACTTGACATCCATATGGAAAACTTTCAACATTCTTTGCACTGTTATGTCCAAGAAAAATCTAATTGTCTCTAGCCTAATAAGAGGTGAAAATGTTTCATCAACATAAATAACCTCTATTTGGGAGTAACCTTTGCACACTAATCATGATTTTTTTAAATCATAGTCCCATATTCATTCATCTTGTTATAAAAGACCTATTTGGTCTCAATAAAGTTCTTATATGTTGGTCTCGAAAAAATCTCTCTTGTTTGATTATTCCCAATTTGGTCAAGATATTAATTCATAGCCTAAACTCAGTTCACATATCTAGCTACTCTATCAAAAAATTTAGGCTCTACCTGATATTGGAAGGATTCGTGTTGTAATGACTTTATTCTTCATGTTTGAACTAGCATTTCCTGATCACTAATGATGTTTTTTCTGTAAATTTCAGCCCTAATCTTTAGATTTCATGTATATATAGATTTGAATTACTCATGTTCATCATCAGTATCTTATTCTAAATCAACATTTTCCACTTCAACTCCCCTTGATGTGCTTACCTCTTCATCACTTTCAGTAGGAAATTGTTCACTATGTTGTTGAAGATTCTCTTCATTCTCTAATATAGTGACATCATTACTTTTAAATACCTTTCCAATACTCTTATTGAAACATTTATATGATTTGATTTTTCTTGAATATATAATAAATATCCCCTCATATCCTCATGATTAAAATTTCTTGTGTTTATCCTTATTGAGAATAAAAGATTTACTTACAAAGATTTGAAAGTATTTAAATGTTGGTTTCTTCTTATACCACATCTCATATGGAGTATTTTATTCCTTCGGATAGAAAAAATCCCTATTGGATATGTAGACTGATGTTAAGACTACTTCCTTATATAATTTCTCTAGTAGGTCCTTTTTAGTAAGCATTGTTCTATCCATGTTGTTAATGATCTGATTTCTCATCTCAAATGCTCTATTTTGTTGAGGAGTTCTCACTACTGAAACTTGATTCCTTATCTTGTGTTTATCAATATAATATTCCACTTTAATGCTTGAGAATTTTGTACCATTATTAGTATGAAACTTCAAAATAATCTTTCCAAGCATCCTTTTATATTCCCTTCAATATTTTTTTATACAAATAAACATATCAGACTTGTGGGAAATGGAAAATACACATGCCATCCTATTAAAATCAGCAATTAAAAGAATATAATACCTCTTACCATTAATGGATCTTGGTGAGATAGGTCCATAAACATATTCATGCACCAATTAAAGTACTCTGATTGACTTTTTTTCCTTTTCTTTATATGTATTTATGATAATCTTTCCTTATTGACAAGCATCGCACGTGTGAGTATGGTCACATGACAGCTTGGGAAGATCTCAAGATGCATCAAATTTTACCATAACTTCTAGGTATGGTTGAAATAATTTCCAATCCATTTATTCCACAATTTTTTTTCTTAATCTCTAGATAAAAAGCACATATCTTCTTCTCCACTTATAAGGTATAGATTACCTTTCATTATTTTTCCTTGTAGAACAACTGCATAATCCCTTTATTTGACGATACACATCTTCTTATTAAATATTGTAGCACGCCTAGAGTCACATATTTGACTAACAGTAACTTATGATTGAGACCATAAACAACTAAGACATCAGTACATCTCATTTCTTTACCCCCAAATTTGGCTTTTCCCGAACCAATAATCTCCAGGCCTTCATCATTTCCAAATTTGAAAACACCTTCCTTGTAATATTTTGTGCCTATATAAATATACTTATTACTTATCATATGATATGTACATCCACTGTCAAGGATCCATATACCAGAACGATCTGATTCTTTATGGGCAATCTCCATAACCACTGTCTGCTCAGCTCTTTTCTTTTTGATCCATGTTTTTGACTCCATACCCAGCATGGATTTATAATCTTGATCTTCCTCAGATTATGGTGGACTATATTCATCTTGTAGAGTTTCAAATTGATTTTTCATTTTCATTTCATTTGATGATATATTGATCTACTGATTATGACCACATTTAGTCTACTTCGTCGCATTCCTCTTTATTTTTTATGAGCAATATCTTGTCATGTGTCTGAATCCTCCACACAAGAAATAATGAGCATCAAATGATGTCCTAGAATATTGATATTTTTATTTCTTCCTCTATAATTCATGTTCCCTTCTATACCTCTTGGCTATGGAACATACATTTTGTGAGTGTCCCACATTTCCATAGCAATAACATCTAATGAGGGGTGCATTACTGTGTGTCACTGCTGCACTATTAGTTTTCCCTTGGGTTCTTTGAAGCTTCTAGTTCTGATTCATACGCAAATAAATATTCAATCTCAGAGTGGGTTATTATGTTCTAACTTCAACCATTACCACTTCCTTTTTTTATCAATCCTCATACTAGCTTTATCATTCAGAACTATTGTTTTCTTATCCTTAAATACCTTTGTCTGTTTCTCTAGAACTTTAAACTATAATTTTCCATTTTTTATTGCCTTTATGACCTACTTTTCTAGAGTCAATATTTTATCCTGATCTTTCACTTTCCATTTCATGATGACAACTTCCTATTCAAGTTCGTAGGTGCATTTGATTTGATCTTTCACTGTGTTATTCAAATCATCAATCACATTTTTCTATTCCTCAACTTTGAGCTTGTACTCACCAACCATTTATGAGTTATCCAGCATTAAAGACTTAATCTTTTCAATTTATTCCTCCAACTCAGAATCCTATTCTTACTACTATTTTATATAAACTTTTACATTAAGAACCACTCTATTGGCTTTTTTTTTGCTCTCCAAACATCTATATCCTTGATAGAGGCTTCTAATTCAGCCTATATATCAACTATCCCTTTGACTTATTCTTCATCATTTTTTCTTTATTACCTTTTGGGGGGATACTAAAAACTTATAATATTTTATTTTCTCCATGATATTTTCATTTCTCCATATCTTTGACCACAGTTTCTTCTGAACTTCCATTTTCTTATGAAAGGAGATTCTTATTTTTGAAGAAATTTATTTTAAACTTTTTTTTACCTTTCACATATTCTAAAAAATTCTTCATGGGAATTTAAACTTCATCCTTATCATATTTTTGAAACCTCTTAGGGAACCTTGCTACAAGATATCCAACCTTTCTACATCAAAATCATGCAAATGGGAGTTTGCCTTTTAACTTTCCTTTTCCTCTTTATATATTTGAGGAAAATAATGGAATCACCTCATCTATATCTTCTTCTTCCTATCCATATTTAATGGTGAACTTCTTCATGGACTTAAATGAAACCTCATTGAACTTCTCTTTTTCCACAAACTCATTATCATCATTTCTCATCTTGTATGCAACTAGAGTACTATACAAGCTATACAACGTCAGCTCTTTTGGATCTTTATCTTATAATAAAGAAGCTTTCATATTGAACCGAGGTGAAAGACTTATAAAGATGTGTCTAATAATATTTAAATATTCAATAATTTATTCAAGACCATGAATATCTTCCACAACAACATTAACCCAATCAAATAATGCATCAATAGACTCATTATGGTGCATTCTGTGATCCTCATACTTGTTTTATAGAACCTGCATCTTTGTTTCTCAGAATTTTGAGTCACCCTCATAAATATTTAGCAGATTTTCTCACATTTCATGTGATTAATTACATGAAATCACCTTTTTATATATTTCATTAGATAGGGATTCCCCTAAAGTGTTTATTCCTTTAGCATCAGTATACAATTCCCTTCTGTCAGCTTCTGATAAACCGCCACTTTCAATACTATATGGAATCCCATGAATCACTACTGTAAATACATCCTTTCTTAAAGATTATAAGTATCGTTGTGTCTGATTCTTCCATAATTGAAAAAAAAATCCATTGAATATCATAATACCTTTGTGGTTGGAAACCTCTATTGAAACCCTTGAGAGAGAAACACCGATATTAACATTTCCCACTGATATCAATTGTTATCATAACTAGGTTAAATACCCTAAGATGGGTTGAATAAAGGTATAGAAGATTAAAACAACTTCCCCTTCAGATATTGTTTCATCATTAAACAAAACACTCTTCTCTCCCTTTCCCATAGCAATGTATGAACAAAAATGAAAGCATGCACGAGATGTTAGAATTTTACTTGGTGCACCCTCATTGGGCTATGTATAAGGATCATACAATACAAATATTCTGATGTACCAAATTTACTAAGGCCCACTTCCAAAATAAGGTTTGGACTAGATCACTTCTATACCCAGGCTCAATACCTTTACAAAGTTTGGAGCAAACTCATTGTACCTCCTTGTTTACAACCAATCACAATTTGAAAGCTCACTTATCTCTCAACTGAAGTGTGTTCACTGCTTCTCCAGAAGAATCCCCTTTTATCACTTGAATAAATTTTATTTACACCTCATTTAGTACATAATTAATTTACACTTTAATCCACTTGATGAATACCTATTCACCACATAATTATTTGGAAAATCCTTTTGGTTCACACAATATTTTCTTTCGCGCAACCTTTAGATTTCTTGTGTGAAACTTTATCACCTTTTATGCAACATTTAAGTTTAGACATGGAACTCAAAAATTTCATGAAACATTTTTCTTATCATTGAACATCTTCTTTCATGCGCAACTTTTACACTTTACTCACAACTCCCTTGCAGACACAAGTCCTTTTTGGCGCACAAAAAATATTTCAATTATGGCTTCATACAAAATTCTTTGCGCGCAACTTCTATGATTTTCACAAAAATCTTATTCAATTTAGATCCCTAGTTTTCTCTAAGGGTTTATCTATTGAAAATAGAAGGTACCCGCCTATTTATAAACTTTCTTGTCCCTACGTGAAAAATCCTTACACGTCTTCTACTATGTGTGCAAGAAATCTATTTTTTCTCAAAAATCCTGGCTTGCACAAAACTTCCTTTGAGTGATGAACTTTACAATTTGATTTTTTATTTGGAACCTATTATTCTTGTGCACCTACTACTGCACACAACTCATGTGTCACACAAAAACCCATCTTTTGTGCAATATCAGATCTTACGTGCACCTTTTTCCTTAGCCATATTTTGATGTAGTGATCCCAGATCTTGACTTGCATGCAATATTTCAAATCACCATCACCCTTAAACATAACGTTTTACTTTTACATGGAATTACTTCCTTTTACAAAAACACCTTTTTCTTTCCTCTAGATTTTGGACCCCAGAAATTTGGCAAACACAGGGAAACATCGCCACCTTGTATACATATCTATGTGTACCACCTCCATAGAATCCATTCCTTTGTCTTGGATATTTATCAACATAATGTTTCAAAAATATCTATAGAACTCCATAATTGACCATGGAAACCTACTTTTTCAACAAATATAATCAACCCAAAAACACTGCAATGTTACCTTGAGGTATTTTTTCCCAACATATGTTGGTTTGAGAAAGGAAGACCTGGTATGTAAACTCCAAAAGAACTTATACGGGTTAAAGTAGGCACTCAGGTAGTGAAATAAGAATTTTGATGTATTCATGACTAAAAATGAATACAAATGGTGTGTTATAGATCAATACTTCTATTATAAGTCTTTAGGTGATAAATACATTATGTTTCTTTTTTATGTGGATGACATGCCTATTATGGGATCATGTATGTAGAGGATTGATGAGATAAAAGGGTAGATGGCTGAGGAGTTCAAGTTAAAAGATCTTGGGGAATCTAATAAGATTTTGGGGATTAATATCAATATTAACCATGCAACTAGAACCTTGATGTTATCGCAGGCTAACTACATTGTTAAAGTTTTGAGTAGATTTAGTATACTAGAAGAAAAGCCAGTTTTTATTCCTCTTACAATACATTTAAAATTGTAAAATGAATAAGAAATAAAGACAATATAAGAGGTTTATTACATGGAAAATGTTCCATACACATAATCTATTAGAATCTTGATGTATTCCATGGTCTGTACTTGAACTGATATTTCTTATATAGTGGGAGTTGTGAGAAGGTACATAGAAAACCCTAGAAAAAAACATTGGGAAGATATGAAGTTTATACTAAGGTATATTAAGGGAATCAAGTAATTATCTTTATTATTTGGTAAAGGAAATTCATTATAAGGTTATGTAGATGCTGACCTTGGAGGTAATGTCGACGCCAGGAGAATTATCGTAGAGTATGTGTTTACTTATGAAGGAACTATAATAAGTTGGATATATCAACTATAGAAGGTGGTAGACATGTCAAATAAAGAGGTATAATACATTCATGTAACAAAATATATGAAGGAGGTGATATGGCTGAAGAACATCTTGGAGGAGATGGGTATAAATCAAGAGGAAAATTTATTGAGTAAAAGTATTATACATATTGTGAAGAAACCATTGTTTCATACCCAAGAAAAATAATATTAAAATTAAGTGCCATTTTATCATAGGATTAATACAAGATAGTTTTTTTACATTATAAAAGATTTATGGAACCAAAAATCTAACAAACACGATGAAAAAAAATGATGGTGATTCAAAAGTTGATCCACTATTATGCCTCTGTTGCTCTCCATTGATGAGTTGAATATGAGAGGAATAATATGGGTGAACCCAATTGGATTATATAAGGTAATACAGTTGGTATTTCATGAAACAATAGCATTAAATTGAAAATTTAAGGGGGGGTTCCCATTGGTGAGTTAATAAGAAGTGGATCTTGAATTAAGTAAGTTGTCTAAGTTAGTAGCATCAAAGAAAATTAGTATGATAGATCGGGCTCTAAGTAAGATATTATTGGAATGGTGTAGCCTAATAATTTGGATGAAATTAGGATAAATGCTATCAAACTAGACTAAAAACCAAACCAACTATATCATTACTAACTTGTGACACTGAAAAGACACTATAGTAGTGTAGAATTCAACATAGTTTTTCATCAACATGTGACTAGCGATACTGACAGGTCATTGTACCTCTGCAGACTACCATCCAAGGGTTATTATACCACAATAAACTTACTTTGTGGTTTTTTTCACTATAGAAATAAGGGTTATTGTAGTTCCACATTGCTTTATGATCTAATTGAAACTAGGGTCTGTGTGCGTATGAAATGATAATATTTTCCCTGTAATTTCTGCTCCCAAAAAAAAGTGAATTTTCTTCCTCTCTATAGACATATGGATCATTTCCCAAACCATGTAAATCGATGTGCCATATGATATTATTATTTTATTTTTTCCCTTTTAATCTCATTTATGGAATCATTAGTCATTGTTACTCTTGATGTTTGTGTAACATGATGGTGATAAAGATATTATTAGTGGTTGGGGTGAATAAGAGGATGAAATTATTGATGGTGATGATGTTATTAAAGTCGATGATGCTGGTGAGGATGTTCATGATGTGAGTGATGATCATGATCGTATTGGTTCTGATGAGGTAGATATTGATTCCCTCCATTTATGAATTTATATTTATGATGCAATTATGAGGATGGTTTTTTATAATTAAAACTAATTTTATATATGTGTTATGATTTGTTCTTTAAGTTATCAACTAATTAAATGAAAAATATAAAGTATATGTGTTGTTTTAAATGATTATTATGACTAGTTGAATACATTATTTTACTTATAAGATGGTATATATATCTTTCTAAGTGGGTGGAGATATACGTGGTAGTTAGATGGTGTGGGATCCTATACCAATAGTTTTGAAACCATTAGTATAGGATTTTATACCAATAGTTTCCCAAATCATTAGTACCAGTACATTCCAACACCATATAATAATGACTCTAATAGAACTATTAATATAGGGTTATCTCGAAGGCTCACTTTCCAATGGTTTTAAAAACCATTGGTATAGACTATTCAAATGGTTTCTAGTCCTATACTAATGGTTCAAAATAGTTGGTATAGGGAAAAATTAAGGTATTGTAGACCTTTAGAAGGTATACAGAAACCAAAATCAAGTGAATATGTTAACTAAATCATTAGTTCAAGAAAGTTTGAGGCAATATTGTGTCTTAGTGAGACTTGGGTGAATATAAGGAGGTTGGAGAACACTACATTCCAAAGTGTTGGAGAGTTGTCAGAGTTTCCCTAGAATAGTCTTCAAGTTGGAGATTTTTTGGACAGTCCATCAGATTTGGTTCACCTGATTTAGTTCACTATATTTTCATTCATTAGAATATGGATCCACTCAATGTAAAGATAACAGTATAATAACCCCACTAGGAAGTATTGAAACCATAAAAATTTTGTATCTTCCAATGGAACTACGGAGGATCGTAATTTCAAAAATGAAGGGTCTAGAAGGTTAGTGAAGCTAAAGTCTCTAGAAAGAGAAATTGAAAGTTTTTACTAGGGTGAGTGGTTAGTTCAAACGATTACTGGAGATTAGAAATTATTATTCTATATGGATCTATTAACCATGAATATTGGAGATTAGTGTAACTAAGATTAATAGTTAAGTATTTCTATAAAAGTATGTTGGGGCTGATATGAATAGTATACTAGTGATGTGAATAGGGTACCATAGAGGTAAATAGTGGATTAGAATCATCATAGTGATTCTGATCTAAATATAGAGTGTTAATCCTCTATAGTAAATCCTTATGAACGTGATTTTCAGTTGTACATAATTCCTATACTTTTAGTGATAATGTAATAAATATTGTTTCTCTCATGAATGTAGGACTAATTGTTTGAAACACATAAATCCCTTGTGTTCTTTCTTGTGTTTTGTTTTCATTGGTTTCAATTCCATTTTTATTATTGTGAGTCTGGTGAGTTCACTTGAAATTTTGTGTGAGGGTTGACTTTATGCGATGAGTATGGTGTGGAGATCTCCTACTTATGGTACACTTAAATGATGGAAGTTATGAAGGTTTTTAATCCATTGAGTAGAACTTCTGATGTGTGATGTTTTAATGAAGTGAGGATCCTAGTTCCTATGATCACACAAATGCCTGCATCCAAATAGAATTCACGAATTTCTCCTTATGGATATTCATCAAACACAATGATTGAATAATAGATACAGGGACCAACTACAGTTCAAAGTACATGTTCTTCATTTTATTTATACATGGTTTTGATTTCAATACATAGATATATTAGGATTTTTGGTTTTTAATGTATTCTGCTGTGTTGATTAAGTGTCATTTTACCTTTGAAAACTTAACACCCACCACCCTCCCCTTTTATATAATTGAATTTTGATTCTCTGAATTGTCCCTTGAAAATAGATTAACTTTATAAGTTATTCCAATAGATTGTTATATCCAAGTATGTAGAGGAAGAACTTATTGGATTTGGTGTCCTAAAACTGACTTTATTAGTACTTTGTTTCATTTTTTATTACTAAATAAGTTTTCTTATAACATCATTATTATTATTCTATGTGATATTTTTATGTGATAATGTCCTAATAATATATTTCATGCTGAAAGGTCATAGTAGTTCCCCACTATGATGTGAACCTAGAGGTTCCATGACATTATTCTTTAACTTTGTTCTATGGTTGGATGATATTTTCTCATGGGATATAGATGATACAAGCTATCAAATGTAGGAGGATCATAATACATTGATAAGCCTTCTCATGGTGTTCTACCTTGGTAATCTTCATATAATGTCCTATTTTTTAGATTGGGTTGGAAAATCCAAGATAAATTGAACATTCATTTGGTGGATGGTCCAAATATTAAATTGATCTTCAGAATGTAATTTTGAGAGTTTCAACACTTAAAAGTGTCATTTTTAAATGTGTTTTAATTCTAAAGGGGTGTCTTGGGTGTTCAGAGGAGTCTTGGAAGTGTCGGGCTTTGAAAAACTCCATTTCGGGAGAAGCATCGAGAGGCGCATGATTGGGGCACAGTTAATACTAACCATGTGAGCCAAATTGTGTAACCTTTTTCTATAGGGACACAGTTTGAGGAAACTTTAAAGCCATTAGGGGTAATTGTTTAGCCTAGTATAAAGGTGAAGAGGGTTTCAACGGTTTATTTAACTGTGTGTGTGAGGTTTCATGGTCATACGAGGTGTCTGCAGAAAACTATAGAGGGGAGCGCATAGGATACACATTGTTTGAAAAATTGTGCACCTAGATTGCATGGTTAGTTTCACTTAGGTGATGATCCTGTATGTTTTCCATATGGTTTTCCAAACTATGTGGCCAAAACTTTCATCGCATTAAAGGTATAGAATATACCATTTTTTCTACCTTCTTTATCTTTTCCTCACCTCTTTTCTTCTCCTATGTGCACACAACAACCTATCATGGGTTCTCCCTATTTTTTATCCTCCTAGGAACATATGGATCTCCCTTATATGATCTCAAAATTGGCCTCTATCAGTTACGTTGGATATCCCTTTTTTATTATGTGATTCCTCTTTACTCTTTTCTCTATTTATTTTTCCATATCGAATGTTAAATCCATGCGAGCTCTTTTTCCCTATTTTCAGAGCATTTGATTATTATTATGATTTCCCTTATTCCAACTTGAATCAAATCCTGATAATGGATGATTGGACCATCCTAAGCGTAATTTAGGTGGCCTATATTTTTTCCCTTAAAATAATTATCAATTATAGAATATGTCATTATTTCATGTGCCATACTTTTCATGTGTCTCTTCTTAAACAAGAAATTAATTAAATTAAATTCTTATACAATGACCTAGAACCCTCTTACATGGTTGTAGGTCGATGAACCAAACCTGAACGACCCATTGATGTGAGTTTGATCGAATCACATTTTCACCATCCTTGATTACTAATTAAACCTCCCCTTTGGGTGTGTTATTCAAGATACTTTACATGGTTCCAAATGCCTTAATGAATCAAAATAGTTTAGATAAACCTCTTGGTTATTGATAAAATACTTTATGATTGACATTGTGAGTCGTCCAATATCATTAATTGAATTAAATGGGAATGTGTCTAATTAAATGATTTGAGATGAATTATATTACAACATGGGTTCTTCTCATATACTTTCTTATTACTTAAACTTAAATGGGAAAATGGATAATTGTATAGTTAAATTGATAATTATATGGATTTTATACCTTTCCATGATTTATTATATGTTGGGTCAAAATGATAGACGATAAAAATAGTAGTATCATAATAATGATGCTCAATATACAAGAGGGGGGTGAATTATATACTTTAAAAATTCTTTGGAACTTTTAAAGATGAAGGTTATAAACCTTTATATTATTTAACAAGGTTAAACAAGGTAAATTCACAAAACCTATAAGTTCTACAAACTTGCGTGATTCTAGAAATATGATTCCGAGAATGTAATTCCGGAAATGTGGTTCTGGAAATGAAACTTAACAAAATTTTACAAAGATAAAAATTCTACATTAAAGCGTATAAAATATTACTAAATCAGAGTATACAAGTATAAGGAAGTATAAGATAGTTATACTTTCCTCAACAATCAAAATGCATCGGAAAACTTGAAACAAACAAGTAAAAAGTAGTAATTATTTTAACCCAAAGAGAAGGGTATCCAACAACCTTGGATAAAAGTCCCTTGATTTATACTTTCAAGAAATTTTGTCTTACCCACACCAGGGTAAGCCCTCGATACGAAGATTGGAGTATGTCTTGTTATCCCCACAAGACCTCAACTTCAAGGAAGTCGGCACCTCTGTCTTCCTCAGCAAGGAAGTCCTCAAACTTTAAGGTAGTCAACACCTCTGTATTCCTATCCTCAGAATCCCTCGAATGTACTCAGCAACATTTGGAGTCGCACGAAGCAATTATGAACAAGGTGTTCAGTATTCATAAAGAAATAAAGTCTCTCCCTCTAGAAATCACTTCAGCAGCATGTAATCTCTAGATTGATCAACTTGTCCTGAGCTCTTTCAAATTAGCTCCTATTTATAGGCACTCTTCAACAGTCAGCTCCCTCCTCCAATGGTCATATTTTTCCTTGAATTTCGGAGGGACCTGTACACATGTCACTCAAACAATGGTTAATTAGTAACTAAATGCATGACATCATTTTATAACCAAAACATGATTAAGAAAAAATATGGTTACTTAAGAAAATTGATTTTTTGGAATGTAAGGAAAAATGAAAGTTCGGGGTATAACCAAAAACTTATTCGGTGTATATAATACAAGGATATTCGGATTCTATCTTCAGAAGAATTCATAACCTGAATTATATAGAATTTTGAACTCTGAATTTCAAGGAAATTTGGAGTTTTGAATTCAGTAGAATTTGGAGTCTTGAATTCAATAGAATTCAGAGTCTGAATTCATAAGAGTTAGGTGTCTGAATTCATAAGATTTCGGATTCTGAACATACAAAAGTTCAGAGTCTAAATTCAGAGAACTCAGAGTCAAAACTCATAAGAGTTTAGAGTCTGAATTCATAGAACTCAAAGTCAGAACTCATAAGAGTTCGAAGTCTGAATTCAGAGAACTCGGAGTCAGAACTCAGAAGAGTTCGAAGTCTGAATTTAGAGAACTCAAAACCTGAATTCATATCCTGAAAAAAGAATGCTTTATATCTAAGTATATATATGATTCAGAGGTTTTGGATATGAAACCTAATTTTATACTTAGAAAAAATGAACAGTGAAAAACATGGTAAGGATAAATTTCCTTGGGGAAGGAAATTTTTCCTTATGAAAGTAAAACATAGGGTAAATGAAATTTTCCTTAAGATAAGGGGTTTGTGATTTGAAAAACATAAAGAAATGGTAAAGTCATAAGGAAACCTTATTGACTCGACAATATCCCCAAACATAAAGGAATGGAAAATTCATAAGGAAGCCTTATTGACTCAACAATCTCCCCTTTTTTGGAAAGCACAAACATCCATACTAAAAAGAATATAAGAACTTAGAAAATAAAACTTATCTCCCTTAACACACATGGGCAAGGATGAATAAGACTAACTCCCTCTTAGGCTTTGGAACACTAAGGATCGTATTCTAGATTTATGGAATGAGATTTTTCATTATCTTGAATACGGAAATATTTGTAATGAAAACTCCCCCTTAGATGAACTCCCCCTTACTTAGGGACATTTCTTCTTTACTTGGTATTCTTTTTCCTTTCTCCCCCTTTTTGATTTTCAAAAAGGAATACAGGGAATGGAAAAGAAATTATAGTACCTGAAAAAATTAGTACAACACATCCAAAATACAAGCAACCAAACATTTCATTATGATAGGAAAAATTTATACAAGAAGGAAAATACAACAAAAGATCATATTTAAACAAATTTATCCTTCCTTTTCCTTAGTAATAAGCTTCTTCACTATTGTTTTTGAGCTTCTTAAGCTCCTTGTGGTCTTCCTCTGCTCGTTTGAGAATCTGATCCTGATCCTCAGTTTTCTTCTCTAAGTCTTTGATCTTTTCTTCTTGAGCCTTAAGAAATTCAGCCTGAGCCTTCTAGGCTTCTTCCTGATTTACTAGCCTCTCTTAAATCTCAATCCTGAAATCTCTTTCTCTCTTACATCTTTGAGCAATTGAATACAGTTTCCCATTTAAATCCTTCACTTCTTGAATCCGAGAATTCTGTTCCAAAGTCAGCTTTTCTTTAAAACTGCTTGTGAGATCCTTGATCTTACCATCTTCAATGTCAAATACCTCCTTGACACTATCTTCGAACTCATCAAGATCTCTCATATCATCTATGGTTTTCCTTAAACAACTGGTCATATTCCTGTATGATCTTTTATGGGCTTCGTAGTTGATGAAAAAATTCTTGAAATCAGCCTCAAGCTTGAAACACTTATCCATCACCATGGATACTGAATCCGATTTCTGGTTTAAGGTGTGTTGAAGCATCTGACATCTTGAGTCAATTCTTGGAAAAATTGGAATAGTCCCAAAAATATTCTTTAGTGACTGAACAATGAAATCATGTCCAAGGGATGATGATTTCGAATCTGAAATTTTGCTTGGTGAGGTTTCTTTTTCTAGCTCAGCAAGTTTCCTCTTTGAAGATCCACCAGCTTCCTTCTTCTTCACAACAGCTTTACTATGTGTCTCAAATACCACCTGTTTTCCCTTATAAACCTTCGAAATAGCTTTTTCTTGATTTGGAGATTGGTGTTCACTATCAGAAAGCTAAACGATCTTATCTTCATCAACCTCTTCCTTCTTATCTCCTGCCTCAGCATCCTCTGGTTGAATGAAGTCATTATTAAAACTTTCTTCCTCAGATATCTTATTGACTTCTTCTTCACCCTTCTTATCCTATCCTTTCTCATCTTTCCTAGGAGTAGCGAGCTTTGAAGACTCTGCTTCAGAAGTTTGGATTGAGAGTTTTTTGGATGGAATTTTTTCCTCATGGAAATATTCTACTTTCCTTATGATATCTTTGGTATCACCATTGCTCTCTTCTTCTTCCCCTTCTTCCACTACTTTTTCTTCTTCAACAAATTTTTCTTGGGCTTTCTCCGAAGTGAAAAACTTCTTTCTAGTGGTTTCAGGTAAGGGTTCTACCATGAATGATTTTGGTACTGGGATATTCTCTGATGCTTTCTCAGTAGCCTTAAAAAGAGATTGGACAATCTCTACTTCATCCATATTCTTCTTTTGCTTCTTTTTTTAGCTTGCTTCTCAAGATCATCAACAGTATTTTCTTTTAAATCTTTGGCTTCAGCAATATCTAAACCAAAACTTGGCTCCCTTGCTTTATTATTTTTCTTATCTTCCCTCCACTTTGATACAACCTCATTAGGATATGCTTTTTTCTTCTTAGGCTTTGGTGGTTCAGATTGGGTTTCCTTGGGCTCTGGAGTTTTTCCTTCCACTACTACTTCCTTCAACTTCCTCTTCCTTCCTCCCTTTTTGGATAATTCATCCACTTATTGTTTTATCAGAATAGCTTCAGCTTCTTCTTCTGGTAAGTCATAAAATTCTCTAGAGTTTGTAGAAAAACCAATGTTCATCCTCTTCAGGGTATCATCACTGACTAGCATGACTTTGCAATTCCTTGGCTTCAAGCTGCAAGGAATTTTAAAAGATTCTAAGCACTGAACAATTAACTTGGAGAGAATGGTTGGATACATGATTATCTAAGCCTTCAAGTTTCTATTCTTAATATTCTCAATCGTAATGAGAATATGCTTAACCAAATTGATCTTCCTTTGGTTCACCAAGAAATCCAAGATATACATGTCACTCTTCTTCAATGTGTCCTTTTCCCCTTTTCTCGAAATGATGAATCCTTGAACCCATAATTAGAGAATCCGATGATTTTTAGACAAGTGGGCGATCTTTGGAGTCTTTATATCAGAGAGTCCAAGACATGCCATAGCCTTCTCCTTAACAAAACTTCCTTTGACATCTGAAAACTTATGAGAACAGAACTCAGCTTCCCCTTTATATGGAATACCAACCAAATTAGTTGCCTTAGTATATGAAAGAGCATAAGTCTTTCCATAGTTTTTGAATGAAAACTTCTCTCTGCCTTCTTCCTTGAAGAAAATGACTGATTCATATAATTCAACTAGAAAGTTCGGATATACTAAATCTTGATCCCTTGGCTTCAATACGCAAACACTCTCGCATCCATTCAGCTTAATGTTCTTCGAGATGATTGAATCATACTTGGTGAAGAAGTTTGGATGCACCAACCTTTACCTACCACTCTGAAATTGGCTTGACAATAGACATATCTTTCTGAGAGGATTCTTCTACATACATTCAGATTTGAGAAATCTTTGAGAAGTTCATAACAGTCTTAAGTAGAGAGGTATAACTCCAGTATGCAAAGTCCTAAGTTTCAATGTGGGACTAACATTGGGGGGTCCTTTATATAGGCGTCTGATGCGATGGTTCATCTTCCAAACTCAATCCAATGGCTGAAAATCCTTCTAAACAGATCTGGTGGTTGATATGATAGCCGCAAGGAAAACTTGGTAGAATCCGATATTTTGAGGTTTTTAAGAAAAATATTCGTATTTAAGGAAAATAGAATCCAAATAATTTAAAAATAAAAGAAAATACCAACAAGTAAAGGATTATTATGAAAACTCAAGAAAGGAAACATACCTTTCAGATTTCTAGGAATATTATTCGTGGTGAGGAAAATCCTTCTTGAAGAACTTTAGATTCCATAAACAAACTTTAGATTAGGAAAAAAAATTAAAAAAACTGACTACGAAAAGATTTTTAGAAAAACTATATATATAAAAAAAACTTTATTATAGAAAATTTAGAAAATATTGCTGTGAAAATTTTCGTTATGAAAGATTTAGAAAATCTTACTACGAAAATTTCCATTACGATAGATTTGAAAATTTTTACTACAAAAATTTCCATTACGAAAGATTTGAAAAATCTGACTAAGAAAATTTTCATTATGAAAGATTTTGAAAATATGACTATAAAAATTTCCATTACAAAAGATTTAAAAAATCTGACTACAAAAATTTTCATTACGAAAGATTTGAAAAATCTTACTAAAAAAATTTTCATTACGAAAGATTTGAAAAATCTGACTATGAAAATTTACATTACAAAAGATTTGAAAAATCTGACTACGAAAATTTTCATTACGAAAGATTTTGGTATAATCTAACAAGAAAATGTACTCCCCATATGAAAATGAGTTTATTACTGTAAGGATATTTGTTTCAACAGAAATTTAACAAGGAAGATTACCTTATGGTTATCATTCCTAACTTATTTTTAATGTATTCAAATCTATCGGAGGATAAATATTTTGTAAAAATATCAGCAAGTTGATCTTGAGTTCAGATAAATTAAAGAATGATATCCCCTTTTTGTGTGTGATCCCTAAGAAAGTGATGCCTAATATCTATGTGTTTTTTACGAGAGTGATGTGCAGGGTTTTTACTTAAAGAAATGGCACTAGTATTATCACATAAAATTTGTGTTTTACTAAAACTTATACCATAGACTGTGAGTGTGTGTTGCATCCACAACACTTGAGCACAACAACTTTCGGCTGCTGCATATTCAGCTTCAGTAGTGGAAAGTGCTACTGAGTGTTGTTTTTTGCATGACCAAGAAACTAATGAATCTCCTAAGAAATGACAAGTTCTGGATGTACTCTTTCTATCCATTCTACATCCACCAAAGTTAGCATCTAAAAAAATCTTTAAAATAAAATCATTTCCAGAAGTATAAAAGAGTCCAAGATCCTTGGTTCCCTTTAAGTAGAGAAAAATTCTTTTCACTACCTTTAAATGAGATTCATTAGGATTTGATTGATATCTTGAACATAAGAATACCGAAAACATTAAGTCTGGACAACTAGTTGTCAAGTAAATTAGACTTCCTATAATAACTCTAAAAGATTTTTGATCCACTGGTTTCTCAGCTTCATCAAGATCAAGTGAATTTTAGGTACCAATGGGAGTACTTATACTCTTAGTGTTGTCATATCCATACTTTTTAAGAATATATTTAATATACTTATGTTGGGATGTATATATTCCTTCTAGTTTTTTAGAAATTTGAAAAATAAGGAAAAATGTTAACTCATCCATCATACTCATTTCAAGCTTAGATTTCATTAGATCTGCAAAGGAATCAGTTAAAGATTACTGAGTTGAATCAAATATAATGTCATCAACATAAATTTGAACAATCAAAACATTTTTCTTATCTTTCTTTATAAAAAGGGTTGGATATGCACTTCCCTTAACATAATTATTTTGAAGCAAAAATCATGTAAGTCTATCATACCAAGCTCGAGGGGCTTTCTTAAGTCCATACAAGGATTTGGTAAGTTTAAAAACATGTTCAGGATGTTTTGTATCTTCAAAACTAGGAGTTTGTTCAACAAAAACTTCCTCTTGAACATAACCATTAAGGAAATCACATTTCACATCTATTTTAAAAATTTTGAAATTGAATAATGTTGTAAAGGAAAGTATAATGTGAATAGATTCAAGTCTATCTACTGAATCATAGGTTTCTTCATAGTCTATTCCTTCTTGTTGATTATAGCCTTTAGCAACCAATATAGATTTATTTCTTACTATGATTCATTTTCATCACACTTATTTCTGAAGACACATTTTACTCCAATAACAGAAGTTTTTTAGGTCTTTCAACCAAGGTACAGTCTTTATTTCTTTTGAATTCATTTAGTTCATCTTGCATAGCTTTTATCCAATCATCATCACCTAAAGCTTCATCAGTGATTTTTTTTTCTAATTTGGAAAGGAATGCTAGATGTTCTATTTCATTTCTTAAGGAACTTCTATTCCTTATGGGTTGATTTACATCACCAATGATACTATCACTAGGATGATTATTTAGAAACAACTGATTTGGGTTTTTTAAAACTTGTTCATCAATATAAGGTAGGAAGTCTTCTGGGGTAAATGCTTTAGAATTATCTTCTTGGACATTTTCCTTATCAGAATAATCTTTCTATTAAGGTTTTATAATCAGTTTTTGAAAACACATCTGAGGATGTAGGTTGAGGTTGTTTAAAAACAAAAGGACCAGTTTCATCAAATTTGACATGTACTGTTTCTTCAACAGTGCAAGTGTTTTTATTGAAAACTCTATAAGCCTTAGAAGTTGTGGAGTAGCCTAAGAAAATTCCTTCATCAGATTTTGGTGCGAATTTGTATATATTATCTTTAGTATTGAGAATGAATACTTTGAAACCAAAAACTTTGAAGTAGGAAAGTCTAGGTTTTCTACCATTCTATAACTCATAAGGAGTTTTATTAAGAAAAGTTCTAATTAAAACTCGATTTATAGTATAACAAGAATTACTTACAGCTTCAGCCCAAAAATGTTTGGCTATAGAATATTCACTCAACATGGTTCTTGTTATCTCTTGAAGAATTCTATTTCTTCTTTCAACAACACCATTCTATTGAGATGTTCTAGGTGATGAGATGTTATGAGTAATGCCTTTTCTACTACAAAAAGTTTCAAAATATGAATTTTGAAATTCTCCTCCATGATCACTGTGAATAGTTATCAAAGGAAGGTTTTTCTCATTTTTAACTTGGGCTCTAAAACTTTTGAAATAAGAAAAGCCTTCAGATTTCTTTGCTAGAAAATAGACCCATGTAAATCTAGTGTAATCATCAAATAAGAAAAATACATAATATTTTCCTCCAATGCTTCCAGTTTGTGTTGGACCAAAAAGATCCATATGCACTAACTGTAATGCATCAATGGTTGATATTTCACTGACTGATTTAAAATTTGATTTATATTTATTTCCATATTGACAAGGATCACAAACTTTTAAAGAATCAAATCTAAGCTCTGGTAGATCCTTAACTAATATTTTCTTAGAAATTTTTCATATGTTCCTAAGGTTATAATGTCCTAACCTTCTATTCCACAGCCAATAATGATCTTCCATTGCACTAAGGCAAGGTATTTCTTGGCTCCTAAGGTCTTCTAAGTTTAGTGTGTATACATTCTCTTGCCTATGGGCAGAAAGAATAAACTCTTCCTTGGAATTGTGTACTAAGCACTTTTCATTCCTAAAGTTCACAAGGTAACCTTCATCACATAATTGACTTATGCTAATGAGGTTGTTCTTAAGACCTTTAACAAATAAAACATTTGAAATCAAATTTTTTCCAAGAAGAACAATGTTACCTATACCAATAATTTCTCCCTTAGCATTATCTCTGAAAGTTACTTTTCCTCCTTTCGTCTTGAAAATCTTTTCAAAGAAGTATTTATTACCAGTCATATGTCAGGAACATCCACTATCCATGTACCAAGTATTGATATTGGTAATTTCTTTATTTTCTTGAAAATAAGAGTGTTAGAATTTCGAAACCCAAACTTTCTTAGATCCATAAATTTCAGAAAACAAAATTTTAGGCACCCATATTTTCTTTGAAAAATAAGCTTTATGAAATCCTAAAGACTGGGTTTTGTTTAAGGAACAACTTTTTGCCTAGTGTCCACCATATTGACACTTAGTGCAAAAAGGAGCACTTTGAGGAACAAAATAATTGTTACTAAAAATTGGTTTTGAACTTGTATAACCAAAACCAGAATTATTCCTTAGAGGTCAGATTTATGAATACATATTATCAAAATTTTCCTTACCTAAGCTAAAGTTTGAAAAAAACTTCCTCAAGGAAAATATTTCTAACTTCAATCTAATGACTAAATTCTTGTCTTCCAAAACATTAGCTTTAGAACTAGAGTTAGGCTCAAAAACATTTTTCTTAGAAATTACTTTTTCTAGATCTTTATAAAGTTTATCATTATTAGAATTTACTTCCTCAAGATTTTTTGAAATATTTTCAAAATCAAGGGTTTTCTTATTAAGATCTTTAGAAAGATCTGATATTTGTTTAGTAAGTATAGAAATCCTAGAATTTTCCTTATCAAGATTTTTGTTGACTTTAGAATTTTCATTATCAAGAAGCTTATAAAACCTAGAAACTTCTTCATAGGTGGGTAAAATATTATCCTCATCATAAGAATATTATTCATCTGAATATTCATAATATTTAATATCATTATAATTGGTATTTAGGGATAAATTGGTCATAGATTCAGCATTGTGTACCTTAGCCATTAAGCAATGGTTTTCAATAGGTAGTCTGGATATTAAACCAAGATTCTTCTATCCAAAAGATTTGTAATCTGATGATTCGTCTCCACTGGCACTCCAGGTGTCATTAGCTTTCAAAACTTTCTTAGCTTTATCTTTGTAGTACTTATTTCTATTTCTCTTAGAATTCTTTTCCTTTATTTCCTTTCTTTTAAGCATAGGACAATCAGGTCTTATATGTCCAGCTCTTTTTCATTCATAACATGTGACTTCTGAATCTTTCTTATCTTTTCTTTCTTTCTTATTTTATCTGGATTGAAAGTTATTTTGTCTAACAATCTTGTTCATTCTTCGAGAAAGATTAGATAGTTCATTTTCTGAAGATTCACATCCAATAGATTCAGATTTTATAATAACCTTCTTAGATTTAGATCTTGTAACTCTCTCAAAAGTCTTGGATTTCATATGATTTGAAGTTGTTGTAAAATCAACACTGCCATTCCCATTCTTCTTCTTAATATTATCAGCATCTCTCTTTATTCTAGTCTCATGTTGAAGAAGAGTTCCAAATAGTTCATCAAGAGTGATCTTTGTAACCTTTCTATTCTCATCTATATCTATTCTCTTGGATTCCCACTCATTGGGCATGATGTCTATGATCTTATCCACAAGAGATTCATCATCTGATCCTTTCTCACCCATGGATTGTAAACTTTTGATGATAATCATAAATCTTTGTTGTACTTTATATATGGGTTCTCCATAAGGAAATCAAAAACCATGATATTCAGCTCTGAGCATGGCTCTTCTAGTTTCAATAACTTTGGAAGTTCCAAAGTGTGTAACTTCAAGCTTCTTCCAAATACAATTTACTGCTTCACAAGATGGAATTTGGATATATATATATATATTTCTAGACATAGAATAAAGCAATGTATTGTTTACCTTATAATTTATTTGATATTCATGCTTTTCTTGGTTAGTAAAAGTACTAACTTCTTTTTCAGTGATTTTATATCCTCCAATAAGCATAAAAAAATTATCTACTCTAGTATTGATTATGAATGTCTTCATATGATCTCTCCAATATTCGTAATCATTCCCATCAAAAATAATTGGTCTAGTTGGATTTAGGTTGTCAATAGAACCAACATTGATTCCTGACATCTTAAAGAAAGTCTTTCCACACAAACTTGTTAGTAATAAAAACTTGTAAATAAGGAAAATATTCCTCAGTAAGGAAAAAAAGAACAATGAAAAACTTGAGCAAGGAAAACTTATATGTGAATATAAGAATTTTAGATACCTCCTCTGATACCAATTGTTGGATCGAAATGATAGATGATACAAATAGTAGTATCGTAATAATGATTCTCAATATACAATAGGGGTGAATTGTATACTTTAAAAATTCTTTGGGACTTTTAAAGATAAATGTTAGAAACCTTTCTATTGTTTAACAAGGTTAAAAAAGGTAAATTCACAAAACCTCTAAGTTCTACAAACTTTCTTGATTCCAGAAATATGATTCCGAGAATGTAATTCCGGAAATGTGGTTCCAGAAATGAAACTTAAAAAAAGTTTACAAAGATAAAAATTCTACCTTAAAGCATATAGAATCTTACTAAATCATAGTATACAAGTATAAGGAAGTATAATATAGTTATACTTTTCTCAACAATCAAAATGCAGCAGAAAACTTGAAACAAAAAGTAACAAGTAGTAATTCTTTTAACCCAAAGATAAGGGTATCCAACAACCTTGGATAAAAGTCCCTTGATTTATACTTTCAAGAAATTATGTCTTACACACACCAGGGTAAGCCCTCGATATGAAGATTGGAGTCTATCTTGCTATCCCCGCAAGCCCTCAACTTCAAGGTAGTCGGCACCTCTATCTTCCTCAACAAGGAATTCCTCAAACTTTAAGGTAGTTAGCACCTCTGTCTTCATATCCTCGGAATCCCTCGAATGTACTCAACAACATTCGGATTTGCACGAAGCAATTCTGAACAACGTTTTTAGTATGCACAAAGCAATAAAGTCTCTCTCTCTCTAGAAATCACTTTAGCAGCATGTAATCTCTAGATTGATCAACTTGTCCTAAGCTCTTTCAAATGATCTCCTATTTATTGGCACATCTTCAATGGTTGACTCCCTTCTCCAATGGTCATATTTTTCCTTGAATTTTGGAGGGACCTGTACACGTGTCACTCAAACAACGGTTAGTTAGTAACTGAATGCATGACAATGTTTTATAACCAAAACATGTGTAAGAAAAAATATAGTTACTTAAGCAAATTCATTTTTCAGAGTGTAAGGAAAAATGAAAGTTCATGGTCTAGACAAAAACTCATTCGGTGTCTATAATACAAGGATATTCGGATTCTGTCTTTAGAAGAATTCAGATCCTGAATTCTATAGAATTCCGGAGTCTGAATTTCAAGGAAATTTAAAGTCTTGAATTCAGTAGAATTTGGAGTCTTGAATTCAGTAGAATTCAGAGTCTGAATTCATTAGAGTTCAAGTCTAAATTCATAAGAGTTCGGTGTCTGAACTTACAAAAGTTCGAAGTCTGAATTCAGAGAACTCGGAGTCAAAACTCATAAGAGTTCGGAGTCTGAATTCAGAGAACTTGGAGTCAGAACTCAGAAGAGTTCAGAGTCTGAATTCAGAGAACTCGGAGTCAGAACTCAAAAGATTTCGGAGTCTGAATTCAGAGAACTCGGAGTCAGAACTCAAAAGAGTTCGGAGTCTGAATTCAGAGAACTCAGAACCTGAATTCGTATCCTAAAAATAGAATGATTTATATCTAATTATATATATGATTCCGAGGTTTTGGATATGAAATAGAATTTTATACTTAAACAAAATGAACAATGAAAAACATGGTAAGGATAAATTTCATTGGAAAAGGAAACTTTTCCTTATTAAATGAAAACATAGGGTAAATGAAATTTTCCTTAAGATAAGGTGTTTGTGATTTTCAAAACATGAAGAAATGGTAAAGTTATAAGGAAACCTTATTGACTCAACAATCTCCCCAAACATGAAGGAATGTAAAATTCATAAGGAAACCTTATTGACTTAACAATATAAACCCACCTATGAGGTGCTATATTTTATTTAATAAAAAGGATTGATTAAATGGAGTTATTTTAAGTGATAATTGGTGTGGACTTTCCCATGGCCTTCATAAGTATATGTAAATTGAATGTCCCAAATTATGTACTTGAATTGTGATATAGCATGCTTATAGACATGGACTCATTAATATTCATAGTTGAACTATAATATGGTGTGAAATATAACACGACCTTGAAAACACTTTGATTATTATTCATGGTCATAAAATCCCTTTCATACTGTGATACTTGGGCATGGTGCCCCATATTGTGATACTTGGGAATGGCATCCCATATTGTGATACTAAGGCATGGTGTCCCATATTATGAAAATCGGGCTTGAAATCCCATATTTTGATACTCAGGAATGGCATCACATATTGTGATACTCGGGCATGGCATCCCATATTATGATACTCAGGCATGGAATCCCTTAAAAATTATAACACTCGATCACGGCGTCCCATATTATGATACTCAGTCATGACATACCTTATTTTGAAACTCATACATGGAGTCCCCTATTATTAATCTATGAGACTCTTATGACTATCATGGATGTCTGAGTTACACCTCGGGTCCTAACTAGCACAGCATATTTATATATATAGTTTTATATTCTACTACATATATAGTGAATATATATACATGGTGACACAACATCATAGACTTTTTGGCTTAAGCCAGAGTAGGTATTGTCGGCCTGGTGTCCTTTAAGGAACTCAAGCCCAACTTGTTTACATTTATTTATTTTACTGGATTATTGATATGTCTACACAATACTATATTTTATACTCATAGACTAGATATCACAAGACACCATTAGTGGTGAACTATAGAGCTTATCTATAAAGACCCGTAAAATTCAAGGGAAATTTTTTCTTAATTTTCTTTAGAATTTTACAAGAGCGCGGTTTCAGACGGCACCTGATTCCGAGGCCCGGAGTGCCCGGAATTAATTTCTGAAGTTTGGCTCGGGTACGTTCAGTGAACGAACGAGCGGGTATTTCTAACTTTTGATACGGTGCTCGGAATTGAAATCCGAGGGCACCGATGAACTCGCAGCGCCGATATTCTCTTAAAGAGACCTTTTCGGAAGTTGCGTTTGTTTCGGGTTAAAAGTTAGTTTTTGGGAGATTTATAAAAAAGTTGAATAAAAAGTGTGAATTCTTTTTATTTTATTTTTTGTAGGTTAACTCCTCTCAAAGGGAGTTGGGGGTGGGACCCACACCCACTTTACCTCCCATGAGAGGATTAAGTGTGGTGGGGCCCACACGAAACCTAAACCTCTCATCTTCCCTCAAACTCCCTTAACCCCTCTTTAATTAACATGACAACTTGTTAATAAATGTGGAGTTATCTCTTATTTGAATTTCAAACCTTTGAAATTCTTTTTGTGAATAAAATAAGACTTTGTCTTATTTTGTTGGGTTAGAACTCTTAGCCATCTTGGAGAGGTTGAGAGCTTTTCTTTCTTCTTCAACCTTGACGAAGAACACGAAGAACGCCGTTCTTCAACGAAGAACTTCTTCGCCGAAGAACACGGTCTTTCCGCGACGCCATATCCGCGACGTGACGTTCTCCTTCCGCATCATCTTTTCCGCGACGAACGCCATCGACAACGACTCTTCCTCCGACGTCAAAGGAATCGACACCGATATTCCACGACTCCGTCAACGTGTGACTATCGAGGTAGGGGTTCTTGAGTTCGTTGTTTCCTTTTTATTTGACTTTCCTCAAGACTTGACGTAGAACGTTCAAGTTCCAATGAAGAACGCTGCTCCGCTCTTCGGTGTCAACGAGGGAGAACACCGCACCTTCCTCGGACAACCTTCGTCGGCGTACAAGGATTCGCCAACGACGTGCCTCTTCGGACGCGCCTCTTCGTCGTCGAATTTGACGAACGACGACCGCGACGCCCGACCTCCGCGACGTCGTCTTCCGCGGAACGTAGACAAATCTTCGAACCTTATACCAAGGTAGGGGTTGTTGATTCAATATTTATTTATTTCGTTCTTGATCGTGGATCTAGCACGTCTAACGTAAGACACTTGATTATTTTAAAGTTGCGTTATTATTTTAACGTGAGGGGGGCCGGACCGCACGAACACGGCCGAACCCCCCTCCATCGTGTTGTTTAATCTTGCGGGCGGAAGCAAGGTGGCGTGGTGCCGTCGCACCACGCGGATAATTGTACGTTTAACTTACGCGATGCCGTCGCGCGCGCACCTTGGAAGAAACAACAAGAACGCGACGCTGTCGCGCCGCGTTGAATGAATATCAAAGCACGGCGAAGGGGCGCGGTGCCGTCGCACCGCGCCGGACGATGAACGCCGCGGCCGGTTCCGGGCCGCGGCGGAAGAGAAGACCGGCGGCCGGGCCGCCGGCGTCGGAAGTCGAAGGCGGGACCGGAATTTCCGGTCCCGTTGGTAAAAACCGGCCGGCCAGCTGGCCGGCCGGATGACAGAAAACCGGGGGAATAAATCCCCCGGACGGTTCAGCAAAACCCCCCTCTTAATGAGGGGGGCGGTTCCATGAAAGGGGGGGGCAGCAGCCCCCCGGTTCGCTTAATAAAACCGGCCCCCACGTGGGGGGGCCGTTAGTTGCAAAGGCGCGGCCTTTGTGCCGCGCCGCTCCAAATCAGCGGGGGCTTGCCCCCCGCGTGCCGACCACGTGCGGCGCCTGCCGCGGCCCGCCGCGCCGCCGCGCCGCCGCGCCGCCGCCCGCCGCCGCCCGCCGCCGCGCCGCCCCAGGGGGGGGTCGGGCCGGGTCGGCCCGAACCCGGACCCCCCCGTTTCGAACCAGAATTGGTTTTTGGCCCATAACTTGAGCCTCGGACCTCCGAATGACGAACCGTCTGCGGCAACGCGATCCTTGGATCGAGACGGTCGTTTCGGTATATTGCACTCAAGGTTTCGGATTACTTTGAGTTCGGCCGGGTTGGTTCGTTCACGAAACCAACCGGGCCTTCGGAGCGGAAACGCTCATATCTTGAGCTACGAACGTCCGATTGACGCACCGTCAGTCGCGTTGTGTTCCTCTTAGTGAGACGGATCTTTTGGTATACTCCGCCCGAGGTTTGGACGCAGGTGGAGTACGGTCGGGTTGGTTTTGCCTTAAAAACCAACCGGACCCCGGAGACGAAAATGCCAATAACTCTCAGACCGGGCGTCCGATCGACGCACCGTCTGTTGCGTTGAGTTCCTGTTTACGATACGGAACATTTGGTATCCTTCGCCCGAGTTTTGGATACAGTTAGTAGTGGCCGGGTTGGATCGCACCCGAAATCCAACCGGGCCCCTGGAACGGGAAAGCTGATATCTTTCAGACAGGACGTCCGTTTGACGAACCGTCAGCGGCGTTGGTGTTTACGTTTAGTAACGGTCCCTATGAGTATACCCTGTGGGAGTTCGGGGTACAGTTGAGATACGGCCGGGATTGGTTTCGCTCTCGAAACCAACCGGGCCCCTGGGACGAAAAAGCTAATAACTCACAGACCGGGCGTCCGATCGATGCGCCGTCTGTTGCGTTGAGACCCCTGTGACGAGACGGTCCTTTGAGACACTTCTTCGCGGAACCTTGTGATACTTGGAGTATCGACCAGTAGCTCGTGGAGCGGACCCTCCCGGAGACGAGCGTGCAGAGTACGGAGACCGTGTAGCCGGCTGAGACCTGACGACTGCTTGACCGACTCGACTTGGAGTGAGTCGACTAGCCCAGTGGACGGAGCGCCCGGTATTTGGCGGCAGACCCACGGCGGACGGAGCGCTTGGTAGTTGGCAGCAAACCCGCGGTACTCGACAGGAGGAGTACCTCAGTAGGATATCTGGGTAGCGCCCGGTATTTGGCAGCAGACCCTCAGCGGACGGAGCGCCCGGTAGTTGGCAGCAGACTCGCAGTACTCGACAGGAGGAGTACTTCAGCAGTCTTAGGTTAGTGAGCGGCGGCCTCGGAGTCATGACAGGACCACTGTACACTCTAGAGACGGAGCTCTTCAGCAGTTACGGTTTCGATAATGAAAATCCTGGTTTGAGCTGAGACTTTGACCTTTGTGTTTCCTCATGATTGAGATGGGTTACTTGATAACTTAGGTATATGTATGGGCATATACCTGGGTAGTGGTTATCCGTTGATCTCATGATCCTTGTGTTTCCTCATGACTGAGATGGGTTACTTGATAACTTAGGTATATGTATGGGCATATACCTAAGTAGAGTTTAACTGTTGAGATCTTCTTGTGGTTATCCTTGTTGGTTTTAGTGAGACCTTGAGGGTCTCGGGGTCCCTACTGAGTATCGTTATACTCACCCCTGCACGGGCTATGCCCGCACCTCGTTGTGTTGGTTGCAGACGACGGCCAGTACTGGCAGAGGCCGAGTGTTCGAGGACTGGACGGTACCTGGAGGTGGACTATACGACGAGGCGGTACCCAGAGGCAGACCACTGGGCGGGACATACTCGGAGCAGACGGCGGGACCCGAGGAGCAGAGGAGCTATCTGTACCCACCCTTCAGGTGGGATTTCCAGTGGTCAGCTCGGCGTAGCAGCTTTACTTTTCAGTTGCTGTTTTCCCTTTCGAGTTGTACTTTACAGTTGGGCTTGTATTTCCGGCCCCCTTTTTACTTTCCGCACTTTTAGTTGTACTCTGTTTTTGCTTAGTGTTACTTTCCGCTTACTTACTCTGTGGTGTTTGTTTACTTTACAAAGGCAATGCCTTCCCTTTTTACCGGGATTTACGCCTTGGTGCTAGTCGCCAGCCCCTGGCCTATGGAAGGCGGGCTTGGGGTAGTCACGGCACGGACCCCGAGGGCGGGTCGTGACATTATCTCACACCCTGTTCGGGTCGTTGTGTGGTACCTGAATAGACCTCATGGTTGTAGGTCCAGAATTATGGTTGTGCTCTGTTATATTTTCCTTAGACATGGGATCTTGGGAGTATCAACTAAGAATATACTCAGACTACCCTTCTAGAGTTTGAGTCTTTTATTTATTTATTTTTTCAGTTTAGTCATGTATATTATATTTCCTGTTGTATGTCTTCTTATTTTATATTATATCTTCACATGTACATTCAAGGTTGTATTATTTTACGTTTTCAATTTTATTAGTTATTATTATCTTCTACTACCTTTGTTTTATTTTATCACCCCCCATTTTTAGGTAATTAATCCTTTATTGATGTATTTTAAGTATATAAAGTATTCGGGTTATGTTTTGGGGGGTTTGGAAGAGTTTTGAAATGTTTTGAGGCTTTTATGGAGGCACACGATTTGAGAACAGTTAGTAAAAACCATGCAACACCACCCAAGAAATCATGCAACTAAAATAGTGGGTACTGGGTAGGCATGCAGTTAGGCATGCAGTTTGTCCAAACTGTACGACCACCTAGGAGAAACTGTGTGGTGTTGTAAATAGGGGTTTATCATGGTTGGAATACGGTTTTTCTAACCATAAGATCCAACCATGTGAGGGGTGTTTGTATGAAGTGGTTAACTCGCGGTTAGCATGTGGTTTGCCTAACTGTGCTCCCTAACCATGCAATGTTAAAAAGAAGATCAGGATTTTATGGATCTAATTCATATTACCTTCTAAATATCTCTTTTTTCACTTAATCCAACCCTAAATTGAATTCCTCTCCCTCCCAAGTCTATGGAGACCCTTCATCTTGATCCAAGATAAATCCTTTGGTGAATCTTGGTGTGTTGGAGGCCTAGATTCCTTGGTAAGTGCCTGTTCTTGATTTTTTCCTTAGTTTTCTTCTTCCTCCCTCTCTTGGATTCATGAATCTAGTCCATTGGGGATATATTCATGTTGTTTGATTCCAATCATGATGATATTTGGTTGTTTTTAAGGGTAACAAGATCTAAGGACAATTTAAAGAGTTTCAATCTGATTTTTTGTATAATTTGTGCCATTATTCATTTACACCTAAGTTTGTGAGGTAGGTGGCTTCACTATCGACTCCTCATAGTTATAAATTTAAATATTGGTTTAAAATTGATTAAATTTCTTGATTTTAATTGTTAAATTGATGTGAAAATCTTGATTTAAACCCTATTTAGTGATGGTTTGTGAAATTGTAGAAATTGGTTATTTGTGGAAAGTAAAATTGGTTACATGGTTTTAAAATGATTATTTTAAAATGGTTGTTTGGTTTTGATTTATGAAAATGGTTTGTAAAAAATAAACAAAAGGATTATTTTATTGAAATGATTTGGAATAATTGGTTCGGCATGCTATTTGGAATAAATGGTTGGTGTGTGTTAATCTCCATTGACGTAACCCTGTGGAAGGTGTGTGTGCCATTGGGGAACTTGGTATATGGTTTCCTTGTAAATAATTGATAGATTGATGATATAATAATCCTGATTATGAGGCTATCACTTGGGCATGAATGTTTGGATATGTGTAATGGAATGGACTATGCTAAATAGATTTAAAAATAGTTTTAAAGACTTGTTTGGTTGTTTTCCATGGAAAATGTTTTGCTTAGAAATGGTTTTAGTTTTGATATAAAATATTTTAAATTGTTTTATATAAATTGTTTTATATAAATATCATAACATGTTTTATCCTAGTGGCATGAGTAGGGAAGTCATTGGGTAAATCCTAATGAGTTTTATACTCACCCCCTACTTATGTACTTTTGTGTGTTTGCTGATGTTGTATATCAAGACACAGGTAAAGGAAAGGTATCTCGGTTCTTTATTAATGAATCATGATACCTTGTGAATGGATTGTTGAGCTGTAACTAGGACCTTGTTTGGATTTTCTGCTAGATTTCTTGGTTGTCTTTGGGTTGTTGGTTTTGGTTTTCTCTTTGTACTCTAATATGGTTCATGTTTGTAGTTTGGTTTTTTTTTAGTTGGTATTACTATGAGTTGTATTTCATTATACCCATGCATCATATAGTGGTTTTTGGGTTATGGTTATATTGGTTTGGTTGTTTTATTTCCAAATGGAAAATCATCCCTCAACTATTTATGAAGCCCTTGGAATTTATTTCTAGACTTTGGTGTCTTGGGGATGTCACCTAAGGCCTAGTAATGTCCTACCACCTTCTCAAGATAATGAGGAGGGGTGGGACATTACAAATGGTATCATTCTTGGTCAATCAAAATATATTTTTGAGAAAAATGGTATCATTTTTTTCAGTTGGAATTCATTTTATTCTAGTCCTTTAGTAGGGATGGTAGCAAGGATTAGGATCATTATAAATTGGAATTTTGAGCATAAAGGGGCATATATAACCTATTTATTCTGAACTTAAATTTTCCTAGGAGTTTGGGTACATGGGTATTTTAATATGCTCCTAGGAGTTGTAACCTTATCATTATGGGATTATCCAATGAGAAGAGCACAACATGTATTGTTAGTAATGACTTAACACTAGGATTTCATAATTATTTTTGATTAATGATTTGTGATTTGGTCAAAAAGATTTTAATTTTTAAAATAGTTGAAAATGGTTTGATTTTAAAAAAGTATTGTGGAATTTTCAAAAAAAATTGGACATGGAAATTGTTGATTTTTGGAAAGCCTTGTTGTGATATGTGTGATGTGGTAAATTTAAAATTGCTAATCCTTTAGTTTCTAGAAAGTGAAACTAAATGGAGTTATCAATTGGTTATATAAAATGGAACCAGTTAGGCATAAAAGAAACCAACTAGAATAGGTTACTGAGAATGTATTTGCACCCGATCTGTAGGTGAACCAACATTTAGTTCAGAGTATTTTCTGGGATTTTTAAGCTATGGATAGTGGGAATAGAAGGGATGAACCAAGTGAATCATTCTGTTCAGTTCTATAAGTAGAATCCACCCATATTTTGAGGTGATTTAAAACTAGGAAAATAAAAACTATGGCTAAATTGGATGAATCAAATCTTTTATTTCCTAGGCACACCAACTGAGCTAAAAGTCAAGCTAGAAATGTACATGTTGGAGGATCTATAATTCCAGTGGTGGGATTTATTAGTTAGAGATAAATTAGACCAAGTCATTTCATGGGAGTATTTTGATGATTTTTTCAACAAATAATTCTGTCATCACACATTCATAATTTCTAGAACAATTGAATTTTTCTATTTGAAGTAAGATAACTTCACAGTGATGTAGTATACACCTAAATTTATGAATTTAATATGTTTTTTACCCAAAGGTTCTGCAAGTGTGTCCTTAAAGGAATACATTTTTTAATCAGGATTGAGGCCATAAATTCTCTCAAATATTTTCATGATTTTTATAACAAATTATATAGAAATATTCAATAGAGAGATAGTGGGAAAAGATACATCTCAGGAACTATGGGTGGAGGAAGCATGTTGATACCTATAAGAAATGGTGGGAACTCTAATGTTGGGAATAAGAGGAAAAGGGAAACCTACTTACAAGGTAGTGGTATGACTCAGAACCATATGGATGGATCGGTGAATCTTCCTCCTAAACCCAAGAGTAATCTAGGATGTTTTCAATGTGGTTATTTCAATCACATGAAGCGAGATTGTATGGAAACACCTAGAGAATGACTCAATTTCTACCAGATAGGGAATCTTTAATTCTATTATTATAGTGCTCCAAGGTCATCTACTCAAGAGACATCTCATGTTTCATAGACGACGTATTCTTAAAAGTTATGAGGGCATCAGAATAATTCTCATTAGTAAAACTAATCTAGACATGGTTATTCTAGGAATAAAATGACTCATCAACCAATGTAATATCAATATGGTAACAAAGATCATAGTGCAGTGAGTAAGAAATTATATGGAGATAAGAAAATGATTATGTATGATCAATGAGGACCTTATATGGTGAGAGGTATGGTTCTTTTAAATTATGACTTTATTAAAGCTTTGTTTGACATGAGTGAATCCCATTCATTTATTGCTTCTCATGTTTTTGGTCTTCTAGGATTTCATGTTGAGATGATGCCTTCTATTTTGAAAATTCAAAATCCTTTTGGTCAAAGAGCATGTAGAGAATTTATGTGAAAATCATGTTCTATAACTATTCATGGAGCTGATTTGACTTGGGATTCTCTATGATTTAGATGGATGTCTATGACATAATCTTGGGTGTGGATTGGTTGACTATGTTTAAATCTCACATTGACTGTTATACCCAAAGGGTTAGTTTTACAACTAATGATTGAGTTGAGCATATCTTTAGATAAGAACATAATGAAAAGGCACATGCAGTGGGATTGTTGGAACCATCAGTTGGAACAATCTCATACCAGTTGGTAGCTTTGAACTTTACATTGGTGGATGAGATCAGGTACAACAGTTTTCTAGCAATTTTTTATTAGTTTACAGATGTTTTTATTGAGAATTGTTTAGGGTTTCTACCCATAAGAGAAGTGTATTTTATGATTGATCTCTTACCAGGGACCATTCTTATATTACTTTCATCTTATTGGATGGCACCAACATAAGAAGGATATTCTGAAAATAGCTTTCAGGGGTAGATTTGTCCATGATTATGTGGTTATGACTTTTGATATTATGAATGAACCAACAGCCATTATGGAATTGATGAATTGGATATTTAAAATATATCTAGATTATTTTATGGAGGTGTTTATGGATTAAATATTAGTTTATTAAAGTATAATGGTTGATCATGAGAAACACTTTGGGATGGTGTTAGAAATTTTACAGGATCGTCGTTTCTATGCCAAATTTTTAAAGTGTGACTTTTGGATACAAGAGATACATTTCTTTGGCCATTTAATATATAGAAAAGGTTTTTTTATCCATAAAATATAGAGGCTATGATATATTGAAAACCACAAAAGAATGAGTTTGAGATATATAGTTTCCTTAGTTTGGCTGGTTATTATCGATGTTTTGTTCATGAATTTTCAGGAATAGCTTCACCAATGATAGTTTTAACAAGGAATGTTGTTCCATTTCAGTGGAATGAGGAATGTCAGAAGTATTTTCAAGAGATTAAATTTCACATTACATCATCACTGATCCTGATATTTTTGGAATAAGGACAAGGATACATGGTGTATTGTGATGCTTTAGGATCTAGGTTGAGGTTTTTTCTCATGCATAGAGATCATGTTATTACTTATGGATCATGGAAATTATGATTGCATGATAAGGACTACCTAACACAAGATTTTGAATTAACTTTTATAGTCCATGATTTGAGGACTTGGCATAATTAACTATTTGGTGAAAAAAATTATGGTGTTTTTGGATTATAATAGTTTAAAACACATTTTCTCACAAATAGATTTGAATCTGAGATAAAGAATATGGATGGAGTATCTTTAAATGTTTGACTTTGACTTGATGTATACATCAGGTAAAGTCAATTCTGTGGTGGATGCATTAAGTAGAAATTTATATAGTCATTTGGTGAAAGAGGCTTCAAATCAATGGTAGAAGATGTCAGTGATAGTCGACATGCACTTGGATTGTGAAGACCAATGTAATGTTGTAGTTTTCTTCCCAGTTTCTTTTGTTCCAAATTTGGTCGAGAAGGTTAAATATGCACAAACATCTGACTCATAATTTGTTTTTATGAGGTAAAAACTCAATGGTGGGGAGACCATTAAGGGATATAAGCTGGATGGGATATTAGTGTTTTGTTTTCAAGATTGGATGGTCATAAATTTGGCTTTTCAGGAACAACTCCTTCAAGCTTACCACCATTAAAGATAGGTTTTTTATCCTAAAAAAATAGATGTATAAGGCATTAAAAGTATAATTTTGGTGGGTTGGCATGAAAAGAAAAGTGGTTGAGTTTTTTATGAGATGCCTCACTTATCAGTAGGTTAAGGTGGAGCACCAACAACTAGAGGATATGTCATAGTCTTTACCGATTCCCATGTGGAAATGGAAGCAGATAGCTATGGATTTTATAATAGATCTACCAAGGATGGTTCAAAAACACGATTTCATATGGTTGAAAGTGGATCGACTCACAAATTCATCCCATTTCATCACTATTCTTGAATCTCATATGGTGTAAGACTTGTCAATTATCTATATCTGAGAAGTGGTAAAGAGGCATGGTGTACTAGTTTCAATAGTATCAGACTAATATCTAAGATTTAAATCTCATTTTTAGAAATTCTTATATAAATACCTTGGGAATCAATTAACTATTAGTATGTAGTATCATCCTCAAATGGATGGACAATCCAAAATTATGATACAAATGTTGGAAAACATGCTTTGATATTGTGTAATGGATTTTGGTGGCTCTTGGGAGGAGCATATACTGTTAGTGGTGTTCTCATACAACAATATTTATTAGTCCTCAATGCATTTAGATCCTTCTGAAGAATTGTATGGGTGCCCTTTTCATTATCCACTTTGTTGGGTGGAAACAGGTGAGAATTCACTAGTTGGACCAACCCTTGTATAAGAGACAATAGAGAAGATTTAGTTGATCTAGAAGAGAATGGATATGAGAATAGAGATGGTTTAGAGTCATCATAAATCATATGTGGATCATCATTGATGATTGTTGTCATTCGAGGTGAGTGATCAAGTGTTCTTAAGATTCTATACAAGTATTGGGCATCATCATTTTGGGAAGTAGGGAAAGTTATATCCTCAATACATAGGCCCTTTTGATATACTTGAACGAGTTGGTGAGGTAGCTTATCGGTTGTCTTTTCCACAAAAGTTCATTTCAGTGCATAATTTATTTCATGTATCTCAAATGAAAAATTATCAACCTGATCCTAACCATGTGATTTGATGGGATCACATTGAGTATGTTACACTGGTTCATATACCGGTATAAATTTTGGATAGGCAAGAGAAAGTCTTGTGAGGGAAAAACATTGACCAATGTAGGTTTTATGGAAACATGGTTAGATTTAGGAAGAAATGTGGGGGTGTGAGAAGGAAATGGTCGATCAATGGCCCAAACTATTTTAGGATAATGGTTATTTTCAACTTTATAAGGATGTAAATACCAATGGTGGGGATAATTTAGCACCCCTAGTTTCATGTAATTAACCCTTTATCTGTGCATTTTAAGTATATAAAGTAATTGGATTAAGTTTTGAGAGGTTTGGAGGAGTTTTGTAAATTTTTGAGGATTTTTTTGGAGGTTCACAGTTTGATAATGGTTAGTATAAATTGTTCAACGTCTCCCAAGAAATCGTGCAACTAAAATAGTGTGCACTGGGTAGACATGCAGTTAGGTGCACGGTTTGTCCAAACTATGCGGCCACCCAAGAGAAGCCATGTGATGTTGGATAGAGGGGTTTAGCACAATTAGAACATGGTTTGTCTAACTTTGTGATCCAACTATGTGAGGGGTGTTTTGAGACTGTGGCTAATGCATATTTAGTTCATGGTTTGCTTAACCATTCACCCTAACTATGCAACGTTAAAAATAAGATCCGGATTTTGTGGTTCTAATTCAGATTACCTCCTAAATGGATCATTTTTCCTTAATCTAACCCTAAATAGAATTATTTACCCTACCAAGGATATTAAAACCCTTCATATTAATCTTGGAGTGATCTATTCATGAATCTTGGTGTGTTGGATGCCTGGATTCCTTGGTAAGTGCTCGTTCTTGGTTGTTTTCCATAGTTTTCTTCTTCTTCCCTCTCTTAGATTCATGAATCCAGTCTTTTGGGGATAGATTCATTTTGTTTGATTCAAATCATGATGAGACTTGGTTTTTTTGTTTAAGAGGAACAAGATCTAAGGATGTTTTAAGGATTTTCAATCCAGTTTGTTGAAGAATTTGTGTCGTTCTTCATTTTCACCTAAGTTTGTGAGGTAGGTGGCTTCACTATAAAACTCTTCTTAGTTAGAACGTGAAGGATTGATTTCAAATTTATTGGATTTATTGAATTGAATTGTAAAATTTATGTGAAAATCTTTATGGGAACCCTCTTTATTGATAGTATGTGAAATTGTGGAAATTGGTCATATGTGGAAAGTAAAATTGGTTACATTTTTTTAAAATGGTGATTTTAAAATGGTTGTTTGGTTTTGATTTATAAAAATGTTTTTTAGAAATGTTTTCAATAAAAGTATTGTTCAAATAAAATGTTTTGGAACAATTGGTTTGTCATGGTATTTGGAATAAATGATTGGCATGTGTTCATTTGCATTGATGTGACCCTATGGAAGGGGCATGTGCCATTGGGGAACTTGGTATATGGTTATCTTCTGATGACTTGGTAGATCATGAGAGACCACTCATGAGTATAGAATTTTCACCTAGTCATGCATGTGTGGATGTGTGTAATGGAATGGGTTATGTCAAATGTATTGAGAAATGGTTTGAAAGTGTTGTTTGGTTGTTTTCCATGGAAAATGTTTTGTTTAGAAATGGTTTTGGTTTTGATATAAAATTTTTTATATTGTTTTATATAAATGTGATAACATGTTTTATCCTAGTGGGTGAGTAGGGAAGTTATTGGGTAAATCCTACTAAGTTTTATACTCACCCCCTTCTTGGGAACTTTTGTGCATTTGAAAATGTTTTATATAGAGACATAGGTAAAGGCAAGGTATCCCAGTTCTTTAGTGATGCATCATGATAACTTGGACATGTATTTTTGATTTGAGGATTGGAGCCTGTTAAGAGTTGCTAATGGATTTCTAGATTGTCTTTAGGTTGTTGGTTTTGTTTTCCTATTTGTAATCTAATATGGTTTGTGGTTGTAGTTTAGTTTTTTTGTTAGTTGGTATTACTTTAAGTTGTATGTCATTGTACTCATGCATCATATAGTGGTTATTGGGTTATGGTTATCTTGGTTTGGTTGTTTTATTTCCAGAGGGAAAATGGTCCCCCAACTATTTATAAATCCATTAACATTTATTTCTAATATTTGGTGTCTTGGGGATGTCACCTAAGGTCTAGTAAAGTCCTACCACCTTCTCAAGACAATGAGGAGGGTTGGGATGTTACATTTATATTAATTCTATTGTTTACTTATTTATTATGTACTATTTTTTTACTCTGATCATGAAGTTATATTCTCCCCACCATACGTTCATTGGACCCTCACTGATAGTCGAAAATCTCTAGGATATGAGGAGTTGTGCTTAAGGCTATGTGACTGACCAACTCGGGGAACCAGTTAGTGGATTTCAGGTCAGGATGTTACAAGTGGGATCAGAGCCTTTATTTTTAATTTTTCATACAATTTTGGGCATGTAGATAGAATATTGTTAATGTTTCTAAACTTTGTAAATATCCATGTCTAGGAGTGATCAAACCATGCATGGGGAAAATAACAATTGTACAAGGATGGTACTATTGTTCATGTTGTTTGTTATTACAGTTGATTATTATTTTACCTTGATTGGTTGATGAACTTTTGGATGCTTACTGGTTTATGGGATTTTTCATATTTTATCCTTGGCCTGGTATGGCAAGGAATTATTCTTACATGAATCATTATAGGCACACAAGGATTCACATTCCATGTATATGTCATTCCATGTAGGTTGAATTTTTTGACTTCCTGATATATTATGGATGTGCCTTGTGTGATTTAGTAGCATGCTTATCTATATACCATGTTTGGGTGATTATTTATCATGTTTCCCTATATACTATGTTTGTTTGGTTTCTTGTTTATATGTCTATATTATTTACTTCAACATGATAGCATGATTTGTTAATTTTATGATAAAACAATTGGTTATTAAAGTGTCTAAATCATCCTAAATGGTGTTTTCTCATATAGTTTGATGGTGGAACCTTAAATAACCAATCTAGACATGTTTTATCCATGGACCATTAGTTGTATGGGATGAAACATTGGTGGTTGTGATTAAATGGATGCCAATAAAAATTTATAATGTGTAAGGACCTTTATATATTAGGAAGGGTGACCCATATAATCAAACCATTATATATGAACATGTTATATTTTGAAACCAAAAGTGATAACCTGGTTGTAGTTACATGAATTCCAATTTTGACTTATAAAGGAAATTACCTTTATATCTTATGAACGGTGATTTATCTAACTATACCATTATATAAATACAAAATTTATTAAATTTTGATACACAAATGAAATTAATATCAGTTAAATGGTTCATCAATGCAACTTAAAATTCGTGTGCCTCTATGAATTGGGCATGAAGAATTGTATAACTAAATTCTTAAATGAAAAATTGGGCCTCAGTAGGTTATTTGGGGCATGTTTCTTATGAAATAAACCCATCAATTGTGTTTTTAAATCTTGAATGAAATGATGAGACCCTCGTAGGTCACCTTATTTTGATATTACTTAGTATTTAACTCCATGGGGATATGGTTATGCTAAATGGGATAGTTAATTAAAGTGACAAAATCCACTTAAATAGGTTATGTATAAATGTATAGTGGAATCTTACTGATCTGATCACCTTTAATTAATATAGACTTTGCTTTTGAGTTGTACTTATATGAGGTGTTCGTTAATTAAAATTCCAATTACAACCTAAAGGGTGTTTTCCTCTATAGATTACAATTGAAATTTTCTTTAACTAATCCAAATGTGAAATAATTATGGATAAATAAAATGGATAAAATGAATTTATGAGATAAATTGCCTAATTGTTCCAATATTTTAACTGAATAAATAATTCTTGAAAGGAAGTTTGATATAACTTGCCTATATTGCCTTGTGACATTAGCTGAATAAAGTACCAAGTATCATTGTCCTTCATAACTGGTAATTGATTTTCTTTAAATTGGTCCTCCTTAATGTTTAAAATAAATGTGATTTTATATAACTACTCAAATAAAACCTTAATGTGATGTGCTTATTTTTATCCCTCGTTTATGGGTAGTTTAAATGTTTCCCTAAGTTTTTCCTTTGAACAAGAATGTGATCATTTCCATAGGATTATGTGACTTTTATTAGGTTGTTTTGGACCTAAAGGATAGTCAGTGGAGTTGAGTGATATTCATGGAGTGGCCTAGTTATAGTTTTGATGCTTAATGTTTAAGTAGTGGGCTAGATCATTTGAGGTAGCACCCTCTGATATAAATTATCACGAGTAAATGTTTCTCTTAGTTATCAGATAAGAGGTTTCATTTAGGTGTCATTTTTTCTAAGTAGGGATCTTAGTGATGAGATGAAACCCCAAAAATATATGGGTGTTTATTTGGTAAATTGACCCTTGTTGAGGGTTTGAACATTATGTAATGCTCTAGTTTAGCGAGTTAGACATGCATAGGGCATGGTCGGCCGCTTAGTAGGTCATATGACCCTTTTTATTCTTCAATGGTGGATAGATCAAGAGGTCATGAATGGGTTAATAGTTATATGTATAATATAACTCCAGGATAAATATTTTTTATGGGCCATCACATAATGGGATTTATAGGGTTGATGGGATTATAAATAGTATTAATTGGTGTAACACTACACTACACTGATGAAACCTCAGGGTAGTACGTGTCGATACACGCGGTATCTGTAGAGTTATTAAAATGGTGTAGAAAATCATATGGATATAGTGGGAATCATTAAAGCCTTTATCTATTATACTACATTATTAGGTCATCTTTAGATTTGAGTGACCTAGGCATTATAGGAAATTACTAGGGATGATGTTGAAAAAGGATCGGGTGTTGTAACATTACTGATTGGTTTAGTCTTGGATTCTATTCCTAATGCTAATAACATGCATGAGTGTGGATCAGGAGATATTATTGTGTATATCTATAGTAAACTCTGATATATCATGCTTTTAAGAAGCTTGTTTTCTTTTCTTTTTGGTTTGGCACTTGGTAAATGCATGTTGGTCATTACTGTAACCCATGTTCGAAGGTGGATGGATCATGTGTCGTGGGATGAGTTTCCATTATCAATAAACTATGGATAGGACACTTCTAAGGTAGTGAGAATCATGTCAAACGTTTTTTAGCATGTCCTTCTAATTAGAACGATCACAAGCATAAAATTCCACTTGGGAATGGTCACCTTTTATTTTGAAATCTTACGAGGCTATTAGTTCCAGTTCTAATCCTTGAAACGATACTCAAGATAAAACCCAATTATTGTTCTGGATGGAGTTTGGATGCTAGATTTGGTCTTGGGGTGCGTGAGTGGCCTAGGTGGTAATGCTTCTAGTGTGTGTCGGTGCTTACAATGCAGCATTATGATAAATGGTTGGTTTTGTATGAAACCTTTGAGGGCACCATGAGTCGAGGTTGGACTATAGTAGGGGTTTTTGAAATGATCATATAATGTCTTGGTAGTGAGGTCATATGGTTGGTTAATGAAGACACATAGGCAAGTGAAGACAAACTCTTCAAAAGAAGTCGT
The DNA here is from genome assembly GCA_963277665.1 of Viscum album. Taxonomy (NCBI): domain Eukaryota; kingdom Viridiplantae; phylum Streptophyta; class Magnoliopsida; order Santalales; family Viscaceae; genus Viscum; species Viscum album. The sequence goes on from OY728148.1 coordinate 908,447,478, forward strand.
CCAGAGGTGGTTCAACTATTCTTTCCTATGTATAGTTGGATATGGTTGGTTGAAAACCATGTTGGACACTTAATCATGGATATTAAGAGAGTTTTTAGGGTCGTATTGGTAATCATTGATATCCTCTTAGTATAATCTTAACTTAGTGGTGATCATTCCCCTTAACTTGACATCATCCAGGGTACACTAAGAGATCGTCAGTTATATATTGAGCTAAATAAATAATTTAAATTCCTTATGGCTTGAGGAACATGCTCTTTGATAGTGGCACTCTGGGAGTGTGCATGTTTTATGGAGGTGTGGACTGTCCTAGGTGATACTGGGGTTCCCATGTAGGAAGTACTTGGATGTAATCATGGGCACCAGTTGATTCTTTGACTCGATCTCCATGTGAGATTATATTGTTGGTATTAGTTAGAATTATTGATACGTGGATGTTTTGACTATGTATCAATATCTCAGATATAAACACTGAAGTATGGAATGCCCTAGATGAGCTCCCTAGACTCTGGTAGTTGATTCTGAGGATACCCCATACCAAGGTTAGTCTCTAATGATATGTTCTAATTATGATTATCTAAGGATGGAGGGTCAATATTACCCTTATAATCATGTTGTTTCATGATAACAGAAATGATTGGTTGGGCTAAAGATGCCATTAAAAGTTGAATTATAGGTTTTGGTGAGTGTGATCAAAATAATCATGATATTCCTTGGATAAAAGGAGTTAGGATCAAGTTTTGGATTCATCATCTATTAAATCCAAGTGTTTTCTAAAAGTTGGTCAGTAGTGGATCAACTTTCTTTTCTCTTGTTTAGTTACATGCAATTAGTGAGGAACTATTTCAGAAACGTTGTTGGAATGATACGAGTGTAGTGTAAATTTCATCCAAGATTTTTTATGGAAAAGATGAAGTGACCAGGCTAAATGTGGTCAATTGGGAATCAACCATTCAATAAAGTTGAGAAATGTGTTGGGCGAATCATTAGAATGTTAAGGGATTGTTCTTTTAGGAAATTATGATGGTGGTGAGTACCATGGATCAGAATTAGATGTTAAATTGTATAAACTATGTTGGTAAGAACCATGAGTGTAATAAGGAAAGAGATTATGATGTGATCATGTCTCAAGTTAGATGGTTCGGGCAATTTTTGTCTTGATGTTTTAATTTTGGGTACAAGCATTGGCTCAGGTTTTGGTGGTTTAAGCATTGTATGCTTAAAATGACTCTTGGAGGAATTTTGGGTGTTTGGAAATGCAACATGGCCTTTTAAATGGAAATTCATAACCCATGTAGGTCATGTGATGTTTTCATTATCCCTCACGTATTCTCAGGGATGAGAAGTTCTAAGGTGGGGAGGTTGTAATGTCCCATGTTTTGGACTTGGTTGAAAAATCCATGAGAATTTAAACTTTCATTTAGTGGATGGTCCAAATAGTTAAAAGTGTCGTTTTTAGATAGGGTTTAAGTCTTGATAGGTATCTTGAGTTTTCATAGGAGTCTCAAAAGCATCAATCTCTGAAAAACCTTATTTTAGGAGATGTATGCAGAGGAGAATGGTAAGTACTATTAGTGTATCCCAAATAATATAGAATTTTTATATAGGGACATAGTTTGAAGAAACCATACAGAAACTAGGGGAAACTGTGCATCCTAGTACAGGGACACAAAGGGTGTCACATGGTTTGTTTAACCATATGCTTGAGTCCACACAGCCATGCGAGGTGTCTACAGAAAACTAAAAAGGGGAGCTCATGGATTGTCACAGTTTGGAAAACCATGTGCATAGCTTGCACAGTTAATTCCACTTAGGTATTTAACCATAATAATTGGTGTATGGTTTTCTAATCCATGTATCTCATTAAAGGGCTATAATTTACTGTTGTTCCCCTACCTCCTTTATCTTTTTCCTCCCCTCTTTTCTTATCCTTCTTATGCATAGCAGCCTATCATGGGTTCTCCCTCTTGGATATCCTCCTAGGCATGTATGTATCTCCATCATATGATCTCTAAATCAGACACCATCAGTTGTGTAGGATAAACCTTGGTTATTATGTGATTCATCTTCCCACTTTTCTCTATTTACTTTGTCATATCTGATGCTAAATCAATGCAAGATCTTTTTCCATATTTACATGGTATTTGAAAATTCTTTCGATTTATGTCATTCCGACTCAAATCAAACCTTGATAATGGATGAGTGGACTATACTAATTATAAGTAAAGTGGTCTATATTATTTACCTTGAACGTCTCATCAATTATAACATGTTCTATTGTGTTGTGCTCTAGCATTTCCTTTTGTCACCTCTTAAACGTTGAATTAACTAAATTAAGTTCTTAGATCGTGACCTAGAACCCTCTTACATGGTTGGAGGTTGGAAACCTCAACCCAAACCACCCCTTGAAGTTATTTTTATTGCATCCCATTTTCACCATCCTTAATTGTGTATTAAACTACTCATTTGGTTGTGTTCTTCAAGAGACTTGACATGTTTGTAAATGACTTGATGAATTAAAATGGTTTAGATAAACCTATTGGCCCTTGATATAAGACTTTAGTCTTGATGTTTTGAGTCAGATAATCTCATTAATTGAATTAAATGAGAAATTTTCTAATGAAATTATTTGTGATGAATTATATTACGACATGGATGTTTCTCATGGCCTTACTTATTACTTATACCTAAATGATTGAATATGTAATTTCATAGTTAAATTTTTAATGATATAGATTGTATCCTTTACCTCGATTTATGATAAAACTACTTATGAGGTGTGCTATTTTATTTAATAATAATGGGTGATCAAATGGAGTTATTTTAATTAATAAATGGAACAAACTTTCCCATGGCCTTCTTAATTACATGTAAATAAAACATCCCAAATTATGTGCTTAAATTGTGGTATGGAATGCTTATGTACATGGACTCCTTAATATTCATAATTGAACTATAATACGGTGTGAACTCTAACACGACCTTGAAAACAATTTGTGTATTATTCATGGGCATTGAGTCCCTTATATACTATGATACCCATGCATGGAATACCATATTATGATAATTGGGAATGGTGTCCCATATTGTGATACTCGAGCATGGAATCCCATATTGTGATACTTGGGAATGGCATATCATATTATGATACTTGAGCATGGTGTCCCTTATAAATTGTTCTCGCCCAAATTTACCCAAGATTTTAGGTTTAAGCGGTCGCTTGTAGTTTAGCTTGGGTTGTTGAATCCCCATAGACCTAAGAAGTAACCTATAGACACATACTTTCTATGGATTGTTTTTTATATGAAGTAGAAAACTTTGGGGTTGATTTTAGATAGGTTTAATTGAACACTAATATAATTAAGTTAATTCAAATTAAGATAATGAGTTGATCCTAGGTTATCGCTTGGGGTGGATTGGATGAATTCCTTTTTAACGATTTCAATTTATTATATTTGAGATGGGTTCATAAGAAGATCAAAAAACTCTATCACTTATTGGTTTAATACTGACACACCATAATACTAATCACCTATACACTTAGAGGATAATATTTATGAGCACTCTATGGTAAAGGTTTGTATTAGCGCTTGAAGTGTGTGGCCTTAAAATTCAACAAGGACGAAGAAGTTTTAAAATCATCAAATAAAAATCTCAATTAAAAGAAGTTATTAGAAATTAATGGAGTGATAAATAAAATCCAATCCAATCCCTTGATACTCCTTTGTATCAACCCATAAAATTTTTATCCCTCCATTGATGACATGTTCTCAATGGAAGTGGAAAGTAGACTTATGAGGGTGGAATTGAAGAAGTAAAAACAACAAAATAATGATCACTCCACCGTTGTGTGATAAATTTCACAAGGTATGGTGTGAATAAATTCACACATTGAGGAAATGGTATCAAAATTATATGGAGAAGAACATAATAAGAGGAAAGAAATAACTTTTATTAATAAACTAAGGTGAATTTAACAACTTACATGAGAAAGAAATGTGATTACAAACACAAAGTGGCAACATAACACTATAATGAAACCAAGCACAAAATATCATAAACTCATCCACCACCACTACCTTAAATATGAATTTCAAGAGTCTTGGGTCGATATCCCAACAGTACAAAGGATACCACTTGAGTATGGTAGGCCTAGGGTGGTGGAAAGTAAGGGAGAGTGGACTTCTTTATCCTTGAGCTGAAGTGGAAGCCAACTTTCATCCACCAAACAGAGGTGCCTAAATGTCCTTTTATATGGCCTAATTAGAGTGGTCCATAGAATAAATACATGAATCTCTGGATGTATACTATATCCATGTAAAACTTAAGCCCAAATTAATTTGTGGTTGTCAAGATATGATTAAATTTTTGGGCTGTTTTTATGGGCCGTAGAATCTGGCTCCGAATTTTATCGCCAACTTGGACCAACTGTAACTCCATTAAAACATCCGAATTATATTTTTCCACTGTTTAATTAAATGTTCCCCATGATTTCCTATATCTTTAGTTAAATTTTGAGAATCATTGGTCTTGGATCATGGCCGCTATAATCTCTTTATTGGGTTGTTGTCTAGTTTACTTTACCCCAAATGTGTTGCCATGAAATCCCATTTTGGTGGTCTTCCAATGTGAATATTCAAGTTCTCCAAAAACATTAATTGTTCCTTATAGCATGGGAGACCTGAAAATAAAATATTAAAATAAAATCAAGACCATTTTGTATTTTATGAGGTGTTCAAAAATGTACCATGTAATAGTGCATTTTAAGAGGGAATTACAAACATAATGTGAAATGATGTTCAAAGTGTAAAATACACTAAAATGGTTTTATGAATAATAAATCACATGAATATTATATATATTAACAATTAATATTATCCTCATTCAGTGGATAATCATAAATCCTGATACTCGAGCATGGCTTCCCATTTTGTGATACTCGAGCATGGAATCCCATATTGTGATACTTGGGCATGGAATTTCATATTATGATACTCAGGCATGGCATCTCATATTGTGATACTCAGGCATGGGGAAACTTGGGCAAGACATCCCATATTGTGATACTCAGGCATAACGTCCCTTAGTTAGAAACTCAGGTATGGCATCCCCTATTATTAATCAATGATACTCTTGTGACTAGCATGGATTCATGAGTTACACCTCAGGTCCTACCTAGCACAACGTATCTATATATATGGTTGTATATGTTACTACATATATAGTGTATATATATACATGATGACACAACATCGTAGGCCTTTCGGCTTAAGCCAAAGCATGTATTGTCATTCGGGTGTCCTTTGGGGAACTCGAGCCTGAATTGTTTGCATTTATTTATTTTACTACCTTATTGATATGTTTGTACACTGTTGTATTTTATACTCACATACTGGATAATACAAGACACCATTTGTAGTGACCTATTGATTTTATCTCTCACCTTGTTCAGGTCATTATGTGGTACCCAAATAAATGGTTTCAGGTCCAGGATCATGGTTATGCTCTATGTTGTTTTCCTTAGACATGGGAGTTTGGGATTAGTGGTTGAGCATGTACTCGGGCTACCCTTCTGGAGTTGGAGTATTTTACTTATTTATTTATTTATTTAGTTTAGTCTTGCATATTTTATTTCCTGCTACATTTCTTTTTCTTGTATATTATAGCTTCATATGGACATGCATGGTTGTATTGTTTAGTGTTGTCCATTTTATCAGTTATCATTAGCTTCCACTATATTTCTTTTATACTGCATCCATTGTTGATTTATTTATTATATACCCTTGTGTTACTTTGGTCATGAGAGTATAGTCTCTCCATTGTACCATCATTAGACCATTGTTTCTAGTTAGAAACCTCTGGCATGTGGGGAGGCACACTTGAGGACGTGTGACCAACTGGCTCGGGGAATAGGATAGTGGCTTATGGGTCGGGATGTAATAATTCAAGATTAAAGGTTATGAGAAAAAACCCATTAATAGGAAATCAATATTTCCATGTGTCATTAAATGTTCCTACATATAGATGTGTATATTGATTCTTATATTTTATGATTATCATTAATTAATATCATGACTCACACACTTTGATGTATTGATGAAAATTATGATAGCATATGTTTGCGATGAGTTAGGATACATTGGGAGCATCACTAGTAATATTGCATTAGTGGATAATGAGAGAAAAGATTTGTCTCTCATATCCCTTGATAGAAGTTGATATCTTAGACCCTTTATGGGAATGGAACTTCCTATATAAAGTCATGGTCATTATGATTGGTGGATGATTTTATTTCCAAAAAAACAAAGAAAGAGACATTGATCATATAGGTTGATGGCACTAGCATGCATCTTTCTTGATTAGATATATCATTATAAAGAGATTATATTACACAGTAAGCATTCTTAGGAGATTCAATGTTGTTTTAACATCAAATTCTTTCTCTATGGAAGCCTTGGTGTGTTTTTAGACATTAACCTTGGACTTTAGGCAGTTATGTCTAATGCCACTGTGAAAGAGGACTAAAGGGTCACACAATTAGTGTATTCACAATCTCAGTTAAATTCAAGTAATGAATTGAACAATTCAGAATAAATAAGATTTATTCAGTTTGGTTGATCGTCATAATTTAATCACAAGTTATTCAGTATAATAAGTCAGTTAAATAATAATAAATATTTATTTACAAGTTTGGTGAATATAATAATTATTATATTTTTTGTAGAATAATGCAGTGACATTTATTTAAATAAATAGTCATTATTCAAAGATCATTAAATGTCGATGAGGTAAAGCAAACCAAGTTTGATAGTCCGATTGGAAATAATAGAAATGATATTTATTTATTCTTGAAGGTATTGCACATGTCAATTGATTATTATTATTATTATTATTATTATTATTGGATATGAGGTAAATTAAGAACTATAATTATGCAAAGGGTTTAGTGTGAAATTTTTCATCCCTATATCTTATTATATCGCTTTAAAAAACAAATTTGGTGTGAAAATGGATATATTGAGACTCCTGCAATCCCTAAAGGGAGATAAAAAAGATCTAGAGTGCCCCCCTCCTCTCTCAAGCCAACAAGAGGTAATCAAGAGTTCTTCCTCCATCGATAATAATTCTACTGTGATCAACCACAAATAATGAAAGTGATCGTGATCGATTGTGCTAGCTCCCGATGATTCTATGATGTTGTTTAGAGATTGTGTTGAACGTGTGGATCACCACTAGGGGGTTCTATACTTGGATCGTGTAATGTAATGACTATGCAACAAGATCTATTCCATCAGAACATTAACAAAATAGGAATTACAATTTGAGGTAATTCTATATTTGCTTATAAATTAATTATAATTTATATGTAAAGACCCTCTAATTTTGGTTATATCATTTTAATCAAGTAAAATAATCTATTGTTTTAATTGGGCATGAATTTTTGATCATGTAAAGCAATGATTACTCGTGATTTATGACTAAAAGTCGAGATGTTCATACCATCAAAGGATGATTTCATTGTGCTCGGATCCTACATAACTAAATTTTTCTTTAATGGTTATGCAGAGAGTGTAGAAAATCAGGGTGTTCTAGACACTTGGTTTGTTACCCACTGGAGACTTTAAAATATTTTTAATGATACCCATCAACAATATCACTAGTTTATATGTGTTAAATATTATATAGTTAGAAAATTATATGAGTGGTGAAACCAAAGCTATCCCAAGGATAAGCCCACTAAGCTCGTGGGCTAGGGAAACACCTTAAATTTCTATTTTAGTTGTATTGTTGCTGCACTATAACTATTGGTAAGGGGAAACATTGGAGCGTCTTGTTTTGGGAAATGGTCTTATGAAGGGTTTTTAGGGCTAGATCTAGATGCGACATATTGGATTTCAATACAACATATACAGAGGTTGCTTCATCGAGATTAGAGAAAATGATGCTCCATGATCAAAAGAGATAGTTAAATTTATTTTTAGACCAAAAAAATGAGAAAATATTAATGGATGGTAGAAAAGATTATGAATTTTCAAATGAAATAAGATCATAATTTGATCTAAAAAGGAGCTTGACCTTAACTGGAATTAATGGTATGTTTTGATCCCTTAATGTCATTGCCCCGTTAATTTATCACCCAAAACTTCAATGGTATTAATTTTATTTTATTTTTCCTTGCATGATCTTAGGTCTAATCATTTTAAGGACTATTATGTTTTTTATATCTATATTTATACTAGATCTAGGAGTAATCAAGTACATGTGTTGAGCTATGATTCCTCCTTTCTCCTCCTCCACCTCCCACAACTCGCATTCCCTCCAAACCCCACCCCTACCACTCATGAATTCCCTTGCCTACTCCTAGGGTTCCTGGTGTATTTTGTCTCCTTCATGCTCTACCTCCCGCAAGTTGTATGACTGTTTCTTCATCATCGATGAGATTCTACAGCACCTCCAGCCTTCCCTCTAGCTATTTCCTCATCCTTTCCCCACCACTCTCATTCCATTCATTACCCAGTCATCCCGCTCACCAGTTTCATCGCCTCATCTGACGGTTCCCACTGTATATCATCTACATATCCTCTATTCTTCGAAACTATATCTTCATGTTCCTTCATAGAAATTGAAGAGGGGTCAATATTTCCCCTTATCATAGCTTAATCATGTTCCTAAATCTGTGAAAGGTTCTTTTCAAATCCCTATATTCCTAATTTTATTTTGATTCTTCCTTTTACTATTCTTCTCCCTTTGTTTATAGGTTGCTTTTTTAAGTTTTATGGTTGTTCATCTTCTGTAAATCTGATTTTATTATGATTCTATGTGCTACGGTTATAGCCCTAACTTTATTGTGATGTTGTATGCACTAGTAGTGGTCATAGGTTTCTCCATTATCAAGGAACATAGAGTATTCTTTCCTGCTCAGTCGTAGTGAACTATGGCCATTTTTCTAGATCACATCAATATTACATGACAAATTTTCAGTAATATTATTTTCCCATATTCTACTTTTTATTACTATTTTTCACTTACTATTTCACTTTTTATTTCATATATATTAACCACCATTACATCTTTTCCCATGGGAACTTCATTATAAAAAGATGCGGTGAAAATGGGTGAAGTGTACCACCACTTGAAGGTTAGTTTTGTTTTATATGCATTTTCTTCTTAATAATAATGATTCCAATAAACTTTTTATTTTTAAATTTATTTATTCATTTTTTTCATTAATCTTTTGATTTTTCAAATTTACTTATAAATATATTGTTTTATATTAAGCATGTGTACACAAACTGATTACTCGTCTCGTCAATTGTTTATCAAGAAGTAGAGTTTTTAGGTAATTATTCCTATTCTAATTTATGTATTTTGGTATTTTTACATATTTATAATTTTCATTATTTGTTATTCATGTATTATTTCCTATAATGACACGCATTATCTCTTTTAAACTAATTTCGGTTCTTCTAAACTGATTACATTCCTCGCTAATGATAATTAATCTAATTCATTTTTTTCTACTCGTCAAATTTTCATAGGAGTTTTGTGGTTTATTTCCATGTCATAAATTTTTTCTATCCTAAAATGACATGTATTTGTTCAATTATACTTAGTTAAAATTAATAATTTCTATGAAATGTCAAAAATTATTATATTCATTTTATTATAAACATTTGGTTAACCACATATTGTTTATTTCATAGTCTTATTGATTTCACTTTGATTACTTTATATTTTTCAGTAGAAACCTACTACTCCTCTTTGGCGACAGGTTCTTTTCAAATCCCTATATACCAAATTTTATTTTTATTCTTCCTTCTATTATTCTTCCCCCTTTGTTCATATGTCATTTTTCTATGTTTTTTTATTGTTCCTCTTCTGTAACCCTGATTTTATTTTAATTCTAAATTCTATGGTTATAGCCCTAATTTTATTGTGATGTTGTATGTTCCAATGGTGGTCATAGGTTTCTCCATTATTAAGGAGGATAGATTATTCTTTCTTGCTCAGTCATAGTGAACTATGGTCATTTACCCAGATCACATCAATATTCCATGATCAATTTTCAGAAATATTATTTTCCCAAATTCTACTTTTTATTACTTTTGTCCACTTACTATTTCATTTTTTATTTGATATATATTAACCGGCATTACATCTTTTTCTATGAGGATTCATTATACAAAGAGGTGATAAAAATGGGTGAAGTGTACCACCACTTGAAGGTTAGTTCTGTATTATATGCATTTTATTTTTAATAATAATGATTCCATTAAAATTTTGATTTTTTAAATTTATTTATTCATTTTTTCATTAATCTTTTGATTTTATAAATTTACTTATATATATATTGTTTCATATTAAACATGTGTACACATACCGATTATTTGTTTCATCAGTTTTTCATCAAGAAGTAGAGTTTTTTTGTTTCCATGCCATAAATTTATTCTATCCTACAATGACATGTATTTGTTCAATTATACTCAGTTAAAATTAATAATTTCTATGAAATTTAAAAACTTATTATAATCATTTTATTATAAACATTTGGTTAACCACGTATTGTTTGTTTATTAGGCTTATTGATTTCAATTTGATTACTTAATCTTTTTTAGTAGAAACCTATTGTTCCTCCTTAGTGACAAGTTATTTTCAAATCCTTATATACTAAATTTTATTTTGATTATTCCTTCTACTGTTCTTCCCCCTTTGTTCACAGGTTGCTTTTCTAAGTTCTATGGTTATTCCTTTTCTGTAACTCTAATTTTATTCTCATTCTATGTTCTATGGTTATAACCCTAATTTTATTGTGATGTTGTATTTGTTAATTGTGGTCATAGGTTTCTCCATTATTAAGGAGGATCGAGTATTCTTGTCTGCTCAGTCGTAGTGAACTATTTCCATTTTCCCAAATAGAATCTATAATCCATGATCAATTTTCAGTAATAGTAATTTCCCATATTCTCCATTTTATTACTATTGTCCACTTACTATTTCATTTTTTATATGATATATATTAACCATCACTATGTTTTTTGCTATAGGAGCTTCATTATACAAAGAGGCCATGAAAATGGGTGAAGTGTACCACCAGTTGAAGGTTAATTTTGTTTTATATGTGTTTTTTTCAATAATAATGATTCCATTAAACTTTTGATTTTTTATATTTAGTTATTCATTTTCCCATTAATCATTTTATTTTACAAATTTAGTTATAAATATATTGTTTCATATTATGCATGCGTACACAAACTAATTACTTGTCTCATCAATTGTTTATTAGGAAGCAAAGTATTTAGGCAATTATTCCTATTCTAATTTATGTATGTTGGTATTTTTATATATTTCTAATTATCGTTCTTTTCTATTCATGTATTTTTTCCTACAATGACATGCATCAGCTCTTTTAAAATGATTTCAGTTCTTCTAAACTGAATACATTCATCATTAATGATAGTTTTTCTAATTCATGTTTTTTTCCTACTCATCAAATTTTCATATGAGTTTTGTGGTTTCTTTCCTTGTCATAAATATGTTTTATCCTACAATGAAATATATTTGTTCAATTATACTCTTAGTTAAAATTAATAATTTCTATGAAATGTAAAAACTTATTATGATCATTTTCTTATAAACACCATCAATTGAAACATGATCTGTATGAAATGTGAATCTTTCTTAGCTCATCATTTGCTTTTTATTTTATGTTATGGCTTGAGTTTTGTACATTTATAATATTTTGTATTAATTTTTATTCTGCATGGGTGAAACACTAGAATTTCAATGTGATGCTATTATTTGAATTTTTTCTCTTCAAAATAGATCTTCTAAACTGATTTCTATTCAGCCATGATGTGTTTTTATTTAAGGTGTTTCATGTTTTTTATTTTTTTTATGACATTTATTTTGATTTTGTACACTTTTACCGGTATATGCTGATTCTATTTTAATATTTCAGTAATAATATGTGGCGATTCTTGCCATTTTTACATGTGTATATTTTATCAAAACCAGTAGAAAAGGTATGTCACAAAATCTGAATAGTGTCCTTCCATAAACTATCATAGATACAGAATGAATATGGACCAATGGAGTATGAAATTTGTCCTCCTGGCCAAGCTGACACCAAATGGGAAACTCACATGGTTGTAGGTCTGAAAACTGGAGTCCTCTGGGTCATGTGCAAGCAAGATGAAGCCCTCGATCCCATTATTAGTGTTTCAGTGCTTTTGATTTTGATGAGCAATGTGTTTCCTATTGGGCTATTTCCCTAAGTTTTTTCTTTCATGTGACTGCAGATTAACACCTCTAATGGTTTCTATTGTGATAACTTTTCCCCAAACAAAGGTTATAACCCTAAGCTTTGTACAGAAGCCTGGAGTGGGCGGTACATTAATAATCTTTCAAATTCATGAGCTGAGGAAATTTTCATAAAAAAAGTTATTTAGCATTTTCCCTTCATATCTCATCCCATGATCTCATCCCTCCTCTTTCTTTTGTTGAAAGGTCCACTGAATTTGGAGGGGTTGCGCCTTTCCGACTTGCGGAAGACTTGGCAGTCTATAATATATCAAATAAATAGATTAGGGAGCTGAGAGAGAATCTGAAGAGGGCTCAAGCAGAGACTCAAGGGTTGTGTAGGGGAGCTGCTAAGGTACGTAATTCGCTGAATGCTTGATTTCTAATGCTACAAAATTGTCAAGTTATGTGTTTCAGATGTTTTAATGTATGTTTCCACTAAGAGAATTGCTTTTTTTATCAAGGAATCGTTTTTTGAATTAGAAGCAATAGCTTGTATTTTTTGTTACACATAGTAACATACATTCCATTTTACCCAACTTTTATTTCAATGATTTTTTCACAGTTTTATAGTTTGGCATATGTATTTCATATCCACTGCACACATTCCAGTTTACCCAACTTTTATTTCAACAGTTTTTATGTACATGCAACATAAAAATATTATGCAGTGTATGGGTTCAGATACATGAATCGCTTTTTAGAGCATGTACTGCTTGGAAACAAGCCACCCATATGCATTGGTTTTACAGATTTCAGAAAAAAATAAATAAACATATTTTTGTATTCTGCATCCTATTTTAGCTCTTGGCCATGCATAAACCGATTCATTCATATAACTGCACTTTGCATCAGCCTTTGTTCCTATTAATCCCCCATTTATCCCTACATGTACTCGTTGCTTCCTAGATTTGCTTCTCCATTCATTTAAATACATGCCTGTTAACATCATACTTCAGGGTGGTAGATATAACTATCAATGAGAATTTGATAGTTATATCTATAACAAGTTTTCCATGAACTAAAATACATTTTTGGTTTCTGACCACATTCTTCTTCCCCAAACAAGTTTCTCCATTTCCAACTTCTTATAGCATCTCCACATGCCTTGAGATCCCACTTTAGCATGCAACGAACATATGCCACCATATAGGCTAATTTAGCATGACTATTTAACTTTAAATATTTTTAAATTCATACAACTTCTTCTTTTGTGCAAACACCTACACCATGGATTGTGACATCCACTTTTAGTTTTCATTCATTAGATTACTAATTACGCAAAAAGGGGAGAGGGGGTAGGTCCACCATCCTCAAGTGGTATAAGTAGTTTTGAGTAAGTGGTATAAACATGTTTGAAATTGGAAATTGTTATAGGTAGTTTTTCAATATGATATCTCAACAGAGTTGCATTAAGATTTATCACAATTAACATCTGTAGAAGCAATTTTCAGTAAGTGGTATAATCATTTTTTGAACAGACAAGAGTAATAAGCACTTTTCATCAAGTTCTGTCAAACAGTCTTATAGATTCACATTTATCACAACTATTGTTTTAATCTTTTTTTCAATACGTAATGTCAAACATAGCCCTACACATTAATATTATAACACAAATAATAAGTGGTATAACCTGTTTTTCAATGAGATTTAAATTGTTCATTGTGACAAAACAATTTTGGTTCAGCTGGTTCCTCCTTTTCTTCTTTGTCAGTTGGTATGTTTTGTCATTTGTGATTAGTACATTGTTTCTGCATTAAGGTTGCTCCAGCGCAACTGTTCATTTGTTACATTACATGTTTTTTGTATGTTGATTTTAAGCCATAATCTATTTACATATGCATCAAAAACTGCATTTACAACAGGAATTTAATTTATGTATATTGAATTTATTTTTGTGTTGGTATTCTCATGTGTTGTCATAATATGTTGGAGATCTGTTTGCTTCATAATACGTGGCAGTCCTATTTTAATTAAAGGTGACGTTTAAATTCGCAAGTTTCAATATTATAAAATGGTATACCATGCTTAGAGTTGGTAGGTTGTGCGGTAAAATACATGTCTGGTCAATTCTATCTTAAACCATTTCATCATGGATTTATGAGGCAAAAATCACATCTGCTATTTTCAGAGATTACAACATCAGATTTCCAAGAATATCATGTTTTATGTACTGGTGACATTATTTATTTTTTGAATAGGTTAATATCTTCCACCACTTTATCGATGAAGTTTCACCTCCATGTGTTGGTGCTTTGGATTCTACTGTCAATGATTGATAAACTTCTACAAATTGAAATCAATATTTATACTGAAACTATTGATCGTCTTTTTATCATTATCTATTAAAACTTATCATTTTATATTTTCTCATGTTGATTATTAAAACCACTGTCGTCTATTTTAGTTGTCATCACTTTTTATTTCACTCTAAAAATCAATATTTTTGTGAATGTTATTTGAAATGTAGGTTCATTCATATAATTGAATTCTATATGGTCAAAATAAATTTACATTCTTTTAAATTTATCCATAATGTTTTTTGCTATATTGGTCATGTGTCACACTCCCTCCAATTGCACTTATTTATGATTTAAACATGTTCAATATTAATGTCGTTAACTTTCATAAATTGTATTAAATTATTGAATAAATAGTCGGGGGGAAACAGGAAGCGAATTACGACGGCCGAGGTTTGCTCATCCCCGGCCTGCAACGGTCGGCATGTCGTCCACGGGCGGCGGGGCTGCCGTCAGCAAGAGAAAGAAGCGTGCTTTAGCGCCGCCACCATTGCCATTACCCCCGTCGTCTTCATCATCATCTGTTTCTTCTTCGTCTGCCGTGCCATATCCTTCGACCCTGCGAGGGTTGCGAATGCCGTGCAGGCGCCGAAACCCTAGAATCTCTGCTGGTTCGGGACTCCGTGGCGGGGTCGATGTTGACGCTCTTGCACTGCCGCTTGGAATGTCTATCGCTGCCGTTGTTTCACAGGTTGAATCAATTCCTTTGTTTTGGATAGCTAGTTGGGGTTTTCTGCGATTCGTTGTTGATTACTGCATATGAGATTGTGCCCAAAGCTGTTTGTTTCTTCAAGAGAAATCTTTTCTGTTTTTTTATTCTAGCATTGTCGGGGGCTGGCAGAAAGTTTACCAGGGCACAATCCATTGAATTTGATGGTTTCCATTAGCTTCAAAAATTATACTTTATCCTCTGTTACTATTACTGGGGAAAAGGTTACGTTTTCCCGCAGTGGATTATGATTTTATAAATAAGAAAGATTCCCATATTTGCCCATTATTTACTGAATTATATCAAATTATGAACGTGTTTGTCAAATTGTTAGTCTGTATAGTACTAATATTTTTGACTTTTGAGCTCTTTCCAAGTTTCTCGTAAGGAAAAAAATATATATATATATACAATCTCTGCCACCCTTTTTAGTTAATTTTAGTCACTTTTGGCTGATGATGTTTGCATGTTTATTTTGATTTAGGTTTCACTAAATAAGGAATCAGCAGAGGAACAAATGTCTGCAGATTATCTTTCTATGGTACTTTGCTATCCTTTATAAACCATTTTTATTTTGAATTCTTTAGGAAGACTAGATTGTTTCGCTAGATTGGCCAAATCTCGTAGAACAAAATTTCACTCCAAAGGGAATCTTTCTTGAACCTCAAACATGACTTTAAAACAGAAATTATTGTAATATTCCATTCAGAGTTGTCCTCCTAGTGTTCACTTTTTGAGTGGATTTTTAACTAAGCTATGGATATCAATTAAGAATTGGCATATTGACTGAAGCTTAACATAGGCACCGGGCTTACATGGTAGAACTTCTAGTCATTTTGATTTACGGCTGATTTTTAGGTGCTTGTTTATTGAAAATACCCCCTTTTTCTATAAAAGTAAACAGGTTTCTCAAAATATGATTTGGATCTACATAAGCTGAAAAATAGTTTCTCTAGTAAGATTCAGTTCGAAGCATATTTGAAAGGCTATTTTTCAACTTTCGAAGGGAGTGTTTGACCGCACTTCACTAATGATAAGTGCATATATAAGTGTTTCCAGATTGCTTATTGAAAAAATGATTTCCTACAGGAATTTAAGGGGAAGTGTTTTTTTTTCAGAAACAGTGCGAACACTGTTTTTTCGGACTGCTTATCATAAGTGATAAGTGCTGTCAAACGCAGGCTAAGTGTTCTTGTGCTTCAACCCTCTCTCAACCCAAAGGGTCCTTGATTTACTGTGATTTTGATATGCATCACTAATTTTTTTTTCCTTTTTTGCTTGTGGGCGCTATATCTTGTGCAGCTTTGCACTTCAGCCATCAGAGAATCTTTAACTAATGTAAGATTAGCCTCAATCCCTTACCCATCTACTGAATATGGTACTCAAGTTGAGCTTCCATTGGTCGGCTTGGCAAATATATTATTCTAATTTTTTTTTCTTGAAATTGTACACAACACTGTAGATTTATGGGGATAAGGTTGGTTCTTTCGTGGGGAACTTTGAGAAATCATTTCAGAGCACTCTAAAGACTCTAAGGTTGATCAATGAATCATCCAAACATGCAGGAAGAGACCATTCTCTCCTCTTAGAAAGGTCTCATTCAGATTCGAGTTCTGTTGTAGACAATTCTGAGCCTGAAGAAGTGTTTTTGCCCACTAATGGAACCAATGACCAGTTGAGTATGGTAGAAAGAATTAGTGAGAATGCGCAAACTGATTCAATGAATCTAGAACTTACACTGCATCAACGAATGGATCATTCCTCAGCCGTTTCTTCATCTTCACTTGTTGAACCGTCTGTGCTGAGTACTTTCGAGAAGTCTTTGATACAGCAAACTCGGTACAATGATCTGAAGGCCTACGAGCTCAGTCTTCAAGTGAAGAAACTGCAACTAAAGGAAACTCAATTGGCTCTCCACACTCATTCAAATTTTCTGGAGAGGTTTAAATTATCCCTGGGCATCTCCAAGGCATACTTTAGAGCTGAGAAGTTCAAGAGTCAATTGGAGGAAACCCGATATGCCGAGTTGCTTAAGAATTGTCTGGATTGTCTCGTAGCTGCTTTGATTATCATGTTGGTTGCACTTGCTTATGGAACCTATATTCACTCGTACAGAAGGATCAATGAAATTACTGCATCATGTAATTCCCCCAAGGCAAGTGCTTCCATCTGTTTGGCTTTTACTACATTAAACCCTGCAACATCATCTGATAATTTGTTTGCACATTCAAATCTGGAAATATTTTGTTGGGTTCCCATTTGGCTGCATTTATTGAAAATGGTTTCTAACACTTATCACTTATGATAAGTGCTTTGGTATAAGATTGCTTATTGAAAAAGTTTTCTCCTCTCAGTTTTTCCAAGTTGTTTTCTTTTGGAATTTTATGTTTTAAGTGTTTTTTCTGAAACAGTACAAATGCTGCATATTTTTTCAAATTGCTTATCATAAGTGACAAGTGCTGCGAGCAGTTTTCAGCAAGTGTTTTAAATGGAGCCTTAGTTTGTGGAAACATTCTACTATTTTTAAAATTGTTTGACGTCTTATTGTGATAATTCCTTTCCTATTATGAAATTCTCAATGGGATTCTTTTCTTTTCAAATCAACTAAACCATGTTATTAACATAAATTAACCCATTTTGCTGCAATGCTTGTATTTCTGAAAGCTCATTTGACAGCAGTTATTGAAAACTACTCAGAGCACTTACTACTTGTGATAAGTAATTTGAAAAAACAAATGTTATTTTTTTTTGGTTCCTGAAAAAATATTTTCATTTAAATTTTGATGAAAATGGTTTAAGTGGTTTTCCAATAAGCAATCTAGAAACATGTATACAAAAGCAGTTATCATCAATGATAAGGCTTCGTCTGACAATATTTATTGAAAATTATAGCTGTTAAAACTTATGATAAGTGCTTCTGTATAAGTGTTTCCAGTTTGCTATTGAAAAAGTGCTTTCCTGTCAATTATTCAAGTGGTTTTCTTCCTGAACTTATGGTATGTGTTTTTTCGAGAACAGAACAATCACCACTTATTTTTTTAAACTGCTTATCATAAATGGAAAGCACCATAAGCAGTTTTTACTAAGGGTTTTCAAACTGGACACAAGTGTTACAAGAAACTTTCAACACCTGTTGTCGAATGGAGAACCAAAATATAATTTTATAATAAGCAATCTGGAAACACTTGGAACAGAATCAGTGATAAGTGTTATTAACAGTCATAGGTGTTGCAGACAGTAGGGCTTTATGATAAATTCATGAGCTTTTACGTATCGGATGTTGTTAAAATCACTTTTCTTTTTATGGGTGTTGTTAAACGCAACCTAAAGTTTACTGGGTTGCAGGATTCAGCCGCGAAGTCATGGTGGATCCCCAGGCCGGTGTCGTCCTTCAATTCAGGCCTCCACATTCTGAGGTGTCAGCTTCTAGTTGCGAGCCGGATGCTCTTCGGGGTCCTGATGATCCTTTCGATGGCTTTTCTACTCCTCCAGCGCTCGGTCGCCATGAAACAGGTGATGCCCATCACCTTAATACTCCTCCTCCTGGGCGGTGCCTGTGGATTCGCCGGCAAGCTATGTGTGGACACGCTCGGGGGAGATGGGTTCCAGTGGCTCCTTTACTGGGAGGCCCTGTGTCTGTTGCACTTCTTTTCCAATGTCTGGACTGGGGTACTGTTCTTCGTCCTCTATGGCCCCATCACTGCGCCCGAGGAGAGAGCGAAACGTGGTTGGTTGCTCCCCTACCGTCTCCGTCGATACCTGTTTTATGTTGTTGTGCTTTTGCTGCTCCCGTTGTGCTGCGGTCTGCTGCCCTTTGCCGGCATCGGCGAGTGGAAAGAACATTTTGTGTTGCAGGTGGGTAGGTTTTTTTCTGAGGGTGCGGTGGACTGATGCCCGGATTCTTCGTTGTCCTGTGATATTTATGTATTCTGTGCAGTTGATGTATATTTTGATTTCATCAGAAGTCATCATAAGTTGTATTGTTTTGTGTTGCAACTGATTATTTATAAATTCATGTTTTGTTATTAATCCCCCTCTTAGTTCATATGGAAGAGATCTTGGTTGATTATCTTACTGAGAATGGGTGAATCAGTATGATCTAAATCCCCTTTACAATCTTTTGAGATCAATGATTCATTCATCTTTTATTTGTGGAGATGGTTTATAAAACATCACAAATACAAATGCAATGAATAAACTATTTTTGTGCGGTTATTCTTGAATGTACGCTTGTGTCCACAATGTGAATCAATCTCTTCAAATTTCTGCTCTGATAATGATATCTCATCATTTCATATGATGAAAACATATTGGTAAGATTACTCAGTACATTTTGTTAAAGATCTAATCAAAATGAATCATGTTGGATGACTAATGAAGTAGATTGTCTTCTATTTGGAAATCACTTTCTTTAATTCAAAGAAGCTTTAGAGGCATCTCTCTTATTGTTCTTAAAATTTCCTTTTCATTGAGTTTCCTTATCCTTATCACTCTATTAGGATAAACTCATCACAATGAATTTATGTCATCCAAGAGACTCTACCTTATCATTGGATGTTTTGTCCCAACCATCTTTGGTATTGGAAATTCTTTCGAGAGAGCCTAAGGGATAACTCCAATCATTAACAAATTGGTTACACCCTAACATGGTGTCACCTGTCTTTTATAAACACACACAAGTTCCCCACTACACCTTTTTTAAGTAGCTCTTGCAAGCCGAGCATGCACATGACTTTACTAAAATGCAAGGAAGACACTTGTTATATCACCAGCCTTCCATGGATTACCATTTAGCGTTGCTCACCATCTGTGATGACTTGCATTACATCTCTCTTTGCATGGCGACTTGCATCACTCACCTTCCATGGTAGCATGCAACACTTGCATTCAATGATCACTTGTAGCACTCGCCTTCTACGATGACTAGCAAGCTCACCTTTTTTCATTCTGACTTATTGCAACACCAACATTTTTTCCATAGTGACATGCAAATGACCACCTTCTATGGTGCTTTACAAAAAGTCAAACAAGACAAGGCATTGCAAGTTAATCATAGAAAATGGTCACTACTAGTGAGTAACAATTCATGCACGAAAGTTAACCTCCCATAGAATTCTTAAATGGTGGCTTACATTCAACATTTTGTTATAGATGATTTGTCGTGTCTGACTAATCATGACTATCGTGCTTGACTTGTTACTCACCCATGGTGACCATTTGCTATGATTGACTTGCACCTTGTCTTGGTTGACTTGTTATAAATCACCTTCGATATCAACATTCAATAATGATCTTCAGTAGTCGCATGTTGGGGTGTCATTAAGTGGACACTTGTGATGATGGACTTCAATAATCACTTGCAGTAAATATATTTCACTGGCCATGGCTCCAAGATTTAGCAATTGTGGCTCTTACTTCTACGGACTACTCCAAAAGATATTTTAAGATATATTAAAAAAAGAAAACCATTAGATACATGCATCCTTTATTATCGACGATGAATTCAACATAAACAATAATACATGTTCAAACATCTTCCCTTTATATTTGCTGAGAACTTCTAATAACATAACATGACTGTATTTTGTAATGTTGTACAATTGATAACAAGAACTATATAATCATCATTTAAAGATTGATAAAAACACTTAATATAAAATTTTCATACTATCTAAAAACATACATGAGATACCTCTTGAAAATTGTGCCCCATAAACCAATCATGTGTTATGAACATGGAAGCTCAAGCAACAAAAATAGTTCGACAAACGTGAGAGAATAAGAACAAAAAGATCAAGAAAATGAGAAAAATAAAATAAAATCAAACACTGATTTACATGGTTTGAGAAGAATCCCTATGCCAATGGAGAGAAAATGTTTTCATTATTTCCAAGAAAAAAAATATAAGGAAAAGATTAAAATTCTGAAACCCAATCTCAAAATGTTCCATATAATACAAAATGCATTGCTACAATACCCAAATCCGCACAATTGTCCAATGTCCTCTTGTAACCCACATTGGCACAACTAGTCAACTCTGCTATAGTGGTCAGATTTTCTATAATGACTTGAAATTTAGATTGAGGACCTTCGACCTATAGATCCCCGACCAAAGGAGAACTGCCATTGGAACCCCAACAACCTCACTATAGAGGTTGATCCATGAAAGATACCAGACAATATGGGCCTCTAACAATTACCCTAAATGCTGCAACCACAAGGCCCAAAACACCCTAAGAGGGCGATGAACTAGGGTGTCCAAATATTCTTTCATCAAAAAGATATTTTCCCCCATGTTAAAAAGGACACACGAACCCGTCAATTCCAATCAACCCAAAGAAACAACCAAATATGAAGAGTAAAACACATGAATATAAGAATTTTACTTGCTTCGCCTAAAAGGGATACATCCAAAGAGCATACACCGATGATGTGTCAATGCACTAAAGAAATCACTAACAAACTATTATGATTACAAGGTTTTGGGATTAACTCACTGTCGATACTAAGGGCCACTCCCTCCCTCTACCTATCCACTCACCACTTTAAGATAGAGTCACAAAAAAGTTGACAGACAGATCACTGACAATGTATATATATAGAATATTCAAAACACCATGCCAACAAGGGTTCATCACTCCAATTACATTTTTTCAATCAAAATCCACATATCTTTAAGAATGTATCATATCTCCACAACAACATTCACAAACTCCAGATGTGTAAAATAGTTCTTTTAATATTTTATTGTGCTTCTTTTTTATGTTCTTCAATAATATTTCTTTTAATCTCTTTAAATTTCTTATCCAAACATCTCTCCCTTTGTATGAAACATGTCATAATCTTATTGGGCATAAAAACCTTCCTCCATGGTCGAATTAAATTTCCAAATATCCATGAAAATCATCTCATATTTGAAAAACACCCAAACTAATAGATTTTCCTATTATCTACCAAACCCTGGTGTAACATCAACCGTTGTAGTGTAACATTTTGATGAGAGGTGTGATGTGAGGACCTCATCAAACAAATTTTATGAACCTAAATTTAATGTAGAAATAGCGGGACTCGAGTTGTCTTGGGAGAGAAGATTGTTTTAGGTGTGTTCTTCTCTTGTTTAATGGGTTTGGCGTGTGAAAACAATGATTGAAGTGGGTTGATTTTAAATTCAGTTTAAAGTGACCTAACCTCAGATATCCTCTCACTTACCCCTTTAAATCATTATTCCCTATTTACTATCACGTTCTCTCTTTGATCAAGTGAAACCTCACTTGATTACCCTCTCCTGGTTGTTTCAACTTAATCAGAGGAATGCAATAATCACTGCAATCTCTAACCTCACAGAGCCTAGTGACCATAGATCTCCAATCACCCTTAGATCATCCCACTACTCATGATCACAAGCAGTGACAATAACTTAAGTAACCTATGTGTGAAATACAATGAAGGGGGGGGGGGAGATGAATTCAAAATGCATAACAATAAGGAAATATTCTAATCATCTAAACAATTCAAATAAACCGTGAGAGATGAACAAAATAGATAATCAATTAAAATGGAAAAATTATTTTATGTGGTAAGGGGAATCTCCTCAGCTCATCCACTAATGTATTAGTGTTCCATCACTGGATAATTTCAAAAAAAAAATGAAAGGAAAGCAGTAGACAACAACTCAGATCCATAAGTTGATCGTGCGATTGTCCCAATTCATGGTCAAATAGAATTTTTATTAAAACTTGAAATGAAACATAGTGCTAACTAGGGTCATTTCCCAAGGAGCATGTGTGGTCAGTTCTTCACTAATCTCAATCACTTATTAATATTTTTGTTTGGGTTTTATGTTTTAAAAGCATCCAGAAATGGGGTTGATGTTTGGGTTCTTTGATATACTAACATTAAAACAAAGTATCAAAGAAAACACACAAATATCAAGGTGAAAGCTAACAGACATGGGTTTGATCATAGGGGGTCTTCATGAAGTGCACAATGGATCATGCAGTCACACTGAGAGGGGGTGAATCAGGCGTGACTTGTTTTACAGATTTTTTTCCTTTTCTTTTACCCCTTCCAATTCAAACCTCTATCACCTATTAGGATGAGTGGATCATATTTTCAATGTAGAAAGTAAACAAAACACAACACACAATATTTTTTACAAGGTTCATTACTAAGACCCACTCCTTTATATGTTGGTTAGACCCCCTAACATGGATTCTACATTATAATCTTGTTATCAATTACAATGGTTTAGGTAGCAACTAGTTATACACCCCAGTAGTCAATCCTCTAGTTCTTCCTGGTTATACCCCCCCAATAGTCAATCCTCTAGTTCATCCTGGTTATACCCTTAGTTTCACTAGTAGAAAAACTGTTTATTACATCATAGTTTTCACGTCAGTTATTTATAACCGACGTGAACATCTGGGAATATTAATTCTTATGTGGGTTTTCCATTGACCGACATGAAAAGGAATATTTGCTTTTCTTTCACGTAGGTTCTATAATTTAATTGACTTGAAAGATCGATTTTTTACATCGGTTATATTACAACAGATGTTAAAGAGTGACAAAATATCCAATTTTCACGTCAGTTATAATATAATCGATGTAAAAAATAATTTAAAAATTTATGAATTGAGCGAGGGTTCATTACGCGGTCTTCCATTATCGCACCACATGTCTCATTTCTCTCTCACCCTAAGTCACTGGTTTCTTGAATATGGTGGTCCAATCTCACATTAATATCTTAATCAAGCCTTAGGTTTCATTGACCTCATGTTATGCATCGAAGATAGATCTGAAGTAAGACTCAAACATTTTCGTTTCTCTCTTTTTGATCATTATTTGGATTGGAATATCTAACCGAAGATAGTTCAATCAAGTGTTCTTCATTCTCACATTATCATCTTCATACATTCAGGTTTTTTCATCTTCATCATTACACATTCGATTATAGATTTGATCATCTTCAAATAGCTCGCCTGAAGGTTTTAATATCTTTTATAATGTGTTAATTAGTTGTTCCTGATTTTATTTCTAGTATGAATTAGTTATTCTCATTCAATATATTTTTCCTTTATAGGATTTCTTTAAAATTATTTTATAGAATATGTCATGCTAAAAAGTATTATTTAGGAGATAAGATAGGTGGATGCTGTGAGTTTCTAAATTTTCTTTCAGGTCAATGAGTCAGGTTTTAAATTAATTAGGTGTTGATGTCATAGTTGGTTCATTTCAGTTATGATAAAGTTGGCGCATGAGAGAGTTGACAAATTCTTTTTCATGTGATTGCACATCATGAGATGGGTTTTGTAATAGGTTTTCTAATAGATGTTTTTTAAGAGATGGTTCACATGTATTGTAGAATAGAATGAGAGTTTTTGTTAAAAACTAGTTGGGAGTTTGAAATTGGTAATTAGTAGTGAAAACCATTTCTAATGGTACTTTGGGGCATTGCAAAAGGGTTGAATGGGTGATGGGTTTACTTTTTAAAGTAGCAAAACAACTGGGTACCCTGTTAGGGAATACTATGTACCATATGAAGTCCCATGAAGCAAGGTTTAATGCGACATTTTTTTTAAAATAAGACTCAATTTATGATTAGATTATATTGTCAATTACAATATAGAATAAATTTTATATTTCTATAAATAATCAACTATGAATTAGTTGTTCTCATTCTATATTTTTTATGGATATTGTTTTATGGATATCGTTGTACATATTTTTTAATAATTTCATAAGGTTATATTGATTTATTTTTTACTTGATACATTATTTAAATGAATCTATTTTGAAATTCCTTCCGCATGAATGAATTTTCTCATAATTTTTTTTATTTTCCTTATAAATTTTCCATTATTATTTTTCTATATTTTTCAATGTCATTTCTAATTTCAATATTTTATAAATTACTACCTTTGTTTTTGATATTTATTTTTGATATTTGTTATAGATAATGAATCAAAGTTGGATTAATGCACCTTGAATAGGTTTTGAATACGAGGAAGGCATCGATGTTTTTTTTGGAATTTTATAAACAAAATGTTCCAAATAATGACATGTTTTTCTATCTACTCTTAAAATATTTAAATTTGTAGAAGTTGAAAAGAAGAGAGATAAAAGATTATTTAATTTGTTATGGTTTTAATTCGAGTTACAACCCTTGGATTTGGCATGGTGAAACCGGGCATAATTTTAGATCTATTGATGATGGTGATTTTCGAGATGATAAATATAATAAACTTTATGAAATGATTCATGATATTGAGGTAGAGTCAATTGAGTAACAACCAAAAATTGAGCATTTATATTGTGATGTCGAAAAACCATTGTATTTAGGTTGTACAGAATATATGGTTTTATCGATGGTGTTAAGATTGATAAACCTAAAGGAGAAACATGGATGGAGTGAAAAAAGTTTTACAAAGCTACTACAATTGTTGAAAGACATTATTCCTGTTGGTCGGAGTAGAGTACTCAAGATGGGGGGTGAATTGAGTATCTATAAAAATTTCTGTTTGAAAAGTATTCTTAAAAAGTTCCTTACTAAAAATAAATACTACCCAGTTAATCAAAGTAATACGGTTATGAAAGTTTGAATGTTTACATAAATTCTTATAAGATTGGTTAATTCTTAGTAAACTTAATATTAGTTATTAATATTACTTTTGAATCTATTCTAATAAGGCAAAAACAATTATAACTTCTTTCCAAGATTAACCATCAAAGTAAATTTAGTGATTTCTGAATTATACAGTAAAATAGAGAAAACTAATTTAAACAACACAACGAATATAAAACAAGTGGTTCAGTATCAAGCTGAGACCTAATCCACTCCACTTGGTGATCAACTACCACCAAGAAGTTTATATTAATAAACTTAATCCACACCCTGGATTGGGGTAAACAACAGTACATAGGACTGTCCAGGTCACATGACCTCTTCCATTGTTCTTCATGGCTATAAACTATCAGGTCACACATGGACCTCTTCAACACTTATCTGCGGGAAAAAATAAGTGTAAAAAGATATGAGAGGAAGGATATCTTGTATCCCTCAGTTTAATTCAGGAGACAATGCATGTTTTTATACAGACACACACACACTTCTTGAAAGCTAAAAACAATACACAATAGAGAAAAAAATGACGAGATGAGGTTAGAAGTGCTCTGAGTGTTATTCTATGAATCTCTGGACTTCTAGGATGAAGCAGATGTAGGAATCAAGTCCTCTTGTGAGAAACAGAGTATCGCAAGTCAGGTGCTCTGGTTTCCAGTTAGATCTGGATCGTGTTCTTCATAGAGTTGGTATTGAGAAGATGTGCTTGAATCTGATCTATGGTATCATAGTGAATTCTTTGTGTGTTCTTCAGATGTATTTAGTGGCATGTATTAGTTATTTTCTCAAGAATGCTCATTCTTCTTCGTTATCACACACACACTTGTTTCTGGGATGCACTTCTCTTTTATTCTTGGAGTGTATGTGTTGGAGTCGATATGATGCATGTATTCTGCACCTTGTACCTCTTACTATTAAGTGACATGTCTATAAATAAACATTAATTATGTCAGTACATTTAAAAGCTTCAAATATGACTGTTAGAAATTAAATTGAAAAACGAAAAAACAGATTAAGAAACAGTGTCACAGTCTTTCTAGAAATAGTGTCTCCATGAAACGTCGTCTCCTTGAAATGGTGTCTCCTTCTTTGTCTTTGAGTGATGATACATTCATGATGGCATAGTTGTATAGAGATCAGGAATCAGTAGCACATATGTTGTGTCTGATCACGGTGTTTGGGTCACGGTGTTTGGGTCACGGTGTCTGGATCACAGTGTCTAGGTCATGGTGTCTGGTCATGATGTCTGGGTCACAGTGTCTGGGTCCTTTGCCAGAAAAACATAACTGGTGGCAGACTCTTGGTTTCTCAGACTTATCCAAATATCTATATACAGACTTAAACAATGATATTCATAGAATGGATTAGACTCAATAATTTATCAAGTAAATCCATTATAGAAAAAACTAAAAATAGTTTACAATAATTATAAAGAAACCAACCATATGTACACATGATTTGAGATAGATTAAACAGGATTAACAAGATTTATAGAATGTATAGGATTTGTGATCATTAAAACATGATTAACACAGGAGGATTCCAATAATCTCTACCTTTTTGATGATCACAAATCATGTGAGTGAGATATATATTCTTAGTGAATGTGTATCTTCCTTAGTGTGCATGTATTCTCCCCATTTTGGGATTATCAAAAAGCGCACAAAAATAAATAAGAGAATAGATAAGAAGAGTTCATAATGCATTAGATGGATAAAAATGTTTCATTACAAAACGTAAGCAACAAAAATACAAAAAATCATCCCTATCAAAAGATAATATTCACTTTTCTCCAGCACCGACTATCTTCTCTTTTCCCTTTGCAACAACATCAGAAGAAGCCATAGGAGTAGAGGTGGAAGTGGAAGAAGGGAGTGAACCAATTGAATGAGAAGGCAAAGGGATTCCTTTAAAAACAAAGGGGGCCAAGGTAGGATTGGTGGAAGACCGAGGCAATTTTTGGTCAAGTATAATAGGTCTTATCTGACTCAGAGCCTGAGAGACAGACATAGAAGTTGAGGCAAGGGAAGAGGATGAAAAGGTAGGAAAACCAGGTCACAAGGTTGCAACTATAGGATCCACAATAACAGTGCTCTATACATGGAGATAAGTCCTAAAAAGCTTGATGAAGTCAATAATAATCTCACCACCATATTGCATCACTTTCTCAAAGTCATCCTTGTTCTCCATAAACTTGACCAATAAAGGAGTGAAATCTTTGAGCTTTTGGACTTGATTTTTGAAAGCTTGAGTGATAGGAGGGATTCTCAGATTCTCGATAAGGTATTTGAAATGGTTGGTCATGTCATGCATAGAGAAGATCCTATTGAAGTAGAAGTCTACCTTCTTAGTAATCTCTTCCTGAGCATCATTTTCTATTTTGGAATGAATTCTCACCAGATCAAGAACTCCATCACTGTTCATGACAACCACAAATAGAGATTCTTTATCAAAGCCACTGAGCATAGATTGGATTTCTTCTTTAACAACTATTCTGAGCATATCACTGTCCAAAGAAGGTTGATATGACTTTTCATAAGTATTAGAAGCAGTAAAAGCTGAAGTAAGGGACTTCAGTTGATTTAGAACTTTTTGGAGACAACTCTTATACTCATCAATAAATTTGTTAAGACCAATAAAAAGCTCACTCATCTCTTGAAGTTTTTTCTTATTTCTTTCAGACACCTTGTCAGCTAAGGAATTTAGATTAGGTTAAATCAGGGAGGATACTTCCTGTGAAATATGACTACTAATATCCACAACAGGATGAGAAACAAGTTCTGGTATTGAGTTCACCACTTGTTGCATATCTTCAACCATAGCTCTAAGAGATTTCACTTTATCACTTAACTGTTTGTTCTCAACTCTAACTTCTTGAATCTCTTGAAGTATCTTGGGATGAATCTTCCATATGATATTTTTCAACAACAGGGAAGCATCTCTTTCACTCAAATATTTCATAGGATTAGGTTGAGTATCAATGAGATTTTCAACCCCAACCAATAGGGTAGCTTCAAATGCTTTTAAATCATCCTTACTCACCAAATTTGAAGGTTCTTGTGAAGGTTCATAAATAGGAGCTGAGACAGGCTCAGGTTCCTTTGCAGCTATAACATCAAGAGAAGATACTGATTTCAATTGAAACACAGTAGACATATCTATAACTTTCACCGAGGCTTACTAGGAATCATTCACATCAAAATAGCTATGAAATTTATACCATGTTTAACGACCCAGACTCGAACAGCCACCTGAACAGTGCTAAACGGGTCGGGTGCAACTACCTTAGGCGCACCTCCTCGAACACCAAAGACTGTCGACTAGCAGCGAGGGTCTTATAGGTATAGTGGGGTGGCTATACCCTCACATAGGATAATAATAATGGCACTGGTCAGAGTATAATAATAAAGATGCAGCAGAATAAATGATTCAACAGACTCGAACCAGACCCGTAGAGCAGAAGCACATTCAATATCAATAAATAATATAAGCAATAAATATAAATAACAACAGTGGAAATAAATACAATAGCATGATGATCACTTGTAACTACTATTGAACAAAAAAACATGCATCCAAGGTAGTTCATACATATCTAAATATAAAGGGCACCAATGGCTAACCAACTATAGCTATAAACAAGCATGCTGATACAGGAAAGTACGCAAAACATAGTAAACTCCAGCTAGACAAGACCTCAAGGTCTATACCATCTCCATGAAATAGCTAATGTATCCCAACTCCTGAAGCTGGCCTCTTTCCTGTACATAAATCCATAAAGTCTGCACACATCCCAAAGGGCCCGTGCAGGGTGTGAGATGAATCTCAGTAGGATACCACCCAATGGTGCATACCTAATATAAGTGTTTAAGCAGACATGAATTTATAAGGAAAGCAGTAAATAGAACGATGTAAAAATAACACAAACCCCACTGGTGCTCAGAAGCCACCATGGAGTGTCACCTGCTTCAGCCAACGCTGAAATCTCTGTCATGTAACCTAGCACCATGTGCCCCCTGACACCGCGTGTCTCAAGTACCGACGTTCTGAAGGCACACCCGAGAAAAAGTAACCCAGAGGAACTGTGATGCCTGTCCTTAATAAGTCACCGAAGGGACAACGATGTCTGTCCTCAAAACAAGTAGCCGAAGGGACAACAATGTCTGCCCTCAAATAAAGTATCCAGAGGGACAATGATGTCTACCCTCAAAAATAAAGTACCCAGAGGGACAACGATATTTTCCCTCAAATAAAAGCGAGCCTTTGCCCCCAACCTGATAGCCTCAATGCTATCCCTCGAAGGCTCCTCACCTTCCACGTGGATTCCTATGGCAAGCACCCCCAAACCAATAGTACCTAAATCACAACTAACGGGGGCCTCTACCCACACGAGTGGTCAAAACCACCTCATCATGGAGTCTCTCTGTGTGCACACTACTCAAAGTTTCTGGGTGAGCGGTAATCACCAAAATAATACCTAAGCCACAACACCTATGACACCCTGTGTCCCTACGACCATGCCACTCAAGTCTGATGGTCTTGCCATCCCAGTAACCTAGGCCATGCCCAACCTGACAGTCATCCTGCCTCAAACCGATGCCCATGACGCCCAATCCTGTGGTCAAAACCACCCAACGTAACCCAGGACAAGCCCAAAATGTTATCAACATCACTCAAAAATACCCAGGCCATGCCTAGCACAACCCAAAGGTTCCAGTATATGCAATATCACACATCACATATATAATCACAATGGAAAAATTTAAACAGGCAAGACAAAAGAACAATTAAATTACACTAGAAAGGTGCTATCCCATACCAGCACTGAGGTCTTGAGAGCCTCTAACAATTAATATCAAGGCTTAATAAACTAAAATTATCAGATAAAATATCACAGTTCAGTCATAACTATTTTGGCTTCCCCCGGCCAAAATGCCCCAATTGAGCAATGGCCCCCCGCCCAACCCCGCTCAAGAAAACAGGTAAAGGGAATGCCCAAAGGCATCCCATGGTCTAATGAAAAATTTAATATGCAATATCAGATAAAACTAGGTCCCACTCAAAATACCTAAAAATAGGCCGAAGGCCGCACCACCCAAATGACCACGAAAACACAAAAAGAGGTATGCACTGTTGGATCTGAATCTATAGATTATACACAAGAGGGGGGTGAATTGTGTCTTTTGCAATTTTTCGATAACTCTTTTCATGAACGAGTTCTGTCCTTTATACTTTATCAGATTTGATTGAGCAGCGGAACAAATAAAATCACGAACACAAAGATGTATAGTGGTTCGGGGAACAGAAGGCCCCTAGTCCACTCCACCAATGCTCAACTCCACGAGCTTGGTGATTTTCACTATCTGGTCCTCTTTTCCATAGACCGATTCACAACTGAGTACAAGCAGTTTACACCTTTACAATCCAAGGCAAAACAAAACCTTCTGGTTCAAACACGAACCTACACAGCTTAGAACGAGAAGCTGGTTACTCAAGAATAAAAATAATTTCAGAAAGAAATTTCCAGTTGATCTTCACAATTGCAACAGAATGCAATTGACAGTAGATGGATCGAAGTCTCTAGAAATATTGATCTTCAAGAAGAAGCAGTTCTGAGTTGATCCAGTTGCAGTAGATATAGAGATATAGTTCACAACTTCAGCAGTAGTAGATTCACAATAGATATTCGATGTAGAATATGTGAATCTTCTATCGAGTTCCTTATTCTTAAAAGAATAGAGCTTTGATGATCCTTTTTGAATCAGCAGATCAATGTGAATAATTTTAATCTCTGTTTTCCACCTTTTTCAATAATAGATCGATCACATACTCATGTATCTGGTGTTTCAGAGAGAACATATATAATAAAGCATATCTCCTGCACATTTAGATCCATAAAAGTCACCTCCTGATTCATGATATTCAAAAATTTGAATTTACAGAGAAGTCGTAACTTCCCTTAATACTCGGCATAAAAAGCTCCTTTTAATTCGATCTTAAATCCATTAATAAAACGGCTTTGAATTAGTCAAAGTTGTACTTTAAAAACGACTTTAAATCTGACTTGAAATCCGCCCAGAAATCAGCTTACTGATCACTGCACATAAATACCGTCTATCAAAATTTCCGACGCCAAACGTAAGGTTGATGACATGACCACCAAATGTAGGATTAATAACATAGTCTTAAAATGTAAGGTTAACAACATAAGGTTGAACACAAACGTAGGGTTGACAACTTAAGGTTGAACACAAACGTAGGGTTGACAACATAAGGTTGAACACAAATGTAGGGTTGATCATCGATACTTTTTCTTCAACACTCAAACGTACAATAAAAGATACATACTTTTACTTGATCCATACTTTTCCAAGAACGTATGGTTGTTTACAAAAGTAAGGTTGATGAACCATACTTTTGAGAAACAAATATAACACTTATAATTTACGTACGGTTCTCCTTCCAAACTTTACTGATAACCAAAACGTAAGGTTCCTTCCTAACGTAAGGTTCTCCTTCCATACTTTGCTGAAAACATATGGTTGTTTAACCATACTTTTCTCTTATCTCAAAAAGTATACACGCTTTTCATCCTTACGCTACGTTTATCCACGTAGAGTATGAATAGTGATTCCAGAACGCGCTAAAGCAGATTCCGCGCTATATTTATCTATGTAAGGTATGAATAGTGATTCCAGAACGCGCTAAAGCAGATTCCGCATAAGTAATAAATTCTCGTTATTTCAAGAGTAAAATAAATTAATAAATTTCTGCAAAATACTAAATAAAATCATTAGAAAATAACTAAGGGTATTTGTGAGCATCAAAATTATCATAAAGAGACAGAGTATTATTTTCAATAATCTCCCCATTTAAATAACATTAACATGTAATGTTGAAAACAATACTTTGCTCAACAATCTCCCCCTTTTTGATGATCAAAAAACCCATAAAATAATTAAAATTATTTAAACAAAAATTAACTTTCAAAATTAGTTATAAAGTTTTAAATAAAAACTTTTCTGTCAAAAGGATAATTATAAATCCAAATTTCTCATTTAATTTTCTCCCTTAATAAAATGAATTCTCCCCCTAAATAAAATGTTGAGGTTTTGATGTTGTGTTTATCCAAATTCTCCCCCCTTTTTGTGATATAAAAAACAACGAAAAATCATGGATTTTAACACTTTTAATATTGCACTGAACTATTAGTAAATGCTATTATGAACTGTTTATCAATAATTAAATCTGGAGTACTGACATATTAAAAATAAAGTTAGTAAAACAAATAAGAAAAGAAACAAATAAACAATGAAGAAAATTTTCATTCAAAAACATTAGTATATACATGACAATGATATACACAGGAATCAAGGTTTAGGTAAGATAGGAAACAGGGTCTATCTCCTCTGAATTGCAGACTTGATTTCTGTAAACTGCTCCCGAAGTCTCTTCATCATCCCATATCCAAGCTTGATAATGAGCTCTCTGTTCTCTTGAGTCATATGAATATATTTAATTAAATTGACTCTGAAAAACTTATGCATCCTTTCCTCTTTTTCAACAAATACTGATAGCTTCTCTGATAACTGATTTAATAGAATTCTGATCGATGGCTCACTAGATGTCAGTTGATCCACTAAGAACTTCTGATTGTCCAGAAACACTGACAAAGGAGCATTGTTACATTGAAGATCTTGTATCCTGTCATTCATGTTGCTCATCGCAGCTGTGATATCCTAAAAGCTTATGATTAAACCAGGTAAAGTACCTGATCCACTAACAACACTATTTGCAACTGATGCAAATTGGTTCTCCATAAACAACTTCAGATCTGAGAAATCTGACTTCATAACCATTTCATATTTTAATTGTGTAACAGCAGTCAGCATATCCTCTTTAAACATTTCAACTTCTTGCCTTGAAACTATACACTCCTTCCGCTTTTGAAATTTCAAATGTTCTAAGTCTAAGGAATTTCGTAGAGAAACATTCTCAGATTCCAACTGAGATACTTTTCTATACAGTTCTTCAACTTCTTATTTCCTTGAATCAGATGCACCCAGTGCTTGATTCACAGTCTCAGGTTAATGCAGCAGTACCAAAGGAAATGATTCAGCATCAGATTTCTCTTTTTCTCTGTCCTGAGAAGGTTGGTCCACAGATTTTTCCTTAGAGTTTTTAAACTCCTCCACAGAAAAATCCTCTTGAAGTACCTCTGTGTGAGCTTCAGAAGCATGCTCACCACAAACATCAGCATCTATGCCTTCCATTGGGTTTTCAAGAACAATATTTTCAGTAGATTTCTGAGGTCTGGCCACTTCTTCACCAGGCACTGCCTCTATCTCTTGTTCCTGTTGAAGTGAAACTTCAACATCAGCTACAATATGTTCCTGATTTTCCCTTTGAGTTTCTTCATGAGCTTCTGATTCCTCTACTGGAGCTGTTCTCTCAGTAACATCTTCCATGGTCTTATCAACAACAGCTTCTCTCACAAAAGAATAAGAAAATAAAGCTTCTGTTGTAGTTTCCAAAGTAGTGGAAGGGACTTCCTCATTTACTGGCCTCTTTCTTTTTGATTGAAGTCCTTCCTGAATTCTGTCTTCCTCAATATATTCTATTTCAAAGCGAATCCTTCTTGCTACATTGCTGAATCTGGATTCAGCTTGTCCTTCCTTGGACTTAGCAGGTTGAGCTTGAGCACTCTTTGAGTCTTCCTCAGCTCCTACTGGAAAAAGTTTTCCTTTAATTGTGCTCCAGAAATATCCAACTTTTCTCAAAGTTCCAGCATTAAACGTATTATTGTGATGACAGTTAATTCGAGCATCCACTAATCTCACCATGTCTTTCTTAAACAACAGTTTAGAAATAAATCTACCAAAAGGGTAGAAATTCATCCTGGCCTCGCTTTGACAGCAGTAACTGAGATACCTTATCATGTATCTTGGAAAGTTTAACTTAATATCACTTAACATAAGAAACATTATATACATATCAGGGTACAAAATCTTTTCCATTTCTTCCATCCGTAGAGCTATTCTAGTTTGAATAAATTTGACCAAAATCTTCTGACCAGGCTCCAAATCCTTGACAAAATTTTCTTTATTGTCTTGGTACCAAAAAGAAAAGACATGATGTCTTCGGATTTATGGACAGAATCTCCTATATTCTTCAAGTCGAAATGAAAAACTCCCTCATGAGGGCAGTTAAGAATTTGACTAATCTCTACTGATGAGATTGAGAAATCCCTATCCTCTATCTTAGCCATCATACTGTCCTCTGTATCTCCCAGACTAAACTGTACAGATTTGAAGAAGTATCTAAGTTCTACTTCATACAGAAATTCCATATTTTCACTGTTGAACATCTATTCAAGATTCTGAAATGACAACGCTTTCTTCAATAACAGATTTGTATGAAATAACCAGTCGAGATCGATTACCTTACCCTGTAATATTTTTCTTCCCTCGGTGCGTTGTCTATTGGCATTGCTTGGCTCAACCTCACTGGATCTTTTAGTCCTTACCATTTCTGTAAGAGTCTCTGAAGGTTTGAAGGTTAGGGTTTCAGAGGTTCGAAGGTTAGGGTTTCAGAAGTTCGAAGGTTAGGGTTTAGAAGTCGAAAAGGCTTTGACAGCCTTGATTCTCGTGTAATCACTAATCATTACATATATTTAAAAACAAATAAATTTTTCATATGATGAAAGAAAGAAAAACTTAAACATTATTCAACAAAATTTACATAAATAAATAAAAGTAAATAAAAATTTAAAAATTATTTAAAATTAAATAAACCTGGCTTCCCCATAATAAAATCAAACCTTGCAGTGAGAAGTGGTTTAGTAAAAATATCTGCTAATTGAATTTCAGTATTTATAAATTTTAAAAATATATCTTTTTTAATAACATGATCTCTTAAAAATGATGCCTTATATCAATGTGCTTAGTTCTAGAATGACTAATAGGATTTTTTGAAATATTAATTGCACTCGTATTAGCACATAAAATAGGTGTATTGTTAAAATTCAATCCAAAGTCCATAAGAGTGTTTTTCATCCACAACACTTGTGCACAACAATTTCCAGCAGAAACATATTATGCCTCAGCTGCTGACAGGGTAACTAAATGTTGTTTATTACTAGACCATGATACAAAGGACTTTCTTAAAAAGTGACATGTACCTAATGTGATTTTTCTATCTAACCTACAACTTCCAAAGTCAACATCTGAATATGAAATTAAATTAAAATCAGAAGTTTTAGGATAAAGAAGAGATTGAAAAACAGTTCCTTTTAAATATCTAAAAATTCTCTTAACAACAGTTAGATGAGATTATTTAGGATTTGATTGAAATCTAGCACAAATACATACTAAATACATTATATCTGGACTACTAACAGTAAGATACAACAAACTACCAATCATACCTCTATATAACTTGTTGTCAACTGATTTGCCAGTTTCATCCAAATCAAGTTTTATATTAGTACACATAGGAGTTGTAAATGACTTGCTGTTTCAAGTACAAATTTCTTAAGTAAATTAGTAATGTATTTACTTTGATTTAAAACATTTCCAAAATCTTTTTGAAATATTTGAAGACCCAAAAAGAAATTTAATTCTCCCATCATACTCATTTCAAATTCTTCTTGCATCAATTTTGAAAATTCATGACAAAGAGTTTTATTAGTTGATCCAAATATTACATCATCAACATAAATTTGAACCAATAAAACATTATTTTTCATAGTTTTCTTAAATAGTGTTGGGTCTTCCATGCCAACAGTAAAATCATTTTTCACAAGAAAAGAACTTAATATTTCATACCAAGCTCTAGGTGATTGTTTAAGGCCATAAAGAGCTTTAGTAAGTTTAAAAACAGAATCAGGTTTTTGAGAGTTTTCAAAACTAAGAGGTTGCTCAACATAAACTTCCTCCATTAAATAACCATTTAAAAAGGTAGATTTAACATCCATCTGAAATAACTTAAAATTCATATAAGATGCATAGGCTAAAAGGATTCTAATGGCTTCTAACCTAGTTACAGGTGCAAAAGTCTCATCATAATCTATTCCTTCTTCTTGATTATATCCTTTAGCTACTAATCTTGCTTTATTTCTAGTTATTATGCCTTGGTTATCCTGTTTATTTCTAAATACTTATTTGGTTCCTATTATATGATAATTCTTAGGTCTTTCCACTAATTTCCAAACTTCATTTCATTTAAACTGGTTTAATTCATCTTGCATTTCTATTACCCAAATTTCATCATCTAAAACTTCTTTTATAGACTTGGGTTCTTGTTGAGATAGGAAGGCAGAGAATTCCACTAGGTTTCCTTAGTTTCTTCTAATTTGAACACCAGTTTCTAGGTCACCTATTACAGTTTCTAAAGGGTGATTCTCTAGGGTTCTAAACTGTCTAGGTAATATATCTAAAGGTTCTTCAGTATCATGTTCCTCTGAACTGGACTGAATTTCTTTTATATCATTTTCAAAATCATTCTTTAGGTTCTCAAGTCTCATGTTATCATTAGAGTCAAGTTTATCCATTTGTTATGTCCTTTTCTCAAAAGGATCAGATTCATCAAATTTCACATGAATTGATTCTTCAACAATCCTTGAATTCTTATTATAAACTCTATAAGCTTTGGAGGTAGCAGAATATCCTAAGAAAATACCTTCATTAGATTTTGGATCGAACTTACCAAGATTATCCTTGGTGTTTAAGATGTAAACCTTGCATCCAAAAACTTTAAAGTAATTTACTTTAGGTTTTCTGTTATTCCATAGTTCATAGGGTGTATTTTTCAAAACAGGCCTAATTAAAACTCTATTAATTATATAATAAGCTATATTCACAGCTTCTGCCCAGAAATATATAGGTAGGCTATATTCATTTAACATAGTTCTATCCATTTCTTGAATTTTTCTATTTCTTCTTTCTACAATCCCATTCTGTTGAGGTGTTCTGGATGCAGAAAAGGTATGTTTAATACCCATATTTGAGAAAAAGGAATTAATTTTCAGATTCTAAAATTCTCCACCATGATCACTTCTCAATGAGATAATATTGAAACCTTTTTCATTTTGAACAGATTTGCAGAAACTTTCAAATAAAGTAAAAGCTTCATTTTTAAATTTCAAAAAGAAAATCCATGTAAATCTTGAATAGTCATCAACTAAAACATATACATATAATTTACCAGCTAAGATTTCTACTCTTGAAGGTCCAAACAAATCCATATGAATAAGTTCTAGAGGTTTAGATGTAGAAACTTTATTAACAAATTTGAAGGATGATTTGTGTTGCTTGCCAAGTTGACATGCATCACAAAATCTGTCACTTTCAAATTTGAGACAAGGTAAATCATAAACTAAATGTTTCTTAGATAACTTATGTAAAACATATACATTGCAATGACCAAGTCTACTATGCAAGATCCATGATTCACTTACTTTAGCAGTCAAGTAATTTACTTGTTGTTTACACAAGGAATTTAAATCCACAGTATAGACATTTTCAGTTCTTGGTGCTTTAAATTTAAACAGTTTATATTTAGAAACAATACAACAATTGTTAGTAAAATCAACAGTATATCCATTATCAAAAAGTTGAGAGATACTTATCAGATTGTGTTTTAGTCCTTGTACATAAAGTACTTTGTTGATTGAGACTGTTTTTGGATTTCCAATAGTTCCAATACCAATGATTTTTCCTTTGGCATTGTCACCAAATGTGACAAGTCCTCCTTCCTTTTGAGTGAGTGAAGAAAAATTCAATGAGTTTCCACTCATATTTCTTGAGCAGCCACTATCCATGTACCATATATCTTTTCTTCTCTAGTGGCCTTCTACCTGCAAAGACATTCAAACAAATTGCTTTGGTACCCATATTTTGTTGGGTCCAGGGGTGTTAGCTAGAAATGATCTGGGTATCCATATTTTCTTTGTTCTTTTAAAATTAGCTGAATCATATAAGTCTTTTGAAACATAGGCTTTCTTAATACCACAAATTTGAGGTTGTCTTAAGAAACAGTTTTTAGCTATATGTCCCTTTGTCCCACAAAAATTACAATTAACCTTTTTAGAGATATGAACAAAATAATTTTTATATAGCTTTGGTTTTTCTTATTTACTGCCAATTCCAAATCTCTCCTTTTTAAAGACAGTTTTTCCAAGAATTTCATTTAATGAATTCTCTCCTTTTGTAAAAACCAATGCAGCCTGTTTGTAAGATTCTACTTCATCCTACAATGTTTTTATTCTTGATTCAAAATTAATATAGTTAGTGTTAATCGAATTGTATTTATTAGTTAATTCTTTATGTTGTTTCAACATTGTATCTCTTTCATCTTAAATGGATTTATGTTTATTTTTTAGTGACTTATGTTTCTTAAATAGTGAGTCATATCTTTCTTCAAGCATATTACAGTAGGCTGCAAGTTTTTCATTTGTGTAGCTTGATTCAGAATTTGATTCAGAGGAGTAATATGAGTGTACCTCATCAGTTTCTGCCATGAAACACATGTTTGCCTTTATATTGACTTCTTCTTTCTCTGAGCTTGATTCAGAAGAGCTACTAGAGTCTTCAGATACACTCCAAGTGGCTTTCATAGCTTTCTTGTCTTTTTTCTCAAAGTCATTTCTTTTTAATAATTTCTTCTTCTTTTAATCCTTCAATTGTGGTCAATCTGGTCTGATATGCCCCATCCTTTTGCATTCATAACATCTTACTTCCTTATCATCTCTCTTAAAGGATTTTTTGAAGCCTCTTTTCTTGCTGTAGAACTTTCTAAATTTCCTGGCTAGCTGAGCCAGCTCTTCATCTGAGTTGGATGAGTCAGAGCTTTCTAATTTAGCTTTGACTTCTCTATTATTCATCTTTCTATTCTTTTGTTGTGAAGTTACCTTCAAGGCAATATCTTCTCTTTTG
This sequence comes from Viscum album, assembly GCA_963277665.1. Taxonomy (NCBI): domain Eukaryota; kingdom Viridiplantae; phylum Streptophyta; class Magnoliopsida; order Santalales; family Viscaceae; genus Viscum; species Viscum album. The sequence goes on from OY728148.1 coordinate 908,487,342, forward strand.
ATAAGCACTTTATGTTCATTAGCCTCATCTTGCATTTCAGCTTCATACATCATCAGTGTACCAATCATCTCTCTCATAGTTAGATCATTGACAGGTGTTGATTGTCTGATTACAGCAGAGATACCATTCCATCAAGTAGGAAGTACTCTTAGTACTTTTAATGCTTGATCAGCCTTCTTGATAGGTTCTCCTAGAGAAGTTATGTTATTGGAAATTTCTATCAATCTACCATTCATTTGGGTAATTCTCTCATCTTCAACCATTATAAAAGTATCAAATTTCAGTTTTGCAGTTGCATATCTCATTTGCCTCACATTGTCTGTTCCTTCATATTCCACAGCTATTGTTTGACACATCTCATATGCTGTCGGGCATTTAGATACTCTTTTAAATTAATCTGGTCCTAGACCGCAGATAATTGCATTCATAGCCTTCGAGTTCATATCGTACTCTGCCTCTATAGCTGCACTCCATGTCTCAGGATTTTCAGGAATTTCATAAGGAGTCAGAATCTTTGAATAGACTCTATATCTGAGGTTTTTCAGATATATTATCATACGCGATTTCCAGTAACCATAGTTGTCTCCATTAAAATATGGTGCTCTAACAATTGACATCCCTTCTCTTGTATCAGTCACGATGCTCTGTTGTATAATATTTAAATTGCTTCTAGATTGATAGGGATCTATCCGAAGCTCCTCTTATGGTACCAATTATTGGATATGAATCTACAGATTATACACAAGAGGGGGGGTGAATTGTGTCTTTTGCAATTTTTGATAACTCTTTTCTGGAATGAGTTCTGTTCTTTATACTTTATCATATTTGATCGAGAAGCGAAATAAGTAAAATCACGAACACAAATATGTATAGTGGTTCAGGGAATAGAAGGCCCCTAGTCCACTCCACCAATGCTCAACTCCATGAGCTTGGTGATTTTCACTATCTGGTCCTCTTTTCCACAGACCGATTCACAACTAAGTACAGGCAGTTGACACCTTTACAATCCAAGGAAAAAAAACCTTCTGGTTCAAACACGAACCTACATAGCTTAGAACGAGAAGCTGGTTACTCAATAATAAAAATAATTCCAGAAAGAAATTTCCAGTTGATCTTCACAATTGCAACAGAATGCAATTGACAGCAGATGGATCGAAGTCTCTAGAAATATTAATCTTCAAGACAAAGCAGTTCTGAGTTGATCCAGTTTCAGTAGATATAGAGATATAGTTCACAACTTCAGCAGTAGTAGATCCGCATTAGATATTCGATGTAGAACAAGTGAATCTTCTATCGAGTTCCTTCTTCTTAAAAGAATAGAGCTTTGATGCTCCTTTTTGAATCAACAGATCAACATGAATAGTTTCAATCTCTTTTTTCCACCTTTTTCAATAATAGATCGATCACATACTCATGTACCTGGTGTTTCAGAGAGAACATATATAATAAAGCATATCTCCTACACATTTAGATCCATAAAAGTCGCCTCCTGATTCGCGATATTCAAAAATTTGAATTTACAGAGAAGTTGTAACTTCCCTTAAGACTCGGCATAAAAATATCATTTTAATTCGATCTTAAATCCATTAATAAAACAGCTTTGAATCAGTCAAAGACGTACTTTAAAAACGACTTTAAATCCGGCTTGAAATCCGCCCAAAAATCAGCTTACTGATCACTGCACATAAATATCATCTGTCAAAATTTCCGACGCCAAACGTAAGGTTGATGACATGGCCTCCAAACGTAGGGTTAATAACATAGTCTTCAAACGTAAGGTTAACAACTTAAGGTTGAACACAAACGTAGGGTTGACAACGTAAGGTTGAACACAAATGTAGGGTTGACAACGTAAGGTTGAACACAAACGTAGGGTTGATCATCCATACTTTTTCTTCAACATTCAAACGTATGGTAAAATATCCATACTTTTACTTGATCCATACTTTTCCAATAATGTATAGTTGTTTACAAAAGTAAGGTTGATGAACCATACTTTTGAGAAACAAATGTAACACTTAGAATTTACGTACGGTTCTCCTTCCAAACTTTGTTGATAACCAAAATGTAAGGTTCCTTCCTAACGTAAGGTTCTCCTTCCATACTTTGCTGAAAACGTATGGTTGTTTAACCATACTTTTCTCTTATCTCAAAAAGTATACACGCTTTTCATCCTTACGCTACATTTATCCACATAGGGTATGAACAGTGATTCTAGAATGCGCTAAAGCAGATTCCGTGCTATATTTATCTACGTAAGGTATGAACAATGATTCCAGAACGCGCTAAAGCAGATTCCGCATAAGTAATAAATTCTCATTATTTCAAGAGTAAAATAAATTAATAAATTCCCACAAAATACTAAATAAAATCATTAGAAAATAACTAAGGGTATTTGTGAGCATCAAAATTATCATAAAGAGACAGAGTATTATTTTCAATAATCTCCCCCTTTAAATAACATTAACATGTAATGTTGAAAACAATACTTTGCTCAACATGCACCACCTACCCGAGACTCGTATGATGATAATCCTTCGATAAAAACCTCCAATTAGATCTAAAACACGGTAGATATACAAAAGAATCATAACCGCTCAAACCCCAATAACTCATTCTAGAACAGAAATCAAGAAAAATGGATCAAGGGGAATCAAGGCCTTACTGAGGGGGTTCCAATAGATTAAACGATGTTCGAATCCGACCACGAATGAAGGAACAGGAGGGAATTGAAGTTCTGACCAACTCTCCCTGCTCAAACCTATCAAAGGTCTGAGGTTCTGCCTCAATACAAGGCTACTGCCCGTTTTAGCGAAATAAAATAAAATACACGGCGGATACTATAAGTACACAGTTTGTATCATTTTACTGTTCATATGATGACTGAAATTCCGCCGACTTACTTTCCAGAACCTGCCGACATGAGTACACAGCGTGTACCTAAGGGTACACGACGTGTACTTAGTTTTTCTTCTCTTCCTTGCCGACTTACCCACATGCCATGTATATCCCTCATACACTGCTAGACTACACAACGTGTCCATGGAGGACATGGCGTGTACTTAGTTAAATGATTCTACCCGGCCAACAGGCCTATACGCCATGTATGGCCTCCACACGATCACAGGTACATGGCGTGTCGATAACTACACGTCGTATAGTAAGAAATTCCTACACGGTCATCACATGACATGTACTCAGTGGCACACGGTCAGTGCTCGTCCAACCCATACACAGCGTGTACTCTATAGTACATGGTGTGTAGTATGGAAATTTCCAGAACATCCCAGATTTTCTAGTTTTCTCAAGAACAAGTCAAAAATTCAATTAGGTTCGGGATTTTGACCCATTCTAAAAACCCAAGTTCTTACAATCCCCCACCTTAATATAGATCGTCCCCGAGCTATCAAATGAAACCCAGAGATGACATCAAACATACCACCCCGATCAAAGTAACCTAGACTTCCCCAGTCTCAAAGGTTCTGGTTAAATGCCTCAAGGGGCTCCCCACCTTAGGAATCACCTAACTCAGTCTCAACACAACAAAACTCAAAACAAAAAAAAGGTTCACTAACCTATTTTTTGGACCCATAGTCCTTCCATAACGCATCATCACCCCTGTTTCTCATTGGTTCTTCTTTGTTGTTCCTGACATCCAACGTATCCCGCACCACATTGGTGTCCACCTCCACAAGGTCCTGTATCCCATGGACGCTCAAAAATGAACCTGGTACCTAGAACCTCAAGTAACCCGCATCCCCGATGGCCCGATGCCCCAATGCTCAAGGAACCTCAAGTAACCCGCATCCTCGATGCCCTGATGCCCACAACACCTCAATTAACCCACATCCTCAATGCCCCTGATGCTATGCATCTCATACATATATATAAATATATCACGCACCCAATATGGTGTCAATCCCACTGAATAGCATCAAGTTAGTCCACATAGATTCTGTGCATCACGTGCACTCAAAACAGACATGCCTCTATAGGTCATACCAAAAAGGAAACATGGAAATTAAGACCACACCCATGGTGTACCTCTAACTTCCGTTAGTTCACCAGCCTGCTCAGCCTCTGGCAGCTCCACAGTGTGCACCTAGCCTGAAGTACGACTGCCTGATGCCTGACCTCCCTACGGTGCTGCTCCAGCCACCGGCCACTGACCCCTTATCTGGATCCCACTGTCTTTGTCACGTACTCCACGTGCAGCTGAACCTCAGCTACCCTCTCCTGGTATCAAACCAGAGCCAACTCCAGATGCCACCCTCTGTCCTGGTCCCTGCCTCTATCTGAGAGAGCTGCCTATAGAACCTCTCAAGATGTATGACCTACCCACATGCCCGACACTCCTTTGGAGGCCTATCGCACTGAGTCCGAACATGCCTTGGATATCCACACTGAAAGAAAACCACTGAATAACTACTACGAGGTGGTCTAGCTAAGTCCTTGGCCCGTCTGCCCTGCCAAAACTCATCCCGTCCTCACTTCCTGCTGTCTGAACCATCACCTAAAGTCATCATCTGGACAACCTGGGGCATATCCCTCCAGTTTCCCTCTACTATGAGTGCCTGATTCACCGCATATGAAAAAGAACCTAGCCTGAAGATATTCACCTGGATCCGAATGGTGTGTCGTAAGCCATCCTCGAAGCACCTAACCCTAGCCGCATTATCGCTTACTATACCAGATGAAAAGTGAGATAGCTCAGTGAAAATATCTGTATAGTCTATGACAGACATGTCTCCCGGCTGAAGACTCAAGAACTCCCGATCTCTCTCTACTCTCAGTGTCTCTGGGTAAAAGTTCTCAAAGAACCTGTCCTCAAAGTCCTTCCATGCTAGTCCCTCATGCTTGCAAGCCTGAACCCGCACATCCCACCAACGTTTTGCTGGTCCTCGCAGCATGTACATTGCCAGCTTGACCCTCCACCCTGGAGGCATCTCGAGCTGCTCGAAGATCATATTCACGCTCTCTATCCAGTTCTCAGCCACCTAAGGACCACCCTCATCTTGAAAAAGCGGCGAGTGCTACGACTGGAACTCCCGCGTCAGATATGCCATAGATGGCTCTGTACCCTGCGCACCTCTATCGATCCCATGTAAGATAGGCACCAGGATAACTGGGAGATACTCGTCGATCCATTGTCCAAATGCTACCAAACCCAGCTACTGTCATGCCTGCATTGGATCAAGGACCTGATCCTGTCCCTAAGCCTGTACCTGCAGCTCCTGCTCTGCCAGCACTGGATCCTGAACCTGATCTTGCACCTACGATACTATGTCATCACCCGCCTGATGCTCCATTGAGATGTCTAAGAGGAACTTTCTGAATACCATAAATGGTCAGACAACCCACATACATAACAATTTATACATATATAACGCATATAAAGAAAGCAGTAAAATACAGTGCATAACTACTACCCTTACTCTCCCCCACCACAACCATACCCCATGGTATCCCGAACTCATGGCCTCCTTACCTTCCCTTAACAGAGCCAAGTATCAAAAATACCTCAGGCCATGCCCATCCCGACAACCAACGTTGCCTCAAACCGACGATCGAGTCGCCCAATCCTGGTGATCAAAATCACCTCAACCGATAGTACCTGTCTGCTCGTACAAGAGCCAAACCCAAATACCCTATCACATGAAATTCTACAAATATATAAAGCATGACATAAACATTGCAACAAATAAGAAATTATATCAGTAATTTCACCTATTCACATTTCAAATCATACAAAGCATGAAAATTTGATATTCCTCACATGGCATTATCACTTCACAAAGCATACGTGCAGTTATGAAATTGAAGTACCCTACAATGTTCCTATCAAAAGCCAAGAAAACAATCATTGCCATACCAGGCCAAGGTCCAATTCTCCCTTACTGCACTGGGTCAAGGGTCACGTATCACAATCAATAACATCACACGCCAAGTGAGCCATCGAGGTGGAAATCATTAAAATTGTAATCTGAGAAAAAGAAAAACAACAATTTTTACCCATGGAAACTTGGTCCATCCCTCCTAACTGGGGCTACAGGCACCCAAGCACAAGCTAGAAAAATAGTTCCAGTAACAACCTATCTCCAGTCTACCATATCCCAAATAGTAAAACTAGCAAAAATAAAAGAGAAGCCTAAATCTCATTAGTATCCAGAAAAACACTGCTACTAAATCCCTGTCAAGAACTCATCTGATACCACTTTGTAACAACGTGGACCCAAACAACCACCCGAACAGTGCTAAACGGGTCGGGTGCTACTACCTTAGGCACACCTCCCCAAATTCCAAAGGCTGCCGACTAGCAGCGAGGGTCTTATAGGTATAGTGGGGAGGCTATACACTCTCGAAGGATAATAATAATGGTACTGGTCTGAGTATAATAATAAAGATATAGAGGAATAAATGACACAACAGAATCCAACCAGACCCACAGAGCGGAAGCACATTCAATATCAATAAACAGCAGAAGCAATAAATATAAACAACAACAGTGGAAATAAACACAAAATCATGGTGATCACTTGTAACTACTACTGAACAAAAAAACATGCATCCAAGGTAGTTCATACATATATAAATATAAAGGGCGCCAATGGCTAACCAACTGTAGCTATAATAAAGCATACTGATACAAGAAAGTACACAAAACATAGTAAACTCCAGCTAGGCAAGACCTCAAGGTCCATACCATCTCCATGCAACAGCTAATGTAGCCCAGCTCCTGAAGCTGGCCTCTTTCCTGCACATAAATCCATAAAGTCTGCACACGTCCCAAAGGGCCCGTGTAGGGTGTGAGACGAATCTCAGTAGGATACCACCCAACGATGCGTACCTAATATAAGTGTTTAAGCAGGCATTCATTTATAAGGAAAGCAGTAAACAGAATGATGTACAAATAACACAAACCCCACTGGTGCTCAGAAGACACCATAGAGTGTCACCTGCTTCGTCCAACGTCATAATCTCTGTCATGTAACCCGACACCATGTGCCCCCTGACACCGCATGTCTCAAGTACCAACGTCCCAAAGGCACACTCGAGAAACAATAACCCGGAGGAACAACGATGCCTGTCCTCAATAAGTCACTGGAGGGACAGGGATGTCTGCCCTCAAAATAAGTAGCCAAAGGGACAGAGATGTCTTGCCTCAAATAAAGTATCCAAAGGGACAGTGATATCTGCCCTAAAAAATAAAGTACTCAGGGGGACAGTGATATCGGCCCTCAAATAACAACGAGCCTTTACCCCCAACACGATAACCTCAATACTATACCCTGAAGGCTCCTCACCTTCCATGTGGATTCCTACAGCAAGCACCATAAAAAAAATAGTACCTAAACCACAACTAACAGGGGAGTCTACCCACACGAGTGGTCAAAACCGCCTCATCAGGGGGTCTCTGTGTGTGAACACTACTCAAAGTTTCTGGGTGAGCGGTAGTCACCAAAATAGTACCCAAACCACAACACCTCTGAAACCTCATATCCCTGCGACCATGACACTCAAGTCTGATGGTCTCCCCATCCCAGTAACCCGGTCCATGCCCAACCTGACAGTTATCCTACCTCAAACCGGTGCCCATGACGCCCAATCCCGTGGTCAGAACCACCCAACGTAACCCGGGCCAAGCCCAACCTGTGATCAACATCACTCAACAATACCCATGCCATGCCTAGCACAACTCGAAGGTTCCAACATATTCAATATTACACATCACATATCTAATCACAATGGAAAACTTTAAATAGGCAATACAATGAAACAATTGAATTACACTAGGAAGGTGTTGTCCCATACCAGCACTGAGGTCTTGAGAGCCTCTAACAATTCATATCAAGGCTTAATAAACTAAACTTATCAGATAAAACATCACAGTTCAGTCATAACCATTTTGGCTTCCCTGGCCAAAATGCCCCAATTGAGTAACGACCCATTGCCCGACCTTGCTCAAGAAAAATAGGTAAAGGGCATGCCCAAAGGCACCCCATGGTCTAATGAACAATTTAATATGCAATATCAGATAAAACTAGGCCCCGCTCAAAATACCCAAAAATGCGCCGAAGGCCACACCACCCAAATGACCATGAAAACACAAAAATAGGTATGAACCACCTACCTAAGACTCGTATGATGATACTCCTATGATAACATCCTCCAATTAGGTCTAAAATGTGGTAGATCTACAAAATAATCAAAACCGCTCAAACCCCAATAAATCGTTCTAGAACAGAGATCAAGAAAAATGGCTCAAGAGGAATCAAGACATTACTGAGGGGGTTCCAACGGATTAAATGGTGTTTGAATCCAACCTTGGATGAAGGAATGATAGGGAATTGAAGTCCCGACAGGCTCTCCTCGCTAAAACCCATCAAAGGTTTGAGGTTCTGCCTCAATACGAGGATACTACCCATTTTAGTAAAAAAATAAAATACACGGCACGTACTATAAGTACACGGAGTGTATCATTTTACTGTTCATATGACGGCTGAAATTCCACTAACTTACTTTCTAGAACCTACCGACATGAGTACACGGTGTGTACCTAGGGGTATACGGAGTGTACTTAGTTTTTCTTCTCTTCCTTGCTGACTTACCCACATTCCATGTATATCCCTCATACACTACTAGACTACACAACGTTTCCAAGGAGGAAACGATGTGTACTTGGTTAAACAATTCTACCCGGCCAATAGGCCTACATGCCATGTATGGACTCTATACGGTCATGGGTACACGATGTGTTGATAACTACAAGCCGTGTAGTAATAAATTCCTACACGGTCATCACACGACATGTACTCGGTGGAACACAGCCATTGCTTGCCCAAACCATACATGGCATGTACTCTATAGCACATGGTGTGTAGTTTGGAAATTTCCAGAACATCCCATATTTTCCAGTTTTCTCAAGAACAAGTCAAAATTTCAAACAAGTTCGGGATTTTGACCTGTTCTAAAAATCCAGGTTCTTACACCATGTATCTACTACGCTTAGATCAACTGTATTAGGATCTTCAACACTTTCTAGACTGGGGGGATGCTCCCCCCAATAGGTGCATCTTTTTTAGGATTGAGAGATTTATATCCTTGATCTATTTCCAAGATTTCATCCCCAATATCCTCACCCATTTCCTTTCTATCTAATTGAAAGGATTGCTCCATTATCTCTTCAGTAGATGGGATAATTTTAGGAACATCTTGTTCCTCCACATGTTCCTCATATGCATCTTAATGAACAAGAGAAATATCTTCTTCTATATGCTCTTATACAATATATTTTTCGATTACCTTAGCCACAAATTCTTATTTTGAAATAGGTTGTTCTTCCAGATCAGTAACTTCTTCAGGAACATAAATTTCCTCCTCAGATAAGTCTTGCAGAACATGTTCACTATCTTTCTCATCCAGAATAGTTTCCCCTGTAGGTAAAACAACCTCTTCCTATTCTTCCTCATCAGAATACTTAACAATTTCATCTGGTTCCAAACCAGGATAAAAAATTTCTTTAGGTTTTGAAGAGTGCTCCACCGGATTGAACTTTTCATAAACCCTGTCATTATCCTCCACCCATGTTTTTCTCCATGGATTCCAACTGATTTTCATTCTTTTTACTATAACTTTTGAAAGAAAAAATTAATTGTTCTTAATGAATTCTTCATTGAGTCCAACCAACCCTTTAGAATGAAGCATAGCTGAGATTAATCTTCAGTAGAACATGGAGGTTTACTTGGAGGTTGTCTTGATCAACTCACACATATGGAGTATAACATATTTTCATAGATTAATATTGTGTCCATTTTTCATGCCATGTATCAAAAATACATCCTGATACTTGAGTGTAGAAAAATCACATTTTCTGGGGTTAATCAGATTCTAAACAAATTTAAACAAAAGTCTAGTTTCCCCATATATCTCAGCAGCTATGGCTCTTCGTTTTGTTTCATTTCTAGTTAAGATTCCCAAATCTTCTTCCAAAACAAAGATCTCACTTAGAGGTGGAGGAACTCTTTATTAGTCCTCACAAATACCCTCATGAGGTATCCTTAGGCATGCAACCCATAACCTCAAAGAAAAGGTACATCTCTGGCCATTTATTTATCTTCTCACAACAAAATCACCTTCCTTATCAAAAGAAAATTGAACGAACTGATAAAAATGTGCAAAAGATTCAAGTAAATTGGTCTATCTTCCTTTATGAACCAATACATCCATCCTTGATCTTTTAAAACTTTCAATAATAAGGACTTACTTGATAGCAGACACTTGGGGAAAATTTCCTTTTTAGGAATAACTACTCTGTTCACCAGGTTCAGATTCAAAGGACCTTCAGGTTCTAACTTTGGCACTATTTTCATCTTCTTCTTTGAACTGCACTTCTCAAATGTTTCTGAGAACAAGAATTTCATTCTGGGCATTCAATGAAGGTTCAAGAGAGAGAAAGGTTGAAAGAGTGGTTACAGTTTGAGAGAAGAGAGCTTGGGTGATAAAAGGAGTGAAACTTCTTTCATTTTTATCATTTAGGGATACCAAGCGTCGTAAAAACAAAAGCACGGGAAAGTGAAGATAAAATAATTAATTACCATGATACGGGTTATATGTAAATAAAATAATAAATCTTATTTACGGTAGGACCGTAACAGAATTTTATGGTGAGACCGTAACAGGCCTTCACAGTGAGAGTATAACAAGCCTTCACGATGAGACTATAACAGGCCTTCACAGTGAAACCGTAACAGGCCTTCACGGTGAGACCGTAACTGGATTTCACAGTGAGACTGTAACTATGTGATTTCTAAACTGTGCAACAGTATTGTTTGAGATAGTAAGTTCCAGACAGTAATAGAGATATAATAACTGTGATACTATAAACATGAAACAAAAACTTTTAAAATAGTAAAACTATAGAACTGTTAGAGTTAGAAAGTAATCTTAAGACAAAGACTTGTGAAACCGTAAACTGTGAAATAGTAATCTGTGAAATAGTATACTTACTACTTAAGATTTATCATTCCCAATTCATGTATGATGTAATCTATTCTTTCAAAATTTAATGTTTTGGTAAATACATCAATGAGCTGATATTCAGTTCCAATGAATTCCAAAGTGATGTCACCTTTTTTGATAATGATCTCTCAAAAAGTGATGTCTTACATCAATATGTTTGGTCCTAGAGTGTAAAACATGATTTTTTTGAGATGTTAATAGCACTTTTATTGTTACAATTTATAGGTACATGCCTAAATTGATATCCATAATCTAGTAATGTGTGTTTCATCCACAAAATTTATGCACAACAACTACCATCAGTTATGTATTCAGCTTCTGCAGTAGATAATGCAATGAAGTTTTGTTTCTTACTACACCATGATACTAGTGACTTTCTTAAATAGTGACATGTTTCGGATGTTATTTTTCTATCTAACTTACAACCACTAAAGTCAACATCAGAATAACTAACTAACTAACTCAAATGATTGTCCTCTGGGATAGAATAGTCCTAGATTGGGTGTATGCTTGAGGTATTTAAAAATTCTCTTAAAAATATTTAAATGATATTCCTTAGGGTTTGCTTGAAAATGAGCACACACACATACACTAAACATAATGTCAAGTCAGTTAGCAGTTAAGTAGAGTAAGCTTCCAATCATTACTCTGTAAGTGGTTTGATCAACAAATTTTCCATCTTCATCAAGATCCAACTTACAAGTAGTACTCATTGGAGTGTCACTACTTTTAGTTCTATCTAAACCAAACCATTTTAGAATATCTCTATTATATTTTCTTTGATTTAAAATAATACCATCGTTATTTTGAAAGATTTGAAATCCAAGAAAGAATTTTAGTTCTCCCATTAAACTCATTTCAAATTTGTTTTGCATCATTTTATAAAATTCAATACATAAATAATTTCTTGAAGATCCAAAAATAATGTCATCTACATAAATTTGAACAACTAAAAAATTATTGGAAATTCATTTTATAAAAAGGGCAGGATAAACTATTCCTTTTGTAAATCCTTTGTAAATAAAAAAAGTACTTAATCTATCATACCAAGCTGTTGGATCCTATTTTAAACCATATAAAGCTTTTGATAATTTAAAAATATGATTTGGAAAATGAGGATTTGTAAAACCGGGGGGGGGGGGGGGGTTCTCAACAAAGACATCCTCATCTATATAACCATTTAGGAATGCACTTTTAACATTAATTTTATATAGTTTGAAATTCAGATGTGCAGCATAAGAAAGCATAATTCTGATGGATTCAAGTCTAGATACTAGTACAAAGGTATCTTTATAGTCAATTCCTTCTTCTTGACTATAGCATTGTGCAACCAATCTAGCCTTGTTTATAACTATATTAACAACTTCATCTACCTTATTTCTAAACACCCATTTAGTGCCTATGGTAGATGTGTCTTTGGGTCTATCAACAAGTTTCCAAACTTTGTTCCTTTCAAATTGATTAAGCTCTTCTTTCATATCCATCACCCAAAATCCATCATTGATAGAATCATTAATGTTTTTAAGTTCAAGTTATGACAAGAAGACTTGATGTTCAACCTAATTTCTAAGAGAAGCTCTAGTTTTAGTTCCTTTATCTAAGTCTCCTACAACAACATCTAAAGGATGATTCTTAAGAGTTATAATAGCTCTAGAAAAATAAGGACTAGTGATTTCAGGTTCTTCAACAGGGTAAGGTTCATTGTGACTTGAATCTAAATAATTTCCAAAACTGGATGTTTTCATAGATTCTTTCACAGTATGGTTAGAGGATTTTGAATTAATTTCTAGATTTGATACATCATCCTCTAGGTTCTCTGGAGTGGTCTTAGGATCATGTGGATCTATTTAATCAAATTTGATATGGACAGATTCTTCCACACATTTAGTTCTTTTATTGAACACTCAGCTTTACTAGAGATTGAATATCCAATAAATATTCCTTCATTAATCTTGGATACGAATTTTTTAATATTTTCCTTAGTATTAAGGATATAGAATTTGCAACCAAAAACTTTAAAGTAGATAACTTTGGGTTTTATACTCTTCCATAATTCATATGGAGTTCTTTTAAGAATGGGTCTAATCAATACTCTTGATAATATATCATGTTGTATTTACAGATTTAGCCCAAAAATAAATAGGTAAGTCATATTCACTAAGCATGGTTCTAGTAATCTCTTGAAAGGTTCTATTTCTTCTTTCTAGAACTCTATTATGTTGAGGTGTTATAGGGGCATAGAAATTATGAATATATCCATTTTCTGAACAAAAAGATTCAAAATATTGATTTTCATACTCACAGCCATGATCAATTCTTAAGGATTTAATTATAAGCCCACTAATATTTTCTATAGTTTTGGCATATTTGGTAAAATGAGAGCAGAGTTCACTTTTATGAGCCAAAAATAAAGTCCAAGTATATCTAGAGAAGTCATCTATAAGAACATAAACATAGTGCTTCCCATTTAAACTAGAAACTCTAGATGGTCGAAACAAATCCATGTGAACCAGTTCGAGAGGTTGAGAAGTTGACACTTCTTTCTTTGGTTTGAAGGAAATTTTGTGTTGCTTTCCCTTTTGATAAGGATTACACAGTTTATCATTTGGAAACTCATGTTTGGGTAGGTATTTGAATAATCTTTTTCTAGTTAAATTTCTAAGGGAGTGAATATTACAGTGTACTATTCTCCTATTCCAAAGCCAAGAATCATTGTGAAATACACTTAAACATGAAGAATTTTGAGAGACTAAAGAATCTAAGTTAACAAAATACACATTTTCATTTATTAATGTAGAAAACACTAATTCATTTTTAGAATTGAAAACATTTCAAGAATCATTTTCAAATTTAACATAAAATCCATCATCACATAGTTGTGAAATACAAACAGATTATATTTTAATCAATCAACAAATAGTACTTTGGAAATCAAAACTGAGTTAGAGTTACCGATTTTTCCAAGGCCAATGATATTTCCTCTAGAATTGTCACCAAATTTGACATGTCCACCATCAATTTTTATTAAATTATTGAAGCATGAATAGTCTCATGTCATGTGTCTTGAACACCCACTATCCAAGTACCATAAGCTTTTACAGGAGCTCTTTAAGAAACTTTCCTACAAAATAGTCAAATAAAAATAGATTTTGGTACTCATACTTGTTTGGGTCCAGTAATATTAGTGACTAGTGATTTAGGAACCCATCTATTCCTCATAGGTTTCATATAAGCATTATGTAAAGTACTTGAAAAATAAACTCTATTTGGTCTAAAAAATATTGAAACAGTAGAGAGTGTATCATAGCTTGAACTATCTGAATGTTTTCCAGAACTAGGAGTAAAGTCGTATGTCCTAGATTTAGAAAAAAAATTTGTTCTTCCAAAATTTCTTTTACCAGGTTGATATCCAATGCCAGTAGTATATTTAGGAGTAATCTTTTTACCTAGAATTTGTACCAAAGTATCTTTACCATTAGTAAAACTTTCAATATAATTTTTTAATTTCTCATTAGATAGCTTTAGTTTATTCTTTTCTTTAATTAATTGAGAATTTTTCTCCCTTTCTATAGTAAGTTCAAACTTAATAGTTGAGGTACGAGCATGTTGTTTCTTCAAATATTTGTATTTATCTTTTAGTTCATTACATGTCTCTTCAAGCATATTACAGTACTAAAAAATTTCTTCATTAGAAATATTTTCAGAATCACTTTCATCTCCAGAATAATATGAATCATGTACAGGAGACTCCAGTGTTACCTCAGATGTGTTTGTCATAAAACACATATTGGATTTTTTAGATTTTTCATCATGTGAAGATTTTGAGTCACTTGAACTATCCTCAGAAGCACTCCATGTTGCTTTTATTTCCTTTTTATACTTTCTATCTTTGTCATCATACTTATTTTTATACTTGAGCCTAGGATAGTCATCCTTTACATTCCCCTTTTACTTACATTCATAGCATACTATCTCATCAGACTTGTCACTTCTTTTCCAATCTTTCTTCCAGCTTCCCTTCTGATCATATCTTCCCTTAAAGTTAGGCTTTCTGAAAAATTTCTTATTCTTGTAAAATCTCTTAAACCTTATGGATAATTGATCCATCTCCTCATCACTGTCAGGTGATGATTGTTCACTGCTGGAACTTTCTACAGAGACTTCCAATTTCCCTTTCTCTTTGTGTTTATAAGTGGTGGTCTTAAATGAAACAGATTTTATTTTGGGTTCATCCTCCCCTTCCTTGTCGACTTTTGGATCCTCTTAATACATCATCAGTTTCCCAATGAGTTATTTTACAGGTAACTTTCTGATGTCACATTACTCTCTAGTAGAGACAGAGGTTCCTCTCCATCTGTTAGGTAGGAATCTGAGAATCCTCATAATCTTTTCTTTGGCAGTAACTTCTCTTCTAAGAGACACCATTGTGTTAACAATTTTGTTGAACCTAAGATACATGTCAGAAATAGGTTCATCAGGTTTAATTTTAAAGTTATCATATTTAACAATATATGTATTAAGTCTCATTTCTTTCACACTAGAAGTTCCTTCATGTGAAATAGAAAAAGTATCCCAAATTTCATGGGAAATTTTACATGCATAAATTATGTTAAATTCCTCATCTCCTAAGGAGAAATTTAAAGCATTCATAGATTTGCAATTGTTATTATAGGAAGTCTTGGTTGGGTCATCCCAAGTGATTCTGTCAGTAACATGAATCTTATACTCATCTACAATTGAAGACCAAATTTCAAAACTCATACTTTCTAAATGCATTTTCATTTTAATATTTTTTTGTAAATAATTGGTTCCATTAAATAATGGTGGTCTGTTGGTTGAAACACCTTACAATCTATTATCCATAATAAAAAAATACTTTAAAAGAGCTATAAATTTAGAATTAATAGAAATTTACAGATCTTTAAAGTACCACTAAAATCATAGTTGAATAGGGTAAAAAATAGAGTCTTAACCAAAATACAAACAACCCTATGATACCAAATATTGTTTGGAGTAGAGTACTCAAGAGGGGAAGTGAATTGAGTATCTATAAAAATTTCTGTTTGAAAAGTATTCTTAAAATGTTCCTTAATAAAAATAAATACAGCATAGTTAATCAAATTAATACAGTTATGAAAGTTTGAATGTTTAAATAACTTCTCAGAAGATTGATTAATTCTTAGTAAACATAGTATCAGTTATTAATATTAATTTTTAATCTATTCTAATAAGGAAAAACAATTATAATGTCTTTTCAAGATTAACTATCAAAGTAAATTTAGTGATTTCTAAATTATATAGTAAAATAGAGAAAACTAATTTAAACAACATAGTGGATATAAAACAAGTGGTTCAGTATCAAGCTGAGACCTAATACACTCCACTTGGTGATCACCTTCCACCAAATAGTTTATATAAATAAACTTGATCCACACCCTAGATCGGGGTAAACAATAGTACAAAAGACTGTCCAGGTCACATGAAATCTTCCATTGTTCTTCGTGGGTATGAACTATCAGGTCACACATGGAACTCTTCCACAATTATCTGCAGGAACAAAGTAAGTTTAAAAAGATGTGAGAGGAAGGATATCTTGTATACCTCAGTTTAATAAAGGAGGCAATGCATATTTTTATACAGACACACACACACTACTCGAAATCTAAAAACAATACACAACAGAGAAAAAATGATGAGATGAGGTTAGAAGTGCTCTGAGTGTTATTCTATGTAGATCTGGACTTCTAGGATAAAGCAGATGTAGGAATTAAGTCCTCTTGTGAGAAAAAGAGTATCATAAGTCAGGTTCTCTAGTTTCTAGTTAGATCTGGCTCATATTATTCATGGATTTAGTATTGCAAAGATGTGCTCGACTCTGATATATGTTATCACAGTGAATACTTCTTGTTTTTTCAAATGTATTGAGTTTCATGTATCAGTTCTTTTCTCGAGAAGGCTCGCGCTTCTTCGTTATCAAACACACACTTTTTTCTGGGCTGCACTTCTCTTTTATTCTTGGAGTGCATGTGTTGGAGCCGACAGGATGCATGTATTCTGCACCTCGTACCTCAAACTATCAGGTGACATGTCTACAAAGAAACATTAATTATGTTAGTGCATTTAAAAGTTTCAAATATTTCTATTAGAAATTAAATTGGAAAATGACAAAAATATTAAGAAACGGTGTCACAGTCTGTCTGGAAATGGTGTCTCCATGAAACATTGTCTCCTTGAAATGATGTATACTTATTTGCCTTTGAGTAATGAGACAATTATGATGACATAGTTGTACAGATATCCGGAACTAGTAGTACAAATGTGGTGTCTGATCACGGTGTTTGGGTCATGGTGTCTGGTCATGGTGTTTGGTCACAGTGTCTGGGTCACAGTGTCTGGTCACAATGTCTAGGTCACGATGTCTGGTCACGGTGTCTGGGTCACGGTGTTTGGTCATGGTGTTTGATTCATGGTGTCTGGGTCATGGGGTCTGGTCATGGTGTCTGAGTCACGGTTTCTGGCCATGGTGTCTGGGTCATGATGTCTGGGTCCTTTTCCAGAAAAACATAACTGTTGACAGACTCACGGTTTCTCAGACTTAGCCAAATATCTGTACACAAACTTAAACAATTATATTCATAAAATGGATTAGAATCAATACTTTATCAAGGAAATCCATTATAACATAAACTAAAAATACTTTAAAATAATTATAAAGAAATCAACCATCTTTACACATGATTTGAGATAGATTAAACACGATTAACAAGATTTATAGAATGTATAGGATTTGTGATCATTAAAACACGATTAACACATGAGGAGTCCAACAATTACTCAATAAAATGATCTTATAGATTCACATTATAAGGACAAGAAAATATTATGATCAATGATATTGGGGTAAAGTAAAATACATGTCTACCCTAATAACCATGTTCTATATAGGAAAGAATACGAATTTCTGTCAGAGTTTTCATAAATGTGGGAGATCACTATATAAGTTGAAAGAAAAATCACAAGATAATTTAGAAGTTTCAGAGACCTCTGCCAAATAATTTTGTTATATTCCTATAATTCCTCATTTGAAATGTTTATTTTCTAATTATCATGATGTAAAAAGGTTAAGATGACATACTGATGTGTAGATATGTGATAGAAAAATACATCATCCAGCCGATTATCCACAGTGGAAGAAAATTGATCACAAATTTCCTATATTCAAAAATGAAATTAGAAATATAAGACTTAGACTATGCACATATGGAATGAATCCATATATAATCCTTAGTAACACACATAGTTCATGGCCTATTTTATTGGTAATTTATAACTTATCTCCTAAATTTTGTATGAAGAAAAAATATGTCATGTTGAGTTTAATGATATATGAACCAAAAAAACTCAGAAATGATATTGAAATTTTCTTGTCAACATTAATTGATGATTTGAAACTATCATGGGAGGAAGCTATAAGGGTGTATGATTCTTATAAAATGGAATATTTTCAACTGCATGTAATGATTATGTTCACTATAAATAACTTCCCAGAATATGGAAATTTGTTTGGATACAATGTTAAAGGGCATAAATATTGTCCAATTTGTGAATAATAGAATTCATATTATCAATTGCATCATGGTAGAAAAACATTATACATGGGTAATTGAATGTTTTTTCCTATGGATCACTCTTATAGAAGATTAAAAAAATCTTTCAATGGATCACATGAATTATATATTGATCCAAAACCTTTATCCCCTGATGATATTTTGAGAGGGTGACAAATATTGATGTGACATTCAGAAAGACACATAAATCTAGTAATGATAGAAATATTTGGAAGAAACAGTCAATATTTTTTAAGCTACCATATTAGAGATATCATGAGGTGAAACATAACATTTATTTAATGAAAGTGGAGAAGAATATATGTGAAATTTTGATTAGAACATTTTTAGATATTAAAGGAAAGACTAAATATGGGTTGAATGTAATAATTGATTTAATCTCAAAGGGAATATGTTTGGAGTTGGATCCCACTTCATATGAAAGGCGAACATTTCTACACCCAACTTGTCATACCTTATACAAGAGGGAGAAAACTAGACTTTTTAAATGTATTCCTGATATAAAAGTTCCATATGGATATTCTTAAAATGTAAATTTTTTGTTTCTTTAAAGGATTTGAATTTGAGACATATGAAATCTCATGACTATCATGTCGTGATGAAATAACTCCTACAAGTTTTATTGCATGGAATATTTCCCACCCATGTCAAAATGACTATCATGAAGGTTTGTTATTTTTTAATTCAATTTTTAATAAGGTGGTTGATTCAAATTCTTTGAAAATTTTGGAGAATGAAGTGGTTTATATACTTTATCAATTGGAAATGTATTTTCCTCCATATTTTTTTGATATCATGGTGCATTTAATGGTTCATTTGGTGTGGGAAATAAATCTTTGCAGACCTATATATCTACATTGAATGTATCATTTTAAAAGGTATATGAAGATATTGAAGGGGTATGTTAATAATATGTATCGACCTGAAGAATCCATTGTTGAGAAGTATATTTCAATGGAGGTTATAGATTTTTGTACAATTTATTTTTCTGACGTGGAGCACATCGGTTTGCCTACATCTATCCATGAATGAGTTAATTATGGGGGAAAGGGGATTCATGGATTTAAAGTCAAATTGTTGATTGGTGAACAAATAAAGAAGGTATAATTATAAATCTTGAATAACATAAATGATTCTTAACTATATATAACATTTCATATTAATGATTTGAAACAAAGTTATACAAAGAATAAAGGCATGTGGATTTTAAATGAGCATAATAAAACTTTTTTTCCATGGTTTAAAGAGACGTGTAACCAGATGCATCAAAAAAATTGAGATGGTTAGTGGGCAGTCCAATTTTAAATTTGATAACATGGTTCAGGTATGACATTAATGGCTATACTTTTCATATGAAAGATCAAGACAACAAAAGTGCAGTTTAGAATAGTAGTGTGTCGGTGTTTGCAGAAGTAATGTATTTTTCAAGTTCCAAAGAAAAAAAACCTAATATCTACATTAACCACATATTATGAAGTCATTGAAGAAATATGGGAGGATGATTAGATTAAATTTCAAGTTCTAGTATTTAAGTGTAAATGGTTTATCAGTAACAAAAGTGTCCGACATAATGAATTTGGAATGACACTAGTTAATTTGAATAAATTAGAATACATAAATAATCCTTTTATCATGAAAACACATAATTTTTTTCCTATGTTCTTGTTCAATATGATATGTAGTGGGGTATAATTTTACAAGAAAAAAAATAGTATGTTGGTGATGATAAACTTGACAAAGATGTTGATTTATGTGAGGTCCCTACATCCATGGAACGATTGACAAATAATATTGATAAACATGTTGAAGAAATGGTTTGTTCCATATATAAGAATCATGATGAAGGAATTTGGGAAATCAATATTTAGTATATTCCTAATATTACAGGTAACATATGTTTAATTATGGTTTACATTTTTAAATTTTATAAGTTATATATTTTAATTTAATTTTATTTTTTGAAACACATATTATAACTAATAACACTACTAGAAAAGGAGGATTTACCAACGGTTCTGAACCATTGGGAAAGGCTAGAGAACTGTTGGTATACCTTATACCAATGGTTCTATGAACCATTGGGATAGCTTTTCCCAACAGTTTACATATAACCGTTGGGATAGTTTAGAAAAATTATCCTACCCCAACGGTTCCCTAAACCACTGGGAAAAGTTTTTCCCAACGGTTTCCCCTGAACCGTTGGGAAAACCAACATTTTCCCATAGTTCCCAATGGTTTATAAAACCGTTGGGAATGTATTTTTACCAAAAGTTCCCTTTGAACCATTGGTAAAAACTTTCTATGAATCCTATGCTAATGGTTTGAAACTGTTGGCATAGTCTATGCTGTGCAAATTGCACAACAGCCTGCAATTTGCACAACAACCTACAATTTTCACAACACTGGTAATTATCCAATCTCCTTGTACCTACAATAACCAACTAACACATACATATATAGAACAAATTCATACACATTTAACATATAATGCATCTGGAACTATACACATCTGGAATTAAATCAGAATTCATAACTTAATTATAAACATACATAATTCATTTAAACATACACATTTAAATGTGTTTTTTCTAGAAATGATGTCCATTTTAAATAGAATACATACACTTGGAGTGATACCGACCACACCATGCCTCGGATTGAGTCAAGGTAGACTCGTACATGTCACAAATGACCCATGGATCGTTGTCCTAAAGTATCAACATATTCCTAAATCATTTGTTTGGTTTTCCGTATGTCATTTATTTTCACTTAAAATGTTGTTCATTTCAAAAAAATGAGAAACTTTGAGTGGTTATGGCCAAAAAATGACTTAGATTAAGGAGAGGTTGACTCGTACACGTCACATATGATGCATTTATCATTTTGCTAAAGTTTCAACACATTCCGAATGCATTTGGTTAGTTTTCTGTATGCCAGTAGTTTTTAATTAAAATGTTGTCCATTTCAAATAAACATGAAACTTTGAGTGGTTCTAGACACATCGTGCCTCGTATTAAGGTGTTTTTGACTCATAGATTTCACACATGACCCATGGATCATTGTCCTAATGTTTCAATGGAATCTGAATGTGTTAGGTCGGTTTTCCGTATGTCAGTTGTTGTTTTCACTTAAAATGGTTTCCTTTTAAAACAAAAAAGAGATAATTTGAGTGGTTCTGGACACACCGTGCCTTGTATTGAGAATGGGTTGACTTTTACATGGAAAATATGACCCATGGATTGTTTTCCTAAAATTTCAGTAGAAACTGAATTTGTTTGGTCGATTTTTCATATGTCAGTTGTTGTTTTCACTTAAAATCCTGCCCATTTTAAACAAAAGAGAGACACTTTGAGTGGTTCCGGCCACACCGCACCTCAGATTGAGGCAGGGTTGACTCGTGCACATAATATATGACCCATGGATCATTTTTCTAAATTATAAACACAATCATAATCTGTTTGGTCAGTTTTCCATATGTACTTAAAATGTTGTCCATTTAAAAAAAAGAGAGACACTTAGAGTGATCCCGGCCACACTGCGACTTATATTGAGGAGAGATTGACTCGTACACGTCACATATAACCCATGTATAGTTGTATTAAAGTTTCAATAGAATCCTAATGTGTTTGGTCAGTTTACCATATGTCAGTTGTTGTTTTCAATTAAAATGAAGTCCATTTTAAACTATAGAGACACTTCGAGTGGTGCCGACCACTCTGCACCTCAGATTGAGGCTAGGTTGACACGTACACATCACATATGACCCATGGATCATTTTACTAATGTTTAAACAGAATATGAATGCGTTTAGTCGGTTTTCCGTATGTCAGTTGTTGTTTTTACTTAAAATGTTGTCCATTTCAAATAAACCTGAGACACTTTGAGTGGTGATGGACACAACTGGCCTCAGATTGAGGAAGGATTGACTCGTACATGTCATAAATGACTCATGGAACGTTTTCCTAAAGTTTGAACAGAATCTGAACGCATTTGGTCAGTTTTCCGTATGTCAGTTGTTGTTTTCAGTTAAAATATTGTCCATTTTAAACTATAGAGAGACGATTCAAGTGGTTCCAGTCACACCGCGCCTCATATTGAGGCTGGGTTGACTCGTACACATCACATATGACTCATGTATCGTTTCCCTAAAGTTTAAATGGAATCCGAATGTGTTTGGTCAGTTTTTTGTATGTCAGTTGTTGTTTTCACTTAAAATGATGTCCTTTTGAAACAAAAGAGAGACACTTTTAGTGGTGCCGGCCACACCGGGCCTTGGATTGAGCCGAAGTTGACTCATACACATCACATATGACTCATGGATTGTTTTTATGAAGTATCAACACAATCCGTATGCTTTTAGTCGGTTTTCCGTATGCTAGTTGTTATGACTCATGACCTTTGTTATTCTTGACCATTTGGTTGTCTTCATTGTAATCCACCATAACTTGGGTGCGGCGGTTCCACACCGCACACATGCGTGTATGCCCCCACCCCCACCTCCTGTCAGTAGATGTATCTGTCATAAAAGAAAAACAAATATTTTATCAAAACATGTTATAATGAAAATAAATATTGCTATAAAAATTTGTTAGGGTTCTATAAATATACCCGCACCAGTCTGATTGCTGAGCGCCGCTGGATCCACAGAAACTAATGGAACACCCTGTGGTGGAACAGGAGTAGAAGAAGATGGAATATAGAAGCTCAAAGAGAAATAAGTAGAAGGAAAAGAAGATGGAACAACTGTATGACCAGATTCTGGCTGGGGAGTGAGAATCATCATGAAATGTGAAAAAGATGGGTCAGAAGATGCAAAAGGTGGCGAAAACATGGGAGGTCTAAATATACCGTGTGTCACTAATGACGCACCAAGATCATAATGTGGGAAGGATGAAATGTCAGTGGGAGGGGCAGGGTCTAGTCGGGTACATGAAGCTTCTCATCCACCTCTGGTACGAACCCTCCTCGTACCACCGGCCTGAGTACTAGGACCAGTACTAGGCTCCTCGTCAAATAACTGTCGATGTATAGGTGGATCCTAAAAAAATGTTTACAAAAAAATTAATCACATGAAATTATATATTCTTTAAATATATATATTTGAAATAAAGTACTCACTACAGGAAATAATGGTGGAATACCCATATGCATCATTCAATGATTGTTCTCTATCATTTGTTTCCTTTGCTTCTCTTCAATTGGCTGCATTTCCTGCTTTTGAAAAAAAATATGTAATTAATTAGAAAAGGGAAACTAATGTGTAACCCAAAAAACTAAATATATGAGGGAATATGGGGATTCATTGGTAATTTATCTATCAATTGTTTTAGAAGAGCTTGAATGGATTTAATAAATCATACAAGTTGTAATGTTCACCAAGTTAGAAATATTGTTTGACTAGGTTTGAATACAGTTCAATTCCAAATTAGAAAATGCAATTCAAATAAAACTGTAACCAATAAACATTTAAAATTCATATAATGGTCAATTCATCTAAAACATATTTGTGATCAATACTAAATCAATTTGAATATTACCAACCTTAACAACCCAACTCTAGGTAAACCAAAAGAATTGAGAACATGGATGAATGATTCTATATATTTTCAACCACAACTTTAGGTTCACAATAAACTCTGATAATTGAGCTATTGGAGTCATCAAAAGAAATAAATGGATTGGTTCTAATGACACTAGGGATAGTGTCAATTACATCATCACCATCTTCAAAAATATTTCTTGGAATTACTTCAAATATGACACCAAATTCAGGTTGAAGTTGGTCTTTGACATAAAAAACTTGTTTAGCCATTGATGCCAACACATATGGTTCTTCAGTAGAAAGAGTGTGAGTAATATTAATTACTCGAAATACACAATCATCAATAAATGTGCTCTGTCTAGTCATCGAATCAAACCAATGACATTTCATCACTGTGACTCGTCCATGAGAGTAATAATCCAATATTATTATTTTCTCAACGAATCCATAATAACAAACATTTTAAAATTGCAGTCTACTATCTGATGCACTAGCATAACAATCTATTGTGGCAGTAACCATAACACCATCATGTTGTGTTCTCATGTTCTTTGCTCGTTCAATGACAATAAATTTGTACCCATTGATAACAATTGATTTATAGTCACGAACCACGATATTAGGACCAAAAGATAAAACTCTTATTTCCTCAGAGACAGAGTCAGTAGACAAACTCAATACCTGCAATATAAATGACTATTAAACTTAATTAAATATTGATATAATTATTTTAAACAGTAATATTTTTACCTTCAATTTTAACCAAGCAAAACACTCTTTACTATGGAAAGTCTCCCTCCTTCTCAAAGATAAAGAATGATACTTTCTATTTATCATTATTTTATGTTCCTTGTAGATAAAAAATATAAATAGTTTAACAGATATATATGTAAGATATACATATTAAATTTAGTTACCTGATATAGTCATCGAACAAATCACAATTGAACAAAACTGTGCGATGTGCCATCTCCCGCTCTTCATGGCTTAATGTCTTAAATGTATATGATCCGGGAATTCCTCCTATTTGAGGAAGTGATGGAAAACTGGGTTAAATTTTCTCATACTGTTCTTCTTCATTTCTCATTGTTCTGTTAATTCTTGTAGTAAGATCAGACAAATACATTGAGCAGAAATCCATACATTCTTGAGCCAAGTAACCGTTCACGATAGAACCTTCAGGATGATTCCTGTTTCGGACATAAGACTTTAATGTGTACATATTTCTTTTAGTTGGATACATCCAAAAAAAAGAAATAGGTCCTATGAGAAGTATTTCAGTGGGAATATGGACATTCAGATGCAGCATGCATGTGAAAAATGATGGAGGAAATATTTTCTCCAACTCACACAAAATTAATGGGGCATCTGTCAACATTTTTTGCAAGAAGGAATTGGACAACTTCTTAGCACAAAGATATCTAAACAAATGGAACAACTGAATAACAGTCACCCTTACATTATTGGAAAAAAGATGATGGACTTCTATTGGAAGCAACTCATGCAGTAGAATGTGATAATCATGAGTCTTAAAATATTTTAGCTTCAACTCTCTTCTGTTGACCCATTTAGATATGTTTCTTGAATAGCCATCAGGAACTCTAATAGTCTATAATACTTCTAGAAATTGTTTTTTTTTCTGTAGGTGTCATCACATAAGAATAATATAGAAGTTGCCATTTATTTTCACTAATACGCACAAGATGTAATTCTGGTCTGATTCCCCAATCCACCAAGTCACGCTGAGATCATAAATCATATTTTGTCTTCCCCTTGAAATTTAGAAGGACTGAAAGCAACATTTTTCATATATTCTTTTCAATATGCATTAAGTCTAAGCAATGACGTAACAAATTGGTTGACCAATAAGGCAAATCAAAAAATATACTCCTCTTACTCCAATTGTAACAGCTTTCAGTGGAAACATTCTTTCTCTTTCCAGATTTCATTTGACCCTTCCCGAATGAAAAACTAAAATCTTTCAATTCATTAAGCACATCAGTTCTAGACATACACTGAGGTGGATCATCGGTCTCTATGGTATTATCAAATCTTTGATGATTCATTCTATATGGATGATCCTTTGGAAAGAATCGTCAATGTCCCATAAAACTGAAACTACAATGATGTTTTAGTCTTCTGGATCATGTATTCTTCATATAAACTGGACATGATAGTTTTCACTTCGTTCTCCAACCAGACATCATTGTATAAGCCAGAAAATCATTGATCATCCACATAAGCGCAACATGCATCTAAAATATGTCTTTCGAACATGCATCGTATGTGAGCACACCCACATCCCAAAGAAGTTTCAACTCTTTTATTAAAGGTTTCATGTATACATCAATATCAATGCCAGGACCAGAAGAACCAGATATGAGTATACTCATAAAAGTGAAAGGTTTTTTCATACACAACCATGGGGGAAGATTATAAATGTGTATAAAAACTGGCCATGTGTTGTGCGAAGTAAGCATCTACCCAAATGGATTAAAACCGTCACATGAAATACCCAGCCTCACATTACGCACGTTATGCTGCAAAATCAGGATGTCGAGCATCAAATCTCTTCCATAAAAATCCATCTACAGGATGAACCAAATCATCATTAGTCTTCTTTCTCTCGGTATCATTCCATATCATTTTTATTGATATGTCATCAGACATAAAAAGATTCTGGAGTCTGGGGATCAATGGAAAGTACCACATTACTTTTTGTGGAACGCGGGATGGTGTTCCATCAGATTTTGACTTCCAGTGGGATGTGCCACATTTTATATAATCATTTCATTCAGTGGTTTCCTCCCAGAATAAACTGCAATCTTTCGGGAAAACATGAATTTTGTTTCTTGAAAATCCAAGTTCCTCAAATAACTTCCATGCCATATAGTGGTTTGAGGGAATATCTTCATCATCTGGAAGTAAATCCTTAAAGAGGGTAAGAATGTAATCGATTGCTGTATTAGAAATCCCATACATAGTTTTCACATGAAACAATCAGATTAAAAATTCTAGCTTTTTCATTTTATCGCATTGTTGATATACTGGAGTCATGGAAACATCATTTAAATTTTTCACCCTATCAATATCATCATTTTCACTAGATGCATCGTCTGTCCTCATATCAAAGTCTTTTTGAGTCAAAATACTTTTTTTTCATGATGACGAATAAACGGAAACCGATCATCTAACAAATTCTCCATTCCAGTCCTTTCATTTCGATCATTACCAATTTGAGATTTCATTTTCTCCCCATTGTGATACCATACAAAGTAGTTTGCTTGAAAACCATATTTGGTTATGTGGTAGATTACTTCTTCACGGCTTAACCAAGGTCTACCAACACAATTGGAACATGGGCAGTGTATGCGACCACTATATGAAGCATTGTGAAATGAAAAATCTATAAATATCTCCAAATTGTTTTGAAAATCGCTTGAGATCTGATCGGTTTCATACATCCAACTTCTGTCCATTATGTAAAATGAATTTATATAAGTCATTTTTTCATAAAAAATTCAATAGGATTGAAATTTAATAGAAAATACATTTAAGTAAACGATAAAGGAATAAGTTTCTAGTCGATGTAGTACAGTCATCTTGGGGGAAATGGAATATATGATCCTGGTTAACTGATGAATTCAAAAGCTCATATTCTATATGTTGGACACTATCTAAGGTAAGAAATCATGTGAGGATGGGTATACATCATTCAATTTCTTACATGCTAGTGAGAATGAAGGCTTGAATTAATGACTTGAGTTCACTGATTAAATGAGGTTAGAGGTTGCATAGGTTGTGTAAACAGAATGATTAAGGGTAGAGGTTGCATACACTATGTATGGTGGGGGATTCTTAGCCGATTTAGAAACTAAAATAAATTCCCATCATAGGTATCAATAAGAAACACCAACATCAAAAGAAACTCCAAATAAAAAAGGACTAAAAACATCAAACATTTCAAGAATTCACTAGTATGCATGGTTTATCCACATGTTTAGAAATAATTATATGTCTTAATCATGAACCACATCTACAGATCCCAGTTTACACCAATAAACATAATGTAAATATCTCAAAATATCTTTAAAACAACTCATTAATAGGCTCAAAATGTAAATATAATCTTGAACCAACCATGGAATCTCATTCACAACACATTCTCACACACCAGTTATCTCATGTGTTACTAAATACAAAACATAGTCACATAACAAGTTTACTATAACAAATTACATTACACAATCCTTATTAAAAAAATTCTCATTTTAATAAAACACTTTCCTCAAGATTAAATCATTTCTGAAATTTCTTTCAAAATCCATTTTAAATCACCTATGTTTTCCTTTACCAACGGTTTTATGAAACCGTTGGTAAAGGCCTCTTTGATGAACCGTTGGTATAAAAGCATTGGGAAAACCCAGATTTCTAGTAGTGGATTCCACTAGATGAGGTATGAGTCCACTAGTGAATTATAAATCTAGATTTTCCCATCTAACTATCTAAGTCACCATGACTAGTCAAAAGAGGTGAGTAAGATAATGAAGTTATGAGGATCACAATGAGGATCCTTATTAATATCAATCATATTATTTAGACCTCAAATCATATCTCAATCTCACCCCAATCTCCATCGATGCGAATAATCCCATTTTAAACATCCATCAATTGTAATTACAATAATTGAGCATGTTACATTAATGAATTATTACAATTTAGGATCTTCATAAAGTTCCAACTGAGTGGTAAAAAATATTCAATTCAATTCAAAACCCATTATTCAATTCAATATTTAGAAAGGTTATCTATACCAACTTCCTTCAAAAAATTAACATGTAATTCTAAACAGGACTTTAAAAAATCCTTTATTTCAAAACATCCCAAGGGAATTAAAGGAGGTTTTACAATTAAAAATTCTCAATATTAATTCAAAACATGGGATTACAACCTATTTCCACATGAATAAATATCTAATTTAAAATTACCAAAGAAATCTCATTTCAAAAAAAAAAAAAATCATTCCAAGAGGGTTTATTGTAATTTCACAAATTAAATCATTTGAAACTACTTAGAAAACATTAAATAGGTCAACTCATTTCATGCAAATCAATTTATTTCATTCTCTGAATAAAAACTCGAGACAAAGACTCAATTTCACCAATTAATTCCTTAAATATTTTTTGAAAATAAATATAAATACTCATGGAATTGAATAATTAATAAATACTTGAAAGATGTCAAAATTATAGTCATCAAATTCATGACTTGTTCAATTCAATGAGAATAGGGTTAAATAATATTTCACAAGTAATTTCAAGGAAAAAATTCATATAAACTTTGCTAAAAATTAATAAACACATATAAATAAATTTCCAAGTAACAATTAATTACAAGCTGAAGAAAAAAACAAAAAAACACATACTTAGAAAATATGGAATCCAACCGTAATGAATTTGAGATGTTTCTTCTTCAATAAAGGGTTAAATATTTAATTAATTAATTATACTGGAATGGATAAAGTCTAGATTAAATCAAAACACAAAAAAATGATATACACATCAAAATCAAAACTTAAAACTAAAATATTAGATGAATAACAATAAAAACAAGGTAGCACTTAAATATTTTATGTGTATAAAGAAGAAAATACATGATTTGAGATGAATACAATGGATTTTCAGTGGTTCGGATGGGGGAATTCGTGAGAGGAGCCGATCGCTACAGATTTAGGGTTCTGTCGTGAATGGGGGAGAGGTGCGGCCGACTGTATTTGGGGTAAAAATTTACCAACGGTTTTTAAAAACCATTAGTAAAGGGGTGACTCAAACACCCCTTTACCAATAGTTCTAGGAAACCATTGGTAAAGGGTGTCCTGGCCCTTCTTTACCAACGGTTTAAGCAAACCATTGGTAAACAACCGTGGAGAAAACCTCCCATTCTAGTAGTGTAAGTTAAATTGTTTGTTTATATTAGTTTATTTTTGTCTAGTTTTCGATTTTTACCCTTATGTAACTTATCTATTAATTTATTTTGTTGAAAACCAATTATTTTAAATTTTATATTTTAAATAAAATCAAAATATATTGTATAAGAGTTTATTATAAAATAAATCTTTTGTTGTAAAAATGATTTATCAGGTTGGTGAATTTTTACTATGTCATTTAATCTCTCATTAATATTGTGTAGTTTTCATTCATTTATGCCATTTCACCTCTCATTAATATTGTTATCATTTTATTTAACTATAAAAAATATGAATAAAAACGTGTTACATTTAGTTTACTTTTCTTTTTGTTTGATAATTGTTAATTTTTTATTTACATTTGTATATAATTGTTGGATTTTTATATTTTTGTACTAATTGATGTTTCTTTGATTTGTAGGATAATGAAATAGTAATCCTCTAACCCACAACATATTTCTAGATATGATCATACTCATACCTATGGGGAGGAACTTTCACATGATTATGTTGATGAGCCTCCTCATCCTTCTTTACACGAGACTTCTACTTCCATAGAGGAAAAAAAGAGTTCAAGGGTTGGTAAACGTGGAACCACACATTTACCAAAATTATCAGTTTCCCGTAGCTAGGAACAGAGGATACCAATATACTTTGATGATAATGATACTCAAAGAGGTCTAAATTCAAAACAATTCAAGACTTTTGTATCAATATAGGCTAAAATCAAAGTTAGTATTTTGTTTGATGATTGGAAAAGTGTTGACAAAGCGACATTATCACTATTGTGGGAGAGAATTTTGGTAAGCTTGTTTTTTATTATTTTACTTATCTTGAAATGTTTATAGTAATATATGTTTTCCCCTTCTTATCAGATGACATATGATTTACCTGACATTGGAGGAGTTAGGAGGAAATTTTTATCATTGGATGCTAGGAGATGAAGGGATTTTAAATCATCCCTCACATTGCAGTTCATTTTTGGGAATATACAACATGAAAATCCATGTGATACATATCCATTTATATATGAAGATACATGGAATTTTTTTTGAAAGTAGATGATGAGAAGAGTTTTTAGTAAGTGAAATGTTACCTTTTTGGATGTTTTTTTATATTAATGACCATGTTAAAGATTTATTTATTCTTATTTCTTAGTTTACAGCAATCAAGGAGATCTCATCAGGAGATTCAAGCTAGAAATGTATACCCTCATACGTTATCTCAGGGAGGGTATATGTTTTTGGAAGAAAACATTCTAGAAGAAAAAAATTCAAAATTTGAGAGCTGAGTCAACAAGATATGCAGAGGTTTCCCCTCCTTCCTCCCTGATAGACATGAAAAATGGAAGAGGGATTGAATGAGAAAAAAAGGACAATATCTTATGGAAGAGTCAAGAGTTATAGCTGATATGATTTTAAGATGTTTATTTATTTATTTAAGTTAAATCAAATTTTTATATATTGTGATTCATTAAATATTTTTTCAAATATCCCATACATGATTTTCTTGAGGAGAATATCACACATAGGGTCTTTATTGTTGAGAGTATACATGATATTTTAGATGCAACATTGGGAAAGCCCGAACATCCAGTTCATGTATGAGGATACTTAACATGTGTATCAGTAAGAATAGTGTTTACATTTTGGAAGACTCTTCAAAGGAGCATGTTTATAAAAAAATATAATCTTTGGAAGAAAAAATTTCAGGATATTTAAGTGATGATGAAGGATAAGATCAGAGCTTCGATACATGCGATGATTGAAGACATACAAGGATAGTTTCGGCCTGTCATTCTGACTCCTCCACCTCTTCCAATAGATCCCACTACTCCTCTTTATCCTACTCACACATCTTTGTTTCCAGACCCCACTCCTTATTATCCTACCCCAAAACCCCCTCCTCCATAACTTCCAAGTTATTATGAGTTATATGTTGATGATACCCATCATATTGTTTCATATGAGATGATATATTATATCAACGATAACATTAATCATATCTAGATTGAGATAGAGAATCATAGGGTCACTGTACATGATATTATAGATAGATCAACAAAAATATCATGCCCTATAGATGAGGTGAGTATAGTTGGACAAAGTATCAGTCATTTTTTTAGTTTTTCCATCTAGACTACTATGACATATTATCATAGAGGTATGTATATATTATAGGTTCCGGGCACAGTGGAAGCGCGGTTGGGCCGACAACCAACTTTAATTTTTACCACGATCAATGATTATTATGGGATCAATACGATGATGAATTCCAGTCTCAACAGAATAGAGTCAAAGATTTAGATAAATAAGGAAGAGGCCCAACACCTTTAGAGAGGATCTTTCACATCATATTTATAATTAATTTAATTAATTTCATAAAAAAAAGAATACCTGGAACTTTGGTATTTTCTTTGTTGATGATATTGATCACTCGGAATGGCCCTTCCAGATTATCTCATTGCGCTTACAAGGATCCAAACTATAATCCCTCTAGTGGTGATATACACGTGCTCTGATGGCCTTCGATCGATACCACTCATTCTCCGGGTTCTAGCACGGAAAAGTGAGTGTCTTGTGTCGGTCATTATTGATCACTTGTTCTTCAACCTTAAAGAATGTCTCTCATTCTTGAGAGGGGAGAGACGAGAATTTGATAGAACAATTGTTTATCTCAACAATTCTCAATTCACCAAGCATGCAGTTTGGTACATGGCACAATAGACGTGCATGTCTATTTATCGACATGGGGCTTTGGTTGCAATATTTAATTGTGTAATAGAAATTAAATACATTAATAACCTCAAAGAAAACACATGATTTTAATAATAATACCGTGTCATTATTTATGATGTGCCAACTTGTGCAAAATGGAATTATAAATAAAATTTCACATCAAAAAATAATAGCAGAGTTATTATTATTTTAACTTGTGCCAACTAGTTAAATAATTATTTACTGTTTTGAAGATAATTATTTTACTACCAGACCAGTCTTGGCCTGCTCAAACTCTACTTCCATTTATTGAACATCTGAATAAATAAATAAATAATTTATTCTCTTAAATAAATAATTTATTTACAAACTAGTAAATAAATATTTATTAAATGTTTAATAAAATAAATAAATATATTTTACCCATAATCCAGTGAATAAATATTTATTTAATTTATACAATAATTTTAAATTGAATAAAGTTATTCCACAGTCTTGAGAATAATATTTATTCCCTTAATTAAATTCAAATAGAATTTAACCGAGACTACCAAAAACACTTAGTGTGTGACCCTATAGGATTATTTCTCATTGACATTAGGCGGGCTTGCCTAAAGTCCAAGAGTACTGTCTAGAAATGGTTCAAAGCACCCAAGAGAAAGAACTTAAAGTCACAAAAAAAAAACATCCACATATGAACACTCACTGTGTAATATAATCCCTTTGTCTCAATATCTCATTAAGCAGGTTTCATGATAGTATCATCAACCTTTGTGCTTGATATGTCGTTCTTTGACTACCTGAAATAAACTCGTCATTACACCATGGCCATGGTATTTCACATGATGGTTCTATTTCAATCAATGGGACGAGATATCAAATTTCATAAATGGAAGAGAAAAATACTTCCTCGAATTATCCATTAATAACATGCCAGTCGTGACGCACCCAACGTACCCTACTTCTCGCTAACTGTCTGAGTAATGGTTTTCCTCAGTAAATAAAAGTGTGTGAGTTATGAAACATATTAACGATAATATTAAAGGCTAAGTATCATTGCACATGCTCATAGATAAGAATATCCAATGACACCAAAACATGAGAAATTCCCACTGGTGGGTCTGTTCTCATAATCTCCCATCTTGGATATTACCAAGTACGAACTTCATGAGAGAAAGTCTCATATGATTATGAGTACTCGCACCTGAAGGTATGTATATTATGTGTCCCATTATAGTATTTCATCCAACCACTGAACTATATTTAATAATATCATCATATCACCTCAAGGATATCATCATAGTAGGGAACTTCTATGACCCTGTCAATGCGAAAAATACTCCAGGACAATATTACACTATGGTCATGAAGAACAATAAAAAATATGTAATAAAATGTTTATATTTAAATATATTAAATATTCATGTAATAAAATTACAACCAGTTAGTTCTAGGACAACAAATCTTACAAACTCCCACTTGGACTAAAGCCAACTACCTACGACTTTTAGTCCACTAGACCTCACATGATGATCATGTTTCTGTTGAGTCAAGGCTTTAGTCAAGGGGTCCTCCACGTTGTCTTCCATAGAAATACTGCTCACTGAGAATTCACCTCTCTAAGAAAAATCTATCAAGAGATGATACGTATGAAGTATGTGCTTTATCCACTGATGTGACCTTGTCTCTTTCGTGAGAGCCACCATTGCAGTATTATCATAGTACAGTGTGATGGGATCTTTACTACTAGGTATCACATCCAACTCTTGGAAGAATCTTCACATCCAAACTACTTATTTAGCTATCTCATAAGTTATGATATACTCAGACTCTACTGTAGAATCTATGACCACACTCTGCTTTGAGCTCTTCCAGCTCACTGTACCTCCATTCAAAGTGAAGGTATCCCATTGCAGTATTATCATAGTACAGCCACCCCACCTTAACATGGTCGTCGGGTCTTGGCCCACCAGGTACCACACCAGGTACCACCAGTTGCCCCCACAGACACGTGGGGCCCACCTCAGGGTCCACCCACGTGCCTGAACGGGTCATATGACTAATGATAGTCCCCACAGGCCAACACATGTCCTTTCCAGTGTGCTTTTTCCTCACTCACACACACCCTGGGAAACTTCCCAGAGGGTCACCCATCCTGATCACTACTCCAGGCCAAGCACGCTTAACTGTGGAGTTCTAATCAGACAGGTTCCCGAAAAGGAAGGTTCACCTTGTTGACATGAGTCATATCATTTAGTCACTTAACCCTTTATCATTTGGGGATGTTACAATCACCCCCCCTTTAGAGCACAACGCCCTCGTTGTGAGCCCTACATCTTAACCCAGGCAGTGCACCACACTTAAGGCTGGGTTCCTCCTCTGATACCAAATGTGACAACCGGTTCCTGGTGACAGCACAACCACCCCACCTTTACATGGCCGTCGGGTCCTGGCCCACCAGGTACCACCAGTTGCCCCGCAGACATGTGGGGCCCACCCCAGGGTCCACCCACATGTCTGAACGGGTCATCTGACTAATGATAGTCCCCACAGGCCAACACATGTCCTTTCCAGTGTGCTTTTTCCTCACTCACACACACCCTGGGAAACTTCCCAGAGGGTCACCCATCCTGATCACTACTCCAGGCCAAACACGCTTAACTGTGGAGTTCTAATCAGACAAGTTCCCGAAAAGGAAGGTGCACCTTGTTGACATGAGTCATATCATTTAGTCACTTAACCCTTTATCATTTGGGGATGTTACAATCACCCCCCCTTTAGAGCACAACGCCCTCGTTGTGGGCCCTACATCTCAACCACACTTAAGGCTGAGTTCCTCCTTTGATACCAACTGTAGCGACCCCCAAAAACGAGGTGCTTAATGAGACATGATATTTAATTTGTAATGATGTAATGTTAATTATATCATGTCTCATTAAGCACCCCGTTTTTGGGGGTCGCTACAAATTCCATGTGACACTAGAAACAAGCACCTCTTAGATTATTCATTAACGAATCTCTTTAGTATCTTATCAATGTATGTAATTTGACATAGGACCAAAAATCTCTTGGATCTTGATCCCAAGAATATATGCTTCCTTTCCCAAGTCCTTTATGGAGAATCATTGATTCAACCATGCCTTAATATAATGTATGTCTGGTATCTCATTTCCAATAAGTAATGTGTCATCAACATATACTATTAGGAAAATGACTACACTCCCACTAAACCGTTTGTAGACACAAGGCTCACATTCATTATTGATAAAACCAAATTTCGTTATGGATTCATCAAAAAAAATGTTCCATGACCTTGATGCTTTCTTTAATCTATAAATGGATTTCTACAACTTTCATACATTATTAGCATCCTTTGGAGCCATAAACCCTTCAGGTTGTGTCATATAGACATCTTCCTGAAGGTTCCTGTTAAGGAAGGTTGTTTTGAAATCTATTTTCCAAATCTCATATTCTTGGTAAGTAGAAATGGCCAATAGAATTATGATGTATTTCACCATTGAAACCGGTGAAAAGCTTTCATTGTAGTCAATGCCTTGATGTTTCTTGAACCCTTTTGAAACTAGTCATGCCTTATAGGTACTGACTTGTCCTTCCATGTCCAGTTTCTTCTTGAATACCCATTTTCAAATAACAGTCTTTACATCAACTGGAGGATCTACCAAAATCCATACTTGGTTTTGGTACATGGAATCCATTTCAAAATTCATGGCTTATTTCCACTTGGTAACATCTCTACCACTTACTGCTTCCTTGTAGTTTAGAGGATCATTATTATCAATTAATAATGAGTCACCATCCTTGGTAACTAGAAAACCATACCATTCTAGTTCTCTAACCTCTCTTGTACTCTTATGTAGTTCTTATGTCTCTGGAACAATTCTTTCTTTCATAGGGCTTTGTGGAATCTATTCCTATACCAACTCTTGTGTACCTTGGGCCTCGAATTCATCAAATTCTATCTCACTTCCACTATATCTTTTTGATATTTGCTCACTCTCAAGAAATATGGTGTGTCTTTCCATTATAACCTTTTTGTCTAAGGGGTTGTATAGGTAATATCCTCTTGTTTCCTTGGGGTATCCTATAAAGGTACACTTTGTGCCTCGGGGTGCAAGTTTGTTACCTGAAGAGGCATTAACAAACACATCGCTTCCCCACACATGTAAATTCGATAACATGGATTTATTTCCACTCTAGAACTCATATGGAATACCATTTATCGATTTCGTTGGTACTTAGTTTAGTATGTGCACCTCTGTTTGTAATACATATCCCCAAAAGGATAATGGAAGACTCGCATGACTCATCATTGATCTCACCATGTCCAACAAGGTGTGGTTCCTCCTTTCACTCACACCATTCCACTAGGGTGTGTAAGGAGGAGTGAATTGGGATAGGATCCCAAAATCCCATAAGTAATCAATGAAGTCTTGATTAAGATATTATCTACCACGATCTGAGCAGAGTTTCTTAATCTTCTTACCAAGATGGTTCTCAAATTTATTCTTGTATTATTTGAACTTATTAAAAGAATCAAACTTATACCTCATTAAGTAGATATATCTATATCTACTAAAAACATCAGTAAAAGTTATGAAGTATGAGCACCCTCCACTTGCTTCAACTGGAAATGGTACACACACATCGATATGAACCAATTAAAGAAGCTCTTTAGCCCTTTCACCTTTCCCACTACATGGGGATTTGGTTATTTTTCCTTATAAACATGAATGACATATGCCAATTGATTTTAGTTCGAAAGAATCTAAATATCCATCTTGATGTAACTTTTCAAGCATTTCTCATTTACATAACCAAGATGGTGATGCCAAATTTGGGTGTGGTATGAGTCATGTGAAGTATCTTTGTTATCAATTTCCATTACTTGTTTTGTGTAATCCAACACGTAAAGACTGTTTTATAAATGCGCCCTACCAAAAAAAATTCTATCTTTTTAAAAGAAGAAACATTCATTTCCAAACTTGAAAAAAATACATTTGTACCTAATCTGGATAAAGAAATAATGTTTTTAGTAATAGAAAAAACATAATAAAAACCCTTTAATACCAAGATCATCCTAGTTGGCAACGTGAGGTGGTATTCCCTGATAGCTATAATAGCAAGTCTGGCTCCATTGGATGCTCGTAGATCTACCTCCCCTCATTAAATCTTCCTGAATCTACTTGGTTCCTATATTTGGATACATATGTGAGAAACAAAAGCTATATCTAATACATAATTTTTAGAAACAAATAGATTGCATAAAATTACAAATGAACCCGAAGCTTTTCCTTGCTTCTTAGGTTGGGTGAAGTTTTTCTTATAGTGGGCATTCTTGCCACATGCGAAACAAACAACCTCCTATTCCATTTCATCCCCTTTGATCTTCTTTTTCTTGGAAGGATGTGGAGAATATTTGGGCTTAAATATCTTTTCCTTAACTTTCCTTTCATTCACTACAAGTATAGAAGACTTGTCACTCTTCATATCATTTTTCACTTGGAGAATGAGGATAAGAAGATCAGATAGAGACTTCTCAATGTTGTTCATATTAAAATTAACAACAAAGCTGGAGAATTTCTGAGGGAGTGATGCTAGAATGAGATAAGTGCCCAGTTCTTTAGGGAGTTTAAACCCTAGAACCTCCAAGTACTCAATGTAACAAATGAGCTTGACTACATGAGACCCAGTTGGGGCACCCTCTTCAAGTTTACTCTGAAAGAGTGCCTTGGATATCTCAAAACTTTCTTGTCTTACTATCTCCTGGTAAAGACCATAGAGGTTCATGAGAATGCTATAAGAATCCATGTTTTCATGAGACTTCATGATATCACTATACATTAATGATAGTAGAAAACATTGAACGTCAACCGCATTGTTCATATGTTTCTCATAGACCAGGAAATCCTCACCAATTGCCTATTTAGTAGGAGGACTAGGTAATGCTGAATCCAATATGTAAGACTTCTATTCATGGAATAGGATAACCCGAAGGCAACTAAACCATTCCTGGAAGTTACTAAAAGTGAGGATGTTGTCTTTATCCAGAATTGATCGCAGGGATAGTGTGGTTAACGATCTTGTCATTCTTATTCTGAAATTAAAAGAATATATCATTAGTACTTTATTGACTACATTTTATGAGAAATAATAAAATAATTTTATTAAGTCTCCCACTATTTTATCAAGTCCCAATGTCCCTCACCATTGAACTCAGAATGTTCATTTTCCATGACATTCTAGTGGAAAGGATCCATATTCCCCTTCACATAAACCCAAAAAGAGTTGGTTAAGCTATTTGAAGGTATTTAGGTAGGAAGCTCTTTTCCAACTACAGTCTTGAAACTCCTTGATCTGTTGAGTGTACTCCCCAATCCTGAAGACCTGAATTTGTATTTCCTCACCTCTTGCCTCCAATATTACACCAATTCTAGCAAGGGATACTTTTCTTGATGTAATATGGTTAAGTAAACCCAAGACCTTTCAAAAGGGATTCCTATATAAAAGTAAGTGTCCCAATAAGGGCTGGTCAAAAACATAGTTTTATTGAGTTTTCCCTTAATCAAGTAACGAAAGGCTTGGTATGACTTAATATTTTATTTGAGGGATTTTTATCTCTTATATGTGAATTTATTATTATCATTATCACATGATTGTTAATATTAAGTGGAACTCACTTAAGTGATTAAACATGTCTTGATAATATTTACGCATAATCCTGGTTTATTTTAGTTCCATATTGCATGCTTGTTTAATTCATTAGTTATGTGATTGTGACAACACATCCATAATGATAAACCATGCAAATGATAGAAATAAAATAAAGAAAAGGGAATGATCATGAGATTTTCTAATGGTTAGTTTATCTAGTTGTTGATAAACTAACCCTGACCTAGGGGAGAAACACCTTGAACCTTTTGGGTTTTTGTTTATAGATTTCC
Organism: Viscum album; assembly: GCA_963277665.1. Taxonomy (NCBI): domain Eukaryota; kingdom Viridiplantae; phylum Streptophyta; class Magnoliopsida; order Santalales; family Viscaceae; genus Viscum; species Viscum album. The sequence continues at coordinate 908,527,175 of OY728148.1, forward strand.
ACCTATCCACCTCTGTATCTCTTGGGATTGGTTTTGTCTCGGCTCCAGATTGAACCACATCCTCTAGCTTGGGAGTTACATAAATTACATATGCCTTTTTTAACTCACATGAAAGAGAGTGGTAAAAAGGTGGGAGTTTATATAAAAGAAACCATGGGCACACAAGACCCTACATATTAATGAGGAGAGATCGATCACAAGCCAACAATTAATTTAATAAATAAATTAAAAGGAAACAAATCACATACAAAGGTCTTAGTCTAGCTCATGATCACCCACATACTTGTAATGAGTTACCAATTTAATAAAACTAGTATTAAATTCTTTAATCATTCATGTTTAAGATAAATCATGCTCGAATCAATTAATTATCATATTTAATTAATAAATCCTTTTATCTTAAACTCTTTTTATGAATTTCCTTGATATTCTCATCCATTATAATTTTAAACAAATAAATTCATTTAAAATTATATTTGTACATAACTTGTACCTTGAAGGAAACCTAGTGAATTCCCATTCATAACTACCCAATGAGTAAGAATGAACATTACGCATATGTTAAATTAAACACACACACACACACACACACACACACATATATATACATATAAAACACCTATCACATGTTGTTCCCCAACTTTATGCCTGCACCATGGTACACATCTCAAGGGTTTGTATAATATAATAATAAATTTTAACAAATCTGTGTAATTTTGATGAGTACATGACATGTAGTTACTACTAAATGACGTGTTATATCATTCACCATCCATCCAAAGTACACTCCTGGGGATACGGTGTGTATATGTACTTCATAAATCCTCAGAGTACACGACGTGTCCAGTAGGCCACACACAGTGCAGTGTCCGCATTACACGGTCTCCATCTAGGCAATCCGTGTACAGGGTACACGGTCCAACCCTAACCTGAAGGGACTACACGCTGTGTCCAGTGGGCCACACAACGTGTAATTTGGAAACTGTGTGCCATCTATTCCTGGTCAACACATAGAGTCTTTAATACTTAGATAAACTCCAATGACATGTCTTGGTTTGGATGACTAGTCCCAATGCATTGAACCTTGATACACTGTGTGTGAATCCAACTACACACCATGTATTCTGGTGTTGTACATCAAGAAACCTTTGGCACCTCTAGATGAGATCTTCTATTTTATTTTAATCAAAATTAAAAGAAAATATTGTTTCTCTAAGGTGAAAGAGAAACAAAAGAGGAAGAATAGATCTCAAGATTCAGATTTGCAGAACGATTAACTTGAATTGAAAAACTAAATTATTAAACCATAAATCATCAAAAGATTATTTAAATAATTATAAACTATGATGTAACCCCTCTTATACCACTTGTAGGTTCTGGGTGCAGCGAAAGCATGGTTAGGCCGACACCCAACTCTAATTTTTACCATGATCAATGATTATTCCAGGATCAATACGATGATGAACGCAGGTATCCATAGAATATAATCAAAGATTTGGATAAATAAGAGGCCCGAAACCTTTAGAGAGGATCTTTCACATCATGTTTATAATTAATTTAATTAATTTTATAAAGAAAAGAATACCCGAATATTTGGTATTTTCTTCATTTATGATATTGATCATCCGGAATGACCCTTTTAGATTATCTCATTATGCTTGTGAGGATCCAAAATTTAATCCTTCTAGTGGTGATCCACACATGCTTTGATGGCCTCTGATTGACACCACTCATTCTCCGGGTGCTAGTGTGGCAAAGTGAGTGTTGTGTGTCGGTCGTTCTTGATCGTTTGTTCTTCAGCCTTGAAGAACATCTCTCATTCTTGAGAGGGGAAGGAAGCGGAATCAAGAGAGAAATTTTTTAGCTCAACAATTCTCAATTCACCAGGAGTGTAGTTCGGTACATGACATAATAGATGTACATGTCTATTTATCGACATGGATTTTCAGTTACAATATTTAAATGTGTAACATAAATTAAATACATTCATAACCTTAGAGAAAACTCATAATTTTAATAATAATACCACGTCATTATTTATGGTGCGCCAACTTTCAAAAAATGAAATTATAAATAAAATTCCACATCACAAAATAATAGTAGTGTTATTATTATTTTAACTTATGACAACTAGGTAAATAATTATTTACCATTATGAAAATAATTATTTTACTACCGGACCGGCCTTGGTCTTCTCAAACTCCACTTCCATTTATTGAACACCTAAATAAATAAAAAAATAATTTATTCTCTTAAATAAATATTTTATTTAAAAACTAGTAAATAAATATTTATTAAATGTTCAATAAAATAAATAAATAAATTTTACCCAAAATCCAATGAATAAATATTTATTTAATTTATCTAATAATTTTAACTTGAATAAAATTATTCCTCTATCTTGAGAATAATATTTATTCCATTAATTAAATTCAAATAGAATTTGAACGAAACCACCAAAAACACATAGTGTGTGACCCTTTAGGATTATTTATCATTGGTATTAGGTGGGATTTCCTAAATTCCAAGAGTACTATTTAGAAACAGTTCAAGGCACCCAAGAGAAAGAACTTAAAGTTTCAACAATGAAATCCACATAAAAATGATCATTATGTAATATAATCCCTTTGTATTAATATCTCATCAAGAAGGTTTCATGATAGTGTCGTCAACCTTTGTGCTTTATACGTCATTATTTGACTACCTAAAATAAACTTGTCATTACACCATGTCCTTGGAATTTCACGCGACAATTCTATTTCAATAAAAGGGATGAGATATCAACTTCTATAAATGGAAGGGACAAATCCTTCCTCAACTTATCCATTAATAACATGCCACTCGTGACGCACCCAACGTACCCTACTTCCCACCAATTTTCTGTGTGATGTTTTTTATCAGTAAATCAAAGTGCATGAGTCATGAAATGTATTAATGATAATCTTAAAGTATAAGAATCATTACACATTCCCATAGATTGAAATATCCAATGAAACTAAAACATACAGAATTCCTACTGGAAGGTCTGCTCTCATAATCTTCCATCTTGGAGATTACCAAGTACAAACTTCATGAGAGGAAGTCTCATATTCTTATGAGTAATCACACCCGAAGGTTTGTATACTATGTGTCCCATTATAGTATGCCATCCAACTGAAGAACTATATTTAAGAATATCATCATAGCACTTCAAGGTTCTCATCATAGCAAGGGACTGCTATGAACTTGTCAATGTGACAAATACTCCAGGACATTATTACACTATAGTCATGCAGAACAATGAAGAATATGTAATAAGATGTTTAATATTTAAATATATTAAATATCCATGTAATCAAAGTACAACCAATTGGTTCTAGGAAACTAACTCTTACATACATGTTATATTTTATTTCATTTTGTTAGTAATTTTTTTTTCTCATTTTAATGTTTATATATTTCTCTAATTTTTTGCAGGAATACTTTAAAGGTAAATAAATACCGTATAAACAATAAAAAATTAAATGTGTCATAACTTCAGATATAGATTCTACTAGTCTTGATCAATTGCAAACCTACTCAAATTTATTATTAGGAGTATATGAGATTCCAATTGATGCTACTATTTGTGGATGTGAAATGACTGTGACGCTTTTGACAAGTGATATCATGGAACTTGTAGCTGGAGATCAATTATCCATCAACATGATGAAATTTTTTCCATGTAAGTCGATTAACATTTTTTTTTCATTCCTTTAATTTTATTGAAAATTTATAATTATGTCTAATTTTTATTAGGTTTCTATATAAATTTTTTATAGATAATGAAAAGACATATGTATATGGATTTATGGACCCATAGTTTATTTCTCCTATAGCTTTAAAAATGACCGATGCTGAAAGAATAATTTATATAGCTGAAAGATTTCAGAAGGATGTCATCATTCAGTGTTGGATGTTTCCATATCTTGAAAGGTATGGATTTTTTTTGTCACAAAGTGTAATATATCACTTAACATATTAAAAAATCATATTAAATTTTCTTTTATATCAACGGTCATTGGATGTTGGGTGTTTTTTGTCCAAGAGATAAGACATTGTATTGGATATGATCTATCCATAGTGAAGTGAGAGAAAATTTCAAAAATGCATTGAACGTGTCAGTTTTCTTATTTTAATAATTTTTTATATTATAATGAACAAAATTTATTATATTCATATTATTTTCAAATAGGGTATGAAATTTATTTAGAGAGAAGAAAAGAAATAAGAGCACCAAGATCAAATTTGTAAAAGCTAAGGTGAATTTTCATTTACAATTACAAAATTCTGGATATATTAATTAAATTTTTTATTTTGAATTAAAATATCTTTGAAACAGTGTCATAAACAACAAGGTGGAACTGAATGTGGATATTATGTTTTAATATTTATGTATGAAATAATTTCAATTGAGATAATTACAAAGTTTCATAAGGTTAGATTTATTTATAAAGTTTTCTGTAATATTTATATGTTTTATTGAAAATTCAATTAAAATTCTTTCTATATTATTTTTGTATCTTTTTGATGACGCATAGTCATATACTACAGAGGAGTTGAGACATTTAAAAATTGAATGGGAAATCATTTTATATGTTTGATTTATTTTTAGTTTATTTGAAAGTTGAATTGTATGTTTCTTTTGCTAGTTTTTCTGTATTATTTTTTACTACTGTTATCTGGCTGCTGTTGTGGTGGAGGATGAATTAATGTACAATTTTTTTAAAAAAAAATTGTTTTTCACGTCTGGTATTGGATAACAAAGGTGAAAAAGGTTTTCCAAATCAGGTATATAATAGCCAATGTGGAAAACCAATTGGAGATATTATTTTATAATGTCAGTTTTAGTTAACTGATGTGAAAAAGTTATTTACTACGTCCCCTCTAATAATGTCACTTAATAACCGACATGAAAGGAATAAAAAACCAAGAAAAACCATTTATTCACCAGTGTTGGTTAGACCCCTAACCATTTGAATGGTTAGAACCCATAGTCTTGAGCCACTTTAACAACTAGTTAGACCCCCAGCCACAAGATCCTTCTTCTTATTATTGATCTTGTAGTGAAAAGTCCTATTTCTCCTTCAGAGCGATATTCCTCCACAAGCATACTAGATCTGATCCTCTTGTGTAAAACTTCAAGTACCTTAATTATCCACTTAACATGTCTATTGTTCTTGCTTAATATTTTTGATCACCTAGGAATGATAAGTTTCCTCAGTAAAATAATACTCAAGCGATTCGTCTTATGTCTAATGAATTACTAGTCTCACTAACGGTTCAATGATCTTCAAACGATCTAGACTGATCACAATACACTAATAACATAAATATGAATTCCTTCTTGAAATTATTATTCAGATTTAGTCTAAACACATTATACACCATTCATGCAATGTATATTGCTTCTTCATTTCTCTATCTTTATGAATGTATATAATATAATGCATGGTCTTCTCAAAATATTCAAACTACTTACTCAAGATTTGATGTCTCATTCTTATACTTCTTTTTCATGAAGATCTCACACAACCTTCATGCAAGAATATCATTCAATTCCAATGGTTCTTCGCATAACTTACTCAACTTCATGTATGAATATTATTTCATACATACATTCAAGACTCATTTTTGAAACCCTAGACTTATTGTAGCACATGTTATTTTTTCTACTGTAAACAATACTATTCACATAATCCCATAATGCGATCCTTAATTTCATATTGAAACCCTAAATCTTATAGAAGCTCCATCATGCATGTATAAAGAATTTCATGGGTCTACTATAATTAACGTATCAATCTATATTTTAAAACTCTTCATGTAACAATGATATGTGAATATTATTTTCTTTCTTTCTTCTTCACATAACAATATACCAAAAAATTATTCTTATTATCCTTCATGAAACATAGTGTGGGTGTATACACTGTATCATGGAATCATACCATCATCATGTGAATAAAAAGTCCTCAAAAAAGCACAATGAGAATTCATGAAACCCTTACATGAATATAGAGAATTCTCAAGTCTCTATTTTGGTCTCTCAAGCTCTTAAATTTTCATTTTTCTTATACTAAAAAATAGATAGGTCTGGGGTATTTATAGATAACCCCACCAAGTTAACTACACCACCTTTCTCATCTCATACATGCACCACCTCAAATCATGCTTCTCAACTATGAGAATCACTATCTTCAAAAAACATTACTCAAATAGTCTCAATGTGGTTCAGCCTTCATCACAACTCAAACAATAGTTTCAGTATAATGTCTTCGACTAATGATAAACAACACTACCATGGGCTTGGTTCTATCTCAATGGATCAATGAAATAATGACATGAAAAACAATCAATGCATACAGAAACCATTTAAAAAGGATGGAGGTAGAAGATGATCCCTCAGTAACAATCAAAATTCTTGGATAAAATAGAACAGACGAAGTTGGTAATTTATGTAACTTTTTAATGGAGTATGAACAGTAACCCCCTTCATGTGTCCCACATCTGTAATATGTTTGGAATGACACTTATTAATAATACTCGTTATGTCTCCCAGTTTTCAATCTAGAACTAGGGTTAACACCTGGATACACTTCACACACCTACATGGGGTGGTCCGCATTTCTTACCCCCTTGTGTGACATAGTGCGCACCCTATGGGTGCTTTGCATCCACCATGCTCCTATAGTCCCTTTGCATGGTCCCTGTGGGCACTATATCCTCACCTTCCACCATGGATGGCTGAAGTAGAATTACTTTCCCACTTAAGTAGTGGTTGCATGGGTCCCTTGTCCATTCAATGATTGGCCCTATTTTTAATATAGGGATGAAAAAAGTGTTATCCAAATTCTTCAACATAAGTTCCATGAAAACTTTTTCAACTCATCATCTTCTTTTTTAATCATGGAATTTATTTATAAAAATTCCAAAACTCATATTCAACAATTAAAATTATTCTCGATGATATCAAACATCCTCAATTTATGTTCATCCCCACTTCATTACTTCTAGTTACCTTTTTCAAATGATGCAATGCTATGAAAACTAACAATACAATTAGAACATGTATTTTTCATGAGGAACAATTCAACAACCAACAAATTTAAAATTCATTGAATTTTCATATTCTCAAATTATTGAAAAAAACTAAACATTAATAAACCACTTGGGGTTCTTCAATCTCCCCCTTTGGATTTGTTTTCAATACCCATTTTTTTTCTGAATTCAATGTTATATTATCCCCCTTATTGATAATAAAACCAAATATATAAGTATGGGAAATAATTTTCATCTCAAAATTTTTGATTTTAAGAACATATTTATCTCTTCTGACACTTATAATATGATTTAATCTATATAAGGACGACATATCTCCAAACTTATCAATGAGATAAAATTAATCAACTCTAAGTCTATGTGAGATATGCCCAAAATAGAAAACAAGAGTGATCAAATTTAACATTAATGCTGTTAATAATTTTTCAGCATGTGATGCCAACACTGAAAACTTCTTTCAGGGTTTGTTCAAAATATTTTCAACTAATCTTCTGCATTCATCTCAACAAATTGATTAAAAACATTCAAGTGTAAGAATGCACTCCCCCTTTTCAAGTCACTTTTCCTTTTTCATTAAGTAACCAATCTATCCCTTTTAGAATTGATTTTTTAGCATGAAAACAAGATAATGTAATCAACATACCTCAATGATGACAAGATTTAATCATCAAGAATTTTCATATACATCCCTCACTAGTACTTCATATATTCCTAAGATACCAACTGAGATAGAGATATCTAGTGGTTGTTCTTCCATTCCCCCCTCAAGAGATGCACTCTATACTTCTTCATTATAATTGGATTTCTTCAAGAATAAACTACAAGCATCTTCAGATAATAATTGAAATGTAAAAAATAGACAACATTATGCCAATAGTCTTCCATGATGGATAACTTTCTAGATATAAGATGTTCACAACTTTTATCTAATTCAGCCCCCCTGAATATATTCTTCACCTTCAATTCCCTACATAAAAAAACACAATATTTATATAGGAATAAAGGGGTTCTTCAATGATCCTTAATTAGAGAAACATGGATGATAGTTGATGCTCAACCCAACTATCTTCTTAAATGAAAAAGGATTATTCAAATTTGTTAGCAAAGCAATTTCAGTTTTCTATGTTTTCTCCAACTTCTTAGCCTCATCCAACTGTTCTGGACATGTGATCAAGCACTATTTAGAATCATGCTCAGTCTTCACTTTGTGTGTAGACTCCTTTTCCCAATAATATTTTTAGCATATGAAGTCACATGTGCTTTCCCATTCTTCTTCATGATTTTTTCTTATCTAGGAAACCATGTCAAGAATTTTTTAGCTGAATGCCCATACATATTACACATTTCACACACATAATTAACATTCATCAAGTTACCCTTTTTAGGCAACTTATTCAGATTATTCATCATATATGTCTTTCACCAAATCAATTCTGTCACTATGGGAAAAACGACCTTTTGCGACGGGTCATTTGCGACGGGAATAGATCCCGTCACAAATAGTCCGTCGAAAAGATTATTTGTGACGGTATAAGGGGTCCCGTCGCAAAAGGTTTGACGCGGTTTGCGCGCCAAACTGCGGGAAGGGTATTTGCGATGGGGGGTGTCTCCCCGTCACAAATACCCAATGACGGTAAATACTATCTGCGACAAGATATTCCCCCGTCGCAAATAGTGTTTTGGTAGGTCAATATTTGCGATGAGCCCCGTCACAAATACCCTTTTAACCGCCGGCAGTAATTAATGCGGCTGAAGGTATTTGTGACGAGACTCTCATCGCAAATAGTCTCGTCACAAATAATCTAACATATATATACATCCCACCAGTTTTTTCATTCTTCCTCTCTATTCCTACGTTTTCTCTATCTCTAAACTCTAATTTTAGAGTTAAAATTTCTCTGAGTTAATTTTTTTTACGAAGAGATTTTGAAGTCGTCTACATCTATAAGAGATCAAGTTTAAAGGTATTTATGTTTTATTTAATTTAATATTTATTTCAATTTTTATATTAATTTTAATTATTATTAATTAGTTGTAATTAAATTAGATTTAGATTTTTTTGTTATCAGTATTTATTTGTAGTAATAAATTGAAATTATTAGTGCTAATTATTAATAATTAGTGGTAATTAGGAATTATTAATGATAATTAGTAATGAATATAAAGAATTAGAGGCAATTAGTAATTTGTAGCGGTAATTAGCAGTAATTAATAGTAATTAAAGCTAATTAGTAATAATTAGTGGTAATTAGTAATAATTAGGAATAAATAGTAATAATTATTGAAAAACAGTAATAAATACTAATAATTAGTAACAAATACTAATAATTACTAATAATTAGTAATAATTACTAATAAAGAGTAATAATTACTAAAGATTAGTAAAAATAGTAAAAATTAGTAAAAATTAGTAAAAATTAATAAAAAATAGTAAAAATTAGTAAAAATTAGTAACAAATACTAACAATTAGTAACAAATACTAATAATTAGTAACAAATACTAATAATTAGTAACAAATACTAATAATTAGTAATAATTAGTATTAATTAGTAATAAATAATATTAATTAGTAATAAATAGTAATAAATAGTAATAATTAGTAAAAATTAATAATAATTAGTAAAAAATAGTAATGAATACAAATAATTAGTAATAAATACTAATAATTACTAATAATTAGTAATAATTAGGAATAAATATTAATAATTACTAATAATTAGTAATAATTAGTAATAATTAGTAATAATTAGAAATAAATACCAATAAAAAGTAATAATTAGTAAAAAATGGTAATAATTAGCAAATAAAAGTAATAAATAACAAGAAATAGTAATAAATACTAATAATGAGTAATAAATACTAATAATTAGTAATAAATAGTAATAATTAGTAATAAATACTAATAATTAGTAACAATTAGAAATAATTAGTAATAATTAGTAATAATTACTAATAATTAGTAATAAATACTAATAATTAGTAATAATTACTAATAATTAGTAATAAATACCAATAATTAGTAATAAATACCAATAATTAGTAATAAATACCAATAAAAAGGAATAATTAGCAATAATTAGTAATAATTAGCAAAAAATAGTGTAATAATTAGCAAAAAATACTAATACTTAGAAAAAATAGTAATAATAAGCAAAAAACAGTAATAAATAATAATAATTAGTAATAAATACTAATAATTAGTAATAAACACTAATGATTAATAATAATTAGTAATAATTATTAAGAATTAGTAATAATTACTAATAATTAGTAATAATTAGAAATAAATAGTATTAATTAGTAATAAATAGTAATAAATAGTAATAAATAGTAATAAATAGTAATAAATAGTAATAAATAGTAATAAATAGTAATAAATAGTATTAATTAGTAATAAATAGTAATAATTTTTAAAAAATAGTAATAATTAGTAAAAAATAGTAATAATTAGTAAAAAATAGTAATAATTACTAATAATTAGTAATAAATACTAATAATTAGTAATAAATACAAATAATTAGTAATAAATACTAATAATTAGTAATAAATACTAATAATTAGTAATAAATACTAATAATTTGTAATAAATACTAATAATTAATAATAATTAGTAATAATTAATAATAATTAGTAATAATTAGTAATAATCAGTAATAGTTATTAATAAATAGTAATAAAAGTAATAATTGGTAATAAATAGTAATAAATAGTAATAAATAGTAATAAATAGTAATAAATAGTAATAAATATTAATAATTAGTAATAATTAGTAATAATTAGTAATAAATAGTAATAAATAGAAATAAATAGGAATAAATAGCAATAATTAGTAACAATTAGTAATAATTAGTAATAATTAGTAATAATTAGTAATAATTAGTAATAATTAGTAATAATTAGTAATAAATACTAATAAATACTAATAATTAGTAATAATTAGTAATAAATACTAATAATTAGTAGTAATTAGCAATAATTAGTAATAATTAGCAATAATTAGTGATAATTAACAATAATTAGTAATAATTAGAAATAATTAGTAATAATTAGCAATAATTACTGATAATTACCAACAATTACTAATAATTAGCTATAAATATTAATAATTAGTAATAATTACTAATAATTTGAAATAAATAGTAATAATTATCAATAAATAGTAATAATTAGCAATAAATAGTAATAATTAGTAATAAATAGTAATAATTAGCAATAAATAGTAATAATTAGCAATAAATAGTAATTAATAGTAATAATTAGTAATAATTTGAAATAATTAGTAATAATTTGAAGTAATTAGTAATAATTTGTAATAATTTGTAATAATTTGCAATAATTAGTAATAATTTGTTATAATTAGTAATAATTAGAAATAATTAGTAATAATTAGAAATACTTAGTAATAATTAGCAATAATTAGTAATAATTAGCAATAATTAGTATTAATTAGCAATAATTAGAAATAATTAGCAATAATTAGGAATAATTAGTAAAAAATAGTAATAAATACTAATAACAAGTAATAAATACTAATAATTAGTAATAATTAGTAATAAATTGAGCGAATCAGTAATAAATTGAAATAATTAGTAATAAATAGGTATAATTGTAATAAATTATAATAACTTGGCACAATTTTCAGTGGATTAGTGGTACTACTTTTTCTCGATGAATCTTCTCTTTTCAACTGTCACCGACTAAAAACATTATAAAAAATGTGCTCCTACATATGCATATCTAATCTCGTATGCCTGAGATTGGATATGCATACATAGGAGCACATTTTTCATAATGTTTTTAGGCAGTGACAGTAACAAGAAGATGAATCATTGAAGAAAAGGGGACTCTTTTGTCCGATAACTCATTTACTTGCATCTTTCTCACACAGAAATCATAATGAAGAATCTGGTCAGAGGTACGCTTATCCATTCTTGTACGTATAGGAATGGATATGTGTATCTTTGAGTAGATTCTTCATTGTGATTTTAGTGTGAGAAAGTTACAAGTAAATGAGCTGTCAGACAGAAGAGCAACCATCAATCTACTGGAAATTGTGTCGCCCATAATTAGTGGTAATTAGTAATAAGTAGCTATAATTATTTATCTTCTCTATTTTGAATAGTGTTTTTCTTATATAAAATTATTCAAAAATAGTAATGATTTTATATTTTGTAGAAAAATATGGAACAAGGAATTCAAAAATAGTCATTATTAGATGATCACACTTGGATAAATCAACACAGAAATCTAAATGGTTCTGATTTAAATCCTGTATATATTGAGGGTGTTGAAGCTTTCTTATAATTTTCATCATCAAAACCAAAATTTGTTTTAGAAGGAACAATTTAGTGTCCTTGTAAAAAATGTTCTCTCAGAACGTTTGACACATTTGACAACATTGGGGGACATCTCTTACGTTTTGGTTTTCAACCATATTATATTTTTTGGTATCAACATGGTGAATGTAGTTCCAGATAATATACTAATAATTTGATTTCAGATCTATCACAATTTCAAAATTTAGTACCTGATGTTGCAGGTCCATCTGTTCAACAAACTAAAACTCAAGATGATATTGGTTTAACTCTTGAGTTGGCACTATCTAAATTTTATGAGTTATTGAGGTTTTCTGAGGATGAATTATATCCTGGTTGAAAGATAAGAAAATTAAAAGTGGTTACAAAATTTATGGCTATTAAATCAGATAATGGAATGTCAAACAACAATTTTGATTAGATATTTTCTTAGGTTAAGACACTGTTACCTGAATAAAATATGTTTTCTAAAAATTAACAGGAGGGCAAGAGGCTGGTTCATAATCTGGGCCTTAATTATTTGAAGATTCATGCATATTCAAATGATTGCATCTTATATTCTAATGAAAATGAGTCATTGGATAGTTTTCCCACATGTGGAAAATCGAGGTATAAAGAAGCTCAACTGGGAAGTCTAGATCAATTCCTGTAAAACAGTTGAGATATTTCCCACTTACACCCAGGTTGCAATATTTATTTATGTCTCATAACACAATGATAATGATGTCATGGCATAAAACCAATATCTCGACCAATAAAAGCTTGAATCATCCATTTGATGGTGATTCATGGAAACATTTTGACCGAGTGCATCTTTCTTCTTCTTTAGAAGCCCAGAACGCGCGATTGGGTATTTCTACTGATAGTTTCTATCCGCTTAGTTTTTATGGTAGTTAGTATTCATGTTGGATTATCTTTATAACTTCATACAATTTACCTCCATGGATGTTGATGAAGGATACTTATATCTTTTTGACCTTATTAATCCTAGGACATCCGAAAGAGAATATTTATGTTTATTTGAAACCATTTATTGATGAGTTAAATTTATTGTGTAATGCCCCGACCCCAGTTACCCAGAGTCGGTGCATTATTACATAACATTGTCTTGATTACTAGGAATCATGTTCCGAAGGACCGATTAGTTTAGTAGTCTTGGAAACACTAGATATATTCATAAGTCTTACAATTACATCATAAAATGAAAAATAAAACAACATCTTGTCTTCATATACCCTCATACTATCCCTACAGGTCATTTATAAAATACTTCTTCACATCTTGGAAAAAATAAAACATTGAAAGGGGTGAGATCAGATGCTCAGTAAGGATAAAAATATAGAGGAAACTTTCATAAATAATCATAAACATTTAAGGTAATGTATAACTAAAACAAAATCCTTTTCAACTTGAACTTCAACATAATATGGAAGAAATAAAATGAAATAATTCCATTTACTTATTCACATGGATATTCTAATAGTCTAATAATTACATGAAATATCAATAACCACTTTCATAATGACGGAATGCGTAATTCAAGACTATCATAACCATATAGTCAAGGCCTTGTGCCAAGACTACAAATAAGATTTTGTCAAGGCCTTGTGCCAAGACACTAGTTTGTATCATGAGACCTACCGATGCATCGAGGAGCTATAGCGGGATCCACCCGTCACTTATTAAGTCCAATTCATTCCTCATATGAATAGGTTTAAACATAACATAAATATTCATATTAAAACTAGCATAAGAAATGTCAATACTTTCTCCATAAACCATGAATGGTATAAAAATAACACATCCACAGTCAAACATATCACAAAACTTCAATACAATATGGAAGTTTTGTATCATAATAAATCAACTTCAAATAAGCTTAAAATCCATCAAAGGATGTTGACATAGATGAAATCAAAACAATTTGAGAGAAATACCCCTTTTTTTTGAAATCATTTAAAAGTCACATAATTATAAAAGAAAACATTTACTTTGAAAATTTCTTATAATATTTTAATAAAAGCATCGCTGATTTTATAACAGTGTAAAATAGCTGCACCCGCCGTATAAGTTAAAAAAATATATTCTTACCTTAATTTTGTCGAAAAGGTTAAAAAAAACCTTGTTTGGAAAACGAGAGAAAGATTCCTTTATAAAAAGTCAAACAAGGGTATAAATGAATTTAACCCATAATCTATAAAATAGTAAGAATGTTTTGAAATACTTTTTTAAGAAACATGTATGTGGATGATAAAGAGGCCCTAGTAGATAATTATGTATAAACAACCTCAGATAATGAAGAGATTGTGAAATAAACCATTACCTTGTACTTTTTCCTTGGTCAAGGGTAGGTTAACCTTATATATAATGGTGAAAATAATTGTTATTAAATTATAAAATAATCATATGCATTAATATGATATCATATATGATCTTTTCACATTTCTTTGTTAATAATATCTTAGTATTATCACCGTTTCAGGTGTTAGCTTACTGGTTTTCTTTTATATGTTTTGTTACATAAGCCATGTTTGTTATGGATAGGTTGTATCTTATTCATATCCATAATGATATAAAGTCCTTAAAAATTATTTTTAATCATAAATGAGAATTATACTTGAATGGATACGATGGGGAATGAATCTCATTGCGTTCGTGGAGAGGGTACTCTGTACGTATGCACGAGCGACAATATCATTATTTTGATATTAAAATAATATATAATTGGATGGTATATCATATATACAGAATCATTATCATGTTATATTTATTATTTACATGAATTACACATCATTATTATACCCATCTAAATAATAATTTATTGAATAACAGTTACACCACGACGTGGAGACGGTAAGTCGTACATACGCATGTATGGTGACATGTCATTCAAAGGATGGATAGAATAATTTACATGGTTTTAACATATTTATAATAACATCACAATATATATAAGATACTGGAGTTATTATTTTAGAATGGAAATAACAAATAAAGAAGAAGTTGAAGAAGAAAGGAACTTGAAAGAGGGTGGTGAAAACATTACCTCTTCTTCGGGTTCTTCCTTTTGATTTGATCAAAAGGGCTCCTTAGGTTGGCTTTCTGATCAAACTAAAACCTATAGATTTAATTGAGGGAAGTTGGGAGGATATTTGGGTAGGGTTTGACCGAGCCAAATGGCTTTGAAGGTATGAATTAGAGAGAAGGGGGGTGCCCTTTTATAAGAGGGGTGAGGGGCACCTTAGGAAAAGCTAGAAATATTATTTTATAATAAATTCATATTCTGTTTCTAATGGCTCAAAAGTGGAGTATTTAAAGGTTAAGGTGGGGAGGGGTCTAAATCCTTTCATACAATAGATTTTAGATAGGTTTGGGTCACTATATTAACCTTATCATTTATATTTGACTCTTAGTTAAATAGTTTGACATTTACCATGTCTCTTTGTATTTTTATATTATATGATTAATAAACTCACTATATAAATCCAAGAGACCTAAAAGTGGTCCATTAATGATATAAATATCATGATATAAGTCCTTTGGCTGAACCTTATATTTTTAGGAATATAATATGAAATAATAATATAATATTTTTTTAAAAAACTCTTTAATGTCAATTTTGACACTATTTAATAATTGATTTTTGTTAAAGTCTTAAAAACTTTATTAATTCGAAAAAATTCATTTAAGCAATCATATAATGTCATATTAACCAAAAAAATTATTGGATGTCATCAAAAATTTCAAATTATATTTATTTTAACATTTATAATACCAATTATTTGATTCTTTCATTAATAAGGAAAATACAACATCATTATTGTGTCATAAATAAATTTAATTATTAAATGTCTAAAAATAATAAATAAAAAAAATCATTATGTAAGAAATATTTTTATATTTATAATTAATATTTATAGTCCAAAATATAACATATATAACCCTATGTAAAAATTGTTTTTCTAAAAGATATATTCTTATGTCATTTTTGTATTTACTTTAACTTAATTAATATAAAGTGTCATTATCACTTACAAGTGGCTCCATGGGGTCCCAAAATCAACCCAAATATGCCCATGGTCGGAAATGTATTAACCAATAGGGTTAGAACACATTTTATGGTAATTTATTATTATTATAATATTATTTGTTTACCCTTATTTACCGGATTTACCCTTTAACCATGGTAAATAAAATATTTAACGAAGTAATTATTCAAAATGTATAAAAATAAAAGTTACCTATTTACACAATTTGGACCTCTTGATTCTAAATATGGAATCCATTTTTCCAAATTCAAAACACAGAAGTGGCAGAAATTAATTTAAAATTAATTCCCGCTGTCAAAACAAAAAGCGTGTTTTTAAGAAATAATAACTATCAAAAGATTGACACTTTTTTATGTTCGGTTTAAATGTGAAATTATGTAAAATGACCAAAATTGTATTAAATGGTAAAAATATATTCTAAATATACTTTAAAACCACTCAAAATCATAATTTATCACCATTAATTATTTCGATTAAAAAAGTTGTTTTTAATTAAAATTTAGTAATTTTCACTATTCATCAAAATATGAAAGTTATCCGAAAAGTACCAAAATTTCACCCTAAGATAATTTTGATATTACGAATACAAAAATGAAGTACATTTTGAAAGATAAAATTTATAAAATTTCAAAAAGTAGGTATTACTATTCATAACAGCTAGTTTGATTGGTTGTGGTGTGTGTTAGAACTCGAAGTTGCATAAAACACACGCTACTGTATTATTCAAAGAGAAGCATACCGTGGAATCTTGGGGTGTTACATTATCCCCTCCTTCAAATAATTTATTCCTTGAAATTTCTAGAATATTACTGCATAAAAAGACTCGGGTGGTTCTTTATCATAAGGTCCTCAGGTTCCCACGTTGCCTCTTCCATCTTATGGTTTCTCCATAGAAATTTTACCAGACGAGTCATCCGGTTTCTCAGCACTTGTTCTCTTGTATCAAGAATCTTTACAGGATCTTTGCAATAAGATAGATCGGGTTCCAGTTATAATTCCTCATAGGTGAGTACATGCGTTGGGTCAGGCATGTATTTTCTCAATAGTGATACGTAGAACACATCATGAACTTTGGAGAGATTTGGCGGCATTTCCAAATGGCAAGCTACAACCCCAATTCGTTCTAGAATTTTGAAAGGTCCGATGTACCTGGGACTCAATTTACACTTCTTAACAAAATGTATAACTCCCTTCCATGGAGATACCTTCAAGAAAACATGATCTCCCCCTGGAATTCTAAATCCTTCCTTTAGTTATCGGCATAGCTCTTATGCCTAATTTGAGATGATTTGATGTGGGTTTGGATTACCTTCACCTTTTCCATCGTTTCCTCCACCAGTTCTGGTCCTATAAGTTTTCTTTCACCAACGTCATCCCAACAGGTTGGTGTGCGACATCTCTTTCTGAATAACTTTTCATATGGTGCCATCCGAATACTTGAATAGAAGCTATTGTTATAGGAAAATTCTACCAGAGGTTAATATTGATCCCACATACCCTAAAAGTCAAGTGAGCATGATCTCAACATGTATTCTAAGGTTTGAATAGTTCATTCCGATTGTCCATCTGTTTGAGGTTGGTAAGCAGTGCTCAAATGAAGTTCAGTATTCAAGGCCTTCTGAAGACTTTTCCAGAATCCTGATGTAAAACGGGGATCACAATCAGAAATAATCGATAGGGGTACTCCATTAAGTCTCAAAATTTCATTAATATATAGTCTTTCTAGACGTTCAAGTGGTAAATCCTCCCTTATAGCAAGAAAATGTGCTGAATTGGTAAGACGATCAACAAAGACCCATATTGCATCGTTCCTTCTTGGAGTATTTGGTAGTCCCATGACAAAGTCCATTGTGATATTATCCCATTTCCACTCAGGTATGGGAAGAGGTTTCATGACTCCTCCAGGCTGTTGCCTTCCAGCTTTCACTTACTGACAAACCATACATCTTGACACAAAATCCGTAATCTCCCTCTTCATGTTGTCCCACCAAAAATGTTCCTTCAAATCTCTATACATTTTGGTGCTCCCATGGTGTATAGAGAAATTTGAACTATGAGCATCGTCTAACAATTCCCTTTTTAGATTAGGTATATCAGGAACACAAAGTCTCCTCCCAAATTTCAAAATTCCATCTTCATACACAAAGTCACTCAATCTCCCATCATTTACAACTTTAATCTTCTTTTTAAACTCTTCATCATCAGCTTGAGAACTCTTTATCCTTTATAGTAAAGATGGTTTGGAAACCATTTGAAAAATTATCGATGTTTCACCTTCCATGGTTATTCCCATATCCAACTTTACTAGATCCATGAAAATAGGATCCCTTTCAACTCTCATCTTGTTCAAAACTCCATGATCCTTTCTACTTAAAGCATCTTCCACCTTATTTGCCTTCCCCGGGTGGTAGTGTATAGTGCAATCATAATCCTTGAGTAGTTAAATCCATCTCCTTTGCCTCATGTTGAGTTCTTTCTGTGAGAAAATATACTTCAAACTATTGTGATCCATATAAATCTCACATTTCTCACCATAGAGATAATTTCTCCAATATTCAAAGCAAAGATTACAGCAGCTAACTCAAGATCATG
This sequence comes from Viscum album, assembly GCA_963277665.1. NCBI lineage: Eukaryota > Viridiplantae > Streptophyta > Magnoliopsida > Santalales > Viscaceae > Viscum > Viscum album. The sequence continues at coordinate 908,546,212 of OY728148.1, forward strand.
AGTAGGATAGTTTTGTTCCTGAATTTTTAGCTATATTGATGCATAGGAAATAACACTATCATTCTGTATAAGGACACAACCAAGTCCTTTTATTGATTCATCACTATAAATAACGAACCCATCATTCCCTGATGGTAGAGTCAATATAGGATCACTGACTAATCTTCTCTTCAGTTCATCAAAACATTCTTCACACTCTTTTTTCCAAACAAATTTAACCCATTTATGTGTGATCTTTGTTAATGGGTTAGCCAACTGAGAAAAATTCTGGATGAAATGTCGATAATAATTTACTAAACCAATAAAACTGCGTACCTCATTTATACTAGTCGGTGCTGGCCATTCTTGGATTGCCTTGGTCTTAGAAGGATCAAAAGAAATTCCATCCTTAGAGACAATATGGCCAAGAAAAGAAATCTCCTGAAGCCATAATTCACACTTGCTAAACTTCCCATATAATTCATGTATTCTAAGAGTATTTAGAATAATGCACAAGTGATTTTCATGATATTCATAGATTTTGGAGTATACCAAGATATAATCAATAAATACCACCACAAAATCATCAAGATATTCCTTGAAAACTCTATTCATTAGATCCATGAATACATAGGGTGCATTAGTCAATCCAAAAGGCATTACTGTAAACTCGTAATGCCCATACCTGGTACGAAATACTATCTTCGGAATGTCTTCCTTCTTCACACACAACTGATGGTATCCAGATCGTAGGTAAATCTTAGAAAAGTATTGAGCTCCATGCAGTTGGTCAAAAAAATCATCAATGCAAGGTAGGGGATACTTGTTCTTTATTGTTATAGCATTGATTTCCCTATAGTCAATACATAGCCTCATAGATCCATCTTTCTTCTTAACAAAAAGAACAGGGGCTCCCCATGGAGAAACACTAGGGCGAATAAATACATTATTACTCAATTATTCTAGTTGTTTCTTTAGTTCCACTAATTCCACAGTGGACATTCTATAAGGGGTCTTCGATATGGGCCTTGAACCAGGAATTAAATCAATGGAAAAAATCAATTTCTCATTTTGGAGGATGTCCAGGTAAATCTTCTGAAAACACATCTACATATTCTTTCACAATAGGTACATCCTCTATCTGAACATTCCTTTCCTCACCCACAGTTATTTCATTCTCTTCCTCCATGATAATTTAATTTAGTTGAGCTATTGGGGGTGGATCTAGATAAGAATCAGGTGGTGACGATTCTTCTCTAAAGATAAGGTGTTCCTTATCATCATCATAAAAAATCATAACCTCCTTCTTATTACAATAAATCTTCACATCATGGTCCGAAAGACAATCCATACCGAGGATTATATCAAATCTAATCATGGGTATGACGATGAGATCACCAGATAAAGAACATTTATGTGCTCTAATGGGGACTAATTCACAAAACATTGTTACAATGATACTTCCCTTAGGAGTTTTGACTAACAACTCCCTTGTTAAATCAATTTGGAAATATCTAATTTTCTTAGCAAACTGGGAAGATATGAAACAATGTGATGATCCAAAATCAAATAATGCATTTTCTAAACTTGAGGAAACCATTAAATTACCTGCCACCATGTCTTTCGAAGCTTCTACCTCAGCAGTAGTGATAACATATGATTAGCCTTGATCCCTTGTCCTTTTTTGAGATAAGTTCCCCTGATGCTTAGTACATTCATTTTAATAATGTCCCATCTCCCTGCAGTTGTAGCATTGAACATTAGTAAATTCTTTCTTCCCCTTACAATCACGAGCTTGGTGACCTTTTTCACCACACTCGTAACAGACTCCCATTCCCTTTAAGCAAGTACCAGGGTGTTTCTTCCCACATTTACTGCAGGATGGATATTCAAATTTTCCCTTCTTCCCATTATTTCTATTTCTAGAGTGATCAGCAGATCTCTTCTTCCCATTAGAGAATTCCTTTTTCGTCTTGATAGTACACGAGATAATATCTTCGTACAACGAGAAGGTTTGTGAGACTAATGCTCGACGGGGAAATGGTTTTAACCCATAAAATAAACGATCAATCTTAATTATTGGGTTATGTATATAATCTGTAGCATACCTTTCTAACCTTGTAAAGTTAGACTCATACTTTGCGACATTCTCATCCTCCTTTTGCCTCAGACTCAGAAATTTCCTTTCCATATCTGCTCGATGGTCATGAGGAAAGTATTTTTCTAAGAAAATATCTTTGAACTCTCTTTATTCCACATTTGATACTTCATCATATTCCTTTGTGTTTTTAATCAATGACCACCATTGGTCAGTATCTCCAGTGAGGTGGTAAACTGCCATGACAACTTTTTCCCTTTCACTACTCCCCAAAGCTTGGAATATTTTATCTAAGGAATTTATCCATTTCTCAACTACTAAGGGATTTATACTCCCATTGAATGTTGGTGGTTTTTTCCTCATGAAGCGATCTAACATTAATCCTTCACGCTGTGGGTCTGCGTGCTCCATACGTGTAAGGATATTATTCATAACCTGAGTGAGTTGTCCTAGTATAGTGATTAGCTGATCAGCACCAGTTGCATCACTATCTCCACTATAATTATCTTGAGAATGAGGGAAATCCATACATGGAGTGCGTGCATTGATACAATTTCCATTCCTTCCACTAGGCACCATTTCTAAACAATGGCATAAACTAGATCAGTTTATGAATCAAAATACATAATTCTGTACTTGTAAAACACTTAATATAAATTGAACAGTTTATGCATATAATCTATAATCATAAAAATGTTTTCTTTGAGAAAGTATATACTCATAAACCCTTTATAATGGTTTGTAAAGAAAATTAGAATTATCCTAAGCATATCCCCTGGGATTGTCATAACCAAGAGTGCAACAAAGCCCATTATCATGCACCAGTTCCTGTTCGAGTCTAGATCAAAACAGTGTTTTCAGGTTTTACCCCTAGGTACATCTGTGCCAGATCTGCCTCTACCTACTCGTATCTAGACAGGGATGTATTGCTCGGAAAACTCACAAAATCTCTACAATACCAAAATTCTAGGAAGTTATTATATATTAATCCTCAAAGTCTATCATAGGGATATGTTCTCTAATCAGAGTTTATCTAAATCTAGCTTCCAAGGTTTGTACTAAACTCCCTCTGATACCAATTGTAATGCCCCGACCCCAGTTACCCAGAGTCGGTGCATTATTACATAACATTGGCTTGATTACTAGGAATCATGTTCCGAAGGACCGATTAGTTTAGTAGTCTTGGAAACACTAGATATATTCATAAGTCCTACAATTACATCATAAAATGAAAACTACAACAACATATTGTCTTCATATCCCCTCATACTATCCATGTAGGTCATTCATAAAATACTTCTTCACATCTTGGGAAAAATAAAACATTGAAATGGGTGAGCTCAGATGCTCAGTAAGGATAACAATATAGCAGAAACTTTCATAAATAAGCACAAACATTTAAGGCAATGTATAACTAAAACAAAAGCCTTTTCAACTTGAACTTCAGCATAATATGGAAGAAATAAAATGAAATAATTCCATTTACTTATTCACATGGATATTCTACTAGTCGAATAATAACATGAAATATCAATAACCAATTTCATAATTATGGAATGCATAATGCTAGACCTATCGATGCATCGAGGAGTTATAACAGGCTCCACCCATCACTTATTAATTCCAATGCATTCCTCATATGAATGGGCTTAAACATAACATAAACATTCGTATTAAAACTAGCATACGAAATGTCAATACTTTCTCCATAAACCATGAATGGTATAAAAATAACACATCCACATTCAAACATATCACATAATCTTCAATAAAATATGGATGTTTTGTATCATAATAAATCAACTTCAAATAAGCTTAAAATCCATCAAAGGATGTTTACATAGATGAAATCAAAACTATTTGAGAGAAATATCCCTTTTTTTGAAATCATTTAAAAGTAACATAATTATAAAAGAAAACATTTACTTTGAAAATATTATTATAAGCTTGTAAGGGAAGCTTCGTCGATTTTATAACGGCGTAAAATAGCCACACCCGCTGTATAAGTTAAAAAAGACATTCTTACCTTAATTTTGTCGAAAAGGTTAAAAAAAACCTTGTTTGGAAAACGACAGAAAGATTCCTTTATAAAAAGTCAAACAAGGGTATAAATGACTTTAACCCATAATCTATAAAATAGTAAGAATATTTTGAAATAAAGTTTTAAGAAACATGGATGTGGATGATAAAGAGGTCCCAGTAGATAATTACATATAAAAAACCTTAGATAATGAAGAGATTGTGAAATAAACCCTTACCTTGTACTTTTTCCTTGGTCGAGGGTAGGTTAACCTCCTCTATAATGGTGAAATAATTGTTATTAAATTATACAAGAATAATATACATTAATATGATATCATATATGATTTTTTAACATTGATTTGTTAATAATATATTAGTATTATCAGCGTTTCAGGTGTTAACTTACTGGTTTTCTTTTATATGTTTTGTTACATAAGACATGTTTGTTATGGATAGGTTGTATCTTATTCATATCTATAATGATATCAAGTAATTAAAAAATTATTTTTAATTATCAAATGAGAATTAGACTTGAATGGATACGATGGGGAATGAATCTCATCGCGTTCGTGGAGACGGTGGTCCGTATGTACGCACGAGCAACAATATCATTCTTTTGATATTAAAATAATATATAATTGGATAGTATATCATATATACAGAATAATTATCATGTTATATTTATTATTTACATGAATTACACATCATTATTATACCCATCTAAACAATAATGTGTTTAATAACAATTACACCATGACGTGGAGACTATAAGCCGTACGTACGCACGTATGATGACATGTCATTCAAAGGATGGATAGAATACTTAATATGGTTGTAACATATTTATAATAACATCAAAGTATATAGAAGACACTAGAGTTATTATTTTAGAATTGAAATAACAAATAAATAAGATGTTGAAGAAGAAAGGAACTTGAAAGAGGGTGGTGAAAACATTACCTCTTCTTCGGGTTCTTCCTTTTGATTTGATCAAAAGGGATCCTTAGGTTGGATTTCTGATCAAACTAATACCTATAGGTTTAAGTGATGGATGTTGGGAGGATATTTGGGTAGGGTTTGGCCTATAAAAATGGATTTTAAGGTATGAATTAGAGATAATGGGGAGTGCCCTTTTATAAGAGGGGTGAGGGGCACCTTAGGAAAAGCTAGAAATATTATTTTATAATAAATTCATATTCGGTTTATAATGGCTCAAAAGTGGATAATTTAAAGGTTAAGATGGGGATGGGTCAAAATCCTTTCATCCAGTAGATTTTAGACAGGTTTGGGTCACTATATTAACCTTATCATTTATATTTAACTCTTAGTTAAATAGTTTGACATTTACCATGTCTCTTTGTATTTTTTTATTATATGGTTAATAAACTTTCTATATACATTCAAGAGACCTCAAAGTGGTCCATTAGTGATAAAAATATCATGATATAAGTCCTTTGGACTAACCTTAGATTTTTAGAAATAGAATATGAAATAATAATATAATATTTATTTTAAAAACTCTTTAATGTCAATTTTGACACTATTTTATAATTGATTTTTGTTAAAGTCTTAAAAACTTTATTAATTCAAACCAAATTCATTTAAGCAATAATATCATGTCATATTAACCAATGAAATTAGTGTATTTCATGAAAACTTTAAAATTATATTTATTTCAACATTTATAATACCAATTATTTGATTCTTTCATTAATAAGGAAAATACTCCATCATTATAGTGTCATAAATAAATTTAGTTATTCAATATCTAAAAATAATAAATAAAATACCATTATGTAGGAAATATTTTTAGATTTATAATGAATATTTATATTTCAAAATATTTTTTTTGAAGGTAATGCTTCAGTCAATGACCAAAGCACAATATATTAGAGAGAAAAAGGATTACAAAGATAAGAAAGATGGGATTTTTTTACAATCTCTCTCAAAGAGAGGTAATAAGTCAGCAGGAAGAGTGTCGATCCAAGTCATGTTTTGCTGAATACCTTTGTTGGCGAGGGCGTCAGCAATAGCATTCGCTTCACGGTATGCATGAGTAGCAATATGATCAATCCCGTGAAGTAAGTTCAGACACTTCATCCAAAGAGTGGTAAGCGGCTAGGCAAGATGAGTGGTGCCGTTCCAAATGGCCTGGACGATAGTGGTGGAATCACTTTTAATCCAGAGCTTTCTCCAGCCTCTTTGAAGCGCGAAATCAACCGCATGGATGACACCCAACATCTCAGCCTCAATATTTCAAAATATAATATATATAACCCTATGTAAAAATTGTTTTTCTAAAAGATATATTCTTATGTCATTTTTGTATTTACTTTAACTTAATTAATATAAAGTGTCATTATCACTTACAAGTGGCTCCATGGGGTCCCAAAATCGACCCAAAGATTCCCATGGTTGGACATGTATCAACCAAAAGGTTTAGGACATGTTTTAGGGTAATTTAATATTATTATAATATTATTTGTTTACCCTTATTTACTGGATTTAACCTTTAACCATGGTAAATAAAATATTTACCGAAGTAATTTTTTAAAATGTATAAAAATAAAAGTAACCTATTTACACAATTTGGACCTCATGATTCTAAATATGGAATCCATTTTTCCAAATTCAAAACACATAAGTGGAAGAAATTAATTTAAAATTAATTCCCGCTGTCAAAACAAAAAACATGTTTTTAAGAAATAATAACTATCAAAAGATTGACACTTGTTTATGTCTGGTTTAAATGTGAAATTATGTCCAATGACCAAAATTGTATTAAATGGTAAAAAAATATTCTAAATATACTTTAAAACCACTCAAAATCATAATTTATCACTATTAATTATTTCTATTAAAAAGGTTGTTTTTAATTAAAATTTAGTAATTTTCACTATTCATCAAAATATAAAAATTATCCGAAAAGTACCAAAATTTCACCCTAAGATAATTTAGATATTCCAAATCCAAAAATGAATTCCATTTTGAAATATGAAATTTATAAAATTTCAAAAAGTAGGTATTACTATTCATAACGGCTAGTTTGATTGGTTGTGGTGTGTGTTAGAACTCGAAGTTGCATACAACACACGCTACTGTATTATTCAAAGAGAAGCGTACCGTGGAATATTGGGGTGTTACATATTGTGGAGTAATGGTGTTAGTATATATGAAGTTACTATGAAACAAAATTTTCTACTAAAATATACATTGATGTGGACAATTAGTGACTTCCCGACATATGGCATGTTATCTTGCTGGAGTACACATGGTCTAAAATCACGTCCTTACTATATGGGAAACAAAAAAGCATTAATGCTCATCAATGAAAAAAAATCTTACTATTTTGACTGTCATCATATATTTCTTTCAACCTATCATCCTTTTTGTAGGAACAAATCTCATTTCAGAAAAGGCACAATTTAAAGGGATGAACCTCAAAAAATGATCTTTGGTACAGAGTTAAAATTAGTTGTATTTTCATTACTTCCCATCACATTCAGACCAACAATAAACCATCAGAAAATTCATGACTTTGGGAGAGAACACAATTGGATAAAACGAATCATTTTTTGGGATCTACCATATTGGTCTGATTTATTGTTCTACCACATGTTGGATGTCATGAATATTAAGAATAACTGTTTTGATAATTTATTTCATACAGTTCTGGATACACCAGGTAAGACCAAAGATAATTTATAGGCACGATTAGATCTTTCCCAAATTTACAGATGACCTGAACTTGAACTATTTGAAAATGTCAGATCATTTAGGTTAATGAAGCCAAAAGTAGCTTATACACTGTCCAAATAGAGTCACTTATTATTTTGTTAGTGGATTACAAATTTGAGACTTCTAGATGGCTATACTTCTAATTTGGGATAATGTGTTAGGAATGGTCATATTACCGGATTAAAAAGTCATGATTGTCATGTTATAATGGAAAGACTTATGCCGATTGGATTAAGAGGTTTGTTGAATTCTATGATTTGGGAGTCGATGACAGACATATCATATTTTTTTTCCGAGACATCTGTGCGATGAAAACACACTATGATGCACTAAGAAAACTAGAAGAAAAAGTTGTTTTAATTATATGTAAACTGGAAAAAATATTTATCCCAGATTTCTTTGACTCAATGGAACATTTGATATTACATTTTTTACATAAAGAAAAATGTAGAGGTCCGATACAGTTTCGAAAGATGTACCCATTTGAGAGATGCATGCAGAAATTGAAGAAAAAAGTATGAAACAAATCATCAGTTGAAGGCTCAATTGCTGAAGCTTATTTTCAAGAGGAAATTGATTTTTTACGCTCTCATTATTTTGAATCTGATTGTCCCTAAAAACACAGACAAATGGGACGGAATGAGGGGAATGTTGATAATGAAATGGGCAATCAATTATCAATTTTTAGTCATCCAGAGCTTGGATTCAGTGGAGTTCATGAATGATGGATTTTAGATAATGAACATCATAGAGCTCATACATATGTTCTTATCAACTGTGAAAAAATGACATCATTTGTATCGTGAGTGTTTCTATCAATTATTTTATAATTTATTTTATAGTAAGTAAACTTATTTTATTTTAAGTTTATATGATAATCATATCAATAAATAACTTTTAGAAATTATAGCAGGAGCTCTTGAAGAATGCTGACAATTTTTTCTCAATGGTTTCAAAAACCGGTAACATAAATTATTGATGGTTTAACATATCAATTCAGTTTATTATTTATTATATTGATATTTTTTTACAAATTTGTAGGTGTCTCAACATGCTGATAAAATTGATAAGTGACTGTGTATATTGAGTATCCCACCATCCAAAATGATTAAATCTTATAATGCATATATGGTGAATAGTTTTTGATTTCATACACATGCATATGGACAATAAAAAAACAATGAACAATGGATTTTTCTTGAGAGGATATCATCATATAGATACTAAAGTTGACTTTTATGGCATGCTGGATGAAATTAGTGAACTGTTTTATCTAGGATAAAATTATATAACGATGTTTAAATATCCGTGGTTGGATACAGAGAGAGGATTGAGTGTTTATCTAACTCATGGAATCATTGATATTAAATATAAAATTCTTCTTATAGTAAATGAACCATTTTTACTGGCTCAACAGGCACATCAAATTTATTACGCAAAATACTATGCTACTTCAAGAGACCTGAGTGATTAGTAGAGCATAATAAAAATCAAATTTTGGGAAAATCATTTTACTCAAAATGAATGTGGTTTCACTGAAGTGCAAGGAATTAATTTTTTTCAAGAGAATACTCAAAATCAATCTTTTTCACAAAGAGACATGAATATTGATGATGGAACCCCACAATTAAGGGTCGATGACGACGATGATGTTAATGATGTTAAAAATGAATTTGAAATGGAAATAGATGATGAAACTGAAACTCATATGGATATTGATGATGCCAAGAAGGAATATAAAGACATTGACATTGTCAGATATGAAGATGATGATGAAGGTGAACATTGACACAATTAAATGATAGTTATAATCATAACTAATATATATCTATATATAATAGTTATTTTAAACTATTTTCTAACAATAATAATCTTGTGTTTCAAATGGATGATGATCTATTTCGTCAGTTTCTGGAGGGTGACCTACCTTTGGATAAAGAGGATTTGGGATCATCTAACCCTCAGCCTACTGGAAGTTTAGGGGGTTTGTGGAGGGGGTGTAGTTTTGTGAAACTAATGATTCCTGACCCTATCCCCGAGCAAGGTCTACATCTTGGCTTCGATCCACGCACGCAAAGGTATGAAAACCCGTGTATTTTAGTTATCTTTCATTAATTTATTTATATACTAAATGTTTTATTATTTGTTCTTTCTTCACATTTTTGCACATATAGCTATTGGAAAGGGGAAAACTATCTTGCACAATTATTTTTATCAATCATGGATCACATGGGAATAGATTCCCATTGATGTGCAACTTGATATGTTCGATCATTGGCTGATATGTAAATAAATAATATTTATTTTGAAATTTATTTCATTAATAACTTGATATTATAAATTATTTTTAGGGTTTATGGTATCCCATTGATGATATCATGTATGAATCAATCCACGCAGCACATGAGGTGTCTATGCACGACTGTTTCTGTCAGTTTTTTCACAATTTGAGAAGGATGACAATGAAGAAAGTAGGAGTGGAAATATTTGATGAGTCATGTAGAGCCCAATGACTAGAGTACATTTTATCTCACGTTTGGGATGGATTATGTTCACACTAGTTGGGTGGTATATTTCTAAGGAGATCTTCATCGGGCCGACAGAATTGAGGGAGACAGAAGGTGACGCATCGAGAAGGTAGCCGTACATTCAGTATGCATAGAGAGCTTCTAGTAAGTAATTTTTTTAAATATTTTATATAACTTTAAATATAAATAGTTTATTTTATATTCATATAGGTAGTTAAGCAACCCGATATTATGGAGTACGACCTTTATCGGAGGATGTATAGTGATCCAGCCACTAGAGATATTAGAGGTGATCACCAGTGTCGGATTGTGATCAGTATTTTTTCTTTTTCATTTTGAAAATTAACTGCATATAACATTTTCACTATTTTAATTTCAAATTGTAACTAAAGGAGTCATATGAGGTCGTGACCTCTCAGAAAAAGGCTGAGAGTCAGACTGAGAAGGGTAATTAGACTAGTGCCCACTATTTCGATGAGGTGACATGGATGTAGGCGACCCGGTATACCTTCAAGAATGGATGAGTAGATGGTATCGACTCTTGATTGACTCCTGGGACTTATTTTCATACTGCTGCGATGTTGATATCCATCTCGAGAGGAGCTCATGGAGAGGCATCATCTTCCGGATCACAGTATTAGGAGCAGATGCGAGCTAAGAGTGAGCTTATATAGAGTTTGCGTAAGGAGAAAGAGGAGATGTGGTAGCATCAAAAACATCATGAGGAAGAGTACTGATGACAACAACAACAATATGATGAGCAGATGTGTTGATGGCAGCAGCATCAGCATGAGCAGATGGAGTACTTGCGCTGTCTGACTCGTAGTTTAGGGATGAAGTTTCTTCCACCATCTCCTCCAGCTCCTCCACCTCCTCCAGAGGACCATCCTACCCAGTAATTTTTTTGTCATGTTAAAAACATTTTAATTCAAAGTTTGTTGTAATATTAACTATTTATAGTTTATGTATTTTATATTAGTGCGAATATGACATAATTTAATATTTTTTAATTTTTTTAATATTTTAATATTTTAATATTTAATATTAGTATTTTTTAATGTTTTTTTATTTTACTAATAATAATAAAAATATTTTATTATTTTTTTATATTTTTTGCGAATATTGATAATTTTAATATTTTAATATTTTATAATTATTTTAATAATATTAATAATATTTTTTCATAAATATTAATAATAATAACAACATTATTATATTATTAGTATTATTTTATTATTAATATTATAATAATATAATTTTTTGTATTATTAATATTAGTATTATTATATAATATAATATTATTTATATTAACAATATCAATATTCTTGTTATTTTCTAATATTAATTTATCATATTTTTATTGAATATATATTTTATATTTTATTAAGTATTTTCGATGTAACCTTTTGAGACAGGTTCCCATCGCAAATAGTTTATATATTTTTTAATAACTATTTACGACGGGAAAATGGGACCGTCGCAAATACTTTTTTACGATGGGCCCGTCACAATAGGTTTATATATATATAAATGGAGATCTATTTGTGATGGGCCCATTGCAAAAAAATGCTATTTGCGATGCCATTTTCTGCAATGGGCTATTTGTGACGAGACCCCATCACAAAAGATCATTTGCGACGAGATCCCATCGCAAATAACCCGTCGTAAATACCTCAAATTCTAGTAGTGTGTTATTTATTTTTTTGGATTGATTCTTTCTTCAATTCCAACTTGCTTACTTTATTGTTGATGTACATGGAAAATTCAAAATGTTCCATGATGTGACCTTTCCTACCATAATAGAATCATATTTTATTTGGCGTGACATTATTCACATCATTCATCACAAACTTCTTGGGAGTTTTTTATTTAAGAATCTTCTTCTTTCATTTACATCCCAAGGTTGACCTGTCATCTTCTTTTCTTACCCGCTTCACTTTTTGTTTTGGTGTTCACTTCACATCAACATATGATTTTTGTATGATTCATACATACCATCACTCATCATAATAGTGACCAATTTTATTGTAATAATCATATAAAATTTCAAAGTATCCATATATATATTCTTGATGAACCTTTTCTATGAATTCTGATTCTGTTGTGTAGGTTTCCTCTTTTATGAAGCTCTTCTCCCCCCAAATGTAGGCATTCTATAATTTTCATATAATGAAATATTGTGAAAAAAATTTTATTCCCTAAAGAAAATACTTCAAACAATACAACCAGTAGCCAACAAATCTAAATTTATCCTTACCTGACATTTTCTAATTATTTTTAACATTTTGGTTCTTTTGGGCATCACATTTCTTATTTTTTCTTTCTCTAGAGAACAATAATTATTTTAATTCTTTATATCCACCTTTGTAGATGTAGTTTATTCCTGATTATTTTTCTTCACCCATGTTTGTCCAAATTTTATAATTCAGTCTGTACCAGTCATGAGAACAATATTAGTACACATAGATTTATCTAGACAAAGGGTTGTGTTGTTCAATGTTCCTATAATATATTTATCCTTATATAATATCATGGACTTCTTTCCACTTGGTTGAGTCATTCCAGAAATAAACTCTTATCATAATAATTCTTGGTAGTAATTCTTTTCTCTGTATCTTGTTAAGTCTCAGCTTGTGTCTCTTCCATATTTCTCAGTTTCACATATAATTCAAGGCATTTTAATTTGAGAGAAATCTTCTTATCATAAAATGATATAAAGATTTATCCCCAATGAATATTCATCTTTTAAATCTCATTTTAATGCACTCAATTGGCCTTCAGTGATAAATTGTTAAGATCCTTGATTATTTTTTCATTAACCTTCAGTTGAGTTTCTTTAACATTCATTGATGTGTTATGCAGCTTTTCTAATGCATGGATAACTTCTATAAAAACCATTTCAAATAAATATTTCTCACCAATATTACAGAGACTCATAATTTTCATACATAGATATCACATCTTAATTGATTAGTATTCATTAAAATAATAAAACAATCCATGCTCAAATCATATACGTCTAGTGCCTTTGGAAACATGGATATATAAACAACTAGTTCATAAGTGAACTACATCATCTCTCACCATGTTATTCATAACTAGAACCCTTCTTATACATATCATACTCAATACATTTCTTCATAAAATATGGAAGGAAACATAAGAAATGGTGATCTCAAATTCTCAGTAAGGGTAAACAAGGGAGATATCAATGATCTCATAAACATAACATGAGCATAAGGATCTGAGAACATGATAATAACATATGAAAACCATACCCTAAATATCATAGATCATAATATTCAATCATGGAATAGTCTTGGAATTTCATAAGACATGAATCATAAGGTAATCAAGGAACATGATCCATGAGATCATAACATTATCTTAAGACATAAGTTTGTGGAATACATATAAGTATAGAAAATCATTTCCTTAATAGTAAAGGATTAATTAAAAGACTATCATAGTTATAGAATCCCAACATTTTCTTACATTACTATTACATTATTTTAAAGGTAAACAACATAATCATATTACACATAGAGGATACAATGTTTTAGTGTCTTGGGCAAACTAGGACCATACATAGCAATTACGACATCAAGCATAAACATTTATTTAATTTCTTCTTCTATACTTTCTTGTTGTCACTTGTCCTCTCCTTAGTACATGTATCCACCTAAGGATATACATCAAAAGGGGTGATATAGAAGCCTAGTAATAGGATAGATAATAACAATATAGCATGGTATGAGAATAATCATAACATAGGCAAAAGATCATGAACATGAGAGGAGCATAAATAAAAGACTTGAAATGTGGCAATGCATAAAAATGAAACATCATGTCTTAGTGGTTAACTACCACACATACTTGTGAACCAAGCTAGAATCTTGTTCACACATAATTTCACATTTACTAATGAGAATAATTACTTTACCCAATGCATTGGAGCACTGTATAATTCCAGGCTCATCCGTCACATTTAAACATTCATATTGCGCTATATAATTCCGGGCGCACCCGTCACATCATAACATTATGATTTATCATGCATGCCACAATGAACATATAACATAGATTAAAATAATGAACCCATGAAAAGGAATTGGTTTCATATCATAATAACACATTTATAAGCTTTGGGTTCCCAAAAGAAAGAGGTAATAACATACATGTTACAAGAACCGTCCACCTTGAGTGAGAAGTAAAAGGGGTGTTCTTAAAAGAAGATTTCTTTTGGAAAACATTTTGTTGGACATAAAAACCAGTTAAAAACATGTATATACCATAAAAGTAAAGGAAATTATGAACAAATGATCTTTTAGGAGTAACCATATCAAAAATGGAGTGAAAGATGGAGAACCTGAAGGAAGAAAATTGGGTTTGAGATTTCCTCTTACCTTGTATCCGAATGATTTCTTCTCTTTAATGTCCTGTATAATGACATTATATTCATTAATTAGAAATTAAATAATCTTTTATACATTAATAGGGTTAATTCTTGTTTCATTATGTCATTTTATGTTCCTTTGGATAACTTATAGAGTTTTAAAACATTGTTCGGGGATGTGCGTTTTTATGGTTTTTCTTGGGTGGTTCACTTGTATTCATAAATTGAAGTTCGAGTAGAACATGAGTAAATATACAGAACTGATATTAAATGTTATTAATGATATTACATGAGTTTTAATGATCTTATAATGAATCATATTATATCCATGTGGATGAATCATTAGATAAGAATTAAATGAAGATTGTTTGGGTTAATTTGGGCGGTTTTTCGATCACAATGAACTTGTTTTAATTTATCACTTAGTAATATGTTTATAATTCAGTTAAAGAACTTTAAATAGGAAATAATACATATAAAAAATTCTGGTTCAACCATAAAAATGGTTTCATGACCATATCTGAAGGTAGAAATGGAAGAAGAAATCATGTTGTTCTTGAAGGTGATAAATTAACACCTCACGAACAACGTTCTCTTTAATAAAATAAAAGGAAGAGGGAAAGGGGGTTGGATGATATAATATACCATTAGAATCATAAAATTAAATTATATGTATAATATTGTATTTAAATTACCATTTGGATGAAGATAGGTGGGGAGAGATCAAGAAATTAACTTGAACTTGAAAGGAAATTAAAGGAGAAGAGGGAGAGAAATTACCTCTTGAATCCTTCTCTTAAGAACCTCCTTAAGGGCCTAAGCTTGGTCTTTTGATGAGACCAGAAGATCTTGGACATGGGGGAGGGGATAGGGAAGGTTTTTGGGAAGAGTTTAGAGAAGTCTTGGAGCTTTATATGTGTGAGGAAATGAGGGTGTGAATGGTGGCTTTTATAGTGGAGGGGAGATGAGTTTCCTTAATATAAAATTCATTAGTTTATTAATTTCCCATCAGACAAGGAATAGTGAGTCTTGAATGACAAAGAATAGTAATTTTATCACGTGATCCCGAAATAAGTGATCTTACATCAGTAGATCATCATCTATGACTCCATTAATCCATTATTTAGCATTTATTGTAAATTATCGGATTCTACTATTCATAAAAAATTCAAATATATCAGAAAAATCCCAAAAATTTACCCCAACCATTTTTCGATGTGTAGAATTCAAAAATGAAGTCCATTTTTCAAAAATAATTTTCTAAATATTACTAATTTAATATTTAATTAAAATCATAATTTACTTAAAAAACAGTTTTTAAGATTAAAACTGATTTATAGTGCTTTCAAAAATTACGTAGGGTATTATAAAATTATCTAAAAAATATAATACATTGATTAAATAATTTATGAATACATTTTAGGGAAATAAATTTCCTTTTAAATTAATTAATTAATTATAATTAATTATTTATGACTTACAAAATACCAAAATGTTTACTAAGGTCAAATTGTCACTTTCTAAGATGTCTAAATTTTATTTAATTATTCATAGGTAAGGTTACTCTTATGTTGGATGATTTACTATTCATAAGAGTCATATTACTATTCATAAGGGTATGTTACTATTCCTAAGGGTACGTTACTATTCACTGAAAATTATTTTTGTTCCATTAGACTCCAAAAATCATCTTGAACACAACCGTGTATGTCATATTTTCGAAATTCCAAACACAGAAGTGAAAAACTTATGTTTAAAGGTCACTTATCACTTAGTAGTTCATTATGTTGTGTTTTCATGTTATTTTATGACATAAATATAAGAAGGGAATTTCCATTGAAAAACTTTGGGTCGTTACAATAGTGGATTGGGATCACTTCCAAGACTATTATAGTAGTCAAGGTTCACTCCCAAGACTATCATAGTGGATAGAGTCCCTTACTGAATTGGATTCACTCCCCATTCTAGTCCTATTTATCTCACGAGATATTCATCTTTACCCAATGAATTGGTGAAAAATATAATTCCTAACCCACCCATCACATAATGAAAATCATATATATATATATCTGTGTGTGTGTGTGTTCCACAAGATAATGAAACATTAATCATATCATAATCCATGAAAAGGAGTCAGGTTTCATAAATATTTCATCATAGTAAAACATGTGGAAAAGAAACAGGTTTTATAAACACATTATGATCATAATCATAAACCATCCAAAGAAAGAAGATAGATGGTATCGGTAAATCATATCCCCTATAAAACTTAAATAACATCAAAGGATGTCATCATAGATGAAAAATTTCTTTAAAAGATCATATGAAATGTTTCTTGAGGAAAACATCCTTTTCACTTTGAAATTAGTTATTTAAAATATATAAAATTTCCAAATATTAAAGAAAAAAATTTATTTGAAAAAAACCTTGAAAATCATAAAGTATGATTCAATACATTGAGTGGACATTATGGATGGAAGTTTTTGTTCATTTCATATAGGTTAAAAAACATTCCTTTCACACTTTTGTAAAAAGTCAAAAAGTACCTCATTTAGAAAATGAAAATAATATTCCTTTAAAACCATTTTGTAAAAAATAAATAATGGGTAAAAATGAATTTAAATAACCATATGATAATATTATAAAATTTTTTGAAAACATTTTTATAAAACATGGATATATAAGAAAAAAGATCTTCAACCGAAGAGAGAAAAAAGTTGGTTTTTCCTTAAAAACATTATTTCAGTCTCTTGATTACATATAGAGAGGAAAATGAAAGTAAAAAATATTTTATAAATAAATAACTATAGTATAATAAAATTCATGAGATTATATATAGGTATATAATAATATTTCATCATTAGAAACTTGATGATAAACAATCTTGGTAAACAGTTAGATTGTAACATAAAACCATCACCTTAGGTCTGACTTCCTTCATATGTGTTTGAACCTCATGTATAATAAATATATGTTTATTATATATATATATATATAAATAATAATCATATATATAATTCCATATATAAATTACTTAAAACCTTTTATCAACCATTTTTTAATAATTCTTTATTAAAATCACCATTCTAGGTGATAACTGCTTCATTTTTCATCTATGTTTTGGTTCAAATTTTTTGGTCCTCATACATTTATTATGGCTCCAAAATCTCCAGAATTTTAATAATTATATAAAAATCATATAAATTCACTATATATAATTTTATATTAATCCATACAATTTATAAATAGAAAAATGAATTGCACCGTTCTTTGAGATGACAAGCCGTACATATGCATGAACATTTTTTCCATTTTTCAATGGATGAAATTAAGTAATGTAAATAATAATTAAACTTTTTAAAATCATAATTATATCATATAAATAATATATATTCATAAAATATATCCTTATTATCATCCATTTCAAAATAAACTGAAAAATGAATCAATCGCTTCATGGTGGTCGTAGTCCACACGTATGCACGAGCGACGTTGTCATTTTCCAACAGATTGTAAGGTAAGAAGGTATATGTGATATTATATTTAAAAAATTATAATAATATAATAAATATTAAATATATAAATTAAATATATTATTATATCCAACTATGATATGTGGTGATGGAAAACGGATTACATCGATTTTCGATGCGATAATTAGCTGTACACACGATTGATAGTTCTTTTCCATTTTGGTAGAAGAGGAGATGAATATAGGTTATTAAATAAAAATAATAACATATCAGTACATGTAAGATACTTTTGTTATTATATTTTAATTATTAATACATAACTGAAGGTGGAAAAAGAATAATTAAAAATAAAGAGCTTACTGAATACAATTACATTCGATTAGAAAAACATTCTTTGGATCTATTATTAAGGTCCCTAGGGTTGGTATTTTGGGAAGAAGAGTATATATAGAAAATGTATAAGGATTTTGGGGAAATATTGTTTTAGGTTTTGGTCAAGATAAATGGCACAATAGGTGTGAATAAGTGAAGGGAGGAGGTGCCCTTTTATAATTGAGGTGAGTGTCTCATTTGTAATTTTTCAACGTTTTAAAATAATGTCAAGTCACTTTCATGAAAAAATGGATAAAAAATAGATAATATTAGAAGTTTATAAGGATAAGGTATAAATTAAACCAAACAATGGGGTTCAATAAAGTGTTTAGTTCATTGTTAACCCTTATCTTTATAGATTAACTCATGGTAAACCTGTTTTAACTTTAACCGTGGTAACGATTTTTTACTATTTTTACTATTAATTATAAAAAAATAAGCTAAAATTATGAACTAATATTAATTATTCCGATTAAAAATATGGAATCCATTTTATCAAATTCAATTCATATAATTGGTAGAATATAATTTTAAATTAAACCCACAAATGTGATGAAAAGTGGTTTTCTAAATATTTTTTTTCTTAAGTATAAAAAGTTTTTATATCAAAATTATACATAAAATTGATTATAATAACATAAATTGAATTAATAATAATATAATTTAAATATTTTTTCTTTTAAAACCACTTTAAGATAAAATGTAACTTTTTAAATTCTTTAAATGAAAAGATACTTTTTAATGAAAATCAGTATTCTTCATTATTCATAGAAAATTTAATCTTGTAAGAAAATTCTCAAAATTTAACTCTAAGATAATTTTAATATTTAAAAAAAATTAAGTTCATTATTATTAAATAATTTTTCTAAAAGTGGTAAAAATTAAAAATATTTGCGCAAAACATGATGAAACCGCTTGTTAGAAAAATGTAGTTTTTAAACATAAAATTAGATATATTCTTATCGAATGCCTAGAAAAAATATTTAAGGAATGGTAAAATATTTGATTGAATATATAATATATAAATTTCATTAAAATCATTCACTAATAGTTATGAATTTAATTATTATGATAAAAACATATTTCCAGCATAAAAGTAGTTTTTCAAAAAAAATATATTTTTTACTTTCAAATGGTTTTTATTTTCATTTTTAATCAATTGATAACCAATGAATTTATTCTTTACTTTTTTAAACCATATTTTTTTTTTCATTATTTGGTTTTTCATAATCATACCCACCAATTTCATGGCTAATTTATAATGGTATATTATATTACAGTTCATTTAGACCCGGGGTTGTGTGTATCGCAAGCTATCGAAGAGATTAAATTTATTTAAAAAGAAATATATAATAAAATATAAATTTGTTACATTATACCACCGTAAAATTAATTTAACTATTTAAATTAAATTAATTAATTAAAAGTAAATGAGGATATATCACTCTCATCACATCCTCGGGTTCCCAAGTAGCTTCTTTGATTCTCTGATTCCTTAAGAGAACTTTAATCTTGTGAGTAGTCTTGTTTTTCAACAATTTATCTCTATGATACAAGATTTTGACTAGTTTTTCTTCATATAAAAGATCATTCTATAATGATATAAACTCTTATTTTAGTACATGTGAAGGATCATGGATGTACTTCCTTAGGAGATATACATGGAACGCATCATAAACTTGAGATAGGTTCGGTGGAAGTTCCAAGAGATAAGCTACCATCCCTACTCGATCAAGAATACCAAATGGAAAAATATACCTAGGGATAATATTTCCTTAATTCCTAAATCTTATAACCTTATTCCATGAATTAATTCATATAAAAACCTTCTTAACTACTTCAAACTAAAAATCTCATTGATGATTATCAGTATAAATTTTCTATTGACTATAAGCTACCTTGATGTGCTGTTGAATAACTCTAAATTTATCTTCCATTTCCTCATCTATCTCAGGTATTAATATATTTATTTCTATAACCTCATCTCAAGACATTTTATTTCTACACATTTTTCCATAGAGGGATTCATACTAATCCATATTAATTATCAAGTGAATGTTATTGTGAAGTTACAAATGATCAAATAATAACTGAGAGGGAGGGGGTGTTGAATTAGTTTTTCACTTTTTATGAGTTTCAAAACTTTTAGATTCTTAACCCCTAAAAACTATTAATATTTTTTTCCTTATCAAAATTTAGTAAATAATCATGCATGAAAAATTAGTAAACCAAGTAAATAACACAAATTTACAAGGTTTAACCTCAGCTTGAGAACTTACATCTTTTCTATAGCCACTCCCATGGGTATATAAAAATAAAATATTATGAATAAGTGAATAAAACTTATGAAAAATCCCATTAGAAACCTTATATATCCCTATAGGAATTACTATACTGACTCCCATCAGTTTACAATGTTTTATTATAAAAAAATTGATCCAAAAAAAAGAATAAAGACTTTGTTGAAACTACTCCACAATTGCTCAGTCCAAATCCTCAGTTTGATTTAGTTGGATCCAATTTTCTCAATCCAATGAGTCTGGATCTGATTCTATCAATATGATGAGTCTAGATTCGATTCTCTCAATAAAATGAGTCTGGATCTGATTCTCTCAATATGATGGACCCAATAGGATAAACCCATTATCAATATGAAAAACTCAAACTCTACTCAAATTCTCAATATGATTTTCTTCAGTCTGATTAACTCAATTAGATTGAATGAATATGATCTTCTCAATATGATATTTCTTAATATGATAAACAAACATTCAACCATCTAATCCTCTTCATGATATCTCTAACCAAAAATGACTATAACTTGATTTCTTCAGCGCTCTACCTTTTATGATTGCGTTAAAGTTAACAGATGAATAAATGATTTGAACAAGTATTTATAAGAAACATAGAAAGAAAAAGTGGGAAAATTGATAACTTTCCCTGATTCCTCAAATTTCAAAATCTCTGAAAATATATCACATTTAAACTTCAACTTTGACTTCTTCAAACCCCCTTAGAGATCTTCAAGATTTACAAAAAATTGAATTTCAAGTTTTACCTCCTCAAATATTCATCAAACTTCTTGAATATTCTTTTTGAGTCTTCTTCTTAATCAACTCATTACAAATCTGTTTCCTTCTTAGCTCATTATGATATGTTTCCTTCTCAGTTCATTATGATTTCTATTTCTTTCTCAACTCATTATGATTTATGTTTCCTCCTTCAGCTCATTAGGATTTCTGTTTCCTTCTTTATATCATTACGATTTCTGTTTCCTTCTTTAGCTCATTTTGATGGAATTCCCATTATGATTGAGATTCCCATTCTAATGGAAATATAATTATGATGGAAATCCCATTACTATAGAATTTCCATTATGATGGAATCTCAATACTATAATTTTGAAATCCTTAAAACTTCTCTGCTATTTCTTCAAAATATTTTATCATGATAGTTTTCATGATTTGTGAGAACATTATGACTAAAAAAGCATTGTTTTATTTAGTTTAGAAAGTATTAAAATTTTCTAACTCCTCACTTCACAATATTCTTTCAAAACTCTTCAGCAACAGTATGACTTATTTACTCAATAACTTATTTCTTTATCTGATTATGAAAAAGGGAAACTTCTAGCAAACAACAATTTCTACCTACAATTCTTTTGGATACGATGATTTGAATACAATGAATATGGATCCAATACTATGAGTTTTATGAATCTTCATTAAGATGAATATGGGTCTAATTCCAAAATAAAAAAAACATTCTTTTACAAAATTTTATTTTTCAAAAAATAAAAAACTTTGTTAAAATAAAACACCACAAAGGTTCTTCAATATCTCCCTTTAGATTTGTTGAAAACCCTTGTTAAAAACTTTTCAAACTCTTAGAATTTTTTTACAACTCATATTTTTTAAGCAAATAAAGTTTTTTGACTTTTATCAAAACATATAATTTCTCAAAAGAGAGTTTATTGACCCCAAAATACTAAATAATTTAATGTTTTTGAAGGAATTACATCACTTAGTGGCAAGAAAATTTTGTTTCCATATAAAGATAAACTCCCCCTCATTTTTATATTTTCCTCTCCCAATTTTCTTTTTCTATCACTTTTATTTTTATCTCCCCCATTTTATGATAACCAAAAATTTAGATTCATAAAATAAAGATAAGTAAAAACTTCTTACGGAGTAAAAATTTGTTACTTTCTCTCCCCCGTTGTCAACATAATCTAAAGCACGATGGGGGTTTTTCCTTATGAGGGTTAGGAAGTCATCGGAGGAGGCTGAACATGAAGTTACAACCTCAATTGCACAAAACTTTCTTTTGGAATTAGTTTTTTAAAGATATAAACAATCTAATACTTTGTTGAAATGTATTCCATCAAAACATATCCAACAAAAAATTTCTATTTTATAAATTGAAACATTATATCAATTTGTTTTAATCTTGAATGTTGGACAAGATTCTTAAAAAGATCAATTGTACTCTGATTATCACAAAGTATCTTTAATGGTTTAGAAACTTTTACTTTCAAATATTCTAGATAAACTTTCATCCATAACATTTGAGTACAATTCTAAGTAGCTGCAACATATTTGGGTTCATATGTTCTCAAAGTTACTGAACTTTATTTCTTTCAATTCCAACTCAAACAACATTCACCTAAGAAAAATGTTCATCTTGAGGTTGATTTTCTACCATTAAAATCCACAGTCCAATCGATATTAGTAAAACAATGAAACTTTATCTAAATATTTATTTTGTATAAAAAATCACGTGAAGTTGTTCTTTTGACATATCTTAGAATTATTTTCACTGCCAACATATATGATTCTTTCAGATTACTTTGATACCTGGCACACAAAGTCACATCAGAAAAAATATCAGGCATTGAGGATGTAAGGTAAAGAAGACTTCCTATTAGCTTCATAAAGTATTTCTGATGCACACTTATTCCAGATTCATCTTTACTCAACTTTGTGCTCACTAGAATAGGAGTTGAAACTTCTTTGTATTCTACCATCTAGAACTTCTTTAACAATTCCATACCATACTTTTCTTGAGATAGGAAAATATATTTTTCCTTTTTTTGAACTTGTAATCCTAGGAATAAAGTTAATTCTCCTAATATAGGAATTGAAAAATTATTCTTCATTTCCTTATATCTTCTACATAAACAATTACAATTAAATATCCAGAGTCAAAATATTTCATATATAAGTTTCTATCAACTTTTCCTTTTAAAAAATTTAACATTCACAGACAATTTTCAAGTTTTTAATACCAACCATGTAGATATTTTTAATCCCATACAAAGATTTATTCAGTTTACAAACTTTTTTTCATCCTCATCAAGTAGAAACCCACAACATTGTTCAATGTAAAATTCTTCTTCAATATCACCATTTTAGAAAGTTTAATTTACATCCATCTGATAATTTTTTTAAATTTTATGTGTCTCTACTAAAATAAAAATTCTAATAGTTTCTAATCTTGGAACTGAGGAAAATTTTTCTTCAAAATCCACACCTTCCACATATGTATAGACTTTACAAACAAGATTGGATTTGTTTCTTGAAACTTCTCCATGTTCATTTAAATTCTTTCTATAAACCCACTTGGTTCTGATAAATTTTTTATTTTCTGAACATAAAACAAGTTCCCATGTTTCATTCTTCTCAATATGATCCAAATATTCATTTATATCATCCATCCATTATTTGTGATTAATAGCCTTTGAAACTGATTCTAGTTTAACTTTTGAGATAAGTGATGTATAATTTTCTAATCTCAACATCATTCTTGTCTAAATGGAGCCTTTTGATTTCAAATAATGTTTTAGGATTCCACATGTTTTTATAAGGTATGATATTTCAAAGTTTCTTTCCCAACTGAAATTTTCTCATCATAGGATTCTTCTGAATATTGATAAGGATGTTTTGAATTACTTTCACTATAGTTGTAATTCTTCTATTTATCCTCCTCAGCATTATCAATAACTTTTGTTAAGGAAATTTTATTTTCAATTACCTTCACATAATATAAGTCCGCCAACTTTTGTAAATGTTTTTTTCAATATTTGAAACTTCTTCCATTTGGTGAATAACCCATAAAAGTTCCTTCCTCAACTTTCTCATCAAACTTTCCCAAATCTAGATTTTTGATTTTGAGAAAACACAGACTTAAAAAAACTTTGAAGTATTTCAATGAGGTTTTTTTGTTATACCACATTTCATAAGGATTAATGATAGTTTCCAATCTCAAAAATCATCTGTTTTTAACATGTACAATAGTACTAACAACTTCTCTACAATAGAATTTTGAAAATTTGTGTTATGCTAATATACTTCTTCCCATTTCCACCAAACTTCTATTATTTCTTTCTGTTACTTATTTTTTTTATAGAGTATAAAGAGCACTATACTGATGTTTTATAGCATGCTTTCTCAGATAATTTTAAAAATTATTGTTTTTGAATTTAGTACCATTATATGTTCTCAACTTATTTATAGAAACCCCAATTTATTTCTTAACATCTTTTTTGAATAATTTGATCATTTGAATAGCCTCTGACTTGTTCTTCATTAACATGATGTTTTTCATCCTAGTGAAATCATAAATAAAAGTGATAAAGTATAAATCTATTTTTTTTATTAATGTCTCATCAGGCCACATAAATCAGAATGAATAATCTCAAGTGGTCTGGTAGATTGAATCTCAACTCTTTTATGACTTTTGTTAGTCATCTTCCCTTTTTGAAAAGTTACACAAACATATTCTTATATTCTTTTCAATTATGGAACATTTTGAACAATATCAACTTTATCAATTTTGTTCGTACTTTTTTTCCAAGGTTCCCAAGTCTTCAGTGCCATAATTTTTTTTCATCTTCTTCACTCAAGTAATAGAATTTATTGAATTCTCTTATTTGAAAGAGATTCCCACTGCTTCTTTCTGCTTTTGAAATGACTTTTCCATCTTTCACACTTTTAATGATAAATAAATATTTTCTAAAAAAACTTATTTTCCATCATCACAAAGTATACTTACACTAAGTAAGTCATGTTTTACCCCATCACTAAATAAAAATTCCTTAGATTTTAACTTTTTTGGATTCAGTTTCAACCGTTTCTATTCCTCTAATTTTTAAAGAATTATCATTACCAAAGGTAATTTCTCCTCCATTATGACTATCAACATGTTTCAAGATTTTTATATAAATTTTTATATGTGAACAAAAACCACTATCAAGTATCCATGGTTTGTTCATTTTACTTTCTTTCAAAGCTATCTCAATAACAAAATCCCTTTAATCAACTTTTTTTCTTTTCAACTTTTTTTTTTATTTTCTATCATAAGAAACTTGTTCTAGAAAGAGTGTCATACATATTTTGGCATGATGAATAGATTGATCACATATTCCACAAAATTATTCAAGTCATTCAAATTGATTTCTTGTTGGAAATTTTCGAACTACTTGAGAATTCACTTTTTCATATTTTTGTAAGTTAAGAAAGTTTCTCATTCTAGTTTCACTATTTCTTCCAATTTTCTCAAGAATTATTCCAGGTAATGATAAATTGTAAAAATAATTATAATCCCTATGTCCATATATTAAAAAACAACAATAATAACCATAAAATCTTGATTTTCTATTGAAATAATATCTTTCTCTATTGAAACTTTGTTGAGGTTGGTAACTTCTTTTAGCTCTAACATATTAAGGATGTGGACCATATTTTCTTTTGAGTGAGTTATCTAGTTTTTTAAATTTTATAGTTTTATCACATCCTTTTTCCACCCAAGATTTTCCAGTACTTTTTTTCCAAAACTTTAAATGTTAAAATAATCATATGAAACATAATTGTTTTTGTAAGAGAAGATTTAAACTGATTCTTGTATTGAGCCTTCTCATCATCTTTAGAAGTATCAACTTTTTCTTTTGAATCTTTATTGAAGTTTTAATTTATCTTCCTCAAGGTCCTTTCAGACTTAAGAAGTTTTTATTGAAACTTGTTAAACTCTTCTTCCTTAGCTTCCAGATTCTTACTAATATCTTCAATCAACTTTCCCTGTTAAGAAATTCTAAATTTGTAACTTAAAGTATCTTGAATTTATTCATCCTCCCACTTTATGACATATTTTCTTCCATGAGAAACTTCTTCACAATCTTTATTTATTAATCTAATTTATTTCTTAAGAGTTTTTTTTGTTTAAGACATGAAAAAGTCTTTTATGAGATGATACTCGCTATAAGTTTCTTCACTACCTTCTTCACTCTCTGAGGAATCTTTTGTTTTATCAACTTTTTCAATGAAGGTTCTGAATTTTTCTAAACTTTCATCTTCAGAAGAATGATTAAAATTTCTTATGAAACATACTTATTTTGTTTCTAGTAAACTTCTTCTTGAATCTATTGGAATACTTTTCTTATTTATCATTTTGTTCTACTTATTCTATCAGGATTTTTCATCAAAATCATCTTGATATTCTCCAAATTTTTTCTTGGGGAAATTCATAGAAAAGCGTTCAATTCCCCCACACTCAAAAATTTTTAGCAGAAGTTTACCTTCATACTTTAATATTCCTATTTTATAGTTCTTGGATATAAGAGGCATGATTTTTTATTCAACTCATCATCCTATTTATCTTCAGACTCATAAGGATCAACTTCTTCAAGATCTTGGATTTTTATCTTTCTCATAGCTTCAAAATCCATTTCATCTTTTATCTTCTTTTTAAACATTGAGCATTTCTTCATTTCACAAGAAATAATAAATTTATGCAATTCATCAAGAGATAGATCATCCTTATCTTCTAAAGAATAAATTTTAGAATCAAACCTATCTGGAAAGTTTCTCATAATTTTATTCACAATTGTAGAATCTTCCAGGAAATCTCTAAATCCTATGTTGTTTCAAATAATTTCATTTACCCTAGTGGATTATTCATCATTTTTTTAATCTATCATTCTGACGTCTTCATACTTACAACGTCAGTTTTATATCTTTTTTTCCTTAAGTTTTGTATTCCCTTCGAAAACACTTTCCAGCTTGTCACACATAATTTTTGAAGTTTTAAGACCCATCAGCTTCTGATAAAAACTTTTTAGTAAGGACATGGGAATATCATTTCTACCCTTTCCATCAAATTTTATATTTATCTCACTAGAAAAGGTCATTGGGGAATCTTTCTCAATAAGAAGAAACCCAATAATACCAACATTAACAACTTTTAGGCCAAGATATAAGAGATAAGGAATCACCCTATTTTTCCATCAATAATAATTTTTTCCATCAAATATAGGAATTAATCTACTATTGAAAGAATTTATATTATCTATGATAATAATTAAACAAGGGAACATTCCATTTGATACTAATTGAAGTTCTAAAGGATCTAATAACAACTTATATGGGGGGGTGTTTGAATTAGTTGTTAAATTTTTATGAGTTTAAAAAATTTTAGAAACTTAACCCCTAAAACCTATTAATATTTATTTAATTATCAAATTTTAGTAAATAATCATGCATGAAAAAGTAGGAAAGTAAGTAAATAACACAATATTTACAAGGTTCAACCTTAGTGTGAGAACCTATATCCTTTCCATAGCCTCTTCTGTGGGTCTATACAAATCCAATATTATGAATAAGTGAATACAACTTGTTCCAACTCCCATTAAACACCTTATATCATTCGATAGTAATGATTAAACTAACTCCCATCATTTTAAAATGTTTTCTTATAAAACAATTTATCCAAATAAAATAATAAAGACTTCTTTGAAATTGCTCCACAATTGCTCAATCCGAATCCTCAATCTGATTTGACTAGATCTGATTTTCTCAATCCTATGAGTCTAGATATAATTCTCTCAATAAGATGAGTTTGTATCTGATTATCTCAATACGATGAGTCTGGATATGTCTATCTCAATATGATAGAATCAATATGATAAACCCATTCTCAATCTAAAAGACTCAAACTCTACTCAACTTCTCAATATGATCTTCTTCAGTCTGATTGACTCAATATGATTGACTAAATACAATCTTATCAATATAATAATTCTCAATTAGGTAATAAAACATTCAACTGTCTGATCCTCTTCACAAGATCTCTATATGATAATGACTCTCACTTGATTTCTTCAGCACTAATCCTTTTTGGATTGTGTGAAAGTTAACAAATGAATGAATTATCTGAGAAAGTTTTTATAGGAGACTCAAAAAGAAAAATCAGAAAATTTGAAAACCTTCCCCACTTCCTCAAATTTCAAAATCATTGAACATATCTTGAATTTAAACTTCAACTTTGAATTCTTAAAACCCCCTTAGCTTTCTCTAAGATTTATGCAAAAATAAATTTCAAGTTTGAACTCTTCAACTCTTCATCAAAATTCTAGAATATTATTTTTGAGTCTTATTAATAATCACCTCATTAAAAATATGTTTCCTTCTTATCTCATTATGATCTGTTTCATTCTCATCTCATTATTATTTTTTTCTTTATCATCTCATTACAATTTCTGTTTCATCCTTTAGCTCACTACTATTTCTATTTCCTTCTTCAGATCATTATGATTTTTATTTCCTTCTTCGACTCATTACGATGGAATTCCAATTAAAATTGAAATTCTCATTCTAATGGAAATATTATTATGATGGAAATCCCATTATGATGGAATTTCCATTATGATGGAATCTCCATGCTGCAATTTTAAAATTCTTTAAACTTCTTCACAATTTCTTCAAAAGATTTTATCATGAGAGTTTTCATGATTTGTGGAACTTTATGACTAGAAAATTATTGCATTATTTAGTTTAGAAATTATGAAAAATTTCTAAATCCTCACATCACAATCTACTTTCAAAACTATTCAATAAAAATATGACTTCTTCACTCAATAAATTCTTTCTTTCTCAGATTACGAAAAATAAAAAAATTCCAACCAAAAAAATTTCTTCCTATGATTATTTTGGATCCAATGATATGAATATAATATAGATAGATTTGATACTATGAGTCTGATAAATACTCATTACGATGGATATGGGTTTGATTCCTGAATAACAAAAAAATTCTTTTACAAAGAGGTTATTTGTCAAAAAATAATTTTTTTTTAAAAAAACACCACAAAGGTTTTTCATATTGTTGTAAGAAAACTTGAATAGAGTAATGTTTTTATCCTAAACACCTTTTAAATACATAGAAAAAGATATCAACATATCTTATAGGGTTTTAATGGTCTGCTTAGACTAACCATTTATCTAAAGATGATAAGTAGTGTTTAAACTCAACTATGTATTCAGATCCTGATGAAGACTTTTCTAGAACTTTAAGGTAAACCTTGAATCCTAATTAGATAAAATGGAATGTGGTATTTCATGAAAACATTCCACTTATTTAATGTATATTCTAGCATTATAATTAAGATATAAATATTTTTTTATAGAAATGAAGTGTTTTTACTTCATAAGATAATTGAACACAATACAAATAACATAATGACCTTTAGAAATTTTGGGGAGTTCGATGATAAAATCCATGGTGATGTTTTACCATTACCATTATAGTATGAGAAATGGCTATAATAACCCCTTAGACTCATGTCTCTCTTTTTTAACATTCTAACATTCCAACCATTGAGATATATACTCTGTAAAATCTCTCTTTTATTTTTTCCCACCACAAACACTCCTTTAGATATCTATATATCTTCGTACTTCTGGTATGAATTGAGAATTATGAACTATAAACTTCATCCAATAGCTCTTTCTTCAAGTCTGGTATTAATAAGAGATAAAAAAAGTTCTAGAAACTTTTTATTCTATTAAAATCAAGGTTAAACTCAAGAACATTTCTGATCTTCTTCTATAGTTCCACATCTTCCTTCCACACCTCTTTAATCCTCACATGAATAGATGGTTGAACACTCATTTTGGAAAGATAATATTTCCCCCTTCCATCCATATTTCTAAAAACATTTTTTCAAATCAATAAATATTGGATCTTTTGTGATCCTCATCATTGATAAGATAAGCATGATCTTTTAGACTCAAATAATCAACCACTTTGTTTGCTTTCCTAGGGTGATAATGTATTGAGAAGTCATAATATTTAATCAAATAGAACCATATTCTCTGGTGAATATTCAACTATTTTTAAGTGAATATATACTTTAAAATTTTATGATCAGTATATATATCACATCTTTTCTATAAATATAATGAATACATATCTTAAATAAAAATATTACAATAGTTAGCTCTAAATCATGATTGGGTAATTTTTCTCATTAACCTTCAATTACCATGAGGCATAAGATATAACTATATCATTCTTCATGATAACACATCTGAATCCCTTATTTGATGAATCATGATAGGTTACAAACCCTTATCCACTTCAGGGAAATGTAAGAATTGGTGAGCTAACTAATATTCTCTTCAGTTCCTTGACATTTTCCTCACATTCATCTATCTATAGGAACTTTCCTCCCTTCCAAGTTAACTTAGTGAGTGGATTAGACAGTCATGGGAAATTACAAACAAGCCATTGATAATATCCATGAAATCCAAAAAAACTATGGATCTCAGTCATAGTGGTTGGTTTGGGATAATGTTCAATAACTTCTATCTTAGATGGATCCATCAGTATACCATTGATTGCGATTATATGGAAAAAATGAATTTTTTTGTAACCAAAATTCACACTTTATAAAATTTTCATAAAGTTTGTCCTTCCTTAGGGACTTTGGTAAAATACTCAAGTGACCTTCATGCTCATATTTTCTCTTTGAATATATAATAATATCACCTATAAAGACTACCAAAAATTTATCAAGGTAATCTTGAAAGACTCTTTTCATTAAATCCATGAAGATAATATAGGCATTAATAAGACCAAATGGAATAACTATAAATTCAAAGTGTTCATACCTAATTCAAAAAAAGTATTGGGTATATCCTCCTTATGGTCCCTTAATTAATGAAATCTATAATGAAGGTCAATCTTGAAATAGTATTTAGCTCTGCATAATTGATCAAACAAGTCATCAATACAAGGTAGATGATAGTTGTTATTAATAGAGAACTTATTAAGTTATGAATAATCAATGTAGTGTCACATTGATCCAAATTTCCTCTTAACAAAAGAGAATGTGTACCCCAAGGTGATACAATTAGCCAAATAAATCCCATAACAAGATTCTCTAGGAGTTTATTCTTCAATTCTTGCACCTCAATCGAGGTCATTCTATTTGGAGCCTTTGAAATAGGCATAGAATCATATATGAGTTATATTGAAAACTAAAATTCATGATTCAGATGAATACTATGAAAATATTCTAGACTAAACTCCCATAAAATAGGAATATCATCAATTTTGAGTTTCTTCCCAACCACATGGGCTAAAAACCCCTTTTGAATAGGAATCAAGACACATACAATGGATGTGATTTTAATTAGAAGTTGATATTTATCATCACACTGATAGTCGATCATAGGTTAGTTTTGAATATAAAACTTGACTTCCCTTCATCAAAAATTTATGTGTTATTTATATAGAGAAATCCAATATATTTCTAAGATAACATCAAATTCAACCAGGGGAGAATAAAGAGATTTGCATGAATCATATTCCCACAAACTTCAACCGAATAAGAATTATATACTTGAGATGTGGTCATCATAAAATTATGGGTTATCAATAATAATTCAGCATATAATTGTTGTGGTATAATTTTGACACCATTAGAAAATTATTTAGATATAAAAGAGTGGGTAGATCTAGATTCAAATAAGACACTATCATTTCTAGAGTGGATGGTAAGTGTACCTTTCACCACATCGTTATCACAACCCTCATAAGAAATAGTGATTTCATGATATTTCCTTTTGTTACCCAGTTTAAGAGGTTGCTGGCATTAATCATATTCACTAACCTTCAGATTTGTGCACTAGTTAGAATAATGCCTATAATTCTTGTATTTGAAATACCGGAGTGTGGGTGGTGAATTATGAAGTGATTTATCTCTATTCGCATTATTATATAACTTCTTCCCATCACTTTGAAATTTGATTTTCTGATGAACTTCCTTTCCACACTTAAAACATAGTTTAGTCCTCTTAAGATAATTTCTTACATGTTTCCTTCAATTCTTCAAACATGAAAAAAATATCATATTATTCTTTATATGGTTTTAATAGTTTCCTTTGAATTAGATTTTATTTTCTTATAAAAACCATAAGATTGATGGGTAACTCAAATATCTATTTATAACATGATATCACATATAATGATTTATTCATAGCTACTGAAGTCCCTTATAGATAAAACCCTTTAGAGACTTGGTTTTAAGCCACTGAAGATTCGATCAAACTTATATTTAGGTTGGATGATAATACTAGAAGCACACCTCACAATTATTGTAAAATTTTCCTCATATGTACCAACAGATTCATCATCATTCTTCTTTAACTCAAGTAATTACTTCTCCATTTTAGTATGAAGTGTATAAGGAAATTAATTATTGAAAAATAAGATTTTAAACTCATCCTAATCCACGGAGTCAATTTTTTCCTATTGCCTAATATTATTGATAAGATTTAACCATTGAAATTATTTTACTTAAAAATGATAGGAAAACAAAATTACATTTTCAAGCACTGAAATCTAGAGAATAGAAAATTTATTTTCAATGGTTCTGATCCATTATTCAGAAACTAGTGGATCAGTAGACCCACTAAAATAAGGTGGATGCTACCTCACTAAGGGATCAATAAAACATTGTTCCCTAATTTGATCATTTATAAGATCAATATGATTCATAGCTTGATAAAGTTGTGTAAGCATGAAAATAAAAATATACATTCCATATCCCATAACATTTGGTTTATCAGGAGGACAATCATTTCATTGTCCATTACATTCAACATTAACATAGTTCCTTTGGATTCCAACCATTGAATAAAACTAAAACTCATAGAGTGAACAACAATAATCATAGTGGGAAACCAAATAATCATGGAAAATCTACTACTATAAAAAAACCCTTCACTAATAGTTTTGTAAAACCGCTAGTATAGGTAATATGAAGAAAATATACCAATGATTTTGAAAAACCATTGGTATTGGTAGTGTAAAAATAAAACCCAGCTTGGTTTTGATCCCATGACCTCCCATTTATATTTCAATAACCCAACCACTAAGGTAAGATGAATTTGTTTAACATAATTTGATTAATATATATATGTATATTTATAAGTATCTTTACTTTTGATTTATTTAATGTTATTTGAAAAAATAATCCATAAAAAATATGGTATACCAACAGTTTTGGGAACCATTGGTATAAGTACCTTGATTTTTTTGACCTATACCAAGGATTTTGGACAAACTGTTGGTATAGGGTCTCTACAGGGTACATATAATAATAGTTTTAAAAAAAATATTGGTATATGGTCTCTACATGGTACCTATACCAATGGTTTTTTCAAAACCATTAGTATATGGTCTCTACATAGTACCTATACCAACAATTTTAGAAAAACCATTGGTATAGGGTCTCTCTAAGGTAACTATACTAACAATTGTTTCCAAACCATTGGTATAGGTCTGTTGGTATAGATCAAATTTCTAGTAGCAATAAAAATATTTCTAAATCATGGAATCTTCTTTTCAATTTATGACACCTTAATTTTAATCCAGTCCATTCATCATCATAATCAATTCAAATACTTCATAATGTTTCATAAAAAAATGTGAATTAACCTAAGCATATTCCCTAGGAGTGTCAAATCAGGTGCACAATTAGGTAATACTAACCATGTAGTAGAATAATGGATAAGATATACCCAACCAAATATACCATTAGATGCATATATTCCAAAAAAATGTCCAATTATAATATCCAGATAGGGATTATTTTCATGGAAAACCACACTTCTTACTTTACCATAACTTAGAAATTTCTCATTTACTTAGGATTATCCTAAGGGTTCTCATTAAAATTTTCCCATCCTAATTTCCAAATATTAATTAAAACTTTCTCTGATACTAACTATAACGACCCATACTTTTTATACATAGATACAACATCTTAATAGATGAATATTAATTACAATATCATAATGATAAATGCTATAATTGTATAGGTATAGAAACTTTGGAAACTTGTATACATAAAAAACTAGTTCATAATTGAACTACATCATCTCCCACTATGTTCTTAATAACTGGAACCCTTCTCAGAAATATCATACATAATACCTTTTGTCATATCCTATGGAAGGAATCATAAGAAAGATAGATATTAGATGCCCAATAAGGGTAAATAAGAGAGATATCAATGATTTATAAACATAAAACAAGCACAATGTTGTGAAAACATGAGTATAAAATTTGAAAACCACAAAATACATATCATAGATCATAATATTGGATCATATCATAAATTTTGGTAGTTCATAAGACAAAAATCATAAAGTAATCAATGAACACAAGCCAAGAGAGCATAACATTTACATAAGACCTAAGTTTTTGGAATACACATAATAATAGAAAATAATTTCATTAAAATTTAAGGCTTACTTTCAAGAATATAATAGTTGATTAGATTAACTCCCCAAACCATCACATTATTCAAGGTTCACTCACAAGACTATCATAATATACATAGTCCCTTACCGAACCATGTTCACTTCCCATCCCAGTCTTGCTTATCTCATGAGATATTCATATTTACCCAATGAATTTGAAGGATATATAATTTTGCACCAAACCATCATAAAATGAAAATTATACATATGTATTCCACAATATCATGAAACATTCATCATATTATATCCTATGAAAAAGAAATATATTTCATAAACATTTTATCATAGCATAACCCATGGAAAAGAAATGGGTTTCATAAACATTTTTTCACCATAATCATAAAACATATACAAAAAGAACAAGGATATTATCACTTGATCATATACTTAGTAAAAATTAACTAACCCTAATGGATTCTATCATATATGAAAAATTTCTTTAAAAAACCATTTGAAACATTTCTTGAAGAAAATATCCTTCTCACTTTGAAATCACTTATTTAAAATCTAAAAAATTACCAAATATTAAATAAAACATTTTATCCTAAAATAATCTTAAAAAATTATAAATTAATCTTAAAAGCATTGATTGGTCATGATGGTGATAAATTTATGTTCATTGCATATAAGTTAAAATACATTCCTTTCACACTTTTGTAAAAAGTGAAAAAGTACCAAGGATGGAAAACGACAAGAAGATTCATTTTAAACTATTTTGTAAAAATTAAAGAATGGGTAAAAATTAATTTAAATAATCACATGATCATATTATAAATATTCTTGAATGAATTTTTAGAAAACATGGATATGGAAGAAAAATGTTCTTTGACTAAAGAGAGAAATAAAGATGGTTTTTTTATTAAAAATACTATTTTAGTATACTGAGTATATTTAGAGAAGAAAATGAAATTATAAAATTTCTTATAATTAAATAACTATATGAAAGTAAAATTAATGATTTTATTGAGAGGTATATTGTAATTTTTTATCATCATAATCTTGATCATAAAAAATCCTGATAAATAACGAGTCTGCAACATAAAACCCTTAACTTAGGTCTGAATTCCTTCAAATGCGTTCAAAACTCCTAAATAATAAATATAAGTTTATTATAAATATATTATATAACTATAATAATATATATCATACCATATTTGAATTATTTATAACCTTTTATTAACCATTTTTAACAATTATTTATTAAAATCACCATTTTAGGTGATAACTGCTTCTCTTTTCATGTATGATTTGGTTCAACAGTTTTGGTTCTTGTACATTGATCATGATTTAATCATATATAGAATATTTATAATTATATAAATATCATATATATTCATTATATTAATTTTTATATTCATCCATAAAAGTTATAGTTAGAAAAATGAATAACACTATTCATGGAGACGGTAAGCCGTACGTACGCATGAACGTTGTTTTCATTTTTCGATTGATGTAATGAAAGAAAGAAAAATAATAATTCAAATTTATATAATAATTATTATACCATATAAATTATATATATTCATCAAATAAATCCTTATTACCATCCATTTCAAAATAAAATGAAAAACAAATCACATTGCTTCGTGGAAGTGGTAGTCCACAAATACGCATAAGCAACATTATCATTTTCCAAAAGATTAGAAGGTAAGAAGGTAGATGTGATATTATAATCCCATAACTATAGTTATATATTAAATATTATATATATAAATTAAATACTTCATTATATCTATCCGTGAGAGGTAGTGATGACAAACAAATTACATCAGTTTGCGAGGCAGTGGTTCGCCGTACACATGATCGATGATTTTAATTTCATTTTAATGGAATAAGAGATGAATATAATTTATGGTATCAACATAATAAACAATAATTATATTTTATATATTGGTATTATTATATTTTAATTATTAATATATATTTGAATGTGGTAAAATAAGAAGTAAAAATAAAGATCTTGGTGAAGACAATTACATTTGCTTAAAAAACCAATTTTGGATCTCTTATTAAGGACCCTAAGGTTAGTTTTTTTGGGATACTAGTAGATATAGAACATGGATAAAATTTTTGGTGATATATCTTGGTATGTTTTTGTTGATATAAATTCTTTAAGTGGTGTAAATAAGTGAGGGGAGGAGGTTCCCTTTTATAATTGAGGTGAGTGGCACACTTGTAATTTTTCAAAGTTTTAATATAATTTCATGTAAATTTCTTGGAAGAATGTATAAAAAATAAAAAATATTATAAGTTTATAAGTATAAGGTAAAAATACAACCAAAAAAATATTTTTCATAAAGTTTTTAGTTCATTTTAACCCTTATTATTATAGATTAACCCTCCAATAATCCTGTTTTAACTTTAACTGTGGTAACCAATTTTTACAGTTTTTACTATTCATTGTGAAAAAAAATTAAGTTTAACTTATTATATAATTTTAATTATTATTATTAAAATATGTAAACTATTATATCAAATTCAATTTACAAAAGTGAAAAAATTTAATTTAAAATTGAACCCGCAAGAGCGATGAAGAGGTTTTCCAAATAATATTTTTTCTTAAGTATAAAAAGTTTTTATATAAAAATTCAAAATAAAATTGATTGAAAGACCTAAATTAGATTAATAATAATATAATTTAACTAAATTTACTTTTAATACCATTTTAAAACAAAATCTAACTATGTAAAATCTTTAAATGAAAATATAATTTTTAATAAAAATTAGTATTTTTCACTCTTTATCGAAAAATTAATCTTTTTTGAAAATTATAAAAAATTGACTCTAAAATATATTTTAAATTTTGTTTTAAAAAATTAATTTAAATTTTTAAATAAATTTTATAAAATTTTAAATAATCAAAAGTAATTTCACAAAATTAAATGAACCCACTTTTTATAAAAATACAGTTTTTAAGTATAGAATTGGATTTATTCTTATCTCATGAATAGAAAAAAATATCAGATGAATGATAGAACATTTTATTGAATATATAATATCTAAATTTCTTTAAAA
This sequence comes from Viscum album, assembly GCA_963277665.1. Taxonomy (NCBI): domain Eukaryota; kingdom Viridiplantae; phylum Streptophyta; class Magnoliopsida; order Santalales; family Viscaceae; genus Viscum; species Viscum album. The sequence continues at coordinate 908,584,437 of OY728148.1, forward strand.
TAATTTAAAAATAGTGAATAATCTAATTTATTAAGATAATAACAAATTGTGTGCATAATTGTTTTTTTCAGAAAAACATTTATTTTACTTTAAAATGGTTTTTATTTTCATTTATAATGAATTAATAACTCTTGAATTTATTTTATACATGTGTAAACCACATATTTTTTATAATTTAGTTATTAATATTCATAAACACTAATTTAATAGCTAGGTTATAATGGTATATTATATTAAATTTCATTTATACTTATGGTTTTGTATATCATAAACTATCGAAGAGAAAGAATTTATTTAAAAAGAAATATATCATAAAATATCAAGGTTTTAATAACATTAATTTTCAATTATTCATTAAATTTAGTATATCTTTTATTGTAAATAGATATCATTTCATCCTTTTTTCTGACAAGTTTTATGAGAGTATTGTATATGAAAACCTTTTTAGCCAATGTATCTTCCATTGCATTAGCCTTTTCTTACAACTATAATTTTTCATCCCAATGTTCCTTGAAAACTATAATCATAAATGTAACCAATTATTTGAGAACTTTATTAAAATGATCTCTAATTTAAGAATTGAATACATCTTCATTAGATATTGAACTTTATTCATCATAATTATAATCAACTAGATTCACTAAACAATTACCACTCTGAGTGCCTTTAGCTAGTAGTTGATCTTCTATCATATTTTAGTTCTTATTAAAATTATTTTCCATTACTTTATTCTTATTTTTTATAAGTATTGAATGAAAATTAAACATTTATAACATCAGGAATAGAGGTAGGATTTTCCATCAGAATATTCTTCAAACTAAAATATGAACTTCATATACATTTGATATAAGAAAATGGTCAAGTAAATAAGATAAAATTAGTGTTTGAACCATCCCTATGATACCAATTGAAGTTCTCAATGAATCATATAGTCACACTAAGTGGGGATGAATAAGGTATGACTTATTTTACTAATTTCATTTTCTTTTCTTTTACCCATTCCAATTCAAACCTGTATAACCTGTTAACATTCATAGATCATATATTAAATGAATAAACTAAATTAAACACAAAAAAAATATTTTTAAAAGGTTTGGTACTAAGAAATACCCCTTTCCATGTTGGTTAGACCCCCCAATATGGATTCTCCACTATAATATTGTTATAAATTATAATGGTTTAAGAAGTAACTAGTTATACACCTCAATATTTGATCCTCTAGTTGAACTTGATTATACCACCCAGTGATCTAAATATTCTTCCTTGGTTGGTTATACCCCTAAACATTCAACTGGTTAGACACCCCCACTCTCGAGCCTCTTCAGTAACTGGTTAAACCCCCCAAGCACAAACTCCATATGCTCCTTGTTGATTTTGTATTAGATAGTCCTATTTATACTTCAGAGTGATCTTACTCCAAAAGCGTACTTGACCTTATTTTCTTATTTACAACTTAAATTTTCTTCAAAAACCACTAAATAGGTCTTTGGTCTTGATCAATATTTCTAATCACCTATGAATGATCAGTTTCCTCAGTGTAACAATGCTTGAGAAATTCTTACTTCTATATGATGAAGTCCCAACCTCACTATCTATTCACTAATATTCAAATGATCGAAACTGATCACAATACATTGATAACTTGAATATGAATTCCTTCTTTAAATTATGATTCATAATCTATCTAAACACACTATATACTATTCACGCGATGCATATTTCTTGTGAATTTCCCAATATTTATGAATTTATATCATACAACTCATTGTCTTATGAAAATATTCAAACTACTTCCTTAATCCTTGCTATTGTATTCTTATACTTCTTTTTCATGAAGATCTCACAATGGATTCATGAAAATATATCAATGAATTCTAATGATTTTCACATAATCGATTCAACTTCATGTATGAATATTATTTCATACATATATGAAAACCTCATTTGAAAAACCTTAAACCGCCATAGTATTTGTTCTTATTTATATTACATACAGTACTCTTCACATAAGCCCATCATGTGATCCTTATATTTCATCATGAAACCCTCAAGATTTCAGAATTTACATCATTAATGTATAAATAATTGCATGGGTCTATTTTACTTCGCATATGAATCTATCTTATCAAACTCTTTGCATAATAAAGGTATAAAGACACTGTCTTCTTTATTTATTCTTCATGTAAGAACATACCCAAAAACTATTCTTCTTCTCCTTCATGAAACGCAGTGTGGGTGTATACACTATATCATATAATCAAAACATCACCATGTAAACCTAAAGGACCCATAAAGTATAGCACGAATAAATGAAACCATTAAAAAAATATAGAGCTTTCTTAAGTCTATGTTTTAGAGTCTTAATATCTCAGATTTTTTTTTCTCATACTAAAAAATGGAAAGGTATGGGGTATTTTTAGAAAACTCCACTGACTTAACTCCACCACCTTTATCCTCTCATATTTGAACCACCTCAACTCATGCTCTATGACTATGAGAATCACCATCTTTTTAAAAAATAACTAAAACATTCTTTATGTGGTTTAACCTTTATCACAACTCAAATAATAGTTTCAGTATGATGTATTCGATTGATGATAAAAACACTTCCATGGGTTTAGTTTGATCTTAATAGATCAATGATATCACGACATGAAAAAACATCCAATGCATACATGAACCCTTAATAAAGTCTATAAATATAATATGATCCCTTAATAAAGATTTAGAGGTTCAGATAAACTATACTGAACAATGCATGATATTTACCTAGCTTTTTAATACTGGGTGAAAAATAACCCACTTTATGTGTCCCAAATTAGTAATATGTTTAGAATTTTAATTGTTAATAATACTCACCATGTCTCCCCAAATTCTAGTTGGAACCAAGGTCTTCACCTAGATACACTTCACACACCTACATGGGGTGGGCCACACTGCTTTCCCCTTGCGCACCACTGTGCACACCCTGCAGGTGATCTGCATCCATTATGCTCCCATAGTCCCTCAGTGCAGTCCCTGAGGGTGCTATATCCTCTACTTACACCATATATGAATGAGTTATAATTTCTTTCCCACCCAAGCAGTATTTTCACGAGTCCCTTGGCTAGTTAATGGTCAGACCTATTTTTAATATAGGTATGAACAGAAGTGTTATCCAAATTCTTCAACATAAGTGCCATTCTAACTTTGTCAACTCCTCTTACTCCTTTTTAATCATGAAATATATTGATACAAATTCCAAAAATCATCTTAAACAATTAAAATTAGCCACCATGACCTCAAACATCCTCAATTGATTTTCATCTACACTTTATTAATTACAATCACCTTCTTTAAAGTTTGTAACAATTTGAAAACTACCAACATAATTATCCCACATATTTTTCATGAGAAATGATTCAATAATAAAAAAAATTAAAAACTCATTGAATATTCATCTTCTCAACTTATTGAAAAAAATAAAACTTCAATAAACCACTTGGGTTCTTCACTTAATTTTTTAAAATTGTTCTCACCAAACAAAAATGTCTTAATCAATCATTAATTACTAATATCTATCTAAGTTGTGAGGCTAAACATGCATTGGATACTTTTTTATACATGCCAAAATCACCTCCCCCATAATCAAGTGATAGTGAACACGTGTAATTAAGTCACCCACTATCCCAAAACCCAACTCCAATCATATATTTTTCAACCCTTAATACAAACAACTCCATTGGTATACTGTGTAGATCTAGATAAGGGAGGGAGAGTTGATTTGATAAATTGGAGAATACAATATTAAATAGGAAGAGAAGATGATGTTTATATATCATCTTCCCTCCTATCCAATCCTGTATTAAGGATGAAAATTATAATTTACAAAATTCAAGATAGGGATTTTAAATGACCATGTGATATCCCCTGAGGACCAAGCCTCAAGTTAATCTTTCATGATCATAGAAGTGAGTGATAACAATCATAGTATGGAGTAAGGATCAAAAAACACAAACCATAAAAGATGAATAGAATATAATTTCACTAAACATAACACTAAAAATATTAAGATACAAAATAAAAAGAATAAAAGGGTTATAAGTCATTACATGGAGTTGGGATCCATTTCTTGCTCACTCTGTTCCCTTTTATATAGTATCTTTGCACCTCTTCTTAATATAATTGAAATAGGGTCATTATAAATTAAGATAATTCCTCTATAATAAATCTTTATATGAATTTGAAAAGAGTTGGAGTTGGAGAGTTTCATTACTTTATAACTATAATGGAAATCGAATGTGTAATCCTTACATGAGGATGAGTTGGAGTGATGCACGTGTTATTGGTTCAAGATCACTTGAAGTAGGATGAGTCCTGATAAGTTAGGATTTAAAATGTTGGTCTTGATCTGGGATGTATAAATGTGTTGATTGAGGATTGGGATGAGTTCAGTGTGAAGGGGATGATCCTGGATCATGGAATTCAGTGGACTTGGCTGGTCTAGTGCATTTTCTTTCTTTGACTCAAGCCTGTTCTTTAATTGGTGCCGCACTGCTTGAGTGAATGTTTTTAGGCATATTTTAATCAGCTTAAATATTTACAATGATGGATATTTGGTTCATATAGTCATCAAGATTTATTCAGGATATCCTTAGTTAATCCGAGTGTGAAGGATGAGCTATCCTGAGATGGTATTAGAGATCCTAGCTGATGTGGGTGTTGCTAGATATTAATAATGTCTCATGTGATTTATTTAATTAGATAGAGTTAATAAGAGGAAAAATCCTTATCTACTTTATCAAATATCTTTCAATTACATATACATTTCCCACTTTGAGTTCTCTTAGGAAAAAATTGAATGCATGACATGTGGTGCTTCCCATCCTTAAAACTGCTCTATTGGGGTGAATTGAGCCCCCATCCATTTTTATCCTAGACCTACATTGGGAATAAAAAATCCATATATAAATATTTGTTTGTTCAAGTTCATCATATGATCATTACTTATCCAAGTGGAATCAATTAAAATTTGAACTTTCCAATAAGTTGCATGGATCAGGCTCGGGTGAGTTGTTTTGAAGTTTCATATGAATTCGGGGATGGATTTTTTTATGGAAATATTGTTGTGGTTCCATATACTGGATAGGATTTTAGAGGACTTGAGATGATCTGGATATATTGGAATTTGATTTATGATCAGTGCTTTGATGTTTGTCTGTGTTGCTTGAGATTTTAGGGTGTGGAAGAGATATGTGTTGGGATGTGATATGGTGTGAAGTGAAGATTGATCCTGGGTGAGAAAAATAGTAAGTTAGGTTTGTAGTAGGGATATTGAATACCCCCTTATACTGATGTGGCGGGTTGGGGCCTTTCCAGGTGTAGATCCTTCATGCGGTTGGTTTCTGAAAGTCTGTGTAGTCGATTGTTAAGAGTTTGTGTGATAGCTTTATAAAGGCATGGAAGGTCCACTTCCCTTCATGCAGTATGTTAGGGGAGGTAATGATAGGTTGATAGTTATGTGATATCTTTTAGTATGGGTTGTGGTGAGGGAATAGTTTTATTCACTTGGTTTTCCTCATTTTATAGGTAGGTGCAATAAATTGATCAACTATGAGAGGGGGTCCTCATGGTAGCTTGAGATTGAATGATTGCTTGATCAACTGTGCTGAGGTTTTGATGAGTTACATTTGACCACATGAATTGAATTTAATTGAGAGGATGTGTGGTCTCTTCTTGATATAATAAAAACAAAATCATATTTTCTTTTAGGAATCAAAAATCATGATTCAAATTCAATAAAAAAATTATTAAATATCATTCAAATTATATCACATAAAAACATATGTATCTCAAAACGAATAATTAAAATGGTATCCATGATGCTAACTTATAACTTCAAAAACATTTTTATAATTAAAACCCATATACCTTCCTTGATTTATTTATTTAAAAAATGCACATAAAAATAAAAAAATGAAATAAAACCCATGTATTTGATATGATATGAGGGAATTGGTAGTTAATTACTGATAATTTTTTTATAAAAATATCATTTTATCACTCCTCCACAAATATAATGTTTCACTCTTGGGAAATTCCTCATCTATTGGAATTCCCAAACATGTGAACAATTAAATCCAAATAGACCATTTGGAGCAAATTTTTAGAGAAGAATTTAAATGAGTATTTTCATTTTCATCCTTATTTATTCAAGTATTTATAGATTTTTACAAATCAACCATATATTTCAATTTAAGTTTGATTATAAAGTATAATTAATTAATAGTAAAATACATACCCATAAACAATTTCAAACAACCAAGTAAAAAGTGAGGGATTCAATTCTTTCCACTAAAAATTTATCTTGCTTCATACATGCATTTAATTCTAAGGGGATCGAATTCTTCTATACATAAAAAATTCAAACTTCAATATCTATTAGAAACCATTTCATGATATAACTCACTTGGAATTCAATGTCACACTTCACTTAAGAGAATGTATTTGTGTGGAATTATACTTAAATAAAGGAAATGAATATTTACCATAGTCTTGGAAAAATTCTTATCTCTCCACACTATTAAACATGATAATAAAATCAGTCACGAGAGATTGAAAAGGATGTTTAATGTCTTGTGGTTAGCGAGAAAGTGTTTAAAAAATGTCAATGGCCAGAAAGAGAAGGGTTTGGATCTTTAAATATAGTGTATAATCAAGCAAGTAATGCCATGAAAGATCTACCACTCAACCTCCCTTCAAGACGTGACACTCACACTCCCATTTTTTTCTTTTATTTTCATTGGGTGATGGTTCATAATAATAAATACAATGAATTATTCATCCTTATTATCCTATTTTTTTCATTCCATTTTTTTGAATGTACATTTTTTAGTTTTTTAATGAGTATGAGTTGTAAATTGTGCACAATGAATAACGATTCATGACATTTTATTGATTAGGGTCATAAATCAAGAAAATAAGAATAACAGATGTCAAAATATCATCTATATATATCTCTCTATCTCTTTTTTTGTGTATACTTTTTTAGAATAAAAAGATAAATAAAAAAAATAGAATACAGTAAATGATAATAAATCATTCCCATTTTCCCTCTTTGAATAACCCAAAATTTATGACAACCTCTCACTTTCTCATTAACATTCAATGATTCCCAAAGAAAAAACACATGGAAGCACATTTTCCTCCACACTTAGAATTTAATTAATCATTAAAATGTATTTAAGAGAAATTTTATATAAAGGATAATAAGGATTTTAATGTAGCTTAAACCTATTAGTCCATTCATGGTTATCTAAGGTCTTAACTAGGGTCAATATTCAAGTAAGTAACTCATGAATTAAAAATATTTGAAAAAGAATATATTAAATTTCTAGTTTATAAACAAATCTCAAGATCCTATCAAGAAGTGAGGGTATTCGAAATAAAATTTCAAGGTGGTTTAGAAACCTATCAGGATGATAATTTTAAAATTTTCAATAACTAGTGGATTTTATTTCAATTTCTAGCTAAAGATCATGTAAATTATTGAAATTCACATCCCAATAAAACAAAATCAAATCGTAAATCATTTAAAGTTTTAAGTTTTCAATAATATGATCAAAATCACCAAAATCAACTTGGAGTTCAAAATTGAATTTTAGTTTTCCAATCACCTCAATTTTTTTTAAAACACACACTCAAAATACTATATAAAAATCAACTTGGTACATATTTAAAATAGTGAATATTTTTTTTTTCAATTTTTTTTTCTAAAACACAAAAAATAAAAAAGTTGAGAAGGAAATAAAAATATATAGAGAACAAAACTTTTTCCCACACCCCCTACACTTTTATTTAAATATATTCTCATTGAACTTTAGCAAGTTGGTTCAAAGTTGAAGTTTGAAAACTAAGATAACAAAAAATAGTGCAACGGAAGGAGTTCACCCGACTATTATGCCTGATTTGAATGCTTTGGTATGGCGTGATTCCTAGTTTTATTGGCTTAAAATGATCTTCAATAATTAATTGAGGATTTTTTTAAAAATGTATCCTATATATAAAATAAAACAGAATTTAACATCTTATTCAAAATCCAAATACTGAACTTAAAAAAAAATTAGAGGAAAAGGAGAAGAATATTGGGAAAACCTCTCAAGATGTGATATAATTATTATGTTTATAGATGGATAAAATTTATATTATCTCTAATATATTAGAGGGTTTGTATTGTGTGGAAAGAACCACCACATTTTCTTTCATTCACAACTATTTTATTTCTCCTTTTTGAGTCCCCCTTGTTAGTAGTGCATACTATCCAACTTCTCTTTAATAATAAATTTGGTGTCCATGGGAGTTGAAATTACGTAGAAATCCTCTTTTACTTTAGATCCATATTGTAAAATAATAATGTCTACTTCTTCCCCTTCTATCTCATTGGGAACCATAGATAACTCCTCCATATTTTCATTAAGTAAATCATCAAAATAAGTTTCTTTCAACTCTTATTCTTCCTAGAGTCCCTCTTCTTTAAAGTACACCAATTACAACACACTTTCTTCATACTTACCCTCTTCCACAACCTCTTCCAAATTATATAGGGCCTAAAATATAGGGGATATATCAGTGGTATATAAATAATGATTGACAATGTTAAATTTAGATTTTAATAAATCATAATAAAATGTTTCCAGATTTAAGCTATATCCCTCTTGGATGTCGGTTTCTAACTCTTTATCTATGCAAAAGGCTCATATTAATAGGTAAATTGGTTGATCAAGTAGCAGATCCTTTGGTTTTTCTACAAAATACACCAACTACAATGTAGTATCTTCTCCTTTATCCTCAAAATTAATTCCTTGGGATGAATTTGTCAAATTAAGGCACGAATGATCATTAGAGAGTCCAGTTTTCACAAGATTAAAATAAAAAGTGTCAAAATCATAGTTTTCTACCTCCAAAGTATTAACGATCAGTCCCTTTTCTTCTTGTATGGCCACTGTGAAGTCACTTACTGGGATCAATAGTGTTCACTCTAGTTGGTGTTCAATCTCCTGGACAACATCTTCAAATTTTGGAGGGATGGGTTCATATTTATAAATCTCATACTACTCCTTTATCTCTCCTATATAAAGATCAGAGAAAAAATCTAAAAACTCTTTAATTTCTTTTACTAAGGCTTCTAAAAATTGTGGTTTCATTCTTTCCTTCATGTCTTAATTTTAAGGATCCAACCATAAACATTACATAATCTTGATTTTTAAGTAAATAATTCATTATATTATATTTAAGAATATTTATGATTTAGAGTTTTAGAGAATTAGGTCACGACTCTTACATAAAAAACCCAAATTTTAGAAATAAGACACTTCCACTCAGTATGGAACATCCCCAAATGATAGAGGGTTAAATGACTAAATGATATGACTCATGTCAACAAGGTGCACCTTCCTTTTCGGGAGCCTGTCTGATTAGAACTCCACAGTTAAGCGTGCTTGGCTTGGAGTAGTGATTAGGATGGGTGACCCTCTGGGAAGTTTCTCAGGGTGTGTGTGAGTGAGGACAAAACACATTGTAAAGGACAAGTGTTGGCCTGTGGGGGCTGTCATTAGTCAGATGACCCGTTCGGGCACGTGGGTGGACCCTGGGGTGGGCCCCACGTGTCTGCGGGGGCAAATGGTGGTACCCGGTAGGCTAGGACCCGACGACCATGTTAAGGTGGGGGCTGTCATTAGTCAGATGACCCGTTCGGGCACGTGGGTGGACCCTGGGGTGGGCCCCACGTGTCTACGGGGGCAACTGGTGGTACCCGGTAGGCTAGGACCCGACGACCATGTTAAGGCGGGGTGGCTGTGCTGCCACCGGGACCCGGTTGTCACATTTGGTATCAGAGGAGGAACCCAGCCTTAAGTGCGGTGCACTGCCTGGGTTGAGATGTAGGGCCCACAACGAGGACGTTGTGCTCTAAAGGGGGGGTGATTGTAACATCCCCAAATGGTAGAGGGTTAAATGACTAAATGATATTACTCATTTCAACAAGGTACACCTTCCTTTTCGGGAGCCTGTCTGATTAGAACTCCACAGTTAAGCGTGCTTGGCTTGGAGTAGTGATCATGATGGGTGACCCTCTGGGAAGTTTCTCAGGGTGTGTGTGAGTGAGGACAAAGCACACTGGAAAGGACAAGTGTTGGCCTGTGGGGACTGTCATTAGTCAGATGACCCGTTCGGGCACGTGGGTGGACCCTGGGGTGGGCCCCACGTGTCTGCGGGGGCAACTGGTGGTACCCGGTAGGCTAGGACCCGACGACCATGTTAAGGCGGGGTGGCTGTGCTGTCACCGGGACCCCGTTTGTCACATCGTTCACATGTTTTATATATGTTTAGTTATATGTAAATATGTGTATGTATATTTATAATAACTATTGCCATTATAATTAATTAACAAATTTATTATTAGTATTATTGTTAAGTTAAATTGTTTTATTTTGTTTTGTTTTAATTTTTTTCCCTTTTCTTTTATTCTCTCTTTTCTTATTCTTTTTCTTCTTTTCTTTTTTTTTTCTCTCCTCTAACCCTACGCGCTCCCCCTCCCTTGTTGTGCGCAGGCCACCTCTCCCCTTCCCTAGCTGTGCGCGACCCGCCGCTACCCTCCTGCTCTCCCCGTCGCCGGCCTGCCACCGCCACCCTCCTGCTCTCCCGTCGCCGGCCTGCCACCACCTTCCCTCTCCATCCCGCCGGACCGCCTCGCCGGACTCCCTCGGCCCGCCTCCTACAGCCGCCGGTCCCAGCCGCCCCTGCCGACCCTCTCCTCTCCCGCACGCCCTCCTATTCCAGCCTCTGGCCGCCGCACCTCCTCCCTCCACCGACCTCCTCCGACTCCAGCCGCCGACCTCCCTTCGCCCACCCTGCTCCTTCGGCCGAGCCGCCCCAGCAGCACGCTCCCTCCGGCCGTGCCTCCTCACTCCGCCTCCCGTCCGGCGTCCCTCCTCCGGCGGCGCTCCCTCCGGCCGCGCCTCCCTTCTCCGGCCTCCCGTCCGGCCTCCCGTCCAGCTTCCCTCTCCCGGCCTCCACCCGTCGACCGCCAGCCGGCCTTCCTAGTTGGTATTTTTTTTCTCTTCCCTCGTTTGATGCTTAGTTCTTCCGTGGTTAAGGTTCAATTTTCATGGTCAAATCCTTTTTCGTCGGGTCCATTTTCGATTGCGTCGGGTTGGGTGCACCATTTTGCTGATTTCTTGCCTTTTTCAGCTTCATTGACAATTGATTAATGAATTAATAGGTTTAGAAAAATTTGTGTCATGTGAATTAAGACGCGTTTTTATGGAAGATGGTCTTGAGTTGTTTAATTTTTTTTATATAATTTGTGCAATTGGTTTATCTAACCGTGCAAGTGGTGCGTTTTTGTTTTAGTGGGACTTAGGTGCATGTTTGATCAAAAGCGTGTTTTTGGATGAGTTTAGTTTGTGTAAATTTGCGAGTTACTTTCTGAATTTTATTTCATAATTTTTAGAGTGGTTTAGTAATAGTGTGGATGGTGCGAAGTAGGTTTTGATATTTTTTCCAGGTGGTCCTTTTGCACGGGTTGTCTGCTTGTATTGTTTTAAGTCTAGTGGTTATGTGATTTTAGTTGCTGTGCGGTTATTGCAGCGTGTTGGCGAGGTGACTCCGCGATACCACGGTCATCGACTTGCACGTACTTGTACGTCTGTGCGAGGCGTGTCGCGTCGCCGTGTTCAAGCTGCGAGTTGAGGTAGGTCCCCACTGCACTTACCTTTAAATTTAGAATTTATTTATTTATTGTCATTTATTTAATTTTCATCAAATTGTAAGTTGTATTAAATTATTTTATTTAGAGTAGTTATTGCTGGAATTGGAACTATTTCTTTCTTTTCATTGTACCAAAATCTTTTTCTTGATTAGTTGTTGCGCAATAGTAAAAATGCCCCTTTGGCCCTTATACTTGCGCTTCAGAATTAAAATGGTGATTTGGTTTACCTAAATGTGTTTTTAAATGTGTTTTATGGTTTTAAATGTGACGACGTCTAATTATTATTTTGGAAATAAATTTGGTATTGAATAAGTGCATGAGGCCCGTTTGGTAATTTTAATGAAATTAATGTTTTGAAAAGTCTCTTGGTGTGGTCTTTTGTGTGTGTTGATTGGGGTGAGCTGAGTAAGTGTTGCTTGTGCATCGTGCCTAGTTTTACACTGTGTATGCACTCCTCTTTTATTATATGTGTTGACATGGGAACCTGGTATATTGAGTGAATTTTTTGAGAATGATTGCTGCACTAGTTTAGATCACGCACTGGCTAGTGGCCCCATAGCAGGGGAATACCGAGTTATTGCTACTATGGGGATTGGACCCCTCAGTTAGGCCATGCAGGGCTATGTCGGACGTTAGGGCGTTATGACATCATCGAGTTAGGGAATGCCTTCAGGATGAGTCAGATGTATAGTACGTTCTGGTTTGTTCACGATCTCCTAGGTTCGACCCATGTCTCTTTTAGTGTTTATTTGTATATGGCAGACGATTGAGAGGTCGAGTTTGGATGCCGACCCTTGTGTGCCACTTTTTCCCATTGCCCTTAGTGTGTGTTGTGTGTGATTCTCCTTTTGACTAACAACTAAAGTTTGGTTTTCTAATTGTTCGCAAAATGTTTTCAAATTCTATTCGCCTGTTCCTTTCAACATTAAACTTCTTCTAAATTAGAAAGGGCAATGGACTATTACTTGTTTTCAAAATGGAAAGTGTGTGTGTATGAAAACCTATATTTTCTATAATGTAGTTCAAACTAGAAGTTGGTAAATTATTCTTTAATGGTAGTTCTTTGGGAATAGATTTATCGGGCTAGCCTACTGAGTTTTAATACTCACGCCTATAGTGTTTTCTTGTTTTTAGTCTCTGTCACAGGTTTGACTCAAGCTTGCTCGCCGTGGAAGAGAGTTGGTGGTAGCTTGACAATCGACTCTTGGGGTCGTGAGGAGTTGGGTTCGTGGTCAGGTTAGTTCTGTTTTTGGATGTTTTATTTTATTGTCATTTGTTTATTTCTGCTTCTTAGTGAATTTTTATTGGGAGAAATCGTTCCCATGTGTACTCTGTGATTCCCTAGCGCTTGTCGCCAGCCCGGGAGGATCAGGAACGCCTCTCGGGCCTTGCCGCGGACCGACTCGGGTGACTGGTTCGGGGTCGACCTGGGTTGGTTTGTGACAAAATGGTATCAAAGGGCAGGTTGGCTCCTGAGCAGACCTTGTTTTTCAAAACGCCCATTTCTATTTGGAGTTGTCATGGTAAAGGGAGTAAAGTTTCTCGGACTCGAGGCGGGGGAACGAGATGGACGTCATGAACCCTTGCTCGTTTTAAACCTCGAGTTACCATGAGATGTCCGGCTTGTTAGTGTCTTTTGGTTCTTCTGGATTGTTTAATGTTGGGAAATGAAAAGGGAGTTGGGAAAGTAGCTTCGTGAGCTCACAGGTCCTGGCAAGCCTTGTGGAGCCGAGGATTTCACCCTACAATGCTCTCAGTGATGATGGTATGGATGAAGTATGGCCGCCAACCATATGGTCGAGTCACCCATCATTACTACTTTCCCCTTTAGTGAATGGGTTTTTCCTTAATTTTGAAACTCATTGAGTAATGTTGAATTTAAAATGGTATTGGTTATGTTTTGATCAAGTTCCTCGTTTCTTTGTTCCGTAGTGTTCTCCCCCACGAAGGCTCGATGGATGCTCAATGTGCAGCTTCAGGTGGTGCATCCTCAGTTAATCCTCCAGTTGTTCAGCCCATCGATTATGTTTTGGAGTTCTGGAAGTTGAACCCTCCTCTCTTTTATGGACAAGAAGGGCCTCTTGAGGCAGAGGAGTGGTTGCAGAAGATTGATAGGAAGTTCAGTTCCATTGGTCTACCTGAGTCATTAAAGGTGAAGTTGGATACCTTCATGCTTGAAGGTCCAACCTGGAAATGGCGGAATTCCATGTCTCGGAACAAGCCTGGGGAAGATTTGACATGGGAGTTTTTCAAGTCATCGTTTATCCAACAAAACTTCTCTGAGATGACGAAGCTGAGGAAGAGGATGGAGTTGTGTTGTCTCCAGTAGGGCGTTGAATCGGTACTGGAGTTATATCGACATTTTGTAGACCTAGTTCCGTATTATCAGTGGTTTGTTGCGAATGATCCCGGGAAGGCTCGACAATTTGAGTCTGTACTCCGACCTGAGCTGCGATCGAGAGTGGAAGAGCTCAACCTAACCACCTTCTCGGATGTTGTCGAGAAATCCTTTCTTGCTGAAGCTGATCTAGTAGGAGGACTTGAGGTGGTGAATCCTCCAGCTTTGGGAAGCATTTCAGATGATGCTAGTAAGAAGAGTAAGAAGCGACCTGATGCTGGTGGTGCTGGTAGAGGAATCAAGAGGCCTTCAGACTTTCAGTCATCTTCTTCATAGTGCAATGTTGTGATCTGTCACCAGTGTGGTAGGCAGGGTCACAAAAGGCCGAAATGTCCAAGTGCTCCCAGACCCTGCCACACCTGTGGACGTATGGGTCACTTGAAGCATTTTTTCCGAGGTGTTTCCAAGAAACGCGCTAAATCCAGACCTGGATTGTCGAAGGTCACCTCAGCCCGTCAGCAGGAGTAGGGAGATGTTGGTGGATGAGCTTGATGTTTTCCTTTTTCGTGATGCCTCTTGGATGTAGTAGTCGTTACCTGTACTATTTTGTGGTGTTCTTTTCTTTCAGTCAAAAGAATGGTTGTGGCTGAACTCTTTTAAACCTTTGATCTTATGGATGTGTGATTGTTAAAAATTCTGGTTCTTGTGTCATGCTTTTGGGGTTTCATAAACTTGACTGCGAAGCTGGAAGATGCTTCATTCATCAGAGCTCCAGCCATAGGCCTCGGAGTGAAGCTAGCGCGTAGTCGGGGGAACTACAACGAAAGGTGAAGTCTTGCGACAGGGTGTTGTTCTCAGTAAGTGCGCGTAGTCGGAATCATTTTCCTCATTATGCCTAGTTTATGTTTAATAACTGCCTGGTCATGTCGTTGCTCTCATTTATTAAGAGATGCTCGCCTTATGCTTTCCGGGTGGGGGTGGTGTGTTGGACAGCCCCCCCCACCCGTGGGCAGTGATGCCTGGTGATAATGCTGGGAGGTCCTCCTATTCTTCTCTTCTCGAAAGCTTTATGGTGGGGAGTCCATTCGACCTCCCCATGTTGAAAATTCTAGTGATCATGAATTTTGTCTCAAGTGATGGCGTTCTGGTCCTATTCCGGGAACTGACTTGACACTTGTGGTGGAAATAACTGTCAAGGGTCTCGCCAAATTCAATTTCGCTTATTTCTTATGGTGGGGAGTCCGTTTAGACTTCCCGTGTCAATCTCTCAGTCTCGTTATGGGTTTTTGTTGGGTTGTGGTTGGTCTTATATGGAGTCACCAAATTCTATATTCTTCTTTTGGTAAAGAGTTCTGGCGTGAGAGTTCTAGTGTCAGATTAGAGTAAGGTTTTCAGAGATACGCGTTGGATGTGGATTTGACCTATTTGTTAGTTTCAAAAGAGTCATCGTGTTTTTATTGGCGTTGTTCCGGATGTTGTGTTGTAATGTTGAATTGAGGATGAAGAAATTGGTTTAGTTCTGTTGAATGGTGTTAAGGTGGGTGTATGTTGGGCCTGGATCTACTATTGTTAAAGTTCTTTGTCCTTTGAAGCGATCAACTGGAGGTGGTCACACGTTTGGGGGCGGGTGACACTTAGCGGGTAATTCGTTCATATTATATGAGCTCTTTTGGTTTATCGCTCCCCTTTTTGGGAGTGTTTCAGAATCTCTTTGTTGTCGTTCTTTTGATATTTCTTTAAATTGTAAAGTAATGTCGGCTTTAATTTGGGGTTTTGAACTTGTTATGGATTTCCGGGGGCAGAAAGATTTATGGTGGGGAGAATTGTCACACCTGTTTTTATTTATTTATTTTATTTATCATGGCGTCGGGTGTTTTTGCATGTGTGCGGGCGAGTCCCGGTTGGAAATTTTAATGTTTGGATGACTTTATGGTTTGGAATAGTGTGAGAACACCATACGGTTGTGACGCGCAGCCCGTTTGCAGTCCTCTTGGGTACCGTGCAGTGCGCGCGTACCCTGTAGTGCGCGCGTACCCCGCGGTCATTTAGTTTTTACGTTATTAAATTCGCTCGTTGAGTGGATTAATATATATATATATATATATACATATATATATGATTATATATGTGTATGTATATGGGTGTATATGTTCATAAATTATCATTATTATTTTTAACGTAATATGCATATATGTATGTATATATGTGTATATATATACATGTATACTGATGCATATATATTTCTTAACATTATATGTTTATGCGTAAATGTGTTTATGCATACGAACATATATATGCATATATGTTTATAATATGTCATGTATGTTCATATATGTATGTTTATAAATTTTTTCATGTGGGTTTATATATATATGTTTATATATATATATATATGTATATATGTTTGTAATTATAATAATAATAATTATTATTAATATTATTATTATCAATATGTTTATGTATGTTTATATATATATATATATATATTTATATAGGTTTATATATGCGTTCACATGTTTTATATATGTTTAGTTATATGTAAATATGTGTATGTATATTTATAATAACTATTGCCATTATAATTAATTAAAAAATTTATTTTTATTATTATTGTTAAGTTAAATTGTTTTATTTTGTTTTGTTTTAATTTTTTCCCTTTTTTTTATTCTCTCTTTTCTTATTCTTTTTCTTCTTTTCTTTTTTCTCTCTCCTATAACCCTACGCGCTCCCCCTCCCTTGTTGCGTGCAGGCCGCCTCTCCCCTTCCCTAGCTGTACGCGACCCGCCGCCACCCTCTTGCTCTCCCCGTCGCCGGCCTGCCACCGCCACCCTCCTGCTCTCCTGTCGCCGGCCTGCCACCACATTCCCTCTCCCTCCCGTCGGACCGCCTCGCCGGACTCCCTCGGCCCGCCTCCTGTAGCCGCCGGTCCCAGCCGCCCCTACCGGCCCTCTCCTCTCCCGCACGCCCTCCTGTTCCAGCCTTTGACCGCCGCACCTCCTCCCTCCGCCGGCCTCCTCCGACTCCAGCCGCCGACCTCCCTTCGCCCGCCCTGCTCCTTCGGCCGAGCCGCCCCAGAAGCACGCTCACTCCGGCCGCGCCTCCTCACTCCGCCTCCCGTCCGGCGTCCCTCCTCCGGTGGCGCTCCCTCCGGCCGTGCCTCCCTTCTCCGGCCTCCCGTCCCACCTCCCGTCCAGCTTCCCTCTCCTGGCCTCCACCCGTCGACCGCCAGCCGGCCTTCCTAGTTGGTATTTTTTTTTCTCTTCCCTCGTTTGATGCTTAGTTCTTCCGTGGTTAAGGTTCAATTTTCATGGTCAAATCCTTGTTCATCGGGTCCATTTTCAATTGCGTCGGGTTGGGTGCACCATTTTGCTGATTTCTTGCCTTTTGCAGCTTCATTGACAATTGATTAATGAATTAATAGGTTTAGAAAAATTTGTTTCATGTGAATTAAGACGCGTTTTTATGGAAGCTGTTCTTGAGTTGTTTAATTGTTTTTTTATATAATTTGTGCAATTGGTTTATCTAACCGTGCAAGTGGTGCGTTTTTGTTTTAGTGGGACTTAGGTGCGTGTTTGATCAAAACGTGTTTTTGGATGAGTTTAGTTTGTGTAAAGTTGCGAGTTACTTTCTGAATTTTATTTCATAATTTTTAGAGTGGTTTAGTAATAGTGTGGATGGTGCGAAGTAGGTTTTGATATTTTGTCCAGGTGGTCCTTTTGCGCGGGTTGTCTGATTGTATTGTTTTAAGTCTAGTGGTTATGTGATTTTAGTTGCTGTGCGGTTATTGCAGCGTGTTGGCGAGGTGACTCCGCGACACCACGGTCATCGACTTGCGCGTACTTGTACGTCTGTGCGAGGCGTGTCGCGTCGCCGTGTTCGAGCTGCGAGTTGAGGTAGGTCCCCACTGCACTTACCTTTAAATTTAGAATTTATTTATATCTTGTCATTTATTTAATTTTCATCAAATTGGAAGTAGTATTAAATTATTTTATTTAGAGTAGTTATTGCTGGAATTGGAACTGTTTATTTCTTTGCATTGTACCGAAAGCTTTTTCTTGATTAGTTGTTGCGCAATAGTAAAAATGCCCCTTTGGCCCTTATACTTGCGCTTCAGAATTAAAATGGTGATTTGGTTTACCTAAATGAGTTTTTAAATGTGTTTTATGGTTTTAAATGTGATGATGTCTAATTCTTATTTTGGAAATCGATTTGGTATTGAATAAGTGCATGAGGCCTATTTGGTACTTTTAATGAAATTAATGTTTTGAAAAGTATCTTGGTGTGGTCTTTTGTGTGTGTTGATTGGGGTGAGCTGAGTAAATGTTGCTTATGCATCGTGCCTAGTTTTAAATTGTGGATGCACTCCTCTTTTATTATATGTGTTGACATGGGAACCTGGAATATTGAGTGAATTTTCTGAGAACGATTGCTGCACTAGTTTAGATCACGCACTGGCTAGTGGCCCCATAGCAGGGGAATACCGAGTTATTGCTGCTATGGGGATTGGGCCCCTCGGTTAGGCCATGCAGGGCTATGCTGGGCGTTAGGGCATTATGACGTCATCGAGTTAGGGCATGCCTTCAGGATGAGTCAGATGTATAGTACGTTCTGGTTTTTTCACGATCTCCTAGGTTCGACCCATGTCTCTTTTAGTGTTTATTTGTATATGGCAGACGATTGAGAGGTCGAGTTTGGATTCCGACCCTGGTGTGCCACTTTTTCCCATTGCCCTTAGTGTGTGTTGTGTGTGATTCTCCTTTTGACTAACAACTAAAGTTTGGTTTTCTAATTGTTCACAACATGTTATAAAATGCTATTCACCTGTTCCTTTCAACATTAAACTTCTTATAAATTAAAAAGGGCAATGGACTGTTACTTGTTTTCAAAATGGAAAGTGTGTCTGTATGAAAACCTATATTTTCTATAATGTAGTTCAAACTAGAAGTTGGTAAATTCTTCTTTAATGGTAGTGCTTTGGGAATAGATTTATCGGGCTAGCCAACTGAGTTTTAATACTCACGCCTATAGTGTTTTCTTGTTTTTAGTCTCTGTCGCAGGTTTGACTCGAGCTTGCTCGTCATGGATGAGAGTTGGTGGTAGCTTGACAATCGACTCTCAGGGTCGTGAGGAGTTGGGTTCGTGGTCAGGTTAGTTATGTTTTTGGCTGTTTTATTTTATTATCGTTTGTTTATTTCTGCTTCTTAGTGAATTTTTATTGGGCTAAATCATTCCCATGTGTACTCTGTGATGCCCTGGCGCTTGTCGCCAGCCCGGGAGGATCGGGAACGCCTCTCGGGCCATGCCGCGGACCGACTCGGGTGACCGGTTCGGGGTCGACCCGGGTTGGTTCGTGACAGAGTATCAATTTTTCCCACAATATAAAACATTTAAAAAGAAACACATTTTATTTATTAAAAAATATTTAAAATTTTCAACATGAATTATTATTTGTTCCCACCCATCATTAAACCCTATTAAAAATATTTAAAAATGTGGAATGAGCAAAAAATATTAGTAAGGGATATAAAAAGAAACAAAGAAACATGTTAGTCTATGAATACTCATAAAATTTTACCTTTTTCAAAATAAAAATTTATCTTAAACTAAAAAATTTATTACCCAAGAAATAAACTTATCTTCAAAAATCATTTCATAAAAATTTTCATAATAAATATTAAAGGAAAAAAAATCATAAATCTTTCTTTACAATCATGAAAAACCCATGAAAACTTTTCAAAAAGTTATACATTTCACCCATAAGAAGTATCATATAATTTCCTTTGAAAAATAATCTCATTGCTTATATTTTTGAAATCATAATATTTTCATAAAAAGACATAGAAATCATAGATAAATCATATTGTTAACTTGATACATAATTTTCATACCACTATTACAATTAAAATTACAAATTTAATAACCTTAATTGTTACGAATAGACTAACCTTCATAGTACATTCCAATAATCTATTTAGAGAAACCTAATCAGTTAACTTTGTCATATTACCCAAAGAATTAGAGATCTATAATAGGATCAATCATCCTAAGATTTTAACAGAACCAACCATCATCATAAATAATTTCCAATAAACATAACAAAATCATGATATGTGAAATCTTTCATCATAAAAACATTCTTTACACCCATAAAAAATCATTTTTAAATATTGTTATATCCTTTCCCATTAAAACCCAATTTTCAAAACTAAAATTTAAAGAATAAAGGGAGGGGGTGTTTCCTTTAATAAAACATTTATTATTATAAATTAATATAAAATCAAATAATGGTTTTAGGGGGATGAAAAGTCATTGACTCCATATATATTAAAATAGAACCTTCCTTTTGTCTTTTTATCAAAACGTTCCGTATAAAACATGTAAAAATATTAATTTTGAATAAATTTGAAATAAATATAAAAGTGATATAAAATTAAATTTATAAATCATTAATTTATATATAAATACATACATAAAATATTTTTAATAATATGGACATGGAAGAGAAATATTTGGAAAATAAATATTTAAAACAATTAAAACAAGGTTTTAAAAGTAAAGTGTCCCTTACCTTGAGTCCAAATCATCATATAAATTCATTATATTAATGAATAATAAACTTATATTAATTATTTACTTTGTTAATAACCTTTTTTAAGTTTATTATTACTTTTACCATGTTATAATCAATTACTTAATCAATTAATTTCACGTCAGACATTTTGACTATATTCAACTCATATGTCCAAAATGACTTCGGTAGGTTGAATATGGTAAAAGAGGTCATTACTGAATTATATATAGAATAATAAACATGAAATAATTATATTTTTTATATATAAATTATACTTTTTAAACCAACTTTGAAATATGATTAAGAAAAATGATCTATATTACAATCATGGAGATAGTAGGCCGTACGTACACATGAGTAAACACTTCAATTTTTCAACGATCATGATGGAAAAAAGGTAAGTTCTATTTTATATTAATACAATTATAATTATATCATAAATATAATATTATATATTTTAAAAAACTTTTATATATCATCCATATGATGTGGTTATGAAAAATGAATCACATCACTTCATGGAGGTGGTAATTCGCACGTACACATAAACGACATTATCAATTTTTCAAAGAATGGAAATTTAAGAAAGTAGAAGATATATTATATTTAAATAATGGTATAAATTTCATTAATATCATATATATACATTAATTTTATCATTATATATATCCATGATAGGTAGTGATGGAAAAATAATTACCTAGGCTCGTGAGGCGGTAGTCCGTCGTACACACGAATGATAGTTTCATTTCCCATTTGATGGAAGAAAAAGATGAATATAGGTAATTAAATTAACAAAATAAAATATTATTACATGGAATATACTTATGTTTTTATATCATCATGGTTAAATAATATTTTAAGTAGGTGGAAGAAGAAACAAAATTAACACATTCAGTTAAATGCTATACCACTGCTTCAAACAATCTCCTTTTATTTACACCTTAAGCCCTTCAAGGTTGGTATTTTTCCTAAAAAATAGATCTATAACCTGGGGAGGTATTTAAGGAAGGTATTTGGATAGTTATTTTCTAAAAAAAATTTATCTCGAAGTGTGTAGATAAGAGGAGAGGGTGTGACCTTTTATAATGATGGGATGGGTATTCTTGGTATTTATAAAAGTATTAAATTAATATAAATAAATTTTCAGTTTAAAATGAATAAAAATTTATATTATTAAAAATAATATGAGAATGATTCTAAATAATATAATCTAATAAAAATATGATAAGTTTATGTTATGTTTTTACCCTTATCTTTCTATTTTAATCCTCCGTGAACTCTTTTGATTATCATCATGACAACAACGATTTTTACTCTTCAGGGGTCAAGATAGTTACTATAAAAGTAAAATTGGCCCATAAATGGACCATGGTTTATATTTTAAAACCTATCCAAATAAATATCCTGAATATAGGATTTTTATTAATTTTAAATCATTTAATTAAATATTATTTATTATAAAATATCATCAATGTCATTTTTGTAACTATTCATTTAATTTGAATTTGAAAACAACATTACAGTAAAGAAATTAGAATATAATACTTTAAAACATCCCTAATATGTTATATTTATCCATAAAATTCATGTAACACAATAATTCATTCAAATTATATTAGTTTTAATATTTATAAATAATTTATTTTATTTTTCTATTAATTGAATAAATATTGTGTTGGCATTGAGTAAGAATTTAAAGTAGTTATTTCATTATTAAAAATTGAAAATAAATTAGCACGATAAAACAATTATCTTTAAAAAAAATTTAGAACTGAACATAATTTATTTTTATCCCTTTCACAAAAATATTATATATATTAAATGCAATAAAGTGACATTTTTTATTTTATCTTTTACTTAAATATTATAACGGTCAAAATCAATGAAATACGACACCAAGTTTCCATATTTTGAAATATGGATGGAAATTTCTGAAATAAAATAACCCAATAGGATAAATTCAAGTGTTACAATAATTTTTTAGTCCTTATCATATTATTTTAAACCTTAATTATCTGATTTATCCTTACTGTGTTGATAATTATTTACTACGGTTACTATTCATACTGAAAAAAATTCAAGATAGGGATTCTGAATGCCTATGAGATCTCCACCAGGGACTAATAAATGAGTTAATATCCTATGATCACATATGTTAGAGATCCCAATAACAATATGAATTAAGGATCACAAAATTAAAATTAAAATATGGGAATAGAATTTAATTTCACTAAAAATAACACTAAATAGATTGAGATACAAAAGAAAAATAATAAAAGGGTTATAAGTCATACCATAGAGTGAGGATCCATTTCTTACTCACCCCACCCACTTTTATATAGTAGATCCACCCCTCTTATTAGAAAAATTGAAAAATAATCATTCTCAATTGAGTTAATTCCTATATGTACAATATTTGGATTCATTCAAAAAGAGTAGTAGATGGATGGTTTTAGTGATTCAAGACTACAATGAAATAGGGTGTGTAATACTCATGTGAGTATGAGTTAGAGTGATGAACATAATATTAATTCAGTCTCACTTAAAGTACGGTTAGGCCAAATAAGTGGGGATTTAAAATACTGGTCTTGATCTGGGTTAGGTAGATGTGATGATCTAGGTTTGGGTCAATTCCGATGTGAAATGGATAGTCCATGATCATGGAAGTTAGTGGACTTGGCTGGTCCAATTTATATTTTCATCCATTTACTTAAGGATGGTATTTAATTGGTACTACACTAATTTAGTGAATTTCATTAATCATATTATAAAAAGATTGTATAGTTGAAATGATGGATCTTTGGTTTATGTAGCCATCGATATTACTTCAAGCTATCCGGGGTTAATTTAAATGCGAAGTATGAGATGACTTGAGCTAGTATTGGAGATCCTAGCTGATGCGGTTAGTATTAGATCTTGATAATGTCTTACATGATTTACTAGATCAGATATAATAAATAAGAGGAAAACTTTTAGGCCACTTGATTGAACCTCCTTTAATTGTAGACATATCATCCACTTTGTTTTCTCTTAGGAAACAACCAAGCACATGGTGTGTGATATTTTACATTTTTGAAACTAGTGGATTGATATAATCCTAGGACCATCCATTTTGATTTTAGACATGTATAAGGAATAAATAGTATCCAATAAGGAAGATACTAATTAAATTTCATTGACAGATCATTCCTCATCCAAGCGGCTTCAATTACAATTTATGCTTTCCAATTGGTTGTGTGACTCAGGATCAGGTAAGTTATTTTTTAGATTCTTGTGAATCTAGGTATGGGTTTGTGTGAGGAAATATTTATGTGGGGCCATATACTAGAGAGGAGTAGTTAGGGATTGATATGCACCAGATTTCTTGGAATTGGATATGTGATCATGATTTCAGTGCTGGTTTGCAATGCTTGAGAAGCTAGGGCATGAATGAGATAAATTTTAGGATGTGATGTGGTGTGAAGAGGAGATCAGGATCAGGTGATCTACATGGTATGTTAGGTGCATGGTAGGTGGAACAACCAACCCCTTAAACTGATGTGGCTAGTCACAACTTGTCCATGTGTAGAGTCTTTATGTGGTAGGTTACTAAGAGTCTATACAGTCAATTTCTTAGAGTATTGTGGTAGGTCTATGATGGTATGATAGATCCACTTCCATTCTTTCATTAATGTGACACCCATATTTCACTTTAGTGTTTAATTTGAGTTATTTTATCTTATTTTGTGTCACCTTGAGTTTTGGTAAATTTTGAACTAGAAATTTGGGGTTTTAGAGGATTTATGGGTGTTTCACGGTTTACCCACATGGTTAGGGGTAACCATTTGACACCCATTAATAGGGTATTTTCATGAATATAGTGAGTTTTTTCACAGTCACTGCATAGTTTTTCAAACAATTCTGAGCTTCCCAGAGACCATGCAGGTGGTTTTGGCCTAGGTAGTGCCTTGTGTATGGTTGACGAATGGTTTAGAAAACTGTGTGGCCTGCCTATAATCACTTAAAGTGTGATTTAACCTTTTTTCATCTTCTAATTTATAGGGTTTTCACTCCTTAATTTTTTCATATACATCAATTGAACCTTGAGAGCCCATGGGGGAGTTCCATCCTCCCCCCTTCGATTTTTGGCTCGTTCTTGGTGGTTTTCAAGTGGTTCCAAGGTAAATATTCTCTTATTTCCCATATATTCCTCTTCCTTATTTCTTTACTAGCTTTCCTATTTATAATAAAAACCTATTTTACTATATAATATATGGATTCAGTTTTAGATGGTTATAACCTAAGGTTTTGGTCTCTTTTGGCTTATAGTGAAGGTCTTCTTACTTATTTGGGTGGCCACTGTCAAAGGAAACACATATCGACATAGTTTTTATTTCTTCTAATTAGTTGTTTCCAGGAAATTGTTTCCTTTTATAATTTGAAGTTTTGTTGAGATTTATAATTTTTTTTCTTGAAATTATTAATATATTTGAAATACATGTGATGTTTCTAAGTCATTACCAGGAAATTTGATCTTATAATAAAGGGTTTACAATGAAATTCCATGTTTTTATGTTTAAAATGGAATGTTTTTATGCACCATGAATTTTTGAAATTCTTATGAGGTTTTTGGAAATGGATTTGGTGGTGTGGGTTGGATTTTGATCTAGTTTTGGTTTTCAAAGAGTGAAAATGAGGCTTTAAAGAGATAATTGTTTTATAACAAGGTATTAACCTTGAATTGATTTTGAAAATTGTTTCTTTGATTAATTTAAAATATTTATTTGAATGAGTGTGTTCTTATTACCCATGTGAAAATTACTTAATGGATCTTTAAAATGTTTTTGATGGAAATGGAAGTCCTTTGGCCTTTTTTTTATTTTGAAGAGGGGGACCCATGTTTTAAAGGGTGGATTTGAAATGTTTAGTGGTGTGTGTGGTTTTAATGGATTTATAAAGGACATTTGAAGTGGTGTTTTATGAAATGGAAAGTGTATTGACATTATAATCTATTTTTTATGTTAAATTACTAGTTAGTACTTTATAAAGCCTATGATACACCCTTTATTTACCCTTAGTGTTTATTTCCACCTATGATGGTAATTATAACTATGTGATGATTGTTTCTAACTTTTTGGGGAAATGTGTTTTGTTTATCACATGAATATATGAAGTGTTTTGGTATGTTTTATATAAGGGTTATAGAGGTGAGGGAGAGTTATTTCATATACCTTGTATATTGGTCTTAGTTTTTTCATTCATTAACCTCAACTTTTATCTTGGTTATGGGAACCTGGGTACTAAGTTGGAGGTCTATTATTAGGTTTCAATGGTTGATTCACACAATTCTAGTGTCCCTATAGTTGTTCTAGGAACTAGGTATAGGAGGGGATATGATTTTATAATAAGGATTTTGTGGTCTAGTTATACATATTGTGGTATGTAATTGACATATGATGATAATTGGTATGTAGGAAGTTATTAAAGTTAGATGCATATCACATTAAATTATTAGGGTAGATCCCAAAGAACATTTGATACTTGATTGGTTGTTTGTATATTGGATGCATATATAATGTTTGATTGTATCATTACATTACTTTTATTATAGTGGAACTTTTATCTTGTATATCTTCAGTGCCTATATTTAGACTTGTAGTTCCTACTTTGTGTGTGTGATTCACCTATCATGTTTAGGGTCCTTTTCTTGTAAAGTGTTATTTAAATCTATTTAGAAAACCTATTTTTAATTTAAAGACTCTTGTATTGGGTTTTTAAAGTGGATTTCAAAATGGGTGTTTTTGTTCTAAAATGTATTAGGTTGATGAAATGTTTTGAAAGTGTTTTTATTTATTTTAAGAAAAAAATATGTAAATTTTTGAAAGAGATTATGATCTTGATTTGGTTTCTCATGATTTTATGTTTGAAAATAAAACTTTCAAGTTATGTTTTAAAAATTTAAATTATGAATTTCTTTATGAAATAAATTGTATAGTTTCGATGGGTGGAAACCTACTAGGATATTTATGTCACACCTATATTTTAAAGAATCTAGGTTTTTAGATGGAATCTAGTTTTGTTCTTAAGGTTGATATAGGGTGAGTTGGGAGGTGGTTTTTAGGCTTTTCTATTATTTGTTGAGTTGTATTTATTTTTTGTTATTGTTTCATTAACCAATACAACCATTATTTATAATTGTTTTTAATTATCTTTATTGTATTTTGTTATGTCATGTTATATTAATATGTTTATTTATGAAGTTATTTAATTATTAAAATGAGTTGGATTAATGTTTTTGTTTATGAAACATTTGGAATGTTCATTTATTTTATTTTCTTATATACTTAATGATACATGGATATACAATTTAAATAAGGTCCATGAAAGACTTGGAAAATGTTCTGCTATTTTTACTCTAATTTGAGGAGAAAATTATTCCCAAAGGTATTTCTTATAAAACATAGTAACTAGTTTCTAGCCCATGGGGATCGGGAAAACCCTCCAGTCAATGTGGCAGACCAGGTCTGGTGACATTCTAGGTCATCCTAGGTTGGTTTGTTACAAAATGGTATCAAAGATTGGGTTCTTTGGTGAGTTCCTATGTTTCTTGAGTATCCATCATGTCATGGTTTGTCCAATTGTGTGGTGATAATGCAGTTTTGGTCTATCACCTTCACAGAGCCCATGGCACAATTAGTGCATGTTTTCCCAACCCATACAACCAAACCATGCACAACCCTGTTTCTTCCCTACTTGAGTTTTTTTGACTCCTCTTGATTCTGATTTTATCCTAAAGCCTCTTTTAATCACTACATCATAATCATAGTTTAATGGTGGGTTTTTGGTAGCGATTTAGGAAACCACCACTAAATAAAACTCAAATATTTTAGTGGAGGTTTTTTAAAAACCGATGCTAAATATTATATTAAAATAAAAAATTCTCTTCTACCTTACCCCAATCCAACCCCGCCCACTTTATCCACACCCCAAAGCCATTTACCGTGCCCTTGTTATCCCCGAGCCCTCACCTTCAATCCCTTATTTTCAATACCTCACCACTGATCCCTCACCACCACCACTCTCATCATCACCACCAATATCATATTTGTGATTTCTTCCCTCCCCCCTCACCTGAAATCCATCTCCTGATCCCTCACTATCCCCAATCCCTCAACACTAATCCCTTGAAAATTCCAATCTCACCATTTCCCTCAACCTCATGTTCTCCTTCACTCCCCTTTCCCCCTTCATATCCATCATCCCCTACCATCACACCACTTCATCATCCCACTTTCCTCTATGGTCATCCCAGTCAGGGATGATTTTTATGATATCTCCATTTGAGTTTAATATATTATACTTTAAATGTATTTTTTATTATTTATTCTATAATTTTAATTCCTTACTGAAAAACTATAATTATTTTAAATTCCATTCATTATTATTATTTTATATGATTTTTTTCTTTCATAATTAAAAATAATGGTTTGGAATATTCAAAAAATAAAGGCTCTGAACATTAAAAATCACATGAACCCATATTGATCTTACTAGGTATTACACAAACCACACAAAATAATAGATTGTAACATTAAAAAAATTCCCTCCTATGTTATATGTTATTAATTTCTAGTACTATGTATTTATTATCAAATTTAAATTTATTTTTATGCATGAGTTGTTTAATTTTGAAAAATTAAATGTTATATTTATTTGTATGTGTATTCGTTCATTATCATATCTATGTATATTATGTTTTTCAGTACCGTGAATCTTTTATCATTTATAAATTTATGTTTCTGTATGAATCATTTGAAATATATGTTATGAATTTATTTTTACTTTTTTAAATGATAAGAATACCAGGGAAGAAGAAATTATCTGATTGTAGTCCACTCCCAATTGATGTTCCCCCAACCATACAGACATCATAAGTGTTACCTGATGATCCCTTAGGATCCATAACTATAAAATATGGGACACCATCTATATACCTCCCATCAGTGTCTTCCACACCCTCTATCTTACCTTGTCATCATCTAGCACACCCTCCATATCCCTCCCATCAATATCTGGCATATTACTTCCTGATTCTATAGGTTCAACATGAAGTGAATCCATAATGAGGGAACATGTGAACACTACTATTTCTTCATGAGGATATTGAAGGGTGCTGTTTATATTTATAAATTTTAATGTGAATAAATTTATTGCACTTTTTTATATGAATAAATATTTTTTTCATAAAACATAAAAACAATATTACCACAGAGAAAAATATTAATAGTTCATATGTGTGGAATTTGAATGTATTAAAGATAATTTTCCCCCTTAATTGTTATGGGGTCCCTAAAGATGATGCTAAGAGATTATTCAGTCAGATTCTAGGCCAATTGTTAGCTGAACTGATTACCCTTCTGATTACATATTCTAATTAAAGGCATATGACTCAATCTTGGAAGAATGAAGTATTTGATTCCTAGATAAATGAAAATTTTAATAAATTATAGATAAATTAAATGTCATTATTTAATTAAATTCTTATATTTTAAAAATTAATATCTTTTTATATATTTCATTCATCTTTACCATTTCTAATCTTATCACATGAAAGTGGATGTTGAAAAATTTGGGTAAGAAATAAAAATATTTTAAATAGATATTGTGGAATTAATTCAATAATACATCATTTAACACTCAACAAAACTACGATAAGGTATATTAAGGGGTACCTAGAGAGTAATGGAAACTATTTGTTGATATCCATTTCCATGAGAAGCACATGGTATTTAAGAATATATTATTATATCAATCTCATTTTATATATATACATGAATATGAAAAGGACATGACATTGAATAAATTACTATTAAATTACATGTTGTTTATTTTAGGCTATTTCAATAAAAAATGTATCACATTGAGCAAAAAAAAATCACCCCATACTATCAGTTCAAATGGTTTTCAAGAAAAAGATTGACCATGGTAATATTTTCATTAGTTTAAATATTTATATGAAAATATTATTTGTTTTATTTATTAATTGTTTTATTTATCTCTATTTAATTTAGATAAATAATTTAGGGAACCAAGTCTCTCAGATATAACTTTGGTTTTATTTTCATACAAAATCTGATGGGAGTTATATGAATTATCACATAAAAGAAGTTGGGGTATGAATTATTTTTTCATTGTAATAACTTATTTTTAGTTTTCACTTTATTAATATGTATTAATTTAAATTTAACTAGTTTTTAATTTATAGGTAAAAATAAAAGAACTATGGGATTCCAATCTAACAATGTACTTCTCAGTATCCAAGGATGATATAATTGGTTAGGTCCTTGGGAAGGAGCATCCTGGTTGCATACGTGGGATAGGTTTGGGACCATTACAATTTGAGGTCATTGAAATGTCACCAGGGATTGCATCAACATCTAATATAAGTTATAGTTACTCCATACCTCTAGATTATGATAGGAATCTTCTTTCAATGTAAAACAAAATTTAGTAATGGGGGAGTATAATCCAACAAAAGGCGACTCATATAAAACTGTGAGATGTGGAGGTCATTGATCTAGAGAAAGAATTGGTTGATTTATAATAGAAGATGACTGGATGTGTCCCTGGTGACATTGAATTGATGGATGGTTTGAGTCAGTAGGTGAATCACAAAATTTAATAATCATTTAGTAAACAAAATTTTATTGGTTTTAATTTAAAAATTAAATATATATCATTATTTAAGTTTCAAGAAAATTTTCATACAGGTTTGAGGAGAATGGAGTGTAGATAGAGATAGAGATGATATTAGTTCATTAGGTATCAATGGGGATATAATTTGGATTCAGTGGTTTTTTTATGTATGTAAACTCATGAAATACTAACATAATGATATAGTGATTTAGAAACCATGTTGTGGTTTGGATAAATTTTTCTATTTTTTTGAGGTAGGGGGTATATTTATTTATCTTCCATTATATGAAATTTATATGCTTAGTTGATTTTCTATGTTTTCTTCATACATTTCCATTATACTCATCATTCTTAGTCTCTTTTGAGTTATTTTTAAAATGATACCCTATAAAGTATTACATTATATTTTGGTGATTTTTTTCTTTTCCTTTGGTGGTGTAAATAGATGGGAATAGTAATGGGAAGTCAAGAGTTGGTGTGGAATTTTTGATGGATAGTGGTCACCTCTTCTTGGGTTTTTTATTGGTAATTTGTTTTCTTTCCTTTATTATATTGATACTAATATGAGTTAGTGATGTTATTATATAATAATATTAGAGAATAGTTTAGTGAAATAAATAAATATAGGGTGGTTGGTATCCTAAAAAAGTGATATTATTATGGTACAGGGGATGTGTTTGGTTATGGGTGATGTATAAGAAGGTGTAATCCTTATATCTATTTCTTAAATGTTATATTAGACTTGGGATGGGTAGCATATGATTAATGCGATGAAAGAAGGTATTTTTTAAGATCATTTTAGGAGAGAGAGTTATGTTAGATCATATAATGAGGTTATTCGGAATTAAGTCATGGGTTTATATGTTTTGGATTTTATCCATTGTTTCTCATGTTATCATTTTTATGCTTGTTGGATTGTGGGTGTTGTGTGGTTTCCATAATGAAAGAGGGGTTGTGGTGGAATTTTTATTATCTTATAGTGAGGTGTTAAATCTTATAGGGATCGATAAAGGAAAGTATGTTGATATTATGGGAGAGTAGTTCATTGTTGTCTTGTTATTTTGAAGCCTTGTTATGGGAAAATTATTATTGAAAATTATTTCATGTTAGTTTTTGATTTGTGGCATGTTGGAAGTTGTTTGGTGATGATGTGGTAATTATTTATGAAAATGTGTTGTGGTGGTATACAGTGATATGGTAATATTGTAAAATATACAAGTTTGGGGTTCTGTATCTATAGAGGGGTTATGTTATTATGTAGTTATATGAAGGTTTGCAGTGATGTGGTAATATTATAGAATATGGTTATATGTAAGCATGGATGAAGTGGAATCATGTTGAGTTTCTTGTGTATGATATGATGGATAGATTATGGTAAGAATATGTAATGGTGTGGTTTTTTTGTTATTGTATTATGAGTTAGTTAGAAAGGGTGTGCCCTACCACGGATCACCACCCAATATTGAGTTAGAGAAACTTTTGAATTAGTAGGTAGAATTAGTGTTTATTTTACAAACACTTATTTTTTATTGATTTTAGTGGTGGATTTTGGTGTTTTTATAAGGTATTTCATTCATTTTTTATTTGATTTTACTTTATGATATTCCTAATCCATTGGTTTTAGATTTTATTAATGTTTAATATTAACTAATTTATTGTTATGTTTGGTTTGAGAATTATGTTTTAGTTTATACTCTTTTATTTATAGTTGATGTGGTAAAGGCATTGGCATGAGTTTAGTTTACGGTGATATGGTTAAGGGTTGGTATTTTTCTGGTTATTTATCTATTTGGTATTTTTTTGGGGAATATAGTTTCTTAATATTTTTTAATAGTGATATATAGTAGTAGTTTTAACCGCCACTATATATGGAAATTTTTTATCAGTAATTTAAAACACTACTAAACCTTCAACACTTTTGATATACAAAAACCACCACTAAAAAAATCACCACCAAAAAACATTTCATGGAACTTCCCAAAAACTGCTGCTAAATTGGTGAAAACAACACTAGTTATTTACCGATGCTAACTTTAGAATTAGTTTACAAAAAAAATCATAGAAACTTCTGGCGGTAGTTTAAACCATTACCAAACAAAAAAACCACTGCTTATCCCTTGATTTTTTGTAGTGACTTATTGGAGATGGATTGAAAAGCGTTTTAATTCTATTTAAAGGTGATTCTTATGGACCTCATTTTACTATTTGTGTATTTATTAATTGATTCTTATTTTTAAATATTATTTTTGTGAAGTGGGGGAATTTTTTGAAATGATTAATTTCAAAATTTCGTTTTCATGGTTGTTGAAAAGAGATAAAATTTCCTTGGTTTCCATAAAATGTTTTATAAAGTGGTTGTTTCCATTATGGTGTTTAGAAAAATATTTAAAGAATAAATTATGATGTTCTGAATTTTTTATTTGGAATATTCCAGAAGGTTATTGATTTCAAACTGAATTTTTTAAAGTGTTTTGGTTTCAAAAATATGTTTCCATTGTAAAGTTTGGAATCTCGTAAAACCTGAATTTTGTGATATGACTTATTTTGGTGATGCATGATCCACCTTGGTTGGTTTGTTTCCAAGAAGGGTTTTTTTTGTTTTCCATGTATATTCCATGGTGAAGTGTGTTTTCAAAATACATATGGAATGTGGGTGATTTTGAAATGGATGTTTCTTTTCTTGGTGTTAAGTTGATGTATTTTATTATAGTGACCTATTATTTTTGGTTTTAATACCTATCTTGTAATGGGACTATTGGTTTGAGCATTGAGGAATTAATTAATATTGTTCATGTATTATGTTTTTATGGTACGCATCCCAGAATGATCAAAAGAAAAAGTAGAAGTATTTCATTTGAGAATAATTCTTTTGGTGAATCAACCATCTATTAGAAGAAGTTACTTCCATTTCAGAATCTACCTAGATTCCAAGTAGAGTGGTGTACTTGGAACTTTATATGCTCTTGAACCCCATCATAAGCTTCTTGAATCATCTTTCAAATTATTTTTATGGAAATAAATGTTTGATGAAAGTGATGGGGTGGTTGGAAAGGATTGAGGGAAACATCAATTCTTGATAGACACTCAAAGCTTCAAGGGTAAGAGCTATATTGATCTTTCATGTTGGATCTATTTAAGTGTGTTGGGAGCCTATGGTACCTTCTTAGTTGCAAAAAGGTATGTATTGAGAGTCTTTTAGGATAGTGTTTATCAAAAAAATTTATCCGAGGTTATGAGAGTGGAGAGAGCTCTCAAGATGGAGAGCCTTTATCAAGGTGACTGATTAGTGAAGGAGTTTGTTGATCACTTTTCAGGGTTAGTTGTCTTATATTAGGGGATAGTTTAAAATTATTTTGATAAGATAATTTCTTTGGAGGTGGTATTCACCTAGATTTTGGTTCATCTATTCTTGCATCTAGCCTAACATCCTTCTTTGAGGTTGTCAAGGAATCCATTTAGGTGGAAGTTGACCTTCTAGGAAACCAGTTCTTGGTGATTCCCTAGTTTCATCATATGTAAATAAGGGTATCCTGATAGGCATGGAGTACAATAATGATAATCTATTATTGTCTATATAGTATTATAAGAGTTAACCTTCCCAGAACTCTAGTGTTTCCTTAAGGAAAAATAGGTATCTTGTGTACTTTTAGTGTGGGGATCCTGGGTAATCAAAGTATTCCTATTTTAAATATCCATGGATTTACCTCCATTATGTCTATTTCGGGAATCTTACATTTTTTTAAGATGGTTTTAAGAGGAGGTATCGAGTTTTATTTTTTTTATGTTTGTTTACCTATTTTGGGAAATTTTTTTTGTTAGATGTATGTGGTAAATATTTTGGGTTTTTTTTTGTTGTAGTGATTTTAGAATCTAGTGGATTGTTCATTATGAAACATTTCTTGAAGATGGATTAGATTTCATTTTTTGGTATAAATTTTTTTTGTGGATGGTTGTGAGACTTAGTTTTGACGTGTTTCCTTATTTAGGTGAACTTATCTTGAGAGTTTTGGTTTGATCTGGTTGTTGGTGTTGAGAGTTTGTGTACTCATTGGATGGATATGATATAGGCCTTGGTGCATAATTGGATAAATAGGGTTGGTGATTTACCAATTGAGATTATGAACTAGATGGTATTTGGATTAGGCTCTTATGGATTCACCATGTGAGGGTGATCCAGCTTGTGACCCTAGGTTATCCGTGTGTATTATGGCCCAAGGTTATAAATCATGCCATTTTAGGATTTTTTTCATTTCTTCTTCCTTATTTTGGTTTGGAAGCATTTTTGGTTTGAAATTGAGTTTCTATCAAGGTTTATCGGTTATTTTGGGGACAAATATCCTAATAGTTTCCTTTTATTATTCCATGTTATAAGAGTTCCAAATGGTAGGGAGACCATGTTAGACCTCCCTTTCTTTTTAGGACTTCTGGTTTGAGGTTAGTTTTTTGGTTTTTCATGGAGACATTTGAAAATATTTATGGATGATAGATTTGACCATTTTGAGGATCATGGTTATTTGGTTTCAAGGTTGGATTTTGATGAGTAGTCATCTTGAGTTGGTCCTCTTTGGATATTTCATATCAGTCTCCTTCCATTCTATTCTTTGACCAAAACATTTCTTGGGGTAGAAAGAGGCATGGTGGGGAGAATTGTGACACCCACATTCCACTAGAGTGTTTAATTTTAGTTGATTTATCTTATTTTGAGTCACCTTGAGTCTTGATATTTTTAATATGAAAATTTGGGGTTTTGGAGGCTCTCGGGGTATTGAACAGTTTACCGGAACATTTAGGGGTAACCGTTAAGAGCCTATATGAAGGGTACAATCATAGAAATAGTGATATTTTTCATGATATCAGCATAGTTTTTAAACCAAATATAGATTCACAGATTCATTTTAGGTGGTTTTGGATTAGGTAGTAGCCCACACACATTTTGAAAAAAATGTACGACCAAATCATATGACCTTACCAAAATAACATAGATTATTATTTAACCTTTTTTTCCTCTTCTAAATAAGAGGGGTTTCACACCTTTCTTCCTCTATATACATCAAAAAAACTTTGTGAGCCCAAGGGGGATTTCCATCCTCCTTTTTATTTTATTATTGTCTTGTTATTTTGTTTTACAAGTTGTTTTGAGGTGAATATTCTCTCCTTTATCCTCTATTACTATTCTTTACTTATTTCCTAGGTTTCCTCTTTCTATTGAAACCCTAGTTCACTGTGTAAGCCAAGGATTAGGTTCAAGATGGTTTTAAACTAGGATTTTGGACTCTTTTGGATTGTAGAGGAGGTATTCTTAATTATTTGAGTGGTATTCATTGACATTATTTCTTTTAGTTATCTTGTAGATTAATTTGTTAAAAGAATTATTTTCCTTTCTCTTTGTTGAGTAGTGAAGAAACAATCCTTAATTAACTGCATCTTTATGTTTTCCTTGAGTACATTCCTTGTTTCTAAAAAAATGCTTGCTTAAAAATGATCTAAAATTATTTAGAGTATTTTTCCTTCTGTGCCACATCTCATATGGTGTTATCTTCTCACCATGACATAAAATATCCTTTTTTTGTTTGTAAATAGAAATATTTTCTACCTCAATTCAACAGTACCATGAAATACCATTCTCAATTAGTAGTGTATTTATATATTTTCACCCTTCAATTTCACATTTTAATAACTCTATTTTTTCAGATATATCATTGATGACATATCATATTTTATTCCATAATTTTCTAAGTAATTTTTAACTTTAATGAAAACATACTCTATATAATTATCCTATTTTAAAATCATGACCAATATCCTATTTCATTATCACCTCATCTTTTATACCATTTGATGCATTCCATCTCATCATTTTCAGTTTTCATAAACATAATTAAACTCATCCTATTATAGTCACCTAAAAAAAGATAAAATACATTTTTACTTGATTTTTGTGATGTTTTGTAGGATCGTACACATCGGTGTGAACCAAATTATTAATGTATGAAGATCTTTTCTAAATTTTCCTATAGGGTTTGTTTACTATATTTAATATCATGAATGAATCAATGATAAAGTTTTGGTTGACAATATTTTTTTAAAATTATATAGTTACAACTTATGATATGTTCTTATGTATAAGTGATTCCTACAATGCAACAATGGTACAAATTCATCAACAGAGAAAGAATTCATTACAAGGTAATTATATAATTACTTAATTTAATTATAAATAATTATTTGATGATCCTACATTTTAGTTATGGAATTCACTCATAAATTAATATTTTATTCATTTTTTTGGTCATAACATTTATCATCAATGTACATACCAGATTAATCACTAATCATGACAAAAAAACTAAGTTGGGAATACCCCAGTTAGTGCTTTCACTACACCCAGAACCTTCATTTTAAAACCCTTTATACAAGAAAGTAACTACTGCAAGACAAACCATATTTATTAAGAGGGACAACATCATCAAGAAGGATAATGGGATGAGGATTAAATTCAATGAATTTGATTATCATGATACATGATGGGTGGTACAATAATTTATTTCATAGGTCCCCATGGAAGAAGTTATTCGGGAAATACAAGTGTTGTATAGGAGTGATAGATAGGTAAGAGAACTAGAGAGATATGATTTTCTAGTTACACATGAAGGTAACTCATTATTGGTTGAAAATGATAACCCTATCTCTTACAAGGAGGTAGTAGATAGCCCTGAAGCTATAAGATGGAAAGAATCCATGAATTTTGGAATAGATTCCATGTATCAAAATAAATTTTGGGTTTTGATCTATCCACCCATTTATGTAAAGCCAATTGGTTGTAAATTCTTATTCAAGATAAAATTGGACATGTAATTTATAGTAAAAACATATAAATCATAGATATTGGATAAAAGTTTTAGAAAATTTTAGAGAATTAACTATGATGAAACATTTTATCTAGTTTCTATGTTTAAATCCATAATTTTTTTTATTTCCATAGTACCTTACCATGACTATGATATTTGGAAAATGGATGTCAAAAATGATTTCCTCCATGGAATACTTGAATAGGATGTGTATATAACACAACCAAAAGGCTTTGTGACTCTATAAAATTCCAAAAGGGCATACAAGTTCTATAGATTAATTTATGGATTAAAGTTAACATCCATGTTATGGAATATTCAGTTTGATGAATCCATTAAAGAATTTGGTTTCATCAAGATCTAATGTGAGCCATGTGTTTACAAGAGATTCAATGATAGTATTTTTTTTTCATATTAGTATATGTTTATAACATATTACCAATTGGAAATGAGATACCGACCTCACAAAAGGTTAATTAATGGTTGAATAAGTGTTTCTATATAAAGAACTTAAGTGAAACAACCTATATTATAGGGATCAAGATCATGATTTATAGATACAAGATACTCATTAGACTATGTCATGATACATATATTAACTAAATACTATAGAGGTTTAGTATGGAATAATCAAATATGGGATTGGTTCTAGTGTCACATGGTATGCATCTTTCCATGAAAATGTTTCCTTATACACAAGAAGAAATAGAGGGAATGACTAAGATCCCATATGATTATATGATATGATTTATCATGTATGTTGTGATATGTATGAATATTTATGTTTCCTATTCTTTGAGCATGGTAGAAATATATAAATTTGATCCAGGTGAACAACATTGGACTTTTGTTAAGGATATCCTTAAGTATATGAGGTGAAATAAGGTTTTGTTCAATATTTATAGAGGAGATGAAGAGCTATTAATCAGGAGTTATGGAGATTATAGCTTTTAGATAGATCATTGTAATATGAATTTTTAGTTTGGATATGTCTTCTATCTCAATAAAGGATATGTGAGTTAGAAGAGTTCAAAGTATCCAATTTTCATCAATTATATAGTTGAGTATGAGTATATTGCGACTTTTGATGTATCCAAGGAATTAGTATGGATTAATAACTTTGTACGAGATCTCAATGTAGTACCTATCATTCATTACCCTATCATAGTTTACTATGATAACACTGTAGTGGTGGCTCTCTCCAAAGAGATGACATTATATCAAAGAAAAAAGAAAATACTTAATAAGTTTCATCTCTTGAGGGATTTTTTATCAATGAGGTGAATTTATAGTGAGTGGTGTATCCATGGTGGAAAATGTGGAGGACCCATTGAATATGGATTTATATAAGCTAAGGCATGAGTATCATTTTATAGGTAATTTATTTAAAGTTTTTATTAGTTAGCTCTAGTACAAGTGGGAGTCCACTGGAGTTGGTTCCCTATAACTGACTTTTTTAGTACTTGGTTACATGTTTTATTATTAATTAAGTTTTCTTATCATGTCATTATTATTCCTCTATATGAAATTTTCATGTGATAATGTATTAAGAAAATATGTTTCACTGAAATGGTCATATCAGTTCCCTACTATGATGAGAACTAGGAGGTCCATGACATTATTCATGAATATTGTTCTATGATTGAATGATATGTTTTTATAGGACACATACGATATAAGATATCAAGGGTAGGATTATCATAATACATTGTGTCTCTTTCTCATGGTGTTTTCCCTTTGTAATCTCCATGATATGAGGTTATGAGAACAAATCTATAAATAGGAAATCCACATTTCTATGTGTCATTGGATATTCCTATCTGCAGACATGTGTACTGATCCACATAATTTTATATTGTCATTGGATATTCCTATCTTTTATCCTTTATCTTTTTCCTTTTATCTTGTCTGGTTCTTTTCTCTTTTTTTCTTTTTCTCTCTCTGTTTGTGCGAATGCTTTGGTCCTCACCTTTTTTGACAAAATTTTAAAAAATAGAATGGAATGGAACTTTGATGTATTGATGAAAACCATGGTGAAATATGTTCACGGTGAGGTAAGATATGTTGGGTGATTCAAAAGTGATATTGAATTAATTGATAATGTGAGGAAGGATTTATCCCTTATGTCCCTTGATGGAAGTAGATATCTCATGCCCTTTGATGAAAATACAACCGAATGATTAAATCTATGGTCACAATGTTCAGTGGGAAAATTCATTTTTAGAAATTCAAAGAAATAGACATCAAGAATATATGTTGATGGAACTAGCATGCTACCTGATTGATTTGATATATCACAATAAAGAGATTATATTACATGGTAAGCATTCACAATAGGTTGGATATCACTATGACATTAACTTATTTCTCTATTGTTGTCTTAGAATATTTCTAGATGATGACCATGGAATTTAAGTGGTTATGCCTAATGCCACTAAAAATAGGTCTAGAGTGTCACACACTATGTGTATCCATAATCTTAGTTAAATTCATGTATTGAATTTAATAAGATAGAATGAATAATATTTATTTAGGTTTGATTGATTGCCAATATTCAATCAAAAGTTATTCGAAAGAATAAGTGAGTTAACTAATACTAATAAAAATATGTTTACAAGTTTTTTAAAATATAATATTTATTATATTTATCATTGAATAATTAAGTGATATTTATTTATTAAAAAATATTCATTATTCAAGGATTGGTAAATATTGATGTGGGAAAGAGGATAGATCTTAATGGTCCAATTGAGAATAGTATAAATGATATTTATTTATATTCTTAAAGTGTTTCACATGTAAAAAAATTATTATTATTATTATTATTATTGGACATGGGGCCAACTAAGAATTGTAAAGTAAAGAAAGGTCCTGCATTCAATTTTCCAACCCTAAACCTGCCATAATAAATATATAATTATAACAATTTCTATAATAACTCTTGTTGTAAAAAATTGATAAAAAGAGACTATCTCAATACCTAGAGAGAGATATAGAATATGATCTCTCTTCCTCATCTCTCAATTCATCGATAGAACTTAAAGAGTTCTCCCTCATTCAAAAGGAATTCTACAACAGTCAATCATGAACAAAAAATGCAATCAGGATCAGCTATGCTAGCACCTGATGATTCAATGTAAACATTTAGAGATTTTGGTGCACATGTAGATCACTATTAGAGGTATTATACACTTGGATCCTAAAAAAAATGATGGTACAATAAGATATAGTCAACCATATCATTAATGATATTTGAATTACAAGTTGAGGTAATTTTATATCTTCTCATAAATTAATTATAAATTACTTGTGAAAATCCTCCTCTTCTCGATCTAGTGTTTTTATCTATTCAAGTGATTTATGGTTTTCATTGGACTTGATGTTTTCTCTTGTATATAAATGATTATTCATAAATTAAGACTAAAAATACACATTTTCCATGTTATCTAAGGTGATTCTACTATGATTGAAACCTACATAGGGGGTATGCCATACATTCTCAATATTTGGGAGGTGTTTGGACTTTGAGATTCAACCAATGATTTTAAAATACTAATTTAGACAATGGTTTCACTAATATTTCTTCCACATATTGATTTTATCAGATGTTATCCACATTAACATCTACATGTTCCATAATTTCTTTGATAAAGTGGTACCTTATTTTTTCATTCTTTATATGTGAATGCTATATTAGGTTATCCATAATCTCAATAACACTTTTTTCATATAAATATAAAACTATATAAATATTTACTTCTTCATCAAGATCCTATAATCATTTCTTCTTCTAAATCAATCATGTAAAATAATTTATTGTTGAAATATACCTTTTATTCTGGTTTTCTAAGAAAAGTGGTTTCTTACATTTTTTACTAATCAAGCTTACACATTTATTTACAATGAATAATACCCCTCTAATTTTTTATTTTCTATCCAAAAAATCTCCAATACAGTCTATACCAAAATATTCTATAAATTCTCTATCTTTTACTACACTAAACACAAATCCATAATCAAGGGTACCTTGAACATACCTCACGATTCTTTTTTTACTTCAGTGAGATGTTCTTCCTTTTGATTTATTTGAAACCTCTTATCCAAGCATGCCTCATAAACAATTTCCGACCTCATTACTATAAATTATAATAAACCCCCGATCATTCCTCAAAGCAATGTTACATCTATAACAATTCTATCTTTATAATATGATTAGACTTGAAACTTTTTTTAAATCATGCATATAATTTTTTTATTAACTCCTTTTCATATTTTGATTGATAAATAATGGTTATCACTCTTTTTATTAGTATAAAACCTAAAAAATCAAGTGATTTCACTTATCGTTGATATCTCAAACAATGATTGTATCAAATTTTTGAAATCATCCATTCATTCTATATTTATTACACCAAAGATGATATCATCAACATACCAAAGTACCATGAATTTATATTCATTTAATGATTTCAAATATATTTTTTGATCAAAACCACCTTTATTGAATTCTATATTCTTAAAATATGAATCTAAATGAGTTTACCAAGCTCATGGTGCTTGCTTTAAGACATTTAAATATTTATTTAAATGAAATAACTTTATTTAATAATACCCAATTTAAAAACCCACCAGGTTTTCAATATGAAATTTCTCTTTAAGCACTTTGTGAAAGAATAATGCCTTCACATGTATTTAGTAAATCATAAAACCTCTTTGGATTGAAACCACCAAAAAACTTTGAATCAAGTAAAGTATATCCACTAGTGAAGACATTTATTCCATATACATGACTTCAATTTCAGCATGTCATTTACATATAAACCTAGTTTTGTTTTTGATCACATTACCATGATCATCATATATATAAATATATATAAACACTATTTTTATCCCAATGATGTTATGATCATTTGGAAAATTTACAAGCTCCCAAGTTTGATTATTTTGTACTTGATTTAAATCCTTGTTCATGGCCTTAACCCATGGGTTATACTTTTTTTCTTATTTAAATAATGTTGGATCCACCTTTGATAATAAAGTAGTGTGATTAATACTCCTCATATATTGTTTTTTTATTTGAATATATATTATCTATAATTATATCGGATTCATACATTTTGGAATTCCCTTTCATTCTTTGTGTTGATGGCTAACTCTCTTTAGCACCTATTTCATCTTTTGATTCAGCCTCTTAAGTATTCTTTGTGGGAAATGATTTTATATTCTCCAATTTCAATATAAATATCCTCTTCTTCACAAATATTATTATGATTAGAACTTCTAGATTTGTATCTATATTTTTATGAAATCACTTTAACATTACCACTTTCAATTATCTTGAAGAGGCACTTGATAAAACAATTCTTTGCCTTACTTTTGGATGAGTAGTAGAGAAACGCTCTTTCATTAGTTGAATCTCCATATTTTATTTGAGTAAATTCACCGTTTCAAATAATAAACTTTCTTAAAAATAATAAAAAATTATTTAGAGTAGGATTAATTTTGTTCCACATC
Source organism: Viscum album (assembly GCA_963277665.1). Taxonomy (NCBI): domain Eukaryota; kingdom Viridiplantae; phylum Streptophyta; class Magnoliopsida; order Santalales; family Viscaceae; genus Viscum; species Viscum album. The sequence goes on from OY728148.1 coordinate 908,627,132, forward strand.
TCATATGGTGTTATCCTCTCATCACGACTTAACAAATCCTTGTTTTGTGTGTAAACTGTAATATTTTACACCGAAATAAAATAATATAATGAAATACCATTCTCAATGACTAGTGTATTTTCCCTATTGTTTACTCTTTAGTTTCACTTTTCAATAACTCTATTTTTTGTGGATAAATTATTGATGAAATATCATATTTTATTCCATTCTTCTCCAAGTAATTTTAAACTTTAATGAAAGCATACTCTATGTCATTTTCCTATTGAAAAATCATGATCAATCTCCTTATTTCATTATTACCCCATATTCTATACTATTTGATGCATTCTATCTCTTAATTTTTAGTTTTTATAAACATAATGCAACTCATTCTAGTGTAGTCATTCAAAAACAAGACAAAATTCATTTCTTCTTGAGTTTTAGGATATTTTCTAGGACTGGACACATCTGTGTGAACCAAATCATTCAAGTGTAAATATCATTTACTATATTTCATCTCATTAATTAATATATGAAAATGATTTTTTTGAAAATATTTATTGAAAATTATTGCAGTTACAAATTCTGATTAGTGCTCTTCTAGAAGTGTTTTTGGATTGCTATTGAAAATGTTCTTTCATGTGGATTATTCAAATGGTTTTCTTCTGGAATTGATCATACTTGTTTTTTTGAGAGCTAAACAATTTTTTTTTATTTTTTTAAATAATTATCATAAATTATAAGTGTCTTCCTTTAGGTTTGGGATTCACATTCCGAGGTTTGAGCTTCTAGTTATGAGAAGAATGCACTTTGAGGTCCTGATTATGCTTTTTGTGGCCGTTATTTTCCTCTAGAACTTGGATTCCATGAAATAGGTGATTCACCTAACCTTAATACTCTTACTCATGGGAAGTACCTATGGTTTTTCTAGAAATCTCTGTGTTGACACTCTTAGGGGAGACAGGTTCTAATGGATCTATTACTAGGAGGCCCTATTCTTGCTGTATTTCTTTAACAATGTATAGACATTGGCACTATTCCTAATCCTCTATGAACCATCACTGCATGTTTGGTTAGTTATATTAGTAAGAATGGATGAATCAGTATGATATTGAAATCTTTTAATATCAATGATTCATTCAACTTTTATTTTGTGGAAATGGTTTATAAAACATCACACATAAAAATAAAATTAATACTTGATTTTTATTTGATTCTTCCTAAATGCATAGTTTCATTTACAATGTGAATGTATCTTTTAGAAATTCTATTTAGATAACGATATTTCATAATTTATTGTTGCAGGTGCTCACTATAGGGGTAGAAATTCCATAAGAAATAAAAAATTTATTTTAGGGTATTTTGGTTCATAAAATACAAAGCTAACAGAAAAACAATTTCTTTCCATTTTAAAACATACAAACTGATAAACAGATAACAACATATCAAATTTCAAGACAAAAGTACACAAATTCACAAGGAATAATTAAAAAAATTAGGAATAAAATCAAATGATTACAAGAGTGAAAAACTCCACTCTTTCAGTGTCTATTATAGAATTCAAACTGATAACATTTACAATAGTAGCAATAGATGTATTGCTGGGAGTAAAGATACAATTAAAAATTCAAGATTGAAAATTCATCTTAAATAAAAACATGATTATATATATAATGATTCTTAATAAATAGAATTTAAAACAATTAGAATTAAAATATAGATGTACATATGTACATTTATATAACTTCCAAACAAGAAGAAAGAATGAAAAGACAACAATATATAATGAAAACCAACCATAATAGGGGTTCAAAAAACTTCCATTTGAATAAAAAAATTCAAAGAAATTATAAAATAACCAAGAAACTAGAATATTTAAATATATTCAAGAATCATGAAAACATACAATGATTTATAGGTCAATAAAATGCATAAATGGAAAGTAGTAAAAGGGACACAAGGATTTACATGCTTTGACCAATTGGCCTATGTGCATGGGGTGGGATCATCACGAGTTTTACATTAGGAAAAAGGAAAATGGGTATAAGAAATAACAAGAGGAACTAGAAAAGAACAAATAAAAAATTCACACAATTAATAAATAATAATAAATCAAGATACCTTATAATAATTGAAAAATAAAAACCAAATTGAACCAAAACCCCCTTATCTGGGCTCGATCAAACCTTTTTCATGGAATTTGGTTGAAGAAGCCACTAAAATCATCATTTTTGAGCTGTCTGGGTTCATATCTACTTTCTAGGTTCATTGGAATCCAAGATATCATGAAAAGAGACTTCAAGGGCTCACAACAACACTAGTATTCAACAGATAACATGATGAACAAGGCCATCACTCAGATTCTTCTCTAGTGAACCAAGATCAAGGCACCACTAAATCTCTATATTAAATATTCTCTCTCTCTCTCACTCTCATAGAATCTAAGGATATTTACTCACAATTCTATCTATAAATCTTAAATCTAGAAGGAGTAAATATATACTCTTGAGAATCGAAGGTTTTTTACAATGCCTCAACAAATCTAGAGAAAGGAGAGGCTGGGAATAATCGATCCCTAATAGAATGAAAAATATGAAGAAAAAAACTAAAAAACCCACAAAAAGTTCATTTAGAATGACCCGTGAGGGTAAAACTAGTTCTGTATAAGGGTTAGGAGATGTTTCGTAAGGGTACCAGATAAGGGTACCATGACTGCTGTTTAAGGGTCCTTTAACCAATACGTAAGGGTCAATACTGCTTCATATGGGTAGCTAGACCACTGGGTAATGGTAGCTATCCTGTCACATAAAGGCAGTGGCCATTGCATAAGTGTCACACCCAAGATGTGTAATGGTTACACCCCACCTATGTAAGGGTCACACTAATCATGTAAGGGTTAGAAAATCTTTCTCAAGGTTAAGGAAACACTTGTGTAAGGGTAAGGGACACCCACATAAGGGTAGACTGAGACTTATGTAATGGTAACCTGTACTTTTATAAGGGTAGTGAAAACTTTACTAAGGATACATAAGGGTCAAGAGACACCGATGTAAAGGCAAATGAAAAGAACTAAAACCTACATAAGGGTACCCATGGAATTATGTAAGGGTAAAAGGAACTTGAATTAAGTAAGGTCACATAAAACATCATGAAATGGTAAAATAAAGGAAAAAAGGACTTACTTAGAGGTAAATATAATGAATCATATTTTCTATGTATTATTTTTGGATATTATATGGAATATTTTCAATATAAGGCACTGAGATGACATGTGATTCTGAGGCCTGGTGTGCACAAAATAAACTTTAGAAATATATTAAATATATAAAACAACACACGCATGTAGATTTTCTGAAAAAGTTGAATAACTCTAGAATGGGGCCTGAATTAGAAATTTGAGGGCATCGTTGAGTTCAAAACATGAGGGTTTCCTTATTTGTGATATAAACTTTGTCGGCATGGGGTGTTTGTGAAAAATTCATCACGACTATGGAATAAATAAAATATATTGATTAATTTATTTAATTTATTTTATTTGGTGCAATGAATGAATTTGACTATAAGTACACGATTATAGAAATGTCTCAGAGTTGGATGCTAAACCCTAGAAAGATCGAGAGATTGTTGGAGAGCGATCTTAGAGAACGAAAATGGATCAGGACTATATCGAGGATCATTGTGCCAACATAATTCATGGATCTTTTTAATAACAAAAATACAAAACCATTATTCATTAATGATAAATCCAAAATCTCGGTAGGATGTCTGATTTTGAGTTTTCCATCTCGTTAATTTATCCTAATCAAATTCATATCAATTCCTCGAACAGAATTGATTCGCACATCGATGATAGATTAAATTGATGGAATTATTTTTGTTCATTTTTTTGATTTCCATATTCATTTTTATTTTTCTATAAAAATGGATCAAGGCTAAATGAACAAAGGTTGAGTTTTGTTCCTCACATTTTATGGATTGTGGTTTTCTCCCTTGTTTCATTGCACGTTCATCATAGGAATTTCTTTCGGCCCATGTTTCGATGAATACCAGGTATTCAATAATTACACAACCATTATTTATAAAAAAGCGTTGATACCATGGGTGTGGTTTGTAATCAAGGATATGATCGAGGTGTGATGACGATGGTGGGAGATCAAATGAAAATCATAATAGATTTATGGTTTTCATTCTTCCTAGTTTTTAAGTGCATTGAAAAATTGGATCGATAGATAATTTTCTGAGAATATATGAACCTGGATTTGGGCCAACGATGACATCAAGGATCAACCAACCTCTGATCTATAGGATACCATAAGGGAAGAAGATATGGAAACATACAGAAGTATGTAGAAGAGATCCTAAAGGATCTGGAAAATACTGTGATACATGACATGTATTTCTGGAATACACACTATGTGGGAAAGCTAGCTATAATTATAGGGTCTCATGGTGAGTTAAATATCACACGTCGTGTGACCAATTCACATGCTGTGTGACCCTTCCTTAGTGTATTGGTGTGTAACTCATAGGGTACATGGGAACGGTTAGGAACATGGGCTCAGACATGCTGGGTAATTTAACATGACATGTACTCATACACAAGCACAACCAGAGATACATGGGCATGACCAGAAGGAATGAGAAGGGTGTCAGGAGACCTATACACACTATGTGTTTCACTCACATGCTGTGTATGTTTAATTTTACATTCCATGTGATGAATTTCCACATGTAAAGACCTAGGGATAACTAGAAACACCATAAACCCTTAGTACATGCCATGTAACCCTCCTTTGAGGGTGTTTTTATCACTTCATTTCTTTATTCTATACCTATCATGGTTGAGAATATTCCCTTAGTTCATTCCCTTGAGGGAACAATGTGGTATTAAGTCCACATCTTTGGATTGTGATCCTCTCTTGATTATGACTCTCTAATAGAGTTTGTGGAGTCCCTCTATGTGACTGTAGTGTAATCATCTATCATATTTATAACCTAGGTTGGGTTTATGAAATTGTTATGGCCTCCTTGAGAAGGCTGTTGATCATCCATCTAGCAGGATGTATCAGTAGGGTTTGTGGAATCTATATCAACCATTCTCTTTATTACACATTAATTCATAATTTATTACATAAAAGTACGCATAATAAAACCCAAAAGATTAAGAAATATAGTGTATTTGGGAATTAAGTACATAGTATAGCATCTTGAACATGGGACACAACAACATTATTGAAAACTTCCTTAACATGATTCTAAAATTCCATGGATTTTTAAAATTACATGGGATAACCTGGGGACAAACATAAGATAGGGATGAGATATAAAGCTCAGTAAGGGAATAAACCTAGAATAACATGAAAAAGATAATACATGTTATATAATAACATATAAATGGGGCATAAAAAGAGTATGAATCATGAACATGAACAATGAGACATGATATAACAATATAATCATAAATGAAACATGGAAAATGTGGAAACAACTTACAAAACTAACTCATAAACATAGGTCAAGGTTAAAACATCCAAGACATTATGGTGGAAAAATTCCCATAAAGGAATCATGTTCAATCCTAGTCCCATCATGACGTATCATGATACTAAACATTACCCAATGCATTGGAGCACTACCTGTGCACACCCATCATATTCATTTCATTCTCATGGTTAAATGTGCCACATAGATCATAACACATGGATTAATTCATCATCATAATTTATTCCACAATTAGGGATTTTAGAATACATATATTTAAGTCACCAGTAAAAAATTATATGTTCATAAATGTGAGAACCCTTGATAGGAAATGGGTATGGTATTCAATACACAATTTGTTTTGGTATGGAAGACCATGGTGAAATTTCAGCAGCAAAACAACATCAATTACAGATTCATAAAAATGGGTTGATGAGAGAGAAAGGGGGATATAATAACATAGAAATAAAATTTATAGTAATAGGGACATGGAAAATCATATTCCAACACTATAAATTTGTAAATATAAGGCATAAGGTAATGAATAAACTTGAATATATAAAATAATCCTAACTATATTTGGGCATGGTAATAGGTGTACATAAAGGATCATGGGAGGCTTAGTGAGAGGAAAATGGGATCTCATAATTTATATATTGAATGGATAGTAAGTTTAATATGGAAGAATATATTCCAACATAAGAAAATGGAATTTAAGGGACATAACATAAAATAATTTCTTGAATAGAAATGAGAACAGATAAATCCCTTATGAAATTTCGGCATGGTAACGGCTGTACATAAAGGATCATGGGAGGATTAATGAGAGTAAAAGTAGACTCTAATAATGTAGAAATAAAAATTAAATTATGTGGTATTAGGAAGAACATATACCAAAATGAACAAATGGAAATTAATAATAATAACATAAAATAAGTTCTTGAATAAAAAGGAGAGTGGAAGACCCCTTACAAAATTTCAGCATAGTAATGAATGTACAAAAAGGATCATGAAAGGATTAATGAGAGTGAATATAAGATATAATTATTTATACATAAAATTTAAATTAATTTTCATATTTAATAACATATCCCAACATAAGAAAAAATAAATTTAGATACAAAACAAAAATAAGTTCTTGATAAAAATAGGAGAGTGGGAGATTCCCTAATCGAATTTAGACACAGTAAAAACTTAGGTAAAAGTATAAATGAAGGAGAATAAATAATACATAATCAAAATAAAATCAATTGTATAGAAATTAAATAATTATAAATGAATTAAAATATAACCAATTGAAATTAATATAACTAATTTCAAAGAAGATGCCTGAATTTAAAAAGAGGAGAGGAAGGTTACTTACTAGAGTGTGTGACTCCAAAAGATTTAGAGGGGATTCTTGAAAGATTTTAGGTGCCATGGGAGGTCTCTATGGAGTGTAGGGAATAGTATTTATGTTCTATAAGTATTTTTAGAGAATATAAGTGGGAGATTTGATGGATTTATGTAGGAAATGAGGGGGATTTCTTTATTATTTAGGTTTTGGAATCTACATAATAAAATATTCAAAACCAAAAACCATAACATGGTTTTTGAACATGTTTTCTACCAAATGGGAGTGGATTTTATTATTTTATAAGTCTAAGGTATTAACTTATTAAAATAATTCCCTTTATTATCTGGAGGCAAGTCACACTCTTAAAGAAAGGATTTTAAAACCTTAAAATATATTATAAGTTTTGGAGGATTCATAATGAATTTAAAAAATAAATAAAATAAACTAAAATCAAATTATTTTAAATGTAAAACATATATTTGTTCTTGGATACATTTTATAGTTTTATTACATCACTTTTGGTTCTTTATGATGTCATAATACACAAACTATATTATACAGTATTTAATTTTTAACAAAAAATTCAACTATCTCAAAAAATTATGAAAAATTCACCATTGGATAATTTTGAAGTTATGATTATAAAAATAATATCAATTTTATCTAAATAATTTTCTAAATATGTGAATTTTAACTTTTAAAATAAAATTAGCATTTATTAGGAAATGCTGTGTTTTTTATAGCAACAGTTTTCTAACCCGTATAAAAATTACATTTGACTTCATAAAAACTATATGCTAATTATATTTGATAAAAATTATTTAATAATAATATTTTATTAAAATATTTTTTATTTAAAAAATACATTAATTCATTAATTCATTAATTGAATTTGAATATTAACCAAAAATGAAATTTGTGCTTTATTATATCAAAATAAAAATCATTTACAGTGTAACAATAATAGGATGAAAATATATTCATTATTATATAAAAAAGTACATACTAATATTTCTAGGGTCTTTATACATATCCATTTAATACACCAGTAAACGCCCTAAGAGTAAGGTGTGTGATGGTGGGACTTTCATGGGGTGGTTCAGTGAACATGATTTGGGTCGTGATCTTGATGAGAAATTCTCCCATAAATGATTTTAATCATGATTAATTTGTTGGATATCATCTTGGTATTGGTCAAGGTAAAATTCCATAAATGATATCTCCTTTGGAAGTTTTGATAAATGGGATTCATAGGGTACGATCCTACTGTTTGAGGCCATCACTTCGTTTGTCTGTGTTAATTGGATTTGTTAAAACCGTATGTTAATACTAATCATGCGATAATTATTCAACAACTATATTATCAATGATAATGATAAATAATGGTATTTTAAATCCAAATTTATATAATAAAACTAAATAAATTCATGTGTTTTATATAACCATATTACTTAATAATACATTTAATTGAATCCAAAGGGGAATTTTATTTTTAATAGTTCATGTTGTTATAATATTACCCCCTTTCGAAATTTCAACCTCAAAATTTTCTTTTCTAATACTAAAACTAATGAGGGTAACTTTGATTCATCACCTCATCTGGTTCCCATGTTGCTTCTTTAAACTTGTGGTTTCTCTACAACACTTTGACAAGGTGCATTGTCTTCTTTCATAGAACATTTTATCTATGATATAATATCTTCACCAGATTCTCCTCATAGGAGAGTTCATTTTCCAATGGTAATAACTATGGATTTAGTACATTTGAGGGGTTTGGTATGTACTTACTCAAGAGGGATACATGGAATACATCATGTACTTGAGATAGGTTTTGTGGGAGTTCTAGTCGACAGGCCACTGCTCTAATGTGATCAAGGATCTCAAAGGGGCCGATGTATCTTTGACTAAGCTTTACCTTATTCCAAAATCTCATAAATATAGTCCATGGAGATATGTATATTAATACCATGTCTCCAACATTAAACTCTAAGTCCCATCAACTATTGTTAATATAGCTCTTCTATCGACTCTGTACAGCCTTGATGTGATACGGAATGGTATTTATCTTCTCCACCATTTCTTTAACCATTTCAGGACTAGAATTTTTCATTCCCTAACTCCATCCCAACATGTAGGTGTTATGAACCTCTTACCATAAAGGTATTCATAGGGATCCATTTGTATGCTTGAGTAAAAACTATTGTTGTAAGATAACTCGACCAAAGGAAGGTGTTAGTCCCATCCTCCTTTGAAGTCCATATAACATGATCACAACATGTCTTCCAATGTCTGAATAGTATTCTTAGATTTGAAATTGGTTTGAGGATGATAGATTGTACTGAAGTTCAGATCAGTGTTTAGAGCATGCTGGATACTTTTACTGAACTTAGAGATGAATCTTGGATCTTGATCAGATATAATAGATGGCGGTACTCCATGCAGCCTTACCACTTCTCTGATGCATATATATTCATTTTGATCTCATGAGAAGTCCTATAAAATTGCGATAAAGTGGGATATATTTGTAAGATGATCCAAAAAAACCCATATATCATTGTTTTCCCTAGATGTATTTGTAATTCTGATGAAAAAGTACATGGTGATATTCTACCATTTCCATATTGGTATGGGTAATGGTTGTATCATCCCCTTAGATTTTTTTCTTTCAGCCTTAACTTACTAAAATACTAGGAACTTTGATGGATATTCAGTCATCTTCTTATTCATATTGTCCCACTAATATTTCTTATAGAGATATTGATATATATTTATGCTTATTGGGTGAATGGAGAAAGTCAAACTATGTGAATCATCCAATAGTTCCTTCTTTCACTTGGGATTTGATAAAACCCATAGTCTTTAACCAAATCTTACAATTCATTATTCATTAATATTTAACTCTAAGGATTTCCCTTTACTTATAGTTTTCACTTTCTTATGAATTCCCACATTATTTATTTGATCATACTTTAACCTTTCCAAAATACATGGTTGAGAAATCATTTGTGAAAGGATTGATGATGTTCCTTCCTTTATGATTCCCATGTCCATCCTTTTCAAATCTAAGATGATCAGATCCCTCTCAATTCTCATTAATGATAGAATTACTGGGTCCTTTCTACTTAGAGAATCTACCACCTTATTTTCATTACCATGATGGTAGTGAATTGAGAAATCGTAATCCTTGATGATCTCTAACCATCTTGATTGGAGAATATTAATCTCTTTCTGTGTGAATATATATTTTAGGAAATTGTGATCAATATATATCTCACACTTCTCCATATATAGGTAATGCTTCCAGATTTTCAATGCAAATATCACATCTTCCAACTCCAGATCATGCATGTGATAGTTTTTCTTATGAATTTTCAACTATGTTGAGGTATAAGATATCACTTTATCATTGCATTGGTGCACAACCTAATCCATTATTTAAAGCATATCTATATAACACAAAGAGTTCCCCACTTGTTGGTAGTATAAGCACTAGTGAAGTGATAAGGATATTTTTGAGATATTTAAAGCTTTCCTCACATTATTGTGTCTAGAAAAACCATACTCACTTATGAGTTACCTTGGTAAGAGGGTTTTACAGTCGCAATAAATTTCTCACAAATTGACAATAATACCCAGCTAACCCAAGGAAGCTACAAATATCTATCACAGATGCTGGCCTTTTACATCCTTCAATTTATTCTATCTTTAAAGGGTCTATAAATATCCCATTTCTTAAGATGATATACCCCAAAAAATATAATTCCTTCAACCATAAATCACATTTTATATACTTTCTATAAAGATTATCCTTTCATAGTGTCTTTATCGCACTGCTAAAATTCTCCCCATGTTCCTCATTTCTTTTGTAGTATATTATAATATATTCTATAAAGACTACCAAAAATTTATTGAGGTATTCTCTAAATAATTTATTCATCAAGTACATGAATATATCTGGGGAATAAGTGAGTCTGAAAGTAATCATTATGAACTCATAATTAGTGTACCTTGTATGAAAAGCGGTCTTAGGGATATCTTCCTTCTTCACCCTTACTTTATAATATCCCGACCGAAGAATCACCTTGGAGAAGTATTATGATCCAAATAGTTGATCGAATAATTTATCAATATGAGGTAGACAATAATTGTTCTTTATCATGATCTTGTTGACCTCATGATAATCGATGCAAATGTGCATTGACCCATCCTTCTTCTTGATGAAGAGGACTGGTGCACCCCATGGTGAAGAGCTTGAGCATATGAACCCTTTATCTAGATTATCCTATATTAATTTATTCATCTCATAAAGTTCCACAATAGTCATTATATATAGAGTCTTGGATATTATTAATTCCCCAAGTATAATCTAGATTGGAAATTCAACCTCTCGGTTGGGAGGAAGACTTGGAAATTCCTCGAGAAAAACATCAGCATATTCCCTCACCATAGGCATGTCTTCAAGGATGGTTCTTTCCTTAGACTCAAAAATTTGGGCTATATATTATTTTTCATATGGAAATAATATCCATTCTTGATATTTTGGTGCAAAATAAGATTAATCCTCCTCCTTACACTTGTACAGAATCAGGGGGTCAATTCGTGATACCAAGATTAATTTTATACTTGTGAAAATTTATGTTGGATCTATATAGGAAAAACCAATCCACCCCTATAATTGTATAAAATTCCAAAAAATGGAGTATGAAAAGATTTTCTAGGAATTTTATCTCACAAAATTTGATAGGGGAGGAGTTATTTATATAGGATGCAATAATTTCCACATTTTTTGTTTTCACCAGTAGCTCTACTTCCATGATTTGTGGTGGTGTTTGAATAGTCCTAATATACTTTTATGGTATGAAGGAATTCATAGAACCAGAATCAAAAAGTAAATTTTCTATTATTTAATTAATAACTAGTGTACCTGTCACCACTTCATTGTCAGGATCCACCTCAGGGGCTATAATGGAAAAAGATCACCCTTGCTTCCTTGGAGGTTGTTGGTTGTCTTTGAAAACCCTTGGCTTAGGGAATTGGTTTGCAAAGTACCCTAGTTCTTTGAAGTTAAAGAAATTGAAAAAATCACTGAGGGTTGACTGGAGCATTACTTTTCTCCATTGCATTAGTGGGTTTATCCTATCTAAAATTTCCAGCTTGGTGTCCTTCCTCCCCATACCTAAAGTATTTCTTCACCCCCTTAGGCAATTTCCTGGGTGATTCTTCCTGCACCTTTGACAAGTGGGATGTTCAAATTTATTGGCATCGTTAGATTTCTCCAATATACCACTAGAATTAAAATCCACTTTACACTTCTTATCCGCATGATACCCTTGATATTCACTGATCTCCATTTCAAATTTGAGAACACATTTTAAAATTTCCTCATAGCTATCAAAATCATGGATCCCCAAGGCTTTTTATAGGCTAGGTTTTATCCCACCAAATAAGTGGTCAACATTGAATTCAGGGGTAACAACAAAGCTGGAGGCATATCCTAAAAGTATTATGAAGTTTTACTCCTATTACCCAATATAATCATCCTCTTCTCGCTTGGGGTTAAGGAAATCCCTTAAGATAAAGAGTGTGAGGAAAATATGTATTGAAAAGTATTTTCTAGAATTCCTTCCACTCCATTGCTTTAATATATTCCTCAGGATTTTTATTCTTGATCAAGGTCCACCACTGATCAGATTCTCCCTCTATATGATAAAAAACCAGTAGAACCTTATCTTGTTCATAACATTAAAGTATAGAGAAGATCTTCTCAATGGAGTTGATCCATTTTTCTATAATTAAGGGATAAGATAATCCATTGAATGTAGGAATACTTTATCACATGAATATCTTGATTGTTGATTTTTATATCTTAGGGGGGTTTAGGAGCTCATATTGATCCATTTTTCTATTCATAACCCATGTTATCTAAGAGATTATCACCATAAAGTTCATGATTCCTACTCCCATTAGGTTGGAAATCTCATTGGGACAGTCATCACATTTCCTATCATATTGATTGTTTACCCAATTACTCATATTTATATCCATTGGATAAAATAAAGGGAAAATTAGGGATGAGTATTTTTAAACTATTAAACACATAAATGGGAATCCAATTACATTAAAGGGATAACTTATAAATTACATGTATTTCCTAAACTTATGAATTTATAGGATTCAATCTATGTTTTCCATGATTTATTTTCTAACATATATTATTATGGGAATTTTTTGTTCCATTAATAATGGTTTATAATGATATTATGAATTTAACAAATCATATCCCCTAGGAGTTTCAAAAAAGGGCACAATAAGGATTGTTGTTGTATACCAAGTTACCCCGAATCAGGCCTTGGACACCTTGTCAGAGTTGTAACCCCTAGGTACATCAGTTCTAGAACCAAATCCACTTGTATTATCTAGATAGGGATGTATTTTATTGATAAAGCACATAATATATACTTAAAAAAATATAGGGATGTTTTATTATACTTAGTATTATACCTAAGGCTTTCTCTAGAGTTTTCTAATCCTACTCCCAAAAATAACTAAATTCTCTCTCTGATACCAACTTTAAAAAACCTTATCTTTATTGCACATTAATTCATGATTTATTCAATAAAATTATTCATAATAAAACCCAAAAGATCAATAATTATAGTTTATTTGGTAATTAGGTACATATAATAACATCTTGAACATGGGATACAATAACATTATTGAAAACTTCCTTAACATGCTTCTAAAATTCAATGGATTTTTAAAACTGTATGGGATAACCTGGGGACAAACATAAGAAAGGGATGAGATAAAAAGCCCAATAAAGGGATAAACATGGCATAACATGAATAATATAATAAAATTTATACAATAGGAATATCAATGGGGATTAAAAAGTGTAGGAACCATGAACATGAGAAATGAGACATGATATAACATGATAATCATAAAGGCAACACAGGAAATGTGGAAACAAATTAAAACACTGAATCATAAACATAGGTAAAGGCTAAACACGAAAAAAAATCATGGTCTAAAAAGTACCATAAAGGAATCAGGTTCACTCCCTATCCTAATGTGATGTATCATGATACTAAACATTACCTAATGCATTGAAGTTCTATCTGGGCACACCCATCATATTCATTTCATTCTCATGCTTAAGTGTTCCACATAGATCATAACACATGGATTCATTCATAATAATAATTTATTCCATGATTAAAGAGTGTTTAATACATATATGTATGTATCTAATAAAAAAGTTTATGTGAATAAATTTTAACACCCTTGAAAGGAAATGGGTATGGTATTCACTATATAATTGTTTTTGGCATGGGAGATTGTGGTGAAATTTCAGCGGCATAACAACATCACTTAAAGATTAATAAAAATGGGTTGATGATATAGAAATGGGTATCTCATCCCATATACATAAAATGGGAAGTAATAGGGACATGTAAAATCATATTCCAACATTATAAATTTGTAAATATAATGCATAAGGTAATAAAGAAACTTGAATAGTGAAAAGAATCCTAACTATATTTCGTCATGGAAATAAGTGTACATAAAGGATCATAGGAGGATTAATGATAGGAAAATGAACTCTCATAATTTATAAATTAAATGGAATTTAATTGGAATATGAAATAACATATTACAATAGAATAAAATGGAATTTAAGAGACATAACATAAAATAAGTTCTTGAATGGAAATGAGAAGAGAGAAATCGCTTACGAAATTTTAGCATGGTAATGAGTGTACATAAAGGAAAATGGTAGGATTAATTAGAGTTAAAGGGGTCTCTAATAATGTATAAATAAAAATTAAATTATGTGGTATTTATAAGAACATATCACGACATTAAAAAATTGATATTAAGAAGCATAACATAAAATAAGTGCTTGAATAAAAAAGAGAGTGGAAGATCCCTTATAAAATTTTGGCATAGTAATAGGTGTACATAAAAGATCATGGAAGGATTAATGAGAGTAAATGGAAGATATAATATTTTATGAATAAAATTTAAATTAAGGGGAATATTTAATAACATATCCCAATATATTCAAAAATAAATTTAGATACATAACAAAAAGAAGTTTTTGATAAAATGAGGAGAGTGGAATATTTCCTTATGGAATTTTAGCATAGTAACGACTTAAGTAAAGGTCCAAATGAGGATGGATAAATGATTAATAATCCAAATAAAATATATTTTATAGTAAGGTAATAATTATAAATTAATTAAAATATAACCAATTGAAATTAAAATTACTAATTTCAAAGAAGATGCTTGAATTTTAAAGGAGGAGAGGAAGGTCCCTTACCTGAGTGTGTGACTCCTAAAGATTGGAAGGGGATTCTTGAGAGTTTAGGGGAACCTTGGGAGGACTATATATAGTATAGGTAATATTATGTATGTTCTAAAATGAGTTTTAGTGAAGATAAATGTGATATTGGTTGAGTTTATATAGGAAATGAGGGGGATTTATTTATTATTTAGGTTTTGGACTCTACATAACAAAATATCCAAAACCACAAACTATACCATGGTTTTTGGCCACGTTTTCTACAAAATGAGAGTGTTTTTATTATTTTATAAGGCCAATGGATGAAATTATTAATATAATTCTCTTTCTTATGTGTAGGTGAGTCACACTCTTAAAGAAAGGATTTTAAAACCTTAAAATGTATTATAAGTTTTGGAGGATTCATAATGGATTTAAAAAATAAATAGAATAAAATTAAAATCACATTATGTTAAAGTTAAAACATATATTTGGTTATTTATACCTTTAATAGTATTTATTACATCAATTTTGGGTCATTATAATGTTTTAATACACAAAGTATATTTATACGATATTTAATTTTAATCCAAAAAATCGATTTTCTCAGAAAATTATAAAAAAACCACTGTTAGATAATTTCAAAATTATTATTACAAAAATTAGACCCATTTAATATAAATAATTTTAATAAATATGTGAATTTTAACTTTTAAAATAAAATTGACATTTATTAGGAAATGCTCTGTTTTTTTACAATAAAAGTTTTCTAACCCTTATAAAAATTACATTTGACTTTATAAAAATCATATGATCATTTATATTTGATAAAAATTATTTAATAATAACAATTTATTAAAATATTTTTTATTTCAAAAATCAATTATTTCATAAATTCATTAATTTAATTTTAATAATTAACCAAAAATACAATTTGTGCTTTATTGTATCAAAATAAAAATAATTTATAATGTAACAATAATAGGATGAAAATATATTCATTATTATATAAATAATAATTTACATACTCATATTTCAAGGGACTTGATACATATTCCTTTAATACACCAGTAATATCCCTAAGACTAAGGTGTGTGATGATGGGACTTTCATGGTGTGGTTCGGTGAACAAGGTTTGGGTCATGATCTCAATGAGATTAAAATTCTCCCATAAACAATTTTTCTTGTACTTAAGTTGTTGGATCTCTGCTTGGGTTTGGTATAGAAAAAATTCTAGAAATGATATCTCTCTTAAAAGCTCTGATAAATGAGCTTCATAGGGTATGATCCTACTGGTTGTGGCCACCACTTGCTTTGTCTGTGTCAATTGGATTTGTTAAAACCCTATATTTATACTAATAATTTGATCACTATTCAATGAATATATTATCAATGGCAATGATACTTAAAGGTCTTTTAAATCCATTTGTATATAATAAAATAAAAGAAATGAATGTGTTTTCTATAACCACAATACTTAATAAAAAATTTAATTGAATCAAAAGAGGAATTTTATTTATAACAGTTTGGGTCGTTACCGTTTCATTAGTTTACGATTCCCTATGTAGAGGGTTGATCCATATTGGGTTTGTGGTGTCCCCTAGTGGTTCTGTGAATGACCCCTATATGAGTATTTGGGTCTTCTAAGACCATCAGTCTTTCTTAGGTGGGGCCCAATGATCTTGACCTCTTTAACGAGTCTCTCTGGTGTTGGCATGGATTGTAGAGAAAATTCTCTAAAAAAGAGCATTGCTTATAGCAAAATCTAGTGGTTGGTAGTTGGTTGTGACTACCTAGTGGGGCAGTTTCCTTCCTGAGTATATCTTGGTGTTTTATATTATGAATTGATTGTTATATCCTTGTATTGATCTGACTATACTTGATGCCTCATGTTTAGTATTTTCATGGTGTCCTACTGGGTATTCTTATACACACCCCTGTATGGGATCTGCCCACATGTGTCACGTATTATACAGATGACATTCCTTTTTGATGGTGTCCTAAGAGGATGTAGAGAAAGTGGATCATAGATTGATCTAGAAAAAATGATGTGTTTTATGGGAGATTTCATTTGATCACAGTCCTCACCCTTGGAGAAGGTTGGACTCTTTACAATTTTTGTTTTGTCTTGTATTTGGTCCCTTTTCCATTTCTAGTACTTTACTCTCATACACTGGTTATTGGATTATAGATGTATGCATGCATAAGTTTTAGTAATTTTATATTTCATCATTTTTTGTGATTAGAGATGTCTGTGTGTATATATATTACATTAGGCTAATGCCTCCCATATGTGGGATATGCCTACTCATTACTGGTCTCCATCCCCTAGCCTATTAGAGGTGAAATTGGGGTAGTCACAGGTTAGACCCAATGAGTCGGATCCTAAAAAATTGGTATCAAAGTAGTTAGTTCTATCATAGGACTAGAGTCTATGATATTGGTTTGGGGAAACAATGTTAATTGTTTCGAGTTCCTCTTTCAGGAAAGGGAATCCGGTGTTGGTGCAGTGTTCGATATATCCATACACCAAGACTCTGATTACATGTCTTTCATATCGGTACATGTAGGTACTAGTTGTAGGGAAAACATTGGTACATGCAGCATATATGAATGGGTTGTGGTTTCTATGTCCCTCTTGAGTCAGCTCCCAAGATACACTCTTTTACCATGGCACATCTTTTTTATTTTAGGATACCTCTACGAAGACAACCAGCTAGGATTCGACTGCGCGATCATGAGGATGATCCAAAAAGTGATAGGGAATCAGTACAGGGGAATATAATAGAGATAATACCTCTTAGTGGTTTAATATCTATACCAACCAACCATTGAGAAGAAACTATAACTGGAGGCACCAGTAGAGGATATACACAGGTTGAGAGAGTTGAATGTGTTTTAGAGACTGTGACCTCCCAGGTTTTGGGGTGAGATAGACCTCCAAGTGTCTAAGGACGGGCTAGAGGTAGTCACTCAAGTTTTCTACCCTATGAGGATTCCTATAGATCAGATGGAGGTACTCATGATGAGTCTTCTTCTGAGATATGCAGGTTATGGTGGAGCTTAGTGACTCATTCATACCATGAGAAAACTCTCTCCTAGTCATAATTTGAGAATCTCTTTAGGGAGGAGTTCTATTCGAACACATTGAGATCAGTGTGCATACAGAATATTTTTCATCTATAGTAAGGAATTTTGATAATGGAAGAGAACTCACCAAGGTTTACTGAACTCCCATGATACTCCATGGATATGGTTTGAGATCTATTTTTCCGAGCAAGGACCTTTGAAAAGGGATTATATTATTACATCAGGGGTTTAGTGGTACCCATTTTCATTCCCACATATGATGGGGTACATGAGCGGGCCTTGGTGTTGGAGAGCTTCTTGGAAGAGCAGACAACGATAGTGGGTTCTAGTAGCAGGCACCCAGGAGATGATAACTCCGAAGTAGGTAGCTGGTGACAATCATAAGTATCCAAGAATGTCATACATTTTAGGAGGAAATCCCAAGAAATAGGTTCAATAATGTAGGGCTCTTAGGATGGCTAGAATTATCTAAGGGAGAGACAATATTTCTCCTATTATGGACAGGGGAATATGGCTCAGGATTGTCCAACCCATTGTACAAGTGACTGATAAATAGTTTAGGAACCACCGAGATAGAGGAAGAGGTAGTAGAAGGGTGGTACACAGGGTGGTGGATGTTCTAGAGTTGATGGTAGAGAATCATGAGGTGGTTGGAGGTTTAACCTATTACCACCACCACCCCTAGGTGGTCCACACTAGGCTTAGAGAGTTGGTGGTTAGGGATGATCCCAGTTGCAGACTATAGAGTCCTATGACCCTGAGGCTCTAGGGATGATAAAAGGTACAATATATGCCTTTTATACATTATATTTAGTTTTTATAGAAATAGGTATGAGTAATTCCTTTCTTGACACTTCTCAGGTTTGAGACTTAGATATTCTGGTTGAGCCTTTGAGCCGACCCTTGTAGTTAAAGACTCCAATAGGTGGTGAATCAATGATTTTTTACTTCTATAGACAATGAAATCTAACACTTGGAGGTGAGATTTTTGTATTCGATCTATTTATATAAGTGGAAAGACCTTATGAAATCATCTTGTTTATGGACTAGTTATCAATAGTTCATGCCTAGATTGATTGTTTTAGGTGCAGGATTCGATGTTTCCATGGTGATGGGACAAAGTTTTTTTACAAGTGAAAAAGGAAACCTTGGTGTAGTAGGATGAGTTAATGCATAGAAAAGTGAAGCTGGTTACTCAACAGTTGGATAACATGACTCTTGGATAAGTGGATTCTATGGTATACCAGTTCCTTGTGGTAGTGGCAGAGTATGAGGGTATCTTTCCTGAGGACATGCCAAGTTTACATCCCCACCGAGAGATAAATTTTTTTCATTTACTTGCACCCTGATATAGACTTGATATATATGCAAGAATATTGTATTGATCCCATTTAGATTTGATAGGTGAGGGTGTGGTTGGATGATTTTCAAGATAAGGGATTTGTGAGACCCAGTGTTCCCCCCAGGCAATCCCAATATTGTTCACCAAGTATGCAGATGAGAGCTTGAGGTTATGTGTGGATTACCAACACTTGAACTAGGTGACCATGATGAATAAGTATCCAATACCAAAGATAAATGACCTCTTCAATCAACTGATTGGGTCATGATGGTTCTCAAAGATTGAAATCATATCAGGTTATCTCCAACTGCGAGTATGAGATGAGGATATACCAAAGATGACATTCAGATGTCACTATGGTCATTATGAGTACTTGGTGATGATATTAGGCATGATGAAATCCCCAATAGTGTTTATAGGGCTCATGAATTATATATTTCATCCTTTATTAGACCAATTCATGGTATTCTTCATCAAAAATATCCTAGAATACTCATAATTCAAGGATGATCACACAAGACACTTGAGGATGGTCCTGGACACACTTTGAGAGTACCAGCTTTGTGGAAATATTTCAAAGTGCCGGTTTTGGATTAGAGAGGTCCAATTATAGGGATACATCATCTCAGAGGCTGGATTAGTAGTGGAATTGGTAAAGGTTAAGGAAGTTCTTTCTTAGGATCCACCCAAGAGTGTTACCGTGGTGTAGAGTTTCCTTATGTTGGAAAGGTACAATCAAAGGTTTGTACCAAATTTCTCCAAAGTGGAAACACCATTTCCCTCTTTGACTTAGAAGGGTAAGCCTTTTGTGTGTATAGAATAGTGCCAAACATGATTTTAGGAGTTGAGGTAGTGGTTTATGAGAAATCCCATATTGATATTTCCAGAGGAGGGTGTCATGTAAATAGTGTTTTTCGATGCATCAAGGGCCAAGATTAGTTGTGTTCTAATGTAGAGGAAAGAAGTGATTGAATATGGTTCATGTCAGTTGATACCACATGAGCATAAATATGCAATCAAAAATATTTATTTAGAAGTAGTAGTATTTTCATTGAATATGTGGAGACACTACCTAATGGGTGAGCGATTTATCATTTACTATGACCACAAGAGTCTCAATTATATTTTTTCTTTAAAGGATATTAACTTGAGAAGATGTGATGGATAGAGTTCCTCCAGAACTATGACTTTGTGATTGTTTATACTAATAGGAAGGAGAACATGGTGGAAGATACTCTCACTAGGAGATATTTTTCTCAGTTATTAGCCGAGGCATCAGAGCAATTAGCATAGTTCCAGTTTTCCTTTGTGTACAAGGATGGTATTTCAAATATTTAGTTGATGGTTGTTACCCCACTTATTTTATAATGTGGAAGATATTATCAACATGGATATAACGACTATGAGATATTAAATATTTAGATATCCACTAGATGTGCTTCTGATGGATATTCTAAATGTGGGGAGCATACCATCCTTTTTGGAGGATGAACGTTAGTACATTTGACGTTTTGAGAGGATGTGATGTGGGAGTTTCATACATCAACTTTGACAGTAAATCCAGATGTAGAAAAGATTTACTAGGACCTTTGACATCAATTTTGGTGGCCATAAATGAAGTATTGTGTTGCCAATTTTGTCTCTCATTACCTCACTTGTTAGTAGGTGAAGATTTAGAACTAGGTTCCAGTGGGATTAACTCAACCCCTTGAGGTGACTGAGTGGAAGTGAGATGGGATTTTCATGGACTTTGTGATGGGCTGAACACATACATCAAGAGGGCATGATTTCAACTGGGTGATCATAGACTGATTCACCAAGCCATCCCACTTCCTATCTATTTGATAGGATATTTTAGTATAGAGATTGGTATGCCTATATGTGTAGGATATAGTTTGAATCCATGGAGTTCCCTCAATGATTTTCTATGAATGAAGTAATCAATTAACATATTTATTATGAAGAGGATTATATAAGGCCTTTGGGACTCAGTTACACTTGAGAACAATGGTTCACCCCCGGACTAATGACCAAACAGAGTGGACCATTAAAGTTTTGGAGAAGATTTTTTTGGGCTTGAGTGATGTACTTTAGCTGTAGTTGTGAGTATCACCTACCCTTGGTGGAGTTGGAATATAATAATAGCTACCATTACATCATTAGTATGGCACCATTCAAGTCTTTTTACGGGTGATCCTACAATTCACCACTTTATTAGACTGATCTAGGAAATTCATCTCTCATGATCCAAGAGCTGGTTTAAGCTACCATAGAGAAGGTTTGAATCATCCAGGAGTAGATGAGGAATGTATAGAGATATCAGAAGTCTTATACGAACCAATTACAGAGACCTTTAGAGTTTTATGAGGGAGACCATGTGTTATTGAGGGTCTCACCTCAACATAAATTGAGGATATTTTTCCACTATGTAAAGTTATCTTCAAGATTCATTGGACCCTTACAAATAATATGTAGAGTTTCTGAGGTGGCGTACCTCTTATCTCTACCACCATAGTTGTATCTGGTACACAACATCTTCCACATGTTGTAGTTGAGGCAGTATGTGCATGATCCATAACACGTTATCAACTGGGGAGAGCTTGATATTGAGGATGATACTACATTTTCTGAATACCTGGTGGATATAGAGGATTGTTAGGAGAGGATAATTTATGGGAAATCAATTAATCTACACACAAGAGATAGTCTGACTCCATATAGTACCATCAAAAATTGTTTCAGAATGTAATTCTCACTTCAGGTCATGATTATGTATTGGATTGCAAGATGCCTTTGGGATTCATTTACACTTGATCACCACATTTCACCCCAAAACTAATAGCTAGAATAAGCAGAACATTAAGGTCTTGGAGGATATCCCACAGGCTTGTGTGTTGGACTTTGGCCATATTTGGGTGGATCATCTACCCTTGGTGGAGTTTTCATAAAACAACAGCTACCATTCCACCATTGATATGGTTCTATTAAAGGCTTTATATGGGCAACCCTACAGGTCACCACTTTGTTAGACTGATCTAGGCAAGTCAATACTAATGTTCCCATAGTTGGTGCAAGCTACTATAGATAAGGTGAAGATAATATAGGAGTGTATGATGACTTTACAGAGATGTAAAATTTCTTATGTAGTCTGACAATGGAGACCTATGAAGTTTGAGGAGGGATACCATGTGTTCTTAGGGTCTCACCTTGATCTAGTTTGTGGAGATTTTTATGGGGAGGAAAGTTATATCTGATATTCAATTGTCCTTTTCATACACTGTGTAGAGTTGGTGTGGTGGAAAACCAATTATCTCTACCACCATAGTTGGACCAGGTACACGATGTCTTCCACATGTCGCAATTGAGGAGATATGTGCATGACCTGTCATTGGTTATCAATTAGGGTGAGCAGGAAATCAATGATTCTTCTACCTTTTCTGAGTACCTGATAGATATTATGGATTGATAGGATGGGATCCTTTTTGGGTGATCAATTCCCCTAGTGTGTGTCTGGTGGTAATGCAGAAATATTCAGGAGAGGACCTGAGAGTGGGAGACCTAGATACGAGTCCAATACCCTCATCTTTTTGAGCAGTTTTTTTTTCTATTTTTGGAATGAAAATACCTAAGGTGGGGAGAATGTAAAGACTCATATTTTTTGTGTATTTTTTTGTATATTATATGATTTTTTTTAGAATAGGTGCTGAGACAGTGTGTGATTCCGAGACCTGGTGTGCCCAGAATAAATGTTTGAAATATATTAAATAACACACATGCACAAGTTTCACGAAAAAGTGAATAACTATAAAATAGGGGTCCGAATAAAAAATCCAAGGGTACCGTTGAGTTAAAAACATGGATTTTTATTAGGTACGACATAACCTTTGTTGGCTCGAGGTGTTGGTGAAAAAATCATCACGAGTGGAGAATAAATAAAATAAATTGATAAATTGATTTAATTTATTTTATTTGATGTAGTGAATGAATTTTTCTATAAGTATGTGGTTATATAAATACCTCAAGGTTAGATGATAAACATTAGAGAATCTTAGATATTGTTGGAAAGCAATATTGGAAAATGATGACGGATCAGGACCAAATCAAGAATCGTTTCACCAACAGAGTTTGTGGATCTCATCAACGACAACATCACAAAACTATTATTCATCAATGATTAATCCAAACTCAAGGTAGGATGTTTTATTTTGAGTTTTCCATCTCTTTATTTTTTCCTAGTAAAACATAGATCAATTCCATGAAAAGAATTGATTCGTGCATCGACCACAAATTAAAATGATGGATTCTTTTTGTTTGTTGTGTTTATTTTCCTCTTCATTTTCCTTTTTCTATGAAAACAGATTGAGTCTAAATTAAAAAAAGTCTAAGGTTCATTCCTCATGTTTTATAACATGTGATTTTCTCCCCTGTTTCTTCGTATATTCATCACATGAATTTCTTTTATCCAATGGTTCTATGAATACTAAGTATTATATCATTGTGAGACCTTTATTTAGAGAAATAAATTGATACCATGCATGTGGTTCATGATTGAGGATATGATTTAGGTGTAATAACGATGGTGGGAGATCATAGGCAGATTAGAATGGATTTGCGGTTTCCGTTATTCCCAGTTTTGATGTGTGGTGATGGATTGGATCAATAGATCATTTTATAAGAAGATATGAACCCATATTTGGACTATAGATAATGAAAAGATTTGAAAAACCTCTAATATATAGGTTTTGTCAAGGGTGGTGGCTCCGAAGACACACATAAGGATTTATAAGAGATCCCAATAGATCTGGAAAATCCTGTGATACATGGTATGTATTTTAGGATTATACATTGTGTGGGACCCCTAGCTACTATGATAGTGTTTTGTAGTAAGTTAAAAATCATATTATGTTTAATCATGTCACATTACATGTGAAACTTCCTTGGAAGATCATCATGTACCTTAGAGGGTACACAAGCATGGCCAAGGGTAAACAGGCTCAGACATGTCTTGCACTCAGACATGCCGTATACTCAGACACACCATGTACTCATACATGGGAATGGACATAGAAACATAGGAATAGCTAGATGAAATACTTAGGGTTTCATGTGACCTCTAAATTTTGCGTGTTTCACTCACATGTTGTGTATGCTGAGGTTTACATGTTGTGTGAGGCGTTTCCACATAGTCAGACCTAGGGATAGTTGGACACATTGTGTTCCATCAGTACATGACATGTACCCCCAATTTGAGGGTGTTTTTAGCCCTTTATTTCTTTATTCTGGACCATTCTTGTTTGAATGTGTTGCCTTGGTCCATTCCCTCAGGGTTTAATGCTGTATTACATTAAAATATCTTGATTGTGATCTCATCTAGATGATCAGTCTCTGATAGAGTTTGTGGAGTCCCTCCATGAGAATGGGGTGTGATACTTTATCATATTTATACCCTAGGTGGGGTATATAAAATCAGAATGACTTCCTTGAGTAGGGAATTGATCCTCCATCTAGTAGGCTGTATTGGCAAGGTTTACATTATCATGTGTGTATGATCCCCTACATAGCAGGTTGATCCAGATGGGGTTCATGGTATACCATAGTGGTTCTAAGAAAAACCCCCTATATGAGTATTAGGCTCTTATGAGACCATTTAGCTTTCTTGAATGAGGACCAATGATATTAACCCCTTGAATGAGTGTCTCTAGTGTTTAATGGTCCATGGATCATATTCTCCCGAAATGAGCATTACTTCAAGAATAATCCAATGGCTAGTAGTTGGTTGTGACCACTGGGTAGTGTGATGTCCTTCCTGAGTATATTTAAGTGTTTTATAATATAAATTGATCGTTATATACTTGTAATGATCTAACTATACTTGATGCTTTATGTTTAGTGTTTTCAGGGTTTCTTATTAGGTACTATTATACTCACCCCTGTATGGGATCTACCCATATGGTTCATGTCTTATACAGACGATGACCCTTTTTGACAGTGTCCTAGGAGGACGTAGTGCAGGTAGATCATAGATTGATCTAGAAAAACCAAGGTTTTTTCTTGGATCATGAATTTGATCATATTTATCTCCCTTGAAGTAGGTTTGGATCTTTACAGTTTTTGGTTGGTCTTTTATTTGGACCCTTTTTCGTTTTCAGTACTTTACTGTCATACTATGGTTTTGGGATTATAGATGTATTCATGCATTGGTTTCAGTTTTTTACATTTCATATTTTTTTGGATTGGAGATATGTGCATGTGTATAGATTCATTAAGATATTGCCTCCCATTTGTGGGATATTCCTACTAAGAGCTGGTCACCATCCCTTGGCCTATTGGAGGTGGGATTCTGGTAGTCACGGGTTGGACCCCAGTGGGTCTGGTCATCAGGTAACAACAACCTATGTAGGGGTAAAAATAAATACTAAGTAGAGAATGTAAATAGTGAAACCAATCATATTAAATTAGAATCTAATTAACACAAAAAAGGTAAATCAAAACAACAAATCTATACCTTGGAAATTAAATGCAGAAAGGTATTTAATACTCAACATCATCACATCTACACCTTGAAAATTAAAACTCTAAAACACATGGTGATTTTGAACCACCTAACCTATCATTAACCTGGGAATATAACCCTAAATAGGAAAAACCTATAGGGTAAAACAACCATACAACCTTAGTTATACTATTGGTCCAACTTCCCCTAACATGCATCAACATGACACATGATGCACAAATTTAATAATATTTTATAGATATTAAACATGATTATAATTTAAAATTATTCTAAAAATATTTCATGATAAAGGGAATACCTACAATTACCTTGGTTGACCTCTAAGATGATGCCAATGAGGAAGTCACAGACCAACAAAACACATGGAAAATGGCGTTAGGAATAACTCTTCAGTGCCTATAGAACATAAATAAATAGAGTAGTATACATCCTAAAAAAACAAATCTCATAAAAATTCATAAATAATATGAATAATTAAAACTAGAGAAATCATGAAACCAACAATAAGTAAATATTCAAAGAGAGAAATAATATAAAAATAAACAACTGAAAGAGTCTTTACCCAAATCCAAAAAAAAACACAAGTGGAATGAACATCCTAAGAAGGGTCCAAAATCTCCATGTAAGGTGATGAATACCTAAAGAGAGATCTTAAAACAAAGGAAAACAATAATATCATATGCAAGAAGTCCCAATATACCAAGAAAACTTTAAAATGTGAGAAAAATAGTGGTAATCCAGCTAAAGACCTAGGGGAAACATGCCAATAAAAGGGAATATCCTAGTATATTCTTACTAATGGAACATGGTTCCTAACACTAGGAAACTAAAAAAAGCTACTAAAAGGGTCGAGTAGTAAAGCTAATAATCTTGGTGTCCAGCTAAGCAACAAAAAGGATCACTACACCCTTAAAATACCCAATCCTAAACAATGAACTCAATATAGGTCCATACCTGGAGGTAATAGTCCTAAAGGATGTAGAGGAACACAATAGATCTAACATAAGCTCAAATCCTAGTAAAATGATAGACACTAGAGATAAATAAACCTTCCAAAACACCTAACTACTAACCATAAACCTCTCACACTGATACAACCTCCCTCACAACCCTTTTCAACCCCAAAACTAGAGACACACACAAATAAAACCTACCAAATACATCTAAATGGAACAGACGGGAAAAGGAAACCAGAAAATGATAGGGAAAGAACAGTCAAGTAATAGATTGTAAAATTATATCCAAAGAGAGATAAGAAAACTAGCTGAATGAATAAATAAAATCATAATGAAAAGGTAAAATTCACTAGAAAATCATTTAAAGAAACAAAAAATAAATTCAAAATTTTAACAAAGAAAAATAACAATAATTATAAGTAGGCTCTAATACCACTTTTTTTGTGGGGGATTACCCTAGGTTGAGGTAGTCCGCACACAATATCCCAAGATCTTATAGGGTTTTTTTTTGTAAAATCTAAAGCTGACAACAATGAAGTTTATTTCTAGTTTATAACAAACTTACTGATAAATAGAAAACAAAATGTTCAAATTTCAATCCAAAAGAGAACAAAGTCACAAGGAATAATTTCAAATATTAGGAATAAACTCAAATAATTACAGTAGTGAAAAAAGTCACACTACCAGTGGATATTAAAAAATTCAAACTGCTAAAATTTACAATAGTAACAACAGATGTATTGCTAGTAATGGAATACAATTACCAATTCAAGCCTGTAAGATTATTATAAAAGAAACACGATTATACACCTAATTATTCATGATAAATAGAATCAAAAAATTATTATTAAAATCTAGATGTACAAATGTACATTTCTAGAAGTATCAAAAAACACAAAATAATGAAAATACAACAACATAAAATGAAAACTGACCAAAATAGAGGTTTAAATAGCTTCTATAAAACAAATGAATTAAAATCTAGAATCACATACACATGAAGTTGGTAGAATTGAATATATTAAAGAAGTAAAAAAATGTACAATGATTTATAAGATGAAAAAATTCGGCAATGGAAATTAGTAAAAGAGAAATAATTATTTTTTTCCTTTGGAGAATTGGCCTATGTTCATGGGGAAGGATCATCATGAGTTTTTCACTATGTAAAAGGAAAATGAGTAAAATAAATGAAAATTATAATTGGAAAAGAACAAATAAAAAATGAACCTAAGGAAACATACAAAAAATCAAGAGACCTCACATAAGTTATAAAATAAAAACACAAAGAGGACCACAAACCATTTACCGAGGATTAATCAATCATTTTTCAAGGAAGAGGGTTAAAGAATCCACTAAAATCATTATCATCAAGTTGTACATTTTTTTATCTACTCTGAAGGTTCATCACATTCCAATATCAAATTCCACAAGCCTCAAAGGGGTCACAAAAACACTGGGATCTGATGAAAAACACCATGAACCATGATTCCACTCGTCTTCTTCTTCAGAAATCCATGAACAAAGGTCTATTAGAGCTCTTTCTTTAAGTATATCTATCTATCACTCAATGAAATTATGAAACTCTTGATATGATTATATCAATCAATATTTGATCTAGAATAAGAAGGGAATATATACCCTCAATAATTGAAGGCTTGTTGCAATGACATAATAAATCGAGAGAATGGGGAGGCTAAAAATAATTGATCCCCAACAACTACAAAAATCAAGATTTTTTTTTATAAAAACCATATAAAGGTCATTTAAAATTCTGTGTGAGGGTAAAACTAGAACCATGTAAGGGTCAGGTGACATTTCATGAGAGAAATACATAAGGGTATTGTGTTTGATGTATAAGGGTCCTTTATCCACTACATAAGGGACAATACCACTATATAAGGGTAGCTAGACCACTATGTAAGGATATCTAGACCACCACATAAAGGTTGTTCCCACTGTATAAGTGATGCATTCCTATTGCAGGGTTTCCAACAAAATAATTTTGAACTTGAGAAAAAATCTAGTAAAGTGAGACCATGGTTGTCTCCAGAGAAGATAGTGTTTTGGACGTGTTAAAATCTTGTTTAGTTGGTTTGAATTGTTGGAAAAATTGTATGTAATTGATTTGTTATAATATTAATTTAAAGAATATTGGTTAAACCTTAGATCATTCCCCCATTTTCCTATTAAACCATCATTCAAATTATTCCCTAATCTTCCCCTAATCAATTTATATCTCACTAATTATTTTATCTGGTTATTTTAGTCTGGATAGAGAAATACAATGATCCTAGTATCCCCTATCCTTTATATCATAGTAATTGGATATCTCTAATCACCTTTGAATTATCCCATTTATTTCTATCACATGTAGTGATTTAAGTTAGAGTGTCTTGTGTGTAAAATCCTAATAATGAAATTCAAAGAAATTAAAATAAAAAATCAGAAGAATCTCTAGATGATTAAAACCATTAAAATCCATAGAGTAAGTAATATAAGAATTGATAGGTTAGAATTCATCAATAGGGGAATGAGGGAATTATCCTTGGTGAAACCACAAATTTTTTAGTGTTCCATCATCAGAGATGTAATAAAAATAAATGAAGGGAAGTGAGAATAGTAACAACAAGTGATCCTATGAGAATGAGAAAGTGAAAGAAAGAGTGAGCCTCATGAGTATATTAAATTGTGATTCATTTATAGAATAAATCTATAGGTCCTCGATGTGTTTCTAAATTCTCCATGTTAGTAGCATGAACATCTTTAAATACTTCAGGAATGTTACTCAATTTTAGTGTAAAACAATGAATTATTCTTGATTGAGTGATCTACACATGTCTATAATCGAGGGTCTAGATGGTGTTCTCTTAGTATCAAGAATCTCCTTTGACTAATTTAGATCCTTATTATGATCAAGCTCTATACAATTTGGAGGTAAATTTCTTTAGTACTTCTCAATACAATGGATTCTATATGGAAGGAGATGACAAATGTGTTGGAATTTAGATCCATATTCCATTAGGTTTCAAATAGGGAAGACCAGGGTTGGGACAAGGATTTTAGGACAATTGGTCTTGGGATTGGTGTCTTTGAATTTTTATTTTAAAATAGAAGAAACTAGAAAAAAATTAATTCAAGAGATTAATGTAGATTAAAATCATGTTGGAAAAAGGATCGGGTAGGTTGGTTATGGGTTTTGAAATATAAAAATATATTTTGAACTATACTGTAAGTGTTCTATGATTTCAGACTTCCAATTTGATAAAATCATCAATGAATTTTATTGGGTTCATTCCAACTCACAAGGTATGTGTTTTTTTCAAAGCCACAACTGGCGAGTTGGGGTTGAGTGAGGTCTCTCCATATTCAATCTGCACAAGAAAATATTAAAATACAACAAAAAATTATTTTTTTAGTATTATGGAATTTAAATAGGATGGACATATTTTCTTCAGTTCAGCCTTGATCCTCCACAAAATATTTGAAAATTTGATCGAGCATGTAGTATGTAGCTTCTATTGATGTTGTAGCTAGTGTGTGGGGTTGGTCCCTTGGGTTATCAATTTTAGAATACATTAATGTGGAACAAAACAATTTTTTTTAAATTTGTTGATTTATTTCAATTTTGAAACTGATTTCGGGTCTTGAACATCAAGAAAAGTTCAGATTCAACAGGGGTATTGATCAGTGGAGATTGACCATTATTCTGCATAGTGACCATTTTGGGTTTTCTCCATGGTTTATCATAATAGTGGTGGGTTTTCTCCATTCATTTCCTTCATCCTTGATAGGGGAGGTTGTCTTGGGTTTCTCCAGATGTTGGAAGTCACATGAAGGGGTTAATTTTCTTTAGTTATAGTGGTGCGTGAGCTTCAACAAGGCACATCTAAGGCAATCACAACATCAGTGGATAGGGTGTTGCAGTGGTGTGACATCTCCATTATTTCATAGGCAAGATCATCCATATAGATATCTCCCTCATAGTAGATTATAAACTTACCATGAATATGCGGTCACCTATGAGGGACGAAGATACATGTGTGAGAACTATTGTGGAGAGAAGGAACTCCAGCTATACCAACCATGGGAATGGCAGAGCTAATAGTAGGTGAAAAGGGCTGAAAGTTAGTATACTGATGTTGAGAACATGGGTGTTTCTTGCTAGAAGTTACCATGAGAAAGACACGTGATGGGTTGGATATCTATGGTCACTTGGAAGTTATTTATCTAGAGGTTGAGGTGTGTTCACTATAGTGACCATGAGTAGGTAGTTCACATGGTAGATAGACTGACTGTGGTTGTAATGTAAATTTATTCCTTTGCATCATTTTTAGCATGGTCAATTTAGTATTTTTCAATATTTTTCCAACATGAAAATAAAAAAAATCACATTTTTTAGTGCAACATAAAATAAAAAATAATAAAGAAATTAAAATAATACTTCCGATATTCATATAATATGATTCCCAATAATTTAAAATTAATTTCAATCAACCAATTAAAAACATGAATTTGAAAAAACCCAATTAATTTTAATCATTAAAAATCACACCCACAAATTCCAAATAAAATCTAAATTTCATTTCCAAATTTTTTTAAGGTATTTATTTTCAATTAATTCAAAAACAAATATCAAAAAATTAAATCTCTAAAAAATAATCCATTAAATCATGTAAGTTCCAAATAAAAAATCCATAATTTAAATTCAATCCTTCAAAAAAATCATAATTATCCGATTTCATTAAATTCAAAAAATTATTAAATCAATTAAACTCAAAACTAAATCCAGTAAAAAATTTAATTAATGAAAAAATAAATTAAAAATAAAAAAATTTATGCACTATTTAATTCAAAAAAATGAATAAATCAACAAAATACTCATCTTAAACCATTTACAGATAAAGTCTATATTCTCAAAGAGTCACAAAAGACCACTGATAACCCATGAATTATTTAATTAATAGGGGTAATTATAATGAATTAAATATATATATATATATATATTTTAAATTTTAAACTCACATCACTCCCCCATACTTGAAATATTTTACTCCCCAATAATACTATCATTGTATTAAAAAATTATTTTCTTGCCTAACTTCAATTACACAAGACAAAAATTGAAGGATATCAAAGAATTACTCCACTGAATGGCCATGCCCCTTATGTGACTTTCACACACTATTTTACTTCCATTCAGATCCAAATTCCAATTCCAATGGTGAATTTGATAGATTTAACTGGAATTAAAATCTAACAAGTAACACTTCCATCTATCACTATCCCCAAAGCTTCCTAAACCAAAGTTCATTTTCAAATTTTATTGGTACTCTCTAAATGATATTTTTAAGTCAATTACTCTCTCCATGGGTTAAATATTCCCCTCACCTAAATGAATTCATTTTTGAAAAATGGGAACTTATATATATTTTTTTATTTCCATCTATGTGAGATAAACTGTGAAAAATAACTTATTGAAATTTACAAAGATGGATACTCACACACCCAGTGCCATTATCTCAAAGATTTATTATGGGATCCAAATTTATCATTTTATTCTAGGTTTAAAGGACTTAAATATGTATAGGATGATTCCATTAGGGGCACAACCACTATGGTTTTTTTCTCTATCACCGCCACCTCCCTATGCCCCAGCTTGGATCATATCTCCCCCTTGAAATTTCATCAACGTGAATGTGTCTATAGTTTCTATTTTGCAGAGGTGTCAACAACCTCATGGAATCAGTCGAACTGACCTTACTCTTCGTTGCTAGCATGCTTCCTGATTCTCACCTCACTTCATATCCACTGGATAGGGCTTCTTCTGGCTGCACAAAGATGATTCCGTGGCCTAGATCCAGTTTCTGAAACTGAGGGTTGAAGCATCATTTTCTTTCGGTTTTTTGGGTGTTCTGTTGTGGTCTATGAGGAAATTTTGGATGGTGGAGATGGTACATGGGATCTGGTTTGCAGTGGGGACCTTTTCCAGTGATCATTAGCACTCGGGTTACTATCGATCTGGTGATGGATTCTTGGTCCTTATTTTTTTTTGCCTTCGTTTGATTTTGGGATGTGTTTTCTACTATTGGAGTTTCTTCTTTGAGTGTTTATGTGTTTTTTACTTTGGTTTTATTGTTATTAATTTTCTGGTTTTGAGGAATTTTCTATGACAACCCATTGTTTTTTTCATTCGGGTTGTTTTGTGGCTACTGCAGAAATGCACTGTAAAGGCTTCATGGAGGAGGAGAAATTGTGCTGATTTGGTTATGAAGGTTCAACAATGCATTGGAAATGATTTGGTTTGGTCTGTTTGTTTTATGGATCCATTGTACACGGTTATTAGGATTGTTTCTACAATGTAAAGTTCTAGTTTTAGAGAGTTCAAAATGGGTAGATGTGAAGGATCATGGGAGTTTTCAAATGTGAACAAGGAATTGGCAGATTGTGTGGGATTTTTAAATTGCAGTTCCTAAGGATACTTTTTGATTCTTGTTTAATTGTTGAATTTTGGGTATGTTTTCAACCATTACACTACAAAGATCTACTTCATATGAGGTTCAGAGTAGGAATCCTTCTCCTAGCATGCCATTCGGATTGGGAAGTTTGAGAGGGTATGGATCTGCCATCGGTACCAGGCCCGTACAACCCTACACGAGACAACTTGCTGAGCGGTCAAGCGATGGTGAAGGCTTTTCATCATGATGTAGCCACTGGGTAGGGGAAGATCCTATATTATTGATCTGATTTTTCCACTTTTATGGTTTTATTTGGTTGTTATGTTTGGATATTGCGTTTTCTAACTTTTTCCTTAAAAGTGTTTTGATAATAAAAAAATTTAATTTTCAGTCAGTTAAAGGAATTAATGAATTCATTTTATGGGGGACCCATTGAGGTGATATTTTATCACAAATATCAGTTCACCCGATATTGAGTTTGAAATTCTAGTGACCATGTGTTATAATTATTATTCCACAAATATATTTTTTGTTTTCACCCTATTTCCCTAGTCCTCAAACAGAATTTTCAAATAAAAGAGGTTATGATCACTCAGTAATCACTCACATCCAGTAATTTAAAATCAATGGAATAATTATATTTAGAACTATATTTTAATTAGGAAAAACACCATTGAAGTTCAATTTTCCTATTTATTTATTTTTTCATTTTTTTATTTACACTCCAAAGATCTAAAAAAATAGAAACTTACAGTAACTATGTATATATTCATATTTTTTATAATTTTTTTGTTGTTTTTATATATATTATATAAAACCTGAAAAGGGTATTTACATACTAAAACTAATTTATCCCTCTTCCACACACTTAGTTCAAACATTCATCCAATTGAATTCTAGATTGAATCTGTTCAAGAAAAATAGATCAAAATAAAATAAGTTGTAAGAACAATATGAGGTAAAGAGAAAACCTAACAGTGCTCTAATTAACTATAGTAGGTTGGAGTCTAGACTCCTCAATAACTTCTTTTTATAAATACTCCCTATACTTGTTAAAATTTTGGCCATTCACCATGGATGTCTCCTTTGAACTTTCTCCATGAACCTCAATTGCACTAAAAGAAAAGGTATTAGTTACTATGTATGGACCAATACACTTATAACAAAGCTTACCAGGGAAGATCTTTATCCTTGAAGAAAATAACAACACTTTTTCTCCAACTTGGAATTATATTATATGGATCATTTTATCCTATGAAAATTTATATTTATCCTTGTACAATAGTGATTTCTTATATGCATCTATTATCTACTTCTCAAGCTCCATCATCCACAACATCCTCTATTCTATAGCCTTTTCAAATTCTAGGTTCACTCTTTTGACAACGCAGTAGTCCTTGTGCTGCAACTCAATAGGAGAGTGATAGTTTTTACCATAAAAAATTATATTGAGTTCCATAATTAAGGGGGGTTTTATACGCAGTTCTATATGCCCATAGTTATTCCTCTAATTTCTTACTCCGGTCACTATGGTTGGGTTGAACTATTTTCTCTAAAATTATTTTGAATTATTTATTAGACACCTCATCCTATCCATTTTTCTATAGGTGTTAGGTATTGTAAGTTTTATAGTGAACTCCATATTTATTCATGATGACCTCCATTTTCTTATTGTATAGGTGGGTTCCCTAGTCACTGATTATAGCTCGAGGTAATCCAAACCTATAAAAAATGTTTATTTTAGAAATTCAATAATAGGTTTTGAATAATTAGTTTAAGTATATTTTTCTTCAATCCACTTAGAAAAATATCCCACTGCTAATAAAATGTAGGAAAATCTAGATGAATTAGTAAATGGTCCCATGAATTCAATTCCCCATACATCGAATATCTCATAGAAAATCAAAGGTTTTTGGGGAATCTCACGTATTTTGTAAATTTTACCAGTAAACTAGAAATTGGTATTTTTGTAAAAAATCATGTGAATTTTTAAAAATTGAGGTCCAAAATAATCCATCTTCCAAAATTTTTCTTGCAGTTCTTTGAGGTCCAAAATGGCCTTCACATGAAAGTGTATGATAGAAAGGAAGAAAAAAGTTCATTTTATCTTTAGGGATAAGCCTTATAATGACTTGTTCACTATAAATACTCCATAAATAAGGGTCCTAATAGACATAATATTTTGATTCAGATTTCAATTTAGCAGTTTGATATTTATAAAAGGGGGTAACTTTTCTATGACCAGAGAATTCACTATGTTAGTATACCAAGACACTTGGGTGAGGTTTTATAGTTTCTCACTCAAGAATGAATCATCTGGTTCAGTCTTGGGGATTGATTTTAACTCAAAAGTGTGTGGTATTAAAATCATGTGATATGCCACTATATTTTCACATCCCTTCTTGTACTTAATCTCTAGGTAAAAATATTGTAGCAGTAACATCCATATCACTATTCTGGTCTTTGCATCAGCTTTCTTGATTAAGTATCTCAATGTTTCATGATCAAAATATATAGTTACTTTAATCCCTAAAAGACAAGAAAGATTTTTTTTCTAGAGATATAAAAATATAATAACCTCATTCCCTATTGTTTTGTATTTAATATGAATAGTGTCTAGGGTGTGTGAATTGTAGGATATCACTTGAGGAAGTCCATCATAATTTTGGGAAAACACAGCTCCTAGAACTTTATTAGAAGTATCACACAATATCTCAAAGGGGTAACTTCAGTTTGGTGGATATTTAATAGGGGTATTGGTCAAAAACTCTTTCAATTTCTCGAAACCTTTCTAGTATGAATCATAAAAAAACAAAATCAATTACCTTCTTGAGTAGGTTAGTTAGGGGAATAACAATTTTTCTAAAGTCCTTAATATTATATAAAATATAACATGGCCTAGAAACTATCTAATTTGTCTCATAGTGTAGGGGTATTTCAGTGTGGACTTAACATCAAATTTAACTTTATCAACTCCAATTCCATATTTAGAAATTAAATGGCCCCAAAAATTTCATTTTTCTACCATAAAATGGAAGTTTTCAAAATTTTAAACCATGTTTTTCTCAATAATTTTTTAAAACATATTTCAGACTATCCAGATAGCTTAGAAAATAATTTCCATCGATAGTAGAGTCATCAAGGAATGCCTATAAGAATTTCTCAATCAGGTCTAAGAATATACTTACCATGTAGTGTTGAAGGGTACTTGGGGAATTGAAAAGAAAAAAAAGGCATCTTTCAAAAGGAAAACATACCAAAAAGACTTATAAAGGTGTCTTTTATTGGTCCTCTGAAGAAATAAAAACCTACAAATATCCATAAAATCAGTCAAGGAAGAAATAATGACCCTTTCTAGCTAGTCTCTCCAATATTCAGTTCACAAAGGGTATGGGGAAATTGCATTTTATAGTCACATGTTTCAATCTCCTAAAATTAATGCAGACTCTACAACTATTCTGAATTTTTATGGAAACTAGTTCATTATTCTTATTTTTCACAATTGTGTATAAAATTTACTTTGAGATAATTTGAATGGGACTCACCCATTAGGAGTGTGAGATGAAGTATATTATTCCATCTATTAAAATTCATTCTTCCTATTTTTTACTACTTCCAAAAGGGCAAGGTTGAGCCTCCTTTAAGGCTATATCACTATTTTGGATTCATCTTCTAGAAAAATCTTATGCATGAAAATGGTGGGACTAATCCCTGGGATGTCCCCTAATTTCCATCATATTTACCCAATATTATGTTTCATAATTTTAAGTAGTTTGTTTTCATATACAAGCTCTAAATTGTTTGATATTATGACTAGAAGTTTATTATTTTTCTGTAAGAAGTCATATTTAATTTTGATGGTAGCAAATTAAGTTCCTTGGGGGGGTCTAAATATGATTTTAGTTGAGAGTTATCTATGTTTTCAACCTATACATGTAAGGAAGAAATATTATTAGTATATTTGAGTAACTCATAAAAATAAATTTCATCAATTTTCTCAATTTTTTAACACTTGAAAATATCTCTATATTAAGTCCATTTTCAAAAATATATTTATCAAGTAGGTTTAGTGTTTCTAAATATTCTTCTAATCTGATTATGTCATCAAACATTTCAATATCCTCTCTAGATGAACAGGGTAATTTAAAATTTTTTAATGGAAAAACATATTTCTCTCTATGTGGGTGTTTTATTGAGTCATGGATATTGAAATTCAATGTTTCATCACTGAAAGACATGGAAAGTGTTATTACATTGACATTTATTATAGTTTTAGTGGTCTTGAAGAATGAAAAACCTAGAATGATGGGATAATGATCTTTATATTTTTCTACTTCCATGTTGAGAATATAGAATTCGGTAGGGAATGGGTATCCTCATATACTTACTAAGACATATTAAAGAACATATACTAGGTAGGTAGTGTCTTGGTTGGCAAGTTACACAACCACATGGGTAGGTTTGAGTTCTCATATATGCAAAGAAGAATAAATGGAATAATGAATTATGTTAATTGAGGCTCTTAAATCACATAGTGCATTGGAAAAAGTAATTTAACCAATAGTGAAAAGGATATCAAAAGTACCAAAATCATGGAATCTCTAGGGGATTTATGGTGTAACAAGAGCATAGACATTATTACATATTTTTTACATCTTCATTTCCTTAAAAACTCATTCTATCGGTGCACATGTATTTAATGAATTATTCATACATTAGGATCTAGAAGATGAAATCCATTGAGGATGTCACATATGTGATTTTATTTTGAGGTATTATTATATTTATTATTGATCCTATGTTTATCCTTGAGTTTTTATATGAGTTTTTGGTTAAAAATCGGAGTTTTTGGGTTAACAGCAGTTGGAGCATGGTTTGATAAACTGTATGTCCTTGCCCAGAAAACCATGTGGACTAGTGTCATTTTTTGGATAGAGGTGAACCACACAATTTGTTCATGGTTTAGAGACCATGTAGGCTAACCATGATACATGTCCCTCTTTGAAAGCGAGGGGTAGATGATTACCGCATGGTTGGGAAAACTGTGCGGGAAAACCATGCGACCTATCCAGGTCATTAAAAATTGGGTTTTTTCCTTTTTCCCCACCATTTGAGATTATTAACCCCAGGAACCCCCTCCATCCCTCCTTTTCCCTAATATCTTCATTTTTTTGACTGATTTGGTGTGGTTTCTCTAGGAATCTCCAAGAAAGCGCCTTTCTCCCTTGATTTATCCTACTTTATAGGGTCTCTCTTCCTCCTTCTTTGGGGTTTTGTTCTCCAGTAGGTTCGGTGACCTATTTCAAGTTGAATATTGACAATCTGGGTTCAATATTAATATTTATGGTTTAATATTACCTTTATGGGATTCACTTGAAGTGTGGTTGCAGTTTCACACTGATTTTCTAAATTTCTAATCTTGAGGTAGGTGATTAGATATTTTTTCATTACTAGATTATTTTGATTTGCATTCTTGAGTATTTAAACATGTTA
Source organism: Viscum album (assembly GCA_963277665.1). Lineage (NCBI taxonomy): Eukaryota > Viridiplantae > Streptophyta > Magnoliopsida > Santalales > Viscaceae > Viscum > Viscum album. The sequence continues at coordinate 908,666,068 of OY728148.1, forward strand.
TATTGAATATTTCTGTGGTGTGAAATGTGTTTTAAAAAGGATTTGAGGTGTTTATGTGTTGAAAAATGGTTTTACAAAGGAAATGGGTTGTGTTTCATGCATGATACAATCTTTTTTTTAAATGTGTTTTATAAATTATTCAAGTGGATTAGTAAAATGTGAAAGTGGTATGAAACATGTTTTAAAGTGGATTTGGAGTGCATGTGAATTTGAAAGAAGTTTTTATTATGGGAAATGGTGGTTTTATATGCATATTCAATTTGCTTGTGTGTAAATGTGAATGTGGTGATCTATGTGATATGTGAAATGAAAATTGAGAATGAAGGGAGTCCTAGGTATATAGATCGGTAGAATAAGACTAGTATAGTAGTTGACTCAGAAGTGGCTTAGCCTGAATTCATCTTACATGATTTACGATTACAACGTTAATTAAATTATGATGATGAATGGATAACACTAGAAATTTATATGGATTCTCATCTAATGTCTTGTGCACATGAATGCAATGGGTTATAGTTTTTATACAATGTTTCACTGAGATATGATATTCCTAGTGTTCCAATAGATCTAGTTACCTATAGGGATCTACCCATGGTGCTATCTTGTTATATAATGCCTATGTGATATGGTACTAGACGTTAGTATATGGTAGAACATGTGTATACCTTTACCTCAAGTAAGTTTATTCATAAATACGTTTTTCTTTAAACATTTTTTTTCATTAAAATGGGTTTCTTAAAAACCTTTTTCTTAGAAATGGTTTAATTTTTTTAAGGTAAATGTGAATGTTAATTTGTCTTCTAATGTTATCATGGAATCCTTTTCTTTTGGGTGATATCCTTTTGGGTTTTGGCACACACCCTGCGTACACCTTCAGATGTATATAGAATTTGTTATGTATGACCCTCGTAAAGTCAAGATGTTTCATGGTGATACTGGATCCAGTTTCTAGAGTTCCAATTCATGCAGGTGTTGGTGGTGGTAGCTTGAGGGTGATGTCAGTCTTGTTACATGGTGGTTTGAGATATATATTTTTTGTTTTATTTTAGTTTTAGTACATTCTATTTTTGTCTAATGTTATAAAAATTTAATCTAAAAATCATTATAACTTGTTTGGATTTGGTTATTTATTTTTTATATTTATTTCTGTTGGTTTTTTATGTGTATGAAAATGAGTGAAATCATTCCCAAATCATATTTTTGATACACAAACACTAGTTTCCAGCCCATGGGGATCAGTAATTCCCTTAGGGCCATGCCATTAATTGGTTTGGGTTCGGGGTTGGATGGAATCCCAGATTGGTTCATGAAAAAATTGTATCAGAGCAAGTCACACTCTTTTTGGGGTCATGTTATTTAGAAAAGAGTCTGGATAGACCAAAACTAAGACTGTTAGATCTTAAGTTTCTATTTTTGAGTAGGGTTCCTGGAAATCACACCTTGTGTTAGGACTCAAGTCACCACAGGATGTTTGGATATGAATTTTCTTATCCTCTAGGTGTGATATTCAAGCTGCAGACTGTATATAGACACTGGGTGGTGCTGAAGTAGTTTGGTTGTCTTTTTATTATGGTGGATTTGATTATATTTTATTTATATACTGTTTGTATTTTTTATTATGGTTTAAATTTCTTAGAATTATTGTATTGATAGTTTTTTCTTGTGTTAATTGCTTATTGTAGAAAAATACCTCCCTGGAGAGTTCCTGTGAAATCACGGGAAGAGGTTGGAGAGAGTTATCCCTTTCTAATTGATTAGATATTAGTGGAAGAAGTGGTTTGGGATATCCAAGCTTTGGAACAAGAAGTGGAATCTGGTCTTTCTCTTGTTAGAGAGGAAAAAATAGGCACCAAAAAGGACAAGGCTCAGGAGTACCTTAAGAACAAGACCCATTCTTTCTAAGGCAGAACAGAACCTTAGGAAGAAGAGGAGTGGCTTGAGAAAATAGAGAAGATGTTCAAATTCTTTGACACTGTTGAGGCTGTTAGGGTGAAGTGTTCTTTGTTCATTTTGGAAGGTCTCAGTTGGATGTGGTGGGACTTATTGGTGAAATATGGAAAGATCGAGTAGATGGGTTGGAAAGAATTGAAGGTCATTTTCAACAAGCATTATTGTCTCGAGGTCTTGAAATACACCAAATCCTAGGAGTTTATGGAGATTTTATAGGGAGATGTGTCTGTGATGGAATATGCTAACCTCTTTGATGAGTTAGTTTGGTACACACTTGAGATCATTTCAAATGAGAAAATGAAGGCTCAAAGGTTTGAGAAGGGGTTTCATCCATAGATCTGATCTTAGTTATTTTGTTCAAAATTAAGACCTATGATGATGTGGTTTATCATTACATGATGATAGAGATTTATCATAAGGGTTTGCTTGTTTTTTTTGGATTAGTGTCAACAATGGGTAGTGATAGTTCTTATAAGAAAAAGAGGAAGTAGGATGATTAGGGGAAGAAGGGAGGTGGTAGTTTAGACCATACCTCCCAACTACCTTCATATAAAGCTTCCAATGATGGGTCAGTTATGCACCATTAGTGTGGGAAGGCAGGGAACATAAAAAATGTGGGAACATCCCTTCCTTGACCTTGTTACCGATGCAGATCTATGGGACACTTGTAGGAGTATTTTAGGGACATACACTCTTATCATAGTGGTGTAGGATATGTAGCTTCTATAGGAATGATATCCTAGTTAGAGCCATCCAGGAAAGTGGGTTATTGGTTTAAAGATCATGGTGGTAGGGTTCTTCTTCTTCAGGGCAGAGCCACATTATATTGGTCATTCACATGCTTAGGTGAAGATGAAAAATCATCATATAGTGGATCAAGTCCCAACGAGATCAGATGATGGGCCTACGATAGTCCTAGGGACCGTTCTTACTACATCATATTTAGTTATGGTTTTTTTGACATTGGTGATTCAATTTTTTTTATTTCTACCCACCTTGTTGATGTGTTAAAGTTTCCAACTGAGCTTATACCTTATGTGATGAAGTTGGTAACACAACTTGGTAAGAAGTGAGATAAGGGCATCAGGTTTCCATCTTGCACACTCACTGTGTCCGGGGTAGAGTTAGAATGGGATTTTATTATTTTAGAGATGAAACTATTTGACATGATCCTCAGTATAGATTGGATGGTGCATTTTGAGGTGCACATTGATTATCATATATGACAATTTAGTTTTTTGGAACTTGATGGTAATACCCTTGTATTTCATGGTGAATGGGATCATTGCTTAGGTCATGATGGACCTCCACTTCTGAAGTTAGAAAATATTGTTTATCAGATCACATTGCTTGCATTAGAGGATGGTGATTGTGTTCTTGAGAGTGGATTACCTCTTATGGAGGATGAATTTCTAGAGTTCATTCTAGAGGATTTTTCAGGTTTTCCTCCAGAGTGGGATATGAAGTTTTCTATTGATTTGGTGATGGAAAATCAGCCGATATCTCTTTCCTCACACCATATGGCCCCCACCAAGTTTATGGAATTGAAGTTATATTTGGATGATTTGGAATCCAAAGGATTTATTCTCTTGAGTGTCTCACCTTAGGCCACCCCAGTTTTATTTGCGAAAGGGTGATGGATCCCTCTAACTGTGCATTGATTACCAGAAGCTGAATAGAGTGACAATCAAGAACAAATATACTTTCCCCCTTTTTGATGACCTTTTTGATTTGTTTAAGGGGGTAAGTTAATTTTACAAGATTTATTTTCATTTTGGGTATCATTAAGTCTGATTTAGAGAGGTGAATGTTCTGAAAATAGCATTCCAAAGTAGGTACAACCACTTCGAGTACTTGGTCATGCCTTTTAGATTGAAAAATGCTACAATGGTCTTCATGGTGCTTATGAATAGGGTGATCCACTAGTATTTTGATTCCTTTTTCTTGGTATTTTTGGATGACCTCCTAGTCTATTCTAGATTTTAGGAGGATAATTAGAGATATTTGTGGATTGTGTTGGGAAATATTTGGGATCATTTTCTCTATAACAAGTTTTCTAAGTGAACCTTTTAGATTAGGGAGGTAAAGATTATGGGTCATGAGATCTTAGAGGAAGGGGTTTCAATGGAACATGAGAAGATTAATGTAGTTATGTCATGTAAATAGCCAAAGAATGTATTTGAAATCAGAATCTTATTAGGTCTAGTAGGGTATTACAGGTGGTTCGTTTGGGATGTCTCTCAACTTGATTCATCCATGAAAGTGCTCACTTGGAAAGGGGCAATGTTTGAATGGAGACCAGAGTGTCAAGCGTCCTATCAGGATCTTAAGTGGTGGTTGACCACCACCCTTTTTTTGATATTAACAGAATCTGGGAAGGGTTATGTGATTTATTGTGATACTTCAGGCATGTGCCTTGGGTGTGTACTAATGTAGAAGGATCATGTGATGGCTTATGGCTCGAACTGACTATGACCACATGAAATAAATTACCCAAACCATGAATTGGAATTAGTAGTAGTTATGCATGCCTTAAATACATGGAGTCATTATATTTTTGGAGATAATTTTGTAGTTTATTCAGATCATAAGAGCTTAGACCACATTTTCTCTTAGAAATATCTGAATTTGAGGCAACACCATTGGGTTGAGTATCTTCAAGGGTTTTACTTTGATATATTTTATACCCCAAGAAAAGGTAATGTTTTGGAAGATTCTTTGATCAGACTAGTGTCAGTGTAAAAATTAAAGAATTCCATTGATGAGTGGATGTTGATGGGTCTCCTTGATCAGATTCACTTGGAGACCAACGAGCACAGTGGAGGTGGATTATTGTCTAGAATCCATTTGATACCCTCTATTTTGGAATTTATTTGGTAGGAGAAGCCGAGTGATGATTTATTCTAGTAATATATGATGTTTATTCATAGTGGGGAGACACCTTGTGAATGGATGTTGTCTCCTGAGGTAGTTTTTACTTTAAGTTCCTCTTCATGGTGCTTTCATCATTGAGAAAGGTGGTGATGCTGGATAGCCACCAGTCTCAGTGGTCTGTTCATCCTGATTCTACCAAGATGTACTATGATGTGAATCAATAGTTTTGGGGTCCAATTATGAGGCGATATGAATATGACTTTGTATCAAGATGTTATACGTGTTAGAAGGTTAAATCAGAGCACCAAAGGCCCTTCGATTTTCTTCAACCACTACTTATTCCTACCTAGAAGTATCAAGATATTTTTATGGACTTCATTTTCGGATTTCTTCATACACCCTAGGGAAGTAATTCCATTTGGGATTGGTTGAGTTTTCATATAAAAATAATTACCAATCCTCAATTCGAATGGATCCTTTTGAGGCGCTTTATGGTCAGCTGTGTCAGTCACCTTTGATTAATCAGTGGTTGTTTATAGCTCAGAGTAAATATAAGTATTATTCCAATTATATGTGATGATCTTTGGTGTTTTATAAGGGTGATGAGGTTTTTCTAAAAGTAGAACCTCGCTTGGATCATGGTCATTTGGGTAAGAAGTGAAGCTAATGCCCAGGTATGTAAGAACTTTTAAGATCACTGAGTGAGTTGGAAAGTTGGAATACATGTTATTTTTCCTTATTAGATGACATCAATCCATGACATGTTCCATGTTTATAACTTGAAAAAGTACAACCCATATCTGTCTTATGTGTTGAATTGGTAAGAGATGGAGTTGGAGCTTGATTTGTTAGTGTTTGAGAAACCAATGAAAATTATAGATTCCCAAAAGAAAGTGATTCATGGGAAGTCCATTCCATTGGTACATGTTCTTTAGAAGTATGGTAGTGATGTACATGAGACTTGGGAGTGGATATCATGGGTTTAGAAAGAGTATCCCTTTTTATTATATAATGAAGCTTCAAGTTGACTTTTCAGGGGAGGAAAGTTTTTGTGGTGGGGAGAATTGTCAATACATAATTTTATTTTGAGATATTATTTTTTTTATTATTGATCTTACATTTATCCTCGAGTTTTGGTGGGATTTTTTTAGTGAAAAATGGGAGTTTTTGGGTTAACACTAGGTGGCGCATGATTGGAACTAGATTTGATAAACTATGTGCCCTTACCTAGAAAATCATATGACATAGTTTCATTTTTGGATAGAGGTGAACCTATAGGTTGGCACATAGTTTGTAGACCATTCAGGATAACTGTACAACATGTCCCTCTTGGATAGTGAGGGGTTCACAATTGCTGCATGGTTTGGAAATCCCTATAGAAAAACCGTATGACCTATCCAGGTCATTAAAAATTGGGCTTTTTTATCCTTTTACACCATGAATTTTTAACCCTAAACACCACTAATCCTCCCCATTTGGGATTATTCACACTATCCACCTCTTACCTCCCTCCTTTCTCTCTTGTATCTTCATTTTTGTACTAGATTTGGTGCGGTTTCTCCAAGAATTTTCAAGTAAGTGCCTTTCTCCCTTGATTTCTCCTCATTTATAGGTTTTCTCTTCCTCCTTTGGGATTTTGTTTTCCAGTGGGATGGATGACCTATTTAGGATTGAATCTTGATTTTTAGGGTTTAATATTAATGTTTATGGTTTGATCTTGCCTTTACAGGGTTCTCTTGAGGTGCAGTTGTGGTTTCAAATTAATTTCTAGAAGTTTCCAAGCTTAAGGTAGGTGATTACATGTTTTAGCATTACTAGATGATATTGATATTCTTGATTGAGTATTTAAACTTGTTAAATGGAATATTTTTGTGGTAAGAAAATGTGTTTTAAAAATGATTTGAGGTTCGTATGTGTTGAAAATGGGTTTCCAAAGGAAATGGGTTATGTTTCATGTGTGATCCAATGTTTTTTTTCTTAAGTGTGTTTTATAAATTGTGAAAGTGGATTAATATGTTGTGAAAGTGTTGAGAAACACGTTTTAAAGTAGATTTGGTATGTGTGTGAATTAAAAAGAGGTTTTTATTATGATAGATGGTGGTTTTACATGTGTATTCACCTTGCTTGTGTGTGAATGTGAATGTAGTGATCTATGTGATATGTGAAATGAAAATTGAGCATGAAGGGATTACTAGGTATCTAGGTGGGAGGACTAGGACTAGTATGATAGTTCACTTGGAAGTGGATTAGCCCGGATTCATCTAATATGATTTACAATTACAATAATAACTAAATTATAATGACGAATGGATACCACTAGAACTTTGGATGGATTCCTCTCTAGTGGCTCGTGCATGAGAACACATTGGGTTATGGTTTCTATACCATGTTTCACCGATATACAAGGTTTCTAGTGTCCTAGTAGTGAAATTTACCCATAGAGATATAAGTATTTATATTAGTCCATATAAGTTAGAGATGAAAAAATGAGTTACACCATTCATGGAGTTAGTAGGCCATATGTATGCATGAATGCTGTTTCTATTTATAAAAAGATGGAATATAAGAAATTTAAATAATATATCATATTTAAAGAACCATAATTATCATAAATATTTAATTTATTTTTATTAAATATATACTTATTACCTTCCCATTTCAAAATAAAATGAAAAAAAAATTCAGATCACTACGTTGAGGGGGTAGTCCACACTTATACATGAATGATATTATTGTTTTCCAACAGGTTGAATGGTAATAAGTAATATGTGATATTATAATTCCATAAGTATATTAATGTCATAAATATTATATAAATATGTTAAATCTATAATTATATCCAGTCATGAGAGGCGATGATGGAAAACAAATTATATCAGTTTGCGATGCGGTAATCCGCCATACACAGGATTGACCGTTTCGTTTCCCATTTGATAGAGGAGATGGATATAGGTTATTCCATAAAAATAATTACAGATCATTATATTATAGATTCTGGTGTTATTACATTGTAATTATTAAGGCATATTTGAAGTTTTTAAGAGAATAATAAAAAAGAAAGAGTTTAATGAAGACAATTACCTTCACTTAGAGAAACCTCATTTGGATCTATAATTAAGGACAATATGGTTGTATTTTTGGAATAAAAACAGCTATATAATGCATATAAGGATGTTTGGGATGTATTTATTCAGTTTTTTTTGAGTTAAATGGCTTATGAGGTGTGAATATGTGAGGGGAGGAAGTAACCTTTTATAATTGAGGATGAGTGACATTTTTGTAAATACCCAATACTATTCAATAATGGGAATTAAATATCATATAAAGTGACAAAAAAATTGATAAATAATAGAGTTAATAGAAGATATGGTCAACACAAACCTCCCCAAAAAGAAGTTTTAGACATGTTATTCCTTATCCTTTAAGTTTACTCACTATTACCATTTTAGTTTTCACCACTTTAATTAGTATTTCTACATTGGTAGTTTATCCTTTAAGGATAGAAATAAAATGAACCTTATTAGAAAAATTGAACCCACTTATTATAAATATTAAATACAATTCATCAAATAAAAATCCTATGTCTCTTGAAAATTTATTTTAACATAAGCGCACGTAACGTGAAAAAATACTATTTTAACCTTAACTGCGGTCACAATACCTTTAATCTATAGGGGTAAATATATTCACTATAAAATAAAAATTGGAATTTAAATGGAATATATTTGATATTTATAAATATTTAGAAATCACTTGGAATATTATTTGTTATAAAATAACACTGATGTCAATTTTGACACTATTTATTTAATATGAGTTAAAAAATATCAAGGGAGTGAATAAATTATAATCTATTACTTTGAAAACTATATAAAATGATATATTTATCTAAAAAATTCATGTAACATAATAATTGATTCAATTTATATTAATTTTAATATTTTTATAATCACATATTTTTTCTATTAATTAAATAATTACTGTATCAGAGTTGCATAAGAATCTAAGGTAATTATATAATTATTAAAAATTATAAATAAATTATGATCATGAAAATAATTTAATTAATATTAAAACGAACATAAATATTCATTGAAAACTTGGATTTAACCTTATGTGAGCACATAATTGAAATTTAAAATCAAGAGGGTGATATTTTGTCTTTTTATTTACTTATATTATTATATTGGTCACTTTTATAAAAAAATATCCAAAAACACATAAAAATAAAGTATAATGTGATAAGGGTAAAAGTATTTCCAACTAATAGAAATTATACACATTTAATGTTATTTTTAACCCTTATCTTTTTATTTTAACCCCATGATAAACTCGTTTTAAAATTAACCATGATAATTTTTTTTTACTAATTTTATTATTCATTAAGAAAAAAATTAAATTGATCTTATTATATAATATTAATTATTTTTATTAAAAATATGAAATCCATTTTTCCAAATTTAATTCAAAAAATTGGAAGAATTTAATTTAAAATTAAACCCATAGATGCGACAAAAAAATAGTTTTCCAAAGGAAAAGTTTTGAAATGTATAAAAAGTTTTTTTATCCAAAATGAATATACAATTGATTTGAATGACCTAAATTAGGATAAATATAAAATAATTGAAATAATGTTACTTTTAAAATAATTTTAAATAAAAATGAAACTTTTAAATTGTATAAATGAAAACATAGTTTTTAATAAAAACCCATATCTTTCATTATTCATTGAAAAATTAATTTTTTCATAAAATTCTCAAAAATTCAATCTAAGATAATTTTGACATGATGATTTAAAAGATGAAGTTAATTTTTATTATATATTTTATAAGATTAGTAGAAATTAATTTTGATGTACGTGTACAAAGTGCAAACAAAATGTCTTTAAAAAAATATTTTTTAAGAAAATATTTCTTTTTTTTTCATTTAAATGATTCTTATTTTATTTGTAATAAATAAATAACCATTATATTTATTTTATACATGTTTTAAAAATGTAACTTTCAAAATATAGTTAGTCCTATTCATACTCTCCAATTTAATGGTTAGGTTATGCTGATATACTATATTATAGTTCATTTAGGCCTGGGTTTGCGTGTACCATAAGCTATCAAAGTGATTAAATTTAAATTAATATATTTTGTGTAACACCTTGCGATTTTAAGAGAAGAAACTTTATTTTTCTAAAAGGAAGTTTAATCACTCTTTGAACAAATTATTTAAAATTAATTTTTACAAATTTTATAAAATTTAATTGAAAAAATAAACTTCATTTTTTAAATACACATGTAAAAATTATCCTTTGGTGAATCTTTTAGATTTTCTTGAAAATATTAATTTTTTTATGAATAGTGAAAAATACTGATTTTTAAAGAAAACTACATTTTCATCTAAAAATATTTACAAGTTTAAATTATATTTTAAATTGGTTTTAAAGAAACATTAGTTCAATTATATTACAATTAAACTTAATTAGGTTATTTGAATCAATTTCATACTAAATTATGATATAAAACATTTTATGCTTTTGATAGTTTTTCTTTGGAAAAACTGTTTTTTCGATGCGTTTTCAAGTTTAATTTTAAATTGAATTATGCAAATTATATGAATTGAATTTAGAAAATTAAATTCTATAGTTTGAATTAGAATAATTTATATTATCTGATATGGTCAATTTATTTTTTTACCATAATGAATAGTGATAAAGTAAAAATTAATTACCACTGTTAAGGAAAAAATGGGTTTACTGGGCGTTAAACTAAGAATATAAGAGTTAAAATAAACAAAAAATTATTCAAAACCCATTTTATAGACATATTTTGGAAAAATAACCTATAAGGGTCGATAATGACCCATTTCAAGTCTTTTTACATGATAAAAACATGGGTATTACTTTATCTTTTTAAAATTTCCATGCGTGTCCTCTCCCCCACTTATAAAAGGCCACCACTCTTCTCTCCTCATCACACTTCCAAAAAAATTTGGTTCATTTAAACCCTACCAAATACCTTAAATAATCCTCAAAAAACATCTTAGAGGTATTTTATTGATCATAATTCAAACCTAGGATAGATTTTTATGCAAACCTAATGAAATTTTCTAAAGAAGAGGTAACGTTCTTAAACAATCATTTTATATTGTTTTCATTCCACCTCCTTAAAGTATTATTAATCTATAATTATAAAATAACCATGGTATCTTCCATATATTGGGATGTTATTATGTTAAATTAATGATCTATATCTATCTTCACTTCCATCAAATGGGAAAATAAACCATCAATCATGTGTATAATGATCTACCAACTCGCGAACCGATGTAATTCATTTTTCAAAACCACCTTTCAAGGATGGATATAATGATGGATTTAATATATTTATATGATATTTATGATACTATTATACTTATATAATTATACTATCACATATACCTTCTTAATTTCCATTCTGTTTAAAATACGATAATGTTGCTCATGTGTACGGCGGACAACCACATCACAAAGGGATGTGATTCATTTTTCACTTATGCTTTACATGGAAAGTAACAAGGATAAATTTAATGAATATATATATATATATGATATTTATTTTTAAAAATTAAAATATCACATAATTCTTTAACCTTTCACCTATTAAGGGAGTTATGTTTCCAGTCATGGTATGTATGTTCTACCGTCTGCACGAAGTGATGCAATTCATTTTACAAGTCCGAAATTAAAGAATGGTTATAAAAATTTATCTTATGAGTAAATATGATTTTAAAACATTAATATAATTATGTATATAATGGATATATATATATATATATATATCCTATGTACAATAACAATATCTTCTGTGATAAAACATGCATGAGAAAACACATGCAATTAACAATCGAAAAAGGGTAAAAATTAAATATTAATAATGAATAGGTAATAAGATGTTATAAAATAATAATATATGATATTATTTTTGAATTTTTTTTAAATGGATGAAAATATATTAAAGTAAAATAACTTTATCAAAAGAAAATAATAAAAGTAAAGAATTATAAGGGGTGTGCCCTTTACTAAATCCCCTCAGTGCATGTCTAAATAGAATAGTGTCGACGTGTAGGGTTGACCTACACATCCTATAGAACTGTGCAGGCATATATAGATGAGTCACCCTATGAAACTTTATAGGACACACCTACACATTATCCTATATGACATACCTATTCATTATCCCACACGACATACCTGACCAAGACAACCTTTTCACCTGAGGTTCTGAGTTTTCCTATAAATAGGACTCAATGACTCCTCATTTAGGATGATATAAAATCATGAAGAATAATTTCATCTCTTCTCACCCTATTCCTTTAACCAATACCTCTGAAACATTTCAGGTACCTCTCTAAAATTTGAGATAATAGGTAATTAAGGAGAATAGTGGAATTAAAAGTCCTTCATCAGTCTTGGATATAAGTCACTTGCATGAGGTACCCTTTACCCCTAGTAAAAAATAACCAGTTTGAAGGCCCATTTATAAATTAGGGACCCACATGAGATCCTTCTGGGAAAACCTAAGGATTCCCTTGGAGCTGAGAGTGAGGTTCGAACTAAGTTTTGTTGCCCAGGTGGTCTATCACCAAGAACACATCTTTAGATTTCATAGGAATACCAATGTAAAGCCCTTTTAGTCCACATAGGTTTACCCTACATGAGACCTCCTTGACTTTGTAATCCTTCACCTACACAATCCACCTCTCATGCCCTCTTTCAAGGAATCAATGGTAGTGATCCCATTCATTTGGATCCCTCACCTAAGAGGACCAAATTGAAGCCTCTACCGAAGCCTCTGAACTTGAAAGACCATGGTATGAGGCACACCGAAATATCTCCAATTTTGATATGTATTCCATCAGTTATAGGTGTCCTGAACTTTTCCTACCTAATGAGTAGGGTCCTTGGGGTGCGTGTAGATATGAATTCCCTCATTCATGAGGACCCTAACCATGTGGGTAGTGTCAGTGATTTCCTGATATTTGATGTGAGGGATATGAACATGTCCTCCCCTCTTAGTCTCTAGAAAAAGGACCTCAGATTCCTAGAGGGGAGGGATAGGATCACACTTACATTTCCTTTTGAGGAGTAGTGTCTTTTCCTCCTCTATTTCCTAGGAACTAGTCACTAGGGAATACTTCCAAGAGTAAGCCCGTAATATATGTAGTAGGACCTATCATACTTCATTCTTTCCTCCTTCTCCATACCCATAGGCTGTATCAAGTTGGGTTTTTATATGTTACTATCCTAGGTATAGCATATCTGACTCTATTTCCCTCTCCCTTTGGGTTTTGGCCTCATCCACCAACTAAAATAACTGATTGTGTGGTTCCTTGGATCTACCTCTTCCCCTTGTTTCTCAAACCGAACATGACTCATGTGGGCTTAGAGGTTGACAATGATATTGACATCCATATGATCTCAAACCTTTGGTCATCATTTCAAGTGTAAGAGCCAACCAAACTTTGGGCCTCCTATTCGGTATAATACCCAACCTTGCACATCATATAACCACAATCTAGGCCTCCTATTTGGTATAAGACCCAACCATACTCATCCAAAAGGTAATCCTATTATATAGTATAAGACCAAAAATCATTCCTTAATAATATCAATGTTCGACAATCCCTGTGATAAAAACTCACGAGGAACTCCATATGTGTGGGTCCTCAAAACCGAACTATGTGGGTTTTTATTCCCATCCAAATGGGATATGTAGGAATCCTTTATGAGTTACAAACCTAGAATACCATGAATAAAACCTAATTATATAAATTATACATTCCTAGAAGGGTAAATTCTAACATGGGAGACCATATAACTTCAATGATCCCTTGGATGATTCAACATAAGTCCTACAAAAAACCATGACTAGGCACCTATCGCCTAGATGTCATGGCCGCATGAGGTTATACTGCACAATTTGGTCCTTATCAGATGACCTTAAAAGGTATGATGTGTCCCATTAAGTGGAACCTAAATACATGGGTTCTGATTCCTTTCTTGAGGATATGTAGGAAGATCATCTCAAGGGTCTAATCCCATCACCAAAACAACTCCCATCTCCCTAGATGATGTCACACTTTAGAGCGCCCCACTATGTGGATCAAAACCAACATCATAATAATAGATGATAAAATAATGTCTAATCCATTCATAAAAGGGTACCATTGATGGATAAACTTTGATACATATAGGTATTTCCATCAATGAATAACCTTGGATATATATAGATGATTATATGTTCCATGCATGATAATAATTGATTGTTAACTCAAGAGTGACCCATGTCATACTTGGAAATTAATGAAGGATTCATAAAAATATCTTAAATCCTTAAGATAGTCCTGGAGTAAGAAACAATACCCCCCAAAAGGGTGTGATGAGCCTGAATTGCCATTCTATTGAACAATGTGAGTTATTAAGTATAGTTGGACAAGTTCTCCAACGACCACCTACCTTTGGAAACCAAATCTATGATTTATCATGGATAGGAGAACTGTTGGGTACTTTCAGCTACACAAATGAAAGACATTAGAATCCATTCAAAAATAATGAACCTGATGTGAATAATTATGCAAAATTCAAAACCCCCACAATTAATAATTGATAACCTTATTTTCATTAGAAATAAAAATGGTGAGCTCGACATGAATCCTTAACCAATATAATGGTGTTTCCTACTTGTCAGATCCCTTTCACTTTCAAAATGCGAGAGGTCCAAAAAAGAAAATAAATTATTCATGTGTTATTTTATTGTGATTATGATTTGATTGGGTTTTATTTGTTTTGATTTCACCTTTATTTAAGGAACTTTTGAAATTATATCCCTTTAATCTAAATAGAATCACACCAACTCTCATAGACATATTCCCTATGTATCATTCCTTCTGGGTCCTCATCCAAGCAGAGGAAACCATCGCCAACCTAGTATCTCAAATGAATTGGTCTGAGAGTACCACAAAAATAGCAGTATCCCAATCTTGGAGGCTTCTTAATAGTCACTCCATCTCACAAATCCCTATTATTCATCCACTCTCAGTGATGACTGATGGTCTAGAAGAAGAAAACACCAAATTCCATCTCCAACCATTTCGAGACCTTATCCCTAAAACACAAAAATATGATCCTCCCTTGTCTCTGGGAGGTATATCAAGAGGCCACATACAACCTCAAAAAAAATAAAAATGGTTCATTTTAAAATGATACTGCAAGTAATTGTTTCCACCAATGCCGAGAGACAGTGAACCCTCAACATAATGAGGGTTCCATCCTCTGGAGTTTGGACCAGGTTATCCAAACTCAGGTGCGCAAGATGGACCACTAGGGGAATCGATGATCAACAGAAAATAGGTACACACCTTTTTCACCTTATAATAATCACACCAATCAAATTTTGTGGATAATAGTGAGAAAGAACAAACACCTGCCAACACCAGCCAAGTTTTCCAGCATCTTCTTTTGGAAGCATCCGAAGAAGCCCACCAGTAAAATTCAGTGGAACACAGTGAGTAGGAAAAAAAACCTTAACACTTTTACCAAGACTATCAGAAACCTAATTTAGTATTATTAAAATACCTCTTTTATAATTTGGTGGTACACCATGAGCATTCGGAGAAATCGGCTGAAAATTCTCAATGAAAAACATAGGGCCGACCCAAATCTCTACCTCCGCACTTGATTACTATTAGTATACATGAGAATGAAATGGCGGAAATGAGTAGGAACACACCCTTTATACAAACATGAAATGGTAATATATCCTCATTCTATCTAGTGAATTCACCAAGATGATCCTGATGATGGTTAAAGGATAGGAACAAATTCCTTACCATATCCTATAGACCTGAAAATATATCATAAATGTGGCAACATTGGTAGGAGGTAAGATTCAAAAATATATCCCTATAAATGTGGTAAATCATTCACATGACAATATAAATCAAACACACACATCTTATCTCACCAAGGAGGGTCCTGGTGTAAACTCCCTCGTGATATATGGAAAACCAGATCAGGTCCATACCCTTATTCCAACTGAAGGTAATCAGTTTATTCCAATGGAAACTATGAGTTAAGTACAAAACCCAACCAAAATTACACATACTTGTTCAAAAATTCGAATAGCTACATGCTAGATAGTAAAAATAATATTCCATACACAAAAAAAATTTTCTTAGTAGGTGGCCCATCCCCTCGCAAGAAGGCATCCAAAAAGAAGCCTCAATAGAGACGACTAGAAAATGAAGAGATGATATATGATCCCACTCTACTTAATGATGTAGTTCATGAATCCTTAAGATATTTATATATGGAAGATCAAGATCCTAATATACCATTACCAAATTATAGGAACAATAGTAGTAATTCTGAAGATCCTCCTTAGATACTTCACCATGAAGATTTATTTATGTCTATAATCTGATTTATCTTGAGAGTCCATCTCTTGATGAGAGTCATGAAAACCCTTCATTGGACAGAAGATTAAACAACAATAAGGCCTTTCACTTGATGTCATACACCTTTAAGGTCCTCCCTAGGGTATATTTTGTAGGAATTCTTCTTATAGTTAGAAATAAAGACATAATGTTACCCTTTCCCATAATGGTATCCACTGTGAAATTTTTCTCTACAGTAGTGTTTCACTTTGATAAAAGGGTCCAATCCTTTGTGATTTAATGATGAGAAATTCCTCCTACCATGAGGAACTTGGGAAAATGAGGCCAGTGATGTCTAATTCCTTACCATTGAAAAGTGAATTCCTTTCTCATCTAGAAGAAAACCTGAGGCAATAGTCATTCTCCAAACCACCCATGGATTACCTCCCTTCTAATGAGACTGATTAAATCCCTACCAATCATGTTTTTTATGATAAAGTAATAGGGAAGTGTTCACTATGGTTAGACCAGGTTTAAGAACCTATGGATAAAGATAAAGATGAAATATTGAACATAAGGAAGAAACAAGCTAAAGATGAAATACCTATCATGTTTTAGCCTTTATCCACTCCACAATACAACATTCCAGAGGTGTTTTTGGATGAATGTGGGAATGAAGTCCACATAAATATATGGAACATTTTTTGTTACTTAATAGAAAATGTATTAACCTATGATGAGTATCAAATCCACAACAAGGTAATAGAGTGGATACACTGCCAAATTTATTTTGCATCTTTCCTGGACACACAACATCCAAAATTGGAGAAACAGTAAGTATCCCTTTAGTGAAAATGTCTCAACGCATTAAAATAATTGCATAATATATTCAAATATGCTCCATTTAGTGTTCATGTCAAAGGATTATGTGAGTATAGAGCCCTGAATTTCACCACGCTCCCTAATCAGAAAAATCTGCCAAAAATGATATAATGAAATGTCATAGATTTAGGACAACTTCAACAAATAGACTCTATTCACAACTGATGATATTATCCAAAAAATATCCACAACTAACTATTATCAATTTTGGGACATAAGAGAGAAATACATTGAAGGAATTTTATATTAGGCATAAAAAACAACTTAGAAAGCCTCCCATTTAAGGGAAGTCAATATTCAGATAGCACAAATGGAATAGATAACGTAACTATCTTTTGAAGTAGGTGGATCGGGAGAAATATAAATGATGCACCCAAACCATGTTCGAATATGAATCCATAAAATCAAAAAGTTATCTATGACTATAGTATCCATGACAACACAGGAGAAACCCCATCAAGTAGGGATATGAATTTTTTAATAAAACCTTTAAGGATGAAAAAATTGGTTCAAAGAGTTGTGGAAGTGGAATAGGAACATCCCTAGCCCACATGGCTGGGGGGGGGGGGGGGTTACCTCAACAACTAGGTACTTAGCCAAATTTACTCTTCTACCGATTAAGGGGAATGCCACAGACTGAATCCTCCTAGTTTATCCCATCCTATGATCCAGTACCCTCAACAGGGACATGCATGAATTTTTTTCTAGGGATTCCCTTCAAATTATCATCTGTTAAACAACTCCAAGAGAACCAATGAAAGAGAGGACAAGGCCCCGTGTAGGGAGAAGATAATGGAAGTATCACAAAGGGACTGATGATGCACCTGTAATTCATCATGAATTAGTGAATTATATTAACACCACCCCTATAGAACCTATAGAACATGAGTCCAATATGAAAGAGTTGGAGTATGATGTTTCGATTCATAATACCCTACACATCCAAATGATTGAAGGAGGTGTGCGTACCTAAAACCGGATGCTAGCCCTAAATTTGGAAATTTCCTCAACCACTCAATAAGTACCTCCAAAAATAGTATTCACTAAGGAAAATGGTAAAAATAAAGTTTTGATTCACCCACATCTTGAATAGGTTGAACCCAGGACACTTGAGAAAATATTTACTCAGCAGGAGGATGAGATGATGAAATTGAGAAGACTCAATACCGAACTACTCCAAAGAAATTTTCCTCCTGGATATGTTCTATAAATAGATACTTAACTTGTACTCCCAACTGGGGTACCTCAACAAAAAGGGTTCACCACGACAACTAAGATGGAGCCAAAACATCCATTCAACATGGGGTACTGGCAACAAATATACTTGGATCCCACAATAGAAGATCGAGAGTTACCTATATTGGGTACACAAATAGAACATGGCCATAAACATCCCTATAGACCCGACTATATTGGTAACCCATGAAAGATACCAGTAGGGCATCCATAGTTTCCCCAACCTATTTCTACCCCTGTTCAAGAACCCACTCATCTAGACATTTCTCAAGGGATCATCAATACCATTTAGTCGCTAACAGCTCTATTGAAATCTATAGATGAGAAACGTGTGATGGTATAGCAAGAGATGAAGAATTACCCTAAATGGGTTGATCCGAATATTCCCCCACCAAACTTTGGGAACTCCACCTTTCCAATTTTCAATGTTTTGGGGGAACTAGAGCATCATTTGATGCATTTCAAGTCCCACTATGATCCCCTGATAGGGACCTCTGCATAACAGGAAGCAGAGAAACTCACTCACTTCATGCAGACATTGTAGGGGCCAACATTAGTATAGTACACTAGCTTTCTATCTTGGTCAATTAAAGGGTTGGAATATCTCTATCAGAAGTTTATTTTCCAATTTATATCAACAGTGTAGAATACAACAATACTCAACCTCACAAACTATAAACAATAGGAGAATGAGAGGGTTTCAGATTTCATTTCTTAGTGGAAGGGGATTACATACTTCTTAAGACTACAATAACCTCAATAATATTTTTATCCATTTTTATAGATAATTTTAATGATTATTTGTGCCCACCACATATTCATATGAAATATATAAGAGGGTTTCAGGATCCTTCCAAAATTTATTAAAGAATGGAAGACTCCATCGCAAGAAACAAGGATAAGTTCGGAGTAATTCAATTATCTCATTGAAAAAGAATGGGGAAAGAAGAGGATTCCACTATTTCACCTAATCTAGCCCCTGCACCCACCCCAACTCCAAATCCTACACCACATTGTATGGTCCCCCTCCCACACCTTATAAAAAATTCCCTCCTCACCAAGACGAGAAAAGGGAGTAGAGGTAAAAACATATTGAGAAGATGAATAAAAAAATTTATTCTTTTCAAAATGAACATGTTTTTGGATACTTAATCTCAGCATTAGAGAACAACTTGACCAATTTACCAAATCCCAAGAATCCTAATAAGGATGATGATGAAGATCTCCCAAACTGTTTCTTCTTCCATAAATCATTGAGGAACACTACACATTAATGTTTTGTTTTCAAAGACAACCTACCAAAGATGGTGGACTCTGGGAAAGTGAAGTTAGGAATGAAACCTATTCAATTAGTGTGTTTCGTCCACCAATCCATAAGAAGATAATGAATGGAAAAAAGTTAAAAGTAAGGGAATATAGAAGTTAAATATCTATATGGTTAGAAAGACAATCAACTATAATCATGTGATCCTATGAGCATAGTTGAGAAACCAAATATACCCATGGATACTTCTAATAAGGAACAAATGACCCCATTAACACCCCAATATTATGAAATCCAATCTTCCAAGAAATGAAATTTCTGGAAGAGTAGTCAGAAAAAATAGGAAGATAAACCTATAAAAGGGCAAAATTTTATTTTACTCTCTTATAATTCATGCCTATAGTCCCAAAAGCATGGGTTCCACCTCTCCAAATGGTACCATAAGAGTCTTCCCACCAAAAAAATTCCTCATTAAATGAGGAATTTATTTTTAGTCTAATTACTGTTATTCACTTAAAGGAATCTCTTATTAGATGATGAGTGTGGATATGAACTCGAGTTCTCTACATACAATTAGAGAATAGGTAGAATAATCCATAGAGGATGAGGACAAAGGGGAATACATGGTTGTGGAAGAAGTCACTACTCTAGACATGTCCCTACTCAAACCATCTACATGGATGAAAATCAAAGGAGATACATCCAACGATATCAGTAACGAGAGAAAAATATCCCCTACACAGGCTCAAGTTTTCCATGACAAGATCATTACGAAAGATCGAATGGAGGATACTTTGTATCCCAATAAATCTCAGCGTGCATGAATATAATAACCCAATATTTATGTACATATATATTACATTACTTTTTGTAATACTTAATACATTACACAAATGTATTCCAAAATATTTTATAAGATTAGTGCCTTTGGAAACTTGGAACGCAAAATTATAGTATACTGAAAGATATTCAATGTTTCCCACAAAGATATACCCCTTTATTATCCCTACCTAAAAACTTTATTTATAATGTGTGAAAAATAAAACATAAGAAAAGTGCGATCTTAGATGTTCAATAAGGGTAAACAAGGAAAATACATAATAATAATCATGGAAATAAGGGTATTAGAACATGAGAGTATCAATAAAATATCATACCCCCGCACATCATAGATCATAAAAAATAATCACGGAATAAATATTGATATTTCATAAGACATGAATCATATGAAAACAAATAACATAATTCATGAAATCACATCATAGGAATAAGAAATGGAATTTGTGGTAGAATAATCATATAATATGATTTGCATAGTAGTCAATCCATCACTGAAAAAGCCATATTAGTAGTATGGGTTCACTCCCCATATAATATTGGTAGTCATGGTTCACTCCCATAACCATCTTGGTAGTCATGGATCATTCCCATAACAATCTTATTAGCGAAGGTTCATTCCCAAGACCATCTTAGCATATAAGGCCCTTTATGTCTACATCACAAGATATAAACCTTTATCCAATGCATTGGAGGGAGATATAGGTCCATCCTATCTCATAATGAAATCATACATACATGTACCATGAGATCATAAAAATTATTCATAACATAACCCATGAAATGAAATGGGTATCATAAACATGTAATCTTATCCTAACATGTGGAAAATAGATAGATTTCATAATAATTTCATCAAAGAATAACCCATGAAAAGAAGTAGGATTCATAAACATATAACCCATGAATGAGAAATAAATTTCATAAACATCTAACCTGTGAAAGAGAATTGCATTTCATAAACATATAACCCATAAAATATAATTAGGTATCATGAATAATATTCCATCAATAAATAAACCATTCAGAGAAAGAATTGAATGGATCCTTAGATCATATCCCCAATATGGAACGAGTAACACCAACATATATCATCTTAGATGGTAAAAAAAATTTTGATATCTTTTTAAAAATTTATTTGAAGAAAATAACATTTCTTATTTAAAAAAGTCTCTTTAAAACATAAAACCTTTTGAAAACCATTTCCATAGAAAATACATTAAAAACATAGAAATATGGATTGGAATCATTTTGAAAACTCCATTCCTTGAAAACATATCAAATAATCTTTAAAACATTTTGAAAAAATTTTATTTCAAAATACTTTGAAAAAATATAAAATAATAATTGAGATTATTTAAATCATTTTACTTGAAAATGACATTTTGAAAACATATAAGGGAAGCATTGAAAATATTTTAAAATAATTTTAAATATTTTTGAAAACCGTTTTTCATTGAAAATTATTTTAAAAAAATTTATATAATTTTAGGAATATTTTTCTTTTAAAATAATCTTGTAAAAATTTAAAGTAATCATCAAGGGAATGATGGTCATGACAGCAGGTAGTCCCATACATGTCGAACATTCCCTTTTCACCTTAAAAGTTCAAAAAAGTTCCTTGATTTGAAAATGATAAGAAGATTAATTCTAAAAACCATTTTTTGAAAAGGTAATACATTGGTAAAAATATCCTTTATACATAATATGATAATATTAAAACGTTTTTGATAACATTTTTAGAAATCATGTTTTTCAAACAACATAGATTTCCAACTGAAAGGAGAAATAAAGTCATATTTTCATAAAATAATTCTCTTAATTATCTTAAGTACCAAAGAGTGAAAAAATGGAAAAATTAAGTGGATATAACATTAATATAAATATGGTAAGAAAGTTTATGATATTTATTGAGATATAGATTATAATATTTCATTAATGGAAGCATAATCATAAACAATCTTGATAAATGAGGATATTAAAGCAATAAACTGTTACCATTTTGGTAACTTTAATTCATGATCCCCCATAGGATATGAAAATTACATGAATATTATAATATCATGGAAATAATAAAATCCCCTATATAATATTTTAAAGGAAGTATTTACACCTCATATAAAAATATAGGTGCAAAACCCGATATGTGTCTCAAAGAAGGAAAATTGAGAAAAAACTACTTTACCGATTTGGTATCTTTTGAAACATAAACCCCATGAAAGATATATCATAAATTGGATATTTAAATGAACACAAATTTAGTTATAATAATCATATAATACATATATGGGTGGTATACACACCACATATAAGAAATAGGAGGTAAATAGGGCTTGTGTCTCACAGAAAATAAAAGTGAGACCAAAAAAATCCATTAATACTATTGTAACATTAGAATTGTGATCCACATAAAAGAATAGAATAAATTAAAGATTTTAATATCATTAAATAATTAAAATTAATGATATAAAATTTCATAGGGTAGTATATACACCCCTCAACATAACCGAGTGGTGAATATGACATGTATCTTACGAAAATAAAAAATTAGATGAAATCCACTTACCTTACGTCTTGACTCTCTTTATACTCATATAAAACTCCTGTATAATAATTATAAGTTTATTAATCATATATCATATAACCATATTCAATTATATCATACCATATATTATTTTATTATATTATTTTATTACCCTCTTATTAACTCTTCCTTGTTAAAATTATGTTTCAGGTAATAATCGCTTTACTTTTTGCATGTGTTTGATTTGTTATATCTTTGGTACTCATACTTATATACATAATTTAGAACATAACATAAATATTATATATATATTCAGTATATATTTATTTATAATAATGTATATAATATATAAATATGAAATGGAATACACTGTTCATGGAGACGGTAGACCGTATGTACGCATGAACTTTGTTTCTATTTTATTATCTTATTGAAAGAAACTATATAGATAAAATATATGTATATATGTAAAAATATCTTTATATTAGAATTATTATGTCATATATATCATATATATTCAATAAAACCATCCTTAGTACATTCCATGTAAAGTGTGAATGAATCACATAACTTTGAGGAGGCGGTAGTCCACACATCCACAAACGAAGTTATCATATATCCATAGTATGGAAAGACTAAAGGTATGTTTTATATAAAAATTAAAGAAGCATAAATAAATTATAAATATCATAAATATCATATAAAAATATATTTTACATCATAATTACCAACCATTATAGGTGATAAAGGAAAAATGAACAACATCATTTCCTGAGGTAGTAGTTCACCGTACACAAGAATGGTAAGTTTATTGCCCATTATATGGAAGTGTGTGTAAGTGTAAGTAGAAAATATTATATAAAAAAATATAAATATATTTAGGATATTGATTTTATTATATAATAATTAATTAAAAATAATTTAGGTAGTTTAGGGAATAAATAAAACAAAAACGTTCATAGATGAACATTACCTCTTCTTTGAGTATCTTCTTTTTATTTGCACAAAAGGACTTATTTTCTTGGATTTATGCCAAAATTAAGGATTATAGTATGAATGGAAGTAATTTAAAAGGAGTTTTTGGTAGATTTTTTTGATCCAAAGTTATTTAGAGCTGTGTATAAAAGATAAGGAGAGGTTCCCTTTTATAAGAGAGGAGAAGGACACTTTTAGAATCGCCTAAACTTTTAAATTAATATAAATTAATTTTTAATTAAAAATGGATCCAAAGTAATTTATGTTGAATATAATATGAGTATAGATCCAAATAATATAAAAAAATAATTTTTAGACATGTTTAGGTCATATTATTACTATTATCTTTTGGCTTTGACCCATAATTAATCTCTTTAACTCTTACCATGACAACATGTGTTTTTACTACTTATGGGTTAATATAGTTACTATAAAATGCCAAAAAAACCATAAATGAGTAATATATGAAATTTTCAACCTTATACAAATAATTTGGCCTATTTTTATAATTTTATTAATTTTATATCATTTAATAAAATAATAATTATTTTAAAATATGATTGATGTAAATTTTGATACCATTCATTATTTGACTTTTTAAAAATATAATAAAAACTTTATATATTATAAATAAAATCGTTAAACTCATCAATAACATGTCAATTTAATCTATAAAGTTTGTGGATTACATTAATTATATAAAATTATATTTATTTTAACACTTTTAATAACATTTATTTTATATTCCCATTAATTAATCAATTACTGTATCATCATTGTGTAAGGAATAATGGTAATTATTTATTTATTAAAAATTAAAAATAAATCACCATGTTGAATATAATAATTTTATATTTAAAATTAATATTTATAGTTAAATTTATCTTCTACATAACCCTATATTAATAATGATAAATTATTAAAAATATGGGTATTTCATTTTTAGCTTTGCATTAAATAAAATATAATAAATGCCATACTATCATAAAAGTGACTTCAAAAGGTTATAATCTCAGATAAAAGATTATTTTTATGGAAAAAAACTTATCCAATGAAATATGGACAAGTTTTGAGGTAATTTTATAATATTTATAATATTTATAATATTATTTTTATATTTAATCACCTGATTTACCCTTAACTATGGTAATTAAAAATTACTAAAGTTGATATTTATAATGTCCAAAAATTAAGTTGATCATATTATAATATAAAAATAATAATTATTACAATTGTTTATGTCTATTTTTAAAAATTCAATTTATAGAAGCAGAAAAATTAAGAATAATACTAATCCCACAAATGTGGTGAGGAAGCATTTTTTTTAATGTGAGAATGTTCAAAAGTTTATTAAAATGTTATATCAAAATTCAACATAAAAACAATTAAAATGACCTAAATTGGATTAATATATTTTAATTTATATATTTATACTTTAAAACCAACTTAAAATTCAATTTTACAATATAAATAAATTATACGAAAAAGTAGTTTTGAATTAAAATTCAATATTTTTCACTATTCACCCAAAAATGAAGTTTCTCAGAAAAGTAACAAACATTATCCCTAATATAATTTTTACATTATGAATTAAGAAATGAATTTTATTTTATCAAATTAAATTATAATATTTTTTAAAATTAATTTTATTATTGTTCACAAAAGGACATAAAAAGCTGTTTATTTGAGAAAATAGAATTTTCAAACATAAAAAGAATTTACCAAAAAATATATATTTGATTATAAATATGTTATATTTATATTAATAAATTATAAATAACATTTATAATTATTTATTACTATTTATATTACTATGTTTTACCACTATATTATAACCATCTCATTTAAATAATTAAAACAATAAAGTGTTATTTCACATATACTCAATGTTGTGTGTAACACAAGCCAAGTCAGTGTTGCGTGTAGTGAAATATTATCATGGTGTTGTGTTAAATGAAAGTAAAACTTTGTAAATTAATATAATATAATATATATATTGTTTTTATTGAAATACAAAATATCAAAAAGATTAAATTAATTAAAAAAACATTTCCCAAAATCTCAGGATGTTACATTATACGCCCGATAAAATGAATTTCACCCTCGTAATTAATATGGATATCAAAGGTTTAATACATAAAATTTAGTTTTATATAATTCCACATCTTAAAAATTAATACTAAAAATTCCTTTAAAAAAATAAATTTAGAACTATAACGGTCACCCAAAGTAACTTACAACAAACTTCCCACATCAGAGAACATATGTGGGAAGTGAAAACTTGGACATGGAAGAGAAATCTAACTATAATATTTTGGTGGAGATTGATAGAAAAAATGGTTATTATAAAGTTAAAAATCAAAAATCCAAAAATATGTGATGTTCTAAGGGACCATTTGATTCATTAGGAAAATGTACAAGGATAACATTTTTGGTTTCAAGATTCTTTCTCTGGAGTTGAAAATTTTTATGATAAGAAATAATTACATGATTTCATTGAATTTCATAAGAATATCTCATCATTTCATTATTCCTAGATCAATTTCAACATCATATCATATTCCAAGAAATGAAATTGAATTTATAATTCCTGAAGTATTAGTAGATCATGAGATCCATAGGATGATAAGTTATTTTATCTATCTTAACATAAAAAAAAGTTTAACAGAGGTTATCCTGTATGAATAATTCCTCATTTGATGAGATAATATTTTAACCTCTAAAACCTCATCTAAAGTTTAACATAAACTATTCCATAAATGGTTAACATTATAAACCTTCTGAAAGTGGAAGGTACAAATATTTAGAAATAAGCTCACTACATTTATCAAAAATAGCTTAGAATTGATCATACATATATCATAAAGTATCTATTGGTTTTTATATTCCAAACATGTGAATACCTTAATTAAGTATTCTCTTTAAACATGGTAATTAACTAAATTACCATAAATACTTATTGAAAACATGAAGTTTTCCTTATTCTAAAGTTTATTATATATATTCCTTAAGTCTAAAATTTTGTACACTTCATCCATGATATCATAAAAAACTTTTCAAAAAAACCTTAATCAGTTCCATGGAAATGAGTACCATCCAATTTACTTATTCATACCCAACATTTATTTATCCAAACATAATTATCTCAACATCCAGAATATATTAAGTGTTATATTTCCTTAGTCAAAATTTCACAATGCCATTAAATCACATTTATATTTTATCTGAACCACTAAATATATTCTTGTAAATCCTCAAAAAAAAACAAATAAAATGAAAAGTACTTATATATTTCATAATACATGAATCCAAATACATTAACACTTCTATCTATCCTATTCAATGATTTTCATGGAATAGGTCCTTCCTTGTTTTAAAAGTATGTTCTTAGTTCAGGGCATTGAGTTGGGTAATGCCCATGTTCTCCACAGAGAAGAAATTGAACTCTATGAAAGCTTGTGACTCCATGACCCTTTTCCCCGCATAGATAACATATTTACCTTCATTTGCAGTATTCCTCAAGGTTCTTATTCCCTTCTTCTTAACATAAATGAAGCCTAATATTCTTTCCTCTATGTTCCTCACCATGTGAACATTCATAAAAATACACCATACTCTTATTTTATGTCATAATAATACCACCAATGTTCACATTGTTAATCATATATCATGATAGCTGATTCAACATCCCAAAATATTTCCCTCCAATCATTACCCAATTATGTTGATCTTATTCACCAAATTTTCCAACATATTCAATGTTAACCCAGTCCCTTTTGGTTGATTCCATTGAAAAAAAATCAGAAATCATAGTTTGAGCAACAATTATTAAAGTAGAAAACCATATAATCATGAAAAATCACTTATAATATTTCTAAATTATGACACCTTCCTAAGAAACCTTCAGCTTATCCTTAGATACATCCCAAGACATATCCTCATAAATATCCATAGGGATCTCACTAAGGTTTTCTCATCCTAGTTTCTAAAGGTTAACTAATCTTTTGATATGATACCAACTATAATGACCCAAGCTTAACGTACATGGATCTTATATTACTTTTTTGGAATACATAATACATTAGACAAATAGATTCCCAGAGACTGTATTAGTTTAGTACCTTTGGAAACATGGAACACAAACTTCTAGTTTGGTGAAAGATCTTCAATGTTTCCCAAAAAGATATTCCCATTTAGTAACCCTACTTAAAACCTTTCTTTATAACCTGGGGAAAATAAAACATAAGAAAAGGATGAGCTCCGAAGCTTAGTAAGGGTAAACAAGGAAAATACATAAGAATAATCATGGACATAAGGTTACGAGAACATGATAGTATCAATAAAATATCATACCCTACATATCAAAGATAATAAAAAATAACCATCACATAAATATTGGTAGTTTATAAGAAATTAATCACAAGGATATAAAGAACATAAGATATGAAATCACAACATAGGAATACAACATGTAATTTATGGAAAACTCATAATAATATAATATTATTTTCATAGTAGTCAAGGAATAACTACCAAGGCCATCATAGTGGTATGATTTCACTCCCCATACCATATTGATAGTCATGGTTCACTCCTATAACCATCTTAAAAGTCATGGTTAACTCCCATAACCATCTTAGTAGTCAAGATTAACTCCCAATACCATCTTAGTGTAAAAGTTAATTTATGTTTCTCTCATGAGATATAAATAGTTACCTAATGCATTGGAGGGAGATATAGGTCCCACTCATCTCATAATGAAACCATAAATACATGTTCCATGAGATCATAAACATTATTCACAACATAACTCAAAAAATGAAATGGGTATCATAAACAAGTAATGTCCCCCCAAACTATGTAAAAGAGAGAGGTTTCATAATCATTTCATCAAATCATAACCCATGAAAAGAAGCAGATTTCATAGACATATAACTCATGAAATAGAAACAAAATTCATAAAAATATAACCCATAAAAGAGAAAAATATTTCATAAACATATAACCCATGAAAGACAAACATGTTCCATGAATGTTATTACATCAAAACATAAACCATTCAGTGATATAATTTAATGGAACCTTGGATCATATTCCATATAAGGCCCGACTAACACCAACAAATATCATTTTATATGGGTAATTTTTTGAAAGATATTTTAAAAAAATTTATTGAGGAAAATATAATTTATTCTTTTAAAATATCTCTTTAAAACACAAAACCTTTTGAAAACCATTTTATTTTAAAATACTTTGAAAAATTAGAAAGAAGGCTTGAAATCATTTTGAAAACCATTTTCCTTGAAAACTTATAAAAGAATCATGAATAAATTTTGAAATTTTTTTCTTTTAAAATATTTTTAAAAAATATAAAAGGATATTTGAGATTATTGGAATCATTTTCCTTGATTTTTTTTTGAAAACATGTAAGGGAAGCTTTGAAAATATCTTAAAACATTTTTAACAATTTTTGAAAACAAATTTTCATTGAAAACTATTTTAAAATAAAAAAAATTCCAAAATATTAGGAAAAATTTTTCGTTAATGAATTAACATTGTATACTTACAAAGGAAGCATAAAATAAATTATGGTCATGATGGAGGGTAGGTCTGTACATGATGAATATTCCTTTTTCACCTTAAAAGTTCAAAAAAGTGCCTTTATTGGAAAATGACCAGAATATTTATTTTTAAAACCATTTTTTAGAAAAGGTAATACATGGGTAAAAATGTTTTTTAAACATCACAGGATAATAGTAAAGCATTTTTGAAAACATTTTTAGAAAACACGGTTTTGAAACGACATTGATTTCTAATCGAAAGGAGAAATAAAGTTTGATTTTTATAAATTAATTTTCTTAATTATCTTAAGTACCAAAGAGTGAAAAAATGGTACCATTAATTTGGATATAAAATAAATATCTAGAGGGTATGAAAATTTAAGATATTTCATAAGAGATGGATCATAAGATTTCATCAATGGCAGTATAATCCACTATAAGAAATTTAGTATATAGCCACAAACCTATAGCCATGGACCTATAGCCATGGTTTTATAGGTATGTGGCTATATCGTGTTTTTGTCCACAATTTAATTTTAATCCATGGAAACACATTTGTGTCCCCATTTTTTTTCGATTCCCATCAGGTTTCTCCTCCTTCCACGATATGCGACCCTCTCACCACGGCGCCCTCCTCCCCCGATGACCTCTCCTCCTCCCTAATGACCTCTCTCACTACAACCTCTTCTCTTCCCTCACAACTTTCCTCTATCTCCCTCACTACTATCATATCTTGTTTGTACTCACTGGCTTCAGTTCCTCCATCCCTCGTCATAGTTCCTTCATTCACAGTATAGATTCTACAATCATGTGTCGACTTCTCCATTCGAGGTTTCTCCATCCCTTACATGGTACTCCCCTCCTCCATACCCTTCATTGGGCATTCCTCCTCCATTCAGTGCATCAACCAAAGGGTTTCTCCCTCCATACCCTTCTTTGGTCCCTCCTCCTCAATAAAAATTTACTTAATTCTGTTTTGTGGCTGCTATTTGCAGTTTTGTTAACCTTTTTTGTGGATCCATTATGTTTTCAGGAGGAGTTTGCAATACTCATTTTGTTTTCATTTGTAGGAGGAGTTTGGGTTTTGTGGCTCTTAGTTTTTAGTATTAATTCTATTTGTGATTAGGTGCATTTTCTATTTTGTGGTTCTTGTTTTTTTATTCTTTGAATATTGTTTGTAGTATTCATTCTATTTCAGGGGTTTGTTATTTTTAGGAGGAGTTAAAGGAGGGGTTTGTGTTTATTGTCAACTATTTTGTGGCTCCTGTGTGTTGACTGGTATTCTGTCAACTGTTATTCACTAGTATTTACTATTTTATATTTCATTCTAATTCTCATAATTAATATGGTATTCTAGTATTCATGGTTTAATATGTTTACTATTTTGTCATATATTTACTATTCTAGAATTATTATGTTTCTATTTAATATTATGGAATTATTAATCTATATCTAAGTTTTTTTGTTTAATTGAATTTGTATTTCTAAAATTTATAGAATTCATAAGTTGGATATTTTAGTCATAAATCCCAAAAGTAAACATTTTCACTATGTAAACAACCTTAATTATCTAATTGTTACCTTTTTATATCAACCATATTCTTAGAAGAACCTTGTCTATGATTATGATCATTCTATAAAGGGTATGTATATATTTTTCCTTTTTATTATATATTTTTAAGAATGTTTTCTATCCATTTATGTACATGTAAATTACATGGGATATATTTTTGAGTTATAAATGAGTATACCCATTTAATTATTATATGGGATGGGATGAGGCCACCACTTTGTATAATCATTCCCCATTCCATGGGATGGGATTAGAACCTGACTCCATAAGTGCACCTAGGTGGGGTTTTCTATAATATTTCCCTACCCCTAACCTAGAAAAGATGTCTTACAATATTTCTATATATCTTGATTTACATCCATAACGATACCCATTGAAGAAGATAAACTTAGGTAAGTTCCAATATGCATTTTCCTAGATGTAATATATACATTGTTTACTCACCTCCAACATTTATTATAGTCACAGGATCCTAGGTGTCGTAATGAGAGTTGAGTGATTTAGTGGTAATGTAGTGGTTGGAATGAGTTGTAACAATATTTTTATCTTTTATTTTTTTTCTTCTAAACCAATTTTTTTTCTAAAATTTGAGTTGTAACACTATTAAAATAGTGATTGAGGATGTTGGTTTCCAAACATTATTTTAGGTCATGAAAAATTATAACTTAAAAAATAATTTACTAATGTGTTCTATAGGATATACATTTTTAATTAAAAGGCGAAGTCTTAAATTAATCAAGTGGTGATTTAAAATATATTAGTATAGATTAACATTTATAAAGGACCTTTGAAGAAACCATTTCTGATAAATAATACCTTAAAACCTTATACTTTTGATTATCCAAAATGTTTTGATAATTTATTCCAAACACCATAGCTAGTCTCTAGTTTGTGCCTCATTTGTATTGTCTTCACCATGTGTGATATTTTTGTGCATGACATGATTATAAATTCATTTTAAATCTTCATAGTATGTATAAAAGATTTAAAATGGAATACCCATTCTTCATTTGGATTGATATTATCATGTTTTATTGTAGTAGTATTATATTTTATTTATGGATAGTTTAATATATTTTTCATGTTTACACATCATGGTTATTATTATCATACTATCATGGTTTTATAATAGTGCATAGTGAGCATGTGTGATATGCTTTACTTTAAGTGCATGTTTATTTACTTTAGCATGGACCTAGTCTAATGTTTTCCCATAGGGTATGTTTATAAATTTGACCTAGAACATGTCTATTTCTATAGTGTGAATAATTTTTATTGTTTTATATAAAGCATATTTATTACTATGATGTAGAGCATGTTTAGTGTCATTATATTGAAACTATATATTGTGTTATCATTGTTGGATATTGATATAAAAACTATGCTTCAAGGTTTACCTCTATAGTATTGAATACGTATATCTTTAGTTTTTCTATGTATTTTATTTGTGGGTATACCTTGTATTTTAATTTTTATATATGTTTTCTGGATCTTAAACCATATCAAACCTCTATATGGTACCTCAAGTGGTATATGTAGGAGTTGGTTAGAGAGTCCTTCTCCCTCTAAAATAGAACAGAGTATCTACACACATGTAATTTTTCTTGATAAAATCCAACTTACAGAACTCAAGTATATCATAAAATTCATGTCTATACATTTGAGAAACTGATAGGAGACCATTGTTCATGATTCTTTTAAAATATTCAATCAAACCAAATGTGAAACATTGACGAGAACTAAACAAAGGCATAAGATGAGTACTACTTGAAGAAGTTGGAAGGTCTAGATTCAACTTCTTTAGAATCTGGTAAACTAATCCTTGGATGCTGACCAATCTTCCATTCATTGATTTTACTTTACTTTCCATTTTAGTAATCTAATCTAAAAGCAATTGAGAAACCTCCTAAAGATCATTGAAAGAGGTTTGAGGCACTGTAGCACTAGTAGTGGAAATAACAAGCTTAGATGCAATTGTAGAAAATAAAGTAACTAGTTTCATAGAAGGGAGAATCTTGAGAGTATCATAAACAAAAACATCTTTCTATGTAGTAGAAACTAGAACTGATGGGGATTTTTCAGATTCTAAGGAACTGTAATCTTCTTCAAAGTAAAACCCTTAAACATCTTTAAATATCTTGATCATTAGGTCAATTATTCTCTGATAATTTTTTGTCATAGGACTAATAGACCTAGATATCATTCCTTTAATATTTTGAGACACTTCCAAGATATATTTCATAATATTATTTTGTGAATTTATCTTATTGAGATAAAATACCCAACATCATATTTAGATATTTTTGACTAATAATCATTCAATATATCACTTTTAGACTGACACATTACTCCTTGAGTTTTCTTTAGGTTGATAATGAATTTATTGAACCTATTAATGATTTTTAAGGGGTAATCGATATGATTTACACAATTTATTTTCTTATATGCATTTCTTTAACATTATTTGATTAATCCATCATGTATACAATGATACTTTATGATTTCATTGTGATGATATTAAAAACATTAACTGATGAGGACTACATGAAGAATGTAAAATTAACATCCATATTCCTAATCTGATAAATATATAATGATATTTTATTTTCAAATATAATATTTTATGTTGCTGTTATATTATCTTTGTTATTGTATCAACTTTGGATATTTATATAAAAGTTTTATATTACTATAAAAAAATCTATAATTTAAGATATAGAATAATAAATTTATGATTAACTTCTCACAAAAATTTTTGTTAATAAAAATCTTCTACTACACTTACATATCAATCTGAATATTCTTTTTTCATTGTTGGTTATGGATTCATGTATAAGTTATCATGTACAATTGATACATTGATCACATATATATAAGAAGTCATTATATCTCACTTCTTTTCCCATTATTTACTTACAGGTGGTTTCTTATGATGAGGTTGGTTCTATCCACCACCATCAAAGGCAGTGAATTCGACATCAGATTCAGGTAAGGTTTCTTACATTTTCTAATGATGTTGCATGTGGATGCTGCTATCATCATCACCTGTCCTATTATTTCCTTTCTCACTAATCATGTTCCTCCAAATTTTATTTTTAGGTTCCGTTAATGATGATTAATCAAATCATTGGAATTTTGTTGAAGTCTTCTGGGACCCGTTCTTGTGTGTTGTGACAACTGGAGTCAATGGTGACTCACTGCATATGAATATTTAAGGATATATATAATAATTTCTCTTGTTATACATATATCTTCCCATGGAAGCACAATTACATATAAGGGGATAGGTTTGTTTATGTATATATATGGAAAATCCATACATTTGTGTGTTGATAACAGGCTTATGCATGTGAGCATATATATAAGGATTCTCTTGTGTGTGTTCAAGGCCATGAAGACACGTACATAGGGATTAGGGAATCCTTATGTATATGAAAATGTGAATATGGCCAGAGGATGGATGAAGAAACTTAGAGTTTTTGCTAATAAAAGTGTCAAGAGCTGAGTGTGGCTTGGCACCTTTGAGGTAGTGTCCCCCTCTTAACCTCTTTAATTCAAGAATGTTTTAAATTGAATTTAGGTGCCTTCTTAATTCAGCTTGTCTATCCACCACCATCGAAGATAGTGAGTTTAACATAAAATTTTGGTAAGGTTTATTCTGTTTTTATTATTTTTCCCAATTTTAATTAAGGATTCTTTGTTTTTTGGGTTCCTTATATTTTTGTAGTGTGTTTTAGATTTCATTGAGGTGGATTAGATTCACCATTGATGAAGGAATACATGTGTATTCATAGGTCGGTATATACATATATAAGTTCCCCCTTTGTATATATTCACTCATGGAATTATGAATATATATTTTGGGGATAGGTGTTATTATATATAGATATAAAAAATTCATACATTTGTATGTGTAATGGGGTATATTCAAGTATAAACATATATCTAAGGACCCACTTTTCCATATTTGTCCATGAAAATATGTATATAGGGGTTAGGAGTCCTTATATATATATATATGTGAATTTGAATATGCATTCAAGAGGAAAAAAAAAGGAAAATTCGAGTTATCTTCGTCAAAAGAAATGTATCTTGAGGTTGAGGTAGGTTCCCTCTACCTAAACCTTTAATTTGAATTCTATAATTTCCTGATTATTTTAAAAAAATGTTTCTATAATTGCTTTATTGTTTTAAAAAATGAGCTTCGTCAAGGAAGAATATGAATATATCCCTTGAAATTTTTTATAGACTTTATACCTTGTTCAAAGAGGTTAATATATTCTAATAGTTTCTAGATACTAGAAAAAGAGATATAAAAACCATACATTGATCATCCTTAGAGACATTCATGATCTCATTAAACTTCCCATTAAATTCATCATAAAAGGCCACTACATAATTTAAGGATCTGTTAGTTCCAATACCAAGAATCCTTATATCTTCTCCAGTATCATGGAACTCACCCATAATATTCCTCTTGAAATCTTGTATAAGGAATGGTGTGAAAATATCACACTATAAGGACTGAATCTGTAAGGATACATAATTCAATTTTGAGCCACTCCTTACCAACTAACTAGCTTCAAGAAATTTGAGTTGGTATCCTAGAAGTACCCAATGGTCTTCAAAAGAATCACTAGTGCAAAAAACGTTTAACATGTTGGCGTTTTCACGTCGGTTATATATAACCGACGTGAAAAGCTGAAAAAATTGGTTTATCACGTTGGTTATAAAATAACAGGCATAAAAAATACCAAGATAAGATTTATTATGTCAGTTATTTTATAACCGATGTGATAAATCAAATCTCGATGATTTATCATGTCGGTTATAAAACAACAGATGTGATAAAACACCATCTATCACGTCAGTTATAAAATAAACCACATGATAAAGTATTTTCTACGTCGGTTACTTAATAACCAAAGTTATAAACATTAAAAAAATAGTTTATCACATCGATTATTAATTAATCGATGTGATAAAGCTTTTAAATGATATATCGCACCTCGTATTATGTCATTCTATTTTCTTCGATCATGTGACCTATGACTCATCTCTCTCGCGTGGAAAACCTAGAAAGGATTATTCAAATTTATGCCCTCTGACCTCATCTTTCCAACACCATTCATCATCTTTATCATCACTAGATCTATCAGGTCGACTCACAACACTCAAGTAAGCCTCACATGCCTCAGTTACATTTTTTATTTTTCATGATTCCCTAAACTTATGTTTTGAGATGTTATTTTTATATCCATGTTCTTGATATCATAGTAAGTTTCATTGTGTTCTTTTATCCCATGATGAATTCTTTTATGGTAAAATAAACCATGGGAGTGATATCATGCAAGTTCTATGATTTTTTTGCTACTGTGTGTTGTTCTATCATGTGTGTGTGTGTATAATTTCATGTGTTTGAGTGTGTGTGTGTGTAGTGGTGGGGGGGGGGGGTGTCTAGGGGGTGAGGGGGCTGTACAAGGGGGTAGGGGGTGTCTAGGGGGGTGGGGGATGTCCAGGGGGTGGGAGTGTCTAGGGGGTGGGGGGGGGGGGGGGCTGTCCAAGGGGGTGTGGTGGGGGTGTCCATGGGGAGAGGGGGTTTTCCAAGGGGGTAGGGGTGTCCATGGGGGTGAGGGTGCTATCCAAGGGGGTGGGTGGGTGGGGGGGGGGCAGTCCAAGGGGGTGGTGGTGTCCAAGAGGGTGGTGGTGGTGGTTGGGGGGGGGTGTCCAGGGGGTGATGGGGATATCCAAGGGGGTAGGGCTATCCAGGGGGGGTGAGGTGGTGTCCAAGGGGTGAGGGGGCTGTCCAAGGGGGTAGGGGTGTCCAGGGGGTGGGTGGTGGGGTGTCCGGGGGTTGGGGGGGGGGGTGTTGTCAAAGGGGGTGGTGGTGTCCAGGGTGGGACGAGGTGGTGTCCAGGGGGGGTGAGGGGTCTATCTAAGGGGGTAGTGGGTGTCCAGGGGTGGGGGGGGGGGGCTGTCCAGGGGGTTTGGGGGTGGGGTGGGGGTATATGGGGGTGGGGGTGTAAGGGGGGGGGGCTATCCATGGGGGGGTGTCTAGGGGGGGGGGGCTGTCCAGGGGAGTGGGGGTGTCCAATGGTTGGGGGGGGTTTCCGGGGGGAGGGGGTGTCTAGTGGGTGGGGGGGTGTCCAAGGGGGTGGGGTGGGGGTGGGGTGGGGGTGGGGGTGGTGTCTAGTGGGGATGAGGGGGTTGTCCAAGGGGCAGGGGTGTCCAGGGGGTGGGGGGGAGTGTCTAGGGGGTGGGGGGGATATCCATGGGGATTGGGGTGTCCAGGGGTATCTGAGGTGGTGGTGGTGGTGGGGGGGGGGTGTCCAGGGGGTTGGGGAGGGGGGCTGTCCATGGCGGTGGGGGTGTCCATGGGGGTTGGGGGTGTCCAAGGGGGTGGTGTCCATGGGGTGAGGGAGCTATCCAAGGGGGGTAGGGGTTAGACAACCCCACACCCCCTGGACACCACCCCTAGACACGCCCCCACCCCTGGACACCCCCACCCCCTGGACACCCCCACCCCATAGACACCCCCTCCCCTATAGACACCCCCACCCCCGGGATATCCCCCCCAGACACCCCCACCCCCATGGACA
Source organism: Viscum album (assembly GCA_963277665.1). Taxonomy (NCBI): domain Eukaryota; kingdom Viridiplantae; phylum Streptophyta; class Magnoliopsida; order Santalales; family Viscaceae; genus Viscum; species Viscum album. The sequence goes on from OY728148.1 coordinate 908,703,749, forward strand.
CCCCACCCCTGGATACCCCCACCCCTGGACACCCCGACCCCCATGGATAGCCCCAAACCTCTTGGACCTCACCCCCTGAACACACCCTAACCCCATGGACACCCCTACCCCGTGGACACACCCTCACTCCCCTGGACACCACCCCACCCCCCCTTAGACACTCCCCTAGACACCCCCCACCCCCCTTGGACAGCCCCCACCCTCCCTGGACACCCCACCCCCATGGTCACCCCTACCCTCTAGAAACCCCCACCCCCTGGACACCCCTACCCCCATGGACAGCCCCACCCCCTTGGAAAGCCCCCAACCCCATTGAAATATATTATATACTAGGGAGTGTATGTAAACGATTCTTGAACCGTTGGTATACATTTATCCCAATGGTTTCCATGAAACCATTGGAATAAATTATATTCCAGAAAACCTGTATAAAAACGGTTTATAATACAATGATATATATATATATATATATATATATATATATATATCCCAACAGTTTCATTGAAACTGTTGGCATATATTAACTTCCGGCAGTCTACACCAATGGTTCCGGTATAACCATTAGTATAAGGCTATTGCAACGACCATCATGCCTACGATGTGTAAAACCGTTGGGATATTCTATCCCAATAGTTTCAAGGGCTATCCCAATGGTTTAAAATAGTTGGGGTAGGTGTAATTTTTAGTATTGAATGTATACATAGTTTAATATTTATAATTCATATTTCTTGTTTATGAAAGGGTAAATTTGGTATCTAGTTTCACCAGAATGTATTCTATGTGTACCTTAAGAAGAAAGGATCCAAGATGAATTTATACTGTTATATCATGATCCATATGAGAGAGATGTAATACTAAAATGATTTTCATATAAATATAAAACTATTATATATAACTGTATTTTCTTTTTAAAATCAATTTCGTGCATATTTTTTTTTCAAATATGCATATATTTGTTTTATATTTCAAATTGTTTTACATTCAAATTATGATATTTTTCATATAAATATAAAATTGGATTATCTTAACAAGATGTATAATTTTGATATTTGTTATAAGTAAAAATGAGTTGAAGTTGGATTACAACACATCTAATAAGTAATGAATATGAGGAAGGTGTTGATGCCTTTTTGGAATTTTCAAAATGAAATGTTCTAAGAAGCGACATTTTTTTTATGTCCATGACTGAAATGTTTAAATATGAAGAAGTTGAAAAGTAGAGAGATCAAAGATCTTCTAATTTGTCATGGTTTTAATCCGATTTATAGCCCTTGGATTTGGCAGGGTGAAACTGGACAGAATGTTAGATCTACTGATGATGATGATTTGAATGATGATAAATCTGATGGAATTAAAGAAATGATTTGTGATATTGCAGTAGAAAAAATTGAGATATAACCAACAATTGCGCATCTATATGGTGATGCTAAAAAACCATTGTATCCTAGTTTTATGGATTTTAAGATTTTGTCGGCGCTGTTAAGATTGATTAACCTGAAGGCGAAACATGGATGGAGTGACAAATGTTTTACAGATTTTCTACAATTGTTGAAATACATTCTTCCAAAGGACAATGATATTCCAGATTCACATTTTAAGGCCAAGAAAATATTATTCCCGATGGTATTGGGATACAAGAAAATACATTCCTGTCTGAATGACTATATGATATAGAGGAAGGAATATTAATTTCTGTTCGAGTGTCCTAAATGTGGGAAATCATGGTATAAGTTGAAAGAAAAATCACAGGCTACTATAGAGATTACAGAGATCCCTGCCAAGGTATTTTGGTATCTTTTTATAATTCATTGTTTGAAATGTTTATTTTCTAATTCACATGATGCAAAAAGGTTAATATGGCTTGCTAATGAGAGGATATGTGATGAAAAAATACATCATCCAACTAATTGTCCATAATGGAATAGAATTGATGATAAATATCCTATATTTGGAAATGAAATTAGAAATCTCAGACTTGAGTTGTTCACAGATGGAATGAATCCATACCGAACCCTCAGTAGCACACATAGTTCATGGCTTTTTTATTGGTAATTTACAACCTCTCTTATGATGTTTGTATGAAGCACAAATATGTAATGTTGAGTATAATGATCTCTGGTTTGAAGCAACCCGAAAATGATATTGTTCTTTTCTTGTCACCATTGATTGATGATTTGAAACTTTATGGGAGGATGGTATTAGGGTGTATGAATCTTATAAAATGGAATATTTTGAACTACATGCAATGATTATGTTCACTATAAATGACTTCCCAGCGTATGATTTTTTTTGGATATTGTGTTAAGGGGAATAAAGCATATCCAATTTGAAAACAACAGACTTCATATTATCAATTGAATCATGAAAGGAAGACAATATACATGGGTCATCAAAAGTTTTTACCAATGGATCACTCCTATAGAAGACTAAAAAAGGTATTCAATTGCTCACAAGAATTTTATATTTCTCCAAAACCTTTATCCCATGATGTGTATTTTGAGAGGGTAAAAAACATTGATATGACATTGGGGAAAGACACCGAAATTTTGTAATGATAGAAATATTTGGAAGAAAAGGTCAATATTTTTTGAGCTACAATATTGGAGATATCATGAAGTGAAACATAATATTGATGTCATGTAAGTGGAGAAGAATATCAGAAATAGTTTGATTGGAACATTGTTAGATATTAAATGAAATAAAAAAGATGGGTTAAATGAAATATTAGACTTAATATCAATGGGAATATGTTTGGCTTTAGCTCCACTCCTAATGGAAGATGTACATTTCTTCCCCTAGCTTGTCATACAATATCCAAGAGGGGTAAAATTATCCTTTTTTAGTGTCTTCCTGATATCAAAGTGCCTCAAGATTATTATTCAAATCTATTAAATTTTGTCTCTTTGAAGGATTTAAAGTTGATAGGTATGAAATATCTTGATTATCAAGTCATGATGAAACAACTTCTACCAATTTCATTGGGTGGAATATTTCCCATCCATGTTAGAAAGATTATAATGAAGTTATGCTATTTTTCAATTCAATTTTTAATAAGGTGATTGATGTGAATGCTTTGAAAATTTTAGAAAATGATGCAATTTATATACTTTTTCAATTGGAAATATATTTTCCTCACACACATTTTTTTTGATATAATGGTGCATTTAATGGTTCATCAAGTTTCATAAATAAATCTTTGTGGACCTGTATATCTTTTTTGGATGTATCCTTTTGAAAGGTATATGAAAATACTGAAGGGGTATGTTAAGAATCAATAATGACCTAAAGCCTCCATTATTGAAAAGTATATTTCTGAGGAGTTTTTGGAGTTTTGTATGAGCTACATGGCTATGGTGGAGCACATAGGTTTGCCTCCATCTCTCCATAAACGAGTTAATAATGAGGGAAAGGGGATTCATGGCTTGAAAGTCAAATCATTGTTAGCTGAATAGATAAAGAATGTATAATTATACATATTGAATAACATAGATGATGGTAAACTGTATATCACATTGCATATTAATGAGTTGAAACAATGTCATCCAAAGAAGAAAGAAATGTGGATTTTGAATGAGCACAAAAAAACATTTTTTTCGTGGTTTAAAAAGTACTTGCTTGGTAGATCATATGTATCAAAGATATTAAGATTGTTAGTGGGTGGTCCAAGTTTAAATGTGATAACATGGTTCGGGAATGACACTAATGTCTATACATTTCATATGATAGCTCAGGACAACAGAAGTGCAGATCAGAATAGTGGTGTATTGGTGTTTGCAGAAGCAATGCATTTTTCGAGTTCTAAAGACAAAAACCCAATTTCTACATCATGTTCATATTATGGAGTCATTGAAGAAATATGGGAGGATAATTACTTTAAAATTAAAGTTCATGTTTTTAACTGAAAATGGTTTATTGGTAACAATAGTGTCAAACATGATGAATTTGGAATGATAGTTGTTAATCTGAATAGATTGGAAGACAAAAAAGATTCTTTTATAATGGAAACACATGAAAAAAAGATTTTTCTATGTAGTTGATCAATCATATATGTAGTGGTATGTTATTTTAAAAGGGAAAAAACATTATTTTGGTGAGGATCAACTTGATGAAGATGATGATATATGTGAGATCCCTACTTCCATGGAAAGATTAGCAGAACATAGTGATTAGCATGTTGAAGACATGGTTTGTTCCATAAGGAATGATCATGATGATGGAATTTGGGAAAACAATCCATTTGTACATTCCTAATATTATAGGTAACATAGTTTATTTCTTATTTACATTTATTATTTTCATAAAATGTTATATATTGTAATTTTTTTTATTAAAACGCATATTAAAACAAATAAGTATAAATTTTTATTTATTTTATTTTTTTAGTTTAGTTTATCTTGTTTAACATTACGTAAATTATATATCTATTAATTTTGTTGAATGACAATTACTTTACCAGGTTTACCATGTTTACCATGTTTACAATGTTTACCATGTTTACCATGTTTACCATAGTTTATTATAGTTTTCCTTTACATAAATTATATATTTATTGATTTTTTTGAATGAAAATTACACTACCATGTTTACCATATTTACCATCTTTACCATTGTTTAACATGATTACCATATTAACCATGTTTACTATTATGTAACATAGTTCAATTTTCAATTTTTTTTACATTAGTATTATAATATTTGAATTTTTAGATTTGGGAACTAATGTTTGATTTTTTGATTTGAAGGATAATTACAGATCAATAAGTTGATCAACCACATGATTCTAGAGATTAACATCATGATAATACCTTTGGGGAGGAACATACACATTCTCCTCTTGATGTTCCCCAATCTTCCTCATGTGCTCCCATAACCAAAAAGAATATTTCAAGAGTTTGTAAACATGGTTTCACACGTTTACCAAAATTTTCATTTTCCTATACCTAGGACCAGAGTATACTCATTGATTTTGATGAGAATGATATTCCAAGAGTTACAGGGGTGTCCTAGGGGTGGGGGCTATCCAGGGGGTGGGGGATATCTTGGAGGCAGGGGAGGGGTGTCTGGGGGGGGGGTGTCTAGGCTGTCCAGGGGGTGGGAGGGTGTCCAGGGGGTGGGGGGTGTAGGGGTGGGGGGCTATCTAGTGGGGGTAGGGTGGTGTCTAGTGGGTGGGAGGGTTTCTAGGGGGTGGGGGGATATCTAGGGGGTGGGAGGGTGTCCAGGGGGTATGGGGTGTCTAGAGGGGGGGGGGGTGTCTATGGGGGTAGGGGTTGTCCAGGGGGTTGAAGGGTGTCCGAGGGGGGGGGGGGTGTCCAATGGGGTGGGGGTGTCTAGGGGGTGGGGTCTATCTAGGGGGTGTGTAGGGGTGGGGGTGGGTGTCCAGGTGGGTGGGGGGGGGGTGTCTAAGGGGTGGGAGGGTGTCCGGGAGGGTGGGTGGGGGGGATGTCTATGGGGGGTGGGGGCTGTCCAAGGGGTGGGGGATGTCCAGGGGGTTGTGGGGTTCAAGGGGTGGGAGGGTGTTCAAGGGGGGAGGGTGTCTGGTGGGGGGTGTTCAGGGGGTGGGGGTTTGTCCAGTGGTGGGGGATTCTATGGGGGTGGGAGGGTGTCTTGGGGGGTGGGAGGGTGTCCAGGGGTGGTGGGTGGGTGGGGGGGGGGGTCTAGGGGTGTGGGAGGGTGTCTAGGTGGTGGTGGTGGGGGTGGGGGGGGGGGGTGGGGGGGTGGGGGGTTGTCTAGTGGGGGGGGGTGTCCAGGGGGTGGGGGGTGTCCAGGGGTGGTAGAGTGTCTAAGAGGGTGGGGGCTGTCCAGGGGGTGGGGGCTATTCAGGGGGTGGGGGTTGGGGGTTCCAGGGTGTGTGGGAGGGTGTCCGGGGGGGGGGGGGGTGTCAAGGGGGTGGGGGTTGTCCAGGGGGTGGGAGGAGGGGTGTCTAGGGGTGGGTGGGTGGGGGTGTCTAGGGGTGGGGGTGGGAGTTATCTAGGGGTGGGAGGGTGTCAAGGGGGGTGGGGGGTTGCCCAATGGGGGTGGGGGGATTTCCCGGGTGTGGAGGGTTTCCAAGGGGTGGAAGGGTGTCCAGGGTGTGGGAGGGTGTCTAGGTGGTGGGAGGGTGTCAAGGGGGTGGGGGTGGGGGGGGGGGCTGTTTAGGGGGTGGGGGCTGTCCAGGGGGGGTGGGGGGGGGGTTCATGGGGGGTGGGAGGGTGTCTAGGGGGTGGGTCGTGTGTGTAGGGAGTGGGAGGGTGTTCAGGTGGGTGGGGGGCTATCCAGTGTGGTGGGGTGGGGTGGCCATGGGGTTTTGGGATGTCCAAGAGGTTTTAGGTTTTTTTATTTGACATTGTAAGTTTTTTAATGTTATGTATGTGAATGTTTAATTTTTCTTTTGTTCTTCTTATTTTGGTCTAGTTCTGAGGTTTTCGTGATATGTATTCTGGTATGGTTTTGGTCTAGTTTTGGTCTGTTTTTTTCTTGTTTCAAGTCTTCTTTGGTAGGGCATTGTAATGGTTGAATGGTTTTATCCATTTTTTTACGTCGGTTATAAAATAACTGACCTAAAAAATGCATGGGAACGGTTTTTTACGTCATTTATTTTAAAACTGACATAAAAAATGCATGGGAATGATTTTTTACGTTAGTTAATTCATAACCGATGTAATAAATTCATTGGAATAGTTTTTATGTTGGTTATTTTTTAACCGACATAGTATATATGTTTTCACATCAGTTAAATGACAACCGATGTGAAATAACGCATGGTTGACTAGTTTATCATGCCAGTTATGAAAATAACCAATGTGATAAACTAGTTTTTCACATTGGTTTTTAAATAACTAATGAAAAAAAACACTTTGGAGACTCCATTTATTACACCTATTATTACATAACTGACATAATAAAGTATATACCACATTATTTATTTCAAAACCCACATAATAAAATCATGACTATGAAGCACTTTCCATGTCAATTTTTTTCAGAACTGACCTTCAGATTTATGTTTTTTACATCAGTTTTGAAATAACCAACATAAAAAATTATATTTATAAGACCTTATATAATAACGTCGGCCAAAAAATGATGAAAAAAATAAAAAATAACCGAAATAAAAAACATTTTCTGCACTAGTGAATTGCAGATAGGGTATTACTCTTATTGAATCTCACTGCCTCTCCCTCATTCAAATCAACTTCCATCTTCATTAAAACTAGTGAGATCAACCTACCATAAGGGGTCCCCAATAAATTCCAATCCCCAATTAGATTATGATTAGTATGGTATATGGGGTTGGTGTTTCATCCATGATGTAGATCCTCAATTCCACCTTGATATATTATTTTTAATTTTGGAAAAAATATATATAATACCCATTCATGAATCATATATTGATGTGAGGTCAACAAAATTTGTGATTTTTTACATTACTAGAGGAGTTAAAAACAATATATCTAAGGGTGTTAATACATCCCAAGATATATTGGTGTCTGAAGAACATATATAGGAAACATTCCACTTTCAAATCTTTGAGATATTCTATGTGTTTTAGGGATGGGTATCCATGCATTTTAATACATAAAAATTTCAAAAACCCTTTCATGATTCCTCGAATAGGATTATATTGTATATTAAATTTATTTTTCTGGGATCCAACATCTTCCAAAGAAATAAGTACAAATGATCTAGGCTATAGGGATATATTCATATTTTAATTTATTCCCATATGAAGAGGTCCTAAACGGAATGAATATTGATTAATAATCCATAGATAGAAGTTTATTTCATATATTGTAGATTTAAGGGATTTCATCCTCTATGAGATCAATTTTCATGAAGGTTTATAGAACATGGGACCCATATCTACCAAATTTTAGACTACTCATGAAACTATATATGAGGGACCATAATTATTGTATCCTACATTTGAATGCTTTGTATTAAATAAAATAAATACAACTCAACGTACATAGCCCAACATGTATCCTTATAGTTTCCATGAATGTTCTTGGCATCCTTTTTGGTGTAAGAAGAAACCATGTACTCATTTAGTGCTATATACCTTATCCAATCGATGATCCATACCTCCAAGTGGGCGTCATACTAGGTGTACACCCTATAATCTTCCTACACCTAAGCCACATACCACGTTGAACTAGACTTAGAAACACTAATGCGTAACCCTAATACATCACATATTATCACTTATTTCTCAACAAAAGAATATTTACTGCATGATGTTAAACAACATCAATGATCCTATCATATGAAAATAAATTAAGTAAATCAAACTATGAGGGTTTTGATTCTTATTCAAATAGAATACATAGTACAACTCTTCAAGGTTCATTCACAACATCCCACTATCATCACCATCACATCAACCAATTTTGAGGCAATATATCTGATTCCCGACCATATTCCAAGAGTACTCTAAACCTCATAGTAGTCTCCACTAGTCATTAAACCATTACTTGTTATATGTGAGGAGCATAATATGATTATTCCCTACAAGAATTTAAATCATGACTAGACTTATACGATGAGCATAAGGGGACTAGTCCCCACTAGACCTAAAATCGTGACTAAAATTATGTAATGAGCATAAGAGGAACCTACCTTTACATATTTGAAAAGTATAAGATTTATTATGTGATAAGAATAATATGATTCACCTTTCCTAATACATTATAATCCCATCCTTCCTGTTGCGATGAGTATGGAATTCCTTAGATGATGAGCCTAGAGTTCATTAGGTGATGAGCATAAAATACCACAGGTGGATATCCTATAATGAATTTGGTGATGAAGCTAGGATTATATAGGTGATGAGAATAGTATTACTTAGATTGTGAGCCTAATATGTCTACATGGCTTGATAGAAGAAGATATAACAGCCTTCCTTCCTAGATCATCACTAAAGATCCATCCTTTACTTATATGTGGAAAGAATAAGATTCCCTCACTTCTAGAAATGAGAAAGATATTTATGGGATTGTCTAAATATACAATGTAATTGAAATTATAGTCAACTTTTATCATTAGGTGGTGGGGGCTGGTGGGGGGGGGGGTGTGGGTCGTGTGTGTGTGTGTGGGGGGGGGGGCTGGCAGGGGGAGGGGTGTCCAGGAGGGTTTGTAGGGGGTGGTGGCGGTGGTGGGGGGATGGTAGGGGGAGGGGGGGGGGGGTGTTCAGGAGGGTTTTTAGGGGGTGGTGGTGGTGGTGGTGTGGGGGGGGGGGGAGTGATGGAAGGGGGGACTAATAGGGGGATGGGTGTCTAGGTGGGTTTTTAGGGGGGACTGATAGGGGGAAGGGGTGGTGGTGGTGGTGGTGGGGGGGGGGGGGGGTGATAGAAGGGGGGACTGGGAGGGGGAGGGGTGTCTAGGTGGGTTTTTAGGGGGGACTGATAGGGTGAAGGGGTGGTGGTGGTGGTGGGGGGGGGGGGGGTGTTGGCAGGGGGATCAGTAGGGGGTGTCCAGGAGGGTCTGTAGGGCGGGGGGTGGTAGGGGTGGTGGTGTGGGGGGGATGGCATGTGGAGGGGGGACTGGAAGGGGGTGGTGGGGGTGTCCAAGAGTTTCTAAAGGGGGTTGTGGTGGGGGGGGTGTTGGCAGGTGGGTGGACTGGAAGGGGGGATGGGGGTGTCCAGGAGGGTTTGTAGGAGGGGGGGATAACAGGGGGTGGGGGGATGACAGGTGGGGGGTACTGATAGGAGGAGGGGGGGGGGGGTGTCTAGGAGGGTTTGTAGGGGGTGGGGGGGTACTGGTAGGGGAGGGGAGGGTGTTCAGGAGGGTCTGTAGGGGGTTGGGGGAAGGTAGGGGGTGGTGGTGGGGGTGGGGGTGGTAGTAGGGGGACTGGAAAGTGGTGGTGGTGGTGGTGGGGGGGGGGGGGTACTGGAAGGGGGAGGGGGGGGGGGGGGGGGTGTCCAGGAGGGTCTGTAGGGGGTGGTGGTGGTGGTGGGGGGGGGGGTGATGGCAAGTGGGGTGGGGACTGAAGGGGGGGGGGGTGTTCAGAAGGGTCTTCAGGGGGGTGAGAGGGGGTGGGGGGGGACTAGAAGGGGGGATGGGGTGTCTATGAGGGTCATGTTTATATCGATTTTGATTTATAACAAATTTCCTGAACACAACCCATGATGAAACCATAGCCCAACATTCCAATATCTACTTCCTGTGAGATCATTAACATCCTTTCTTCCTTCTTTTCTACTCCTATTACACTATTCCTTGTGGAGTGTTAATGATAGACCTTCATAAAGAATAAGTTTGGTTGTCTATTTGATCCAGAAGGGCTTAAAGAACAATGAAACATCATATCCAGAGGTGTTTCTACATTATGAAGGGATAAAAACTATTTTAGAGGCACACCCTTTGGATTGTATGCACTCTACTTCTTCTTTTTTAGTTATTGAAAATAGAATATTTTTATCATTTCTATTTTCTTATTGTTCATACTGCTGGTTTGTTACTTGTAACATTTTTTTGAGCATAATAAAATGGGTTCCTTTAGGGGCTAGTTTTTGGAACCAGTTGCAGGGGGAGGGGGCAGCGGGAGGTTAGAGGGGGGCAGGGGGGAGGTCTGTAGGAGGGAGGGGGGTGGGTGGAGGGGGAAATGAAAGTGGGGAGGTCTACAGGATAGGAACAGAGGGGTCTGTAGGGCAGGGGGATGGGGGAGGGTACAGGTGGAATACAGGGGGGGGGGGTTGGTGGTCAATAGGGGTCTTCAGGGTAGGGGATGGGGCATGGGGTGCAAGGGGTTAAGTGGGGGGGGGGGGGTTGGTCGTCTGTAGGGGGTCTTCATGGTAGGGGGTGGGGAAGGGGGTGCAAGGGGTTAAGTGGGGGGGGGGGTTCTGTAGGGTAGTAGGGAGGGGGTGGGGGGGTGTTGCAGGGGTGAAAGGGGTGTCTGTTCAGGGGTGCGGGGTGGGGGGGGGGGTCTTCAGGGTAGTGTGGAGGGGGTCCATCTAGGTTGCAGGGGGGGTCTATCCAGGGGTGCAAGGAGGGTTTATCTAGGGTGCTGGGGGGGGGGGGGGGGTCTGTCTAGGGGTGTAAGGGGTATTTGTCTAGGGTGAAAGGAGGGGGGGGGGGTCTGTAGGGGTGAAAGGGGGGTTTGTGTTGGGGTGAAAGGGGGGTATGTCTAGGGGTGTAGGGGGGTCTGTCCCAAGTGCAGGGGGTGGGGGGGGTTGGAGGGTCTGTCTAGGGAGGGGCTGGGGTGTCTGTCCAGGGTGCAAGGGGGGTCTGTCCAGGGGTTCACGAGGGGTCTGCAGGGGGAAGGGGGTCTATAGAGGGGGGGGGGGGGTCTGTCCGGGGGGGGGGGGGGCTGTTTTTTATGAAATTGGAAGGGTTATAGCCACAGTTTAGTGAACCATGGATGGTATTGGCATGGATATAGGGAAAACCCTATAACCACAGTTTCAAACAATAGCTATATGGCTATAACAACAGTTCAAACTGTGGATATAAGGCTATAGCCATGGTCTAAACCGTGGATATAGGTCTATATCCAGAGTTCAAACTGTGGATATAGGGATATATCCATGGTTTGAAACCGTGGCTATAGGGTTCAACCTATATCCACACCAATACTAGCCACAGTTCAATGAACCATGGCTATAACCTATATCCATGGTTTTTGGTCTTATATCCACAGTTATAAACCGTGGCTATAGCTTAAATTTATAGTAGTGATCATAAATAATCTTGATAAACGATGAGATTGTAGCAATAAACTGTTACTATGTTGGTTACTTTAATTCATGAACCCCAATAGGAAAATAACATTAAATTAGGATTATAATATCATGGAAAGAATAAAATTCATGATATATTATGTCCAAGGTAGTATTTATACCTCATAGAAAAATATATTTTCATAGCATGATATGTGTCTCAAAGAAGGAAAATTAAGACAAAACTACTTTACTGATTTGGTAAAATTTGAAACATAAAACCCATGATAGAGAGATCATCAAATGGATATTTAAATTCCCATAAATTTAATTATAAGAATCATATAATACATCCATGTGAATTATACCCACAATATTTAATAAATAGAAGGTAAACATGGCTGGTGTCTCATGAAAAATAAAACTGAGACATAAAAAACCCTTACTACTTGAGTAACAATAAAATCATGATCCCCCTGAAAGAATAAAATGAATTAAAAATTTTAATATAATTAAATAAAGGAAATTAATGATAAAATATTTTATAGGTTAGAATATACACCACATAAAATAAGTGAGTGGTGAATATTCCATGTATCTCAAATAAATAAAAAGTGAGATGAAATCCCCTTACCTTATGTATTGAATCTCTTTGTACTCATAAAAAACTCCTGTATAATAAGTATAAGTTTATTATACATATATCATAAAACCATATTCAATTATATCATACCATATATGATTTTATTATGTTCTTTTATTACCCTCTTACCAACTCTTCCATTTTAAAGTTACGTTTCATGTAATAACCGCTTTACTTTTCGCATGTGTTTGATTTGTTATATATTTGGACCTCATACTTATATCTAGAATGTAAACCATAATATAAATATTATATATATAGTATAGATTTATTTATAATAATCTATAAAATATATAAATATTAAATTGAATAAATAGTTAATGGAGACAGTAGGCCGTACGTACGCATGAACATTGTTTCTATTTTATTATCATGTTGAATGAATGTAAGTAGATAAAATATATGTATATATGTATATAATATCATTAAAGTAGCATTATTATTTCATATATATAATATATATATATTATATATTCACTAAAAAACCCATTAATACATTCAATGAGAAGTGTGAATTAATCACATCACTTTGAGGAGGAGGTAGTCCACACACCCAAAAATGACATTATCGTATATCCAAAATATGCAATGCATGAAGGTATATTTTATATAACAATTACAGAAGAATAAATAAATCATAAATATCTTATATATCATATAAAAATAGAGTTCTCATCATAATTCCAAACCAAGATAGGTGGTAAAGGAGAAATGAACAAAATCATTTCGTGATGCAGTATTTCACCGTACATAAGAACGGTAAGTTCGTTACCCATTAGATGGAAGTGTGTATAAGTGTAGGTAGAAACCTTAATTTTAAAAAATATTAGTATATTAATGATACTTATGATATTATATATACATGAAATAAAAATAATTTAGGGGTTTTAAGGAAGAAATAAAACTAAAGAATTTATAGATGAACATTACCTCTTATTTAGGTATTTCCTTTTGATTTGAAAAAAAGGACTTATTGGGTTGGATTTATGCCCAAAGGAAGGATTTTAAGATGAAAGGAAGGAAGTTGGGAGGAGTTTTGGGTAGAGTTTGGTTAAGAAAAATGGATTTAGAGGTGTGTATAAAGGATAAGGAGAGGTTTCATTTTATAAGAGAGGGGTGGGGAACTATTGGAATCTCCTAAAATATTAAACTAAATCCTTTGACTCTTATCTTGACATAACGTTTTTTTACTACTAATGGGTTAATATAGTTACTTTAAAATGAAAAAATAACCATAAATGAATAATTTATGAAATTTGAAATCTTATCCCAATATGATGGCATAATTTTAGTTTTTTATTAATTTTATATCATTTAATAAAATACTAATTATTTTAAAATATCATTAATGTCAATTTTGAAACTATTCAATATTTGAATTTTTAAAAATATCATAAAATATTGATATATTCAAAAAAAATTACTTTAACTAATTACTAAAATTTCAAATTCATCTAGAAAATTTATGAATGACATTAATTAGATCAAATTATATTTATTTTAACATTTTTAATAACGTTTAGTTTTCATTTCTATTAATTAAACAATCACTACATCATCATTGTGTAAGCCATAATGGTAATTATTTATTTCCTAAAAATTAAAAATAAATTACCATGTTTAAGATAATAATTTTACATTTAAAATTACTATTTATAGTGGAATTTATCTTCTACATAATCCTATATTAAAAATTATATAGTTATTAAAAATATGAGTATGACATTTTTAACTTCTAAATATAAAAAATATAATAAATTTCATACTCTCATCCAAGTTAATTAAAAAGGTTACAATCTGGGCCCAATGATAATTTTTATTAAAACCAACCCATATAATGAAATTTGTGCAAGTATTAGGGTAATTTTATAATATTTATAATATTATTTTTATCTTTAATTACATGATTTACCCTTAACATTAGTAATTAAAAATTATTAAAGTTACTATTCATAATGACAAAAAATTACATAGATACTATTAGACTATAAATATAATAATCATTACAACTATGTATTTCCATTTTTTTTGAAATTAAATTCACACTAGTGGAAAAATTAGGTTTATTGGTAATCCTGCAGACTTGGTGAGGAAGCAAGTTTTTTAAAGTGAGAATGTTCAAAAGTTCATTAAGATTTTATATCCAAATTCAATATAAAAACGATTCCAATAAAATAAATTGGATTAATAGATGTATAATTTATCTATTGATACTTAAAAAAATTTAAAATATAATTTTATAATATAAATAAATTAGATGAAAAAGAAGTTTTGAATTAAAATTTATTATTTTTCACTATTCACCCAAAAATATAGTTTCTTAGAAAAACCCCAAAAATTCACCCTAATATAATTTTTACATTTAGAATTCAAAAATTAAGTTTATTTTATCAAATTTAATTTCTAATAGTTTCTAAAATTAATTTTATTTTTGTTCATAGAAGGACATAAAAAGCAGTTTGTTAGAGAAAATAGTATTTCCAAAATAAAAAACATCACAAAGAATTATATATTTCATTATCCATATAATTTATTTATATGTAAAAATTATAAATAAAATTTAAAAATTATTTATTACTATTCATATTACTATGTTTAACCTCTATATTATAACTATCTCATTTAAATAATTATAACAATAAAGTATTGTTTCATAGAAACTCAGTATTGTGTGGAACACAATCCAAGTCGGTGTTGTGTGTAACGCAAGATTATTAGGGTGCTGTGTGAAAAATAATTCAAAATTAGTTCATTAATAAAATATATGCTATATCTAGTTTTTTCTTGAAATGAAAAATATTAAATTAATTCAAAAAAAATATTTCACAAAATATCAGGGTGTTATAAGGAAGACCCAACTGACCTAATCAACCAAGTACCAAAGTGAATTAAAATCCTGTTACACGGGAAAATACACCTACATCAAGTAATTCAGTTCCTAAAGTTTCTTGAAAAGAGAATCCCTATTTTGGGAATTATAGACCTTTTTCTCAGTAGTATGGAATTTTAATGCAATTAGCCATGGTGTCGGGAAAGTTATCAATCTTGGATGCATTTATTCTTTCAAAAGACCTCTCAGAAGCACTAATTGAAGTTTTTTAAAGTCCTTAAGAATATTAGGTTGAATATAATTCTATAGAAGTATATCATGTAGAGGAAGATCTTGTGGAATGACACATTATCATCTCTTTTAGAGAGCAGGAAAATGATATCATTATAAATGGACACATAATACCCTTGTATGTGTCTAGAAATATAAATGGAGTTGATATCTAACGATCATTAATTGAAAATGGATTTTGAGACAACTTCATTCTGGTCCAATCACTATTTAAACTGGGTTACAATGAGTCTTACTTTTCCCCCTATACTTTAACGCTATAGGGTTACGAAAAGAGCAAAAAAAAAAACCTCTCAGTGAAATCAAACTCTGGAATTAGTTTGGGGATATTGTATCTAACTTATAATTCTAAGTTGTTAGGTAAGATATGGCCTTAAATGTTATTCTATGAAGTCATTTGTTCTATCATCATGTAGATATTCCCTCATCATATCACCAATGCCTCAAATTTGGGATGAAGGCGTGGGCCAAGGATCTCTCTCATCCTGACCAGAACATGGAGGCAATGAAACTGAGTAATGAAAATATGGATGCTTGTCTGGAAGAGAGCTAGAGTGACTCACTATTTGAGGAGCTTTCTACAAAAAAGAACTCATGGGTAGAGATGATTCTCAAGTAAGAACATGTGGAATGCGGAAAATCTAGGATAAAGTGGCTGCATGAGGGTGATAGATACTCAACCTTCTTCCATGATTTCTTGAAGGAAAGAAGGTGCCCCATGAAACTGAATATTCTACTCAAAGATGGGATATACATAGATGACATAGACACAGTAGGAACCATGGTGCATACGTTCTTCATGGATCTCCTGGCTGGTCCCAACCTGAGGATGACCATGGGGCACCCTAGCAGCAATGCGGCCATTTGGGAGGAAGTGGTCCACTCTGTCTCTAACAGGGGCAATGTTTGTCTTGAAAGGATCCCTGACGGGGAAGAAATTCACTTGGATATAATGAATCTCAATATAGAGAGTGCCCTCGACCCTGATGTATTCCCTGTTTCTTTTTATAGGGATGCCTGGGGGTTTTTAAGGATGATATCACTACTGATGTTCAAGATTTTTTTGGGGTGGAAGCCTTCCAAGGGTCACCTGTGCTACAAACTTAATGATCATACCAAAGGTTAGAGACCCTTCCTCTCTCTCGCACCATAGACCAGTAAGTATGTGTAATTTTTCCTACAAGATCCTAGCTAGTATCATCAACTTGAGGCTATCCATGATCATTCCTTAGTAGACTTCTATCGAACAACATGGGTTTGTTAAAGGTCAGTCAATACAAGGGGCCATTGACATGGCTCAGGAAATCTTGAGGGATATGAACACAAGGATTCATGGATCGAACCTGGCTATAAAATCAGATATGAATAAAGCCTATGACAGAATAGAGTGAGGTTTCATTAATAGAGTTTTTTCAGTAATGGGCTTCTCTCATAAGGCCTAAGACCTCATTTTCAAATGCTATAGCTCTTCTTGGATGGATGTATCATTTATGGGAAAGACTCGTGGATTTTTTAAGGCCACCTAAGGACTTCGGCAGGGAGACCCAATCTCTCCAAATGTTTTTGTTCTTGTACATGACACGCTTAGCCGCCTCATTAGTAGGGGACTATACAATGGTGAATTACTCCCTTATCACAGGAAGTTGAACCTTCCTCTAGTTTCCCACTTGATATTCATGGATGACACTTTTATTTTTATCAATGGTGGAAGGAGATGTATCAATGGTATTAAGAAGATTCTGGAGGATTATTGTTACTGGAGTGGGAAGGTTATCAATAATGCTAAAAGTAACCTTTACATCTCTAACAAGTGTTCTCCTAACAGGGGCCGGGCCGTGCCCAAGCGGGATGGACCCGGACCCGGGTCGGGTCGACCCGGTTCAGGCCGACCCAGGGGTTACCGGGCCGGGTCTGACCGGGCCTGAACCCCCTAATACCGGACCTCTCACGGTCTTTTTCCCATAACTTGGGCTGCGTACATCCGATCAATGCACCGTTAGCTGCGATGTGATCCTTGTATCGAGACGGTCGTTACGGTATTTTACACTCAAGGTTTCGGAGAACTTTGGGTTCGTCCGGGTTGGTTCGTACACGAAACCAACTGGTCCCTTAGAGTGGAAATGATTATAACTTGAGCTCCGGACGTCCGATTGACATGACACCGACTTTGATGGATTCCTCTTAGTGAGACGGACCTTTTGGCTTACTCCGCTCGAGGTTTGGACACAGTTGGAGTATGCTTGGGTTGGTTTTGACTTAAAAACCAACCGGGCCCCTGGGACGAAAAAGCCAATAACTCTTAGACCGGGCGTTTGATTGACGCGCCGTCTATGTCGTTGAGTTCCTATTGACGATACGGAACTTTTGGATACATCAACTCCGGAATTGGTGTCATTTGATGTATCAGCCCCACGGCTCATGGAGCGGATCCTCCCGAACGAGCTTGCTGTGTGAGAGAACCCTAGAGCTGGCTGCGACTGTGACAACGATGGCGACTATACAGAAATCCTCTGTGGATTCGACGACGACGTCTACAACACTCAGCGATCCTACGTGGATCATTGATACCGATCCTGTGTGGGACAGATCCTGTGGGGGTCAGCGCTCAGTGGTCCTGTGTGGGCTAGTGCCTACAGATCCTGTGTGGGTCCGATCCTGTGTGGGTCATTACGGGGGTTAGTACCTATCGATCCTTTGTGGGTCATTGTGGGGGTTAGTACCTATCGATCCTTTGTGGGTCATTGCGGGGGTTAGTACCTATTAATCCTATGTGGGTCCGCTGACTTAGATGAATCAGTGGCTACATCTGATCATCTCTATTGTCATATGAGGAAGTATACCTATGTGAGCTAAATCTTGATTTTCTTTTCTATGTGGATTGTGTTGTGCTATCTTGTGTGGATTGTGTTGTGCTATCCTATGTGAATGTGATCGAACTTCGGCTCGGATGTTGGAGCCAAACTGGAATTGATAACTTAGGTATATGTATGGGAATATACCTAAGTAGTGTCGGATGTTACTTCGTGATTGTATCTTTGCTTTGTGTATTATCCTTTGTGGATTCTGGGAGACATTTGGGGGTCTTGGGGTCCCTACTGAGTAGCTTTTACTCACCCCTACATGGGATATTCCCGCACTACGTTGTGTTGGTTGCAGGTGACGGACATCGCTGATCGTGGTTGAGGCTTGTGGGGCAGGTCGGTACCTGGAGGTGGACCACTGGGTGGGACGTACACGGAGAGGACGGCTGGACCCAAGGAGCTGAGGTGGTTATCTGTACCCACCCTTCAGGTGGGAGTACCAGAGGACGGCTCAACGTTGCTTCTTTACTTTCAATTTCTGTACTTTATTTTCAGTTGTACTTTACTTTCAGTTTGGGTTTGTATTCTAGCTTATTTACTTTCCACACTTACTTGTACTCAGTTTACTTAGTGTTTACTTCTGCTGGCTTACTCTGTGGTGTTTGTTTAATTTTAAAGGAAATGCCTTCCCTTCTTGTTGGTATTTACGCCTTGGTGCTAGTCGCCAACCCCTGGCCTATGGAAGACGGGCTTGGGGTAGTCACGACATGGGCCCCGAGGACGGGTCGGGCACTGCGGGTCCTTTCCCATGGATTACCTAGGAACTCCAATTTCTGAAGGGAGACTCAGGATTCGTGACTATGATCATATTGTAAGTAAGATCACAGAGAGGGTTATCAATCGGAAGAACCATTTTCTTTCCTTCTGGGGGTGTATTACCCTGGTTAAGAGTGTACTGTCGACCATCCCCATTCATGCAATGGACTCCACTACTATACCGAAAGGATTTATCAGTTCTATTTATAAGATCTTGGACTGATTCATGTGAGATTCTTTTTATAAAGGAAAACGCCACTGGGTTTTGTGGGAAAGATTGGAAAAGCCCATCCGGGTAGGGGGGTTGTTTTTGTGAGGATCCTTAATTGCATGCTACACTGTATGTATGCCAAGCTAGCAAGGGAAGTAATCTAAGGAAAAAACATATGGGGGAATTCCATGTACCGTAGTTGGGTGGGGGATTAGGAGAAATATGGTGGTACTACATCCCCATTCTGGTCCAAGATCTATCCACTCATCAACACCCTGAAATAGAACTCCCTCTAGATTGTAGGGGAGGGGAAGATTCTCTTCTGGAGGCATAATTGGGTTGGCACTGTTCTTGGATTTCTAGGCTGCCCAGCCCCCTTGATATCCTTAAGGGAAGCTAGCATCCACACCTCTTTAATAAAAATAGTGCTGGACTCAGATTAGCAGGAGATCCTTGGTTCAATCGTTATGAATTCAGACCCTGACACATGCATTTTCTCTGCATCCTCCTCAGGGTGCTTCTCTACCATGGATTTACACAGGCTTTCAGCTTCGCACGGTCCTCATGATACCTTGAACACCACCACATGGTGCAAGAAGATCCCTTCTAAATACAATTTTCTAATCTTAAGGATCAGAAATCATGTTGTGGTGACAGATGATCAAATCAAGAAGGTAGGTATCAGTATGTTCTCCAGATTCCACTGCTGTCATAGCCAGTGGGAAGAGATCATGATACACATTTTATTTGAAATCTAGTGTGACCACAATTTATGGTCTTTCTTTAGAACCCTCATGGTGTTCTCCTTTGGCTCACAAGGTGGCTCTTCCTTCATGGAAAGGTAGTTCCACGGGATGAACCTTCCAGACATGGAAAAGATGGAATAGCCTATTATTTTCAGTGAGGGGTGTTGTAGGATGCGTCATACCAGTAACCAATCCTACTTCGAAGGTGCCACATCCACTGGGAGGTCCATTATCATGAGCACACAGAACCTGCTACTAGACCTGGTCACGCTCATCCATAACTGGTGGGAGGCTCCCTCATTGAATCTATTTCAGGTCAGTGATTCTCTGATTATTTTTTCCCGTAACAGGCTCCAAGGGCAATGGATTTTCTGGTGCCCTCCAGCTTCGGGCTACAAGCTCAACTTAGATGGTTCTTGTCTACGGGGTGATATGAGAGGATGTGGAATAGTGTGGGACACGGGAAGTAGTGTTGTGTTGGAATCCACTACTTTTTTTGGGAAGGTAACCCCTCTTTAGGCAAAGGTCAAAGCTCTGCTAATAGGTCTCTCCCTCTATGAGTAGAGGAAAATTGAGATAACCCATGTGAAGAATGATTATTTAATCCTTCACAATTCTTTGATGGTTAAAGTCCATACACCCTGGTCAATATCCTACATGGTTAGGAAATTCTATACCCTCCTCTATAATGTCAGGGTAACCCACACATGGAGGGAGGGGAACAGAGTTGCGGATCACCTTGCGTTAATTGCGAGCCCGGGCTCTGACATCACCTACCTCCCTTCGATCAACTTCTTGAAACCCGAGGGGGTTAATTTGATAATAGGATATGCTATTGATTTACATTACTTTAGGACACCATATTCCTTGTGTTCATTGTTGATTGTTTCTTGTCCATTTATTTTTTTCTTTTTCATCTTTTCTGCTTGTTCCTTTGTTTCTCCGTGAATAAAAATTTAACTTTATGATGATGAGATCATGTGTTGATGATTAATTAGATAGAAGAGTTGTGTCCGAATTCAAGAACATATTAAAAAAACTACAAGATATCAACCATAAAAACTAAATCTAAAAGAGTTGTAGGATTTTTTGACCATCTATGAAGTGAAAAAATCCTGTATGAAAATACCCTCATTTCATATCCAATGTTTCAAAAAATACATACCTTATCAACTAGATTAGAAAAGGTTGTTACCTTATTGTCAGAAAATGAAGATTCTCATTCCCTATTCCTCATCTCCCCTTTGGAGCTTCAATGGGCCTCAACATCATTAGTCCAGTCAGAAGTAGTTTCTTCACCTTCAAAATGTTATAATATTGAATCCTCCCCTAAATCTAATAAATTACATCCATCACATATTTACCCTAAGAACAATGAAGTGGTGGAAGAGGAGGAGTAGGAGGAAGAAGAAGAGGAGGAAGAACTTAGGTATGCACCTACAATATTTGAGGAAGGTGTCTCTACCACTATTGACAAACTCATAGAAATAAATATGGGTATAGAATAAGATCCAAAACCATTTTGATGTGTCAAACCATGACTTCTAAAGAATAAAAGGTATACACCCACTTCTTTAAGAAACATTGGGATGTGTTCTCTTGGAATTACATAGAGATACCTGGACTTGATCACGAGGAGGCCACTCATCACTTGGTCATGTTAGAAGACCACCATGGATAAAAATTGGCATCTAGAATAACACACCCTACTCACACCACTAAAATTGCAGCTAAAGTGGAAAATATTATCAAGGAATAATTCATCCATAAAGTTAAGTATCTGAAATGGATAGACAACATTGTCCTGGTGAAGAATAAGAATAATAAAATTAAAGTCTGCATTGACTTCATAGATCTCAACTGACACTATCTAAATGATGACTTCCTAGTCCCAATCATAGAGCTACTGATTGATGTAATGGGTAGTTATCAATACATTTCTTTCATGGATGGTTATTTAAGGAAAATTAAAATTCATATGGACCCATAAGATGAAGAACCTACCACCATCAAGACCCCCATGGAGTATTGTTCTATCGGGTAATTCCCTTTGGCATAAATAATTTTGATGCCACATGTTGATGTGCCATGCAATGCATCATCAAATCCTTCATATGGAAGTTTTTAAAATTCTATGTTGACGATTTGGTGGTTAAGTCTTGAAAAAGTCTTGACCAAGTGGATGATTTTGAGACAATATTTAATAAACTACCACATCATAGCCTAAAGATGAACCCCTTGACATGTTTTTTGGGGTAACCTTTAGAAAATATCTTGGCTTCATCATACTACATCTCGAAATCAAAGTCGACCATGAGAAGATAAAGGCTATCCTTAGCATGATAACTCCTAAAAAACTCAAAGAGTTGAAAGGAATTCAAGAAAACTAAGCCTACATTTTGTGTTTCAAATCCAACCTTGAATGTAAATGTCTACCATTCACCAAGTTGATGAAAAAGAGGGTCACATATAAATAGAACAATGACTATCAAGATGAATTTGATATCCTTAAGAAATATCTCTTTATCCCACTAGTTCTAATTCTTCCCATTAAAGGGAATCCACTAATTTTTTATGTGACAACCATTGAGTGATCACTGGAAACTTTTATTGCACAAAATAATGATGTCGGAAATGAAAAAATCCTTTATTATCTCAATAAAACCATGTTCAACAGTAAGACTCATTATTCTGGTATCTATAAGAGCTTCTTGGAATTAATATTCACAATTCAGAAACTAATGCACTACTTGCAACATCACGAGATCCATTTGGTATCATGAAATAACCTTCTCAAATATATACCCATACTTCCTATATTGACAGGATGTTTGGAATGGTGGGTGGTTATCCTACAATAGTTTGATATACATTTTATGCCTCAGAAGAAGTGAAAGGTTTGTCTTTGACAAATTTTATTATAGAAAACCCATCTACATAAACAATTTCATTAAATATTGAATTTCCAAATAAATAGAAATTTTTTATTATTGATTACCCCCAAACATGGGAAATGTATTTTGATGGTGCATCCAGAATCCCAATAGGGAAAAGGATGGAAGACCCAATGATCAATAAATTCATGTTAGGGGTTGTCCTCATATCTTTTGAAAATGTATTTTTTCTTTAATCATTTATTTTGTTAGAAGGATGTACAAATAATGAGGATGAATATTAGTCCCTCATTACAAGCCTAGAATCACCACTTTAGACATTAGTGGGCCACTTGGAGGTGAAAGGTGATTTAGATTTGGTAATCAAACATACCAAAAAATATTATTCCATCATAAAGGAAGATATAAAACCCTTCTTGACTATGTATTAGTGTTAATGGAAGAGTTACCATTATATCCAAAATTTAATCACTTTCCATAATCACAAAATTATTAGGAAGATGCATTAGAAAATGTAGCTACAACTTTGGAAGATCTAGATTGGGACAAAATGGTCATCAACACTATATATCATCGAATGATATCTCTTTTACTCATGTAATTACAGAAGTGATAAGTGAAATAATTATTTTCCACAAAACATATTGTCCAACCACAGGATGAATGATACCAATCATGGACTACCTTCAAAGTGGAGTACTCCAATTAGATAGAGCTGGGAAATAGAAAATATGAAGATGAGAAATTAATTTTGTTCTATAAGATGTAAAAAATCATAAAAAATATCCTCTATAATAGGGGACATTATGGGCTTCTTCACAGGTTAATTTATGGAGAGGATTACACTACTATTATAAAATAAGTGCACACCAGAGCCTATGATTCCCACAAGTTAGGGTTTAAGATTTATCATCCAATATGGAGGCTTGGGTAATACTAGACCACTATGATGTGGGATTGTAAAAATTTTAACAAATTGTTTTATTCCTTCCAGGTGCATGACAAATTCATTCATCAACCCCAAAGGTTACTAAATACATCCAAATAATCCTGGAAATTTTCCATATTGAGACTGGATTTTGTAGGACCATATAAGTTTGAACCAAGTTAGTAAGAAGTTGTTTTAGAATCTAGAAGAAGTTTGTGTTGTAAGAATTTTATTTTGTTGTCAAAGAAAATAAATCAATTCACTTTTTAATTATTGGTGATTGTAATCATCATTATAATCAGAATATCAGATGTAAAATTCTTAAGAATGCCCATCAGTTTGAGAAGAAGTTTTCTGGGTGAAATGGCTCATCATACTCACCTTAGTCCTAAATAGAAAGTTATAATCACAATGAGGAAGAGTAGCTGAGTATAAATGTCTCTAAAGTAAATATGAAGATTCTTTGATATTTTGTAAGTTATAAAACTTCATAAGTTGACTAGAAAACTAATGATAAAAATATTATGAAGGAAAGGGAGAGAAAATATGCTACTAATCATATTGATGTTTGGTTGGAAGAAAAGAATATACTAGAAAGGATGTAAAATTACATTACTTTACAATGTAATTTATATGATTCTATTCCACTCTTTATCATTATCACTAATATGAGAAAGTCATGATTACAAGGATTTTTTTATAAGAATTATGTTTGTATATTCAAATATTTTCAGTCTCTATTCCTTGGTGTGAGATCACCAAATACAGAATTGTTTTAAGGATCTAAAGATTTTTTTTCAAAACATGAGAAGATGAAGATACTGTTTTTCAGTCAAAGAATTAATACACAAGAAAAATGTCTTTAGAGAAATAATTTTGGGGGTAGAATAATCATAATATGGAAGAAGTTGATGAATCCAAAGTCACTGATGTCGTTCCATCAGACATAGTGTGTCACTGATCATCAAAGTAATCCTGACACCGATCATTAAATACAGTGATGGATGAAAAAAGGAATTAGAGATAGAATTTTTTATTAGATTTTTTTGGGACTGATGAAAAATAGGATCAGAGATCAATCAACAATATAGTAAACCACATTCATTAGGATGAATTATTTGTCATTTGGGTCAATAATGAAATAATAACTCTAATATGTTTTCAATTGGGTCAAGAGATAAAGAAGAATTGTATCCTATTTTTATCAATTGGATCAAGATTCATCAGACTGGCACTAACAAAAATTATCAGAGTGAAGTAGAGATCGCTATATTAGATATAGGGTAACACTGATAACTTCATAGGACTCAAAATCATTAGTATAAGGAAAATAAGAAAACGAGAAGTGTTTCTAAGGAGTTAAAAAAATGTTTTCCAAAGAGGGTTGACAATGACGATGAAGTGTTTCTGAGGAAGTGAAGGAATATTTATAATTTGAGATAAAGTTTATGAAAAAATAAAGTAAAATGAAGTCTAAAAATATAGAAAAAATGTTTATGGAATAATGGTTTCAACGTGTTATATCAAATAGTTTGTATGGAGAATTGAAATGAGTAGTTTTTTTAGTTGTTTCTAAGAATTATAATGAGAATACATTTGATTTTCATATATTTCAATTTGTGTAGAGTAACATAATGAATAATCTTATGTTGTACATATTCATTCATATTAATGAAGAAATTAGAGTGAAAATCCAAATTGTAATGAAGAATGATTAGAAATTCTGAAGCAAACTAAATTTATTAGAAGATTCGAGAAGGTTCAAGAATAGTCAAGAAGAGTTGAGAAGAACTGAAGTATTCAGATATGTTTCCTGCATGTAAGAGGAAATTTAAGTTTTAGGAAATTTTTTTAAGAGGGGAAATTTTTCATATTCCCAACTAAACATTTTTTTTCACACCTATAGAAGGAGGAGATAACTTTGTACTTTTCGACACTTTTACTATTCGTGGGTGAAGAGATAGAAGGTGAGATAATTGAATTGTTCTATTGAAAAGAAGCTTCTATATCGAACATTCCTAAGGAAGTTTTCTAGACTAAAGTAAAAGAAGAAGGACGATTGTATTCAGAGATTCATGAGGACAGAGAAATCAGATTGATGTTTCTATAATAAGATAGAAACACTTCAGAATTATTTTAGAGGTATTGTGGTAGAATTATATTTTTGAACTGAACAATTGGACTAAATAATTATAATGGGTTTTCGACTGAGTTTCATTAAGAATTATAGATAAGTTCTTACCTACTATTTGGTAGGAAAGTGAATAATTGTTTTGATGATTATATTTGTAAAATTTGATAAGAAAACACAATAACATTTTTTAAGAAACTGGTTAATGTTTCTTAACTTGTTAAAACAATTTTATTACACCATTTTGTGCTACTTGAAGCACATGCAATGTTGTATTGAACATAGTTCTACAAAAGTGTAAGGGAAAATCCTACTTGTTGTATCCAAAAAAAATATTATTTTCTAGTGGATTTTGTGGTAATGGGTTGTTTCCAAACCATACTAAAGATGTAGCTACTCTTGTTGAGTAGTATACCTTGGAATTTATTATGTTACTATGGACATGTGATTGTTTTGTTTTCAAAAAAGTAATAACTATTAAACAAGAGGAAATGTTGTTTCAAAATAAAGGTAACTTAAAAGAAAAATATATCACTAATTCAACCCTCCCTTTCTTAGTTATACATTAATCCTGACTGGGTAATTACCATTGGTATTAGAGATAAGGTTCACTTCATTTACTCTTTTTTGAAGTTTTTGAAGAGAAGTTGTGATGGATTATCTAAATTGTGTGAATAGTAAGGGAATTCCAATCTTTTATGGTAATAACTATCATATCTAGAAATATAGAATGTTTCCTTATCTTATGTCTCTTGGTTATGATGTTATTGAAGATGCAACATATGAATTTCCTCCCATTGATGAAAAGTTAATCTCATATATATTGATAAAAAGAATCAGGAGAATAATGGAAGTAATAAAAATTCTTTTCTCTCATCAATTTATCAAAGTTTGTTTTTAAGAGTGAAGGGTGTTTCCACCCGCAAAGGTATTTGGGAAAAGTCGATGAAAATTTATTAAGGAAATAAAAAAGTGAAGAAGGAAAAGTTAAAAATTTAGAGATTCAAATATGAAGATATCAATATGGGTGAGTATGAATCCACTGGTGAATTATTTACTAGGGAAAATGATATTTTTAGCCCCATCAGATTCCTTGGAGAAAATTTGGAAGACTCAAATATTATTGAAAATATCTTTAGAATTCTTCCTGACATGTTTGATGCCAAAGTTTACTAATTAAAAGTTAGATATCCTAAAACTCTATCTCTGTATTATCTTCATAGCACTATCATTACTTATTAAATGATAAGGGATAATGTTATTAAAGGAAAAAGAAAAGTTGATCAAGAAATGAATTTCAAGGATTTTAAAAAATAAAATCTTAAGAAGATTTTTGAAGAATAAGAAGTTGGTGATTCTGATTCTGAAAATGAGGTATATAAAAATCTTGATGAATTTTTATCCTTGTTTTCTAAAAAAGTAAAAATAGGGACATATAAATATAAGGGGAAAATTACATTGAAATGTTTTGATTATGGTTCCATTGGTAACTTTGTGGAAATTTTTTCTAAAATAAAGAAATAAGAGGATAGCTATGAAGATTAAAAATTCCAAGAAGATCATGAAAGAAATAGGGTGATAAGAATGAATCATATTCCAAATGGAAAGATAGAAAATTCTCCAAATACAAATGGAGAATTATTTTGTCTATATGTGATGAAGATGAAGAGATTAAAGCTGAATATGAAAATTCTAATGAGAATACTAGAGAGAATAATTTCATTGCAAAAATAAATTAGAAATATTTTGGAAAAAAAGTTCTGAATAAGAAGAAACTCAATTAGAATTTCATATAAAATAAGAGTTGAAAGAATATATGAGAAATATTTGAAGGCTGGAGAAAGACATTAGAAAATTTTAAAATGAATTTTCCAAAAAAAAACAATCAATAATGTTTTCCTGATGATAAAGTTTAGCTACTAGAAGATATTGATGATTTGAAGAAATCCATTAAGATTAAAAATAATAAGAATGAATACCTGGACGTAAAGTGGAAGTAAAAATAAGAAGAGTTGGAACCTTACTTGAAAAATACATTTTAAATCTATGTAGAGGGTTAAAAGTTTCAAGAATTATATCTCTGGTATTGATGAAATTTATAAAAAGGATAATCCTAAGTAGGATCAACTGTTTCCTTCAATGGTTTAGAATAATATTGAGATTTGTTCCAATAATAAGAATGCTGAGAATGTTATATATGTTGGAAAAACCAAAAAAGTGGAGAAAAAATATGTTTAAAAAAAATTTGAGACTGAAAAGTTTTTTATTACATCTGGTCTGATAAGGCTCAAAATAAAATTGAGCTAAAAAATAAGATTCTGGTTGATAACATAAATGTTGGTGGTCAGTAATGTTCTAATAAGAAGAACAAAAAGGTTGCTGAGAAACATGCTCACAACTCTGAAAATTATGAATTTACATTGGTAAATATTTTTTCTATGGATACTATTGATATTGTGAGGGATTTAGACATATGAAAAATATGTGTTGGTTTAACAAAAAATATTATAACTATTCGAAAAGATATATAAGGAAAAGTTTGTGGGGGATAAATCCTCTCAAAGGAATAATTCCGAGAAGGATGTCCTGAAGAAATATGAGAAGGTTGAAGTGAAATTTTATAATAGGTTCCAATATTTAGAAACTCTTTTTGAATGATGTGAATAACCTAGATATATTTAAAAATGTTTTCTCATTTTTTACCATAATAATTAATTATTCCTAGCAATTATCAGAAATCAGTTATAAAGAAAGATAAAGGGAAAGAAAAATATCTTATTGTTGAAACTTCTCTCAAATAAACAAAAAGAGAACAACCATGGATCTTGGAAAATGTGTTTTATTCTCATATTAAGGGAGACTTAAAAAGGTTGAATAATGGTAAAGACTTCAAAGAAATAAAAATAACATTTGGAAATGATTACTCTCTCAGAATTAAAGGTTTTGGATCAACCATCACTAGGGAAGAAAAGTTGAAATCAAAGAAATATTTGTTTGTTGATGGGATGAAACAAAACTTTATAAGTGTTTCACAACTTTGTGATGAAGGACAATAAGTTTTTTTCAAAAAAGGTTATTTTTTGTGAAAAAAGAGGAATATGGAATGACAGTTACAAGAGGCCAACATATAAATGGAAACTTGTTCCAATTTGGTTAGGTTAAAAAATATTGTTACATAGCCATGGTGGAAGAGAATCAGTTGTGACACAAAAGGTTGGGACATATGTGTCATAAAAACATGAGAAAGTTATCAAAGTGATATAATGTCTATGGAATTCATGATATGTCAAGAAGAAGAGATTGTTTTTACACTATTTGTAAGAAAGGAAAGATTACTAACTCTATGCATAAGAAAGTAGAATTTTTCCCAAAACAACCCCTAGAACTTATTCATTCTGATATTTGTGGTCCAATGAAAAAAAATCAACTCAAGAAGTTAAGTACTTCATTACTTTCATTGATGACTTTAATCTCATTACTTGTGTTATGTATATGAAAAATAAGTTTGATGATATGAAAATGTTTAAATGTTCCCAGTGGAAAGACGATATGGAATGTGGCTATTCAGTAAAGAATTTGGGAATAGAAAATGATTGTGAATACAAAAATTTAGAGTTTTAAAGTTATCTTGAGAATCATATAATTCAACATAAATTCAGTACACCTTACAATCCTAAAAAAATGGTGTTGATGAAAGGAATAATAGAATTTTAGTTAAAACTGGGTTAACTATGATACTTGAACATGGTCTCTCTCATTATATTCATAGAAAAACCAAGAGAACTATTATTTATATTTAAAACCAATGTTTCTACAACCAAGTTCATATATGACTCCATATGGATTGTTTAGGAAAAAAAATACATGTTTGAAACATATAAGTGTTTTCTATAGTCCATGAATCATAATGAATAAATTCAAAAACCTTATAATCTTTGATCAGAGAAATGAAGATGGAATTTTTCATGAATAGGATTCATAGGGAAGATAATATATATGTTTCAAGAAATATTCAAGAAGATTAGTTGACTCTATTTGTGTGAATGTTATTGAAAATGCTGAGGAAAAGGCTAAAAAACCATGTGGATAAGAAATATGAACATGATGAAAGAATTCTTGTTAACAATTCTGATAAGGATGTAAACATTGGTAATCCTACTCAATAATAAGAATCATACTCAACTATTTTTGAGTGATGAGAAAGAATGTCCAAAATCTCATCTCAGGCTGGGGAAGAAAGTGAAAGCTCAAAACATAATTGGTGATCGACATCAAAAGGTTCAAACAATAACAACATGAAAATCCTTTTCACATAATTCCTTATATTCAAAAGTAGATCCAAAATATGTTAATGTATCTTTTGAACATTTATAATGGGTTCATGCTATGAATGAAGAAATGGATTAGATAGAAAATAATGATACTTGGGAACTCATACCTAAACAAAATGAAAAAAATTTATCCATAAAAAGTCATTTTTCTGGAATAAATTGAATGAAGATTGTGAAATGATAAAAGAAAAAGAAATATTAATGTGAAAATGTTACTCACAGATAGAAATAATTGACTTTGATGAAAATTTTTATCCAATGGAAAGGTTAGAAATAATTAGAATATTTATTATCATTTCTGCAAAATGAATTTACAAAATATTTCGGATGAATGTGAAGTCCACATTTCTGAATAGGGATCTTGATGAAGAAGTTTATATTGAAAAAATGATGTGGTTTTATTGTTGGCAAGGATAAAATTTATGTGTGAAATATGAATAAATCCTTTTATGGGATAAACCAAGAACTAATGGAATGGTATTCCAAATTGGATATATTATTAAGAAATATGAGTTTTATTAAAGGAAGAGTTGATAATAATCTATAAATTTAATAAATTCATGTGTTTTTCTCATTTTAATTGTTTATGTTGATGAAATTATCTTTTATGGGATCGATGAAAGGACCTGTGTAAGATTTGAAAAAGATACGAAAAGGTTTTTTGAGAGTTCCATGCTAGTTGAAATGAAATACTTTATTGGATTACATATCTCCAAAAATAAGAAAATATTTTTTCCTTCCCAAGAAAATTATGCTAAAAAACTTCTTAGGAAGTTCAACATGGAAAATTCAAAACTAGTTCCTACAAAAATTTTAGTCAGAACCAAGTTAACTAAAGATGAAGAAGGTAAGAAAGTTGACTCTAAAGAGTTTGAAAATATGATTGAAATATTTTTATATTTGACATCCATAAGACCTAACATTATTTATTATATTACCTTATGTGAATGATTTTAGATCACTTAAAAAATAATAACATCTATTGGATGGGAAAATAATTTATAGATATATTAAAGGCATAAAAAATTTTAGAATGATGAATGAAAACTTAGAAAGTGTTTAATTTTTTTGATATTCAGATGATGATTGGGAATAAAATTTTGATGATTATAGATCCATATCTGGTGCAGTTTTCTTCCTAGAAAAAAATTATGTTATGTTAGAATACAAAGAAAAAAATTAAGTAACTCTTTGCATGGTTGAAGCTGAGTATGTTGCGACCACTGAATCCATTACTCAACTTATGCAAACAAAGACTTTGTTGGAAGACTTACTTGTTGAATTAAAGTTACACTTGCTCTTGGGATGTGATAATAAAAGTTCCATAAACCTTAACAAAAACATGGTATAACATTCTCATTAAAAACACATTGAGATAAAATACCACTTTATCAAAGATCTTGTGGAGAAGAATTATTTGATGATGGAGTATGTTCTTACACTGAACAATTTGATGAAATTTTCAAAAAACCTTTACCAAAGGAATTTTTTACAAGATAATGTTAAACATGGGAATCAAACCTATTTATCAAAAAGTTTGAGGAATGTGTTTTCCCCTCTCTCATATAGTCTTTGGATAGTGTTTTCAAGTGGGGGAATTATTTCATTAATCAATCCATTAATTTGTTCTAAAAATTTTAAGGAAGCATGTATATAGTGGGAGTTATTAGTAAGATGTGAAATAAACATTTAAATGTGTGAAATATTATAATATTTTTTGGAGTGGTTGTAGGAAACATTGGTTTATAGGAAAGTGGAATAAGTGAACAAAGTTGTGAAGAAAATCTAAATAAGAATCATGCATCCTTACTTTTGGATAGTGTGGATTTGATTTCAATGATTCTTGATTACTACATTGAGTTAGATCATGCATGCTTAAAATTGTTGATAAGAAATCAATTACTTAAGGTTATAATGTTTAATGATTTATGAAAATTAGTTAAAAACAAAATCCAAAGGGGGATATTGTTGGGACCAAGTTAGAAAGAAGTTATTTTTGGAAGTTGGAAAAAGTTTGTGGTATAAGAAATGTCTTATGTTTTCAAAGAAAAGAAATCAATTCAAATTTTAATTGTTGAATATCAGTCTCAAAATCATAATCAGAATAAAATAAATAAAATTATTAACAAATTCCATCGGGTTGAGAAGATGTTTTTTGGGAGAAAAGGTTTCTCAGACTCACCTTGGAACAATGAAGAAAGTTATGATTCTAATGTGGAAGAGTACCGGAGTATGAATGGATTTGATGTAAATCTAATAAATATTTTCTATTTGTTATGTTCTCAAATATTATAATTTGTTGGTAAAATTGTGATGCAATCCTTATTAAGGAAAGAGTGAGAACAGGTGAAGAAATTTGGATTGAAAATCATTTGGATGGAAAGAAGATTCTAGAAAGGGTGTGAAGTTATAATATTTTCCAATATAAGTTAGATGATTCTATTCTATTATTAATAATTCTCACTACCATGAGGAAGTCATGATTATAAGATGGAATTTTTAGAAGAAGAAATTTTATGAATTCAAAGGTTTCCAATCTCAGTTCGTTAGTGTGACATCACATGACACATAATTATTTAAAGGATATAATGTTTTTTTGGAATATGAGAAGATGAAGATGATTTTTTTCAGTTATAACATTAATACACAAGAAAAAAGTCTTCATAGAAGAAAGTTGGAAGGTATAGTAATCAGAATATGGAAGAATTTTCTGAAGGTAAAGTTTTTGACATCGGTCCATCAGAAGAAATTTTCCACCGATCAGCAAATAAATTCTCACACCGAACATTAGATGTAGTGATGGTTTCAAAAGGGAATCAGGGGATTTTTTATGAGAAATTGTTGGGAAAATTTATAAATAGAATATAAGATCATTAAACAATATATTCAACCATTTTAATCAAGATAAATTATTTTTCATTTGGGTCAATAATGAAATAATAACTCTGATATGTTTTTAATTGGGATAATAGATAAAGAAGAACAATCTACTTTTTTATCATTTGGGTCGAGATTCATAGGAATGGAAATAATAATGTTTATCAAAGTGAAGAATAGACTGATATATCAGATATATGCTGACACTGATAACTTCATTGAATGTAGGATCATTAATCTAAGTAAAAGAAGAAAAGGAGAAGTGTTTTGAAGTAGTTTCATTTATTTAAAGAGGGTTGAATCTAATTATAAAATGTTTCCAATTAAGTTCAATAGTATTTAGATGTTTAAACTATGTTTATGAAAAATTAAAGGTGAATGAAGTCTAATGAAGTAGCAAACATGTCTATAGAAGAATGTTGTCAATGTGTTATATCTAACAGTTGGTACAGAGCATCGAAATAAGTAGTTTGTTTTCACTTGGTTATAATAATCAAAATGAGAAGACACTTTATTTTTTTAATCTTTTAATTGGTGTAGTGAAACACAATGAATAATATGATGTGGTATATATGAATGAATAAAAATTAATTTTTATTAAGATATACCCCCATTTTAAGGGCTAATGGGGAACCCACCATGACATCAAATACTTAAAAAAATGGTCCCAACTGTCCAAAAGTACAATACTATAGACAACCCACAATACAAGAGAAAATCTCCTCCCAACAACAAAAAACATTAATTTCATCTTTCAACTTCTATCGCTGCTTGGATAGCTATCCTGTGAAACATTGAATGAGCCTGGTATCGATGGAAATAACCATACCCTCTCAAACATTCAATTCTAGATAGCAATGGTACAATGAAAACTCTTTGCCCTGAACCTCATTTGGAGTATCCTCTTGTAGATGATCTGGTAGCAAAATCCCTTTAACCACAGACCATAGAGGCTAAAGAAAAAACACAACACCATGCAATTCATACCACAAAGAAAAATTAATCCATAGTATAATCACCAAAACTATAGATTCCATAGACCAACTTCAGAAAAACAACATAATGAGCCATCATCATACCTTACAACTTCAATGACTTCATGAATAAACTCACATAACAAGATTAAAGAACATCAAAATCCAAATTACTAGCCAGAAAATTGATGCTCAAAAACATCACCACATTGATAGCCACCCAAATTCCATACATGCTAGAAGAATGCCCTCCCGCAAGTCAGAACTGAAAAACCTGTTGCCGCCGTCACAACCACCACAGAGACTATAACAATTTTTAGTAGATTTTTTTTATATTCCCTCATAATTTTTTTTAGTACACCTATAAAATGAGGAGAGTGATTTTTAGTTTTGGAAACCTGTATTATTCATGGGTGAAGAGAGAGAAGGTGATAGTTCTGAAGTGTTCTAGTGAGAAGGAGTTTCTAAATTGAGCATTCTTGAGAAAGTTTTATGGATAGATGAAGAAGAATAATGAAGGTCTTATTTAGTTATTCATCAGGATTGGGAAATAAAACTGAGGTTTCCTGACTAAGACAGAAGCAGTTCAGAATTTTTTCAGAGGTATTTTGGAAAACTTATGTTTCTGTACTGATCAATAAGACTAATGAATCAGACTGGGTTTTTAGATTGAGTATCATTATGAAGTCTGGACAAGTTCTTACAAGATTCTGGGTAGGAAATTGAATCTTTTTTTAAAGATTTTATTTTTGAATTTTGACAAGGTAGCACAGTAACATGGTTTGAAGAAATTGGTGAAAATTTCTTAACATGGTACACAAATTTTATTACATCATTTAGTGCTTCTTGAAGCACATGCAATATTTTGTTGAACATAGTGAAATACAAGTGTAAGGGAATATATTACTTTTTGTATCCACAAAAATGTTTAGTTACATAGTGTATTGTGTGGTATTGTATTGTTTCCAAACCATACTGAGGATGTAGCTACTCTTTTTGATTAGTGAACCATGTGAATTCTTGTGTTTTTATAGATGTGTGATTGTTTTGTTTTTAGAAAATTAACAATGCTTTAATATTATGTGAAGTTTGTTTCAAAATAATGGAAAATTTAATGAAAAATATATCACTAATTCACCCTCCCCTATTAGTGATACATTGATCTTAACTAGGTAATTACAATATACTCCTACATTTTCCAAGAAATTCAAGTATATCCCGACAACTAATGAATTCTTCTCCAAATGGGATGAGGTAGTACCCCTTAAAGAAGTCGGGTCCAAAAGCATCATCCACTTCATGAAAGACAACATCATTTATATATTTTGTGTCCCTAATACAATACTGATGGAAAATGGCACCAATTTCTATTCTACTGAGTTGGAGAAGTTGTACGAGGAGTATAACATAAAATCCAACCAATCATCCCTCTATTATATGGTGGCTAATGGATAGATTGAGGCCTTAAAAAAATACCATATCAAACACACTTCATAATATGGTGGATAAAGATAAAACATCGTGGTTTAAAACTCTTTCATGCCTTGTGGTAATACTGAACCCCAACCCGTATTACCACATAAGAATCCCTATATTAACTCATATACTAAACAAAAGAAGTCATCCACATTGAGGTCCAATTTCCCTCTCTTTGAGTTTCTATCTATGATTTTCTATCCACATATGATAAATACTAAAAACGTTGAATTAATTGGAATGAATCTATGAGATGATATTACATAAATTCATCACCTAGAGGTCTATAAAAATTGGATAACACAAGATTTTAACATGAAGGACCTCCTCCATTCCTTCCTCCCTATAGAATTGGTATTGGTCCTTAGGTATAAAATGATACTAGGGAAGAAGCATCCAAATATTGAGAAAAAGTGGTAGGGACCTTATTCCATACATATGGTCCACTCTAATGGAGCTTATTCATTAATCTCAATGGATCAAGATCTTATTACAACCCCAAACAATATAGGCTTTCTCAAAAACTAATTCATGTGAAAAAAGTGAGATATGTCTTAGCTAAACGACATTAAACCATGTAGTGGTTATTTTCCACATGAACATAAAAATAATGAAGTATCATTCTCATTGAAAGTTGATAAACTGTATGAATTCGACATCCTTGCTATATCAAATTAAACTATATGGCCTAATTTCCTAGTCACAAGAATTTAAACTACAAATAAAATCTTTTATGCATGAATTTAAATGGAATGATTCACATCCTTGTTTCATGATGTAAAATTGCATAATATGTATTTGATCGGATAAAAATATTTTGTTCTAGTACCTCAATACACCTTTATTCAAGAACTATATGTTCCTGTATTCTCATTCTGATGAGACATGTTGTGACACCCGAATCTCCAATCCTGGGTCCAACTACAACAAAAAATAATTACCCCTCTATGTGTATAGGTCATACCTCTATATGGAACCTTTGTAGAAATATGTACAACTTTATTCTCACTACAATGAGATATGTAGCGTTTCCTAGATCTTACATCCTTGATCAGCCACCATAAAATCTAAATCCACTTATCCTTAACTTTTATTTCCTTTGTGTAGTGGAAGAAATCGTTTCAACTCATTATCTCTCACACTGAGAATAACTCATGTGGGTTTAGGATTTTTAGTAAAAAATGTTCCCTGCATGAGTAAGTCATATCAATTTACATCAGGGTTACTATGTTCCTAGTTGAAAGACTACAAATTTCACATCAGATGCCTTTGACCATATGAATTTAAACTGTATTCTTCTTTAATAACTACATGTGTATTGATTCTCATTCTCATGAGATATGTAGTGATGCTTGAATCATACATCCTGATCCATAATCATTACATGAAATTACCCCACTCTCCTATGTATGATCCAGATCTATATGAGAGGATCCAATGTAGGTTCTAACCCCTTTCATGAGATTGTATTTAGAAAAAATAAATTAACCACATAATAATTTAATCTGTATAGAGAATCTATTCTATAACTACATATTTCTTGATTATTTCCTAAAAAATATACTTAGTGACTCCTAGGTCCTATACCCTAGTCAAGCATTAATATTCCCTTTTCACATTGAGTCACCTGCATTCTTACCACATGATGCTAAAATTCATGGATGATGTTCTTACTACATGAATTTAAACTTCATGGTTCTTAAAGAACTATATGTGGCTTGATTCTCATTATACTAAGATAGTTAGTGATTTCTAGACCTCATTCCATAGTCCCAACAAACGGGTAAAGAAAAATTCTTCCTCCTGCATACAAAAAAAGATATCAACAGGAGATATTAATTTGGTTTCCCTCATCTAGGGATCAACAAGGAAACTGAGATGTCCCCTCCTATATATAATTTAGATATGTGAAAAGGAACCTACACTTCATGTACAATATCAGATAAATTTATTCATTTGTGATTAGAAATATGCCTTCAACATGACATACTTTAAATCTTGGAAAATTTCAAATCTTCATAATATTTCTCTTGCTACTAAAAATAGATTGTCTAATACCTGATATTTTTTTTATTTTACAATAAATTAACACAACCTAATTGGATTTTCATAAGTTTCCCATATAAAGATAATTTTATCAAGAGGATTCCACTTTTTGACTATACAGTAACATGTCCTAGTTAGATTTGCATAAATTCACCCACATAAATGGGGTTTCAACTAGTGACACATTCCTCCTTGGGAGAAGCGTCTTCTATCTTTGTAATCCCTAATGACATCATGCCGTAACCAACCATTTGACTACAGTCTGTGGTCATCCATCATATGTTTTTCCCATGTCTCTTATCCTAATTTAGGAACCTCTAGGACCTTACTTTATAATTTCCTCCCTCATGTATGAAGTTTGACATGAAAACCATGGTTTGATAGGCCTCATATTACTCATCATTTCCAAAATACTATGGTCCTTATCATGTGACCTAAAATCATAGGTACCCTATTTCCTATGTTTGGTTCAAACCAATATAGGAAATCTATTCCACCATTCTTAGGTAAATTTTAATTTAAATGATCCTCCCATACTTTGGAACTTTCCTTCCACAAACCAAACTCCATGTCCACCGAAATCCAAATCTCCCTAAACTTTATCTGGACATCAATAGTAGAATGCTAGAATTTCTAAGAAATCCTTTGTTTAACTATGCAGTAATATTCCCCAGTTGGTTTCTCATGATTTTACCACATAAAGGGTCTATCATCTAGTGAATACTATTATTTGACTGTGATGTTACATTCCCCAGTTTTCTTTGCATAAATTCTCCCACAAAATGTGTTTTTTAACTAGTGGTACATCCTTCATCAGGAAAGACCTCCTATATTTATATAATACATTCCCCCAATATCACAATTTAGATATAAATATTTCCATATTACAACTTAAAACCTTTCCCCTTCATATCTGAAGATGATGAAACATTCTAGGATTGATTTCCCTGAAAGGGATAATCATTAACCTTTCGATCAGAGCTAAAGGAACATAAATTATAGACACCATGTCTTTATTGTATGAAATAAAACTTCATAGAATAACATATTGGTCACAAGATGTTAAACTATATGGAAATTTACTCTCTGTAAGATGTTAAATTACATGGTCCATGTCCTAGTCGCATGAAATTAAATTGTACAATGATTGAACCCTTTTCATAAAGGTGCATTCCACCCAAAATCTATCACTTAACATAATGTACCATTATTTACATGATCCAAATTTTTGTAGGAGTAGTTTCCCATTAATGAAAAACTCCAATATAGATGGTATCTTCATTGTTATAAACCTTTCCTTGAAAAACCACCCTTCATGGTCATACGAAATTCATATCTTTACACATTTACTAGCTATTTATAATAGAATGTAGTAATTCTTGAGGATACTTTTTTTTGACTTGGTAGTAACATGACCTAGTTGGATTTTCATAAGTTTCCCACTAAAAGGGACTATTAGTCATTGGATTCCATTATTTTATTATTTAGTAATATTCCCTAATTGGATTTGTATAAATCACCCACATAAAGGGTTTGTCAACTAGAAACATATTCTTCTTTAAGAGAGATCTCCTCTATTCCCATAAGCCACAAAAATATTATGCTAGAAACCAATTTTTGAACTTGGTAAATTAAAATTACTCACATAATTTTACACATAATTTTATAAATACAAAAATCATGAAAACGTGGACCAAAATTCCCCATGGGTTATCTAAAGAATTCCAAAACATTCTTGGATAACATGATTTTATTGGGTTATCTTTATGAAACTTATAGTCAAAGTTATTGAACCTAAAAAACTAGTCACATTATTTGGGATTTCAAGAATTTAATCTACACAAAAAAAGATACACATTACTCTCCAGTTTGAAAACCCACAAAAGGGAACCCTAGGAAAAATTTGAGTCTCATCTCATTAGACCTGAACTCCACATAGTGGTAGAAATCGAGAAATAGAAAAAAATGGCACAAAAATTATTATCTAAAAAACTCACAAAGGGTGTCCTAAGAAAACTAAAATCCTCATCCATTGGGTACTCTATTTATAGATATAAGAAAATAATTAGGGTATCGAAACAAAAGACACAAAGTTTTTGAGGTTGTCCATCAGACCCTAGAAATAGTCGAAATACGCTTGATAGGCCCAAAGGATTAGAAAAAATTAGAGCATATACCCATCCATATCACTATATTTAAAAATTGTTGATTCAAATATGGATTTTATAAAATCCCCCTTCAATTTTATTTTATAATCACAAATAAAAAATAGGGATAAAATCATAGATGATTGGAAAAAAATTCTTTTCATTTATGAGGTTTAAAAAAATACGGGGAGAATTCACAAGTTAGAGTCACTATATTATACGTTATAGAAGACCATAAAAATAAATATTCTTTTTTGGATGGCCTCTCGAGACCTATTAGTATCATATCAATGCTAAGAAAACTAAACATCCTCAGTCTCCTCATCCAGAAGGACTTCTTCCACTGTGGTCATAATGATATTTGACCCCTTAGTTTGATATCCTCCTATCAAATAAAGAAGTTGTATGAGATATACTTGAGATGAATCTATTTATTATTGAAGATGTAATATTTTGATGACCTTATCATTAAACCATTTCCTACATCTCATTAATTTCTTAGCATGCTAGGAATCCTCTTAGGATAATGCATCTTGAAGATTATCACATTTAATGAGCATCATTTCTTTCACGAGTTGTTGTTGTAGCTCATGTTATTGATCCTGTTAGAGAATTATATCCTTCATGATAGTATGAATCATAGGATAATAAAATCCACCATATCCTAGTATACCAAAAATGAATGGAATTTGACAGAGTCACAGGGGTAGGTCTTCAAGAGGCGTCTCATAGACTATCTTTCAGATGTCTCGCTAGATAGCATGGCATGTACTACAAAGGGAATTTTGTGTCTCTAAATCAATATCAAAACCACTATTAGACGGTTAAATATATTTAGGGATTATTTCACTCAATGAGGAACCCATACCCACTCCATCTGAGATAGTACCAACTTCACTCTCTAATGTCGGAGGAATTGACACAGTTATTCTCTCTTAGTCAAAACCACCAAAGTTTATGGAACGAAATAAATGATTTGGATAATTGTTAGCCTCAATATGATATAATATGGAATATGTAGGAGGTGATAAAATTAGATGGTGGCACTCACCCATTGATAGATAAGTGGCATAGGTATATTCCTCCCTCTCATTCTCAACCTTAGCAGTTTGAGCCAGAATATCTTAATAAGGGGAATTATCTTAAGACTTCCTGGGGTTCACAAAGGGATTATCATTAAGATTTCCCACTTCATGACCCCCCTTGATTTGGTGATCCCTAATTATTAGAAGAGGAATGGAATTCAATGCCTTATCGATTAATTGATGTTGTAATTTTCTCCGTAGATAAATCTACACAATTCAAGCAGTCATGATAAAACATAAGGCATAAGAATTAGTTAAATGATAATAAAGACTCATGTCTATCAAATTAATTATTAAATTCCTAAAACTCTTCTAAATATAGGGTAATATTAAAATGGGAAATCATGTATTCAAATTTCATGTCAAGATCTCTGATAGAAATTATTAATTCCCCATGCCCCGTGGTTGTCTCACCTGTGGGGACACCCAAAACCTTGGGTGTAAGACTGAGCACAACACCCTCCTATGATGACCTGATACCTCAAAAACATTCCTCAAAAATAGCTTCACGGTCAACACTAGTGGTCGTAGGGTCCTCTGGTGTATGAGATGAATCTATAATATCATAAGAAATAAAATTAAGGAGTATGAATATGAAACCTTATAATATATACTTGACATTACCAAAATCCTCCTTCATATCTATAATAGAAGGAGTAAATTTTGCATCTTCATCCATTTAAACTTCTCCTTACAATTCATCCAAATAACCAACAGGAATCTGTGTCTCATCTGGAGCTTCCTCCTCAGTTCTCAGAGGCTCACCATCAAACTCCTTGAGAGAAGACATGTGAGGATATTTTATAACCATAGATACAATTAAACATTTGTTCTGAGAAAATAAGAAATAAATAATGTTGTGAGGACTTACCATCATTGTCAAGGTACTTATCCAAGGACTTTATTCTTCGTAATTCCTTCTTTTTCGATGGAGGGAGGCTAGCACTAACCTTCTCCAGGATTGGTATTGGAGGCTTCATTAGAGATTCTCCCACCATCTCATTATCCATCACTTGATAGATCAAGGATAGATCTCTGGGTTTATGATTAAATTCATCAATTTAGAGTGGGGTTCAAGTTGGGACATACTTCAGTGATGGGATCTAAGATTATTTCCCCTCTTCCTTCTACAAATCATGGTAAAATTTCACCCAGTAAAAAAACTTTGTTAAAACTAAAAGATAGGAAGAAAAAAGGATAAAATAAAATTATGGGAACATAAATATTTAGGATAAAAATAGTCATCCCATTTCTCAAGGGAATGGTGGTAAACCCATTTAGTGGCCCCCTATTTCAATATATCCTCGACCCACCTCATTAAAGGAATATGGATATCTGTTTCATAAATAATCATCTACAACTGCTAAATATATATTCCCACATAGATAAATCCTTCCTCAAACTAAGGATTGAATGGGGATTAAACATCTAAAATTTCTGGAATTTTTATCCCATCATGAAGGAGAAACCACATGTCCTCAACATTAGAAGGTGTGCCATGCCAAAATTGGATTACCTCTAGTTTCACATATTATGTGGCTGTTCCGACCTACTATGAAGAATATCTAATAATATTTGGTTTCATGGGATTCCTGAATCACTTTTTCATGGTTGAAGGATGGGAAAATGGATCCCATGTATCCTCTTGATGATGAAGGATAGATCACCTAGCTCATACTCAACAAGTATATCCATTTTGATCATTATTGGAAAACTAAACTATGCAGGGGTGATTTGGGTGAGCTAAGTACCTCATCATATAAACCTTTTAGATATGGTAGAGAACCATATGGATGGATAAGATCCTTTCTACATTTCTCCCCATGCTTGGAAGTCATTACAACCACAAATGATGGAATTTTTTTTGTTAACAACCCCTGGGGATATGATGAAATCAAAGCCTCGGTATACCATAAGGTCAACCTAGTGGATGCACTCACTGGTGGTATGTTAATTACCATCCAATTCATCTCCACAACTAAGAGCATCCAAAACTTTGAGGATACCATTGGGTGTCACTTGGATTGAACATGAAATAAAGGAGATATAGTTATTTTCTATAATCACTTAAATTGGAATGCAAATATATATGGAGAATATGACTCAAAT
This sequence comes from Viscum album, assembly GCA_963277665.1. Lineage (NCBI taxonomy): Eukaryota > Viridiplantae > Streptophyta > Magnoliopsida > Santalales > Viscaceae > Viscum > Viscum album. Next base: position 908,746,718 of record OY728148.1, read on the forward strand.
ATAACCTCACCATCAATTCGGGTCACTAGCATTCCATACATGAGGGATGTAATATATGATCACCATTCTTCACTAGCTTTTCCATCATTAGTGGATGTCCTAGTAGGTGGATATCTATATGGAAAGAAGTTTAACTCTTTGAATATGTTCAGCTTCTTCATGGTCTCAATAGGTTTTAAGGACTAAGGCTGAACAAAAAAAAAAGGGCTTGAACAAATGGGTAAAACCAGAAGCTGGTAATTTTAACTCCACTTAACACAACATAGAAGCTAAAGAGCACTGAAACCCATCTCCATAGTACCTAGAATATCCATATTATTATGAAATGGTCCTTACCTATGTGAATATGTTGAATGTATTGGTGAATCTTCATAAAGAAAAAGGATTTTAACACTATGTGATTCCCCTATACTAACTTGGAAGCTATAAAAAATGTCCTCAGACTCCCACCACTATTGTAGTCAAGGAAAGGAAACATGTAGATACTTAGCCACATGTCTAGGAAGCCTTCAAGAAGTGTATTTTTAGGCATGTCAAAGTTGGATTTGTACATCCTTCGGTCATACTCAACAAATTCCAAGGTAGGAAAGAATTTACTAGGAATGTCCAAATTCTCCATTGCAGGACATCCCTTGGGATGCTTTCATGTGGGACCCTCCTCCTTCGACTCTTGAAAATAAGTCATCCATGATTAAGGATGGATATCCCCCTACAGGAGGGGGTCTTTATTCTTAATGTCTTGAGATTTATTCAACATATAATGGGTCAACAATGGTGTCCTTTTAGTGTTTCCCCATTCCACTTTAGGTGGAATGAATTCATCATACATATCTCCAAGTATCAGACCTCCAAAGATCGTGTAGACATCTCAAAGGATAATACCAACTTCTCTGTGCCACATATGAAAATAGTTCATTTGTGGTCTCCATCAATATAGCAGTTCGAGAATGAATTCAAGATTCATGTATATGTATGTCTAGGATTCCTAGAAGACTTCATAAATGACCACCATTTTTATCCCAGTTACAAAGTCAGAATAGTTCTTGTGCTCCCAGTACACCCACATCCATTCAGGTCTAGTGCCCACTCTTAGGTGGAGGTCATAGTCTTCCCTCTATCCCTTCGATCATCCTGTCTGGGAATCAAAAAATATGGATTAGTAAAAATATAAACTTAATTCAAGAATTTGAAACTTCAAATATAGAGAATAATTTTTGGGATGCATGACACAAGAATTGGATAATGTTTATATATTAATGTATGTTCCCATGATTTAGATGTTAGTAGTAATAAAGTTATTATATTCTTGAAACCTAGAAATATGGATATAATTATTTAGCACTGACATGAAGAATTCATTCAGATGTAAGTGGCCATAGATAGGAAGATTTATTCTCTCAGGGTACTCATGATGATATTTCTTTATATTATTTTCCACATTTGGTAGTGTAGTATCACATACATCATAATAGTCTGGCCCAACAGTGATTACCATCTCCCTGATGCAGTTTCCAACATTTTCACCAGAATATTTAATCTTTTTAGTGGGAATTGATCCTAAAAAGTGGAATTATTTTATTAAAAAAGTGTTGGTTTTGAAAAGTTTACAATTTTTGGAAATTTGGAAAATGTATGGGCTTACACAGAGAACTCACCCATGTGACCTCACACAGGTCACTCACCCATGTGACCTCATGAAAATCACTCACCCAAACATAAATATCATGAAAATTGGTTTATAACTTATCTACATGAACTGAGATTTAGAAAAATAATATTAATTTGAAGATTTTCACTAAATCTTATCATAATTAGAGTAGTAGTATGAAAGTAAGAATAACTCCCACCAAGACAATCAACTCTACTTATAGATATGGGAGCCCCTATGCGAAGAATTTGTGCATGCCCCAATAATGTGAAAAAATTGCATGAATAACCTGAATAAATAACCTACAAAACCCCCATGAATTTTTCATCCCTTTACCTTAGAATCAGACCCTCTTATTTTGGTCAGAGCCAATCCTAAGGGGGGGGGGGATTTTTGACACTCTATTTTGTCACATGGATGAAAATAAATTAATGGAAAATACTATTAAGAGAGGAGAATAGTGAAATATAATAATGAAGAGGGATGGTACCTACACCAAACACCCTCTGTGTAGGTCCCAAAAGAATAACGCCGGTGCACAGGGTTGAACTGTGTATATACCAATGCTGTATAGGAACATACAACTTGGTAACCCAGTGGAAACACATAGGACAAACCTACATATTATCCTTTATGCCTTAACTGGGCATTATCCTACATGACATACCTATACGAGACAACCTCTTCATCCAGGGTCCCATGTTTTCCTATAAAAAGGACCTTGGGTCTCCTTATTTAGGACAACATAAAATTAGGATGAGGACTCAAAGATCTTCTTTCCATAGTCCTTTTCGCAGGACCTCAGAAAACTTTTAGGTAGCTCTCTAAATTTCAAGAGAAGAGGGAATTAAGAAGAATAGTGTTATTAAAATTCCTTATAGGGTTTGAGAAACAAGACAACTGCACAGGGAACCCTTTCCCCTAACTAAATAGCACTAGCCTGAAGGCTCCTTTCCAAATGAAGGACCCATGCGAGATAAATCTGGTAACACCTAAGGAGAACCTAGATAAAGGCCTCTACCAAGTGTCGTTTCCCAAGTGGTCCATTGCCAAGAAGACACCTTTAGATCATATAGTCCTACCTATGTGAAGTCCTTTCTGTCCTCCTTGGTTTACCTTGTGTGAGACCTCCTTGAATCACCCAACCTTAACCTATGTGATCCACCTCTCTATCCCCCTTTAAAGCCTCCAATGGTAGGACTCCCATTCATTTGGATCCCTCTCTCGAGGGAGACCAAATTGAATCCTCCACTAAAGCATCAAAACTTACAAGACCATGGTAAGAGGAGCACCAACATGTACCCCCTTCATATATCCATTCATTCAGTAAGAGGTGTCCCACACTTGTTTAACTTGACAGGTAGGGTCATCAGGGTACATACAAATATGAATTCCCTTAGTCATGAGGACCCCGAACATAGGGGAAGTGTTAGGGATTTCTTAATCTCGTATGCGATGGCTAGGACCATGTAATTCCACCATCATCTCTGGACTAGATACCAATGGTTCCCAATGGGATGGGATAGGATCACACTTTCCTTTCCCCTTGAGGTTTAGTGTATTATCCTACTCTCTTCACTAGAAACCAATCATTAGGGAACCCATCTCGGTGTAAGCCCCTAATCTGTCTTTTAGGAACTCTCCAACTTAATTCTTTCCTCCTTATCCAAACCCATGGGCTATATCCAAATGGGTAGTCATATATGACTATCTGGGGTACAACAAAGGGTGGAGATAGGCACCAGAGCCTGTTCTCTTTCAACCCCCCTTTGATTCTTGGCCTCTTCCACTAATAGAAAACCCATATTCTGTGGTTCCCTAGATCTACCGCTTCCCCTTGTATCTTGCACCAATCACGAATCAGTTAGGATTATAGGTTGGTGGTGAACATTACATATACACAATCCCAAACCTTTGGGCATTATTTATATCAGTTCCCTTGGTATGGAAGAGGTGACTAGAGGGGGTGAGTAGTCCTTTTTTATATATTATTACAATTTATAATTTATCAAGGTTATAAAATAATGTTAAATGTTTCATTGGAGAGAAAAAAATTACACAGATGATTTTTATAGAGTTTCATATCACCAAGATCCTAGTACACTCTTCAATCCCCTCTACTCCCTGAAGATATTGGTGTGAACTATATCCTCACTTTTGACATGGAGTGACAACCCAATTACAAATAATTACAAACATACCTTTTTCACCCTTGGTGGTATAACCGCTAACTTTTTATGGAGTCACAACCAAACATCCTTTTTTCTAGGAGAAACAACTCGACCATACTTTTAGATAGTAGTAATAAAACAATAAAAGATTTTGGATTGGAAAAGCATAAAATAGACTCTAGAATAAAAAAGTGATTGTAATAATTATAGTAGATAAATAATACAAAACACATGAAACATGATCTTGAGTAGATGATGAAGAAGTTTGACACAACTCTTTTTCCTTGATCACATCCAGTGTGGAAGATAAAATGATGAAGATCTTCAGTGATCATGATAGATGGACAAAAATGTTGAATATGTTTTTCTCTATGTTTGAGAGCAGAAAGAAATTATATCATATCCTTGTCTAAAGAATTTTCGAATATGAAAATATCATTTGGTCTAAAAGGGTACATTTTTTTTATTCTAGAAGAATTATCCTAAATCATTTAATCAGAAATATTTAAGAGTGTGTCAAATTAAAATCTCTACATGACACTTTTTAGAGATTAATAAAAATAAAATGTCATTTACCTTGATTCTTTTTCAGTCGTGCTGGACATAAAACATAGTCCGGAGAAAGTTGATTTAGCAAATATTAAAATAAAATATTTAATAAATTAACAATATTAATTCTTAAAAAAATATAATTTAAAATCATTTAAAATAAAAAATATAAATCAGTAGAATAAATATGCATCAAAATATTATGAAAAATAGAGCATTGTAAAAATATTAATCTATATGTATAAATGTCTCTAAAAATGTTTTAATTAATTTTAAACAAAGTTTCAACTATATTTAAGCATGAAATTCTAAACCTTTATCAAAGTAATTAATTTTAAAAACATTAATTAAAATTATGGAAATAAAATTTTGGAAAATAAATTTTTTACTAACGGTGATTCATGACTCACCATTGGAAATATCTGGTAGTGAGTCAGTGACTATCCATTGGAAAAGTCTGGCGGTGAGTTACTAAATCACCATTGGAAATGTTTAGCAGTGTCAAAAACACATTTTTACATACCATTTTAATTTTAAGAAAAAAATAAAATTATTTAAATAAAAATAAATTCATTTCAAAGAATATTATCATTAAATGGATCAAAGAGAACAATAAAAAATTACTCACCGTTGGATGTCCAATGGTGTCTCATGACTCACCATTGGGTTCTAGTGGGGAATCATGTCTCACTATTGGGTTCCAATAGTGGCTCACTACAAACTTATAAAAAATTTTAAAACATAAAATTAATGTTTCAGATTAAAATCACAAAAAAAATAAAGCTTAAGACATCATAAAATAACATGATCAAACAATTTGATATTAAATCAATTCTATTGCTATGTTTTCTAGAAAGTAAAATTACACATGAATAAATTTCAAAAAATATAATTAAAATCTTATAATAAAAATAATAACATCAAATTGAATCAATATAAAAAGAAGGATCAGCATAAAAGAAGATTGATGTTATGTAAAATCTTGAAGAAAGATACTTTTAATGTAAAGAGCATCAAATAAACTTGAATCTGTAACATGAAAAAAATAAAACAAGAAGGTTAATTTATCTAACAAAAAACTATAGAATGTAATCAAATATAGAACTAAACCAAGGAAAAAATAAAATACGAGAAGAAAAATGTGTGGTTATAAGTTTAATCATCATTGGTAAAAACCAACAACACCTTAAATGACTCACTGTTGGTTGGACACCAACGATGTCTTCAATGACTCACCATTTGATTTTAAACCCAATAGTGTTTTAATATCAATGGTGTGTTAAAAAAATATAGAACTATCAAAAAAAATATCCAACCCAACATGAAATAAGTAGTGCACAGTTATGATGAAAAAAATTTGAAGAACACCTGAAAAATTCAAGTTCAAGGGATCCCAAAAAATGAGATGAAGTGAAGACGAAACAAAAAAAGGTCAAGCCATTATTAGTTAGATTAAGATGAAAAAAATAAGAGAAATATAATATTAAATCTCATAGAGATAGAGAATATAAGAACACTAGGTTAGGGTTATCGCCGATCGATCTGCAATGGAGGAAGACAAGCAGAAGAGGAAACATGAGTGATTTTGAAAAAGATGTGGGAGTTCGAAAAAGATAACTCAAAGGAAAGGAAAAAAATCAGATGGATTAGAAAAATGGATAGAATATCTAATGGTTTAGATTTAATATTTGTTTATAATTTTTTTCCCACATATAATTCAAGAAGTAAGGACCGATTATTATAAAAGGAAGAATGTGGTTTACATTCGCTAGAATAAAAAACACAATACACGCACTACATGCAACTTCTATCTACTATGTGGGCACGTGTGGTACTTAGGACTTATAAATGGGCTCATTGGGATATATGAACACACTATACACATGGACCAGGCTTTGTGTGAGCCTTTGAATAATAGACCTTCCACGGGGTTGACCTCCAAGTCCCCTTAAAGTAGTAGAAAGGTTTGTCTTGGGAAGGCTTACACAATTGCTTTAATTTTTAAATAACAAAAATATAAAAAATTACAAATCATAATAAACTAGGAATAAAAAATTAATTTTTGAATATAATTGAATTTAATTAAATGTTATAAAATAATAATTTATCAAAAAGAGGAGAAAAAAAATATTTAATAGCAATTATATACAATCTCCCCCTTTTTTAACTTTAAAAACATAATATTATTTTAAATTTTGAATTAACTAAAAAATAAAATTATTAAATCTTAAAAAAGTTTCTCCCCATTTTTAATTTTACTAAAAAGTACATTTATATAAAAATAATACATTGTTATTTTTTAATAAAACAAATTTTAAATATTATGAAATAATTATAATTTAATAAAATTAAAAAATGATAATGAGATACAGAACTATAAAAAGATAAATAGAAAGATTCATTGTTCAAATAACAATGTTACTTAAAAAATAGTAATCAATGTAATAAAAAACATTAAATTAATAATACATAGAAAAAATATTGAATTTATTTATCGAAACATAAATTATACTAAGCAATAGTTTTGATTCTAGAATACCTAATTCCAAGGTCAATTTATCAAATTTAATATAATCCAAGTGTTTTATAAAAATGTCTTCTAATTGTTTATTAGTTGGAATAAATTATAAACATATATCACCCTTATTTACATGATCCCTAAGAAAATGAAATATAACCTCAATGTGTTTAGTTCTTGAGTTTTGAAGAGGATTTTTAGAAATAGAAAGAGCACTAGTGTTATCACATTAAATAGAAATATTATCAAAATTAATATTAAAATCATAAAATTTTTTATCCAAATACTCTAAGAATAAGAACTAGAATCATCAACATACTCAACCTCATATATTGACAATGCTACTAATAATTGTTTTTAAAAACCCCATGAAATTAAAATTTTTCCTAAAAAGTGACACATACCTGAAGTTCTTTTCGAGTCAAGTCTGCAACCTCCAAAGTGAGTGTTAGATTAAGATAGTAAATCAAAGTAATTTTGAGTAGAATAAGATAGTAAAGTACTTAAAATTCCTTTTATATACCTTATTACCCTTTTAAAAGCCTTAATATGACTTTCATTAGGGTTAGACTGATATCTAGCATACATGAAAAAAAACATAATCTCTGGCCTTGAAGTAGTAAGATACAAAATAATTCCTATCATGCATCTATATAAATTATCAAGAACCAAATTTCTCAATTCATCTATATCCAGTTTAGAGTTTTTTCTCATAGGGGTTATTATAGTTTTACAATAATCAAGTCTAAAATTATCAACAAGTTCTTTGGAATACTTTTCTTGATTTAAGAAAATAGCATCTTTTCCCTGGCTAATTTCGAATCCAAGGAAAAATTTTAATTCTCCCATTAAACTCATGTCAAATTGATTTTTCATTAATTTTGAAAACCCATCACTTAGTTTATCATTTTTAGAACAAAAAATGATGTTATCAACATAAATATGTATTAATGTTATAACATTTGAAACTCTTTTCATGAATAAGGGTGGGTCAACCCTACCTTTAACAAAATCATTTTGAATAAAAAATTGATTTAGTTTTTCATACCAAGATCAAAGTTATTACTTAATACCACAAGAATATTTAGAAAATTTGAAAACCTAATTTGGAAAATCAATATATTTGAAACCAGGATGCTGTTTTACATAAAAATCTTCTAAAATTACTCCATTTAAAAGTTCAATTTTAAAATCCATTTTAAATTTTTTAAATCTTTTGTAATATTAAAAAGTTAATAAAATATGAATGGATTCTATTCTAGAAAATGGTGATAATGAATCCTCAAAATCAATATCTTCTTTTTTAAGATATATTTGAGTTACTAATATATTTTTATTTCTGACTACATTACTAGATTTATATAATTTATTTTGAAAAATCCATTTGGTTCTTATAGTCATTGTATCTTTAGGTAATTCAACTAGATTTTATAATTTATTTATATTAAGCTATTCAAGTCCCTCATGCATAACATAAACCAAATTAGAATATTTGAAAGCATATTTAATATTAAAAGGAACAAAAATAGCTACAAAGATAGATTTTTTATAGAAATTTAAAACATAATGTCTTGTTATAATTGTAGATTCAACATTTCCAATAAAATTTTATAGAGAGTGATATTTGTGAGTTTTCTAAATAACTTAATCTGGTTGAGAAGAGATATTATCCCCCTTAACCAATGAATATTTAAGTTTATCTTCATCAAAATTCAGTTATTTAAATTTTTCGACATTTTGATCAGAATTAGTTCTTTGTTTATCATTATTTTCAATGATTTCAACATGAATAAATTCCTCCACTACTATAATTCTTTAATTTAATATTCTATAAGTCAAAATATTATTATAATATGGTAGAAAGACACCTTGATCACTTTTTGAATCAAATTTATCTAAATTATATTTAGAACATAAAATATAGATAGTACATCCAACAACATTAAAATGAACAATTTTGGGTTTTTTATTTTTACAAAGTTCATATAGAGTTTTTTTAGTAAGGGTCTAATACAACCTCTATTAAGATATAGAAATCATTGATAATAGATTCATCCCTAAATTATTTTAGATTATTGAATTCATTAAGCATTCTTCTTTCCATTTATTTAATAGTTCAATTTTTCATGTCTAAAACACCATTATATTATGATGTTCTAGGAGTGGAAAAATTATGAAAATATCCATTAGTTTCACAAAATTTTTCAAATTCATAGTTTACAAACTCTTCTCATTTTTCACTTCTATTCGAATAAATTAAGTGAACTTTCTAATTTTGAATTTTCTTAAATAAAGTAATGAATTTTCTTAAGGATTAAATTTTATGAGATAATAAGAAAGTGGAAGTAAATATACTGTAATCATTAATAATTACAAATAAAAATCATTTAGAACCTAAACTAGTAGTTCTCATGGGCCCAAAAAGATCAAGGCGTAACAATTATAAAAATATAGTAGTATTAACCATATTTATAGTTCTAAAAGATTCTTTATACTGCTTACCTTTTAAAAAAGAATCACATAAATAATACTTATATAAATTGAACTTTGGAAGTTGTAGAACTTATTCATGTTTATCCAGCTTGTACAAATATAAAAGATGAACATGTCCCAAACTCTTATTCCACAAAATGTGATCTGTGTCTATAACATTTAAGCATTTTACGTTCTGTTTGGTTAGATCAGAAATATCAATAGAATATATATTTTCTTTTCTGTTAGAATAAAAAAATCTATTATATTTATATTTTGAGACATTTATTATCTTCAAATTTTACATACATTTCATCATCACAAATTTATGGTATTATAATTAAGTTATGTTTTAAAACTTATACAAAGAGAACTTTATAAATTATAACATAATCTAATATACCTACTTATCCAAAACCTTTAACTATACCTTTAGAGATATCTTCAAATGTGATAGTACCGTAATCACAAGAGTTAAAAGATAAGAAGTTGAAAATTTCACTAGTCATGTTCCTTGATCTACCACTATCCATGTACCATGTGACTTTGGAGTTATTTAGGAAGGTTTCCTATAAAAACATATAAAAAAGATGGTTGTTTTGGTACCTATTGTAGTTTGGGTCAACTGGATCAGTAGAAAAATATTTAGGTACCCATACTAATGTGATCTATTTATTCTATGGTAGTCTAGAAGACAAATTTTTAGAAATTATTGTTTTAGTAGGACATAAGACCATGTAAAGTCTAATTAACATTCATTTACATAATACCATTTCATGTTATAATTTTATTAGGTAAAATTTGAAATATTACCATTAATTAATTTAACAAAAATAGTTTTATATATATGAGGGACCCAAGTTTATAGCCACAACCCTTTTTATCATATTTAGTTTTGTTTATAGACATTTTTTGGTCGGAGTAGGACACTCAAGAGGGGGGGGGGGTGAATTGAGTTCCTATAAAAATTTATATTAAAAATTTATTTGAAAATCCACCAATTTAAAAAACAACACATCCTAGTTAATCAAAGAAGAAAATTTATAATAGTCCCAAAATTCAATTAATTTCATAGAAGATTGATTATTTATCAGTTATAACAATATGAGATATTGATATAACATTTAAACTAATTTACTCAATCAAAGTAGTTATAAATACTATACAATACTAACTATCAAAGTGAAACTTAGTTTTATGAAATATGAATAAAAACAAAGAAAAACTAAATTGAAAAACAAAACGGATAAAAAAAGTGGTTAGGTCTCAAGCTGAGACCTGATCCACTCCACCTGGTGATCAGCTGCCACCTAGCAAAATATATATAAAGATTTGATCCAAACCCTGGATTGGGGTTTATACAATTGTACATAAGACTATCTAGGTCACATGACCCCAACCACAGTTCTATGTGGAAAATATAATAGCCAGGTCACATAGGACCTCTTCCACAATTATACGTGGGTGAAAAAAGGTGTAAAAAGATATTTTTGTAAGGATATCATGTATCTTCTAGTTCAGTGCAGGAGACAGTGTGTATTTTTATTACAGATACACACATTTCTCAAAAGATTAATAAAATAGTACACAAAAAATCAGAATATAATAGGAAGGGACTAGAAATTCTTTGAGTATTGTTCTATGCAGCTCTGGACTTCTTTGATATAGAAGATTTGATGTTTGGGTCCTCTTCTGAAAGAAGACTCAGAAACAGAGTGTCGTGAGTTATATGTTCTGGTTTCTAGTGAGTTTTTGTGAAACTCTACATATCACTTATTATTCTTTGAGTTGGTTCTACAAGGATGTTTATAAGATTTTACCCATCAAGTATTATGGATCATCATCATTCTTCTACTTGTTCTAGCATGCATGTATGTTCACTCTAACGTCTATTTCAGTCACTTTATCCAACTCGTGTGCCACCTTGTATTTTATCTTGGAGGATTATGTTATGGCCGACAAGGAGCATGTTATAAAAACCTCGTACCTCATACTGTTATGTGTCATCTATACAAAAATTATTAATTATGTCAATTACATTAAATGACTCAAATACAACCATTAAAATCAACTTTTAAATTTAATTGAAAAAGACAGAAATTTTTTTAAGGAATGGTGTCAAATTTGATGATCAGATATGAACGATGCCACATTCACAGTGAGTCAAGAGCGTATCTATAATTAGTAGTGACGTCCTTCATGAGTTCTAGAACTAATAGCATGGTTATAGTGTCTCGTCCTTTGAAAATTCTAGAACCGGTAGCACGGTTACAGAGTCCGGTCCTTTATGAATTCTAGAATCAATTTCATAGGTAATGGTGTTTAGTAGTTTGTCAAAATTCTGAATGGTGTCTTGTTATAGTGTCATAGAACCAGGGTTACTGACTTTGCTGATTTCCAAACTAAACAGTGAGATTGTTTGGGAACAGAAATGATGTCTCATACTTAATCAAATATTCACCATCTGCCTTAAGAAGTAATACTCACAGAATGGATTAAAGTTAAACATAATCATAATTAAACATAATATAATAAGAGTAACCATGATTTATAATATTTAAACATTATTTAAATTATTTAAATGATTTACAATATTTTTATTATTGTTTAACATTAAAAAAAGGATTCCAACAATCTCCCCCTTTTCGATGATCACAAATCATAGAATTTATAAGACATACATTTTATAAATAAATAAATAGATTTCTTATCATATCAAGGTATTAGAGAATATATTTAAAAAATATCATAAATGAATTTCTTCTCCCATCACTAGTGGAAATGATGGATTTAACATTGAGTTTTTTACATCGGTTCTAAGAAACCAAAGAAAAATAGTGAAGAAAAAAGTTTTTGGCATCTATTTTTATAAACACCAATGTCAAAAAATAAAACTATAAGGTTTTAGGCATCAGTTATCCAAAAAAAAATAATTGTAAAAAATAAGAAAATAAAGTTTTGGGTGTTATTTTTTATGAAAACCAATGCCAAAAACTAAAATCGTAAGGTTTTTGGTGTTGGTTATCCAAAAATCCGATGATGAAAAATAATAAAAATACAGTTTCAGTTTTATTTTTACAATAAACCAATGCCAAAAACCCTAAAAATAAATATTTCATCATCAGCTCATGTAGGAATTAACGCTAAAAATAAAAAAAATGTTTTTCTGTTGGTCACCAGAGAAAGCGATGTAACGCCCCGACCCTAATTACCTAGAGTCGGTGCCTTATTATATAACATTGGCATGATCACGAGAAAGATCAAGTCTCGAAAGACCGATTAGTTTAGTAGCCTTGGAATAACTAGATACATCCATAAATTTTACATTACATCATAAAAAAAACATCTTGTCTTCATATCCCCTCATACTATCCCTGCAGGTCATTCATAAATTACTTCTTCATAATCCTGGGAAAAAATAAAACATTGAAAGGGGTGAGCTCAGATGCTCAGTAAGGATAACATTATAGCAGAAGCTTTCATAAATAAGCATAAACACTTAAGGCAATTTATAACTAAAACAAAAGCCTTTTAAACTTGAACTTCAGCATAAAATGGCAAAGGTAAAATGAAATAATTCCATTTACTTACTCACATGGATATTCTACTAGTCGAATGATCACATGCAATATCAATAACCACTTTCATAATGATGGAATGCATAATGCCAGACTATCATAACCACATAGCCAAGGCCTCGTGCCAAGACTACAAATAAGATTTTGCCAAGGCCTTGTGCCAAGACACTAGTTTGTCTCATGAGACCTACCGTTGCATCGAGGAGCTATAGCGAGCTCCACCCGTCACTTATTAAGTCCAATGCATTCCTCATATGAACATGTTTAAACATAACATAAACATTCGTATTAAAAATAGCATACCAAATGTCAATACTTTTACCACAAACCATGAATGGTATAAAAACAGCACATCCACAGTCAAACATAACTCATTCGATACAATATGGAAGATTTTATTGTATCACATTAACCTCAATCAAGAATAATGAAGGATGTTGACATAGATGAAAATAATCATCAAAACTATTTGAGAGAAATATCCCCCTTTTCTTGAAAACATTTAAAAGTCACACTATTTGTAAAGAAGCCATTTAAAAGTAGATTTTTGAATCAAAGTGTCCCATACCACTTTGAAACTTTTTAAAAGGAGTTTTAATTTCTAAAATTTAATGTCCATATAAATAAATCCTTAAAACCATTTTTAAAACATGGACATTAATGAGAAAGGTTTAGATGAATAAGTCTTTAAAACATTTAAAAATGGTATTTTAGTTAGAGATTCTAACCAAAATAGACACTTGAATACAAATAATTGAGGTAATCAAAACTTTGTAATATCATGAGAATAAAGGGTTTCATGATATACTATTTCAAAGTACATTATATACACCACATAAAAGTGATTTGGTGTATATCATCAAAGAAGTCTCAATGGAATGTAAATTGAGATGAAATCTCTCCTAATGGTTGTATCCTTAGGTTAAGGATAAATCAACGAAATAATTATGTGTGAAAAATATAAATACACTAAATATGATTGGATATTCAGTGTAAAACAATCAAAGGACATTCACACATATTCTTGTAAAAACAACACCAACGAATTGGATGTTTAACTCAACAAATGGAGAATGAGTTAAAATTACTCTTATCAAATTCATATCAATGACTTGAAAATTATCAATGGAGTGATTATGTGTATCAAACGTATATCCACAGGAAGGGGAGTGGAAATTATGACATAATCAAATGAATAGTGATTCCACACATAATCTTGGAGTAATATAATCAATGAAATATGCGTAAAGCCAAATGAGTGGAAATTGAAATTTCAAATTCCCTTATCGATTAGGCAACTTACGAAACATACACCCATGAAAGAAGTATCATACCCAGATGATGTAAATACCCATAAATTAAAGTATATTACACAATGAATACAATCATGGGTAGTACACATACACCACATGCAATAATTAAGTGGTGAACAATGGAATTATCACGAAATTAAGAGCGAGATAAGAAACTCCTTACCACGTTAATCAACTGAGTCGTACGGCCAAAAGTTAATAACCACCAAATGATTTACAGAATAACATGAATATAAAGATAATCATGATAATATATATCAAATGTCAGTACACAATACACCACTTTCAATAATTTAGTGGCAAACAATGGAAATCTCACGGAATTGAAAGTGAGATAAGAAAATCCCTTACTTGTACTTTTTCCTTGGTCGATGGTAGGTTTACCTCCTGTATAATGGTGAAATAATTGTTATTGAATAATACAAGAATCATTTACTTTAATATGATATCATATATGATCTTTTAACATTGATTTGTTAATAATATCTTAGAATTATCGTTATTTCGGGTGTTAACGGGTTCATTTTACTTTATATTCTTTGTTATGTGAGCCATATTCGTTTTTAATGGGATGTATATTATTCATATCCAGAATGATATCAAGTCCTTATATACTATTTTTAAATCATCAAATTATAATTATACTTGAATGGATATGATGGACAATGAATCTCATCGCGTTCGTGGAGACGGTAGTCCGTACATACGCAGGAGCGACAATATCATTCTTTTGATATTAAAATAATATATAATTGGATTTTATATCATATATATAGAATCATTATCATGTTATATTTATTATTTACATGAGTTACACATCATTATTATACCCATCCAAATAATAATATATTGAATAACAATTACACCACGACGTGGAGACGGTAAGCCGTACGTACGCACGTATGGTGACATGTTCTTCAAAGGATGGATAGAATACTGAATATGGTTGTACCATATTTATAATAACATCACAGTATATATATGATACTGTAGTTATTATTTTTTAATGGTAATAACAAAGAAAGAGGTGTAGGATCGAAATATAGTATGAGATGCTCAATATACAAGAGGGGGGGGGGGTGAATTGTATACTTTAAAAATTCCTTTGGAACCTTTAAAGTTAGTTATGAATAACTAAAGTTTCCTTAAGAAAAGGAAAGGGCTATGTTTAACAAAGTTAAACTAAGTAAATTCACAACACCTCTAACACCGAACTAAACTTGGAAAGAGATTCCAAAAGTAGGTTCCGGAATTTGAAACTTAACAAAAGTTACAATATGAGATTCTACCTTAAAGCATATAGAATCTAAATGAATCAGAGTAAGTAAGGAAGTATAAAAAAGTTATACTTTCCTTAAGATACAAATTGCAGCGGAATAAAAACAAGTAGTAAAACTACTAGTAACAAGATAATAGTCTTTTAACCCAAAGAGAAGGGTATCCAACAACCTTGGATAAAGGTCCCTTGATTTATACTTTTAAGCAAGTCTGTCTTACCCACACCAGGGTAAGCCCTCGATACGAAGATCAGTGTCTCTGTCTTGCTATCCCCGCAAGCCCTCAACTTCAAGGTAGTTGGCAACCTCTGTCCTCCTCAGCAAGGAAGCCCTCAAACTTTAAGGTAGTCGGCACCTCTGTCTTCCTATCCCCGGAAGCCCTCGAATGTAATCACCAACATTCAGAGTCGCACGAAGCTTTGAGTGTTAATAAGAGTCTCTCTCTCTAGAAATCACTTCAACAGCATGTATGCACAAAGTCCAAATTGTTCATCCATCCGTTGCGAGCTTTTTCAAATGAGCTCCTATTTATAGGTAAGGTCGGCTCCTTCTCCAACGGTCATATTTTCCTTAAAGATCGGAGGGACCTGTACACGTGTCACTTAGACAATGGTTAGTTTATAACAAAATGGACGACATCGTTTTATAACAAAACAAGTGTAACAGAATGTACGACATCGTTTTAAACTCTAACATAAATGTTCGGAATAGAAACTTCGGAGTGAAGGTTCGGAGTGAATAAATTCAGAGTGTATAAAACAAAGATAATCAGATTCTGTTTAATAGGTGAATTCAGAATGAGAATTCGGAATAGGAATTTGTCATCAGAAATCATAATGAGAATTCATCATCAGAATTCGTAATGAGAATTCGTCATCAGAATTCGTAATGAGAATTCTTCATCAGAATTCGTAATGGAAATTCGGAATGAGATTTCTTCATTAGAATTCGTAATGGGAATTCTTCATTGGAATTCGTAATAAGAATTCAGAATGGGATTTCTTCATTAGAATTCGTAATGAGAATTCTTCTTCAGAATTCGTAATGAGAATTCGGAATGGGATTTCTTCATTAGAATTCATAATAAGAATTCTTCTTCAGAATTCGTAATGAGAATTCGGAATGGGATTTCTTCATGAGAATTCGTAATGAGAATTCTTCTTCAGAATTAGTATCCTGAATCTGGAATAGAACTTAGTCAGAGTTCATATCCGGAATTCGGAATGAAACTTCCTTATAGTTCTTTATCCGGAATCCGAATACTAAACAGAATGCTTTATATCAAAGTTTTAATGATTCCGAGAAAATGAATCCGAATCTCATACTTAAGAAAAATATGGATGAAAGTATGATAAGGATAATTTTTCTTATAAAAGCAATTTTCCTTAAGATAAGATGTTTTTGATTTTCAAAACAAGAAGGAATGGAAAAGTCATAAGGAAAACCTTATTGACTCAACAATCTCCCCCTTTTTGGAAAGCACAAACATCCTTACGAAAAACAAAAATTCTAAGAAGAAAGAAACAAATTAATGCTTATCTCCCTTGTTTTAAGGATATATATGAATACGACTAACTCCCCCTTTGGCTTTGAAACTCTAAGGATCATATTCATATTTCCGGAGTGATATTTCATAAGAAGGTCTTCTTTAAGAAAAACTCCCCCTTAAACAAACTCTTATTAGAGTTCTTTTTCCTTGGGTATTTTTTCTTTCTCCCCCTTTGATAAACTCTTATTAGAGTTCTTCTTTTTCTTAAGGATCTTTTCCTTCTCCCCCTTTGTGATTTTCAAAAAGAATTGTAAGGAATGGAGAAACTTAACAAAGTACCTGAGATATTAGTAATAATAACAGACGAAACAACAAGCACAATTTTCATTAGATTTGAAATGTCAGCAACAAAAGAATTACAACAAAAAAATCGGATTGGGTTATTTCGGATCTTTTTCCTTAGACATGAGGCCCTTTAGAATAGTCTTGATTTTCTTGAGGCCTTTATGATCTTCTTCGGCTTGCTTCTCTAAGACCACTATTCTTGCGGATTGAGCTTCAATTATTTCTTCCTGAGCCTTCAACTTTTCTTCCTGAGCTTTCATTTTCTCTTCCTGAGCCTTCATCCTCTCTTCAAAATCGATCCGATGATCCCTTTCAAATTTCCAATTTTGAGAAACGGAATTGAGCTTCCCATTCAGATCTCTCAGTTCCTGAATCCGAAAGTTCTTTTCCTCTGTCAACTTTTCTTCAAAGGATGCGATCAGCTCATTAATCTTCTTGTCCTCGGTTCCAAAGGCATCCTTAACATTATCTTGAAACTCATCGAAAAGCCTCATCTCTTCCACAGTCTTCTTAGACCAGCTTGTAATCCTCCTGCAAGGTCTTTTATGATCTTCGTAACCAATAAAAAAGTTTTTGAACTGTGCCTCAATATCAACTCACTTATCCATAACCATGGATACAGAGTCTGTTTTCTGATTCAACGCATGTTGGAGCATCTGGCATCTAGAGTCGATACTAGAGAAGGTCGGAATGGTTCCTACCAACTTCTTCAAAGACTGAACAACAAATTCATGCCCCAGAGAGGATGACTCCGAATCCGAAACTTTTCTAGGAGAATTTTCTTCCTCAATAAGCTCCAACTTTCTTTTAGAAGAACTACCAGCTTCCTTCCTCTTTCTTACTTCTGAGCTCGGAGTCTCGGTAAGAATTTTCTTTCCCTTATCTTTTTCCAGAATTGAAACCTGTTCCGGAGATCTCTTCTCACTATCAGAGACTTGAACAATATTATCTTCCTCATCAGCAACTTCTATATTTTAATTCTGAGCAGCATCAAGTAAAATATGCTCTTCTTCTCTCAGATAAGAAACTTCTTCTTCACCTTTCTCTTCTTCCATTGTCGGAGTAACAAGCTTCGAAGATTCAGCTTCAGAAGTTCGGAGCGATAAGTGTTCCGAAGGAGTTCCCTTGTACTCATCTACTTGTTTTAGCACATCTCCTGTCTCACCACTTCCTTCAGCAGCCTCTTTAACTTGTTCCACTTTCTCTACTTCCTCAGTATTAGTAGCAACAGCTTGTTCCGGAGCAACGAGATTTCTTCCTGGAGTCTCAGGTAGAGATTCCATGGAGAAAGATCTCGGAACTGGAATTGTTGCTGAAACCATTTCATTGAACTTTAACAACGCTTGAACATCCTCGGCTTCTGACATCTTCTTCTTAAGCTTCTTCTCCTTTGCTTGCTTTTCAAGCTCATCAGCAGTTTTTTCCTTCAAAGCTTTAGCTTCCGCAGGGTCCAAACCGAACTGCGGATCCCCTTCTTTCCTTGTTTCTTTATCTGCTCTCCACTTTGCAACAACCTCATCAGTATATGCTTTCTTCTTCTTAGGCTTTGGAGGTGCGGAATGGACTTTCTTAGACTTAGGATCTTCTGATTCTACTTCCACTTGTTTCAGCTTTCTCTTCCTTACCGGCGTAGAGGATTCCGGATCAGCAGTTTTCGGAGCCACTTCTTCTTGATCAGGTAGATCAATAAACATTCCAGAATTCTTGTCAAAGTCTACATTCATTCTTTTCAGAGTATCATCACTTACCAACAAGATTTTACACACCCTTGGTTTAGATCTGCAAGCTTCCTTGAAGGATTCAAGGCACCGAACTATCAACTTTGACAAAATTGCTGGGTACATCACGATCTGTGCTCTGAGATTTCCCTTCTTAAGATTCTCAATGGTTATGAGAATATGCTTCATGAAGTTAAACTTCCTTAGATTTATGAGGAAATATAATATATAGATCTCACTCTTCTTCAAGATGTCCTTATCACCTTTTCTCGGTACGATAAGTCCTTGCACCCATAGTTCCAGAATCCGAAAATTTGTAGATAGACTTGCAATTTTCGGAGCCTTATCATCAGCCAGTCCGAGAGTTTCTAAGGCTTTCTCTTTGTTGAAGCTACCCTTAGAGTCCGGCAATACGTGAGAAATAAACTCAGCTTCACCTTCATAAGTTAACCCTACAAAGCTTGCAGCCTTGGTGTAAGAAAGCTTATATGTCTTGCCATACGATTTGAAAGAAAACTTCTCTCTATCATCTTCCTTAAAGAAAGAAACTGATTCATAAAATTCGACAAGTAAATCAGAATATACTTCATCTTGATTACTGGTTTTAGATACCGCAACATCCTCCCAGCCATTCAGCTTGATGTTCTTTGAGATAAGGGAATCATAATTGTTAAAGAAATCTGGAAGGAGTAATCTTTCTCTGTATACTAACCACTGAGAAATAGGCTTGGTTGAAGACATTTATTGAGAAGCTAACTCTGCAGACATTCGGATCTGAAGTCCTCTGAGAAATTCGGAACGGAGTAAACTATGGTTCGGAACGGCCTTAAAACAGAGGGGCAGAACTTCAACACGCGAAAGCTTGAAACCGATGTGGGACAAGAAATTGGGTCCCCTTTATATAGGCAACGAGATGACGGTTCACCTTCCACAGTTGATCTAACGGTTGGAATAATCTGAGATCAGATCTGACGGTTGAAAACTTGAATCCGATCTTTTTGAGGTTTTTATTAAGAAAAAGTGTTAAGAAAACCGAAATCCGAAAACATAATACAAGAAACTACCAGCAAGTAAAATATGAATACGAAAACTTGAGTAAGAAAATCATACCTTTTGGATTGGCTTAGGAAAGTTATTCGTAATGGGTAATATAAAGACGACTACGAAAAACTCAATACGAAAAACTAAATACGAAAAACTCAATACGAAAAAGTAAATATGAAAAAGTAAATATGAAAAAGTAAATACAAAAAAAAACTTGGTACGAAAATCTGGTTATGAAAGTACCAGTACGAAAGTTGTCCATTCCAGAAATTTTTAATACAAATACTTCCATTCTAGAAGTATTCTGTATGAAAATATCCATTCTGGAAATTTTTCATTCCGGAAGTTCCATTCCGGAAATTTTCGTTCCGAAAAATTAGAAAACAAAATTTTAAGAAACAATTTGTTAATCAATCAATCAAATGTACTCCCCCTATAAAAAGGAGTTTATTACTGTAAGGAGAATTTTTCAACAGAAAGTTAATTAAGGAAGATTACCTCACGGTTATCATTCCTAGCTTCTGTTTAATATATTCAAATCTATCTTAAGGCAAAGATTTTGTGAAAATATCAGCTAGTTGATCTTGCGTTCCGATAAACTGAAGAATAATATCTCCTTTAAGTGTGTGATCCCTAAGAAAGTGATGCCTAATATCTATGTGTTTTGCACGAGAGTGATGTGCAGGGTTTTTACTTAGGGCAATGGCACTCGTGTTATCACACAAAATTTGAGTTTTGGTAAAACTCAAGCCATAGTCTGTGAGTGTGTGTTGCATCCACAACACTTGTGCACAACAACTTCCAGCTGCTACATATTCAGCTTCAGCAGTGGAGAGTGCTACAGAATGTTGCTTCTTGCAGGACCAAGAAACTAATGAATATCCTAAGAAATGACAAGTTCCGGATGTACTTTTTCTATCCATTCTACATCCACCAAAGTCAGCATCAGAAAATCTTTTTAGAACAAAATCATTTCCAGAAGTATAAAATAATCCTAGATCCATGGTTCCCTTAAGGTAGCGAAAAATTCTTTTTACCGCCTTTAAGTGAGATTCCTTAGGATTGGATTGATATCTTGCACATAAGCATACTGAAAACATTAAGTCTGGTCGACTAGCTGTTAAGTAAAGTAGACTTCCTATCATACCTCTAAAAGATGTTTGAACTACCAGTTTCCCAGCTTCATCAAGATCTAAAGAGTTTGAGGTACCAATGGGAGTACTTATACTCTTAGTGTTGTCATAACCATAATTTTTAAGAAGATCTTTAATATACTTATGTTGAGATATGTAGGTTCCTTCTGGTTTTTGAGAAATTTGAAAACTAAGGAAAAATGTTAACTCACCCATCATACTCATTTCAAACTCATATTTCATTAGACTAGCGAAAGAGTCAGTCAAAGATTGTTGAGTTGAACCAAATATAATGTCATCAACATAAATTTGAACAATTAAAACATTTTTCTTATCTTTTTTTATAAAAAGGGTTGGATCTGCATTTCCCTTAACATAGTTATTTTGAAGCAAAAATCCAGTAAGTCTATCATACCATGCTCGTGGGGCTTGTTTAAGACCATACAAAGCTTTGGTAAGTCTAAAAACATGATCTGGATGTTTTGTATCTTCAAAGCTAGGAGGTTGTTCAATAAAAACTTCCTCTTGAACATAACCGTTAAGAAAAGCACATTTCACATCCATTTGATAAAGTTTGAAATTAAAGAATGCTGCAAAAGCAAGTAGAATACGGATAGATTCAAGTCTAGCTACTGGAGCATAGGTTTCTTCATAGTCTATTCCTTCTTGCTGATTATAGCCTTTAGCAACAAGTCTAGCTTTATTTCTAACAATGACTCCATTTTCATCACATTTATTTCTGAAAACCCATTTTACTCCAATAACAGAAGTTTCCTTAGGTCTTTCAACCAAGGTCCAGACTTGATTCCTTTCGAATTCATTTAGTTCATCTTGCATTGCTTTGATCCAATCATCATCACCTAAAGCTTCATCTGTGCTTTTAGGTTCTAATTGGGAAAGAAATGCTAGATGTTCTACTTCATTTCTTAAGGAACTTCTAGTCCTTACCGGTTGGTTTACATCACCAATGATACTATCACTGGGATGATTCTTAAGAAACACCTGATTTGGGTTTTGTAAAACCTGTTCATCAACATAGGGTAGAAAGTCTTCTGGGGTAAATGTTTCAGAAGTATCTTCTAGAACAATTTCCTTATCAGAAGATTCTTCTATCAAAGTTCGACAATCAGTTTTTGAAAACACATCTGAGGATGTAAGTTGAGATGGTTTAAAAACAAAAGGATCTGACTCATCAAATTTCACATGCATTGTTTCCTCAACAGTAC
The DNA here is from genome assembly GCA_963277665.1 of Viscum album. Taxonomy (NCBI): domain Eukaryota; kingdom Viridiplantae; phylum Streptophyta; class Magnoliopsida; order Santalales; family Viscaceae; genus Viscum; species Viscum album. The sequence goes on from OY728148.1 coordinate 908,769,199, forward strand.
AAGTATTTTTATTAAAAACTCTATAAGCCTTAGAGGTTGTGGAATAACCTAAGAAAATTCCTTCATCAGATTTTGGTGCGAATTTATGTAGGTTATCTTTAGTATTCAAAATGAATACTTTGCAACCAAAAACCTTGAAGTAGGAAAGTCTTGGTTTTCTACCATTCCATAACTCATAAGGAGTTTTATTAAGAAAAGGTCTAATCAAAACTCGATTTATAGTATAACAAGCAGTACTTACAGCTTCAGCCCAGAAATGTCTAGCAATAGAATATTCACTCAACATGGTTCTTGTTATCTCTTGAAGAATTCTATTTCTTCTTTCAACAACACCATTCTGTTGAGGAGTTCTAGGTGCTGCAAAATTGTGAGTAATACCTTTCTTACTACAAAAAGTTTCAAAATCAGAATTTTGAAATTCTCCTCCATGATCACTATGAATAGTTTTCAATGGAATGTTTTTCTCATTTTTAACTTGAGCTCTAAAACTTTTGAAATAAGAAAAAGCTTCATATTTCTTTGCTAGAAAATAGACCCAAGTAAATCTAGTGTAATCATCAACTAAAACAAACACATAGTATTTGCCTCCAATACTTCCAGTTTGTGTTAGACCAAAAAGATCCATGTGCACCAACTGTAATGCACCAGTTGTTGAGACTTCACCGATTGACTTAAAACTAGATTTATGTTGCTTGCCATATTGACAAGGATCACAAACTTTAGAAGAATCAAATCTAAGCTCCGGTAGATCCTTAACAAGTTTCTTCTTAGAGAGTTTACATAGGTTTCTAAGGTTACAGTGTCCTAGTCTTCTATGCCATAACCAAGAATGATATTCTATTGCACTTAGGCAAGGTAGATCTTGGCTTCTTAGGTCTTCTAAGTTTAAGGTGTAAACATTCTCTTTCCTGTTGGCTGAGAGAATAAATTCTTCCTTGGAATTGTGAACTAAGCACTTATCATTCCTAAAATTCACAAGGTAACCTTCATCACATAACTGACTTATGCTAATGAGGTTGTGCTTCAGACCTTTAACAAAAAGAACATTTGAAATCAAGGTTTTACCTAAAAGAACAATATTACCAATACCAACAATCTCTCCCTTAGCATTGTCTCCGAAAGTTACCTTTCCTCCTTTCATTTTGATAATCTTTTCAAAAAAGCTTTTGTTACCAGTCATGTGCCAGGAACATCCACTATCCATGTACCATATATTGTTACTGGAACTTTCTTTATTTTCCTTAGCCATAAGACAATGATTATCAATAGGAAATTTGGCTATAAGACCAAGATTCTTCTGTCCTGAAGATTCATAATCAGAAGATTCATCTGAAGAGTCACCACCACTGGCACTCCAGGTGTCATTAGCTTTCATAACTTTCTTAGCTTTGGCTTTATAAAACTTCTTTTTTTTCTTGTCTGAATGCCTTTCTTTTCTTTCTTTCTTTCTGAGCATAGGGAAATCTGGTCTAATATGTCCAGCTCTTTTACATTCATAACAAGTAACTTCTCCATCTTTCTTATCTTTCCTATCCTTTTTCTTATACTTGGATTGAAAATTTATTTGTCCAGCTATCTTGTTCATCCTTCGAGCAAGATTGGATAATTCATTTTCTGAGACTTCACTCTCACTAGATTCGGATTGGAAAATGACTTTCTTAGACTTGGATCTGGTTACTCTCTCAGGAGTCTTAGCTTTCATCTGATTTGAAGTTGTAGTAAAAGCAACAGTACCATTTCCATTCTTTTTCTTGATGTTGTCAGCATCTCTCTTCATTCTTGTTTCATGTTGTAGAAGAGTTCCAAATAATTCATCAAGAGTAATTTGAGTAACCTTCCTGTTCTCATCTATAGCTGTTCTCTTGGATTCCCACTCATTGGGCATAATGTCAATTATCTTTTCCACAAGAGCTTCATCATCTAAACCTTTCTCTCCCATAGATTCTAGACTATTGACAATAGTCATAAATCTTTGTTGAACTTTACAGATAGGTTCTCCATAAGGAAAATTGAAGCCATGATATTCAGCTCTAAGCATAGCTCTTCTAGTCTCAATTACTTTAGAAGTCCCAAAGTGTGTAACTTCTAACTTCTTCCATATACAATTAGCTGCTTCACAAGAAGAAATTTGGCTATATATATTTCTGGTCATTGAACATAATAAAGTGTTGCGTACCTTATAGTTGAGTTGATATTCTTGCTTTTCCTGGTTAGTAAAGGTTCTGACTTCCTTGTCAGGAATTTTATAATCACTAGTAAGCATGACAAAGTTGTCTACTCCAGTATTGATAACAAATGTCTTCATACGATCTCTCCAGTATTCATAATCATTACCATAAAATATTGGTGGTCTTGTAGGATTCATATTGTCAATAGATCCAACATTAATTCCTGCCATACTAAAAATAACTTTGCACACAAACTTGTTAGTAGCTCAGAATCGTAATCACAAAGTTCGGAATGAGAAAAGTTCGGAATGGATAAATCAGAATGACAAAGTTCGGAAGGATAAAGTGAGCAAGAAAAACATGTATGTGAGTATAAGTATTTCAGTAACCGGCTCTGATACCAAATGTAAGAATGGTATAGAGTAAGAGGTTTCCAACCTCTGATACCAATTGTAGGATCGAAATATAGTATGAGATGCTCAATATATAGGAGGGGGGGTGAATTGTATACTTTAAAAATTCCTTTGGAACCTTTAAAGTTAGTTATGAATAACTAAAGTTTCCTTAAGAAAAGGAAAGGGCTAAGTTTAACAAAGTTAAACTAAGTAAATTCACAACACCTCTAACACCGAACTAAACTTGGAAAGAGATTCCAAAAGTAGGTTCCGGAAATATGGTTCCGGAATTTTAAACTTAACAAAAGTTACAATATGAGATTCTACCTTAAAGCGTATAGAATCTAAATGAATCAGAGTAAGTAAGGAAGTATAAAAAAGTTATACTTTCCTTAAGATACAAATTGCAGCGGAATAAAAACAAGTACTAAAACTACTAGTAACAAGATAATACTCTTTTAACCCAAAGAGAAGGGTATCCAACAACCTTGGATAAAGGTCCCTTGATTTATACTTTCAAGAAAGTCTGTCTTACCCACACCAGGGTAAGCCCTCGATACGAAGATCGGTGTCTCTGTCTTGCTATCCCCGCAAGCCCTCAACTTCAAGGTAGTTGGCAACCTCTGTCCTCCTCAGCAAGGAATCCCTCGAACTTTAAGGTAGTCGGCACCTCTGTCTTCCTATCCCCGGAAGCCCTCGAATGTAATCACCAACATTCGGAGTCGCACGAAGCTTTGAGAGTTAATAAGAGTCTCTCTCTCTAGAAATCACTTCAACAGCATGTATGCACAAAGTCCAAATTGTTCATCCATCCGTTGCGAGCTTTTTCAAATGAGCTCCTATTTATAGGTAAGGTCGGCTCCTTCTCCAACGGTCATATTTTCCTTAAAGATCGGAGGGACCTGTACACGTGTCACTTAGACAACGGTTAGTTTATAACAAAATGGTCGACATCGTTTTATAACAAAACAAGTGTAACAGAATGTACGACATCGTTTTAAACTCTAACATAAAAGTTCGGAATAGAAACTTCGGAGTGAAGGTTCGGAGTGAATAAATTCAGAGTGTATAAAACAAAGATAATCAGATTCTGTTTAATAGGTGAATTCGGAATGAGAATTCGAAATAGGAATTCGTCATCAGAAATCGTAATGAGAATTCATCATCAGAATTCGTAATGAGAATTCGTCATCAGAATTCGTAATGAGAATTCTTCATCAGAATTCGTAATGGAAATTCGGAATGAGATTTCTTCATTAGAATTCGTAATGGGAATTCTTCATTGGAATTCGTAATAAGAATTCGGAATGGGATTTCTTCATTAGAATTCGTAATGAGAATTCTTCTTCAGAATTCGTAATGAGAATTCGGAATGGGATTTCTTCATTAGAATTCATAATAAGAATTCTTCTTCAGAATTCGTAATGAGAATTCGGAATGGGATTTCTTCATGAGAATTCGTAATGAGAATTCTTCTTCAGAATTAGTATCCTGAATCTGGAATAGAACTTAGTCAGAGTTCATATCCGGAATTCAGAATGAAACTTCCTTATAGTTCTTTATCCAGAATCCGAATACTAAACAGAATGCTTTATATCAAAGTTTTAATGATTCCGAGAAAATGAATCCGAATCTCATACTTAAGAAAAATATGGATGAAAGTATGATAAGGATAATTTTTCTTATAAAAGCAATTTTCCTTAAGATAAGATGTTTGTTATTTTAAAAACAAGAAGGAATGAAAATGTCATAAGGAAAACCTTATTGACTCAACAAGAGGAAGTGGAAGAAGAAAGGAACATAAAAAGGGGTGGTGAAAACATTACCTCTTCTTCGGGTTCTTCCTTTTGATTTGATCAAAAGGGCTCCTTAGGTTGGCTTTCTGATCAAACTAAGGCCTCTAGGTTGTAGTGAGGGAAGTTGGGAGAGTATTTGGGCAGAGTTTGGCCTAACCAAAAGGCTTTGAAGGTGTGAAGAAATGATAAGGAGGAGTGCCTTTTTATAATAGGGGTGAGGGGCACCTTTGGAAAAGATAGAAATATTAATTTATAATAAATTCATATTCAGTTTATAATGGCTCTAAAGTTGACTATTCAAAGGTTAAGGTGGGGATAGGTCGAAAACCACTCAACCAATAGAATTTAGACAGGTTTGGGTACTTATATTAACCTTATCTTTAAGTATTAACTCTAAGTTAATTAGTTTCACATTTACAATGTCTCTTTGTATTTTTATATAATATGGTTAATAAACTTACTATATAAATCTAAGAGACCCCCAAGTGGTCCATTAATGATGAAACTATCATGATATAAGTCTCTTGGACAAACCTTAGATTTTTAGGAATTTAATATCAATTAATAATATAATATTTGTTTTAAGAACTCTTTTATGTCATTTTTGACACTATTCAATAGTTGATTTTTGTGAAACTCATAACAGATTGATTACTTCAAAAAAAGTAAATTAAATCAATCCTAATATATCATATTATCCTAGAAAATTAGTTTAATTCATTAAAAGTTTCATATTATATTTATTTGGGTATTTATAATATCAATTATTTTAATTTTTCACTATTATAGTAATTACTGTATCATCATTGTGTCATAAATAAAATAAATTATTTAATGTCTAAAAATTATAAATAAAATATCATTATGTAGGAAATCTTTTTATATTTCTAATGAATATTTATAATCGAAAATACAACATATATAACCCTATGTAAAAATTGTTTTGCTAAAAGATATATGCTTGTGTCATTTTTGTATTCATTTTAACTTAATTAAAATAAAGTGTCATTATCACTTACAAGTGGATCCATGGGGTCCCAAAATCGACCCAAAGATGCCCATGGTCGACCATGTATCAACCAATAGGGTTAAGACACGTTTTAGGGTAATTTAGTATTATTATAATATTATTTTTTTTAACCCTTATTTACCGGATTTACCCTTAACCATGGTAAATAAAATATTTACCGCAGTAATTATTCAAAATGTCTAAAAATAAAAGTTACCTATTTACACAATTTGAACATCCTGATTCCAAATATGGAATCCATTTTCCTAAATTCAAAACACATAAGTGGCAGAAATTAATTTGAAATTAATTCCCACTGTCAAAACAAAAAGCGTGTTTTTAAGAGATAATAACTATCAAAAGATTGACACTTGTTTATGTTCGGTTTAATTGTAAAATTATGTCCAATGAACAACATTATATTAAATGGTAAAAATATATTCTAAATATACTTTAAAACTACTAAAATTCATAATTTATCACTATTAATTATTTTGATTAAAAAAGTTGTTTTTAATTAAAATTTAGTAATTTTCACTATTCATCAAAATATGAAAGTTATCCGAAAAGTACCAAAATTTCACCTTAGGCTAAATTAGATATTCCGAATCCAAAAATGAAGTCCATTTTGAAATATAAAATATATATAATTTTAAAAGGTAGGTATTACTATTCATAACGGCTAGTTTGATCGGTTGTGGTGTGTGTTAAAACTCGAAGTTGCGTACAACAAACGCTACTGTTTTATTCAAAGGAAAGCATACCGTGGATGCTTGGGATGTTTCATTTTAAATTTTTTTGATGTCTCCATTTAGTCAAAAAGTTTAAAATATTGTATTTAAAATGTTTTCACTATTAAAAGTTGATAAAAGTGCAATACTGAAAATGAATCTGTTCTTGCATTATGACTAAGAAACTCATAATATGGATTCTAAAATTATAAGGATTATATAAAGTTTAAAATTTAGTTAATACTATTCACGACCTCTTTTAATGGATTTTTTTTGTAAGTCAAGGTGTGATTGAACTCGGTGTTGCGTGTAGTGCAAGTTATTGAATTATTTTGAAGAAATAACAGACTATGAAATCTTGGGGTGTTACAAGCGATGCCAAAAAGTCTTAAAATTTTTACATGTGCATTCGATTATTCAAAACCCTAAGCCCAATTTCATTCTCTTGTCTCTCCCGACTCGCGATGAAACTGACGACTTTCCAACCACCCCCATGCCTCATTTTGGTTTATTTATAACATTTTAATCTTCATTTCATGATCAAAGGTTCTCATTCATTCATCCTTTATCTTTGGTTTTTCATTTACGTTTGTATATCTTGATTTGAATCATCTTCATGGCTGCAACTAAACAGGTTTTATTTTTTTGTTCGTACAGGATTATCTATCATATATACTACTTATTTTGTTAGATCTTCCAGTGTTTACTATTCTAATAAATTATAAGGAGAAAATTGATATTGTTTCTCAATTTATTATCTTCAAATTCAAACATTGTATGTGTAAGAACCCAGATCTTCTTTTCAGGTATGTTTTTCCTTTTTCTGGAGTTTTTGAGAAAAGAGGAGTTTCTGGAAATTTTTGAAGTACATGCTGTGTACTTTATCAGTACACGCCGTGTACTTCATTGTCGTAGGAGGCTATGCGATGGCTGTGTTATGGCCACACACACGGTCGTGTGGGATGACATGGAGGCTGCCAAAAGCGGAGTATGGAAAGGGCAAGTACACGCCATGTACTTTAAAAGTAAATGCCATGTATTTTATTTTATTTCTCATTAAATGGATCAAGGTTGCGTATGACAGACAAAAACCACTTCTTTTAGGTTTCATTCATCCAAGAGTGCTGAGAATCCATGGATATTCAACGAGCCCTCAATCCTTCGTCTGTCATCCAAATCGAACTCCATCGATTGCATTGGAATCACATCAGTGAGTTCTCTCTTCTTCTAGAGCATCATTTTCCAATTCCTCATCTTTTTCAAGTTATCATGGGTTGAACATTTTATGTGTTTTTGTAGATCTATGACATTATAAGAATATTCAATCTTCGAGGTTAAAGTATATAGATCTCCTAACTCCGAGGTAGGGGGTTTGTGCCTTTCTATAGATTTTTTTGATTATTATGTGCAAATTTCACCAATACCCTTGAACAGGCTATTTCATGTTTACTGTTTTCCCCATGTTGTTTGCCTTCATTGCTTGTATGCCTGAGTAGAGGTTATTGTTTGGGAATAGGTTATTTTTTTTTGATTTGGATGTATTTCCCATGTATGTTTTCTTTCTTTGAACTTTGGATCTTGTTTTCCTATTAGGATGCTGTTTACTTTCCCATGCCTAGTGTTATTGGATAGTGTGACTGTTATACTGTTGTGCTGTAGAATTATAACCAAGTAGTTCATGAAGTTTACTTTGTCCATTACACGCTGCTACAATTTCTTGACTTACAAAAGGCCAAGAGAACCTGGTGTATAGACCATAGGGAGAATGGATGATGAGGGCTTCTATAGAGTGTATTTATAATTTACGATGTGAGACCACATGGGGAATTGACGATGAGTGCTTCCCCAGAGTGTCTGTAGTTACTCGACATGGGTCACAGGGGGAATAAGACATTGAGTGCTTCCCCAGAGCCCCTTTAGTACCGATACAAGACAATAAGGGGAATTGATGGTGAGTGCTTCCTCATAGAGTCTATTCTTAAGCTGAACCAGAGGGTTTAAACTGAGTGTACTGCCTAGAGGGTTGCTTGCACTTGTTAGGTAGGAATAGAGGGGATAGGCTGTGAGTACTTCCCAGAGTGTTACCTTGTTTTTATATTCTTGCTTGAGTTTCTAGGTAGGACAAGAGGGGATAGGCTATGGGTAATTCCCATAGGGTAACCTGTTGTGTTATCTGTTTTGTTTAGCTGTTTCATGCTGTGTGGTGATTTCAATTCTTTAAAACTATGGATTTTTTTACTACTTAGTGCTTCCTTGTTTACTGCTTTCTGTACTTTTACATTCCATATACTCTCTAACTATTAGGTACAAATCTTTGGGTGGTTGCCTACTAGGATTTAGTCACACACCATGTTTGGGCCATGATTATGGGCCCAAACAGATTATATTGTTGCATGTATAGATAAGGCCAAGCGCCCTTCTAATTCAGCTACCTAACTTGCTATGAAGCTAAGGAGCATGGGACCAAGATATGGCTTGTGATGCTGAGGAGTATATCTTCTTTCTTTTTCACTTTGGTTTAGCACAATTGTATTCTAAAATTGTGACTTGTTTGGCTGTTATCCTAGACCTATGTATCATGCATCGTTACATATATATTTGTGCTCTAGTTTTTTAGTATTCCAGTCTTCTATTGTTTCATGTTGTTGGATATTTATTTTTACCTCTATTTTATATGTTGTTTACTTCCACTGTGTACTCCGCCAATGAGGGAATAGTTTTCCGCTATCACACCCAAGACCCTCGCTGCTAGTCGGTAGCCTCTGGCATTCAGGTAAATGCGCTTGAGGCCATGTGACTGACTAAGTATGGGGTGCCCTTGGGTGGCTTCTGGAACCGGGACATTACAAAGTGGTATCAAAGGGTTTCTTTTCTCTTGATTTACTATTTGGAGCCTGTAGCAAGAATAAGAAGGAATTGGTAATTGGTGTTAAGCTGTGCCTGGGAGTAGCTAACCCGTGTACTGTGAAAATCCAATCTACCTCATTTAATTAAAATTTTTCTGTTTTTTCAATTGTGATATTTGATTTGATTTCACCTTGAGTGACTCACATGATTTGTGCTGTTACTGTTGATGTTATTGAGGTTCTATTTCTTTGGAAACCCGATGAGATGAGGGTATGCCATCTCATGCATCATATAGGCACCTGCTAGAAATCACATGCCATGCATTTTTTCCATGCCATCTAGGATTCATTAATGATTTCACGTTGTTGAGATAGATTGTGTGTAAAATATGCATGATGTTGTGATTGTTTCCTTGATATAAATACCTAGAGTTTGATAGGGTATTGTTTGTGTATAGTTTTGCTTGAATGAATGCCAAAATTTTGTTCTTGAGGTGTTATGGGCCCTCATGAACCAGAATTTGGTGGACCATTTATAACATCCCAAGTAATTAATGAATAATAGATATTTTTTATCTACGTCTATTAATGAATAAGATAGTTTTTAGAGTCTTAAAATGAGAATAAATCCAATCTTAAGCATGGAATACACTAATATTTTTAAAAGATTATTTTACTGCCTTTTGATGGAAAACCATTTTTAAATCAAAATTTTGACAATTTTATAATCTCTATTTGTCAAAATAAACTTATTATTTATGATTGGGACATTGAAATTTACCTTGGGTAAATTTTTTTGGTATTTTTCTGAAAATGTTCATTTTTTAATGAATAGTGAAAAATACTGCATTTTACATCAAAACTGATTTTTCATCTAATTTAATTATATGGTTAGATTATCTTTATATTGGGGTTTAAATTGAAATTATAATATATTTTTACAATTTAATCCAATAGTGGTAATGGAATTAATTTCACTTTGAAATCAGACTTAAACTAGTGTCAATCTTTTGATACATTTTGTTACATAAAAACACGCTATTTGTTTTGACAGCGAGAATTAATTATTAAATTAATTAATGAAACTTATATGTTTTGAATTTTGTAATATAGACATAATTTTTGAATTTGTAATATCAAATATATCTTAGGGTGAATTTTTGGTATATTTCTAAAAAACTTCAATTTTTGATGAATAGTGAAACCACTAAGTGGTACTTAAAAACTAATTTTTCGTTTAAATGAAATTTTACCACCTCTGTGTTTTAAATTTCAAAAATCAGACATACATGGTTGTCATTAAGAAATAAAATTTGGTTCAATGGGATTAAAATAATTTTTCGGTGAATAGTAACTTTTAAGTTTTTAATCGCGATTAGAGGTAATTAATGTAATTTAAGGTAAGAATAATGTTTTAATAATATTAAATGAACTTTATACATGTCTTACCCTTATTGGATGTGTCATGGCCAACCAAGACAATCCATGGGTCAACTTGGGGACCCCATGGAGCCACTTTGGTAGGAAAATGACATTAATATCTTTTTATTTAATGTTAAAATAAAAATGTCACAAACATGAGTTGTTTTACTAAAACAATTTTTAAATGGGGTTATACAAGTAATATTTTTAACTATAAATATTCATTATAAATATAAGAATATTTAATACATCATGATATTTTTTTTATAATTTTTAGACATTAAATAAATTAAATTATTTATGACATCATGATGATGTAGCGATTACCTCATTATTTAACGATTTAAATAAAATGAAAAGATAATGTAAAATCTAAGTCCTACACATGTTAAAAACCTATTGGATGAGTATATTTCGAACCCTTATCACTGTATCCTCTAAATACATCAATTTGGTACCTTTAAAATCCGAAACTCATTTGAAAATAAAGTAACATTTTATACCTTTCCAAGAGTGCCCCTCCTCTCCTCTTATAAAAGGCCCCCACCTCTACCTCCTAAACCACAACTCTCAAGCCTTTGTCTCGGTCAAACCCTGCCCATTTTGTCTCTCCACATCCCTCTCTGACTTCTAGAATCCTCACTTTGGGCAGAAGTCTTCCCAAGGAATCCTTTGATCTCAAATCAAAAAGAGTTACCCGATTTTAAGGTAATGTCTTCACTTGTGTTCTTTTGTTTAATTTTGCTTCTCCAACCCCCTAAAATATTTTTATTCATTTATTTTGTAACAAATCTAGTATATTAAATATACTATTATGTTTCTATAAGAATCTTTCGAGCTACACTTACACACACCTACATCTAATGGTTAAAGAATATACTGTTTCTATGGATGGAGAATTTCTGCCTCACAAAACGATGATTGTTCAATATTCTTCTAACACCTTCAAAGGTGGCCATTAAGATGCCACTATATTTATATATGATATATAATATTTTTATTTTTTCCTTATGCTTCTGTATTTTCTCATTTATGTCATACCTTTATGGTTTCCATTATGGGTAAACACGATATCTTCATTTTAGGAAGTGCGGACTACCGCCCCCTCAAATTGATTTGATTCGTTAATTCCATATGTGGGACGTATAAAGGATGGAGTTAATGATATTATATATGATATTACATAGGAATTATAATATACCTTAATTTCATTATGATTACATTCCATAAAATATGAAATAGAAATGAAAGTAGCGTTCATGCGTACGTACGACTTACCGTCTCCATGAACGGTGCATTTCATTTCTTACCTCTAAACGTTATGTAATATTATAAATTCATGTATATACTGGATATATATGATATATATGATATCTACATCATGAGTATAACTCTGGATATAATGAATACATGAACAACTTGTAATTATAAAGAGTTTATTTTGACTCAAGTACCAATGATCGTTAAAACGACCGTTATTAACTTAAATAATTACATAGTGTTCATGAAATGGTAATAAGTGATATAAAAGGAATAATGAACTTGAAAAAGGTTCTTAAGCAAGTAGAAATTAACTCAAGTTTATTATTCAGGAGGTTAAAGAACTATCGAGTCAAGTCGGACCTGAGGTATGGGACTTCGTCTCAATCTCTTTTCATTGAGGCATATTTTGTTTTATACACAACCTTCTTTTATATGGTGTATAAACCCCTTTGAATTTTACGTTATCCAAAAGGAATATTTTTTATACGAAGAGTTTTACTAAACCACAAAAGGGAATGTTTTTGTCGTACGTATGCGGCGACAACGACTTCTCCGCCGCCGTGACCATTATTTGAGTTTCGGCTTCCTCTAAATGCCATACCTTTTTTTGAATGAAAAATAAATACCATGTTTTAATTTTACTTTCTTTTGGTATTTAAAATGGTTTTCATAATTTTTTTATATCAATGTGTTGTATTGATAACTTGTGATTGAAAAGTGGAAATGTTATGTATCCTTTATGCATGTTTTATGTGAAACGATTATGTTATGGTTCTTGGGAATTATTATGAAGATGGGTGGTTCCATGCTAAACTAAGGGAGGGTGAGCCTGATATAGCACTCCAATGCATTGGGTAATGCGAAGGAGTTAAACGTTAAGGTTTCTCCGAATATATTTAGGGAATATATTGTGATGGGTATTCCAAATGTAACCAAGAGGGTTACTCCCAACGTAAGAATGTCACTACTGGAAATGCAGGATTTCCCAACAGTTTAGAACCGTTGGGAAAGGATGTAGAATTGTTGGTATATGTTATACCAACGGTTCTGCAACCCATAGGGAAGTAAGCCATTGGGAAAAGTTTTTCCCAACGGTTTACAGTGAACCGTTGAGATAGGGTGTTGAAAAATTACCCTATCCCAACGGTTTTCAAGAACCGTTGGGAAATAGTGCACAAATTTATCAGGTTTTTCCCAACGGTTTGCCAAACCATTGTGAAAAACCAAACATATCCTCTTTCCCAACGGTTATCCAAACTGTTGAGAAAAACCCAATATATTCTCTTTCCCAACGGTTTAGAACCATTGGGAAAAGTGTTTTACCAATGGTTCTATGAACCGTTGGTAAAACAAGGCCTACACATTCTATGCCAATGGTTCAAAACTGTTGGCATATCCTCTGATGGGCAAATTGCACAGCAGCTCTGCAATTTACCCAGCAGATATTCAATTTGCACACCAGGTCTCATTTTGTGGGTTCCCCCTCATTTTCAATCCAACTATTGTACCTGCAATAAACTAACACATACATATACAATTATTGTACCTGTAATAACCAACTAACACTTACATATAGAGAACAAATTCAAACACATTTAATATATAATTGTGGAACTATATACATCCATAATTAAATTAGAATTCATAACATAATTATAATTTAGATGACAATTATATGTGGAATCCGGAAGTCAATTCATAATTTGATCGGTTTTTTGTATACCATATATTTTTACTTGAAATAATGTCCATTTTAAACATAATACATACACCTGGAGAGCTACCGGCCACACCGTGCCTTGGATTGAGGCGGGGTTGACTGGTACACGTCACATATGACCCATGGATCGTTCTGATAATGTATCGACACAATCCGAATGCGTTTGTTAGGTTTTCCGTATGTTAGTTGATGTTTTTCAATTAAAATGACGTAATTTTGAAACAAAAGGCAGACACTTTGAGTGGTGCCGGCCACACCGCGCCTCGGATTGAGGCGGCGTTGACTCGTACACGTCACATATGACCCATGGATCATTCTCCTAAAGTTTCAATGGAAACCGAATGCGTTTGGTCGGTTTTCCATATGTACTTAAATTGTTGTCCATTTTAAGAAAAAGACAGATACTTTGAGTGGTGGTGGCCACACCACACCTCGTATTGAGGCGGAGTTGACTCGTACACATCACATATGACCCATGGATCGTTGTGCTAAAGTATCGACACAATCCGAATGCGTTTAGTCGGTTTTCTGTATGCCAGTTGATGTTTTTCACTTCAAATGACGTCCTTTTGAAACAGAAGACATACACTTTGAGTGGTGGCAGCTACAACACACCTCAGATTGAGGAGGGGTTGACTCGTACACATCAAATATGACCCATGGATCGTTGTACTAATGTATCGACATAATCCGAATGCGTTTGGTCGGTTTTCCATATGCCAGTTGATGTTTTTCAATTAAAATGACGTACTTTTGAAACAAAAGGCAGACACTTTGAGTGGTTCCGGCCACACCGTGCCTCGGATTGAGGTTGGGTTGACTTGTACATCTCACATATGACCCATGGATCGTTGTGCTAATGTATCGACACAATCTGAATGCGTTTGGTCGGTTTTCCGTATGTACTTAAATTGTTGTCCATTTTAAGAAAAAGACAGACACTTTGAGTGGTGGGGGCCACAATGCACCTCGGATTGAGGCGGGGTTGACTCATACATGTCACATATGACCCATGGATCATTGCGATAAAATATCGACACAATCTGAATGCGTTTGGTCGGTTTTCCGTATGCCAGTTGATGTTTTTCACTTCAAATGACGTCCTTTTGAAACAGAAGACATACACTTTGAGTGGTGGAGGCCACACCGCACCTCGGATTGAGGTGGGGTTGACTCGTACACGTCACATATGACCCATGGATTATTCTCCTAAAGATTCAACAGAAACCGAATGCGTTTGGTTGGTTTTCTGTATGTACTTAAATTGTTGTCCATTTTAAGCCAATGACAGACACTTTGAGTGGTGGCGGCCACACCACGCCTCGGATTGTGGCGGGGTTGACTCGTACACGTCACATATGACCCATGGATCGTTTTTCTAAAGTATCGACACAATCCGAATGCGTTTGGTCGGTTTTCCGTATGCCAATTGATGGTTTTCACTTCAAATCATGTCCTTTTGAAACAGAAGACAGACAGTTTGAGTGGTGGCGGCCACACCGCGCCTCAGATTGAGGAGGGGTTGACTCGTACACATCACATATGACCCATGTATCGTTGTGATAATGTATCGACACAATCCAAATGTGTTTGATCGGTTTTCTGTATTCCAGTTGATGTTTTTCAATTAAAATGACGTACTTTTGAAACAAAAGGCAGACACTTTGAGTGGTGCCGGCCACACCGCCCCTCGGATTGAGGCGAGGTTGACTCGTACACATCACATATGACCCATGGATCGTTGTGCTAATGTATCGACACAATACGAATGCGTTTGGTCGGTTTTCCGTATGTCAGTTGATGTATTTCATTACAAATGACGTCCTTTTGAAACAGAAGACAGACACTTTGAGTTTTGGAGGCCACACCGCACCTTGGATTGAGGCGGGGTTGACTCTTAAACGTCACATATGACCCATGGATCGTTGTGCTAAAGTATTGACACAATCCGAATGCGTTTGGTCGGTTTTCCGTATGCCAGTTGATGTTTTTTACTTCCAATGACGTCCTTTTGAAACAGAAGACAGACACTTTGAGTGGTGGCGGCCAAACCGTGCCTCAGATTGAGGCGGGGTTGACTCGTACACGTCACATATGACCCATGGATCGTTGTGCTAAAGTATCGACACAATCTGAATGCGTTTGGTCAGTTTTCCGTATGACAGTTGATGTATTTCACTTCAAATGACGTCCTTTTGAAACAGAAGACAGAAACTTTGAGTTGTGGTGGCCACACCGCGCCTCAGATTGAGGCGGGGTTGACTCGTAAACATCACATATGACCCATGGATCATTCTCCTAAATTTTCAACGGAAACCAAATGCGTTTGGTCGGTTTTCCGTATGTACTTAAATTGTTGTCCATTTTAAGCCAAAGACAGACACTTTGAGTGGTGGCGACCACACCGTGCCTCAGATTGAGGTAGGTTTGACTCGTACATGTCACATATGATCCATGGATCGTTTTTCTAAAGTATCGACACAATCCGAATGCGTTTGGTCGGTTTTCCGTATGCCAGTTGATGTTTTTCACTTCAAATGACATCCTTTTGAAACAGAAGACATACATTTTGAGTGGTGGCGGCTACACCGCACCTCATATTGAGGCGGGGTTGACTCATACACGTCACATATGACCCATGGATCGTTCTCCTAAAGTTTCAATGGAAACCGAATGCGTTTGGTCGGTTTTCCGTATGTACTTAAATTGTTGTCCATTTTAAGCCAAAGACATACACTTTGAGTGGTGGCGGCCACACCGCGCCTCAGATTGAGGCGGGGTTGACTCGTGCACGTCACATATGACCCATGGATCGTTGTGCTAAAGTATCGACACAATCCAAATGCGTTTGGTCGGTTTTCCGTATGCTAGTTGATGTTTTTCACTTCAAATGACGTCCTTTTGAAACAGAAGACAGACACTTTGAGTGGTGGCGGCCACACCGCGCCTCGGATTGAGGCGGGGTTGACTCGTACACGTCACATATGACCCATGGATCGTTCTCCTAAAGTTTCAATGGAAACCGAATGTGTTTGGTTGGTTTTCCATATGTACTTAAATTGTTGTCCATTTTAAGCCAAAGACATACACTTTGAGTGGTGGCGGCCACACCACGCCTCGGATTGAGGCGGGGTTGACTCGTACACGTCACATATGACCCATGGATCGTTGTGCTAATGTATCGACACAATCTGAATGTGTTGTTCAGTTTTCTGTATGCCAGTTGATGTTTTTCACTTCAAATGAGGTCCTTTTGAAACAGAAGACAGACACTTTGAGTGGTGGCGGCCACACCGCGCCTCGGATTGAGGCGGGGTTGACTCGTACATGTCACATATGACCCATGGATCGTTCTCCTAAAGTTTCAATGAAAACCTAATGCGTTTGTTCAGTTTACTGTATGTACTCAACCTATGGGTTCACATTAACTACATAATCACACACTTCACTACTACCATAAAACACATAAACCACACCACCACCACACAAGACGCATAGCATTTCTCACTTTCATTTATAAGCCACTTCATTCACACTTACATTGTCCATTCATTTAATGTTAAATTAATTAAATCCATTTACCACACATCCATTTCTATTCCATCTCATTTATTTAATATCTTGTTTTTTGGTTTTAAAAGTATAATTTATTCCATAGACAACCAGGAAACTAATAAAACCACCACACAATAACTCACCATCTCACAATAACCATCGAATCCATTTTACATCAACCAACCATCTCACCAAAACAACCACATATCACAACAAAAATATTGCACATCACAAACCACCGCACAACCAAAACCACCTCACCACATCATACACCACAACTTCATCACACAACACCTCCACACGACACAACACCACCACACATCATCACTATCATTCAACTTCACATGTCACATCCATGCCCACTAACCATCACATTACAACCCCACATATCACAAATCCCAACTGGTCACCCCAATTCCCATAAAATAGCCTACAACATACAATGAAACACAACAAAAAACCTCTCATAGAGGCAACATACCCCAACTTCCACAATTTATTTATTCAAGGTTTTTTATTACATTACCCCTTTATTTAGAATGGACATTATAACACAACTGATATTCTAGGGGAAACTAATTAATTAACAAAATATTCATTCATTTCCCTATTTTTCACGGTGAACTCACATCAAAATCCAAACTTAAAACTAAAATATTAGATCAATAAAAATAAAAACAAGGTATCATATGTGTATAAAGAATAAAATACCTGATTTGAGATGATTCTGATGGGTTTTCACCTATTCAGATGGCGGAGTTCGAGAGTACCAGAGAGCTGGAGCTGGATTGATAACTTAAAACAAAAATATTAGATCAATAATAATAAAAATAAGGTAGTATATGTTTATAAAGGAAAAAATACATGATTTTAGATGGGGTTTCACCTCTTCGGATGGGGGAGTTCACGAGAGAAGAAGAGCCGTGGAGCAGGAATGAATTTTGGGTTCTGTCGCGAATGGGGGAGAGCAGCACCACGACTGTATTTGGGGGAAATATTTCCCAATGGTTTATAAAAATTTTTGGGAGAGAGATGTTTAGGTACCCTTTGCCAACGGTTCTATGGAACCGTTGGAAAAAGGGAACATAAAACACCCATGTGCCAACAGTTTCTTCAAACCGTTGGCAAAGGGGTGACTTTTCCCAACGGTCTCAATGAACCGTTGGAAAAGGATTCCCTAATCCTTCAACACCAATGGTTTAAGCAAACCGTTGGTAAACACCTGTTGGTAAAACCCGAATTCCAGTAGTGTGTTATGAATTCCTCAAGTCACCTTTATATCTTATGATTTATATGATTTATTCTTGATTTGATTAGGTATGTTAAAGTGCTTATGTTTTATGAGTAGAGTATGATTTCATTGATTCTTATGTATATATGTACTCATGTTTCCTTTCCATATTTTTATATCCCTTACTGAGCTTTTTATGCTCATCCCAAGTTTTTGAAATGTTTTTCACAGGTCAAGGGAAGGGTACATGAATTGATGATAGTGTCAAGGAAGTGTCAATACAGAATCCATGTTTTATTTTAAATATGTTTCTGTTGATGGGAAAAAATGAATACTATCTTTTATTGTGACCACTTTGTTTAAATGTGGGATGTAATGCATGATTTATGATATAATTCTCTGAAAATCTAAACCTAAAAAGATCCTCAAGGTGTATTCTTGAAATATCTCAATATTAAGTAATGTTTAAGGCTAGGACCTTATAGTTGGTATCAGAGGTCGGTTGAGATAACTTTAGGAGTTAGAAATCTATTAAATGATTATCCAAATTTTTTTTGTGGTCAAATTGAAATGATATAGCATGTGAAGATTACCATGTTGCTTCATCTAAGACATGTTTGTTCAGAATGGTTTTCTGCAGAGGAAATAGGGAGGTAGTGCTAGGAAGGCATACAAAAGGAAATAACCTTCCGAATCAGCATCATGAGATGGTCGGAATTGGAACTGGACAGTTTGTTGCAGTAATGACGTAGTTGACTCAAGCGATAAATGGTGGAGGTATCCATGCACGATATCAGCAAGATCAACAGCAGAGGAACATGTCAGTCGTGGAATATTTCATGAGGCAACATCCCCCATCATTCAGAGGATCATCTGACCCGGTGCTAGCTGAAGGGTGGATTAAAGCACTGGAGAAGATTTTCGATTTCATGGGGTGTTCAGACAATGAAAAGGTTAGTCTTGCTATTTACCGTTTGGAGGGTGAAGCAGATCAGTGGTGGTCGATGGTTAAAAATATTAGGGTCGCTGATGAGATTGATGCCCTCGACTGGGATGAATTCAAAGGTATGTTTCTTGAGAAGTATTTTCCTAAGGCTGTTCGACTTAGGATGGAAAAAAAATTCTTGGAATTGAGGCAAGAGGAAGACTCAGTGGCTGCCTATGAAGGGAGGTTCACTCGATTGGCAAGGTATGCTCCAAATTTTATCCGATACCTTGAAAGTAAAATCAATCATTTTTACTCAGGATTAAAGCCAAAATATTGAAGGAATTTAGCTTCTTGTGAGTTGAAAAGTTATGAAAAGATTGTTCGATTTGATGAGAAGGTGGAAATAGAGTTTGTCGATGATCAAGTGTTCTATAAAAACTAGCAGAAGAAGTGACCGAGGTGCAAAGAGAAAGGAAATAATTCTTCAAAAAGGTCTGATGGTAAGAAAACTAAGTTTCTAGTTTGTGATAATTGTGATAAAAGGCATGCTGGGGAATGTCTTCTAAATTCTGGAATGTGCTACCGATGTGGTAAGATGGGACATAAGGCTCGTGATTGCACTGAAAGAGATCAAGGTGAAGGTAAGATCAAATTTGATTTACAATTAGTGAAATGTTCTAATTGCAATGAGATGGGTCACTATGCAAATGAGTGTCTGAAAAAGAGCTCGAGTGATGGGAAGCAGTTAGACTACAAGCAGAAAGGGGTGGTGAAATTCTTTGAAACTACTTCAGTAGATATCGGGCCATCAAATGAAATGGTATCAGGTACTTTGTTTGTTTTTTCAGATTATGCTAGTGTGTTGTTTGTTTCGGGGTCTACACATTCTTTCATCTCTGAAAACTTTTCTAGTAAAATGGGAACACCATCTCAAGAAATGACTCTTGAACTTGTGGTAAAAACACATAGGGGAAATGTTGAGGAAAAAATAATTTATAAGAATCTTCCTATCCTTATCTATGGAAAGAACCTACTTGAAAACCTTATTGTTTTACCTCTAGTAGAGTTTGATGTTATCCTGGGTATGGATTGACTCTCTATTTACCATAGTAAGATTGACTGTAGAGATAAAGAAGTTTCATTTCAGAAAGAATTTTAGTTTGTGCACAAGAATGAACCCTTACTGTTGATAACTTATCAAGAGGCCGAGAAACTTGTAAAAGAAGAAAATGAATGTTACCTTTCACACATCATTGAAAACAAAGGAACTGTTCAGATTAATGATGTGCCAATGGTAAATGAGTATCCTGATGTTTTTCCTGATGAGTTGCCTGGAATAATACCAGATCAAGAAGTTGAATTTACTGTTGACTTAGTTCTTGATGCTAAGCCAATTTCAAAACCCCCTTATCGAATGGTTCAAATTGAACTTTTAGAGTTGAAGGAGAAATTGCAAGATTTATTAGAGAAAGGTTTCATTCGACCTAGCACATCACCATGGGGTGCTCATGTTTTATTTGATAAAAATAAATATGGTTCTATGAAACTTTGCATTGATTATAGAGCCTTGAATAATATCACTGTTAAGAACAAGTATCCTTTTCCTCATATCGATGATTTGTTTGATCAATTCCAGGGAGCTCAGTTTTTTTCAAAGATTGACCTGAGACCGGGGTACCATCAGTTGAAGGTAAAGGAAGAAGATATTCCGAAGGCCGTGTTTCGAACAATATATGGCCATTATGAATTTTTAGTAATTCCTTTTGGGCCGACCAATGCACCTGTTGTATTCATGGACCTTATGAATAGAATTTTCCATGAGTTCTTGGATAAGTTTATGGTTGTTTTCATTGATGATATTTTGGTGTTTTCTAAAAGTAAAGAGGAGCATGAAAGTCGTTTAAGGGTTATCTTGCAAACCATAAAAGAAAAGAAATTGTATGGGAAATTCAGCAAGTGTGAGTTTTGGTTGCAACAAATTTCTTTCCTTGGTCACATTGTTTCTAAATATGGGATAACTATTGATCCTGCAAAAACAAAGGTTGTTGAAGAATGGACAAGACCCACAAATGTAACTGAGATTCGTAGTTTATTTGGTTTGGCAGGCTATTACCGAAGGTTTGTTATAAATTTTTCATGGTTATCTAGTCCAATGACTAAGCTAACTCGGAAGGGTGTTTAGTTTATCTGGAAAAAAGAATGTGATGATTGTTTTTAGGAATTGAAATGAAGATTGGTAAATGATCCAGTTTTGGCACTACCTTCCAGGAATGATGAGTTTGTTATCTATAGTTATGCTTCATTGAAAGGACTTGGTTGTGTCCTAATGTAGAATGATAAGGTAATTGCTTATGCTTCACGACAGTTGAAAACTCATGCAGTAAATTACCCTACACATGATTTGGAATTAGCTGCTATTGTTTTCGCTTTAAAAATTTGGAGGCATCATTTGTATGGAGTAAAGTGTGAAATATATACTGATCACAAAAGTTTAAAGTATATATTCACCCAGAAAGAATTGAACATGAGACAGAGGAGATGGCTAGAATTAATCAAGGATTATGATTGTACAATTCATTACCATCCGGTAAAAGAAAATAAAGTGGATGATGATTTGAGTCAAAAAAGTAATGCTTCATTAACAATGCTGCATTTTGAACATGATCCTTTGTTTAAGGATTTGATGAACTTTGGCATATAAGTTTTTGGTGCAGGATGTTCTTCTGTTTTGTTTCAGGTATCAGTGAAATATTCTCTATCAGATATAATCAAGTAAGCACAGTAGCAAGATAGTGAGTTTTAGAAAAAGGTAGAGCTGGTTCATAAGGGTAAGTTTCTTGAATTCAACATCGATAATTATTGTGTTTTGAGATTTGGGAAGAGATTGTGTGTGCCTTGTGATTCACAGTTGAAGAGAGAGTTGTTATGTGAAGCTCATAGTTCTCCGTTTTCAGTTCATCCTGGCAGTACTAAGATGTACACAGATCTGCGGGAGTATTACTGGTGGGAGGGAATGAAAAGAGATATTTCTGATTTTACAGTGAAGTGTTTGACTTGTCAACAGGTTAAAGCAGAGCAGAAGTTACCGAAAGGGATGCTTCAGCCTTTACCAGTTCCAGGGTGGAAATGGGAAAATATATCCATGGACTTCGTTGTGGGATTGTCGAAGACACCTCGAGGTAATAAAGCAATCTGGGTTATTGTTGATCGCTGGACTAAATCTTCTCATTTCCATGCTATTAGAGATACATTCTCCTTAGATCAACTTTCTCGATTGTATCTTAAAGAGATAGTCATGTTGCATGGAGTTCCCCTCTCCATTGTATCTGACCTTGATCCCAGGTTCACTTCTAACTTTTGGAAAGGCCTTCAGAAGTCATTGGGTACTGAATTAAATTTTAGTACAGCTTTTCATCCCCAATCAGATGGGCAGTTAGAACGAACAATTCAGACTTTGGAGGATATGCTACGTGCTTGTTCGATGGATTATTAGGGAAGTTGGGACCAAAATCTTTCTTTGGTTGAGTTTTCTTATAATAATAGTTTTCATTCTAGTATACAAATGGCACCATTTGAGGCATTATATGGGAAGTGGTGTCAAACTCCAGCTTTCTAGGATGAAGTGGGTGAAAGGAAGTTGATGAGACCAGAATTGTTAGAAGAGATGGTAGAAAAAGTTCAGTTGATTCAGAAACACATGAGAATAGCTCAGAGCAGGTAGAAGAGTTATGCGGATAACCGGAGGAAGGATCTATCTTTCGAGGTAAGTGATCATGTTTTTCTCAAGGTTTCTCCATGGAAAAGTGTGATGCGATTTGGTAAGAAAGGAAAGCTGAGTCCAAGGTTAATTGGACCATATGAAATTCTGGAGTGAGTTGGATCAGTTTCTTACATAGTGGCTTTACCTCCTAGTTTATCTCAGGTATACAATGTTTTTCATGTTTCAATGTTAAGGAAGTACATGCCAGATCCATCTAATGTTTTGAGTCCGGAGGTAGTTCAGCTGGAAGAGAACCTATCTTATGAGGAACAACCGGTCTAGATTCTTGAGAATAGGGAGCATGTGTTACCGAATAAGGTGATTCATTAGGTAAAGGTTTTGTGAAAAAACCACATGATTGAAGAGGCAACATGGGAATATGAAAATGCAATGAGGGATAAATACCCCCACTTATTAAATAAGTAAATAAATTGCGGGGACACAATTTTCTAAAGGGGGGAAGGATGTAACATCCCATGTAAGTAATGAATAATATATATTTTTTATCTATGTCTATTAACGAATTAGATAGTGTTTAGATGCTTAAAATGAGAATAAATCCAATCTTAAGCATGGAATACACTAATATTTTTTAAAAGATTGTTTTACTACATTTTGATGGCAAACCATTTTTAAATAAAACTTTTGACAATTTTATAATATCTATTTTTCAAAATAAACTTATTCTTTATGATTGGGACATTGAAATTTACCTTGGGTAAATTTTTGGTATTTTTCTGACAATGTTCATTTTTTTAATGAATAGTGTAAAATACTGCATTTTACATCAAAACTGATTTTTCATCTAATTTAATTATATGGTTAGATTATATTTTTAGTTGGTTTTAAAGTGAAATTAGAATATATTTTTACCATTTAATCCAATAGTGGTCATGGAATTAATTTCACTTTGAAATCAGACTTAAACTAGTGTCAATCTTTTGATACATTTTGTTTCATAAAAACACGCTATTTGTTTTGACAGCGAGAATTAATTATTAAATTAATTAATGAAACTTATATGTTTTGAATTTTTTAAAATAGACATAATTTTTTAATTCAGAATATCAAATATAGCTTAGGGTGAATTTTTGGTATTTTTATGAAAAACTTCAATTTTTGATGAATAGTGAAACCACTAAGTGGTACTTAAAAAACTGATTTTTTGTTTAAATGAAATTTTACCACCTCTGTGTTTTGAATTTCAAAAATCATACATACATTTTTTTTCATTAAAAAGTAAAATGTGGTTCAATGGGATTAAAATAATTTTTTGGTGAATAGTAACTTTTAAGTTTTTAATCGCGATTAGAGGTAATTAGTGTAATTTAAGGTAAGAATAATGTTTTAATAATATGAAATAAACTTGACACATGTCCTACCCTTATTGGATGTGTCATGGCCGACCAAGAAAATCCATGGGTCAACTTGGGGACCCCATGGAGCCACTTTGGTTGGAAAATGACATTAATATCTTTTTATTTAATGTTAAAATAAAAATGTCACAAACATGAGTTGTTTTACTAAAACAATTTTTAAATGGGGTTATACAATCATATTCCTGACTATAAATATTAATTAGAAATCTAAAAATATTTCATACATCATGATATATTTTTTATAATTTTTAGACATTAAATAAATTAAATTATTTATGACATCATGATGATGCAGCGATTACCTCATTATTTAACGATTTAAATAAGATGAAAAGATAATGTAAAATCTAAGACCTAAACATGTCAAAAACCTATTAAATGAGTATATTTCTAACCCTTATCACCTTATCCTAGAAATACATCAATTTGGGACCTTTAAAATCCAAAACTCATTTGAAAATAAAGTAACATTTTATACCTTTCCAAGAGTGCCCCTCCTCTCCTCTTATAAAAGGCCCCCACCTCTACCACCTTACCCAAACCTCTCAAGCCTTTTTCTTGGCCAAACTCTGCCCATTTTGTCTCTACACACCCCTATATTACTCCTATAAGACTCACTTTGGGCAGAAGTCTTCCCAAGGAAGCCTTTGAGCTCAAATAAAAAAGAGTTACCCGATTTGAAGGTAATGTCTTCACTTGTGTTCTTTTGTTTTATTTTGATTCTCCAACCCCCTAAACTCTTTTTATTCATTTATTTTGTAACAAATCTAGTATCTTCAATAATATATGATGTTTTTATAAAAATATTTCAAGCTACACTTACACACACCTACATCTAATGGTTAAAGAACATACTGTTTCTGTGGATGGTGAATTTCTACATCACGAAACGATGATTGTTCAATATTCTTCTAACACCTTAAAAGGTGGCCATTAAGATGTAACTATATTTATATATGATATATAATATGTTTATGTTTTCCTTATGCTTCTGTATTTTTCATTTATGTCATACCTTTATGGTTTCCATTATGGGTAAACGCAATATCTTCATTTTAGGAAGTGCGGACTACCGCCCCTCAAAGTGATTTGATTCGTTAATGCCATATGTGGGACGTATAAAGGATGAAGTTAATGATATTATATATGATATTATACTAGAATTATAATATACCTTTATTTCATTATGATTCCATTCCATAAAATATGAAATATAAATGAAAGTAGCGTTCATGCCTACGTACGGTTTACCGTCTCCATGAACGGTGCATTTCATTTCTTACCTCTAAACATTATGTAATAATATAAATGCATTTATATACGGGATATATATGATATATATGATATCTAAATCATGAGTATAACTCTGGATATAATGGATAGATGAACAACTTGTAATTATAAAGATTTTATTTTTGACTCAAGTATCAATGATCGTTAAAACTACCGTTATTAACTTAAATAATTACATAGTGTTCATGAAATGGTAATAAGTGATATAAAAGGAATAATGAACTTGAAAAAGGTTCTTAATTAAGTAGAAATTAACTCAAGTTTATTATTCAGGAGGTTAAAGAATGATCGAGTCAAGTCGGACCTGAGGTATGGGACTTCATCTCAATCTCCTTTCATTGAGGCATATTTTGTTTTATACAAAACCTTATTTTATACGGTGTATAAACCCCTTTGAATTTTACATTTATCCAAAAGGAATATTTTTTATATGAAGTGTTTTACTAAATGACAAAAGGGAATGTTTTTGTTGTACGTATGCGGAGACAACAAATTCTCCATCGCTGTGACCATTATTTGAGTTTCAGCTTCCTCTACAAGCCATACCTTTTTTTAAATGAAAAATAAATACCATGTTTTACTTTTACTTTATTTTGGTATTGAAAATGGTTTTTATAATGTTTTTATATCAATGTGTTGTATTGATATCTTGTGATTGAAAAGTGTAAATGTTATGTTTCCTTTCTACATGTTTTATGTGATACGATTATGTTATGGTTCTTGGACATTATTATGAAGATGGTTGGTTCCATGATAAACTAAGGGTAGGTGAGATCGATATAGCTCTCCAATGCATTGGGTAACGTGAAGGAGTTAAACGTTAAGGTTTCTCCGAAGAGATTTAGGGAATATACTGTGATGGGTATTCCAAATGTAACCAAGAGGGTTACTCCCTACGTAAGAATGTTATGAATGCCTCAAGTTACCTTAATGTTTTATGATTTCTATGATTTATTCATGATTTGATGAGGTATGTTAAAGTGCGTATGTTTTATGAGTAGAGTATGATTTCATTGATTCTTATGTATACATGTACTCATGTTTCCTTTCCATATTTTTATATCCCTTACTGAGCTTTTTATGATCATTCCAAGTTTTTGAAATGTTTTTCACTGGTCAAGGGAAGGGTACATGATATGATGATAGTGTCAAGGAAGTGTCAAGAAAGAATCCATGTTTTATTTTAAATATGTTTCCATTGATGGGAAAAAAATGAATACTATATTTTATTGTAACCACTTTGTTTAAATGTGTGATGTAATGAATGATTTATGATCTAATTCTCTAAAACTCTAAACCTGAAAAGATACTCAAGGTGTATTCTTGAAATATCTGAAGATTAAGTAATGTTTAAGGCTGGGGCCTTATAGTTGGTATCAGAGGTCGGTTTAGATAACTTTAGGAGTTAGAAATCTATTAAATGATTATCCAAATTTTTTTTATGGTCAAATTGAAATGATATAACATTTTAAGATTACCACGTTTCTTCATC
This sequence comes from Viscum album, assembly GCA_963277665.1. NCBI lineage: Eukaryota > Viridiplantae > Streptophyta > Magnoliopsida > Santalales > Viscaceae > Viscum > Viscum album. Next base: position 908,796,187 of record OY728148.1, read on the forward strand.
TAAGACATGTTTTTTCAGAATGGTTTTCCGCAGAGGAAACAGGGAAGCAGTGCTAGGAAGGAATACAGAAGGAAATAACCTTCCGAATCAGCATCCTGAGATGGTCGGAATTGGAACTGAACAGTTTTTTGCAGTAATGGCGCAGTTGAATCAAGCGATAAATGGTGGAGATATCCATGCACGAGATCAGCCAGATCAACCGTAGAGGAACATGTCAGTGGTGGAACATTTCATGAGGCAACATCCCCCATCATTTAGAGGATCATCTGACCCTGTGCTAGCTGAAGGGTGGATTAAATCACTGGAGAAGATTTTCGATGTCATGGGGTGTTCAGACAATCAAAAGGTTAGTCTTTATATTTACCGTTTAGAGGGTGAAGCAGATCAGTGGTGGTCGATGGTTAAAAATATCAGGTATGTTGATGAGATTGATGCTCTCGACTGGGATGAATTCAAAGGTATGTTTCTTGAGAAGTATTTTCCTAAGGATGTTCGACTTAGGATGGAAAAACAATTCTAGGAATTGAGGCAAGATGAAGACTCAGTGGCTGCCTATGAAGAGAGGTTCACTCGATTGGCAAGTTATGCTCCAAATTTTATCCGAGACCTTGATAGTAAAATCAATCGTTTTTACACAGGATTAAAGCCAAAATATCAAAGGTCTTTAGCTTATCGTGAGTTTAAAATTTATGAAAATATTGTTCGATGTGCTGAGAAGGTGGAAATGGAGTTTGTTGTTGATCAAGTGTTCTATAACAACCAGCAGAAGAAGAGACCAAGGTGGAAGGAGAACGTAAAGAATTCTTCAAAAAGGTCTGACGGTAAGAAAAATAAGTTTCCAGTTTGTGATAAATGTGGTAAAAGGCATGCTGGGGAATGTATTATGAATTCTAGAAAGTTCTACAGATGTGGTAAGATGGGAAATAAGGCTCATGATTGCACTGAAAAAGATCAAGGTGAAGGTAAGACCAAATTTGATTTACAGTTAGTGAAATGTTTTAAGTGAAATGAGATGGGTCACTATGAAAACAAGTGTCCGAAAAAGAGCTTGAGTGATGGGAATCAGTTAGACTACAAGCAGAAAGGGGTGGTGAAATCCTTTGCAACTACTTCAACAGATGTAAGGCCATAAAATGAAGTGGTATCATGTACTTTTTATGTTTTTTTTTCAGATTATGCCAGTGTGTTGTTTGATTCGGGGTCTACACATTCTTTCATCTCTGAAAACTTTTCTAGTAAAATGGGAATAACATCTCAAGAAATGACTCTTGAACTTGTGGTAAAAACACATGGGGGAAATGTTGAGGCAAAAAGAATTTATAAGAATCTTCCTATCATTTTCTGTGGAAAGAACCTACTTGAAAACCTTATTGTTTTACCTCTAGTAGAGTTTGATGTTATCCTGGGTATGGATTGGCTCTCTATTTACCATGCTAAGATTGACTGTAGATATAAAGAAGTTTCTTTTTAGAAAGAATTTTAGTTTGTGTACAAGAATTAACCCTTACTATTGATAACTTATCAAGAGGCCGAGAAACATGTAAAAGATGGAAATGAATGTTACCTTGCACACATCGTTGAAAACAAAGGAACTGTTCATATTAATGTTGTGCCAGTGGTAAATGAGTATCCTGATGTTTTTCCTGATGAGTTACCTGGAATATTACCAGATCAGGAAGTTGAATTTACTATTGACTTAGTTCCTGATGCTAAGCCAATTTCAAAACCCCCTTATCGAAGGGCTCAAATTGATCTTTTAGAGTTGAAGGAGCAGTTGCAAGATTTATTAGAGTAAGGTTTCATTCGACCTAGCACATCACCATGGAGTGCTCCTGTTTTATTTGTTAAAAAGAAAGATGGTTCTATGAGACTTTTCATTGATTATATAGCCTTGAATAATATCACTGTTAAGAACTAGTATCATTTGCCTCATGTCGATGATTTGTTTGATCAGCTCCAGGGAGCTCAGTTTTTTTTCAAAGATTGACCTGAGATCGGGGTACCATCAGTTGAAGGTAAAGGAAGCAGATATTACGAAGACCACATTTCTAACAGGATATGGCCATTATGAATTTGTAGTAATGCCTTTTGGGATAACCAATGCATCTGATATATTCATGGACCTTATGAATAGAATTTTCCATGAGTTCTTGGATAAGTTTGTGGTTGTTTTCATTGATGATATTTTGGTGCTTTCTAAAAGTAAAGAGAAGCATGAAAGTCATTTAAGGGTTATCTTGCAAGCCTTAAAAGAAAATAAATTGTATGGGAAATTCAGAAAGTGTGAGTTTTGGTTGAAACAAATTTTTTTCCTTGGTCACATTGTTTCTAAAGATGGGATAACTATTGATCCTGCAAAAACAAAGGTTGTTGAAGAATGGCCAAGACCCACAAATGTAACTGAGATTCGTAGTTTCCTTGGTTTGGCAGGCTATTACTGAAGGTTTGTTAGAAATTTTTCATGGTTATCTAGTCCAATGACTAAGCTAACTTGTAAGGGTGTTAAGTTTATCTGGACAAAAGAATGTGATGATTGTTTTCAGGAATTGAAAAGAAGATTGGTGAATGCTCCAGTTTTGGAACTACCTTTGAGGAATGGTGAGTTTGTTATTTACAGTGATGCTTCATTGAAAGGAATTGGTTTTGTACTAATGCAGAATGATCAGGTAATTGCTTATGCTTCACGACAGTTGAAAACTCATGAGGTAAATTACCCTACACATGATTTGGAATTAGCTGCTGTTGTTTTCGCTTTAAAAATTAGAAGGCATCATTTGTATAGAGTAAAGTGTGAAATATATACCGATCACAAAAGTTTAAAGTATATATTCACTCAGAAAGAATTTAACATGAGATATAGGAGATGGCTAGAATTAATCAAGGATTATGATTGTACAATTCATTACCATCCGGGAAAAGAAAATAAAGTGGATGATGCTTTGAGTCGAAAAAGTAATGCTTCATTAACAATGTTGCATTTAGAACGTGATCCTTTGGTTAAGGATTTGATGAAATTTGGCATAGAATTTTTTGGTGCAAGATGTTCTTCTATTTTGTTTCAGGGATTAGTGAGATCTTCTCTATCAGACAGAATCAAGAAAGCACAGAAGCAGGATAGTGAGTTGCAGAAAAAGGTAGAGCTAGTTCAGAAGGGTAAGTTTCCTGAATTCATCATCGATAATGATAGTGTTTTGAGATTTGGAAAGAGATTATGCGTGCCTTGGGATTCACAGTTGAAGAGAGAGTTGTTATGTGAAGCTCATAGTTCTCCGTTTTCAGTTCATCCTGGAAGTACTAAGATGTATAGAGATCTGCGGGAGTATTTCTGGTGGGATGGAATGAAAAGAGATATTGCTGATTTTACAGTGAAGTGTTTGACTTGTCAACAGGTTAAAGAAAAGTGACAGTTACTGAAAGGGATGCTTCAGCCTTTACCAGTTCTAGAGTGGAAATGGGAAAATATATCCATGGACTTCGTTGTGGGATTGCCTAAGACACCTCGAGGTAACAATAAAATCTGGGTTATTGTTGATCGCTTGACTAAATCTGCTCATTTCCTTGCTATTCGAGATACATTCCCCCTATATAAACTTTCTTGATTGTATCTTAAAGAGATAGTCAGGTTTTATGGAGTTCCCCTCTCCATTGTATCTGACCGTGATCCCAGGTTCACTTCTATCTTTTGGAAAGGCCTTCAGAAGTCGTTGGGTACTGAATTAAATTTTAGTACAGCTTTTCATCCCCAATCAGATGGGAAGTCAGAACAAACAATTCAGACTTTGGAGGATATTCTATGTGCTTGTTCGATGGATTATCAGGGAAGTTGGGACCAACATCTTTCTTTGGTTGAGTTTTCTTATAATAACAGTTTTCATTCTAGTATACAGATGAAACCATTTGAGGCATTATATGGGAAGCGGTGTCGAAATCCAACTTTCTGGGATGAAGTGGGTGAAAGGAAGTTGATGGGACCAGAATTGGTAGAAGAGATGACATAAAAAGTTCAGTTGATTCAGAAACACATGAGAACAGCTCAGAGCAGGCAGAAGAGTTATGCGGATAACCGGAGGAAGGATCTATATTTCGAGGTAGGTGATCATGTTTTTCTCAAGGTTTCTCCATGGAAAAGTGTGATGCGATTTGTTAATAAAGGAAAGCTGAGTCCAAGGTTCATTGGACAATATGAAATTCTGGAGTGAGTTGGATCAGTTTCTTACCAAGTGGCTTTACCTCCAAGTTTATCTCAGGTACACAATGTTTTTCATGTTTCAATGTTAAGGAAGTACATGCCAGATCCATCTCATGTTTTGAGTCCAGAGGTAGTTCAGCTGGAAGAGAACCTATCTTATGAGGAACAACCGGTCCATATTCTTGACCACATGGAGAAAGTGTTACAGAATAAGGTGATTCATCAGGTAAAGGTTTTGTGGAAAAACCAGATGATTTAAGAGGCAACATGGGAATATGAAAATGCAATGAGGGCTAAATACCCCCTCTTATTCAATAAGTAAATAAATTGCAGGGACGCAATTTTCTAAAGGGGGGAAGGATGTAACATCACAAGTAAGTAATTAATAATAGATATTTTTTATCTATGTCTATTAATGAATTAGATAGTGTTTAGAGGCTTAAAATGATAATAAATCCAATCTTATGCATGGAATACACTAATATTTTTTAAAAGATTGTTTTACTTCCTTTTGATGGAAAACCATTTTTAAATCAAAATTTTGAAAATTTTATAAGCCTTATATGTCAAAATAAACCTATTCGTTATGATTGGGACATTTAAATTTACCTTGGGTAAATTTTTGGTATTTTTCTGACGATGTTCATTTTTTAATGAATAGTGAAAAATACTGCATTTTACATCAAAACTAATTTTTCACCTAATTTAATTATATGTTTTTACTATATTTTTAGTTGGTTTTAAAGTGAAATTAGAATATATTTGTACCATTTAATCAAATATTGGTTGTGGAATTAATTTCACTTTGAAATCGGACTTAAACTAGTGTTAATCTTTTGATACATTTTGTTTCATAAAAACATGCTATTTGTTTTGACAGCGGGAATTAATTATTAAATTAATTAATGCAACTTATATGTTTTGAATTTTGTAAAATATACATCATTTTTGAATTTGGAATATAAAATATAGCTTAGAGTGAATTTTTGGTATTTTTCTGAAAAACTTCAATTTTTGATGAATAGTGAAACCACTAAGTGGTACTTGAAAAACTGATTTTTCAATTAAATGAAATTTTACCACCTATGTGTCTTGAATTTAAAAAATCAGACATACATGGTTTTAATTAAGAAGTAAAATGTGGTTCAATGTGATTAAAATAATTTTTTGGTGAATAGTAACTTTTAAGTTTTTAATCGTGATTAGAGGTAATTAGTGTAATTTAAGGAAAGAATAATGTTTTAATAATATGAAATGAACTTAACACATGTCCTAAACTTATTGGATGTGTCATGGCCGACCAATAAAATCCATGGGTCAATTTTGGGACCCCATGGATCCACTTTTGTAGGAAAATGACATTAATATCTTTTTATTTAATGTTAAAATAAAAATGTCACAAACATGAGTTATTTTACTAAAAAAATTTTTAAATGGGGTTATACAAGTAATATTTTTGACTATAAATATTCATTAAAAATCTAAAAATATTTCCTACATCATGATATTTTTTTTTATAATTTTTAGAAATTATATAAATTAAATTATTTATGACATCATGATGATGCAGTGATTACCTCATTATTTAAAGATTTAAATAAAATGAAAAGATAATGTAAAATCTAAGACCTAAACATGTAAAAAACCTATTGGATGAGTATATTTAGAACCCTTATCATCTTATCCTTGCAATAAATCAATTTGGGACCTTTAAAATCCGAAACTCATTTGAAAATAAAGTAACATTTTATACCTTTCCAAGAGTGCCCCTCCTCTCCTCTTACAAAAGGCCCCACCTCTACCTCCTTACCCACACCTCTAAAGCCTTTTTATTGTCCAACCCCTGCCCATTCTGTCTCTCCACATCCCTCTATTACTCCTAGAAGCCTCACTTTTGGTAGAAGTCTTCCCAAGGAATCCTTTGTGCTCAAATCAAAAAGAGTTACCCGATTTTAAGGTAATGTCTTCACTTGTGTTATTTTGTTTTATTTTTCTTCTCCAACCCCCTAAACTCTTTTTATTCATTTCTTTTTTTAAAAACTCCAGTATCTTCAATATAATATGATTTTTTTATAAGAAGCTTTCGAGCTACACTTACACAAACCTACATCTAATGGTTAAAGAACATACTGTTTCTGTGGATGGCGAATTTCTGCCTCACGAAACGATGATTGTTCAATATTCTTATAACACCTTCAAAGGTGACCATTAAGATGTCACTATATATATATATGATATATAATATGTCTATTTTTTCCTTATGCTTCTGTATTTTTCATTTTTTTCATACCTTTATGGTTTCCATTATGGGTAAACGCGATATCTTCATTTCAGGAAGTGCGGACTTCCTTCCCCTCAAAGTGATTTGATTCATTAATGCCATATGTGGGACGTATAAAGGATGGATTTAATGATATTATATATGATATTATACTAGAATTATAATTTACCTTTATGTAATTATGATTCCATTCCATAAATTACGAAATAGAAATGAAAGTAGCGTTCATGCGTACGTACGGCTTACCGTCTCCATGAACGGTGCATTTCATTTCGTACCTCTAAACGTTATGTAATATTATAAATGCATGTATATACTGGATATATATGATATATATGATATCTAAATCATGATTATAACTCTGGATATAATCGATACATGAACAAATTGTAATTATAAAGAGTTTATTTTTGACTCAAGTACCAATGATCGTTAAAACGACCGTTATTAACTTAAATAATTACATAGTGTTCATGAAATGGTAATAATTGATATAAAAGGAATAATGAACTTGAAAAAGGTTCTTATGAAAGTATAAATTAACTCAAGTTTATTATTTAGGAGGTTAAATAACGATCAAGTCAAGTCGGACCCAAGGTATGGGACTTCGTCTCAATCTCCTTTCATTGAGGCATATTTTGTTTTATACACAACCTTCTTTTATACGGTGTATAAACCCCCTTTACTTTTACGTTTATCCAAAATGAATCTTTTTTATACAAAGTAGTTTACTAAACGACAAAAGGGAATGTTTTTGTCGTACGTATGCGGCGACAACGACTTCTCCGCCACCGTGACCATTATTTGAGTTTCAACTTCCTCTACAAGCCATACCTTTTTTTAAATGAAAAATATATACCATGTTTTACTTTTACTTTATTCTGGTATTGAAAATGGTTTTCATAATGTTTTTATATCAATGTGTTGTATTGATATCTTGTGATTGAAAAGTGGAAATGTTATGTTTCTTTTATGCATGTTTTATGTGATACAGTTATGTTATGGTTCTTGGGCATTATTATGAATATAGGTGGTTCCATGATAAACTAAGGGCGGGTGAGCCCGATATAGCTCTCCAATTCATTGGGCAATGCAAAGTAGTTAAACATTATGGTTTCTTTGAAGAGATTTAGGGAATATACTGTGATGGGTATTCCAAACGTAACCAAGAGGGTTACTCCCTACGTAAGAATGTTATGAATGCCTCAAGTTACCTTTATGTCATATTATTTCTATGATTTATTCATGATTTGATGAGGTATATTAAAGTGATTATGTTTTATGAGTAGAGTATGATTTCATTGATTCTTATGTATACATGTACTCATGTTTCCTTTCCATATTTTTATATCCCTTAATGGGATTTTTATGCTCATCCCAAGTTTTTGAAATGTTTTTCATAGGTCAAGGGAAGGGTACATGATTTGATGATAGTGTCAAGGAAGTGTCAAGAAATAATCTATGTTTTATTTTAAATATGTTTCCGTTGATGGGAAAAAATGAATACTATCTTTTATTGTAACCACTTTGTTTAAATGTGGGATGTAATGCATGATTTATGATCTAATTCTCTAAAACTCTAAACCTGAAAAGGTCCTCAAGGTGTATTCATGAAATATCTCAAGATTAAGTAATGTTTAAGGCTAGGTCCTTATACCATTGCCTTTTTTTTCATGTTATAATGTGTATAATATGAAAAACTTTGATTCGCGGGGATTATGGGCCCTCACAGATCGGAATTTGGCACTTTCTATGCTCGTTTCAGTGTTTTCTGGGTTCTGGAGTAGTTTCTGAGGCCTAATATCATGAATAACCCAGAAGACATGCCGTGTAGTGTTAAGTACACTCTGTGTGTTCTTCTATTTGGGAAGAAACTTTATTTCTTAAGTACATGCTATATACTTTATATACACTCCGTGTAGTCTTTTATCGTAACATAGTTCGTGTGGGAAAAGACACGGGATGACGAAATTCTAGAGTGAACATGCCGTGTATCATCCATACATGTCATGTAGAGTCGACCCCATGCCCACCCGTGTAACTAACAACACAGGTTGGCCGTGTCATGTCTAATAAACACCGTGTGGCATCTAAGCACACCATGTAGTCTGACCCAGGTACCTGGCCGTGTCACAAACAACACGGGTTGGTGTCACCCTTTCTTGTACACGTCGTGTCTACCTTGAACACGCTCTGTAGGTTTACCTAGGTACCTGACCATGTCATGGATGACACGGGATGGTGTTATACTTTCTCATACACGCCATGTCCATCTGGAACACACCGTGTAGTGTGACCTGTGTGTCAGGCCGTGTCACTAACAACACGGACCTGGTGAATCTTGTCTATTACATGTCGTGTAGGAAGTTTACATGCCATGTAGTCTTGCCTTAGGAGAGCCATGTTTCTTAGCTGTGTAGATGAAATCAAACAGGGAAGGAGGATTCAAGTACACGTCATGTGTTAAGACAATATGCCATGTGTCTGGGGTGTTACACGACCAGTTTAGGATGGAGTACACACCCATGTGAATGACTTCAGGGAACACGCCGTGTCGTAAATTTACACGTCATGTAGTTATGATTTTTAAACTTGAATTTTTATTTCTCCTTTTCTCTTCTTACACTTCCTTATTTCGATCCCTATTAATTCTGATCTAAGGTGTGCACTTGACCTTGCAGAATCATGCCACCGAGACATCCTCCGATTTTACGCCAGTTGCCAGACACTGATTAGACACTAGACATGGCTGATTAGGGACCACCTATAGATCCTCCAGTTGTGCCAGTCTTGGCACTAGCAGTTATACCTGTTACTGGTGCTGATGCACAGTTCAGGGAGGGATTTCTGAGGATTATGTAGACCTTTTAGGGAGCGTCGCCTCCTACCCAGTCGATGGCCAATTTGACTTGAGTCTTCCAGTAGCAGCATCCTCCCACCTTCTCAGGTGAAGGAGGATGACAGACTGTAGAGTCATGGCTAGAATCCATGCTGACGATCTTTGAGACTCTAGAGATGCCTCTATATAGGAAGGTCAATCTCTCTACCTATATGCTTCAGGACTCCGCCAAGAGGTGGTGGGATGTGATCTCACAGGTGGGATGCCAGTAGGTTATGGTATGGGATGAGTTTCAGCGCATCTTCTTTGACTACTTCTACCCGGAGACCCTGAGGGCCGATCGAGCCAGAGAGTTCATGATTCTAGAGCAGGGTACTCTTTCGGTCATGGAGTATTCCTCCCACTTTATCAAGCTGCAGCACTTCACGCCTATTTCAGGAGGTGATCAGTCGTTCATGGAAAGGAAGTTAGAGGATGGTATGAGGCATGACATCTGATCACAGGTGAACATATTCTGGTTGACTTCTATCACTTATATAATTAACTAGGAGATGATCACAGAGAACAATATGAGGGATTATAGAGTTGTGAGCCAGAGAGGCTTGACATCTGGGGTTAGTATTCCTCCTTCTGACAGCAGGAAGCGCCGTAGGGAGTCTTCACGTGGTGATCTGAGGAGGTGAGACACTTCTTCTTCTGGTAGCCTGGTGGTGTGTTACTAGTGCAAAAAGAGTGGGAATAAAAGGCCACATTTCCCAAAAGACCAAGTGGAGTTCCGATTTTATGACAAGTTGGGTCACCTTCAGCACTTCTGTTAGATCTTCTCTCCAGCAGCTAGTGATAGGGGTTCTTCTATGACTTCTCATTCAGGAGCTGCACCACCAGTGTCTCACCAGTCTGGGAACTAGAATTGTTCTAGCCATTCAGGATGAGGTGAAGGTCGTGGCTGTGGAATCCAGTCACCTAGTTTTCAGCGACATCATGGTGGATCAGCTCAGAGTGGTCAAGAAGGGTCACAGGGTCGCGGTGCAGGCCAGGATTTTGCGGTGGAGTAGACCCAACAGGAGCAGGATCCTAGACCTTCTACGGTTTGGGGTACGATCTTAGTAGCCTCATTTTTAGCTTCCGCCCTTTTTGATACGGGGGATTCCCATAGCTTTATCTTTATTTCTATCTTGGAGAGCCTTGGGCTCTGCATCTTTTCTAATGTGGATATCATGACGTTAGACACACCGTTGGGAACTAGAACGGCTAGTGTAAGTCAGTGTAGAGAGTTCCCTCTACATTTTTGTGGATGTCAATTCTTATGGGACCTCTATGTCCTAGAGATGAAAGACTATTATGTCACTCTCGGGATGGACTGGTAAGTTCCATTCTAGGCATTTGTCAGCTGTTATCACCGTAGGGTGAGTTTCGTATCACCAGAGGGGGGATCCTTTCTTCATAGGGGTGAATGGGATGTCCAGGAGAGCAGAGTGGGTCCAGAGCATCATGGGTTGGGAGGAGTTACATCCTAGATTGCTAGTATTTATATGGATGACCAGGGGACTTCATAGTTAGACTATCCTCCAGTGGTGGATCGTTTTAGAGACGTTTATCCAGAAGAATTTTCAGGTTTTCCTCCAGTGCGTGAGGTAGACTTATCGATTGAGCTTATGCCCGGAGCGGCACCGGTGTCCATTCCTCCTTATAGGATGGCTACACCAGAGTTGCAGGAGCTCAAGAAACAGTTAGAGGAGTTGAAAGACAAGGGTTTCATCTGACCCAGTACTTCTCCTTGGGGTTCGCCTTTCCTTTTTGCGAAGAAGGAAAATGGTACTCTTAGGCTGTGAGTGGATTATCGGAAGTTGAACTAGTTGACGGTTAAGAATTGATATCCCTTACAAAGTATTGATGATCTCTTTGATTAGCTTTGAGGATCCCAAGTGTTCTTAAATATTGACCTGAGATTTTTTTATCATCATTTTCATGTTAGAACATCATATATACCTCTTACAGCCTTCAGGAGAAGGTATGGTCTATACGAGTACTTGGTTATGTCATTCAGTCTCACGAACGTGCCTACAATTTTCATGGCACTGATGAAATGAGTGTTCCATCAATACATGGACTCCTTCGTGGTGGTCTTCATGGAAAATATCTTGGTGTACTCTCACACTCAACATGACCATTCTAACCATCTTGAGATCATTTTGAGTACACTTATGGAGCATCAGTTATATGCTAAGCTCTCAAAATTCCACTTTTGGATGGATTAGATTCACTTCTTGGGTCATGTTATCTCAGAGACAGGAGTTTCAGTAGACCCAGAGAAAGTGAGAGCAGTAGTTTCTTAGGAGTAGCTGAAGAACTTCTTTGAGGATCAGAGTTTTCTAGGGCTGGATGGATACTACAGATGTTTCATACAGAACTTTTCATGCTTAGCAGCACCACTGACCAGTCTGACCAAGAAGGGTGCGAAGTTCTTATGGTCAGATTCTTGTGAGCCAACCTTTCAGAAGATGAAAGGGATGTTGACTTCAGCACTGATACTAGTCTTTCCAGAGTTGGGAAAGATCTATACTATTTACTATGATGCATTGGGTATCGGGATGGTAGCTGTGCTTATGCAGGGTGATGGGGTCATTGCGTACGGGTCTCAGCAGTTGAGGCCACATGAGAGGAATTACCTGACACATGATCTGGAGTTGAAAACTATTGTTCATTCCCTAAGCTCCTGGATACATTATCTTCTGGGAGAGCACTTTGTGGTTTTCATCGACCAAAAGAGTCTCGAGTACATCTTCACTCAGTGTGATATGAATTTGAGACAGTGAAGGTGGGTTGAGTACCTTCAGTCTTTTGACTTTGATATTGCCTATATACCTAGGAAATGCAATTCCGTGGCTGATGCATTGAGCAGGAGGACTCAGATATAGGTAGTTCAGGAGGCTAGAATTGAGTTGCAGCTCATGGATATGTTCTCTAAGATGCATTTGGAGGTGCACGATAGTCAGGGGAAGACATTTCTTTCTTCTATAGCTGTTACCTCTACGCTTCTTGATCGGGTTCAAATGAGGCAGCTATTAGATTCATAAGGCCTAGTCCTAAGGGAAAGCATGTCAGGAGAGGACCTTATTCTTGGATGGACCATAGGCAAGGATGAGATCTTGTGTTTCCAGGGATGCATATGGGTGCCAACAGACATACACGAGGAGCTGATGTGGGATTTTCATTCCTCAGTTTGGGAAGTTCATCCTGGCATCACCAATATGTATCGTGATCTGCACCATCATTATTGGTGTCCAGGTATAAAGAGGAACGTTGCTGGTTTCGTCATGAGGTGTTCTACTTGTCAGAAGGTGAAGGAGGAGCATCAGCGACCAGTAGGGCTTTTGCAGTAGCTACCCATTCCCGAGTGGAAGTGGAATGACATCACGATGGACTTCATGATCAGTTAACCAAGATCAAATCGATGGATTGACACAGTTGGGGTTGTCATTGATAGAATCATGAAGGTTTATCACTTCTTTTAGATCAAGGAGACCTTCAGTGTTGATGAGCAGGGGTGATTGTACATCCGAGAGATTGTATGTCTGCATGGAGTTCCACACTCCATTGTTTCTAACAGGGATGACCGTTTTACTTCTCGGGTAGGGAAGGGGATTTAGAAGGCTTTGGGAACACATGTACTTTTGAGTACAGCTTACCATCCATAGATAGATGGCCAATCCAAGTGTACGATTCAGGTGCTTGAGGATATGCTCCGAGCATGCATTCTGGATTTTGGAGGTTCTTGGGAGAAACATATACCTCTTGTGAAGTTCACCTACAACAATAGTTTTCAAGAAACTATTCATATGGAACCTTATAAGGAATTGTACAGTGGTCCATGCTGATCACCTTTATGTTATCTGGAGGAAGGAGAGGCAGCTTTGCTGGGACCTCGTCTTGTTCAGGATACCACAAAGCAGATAGAGTCGATTCAGAAGAGGATGACTACTGCATAGTCTCGTTAGAAGTCTTATGATGATCAGTGGAGACGACCTCTGGATTTCAAGGTCGGGGATCAGGTTTTTCTTTGTGTCACACTGAGGTTGGGACACAAGAGGATTAGGAGACAGGGTAAGCTTTCGCCAAGGTACGTCGGTCCGTTGGAAGTGTTAAAGAGATTTGGGCCAGTTACCTATCGGTTGTAGTTACCTCAGAGGTACCGGGATATGCATGACGTCTTCCATGTTTCTCTACTCTAAAGATACTTTTTAGACCCATCCCATGCTTTCCAAACTGATGAAGTCAAGTTGGAGGTGAATTCATCTTTCGAGGAGAATCCTATCCGGATTGTCGATCACAGTACGAAGGTTCTTTGTGGTTGGTCTGTTCCTCTGGTACGAGTGCTATGGAAGCACAGGCGAGTACATGACGAGACTTGGGAGAGGGAGGCTGATGTATGATCACAGTGGCTAGAGTTGTTTGAGTTTTCTTCTTCTACGCTGCACTATGGAAATTTGGGGATGAATTTCTTTAAGGGGGGAAGTTTGTAAGAACCAAGATCTTCTTTTCAGGTATGTTTTTCCTTTTTCAGGAATTTTTGAGAAAAGAGGAGTTTCTGGAAATTTTTGAAGTACATGTTGTGTACTTTATGAGTACACGCCATGTACTTCATTGCCGGAGGAGGCCATGTGATGGTCGTGTCAAGGCCACACACACGGTCGTGTGGGGTGACATGGAGGCCACCTAAAGTGAAGTACAGAAAGGGAAAGTACACGCCATGTACTTCAAAAGTACACGACGTGTATTTTTTTTCATTAAACGGACTGGGGTTGCGTTTGACGGAAAGAAATCACTTATTTTAGGTTTCTTTCATCCAAGAGCACCGAGCATCCATGGTTCTTCAACAAGCCCTCAATCCTCTGTTCGTCCTCTAAATCAAACTCCATCGGTTGTTTTGTAATCACATCGGTGAGTTCTCTCTTCTTCTAGAGCATCATTTTCCAATTCTTCCTCTTTTACAAGTTATCATGGGTTGAAAGTTTTATGAGTTTTCATAGATCTATGACATTATAAGGAGATTCAAGCTTCATGGTTCAAGTATATTTATCTCCTAACTCCAAGGTAGGTTTTTTGTCCCTTTTTGTAGAATGTTTTTGAGTATTATGGGAAAATTTCACCAATACCCTTGAATGGGGTATTGCGTGTTTACTATTTTTCCCCTGTTGTTTTCCTACTTTTCTTGTATGCCCAAGTAGAGGTTATTGTTTGGAAATAGGGTATTTTTTTGTTCTTTAGATGTATTTCCCATGCATGTTTTCCTGATTTGACCTTTGGGTCTTGTTTTCCTATTAGGATGCTGTTTACTTTCCCATGCCTAGTGTTATAGGATGGTGTGACTATTATACTGTTGTGCTGTAGAATTCTATCCAATTAGTTCATGAGGTTTACTTTGGTTGTTACGCGCTTCTACACTTTCTTAACTTACACAGGTCCGAGAGAACCTGGTGTATAGACCATAGGGAGAATAGATGATGAGGGATTCTCCAGAGTGTCTTTATAATTTACAATGTGAGACCACAAGGGGAATTGATGATGAGTGCTTCACCAGAGTGTTTGTAGTTCCTTGACGCGGGCCACAGGGGGAATGAGACGTTGAGTGCTTCCCTAGAGAACCTTTAATACCAATACAAGAATATAGGGGGAATTGATGGCGAGTACTTCCTCAGATAGTCTATTCTCAAGGTGAACCAAAGGGGTTATACAGAGTGTACTGCCCAGAGGGTTGCTTGTACTTGTTAGGTAAGATCAGAGGGGATAGACTGTTAGTACTTCCCAGAGGGTTACCTTGTTTTTAGCTACTTGCTTGAGTTTCTAGGTAGGACCATAGGGGATAGGATGTGGGTAATTCCTAGAGGGTTATATGTTGTGTTATCTGTTTTGTTTAGCTATTGTATACTGTGTGGTGATTTGAATGGTTTAAAACTGTGGATTTTTTTACTTCTTAGTGCTTCCTTGTTTACTACATTCTGTTCTTTTACCATCCATATACTCACTGACTATTAGGCACAGATCTTCTAGTGGATGCCTACTGGAATTTAGTCTCACACTCTATTTGGGCTATGCTTTTGGGCCCAAAAAAATTATATTAATACAGGTATAGATAAGGGAAAGCACCCTTCTACTTCAGTTACCTGACTTGCTATGGAGCTGAGGAGCATGAGACCAAGGTATATCTTGCGATGCGGAGGAGTTTATCTGATTTCTTTTGCACTTTGGTTTAGCACAGTTGTATTCCAGCATTGTGACTTGTTTGGCTGTTTTCCTAGACATATGTATCATACATCATTACATATATATTTTTTCTCCAGTTATTTAGTATTCCAATCTTCTGTTGTTTACTGTTGTTGGATATTTATTTCTTTTTCTATTGTATGCATTGTTTACTTCTACTGTGTACTCTTCCAATGAGGGCATAGTTTCCCACTATCACACCCATGGACCTCACTTCTAGTCGGTAGCCTCTGGAATTTGAGGAAATGCGCTTGAGGCCATGAGACCAACCGGGTACGGGGTGCCTCTAGGTTGCTTCTAGAACTAGGATGTTACAATAAGTTTTATTTTAAATTTTAGAAATAAATTAGTCATTATCTAATTCATTCATATCAATTATTTTTAATCAATTGTTGTATATTTTTTATTCTGTTATTATCTAATTCATTATTATCATTTTAGTTTGATGAAATTATTTATTTTTATCAATTTAGGAGTAAATTGATGACCACTTCTCTCATAGATTTCTAATTTTTTGAATGGTCGGTGATCTCAATCATATACTTTAAAATTTTTCGAAATCTTTTATATGAGTAATATAAATGTTAAGTGTGATTCTAACACTGAGTTTTATAAATGAATTGATATTTAAATGAATTAAATTTTGAAACTAATATTCATGTTATATGTGATTCTGAAATTGTGTTTTAATGGTGGATTATTGTTGATTCAATGATGATTTTGCATCTTTTTTATGAAGAATAACATTACATTAAAAAATGAACTTGATATAACATAATGGTATTATTAACATATTTTATGTTTTTATGTTTAAAATTTATCTATTTATATATATATTTTAAATTTTTTATATGTTTTAATATATCACTGATTATATTACGATTTTAGTACTAGATAGTCATAATTGGATAAATTTATGAAGAACCACTAATGAATATGGAAAAAGGAGTTTATTATTTCTTGGAATTTTCTAAAATAAATCTTCAAAATATAGATTTAATTTTCTTTCCATTTATGAAGTGTTTGAATATGAGAAAGTTAAATTCTAGAAAAATAAAGGATCAACTCATTTTCTATGATTTTAACCTTAATTATACATGTTGTAAATGACATGGTGAAAGAACTATAAATTCAGAATATAATATTGATGCAATATTCAAAATGTGATAGAGGATCGTATTGAAGATTTAATTCATGATTTAGGTGTTGAAAATATTAAAAAATAGAAAGTGTTGAAATTTTTTATAGAGTTTCTGAAAAACCATTATCCTTAGGTTGTAGTAAATATACATTGTTATCATCCATTTTGAGTTTATTAAACTTGAAAGCAAGTAATGGTTGGAGTGATAAAATTTGTCTAACTTACTTTCACTTTTAAAATAGATACTTCCAGAATGCAATGGGCTTCCAAATTCTAATTATGAGGTGAAGAAAATATTATTCCCAATAGTATTATGGTATAAAAATATACATACTTTACCCAATTATTATGTGTTTTATAGGAAAGAATATGAATTTTTATGAAACTATCCTACATGTGGAACATCACACTATAATATGAATGAAAAAGTCAATTAAGATTCATTCTCAGGTACTGAAATCTAACGTCATGCTAAATCAAAAAATTTCTTCTAATAATCCCTTCATATAATTCTGATAAATTAACTCCGATTCATTTTCAGGTACCAAAATCAAAGAAACTACTAAATCAATTTGGTACCTTCCAATAATTCCTCATTTTAATAGTCTATTTTCAATTTCAATTGATGCAAAAAAGGTTAAGATAATATTTAGATGAATGCATCTATGATGATAAATTATGTCACCCTAATGACTCATCACAATGGAAGTGATTGGATAAGAAATTTCCTAATTTTGTAAGTTAAGATAGAAATATTTTAATGGGAGTGTGTACAAATGGAATGAATCTATATCAGAGCCTATGAATCCAACACAATTCATGGCCTTTTTTTTGTTAATTTACAAATTATTCTCATAGATATGTATGAAGAAAAAATATGTTATGATGATATTGATGCTTTCTAGACCAAAACATCTAGTAAATTATAATGATGTGTATATTTCACCATTTATTGATAATTTGAAACTTCTATGGGAGGCAGGTGTTAAGGTTTTTGATGTATACAAGAAAAAGTATCTTCTTTTGCATGCTCTGATAATGTCCAGTATAGATGAATTTCCTACATATAGAAACTTATCTTGATAGAGTGTTAAGGGACATAAATCATTTCCATTTTTTGAAGAAGAGACTTAATATTTTCAATTTCATAATGGTAGAAAGACAATGTACATGGGTGAAAGGCAATGTCGTGGTCACTCTCAAATGAAGTGTGATTTTTTGGGTACTTGGGTGCAGCAGAGTGACTGACCAATGTTGTCTCTCAAAGGAGGAACTAAATTAAAACAACTTATTAAAGTTATTATAAAATAAAATAAAATATAATAAAAAAACTTCTTTAAAGTATGGAGTGTTTTTTATCATTTATAAAACTAGAAGAACTTTACTGGAAGAAGATTTCATTTTTTTTTAATTTTGAAATGAAGTTTGATTAAAAAGATGCAACAAGAAGTATTTTTTAGAAAATATTTTAAAAGGAGTAATCGATATAAATCTACCTCTTCACTAACATAGTTATCATTATCATCTAAATTAACATCCACTTAATTATGATACCCTAACTTGTTAACCCCCAAACCCTATGAGAATTAACTTTTCCACAAAGGTGAAGTGAATTAAACCCTAGGCTATCTTTGAACCATGCAATCACATCACCCTGCTTTGATTGATGTTCTAAGGAAATATTACGGTCAGTGTTAAATTAAGGAATGTATAAATTCTGGAAAATGAGGATGAATTGTGTTTAGGGATTATATTTTAACTCTACAAATTTATCCTGTGTGGTCTTGTATTACCGATTAAGATCGCGTTCTCACAATTCACACAATACTGGACCTCGCGTGTTTTTATATTAATTGTTAAATTGATTTATTAGTTTATTCTAATTTAAAAACTCAATTCATGGATAATATTATGTGAATTACATTATTTCAATTATTCAAAATAATTAAATGAATAGGGTAAGAGATAGATCGATCACTAAGAAAACTACTCTTCCAGGGGTGGTGTGGTCATCACAGAGACATTTTTCATGAGAAAAGGATTGAAAGGGTAGAACCCAATCTTGTCTCCAATATTGATTAAAACACAAATAGGATGAGTAAAGAAGAATATAATCGAACAAAACATAAAAAAATATAGTAAAAAAAATAATAACAAAGAATTTTATTACACAAATGTAAACATTACAACATAAAGAAGAGAAGAAGGCTTTGATGAGGGGATCCTTGCTTTAAGAGCTACCCCTATTAAAATGGTTAGATAATTTGAGTGAAACCAATTATAATCTTCGTTAAATATAATAATTCACTTACCAACCCCTACAAATGATAAAAAATAATAATTTATAGAGTGTAGGTAAGTCTAGGTTTAAAGAGGTTTCAATTGTGAATGGGGAATCTCAGCCAAATATTTTAATCCAACTTTCACCACCCATTTGACCTCCAAAATGCATGAAACCTCTATTCTTATAGACGACTTATTTTTTTTACAATTGGGTTGGAGAGGTTATCTCAACATTTGGGCCCAATCCAAGATCGTATGAAGATGTTATGGCCCAAATCTAGAGCCAATACCCAATATGGTGGGTCCATACCACCATTGACTTCACGGTCCATTTAGTCTAACCAAATGCATGATTTAGCTCTAATGTCCTGAACAAAAGTTGTAGAAAAATTAGTCAGGAATATAGTAACAAAATATAAAGTTAAAATAATAAATATTAAAGTATTTATCTTCTAAATACTTCAGTGCACTATAAAGGATAAAAATGGAATGTCCATCAAATTTTCAAATGAATGGTCTAATCCCAAATATTTTGTAAATAAAAATAATTAACACCATGTGAGGAAATTTTATCATTATTATCAATAAAATATTCAATAAAAATGTGTTTTATCAACTCCCCCACACTTACCCTTTTCCAATCCTAGGATAAACCTCATATCATATATTCAAAAAAAATTGTGACAAGATATGTATAGTCATATTTCTCAATCCACAGTGAAAATATAGGCAAAGTAAGAATCTCATAAAGAGTAAATATGAATAAATTTTAAATTAATTATCTCATAAATTGTGTCAAAAACAAAATCCATTGAGATTCATAACACTAATCATAGAGAAACAAGTCATGGGTCTACCATGCCACTAATTCTCCACATGCGTGTGTGCCAACCATTCCAAGATTATCTCTCCACACTTTATCTAGTATATTCAGGTCAATAAATTTTTTTATTCTTACCAGATTCTATTTCTCCAAACTTTCTCAACATCCTTTACAATAAAATTCAAAAACCCACTAATTTAAGCATTCCTAAAAGTCAAACCATGAGATCCTGACCTAAATATCCCCACATGTTGTGCATTTCTTCACTCCACTATTTATTGATTGTTTTTTTTTTGATTTTTTGATTTTATTTTTGAATTTTTTTGAGGGTGTATAGTATTTAGATATTAGGTGCACCCACAAAGGTCAATATGGTAAAGTGATGGAAATGATCATAAGTGAAACGATCGTATGGAAATACCATGTTATAAGATGAAAAGAATTACTTACCTTAATATACATTCAATTGGGTAATAGAAACTCACAAGTCATAATGGTGTAAAAAATTGTGCGGAGAAGTCAATGACACAATTTACCATGAACAATATCAAAAATAATTTTGTCAAAATCTAAAAGGTTTTATAATGACACAACCATTCATATCATCGACGACTTCAATTTTTATAAAAGTCAACTCTTGATGATGAAATCTTACTCATGCTTATATTTCTACCAATGATTTTTGAAAACATTCATTTTCCATGTGTTCCACATGATAATGTTACATGATATATATATATATATATATTATTTATTTTGTTTTTGTTTTTGTTTTAATTTTGTTTTTCTAAAAAGTTTAACCAAAAACATAATAGAAAATACACATAAAATACAAAAATGAAAATCCTAAATATCTACCCCAAAATGTTGTCCCCTACCCCACACTTAAAATATTGCATTGTTCTCAATGTAAACCTATGAGATGATATATGCACATAAAATGTATAATTTTAAATAGGAAAAAGAATATATAGGTGAAAGGGTTATGAACAACATGATATGCTCAAGTGATGATGGGGTCATAAAGTGTGATGAAATACACTACATCAATTGGAAGTCCCTCAATGTATTTCTTCAAATGTTTCTCATTAACTGTAAAGTTCCTTATAGTTTCCTCTTGTGCGATCTCTACTACACCATAAGTAAAAACATTAGATACAATATAAGGACCCAACCATCTGGAACGTAACTTACTGGGCATGAGCTTTAGTCATGAACTATAGAGAAGAACATTATCTCCAACATGAAATTCCCTTTTCTGGATCATTTTGTCATGAGCTGCTTTGGATATTTCCTTTTAGAGCCTTGAGTTATCATACGAAGATAATCGAATCTCCTCAAGCTCTTGAATTTATAGCTTCCACTGAATTCAAGCTTGGACCAAATCCATGTTTCATTTCTTTATAGCCCAATAAGCCCGATGATCAACCTCTATGGGTAGTTGACACACTTTCCCAAAAACAATCCAAAATGGGGACATACCGATAAGAATATTTTCTTCTATCCTATATGCCCATAATGTATCATCCAAGCACTTGCTTCAATACTTCCTATTCAGCTACATGGTTTTATCCAAAATTTGTTTCAACTCATGACTTAAAAACTTAGCTTGGACATTTTTTTGGGGGTGGTATAGTGTTGATGTTTTGTGTGTCACCCCATACTTCTAAAGGAGGGAAGAAAAATTATGATTGTAGAAGTGTTTCCCTTGGTTATTGTTGATGGCCTTTGGTACTCCAAACCTACAAAAAATATATGTCTTGACAAAGTACACTATGAAATGAGAATCATCAGTCCTGGTGGGCTTAGCCTCCACCCATTTACTCACATAATCAATAAAGACCAAAATATACAAAAAAAAGGAACTAGGAAAAGGATCCATAAAATTGATGCCCCATACATAAAAAATCTCATAGAATAGTGCGGGTTATTGGGGAATCTCATGTCTCTTAGAAATGTTCCCAGTGTGTTGGCAATGAGACCATGACTTACAAAACACATGGGCATCATTGAATAATCTAGGACAATATAATCTAGATTCTAAGACATTCCTTGCTATCCATTGGGGCCTAAAGTGTCCACCACAAGCAAGTGTATGGAAAAAAATGTAAAATAGACTCAAACTCATGACCAGGAACACACCTCCTAATAACTTGGTCACTACACAAGCGCCATAGGTATGGATCATCCCACACATAATACCAAGACTCACTTTTAATTTTTTGAACTTTATTTTTCTTTAAATTTGAAGGGATTTCATAGGAAAAAAGTAGTTAAATAAATCTGCATACCAAGGATGCATACCTAAGATGGAATATAGATGCTCATTGGGAAAGTGTCTTGAAGTGGTACCTAGTCCAAGGTGTCATTCTCTAGTGTGTGAGTAAGCCTACTCATGTGGTTCTCCATGAGGTTTTATTACCACTTATTTTTCTTTATCTCAATATAAAATTAATGAAGAAGGAACATCCATTATATTAGCCTAGGATTTGCATCAGACTTCTTCAAGAGGTACCTCAGAGATGCATGGTAAAAAGAACTACTTTAGAGCCCAATAAATATGAATAGAATTTATCTAAATAAAATATGATGACAAGAAAATCCTTTAATGTGGTTGTGTAGTTTTATTTTCCTGAATCTAGTGTCCTCGAAGAATAGACAATCACATGTGAACGTCCCTCCATCCTCTGAGATAAGACAACTCCAACCACAAAGTTGGAGGCATTACACATAAGCTCAAAAGGAAGTTCCCATTGTGGGTGATGTATGATTGGTGGAGTGGTTATACACTTCTTTATCTCATCAAATTATACCCTTTATGAATAATGAAACAAAAAATTTGAATCCTTTTGAAGTAATTGCGACAAAGGAAGATAAATCTTACTAAAATCTTTGACGAAGCGATGATAAAAGCCTGCATGCCCTAAGAAATATCTAATATCACACACAGATGAAGGATAGGGTAAGGATGAAATAATGTCTATATTAGATCTATCAACCCCTATCTCATGTTTTTCCACTAAATGACCTAAGAAAATTCCATGATCTACCATGAAATGACACTTTTCAAATTTCAAGACTAGATTCTCCTCAATATAATGATTCAGCACCTTTACTAAATTAATTATACATTCATCAAATGAGAATCCATACACTATAAAATCATCCATAAATACCTCCATTCAGGTCTCAATAAAATCAGAAAAAATAATCACCATGCATCTCTGGAAGGTACCTGGGGTGTTGCAAAGTCCAAATGGCAACCTTTGGTAGGAAAACTTACCGAATGGAAAAGTGAATGTTGTCTTATCCTAATCCTCCAGAGAAATAGAAACCTGAAAATATCCAGAAAATCCATCCAAGAAACAATAGTGTGTTTTTCGAGATATTCTCTGAAGCATTTGATCAATAAATGAGAGGGGGAAATGGTCCTTGTGAGTGGACTAATTTACTTTCCTATAATCAATACACACACACCAACTATTTTGTAACCTCATTGGAACTAACTCATCTTTCTCATTTTTAATGACAATAACACCACTTTTCTTAGGAACAACCTAAATAGGACTCACCCACTGGGAATATGAAATGGGATAAATTATACCTTCCTTGAGAAAATTTTAAACCTCTTTTTTAACAACCTCAAAAAGTGTTGGATTGAGTCTCCTTTGTGGCTTTATAACCAGTTTATCCCCATCCTCGAAAATAATCCTACGCATGAAAATGGAGTGTATAATAGCTGATATATCATCCATGGTCCACTTGATTGCCTTGATGTTCTCCCTCAAAATATTCAAAAGATTTTCTTCATGTTCAAAAGGAATATTATTAGCAATTATAACATGTAATCTCTTGACACTTAACAAGTATTAGTATTTATGATTTTATGGCAATGGATTGAGTTCCAATGAAGGGGGTGATGCATTGATGGAGAAATTGAAGGAACTGAAATATGTGCACAATGAACATCATTATCAGAATATACATCATCAAAATCAGAGAATAAAGCATCAAATCCATCATCATACTCAATATCCATGTCATAATCAGTGTTCACATGATCAAAATCAGAATATGAAACCATTTCAAAATCAAATATTAGAGAGTATTTTGCATAAGAAATAGGTGTGTAAGTACTCTTAGTCATTAAAATAAAACCAATACTCATAATATCCCTAATCATATGACAATCAAATTCCATGGGGTTTTTATTTGGTGGTTAAAAATGGGTGATAACAAATTCATAATTGTCCTCTGAGGGGTAATTCATGGAATCCATAAAATTAAATATCAAAACCTCATCTCCAAACTCCATGGAAAGTGTGACAACTGGGCCCCTGGTGATATCACATACACCCTACCTTTACATGGCCGTTGGGTCCTGGCCCACTAGATTCCACCAGTTGCCCCGTTGACATGTGGTCACTACCCAAGGGTCCACCCACATGCCTGAATGGGTCATCTGAATAATGACAGTCCCCACAGGCCAACACATGTCCTTTCTAGTGTTCTTTTTCCTCACTCACACACACCTTGGGAAACATCCTAGAAGGTCACCCATCCTGATCACTACTGCAGGCCAAACACGATTTACTGTGGAGTTCTAATCAGGCAGGCTCCCGAAAAGGAAGGAGCACTTTATTGACATGAGTCATATCATTTTATTCATTTAACCCTTTATCATTTGGGAGTGTTAAAATTACCCCCTTTAGAGCACAATGTCTTCATTGTGGGCCCTACATCTCAACTCAAGTAGTACATTTCACTTAAGGTTGGGTACCACCTCTGATACCAAATATGTCATCTGGGCCCCAGTGACAGCACAAACACCCCGCCTTTACATGGCCTTCAAGTCCTGGCTTGCCAAATTCCACCGGTAGCCCAACATACATGTGGTCCCCACCCAAGGGTCCACCCACTTGCCTAAATGGGTCATATGACTAATGATAGTACCCATAGTCCAACACATGTCCTTTCCAGTGTGATTTTTCCTCACTCACACACACCTTGGAAAACATCCCAGAAGGTCACCTATCTTGATCAATACTCCAGGGAAAGCATGCTTAACTACGGATTTCTAATCAGATAGGCTCCCAAAAAGGAAGGCTCACCTTGTTGAAATGAGTCATATCATTTTAGTCATTTAACCCTTTATCATTTTGGGGTGTTACAGAAAGTGTACCGACACAAATATTTACGATCTTTTTAACAGTTTTGAGGAAGAGTCTACCTAAGATAACGAGAGAATGTGAACTTACATGATCATCCTTCATGTTAAGCACATATAAATCTACTGAAAAGGTCATGTCTTCTACCCAGACAAGTACATCCATAAGGACTCCCACTGGATATGCTATAACTCTATTTTCCAACTGAACCACTACTATCATTGGTTTCAACTCACCAAACTGTAAAGAAGAAAATAAAAAGTGAGGCATTACATTTATGGATGCTCCTAAACAAAAAAGAGAATTAGAAAAGTGAAACTCCTCTATAGTGCATGATATGGTGAATGTTCCTAGATCCTTGCACTTTTTTGGAATTTATAGAGTTGGTGTAATGAGTGCTGACACATTCTTTCCAAGATCGATCCTCTCATTTCCCTTGATCCCTCTGAAATTGGTACAAAGTTCCTTTAAACATTTGTCATACCTTGGGAGTTTCTTAATGGATTCAAGTAAAGGGATATTGATCTCCACATGCTTGAATGTATTCAAAACTTTTTTTTCATCACCTCTTCAGCCATATTTTTGTTTTATACAACTCTGTTTGGAAATAGAAGGGGTTTAGGAGGAACATCATTAATCTTTTTCTTACCTTTATCTTTCTCATTGGATTGCTCATAATTTGGTGTGTAATGAGGATTTTTTGGAGTTTAGGTGAATCCCATTGGAATAGTAGGTACATATGTATCATTAATTTGATTCCCACTTCTCAATGTGATGGCACTGATATTACCCTTGGTATTCGGAGTAGGTTGGGAAGATATATTTCCAGAATTCTTACTTACCAATTCCTGGAGTGCGTTGGAAATCTAGATCATTTGAGTCTTCAACTCCCTCAAATCCAATCCATGACTCTTCAGATCATTCTGTTGATTAAGGAAAATTTGTTTCAAAAGATCACTAGTGTTATAATCTACCTTGTTTTGGGGATTCCCTTGTTATTGATTTTTTTATACTTGAGCTTCAAATCACCTTTGGGGTTTTGGAAACCCTGTTGGTAAGGTAGAGGTTTCTAGAAGTTCTGTTGAAAGGGGGGAATTTGTTGTTGTCCAGAGGAATACCTCATGTCCAATTGATCCTTCCACCCTTGGCTGTAAGATGGTGCAAAGGAATCAAACTTCTTTTAGGGATTTGGCCATTGCTGCTGCTGATATGGTCTCCCAGGGAATATCGCCACACAATCATCTGACTCATGTAACTAGGGGAAACAATCAGTTGGGTGGTATGTTTCAGTGCAAATGCCACATTTCCTTGAAGGAGCGGGTTAGGATGTCTTTTTTTCCAAAGAAACCTGCCTCACCATATTGGTCAATTATTCCAACTTAGTATCAATCAAATTATTTTCAATAGAGGAAGGACTTACCTGATGTACATCCCTGACATGTGGTGTACCCCAATCGCCAAATTTTTGGGAGTTTTGGGCCATCTTGTCAATAAATTCACATGAAACTACTATTTTCTTGTTCACCAATGCTCCTCTAGCCGTGAATTAACCCAGATTTCAGTTCAATGTTCGATTCAAGATTTGGGTATGTAATACAATTTGGTTGATAGTTAATATCTGGCGAAACCAATTCTTGAATGGTTCTATTAAGTTCATTGTTATTGTTTTTAGACATTGGTTATTGTTTTATGTCTGAATTTGAATTTCTTCTAATTTCAATGTTCTTGTAGTAGAGGAATTCTCCAATTGGTTGAATGTTGAAACTTCCTATAGACTGAGAATGTCTGATTCGAGCCCAAAGGCTAGGTTCAATATCAGGGTCAAGATCTAAAATATCCTTAAGATTAATTCATGTCATAAATCAAATAAAAATGACAATAAGAAAAGTCGACCATTTTAAATTAAAATTGAGAAGTTTGAGTTGATGGTCCAAAAATAAGAAGAAGAAAATAAAATAAGAAGGAAAAAAATTCATATTGGGTAAAGAAGGAAGAAAGAAGAGAAGAAGAGAATAAAATATAAAATAAAATAAATATCTCTAATTGGTTAAAATAATTACTTGCCTCTTCGAAAACTGTGCCAATTTGAAAGGCACTATCATGGGTGCTCTCAAATGAAGTGTGATTTTTTGGGTACTTGGGTGCAACAGAGTGGCTGATCAAGGCTGTCTCTTGAAGGAGGAAGTAAATTAAAACTACTTCTTAAAGGTATTATAAAAATAAAATAAAATAAAATAAAAACATTACTTGAAAATATTGGGTTTTGTTATCATTTATAAATTTAGAATAATTTTGAGGGAAGAATATTGAATTTTGTTTGTTTTTAATTTTGAAATAAATTTTTATTAAAAACACGCAACAAGAAGATATTTTTTTAGAAAATATTTTAAAAGGAGTCGTCAATATAAATCTTCCTATTAAATTAATTATTAATCATTATCATCAAAATTAACATCAACTTAATTATTATCCCCTAACTTATTATCCCCCAAACCCTATGATAATTAACTTTACCACAAACGTGAAGTGAAATAAACCCCAGGCTATCTTCAAAACATGCAATTGAAGCACCCTGCTTTGATTGATGTTCTAAGGAAAGCTTATGGTAAGTGGTAAATTATGGCCCATATAAATTATAGAAAATGAGTATGAATTGTGTTTAGGGATTATATTTGAACTCTACAAATTTATCCTGTGTGGTCTTTTATTACTGATTAAGATCACACTCTCACAATTCACACAGTAGTCGACCTCACGTGTTTTTGTGTTAATTGTTCAATTGCATTATTATTTTATTATAATTTAAGAACTCAATTCATGGATCTTAATATGTGAATTAAATTACCTCAGTGATTCAAAATAATAAAATGAATAGGGTAGAAGATAGATCAATCACTATGAAAACTACTCTTTCATGGGCGGTGTGGTCATTGTGGAGACGTTTTGCATGAGCAAAGGATTTAAAGTGTAAAACCCAATCTCATCTACAGTCTTGATTAGAACCCAAATAGGATGAGTAAAGAAGAATATAATTGAACAAAATAGAAGAAAATAGAAGAAATAAATGAAGAACAAAGAAGTTTATTACACAAATGCAAACATTACAACTTGAAGAAGAGAAGAAGGCTTTGATGAGGGGATCCTTGCTTGAAGAGATCCCCTCTTACAATGGTTGGATAATTTGAGTGAAACCAATTATCCTATTCCTTCAATCTCCTAATTCACTTCCTAACCATCCAAATGAGGAAAACACTAATTTATAGAGTAGAGTAGAGTCTAGGTTTAAAGTGGTTTCAAGTGTGAATGAGGAATCTTGTCCAAATATTTTAAGCCAACTTATACCACCCATTTAACCTCCAAAATGCATGAACCAACTATCCTTATAGAAGAATTATTTGGAAAAAATTTGGTTGGAATTTTTCTCTCAACATTTGGGTCCAATAAAATTACGTATGAAGAATTTATGACCCAAATATAGAACCAATGCCCAATCTGGCGGCTCCATCCCACCATTGACTTCATGGTCCATTTATTCTAACCAAATGCACGATTTAGCTCCAATGTCCTGTACAAAAGTTGCATAACATTAAGTCAGGAACACATTTATAAAATTTAAAGTTCAAATAATAAATATTAAAGTATTTATCTTCTAAATACTACAGTGCACTAGAAAGGGTAAAATTAGAATTTCCATCAAATTTTCAAATGAATGATCTAATCCCAAATATTTTATAAATAAAAATATTTAACATAATGTGAGGAAATTTCATCATTTATTATCAATAAAATATTCAATAAAAATGTGTTTTATCAATGGGTCATATAAGTTTATTGCGAATTGATCATCCTTATCATAGATTGATAAAGGCATTTAACGGTTTACATGAATACAATATTCCCCCACAACCATTTTTAGTTGAAGAATATTACAATAGGGTGAAAAATATTGATTCAACATTTGGAAAGAAAAGTATTTTTGGTCTTCAAAAAAATATCTGGAAGAAAAAATCCATTTTTTAACAACATTATTGAATATTTTTAGAGATAAAACATAATATTGAGGTTTTGAATATTGAGAAAAATATATGCGACCGTTTTATTAGACTTTATTAATAATAAAGGAAAGAGAAAATTGGACTGAATTCTAGATTGGACTTGATAGTAATGGGAATACATTTAGAGTTAGCTCCCACTATGAAAAGAAATAAAACATATTTACCTCAGACTTGTCACACATTAAGAAAAATTGATAAGTTGAATTTTTGTCAGTGTTTGTATTGTATAAAAGCACATAGTGGATATTCTTCAAATAAGAAGAATTTATTGTCCATGAAGGATTGAAAATTAATAGGTATGAAATCTCATTACTGTCATGTATTGATGCAATAACTGTTACCAGTCGCATTGTATGGTATATTTCCATCAGTTGGCCAAAATACTATCTTTAGGTTAATTAATTTTTTAAAATCCATTTATATCAATGGTATAGATCCAAATTTGTTAGATGAGTTAGATAATGAATATGATCTTATACTTTCTCAACTAGAAATTTATTTTCAACCTACATTTTTTGATATAATGGTTCATCTGGTGATTCATCTAGTGCATGAGATAAGAATATGAGGGCCTATTTATTTTTTTTGGATGTATCCTTTTGAACGGTATATGAAAATTTTAAAGGGATATGTTAAAAATCATTATCGACTGAAGAACTATATTATTAAAAAATATGTATCAGGAGAAGTTATTTAGTTTTTTACGGATTATTTGTATGAAGTGAAGTATATTGGTCTCTCTATATCTCAAAATTTGATAGTAGATAGTGAAGGTATAGGGATTCGAGGATTAAAGGTAATGTTAATTCCATGTGATGAAGAGATGCATGAACATTTATATATTTTGAACAAAACAGATAATGTTAAATCATATATCTCATTACATATTTCTAAATTAGAGAGGCAATATCAAAAAAGAAATGAAAAGTGGTTGATGATTGAGCATAAAAAGACATTTGTTTCATGGTTTTAAGATAAAGTGAGAACATATATATCTGCATCAGAAACATTGAAATGGTTGTAAGGGGGGTCATCTCTTAATGTGATAAGATGGACTGATTTTGATATTAATGAGTGCACATTTTACAAAAAAAAAATTTGGGTGACAAAAGAACTATTCAAAATTGTGGTGTGATGGTTATCGCTGAAGCAATGCATTTTTCAAGTGAAAAAGTTAAAAACTTAATTCCTGCTTTGTCAGCATATTTTGGATTTCTTGAGGATATATGGGAAATTTATTATACAAAATTTCAAGCCACTATGTTTAAGTTTAATTTTGTTGATAAAAATAGTGGTGTGAAACATGATGATTTTGGATTTACACTAGTTGATTTGAAAATATTTAATTATAATGAGGAACCATTTATCATGGAGACACATGAAAAGCCGATTTTTTATGTCATTGATCCATCAAACGATCAGTGGTACATCATTTGGAAAAGAAAAAGATACCATTTGGGTGATGAGAATGATGCTGATGATGTTATTGATTTACATGAGTCTTATTAATCTATTACATGATTTTCAAATAATTACAATGACTACAAGGCAGACATAGTGCATGAAGTACGTAATGATCATGATGAAGTAATGTAGGAAAACACTAAATTAGTCTCATAAATTTTCTAGTAATTATTTATATTTTGTTTTTTCTTCAAACATACAAATGTGTGCATCTTTTTTTACTTATTTTTGTCATCATTATTTCCTAATATTTAGTTTTCTAATGATATGAATCTATAAAAAATTTTATTACACTTACTTTTGTCAATTCTAGATACAAATATAGAGGATCTTTTACCAAGGTATATCTATTTTTTCATATTACTAAATATTCCATAATATATTTATTTAATAAAAGAAAAATTTTAATTTATAATTTTTTTGTAGGACTACTGATGTTTCCTCATTGGAGGATACTTATCCTGTTACTATATAGAAATCAAGTTCTCAAGTTGGTAAATATGGTATTACATGTTTACCAAAACTGTCACGTGCTCATGGAGATTGTAACACCCCAAGATTTCACAGTGTGTTATTTCTTAAAAATAATTCAATAACTTGCACTACACGCAACACCGAGTTCAAGCGCACCATGACTTACCAAACAAGCCGTTCAAAAAAGGTTATGAATATTATTAACTAAATTTTAAACTTTATATAATCCTTATAATTTTAGAATCCATATTATGAGTTTCTTAGACATAATGTAAGAACAAATTCATCTTCAGTATTGTAGTTTTACCAACTTTTAATAGTGAACCCTTTTTAAAAAAAATATTTTAAACTTTTTGACTAAATGGGGACATCAAAAAATTTAAAATAAAACATCCCAAGCTTCCACGGTACGCTTTCCTTTGAATAAAACAGTAGCGTGTGTTGTACGCAACTTCGAGTTTTAACACACACCACAACCGATCAAACTAGCCGTTATGAATAGTAATACTTAATTTTTTGAAATTATATATATTTTATATTTCAAAATGGACTTCATTTTTGGATTCGGAATATCAAATTTAGCCTAAGGTGAAATTTTGGTACTTTTCGGATAACTTTCATATTTTGATGAATAGTAAAAATTACTAAATTTTAATTAAAAACAACTTTTTTAATCAAAATAATTAATAGTGATAAATTATGAATTTCAGTGGTTTTAAAGTATATTTAGAATATATTTTTAGCATTTAATATAATTTTGGTCATTGGACATAATTTTACAATTAAACCGAACATAAACAAATGTCAATCTTTTGATAGTTATTATCTCTTAAAAACACGCTTTTTGTTTTGACAGCGGGAATTAATTTTAAATTAATTTCTGCCACTTATGTGTTTTGAATTTAGAAAAATTGATTCCATATTTGGAATCAGGATGTTCAAATTGTGTAAATAGGTAACTTTTATTTTTAGACATTTTGAATAATTACTGCGGTAAATATTTTATTTACCATGGTTAAGGGTAAATCCGGTAAATAAGGGTTAAAAAATAATATTATAATAATACTAAATTACACTAAAACGTGTCTTAACCCTATTGGTTGATACATGGTCGACCATGGGCATCTTTGGGTCAATTTTGGGACCCCATTGATCCACTTGTAAGTGATAATGACACTTTATTTTAATTAAGTTAAAATGAATACAAAAATGGCATAAGCTTACATCTTTTAAAAGAACAATTTTTACATAGGGTTATACATGTTGGATTTTCGATTATAAATATTCATTAGAAATTTAAAAAGATTTCCTACATAATGATATTTTATTTATAATTTTTAGACATCAAATAATTTAAATTATTAATGACACAATAATGATGCAATGTTTACCTCATTAATAAATCATTTAAATAAATAAGATTATAATGATTAAAATATTATCTAAAACCTGTCCAATTCTTATTGGTTGATGTTATTTAGAATATGAGTCATCTTATCTTTGACCTCAATGATTTTTGGACCATTATAAACCGAACATAATTATATTATAATGTAATACTTTCACTCTTTCCTAAAGAGCCCCTCCTCTCCCTTATAAAAGGAGACCACTTCTACTCATTCCTCACACCTCTCAAGCCACTTGGCTCGTCCAAACTCTGCCCAACTAAGCTCCCCACATCCCTCTCCTCCTCCTTGAAGCTTCCCCTTAGGCAGAAAGCATTTCAAGAAGTCCTTTGGTTCCAACCAAAGTGAGTTACCTAAATTAAAGGTAACATTTTCTCTTAAATTATTTTCAATTATTTTGCTTCTCCAACCCCCAAACTCTTTTTATTTCCTTTCTTTTGTAACAACACCAGTATCCACAATATACTAGGATGTTGTTATAAGAAGTATTCAAACTACACATTCACACAACTCCATCTAATGGATGATGAACATAATGTTTCTGTGGATGGCAAACTAACGCCTCACGAAACGATGATTGTTCAAATACATCTTACCGCCTCTCATGGTGGCCATTAGGATGGCACTGTAATTAAATATGATATTAATGATATATATTTTATATATAAGCTTCTGTAATTCCATTTTATTTCATACAATTATTCGTTTCATGTTGTATATACATACGATAATTTCATTTGAGGAAGTGCGGACTACCGCCCCCTTAAAATGATATGACTCGTTCATACCACACATGGAACGTATAAAGGATGGTGTTAATGAACTTAAGTAACATATAAAAAATATTATATTTTACTGGAATAGTAATATACCTATGTATCATTTGGATTCGATTCTTTTAAAATAAAAATTAAATGGAAGTAGCATTCGTGCGTACGTACGGACTACCGTCTCCACGAACGCGATGAGATTCATTCTCCATCGTATCCATTCAAGTATAATTATCATTTGATGATTTAAAAATGATGTTTAAGGACTCGATACCATTCTGGATATGAATAATATACATCCCATTAATAACGAATATGGCTCACATAACAAAGAATATAAAGTAAAATGAACCCGTTAACACCTGAAATGACGATAATTCTAAGATATTATTAACAAATCAATGTTAAAAGATCATATATGATATCATATTAAAGTAACTGATTCTTGTATTATTCAATAACAATTATTTCACCATTATACAGGAGGTAAACCTACCATCGACCAAGGAAAAAGTACAAAGTAAGGGATTCTCTTATCTCACTTTCAATTCCGTGAGATTTCCATTGTTCGCTACTAAATTATTGAAAGTGGTGTATTGTGTACTTCCATTTGATATATATTATCATGATTCACTTTATATTCATGTTATTCTGTAAATCATTTGGTGGTTATTAACTTTTGGCCATGCGACTCAGTTGATTAACGTGGTAAGGGGTTTCTTGTCTCACTTTTAATTCCGTGAGAATTCCATTGATCACCACTTAATTATTGCATGTGGTGTATGTGTACTACCCATGATTGTATTCATTGTGTAATATACTTTATTTTATGGGTATTTACATCATCATGGTATGATCTTTCTTTCATGGGTGTTTGTTTCTTAAGTTACCTAATCAATAAGGGAATTTGAGATTTCAATTTCCACTCATTTGGCTTTACGCATATTTCATTGATTATATTACCCCAAGATTATGTGTGGAATCACTATTCATTTGATTATGTCATAATTTCCACTCCCCTTCCTGTGGATATAAGTTTTATACACATAATAACTCCATTGATAATTCTCAATTCATTGATATGAATTTGATAAGAGTAATTTTAACTCATTCTCCATTTGTTGAGTTAAACATCCAATTCGTTGGTATTATTTTTACAAGAATATGTGTGAATATCCTTTGATTGATTTACACTGAATATCCAATCATATTTAGTGTATTTATATTTGTCACACATAATTATGTCGTTGATTTATCCTTAACCTAAGGATACAACCTTTATGAGAGATTTCATCTCAATTTACATTCTATTGAGACTTCTTTGATGATATACACCGAATCACTTTTATGTGGTGTATATAATGTACTTTGACATAGTATATCATGAATTCCTTTATTCTCATGATATTACAATGTTTTGATTACCTCAATTATTTGTATTCAAGTGTCTCTCTTTTGGTTAGAAACTCTAACCAAAATACCATTTTAAAATGTTTTAAAGACTTATTCATCTAAATCTTTCTCATTAATGTCCATGTTTTAAAAATGGTTTTAAGGATTTATTTATATGGACATTAAAGTTTAGAAATTAAAAATCCTTTTAAAAGGTTTCAAAGTGGTATGGGACACTTTGATTCAAAAATCTATTTTTAAATGGCTTCTTGACAAATAGTGTGACTTTTAAATGTTTTCAAGAAAAGGGGGATATTTCTCTCAAATAGTTTTGATGATTATTTTCATCTATGTCAACATCCTTCATTATTCATGATTGAGGTTAATGTGATACAATACAATCTTCCATATTGTATCAAATGAGTTATATTTGACTGTGGATGTTCTATTTTTATACCATTCATGGTTTGTGGTTAAATTATTGACATTTCGTATGCTAGTTTTAATACGAATGTTTATTTTATGCTTAAACCTATTCATATGAGGAATGCATTGGACTTAATAAGTGACGGGTGGAGCCCGCTATAGCTCCTCGATGCATCGGTAGGTCTCATGAGACAAACTAGTGTCTTGGCACAAGGCCTTGGCAAAATCTTATTTGTAGTCTTGGCACGAGGCCTTGGCTATGTGGTTATGATAGTCTGGCATTATGCATTCCATCATTATGAAAGTGGTTATTGATATTGCATGTGATCATTCGACTAGTAGAATATCCATGTGAGTAAGTAAATGGCATTATTTCATTTTACCTTTGCCATTTTATGCTGAAGTTCAAGTTTCAAAGGCTTTTGTTTTAGTTATAAATTGCCTTAAGTGTTTATACTTATTTATGAAAGCTTCTGCTATAATGTTATCCTTACTGAGCATCCGAGCTCACCCCTTTCAATGTTTTATTTTTTTTTTCCAGGATTATGAAGAAGTAATTTATGAATGACCTGCAGGGATAGTATGAGGGGATATGAAGACAAGATGTTTTTTTTATGATGTAATGTAAAAATTTATGGATGTATCTAGTTATTCCAAGGCTACTAAACTAATCGGTCTTTCGAGACTTGATCTTTCTCATGATCATGCCAATGTTATGTAATAATGCACCGACTCTGGGTAACTAGGATCGGGGCGTTACAGAGATGATATAATGAATATTCATTACGATGATAATAATAATATAACTGGACCAAGTGTAGTTTTTTTATCAATTATATATTAAAGTAGAGAAATTGTAGGATTATTATTTTATATCCCGATTGGAAGTTTGTGGACAAGACGGTGAACCAACACATTTGGGAGTTTGTGAAAAAAAAATATCTCAATAGATTTATTTTATATCATTTTGACTATTAAATATTTTAAATGACATATTTAATTTATTAAATTACAAATGACATTAAATTTTTAGGAAACAAAAGAAATTAAGAAAAGAAATCTCTCTTTAGTAGTGGTTCTATAGTGATATTTAAAAAAAATGACAAAAAATTATGTTTTTGGAAAGAAAAGTTTGAAAACCCATGAATTAATTATCCATATGTAGATGAAGATACCTGAAAAATATTTGTTGACAACCGTCATGAAGAATAATTTCAGTTATGATAATTATTTTATATTGTAAAAATTATTATATATTTATCTAATTACTTATTAGTTTATTTTTATGTAACAGTCCTCCATAAGATTTCTTCAAGAGAACCAGTTGAAAAATGAATACCCTCACACTTTATCACGTGGAGGGTATTTTTTATTAGAGAAGAAAATTATTGATGAAAAATTTGAAGCATTAAGAGTTTGATCTAGTAGGGGTTTAGAAGATGTTTGGTTTGGTCCTCCATCTCCTCCCACTCGCCATGAAAAATGGAAATGAGTGAGAAGAAGGAAAAATGAAAAGTATCTTACAGAGGAAGATAAGAAAGTAACTGATAAAATTATAAGTAAATATTATTTATTTTTCATGATTTTTTCTATTTTATAAATTATAAATACTAATATAACTTTTTCATTTTTCATTTCCGGATGAACATCAGGAGAAAGGGACAGAAGGATATTTTATCACTGAGGGTCGGATGGATGTCCTACCCACTATTTTAGGAAATTAAGATCACATTAAATGTGTTATAGTATAAAAATAAGGTGTTAGTATTTAGATTTTTTTTGGTCAGAGTAATAAAAAAAATACCTAGAAATAGAAGCTTTAAAAGCTGATCTGAAAAAGATGAAACAATCTATGAGTGATCAAATTCAACCCACCGTGAAGTAGGATTTATTAGAACACTTGAAAAGATAGTCTCAATCTACATAGACTTCTCAGCCTTCCCCACCTACCCATCCTAGCCATCCTGGTTACTTTGATCCTCTATCTCCATCCTAGCCATACTTACCTTCCCTAACTGCCTACTTTGATCCTCCGCCACCTCGGTCAGACCAAACCATATACTATGAGTTGTTTAATGGAGATCATCAAATAAATATTGTTGGGTTAGAACTCATATATTTTTTGGGGGATTCTGTACATCACCAACCTATGCATATGGGTTAGGTTAGAGTATCAATACTTAATATTATTAATTATAATTCTCTACTACCACTTCCTATTGAGGAGATTACCAGAGTTTGGGATTGTCTGGGTCATTTTTAGTTTGGCCAACTAGTATTCATCATTATCTATCATACGAGGCATTATTTTTTTAAATATTAATTAAATATGATAGAAAAATACTTATAATGGTTTTTCACATTTAACTTATATAGAATTATCAAAAAGAAAAATAAATTTCACAATTGAAACAACCCATTCAAGAACAATCGACTGCAAATACTTCTAATATTTCTTATGGGATACAAAGATTATCTCATGCTTATTATTCCTTGAATAATATCTATGAGTTTTGGATGATGTAAAATATATGTGGAATAGATTATCCATTGAGATTACTCAAAAAGATATCATGCATCTAGTTGATTTTGAAGAGCTTGGCCTGAATGTGCTGCAATTGTTTTCTATGTAAGTAAATTGATTTTTTATTTTTTATTTTTTTAGTAAAAAGATGGTTTAAATTGGATAACTATATTTATTTTTTAAATTAGTTATCTACAAATTCTTATTGGAAATAATGATAGCACAACCATTTATGGTTTTATAGATCCATAATAAATTTACATGGAAGTGAAACATGTGAATAATCCTACAAGAGTTGCATATATATGTGAGAGATTATCACATACAAAGATTGGATGTTGGTTTCTTCCATTCCATGATAAGTAAGAAAAAAACATAATTATGAACTAATGATCTTTATAATGTCATTAATTTGCATTTTTTTGTATTGTAGGGGGCATTGGATGTTAGGCATATTTTGACCAAGTGAATGCACCTTATATTGTTTTTTCTCTTTATCAGGGAGTGTTCGTAAAAGTTTTCCCACATTATTAGATAGGTAAGTTTTTTTTTTGTTTTTCATAATCTTATTATGTTTAATTATTATTTTTTATACATGTATTATTAGTTCATATATATGAAAATACAGTTCATGGAAAAAATTTAACAAAGAACAGATGTTGATAAAGAAAAGAAATGCCATCAATTATGTGAAAGTAAAGGTAATTATTTTTTTATATTTTATATTCTTCTAATTTTTTGATATATATATATATATATATTAGTTTTTGTTATTGAGTTAATGTTTTATAACTGTAGTTTCATCATAAACAAAGACACATTGATTGTGGTTATTATTTTCTATGATTCATGTACGAGACAATCACAACTGGGGTAACTACAGAATTTGATAAGGTTAGTTATATTATTATTTTTATATTTTCTATCATAGTATTGTATTTTTTAATCTCATATAATTCATTTTATTGTATAAATTAAATGATAATTAGTCTTATACCCAAAATAAGCATACCCATCTTAAATCTTTGTTTGCAAACTATTTGTTAAGTCTAATTATGATTTGAGGTATGTATATTATAATGTTTTTGAATAATATTACATTTTCATAATAACATGTGTTCAAAAAACTAATTCTTTTGTTATAATAGGTTTTTGAACAGAATTATATCAAATTAATGCTTCAATAATAACAAAAAATTATCATGTCATCAATTTCAGGTATGTGTATTTTAATTTTACTTTATAATAAAAATGCATAGATAGATTTTTGATTAACTAGATAAAAACAAGTAAGTTTTTATAGATTTTTAGTCAATGATAAATACTATTTTATTTCTATATAATGTGTTTTATTATAGGGATTGTTATTATTTTGGTAGTGTAATATTTTGTATTTTCTATTTTTTTAACTTTCAGCATCCACTTTCTTAAAACCGACACTGATTTTTTTTCTATAAAAAATACACGGTTTTTGGCACCAATTTATCTAATAAACTCACACAAAAATGGTTTTCTGTGTTGGTTTATAAGTAACTGATGTGAAAAACAGGGTTGTGCTCAATTTTTTGCGTCAGTTCATATAATAATGGATGCCAAAAATTGGGTTTCGGCATTGGTTAATTTGTAAAACCATTGCTAAAAACTAAGATTGGCATCATTTTCAGTGCTGGTTTTTGAAAACTAATGCTGAAAAGCTTATATTTTACATCACCTTTATAGATGTCGGTTAAAAACTGATGTCAAAAATAAAAAAAACCAATGTTAAATCCAACTTTTTCACCAGTGCATAAAAGTTATTTTCCCATAAATTCCAAAAATACAATTCTTATTTCTCCCCCTTTTGGGATTATTAAATAGAGAATAAGAGTAAGAAAAAACAAACACTAAAGAAAAGATACAAGGGAATAAGAGTTATGATAACACATTTAATTCAATAAAATGATAGAGTATAGTCCAATAATGAAAGAAATTACAACATATTCCTATCCAAGATCATCTATCAATTCACTTTAGTGTCATTAGGTTTTTTTATGCCTTTATCAGAGGCATCAAAAGTATAAGAAAGAGGGACAGAAGTGGAGGTGGTAGAATCAGTAGTAAGGGAAGGTAATGACACTCCATTAATGATAGAAGGGGAAATGGTTTGTTTGGTGGAATACTAAGGAAAAGTTTTCTCAACAATAATAGGCCTGATCTAGCTTAGAGTTTGAGCAACAAATATTTTAGCAGGGCAAAATGAAGTGGAGGAAGAAGGATAGGTGGACGGAGGTAGATCAATCCTCAAAGGAGTCACTACAGGAGCCACGATGGTTGTGCTCTAAACATGCAGATATGTTTTCAGCATTTTTATGAAATTTTTAATGATTTCACTACCATAATCCATGTCCTATTCAAAGTCATCTTTATTTTACATGAATTTATTTAGAGTAGGTGTGAAGTCCTTTATCTTCTAGACTTGATTTTTGAACGCTAGAGTTATAGGAGGTAGCTTTAAATTATCTATAAGATACTTTAAATGGTTGGTCAACTCATACATGGAATAGATCCTCTTGAAGTAATAATTCACTTTATTAGATATTTCTTCTTGAGAATCAGTGATTTTTTTGAGTGAATTATTACCTGGTCAAGCACATGGTCACTGTTATTAATGATTTTAGAGAGTCTCTCTTGATCAGTACCACTCAACACATACTGAAGTTCATCTCTAAATACTAATCTAATCATTTCACTATCCAAAGGTTGGGATGGATGAGTAGAAATTGACTGAGCTAGAGTAGATGAGGGAGGATTTTTAAGCCTTTTTAGAACTATCTGGGAAGATCATTTAAATTTAGATGTCAGTCCATTGATTGCAATCACAAGCTCACGCATTTCATTTCATAATTTTGTGTTTTCCTCAAACACCTTCATAGACACAACACAGTTGGGTTGAATCAGAGATACAACCTTCTTTGAGATATTTTCAGCATAATCTTCACTAAGATGAGTAATAGGGTCTTGAGAAACTTTCATGTCTTTCCTCATTTCATTAACCATATATCATAAAGATTTCACCTCATCAATAAAATACCTATTTTCAATCCAAACATCCTGAATCTCATGAATCATATTAGGTTGGATTTTCCATATGATTTTTTCCAGAAGAAATGCAGCTTCTCTTTCACTAAGATTGGTCATAGGGGAAAGTTGTGACTTCATGATCTTCTCAAATCCATAAAAAGTGTTTCTTCAAAAAATTTCAGATCTTCTTGAAATACATTACTAGGTATTTCTTTAGAAGGTTAAAGAGAAGGAAGAATGACATGTTTTAGATCCTTATAAGATATTACTTCCCTAACAATAATTGGTTTGAGCTGAAACATTGTTGAAAGATCCAATCCCTATACTGAGGTTCCTTGAGATTCATAAACATAAAAAAACATTAGGAACTTCTACCAAGTATCCATAGAACATGAATCCACAAGGTTTGGAACTTCAATCCTTTCCAAACTATGTTTTTCTCCCCTTAAATAGATGCATCTCTTGGAGGACTAAGATACTCAATCTCTTGAATAGTTTCCACACCCTCTACACTATCAAATTCAGCCACATATGTAGCTAATTGAAAAGCTTGTTCCATTACTACTTCAACAGGAAAAATCACTTCTATTTATACAAATTCTTTCTCTATTTGTTCCTTAGTAGAAACATGCTCTTCCACAATATCATTTTCTTCCTCTACATCATTACTCTTATCAGAAACTTTACTTTCTTTTCGAGCATCCTCATCAGCTTTATAGAGAGGAGATTCTATAGATGGAACATTCTAAGGTTTTCCAGGAGATTCAAGAGTGGGTTCTTCAGTCCTTTGAGGAATATTTGGATTACAATCAACCCCATATGAAGCCTTTTCTTCTTTAGTTCTAGTAACCTCATCTTCTATTACATCATCTAAATATTCCACAAGATCAAATAACTCTAAACTAGGGTCAGTGGTATTATTAGGTCTTGAAGGTTGCTCAATAGGATTATAATACTCATAAAACCTCTCATTTTCTTTAACCCATAACCTCTTCTATGGGTTCCAACTGATTTTCATTCTCCTATATATATCCTTGGATAGACAAAACTCACAATTTTCAACAAACTTTTCATTATTTCCTACATAACTTTTTCTTGATGCATAATAGAGATAAACCTTGAATAACATAAGAATGTTGACTTTGAGGTTGTCTTGACCATGTCACAATTGTAAAGGATAATTTACTTGAATAGATTTATTTTGGGACCATTATTTAGAATATTTATAAAAAACACATCTTCATATTTGAGAGTGGAAAAGTATCATTTACTTGGACATATTAGATGTTGAATAAACTTATACAATAACCTAGTCTCTCCATCCAGTTTAACAGCAATATGACATCTTTTTTTTTGTTTCCAGTCAACTTACCCAAGGCCTCTTCTAGGTTAAACAAATCACTTAGTGGAGGAGGACCTCTTTAATAGACCTCATAAATTCTGTCATGTGGTATTCCTAAGTATGCATCCCACAACCTTGAAGTAAAGGTACATCTCTATCTATTTACCCATAATCTAACAAAAAAACCATCATTAGAGTTGAAAGTGAACTAAACATACTAATAAAATTTGAAAACCACCTTCGGATAGATAATTAATTTCACTTTTGTAAACCAATATAACCATACTTGTTCTTCCAAGACTTTGAGAGCAAGTGACTTACTTGACAGGAGCCACTTCACACATATTTCTTTCTCTAGTAT
This sequence comes from Viscum album, assembly GCA_963277665.1. Lineage (NCBI taxonomy): Eukaryota > Viridiplantae > Streptophyta > Magnoliopsida > Santalales > Viscaceae > Viscum > Viscum album. The sequence goes on from OY728148.1 coordinate 908,838,449, forward strand.
AACTATACAATCCACATGACTAGGGTTTAACGGTTTCTCAGGCATGGTAATTAGATCATTTTTAGTTTCTTTGGAGAATTGTGATTTTCTAGAGTCGATATGAGGATGGACTCTTCATCATCGGCATTCAACATGGGCTCAAGAAAGATAAGAATCTTGACAGAAAATAGATTGGCTTTGGGAGTAGAGATTACGAGTGAATAGAGAAGTGAAACGACACATTTTTATCATTTAGGGAGTTCAAACATCGCAAAACACAAAAATACAATATAAAAGAAATAATTAATCAATACAAATATATGAAAAAAATATTTCTAAAAAATAGAATTTTGAGTCATAATAGTGAGATTAAAATAAGAAGGCATGGTGTCATCATAGTGGTGTGACTCTAAATAGTGAGATCATAACTAGTGAGACAACAAACATGAGACAACAAGAAGAGATATAGTAATTGAGAGATAGTAACTGTGAGACAGTAACTATTATATAGTAAACTGGTCATTCAAGGTTGATCATTCCTAATTCATGTATGATGAAACTCATCTATTCATAATTTAAAGGCTTAGTAAAAATGTTAGAAAGTTAGTGTTTAGTGCTAATGAATTCTAAATTAATATCACCCTTTTGATAATGATCTCTCAAAAAGTGATGTCTTACATCAATATATTTTATTATTGAATGAGAAAAAAGATTATTAGAGATGTTAATAGTACTTGTGTTATCCCAATTTATAGGGACATGTCTAAATTTATATCCATAATCTATAAAAGTGTGTTTCATCCACAAAATATGAGAAAAAAACTACCATCTGCTATGTATTCATCTACATAAATAGATAATGAAACAAAATTTAGATTTTTTACTACAACAAGATAATAGTGACTTTCCCAAAAAGTGACATGTTTTAGAGTTACTTTTTCTATCTAACTACAACCAATAAAATCAGCATCTGAGTAGATAAGTAAGTCAAATGAATTTCCTCTAGGATAGAAAAGTTTTTAGTTTGTAGTATGTTTGAGGTATTTGAAAATCCTTTTAACAACCTGAATATGTGACTCTTTAGGATTTTCTTGGAAATGAGAACACACACACAAACACTAAACATAATATCAGGCTTGCTAGTAGTTAAGTAGAGTAAACTCCCAATCATTTCTCTATAAGTGGTTTGATCAACGGATTTACCATTCTCACTGAGATCTAACTTATAGGTGGTACTCATTGGAGTGTCACTAATTTTTTTACTATCAAATCCAAACCTTTTTAAAATATATTTATTATATTTACATTGATTAAAATTAATACCTTCCTTATTTTGAAAGATTTGAAATCCAATAAAGAATTATAGTTCACCAATCAAGATTTTTTCAAATTCCTTTCATATCATCTTTGAAAAAACAACACAAAAGGAATTTTTTGAGGATCCAAAAATAATATAATCAACATAGATTTGAACAACTAAAACATTTTTAGAAATTATTTTTATAAAGAGAGTACGATCATCTATACATTTTGTAAAGCCTTTAGAAATAATAAAACTACTTAATATATCATAACAATATTTTGGAGCTTGTTTAAAACCATATAAATATTTTTTAATTTAAAAACATTTTTTACAAAATGAGGGTTTATTAAACTAGGGATTTGTTAAAAAAAACATCCTAAACTATAAACCCATTTATGAATGAACTCTTGACATCCATTTGATATAGTTTGAAATTTATATGTACTGTATATTTAAGCAAGATTCTAATGGATTCAAATATAGAAACTGGTGACAAAATTTCATCATAGTCAATACCTTCTTCTTGATTATAACCTTGTGAAACAAATATAGCTTTGTTTCTTAAAATATTACTAGATTCATCTACTTTATTCCTAAACACCCATTTAGTACCTATATTCAAGGTGTCTTTAGGTCTATCCACTAGTTTCTGGTCTTTATTTATTTCAAAATGATTTAATTCTTATTACATATCCATCACCCAAAATTCATCATTGATTAACTCATTGATGTTCTTAGGCTCAAGATATGACAAGAAAGCTTGATATTTAACCAGATTTATTAGATAATCTCTTGTTTGAGTTCCTTTATCTAAATATCCAATTATAACATCTAAAGGATGGTTCTTAAGGGTTCTAACAGATCTAGGAAAATAAGGGATGGTGATTTCAACTTCTTTAATAGGTTCAGATTCATCATGACTGGATTCTGGATAATTTTTAGAACTAGAAGATTTAATAGATTGTTTAACAGCAAGGTTAGAAGATTTTTCATTTTGTTCCAGATTTGACACACCTTTATCAAGGTTTTCTAGGGAGGTATTAGGTTCTTGTGGATCTGTTTCATAAAATTTCATATGTATAGATTCTTCGACACATTTTTTTCTTTTTTTATAGACTCTATAGGATTTACTAGAATTTGATAAACCTAGAAAAATTCCTTCATCACTTTTGGAGGAATTTTTTTCAATATTGTCTTTAGTATTGAGAATATAAACTCTACAACCAAAAAATTTGAAGTAAATAACTTTGGGATTCCTATTATTCCATAGTTCATAGGGATATTTCTTAATAATAGGTCTGATTAAGATTCTATTAATAATATAAAAATATGTATTCACAACATCATCCCAAAAGTAGATAGTTAGGTCATATTCATTAAGAATGGTTCTTGTTATCTCTTGTTAGGTTCTATTTATTTTTTAAACTAATCCATTTTGCTGAGGTGTCCTAAGAGAAGTGAAGTTACTACTATAGCCATTTTGAGAGAAAAAATATTTAAAACTCCTAATTTTCAAACTCAAGACCATGGTCACTTCTTAGGGTTTTAATTTTAAGACCACATTGATTTTCTACTATTCTAGCATACATGAAAAAATGAGAACAAGCTTCACTTTTGTGAGATATGAAAAATGTCCTAGTATATCTAGAATAATCATCTACCATAACATATAAATAATTATTCCCATTAAGTCTTGAAACTCTAGATGGTCTAAAAAAGTTCATGTAAACCAACTCGATAAGTTGAGAAGTTGAAACATATTTATTTGGATTGAAAGATATTTTGTGATATTTAACCTTTTGATAAGGTTTATAGACTTTTTCATTTGGAAACTCAAGTTTGGGTAGATCCTTGACTAATCCTTTTCTAGTAAGATTTATAGGAGAGTTTTTGTTACAATGTCCTAGTATTCTATGCCAAATCCGAGAATCTTTGTGAAAGACACTTATGTATGATACATTTTGAGAATATAAATAATCTAAGTTAACAAAATAAACATTTTTTTCTAAAAGAAGTAAATACAAACTCATTTTTATAATTTAATACATTGCATGAATCATTTTCAAATTTAACATTAAAACCATCATATCACAACTAAGAGATACTAAGTTGATTAAATTTTAATCCACCAAAAAATGTACTTTAGAAATTAAAACTAAGTTAGAGTTACGAATTTGGAAAAGGTCAATGAATTTTCATTTTTAATTTTCACCAAAAGTGAAATTCTCACCATCAATATTTATCATATTCTTGAAGAATGAATAATATCCTTTCATGTGACTTGAAAATCTATTATCCAAGTACCATAGACTTATACCAGAGTTATTTAAACAAATTTCCTATAAAATAATTAAGCAAGAGACAAATTTTTCAACCCATATTTTTTTGGGTCCAGTAACATTAGTAATAATAGCTTTAGGAACCCATACTTGATTCATGAGTTTCCTATACATAGTTTTTAATGTATTGGAAAAGTAAATTTTGTTTGGTTCTGAAAAACTAGAAGTTGTGAATGAATTCCCAGAGCTATAACTATAGGGTTTTTCAATTCTAGGTATAAAGATATATTTTCCCTATTTTCTTATAAAATTATTTTAGCTATATTCCTATGTCTTGGTTGGTATCCTATACCAGTATTATACCTAGAAGCTACTTGTTTACCAAGAATTTGTACAATAGTATTATTTCCATTGGTAAATTTTTTTATGTCCTTTTTCAATTTCTCATTACATAATTTATTCTCATTGTTATCTTTAAGAAATTGTGAATTATTTTCCTTTTCTATAGTAAGACCATATTTAATAGTATAAATAAGATCATGTTATTTCTTTAGAAATTTATATTTATATTTATCTTTTGATATATTGAATGTATCTTCAAGAATTTGGAAGTATTCAAACATTTCCTCATTAGCCATATTTTCAGAATCACTTTAATCCCTAGAATAATAATAATTTTTTATAGGAGACTCAAGATTTACCTCAGATGTGTTTTTCCTGAAACACATGCTTTCCTTATCACATTTCTCATCAGGCGATGATTCTAATTCACTGGATATATCTTTAGAATCACTCAATGTTTCTTTAATTTCCTTTTTATACTTTCTATATTTTTCCTCATACTTATTTTTATACTTTAGATTGGGAAAATCATCCTTTATATGTACCTTTCTCTTACATTCATAGTATACTATCTCATTATAATTGTCACCTTTCTTCCAATAATTTCTCCAACTACCTTTATTGTCATATTTTCATTTATAGCTGGGATTCCTGAAGAATTTATTTCTTTTATAAAACTTATTAAAACTTATGGATAATTGAGCTATTTCCTCATTATTATCTGATAGTGAATCATTATTACTAATACTTCAAGAATGAGTCTATATCCTATCATTTTATTTATTTTTGGAAGTAGTGGTTTTGACAGCCACTGACTTTTTCATTTGTTCATCCTATTATTCCTTGTTGACTTTTAACTCTTTCTCATACATCATTATCTAACATATTAGCTCCTTGAATAGAAAATTACTAATATCATAGGATTATTTAATTGACATTGAGGTTCCTCTCCACCTTTCAGGTAGACATCTAAGTAGCTGCAAGATTTGTTCTTTGGCACCCACTAGCTTTCCAAGAGATCTCATTATATTAAATATTTAATTAAATTAGAGATACATATCAGTAGTGGGTTCATCAGGTCTCATCCTAAATCTATCATACTTAATAGTATAGGTATTAAGTCTGCTTTCTTTAACATTATTAGTTACTTCATGTGAGACAAATAAGATATCCCAAATTTCATAGGTAGACTTACATGTAGATATTTTATGAAATTCTTCATCCCCTAAAGTAGAAAAAAATTCATTCATATATTTACAATTATAATTTTAATCATTTTTTGTAGATTCCCTCTATGTACTTCTCGGAGTTTCTAGTATTCCATATTTATCTTCTATTACTATCCAAATATCAAAGACAATACTTTCTAAATGCATTTTCATTTTAATTTTCCACTGAGCATAATTTGTTCAATTAAAGTAGGGAGTTATGTTGGTAGCAACACCTTCCTATATATTATCCATAACAAAGAATTGAGGTTAAATTTTGAAGAGATAGAAATTTATAACTAATAAAAATTTAGAGATCTCTAAAACACAACTAAATCATAGTTGAAAATATTTAAAAAATCTTTTAAAGCTTTGAAAATAGTAGTTGAAAAACAATATCTGGCACCAAATGTTTGTCACAGTAGGACACTTAAGAGGGGGGGGGGGTGAATTGAGTTACTATAAAAATTTAGGTTAAAAAATTTATTTTAAAATCCACCAATTAAAAAAAACACTACCCTGTTAATCAAAGTAGTAAAATTTTAATAGTCTGACTGTTAAATTAATTTCTCAGAAGATTGATTATTTCTAAATTATAACAATATGAGATATTTATATAACCTTTGAAACTAATTTAACAAATAAAATAAGTTATAAATACTATCTAAGACAAACTATCATAGTGAAACTTAGTATTCTAAAATATGAATGAAAATAGAGAAAAAATAAATTGAAAAACAAGGTGGATAAAAAAGTGGTTCAGTCTTAAGACAAGACCTAATCCACTCTACCTATTGATCACCTACAACCTAGAAAAATATATATAAATCTTTTATCCACACCCTAGATTGGGGTTTACATAATAGTACACATTATTTTCCATGTCATAAGACCTCAACCGCAGTTCTATGTTGGAAATATAACATCTAAATCACACAAGACCTCTTCCATATTTATACATGGGTGAAACAAGGTGTAAAATGATATTTTTGTGAGGATATATTATATCCTCATGTTCAATGTAAGATAAAGTGTGTATTTTTAGTATAGACACACACTACTCATAAGATTAATAAAACAATACAAAATAGAGATGAATATAATAATAAGGGATTAGAAATGCTCTAAGTGGTGTTCTATGAAGATCTAGACTTCTAGGATGTAGTAGATTTGATGTTTGGGTCCTATTATGAAAGAAGACTTAGAAATAGAGTGTCGTGAGTTATGTGTTTTGGTTTCCAGTGAGTTTTTGTGTAACTCTTCTTAGCACTTCTTCTTCTTTGAGTTGGTGGTGGAAGTATGTTTTCAGGATGTTACACATAAAGTAGTATGGATTATCACCGTTCTAATGTTTGTTCTATCATGTATGTTTGTTCACTCTAATGTATATTTTAGTCACTTCACCTAGATCATGTGCCAGCATGAATTTTATCTTGGGTGGTTTTGTTATGGCCAAAAAGGAGAATGATCTCCACACTTCGTACCTTATACTGTTGGGTTTCATGTCTTAAAAAAATCATTAATTATGTCAGTGTCATTAAATGTCTGAAATATGACCATTAGAATCAAATTTTAAATTTAATTGAAGAAGATAGAAAAATTGTTAAGAAACAATGTCATAATTCATGGTGAGACAGGAATGATGACACAATCACGGTGAGTCAGAAGCGGTTCTATAGACATTAGTGATATCATTCACGAGTTCTGGAACTGGTAGCATGGTTACGGTGTATGGTCCTTTGTGAATTATGGAACTGGTAGCACCATTACAGTGTCTAGTCCTTCGAAAATTCTAGAACTGCTGTCATAGGTAAGAGTGTCTAGTCCTTTTTCAAAATTCTGAATGGTGTCTTATTACAGTGTCACAGAACCAGTTTTATTGTCTTTGCCGATTTCTTGACTAAACGGTGAGTCCGTTTGGGCACCTAAACGATGTCTCATACATAGTCAAATATATATCATCTTTCATAATAAGTAATACTTATAGAATAGATTCATGTTAAACATAATCATAATAAAACCTAATAGAACAAGATTTATTATGATTTATAATATTTAAATATGATTTACATGATTTACATGATTTGTGAGCATGAAAACAAGAGGAGTCTAACAACATTATGTTATCAAATTTCTCTGGGACTCAAAGAAAAATAGATAATGTTTCCTTAGACAAATGATTTTATTTTTAAGGTTTTTATTCTCTTTTAGAAAAACTTCCAGGTCATCACATATTTTTATATTAGATCATGAACCATAATTTGTTAGTTTCTTATTTTCTAGTTTAAGATGCTTACATTCCTTTTAAATTTTTTATAAATTATCAGAGAACCATTTAAATATTCTATGTTTATCTTTATCATTATTCAATAGGAAATATATATTTTAACATTCTCATCTTTAACTTTTAAAAATTCAGAATCTATAACCATTTTCTGTTTTATATTACTTAAAATAAATTCATTTAGTTTTTTATTTTCATCTTTAATATTCTTATTTTATCTTTTCAGTTCCCTATAAAGTTCAACCATTCTTAATATGTCACATTTAAATTTCTCATTTCGGATAGTTTATTCTTTAACTTCATTTTCGATATCTGTTTCATATTCAAAACTATAATTTTAGTCAAGGTGTAGCTCATTTATAGAAGAAGCGTTCAAAAATATATTTGGAGATTCCTTTTCACTTTCAAAACCAACATCACATGAGTCTGACTTTTTTGTGAAGCTCCATATAGCATGATAAGCCTTTCTTTTTTCCTTCTAGTATTTATTATATCTTTTCCTTCTTGTTTTATTTTGGGAAATTCTGACTTCATGTGGCCCTTTTTCCAGCACTCATATCATATTAATTCTGAAGCATCATATTTACTAGTCCTACCTCTTTTAGTATCCTTTCTATCATCCTTTTTGATAATATCTTATAGGTCACTTATTAAATCCTCTATTACCCTTAATGTACTTATAAACTCCTTTGGTGAATGTTTCAATCTCAACCTTCTCACTTTTCTGTAACTCAAAACTAGATGAATTAACAATAACATTTATATTTGATTTAAATGCTACACCTTTTCACTTATCATGATATTCAGTATTATCATTCTTCATTTCATGCTCATATTGTAGTAATTATCCTATTAGCTCATCCATATATTATTTAGTAAAGTCCTTGATTTCTTTAATTATGAATTTCTTTGAGTTCTATCTTTTGGGTAGAGATCGTAGTATTCTTTCAATGAGGGATTTATTCTTCATGTTCTCTCATAGAGAAACCATTCTATTGAATTTTTTTTAAATATATTTTACATCCCATTCATAATCTCTTTTTATATCATCCTAAACTCCTAAAATTTATCTTGATGTATACATAAATTAGTTATCTTCAAATTTTTAGTTCCTTAATGTGTGTCATTCAATGTACTTTTAATGTTATAATCATTCATGCAAGATGAAATAAGACTATACATATTTCTACTTAATGAATAATATAATAAATTAATAGCTTTGTAATATAAAACATATTTAACAACCACATTACTAGTAATAGTTTCTAAATTAACGTTGAATAATTTACAAGGTTTAGACATAATACCCCAATAGTCAAGATCAATATTCTTTCAAAATACCATCATTATTTCCTTCCAATAGAAATAATCCCTTCGGTTTAAATGAGGTGGTCTGACTAGATTCAAAATCTCTAATTCCTGTTAGCCTTATCAAGTGGTGGATATTTTCCTCATATATTTAAGTCTAGAATAATGAATAGTTCAGAAATATATAAAAAATTAAAACCAAATCCATAAATAGTAACCACACTCTAATACCAATTGTTTGGTCCCTCAGTATGGAAGTGGTGACTAGAGGGGGGGGGTGAATAGTCTTTCTTGATTTATTATTACAAATTCTAATTTATCAAAGTTATAAAAAATGTTAAATGTTGTAGAAGAAAGAAAAAATAATGCAAGAAATTTTAATATAGGTTCAAATCAATAAGATTCTATCCCTCTCTTTAATCTTCTCTAATCATTGAGGAGATTGGTATGCACTATATCCTCACTTTTGATAGGGAGTGACAACCCAATTACAAAAAGTTACAAACGTACCTTATCATACCTAGTGGTATATCCCATGACTTTTAATGGAGTCACAACCAACCTTCCTTTTTCCTAAGTAGAACATCCCGACATTCCTTTTAGATGGGAGGAATTACCGTATGATATCTTTTGTTTAGGAAAAGTTTAAAATATAATCTTCAATAAAAAATAGATATTAGAAGAATTACAATATAGAAATAATAGAAAACAAATAAGATAGGAACATTAGAATATGATGAAGAAGTTTGATGCAGCTCTTGTTCCTTGATTATATTTGGGGTGGAAGATGAAACGATAAAGATCTTTAGTAATCATGATATATTAACATCAAATGTCGAATAAGTTTTTATCAATGAATTTCTCAGAGTAGTAGGAAATTATATCATATCCTTATTGAATGAATTATCAAATGTGAATATTTTATTTAATTTGTATGGATATATTTTCTTTTATTCATTAAAAATTTTCCTGAATAATTAAAATAGAAATATTTTGGATCATGCTGGAGTCGAATCTCTACATGACACTTTTTAGAGAGTAATACAAATAAAATGATCATTACCTTGATTAGTTTCAGTAGATATGGATATAAAACATAGTCTAGAAAAAGTTTATTTATGAAATGTTAAAATAAAATATTTAATAAAATAAGAATATTAATTCTTAAACAATATATAATTGAAAAAAATTTAAATAAAAAATATAATTCGGTGGAATAGACATGCAACAAAATTTTATGAAACAATTGTATCATAAAAATATTAATATGAATGTGGAAATGTAACTAAAAAATCTAAAATTAATTTTAATCAAATTTTCAAGTATATTTCTACATAAATATTAATTTTTTATCAAATTAATTAATTTTAACAACATTAATTAAAATTAATAAAATAAAATCTTGGAAATGAAAATTTAAACTAGTGGCGATTCATGACTCACTATTGGAAAAGTCTGGTGGTGAGTCAGTGAATCACCTTTGGAAAAGTATAGTAATGAATTAGTGGATCAATATTGGAAATGTTTGGAGGTTTCACAAATAAAATTTTACTTATCGTTTTCATTTTAAGAAAAAATAAAATGATTTAAAAAAATCTAAAAACATTTCCAAGAATATTAACATTAAAAGGTTCGAGAAGAACAATAAAAAATTATTCACTATTGGATGTGCAATAGTGTCTCATGACTCGCCATTGTGTTCCAATGGTGACTCATTTTTCCCTATTGGGTTCCAATGGTGGCTTATTGCAAACTTATAAAAGTTTTTAAAACATTAAATTAAAGTTGTAGATTAAAAAAACAAAACCAATAAATCTTAAGATATCATAAAATAATATGATAAGAAAATTTGATATTAAATAAAATCTAATGACATGTTTTCTTAAGAAATAAAATTCCACATGAATAAATTTCAAAAAATATAATTAAACTCTTATAATAAAAATAAGAACATAAAACTAAATCAATATACAAAAAAAGAAGAAGAATAAAACAAGATGGATCTTATGAAAAATATTATAGAAATCTACTGTCAATATAAAGAGAATAAAATAAACATGAATATATAACATGAAAAAAATAAAACAAGAAGGTTAAATAACCTAAAAAAAATGTAGTATGTAAATAAATAGAGAACTCAAACAAGGGGAAAAAAGTACATCTAAGAAAACAATTATGTAGTTATAAGTTTACTCACCATCTGTAAAAACCAATGTGTAAGAACCTAGTTCTTACTTGGAGGTATGAGATTCTTTTTTCCTTTTAGTAGTTTTTGGGAAAATAAGGGAAAATAAAAAAGTACAATAATCATACTATCACACAGACTGACTTAGGGTCACAAGTTTTGTAATCCTAAGTACACACCATTTAGTTTGGATGTTTATAATGGGAATACATGGTGTGTGGGAATATAAGCAAGGAAAAGGGAAAAAACCAACTACACACTGTGTACTCTCTAGTACACATCGTGTAGCCATGTCGACAGGTCCTAAGAAGTAAGTCAGTGAAATTATGCAACCAAATGAATAGTTAAATGACATACACGCCATGTATATGGACTTACACTCCATATATTTTGTGTTTTTCACTTAAAATAGGCAGTAGCTTTGTTCTTCTATTTTTTGGATATAGGGGTCACCGAGTGGATGAACAAGCAGTGTGAGGATCAATTTCTTCTCCTGTTTCATCATTCGAATGCCAATTCAAACACTGTCGGATCTGTTTGAATCCTCTAGATGAGTTCTCAATTCCTCTCAATCCATTATTGATGATTTTTTTCTCTTTAATAAGTTATTTAAGGTTTAGTTAATATTCTTATTTCATAGATCTACACCATTCTAGATTTAATTGGAGGTCGAGGTTGGATGAGAAGAGTTATACTACGATGAGGTAGGTGGTCTTATGCCTCTCATTAATTGTTGAGATGTTTATATGTGCCATTATGCTGTGCACCCATGTTTAGGGTGTCTTCTTAAAAGGAAATTGATCCTTATCATCCAAAAATACTGTTATAGTAATTAATTCATTAAATTAAAGAATTTTTGGATTTGTTGTTTGATTGAGGGCCACCCTGTGGGTGCATTTATTGGGGACAATTATTTGTTATCCATTTTTGCCTAGGATGTCTATGAGAATTCCATCATTTCCCTTGTAGGTTATTTAAAACAAACTTAGTTATTATATGGAATTGAAATTGTGTTAGAATTATAAGTGTTTTGATTATAGCCTTGGGATTGTGTTTTCACCTTTTCCATGTAGTGGTTTTGATTATTTAAGAAGTTTGGAATATTTTATTGAATCTTAATGATTAAATGGTAAATAACATTGGGTAATATATGGGTTCATCTTAGAACACTGTGAATGGTCTCACGTGACTTTTATACCTTGTACCTTGGGTGACACATGGGTTTAACTTAGAACTCCATGGATGGACTCAATATGCTTTTGATTAATATATTATTAGTGACACATGGGATCCCTAGTAGGACCACTGAGGATGGACTAAATTGACATGACCTTATACTAAACCTAGAGTGACACTTGAGGATCTCTTGTAGAACCAATGGGAATGGACTCGCATGAAATTATACCAACGTATTGAGTGACACTTGGGGATCGCATATCAGACCACTGAGAAAAAAATTTCATGATATCGGTAGAATTACATCTGAAGTGACACTGGAATTCCAACTTAGGAATATCAATAATAGATTCAGGTTATAATTAAATAATGGAATGGAATGAATTGTGAAACATCTACCAATCCAAATCACAAGCTTGGATTTAGTCTTCACTTACTTGCTTAGAAAGTCTTATGAGACTTCTGTTGTTCTTACTTTGCTACGAGGAATGTTGAGCTTAGGCTGAATTCTAGTACTTAAATATCTCAGGTAATTTAATTTCTAATGGACATAATGAAATTTAAAAATGAATGCTAATACTTTTAGGATCGTTTACTTTTGAGTACCTCTTAGTTTATTACATTTCACTATTTTACAATACTACTGCATATACTCATTGATAGATTGGCATAGACCTTAAGTGGTTGCCTTCTGGGATTTATTTCTAACACCCTATTTGGGTGATATTTTGAGCCCAAACAGACTATATTGTTATAGGTGTCAATAAGGGAAAATCCCCTTTCTCAGGTTCTTGATTACTTCTTAGGGGTAGGAGAGCATGAGACCAAGACAAGGATTGCGATGCTCCTAAGTTTCATTTTGTGTTACTATAATTTGGTATTGTATTGTACTTGTTTTTAGTGAATCCCATTTTTTTTATTTTCTTGGAAAACATGACATGCTGCATCATTTTGATATGATAGGACTTCTGGTTATCTTTATCTTTTAGTCTTCCGTTGTTTACTTTAGTTGCATGTTTTTTACTACTTCCTCCATTTTTATTATTAGTTCTGATGTGTTACACTTTTCCAATGAGGTCATAGTTTCCCCAATATCACACCATAGGCCCTCACTGTTAGTCAAAAACCTCTGGTTTTTAGGGAAATGTGCTTTCGGTCATGTAGCCAATCTGGTATGGGGAAATAGTTGAGTGGCTTCTGGATCTGGGATGTTAAAAATTGGTATCAGAGGTGTTTCTTTTATGATTTTCTTTACTATTTGGTGACGATATAAAGGATATGAAATTTGGTAATTAGTTGTTCCCGAGAGTAGCTACCCTGTGTATAGGAGAAATCCAAATTGCCTCAAATTAAATTGTGCTTTTGGATTTTGTGCTATTATAGTGGACTAGATTTCATCGTTGATTGACACACATGTTTCAGGCTGTTATTTTTGATATTATTGTGGTTCTATTTTATTGAAAATTGATGAGATGATGGTATTCCATCTCATCCATTATATATGAACTTGTTAGAAATCACATTCCATGCATACTTTCCATAACATTTAGGGAGCATCACTGATTACATGCTTTTATGATAGATGTCTTACTAGAGATGCATGTTGATGTGATAATACCTTGATAGTTATGCCTACTGTTATGATAGGTATATTGGTACATGAAATTATTTGTTTGGGATGGATGCCAAACATTGATCCTTGATTTTTATGGGCCCTCTTGGATCATAATTTGGTGGATTATGTTTCTTCCATGTGACACAGATTGTGTAGTTATGTTCCATTTGTGGAAGACAAACTTTGATTCATGGGGAGTATGGGCCCCCATGGATCGGAAATTAGCATACCACTGGTTGGTTTTTTTGCTTAACAAGGGTGTTTGGGGAAATATAGAGTTTTTTTCCTAAAAAACCCAAGCTACACGTCTTGTAGTTTATTCTAACATGCCATGTGTTATTCTTGTTCTGGGAATATGGTGTTCTATTTATTAATATCTACATGCCGTGTACTATATGTACATGCCATGTGGTAGCTGACCATGTGATATTGAACATGGGATGGTGGGTTTCTTAACTACACGGCTGTGTACTTTTAGTACATGCTGTGTGGTCTCACTTAGGTAGAACCCTTGTGGGAGAACATGTCAAGGAGGGAGACTTGTGTACATGCTATGTACGCACCTAACACGCCGTGTACCTGGGGTCAACCCTTTCCCAGGATTGCAAGACTACACATGTAATGACCAAAACGTTATTAATGATCTAATTAAATGTATTATTATGTAAAATAGTTATATAAAACACATGAACTTCCTTGGATTTATGTTTTTGGATTTTAAAATACCGTTAAGAATTTTTACTATTGCTAATATAGCCGTTGAATAGTGATCACATGAGTAGTATAAATATAAGGCTTTAACAAATCCAATTTACTCAGAAAATGGAAGCGATAGCCTCATTCCGTTGAATTTTTCCATACAAAGACAATTTTTTAGAGCTTGTAAAGGAGGTAGTGTCATTGGGATTCACTTTTGACCATGTCCAAGCTGAGGTTCAGCACATTAAGCTTGAACAGAACCACCTACAGGAGAAGTGAAAGTTAATAGAGATTACCATCCAAGCGATGTTATCCAAGCCACCACAAGAGTCCATCACTCTCGCAAAACTTACCCTTAGGTCATATGTGGGTGTTATAAGGGGTTATGTAACAAGGACCTAGCACTATCACTATGTACATTATTTTTGTATAAATAATATACATTCATTTTATTAATGTTGCTTTGTAAATGGTTTTTAAAGAACAAATAATATTTCTAGTTAATATTGAAATTCAATTAAGAAATATATTTTGATGAATTTTGGATTTTTTGAATTAAATAATATTTTAAATATACTACCTAAATTAATTTTTGTTAAATATAAATGATCGAACAATTTTTATGGATACAATTGAATTTTTATCAAGGTTTGAAAATTGTTTTTGTCAAAACCCATGAATTTTCAATAAATTTCTATTTTTTGCATTGAAATTGAAAATTCACATATTTAGAAAATTATTTATATAAAATGAATATTATTTTTGGAATCAGGACATTAAACTTAGCCAACGGTGAATTTTTTATAATTTTATGAGATAGTAAAATTTTTAGGTAAAAATTAAATACCTTTTAAATATATAATGTGTTTTATGACATCATAATGATCCAATAGTTATGTAATAAAATACTATGAAAAGTTTCTTCAGAAAATATATTTTTATAAATTTAAAATAATGTGATTTTATATTTGTTTAATTAATTTTAGGATGCCTTAATGGACCTTCCATTACTTATAAAATATTTTAACATTTTAAAATGATTTCCTTGAGAGTGAGACTCACCTCCACATAATCAAGCCTAATGTTTTAATTATTTAGAAAATTGGAATTATAAAATAATTATTTCCACTCCCCTTTGGAAAAATCCCTGGGCAAAAACCATGGCTTGTTTTTTGGTTTTAAATATTTAATTATATAGGTTCCAAAACCTAAGTTTGTGAAATATTAAAGAATTCCCCTCTCTTTTCCTATATAAACACACCCATGCTCCCACTTCACTTCACTAAAAACCCTTGTAAAACGTCCCTAATATTCCATAATCTCTATATAATCTTTCCAGGTCACCCAAAGCTCACAATAAGCCACTCTCAAGCCTCTCCCAAGCCTTTGGGATCACACTTCCAAGTAAGAGATTTCTTCCTTTCTGATTTTTGTCCAAGATTGTTTATGTTGTTATACCCCTATATTTTCAATTAAAAATGTTGGGGTATGATTTATCACCTCCTCTAAAATTCTATACTTATTTTTTAATAATTAGAGACCTCTTTATCTCTCATTAATCCCTTCCCTGTACACCCGTTACCATGCCAAAATTTTGTATGAGTTATTCCATTTATCCTATTTCTTCAAGTTTATTTATTATGTTACAACTTTTATTTACAAATTATATGTACTAGGAAATGTATCTATATTACCCCCTTAACTTAAATTTCATGTACACATGATGAGATAACCCTTTTTCTCTCATCAACCATTTTTAATATTTTTTAAGTCACGCTGTTATGCTGCCGAAATTACACCACAATTTTCCAAGAAAAAATCATTATGTAGTGAATACCATGCACATTTCTTTATCCAGCGTATTCACCTTTATGCACATATAATTATTGAATGGTACTTGTTTTTATTCCACATTCTTTAATCATGTAATAACTTATGATGTTGAATGATTCCATGTTATATGATCCATGTGACACACTTATGTATGAAATGAAATGATTAAGAAGGGTGCACCCTAATAGTGCTCCAATGCTTTTGGTAAAGAATAGTTTCATGATACACCATGTTCAATGGGTATTTAATCTTTCCAATTGAAGTGTAATCCAGTTTTAATTATTCTAATTCAAGTTCAATGAGGTTTTACTCATGCTCCATGTGCAATGGGCCTTAGCTCATACTAATATCATGTTAAATATTGTTGCCACATATCCATGTTGTGATAATCATGATATATCATAACTTTATGTTTATGTTTCTCTTATGATCTATTGATATTACTATTTCCTAATATGTATTGTATTCTTCATGTTATTCCTTGTTTACTCCCTTACTGGGATTTATAGCTCACCCATTTCTTATGTATGTCCTCAGGTTATCCCATGAAATGCTAAGTATGAAGGAATGTTGTGGTCATGTAAATTAAGTTTTAAATAAAGATGTTGTATTTTATGTTTTTAATTGTTATGTAATGCTCCTAATTTCCCAATATACTAGACCTATTGATCCTCAGATTTGTATTAAGTGTAAATTTATTTGATAAATCACGCTTAAGAGTGTAATAAAGAGAATGGTTATTATAGTTGGTGTTAAAGGATATGTTTAATTATTTTTTTGATTAGGATTAGAAAACCCTAGTGAAATACTTATGGATAAGACTAAGTATAATAAAAATATCCCTAAATTTTTGCGAGTATAGAGTGAGTGGATTATCAAGAAAATACATCCTTGTCTCGATACGAACAAGTAGAGGTGTCTATGGAATAGATGTATCTAGGGGTAAAAACTAAAAAAACCTCTTTGAGATAGACTCGAACGAGAACTGGGGCACGAAAAAGGGCCTCACTAAACTCTTGGTTCGACACTTCCATGGGATATTCTTTTGTAAATTAGTAAGGTCAGTATGAACCATTATTAAGGGAATAAAAATACACCCTAAGAATATATGTTGGAAAGTAGATCATGGATAACATAGATTAAAGCCTAAAAATTCATAAGTTAAGGAAATAAATGTAGTTTATAAGTTATTTCTATTTTTCATTAGATTGAACTTTATGTTTTAACCCTAAATTTCATTTTATTCCACCCAATGACCTATAATAGGAGGACTTGAGCTAAAAAATGATGTGAAGATCAATGTGATGATTATTCTAATGAGATTACTAATATGAAGGGAGAGGGAATCAAAAAATTTGTCATAATACTCTCTCAATTAACTCATGTTTTGAATATTAACATGGGTCAAGAGGAACTTCAAACCCCCCTTAAGAAAGAACAAGCCACAATCAAGAGTTTCAGGATACAAAGGCCTCCTAATTTCAATGAATCTTTTGATCCCTCAATCACTAAACAATGGATCACTTCTATTGAGAATATATTCCCCATACTTCAATTTTCCGAACAAGTGAAGGTTTTTTTGGTTGCTTATTATATAGAGGGTGATGCTGATCAATGATGGACATTGATAAAAAATACGAAGCCTAAGGAAGATATCGAGGCATTAGAATGGAAGTATTTCTAGAAAATGTTTTTTTGATAAATATTCTCCTCGCATCCTATGACTTAAAATGGAAGGGAACTTCCTTTACCTCAAGAAAAAAATGACAAATCCATCGGAGTGTATGAGGAAAAATTCACAAGGCTTCCACAATACGCCTCTGGCTTTGTCGTTATTCGTGAATTCAAGGTTGGCTACTTTTTGGTGGGCTAA
Organism: Viscum album; assembly: GCA_963277665.1. NCBI lineage: Eukaryota > Viridiplantae > Streptophyta > Magnoliopsida > Santalales > Viscaceae > Viscum > Viscum album. Next base: position 908,856,533 of record OY728148.1, read on the forward strand.
AACATAGCCTACAGAAAGCCCTAGTGATCTGTGACTTCGATAGATATGACGAAATTGTACGATGTTACCTCAAAGTCAAAATGGAGATTGGTGAATCTCAGGGGTATCATGGGGATAAGAAGTGGAAGTTGGATTTTAATTCTGGAGGTTTGATGGATAAATCCAATGGTGATAAAAAATTAAAGCACCCCACCTGGTAAAAGTGTGGAAAGAAGAACCCCATATATTTCATGAATGGGATGAGGAAATGCTTTAGGTGTAGAAGAAAAGGGCACCTGACCATTAATTGCTGACAAGAAAAACCCATTGCTATGACAGAGGAGAGGAACACTCCGTTATACCCTCAATGAATTGTTCATTTCTTAAAAATCAATGAACTAGGGAACTTTTCAAACCAGTTACCTAATACAAGGGTTTTCAGAGGTAACCAACAACCTCCAAGGCAGCAAGGGTGAGATTCTTTCATCACTAATACCGAATCGAACCCCAAAAATGAAGTGGTGACAGTTATTCTAGTTATTCATTCAAGAATTGAGAACATACTTTTTGATTCTGGTTCCACACATTCTTTCATATCTTGAACGTTTAGTAGAACAATTCCAACACCACTAGAATTCTTGGAACTGGATATTTCAGTGGGAAAGACTAATGGAGATATCATTTCATCCCATGAATATAACTCCTCCCCTATCACAAGTTATGGATTGAACTTCATAGAGACCCTCGTCATACTCCCTCTCGTGGAATTTGATACAATTATTGGCATGGATTAGATTTCCTTATATAGAGCCAACATAAATTTCTGTGAGAGGGAAATCACTCTCTATATGGTGAATCGACCCCCGATTATGTACAAGTGTAAGGAGGGGGATGAATATAATTTAGCACCATCATATCAAGCATGGATATTACAACCCTATGAGAACACGTATCTTGCTCAGATGATTGAGTCTAAGGAAGCAAACATCCTTGAAGAGATGCCTACTTTGAGGGAATTTGCTGAAGTGTTTCCCAAGAAATTTCCTGGTCTTCCTCCTAGAAGAGATTTTGAATTCTAGATTGATCTTATACCTGGGGAATTTCCAATATCCAAGACTCCATACAGAATGGCTATTGTGGAGCTTGAGGAGAAAAAGAAACAATTATAGGACAATATAGACAAAGGGTTTATATGCCCAACTGCTTTACCATGGGGTTCACCAGTCCACTTTGTCAAGAAGAAGGATGGTTCAATGCACCTTTGCAATTATTATCGTGAGCTCAAAAAAATCAAAATAAATAAAAAGTATCCTATTCTAGGAATCAATGATTTGTTCGATCATTTATGTGGAGCACAATACTTCTCCAAGGCGAATATGTGGTTGGGATATTACCAAGTAAGGGTGAAGAAGGAGGATATACCCAAGATTGCTTTTCATACAAGGTATGGGAACTATGAATTCATATTAATGACTTTTGGACTTACTAATGCTCTATAAATATTCATAGAATTGATGAATAGAGCCTTTAGATATTACCTTGACAAATTTTTGGTAGTCTTTATAAACGATATTATAATATACTTCAAAACTAGGGAGGAGCATGAGGAGCATCTAAGCACTATACTAGAGACCTTGCGAAAGGACAAGATCTATGAAAAGTATAGCAAGTGTGAGTTCTAGTTAAAGGATGTCTCATTACTGGGTCATATAATCACAAGAAATGAGATATTTGTGGATCCCTCTAAGACAGCTACAATTGAGGGATGGCTGAGGCCAACATTAGTGACAGATATCTATAGTTTAATGGGGTTAACTGGATATTATCACCGATTTGTGAGAAATTTCTCATGATTGTCAAAACCTCTTAATAAGAAAACTCATAAGGGATTCATGTTTTCTTGGAGTAATGAATGTGAAGATAGATTCAAGGAGTTGAAAAGGAGGCTTATCACTGCACCTGTTCTCACACTACCCACAAGTGGAGAACTTGTTGTGGTATTCAGTGATTCCTAGAAGAAGGGCGTAGGATGTGTGTTGATGAAAAATGATAAATTAATTGCCTATGATTGAGGGAAATTGAAAGTTCATGAGAAAAACTATCCAACACATGATCTGGAGTTGGCTACATTAATCTTCTCTTTAAAAATTTTGCGACATTACCTCTTTGAGGAGAAGTGTGAAATATATACGGATCAAAAAATTCTCAATTATATATTCACAAAGAAAGAGTTGAATATGATCCAATGAATATGTTTAGAGGTGATTAAAGACTATGAATGATCAATTCACTACCATCCAGGGAAAGCGAACAAGGTGGAAGATGCTCTAAGTAGACGGGACCCAATGATTCTATCATTGATGAGAATTGAAAAGGATCCAGTCTTCTTAGATTTGATGAAGATGGACATGAGAATCATAAAGAATGTAACATCATCAATACTTTCACAAATTATTTCCTAAACATTACTTTTGGAATGGTTAAAGGATGCTCAAAAGGATGATGTAGGAATTCAGAAGAAAGTTGAAACTATTAGAAAAGGGGAATCCTTGGAGTTTAATGTTACCACTACCATTTTTTTATTTTATCATCAAATCAATTTTAAAGGAGAAGTGAGAAACCCCATATCCCTAAAAAAACCAAAATAACCACATAAAATAAACCCAAGAAAAATAATGGTCCTCCTTATCCCCAACAACTCGTCATTAACAGGCCTCCACCAAAGCATGGGAACTCAACAAAAAGTCCCGTGCAAAGATGCACGGGCGTGGAACTGATGGCCAAGCCATACCCTCTCTTTCTTCCACTCCTAGTGCCATCTAGAAGTGACACCTTGTGCTTTGAACCTCATCTAAGGAAGAACCATGTAACAAACTGGAAATGAAACACCCAAATTCACCTCGAGACACACAAACTGAAAAAGAACTTCCTCATTTCCAAACACATCACGGAAAAGCGAGCAACAAAGAATTAGTCAGAAAAGGTTAAAGTAGAATCGTTGAAAATCAATTTAACTCTACCAGAGTGGGTATCCCTAAACAACCTCTAGGATATAGTGGTTTCCTGAGTATGCGGATCTCCCCTTATCAGGTCTTAAAATGAAGAAGTCAGTTTATCCCAGACCTGAATGTACTCCTCGAGCCTGATCATCCCCTATTGAAGCCCCCAACCAGGATTGTGTCCTGTTTGTCGACCCAAATATATTGTTACTAATTAATATTCACTTAAATATCCTAACCCATCATCTTGGCTGCTTCCTCTTCTATGGAATTGAGAAATAACACCTGCATTGTCACCTCATCATCTGAACTTAAAATCAATTGCAAGTATAATTTAGGCTGACCAGGTGGTTTCAGTTGACACCTGACCTCGCTTTCTAACTTCTCATCCATTTTATTTTTTTCTGAATGAGTCTTCATAAGAGGTGTCAAGGATGAATAGTCTTTCCTACCCATCCTCCTCATATTTCTCCTTTTTCTCCTCAGACTGGAATCCCCTGTAGATAAACCCTTACTGTCTTCGATGGATTCCTCCACCCCATCTCCAGTAGTACAATCTGGATATTCATGGTAATTGTTCCAAACTACCATATTGAGGCAATCAAGGCTCTTCTTGTTGGTTTCATCTCCCTCAACTGGAATAGGCGATTCATCTCTCGACCCTACCTCAGAAAGTCCTTCAAACATATTGCTCAAGATGACTGGGGTTCGAGTTGAGGAGCCTGCACCCCCTGGCAGGTTGGAGGGACTCTCAAGGTCCTGCCACATCCGATTGAACACATCAATAACCTTCATGTTGGATTGGTGTTCCGAAACTTCCTTCTCCATGCCAGAACCCACGCCATCCTGCAGGCTGCATTCCACTGCCTCGTTGCTGGTAAGTTTCTCCACACCCAATCGCAATAACCTATCTTCTCCGCCTCTATAATCTCCTCATATTTCTCTTTTTCCCATTCAAACCTCCTCACAAGTTTCCATAGTCTTCCCCTGAATAGTGGCTGCCATCCTTGGTGAAACCAGGACCTCCCAATATCCAACCTTTAATTGTTTTTTAATCCCCTACCCACCTTCGATGCAGGATTCCGAGAATAGAATTCAAAGGAATGTTCCAACCATCCATCTGAAGAGCAATAATCTGTCCAACTATCATAAACCACATGCTTTTTTGCATCTGTAATCCTCTCCAATCATGATCTAAACAAATTCTAAGGGAACTCTAGACACATCGACCTCGACACAGACTCACTGATTCACAGGGTGACAAACCAACTCTGTTTGGCTATCCGAACATAAATACCTATCGATAATATTACCAAGCATTATAATAATACATGGATTCTAGAAAGGTAACCGTAAATTAGGGCAACTAACCCAAATTGCAGTGGAAGGGAAGTCGTGTTTCATTTAAAAGTTGAATGATCATCAAAACTGGAAGAACCGAAGACCATTGCAGCATCGGGGGGCCCTCAACCAGGTGATGATGAGATCATCCTATGATGTGAATAGAATCATAATATGGTGGTTGTGAAGAAATCCCCCTGTCACCCTATCTTGAAGATCCCAAGCATTGAAGATGAAGCGGTCGAAGGAGTCAACTGAAGGTCTTTTCTGGTTAAACCGTGCCACCAATCAGAGCTTCAGATGCGTGGAAGTTTCTATAAACTTTGCTATTGAGATCTAATGTTTTGGAAAAACATCAAGGAGATCTAGTAATTTATGGCATAACGATGCCTTCAAGAAAGAAGGTAGAAGGTTGGGATTTGAGAAGGGCCGAAACTTCGAAGATCCCTCCCCCGCCGGGAGGGGAGGGATCCGCCCGGCCATCATCGTCTTGTCTAAGAGGTTACGACTCACCTAGGTATCCACAAGACACCGCTTTAATGTTAATGAATAAGGAATTGTTATATTTGGGACAATAATACGCATTCCATAAAATCCGAAGTTAAAGAATGACCTTTTAGATGATGCACATAGTTCAATTTTTTCCATTAACCTAGGAAACACAAAGATGTATCGAGATCTCTGAGAGAATTATTGGAGGGAAAACATGAATAAGGAGATCACTAAGTATACATCAAAGTGCCTGGTATGTCAGCAAGAAAAGGATAAGAGGCGGAAATATAAGGGGATGATGAAAACATTACCCATACCATTATGGAAATGGGAAAACATCACCATGGAATTTGTCACTAGACATATGAAGACATCCAAAGGAAACAATTGTATCTTGGTTTTTTTGGATTGTTTTATAAAGACTACACACTACATTACAATTCGGGAGGATTTATCATTGGATCAACTAGAATAGATATACATCAGAGAAGTGGTAAGGCTGAATGGAGTTCCACTATCTATTATATCCGATCGGGATCCAAGATTAACCTCTATGTTTTGAAAGAGTCTCTAACATGCTCTAAATACTAAGATGAACTTTAGTACAAATTATCATCCTCAAACTGATGACCAATCTGAGCAGACTAACCAAACACTTGTGGAAATGTTGCGACCATCCTCAATGGACATAAAAGGAGGATGGGATCATCATCTTCCTCTGGTTGAGTTCTCTTACAATAACTGTTTTCACTCAAGCATCCAAATAGAAACTTATGAATCCCTTTAAGGGAAGAGGTGCAGAACAACAAAATGCTGGGATGATGTTGGGAAAAAACTCCTAGGTTTAGAAATGGTTGAAGAAATGGTGGAGAAGGTTAAGACCATCCAACATCACATTACATATGGTCAGAGTCGACAAAAGTTATATAATGATAATCATTGATGAGGCCAAGAGTTTGATTTTGGTGACATGGTAATCCTCCATATTTTATCCTGAAATAGAGTTATGATATTTGGTAATAAGGAAAAGCTTATTCCAAGGTATATCTGCCCTTTTTAGATCCTTGATTGCATTAGAGCAGTGGCCTATCGACTAGCATGATCATCAAATCTATCTCAAGTACATGATGTATTCCATGTATCACTCTTGAGGAAGTACATACCTGACCAATAACATATACTCAATTAAGAGGTGGTACCATTAGAGAATGAACTCTTTTATGAAGAGAATCCGGTGAAGATCTTAGATCATAGAGAAAAATTTCTAGGAAATAAGACAATTCCCCTCGTCAAAGTTTTATGGAAAAATTACAAGTTTGAAGAAGCAAAGTTGGAATCAGAGGAAGGGATGAAGTAGAGTTACCCTCATCTATTTTAGTGTGGGAAAATGAAATTTTGTGGGAAATATTTCTTAAGGGGGGAAGATTGTAATGACCCAAAATTTTATTAATGAAAGTTCTTCTTGATCTAATTAAACCTATTATTATGTAAAATGGTTATATAAAACATATTCACTTCCTTGGTTTATGTTTTTGGATTTTTAAATACCAATAATAATTTTTACCATTCCTAATATAGCCATTTAACAGTGATCACATGATTAGTATATATATAGGGCTTTAACAAATCCAATTTACTTAGAAAAGGGAAGTGATGGCCTCATCTAGTAGAATTGCTCCATATGAAGATCATTTTTCAGAGCTCAGAAAGGAGGTAGAATCACTGGGATTTTCTCCTGACCAATCCCAATCCAAGGTTCAATATGTTAAGCCTGAACAGACCCTTCTACAGGAGAAGTGGAAGTTAATAGAGATTACCACTCGAGTGTTGTTATCCGAGCCACCTCAAGAGTGTGTCACTATCACACACCTTACCCTTAGGTCTTATGCGGGTGTTATAAGGGGTTATGTATCAAGACCCTAGAACTATGATTATGTGCATTATTCTGGTATAAATAATATACATTCATTTTATTATTGTTTCTTTGTAAATTGATTTTAAAGAACAAATATTATTTTTAGTTAATATTTAAATTAAATTAATAAACATATTTTGCTAAATTAATAGATTTTTTGAATTAAATAATATTTTAAATATTATATATAAATTATTTTTTATTAAATATAAATGAACGTACAATTTTTATGGATACAATTGAAATTTTTGTTAAGGTTTGGAAACTGTTTTTGTCAAAAACCATGAATTTTCAATAAATTTAAGTTATTATTTTAAAATTGAAAATTCACATATTTATAAAATTATTTTGATAAAATGAATACTATTTTTGGAATCAGGATGTCAAAATTATCTAACGGTTAATATTTCATAATTTTTTGAGACAGTCGAATTTTTGGGTAAAAATTAAATACCGTTTAAATATATAATGTGTTTTATGACATCCTAATGAACCAATAGTTATGTAATAAAATTCTATAAAAAGGTTGTTAGGACAATATATGTTTTAACTTTAAAATAATATAATTTTAGATTTTTTTACTAATTTTATGATGCCTTAATGAACCCTCCAAGACTTGTAAAATATTTTATCATTTTAAAATGATTTCCTTGAGAGTGTGACTCAACTCCATATAAGGAAGACTAAAATTTTAATAAGTTCAGAAATTGGACTTATAAAACATTTATTTTCACTCCCCTTTTGGAAAAACCATGGTAAAAAACAATGGGTTGGTTTCTGGTTTTAAATATTTAATTATATAGATTCCAAAACATAAGTTTGTTAAATATTAAAGAATTCCCCTCTCTTTTCCGATATAAACCTACCCAAGATCACACTTCTCTTCACTAAAAACACTTTTATCACATCCCTACTCTGACCTCCTCTATCTATAATATTCCCAAGGAACCCAAGCTCCCATGAAACCTCTCTCAAGCCTCTCCCAAGCCTTTAGGATCACACTTCAAAATAAGATATTTCTTCCTTTCTAATTTTTGTTCAAGTTTTTTATGTTGTTATACCATTGTATTTTAAATTAAAAATGTTGGGTTATGATTTTCCACATCCCCCATACTGAACTCACTATGTTTAAATAATTAGACACCTCTTTCTCTCTCATTAATCCCTCCCAAGTACACCCGTTACCAAGCCGAAATTTTGTAAGAGTTATTCCATTTATCCTCTTTCTTCAAGTTTCTTTATTATGTTACGCCTTTTATTTCCAAATTATATGTGATGGGATATGTATCTATATTACAACTTACTTTAAATTTCATCTACACATGATGAGATACCCCTTTCTCTCTCATCAACCATTTTTATGAATTTTTATGTCATGCCGTTATGTTGCAGAAATTGCACCATTATTTTCCAAGAAAAAAATCATTGTATAGTGAATACCATAACCATTTCTCTATCTAGGGAATTCACCTTTATATACATATACTTATTGAATGATACTTACATGTATGTATTCCACATTCTTTAATCGTGGAAGTGCTTATGATGTTGAATGATTCCATGTTATATAATCCATGTGGCACACTTATGCATGAAATGGAATGATTATGAAGGGTGCACCCTAATAACACTATAATTAATTCGGTAAAGAATAGTATCATGATACTCCATGTGCGGTGAGGGTTTACTCATGATAATTCAATTGAAATGAGCATTTAATCTTGTTAATTCAATTGTAATGAGGGTTTACTCATTCTCCATGGGAAGTGAGCCTCGGCTCATGCTAATATCATGTTAAATGTTGTTTCCATATCTCCATGTTGGGATAATTATACTATATCATGACTTTATGTTCACATTTCTCTTATTATTCATTGATATGCCCATTGCCTAACATGTATTTTATTTTTGATGTTATGCCTTATTTACTCTCTTACTGGGATTTATGGCTCACCCTTTTCTTATGTATGATCTCGGGATATCCCATATAATACTAAGTACAAAGGAATGTTGTGGTCATGTAAAAGAAGTTTTCAATAAATATGCAGTTTCTTTGTTTTAAGTTATTATGTAATTCAACTAATTTTCCAACACACTAGACCTATAAATCCTCATAGTAGTCTTAAGTGGTTGTTTATGTAATAAATCATGCTTAAGAGTGTAATAAAGAGTAGGGTTTATATAACACAGACATGCAAATACTTAAGGGTACACACCATGTATGATTTTTACATTCCATGTAGTCCCTTTTATAATTTTTTTTGGGTCTTTTCCTATTTCGTTTTGGCACTCTTGAACAAAAAACCTTAATAATGAGCTCGAACAGAAATGTGTGCTTGACCATGCATAGTCATGCCAACATGACGTCCTCGAGCTGTGTTCCAGGAAAGTAGAGATGATCATACCTTGGAGGTGGTAATCCATGGAATTCCAATAGATCCTTTAGACATTCCATTCATGGAACCAGGTGTTATACTAGATGCATGTGTGGATGCACAATTCTGGGAAAAATTTATGAGGTTTATCAAAACTTTTGAGGGAGAACCAAAGCCTACCATGTCAAGGGAAGAGTTGACATGAGTGTTCTAGCAGAAGCGTCTGTCTACTTTCATAGGGTATGGTGTACCACAAGCTGCTGAATCATGGCTAGAGGACATGATTTATATCTTTGATCACTTGGAGATTCCTCTTGGTAGGAGGTTCAAGCTCATGACATATATGTTATGTGATTCTACCAAGAGATGATTGGATGTTATCTATAAGGCATGGAGTCATTGGGATATGACATGGGAAGAATTTTAGGAGGCCTTCTATGATTATTATTTTCCAAAGACTCTAAGGTCCGACCAATCCCAAGAGTTCATACACCTGAAACATAACACACTATCAGTTATGGACTATCCTTCCCAATTTACTAAGATTCAACATTTTACACCTATTCTGATGGGTGATAAAGTATGAAATGATAAAAGAATTGAGGATGGTCTTAGGTTTGATATCAAATCACATGTGAATTTCTTCTGGTTTCCTTCACTCTCTATTATCGTGAACCAGGCCCTGATCATTGAGCGCAATTTGTGGGAGGCTGGTGGTGTGAGCTAGGGTGGTTCGACACCAACTTCTTGTACTGTCTCAACTAGAAAGAAGTAGTGTAGTATAGAGTTTTCTTGCGGTGATAATAGTAATCATAACCATTCTTCTGGTAATCAGGTGAGGTGATTCTAGTGCGGTAGGCTAGGGAAAACAAGGACACAATGAATGAAGGGCCTAGTTAAGTGCTGGGCTTACAGAAGGATGAGCCATCTATATCGCTTCTGCAGGGTTTTCCTCTAGTGGCTAGAGAGAGGGGTTTTAAACTGACTCCACATTTAGTAGAAGGGTCGGTAACTCCTTCGCGGATAGGTTACTTGAGTATGTCAGGGTGTTTAAACTGAGGTGGTGGTCATGGATGTGGTTGCCAGACCTTTGGATCTTAGAAATAGTAAGCAGGTTGGCTCAGGGCAGCTAGGCTGTGTCACAGGGCTGTGGTATAGGCCAAACATATGAAGTGAAATGGACCCAACATGAGTAGGATCCCAAACCTTTTACTGTCATAGGAACTATTCTAGTCACCTCTGTTTTATCTTCTGCACTTTTTGATACAAGGGATTCTCATAGTTTCATATAAGTTTCAATTTGTGGAGAGCCTTGGGATTTGTGTTTTTATTTTTGACAACATTATGATGCTAGACACTCTGTTAAGAATAAGAATGGCAGATGTACGTCAGTGTAATATTGGTCCCTATGAGGTTCGTAGGAGTCACTACTTTTTGGATCTCTATGACTTGGAGATGACATGCTTTGATTTCATACTTGGAATGGACTGATTAGGATCCTTTCAAGCCTTTTCCGATTTCTTTCACCTTAGGGTGAGTTTTATATCACCAGAAGGTGAATCTTTTCTATATTAGGGTGAATGGGATGTCTAGCCGAGCCGAGCTAGACCCGAGCATAGTGGGTTGGGTGTGATGATGGCCTATATTGTGAGTTTATATCTGGATGACTAGGGAACATGTCTGTCATATTTCCCTCTAGTGGTTTATCATTTTTGGGACATTTTTTCAGATGACTTCTCAGGATTACCACCATTCATAGAGGTGTATTTCACTATCGAGCTAGTGTTGGGAGCTGCACCTATATCCATTCCTCCTTATAGGATGGCTATGAAAGATTTGAAAGAGATCAAGACGTAGTTGGAAGATCTAGAAGCTAAGGGTTTTATCTGACCTAGTACTTCTCCTTGGGGTTCACCAATCCTTTTCTCAAAAAAGGAAGATGGTAACCTTAGGCTATTGGTGGACTATCGAAAATTGAACCAGTTGACGGTTAAAAACTGATATCCCTTACCACAGATATATGACATGTTTGATCATCTTTGAAGATATCAAGTGTTCTTGAAGACTGAATTAAGGTTAGGATATCCTCAGATTCATGTTCGACCTACAAACATACCTCATACAACCTTTCATAGTAGGTATGGCCTATATGAGTACCTGGTTATGCCGTTTGGTCTCACAAACGCGCCAACAGTTTTCATGGTGCCATTGAACTGAGTGTTCCATCCATACGTAGATTCTTTAGTGGTTTTTTCTTGGATGATATCTTGGCGTATTATAAAAATCAACACGACCATGCCAAACACCTTGAGATCATTTTGAAGATATAGAGAGAGCATCAGTTATATGCTGAGCTCGATAAATTCTATTTCTTGATGGATCAAATTCACTTTCTAGGTCACATTATCTCAGAGACAAGAGTATCAGTGGACCCAGAAAAGGTGAGAGTAGTAGTTACCTAGTAGAATACCAAGATTTTTTTTGAGGTGTAAAGTTTCTTGGGTCTATCTGGTTACTATATACATTTTATATTGGACTTCTCATTATTGGAAGCACTGACGACAGGCTTGAATAAGAGGAGTATGAAGTTTGTGTGGTTCGATTCATTTGAGAAAGCCTTTTAGGAGTTGAATGTGCATTTGAATTCAATTATGATACTGATATTTCCAAAGCCCGGCAAGAGTTACATCATATACTATGATGCATCGGGTATTGGGATGGGAGTAGTGCTTATCCATGGGGATCGATTTTTTGTGTATGGGTCTAAGCAGTTGAGGCCACATGAGAGGAATTACCATACACATGATATAGAGTTAGCTGTGGTTGTTCATGTCTTGATCTATTGGATACATTTCTTATTAGGAGATAATTTTGTGGTGTACATGTACCAAAAAATCCTTAAGTACATCTTTACTCAGCGGGATCTTAATTTGAGACAGTGAAGGTGGGTGGAATACCTTCAGTACTTTGATTTTGAGCTTTCCTATACTCCTGGAAGAGACAATGTAGTGGATAACACATTGATTAGAAGGAATCAGATACATGCAGTGCATGAATCCATTGGTGAGTGGAAGTTTATGGCGTTGTTCAATGAGATGCATATAGAGGTTCATGACAGACAAAGAAAGACTTTACTTTCATCTTTGGCTGTTACCTCTACCCTACTGGACATAATGAGGATGAGGAAGATATCAGATTCCAAAGGCCTAGTTCTACAGGAGAGTGTGGTAGGTGAGGACCCTCCTCCTGGATGGATGGTGGGTGAGGATGAGATCCTACATATCCATGGATGTGTTTGGGTTCCAATGGATATACGAGAGGAGATGATGTCGGATTTTCATGATTATGTATGGGAAGTGCGTCCTGGTGTCACCAAGATTTATTAGGATTTACCTTATCAGTAATGGTTCCCGAGTATGAAGAGAGACATAACTATCTTTGTCAGGTGGTGCTCCACCTGTCAGCAGGTGCAGGCGGAACACCAAAGTCTAGTAGGAATTTTACAACAACTACCCATTACTGAGTGGAAATGGAATAATGTCGCCATGGATTTTGTGATAGGTTTATCAAGCTCCCCTTTAGGAAATGGTTCTATATGGGTTGTTTTTGATAGTATCATAAAGGTTTCACATTTCTTACTAATCAAGGAAACCTTCAATGTTGATGAACTTTAGAGGTAATATATCCATGTGATTGTATAACTGTACAGGCTCCAAAATTATATTGTTTCAGATAGGGACAACTGATTTACTTCTCATTTTAGGCATGGTCTATAGATGGCTTTAGGTACACAAGTTCTATTGAGCATAGCTTACCACCCCCAGATAGATGGCTAGTTAGAGCACATGATTCAGGTGCTGGAGGACATACTTTGGGCATCTGTCCTAGATTTTGGGGGTTCTTGGGATAGACACATACCCATTATTGAATTCACCTATAATAATAGTTTATAGGATACTATTCATATGGCACTATATGGGGCTTTGTATAGGAGGCCATGACGATCACCCCTATGTTGGCTGGAGCCAGGAGAGCCAACTATTCTGGGACCTCGTCTTATCCCAGAGACCACTGAGAAGGTTCAATTGATTTGGAAGTAGATGGATACTTTGAAGTCTCATTATAAATCATATGTTGATCTCCGTAGATGAACTTTGATGTTTGAGGTTGGGGATTGAGTTTTCCTACATGTCGCACTGAGGTTGGGACACAATAGGATTAAGAGATAGGGTAATCTTTTACCGAAATACATTGGTCCATTCGAGGTTCAGAAAAGAGTTGGGAAAATTGCCTATTGGTTACAGTTTCCTCAGTAGTACCAAGCCTTGCATGATGTCTTCCATGTATCTCAGCTACAACACTATCACTCATACCCATATCACATTTTTCAGCCTAAGGAGGTTGAGCCCCAGGTTGATGCATCCTTTAAGGAGCATCAGATTTGTATAGTTGACAGGGGCACAAAGGTTCTCTGAGGCCGGTCAGTTCCACTTGTACTGGTGATATGGAATCACGACAGAGTGCAGGATGAGACTTGGGATAGGGTGGTTGATGTATGTGCTTAGTGGCCAGAGTTATTATTAGATATTTCTTCACAACCCTTAGAAGGGAAATTTAGGGATGAATTACTTTGAGGGAGGAAGTTTTTAAGAACCCGGTTCTTACTTGGAGGTATGGTCTTCTTTTCTTCTTTTTCTTTTTAGTTGTTTTTTAGAAAGTAGGGGAAAACTAGACATGTTCTAGAATCATACTATCACATGGAATAAGATAGGGTTAAACTCTTTGTAATCCTAAGTACACACCATTTAGTTTGGCCGTGTATGATGGGAATACATGGTGTGTGGGCATACCGACAAGGAAAAGGGGAAAAACAAACAACATGCCATGTACTATCAACCACACGCCATGTAGCCATGTCGGTAGGTCCTGGAAAGTATGTCAGTGAAATTAAGCTTCCAAATGAATAGTTAAATGATATAAAAACTGTGTATATAGACTTACACACCTTGTGTTTTGTGTTTTTCACTTAAAACAAGCAGTAGATTTGTTCTTCTATTTTTTGGACAGAGGGGTCACCGGGTGGATGAACAAGGAGTGACATGATTAATTTATTCTCTCATGTAATCATTCAAAATCCGATTTGAACACCATCAGATCCATTAGAATCCTCTCAGTGGGTTCCGAATTCCTCTTGAGACGTTCTTGGTGTTTTTTCTCTCAAATAATTTATTTAAGGTTGAGTGAATATTCTTGTTTTATAGATCTACACCATTCTAGCTTGAATTAGAGGTCGAGGATGGACGATGAGTGTCATACTACGATGAGGTTGGTGGTCTTGTACCTCTCATTAATTGTCGAGATGTTTATATGTGTCATTGTACTACACAACCATGTTTAGTTTGTCTCCTTGAAAGGAAATTCATCCTTATCATAACCTAATGTTGTTATGGTAATTAATTCAATGAATTAAATCATGTTTGGATATGTTTTTTGATTGATGGCCACCCCATCGGTGCGTTTCCTGTAGATAATTTTTGTTTATCTATTTTTTCCTAGGATATATACAACCATGACTTCGTTTCCCATGTTGGGTTGTTTAAAATGAACTAGGTTATTATATGGAATTGTAATTATGTTATAATTGTAAGTGTTTTGATTATGGCCTTGGGATTGTGGTTTCTCCTTTTCCATGCAACGGTTTTTCTTGTTTAAGAAGGTTGAAATATTTTATTGAATCATAATGATTAAATAGTAAATACCATTGGGTGATAGAATGGTTTGTTTTAGAATACCATGAACAAACTCCCATGACTATTGTACCTTGCAGCTTGGGTGACACATGGGTTCAACTTAGAACACCATGGCCGACTCAATAGGCTTTTGATTTATATGTCATTAGTGACACTTGGGCTCCCTAGTAGGACTGCTGAGGATGGACTAAATTGACATGATCTAATTCTAAACCTATAGTGACACTTGGGGATCCCTTGTAGGACCAATAGGGATGGAATTGAATGAACTTATATCAATGTCTAGAGTGACACTCAGAGCTCCCATGTAAGAATATGGAGAATGGATTCACATAATGTCGGTATAATTTCACCTAAAGTGATACTTGAATTCAAACTTAGGAATATCAAGAATGGACTCATGTAATAATTAAATAATGGAATAGAATGAATTGTGACATGTCTACCAAGACAAAGCAGATTCTTGGATCAGCCTTTACTTACTTATTTAAAAGGTCTTCTGAGACTTCTGTTGTTCTTACTTTGCTGTGGGGAATGTCAGCCTTTGGATGAATTTTGATACTTAAATATCTCCGGTGATTGAATTTCTAATGGAAATAATGAAATTTATAAATGAATTACAGTACTTTTAGGATTTTTTACTTTTCAGTACCTTCTAGTTTATTGCATTTTACTATTGCACAATACTGCTGCATATACTCATTGAGAGATTGGAATAGACCTTAGGTGGTTTCTAACTGAGATTTGTTTCTCACAACCTATTTCAGTCATGTTTTGGTCCCAAACAGACTATATTGCTATAGGTGTTAATAAAGGAAATGTCCCTTTCTCAAGTACCTGATTGCTGCTTAGGATAATGAGAGCATAAAACTAAGCCAAGGCTTGCGATGCTGCTGAGTGTCATTTTGTGTTACCATACTTTGGTGTGGTATTGTACTTGTTTTTAGTGAATCCTATTTTTTCTATTTTCTTAAACCATGTGACATGCTTCATCATTTTGATATGATATGACATCTGGTTATGTTTTTCATTTATTATTCTTTTTTACTTCAGTTTCATGTTGTTTACTACTTCCTCTATTTTTATTATTTATTTTGATGTGTTACACTCTGCCAATGAGGGCATAGTTTCCCCACTATCACACCCTAGGCCCTTACTTCTAGTTGAAAACCTCTGGAGTTTTGGGAAATGCACTTGAGGACATGTGGCCAATCGGGTACGGGGAACCATTTGAGTGGCTTCCAGATCTGGGATATTACACAATGGTTCCTTAAATGAATCACCATTTTTTTCACACCAACGATGTCTTAAATGACTCACCACTTGATTTTAAAACCAATAGTGTCTTAAAATCAACAATGTGTTAAAAAAATATAGAACTATCAAACAAATGTTTTTTTTAACCCAACATGATATAAGTTGTGCATAGGTATGAAGAATAAGATTTGAAGAACATTGGAAAAATTAGAGTTGTTGGGATCCCAAAGAATGTTATGAAGCGAAGACCAAAAAACAAAATATAAAACCACTGCGAGTTCGAGTAAGATTAAAAAGGGAGAAGAAATATAATAAAAAATTACATGGAGTTGGATAATAAAATAACACAAGAAGAAGGTTATCACTGGTCAGTTTGCAATGGAGGAATTTGAGAAGAGGATGAAACCTATGGTATTTTGAAAAAGATGCGGGAGTTCAAAAAATATAACTCACAGGAAAGAAAGAAAATTGGATAGCTTAGAAAAATGGAGAGAATATCTAATGGTGTATATTGAATATCAATTTATAATTTTTATCCCATATCTAATTCATAAAGTGGGGAACAAGTAGTATATAATACAGAATGTGGTTTGCATTCGCTCTAACAAAAAACTCAATATACACACTACATGTGACCTCTTCCCACTATGTGGGCGCATACAGTACTTGGACCTTTTAAATGGGCTTAGTAGGATCTATTTCAACACTATGTGCATGAATCAATCTTTTTTTACAAGCCCTTTAAGGGTAGACCTCCCACAGGGTTGACGTCTTGGTCCCCATAAAGGTGTGGTGAGGTCTAGCTTTGGAAGTCTTGCATAATTGCCTTAATTTTTAAATAACAAAAAATATAAAAAATAAAAATCATGATAAAATAAGAATAAGTAATTAATTTTTGAATATAATTTAATTTAATTAAATATTATACAGTTTTAATTTATTAAAACAAAAGGATATAAACAGTAGTTAATACACAATTATACACAATTTCATGTGTAATCCCCAACCAAATTCTGGTCCTTCTATTTGGTATAATCCCCAACCATTCACATCATACAACCATCATCTAGGACCCCTATTTGTTATAAGACCCAACCATACTCATCCAAAAGGGTATTCTCCTATATGGTGTAAGCCCTGAAATCATTCATTAGTCCTCTCAAAGGGACACATTCCTTAAAAGAAAAACTCCTGGGACCCTCCATAGGAACGTGTAATCACAACCAAACTATGTGGTATTTTATTATCACCTAAATGTGATACATAGAAAGCCTCAATGATGTCTAATCCAAGGATCCCAAAAATTAATCCTAATTCTCTCTGGGCCACATTCCATAATGGGCCATGTATAACATGGGAGACCATATCAATTCCTAGTTCCTTGGGATGCTTCAACATAAGTTTGACACCAAACATTGACTAAGAACCTTTCACCTAGAAGAGCTATCCACATGAAATTAAAATACATAGTTTGGTCCTTATCACATGAAATTTAAAGTTATGATGTGTCCTATTAAGTGGCACCAAACTATGTGGGTTATGATTACTTTTGTGAGGATACATAAGAAGCTAATCTCATGGGTTCGATTTCATCATCAAAACAAATCCCATATCCATGGATGATGACATACTCTAGAGTTCCCCACTGTGTGGATAAAAATGAGTCAGATAAGAATAAATGAAAAAAAGAATCACTAATATAATCATAAAAGGGAACCATTGATAAAGAACATTGTATACATACAGATATATCCCTTACCCTGGTCAAAAGGGGTTTATGTTGTCCTTTTATTTTTTTTAATAAAGGGGATTTCCCCCAAACCTTCTGGTAATGAAAATAATTGACTATTAATTCAAGATCGAACCATTTCAGACTTGGAAATTAATGAAGTATTCCTGAACATATTCTAATCTTTAATAGGGTTATAGATTAGGGAACAATTCCCCCAAAAGGGTGTGACGATACCGACCTACTATCCTATCAACCAAATTGAGTTCTTAAGTATCATTATCCAAGTTCCCCAATGATCACTTGACTTTGAAAATAATGTCAATGAGTTATCATAGATTTCAGAATAGTTGGGTGTTTCCATATACACAAATAAAACATGTTTGAAAATGATGAACCTGATGTGAATTATTATGCAAAATTTAAACCCCCATAATAAATCCTTGGGTTCCTAATTTTCATCATAAATAATTAAAAATACCAATATTGTTTTGGTATAAATTAATAATATTTTAAAAAACTTTATAAAGGAGTTTAAATCTTATTTAATTAATGGGAATCATGTGGTATGAGACTTTATCTCAATTTCACTTTGTTGACGCATATTGTAATGTTATGCACCCAATTTATTTAATATTATGTATATACTTCCTCCTTTTCATGTAATATAATGAATAATTCATACTTAATGTTATTTTAAGATTCAATTTGAATTATTTTATCTAAGGTTATTTCACTTAGATGTTACCAAGTTGTAAAGAATTTCATAACTCAATTTATTTTCATTAGGTTATATTACTTATTCACTGTATTTGATGTTCTAATATAATTTTTTTGAGAATTTTTTATTAAATTATTTTTTATTTAAAATTTATTTGTGTTGATTTAAATTTTATACACATAATCGACTCATTGATTAATTCTCACTTAAACATTATGTTCTTTTTAAGGATTTATTTCACAATCTCATTTTAATTGAGACTATTTAATCTTAAAATTCTATTGAATTAAATTATTTTAGAAATGGATAATAAAACCATTTAATTATCTTATCCTATATTTATTCATGATTTTTCAAGTAATAATACCATTTTTTTAGTTATTGGGTACTTAAAAATATTGATAAAATATTTTTAAGAAAACATGTCTTTATTTCTCTCTTCGGTTGAAAATCATTTTTCATCAAAATCCATGTTTTCTACAAATGTTTTCAAAAATGTTTTTCACATTAAAAAAATAATTTATTAAAGGCATGTTTAACCATTTTTAATTTATTCCAATTTTTTTGAAATGAATCTTCAGGTAGTTTTCCAAACATGCCCCATTTGGATTTTACCAAAAATGTGAAAGGAATATTTTTTAACGTGTATGAAATATAAAAAACTTCCTCCATAATTAACAATAATTGTTTTAAATATTAATTTACTAGTTTCAAAGGTTATTCTCAAATAAAATTATTTTCCAAATATTTTTTGAACTTTTAGTTAAAAAAATATTTTCAATGTAAAAATTTTATTTTCTTTAAAAATGTTTTTAATGACTTTTTAAGGGTATTTATATTCATAAACAACATTAATATTTTATTTTACTTATGAACCAATATGGATATATTATATTAATACCATCCTTATTATTTATTTGGATGGTTTAAGATTAATTTGAATAGGGAAAGTATTGACATTATCATTATTGATTAATTTTTATAATCATTCACTTTCCATTGAAATATTCACTTACTTATTATCATTAGAAATTAAATTTCCCCTAAATATCCATATTATTTGGCATATATATACTTATTACTTAAAATATATATAATTTTTACTTACAATACTTTACTTTGAAAGTTATACGATTGACTGGGGAAGTTATTGGTAATTCATATTCATTATTTGATATGAAAATTTATTGATAAGGAATATTGTTCATGAATTAAATGAATCATTAAATATATGAAGAGTTTATTGGACTTAATGATATGAGTGGGGAATGTTTATACATAGACCCTTGATTCATTATTATTCTCATGGGAAGAATCAGTTAGATAACCATAGTTAAATGGGTTTATGGTGTATACCTACCTATACATTTTAAACTATATTGTGAAAGGTATAGAGAGTATATGTATCATGATTCCTGATATCATGAAATCCCATAATTAAGAATTTCCTTTATTAAGAATTCAATTATTATTATCCATTAGATTTTCATAATGATATTATCTCTCAATGCATTTCATTATCAGTTTATTGATTAAATGGAATGTGTTTTTAGTTATTTACCAGGCAATATTGATTATTCCTTATCTAATAAAGATAGTTAATTTATTGATTAAATGGATTGTTTGTTGAGATATTTAAATTTCTATATTGATTATTACTTATTGATCATGTTTTATTTACTCATGATATCTTCCTTTGTATATAACCATTGCTGAGCATTTAAACTCACCCTTATTTTTTTCCTTTTCCAGGAATCTAAGAAGTGTAATATTGTAATGGACCGGACCTCTCCGGTCCATTACTTTGTGAAATGTTGGTGTTGGAGGTGTTCTGGGAGGTCAAGAGGACTTATCCCCAACACTTTGCCAATTTTTCCAGTTCTGTGAACAGTGTTTCCAGTTTTATGAACAGTAACAGATCGATAGCACAGATCGGTAGCACAGATCAGTAGCACTGATCGGTAGCACTGATCGGTAGCACTGATCGGTAGCACAGATCGGTAGCACAGATCAGTAGCACAGACCGGTAGCACTGATCGGTATCACTGATCGGTAGCACAGATCGGTAGCACAGATCGGTAGCACAGATTGGTAGCACAGATTGGTAGCACTAATCGGTAGCACTTATCGGTAGCACAGATCGGTAGCACAGATCGGTAGCACAGATCGGTAGCACTGATCAGTAGCACTGATCGGTAGCACTGATCGGTAGCACTGATCAGTAGCACTCATCGGTAGCACAGATCGGTAGCATAGATCGGTAGGTGTACAGTTACAGTGGGTGAACAGTGTTTCCAGACTCCTACAGTTTTGCCCCTTTTGACGTTTCCTTTGACGTAAAATACATTTAAAGCCTTATTTTAAGGGCTCTTAAGGCCGTTTAAAATGCCATAAATCCTATATTAATTATTCCTAAGGCTTGGAATGTTTTACTTGGTCAACCACGTGGGTTAATGCGATCTGTTTTTAATGTAGAATTAACCGGATCTTAAACCGTCGCCCTATTAAATCTTAAAAAGGGACGAGATATCATTCTTCCTTGTTCTTTCCCTTTGTTCTCGATTAAAAGGCACTAGAACCTTTCAATCCTTTCCGTAGGAGTTGCACAATCAATCTTTGATCCTAGGATTGGTTCCGCTTTGTTTTGATGCAAACAAGCTGTGTCGATCAATCTTCGATATAAGCATCCTCCGGTGGATGCAGTTGTCGTGAGGGGAGGATCGTGACCTGTTGTGTGGATAAAGAACGTGAGGAACTGTTTGAGGTAGGGGATTCATGGCTTCTCTAATTGTATATGTGTAATCGTAGAATTAGCATGATTTATCTCTTTGGATCACAATGAAATTGACCTAATTAAATACTTGAACCGGATTAAAAGAATTGGTTGATCGCATGCTATTGCTTTATACCGTGATAACGGTTGGCCTCATGTTTTCCTAGATATAGTGATATCTATGTTTTCTTTGATTTTTTGTTCGTTCATGTTAGAAATTGATAATGAACGTAAAGCCGGAATTAATTGTTAATTAATTGGCTAAAGATAAAGAGGCATGTAAATTAATCTGGTTTTTGTTGTTGTTGTAGTTGTTCTAATTTGAGGATAATCAAATTAGGGAAGTAAGCATGGTTATTTAATTGTGATAGCTTGCTGATTAGGTATCCATGATTGGAACCTACGAATAACAAATCTGCCAATTCCATATGGATTAGAAAATAGATTATGTGGGAATTTCAAAAGGGTTCTGAGTTACCCGCTTGCTTGTAAGGCTGAATGACTTGTGGTTTGGATCTCTGAGTGCTCATTGTGTTTGAAGGCTGAATGCCTTGTGAAAGGGCCGAGAGCCCATTTTGTGATGTTTGTTTTCCTGCTGCTTGTGCTATGATGTGAGCCTGGATGGCTGTTGTGATATGTGGAGGCATGGAGACTTGTGGTTGTGGCAGCGGATGACGCCTAGTGTGGCGAGATGCATCATTTTATGCATATGGGTGTCGGGGAGGACACCAGGGGTGATGGAATGGGTTGGATGTGGTTGCTAGTTGCTTGCGGTTTTCTTGAATGTTAATCTGCTTTGCTTTTCCCCACTACTCAAGGCAGCTGGTCCTGCTACCATTCTTCTGAAGGAGGCGAAGACACGCGGGGTATGCCACGTGCTTTCCGGGTTTAGCCTCTCGAGGGAGAATGGGTATATGCTCTATCTATAGGCGGAAAAGACTCGACGGGTAATATATCTACTCACCGTGTTGATCCTCCTTTGTGTTTAGAAGCATAGTATGTTTTTCTAGAATGCCTGGGAATGTGGAAAAGTAATTTTGTAAGGAATGTTTGATTAAATGGTGAAAATCCACGGGGATGGAGATGCTGGAATTTAAAGGTGATGTGAATCTTAAAAAGGAGAAGTTGTTTTTGAAAGTGATTACATTCAGTTTAATGTGGAATTTTTCATTCTTAATTAATGTTTAAAGAATTAATTAATGTACAGTGGAACTGATAAATGAGAATGGAGTAATCTAATAAAGCTCTTCAAATGGTTGTGTGCTTGTAGGATACCTAGTCTTTGAAGTGGCAGCCTAGAGTCTGAGAGACGTTAGCTGTAGTTGTAAATAAGACTAGGTAATGCCCATAGTGTGGATGTGAGTTACTTATATATTCTGTACTTTTGTGTTTCTATACGCTACTCCACCATGTCGGTAAGGGCAACTGACACCCCTGGGATTTTGAGCCTTGGGGGGGTGTTTTCCCCAACATTCTGATGGGAGGTTGAATGGCTGACTACCCCCTTTGGCCCCGCTCTCTTCTCTTGGTAGATCTTTGTTCTGGTAGGCACAATGGTTATTTTTACCCATATATGTGTGTAGAGGGCTGTAATGGCTTGTGGTTATTTCACACACATATATTCTGGATATAGTATCCTATGGAATACTATAGGTGTAACGTGTATAGGTTGTGATGGCTTGAGGATCCTTACTCGGCGTATGGGCTGTGATGGCTTGAGGTATAATACTCTACGTATGATACACGTTATATGAGCTATGGTGGCTCCCGGAAACTACCTGGTTACTTTGGTTGTGAGGATGGTGTGGTGCTTAGCCCAGGTGTCTGCGGGTAAGCCTATGTGGTGCACGAGGTGCAGATTGTGGAGCTTAGCCTAGGTGTCTGCGGGCAAGCCTTTGGAGAGAGATGCACAGGACGTATGCCATTGGGGCAAAGCGGCAAACCAGTGGGGAAGTAGTAGTGGGGTACCCTTGATATTCTTTACTATATGCTATATTCTTGTATGCGTTACTTGGTGAGAGTAGCCATGGTGAGGTTGGGAACACAATATACCTGTTTAGGTGACGAGTTAGTTTCACTTGTTGTTCACTGGGCTTTAGCATGCTTTCTTTACTTTTTCACGAGAGTCTTGGGGAGGATCCTACTGAGTATACTGTTATAATCACCCTATGTACATATAAATTGTTTTTCAGGTCACTTGGAGCAGGTTGGAGATCAAGCGGGTTACTACTAGCTTGTGGTTGGAGGAGGAGCTGTTCGGGCTTGTGGTCGCTGCCGTTTTTCTTTCTTTTGGGTACTTTTAGTTTCCCCTTTCAGTTGTAGTACTTTTTCATGACATTTCATATATGTACTTGATTTCCTTTTACATTTCAGTTCTGAGTTGGAGTTGATTGGAGTCTATTCTATCTCTCTCTTCTGCATGTGTTCTCTTAGAGGGTAATGCCTCCCATTTGTGTGTGTATTATACCCTCGGTGCTAGTCGCCGACCCGGGGCCTACTGGAGGCGGGACTCGGGGGTCATTATCTTTCTTCTCACATTGTCAGCCCAGGAGGGGTACACTTTGTGGGGAGGGGTTTGTGACAAATATGAATTATATTCAAGGATATTCTAGAGAAATACTGATATTCTTAAAAAAAATTATATTTCAATTTTTATATTCAAATTTAATATGGAAATAATGTATGTATCAAGTTTACCAAGACTACTAGACTAGTAAATCATTTAGGATGAGATTCCTTATATCTTATGACAATTGAATAAAGTAGACACCAGCTCCAGGATACTGGGGTCAGGGTAATTAACGTTAGTATCAAATTATGTTTAGTAGAAAAATTAGGAATTAGATTTAGGAAAAAATATCTTAGGTAACCTAACCCTATGGCAATATTTGAGGATATATTTGTAAAAACATCCAAATGTTTTGGTAAGAAAGAAATTATGCGTGTTTTCATTATAATAAATTCCTATATAGATACTACTGGTGAATGTGGTTTTAGTATATATGTACCTAGGGGTAATAAATCTGAAAACCTAATATAGGGATTAAATTGGGATTTACCTTGTACACGACAATGGGCCTTACTATATACCAAGTTTGAAACTCCAAGGGGATATTCTTTGGATAATACACTTTTTCTTTACAAAAAAATATTAAGGATTTGAATAGATGATGAAAATCAATGACCTAAGGTAAACCTAATATGTCTTAGATTGGAAATAATGTGTCATTATGTAGACATCCTATAAATGATTATATGGTTTTCCCATTTTGAATATTGTTTCTCACACTATGATTTTTGGTTTTAGTTAATGGATGGAACCCAAAGGGATCATGCTAACATTGAATATGAAGGATAATTTTTTGCCTATGAGAAACTAACTTGGATGATGATATGAGTGAAATATATCATGATTATACCTAACTAGTTACAGGAAAATATGATTAGCAACTTATACCTTAAACAACTCTCAAAGTCACCAAATAAGAAAAGGATTGAGTTCACTAAGAGCCTGAGTGGGGGAGACCATGGGGGAAAGAAGGATAAATTTCATTCATGTCATAAATGTAGAAAGATACACCTAATAAAGTGCCCCAAAATAATGGGAAATGTTTTTTATATGGATAATAAGTGAATAAAGCAATGAATTTTCAATAAAAAATGAATATTATGATGGTAGTAAATACATTCCATCATAGGTATATATTTATAGTTCATTATCTTAAATGTGGGAAACCAAAGAATTATCCAAGTCAATTACCTCGTATAATGGTTAATCCATAGACCAAGTGAGGACCATTTTTGAAATAAAATGGTTGAAGAATAAATGTATTGGGATTCAATAAATAAATTTTAGAATTATTTTTTCCATTGGTATTTTGGTTATAATAATCATTAAAATTCTATGTTTTTTTGATAGTTTTTGGAAGCATATATGTATTTATGTATGATTAATACAAAAATTATGGATACAATCAAGATTTTATGAGTTTAAGGTTGATCATATTTTCAAATACGTAAAACACCACTTTTTAGGTTTTATGTAATGGGAGTATACCAAGATTAATGATATCTTGGGAGACATTTATAGAAAACAACCCATTGGTTTAGTATTTTATTTAGTGAAAATTTTATTTCCAAAAGAATGACCTTATACTTTGTGGGTATAATTTTAAAGGTATTGGTAACCTTTAGTTTTTATCTTAACATTGATGTTGAGGTAATTATGGGTTATTATACTTTGTAAATGTTGGAAGAATTATATTAATATATATTTATAAATAAGAAAACCCATATATTGGGTGACAACCCATCATATCCAGCAAGGCCATAGGGCTTGAACCCACAACCGAATGATGATAAGGGTTTTACGCTTACCACTAGACTATATGATATCCTGGTTAATATGACATTATTTTTAGTTAATTTATTTGATGTATAAATATTAATGATGAACTAGTGGTGTTACTATTGGGGTTTAGAGATTATTTTATTATATTGGATAACTTTTACTAACCATATTGGTTTTTGGAAATATTTGTAAATTGTTTGATATACTCTTCACTCTTTTATGAATCATATGATCCATTAAAATTTAATATTAGTGTTTCAGGTATAAAAATTAATTTGGGATACTCATGAAGTGTAAATTGAACAAAGAAAAACAAAATGATGAAATTTTGTTTTGGAAATAGAAACTTATCAAGTAATTATATTTACTTATATTCTTAGATAGTAAAATAATTCCTCATCTTTAGGAAAAGGATCTTGAAAAAATGTTATCCTATTACCGTCATATTCTATGAATCATTTTTCATTTTGAATCATTAGAGGTTTATTATTTTATAGTTATGGAATTTTTATTGATCATTAAAATTCTTGTGATCAATGAACTATATCACCCTCTATCATTTTTTAAGCATTATTTTTTTTCCATTCTAATATCTTCACTTCCCTATTTGTTAAAATAATGAAGATGAAATGTATTAAAGTTGAGAAGAATGTAACACCCTGCTATTTTAAAAGAAGAAAATTGGATTTCATATCAGATATGAAATATAACACTAATATTACAAGATAATGTAATACACCAAGACTTTATTATATATTTATTTTTAAATAAATCTAATCTCTTTGCTAGCTTGTGGAATGCACACCTCTACGTCTAAATGAATTGTAATATAGTATACCATTATAACTTAGTAGTAAAATTGGTGGGTATAAATAGTAATAAATAAATTATGAAAAGTATATGGTTTGAAAATATATAAATAAATTCAATTTTTATCTATTTATTATAAGTAAAATAATAATTATTTTAAATAAAAATAAATCTTTCCTAAAAAACTGTATTTTTCTAAAAGGCACTTTAGTCATGCTTTTCAAACATCATTTAAAATTAATTTTTAATAAATTTAGAATTTTTTTATAAAAAAATAAACTTAAATTTTAAAATATAATTTTAAAAATTATTCATTGGTGAAATGTTAATAATTTTTTGAAGATATTAATTTTTTTGATGAATAGAAAAAAATACCAATTTTTAAAGAAAACACCTTTTCGTTTAATTATTTTGCAGGGTGAAATTATATTTTATATTGGTTTTAAAGTAAAAATAGTTAAATTATATTTAAATTTAAATAACTTGGTTTATTTTAATCGATTTATTTTTTAATTTTTATATATAATAATGTTAATCATTTGAAATTTTTCTATAAGAAACACCATTTTTTCAACCCATCTATGGGTTTAACTTTAAACTGAATTATGGAACTTCTATGAATTTATTTTTTAGAAACAGATTAAATATTTTTAATAATAATAATTTATATTATATAATTAGGTGAACTTATTTTCTGAACATAATTAATAGTGAAAAATGTAAAAATTAATTACTATAGTTAAGGTAAAAATGGGTTTACTGAGGGATTAAACTAAGAAGATAACGGTTAAAAATGACCTAAAAATTGTAAAAAACACATTTTATGTAAATATATACTCTCTATCACCTATAAGGGTTGGGAAAAAGAAATTTTTTCATCTTTTTTCCTGATAATAATGTGAATATCACTTTATATTTTAAAAAATTCTATGTGTATCCTCTCCTCTAATTAAAAAGGCCTCCCCTCTCTTCTCCAATTAACAATTCAAAAAAAAAATTATCAGCCAATAACTATCCAAATACCTTTATTAAAACTTTAAAAACATAATAGAGTAATTTTTTTATCATAAATATAACCTAGGAAGGCTTTTGGTACAAACTTAAAGAAGTTTTCCAAGGAAGAGATACCATTCTTAGAAGAGAATTTTTAATTTGTTTCTTCTTACTCCTTAAAATATTATGAAACCATTATTATATAAGAAATAATTTTATTACATATATAAATATTATTTTTTATGTTCATGACCTATATCCATATCCTCTTCATCAGTTTTTATGTTCATGACCGATATCCATATCCTCTTCCATTAAATGAGAAACAAAACCATCGATCATGTGTACAATAAACTGCAACCTTGCGAACCAATGTAATTCATTTTCACTCACAACCTTTAAATGATAGATATAATGATAGTTTTAAAATATGTATTTTACATTTAAGATATTATTATGTTTTTATAATAATAATATCACATATACCTTCTTACTTTCCATGTTGTTTAAAATACGATAACATAACTCTTGTGTATAGTTTACTACCACCTCATGAAGCGATGTGATTCGTTTTTCACTTAAGATTTACATAGAAAGTAATAAGGATAAAATTAATGAATATATCTGATATATAATACATTATATTGACCTTTTAAAATTAACATATCACCAAATTCATTAATATTTCTCCCACTAATGGAATGATATCTTCACTCGTGCGTACATACGACATACAATCTCCATGAAGTGATGCAATTAATTTTCCATGTAAAAAGAAAAATAATGGTTCTAAAAATTTACAAAATGAGTTAATATTATATTTTAAAAATTAATATAATTTTGGAGATTATGGATATATATCCTAGCACAAGAATGATCACTTTTTTGTCCAAAAAATACATGATAAAAAAAGACAATTAACTCCTGAAGTAAGGGTAAAAATGAAATATTATTAATGGATAGGTAATAAGATTTTATAAAAAGATAATATATGATATTATAAATACTAACATAGTTCTGGTTTAAATTAATAACTCTTTAAAAAACATGATACATGATTTTAAATCATGGTTAATTAATGGGAAGCATTAGCTAAGAGACTTCATCTAAATTTCACTTTATTAAATCACATGGTAATGTTATGAACCTAATTTCGTTTATATGGCATATATATACATCCAATTTATCAAGTAATAAAATGAATAATTCCTACTTCATGGTTTTTTATGACTCAATTTAAATTATTTCATCCAAGTAGATTTTAATTAAAAGTTACCAAGTGGTAAATAATTTCACAACTCAATTTATTTTTATTGGGTTATATAAATTCTTCATTGTATTAGATATTCTAAGATTATGCGTGTAATTAATTTTGTCTAAATTAGGTTTTATTTCCAATTATTTTATGTTTATTTAAATTTTATACACATAATATAATCATTTATTAATTCTCCCTTCAATGTTATGTTCTTTGTAAGGGTTTATTTCACAATCTCATTTTAATTGAGATTATTTATGTTTAGAATTTCATTAAAGGAAATTATTTGATCATTGGATAATAAACCCATTTAATTTTATTCTCTTATATTTATTCATTAATTTTTCAAATCATATTACCATTTTCCACTCTTTGATACTTAAAATTATTGATAATTTGTTTAAATAAAATCCAACTTTATTTATCTTTTCGGTCAAAAATATATTTTTCATCAAAACCCATGTTTTATAAAAATGTTAAAGAAAATGTTTTTAAAATTTTCAAAGTAATTTTTTAAATTCATTTTTATCCATGTTTTACTTTTTTTTTTCGATTTTATGAAATTAATCTTCATGTCATTTTTCAAACAAGGCTTGTTTGGATTTTACCAAAAACGTGAAAGGGATATTTGTTTTAATGTGTATTTCAGGTATAAAATTTCTTCCATTATAACCAGAAAATGTTTTAAAGATTCATTTATAATTTTAAAATATTAATTTCATAAAAAATTAATTTCCAAATATTTTTTGAAATTTTAGTTTTAAAAAAGGATTTTTAATGTGAAATGGTTATTTTCATCAAGAATATTTTTAAGGAATTCTTTTTGTGGTATTTATATTTACCAATGACAAAAAAACATTTATTTTACTTATCATCCACTGAGGATATGTTGTATTGATACCATCCTTATTATTTCTCTTGATTGTTTTTTTATCAATTTGACCAGGGAGTGTATTGAAATTTTAGTTATTGATTAATTTTTATAATCATTTAATTTCCCTTGAAATATTCACTTTCTTTTTATCATTGGTGGTTTAATTTACCATAAATATACATATAATTTATCATAAATATATTTATTTATAAAACCTTATAGCATTTTTTACATATGGTATTTTATATTTAAAGTTATATTATTGACCGGTGAAATTATTATTAATCATATTCCTTACTTGATATATAAATTAGTTAATACAAAATATTGTTCACGAATTAAATCAGTCATTTGATATATGAAGAATAAGATAATCATGAAGATATAGTTGGGGATCAGTTATAGATATTTCCATGATGCATCTATAGTATATTGAGACGAATCTATTGGATGGCCTTAGTTAAATGTGTTTTTAGTGTATACTTATCCATTGGTTTTAAACTGTCTTGTGAAATATATTGACAGTAGAGTATCATAACGCTTAAGATCCTGATTCCCAATAATTAATCATATCCTTCATAAATAATTTAGATATTATTATCCATGAATTTTTTTCAATGATATTATCTATGGATGTATTTCATTCTCATTTTATTAATTAAATAGAATGCATTTTTAATTATTACCTTTCCATATTAACAATTCCTTATATAATCATGATAGTGTAGTAATTGATTAAATGACATGTGCATTCATATATTTACCTTGACATATTGATTATTCATTAATAATTATGAATTATTTACTTATGATAGCTTCCACTGTATGCATCCCTTTCTGATAATTAGATCCCACCATTGTTTGGTATCATTTCCTAGGAATTTGAGAAGTGTATTATGAATGATATGTAATGACATACTAGAGGAATAATGATATTATTGAAAAAAAATTAGTTTTTATTTTTTTATTCAAATTTAATATGGGAATAATGCATTTTTCTAGTTTACTTATACTAATAAACTATTCGGTCCTTGGGTATGTGATTACATAAATCTTACACCAATATAAGAAAGTGGACACTGAATCCAGGATGCTTGGGTCAAGGTCATTACATTTCATAGGTATTTTAATCTCAATGTTTTGTGTCACATATGATATCCAACATAATTCTCTTATTTTAGAATTTTAGAGTGTTACATTCTCCTAATCTTTAATAAATTGCATCCTCACAATTTGAACTTATGATAGGAACCCATAGTTTTGACATTTAAAAATTTATTTATGGAAAACCCACATTCATTAAGGGTTAATAAAACTTCCTATTGATAGGAGAGAATTGGATGTATAGAGGTTATCATGAATATCACATAACTAGTTTTACAAGTAGGTGTTAGGCCCACTAGGTTAAATACCTTAAGAGGGGGGGGGGGGGTGAATCAGGGTATGATAAATTAAAACCTATACCCCTTCAGATCTTGTTTCATTGTTAAAAAAACACTCTTATCCCCTTCTAATGTAACAATGTACAAACATAAATGAAATAAATCACATGAAGCAACGATTTTTCTGGGTTCCCCCTCACTAGGCTATTCCTAAGGAGTGTACAATAATGATGTGCCGCTGTACCAAATACACTAAAGCTCACTTCTTATTACAAGGTTCAAGCTAGATCACTTTTGTACCTAGGATCACTACCTTTACAAGGTTTAGGGTCAACTCACTACATTCCAAGGGTCACTCCCCATGTCTCTTTCTCTGGTCACTACTAGAGGAAAATATCACCTTCATCCTCTTAACTTTCTCACTGATCTTGGAAGGGATCGCTCTACAGTTTATATACTTTTAGGTCCCTTCATTATCATTGATTAATATATCCTCAATTGTAAATGGATTCCCTGTTGAATTTTCACCTTCATCTAATTTATGAATACCACTTTACCATAGTACTATTGGGTAACTTCAGTCATTCACACAACTTTTGCGTGTCTTTCACAAAACCTAATTCCTCGTGAGTTTTTTTTAATGAAAAACTACTTTCATGTGACTCCCATCTTACGAAAAACTCCCTTCTTACAGACAACTCCAGTTGAATGCAATTATTATATTATTTAGAGCCTCAAATTTCTCTAAGTGTTGATATTCTGAAATGATGAGGGTATACTCTTATTTATAGGCATTCTTGATGATGCATGCAAGATTCAAACCCACTGAATTCCTTGTATGCAATATTTACCCGATCATGAATAACCTGATTTGATGTTACATTGGATGCACTATTCTCTTTCACACAACCTCATCTTTCACAAAAATTCAAATATTTCACATAATTCGTTCCTTTTCCATATTTTGACGGGAGTAATCCAATAATATGTCTTGCATGCAACATTACATAAAACCTTCAGTCTTGCATGGAACTTTCTTTCGCAAAAACACCTTTCTCTATTTTCTTGATATTGAGGCCCAAAAAATTGGCAAGCACTAGGAAGCATTTCCACCTTATATACGATCTTTTTGTACTTCCTCCAGAGTGTCCATTCCTTTATCTTGGATATTGGACAACATATCATGTCAAAAATATCTCTACAACTCCACAAATTATCATAGAAATATACTTTGTTAACAAATACAATCAATCCAAAAAATAATCACTATTAGGTTGAAGGATTTCTGCCAAAAATCTCCCCCTTTTTGTTTTCTTACCAATATTTTTATTTTGATGCCTAATAAAAGCTTATTCCATATTATACCACCATTCACTTCTTGCGATACTTATATTGATAAAATATTTACTCAACACATACTCTAGTCCCACATGATCCATAATCAGCATGATAAACAAGAGGAGAATGAAATGTTCATCAATAAATTACTTCATTTTGAAACCAATCAACTACTTTCATCATGAAGTTCATCTGTCCTGATATGTAACCTTTGATCGATTAGCTCTAGCATCATCAAATTTTAAACTCCCCTTGCTTCACTACTTGTGTTCTCATGTTTCGGAATTCTTAAAGATACCCAAGATAATATCTTATATCCATTTTATGGAATGATTAAATATTTACAAGATTAGATATGATAACTCTACATCAAAACCCCCCCTTTTAGCTTCAACTCCCCCTATATCACTGTTCCACCAAATAGCTTCCCCCCTTGTCTTCATTAAGACACTTTCTCCCTTTCTATTATCATAATTTCCCCCATTTGTCAACGAACCCAAAGGTCCCTCTTTTATGGTTTGTAATAGGGTAAAGAAAATATATTAACATGTTTGAAAAAGCATACCATAACTTGGGGAGAGAGGGTCCCATAACACAATTTTTCATGTGTGGGGAGTTGACTGAACTCCCAGAGCCAGTCTATGCCTTAAAAATTCTTCTTTGGTTATGTAGTTCATCATAATGTCTTCAACCTGTTGTTATATAGGCATATGATCTAACTTCAAAATCCCTTGTTCAAACTTATCCTTGATTAAATGATAATTGATTTTAACATTCTTTGTCCTTGAGTGATGGACTGTATTTTTTCTAGGATTTATAGCACTTGAATTATCATAATGGATTCTGATTATAGACTTCACTTCAACTCCCATATCATCAAGCTACTAATTCATCCACAATAACTACGTGCAATCTTGAGTGGACACAATATATTCAAATTCTACAGTGTTTAGTGAAATGCAGTCATGTTTCTTGCTTATCCAAGAAATAAAAAAACCACCAAGAAAGAATGCACCATCGAGAATTGATTTTATATCATGTGTTAAACTGGCCCAATCTATATTTGTAAAGTTCAATAACTCCTTCTGATATTTTTCATTGTACAACAAACCAAAATCCATCGTGCACTTGATATAATAAATTATTATTTTCACTATAATAAAGAGGTTTTACATGTGATTTATTTGATATCTCACTACTTTGAATGTGTAAAAAAAATCATGTCCTGCTGCTATCAAGTAGAGTAATATTCTAATGATTTTTCTATATTCTATGATATTAACCACATTTTCTTTATCATACCATGATAGTTTCATCTAGGTACCAACCATAGTCATTATATCCTTATAATTATCTATTAAAAATATTTTCAAAACCAACTTGGAATATTATATTGAGAAATTAATGTGGCATTATTTCCTTGCATCACCAGTAAACTAAGAAAAAACATCAGTTCACCAATCATTGACATTTCAAATATACTTTTCATGAATTATGATAACTGTATGCACTACGTTTTTTCTAATTCAGCAAATATTTTGTCATAAACACATACTAGAACCATAATCCTTTTATTACTATCACTGTTCACATATAGATTTTAATCAACTCCACCATGTTGGAAATTGAGCTTCTTCAAAAACTGATTTATTCTTGAATACCAAGCCCTTAGTTCCTGATTCAATCCATATAACAACTTCTTCACCTTAAAAACTATGTTCTCATATTCATGAATAAGAAAACCAGCTGTATTCCCAATATACACTTAGATTTTGATAACCCAATTCAAAAATGATGACTTGATATCCATATGGAAAAATTTGAACATTATTTACAATGCCATAACCGTGAATAATTTGATTGTCTATATATTCGAAACAGGTGTAAATGCTTCATCAAAATTGATACCCTATATCTGTAAGTACACTTTTCACACTAGTCATGCTTTTTTTCGAATCACATCACCATATTAATTAATCTTGTAATGAAAGACCCATTTATTCCTGATGAAATTATTATCTGTTGGCCTCGAAACAATCTCCCATGTCTGATTTTTTCCAATTTCGTCAAGTTCTTCATTCATTGTCTAAACCCAATTATCATCTCCAACAGCTTCATTAAAACATTTAGCCTCTACCTATGATAAGTACAACGATTTTTTAGAGTCTTTATCCTCATTGTCTACACTGGTGTGATTTTATCACCAATTATGTTCTATCTATCAATTTCATCTCTTCTTGTTGGTTTCAGTGAAGATACTGATTTATTCCCATTTTTCTTATTATATGAGTATTCTTCTAAATCATCCTCTAAAACTAGAACATCCCTTGATCTTCTAATATATTCATCATTTTCCTCATGATTCTGATCATGTATTTAATGAAGATTCTAATCTTTCTCTACAATAGTTATATGATTTCTTTAACCTACCTTTCCTAGCTACTTGTTGATGCATTTATATAATCTTCTTATCTTTGAGTATCCAAGAAATATCCCATGATCTCCATGGGATTCCAACTTCATATGTTTGTCTTTATTGAGAATGAAACAATTACTCCCAAAGAATAAAAATTACTTTAAAGTTGGATTCTTTTCATACCAAAGATCATATGGAGTCTTTTCCGCTTTTGGACACAATAATGATCTATTTGATATGTAGACCGATTTCATGAATACTTGTTTTTAAAACTTCTCTAGAAGGTATTTGTAAATGAGAATAGTTCTAGCCATTTTATTGATAATCCTATTTCTCGTATCAAGAAATCCATTCTACTGTGGAGTTATTATCTTAGAAACTTGGTTCCTTATCCCATGTTTCTCAAGATAGTACTCCACTTGGAAGTTTGTGAACATTGTTCCATTATTTGTTCATATCATCCAGATTGTTTTACCCAAAATATTTTTAACTTATATTTGATAAGTTTTTATAAAAATGAAGACCAAATATTTGTGTGAGATGATTGAAACCCTATCCATTTTTCTAAAATCACCAATGAAGATAACATAATATCTCCCCCCATCAATATCTCTTGGTGAAGTAGGTCTGCACACATCAATATGCACCAAATCTAGAACATTGGTTGACCTTTTGACTTTTTCCTTATATTTATTTCGAATGATATTCCCTTGTTGAAAACCATCACATGTATGAGTATGGTCACATGATAATCTAGGGAGGTATTGATTAGCATTATATTTCACATGATCTTCTAAGTAAGTTTGGTTCAAGTGTCCAAGAAGTTTATTCCATAACTTAATTTCTTTATACTTGGAAATAAATCACATATTTTCTTCTCTATTTAAAAGGTCAACATTTACATTTATACAATTTCCTTGTAAAACAACCACACCATATTTTTTCCATAATGATATATGATTTCTTTGAAAATTATATGGGATGTCCAGATTCATATAATTGATTGTCACATAGTAATTCATGACTGCGACCTTCAATAACTAGGAAATCTACACCTACCATGTCTTTTCCCCAAACCTGGATTTTCCGGATCCAAAAATCTTCATCCCTTCATCATCACCAAATCTTATGACACCTTCCTTATCGTACTTGATTCTTCTCAGGTGATCCTTAATTCCTATCATATGATAAGT
Organism: Viscum album; assembly: GCA_963277665.1. Taxonomy (NCBI): domain Eukaryota; kingdom Viridiplantae; phylum Streptophyta; class Magnoliopsida; order Santalales; family Viscaceae; genus Viscum; species Viscum album. The sequence continues at coordinate 908,892,479 of OY728148.1, forward strand.
TCATCCACTTTCAATAATCCATATTTTAGTGTAATATGATGCTTTAAATGAAATCTCGGCAACCAATTCCTTCCAATATATTTTCTTCTTCATAAATGTTTTTTACTTCATACCTGGTATGAAATGATAGTCTCTATATTCCTCAGTTTATTATAGACAAACTTCATCTTTAAACATTGAAAATTGATTTTGTATTTTCATATTTCTTGATTGTATATTGAATTTCTGATTGGGACCAATTTGGTTCTTCTTTGAAACATTACTCTTCATAGTTGATGTACAATATCTGACCAAGTGTCCAAACCCCCCACACCAAAAACAATGACCCTTGAAGGATATTATAGAGTATTTCACTCTGTTTGAATTCCATTATTGTTCTTATTTCCATCAATATCTCATGGATATAGAACACACATTTTGTGAGTGTCCCATATTTTTATAGTAATAACACCTGATGTGAGGTGCATTCTTGTATGACACTTCTACACCAGTAGTCTTCCCTTGGGTTCTCTTAATATTCTGACTCTGATTCATACCCAAATCAATCTTAACATTTTTAGTGGGTTCTTGTGGTATGAAATTAATCATAAAACCTCTTTTTTTGATCAACCCTCATTCTAGCCTTATCCTTTGGATTTGAATATTTATTTATTTTTATTCTAGACCACTTTGCTCCACCTACATCATCTCAGTTTCCAGAATAATCTTCTTTCTTGATGCTGTACTGATAGTCAAATGTTTACCCTGATCCTTAAAATTTCTTCATAGACTGATGAAATCCCCTTTAAGTTCTTGGATAATTTGGATTTTATCTTTTCCAATTTTGGTTAAACTATCAATTTCTATTTTATATTCTTCAAATTTTAGCCTTTATTCAAAAACCTTATCTTATCTCTCTAGCATTGAAAACTTTAGTTTTTCAATTTATTCTTTCAGATTATGATTCTTTTTTTCCTACTATTACATATATAGTGTGTCTTCACGAATAACTTTGTTGGATTTATTTTTTTGGATATCCAAACATCTATTTCCTCAAGAGATACTTCTAATTTGACTTAAAGGTCAACTCTACCTGTGACTTCTCCTTATTTTTTTTTTCACTTTGTTCCCTTGTTTGGGAATTTATGACAATGACCACCATAGAATTCAATTTATGATCCTTACAGTCTTCCAACTCTTGTACCTCTGAATCTTCTGAACTGTCATCTTCTTTTAAAAGAATACTCTTCTTTCTGAAGAAATTTTTCTTTAAATTTTTCTTTCCTTTCACATAGGCTGAGGAAATATTCATGGTAATTTCAACATCATCCTCTTAATGTTATTGAAACTTCTCGGGGAACCATTCTATGAGATATCCAAACTTTCCACATTAAAAGCATACAAGAGGTAGTTTCCCTTTGAACTGTCTTTTTCCTATTCAGAGATTGGAGGAAAGGAATGACATAACCTCATCAATACCTTTATCCATAAAAATCATTAATAGAGAACATATTCATGGATTTTAACACCACTTCTTTGAATATACATTTTTTTAGAGACCCTCTATCATCATTTCTCATCTCATATGCAATATAAGTGCAATTACAGCTATCCAATGTCAGCTCCTTCAGATATTTTTCTTCCAATACAGAAACATTTGGATTAAACTGAGGTGGTAGTTCTCTTAAGATGCACTTAACTATATTTATATCTTCAATAATTTCTTTGATACCATGCATGTCTACCACAACAATATTTACCCAGTCAAATAATGTATCAATAAACTAATTATGGTGCATTATGAGATCCTCATATTTGTTTTATAGTACCAATAGCTTTGCTTCTATGACTTTTGAATCCCCCTCATAAATATTCAACATCTTTCCTCACATATCATGTGATGACATAAATTAAATCACCTTCATATATATTACATTGGATTAGGATCCACCTAAATCACTGATCCCTTTAGAACCAGTATTCAATTCCCTTCTATTATCATCTAATAAAGCAACACTATCGATATTGGATGATATTCCATTCATAGATTCTATAAAGACATATATTTCTAATGATTTAAAATATTGGTGCATCCAATTCTTCCATAATTGAAAATTTTTTCCATCTAATATCTTAATCCATTTGTGATTGACAACTTCCATTTCCTCTACTAAGAGAGAACCACTGACTTTTAACATTTATGTTATGATACCGATTGTTAGGACCAATATGTTAAATACCCTGGGGGGGTGAATTAGGGTATGATAGATTAAAACTATTACCCCTACATATCTTGATTCTTTGTTAAAAAACACTCTTCTCTCCTTTTACTGTAAGAATCTATGAACAGAAATGAAATCATACACAGGACATGGTGATTTTACATTGTTCACCCTCACTAGGATATGTCCAAAGAGCATAAAATGACAATGTTCAGATGTACCAAATCTACTAAATGTCACTTCCAATTATAAGGTTTAGGTCAGATCACTTCTAATACCAGGATCACTACCTTTAAAAGTTTTATGGTCAGCTCACTATAATCCCAAGCATCACTCCCTATGTCTCTTTCCATAGATCAGTACCAGTGGAAAAGATCACCATCTTCTTATTACTTCTCTCACTTTTATTAGGAGTTATGCACTCAATGTTTATAGACATGTATGTCCCTTAATTATCACTAATGAATACATAATTAGTTGTAGATGGATGATCTGTTGAAGTTCCACTTTCATCCAATTGATGAATACCCTTTTACCACAGTACTACTAGAAAAATTCAGTCTTTCAAGAAACTTTTGGGTGTATTTCATTAAAATTTAAATCCTTTTCTTGCAACATTTATTCTTTGTTGAAAAAAATATTACGTGAAACTCCCTTCTTACGCGTAACTCCCTTTTTATGAGAATGTTACGCTATATGAAATTTTTACGCTATTTAGAGCCTCAAATTTCTCAAAGGGATAAGCTTATGAAATGATGGGTATCCTATTATTTATAGGCATTCTAGACCCTGCATGCTAGATTCTCACCCGCCAAATTCCTTATTCACAACATTTTCCTGAGCACGGAAAACCTGATTTGATGTCGCATTAGGCATGAAAGTATCTTTCACACAACCTCATCTTTCATGAAAATTCAAATATTTTTCACAATTATTACCTTTTACATATTTGGATGTGATAATTCCAAAACATTTCATGCATGGAACATTCCAAACCACATTCAATATTACACACAACTTCCTCTTCCAAAAACAACTATCTCCATTTTCTTGATTTTGAGGCCCAAAAAATTGGCAATGGGAAACAATGCCACCTTGTACATGATCTTTTTATACCACATCCAGAGCATCCATTCATTTTTCTTTGATATTTGTCAATATAACATGTCAAAAATATATATAGAACTCCAAAAATTATCATGGAGACCTTATTTGTCAACAAACACTTCAACCAAAAAATACATCACTATTACCTTGAGGGATTTCTTCCCAACAGTAAGAAAACATTAATGTGAATTGAAAATATGGACATCAAAGAAAAGCGTAAATAATTTTGGAGAGTGATAAAAGTAATTGATCATGATAAAGTAAAAAACCACAAAACCATAAATCTTTCATGTTTTTAATGACCATTGATTCATCAGATATAAAGGTAATAGCATAAATTAATTGTTTTAAGATCATTTTCATAAATTTGAGGAATTATTTTACAATCTAAGAACATAAAATAATATACTTAATTGAAAATTAGGATTTCATTTATTAATAAATTTATACCACAATTTCATCATTATCTCCAAACAATGAGTATTAAAGTGTAATTTTTCATACCTAAAGCACTAAAATTAATAATTAATAGATCATATGATCAATAAAATAATCACAAATAATTCCTTTTATATATAGATATTTTCCAGAACCAAATTCATTAGTTAAATTTACCTAATTATACAATACTTTCTAAAACCTCCATCACAACCCCAATGTTTTACTTAATCCATTTCATAAATATTTAACCTTAAGACTCATCTTAAACACGTATGACCAAATTCAAAGTTCAAAAATTTAGAAGAAAGGTTACAAAATTTCCAAAATCAACATAACATTAGATCACTTAAACAACATAAATTTTATATTAATCTCACATATCAAATGTGTGAATACCTTGGTAACTATATAACAATAATGAAAACATGAATGATTTCAAAAATTAAGTATCTCCTCAGTCCTTAAATAAAATCAAAGATTATATAAGATGCACTATAAATCTAAAATGTTGTAAACTCCATCAAAGATATCATAAACCACCTTTCCATAAAATCACTAATCAGTTACAAAGTCATCAACACTATCCCATTTACTTTACCATAATAAAACATCACTTTATATCATTACTATCTCAACACCATGAATATATTATTGGTTATATTTTAATTTTTCATTTGTTCTCCCAAAATATCACCTTACCACTAAACCATTTTTTATGTTATTGGCACCATTCAATACATAATTTCAAATCCTTAAAGGAATACTAATGAAGAAAAATAATTAGATGTTTCATGATTCTTATAACTATAATACCTTTGATAAATATATTCAATCCACACAATTCTTGAATCCCAATACATAAATAATTCAATCCTTTTACTTAAATAATAGGCATAAAGTTAGTCATTCTTTGGTGTTGGAGTGAATACATTTATTAGGGCATTGTATTTGATAATTCCCATGTTTCCCACCCATAATACATTGAACATATTAAAAATTCATTGTTATTTGACCTTTATTTCCTTGTAGAAAACATCTTCTTGTTCCTTTTAGAGATTATACAAGGTGTCTCTATATAAATTTTTTACATGAAATATATTTAGCATTATTTATTACATGATAATAATTTATTCAAATAATTAATGATAGTTTTAAAATAAAATTTTAATGAAACAAAGAATATACCTTTAGAGTATCAAACTAAGTGTGAAGAAAGGCATATTTTCAAGCCCCAAATGATGATTGAGTCAAGAACAATACACCATTTTCATAGTTATTAACCCTAGGTAAATCTGTACACGATCCATATCTACTTATCGTATCTAGAAAGAGATTTATTTATAGAAAATCCACTCAATAAATAAATTTACAAAACTTTAAGATTTTATTATATACTTAGACTTATCCCCAAATAAAATGTGAGGGTTATGTTCTATAATTTGGCTTTTCCTAAATCTCTTTCTCAAGGTTTCAAAGAAACTTTCTATGTTACCAACTTTAAAGACCTCGAACCTTGTGGACCAAGGTTGGAGGTTACATTATTTCATTAGTTATATATAAAATAGATCGCATCCCATAGGACATAATATTTCAGTATTCTGGAAAAAATAGACACATACTTGAATTTCACATACATTGATAAAGCATAAAATATAAAAAGTGTTTTCTTAGAGATCATCTGTACCTATACAATGTATCTACACATCAATCATAAAAAATTTCCTAGCTACCAAGGGAAAGGAAACATTATAAAGGGGTGAAATTAGATTCTTATTAAGGGTAAGTATACAATAGAAAATAATAAGGCATGAATAATATGGTAGGAATAAATGATAATGAAATAATTCCAAATAAAAATATCATATTATAAAAACTCATCACTGAATGTAATAAAAAATAAAATAATCACATGGAAATCCGAAAATGGATTTGTAATGATAGGATTTATATGGAAATATTAAACATACCATCATGGCCTTATTCCAAGAAATCAAAAATACCATCAAGGCCTTATGCCAAGACATATATAAAAATGGGTAAGGAGATGTCCAAAACCCAATATACTCTATCTCATGAGTCCCATAGATTCATAAAAGGGATATAAAAGGATCCATACATTACTTACTAAGTCTAATGCATTACTCATATGTAAGGGGAGAAACATGATTTATATAAACATTAATATTGAAAAACTATCATATGAAATGTTAACAATTTCCCAATATATAAAGATAATTATAAAACATCTATAGTAATATGGTAAATAATATCCAAATAGAACACACCCAATCAATCTATTGTTAAGAAATATAAATAAATAATAATTATGGTATCATTAAAATATATCCCCAGTGGATCATAAGTAAAAAAATGTTGTTTTCATTAACACATATAAATATGAAAAAAATATAATTAATTTTTTTAGAGAAAATAACCTTTTTTACTTTAAAAATAACCATTTTAAAATCTCAAACACTCTTGAATATTTGAAAAAAAAATTATTTGAAAATAACCTTGTAAACTTTTAAAGGATGTTTCAAAAAAAATGATTAGTCCTGATAGAGAAAATTCCATACAAACCGAGTATGTTAAAATAAAATTTCCTTCCAAATTTTTGGTAAAAGTGAAAAAGTATATCATTGGGAAAATGATAAGAATATTTCTTTAAAACTATTTTTTATAAAGTAAAATGTGGATGAAAATTGATTTAATAAATAATTATGAGAATTTTAAAAATATTTTTTAAAATAATTTTGTAAAACAAAGATATGGATGGAAAAATATTTTTGACCAAAGAGTGAAATAAATTCAGGATTTCATAAAAACATTTTCTCAAGCATTTTATATACCAAATAGAAGAAAATGGTACTATTAGTTAGAAATACATAAATATATGGATTATAATAAAATATATTGGTCTTATAAAATAAATATTAAACAACTCACCCAGGAGAGGCTTAAATAAAAACAATCCCGAATAAAGATGAGATTGTGAAATAAACCCTTACTAGTTTTCTGACATTTTAATAATAAGTCTCAGGAAATAAATAACATAAATTGAAACTTTAAATATAGAAAAGATAAATATATTAAATATATTAATTATTAAGGGGGTAATATATACACCACTCTAAATAATTAAGTGGTGAATATGGCATATGTCTCATAGAAGTAAAAGTGAGAGGAAAAACCCTTAACTTAGGTCATATTTCCATCATACGTACCCATACATAATATATAAAAAATATATATTTATAAGAAAAATATTTAAAAACATTAATAATATATTTCATAGCATAAAATATTTACTTATATTATTTTATGACCTGTTTATTAATAATTCTTTGTTAAATCACTATTTTATGTGATAATTGCTTCATTTTTCAAGCATGTTTTGGTTTAGTAATTTCAGTATTTTTTAATTTTATCATTATTTAATCATATAAATAATGTTAAAAACATATAAATATCATATATAATCATTATATAATAATTTATAATTGTCTATAAAAGTTCTATATAGGAAAATTAGTTAAACTGTTCATGGAGACGGTTGGTCATACACACACATGAACATTGTTTCTATTTTTCCAAAAAATGGAACGTAAGAGAGGTAAATATTATTTAAAATTTAAAGAAAAATTATTATAACAATTATTACATGTATTTTAATAAAATACATTTGTAATACTAACAATTTTATAATAAAATGAAAAAAATTTGACATCGCTATGTGGAGGCGGCATTCCACAAGTGCACAAGAGCAAACTTTATTATTTTTCAATGGGTTGGGAGGTAAGAAGGTATATGTGATATTATAATTCCAAAAGTATATTAATGTCATAAATATCATATAAATTTTTTAAATACATCATTATCTCCATCCATGAGCGATGGTGATGGAAAAAAATTACATCAGTTCACGAGGTGGTAGTTCGCCGTACACACAATCGACAGTTTTGTTTCCAATTTGATGGGGGAGGATGTGGATATAGGTTATTCCATCAACATAGCAGCATATTATTATGTGTTATATATATATATATATTTTATTATATTTTAATTATTAATGAAAAACTTAATGTAGTAAGAGAATAATAAAGAAGAAATATCTTAGTGAAGATAATTATATTCTCATAGAGGAACCTCCATTGTACCTATTATTAAGGACCTTGGGGTTAGTATTTTGGGAATACCAATATTTATATATTGTTTATAAATATGTTTTTAGGGATTTTTTATGTTTTTATTTATAAAAATGTCATATGTGGCATGGCAAAGTTAGGAGAGGAAGTTACCTAGTATAATTGAGGACAAGTGAATTTTTTGTAAATACCCAAACATTTTCAATAAAGGGATTCCAATATCACCCCAAGTACCAAAAAAGTAGATAAAAAATGGAATGTGTTAAATATATGGTCTATCCAAACCTCCACCACCAAAAAACATTTTTTAAACATGTTATTCCTTAGCCTTTAGGTTTACTCACTAATACAATTTTAGTTTTCACCACGGTAATAAGTATATATACCATAGTAATTTATCGTTTAAATATAAAAATAAAATGATCCTTATTATATAATTAGGAACCATTGTTACTAAATATTAAATTCAATTTATGAAATAAAAATCGTATCCATTTTGAAAATTAATTTTAAGACAATCACACCTTATAGGAAGAAACCTCGTTTTAATCGTACCCATGGTAATAAAGTTTTTACTCTTTATGGGTAAATGTGGTCACTTTAAAAGACAAATTGGTACATTAATGGACCATAGTTTATATTTTTAAACCTTTAAAAAATAACTGGTATAAAATAATATTTTTAGCAATTTTAAATAATTTAATAAAATATTATTTATTTTAAAATAACATTATTTTCAATTTTGACACAATTCATATAATTTGAATTTAAAAATTTCAAGATAATGATGAAATTCGAATTTATTAATTTATTACCTGTATAAATTGATGTATATATCTAAAAAATTCATGGAACACAATAATTCATTCAATTTATATTATTTTTAATGTGTTTAGATTTTTTTTTTATAATAATTAATTAATTTCTGTGTCGATGTTATATATGATCATAATGTAAATATATAATTATTAAAAACTATAAATAAGTTTATATAATTAAATAATTTCAATAAGAACAAAATTACTATCAATATTCATTGAATACTTGATTTTATCCTTATATGAACACATGATTTAAAATAAAAAGCAAGAGGGTGACATTTTGTCCTTTTCATTAATTCAATATTTATATAGGTCATTTTAAAGGAAAAAGTACCCAAAAATTCATAAATTTTGGAATCCTACTATTTTAATCAAGTTTTAATGATAAAAAATCCAATATATCCTATAAATCTTGTTTAATCTGTTTCCAGTCATGTTTATGGATAGTTGGTTTCTTTATGCTTTAAATAAAATTTATCACGATCTTAATTCCTATAAATCATGATTAATTTTTGTAAAATATATTTAAATTTGGTCTATAATGATTTATTTTATGAATGATTAAGTCTAATTCATTTGTTGAATATTACTGCTTATGTATGTAAACAGATATTTGGATAAGTCTGAGAAACCATGAGTCTTCCACCGGTTCTGGTTTTCTGGAAAAGGACCTAAACACCGTGACCAGACACTGTGACCCAGACATTGTGAACCAGACACCATGACCAAACACCTTGACCAGACACCATGACCTAGAAACCGTGACCCAGACACCATGACCCACACACCGTGACCCAGACACTGTGACTAGACACCGTGACCAGACACCGTGACCCAAACACCATGACCAGACACCGTAACCAGTTTCAGATCTGTTGAAGTTTATGACACTGGTTCCTTGCTAAGACATTGTTTAAAGATTAGAAAAGGACCAGAAACCATGATTCTAACATCACATCTACACTACCATTCCCAATATCTATACAAATATTCCATTATAACTATATCACCACTCAAAGGAAAAGAAAAAGACACCATTTTGTGGTGGAACCATTTCCATGTGACACAGTTTCCAGACTGAATATGACACTGTTATTTAATCTAATTTTCATTTTCAATTTAATTTCTAGCAATCATGTTTGAGTGTTTTAAATGCACTAAAATAATTAATATTTATTTATCAACCTGTCACCTAACAGTACGAGGTGTAGAATACATGCATCCTATCGGCTCTAACACATCCACTCCAGGAATAAAAAGAAAAGTGTGGCATAGAAACAAGGAGTGGTAGATAAACAAAAGCGCGATAATTCTTGAGAAAAAACAGAAACATGAAATAAGATACATATGAAGAACACACAAAGAATTCACAAATCCAAAATCTGGGATACCATAGATCAGAGTCAAGAACATCTTCGCAATACAAACATCATGAAGAACATGAGCCAGATCTAACTGGAATCCAAAGAACCAGACTTGTGATACTCTATTTCTCACAAGAGGACTCGATACTTGAATCTGCTTCATCCTAGAAGTCCAAATCTATGTAGAATAATACTCAGAGCACTTCTATGTTTATATCATCATCTTTTATCAATGGTGTATTGTTTTTTTATTTCGAAGAGTATGCGTGTGTGTTTGTATTAAAATACATACCATCTCCTTCACTAAATAGAAGTATACACGATATCCTTCCTCTTATATCTTTTTACACTTGTTTACTCACAAAGATAAGTGTGGAAGAGGTCCCTATGTGACCTGGTATTTTATACCCATGAAGAATTGTGGAAGAGGTCGTGTGACCTGAACAGTCCCATGCATTGTTGTTTACCCAGATCCTGGGTGTGGATCAAGTTTATTAATATAAACTACTTAGTGGCATGTGATCACCAAGTGGAGTGGATTAGGTCTCATCTTGAGACTGAAACACTTGTTTTATATTCGATGTGTTGTTTAATTTATTTCTCTATATTTTATAGTATAATTCAAAAATCACTATATTTACTTTGATAGTCAATCTTGGAAAGAAGTTATAATTGTTTTTCCTTATTAGAATAGATTCAAAAGTAATATCAATAACTGATATTGTGATTTCTGAGAATTAATCAATCTTCTGAGAAGTTATTTTAATAATAAAACTTTCATAACCACATTACCATGATTAAATGGGATGTATTTATTTTTATTAGGGAACCTTTTAAGAAACATTTTCAAATAGAAATTTTTATAGATACTTAATTCACCCCTCCTGAGTACTCTACTCCGACCAACATTTGGTATTAGAGGTGTTTTTATTCCCGTTAAGACTCTGTTTTAGAAACTATTCAACTATAATATTATTTGTACTTTAAAGATATTAAAATTTAGATTAATTCTAAATTTATAGATATTTAAAAGTATTTGTTTATTAGGGATAATAGATTAGAAGTTTCTGCAACAAACAGACCACTATTCTTTAATGGGACCAATTTTGCCCAAAGGAAAATTAAAATGAAAATGTATTTAGAAAGATTGGGTTTTGAAATTTTTTCTTCAATTATAGATGAGTATAAGATTATAGAAACTAATAGAATTACTTGGGATTACCAAACCAAGACTGCCTACGATAATAATTTCAAATCCATGAATGCTCTATATTTCTCTTTAGGAGATGAGGAATTTAACAAAATTTCTTCTTGTAAAAATACGCATGAAATTTGGGATACTTTTTTTATTTAAAATTAAGTAAATTATATTGTGAAAGAAATGAGACATAAAAATTATACTTTTAAATATTATAACTTTAAAATGAAACCCAATGAGCCTATTTTTTATATGTATCTTAGGTTCAATGAAGTTGTCTGCATAATGATTTCATTTGGAAGAGAAGTTACTGCCAAAGAATAAATCATGAGGATTCTTAGATTTCTACCAAATAGATTGAGAGGAACCTCCGTCTCTATTAGAGATTCATGCGACATCAGCAAGTTACCTGTAAAAGAACTCAATAGGAAACTAATTCTGTATGAATAGGAGTTGAAAGTCAACAAGGAAGAGGAGGATAAACCCAAAAGAAAATATGTTTCATTTAAAAAAACCTCCTTTAAACATATTTAAAAAGGCAAATTGGAAGTCTATATAGAAAGTTACAATAGTGAACAATCATCACCTAATAGTGATGAGGATATGACTCAATTATCCAGATGTTTTAAGATATTTTTCAACAAGAAGAAATTTTTTAGAAAGCCTAACTTCAAAAGAAGATATGATCAAAAGGGAATATGGAAGAAACATTGGAAAAGAAGTGACAAGTCTGATGAGATAGTATGATATGAATGTAAGATAAAGGTACATGTAAAGGAAAACTATCCCAAGATCAAGTACAAATAGAAATATGAGGATAAAGATATAAAGTATAAAAAGTTAATGAAAACAATGTGGGGTGCTTTTGAGGACAGTTCAAGTGACTCTGAATCTTCACATGATGAACATGATAAAAAAAATCCAATTTGTGTTTTATGACAAACACTTATGAGGTAACACTAGAATCTACTATACAAAATTCCTATTATTCTGGAGATGAATGTGATTCTGTGAAAAGGTCTAAAGAAGAAATGTTTGAGTACTGTAATTTTCTTGAAGAGACATGTAATGAACTAAAATATAAATACAAGTATTTAAAGAAACAATATGCTCTTACATCAACTATTAAATATGAAATTACTGTATAAATGGATAAAAATTTTCAATTACTCAAAGAAAACAATGAATTAAATCCATCTAATGAGAAAATGAAAAAGGACCTTGAAAGGTTTACTAATGGTAAAGATATTTTGGTACAAATTCTAGGTTAAAAGAGTTTTCCAAAATATACTATTGGTATTGGCTATCAACTAGGTAAAATAAATTTTGGAAAAAATAATTTTGTTTCTAAATCTAGGACAGAAAACTTTACTTCTAGTTCTAGAAAACTTCCAGCTGGTTCAAATTATGATACAATATCTACTATTTCATGATTTTCTAGACCAAATAGAGTTTATTTTCCATGTAATTTACATAATTCTTATAGGATACCTATGAGGAAGACGTGGGTTCCTAAAGCACTAGTCACTAATATTACTGGACCTAAACAAATATGGGTACCAAATTCTGTTTTTATTGAACTATTTTGTAATAAAATTGCTTAAAGAGATCTTGAAAAAGCTTATGGTACTTGGACAGTGGGTATTCAAGACACATGATTGAATATTATTCATGCTTCATGAACTTAATAAAACTTAATGGTGGACATGTCACATTTGGTGAAGATTCCAAATAAAAAATCACTGGCCTTGGACAAATCGGTAAATCTAACTCATTTTTAATTTCCAAAGTACTTTTGGTTGATGGATTGAAATATAATTTGCTTAGTATTTCGCAACTATGTGACGATGGATTTAATGTTAAATTTAAAAATGATGCTTGTAATGATTTTAATTCTAAAAATGAATTAGTGTTTTCTTCATTGAGAAATGTAAATGTATACTCTGTTAACTTAGAGACTTTAGTTTATCAAAAAGTTTCATGTTTAAGTGTATTTCTCAAAGTGTCTTGGATTTGGAATAAGAGACTAGGAAACTATAATATTTACTACCTTATAAAGATAACCAGAAAAATATTATTCAATGATATACCCAAACTTGAGTTTCTAAATGATAATGTGTGCAATCCTTATCAAAAGGGAAAGAATTTTTTTTATTCAAACTAAAGAATGAAGTTTCAACTTCTCAACCTCTCGAATTGGTTCATATGGATTTGTTTGGAACATCTAGAGTTTTTAGTTTAAATGGGAAGAACTATGTTTATGTTCTTGTAGATGACTTTTCTAGATATACTTGGACTTTCTTTTAAGCTCACAAAAGTGAAGCCTACTCTCATTTAAAAAAATATGTTAAAACTGTAGAAAATATTAGTGGACTTAGAATTAAATCCTTAATAAGTGATAATGGTCGTGAGTTTGAAAATCAAGAGTTTGAATCCTTTTGTTTACAAAATGGCTATATTCATAATTTATATTTTCCTAGAACACCTCTCAAAATGGAGTTGTAGAAAGAATAATTAGAAACTTGAAATAAATTTCTCAAACCATGCTTATTGAATATGAATTACCTAATTATTTTTTGGATGAATCTGTAAATACAACATTATATATTATTAATAAAGTATTTATTAGACCCATTCTTTAAAGAACTCCATATGATTTATGGAACAATAGAAAACCCAAACTAAGATACTTCAATGTTTTTGTTTGAAAAGTCTATATCCTTAATACTAAAGAAAATCATGACAAATTTTCCTCCAATAATGATTAAGGAATATTTCTATACTATTCAGTCTATAGTAAATTCTATATAGTGTTTAAAAAAGGAATAAATGTGTGGAAGAATCTTTCCATGTCATGTTTAATGAGACACATCCACACGAGCCTAAGACTACTCTAGAGAACCTACATGATGATGTGTCAAATCTGAACATTAATTCAAAATCCTCTAACCATCATGTAATGAAATATGTGAAAACATCCAATTCTTGAAATTATTTAGATTCAATTCATAACGAATCTGAAACTATTGAAGAACCTAAAATCACTAGTCTTTTTTCTAGAGCTGCTAAAACCCTTAATAACCATCCTTTATATGTTGTTGTAGGAGATTTAGATAAAGGAACTCAAACTAGAGATTCTCTTAAAAATAAGGTTGAACATCAAGTCTTCTTGACACAACTTGAACCTAAGAACATTAATGATGCTATCAATGATGAGTTTTGGGTGATGGCTATGCAAGAAAAACTTATTCAGTCTGAAAGAAGCAAAGTTTGGAAACTTGTTGAGAGAAAAAAATATATATTTACCATAGAAACTAAGTGGGTGTTTAGAAATAAGGTAGATGAAGATGGTAACATAGTTATAAACAAATCTAGATTGGTTGCACAAGGATATAGTCAAGAAGAGGGAATTGACTATGAAGAGACCTTCACACTAGTATCTAGACTTGAAGCCATCAGAATCCAGATTGCTTATGCTGCACATATAAATTTCAAACTATATCATATGGATGTTAAGAGTGCATTCCTAAATGGGTATATAGTTGAGGATGTATTTATTGAGAAACAACCTGGTTTTAAAAATCCTCACTTTCAAATAATGTTTTTGAATTATCAAAATATTTATATGGTTAAAAACAAGCTCCAAGATCTTGGTATGATAGATTAAGTTCTTTTCTTATTTCCAAAGGTTTTACAAATGGTAGAGATGATCCTACCCTTTTTATAAAATTAATTTACAATGATGTTTTAGTATTTCAAATTTATATAGATGATATTATCTTTGGATCTTAAAAAATTTATTTATGTATTTAATTTTATAAAATGATGGAAAACGAATTTAAAATGAGTTTAATGGGTGAACTAAAATTAATTCTTATATTTCAAATCATTAAAAATAATGATGGTATTATTTTAAATCAAATAAAATATACTAGAGATATTCTCAATCATTTTGGCATGGATAATACTCAATGTAGTGACACTCCAATGAGTACTACTTGTAAGTTGGATCTTGATGAAGATGGAAAATCTGTTGATCAAACAACTTATAGAATAATGATTGGAAGATTACTCGACTTAACTACTAGATGACCTGACATTATGTTTAGTGTATATATGTGTGACCATTTTCAAGAAAACTCTATGGAATCTCATTTAAATGCTTTTAAAAATATTTTCAAATACCTCAAGCCTACCCCCAATCTAGGACTATTCTATCCCAGAAGAAAATCATTTGAGTTAGTTAGCTATTTAGATGATAATTTTGGTGGTTGTAAGTTAGATTTAAAGAGAACCTTTGGAACATGTCAATTTTTAGGAAAGTCACTAGTATCATGGTATAGTAATAAACCAAACTCTGTTGCATTATCTACTGCCAAAGCTGAATACATAGCTACTGGTAGATATTGTGCACAAATTTTGTGGATGTAACACACATTACTAGATTATGGATATCAATTCAGGCATGTACCTATAAATTGTGACAATACAAGTGCTATTAACATATCAAAAAAATCATGTTTCACACTCTAGGACAAAACATATTGATGTAAGACATCACTTTTTGAGAGACCATTATCAAAAATATGATAACACTTTGGAATTCATTGGAACTTAATATTAGCTCACTAATATATTCACCAAACAATAAAATTTTTAAAGAATAGATTACATCATACATGAATTGTTAATGATATATCTTAAGTAGTAAGTGTGTTATTTCACAACTAATTGTTTCATAGTTTATGGTTTCACAAGTCACTATCTTAAGATTATTATCCAACTCTTACAGTTATATAGTTTACTGTCTTAAAATTTGTTGTTTCATGTTTACAGTCTCATGGTTACTATCTCTCAGTTACTGTATATCACATATTATTTCAAAAAATATGGTCACACCAATTTAGAGTCACATAGTAAAAATGACATCGTAAAAAGCCATTATGGTCTCACCATGAAAACTTGTTACAGTCTCACCATGAAAGTCTGTTCTGGTCTCACCGTGAAAACCTGTTACAGTCCCACCATGAAAGTCTATTCCAATATCACTGTAATAACAGTTTTTCTTTATATATAAATATTATAACCTGTATCACTGTGGTTGATTATTTTATTCTTTTTCTTTCCCACACTTTTAAATTTGCGATGCTCGATATCCCTAAATGATAAAAACAAAATAAGTTTCACTCTTTTCTTCACCCGAGCCCTCTTCTCTCAAACTATAAGCCCTCCTTCAACCCTTCAGTTCCTTCTCTCTCTTTCTCTCTCTAACCTTCGTTGAATGACCAGGATGAAGCACCCATCTTCTTAGAATCTTGTGAAGTGTAGATCATAGAAGAAAATGAAAAGAGAACTGAAGAGAGTGCCAAAAGGTCCTCTGAATCTGAACCTTGTTGATATAATAGTGGTAGTAGAAAAAGAAATTTTTTCTAAGTAGCTACTATCAAGTAATTATCTAGTGTTTAAAGTACTGTAATAGAAGAGATGGATGGATAGGTTCACAATGGAGTCAAGGATGATTTACCCAAATCTAGTTCTCAGTTTTATTAGTTCTTTCAATTCTCATTTGATACAAAAGATAATTTTTTTTGTGAGAAGCGATATTAATGGCCAAACATGTACCTTTTCTTCTAGGTTATGGGCTTCTTACATAAGAATAACTCATGATGGAATTTTTGAGGACTACTAGAGAGGTCCTCCTCCTCCAATTGAGATCTTTGTTTTAGAAGAAGCCTTGAGAATATTGATTGGAAATAAAATAAACTGAATTTCTATTATTGTTGAGATGGATGGTGAAACCATATTATTGTTTAAGTTTGTTCAAAATCTGATTAGTCAATGGAAAGGAGACTTTTATACCCTAAAATATAAAGATATATATATATATATATATATATTTGATACATCTTATGAAGAATAGACACTAGATAAACCTGTGAAAGTATGTAACACTTCATATGTGTGAGTTGATAAAAAAACCTCAATATCTACCTCATTGTTCTACCCAAGGATAATCTCTGCTATGCTTCCTACTAAAGGGTTGGTTGGATCAAATGAATAAGTCATTAAGGACAATGAATTTTGTATCTCAAAGGTTACAATCAAAATAATTAAAATCAATTAGAATCTATGGAAAAAATCATGGGTGGAGGATAATGGCAGGGTTTATGAAAAGTCAACCCGGTTGAGCATTCTTCAAGACCTTAGAACATTTTTGATCCTGGTATGGAACTAGATGAAATTGTTGACTATCCTATTGAGGAGTAAGAATAAGAGGTTATTGCAACTATATGGGAAACTGTACTGGATAAGGATGGCAGTGGACCTACTCCTCACGTCATAGTTTGAGAAGGATTTACCTGTTCCTAAAAGAACTATTGCTTTGGAAGAAGAACCTTATTATATAGAAGATTTTGTTGATAATGTAAAGTAAAAGGTTGTTCTAGAAAATCATATAGAAGAAGATATTTCTCTTGAGAAACAAGCTTTCTTTGAGGAACACTTAGTGGAACAAGCTGTTCCTGAGGTTATCCCATATGCTGAGGAAAGAATAGAGAAAGCCTTTCAGTTAGCTAGAAAAGACATGGGTGAAGCTACTGGGGATGCAATTTTGGAAATAGATCAAAGAATTAAATCTATTAGTCCTGTGATAGATACACTTATTGAGTGGGAGCAGAACCCTAATATAGATAATTTTTGAAATTACCAATCAAGTTGATCAAAGCACTATGGATACATGATATAAATTCCCTAGATACATTGATGTGAATGATTACCAAGAAGCCTTAGTTAAGGGTATAGATCTTTCTTTTGTGTTTCAATTTAAACTAGCCTCTTCTATTGAAGTTGTTTCTTCAAAGGAAACTGAGCCTGTCTCAGCTCCTATTTATGAACCTTCACAATAACCTTCTACCTTAGTGAGTACAGATGATTTGAAATCCTTTGGAGATACTTTATTGGATAGAGTTGAAAAGATCATGAACACTAAACCTTCTCTTATAACAAACCTAAGTGAAAGAGATGATACCCTATTGTTAGAAAAGATCATATGGTAGATTTAGAAAAAAAATGTTTCATGGAATTCAAGTAGTCAGAATTGAGAACAAACAACTGAGTGATGACGTGAAATTTCCCAGAGATATGGTTGAAGATATGCAGAGAGTGTTGAAATCAAGACCAGATCCTATTTCTCATTCTATTGAGGATGTTAGTGGTCAGATTACATAGGAATTTGTCTCTCTAATTCAACCTAACCTAACTTCCTTAGCTGACAAGGTAGTTGAAAGAAATAAGAAAATAGTTCAAGAAATGTGCGAGCTTGGTATTGATCTAAAAAAATTGACTGATGAGTATAATAGATGTATATAGAAAGTTCTGAATCCACTAAAGTCCCTTACTTTAGCTATTACAGCTTCTAGTACCTCTGGACAATCATCTTAACCCTCCTTTGACAGTGATCTTCTTAGAACGGTTGTTAAGGAAGAACTTCAATCAGTGCTAAGTGTATTTGACAAAGAGTCTCTATCTGTGGTTGTCAAGAATAGTGATAGATTTATTGATTTGGTAATAATTCATTCCATGATTTCAATTAATGCTCAGAAAGAAATTACTAAGAAGGTGGATTTCTAATTCAATAGGATTTTCTCTAAGAATGATATGACAAACCATTTTGAGTACCTTGTAGAGAATATGAAAATACCTCCTGTCACTCACGATTTCAAAACTCAAGTTCAAAAGCTGAAATATTTCACTCCTTTTTTGGATAATTTCATAGAGAATAAAGATGAATTTGAGAAACAGATGTAGTATGGTGGTTATATTATTGCTGACTTCATCAAGTTATTAAGGCCTTATCTTCATGTGCATATGACTGCTATTGTGGCTCCTACAGCTGCACCCTTGCGACCCAGTTTCTCTCCTTCCTCATCCACTTCCTATGCCACTACCTCCATGCCTGTCTCTCAGGATCTAAGTTAGATAATACCTGTTATCCATGACCAAAAATTTCCTCAGTATTCCACCAAACTTACCTTGTCCCCTTCTGTTTTGAATGACTCCCTATTCCTTCTTTGACAATTGGTACACTCCCTTCTTCAACTTCTACCTCGGCTCCCGTGGCTTCTTCTGATGCTGCTGCCAAGGGAAAATAGAAAACAACCAGTGTTGGAGAATATTGAACACTATCTTTTGATAGGGATAATTTTGTACATTTTTTTCCTACTTTTTGTAATGAAACATCTTTCTCCATCTAATGTAATGTGACCAATTATTGTTTATTCTATTATTTCCCTTTGTACTCCTTTTAATAATCCCAAAAGGGAGAGAGACACATACTCTAAGAAAAAATATTTAACTCATATGATTTGTGATCTTCAAAAAGGGAAATATTGTTAGAATCTCCCTATTTTAATCATGTTTTAATAATAAAAAATCCTAGACGTTTTGAGAATCTTGTTTAATCTATTTCCAGTCATGTGTAAAGATGGTTGGTTTCTTTATACTTTAAAAAAAATTTATCATGCTCTTGATTTCTATAAATCATGAATGATTTTTGTAAATTATATTTAAAATTGGTGTATAATGATTTATTTTATGAATTATTATGTCTAATTTATTTAGTGAATATTAATGCTTATGTCCTTATAAAGATATTTGGTTAAGTCTGAGAAATCATGAGTCTACCATGGGTTCTAGTTTTCAGGAAAAGGATCCAGATACTATGACCTAAACACCGTGACCAGACATCGTGACTGAGACACCATAACCGAGACATCGTGACCAGACTCCATGACCCAGAAACCATGACCCAGACACCATGACCCAAACACTGTGACCCAGACACCGTGACCCAGACACCGTGACCAGACACCATGACCAGACACCATGACCTAGACACCATGACTAGACAACATAACCAATTTCAGATCTGTTGAAGTCTATGACACTGGTTCCTTGCTAAGACACTGTTTGAAGTTTGGAAAAGGACCATACACCGTGATCCTAACACCGCATCTATACTGCCATTCTTGATCTCTCTACAATTATTCCATCACAACTTTATCACCACTCAAACTAAAAGAATAAGACACTGTTTTGTGGCGACACCATTTCCAAGTGACACCATTTTAAGACATAATGTGACACTATTCTTTAATATGTTTTTTCATCTTCAATTTAATATTTAATTTTTAATGGTAATATTTTAGTATTTTAAATTCGCTAACATAATTAATATTTCTTTGTAGACATTTCTCCTGAAAGTATGTGGTACAAGGTATGAGGTGCAGAATACATGCATCCTGCCAGCTATAGCACATGCACTCCAAGAATAAAAAGAAAAGCATGGCCCGAAAACAAGGAGTGGTAGAGCAGCATAAACATGATAATTCCTGAGAAAAGAACTAACACATGCAACAAGATACACTTGAAGAACAGATGAAGCATTCACAAATCCAAAATCTGGGATACCATTGATCAGAGTCAAGAACATATTCACAATAAAAACTCCACAAAGAACATGAGCTAGATCTTACTGGAAACCAGAGCACTAGAAATGTGATCCTATGTTTCTCGCAAGAGAACTTGATACTTGAATCTTATTTATCCTAGAAGTGAAGAGCTACATAAAATAATACTCAGAGCACTTATATCCTTATCGCATCATCTTTTATCTATTGTGTATTATTTTCTGTTTTCGAGTAGTATATGTGTGTGTCTGTATTAAAACGCACAATGTATCCAGCACTAAACTGAAGGATACAAGATATCCTTACTCTTATATATTTTTACACTTGATTACTCCCACATAGAAGTGTGGAAGAGGTCCCTATATGACCTGGTAGTTTATACCCACGAAGAACTGTGGAAGAGGTCGTGTGACCTGAACAGTCCTATGCACTATTGTTTACACCAATCCAGGGTGTAGATCAAGTTTATTAATAAAAATTTCTTGGTGGCATGTGATCACCAAGTAGAGTGTATTAGGTATCAGCTTGATACTGAACCAATTTTTTTTATATTTGCTGTGTTGTTTAATTTAGTTTTCTCTTATTTTACTATATAATTCAAAAATCACTAGATTTACTTTGATAATTAATCTTGGAAATAAGTTATAATTGTTTTTCCTTATTAGAATAACATCAAAAGTAATATCAATAAATGATATTGAGATTTATGAGAACTAATCAATCTTCTGATAAGTTATTTTAATATTCAAACTTTTATAACAGTATTACCTTGATTAACTAGGATGTAATTATTTTTATTAGAGAACCTTTTAAGAAAACTTTTAAAATAGAAATTTTTATAGATACTAAATTCACCCCCTCTTGAGTATTCTACTCCGACCAACAATAAAAAAATACCAAGCTAATAATTGTATAGATATTTCTATAAAATAAAAAATATATAAGTTTTAGGTCATTTTTAACCCTTATTGGTTTATTTTAACATAACGGTAAACTCGAATAAAACTATGGTAAATAATTGTTAGTGGTTTTATTATTCATTATTACCAAAAATTAAGTTTAACTTATTATATAATATAAATTATTCTAATTCAAAAAATTGAATCCATTTTATCAAATTTGATTCACATAAGTGGTCGAATTTAATTTAAAATTAAACCCATAGATTTGATGAAAAAATATTTTTCCAATGGAAAAGTTTTCAAATTTATAAAACATTTTTAAATTTAAATTTGACATATCATTGATTAAAATGAAATAAATTAGATAAATTATAATATAATTGGACTAATATTAATTTTTAAAAAAATTTAAATAAAAATTTATCTTTTAAAACCTTTAAATAAAAATATAGTTTTCAATAAAAACAAGTATTTTCACTATTCATACAAAAATTAATCATTTTAGAAAATTCTCAAAAAATCACTATAAGATAATTTTAGAATGATGATTTAAAAAATGGAATTCATTTTTTCAATTAAATTTTATAAAAATGGTAAAAAATTTATTTTAAATTGTTTGTGCAAAGTAGAAAAAAACCACCATTTTTAAAAAATACAAATTTTCAGAAAACATTTATTTTTCATCAAATGATTCTTATTTTATTTCTAATAAATATATAAACATTGAATTTATTTTATAAAATTTTAAACAATTTATGTTTTTATTTTAGTTATTTTTATTCATACCCCAAAATATAAAATCTAGGTTATAAATATATACTATATTACAATTTATTTAGGATTAAGGGTTACATATACCACAAGCTATTAAAGTGATTAAATTTAAATAAATACATATAACTGGTTACTTAAGATCAGTGTTGTGTGAATCATATTATATTTAAAACAATTATATTATTTTATAATTTTTTAGTGTTACATAAATCAATTTTTAACCTTCATTATTAACAATTCTCTTTATGTATATGATAATTCTAATCCTTTTTTTAGTATTGGGTGTTAATATCTACAATTACTTGCACATGCTTTATATAGTTGATATCATTTTCCATTATTTGACACCAATATCACAATAAATATATATTTTAAGATACTATATTATATTAGTTACATTAATTTTTAATTCCCTCATACTATTCTATAAGTGTTTTAGTTATGATCGATGAAAATGGAAACTTTGTTGGCTTATTTCATTGATTTTAGTGAACGAAAAATATACATTTATAAAAAGATAAATAAATAATATAATATTTATATAACCACATACCAATAATGATTTTATAATTATAATATAACAATATTTTTATTTATATTCCCATACTTATCCATAGTAGGGTTTTATAGTATCATTTATGTGGGTAGTTAAACCAATACAAACATGAACACACTTTAACTCGATTGGTGAGTATGATTAAGGAAGTGTTTATTTTGAAATAATATAATTATAAAAGAGGAATAATTAAATATAAATTTTATATTTTTATGAATGTGAACCATATTTTTATATGTTTTTATAAATTATAAAAAACTATAAGGAAAACAAAAAACATTTCTTCATAGAGGCGGTAGTCCACGGGAACGCATGATTAATGTTCCTTTATTATTATTATATGGATAGAAATTAATAAATAAGTGTTTTACCATTAATATGAAAAATATAAATATTACAATGATTCTAAATTCATTATATTATTATGGTGATATGATATTTAGAAGAGTAAAATTAAGAAAACAAATGCAAGAAGAAGATAATACTTACATTGGATACGTCATTTTTCCTTGAAAAATAAATGAAATTAAAGGGATTATGAAAAGTATGAGTGAAAAGGGTATTAAGTTCATGGTAATAGGTTATATTGATAGTATAATGGAATAGTTTTAACTATTAATTCAATGTATAATTTTATCTTTTTGGTGTGGAAGTGGTACCCTTTTATAATAGGATAAAAGATGCACTTTTAGACACAATCATCATTTTTCAATAATTCCATGAAAATATTCATGGGTAAATGAATAAAATATAGAAAAAGTGGAGTCTAGAATATATTTTTGTTAAAAAAGGCTTAACCAAGTGTTTCCACACATTTTTAAACAATTTTTTAAAACATTTACTCAATTTTTTTCACTTTTTGGTTTTTTACCATGGTAACTAATATCCACCTACATAATTTAATTTTAAAACCTAAAAATAAAATGCATATTATTAGAAAATTTGGACCCACTGATTTAGAATATTAAATGTAGTTTATCAAATAAAAATCATATTTTTATGGAAAATAATTTTAACATAAGTACATGTATGGAGCAAATACCCATCATTTGATATTTTTTATTTTTAAGAAAAAATACTTATGATTAGGATATGATTATCAATGAAATTGATTAGAATGATTTGAAAATAATTATTATAATTCAAATATTATTTGTTTAAAAATAAAATAATGTATAAACTTAATTTCATCATGTTCTAATTTATTTAAATAAGAAGTTAGAAAATTGTTTTCATTAAAATGACACATAAATTTTCAAAATGATGAGCATGAGTTTATAAATTAAATCATGGTATTTAGAAATTATTTATTAAAACGTATATAATATTATAGAAAATGGTTTAAAAAACATTCAATGTATAATAAAACAATTTGTAAAAATTAAAACATTAATAAATTCAGTATTTTCACTACTCACTTGAAAAATAGTTATTTCCAAAAAATTACCAAAATCCATACTAAGATAATATTATTATGATAAATCGAAAAAATGTTATCAATTTTTTCAAATTCATATCCTCATATTTATAATATCAAAATCATAATAAAATATTAAAATATCCCAAAAAATGGATTTTTTTAAGTAATAATTTTTGCGCTTATTAACCATTCTTTTATAATTTGTCTTAATCACAAATATAGAAAACATGAAAAATATACATTTTACAAAATATTTTTTAATTATAAGAATTTTTTTATTAGTTTCTTAGATACATTAATTGTATTTATATTCAAATTGAATATTTTTTTTTATAAATTTATTTATTTATATGAATTCCACAATTCAATTACTCCTATTTATACATTTAATTTTATAACTACCTTATAAATGTCTATATTTGATTGGTTTCAGTGTTGTACATGGATAAATTAATCAAACACAATATTTAATTAATGATAAAAAACTAAATTCATTAAAGAGTCTCAAGGGAAGTTAATGAGAATGTATCAGATAGATAACTCTAATTTTCATAAATAACAAGGAATTATTGGAGGGCTCCCAAGAAGTTCGCAGAAAAATCCTTTTTTAATTCATAATTAAATTGGAGTTTCCAATTTAATTCTCCCCCATAGACTCATTCAATACTCATATAAATAGAGATGGTAAAAGATCTTATATGAATCACTAAACTGATTGAAAACCACAAATTTCCACATTAATTCCTTTAATCATGTTGAAACATGTTATAGGTTCAATGGGAATGAAAAAGGAGGTTTTGTACTCAAAACACTACCCTTTTCCAAGAATCATGCACTGTATAAGAATAATGTGGTTTTACCCTTACACAACTATACACATTTATATAGTAATTATAAAATCAGAGGGAACCTCACACGGACTTAAGGAAGTAGTAATTACTCTTACACAACTCAATAAAACTCAGCCTGAACTTTACACAAGTTGGGGAACTAAGACGCTTCCCTTATGCAACATATGAATACTCGAACTTACCCTTACATGGGTTGCAACAATACTTTATGTGTGATTAGGAAAACCTATTCTACCTTTATGTGAGCTAGTAAAGACCCTTGAAAAACTCTCAAGGACCCTTACATAGTGGTAAACTACCCTTATATGATAAAGGATATGAACATTTTGTGAGTTATTCAAGACCAACAAAACCATTATACATCTATAGGGAAAACAATTCTACCTTTATATAGAACATTATAGAACTAAGTTCTCCTTATTCACTTAATATAAAAATATAGTTACCTATATGGAATAATGGGGTTTCACATAAAGGTAAAGAAAATTTTAAAAAACTTATTTTTTATTTAATTAAATTATAAATTAAAAAGGAAAAGGTTCTAGAAACCCTTTTTAAACTTTTAATACTCAAAAAAACAAGGGGGGGGGGATTTAGAAATCTTGTAAATTAAAAAAAAACTTATCCATGTTTTGATAGTTTTTTCAATAATAGAATTTTAGCATGTAAAATCCTCCCATTCCCTATAAAATAATATATTTCTATAGAGATAGGACACTCTATAGTTTTATTAGTTAGATCAGAAATATTAATATATCATATATTATATTTTTTTTCATAAAAATATATTTATTCAATCAAAATAAAAAATTATTATCTTCAAACATAGGAATAATTCCATCTTTATTTTATTTTTGAAATAAATATAAAATTATGTTTTAAACCTTCAACATATAATAATTTATAAATTATAATAGTTTTAAAGACATCTAATTCACCTTAAAATCAATAATTTCTTTTTGAGTTTTATTTTAAAGCCATAGATTATCTATTACCTTGATTTGAAGATAAAAATTTTTGTGGATCAATAATCACTCCATAGAGGAGAATATGTCCATATAATATTAATTCTTCACACTCTTAAGAAATATTTCCTAAAAACTAATTTAGTAAAAAAGTGTAACCGTATTATGAAATATACGTAGAAATTTTTTCTTTATTAAAATATATTTATTCATTCATAGAAAATAAGTACTAAATATTGAATGATGAGAATTAAATCATATAAGGTTAAGAACAATTAACGTTTAAATTTTTTTTATACAAAAATAGGTTGTCCATATATTTTTTTCATTTAAATGAAAAATTTATGAATTTTATAATTTAAATTTGAAGAAATAATAATTTTTTTTTATTTTTATCATATAAAAATCATATTTTTTATAATTTTAAATAATTTTAAAAAACATTTTTAGGTCAATAGTGAAAAATACTGATTTTACAAACACTATCACTTTTATGAAATTATCCTGATATAAGAATGACTTGAATGTTTATGAAATAATTTTTTTCTATAACTAATATTAGAATACAATATTAGAATAAATAAAATTAAATCAAAACTATAATGTTAAACTTAGAAATCTATGCTTGAATTTTTTAAAATCTAAGTAATGTTTTTATTCAAATAAAAACTATTTATGGTACTTCTATTTTAATCATTTTTTAGAAGGTTTTTTTTGGATTGATTGTAAAATCAAATAATTATCCATTTATTTATCACAAACTAATTAATTAAATTTTAATAAACCTTGTACTTTATTCTAGTCTAAAATCATTTTTATGCTTAAAATAAGAATTTTCCTAAAAAAATTTATCCATTTCGTTTTGAGAACATATATTAAAATAAGTTTTTACCGTATTTGGAAAATTTATCTTTAAAAATTGATTTCATATTTTATGTCAGGATATTAAAATTATTTAATAAGGTAAATTTAATTTTTTACTATAATGAATAGTAACCATGGTAAAATTTTATGACATAAATAAAGTGAAAAATGGGATAAATGAGGTTAAAAATATGACAGAAGATTGAAAAAACTATAAAAATTTCCATTTATATCATTATATTAGATTATTTAAAACAAATACCGTCTTTTAAAAAATGGAAATTTGGTGCCATTTTCCTTTTTTAATTACCGTTATATTATTTTGAGTAATAGATAATTATAAAATTTCCCTCTCCCTCCTTTAATATATATATATATATTTAAAATAATAATGTTATGTTATGAATGGTTATAAATGTTTATTTTTAATATTAATAAATTAATTCTATGTTAGTAAATTATTTTATTTTTTTTCAACTGTATAACAACCTAAAATGGTTACACATCACTAATACTTCACTTATGAAAGTAGGTGAAAAAATTAAATAATTTTAAAATATTAAAAGTGATTTTTTTGGACAGGGTAATTCCATTCCTGATTTTTATCAGAAAAAATTAAAGGTAAGTAATTTTTAAAAATTAAAAATCTAACCCCATGGGAATTATGATGTTTTTATTGTCTAATTATGAGAATAATCCTAAAAATTACTTTAATGATATTTTATAAAACATAATATTTAATTAATTGATTTAAAAATAATTAAACACTTATCTTTATCAAGTGAATGAGAAATAGTGTAAAATATCAACCATTTTCCATATATTATCCCCTAGTACTTTTAGAATGACATCATTTACCTGACTAAGTATCTTGTTACCACAGTAAGGGTTAAAAGGGTAAACCTAAGTGATATGGTTTAATATTCCACAAAAAACATGATTAAATATCCTTCGTTGATTTTATTTTTACCATGAATATCTCATATTTGAAATATTAAACTTTTGATAAACGTTATTTTGGTAATAAATTTATTATATAATAAATTCTCATGTATTTACAAGTTTGTCGCACACCTTACTTACCAAAGGGAACCTCATATTCTATAATATCCACACTAAGTTAGCCTATTTTATCAATAAAGATATGCCAAAATAACTTCCCAATCATCCTACCCAAGAGCTAGAAGCCTTTATCGCACTAGAATACTATCTGAAGAAGGAATAAAGTGTAAGGTAAAGGAATATAACAGAAGAAGAGGTAATTCTCTTTACTGATCTATTTCCAATTTTTCCCTTAATGTTTTTAAAATATTCTAAAACCATATTAAAATAAAAACATTAATATATTTACTATACATATCTTTTATTATTATTATTACAACCATTTTCTATCTCTTTTCCATCTAATGAAAAATTAAAACACCACCCATACACACATACAAACTACCATCTCTATGAAGTGATGTATTAAATTTTTTTAGAACTGTATATCATGGATGGTTATAAAGTTAAATTTAATGAATATAAATTATTTTTATGACATAATTATTATTCTATATATATAAAATAATACCATCCTTTATATACTCCCATCTATTGGAAAGTGACAATGTTGCTCATGCATACGTGTAGAATACCACCTCCATAAAGTGATGTGATTCATTTTAAGTTTTCTATTCATATGAATGTTTATAAGGATATGTTTAATTATTATATATGATATATATATGATATAATTGATATTCTATAAAGGACAATTATTATTTAACCTTCCTTTGTTCTATCCATGAAAAAGTGAAAGAATCACCCATGTGTTCGTCCAGACTACCACCTCCACAAAGTGATGTAATTTATTTTTCTTCACAAACATATATGAATGGTTATAAATGTGTATATAATTGAAAAATAATATAATTATAACGTTATGAATATTTTGGAGAAGATTAATCACTAACAAAGTTGAAACGATTGGAACCACTATACCAAAACATGAATGAAAAATGAAACAATTAACGCTTAAAAAATAATTTTTTATAAAGATCCATTAATAAAAAGGTGATAATGTTTTGTAAGTGAATAATATATGGTTTTATAAGTATGAATATTATTATTATATATATTTATATTCAATTTAAATTTATTACACGTGATCTTAAGAGATCTTACAAAGCAATTCAGGACTTGAGGTAAGGGTTCTTTGTCTCAACATTGATTCATTGAGACATGTTTCATGTTTTGAACCTATTTTTGTTTATATAATGTATATTAAAAAACATTGATATATTATACCATTAATATCTTTATATTAATGGTATTTAAAGTTCCATTTTATGTTATTTAATTCATAGGGTTTATGATTCAAAAATTACCAGATCTGTAAGGGTTTATTTTACAATCTTATTTTTTTTGATATTGTCTATGTTAAATTTACATTTATTAAAATTACATGATAATTATTTTTTAAAAATAATTAATTTTTATATCATATATTTATTTACTGGATTTTTTAATTATTTATACGATTCTTCTCTAATTGGTACTAAAAAATGAACTAATAAATGTTTTTAATAAAATCTAAACTTATTTCCTCTTTTTAGGTCTAGAATATTTCTTCTTCATGTATATATTCTTCAAAATGTTTTATAGAAGTTTTATTTCTATGAATTAATGTTGTATAAATTTTATTTTTTCCACCTTTGAGTTTTATTAAAAATTATGGTAAGGAATTATATTTCAAATGTTTTTCTTATAACTCACTTTTTTTAAAGTATGAAACAAATATTTTATTTTAATGTATATGGAATGAATGAATTTTCACATTTTTAGGTCCTTTATTCATTAGTATGATTAATTTATAAGTTCCAAATTTTTTTTTAAGGAAAACAATAATTTTACCACTCTGGTTATTTAGGTATTAAAAAGTTACTAAAATAAAAGGGTTATTTTCTATTGATTTTCAAAGTGTATTTTAAATTCTTTTATAAATGTTATTTTAATCTATGTAAACATTATTTATAGATTTTTATGCTTCAACAAGGATATTATATTATGTTACCATCAACTTGTATTAACTAAATGACTTATTAGGATGATATTTTTTTTAAAATATTATGAAAACCATTTCTTTCTATGGGATAATCCAGATATGATAAAATAATGATTTTTTTCATACCATGAACGTACTTTCTCTTGATGGATTATGATTATGCAATGATAAAACATTTATGAATCCAAATTATTTTTTATGGGTTATTCAATGATTTATTGATGAGTTTTTTAATTATCTTTTGGTAAACTTATATACGGTTTTCATTATGTGATAGGCGAGCCTAGAATTATATAGCCCTCCAATGCATTGCGTAAAGGCTGATATCTCATGTGATAATATGAACAGGAATGGGGAGTGAACTTAGTTTAGTAAGGGACTATTTCCACTATTATTTTTCTTTTAGTGAGCCTTAAATAAGTAAATTATGGGAATGAGTATTGATCCTATTCCATAATAGGGCTCTATCCACTATGATAGTTATGACAGTGGTACTTGATTAAGGTAATGATGGGAATATGGAGTGAACCAAGTATACTATCTGACTCTATCCATAATTATGTTATTAGTAACAAGCCTTGAATAAATAAATGATTTTCTATTCTCATGTGTATGACAACAACTTATGTTTTAGGCTTATATTATGCTCTCATGGCCCATGAATGATTATTGACGAGACGACACTCTTATGACACATAAATATTATATTAACAAAGATTTATTCCATAAGTCATAATTTATGATCTTAGAAAATTTTTGTATGAATATATTAATATAAGATTATGCTCTCATACCCTTATTCTTATCTTATGCTTATTTGTGATCAATTATTGATATATTCCATGTTTAACCTCACTAAGAATCCGAGATCACTATTTTTTATGTTTTCATCTCCCCAGGTTATGAATAATGATATTAAATAAGACATATATAGAAGGGTATCTTGTGTGGATAGCTTCTTAGGATATTTTTATGTCTTATTATAGAATAAGAAAATCTTCATATAATGGGAGAAATACCTATTTAATGATGAATACATTGGTTTAATTACATAAAGGGGTTTTCCTAATACTTAAAAACAATAATCCATAAAGGTATTGGGTATGCAAGTGAATCAATGATGGGTATTGATATTGTATTTATATATGGTTAAAATTGGGTCACTATAAAATCCAATATATAAATAATATGTCTTTAGAAATAAATCTAGGTGTACAAGTCACGAGCTATGTTAGTTAGTATCATAGTAGAGTTTAAATAACACAATATATTAGTATGTTATTTAATGTGGATAATAAAATAGTTAAGAATACCATTATGGGTTGATAAGTTTAAGGATGAATATAATTATAAAGACATAGATATCCTTTTTAGGTTTTATGTTATTTATTTTAATAAAACGGATGAAATTTTGAGAAATTTTTATTCGTTTTTAATATATCATTGTGGTATATGAACCCCTAGGGTAAACATCTTATTTAGCGTGAAATTATTCAGGAATATTGTTATTGGGGAAATAAGTTAAAACAAACACATATAATTTAAGTTTAATACATTATTTGATAATGTGGTAACTATGGATAATGAGAATAAAGGGGTTAGCATATTTTGGGAATATATGAGACTGAAAAATGAATTGGTAACTATATAGTTAAATTTATTTTTATAATTCCTCGACCAGGGGTCTACTTAAACCATGACCGAAGCTGGTGGGTCACATGGTCTCAACCATGCATCCCCATATGCGAGAGGCTGATGACTGGTTGTGGGGGTCTAATGGTGGTATCGTGGGGAGACTATACCCTCATATCAGAGTGGAAAATCCGATATAAAATTAAACATAAAATAATGGAAGGAGATATATAAATATAAAGAATAAATAAATAAAGCATTGGAATGCTGAATAATAATCAAAATCCACTGGGAAGTTTCAAATATATGGATGCATGGAATTCAAAAATAAAAGGGAAACATAAAGATAAAACATGATATATAGGGTATAAAAATAACAAAAACTACTCCAATAGAATCTTGAGCCAATTCTCAATTATCTTCTCCTAAGATCCAACTATAAGTAAAAATAAAAACAAACTGTACAAGGGTGATTACCCTTATTGATACCTGCATAAAAATAATATTCTCACGCACCAAAGGTAACCCGAGTAATGTGTGAGAAAAAAATTAATAGGCCACCACCAAAAATGTCTATGTGTAATCCATGTAGTTTTAATAACTAAGCAGCATACAAGTATAAATAGAATGGGAAAAAATACTGAAATAAACAACTAGCCCACTCAGTTTCCTATAGGACACCTGGTGGGTCTATATTCTTCAGATCATAAATGGAATGAACTGTTTTATCATGTACCATATATATATAGTAATAGCATATATATATAGTATAGTTATATATTTAATCCACCTATATGAACCCAGTACGTGTGGATGTAAGTGTCCATATACCTAGAATACTAGTGCAGGCTTGACCGATGTGTAAATCAGACATTCATAACCATTCTAACGTTCCTATAAGATCAAGAAAAATGGTACATTACCGAAATATCATAATGAGTGGGAGAATTCATGCACCTCACTTAATATGGTGAGTGTTCCATCATGTCAACACTCAAATAAGGGATGCGGAATGTCAAACCCAATGTCCAACTAGTGTTAACAGTGAGAGGTGTCATGATCAACACCTGATGTAAGGGTGTGTTATACCATCATGATCAACAGATCCCTTAACATTGTACCATAGCCTCCATAAATAAAGAAATAATATTATTATCAATTATTATGAGGAAATACATCTCACGTTTAATTTTTTCCAATCCCATATATATAAGGCATAGTCTTGTTTATAAATATAAGCATGAGGTATTTCCTCTCATGCATCTCATTTATCAAACTCAATGTAAACAAGGCTTCACAATTAAATTAATTACACTTGATTAAGAGTGAATAGACATGGCTATAACACCCTTATATGTCATTCCATTTAAAACATCCAATTAATTTTAAGGGAAAGAACCCAACATGAAGAAAGATTCCCATGTAATCTACCCATTCCATTTATTAAGACATGAAATTTCATTTCACAAGGCTCCGGAGCCATTTTAAATGTGGCATGGTCATTAATGGAATTTCCTACACGGAAAATTATATGTATAGGTTGTCCAATCACATGGGGGATACCATTGATGAAATTATGCATTCACATTATAAGAGGAATTCAATTTAATATCTATACCGAATGATTTTGAGGTGATTCAGGCACATAAACATTTATCCATAAGGGGGAATTCAACTTGGAACACACATGGGGTGTCCAAAAATTTTATCAACCACATCTAATATAAAAAGCAAGGTTTAATATGCATTTATTAAGGAACACAGATCAAATTGATATAAAGGAATAAACCAATAGGATAATCTCAACAAAATATGGGGTGCATCACAATGACAAAGCTATGAAATATCAAAACTCATGGGGAAAATGATGAGACCACCTACCTTATGGTTGTGGATGAATCTTCACTTGATATAGACCTAAAATTTGAAGTAGGTTAAAAGAAATATATGAATTCATCCAGTGCCTTAAAAATATGGGAAATGATCTTGCACACAAATATCATGATGGTTTCAAAAATAAACATATATCAAAGGTAGAAGACAAGGATATATTACCGAGATAGATCTGATTATTCTAATGGATCATGATTTGGAGTCCAACTGATTAAATTAAATAAAATCCTAGATTAAGGATATTTTGAGACCATGGGTGGAGGATAAATCACTTCATCCACTAGAGGAAGAAGATAAAAAATAAAATAGTTTTACAAGTTAACTGAGGGGGAAAATGTACTTTTCACCTCAAAACACAAATGCATATGGTTTGGTTGCATAGTTGTAAAAACCATGTGCCAACCTTGGATCGTTCACTACTATAGAGGGGAACCCTGCTTGGTTAGGTGCATATTTTATCTAACAATGTGAAAAATATGAAAAAAGGATCTGTCCCAAAACTCTATACCACCACACAACTATGAGACTAGGGTCATATAGTTTCATACAAACCATGAAACCCTCATGTATCCACTGTAAGCAACAAATTTTTTTAGGGAAACCATGAGGGCTGGGTGGCATGGTTTATTCTTACCATTCCACTTAGTCTTTTCTTCCCATTTCATGAATCCAGGCTTCTAATGTGCCCTGAACACACATGAGACAACCATGACTTCATTATGTATCATTATTAGGTTTGTTTAAGAAAATGATTGAAAAACAAATGATCCGTACCTTTGTGAAAAGAGGGGTCATTACAACCTTCCCTCTTTAAATAAACACTTACCTGAGTTGGCCTTGTGAGGGTAAAGATGCATCATCTGAAAAGAGATTAGTCCATTGAGATCATATATCAAATTTCCATTACCAGTTATCATCTTGTACCCAGCCATGATTCCATAACACTTATACTAGAGGAACTGACCTGAAATAGAGTGTCATCATGTTCAGA
Organism: Viscum album; assembly: GCA_963277665.1. Taxonomy (NCBI): domain Eukaryota; kingdom Viridiplantae; phylum Streptophyta; class Magnoliopsida; order Santalales; family Viscaceae; genus Viscum; species Viscum album. The sequence goes on from OY728148.1 coordinate 908,927,117, forward strand.
TCCAAAATATGCAATTAATACTCCTCGAACAAAGAATCAACAATCAATTCAATATGATCAGGATGAAATACATGCGATAGGTCTAGATAGTAATGGTGAAGATGATATATATGAAAGAAATCATGCATAGACAGATATCTTTTAGGAAGTTCCAACTGTAAATCAACTAGTCTAATCCATTTCACTACATTATAGGGTAAAATGAAACTTATTGAGAGCTTAACCTACTTATGAATATGTTTATAGCCCAACTTGGGTGTAACTCATAATAAAACCCGGTCTCCAACCTCAAACTTGAGAGGTTTTTGAAATCTGTTGAAATAAGACAACTATCTGGAATGAGCTGCAATCATGCACTTGCTGATCAATTCGACCTACAATATGGTCTCCTATATGAGATGTGGTCTAAGAATTTCTACCCCTACCTCTAGCCAGTACATTGGTGAGAAAAAATTTCTACCATATAAATATTTATAAGCTTCCATCTTGATGGTATACTAAAAGATATTTTTATATGATAATTCCATAATTGTATTTTTTTCTTCCAAGAACCTCCAAAATCAAGGAAGCATATGTAAAGAATGTCCTATATCGTCTAGATCATATGATTTATCTATCCATTAGTCTGTGGGTGATATTCCGATCTTAGAATAACCTTTGTTTCCAGGGCCTTCTACAACCCCTTACAGAACCTTTATGTCAAGCGAGCGTCTCTTTAAAAAAATGATAGATATAGAAGCAACATGATGATGTAAAACATTCTTTACATACATCCTTCCTTTATTGTCTATTGAGAAGGTGTCTTTCATAGGAAAGATGTGTGGAACCTTTGTCAAAAGATCATTGACAACCCACACCATATCATTGCCTCGAGGTGATTTGGTTATACTAGTCCCAAAGTCCATCAAAACATAATTCAATTTCCACTCAATAATGTACAATGACTATAAAATCTTTGCTATTTTATAATGTTCCACCTTCACCTAATGAAAAGTGGAAGGCCATGTGACTAATCCAACAATCTCATGATCTATACCAGTCCACCAATACTAGAACCATAGATCTTGATATATTTTTGTGAAACTAGGGTGAGATTCCCAAGTTAATGCATGAAATTACCACATCATCTCCTCTATAATGTCTTATGGGAGTTATACACAGACATGGAATGGTAATGTATCATACCCATCCATGGTATTACCTGAAGATGTATCATCATCTAAAACTATTTCCCTTAGAAAAAGGCCATTAGGATTAGATAGTTGTCTCATTATTACCTGTTACAGAAGAGAATAAGTCACTACTACGTCCAAGAGGACACTCTTACCATGGTCCTCCTAAAACTCAATGTGTATCTCTAAGAATAAGTCCATGACCTACCATTCTTTATAATATTCCTAACCTTCCTATGTCCAAGTCTTCCAAATTATATAATTGACCATTGTGTTTAATTTTCCATGAGTGTAGGAAAGCTTGAAATCAAAAAAGTCCAAGTACTCAACCCAAATGTGATGCTTTAGATTTATACCCCACTATATGAAGATGTACATTAGGTTTTTATAATCATTGAATACCACATAACATTCTACAAGTATATAGTGTCTCGAACAATGTAGGGAAAGAACTAAAACTACAAGTTCAAGGTTGTGCATCGAGTAATTCTGCTAGTGAGGCCTCAAATGACAAGACATGTATTAAAAAACTCTATTTTTCTATATTAGAACTACTCAAATCCTGATACCTGAGGTATCACAATATAAAATATTACTCTTTCCTGGATCTAGAAGAATCAATATTGACACTAAAGTCAAACTACCGTTCACCTCCTGAGAGGCTACTTTACAAGCTTTCGACCATACAAATTTTACACCCTTTTTTTTCAATCCCATAAGTAGTGCTGCATGGCCTAAGAAATCCTAAATAATGCATTTGAAATATTTAGCTAGCCCTAAAAGACTCCAAATTTCGAATACATTCATGGGATTCCCCCAAAAAACTACATATCTTACTTTATCTAGGTTTATTGGAACTTATGATTCCAAGATAATGTGACCCAGGAAGTATACTTTGTCAATCCAAAAGTAGAATTTATTGAGATTATCATAGAGATGATTCTATCTAAGTGTATTCAACATGATCTCAAGATGGGTTGCATGGTTTTGTCTAAATCATCGATACACCATGTTATAATCAACAAAGACTACATTAAATGAATCTAAACATAGTTGTAAAACCAAATTCATAAGTTCCAAAAAGACTGTATGTGCATTTATGAGTCCAGATGACATGACTAGGAAGTCTTATGAACCATGAATTCTCTTGAAAGCTGTTTGAGGTATATATGAGGTCTTGACATGCACATGGTGATAACATGACCTCATATCTATCTTATAAAACATTATCACTACTTGGAGCTGATCAAAGAGGTCATCTATTAAATGTAGATGATGATGATTCTTTACTACGAGTTGGGTTAATCGATAGTAATCCATACAAATCCTGAGTGTACCGGCTGCCTTATTGGAAAAATAGATCAGTGAACTATAAGAAGATATTCTGGGGCATATGAAACCTTTATCCTCAAGATTCAAAAATTGCCTCTTGAGTTCTAGTGGTTCTATAGGTTCCATCTTATAAGGAGGAATGGTCACTAGTGCTACTCCTAGAAAAATCTCGATATTGAAATCTACCTATCAAACCAAATGTAGAATAGAGAAGTTATCGGAAAAAATTTCCCTAAAATAATCCACTACTAGATGGATGAAATGGGTCATAACCATTATTTATTTAGGAAAATACTAACAATCTGTACTATCACATTACCTAGCCTCTACTACTTAGGTGATGCTCGTGTCACATAAAAATACCATTCTCCTTTATATAGGTTCCAAACTCCCTCTAGTGATATAAAATACACCCTACGATGATAGAAATAAATGTGGGATTGATAGGAAAATGTACAGTCCATCCTGATGATTACATCAAAGCTCATCATATTGAGGATATAAAGATTCCATACAAATTGGTAACTGCATATCTCAAGGTTCCAATACTTAAAATGGAAAATTATCTCTGAAAAGATACCTAATGGGGTATCTAACATCCTAATTTCATAGAATTTATGGATCTTGAGGCCTAGAAATCCCATAAAAGTCTCAGATATAAAACAGTGAGATGTGCATGTGTCAAATAAAACTGACAGTAAAGTGGAGGATACTGGAATAGTACGTCTAACAGCAGAAGGTCTGATTCTATGTTCCTATGGAATAGGATAAACTGCATGTAACTGGACTTCACCACACCCTTGAGTCACTACATGACTACTCTGAGCAAGCCTACTTGTTAGCGTTGGTGTCCTGAGAACCAACTATTTTTTACTTTGATTACATGAATGTACACTTATTATATATTGTTCATTGTTCTACATGACTATAATATAATAATGTCCTAGAATATTTGTTTCATTGATATGGTCATGGTAGATCCCTGCTATGATGAGAACCCTGAAATGCTAAAACAATATTCTTAAATAAAGTTCTACGGTTGGGTGGAATACTATGATAGGACACATATTATACAGACCGTCATGTGTGAGTACTTGTAAGAAGACAAGACTATCTCTGTCATGGAGTTCACACTTGGTAATCTCCAAGATGGTGGATTATAAGAACAGAACCACCAGTAGCAATTCCACATGTTTTGGTTTCATCAGACATTTCTATCTACGAGCCTGTGTAATGGTCCTTAGACTGGAATAATATCATTAACTCATGTCATGACTCACACACTTAGATTTTCAGACAAAAACCATCATGAAGACAGTTAGCGGGAAGTAGGGTACGTTGGGTGCATCATGAATGACATGTTATTAATGGATAAGTCAAGGAAGGATTTGTACCTTCCATATTTATGGAAGAAAATATCTCAGGCCCTTTGATTGAAATAGAACTGTCGAATAAATTCCATGGCCATGGTGTCATGAGTAGTTTATTTCTAAATGTCAAAGAATGATACATCAAGCATATAGGTTTATGACACTACCATGAAACCTACTTGATGAGATATTAGGACAAAGGGATTAAATTACACAGTAAGAGTTCGTATGAGGCGACATGTCAATGTGGCGTCAAATTTTTTCTCTTGGGTGCCTTGACCTGTTGCTAGACAGTAATCATGGACTTTAGGAAATCCCACCTAATACCAATAAGAAAGAGGCCTAGAGGGTCACACACTAAGTGTATCCAATTATCTTAAGTAGAATAAAGATTATTCCCATATGTGGTTTAATAATTATTCAAGGAATCCTAAATCTTTTTAATGATGGAGGAAGAATAAAATGAAAATAAGATATACATGCCGTGTATTAATGATTACACGCCTTGTAGTTTTTAAGAAAAACAAGTACACGCTGTGTATTAATGATTACACACTGTGTAGTTTTCATTATGGAAAGGAAATGAATAAATGAAAACAAGATATACACGCTGTGTAGTTTTCAAGGAAAAACAAGTACATGCTGTGTATTTATGATTAAACTCCATGTAGTTTTTCCAGTCGGGATTTTGAGGAAATAATATCATTTTATTAAATGATATTTATTATAATCAGTGTTGTCACATGTCAAGGAATTAATGACTCGACATTGTGTTTTCAAAAGAGTTAATGAAATAAATAAAACACGTAATGTGTTTATTTATTGTCATAACTCTACAACCTCAAACCTGATTATAAATATCCTCACAACCGCAATTCATTTCCTACAAGAATCATTGTGTACAACAATTATGGAGAATTCTCTCATGACCGAAAGAACTCCTCCCTCCAAGAATGCTCTCAAGACAGAGAGAGATCCACCTCCATCAGATCAAGGAGATCTAAGGCGGACAATGCATGAAAATGATTCACCATGCTAGCTCTTATAGATTCCTTTGTTGGCGTCCAAAGATACCTGGTTCATGCATGGATCACCGCTAGAGGAAGTCTACACTTGGCTTCTACGATGCAATGACTAATCATATTGGAACGAGATCAGAAATATCAACAAATAAAGAACGCCATAAAAGGTACTTATTGTTAATTAATTAAATTAATTATAATCAACCTATGATTATCTTTCATTTATTTTTCCAGGACTTTTATTCCTCTTTTTCTATTTCTGTGAATCGATCCGTGGAGATTGGTGTTTATCATCGTATTGATCCCGAATTGATCATTACTAATGACAAAAATCCAAGTGGGAACATCCACCCATGTGCTTCCGCTGCACCCGGGACCTTCAAGTGGTATCATAAGAAGACAAAATGTTGATTATAGTTATTTAATTATCATTGATAATTTACACATTCATATTTGATTCAATTCAAGATAAATCATTCTATAAAACTGAATGAATGAGATGTATTCTTCCTCCTTCATTTCTCGATTCACATCACAGAAATGACCTTTTAATTTTAATTTTGATTAAATTAAAAACGAGGAAATCATCCAGAGGAGCCGCTCTTTCTGTCTGTACAACACAAGAATACGCGATGTGTAGTGAAAACTGCACGCCATGTACTTAGGTTCAACGAACCAGTACTGGTCTGCCAAACCACACCGTGTCAATTGAGTATACCTAAGTATTTATTACCCCGTGTGGACCAGAAATGAATGACACATGGGAACATGAATATATGGAATGTATGTTTAATCAACACACCATGTAGTCCGATCCGACCTAGGTGAAATTGTGTACAAGGAGAATCCATGTTCCGAGTACATGGGATTGCCAGGCCGGTAACCGTGTAACAAGGAAGTACACGTCGTGTTAGATTAATCTACACATCGTGTAATCCAAAATTTCCAAAGTACAGAAAACACACCAAATCCCCCAGCATGTACTTTGGATAAAAGGTGAAAAATACACAGTGTGTAAGCTATATTACATGCCATGTACATTCCAAAAATAGAATTTCACCATGTTTCCTCGAAAAGTAAAAAGACATGTACAAGGAATATGGATGAGAAGAAAATCAAGGAAATTCAAAAAGGAATTTAAAATAAAGAATGGATTAATTATAAGATCATAATTAATTGAATTAAAGCACGACTTATCTTGAATAAATAGAATGATTAAAAGAATTTGAATGCTAAATATGTGTAAATGCTGTTGCATGATATGGATGATCTTGAGCCAGACCAAAGACCCTTTGTATGTATGTATGGTTTTATTTAAATTTGTTTAATTTAAATTCATTGTCCTCTGAGCATTCTTCTATTAAAATGTAGGGCCTGCATGCTCGTGATTTCTTTAATGTAAACCCCAAGTAATGGAGGATCTCCCAAGTTAGTGGAGATAGTTCAAAAATCCAAAGCTAAGGAAAAACTAACCCAAGAAGATGCAAAGGTGGACAGGTGGGAGTTGCAAAACATGAACCATCAGTTCAAGGTGTTTTCCCCTAGTACAGGTTTAGCTTATCAAACCTCTAGATAAGCCAACCAATAGAATCTCATGATCATGCCATCTTATTTTATTTCATTCTAATTGCATGGTTTATTTTATTATTTATGTGTTGTCATGATCACATAATTAATGAAATAAACAAGCATGCAAAGATGGAATAAAATAAAAACAAAACTATGCATAAACATTATCCGAACATGGTTAATCACTTAAGCAAGTATCACTTCATATTAACAAGAATGTGATAATGAAAAACTATGCATAAATAATAAAATCCACCAAATACCATATTAATTCACGCCAAGCCTTTCATTACTTGATTAAGGGAAAGACTCAATAAAACTTTGTGTTTGACCAAGCCTTGTTGGGACACTTTGTAGAGACCCGAAGCCTGACGTACATGGACATTACATTACTTTTGAGGAATACTTAGTACATAACAAAAATAGACACACAAGGACCGTAATAGTTTAGTGTCTTTGGAAAATCGGAATATAATCTTCTAATCGTGGTGAAAGATTTTCAACATCTCCCATAAAGATATTCCCTTTTTTTTCTTACCTAAAAACATTATTTATATCTTGGGGAAAAGAAAACATAAAAGGGGTGAGCTCAAATTCCCAGTAAGGGTAAACATAGAGAACATAAAACAATCCATAAACATTTGAATGCAAAAACTTGAACATAAAATCTAAACATCAAAATCTTGAGCAAAGACATGAATCTTGGAAGTACGTAAGACATATATCACAAGGGAATGTCAATCATGATAAAATAGCATGAGAATAAAGAATGTAATTGTGGAAACCATTAAGAACATGTTATGATTTCCATAGTATCCAAGGCATTGCTTCCAAGACCATCTTAGTGGACAAAGTCCCTTTCTAAATCGAGTTCACTCCTCGTTTCAGTCCTGTAACACTGGACCAGATTAACTTACCGTTACAGCCATGTCTATATCATGAGATATAAATATTTACCCAATGCATTTGAGGGAGATATAGGTCCCACCCATCTTATAAGGAAATCATTCTTACTTGTTCCACAAAATATATATACATCATTCATAATAACCCAACGAATAAAATGGGTTTCATAAACATCATCCCATCATCACATAATCCATATAAAAGAAATGGATATCATTTCATAATAATAAAAGAGAGACCATTTAAATCATATAGAAATTATACTTGAAACATACACTTATGAAATAATATCACCTTAGATGGAAAAATGGTTTTGATAAAACACTTGAAATGAATTCTTGAGGAAAATATCCTTTCCTCTTCAAAATCATTTTCTTTTCACAAAATGCCATGAAATTTTTAAAGAAAAGGGTTTTTTTTAAATTAATCATGCAATATTGTGGAGTAATATTTATGAAAATAATGAGTTATAAAACCGTAAAAATCTGTTCATGCCGCATAAGTTAAAAAAATAATTCTTCTTGTACTTTTGCCGGAAAAGTAAAAAAAGTACCTCGTAACGTAAACAAAAGAAAGATTCCTTACATACCATGTAGTAAAAGTCAAAAATGGGTAAAAAGGACCTTAAACATACATGAAAAAACTTTTATAAAACATGTAAATGGATGATATAAATTACCCCAGTAAATACTTACGAATAAACTATCTCAGATAAAAATGAGATTTGCAAAATTGTCCCTTACCTTAGGTCTGATATGCTTCATATGGATCCGAACCTCCTGTATAATGATTTAAATAATGTCATTGAATTATTACAGAATAATATTCATTGTTATGATATCATATATGGTTCACTTATGACTTTATATTACCCGTTCTTTTGTAAGTTCCATGTTAAAGTAGCGTTTTGGGTTATATCCTTTTATTTATCGCACGTGTTTGGACTTGTTGTTCTTGATATTATTACTTATACCCTGATTTACTTAATTCTAGAATGTAAAACATGATTTATATATAATATATATATTTTAGTATATACATATATATATGATAGATCTATTAAATGAAATTAAATACACCGTTCATGGAGATGGTAGGTCGTACATACGCATGAACGCTGTTTTCGTTTCCTTATTGAATTGAATGAAATTAGTAGATGACATAAATAAATATACGCATAAATCAAGTATCATTATTATTTCATATATTTCATGATAACTTATTATATATACTTTATAATCATTCATGAATGGTTAACATGGAGAATGAATCTCATCACGTCGTGGAGACGGTAGTCCGTACGTACGCACGAGCGATGATATCATTCCCATGATAGTGGAATTGCATTTAAGTGTATGTATAATATTTCAGAATCAATATCACTTTTAAATAATCATATTTAGTTATTTATTTACACCATTATACCCAACCAAGTAAGGTGGTGGTCGAAAACAGATTACACCACGGCGTGGAGACGGTATTCCGTACGTACACACGCGCGGTGATTTCGTTTTCCGTAGGATAGATAGATGGTGAAATAGGGTTGTTTCATAATTATAATAACATATCAGTATATTAGTGATACTGATGTTATTACTTCATAATGAAACAACTAAATAAAATAAGTAAAAGAAGAAATAAAGTTGAAAGAATCGGTAACGGACATTACCTCTTCTTTGAAGCGCCTTTTTGAGACCTCCTCTTAGGGAACTAAAATTGGTCTTTGAAGAAGACCAGAACGTCTAGGATGTTTCTAGGGAAGTGGAGAAGAGAATTTGGCAGGGGTTGGCCGAGCTTGAAGGCTCAATGTGGTGTGTGGAAGAGAGGGAGGAGGTTCCCTTTTATAAGGGAGGAGAGGGGCACCTTTGGAAAAACTAAAAATATTATTTTATTATAAAGTCATATTAGGGTTTTAATAGCTCCAAATTGATTTATTTATAAGATAAGGTGGGGATGGGTCTAAATCCTCTCATCTAATGGAATTTGGAAAATTTTAGGTAATTATTTTAACATTATCATTTAGATTTAACATTAAGTTAAATAATTTAACTTTTACCGTGTCTTCTTGTTTTCTTACACTATAAGGTTATGAAACTTACAATAAAAATCCAAATGAACCCCTAGTTGTTTATTATTAATATATATAACCTTAGCTAATTCATTTGTCTGAACCTTAGATTTTTAGTAATAAAATAAAAATTAATAATATAAGATGTTTTCTAAAAACTATTTTATGTCAATTTTGACACTATTTGGTAATTGATTTTTGTGAAAATCATAACAGAACGATTAGTTCGAAAAAGGTTAATTAAATCAATACTAACATGTCATAATAACATATAAAATTATTGTAATTCATAAAAAGTCTCAAATTACATTTATTTGGGTATTTATAACATCAATTATGTCAATACTTCATTAATAATATAATTACTGCATCATCATTGTGTCATAAATAAATTAATTTATTTAAAGTCCAAAAATTAAAAATAAAATACAATTATCTAGGAAATATTTTTATATTTCTAATGAATATTTATAGTCGAATTTATATTATGTATAACCCTATATTAAAAATGATTTACTTATTAAACTTTGATTTTAACTATTTTAACCCTTCTTTAAATAAATTAATATTAAATTTCCTAATCTAATCCAAGTGGGCCTAAATGGTCATATTTTATTCCTAAGGTTGTTTTTGGTCGGATTACACTTATCCAGTAGAATTATGACATGTGTTAGGGTAATAATAATATCATTTTTACCCTTAATTATCCTATTTACTTTTAACTGTGGTAAATAAAAGTAAAAAGTTACTATTCACCAAACATTATTTTCATCTCATTGAACAACATTTTACTTGCTCACATCAACCGTGTCTCTCGGATTTTTTAAATTCCATTCACAAAAGCAGTAAAATTATGTTTTATGTAAATTTGCAAATTCTCCAAAGAGGTGGGTAAAAGACGGTCAAATGTTCAATAAAGTTTTTATATATCTAAAATTATTATAAAATGACTCCAATGAATTACAATGAACTTATAAAGGTATTATGTATCACTTTTGACCTAAAATAAATTTAAATAAAATAAATATTGATTTAAATAAAAAGTCGGGTTTTAAATAGTAACCCAATGTTTTCACTATTCATCCAAAATTGAATGTTTTCAAAAAAATACCAAAATTTCACCCTAGGATAATTTTGATATTCCAAATAAAAAAATGAAGTCCATTTTGAAAGATGAAATTTACAAAATTCCAAAAAAGTGGTTTTTACTATTCATAACGGCTAGTTTTAATAATATTTTAATAGCATATCGTTGTTTAGGGAAACTCTGTATTGCGTACAACACACACTATTGAGGAAGGCCGCGATTGCTTGTAATGTAAGCCAAGTTAGGGTTGTGTGTTGTGAAAGACTCCTCTGTTGTTTCGTTATAACAGAATCCAACCATTTTTCATTTATACATTGAATATATATATATATATATACTCAATGTTGCGTAGAATAACTACTATCAAACAAACTTGAAATTGTGTGTAACATGATCTAATATTAGTTTTGAGTATACTGCAAGCTAATACGGTGTTGCGTATAGCGCAAGATAATCTTGGTGTAGCGTACAACAGAACATATGAAAGAAATTAAAAAGAATATATCTTATAAAATCTCGGGTTGTTACATTATACCCCCTTAAAATGAATTTCTCACTCGAAGTTCATCCGGGTTATAAATCATTTACTATTCATAGAAACCCACATCATAAAAAGGATTCTAAAACTTAATTTTAAAAACTAATGTATGAAACATAATGATTACCCAAATTAACTAATCAATGGGTTTCCACATAGGAGAACATAGGTGAAATATGGATATGGAATAAAAATATAACCATCAAGTTCTGATGGAGAGTGGTAGAGAACAGGGCTATGAAAAAGCCAACAATCACAAAGCCATAGATTTGTGATGATATAAGGTACCATATGATTCATCAGATATAAGGGCAATATGACAACATTTTTGGTTTTCAGGATCATTTCTCTAATGTTGAATAATTTGAATTAGAATAAATACTTAATTTATTTTGGTACAATCTCACTGTTGTTCGTGCTTTGAACAATTTCCACTTAATCTCTTAATGAAATGAAGTTTAATTTGTTATTCATGAAGTCTTAATAGATCTTGTGATAGAATGATGGGTCATTCCATCTGTTTCAAACAAAAGGTTAGAAAAAGTTATCAAATATACATAAGTCCATCTATGGTGTGGTTAATCATATATGATTCCGAAAATGATCTTATACTTCATATATCATACCGATTAATAAAATAAAACTAGTTTCCACTAACCAGGGACTTCTTGTAGGCTAGTGGTATGCGATAAAGGCCTTTCGCACTTCGGTTGTGGGTTCGATTCCCACAACCTTGTCCGACGCGATGGGTTGTCGCCCATCCTGCAGGTTGTCCTTTTTCTAAAACTACATTACTATAACATCCCATCAATAATATCAAAAAAACTTCAATCCTTAAACAATACTAACTTATGTCCAACATAATCCATTCCAATCATTAGTCTTATCCATAATACTACAGTCCACTCTCATAATATAGTGAAAATGATTACCATAGATTTCATATAACAAGCATGTTAATACCATCCTCGATCCCCATATATCATAAGATATGTCTTGTTGGTCACATTTCAAACATTCGAAGGCCTTAATCATGTATTCTCTTGAAAAATGAATACCCATTGAATCTTAGTGAAAACATGAGTGCTGTAAAAAGTTAACTCTTTCCACATACCAAAACCCCAAAATTCTATATACTCAAACCATGATATAACTATTTCCTTATATCAGTCACGAACTCATGAATACTATCAAACATTTCATTTTCTCCTTATCCCTTCATTATTTGCATATCATGTTCCTTCCAAAAATATCTCAATCACTTTCCATGGTTATCGGTACCATAAAATTATTGAAAACCACAATAGACCAATACATAAATATTCCAATATTCCACGATACTATATACAACATTATTTTGGAATCCCATTACATAAACACTTAATCATTCCACCACATCATTGTCATATTCAACATCGCCAAGTGTGATCACATGTGACTTCCCATTGTCCTTTGCCTTAAGTGGTTGCTCATGTAGATCATCATTAACCCTTGGATTAGGGCATTGATTAACATAATGCCCCATTTCATTGCACTTGAAGCATTGAAGTGTTGGTGGTGCGTTCTCTATGGTATTTTCTTTATTCACACCATTAGCAACCCTTTTTCCATTACTTCGACACTCAGCTACTTGATGACCTTCTTTTCCACACTTAAGAACATTTTCTAGTCCCTTTAAGACAATCTCCACCATGATTCTTTCCACACTTTGAGCATAAAGAAACATTCATCTTCTTTTCACCATTATTCTGAGATTTCTCCTTGAACTCCATCTTTCGTTTCTTGTCAAAACCATAAGATGGATATATAACACCAAATTCCATTTCTACCTTAATAGAACAAAGCATAATTGTTTCATAGCTACTGAAGTCTCTTATAGATAATGCCCTTCGAAGATTGGGTTTTAAGCCACTGAAGAATCAGTCAACTTTACTTTCTGGTTAGATGATAAAGACAGATGCATACCTTGAAAGCCTTGTAAAATTCGCTTCGTATATACCAACATATTTATCATCCTTTTTCTTTAGTTCAAGAAAATCCTTCCCCATTTTGTTCGAAGAATACGAGGGAAGTACTTATTGAAAAATAAGTTCTTGAACTCATCCCATTCCATGGAATCAATTTCATCTCATGGCCTCATATTCTTGATAAGATTCCACCATTGATCAGCTTCACCATCCAAACGATAAACTGGTAAGATGAGTTTATCATGTTCAGAACATTGAAGAACTGAAAATATCTTTTCAGTGGTACTGATCCATTGTTCAACAACAAATGGATCAGAAGACCCACTGAAAGAAGGTGGACGTTTCCTCATAAAGGACTCAATAGAATATTGTTCCCTTCTCTGCTCATTTGGAAGTCCAGAATGATTCATAGCTGGTGTAAGTATAGAAATAATATTTTTCACTCCATCTCCCATATTTGTTTGTTCAGGAGGACAATCATTTCATTTTCCATTACATTGATCAACACATTTCCTTCGGGTTCCAACCATCATCTAAAACCCAAAAAGAATAGTGTGAGAGGCAAAAATCACGCTAGGGAAAACAACATAATAAAGGGGGAGTACCTTCAATATCTAACATCTTAGGATACCGTAATTCTAGTACTATAACCTATACATATACTTAAACTTAGGGACATCCCTAGACATACCTTAGAAATATCTCTAGGGATCTCACTAAAGTTCTCGCATCGTAGTTTCCAAAGGTTGACTAAACCTTTCCTCTGATACCAACTGTAGAGACCCGAAGCCTGACGTACATGGACATTACATTACTTTTACAAAATACTAAGTATATAACAAAAATAGACACACAAGGACCGTAATAGTTTAGTATCTTTGGAAACTCTGAATATAATCTTCTAATCGTGGTGAAAGATCTTCAACATCTCCCATAAAGATCTTCCCTTTTTTTCTTACCTAAAACCTTTCTTTATATCCTGGGGAAAAGAAAACATAAAAGGGGTAAGCTCAAATTCCCAGTAAAGGTAAACATAGAGAACATAAAACAATCCAAAAACATTTGAATGCAAAAACATGAACATAAAATATAAACACCAAAATATTGAGAAAAGACATGAATCTTGGAAGTACGTAAGGCATATATCACAAGGGAACATCAATCATGATAAAATAGAATGGGAATAAAGCATGTAATTATGGAAACCATTAAGCACATGTTATGATTTCCATAGTAGCCAAGACATTGCTGCCAAGACCATCTTAGTGGACAAAGTCCCTTTCTGAATTGAGTTCACTCCTCGTTTAAGTCCTGTAACACTGAACCAGATTAACTTACCATTCCAGCCATGTCTATCTAATGAGATATAAATCTTTACACAATGAATTGGAGGGAGATATAGGTCCCACCCATCTCATAATTAAATCATTCTTACTTGTGCCACAAAATAAACATACATCATTCATAATAACCCAACGAATAAAATGGGTTTCATAAACATCATCCCATCATCACATAATCCATATAAAAGAAATGGATATCGTTTCATAATAATAAAATAGAAACCATGTAAATCATAGAGACATTTTACTTGAAACATACACTTATGAAATAATGTCACATTAGATGGAAAAATGGTTTTGATAAAACACATGAAATGAATTCTTGAGGAAAATATCAATTTTTCTTCAAAATCATTTTATTTTCACAAAATGCCATGAAATTCTGAAAGAAAAGGGTTTTTTTGAAATTAATCATGAAATCTTGTGGAGTAAGATTTATGAAAATAATGAGTTATAAAATCGAAAAAATCTGTTCATACCGCATAAGTTAAAAAAACACTCTTCTCGTACTTTTTCTGGAAAAGTGAAAAAAGTACCTCGTAACGTAAACAAAAGAAATATTCCTTACATACCATGTAGTAAAATTAAAAAATGGGTAAGAAGTACTTTAAAAATACAAGACAACACTTTTATAAAACATGGACATGGATGATATAAATAACCCCAGTAAATACTTACGAATAAGCAATCTCGGATAAAAATGAGATTTGAAAAATTATCCCTTACCTTAGGTCCGATATGCTTCATATGGATCCGAAACTCCTGTATAATGATTTAAATAATGTCATTGACTTATTACAGAATCATATTCATTGTTATGGTATCTTATATGGTTCACTTATGACTTTATATTACCCGTTCTTTTGTAAGTTCCATGTTAAAGCAGCGTTTTGGGTTAAATCGTTTTATTTATCGTACGTGTTTGGACTTGTTGTTATTGATATTATTACTTATATCCTGATTTACTTAATTCCAGAATGTAAAACATGATTTATATATAATATATATATTTCAGTATATACATATATATAAGATAGATCTATTAAATGAAATGAAATATACCGTTCATGGAGCGGGTAGGTCCTACGTACGCATGAACGCTGTTTTCGTTTCCTTATTGAATTGAATGAAATTAGTAGATGACATAAATATATATACACATAAATCCAGTATCATTATTATTTAATATATTTCATGATTACTTATTATATATACTTTATAATCATTCATGAATGGTTAACATGGAGAATGAATCTCATCGCGTCGTGGAGACGATAGTCCGTACGTACGCACGAGCGATGATATCATTCCCATGATCGTGGAATTGAATTAATGTTTATGTATAATATTTAAGAATCAATATAACTTTTAAATAATCATATATAGTTATTTATTTACACCATTATACCCATCCAAGTAAGGTGGTGGTCGAAAACAGATTACACCACGACGTGGAGACGGTATTCCGTACGTACACACGCGCGGTGATTTTGTTTTTCATAGGATGGATAGATGGTGAAATAAATTTGTTTCATACTTATAATAACATATCAGTATATGAGTGATACTGATGTTATTACTTCATAATTAAACAACTAAATAAGAAGAAGTAGAAGAAGAAATAAAGTTGAAAGAATCGGTAACGGACATTACCTCTTCTTTGAAGCGCCTTTTTGAGACCTCCTCTTAGGGAACAAAAACTGGTCTTTGAAGAATACGAGAACCTCTAGGATGTTTCTAGGGAAGTGGAGAAGAGAATTTTTCATGGGTTGGCCGATCTTGAAGGCTCAAAGTGGTATGAGGAAGAGAGAGGAGGTTCCTTTTTATTAGGGAGGAGAGGGGGACCTTTGGAAAAACTAAAAATATTATTTTATTATAAAGTCATATTCGGTTTTTAATAGCTCCAAATTGAGTTATTTAGAATATAAGGTGGGGATGGGTCGAAATCCTCTCATACAATAGAATTTGGAAAAGTTTAGGTAATTATTTTAACCTTATCATTTAGATTTAACATTAAGTTAAATAATTTAACTTTTACCGTGTCTTCTTGTTTTCTTACACTATAAGGTTAAGAAACTTACTATAAAGAGCCAAAAGAACCCCAAGTTGTTTATTATTAATATATATAACCTTATATAATTCATTTTTCTGAACCATAGTTTTTTAGGAATTAAATAACAATTAATAATATAATATTTGTTTTAAAAACTATTTTATGTCAATTTTGAAACTATTTGGTAATTGATTTTTGTGAAAATCATAACATAAAGACTCATTCGAATAAGGTTAATTAAATCAATAAAAACATGTCAAATAACATATAAAATTATTTTAATTCATAAAAAGTCTCAAATTACATTTATTTGGGTACTTATAACATCAATTATGTCAATACATCGTTAATAATATAATTACTGCATCATCATTGTGTCATAAATAAATTAAATTATTTAAAGTACAAAAATTAAAAATAAAATACCATTATGTAGGAAATCGTTTTATCTTTATATTGAATATTTATAGTCTAATTTATCTTATGTATAGCCCTATATTAAAAATGATTTATTTATTAAAGTTTGATTTTAACTATTTTAACCCTTCTTTAAATAAATTAATATTAAATGTCCTAATCTAATCCAAGTGGGCCTAAATGGCCATATTTTATTCCTAAGGTTGTTTTTGGTCGAATTACACTTATCCAATAGAATTATGACATGTGTTAGGGTAATAATAATATCATTTTTACCCTTAATTACCCTATTTTCTTTTAACCGTGGGAAATAAAAGTAAAAAGTTACTATTCACCAAAAATTATTTTCATCTCATTGAACCACATTTTACTTACTGACATCAACCATGTCTCTTGGACTTTTTAAATTCTATTCACAAAAGCGGTAAAATTTTGTTTTATGTAAATTTGCAAATTCTCCTAGGAGGTGGGTAAAAGACGGTCAAAAGTTCAATAAAATTTTTATATATCTAAAATTATTATAAAATGACTCCAATGAATTATATTGAACTTATAAAGGTATTATGTATCAATTTTGACCTAAAATAAATTTAAATAAAATAAATATTTTTTTAAATAAAAAGTTAGTTTTTAAATAGTAACCCAGTGTTCTCACTATTCATCTAAAATTGAAAGTTTTCTGAAAAATACCAAAATTTCACCCTAGGCTAATTTTGATATTCCGAATCCAAAAATGAAGTCCATTTTGAAGGTTGAAATTTACAAAATTCCAAAAAGTGATTATTACTATTCATAATGGGTAGTTTTAATAATATTTTAATAGCATATCGTTGTTTAGGGAAACTCGGTATTGTGTACAACACACGCTATCGAGGATGGTCGCGATTGCGTGTAATGCATGCCAAGTTAGGGTTGCGTGTTGTGAAAGACTCCTATGTTGTTTCGTTATAACAGAATCTAACCATTTTTTATTTATACATTGAATATATATATATACTCAATTTTTTGTAGAATAACTACTATCAAACAAACTTGAAATTGTGTGTAACACGATCCAAGATTAGTGTTGCGTATACTGCAATATATTACGGTGTTGCGTATAGAACAAGATAATCTTGGTGTAGTGTACAACAGAAGATATGAAAGCAATTGAAAATAATATATCTTATAAAATCTCGGGTTGTTACATTCTACCCCTCTTAAAATGAATTTCGCCCTCCAAAATTTTTGGGGTTATAAATTGTTTGCTATTCATAAAAACCCACATCGTAAAAAGGAAAAAAAAAAATTAATTTTAAAAACTAATGTATGAAATGTAATGATTACCAAAATTAACTAATCACCAGGTTTCCACATAGGAGAACATAGGTGAAACATGGATATGGAAGAAAAATCTAACCATCATGTTCTGATGGAGAGTGGTAGAGAACAGGGCTATGAAAAAGCCAACAATCACAAATCCATAGATTTGTGATGATATAAGGTACCATATGATTCATCAGATATAAGGGCACTATGAAAACATTTTTGGTTTTCAATATCATTTCTCTAATGTTGAATAATTTGAATTAGAATAAATACTTACTTTATTTTGTTACAATCTCACTGTTGTTCGTGCTTCGAACAATTTCCACTTTATCTCTTAATGAAATAAAGTTGAATTTGTTATTCGTGAAGTGTTAACAGATCATGTGATAGAATGATGGGTCATTCCATCTGTTTCAAAAAAAAGGTTAGAAAAAATTATCAAATATTCATAAGTCCATCTATGGTGAGGTTAATCGTATATGATTCTAAAAATGATCTTATACTTCATATATCATACCGTTGAATAAAATAAAACTAGTTTCCACTAACTAGGGACTTACTATAGGCTAGTGGTATGCGATAAAGGTCCGTCGCACTTCGGTTGTGGGTTCGATACCCACAGCCTTGTCCGACGCGATGTGCTGTCGCCCATCCTGCAGGTTGTCCTTTTTCTAAAACTGCATTACTATAACATCCCATTAATAATATCAAAAAAACTTCTATCCTTAAACAATACTAACTTACGTCCAACATAATCCATTCCAATCTTTAGGCTTATCCATAATACTGCAGTCCACTCTCATAATATAGTGAAAACGATTACCAGAGATTTCATATAACAAGCATGTTAATACCATCGTTGATCCCCATATATCATAAGATACATCTTGTTGGTCACATTCCAAACATTCGAAGGCCTTAATCATGTATTCTCTTGAAAAATGAATACCGATTGAATCTTAGTGAAAACATGAGTGCTGTCAAAAGTTAACTCTTTCCACATACCAAAACCCCAATATTCTATATACTCAAATCATGATATAACTATTGCCTTATATCAGTCATGAGCTCATGAATACTGTCAAACATTTCATTTTCTCTTTATCCCTTCATTATTTGCATATGATATTCTTTCCAAAAATATCTCAATCACTTTCCATGGTTATTGGTACCATAAAATTATTGAAAACCACAATAGACCAATAAATAAATATTCCAATATTCAACAATACTATATACAACATTATTTTGGGATCCCATTACATAAACACTTAATCATTCCACCACATCGTTGTCATATTCAACATCGCCAATAATGATCACATGTTACTTCCCATTGTCCTTTGCCTTAAGTAGTTTCTCATGTCGATCATCATTAACCCTCGGATTAGGGCATTGATTAGCATAATGCCTCATTTCATTGCACTTGAAGCATTAAAGTGTTGGTGGTGCGTTCTCTGTAGTCTTTTCTTTATTCACACCATTAGTAACCCTTTTTCCCTTACTTCGACACTCAGCTGCTCGATGACCTTCTTTTCTACACTTAAAACATTTTTTAGTTCCTTTAATACAATCTCCACCATACTTCTTTCCACACTTTGAGCATAAGAAAACATTCATCTTCTTTTCACCATTATTTTGATATTTCTCCTTGAACTCCATCATTCTTTTCTTGTCAAAACCATGAGATGAATATGTAACACCAACTTCCATTTCTACCTTAGTAGCACAATGCACAATTTCTTAATAGCTACTGATGTCTCTTATAGATAATGCCCTTCGAAGATTGGGTTTTAATCCACTAAAGAATTGATCAAATTTACTTTCAGGTTGGATGATAAAGCCATATGCATACCTTGCAAAACTTGTAAAATTATCTTCGTATATACCAACAGATTCATCATCCCTTTGCTTTAGTTCAAGAAACTCTTTCTCCATCTATGTTCGAAGAATACGAGGGAAGTACTTATTGAAAAATAAGTTCTTGAACTCATCCCATTCCATGGACTCAATTTCATCTCATGGCCTCGTATTCTTGATAAGATCCACCATTGATCAGCTTCACCTTCCAAACAATAAACTGCAAAGATGACTTTATCATGTTCAGAACATTGAAGAACTGAAAATATCTTTTCAGTGGTACTGATCCATTGTTCAGCAACAAGTGGATTAGAAGACCCACTGAAAGAAGGTGGACGTTGCCTCATGAAGGACTCAATAGAATATTGTTCCCTTCTCTACTAATTTGGAAGTTCAGAATGATTCATAGCTTGTGTAAGTATAGAAAAAAGATTTGGCACTCCAACTCCCATATTTTTTTTTGTTCAGGAGGACAATCATTTCATTGTACATTACATTGATCAACACGGTTCCTTCGGGTTCTAGCCATCATCTAAAACCCAAAAAGAATAGTGTGAGAGGAAAAATCACACTAGAGAAAACACCATAATAAAGGGGGAGTACCTTCAATATCTAACATCTTAGGTTACGGTAATTCTAGTACTATAACCTATACTTATACTTAACCTTAGGGACATCCCTAGACATACCTTAGAAATATCTCTAGGGATCTCACTAAAGTTCTCGAATCCTAGTTTCCAAAGGTTGACTAAACTTTTCCTTTGATACCAACTGTAGAGACCCAAAGCCTAACGTACATAGACATTACATTACTTTAACGGAACACTTAGTACATAACAAAAATAGACACACAAGGACCTTAATAGTTTAGTGTCTTTGGAAACTCGGAATATAATATTCTAATCGTAGTGAATGATCTTCAACATCTCCCATAAAGATCTCCCTTTTTTTTCTTACCTAAAACCTTTCTTTATATCCTAGGGAAAAGAAAACATAAAAGGGGTGAGTTCAAATGCCCAGAAAGGGTAAACATAGAGAACATAAAACAATCCATAAACATTTGAATGCAAAAACATGAACATAAAATCGAACCATCAAAATCTTGAGCAAAAACATGAATCTTGGAAGTACGTAAGGCATATATCACAAGGGAACATCAATCATGATAAAATAGCATGGGAATAAAGCATGTAATTGTGTCAACAATTAAGCACATGTTATGATTTCCATAGTATCCAAGGCATTGCTTCCAAGACCATCTTAGTGGACAATGTCCTTTTCTGAATCAAGTTCACTCCTCATTTCAGTCCTGTAAAACTGAACCGAATTAACTTACCGTTCCAGCCATGTCTATCTCATGAGATATAAATATTTACCCAATTCATTGGAGGGAGATATAGGTACCACTAATCTCATAATGAAATCATTCTTACTTGTTCCACAAAATAAACATACATCATTCATAATAACCCAACGAATAAAATGGGTTTCATAAACAGCATCCCATCATCACATAATCCATATAAAAGAAATGGATATCGTTTCATAATAATAAAATAGAAACCATGTAAATCATAGAGACATTATACTTGAAACATACACTTATGAAATAATGTCACCTTAGATGGAAAAATGGTTTTGATAAAACACTTGAAATGAATTCTTGAGGAAAATATCCTTTCTTCTTCAAAATCATTTTATTTTCACAAAATGCCATGAAATTTTGAAAGAAAAGGGTTTTGTTGAAATTAATCATGAAATCTTGTGGAGTAATCTTTATGAAAATAATGAGTTATAAAACTGTAAAAATTTGTTCATGCTGCATAAGTTAAAAAAACATTCTTCTCGTACTTTTGCCGGAAAAGTCAAAAAAGTACCTCGTAACGTAAACAAAAGAAAGATTCCGTACATACCATGTAGTAAAAGTCAAAAATGGGTAAAAAGGACTTTAAACATACATGAAAACACTTTTATAAAACATGAAAATGGATTATATAAATAACCCCAGTAAATACTTACGAATAAGAAATCTCGGATAAAAATGAGATCTGAAAAATTATCCCTTACCTTAGGTCTGATATGCTTTATATGGATACAAAACTCCTGTATAATGATTTAAATAATGTAATTGACTTATTAGAGAATCATATTCATTGTTATGATATCATATACAGTTCACTTATGACTTTATATTACCCGTTCTTTTGTAAGTTCCATGCTAAAGCAGCGTTTTGGGTTAAATCGTTTTATTTATCGTACGTGTTTGGACTTGTTGTTCTTGATATTATTACTTATATACTTATGTACTTAATTCCATAATGTAAAACATGATTTATATATAATATATATATTTCATTATATACATATATATATGATAGATCTACTAAATGAAATGAAATACACCGTTCATGGAGACGGTAGGTCGTACGTACGCATGAACACTGTTTTCGTTTCCTTATTGAATTGAATGAAATCATTAGATGACATAAATATATATACACATAAATACAGTATCATTATTATGTCATATATTTCATGATTACTTATTATATATACTTTATAATCATTCATGAATGGCTAACATGGAGAATGAGTCTCATCGCATCGTGGAGACGGTAGTCCGTACGTACACACGAGCGATGATATCATTCCCATGATCGTGGAATTGCATTGAAGTGTATTTATAATATTTCAGAATCAATATCACTTTTAAATAATCATATATAGTTATTTATTTACACCATTATACCCATCCAAGTAAGGTGGTGGTCGAAAACAGATTACACCACGGCGTGGAGACGATATTCTGTACGTACGCACGCGCAGTGATTTCGTTTTATGTAGGATGGATAGATGGTGAAATAGTCTTGTTTCATACTTATAATAACATATCAGTATATGAGTGATACTAATGTTATTAATTCATAATGAAACAACTAAAGAAGAAGAAGTAGAAGAAGAAATAAAGTTGAAAGAATCGGTAACGGACATTACCTCTTCTTTGAAGCACCTTTTTGATACCTCCTCTTAGGGAACTAAAATTGGTCTTTTACGAAGATTGGAACCTCTAGGATGTTTCTAGGTAAGTGGAGAAGAGAATTTGGCATGGGTTGGACGATCTTGAAGGATCAATGTGGTGTGAGGAAGAGAGGGAGGAGGTTCCCTTTTATAAGGGAGGAGAGGGGCACCTTTGGAAAAACTAAAAATATTATTTTATTATAAAGTCATATTCGGTTTTTAATAGCTCCAAATTGAGTTTATTCTAAGCTAAGGTGGGGATGGGTATAAATCCTCTCATCCAATAGAATTTGGACAAGTTTAGGTAATTATTTTAACATTATCATTTAGATTTAACATTAAGTTAAATAATTTATCTTTTACCGTGTCTTCTTGTTTTCTTACACTATAAGGTTAAGAAATTTACTATAACCAGCCAAAAGAACCCCAAGTTGTTTATTATTAATATATATAACCTTAGCTAAGTCATTTTTCCGAACCATAGATTTTTATGAATAAAATAACAATTAAAAATATAATATTTGTTTTAAAAACTATTTTATGTCAATTTTGAGACTATTTGGTAATTGATTTTTTGTGAAAATCATAACAGAAATATTATTTTGAAAAAGGTTAATTAAATCAATAATAACATGTCATAATAACATAGAAAATTATTTTAATTCATAAAAAGTCTCAAATTACATTTATTTGGGTATTAATAACATCAATTATGTCAATACTTTATTAATAATATAATTACTACATCATCATTGTGTCATAAATAAATTAAATTATTTAAAGTCCAAAAATTACAGATAAAATACCATTATGTAGGAAATCTATTTATCTTTCTAATGAATATTTATAGTTGAATTTATCTTATGTATGACCCTATATTAAAAAATATTTACTTATTAAACATTGATTTTAACTATTTTAACCCTTCTTTAAATAAATTAATATTAAATGTACTAATCTAATCCAAGTGGGCCTAAATGGTCATATTTTATTCCTAAGGTTGTTTTTGGTCGAATTACACTTATAAAATAGAATTAGGACATGTGCTAGGGTGATAATAATATCATTTTTACCCTTAATTACCCTATTTACTTTTAACCGTGGTAAATAAAAGTAAAAAGTTACAATTCACCAAAAATTATTTTCATCTCAAGGAACCACATTTTACTTACTGACATCAACTTTATCTCTCGGATTTTTGAAATTCCATTCAAAAAAGCGGTAAAATTAAGTTTTATGTAAATTTGCAAATTCTCCTAGGAGGTGGGTAAAAGACGGTCAAAAGTTCAATAAAATTTTTATATATCTAAAATTATTATAAAATGACTCCAATGAATTAAATTGAACTTATAAAGGTATTATGTAACAATTTTGACCTAAAATAAATTTAAATAAAATAAATATTTATTTAAATAAAATGTCGGTTTTTAAATAGTAACCTAGTGTTTTCACTATTCATCCAAAATTGAAAGTTTTCAGAAAAATACCAAAATTTCACCCGAGGCTAATTTCGATATTACAAATCCAAAAATTAAGTCCATTTTGAAATATGAAATTTACAAAATTCCAAAAAGTGGTTATTAATATTCATAAAGTCTAGTTTTAATAATATTTTAATAGCATATCGTTGTTTAGGGAAACTCGGTATTGTGTACAACACACGCTATCGAGGAAGGTCGCGATTGCGTGTAATGCAAGCCAATTTAGGGTTGAGTGTTGTGAATGACTCCTCTGTTGTTTTGTTATAACAGAATCCATCCATTTTTCATTTATACATTGAATATATATATATATATATACTCAATTTTGCGTAGAATAACTACTATCAAACAAATGTGAAATTTTGTGTAAAAAGATCCAAGATTATTGTTGTGTATACTGAAAGCTAATACGGTGTTTCAAATAGCTCAAGATAATCTTGGTGTAGCGTACAACAAAATATTTGAAAGAAATTAAAAAGAATATATTTTATAAAATCTCGGGTTGTTACACACTTACTTTTATAAAGGAATATCTTATTAATGTTTCAGGTTGAATTAAACATTTTACATCAAGAGGAGTAGCCCTTGATGGACTTGTTGTAAAATGGAGGCAATTTTTGAGGAAATACAAGTCAGGATTTCAGGATTGGGGAGTCCACTCAACAGATCAAGGAACTGTAAGCTTATAGTTAGCAAAGACCTGCCTACCTAAATACCTTGTAATAGCATGACCAACCCTTGTTGGGGTTATGTGAAGGGTAATATGGATCCTTGTGACTAGAATGTAAAAGTAACTGGACATTCTGAGTTCAATGGTGAGGGTCATTGGGACTTGATAAAATAGTGGGAGAATTAATAAATTCATTTATTATTTTTCATAAAATGTAATCAAGAAAGTACTAATAAATATGCAATTTTAATTTGTAGAATCAATATGAAAATCTCGTCAACCACATTCTCTCTGCGATAAATTATAGATAAAAACAATATCCTTACTGATAGTAACATTTAGGAATGGTTTAGGCGCCTTCGGGTTATCCTACGCCATGAATGAAAGTTTTACGTGCTGGAGTCCTCAGTTCCTGATTCTTCTACACAAGGGGTGAGTGATCAAGATTTCCTGGTCTATGATCAACATTTGAACGATGCAATCAGCGTTCAATGTTTGATGCTATCAGCAATGTCTAGTGATCTCATGAAGTCTCATGAAGACATGGATGCCTATATCATGCTCGAGCACCTCCTTGGTCTATACCAATAGAGAGAATGATTGGAAAGGTTTGAGATCTCCAAGGCTCTATTTTAGAGCAAGCTTGGAGAAGGTACCCTAGCTGGGCCTTATATAGTCAATATCATTGGATGCATTGAGCGCTTGGAGGTTCTTGGGTTTAAACTCCCTGAAGAACTAGGTATCGATCTCATTCTCACATAACTCCCCCAAAGCTTCTCTAACTTTGTTGTAAATTTCAACATGAAATACATTGAGAAGTCTCTATCTGATATTCTTATCCTTATTCGCCATGTGGACAATGATATGAAGTGTGATAAACCTTCTGTCCTTATGGTGAATAAAAGTTAAGGGAAGGGGAAGTGCTTTAATCCCAAAGATTCTTCAAGGCCTTCCAAGAAAAGGATGATCAAAGGTGAGGAAAGAGAACATGAGGCTGTTTGTTTCGCATGTGGCAAGAAGGGCCACTGGAAGAAAATCTACACCCATCCAAGGAAGCAAGGGGTATCTTCAGGTGAATTGGTTATTGAATGCAATCTATCGATTTCTACTAATTGGGTATCCGATACTGCTTGTGGTGCTCATATATGTATCCACATACAGGAACCAAGTAGATTCAAAAAGACTGACTGAGGTGAGGTGGATCTGTGAGTAGCCAACGGATCTAGACTCGCTGTTGTAGCTGTCAGAGACTACCACCTCACATTTCTTAATAGGATGGTCTTGGTTTTAAAAGGATGTTATTATGTAACCTCTGTAACCAAAAACATTATATCAGTATCCAGATTATATATTGATGGATTCATATTCAAATTTGGAAATAAATGTTTCTACATTTATAAAGATAAAATTTGTTTTGGTAGGGAACATTTATATAATGGCCTTTATGTGTTAGACTACACAAACCATATAATGGTAGTCGATGAAAAAGTTAATTCACATGACTCATACGACACCCAACTTTGGAATCACCGGCTAGGTCATGCCAATGAGAAACGTTTGACAAAATTACATCAATCTGGGTATTTAGATTCTTTCGAACTAAAGCCACATGGTGTATGTCATGTGTGTCTAAAAGGAAAAATGACCAAATCCCCAATTAGTGGGAAAGGTGAAAGGTCTAAAGAGCTTCTAGAATTAGTTCACACCGATGTATGTGGACTATTTCCAGTTGAATCAAGGGCTGGGTTCTTGTACTTCATAACTTTTACTGATGATTTTAGTAGATATGGATATATTTACTTAATGAGGTATAACTCAGATTCATTTGATCGGTTCAAAGAATACAAGAATGAAGGGGAGAACCATCTTGGTAAGAAGATTAAGAAAATCCACTCATACAGAGGAGGAGAATATCTTAATCGGGAATTTATTGATTTCTTACAGGAGTTTTTGTAACGCCCCGACCCCAGTTACCCAGAGTCGGTGCATTATTACATAACATTGGCATGATCACAAAAGATCAAGTCGCGAAATACAGATTAGTTTAGTATCCTTGGAAACACTAGATACATTCATAAATGTTACATTACATCATAAAGTGAAAAATCAAAATAACATAGTCTCCATAGTGCACACTTCTATCCCCATTAGACTATCCCTATAGGTCAGTCATAAAATATTTCTTCACATCCTGGGAAAAATAAAACATTGAAAGGGGTGAGCTCAGATGCTCAGTAAGGATAAAAATGTAGCGGAAGCTTTCATAAATAAACATAAACATTTAAGGCAATGTATGACTAAAACAAAAGAATTTTAAACTTTAACTTCAACATAATATGGCAAAAGTAAAATGAGATAATGCCATTTACTTATTCACATGGATATTCTACTGGTCTAATAATCATATGAAATATCAATAAACACTTTCATAATGACGGAATGCATAATGTCATACTATCATAACCACGTAGCCAAGGCCTCGTGCCAAGACTACAAATAAGATTTTGTCAAGGCCTCATGCCAAGACACTAGTTTGTCTCATGAGACCTGCTGATGCATCGAGGAGCTATAGCAGGCTCCACCCATCACTTATTAAGTCCAATGCATTCCTCATAGGAACAGGTTTAATCATATCAGAAATCATAACATACTCGTATCACATAAAACATGGATAATGGAAACATAACATTTCCACATTTCAATCACAAGATATCAATACAACACATTGATATAAAAAAACACTTTCAAAGCCATTTTCAATAACAAAATAAAAGAAAATTAAAACATTGTATTTATTTTTCATTTTAAAAAAAGTTATGGCTTGTAGAGGAAGCCGAAACTCAAATAACGGTCACGGCGGTAGAGAA
Organism: Viscum album; assembly: GCA_963277665.1. NCBI lineage: Eukaryota > Viridiplantae > Streptophyta > Magnoliopsida > Santalales > Viscaceae > Viscum > Viscum album. The sequence continues at coordinate 908,955,165 of OY728148.1, forward strand.
GTCGTTGTCACCGCATACGTACGACAAAAAAACATTCCTTTTTGTCATTTAGTAAAACGCTTCATATGGAAAGGTTCCTTTTGAATAAACGTAAAAGTCAAAGGGGTTTATACACCGTATAAAAGAAATTTGTGTATAAAACAAAATATGCCTCAATGAATGGAGATTGAGACGAAGTCCCTTACAAAGATCATTTTTAAATAAAATAGATATATTATGTGTATTCACTATAAGTACACATAATGAAAGTAAAAATTCAAGATAGGACATAATAATATCATGACATAATTAGAAAGTAGGAGATTAACCCAAAGAACAGAAATTGGGTTAAGAAGTTCCCTTACCTGATGTCCGACTTGACTCGATCGTTCTTTAACCTCCGGAATAATAAACTAGAGTTAATTTCTACTTACTTAAGAACCTTTTTCAAGTTAATTATTCCTTTTATATCACTTATTACCATGTTATGAACACAATGTAATTATTTAAGTTAATAACGGTCATTTTGTCGATCTTCGGTACTTGAGTCAAAAATAAACTTCTTATAATTACAAGTTGATCATGTGGTGAAATATCAATTATATCCAGAATTATATTAATTATGTAGATATCATATATATCATATATATCTAGTATATACATGCATTTATAATATTACATAACATTTAGAGGTAAGAAATGAAATGCACCGTTCATGGAGACGGTAAGCCGTACGTACGCATGAACGCTACTTTCAATTCTATTTCATATTTAATGGAATGAAATCATAATGATATAAAGGTGTATTATAATTACAGTATAATATCATATATAATATCATTTACTCCATCCTTTATACATCCCACATATGGAATTAACGATTCAAATCACTTTGAAGGGGTGGTAGTCTGCACTTCCTAAAATAAAATTATCGCGTTTACCCATAATGGAAATCATAAAGGTATGCCATAAATGAGAAATACAGAAGCATAAGGAAAACATAAACATAATATATATCATATATAGAAATAGTGTCATCATAATTGCCACCATTAGAGGTTTTGAAAGAATATTGAACAATCATCGTTTCGTGAGACAGTATTTCGCCACCCATAGAAACAGTATGTTCATTGACCATTAGACAAAGGTGTGTGTAAGTGTAAATCAAATAATTCTCATAAAAAATCCTAGTACATTTAAGATACTGGTGTTTTTACAAAATAAAGGAATAAAAATATTTTATGGTGTTGGAGAAGCAAAATAAAACAAAATAACAAAAGAGAAGACATTACCTTAAAATAGGGTAACTCTTTTTGACTTGAGCCAAAGGATTCCTTGGGAAGAATTCTGCACCAATTGAGGATTCTAGGAGTAAGAGAGAGAAATTTAGAGAGTATTTGGGAAGAGGTTGGCCAAGAAAAATGGCTTTGATGGTGTGAATAAGGTGGTAGAGGTGGGGGCCTTTTATAAGAGGAGAGGAGGGGCACTCTTGGAAAGATTGAAATGTTACTTTATTATGAAATTCTTTTCCAATTATAAAGGTTCCCAAAATGATATATTTATAGGATAAAGTGATAAGGGTTCTAAATATGCTCATCCAATAGGTTTTTGACAGTGTAAGCCTTAGAGTTTACATTATCATTTCATTTTATTTAAATCGTTAATTAATGAGGTAATCGCTGCATCATCATGGTGTAGTAAACAATTTAATTTATTTAATGTCTAAAAATTATGAAAAAAATATCATGATGTAGGAAATCATTTTATCTTTATAATTAATACTTATAGTCGAAATGGTAACTTATATAACCCCATGTAATAATTGTTTTAGTAAAACAACACATGTTTGTAACAATTTTATTTTTACCTTAAATAAAAAGTTATTAATGTCATTTTCTTACCCAAGTGGGTATATGGGGTACCCAAGTTGACCCATGGATTTTATTGGTAGGACATGAATCATCCAATAAGGGTAGTACTAGTGTAAATGTATTTTCATATTTTTATAATATCATTTTTACCTTAAATTTCACTAATTACCTTTAATCGTGATTAATTAAACATAACAGTTATTATTCACCAAAAAATTATTTTAATCCCATTGAACCACATTTTACTTCCTAATGAAAACCATGTATGTAGTATTTTTGAAAAATAAATCACAGAAGTGGTAATGTTTCATTTAAACAAAAAATCAATTTTTAACTATCACTTAGTGGTTTCACTATTCATCAAAAATTGAAGTTTTTTAAAACAATGCCAAAATTTCACCCTAAGATATAATTGATATTCCGAATTCAAAAATTATGTCTATTTTAAAAAATTCCAAACATTTAAGTTTCATTAATTAATTTTATATTTAATTCCCGCTGTCATAACAAATAGCGTGTTTTTAAGGAACAATATATATCAAAAGATTGACAATTGTTTATGTCCAATTTCAAAGTGAAATTAATTATAATTAAAACCATTGGATAAAATGGTAAAAATATATTCTAATTATACTTTATAACCACTAAATAGTATAATTTAACACTATAAATTATTTTTATTAAAAAAGTTGTTTTTAAGTATTTTTCACAATTCATAAAAAATTTGAAGTTCTCAGAAAAATACCAAAAATTCAACTTAGGATAATTTTGATATTCTGAATCCAAAAATGAAGTCCATTTTGAAATATTATATATAAATAATTTCAAAAAGTGGGTATTACTATTCATAATGGCTATTTTTATTGGTCGCGGTGTGCTATATTCTCGAACTTGCGTACAATGCAAGTAATTGCATTATTGAAAGAGAAGCATATCACGGAAGCTCAGGGTGTTACATTCTCCCCTCCTTCAATAAATTGCATCCTCACAATTTGAAATTTTTCTTTGAAAATAAAATATTGAAAATAGAAAATACCTTTGTGGAAAACCCACATCGGAAATAAGGTTAATAAAAATATAACATTAAAAGAAAGAAAGAGAAGTACAAAGGTCACCCGAGATAGCCCATACTAAGATTCTATGAAAATATGGATATGGAGGAAAAACAAACCATCAAGGTCTGATAGAGAGTTGTAGAAAATTGGATTAGGAGAATGTTAACTACAAGAAAATCACAAACTTGTGATTGGTTAAATGGTCATTGAATCCCCAGTTGGAAAAGTTAACCGACAACATTTTTGTTTTAAGTTACCTTTCATAAAGTTGAGGAATTTATTTAAGAGATTTACTATGAAAATAAGGAAATATACTTACTTGTCATGTAGACTTTCATTCTTTAATAAATGTTTACCACAAACCCATATTTCACTCAAAAAGATAATAGAACTCAAAAATATTATATTTATCCTAATCATACAATGTTCCAAATATCAACACATTCCATTTAGATTAGGAAAACTATTTTGTAATAAACAGCGACTTCCTGTAGGCTAGTGGTAGGTAATAAAGGCCTATCGCACTATGGTTGTATGTTCGATTCCTACAGCTTTGTCCGACGTGACGGGCTATCCCCCAACCTGTAGGTTGTCCTTTTCCTAAAACTATAGTATTATAATATTCCAAAAATAATCTTCAGAAATGTTTTAACCTTAAACAATACTATTCAAGGTTCAACTTAATCCATTCCAACCTTTATAGTTATCCAAAATACCTCTGTCCAGACTTTCTCTAAAAGGTCTCTAAATTCCAAAATCAATTGTAACATCAGATTACCCAAACAAAGTAAAGTTTCTCTTATTTTCACATATTAAAAATATGATTACTTTCATCATATTAAAACCTTAATGAAAACAACAAGTACTGTAGTACAATACTTATATATATGAAATTATTCTTATAACCAGAATATAATCCTTGAGTCCAAAAGCACCAATACATTAATTATTCCACTTCAACTATAGTAATAGCATATGATTGTCCTTGATCCCTTGAACTTTTCTGAGGTAAGTTTCCCTAACTCTTAGGACATTCATTTGAATAATGACCCATTTCCCTACAATTGTAGCATTCAACATTGATATCCTATTTCTTTTCCTTGCAATCACGAGCCTGGTGACCCTTTTCTCCACATTGATATCAAACTCCCATTCCTTTTAGGCAAGTACCGGGGTGATTCTTCCCACAATTATCTCATAATGGAAAATCATTCTTTCCCTTTTTCCCTTTATCTGTCTCTTGTTCCATCATTCTCTTCTTCTCTTGCTTTAATTTATTGTCATAAGATTTAGAGAATTCCTTTTCTGTCTTGATAGCACACGAGACTATATCTTCATATGACGAGAAAGATTGTGAGACTATGGCTCGTCAGAGAAATGGTTTTAACCCATCAAAGAAATGATCGATCTTACTTCTTGGGTTACGTATATAATCTGGAGCATGCCTCTCTAACCTTGTAATTTTAGCCTCATACTTTGCGTCATTCTCATCCTCCTTCTTCCTCAGACTCAGAAATTGCCTTTCCATATCTTCTCTATGGTCACGAGGGTAGTATTTTTCTAAGAAAATATCTTTGAACTCCCTCAATTCCATATTAGATACTTCTTCATCTTCTTTCATGTTTTGAATCAGCGACCACCATTGATCGACATCTCCAGTGAGCCGGTAAACTGCCATGAAAACCTTCTCCCTTTCACTACTCCCCAAGGCGTGGAATATTTTCTCTAAGGAGTTTATACATTTCTCAGATACTAATGGATTTGTACCCCCATTAAATGTTGGTGGTTCTTGCCTCATGAAGTGGTCTAACATTGATCCTCCACGTTGCGGATCAGGGTTCTCCATACGAGTATAGTTATTATTCATTACCTGAGTGAGTTGTCCCAGTATGGTGATAAGTTGATCAACACCATTTGTATCTCCATCTCCACAATAATTATCTTGAGTAGGAGGGAAATCCCTATATGGAGTGCGTGCATTTATATAGTTTCCATTCCTCCCACTAGGCACCATTTCTAAACAATTGCATAAACTAGATTAGTTTATGAATCAAAATACATAATTCCATACATGTAAAACACTTAACATAAATTGAACTACTTATGGATATAATCCATAATCATAAAAAGAAATGTTTTCTTTGAGGAATTATATACTCATAAACCCTTCATAATGGTTTGTAAAGAAAATTAGAATTATCCTAAGCATATCCCCCAGGAGTGTCGTAACCAAGAGTGCAGCAAGGCCCGTTGTCGTGCACCAGTTCTCGTTCAAGTCTAGCTCAAAGTGGTGTTTTCGGGTTTTACCCCTAGGTACATCTGTTCCAGAGCCGCCTCTACCTTCTCGTATCCAGACGGGGATTTATTTCTTGGAAAACTCACAAAATCTCTATAATACCAAAATTCTAGGAAGTTCTTATATACTAATCCTCAATGTCTATCTTTGGGCTATGTGCTCTAATATGAGTTTATCTAAATATAGCTTCCAAGGTTAGTACTAAACTGCCTATGATACTGACTATAACGCCCCGACCCCAGTTACCCAGAGTTGGTGCATTATTGTGTAACATTGGCATGATCATAAAAGATCAAGTCTCGAAAGACCGATTAGTTTAGTAGCCTTAGAAACACTAGATACATTCATAAATGTAACATTACATCATAAAGTGAAAAATCACAATAACATGGTCTCCATAGTCCACAATTCTATCCCCTTCAGACTATCCCTGTAGGTCAGTCATAAAATATTTCTTCACATCTTGGGAAAAATAAAACATTGAAAGGGGTGAGCTCAGATGCTCAGTAAGGATAACAATGTAGCAGACGCTTTCATTAATAAACATAAACATTTAAGGCAATGTATGACTAAAAAAATCCTTTTAAACTTGAACTTCAAAATAATATGGAAAAAGTAAAATGAGATAATTCCATTTACTTATTCACATGGATATTATACTGGTCGAACAATCACATGCAATATCAATAACCACTTTCATAATGATGGAATGCATAATGCCAGACTATCATAACCACATTGCCAAGGCCTCGTGCCAAGACTACAAATAAGATTTTGTCAAGGCCTCATGAAAAGACACTAGTTTGTCTCATGAGACCTACCGATGCATCGGGTAGCTATAGCGGGCTCCACCCGTCACTTATTAAGTCCAATGCATTCCTCATATGAATAGGTTTAAATATATCATAAATCATAACATAATTGTATCACATAAAACATGCATAAAGGAAACATAACATTTCCATATTTAAATCACAAGATATCAATACAACACATTGATATAAAAAAACACTTTCAAAACCATTTTCAATACCAAAATAAAAGAAAATTAAAACATTGTATTTATTTTTCATATAAAAAAAGTTATGGCTTGTAGAGGAAGTCGAAACTCAAATAACGATCACGACATCGAAGAAGTCATTGTCGCCGCATACGTACGACCAAAAAAACATTCCTTTTTTTCATTTAGTAAAATGATTAATATAAAAATATTCCTTTTTAATAAACGTAAAAGTCAAAGGGGTTTATACACTGTATAAAAGAAATTTGTGTATAAAACAAAATATGCCTCAATGAATGGAGATTGAGACGAAGTCCCTTACAAAGATAATTTTTTAAATAAAATAGATCTATTATGTGTATTCAATATAAGTACACATAAATAAAGTAAAAAATACAAGATAGTACATAATAATATCATGGCATAATTAGAAAGTAGGAGATTAACCCAAAGAATAGAAATTGGGTTAAGAAGTTCCCTTACCACGTGTCTGACATGACTCGATCGTTCTTTAACCTCTTGAATAATATACTAGAGTTAATTTCTACTTTCTTAAGAACCTTTTTCAAGTTAATTATTCTTTTTATATCACTTATTACCATGTTATGAATATTATGTAATTATTTAAGTTAATAACGGTCATTTTGTCAATCTTTGGTACTTGAGTCAAAAATAAACTTCTTATAATTACAAGTTGTTCATGTGGTGAAATATCCATTATATACAGAATTATATTCATGATTTAGATATCATATATATCATATATATTCAGTATATACCTGCATTTATAATTTTACATAACATTTAGAGGTAAAAAATGAAATGCACCATTCATGGAGACGGTAAGACGTATGTACGCATGAACGCTAATTTCAATTCTATTTTGTATTTAATTGAATGAAATCATAATGATATAAAGGTGTATTATAATTACAGTATAATATCATATATAACATCATTTACTCCATCCTTTATACTTCCCACAGATGGCATTAACGATTCAAATCACTTTGAGGGGGCGGTAGTCCGCACTTCCTAAAATGAAATTATTGCCTTTACCCATAATGGAAATCATAAAGGTATGCAATAAATGAGAAATAAATAATCATAAGGAAAACATAAACATAATATATATCATATACAGAAATAGTGTCATCATAATGTCCACCATTAGAGGTGTTAAAAGAATATTGAACAATCATCGTTTCGTGAGGCAATATTTCGCCACCCATAGAAATAGTATGTTCATTGACCATTAGACGAAGGTGTGTGTATGTTTAAATCAAATAAATCTTTTAAAAACATCCTAGTATATTGAATATACTGGTGTTGTTACAAAATAAAGGACTAAGAAGAGTTTAAGGGGTTGGAGAAGCAAAATAAAACAAAATAACATAAGAGAAGACATTACCTTAGAATCAGGTAACTCTTTTTGATTGGAGCCAAAGGCTTCCTTGGGAAGAATTCTTCCCAAAGTGAGGATTCTAGGAGTAAGAGAGGGAAGTTGAGAGATTATATGGGCAGAGTTTGTCTGAGCCAAATGGCTTTGATGGTTTGAATAAGGTGGTAGAGGTGGGGGCCTTTTATAAGAGGAGAGGAGGGGCACTCTTGAAAAGATTGAAATGTTACTTTATTATAAAATTCTTTTCGGATTATAAAGGCCCCAAAATGCTATATTTCAAGGATAAAGTGATAAGGGTTCTAAATATGCTCATACAATAGGTTTTTGATAAGTTTAATACTTAAATTTTACGTTATTTTTTCATTTTATTAAAATCGTTAATTAATTAGGTAATCGCTGCATCATCAGGGTGTCATAAAAAAATTTAATTTATTTAATTTCTAAAAATTATAAAAAAAATATCATGATTTAGGAAACCTTTTTATCTTTTTAATGAATATTTATAGTCAAAAAGTTAACTTATATAACCCCATGTAATAATTGTTTTAGTAAAACAACACATGTTTGTGACAATTTTATTTTTACTTTAAATAAAAAGTTATTAATGTAATTTTATTACCCAAGTGGCTCCATGGGGTCCCCAAGTTGACCCATGGATTTAATTTATTGGCCATGACTCATCCAATAAGGGTAGGGAAAGTGTAAAGGTATTTTCATATTTTTATAATATCATTTTTACCTTAAATTTCACTAATTACCTTTAATCGTGATTAATTAAACATAAAAGTTACAATTCACAAAAAAATTATTTTAATCCCATTGAACCATATTTTACTTACTAATGACAACCATGCATGTCGGATTTTTAAAAATCAAATCATAGAAGTGGTAATGTTTCATTTAAATGAAAAATCAGTTTTTCACTATCACTTAGTGGTTTCACTATTCCTAAAAAATTGATGTGTTTCAGAACAATTCCAAAATTTCACCCTAAACTATAATTGATATTCCAAATTCAAAAATTATTACTATTTTACAAAATTCCAAACATTTAGGTTTCATTATTTAATTTTATAATTTATATCAGCTGTCACAACAAATAGCGTGTTTTTAAGATACAATATATATCAAGATATTGACAATTGTTTATGTCCAATTTCAAAGTGAAATAAATTGTAATGAACACCATTGGATAAAATGGTAAAAATATATTATAATTATACTTTAAAACCACTAAATAGTATAATTTATCACTATAAATTATTATGATTAAAAAAGTTGTTTTTAAATATTTTTACAATTTATAAAAAATTTGAAGTTCTTAGAAAAATACCAAAAATTCAACTTAAGATAATTTCGATATTCCAAATCCAAAAATGAAGTCAAGTTTTAAATATAATATATATATAATTTCAAAAAGTGGGTATTACTATTCATAATGGCTATTTTGATCGGTCGCGGTGTGTTAGAATCTCGAACTTGCGTACAATGAAAGCTATTGCATTATTGAAAGAGAAGCGTATCATGGATGCTCGGGATGTTACAGTTTTGGATTCTATATAAACTCACTCCTCATTACAAACCTCAGTGGAATGGTGCATGTGAAAGAATGAACCACACCCTGTTGGACATGATGAGATCATTGATGAGTCATGCGAGTCTTCCATTGTCCTTTTGGGGATATGCATTACAAACAGTAACACACATACTAAACCAAGTACCAAATAAATCAATAAATGGTATTCCATATGAATTATAGAGTGGACACAAATTCATGTTATCAAATTTACATGTGTGGGGTTGTGAAGCATTTGTTAAGGCCTCTTCAGGTAACAAACTTTCACCTGAGGCACAAAGTGTATATTTATAGGATATCCCAAGAAAACAAGGGGATATTACCAATACAAACCCTCAAATAAAAAGGTTCTAGTGGTAAGAAACACCATATTATTTGAGAGGGAGCACATCTCCAAAAGAGATAGTGGGAGCGAGATAGACTTTGATGAAGTTGAGTCTCAAGATACCCTGGATTTGGTACAAGAACAGATTCCACAAATCCTCATGGACGAAAAATCTGTTCTAGTGACACAAGAACTACGTAGGAGCACAAAAGAGGAAAGAGAACTAGAACGATATGTTTTTCTTGTCACCTATGATGGTGTCTCATTATTGGTTGACAATGATGATCCTATTACCTATAAGGAAGCAGTTGAAGGCACAAATGCTACCAAGTGGCAAGAAGCCATGAATTCTAAAATAGATTCCATGTAGCAAAACCATGTCTGGATTTTGGTAGATCCTCTAGTTTATGTAAATCCTATTGGTAATAAATGGGTATTTAAGAAGAAACTGGACATCAAGGGGAAAGTTAGAACCTATAAGGAATGACTGTTTGCAAAAGGTTTTAGACAATGTCAAGGAATTGACTATGATTATACCTTTTTAGTAGTTACGATGCTAAAATCCATCAGAATCTTATTGGAAGTTTCCACTTACCATGACTATGAAATTTAGCAAATGGATGTCGAAATAGAATTCCTTAATGGGAACCTCCAAGAATATGTCAACCTGACACAACCTGAAGGGTTTGTGACTCCAAAGGATGCCAATAAAGTATGAAAGTTATAGAAATCAATTTACGGATTAAAGCAAGCCTCAAGGTCATGGAACATTCATTTTGATGAAGCTGTAACAGAATTTGGATTTATTAAGAATGAATGTGAGACTTGTGTCTACAAAAGGTTTAGTGGAAGTGCATTTGTTTTCCTAATAATATATGTTGATGACATATTACTAATTGGAAACGAAGTACCTGTCTTACAGTCAGTTAAGGCATGGCTGGATAAATGATTCTCCCTAGAAGACTTGGGTGAGGCAGTATATATTTTTGGGATCATGATCCATCATGATAGATATAAGAGAATACTGGACCTAAGTCAATCTATATAAATTGACAAGATACTGAAGAGGTACAGTATGAAACAGTCCAAGATGGGATTGTTTCTAGTGTCACATGGAATTCATCTTTCCAAGAAAATGTGTCCTCAAACACATGAGGAAAGAAACAAAATGGAAAGGATCCCTTACGAATCTGTGATTTGGTCAGTCATGTATGATATGCTATGTACAAGGCTAGATGTTTCTTATGCATTAAGTGCAGTAGGCAGATATCAAGATGATCCAGGAGACTTCCATTGGATGGAAGTCAAGACTATTCTTAAGTATCTGAGGCGTACTAAGGATATGTTCCAGGTTTATGGAGGAGATGAGGAACTAGTCATCAGAGAACATGTAGATGCTAGTTTCCAAACTGATCAAGATGACATGAAGTCCCAGACTGGATACATCTTCAGTTTAATGGAGGTGCAGTGAGCTGGAAGAGCTCAAAGCAAGGTGTGGTCGCAAATTCTACAGTATAGTCTGAGTATATCGCAGCTTCTGAGGCAGCTAAAGAAGTAGTATGGGTGCGAAGCTTTGTCCAAGAGATAGATGTAGTACCTATAATTAAAGATCCTATCACAATCTATTGTGATAATACTGTAGCGGTGGCACTTACAGAAGAGCCAAGGTCACATTAGTGGACAAAACACATACTTTGGATGTATCATCTCTTGAGGGATTTCTCTCAAATGGGTGAAGTTGCAGTGAGCATTATTTCCACAGAAGACAACATGGAGGACCCCTTGACTGATGCCTTGACTCGGTAGAAAACATGGATACAAGGTAGAAGATATGAATAATAAACAACTTGAGAAACTAGTAATTGCATACAATATATGAAGATACTTTTCATGTTATAAAAAATTAGAAAACATGGATACAAGGTAGAAGGAAATACATTATATAGAAAAGTAGCAAAAATATAACAAAAATTCAATGTATCCTGATCTCCAGCTCAGTTGTCTAAAACCAAGCACCTTTTTAAAGAAGGAAGAAATATCACGTGTCCAAAAAAAATGTTTCCTATTGTCAACACCTATATACATGTAATTTGATCAGGTACCAATGGAGGCCTGAATAGGGTGTGAGATAAATCCCAATTTTCCACCCCCAATGGTGTGTATAACATCAATTCCTTGTAATATAAACTGAAATAGTGTGCACACATGCATATATACAAGTAAGTCGTATAGTAATGTAAATACCCAGGTACATTCTTTAGACTCCGCTCAAGTGTGAACATGTAACCCTTTAATTTTTTGAATTATGTTCTAATTAATATATGTATGTCACATGAGGAATAACCGACACTCACATCCTAATATGATAATAATATTAATTGATCTAAGATGTAACAAGTCATCCATGATGATAATAATAATGAAATGGATCCAATGTAATAACCAAGGTATCCATGACCTCAGTGGTATAGCCAAATAAGGTAGGGAACTGAACCATGGATAAAGGGGTAAGAGTGTAATCCATGTTGAAACTCCCAAGACATTCCAAAATTATAATTCTAATCATGTCCAAGTAAATAATCCAAGGTAAAATAAGATAAGTAGTGATTGGGCCAAAGGGTTTATCCAATGAAACTCATATTTGTAGATGTCACACTTCATTCATGGATTTTATCAAATTCATCCTATAGTAACAATGAAGGGATCCTACAATGTCATACTAAGAATCAAATAGTAAAAAAACATTAGGTTCTATGGTGGGTCTCACCATTAGAAAATGATATCATTGAATCAAATCAATGAGTTCTCATGTAATTATCTCAAGAATCCAAGGCTATATGGAGTCTGACCCCACCTATAATAGTATTAAGGTCCATATATAATAGGTACATTATAATTGATTCATTAAATTAATTACTCCATCTAATACTCAAGTCATTTAATAAGTTAAATGTGTACATTACACACCATTCATTAGCGTGGCATGGTTTATAGACATTTAAAAATTTAATAATTCATATTAGATTTATTTAATTCATTTGGTTTACTCCACATCCGTACATTAGTAATGGAAAGGTGTGATACATATGTGAAAATGATTCATTCTATTACATTTAAATAGGAAAAGTCATACACATAGTTTAATTTGTAATTTAACCAATTAAAAATTCAATGATTAATTTCATGTAATTACCTTAGAATGGACAAGTGGAATTAACACATTCAATGGAAAGTTAAAAACTAATTCAATAGTCATTTAATTATGTATGGATTACCATCAGTAGTGTCAATCCAAATCACACCCGAACGGTGCCATAAACAAAAAAAAACCCTAAAAATTCATAATTAAGGGGAAAATAAAACTCATAGTGGTCAATAGAAAGGTCTACCCTCCAATTATGAATAAAATATTTAATAGGAGTCTTAGAGTATTATTCAGACAACTATAAGAAAGGTACATCAATTTAATAGGCCATGCCCAGTGAAATTGGTGCACGAACAATTATGGTAATGTATAAAATGATGAATATTGAGGGATGAGTTATAGACCACCTACATCATACTCATACAAACATCGTCATCCAATATTATCCTCTAGTTTGAACAAGATTGGAATAGATCTAAAGAACAGATCAACATCCTAAAACTAGTGCATCTAAGCATGCACCTCAATAACTTGGTCAAGATAAAGATAAAATAAGAACAGATAAAAAGGAATCAAGATATTACTGATTCACATCCAATGTGATTATAAGAAGATTAATTCATAGTTTAAAAGGTGATCTAGGATAAAAAACAATAAAAAAGTCAAATGAGTTTAAAGGATGATAAATGAGGGTTTTTTATCAGCTATAGTGAAATAAGAAAGAAGGTGGGAGGGGATGGGGTGGGTGGGTATTTTGACATATCATTAAGGGAAATATATCCATTTCACCCAAAAAAGGGTTCACATGGTTTGAACACATGGTTTTCTAAACCGTGCACCAACTATATACCTATTTCTATACAAAGGAGATCATTGTAGGGTTAGGCTGCACTATTTGGGAAACTGTGAACTGACCATGCAAAACTCCTCTCAAATAATGTCTGTAGTTTTTTCATAGGTGTGCGTCCACTATCACACAATTAGTAAAAACTATATTCCCTAATACACCCCATTGTATTTTCTATCACGGTTACTCCTAACCATGTGTCCCAGATTTCATAGTTTATACTAACCATGAAACCAATATATTTTCTACACTAGTGGGGGTTTTGAGCTCCGAACAAGCTCTGGAAACCCTAGAAACTTTTGTGAATTCATTATGTATTCGTATTTGGTCCAATATAAATAATTAGAAAAAATTTGAAAGGATCTATACTTGTGTTAAAAATGAATTTCTGACAGTCTTTTCCCTTAAAGGAAATCATCCCCGAGTCCACCAACCAAGGTTGGAGAAACAATATCTGAGAAAAATATGGCCACTGGGAATTTACATTGGCCTATCGCTCCCAATTCTCATCATGTACTCGACCACGCTTCCATAACACCCATACTAGAGGTAAATGTTAGACATAGGGATCCTTCATGATCTGGTCTATGATGTGTATATGATACTCCTCAAAATAAGTATCAATATATAACTAAACCTTTTTAGTATCAAAATTATGTGACATATCAGCATGATACTGGTGAAGCTGTGAAACATGAAAGATATCATGCATGGAATGGTACCTCTTAGGTATTAACAACCGAAGGGATACCGAACCAACTCCCTCTATAATATCAAATAACCCTACATAATGAGGTTTAATCTACCCTTTCATTTTCTTACATCTATTCACAAGCTTGGGTTATACCTGCAAGAAAACACAATCCCCAACCTTGAACCCTAGAGGTCATCAACGAAAATCATCATTTGATTTTTTTTCTAGACTGACAAGTATAAATATGCTCCTGATCAGTTGGACCAACTCTGATTTCTCTTATATGAGATGAGGACCTAGTACCACTACCTCATCCACATCTAACCAGCACAGGGGTTAACAGAATGACCTAATATACAAGGACTCAAATGGTTACATCCGAATCATCTCCTAAAAGATATTATTGCAGGGAAACTCTATGAGTGGAATATACTTCTCCTAAGAACCACTAAAATCAAGGATGAATTCCCAAAACATGTTCTCTAGAACCAGTATCATCCATTCCATGTTTACATCAGTCTGAGGGTGAAAATATATGCTCATAAGAACTTGTATATCAATAGAATTTTTCAAACCTTGTTAGAACTGTGACGTGAAATGAGAATCCCTATCTAAAATGATATTATGAGAGACCCTATGTAGTTGGATGATCTCATTATTATACAATATTTCTAGCTCATAAACTGATAAATTCTCACATATAGGAAGGAATTGGGATACTTTCATCAGCCATTCAATGACTAGACATACAACTTTGGTACCTCTAGGCGACATTATTAAGTCAAATACAAAGTCCATGTAAATATCTTCCCATTTACATTCTGGGACTATAAGAGGCTATAATTATCCTACAGTTCATTGGTGCTCCACTTTTACCTATTGATAGGTGGAATACCTAGTCATAAATCCTTCGATATGACATTTTATTCTTTACCACCAATCTCAGCATCACAAATCTCGATACATCTTGGAGATGTCTGGATGAACTTCCCACTGAGAATAGTGGGAATCGTCCATCCATCCATCTCTCATATCCATAGGAACACAAAAAAATTTATGAATATATAGGATTTCATCTCTATCAACATAATAATATGGGGGTGGTACATATCTTGAAATACAATTCCAAAGAACCAATCCTTCTGTATCTGAATATTGCATACTCTACACCTTATCAAGGAGGGAAGAGGTAATTGTCAAGGTTGATAAATAAAACTTCTCATGAAAATCCTGAAAATATAGATGAAGATTCTAAAAGAGGGCCATAAATTTCCATTCATCACTAGACTCCCATACGTCCTATGCCTGAGTTTTCTATCTTAGTAAATCGGCTACCGAATTTCCCTTTCTAGGCGTATAAACAATCTCAAAATATAAGGACTAAAGATATTCAACCCATCTCTTTTATTTGAGATTCAAGTCACATTTTGTATAGATATATTTGAGGATTTTATGGTCTATATACACCATAATGTTATCACCCACTAGATAGTTCCTCAGAAAACATAAGACATGGACAACTACTGCTAGTACAAGGTCATGCATTAGGTAGTTTCTCCAACGATGCCTCAACTACTGAGAACCGTACACAAAAAATATATCATCTTTCATGAAAACCTCTCCTTGGTGGATTATTGATGCATCAAAAATCATTTTATAACCTATTATAGGGCCTGTTAGTATCAAAATAGGTGCTGATACAATCCCCCCTTTCTGCTCTAGAAATGATTTATCTCACTTTTATGACCATAGAAACTTGAAAACCTTCTTTGTAAGACTAGTATGAGGTGTAGTAAGGCATTATAAGTCTTCTATGAAATTCTTTTAATATCCAAACAACCCCAAAAAACTCTTTATATTAAAAAAATCTTGATATGGTCCTAGGAAACCTCCACACTCACCTTTTCTAGGTCAAGAGATTTTACTTATTCTGAGATAATATGACCCAAGAAATGAACTTTTTCAATCTAGAAGTGGTTCTTAGAAATATTTGAAAAATATATGATTCTATATTAGTGTATTCTAAATGATATAAATGTGAATAAAATGGTCATTATGAGTGTGAGAATACACCAAGATGTCTTCCACCAATAATATGACAAAAGAATCAAGATAGGGATGGAACACCCGATTCATCATGGCCATGAAAATTGAGGGTTCATTCGTAACACCGAATGGCATAAAAATGTACTCATACAAACCATACATATTATGGAAAACTATATCAGATATGCCTAATGTATTGACTCACACCTCATGATATTCTAATCTCTTGTTGATTTTAGAAAACACCCAATCTTTTTGGAGCTCACTAAATTGATAATATATTCAAGGTAGTGGATACTGGTTCTTGACTATCATCTAGTTTAAATATTTTTAATCTAGGAAAAAACAAAGGGTTTCATCCTACTTATTGGTGAAAAGCACAGGTGAACCCAGAAGGGTGTTCTAGGTTGTATAAAACCTTTTAACTCTAGATCCTCTAACTATATCTTGAGCTACTATAGCGCAATAGGTTCCATCCTAAATATAGGAATGGAAACTGGAGAAACTCTTGGGTTGATCTCAAGCATAAAATATACCTCTCTCTTAGAAGGTAATACAAATAAATCATTGGTAAATACTTCCCTAAAATGATCTACTACCTGAGTGAATTCAGACAGATGTAAAACCCTGATCCTCCATGAAGAGATTAACAATCTGGGAGGTCACTCAACCTAGCCCAAGATATTCTATTCTAGCTCTACCAGCTTGAACATATCACTCACCATGGTTTAGACAACTAGTACTCTATGATTATTTAAATTATGCAGTATAGAAATAGAAGTATATAAATCCATGATATAAGACCCACAAATCTATACCATGAATGAAATAAAATACTACCATATAGAGAAAAAAGAAATCCCAAAAGAAAGGGTAACTTCCTACCTCAAGGGGGAAATCCCTACATTGGGTATACCCTTTGACCATACTACCAATGGTGTATCTAGCTTCATTAGACCATAATAATACATTACTTATATCTTGATAATTTTAATGATAGATAAGGATATGAAGGAGTATAAAACTTCTATATAGAATAAAGAATATACTATAGTAGAGGACACTAGAGTAATACCTCATACTGTAGAAAATCCTACACTATAAGCCTCATGTATTTGCTATAATTCATGAACATAACCTGATCCATGACAATATGCTACAAATTTACTACCCTGAGCGTGACTGCTATGCTGAAATTGATGATCTGCAGTTTTGATACTACAACCATAACCTCCTCCTCGACCAGTGTTTCTAGTTATACTCCAACTCCCCAATTAGATTGGCATAAACGAACTTTCCCATGAAGGTGGAGCTATTTCAGATCATCTTACACTATAAATGGATAGAAAGGTCCTACAAAATCTATAAATATGGCCTATATGGCTGCAAGAACGGCTCTCCAATGGGTCTCTATTGCACTGTGGCTTTAGATTTTCCTTACATCTATAATGATGCCATAAAATGGAGCTTCCTGTACCTTTACTCTAATTTCTCCCAATCTCACATGAAACCTTAAAGGATCTATTTTTGAAACTATAAGAAATAATGGCTTGCCTCAACACTGATCTTATATTCCTAGTACGATTTCCTTCACTCATGTTTCACATAGTGATAAGATCCTAATTAATGATTGTAGAGAAAGAAGGTAGGAAAAATATGTTCACTTAAGTATTGGAATATAAGAGCCCATCCTTGAAGGATCTAGCACATGTAAGCTCATCTCAAGATAGAAATGGTGAAAAACACTTGAACATAGTGAAACATGTTGAATACTCCATGGAGGACCAAAAAACCTACTCTAGATGCATGAACTCTCTATATTGGTCAGCACTCAGAATATGGGGAATGAATTGATTATAGAAGGTAGTCTAGAAATTATCCCATACCATGACCTGATAGTGACCAGCCTAGGTAACCACATACCACCAATTCTTAGGTGAATCATAAAGTATATAACTAGAAATATTGACCCTCCACTCTGGAGGCATATTCAGATCATCAAGGATAGATAGAGTGGACTCTAGCCAAGACTCCACATCCTGTGGACTACCATCCCCTAAGAAGGTAGGAGGATACTAATGCTAGAAATTACTAGTTAGAGAAGCCATCGGAAGTGCAGTTCGTGGAGTACCCTGCATGGAATGCATCATATGTAGAAAACTTTCATGAAAAAGAATGTTTACCTCGAATGGCCCAAATTCCTTCTTTATTTTATTTATTTTATGATAACACCCATTTCAAGGGATGAGGGGGAAACCTTACAAGGACTGTAGTCTTAGAGATTACATGAATCATAGGTATTAATAAAATATACAGACAATAACTACAAGTAAATCCTCATCCCCAGCTTCTTCATCATGATATAAGTTCTCCACCTTTTCATGGATTGTTAACTAGGCTTACCTTGCATGCACAAGCTAGTCCCATTGGAAATTACATACCCCCTTTTCTGAAAAATTGGCTTAGTTTTAGCTATGGTGAATGCAACTGCTTTGAATCCTCATCTGGAGTCTGCCCCTTATAGAGTTTGTCCAGTCATTAAGCACAATTTCACGTGGCTCAAAGGCCTTGAGGTTGATCTAAGGCCTTGAGGTGGCCCAAAGGCCTTACTGGACCAAAGGCATTGATGGATCTAAGGCCCAAAACGGTGGCCTGAAATCCCAAATAGATGAATATTTCTAGCGGCTATAGTACTTAATAGTGCCTAATACAGTAACTTCTACAACATTCCTATAGTACCCATAGAAATTATGTCTCCGCCTAGTTTTAAACTCAAATCTCTTGGATGCACTTGTCAAGTCCCCACCAACTAAGCTGAGGCTCTTGCGCACATGAAGAAGAATGTTAGTTCAATGATCAGGTAAAAATAGTGGTTCCTCAAGTGGTAATAATGGTTGTAAGGCTAGAGGCTCCTGGATAACCATTTCTAGAGCATGGTTGTCACCACCCTCATGGTGCATGAAACAAGGATATCATGGTGACATTGGTTTAAAAATTCTAACCACACACCTCAAAAAAATCTCTAAGAAGAAACATAGAAATAGAAGAAGTTGAACTTAAGGAAAGGCATCACTACTCATGGTATACTACCCCAACTACCCACTTAGAAGGTCATGTATTGGGAAGTGTTATTATTTAAATTATAGGGGTTCCAGTAGGTGAAAGGTCAATATTACTTTTCCTCTTCATTTAATGGGAACCATTTCATTTTATAATTCAAGTATCAATTTTATAGTTTTCATTTGATTATTTTTATATATCAATGTTCATTTAAATTAGATCATCATTCCCATTGAATCATAGCCCATATAGCATTTCATGGAAATTAACACCCATTTAATTCCATTATAAAGGTTCAACTTGATAAATTACGCATTCCAAACCATAGGGACCCATACAGCTCAGGAATTGAATCTTCCAATCACTCAATCACTACCAAAGAAAATTATATATATATATATATATGTGTAAGACTCACTCAACAATCACAAGTAGGAAAGGAAAATGAAAGATGTTGAATTCACCTATATGACATGGCTTGTAAATTCTAGGTGCCTATAATGATGAATGATATATTCTCATTGATCTCATATCATCAGGCCATGTATGACATTAATTTCTCAATCCAAATAATAATATTAATCATCAAAAAACATGTGAATCAACCAATAGTGAAATGATAACAACTGGAATAGTAAAAAGTAGAACAACAATTATAATTGTAGGCAACTCAGCATTACCCTAACCATAGGTTATGTACTACAAATCATGACTTATAACCAAGTTCCAAAGCATTCATAATATTTTATATATTGTTTTCAAATAGTAAATAAATAAATGAAACCTCTGATACCACTTTTTGACATCCCAAACCCAGGTTCCACTCAAACGTTCCCCGAGCTCGGTTGGCCACATGACCTCAAGATCATCTCCCTGAATGTGAGAGGTTGCTGACTAGATGCAAGGGCCTATGATTTTTCCATGGGGGGACTATGATATCATTATTAGATTGTAATTCCATTTATAAATACAATAATAGGTAAATATCAAAATTAGTATAAATATATTGCACAATAGAAGAAGACTTGAATAATAAACAATGGAAGAAACTGATAATCATATACAAAAGATAATGACACATGCCATGTTCTAAAAAAAATCCAAAAAAACATAGATAATGTCTGAAGGAAACACATGTTATAAAAAATTAGTAAAAATAGACAAAAAAATCCATCATCCTGAGCTCTATCTTGGTCATCTTCTACGAAGATTCATCTTAAAAAAGTAAGAAATATCTTGTGTACAAAATATGATGATTCCAATTAACAAAATTTGAATACATGTAATAATCATGGGAACCAATGATAGATCAGATAGGTTATTAGATAAATCAGATAGGTTATTAGATAAATCATAGTAGTCTACTATACAAGTATGCATCATAATAACGTAAATATCCAAGTACCTTCTTTAGCCTCCCCGAGAGTCTAAACATTCAAACCTTACATTTTTTTGAATCATGATCCTGTTTATGTATGTATGTCATGTGAAGAATAACCATCCCTAAAATACTAATATGATAATAACAATAATGAAGGATCCAAGATGTAATATGGCATTCGTGATGATAATAATAATGAAATAGATCATAGTGAATAAGCAAGGAATCTATGACCACAAGTGTCAATTTAACTTATGTACAAAATTGTAGTCTGGATAAAGTGGTAACAGTTTAATCTAAGGGGAATAACCCAAGTAATTCCAAAAATAATTATTCTAACAGAGTCCAAGGAAATAAACCAAGGTAAAACAAAATAAGTAGTGATTGGGACCAATGGTGTATCCAAGGTGCCTCATGTCCATAAACATCAATTTAGATCCAAGGAGTATATCTAAGTAGTCCTTTAATAATAATTGAGGGATCCCATGGTGTCATACTAGGCATCCACTAGTAGATAAAATTAGGTTCCAATGTGGGTCTCATCCTTTCTAGTTGGAATCATTGAATCAAAATGTCGTCCATAAGTGCTCAAGGAATTTCCTTAGGAATCGAAGGATACATTGTGTCTGAACACTCCTATAATAGTGTCAAGGTCTATATAAAATAATCAACATATAATTGATTCACTAAATTAATTAGGCAATTCAATACTAAAGACATTTAATAAGTCAGGGGGTTCATTCCGTACCTTTTATTAGCGTGACAAGGTTTAAGGAGATGAAACCATTTAATAATTCCTATTAGTGATATTTAATCCTTTAGGTTCACTCCAATTCCTTCCATCAATCTTAGAAACATGTGTTATATACATTAAACCAATTCATTCTATTACATTTAATTAGGCCAAGTCATAAGCATATCATAATTTATAATTTAACCATTTAAAGATTCATTGACTAATTTACAACACTTAATTTAGAAGGGACAAGTAATAGTAACATATTCAAGGGCTAGTAAAAAACCAATTAAATAGTAATTTAATTATGGATTCCTTACCATTAGCAGGGTTAGGCTAAAGAACACCGGAACAGTTGCACAAATGCCCAAAACAAACATAAAAAAGAATAATTTAAGGAAACACTCTACCTGGGGTTGTTGACGTTTAGGTCATAACCTCCAATGATTAATAAACTATTTAGCAGAAGTATTATAATATGATTCTATAAACTATAAGTAAGTAATATTATTTTAATAGGACACTCCTGGTGAACTCAACATGCACACAATTACAACAATTTATAAAATGACGAATCTTAAGGGATTAGTTATATACCACCAACCTCATACTTGTATGAAACTCCTCATAAAGTGTCAACCTCTAGTTTTTCCTAGATTATATGAGAGTTGAAGAATGGATAAATTCCCTTAAAACAGCGCATATGATCCCAAAACTTGACAACTCAATCGAGATAAAGATAAAAGAATAATGGATAAAAAACAATCATGATATTACTAATGGACATCCCACATTATTAATGGGGATAAAATATAAGTTTTTGAAATGAGATGATATCAAAAACAATCAAATAGCTTCATAGGAACTCAATAGAGGAGAAAGGTGGGTTTTCTATCGGCTGGAGAGAAATAAGAAAGAAGGATAATTTTTAAACATATCACTAAGGGACATATGGCCATTTATCCCAAAAAGGGGTCACACGGTTTGGCTATATAGGTGGATAAACCGTGGACCAACCATGCACTTACTATTTTACTAAGGGGGGATTTCCATGGTTAGGCCACATAGTTAGGGAAGCCATGAACCAACCATGCAAAACTCCTCTACAATAATGTCTACATTTTTTTTCATGGGAGTTCATCCCATGTCACATGGTTAGACAAAATTGTGCACCCTACTTAAACCCACTTTCCTTCCCCACACAATTACTTCTATCTATGTATCTTGGTTTTCATGGTTTTTTACTTACCATGAAACTAATATATTTTCTCCACCGGATGGGGTTCTGAGCTCCAAACAAGCCCCAAAAACCCCAAAAAACTAGCATGAACTCATAAGGAATTGATATTAGTTCCAAAATAAATTATTATAAAAAACATAAAAGGATACATACATGATGAAAAACTATATTATTACACATATTATTTCTCTAATAGTGAACTAACTATGCACCTCTTCCCGAACTATCATAAGATGACACACACTTACCTTGGTAATCTTCATGGTTTCCCTTAACCATGCATGAATCCTAAAAAATCTCAAGCACTTCCAAAACATACCAAAATCACCAAGAAAATATCCAACACTAAGACTAAACAAACCATAGATCAATAAAAACATAAAATAGTATCACATAACTCAAACAAGGGATGTTATATTATACCTACTATTTAAATTTACATCCTTAGAAGGTTGAAGATTGGCAATGATTTAGAATATAATTGAATATTTTTATAGTTTAAAGTACATGTGTTCCCATGAATCCTCCTAAACATGACCATGATTATATAATACCCACACCAAATGAATACATTTTACACACAATATCTTCACTCAACTATTCATATTAAATATTAGAGCATGGATAAATATACCATCCAGATCATGATAAACATGATCCCACAAAATTACACAGTTAGGGTCATGGTTGTACTTCTTTAATTGAGATTCATGGAAAAAATTATGAACAAAACTAAACCATGGTTTTAAATTCAATTAATAAGATACATCACCAATAAGTTCAAGTATCTCAAAACATTCAACATAACGAGGAGACAACTTACCTTTCATACCAAAATGATGAAACTGTAGCCTTATAGAGGCCTTCATGATAAAATGGTTCCCACTGTAAATGATGAAAAGTGATTACGGTGATCCATATAAAATTTTTGATGACTATGGTCCTTTTTTATTCTCTTCTAGATCATTTGAATTTTCTCTTCCATCACAATTCAAGGTCCAATGAGTGATGTCTCTACTGTCTCTTCCCAACAACGTGTATAGAAACATGGATGAACATTCAATGATTCAAATGGATCCATATGTATCATGTCATGGTAATTGTAATTCAAGAACTCCACTAAAGGTAAATAATATTCCCCAGAGGCAAAAAAATACTTATCACAATCTCTGAGCATGCACTCCAATGTATGGATCATACAATCAGACTTCCCATACATTTGAGGATGATATTCCATTCTCATAGTCAATTTTGTTCTAATGGATTGATATAAGGATCCCCAAAATAAAGTGGTAAACCCTGAGTCTTGGTCAGATATGACCAATACTATTACACCACGATTCTTTACTAATTTAGAAATATAAATCTTTTCTAGACCATCTACCATATTAGAATCATAGATTAAAATAAATTGGTATAACTTTTTGAGTTAGTCTATAATAACCTATATGGAATCAGGTATTGAAAGCATTATTGATTAAACTATGAAAAATTCTATAGTTATTTTCATCCATATACATTTCTATATAGATAATGATTTCAACATACCACCTTGTCTTTGATCTTCATCCTTGACTTACTGACATGCGAGGCATTTTGAAACATACTCTACGACTCTTCATTTTATAACAGACCACTAAAAATGATTTCTTAGTTCCTTGTACATCTTTTGGATGTCTAGATTAATAATATGATTTGAATGGTGATAAAAAATAAGAATTTTTTCCTGATAATACAAAATAACTACTATATAATTTTGAATAAGAATCACCAAGTTCCAATTTTCATCCATTAATGAATAGTGTATCCATTATGGAGTTTTAACCTCATTGTTAGATAATTAGTGTTAGATTTTTTAGAATCCCCAACCCACTCAACCAAATTAGTAACACAAGACACTAGAAAGAAGACTAAAACACTATCTTTCTTAAAAAATCTAGACGTATATATGCAGTCATCTTTATCAATTTCCACTAATTAGAAGCTTCTTTATCTAACTAATTATATTAAATTCTAGTAAGTGAATAATACCTTTAATTATACTAACCTAGTTTATACAATATTTAAAGGTTAAATATATAAAATATATTTCATCAATCACTAAAATCTTAGTTTCAAATATATTCATGAAAATATGTGTATGAAAATGTTATGATCGATAAAAATAGTGAAAATTTTACTAAAGAGATAAAAAAACATGTTTTTAAAGCATATATTATCATAGATAGTTCCAGATCATGCATCCTATTTTTTTCAAGCACATAAATTTGTCATTATCTTTAAGGTATAACATGATCTACTTGAAAAAGAACATATCCTAAAACAGATGTAAATACATAAAATACACCACATAAATTTTTTCTAGTTCTATTAAGTAATTTATAATCATTGAAGATAATTTCTATTTAATAACATTCAAGGATTTAGGAAAATCATCACTGCATTAGAATGGAAAACCTTTCATCACTAAATATTTCATTACAAATTAAATAAATAACATGTCATAAAAAAACAAAAATAACACATCAATACAGTAAATATATATATATCTCAAAGATATTATTTGTTGGTTAAGAAGAGAAAAAATGTCTATCAATTAAAGATTTATTGATACACCTTTATTAGAAATTAAATGGACAAGGAATCGTGTTTCTAGTATCATGAAGTAGCACATTGAGTATTTAGAATAAATATGACATTTTGATAGGTTACACAATACTAACTCCAAATGTTATTCATGATTTTTATTAGTTTGAGAGTACTTAAGTATATCATCAAAAAATTCCACAATAAATGAGAAAAGGTATCCGTGAAAGATACAATTCATCAATCCCATGAAAATATTAGTTCTTTCATTAGACTAAAGTGCATAAAATGGTATTCACAATGACCATAATAGATCCTAAAATATATATTTTGGATATACTACTTTTTAGTCTAATTTTTGCAATACCTCGATCAAAAATGAATCTTAGAGAACCATTTGGATCCCTTTAATTGAGTAAATAGTTCATTGATTCATAAATTGGATATCAGTTATTTATTATTACCCAAGTTAGATTCTGATAATCAATCAAAATTTGAATAGAACCATATTACTTATTCACAAATGGAACCGAAGAAGCTGAATGAGATTTACTAGATCTTGTGAAAAGTTTACATTCAAACTCTTCCAACAAGACATTTTATTCCCACAATTATATTGGTGACATCCAATAAGATAGAAGAGAAATAATACTGGTCCCTAGTTGGAGATAAAATAAAATTATACTTCCCTTTCTGGTTGAAATATAGAGAAAGTTTCACAGATAACATCAAGATATTGATGATTTCAAAAGTTATCACTAGGATAGTCCTAACCAAGTACACTAGGTATTTATCTTCCATAATTTAGATCAAAATATTCCATAATGATATATATCATTCCATAAAAGGATGAAAGACACAGGTTCCTAACATAAAAATCAATTTGGTCCTTGAATGTTATCAATCAATCAATTCCAAAAATTATATCAATGATGTTTCTTCCCGAAAATGAAAAAATATGAAACAAACTATGCCACATAAAAATTATAGAACATACTGTGCAATTAAAGCCTCATAACTCCTATTACTCGAGATGTGTTTGGATAATCATAAAATGAGGAATCATTTCCACATGATTATTTTTGAATGTTCTATAACAATCCGTTTTTGATGATGTTGAGTTTAATGATAGCACCCCAAACTATACATCAGATCAAAAATATACAGTTTGACCTCCGATGTGATGTTTTTGGGGGAAACAAACCCCGACATTAGGGGTCCGGGGGCTAAAGGCCCTAGATGAACATTTTGGGGAACTGTACAATGATAACTCAGTATAGCATAGTGGATCAGAGACATCAACATGGCACTACAGAAATGTTGAATCACTGTAGTAGTGTGGAATTTGGACATAATGATACTATAGATCCATGAAATTCCATCCATGGGTCACTATAGTATATTGGATTTGGGTGGCTGTGGCACTATATCACAATGGAATTTTCATAATGTTAGTGGCATAGTGAATCATCCTATTTATGATCTCTTTTGAGCTGGGGTTTCTATGTGAATTTTGAAACTCTGGAAACCACCCTATAATTGTGCTCCCAAAAATTGATGTTGTTTTACCTCTCAGTGGACACATGGATTTTCTAAGACAATATAAATCATTACGTCCCATGTTCATCATCTTATGGTTCTTTTGTTCTTTTTTTCCTCATCAACAAACAGTTATGTTATTTTGATTCTTGGAGTCTTTACAAAAACTATTATTAGGAGTCTGAGTTCAGATTTCATGAATTAAATATTTGATATAGAAGAAGGAAAGGTGAAGTATGATCACTTCATTGCAACTAACATCAGTGACTATAGGATAAAGATATAGGATTATCATTAATATAAACATATACACCTATCACTTCTGGGAATAAAACCAACATATATGGAGAAGATAGATAGGGATATACTAGATCTACCAGTTATTTGTGTGTGCACCCCATATTGTCCAAAAAAATTTAATTCAAAATCAGGTAATAAGAAGGATAGGATGTTTAAATCTATAATAAATATGTTCAAGAAGTATTTTTAATTGAACAAGGTATAACAAATGCAACAACTATTCATTCAAAAAATGATTTAAAGGAGTATTTTACAGATCACTTTATGAAATTCTACACCATCACAAGTAAGTTGACTTCAGTGGAAATTTATCTCAACAACGAGGTATTTTCCCTTGTTTTACTGTCTTCATTAGCTG
This sequence comes from Viscum album, assembly GCA_963277665.1. Classification (NCBI taxonomy): domain Eukaryota; kingdom Viridiplantae; phylum Streptophyta; class Magnoliopsida; order Santalales; family Viscaceae; genus Viscum; species Viscum album. The sequence continues at coordinate 908,982,601 of OY728148.1, forward strand.
AAATTTGGTAAGTGAATATAATAATCGTGAGCAGTTCATTAGGGAATATAAAGTTAGTTCAGAATGATTTATGGGATTTTATACTTAGTGAGGATATTAAAAGAAGATAATCAGATAGATTCTATGGTTATTCTCTTAACATTGAAGGAAGATGAAGATATACATAATGAGATAATCAGAGTGGATGATCAAAATCAAGAGGAATGGTCCAAGAAAAGGAAAAAGGGACATGGCTATACCTGTGAGATTTTCAATAAGAAATGACACATTAAGGAGTTTAGAGAAAATTGTAAGGTACTTAAAACTAGTATAATAGACACCACATCTAATGGATTTGATGATGTGTTGCTACTGAGCATGGATAGTGTCAGAACTCGGTTTTTCAATCAGGTATGGAGCATTTTAAATTTGGTTTAATTAATTATTTTGGACATAATACAGATGAATAATGAGTTCATGAAGGTTTCTGGGGTGACTGAGGAATTTTCAGAGTTCAAAACCCCATCCGATGGAGAAAATAGACTGGCCACATTATTTTTAGAAACCACGTCAGCTAGGAAACTTGGTTAGGAGTAACCATATGGTGATGGATAGTGGGTTAAATAAGGGTGCAAAACTTTTCCTAACTGTGTTCCAGGGGCAACATGCCCATGCAAAAACTAAAGACATTTTTGTAGAGGAGTTTTTCATAGTTGGAACATAGTTTCCCTAACTATACAGGATTACTATGAAACATGACCCTTAGTACAAAAGAAGGTGTATAATCAGTGCACAGTTTGGACAACCATTCTGCCAAACTTAGTGACCCCCTTTTTGGGTGAAATGACCGTATTTCCCTTAATTTTATGTTTGAACAGACACCCATATTTCTTATTTCTCTCAAGTGGAAAGAAAACACTTATTTCTTCACATTTTTAATCCTTCAAATATTTTTGATATTTATTGATCCCAACACACTGACCAAACTTTTATTGAATACACATTTATGATGATGGATGTGTATTAAAAATATATTAATTCCATTTAATCCATTGTTCATTTATCTTTCTCTCAATAGAGTTATCAAGGTGTAGGAACATATGAACTATTTTCTGGGTGAAGATCCGTTCTATAGATCTCTTTTAATCCAGGATAAATTTGAGGCTGATACTATATGAAGAGAGTTATATGATTATGAGGTTGGTGGTATATAACTCATCCCTCAAGTTCTGTCATTTTGTAAATTTATGTAATTGTGAACACGCTAATTTCAACGGGTGTGGCCAACTAAATTGATGTGTCTAGACTATAGTCATTATAATAATATTCTAATACTCTTATTAAATAGGTGATTCATCATTTGAGGTTATGACCTCACCCTCAACCACCCTATGTAGGGTTTTCCCTTAATTATTCATTTTGATGTTTGCTGTGTGCGGCTGCACCACTGTTCGAGTGTTATTTGGATTGACCCTCATAATGGTAATACTTCCTTAATTAAATTAATATTGAATTGGTTTTTTAATATCTGTTTAATATTTTATTTTCCCTTTGAAATTCTAAGGTACATGAATTAAATTAATCAATGAATCTTTAAATGGTTAAATTTGAAATTTTAATATGTATATGACTTTGCCTAATGAAATGTAATAGAATGACCCAGTTTCACATGTGTAGAAAACCATTTAATGACAGATGTAAGGTAAATGAGTGAAAAAAATGAATTTTAGATCAATAATATGAATTATTAAATGGTTTTATATCATTAATCCTTATCACACTGATGAAAGGTATGGAATGACCCCCTTTGACTTATTAAATGGTTTGAGTACTACATGGATTAATTAATTTGTTGAATTAGTTATAAGGTAACTATTTAATTTAAACACTGACACTATCATAGGAGTTTTCAGACTCTTGTTAGCCTTGGATTCCCATGGGAACACCTAGAGCACTCATGGATGCCATTCTGATTCAAGGATGTTGGTTTCCCAGGGTGAGACCCACCTTGGAACCCAATCATTATCAACTTGTGGATTCTTGATATGACTTTATAGGATCCCTCCTTTATTATAAAAGAATTATTAGACACACTCGTTGGATATAGTGTGACGTCTATGGACATGAGTATTCTTGGATACACCCTTATGTCCAATATGTGCATATCCCATTTTACCTTGGACGATTTCTTTAGACTCAATTAGAATTATTATTTTGGAATGAATTGGGTCTTCCCCCTGGATTTCACTCTTAACTCTTTATATAGACTATGATTTCTTACCTACGGTTGATGAAACCCTAAGGTCATGGATGCCTTTTTTATTAGCTTCAATCCCTTTCAATGTTATTATAGTTCTGGATGCCTTGTTACATCTTGGAAAATTCACTATGGATTTTATTTCTTCCTATGCCTCACGTGACTAACATATATAAACTAGAACATAATTAATAAAATGAAATGGTTACATGTTCATACACCATCTAAGTCTAAAGTACGTACTTTGGTATTTAGATTACTATACTGTTTAAATTTATATATGAATACTTTCACAAAGTTTCAGATTATGTTACACAGACTGGATGTTATAGATTCCGTTGGTGGTGGCCTACTATGATTTATCTCAAACCCCATCTGGGACACCATTGGTACCCAAGATGATTACATATAGGTGTTGACAAGGGGAAACATCTTGTTTTGGACACCTGATATTGCTTGGTTTCACAGAATAGAGGTTGGTAGTAGATGACCAAGCTGGATCTTGGGATGCCAGATAGTTTTTGGTCACTTTTTTCTACTTTTTTATAGCATACATTTCCCATTACCTTGTATCCATGATTTCCATTTTTTTAGAAAATGAAATGTATCATTAGCTTTTTTTTTATGATTATCAGTTACATCAATTGTTTATGGTTACTGTATACTTCTTTTGTGCCATCTGTTTATACTACTTCCACTATTCACCTATTAGTATATTTATCAATTATGTCCCACTTTTGTAATGATGGAATAGTCTCCCTATGGACACAACCTAGTCTCTCATTGCTAGTCGACATCCTTTGGCTTTTAGGGAGATTCACTTGAGGCCATGTATCCAAATGGGCTCAGGGAAACATTGAGTGGCATCAAGGGTCAGGATTTCAAAAAGTGATATGAGAGGATTATATTCATCATTTAATATTTGGAGATAATATACATACAATTTGTATTTTTCGGAACATGGTTATAAGATGTTCTTGGGCATAGCTAACCCATGTGCATGGTAATGCCATGTTACTGAGAATAGTAATTATTGTTATGATTTTTCCTATTTCAGTTGTAATCATTTCACAATTGGGTGACATACATGGTATGAAATGATTATTATTATTATTGTTATTAAGATCATTATCTCATCCTTGGACAGATGACCTGAGGGAAAGGAGTATCAATCATGCATTATCATATGCACCTAAAATTCACTGACATGCATATTTCATTCCATATAAGTGCATTCCACTACATGAATTTTCTTTTATTTATTTTTATTGTTTAGTGAGACTTGTATATATATATATATGCATGTGTTGATTTTTGGATGCAATTGAGTGATTTCCAGTTACGAATTAGGAGTTTTATGGGACATCTTGGGTTAGAATAGATAGTTTACTAAGTCTAGCTATCATATATAACCCTTTACATTATGTGACCAGATACAAACTATGTTAATTAGAAATTAAACGTGTAAAATTTAATGATAAGTTATATGGGACTTGAATCATTGGAAATTAAGATCCATTTAAAATTAACCTTGATATATGAAGATTAAAAAATGAAAACCATAAAAGTGAAACATTACTTGTAAAATGAAATGGTTTCAAGTAAATGAATAGGAAAAGTACTATTGAAAATTCACCTATTAGAACCCATTTAATTTAAAGAATAACACTTACTAATACATGGCCTTATAAGTCGGTAGTTGGAGTATTCAACCATGGGCAGTGATCCCTTTCCTTTCACACATCTTTTCGTATTTCTATATTTTCACTTAGAGATTTTTCTGAGGTGTGTCCATGGAATTTATAGACCAATACCATGATGATGTCCTCATTTCTTGCTCTATGAGGGTGGAGATGACCATGATCCATACATGGTAGTCCCTGATATTCCAGTCTTATTGAAAAGAGTTCTACTTTTGGAACGACCTTTTTTACCTAATATAGGCACTAACACTCATCTTCAAGATAGTTTTATATATATGAAGCAGTCCATGCATGTTGCTCTATAATCTATACCTATAATGGATGATCTGACATGTAAGTTAGAACTATAGAATCCTCCTACCTTCTCAGGGATGTCAGTCCATATGCTACAATGTTTTGCTAGAGGCCACACTATCTATCTTTGAGTATCTGGAGATGCCTCCCTAGAAGAGGTTCAAGCTTGATACTTATATGTTTTATGATTCATATAAGCACTATTGGGATGTGGTTACCCTGAATGGTTTGCATGTAGGAATATTATGGGAAGATTTCCAGACTATCATTTATGATCAATTATTTCATCATACACTGAGGGATGACCGATCCAAAGAGTTCATGTATCTACAATAGGGTGATATTTTAGTCATGGATTATTCAACACGTTTCACTGAGTTTTATCACATTGCACCATTTCTAGTCAGTGCTGAGCTTATTAATGCTAGATGATTCAAGGATGGGGTCTAGTATGATATCAGTACTCAGGTGAATGTTTTCTCCTACCTAATTTCTATGATATCATTAATCAGGATCTTATCGTTTAGTGCAACCAGAGGGAAGAGGATCATACATGGAATTGAGGAACAATGTTGAGGAAGGCCATTAGTTATTATTGCATTAGAAAGAGATCCATCAAGGTTTCATGTTAGAGCAATGGAGGTGAGAGTAACTACACTTATAACTCTATTGTATGCCATTAATGTGGATGACAAGGGAATCTAAAGCCTAAATGAGATAGATACCCAATAGAATGCCTTACTTAAGGCCACATGAAGAATATTTAGAGAATCTATCAGACCATTCCATCTACTTTCAGTGGAAGAGGATCTACACTAGTTTGATATTCAGAGGGAGGTTCTTTTACTCCACATCAGGTGGGAATTTGGAGTAGCACTGGTTGAGGAGGAGGTCGTGGTCAGGGTATCTAGACTCCAGATCATTAGTTTCAGTAGATAATTCATACTTAGGGTAGTCCAACTACAACATAGGGACATGGATTAGGCCATTTTCCTTCTTTGCAGTTGATTCATGAGAAATAAAGTATAGGACCATCTGTAGTATGAGTTACTATTCTAGTAAACTCTACTGTATTGTCTACATTATTTGATATAGGTTCTTCATACTCCTTAATTTCTTTATCTATAAGGGAAAGTATCGACCTGTAATTACCATATTACTATGGTGTAATAACCCTGGATACAATTCCGAGTGTATGTCTAGAGGGAATTTGCCAATGGAGGGATTACCCCATTGAGGTAGGTAGTTACACTTTCTTGTGGAACCTCATTGTTCTTGAGATGGCATAATTTTTTATCATTATCAAGATGGATTGGTCAGTATTATATCATTCCTTTGAAGACTACTCTAACCGTTGGGTATATTTTACATCACTAGAGGGAAGACGTTATCTAAAGAAGGGTGATTGGGATGTCCGGGCTAGCAGGGCTGGACCAGAGAATAATAGGATAGGTGGGGTGACCGCCTAGATTTCTAATCTCTACATAAAGGATCATGGTTTACATCAGGATAAACTCCCTCTAGTATTAGATCTTTTCCTAGATGTGTTTATCGATTATTTATTCCGCATACCTTTGGAGAGAGAGGAAGATTTTATGATTGAGAGTATTCTAAGAGTAGCTCAATTTTTCATGCCTCTATACAGGATGAAACCTACTAAGCTCTAGAAGATTATGTTGTAGTTAGAGGATCTAGTGCTCAAAGGTTTTATACGGCCCAACACTTCCTATTAGGGTTCACCTAATCTTTTTTCCAAGAAATTGGATGGGACCCTATATTTAAGCATGGATTATTGATTTTTTAACGAGATTACAGTCAAGAACTCATATCAAATTCCTCAAATAGATGATCTCCTTGTCCACCTTTGAGGAGATAAGGTGTTTTATAAGATTTAACTAAGATAGGGACATCATCAGGTGTGAGTCAGTATAAAAGACATACCATGTTCATGATTCCATAGTAATTATGGTCTTTACGAGTACCATGTTATGGAATTCAATCTTAAGACTGTGTGCACCATTTTCATGACCTTGATGAATAGGAAATTCTGCCCCTATCTGGAATCTTTTGTTGTATTATTTGAAGATGACATCATGGTGTATTATCACACTTGTATCAACCATTATATGCACCTTGATATCATTTTAAATACATATAAAAAGCCTCAAATTTATTCCAAGATTACTAAGTTCCACTTATAGTTTCAAAAAGATAACTTCCTAGGTCATATTATCTTATAATTAGGAGTATCTGTTGACCCAAATAAGGTGAGTGTTGTGGTTTACTATGAGCATCCTAAGAACATTTTTGATATATTGAGTTTCTTGGTAATGGATGGATATTATAGGAGTTTCATAAAAGAATTATCATTCCCTGATACACATATTAATGGTTTTATAAAGAAGGGTGTTAAGTTCATGTGGTTAGAAGAGTGTGGTAAAGTATTTTAGGAGATAAAGGGATGCTTATATTTGAACGTATTTTGATACTTCTAGAGCCTAGAATAGGCTATAAAATTTCATGTGGTGTATTGGGAATAGGTTTAGGAATAGTGATGATTCATTAGGACATACACATTGCATATAGATCTTGGATTTTGAGGCCTCATGAGAGATACTACCAAACAAATGACCTTGAGCTAGCAGCAGTTGACCATACCTTAAATTACTGGGAAAACTATCTGATGGGAGAGCTCTTTGTGGTTTATATGGACCAAAAAGACTCAAATATATCTTTATACTCCATGGATTGAACCTGAAATAGTGTTTATGATTCAAATATATTCATTCCTTTGATTTGGAGCTTGTTTATAAGCTTGGAAAGGAAAATTCAATAGGTAAAGAAATGAACGGGAAAACCCAGGCCCAATACCTATGAGAAGACAATGAAGAATGAAAATTTATTACCCTCTTTTCTAATATACATATATAGTTTCATGAAATTCCTAAGATTTTTTATCCCTCATCCTTGACAGTTACCTTTTCCCTCCTTGAGAAGGTGATAAGTAAGAGATTTTCAGATCTGGAATGCTTGGTAACTCAGGAAAGTATTTCAGGAGATACCCCGATTCTGGATTGATTTGGGGATATATAAGACATCCTATATATTCATGGAAGTGTCTGGGTTACTAAAGATATAAGAGAGGAACTGATGCATGAGTCCCATTCTTCTCAGTGGGTAGTTCATATAGGCATCTCCAACATGTATTAAGATATTCAATGCCAGTACTGGTGGTCTGGGATGAAACTTCAGATAACAAGCTTTATTACTAGGTGTTACACCTATTAGTAGGTGAAAGTAGATCAACAAAGTCCTATAGGTTTGTAAAAAAAAACTTATAGTCATGAAATTTAAATGTTAAGATATTTATGTGGAATTTGTAGTCGTCTTATCAAGGTCTTCTTGAGGTAGAGACACTGTATAGATTGTTATTGTACAATTTATGAAAGTAGACCACTTCCTTCCTATTTGGGAGACTTTATCTATTGATGAGATGGGAATATTGTATTCCCATGAGATCATAAAACTACATGGGTTGACTTTTACTATCATTTTAGATAGGTATTGTTGTTTCACATCATGATTTTGGTAGGGGTTATTGAAATCTATGGGTATACAGGCGCTTCTGAGCACAACTTTTCAACCTGAAATCGATAGACATCCAGAAATTATAATATAGGTTACAGAAGACATGATATAAGAATTATTATATGATTTCATAGGTTCTTGGGAGAAGTATATTCCTCTTTTGGAGTTATCCAAAAATAATATATTCCACATAGCGATTCATATGGATCATTTTGAGGACCTTTATAGTAGGTTGTGTTTTTCTACCTTGTCCTGGGTAGAGGTAGGTGATGCATCCCTACTAATTTCTTTTCCCATTCATGAGAGTTGGAGTAGATTAAAATAATTATTTTTTTATGCCTACTTCTCATCCCAACCATAAATCTTATGCTGAACACCGTTAAAAACCTATCGAGTTTGAGGTTAGGGAATGTGTTTTACTATGGTTATCTCCCAGGTTTGGTCATAGATGGATATGAAGGAAAGGGAAGATGTATCCTCTTTATATTGGGGAATTTGAGATTATAGAGAGAGTATGAATGGTATACTATTTATTTTTATAACATTAGAGGTACCATTCCATGCAAGACATCTTCCGCATTTCACAGCTTCACCGTTATAATGGTAATCAATCTCATAATGTTGATCCTGAAGAGGCTGAGATAGATGTCAATGCTTTATTTGAGGAGTATCCTATATGAATCATTGAATATACCATGAAGGATCATTGAGGTAGGTGTATCCATTTAGTACAAGTGATATGGTAGCACAACGAGGTACATGATGGGACTTGGGAGTGAGAGGTCGATGTACGTGCCCAGTTTCCAAAGTTGTACTCAGACAGTGTTTCACTACCCTTGGAAGGTGAACTCAAGGAAAATTTCCTTTTAGGGGGGAAGACTTTAAGAAATTTGTTTTTAAATTATATATGGATACTTTTAATGTTTTTATAATTTTGTTGGACGTAATATGGATCCATAATGAGTTCATGAAGGTTTTCGGGGTGTTTGGGGATTTTATAGAGCTAAGAACCCCAGTTGGTGGAGAAAATAGACTGGCTGCATGGTTAATACAAAAATGTAAGCTATTCTACATGGTTAGGAGTAACCATGTAGTGCCAGATTTTTGGGTAACAAAGGATGAATGATTTTCTCTAATCATGCACCAGGGGTGGCACGCCGATGAAAAAACTATAGACATTGTTGTAGGGGAGTTTTTTATGTTTGGTGCATGATCTCCCAAATTATGTATCCTAACCATAAAAATTTCCTATTAATATAGTAGAAGGTTCATGATTTGTGTACGATTTGGCCTACCATCCAGCCAATCCATGAGACCCCTATTTTGGGTGAACTGGATATATTTACCTTAATGATATGTTTAAACACACCCCTTATTTCTTATTTATATAAAGTGGAAAGAAAACCATATTTTATCCTCCTTTGAGATCCTTTGAATAATTTTGACAGTTTTATCCCATATCTCTTTCTGAACTCTGATTTGATCCCCTTTCATCATGTTTGATGCACATCCGTAAGATCTCGATTCCTTTTTAGCCATTATTCATTTATCTTTCTCTTGATGGAGTTATTGAGTTGTAGAATCATATTCCATATTTTTATATTTTTGATCCATTATTCAGACATATTATAATATAGTCCAAATAATAGGATGATACTAGATGAGGAGATTCATATGAGTATGATTTAGGTGGTATATAACTCATCTCTCAAGTTTCATCATTTTATAAATAACCCTAATTGAGTGCATGCAGATTTCACTTAGTGTGGCCTATTAAATTTATTTTCCTTGATTATAGTAATTATAATTGAATTATAAGACTCCTATTAAATATTCTATTCATCATAAAAGGATATGAACTCAACTTTGACCACCCCAAGTAGGGAGTTTTCTTTAATTGTGACTTTTTAGGTTTGTTATGTGAATCTGCGCCATCATTCAGGTGTTCTTTGGCTTAACCCTTATAATGGAAATCCTTTCATAATTAAATGACTGTTGTATTGGTATTTTACTATCCCTTGAATATTTTATTGTCACTTAGACCTTCTAATTCAAGTGCTTGAAATTAAACAATGAATTTTTATATGGTTAAATTAGAAAGTAAACTATGTATATTACTTGGCCTAATTAAATGTTGTAGAATGACTTGATTTCCCATACATAAAACATCTTTCCATGACCAATGGATGAAATACAAGTGAACCTAAAGAAATGAATTATATTAATATGAATTATTAAATGGTTTCATTTCCTTAAATCTTGCCACACCAATGAAAGGTATGGAATGAACCCCTTTTAATTGTTAAATAACATCAGTATTACATGGAATAATTAATTTTATGAATCAATTATAATGTACCTATTATATATGGACATTGAAAATATTATTGGAGTGGTTAGACTTGAGTTATCCTTGGATACCCAAGGTAATTCATTGATCACTTGTGGACTCCACTCCCATTCAAGGATGTCGGCTGCCAAGGGTGAGACCCACCTTGGAACCTAATCTTTATCTACTAGTGGATGAATAGTATGAAACTATTGATCCACCCATTATTACTACAAGGTGACTTGGATACACTCCTTCAATCTCACATGATGTCTATATTCATGAGGTGCCTTGGATACACCCTTGTGACCAATCACTTATTATACTATTTTACAATGGATGATTCCCTTGGACTCATTAAGAATTATTACTATGGAATGTCATGGTTGTTTCCCCTTGGATTACATTATTAACATTTAGATAGGATATAGTTTTTTACCTGATTTTTCTTAACACTAGAGGTCATGGATTCCATGGTTATTAACTTTTATCCATTTCATTATTATCATAATCATGGATTCTTTTTTTACATGTTGGATAGTTCACAATTATTATCATGTTCAGATGTTAGTGCTGGTTCTGCCTCATGTGAATTAAATATATAAACTATGAAATTATTAATAAAATGAATGAGTTACATGTTAAGACTCTTTCTGAGTCTAAATTAGGTACTTGGGTATTTACATTATCGTGCTTCTTACTTTTTTATATGGATACTCACACACTGTTTTAGTTTATATTACATGAAATGGATGTTATAGAGACCATTAGAGGTGGAATAATAAGATTTATCTCACACCCTATTTGGGACACCATTGCTACCTTGAGATATTACTTGTGTAAAAAAATTAATATAGGAAAGCCTTCTGTTTTGGACACCTGATATTACATGATTGCATAGGATGGAGCTTGGTAGCATATGGCATAGCTGAATCTCAAGATGATATATAGTTTTTTTCCTCTTTCTAGTACTTTTGTAGAGTATACATTTCTTATTTCCTTGTATCCATGTTTTTCATTTTTTTAGAACATGAAGAATATCATCATCTTTTGTATACGATTATTAGTTTCCCTAGTTGTTTATAATTCCTTTCTACTTCTATTTTTTCATCTATTTATACTTCTTCCATGATTTAAATATTATTATATTTATCCACCGTGTTATAATATAGTAATGAGGGTATCGTCTCCCCATAGACACACCCTAGACCCTATTTTCTAGTCGGAATCCTATGACATTCAAGGATATGTGCTTACAACCATGTTTCTAGACAGGCTCAAGGAACCTTTTAGTGGAATCCATGTTTTGGATGCCATATATAGCCCTATGAACCCTCAATTTTAGACTCAGGGGAATATTTCCATCGCTAATCAACGAAAGGTTTCTTGAAAACTAATATTTCAAAATTTTGTAAAGTTACATCTTTCTGATGATGAAACCTTATATATTATTGGAAAGGGAGATACATGGGTTTAAACTAAGAGTGAGAGATTTATGGTTCTAGGGAAGGTGAGGTATATCCATGGATTAAGAAGAAATATTATTTTTGTTGGGAAAGATGAGTGTGTATGTTTTAGTACGATGCTAACTAGTGGTGCATGAATGATTATGAAGGGATATATAATCATAGCTCAGGGATAAATGAATGGTACCCTATACAACATGGAATAGACCTTCTTGGAAATGCTTGAATAAAAAAAATTCAATCAGGGATTCACAACAGTACAAGTATAGTCTAGGACACATGAGTGAGAAGGGGATGAAGGTGATAGAAAAAAGTAATAAAATTGGAGATAAAGTCAATGGATGTTGACCAATATGAATATTTTATCTTCATAAAGTAGAATAAGACATATTTTTTGAAATCCAGCTTAACAAAAAAGGTTGGGACAATAGACTTAGTGTATACTGATGTATGGGGGACTATATTTGAATATTATCTTAGCATCTCACAATATTATACGAAATTTATTGAAAAATCAAAGAGGAAGTTATGGGATAACTTTCTAAAAAGAATATATGATGTAATTAAGGTGTTTCAGAATTAGAATACCATAGAGTAGAATTATTGAAGATCAAATATAAAATGATTGAGGTCTAAAAAAGATAGTGATTATGGAAGTCAAGAGTTAATGGAATTATGTGAGAATAATGGAATTTGGTGGGGGTCAGACTCCTCTATATAGACTATAGTATAATGGTGAAGTGTAATGGATCAATAGGACTCTAAATGAACATTCAAAGAGTATGAGGCTACACTCTAGGTTACCCAAGACTTTTTGGGAAGATTCCATAGAAATAGTAGCATATATTTTTTAATAGGATCCAATATTTACCATTGAGAGAATGCATACCTAATCATATCTGGAATGGAAATTATTTAAAATACTCAAATTTACAAGTCTTTGTTTGTTTTACATACGTAATTATTGATGCTGATATAAGGGACATGATGAATATTGAGTCCTAATCTAATTTTTTTACTTTGTATAGTGCTGAGTAGTTTTGTTAACACTTTTAGGATGATTTGAACAAGATTCTCATCAAAAGAAAAAACATAACATTGAATGAATGTGTCAAAAACAATGATCATCATGTAGCTAATGTTGATAGAGGGAATTAAGAATCATAGTTCTAATAGAAATTGGTGATTGAAGGTGTACCAGATCATATGCCACCAAAACCAATGGAGCCTATAACTCAAGTGAATTTGAGGAGATCAAAAATGGAGAGAATGAATGTGTAGAGGTAATCATGATTTATTAATTATCATTTATTTACTAACAATGGATAACTATAATGTTATGATTGGGTATTTTAGTTAAAGGATTTGAACATGTCAGAGATGGAGATGAAGGAGGAGATTTATTTCTTGCATGATAATAATACTCTGGTGTTGAACCCTTTTTCATAAGGAATAAAATAATCTCAGAAAAAATGGGAACACTATTACATTAAATAATATGATGGAAATAGGAGGTAAAAGGAGAGGCTTATGGTGAATAATTTTCAATAGAAGAAAGGTGTGATATTTAATAAAATTTTCTCACCTGTAGAGAACCTTACCACCATCTAGGGGGTTCTCATTGTTGATGAAATAGAATAATTAAACCTTGAGTATCTTTATGTTAAAACTTATTTCCTTCATGTAGATCTAGAGGATAAAATCTATATGCAAAATACATTGGGATATATTGAGTCACGAAAAAAATACCTGGTGTGAAAACATTAGAAGAGATTATATGGGTTGAATTAGGAACCCAGACAATGGAACAAGAATTTTGATGCATTAATGACTAAGAATTCATACAAATTATGTGGTATTGATAAATGTTAACACATCATGTTTTATTTGTGATGGATATGTTATAAATATTCTATATGTTGATGGAATTATCATTTAAGGATCATGCATGAAGAGGATTGATGTGAAGGAAGGGAAGTTGGATGAGAAGATTTAGATGAAAGATCATGGATAAGAGGGAAATATTTTGTGGTTGAAGATGGAAAAAGACTGAGTAGATGGAACCTTGATGTTATAACATGTTGACTACATTTGAAAGGCTCTAATCAGATTGAATATTCTTTGAGAAAAGAAAATTTCTATTCCCCTAGTGGGCCATTAAAAATTATCAATGGTGGAATCACTAAAGATATTATAATATGTTGAGTACACAAAAAATGTTACATACACATCTGATGTTGGAAAAATGATGTATTCCATTTTCTGTACTTTACGTAACACTACTCATACTATGTGAGTTATGAGTAGGAATATTTATAACCCTAGAAAAAAACATTTTGAAGCTGTGAAGTGGATACTAATGTATTTTAAGGGAAGAAAGGAAGAATATCTATGTTTTTGGAATGTAAAAGCATTGAAGGGGTATGTGGATAAAATCCTTCTGGTTTATATTGATAGTAATAGGAGTACCATAAGTTTTGTATTTATTTGAGGATAAATTTTAGTAAGATGTATATCTAAATTAGATAAGGTGATGGATTTATCCACCAGAGAGGAAGAATAACTTGGTGTAATAGAAGATATAAAATAGATGGTTTGGATGATGAATTCTTAGGATGAGTTAGGTAGAAAGTGAGGGGACAATGTATTTAACTATGACGGTGAAAGTGAAATAAATCTTTCAAATAACATTTTTTTGATTCTTATATGGAGCATATTAAGTTGAAGTACCATTTTATCAGAGGATTGATAAATGATGGGTTTCTGAAATTGCATATGATTCATGGAACCAGAAATACTACAAATCTGTTTGCAAAGTCAATGGCAATCTAGAATTTACGGTACTATTCTACTTCTATTGGTCTCCACTGATGCATAGAGGATGAGAGGCATAATATGGTAGCACATTATGTGATCAAAATAGAGAAAAGAGCTAGTATTTTTGAAATTATCATCTTGTAATTAAAGAAGTGAATGGAAATCATTCACTAATGAGTAAAGATGAGGAGAAGATCTGATTAAGGATGTTTTCTATGTTAGTGGCATCAATAATGGTCAACATAGAGTATTATGATCCTAGTGGTATATTATTGGAATAGTGTATCTTAATATAAATTGGATGATGTCAGGACTAATTCTGGGGACCCAGACTTCATAGGAGACAAAAAAATACATGGTTCATACTCTATAGTGATCTCATTGGTGGTTTCATGGGGAAACACATCCTTGATTTGGGAGTCTGGGGGCCAAAGATCCCCAAACCAAATTTTGGGGATTGTAGCAATGATGACTCAATGTAGCATGACTGATTAATGGCACCAATGGGAAATTTTAGTAACGTGGACTCACTGTAGATGTATGATACATGTCAATGTAACTGTATGGAATTTTGAGACTACCATACTTTATCTCTATAGACTTTTATCAACCATTCATTTTATTTGTTAAGAATTGGGTGGCTGAGGTACTATAAAAATATTATCTTTCTATGAGGGTGGTGGAATAATGAAATCATCCTATTTATGAGTTCATTTGATCAAGGGTTGTTGTGTGTATTTTAATTTATTTAAATCCTCTATGTAATTTTTCTCTAAAAATTTGTGATGTTATTCTAACTCTTTGTGGATGTAAGGATTTTTCACAAATCATGTAAATCACTTTGTCCAATATTCATCTTATTCTTGTTATTTTTTTTGATTTTTTCATCATATTCTAACTATTTTGTCACTATGACACCCAAAATTTCCACAATAGAAATCCCATAAGATTTAGGACTCAATAAGAAATAATAGAGTGGGATGCACTTGTATCAAACGAAACATTCATAAGAGATGAGATTAAAAGGATGATGTTGCATAGTGTTGAAGGGAATTATTGATTCTCTATGGCTATTTTATCTATAATATAAAATTATTTCTAGGTCCTCTAGATAAATATTTTATTAATTATTGTTTATGCATTATCTACAGTGTTGTGGTGTTCCTAAAATCACCTCAATTCACTCAGTTTTGAGGCTGAGAACTATTTTAATAAGACTGAACCATCTATGTATAATTGAATTATGACACGCTAGATATATTTCCACTAGTTCTCCTTCGGGTTATAGTAAAAAAATGTGTTCGGAATCCCATTAGACAATAAATATGACACTTCTAATGTGGTACTATACAATCCCTTTTCCTGTGATCTAATGATCAACATTGAAAACAACAATGTATAGTGATGTGATACAGAGGAAAAGAAACTGATCTAGTTTATTGATTCTTAGATACTATGTTCCCTTGAGAATATGTTTCCATATTTTTATTATTTACAAAGTTGTTGTTAACACTTGTACCTTTATAGGTAAAATTGTTCCTACACTATAGGTTCATGTGTAGTTTTTTTCCACCATAGTCACACTATTAACCATCTCGGTATAATCATCAATACAGAAGATAAATATTCTAGATCAAACTATTGATTGATACACTACTACAAAGATATGTTCCATTTTTAACTCTCTAGAGGAGATCTCCACAAAAGGTTAAGATCAGTTCAATAACATTGATACATACTCAGTGATAGATAGATTTTCTTTCTTGGGGAGTAATGAAATCTATTTAATTTGTGATCTTGATGGTATGTGGGGGAGAATTACATGTTAAAAAATTCATCAAACATTTTATATATAAGGTCCTGATATTTTCTAGTTTGAATTAATATATCGTATAATTTCTTCAAAATCAATTTGAGAATGTATTCCATTATATTTACCTTAATATTATTCAAGGGAACTAGAAAATCAATGATATTATTAATTTGATGAAGCGATGCCTCTATGTTTTCTATTCCAGAACCCCATTGAAATATTAGTGGATTATTATTTTGAAATTATAATGATAGATTTTCATGGAATTTTTGTTTAATGTTATTTCCCTTATCAATATATTATGAGTATTTAACTATAATATAAATGATATATTTATTCACAAGTGATTCAGGTTGAATAACTATTTCAATCTGTTCCTTTTGCTGATTTCCCTATCTTTAAACTAGTTACATCTCTCTATTACCATAACCAATTTTCACTTTGGAACCACATTATAACTAATTTTAGGTATTAAAATATTTCAAATCATAAAAAACTAAATTATCACAAAAAAACATGAAAATGTTTTAAAATAAAAAATGGATGATGTAGTCATAGTAGGAAGTCAATATACCAATTCATGATACTCTACACCCATAAACTAAACCCATGATAACAAGGTGAAACACTCCTAACGTTTTGTATGTACACCTTTTGTACCTACACCATCTTGATAACATAAATTTTATAAAAACGTTTTTATCTAGTTCTTTTTTTTATAATAGCCACAATTTTTTGAGTTATTATTTTTCAAACTAATTTATTATTTTTGATATTTTTCATGTCATGAGATATTGAAAATAGATTATTTTATATTAAATTACTATGTTTGTCTTGCATTATATGAAGCACCAAGTTAATAATGCACTACACAGAACATAAATATTATCTTTCTCTACATGGAACACCAAGGTTATCTTCTGTTACAGACAACAATTACTTTCCTTGATGGCTTGTGATACAGGTATTACTTTTTTTTACAAGAATAACAGTATATCATTAAAATGTTATTATTTAAAAATAAAAAGATATAACCTTAAATTTAAATTAGTTTTTATGAATAGTATTAAATAATTTATGAAAATATGTCATTTCCACAAAAATAAGATGAATTCATAGGTTACCAATTGATTATAAATGAATATGAAAACTGATTAAATACAAAGGAAAGTATTTTTAATTTTATAGTCATAAAGCTGTTTTCACCAAATAAATTAAACTAATTACAATTATTGAGTGATATTAATGTAATATATATGTTATATATTCAATAAAATATATTTTAAATTCATCTGATATATTCTATAGACACAAGATAAAAATAAACAAAATTTTATGCATAAAAGCATATTTTTTAAAAAAGGCAGTTTTACCTCCATTTAATGGAGAACCCATTTTAAATCCAATTTTTGGAACTTTTATATATTTAATATTTTAAATTAAATTTAATTCTATCAATAAAAATATAAAAATTAGTTTAGGATAAATTATTTGTATTTTTCTGTAATGTTTCATTTTTTAAATGAATAGATAAAAATACTGGATTTTAATTCAAAATAGGTTTTTAATTTAATTTATTAATAAAGTTAAATTATATTTTAAAGTTTATTAAATGTTTATTTTTATAATTATTTTATAAATTAACAAAATTTTGGTCATTGGATCTAATTTCACATTGAAATTGGATATAAAAACTATTCAAACTTTTGATCATTTTTTACTTTAAAAGCCTGCATTGTCGTCTAGTCGGTGAGATTGATTTTTAATTATTTTCTACCACTTATGTTATTGGAAGTTTTAAAAACAGATTCCATTTTTTTATACATAATAATTTATAATATCTAATAATGTCAAATTATTTTTTACTAAAAATATTAGTGAATGTAATTAAAATTAATTACATTGATTGAGGTAAAATTAAGATTAACTAAGGACTAAACCTTAAATTTATGACTCAAAACGACCTATAAACTTGTCCAAGAGCCATTGGATGGATATATATTGACCATATACTCCATTTTATATAAGTTTTTCTATTATTGGATCCACTTTAAAAATAAAATATGTGGGTGGAATTTTCTCTTCAAATATTTAAAAGAGTGTCACTCCTCATCCACTATAAAATGACATCCTTTCCACCCACCTCCTCACACCTCTCAAGGCTCTTGTATCACTCTAAATCATTTAAAATAAGATAAAAAAATTCCTCCTTTAATCCTTTAATAATACCATTTTACAAAAAGAAACCTAAGGAAGCCTCTTGGCACAAACTATAAGGAGTTACCTGATTAAGAGACAAAGTTTTCCTTCAAGATCCTTTCTTTTATTTTTTTCTCCACACCTCAACTATATTTATTGAATTATTTTATTAAAAAATATATATCCTAAATAAATTAGTATTTTTAATGCCATTTATTCAAACTACACTTACTTAAACCTCCATCTAATGGGTAATAGACATACTATTTACATGTATGGTGAACTACCCTCTCACTAAACGTTGACTGTTCATTTTTCTTCAACCGCATCTTATGGTGGTAATTACGATGGAAAATATATTAATATATGTCATATATTATTTTTTATTCTTTTTTATTATTTTTAAAATATATATGTTTTTTACTTTCCATTTTGTGAAAATATGATAATTTCGTTTGAGGAAGTGTAGACTACTACCCCCTCAAAGAACCCTGATTCGTTCACGCACTAGAGGGAATGTATTAAGTTTGGGTTTAGTGAACTTATATGATATATATAACATTATAATGATACTTTAATTATATTAAACACACACACACACATATCATTTTCATTCTTTCCTTTAATTCGATAATAAAAATAGAAACAAAGTTCAAGCATACGTATGACTTACCCTCTCCCTAAATGGTGTATTCAATTTTGTACTTTGATATTCTATAGATAATTATAATACAAATATCAATAATAAATATAATATTTATATAATATTTACATTCTATAATCATTATATAAGTATATGTGCTGAAGATATAAAAAATTGAGACACATGAGAAGAACAAAGAGGATATTACCCAAAGTGAAACCTTAACATAGGACTATTAAAAAGATTGTAATATAAGGTAATAAAAAACCACATATTATATTATATATAAGAATATTATTCTATAAAATATTTTTAATAAACTTAAAATTATTATATAATAATTTTGTATGAGTACAAAGAGAGTTAAGACACAAGGTAAGAGAATTTCATCACAATTCTTATTTCCAAGAGATACATGGTTTATTCCTCATCCATTCCTTTTGTGTTGTGTGTATACTACCCATGTATGTATTTTATTTTTATTTTAAATAAAATTATGAGTTTTTAAATATCCATTTTATGATATTTAATTCATGTGATTTATGTTTTAAAAGTTACCAAACCGGTAGGGTAATTTGGTCTCAATTTTCATTCTTTGAGACACATGTCATGTTATACACCTATATTTTTTCCATGAGTTTTACATATAGCCTTTGAAATTTTATATCATGAATTTAAATTTTTTAATTATATTTTAATCTTCATTTAATTTAATTTTGTTACATGAGGCGTATGGTTCAAATTTAAAAAGTGAAAAGAATTTATCAAAACAATCTCTTCGCTTTTCAAGAATGTTTATGTTTATTCTTAATTTGATGAAATTTTATGATTCAAATATTAAGAAATTTGATTAATATTCTTATCCTCTATTATTACATGATATATTCATGTTTTATTTCCATTTTTCCATTTTTAGGTACATAATACATTGAAAAAAGTCTTTTTAATAAATCCATGATTTACCCTCTCTTTGGACAGAAATATTTTATCCTTCAAAACCATGTTTCTAAAAAGGTATTAAAAGAATATTATACTAATATAATATGACTATTAAATGAAAGTTTCACCATTTTTATCTTTTACCTATTATTTCAAAGGAATATTCTTTTTCCATTCCGAATGATTCATTTTTATAACCTTTTTACCTTGTAACAGGAATGTTCTATTTACATCATATGACATGTATAGCTTTACCCACCACTAATTCTTTGAAACATTCATTTCATGTTTAGAATTTTATTTTTTTAAAAAAATGTTTTTAAAATATATTTTTGAATAAATATTTTCAAAACGTTTTTATGATTATTTTATAACTTTTCAAGGAAAATTGTTTTAAAAAAATGTTTTCAAGCTCATTTTGAATTTTTTCCAAGAAAATTATTTTAAAAAATGTCTTTAAGATTCATTAATATATTTTAAAAAAAAATTCCCAAAAATTTTTCAAGTTCATTTTAAATTTTTTCATGGAAAATTATTTTCAAAACATTTTCACGTTCTTTTTATATGTTTAAAAAAAAGGATTCCAAAAAGTTTTCAAAAAATTTATTTTATGATTTTGATATTTTTTTCAAGAAAATATTTTAAAAAATTAGTTTTATGTTTTAAATAGACATTTTAAAAGAATAAAGGATATTTTACTCAAGAAATGTTTTAAAAATATACATCCAATTATTTTACATCTAAGATGACATTTTTTGATGTAACTCATTACATTATAAGATATGATACAATGTATCTATTTGTATTACTTCTTGAGTGGTTTAGGTTTTGATGGAATTATGATTTTGAATCTTACTTCTCTTCCATTAGTTATATGGTTTTGAAACCCATTTCTTTTCACGGGTTATGTTTATGATGAAATGATTATCAAACATGTATTTTTTCTATAGGTAAAGATTTAGTTACATGTTTATGAATCCAATTTCATTTAATGGGTTATGATATGATCATTTATGATTTTGTGGCACATGTATGAATGATTTCATTATGAGATTTGTGGGACCTATATCTCTATCTAATGCATTGGGTAATGATAAATGTTTTATGAGATCAAAAGTTATACGAGATGACATCCCAATACAAAAACATAAGGGTACACTAGAAGACATCCTGAGAAAAAAACAAGAGGTTACATAGGAGGACATCCCAAGACTTAAACAAGAGGGTACAAACGAGGAAATCCTAAGCCTGAAAAAAGAGGGTACACAGGAGGAAATCCCAAGCCCGAAACAATAGGGTATACATGAGGTAATTCCAAGATGAAAGTATGTACATGTTTTATTAACCCAAGCCTAACATGTTACAAAGTTATTGGTAGGATACCTTGACATTGAGTTTTTATATACTTTCATGTTTTCCACAAATCCTTATTTTATTCATATATTACACATTCATGAATTTTGCACTTAATTCACTTATGATCCATGTATTATTAACTATCAATATATATTTTGATATATAATATGAAGGGTATGATCTTTAAATGTTATTATCATATTCCATACACTTTTTTCATGCTATTATTTCACATTCCCTTTTTTACCCTCATTGAGCATATGAGATCACCCCTTCTTATGTTTCCTTTCTCTAGGTTAGGAAGAAAGGTTTTTGGTAGAATTAATATAGGTGGAGATCCTTATAGGATATTTGTAAGATCATTCACTAGGATAGAATATTGTATTTCCATGTTTCCAAACACACTAAACTATTATGGCCCTCATGAAATTATTTTTGTTATGTAATGAATATTCATCTAAAATGATGTAATATCCTTGTATGTTAATGTTGGGTCACTATAGTTGGTGTCAACTAAAAGTTTTAATAAACCTTTTGAAACAAGGATGTGAAAACTTTAGTGATATACATTTGTATATTTCTTAGTATATTTATAGAGATATTTTTAAGAATAAGTATAAGGAAGAATTATGGTTTAGGAAAATGTCTTGTAAATTTTGTAAAGGATAGAGTAAGTAGTTTCCCAGAAATAAATACCTATCTGGATACTTCATGTGGAAGTGGCTATGGAATAGATTTACCTAGGTGTTAAATCATTGAAAAGATATCCCATGGTTGATTCGAGATAATCTACTACTTGACAACGGGCCTTACTATACACCTAGTTTGACACTCCCAAGTGATATGCTTTGGGAATTCACAAACTCTTCACATTCCATCATGAAGGATTCAAATAGTAGTTGGATATGAATAACTTAAGATATAACTAAGGTGTTATAAATTAAGAAAGGTTCCATAATTTATACATAATATAAGTGGTTTTCATGATTATGGGGTTCCTCAATCTGATAATTGTTTATTACTCTAGGTTTTTGGTTTTAGTCTAAGGACATAACCATAAGGAATGATGTTAATGGTGATTGCAATAGAAAATGTAGTGAGTTTCCTCTTGAGAAACCAAATTATATAGGAGTAGGAATGGAAATTATTATTGATATACTCACAAAAATTTCTCATGATACGAACCATGATGGACTCCTAAATGAGAAAAGTCAGGAACAACATTCTTTTTCATCTTTCATGATGCAATTCCCACCTTCTTTCTTAGGGTATTTTGATCCACTTATTACTGAACAATGGATCTTTATCAATGAAAAGATATTTTCTATTCTCCATTGTTTAGAACATGAGAATTTCATTCTGTATATTTATGGGTTTGATGTTTAAGTAGATAAGTGGAAGACTCTAATCAAGAATACAAGGCATAAAAATGAAATTGTCTTAATGTATTGGGATGAGTCCAAGAACTTATTTTTTAATAATTAATTACCTCAAATTATTCCTACGAAGATAGAAAAGGAATTAGTAGAGAATAAGTATAAGGATGATGAATCTATTTATTCTTATGAAGATAATTTTACATGGCTTGCGAGGTATTCATTGGGTATTATCATTCTACCTGTGTAACACCCCGACCACAGTTACCTAGAGCCAGTGCATTATTTTAATACATTATCATGATTACAAGGAATCAAGTCCTGAAGGACCAATAAATTTAGTAGTCTTGGAATATAGATTACATACATGAATGTTACATTACACTTTATAACATACAAAACGACATAAATAATCCATTATGAATGCCATTATTCCCTTGGATTAACCCTGCATATCAATCACAATACACTTCGTGGAATCCTGGAAAAAATAAAACATAGAAAGGGGTGAGCTCAGATGCTCAGTAAGGATAACAATATAGCAGAAACTTTCATAAATACACATAAACATTTAAGGAAATGTATAACTAAAACAAAATCCTTTTAAACATGAACTTCAACATAATATGGAAAAAATAAAACGAAATGATGCCATTTAATTATTCACATGAATATTCTACTAGTATAATGACCACATGAACCATCAATATTATTTTCATAACGAGGGACTGTATAATGCCAGACATTATAAAACATTTTGTCAAGGCCTCAGCCATGACATCTAAAAATGATTAAGGCCTCGTCCAAAACCATATATCAAATTGGGAAAGGGCCTCAGCCAATTACACTTCTAGTTGTCTCATGAGACCTACCGATGCATCAAGGATCTATAGCGGGCTCCACCTTTCACTTACTATTTCCAATACATTTCTCATATGAAAAGGTTGAAACATAACATAAACATTTGTATTAGAACTAGCATAAAAAATGTCAATACTTTAACCATAAACCATGAATGGTATAAAAATAGAACATCCACAGTCAAACATATCATATATCATTCAATACAATATGGAATATTGTATTATAATAAATCAACCTCAATAAAAAATAATAACCAGTAAAGGATGCTGACATAGTTGAAAATGATGAGTAAAACTTTTTGAGTGAAATAAACTTTTTGTAAAATCATTTAAAAGTCACACATTTATAAATTAATTAATTTAAAAGATATTTTTGAATCAAAGTGTCCCATACCACTTTGAAACTTTTGAAAAGAATTATTATTTCAAAACATTCATGTCCATATAAATAAATCTTTAAAATCATTTTGAAAACATGGACATTAATTAAAAAGATTTAGAAAGATAAGTCAAAAAAATATTTAAAATTCTGATCTTGATAATGAGTACCTTTCACAAATCTGTAAAATAATCATTTTAAAATCATTTTTATGAAAAATGGACATGGATGATAAAAATGTCCCAATAAATACTTTCACTTAAAAAATCTTGGATAATAATGAGATTGAGGAATTAACCCTTACCAATTTGGTAACATATGAAACATACCACATGAAAGAGGTATCCTACTATGAATATGTAAATACACATAAATTAAATTTTATTACACAAATAATACAATTATGGGTAGTATATACACCACACAGAAGGTAATGGTGGTAATAAGGCATAAATCTCACTTGAATAAGGAGTGAGATGAAAACCACTTACCTTGTACTTTTCCTTTTTCAAGGGTAGGGTAATCTGCTTTATAATGGTTAAATTATTGTTATTAAATTATAAAATAATATTATACATTAATATGATATCATATATGATCTTTTAACATTTCTTTGTTAATAATATCTTAGTATTATCGTCGTTTCGAGTGTTAACTTACTCATTTTACATTATATGTTTTTTTACATGAGCCATGTTTGTTATGGATAGGTTGTATCTTATACATATCCAGAATGATATCAAGTCTGTAAACAATATTTTTAATCATAAAATGAGAATGATACTTGAATGGATACAATGAGGAATGGATCTTATCGCGTTCGTGGAGACGGTAGTCTGTATGTGCGCACGATCGCTACTTCCATTTCATTTTTCATTTTAAAAGGAATAAAAACCAAATAATACATAATTATATTATTATTACAGTAAAATATAGTATCTTATATTTGATACTTAATTACATTAATAACATCCTTTATATGTTCCATGTATGGTATAAACGAGTCATATCACTTTGAGGGGGCGGTAGTCCGCACTTCCTCAAATGAAATTATCGTATATATATAAAACATGAAACGAATAATGGTATGACATAAAATAAAATTAAAGAAGATTATATTTAAAATAAATAAAATAAATATCATATTTAATTATAGTTCCATCATAATGGCCACCATGAGAGGTGGTAGGAGATAATTGAACAATCATCGTTTCGTGAGGCATTTGGTTTCCATCCACAGAAACATTATGTTCTACACCCATTAGATGGAGGTGTGTGTAAGTGTAGTTATAATACTTATCATAACAATATCATAGTATATTTAGGACACTTTTCTTATTACAAAAGCAAATAATGAGAAGATTTTAGGGGTTGCAGAAGTAAAATAAAAGAAAAGAAGCTAAGATAAATCGTTACCTTTAATTGGGGAAACTCCCTTTGGTTTGAACCAAAAAAGACTCTTGAGGTGCCTTTTTCCTAATGTGAGGATTCTAGGAGGAGTAGAGGGATGTAGGGAGCTTAATTGAGTAGAGTTCGGACGAGCAAAATGGCCTGAGAGGTGTGATGAATTGGTTATAAGTGGTGTCCTTTTATAAGGGGGAGGAGCGACTCTTTTGGAAAAACTTATAGTATTAATTTATAATAAATTCATATTAAGTTTATAATGTCTCCAAAGTGGATTATTAAAATACTAAGGTGGGGATGGGTAAAAATAATTTCCACCAATATATTTTAGACAGGTTTGGGTCATTATATTAACCTTATCTTTTAGTTTTAACACTTGGTTAATTTGTTTGACATTTACCATGTCACTTTGTATTTTTATATTATATAGTTGATAATATTACTATATACCTCCTAGAGACCCCCAAGTGGTCCACTAATTATACAAATATCATGATACAAGTCCTTTGGCCAAACCTTAGTTTTTTTAGGAATTTAATATCAATTAATAATATAATATTTGTTTTAAAAACTCTTTTATGTCAATTTTGACATTATTTGGTATTTTGTTTTTGTGAAAGTCATCACAACTTTATTACATCAAACAAGATATATTTAATCATCCATAACATTTAATAGTCACCTAGAAAATTAGTTTATGTCATAAAAACCTTGAAATTATATTTATTTTAATATTTATATTACCATTTATTTGATTGTTTCATTAATAAGGTAATTACTGCATTATCATTGTGTCATAAATAAATTTAATTATTTAATCTATAAAAATTATAATTAAAAACCCATTATGTAGAAAATATTTGTATATTTCTAATGAATATTTATAATCAAATTTATCTTATATATAGCCCTATATTAAAAATGTTTTAGCTATTAAACTTTGATTTTAACTCTTTTAACTCTTCTTTGAATTAAATACTAATAAATGTCCTAATGTAATCCAAGTGGACATAAAGGGTCATATTTTATTCCTAAAGTTGTTTTTTGTCGAATTAAACTTATCCAATAGAATTAGGACATGTGTTAGTGTAATAATAATATCATTTGTACCCTTAATTACCCTATTTATCTTTTACCGTGGTAAATAAAAGTAATAAGATATTATTCACAAAAAATTATTTATATCTTATTAAAACAAAATTTACCTCTTGATATTAACCGTGTGTCTCATATTTTCAAAATTCCACTCACAGAAGCGGTAAAATTAAGTTTTATGTGAATTTACAAATTTTCCTAGGAGGTGGGTAAAAGACGGTGAAAAAGTTCAATAAATTTTTTATATATCTAAAATTATTATAAACTGACTCCAATGAATTAAATTGAAATTATATAGGTATTATGTATCTATTTTTACCTAAAATAAATTAAATAATATAAATAATTATTTAACTAAAAATCCAGTTTTAAATAGTAACTTAGTGTTTTCACTATTCATCAAAAATTGAATGTTTTCAGAAAAATACCAAAAATTTACCCTAAGATAATTTTGATATTAAGAATTCAATAATGAATTCTATTTTACCAAATTCAAAACATAGAAGTTTCATTTATTAATTTAAAATTAATTTCCACTGTCAAAACAGAATGCATGTTTCTAAGAAACAATAACTATGAAAAGATTGACACATGTTTATGTCCGGTTTAAATGTGAAATTATGTCCAATGACCAAAATTGGGATAAATGGTAAAAATAAATTCTAAATATAATTTAAAACCACTCAAATTCATTATTTATCACTATTAATTTTTTCGATTAAAAAAGTTGTTTTTAATTAAAATTTTGTAATTTTCACTATTCATCAAAATATGAAAGTTATCCGAAAAGTACCAAAATTTCACCCTTGACTAATTTTGATATTCTGAATCCAAAAAATGAAGTCCATTTCGAGAGATAAAATTTATAAAATATCAAAAAGTGGGTATTACTATTCATAACACCTACTTTGATTGGTTGTGGTGTGTCTTAGAACTCGAAGTTGCGTACAACACATGCTACTGTATTATTCAAAGAGATGCGTACCGTGGAATCTTGGGGTGTTACATTATCCCCTCCTTAAATAAATTTCATCCTCACAATTTAATCTCGGTATTGGAAACTTGGGGTTGACATTTCAAAATATCTTAGTTGAAATCCCACATCGAAAAATGGATTAATGAGGCCTCTATTGAAAATAAAGTGTGGTAAGTATGAAGGTTACCAAAAATAAAACATACTAGGGTTCCATGTAGGAAAATAAGGATATAGAAGAGAAATATAACCATCAATATCGGATGGAGAATGGTAGAGAACATGGCTATGAAAAGGCCAATAATCCCAAAGCCATAAATTTGTGATGATCTAAGGTACCATATAAGACAACATTTTTATTCTAATTTACTTTTCTTAATGTTGAGGAATTTATTTATGAGATTAGATAAGATCATAAGGAGATATACTTACATTATAATTAGAGTTTTATCTATTAATAAATTTCTACCACAAACTTATCTTTCACCCCAAAACATAATACAACTCAAAAATACTCTATTTATCCTAATCGTATAGGGTTCCAAATATAATGAATTTATAAATCACAGGTCAGACCTTTTAAAAAAGAAACTACATTATACCATCCAGGAGCTTCACGTAGTCCAGTGGTAGGCGATAAATCCAAATTGCACTATGGTTGTGGGTTCGATTCCCGCAGCTTAGTCTGACGCGATGGGTCGTCACACGGTCGGCATGTTGTCCTTTTAAAAAAACACAAAAATATCCTTTCAAACTTAATCCCTTCCAAAATTTAGACTTATCCACAATACTTCTGTAAACTCTCAGTTTGAAATTTATATGATAGTTAAACATAATATAGATCATATTTACCCCATAATAGCATGTGAATACCATCATCATGTATTCTTTTAGAACACTGAAACATTCTGAATTACCATTAAACATTATTGATTACATTAATTCTCACTTATTCCTTATAGAATACTGGATATACTTCATCCATCCAAAAATGTTGTAAACTCCAACAATGATGGAATATACAAATATTTAATCAGTTTCAAGGATGTCAAGAATATGAAATAGAATTTACCTGAATCAACCATATCTTATTCCAAAATCAGTACCTCAATATTAGAACCATATTAAGGTTTATCTTTCCTTCAACCATGTCATTTCCAAAAAGCTTAACTCGCTGTAGAGTCACTTTTCTTAGTACCATAAAATCTAAAATCCTCAATGAAATAGTACTGCAGTACAATACTTATTTATTTCCAGTACATCATTGATACACCACTTCAATGAAATAATTACAAAATAAAAAAATAATAACACTAGTCATTCCTCTTCATCTGTGGTAGTATCATAACTTGATTATTATCCAATAGAATCATTTGCGGCATAGTCTGATGACAAGGACATTGGTTCGCGTTGTGTCCAAACTCTTTTCAGATGAAGAATTGTATATTTGAAACATTTTTCTTACCATTGTAGTCACATACTTGGTGTCCTTTTTCTCCACACTTATATCATACTCCCATTCCCTTCAATAATTTTCCAAGGTGATTCTTTCCACAGTTATCACATATGGGAAAATCCTTCTTTACCTTCATCCCTTTATCTTTCCTTCTCTCTACCATCCTTTTCTTCTCTAGCTTCCCTTCAAATCCATAGGACTCCAAGAATTATATACTTATCTTATCAACACATGATACTATTTCTTCATATGATGATAATACGTGGGAGACTATTTCTCTTCTAAATTCTCTCTTAGAACCATGAAATAGATGACCCTTCTTGCTCTTTGGATCATGTGTATTATTGGAGTTCTCATTCCTTCTACTTGGCACCATTTATAAACAATGGCATACACTAGATTAGTTTTTGAATAGAAATACCTAATACGGAACTTGTAAAACACTTAACATAAATTAAATAGTTTATGGGTATAATCCATAATCATAAAAATGTTTTTTGAGTATGTATATACTCATAATCCCTTCATAATGGTTTGTAAAGAAAATAAGAATTATCCTAAGCATATCCCCCGGGAGTGTCATAACCAAGAGTGCAGCAAGGCCCGTTGTTGTGCACCAGTTCCCGTTCGAGTCTAGCTCAAAGTGGTGTTTTCGGGTTGTACCCCTAGGTACATCTGTTCCAGAGCTGCCTCTACCTACTCGTATCCAGACATGGATGTATTTCTTGGAAAACTCACAAAATCTCTACAATACCAAAATTCTAGGAAGTTCTTCTATACTAATCCTCAAAGTCTATCTTAGGGAGATGTTCTCTGATCAGAGTTTATCTAAATATAGTTTCCAAGGTTATTTCTAAACATCCTCTAATACCAACTGTAACACCTAGACTCCAGTTACCCAGAGCTGGTGCATTATTTTAATACATTAGCATGATTACAAGGAATCAAGCCCCGAAGGACCGATCGATTTAGCAGTCTTGGAATATAGATTACATACATTAATGTTACATTACACTTTATAACATAGAAAACAACATAAATAATATTTTATGAATACCATTATTCCCTTGGCTTAACCCTGCATATCAATCACAATACACTTCGTGGAATCCTGGGAAAAATAAAACATAGAAAGGGGTGAGATAATATGATCAGTAAGGATTACAATATAGTGGAAACTTTCATAAATAATCATAAACATTTAAGGAAATGTATAACTAAAACAACCGCCTTTTAAACTTGATCATCAACATAATATGGAAAAAATAAAATGAAACAATTCCATTTAATTATTCACATGGATATTCTACTAGTCAAATGACCACATGAACCATCAATATTATTTTCATAATGAGGGAATGTATAATGCCAGACATTCTAAAACATTTTGTCAAGGCCTTGGCCAAGACTTATAAATATGATTAAGGCCTCGCAAAAAACCATATATAAAATTGGGAAAGGGCCTCCACCAATTCAACGTCTAGTTGTCTCATGAGACCTACCAAGGCATCGAGGAGCTATAGCAGGCTCCACCAGTCACTTACTATGTCCAATACATTCCTCATATGAAAAGGTTGAAACATAACATAAACATTCATGTCAGAACTAGCATACAAAATGTCAATAATTTAACCATAAACCAAGAATGGTATAAAAATACAACATCCACATCAAACATATCATAACTCATTCAATACAATATGGAATATTGTATTATAATAAATCAACCTCAATAAAAAATAATATCCAATAAAGGATGCTGACATAGTTGAAAATGATGAGTACAACTTTTTGAGAAGAAATATACTTTTTGTAAAATAATTTAAAAGTCACACATTTATAAAGGAAGTAATTTGAATGATATTTTTGAATCAAAGTGTCCCAGACCACTTTGAAACTTTTGAAAAGAATTATTATTTCAAAACATTCATGTCCATATAATGAAATTCATAAAATCATTTTGAAAACATGGACATTAATTAAAAAGATTTAGAAAGATAAATCTTTAAAACATTTAAAATTCTTATCTAGATAATGATTACCATTCACAAATATTTAAAATTCTCATTTTGAAATCATTTTTATGAAGAATGTACATGGATGATAAAAATGTCCTAGTAAATACTTTCACATAAACAATCTCGGATAATAATGAGATTGAGGAATTAACCTTTAAAAATTTGGTAACATAAGAAACATACACCACATGAAAGAGGTATCATACTATGAATATGTAAATACACATAAATAAAAGTTTATTACAAAAAGAATACAATTAAGGGCAATACATGCACCACACAAAAGGTAATGGTGGCAATAAGGTATAAATCTCAATGGAATAAAGAGTGAGATGAAAACCCCTTACCTTGTAATTTTCCTTTGTCGAGGGTAGGGTAATCTCATGTATAATGGTTAAATGATTGTTATTAATTTATAAAATAATGATATACATTAATATGATATCATATATGATCTTTTAACATTGCTTTGTTAATAATATCTTAGTATTATCATCGTTTCAGGTGTTAACTTACTCGTTTTATTTTATATGTTTTGTTACATGAGTCGTGATTATTAGGGATAGGTTGTATCTTATAAATATACAGAATGACATCAAGTCCTTAAAAAATATTTTTAATTATAAAATGAGAATTATACTTTAATGGATATGATGAGGAATGAATCTTATCGCGTTCGTGGAGACAGTAGTCCGTACGTACGCACGAACACTACTTCTATTTCATTTTTCATTTTAAAAGGAATAAAAAACAAATAATACATAGGTATATTATTATTCCATTATAATATAATATCTTATTTGTGTTACTTATGTTCATTAATACTATCCTTTTATATGTTCCATGTATGGTATAAACGAGTCATATCACTTTGAGGGGGCGGTAGTCCGCACTTCATTAAATGAAATTATCATATATATACAACATGAAACGAATAATGGTATGACATAAAATGGAATTACAGAAGCTTATTTATAAAATAAATATCATAAATATCATATTTAAATATATTTCCATCATAATGTCCACCATGAGAGGTGGTAGGAGATAATTGAACAATCATCGTTTTGTGAGGCGTTTGGTTTCCATCCCTAGAAACATTATGTTCTTCACCCATTAGATGGAGGTGTGTGTATGTCTAGTTTGAATCCTTCTCAAAACAATATCATAGTATATTTTGGATACTGGTTTTGTTACAATAGAAAATAATGAGAAGATTTTAGGGGTTAGAGAAGTAAAATAAAAGAAAAGAATCTAAGAGAAATCGTTACCTTTAATTGGGGTAACTCCCTTTGGTTTGAACCAAAAAAGACTCTTGAAGTTCCTTCTACCTATGGTTAGGCTTCTTGAAGGAGTAGAGGGATGTAGGGAGATTATTTGGGTAGATTTTGGATGAGCCAAAACGCTTGAGAGGTGTGAATAATTGGTTATAAGTGGTGTCCTTTTATAAGGGGGAGGAGGGGCTCTTTAGAAAAAACATAAAGTATTAATTTATAATAAATTCATATTCGGTTTATAATGGATGAAATGTTGATTATTTAAATCCTAAGGTGGGGATGGGTCTAAATACTTTCAAACAATAGATTTTAGACAGGTTTGGGTCATTATATTAACCTTATCTTTTTGTTTTAACACTTGGTTAATTAGTTTGACACTTACCATGTCACTTTGTATTTTTATATTATATAGTTAATAAACATACTATATACCTCCATGATACCCCCAAGTGGTACATTAATGATACACCTATCGTGATACAAGTCCTTTGGACTAACATTATATTTTTAGGAATTTAATATCAATTAATAATATAATATTTGTTTTAAAAACTCTTTTATTTCAATTTTGAAACTATTTGGTGTTTTGTTTTCATGAAAGTCATGAAAACTTGATTACTTCAAAAAAGATACATTGAATCAGACCTAACATGTCATAGAAACCTAGAAAATTCGTGGATGTCATAAAAACAATGAAATTATATTTATTTTAATATTTATATTACCATTTATTTGATTCTTTCATTAATAAGGTAATTACTGCATCATCATTGTGTCATAAATAAATTTAATTATTTAATGTCTAAAAATTATACATAAAATACCATTATGTAGGAAATATTTTTATATTTCTAATTAATATTTTTAATCAAATATATCTTACGTATAACCCTATATTAAAAATGTTTTAGTTACTAAACTTTGATTTTAACTCTTTTAACTCTTCTTTGAATTAAATAATAATAAATGTCCTAATCTAATCAAATTGGACCTAAAGGGACATATTTTATTCCTAAGCTTGTTTTTGGTCAAATTAAAATTATCCAATATAATTAGGACATGTGTTAGGGTAATAATAATATCATTTTAACCTTAATTACCCTATTTACTTTTTACCGTGGTAAATAAAAGATAAAAGTTACTATTCACCAAAAAATATTTTTATCTTATTGAACCACATTTTACTCCATAATATTAACTGGGTATCCTGGATTTTCGAAATTCCAATCACAGAAGCGGTAAAATTATGTTTTATGTGAATTTACAAATTCTCCTAGGAGGTGGGTAAAAGACGATGAAAAAGCTCAACAAAATATTTATATATCTAAAATTATTAAAAACTTACTCGAATGAATTAAATAGAAATTATATAGGTATTATATATCTATTATGACCTAAAATAAATTTAAATAATATAAATAATTATTTAAATTAAAATCCGATTTTAAACAGTAACTGAGTGTTTTTCACTATTCATCAAAAATTGAATGTTTTCAGAAATATTCCAAAAATATACCCTAAGATAATTTTGATATTAAGAATTCAATAATGAATTATATTTTACAAAATTAAAAACATAAAATTTTAATTTATTAATTTAAAATTAATTCCCGCTATTAAAACAAAATGCGTGTTTTTAAGAAACAATAACTATCAAAAGACTGACACTTGTTTATGTCCGGTTTAAATGTGAAATTATGTCCAATGACCAAAATTGGGTTAAATGGTAAAAAAATATTATAAATATAATTTAATACCAATCAAATTAATTATTTATCACTATTAATTATTTCGATTGAAAAAGTTTTTTTTAATTTAAATTTAGTAATTTTCACTTTTCATCAAAATATGAAAGTTATCTGAAAAGTACCGAAAATTTACCCTTGGATAATTTCAATATTCAGAATCCAAAAATGATGTCCATTTTGAGAGATAAAATTTATAAAATTTCAAAAAGTGGGTATTACTATTCATAACAGCTACTTTATTGGTTGTGGTGTGTGTTAGAACTCGAAGTTACGTACAACACATGCTACTGTATTATTCAAAGAGAAGCATACTATGGAAGCTTGGGGTGTTACAACGTGAAAAAAAATTGATTTATTTTTGGTGGTTAGAAACCTTGTATTAGAAATGCCTTGTCTATATGAGACTTTATGAGTTATGATCAAGTTTTTATATGTGCTATAAATGTTGAAATTGATGTTGGATTTATGTATTAATCTCATTTTTTTTGACAAAAATGTAAGATGTACATCAAAGGAAAGTATAACAACAATAGATAAAAGAAAATTATCCTTTTTTTATGCATAAATTCCAGGAAGAACCATGGAAGTAATTGTATTAATGGGTCTTCTAAATGTTTTACGTGTGGAATAAATGGTCATATGGTGTATAAATGTTTATGTGATGAGAAAAAGTTATATAATGATGAAAATAATGATAAATCACCACATAATGAACCTCCCACCCTTCAGTGTTTCAATTTCATGGAGTTTGGACATTATGCTAACAAGTTACCTAATCCAATGACTAATGTGAATTATAAACCACAAAAAATCTGAAGAAAAGGAAAAGTGAAAACTTATTAAATAATATTGTATAGAGTGAACCAAGATAATTAAGAAATACTTATCATTCCCCCCTTAGTTGGGAATTTTATGTTTGATTTTGTTTGAGTAATCCTTATGATGGTCTTACTGTTCATCCTTTATTGATATTTCATATAATTATCTCTCCCTACATGGATTATGGAATAATAAAATAACATTTTATATTCTGTTAGTAATAAGATGGAACCCAGATTCTAATGATTTTTTTTGGTTTAAGATAAGAGTTGATTTAAGGAATAAATGGTGAACAATATTTTGGAAGTGTTATTAGGTTAACCATTTATGAAAAGTTTAGTTTAAACATCAGATTATGTTTATGAGAATAAAATATTATCTCAACACTTGAGAATTTATTTATATTTGATAACCTATTACAAAAACATGTTGTTGAGGATAACTAATGATAGTTAGGATGGCATTTCATGGATCTCATAATCTATAAGTTCTTCAGAAAATAAAAATTCACCTTTCTTTTTAGAGGTAGAGGTGATGTGGACCAAAAAAAACCAAGGGTAAGGATGTTCTAAAATAATGCATGTATAATATTTTATGAATATTATTTATCTTTTGTAGAAATTATCTTGAAAAAAATTATCCCAGTACCATATTTTCTAATTAATCAAATGGTACCTTATAAAATCATAGATTTATGGATTTTTGATTGTTAACTTTCTCCTGACCTTTTTTTATCACTCTCCAACAAAGATTTATAGATATATTTTTATTCTATGTTGATGTTTCCACTTCCCACCTATATTCCCCTATGTGGAAAAAAAGTTATATGTTACTTTGGGTAACCACTATTTTTCAAAAATTCTCTTTTTAAAGGATATTTTAGTATTATTTTTTATGATGTGGGTTTTAATTAATGATACATTGAAGTATTAAACCATTTATAACCCCAAAATATATCAAGGGATTAATTCATTTTAGGGGGGGGGGGAGAATGTGACACCCTGAGTTTTTTTTTTGAATTATTTTTTATCGATTTAAGTTAATGTTTTTGAAAATTTTCTTATAACGCGACACTGAAAAAAATTATTTTATTTTAAGGAACTATGTTTGGACTGCATTATATGCAACACCAAGTTAATAATGCATTAAAAAACATAAATTGTAGATTTCTACACATTGAACAATGAGGTTAGATTACGTTACATGAAATAATGACTTTCCTCAATGTCTTTCATAACACTCATGACTGTTTTTACCGAACAATAGCATACCATTAAAATGTTATTATATAAAATAATAATATATAAAATAGACTTTAAATCAATGGTAATTAATAATATTAACTAATTTAATAATATATATGGTTTACAAAAATATAAAATGAATTCATAGGTTACTAATTGATAAGAAATGAATAAGAAAACCGATTGAATATAAAGAAAAATATTAATATTTTTATGGTCACAAAGTTGTTTTAACCAAATAAATTAATACAATTACAATTAATGTGTGATATTATTGTAATATATATTTTATATATTAATTTTTTTAATATTCATCTAATATATTTATTATACATAAGATAAGAACAAACCCAATATTATGCATAAAGCGTATTTTTTATAAAGGTAATTTTACTACCTTTTAACTGAGAAATCATTTTAAAAATAAATTTAGGAACTTTGATAGATTTAATATGTGAAAATAATCTTCATATTTAATAGATAAACATAAAAATAAATCTATGATAAATTTTTGGTATATTTATGTAAGGTTTCATTTTTTAAGGATTAATTAAAAATATTGCATTTTTTATTAAAAAATAATTTTCCTAAAATTTATTTATAAGGATAAAATATATTTTAAATTCGTTTAAATGTTTAATTGTATAATAATTTTATAAATTAATTCAATTTTTTTTATTTTAACCAATTTCTCATTGAAATTGGAAATAAAAAATTAGCAATCTTTTGATCAATTTTTATTTAAAAGCCCGATATTTCTTCCCGTTTGTAGGATTAATTTTAACTTTATTTCTACTAGTTATGTTATTGGAATTTTTAAAATTTGATTCCATATTTTGAATCATCATAATTTATAATTTCTAGTGTGGTCAAAATAAGTTTTTACTAAAAATATTATTAAATGTAATTTAAATTAATTACATTGATTATGGTAAAATTAAGCTTAACTGAGGACTAAAACTTAAATTTATGACTCAAGACAACCTATAAAATTTTCCAAGATCCATTTTATAGCCATATTTTTACCCTATCCTCCCTATTATTAAGATTGTTCAATTATTGGATCAACTTTTAACATGAAAAATGTGGGTGAAATTCTATCTTCAAATATTTACAAGAGTGCCAATCCACTATAAAAAGGACTCCACTCCACCAACTTAATCACACCTATCAAGCCCCTTGGATCTTCCAAAATCTGATAAAATAGGTTCCAAAACTCTATAACTTCCTCATATAATCATACCCTTGGACAGAAAGGATCCCAAGAAATCCTTTTGGCACAAACCAACGAGAGTTACCTAATTAAGAGGTAACATCTTCTCTCAAGATCCTTTCTTTTATTTTATTTCTCTACCCCTCCACTATATTTATTTGATGATTGTATAAAAAAACAATATAATAAATATAATAGTATTTTTTATGATAGTTATTATACCTACACTTACACACACCTCCAACTAATGGGCAACGAACATACTATTTATGTGTACGATGAACTACATCTCACTAAATGATGATTGTTCATTTTTTCTCTAACACCGATCATGGTAAACATTATAATAGAAAATATATTAATATCTATGATATATTATATTTATTATATTTTTATTCTTATTTATTCATTTTTAAACACATCCTTTTTTATATTCAATTTTGTGTCAATACGATAATTTCATTTGAGGAAGAGTGGACTACCGCCCCCTGAAAGCGATGTGATTCATTCACACACTACATGGAATGTATTAAGAATGGGTTTAGTGAAATTATATGATATATATGGCATTAAAATTATAATTTAATTATATTATATACATATGTACATATATTTAATTTTATTTATTTCTTTCAATACGACAATAAAAACGGAAACCACATTGATGCGTACGTTGGACTTACCAACTCCATGAACAATGTATTCCATTTCATACGTAAATAGTATATATATTATTATAAAAAAAATATAAAAAATATAAATGGTGTTTATTTCAAGTTTTAAATTTTTTAATCATGATCTAAGTATAAGGACTGAAGATATAACAAATTAAGATACATGCAAAGAGCAAAGTTGATATTACCTGAAGCGAAACCTTAATAGAGGATTGTTAAAAAGAGACAAATATAAGGTCATATTAAAACCATATGAGGTATTAGTTATACTAATATTATTATTTAAATTATTTATAATAAAATTATATTTATTATACCTGAATCATATACGAGTATCTTGACGCTCCTTTCCGTCACAGAGCCCAACGAATGGAAAAGGGGAATACCTTAAGCACAAAGAGGGTCACCCTTTGAAGAACATAAAAAAAATGACAAAGGCATAGACTACGAGCCCATTTGGAGTGAGGCATGCAAGTTACTTACACGCCGTGAAAGTCACTTGCGGACCACCTATGGGTCGCGCAGCTCACTTGCGTGCCCTATTTGGTTTTTTCACCCAAGGTGAAAGGTGGCCTATAAATAGCCCTTGTGGACCCCCATTTCAAGGATGGATTTTCCAAAAGACAAATTCAAGCACTGGTCGCCCTAGCCTTCAACTCAACTCTTCCGAAATCTTCTAAGGTAACTTTTTACCTAGAATGGAAGACCTAAAGGAGTAGAATAAGTAATAAGTGTTTAGAATTCATCAACACTTGCATGCCTAAGTGTCCATACATCCTTCAAAATGAAAGCAATTGCGTGCCACACTACCATTTTGATGAAAATTGTGTGCCGCCATTTTGGAAACGTCTTAGGTTAAAACTAAAGGCTTGAGTTAAGTCTCACCCAAGTATTACCCTAAAGATTCTTCATCGCACATGTGAACCCATGCCGCGCAAGTACACTTGCGTGGCCAAGACCTTTGTGCTAACTTGATTTGTGTTCCTCTCTCCCATTCACCTCTCCTCTTCAAGATATTATCCATCGAACCCCTTTTCAAAGCCATTTATGGTATTGTTCCTTTGTCGGCTTCCTTATCTAAATGAAATTATGTGAGAACCTCTCCCAAAATCTCCTGACTAACAAGATTTATGTCACTATGGTTATAGGTTTCCTTCATATAACCTCATCCTTTAAGATGAAAGGATCTTTTGATTTAGGGAATCCTCCTCAGGAGTAGGTCCCAAGTTCCTTTGATTCGGGCCTCCTCCTCAGGAATAATCCCCAATCATAATTCCTTTAATTGGGGTATCCTTCTCAAGAGTAAGCCCCAAGTTATAAGTCCCCTGTAATTTGGGCATCCTCCTTAGGAGTAAGCACCAGGTTAAAACTACAAATATCCGTAAAGTTAAAATACCTTTATGGGCCCTACTCCTGTTCTTCTTTCCTGAAGTAAGTACTGGTCATCATCTACTTGGACAATCATACATACATAATCCCCACATCATTTCTTGTGACAGAATCTTTTGTGGAACAATCGTCAGGTTTTCTGATACCTCTTGTTTCTCACACTGAGCATGAATCATGGGATCTTAGAGTGTAAAAGTAACCACGACATCTCTTTTTGGGCTATGAACCATGAATAAGCCCCGTATTTCTTCACCCAAACTACGTGGACTTTGATCTCTGCCTTGAAAGTATAGTACGTATGAAGCCTTTCTAAGGTCCAAGCCCATCATTCGTTAATTCTTTTTTGTCCCATGTGACATTAAACTATATCCTTATTATCGAACTACAAGGGTTCTGATTCCTTTTTAATGAGGACACGTAGGTAGCCTATCTGCAGGTACGATCCCAACACTAATATTATCTTTATATTTCTGAATGAAAATAAACATCAAGCTCCCCACTGAGGGGATTTTAAACCAGTATGGTAATTATAATGACCAAGATATTTTTATATAATGTATTGAAGGATACCATTGACTAATAATCTCTAATACATACGGATGATTCTCTATCGATGAAGAACCTCAAATACAAATAAAAGATTATCTAAATCCCGTAAATATCAATCATCGATTGCCAAATCTAAAGGAAAACTCATTTTCATGCTTGATGAATTATTAATTATTCATGAACATAACTTAAATATATAAGAGAGCCCCGAAGTATGTAATAATTCCCCCCAAAATGGTGTGATGGTCCTAACCTCCCATCCTGTTGACCAATGAAAATTATTAAGCCTCAACGGTCCACAAATAATGAAAACCTAACTTCAGAAAGTAGGTCCAAATGGATATAGAATCATTGGGTGTTTTCGATTCAATGAATAAACTCATTAGAAACCGATTTTAAAGTTTGAACCTTAAACAATTAAGGTCATTGCCATTTCCAGACGAAACAAAAAAATCGTGAACCTGATGTGAATCCTTAAAAAAGTTAAATGATGTTTTACCAATTTGTTAGGCCCCTATTAAACTCAATATGAGGGCCAACAAAGCAATAAATAACATATGTGCCCATCCAAAAGATGTAGTATGGCCAGAAAAATCTTGATTATGTATACTATATCAAACATGCACTCTTTTCCAAGATCTCTCTACAACACAAAATGGATTCTTTAAGGTTCACATCTATGAATGCCTCAGCCGCTACTCCTGCTGGATCCTCATCCGCTCTGAGGATGACATCACCTAATCAGCATCTTCAACGTTGGGTCTCAAATGCATTGGTGAGGGAATACCGTCAGCACGGTACCATCTCAACTCTGGAGGCCTCTCGATAAGCCCTCCAAGTTACCAATTCACCCTGGTTGTCTGGACATCGACAACCAGTGGTTATGAAGCTGGTGGAGCCAACCACCATCTCCAACCATTTTGGGTCTTTATCCCCGAAATGAAACCACCATTACCTCCCATATTATAGGGAGGTGAATCAAGAGGTCACTCAAGGCCTAAGTTCAAGAAGACATGAGTCCTTCCTGAGGACTCCCACCAACAATCGCCACTGGACACGTGCGGTAGTACACCCTCAACATGATGGGGTTATAACCTCTTGGCGTTCGTCTCAAGTTCCTTAGACCTAATCACACAAGACGAACCATCAGAGGTAAAATTTGGCCAATAGGGAGTTGTTTATTATCTCTTCCCCCTCCAGAGAAGTCCATCAACCTAACTTTATGGAAAAAAAGAGCGGGCATATACACCCGTCCATCCTAATTTCACTACCCAGTAGAATCATTTGGAAGTAACAGACCAATCCCTCCAGGAAATTCCAGCGGAGTACTATAGGCATGCACATACACCTATTAATAAATCATCAACCAGTCAGTAGGCTCCTTTTACTGCATCCAAAGAAGTTCGCCAACCAAATGTGGTGACCACCTGTAAACATGCATATACACCTTCTTACATTCATCAATTCTGCCAACAGTCTCGCCTTCCAATATTGAAGGATGTTCATCAATAATATTTTGTGGTGAACAATAAATAGGCACATACAACTGGAATTAATCAAGCTGAATAATAGTCTCATTTGGTAGCACCCGAAGATGTCAATTGGAAAGCTCCAATGACAAACAGGAGGCAAACACAACATTCTTCCACCACACATGAGTACTGTCAGAATTCACTAATAGGAAAAAAAGGATAAAAGTAGGGACAAACACCTTCTCCAAACATTGAATGGACATATATTTCCGTTCCGGCAGCTGAATTCACCAAGCACATTCTGAAAATGGTGAAAGAGCAGAAGAAAATCCCTTCCCATATTCCGGATACCTGTCAAAATATTATAACAACTTCAACGACATCACAGGGAAAGAAACATAAATCTATCCCCATCAGTGGAGTGACTCATCAATATGTCACCTTAGAGTAGATACACACCTCTTTTCTAGTCCAGGTTGGTCTTAGGGCATACTCCCCCATGTTATATGGACAATAATGTCGTGAACATACACCCGATTTAAATAGAGATAGTTAGCCAAACCTGGCCATTTCTCTTGAGCGGGCACATAAATCTTCCCATAATAAAAAATTTCATCAACAAGTGGTTTCCAATGTGAGTAAGAAGACATCCAAGAAAAAGGCCCATCCAACATAGATAAAAAATCAGGAGTTAATCTGCCATAAGGCCTTGCTCAATGCTGGAGTTCTTCAAGACCTCATACAATTATATATTGCAACTAAGGATTCTACTCTCTCATTTAAAAATTCTTAAGAAAAAACAATAATTCCAAAGTTCTTCATCAAACACTTCCTCATGAAGGCTTGCTTCATGAAAATTTGGTCAATCTCAAATCCTCATCATCAGATGAGAGACATGATAACCCTCTGTGTGGCTAGAAGACCAAGGAGCAAAACATTTCATCTTTTGTTGTAACCCACCATGGTGGTCCTCCCCATGATGATGAATTTATCTGTGAATGTACTCTTCGTAGTAATAATTCACATTGCCTGGAAAATTCTTCAATGGAAAATGAATTAATGAGAAAGCCCTCTTATCTTGAGGCACTTTAAAATGTGAAGCCAATCATATTTGATGCCTTACCACTAGCAGGTGAAATACTTTCTCAATCAGAATATAGCCTAGGGTGTAGGTCATTCTCCAAACTACCCCTGGGTCATTCATCTTCTAATTTAACAAATCAATTCTCTACCAATCCTGTTGAATCTAATGAAGCAACAATGAAGCACCAGCTTTGGTCCAATCAGGTAGAAGATTCTTCATTATATGACAAAGAGGAAGTGATGAATATGAGAAAACAATTGGTGAAAGGTGAAATAACAGTCATGTTTTGGACTTTGGCTGACTCTCAGTATGATATTCCAGAAATGTTGATAGAAGATTTTATTCATGATATTCGTCTCAACCTATAGAAAACTCTTTGTCACTTAAAAGAGAAAATATTACCTTATGATACATAACAAAATCATGTTAAGGTAATAGAAGGGTTGAAATGCCAAATTGACTTGGAATATTTCTTAGTTTCCCAACATCCAAAGGTTGAAAAGAAGCAGAGAGCCATTCAGTGTACATGTCGTGGCGCATTAAAAAGGATGTGCCAGTTAATTACTAATACCCCATCTGGTATTCATATCAGGGGATGAGGTGTTCATGGAGCATTGCATTTCACTGTTCTCTCCAGTCAACAAATCCCACTAAAAGTGGTCTCCCGCAATGTTATTTCCCATGGCTGGCCACAACTAAATGGTTTTGTTTGTAATCAGAGGCTTGCTAAAGAACAAGACTCAACTAGTTCTTCCCAAAGTTAGGCATATAAAGAAGATGTTGTCGAATTACTCTTGCATCAAGAAAATGAGAATATCAAACATGCTTCTTTTTTAGAGCATGCACATAATCAAGTGATAGAGGTTTCAGAAATAATCCAATGGTCATATGAGCCAGGTGATTTGAGTGGATGTCAGATAATGCATCTGGACGATTTTCATACTAAAATCTACAAAATCAGGAGAGATTTTAAGAAAGTTTCAGATGTAGTAGCTCAAGAGCCACGTCATATTTCCAGGCTGGGGAATATTTTAATCCAACCCTCGAGATCAATAGACGTGATTCGAGGAGTTGATCAGGAAAAACAAGAACAACCCCAGTCCATTGAACTGGGGAATTTTTCAAATTATCAATCTCTACCTCAGAAAAAGTCAGTCTTTTCTCAATTAGAGAGGAAGCCAAAAGAGGAACGTAGAGCCGAATTATCAGGAAATTCCCTCCAAATTACAGTT
Organism: Viscum album; assembly: GCA_963277665.1. NCBI lineage: Eukaryota > Viridiplantae > Streptophyta > Magnoliopsida > Santalales > Viscaceae > Viscum > Viscum album. The sequence continues at coordinate 909,026,249 of OY728148.1, forward strand.
CATCAAGATTTTCCTAAGGGCTCAACCAAACAAAGGGCAATGTCTCATAAAGGACATTGAAAAAGACAGTATCGCAAAGACACTAATAGAGGGATGCAATGCGTTATGCATCTATAAATATCATCAAAGTCATTGTTAATGATCCCCAAGAACATGAGGCTCACTCAGAGGAATCAGATGAAGAACTTCCTATTCAAGAGTCTATGTACACAGAAACAAATGAAGGAGGTATGCGTACCAGAAGCCAGAGGGTTTCCCAGAGGCAAGACATTCCTTCGGGTAATACCCTTCTATACTCCAGAAAGGTACATGCCACAGAAAAGGGTAAAAGTAAGGTTACATCCCACCCTAACTCTGGAGAAGTCCAGTCACTCTCATTAGAAGAAAGGTTCGCACCAGAAGAAGAAGAAATGAAGGAGTTAAAAAGGTTAAATGCAAAACTACATCAAGTTAGTCTTCCTCCTAAGCATGATGGAGTTAACAAATCAAGGGAATTTGTTGGAGCTATTGGGATGGATCAAGAATATCGCCCATTAAAAGTACACCCTCATTGGTCCAATCCTATGGGTCATACATGACAACAACCAGAAATACTATCATCAGTTGTTGTACCAGTCGCCACACCCATCCAAACACCAGTTATTGCACCTGCTCAGGTCCAAGCTCAACCATATGTTTCTCAAGCATTAATGACTACCATTGAGTCATTAATAACTCATTTGGAAGCTATGGAAGGATGGCATGCACCAGTGCATCCAGAGAAGAAGGTTTACCTTGAATGGGTTGATCTAATTCCTCCTCCTCCAAATTTTTAAAATGTCACCTTCCCCATTTTTAATGGTTCAGGAGATCCAGAAAAGAATTTGGAAAATTTTGTCTCTCACTGCTATCCTATGATGGGAACTCCTCAGCAACAAGAAGCAATAAAACTCAGGTGTTTTTTTCAATCATTCAAGGAACAGACTTTATCTGGTATACAATTTTTCAATCACGATCAATTATTGGACGAGAAGATCTTTGTCAGAAATTTCTTTTTCAGTTGTGCTCAACGCTGTAGAAAACAACAGTTTTTGATCTCACAAATTGCAAAAAAAGGGAGAATGAAAGAGTTTCAAACATCATTGCTCGGTGGAAAGGATTAACCTATTCCTTGAATCTACTACTCCCTCAAGAGGAGTTGCTACCAATTTGCATGGAAAATCTCCGCAATGAATTGTGTACACCATTGATCCCTATGAAATACACAGGAGGGTTTCCGGAGGTTGCTTCAATTTCCCATCAAGTTGAAAATTCCATTGCAGAAACAAGAGATAATTCCCGTGCAATTCCATCAGCCCCAGGAAGAAGAATAGGGAAAGCAGAGACTACTACAGTTACACTTAAACAAGCACTTGTACCTGATTCCACTTCAAAACATTCATCATATTGAAGGGATCCACCTCCTGAGCATCAACAATAATGACTGCCTCATCAAGATGATAAAAGAGATCAAAGGTGGAAACAGTTTGAGGATTTAAAGAACAAAGTTTATTCTTTCCAGAATGAACAAGTTCTTAGTTACTTCATCTCATCTCTGGAAAACAATCTGGTTTAGTTTCCAAGGCCCAAAAGGCTGAACAAGGAAGGAGATAAAGAACTCCCCAACTATTTCCCGTTTCATCAGATGTTGGGGAATCACATTCAATAGTGTTTTGTCTTCATAAAACTCCTAAAAAAGATGGTGGACTCTGTACAAGTTAAACTTAAAGGTTATTCATCCCATGTAGCATGTGTTACTGCTACTGATCCAGAGGAAGAAGGCGAGTGGCATGAAGTCAAAAGTAAAAATTCGCAGAAATATGATGATGGGATGGTTAGGAAGACGATAAACTGAACTCATGCCATTTTACAAACACAATTTAATCAACCAATTGTGTCTTTTGCTATTTCTTCCACATAAAAACCCCCTTCATCAGAAGAAAAATCCACAAAGAAGCGACATAATTTGAAGAAAGAAGATATGTCAGAAGACGATGAGATCATGTCAAAGCCTATGTTGTCTTTGACTGTGGAAGATTTTATGCCATCTACCTAAAAAGGATGGGCACCGCCCCACCAAATGGCACAAACTAAACTGGTTCATCCGGCAGAATCTTCATCTGATGAAGAATTGATCTTTGGTTCTGTTAATATGATTTATTTAACAGATCCCTAATCCAATGACAGTTTTGATCATGATGAGCCTAAGTTCCCTGTATCTAATAGAGGAATTAGAGGAAGAGACAGAGGTATAGGATACAGAGGAAGACGTGGATATTCTAAAATCCACTATTTCAATCCTACCCCTGCTAGAACTATATATACGGTAGAAACTCTAGGAAAATCACTTCAGTGGGCTCAAAAAGAACAAGAAATTTATTCCACACATGGCAGATTGGGTCCTGAAACAGTTATTTTGGAGGAATGGTTAGAGGTTACACCTTATTCCTCTTAGCTAATAGATAGACATAGTCTGTATAATCTACCAAAGCCAGGAGTGTTTCCAATTCCTGCCCCGATACGGGATGCATCTACTTCCCAAGAATCAATTTCCAAGGAACCTACAAAACCTCATTTTCATGCTAGGAAACGTAGACATTTGGACCAAAAGTATGATGTCTTGAAAAATTTGTCCCAAGTACCGGCCAAGTTATCAATTCTAGATGCCTTGAATCTATAAAAAGATCCTCGAGAGGCGCTTATTGAGGCTTTGTCAAGTCCTCAAGAATTTGAAACTAAAATTGATGTGGATAAGGTCTATTGTATAGAGAATGATCCTGAAGAATTCCTTGTAGTGATATCTTTTAAAAATAAAGATGAAGATGATGTTCTATATGGACATATCAGACTTTTGTATCTATATAGAAAATTCAATGATAATTGTCCTTGCTGTAGGACATTAAACTGCACATCCCCCTCTATCGTCCAACATGACGTTAAAATGTGTCCTCTATATCATCCAACATGACATTAAACTATGTCCCCTCTATCGTCTTACATGACATTAAACTATGAATCATCTGAGTTGTAGGATGTTAAACTGCCAACCATCCCATGTCTGTGACACATGTCATTAAACTGTGATCGCCACATACGCAATTGTCTTTTAAACTCTATTGCCATGCATACCCCAGACATCTAACCATGAATAATCCCCATTCAATCCTTCATGGTCTCATCTTTCATGACACAATCGTCTGGTCTGTTGTTGCGTCCTGTTTCTCACACCGAGCATGACACACATGATCTTAGAGTAAGATTCGACCATGACATCTTCTATGGGCCGCTAACCACCCTTAATTCCCAACATCATCTTCAGGTCATTGTCCCCAAGTATACCTCAATCTCCGAATCCCTCTCAATTTAACTACACAGAATTTTATCCTTGCCTCCTAGGCTAGGTACGTAGGCAACCTCCTAAGGTTCAAGCCTGAAACCACTTTCTTCACATCGATTCACTTCCATCCCATATGATGTTGATCCGTGAATCCCACATCAACTGAATTATTCATATATATTCACTTTAATCCTACATGATGTTAAACTGTGTACGTCCCATCATCTTAGCTATATGATGTTAAACTATACAGTCCCCCATTGTGTAACGCCCCGACCCTAGTTACCCAGAGTCAGTGCATTATTACATAACATTGGCATGATCACGAGAGAGATCAAGTCTCTAAAGACCGATTAGTTTAGTAGCCTTGGAATAACTAGATACATCCATAAATTTTTATATTATATCATAAAAAAACATCTTGTCCTCATATCCCCTCATACTACCCCTGCAAGTCATTCATAAATTACTTCTTCATAATCCTGGGAAAAATAAAACATTGAAAGGGGTGAGCTCGGATGCTCAGTAAGGATAACATTATAGCAGAAGCTTTCATAAATAAGAATAAACACTTAAGGCAATTTATAACTAAAACAAAAGCCTTTGAAACTTGAACTTTCAACATGGTATGGCATAAATAAAATGAAATAATGCCATTTACTTACTCACATGGATATTCTACTAGTTGAATGATCACATGAAATATCAATAACCACTTTCATAATGATGGAATGCATAATGCCAGACTATCATAACCACATAGCCAAGGCCTCGTGCCAAGAATACAAATAAGATTTTGCCAAGGCCTTGTGCCAAGACACTAGTTTGTCTCATGAGACCTACCGATGCATCGAGGAGCTATAGCGGGCTCCACCCGTCACTTATTAAGTCCAATGCATTCCTCATAAGAATAGGTTTAAGCATAAAATAAACATTCTTATTAAAACTAGCATACGAAATGTCAATACTTTAACCACAAACCATGAATGGTATAAAAATAGAACATCCACAGTCAAATATAACTCATTTGATACAATATGGAAGATTGTATTGTATCACATTAACCTCAATCATGAATAATGAAGGATGTTGACATAGATGAAAATAATCATCAAAACTATTTGAGAGAAATATCCCCCTTTTCTTGAAAACATTTAAAAGTCACACTATTTGTCAAGAAGCCATTTAAAAATAGATTTTTGAATCAAAGTGTCCCATACCACTTTGAAACCTTTTAAAAGGATTTTTAATTTCTAAACTTTAATGTCCATATAAGTAAATCCTTAAAACCATTTTTAAAACATGGACATTAATGAGAAATATTTAGATGAATAAATCTTTAAAACATTTAAAAATGGTATTTTAGTTAGAGATTCTAACCAAAAGAGAGACACTTGAATGAAAATAATTGAGGTAATCAAAACTTTGTAATATCATGAGAATAAAGGGAATTCATGACATACTATGTCAAAGTACATTATATACACCACATAAAAGTGTTTTGGTGTATATCAACAAAGAAGTCTCAATGGAATGTAAGTTGAGATGAAATCTCTCATAAAGGCCATATCCTTAGGTTAAGGATAAATCAACAACATAATTATGTGTGAAAAATATAAATACACTAAATATGATTGGATATTCAGTGTAAAACAATCAAAGTATATTCACACATATTCCTGTAAAAACAACACCAACGAATTGGATGTTTAAATCAACAAATGGTGAAAGAGTTAAAATTACTCTTATCAAATTCATATCAATGACTTGAGAATTTTCAATGGAGTGATTATGTGTATCAAAATTATATCCACAGGAAGGGGAGTGGAAATTATGACATAATCAAATGAATAGTGATTCCACACATAATCTTGGGGTAATATAATCAATGAAATATGCGTAAAGCCAAATGAGTGGAAATTGAAATCTCAAATTCCCTTATTGATTAGGTAACTTAAGAAACAAACACCCATGAAAGAAAAATCATACCATGATGATGTAAATACCCATAAAATAAAGTATATTACACAATGAATACAATCATGGGTAGTACACATACACCACATGCAATAATTAAGTGGTGATCAATGGAATTCTCACGGAATTAAAAGTGAGACAAGAAACCCCTTACCACGCTAATCAACTGAGTCGCATGGCCAAAAGTTAATAACCACCAAATGATTTACAGAATAACATGAATATAAAGTGAATCATGGAAGTACACAATACACCACTTTCAATAATTTAGTAGCGAACAATGGAAATCTCACGGAATTGAAAGTGAGATAAGAGAATCCCTTACCACGTTAATCAACTGAGTCGCATGGCCAAAAGTTAATAACCACCAAATGATTTACAGAATAACATGAATATAAAGTGAATCATGATAATATATATCAAATGGAAGTACACAATACACCACTTTCAATAATTTAGTAGCGAACAATGGAAATCTCACGGAATTGAAAGTGAGATAAGAGAATCCCTTACTTTGTACTTTTTCCTTGGTCGATGGTAGGTTTACCTCCTGTATAATGGTGAAATAATTGTTATTGAATAATAAAAGAATAATTTACTTTAATGTGATATCATATATGATCTTTTAACATTGATTTGTTAATAATATCTTAGAATTATCGTCATTTCGGGTGTTAACGGGTTCATTTTACTTTATATTCTTTGTTATGTGAGCCATATTCGTTATTAATGGGATGTGTATTATTAAAATACAGAATGGTATCAAGTCCTTAAACATCATTTTTAAATCATCAAACGATAATTATACTTGAATGGATACGATGGATAATGAATCTCATCGCGTTCGTGGAGACGGTAGTCCGTACGTACGCACGAACGCTACTTCCATTTAATTTTTATTTTAAAAGAATCGAATCCAAATGATACATAGGTATATTACTATTCCAGTATAATATAATATTTTATATATGTTACATAAGTTCATTAACACCATCCTTTATTCGTTCCATGTGTGGTATGAACGAGTCATATCATTTTAAGGGGGCGGTAGTCCGCACTTCCTCAAATGAAATTATCGTATGTATATACAACATGAAATGAATAATGGTATGAAATAAAATGGAATTACAGAAGATTATATATAAAATATATATCATTAATATCATATTTAATTACAGTGCCATCATAATGGCCACCATGAGAGGCGGTAAGATGTATTTGAACAATCATCGTTTCGTGAGGCGTTAGTTTTCCATCCACAGAAACATTATGTTCATCATCCATTAGATGGAGTTGTGTGTATGTGTAGTTTGAATCCTTCTTATAAAAACATCCTAGTATATTGTGGATACTGGTTTTGTTACAAAAGAAAGGAAATAAAAAGAGTTTGGGGGTTGGAGAAGCAAAATAAATGAAAATAATTTAAGAGCAAACGTTACCTTTAATTTAGGTAACTCACTTTGGTTGGAACCAAAGGACTTCTTGAAATGCTTTCTGCCTAAGGGGAAGCTTCAAGGATGAGGAGAGGGATGTGGGGAGCTTATTTGGGCAGGGTTTGGACGAGCCAAGTGGCTTGAGAGGTGTGAGGAATGAGTAGAAGTGGTCTCCTTTTATAAGGGAGAGGAGGGGCTCTTTAGGAAAGAGTGAAAGTATTACTTTATAATATAATTATATTCGGTTTATAATGGTCCAAAAATCATTGAGGTCGAAGAAAAGATGACTAATATTCTAAATAAAATCAACAAATAAGAATTGGACAGGTTTTAGATAATATTTTAATCATTATAATCTTTTTTATTTAAATGATTTATTAATGAGGTAAACATTGCATCATTATTGTGTCATTAATAATTTAAATTATTTGATGTCTAAAAATTATAAATAAAATATCATTATGTAGGAAATATCTTTAGATTTCTAATGAATATTTATAATCGAAAATCCAACATGTATAACCCTATGTAAAAATTGTTCTTCTAAAAGATGTAAGCTTATGCCATTTTTATTTTTATTTTAACTTTATTAATATAATGTGTCCCTACCACATACAAGTGGCTCCATGGGGTCCCCAAATCGACCCAAGGATGCCCATGGTCGGGTATGTTCCCACCAATAAGGTTAGGACACGTTTTAGGGTAATTTTGTATTATTATAATATTATTTTTTAACCCTTATTTACCGGATTTACCCTTAACCATGGTAAATAAAATATTTACCGCAGTAATTATTCAAAATGTCTAAAAATAAAAGTTACCTATTTACACAATTTGGACATCCTGATTCCAAATATGGAATCCATTTTTCTAAATTCAAAACACAGAAGTGGCAGAAATTAATTTAAAATTAATTTCCGCTGTCAAAACAAAAAGCGTGTTTTTAAGAGATAATAACTATCAAAAGATTGACACTTGTTTATGTTCGGTTTAATTGTAAAATTATGTCCAATGACCAAAATTATATTAAGTGGTAAAAATATATTCTAAATATACTTTAAAACCACTCAAATTCACAATTTATCACTATTAATTATTTTGATCAAAAAATTTGTTTTTAATTAAAATTTAGTAATTTTCACTATTCATCAAAATATAAAAGTTATCCGAAAAGTACCAAAATTTCACCCTAGGATAATTTCGATATTCCGAATCCAAAAATGAAGTCCATTTTGAAATATAAAATATATATTATTTCGAAAATTAGGTATTACTATTCACAACGGCTAGTTTAATTAGTTGTGGTGTGTGTTAGAACCCGAGGTTGCGTACAACACACGCTATCGCATTATTCGAAGGGAAACGTACCGTGGAAGCTTGGGGTGTTACATTCTCCCCTCCTTCAATAAACTGCGTCCTCGCAATTTTTTAAAATTTTTCTTGGGAATACAATGGAAAGTCCCACATCGGAAAAAGAGTCAATAAAACTATCACTTTAAAAGAATGAAAGAGAGGTATAAGGGTCATCCAAGATAACCCATACTAGGATTCCATGTAAGAAAACATGGATATGGATGATAAACTAAGTGTCAAGTTCTGATGGAGAGGGATAGAAATCATGATCAGGAGAAAGTTAACAATGAGAAAACCACAAACTTGTGTTGGGACAAACGACCATTAATCTCCTAGTAGGAAAGTAAACGGACAACATTTTTTTTAAGTTACATTACATAAGGAAGAGGAGTTCATTTATGATATTGACTAAGAACATCATGAGATATACTTACATTTTAAGTAGATTTTCATTCTTTAATAAATTTCCACCACTAACTCAATTTTTTTTAAACGATGAGTATTCAAGAAGACTTGGTCACACTGGAAGAGCTAGAATAACTTCTATAGAATCACATGATCCATGAAGGATAAACCATATATTTACATTGTCTTTGAAGATTAATCAAAACCAAAATGGTTAGTGAATGATCTAATGATCCCCCAAAAGGATATTCATTGAGATAAATATGCACTAATCTTAATTTTCTAAAATTAAACCAACAATACCCCAAAGTTAAATAGATACCATTCAATAACCAAATGTCCTTAAAATCCTTTAATATAATCCAAACTAATATTGAAACCCAAAACATAGAGGAATTTGATTATGTAGTCTCCCATGTTACATTGTATCTCCAAATGACATCAAATACTCTTAAAGTCACATACTTAAAAGTAATTAACATTATCACATATTCTCTGTTATAGGTTAATCATTTCCATAAATAACCCAAATCAATATAAATCAACAATAAAAACGTAGATAAAAATCCACCATTACTCTAAAAATGAAACCCCATTGTATTCGATTTTCCTTGGGCATATAGTGTTCCCAACAAAGTGAACATCTTCCAAAATAACATTTATCACTTAATCACCAAATCATTTTCCTATACCAAGGGTATTCATTTGATAAGAAATAAGAACCCAAATCATCTTATTATTGATCAATAAAATCATTTAACAACAAAAAAAAAGTCACACTAACCAGGGACTTCACGTAGTCCAGTGGTAGGCGATAAATCCCAATCGCACTTTGGATGTGGGTTCGATTCCCACAGGTTTGTCCGACGCGACGGGTTGTCATACGGTCTACGTGTTGTCCTTTTTCAAAAACTATATTTTATAATATTACCAAAATGAGATAAATTCCTCAAAATAACATAATTTAACCACAAACGTTATATCATACTTTGCATTTTCATCCCAAATTATAATAACTTATCATTTTCTCAAACCTCAATGATCATATAAAACCAAATGGTTATTTATACCTATATCCACAATAGAAGAGACAATTCTTCCTCAAATATCATTCTCACATGGCAAACTATGGGGTTACAAATACAAGAGAAAATTATTCCAAAGTAAACCCATCAATAAAGAGCACTAACACTTTTAAACTTTTCACCATCCATTTATTTTCACATAGGTTCTTCATCATATGTTCCTCGGGTTCCCACATTGCCTCTTCCATCTTATGATTTCTCCATAGATCTTTTACCAGACAAGTCATCCGGTTTCTCAACACTTGATCTTTGGTATGAAGAATTCTGATAGGCTCTCCACAATAAGATAGATCGAGTTCCAGTTATAATTCTTCATAGGTGAGTACATGCATTGGGTCAGGCATGTATTTTGTCACTAGAGGTATGTGGATCACAACATGAACTCTGGAGAGACTAGGCGGATTTGCCTTTTGGTAGAATGCGTTCATGTGTCACAATGGTACCTCAGGAATTTTTCAAAATCATCTACTTCCTTTACCCAAAAACTCCTCATCCATTTTGGATTATATCGATGGAAGCATCGATGCATCATAAAAAAATAGGTATTTCTTATATATAATTTTGAGACATCGTCATTAACATGTTTTTTTAGAAAAATTCTCACTGATTCATCTTCAAATATTTCAAAATAAGATTTTGGTAAATCAGTATTCGTATACCCCAAAAGACATAAATATATAATTTGATACATATAGGCTGCTCGAAGGTCTCCCTCTTCTGCAGCATCTAGAAAATCATTTAGTGCATCGTAATTTTGAGATAAAGTGAATAATTTGAAAAGCCCCTGATGGTACTTCCCACGCTTAGCGTGGTAAGAAAGTTGAGAGAGAAAAATTATCCCATAGTCGGGACTTGATCCTTGAAAGAATCGTGCAATGCTAGAGGTATTGGATGTCTCATAAAGTTGTTTGCATGTAACATGGACATTTGAAAAAGTTTCAACATCGTCTGCGCATGACTTCTGGATAATAATTGTAAGTAGTTCTTTAGGAAGAGAGAGAAGATTTGTTCGTGATCTTGCTCCCTCCATGTTTCAACTAACAAAAGAAAATACAATTAGGGTTTCTGAATACTTATCTAATAATAATGTAAAAAAAATAGACATAATAGGATAATCTTGTAATTGAACAATATATCCTAACTTGGGGTACCCTATGTTAAAATCTAGGTTATCCACTATCTATTTGCCGACATATATTCTTAGGGGCATTTTTTTTGTATTCCCTTAATAATGGTTTATACTAATCTTGTGAATTTACCAAAGCATATCCCCCGGGAGTGTCGTAACCAAGAGTGCAGCAAGGCCCGTTGTCGTGCACCAGTTCCCGTTCGAGTCTAGCTCAAAGCGGTGTTTTCGGGTTTTACCCCTAGGTACATCTGTGCCAGAGCCGCCTCTACCTGCTCGTATCCAGACAGGGATGTATTGCTCGGAAAACTCACAAAATCTCTACAATACCAAAATTCTAGGAAGTTCTTCTATACTAATCCTCAAAGTTCATCTTAGGTTTACGTGATCTAATCAGAGTTTATCTAAATCTAGATTCCAAGGTTTGTACTAAACTTCCTCTGATACCAACTGTAATGCCCCGACCCTAGTTACCCAGAGTCAGTGCATTATTACATAACATTGGCATGATCATGAGAAAGATCAAGTCTCGAAAGACCGATTAGTTTAGTAGCCTTGGAATAACTAGATACATCCATAAATTTTTACATTATATCATAAAAAAAACATCTTGTCCTCATATCCCCTCATACTACCCCTGCAGGTCATTCATAAATTACTTCTTCATAATCCTGGGAAAAATAAAACATTGAAAGGGGTGAGCTCGGATGCTCAGTAAGGATAACATTATAGCAGAAGCTTTCATAAATAAGAATAAACACTTAAGGCAATTTATAACTAAAACAAAAGCCTTTGAAACTTGAACTTTCAACATGGTATGGCATAAATAAAATGAAATAATGCCATTTACTTACTCACATTGATATTCTACTAGTCGAATGATCACATGCAATATCAATAACCACTTTCATAATGATGGAATGCATAATTCCAGACTATCATAACCACATAGCCAAGGCCTCGTGCCAAGACTACAAATAAGATTTTGCCAAGGCCTTGTGCCAAGACACTAGTTTGTCTCATGAGACCTACCGATGCATCGAGGAGCTATAGCGGGCTCCACCCATCACTTATTAAGTCCAATGCATTCCTCATATGAATAGGTTTAAGCATAAAATAAACATTCGTATTAAAACTAGCATACGAAATGTTAATACTTTAACCACAAACCATGAATGGTATAAAAATAGAACATCCACAGTCAAATATAACTCATTTGATACAATATGGAAGATTGTATTGTATCACATTAACCTCAATCATGAATAATGAAGGATGTTGACATAGATGAAAATAATCATCAAAACTATTTGAGAGAAATATCCCCCTTTTCATGAAAACATTTAAAAGTCACACTATTTGTCAAGAAGCCATTTAAAAATAGATTTTTGAATCAAAGTGTCCCATACCACTTTGAAACCTTTTAAAAGGATTTTTAATTTCTAAACATTAATGTCCATATAAGTAAATCCTTAAAACCATTTTTAAAACATGGACATTAATGAGAAAGATTTAGATGAATAAATCTTTAAAACATTTAAAAATGGTATTTTAGTTAGAGATTCTAACCAAAAGAGAGACACTTGAATGAAAATAATTGAGGTAATCAAAACTTTGTAATATCATGAGAATAAAGGGAATTCATGACATACTATGTCAAAGTACATTATATACAACACATAAAAGTGATTTGGTGTATATCAACAAAGAAGTCTCAATGGAATGTAAGTTGAGATGAAATCTCTCATAAAGGCCATATCCTTAGGTTAAGGATAAATCAACAACATAATTATGTGTGAAAAATATAAATACACTAAATATGATTGGATATTCAGTGTAAAACAATCAAAGTATATTCACACATATTCCTGTAAAAACAACACCAACGAATTGGATGTTTAACTCAAAAAATGGTGAAAGAGTTAAAATTACTCTTATAAAATTCATATCAATGACTTGAGAATTTTCAATGGAGTGATTATGTGTATCAAAATTATATCCACAGGAAGGGGAGTGGAAATTATGACATAATCAAATGAATAGTGATTACACACATAATCTTGGGGTAATATAATCAATGAAATATGCGTAAAGCCAAATGAGTGGAAATTGAAATCTCAAATTCCCTTATTGATTAGGTAACTTAAGAAACAAACACCCATGAAAGAAAGATCATACCATGATGATTTAAATACCCATAAAATAAAGTATATTACACAATGAATACAATCATGGGTAGTACACATACACCACATGCAATAATTAAGTGGTGATCAATGGAATTCTCACGGAATTAAAAGTGAGACAAGAAACCCCTTACCACGTTAATCAACTGAGTCGCATGGCCAAAAGTTAATAACCACCAAATGATTTACAGAATAACATGAATATAAAGTGAATCATGGAAGTACACAATACACCACTTTCAATAATTTAGTAGCGAACAATGTAAATCTCACGGAATTGAAAGTGAGATAAGAGAATCCCTTACCACGTTAATCAACTGAGTCGCATGGCCAAAAGTTAATAACCACCAAATGATTTACAGAATAACATGAATATAAAGTGAATCATGATAATATATATCAAATGGAAGTACACAATACACCACTTTCAATAATTTAGTAGCGAACAATGGAAATCTCACGGAATTGAAAGTGAGATAAGAGAATCCCTTACTTTGTACTTTTTCCTTGGTCGATGGTAGGTTTACCTCCTGTATAATGGTGAAATAATTGTTATTGAATAATAAAAGAATCATTTACTTTAATGTGATATCATATATGATCTTTTAACATTTATTTGTTAATAATATGTTAGAATTATCGTCATTTCGGGTGTTAACGGGTTCATTTTACTTTATATTCTTTGTTATGTGAGCCATATTCGTTATTAATGGGATGTGTATTATTCAAATACAGAATGGTATAAAGTCCTTAAACATCATTTTTAAATCATCAAATGATAATTATACTTGAATGGATACGATGGATAATGAATCTCATCGCGTTCGTGGAGACGGTAGTCCGTACGTACGCACGAACGCTACTTCCATTTAATTTTTATTTTAAAAGAATCGAATCCAAATGATACATAGGTATATTACTATTCCAGTATAATATAATATTTTATATATGTTACATAAGTTCATTAACACCATCCTTTATTCGTTCCATGTGTGGTATGAACGAGTCATATCATTTTAAGGGGGCGGTAGTCCGCACTTCCTCAAATGAAATTATCGTATGAATATACAACATGAAACGAATAATGGTATGAAATAAAATGGAATTAAAGAAGATTATATATAAAATATATATCATTAATATCATATTTAATTACAGTTCCATCATAATGTCCACCATGAGAGGCGGTAAGATGTATTTGAACAATCATCGTTTCGTGAGGCGTTAGTTTGCCATCCACAGAAACATTATGTTCATCATCCATTAGATGGAGTTGTGTGTATGTGTAGTTTGAATCCTTCTTATAAAAACATCCTAGTATATTGTGGATACTGGTGTTGTTACAAAAGAAAGGAAATAAAAAGAGTTTGGGGGTTGGAGAAGCAAAATAAATGAAAATAATTTAAGAGCAAACGTTACCTTTAATTTAGGTAACTCACTTTGGTTGGAACCAAAGGACTTCTTGAAATGCTTTCTGCCTAAGGGGAAGCTTCAAGGATGAGGATAGGGATGTGGGGAGCTTATTTGGGCAGGGTTTGGACAAGCCAAGTGGGTTGAGAGGTGTGAGGAATGAGTAGAAGTGGTCTCCTTTTATAAGGGAGAGGAGGGGCTCTTTAGGAAAGAGTGAAAGTATTACTTTATAATATAATTATATTCGGTTTATAATGGTCCAAAAATCATTGAGGTCGAAGATAAGATGACTAATATTCTAAATAAAATCAACCAATAAGAATTGGACAGGTTTTAGATAATATTTTAATCATTATAATCTTTTTTATTTAAATGATTTATTAATGAGGTAAACATTGCATCATTATTGTGTCATTAATAATTTAAATTATTTGATGTCTAAAAATTATAAATAAAATATCATTATGTAGGAAATCTTTTTATATTTATAATTAATATTTATAATCGAAAATCCAACATGTATAACCCTATGTAAAAATTGTTCTTCTAAAATATGTAAGCTTATGCCATTTTTATTTTTATTTTAACTTTATTAATATAATGTGTCCCTACCACATACAAGTGGCTCCATGGGGTCCCCAAATCGACCCAAGGATGCCCATGGTCGGGTATGTGTCCACCAATAAGGTTAGGACACGTTTTAGGGTAATTTTGTATTATTATAATATTATTTTTTAACCCTTATTTACCGGATTTACCCTTAACCATGGTAAATAAAATATTTACCGCAGTAATTATTCAAAATGTCTAAAAATAAAAGTTACCTATTTACACAATTTGGAAATCCTGATTCCAAATATGGAATCCATTTTTCTAAATTCAAAACACAGAAGTGGCAGAAATTAATTTAAAATTAATTCCCGTTGTCAAAACAAAAAGCGTGTTTTTAAGAGATAATAACTATCAAAAGATTGACACTTGTTTATGTTCGGTTTAATTGTAAAATTATGTCCAATGACCAAAATTATATTAATTGGTAAAAATATATTCTAAATATACTTTAAAACCACTCAAATTCACAATTTATCACTATTAATTATTTTGAACAAAAAAGTTGTTTTTAATTAAAATTTAGTAATTTTCACTATTCATCAAAACATAAAAGTTATCCGAAAAGTACCAAAATTTCACCCTAGGCTAATTTCGATATTACGAATCCAAAAATGAAGTCCATTTTGAAATATAAAATATATATTATTTAAAAAATTAGGTATTACTATTCACAACGGCTAGTTTAATTAGTTGTGGTGTGTGTTAGAACTCGAGGTTGCGTACAACACACGCTATCGCATTATTCGAAGGGAAACGTACCGTGGAAGCTTGGGGTGTTACACATTGTCCTTGCTGCAAGACATTAAACTGAACAACACTAGTCCTTGCACATGACCTTAAACTATTTTCACTTTTGTCTTGTATGACAATAAACTGCATGAATCTTTGATACCCTCACTCGAGAGGAATCATCATTGACATGGTCTCCAACCATGTCATATTTAAAGCACTACGTATGGATTGATTATCATCCTTATGAGATACTTAGTGAAACCCAAGTCTTTAATCTTGGGTCAATCCATAATTGCAATAAATTACTCTTTACCCCTCATATGCATGAACCATATCTGTACAAAGGGTATTTCAAGAACTACGTGCAGCTTGATTCCCATCCTCATGGGATATATAGGAATGATCGAGAATTACTCAAGTCCAGCCCCGAGCCTTTGGGCCTAACCCCAAACTCCACTTTCAGTCCCTTGGTTGAAAAGACCCCCTCGGAGAACATGGCGTGATATGGAACACCCTGGTCTTTATTTACATCAGGTCTATAACAAATGCACGATGTGTCTCCCTCACCATGTTCTGAGCTCTATGACCCTAAACTAATATCTTCCATACTCTCACCTTGTATGATGTTAAACTGTATTTCAAGAACTACTTGTGGCTTGATTTTCATCCTTATGAGATACTTAGTGACATCCAAAATCTCAATTCATGACCCAGCCGCAACATTATACAAATAATATTCATGGTATCCATAACCCTTTTCTTGACTTCTAGCCACAAAATTCCTGATACCTGAGAGTTCTTTTTCATTACAATGCAGCACGTTCCCATAAGGGGCCTTGCATAAGTTGTCTACATAACGGACCTGTCAGCCAACAGATGCTATTATTTGACTATGCAGCTTATGCCCTAGTTGGCCCCAAATAATTCAAACTTCATAATGGTTTTTTCAAGTAATGGTAACATCATTCTTAGGAGAAGTATCTTTTGTCCCTATTGGTCTTAACGACGATATGTAGGGATATGCAAAAAAAAAAATCCATCCTTAACATAATTGTTCCATACTCTTTTTCATGATATGAAAGTATTCAAGTCTATGGTTTACATTTTCCTCCTTCTCCATATGTTCAGAGAAATATGAAATAACCTTGGACCACTTGACCATATGTCGTATAATGTTTCTATCTCTGGTTTTAGTCATATGATTTAAAACCACAGATACCTTTATTCCTATGTTTGGGTCAGACCTTTGTAGAAGTCACATTCCACCAATTCTTTGACAATTCTGATTGAAAATATCCTCTACATATTCAAGTACCTTTTTTCATAAATCAGACTCTATGATTTGGAAAATTTGAATCTCCATAAAACATTCTTCATCTTTTAGGAATAAAAAGTTATATTTCTGCGAGTTCTTTTGCCCGACTATGCAACACGTTCCCTTTGGTGGTTTGTCTACATAACGGACCTATCCGCCAAAAGATACTACTATTTGACTACATATCATATTCCCTAGTTGGCCTTGCATAATTCATCCCCCATAATAGGTTTGTCAAGTAGGGGTAACTTCATTCTTAGAAAAGACTTCCTCTAATGCCTTTTAGCTCTTTTCCCATGTCATTCCTCAGATTCAAAATTTTCTCAAGTCAATGTTTATAATTTTCCCCATCCATACTTGAATATGGTAATATTTTTACAAAAAAATTATCAATAATTGAGTCAATATCATCCATTCAGTCAAAGCTATTCGAACATAAAATATTTGACTTTTTATAGTCCAACATGAATGACTTTAAACTGCTAATAAAAAAAGACATGGTATTCATTAAATTGGGAACCTATAAAGGGTACTCTAAACAAAAGTCGTTCCCCAGCATGCTAAACGTACATTTTGTATGATTTAGGAAATATTGAGTAATTAAAAGATGAAATGTTTGTGGGGTTGTTTATATAACCCTAGTAAAAATCAAACTATGTTTACTAAGATCATTGGATTAGGTAAAAATAAGAGAAATTATCAAGAAAATGAAGGTAAAAATGATTGAAGAAGAACTGTTTTCCATTGATGAACAAGATTAGAAGTACATCCACAGAATGGAGTCTATCCTCTCTTTTCTGAAATTACAGAAGACTTTCAACATGATTTCTCATCTGTTTCACAACATCCCGAGCTTCATCCGTAGCCACTGGAAGTTAATTTACTCGACCAACTTCACTATCTTCAGCTTGACGAAGTGCTTCTTTGGAATATATGATAGATTTTATACCATCCACATGGAATTATTCCAATAAATTATGAAGCCAGTCAAGATCCCCAGTAATAGCATCTAGCTATTGCTGAAGGTGCAACTGCTGGACAATCTTCTCTATGATCTTCTGCATCAGTTCCTTCAACTTTGCAGCATGACCAGCCTTAGATCGGGACACTTCAGCCTAAAATTCACTGATATTGGTCAGCAATATAGCTCCGATCAGGTCTTGATGACACCTTGTCTCTTGCTCCCTCCTTCAAATGAATTGTTTCACTACGACATGGATTTCTTGATATCCAAAACCGCCAAGTCCAAGCATGATGAACATGGATGAACGTCGTGGAGTTTTTGAAGGCAAATCTTCGTGTGGAATCTCTGATATTATCTTCCATATATTTTGACATGCCTTGTAACGTGATAATTGGGGCACCTTTTACACCTCTAGTTCTGATTCGGCATCGCTATCAAAGAGAGTAACATAGTCTAGGATTAATGAACTTAATAAAGTGCCCTGTTCTTCTCCTTTCCTGAACCTGGTTTCTTCACCTTCAGCTACTGTTTGGGCTGAGGCTGAGGCTTCACCTCCAGATCTAGCCATTGATGTTGACAGCCCTGTTTGGTCAATTTAATGTATGGTTAGTTTCAAAGGACAGTAAAAGTTGATTGATTGTTTTGCAGGTTAAGTAAGCCAAAAATATCATCATCTTTTACCTATTAGTAGATCAGAAACTTGTTCACCGAAGACAGAAGCACCTGTGAGACAAGAGCTCAAGTTACATGAAGCCGAGTGAGTTTACGTGGGAGTGAGCCTATATATATAGGTGATACAGACCACCTGCGTGACATACCTGTGGGCCCCATCATCTGCACGCCGAACTTGCGCGCCACATACCCTTGATTTCTCCAACATCACCTTAGAGCCGAATCCTTTTTCCTTTTCAGATCCAACTCTGAAGGGGGACTTTTATTGATGCTCTTTTCAATCAAAAATTCCAATGAATGGAAGAAGGGAATACCTTAAGCACAAAGAGGTTCACCCTTTGAAGAACATCAAAAAAAATTGACGAAGGCATGGACAAGGAGTCCATTTGGAGTGTGGTACGCAAGTTACTTGTGCGTCACGCAAGTCACTTGCGTGCCACCTATGGGTCACGCAGCTCACTTGCACGCCCTATTTGGTTTTTTCACCCAAGGTTTAAGGTGGCCTATAAATAGCCCATGTGGGCCCCCATTTCAAGGATGGATTTTTAAAAAGTCAAATTCAAGCTTTGGTCACCCAAGTCTTCAACTCAACTCTTCCAAAAGCTTCTAAGGTAAATTTTTACCTATAATGGGAGACCTCAAGAAGTAGAATAAGGCTTAAGCGTTTAGAATTCATCAACACTTTCACACCTAAGTGTCCGGACATCCTTAAAAATGGAAACACTTGCGCACCACCATACCCTTTCAATGAAACTTGTGCACTACCCTTTTGGAAACATCTTAAGATAATACTAAAGGCTTGAGTTAAATCATTCCCATGTATTACCCTACATATTCTTCATCGCCCAGGTGAACCCATGCCACAAAAGTACACTTGCTTGACCAAGACTTGTACACCATCTTCATTTGTGTGTCTCTCTCCCATTCACCTCTCATCTCCAAAATATTAGACCTCTAACCACTTTTCAAATCCATTTATGGCATAGTCCCTTTGTTGGATTCCTAATCTGAAAGGAATTATGTGAGAACGTCTCCAAAAACCTCATGAATTAGAAAATTTATGTCACTATGGTTAGAGGTTTCCTCCATATAACCTCATCCTATAAGATGAGAAGATATTTTGATTTAGGGCGTCCTCCTTAGGAGTAAGTCCCAAGTTCCCTGGGTTCGGGCCTCCTTCTCAGGAACAATCCCCAATCACAATTCCTTTAATTTGGGCCCCCTTCTCTGGAGTAAGCCCCAAGTTATAAGTGCCCTTTAATTTGGGAATCCTCCTTAGGAGTAAGCCCCGTGTTAAAACTCCAAATCTCGATAATGTAAAAATACCTTTATAGACCCTGCTCCTGGGATTCTTTCCTGAAGTATGTCCTGGTTTTCATCTACTTGGGTAGTCATACATACGTAAGCCCCACATCATTTCTTGTGACTGAATCTTTCATGGCACAATCTTCAGGTTTGCTTAAACCACTTGTTTTCCACTCTGAGCATGACTCACAAGAGATTAGAGTGTAAAATTAATCATGACATCTCTTTTTGGGCCGTTAACCATGCATAAGACCCATATTTCTTCACCCAAACTACGTGGACTTTGATATATGCCTTAAAAGTAGAGTACGTAGGAAGCCTTTCTAAGGTTCAAGCCCATCATTCATTAATTATTTTCCATCCCATATGACATTAAACTATATCCTTCTTATCGAATTACGTGAGTTCTAATTCCTTTTTAATTAGGATACGTTGGTAGCCTATCTATGGGTACAATCCCAACTCTAAAATAATCTCTGTCTTTCTGAATGATAGCAAACATCAAGTGCCCCACTGAGTGGCTTTAAAACTAGTATGGTCATCATAATGACCAAGATATTTCTATATAATGTATTGAATGATACCATAGACTATGAATCTATAATACATATAGATGATTCTCCATTGACGAAGAACCTCAAATACATATAAAAGATTCTCTAAATCCCATACATATCAATCATCGATTTCCAAATCTAAAGGAAAAATCATTTTCATTCTTGGTGAATTAATAAGGATTCATGAACATAAATTAAATCTATAAGAGGGTCACATAGTAGGAAATAATTCCCCCCAAAAGGTGTGATGAGCCTGAACTCCCATCCTCTTGACCAATGAAAATTCTTAAGCCTCATCGGTCCACAACTAATGAGCACCTACCTTTGGAAAAAAGGTCTAAATGGTTATAGAATCATCAGGTGTTTCCGATTCTATGAATAAACCCGTTGAAAACCGATTATAAAGACTGAACCTTAAGAAAACTAGGTCATCCCCATTTCCAGATGAAACAGAGTACAAAAAGAGTTAAGACACATGGTATGGGATTTGCAACTCACTTTTTATTTTTGTGAGATACATGCTTTATTCACAATATATTCCTTTTGTGTGGTGTGTATACTACCCGTTGATGTATTTTATAATTTTTATACTTAATATTATTGGTATTTACATGTCTATTTTATGATATTTCTATCATGGTAATTATTTTTCAAAAGTTTTCAAATAAATAATGTAATTTTGTCTCAATTTTCCTTCTTTGAGCCACATGCAATGTAATACACCTATATTTTTTTCCATGAGATGTATTTACTACCTTTGAAATGTTATAAATTTAATATAATTATATTAATGATATTTTAATCTTCATATAAATCCAATTTATTTCATGGGGAGTAAGGTTCAAATTTACAATGTGGTAAGAGTTTATTGAAACAATCTCATCGCTTTTAGAGATTATTTGTGTTTATGCTTCCTTTGATGAAATATTATGATCCAACTCTTAAGAACACTCATGAATTTTATTCTATTATTATTTTTCCTAATATATTCATTTATTGGTTCCATTTTTACACTATTTGGTTAATTATATATTTAATAAAGTGTTTTTAAGAAATCCCGACTTTACCCTCTCTTTGATCAGAAATCATTGTCCCTTCAAAACCATATCTTATAAGAATGGTTGCCAAGAATATTATACTAATTTCCTATGATAATTAAAATAATATTTTTTTTTATTTTACTAATGAATTCAAAGGAATATACTTTCCTCTTTATGAATGATCCATTTTTCTGACCTTTTTACCCCGAAAAAGGAATGTTCTTTTTACTTTTTCAAGACATATACATATTTAACTACCGTCAATTCTTTGAAAATTTCTTTTCATATTTAAAAATAAATTTTTTTATTATTTTTTTAAAATATATTTTCAATGAAGTGGTTTTGAATTTTTCTAAAGATTATTTTATAATTTTTCATGGAACATTTTTCTAAAAAAGTATTTTTGTCTCCTTATATAAGTTTTTGTGGAAAATTGTTTTCAAAATTGTTTTCAAGATTCTTGTATAGTTTTTTCAAGGAAAATTATTTTCAAAACGTTTTTAAGATCATTTAATAAGTTTTCAAGGAAAGTGGTTTTCAAAAAAATTTAAGCTCTCTTTATATTTTTTCAATGAAAAAATGATTCCAATATGTTTTCAAATATTTATTTATAGTATTTCACATTTATTTTCAATTAAATTGTTTAAAAAGGGTTTTATGATTTAAAGAACCCTTTTCAAAGAATAATTTATATTTTCCTCCATAAATGTTTTTAAAATATCTTTCTATGTTAGTTTCCATCCAATATGACATCTTTTAATGTAACTCATGCCCTTATAATAAATGATCCAATGTTCCCATTCATATTCATTCTTGAATGGTCTATGTTTCGAGGGAATGATGTTTATGAGCCTCATTTCTCTTCCATGAGTTATATGATTTGGAAACCCATTTCTTTTTATGGGTTATGCTTTTGAATAAATGAATATGAAACCTATCATTTTATATAGGTTAAGATATAATTACATGTTTATGACACCCATTTCATTTCATGTGGTATGATATGATTATTTATGATTTTGTGGCACATGTATGAGTGGTTTAATTATGAGACTGTTGGTATCTATATATCCCTCCAATTAATTGGGTGATGATAAATGTTTTATGATCTCAAAGGGTACATAGGAGGACATCCAAAACCTAAAACTTGAGGGTACATGGGTGGACATCTCAAGCTTGAAACAAGAGGGTACTTGGGAGGACATCCCAAACACAAAATAGTAAGGCACAATGGAGGACATCCCAAGTAACAAACAAGAGGGTATACAAGAGGGGATTCCATGACCAAAGTAGCTACAGAGGTGATTAACCCAAGCATAACATGTTACAAAGACCTTTCTAGGCCACCTTAACATAGGGTTTTTATATGCTTTGTGTTTTCTGTAAATACATGTTTCATTTTTATGTTATTCTTTAATGACTTATAATATTAATTATCTAATGATAAATGTCTTATGAACTGACAATATTTATTATGATTTCGAATATATAGTGTAACACCTCAATGATTTATAAATAAATTTAATATTGAATACATGAAAACAACGAGTCTCTATGAAACACCACTTTTTTAACTTAGCCAAAAAACATAAATTTTCCACTTCTATGATTTTAATTTGAAAAACTCACATATAGGGTTGCGTTAGTAAGATATTTCGAGTCTGATAGGATCAACTTACTTTTTTGGTGAATAGTAACTTGCCCCTTATGAATAGTAATATACCCTTTTGTTCAGCAATATTACACTTATGAATAGTAATATGACCCTTATGAATAGTAACATCACCTATGAAAGTATAAATAAAATTTAGGCATGTTATAAATGAAATAGAATATTTTAGAAATTAATAATTATGTGTCGGTAATTTTGTGAGTAAAAAACATTTAATTACTATTTTATAATTAATAAATTTATTTAAAAACAAATTAATTTCCATAAAAATAATTCCTAAATAAATATTTTGGTTTCCTATGATTTTAAGATAATTTAATAAGACCTTAGTTAATTTTTAGAGAGTTATAAAATCAGTTATAATTTGAAAAACTATATTTTTCACGTAAATGATCATTTAAATAAAAAATGGAAATTTTCATATTTAGAAAATTATTATCTTAAAATTTAGTTATTTTTTTTAATTCTAGATATATAATAATGGTTTGGTTGAATTTTTTGGATTTTAATGAAATAGTTTAATTTTTTGTGAATACTAAAAAATACTTTTTTTATATAATACGGTATTTTTCGTGACATCATCAAAGAATTATTATGATTTAAAAATTTATTTAAAATATTTAATAACTAAATAATTATACTACATGTGGAATATTTTAATAATTAATTTATCACAATAAAATTATATTTTTTTCCTGATAAGTATAAAAATCATTATCAATGTCGATGCAGCCGCTACGCAGTGCTGAGAAAGTCAAAAATGGTTACTTATATATAATAATTGAGGGATAAAAATTACTTTCAAGACTTATTTATCAATTATTATGTATTATTGATGTATTTTGTTGTTAATTTAGGATTTTAGTGTAATATAACATGAGTTTTATCCAAATGTCGGTGCAATTCTTGTGTAGGGTAAGAAAAGATAAAATAACAAATATAAGATGTATTGTTTTGTATAAGAGTGAATATACATAATGAACTAATTTAGAATTTTATTTTGAACCTAATTAATTTATTTTTTTGATATAAATTTGTTTTTAATTTTTATATATGACATAATTAAAACATATGTTTGTGAAACACTGGTGCAAACCTTGTATAAAAAATAAGAAAAATAAATAAAATAAATTTAATTAAAATGATTAGAATTTTTAAATTACCCATATTTTGTAAAAAATATTTTATATAAGTAATTTTAGACCATTATATATTTTTATTCTATTTGGGGACACTTTTATCCCATAAAAATCAACTTAATTCCTATAGAATATTTTATTTAAAAGAAAGAGAAGGTGTTCACACTATAAACTTTAGTTTGTAAAACATCTTAAATATAAGGATCAACTGGAGTTTTATTCACACAAAAATAGTATTTGGAAATATAATAAAATTATTTTTTCTCATATAATTTTATTTTTAAATTTTAGACAAAACATAAGAACAATAATGTCGTTCACAAAGATGATGCAATATTAATTTAATTAATGAATAAATAAAATTAATTATATTAAAAATAATAAAATAAATATAATTTCATAATTTTAATATAATTCCATAATTAATTAGAGTTATATGATAATTCAAGGTTTTAATAAAAAAAATTATTCAAATTTTAAACCTATTTTTGTTGTTTTAAGTCAAAATTTACGAATTGTGTTTAATTTGACGAAATAATTTTTCATGAATATAATATTTAATTAAAATATCTTAAAATCACAAAATTATTGAAAAAATAAAAAATAAAAAATATTTTTCTACATTTTGATATCTAATTATTTTTTACCCATTTGAAAGTATTTAACCCTAAAATAAATTTATTATATTTTAATAATTTGTGTAATTCCAATGTAACCCCTCACCTCAATTATAAAAAGAGGCTTATTCCTTCACAAATATTCATCAACATAAGTCTTATTACTCATTTAAACTCTCCCAAATTATCTCATCATCAACCCTTTAAATATTATAGTGATTATGGCATCATAAAAAGTTCACTTCCAAGAGCCTTAAAAAGGTCTCCGAAGAGAAATTTTCAAGAGGTAAGATACCTTCTTATTCTCATAAAAATTATTTCTCACATCTACCTTATCCCAACCTATTATCCAATGATTCATGATAGCTCCAATATATATATATATATATATATTTGTTTATGGTAAAAGAATAAAAAAATATCTCATCTTATCCTTTTATTATAAAATAACAAAATTTTCGTTCATGGTGCATTAATTCAACACCTTCGTGGATGATGATTTTTCATTTCTGTTTTTACCAAAATCATGAAACGTGTAAATTCACATGTAATTGTTTAAAATTATATCAATATATATGTTATCACTTCTATATTATTATTTATTTTTACATGTAAGACCATAATAAATTGATATTGGAAACCATGAAAAGAACGCACCCAAAACAATAGAAATAACAAAATATTGTTAATAAATTGGTGGAAATGATATAAGAATAATATTTATGGAATTTTAAACATGATTATAGTTATATAATAAATTATTAACACTATTCAAACCATTATAGAGGAGGTTTTAACAAAATTTAATGTTGTTGAACCCGCGACAAGGGATATCTTAACATAATTTCTGTTCATTGAGTTAAACATCTATGTCATTGGTTAAGATTTCTCTAAGAATATGTGTGAATGACCTCTGATTGTTTTTTACTGTATAAAAACTTACATTTTCGGGATTTTTATTTATTACACATAATTATTTCATTGATTTTTCATCACCCTAATGATATGATTTTTGTAAGGAGTTTCTCATCTCACTTTTATTCCCATGAGATTTCCATTATTTGCCACTACCTCATGTGTATGGTTTATGTATAATACCCATTGATGTATTATATAATTAATATCAATATTTTATGGTATTAAATTTATTATTTTATGAATATTTAATTTTGGGGAATGCAATTCAATTAATTACAAATGGGTAAGGGATTCTACCCGAATACCAGTTTTTTCTTTCGGATTACTCTTTCACTACCTCTACTTGAATGTAATGATTATTTATTTTTTTATATTAGTTATAAATTATATTTATATGTTCCAAACTCATATATCCAGATTATATAATATTTTTTATAAGGATATATATTTTTTAAAATGGTTCCCTTCTCAATTCTTTCTGATAAACCAACCCGATTCAAGGGAACCTCTCGATTTCTTACCCATTTTAAAGTACACTCCAAAATATGTTTTAAGACACAATTTTTTTAAATTAAGTTATTTTATCATGAAAAAATATCTTGGTTAATTTTTTCTTTTATTAAAACCAACATTCCTTACAACATTAAAATCTATTTAATATTTTCCTTAAATCACACTAAAATGTTTTATTTCTAAAGTTTCTTAAAAAACTATTTTTACATAATTTTAGTTAAGTGGGAAATAATTTATGACTCAAATATAATTTAAATATCCTTCAATTTTATTTTCTATTGTATAAATTTATTACAATTTGATTTTATGACAAATACAAATGATATTCTAGAAGAACTCTTTTTTTCAAAGAAAAAGGGATTTTCCCATCTCGCTTTTAATTCTATGAGATTTATGAATTGTTTACCACTTATTACTTTCATGTGGTGGATGAAATTACCTTGTATATATCAAATCATAGGTATTATTATTTTTTGATATTATATTTAAGTAATAAATAACATTTTCAAAGTGGTATAAGACACTTTTGAATGTTTAATGATCATTTTACTCAAGAAATTATCATTGATTTAAATAGAGTATTTTCATATATAATTATGATCAAAATATTTCAATGTTGTATGGGACAATTTTATTTAAATATAAATTTTATAATAGATATTTTTAATGCATTGGAATTATAATGTGATTTGTGGGACCCACTATAGCCCCACTATGCATCAGAATGCCTCATGAGAGAAAATAGATTTGGGTTTTGGATGAGGCCTTACCATTGTATTTTCAGAAGTCTTGGTAGTGGCCTCAAACATAGGTTTATGATTTATGAAATATGAAATCCCTCATTATGATATTAGTATTTGATAAATCAAGTGATTATTTGACTAGTATCATATCCATGGTAATGTTTTATATGATTAGTTATGTGGATATATTTACTCTTCTTTCATTCCTACCATATTATGATCAAGTTTATTTTTAGAGGCATGTGTTTTCAGTTACTCACCATGCCTAATGTTTATGTTTATCATAAATTCCATTGTATTACATACCCTTATTGATCATATTTTATTAACCCCTTATTATGTATCCTTTCCTCAGATTATGAAGAAGAAAACTTTAAATAAGCTTTCAACGATGCAATTTTATTTCATTTTATTTTGTTTCAAGTTTTATTTTTCTTTACCAATTTATTATGGGTTTAATGAATGTAATATGGTCTTCCAAGAATACTATATAGATAAATCCTTTGTAATTTTATTCCTTGTAATCATGCCAATGTATTCAAATAATAAACCAGCTCCAGGATTCTGGGGTTGGGGAGTTACATGCATGGTATGATCTTTAAATGTTAAGATCATATGCCATACCATTGGTTCATGTTATTCTTACACCTTTCATTTATTTACCCTTACTGATAATATGATCTCACCCCTTGTTATGTTTCCTTTCCCTAGGTTATAAAGAATGGTTTTATGTTGAATTACTAGAGGAAAAGTTATTTATAGGAGATGTTGAAGATCTTTGACCAGGATAGAATATTTTGATTCAAAGTTTCCAAAGGAACTAAAATATTACAATCCTTGGACATTTATTTTTCTAATTTATTGAATATTCCTCTAAAATGATGTAATATCTATGTATGTTAAGCCTCTACTACTGTATTTATTCTCTATTTTTCATGTTATTTCACATCCAATCACCATAACAACTATCCCGATAGATGGAGGAGACCAAGATAATATCATTTCAAACATCCCAACCCTAACTCATTTTCAAAGGAAATGTTAAGGTGTTCCTGACCTTATGTGATGTCCCTAGGACACCAAAATATAGAAATAAATTCCAAGGGATTCACGACAACATGTGGGATATTTTTCCCTGAAAAAAAACAACCTGAAAAAAGAAACTTGATGTTACATAATGTGATTCATTAAGGTAACCAAAATAGTTTAATATACAAAATAATAGAAAAATATTAAACTATAAATATAAATGAAAAAAATGGTAAACCATAAATTAAAATACATGAAATATTCTGAGAACCAAGGTAGAATCAATCTAGACACCAAGACTTGATCAAATCGCAATCTTCTTATCCCATCATCAACAACCAAAATATTACTATGCCCTACTAGAAAAAAATGAGATCTTTCCCTTACCCCGTGTCATAAAAAATAGAGTATACATATATGCTAAGGTGCATATGCCGGGGGTGAGTATATCAAATAATTTTTAAATCCTATTGAATATTCATGCACACACTATTGTGACTGAAACAAGTCTACAGAATTTATAAAAAATAATAAGTATGAAATTATTTATCGGAATCATATCAGAAAAAAGGAAAGTGGAATATAAAAATAAGTTATATAAAAAATAATTTTACATTATTTCTATGAAAAATTGTTATATAAAACAATTGAAATTTTAATATAGTATCAGTTCTCTCCTCTTAGAATACCCTTTCCATATTTTTACACATGCATCCATGATGAATGGTCCAATACTAGTGAGTTGTAAATTATCCTCCATACCAAGTTGTTACATGGTTATGCACCTGCATTCCCCAATTGGCATAAGAAACCAAGTCCAAATCAAACAAGGAACTTTTTAATTAAATCATAATCTCATAGTATCCTATGTTTGAAAAAGACTCTTTAAAACATATTTTCATAAAGAAATTTCAATTTTTTATTTAAATGAACAGATTGTGTGAACCTTTCTAAACTATAATTTGAAAACTATATGGAAAAAGTGTTTTCATAAATATTTCATCAAGTGTTTTTTCATAATAACATAACTAAGTGTTTTTAAATATAATCCATAATTTTTAGAAGAAGTGTAGGGATATAGAAATAAAACTACCTTAAACACTTTCCATTCTACAATATTCACTTAGTGATTCCTTCTCTTCAATAATTCCAAACAAGACCCATCAAAAACATGTCTTAAACCATAGATCCAAGAATAAAAATTATGACCTATGGTTCTTCCTAAGAGAAAATGAAGAGTTCTCAAAGAATAAATATAAATAGAAAACAAACTTTGATTTCCTAGATCTAACACATGAATACCCATTTAAATTGGCTCTAAATCATTGAAAATCACTTAAAACACATAAATGAGTCCCTTGTTTGAGATCCAAATACAATAGATAAAGAATAATGGTTTTGGGAGAGTTCTCCATTATTTTTTTACATATATAATTAATTATGTCACATTATTACTTTACAAAATTTACTTAACCATGCACCTACCATGTAGGCACCACTGCCTTAAAACTCCCTAGTCACATGATTTTGAGGCATAATTTGGAAAACAATGTGCCAACTGTGTGAAATAAATCTACACCATGGAACATGATTATAAATGTAATTTTCATGGTTTCTACTAATTGTGTATTAAACCATGAGTTTCTTCCGGGACTCTCTCAAGATATTATATGCTAAATTAGGGAATCTAAAAAGTTTCCCCTAATCATATTCCCGAAATCAAACTTCTCAATCACTTCAAAAACTTACCAAAATCATCTAGAAACTTCTCATGACTAATCCTAACCAATCCATAAGCCAAAAACATATAAAATTGTATCACATACCTCAAACCTGGGCAGTTACATTCATAAATTACACTATTCTTCATTAATCTTATTTTACAAGTTTTAATGTTTTTACAAAGAAAATCCTATTCCCATATTTTTGGAAATTTTAGTTTTAAAAAAGTTACCAAAATAAAATGTACATTTTCTGCGATTTTATGGGATATTTTATATTATTTCTTTAATTTTTTTTCCATCTATATGAGCATTATTTATGGATCTTTATGCTTCACTAGGGATATGATCTTATGATACAATCTACTCCCTATATTTAGATATCCCATAAGAAATATTTTTTGACATTTTTTATGAAGCCCATTTCTTTCCATATTTTAATTAATCTATGATGAAATAATGAATGTTTTTCAGATTCTATCCACTTCCATTATCTAGATGGATTATAATTATGTCACGATGATATCATCAATAAACTAGTTTCTTTTTCACTAGTTATGCTATGATGAAATTATGAATGTCTTTATGATATTAGGGTGCACTTATTTGTAGTTTTCATTATTTGATGAGTGAGACAAAAATTATATATCCTTTTAATGTATTTTGTAATGGTTTATATCTCATGAGATAATATGAATTGGAATAGGCTGTGAACCCATTTTTGTAAGGGAATATATCCAATATGATAGTCTAAAAAGAGATCTGTGACTAAGGAAATGATGAAAATGGGGAGTGAACCCAATACATTATAGGTTATTATCCAAAATGAGAGACCTGTATGTGATCTTGGACTAAGGAAATGTTGGGAATTTGGAGAGAACCCAATCCACTATGTGACTCTGTACACAATTACTATCTTGGTAGGGATAATTGAAAAATAAAATTATTTTTAATGATTCTGTGTATTCAAAAAATCTTAGCTTTTATACTTATGTTATGAACTGATAGAATGTGAGTGATTGTTGAGGATTTCACACTATAATGAATCAAGTCTCATGATATGATAGTGTTTAATTCCATTAATCAAGATTTATGATCTATAGATGAAGGGTTTTTCATTTATTAAGTTATAATCATTCTTCCATGCCAATATTATTACATTATGCTAACATATGATCATCAATTGATATCTCTCATGTTTACCTTTACATAGAATCTTAGATAATCTATTTTTAATGTTTACATTTTCATTGGTTAGGAATATTAATATTATAAAATATATGTCAATAATGGTATCATGTGTAGATACATTTTGGGGATATTTTGAATCATTCTTATGGAATAAGAAAATCTTGGTAAAATGGAAAAAATAACCATTTGATGAGAAATAAATGGTTTCTATTACATAAATGTTTTTTATTAATTATTTAAAACTCTAAATATAAAATTTATTCAGTATATCATTAAATCAATGTTGTCTATTAATATTGTATTTATGGATGGAAAAAATTAGGCTCCTTCATTTGGTATTAATATAGGTATGTAAATAATATGTTTTTTTTCACTAGATTGAGTGTTATATTCTCAGGTCCCGTAACGGAAGCTGGAGGGCCATGTATTTTAAAATTTTTCATCGGCATGATGATGGAACTTATCATCGCTAACGATCGGATCCCTAGAGAGTTCCGAGGATCTCATGTAAATTATTAAGAATACAAAACTAAAACGAAAACGTACCCATTTCAAATCTGATGTCGCGGTCGACTACAACTAGTTGATGGTGATCATCGCTTGAAGGATCCAAAGAAGGATCCCTCTAGACCATCCACACATGCTCCAAAAATCCTCTGTTACATCGATCGTCGAATTCCAGGTGCTAGCGCAGCGATCCGACGAAGATTTCGATGTCCTGAAAATCAGCACATCGAGATCTCTTCGATGCTTGAGGAAGAACATGATCCGAACTCTTGGATCATCAACTTCTCTCTATAGGAAGTAGGAAGATAAATAGGATCTCAAATTTCATTCCATGCAAATGAATGAATAGTAAATTACACCTCATAAGAGAGAGACTCTTATTATATTTATAGTGACGTTGATAAATACCCGGTAGTGTCCCCGACCCTTGTTTATTTCAAAGTTCACAAAATAAATAATTTTAATGAACTTAACTATGCCAATATTATTTATTATTTTATCACATGATTATAATATATATATATATATATATATATAATATTACTTGATAAAAAGGAGTCATTTAACTTGACTCGCTATCCCGCTTTAATATTAAACAAACCTTGAATATTAAAATAATATTCATTCGATTAATATTTTTCTTGTATTTACTAAACATGTAAATACATTAAATAAATTCAATCCCAATTATTCATAACTTGAATAATAATGAATTTATTTTGTTCATCGGTGATCAATAACTTGGACAACGCTCAGACCCCATGGCAGGGCCCACTATGTTCATATACATATTCAATTGAATATGGTGGATTCTTGAATACGCTATTGTGTGTGACCCTATATGCCCTTATCTCAATAGCAGTGAATAAATAAATAGACCAAGAGAGGAGTCTAGAAACTCATCATAGCCCCTAAAGAGATAAGGATAGTTATAACAACGACTACCATCCTATAAACACTAACTGTATACTATAATCTATTTTTCATTAAATATATCATAAACCAGGACACACTCTTGTGTCATTTTCCTTATCTTTATTTATTATTTGTTGATCTATCTAGATGGATTATCCTTTCTGCTGCTTTGACCAAAGTCATATGAAGGCGGAACCATCCTGATCAACCAGGCCTGAGATATACAACTTCCTGAACATGGAATTGAAAAATCATTTCTTGACAGTTCAGCCAACGTCATACCACCAATGACACACCCAACACAAACTACCTTGCCACGATAACACTGCCATGGTTTTTATCTGGCATCCAAGTATGTAGTCAAATGACATACATTGGTAATGGTCTCAAGTTAGGAGACCAATACACATGTCCGTAGATAGGAATGACCAATGACTCCCAAAAGATGTGGTGTTTTTATTTGCAGGTCTGTCCTCATGATCTCACTACTAGATATCACCAAGTGAAAACATCTTGAGAAGAAGTCTCAATTCTTGTGATCCCCCATCACCTGATAGTCAGATATCTACCATGTTCAGTTAGTAAGATGTATCTAGACTATAGAACATATATTTAAGATCAATGTCATTCTATCTAGAGGATCTCATTATAGCCTGGGATTTTCTATAACCTCTCTACACACCAATTAACCTTTTGACATTACCATTACTATAGTGGAAACAAATTTTTTTTCACTATAATGGTAAGATAACTTCATGCATACCTAACTATACACATGATATGGTAATCCAAAAGTACTGCATAGTTTGGTCCATGGCACCCACTATTTCAACACTCCGACTTGAACTAGAGAAAACTTTCTAACTAAACTTGTTAGCTACTGACATGATAAATATAATGATTCTAAGGAGAAATGGCTTTAACTGCTGGGCCTGCCATGTTTTCTCCACATGGAATATCTTCTATAGGCGACCTCATCAGCTTGAGTAAAAACTTCTCAAGATAAGGTATCCACGAGTATATTACTTTTTTCCATTGTAATAACATTAAAACTTGGCTAGTGAGAATATCATAATTCTTATTATGATAATAATTTTCTCACTAGGTGAGAATCCAAGAAATGGAACAAATCATTGTGATTTATAACTTCTTTTTAGCTTTCTTAGAAGAAACAACATTCTCAGTATTTATAGGTATGTCTACCACTAGCTTTTATGAGATTGGCTCGCTCATCTCCATTACTTAATTGTGATACTAGATCAAATAGATATAAGGATTACTAGTTTGTGTTCCACAAAAACTAGTATACCTTCTTATCCATATTCCAGGTATATATCATTAGTACTTGTCGATGTACAAGATGATAGTTCTGACTGCATCACTTGTTGTGCTCCTAGAAATAATTGATATCTTCCTACAATAAAGTATATCCTGGAAATTTCGAGTATTGTACATATTATGGTATATGTGATTGATCCATAACTAATTAATATGGTATCAATTCACAACATTAATCTCTACCCATGCACCGAACTTGTTAACCTAGAGAGATTAAGCCATGTGACATTGGAAAAAATTATGAACTTGAATTGTTCCAACTTGTATTTTTTCAATACAATGTAACTATATGAATGATTGACTAGGACCAAACAACATGTGGATCTACCTCAGTATATCCTATTCCCTAGAACATAGGTTTCTACTTTATTTCAATCATTGGAGAATTTCTTTAAACCCGATCTTATCTAATTGTTTGACAAAAATCTGTTTTCCAAATGTTGGCGAACATATTTCACTTGGAAAACATTGGTGCTCTGACTAACCTTTGGTAGACATAAGGAAATGATTCAGTTATAATAAATGTTCAAATATTTTGTCACTTACTTTAATCCAAAACAGGATTTCAGTAACCTGCAACCCTTATTGTCATTATTTGATGTCATCATCTCTTTCTGGTTGCGTCGTATAGTCACATTCCAAAAAATATAATCTTGACATCCAATGGACAATAAAATGATCTTAGAAGTTATCTATGATAAGTAAAATTCTAATGGATTTAGGTTTACCGACATGGTATAACAAATAAAGCCTTATTGGTATCATACTTTCACCATCCATGTATCATTTCATTTGAAAACCCACCGTAGTATTCAATTTATATGCCCCTTTTCATTTTGATACATGGAATCCATTTTTGAATTTTTGTTGATCTTTTAAATCATAGCTCATTTCCTTATACAGATCACTTATAGGATTTATTATTATTAATGAATAATATATCACCGACCACGGTGAATATAAAACCATCACCATGGTTTTATTCTTCCTATACAGTATGTTTCACTGGAACATACCTATTCCACTTAAGGAACTTTTTCCCTATGCCAACCATTTGTGCATCTCGAGCATTGACTAAGTCCAAGTCAATTCAGCTCCCACTATCTCTAATAGAGATGTTCACCCTTATGCAGTATAATAATTGACTAATTTTTTTCTATCATAGGGATTTATGTAATATCCTATGAAACTGTAAGGATAATTACCTTAGATGCACAATGTTTTTAGATTTATGCATGTTTGATTTTAAAAAACTCTTTGCATCCTAACACATGATCTATAATCGATTTTCATCATACTATGACTCATATGATATCCATTTCTCATTTTAGTTGGAATATGGGTTATGGGTTTATGCAGTTATTTACCAATCACTTCTTGAAATATAATGGAAGTTTCTGCAGGTTGTAACATTGATACAACTTACATCATAACGTTGATGTATAGAATGTGCGTTTATGAATTTATCCATGATACATTTGTTGATCAATATTAATATGTAAGAATCATCATCAATCCTCCTTAGGAACATCAATACAGTGTTGTAGATAAGGTAACATGCATTTAAGAATTACTCTACGCTAAATTATCATGATTGATGATTGTTTGGTCAAGATATTCTCCGTTATGTCGATCCAAAGAAACTCATATCTTATTACCAAACACATACTTCACTATTCCTTAATAAATTAAAGGAATATTACGAATGATCTTTTCCTCTTTCCTTTCTTTGGAATAGTTCACACTCTCTTGTTGAAGTAATCCTGAATGCTTTGTGGCATACCTTTATTTCTAAAGGTTTCTTCATCCAAACTAAGGATGTTAATAATAAAAAAGGTGTTTATCTATGTCGAGCCTAAATACCATACTGGTTATATATTTGACATCCATTTGTAGTTTTACTCGACAATGAATCACATTGCCACAACTGGGTAGGTCTTACAATTTTTATATTCATCATGTATTGCCTTTTTGATTCAAGTATGTCTGAACTATTTGTTGAATATATTACCAGAAACAAAATTCATTCCAAAAACATGGAATTATGTCTCATTATGTCCAAATAAGAATATGAGATAAATGTTTTTTGTTATACTCAACAACCATTTCATTTAGAATCAATTACTTCACAATTTTAAGTTAGGTGTTTCTCACTGCTGACTTAGGAATCACCCTTTCTCAGCTGCTTAGAGAAGACACAATACTCCTAGTAATGTTTCTCTACTTACATGGTTACTCTATTTCAATACATATATGTGGAAGGCATATTTTATTTTAATACCCATGAAGTATGTGAGAAAACAATACTTTTATGTGATGAATATTAACTGAATGAGAAGTACGTACTTGTTTCTAGTATTTCAGTTTTTAAACACCCATGAATTTATTTCATAATATGTGATGTAAATAACCTCCTGTTAAGTAACCATCCACTTTTCTTTGAAGGAGATGACTAAGGTTCCTTTGGCATAACTTTCTATAGGCCTTTTCTCCTTGTCATTCATTTTATTTTCCATAAGAATAAAATATAGTGTAATATCTAATATTCTTATTACTTGGTGAATGTTACCCTAAAGGTAATGAAGCGCTCACTCTATATCGTTCATTTGTACCCTTAAAAAAACTAGAGTAATTGGGTGTAAAAGGTATAAGAATTGGATGACATGAAATAGTGTGAACTGTCTTTCACTTCACAAAAACTGAGTGTGACCATCAAATTCAAATATTACATTGCTTTCTCCATGAACATTTCTCAGTGATGAGACTACATGTGATCATCATCGAAGTCATGATGTAGCGACTTTGACTAACATCAGACTTTGATGATAGCATTATCATAGATCCATCATATTCATTGTTCATGAGTCTCCTATAAGCAATTTTACACCCTTGCTTCTTATGGCGGTTTAACAGGTTAAGACAAAAGCACCTTGAATTTCCGTTATGGTTGTAATGTGCGCAAGTGCCTATACTACACTTGGAATTTCGTGATTGTTTTGACATTAACTATGTCCAAGGTTTATCATAGTTTTTATTATGGTATTACTTTCCATTCTCTAAAAATAAACTTTAGCAGATTGTACTTTAATGTGATTACCTGATGTGACATTACTGATTATTTAATCATTAAATGTCTCCCACTAATTTTTTGAATTCTAGGAACCCTATATACTAAAATCAGAATAATCTTTAGTATTCTAGTGGCTAGGATCCCTAAACCTCCATCATAGTATACAAGCTATGGATATGACACTACACGGAGGGTCCAAGGTAGGCTTTTGGCTGGCCAACCGCATTAAATCACGGTTACTGGATCTGTTGAGTGAAGTCCCGGATTCAAAAATCATTTTATAATTTACTCAACACATTCCTCTAAAATTACAACAAGCTAGCTAATGATATTCATTTTTGCAATTTTAGTTAAGTCGACCCACCACACTAATAAGAACTCCCCAATAGTAAGAGGCACCCTCAGCTAAGGCATGAATAACACCTCAAACACCCAATTTTGTTCAAACATGAATGATGGAAGGCTGTTTGTGACTTAATATTTTCTTCGATGGTTTTATGGGGTTTTCCCTCGATGAATGTAATCCAGTTCTATTAAACTTGTTCATCTATGCTGTCATGATCACAACTGAACTTTACTGGAAAAACACACGACGCTTCTTTATGCATTTTATTATCTATTATTTTATGTATATTCCCAGTTTTCTAAAATTCATAAAATAATAAATAAAATCATAAAGGTAAATTACTACCCGACTGGTGTCGAACATTAAAACAACCTAAGGGAATCATAGTTGAGTTGAAGCTTGACTCATAATGCAGCTTACCCCTTGTCTTGTATGTTCGCTTCTTTGAAGTATCTTCTCATCTTGTGGGGGTACATGTCACGTCTAGGAGTACCGCATTGTCTTGGTGGAATCCACGTGTCATCTTGAACCATCGTCCACCGCCTCATCTTGGAGGGGTCCACGTCGCTCGCCGTCTTGGTCCGAAGTACAATAATAATCACACACATGCGAGGGGAACTCGGTTATAAATGTACATCAGGTGGATTGGACACGTAGGTCCTTATACATTTTAACTGAAAAGAAATAAAATGCATAGATCCTCTATTTAATTAATTACAATCATCGCACGATATTAAAATAATTAATTAAATAAAATGCAACATACACGGGTTGATGATCAAGACCAGCATAAGGGTAAAATAAAGTGTGATAAAAAACATAAAATGCATTACTTAAATATGAGGGTCTATTAAATTAAATTAAATTAATTAATAATTTAAAATAATTTAATTAATTATCGGTCCTCTAATTAATTTAATTTTAAAGGCAAAAATTAAATTAATTTAACTTAATTGAATTTAATAATTAAATTTAATTAATTTTATCTGGGAATTAAATAATTAACCAAAATTAATTTTAATTAATTTAATTTATAAACTAAACTAAAATTAATTAATTTGATTAATCCTAATTAAATTAAAGTGGTCGATCCCCGAAAATATGACAGTAGGGCCTATGCGGGTTGGGCCATACCCGTGCAGTACCCTGCTAGGCCATGCAGGGCCAAACAGGACCGAGCCGACCTGCCAGCACTGTTTTGGGGCGTATTTTTCCCTGCGGAAAAAATAACTTGCAGTCAAATGAAGGATACATCCCGGGTGTAGACTGAGGTGGGTTGGTGGTTCGACACCACCAATGGGGCGGCCTAGATAGGAGACCGAAGGCGTGATGAGAAGCCCGGGATGTAGTGCATTGTTCGGCTGCGTGGGTGGTGACCAACTGGGAAGGAAGAGGCCACTAGCAGCACCGCTGTCTGCTGAGGAGGTCGGGAGGCTAAGGGCCACACCCTGCCGCTGCAAAAAGCCAACGTTGGCACAACCGCTGGTCGCTAGGTTGGAGCAAGGTCAGCTGCAATGGCTGGGAGGGCCAGCTGCTGCACACTACATGGAGGCCAGCGCATGTGGAGGGGACGAATGCCTCAGAGGTGGAGGGGTGCGACGACCCATGCTGCGACGCACTGAGCGCGACGTCTCTGGTGGCTGCCTGCTGTGTGCCATGCAGGGAAGACAGAGGGGTCCTCTAAGACCCCTATTTTTTTTATTATCCCATGCAAGACCCACAAACACCAGCATGTTTTTTCTTTTCCTTTCTTTCTCAATGCGCCGTCCAACCATCCCACTTTTCATTGTTTTTTTATTAAAGACTTTTTTTAAGTCTTTCTTCCACCCCCTCTTTTTTTTATGTCAAGTCATATCCATTAGTTCAATGCCTAATTAGACTTTTAAATTAATAACAATAAATTTATTATATTAAAATAATAATTTATTATTAATATATTATAATAAAAATAAAATAAATATTATTATAATAATAAAATATTATGGAAATTAATAAATTGTAAAAATTATAATTTTCACAATTTTAATTTTATCTGATGAAATGATCTAAACTTGATCGGTTCTTCAAAATAAATGAAACTTAATACCCGTGGTTAAAAATGCAAATTCGATCCAATTTAAACATTTAAAATGGCTATAACTTGATCGTTCGAGATCGGATCGACGCGCTATTTGAACCAATGAGACCGGTTTTGAACCCTATACTAAATTTTAAGGCAATTTTATGTTTCTAGGCTCAGAAAATCTAAGTGATCTCTCTGATACCATTGTTATGTTCCTAGGGCCCGCAGTGGAAGCCGGGGGGGGGGGGGGGGCGCTGGGTATTTTAAATTTTTTTTATCAGCGGGATGACAGAACTTTTCATCGTTGATGATCCAAGCCATGAAGAGGTCCGAGGATCTCATGTAAATTATTAAGAGCGCAAAACTAAAACAAAAATGTTCCCATTTCAAGTCTGAAGCTGCAGTCGACTGCAACTAGTCGATGACGATCGTTGCTTGAAGGATCCAAAGCAGGATCCCTATAGATCATCCACACATGCTCCAAAAATCCACTGGAATAACGATCGTTGAATTCTGGGTGCTAGCAAGGCGATCCGAAGAAGATTTCGACATCCCGAAGATCACCGCATCGTGATCTCATCGATGCTTCAGGAAGAACATGATCCCGCTCTTCGATCATCAGCTTCTCACTCTAGGAAGCGGGAGGAAAGAGAGGCTCCCAATTTTCATTCCATTCAAAAGAATGAATAGTTAATTACCCCTCATAAGATAGATCCTCCTCTTATATTTTTAGTGATGTTGATAAATACCAGGTAGGGTCCCCGGCCCCTGTTTATTTCAATGTTCACTAAATAAACAATTTTGAAGAACCTAACTGCGGCAATATTATTTATTATTTTATCACATACATGTAATATATATATATATATATATATATATATATAATATTATGTAATAAAACTGAGTCATTTAACTAGCCTCGCTATCCAGCTTTAATATTAAATGAACATTGAATACTAAAATAATATTCGTTCGATTAATATTTTTTTTTGTATTTACTAAACTATATATTGAATAAATTCTATCCAAATTATTCATAACTTCAATAATAATGAATTTATTTAATGCATCAGTGCTTGATAACTTGGACAATGCTCAGACCCCATGGAGGGGCCCACTATGTCCATATACCTATTCAATTAAATAGGGAAGATTCATGAATATGCTATTATGTGTGACCCTCTAGGCCCTTATCTCAATAACAGTGAATAAATCCACAGACCGAGAGTGGTGTCAAGTAACTCATCATAGTACCCCCTAAAGAGATAAGTATAGTTATAGAAATGACTACCATCATACAAAAACTAACTATGTACTATAGTCTCTTTGTGATTAAATATCTCATTAAACCAGACACACTCTTGTGTCATTTCCCTTATCTTTCTTTATTATTTTTTGATCTATCTGGATGGATTTTCCTTTCTACTGCTTTAGCCAAAGAATTATGAAGGAGACACCATCCTGATCAACCATGCCTGAGATATATGACTTCCTGAACTTGGAAGCGACAAATCCTTTCTTGACCATTCATCCAACATCAAACCACCGATGACACACCCAGCACAAACTGCCTCACCATGACATCACTTCCATGGTTTTTGTCTTGCATAAAAGTATGTAATAAAATTATATACATTAGTAATAGTCTCAAGTCAAGAGACCAATATACATGTTCATAGATAGAAATGACCAATGACACCCAAAACATGTACTGTAACTATCTGCGGGTCTGTCCTCATGATCTCACTACTAAAGATCACCAAGTGTGAACCTCATGAGGAGAAGTCTCAATGCATATAAGCCCCCATCACCAGATATTCAGACATATACTATGTACAATCAATATATTTTATCTAGACTATAGAACATATATTTAAGAGAAATTTTGTTATATCTCGAGGATCACATTATAGCCTAGGATCTGCTATAACCTCTCGACACGACAATTAACCTTTAGAAATTACCATTATTATAGGGTACATAGAAAAGTTTTCCCTAAAATGGTAAGATAACATCATGCATAGCTAACTGTAAACATGATATGGTAATCAAAAATTACTTTATAGTTGGGTCTAGGGAACCCACTATTTAAACATACAGGTGTATGGGTCTCGAGTTATCTCAATTTTATTATCTATTTTGAAATCTATAAACCAGTAAAAAAAATTCATTAGAACAAGAAATTTTATATCTAAGAATCTCATTTTCTGGGGTATATTTCTTATATTAATCAACAAGATTCTTATTTTATCAATTTATATCATTATATAATTTAACTACCCTTAAAAATCATTGAATTAATTTTCATTTTCCTTAAATATGTCATTAAAACTATACCCTTCATAGTAAACATCATAAAATAAACAAGAACTAGAATCTCTCCTAACCTCTTTCATATTTATCTCCATCATACACAATTTTGTAGATTCCTCTTCACTTATAGAATAATCAATTCAGTCTTATTATTCTGTATAGATCCATCGATCCACTAGATCTCTCTTTACATATTTTTTCTTATAACTTCTTTGATAATTTGTATTTATGAAATATGAATTAATGCATACCTATTTATATTCTCAAAAAATATAGTTATGAAACATCATTTATTTACTTATATTACCTTTATTATTTTTATTTCAATTTTCCTTCTAGTAATATTTTATACTTGTTTTCTTAAATTATCTCTCTATTTTCATTAAATTATATATTACTTTAGTCAAGTTTGATATTTTACCTTTATCACATTTTTGTGACTTAGAATTAGAAGAGTTAGATGAAATGGCCATAATATATTTAAATTTAATTACTTTATTTTTTAAATTATCTTTATCCATAATATTTTTTCATCTCTAGTTTGTATTATAGCTATTAATCTATAAGTTCATTCAATATATACTATTTTATATTCTTACTCTCATATAAAGGAACCTTATTTTCATGTAACTTCTTTGGTAGAATCCACAATAATAGTTCAACCAGTATTGTGTTGTCCAACACATATTCTCACACACCTATACTATTTATGATGCACATCAATCTCTAAAACATTTGGTTCATGAATTCATCTTCTCCCAACATAACATATTTTTTTCACGAATTCAGGTAGTTTATATGGTTTTACTATTATCATGCAGTGATATATTATTTGATACTAAGTGTATGATTTCATTATTCACTTCTAGTAACGATAATTATTCCCATTAAACAATTGGTGTTTTTTAGGGATCCAAACATCATTGAATTCATCCCCGATATCTCAAAAAAATAATATTTTAATTAAAAGATTAAGTCTAATATTTGATTAGAAATAGAATAGAAAGTGATATAATAATAATAGATCTTCAAAGATGAAAAATATTATAGAAATTGTTAGCCCACGAAGAGATGTTGAATTGGTCAGGGGGGGGGGGGGGGTTAATTGAACTTTAAAACACTTAAAAAATTAATTAAATCATAGTATTAATAAAATTATTTTAGATAAACGGTTCAATTTTGAATACTTCCAATATTTTTGAAAAAATATAAAGAATGTAAAACAAATAAATTTGTGGAAAAAGTAAAAAATTAACATAAGAATTTTATATTGGTTTAGATTAATGCGATCTCACATCTACATTTTTATTCTCTATTCTCAATGAGATACAGAGACCCCACTAAACGAACCTATCAATGTTATAACATTTTAAAACACAAACTACGTTTCTATGGAATAAGGGACAACCAGACCAAATATGACCATCCATAGACTAAGGCATAACTAGAAACTACCTTACTTTTATCGGGGAGTCACAACCCAATAGATATACATTTTTTGGAGTTATACCCGTAACATATTTATTTTATATAGTAAAATAAAAAACTAAAGAAAAAATAATCAATAAAAGATACAATGAAAAAAATTTCAAACTAGAATATAAAATAAGAATACCAAAGAACAATAAATATTGATACAGTTGGATCAATTAATTCAATGTACTCAATATATTAAAACACTTAACCATGATCAATACAAAATAGTTATGATCATATAAGTATAGTCTCACTATGTAACTCATATGAATATCCATCCTCACTATTTTAGTTACCTCTTTCTATCAATCTTTATAGATGAATTCACCAATAGTTAGATCATGATCTCCATGATCTTCATCACATGAGAGGTTCCATAATTTTATATACTCATTGATACTTCAAATGAGTTTCCATAAATTCTAGAGAGTAATGTTTTTAAATATTCATGGAATAATAAATAAAAAACAGAAACAACTATAAAAATAATAAAAAAATCATAAAACTATATTGAAGAAATAAATATCAATATATTTAAAATACACAGGAGTATAAAATTTTATAAATCTTTTTAGAAAATAATTAACTTTAGTGTATGTGTTATTTTTGTATATGAGTCATTTTTTCTTACATATATGCCATTTAGGTTTTGTTTATATGTCATTTAGGTTCTATGTATATTCTATTTGGATTATACATACATGTCAGTTGACACCTAACAAAAATATTGAAAACTTAGAATAGAATAATTTTTATGAATAATTATGTACACTGTAGGAATAATTTAGTAAAAACCATAAGATTCATTTATTTTGTTTGTTTTAGACATCAAAAGGGTAAAAATATAGTTTAAAACAGTTAATAATATAATTCGAATGAGTATATAAATACTTCATAAGAGTAAAAAATATGTTTTGATATTAATTTATAGTTCATCATAGAATTTAACATTCAGTTAAATATTAATTTAGAGTTCATAATACAGTTTAATATCATCATAGAGTATATATTGACTTTATAATATACATTTGATATTCAAATATTTTATGAATTTTCCTAAATATTACTTTGTATGGTACAACTATTATATCATAAACTAGATAAATTTTCCAAAAAATGAACATCATGGAGTAAATTCCCAACTTTATATAGGTTAAAAATTAGAGAATAAATCATAATAAATTTAGAATTAGAAAAATATAATAATAAAAACATTTAATATCCAATTAATAAAACATGAATAAAGAAAGATTAAATAATGATATGAGAAATTATAATTATCTAATGTTGAAATTTTGGGGTATCATTTTATTCAAAACATGAAAAAGAACAACCATTAAAATCCAATACTAAAAATAAATCTCCCCATTCTTTATTGATTAATAACTAACAAGTTTACTCATTGAGTATGAAGGATTAAGGAATCATA
Organism: Viscum album; assembly: GCA_963277665.1. Lineage (NCBI taxonomy): Eukaryota > Viridiplantae > Streptophyta > Magnoliopsida > Santalales > Viscaceae > Viscum > Viscum album. Next base: position 909,070,775 of record OY728148.1, read on the forward strand.
TCAATGATAAAATTGAATAATGAGTATATACTCAAGGAACAAGGGACGATGTACCAAATAAGTCTGAATGATTGGTAAACATAATACCTTCCCCATGTAATTTCACAACTATCATTACATGCGATGATAAAAAATGCATGGGTTTAAAAATTTCTATAAAATATGATTAAAACAATTAAATATGTTAACACACCATATTTTAATATTCAAGGAATATTAATTCTTAGTATACGACTATATGTATAATTAATATAAAAAATAATGAATGTGTTATGAAATGAATATCAAAGATAAAATTTATTTATAAATCCTAATTACATAAACATATATAGAGATATATGGGAACACTTATTGTGTGACAACATGAATTAAGAAACATTTGACTACATTTTGAGATAATTGGCATGCCAACAAGTTAAGATTAAAATACCACTTTTGAAATGGATTATGTAATCTCTCCCTATACCTATATGAATGTTGGATAATATTACAAAAGTCTTATTTCATTGATCATTTTATGATTTCTAAGAGTAATGATGAAATATTTCCTATCATAGATTTCCATATCATGAATGTTCATTTTCATGAGATATAATAGGATATTTCTATTTATAATATTACTAATAATATTAATTATGTGGATAGACATCTTTGTGTATAATTATCCATATTATTTAATCATGATCCATGATTCACATCATAACTTTAGAGACATATTCATAAGTATTTGAACATTGAGGTAAACCTCACCATGACTTATCATACTTAAATTGATGGGTAATATAAAAGGATTTCCCAAAAAAATATAGGACTTTTTGAGGTAATGATAACATGATTTATAAGGAATTTGGAGACAATGTGTACCTTTAGTAAAATTAAAAAAAATAGTTTTGTCTCCAATATAAAAATGACACTCTACGAAGATTTGTATGTGAAATGATGTTATAATATATCATACTAGGATGAAGGTTGTGAAATAAAGTTATTGGTTCTATAACTTATTGAAAATAGAAATTTTAAGGTATGATCTATTTAAAAACAATTAAAAGTTTCATAAATATGAAAAAAAATTATATTGATAACCAAATAAAATACTTATAATTTCATATTGTGGATTATATATTCATAATGGAATCACCATGGAAGGGAGTGATAGGGTTTGAAAATAAGGGGAAGCTAAGACCAAGGTATATTGAGAATTTCAGGATATTAGAGTGTATTAGAGCTATTAAATATTTGTTTTATATGATAAATAACCACTCAAATATACCACATATCTTTCTTGTGTTGTTCCCAAGAAATTAAATTCCCAATCCAACAAATGTACTTGGAATTGATAAATTATAGATATAAATTTACTTATCATATGATAATGAACCACTTTAGATCATTAAAAAATTGACTTGGAAAGAATGAAATCAAACTGAACCAAATTGACCCAAATTGAAATCCATAGTAATGATTCAAACTGAATAGAAAATTACTATATGTAACTCACTAAAACTGAGTTTTACTAAATCATATGACTCAAATAGAGCTAAATAGACTAAAATTGTACTAAAAAACCCAAAATAACATAAAAAACCACACTAAACAAAACTAAAATAAACCCACTAAAACTTAACAAAACTAAAAAATGACAAATACAATCATAAATATGACCAATTTAAACCTTCTATATTTAACTAAATAAAAAAAAACCAAAACAAATCAAACTGAACTAACAAAAAATATACTTAACCAAACTGAACTAAGTTTATTGAACCTAAACTGAAACAATTTAATATAAAAAACTAAATGAATTGAGAAAACTAATTCTTAATTGAATATTAGTGAATCAAACATTAGTGACCTAAACTAAACATAATCAAAACTATTGATATCAATTCATATAAAAAAAATGAAGGAAAAATGAATTGAATTAAATTGAATATACTTGGATGGATTTGAAATGAACCCAATTAGATAGATCCAAATTTAATACAATTTATCATAACAAAATTAATAAATCTAAACCAAAATTGAAATAAATCGAATAAATAAAAATTGAATCAAATAGAGGAAATCCAAATTAAACCAAACTAAATCAAATAGATATGAAATGAATATAATTGTCCTAAAGTGAAAGGAACTAAATTTAATCTATATGAATAAACAATACCCATGATTATTGAAAATCAATTAAATTGAACTGAGTCATACAAAACTAAAATAAATCAAATAAAATTAACTTTGAATGAATCAAATCAAACTAAAACTAAAAAAATAAAAAAATTGAAACAAAATAAAAAACTATTCCTTCTTAAAAAAACTAAACTGAATTGAGGCAAAAAAGCCAAACCAAACTAGGGTCGATTTTGGCTTCTCCTCAGCACTTTTTAGTGGAAATCTCGATGCGGTTTATTCTTCAGCGGTGGAGTCATCGTGCTCGGACGTCTTGGATTTCCTCTATGTTTTCTGGCCTGTTTCACGCCCTTTGCTTTTCACAGGCAAGGGATTCTTTGGCGGTGCTGTGAGAATTAGCGGTCGAGTTTTAGCTCTGCGGTCTAAGGGTTTTCGTCTCGAGTGATGGATAGAAGTGTGTGGGGTGGCCCATGGTGGTCTCCACGGTGATAGTGAAGGCAAAAACAGGTGGTAGTTCTAGCTTGCGGTGTGAATTCTTCTGGAATCGACGACCTCTGTCTTATGTGTCGTGGTGGCGGCAGGGATGAGTTGCAATGGGATTCTTCTCCCTCATGACATCGGTAATGTTTTTAGGTAGGTTTTTGTTTGGTTGACATCTTGCGTGCTTCAGTTTTTGTCATGATTTCGGGATCTTGCACTCCCGACGACATTCTGGAGGTCATCATTTTTTATGAAGGTTTGCTGTTTATTTTATCCTTTGTCAGCGACTTTGGATGCATTGCTTCTCATGATTCGGTTTTGGAGGATATGTGTTTTTTGGATTTGGATTTGCTGCTCATGTTTGAGTCTGGAGTTAGGGCGTGGTTTTTCTTGGATTGTGTTTGAAGTCAGTGGTTATGCGGTGGCTTTTTGATGATCGGATCTGAGGTTTTGTGCAAATATGTGATGGGTTTCCATTGATTTTTGTTGAGTTTGGTTCAGCTCTCTGTTTGGATTTGATGTGAAGTTTTAGTGCTTCCCAACCAACATTATACTTGGATATGCTTCAGATGAGGTTCGGAGCAGAAAGCCTTTACTGGTGCATGGAATTTGGATTTGGAAGATGAGAGGGTATGGCTATGCCATCAGTTCCGGGACTGTGCATTCTTGCACGAGACAACTAGCCAAATTTTCAGGATTCGGTGAAGGTTTTCCATCATGGTGCAATTGCTGGGGAGGGGATGATCCTATAGTTTATTATGGATTTTTCTCTATTAATACTTTTAAGTGGTTGTAATGCAGGTTCTTGAGGTTTGTCACTTTTTCGTCAAAAGTGTTTTGATAATAAAAAAGTTAATTTTCAGCCAATTCAACTCAAATTGTAACAAACTAAATTGAAACATATTTAATTTAGAAAAATAAACCCAAATTGAAATAAAGATACAGGAAAAAATATAATCTAATTGAACCAACCTAAATAAAGATGGTTAAAATCAATACAAAAAAATATAAACAAATATGATGAAATTAACCAACCCAAACCAAATTAAATTAATTTTTTTCAATCATACTAGAGTTGAATAGAAATGAAAATATTTAAACAAAAAATAATTGAACGAAGATAAAAAATCTAATTCATAACTAAATTTAACAATGAAACCCCCTAAAAACATAACTGAACAAGAAAAAATAAAATTTTATTGAACAGAAGAAACAAAATAATAAAATAATGACCAAAATAAACCAATAAAACCTGACTAAATTAAACATTACATAATTTAGTTGAATTGCACTAAAATAAACCAATCATTATGAGACCAATCTAGATTGAATTAAATAAAATTGAAATGAAAAAAATGATAAAAACAAACAAAGATGAATGGATTTAAAGAAATAATAACCTATTTAAATTAATCAAAACTAAATCAAGAGAAATAGAGATGAATTGATCCAACATAATACTACCCAACATTAATCAGCCTAAAATTTATAGAATCAAACAAAAATAAATTAATGTTAAATGAACTATCATAATTTGAACTAAGTTGAACTGAAAGGAAAAAAATTGAAATAAATAACAATAAAACTAATAAATTCAATAAAATGGAACAAAACTAAATCAATCAAAATATAATTTAATCGAATAAAATCGAATAACATCAAACCGATATGAACAAACCCAGATATACCTAAATTGAACTAAATGGAAGTAAACTGTCCTGAATGAATCCTAATCAAATTAAAGTAACCAAAAATAAAATAAAAAAATAAATGTTTTCTATACAATTTAAAATATTATTGATCTAAATGGGATAATATTGATTAAAAATGAAATATCTCAAAAAAATTGAAACCACAATGAAAAAATAATTACCATCCCATATAGACTCAAACTATACTAATACTACCTAAATAGAAGTCAACAAAACTAAATTCAACGTGAATGAATTGAATCAAACAAAACATATTTGATGAAAACAAAATATAAATGAAAAAACTAATCCAAATAGAACCAACATACACCAAATTAAATTTTTCTAAAATTTACCTAATCAGAATAGACTCATATAGAACAAAACCCAATAGATTTAAATAGATTTGAGTCAAAACCAACTAAATAAATTGGAATAAATTAAAAGAGAAATTAATTGATCAAAACTAACCAAGAGAAACTTGAATTGAACCAAATTGATCTAAAATAGACTACATAAATTCAAAACTAATGAAAATTATTCAAGAAAAAACCAACCAAATGAAAAAAATACCTTGAAGAACTAAATGAAATTGAATAGAATCAGTCAAGTAACACCAAAACCAAATAGAATGAAACTAATTCAACATGAATATAAATGAATAATAATAATAATAAATATCTTTTATAGACCAAAATGGAACTAATTTCAATGAATTTTACCCAAAATAATTAATACAAAATTGAATTATATTGAGAATAATTGAGATAAATTAAATAACAATTTACAGAACTAAACTAAAAAAACCAATTTATAATTGAACAGTTCTAAATTTAATATAATCAAAATAGAAAAATTTGAATATAATAAAGCTAAACCAAACCAAACTAAACTAATTGAAAATGAAAACAAGGGAATCATATAGAACCAAAAGAACCATTCCAACCCAACACGACAAGAACCAAACCATGGCAACAAAAACGAATATGAACTTAATCATTTAGAACTATCTAAAATTGAGACAAACTAGATGAAATTGACCTATCATTAATTGATCAAAACTAGATTGAATTAAAGAAAGTCGTATAAAATAAAACTAATGTAATAAAAAATAAACCAAACTAAACTGAAAAAAATTATAATTAATTAAAATTATCTGAATATAAACAAATTAAATAAAGATACATGAAATAGAAATGGAATAAAACAAAAAAATTAATTCAAACCTTATACAACTAAATTGTTTTGAAATGAAAAAACAGTATAAAAATTAATTGGGTTGAGGAAAATACATCTAAAATAACAAAAAAAATTGATGATGCCAATAAGAACTAAACTGATACAAAGCAAACATAATTAAAGAAACCAAAATATACTAAATATAACATAAACAAACAAAATTATAATGAATAGAATGAATCCAATTAATACTAACCAGATCTAAATCTAAATGATTAAAACTAATCAAGACCATAATAATGAAAACCAAATTGAATCAAATTGAATTGAGATGATCAAAGATATATCAAGTGCATTTAATCTAACTTGAACCAATATAATCCTAATAGAATTAACCTAAACAAAATAGAATTGAATGAAATTGAACTAAACAATACCAAATTGAATGAAATTAAATAAAATATAATTAAAATGATCTAAACCAAGTTGAATCACACTTAATCGACCAAACATAAATTTAATTGAATCGAATCAAATCAAACTGTACCAAACAAAATGAAATTGAATAGAAACAAAATTTAGTATAATAAATTAACTACATTTTAGAAAACAAAAATAAACTGAACCAAATCAAAGAAATTAAAACGTAATAGAATATATCAAAACCAAATAGGATAAAAAAATATATACATCTCCAAAAAAATAAAGTAACCACAAAAACAACTAAACAGAACCAAATAAAACCAAACAAGACAAATAATACAAAATCTAAATGTACATAACCTAACTACATTTGTTTTTAATAAAACTAAACCAAGTTAATTGAAATTAACTTGACCTATTCTAAAATAATAGAATTGAGTTCACCTAATTTAATCGAAATGGAACCAAATTGTTCCATCCTAAACTTAACTAACCCATACTGACTTAAACTGAAACAAATTAAATAGAATCAGACCCAAAAAAACTTGAATAAATGAAATAGAACTAAATTGATTAAAATACCACTGAACTAAACAAAAAAACCGTATAAAAATAATTAAAATATAACTTTATTGGGAAAAATATATCCAAATTATGTTGAAAAAAACCAAATAAAACTCAAAAAATATGAAACTGACATGAATGAAACTGAATGAAACTATTTTAGAGGATACTTAGTTGTCTTAAACTGATCTAAACTAACCTATACATAAATAAATTGATTTATATCATACTAAATAGATATTAATATAATAGATAATAACATATTTAATACAAAATCACTTGAATCAAACAAACATGAATCAAATAAATGTAAATATAATTGAATCCAAATAAATTAAAATTACCTCAGGAACCCCAACTCAATGAGAACCAAACCAAACAGAACCAAACCAATCACATCTAATCATTATTGTTAAAAAACTAAAAAATTGAATAAATTATAAACAAATTGACCCATATTTATCGAAAATGAATTGAAATTAATTTAAAATAACTAAATAAAACTAAATATATATGAATTTAAAAATAAAATCCATATCAACCTAAATTAAATTGGACTAAACGAAATTTAATGTAATAAAATAAAAATAAACATACCATAACAATGCTGTGGTGACCAAACCCAGCTTAACCTGTCATAAAAAAAATAAAACCAAACTTATATAATGGATCTAACCAAAAAAGACTAAAATTGAGAAAAAATAAATAAAAATGAACCAGAGAAGCTTAACATGGATCTAACCAAACTGTAGAGAACAAAATTGAAGTGAATTTTTAAAAAACAGTAAGTAACCCAAAATAAGACAAATTGAGTCAAATCAAACAACAATTATCCAACCCTAATTTAATAACATTGAATAAAAAATAGTTAAAATGAACTATATATAACATATATACATTTCTTAAATAATATAAATACAAAATTGAAATAAAAAACTACATAGACTGTTAGAGTTTAAATCTGTGTGTTAATTATTTGAGAATTTTTTTAATAAATTACAATTTCCTAAAATTTATTAAATTAAAATTTTCCAAAATGTAATCAATTTTTTTACATGTATTAATATATAATAATTATTTAGTAAGATTTTAATTTTATTATTGTTGATGTGAATAATTTCATCAAATTCATTAAGAACAAGTTCTAAATATTATTTTATTAATATTTTCATTATGTTTATTAAGAGTAATTTTTTTAAACCTATAGATAATCTGAAGGGACAACCCTCTACCAAATAAGGGATCAGTGGTCAACCCCATGGGATAGCATCTTAGAGGATCGTCAAAGGTTAATGGGACATGTATTAGAATAAGTAGAGTGGGAATATAGAATGCTCATAGGTATTGGCTACTGGACAAGCATGGGTCGGTGCACTAATATGGTGCCAAGGTGTGTGTATTTTGTAATGGGTTTTGATACCCCATAGCCAACTCAATGTGGATGAGTGATAATCTTATACCTCAATCATCCTTTAATGTTTTATATTTTCCAGTGTTAAAAATGAAAATTCCACCATGGACGAACCAAGTTATAGTGTTCATGCACAAGTATTGTGATAAGTACATTCAAGACAAATTCATTAATTCTAATCATTCAAATAATGAAGTACACATGCACATTATCAACATCATTCAGATCATCCAGTTCGGTACAACATCTCCAGCACCTGTTTGACAACATATTCACTCTAACAGAAGATCAAGGTAATGTTTTATGGTCGATCCCTCAAATAGTAGATCACATGAACTAAAAACCTACATTAATGGAAGTACCACTCTACCTCTAAAACCATTATTTCTTCCTAAATAGAAGTTCTATTTGATGGAAAAAACAATAGATACCCATTCAAACTTCTTCACAGTAGCGGTAGAACTGTACAAGAAGGTAGATCCAGCTTCCATATGATAGTAGCATGTACATGAATTAACAAAATGGTAGATTTATTGTCACCAATTGTTTCTTTTATTCTTCTTAGTTGTCTTTATTAAGGTAGATAAACCATTCATTTCATCCAATTGTTGAACTGACCGAGTTCGAAATAGTTCTAATGGTCGACTTCTAGTCTTTGTTATTTAAGGGTAGATCAAAGTACCATGTGATATAAATGCTATATCACTTCTTTAAGGTAGATCTAATACATGATAGCAGTACCATCATGATCCTTTATCAATGGAATTTTATTATGAAATGGTAAATCATGTTTCAGCAATAGATTATTTATAATGGTAGATCACAATAGTCAACCATTCATCCACATCAATGGTAGTATCATTCAACACACTATTTAAGGCCCGCTATAATGTCCCATGTTTTGAAATAAAAGAAAAAAATAATAGGGGAATTTAATAATTTCATTTACGGGATGTGCCATTTTAAAAATCAGGATTCAGAACATAATTTTGAGAGTTGGAACACAATGAAGTATTTTTTAAACAAATTAAATCAATTAAATAAAAATAAAATCAATGATGAATTAAATGAGTTTAAATGAAAAAATAAAAAATAAATAAATATTTTAATGATAATAATATAACTTTTATATTATTATTATTATTATATTTGTTATTATTATTGTTATTATATTTTTTATTATAATTATTAATATCGTTGTTGTTGTTCTTGTTTTAAGGAATACCCAAAGCGGTCTCCCCTTTCTTACTCGTGTGAGCCCCCTCCCCATACCCTCCGGCTTGCCTAATACCACCTCAGCTGAACCCCCAAGGTGCATGCCCCTCCATCCTCAACTCCACCTTCAAGTGGTGATTTCAAACAGTTTTCTTAATAATTATCTTAGATCCATCAATGTAGAGTCTCTTTTTTCTCATTCCCCTTGTTTTGGCCGATTTTCGGTCCCTACATCGCCCGATGAGGTGCATCCAAACCTTGTGGTTTGGGTTAATTCGATCTTTGGGATTTTCCTTCGATGCTAGGGTAAGCGAAGGTTCATTAGAGACCCCTTTGTGTGTATTCCAACATCCTCTTACATAGGTGAAGGGAATTGGTTCGATATGGTTCACTGTCATATCTTTTGGGTAAGGTTTTCATCCGAATTATATTTTTTATCAAATAAATTTGAGGTCATTTTGTGTTTTTGAGTCCTGTGTATTTTTGATAGTGGGTTTTAATCATCTTTAAAGTCATACACTCACATACATAGATACACAAACACAAACACATATATTCCTTGTATATATTCTTTCAAGGATAAGAGAATATGGACACTGGATTATGGGTTATATATTAGGAATGTATGTGTGTGAAAGTGTAATGCGGTTTCGGGCAATTACAGATAAAACTACCAAGTCACGATTATTTATCTTAGTTTTCTAATTGAGACATGATCCCTTCCAAGAATTTTTTAAGAATTAATTAATTAATTACATATCACAGATTTGTAATATTTTAATCAGGGCATCTATTTTTTAGATTAATTGACTCCTTTGATAAATTGAATGAAATGTAAAATATGATAAATAATTTATTTGAAGAGAAAAATCATATTTCTAGAATAAAATGATTCCAATGGACGTTCACATACTTCTAAACAAAAAATTTGTGATAGTTATTTATATCCTTCTTATCTTTGGATTGAGTTTTCAATATGCCACTTGTTGGTGCTTGTTTTGTGGAAATATATCTTTTACCCCCTTTGAATAATATGAACAAAATTGACATGTTTGATTAGTTTAAATGAAATTTCTTAGGAAGGCTTATACCAGATTAGTTTAAATGATATTAATTGAGTAGGTGTATTCCATGACCATGTCACTTTCTATTTGACCCTTTGAGTCTTACTAATGAATTTTCCATATTTAGGAAAAGTGAATGAATTAGTAAATGGGTTGTGTAGGAAGAATTAAGCTAGATTATAGAATCATATTAATGTATCGACCATGAAACTTTCTAATGGAAATATAGAGCCTCATGAACTCATTTCCATTTTTAATGAATTGTGATGCCTTAATGTCTTTGGCTTGCATTATAAATGGGAATTGACAGTGTAAGAAATTTTCCCTTTTCCAATGAATCCTTCTATGTTATCATTAAACCCTATAAATGTATTTACCTTGTCTTAATGAAATTTATAGGGTTTAATTAAATTAAATAGCATTCACAAGATGGTTTTCTCTTTTAAATGGATTAATAAAATTGTCTTGAAACATATAGGATGGTTAAACTATGATTTATTCTTCTTCTTTATAAAATTACTTATATAAATTATAATGTTCAAAAACGAGTTGAATACCACCATACCTTTAATTAAATTATCTACATATACAATCTTTTTATCTTTTTTTATTTAATTTCATTGGTGACCTTTGGTTTGAGGCATGTTGATTCCATGAGTTTTTGTTTATATTCCATTTCTTATGAATGTTTTGAATGCTTATGACCTTTTTTAGTGGGTTGATCTATATTCTAATATTGTTATATTTAGATATTAAAACTCTTATAATGTCATGTAATTATTACATGGTTGCTTTTTCCCCAAATGTGTTATTCCATTTTTATGACTTGAATCATGTCCGTTGGATGCTTTGTAGCTTGGGATATTTCTATTCCCTTGACGGAATGATCTATGTATTTAATGGTATGCAATATTATAAATTCATTTCTTTATTATATATTCCTTGAATGGTTTTGATCTTTTGAAATGGGCTTGGAGAAAACATGGGTTCTATATTAAGGATTCATGGATAGACACCCACTCTTGGGTGGTTATACCATGATTTTCCACATATGATGCTTTGGATTGGTAGGTATGGTATTCCTTGGTGGTTTATTATATTCTCGAGTGATACCAGTTCCCTAGGGGAGTAAGCATGGACAGAACTTTTAGTAAGATGTCTACACCATGACTTGGGTGATAATTGGTCCCCTATGTGAGATTCCTAGGACAAACTTAGAACTTTACATGCCTCGTAGTGATACAAGGGAATCTATTTGGATCAATTTGGATAGACTCAGTGGTATTGGATTATTATATGTTTCCATTGTGATATGCAAGATTCTTTTATATTTCCTTGGATGGGCATAAGACTCTATCAATGGTTTGAAAACATTGAATTATTTTTTTCTTTTATGAGATGAATCTTTTATTATTGTTATGATCCTTTTGTGATGTTTCTTAATACTTATTTCTTATAATTTTTTTCTCATGTGTTGACATGGATATGAGACCCCAAGCCAGAGGGTAAGGTTATGGTCATTCTTATGTGTGTTTTCTTGGTTACATTCAAAATTGTAATATGTATTATGAATGGAAAAGGTATCACTTTTTTGATTTCTGAATTAGGATGAGGTGGGTGGTATAGGATAGGGGTCAGTTTAAGAACCTAGAAAAAGGTGTGGTAATTTTATTTATTGTTGATCTGAACATACAATAAATAACACACCGTCTTAATTTATATTACAATGTATATATTAGGATAGACATTGATGGTGATGGCCCATAGAGATTTTTGTTTCACACCTTGATAAAACCTCCATTTCACTATGGTACCCAAGCAGTCCTTCTATTTGTAACACCCATGTTGATTACTTGTGATGTTTACTTGTACCTAGAAGTTAGGATCACATGACTAAGTTGGAGCTTAGGATGATCATGGAGCTAGTCAGTTTTCAGTTTTTCCTTTTATTACATCATACTACTTATAGTAATTATTACTTTCTATACTTATATCATCATCTGTCATACATACTTGTTGTAATTTTTGTTTTCTATCCTTTATTAAATTATTATATTATTCTTCTGCAGTTATCTATTCTAGTTTATTCTTTCGATATCTGTTATCTATTTCAAACTCTGGTCTATAAGAGAATAGTCTCCCCATGGACACACCCTAGGCCGTCACTGCTAGTCTACAACCTCTAACATTTTGGGAGATGTACTTGAGGTCTTTTGGTGACTATTCCAGCTACTTATTTTGTGGTAAGCTGAGCCAGGACCTAATAAAGTTGTATTAGAGTTTATTTTACTTTGTCTTACTATTTTGGAAAGATAGACAGCAGACTAAGAATGTGTTAGATCTTGGTAAACATATGTTCTTAGGTGTGATAAATCCACATACGAGGAAGTGATGAAGTCCTAGGGATAGTATTTATGTTCGTGCTCTTTTGATTACAATTGATATGACATCCCCTTGAGTGAATGGTGTACCTTCTTCTTCTTTTTGATTTTAAAAATTTATGGACTTATAAGCTTGGCATGGTATGGAAAGTAAAAAGTAATACATGAATCATAAATGGAACATATAAATTACTATTCCATGAATATTCCAGGACATGTAGCTATATTTACAGGTTTCTTGCATATATGATTATGTTCCTTGAATGTTATGACATGATTCTATGCCTATAGAATGTTTCTCTTCCCTATATTATCTTTTTGTATTAACATGCTAGATTTTTTTGATGAAATTGATTGCATGGGATAATTTTTTTGGTTACAATTAAATGTGATCCAAAGGCTAGGAGTAAAGTGTATGGGAACTTTATAGATTGGTAGGTGGCCACCCACATCACTAAACTATGATATATGACCATGTATTATATTTTAATGGGTTTTAAACTTAAGGGATATTCAATTTTAATTTTAAATTAATTGGATTCTTTTTGAAATGTGTAACTAGTTCCAAGTAAGTCATTTAGGTCATCTATATGGGTGGTGAGATTTTTAATAAATAAGAAACTACTATTGAGTTGCATGATAATGAGCCCTAGGTGGATTATAGGACCCTCGTAGGTCGCCTTATCTTTAATAATTTAAAATGAATTTATTTTGGTAAATTCCCTAATAATAAATCAAAGGAAATTAATGTAAAATATTTTAAAGGTAATTTTAATGACATTTTACTATTTTTAATTGAGCTAATTGTTAAAATAATGTGCCTAGTGTTTTTTTAACATGGTACTTGGTGTTTTTAATAAAATATTTTAGATGTTTAAATATTTAAATATGAATATAAGTAATGAGATTTTAAATGGAACCCTATGTTGTGTTCTTTGTTTAAAAACCCTCACGTTAGGGTAGTTTATGTTTCTACTTGTGTAGACTTGAAATGGATCCATTGGTGTTTTCCATATGACTTCTTCCAAAATGGATTAGATGATTGGCTCTTGAGCCAAGTTACTTTTATAGGTGTGACCCCGTTATGGTTCGATGTATTATGATCTCATGATGGGATATCCCATGGAAGGTAACAAACTTAGATCTTAAATTACTCGCTAAATCCTTTGAGTTTTCAAACATTTGGTGTCACTTAGGAGTCATTGTCCCTATTATGACCCCCTTGATATTAAATGAAAACTTCATTCAGATGGGTGTTCATGTTTATTTCAGACTTTGATATGGGAATGAGCATTGAGAAATGATGGTTTTTATCATGCTACAAATTCCTTGGGATTATCAACTTCTTAGTAGGTCACTTGATACATTGTTCTTCTTCAACGATGGATGACTGGGTATGTCATCACCCAGGTTATTGGACCTATGGGGAAATATGACTTGGGACCAAATCTATTTCATGGACTACTTGATGATTTAATTCATAGGGAATACAACCTATGGATTATATTTTAGATGTTCCATTATCTTGTGAAATATTATTGTAGTATGAATTTGTATACAAAATTCCTATCAAGTGTTTAATGATGTAATAAACCAATTGAGTTTGATAGGATTGTTGATCCATTCATTGTTGAGTGTATACTCAAGTCATCTCCAAGTTAGATTTACCTTAGCATTAAATAAAAAAATTTCATCCCAATTTTTGGGAGGAAATTTTAGGAAGTCTCGGTTGTTTTGACATGCCGGTCAGGTTTGGTTTTTATTAAAAATTCCTTGTGTTTATATTTAAGTTTAATCTTACCTAGTTCACTTGTGATCAACTGTTCTATCTCCTCTTTAGATGGCTAGTAAGCACACAAGGTAGGGAGCATCGTGTCAAATATGGTGAAGGTTTCCTTCCAAGTAGAATAATAAATACCAATGAATACCATTTGAAAATGGTCAGTATCTTTTTTAATTCCATTGTGGCTTGCATGTTTTAAAAAAGATTCATTGCTTTCTCATCAACACAAAATCGATGAGGTTGGATGTGAATATAAACTCTGAGAAACACTATTGGTATTGGATGGGATTTGGTGGTAAATATTAAATGAACACAAGATGCCTTGGGTGACAATGTAATCATGGTTTGGGTGTAGGTTTGTTGGCAGGTGAAGCTGGGCATCTTCTTCGAAGTTGAAGAGTTGTGGTTCTACTTTTATTCTTTTTTTCAGTAGTCAGGTATGATTTAACAGTCATAGTTTCAACCCCCTTAGTTCATTTTTCTTAGTGAAGAGAATGTACTTTATCTTGACGTCGTCCAAGATTCATTGAGAGAGCACCAGTCTGACATTGCGCTAAATCTTTAAAGATCTGGTGGGCTTGTCTAGGAGTTTTTCCACTGTGTTACCTATTGGATGCATAGTTATTATTGAGGCTTAGTCATCCTAAGTGATTCCTAGGATCCCAAGTAGGAACTCCTTGTTCAGACTCATAGACTCCAACTGTTTCCTCTGACCTGGCCGCCAGGTGGGTACCACACTAGGCTCAGTCAATGTTCTGATGTGGATGTTGTGGTATTGAGTCAATTTCTCACTTGTAATTATACAATGTAGACTACATTGTAATAGTAATTTGGAATCTAGTTCTATGAATCTGAGGTTATACCAGTCTTGTTTACGGGCTTAGAGTTTATTCTTGAAGGTTGAAAATTCAAGTGGGATGGATCTAGTTTTCACCTTTTTCATGCAGTGGCATGATAATTTAAATGTCCAGGTGAGGGTTTAATCAAGGTACATTGCCAGAATTCAGGTATGATATTTAGTGGACATTCTTTTTTAGGATGTATGATTCCTTAGAGAAAGGAAATTCCTTCCATTTAAAATACGTCAACCGTCTAAGATAAGTGACCTATAAAGGGTCATCTGGAAGAGGATTTACTTGTTCAATTCTTATTAAATGTGAATGGTTGTATAGAACCATTTTAAATCACATCACCAAGTTAAGGATAGAATGGTTTAAGGGCCAGCTACATCTTTTATGGATGGTGTATGTGACCAATTTTTGTTTAGTCGATTGGGATTTGACCATTCCTTTTCAATGAAATCACAATAGAAATATCATTAAAATGCTTAAAGGTATATTTTGTAAGAGAATTGTTATGGTGGAAGTATCATGGCTTGGAATTGGCCCTTTATGATGTTAATGACATAAGGTGGAGCGCACCGTCGACATCATTTTTTTAGAGATGTCGATGTGATCATGTCTCTATATTAACGAGATTTTGTAAGATATGCTTTAGTGTTTCATTGGGAGAATCGAGTGTCAGATAAAGTTGGGATGTATTGAGTTCTTTATGAATTAGTAATTCTTAAAGGTGTGTTTTGAATTTTGAAACACAATGAGACCATTTTAACAAATCTTAATGACCCTTGTAAGTCAAGTGATTTGTTATTTATCCCCAAAAGCTTTTCCCAGGTGAGATGTTTGAAGGTTTGGAGGTTGTAACATCCCAGATTTTAAACCAAAAGGGAAAAATTCCAATGTAATTTGAATTTTTCATTTACTGGACGAGTAATTTTTAGAACCAAGCTTCAGAACTTAATTCTAAGAGTTGGAACACTATAAAGTATTTTTTTAAAGAAATGAAATTAATTAAATCAAAAATAAAATAAAAAGGAATTAAATGTTGTTAAATTAAAAAATAAAAATTAGAAAGGAATATTTTAATAATAATAATAATAATATTATTATTATTATAATATTTATTATTATTATTATTATATTTGTTATTAATAATAATAATATTATATTTATGTTTTAAGGAAGACATCGATGGGGTATCCCCCTTAATACTGGTGTGAGCCCCCTCCCCTTACCCTAACACTCGCACGACACCACCTCAGCCGAACAACCATGACACACACCGCTCCCTCTTCATATCCTCATTCGAGCAGTTATTTCAACCTGGTTTCTTTATGATTCTATCAATCCATCATAGTAGAGTTTTAGATACCTATTCTCCATTTGTTTTAGCCAAATTTTGGTCTCCCCATTACCCGATGTGGTGGGGCCAAAACCAGGGTTTGTTGTAATCTTATATTCAGGTTTTCCTTCTATGTTTGGGTATATTAAGGGTCTCTTCAGTCCCCTTCATGTGTATTCCGATTTTATCTACCTAAGTTTAAGTGGAATGGTTATATTTGGTTTACCATCATCAATTTTGGGTAATGTTTTCATCTCTGACCTCTTTTTTCTCAGATAAATTTGAGGACATTTGGTATTTTTGAGTCTTGTGTATTTTTTATAGTGGTTTTTTATCATCTTTAAATGCATGCACTCACATACATTGGTATATATATATCTTATTTGTATATATTCCCTCATGGAGAAGGTAATATAGAATTTGGATTATGGGGTATATATGTTTATGAATTTATGTGCATTTGAGTAAGGATCGGTTTTGGGTGGATTATGATAAAAATGTCAAGTGTTGAGAGTTCGGCATGGTTTAGATCTTAATGTAAGACCCCTTTCCATTCCCTTTTATTTTATGAAGCAATTCATTAACTACTTATCACACATTTCTAATGTTTTAATTAATGGATTTGGTTTTTAGATTAAATGATTCCTTTGATAAATTTAATTAAATGTTAAATATAATTAATGAATATTTTGAAGAGAAACATCATGTTTTTATAATAAAACCCCAAATGTTGGTGTGCTACCTTCTAAAAAAAATTAGTGATAGTTATTTATATCATGCATATATTTTCGTTTAGTTTTCTATATGCCTATTGTTTGTTCTTGTTTTATGTAAAGTTACATTCCCCCCCTTTGAAAAATATGAATGAAGCTTTCATTTTCGATTATTTTAAATTAAATTTCCTGGGAAGGATTATTACCAATTAGTTTAAATGACATTGACTATCTATGTAGATTCCATAACAATGACACTTTCCATTTGACCATTTGAGTCTTAAAAATTACTTTTCCCTATTTAGTCTCAATGAAAGAATTGGTAAATGGGTTGTATTGGGTGGATAAAGCTATATTATGACATTCTCTTTAATGTGTTGACCATGAAACTTTTCAATGTACATATGGATATTTATGAGTTCATTTTAATGTTTTAAGGAAATATGATGCCTTAATGTCATTGGATTGCCTTATCAATGAGAATTGACTGTTTAGGAAATAACTCTTTTACAATAACACCTTCTAAGTTCTCTTTGAACCTTATAATTGGATTTTCCATGTGTTAGTGAAATTTTCCATGTTGAATAAAATGAAATGTATTTCACTTGATGGTTGCCTATTTAAAGTTGAGGAATCAAATGGTCTTGGCACATTTAACATGGTTAAAACATACCTTCTTCTAATGATTCATAAAATTCTTTATCTCAATTGTAATGTTTCAAAAATGAGTTGAATATGACCATCCTTTTTATTTAATTATATGAACATGAAATCTTGTTATAATTTTTTATTTAATATCATTAATGACATATGGTCCAAGTCATGTTTATTCCATGTGTTTTTGTTTATATTACTTTACTGATTAAAGTTTCAAATTCTTGTTCCTTGTTTTAGTGGATTGATCGATATTGTAAGCTTGTTGGCTTTAGATATTAAAATTATAATAATTTCATGTAATTATTACATTGTTGTTTTTGTGATAGATTCCTTATACCATTTTGATGGCGGTAAAAGTGTCCTTTTGGATATCTTGGTAGCTTGGGATATAGCCATGCCCTAGATGGCATGATATGTTTATGTAGTGGTATGAAATATTATAAATGATTTTCCCTGTAATATATACCTTTCTTGATATGGATCTCCTGATATGAGTTGGGAGAATACATGGGTTCTGTATTAAGGATTCATGGATGGACTCTCACACTAGATTGGTTAAATCACAATGCACCGGGGGTGATGCTTTGGATTGTGAGTGATATCTGTTCCATAGTGGAGAAACCATGGATGGACCTTTTGGTAAGATGGCTATGCCATGTATTGGGAGATACTTGGTCCCCTATGTGAGATACATGGTACATACTCAAAAGCTACCATGCCTTGTAGTGATTGAAGTGACACCATTTGGATCGTCTTGTATAGAATCATTTGTATTGGATTATCAGATATCCCTCTTGTGATACATGGTATTTTTTAGAGTGCCTCATACAAGCATGATATTCCCCCACTAGTTTAATGGATTTGAATTATTGATTGTTTTCTCTTATGAGATGCATCTTTTATTATTGTTATTATCCAATTTCACTGTTTCATGATACGTATTGCTTATAATTTTTCTTACTCATGTGTTGAAATGGATATGAGACCATAATCCATAGAATGAGATTGGTGGCATGCTTTTGTTAGTTACCTTGGTTACATTATAACATAATATTTGTTTTATTACTTTCATGATTATCTTCTCTATGATATATTTCTTTGGCCAAAGAAAGTGGTATATGATGGGGGTTAGTTTAGGAACCCATACCAAGGTGTGGTCATTTTATTTTTATTTCTGTATAATTACTATAAATGGAACATTGTCTTAATATATATCACACTATCTGGATTTGTCTAGACACGAGTTGTATTGGCCTTCTCATATTTTTGTCTCAAACCTGGATTTGGCTTCCATTGACCTAGGGTACACATTAATTCCTTATATTTTTAGGACCTAGGTTGATTTCTTATGTTGGATGATTATACTAGGGATTTAGGTGAATTGGTTTGAACTGGTTCTCGAGAGGCTCATGGAGATAGTCATTTAGTAGTGTTTTTCCTTTATTACACTGTAATTCTTATAACAATTGTTACTTCTTATACTTGTGATATCATCCATCATATATGATTATTGTAATTTTGAATTGGCCATTTTTATTACAATATTATATTATTATTCCCTCTTGTCTATTATTGTTTATGCTTCGATGATCTGTTATCTTTTCTTTATCACATTTCATACTATGATCTATGAGGGAATAGTCTACCCATAGACACACCCTAGTCCCTCAGTGCTAGTCATCAGCCTCTGGCATTTAGTGAGATGTGTTTGAGGTCATGTGGAAACCCTTCCAAATACTTATTTGGTGTTAATCAAGGTTTGGATGTTATAGTAGTACAACCAATGGTAACTTTTCAGTGATAGTAAAACGATGCTATAATCAGGTATCTATATCTACCATTAATTCTTCAATTTTTCTAAAAATATTATTCTTATTATTTTTAGATATAAATTTGAAATAAATATTTTTAATATGTATTTAATTATATTTTTTCTAAAAAATTATAATTAATTTGTTTCTAAAAATAAATTTTATCAAGTAATATGTATTTTTCACACATACAATATGTTTAAAAAAACAGTGTAAATTGATATATTTTATGAAATTTTTTATATTTTATTAAAATAAAAGCATTAACTTTTTATTTTAATTGTTTTATAAATTTTTAGTGTTTATATTTTTTCTAATGATATTCATAGAAGTTTTATTTTGTTATATCATATAGAATTAAAAGTGTTTGAAACTTCTTCTATATTCAGCCTGATTTTTCCTTATTAAGATTGAAATAATATTATGTTTGTTATGTGATGTTTTATGGAATGAATTTATTGGTTTCATAGATGATTTGAGATGTTATTTGTCTTAATTAAATGAGATTAATCTGTTAGAGATATGATCAAGTGATAAAAATAAATACATAGAGATTTTTCAACCCAACATTTTACATCATTCACGTGATACAATTTCCTTCTAGAATGTGATCAATAACTTCTTCAAATTTTATTTTCTTGTTATGATCCCAAAGAGAGTTATAATGTACCATAATAAACTACTATAGTGACCAATATCATCAAAATCATCATCCCCATCATGAGATATTTCTATTGGGTTTTCATTATATTTTTTACCCATATTATCATTTCTTTAAATATTTTTAATATATTTTTGCCTTCTTTATGCTTTCCCAATAAAAATAATGATGGGTTTTTGGTTATTCTACCATCCAAAATAATGGCTGTGTTGTGAATCCCAAACAAAGGTCAGATCATAAACTAGGTTAAGACTTCTATAAAAGTATAGGTTGTGGCTCTGGGTATTAATAAAAGACATAGACTTTAAAAACTTCTAAAAAATTTAATTATTAGTTTCATAGTGGGATCCAATTATCTCACTGAGTGGAGACCATTGATGAGTGGAGTAAGATATTAATGATCAAAAAAACTATACAATCCCTAAGTTATTATCTTTTATTTTCCATGAAATTGACATCATGAACACAATTCTTAATTATGTTTCATTAATTAATAAAAATGTGATGGATTTATTATTTAATTTTTTAAAACAACTATTCAACCCTCTTTATAGTCTTTATTAGAATAACTTATTATACAATAATTGCTATTAGAGAAGGTTAATATATCTGTTTCTATTGTAGTTCAAATATTTTTTTATTATAATCCTTATGGGTATAGTTATACTCTTTATTTTTTTCTATTAACTAACCTAATAATCCTATACATAAAAATATAATGAATAAAAGAAATGTTCTTGAAAATTAAAGGTGTAAATTCCAATTATGGATGGATTGTATTGAACCCCATTCATCGATAGATGCAACTATGGCCACTAGAAAGGTAGAAAGGAATCCTACAAGAAATAGTTACGTTTGGATCATTGGACTATAATGGAGAAGACGTATGAGCTAGAAAACATTATATGTAATGATATGACAAAATATATTCTAAATTATAAATTTAAAAATATTTTGTATTGTTCTATATGTTAAGTGTCTATTTCTAAGTTTCATCTTATATAAAAACCCATGTTTTCAAAATAATACTTCAAGTGATTCTCTATGGGAATTATAAGCTCAAGATAACTAAGATAGGAATAATCCACAAATAATAAATGAACTTCAATATGGGACATTAATAGCTATTCAACTAGATGTTCCATCATTTTTCAAGTATTATAAATGGTATGAGTTAGCATGGATAATTACTGGACAACCCAACTCAAGTGGAAAGTTTACTAGGAGGTATTGAAAAAATATGGCATGAAAATAATGTTTTCGTCAATTAGAATATGAGTTTTGAGTACTATACCTTAGATGAAATAATAGTCTCTTTATTGCAGCCAAAGTTAATGTTTGAAAATATTTGTAGTGAAGAGTCTACCTAGAGAAAAACAATATCATTTATGTATAATGTTAATGAAATATCTATAAAATTTAAATCAAATTTATAGGAAATTTTAATAGAGATGGCTCACTTTAGTAAAAAAAATTTCATGTTCATGAGAAATAAAGGTGTTAAGAGACAATTTATAAGAAATTTAAAAAAGGATTATAAGAAATGTAATTCTAATAACAATGATTATGTTTTAGAATTTACCTATTATGAGTGAAATAATAATGTTCACATCAATATAGACAATAAAAAACCTGAACATCCAAATCTAGACAAAGAGAAAATAAAAAATAAAAAAACAAGATTTGTTTGGATGTTGGGACTACTCAGGCAGTTCTTACTCAAGTAGTGATTCTAAAAGTGAAAAAGAGACAAATAACATTGATATGTTTGGTTTACAGTGTCTGGAAACTAATTAAATTCTCACTGAATTAATTACTCTTAATAATATTGATTATAATTATTTATCTAAAAATGAAAATGAATTTTATTCTGATTTATGCTTTGATTATGATACTGTTAATTCCAAAGAAAAAACTAATTAATGAAAATAATGAATTATAAAATAACAGAGTCATGATAATCGAAAAGTATTATGATATGAAAATTATAAATAAGAAATTATATAAATAAAATCAGTAACTAGAAATTGAAAGTGATAATTTACATAGTTTTGGTTCTTATAATAAATTAGTTTAAAGGAATTGGGATTATGAGTTGTTAAAGCTAAAATATGAAAATGAAAGATTTAAAAACTTTCTGGTAGTGAATGATAAATAAAGAAAAAAAGATTCAATTTTTTTATGGAATATTTAACTAATTTTGAGAATAAATTTAAGAAGATTAATCAATAAAATAAATAATTAATAAATAGATCTTTTGGATCTAATGTAAAAGTTAATAATCACATATATTCTATTCAAAATGATAATATGAACTTGAAAAAGAATATTTTTAATCATAAAAAAAATTTATCTAGTTTTTTCCAATTTAAAGAATGAAATGAGAAAATAATTCCTATGATAAAACTAATTTATAACAAGAAAGTTTTGAGTTATAATGGTTTATCACCCTAGTTAAATAAGACTAACATTGTTAAAAGTTCAAAAGAAATTATTTCTAGTGTAACCTATTTTAAATGTAGAATAAAATCTAATTATGAAAATAAATACCCACTAAGATTTAAAAACTATATTGGGCATAATAGAAATTTCATTACTAGATATTTATTTTCTGAATATAAAACAAATAGATGTTTTAAATATATTTGGGTTCCAAAATTTTCTACTACAAATCAAGTGTATCCCAAGTTAGCATGGGTGATAAATCATTCTATTTGATTATTTAATTTCAAGAAAAATAAATTTGAATTATCAAGGACTCATGTTATTTATATAGTGTATACTCTAGGAACATGATATTTGATATATAAATTTCTATCTTTCAATTCATGTGATGGTGTCCTAGTCACATTTAGAGACAATTCTAAAGGAAAGATGAAAGGCATTAGTGGATCAAATTTTTCAAAAACTCTTTTTATTTCAAAAGTATTATTTATAGATAGTTGAAAACAAAATCTAATAAGTATATCATAAATTTTTTATAATGGATTAAATGTTATTTTTGAAAATGATTAATGTATAGTTTTGAAAAAGTAATCTATTTTCTTGAATATAAAAGAGAATGTTTACACAATTGGTTTTTTTGATCTAATTGAATAAAAGGATAAGTGTTTAATTTTTTTTGATTAAGATAACATTATATGGAATGGGAGGGTTGAGTATACATACTTTAGAACACTTTTATAAAATATTAAATCAAGAACCAGTTCTACAACTTCCCAGGTTAAATACAAGAAATTACTTTGTGTGTGATTCCAATTTAAAGGGTAAGTATTACAAAATATGATTTAAATGTGTAAGTAATGTTAGTAATGATTTATTCGTAGAACTATGACAACTTGAATTAATTATATATGAAAAGCAAAATTTTTTGGGTAAGAAATATGTATTTGTAATACTAAATGATTATAGTAAATGAATCTAGAATTATTTCGTACTAGAAAAAAATGAATCATTAATTATGTTCTATTATTATTATAATACTATTCAAAACAAATTTTTTTTGAATAATATTTATCAAAAGTGATAGAGGTAGTGATTTTTTATTTATAATTTGATATAATTTTGTGATTAAAATGGATATAAACATTATTTTTCATCCCCCATGATGCCAAAAAAAGGTGTGGTTGAAAGAAAGGGAATATCTATAAAATAAATGGTTAAATCAATGATTTTGGAATTTAGGGTGCCTTTTTATTTTTTTGTAGAATTTATAAACACATGTTGTCATGTTTTCAGTTGAGTATCTATAATAATTTTTTTAAATAAGACCCATTATAAAATTTTTTAATGGTTTAAACCTAAATTTGGATATTTTAGGGTATTTGGTTGAAAAGTCATTATATCAAACACAAATGATAATTCAAACAAATTATACTCTAAAAGTCATGAAGGAATTGTTTTTATATTCCAATAATTGAAAATTATATAGATATTTCAATAAGGGATCATTAGTTTTTGAATATTACGTACATGTTATGTTTAATGAATGTAAAATAACAAGATTTGTTTTGATTTAAAAAGATATGAAGATAAATTTAGGGAAATACATTTTGGTTATGATAATGACTAAGAAAATGAAAATGAATTAGTTGAGGTGGAGAAAATATCTTCGTAAAATGATCCTAAACTGTGGAAAACACATAAATATCATCTAATTGAAAAAGTAATTTCTAATTTAGAAGGTGGTAGACAAACCCAATTTTTTTACAATACTGTGATTATTTATTTATGATTTTGTCCCAATTAGTATTTATAATTATTTAATTAATTCACATTGAATTAATTCTATAAATGAAAAATAAAATAAAATTTTTGGGAATAAATTATGGAATATTGTGTAATTTCCCAAATATTAATCAATAATAATAACTAAATGGATTTTGTTTGTGATAATATTTTTAAAACATGAAACATAGTTATAGATAATGTAATAATAGTTACTCAATGTTTTTACTATGAACATGGAACTTAATTTGAATATTCTTTTGATCCTGTTACAAGGATGAAAAAAATTATAATTCAATTAGCCTTTTATTAATTTAAAATTTTAAAATTATTTCAAATTTAAGTAAACAATTAATAATTAAATGGAATAATTTTGAATGAATTTTATGTTAAAAAATCAACTATATTTGAAAATGAAAAATTTCTAAATCATGTGTTTAAACATAATTATGATTTATATGGTATTAAATAAGCTCCTAGATCTTAGTATGAATGATTGAAATTTTTTTAATTGAAATTTTTTTTATTTAAGAAAATGTTAATAAAACATTGTTTATAAAGAGAGTTTCAAATGATATAATGGTTATACAAATTTATTTCGATAATATAATTGTTGTTTCAAAAAAATAATCACTATTAATTTTTTTAATCTAATTAAAAGTGAATTTTACATGAGCTTAATGGGTGAACTAAGATTTTTCTTTGGTTGAAAATTAATCAAAGAAATGATAGAATTTTTTTAAATCAAGATAAATATAGTAAAGAACTTGTTAAAATGATTGTAATTAATTTTAGTAAGTATATAAAAACTCCAATGATCACTAATTACATATTTTACTTGTATAAATTTTGAAATATAGTTGATATT
Source organism: Viscum album (assembly GCA_963277665.1). Lineage (NCBI taxonomy): Eukaryota > Viridiplantae > Streptophyta > Magnoliopsida > Santalales > Viscaceae > Viscum > Viscum album. Next base: position 909,096,208 of record OY728148.1, read on the forward strand.
AAATAGTATAGAGGCATGATATGCAGTTTATTTTCTAACTACATCTTGACCAGTCATAATATTCTTATTTAGTTTATGTGAAATATTTCATCCAAACCCTAAGTAAATTCATCTTAAAGTATTTAAATGAGTAATTAGATACATTAAGTGAATTTTATACAAAATTTTATTTTATTCAAATCATATTTTTTTGGTTTATTATATTGTTCGGATTCTGAAATTTGGGGATGTTGGATTTATAGGAAAACCTCAATAGGTATGTCACATTTTCTGGGTTAAAGTATAATATTATAGTGTTCTAAGAAAAAACTATCAGTAGCACATTCCAAAAATGAATATAAGTATATGGCCAGAACTATTTATTTTTTAAAAATTATTCAGATTAAAAAAAAACTATGTGATTTTAATATTTTTTAATAAAATTCCATCATTCTATGATTATTATAGTGTAATTTAAATTTCGTTAAACCCTTTGGAGAACTACATAACAAAACACATGGATGTTAGATTTCATTTTCTAAGGGATCAAATTAATAAAGCTGATATTTTTTTAAAATTTGTTCCTAAAGAGAACCAATTGGATGGGATATTATCTTCACCTTTAGATTCTCTCATTTTTAAGAAAATTATTTTTAACTATGAATGCAATAACTTTATCATTTCTATTAAAAATAATTTATATTTTGATAAAATTTCACTCTGGTCTGTCATTCATGTATAACATAAATCAATATTAATTTTAATTAAATAATACAGTTCAATTAAATATAATTATTTGATTTTAATTAAAAGGTGTAATATTTTTAATATTTGATTTTAATATACATTTTTTCATAAATTAAAAAATGGGGGAAATTATTTTTGAATGTTTAGTAAATTTTTTGTTTTTTAATTTAAAAAGTAGGGGAGATTGTTAAAGTTTAAATTTGTTTGTTGATTATTTAACATTAATTTCAATAAATTACTATTTCTTTACATTTATTAAGTTTCAAATTTTAAAAAATGTAATCATTTTTTTCATGTATTAATGTTTAATATTTCTTTTGTAAAATTGCAATTATATAATTTTTATGTCAGTTATTTATTAAGATTCATTAAGAATATAATTTATATATTATTTTATCTAGATTTTAATTAGGCTGGTTAAGAGTAAAACAATTATCTATCCCATGGTTAATATGAAGGCACATCGATCAACCATATAAGGGGATTGTGGTCAAACCCACTGGAGAAAAACATGAGGGACTAAAAGAGTCAATAGGGCCATGTATAAGCATGAGTAGAGTGGATGCATAAAGTTCCCCCATGTATGTTCTAGTAGACAAGTGTGGGTCAGAACAAGCCCATGAGACCTAGGTGTGTGTGTAGTGTAATGGGTGTTGACCACCCATATGCATCTTGAAGAGGCCAAGAGATCATCTACTAAATCAAGTATCCTTTTATGTTTTCTAAATTGCAGAGTTTTTCAAAAAAATTCATGCCATGTTTTCCATGAATGAAAAACCTATTGTGTTCATTACCAAGGATTAAGACAAGTTCATTCAAACCAAATGCACACATGCTGATAATTCAAATAATAATATCCCCATACACATTACCCACATGGTTATGCTCAAATTGTCTGATGTCACATTTCCAAAAATATCTCAACCACTTATTCACATTGACAGAAGATCAAGGTATCATTTGATGATTGATCCCTCAAATGGAATATGTAACAACCTCAACCCCAGTAAACCAGAGCCCATGATTTACTTTATTAAATTGGTATATACATAAAGAATAAAATCCCTAATGGATGATAAGTTTAGTAGTTTTGTAGAACAAGGTATATACATGATACCCATTTTGAACTTGGCATATAAAATAAAACATACTACATAAAAATAAAAAATGAAATGCATCCTTGAAAACTCATTCAAAGATATAATCTTTATCTCCTAAAGAAAGGATGAAAAATAACGGTGGGCTCAAATGCTCAGTAAGGGTTTTGTACAACAAAAAACATCATAATTAATCAAATCATAATAAATTTGGAATGGTAAATAAATGAACACACATTCCATTTAAATAACTTTCCTACCTAAATAGACAATTTATAATCAATATAGAAAGGTAAATAATCGACCACACTTTACATTTAATAAAAATACTTGTATTTAAATGCTTCTAGATATAATATCATTGTATAAATATAATATATAATAATAATAACACCAATTTAATTATCAATGAAGGAATGATTAATTATTGGACCTAATTATTTTGGCACATGATACCTCTACTATCAAGATATATCCTCAATAAAGTTTAAAACAACTCTATGAAAGCACATTTTATTTGTCAACTGGTTTTTTATGAGACTGGTTGGTGCATCAAGAGGATATCTATAAACAGGACCCATCTATGTTAGTATGTCCTAATCATTTTTCATATATCAAATGATTTATTTAATTCATGAACATTATTCCTTATCAACAAAAATCCTTATTGAGAAAATGAAACAAATTTATCTATATTTCACTAGTTAATTAAAGTACATTCAAAGTAAACACAATATATAAAAATGGTATACAGTTAAGAAAATAATAATATCCATTATACAAGAATATTTATATTTAAGATAAATTTAATTTCCAATGAAGAAATGAACATAGGGAAGTGGTAGTTTGAAGAGAAAGATAGAAATCCCAAAATAATGGGTTGTACAATAACATTTACAAATTGAGAAAAGTTTAAGTTAAAACCCATTGGATGAGGTAATTCAAGATGAAAAAATACCTAAATTATGAATTAATCATGATATTAAATGTCTCTATGCTTGTATATACACAATATGAAAGTGAATTGTGCATAATAACAAATAATCCCCCATGGAATGCAAATTGTGTCGAAATCCATTACATCACCCATAATTTTGGTGGAACATTATTTAACCTCATGTATAGCTATTTTAAACATATTATAGGCATATTTTAAAACCATATTAATATTTTTAATATCATATATGATCCTTTTATAACATATTATCACTTTTTTATTAATAATATTTCATTATTTTCATTTTTTGGTTCTCAATTGCCTTGTTTTGTTATTCTTGATTGTCGCAGATATTGTAGTTCTTATGAGTATTACAAAGTTTCATCATATTTAAAATAATAATAATGACATAATTATCATAATTATATTTCAATTAAACTTTCAATTCAAATAATGAAATATTATTTTGAGAAATGAATAATGTTTTGATCATGGTGACAGTAGGTCGTACGTACACATGAGCAGCATTTCAATTTTTTCAAGGATCATTATGGAATGAAGGTAAGCAATATATTATATATAAATAATAATCATAATATCATATATATAATATTATTTCATTAAATATACTTATATATATAATCCATGTGGTGTGTTTATTAAAAGGGAGTCATACCGTTTTTTGAAGTCAAAAGTCCACATGTACACAAATGATGTTAACATCTTTCATTAAGATAAAATGTAAGAAATAAAATGATATATATTATCTATTTAGAATGATAAATATGTAATTACTATAAAAATTATTTCATGTGGTGAGTGGCACACTTGTATGCTTTTAAAAGAAAAATGTTTACCCATGTTTTTTATTTTTAAAAGGGTTAAAAAATAACTATTATCTATAATTAGAAAATATATGATCTAAATATGGACATAAAATAGATTTTATCGAAGTTTTTAGATCAATTTAACTCGTATCCTTTCAGTTTAACCACAAGTAAAACCATTTTTTACCTTTACCGCATTAATTGATTTTAAAAAATTTCAATATTAACTTAGGTAAAAAAATAAGTTAAAATTATTAAAATATAAAAATTATGATGATAAAAAATATTTAATACATTTCTCAAAATTCCATTTTCATAAGTGAAAAAATTTAATTTAAAATTAACCATGAAGATGTGATGAGAAAACATGTTTTTAAAGAGAAAAATGTTCAAAAGCATACATCATTTTTATATCAAAATTAATTATGAAATTAGTTACAATGAAATAAATTTTATTTATTGGTAAATAATTTAACTAATTTTACATTATAAATAATTAAATATAAAATTTAACATTATCAATGATTTAATGAAAAAAGGCAGACTTTAATTTATATTCATTATTTTTACTATTAAAAAAATAGAATTTTCAAAAAAATTCCAAAAATTTATTTTATGAAACATTTGGAATTATGAATTTAAATATGGAGCTTATTTTCCCAAATAAATATTCTGAAATTATTAAAAATTTATTTTAATTTATGTGCACAAAGAATGACTAAACCATCCTATAAAAAACTATTTTTTAGAAAAAGATTCATTTCCTTTTTAATGATTCTTATTATATTTATAATTAATATGTAACCATAATTTTAAATATTAGTTAGTAATATTAATACCTTAAAAATTAAAAACTAGGTTATAATGGTCAAATTTAAATAATATTTTAATAGTGTATTTTCGTTCAAAACTCTTTTTTCAAGCATCACAAACTATTAACGAAATTAAATTTTTTCTAAAAGAAATACATTGTAAATTATTAGGGTGTTACATTATTACCTTATAAAAATAATTTCCCTTGAAATTTCATGTATATTACCTTTCAAACTAATGACATAAGTTCTTATTCATTATATCATATAGTTCCCACTTTACTTCCTCTATTTTGTGATTTCCCCAAAGTACCTTTACTGGATGTGTCATCCAATTCATCAATTATTTCTCGATAGTATCAATAATATTGATGGGTTATTAATTGTATGATATATCATGTTCTAATTTTATTTCATCACAGCTAACAAGATTAATTCGGTCTGGCATGTACTTACTTGAAAATTATATGTGGAAAACATGATGTGCTTTTTAGAGATCTAGTGGCATTGAAAAATGATAGTCAACTAATACAATTACTTAAATTTTTTAAAGGGATAGATATACCTCATGATCACATTCCCTTTTCTACTAAACCTTATAACACCCTTCCATGTAGATAATTTCATTAAATCATGATCTCCCCCTTATAATTCCAAATTATTCCTCTGATTATCATCAAAAATATATTTCCTACTTTTTCCAGATTTAATGTGTTCCTAAATAAACTTTACCTTTTTTGTTCTCTCTTCAACAAGTCATGGGACAATGAGATTGGATTTATGAAATTTCATCCCCAAAAGCTGGATTATGAAATCTCTTTCCATATAATTCTTCATATTATACCATTTGAATTCTTGAATGGAAATTATTGTTCTATAGAACAATTTACCAAAGGTAAATACTGATAGCACATATTTTGAAAGTAAATTGAGAATGACCTCAAAATGTATTCCATTTTTAGAATATTTATTTTAGGCTATCTATTAATTTTAGGATGGTAGGAAATACTCAAATGAAGTTTAGTATCAAGATAATTCCAAATAATCATCAAAATGTTTTATGTAAAGTGGGTGTCTCAATTTGACACAATTTAAAAAGATGCACCATGAATTATTACTACTTAATTAATATAGACCCTTAAAGGTTTCTAAAGAGGTGAATAATCTCTTATATAAAAGAAGTGTCCATATTTGGTTTGGTGATCAATGATAACCTATATTTCATCATTCATTCCATGAGTCTATGGTAGACCTATAAAAAAGTACATATTCAAATCCTCCCATTTCAACATATAACTAGGAAGAGGTTTAATGGATCCTATTGATTGTTGTATCAAAACATTAAATTGTTGAAATTCCAAATATCTAGACACCTAATCTCTATTTTTTCACTTCATTTCATCCCACCAAAAATGTTCTCCCAAATCCTTATACATCATTGAGATACCTGGGTGAACAGTGAAGTCCAAGATATGAGAATCATCCAACAATTCCCTTTATTGATTATGTATATATGAAACACATAATCTCATTCTAAATTTTATAATACAATGTTCAAAATTTAATTATACTAATTTATCATCATTCAAAGAATTAGTTTTCTTATTGAAAGTTAGCGTCATCAGATTGAGAATTTTTTTACCTTTTCTAATAATTATTATTTTATAGCCATTTAAAAAAATATTGATGTCTCCCCTTCCGTAAATAATTACCATATCCTCCTTTACTATTTCAATGAATATAGGACCTCCTCAATCCTCATTTAGGTAATATTTCTATGTTATTCCCTACTCAATGAATCATTTAACTTATTTTCTTTCCTGAGGTGGTAGTGTATTGAGAAATAATAATCCTTGAGTAGGACAAGTCATTTACATTAGATAATATTGATATTTTTTTATAAAATTATGTATTTTAGGTTATTATTGTCTGCTTATATCTCACATATCTCAACATAGAGATAATGTCTCCAAATATTGAATAAAATTATTTTTGTTGAAAAATCAAGATCATGGATCAGATAGTTCTATTCACTATTATGTAATTTACTTGATAGATATGCAATGACTTTATCATTTCTCATTGGGACATAACCAAGTCCATTCTTTGATGAATCACTATATACCACAAACCCATGATTTACAGATGGTAGAGTCAAAATAAGATCATTGAACAATCTCCCATTTAGTTCATCAAAACATTATTAAAATTTCATTATTCGAACAAGCTTAAACCCTTTATGTTTAAGCTTGGTAAATAGGTCTGAGAATCTGGAAAAATTATAAACGAATTACTAATAGTAACCCGGTAAGGTAATAAAACTACATATTCTAGTTATGTTCATTTGTATATTCCAATATCTAACAACCATCTACTTTTCAAGATCTATTGAGATTCCATAATTGGGGACAATATAACAAAGAAATGAATCCTCTTGAAGATGTAAATCACACTCAATAAGTTTCCCATATAACTATTTCTTTATAAGAATATTAAGAATTATTTTCAAGTGATTATCATGATCTTAATATATTTTAGAATACACCCAAATATAATCAGTTAATACCACAAAAAATCATCAAGATATTACATGAATAATGTGGTCATTAGATCCATAAAAATAGAGGGTACAATAGCCAATCAAAATTGAATTACTGTGAACCCGTAATATCCATAACTCATTCAAAAAGATATCTTTAGAATGTATTCCTTATTTATTCACAGTTTATGATACCTAGAATGAGGGGACATCATTTAAAATTATTAGGCTCTATGGTTTTTATGGAATTAGCCATCAATACGAGGAAGATGATTCTTGTTATTTATCTTAATAACACCAATTTTAGTATTATCAATACACAACCTCATGGATCCAAATTTCCTATTATCAAATAAAATAGGGGCTCCAAAAGGTGAAATTACAAGGATAATAAATCCTTCATTACCCAACTCTAGTTTTTTCTTCAACACCACTAGTTCCACTGTGGCCATTCTATAGGGATTATTTGATATTAGTATTTCATCCAAGATTAAATAAATGTAAAACTCAACTTTATGGTCTAGGGGATGTTAATGTTAGTCCCTAGAAAAGACATCAATGTAATCCTATACAACAGGTATATCATGAATTTGAATATTACTTTCTATATACCAAGATTATGTTTCCTCATTTTCCCAAGGAATCTTATTTAGTTGATCTATTGGTGGTGGATCTAGATATAACTTGGATGATGAAGTCTCTACTCTAATGATAACGAATTATATAACTTCCTCACAAATGATAATATAATTCTTTTTGAAATAAATTTTGGCACCATATTTTAAAATCAATTCCATACTATGGAATATCTTTATGTCATCCATAAGTTTGATAATAAGGATAGAAAACAAATCCTGTCTATGAGTCATAATCGGGACTAATTGACACATCCAAGTTGTAGCGAGATTTCCCCTAGGTGTTTTATTGAAAAATATCTTCTTATATTAAAAGTAAAATGTCTATTATTTTTGGAGAACTAGGTAAATATAATAGAGTGCGATGATCCAGAATCAAATATAGCACTAGATAAATTTTTATATAAGATTAATGTACCTTTCTGTAAATTATTGGTAACTTCCACAACAATTGCAGTGATATCATAATATTAGTCTTCTCCCCTTTTCCTATTGTATTGTATACCCCCTTGATGCTTGGTACATTCATTTTTGTATAGAACCATCTGTTTAAAATTGAAAAAAAATTATATTTTATGGATTATTCCCTTTTCATTATTTTTCCTGGTTACCTTTATCATCATACATAAAGAAAACCCCTAATTCCTTCTAGTATTTCCTATGGTGATTTTTTCTACAATTTTCACAAGATAGAAATAATTATACTATCTTCTTCTAATTTGATGCATTCCCTTTTTCACAATATTTAGATGGTCTATTCTAATCTTTAGTTCCATTTAATATGTAAGATATATGGAATTATTTTTCGATTTTAATGGCACACAAATCTATTTCAACATATGATGAAATGGATTGAGGGACCATAGAATACCTTCAGTGACATGACTAAATCCCTACGAAGAAATGGTCAATCTGGTACCCTATTTTGTGTATTTAATCTATATAATACCTACATAACCTTTTAAAGGTATTTTCATACTCCACAACACTATAATATTCATTTTTCTTCAATCTTAGGAAATTTATATTTGTTTTAATTTTTTGAACATAGGGGAAATATTTTTCAAATAATGTCACATTAAAAGCATTGAAATCCATAATTCATATTTCCTCTTCCACCCTAGTATTATAAATCAATTACAACCATTGATGAGTACACATTTGAGACAATACATTATAAGTGTAACCTTTTCCTTTTCATCACATCAAAAACCCATAAATATATTCTCTAGAGACTTTATCAATTTCTCGGCCACCATTGGATTCATAGTACATCCAAATGTTATGGGATTATATTACATGAGGAGATCCAACATTGGAGAATCACAATGTGGAGTTGGTTTCTCCATATGAGAAAGGTTATTCACCATAAAATTTTTAATATTCCCATGTATAACAATAATTTTCTTAGTTCAAAATACAAGATATTTTATATTCCTCAACATTGAAACCTCCACAATGGCCATGAGTTTTTATACCCCTATTCCATTAAAAATCCATTTCTAAACAATGGAATATAATGAAGTATATTATATAATTTTTAATTTTTAATCCGAATTCATAATTTCAAAAATAGAGTAACACTTAGATTAAATTAAAATTTATGCATTGTTAATATCAGAATCCTAAACTGGGTTTCTATGAGGATATATTTATTTTCAAATCCTTTATGATTTTTTTAAATAAATGTGTATTTTTCTAGGCATATCCTCTGAGTGTGTCAATCCAGGTGTATAGTAAGGCCCATTTTTTTTCATTAAGTGATTATTGGGTCTCAACCAATACACCATTTTTCCAATTATTACACAAAGATACCACTATTATAGAACCACATCCACTTGTAGTATCCAGACGTGGATGCATTACTATGAAAAACCATATAATATATTCCTTACCAAAAAATTAGGATTTTCTTCAATACTTATCCTAACAGTATATTAAATTTTGATGTTTATATTATCTATGATTTTATTAATCTAGTTCCCAAGGTTTCGTATAAACTAATTTTGATACCAACTGTAATAACCAAAAACCCTATAACTAAGATCTGGTGCCTTATATTATTACATTATCATAGATACAGAGAATAACCTCAAAAAAAGACAAAGAAGTTTAGAGGTTTCGAATACATGATTCCCATTTTACATTGATAATAGAAAATAAAATAAAATACATAAAAAAATGAATGGAATCCTTAAATACTCATTCAATGACCAAATCATATTATTCATGGAATTGAAATAAAATAGGGGTGAACTCAAATGCTCTATAACTGTTATTTAAATAAAAATATATCACAAATCAATAATGAATAATCAATATGGAATGGTAAATAAGTTAACAGACATGAAATTTAAATAACATGTATTTATGAAAATTGATGCCATAAATAATATGGAAAGATAAATAACTAAATATAAATTTCATTTAATAAGAAAAATATAAAAATGAAATTTATTCATAGATAATATCATTATGAAAATAACTTGGATAATAATAATAACTAAATCGTGAGTGAGAAAAATAATAAATTTTTATACATAATGTCTCAGGTACATGATAAATCTACACTCAAGATCAATCCTCAAGACAGTTTAAACTACTGGGTGAAAAACCATCTAATTTGGAAAAATATTTTTGTCTTATGAGACCTGTCAATGCATTAAGGGGATATATATAATTAAAACCCACCCATGTTTATATGTCCAAATAATTCTCTATATATTGAATGATTTATTAAATTCAATAAAAATATTCCTTATCAACAAATATAAGTATTTATTAAAGGATATTGATTTATATATATATATATATATTTCTCCACTGAATCAAATAACGTTAAAAGTAAACACCATATATAAAAATGGTATAAAATTTATGAAATATCATATTAATTATAAAATAACTTTTATATTTAAGAGAAATGGAATTTATAATTCATAAATGATCACAAGGAAGTTATTATTTCAAGAGAAAGGTAACATTTACAATAGAATGTGAGATTGTACAATAACATTTACCACTTAAGAAACTTTAATGTCAAAACACATTGAATAAAGTAATTATTTTTAAAATTAAAATACAATGAATTATGAAAGAATCATGATATTACATGTGATAAGGTATGTATATAAACCACATAAAAGGTAATTGGTTCCTAATAAAAAATAATTCTCAATGGGATGAAAATAGACACAAAATCGCTTACATAATTCTCCCTTTTCATAGAAAATTCTTCGAAATCATGTATGGTGGTTCTAAATATGTTATAAAATTATTAATAAACCATAATAATATTTATAATATTATATGTTATCCTTTTATTGGATCATATAACATGTTCATTAATAATATTTCATTATTTGTATTTTTTTCATGTGTTAATTACCTTATTTTCTCATTCCTTCTTTGTTATGAAAGTTACGATTTTTGGGAATATTAAATATTTTCATCATATCCTTAATAAGAATAATTACATAATTATCATAATTATACAACAATTATACATTTAATACCAATAATGAATGATTTTAATTAGAAATACATTATGTAATGATAATAGAGACAGTATGTCATGCGTATACACGAGTAACATTTCCATTTTCCAATAATGATTATGGAAAGAAGGTATGAACTATGTTATATTTAAATAATGATCATAATATAATATTTACAATAGTATTTATTTAAATTCACATATATATATATTATCCCTGTTGTGTGGTGATGAATAGAGACTCACATCATTTGGTGATGGCAATAGGCTGCACATACACAAAAAACATTATCATCGATCCATGAGTGAAAAGGTAAGTAACAAAATGATATATAATATAATTTAAGAATGATAAATATTTCATGAATATCATAATTATTTCCTGAATATAAAAAATAATAATTAACTTTTACTTTATCACCTTCCATGTAAAATGTTATTGAAAGAAAAATCACAATGCTTTATGAGATAGTAGTCCATCATACACACGGGGGATGTTAACGTATCTACTACAAAATTAAAATAAAAAGGTATTTATATGATATAATGACTCCATAGGTATAATTATCATTTAAATATAATATTATAATTTATATTAATAATCACAACCAACTATTATTGGTGGTAATGGAGAAGACAATGACATAATTTCGTGAGCGTGTTGTCCTCTGTACACACAAATTATGATTTCATAACCCATTTGATAGAAGTGGGGGGTGGTAGTAGGCCATAAACATAGAATAAAAAATATCATTATATTTAATATAATAATTTTAGTATTTAATAATGGTTTAATAATAATCCTATTATATAGAAGAATAGATAAAATAAAAATTCTCATTGAAGAATGTTACCTCTTCTTCAGATATCCTCCATAGGTTTACACCAAAAGATTACCTAGGTTGGATTTATACCAAAAATATAGACTATAAGATGAGGGTAGTAAATTTTTCAAGTAATTTTGTCAGAAATATTACAAAAAAATGGTTTTATTGTGTGAATAAGATAGGAGAGGGGGTGGCCTTTTTTAAGTGAGGTGAGTAACACACATCTAATTTTTGAAAAGAAAATTATGTAACTATGTTTTGTCACATAAAAAAGGGTCCAAAATGAAGTGTTATCAAGAATTATAAATGAAAAGGTCTTAAATATTCCATTAAAAAGGTCTTGTAATATTTTTCTTGGCCAATTGAACCCTTTCCTTCTTAGTTTAACCATATGATAAATCCATTTTTTCATAACCGTCGTAACTAATTTTTAATGTTTCCACAATTCATTTTGGTTAACAATTAATTTGAAATTATTAGATAATATACATTCTTATGATTCAAAATATGGAATTAATTTTTCAAAATTCCATTCACTGAGGTGGAAAATTGTAATTTAAAATAACTCCCACATATGTGTAGAGAAAGTAGGGTTTTAAAGAGAAAGTGTTCAAAAGTTTAAATTGTTCTTATATCAAAATTAAATTTAAAAATTATACTGATGACCAAAATTATATTAATTGATAAAAAATTTAACCAAATTTATATTAAAAAAATTAAAAATATAATTTATCATCATAATGTATTCAAATGAAAAGGGTGTTTTCAATTAAAATTTAGTATCTTTCACTATTAATTAAAAAAATAATACTTTTCAGAAAAATTAAAAAAATTCACCCAAAGATAATTTTGATATTTTTATTAATTTTTTTTGAAATAAATTTTATAAAGATGTTAAAATTTATTTTAGTCTATGTATGCAAAGCATGACTACAATGTTCCTTAGAAAAGATATAGTTTTTTAGAAAACATTTCTTTTTTATTTAAAAATATTATTATTTAATTTCTTATATATAGAGAACAAAATATTCATAATTAGTTAGCATTATTCAAACTCAAAAACTTAATAGATAAGTCATAATGGTCACACTTAAATAATATTTTAATAATTTTTTTAATTCAAACTCGGTGTTTGATGGATTAAAAGTTATTAACAAAATTAAATTTATTCTAAAATAATTATATTGTAAAGTCATGGGTTTTATATTAGATAAATGGATGAATGTATTTCAGTATAATGGAATCAACTATCTACCTCAACCTCTGGTAGTTCATTTTGAATATAATATCCGTTCGATGGTAGAAAAAATGGTTGACTGTTTGACCATCTTCATTGTGGCAGTAACATTGACCAAGAAGGCAGCTCCAATTTATCTTTTGTTTATATGATCACAAAGCAACTAGTACTGTACTATCCCCAACTTCTATAGTGATCATGATCATAAAAATTCATCTTTTTCATCATCGAATATTTATTCTAGGTTTTCCTTGAATTTTTTTATTTATATAATCTTTTATTTATCATGTTGTAATTGGTTTGTTCCTAGTTTATGATTTTCCTAATTCGAAGATGGTTGTTTTTTTGTTATTCTTCCCCCAAAAAAGATGTCTCAATTGTGACTACTGAAAAAAATTGTAGACTTATACTAGTTAAAGACTCCTTCAAAAATTAGGGTTGTGCCTCCAAGTATTTGTAAAAGTCAGAGTCTATACCAAATTCTCACACATTTAAATGTGACTTTCATAAGGGGTACCAATATTCTCAATGAGTAGACAAGGTTGATGAGTGTATTACGATCTTAGTGATCCAAACCACTATAAAATATATTGAATAATCTATTTTATTTCTATTTAAATTCACATTATGAAAGCATAACTCACTAATGTTTATTTAATTAATAATACTCTAGTTGATTTATTCATTAAATTTTTAGAATGACTATTCACCCACTCCAGTTATTATTTCTATCACTTACGATCCATCACAAACCATAATTAAAATAAAAAAAATATTTTAATTGACTTGAACTATAAAAAACTAAACACACTTGACAATAATTGAATTAAAACCAATTTAATAATGTCATATATAATAAAATAAACACAATTTACCTAACATTAACAAGATCTATTGTACTAGATTTCACTAAAATGGACCCAAATTTTCCAGAGGAAATTTGGAATGCATTGAACTAAACATAACTAAACTAAACCAAATTTAAATAAATGACAAAATTATGTTAACATAACTACTAATAACCCAATGAGTCAAATTAAAACTATATTGGAAAACACAATGCTAAATTATACTAAATTTAATGAACATGAAACCTAAAAAATTAAATTAATATGACCTGAAAAAAAACCAAGGTACTAAAATGAACCAGATACAAACTAATAATATCTAAAATATCCCAATATATCCTATCTTAACTGAAATTGAGAAACAATAACTAGACCTAAACTGATAACAACTATGCTACATCATACCAACCACAAGTGAATAAAATAAAATTGAGTTATCATTAACTAACATGACCTAAAAAATCCCAAAATAAATAGCACTAAAATATATGAAAATAAAACAAATAAAAACAAACAAGATATAATTTACTGAAACAAACCATAAATAACAAATCCTAATGATCCCACTTAAACTAAATAAAATTTAACTGAATAGAAACATTATGAACCAGCCCACACCGAATAAAACTAGACCAAACCAAACTAATTCAACCCAAATTGGATTTTATGAAACCAATATGAAATAAACTATCTAAAAATATCCATACCATAATTGAAACAAACATACATAAACAAAATGAAACCAATATGACAGTATTACTAGATTTGGTATAGATACTAGGGGTGAATCAAGTGTTTCCAACATCTATCACATTCTATTTTGAATTTTAGTCCTTTTCCTTATTTGATTATTAATAATTTTATTATAATTAATAAAAATGGATTAGTTAACTATAGGCAATAAGTAAAAAAAATTAAATGAATAATATAAGTAGAGAGTTACACATAATGTTTTTACATGGTTTGGACCTTATTAAAACACATACGCCTTACTGTGATATGGGTGTTTGTGTAACATATTATAAACTAATAAATTTTTCATCATCTATAAGTAGGTTTGGGAAGTTATCAAATTAAAACTATTCTCACTATATTACATAGGTGATCATTCATCATATTACATATTCAAATATATTCCAAATCCAATGAGTTCATTATACGAATATCCTACCAGTCATCAAAAAATTTCAGCAATATGAAGTAGATATCCAAGAAAACATGGATGTCAGTCCATCAACATTATCAGATATGATTATTCAAACTGATTCTTTGACAACCTTTAGATCATTACATATAGAATCATTAACATAGAATCTACTAGATCTCCCTTTCTCCTTGATATTGTTAAAAATATTTTTTTGGGAGTATATTGACTCTATCTTCATGGATATCAACTGACATAGAATATTTTTTTATAAAACCTAATAAGTTAACCATTATATTCTATTATTCTCCTTAGCTTTCTCACAAATTTTGTAATATAGGGTTTCATTGCAGCTTCTTATTCTTATTATTCAATAAGCTAGATATGGTCAAGTAAAAATATGTTTTATTATTATTCCTCTTTACAAAAATTAGTATCAAGTTATCTAATTTTTATTCTTATATTTTATATATTTATTGGGTCTCCCAAGTGGTTATCACCTAATTTTTATCCATTTTATCTTTTAGGGGTACCATTACATTTTAATGAGAAGCTAAATTTAATTGTTAGTTTATTTATATTTTTTTCAACTAGTAAACTACTTCTGACTACATCAAGACATGAAATAAAAATTAATATTAAGAAACTAATTATAATCCCACATTTTTCAAAATATTTTTGTTAACTATTTCATGTGGGGGTGGTCCCATGTTGTTTTTTTATTAATTTTTCATAATTTCATATATACCATTTATTAATATTCCCTAGACCCACACTCCAAGAATCTAATGTGAATACACATTTTCCTTACACATCATCATTAAAATAAAATAGAGTGGCCTAAATTCAGACATAAATAATTATAATACCACAAAAAATATTGAGTCACATACATTCAAAGGAACATTTTGTTTAAGTGTTTTAGAAATTGAGGAAAAAAATTAAATAAAAACATCCCATGGATATCTTATCAAAATCATATTTTTCACTATATAATAAACTTCTTAATCATTAATATTTATTCAATATTTCCAAAAAACTCTCCATACAAGTTATCCTCCAAACAAGTTATTTTTATTGGCATATAATGTGTAATAACCTAAAAAAATGGAGACATAATATGGATTGAGATAAAATTTTCTGTAAGTTTAAAAATAAACCATTACAATTGAATATCATAAGTTTTAAAAATATATTCTTGAATAATATGGTTGAATAGATAAAAAATAATGTCATAATCAAAAGGAATTGTGAGAATAACACATATATAGTTAAAATATAAATAAAAAAATACATGGATAGCAATAATTGGTTCTTAAGTGAAGAAATGTGTAATGTCGAACAACTAACTCCATGCTTTGAGACAAGAAATTACAATCTTAGGAATAATTATATTTCCAACAAGTCCATGTTTTTAGCTAATATGTTTGTTTTTTGGGAAGGAAAACACCAAAATAACCAATCTAGTTTGTATCATGAGATCTATTGATGCATAAAGGGTATATTTATACAGGCCCCACCTATATAAAAATATTTCCAGTTAATTCATCATATAAAGTATTGAATAAACTATAAAATATATACCCATTATTACATAGAAATTATAAAACATATATTGTGAAATAAAAACTATAAAAATTTATCAGTATTGTCCCAATAAACAAATAGAATAACATTCTCTTTAAGAAACCGGAAAACAAACACCACATTAAGTAATGGTATAACGTTGAGTCAATAATTCCCCAATAAATCTATGTATGTATATTTATGTGAATTCCATTCAAAAATTTATGTAAAAATAGGGTATAAGAAAGGTATTGGAAGAAAAATTAAACTTATAAGAGATGATGATTTGGTAAGAAAGAGGCGGTAATGGATTTTTTAAGTTTAACCACCAGAGGAAAATAGCATGAGAGGATTTAAAATTAATACATATCCAATATATATGGAAAAAATGATATAAGTGGTAAATTATAAATCATATCTCAATAAAATAAAATAGGGATGCAAATAACCTTATGATGATTTTAATTTTGGAATGAAAAGAACATAAGGGGATACGATGAAATTTAAATATAATGAAATGAAATATATTCATTATTATTAATGAATATAGGTTAGGATATAAAATATATAAGATAAAATATTTTTGGCAATATCCAACACATCTCATGGAATTGAAAATGATACAAAATGTCCCTTATGACATTAAAAACATTCGAATAAAAAAACTTGAATGATGTAATTTCAATTGAAACATTAAAAATAATAAATAATAATTATAGGATCATGACAAAAATATCTAATGGGAGGTTTATCAATAATTAAAAATAAAACATGGTTTTAATTAAGAAATATTTATCAAGAAAATAAATTTGAGACAAAAGACCCCTTAAAAGTAACATAATCATTTATATAAGAACCAATTGATAATGATGTTAAAAGGAAGAATTGTAAAACCACATAAATGATAGATGAAGTAAAATACTAATAATTAATTATGTATAATAAATCAATATTGTAATAATATGGTTTCAATAATAATGTTTGTAACTCAATAGAATCAAATTTAGTTAGTATAAATCTTTAATAATTTTGTAAATTTTGAGTCAAACCCCCATCAGACAAAGAACATGGAATAAACAATTTAATATCATGAAATATATCATAATCCTGATACATAATACTGATGGGGAAGTAGATCAACCATTTTAAATAAAACATGCTGAATAATAATAAATATGTCTTAAGAAATTAAATTTTAGGTAAGAAACAATTATGGATATAGTATCACTTGAATTGAAATATAAATGAAGAAAAGAACATAATTTGGTATTTTATATCCAATGAATTATAAAAAATATATAGTAAAATAATATCCTATGAACTAAATCAAAATAATTCCATATAAAATATTTTTTTACAAAATAAATCATGTCTTCAAGAGTAAGAGTTGAAATCAAGAATTCATTACCTTATTCTTCATTCTCTCTATGCATGTGACTATCTTACTGAATAATAAAATTGAGGTGAATATATAAAATTTTAGGAAAAATGTTAATATCTGTTTAATTTAGTGCAAATCATTTATTATCATATTCAATTTAATTATTATATAGGTTTTTCATACATTTCTGTGAAAATTAAATCAATGTCATCTTATTTTGGTAATTTTATTGATTGTAGATGATGTTTTAAAAAAATTTATATAAATAATATAATATTTCCAAAACCATATATCAATAATTAATTTCTTATTAACTTATAGTAACATTAGTATTTTATATCCCATAGTCAAACATGATTGTGTTTTATAGTGTGGTCCACGTTAGCGGATAAACCAACACCAAACTTGAACATGTTTTATCTCGATGGGTGAGTATGGTTAAGGATGTTTATAATATAATTATAATATAATAATAAAAATATTATTTAATTTTTATTAATTTTTTTAATCCTATAATATGTTTCTTTTATAAATTAATAAAAAAAATGAAAAACAAAAAAATATTACTTTGTGGATGTGGTAGTGTGCACAACTCATAGTTAACTATATTTTATTTGTTGAGTGTATAGAAAGGAATAAATAAGGTTTGTTTCATTAATATAATAAAACTTAAATATAATAATGATAATGGTTTCATTATATTACAATTTCTTTGGTAGTTTTGGATAATAAATATTAATAAGAAATGTTTAGGGATTCAGTAATATTTACATCAGGACCTTGAACTTCCTCTTGATAAAATCCATCTAAATTAGGGGCTTAAAAATTGAGACTAGAGGATTATGAAATTTATATTGGATTATATTAGGATATAAATGGAATAGTTTCAAAAATATATTCAATGTAATTGGTGTGGAATGAAGGGGTATAAGTGTCTCCCTTTATAAGTTAATAAAAAGGCACATTTGTGATCACCCATTATTTTTTGTACGGATTACCAATTGAAAGAGTAATAATTTATTCAAGATAGGATTAAAAATTATATTAATGTGAATTTTGATAATATGTTAATTTATTGTATTAGGTATATGTTACAAAATATTAATAAAATCATTCATTGAAAATCATAGTTTCACTATTACCATGGTCATTAGATTTAATCTTAGTAATCATAATTTCATTCCAAAAAGTAAAATTGACCTTATTAAAAATATGATATTTTTGATATAAAATAAAAATAATATATATATTGGATTTAATTTATATAGGTCATTAAAACCTATTTTTAATATAAGATAAAAAATCAATTTTAGAGTAAAATATTACTTAATTTTACAATTAATTAAGCGTGGTCTGTATAAATTTATCATAGTATTTTTAAATGATTTATCTTAATTTAAAATTATATGATATCTTATATATTTTCAAATTTTTAATGGATTATTTTATTTTGATAATATTATAATACTTACGGTATTTGAAAAATATGTTTTTTTACTATTCACTTAAAAAATAAAATATTTTAGAAAACTCTAAAAAATGTAACATAATATAATACTGAAATTATATATATTAAAATGAATATTATTTTTTCATGTTAAAAATCTAAAAATTGAGAATCTAAATTTTAAATAATAATATAAAAACATAATGAAAATTGTTTTAATAGGAAAAGAAAATTTTGAAAATATTATTTATTCTTATTAT
This sequence comes from Viscum album, assembly GCA_963277665.1. Taxonomy (NCBI): domain Eukaryota; kingdom Viridiplantae; phylum Streptophyta; class Magnoliopsida; order Santalales; family Viscaceae; genus Viscum; species Viscum album. The sequence goes on from OY728148.1 coordinate 909,115,987, forward strand.
TATTTTCTATCAATTAATAGTCAAACCAATGTTAAAATATTATTCAGAAAAATAATATATTTTTCAATAATATATTTATATTCTTAAAAAAATAAATAGAAATAATTTGTTTAGATTTTTTACATTTTAATGTATAAATCAGTTTTACTTATCACTTTGATACACTACTTAAATTTTATCAATGCCTTTGTATTAATATTGACCAATATTTATATTTCTATATATATCTCATAATTTGGTTACCTTTATTTTTACCCCCATTATTATGGATAGATTTTAAATATTATATAATTTTTCATGGTTCATTTTGATTCATTGTTGCATTTGAAACAAGATAATGAATGAATTATGTTTTTAAATGAAAAAAATTATGATCTTAAAATGTCACTTTCTACCCCCAAAATAAATTTCAACCTTATAATTTCTAATTATTTATATATAATGAAACAAATTGAGTGTATATAAAATATGGAGGTGATCCAAGGTTTAATTTCTAATAATATATCAAAATTACTATTTCTAAAAGTAAAAAACTCATGATTGTGTATCAAGAGATATATGATTAAACTTATTTCCATAGTATGTTTTTAGTCAGCATGAATATTTGGTCATTGGTAGATAAAAGAAATATAGTGAGATCTCCCAATGTTATAATTTATATGATCCCTTTTAAAAGAGTGCCAATACATTTCTAATAGCACTTAAAATTAATAGAAGAAACTAGATCTGTAATAAGTAGCTTCCCAAAAACCATGAAAATATTTAAAAATAATCATACCACTATGTGTTTTTATTTGTAACTCACCAACCAACAGTTTTTTAAAATGTTCATGTCACATGACATTGGGAATTCTTTTGAGAATAATCATTATCCTCTTCAATAATAGTCATTTAATATAATTTTCCATGTTGAAAAGGTTTAAGTGGTTAATAGTGACTATTTTCCCCCAATTACCATTGTATTTGTGCATTGATTTTCACAGTTCCCAATTTTCATTCAATTGATGTAATGAATTTTTATATATTCTCCCTTTACATTGAACCCATGACCATGATGGCCATGATTTTTACCATTATATAGAATTATCATTCCCATTAAATAAATCCTAAGGTGTTTTGACCTCATTCTTGATGTATATGAAATTGAATTTTCTCCCATATATCATCATTTTCACCCAATATTTCATGAGACTACATCATTCTTTTTATTAGTTAGTTTGGAAACTCAAATAAGATTACATTTTTAATCATGATTCTTGATAAGTAGTATAAGGAAATAGCATTAAACATTACATAATTTTGAGTTAATACAAGAATTTTACATTGAGGATCTTTGTAGGTATAGATTTTTAGAGAATTAAGCCAAAACTATTAAATTAAAACTCAAAAATTACAAAGTAGACACTTCAAATATATCCAATTTACTTCACAATAATTAAAATCCTTAAATAAAATAAGAAATATTTCTTGATATAAATATTCTTGAATTCTTCTTTTCTCATACCCATCCTGATACCCAGTGAAAAACATTTTAAAAACATGGGATGAGCATAAAAATATCAGTAAGGGTTATAAAATAAAGAAATAAAACATTAATCCATCAATACATAAAAATCAATGAAATCATAATTTTCACTCATAAAACATAATCTCTTTAACATATGTCATTAAATAATATGATTTTTTAACAACACATAGAAATCTTAAATCATAAAGGTAACTTGGGGCATCCATAACATACTTACATTGTATCTTTCACAGCTACATAGGGAGTTACGTTTGGAATACCCGCCACAGCATATTCCCTAAATCCCTTAGGTGAAACATTAACATTTACCTGCACCGCATTACCCAATGAATTAGAGAACTATCTCAGGATCACCCTCCCTATTTTTATCATGGAACCACTTGTATACGTAAAAAATTCCCAAGACCCATAACATAATCATAACAAATTAGACAAGCATAAAGGAAAGATAACATTTCCACATTCTAATCACAATATATCATTTCAAGATATTGACATTATAATTTCTTTATAAAAACCATTTTAAATACCAAAATACATGAAATGGTTATATGGTATTTATTTCCCTTTAATAAACATTATGACTTGTTAAGGAAGCCAAATATAAAATAATACTCGTGGCGGTAGAAAGGTCATTGTCACCGTGAATGTTAAAAAGAAACAATCCTTTGGTCCTTTAGTAAAACACATCATAGAAAAAGTTTACTTTTGAAAATAATTGAATTAAATTAAAAGAAAAATGTTATAATTATAAAACATATAAATTATGGTCGTCTATAAAAAAAAATATGCCTTAATGAATGGAGATTAAGACGAAGTCCCTTACCTTGTGTCCGACTTGTCTCGTTCATTATTTATATTACTGAATAAAAAACATAGGTTAATTTATACTTGATTCAGAACCTTTTTCGAATTTATTATTAAATTTATATTACTTATCATCATGTTATAAAAATTACATAATTATTTATGTTCGGATCAGTCGTTCTGTCGATATTCAGTACGTGAGTCAAAACTGAATTTGTCTTGATGTAAATCGTCTATGTAGTTAAAATTCCATCATCACCAGAATATTATTCATGTTTAAAGAATAATATATATCGATTATATATATATTTATAATAGTCCCTAAAATTTGTATATAATAAATGAAATGCACCATTTTTGGAGATGGTAAGCCGTTTGTACGCATGAACGCTACTTTCATTTCTTTTACACATATAAAGGAATGAAAACTAAATTATAAAAAGATATATAATAATTATATTATAATATTATATTTTATATTGGTTACATAATTCATTACCACCATCCTTTATATGTTCCATTTATGGAATAAATGTGTTATATCACTTTGAGGGGGTGATAGTCCTCACATCCTCAAATGAAATTATCATATTTACACATTTTGGAAAACATAAATATATGATTTAAATAAAAACCATAAGGATAGAGAAAATATAAATATTATATATATCATATATCAATATATTTCCAAAATTATGGTCACCAGGAGAGGTGGTAGGAGAAAATTGAACAATCATCGCTTCGTGAGGCTATAGTTCACCGTTCACCAAAACAATATGTTCATATCTGTTAGATGGAGGTGTATGTAAGTGTATTTGTAATAATTCTCATAAAAAATCCTAGTATTTTTAGGATATTGGTTTCTTTATGTAATCAAAGAATAAGAATATCATAGGTAGTGGGGAATGAAAAAAATGAACGGAACTAGAGAGAAGACATTACCTCTAATTCGGGTAACTTCTTTTAATTTGATCCAAATGGATTTCTTGAATTTAATTCTACCAAAGGTAAGTCTTATAGGAGTAATATAGGGATAATGGGATCTTATTTTAGTAGATGTTGGATGATGCAATGGGATTGATAGGTGTGATTAATTGTGTATAGGTGATGCCATTTTATAAGAGGGAGGAGGGACACTTTAGGTATGTTTTGAAGTATTATATTATTAGTAAATGATTTTCAGTATCAAATTGTCCAAAAACCATTTATTTCAAAGAGAATATGATTTTGGATCGAAAAAGTCTCAAAAAATAGGTTTTAGACAAGTTTAGATAAAAAAATTAACCTTACCGTTTAGCTTTAAATCTTCTTTAAAAACATTAACTCTTACCATGTCTTCTTGAAATTTTATAATAGATGGTGACTATATTTACTATAAAATTACAAGAGAACCATAAGTGGATAAGTAATGAAATTTTTAACATTATATAAATATGTTTCTTGAATCATATATTTCTAGGACTGTTATATCATTTAATAAATAGTAATTTTTTAAAAACTCTTTTATGTCAATTTAGACACTATTATGTAATTTATTTTTGTTAAAGACATTGAAGCTTGGTTCTTTCAAAAGAAAGGCATTAAATCAAATATAATATGCCAATATCATCAATGAAATTCATGGATGTCATAAAAATAAACAAATTTTATTTATTTTGAAATTTATAATATCATTTATTTGAATTCTCTATTAATTAAGAAATCACTACATCACCATTGTGTTATAATTAAATTTATTTATTTAATGTCTAAAAATTATAAATAAACTATCATAATATAATAAATATTTTTATATTTCAATTTTCTAGTTATTTTTGAATATATCACTTATATAACCCCATATAAAAATTGTTTTAGTAAGAAATACATGTTTATGTAATTTTTCTCTTTATTTTAAATTAATTATTATAAAATGTCATTATCACTCCCAAGTGGATCCGTGGGGTCCGAAATTTTTCCCAAGTATTCCCACTGAAAATATCTCATAAAATAGGAATAGGAAATGTGTTAGGGTATTTTATATTATTATAATATTATTTTTGACCTTTATTTACCAGATTTACCCTTTAACCATGCTAAATAAAATAATTACTAATGATACAATTCATAATGTCAAAAAAGAAAAGGAATATATTTACCAAATTAGGAAATTATGATTCCAAATATTAAATTCATTTATCCAAATAAAAAACACAAAAGTTTCAGGAATTAATTTTTAATTAATTCCTGTTTTCAAAAAAAAATCGTGTTTTTAAGAAGTAATAACTATCAAAATATTGACATGTGTTTTTGTCTAATTTAAAGGTGAAATTACTATTAATGACCATAATTGTATTAAATTATAAAAAAAATAATTCAATTACACTTTCAAAAAAATTAAAAGTAAAATCAAACTATATAAATAAATTAGATTAAATGGTAGTTTTGACCTAACTGATGCAGTTTTTTTCATTATTCATTAAAAAATGAACATTATCATTAAGTTACCGAAAATTTATCCAAAATGAATTTTGAGTCCCTGATGCTATAGAATAATTTCATTTTTTCAAATAAAACAAATAAAAGTTACAAAAACTATATTTAAAAAGGGTTCTCCATCAAAAGGGGGTAAAACTACCGATTAAAAATATTAGAGTATTTTTTTCTTATAATCTGATTCATTATTATTTTAAACCTCTAAAATTTATTGGATAAATGTAATGATATTTAACAAACATTTATAATCATATTGGTGTTTGTTATATTCATTCCTTCCAATACAACGACTACACGTTAAATACCATTTAAAAAATTGATAATATTATATTAATTTTTTGTTTAACTCAAAATTCGGTGCAATGTAAGGATTCAATTGAAACTATTGTTGCGTTTTGTGTACGATATCAGAAAAAGAATTCCATTTAATGTAAAAACACTATATAATTTATTAATATTAATAAAAATTAAAAGTTATTATTCTATAAATACCTGGGTTGTTACATCATTCCCACCTATTGGGAGTTACATTATCGAAATTCTATTCACTTATCAACTAACTAGGGGTATTTATCCCTCATAGAATTTTAAGATTCCCATATTTCCTCTTAAAGCATATGGGTTTTTCAAAAAACATTTATCTGATAAATTTCCTTATTTCTCAACACTTTCTTTCTACGATCAAGAACCTAGAATGGTTATTCCTCATAATAAAGATTCATTTCCAACTGAACTACATCTGGAATAAAAATATGTGATGAATCCAACATATACTTTCCCAACATTGAAACATGAAATACATTGTATACCTGGGATAAACATGGAGGTAAATTCACAACGTAGGAAACTGATCCAAATTTCTCCAGGATTTCATAGGGTTCAATGAACCTCAGACTCAAATTTTCCTTCTTACCAAAACACATTACACTTTTTCAGTGACAAACTTTGAGAAAGAAATGATTACATACATTGAAAGAATGATCCATATTTCGGTGATCTATATAACATTTCTAACTACTTTGAGCTATTCTCATGTTCTTTTGAATCAACTGAACTTTTTCTTCCATCTCTTCTCCAAATTCTAGTCCCATGAACTTTCTTTTTTATACTTCATCCCAAAAAAACTATAGTTCGACACCTCTTTCCATATAATGCATCAAAAGTTTCTATAGGTATATAAGAATGAAAATCTTTATTATAAGAAAACTCATCCAAAGAAATATGTTTGTCCCAACTTCCCCAGTAATTCATTGAATAAGCACAGAGTATATCTTCCAATATCTGAGTTGTTTGTTTTGACTTCCCATCTAATTGTAGATGAAAAGTTGTACTAAAATTTAATTCAGTACCCAATGACTTCTAAAGGCCCTTTCAAAATTTATAAGTGAACATAGGATTATTATTAGATAAAATGGAGAGTGGAAATCCATGTAACCTGACTATATATTTAATATAAAATCAATAATGTTGATCTAGAGATAGATGATCGAACCATGACTCACTATTTTATTTTCTCCCATACACCATTATGCTAAAATTGTTTTGTATTAATAATAGTAATAATTATAAAATTCACTTCATGTTAGATTCAATTATTTTTTTGTTAGTGTTTAATAGGGTAATGTTACTTGTTTTAATAATTTCATGGATGGTGGAAGTTATTTAGAGGGCCCATAATGGAGTTCATGGAGAATGGGCCAAGCTGCGTAGGATCCCAGAAAACCAGTTTACTAAACCGAAAACTGCTAGTACAATGAGAATTAAAATGGGATGATATACTTTTAATGGTCCTAAATTCAATGGGATACACTTAATATGAAGAAACCCAAGTCCAATTCAGCCATCAAGGGGCCCATTAGGGCATATTTTTCCAGCACACCGAATCTGCACGAAGTCAAAAGAGGTGTCCTATGTTCTATCAATATATAGGTATATAGTTATCCAATTGATGAAAAACATTATATATAGATATTCAAGAAGTGGGTAAACTTGTTTATAGATTTCTTAAAAAGCTAGATTTTACTGTATAGTGGTCCAAACCATGGGCCAAGTGGTTTTACACAATCAGTGTGCCCAAAATCACCTTCTACTTTGCCTATAAAATTGAAGATTGGGATCACCATTTGGGATTTTGAACAAGAAGTTAATTGATACATATCTTAAGTCCAATATAATTCATTTCATCACCTTTCAGGTTCCTGAGTACCCTATAATCATAGGGGGATCAATAATGAAGAAAGAGCTCCACTAAATCATCCTCCACCTCATGATGTCAAGCTAAATGGTGGGTGATCATTGTGAGAGAGATACACACTAGAAGAGGGAGTTACATAATATTCTATTATATTTATTTTGAGCAATTTTGGTTTAAATTATTTCACCTTTGTTTAATATTAATATGATTCTCCTATGAATGCATCTTTTGGGTTTTATTAAGTGAAACATCTGTCATCTCAATACCGATTGGGTTGATATTTGAGTGGGAATCTTGGATAGTTCAGATTGGACAACACAAGAAACCTATTTTTCTGACAAATACATGATATTTCAGTATTTTGTTATTATAACTCACTCTTTGCTTGAGGTCCAGACATTGACAACACGATTTTTGTGTCAAGGGGTGGTTCATTGTGCATCATTTTAAGAGGAAAAAGGGAACCTAGATCTTATTCATACCTCAACCAAAGAATTAATACAAAACCTAATACTCTATTGAGAACCAAGAACTCTCAAAATAGTGTAGTGAACTCACAATGAACTCTTTTTTATCTCATATTTTTTTAAATCCATTTTGTATTCTAAACTTCCAGTTAAGTCATTTCATTTAAAACTATTTTCAAAATCACCCCCATTTTTAGTAATTTTTATTAAAAATCCATACTCTAAACGTAAAAACACTCCATAAGATATGACCTATGGTATTAACTGGACACTAAAATAATCTATAAAACATAATAAATTAGACGTGTCATGATTGCGCGGTCAAATATTTTCATTTTTTCCGGGGAGTGCTTCAGTTTTTAGTGTGTATTTTCGATAATATTTTTTATAAATTTTCGGAATATTTATTTGTTTTATCTTATAACTTTACTTTTATTTTTGTGTTATGATTTATTTCCTTGGTAGGTTCTGTGAATGAAACTTTCTACTTCGGGAGACCTACCTCTATTCAAACTCAAACCTGAGAGGATCCTATGTCAGTGACACCGAGACATAGTAGGGAACCTTTTGAAGGAAGACACACAAAACATCGACAATACTCTTGATCCTTCTAATTATTCTTCTAGAACAAACATCAGAAATGAAATTAACATGAACAACATGGCTGAAAATAATATAACCCTAAAATAACTAACCTCACTTGATATTGATATCCAACACCTAAATATTCAAATAAAAGTTGAGGCACCTAATTTTGAACTAAAATACGGTGTAATTCACTTATTTCCTAGATTCCATGGACTCGTAGGAGAAGATCGACATAAAAAATTTAATAGAATTTCCCACTATTATTTCAACATTTAAATGTACTAATGTATATGAAGAACAAGTAAAGCTCAGAGCATTCCAATTTTCATTAGAAGACACTAAAAAATACTGGATCCACTATGTTAGTTAACCAATTAGAGCTAAGGAGACATGAAATGCCTTTTTATTGAAAAATATTTCCCAGCCTCTTGAAATAAAAATAAAAGGAAAGAAATATGTGGTGTAAGGAAATCTCAAGGGGAAACATTACATGAAGATTTGGAATGATTTAAAAGGATATGTTCAATCTGTCCACACCACCAAATAAGTGATAAACTTTTAATTAAATATTTTTATGAAGGGTTAATTCCTATTGATAGAAACATGATTGATGTTGTTGTAAGTGGTTAACTAGTTTATAAAACTCCAATCACTACAAGGAACCAAATTGAGAATATGGAATAGAACACTCAAAAATTTGGTACAAGGTCTAGTGTACCAATTTGAGGTGTTCATGAGGTGCAAAGTACCAAATATTAGAATAAGGTGGACATAATGTTTGAATAGGTAAGTACCCTTCTTACACAACATTCTATTTCTAAAGGGAAATCCCAATGTCCTCCTCTAATAAATTGTGGTATATGTTCTTATAATACCAACTACTCTGACTGATTCCCTCAATTGAGAGAAATTTTTAAGAGTTGTGAGGAAGTATTTCCAAGATTCCCCTATAACCAACCCTTTAGGTTAGAACCATACTATTCATCCAATCCCAGGTGGAATAACATTTAAGTGTATAGGAATGGGGGGTATTCATATCAATCTCAACAACTGTAAAACCAATAGGGTCAGAGTAGTCATCCACCACCACCACCCAGAAATCTTGAACCACCACAAAGGCCGTTCCAACAACACCCTAAAAAACATAGCCTATCCTAGAAGACATGATGAAAAAAATGGATTCAAACAATCTCAAATTCCATCGAACCACACAGGAATCTATATAAGAGCTCAAAACCTAATTAGGCCAACTTGATAACTCAGTGGGGGGAAATTCAATGTCACAAGTTGGGTAAAATACCATCTCAACCATTAGTCAACCCTAGAGATAAAAGAAAAACTACTATAAAAAATAGGCTTTATCAGTGTTTTTTAGCACTGATAAATTCCGATCATACTATAACATGAAATTCTGTAGTAGCACATGCAAACAAGACCTACAAAAAAATCAGCATACCAAATAAGTATTTCACATAGATAAAATATGTTATGGTAGTCAATTAAGGATCAAAAGATGGGAAGAAATACATACCTAATGTGATGTACTAATTATTCATTTGATTATAAAAATGTACCATTAAATAATATCTCCACTAAATTATATCTTATAATTCCTTAGATAAAATATATAGAGAGTTCAATGTTAAAACCTTTAGAAAAAATTGATTAAGGCATGCATGCGAGTTTTTCTTCATGTTTTTTGTTGTTAAGATTCATGTCAAGATTGGATATGGAATTTCTTTATTGATTTCGAGTTCCTTTTAGGATATGTTGCCTTAGGACTTAGAGAGTTTCCCTTGTAGATTCCACATGGTAGATGGACTTGGGTGATTCTTGGGAAACTTAAAGAAATGTGTTTGTAACGCCCCGACCCTAATTACCTAGAGTCGGTGCATTATTATATAACATTGGCAAGATCACGAGAAAGATCAAGTCTCGAAAGACCGATTAGTTTAGTAGCCTTGGAATAACTAGATACATCCATAAATTTTACATTACATCATAAAAAAAACATCTTGTCTTCATATCCCCTCATACTATCCCTGCAGGTCATTCATAAATTACTTCTTCATAATCCTGGGAAAAAATAAACCATTGAAAGGGGTGAGCTCAGATGCTCAGTAAGGATAACATTATAGCAGAAGCTTTCATAAATAAGCATAAACACTTAAGGCAATTTATAACTAAAACAAAATCCTTTTAAACTTGAACTTCAGCATAAAATGGCAAAGGTAAAATGAAATAATTCCATTTACTTACTCACATGGATATTCTACTAGTCGAATGATCACATGCAATATCAATAACCACTTTCATAATGATGGAATGCATAATGCCAGACTATCATAACCACATAGCCAAGGCCTCGTGCCAAGACTACAAATAAGATTTTTCCAAGGCCTTGTGCCAAGACACTAGTTTGTTTCATGAGACCTACCGATGCATCGAGGTTCTATAGAGGGCTCCGCCCGTCACTTATTAAGTCCAATTCATTCCTCATATGAACATGTTTAAACATAACATAAACATTCGTAGTAAAAATAGCATACCAAATGTCAATACTTTTACCACAAACCATGAATGGTATAAAAACAGCACATCCACAGTCAAACATAACTCATTCGATACAATATGGAAGATTTTATTGTATCACATTAACCTCAATCAAGAATAATGAAGGATGTTGACATAGATGAAAATAATCATCAAAACTATTTGAGAGAAATATCCCCCTTTTCATGAAAACATTTAAAAGTCACACTATTTGTAAAGAATCCATTTAAAAGTAGATTTTTGAATCAAAGTGTCCCATACCACTTTGAAACTTTTTAAAAGGAGTTTTAATTTCTAAACTTTAATGTCCATATAAATAAATCCTTAAAACCATTTTTAAAACATGGACATTAATGAGAAAGGTTTAGATGAATAAGTCCTTAAAACATTTAAAAATTGTATTTTAGTTAGAGATTCTAACCAAAATAGACACTTGAATACAAATAATTGAGGTAATCAAAACTTTGTAATATCATGAGAATAAAGGGATTCATGATATACTATGTCAAAGTACATTATATACACCACATAAAAGTGATTTGGTGTATATCATCAAAGAAGTCTCAATGGAATGTAAATTGAGATGAAATCTCTCATAAAGGTTGTATCCTTAGGTTAAGGATAAATCAACGACATAATTATGTGTGACAAATATAAATACACTAAATATGATTGGATATTCAGTGTAATACAATCAACGGACATTCACACATATTCTTGTAAAAACAACACCAACGAATTGGATGTTTAACTCAACAAATGGAGAATGAGTTAAAATTACTCTTATCAAATTCATATCAATGACTTGAAAATTATCAATGGAGTGATTATGTGTATCAAACGTATATCCACAGGAAGGGGAGTGTAAATTATGACATAATCAAATGAATAGTGATTCCACACATAATCTTGGAGTAATATAATCAATGAAATATGTGTAAAGCCAAATGAGTGGAAATTGAAATTTCAAATTCCCTTATCGATTAGTCAACTTACGAAACATACACCCATGAAAGAAGTATCATACCCAGATGATGTAAATACCCATAAATTAAAGTATATTACACAATGAATACAATCATGGGCAGTACACATACACCACATGCAATAATTAAGTGGTGAACAATGGAATTCTCACGAAATTAAGAGCGAGATAAGAAACTCCTTACCACGTTAATCAACTGAGTCGTATGGCCAAAAGTTAATAACCACCAAATGATTTACAGAATAACATGAATATAAAGATAATCATGATAATATATATCAAATTGCAGTACACAATACACCACTTTCAATAATTTAGTGGCGAACAATGGAAATCTCACGGAATTGAAAGTGAGATAAGAAAATCCCTTACATGTACTTTTTCCTTGGTCGATGGTAGGTTTACCTCCTGTATAATGGTGAAATAATTGTTATTGAATAATACAAGAATCATTTACTTTAATATGATATCATATATGATCTTTTAACATTGATTTGTTAATAATATCTTAGAATTATCGTTATTTCGGGTGTTAACGGGTTCATTTTACTTTATATTCTTTGTTATGTGAGCCATATTCGTTATTAATGGGATGTATATTATTCATATCCAGAATGATATCAAGTCCTTAGATACTATTTTTAAATCATCAAATTATAATTATACTTTAATGGATATGATGGACAATGAATCTCATCGCGTTCGTGGAGACGGTAGTCCGTACATACGCACGAGCGACAATTTCATTCTTTTGATATTAAAATAATATATAATTGGATTTTATATCATATATAAAAAATCATTATCATGTTATATTTATTATTTAAATGAGTTACACATCATTATTATATCCATCCAAATAATAATATATTGAATAACAATTACACCACGACGTGGAGACGGTAAGCCGTACGTACGCACGTATGGTGACATGTTATTCAAAGGATGGATAGAATACTGAATATGGTTGTACCATATTTATAATAACATCACAGTATATATATGATACTGTATTTATTATTTTATAATGGTAATAACAAAGAAATAGGAAGTGGAAGAAGAAAGGAACTTAAAAAGGGGTGGTGAAAACATTACCTCTTCTTCGGGTTCTTCCTTTTGATTTGATCAAAAAGGCTCCTTAGGTTGGCTTTCTGATCAAAATAAGGCCTCTAGGTTGTAGTGAGGGAAGTTGGGAGAGTATTTGGGCAGAGTTTGGCCGAACCAAAAGGCTTTGAAGGTGTGAAGAAATGAGAAGGAGGAGTTCCTTTTTATAAGAGGGGTGAGGGGCACCTTTGGAAAAGCTAGAAATATTAATTTATAATAAATTCATATTCAGTTTCTAATGGCTCCAAAGTTTACTATTAAAAGGTTAAGGTGGGGATAGGTCGAAAACCACTCAACTAATAGAATTTAGACAGGTTTGGGTACTTATATTGACCTTATATTTAAGTATTAACTTTAAGTTAATTAGTTTCACTTTTACAATGTCTCTTTGTATTTTTATATAATATGGTTAATAAACTTACTATATACATCCAAGAGACCCCCAAGTGGTCCATTAATGATGAACCTATCATGATATATGTCTCTTGGACGAACCTTAGATTTTTTGGAATTTAATATCAATTAATAATATAATATTTTTTTTAAGAACTCTTTTATGTCATTTTTGACACAATACAATAGTTGATTTTTTTGAAACTCATAACAGATTGATTACTTCGAAAAAAGTCCATTATATCAATCCTAATATATCATATTATCATAGAAAATTAGTTTAATTCATTAAAAGTTTCATATTATATTTATTTGGGTATTTATAATATCAATTATTTTAATGTTTCACTATTATAGTAATTACTGCATCATCATTGTGTCATAAATAAAATTTTTTTTTAATGTCTAAAAATTATAAATAAAATATCATTATGTAGGAAATATTTTTATCTTTCTAATGAATATTTATAATCGAAAATAAAACATATATAACCCTATGTAAAAATTGTTTTTCTAAAAGATATATGCTTGTGTCATTTTTGTATTCATTTTAACTTAATTAAAATAAAGTGTCATTATCACTTACATGTGGATCCATGGGGTCCCAAAATCGACCCAAAGATGCCCATGGTCGACCATGTATCAACCAATAGGGTTAAGACACGTTTTAGGGTAATTTAGTATTATTATAATATTATTTGTTTTAACCCTTATTTACCGGATTTACCCTTAACCATGGTAAATAAAATATTTACCGCAGTAATTATCCAAAATGTCTAAAAATAAAAGTTACCTATTTACACAATTTGAACATCATGATTCCAAATATGGAATCCATTTTCCTAAATTCAAAACACAGAAGTGGATGAAATTAATTTAAAATTAATTCCCGCTGTCAAAACAAAAAGCGTGTTTTGAAGAGATAATAACTATCAAAAGATTGACACTTGTTTATGTTCGGTTTAATTGTAAAATTATGTCCAATGTCCAACATTATATTAAATGGTAAAATTATATTCTAAATATACTTTAAAACTACTAAAATTCATAATTTATCACTATTAATTATTTTGATTAAAAAAGTTGTTTTTAATTAAAATTTAGTAATTTTCACTATTCATCAAAATATGAAAGTTATCCGAAAAGTACCAAAATTTCACCTTAGGCTAAATTAGATATTCCGAATCCAAAAATGAAGTTAATTTTGAAATATAAAATATATATAATTTTAAAAAGTAGGTATTACAATTCATAACGACTAGTTTGATCGGTTGTGGTGTGTGTTAAAACTCGAAGTTGCGTACAACAAACGCTACTGTTTTATTCAAAGGAAAGCATACCGTGGAAGCTTGGGATGTTTCATTTTAAATTTTTTTTATGTCTCCATTTAGTCAAAAAGTTTAAAATATTGTATTTAAAATGTTTTCACTATTAAAAGTTGATAAAAGTGCAATACTGAAAATGAATCTGTTCTTTCATTATGACTAAGAAACTCATAATATGGATTCTAAAATCATAAGGATTATATAAAGTTTAAAATTTAGTTAATAATATTCATGAACTCTTTTAATGGCTTTTTTTTTGTAAGTCAAGGTGTGATTGAACTCGGTGTTGCGTGTAGTGCAAGTTATTGAATTATTTTGAAGAAATAACACACTATGAAATCTTGGGGTGTTACATTCTCCCCTCCTTCAATAAATTGCGTCCTCGCAATTTGAAATTGTTCTTCGAAAATAAAAGGTTGAAAATAGAAAATATATTTGTGGGAAAACCCACATCGGAAATTGGGTTACTAAAATTTAGTCTTAATATGAGGAAAAGAGAAATGAAAGGGTCACCATCGAATTATGATCTCGATTAGGAGAACATTTGTGGTAATTAGAGACATATAATTGGAGGAAAAACGAAAATATTTATAGGTAGTGATTGAGGTCATCAATCACAAACAAGTATAAAATTGAGGTCCTTAAACTCATCAATCTATGATGATTTGAAATACCATCGGTCCAACAAAACATAGGGTATTGGGATAACACATTTTTAACGTTTCAAAATATCTTAGTTGAAATCCCACATCGAAAAATGAATTAATGAGGCCTCTATTTAAAATAAAGAGTGGAAAGTATGAAGATTACCGAAAATAACACATACTAGGGTTCCATGTAGGAAAATATGGATATGGAAGATAAATATAACCATCAATTATCTGATGGAGAGTGGTAGAGAACATGGCTATGAAAAGGCCAACAATCCCAAAGCCATAAATTAGTAATGATTTAAGGTACCATCTAGGACAACATTTTTTTTAAAGTTACATTACATAAGGAAGAGGAATTAATTTATGATATTGACTAAGAACATTATGAGATATACTTACATTTTAAGTATATTTTCATTCTTTAATAAATTTCCACTACTAACTCAAATTTTTTTTTAAACGATAAGTATTCAAGAAGACTTGGTCACACTGGAAGAGCTAGAATAAACTTCTATAGAATCACATGATCCATGTAGGATAAACCATATATTTACACTGTCTTTGAAGATTAATCAAAACCAAAATGGTTAGTGAATGATCTAATGATCCCCCAAAAGGATATTCATTGAGATAAATATGTACTAATCTTAATTTCTAAAATTAAACCAACAATACCCCAAAGTTAAATAGATACCATTCAATAACCAATTGTCCTTAAAATCCTTCAATATAATCCAAACTAATATTGAAACCCAAAACATAGAAGAATTTGATTCTGTAGTCTCCCATGTTACATTGTATCTCCAAATGACATCAAATACTCTTAAAGTCACATACTTAAAAGTAATTAACATCATCACATATTCTCTGTTATAGGTTAATCATTTCCATAAATAACCCAAATCACTATAAATCAACAATAAAAACGTAGATAAAAATCCACCATTACTCTACAAATGAAACCTCATTGTATTCTATTTTCCTTGGGCATATAGTGCTCCTAACAAAACGAACATCTTCCAAAATAACATTTATCACTTAATCACCAAATCATTTTCCTATACCAAGGGTATTCATTTGATAAGACATAAGAACCCAAATCATCTTATTATTGATCAATAAAATCATTTAACAAAAAAAAATAGTCACACTAACCAGGGACTTCACGTAGTCCAGTGGTAGGCGATAAATCCCAATCGCACTTTGGTTGTGGGTTCGATTCCCACAGCTTTGTCCGACGCGACGAGTTGTCACACGGTCTACGTGTTGTCCTTTTTCAAAAACTATATTTTATAATATTACCAAAATGAGATAAATTCCTCAAAATAAGATAATTTAACCACAAATGTTATATCATACTTTGCATTTTCATCCCAAATTATAATAACTTATCATTTTCTAAAACCCCAATGATCATATAAAACCAAATGGTTATTTATACCTATATCCACAAGAGAAGAGACAATTATTCCTCAAATATCATTCTCACATGGAAAACAGCGGGGTTACAAATACAAGAGAAAATTATTCCAAAGTAAACCCATCAACAAGGAGTGCTAATACTTTTTAAATTTTTCTCCAACCATTTATTTCCACATAGCTTCTTCTTTGACCAAGAAAATATTCTATAGAATAGGAAATTCATTCGGGTAATGGCCAGGTCCCCTACATTTACGGCAAATGACTGTAAATGCACTCTTAGGACCATTTTTATCTTCTTCCATATTACTCTTCATTTTTCTTCGGCAATTCTTCACTTTATGTCCATCCTTCCCGCACGTAAAACATTTCGTTGTCCCATTGAGACACTTTCCTAGGTGTCTCTTTCCACATTTCCTGCATGATGAAAATTGAGGTTTCTTTTCTCCATGGTCTCCATTGCTGGAGATCTTATCATTTATCACCTTTCTCTTCCTTGTCGAGTCTGGGAGTTGGTTAATATATATGTTGTTGATCATATTTTTGTAAAACTGATTTGGCATAATGACGATATCTTTTACGCCTATCAACATTCCATTTTGTTGCTCATTGCCACCACCGTTCCCACCTTGTACATCATTCTCAAAGTCACTATGACTTCCTTGGAATCCAGCCATTGACTAAAACCAGAAAGCATTGTGTGAGTAATAGTAGTCGTAAAATCATTTAGAGATTAAAATGTCACCATATTCTCAATTTGAAACATATTAGGATTAACCAAGGTCATTTACTCTCATCTTATGTATATATTACATAAATCGGTTTGTAAAGAAAATGTAAATTATCCTAAGCATATCCCCCGGGAGTGTCGTAACCAAGAGTGCAGCAAGGCCCGTTGTCGTGCACCGGTTCCCGTTCGAGTCTAGCTCAAAGCGGTGTTTTCGGGTTTTACCCCTAGGTACATCTGTGCCAGAGCCGCCTCTACCTGCTCGTATCCAGACAGGGATGTATTGCTCGGAAAACTCACAAAATCTCCACAATACCAAAATTCTAGGAAGTTCTTTTATTCTAATCCTCAAAGTTCATCTTAGGTCTACGTGCTCTAATCAGAGTTTATCTAAATCTAGCTACCAAGGTTTGTACTAAACTTCCTATGATACCAACTGTAATGCCCCGACCCTAATTACCTAGAGTCGGTGCATTATTATATAACATTGGCATGATCACGAGAAAGATCAAGTCTCGAAAGACCCATTAGTTTAGTAGCCTTGGAATAACTAGATACATCCATAAATTTTACATTACATCATAAAAAAAAACATATTGTCTTCATATCCCCTCATACTATCCCGGTAGGTCATTCATAAATTACTTCTTCATAATCCTGGGAAAAAATAAAACATTGAAAGGGGTGAGCTCAGATGCTCAGTAAGGATAACATTATAGCAGAAGCTTTCATAAATAAGCATAAACACTTAAGGCAATTTATAACTAAAACAAAAGACTTTTAAACTTGAACTTCAGCATAAAATGTCAAAGGTAAAATGAAATAATTCCATTTACTTACTCACATGGATATTCTACTAGTCGAATGATCACATGAAATTTCAATAACCACTTTCATAATGATGGAATGCATAATGCCAGACTATCATTACCACATATCCAAGGCCTCGTGCCAAGACTACAAATAATATTTTGCCAAGGCCTTGTGCCAAGACACTAGTTTGTCTCATGAGACCTACCGATGCATCGAGGAGCTATAGCGGGCTCCACCCGTCACATATTAAGTCCAATGCATTCCTCATATGAACATGTTTAAACATAACATAAACATTCGTATTAAAAATAGCATACCAAATGTCAATACTTTTACCACAAACCATGAATGGTATAAAAACAGCACATCCACAGTCAAACATAACTCATTCGATACAATATGGAAGATTTTATTGTATCACATTAACCTCAATCAAGAATAATTAATGATGTTGACATAGATGAAAATAATCATCAAAACTATTTGAGAGAAATATCCCCCTTTTCTTGAAAACATTTAAAAGTCACACTATTTGTAAAGAAGCCATTTAAAAGTAGATTTTTGAATCAAAGTGTCCCATACCACTTTGAAACTTTTTAAAAGGAGTTTTAATTTCTAAACTTTAGTTTCCATATAAATAAATCCTTAAAACCATTTTAAAACATGGACATTAATGAGAAAGGTTTAGATGAATAAGTCTTTAAAACATTTAAAAATGGTATTTTAGTTAGAGATTCTAACCAAAATAGACACTTGAATAAAAATAATTGAGGTAATCAAAACTTTGTAATATCATGAGAATAAAGGGATTCATGATATACTATGTCAAAGTACATTATATACACCACATAAAAGTGATTTGGTGTATATCATCAAAGAAGTCTCAATGGAATGTAAATTGAGATGAAATCCCTCATAAAGGTTGTACCCTTAGGTTAAGGATAAATCAACGACATAATTATGTGTGACAAATATAAATACACTAAATATGATTGGATATTCAGTGTAAAACAATCAAAGGACATTCACACATATTCTTTTAAAAACAACACCAACGAATTGGATGTTTAACTCAACAAATGGAGAATGTGTTAAAATTACTCTTATCAAATTCATATCAATGACTTGAAAATTATCAATGGAGTGATTATGTGTATCAAACGTATATCCACAGGAAGGGGAGTGGAAATTATGACATAATCAAATGAATAGTTATTCCACACATAATCTTGGAGTAATATAATCAATGAAATATGCGTAAAGCCAAATGAGTGGAAATTGAAATTTCAAATTCCCTTATCGATTAGGAAACTAACGAAACATACACCCATAAAAGAAGTATCATACCCAGATGATGTAAATAACCATAAATTAAAATATATTAAACAATGAATACAATCATGGGCAGTACACATACACCACATGCAATAATTAAGTGGTGAACAATGGAATTCTCACGAAATTAAGAGCGAGATAAGAAACTCCTTACCACGTTAATCAACTGAGTCGTATGGACAAAAGTTAATAACCACCAAATGATTTACAGAATAACATGAATATAAAGATAATCATGATAATATATATCAAATGGCAGTACACAATACACCACTTTCAATAATTTAGTGGCGAACAATGGAAATCTCACAGAATTGAAAGTGAGATAAGAAAATCCCTTACTTGTACTTTTTCCTTGGTCGATGGTAGGTTTAACTCCTGTATAATGGAGAAATAATTGTTATTGAATAATACAAGAATCATTTACTTTAATATGATATCATATATGATCTTTTAACATTGATTTGTTAATAATATCTTAGAATTATCGTTATTTCTGGTGTTAACGGGTTCATTTTACTTTATATTCTTTGTTATGTGAGCCATATTCGTTATTAATGGGATGTATATTATTCATATCCAGAATGATATCAAGTCCTTAGATACTATTTTTAAATCATCAAATTATAATTATACTTGAATGGATATGATGGACAATGAATCTCATCACGTTCGTGGAGACGGTAGTCCGTACATACGCACGAGCGACAATATCATTCTTTTGATATTAAAATAATATATAATTGGATTTTATATCATATATATATAATCATTATCATGTTATATTTTTTATTTACATGAGTTACACATCATTATTATACCCATCCAAATAATAATATATTGAATAACAATTACACCACGACGTGGAGACGGTAAGCCGTACGTACGCACGTATGGTGACATGTTATTCAAAGGATAGATAGAATACTGAATATGGTTGTACCATATTTATAATAACATCACAGTATATATATGATACTGTAGTTATTATTTTATATTGGTAATAACAAAGAAAGAGGAAGTGGAAGAAGAAAGGAACTTAAAAAGGGGTGGTGAAAACATTACCTCTTCTTCGGGTTCTTCCTTTTGATTTGATCAAAAGGGCTCCGTAGGATGGCTTTCTGATCACACTAAGGCCTCTAGGTTGTAGTGATGGAAGTTGGGAGAGTATTTGGGCAGAGTTTGGCCGAACCAAAGGGCTTTGAAGGTGTGAAGAAATGAGAAGGAGGAGTACCTTTTTATAAGAGGGGTGAGGGGCACCTTTGGAAAAGCTAGAAATATTAATTTATAATAAATTCATATTCAGTTTCTAATGGATCCAAAGTTGACTATTAAAAGGTTAATGTGGGTTTAGGTCTAAAACCACTCAACCAATAGAATTTAGACAGGTTTGGGTACTTATATTAACCTTATCTTTAAGTATTAACTCTAAGTTAATTAGTTTCACTTTTACAATGTCTCTTTGTATTTTTATATAATATGGTTAATAAACTTACTATATACATCCAAGAGACCCCCAAGTGGTCCATTAATGATGAACCTATCATGATATAAGTCTCTTTGACGAACCTTAGATTTTTAGGAATTTAATATCAATTAATAATATAATATTTGTTTTAAGAACTCTTTTATGTCATTTTTGATACTATTCAATAGTTGATTTTTGTGAAACTCATAAAAGATTGATTACTTCGAAACAAGTCAATTAAATCAATCCTAATATATCATATTATCCTAGAAAATTAGTTTAATTCATTAAAAGTTTCATATTATATTTATTTGGGTATTTATAATATCAATTATTTTAATTTGTCACTATTATAGTAATTACTACATCATCATTGTGTCATAAATAAAATAAATTATTTAATGTCTAAAAATTATAAATAAAATATCATTATGTAGGAAATATTTTTATCTTTATAATGAATATTTATAATCAAAAATCCAACATATATAACCCTATGTAAAAAGTGTTTTGCTAAAAGATATATGCTTGTGTCATTTTTGTATTCATTTTAACTTAATTAAAATAAAGTGTCATTATCACTTACAAGTGGATCCATGGGGTCCCAAAATCGACCCAAAGATGCCCATGGTCGACCATGTATCAACCAATAGGGTTAAGACACGTTTTAGGGTAATTTAGTATTATTATAATATTATTGTTTTAACCATTATTTACCGGATTTACCCTTAACCATGGTAAATAAAATATTTACCGCAGTAATTGTTCAAAATGTCTAAAAATAAAAGTTACCTATTTACACAATTTGAACATCCTGATTCCAAATATGGAATCCATTTTCCTAAATTAAAAACACAGAAGTGGCAGAAATAAATTTAAAATTAATTCCCGCTGTCAAAACAAAAAGCGTGTTTTTAAGAGATAATAACTATCAAAAGATTGACACTTGTTTATGTTCGGTTTAATTGTAAAATTATGTCCAATGACCAACATTATATTAAATGGTAAAAATATATTCTAAATATACTTTAAAACTACCAAAATTCATAATTTATCACTATTAATTATTTTGATTAAAAAAGTTGTTTTTAATTAAAATTTAGTAATTTTCACTATTCATCAAAATATGAAAGTTATCCGAAAAGTACCAAAATTTCATATTAGGCTAAATTAGATATTCCGAATCCAAAAATGAAGTCCATTTTGAAATATAAAATATATATAATTTTAAAAAGTATGTATTACTATTCATAACGGCTAGTTTGATCGGTTGTGGTGTGTGTTAAAACTCGAAGTTGCGTACAACAAACACTACTGTTTTATTCAAAGGAAAGCATACCGTGGATGCTTGGGATGTTTCATTTTAAATTTTTTTGATGTCTCCATTTAGTCAAAAAGTTTGAAATATTGTATTTAAAAAGTTTTCACTATTAAAAGTTGATAAAAGTGCAATACTGAAAATGAATCTGTTCTTGCATTATGACTAAGAAACTCATAATATGGATTCTAAAATTATAAGGATTATATAAAGTTTAAAATTTAGTTAATACTATTCATGAACTCTTTTAATGGATTTTTTTGTATGTCAAGGTGTGATTGAACTCGGTGTTGCATGTAGTGCATGTTATTGAATTAGTTTGAAGAAATAACACACTATGAAATCTTGGGGTGTTACAGTGTTCTTATGGTTGATGCCTTTATCTTAGGGTGTGTGGTCTTCTTTTCACACCATTTATATAATTTATAAATGGTGGGGAGATATATTATTATTCTTTGTCCATACTAGACTCTTGATTAGTAGTCTTGTAGTGATTTTATTGGGGGACACAATTTAGAAGAACCCATGTGGGTACACTTTCATGGGGAAGTGTACTATTCATTTTGAACTTTTACTATTTTACAAACATAAGAAAAGGATGGTTTGTATAAATCCAAGTAAAAACCATACAACTTACCTTTTTGAGGGAGTTGTTAGGAACATAGGTTGTTCAAGGTTAGGAGAAACCATGTGGTATGGATCTATAGTTTAACTAAGTCATTTTAATGATTAAAACAAGGTTAGTTACCTATTTTTCAAAACTATGCAGTAGAGGTTTTCTTATCCAATGGCTCCCAAAAAGTGGGTGAACTGTTTTGCAAATGTCCAAAACAGACCATGAAAGTTGCTGATGATATGGAATTATTTATGGCATTTCAACCTATTTCCTCCTGTACCCTTCCCAAAACTTACTCTAAGAGCCCTTTATCTTGAAAATTTAACCAATTTAAATCCTCTATTCTTTTTTCATTTCCCTTCACTTCTTCTCCCTCTCCCTTTACTCTTTATTTTCATCCATCACCATGAACTATAGGGCTAAAGGTTTATATTTAGGGTGTGTGATGAATTATTAATGGGGGTTTATTGTCTAAAGAATACATAGGACTCTATGAGGCTTGTCTAAGTGTCTTATTTCATAGGTAATGACTTTTGGATTGTTTTCTGCATGTCAGTTGTTGTTTTCACTTAAAATTATGTCAATTTTATACAAAAGAGAGGCACTTAGAAAGATACCGGTCACACCCTACTTCATATTGAGATGGGGTTGTCTCATACACATCCCAAATTACCCATGGATCATTCTTATAAAGTATTAACATAATCTGAATGCGTTTGATCAGTTTTTCATAAATTAGATGTGGTTTTCACTTAACATTCTATCTATTTTAAAAAAGAGAGAGACACTTTGAGTGATATTGTTCACACTGTGCTTCAGATAGAGGCGGGTTTGACTCTTACACATCACAGATGACCCATGTATTTTTGGCCTAAATTATCAAAATAATCTGAATGCATTTGGTTAGTTTTTCGTATGTCAGTTGTTGTTTTCACATAAAATTCTATCCATTTTAAACAAAAGAGAGACACTTTGAGTGATACCGGTCACCCTGTGCCCCAGATTGAGGCAAGGTTGACTCATAAACTTTAAACATGACACATGGATCATTGGACTAAAGTATCAACACAATCTCAATGCATTTGGGTTTTTTCTCGTATGTCAGTTGTTGTTTTCACTTAAAATTCTGTCCATTTTAAACTGAAAGAGATAACTTTGAGTAATAATGGAAAAAAAATTCCTCAGAATGAATAAGGGTTGAGTATTACATGTCACAAATGACCTATGGATCATTATTCTAAAGTATCAACACAATATGAATGTGTTTGGTCAGTTTTGCATATGTCAGTTGTTGTTTTCACATAAAATTTTGTACAATTTAAACAAAAGAGAGACACTTTGAGTAATACTAGCCACACCATGCCTCAAATTGAGGTGGGGTTTTATATTACACATCACTTATGACCCATGGATCATTGGAATAATGTATCAACATATAAAATTGTGTTTGTTCTATTTTCTATACATTAGTTGTTGTTTTCCCTTAAAATTCAATCAATTTTTAACAGAAGTGAGAAACTTTGAGTAATACAGTTCACACCATAACTCATATTGAGGAGAGTTTGACTCTTACACCTCATAAATGACTCATGTATCATTCTATTAAAGTATTAATATTGTCTGAATGAGTTTGGTCAGTATTCTGCACGTTAGTTCTTATTTTCACTTAACATTCTGTCCATTTAAAAAAAGAGAGACACTTTGAGTGATACCGGACAAACTATGCCTCATATTGAGGCAAGATGGACTCCTACAAATCACATATGACCCATGTATCATTGTACTAAATTATAAAAACAATCCTAATGCTTTTTGTTGGTTTTCTGTACATCAGTTATTGTTTTCACTTAAAATTTTGTTCATTTTAAACAAAATAGAGACACTTTGAGAGATACCAGTCACACCGTGCCTCAGATTGAAGTGGGGTTGACTCATAAAAGTCCAAAATGACCCATGGATAGTTCTATTAATATACCAACACAAAAAAAATGAGTTTTGATAGTTTTCCGAATGTCATTTGTTGTTTTCACCTAAAATTCTGTCCATTTTAAACAAAAGAGATGCACTTTCAGTGATACCGGTCACACTGTGCCACATACTGGGGAGGGGTTGACTCCTACACATCATAAATTACCCATGGATTGTTCTCCTAAATTATAATCACAATCCAAATGCATTTGGTCAGTTTTTCATACATCAGTTGTTGTTTTCACTAATTTTTTTCCATTTTAAACAAAAGAGAGACACTTTGAGAGATAACATTAACATCATGCCTCAGATCAAGGAAGGGTTGACTCATACACATATAAAATGATCCATGTGTCATTATATTAAATTATCAATGCAATCTGAATGCTTTTGGTGGGTTTTTCATATGTCAGTTGTTGTTTTCACTTAAAATTCTGTCCATTTTAAATAAAAGAAAGATAGTTTGAGTGATAATGGTCACACCGTGCCTCAGATTGAGGTGGGGTTGACTCGTACACATAAAAAATGACCCTAGGATCATTTTTATAAATTTAAAACACGTATGTGGGGGGGGGGACTTTGGAGGAATGAGGTTCCAATAATGTTCAGTTTCTTATTATGGATAATAAGAAAACTGAAATTTCTACCAATGAAAATGTTCAACGCATGGGAATCCATTTGGAATCTCGATTCTCATACTGAAATCAATTTAGGGTGGAGACATTTACTCATATTTTCTTTGAATGTGTGTGGGAATCTGTGATATGAATGTATTTTTTATATTTTACTGGGTTTTCTTATCCAAAACCCAAAGAAAAGTGGTTCATCATTCTTTCATGTTGCTGGTGAATTTCATCTATTAAAATAGGAAAATGACTAATTGGAAAAGGATGTTTTATTTAATAACAATTTTAATTTTCCTGTGAACATTTACGTAAAACAATGTTTTATCTTTTGATCTCTGTGAACCCCTCTGAAAAATGTCCGCCAATTGTACACGTCCCCAAGTCAGATCTTTATTCAAATTGTGTTAAATCTTTCATTAGGTATGCGACCAACTCATTTCTGATCAAATCTTTATCATCCTGTGAATATGAGGCTTTTCGGCAGTCAGAGTAGTACTACAAAATTTATATATAATTAATTAATAAATAATTTAAATAAAATAGTAGTTTTTTTAAAATACCTTGTTAGGGATGCTAGTTTGTTGATGGAAAATGATCTCTCTCATAAATTTAAAAACATAATAACCGCAATCTTTTCCATTTATTTGGAAACTGCAAAAACTTTGATCATTAGGAGAATAAGTAACATGTTTTGATATATGTTTGGATAGTGAAATTTTATTATATATACCATGATACTTGTCCAGACGTAGTACTTTCTTGCCTCCTTATGCTTATCACCTTTACTCATTCCTTTATTAGACGATATTGATACACCACCCTATCATAACAGAATCCTTAGTAAAAGATAATATAAATTATATAACATGATTTTTAGACATAAAATATAGGATGTAGTGTCTTATAGATTAACAAACTCCATCATGTCTGGTCAGTTTGATGGACATCCTTACATTGAATCTAGAACATAAATCTTTGGAGTATCCAAGTTCACCACAATTATTAGCCAATGTTGCCTAAAAACACAAAAAATAATAAGTAATTAAAGAAGTGAAAATATAATTGACATTCTTTAATCGTATAGTTTTACCCCTGTATAGTTGGTATTATGAAGAGTTTGTCATCCGTAATCTTGATTTCAAATGTTTTTAGCAAGACTTTCACTATTTCAACCCTATAGATTGATCAAATTTCATTAGTTGTGTAGATGTGGTATGAGGTCTAAGGAGTCCGAATTTTGGCGCATGGAAAAATCCCTTCATCTTTTTTTCATATATACACCTGCCAATAATATAAAATGCATTTAGTCAATATTTTCACATTATATCAGGTTTTAGAAAATCAATTCATGAAAACATACCTCATATATAAATTTACAGCTGTGATGCCTAGCCAAAAATATTCAAGGATGTCATTTACATTTTCAGCAGTAATGGAATCTTCAATTTCGTCCCCGTATAAATTCTTTTCAAAAACAACTGTATAACTACTACAAATTTTTATCTTCGTATCCATATGAGTCTTTAATTATAATTAATGTGGATAGAGAACAGGTTGTGAAATTGTTCTTTCAGTTGATCTTTTGGATCTGTTGGTTGATCCTTTAAATTATTTTGATCCCACGTTTCTTGTCACCCCTTCCTTTTCTCCGTCTATAATAACATTCATTGTTTCAGACCTTTTTTCATTAATTGTTAATGGTTTATCTTGAAAAAATTGAAATTAATACCTCTCTATCCACATGTACTCTTACAAGTTTTGATGACCATGCAATTAAAATCCCAATATCCTTTTCAACCGTATGAATATCATCATCATCAAGTGGAATAGGTAGCTCTGCATTTGGATCATGAGCTACTGTAATTGTCACATCCATATGATCTATTGGAAGTGGTGTATTATACAGATTGTCCTCTAGGATTTTGAACACCATATCCCTCGCTACAAGGTGATAGGTGAGTGTTGAAAGAAATAAATCACAGTAATTATCAACCTGTAGAAGATCAATATATTAAAAGTATCAGTATTTTTCTGATTCAAATTTCATGGGAAAAATTATTAGAATATTGATTACCATGAATAATACATCCCTTTGAGGGGAATTTCTCACCACAAAGATGGTGGGGGGGGGGGGGGGGGTGGGATCTTTACACAATGGTTGTTCCTTAGTTGTGTATTCTCCTTGCTTCTCACCCATTAAAGTTTCTAGAACTCTCCCTTCCATTGAAATCTTTCTTCAAGGTTTTCTAGTCTTTCTCTCATTTGTTTCATTTCTTATTATAGATCATCCGTTTTTCTCAAAATTTACTTAGGGTGTCATCCCAAACCCCACACCTCTAACACGACTGTATAGTTATGGTAGCTTCAAAGCCGTTGATAATAGGTCTTCATCTTCTACATGAGTAGTTGATTTCCTGTGACTGTTAAATATAAGAAAATAAGTAATTATTATTATTTAATAGAAATTTAAAAAAAACATTTTATCATGTCATACTTACACATATTTCCCACACTTTTTGTGTGTTTTCATCTACTAGCTTCCCTTCCTTATTCACACGTGCAACTTTCCATAGCACATGACATTGGATGGAAGTGTCTTTGGCTTTAGACTAATCAATCTACATATAAATATAGAAAGGAAATTGTGTTGTTGTTTCTTGGAACATAACAATATTACTATAAATTTAAAATACGTACCATTTTTTGTTCTAGTGAAGCGTACCCCATCCTTGCTTTACGATAGGGGTATGTTGGTTTTGATGCACATTCCATATTTTCAGTACTGATTTATTGTTTCATAAATGAAATATTGAAAATAAAATTGATGAATAAAAATCTCCTCACACAAAATATTATTATCCACAATGTACATGAAATTTCTCATTCCCATGACGACCAATAAATGCATCCTATGCTTCTTGGGATATTAGTTGAGCATAGACAGGGGTGGGTGAATATTTATTTTACCTTTGGAATCTTTTAGTTGACATTTTTTTATAATAGTGCAAAAACCACAATGAGTCCTTCTTGAAATCCTTAGTATATAATTATTATGTGAATCATCTAATATAAATGTGTTCTTCAAGGGATTGAGAAGAGTAAGACACCATTTCATTATATTATTTTCTAGTAAATTAGAGAAATAATCTCATAATGTTACCGTAATTTCTTCCCAGTTCACAACATTCAGCATGGACAAAAAATGGTGCCATGAACCTATGTTAATCGACACACATTGTTGAGTGAAAATTCCAATGTAACTACTAAACATATCCTTGTTTTGATTCACATGTTGGCCTCGTGAATTCCACCCAACATCAAATTTTATGCCATATCTTTTTGCCTTATGAAATTTGGCTAACACGGTCAAACAATGACACAGCTTTATTTTCTGCGACATCGGTCCTTCACCCCTGACTATTTCGTCAATATCAACATAATCAATATGTACATATGAAATGGTATAAATGGCATGTTCTGATGGTTGTTGGACCTCAACACTAAAATCATCAACATGTTTAGAAACTTGTTGTTGCTCTGTATTGTGAGCAGCAGCAGCAATAGCTTGAGAGACTTGTTCAGCCTCAAGGTTAGGAGCACCAGAATGAGAAGAATCCATTATCTGCAATAGTGGTTGAACAATTCATTTAGATTACATAAATTTAGTAATGATAAGATAATAACACGAGATAAGAAGATCTATATTACAAACAAAATATAACCTATTTATTGAACTCTCTTTCTTATTTATCAATGGTTGAAGGGATTTGAAACCTCTATTGATTATCTAAATCCTTTCATTGTGGTCTCCTCTAATATAAAATACAACATCTACATTGGGACCACTATGAAATGATTGAAAAACACCACTGAAAGGATCATCCTCTATTTAATTTTCATCGGACCCTTCAGTAGTTTTGGATGATAACAGAACAATCCACCACTTTCTGTTTGTGGGATCTAGAACATAAAATACTTGTACCACTTGAGATACCATTATAAACTATTCGTCTCTATACCCTTCTTTTAAAAAATAAACTTTCACAAATCTTAATTCATCTGTTTTAACACCACTGTTGTTATCAATCCATTTACATTGAAAAATTGACAATTGGAATGTCATATAATCCGTTCCCAAATTTTTTTGATAATGCCAAAGTATGACATATTCACATAAATTGGATTTTTGTCCTTATTAAAAGAAACATGCATCTCTTCAGCCACAAGTGTAACTCCACTATTTTTCAAGGTAATATCATCATCATGTTCATATTTATAGAATGTATAACCATTAATTACATAACCATTGTAAGATAGTACATGCACACATGGTCCATCGGCTATCCATCGAAGTCGTTCTGAAATTGAATTCTTATTTTCATATAACTCTTTAAAAATATGGCCTCGAAACCATCCTATATACTAGTGATTATGAGTATTTGATATCCATTTTTCAGCAGTTGATGGATTCAAAATCCTAAGAATTTTTTTGTGGGTTTCAATAAATAGAGTAACCTCACAACTATTATGAAAAATATAAAGGTGGGCCTACTCCCGATCTATAATATCTATTGTCACAACATCTCTTCCAGAAATTTCCTCACCCTTAATGGGTCTAGTGTGATGAGATTTTGGGAGACCAATGATTTTCACATCAAATAGGTATTTAGTACATAATTCAATGGCTTGCTCAACAATATATCAGTCCACAATACAAACCTCTAGACTACTTCAATTTTTGACATACCCTTTCAAAATCTTAATACACCGTTCAATGGGGTACATCCATCTATAGTGCACAGGACCTGTAATGACCAAAAGTTTCATTAATGGAAAATACCTCTTAATATTATAAAATGTCTCTTTATATAAAATGTTTTTATAAAATGTCAAATTGATTGGTTTTATGATAAGAATTGTGACTGTTACTTTTATAGCCATTGAATAGTGATCACATGATTAGTAAAAATATAGGGATTTAACACATCCAATTTTACATAGAAACAGGATGTGATGGCCTCATCCAGTAGAATTTCTCCATACGAAGCCCATTTATCGGAGCTTGGAAAAGAGGTGGCGTTCTTGAGCTTTGCTCTTGACCAAGCCCAAGCTGAGCTTCACCATGTCATGCTCGAACGAGACTGTCTACGGGAGAAGTAGAAGTTGATAGATATTACCACTCGAGCGATATTATCCGAGCCACCCCAAGAGTCTATCACCATCGCACACCTTACCCTTAGGTCTTATGCGACAATTTTAAGGGTTTTGTAACTAATCGATAGTACTGTGTTCATGTACATTATTTTTGTATATAATAATGAAAATAATTTCTTGTCATTATTGATACATTGTAAATAGTTTTTAAAGTACAAATGGTTTTTTAGTTATTATTTAATTAAAAAATTTATTTTATTAAATTAAGGGATTTTTGAATTAAATAATATTTTAATAAAATATTATTATTATTATTAGATTAATTTTATTATATATAAATGATCATGTAATTGTATTAATGCAATTATAATTTTTATTAAGGTTTGAAATCCATTTTTGTCAAAACCCTTGAATTTTTGATAAATGTATGTTTTTATTTTAAAAGTGAAAATTAACATATTTAGAAAATTATTTAGATAAAATTAATTTTATTTTTGGAATTAGGACGTCGGGATTATCCAACGGTGAATTTTTCATAATTTTCTGAGACAGTCAAATTTTTGAGTAAAAATTAAGTACCGTTTAAATATATAATGTGTTTTATGACATCATAATGACCCAATAGTGATGTAATAAAATACAATAATCTTTATTTTCGGCCAATATATTTTTTGACATTAAAATAATGTGATTTTGGGTTTGTTTGGATTACTTTTCAAATCATTAATGGAACCCTCAAGACTTATTAAACACCTTGTCTTTTTAAATTAATTTCCATGGGGGTGTGACTCACCTCCACATAAGAAACCATAATATTTTAAGAATTTCGGACCTTGGACTTATAAAATATTATTTTCCTCTTCCCTTTTCCAAAAACCGTGGGCAAAAACCATGTGATGGTTTGCGGTTTGGATTAATTTAATATAAGGGGTCCCAAACATAAATAATAAAGAATTCCCTCACCTTTCCTATATAAACCCACCCAAGCTCCCACTTCATCCTCACTCAAAGCCATTGGAGTTCGTCCAAACTCTTACCTACTCTGTCTAGAATCCTCCCAAGGTTCCCCATGCTCCCAAGAATTCTCTCACAAGCCTCTCTCTAGCCTTTGGAAGAACACTTCCAAGTAAGGGTTTTTTCTCCCTTTCTCATTTTTGTCCAATTTTCTTTAAGTTGTTTTGCACTTTTAATTTCAATTATGAATGTTGGGTTATGGTTTCACACCTCCCCCATACTTACCTATTATTTTTTAAATTATGGGAGACCCATTTATCTCTCATTAAATGCCTCCCATGTACACCCATTACTATGCCAAAATTCCAAAAGGAACTTTTCTCTCCTCATTTACATTCAAGAAATACTTTTGTATCATGAATCTAAATTCCATTACAATTGTTGGGACATTTATCTATATGAACTCTTTACTTTACATTACATTTAGATATGATGAGGAACCCCTTCCTCTCTCATCAACCATTTTTATGAATTCTTATGTCACGCCGTTACGCTGCCGAAATCACATCGATTTTTTAAGCCAATGTCATTGTGTAGTGAATAACATGCCCATTTCTCCATCAAGGGTATTCAAATTTATGCAGATTTAATTCTTTATTTTAAAGTTTCATGTATGAATTCCACATTCCTTTATCGCGGAATAAATGATTATGTTTTATGAATCCATGTTTTATGATCCACGTGGCACACTAATGCATGAAATGAAATGTTTAAGAAGGGTGTGCACTTATAGCGCTCCAATGCATTGGGTAACGTATAGTATAATGATACATCATGTGTAATGAGTATTGAATCATGCTAATTCAAGTGCAATGAGGGTTTACTCGTGCTTTATGTGAAATTAGGTTTTACTCATGCTCCATGTGTAATGGGCCTTGGCTCATGCTAATTCCATGTTATGTGTTGTTCCCACATTCCCATGTTATGATTATCATGATTTATCATGCCTTTATGTTCATGTTTCTATTATGCTCTATTGATATTCCTAATGTCTAACATTTATTGTACTCCTCATGTTATTCCATTGTATTCCCTTACTGGGCATTATAGCTCACCCTTTTCTTATGCATGTACTCAGGTTATCCCATGAAATGCTAAGTATGAGGGAATGTAGTGGTCATGTAAAGGAAGTTTTCAATAAATATGTTGTATTTCATGTTTTAAGTTTTTATGTAAAGATCCTAAGCCCCAAATACACTAAACCTCTTGATCTTCTTTGTTGTATCAAGTGAAGTTTTATGTAATAAATCATGTTTAAGTTTGTAATAAAAGAAGGGTTGTCATAGGACCAAAAATTCGAATCTCCCTCACCAAGTGAACCATCAAATGAACCATCATATAAAAGAATGTTGGTTGGAAGAACATTTCTAATTCACACAATATGATGACAATTTCTCTTCCCACAGCTATCAATTTCAGCAGGTCTAAAACCTTACTGCATATATCTTTTAAAAAGATACAACATTTGGTTAACGTATAACAAACATTCTTGGAAAAAATGCTATGTAAAGATCTCAGAATTAAATATTTCATAAAAACATGGACGTCATGTGATTTCAAACCATTTAAATTCAAATAATTCATTCAAACAATGTTCTTGATATTTGATGAATACCCCTCTAGAACCTTTACATCATTAATGAAGTTGCAAAACTAATATCTCTCCTCCCTGGAAAGAGTGTAAGAAGCTGAAGGAAAAAACATTCGATTTTCACCCTTCACGGGAGACAAATAATCTCATATTCCCATGTCAAACATGTCTAACCTTGAATTAATTACATCCTTTGTTTTGATGGGGGAATTTAGCAACATTCTGATAACACTTTCACATACATTTTTTCGACATCAATCACATAAAGAAAACTCATGACGTACAGACCATTCCAGTGTTGTAATTAAAGAAAATATGATATCTTTTTCCTACATATTTTTTTAAGGTTTTTCGAAAATGGTTTACCAAAAATAGTGTTCACTTATTTTTATTTTTAGAATAGCTAATCACCAGTTAGTGGAGACAGTGTTGTGAATTTTTCTGAACTTCCATTGAATGATGTCGTCCAATATCATTACTTATTCCAATGGGGTAAAAATATACGATGTCCTAGAAACATATATTTTGATGAATGTTTCAACCTAATTGATTCTGTAAATTCTTCTCACATGAGACACCCTTGAGTTCCATTAATTCTATAACCTAAAAAATTTCCATAATAAAGGAAATCATTTATCATCCCATACAACATAGCTCTCAAAATGAAGTATTCACTTTTATAAGCATCACAAAACATAACAGTTGAATCCCACAATAACTTCAAATCCTTGATCAAGGGAGATAAAAAAACATCAACATCGTTACCTGGTTGTTTTTGTCTTGATATAAGCATAGATAACATGATGAATTTACATTTCATGCATAACCTGGGTGGAATGTTATAATTGACTAACATAGTAGGCCCTGTACTGTGAGTGATGGATTGAAAACCAAAAGGATTCACTCTATCTGTAGATAATGCAAGGCGAAGGTTTCTCAGCTTATGTCCAAATTCAGGATAATCATGATCAATTCTCTTCCATTGAGATGATCTGGCTAGGTGATGTAATTTTCCATCTTTATTTATTTTATATGCATGCCATGACAATTGTCTTATAGTTTCTTCACTTCTGTATAGACACCTAATCCTTGGAATGATTGGAGAATACCATAGAACTTTTGTTGTACTGGATTCGTCTTTCTTGATCAAGAAGCACCACACATTGGAAATTTTGTAAGTGATATGTTCTCTATAAAAAACAGTATATAGTCTTTTGGACAGGCATGTATTATTTCAAAAATCATACCCATCGAGCGTAGCATTCGTTTAGCATTATATTTCTGGCTTGGGAGCTCATTATCTTTCAAAAGCATGTCATTCAAGATAGAAAGTAGTTCCATTAAACTAAAATCACTGCATCCATTGTTTGGTTTCAATATATACTAATTCAGTATAGCTAAAAGTGTTGTATATTTAGTGCAACCAACATACAATATCATATTTTCACAACTCTTTAACTTCTCAAACAATTTTGTGAAATCCTGAAGATCAACATCAACTGTCCTTGTCATTTCCTCAATATGATCTTTATCAATATTGACATCTATAATCACATCCTTAATATGGTCTTCATCATTAACCATATTAGAAATCATATCTAATGATCCATAAAAAACAGTTGTTTCCCTAACAGTCTCTACATTCTCTTTTTCTCCATTTTTATTCCAATATTTATAACTCCAATCAATTCTATGACATATAAAATGTTCTTCCAACTCCTCTGGAGTAATTAGTCTATAATAACAACAATGTAAACATGAACAAAGAATTTGAGAAGGATCCTATCTATTATCCTTTACAAACATGATGAACTCTTTCACCTCGTTCTCATACTCTATTGTCAAATGATTAGTATCCATCAATCTTTATTAATCTCCATCCTATTTTAATCTCAAATATTATTATTTATGATTCAAATACATAAAACAATTCTTTCTAATATTGTATAAGAGAGCCACTTCCTTATAACAAAATATTAATAGAGCCTAACTATTTCCTGTAGTGATTTGGAAATCAACAGAACCAGGATACCCCCCTATCAAAATCAACACACTTTCCATCCCCCTTACCAATAGATCTAGCACCCACCACCCTTGCAGCAAAACATTAAACATCATTCTAACCACCCCTACCAGACACCTCATTCATAATAAAATAATCACATTAAACATCTCAAAAACTAGTGACCAAACTCAAATAAAATGAAAAAAGGATACAATTTTTATGGGAAAACTAATATATTAGATACATTTCCAAAAAAAGGGATTCACATGGGAGAGATATAACTTAGGTTTATCCAAAATTACAATGGAATATCATAGGTTTTGTTACACAATTAGCAAATGAAATAGAAATTTGAGGTTAGTCAACATAAATTCTATCAGGAACATCTAAAGGAAATGACATATCTCTCCCTCACCTTCCCAAAACATGTAACTAATATCCACATACACATCTTACATCCATTCTATAAAAAATAACATTCCCATACAAATGGATAAACAACAATCCCTTAGTGTTAAAAAACTCACACCCGAGGGGTTAAAAGTATTAAATAGTGATAAAAAATCCTTCACAATGGGGTGAATTGATCAAGGGTAAATCAAGAGGGCCAAAAAAGATTTAAAAGATACAGTATATAAAGTGTAATCTAGAAATTTACCATAAACAATAGAATATAATTCCAATCTAGTTCACACATAAAAAATCCTTGCTTAATATAAATAAAAATTTATTAGAATCACAATCACATCATAAAAACATTTCCAAGACATCATTTAAATAAGTTTCATTTCTCATTGAAATATGAATCAATCCAAATAAAGCCCCATGAACCCTAATACTCCACAACTCAATGCCTATAATTTCATGGAAATATCCATTTTACATAAAAAAACCATTTTCTAGTTTTACTGACACCAAAAACCCTTTCAAATACATTTTCCATTACCGAGACATTTGAAAAATTACATTTTTATTAAACTTAAGAAGAGAATATAGTTAATAAACCAACTTCATGGGTCGATCCCCTTTGAAAAATCAAATATAAAACAAGAATAATTTCAAAACATTCCTTTTATAATTTGAGAAACTTACAACTCATATTTAAAAATTCAAAACAATCCAAACATGCTAAATTATTATATTTCTTTTATGAAATGTACTGCCAAACCCATTCGCACCTCTAGTGCCTTTTAAAACATATTTCACAACATTAATACAACCCATACTACCATTTCTATGAAGTATTAAATTTAATCACACACAAAACATATCCATTTTCTTTATTAAAATTCATTTCAAACACATTGGCATGAAAAATTCTATGAAAACACAATTCTCACCACAAAATTAATTTATAGAACAAGATTAAATGACCAAAAATTATATTAAAAACATTTATAAATTTTATGGCATGGATCCACTAAAATTGGGTGAAGAAATTTATAAAATCCAATGTGGAACCCCAATCTCACCTCAACTGCGCCACAAAAAAAACCTATCAATGAATGATTTACCCAAAAAAATATTATTAAACCCTAACTCACAAGATTTAATCCTATAAATACAACCCTACCCTCTAGAAATGATAAACCTAAAAGGAGAAGTGGTAGAATTTCCTAGAGTAGATCACACCCATGATGGAGGGAGAGAAGAAGCGTCGAGCGGTCAGAGAGACTTCTACGCGACATCGGGAGGGGAAAGCGCCACTACTAGAGGGGAGGTTAATGAGAGGAGCCTCCAACCGTTGAGAAATGGAAGAGTAGGGTTTTTAGGGAGTATGGTTCAATGGGGAGTAGGATAATTAGGGTTCGTGGGGGGGGGGATCCACTAAAGGGGTTCGAGGGGGAGGATACAAATTAGGGTTTGCAGCATAGTGGGGTTAGCGGCTCAGGGCAGGAAAAGAGAAGATCGGGGGGGGGGGGGGGGGGTTGTAGTCGCAGGGGTACAGTACCGCGAGAGTTTGAGGGTTTGATAAACAATGGGAACTGTGCACCCAATTTTATTAAATGGGACTATGGTTTTATCAGTGCTAAAAATCACTATTAAAGGGACTCTTTATCAGATCTAAAATTTTAGTACTTATAAAGGACCCTTTATCAGTGCTTTTTTGCTTAGTGTTGATAAATCGTGGCTCTTACCTTGCATATTTTTGTAGTAGTGAAATGTTAGTGTCATCATCTTAAGGAGTAGAAAACAATCATAATGTCAAATGAATCCTCCATTAGGGTCATCCCCTCCGGAGGAAACCTCAATCCCCACCCTTAAAAATGTTATGAATGTTGAAAAACCATGTCTTGAGAGAATCCTTTCCAAAGGAAATAGTGTGTATGTAGATGAGTCTCCTAGCCAACCCATTTTCTTCCATTTCCCAAAAGGATATCACGACGAGAAAAATAAAAGGAAACTGAACTAGATAATGAAATATAACAAAATTTCAAAAAAATGATTCTAAACATCCCCTTGATTGATTTTGTGAAACAAATTCAAAGATATGCATGGTTTCTGAAGGAGATATTTACACACCGATGGAGACTTCATGGAGATTAAATGGTGAGCATGGGGAGGAATGTATCTGCATTGATAGATCAATCACTTACCACCAATTTCAATGATCCTGGGACATTTCTGATTCCATGAACCATAGGGGAGTATTCATTTTTCAATGGAATGATTGATTTAGGTGCTTCTATTAATGTGATGCCTCACTCTATTTACTCTACATTGTTGGTAGGGTAACTGAATCCCACTAGAATTTTTGTTCAAATTTCCAACTATAGTACTTGACTCCCTTCTAGTGTGGTAGAGGATGTTCTTTTGAGGGTGGAAATTTTAATTTTTCCAACTAATTTTTATGCGCTAAAAATTTAATATGATATAATGAATGGACACACCCCAATTATATTAGAGAGACCCTTCTTGAAAATATCCAAAAACATAGTTAATGTACATAATGGTACATTTTATATGGAATTTGGTAGTGACATAGTCTATTTAAACATCCATGATACAATAAAGCACCCCTCAGAAGAACATTCCTCCCTCTCTGTTAATTCAATTGATGTACTTCCTACCCCTGAAAAAATAACTTTTCTTTCCCCTGACCACCTTTCTAAGTTTTCTTCATTGATTGAAATTGTAATAAAAGAGTCATGCAATTATTTTTGTAGTGGATTAGAAAAATGTTAAGCATGTTTATTAATTGATGATTTCTTGAACACTGATGATCACTTAACCATCAATAATACTTATAATCTTATAAAAGCTCATTCCTCTATTGAGGATGATACCATTGAGTAGTTAGATGAGATCAGTGATCTCTCATATTCACGCACACTCCCATAAATCCAAAAATCCACCTGAATTGAAAATAAAATAACTACCTCAAGATTTAAAATATTCAACTCATGGGAATAGAAATGAGTTTTCCACCATCATTGCTAGTTAACTCAGTCCTAGCATGAATTGAGACTGTTGAACTTTTGAGGGAGTATAAACAATCTTTGATATGGACACTTGATGACATTCCTGATATTAGACCATCAATGTTCACACATGATATTTTATTCAATGATGAGGCTAAACTAGTGAGGAAGGGACAACTTCGACTAAACCCAAACCTCCTAGATGTTTTGAAAAAGGAAGTAACAAAATTATTGGCTACTGGAATCACTTACCCCATCTCTGGCATCCAATGGGTCAATCCTATTCATGTAGTTTGTAAAGAAAATGGTCTTATAGTAATATAAAATGAACCTAGTGAATTAGTTCCAACTCGTGTGAAGAATATTTGGCATTCCTGCATTGACTATCGATGAATAAATAAGACCCTAGGAAGGACCATTTCCCTTGGCCATTCACTAACCAAATAGTTAAGAGGCTAGCGGGTAAGTCCCACTACTATTTCCTTGATGGTTATTCTGGGTACTTTCAGATCCATATTTCCCCTAAGGATGAGGAAAATATGACCTTCACTTGCCCCTTTAACACATTTTCATATAGAAGGATGCCATTTGGTTTGTCCAATGCTCTGAGTACTTTCCAGCGATGCATGGTTAGTATTTTTTTTGGATAACCTAGAGAATTGAATGTAAGTTTTCATGGATGATTTCACAATGTATGGATCCTCTTTTGATGAATGTTTATGGATTTTAGGTTCATTCCTATGTTTCTGTATTGAAACGAATCTCGTTTTAAATGATTAGAAACTCCATTTCATGGTGTCACTATGTATAGTTTTGGGGAATGAAATTTTTGGAGATTTTATCCAAGTAGATAAATCAAAAGTGGAAGTCATTTCTTCCATACCACTCCATAGTAATTTATGGGATATGAGATCCTTACTAGGTCATTCTATATTTTACCGTTATTTCATTCTTGACTTTAGTAAAATTACACTCCCCTATCCCAATTAATTCAAAAAGAAAAAGAATTTGTTTTTGATAAATAATGTGAAGAAACTTTTAATAAGTTAAAACGAAGTCTCACATCACCCCCAATAATCTAACCACCTTAGTGGGATTTACCATTTGAGCTCATGTGTGATGCCTATTACTATGGAGTTGGGGTATTCTTATTACAAAGTGTCGATCAAGCCCCACATTTCATTCAATTTGCTTCATGTACAATGGACCGTACCCAGTCAAACTACACCACTACTGAAAAAGAATTTCTTGACATTGTGTTTTCTTTGGATGAATTCAGGTTATATCCATTAGGGTCTGAAGTCATTATTTTCACAAACCACACAGACCATTGGTATCTCTAAAAGAAACTGGAATCTAAACCACCTATGATATACTGGATTCTCCCCCTTCAAGAATTCAATCTAGAAATTAGACATAAAAACGGAGTGAGGAATTTGGTGGCTGACCATATCAGTAGGATTCCCCAATCCTCAGAGATTGAATCATCTCCATATATTCCTATAAATGACATGTTTTCCAATGAGCAATTGTATCGAGTGTAAGATGCAATATCTTGGTATTCTGAAATTGTAAATTATTTGATAGTATCTTGCATTCCTACGGATTTCAACAAAAACCAGGCCATTTGTCTAAAACATGAGTCTCATTGGTACATTTTGGATGATCCCTACCTCTGGTGAACATGTATTGATCACATCCTTAGGAATTGTATCCATGATAGTGAGTTTTAGTATGTACTTAGATTCTTCAACACTTTTTCCTGTGGGGTCCACTTTGGTACCCAACAGACAATTTAAAAAATCATTGATTCTAGTCTCCTTTGACCAACAATTTTTTGGGATTCCCATGATTTTTTAAAATATTATCCTCATTGTCAAAGAATGGGTAATGTCTCTAAAATAAATGAAATACCACAAAATACATTACACTTTCAGGATATTTTTGATGTTTGGGGTATTGACATTATGAGGCCATTTCTATATTCCTTTGGCAACAAGTATATTCTTCTAGAAGTTGATTACTTGACAAAATTTGTAGAGGCCCAAGCTACAAGGATGAATTATTCTATGGTAGTTGTGGAATTTTTGAGAACCCAAATATTCTTTAGGTTTGGATTAACTAGATTCATCATTAGTGACCAGGGTTTTCATTTATACAATTGAACAAGGAAATCACTTTTTCATCAGTATTGGGTTAGTCATCGCATTTCTACTACATATTACCTATAAACCAATTGTCAAAATGAGGTGTCAAATAGAGAGATAATACAAATTGTTGAAAAATGGTTTAACCCGATATGAATGATTTGAGTCTTAACCTTGATGATTCATTATGAGCTAACTGTACTATTTTTAAAACCCCAATTGGAATGTCACCGTATAGGCTTGTTTTTGAAAAAGGTTGTCCCCTCCCTGTAGAGATTGAGCAACAATCCTTCTAGGCCATCAAATAATGAAATTCTAATCTTTCTGGTGTTGGTTCTCAATGGAAGCAGCAAATTCATGAGTTTGAGGAAATGAGAAGAGATTCATATGAGAAGTCCCAGATTTATAAGGAGAGAACCAATGCTTCCCACGACTACCTCATCCTTCATCTTTAGTTCCACATTGGGTAGAAAGTCCACCTCTATAATGCAAGGATGAATTTGCATCCAAGTAATCTTAGTTTTTGCTGGTTTGGACCAAACACTATTACTAATGTATCTTTATTTGGTGTTTCTCGGGTTCAAAATGCAGAAACCAAGTAAACCTTTACTATCAATGGGAAGTGGTTCAATCACTTTTACAAAGCCATTTAGAGTCCCTGATGAAGGAACTCCGAGTTCAAGAATTTGTATACAAATGTCACCCATCAGGTTTTATCCTTCCTTCCCATATTCTATTTTATTACAGTGAGGACAATACACAAACTAGGTAGGGGGATTTTAATATTCCATTGTTAGTTAGAAATTTTCATCATATTTCTTATTTTTCTCTATTTTGCTTACTAAATTGTATTGTTACTTTCCCCATTCCCTCCCCCTCACATTTGTGTCTAAATATTTCTTTTTATACCAAATTTATCATGGAAAATGATTCTCGTTTAATCATGGAAGTTATTGATAATTCATGTGGAAAGTCTGTATTTAATGTTGTTTCAACATTCAACAAAACATGATGAAATGTGAATTCAGCAAGAATTCAATACTGTTGTGTGAATTTCTTTTGAAATTTAGTTCTTTGTCAATGATATAAATGTTTGTATCATTTTTAAACCTTTTATAAGAATGTTTCCCTTCTATGTGAATAGTTTAAAAGAAAATTGTTTCACTTAATATCTCCACAAATTTTTCACCCAACCACGATGTGTGAAAATTTCTTAATCAATGCAAGGTAAATATAAGTTAGGATGATTTTTATATACATTACAAAATTATTTTTACACGCTGTTTTATTTATTTTTGGTTCTATTTTATTTCCATACTAGATTCACTTATGCATGTGTACCAGTTATCCCAATGCATTATGCCCTAAAAAAACCAAAAAAGAGTTGTGTATTAGCCAAGAAAAAAACCAATCTTTCTCAATCGTTTGATCTTTTTATAACTATTACCATTAGTGTCGTGAGGATATTTAGTATGTGTTGAGAGAACAGTGTGATATTTGTTCCAAGTACATCTTTTGAAAAAAATAATAAATGAGGGGAGTGATGAAATGTTCAACATATGGGGATATCTAGGTTGGGTGCTTATGGTTTGACTTATGGGAATTCTTAAGCGAGTGGGTCTTGAATTTTTATTTCAAAGGATGTGGGGAAGTTTTGGTGAAAATGATCTTGAATGTAGAAAATTATTAATATAACTTATATTTACTTGATAAGAAGTGGAAAGAATATCATGAAATGGTTGTAACACATATACACATGGATAATTAGTGGCATGATTAAATTTTTGTTTTCATTGATTGTTATCATGAATCTCTTGGAATTTCATTTGGATACAATTTTTTAGATGCCTTTTTCCATGATCACTGAGAATAACTCCTTGGTATGATTTTTGATTTGATCACATTTCTATCAGGAATTAAATTTTCATTTAATGTTAAATCTTTATAAAGATGGAAATATCCACATGCATAATTTTTGGAAATATGAATTTTTCTAGGAGTGAAAATGTTTATGCATGTGGGTGTGATACACAATGAATCACTATTTCATTTTCACCCTTACACCACTGCGCTAAACTAGTTTTGTATTGAGAATCATAAAAATAAAAAAATGAACTTTATATTAGATTAAATTATTTTTTGTTTATCACTGTTAAAAAGGGAAATGTTACTTTTATTTAATAATTTCATTGAAGGTGGATTGATTTCAAGGTCCCATGATGGAGTTCAAGAAAAATGGTCCAAGCTGCGCAGGATCCGAGCAAACCAGTTTACTAAACCAAACATTTTTACTATACCATGCATTCAAATTGGATGATATTTTGTGGGATCCTTCTTAATTCAATGGGATTAATTTCATATGAAGAAACCCAAGGAAAATTTATCCATAAGATGGCCCATTTTTACCGATCTATCCAGCACATAGAATCTGCATGATGTCAAAAGCAGTGTGTTGTGTTATGTCAATATCTCAGTCTCAGTTTGTTGAAATGGTTCCAAATATTTGGTGGAGATATTAAAGATGTGGGAAAGAATGTTTATATTTCTTTCCAAAGCGATATTCTACTATCTAGTGATCAAAATCCATGGTCCAAGTGGTTTTACACAATCTGTGTGCCCAAACCCACCTTCCACTTTTCCAATAATATGGATGCGTGGGCTCCACATTTTGGATTTAAAACTAGAAGTGAAGTGATGAATGTTTTATGTCCAAGAGGGGTCATTTCATCAACTTGTATGTTCTAGAGTAATCTATCATCATAGGGGATCAACAATAAAGAATGAGCTCCACCCGAGCTTTCTCCTCCTCCTGATGTTGAGCTAAATGGTGGGTGATAATTCTGAGGGAGCTACACAATTGAAGAGGGAGTTATAACACTTTATATTCTACTTGTTTTCTGTAATTTGTGTTTGAATTATTTCAATTATGTTTAATATTAATATGATTCTCTTATGAATGCATTTTTTTGGTTTAATTTGGTGAAACATTTTTCATC
Source organism: Viscum album (assembly GCA_963277665.1). Taxonomy (NCBI): domain Eukaryota; kingdom Viridiplantae; phylum Streptophyta; class Magnoliopsida; order Santalales; family Viscaceae; genus Viscum; species Viscum album. The sequence continues at coordinate 909,159,678 of OY728148.1, forward strand.
TCAATACAGATAGGGTTGAGATTCGATGAGAATATTGGGTTGATCCAATTGGACAACAAAAGAATCATATTTTTCTCACATGTACAAGATATTTCAGTATGATTTGGTATAACTCACTCTATTTTTGAGTTCTAATAATTGAAAATATGATTGTTGTTTCAATGGGTGGTTATTTTTGCATCATTTTAAGAGGAAAAAGGGGAACCAAGATCTTGGTCATCCATCAAACAAAGGATTACAACAAAACCTAATAATAAATTGAGAACCTAGGAATCTTAATTTGGTGTAGTGAACTCACAATTAATACTTTGGTATAGTATTTTTAAAAATCCATTTGGTATTTTAAATTTCCAATTAATTCATTTCATTTAAAAACTGTTTTCAGAATCACCCCCATTTTAGTAGTTTTTTATTAAAAATGCTTACTCTAAACCTACCAATTCTATTTGAGAGACGAATTAGAGTCTACCTTAGAATATAAAATCATATATAAAACATAATAAATTAGACTTTTCATGACACCCCTATCAATATATTATCTCGAATAGAAAGAAAATGAGTAGATTCAGTCAATCAATGAACAATAACCTAGATAGCATTGTTACCTTGAGAAGTCTTCTGTAATCCCACTACGAATCCATGGACACATTTTCTCATTTCCACTCTGGCACTGTAAAAGGACGAATCATCCCTTTCTGTAATGGCCACTCTTCTTTAACCTATTGACAAATAAAACATCTCTAGTTAATGTCAGTAATATCTCTTTTCATTTCCTCCCACCAGTAATACTCTTGAAGATCTATGTACATATTAGTACTGCGAGGATGAAGTGAAAATAGAGAACTTTGAGATTCAAATAATTACTCTTTATTCAGATGTGAATCACAAGGCACACATAATCTCTTCAAAAACATCAAAACCAAGTCTTTATAAATGTTTAATTCTAGTAAATTACCCTTCTGAACCAATTCTACCTTTTTCTGGTGCTCACTGTATTCTTTATATGCTTGAATTATTCCTTCTACTAGAGACGATTTGACTGTCACCTTAAAAAAAATAGAGGAATTACCTACACCAACAAATTCCATTCCAAATTTCATCCAATAAAAAACCAAATGATCTAATTCCAACTGTAGCATGGTTAATGTAGAATTACTTTTACGACTCAAAGCATCATCCACTTTATTTTTTGATCCTAGTGGGTAACGAATCATGAAATCATAATCCATGATTAATTCCATCCATCTCCTCTATCTCATGTTAAATTATTTTGGATTAAATATATATTTAAATATTTTTTGATCAGTTTATATTTAACACTTTATACCACACAAATGATGCCTCCAAAATTTTAAAGCAAAAAACAACAACAGATAATTACAAATCATGTGTAGGATAATTTAACTCACGTGTTTTCAACTAGCGTGAATCATAAGAAATTACCTGCTCATTATGCATTAAGACACAACCAATTCCTGTCAAGGAAGCATCAAAATAGATAAAAAAATTACCATTTTTGGTATGAAATGCAGATAATAGGGAATTCACCAATCTTCTTTTCATTTCCAGAAAACATTCATCACATTATTTTTTCCGGATGAAATTAACACCTTTTTGAGATAATTTAGTCATTGGAATAGGTAACTATGAATATTTGTCAACAAACCTCTGGTAATAACCGAATTAACCAAGAAAACTACAAATCTCAGTTACATTTTTGGGTCTTGGACATTATTCAAAAACACTTGTTTTAGTAGGACCAACAGTTACACCGTATTTAGAAATAATGGGACCACATAATGAAATTTTTTATAACCAAAAAATTAATCCTTCGTAATTTCCTATACAGTTTCTTTTATTTTAAGGTTTTCAAGAAAAACCTTAATTGAATTTCATGATCTTATTTACTTTTATAATATACCAAAATTTCATTAATAAATACATCCACCATTTATCACATGAGTAAATTGATCCATCACTGTAAAAAACTGTTCAATTCAGATTCCGACCATCTCGTGATGTAGATTTGGAAGGTAATTTTCCTTTGTATCCCTTCCGAGCATAACTTCCCTATTTCCTCTATTAAAAACCATTATTAACAAACATATATTAGATGAAGCAACATGGTAATCTTCAAATGATGTATCATTTCAATCTTACCATAAAGTAAAAATAATTCTTGGATTTTCATTTAATAATATCCTAACTCCTAAGGTTGTGTAAACTGACCTCTAATACAAACTATAAGGCCTCATCAATAGAAATTACTAAATCTTGAGTTAAGTCAAGAATTTTACATTGAGTATCTTTTTAGGTTTAAGGTTTTAGATAATTAGGCCATAACTGTTACATTACATCTCCAAAATTACAATGTAGACACATATACTATATCCAATTTTCTCACAATAATAAAAATCCTTAAATAAAACAATTTTTTTTCTTGATATAAATTTTCTTGAATTTTTATATTCTCTTAACATTCCTTGTTCCCTATGAAAAACATTTCCAAAACATGGGATGAGCATAAAAAGATCAGTAAGAGTTATAAAATAAGGAAAAATATTATTTATTCAATGTTTACAAATCAATGTAATCATAATTTTCAATCATAAAACATAATCTCTTTAACAGTCCCCATAAAATCCTAAGTTTTATGAATAACACATAGAAATCATAAATTATAAAGTTAACTTGTTTCATGCATAACATACTTCCATTGTAGCATTCACAGCTACATTGGGAGTTACATTTTGAATACCCATCACAGTATATTCCATAAATCTATTAGGACAAACATTAACGTTTACCTCCGTCATGTTTCCCAATTCATTGGAGAGCTATCTCAGGCTCACCCACCCTTGGTTTATCACGGAACAACCAATATATGTAAACAATTCCCAAGAACCATAATATAATCATAACACAAAAAAGCATTAAAAAGATAACATTTCCTTATTACAATCACAACATAACATTTCAAGATATTGACATAATCAATTCATTATAAATACATTTTTTAATAAAAAAAATACATGAAATTGGTATATGGTATTTATTTTCCATTTAAAAAAATTATGACTTGTTAAGGAAAAAAATATAAAATAATACTCACAGTGATGAAAAGACCATTGTTACCATGTATGTTAAAAAGAAACAATATTTTTTTAGAAAAACACTTATAGAAAAAGAATGCTTTTGAAAATAATTCAATTAAAATAAAATAAAAGTGGTATAATTATACCCCTTATAAAAGAAGGTTGTGTATACACTAAAATAAGCCTCAATGAAAGGAGATTGAGACAAAGTCTCTTACCTTGAGTCTGAATTGTCTCGTTCATTCTTTATATTCTTGAATAATAAACCAAGGTTAATTTCTATATTCTTCATAACCTTTTTAAAATTTCTTATTAATTTTATATTACTTATTATCATGTTATAATAATTACATAATTATTTATGTTTGTATCAGTCATTTTGTCGATATTTGCTACCTGAGTCGAAAATGAACATGTTTTGATGTAAATTTTCCTTTTAGTCTAATGTCCATCCTCACCAGAATATTATTCATGATTTATGAATCATATATATCCAGTATATAAGTTTTTATAATAGTCTATAACAATTGGAGATAAGAGATGAAATTCACTATTCATGAAGATGGTAAGATGTATGTACACATGAATATTACTTTCATTTATTTTTAATATATTAAGAAATGAAAATAAATGACACATAGGTATATTATAATTACATTATAATATCATATATTATATATGTTACATATGTTTATTAGAGCATTGAGGTGACTCACCCATGACCTAGGTGGCGCCTCCGCCAGATGACTCGCCCATGACCTTGGTGGCCATGGCTGATGCCTTCACCCCTCACAGGTTATCGAGGGAGGGGAGTTACTCATACTGTTTAATAGATAATCCTTATTCCTCTTCCCCTACATCATTTTATTCTTCTTTTCCTCCTTTCCCTAAAATATCCATTTACCATAAGGTCCCAAACCACCGCGATGGCTACCCTCATCTTGATCTTTTGACCTCGGAATTAAATATGCTTCTCCTCTTTTCTCCTAGACATTGGTGGCTTAGTTCACTTTGAGATGTACTTCAGTAAACGTATTTGATATATTTTTTTCCATAATGGGGGCTTCTAGAACGTGCATCTTTTAGGATTTTGGACAAATAAAACATCATGATCTGATTCTCCTCCTCATATGATCTGATCACCGCATGGTCTGGGGCTCCTCAATTCTACACCAGCTATCACATGCATCTACTAAAATGGTTCTATGATATTCATATTAATAGGGAATCCATGTTAATGGAATTGTAGGTACACTTAACTGAGATACCCTCCCATTTCAGAACTAATACTCGGGATCTTAGTAGTCTGTTTTTTCTGGTCAGATTCGAGAACTAGTTCATTAAGCCACATGATATCTCTATGCATCAGTGTATAAGTCAATGTGGAAAGACCCCTAGTTGAATGGATTTGAATTTATGTAGGAGAGGAATTTTGTTGGAAGAAACCTATTGTGTTCAAGTCTTGGATGCAATTTTGTTTGCTGTGTTAACACCTCAGGCACATGTCCAATTCTTGCTGGTGTGGAGGGAGGAAATGTAAAAGGGTTCACAGTTCCAGTGACAATCCCCTGAGAATGGATGGCATCATGGATGAGTCTATATTTGATGAAGTTGGTCCTTTGTTTGGGTCATACCACACTATATTTCCTTCTCCCAAGATCCGATGTGAGGATTCTACTGATCAACAGAAGTCATCTACGTTTTCTCTGGATAACCCAAGAGTGGATGATATTTTCCATCAACTGAAATGTGATTTGGGAATAAAATTATCATTTGAGGATGTAGTTGTGTAGTTGTGTGTTAGTGGGGTTTGTGAGGTACTTTACCAAGAAGGGGTTGGGAGGGATGGAAGGGAGGTCCTATTTGATGCTTCTCAGGAATTGCAAATGGATCCTCTAAATCCCGCCAATGTTTGTGTAGTGAATGAGGCTGTCCATGGGTATGAGTAAACTGGTGTGGATTACCCATTTCAGGTTCTTGCCGACATCTCAATGCATTTCCAATTCATGTGTTGAGGCTTTACCAAGACAGGAGCTCTAGACAAACTGCAGCAGGTCTCACAAGCAAGAATTTCTTATGCTGAGAAGGTTAATTCTAGAGGAACATTTTCAAATTCTCTAAACCATTATTTAATATTGGGAGAAGAGGATTTTCATGCTCTTGGGGATCCAAAAGATGTGGAGGTAAACCATGGAAAGGATCCCTTGGTGGAAGTGGATTCTTCTCAAGAGGACATGGATGATGCTATGGATCCCACTGAGTCCAAGGAACTAGACATTGTAAAGGAATATCTTAGATCCTCTTCACGAAAGGTCAAGAACACTATTTTGGATTCTAATGGCTTCATTATGAAAAATTGGAGGGCGTAGACTAGGAGGGATTACTCCATCCAACATAGTCCTCCAGTCACTAGATCTTCAAGCACGGGTAAGAAGCCCCCAAAGGCACCTACAAATTCATGCATCATTCCATCAATAAACTGAAATGATTACAAGCGAGGTGGTTGACACCTGCATCGACCCCTTTCCCATAGGATGCATACCTATTGGTGAATTCATCCCATCAGGTGATAAGGTATTGGTGTATTCAAGACAACAACATTATAGATGACCCAATGAAGAAATAGTTGATTAATCATTGGACATTATGGCATCAAAGAAGATAAAGGGGGCCTCGCTTGATGATACATGTAAAGTTATCATCCATTATGAGGAAGAGATGTTGAAGAAATCTATGACAATAAACACCTATGAGGAATATTAGGTTAATATATCTGAGAGATATTTTGATGTGGAAACTAGGAGGATGTAGATAAAGTGGACTGAAAAACAAGATCGTATTTTGAAAAGAGGGTTTAATGTATGGAGGATAAGCATATAAGAGTTCATACATACATGGGATACATTTGATATTTGGTTTGAGGACCAAATAAAAAATGATATAGAGTTATATGAAAATGGAATTCTCTGCCAACAAATTAAGAATAATGCATCTAATAGGCTTAAACTTGATTTCAATGGTTCACCTTTCTCCTTCGTTGTTTGATGTTATGGTCTTCTGTACAGACTTGGGTTCTCACTTTAACTTAAAAGTGTTAGAAATAAAAAATTAATTTTGTTTTCATAAGTTCATTAACTCTATCTTTTATACATTCATTGTTTGACATGAATTATTCATATCACTTTGAGGGGGCATTAGAACGCACTTCCTCAAATGAAATTATCGTATTTACACATTATAAAAAGCATAAAGGTACAATTGAAATAAAAAATAGGAATATAGACAATATATATATATATATATATATAATATCATTTATAAATATAGTTCCATTATAATGGCCACCATGATAGGTGGTAGGAGAAAATTAAACAATCATTATTTTGTGAGGTAGAGTTTGACATACACGGATGCAATATGTTCATATCCATTAGATGGTGGTGTGCATAAGTATAGTTTTAATACTTCTTAAAAAAATACTAGTTCATTTAGTATACCGCTGTTGTTATTTAATAAAAGAATAAGAATATCATAGGGAGTGGAGAAGTAAAATAAAGGAAAGGAACTTGAGAAAAGACATTATCTCTAAATCGGGTAACTTCTTTTGATTTGAGCCAGAAGGCTTTCTTGAATTGCCTTCTGCCCAATGTGAGGACTGTAGGAGGAATAATGGTATATTGAGAGCTTATTTGAGAAGAATTTTGTTGTGAAAAGGGTATTTATAGGTGTTATTAAATTGGTAGATGTGATGCCCTTTTATTAGAAGGAGGAGGGGCACTTTAGGAATGTTCTAAATTATTATTTTATTGTAAAATTATTTTCGGTTTCAAATGGTCCCAAACCAGTTTATTTCAAAGATAAGATGAATTTGGGTCGAAAAATCTCAACAAATTGGTTTTAGACATGTTTAAATCACAAAAATTAACTTTATCATTTAGCATTAACCATTAGTTAAAAATATTACCTCTTACCATGTCTTCTTGCATTTTTATAATATATGGTAACTATATTTACGATAAAATGACAAGAGAACCATAAGTGGATAATTAATGAAAATTTTAACATTATACGAGTCAGTTGGACAAAACAAATATTTTTAAGACTATTATATAATTTAATAAAATTGTATTTGTTTCAAAAACTTCTTTATGTCAATTTTGACACTATTAAGTAATTTATTTTTTGTTAAAGTCATAAAAGGTTGGTTCCATCAGACCATAGTCAATAACCCAAATATAATATGTCAATGTAATCCATAAAATTAGTTTATTCCATAAAAATAATCAAATTACATTTATTTTAAAATTTATAATATCATTTATATGAATTATTTATTAATTAATCGATCACTGCATCACCCTTGTGTCATAATTAAATTTATTTATATAATGTATAAAAATTATAAATAAAATATCATGATATTGGAAATCGTTTTATATTTTTAATCACTATTTATAGTTGATTATATCTATAGTGACCCAACATTTTCTTACATTACTATTAAATCATTTTAAATATAAACAACATAATAGTATTATACATAGTGAATCCAAAGGTTTAGCGTCTTGGGAAAACTAGGACCATACATAGTAGTTACAACATCAAGCGTAAACATTTATTTAATTTATTCTTCTCTAGCTTCTTATGGGCACTTGACCTCTCCTTAGTACATGTATCCACCTTAGGATATACATTAAAAGGGGTGAGACAAAAGACCAGTAAGAGGAAAGATAAGAACTATATAACATGGGGTGAGCATAATCATAACATGGGAAAAAGATCACGAGCACGAGATGAAGTGTAAATATATGACATGAAATGTGGCAATGCATAAAAATAAAACATCAAATCTTAGTGGTTTACTACCACACATACTTTTAAACCAAGCTAGAATCCTGTTCACACATCATTTTACATTTAATCATGAGATTAATCACTTTATACAATTAATTGGAGCACTGTATAATTCCGAGAACACCCGTCACATTCAAACATTCATATTGGGCTATATAATTCTGGGCACACCCATCACATCATAACATTATCATTATCATGATTTCCACATAGAACACATATAAAAATTAAACATAACTAACCCATGGAAATAAAGGGGTTTTATATCATAAGAACACATTCATAAACTTTGGGTTCCCAAAACAAAGAGGTAATAACATACATGTTAAGAGAACCGTCCACTTTGAGTGAGAAGTAAAGGGTGTGTTCATAAAAGAAGAGTTATTTTAGAAAGCATTTTGTTTGACATAAAAACCAGGATCAAACATGTATATCCTAGAAAATGAATGAAAAGTTTGAAGAAATTATCTTTAAGGAGTAACCATATCAAAAATGGAGTGAAAGGGGGAGAACTTGAAGGTTGAAAGTTGGGTTCGAGAATTTCCCTTTACCTTGTATCTGAATGCTTCCTTCTCATTAATGTCCTGTATAATGAAATTATATTCATTAATTAGAAATAAAGAACCTTATTTACATTAATATGGTTAATTATGGTTTTATTAAGTGATTTTATGTGCCTTTGGATGAGTTATAGAGTTTTAAAACATTGTTCGAGAATGATTGTTTTTATGGTTTTCTTGAGTGGTTCACTTATATTCTTAAATTGATGTTCGGGCAGAACATGGGTAAACATCCAGAAATGATATTAAATGTAATTAATTATATTATAGGAGTTCTAATGATCTTATAATTAATCATATTATATCAATTTGGATGAATCATTAGTTAATAATCAAATGATGATTATTTGGGGTAATTTGGGTGGTTTTTCGATCAGAATGAACTTGTTTTAATTTATCACTTAGTAATATGTACATAAGTTAGTTCTAGAACTATAAATAGGACATAATACATATAATATATTCTGGTTAAATCATAAAAATGGTTTCATGACTAGATCTGAAGGTAGAAATGGAAGAAGAAAACATGTCATTCTTGAAGGTGATAAATTAACACCTCACGAGCAATGTTCTTTTTAATAAAATAAAAAGAAGAGGGAAAGGGGGTTGGATTATATAATATCACATTATATTCATAAAATTAAATTACATATATAATAATGGAGTTACAATACCATTTTGATGAAGACAGTTGGAGAGAGAACAATAAAATATCTTGAAATTGAAAGGGAATTAAAGGAAACGAGGGAGAGAAATTACCTCTTGAATCCTCCTCTCGAGATCCTCCATAAGGGGTCTATGATTGGACTTTTGATGAGACCAAAAGCTCTTGGACGTGAGGGAGGGGTTAGGGAAGGTTATTCGATAGAGTTTTGACAAGGCTTGAAGCTTGAGAGGTGTGAGGAAATGAGGGAGTGAAGGGTAGTATTTATAGTGGAGAGGAGAGGGGTTTCCTTAATATAAAATTCATTAGTTTATTATTTCCCCATAAGACAAGGAATAGTGAGTCTTGAATGACCCATAATAGTAATTTTATATTGTAATACAGAACCAAGTGGGCTTACATCAGCATAAAATCACACATGACCCTATAATTAGCTTATTTAGCTTATTTTGTAAATTACGGTATTTCACTATTCATAAAAAATTCAAGTATTTCAGAAAAATCCCAATAATTTACCCCAACCTTTTTTTGGAACGTAGAATCCAAAAAGGAAGTACATTTTACAAAAATAAATTTTTAAATATGAATAATTTAATATTCAATTAAAGTCATAACTTATTATAAAATGTTTTTTAAAACATTCATCTAGTTATTCTAAAATATAGGTACATCAAACTTTCACTTGAATAATATTTTTATACTATCATAGCTAATATTACTATTCATTAGGGTATATCAGTATTCATAAGGGTATGTTACTATTCATAAGGGTAGGTTACTATTCACCAAAAATTATTTTTATTTTATTAGACTCAAAAATAATCTTGAACACAACCGTGTTTGTCATATTTTCCGAATTCCAAATATAGAATTGACAAATTTTGTTTAAAGGTCACTTAACACTTAGTAGTTAATTATGTTGTGTTTTGATGTGATTTTATGACATAATTATAAGAAGGAAATTTTCATTTAAAAACATTGGGTCATTACATTCTTCCCCCCTTATAAAATTTCGCCCTTGAAATTTCAATTTACACAAACAGGTGTGGGTACTTCTCCTTCATTGCCTCTTCTGGTTCCCATGTTTTCTTCCCAAAACTTATGGTTTCTCCACAACACTTTGAAAAGATGGGTTGTCTTGTTGCGTATAATATTATCTCTTCAATCCAGAAACTTTACTGGCTGTTCCTCATAAGAGAGATCATCTTCCAGCTGTACCACCTCTGAGTTTAGTACATTTGAGGGGTCTGGTATGTACATCCTAAGGAGTGATACGTGAAACAAATCATGAACATGAGCCATATTTGATAGAAGTGCAAGCTGATAGGCCATAACTCCTATGTAGTCAAGGATCTCAAAGGGGCCAACATACCTTGGGCTCAACTTACCTTTCTTTCCAAACCTGATGACTCTCTTCCATGGTGATATTCACAGGAATAATTTATCTCCAACGTCAAACTCCAAGTACCTTTGACGGTTGTCAACATGGCTCTTTTTCCGACTCTGAGCATCATTGATGTGTTTCTGGATGACTTGAACCTTCTCTGCCATCTCTTGAACATGATCAGGTCCATGTATCTTTCTTTCTCCAAATTCATCCCAATAGGTTGGAATTCTACATCGCTTTTCATACAGAGCTTCATATGGAGCCATCTGAAAACTCGAGTGGAAGCTATTGTTGTATGAGAACTCAACCAATGGGAGATTCTGATCCCATCCAACTTTTAATTATAGAGATCAAGCTCTTAGCATATCTTTAATTGTATGAATAGTGCTTTCAGATTGGACATCAGTTTGGGGGTGATAGGCTGTACTGAAATTTAATTCAGTACTCAAAGCATGTTGAAGGCTCCTCAAGAATTTAGATGTGAACCTTGGTCACAGTCAGAGACAATTGAGAGTGGAACCCCATGCGATATCACTACTTCCATCACATATATCTTTTCAAGTTGTTATGTGAGAGATCATCCCTAATAGAGATAAAATGGGCAGGCTTGGTGAGTCAGTCAACCACAACCCATATCGCATTATTTCGCTTAGACGTCTTTGGGAGACCCGTGAAAAAGTCCACAGTAACATTTTCCCATTTCCACATGGGTATAGGCAATGGATGCATCATACCCTTGGACTTTTTTCACTCAACTTTAACTTGCTGACATACCAAGCACCTTGATATATATTCCACAATCTCCTTCTTCATTCTATCCCACCAGAAGTGTTATCAGAGATCATGATACATCTTGGTTGTCACAAGAAGGATAGAGAAAGTTGAGCTATGTGCATTGTCCAATAGCTTCTTCTTTATACCGGGTGACGAAGGCCCACAAAGACATCTTCCAAACCGAATTACACCATCGTCATCGATATGGAACTCTTGCAGCTTCCCTTCCTTTACTGCATTTACCCTATTTTGAATCTCCACCTCATCCCTTTGTTAATCTTCTCCTAGATAGATAATTGCGCAATCATTTGGGCAAGGTAGGATTCATCCCCTGCCCTTATGATTTCCAAATCCATTCTTTGCATATCCAAGAAGGTAGGGTCTTTCTCAATCCACAACATGGATAGAGTAGCATGTTCTTTTCTACTTAGAGCATCTGCTACCTTTTTCTCCTTTTCAGGATGATAGTGAATTGAACAATTGTAATCCTTGATTAGCTCTAACCAAATCCTTTGATACATGTTGAGCTCCTATTGTGTGAATATTTACTTTAGGATCTTATGGTTAGTGTATATGTCACACTTCTCACCATAAAGGTAGTGTCGCCAAATTTTCAAGGAAAAAATCACAGCTGCCTGCTCTAGATCATGTGTCTGGTAGTTCTTCTCAGGGATCTTCAACAATCGTGAGGCGTATGCTATCACATTATCAGTTTGCATGAGTACGAAACCCAAGAATTTCTTTGAAGCATCACTGTATATCACAAAAAATTCTCCATTTTTTGATAGTGTGAGTACATGTGTAGTGATCTACCTTCTCTTTATCTCCTTGAATCTTCCCTCACATTCTTCTGTCCAGACACACTTTACCCCTTTCCTTGTTAACATAGTTAGCGGGATTGACTATAATGAAAATTTTCTCACAAAACGTCGGTAGTACCTAGCTAATACAAGAAAATTACCGATTTCTATGACTCTAGAGGGCCTGGGCCATTCCTTAATCTCTTTTGTCTTTGATGGATCCACAAAAATTCCCTCACTTGCGATCACATGTCCCCAGAACCTGACTTGCTTCATCCAAAAGTCACACTTTCTGAACATGGTGTAAAACTTCTCATTTCTTAATGTATCCATCACAAGTCCTAGATGTTCTTCATGTTCCTTATTTCTCTTGGAGTATATGAGAATATCATCAATAAACACAACCACAAATTCGTCGAGGTAATGTCTAAAGACTCTATTCATCAAATCCATGAATATTGCAGGGGAATTAGTATGTCCGAAGGGCATCACAAAAAACTCATAGTTCCCATACCTTGTTTGGAAGGAATTCTTATGAATATCTTCCTTCTTCACCTTTACCTAATGTTATCAAGAATGAAGATCCACCTTTGAGAAATATTGAGCTCCTCTTAGCTAGTCGAACAAGTCGTCAATCCTTGGAAGAGGATACTTGTTCTTTATGGTGATCTTGTTGAGTTCCCGATAATTGATACACAACCGCATTGTTCCATCCTTCTTCTTCACAAAGAGAACTGACGTACCCCATGGTGATGCACTAGGGAATGTGAACCCTTTTTCCAAATTATCTTGCAGCTTCTTCTTTAACTCCTCCAATTTGATAGGAGCCATCCTATAAGGACACTTCGTGATAGGAGTAGCTCAGTGTATGAGTTCAATTGAGAACACTACCTCACGACCCTGACGAATTCCAGGAAACTCTTTGAGAAATACATTGACGTATTCCCTCACAATGGGAATTTCCTCAAGGTTGGAACATTCCTTTAACTCAACTATTTGGGTGAGGTATGCTTCTTCATAGGGAATCAACACCGACACCATTGAAGGTTTTTTCAAAGGAGATTCATGACATTCCTTGCATTTGTCGAGGAGCATGGTATGGATTGGAATATGAAAAGATATTTCCTTTTCCTGACAGTAGATATGCTCTCTGTATAACGAGAGTCAATCCATTCCCATTATAGAATCTAATTACACTAAGGGAAGTATTACAAGATTCACTGGAAGAATATTTCCACAAACGTCAATCTGATAGGAGTCAAACACTTGGGTTGAAATGATTTCACCACTTGCTATTTTTATAGACATCCCTACTTCAATGTCTGGGGGCTTCGATTCTATAGTTCTAGAAAACATGCAAGATATAATGGAATGTGTAGAACCATAATAAAATAAGAATTTTGACATTCTTGAGTGAATAGAAAGTGTAACTTGTACGAATTCATTATCTTGCTCCACCTTCGAAACAGTGATGGCATAAGCCTTCCTTTGTTTCTTTGGATTTGGTGGTTTCTAACATAGATACCCTTGAGAACTCGAGGATTAGTGAACTGATTTGCATAGTGACCTAGCACCCTACAGTTGTAGCATTGAACCCTGAGTGGTTATATCTTTTCATCTGCCACATTCTCCTTCCTTTTTGTTTCTTTTCGACACTCTTGAGCATGGTGTCCTTCTTTCCCACACTTTAAGCACTTCTCCATCCCGTCGACGCAGTTCCCATGGTGCAAATTCAAACATTTTTGGCATGTGGGTCATTGAGTTTTCTTCCCACTTTTGTCATTAGATCCTCCGGCTTGAAACTCTGTCATTAGTTTCTTATCCCCATAGCCATGGGAAGACTCTACATACTTCATATCCACTTTGATAGCACATCGAACAACTTCTTCATAACTCCCAAAGTCTAAAATTTCAAGATACTTTCGAAGGTCTGGGTTTAATCCACTAAAGAATTTATCAATTTTTCTTTCATTGTTGATAACAAAACTAGAAGCATAACTTGAAAGCCTTGTGAAATTCACTTCATAGGTTGTGATAGATTCTCCTTATTTTTTCTTGAGCTCTATGAATTCTCACTCCATCTTCATACGAAGAGTTCATGGGAAATACTTAGTAAGAAACATTATCTTAAAGTCTTCCAATTCCATTTCTTCAATTTCATCCCTTGTCTTGGTGTTCTTAATCAAATCACACCATTGACCAACTTCTCCATCTAGACAATAAATAGCTAGGGTCACCATCTCCATCTTAGAATAGTGGAGAACAGAAAATATCTTCTCCATGGAGTTGACCTACTGTTCTGCAGCTAGAGGATCAGAAGATCCACTAAACATCGGTGGTCGTTGCCGCATAAAAAATTCGACAGCCAGTTTCTCCCTCTTTGGTGAAGGAGGACATTCACAATTATTATGGTTATTTTTCACAAACTAAGATAATTGGGTAAGAATTTCCATGAATTTCTAAACTCCACCTCCAAAAGAATTGGGGATGCTGTTCGGGCAATCGTTGCATTGGCCATCACATGAGTTGTAGGCCTGGTTTCTCATGGTTCCCACCATTTTATAAAATAGAAAATGTTAGAAAAAAACATAAGTCAACAGGTCATGAATACATAACTTATTCATTTTCACAATTTATACTAAAATCATAACACATGGGATCCTTATGTAGAGATTCTTATGTGCATATTTGTACATAGTCTCATGCTAGAGGTTTTCTCTAGGGTTCACTAATCATAATTCCCAAATTAACTAAACCTTGCCTCTGATACCAACTATAGCGACCCAACATTTTCTTACATTAATATTACATAATATTAATGATAAAAAACATAATAGTATTACACATAGAGGATCTAATGGTTTAGTGTCTTAGGAAAACTAAGACCATATATAACTGTTACAACCTCAAGAATAAATATTTATTTAATTTCTTCTTCTCTAGATTCTTATGGGAACTCTTCCTCTCCTTATTACATGTATCCACATGAGGATATATGTTAAAATAGGTGAGCTAAAATCACAGTAAGAGGATATATATGAACAATATAACATGGGTTGAGCATCATCATAACATGGGAAAAAGATCCTGAGCATGAGAGGAAGCGTAAATATAAGACTTGAAATGTGGCAATGCATAAAAATGAAACATCATGTCTTAGTGGTTAACTACCACACATACTTGTAAACCAAGATAGAATCTTGTTCACATGTCATTTCACATTTACTCATGATATTCATCACTTTACCGAAAGCATTGGAGTATGGTATAATTCTGGGTGCACCTATCACATTCAAACATTCATATTGCGCTATATAATTCCTGGCGCACCCATCACATCATAACATTATCATTGTCATGGTTGACTAATAGAAAACATATCAAAATTTAACATAAATAACCCATGGAAGGGAATGGTTTCATCTCATAATAACACTTTCATAATCTTTGGGTTCCCAAAAGAAATAGGTAATAACATACATGTTACAAGAACCATTCACTTTGAGTGAGAAGTAAAAGGTGTGTCCTTAAAAGAAGAGTTCTTTTGGAAAGCATTTTGTTTGACATAAAAAACCAGAAAAAATGTATATACCAGAAAAGAAAATATAATTATGGAGAAATTATCTTTAAGGAGTAACCATATCAAAAATGGAATGAAAGGGGGAGAACTCGAAGGATGAAAGTTGGGTTCGAGAATTTCCCCATACCTTGTATCCGAATGCTTCCTTCTCTTTAGTGTCTTGTATAATGAAATTATATTCATTAATTAGAAATACAGAACCTTGTGTAAATTAATATGGTTCATTATGGTTTCATATAGTGATTTTATGTGCCTTTGGATGAGTTATAGAGTTTTAAAACATTGTTTGACTATGTTTGTTTTTATGGTTTTCTTGAGTGGTTCACGTGTATTCCTAAATTGAAGTTCGGGTAGAACATGGGTAAACGTCTAGAAATGATATTACACGTTATTAATGATATTATTGGAGTTTGAATGATCTTATAATGAATCATATTAAATCAATGTGGATGAATCATTAGATTATAATTAAATGATGATTTTTTGGGTTAATTTGGGCAGTTTTTGATCACAATGAACTTGTGTTAATTTATCACTTAGTAATATGTACAGAAGTTATTTCCAGAACATTAAATAAGACATAATACATATTAAATATTCTGGTTCAACCTTAAAAATGGTTTCATGACCAGATATGAATGTAGAAATAGAAGAAGAAAACATTTCGTTCTTGAAGGTGATAAATTAACACCTCACGAGCAACGTTCTCTTTAATAAAATAAATGGAAGAGAGAAAGGGTGTTGAATGATATAATATCCCATTAGCCTTATCAACTTCTATTAAATTTATAATACTGGAGTCAAAATACCATTTGGATGAAGATAGGTGGGGAGAGAATAAGAATAAAACTTGAAATTGAAAGGGAATTAACGGAAAAGAGGGAGAGAAATTACCTCTTGAATCCTCCTCTCAAGATCCTCATTAAGGGATCTAAGATTGGTATTTTGATGAGACCAAAAGTTCTTGGACGTGGGGGAGGGGCTATGGAAGATTCTTGGGCAAAGTTTAGATAATGTTTGAAGCTTGAGAGGTGTGAGGGAATGAGGGAGTGAAGGGTGGCATTTATAGTGGAGGGGAGAGGGGTTTCCTTAATATAAAATTCATTAGTTTATTTTTCTCCACAAGACAAGAAATTGTGACTCTTGAATGACCATGAATAGAAATTTTATAATGTAATTCCTAACAAAGTGGTCTTACTCAGCAGAACAGCACACAAGACCCTATAATTTTCTTATTTAGCTTATTTTCTAAATTACAGTATTTCACTATTCACCAAAAATTCATGTATTTCAGAAAAATCCAAAAAATTTACCCCAATAATTTTTGTAATATCCTATGATTTCATAGTGTGTAATTTCTTCAAAATAATTCAATAACTTGCACTACACGCAACACCGAGTTCTAGCACATAATTACTTACCAAACTAGCCATTCAAAAGAGGTTATGAATAGTATTAACTGAATTTTTAAATTTATATAATCCTTACATTTTTAGAATCCATATTATGAGTTTCTTAGACATAATTTAAGAACAAATTCATTTTTTTTCAGATAAAAGAAGTATTTTTCAAAAAATGCACTTTTACTGACTTTTAGCGGTGAACCCTTTTTAAATCCAATATATAAAACTTTTATATATTCCATTTGACAAAATAAACTTCTTCTTTATAATTGGGACATAAGAATTTAGTTTCAACAAATTTTTGGTGTTTTTCGGTTAACTTTCATATTTTGATGAATAGTGAAAATTACTAAATTTTAATTAAAAAAACATTTTTAATCAAAATAGCTAATAGTGATAAATTTTGAATTTGAGGGATTTTAGAGTATAAATAGATTATATTTTTTCTATTTAATAAAATTTTGGTCATTATACATAATTTCACATTTAAACTGGACATAAGCAAGTACTAATCTTTTGATTGTTATTATTTCTTAAAAACATGCTTTTTGTTCTGACAACGAGAATTAATTTTAAATTAATTTCTTCCACTTCAATGTTTTGAATTTAGAAAAAATGAATTCCATATTTAGAATCATGAGTTCCAAATTGTGTATATGTATATTTTATTTTTATATATTTTGAATAATTACTTTGGTAAATATTTAATTTACCATGGTTGAAGGGTAAATCCAATAAATAAGGGTTAAAAATAATATTATAATAATATTAATGTACCCTAAATCATGTCCTAACCCTATAGGTTGATACATGTCCTACCATGGGCATATTTGGGTCTATTTTGGGACCCCATGGATCCACTTGTAAATGATAATGACACTTTATATTAATTAAGATAAAGTAAATACAAAAATGACATAAGCATATATCTTTTAGCAAAAATATTTTTTACATAGGGTTATATATGTTATATTTTTTACTATAAATATTCATTATAAATATTAAATGATTTCATACATAATGTTATTTTATTTCTATTTTTAAGAAATTGAATAATTATATTTATTTATGACACAATAATGATGCAGTATTTTCCTTTTTAATGAAAGAATCAAATAATTGGTATTATAATTGATCAAATAAATATAATTTCAAAGTTTTGATGACATAAAAGAATTTTATTGGTTAATATGACATTATAGGATTGCTTGAATGTGTTTTTTTCGAATTAATAAAGTTTTTATGACTTTAACAAAAATCAATTATTAAATAGAGTCAAAATTGACATAAAAGAGTTTTTAAAACAAATATTATATTATTATTTCATATTCTATTCCTAAAAATATAACGTTCAGTGAAAAGAATTATATCATGATAGTTGTATCATTAATTGACCACCTGAAGGTCTCTTGGATATATATAATAAGTTTATTAACCATATAATATAAAAATATAAAGAGACAAGGTGAATGTCAAACTATTTAACTAAGAGTAAAATATATATGATAAGGTTAATATAGCAACACAAACATGTCTAAAATCTATTGGATGAAAGGATTTAGACCCATCCCCACCTTAACCTTTAAATAATCCACTTTTGAGACATTATAAATCGAATATTAATTTATTGTAAAATAATATTTCTAGCTTTTCCTAAGGTTCCCCTCACCCCTCTTATAAAACGGCACTCCACCTTCTCACTAATTCACACTTTCAAAGCCTTTTGGCTTAGCCAAACCCTGCCAAAATATCCTCCCAACTTTCCTCATTTCAACCTATAGGTCTTATTTTGATCAAAAATCCAACCTAAGGATCACTTTTGAACAAATCAAATTGAAGAACCCGAAGAAGAGATAATATTTTCACCACCCTCTTTCAAGTTTTTTTCTTCTTCAACTTCTTCTTACTTGGTTACTTCCATTCTAAAATAATAACTCCCATATCTTTTATATATTTTGATATTATTATAAATATTTTACAACCATATTATGTATTCTATCCATCCATTGAATGACATGTCACCATACGTGAGTACGTACGACTTACCATATCCACGTCGTGGTGTAATTATTATTCAAAACATTATTTTTTGGATGGGTATGATAATGATGTGTAATTGAAGTAAATAATAAATATAAAAATATAATGATTATTTATATATGATATACCATCCAATTATATATATTTTAATATCAAAATTATGATATTATCGCCCGTGCGTACGTACGGACTACCGTATCCACGAACGCGATGAGATTCATTCTCCATTGTATCCTTTCAAGTATAATTCTCATTTGATGATTAAAAATAATGTTTAAGGACTTGATATAATTCTGGATATTAATAAGATACAACCTATCCATAACAAACATGGCTTATGTAACAAAACATATAAAAGAAAACCAGTAAGTTAACACCTGAAACGATGATAATACTAAGATATTATTAACAAAGCAATGTTAAAAGATCATATATGATATCATATTAATGTATACGATTATTTTATAATTTAATACAAATTATTTCACCACTATACATGAGGTTAACCTATCCTATACCAGGGAAAAAGTACAAGGTAAGGGTTTATTTCACAATCTCTTCATTATCCAAGATGTTTATATGTAATTATATACTAGGACCTCTTTATAATGCACATCCATGTTTCTTAAAAATTTATTTAAAAAAAATCTTACTATTTTACAAAATACGGGTTAAATTCATTTATACCCTTGTTTTACTTTTTATAAGCAGTTTATAAATGAATATTTTCGTTGTTTTCCAAACAAGGTCCTTTTTAACCTTTTCGAAAAAATTAAGGTAAGAATGTTTTTTTATCTTATACGGTGGTTGCGTCTATTTACCAACTTTATAAAATTATTGATGCTTCCCTTAAATGTTTACAAGAATATTTTTAAAGTAAATGTTTTCATTTATAATTATGTGACTTTAAAATTATTTCAAAAAAATAGATATTTCTCTCAAATAGTTTTGATTTCATCTATGTCAAAAGCCTTTGTTGGATTTTTATGCTTATTTGAAGTTTATTTATTATGATACAAAACTTCCATATTTTATTGAAGGTTTTGTGATATGTTTGAATGTGGATGTGTTATTATTATACCATTCGTGGTTTATGGAGAAAGTATTGACATTTCGTATGCTAGTTTTAATACGAATGTTTATGTTATGTTTAAACCTGTTCATATAAGGAATGCATTGGAAATAATAAGTGATGGGTGGAGCCTGCTATAGCTTTTCGATGCATCAGTAGGTCTCATGAGACAAACTAGTGTCTTGGGAAAAGGATTTGAAAAATATTATTTGTAGTCTTCGGACAAGGCCTTGACTATGTGGTTATGATAGTCTGGCATTATGCATTCCATCATTATGAAAGTGGTTATTGATATTTCATGTGATTATTCGACTAGTAGAATGTCCATGTGAAAAAGTAAATGGCATTATTCATTTTATTTCTGCCATATTATGATGAAGTTCAATTTTAAAAGGTCTTTTTTAGTTATACATTGCCTTAAATGTTTATGCTTATTTATGAAAGTTTCCGCTATATTTTTATCTTTACTGGGCATCTGAGCTCACCCCTTTCTATGTTTTATTTTTCCCAGGATGCGATGAAGTATTTTATAAATGACCTTTAGGGATAGTATGAGGGGATATTAGTGTGGTCTATGGAGACAAGATGTTGTGGTAGTTTTTCACTTTATGATGTAATGCAAACTTTATGAATGCATCTAGTGTTTCCAAGGCTACTAAACAAGTCGGTATTTCAAGACTTTATCTTTCGTGATCATGCCAATGTTATGTCATAATGCACTGACTTTGGGTAACTGGGGTCAGGGTGTTATAATTTCTATTAGTGGAAGTTTAGTAAAAACCTTGGAAGCTAGATTTAGATAAACTCTGATTAGAACACATAGACCTAAGATGGACTTTGAGGATTAGTATAGAATAAATTCCTAGAATTTTGGTATTGTAGATATTTTGTGAGTTTTCCAAGCAATACATCCCTGTCTGGATACGAGCAGGTAGAGGCGGCTCTGGCACAGATGTACCTAGGGGTAAAACCCAAAAACACCGCTTTGAGCTAGACTCAAATGGGATCTGGTACACAACAACCAGACTTGCTGCACTCTTGGTTACGACACTCCCGTGGGATATGGTTAGGATAATTCTCATTTTCATTACAAACATTTATGAAGGGTTTATGAGTATATAATTCCTCAACGAATTTTTTTTATGATTATGGATTATATCTATAAACTGTTCAATTTACTTTAGGTATTTTACAAGTTTGGAATTATTCATTGAAATTCATAAACTGACCTAGTGTATGACATTATATAGAAATGGCACCTAGTAGAAGGAATGCGAACTCCAGCAATATGTATGATCCAAAGAGTAAGAATGATTATATTATTCATGGTATTAAACCAACATTTAGAAGGGAAATAGTCTCCCATGTATTCTCAAAATATGAAGAAATAGTATCATGTGTTAATAAGATAAGTAAATAATTCTCTGAGTCCTATTGCTTTTAAGGGAAGTAAGAGAAGAAAAGGATGGAAGAGAGAAAGATGGACAAAGGGAAGGGGGAAAAGAAGAATTTTCTCATATATTATAACTGTGGGAGGAAACACCCAATAACTTTCCTGAAGGTAATGAGAGTTTGTTATAAGTGTGGAGAAAAAGGACACCAAGTACGTGACTGCAAGGGTAAGGAAAATGTTTCAAATGTTCAATGCTTCAGCTACAAGGAGTTGGGACACTAAACAAACCAATGACCAAGTCATCAGAGCATGCCTCAAATGATGCTATTGGATAATAATCAAGTTATGATACTGCCACAGATGATGAGGAATGATTAGAGTTCTTTTTTTGTTATTAAATAATTATGTCATTTTAGTGTTGTATCAAAGATGTACTAGTTATAATAATTATGGAGTATATAAGGATTGTACTGCAGTGCAATTTCATTAAGGACTTGAGATTTTGTGGAACCATGAAAAGTGACCCAATAGCAGGTTAAATATTTGGAAAATTGTTGAGAGAAAGATAAACCATAATATGTTATTGATATCGAGGTAGTGATTTTGGAATAATAGATGGTTGATCAAATAAATTATATTGTATATTCTTGACTACCTTGAAACTAATTAATGATTTCTATATCCCAATATTGTTTGAGTTTACAACATTTTTGGATAGAAGGAGTATATCCAGTATTCTATAAGGAATAAAGGAGGATGAATATAATCAATAATGTTTTGTGGTAATTCAAGATGTGCAATGTTTTAAAAGAATATATGATGAATGTGTTCACACGTTATTATGTCGAAAAAAGGATCTTCATTGTGTTTACCTTCCTTAAAAATTTCAGACTGTGAGTTTGGACAAAAGTATTTTGGATAACTCCAGTTAGAGATTATTTTTTATTACCATAAAATGACATCCCGGAGCTCGGGCGACACCCGTCGCAACCGACAAGGCCACAAGACTTGAACCTACAACCGAAGGGAGCCTAGGGTGTATCGCCTTCCACTGGCCCACGAGATGTCCCGAATTGAATAATGTAGTTTTTTTAAGAAGGTATGGTATATGAATTATAAATTTATTTATTTTTTGAACCCAAAACGAATGTGATAAATAGAATATTTTTTATGTTCTATTATCCTTTACAGTGAAAGATGAGTTTGTGGTAGAAATTAGTTAATGGATGAACTAAACTTGCCATGTATATATTTTTCTTCTTCTCTTATTATATGAAGAAATTAATTCTTATACTTTATTGAAGGGATCATAAAACCAAAAATATGTTATCCTAATACCTTATGTTTTGTTGAACTGATGGTATTTTAAATCATCATAAATTGATGAATTTAAGGACCTCAATTTTACAATTTTTGTGATTGATGACCACAATCACTACCAATAAATATTTAAAATTTTCTTTCAATTATATGTCTCTAATTTCCACCAATTTTCTCCTAATTGAGATCATAATTTGGTGGTGACCATTTCATTTATCTTTTCCTCTTATTAAGACTAAATTTTATTAACCCAATTTCTGATGTGGGTGTTCCCACAAAAATATTTTCTATTTTCAACCTTTTATTTTAAAAAAACAATTTCAAATTGTGGGGACACAATTTATTGAAGGATCAGAGAATGTAACACCCCAATATTTCATAGTGCGTTATTGCTTCAAAATAATTCAATAACTTGCACTACACGCAACGCTGAGTTCTAGCACACCACGACTTACCAAACTAGCCGTTCAAAAGCGGTTATGATTAGTATTAACTGAATTGTGAACATTATATAATACTTATAATTTTAGAATCCATATTATGAGTTTCTTAGACATAATGTAAGAACAAATTCATTTTTTAGATAAAAGAAGTATTTTTCAAAAAATGCACTTTTCTGAGTTTTAATGGTGAACCCTTTTTAAATCCAATATTTGAAACTTTTATATATTCAATTTGAAAAAATAAACTTCTTCTTTAGAATCCGGACATAAGAATTTAGTTTCAATAAATTTTTGGTGTTTTTCAGATAACTTTCATATTTTTATGTATAATGAAAATTACTAAATTTTAATTAAATACAACTTTTTAATCAAAATAATTAGTAGTGATAAATTATGAATTTGAGGTATTTTATAGTATAATTAGATTATATTTTTACCATTTAATACAATTTTGGCAATTGGACATAATTTCAAATTTAAACTGGACATAAGAAAGTACCAATCTTTTGATAGTTAATATTTCTTAAAAACACGCTTTTTGTTTTGACAACATGAATTAATTTTAAATTAATATCTGCCACTTCAATCTTTTGAATTTTGAAAAAATGGATTCTATATTTAGAATCAGGAGTTACAAATTGTGTAAATATGTAACTTTTATTTTTAGAAATTTTGAATAATTACTTTGGTAAATATTTTATTTACCATGGTTAAAGTGATAATCCGGTAAATAAGGGTAAAAAATAATATTATAATAATATTAATTTACCCTAAAACATGTCCTAACACTACTGGTTGATACATGTCCGACCATGGGAATATTTTTGTCGATTTTGGGATGCCATGGATTTACTTGTAAGTGATAATGACACTTTATATAAATTATGTTAAAGTAAATACAAAAATGACAT
The DNA here is from genome assembly GCA_963277665.1 of Viscum album. Classification (NCBI taxonomy): domain Eukaryota; kingdom Viridiplantae; phylum Streptophyta; class Magnoliopsida; order Santalales; family Viscaceae; genus Viscum; species Viscum album. The sequence goes on from OY728148.1 coordinate 909,183,974, forward strand.
AAGCATGTATCTTTTAGAAAAATAATTTTTAAAAAAGGATATATATGTTATATTTTAGAATATAAATAATTCCTAGAAATATATAACGATTTCATACATAATGGTATTTTATTTGTAATTTTTAGACATTGAATAATTACATTTATTTATGACACAATAATGATGCAATAATTTTTTTATTAATGAAAGAATCAAATAATTGGTATTAAAAATGTTAAAATAAATATAATTTGAAAGTCTTGATGACATACAAGAATTTTATTGGTTAATATGAAATGATAGTATTTCTTAAAGGAATATTGTTTAAATTATTAAACTGGTTAATACTTTAGAAAAAATGAATTATTATATAGTGTCAAAATTGACATAAAAGAGTCTTTAAAACAAATATTATATTATTATTTCATATTCTATTCCTAAAATTCTAAGGTTCATACAAAGAACTTATATCATGATATTTGTATCATTAATATACCACTTGGATGTCGGTTGGATGTATATTGTATGTTTTTCGACCGTATAATTTAAAAATTCAAAGAGTCATGGTAAATGTCAAACTATTTAACTAAGAGTTAAATATAAATGATAAGGTTAATACAGTGACCCAAACCTGTCTAAAATATATTGGTTGAAATTATTTTGAGACATAACTAGATTAAACTTCATATAATATACTTTGGAGCCATTAGAAATAGAATATGAAATTATTATAAAATATTATTTTTAGCTTTTCCTATGGTGCCCCTCACCCCTCTTATAAAAGAGAACTTCCACTTCTCACTAATTCGCACCATCAAAGCCTTTTGCCTCATCCAAAACCTACCCAAATATCCTCCCCACTTCCCTCACTGAAACCTATAGGTCTTAGTTTGATCATAAAGCCAACCTAAGGAGCCGTTTTGATCAAATCAAAAGGAAGAACCCGAAGAAGAGGTAATGTTTTCACCCCCCTCTTTCAAGTTCCTTTCTTCTTCAAATTCTTCTTTCTTTGATATTTCCATTCAAAAATAATAACTCCAGTATCTTCTATATACTGTTATGTTATTATAAATATGTTACAACGATATTAATTATTCTATCAATCCTTTGAATGACAAGTCACCATACGTGCAAACGTAAGGCTTACCATCTCCACGTCGTGGTGTAATTGTTATTCAAAACATTATTATTTGGATGGGTATGATAATGATGTGTAATTGAATTAAATAATAAATATAAAATTATAATGATTCTGTATATATTATATAACATTCAATTATTTATTATTTTAATATCAAGAGAATGATATTGTTGCTCGTGCGTACGTACAAACTACCGTCTCCACGAACATGATGAGATTCATCCCCCATCATATCCATTCAAGTCTAATTATCATTTTATGATTAAAAATATTTTTTATAGACTTCATATAATTCTGTATATGAATAAGATACAACCTATCCATAACAAACATGGCTTATGTAACAAAACATATAAAAGAAAACCACTAAGTTAACACCCGAAACGATGATAATACTAAGATATTATTAACAAAGCAATGTTAAAAGATCATATATGATATCATATTAATGTATATGATTCTTGTATAGTTTAATAAAAATTATTTAACCATTATACTAGAGGTTAACCTACCCTCTATCAAAGAAAAAGAACAAGGTAAGGGTTTATTTCACAATCTCTTCATTATCTGATATGTTTATACGTAATTATCAATTGGGTCCTCTTTATCATCCACATCCATGTTTCTTAAAAATGTATTTCAAAACATTCTTACTATTTTAAAGAATATGGGTTAAAGTCATTTATACCCATGTTTGAATTTTTATAATATGTTTATAAAGGAATATTTACGTCGTTTTCCAAACAATTTCCTTTTTAACCTTTTCGAAAAAATTAACGTAAGAATGTTTTTTAACATATACGGAGGGTGCGACTATTTACTGCAGTTATAAAATAGTCGAAGCTTCCCTTAAAATTTTAAAATAAAATTTTCAATGTTAATGATTTCTTTTATAATTATGTGACTTTTAAATGATTTCAAAAAAGGGATATTTCCCTCAAATAGTTTTGATTTCATCTATTTCAACATCCTTTATTGTATTTTTATGCTTATTTAAATTTATTTATTATGATAAACACATCCATATTGTATTGAAGGTTTTGTGATATGTTTTACTGTGGATGTGTTATTTTTATAGCATTCATGGTTTATGGAGAAGGTATTGAAATTTCATATGCTTGTTTTAATCCACATTTTAATGTTATGTTTAAACCTGTTCATATGAGGAATGCATTGGACTTAATAAGTGACAGGTGGAGCCCGCTATAGCTCCTCGATGCGTCGATAGGTCTCATGAGACAAACTAGTGTCTTGGCACAAGGCCTTGAAAATATTATTTCTATTCATGGAACAAGGCCTTGAATATGTGGTTAGGATAGTCTGGCATTATGAATTCCATCATTATGAATGTGGTTATTGATATTGCATGTGATTATTCTACTAGTAGAATATCCATGTGCATAAGTAAATGACATTATTTCATTTTATTTCTACCATATTATGCTATATTTCAAGTTTAAAAGGATTTTTTTAATTATAAATTTCCTTAAATGTTTATGCTTATTTATTAAAGTTTCCACTATATTGTAATCCTTACTTGGTATCTGAGTTCACCCCATTCTATGTTTTATTTTTCCCAGGATGCGATGAAGTATTTTATGAAATACATGCAGGGATAGTATGAGGGGATATTAGTGTGGTCTATGGAAACAAGATGTTGTTGTCTTTTTTCACTTTATGATGTAATGTAAGCTTTATGAAAGTATCTAGCATTTCCAAGGCTACTAAACTAATTGGTCTTTGGAGACATGATCTTTTATGATCATGCCAATGTTATGTAATAATGCACCGACTCTGGGTAACTAGGGTCGAGGCGTTACAATTTTTTGATGTGTAGAATCCAAAAATGAAGTCCATTTTTCAAAAATAATTTTTTTGAATATGATTAATTTAATATTTAATTAAAATCATACCTTATTATAAAAAAACATTTTAAAACATTTATTTAGTTATCCTAAAATATAGGTACATCATAATTTCACTTGAATACTATTTTTATACTATCATATGTAAGAATACTATTCATTAGGTTATATCACCATTCATAATGGAATGTTTCTATTCATAAGGGTAGGTAATTATTTTCCAAAAATTATTTTTATTTTATTAGATTCCAAAAATCATCTTGAACACAACCGTGCATGTTAGATTTTCCAAATTCCAAATACAGAAGTGACAACTTATATTTTAAAGTCACTTAACACTTAGTATTTCATTATATTGTATTTTCATGTTATTTTATGACATACTTATAAGAATGGAATTTCCATTGATAAACATTGTTTCGTTACAATATCACTTATATAACCACATATAAAAATTATTTTAGTAAAAAATACTTGTTTATGTAATTTTCTTCTTTATTTTAAATTTATTATTATAAAATTTCATTATCAATCCCAAGTGGATCCATGTAGTCCCAAAATTAATCCATGGATTCCGTTGGTTAGACATATCTCATCCAATATGATTAGGACATGTTCTAGGGTTGTTTTATATTATTATAATATTGTTTTCAACATTATTTACAAGATTTACCCTTTACCCATGGTAAATAAAAAAATTACTAAAGTTTCTATTCATAATGTCCAAAAATAAAAGGTATATATTTAAAAAATTTGAACTATTTGATTCCAAATATATAACACCCTTTAAAAAATTTTAAACACCAAAATTTTATTAATTAATTTAAAAATAATTCCCATTGTCAAAACCAGAAAGCAAGTTTTTAAGAAGTAATAACTATCAAAAGAATGACACGTGTTTATGTCTAACTTAAAAGTGGAATTGTTTAAATGACTATAATTGGATTAAATGATAAAAATATTGTCCAATTAAAAATTAAAACTTATTAAAAATAAAATATAACCATGTTAATAAATTAGATTAAATGGCATTTTGACTTAAACCAAGCAGTATTTTCACTATTCATCGAAAATGATCTATACCAGAAAATTATCAAAAATATATCCAAAGTAAATTATGATTTCCAGATTCAATAGAAGATGTTTATTTTTTCAAATATTAATTATAAAAGTGACAAAAAATAGATTTAAAAATGGGTTTCCATCAAAATGTGCTAAAACGACCTTTTAATAATATTTGATATTTTAATGCTTAAAATCTGAATCATTCTTATTTTAATACTCTAAAATTTATTAGAAAAATGTAAAGATATTTAACAAACATATATAATAATATTGCAGTTATTTATGTTCATTTCCACTAATACAACTACTTGGAGTTAACTGCCATCTAAAATAATAATAATATTATATTATTTTTTGGCATAACTCAAAGTTGTGTGCAACGTAAGATTTAAAAGAAACGTATTGTTGCGTGTTGAGTAAAATATCAAAAAACATTTTCCCTTTAATGTAAAAATAATATCATATTCAGAAATATTAATAGAAATGAAAAAATATTATTCTATAAATACTTGGGTTGTTACAGGTAGTTTGGAATAATAAAAAAATGTCCCTTAAATTATTACCAAACTACATTTCTAGTTGGGACAATATGTACATTCTCCAAAACACCCATAATCAACTTTGTTTTTTTATCCTTCAACAAAAACTAAAATTAAGAGTTAAAATGGATGATTAATAATTAAAATAATAAGAGTATTATGAAAAATAATACCCAATATTATATAATTTATAACACCATATTTGTATGTAACAATCTGATTTTTAATGAAATATTGTTTTCCAAATTAATTTAATTTCATTGATAGATTGTGTTACACACAACATTGAGATTTGACAATCCAAAATTTACTATTAATTTTTTTATTGAAACATAAATGTTAAAACCGAGCAATTTAATTTATGGATTTGAATAGGATAATTAAATTTTGAAAAATAATTATTAATGGTTTTGATAAATAAAATATATTTATAAATAATAACATATTTTTTTTGTGAAGTCTTTATATTCATGGAAAATATACTTTTCCCAAAAAATTATTTTTATATAATTTTATAATAAAATAATAAATTTTTTTTGTCAAACTTTAAAAACATTATTTTATAGAAATAATTTCGTTTTTTAAATCAAAATTTCAATACTATCTTGTTGTTATTTTTTGATAATTTTCTGAAAAGATTATTTATTTCAATAAATAGTAAAAGATACTGATTTTTATTAAAAACAACTTCTCAATTAAAATTATTTTAAATGTTAAATTTCATTTAAAAATGATTTTTGAAGTAATAATAAATAAATTGTATTACAATTAATTCTATTTAGTTCATTAGAATCAATTTATGTTCACTTATGTTAAAAAAATATTATACTTATGAAAATGATTTTTTTTGAAAACAAATTTTTTGTTACATCTGCGAGTTTAATTTTAAATTAAATTTAGTAAATTGGATACCATATTTATAATAAGAGTAATTAATTTTATTTAACAAGTCAAAATTAATTATTTTTCATAATGAATAATAAATACAATAAAAACTAATGTTTTTTATCTAAAATGATAAAGGATAAAATGAAAAAATATTTGTGATATTAATAATTTATTTCCATATTTGGACGTTACATCATATAAGTTTCTAGAATGAGCCATTTTGGAAACATTTTTTCAGGTGTAAAATGTGGGTATATTTTCTAGATTTCCAAACATCAAAGTGTGTCCTCTTCAACACTTATAAAAGGGTACCTACTCTCCTATAATATTCACAATTAAAAATGATTTTTGGATAAGACAATACCTAAAAAAATAAATTCATTAATACCATTATCATTTCATAGAATAATTTTTTTATTAGGAAAATCTCTTAATAAAGATTTATGTGTAAATCTGAAGTGGTTTTTCGATGAAGAGGTATAGTCCTAAACCATGTGTTTTTGTTTTATTTATTCTTCTACCACCTTTATATATTATTAAATTTTGATTATATAGTAACATATTTATATAAATTATTTTTATATTTTATCATTTTTTCATAACGTACATCATTCTCTCCTTCAATCAAATGGTAAACAAAACTGTCGATCATGTGTACGGAGGACTACCTCCGCACGAACCGATGTAATTCATTTTCAATCACCTCATCACACATAGAGATATAATTATTTATTTAACTTATTTATATGATATTTATGAAATTATAAATCTTTTTAATTATAATATCACATCTAATTACTTTTATTCTAGTTATTTGGGAAATTATAATATCTCTTGTGCATATGTGTGGACTACCATCTCTAGGATACTATGTGATATTTTTTTCAATTTATTATGACTTGTATGGTAATTAGGGTAGATTTAATGGATATATATAATAGATATTATAGGGAAATTATTATTTAATGGTTTATCAATTTTTACCTTTTTAATTACATCATTAGAGAAAATGGAAACAACATTAATGCGTTTGTACGACATACCATCTCCATGAACAATGTAATTCATTTTCATATCTCTAATTTTTATAGATGAATCTAAATTTGAATATAATTAAAATATATGATATATATATCTTATTATTGAAATTATGTATATTATTTAACCCTAATCATATTACTAGAACTGAAACTATAAAACCATAACCTATATGAAAAAAGAAGCAATATCACCAGGAATAATGATTTTATTAAATAATTATTGTTAAATGTGTGGTAAAACGTTATAATTCAATCACATATGGTATGATATATATTATTATGGTTGAATATTATTTTTATAATAAACCTATATTTCTTATAAATGTGGTTAAAATGTTTATGAAGAAATGTTTGACTTGATGTAAAGGATTTGCTTCTCACTTTTATATCCTGGGGACACAAGCCATATTCACAACTTGTTTATTTTTATATAGTTTATATCCTACCCATGAATTTATTTTAGGATTATTATCTTCAATATTATGAGATATAAATATCTATATAAGGTTTTTTATTTCATGGGTCTTATGATTCAAATGTTACCAAAGTAGTAAATGTTTTATGTTACAATCTCATTGTTTATCGAGTTTACTTTTGATTATGTTTCGATGATGACATATTATGATATATATCCCAATATACTCAAGAAATTTATTATAATATGGTTGTTTATATTTAATTCATGTTCTTTTTCATTTTACCAACTTTAATAACTTATAGGAGAAAAATAATGATTTTTTGGAAAATTGAATTTATTTATCTCTTTGGCCAAAAAAACATTTTATTCAATATCAATGTTTTATTAAATGTTTTATTTTTTTAATATTATTAAAAAAAATTTATTTTTATTTTATCCATTTTTTGAATTTTAAAATTTAAATATGAATATTATTATCTTTGACCAAATGAGTAACTTTTGACTTTTTATCGAAAATTTGAGAAAAATATTTGTTTTTAATTATATGAAAATGAAAAGTATTTCATGACAATATGAAAAATCAATGATTTAATGATTAATTTACAAGTATCCAAGGTTATATTAAAAGAAAACAATTTATTTAATATATGGGAAATTTTTAAATTTTAAAAGAGTGATTTCAAAATAGAAAGTATATTTTCATAAATAATGTTTTAATTATATTTTTATCAAATTTATATTCATTAATTACCAAAAAATTGGGTTTTCTTATATTTTATTGGGGAAATGACCTAGTGGTACCATAATTATTCTTTCTGTTGACCGTTTTTGTTTATGATTATGATGATGATATATTTATGGAAGCCGTTTGTCTTACATGGGTTATGTTATGATTAAATATGGAAATATATATGAAACCCATTCCTTTTCCAAGGGTTTAGATTAATGTGAATAGTTTGTAGTATTTATTTGATATTATTATGATTACTTATATTTGAGTCCATTAAATCCTCCCAATTTATTGGGTAATGTATTATATATTATGAGATAATTATGGAGAATAAGTCAATGTACTAAATCTTCTATAGGAAATAAATAAAAGACATTGATCCTTTATGGGAAACAAGTAATTGAGATTGATATTATATAGGAAACAAGATTATGTGGTTGATTAGATATGGTAATCATGTTTACGTTCTTGATCCACTATAGGATATATGTGGCGAAGTCTGGTCCATTATGATAACTGAAATAAGTGGGGATTCTTGAGAAACTACAATTAGATGGTCTTCATAGTTAGCCTTGACATACTATATGGTTTATATACATTTTATGGTGACACAATTTTATAAGATGAATTTGGGTTCATGATTTATTTATTATGATTTCTCACTCTTATTATTAGAGTCATTAAAATGATAATTTATGATGCCATGGCTCAGGTTTATGATCCATGAATGATTGGGTATGGATATTTTATATCATACTCATAATCCCACACCATTATACATACGATATGATTTCTTATGATCATCGATTGATATCTTATATGTTTACCCTTATTGAGAATATGTTCTCACCCATTCTTATGTTTTGATTCCCCAGGTTCTAAATAAAGTTATTATCTATGATATGTCTAAGAAGGGTTCAAGTTAGGATGAAATTTGGGGGAGATGATTTAGGTCATTTATGAACTAATTGTTTTTGTATCCATTTTTTCAATGGTAGTAGACCCATACAATTATAGGATGGATCATTATGTTATATAATGAATATTTATCTATAAAGATGTAATATCTATACTGTAAAATCAGGTTATAGCCACGTTTTATAACAATTAATACATGCCACTAAACCAATCCTATATACAACTACCATGGGTTGGATGACCACAACTAATATTGGAATAGATATATGGAAACATATATTTCCATGGATTTAAATAGTGTATATAGACCTATCTCCATGGTTTAAATAGTGGTTATAGACATATATCCATGATTTCAAAAGTAGGAATAAATCTATTTCTATAGTTTAAAAGCATGTATATTAATATTTCGATGATAGTATATACCATGATTTGTAACCATATAAATACACTTATATCCATTTTCGTAAAAAAATTGTATATATAATTCCATATAATAGTATATCTACAGTTTATAACAATGGCTAGTGGTGTATTTCAATGGTTAAAACTGTGGAAATTAGTTTGTTTCCACTGTTCAAAAACATAGTTATAGACCTTTATACCAAGAAAATAAAAATATAGCTTCCTTGATACTCTACAGAAATTCACTGACATCATAATACAATTATTCAATATATACATAAACAACGAGACAAAAAAACAATTAAATATAACAATAATAAAACTATACTGAATAATAAAATTCATCATATAAAAAAAGAAAAAAAATATGATTTAAATCAGAGGTGAGCCTCAATATGAGTATCATCAAAACCATGATAACTCTCATCCACACCTCATTTATAAACACAATAACCACCTCTCACACCACCAAAATCATCATCCCCATGTGCATCGTCAATGGTAGCGACATAAGCATCGATATATGCATCATCATCGGTATCAACACTTGTAAGATAAGAAGAATATATATAAACAGAACACATCTTAATGAAAAAAGAATCAACCACTATTGTAGATTATAGTGGATATGTAGGATAAAGAGAAGATATACATTTCATTATTTGTACATTTATCATCTTTTGACGTTGTGTATCTTCTTATAATTTTTTTAGTTTTATATATTATTAGTGAATTAATTTATTCCATTATAAACGTAACATAACTAGTACTACAAGAAATACTGTCAGAAGACTAGAATCAAGATGGAACAATCTTCTCCTATGTTGAAAAATCAATCTTTCATAATGTTTATCTCCATATTTGGGATTGATATGGTCATTGGAGTGAAAATTTTATGGTTATTTCTCAATAAATTCCATTAAATAAATTTTTTCAGTGATATATAAAATAAATTTAAATGATACAACAATATAAAGAATTAAATTTGGTCAAAATAGATGAAATTGATATATACATACAATCACATTCTGGGTTTCACTATTTACCACAATACCATCACTCATTATTCTTTCTGGTACAAAATAGGGTAGAGTAAGAAACATGACCCTTAATATTCTGTAATTTTTTTAAAGAAAAAAAAATAAAAAATGAAATAAAAGAAGTGGATTAAATAACAATAAACCAAGTTAAACATAATCAAATTGATCTCAAAAAATATATTTGAATTTAAAAACCAATTTTTTTATGTAAATTAATTTGAATTAAAAAATAAAATATTAATCCAAAAGAATAAAAAAAGTAAATGAATGAGAATAAATTTAAATCTTATAAAATCATGAAGATCCAATTGAGATGATTTAAAATTGAGTAAGAAAGATAAAATTAAATATTTCCTTGAAATAGGATGATTCAATTGAAATTATTATACTATCGATCATAATATTTATGGTGTGAGAAGAAAATATAAATCATGAAAAATGATTAAGTCTAGAGAAAGGAATTAAAGATTCACATTTGGAGGTATTTAATATTATTATAGAAACAAATTTTACCTGATTAGTGAATCCCAAGATCCTAAGAAAATACATTATTTTTGTCACATTATTGTGTAGGAATTTAAATTACATTGAAATAAAACATTCCAGTGATGAAAAAAAACATTACCACCTCAACCCATGTTATTATAGAATATAATTATTCCAATCACAATGAAATGAAAACCATATTTTCTATGGATTCATTGAATAAATTTCATCACCCTACTATGAATTATTATCTCTGATATAATAATAACAGCAAAACTTGTAGGTAGTTTTGTTACCAACCACCCACTTTACAGTAATGATGTGATGAATTTATATCACATAACATGACAAAAAAAATTAATTTCATGAAATATAAATGGTAAGTAACATGTTATCTATTTAATGGTTAATATGGATATCTTGTATAAGATTTATAAATTTTAAAAATTATGTGAACTTGATCTGATACATTCCCTGTTAAATATCACCCATGCTATGTTAAAAATAACATGATTAAATATTTTTCAATGAGAATGTTTGAGATTATGACACGATGAAGTGATAAATTTGTTTCTTAAACACATGAATATGTATAAATATCCTAATATGTTTAATTTATAATCTGGGATTAAAACATAATATAATTCCATAGTTGGAAAATGATATATTTAAAGGATGTTATTAATAATCTTATAATTCAAGATTTATTCTTTCCCTTAGACATAAACATTCTATGTGGGATCACCAAAATTATTTTACTCAATGACGGTTTGACCCTATATTCTTTAATTATAGTTATTAAGTGATTAATTATTTATTAATGGTGTATCCCTTATGATATATTCTTAATGAAATAATGGGGTATGGTCTGGTGTCCACGATAGTGATGAATTGGAAAAATAATATTGTTGAAAGCCTAGTGTGGTTTATCATAGTTGAGAAATGGGAAAAAATTTCATTGTTAAAAAATGTTAATGATGTTGGTGATGACATGAAAAATTATATTGTGAAAAATGGTGTTACAGATGACATTAAGTGGTCGGAATGATTGAAATCTTCGTTTTATTTTTTTATTGTTTCTTGGTGACTGTTAGTTTTTCCAAGTTAACCTAATTATGAAAATGTGATTGATTTACCCATGTTTATTTTTCTAAGAATGATATTATGTTCTTAGAATATGTGATAACATAGGTATTTGATGTGGAATTAATACATTCCATCAAAAAATCATCCATATGTTTCACAAAGAAGGAAGAAATAAGAATATTTGGATGTGACCTTAATGAACTTTTAGTGGTATGAAGTACTGAGATTCCTAGGTGGAGATTATATTAAAAATATGAGGAATGGGTAGAATAATATGAGGTTAAATTCAAACTAATGGATAATTTACATTGGTTATGGGCTACACTAGTAATTAGATTGATCCAAAAGGTGGATTGGAGATGGAGGAAGATGCGGTGAGGTAGTCTGGATGTGATGACTTGTAATGAATTTATTGAGATGTTTGAGAATGATTTAATTTATTATATTACATTAGAATTTAACATTAAAGATATTAAAGGGATAAAGTATAGTGAAGATAGTATTTTGAGATTTGGAAATCATTATATGGACCTGATTAGTCAGTTTCGGTCCATTCAAACTAGTGGATTAGATCAGACATAACATTTTGAGTGGTCTTTATGGTTCATGATTCAATGATCTATTTTCCCTCTTTCTATAGAGTCATGGAAGTAGTTAGATATAATATAGATTTCATAGAGGGATAGACATTTCCATAATTTTAGTTTTCATTAAAGATCACTCTTGAGTTTCTGTAGAGGTTGGGGTGAATGTACAAAGTTTTAAACCTCATATTTCATAAAAGAAGAGAGTGAGGCATTCCTCTAGAGTTAGTGTGGTGTTTGAGCCCTAGGGTTGAGTAACTCAAGTTTATTAAGGTTAGGTATGTGGATATATTTTTATTTTAATTATTTGAAGAATCACCAATACAATTTTCTTAAAACCAATCGAGAATGAACTAGATGACTGTGAAATAAAAATGAATTTTAAGGATTTCATTTCATTCTGTTCAAATGAAAAAAATATTTAATAGATTGGTACAAAGCCAATATATATTTTATGTTCTATAATTACTATATAATTAGTAGTTTATCTAGAAATTTCATAGTGAAATATGAATATTTTGAATATGATTATCAACTCAAATGATAACCGAGGAGAAATAATTCATTGAGTACTCATCATGGAATGATGTTAATAGTTTGAAATGATATCGAAAAAACCGAAATAAGATACACCGTCTCCTTAAACATGATGATTCATCATTACAAGTTGGTGGTGAACATTTTAAATTGAATATTTATGGAGCAATAAAGAAAAGGGATGATTTAAAATAATATATTGGTTTTTGGTAGTCTATAGATAAGTATAGACATAAGACAACAAATTACAAACCAATATGACAAAAAACATGAAAGTTAATAAATAAAAATTTCAAAAAAGTTAAGCTACATATTTTAAATGTAAAAGTAAATGTTATTTCTCTTAATCTAGGAGGGAAGTGTGTCCAAAAGTGTGAATGTTTTTTATTTCTCTTTTATTTATTTTAATTCTCTCATATTTATCCTATATGAAATAATTTAGATAATATCACTAAAATAAATAAAAAAAGGAACGAAAAATTTTAAAATCATTTCAAAATAAATAAATTATTATATAAATATATATATTTAACTAATACCTTAAATTCTAGAATCTTCCAATACTCGAGATTCTGTTAATACTGTGATATTGGAAAATAATTAATGATCGATATCTCATCAATACTAGTATCAAATCGCTGTTTCAAACCTGTATAAAATTTATACATGTATGGTTTCCAAATTTCACCCAAATCCATTAATCTTGTGGCCTTGAAATTATATTTTATGAAAATTATATCAGAGTTAATTTAGAAAAAATATTTTCAAACAAAATATTATAAATTAATATATAATAATATTGATTAACATTAATCACCCAAATCTCTACCCACGAATTTTACTTTATTTAGTCTCCAAATTCATTCCAATACAGTGGTTGAACTATAAAAATATTATTATGTTTATAATGTTTTCCTATCAAAATTATACATTTCATACCATTTTTCTGGATTATTATTTCGTCCAATTTTATTAAACGATGATATGTGTGTTCCAATTATAGAACTCTTTCATTTTCATGTGACCACATTATCTGATAGAGGATGCAAAAAATCATGAAAAATGATAATTAAAGGAATATAATATATATGAAATTATCATTAATCACTATCTATAAAGTTCAAACACATACTAATAGATGTGGGATCTACTAAACACTGTTGTCTTTCATTTAGATGATAAAGGGGAGTATCCTATTTAGTATGTGGGTTATCTACAATAGAAGTACTATCTGTAGTCAATAAAGTTAAATGCTATGGTGGAGGGAAAAACCTAATAGATAGCCCTGTAAATATTGAGGTAGAAATGTATATTGATAGAGAAGTTGAATATATGGGGGAGTAGTTCCCTATATAGAGGATGGTGAGAATGGGTAATAAGGTGGGATGGGGGCCTCATAACTACCATCCTGTGTGGGTACACAGGTAATGAGATATCGAAAAGGTTGGTGAGGAGAATGTGGAGATGTAATAATCAAAGGATGACCTCCTGGTGATCGATGGTGGATAATGAGAGGATAAACTAAACAACCTCATAGTGAGTGAATTGGAAAAGTGGTAGGATGAACTATAAATTTTTTCATACCTATACCCTTTCTATATTGTTATCCTCTAAACAATAATAAAATCATATCATCAAAGATGTATCCTATAATATAATAGATGATAAAATTAGAAAAATAAAAAAAATATGAAGGGACATAATATCCAAATATAAAATGTACTTATATTGGTGATCATAGGAGACATGCCTAAATATATAATACATTGTTTATTTCACTACATTATCATCCTTATAAATTCATAAAAATTAGGCATATTGACCAAAAAATTTATAATTGTATTATATGATAAATAGTAAGAATAAAAATGTTAAATTACAGTACCATTCAACTTCCAATACAAATGAAAATTAAGAAAATTCTATTTAATGAAAAGAGTTATCAACATAAAAATCTTAATTTCATTACATTTTGATATTTAGTTACCAAAATATAAACTCATTTTAAATTTTAAAAATCTATTTAAAGGTACTCGTTTATTAAATAGTAACATTAATGTTCATGGTATGTGGTTGTTTATTTTTTAGATTTTTGATCACTAACATAAACATTTATAGTATTTGAATTATTAATAGAAGGTTTACAATAGTAACTTAAAACAAGCACTAATAAGAAACATCACTACAATATCATTATTATAATAGTATTATGATATCATAATCACTATATCTGGTTACAAATTCATATATTTAAATTCATTAGTATTAGTGATAATATATCATCATTGAGGTAGCATGCATCTCTTATAGGAAATATTAGTAGCATATAATTACATATGTACTTCATCCAATATTATTAGTAGAATTACACTAATAATGATTAAATAATTTAATGTTCAAATTCTTTAATAACACTATTACATTGGATGTTCATATATATTTACATTATCAGTGATTGCATTACTATAGAATTAATAAAACTCGCTATGATTCTAGTAAAAATGCGTATAAAAACAATATTACTCTTGAATTTTTTACAGTAGTAGTAAAACTATTTACTTATGTTCCATACATTTTCTAACAATACAGTTTGATATGTTTCTGGTTCACACCAATCCAGAAAATCATGTATACAAAATGTTCCAAATTTTAATTTAAGACTATACTGTAGAAAGTAAAATGATTCCCCCAAAACAACAAGACCATGGGTTTTCGTTATATTTAACAATAAATATAACTACCCTTAAATATAATTTACTTTAAAAAAAATAAATCATAATAGACTACTGAAATGTTTTTTCTTTACATTCATATTTAGTGTATCGCTGCTGGAAATGAATTGCAGTAGTGTTATTTTAGTATTTGTTTTTGAAAAACTAGTTATTAAATATGTATAAGAAACTTCATTTTAAATTAGAAATAAATTTATTTAGGAAATTTACTTAAGTTAGTTAAATGAAAAAAATTATTTGAGATGTTTTTCGTCAAACCTTAAATTTTTTGTTAATGAATCAAAAAGATGACTTTAGATGCCTACCTGAACTAAATATTATTTGGTAAAAATGTGGGTTGTTTTCATTAGAAATCATTAATTACTATATTTGGAATCATAATTTTCCTTCTTAAATGATCACCTATAATGTATTATTCATTTTTGATAATGAATCTAAAATATCATAATTCAAAAAATCATTTGAAAATTGTAAGGTAATACAATAACTCTCCCTTACACTTAGTTAATTATCTATGGGTATCAAAATTCACTATTAATGTTACAGTCATTTTAAAAAATTATTTTTATGATACTTCACAAAATTTCCATCTAGATGATAAGATCACTAACTCATCTTCCTTGGAAAATAGAACTGTATTTCACTGTTTTACTTTTTTTCACCATTACTGAAATGTGTTCTACAAACCATTAATTCTACGAAAACACATATAGATTTTACATTATCTAGTTTATATATTTTCTCACACAATATTATGTTTATACACTATCCTTATCAGTGTCTTCCTTCATTTTCATGCGTCACTTATTTTCTAAACATTTATATTTTTATTCATTTCCATATTTATTCACTATTGTATTGATAGTCATTTATTTTAATGTCCTTATAAGTATATCATTTATAAATAGGGGTTTTGAGCTCCTCATTAAAATTTTGAAATTTGGAAGAAATGTATTAAAATAAAATAAAATAAATAAGGAATCTAGGATAAGAAGTATGGTAACATGGTATAAAAAATCTCACTAACTCTATATGTTTGGAATCATTTCTATTATAAAAAATGTAATTACATATTTTATAGCTTAATTTTTTACAGTAGTGTTTTTTTTGATATAAACATTAACACACCACATTAAGTTATAGGTTCATGTATTGGAATATGTTATTTACAATATAAATGGAAAATACCAAATATTTATGATATAATGAATTGTGTTGTACTAAAGTGAACATACAATGTCTTAAACATTTTTTATTAATGTAATTTTTAGAACATGGTTTCTTTGGTTCCCTCTTTTGTGTAAGAATTATATACTAATCATAATTAATGTATCAATAATATCAACTAATTTATGATCATAATTTATTTATGGTAACTATATAAATTGAATTAATGGAATAAATTCTACTGAGCCACCTAATAGAATTGAAAAATGGTTAAGATACAAGGAGGAAAATATTCCCCCATATTTTAACTTGAACAAATAAATATCCCAGACTTAAGTCCTAATTTAAATATAGATATTATTTCAATTAATATTAAATTCATGCTATATATTTTATTTATATTCCTTATTCCAACAAAAGATTTATAATCTACCCTATACTGCCCAAACTATTTAAACAAATTAAACTTCTCATTCAAACTCAACATCACAAGAGTGACCATTTCGTCCTTATACCATTATGGATGAATTTATAAATTGGTCATTAGTTCATAAAAAACTATTGTATATAGTCTAATTTTTTATATTTTTAAATTTTATGAACCATTTTACACAAAATCTTGTTCAATAATTCATCTGTGTTTGTAGATATAGTCTGTAGTTGATTGAACTTTTTTAAACATATTATTATTTACATAATTTAATGAAAAATTAATTTTTCACATATATTTTAGATATAAATTCAGTATATTATATGGCCATGAACATGAAAAAAAGTTTCTTATAAAAATATTATAATGCCATGCTTTACCACATATATAATATGTGATGCATCATTATTGAAAATTTACCCCCAAAAAATCAAGTGTACGACCTAAATTTTTACAAATTTCATGAACTTTTTGTAACTCCCCAAAATTATAAAAGAATAAAATTATATTTAATAAATTTTGTGACAAAAAAAAATGTGTAACATATTTTACATAAAGAACTATGTTTACTTAGTGTTACATTTAAAAATGATTTTCTTCAATATCTTTCATTACACACAAGACCATGTTTTACTGAGAAAAAATGTATTATAAAAAATGTATTATTTAATATAATAGTTATAAAAAAGACATTAATTTTTAGAGTATGAATAGTTCTAAATAAATTTTGAAAATTATGTTTATCTATTTTTTATTAATAAAATAATAATCATTAAAAATAAAAATAATTATTTTATGAAAAATTATATTTGTTTAAAATAAGGGTTATTCGTGCTTAAA
The DNA here is from genome assembly GCA_963277665.1 of Viscum album. Taxonomy (NCBI): domain Eukaryota; kingdom Viridiplantae; phylum Streptophyta; class Magnoliopsida; order Santalales; family Viscaceae; genus Viscum; species Viscum album. The sequence goes on from OY728148.1 coordinate 909,201,864, forward strand.
GAAATTATTTTAATATTAATTTTAAAACGTTTATAAAATTTATAAAAACAATAAACACAAAATTTTAAAAAATATTACCAAAATTATATTATAGTGAATTTTTTGTTTTTTTGAGAAGTTTAATATTTTGATAAATTGTGAAAAAATATAGAATTGTAATTGAAAAATACATTTTCATCAAAATAATTTAAAATATAAAGTTATATTTTAAAATTATTTGAAAGTAAAAAGAGTAAAAATATATATATAACAATCTATTTTTGTCCATTGTAAAGATTTCAAAATATAATTTGGTTATAAAAACACTTCATAATTTTGATCATTTTTACTTTAGAAAACAACTTTCTCATCACGTATGAAAGATATATTTTAAATTATAATTTCACCCTCATGAGAATTGAATTTGGAAAAATGGATTTAATATTTTTAATAACAATAATTTATTGTTTTTAATAATTACAAATTAATTTTTGACCAATTTTATTTTTGAAAATAGTTAAAATAAATTTGAGCGATTAAGGTAAAAATGAGTTTACCGAAGGTTAAGTATAATACATAAGGGTCCAAATGAACTAGAAACATTTCCAATAGAAATATTCCTACCATATTTGTACATTATAGATTATTTTATCGAAAATTTACCCTTATTGGGGCATGATGAAATGGAAAAAATATGGATGGAAATCGATGTTTAAAAAAATTACAAGTATGCCACTCACCCCCCTTATAAATGGCCACCCTCTCATCCTATATTCAAACCTTAAAAAAAATTGTTTAGAATTTTATTCCCAAATAATTCCAAAATATTCATGTACTAATCATGTAATCCTTATCTTAACTATAATTACATCCTAGAACTATTTTTGTGCAATCCAAAGGAAGATACCTGAAGAAGAGTTAGTGTTCTTCAACGAGGGTCTTTATTTTATATCCTTCACCACATGATTAATTTTTTATTAAAAAATTATTATATAATAACCTCAGAGAAATCCATATTATGATATTTTTATGATATTTTTATTACTTACAAACACAAAAACTTCCATCAAATGGTTTATGAAATTTTCATTCGTGTGTATGAAAGACTAATACCTAATGAACCAATGTCATAAATTTTTCCATTTCTACCTCTCAATGTTGGGTCTGATGATGGATATAAAGTATATATATGATAATTATAAAATATTTATATCTATATAGTAATTATATAATTTATATATTTTTACCTTCCATTATGTAGGAGATACGATAACGTTGCTCGCGTGTATGACGGATTACCACCTCATGTAGCGATGTGATTCCTCTTCCAGTAACGCTTAACATTGAAGGTGATAAAGATGAAATTAATGAGTATATATAATATAAATTAAATAATTGTTATATTAAAAATATATTTATCATTATTTAAATATAATATACAGCATTTTCATTATTTCTTTTTCCCTAATATAAAGACGATGTCATCATTCTTATAAGTGTGCACTACCGCCTTCACAATGCTACGTGACTCTCTTTCTATCACCCAACCACATGGATGATATAGATAAGTATATAATATAGTACATTATTTTTCATTATAAATATTTAATGTTAAAATATTAGTTACCCCTTTCTAGAATGATCATTGAAAAATTGAATCGTTACTCATGCGTACGTACGAACCAAAATCATCATGATCGTAACTTACTTCATTTATCATAAACAACATTATTGATTAGTTTTAAAAGCAAAATTGATATATAATTATGATAATTATTCCATGAATATTATTACGGAAATTATATAAATATATAACATGTTCATAAATTTGATCATTCATAACAAAACACGCAGGAGAAAACATGTCCATTAACTCCTGAAATAATAAAAATATTAAAATATTATTAAAAAGACGAGTGATAAGATTTTATAAAAGGGTAAAATATGAAATTATATATATTAATTTTATTATAGTATAAATTAATAACATTTTTTATAACACTACACACAAAGTTAAAGAACATTTAACCAAAAAGGAAGCATGATGTAAGGGATTTCTCCTAAATTTGCATTCCATTGAGACTTAATTATTATTATTCACCAATTAACTTTTATGTGGATCATATAATTACCCTTTTACATGTAATATCAATATTAATTCATTATTAATGGTATTTTAAGATCCAAATTAAATTATCACATCTAAGTGGATTTGACTTGAAAATTTCAAGGTGTTAAAATTTGGTGGAAAATCTCAATTTCTTTTGTTATTGTTAACATTCCATTAAAAAAATCACATTATTGTAATAAAGTTTTATTGGAAATTAAAATTATGTTAAATTTACATATTATTTTGTGATGGATTTGGTTATTTCCTAAACTATACACCATTTTTACATTTGTAATTCACATTTAAAGTTATTTCTTTTCTTGGGGAAATATTGATAAATCAGTATCCTTTAATCAATATTGATATTTAATGATAATTATAATTTTTTATGATTTAAATCAATTATTAAATAGATACTAAATGTTTTGTACATGTATGAAATGTGTGGGTAATAGTTATATAAATCCCCTTGATGCATGAGTTGTCTCATGAGATGAATCATTTGGCCAATCAGATGGATTTCTACCCAATATTGTTTAAAAAATATTAACAAAGGATTTGATGGTAAAGGTATAATATACTAGTGAAACATAGAATATATTAATTTTTAATTTCCTTCATTTAATATTAATTTATTACTATGCAGGATATTTTCACTATAACATTATCTCTAGATGAATTTTATTATTAGTTATTGATTAAATGACATGTTTTTTTAGTTATTTACCTTTCCATATTGTTTATTAATTATATATCAATATATTCGGTTTATTTAGATGGAATTTGTCTCTATTTATCTACCATTCCATATTGATTATGTTCAATGATTAATTATAGCTTCTTCTGTAATTACCTCTTACTGATCATTTGAGATCAACCTTATTTTGTTTCTTTTACCCCAGATATAAAGATTAATTTTTGGAATGAGTTTCAAGGACTAAAATATTTTAAATTTATTATTGTTTATTTTATTTTCCAATTAAAGAATATTTACCTTGTGTGTAATTTGGGTCTCCAAAACATCAAAACTATTTGGTCATTCCGGATGAAATTCCTTGTATCTACGCCAATGCAATAAATTAAGGCACTGACTCTAGGTGAGTAAGGACTGGTTCATTACAATTTGTATCATAGAATGTTTATTTTAAAGCATGAAACTTTATTTAGGTGGACAGAATATATGAATATAACCATATGATATAATTTGATGATACGTATAGAAGAACATAACTTAGTTTTGGTAAGGAAGATATTTTTTTTTCTAATGATAAATCATTGTCTAGATACTGGATGTGGACGTGGTTCTAACCCCTAGGTACCTAGGGATAATAACTCCAAAAATAATGCATTTTGATATACCCAATCATCAATTGGTTTATAGAAATGTGCCTTAATACACACTTAGGTTGACAATTATAGGGGATATTCTTAGGTTAGATAACATTTTAATTATAAATCATTATAATGGATTTTGAATATATAATGAAAACTTATGGCTTTGGATAAATACTAGACCAAGGATGGACCTATGTTGAAATAAAGTAGATTAAGTATTTGTGCATTGGCAATCAAGAATTAAATTATAAATTTATTACTCCAATATTATTTTGGTTATAAGAATACAAAAACATTTAAGGATTATGTTACATTTTAGAAAATATGTCTTTATTAATATAAGATTTATGAATACTATCACATGTTTATAATATTAAGGTTGATCATACTTTTTTTGTTTTAAACACCTCTTTTTTGGTTTCATGTGATGGGAGTTTACCATGATTGAGGAATTTTTTTGAGAAAGTAATAGAAACCACATGTTTTAGTGGAAAAAATATTTGGGGAATAATGAATTTACATTTTATTGAAAAAATATTAATGTTATTGATAACTTTTAGGGTTAATAGGATCAATATATCCAATGGAGATTATTAGACATTGAAAATAAATGTTTCATTGAAAACCTTAGTAAAAATGTTATTTAATGACTAATTTAATATCAAGGACGTCCATCATAATATTGGGAATGTTATAGGAATAATATTAATATATTTGAGAAAATAGAAAACCAATATAATGGGTGAAAAACAATAATGACTAGGAAGGCTATGTGGCTTGAACTTATAACTAAAGGATAAAAAATGTATAGTGAATACCACTACCCAACGTGATATCCTAGATAATATGTCCTTGTTTTTGGGTAAAAATTTTGAAAAATAAATATTAATGATGAAATAGTGGTATTAATTTTTAAATTTAGATATTAATTTATTAACAAAATTATTTTTGGAAAATATTTAGGGACATATGAAAACACTTTTCACTCTTTCATGGATCTTATGATCCGTTAAAAGTGAATTTTAGTGCTCCAGGAATAAAAAAAATTAAATTATGGATATTAATTTCATTTTGTAAGTGTTGAATAGAAAATTGATCAAATAAAAAAAGTATAAATTTTTACATATAAAATATAAACATATCAATAATGTTTATTTCTGTATATTCTTAGAAAGTAAAAAGAATTCCCCAACCTTAGGAAAGGGACCATTAAAAAAATTATCCTATTACCTTCATATCTGATGAATTATATGGTTTTTCAAATCATCAAATATTTAAGGTTTTTAGGCCCTTAAATTTCAATTGATCTGCCACATTTTCTTGATTAATGAACTCAATAACTCTTTATAAATATTAATACTTTTCCTCCATGTGGAAATATTCAATTTCCACCAATGTTATCTTACTTAGAAACCTAGATATGTGTTACTCAATAAAAAATTTCTACTTCCATTAATCTATTAATGTTGAGTTATTTTTTCAACTAATTTATGATTTAGGTTTCTCAATAATGGTATTTCTAAATGTTAAACACTTGATTTTTGAGATCAAGTTTAAATTGAGAGGACACAATTGATTTATATTGGGGAAAATATAACACCGTGAAATTATAAAAGAAGAACATTTTATTAGATATAATATTTTAAAATACAAAACTATGTTTATCTAGTGTTACCCACAATATTGAGTTTAACTTAAGTTATGTGCAACATTTATTTTTTGATAGATTACGTTACACACAAGACTGAGTTTTAATGAGAAACAATAAATTACTAAAACATTATTTTTTTAATTTAACATTGATAACATATAAATTAATTTAGAGTGTATACAAATTAATAAATAAATTATTATAATTATGGAAATATATTGATTATGAATAAAATAAAAATAATCTAAAAGGAAAAGAAATGTTTTCTGAAAAACATTATTTTTTTCTAAAGTACAATTTAATCTTTATTAGTGTATATAATTTAAAATTAAATTTTAAAAAATTTCAAATATTTACATCAAAAAATAAAAAAAATATAAATAGAATACCAAAACCATATTATGGTTAAATTTTTTGTATTTTTATGAGATGTTTTATTATTTGAGGAATAATGAAAAATACTTAATTCTAATTGAAAACATCCTTTTCTTCTGAATAATTTACAATAGTAAACTTTATTTTGAATTGTTTTGAAAGTAAATATAGTTTAATTAGACATATATTAATCCAATTTATTCCAATTTAATAATTTTTACATTGTATTTAGATATAAAAACAATGTATACTTTTGAACATTTCCACTTTTTAACCCCGCTTTCTCATCACATCATTGAGATTAATTTTAAATTACAATTGTACAATTCCATGAATTTAATTTAGAAAAATGGCTTATATTTTTGGAATAAAAATAATTTAAAATTTATAATTTTGAAAAATTAATTTTTTAACAATGCGATTAGTGAAACAAGTTAAAATTAATTACAATAATTATGGTAAAAATGAGTTTACTAAAGGATTAATATTTACTATTATGTGGAAAAATGAAAAATAATCTTTTAAAAAACCCATATTATGGCCATATTTTGATCTTATGCCTTCCAATATATATAGGGGACCAATACTGGTTCTTTTATAAATAAGAAAAATGAAGGTGGAATTTACTCTTCCAAAAAATTACAAATGTGCCACTCACCCCACTTATAAAAGGCCACCACATATACGTCTATATTAACACCTTCAAAACCAACTGGTTCAGAAAATAACTTCCCAAAAAATTCCAAAAATTCCCTATAATAATCCAATAGTCCTTATATTTGGAATAAATACTACTTATTCAAGATTTTGTGCAAACCAAATGATGATTTCTGAAAAACAGGTAATTTTCTTCAAAGGGAAACTTTATTTTACTTCCTTCCAAATTAAATTAATTTTTTATTAAAAAATTATTATTTAATATCATAAATATTCTAAAAATAGTAATAATTTTTATGTTAATATTATGATCCCAAATTTTATACACTTCCATCAAATGGGTTATGGAATAATCATTTGTTTGTACAACAGTCTGCCGCCTCACGAACTAATGAAATTTATTTTTTCCATTTCCACCTCTGAAGGTTGGGAATGATGATGGATATAAAGTATATATGTGATATTTATAAAATATTTATACCTTATATGTCACTATATCATGTATATAGTTTATCCTCCCATTCTATAGGAGATATGATAACGTCTCTCATGTGTATGACAGACTACCACCATGTAAAGTGATTTGATTAATCTTACACTAACAGTTCACATAATAGGTGATAATGATAAAGTTAATTATTATATGTGATATAAATGACTTAATTATTATAATAATGAAATATTTATAATAATACAAATAGAATATACATCTTTTTATATCTTTCATTTTCACTCAACTAAAGATGATAACATCATTCACATATGTGTAGACTACCGCCTTCATGATGTGATGTGACTCTCCTTACATCACCACACCACATGAATGAAATATATAATTATATAATATGATAAATATAATATCATAATAATTATTTAAATCTAAATTATTACCTACATCATTTTTATAAAAATCATTGAAAAATGGAAATGTTACTCATGCATACGTACGACCTACCGTCTCCATGATCATAACATACCTTATTTTTCAGAATCATCATTAATGATTGGATTTAAAAGTAATATTTATGTAAAAATTTGATAATTATTTCATTAATATTTTCTGGATAACATATAACTATATATAATGTGAAAGAACCAGACCTTTCAAAATTACACATGCCTTAGAAAATAAGACAATTATTACCCAAAAAATGAAAATAATTAAATATTATTAAAAAATGATTTACAATATATCATAAAAGGATTGTTTATGATATTATAAAAATTAATATGTTTCTATAATAATTTAATAACTTTTTTAAAACCACAATACATGAGGTCAAATCATATTCCACAAAAAATGAACCTTGAGGAAAGAGAATTGGTCCCATTATACATTCCATTAAGAATTATTTTTTATTGTGAACCGGTTCAATTTTATATGGTGTATATTTTTATCCTTTGACATGTAATATCATGATTAATTAATAATTCATGTTATTTTAAATTTCTATTTTAATTCTATCATACAAGGGAATTTTACTTGATAATTACGAAGTGGTAAAAGTTACTTCATAATATCAATTTCTTTTGCGACTCCTAACTTTCTCTAGAAAAAAAAATGAATTTATTTTAATAAATTTTCCTTGGAAATTTAATTAATTTTAAATTTATATATTCTTATGTGACAGATATTATTATTTCCTAAACTATATAACATTTTTACAAAATGGGATCATGTAGTATGTTATTTGATTAACTCAAAAAATATTAATAAATTCATATAATTTATTAAATACAAATATTTTCCTATAATGAAAATTATTTACTAATTATATTGATTATTAAATATATAAGGAATTATTTAGAAATTTATACAATTCATGGGGTCCTGTTATAGATATCCCCTCAATGCATCTGTAGTCTAATGAGACGAATCATTTGGCCAATCAGATGGGTTTTACCCAATATATTTTAAACCATCTTGTGAATGGTCATGATGATAAAAGTATCTTATACCTAGGAAATATAACATCCTATAATTATTTATTGACATCATTCAGTATTCAGTTATTAAAATTATTTATATTTTGACCTTTTCATTATCTCTAGATCCATTTCATTAGGATTTATTGATTAAATGAAATGTATTTTCAAATATTTACCATGCCATATTATTTTTTGTCTTATCTATTCATATTGTAGAGTTATTCAAATGGTATTTTTTTAGTTATGTAAATTTCCATGTATATTGTAATTATTGATTTATTATAACACCCACTATACTTAACCCTTACTGAGTTTTTAAATGAACCCTTACTTGGTTTTATCAATTCTACGGGTTCTCTATGATAAATTATGGTTCATAATATGTTCTAAAAATTGAATCATCTATTTCATCGAATAGAGAATTTTAATTTATACTAATAGTTTCATCCAAATTATCTTTATTATACTTGTCTTTATAGAAAATATGTCATGTAATGAAATTAAAAATATCACCAAATTGTGTTTTAATATGTTATTTACAAAAAAAATTGTTCTATAACGTGATCTAAGAATATAAGGTTCATCTGTATGAAGATGATAATTCATACCAATCACTCAAAATCCACATTATCTATACTAATTGTTTTATATACCATTAAATAAAACCACATTAATTTCATCATTACAACACGACCATGCACATAGTAATCTAATAAAACAATTCTATAAAAAAACCCCATAATATGTTATATTTTCAAATTGATGTTTCTTATTTGATGCACTCACATAAAAATTAGTTGTGGAACTCATCTAGAAACCATTAGGATTCATATCAATTTTTTCACATATATTTATATTGAATTTAATTCCATTGAAAAAAGTTTCTTAAAATCCCATACCACATTTTTTAGACAAAAGGTAAATTCTATTATTTCATCAGATATACATTTCATTGGGAAATTTAGAACATTAAAGACACCATCATCAAATATTAAACAAATACTTATAATTATGGTATAAGAAAAAAAGTAAATATATTACTTTTAACATTAACCATGAAGTAAATTCTTTACCATGTAATTTTTACTTACTCTTAATAGATATAGAATGATGTCTCCTTTTTATAATTTCAATATGTTTTCTAAAAATATTAAAGATATTAAATTTCATAGGCTATAGAAAAATCACACAATGAAAAAAATACATATTTAATAGTTTACTTACTTGATGTAATCATAAATCACAAAATAGTTGAATAAAAATGTAAGATAATATATTTACCACTTTTCCCAAGTTAAAGTAAACAATTAGTATGATCAAAATATCCCTCCTATTTAGGGAAGTGATAGAAATATAGGCTCTATGAGATTATATTTCTTACCTTTAGTTCTTATTAGTCAATTTGTCCTCATTGTGTTGTTATCCATGTATAATGTATATAAATACAAGAATTCTTATGCCAAATATCCTTTCACAATAGAACCTTCAAGTTGGTATTTATTTCTCACATTATATTTCAATCTAGACATAATTATTTTCATCAGATACATCTACCGACCCTTAGTAGGACCAAAAAATACACTTTTGTGGGTAGATGAATTGTCATATTTAATATTCAGGTGAAAAATGATTGTGGTAAAATTTTATCTAAGTTACAATGAATAATATGTGAATATCTCTACAATTTATGAATGACATTTCTATGCAATATTTTTTTATAAAGTTATTAATAAAATTCACACAACTTAATCAGAAAAACTCTAACATTTTGTAAAAGTAAATATTGAATGGAAATAGTAATCAACTCATGTAATAAGAAATGGTAATCATGGGTGTTAATAGATTTTAGTTTTACATCTTCTTTATTCATTGTTTTTGAAATATTACTAGAATGACCATATGGAATGTTCAAACATTCAATGACTAGAATATGTGTTTTCATTGAATTTGACATCAAATAACATGGAAAAGGTAATTTAAACTTATTTGACCAACTAAATTTGGATTAAGTCTTTCTATCATATCCCAATACATAAAATCTTTATATGAACAAAATTAATATTTTTTTCATTGATATTTAAAATAGTAGCATGAAACGTCTCAGAATTTTTTTTATTCATATGCATTATATCCAAACAATGATGCAATAAATTCGAGGACCAATATGGAAACACAAAGAATATTAATTTCATTCTCTAATTTCTATTGTAATTTTAATAAAACTTATTTCTCTTTCTAGTTAGATTGAAATATTCCAAGAACATAATTCAAACCGTTATGTTATTTAAAAATATCATTACTCAACATTTTCTAATGTGTTTCATCTATCATGATGAAATTATTGAACTGTCTATTATTTTTCCTACATGGATGATGCATCAGTAAAAATCATTGATTCCCTATGATGCTAAAATTTCATCAAACCATTATTCTCTAGGAACATATTTTTTTTTTTTGAAAATTAAGAAGGACAATTTGTTTTCTATACTCCAACCAAACATCATTATTTATGTAGAAAAATCATCTAACATCCATAATAAATCTTCAAAAATTTAAATTCATAATTCTTAAATTCATCATACACTAGTGGAACAACAATCCAAAGATCCTTTAACTCATTTTTAGTGGTTTAAAGTATATGACAATATCATTTCTAGGATCACATGGTCTATATATTAATATAATCGCGATATTAATTAGATTCTTTATACATATCCATGAATGAATGTTATAAATAGGAATTAAAATAGGCCATGCATAGTGTGTAGTATGCATTTGGAGAAATGGGTTGAAACTATCACATGATAATACCAATATAACAATTCAATGGTTAACTTCATAATTAGGATGTATACGATAAAATTTATTCTAAGATATCCAATCTGTAGGATGGACTATTTAAAAATTATCATCAACTCTTTCATATTCATTCCATCTCATATTTCTTGACATTTTTCTGACATAATTTTCTTAAATATTGGGAATTAAATAGATGTGACATATAACATTCTTTGGAGTCCAAGATTGTTTTTAATATTTATTAGTTCCATATTTTATGTACCACACTCTTTCTAGTCACTCAACTCTACATTTTCCTTCTAGAACAAACAATAATATTTAGGTAATGAATATATTTTATTTGATGAAAATATAAATTTTTTAACCAACTTTTATTCCATGTAAAAATTTTATGGAATACATGAATCATCAGGTAATGAAGACTTAATCAATTTAATAAGACATTCAAACAAAATATTACTAATTCAATTCATTGATTTACCATGATATAATAACATTAAAAAATCACGTGTACTCATTTTTACACATTCTTAATATAATGGGTATTTTCATTTTCCATTAGCTTGATAACACTCTCAAAGTCATCATTCTGATAAATTGATGAAAATTACATTCTAAAATTCAATTCCTCTGGAATTGGTATACATAAGGAGTTATCTTTAGAAACAAATGGAAACCGATTAGAAATATTTTTTTCATACCAATAGTTTCAGATGAATCAATTTAGTTTTCCACATGAGTTTTCTCTCCATTTTCATACAACATGTGACATTTTTTGGAAACCAGGTTTAGTGATATTGTAACTCACTTCCTCAATCAATCACCATGATCCTCTAGGTCAATAAAAACATGTTAATTAGATCAATCTTCTATCTATGTCATTATTGAATGTAATGTTAAAATAAAGTCGTAACTCCTTATAGAACTCATCATTGAACTGATCAATTTTGTACATCCAACTTCAATATATTCTGAGACAAATAAACATACATTAAATATATATATATATAATACGGCTTAACCGGATATTTTTTTTGTTATATAAAATCTATTCACCAATAACATGTTTGTAAAAACTCATAAAAAATATCAAAAATGAATTTTAAAATAATATATTTTATGTTGTTAAATTTTAATTTATAGTCAATTTTATTTTCTTATTCTTCATTTTTTATTTATTCATTGTTTTCAAATATGTTAGAGTATATATTCATAAATAAAAAAAATGTGACTCTAAAAATACAAATTATTATGGTAATGCATTCATTATAAGTCCATATTGATGGAATATCTTGTAGGGTTTTTATACTCAACCCTATATGTACACACCCCTAGATGATACCAAATGTTGTTGAGTTCAATCTTTTTTTCAAATGAATTACCTATTTTATATGTTTCTATAATGAAATTTTTATGGTTGTTTATGTATGGGGTCCCTATTGGGGTGATTTTTTAGGAGGCTTTTGGTGATTATTCTATGTATAGATGACATAGAAATAATTTTTTTGGTATTTATATTTTATGTATTTTGTATATTCGAAGAAAAATAATCTCCAAAATGGTGTCTAAACACTTGGTTTTTGTCACTAGGCATTGTAATTTCATGGAACATGTCCAAAGACTATGGTAATTAGGAATGAGGATTCATAATTATATTGGATAGTTCATTAGAACATAATTTTTAAAATTTAATTATTTTCTTGTAACAAATTTAATCCTATTACAATAATATTTTAGTTACTCAACCCATCAATTAAAAACATAATTAGCAGAATCATTTATATATTATAACAATCAATATTTAATTAGAATGTGTAATTTAACATAACCTCATACCATAAGGAAACAAACCACATATATGGAATTGTTAAAAACCATCCGATCAGATCTTATAAATCTATACAGGATGAAAATTATGGAAACAATTCCATATATAGTTTATATTACATATATGGGACACCTTTATTTAATGGAATAATGGAGTGAAAAACTAAAAATAAGTCTCACTAAAAGTGATATTTCATTCATTGTCATTATATGAATCACTGAACCATACATGCATACTCTTAGATCTAATGAAAAAATTTCTTTCCATATACAACCAAATTCCTTTAGCTTTATCCCACATATAAAAAATACATATAAATCTGGGGAAGACTCTACAGGAAGAAATAGGGATGTGATATACTTTCAGTAGATTTAGAGGCCACTTAATGGGATAGATATCTTCACTAATATTATCATTCATGAAGCACATCATTTAGTTGTTTTAAGCATACATAAACCCTATCGAGTTCCATCTCATGGAATCCATCACAACCTATTTTTTCATTTAATAATCACATTAAATTAGTACATTGATTGAGTATTTTAAACAATTCCCATTACTATATCTCCATATTCACAACCTCCACACATAATTACTCTTCTGAAACATAACTAAATATTTTTTTATACTCTATATAATATATCATGAAATTAACCTTATTTTGATGAGTTATTTGTGACCAAATATTTTTCAAAAACATTATTATTCATAGGAGTCCATCACAAATAAACAGTCGTGGAAGAAGGATTTGCAAAAATTATTATTTACGATGGCATGTTAGAAATTTTTTTTACGAATGATAAGTGATCCATCACAATATATAACAATAACATTTTTTATATACCCTTTTGCAATGGTCTGTCGAAAAATGTTTTTTACGATAGATGTATAACCCATCATAATTTATAGATTTTTAAAATGAATAATATCACAAATAGAAATAATAAAAATTCATTAAAAATAATTGTAGATAAAAAAAATAATATAAGTTGAATTAGAAAATTTAAAAATATACATATTTCAAAATAATTTAAATAATAAATAAAATAAAATTAATTTTAAAAGTTATAAAATAAATATACTTAAAAATAATTAAAATTATTTAAATTAATTAAAGAATTAAATATATTAAAAAATAATGAAACTAATTAAACAGTTGAATGTATTTATGAATACTTACAAAACCAAAAATTAATTAAAAAATGAAAAAAATATTTAAAATAATTAATATATTTACAAATATGTAAAAAACATTTAAAACATTATTTTTTAAAAAATAATTGTAAAAATTTAAACACATGTAAAATTTATAAAACATTTCAAACATATTATGTCTTTCCTAAAGAATTACAAAATAGTTATAAAAAACAGAAATCATCAACTGCCACCAGTTGGATGAGGATTAATCGAAGGAAAAGGGGGATGAAACTCCATACCAACACCACACGTAATTCTCCTCATATACTCCACCATCTTCTCATCTCGTAGACGATGATTCTCTCATTTCCACTCCCTCTCCTTATGAATCTTTTTTATCATCTCATCCTAAGTTCTCAACCTCTCCTCGTACTGTGTAGTGGACGATGGCATTGAAGAAAACTCTCTATGAGATCCCTTCATGCTCACTGATGCCATCACAGAAGTACCATAATAACATGTAGGTATGAGTTGAGAACCAATACTAATCATTAAACCATTATCAACACCCTATGAAGTCACTTTTATCAAAGCCCCCTCATCAAAACATGAATTAGTAGTGAAATGTGGTTTGATCTCAGCTTGACTGTCTCATGAATGAGATTTTTCATCCTCATGAATTTTCTTTAAATATAATGAAACATTTGAATAAAAATAAAATTAATATTCATGGAGTTTTTAAAAAAATAACTTACCACAATATAAATATGTAGTTTTCCTACAACATCTCCAATATGAGGACGAATATTTATCTTCTTATAGACTATAAACTACATAATAGATGGGTTTGTAGTAGCTTGTATTATATCATAAGCATGTTAAAGTTAAAATATATATACATAAATAAATAATATCACTTACCATATGTCATTGATGCATGCCAAATGTACGACTCCCGACCTAACAGGTGACCACTTTCATCTCCCTCCTCTAACTTCCAGCTGAAAACCTCCTCCTAAAATTATCTCATTGCCATAAAGAGCACAATCCATCCGATACCAAAGTTGAGATATAGTCGGGATGATGAGTGACACAATTCTAATAAAAAAATTGTATCAAAAGCATTATCCATAATTTTTTTTGATATTGTGTAGAAAATGATGAAAGCACTCACATATACAAATCTCTCATGCCTCTTAAATAAGACTTCTCTAACTATCAGGAATCAGAGAAAATTAATTCTGAAAGATAATTAAAAAATTATGTTTGGAAATAAATAAATCATCAAAAATATACATTATCTAATAGTGTACAATACAGTAGTCTAACATCTGGTCACTCAGGGTGATGGTTACCAAGTACCATGACACCCTTGGCTCAAAAAAATAATTTCTTCAAATCACACTACCCTTCCCAATAAGAAAATGTAAAATACTATGACTGTAAAAAAAATCGTAAATTTATTACCAAAATTAATACACAATGTTAATATAAAAAATATATTAAAAAATTAAACATAACTTTGTAAACAAGGATCAAAATAAACAAACAATCTCTCTACAAAAGGATCTGATATCATCAATTGAGCTAGACCACACACCCACATAATATGCACACCAACCTGAGGAGTAGCTGAATTAGGCTCATCAGTAAGAAGTACAACATCATTGAGAGAATGAAACAGATCATCTGAATCATTTTTATACCATTAAAACAAATATTCTCACCTTTAAGAGATTGTTAATAAAAATAACAAATTTTAAAAACTAATAAATCCTAGAATATAATAATCCTTCCTATAATTTTTTTATAAAATTATAAAATATTAAAAAATTGAAAAACATCATAATATAATAATTACCTATATATAAATACCTGAATATAATATATAAATCATCATCTTATTAATCATTTTCATCAAGATCAATTTTTTCATCCTCATCTTCCACATCATCAACATTAATTTTAATTTTAGTTTCATTATCCCTTATTACTTATTGAACATTGTCCATATAATTGGACCTTAACTAATGGGGTAGATTATCAATATTTGTTTCTCATCGAGTAGGAGACATATTTTGTGATGTTTCATGAAAAAATTCAATATGTTGCACTTTCTCAGAACAATTTTCATTTTCAATAAACATATTGTCACATGATTTCAATTTTATCACACTCCACCAGTCCTTCAAATATCTTAAAACATAACAAAATTTTTCATTCTAAACATGATGTGATTGATGTTCCACCATAAATGGTTCATTTTGTTTAAGGAGAATATTACTTTTAATGTCAATGTCATGTCATGGATAAACTCCGAACCCACAACCAGTATCAAACTGATGGCATTTAAACATTGTTATATAATTTTTACCTAGATAACATAATATAATTATTTGATCTAGTATACCATAAATGTAAAATTCACATTCCTTGTGATTGAATCCTTTTAAAGGAACACCACTATTCTTTGATTTCTTTGGGTCACTATATCTTCTTTTAAAGAATCACTATCCATTAACAACATACCAATTATAACATTTTTCCAATTTTTATGGAGGGTTTTCTAGCACACATAATCGAATGTAAATTTTATTTTCAAGATCTGTTACTAACAAATAATAAAAAATATTAACAATAGATATCATTACAAAATTGATTTATTATTTCATTAAAAGAAATTGAACTCACCTGTTTTTGAAACCAATATGCGAAATTTCGTTTTCGACATTCTTCAAGAGCAGTAGATGTAATTTTTAGAAATTGTTTTTTAATATGATCATCATTCAATTTACAAAAAATTAAATGTAAATAAATTTATCTTTTATAAATAATAAATAAAATAAACAAAGAATTTATTACTGCAAAAATCATTTCATTTTGTCGTAATTCATGAGAACATACGTATGAGGACTTTATAGTTTCTTATCTGTAAGCCATCACTCATGGTAGCCACCAAATCCTAGCTCAATTTTATAGAAAAATAGAAATTTAAGGTATGTGACATCATCAACATTTGTCTCACTGTGACCCATACGATTATTTTTTAAAGGATATTCTGACTAAAAATTAAAAGACTAGAAATTGGAAATTTCCTCCACATGTATGCTTATGAAATCGAACCTTTAATTGATTCTTTGTAACATACTTTCTTCATTAAATTTTTCATACATCCCTCAAATGGAAACATCCACCAAAATTGTACTAGCCCTATATATTGAGATTCATAAATAAAATTCAATATTAAATGTTCCATTGAATCAAATAATACCTATGAGAATATTTTCTACAATTTACATAAAATTAAAACAACATCGTTTTACATCATACTCAATGATTTATAATACAATGTTTCTACACAAGTATCATGGAAAAAATATGATATTTCAGTTAACAAATCCTATATTGAATAATTAAACAACCCTCTATGGATAACAGAAAAAAATATTTCAATTATTACTTGACATTCATAACCTTTTCATATAGTAATATGCTCATTTTTGAAAAAATAAGAAAAATTCAAATCATAACCACCAGGTAAAATAAAATCACTAAAACATTGGAAAATTAATATACTTTTTTCTTTACTAAGTGATTATATTATTTTGGTCTTCATTTATTTTTTTGATCTTTTATCTCCAAATAGTTGATGTTTAGGATGTCTAGAAATCAACACAATATCTAACTATTCCATTACATTATCTCTGGTATTTCTAGGTGCGTAGAACATGTTATAAAATATGATATAAAAAAATATTCTTCTCAATATGAATTAAAACTAACCTATGACGAACCAAAAAATCAGAAAAATATGAATGGTTCTAAAAAATATTCCTCTTAATCAAATTATGATCTCTTCAAAAACCATTTATTTTTTACTCCTTTATGGTCGGTCCAAATGTAACATGAGGTAATACAAAGATAATATATTTTACCATATTACAAAGAGAATTAATATTAGTGCATCTGTTTCAATTAGACCTTTTGTAAAATGATTTATTTTCTTTTGAAAAGGGTGATATGTAGGATGAAATCTATAATGATAGTTAAAATAACTAATCTTTCTTTCATTAGAAAGCATAAATTCTTTGTTCTTATCCATGAAGTACGAACATGATTTTAGACCATGTGAGATCCATCCAAATAAAATACCTTCCACTTAAAATTCACTAATTCTCCATGTGAATGAATCCTTCAATATAAAATTTAGATATATAGCTATGTCACATGTAGTCACACCATTATTCTATAATGAAATTAACTAATAAATTAGTTGATTAAAATGAACATTAAAATTCTTCTTTGGTAGTCCTGGATTAATATCATTAGATATATACATGGTCCCTTCATCAAAACCCATGGAGGAAAGTTGTAAGGAGTAATAAAAATAGGCCAACAAGAATATTGACTGTCTTAAGCACCAAATGAACAAAAACTATTAGTAAAAAAGCCCAGCCATATGATATGAGGTTTTGAAGAAAAATAATGATGTGTATGATCAAATTGTTTCAATTATAAACCATAACATGGATAATTTAAGATTTTAGTGATATGAATATTTGATTTATTCCATGTCATCTATCTAGCTATAATTGGAAACATAAATCAACGCTGCAAATGAGGTGTAATTGGAAAATATCTCAACTATTTCACATGAATTATGAACTTTCATTATTTTTCTTCCTTATACATCAATTATCTACATGTTTGATTATTAACCAAAGATTTAAAATACTGATAATATAATAGGTTGTCATTTTAATATGCATGGATCATCTAATAACTGAGACACATATTATGAACCAATATTTTACTTTCATAGAAACTTGCATGTAATGTATTTCTATTATACAACAATGACTTAACCAAATATAAAATCATTTTACAAAAAATATTTTTCATTCCAAAAACGGATTTAATAACCATAAACTTTGAAACAGCTTCAGCTTTGCTCATATGGATTCTCAGATATAAGGCCTCATTAGCATATTTCCAAAAATTATAAAACTAAGAAGGTTATGATTTAGAATTCAGAATATCATTATGAGTTATTATTTCAGGAATAGATGGGCCAACTACATCCAATATTAAATTATAAAATAAAGTATCTAGAAAAAAAAATTTTGTATTTTATACTGATGCCCTTTCACCATGTTGATAAAAAAATAATCTTTCGGAAAACTGAAATTCCATAGATAAAGTCCAACATTGTCAAATGTTTCAAAACTCCTAAGATCACATTTTTGAAAAGGAAATTTAATTGTTCCATAAAAAACATAATATGAATACAATAATGAAAATTACATAAAGGTTTTAACAAATTCAGTGTAGAAAGGATTTAAACTAGATCCATTGGTATTTTTTTGATGATTTATCCAATCAAGATCACATAATAGCTATCCGTTTCTACTACATGAGTCTTTTGTTATCTAAAAAACTACAACAAAAAGAAAAATAATTATTGATCATTTTTAATAGTTTCAAATTATTCTTATATTTTAACACATTGAAAAATTTTATGGAATATTATTAGATTGAGGAACTCGGTAAGAAATAGATTACATGGTCCGTAGAGGCACAACACATATAAAATAAAAATATTATATATATTATATATAACACACATTTTTTTAAAATAAAAGAATATATCTCAAATGGCGTCTCATGAGAAAAATACGAGACCACCATTAGGTCTCAGATATGGGGTTTACCTAAGAAACGCCATTACATTTGGGTGCATCAAATGTTTAATTACATTTCATGTGAGAGTAATTCGTTTATCAATTTTACAACAATTTTTTAAAAAAATTAAAATTTTCTTCCAAACTATGTATCTTATAAAAAAATATAGAAAACCATTCGGTCTAGGATGTGGGGTTTACCTTAGAAGTGATATAACATTTGAATTTATAATAAATATTAATAATATTTAATAATTACCAATATTTTTTCTTCTACAAATATTGAAAAAATTTAATAATTTTTTCATATTTTCATATTATAAATAATATTTTGTAATTAAAAAAATATATTTAATTTTTTTTAATAAAAATGAAAAATTAATGATTAATTATTATAAATGATGTAGTTATTATTATTAATGTAATTTTTTAATTAATTTTTAATTTATTACTTATATATATGTTTTTATATTTTTTAAAACTTATTTTTAAGATTTTATAACTATCTATAATATTATGAATTTATTAATAATAATGACTCATTAATTATTAAATATTATAAGGTATTTAAATTAATACTACATTTTTAATAATTAATATTTTTATAAATTATTAATAAATCTTATAATTTTTATATATTTTTATAATGTATTAGAAAAAATTATCCTATTTTTTATTAATTATGTTTTTAATAAATATTACTCATTTTATATTTTTTACTCAATTTTTTAAAAACAATATTTTTTATTATTTTCTAATATAAATATATCATATAAATAATGTTTACGTAAAATGTTTTATTTAAATTAAATTTCACATCATTTTTAAAAAGTAAACATGTATATTTTTTCATACTTTATATATATATATCACATACTTAATCAAATATATTTACATCACGTTATTTTTAAAATGTTTTAAAAAACTAACATATCAGATTTATATACATAAATATAAATATAAATTCATATCTAATATTTTCTAACAATATTGTGTTTTTAATTAGTAATTATTATAAATTATATAAATATTAGTATTAATTATTTAATTTATTATTAAAATTTTAATAATTATTATATATATGTATATCGTGATTTAATAATTAATATAAATACATAAAATAAATTCTTTCTTTTTCTAAACAAATATACATATCAAATACATATAAATAAATATATATAATAAATCTAAAGGGGTTTTTTAAAATTTTTATATATATACATATTTCGATGTAAATATATATTTATATATATATATTACATGATTTAATAACCAAATATATTTTCACATGTTTTTTTAATCAAATATACATATTAGATCAATATATTTGTTTATATATGTATATAACCATAGTCGCTTTTAAACATTTATATACATGTGTGTTTGTTTATATTTCAAAAAATATTACCTATTTTTTAAACCTTATATATATATATATATATATATATAACCATGGAGATTTTTTAAAAATGTTTTTATATATGTGTGTGTTCATATATATATCCAATACAGTGCATGTTTTTTTAAACTGATATATATATATATATATATATATATTTATTTATATATAAATATATAAATATTAAAATTATTAAATGGTTTTTTAAGATGTTTATATTTTTATATTCATAATGTATTATATATATATTAAAATAATTATTAATTAATATAAATTCCGCAAATATATAATGAAAATTAATTTTAAACCAATATACATATCACACACACAGATATATATATATAATCTGACATGTTTATAGAATTATTAATTTATATATATATGTAAACTTATATAAAATCGTACATGTTTACACACACACACAAATATATATATAATCAAACATATTAATAAAATAACATGTTTATATATATACATATGTTTATATAGGTGTTTATAAAATCACACTTGTTTATAGATTTTTTAATATATATATATATATATGTATATAACCCCACAAATAAATTAAAAAATTAAAAAATTAAAAAATAACTAAAAATTAGTTAAAATAATTCTTACATACCAGATTAACATATGAATATTGAAAAAAATTGTATCAATCCAAA
This sequence comes from Viscum album, assembly GCA_963277665.1. Lineage (NCBI taxonomy): Eukaryota > Viridiplantae > Streptophyta > Magnoliopsida > Santalales > Viscaceae > Viscum > Viscum album. The sequence goes on from OY728148.1 coordinate 909,223,409, forward strand.
TTATCTGATCAAGAATGAAAAATAGGTAAACTATCAAACCTACGGTTTTCCAAAATAGAAAAACATAATAAAAGTTATAAAACTCAAAAATAATGAAAACGATGCTATGTGGAACCTGTACTGGAGATAGTCGAACTAAGATCTATAAAAAATGGTGGTAATGGAGTTGGATGAAGCGAAATGGAGTGGTCTAGGAGGTGGTTCAACTGGCACTACAACACGTCTATGCAGAAGAGAATGAAGGAGGGGTGGGGGATGAATAACTTTCATATAGGATAAAGTAAAATGTTTTCTTATAATGGTGTATTTGAGATAGAATTAATTACATTAAAAAAATTGGTAAAAATTATTTCTGAAGAAAATTAATTTCCATTGAAAATACTATTAAGACAATGACTATTTTAAAAGGATTGAGAAATTTGTCATAAATACTCACAGTTACTACTTTTTGAACTTGATGGTGGTAATTCCCACTAAAAGTATTTGTAATAGATTCAATATTCTATCGCAATTAATCACAGAGAAGGTACTAATTGCGACATGTAATTTTTCCACCTAAAATGACCCATAACAAATAATTAAATTTCCAGTATTGTATATTACAAAAATCACAATCTTTTTATTTTAAAAACTATCTGAATCATCAAATGTCATGACCCGTCCCCGGGGCCCGTGTCGTGACTACCCCAAACCCGCCTTCCATAGGCCAGGGGCTGGCGACTAGCACCAAAGACGTAAATCCCTTTAACTGGGAAGGAATTGCCTTTATAAAATGTAAACACACACATAACCAGAGTACAAGTGGAAGTAAACACTATGTAAAGCAGTAACAGGTGTGCTGAAAGTACAAAGGGGCTGGAAGTAGAAGCCCAACATAAAGTACAAGGAAATGACCAAACAACGGAAGGTGACATGCTGCCCCTGGATCTTCCTTCAGAGTTCCTACCTGAAGGGTAGTTACAGATGGACACCTCTGCTCTCCATGTCCGTCTATCACCTCTAGGTTCCGTCTCGTCGTGAAGTCCACCTTCGGGTACAGTCCAGCTCTACAAGCCTCAACCAAGACCAGTGTTTTCTGTCGTCTGCATCCAACACAACGAGGTGCGGGCATAGCCCGTGCAGTGGTGAGTATAACGATACTCAGTAGGGACCCCCGAAACCCTCAAGGTCTCACTAAAACCAAAAAGGATAACCACAAATAAATATATCAACAGATAGCCTTTACTTAGGTAAATGCCCATACACATACCTATGTTATCAAGTAACCCATCTCAATCATGAGGTAAACACAAAGGTCATTGAGTCAGCTCAAACTAGGATTTTTTATTCACGATGATGAAAACACGGCTACTGGAGAACTCCACCCTTGTCGAGCACAGTAGTTATGTCACGACTCCGAGGTGCCACTCACTAACCTTAGACTACTGAGGTACTCCTGTCGAGTACCATGAGTCTGCCACCTCACAAAATAGTGATCCCCGCCAGGGGTCTGCCACCTGACACAGTAGTGCTCCCCCTCATAGCCTACAGAGGTACTCCTCCTATCGAGTATCGCGGGTCTTCCACCTCACAACGTAGTGCTCCTCTACTATGGGTCTGCCACCTCACAAATTAGTGCTCCCCATTGGGCTATACAAGTCACTCTGAATCAAATCAGACAAGAAGTCATCAGGTCTCAGCCAGTTACAGGGTCATCGTACTCCGTATGCTCGTCTTTGACAGGATCCGCTCCACGATCTACTGGTTGACACACCAAGTGTCACTAAGTACCCCGAAGAATTATCTCAAAGATCCGCCTCGTCATAAGAGTCTCAACGCAATAGACGACGTGTCAATCAGACGCCCGGTCTGTGAGTTATTAGCCTTTTAGTCCCAGGGGCACGGTTGGATTCGTGTACAAACCATCCCGACCGTATCTCAACTATACCCCCAAACTCCCATGGGGTATACTCATAGGAACCTTTTCTCAATGAGATTACCAACGGCGCTGATGGTTCTTCAAACATACATCTCGTCTGAGAGTTATTGCATTTTCCGTTCTAGGGGACCGGTTGGTTTATAAGCTAAAACAACCCGACTGTACTCAAATTGCATCAAAACATCAAGTGGATTATGCCAAAAGAACCTTCTCATAAAGAGGAATCCAACGTAGTTAACAACACATCAATCGAACGTCCGATCCTCAAGTTATCAGCATTTCTGCACCAAGGGCCTGGTGGGTTACGAGTTTTAACCAACTCGACCATACACAAACATCGCCAAAACCTTATGTGCAATATACTGAGACGACCGTCTCGATTCAAGTAATCATACGCAACTGACAGTGCATCGATCTGAGGTCCAAAACTCATGTTATAGGCATTTAACTGAAGAAGGTCTTAAAATAGGGGGTCTGGGCCCGGTCCGGCCCGACCCAACACCCCCTGGGTCGGCCCGAACTGGGTTGAATAAACTCGGGTCTGGGTCCGGCCCGGTAGGTCGCAGCCCAGCCCAACCCAGCTGGTGTGGCCCGGCCCGGCGCTGGCAGCCTGACTCGTTGCTAGCGGCCCGGCACTGGCGGCCCTGCCCAATGGCCGGTTGTGGCTCGGTCGGTTGGCCGAACGTGTTGCGCCGAGAAGGGGGTGCATCCCCTGCTGATTGATACTGGTAGCCCCAGTTGGCACTGCCCCTGTTCATCCAGGATCCCACATGGTTGTGGGATCCTCCGCGTCACCGCCGCAGCTGTTGCCGCGACGGGTATTCTCCGGCGGTGCGCTGGGACGTCGCCGCCTCCAGGCGGCCGGACGGCTCTGGCCGCCACCTCCGGTCGGCGGCTCCGTTGCGCCAGCATGGCACGCATGTAGTGTCTTCCGTAGACCACCGGATGGGCTCCAGTGGTCTGAGTTTCCCACCGTCTATGCCTGTGTCTCTCTCGGGACCCGCTCTTCACAGCGACGGCTTCAATACGCCGTTGCGGTCCCGTTTCATCGTCGCCCGTCAATACGTGCACAAATAAACAATCTACAAAGGGTCGTCGGGCCGTGTTTGTTCAGCCCATTCCCTCTGCGTTAGCGATGGAAATTTTGCAATGATAAACAAGGTTTCCCATTGTATGAATTAAAATTTAACCCAAATAACATTGAAACAATCCATCCAACATTTTTCCCGCAAACAACTATTCCCAACACACAAAAGAAATCATTCACGGATCAACTTGATAATGATTTGACCTGCATTCTTTGTTTTTAGAAGGGATGAATCATGTGAATATAACATACTCAAAAATAAACCCCTACCTAAATAATACATTTAATGTCATCGAACCGTGGAAGACGAACATTGCGGTGATTGGACGTCGTGGATGATCAGCGTAGTTCCGTCAACATCGGAAAGGAAGGAGCCGAGGTTGGCGTCGACATTCTACGTTCTTTGTTCATCGATGGAGGAAGATGAAAACTCTCCAAGTGTTGGGATCCATGCTTCGATGCTAGCATTTAGCAGCTTGAATTATTCATCCAGAACTCCTTCCCCTAGCCTCCTTTATATAGGAGTGGGAGGGTTCGTTGTTGGCACGCAAGTCATAAATGGAGGATTTATGACAGATGGCTCCACCCAGTTAATCCACTGTGGTGGCGCATTAAAATGGGGGGGAAGTCAAAAGGGGGGTTAATTCTTGGGTTGTCCCCTCATTAAAAAGGGAGGTTTAATCCTCCTCAATTAAGAGGGGTATTTAAACCTAGAGGCTCTCCCTCATAAATGAGGGGGAGTCAAGGAGTTATGATTCCCCTCCCATTAATTGGAGTCCTCGTGTGGTTTACACCATAATCAACCTCACATGGGAGGTTAGATCTTGGTGGGCCCCACCACCATAACCTCTCATGGGGAGTTAGGGTGTGGCGTCCCACCACAAACTCCCAAGTGGAGCTTCTGACCACTTTATCCGCATGACATGTGTTTATGAAAATAAAATAAATTGTTCACTTATTTTATTTTATTAATCCACGTAAAACCCCCAAAACTAACTCTCATACCCGATCATCTACTGTCCAGGTGAAATTCGTCTTATGGTAAAACCCGTGCTGCGAGTTCAACATTGCCCTCAGATTTCAATTCTGAGCACCAGTTCAAAAGATAGAAAAACTCACTCGTTCGGTCACTAAACGTACCCGATCTAAAATTCAGAAATTGTTTCCGGGAACACCGGGCCTCAGAATCAAGTGCCGTCATAATCTATAGACTTGAAAAATTCCAAAGAAATAAAGAAAAAAATTTCCTTGAAATTTCCAGGTCTTTATATCAAAGGACCACTCTATTTCCCCACAACATCAATGAATTTTAATAACTTTCTATAGAAAAAACTAAACTCAATTATTTAAATAATTTCATTGACTACCTTCTAATCAAAACATGACTCTCGGTTATGGAGGGATAGAAATTGCTTCAGGAATTCCTTAGGCTATAAATTTTCATTGTATTTTTCACACTAATGTATTCATTATTTCCAAACTAATTTCTCATAATCACTGTCTATATTTTACATACATTCCCAAACACTATACACGAACCAAATCTGTTTATGTGAATACTAAAACATGAATGTTATAAATTAACATAATTACATTACTACTTATTTGATAACACATGATTCACATCAGTATTCTATATTAAAATTACTATTCATGTAATCATTTTTAAACACATACAAGATATAAATTCTTTTAAAATTGTTTATCTCTAATTATTTTACACTTTCATTCATTAGTGTAATCGTATCTATTTCAATAAACACAACTCTTAAAATTCATCTTCTAAGTCACAATAAGGATGCAACCAATTCTTACTAGATTGTTTCCTCCAATGAATTTCTACCTCACCTATGAACCACAATATGTTGAAAATCACTCTTTAACTTCTATAATTCATTTGATGAATTCATATATTTATAGATGTTATTTAAATTTTATTAATAATATATATTTGATCATATTAAATTCTGAGATCACCTAAACATATACACTATACTTAGTTGACTCATCCCATCTTCTAGTAAACTCACACATGGTTTTTCAAAAACACAAAACGACTTAATAATTCACAATAATGGAGAACCCATCATCACATCCTCTTATTTTTTTCTTAACCAATGTTAGTGTCAATATCATTCTATATACCCAAATCGGAATATTTATTCATGGTTCTTAAGAAATATTCTCATCTCACTTACTAAAAGATAATTATTGAATATATTTTACTAAATTAACATTATTATACAACTTAGACCGCTGGCCCTATCCATACCATTCACATATAACTAACCTCTAGTTATAGAATGGATTATATCATATTAAATACCAAATGGTTTGGTCAATGGATAAAAACACTTGACTCATTAAATTGAAAAAAAAATTATACTAACTCATAATATAAACAAAAAACATATAATATTAACATATATATATATATGTAAAAATCATTCACTATATCAATTCAACAATTTAATATACAAGATAATAATAGTACATATATTAGTTAATCAAATCAATTTATATAGTGATATTGAATCACATATGGCCAAATATTGGATACTATGTCCCAAACAATTTAATTATCAATAATCAACCTATTAATAGATAAATATATTCTCATGATTCAATTTTATTTAAATAAAATCATATGTTACATTATAATTTACTCTAACATGGATTCATTAATTGGTTAAAAATTGAAAATTAATTTTTTATCAATGTCTATTTATTTACTTTTAAGTAATCATGTAATTTCATCATCTTCCAATAAATATAAAAAAAATATAAAAATCATATTCACATTTAAGGAACATGTAATTCAAAAGAATTTTATTTATATTATTATACGTTATGTCAAAGTTGAATCAATGTGTATTTGTGATTAAATTGAAATATTACTAATATTGTGCATTGTATTTTGATTCAGTGGAGAATTTTTGACTTTTATTGTCAACATATTTCAATATTTTTCAATTATTGATTCATATAAACTAAATAATTAATATAATACTTGTTGAAGTAGGTTAAATAAGAGTAAAACTATTTTTCAGTTAAATAATGTACTTGTGAGGACTTATAGTGATGAAGTTTTGTGATATATATTATTATAAATCACCAGAGTTCTTATGGTTGGATCCATGGTTTGGGGGACCCAATATACTTTTGAGGGGGAAGAAAAAAAATTCTACCTTACTATGCGGAGTGGGAGGAGTTTGTTTTGAAAAAAATGTAGTGCTTGGCCTACATAGGTCTCACTCATGGAAGGTATCAGATGTAATAATCATGTGATGTCCACTAACAGTAGAAAAAAAAATTGGTTGATGTACATAATAGAAGTTAATTAAGCTACACTTGTCAAATCACAGAAAAAATAAACATCGGTCGACATTATTAATGGAGGAGAAATGTGTGATAAAGTGAATCTATGATGGGAAGAATGTGCAATAAAGGTTTAGGGTGGAATCATGCTAAGGATGGATGAACTAGATGGTAAAGGGAGAATTTAGTGAGGATTGAGGATTGGTTAGATGATTATTGAGTGGTATAAGAGATTGATGAATGAGATGGGGTAGTATATGAGTTTCATGGGTTAAAAAGGATCACATTGAGGGGGGAGAATGAGGAATATTATTTCTAGGAGCAGAGAAACTAGTGGAATTGAATAACATATTTCCCTGACATTTATTAAACCATGTTTATAAAGAATGATATAGTCACATTACAATAAAACCGTTTCTAATGGTCCTTAGTTATAGATCATTTTATTTTAGTGTATCTATGCATGAAATGTGTGGGTATTTTTAGTTGGAATCATATAATGTTTTAGTTAACCATTGGAAACTAGGATGAAAAAACTTTAGTGAGATCCTAAAGGATAATTAAATGTATAGGAAAATGTCATGAATTTTATAGAAGGATAAAGCGATTGGTTTCTGTGAAATTAAATCCATATATGGATAATAAAGTTTATGTGTCACTAGAATAGTATCACCTATAGGTAATAACTTTGAGAAGGGTGCATTGTGATTTAACTCTATCATTACCTGGTGTAAAATAACATGTATTGCTACACATGTGGTTTGAAACTTGTAGGGGATATGTTTTGGAAATTCACTAACTCATTAAGCACCATCATGATGGATTTTAATATATTATCACCATTAATGACCTAATTTAAAAATAGGGTGTCATAAATTGAAAATAAAGTGTCATGATTAATGAAATTATATAAAATATTTTTCATGATTATATAGATTCCCACTATAATTATTGTTTCTCATACTATTCATTTTGGTTTTAATCAATGGTTGGAACCTAAAGGAACCATCTTAATAATTTATTCAAATGATAATGAAATGAATATAATCCCATGAAACCAATTGTTATGATTGATGGAATTAAAAATATTGTTTCTATACTCACCCAAAATTTTCAATATATGAATCATATTAAACTTTCTGGCTAGAAAAGGAGGGAGAAATATTCCATTGATTCCATCATGAGGAAATGTGAACCTTCTTTTAGTGGTTCCACTTATTCAGTAGTTTATGATCAATCAATCAACACCACTGAAGATATATTTTCCTTTCTCCATTACTAAGATGATAAAGAAATATAATTCGGATATTTATCATTTTAAAGGAAAAGCGGATTAGTGGTGGAATCTAATCATGAACACGGGGGAACATGTAGAAATTGTCTCTAAATACTAGGATGTATATAAGTGAATATTTTTTTATATGTAATTTCCATTTATTTATTTTTAAAAAATACATAAGGAATTACCTGATAATAAATATAAGGATGATGGATCGTTTCGTACCTATGATGAAAATTTTACAAGACTTACAAAGTATTCTTATGGTATTTTCATCAAACCTAAAAGAAAGGTTAATTGTTTCTTTGGCAGCCTAAAACCATGTCTCTAATAGGTGATAACTATAGGAGACATTAGTAGATATGAAGAAATCATTCTAGGTGCACTGAAGGTTGAAATGAAAATTGAATATTCCCATCATTCCTATGGTTAGGATGGGAACCAAAATATCAAGTATTATGAAAACTCAAATAAATAACCTGGTTGAAAGAAATTTCATCCATATACAATCCAAAAATGTGGTAATAAACATCACAGAAACTATATGAATGGATATATTAGGTTATTTAAATGTGGAAGTGTGGGTTATAAATCCCATGAATTTTAATGGACAATGAATGGTCCAGTTAATGAAATGGAAGAAAAGAAGATGTATACTAATGCACCACCCATTATATGATTATTAAAAGTAAAAGATCATGGTAATTGCGCTAAATAATTCTCAAAATCTATGTTGGAAACTTATTAATCAAATAGATAAAGTTAAATATCATGTAATCACTATTTCTGACGAGGGGTATGATAACAACGTGGTGAAATGTAAACTTATCATCCACTCTAGATCTTATAATGTCTTATTTGAATATGAATATACCCACTCTTTTACATATTAATAATTTTTTAGTGTATGAAAATTAAACCAAAATGATTATATTTTGAATTAATAGTGAGAACCCTTAACGATACAATGATATCATTTCACATATATTATTCGTCATCAAATATTGTTTTGGAGACTTTGTTTCCTGAGAATCCAATCATCATCCCTTTTTTTAAATTTGACGTTATAGTTTGAATGGATTATCATTATATATATAAATCTCACATCAATTTACTTGGTTTATAAGTAACGATTTATATTCCAAACAAACCTATAATTATTTATCAGTGTGGTGATATGTGTAAAAATCTGATGGACATCACATCAAATGTATGGGACTTGATTCTTATTCAAAGTTGATTTTATCTTAAATGATAGGGGAGAAAATAAACATCGATGATATGCATATTTTGTGGGTGTTTGTTTATGTGTTTTTTGAAGAGTTTACTAGTCTTCCACTAGATCATGAAGTTAAGTTTTTAATAAAACTAATACCTAGTGCTACACACATTTCAATGAATCCCTATAGAATAGAAAAAATTGATTTATAGTAATTGATAAAGAAACTATACAAGAATTTTAAAATAGGATTAATTTGGATGATTATTCCACCTTGGGAATCGCCTATTCCCTTTTTAAGAAGAAATATGGATCAATGAATCTAGAAATTTGTATGGCCCCAAACCCCAAAGCATGGAGATTGTTCATTTTTTAATTATACTAGAAAGATTATAAGAAATAAAACTAAATGTTCTGATTGTTTTAGCATTTTTTCAAGACCAGATTACATACATGATACCAAAATTACATTTGGAAAGATAGAAAATACAACCTGATACATAATACCTTGAAATAAACTGCCTCCCTGAAGGATTATTCAAGGTTCTCTTATTAATAACATAGTGAAATGAAACATAATAAGGGTGCAGACAAATGATCAGTAACGATTACCTATAGTGGAATCGCGAGTCAATAATAATTTAATCATAATCAATTAGACATAACTAATATGGAATTATGAATAAAGGAAAAACCTTACCAAAAATAAGCTTTGAATAAAAAATGCATTCATAGATTTGTTATAGTGAAAACCTCATGGATAGTAATCTATCAATAATGAATATATATAATGATTATTATTTGGACGTCATGTATGTAGAACATGAACCATTATACCATCTTCAGGGTTTATGTCTGTGGGTAGAAACCCATCTAATTTTTGGAAACAAACTCGAAGGGTTTTCTACCAAATTATTTCTCTCACGAGACATGTCAATGCATATAAGGGATATAGAGGGACCCAACCATCAGTTCCATTCCAAATAAATCTTTATACAAATATTTAAATAAAAAAAATATTTCTATGACATATTCTTATTTATTAGAGGACACAGATTCATCAATATTTTTACAGTTCAAGTAACATTCCAAATCAAAACTATTTGTAAAATGGTATACAGGTAAAAGGTTATTAATATCCATGTAACAAGAATATAGATATATATTTACAATTTCAAATTAAAAATGATCTCAATAGATTATTATATATGCCTCATAAGAATGATTAGGTTCACAATACAAAGTAAATTATAATGAAATGGCAATTGAGACAAAGTCCCATACAAATTTGTAATCAAATGAGTTAATAATAATCAAGTGAATAACTGAATACCATGAATATAAATTGAATCGTTATATTATATCCCAAATGGAAGTAAAAATTTACCACTTATAATAAATAAGTGTAAATTAATGGAAATATCATAGAAATGAAAGTGAGATGAGAGACCCCTTACCACGTTGTAATCAATTGAGTCGTATGGAAAAAAATTAATAGTAACAAAATGAATCACATAATATAATGAATATAAAGAAAAACATGATACTATATATCAAATGGAAGTACACAAACAATACATGGAGGAAATAATTTTCAAACCATTGAAATCTCACAGAATTTAATGTGATATGAAAAAACCCTTCCCTTATACATAAATATATTCTTCGATTGATATTATTAACCTAAATAATAAAATTTTGCTTCATTAATTATTAATTCCAGATCCTCTTATAAATGTTATTGATTTATTTTAACTTTATTATATTAATTCATGACCTTTTTGATGGGCTTAATAGGTTCTATTTTATTGTTTTGGATGCATTTTCCTCCTTGGTTTTCATGATCAGTTTACTGGTATTCATGAATTGAAGTTCATTTGAGATGTGGTTAACCATACAGAATGGTTAACATATATTATTGGTGACATTAAAGAGATATAAATGATACTATAATTATTTTGGTTATATACCATGAGGATGACTCGTTAGATAAAAGTTAATGATAAATGCTTTGATTAAAATGGTGGTTTTGTGTAAAATGAACTTGTTTTGTATTATTATAATATATTATTATTGTGTATGGATTTCCAGAAAATTACATAAGATAAAATAAGTATATTATGTTCTAGTTAAACCATTAAAAAATTTTAATGACCATTCTTGAATATATTAATGAAAATTGAAAACTCGTCTTCCTTGAAGGTGATAATTTAATACATTTCGGACAATGATTTCATTTATAGTATAAAAGGAGGATAAATAAGAGATGATGATGGAATATTAAATTGTAATAAGACATTCCAGTACATAAAAGGTACTGGATTATTCATAATGTTTGGATGAGAATAGGTTAGAATATAAAATATAACAAAGGAACATTAATAGAAAATAAAATAACTGAAAAGTTGAATTTACCTATTGAATCTATCTTCCTTTGAGAGCCTCTTTAGGGAAAATGATTTGGACTAGGAGGAGACCAAAGGATTTTGGATTTTGGGGATAATCATAGGTATATATTTGAGAAGAATGGAGGAATGGATTGAATCTTGAGTGGTGTGAAGAAACGAGGGTGTGAGGAGTGGTATTTATAGTGGAGGGAAGGAGGGTTTTCATAATTTTATATTCATTAATCCATTTTTCCCCACAAGATATGAAATAGTGAGGATTCCATGACCAATAATAGTAATAAGTGAATGTGTTCGATATTTAGGTTATTAAATTACTCATGATGCTATGAATACTGGATTTAAATTATAATGTATTTATATGGTAAATTAATGTATTTTACTTTTTACCAAAAATTCAAGTATTTTAGACAAATCTCAAATGTTTTACCTCAACATTTTTTGAGGTGTCAAATCCAAAAATGAAGTCCATTTTTAATTTTTTCACTAAATATGTGATTTTATATTTTAAATTAAAACCATCCTTTAATCAAAAAATACCTACACATAAAAATATTAATCATTATTTTAAGGTGCCTAAATATAATTTACACATTCATGGGTAAAGTTTTCATTCATAAGGGTCATATTACCCTTTATAAGGGTATGTTACTATTCATATGGGTAAGTTATTATTCATAAGGGTAAGTTACTAGTCACAAAAAATTACGTTGATTATATCAGAATCCAAATATCACACTGATCGCAACAGTGTATGTCCATTTTTTGAAATTACAAATAATGAAGTTAAAATTTAACTTTAATGGCTAGGTTATAATTATCTTCTATAATAACCATGTGTTTTTTTATAGAGACTCATTGATTCATGAAATATAAGCTATCTAATAAATTGAAACTATTTAAGAGAAACATTACATAATTTTTTTTGGTGTTATATTGTTTCCACCTTGGGAAGTTTTTTTCCAGAAATTAAAGCCCTTTGAAAATTTATGGGTTGTTTTTCTTCATAACATCCTCAGGATCCCCTATTGCCTCCTCCATTTTATAGTTTCACAATAGATCCTTTTCCAGGCTAGATGTCTGATTTCTCAACACATTATCTCTAGTGTCATGAATCTTGATAATAACTTCACAGTATGAAAAATCATGTTTCAAAACTATTTATTCATAGGTGTAACGTCCCAGACCTGGCCATCCACCCGAACAGTGCCGAACGGGTCGGGTGTCACTACATTAGGCGCACCGCCCCTGAACGACAAAGGATGCCGACTAGAAGAGAGGGTCTGAATAGGTATAGTGGGGAGGCTATACCCTCTCGGAGGATCATAATAAGGGTACTGGTCCCAGTATACCAGTAAAGATGCAGTGGAAAGAAAGACTCTACAGACTCGAACAAGACCCGTAGAGCAGAAGTGTAAACAATATAGATAAATAGCAGAATCAATATAGAAACAACAGCCGTAGAAAGTAATAGAACAACAAGCTAAAGAAAACAAGAAACTACTACTATTACCAAACAAGGCATGCATCTAAGAAAGTCATACAGAACAAAATATAACGGCGCCAATGGCTAACCAACGGTAGCTACAACAAGTAAGCATGCTGATACAAAAAGGAAAAGAAAACAAGTTAAACCCCAACTGGGCATGACCTCATTGTCCATACCATCTCAATGCAACAACTAATGCAGCCCATCCCCTAAAGCTGGCCTCTTTCCTACACGTAAATCAATAAAATCTGCACGCGTCCCGAAGGGCCCGTGCAGGTTATAAGACAAATCTCAGTAGGATACCTCCCAACAGTGCGTACCAAATATATGTGTATAAACAGTCATTAATTTACAAGGAATGCAGTAAATATTACTATGAACAATTAAATACAAACTCTTCTGGTGCTCGACAGCCACCAAGGAGTGTCACCTGCTTCGGCCAGCGCTGAAATCTCTATTGTGTAACCCGGAAGCACGTGCCACCTGACACATCGTGTCTCAAGTACTAACGTCCCAAAGGCATTCCCAAGAATAGTAACCCGGCACCATGTGCCTCCTGACACCTCGTATCTCAAGTACCGATGTCCCGAAGGCATGCCCAAGAATAGTAACCCGACACCATGTGCCTCCTGACACCTCATGTCTCAAGTACCAACGTATCGAAGGCACGCCCATTCCCTGATGGCTCCTCACCACCCACGTGGCATTCTACGACAAGCACCCCCAGCCAGAATACCTAACCGCGACTACGGGGGCCTCTACCCACATGAGTGGTCAAAACCACCTCATCACGGAGTATCTCTATGTGTACACTACTCAATATTCCGGGTGAGCGGTAATCACCAAAAGTACCTAATCCACCGAAACATCTGACACCTCGTGTCCCTACGACCATGTCGCTCAAGTCCTATGGCATCACCAACCTAGTAACCTAGGCCATGCCCAACCTGACAGTCGTACTACCTCAAGCCGACATCCATGACGCCCAATCCCATGGTCAAAACCTCCCATCGTAATTCGGGTAAAGCCCCAACCTGTGATCAGCATCACTCAAGCGTAACATGGCCAAGCCCAACACAACCCAAAGGGGTCCAGTAGATTCAATTCAGAAATTTCATATATAACATATGTAAACATAAAACATAAACATGCAAAACCAACTAAACAGTTGAATTTCACTATGTGAGGTGCTGTCCCAAACCAGTACAAAGATCATGAATGCCTCTAATAAGTTACAACAGACGTCAATAAATTAAACTAAATAGTTTAACAAATTAATATTACAATTAAAACCATTTTGGTGTTCCTCGACCAAAATGCCCCGATGAGCCACGAACCCTCACCCGGCCCTGATCACTCTAACTGGTAACTGGGCATTCCCAAAAGCATCCCAGAGGTCCCATAAGCAATAGAGTATGAAAACGCAGATAAAACAGGTCCCACACTCAAAATACCCAAAAATGTGTCGAAGGCCGCGTCACCCAAACAAAAATGAAACCAACCAATTAAGTATGCACCACCAACCTGAGACTCGCACGATGCTACTCCTCCGGTAACACCCGCCAATTCGGTCTAAAATGTGGTAAATCTACCAAATATTCAATACAGTTCAAATGCCTAAAACTATTTCTAGAATGAAAATCAAACAAAATGACAAAAGAGGTATCGAGGACTTACCGAGGTGGTTCCATCTCACTAATCAGAGCTCAAAACGGGTCTTGGACGGATGATCAGGAGGAGAAAAGGGGTGCAACTGGCCTGGTTTGCATATTCGGGTGGATGGTATGAGGTTCTGCCTCAATACGAGGCTACTTCCCATTTTAAGCGAAAAAAAGAAAGTACACAACATGTAATTTAGGAGTACACACCATGTATAGTTAATTTAACTGTTTATAAGATGGAAGATTCCGCCGCCTTACTTTCCAGACCTGCCGACAAGAGTACACGACGTGTACCTAGGTGTACAAGTCGTGTACTTGGTTCCTCTTCCTTTTCCTCACCGATGTACTCACACGCCCTGTGTTTCCCTTATTCACAGCTAGAATACATTGAGTGTCCAAAGGGAACACGACGTGTCCCTTGTTCTACACGGCCAACAGGACTATATTCCATGTCCGGCCTCACATGGTTGGGGGTACACATGTCGTGTTCAAAACTACATGGCATTTAGTAAGAAACTACTACAAGGTCATCACACAACATGTACTCGGTGAGCACGTGGTCGGTCGCTCTCCTACACATACATGGCGTGTACTTTAAGTACACGATGCGTAGTCTAGAAATTTCAAAAAACTTCACATTTTCTCCAGTTTCCTCTGGAAACAGTCAAAAATTCAAACAGGGTCGAGATTTTGACCCATTCCAAAAACTCAGGATTTTAAAAACTCCCCACCTTAACATAGCTCATACCCGAGCTACCGAAAGAAACTCGAAGATGGCATGGAACATGCCCATCCTGGTTAAACAACCTGGACTACCCCGGTCCCAAGGTTCTGGATAAATTCCTCAAGGGGGCTCCCCACCTTTAGAATCACCTTACTTGGTCTCAACCCAAAAAACCATAAAGAAAATAGGGTTTACTAACCTGTTTTTCAAACACATAGTCCTCCCGTGAAGCATCGTCACCCCTGCACCTCATTGGTGCTCCTGTGTCGCTTTCGACACCCAATGTATCCTACACCACATCAGTGTCTGCCTCCATGAGGTCCCGATTCCTAGCACCACAAGTAACCTGTATCCTCGATGCCCTGATACCCACGACGCCTCAAGTAACCCGCATCCTCGATACCCAGATGCCCATGAAACATCAAGTAACCCGCATCCTCAATGCCCTGATGCCACACATCTCATATATATATATATATATATATATATATATATATATCCCACACCCGATATGGTGACAATCTCACTGACTAGCATCTAGTCTGTCCAAAATG
Organism: Viscum album; assembly: GCA_963277665.1. Taxonomy (NCBI): domain Eukaryota; kingdom Viridiplantae; phylum Streptophyta; class Magnoliopsida; order Santalales; family Viscaceae; genus Viscum; species Viscum album. Next base: position 909,239,063 of record OY728148.1, read on the forward strand.
ATCATGCACAGCACGTGCGCTCAAAACAGACATGCCTCTACATGTCATGCCAAAAAGGAAACATGGGGATCACAGCCACACCGCGGTGTACCTCTAACCGTCGTCGGCTCAACAGCCTGCTCAGCCTCTGGCAACTCCACGGTGTGCACCTGGCCTGAAACACGGCTGCTTGATGCCTGACCTCCCTGCGATGCTTCTCCAGTCACCGGCCATAGACCCCTCAGCTGGGTCCCACCATCTCTGTCATGACTTCCACACACAATTGAACCTCGAATACCCTCTCCGGGTACCGAACCTGAACCAACTCTAGACGCTGTAGTCTGTCTTGGTCCCTTCCTTCCAGCTATATGAGAAGGCTGCCTGCAAAACCTCTCCAGATGTAGGTTCTGTCCACATGCCCGACACTTCTTCGGTGGCCTATCGCACTGTGCCTGAACATGTACCAGCTGTCCAAACTGGATACAAATCACTGAATAACTCTCACGAGGTGGTCTAGCTGAATCCCTGGCCTGACTGCCCTGCTGGAACTCGTCCCATCCTCATTTCCTGCTGTCTGAGCCATCACCTGAAGTTGTCGTCCTGCCCAAGCAAGATTTCTCCCTCTCATTACCCTCAGCTATGAGTGCTTGATTCACCGTTTCAGAAAAATAACCCCACCAGAAGATGTTCACCAGGACCCGAATGGCGTGTCGTAAGCCATCCTCGAAGCGCCTCACCCTAGCTGCGTCATCGCTCACTATACCAGGTGAAAAAAAGGAAAACTTTGTGAACGTAGCGGCGTATTCCATGATAGACATATCCCCCTATAGAAGACTCAAGAACTCCCGAGCTCTCTCTTCCCTCAACGTTTCCGGATAAAAGTTCTCGAAGAACCTGTCCTCGAAGTCCTTCCAAGCCAGTTCCTCATGCCTACGAGCCTATACATGTACGTCCCACGAACGCATTGCTGGTCCTCTCATCATGTACGTCACCAGATTGACCCTCTTCCCTAGAGGTGTATCGATCTGCTCGAAGATCATCTACATACTCTCTATCCAGTACTATGCCGCGTGAGGAACACCCTCACCGTGAAAAAGTGGCGGGTGCTGTGACTGGAACTCCCACGTCAGATATACCATAGAGGGATCTGTACCCAGCGCCCCTCTGTCATTCCCCTGCAAGATGCGTACCAGGCTCACCCAGAGCTGCTCGTCAAGCCACGGCCCGAACGATGCCAAACCTAGCTGCTTCCCTGCCTGTACTAGGTCCTGAACCTGATCCTGTCCCTGAGCCTATACCTTCGGCTCATTCTCTGCCTGCACCAGATTTTGAACCTGATCCTGCAGTACCCTATCCTCTCCTATCTGACGCTCCATCGTGTTGTGAAGGAGTAACCCACTGAATACCATGAATGGTCAGACAACCCATACATATATTACAACAAAATCTATATAGATAAGGAAAGCAGAAAAAGGCAGTTCACAACAACTACCCTTACTCCCCCTCACCGCACCCCATGCCCCCGACATTCTGGCCTCATGGCCTCCTTACCCTCCCTCATCAGAGCCAAGTATCAAAAGTACCTCGGGCCATGCCCATCCCAACAACTCACGTTGCCTCAACCAATGACCAAGTCACCAAATCCTCACAGTTACACTGCCTCAGCCATAGTACATGCCTTCTCTCATAAGAGTCAGACCCCAAAATCCTGCAACATGCTATTATACAAAAAAAATCATGGCATACACATTGCGATTGTGAGAAATTCTATGAATAATTTCACCAAATTAAATTTTAAGCATGTAAATTGATATTTCATTCAAATGGAATCATCACTTCACAAAGAATACGTGCAGTTATGAAATTAAAATACCCTAAAAATGTGCCTATTAAAATCCAAACAAAGTAGCCTTGCTATACCGTGCGAAGGTCCAATTCTCCCTTACTGCACCAGGTCAAGGGTCACATATAACAACCAAGAACATCACACATCAAGTGAGCCAACGAGGTGGAAATCATATAAACTGTAATCTAAACAAAAAGAAAACAGAAATTCCCACCCCCGGAAACTCAATCCATCCCTCGTACATGGGGCTGCAGGCACCCAAGCACAAGTTCAAAAATCAAGTTCCAACAACAAACTATCTCCAGTCTACCATATGCCAAATAGTAAAACCAGCAAAAACAAAAAGAGAAGTCTCAAACTCATTAGTAGCCAGAAAAGCAATGCTACTAAATCATTGTCAAGAACCGCCTCTAATACCACTTTGTAACGTCCCGGACCAGGCCAGCTACCCGAACAGTGCCGAACGGGTCGGGTTTCACTACCTTAGGCGCACCTCCCATTAAATCCAAAGTTGCTGACTAGAAGCGAGGGTCTAAATAGGTATAGTGGGGAGGCTGTACCCTCTCAGAGGATCATAATAAGGGTACTAGTCCCAGTATAACAGTAAAGATGCAGAGGAAAGAAAGACTCTGAAGGCTCGAACTAGACCCGCAGAGCAGAAGCGTAAACAATATAGATAAACAACGGAGGCAATATAGAAACAAAAATAACGTAAATTAAAAGAACAACATGCTGAAGAATACAAGAAAGTACTACTATAACCAAACAAGTCATACATGTAAGAAATTTATTCAGAACAAAATATAACGGCACCAATGGCTAACCAATGATAGTTATAAAAATTAAGCATGCTGATAGAGAAAGGAAAAGAAAATAAGGTAAACCCCAACTGGGCATGACCTCAAGGTCCATACCATCTCAATGCAACAACTAATGCAACTCAGCCCATCAACCAAGCCTCTTTCCTGCATGTAAATCCATAAAATCTGCATGCGTCCCGAAGGGCCTGTGCAGGGTGTGAGACAAATCTAAGTTGGATACCACCCAACGGTGCGCACCAAATATATGTGTTTAAATAGTCATGCATTTACATGGAAAGTAGTAAACATTAATATACACCAGTAAACACAAACTCCTCTGGTGCTCGACAGCCACCAAGGGGTGTCACTTGCTTCGGCCAATGCCGGAATCTCTATCGTGTAACCCGGCACCACATGCCACCTGACACCTCGTGTCTCAAGTACCGACGTCCCGAAGGCACGCCCAAGAATAGTAACCCAACACCATGTGCCTCCTGACACCTCGTGTCTCAAGTACCGACGTCCCGATGGCACACCCAAGAATAGTAACCCGGCACCATGTGCCTCCTGACACCTTGTGTCTCAAGTACCGACGTCCCGAAGGCACGCCCATTCCCTGAAGGATCCTCACCTCCCACGTGGCTTTCTACGGCTTGCACCCCCAACTAGAATACCTAACCACAACTACAAGGGCCTCTACCCACACAAGTGGTTAAAACCACCTCATCACGAAGTATCTCTGTGTGCACAATACTTAATGTTCTGGGTCAGCGGTAATCACCAAAAAGTACCTAGGCCACAGAAACATCTGACACCTCGTGTCCCTGCAACCATGTTGCTCAAGTCCAATGGCATCGCCATCTTATTAACCCGGGCCATGCCCAACCTGACAGTCGTACTGCCTGAAGACGATGTCCATGACGCCCAATCCCATGGTCAAAACCACCCATCGTAACCCAGGCAAAGCCCCAACCTGTGATCAGTATCACTCAAGCGTAACAGGGGCAATCCCAACAAAACTCAAAGGGGTCCAGCAGATTCAATTCAGCAATTTCATATATAACATATGTAAACAGAAAACATAAAAAGGCAAAACCAACTAAAAAGTTGAGTTGCACTATGCGAGGTGTTGTCCCATACCAGCACTAAGGTCCTGAATTCCCTTAACAAGATACAATAGACTTCAATAAATTAAACTAAAGAGTTTAACAAATTAATATTACAATTAAATCCATTTTGGCATTCCCCGACCAAAATACCCCAATGAGCCACGACCCCTCACCTGGCCCTGTTCACTCCAACTGTTAACTGGGCATACCAAAAAGCATCCCAGAGGTCCCATAATCAATATAGTATGAAAATGTAGATAAAACAGGTCCAACTCAAAATACCCGAAAACGTGCCGAAGTTCGCGTCACTCAAACAACCGCGAAAACACAAAATGAAGTATGCACCACCTACCTGAGACTCGTACAATGCAACTCCTCTGATAACAACCGCTAATTTGGTCAAAAATGCTGTAAATCTACAAAAGTTTCAATACCGTTCAAACACCTATACCTCATTCTTTTATGAAAAAGAACAAAATGGACAAAGTGGAATCGAGGCCTTACCAAGGTGGTTCCAACACACTAATCAGAGCTCGAAACAGGTCTCGAACGGACGATCGGGAGGAGAAAAGGGGTGCAGCCGGCCTGGTTCCTGTATCCGGGTGGAGGGTATGAGGTTCTGCCTTAATACGAGGCTACTATCCATTTTAAGAGAAAAAAAGAAATTACACGGCGTGTACTTTAGGACTACACCCCATGTATAGTTCATTTAACTGTTCATAAGATAGCAGATTCTGCCGCCTTACTTTCCAGACCTGCCGACAAGAGTACAAGGCGTGTACCTAGGGGTACACGACGCGTACTTGGTTCCTCTTCATTTCATCACTGACGTACTCACACGCCCTATGTTTCCCTTATAAATGGATAGACTACATGACGTGTCCAAAGGGAACACGACGTGTCCCTAGTTCTACCCGGCCAACAGGCCTAATGCCATGTACGACCTCACACAGTCGAGGGTATACACGACGTGTTCAAAAGTACACACCGTGTAGTAAGAAACTACTACACGGTCATCACACACATGTACTCAGCGAGCACATGACCGGTAACTGTCCTACTCATACACGGCGTGTACTTTAAGTACACGGCGTGTAGTCTGGAAATTTCAAGAAACTTCACATTTTCTCCAGTTTCTTCAGGAACCAGTCAAAAATTCAAACAGGGTCAGGATTTTGACCTGTTCCAGAAACTCGAGTTCTTACAATTGGTGAGTATAATAGACCCCGAAGATATCTAGGATCAAAATATTGGAAGATGGGGGTTTCTGTGTAGAAAAAGACCTGAATGCAGTATGCTAAAGAGCACAGATATGTAAATTCTCCATTATGGCTCACATCGCGAATATCAAAGGTAACAATCCCTAGCCTAACACCGATTTGAAACCAAGAATTGCTTCTTGCTGGGGTTTTTCAAATTGGAAATTTGTTGCACTCAGTAAAAATTATTTTCATATTTTATTTACTTCGGAAGAGGATCTCTATAAGGCATGGAAAACTAGAAATCTAAATCTTAAATTGGGGATCCTTCAATTTTCAAAATCTGATGTTGCTTTCAACCCATTTTTTCACCGGAATAACACAACACATCTTTGGGTTAGGTTGAACTATCTAATTTTTTTTTACTGGAACCCAAAAATTCTCAATGACCTAGCATCCTGTATTGGCGCCCCACAAAAAGTGGACCAAAGAACCTTAAATGGAGACCTTGGCCTCTAGTCCAGAGTGATCATAGTGGTAAATCATGAGAACAAACCTCCCCCTCAATCACTTTCAATTATACTGATTATAAAACTAAATTTAAGGTAGTGGTTGAGAGGTTTCCACCCTACTGTGAATTTGGTAAACTAGCTGGTCATACTATCTATAACTATAGGTTTGTGAAAAAACCTCCCCTCCACAGAACCCCAATGAATGGATAGAGGTTAAGAGAAATAATAGGGGAAATGGAAATGTTCCAGAAAAACATGAATCTCCCAAAAGAAAAAAGGGGAAATGGGCTGTAAAAAACAACCCATTTGAGCACATGATTTCTGAAAAAGGGGAATCTTGGGATAATATGGTTGATGAACAATAGTCTGAAAACCATCGTAATGACCTTTAGGCTAGTATATTTGAAATTTTATCACATCCCCATGCAACCCCTGGAAAAGCTAAATCCCCTTTAGAGGATATTTTCCTTATTTTAGGATCACCTTTGAAGGAAATAGACCTGAACATCACTGAACAGACCTCCCTACTGAACCCAATGCACTCTATCACACTGGGCTCCCAAAACACTACTGAAGCCGGTTTATCAACTCCAATTAAGAACTACTGTAGGTCTGACCTGGTGATTCAGGGATCCAAAATGGTGATGTTGTCCTCCCCCATCATGTCTCAGGACAATAATGAACAAAACGGGATGGATATATCCCCTCTTCTTGATGAGAAATCCACACCATAAGAGGCTGAGTACAAAACATCTGTGCCTAATATAGCTACATGCATTCCACTTGAATTAGATGCTAAAAATCAAGGTGAGACTAGGAAAGAAATTGTTTCATTTTATACTAACACATCTTTGTCACCCCCTATCAACATAGGTAGAACATGGTAATAAACACAAGAACAATAGTACAGGAGTTGAAACCAGATAAAAGGATGTGACCTCTAAAAAAAGGGGGACAACCCCACAAAAAATATGTATAAATGAATGTTTTTTCTAGAACTTCTAAGGGATAGAAAACACTAACACAACCAACGTCTAGAAAATATTTATTTTTACTCACACACGAAAGCTGTTTTCTATCTCTAAGCCCAAAATTAATTTTTCTTCTAGATTTCAGTATGCTTGTCCCCCTGGTTACTATTTTGTAGGGGTTTTCACTAATAACATACCAATTGAATCCTTATATATATTTTATCATTTCTCCCTTCAAAATGTAAATATTATTAGAACATCAGATCGAGCTTTTACTTGTGATTACATGCTTGAATAGACACAAGTTTTCACTACTTTTTTCTAGGATTATAATAGATATCATGATAGAAGGTCTATTTGTATTGAAATCACCCATCTTAGTATCTTGATTCAAAAACCCTAGTTTATTGTTGGGGACTTCAATACCATTCTAGATGCTAGTGAAAAGCTAGGCCTGCCGCATGCTTCAATTCTACTAAGGAATTCAAAGAATTCATGGAACAAAATAACCTTTTAGAGATTAATCTATGCGGTGCTATGTTTACTTGGTATAGACATCATTATAACAAAACTGTGGCCAGAGAACTGGACAGAGCCTTCACTAACGATCTTGCTCTTGATAAATGGGACAACATTTCCAGTATCACACTAAACAAGGTGCCTTCTGATCACCATCCAATTCTGGTTAGTTTCTCCTTTAATAGCATAAAACCGAGATATCCTTTTAGATATAACATTTCCTAGACTTCTGACATAGACTGTGCGAACATTGTTAATGAATCATGGACTAACATGAATACTAATAATGATTCTTTTTCCTGTCCTATGAAACTAAAAATTCTAAAAAACTCCTTATAAACTAGTGTAAATCAAAATCAAAGGAAATAGATAACAGTATTTACACTCTTGAAAATAATCTTAATCCACTTCAAAATCATAACACCTCATCTAATTTCTCCCATAACCCCCAACAAGAAATTAATATTTCTTCCAAACTAATTACTCTCCTTAACTTTAATGATAACCTAAAGAAGCAAATCTTTAAAACTAAATGGCTAAATTATGGGGATAGAAACACAATGTTCTACAATGATCTTAAAAAAGTTAAAAAAACTTATAAACCTCTCTCCTATATTAGGGAAGGGGTGAAATTTTTTGAAACTGATGAAAGAATTGCCAACCATGTGATCACTCACTTTAAAAATATCATTAATGGCCCTAATATTGATAATGATATTCAGCCTGAAGTTATTCCTCTTATGATCATAGATGTGGATAATATCCTACTCAATAATTTCCCACTGGATCATGAGATCAAGGACGCTGTCTTAAGTCTTAATACAGACGGTGCCCCAGGTCAAGATATCTTTAATAATGGGTTCTAACAACAATATTGGGACATCATACAAAACTATTTCTTATCAAGGTTTAAAACTTTCTTCTCTAAATGAATTCTTCCTCATGGACTGAACTCTTAATTCCTTGTCCTCATTCCTAAATCAGAAAATGCTGACGAAATCAATCATTTTAGACCCATCACCCTTATTAATTCACTGTTTAAAATTATCACCATATTGATTGCCAACCATATCGCCAATATCCGTAATAGATTTATTTCATGGAATCAATTTTGTTTCAATAAAAGAAGATCTATCCAAGATTGTATCTTTCTATCCTCTGAATCTACTAAACTGTTGAACAAGAAAACTAGATGTGGGAATGTGTCCATTAAACATGATACATTGACGGCCTTTGATACCAATGACTAGAACATTATCTTTAATGTTCTTTGAAATTTTGGTTTCAATGAGACTTTTATCAGGAGAATTAGCACACTTTTTAACTCTACTCATATCTCTATTCTACAAAATGGTACGCCCATAGGTTACTTCAACTGTTCTAAAGGGTCTAGGCAAGGAGACCGACTCTCGTCTATCCTTTTCTCTATTTCAGAAGACTATCTTAGTAGAATCATCTCCCAAGTTGTTGAAAATGGCAATATTAAGCCTATCCCCACTTCTAGAAGTGTGAATGCCCCTCCCATTTTCAATATGCTGATGACATAATCCTTTTCCTAAAAGGGGAAAAATGAAACCTAAGAAACCATAAAACCATCATATATCACTATGAAGAAGTCTTTTTTCAACATATCAACTAGTTGAAATCCTTTATTTTCTTTGGAAAAAACTATCCCCCTGGTTAGAAAAGTAGCAATAGAAATATTCTTGGTATTAAGGAGGGCTTTCTACCCTTCAATTATTTTGGGGTTCCAATTTTTTGGGGTAGACCCAAAGTGATTCATTTCTCTACCTTTTTTGATCAAACTCTTGGACACCTCTCCTCTTGGAAAGGAATAAATCTCTCGATGGCAGGGATAATTTTCCTTGTTAAATCCACAATTGTTACTAAGCTGGTCTACTCCATGTGGATTTATAAAAGGTCGGTGAGTCTTTTAAAGCACATCAACGTTTCCATTAAAAACATTTTATGGACGGGAAACACTCTAGAAAGAAAATTAATTACCATACCTTGGTCTACGTGCTGTAAACCTATTGAAAAAGGAGGTATTGGAATAAAAAACCTCACAAACATTAACCAGGACCTCCAGGTGAAGCTCACATGGAAACTCATTTGTAACAAATCTCCTCCCACAGACGTCCTTCGGGCTAGTTTCCTTGTAAAACTCTGAAGAAACACACATACTAATATCATGTCCTCCATATGGACATCCATTAAATGTACTTTCAACTCCAATATGTCAAATTCTTGATGGACGGACAACAGAGACTCGAATTTGAATTTTTGGCTTGATACCTGGACAGGAAATCCCTTTATTTATTTAATTTATTCCTCGCATCTCCCGGTGCATACTAGTGACACCATTAAAAACATCATGAACATGAAAAATAATCCTTTTCCTGAAGAGATTAAAACTATTTTTGATAATTACCATTTCTCTGTTAATGAGTATTTCCTGATCTGGGAAGCTTCCCATAATGTGATTCTTGACTCGAAGAGATTTTACAATCATTTATACACCAATGATATGAACAACATTAGCTGTCTTAACAACTTTAATAAAACCTGAATTAAACCCGCAAGATTTACTGTTGTTTGGCGTATTTCTCATGGTAGAATTCGAACTGACTCCTGTTTACCAACTTTTGGAATAATCCTTTTCTCTAAATGTTGTATGTGTAACCAACATCGTGAAGATAATAACCATATTTTCCAATCTTTTTATATGACTACTACTCTTTGTAATTATATCTTTGACATCTTTGAATGAAATTACTTGTTTTGTAGTTCTCTAATCTCTCAGGTTCAAAAATGTCTAGAAAAATACGAATCTCACAAAATCAAGAAACTCTTTTTGGATGCAATTGAAGAGCTGCTAAATGTGATCTGGTATGGTAGGGCTGGATATAACTTTTGCAATAGTTCTTTGAATCTTAATGCAGAAAAAATGAGAATTCTTATCGATACCTGAGAGGTGGCCTCAATACAACAGGATTAGTGTAACAACTCAGTCATAGATTTAGTGATCCTACGATGTCTTGGGATTGTAGGTAAATATATTTACTGTAAATTCATGCTTGATGTTTTTTTAAACCCCCCTCCCTCTACAAGATGGATCACAATCATTTTAGATGGCGCCTCTAAAGGCAACTAAGGCCCAGTGGGTTGTAAAGACATCTTCAGAAATCATCTGGATCAAGTTCTTAATTGATTCTCTAGATTATGTGGTATTGTTACCTCCCTAGAAGCTGATATGCTCAGTGTCATTCATACGATCTCGTTTTCCAAGCTACACAATTGTAACAACATATGGATTGAAGGAGACACCTCCACTACCATTCGGGAATTCTGGAAGGGTACCATCCACCTGGCTTGGAAACTCACTTTCCGATAGATTGAATGTCTACACTCTCTCTCTTTTCCCTCAATGTCATTGCTATGCATGCTTACCTGGAAGTAAAAAGAGTTGATGATGCCCTTTCCAACATGGGAATTGATAAGGACACTACACGGAGAGATGATCTTCCCCCAGAGTTTCTTCCACTTTATTTGCGGAATGTAAACAAAATCACTTCTTTTAGACTTCTATAACCCCTTTATTTTATTTAATAAATTTTCTGTTTTGGTCTTTGACCAGAACAATACCTTTAAAAGAAAATTCATAGGTTAGTACATGCATTGGGTTTATAATTTATATCTTTAACAATGTCATATGAAACACACCATGAAGTCTGGATAGACTTGGTGGAATTGCTAAACAATCAGATATATCTCTCATTCTTTCTAGAATTTTGAGTGGTTTTATGTACCTGAGGCTTAGTTTCCCTTTATTACCAAACCTTAATACACCCTTCCATTGAGATAATTTTAGAAATACATGATTCCCCTCTTGGAATTCCAAATCCTGTATTAGATTTTCTACATAAATATTTTACCTACATTGGGTTTCTTTACTATGGGCCTGAATTTTCATTACCATTATAGTTTTCTCTTTGATAAGATCTAGAATTATTAGTTTCCTCTCGCCAACATCAACCCAACAAGTTAGAGTTCGACACCTCTTACCATATAATGCTTCACATGGTGCCATTTGAATGGCATAATGGAAACTATTATTGTAGGAACGTTCCAGGAAAGGTATGTACTGATCCCACATGCCTGGAAAGTCATGTGAGCATGATCTGAACATATCTTACAATGGTTAAATATTTTTTTAAATTGTTTTTCAGTTTAGGTATGATAAGAAGTACTCATATGAAGTTCAATATATAAATCGTTATAGAGACATTTATAGAATTTTGATTTAAATTGGGGATCTTGATTTGAAAAATCGATATGGGTGCACCACAAAGTCTTAAAAGAACAATAATATAATGTCTTTCTTGGCCCTCAAGTGGTAAATACTCTCTTATAGAAAGGAAATGTTCCTATTTTTTAATACAATAAAAAATTACCCATATTGCATCATTCCATCAAGGTGTCCTTAGTATTCTTCTTACAAAGTCATTCATAATGTCATCCAACTTCCACATAAGAATAGGTTGAGGATACATGAACCCTCTAGGATATTGTCTCTCAACCTTCACTTATTGAAAAACTAGACAACTTTACACATAGTCATCAATTTATCACTTCATGTTATCTAATGAAAAATGTTACTTCATATCTCAATACATCTTGGTGCTACCAGGGTGTATTTATAAATTTGAGTTATGATAATCATCTATTATTTCACTTTCTAGCTTATGTTCCGATGTAATGCATAACTTCTTCTGAAATTTCTGTACTCCATCATCATACACAAAGTCTGCCATTCTTCCTTTCTTAATAGCTTGATCTTTTTGTAAATTCTCATAATAATATTGAGAGCTTTTTTTCTTCCTTATTAATGATGTTTTAACAATCATTTGAAAGAGGAAATTTTTTTCCCTTATATGAAAATTATCATATACCTATTTAGTTGATCCATGAATATAGTATCTCTGTCAATCCTCATTTGGGAAAGCATTCCATGATCTTTCCTGCATAATTCATATGCTACCTTATTCTACTTTCCTGGGTGGTAGTGTATTGAACAATCATAATCTTTGAGTAACTCGAGCCATATCATTTACCTTATTTGAGTTCTTTCTATGAAAAAACTATTTCAAACTTTTGTGATGAGTATATATCTCACATCTTTCACCGTGGAGATAATGTCACCATATTTTCCATGAAAATATTATGACTGGTAACTCAATATCATTATTTGGGTAAATTTTCTCATGATTCTTCTACTCCCTAGATGCATAAGAAATAACATTATTATTTTTCAAAAGTAAGTGACTTATTCCATTATTTGATGCATCAATGTAAATAAAAAATCCATCATTTCTAGTTGGAAGGGTCAAATTTGGGGCATTGAGAAATCATATTTTCAATTCGTCAAAGCATTCTGTACATTCATTCATCCATAACAACATAACCACTTTACATGTGAGCTTGGTTAGTGGGTCCTCCAGTTGGGAAGAATTATGAAGGAAACACCAATAGAAACATACTATGAAAATAAAACTACATTTTGTAGTTTTGTTCATTGGTATGGACCATTCTTGGATTGCCTTTGTATTCACAGGATCAACTAAGACTACATGCTTATAGACAATATGTCCAACAGAAAAACTGAATCCAAAATTTACCCCCGATAAACATCCTATATAATTCATTCCTTCTAAGAGTTTTCAAAATAATCCACAATTTATTCTCAGGGTCTTCATATATTTTACAGTATACTATAATATCATAAATTAATACCACAACAAATTCATCAAGATATTCCTTGAAATCTCTATTCATTATATTCTAGAAAACAAAGGGTACATTAGTTAGTCCAAAAGTAATTTTGTAAACTCGTAATGCCCCTACCTGGTTCGAAATTCTGTCTTTGAAATATATACCTTCCTCATCCATAGATGATGATATCCGGATCGAAGGTAAATCTTTTAAAAATATTGGGCTCCATGAAGTTGAATAAATAAATCATTATTGCATGGAAGATGATACTAGTTATTTATTGTAATTTCTTTGATTTCCCTATAATCAATTCATAGCCTCATGGATCCATCTTTCTTATTAACCAAGAGGATAGAGGATCCCCATGGAGAAACAATAGGTCAAATATATCCATTTTCACTCAATTGCTCTAGTTGTTTCTTTAACTCCACTAATTCCACAGTGGCTATTGTACATGAAGTATTTGATATAGGTCTTGTACCTAGAATTAAATCAATAGAGAACTCAACTTCTCAATTTGAAGGATGTCTAGGTAAATTCTTATAAATACGTCAATGTAATCTTGCACAATAGGTACGTCTTCAATTTGAATATTTATTTCCTTATAGATAGATAGTGTCATATTCCTCTCCATGAATTGTATTCAGTAGAGATTCTGGGGGTGGATCTAGATAAGAATCAGATGGTGGGTTTTTTCTCTAAAGACAAGGGATTCTAAACCATTCTAAAAATTTATAACTTGATTTTTCTTAAAATTGATTTTCGCATTATAATTTGACAAGAAATTAATACATAAAATTATATCAAAGTCAATCCTTGGTATGATAACAAGGTTATAAACTAAAGAAAGTTTATGTGTCATGAGGGGGACTTATCGACATATCTTTGTTGAAATGACACATCCCTGAGGATTTTTGAATTAAAACTCTTTTATTAAATAAAAATGGACGTGTCTAATTTCCTAGGAAAACCAGGAAGATATAAATGAATGTTATCATATATATTAAATTAATCAATTGGCTAGGTTTTATGAAATAATTAAATTACCTTCCACCACATCATTTGGAACTTCAACCTCCATGTTTGTAATCACATAAGCTCTCCCTTGCTCTCTTGGAATTTCGTGAGCCAGGTTTCCTTGGTTCTTAGGAAACTAATTTGCATAGTGTCCAATCTCTATATAATTTTATCATCGAGAATCATTGACTTGTCTATTCTGTTTTCATTCACTAGATCAGTGAACCTTTTCTCAACAATTCTAGTAAACTCCCATGCCTTTCATGTATTTACTCAGATGATTATTTAAATAGTTCTCACATAATGGAAATTGATTCATTATCTTCTTCTTCATCGGAACTTCAGACTTTCCTTGGTTATTATAATGAATATTATATTCTTGATTTACCATGGAAAAATTTTATCTAGAAAATTACTTCTTTGTTTTGATAAATCTTAATACAATTTCATCTTATGATAAATTTTTTTTTGAGAGGCCAGTGCTCTTTGAAGAATTGGCTTAATTCCTTCAAAGAAATGATTAACATTTCCTTCCACATCACGTATGTAATATATAGATTACCAGGATAATCTTGTGAAGGTAGCCTCATAATCCACAATAATCATTTATTCCCTTTCCATTAGGCTAATGAAATTACTCTTCATTTTAGTTCATTGTTCACGAGGGAAATATTTGTCAAATAATATTTCATTAAAATTTATCCATTCCATATCTTGTATTTCTTCTTCCACCAGAGTATTCTGGATCAAGGACCACCATCTATCAGCATCACCCTTTAGGAAGTATACTGCCAGTACTAACTTTTCATTTTAATTGCATCTTAATGCCAGAACTATCTTTTTATGGGACTTGATCCACTATTCAACTACCACTATATTAGTAGTACCACCTAACGATGGGGGCTTCTTCCGCATGAAATGATCCAATACAAGTATATCATGGTTATTTGACACAACTTGAGTAAGTTTTCCTAATATATTCATTATTTGATCCACTCCAACAATGACTGTGTTCACTTTCTCAGTGGACGAATCCCTACATTTTCCACGAGTATTGATTTTCCTTCTTCCATTAGTCGCTATCACTAAACAATAGAATACATGAAATTAGGTGATAGTTTATAATTTATAATTACAAAAACTTTAAGGTAATATGAAAATTTATGCACAACTAATATCATAATCATAAACATTTTTTATATTTACATTTAAATCATTCATAATGGTTTGTAAAATAATGGGAATTATCCTAAGCATATCCCCAATGATTTCCAAACTAGGTGTGTAGTAATGATGTTTTTGTGTAATAGGATACCTTGGGTCAAGCCAAAAATACCTTGTTGGAGTTATTACTCCTTGTTACATCAGTGGTAGAACCACATACACTTGTAGTATCCAAATAAAGATATATTTTCTAAGAAGATCCTAAAAGTATCTACTTTACCAAAATTCTAGGATTTATTTCTATTATTATCCTTAAAGTAAAAAATTGGGATATATCCTCAAAACTATGTTTACTAAATCTAGTTCCCATGGTTGCTTCTAGACTTCCTCTGATACCTACTGTAATTCCCTGATCTATGAATCCTAGAAAAGATTCATAAATTATTATATTGGAAGATTATAAGAAATAAAACTTGAAGGAAAAATTAGTTTAGCATTTTTTTAAGGCCATATTGAATACAAGATACCCAAATTACATTTACAAATATTGAAAATACAACATGATACATAATAAACCGAAATAAAGATCCTCCTTGAAAGATTATTCAAGGTTCTCTTCTTCATATCCCAGGGTAAGAAAAAATGTTAAGGGTGATATCAAATGATAGATAAGGTTTACATATATTGGAATGATGAATCAATAATAAGTGAATCATAATCAATTATACATAGTTAATATGGTATGATGAATAAATAAAAACACTCTCCAATAATAAGGTGAGAATAAAAAATGCATCTATAGATTTTGTTATAGTAAAAACCTCATAGAAAGTAATAGTTTAATAATGAATAAAGAGAATGATTATTATTTAAACATCATGTATCTAGAACATGAACCATTATACTATTGAGATATTTTAAGTTTGTGGGTAGAAACCTGTATGATATTTGGAACGAAACTCAAAGGGTTTTCCACCAACTAATTTTTCTAATGAGACCTTTCTATGCATCTAGGGGCTACTGCAAGCCTCGACCATCCCTTCTAGTACAAATCATTATTTATAAAAATACTTAATACAATAAAAATAATCCTTTGAAAAATTTATAAACCACAAAAATAAAACAAGTGGTGAAATACAAATCATATCTCAAAGAAATAAAATTTAGAAGAAAACAACCTTACAATAATTGTAACATACTAATAAAAAGAACACGAGTGAGATAAAATGTAATTATTATATAATTAAATGAAATATATTTATTATAAATGATATAAATAGTTTAGTGAATACAAAATATAATTTAAATTACAGTGTGTAATATCTAACATGTCTCATGGAATTCAAAATGTGAAAATGAAGCCCTTAAAACATTAAAAACATTCAAATCAAACCCCCTAAATGGATAAGTTTACAAATGAAACTATAAATATCAATAAAACTTTTATGATCATGATAAAATATATTAATGGTAAATTACATACACCATTCTAAAGGAAAAAATGTTTTATAATAATAAACATGCCTAGTGAAATGAAATTTGAGACAAGATAGCCCTTATAAGTTACATAATCATTATGGTAAGATTAATTTGACAATGGGGTTGTAAGGGAGAATTATATTACCCTATAAAATATTCATGAAATATAATTCCAAGTATTCCCTATTCAGAATAAATCAATCTTTTAATAATAGAGTTTAAATAATAAAGTGTGTAACTCAAGGGAATAAAATTAACTGAGCATAAACATTTAAAAATTTTGTAGTTTTCAAGTCAAAACCCATGGAGAGAAAAAATATAGAATAAAACATTGAATATAATGAAATATATGAAAATAATAATAAAAATACTAAAGGATAAATAGACACACCACTTTAAGGAAACAAATTGTGTTAGAATAGAAATATGTATGATGAAATTAAATAAGAGACAAGAAACCCTTATGACCTGGGTAAAATTTGAATAAATATTTTAGTTTCCGACACTTTTTTCGAGGAACATGCAACCATCCATGGAGAACACATAACTGTTTCCCTTCATTCCCTCTTTCCAATGGGGGGAGACATCTATCGCTTATCCAGGGACATTTTCTCCTTGATCAAAATGGAATGATGGGATGTCAGTTCTTCCTTCCATGGATTCCTCCTCTGAACTCATCACCTTATTTGGGGCTCCCTAAAAGATTAAGTGATGGTTTGGGAATCTCATTCCTAATTCCATATCTTTTTGCATGCCATTTAATTATACTACTTCTGTTAGTACATTCCATGTGGTCTTGACATGGTAACACCCTTCGGTCGGAGTAGATGAAAACATAGGCATGTTGGGGAATCTCTAGATGCGTGGACATTGGGAAACCTATATTCTTCCTCATAAAAGGTCATCTAAAGAGAATAAAACCTAAGGTACCCATGTCAGCCATTTCGTATCATATACCAGAGTCATGTCTTTGAGGTTTTCTTCGTCATCCAATGTTTAACATAGGGTACACCATGAGTTTAACATCTTGTGGGGACGGTTACACCAAAGGTGTGTCTTCCGAGGTTTTCCTCTGGGATCTCATGTTTAACAGGAGGTATATGGCATGTTTAACTTATTTCAGATATGAAATGAGGGTGATCAAAACATCCCATAGATATGGATCAGATTATTAGATCCCAAGGAGGGAGCTCCATTAATGTTTATAGGGTAGATGTATTAGAACACTCAATAAGAGAAGACACAAATTGATGTGTCCCATAAAGGGAAGATGCCACATCGTGAAGGAAGATCTAGAGACCACTGATGGGAGATCCGGGAGTGTGCACCCTAGAATGGCGAAGCACCAAGGTTTACCATTGGATGGTATTGAACCTCATGGAGGCCTCCTTCATACCTCGTGTAGATGATATAGATCAAAACCCACAAGATCGAAGTGGTGAAGAATTAGTGTGTAGACATAGGACAATGGCCCAGATACATTCTAGGGATTACACATGGAAAGTGGCCCGTCAGAAGAGGGATACTCTTGGGTGTATGGTTGTGGATGGTGTAAGGCATATGCATGGTTAGCTTCATGGGTGCTGCAAGGAGAGGTGATGGTATGAATGGAATGATCTCACTAGGATATGGTGGCCCATGTAAGAATCAGGATGGATGATGGAGTGTTTAATGAAGTGTAGGGGGAATGAGATGGAACTGATGAGATGATGATGGTGATGTTGTGATAGAGACATCAAGATACTTCTTACATATCCCTATTGCAGGGAATCATACCCCGCATAGTTCGGTGGGATGATGGGGCACCTAAGGAGGTGTCCTGTGAGAATGGATGCATGGATGGGATCCAGTGGAAATATAACCTATAGTATGGGGCATGATATTCTCTAAACACAAGGGATCAAGAGGTAGATCCGGATACGTCATGAGTGATGGGCTAGAAGCTCAAAAAAGCATTCTAAGTATCCATGTGGTAGGGAATTGAATTCCACGTAGTTCATCTGAGGATGACTTACCTTCAATTGGGGGCACAACGACTTACCACTGGATGAGGTCAGAATGACTTACCACTTTATGGGGTTACAACAGATTACTACCGGATGGGGTTGACAATGGTTTACCACTAGATGGGGTCACAACGGCTTACCACTAGATGGGGTCACAATGGTTTACTACTGGATTGAGTCACAACGGATTATCTATGGATGGGGGTCACAACGGCTTACCACTGGATGAGGATGACAATAGCATACAACTAGATGGGGTCACAATGTCTTACCGTTGGATGGGGTCACAATGTCTTACCACTATATGGGGTCAGAACGATCTACCACTGGATGGGGTCACAATGGTTTGCTGCTGGATGGGGTCACAACAGCTTACCACTGGATAGGGTTGATAATGGCATACTGCGGGATTTTTTTGAACCTCATAGAGGCTTCCAATGTACCCTTTTTAGGTGAAAAGGATCAAATCCCACATAGTTTAGTGGAGTGTTGTGAACTAACGTGAAGGGGGTCAAAACCAATGGTTGTTGGGATTGAACCTCTGAGAGGCTTCCTATATATCATTCCCTAGCATGTATCAAAGACAACATAGTTTAGAAGTGGGAACTGATGTGAAGGGGGTTAGAACCAATGGATGGTGGGATTGAACCTTCGGGAGGCTTCCTATATACCTTGACTTGGCAAGGATCAAAGACTTCATAGTTCAGAATGGTGTTTGGTGAACCAATGTGAAGATGGTTGGGACCAACGGAAGGTGGGATTGAACCTTTGAAATGATTTCTATGTAACTTTCCTTTGCATGGATCAAAGGCCTCGTAGTTGAGAATAGTGTCTGGTTAACAAACATGAATATGTTTGGGACCAATGGATGGTGGGCTTGAACCTCAGGGAGGATTCCTATGTACCTTTCCTTGGCAAGGATCAAAGACCTCGTAGTTCAGGATGGTGTATGGGGCTTACACTGTAAGGTGACCAAGAGAGGATGTCATGGTTGGTGCTAGCTCTAAGACAACTTGTGTCATGCTTGGGGTGAGAAACAGGAGGTAGAAAAGACCTAACAATCACATCACGAAAATTGCATCCACGGGAAGTGGAGTGGGGCTTACAAGTATAAAGTTTCCCAAAGAAGAAACATGGGCTGACGCCTGGTTAGTAGCCCGTGTGACACTATGGAGCGACAATGGTGCATGTGGCTTATGCAAGGAAGGTTCCCAGGTGTCGCTATAGAGGGGAAATGGTTAATGGGGATTACGCAAGGAAGCTACACGAGAACTACTATTGAGCAGAAACGGTGCATGGGGATTATGCAAGGAAGCCTCCCATAGATTCTTTATCATGTCTGGCCATGAGGGCAACCCGACTCACTGGTGAGTTGAGGCATATGATTGAGGCCTACACCTATGCTCTAGTGCACAAGAGGGATAACTCCAATGGTGCTGGAATTAGTTTGAACAAAGGGGGATGAAAATTCTGAATCACATGCCCAACATTAGGAACGCTGTGAGGGTGGCGTGATGATGGAGGATAACTGTTGAACATGTTCTAACACAGAATCCATAACCCATGATCCTGAAATGGGGACAAACAAATGAGGGTCGACTGTTGACTGTGACCAAAACACAGGACCTGTCACAATGTGTCGTCATATATCTTTTGGGGCTTTGGCCTAGGATGGTAGGTGAGCCGGTGCATCATGGGACCAAGCCGTTAAGGGGTCCCTTCATACATGGAAGAGGACAATGATCCAAATGAAGGACACCCAAAGCGTGAGGTGGAGTGATGGAATGTTTGAACAGATTCCAATTCTCTTGAAATTATTCGATTACAATCATGGCATGAGGCATCGTATGCTTGTCACATAAGGCTTCTCTTATTTGGAACAAGAGGAATCATATTATTGAATGATAGAGCATGAAATAGTTTATAGTCATGTATAGAGGACTGTTTTCATCTTATGCTTGGAGAATACGACATCTCTCTTGTAGAGAAAGTGGCGCTCTATATTTGGAACATAGGGTGTACTACAAATTATATTCATGTAGATATAGATATTGGCATCTTATGATTGGATAGTAAGGCATCTGTTATTTGGAGAAAGAGAACTCCTATGTTTGGAACATTGGGTGAACTACAGTTTATAGTCATGTAGATATGACTATTAACATATAATGCATGGCGCATAAGGCATCTCTTGTTTGGAGCAAGAGGCATACTATGTTTGGGACAGAGGGTGAGCCATATTTTATAGTCATGTAGATAGGACTGTTGGAATCTTATTAATGGAGTATAAGGTGTCTATTGTTTGGAGGAAGAGGCATTATATGTTTGGAAGATAGTGTGAACTACGGTTTATAGTCATGTAGATAGGAGTGTGGGCATCTTATACATAGATCATAAGGCTTCTCTTGTTTAGGGAAAGAGACATCCTATGTTTGGAACATAGGGTGCACTATAGTTTAAAGACATATAGATAGGACTATTAGGCATAAGGAGCCTAACAATGGTTGGTGTTTGGAATTATGCAAGGGTGACCTTTTCTAGTTCAAACTAGAATAAGAGTCAGGTGATGGGGTTCAAATGAGTTGCTTGAGGAATGATTCAACTCAAGGTACTCAGGGGGGGATTGATGATGAGAATATCAACTCATGAAATTGGATACGAACCAAGAGAAATATGTTGACATAAGGTGTTTCATGGTGTGCAGAGGAGTATCTCAAATCATGGTATCCCATAGGTGGAAGGCGGCTACGCATAAGGGTGCAATGGAAATTGGAAACATCCCGGCATGAATAGTTCGTGGAGGTTGGAGCCTCGCAAAGAATAGGTCATCACGAAGTAGCTTCACAGAGCGAAGGGGCTCATGGAACATGGGGTCTCATGAAGCACCTTCTCCATGGACTCGCGAAGCAGCTTTGTGAAGGAAGATGCTCACAAATCATGGACTCACGGAGCAACTTCATAAATAATGCTGCTCGCAGAGCATTGACTTGTGGATCATCTTCGCGAATGAAGCTACTTGTGGAGTATGGACTCGTGGAGCATCTTTGTGAAGGAATATTCTTGTAGATCATAGACTCGCAGAGCTCAGGAGCTCCGAGAAATGTGAGAGATCAGCAGCCCAATGTGCGGTGTAACCATCCGTAATATGGGTGGTGAGCTATGTATTTATAGGGGATATACATCGTGAAGCAGAGCTCACTCGACGCGAAGGCAATGATCACTCTGCGGTGGGTCCACGAATGTCAAAGTGGTTTGCAGAGAATCCCTCATCCTCGCTTCATGGAAGATTCGTGAACATCAAAATTGGTTCGCAGAGCATCCCACCTCTTTGCTTCACGAAAATTTCACTAACGTCAAAAGGGGTTCATGGAGCATCTCTCCTCCTTACTCCGCGGTGGGTTCACAAACGTCAAAGGGGATTACGGAGCATGCTTCCTCCTCACTCCATAGCGGCTTCGTGAAAGAGGATCTTTCCGTTAGTGCGGGGTCGCGGTCATGTTACTTTGCTCCATAATCATGGAGGGAGCTTCGCAAATGGGCTCCACGAACCAGTTTTCCAGCACTAGTTCAAATTTCCATAACTCCTAATTCGTAACTCTGTTCGGGCCCTACTACCTACCAAATCAAATCTTGCAAAATAGGATAAAATCGTGGATCATATATAGTATCATATGAAATATTTTGGGGATGAGATTTATGGTGCCAACAAGTTTTTTGAAGATAGGTACTAAATAATTATTTTTATATACCCTTAATTAGAAAAAAATATAACACCATATAAAATGAAAAATGGTGTAAAAAATATAACATGCATCAAAGATTATGAATTGATTCCCAAAATACCTGAAATTGTTCTTGATTCACTCAGTGCATGTGCCTAGATTCCAAAATAATAAAATTATTTTTTTATAGATTCATTATCAAGAATATTATTAATTTTCATTTATTTTAATATATAAAATTTATAATATAATTGTTTTGATTTGTGATATAGCTTTTCTTATGTTTTCATCAAAATAAAATATTTGTTAGCTTATTTTGGTAATTTTAGCAACAAAATATGATATTTTAATAATAAGAAAATTAAAATTACTACCTTTCTAGAACTATAATATAATCATTATTTTCTTATTAACTTATAATTATATTAGTTTTTATGTTCCGAAATTCATCCATGATATAGTTTTTTATCATTCATTAAGTAAATGACTAAACCAACCCAAATATTAAACACATTATATCTAAATGGGTGAGTATAGATAAGGAAAAATATAATATAAGTATAACAGATGAATACTTATATTATTTAGATTTTTATTTTTTGAATTATATATTTTTTAAATAAATAAGGAAAATAATTTAGAAAAATGAAAAATATTACTTCGTAGTGGAAATAGTCTATACAACACATGATTAGCATTCAATTATTGTTCCAATTGAATCTAAATGAATAAAAAATGGTTTTCACATTAATATAATAACACCACATTATAATAATTATTCTGGTTTTTTTATTTTACTATATCTAGATTAGGGTTGGAATAGAAATATTAAGAATAAATGATTAAAGATTAAGAAATACTTATGTCATTACCTTGGAATTCCTCTTGATGAAATCCTTAGAAATAAAGTGATTATGATAAATAGTTGAGGCCAAATAAATATTCAATTGAGAGAGGATTATAAGAGGATCAAAATGGAAGAGATTTAGGTATAAATCATAACAAATAAGTGTGACATCAGTGGGTCTAAGTACCACATTTATAAGTGATGAAAATGGATATTTTGTGAACACCCATTATTTTTCAATAATGGAATGAAACTATTAATGGGTTGAAGGTTTAAAAAGTGAGAAACAATATAAATTGGGTTAATATTTTGTTAATAAATACTCAACCCAATATTTCAAAACATTTTTGAAACATTTTGGATATCTTTTTCTTTTATATGTTTACTTTTACCTATTTTTTGTATTTACTAGGGTAACTAGTTTTTTCCCAGCAATATATATTTTAAAAAACATAAAAAATAAAAATTATTTACAAATTGAAGCATGATAAAAAATATTTTAATATAATTTTAATATAACTCAATTTATAATTAATATAAAATTATTATTTTTAGTGAAACCATATTATATATAGAAAACTATTTTTTATAATAATGTTATTTTCAATAATAAGTGTTAATATTATTATTAAGTAGTTAATAAAATTTCAGTGTGTTATAATTTAATTAAATATAAGTCTATTAATTATAATAAATTCAATTTTTAGAATATATTAATTTATTTTATTGTATAATAATTACAAAATATTAATAAAACAATTCTTTAGAAATAACAGATTTTCCATTATCACTATCAGTAAATTTGATATTAGTAGTCATAATTTATGATCAAAAATGAAATTTATTCTATTAGATATAATTATAATGTTTATAGAAAAATTAAATACATTTTTTTATTTAACTTATACAAGTGATGAAAATTAAGTTTTTAATATAAGAAGATATATTATTTTGAGTAAACTATTACATAAGTTTTGAAAATGTTAAACATGTGTTTTATAAATTCAAAATTGTATTTTTTAGTTGATTTATTCTAACTTATTAACATATAAATTCATATGAAAAATGTTTCAAAACTATTAAGTCATACATGTTTTATGAAGTTGATACAAAATCGATGGTATTAACTAAATTTGAATTTTTCACTATTTTCCAAAAAAATTAATTAATTTCGAAAAGCCATATAATTATTATGAAGATAGTATTTGGATGATTAATCTAAAAATGATGTTCATTTTTTCAAATTAAAAATTTTAATGTCGAGAATTTTACTTTTTAATAAAAACAAAAAACATATCTATTATTTTTCATGGAAAATAACATTCTAAAAATATTAACTATTCTTATTATAATTTACAATCAATTAAAAATAAATTTAGTGTTAATATATTATTCCTATAATTATTATATTATATCCATAATATATTTATTTTCTTAAGAAACATATAAAATTCAATGTTTTGAAAGGTAACATTTTAATGCATAATTACATCTTACTAGTTACTTAACTACAGTAATTGAATTTTATCAATAAACTAGAATTAATAAAGACCATTATAATTATTTTTATATTTGTCTCATAATTCCACCTCCTTTGTTTTTACTCACCATTCACATGATCATATTTTAATGGTTATATAATATTCGACATTTCACTGTGATTCAGTGTTGTGTGTGAAACAAGAATTAAGAAACTTTTTATTTTTAATGGAAAGTAAAATTTAATATCTTCACGTGTTACATTCTCTCTGATTAAATAAATAACATCATCAGAATATTTAATCTTTTTCTCCAAGGTAAAATGGTAAGTTCATACTCTAGGTAAAAAATATCCAATGTTTAATTTATAATGTGATATCAAACATATTAATTTAGATAATATGAATCCAATTAATGGCTATCAAGACCTATATGATAAATAAATTTCCATAAAAATTTCATAATCGACATATATATATGATCATGGTTTGATTAAAGAACTATAGTGATATTTCCAAATATAAAAAATGATAGGATATCATTAAAAATAGATATAATCTGTTTCTAATGCCACATCAAATTAAGGGAAAAAACATTATCCATAATAACTAACTTCACAAAATCCGTGAAGAGGATTTAATATTAATCATACCAAATGGTGTTTTTTATATCTAAGTCTCCAATAGTTGGTGAAAGTATACATTTAATTAAAATTTGGAGCATATAAATTGGAGAATCACTATCATCTTCAATAATAGTCATAGTGTAGGATTTTCTTTCATTCAAAGGCCTAGGCGATTCTTGGTGACTATTTTACAATTGGTTAATATATTACTACTTTGATTTGTATAGTTCCCAATTTCCTTGTAAAATAATTAATGATGTTTGTAGGTTCCCTCTTTCCCTTGAACCCATGAGCTTGATGACCTTTATTTTCCCACTTATAGTGATTTCATATTCCCTTTTAGCAATCCATGATGTTTTTCTTAAAATATTATTTTCCCAAATGATATTGAATATTCCTTTATTAATCATATTTATCTCCTAAACATACATGAGACTCCATCCTTTTCTTATTTGTTTTTTTGGAGCCCAATTAAGTTCACTTTTTTATCATGATTCTTGATATTTTTAATCCTATAATCACAAAATTTATCATATTAATTATTATCCCATTAGGTTTCTTGGTGGTATAATATTTATACAGTCCTTAAACCCATCATATACTTGGTTCTTCCAAGATTCATCCATTTCTAGAACAAAAAGAGTTAACCTGAATGATGTACTATTATCATCATAAGATAATTTTGAAAAATTTATCCTAAATACATTCAAACTTACAAACCATCATGTTAGATTATATTTCATTTCAGTTTATGTTACTTCACTCTTTATTGAATCTATATTTCAATAGGTTCGGTTCTTTAATACTCAAAATCCCAAAAAAAAATATTTCCAAATTTACATTTATTTATTACGAATTTATAAAACAAATCATATAAATTTATGCTACCAAAAATCCAACATACCAGTTATCCATAAAATCAAATATCATTTAACATATATCTTAACTTATGAGTCTTTATGTTTTAATCTATGTTATCCATGGTCAAACACCTATTAGGCTCACTAATATTTATATTTAAATGATTTATATTGGCTTGTAAAGTGAATGTGTATAACAAAATCTTATCCCATAGAGTATCAAATGAGGTGTGAAGTTAGGAATATTTGTCATTTACCGTTTTATGAATATGTTAATACCAAACATTCCCTTTTTAGGGTTATTACCCCAAGGTAAATTTTTGGTAGAAGATATACCCTCTTGTAGTGTCCAAATAGGGATATTATTTGCAGGTAAAGTAGACAGTCAATAATTTACCAAAAAAATTGTAATGTTATCATATACATAAAATTATTTGTTATAGTTATAAATAGGGGTTTCATTAAGGTTATCATATTCTAACATCAATAAAATAAATATCAAATCCACTAACCCAAAAAGGAATCAATAAAATTGAAATTATGACCAACCTAAACTTATCAATATGTAAATTATCTAAAAATAATATAAAAAACTCTTATGTTTTCTAAATACTCCTTTGATAAAAACCGTGGCACCATATACCTACAATCCATGAATCTGATGAGAATAACTACCTTCATTATATACTGGATTTGAAATCAAATAGAAAAAACAATTTTTACTATTAATAAATACAACATCACTAAAATATATTAAGTCACATACATTCAAATTTATGTTATGGTTTGTTGTTTTAGAGACTTATCAATAATGTATAACTAAAAAAGACGATGTTTATATCCTAAAATATTCATTTTCTTCCAAAATATAGGTGAATACTTAATATATAATACGTCTTCGAAATATCACAAAAAATTTTCAACC
This sequence comes from Viscum album, assembly GCA_963277665.1. Taxonomy (NCBI): domain Eukaryota; kingdom Viridiplantae; phylum Streptophyta; class Magnoliopsida; order Santalales; family Viscaceae; genus Viscum; species Viscum album. Next base: position 909,265,894 of record OY728148.1, read on the forward strand.
CAAGCAAATTCTGTAAGAAATATCATGTGTACTATATTATTTTTTAACTCGGAGAAATGGAAACATAAGAATGAGAGAGCTAAAATACTCATGAAGGGAAAAAATAAGTGATTACCATCAATGATCATAAGTTGGAAAAAATGAATAAATAATATGACATGAATAAATAATAAAAATAATTCCATATTCAAAATAATCTATGAGAAAAACATATCCATGTTTGAAATATCAATAAATAAATGAATGGATATCAATAAAGTGTTCCTATAAATGAAATAAATAGTATTTTATAACTAATTTCATTCCCTATGTCATGAAATCATGATCTTCTACATCATTATCATAGACATCATGATCTTAGACATCATGATCATAGATATCATGATCTTACCATAATGGCCCTGTCTTCAAGAAATATTTTGTTCTGTGCAGGCATACACCAAATTAAACTTGCTTGCTTATCTCATGAGGGATATCAATTCATAAAGGGGAAATAAATATGTGGTCCCACCAATCCAGAATTAATTTCAGTGCATTCATAATTTTATGATATATAAAAAATATACAATACATAACCAAGATTATTAATTAATCAATAAATGTATTTTTCAATAATAGGTATACATATTATTAATACTTCCCCAATCATTAAATGGAATATATTTTTATATAAGTATCCCTAGAAAAATATTTTATGGAGTTATGGTATATGGTTATGTCTATAATTTTCCCAATCTATTTATGTATAGAAAATTAGGTGAATTTCTATTAATGATTGTAATGAAATGTATGGTATTTATAGAAGAAATAAATTGTAAGAAAAATCATTCATATAACATTTGATGACTTGGAATGAAAAGGAAAGTGATTTATTTACATATTTTAAACCTTAGAGGAAAAAAGTATGAGAGGGTTTAGAAAGTAATCCTTTATCAATATATACACTATAAAAATAAAACAATTGGTGAAATACATATTATATCTCAATGAAACCAAATTTAGATTCAAAAACTCTTATGGTAATGGTAATTTAATAATCAGAAGAATATGATAGGAATAGAATGAAAATAAAACATAATAAAATGAAATATAATCACTATAATTGTGGGAAATAATATTTTTAACAAGCCATATAAAATACAAATTTTCTGAAATAGAAAACATGTCTCATGTAATTGAATATTAGACAACAAAACACTTAAGAAATTAGAAAATTTTCAATGAAAACACCTTGAAGGAATTGATTTGAAAAAAAAGTTTAAATATAACGATTAATGAGAATTTCGTGAATTTTTTTTAAATAGGTAGTATATAAAACATTTCAACGAAAACATTGAGTATAATAATGAATATATCCAAATAAATTAAATTTTAGACAAGAAACCCTTAATAAGTGACATAAACATTGAGGTAAGAATTATTTGATAACAAGTTTATAAGTAATAATTATAGAACATATGGAACGGAAGATGAAATAAAATACCATGTATTCATTGGATGGAATCAGTCAATTTTGTAACAATATATTTTCAATAAGGATGTTTATAACTCAATGGAAGATAATTGAGTTTGCACAAACCCTCCCAACTTTTGTATATCTTGAGTCAAAACACCGTTAGAGAAATAAAATTTAATAGAACAATAAATATATATATATCATTTAATATAATCATGATAAAAAAATATTAAAGGGTTTTTATTACAAAATTAAAAATAAAACATGGTGTAAAATAAGAATTATGTCTTAATAAATTAAATTTTACACAAGAAACCCTTACGACATTCATTACACATGAATCAAAAGATGAATGAATAAATGAACTAGATTTAGAATTTTATATCTAATGAATTAGATAAAAAATTAAACAAATTTCATTCAATTTAAACTAAAATAATACAATATAAAAAAGAAAAATGGCATACAAAATACACTATGTGTCAAAGAGTGTTAATTGATACTAATAATCCCTTACCTTGTGCATGATTCGCTCCACCCATGTTCCTAACTTCATAGATAATCAATTTAATTTTATTATATGACTTATTAGGATTATTATTCTTCTATATTTCTTTAATTATGGCCCAAATATTATCATATGTTATTTATTAATTATATATTGTTTTCTTATGTTTGTGTTAATATTGATCTAGTGTTGGATTATTTATATAATTATAGGGACTGGAAATGATATTTTAATAATAAGTTAATCAATTAATATAAAATTTAAAAAACCATAAAAAATCATTATTTTCTTATTTAATTATAATCGCATTAGTTTTTTTCTTCCCATAGTAATCCATGATATTTTTTTATAAAATTCTTCTAATAGGAGGTTAAGTGAACTCCAAAAACAAACACACCTTATATTTATTGGTGAGTGCAGTTAAAGAAGTGTATAATATATTTTTTAAATAATAATAATGGAACTATATATATATTTTTAATTTCTTGAATATTATTTTACTTTTACCTTTATTTTTATTACCTAGGGAACTAGTTTTCACCCCAGTAGCTTATGTTTTAATAAAAAATCAAGGTAACCTATATTTCAAAATTTGTGTGTTATAACCATAAATTTAATCAATATTTAATTTAATTAAATTTATAATTAATATAAAAATACTCATAAATTAAAATATTATATATATAGAAAAATTATTTTGTATAAATATGTATTTTCATCATTAAGCGTTATTAATCACATTTATTATTAATTACCAGTGTAGTGAGTAATAATTTATTTATATATAGTCTTAAACGTTATTTTATGTTTACATTTGATAAGATATTAATTGTTTTATTAGATAAATATTGCATGAGGTTAATAAAATTATTCTTTGAATGTAATTGTTTTACCACTATCATGGTCATTAACATTAAACTCAGTACTCATATTTTTATGAAAAAAAAATAAAATTGAACTTGTTGAATAATATCATCACGTTTATAAAAAATATAAAATCCATTATTTTAGATTTAATTTATACCTATGATAAAAAATAATTTTTTAATATAAGTGAATAAATCATTTTGATAGTAAAATATCAATTATTTTTCCAAAATGTCAATCATGAGTTTTATAAATTGATAAAAATATTTTTAAGTGATTTATTTAAATTTAAAAAAATAAATTTTAAATAAATGAGGCTTCACTTACATTAAATTAATTCATGTATTAGGATAAAGTTATAAATGTGATAGTGTTAGAAAAATTAGTATTTTTCACTCTTTGCATACAAAAACATAATTTAAAAAAATACAAAAAACTAATATGAAGTTAATATTTACATGAATAAATATAAAAATAAATATTTTAATATTTTAGAATTTAACTATTAAATAAGAAATTAAAAATGAAAGAAATCTATTTCCTTTAGAAAATAACTTTTTCAAAATACTAATTATTCTTATTATTATTTCCTATCAATTACTAATAAGATCGGTGCTGATATATTAGTGAGAGAAAAAGTAAAATTTATTCAAAATATATTTTTATTATTAAAAATCACCTAATATATATATTTTCATAAAGGTTATATCTAAAACATAAATAAGTCTTACTGGTTAATTATCTACACTAATTCAATTTTTTTTGATTCCATATTTTTAACCATAAAAATTATTTATATATATGAATTTATTTCATAATTAGTTTAACTATATTTTCACCCACCATTATTACAACTACATTTTTCACATTTATTTAATTTTTTGTGATTTTTTTGGTTCGGTGATTCATGCAAACCAAGCTATTGAACATATTAGGGTTTAAATAAATATTAATTAAGATCTCAAGGTGTTATATGTATTTCTATGAATACTCTATCAATTTAATAAAATTTTCTCATTAAGTGTCATCTAGATAAGACTTCAATTTATTCTGCTACTTGGTATGATACACTTTGTAACACCCGAATGTTTATATGAAATATTTTATTTATATAATTTTAATTATTCAATAGCTGACATTGCACACAATCATCTATTTAAATGAACCGTGAGATTCCATTAGTATGAAATTCACTTTATAACATAGGATTTAGTTTATTGGGAGTAAATATAACTAACTTATTAATTTTTTTTAAAATTTGTAGCTAATAATTATTTACGAAAAATATAGACCAATTAAATGCAAATGAAATATTTTTATTTTTGTATTAATGAAATAATTGAACTAAAATTATAAAATGAAATTAATGAAATATATAGGTTATATATTTAATATAATATTTTTTATAATCATCTAATAGATAATTTGGTTATAAGATATGAATAAACTATATTCTATGAATAAAAAATTATATTATTCTAAAGGGTAATTTTAGCGTCTTTTAGTGGAAATGGCTTTTTAAATTAAAATTTTGACACATTAATATTTTTTATAGGACAACATAAACCCATTATTTTGGGGAAGGATATAAAAATTTAATTTGGATGAATTATTGATATTTTTTGACAACATAAAATATTTGATGAATAGTAAAAAATATAATAAATTTTAATTAAAAATACCATTTTTCATCAAAATAATTTATGTTGTTAAATAAAATTATTGAATGATTTAAAAGTATAAATAGAATATATTTTTATCCGTTAATATTGTAACATCATAGGTATTTATAGTATAATACATTTTCATATCTGTTAATATTTATAAATAAGATATTAATTTTATATTAAAGGGTCATTTTTCCGATAGCATACTCGAAATGAAACAATGGGATTCTATGAAATCTTGTATTGCACACAACATTGAGTTATACTAGAAAATAATACAAAAATAATATTACTATTTTAAATCATTGTTAACTCCTTACTGTTGTATTGGTGGGAATGAACAGAACTAACTAAAATATTATTACAAATGTTTTTTTAAATTTTATATTTACCCAATAAATTTTAAATGCTTAAAATGAGAATGAATCCATCTTTAAGCACAAAATAATCTAATATTTTTAAAAGTCCATTTTACTGCCTTTTGATGGAGAACCATTATTAATTATACTTTCTCTCACTATTATATGTTCAGTTAGATAAAATAAACTTCTTATTTAGAAGTGGGTCTTCCAAATTTAGCTTGTCTGAAATTTGTGTATTTTTTTGATAAAATACATATTTTAATGAATAGTGAAAAATACTATATTTTAACTCAAAACTAGATTTTCATCGATTTTTTATATAGTTAGACATTAATTTTTATTGGTTTTAAGTGTCATTGGATTATGTTATTATCGTTTAATACAATGTGGGTAATATGATGTAATTTCTCATTGATGATGGATATAAAGGCATGTAAATATTTTTATAGTATTTACTTCTTAAAAATATGCTTTCTAGTTTTGACAATAAGAATTAATTTTAAATTAATCTCTTTAAATTCCGTGTTTTTAATTCTGAAAAAATTGATTCCATATTTGGAATCATATGGTACAAATTGGGTAAATATGTACCTTTTATTTTTGGACATTATGAATATTGATTTCTGTAATTATTTTTATTTACGATGGTTAACGGGAAAATCAAGTAAATAAAGGTAAACAATAATATTATAATAATATAAAAATACCCTAACACATGTCCTAATACTATTTTATGAGATCTGGCAGACCATGAGTATCCTTGGGTCAATTATAGGACCCCATGGAGCCACTTGAATATGATAACAACTTGTTATAATAATTAACTTAAAGTTAAGTGAAATATAACATAAACATGTATCTTTTCAATAAAATGGTCTTAAGATGGGGTAATATAACTGATATATTTGAAAATAATTATTTATTATTAATCTAAAAATATTTCCTATATCATGGTATTTTATTTATAATTGTTAGAATTTAAATAAATAATTTTATTTATGACAAAATGGTGATTAAGTGATTAACTTATTTATAGAAGATTCATATAAATGACATTATAAATATTAAAATAAATTTAATTTAACATTTTTATGTAATACACAATTTTTTAGGATTATTATGACTTGTAATATTTTAGTTAACAGTTTTTTTTCTGAATAAATCATGTTGTTTTGACTTTTACAAAAATTAATTACTAAATAGTGTCAAAATTGAAATAAATGTGTTTCTAAAAAAATACTATATGATTAAATGATATAATAGTCATAAAAATTTAATATTCATCCAAATGACATAGATAATTTTATAAATTACATTAATGATCCAATTTCGATTCTATTGGAATTTTATTTTAACCATATTAACAATAAAGTGTAAAAATACAAGAAGACATGGTAAGAGTTAATTTCTTTAACTACCGGTTAAAACCCAATGTCAAGGTTAAATTTGTGAAATAATCTTCTATAAAACCTATTGGCTGATATTATTTAGACCCATACTAATATTATCATGGAAATATACTACTTTTGAGAAATTATAAATTGAAAACCAATAAATAATAAAATAATATTTGAAGCATTTCCTAAAGTTCCCATCATACCTCTTATAAAAGGCCACCAACTCTACCCACTTACTCAAACATCTCAGACCCCTTGTATCACCCATATTCTACTCAAATAATCTCTTAACGTCCTTATCTTTATACTATAATCATTACTTTGGGCAGAAGGTAACTCAACTATACTTTTGGCTCATATCAAAACGTGTTACCCAATTTAGAGGTAACGTCTTCTCTCAATCCACTTTTATTTATTTTCCTTCTCTAAACCCTAAGATCCATTTATTACATTATTTTATAACATAAACTATATTCTCAAGATACTATGATTTTTTATTATATTGTTTCTACAACACTTACACACACATCTATCTAATAGATATAGAACATACTGTTTCTGTGTACGACAAACTATTGTCTCACGAAATAATTATTGTTTAATTTTCTCCTACCACCTCTCATGGTGGCCATTATTATAAAATGATATTTATATGTTATATATATTATATTTATATTTTCTCTATTATTCTATAATTTTTATTTATAACATACCTTTACTCTTTCCATGTGGTGTAAATACAATAATTTCTTTTGAGGAAGTACGGACTACCGCCCCTACAAAGTGATGTGACTCTTTCCCATTATACATAGAACATATAAATGATTATTTTATTAAATATATTATAAATATATTAAATAAATACAAAACTTTTATTATTATAAATATTTTTATCATTTTATTATTATTCTTTTAATATGAAAAAGTAACGAATGTAGTATTCATGTGTTCATGTAACCTGTCGTCTCTGTGAACGGTGGATTTAATTTATTATTTCAAGATATTGTGGATATTATAAATAAATATATACTGGATTTATATAAGATATTTAATAATGAAAAATATTATGGAGATGATGTAATTTTTACCACATGGATAATTTACATCAAAACAAGCTCATTTTTTAATCAAGTACCAAATATTTACAAAACGACCAATATGAACTTAAATAATTATGTGATTTTTATATAATGGTAATAAGTGATATAAAAGGAATAATAAACTTGAAATTTTTTTCACAATATATAAAAAATTAACCTATAATTTTTTTAGGAACATAATGATTGTACGTGACGATTCAGACTCTCAGTAAGAGAATTTCTAAACTCAATTTCTACAAATTAGATGTTACGCATACATGGTTGATTATATTATGGGATGATTTGTGAGTAATCAATATGTAATTATTTAAATTATAATTTTCACTTTTCTTTGTGTGGATATACTGTTGTACACATAATCACACCATTGATAAATTCTAACACCGTTTATATGAACATTTTAAATAAAATCATAACTCAATCACCATAAATTGAGTTAAATATCCATGTAATTGGTTTTTTTCCAAGAATATGTGTTAATGGACTCTGATTATTTTACACTTAATATCCAATTATATTGGGTGTATTTATATTTTTTCCAAATAATTATGTTATTGGTTTATCCTTAATCTGTGGATATGATCTTTGTAAGGGAATTCTTATAAATCTCTTTTCATAGAGGTATATTTTGATTTATATGTGAACTTATATTATAAGATTTATAATTATACCCATTTATTTTTATTTATTTTAATGGTTTTCTAAAGTAATCCTTTTTTATGAATCGTTTTACTTAAAGATAAAAGGATTGTTTCTTTTTAACGTATGTGGGGACAATAACATTTATGTCGCTGCGAGCATTATTTGATATTTGGATTCCTCTATAAGGCGTAATATTTTTAAAAAGAAAATTTAATACCATATTAATTTTATAGGTATTTTGGTATTTATTTTTTTATCATGGATTGATTTTGTCAATATCATCTAACTATATCTTGTGATTTTAATGTGGAAATGTGATTTTTATTTTATAGTTGTTCATGTGTTATGATTATATTATTATTCATGGGAATTGAATATGTATATGGGTGGTTATATGATAAACAGAGGGTGGGTGATCTAGTGATAGACCTCCAATGCATTGGGTTACAGGAAGGACGAAAACATTAGGATTTTTTTGAAGAGATTTTTGTAATATACTGTGATGGATATTCCAAACATAACCATGAATGTTACTCCCTATATAGTTGTTAAAGCTATAATGTAAGTATGATATGGATGCCACAATTTACCATTCATTTTTATATATTCTATTAATATTTGTATGAATCTTATTATTACATTATCTAAGATAAGTAGTTTATGTTTTATGAGTAAAAAAGTATGACTTTATGAAAAACCTTTCATAGGTTTTAAATTATCATGGACTGATGGTTTTATTCCTTATTTTATATTCTATACTAAGATATTTATTCTTATCCCATGTTTTTAAATTTTTTACATGGGGCTTAAATATGTGTAAGAGAATAAAATAAGGAAATCCAATTTTTATTGTGAAAAAGAAACTAAGTTTTGTTTAAAGGGTTTACTTTGGTCGAAAAAATGGACTCTAAGGGTAAATATCCACATGTGATGTTTGGGTTAATTATGTAATAGTTATGTCATAATGCTCTAAAACTCTAAAATTGATAATGTCCTCAATGTTAATTCTTAACATAGTTCAAGATTATGTAATGTTGAAGGCTGGGGCCTTATAGTTGGTATCAAAGGTCTGTTTAGACAACATTGGAGATTAGGATGTTTTCTTAAGAGTTCTGGATATCATCATGGGTTTATAATTTTAAGGCATATAATAAGTTAAATGGTTTATAAACCCCTTTTTCAGCTTTATGTTCTAAAATATTACGAGGAATAGTGGTATTTTAGGAGACATTCAACTTTGAGGAAGTAATGGGATCAATAGGACTATACAAATATATGTTTTCCATTACCTAATTCTATTCTAATTGAAGATGAGGAAACTGGAAATTTTCTATGAATGGAATGGATTATTTATTATCTTATGATGTGTAATTATTGAATCATAGGACACAATTCATGTTTTTGTTGTAGGAAATATGTATTAAGGAATAATATGGAAATTCATAGTTAAAGGATCATAAAGGATACATAATGATTATAAGGGAATTCAAGAGTTATGATATATTATAGGATGAAGAATGTTTAAAATTATTAATTCTCTTTTGATGATGAAATTACTTTGGAAAATTTTTCCTAGTTTTTGTAACACTTAATTTTTTGTGTAAAATGTTATTTGAGGAAGAATTATCTTTTCTTTTATGGAAAAAATTATAAATAACCTTTACAGTTTATATGATCCTTGATTCTGGTGTAATTATGGGTTATTAATTTTGTGGATGAAAAATAAAAGATATATAATAACCTTTGATGTTAAAATATGTTATGGTTATTTCTGATTATTTTATCTCATTTTTTGAATGTTATAATAATTATATAGATTTTGAATAAAGACAACATGCAGATCATGTGAAAACCCATCGTGTCAGACATGACTGCGAGAATCGAACTCATAACCAAAGTGAAACAAGAATTTGTCACCTACCACTAGACAATGTGAAGTCCATAGTTTGTATGACTTATTATTTTTACTTAAATGATTTTATGGTTTAATAATAATTTTATTTTTAGAACCTATGTATTGTATAATATATATCCTTAGTATAGAAAAATGGTTTGGAGATTAAGTGATAAATGTTATGTTGGAATACATTCTCTATTTTAAGATCCCTTTATGAGAAATTAAATTGAATACTATGGAATTTTATTTTTACGGTTAAAGGTTGAATTATTTTGGGATAAATATATGATTTAATTTTGTACTTATGGTGATTTGGGGTCATTTATGAAAATAATAAACCTATCTTAGAGAATATATAATTTTGGAAATTTATTTTTAGTACAATCCATTAAGAGTGGTCGAGGTTATTTGGAGATAAATGTTAAAATTTATCTAGAAAGAATATGTTATCAAACCCTCCTAAATTTTTGGTTTCCAAAAATGATAGGATTATTTTTGAAGAATTATATGGAAAATTATTTCTTGAATGTTCTATGTTGGGCTTTGGGTATTACTATTGAATTTTAGAGATTACAATTTGTATTTTTTTCTTGTAAATGATTATTCATGTGGGGGAATTATCTTGTATAATATTATCCTCAACATATTAGTTTTAGTTAATGTTTCAAGAAAAGACTAATATATATTTAATCATTTTTGGATTATATGATTCAATAGATGTTTATTCTAGTGCATCAGGTGTGACAAAGTCATCTTGAATACACATTGTCTAGAGAAAAGACAATATTGTGGTAGAATGTTATTAGAGGAAGAAATTCTACTTGAAAGGTAAGTATATTTTCTTATGTTCTAAGATAATATAGTATATTAATTCCTCAAATTTATTAATAGGACCTTAAAAAACATTGTACTTTTACACTTCCTACTATAAAATCAGAAACCTTTTAACCCATCACAAGTCTGTGGTTTTCTTATTATTAACTTTCTCCTATTCATGTTTTCTGTAAGTCTCCATTTGAACAAGATGGTTTGTTTTTCATCCATTTCCATGTTTTTCTACATAGAATCTTTGTATGTGTTATTTTAGGTGACCTTTGTACTTATCTTTCATTATCTTAATTTGTCAGTTTTATTGACTCTTTTTCTGATGTAGGAGTTTCATTGAATTTACTGATCCAAATTTTAATATTGGGAGGATGCAATTTCCCAAAGGGAAGAAGTATGTAACATCCCAGGTATTTATAGTATAATAAATTTTCATATATATTATTGTTTATAAATACAATATTAATTTTATATTAGAGGGTATTCTTTTTTTGGATATTATACTCGACTTGCAACAATGGGGTTCTCCAAAATATTACGTTACACACAACGTTGAGTTATGCAGAAAAATAATACAATAATTATATTTTTATATTAAATGGTAGTTAATGCCTAGCTGCTATATTGAAGGCAATGAACAAAACTAGGTAAAATATGTTTAAACATATATTATAAATGTTTATATATATATATATCCCTTAAATTTTATATGCATAAAATGAGAATTAATCCATTTTAAGCCCCAAATACTTTAATATTTTAAAAAGTTCATTTTACCACCTTTTGTTGGTGAAACATTTTTAAATATTGTTTTTTTACTTTTATATATTCAATTTGGAAAAATAAGCTTCTAAACTATAATTGTGACATGAAAATTTAATTTTGTGAAATTTTCGTATTTTTCTCATCAAATCTATATTTTAATGAATATTGAAAAAATACAGCATTTTAATTCAAAACAACATTTTTATCAAATTTATTTATATAGTGATATTATCCTTTTAATTGGTTTTAAATGGTAATTGGATTATTTTTTATCATTTAATCCAATTTTGGTCATTTGAATAAATTTCACATACAAATTGGACATAAACCCTTGTTAATATTTTGATTGTTTTTACTTCTTAAAAACATACTTTTTGGTTTTGACGAAGAGAATTTATTTAATATTAATTTATGCAAATTTTTTGTTTTGAATTTTCACAAATGAATTCCATATTTGTAATCATAGGGTAATTTTTTTTAAATAGGTACATTTTATTTTTGGACATTATGAATAGTGACTACAGTTATTATTTTTATTAACCATGGTTAAAGGGTAAATCTGGTAAATAAGGGTAAAAAATAATATTATAATAATATAAAATGACCCTAAAACATGTACTAATACTATAGGATGAGATATATCTGACCATTATCATCCTAGGGTTGATTGGAAGACCCCATCGAGCTACTTTTATGTGATAATGACATGTTATAATAATTCATTTAACGTAAAGAGAAATATAACATAAAAATATTTCTTTTTCATAAAACAATATTAAGGTGGGGGTATATAACTAATAACTTTGAAAATAAATATTAATTATAAATCTAAAAATATTTCCTACTTCATGGTATTTTATTTATAATTTTTAGACATTAAATTTAAAAATTTATTTATGACCCAATGGTGATGTAAAGATTACCTTATTAATGAAAGATTCAAATAAATGATATTATAATTATTAAAATAAAAATAATTTGAATCTTTTTATTCCATGAACTAATTTAATAGATGATTATGAAATTTTATCTTTGATTTAATATATATTTTTTCAAATGAATCACGTTTTTATGACTTTAAAAAAATCATTTACTAAATTGTGTCCAAATTGACAGAAATGAGTTTCATAAAAAAAATACTATTTTATTAAATGATATACTATTAAAAAAAATTAAGATTACTCCAAATAAAATATACAATGTTTTCAATTTCATGAATTATCCTTTTGAGATTCTATTTTCATTTTGTTGTAACCATATTAACCATATAGTGTAAAAATACAAAAATATATGGTAATATTTAATTTATTCAACTAAAGGATAAAGCCAAAAGATAAGGTTAAAATTATAACCTAAACATGCCTAAATCCTATTTTTTGAGAGTATTTCTACAAATAGTAATTTTATCCAATTAATATATTACTTTTTAGCCATTATAATTTGAAAATCAAATTATAATAAAATAATATTTCAAGACATTCCAAAAGTGTCCCTCCTCCCTTTTATAAAAGGCCACCACCTCTAAAAACATACTCATACCTCTAAATCCAAATGTATCACCCAAATTCTATTAAAATAAGCTCACAAAATCCCACCGTTCTTCATATAATCCTTACATTTGGCATAATACAACTCAAGGAAGCCTTTTGTCTCAAATCAAAATGAGTTACCTGATTTAGAGGTAATGTCTTCTGTCAAGATCCTTTCATTTATTTTTCTTCTCTAACCCCATAACCTATTCTTATTTAATTATTTTATAAATAAAACAGTATAATTAATATTATAGGATGTTTTTAATATATTTTTATAACTTACACTTACACAAACCCCCATATAATGGATGTGGTACATACTGTTTCTTTTTACGGAGATCTACTGCCTCACGAAATGATGATTGTTAAATTTTCTCATTAAACATCTCCTGGATTCCATTATACTGGGAATTTATTTATATATTATATATATGATATTTATATTGTCTCTATTCATATTTATTTTTTATTTAGAACATAACTCTATGATTTCCATGTTTTGTAAATATGATAATTTCATTTGAAGAAGTGTGGACTACCGCCACCTCAAAGCGACGTGACTCATTCACATTATACATGGAATGTTTAAATTATGGTTTTATTAAAACCTTGAGACATAAATGAAATAAATATAATAATATTATAATAATATACATTTATTTCATTTTTATTATTATTGTTTTAATATGACAATGTAATAAAAGTTGCATTCATGTGTATGTATGACCTACCGTCTCCATGAACAGTGCATTTCATTTTTATCTCCAATTTTTTTTATATTATAAATATATATACTTAATATATATGATATTTAAATCAATAATAATATTTTCTTGATGATGGACTTTTGACCACATGGAAAATTTACATCAAAAGAATTTTTTTTCGACTCAAGTACTGAATATCTACAAATGACCGATATGAAATTAAATAATTATATAATTTTTAAAACATGGTAATAAGTGATATAAAAGGAATAATAAAAATGAAAAAATTTATTAATAAAGTATAAGATAACCTATGTTTATTAGTTAGGAACATAACGATTATACGCGACGATTCAGACTCAAGGTAAGAGATTTTTTAACTCAATTTCCCCTCATTGGGATTTACTCATACATCATTGATTATATTATTCCAAGATTATGTGTGTAATCACTATTTATTCATTTATTTTATAATTTACACTTCCCTTTTGTGGATATATTTTTTCTACACCAAATCCCCCTATTAATAAATTCATATGTCATTTAAACTATCTTTATAAGGGAAATCTTAACTCATTCATTGAGTTAAATATCCATGTCATTGGTTTTGTTTTTCCAATAATATGTGTGAATGACCTATGATTGTTTTACACTAAATATAATATAATATTGGTTGTATTTATATTTTTTTTGCACAATTATTTTATTAAATGATCTTTAATTAAGGGATATGATCTTAGTAAGGGACTTCGTCTCAATCTACATTCATTGAAGAATATCTTTATTTGTATATGACATTATTTTATAAAATGTATAATTATAGCCATTTTCTTTTAATACAATTCAATGGCTTCCAAAATTAATATTTTTTATGAAGTGTTTTATAAAATAAAAAAGCTAGTTTTCTTTTTAATGTATTCGGTGACCACTACCTTTCTCCCATAGTGATAATTATTTGATATTTGGATTTCTCTACAAGCCGTAATGTTTTCAAAAAGAAAAATAAATAGGATATTTCATTTTAGGTAATTTATTATTGAAAATGGTTTTGATAATGGTTTTATTATGTCAATAACTTGAAATTATATATTGTGATTATAATGTGGGAATTTTATTTTTCATTTATGCTTGTTCATGTGTTATGATTATGTTATTGTTCTTGGGAATTAGTTTTGTATAATAGTATTTTTGTGGTAAACTGAGGGAATTTGAGCCCATTATATCTCTCAAATTCATTGGTTAATGTGAAATAAATAAACTTTAAGGTTTCCCCTAATAGATTTAGGGAATATACTGTGAAGGTTACTCCCTAGGTAGTTGGGAAAGCTACAATGTAAGTATGATATAGAGGCCACATGTTACATTTATATTTTATGATTTCTATGAAATATAGTAGAAATATTACGATAACATGATATAATATTAGTAATTTTTGTTTTACGGGTGAAACATATTATTTTTTGGAGATGTTTTCAAGTGTTTTTAATATTCATGGATTAACAGTTTTATTCCTTATTTTATATTCCTTAATAATATTATTCTATTCATACCATGTTTTTGAAATGTTTTACTTAGTTTATAAGGATGGGTAATAGAGATTAACAGGTCAAGAATATTTTTATCAAGAAAAGTTAATCATGTATTGTTTAAAGGGTTTCCTTTGGTGGAAAAGTGAATACTGAGTGTAACTGTCCACATGTGATATATGGGTACATTATGTAATAGTTATGGCCAAATTATCTAAAATTATAAACCTGAAAAGATCCTAAATGTTAATTATTTACTTAGCACAAGATTATGTAATCATTAAGGATGGTTCCTTATTAATATAATATAACTAATTGGAAATAATTTTACTATGAATTTAGATGTAAAAACATTTCAATCTTTTGAAATGTTTTATTTTTATCACTCATTTTCTCATTCCTAAAACAATATTTATTTTAATTTAATTACTGAATCTTATGATTTTTGAAATTTTAGAATTGGGTCCCCTATTTGGAATAATTAGGTAAAAATTATGTATATTGATTTATTTTATTTTTGGGAATTATGAATAGTAAATTTTGTATTTATTATTATTATTGTAATAGAGTAATTCAGGTAATTAGCAGTAAATATTATATTATAAAATTATTCTAAGACATTTCATAATATCATTTTATGAGCGTGTTTTGACAAAAATCAGCCTTGGGTTGAAATGATATCCTTTAGAAGTAACATGTATGAGATTAAGATATTTAATTTATTTTATTTAAAGGGAAGTTAAATATGCCTTACTCAAAATTTTATAAATATATCATTTTTAATATAAGAATATAGAAAAGATAAATTCATATATAAAAAATAATTGGAAATATATAATTTTTTTCTTATCATCGTAATTTGTTTTTAATTTTAATGAAATAAATAATTACATAAAATTTGTATACATTGATGATGTAGAAATTATTTAACTAATGAAAAATAAATAAAATATTTTTTATTAAAATGATAATAACTATTAAAAGACACAAAAACTTGAAAAAATATTATTAGTTTATTATATCTTAGCCAGAATCATCTAAGGGTAGATTTATTGACCATTTAAAGCCATATGGAAAATATTATGACACTTATAATATTTTATTTAAAGTGATTTTAAAGTTGTCGCATTCATTTTTTAGTAAATATAAAATTTTATATGAAGAATTTTCCAGAAAATATATTAGACCGTAAGTATGATTATGAAATATATATGATTTATATACATAATAGTATTTTATTTTTAATTTTCAGTCAACAAATATCCATATTAAATAATTACACAAATCTAATGTAGTATTTATTTAATTAATGGAGATAAGAAATAAATTTTACTAAAAATATTAAAATAAATATAATTTGGGACAATTAATATATTCAAAGAAGATTCTAGATGAACATAATCTATTATGAATATAATAAAATATTTGTTTCAATGTTAACTTGTTATCTTTATATTTTTAATAATCAATTAATTGAACAGTTTCAAAATTAACACTATAGATTATTCATCAAAATAATGTATTATTAAATTTCTAAAAAACAATAAACATTTTTAAAAATATATGATAGATATTATATCAAGAAACATTATAAATAATTTATTTATGATCCATTTTACTTAAAATAAGTAAATATTTTACACGTTTAATATTGAAATACTTGTTATCTTTGATGAAATTAAATAGAACAACTAAGTGTTAATTAAAATGATAAGTTTTAAATTGATTGAAAAACATGTCCTAAAGTTATAGGTTTATGATATTAAAATATTATCATTTATCATATTAGAATCTAAAATTTTTGGAGGTTTTTATATGTGGTATGATTTTATGAAAAATCAATATATTTAGAGATTCCAAAAGTGGCCCTCGCCTCAATTATAAAGGGCACCTCCTCCCTCATTTATTAACAACTCATTGAGATTTAATACATATCTATCCCCTACCATCATACATTATCAACTTTAATAGTTACATTATAGAGGTTTTATTCTTCTCTAAATACCAACCCTAGTGTTTTAAGAGAAGATTTAGAGGGGCACATCGAAGAAGAGGTAATATCCTCTACCCATTCTTTCAAACTTAATTCTTCTTATAATTCCTATTCATGAGTTGTATTAATTACAATAAAAAAATCTATTATTAATTATATAATTATATATTATTATGATTATGGATCATCTATATTCTACCTTCTATCAATCAAATGAAAATGAAATCACTACGCGTGAGTACGTATGAGTTACCGTTTGCACGACATGGTGTAATCTATTTTTCACCACCACCTTACTTGGATAGGTATAATGATAGAAATAATAAATTTATGGGATAATTATAACTATATATTTATTCTAGAAAAAAATACCATCCACATCTATAAAATATCAAAATTATGGGAATGATACCATCGCTCGTGCATATGTATGAACTACCGTCTCCATGATGCGATGCGATTAATTCTACACAATATCCATTAAAGCCTGACTATATAAATATATATAATGAATAAATATTCAATTCATTATGCTGATATGTTTTTGTAATTATATAAATATTAACTAAGAGGGAGAACCAGAATGTATTCCACAAAACATTATAAGAAAATGAAGCCTTGAATACCTGAATAACGAGTAATAATGAATTGTTATTTACAAAAGGATGATAATATGATCATATATGATATCATAAAAAACTATATTTCTGGAATAAGTCAACTAAATTATTTTAATCATTAGAAAAGTTTTTCAGATACATAGAAAGGATACCATACCTAAGGTAATGGATAATTTTTCAATCTCATTATTATCCGAGATTTTGTATAAATAAGTATTTACTAGGGTATATTTATCATCCATGTCCATGTTTCTTAAATATGTATTCTAAAATATTATTTCTATCCTTATATAATTATTTGAAGTGAATTTTTCCTATTAAATATTATTTATTAAATTTTATTAAAGGAATGTTTTTTAATTTTCGATATAAGTTACTTTTTGACATTTTGATAAATGTTTGAGAAAAATGTTTTCTTTTAACTTATACAGTATGAATAGATTTTTGAAATTTTCACAATTCCATAATTACATCAATATTCCTTTACAATATTTCATGTTTATTTTTAAATAAATCCTTTTCTTTTAAAATGTCATGGAAATTTTAGAAAAGAAAACATTGTTTATGAATAAATGATATTTTACTCATGAATTAAATTAACGTGTTTTATTAATATTAGTTTCCATATAAGATGGAAATTTTCTATAGGGTTATGTTTCAAGTATACTATCCATATTTTTTCTATGTTTCAATTGTTTTTATAGAGGAATTATATTCATGAAATTCAATTTTTTACATGAATTATGTTATGATGAAATGATGTTTAAGAAACTCATTTTATTCTTTGGGTTATGTAATAATGAATGATTTATGTTTTTTGGAACACATTAGAATTATTTAATTATTATATCTATGGGAAATATATCTCTCCCAAATTTATTGGGTATAGATTTATATATGATGATATAGATTGGGCTATAATACGAAATAATCTCAGTTCGGTTATATGGGTCAGGAACAAAGAGTGATCTCAGTTCAGTAATAGAATTCTTCCACTATGATGGTATAAGAAATGAGTCTTGACTAATATGAAATAATTTTATATTCTTATGTGTATTCCAAAAAATTCCATGAGTTAAGTTATGACTTTTGGTAATATATTCATTATTTCATTATGAACTTTTATGATTTATCCCATGACATCATATCACAATCATTCTTATGTAGGATAAGATTTTAAAATGACATGTTATTATGTGTTATGATTATAAAATGATTGATAAATCCATTATTTCTTCTTACAGAGCATCTGAGCTCACATTGTTTTGTCCCCCCTAAGTCATGAAAGAGGGTATTAACTAAGATATGTCAAAAAGGGTTTTAGTTATGAATTAATAGGTGGGATACAATTTAGATGTCTTATGAAAATTTTGTTTATGTTTCCTAGTTTCTAATGACACTAATCCTATATAGTCCTAGTTTGGGTTTGTTATGTTTTTAATGACTATTCTTCAATTTTGAAGTAATTTATATGTATGTAATGTAAGGGCCATTATAGTTTGTATCATAGAAAAGGTATAGTGAACCTAATTTTCTTACACAACATATAAAGATTTTTAATGATAGATAAACCAAATAAATTACATATCAAGGATCAAAATATTTTTTGTCCTTGAAAAAATTGGACCATACATAACATTCATGTCATGACCCCCTCCCCAAAAAGTGTACCCCTCCTAGGCTGACAATGTGAGAAGGGAGATAATGATCCCCGAGTCCCACCTCCAGTAGGTCCTGGGTTGGCGACTAGCACTGAGGGTATAGTAACACACAAAATGGGAGGCATTACCCTAAAAGAGAACACATGCAGGAGAGAGAGATAAGATAGCCACCAATCAACTCCAACTCAGACTGCAATATAAATGAAATCCCAAGTACACATATATAATGTCATGAAGAAGTACTACAACAGGAAGGGAAAAAACTACAAGTACACAGAGTAATGTAAAAACAACAACAAGAACCAACCCAAACAGCTCCCACAACCCCAAGCTAGTAAAAACCAGCTTGATCTCCAACCCCCTCCAAGTGACCTGAAAATAGTATATATATACATAGGGTGTGTATAACAGTATACTCAGTAGGATCCTCCTTGAAGCCTCTAATGAAAAAGTAAATAAAGCATGCTAAATCACAGTGAACAACATGTGAAACTAACTCATCACCCAAATAGGTATACAAAGTTACCAAATTCATCATGGCTACTCTCACCGAGTAATGAATTCAATAATATATCATATAATAAACAATATCAAGAGAAGCTCTCTACTAATTCCCCACTAGATTTCCGCTTTTCCCTAACATCGCATGTCCCAAGAATCTCTCTCCAAAAAGGCTTGCCCACATACACCTGGTTGAAGCACCACAATATTCACCTCATGCAACAGAACCACTACGTCTACACCCCAAAGTAACCAGGTATGTTCCAAGAGCCACCAAAACTTGCATAACATGTATCATACATTGGGTATTATACCTCAAGCCATCACAACCCGTACATCGAGTAAGGATCCTCAAACCATCATAGCCTATACACGTTACACCTATAAGATTCCATAGAAAACAATATCCAAAATATATGTGTGTCAAAAACCACAAGCCATTACAATCCTCTACACACATATATGGGGAAAACTAACCAATGTTCCTACCAACACAAGTAACTACCAAGATAAGAGAGTGGGGTCAATGGGGGTAGTAAGCCATCCATCCTCCCACCAGAATGTTGTGTAAAACACCCCCAGGGCTCAGAATCCCTGGGGTGTTAGTTTCCCTTACTGACCGGGTGGAGTAGCGTATAGAAACACAAAACGTATAGAATATACTATAACTCACAACCACACTATGGGTATAACCTAGTCTTAGACACAACTATAGATAACGTCTCTCAGACTCCGGGTACTACTACTAAGACTAGGTATCCTATAAGCAAAAAACCAATTAGAGAGCTTTATTATATTACTTCATTCCCTTTTTATTAGTTCCACTGTACGTTAATTAATTCTTTAGACATTAATTAACCATGAAAATTCCAAATTAAATTTCATTAGCATGACACCCAATGTCCATTTTTCCTGTAAAACTAGAATCTCATCATTTTTTTCAGCAATTCCATCCCCATGGGTTAACCCCATTTATTCAATTTTTCATTGAAGATAATACTTTCCCACATTACCAGGCATTCTAGAAAAACATTCTGTGCTACTAAAAACAAGGGGGATCAACATGGTGAGTAGATGTACTACCCGTCAAGTCTTTTCCGCTAATAGCAAGAGAATATACCCATCCTTCCTTGAGAAGCTAAACACATAAAGCATGTGGCATTCCCTACGTGTCATCATCTGTTTCGGAAGAAGGGTAAGTAAGAACAACTTCCTTGAGTATCGGGGAAATGTAAAGAAGTTAAACAACCAAAGAAACACCAAGAATCTTACAATCACATACATTCCATTCCATCATGCCTGGTGTCCTTGCTGACACACACATGCATAAACTGATTCATCACACCACTCTAGGTGTCATCTGCTGCCATAACAAAAAAGGTCTCCATGCCTCTACCTATTACCACAACCATCCAGGCTAACATCAAAACAAAATTAGCAACAAAAACAAACGTCCTCACAAATTGGGCTCTTGTCCCTTAAACAAAAAAGATGGTAACTAAAAACCCTACAAGTAATTATCTTTTAACAACCAACAATTCTTTAATCCTTCTTGGATTAACCAATTTATTATTTTTTGGTTTTCAAATTCGGGAAAACCTAACAGTAATATATCACAAATAAATGAACACGCTTACTGTACCAATTTTATTAACATAAAATTACAACAAGCACCTAATTTATTTACATGCCTCTTTATATTTAGCCAAAAAATTATCAATTAATCTTGGTTTACTTTTTTTACCGATTTCCATCAAGAACAAGCATTAATATCACAAAATATAGCAAAATCAATAGGCAATAACCTATGATAGATATGAATTTATTTATCAGGTTCAAATATTTATTATGTAAATTCCATTGTCATTCATTGGGGTTAAACATTCTAAAGATACAGTTTCACATAAAATAAAGTGAAGCAGTGAATCCCCTACCTCAAATAGTTCCTCATGTTCTTTATCCACACAATAGGTCAAGATCCTCCTCTCGCGAAAAATGCATTGTAGAGACCCGAAGCTTGACGTACGTGGACATTACATTACATTAAAGGAATACTTAATACATAAAAAAACAGACACACAAGGACCGTAATAGTTTAGTGTCTTTGGATACTTGGAATATAATCTTCTAATCGTGGTGAAAGATCTTCAACATCTCCTATAAGATCTTCCCCTTTTTGTTTTCTTACCTAAAACCTTTCTTTAAATCCTGGGGTAAAGAAAAAATATAAAGGGTGAGCTGAAATGCTCTATAAGGGCAAACATAGTGAACATAAAACAATCCATAAGCATTTGAAATCAACAACTTGAACATGAAATTTAAAAATCAAAATCTTGATCAAAGACATAAATCATGGAAGTACGTAAGGCATATATCATAATGGAACATCAATAATGATAAAATATAATGGTAATAAAACATATAATTGTGGAAACAATTTAGCACATGTTATGATTTCCATAGTAGCCAAGGCATTGCTGCCAAGACCATCTTAGTGGACAAAGTCCCTTTCTGAATCGAGTTCACTCCTCGTTTCAGTCCTGTAACACTGAAACGGATTAACTTACCATTCCAGTCATGTCTATATCATGAGATATAAATCTTTACCCAATGCATTGGAGGTAGATATAGGTCCCACACATCTCATAATGAAATCATTCTTACTTGTGCCACAAAATAAACATACATTATTCATAATAACCCAACGAATAAAATGGGTTTCATAAACATCATCCCATCATCACAGAATCCATATAAAAGAAATGGATATCATTTCATAATAAGAAAAGTGAAACCATGTAAATAATAGATACATTAAACATGAAACATACACATATGACATAAT
This sequence comes from Viscum album, assembly GCA_963277665.1. Lineage (NCBI taxonomy): Eukaryota > Viridiplantae > Streptophyta > Magnoliopsida > Santalales > Viscaceae > Viscum > Viscum album. The sequence goes on from OY728148.1 coordinate 909,288,765, forward strand.
TCCATCTTAGAAGAAAAATGGTTTTGATAAAACACTTGAAATGAATTTTTGAAGAAAATATCATTTATTCATCAAAATCATTTTATTTTCACAAAATGTCATCCAATTTTAAAAGAAAAGGATTTTGGTGAAAATAGTCATGAAATCTTTTGGAGGAAGCATCATGAAAATAAGGCTTTATAAAACCGTAAAAATCCGTTCACGCAGTTTAAGTTAAAAATAACAATCTCCTCGTACTTTTGTCAGAAATGTCAAAAAGTACCTCGTATGGTAAATAAAAAAAATTCCTTAGATACCATGTAGTAAAAGTCAAAAATGGGTTAAAAGGAAATTAAACATACATTAAAACAATTTTATAAAACATGGACATGGATTATAACAATAACCCCAGTAAATACTTACGAATAAGCAATCTCGGATAAAAATGGGATTTGCAAAATTATCTCTTACCTTAGGTCTGATATGCTTCGTATGGATCCAAACCACCTGTATAATGATTTAAATAATGTCATTGACTTATCACATAATAATATTTACTGTTTTGATATCATATATGTTTCAATTATGACTTTATATTACCCGTTCTTTTGTAAATTCTATGAAAGATCAGGTAAAATCATTTCATTTATCGTATGTGTTTCGGCTTGTCGTTTTTGATATTATTACTTATATCCTGATTTACATAATTCTAGAATGTAAAACATTATTTATATATAATATATATTCATCATACCCATATATATTATAGATCGATAAAAGGAATGAAATACACCGTTCATGGAGACAGTAGACCGTACGTACGCATGAACGTTGTTTTTGTTTCCTTATTGAATTGAATAGAGTTAAGTATATGATATACATATATATATACAAAAATACAGTAGAATTATGTCATATATTTCATTATTAATTATTATATATACTTTATAATCATTCTTGAATTGTTAACATGGAAAATGAATATCATCGCATTGTGGAGACGGTAATCCGTACGTACGCACGAGCGATGATATCGTTCCCATGGAATTGTATTGGAGTGTATGTATACTATTGCAGAATCAATATCACTTTACAATAATAATATATAGTTATTATTTACACCATTATACCAATCCATGTAAGGTGGTGGTGAAAAATAGATTACACGACGGCGTGGAGACGGTATTCCGTACGTACGCACACACGATGATTTCGTTTTCCATAGGATGGATAGTTGTTGAAATAGGGTTGTTTCATAATTATAATAACATATCATTATATGAGTGATACTGATTTTATTACTTCATAATGAAAAAACTAAAGAAGATGAAGTGGAAGAAGAAATAAAGTTGAAAGAATCGGTAATGGACATTACCTCTTCTTTGAAGTACCTCTTTGAGACCTCCTCGTAGGGTAGTAAAATTGGTCTTTTAAGAAAACCAGGACCTCTAGGATGTTTCTAGGGAAGTGGGGAAGTAAAATGGGCATGTGTTGGCCGAGATTGAAGCCTCAATTTGGTGTGAGGAGGAGAGGGAGGAGGTTCCCTTTTATAAGGGAGGAGAGGGGCACCTTTGGAAATATAAGAAATATTAGTTTATATTAAATCCCAAACCCACTTAAAAACTTCCAAAATGACTCATATAAAAATATTAGATGAGATAGGGTTGTAATCTCATAATCCAATAAAATTTATACATGTTAGGAATTTATTTTAAACATTATCAACTTGATTTATCCTTATTTAATCTGTTAAATTTTATTTGTGGTAATAAGATTCTAAATTTTAAATTTTTATAAATAATTACTTATGTGCTGTGAATTTTCCACAATTAGATAATTTATGACATTAGAAACTATATAAATTTCAATTTATAAATTTTAAATATTTTTGTGATTTTGAAACAATTTAATAATATTTTATTTTTATAAAATAACAATATTGTCATTTTTGACAATATTTATTTATTTGAATTTAAATTAAACCCAAACAATGGATATATTCAAACTAAAATATTTTATAGGTTCCTAAGATTTCATAGTAATCTAGAAAATTAGTGTAGTACATTAAATAGTTCATATAATATTTATTTTAATATTTTTAAAACCATTTATTTGGTATATCTCTCAATAAAATAATTAGTACAAAATTTTTGTAAATTTATTTAATATAAATATTTTTTTGCATAAAAATTAAAAATAAAATCCTTTGATGAAGATAAATATTAAATATTTTATAATTATATTTTTACTCGAATTTATCATCTTAAAATAACAACATGTAAATTGTTATCTTTGTTAAATTATGAAGGCAACAACTTTGGAATCATCTAAAATAAAATATTATAAGGGTCATAATTGCTTTTATAAGCCTCCAAATGGTCACATATTCGACCACTGGATGACTATGGTTTACATTTAAATGACCAATAAGTTTTGGTCAAGGTTTTGGTGCCTTTTATGGTCACTATTAGTTTAATAAAAACTATATTCTTGATTTTTCACTAGATAAACAATTTCTGCATCACTATTGTGTCACAATTAATAATAATTATTTAATACCTAAAATTTTTAAATAAATTAATATGATGTAGATAATTTTATTAGATTTATGGAGACTATTCATGATCTAAGTTTCATGAATTTTATCACTAAATTAAAATTAATATACTTATAAGATTTAAGAGAGTGACATGTTGTCACATTCTTTGGTTTTAATAATAAATAAATTATTTTCAAGTAAACAAGTCCATAAAATGAATATATTCCATCCCTGAAGTGATATGGGTCGACTTTTAGTCATCCAATAGAATTTTGGCAGGTTTTAGGGTAATTATATAATCTAATTTTTGCCCTTAATTACCCGATTCACCTTTAACTATGGTAAATAAAATTTACCGTAATTACTATTCATAATGCCAAAAAATAAAAAGTAGCTTATTAAAATAATTTAGACCCACTTATTACAAATATGGAATCCATTTTTCCAAATTCAATACACAAAATATGCATAAATTAAATTAAAATTAATCCCGTTGTTGAAAGAAAACATCTTTTTTTCTAAAACATTGCAAAAGATTGAATTGATTTAACCTACAAATTCATTGTAAAATCAATGATAACGACATAATTATATTTAATGGTAAAAATATATTCTAATTATAATTTAAAACCATTCAATATTTAAATTTAACCATATAAATTATCACGATGAATTTTTTTAATTAAAATAAAGCGTGTTTTTACTATTCAATAAAATATGAAAGTTATCAGAAAAATATAAAAACTTTATCCATTGTATATTGTTATATCCTGATTCAAAAGAAAAATTTTATTTTGTCAAATAACTTATAAACATGTCAACAACTAGATTTTATGTGGGTGCACCATCAAAAGGTGGCAAAATTGCATAGTTTGAAAAATACTTATTTTACCCGAAAAATCTATTTTGTTCTCTTAACATGTTCTAGAAAATGTGTAAGATGAATAATAATGTTATAAAATTCAAAATATTGTTAATACTATTCATAACGGTTAGTTTATAATAATATTATAACCATATATCATTGTTTAGCGAAACCCGGTATTGCATACAACACACACTATCGAAGAAGGTTGTGATTGTGTATAATGCAAGCCAAGTCAGGGTTGCGTATAGTGCAAGACTCCTTTGTTGTTGCATAAAAAAATAGAACCATATTTCATTTATAAATTTATTATATATATATATATATACACTCAATGTAGCGTAGAATAACTAATATCAAACAAACTTGAAATTGTGTGTAACACGTTGCAAGATTAGTGTTGTGTATACTGTAAGCTAATACAGTGTTGAGTATAGTGCACAATAATCGTGGTGTATCATACAACAAAAGATATGAATGAAATGAAAAAGAATTTATCTTATAAAATTTCGTGTTGTTACATTGTACCCCCCTTAAAATGAATTTCGCCCTCAAAATTCGTCGGTATTATAAATCGTTTACTATTCATAGAAACCCACATCGTAAAAAGGAATACTAAAACTTAACTTTAAAAAAGAAAGTTAGAAATGTAATGGTCACCCAAGGTAACTCAGCCTTGGGTTCCACATAGGAGAGTATAAGTGAAAATATGGATATGGAGGAAAAATATAATGATCTTGTTCTGTTAGAGAGTGGTAGAGAACATGGCTATGAAAAAGCCAACAATCACAAAGCCATAGATTTGTGATGATATAAGGTACCATCTGATTCATCGGATATAAGAGCACTAGGACAACATTTTTTGTTTTCAATATCATTTCCCTAAAGTTGAAAATTTTGAATTAGAAGAAATACTTTCTTGATTTTGGTAAAATCTCACTATTGTTCGTGCTTTGAACAATTTCAACTTCATATCTTAAATAAATAAAGTTTAATTTGTTATTCGTGAAGTGATAACAGATCATGTGATATAATGATGGGTCATTCCATCTATTTCAAACAAAAGGATATAAAAAGTTATCAAATATACATAAGTCCATCTATGGTGCGGTTAATCATATACGATTCCAGAAATAAACTTATACATCATATATCATACCTCTTAATAAAATAAAACTAGTTTCTACTAACTAGGGACATCCTGTAGGCCAGTGGTAGGCGATAAAGGCAAGTCGCACTTCCATTGTGGGTTTGATTCCCACAGCCTTGTCCGATGTGATGGGCTGTCGCCCGCCCAGCAGGTTGTCCTTCTTCTAAAACTACATTACTATAACATCCCATTAATAATATAGAAAAAAGTTATAGCCATAAACAATACTAAATTATATCCATCATAATCCATTTCAAATATTTAGGGTTATCCAAAATACTTCTATCCAAGCTTATAGTATAAAGAAAAAATTACTAGAAATTTCATTTACCGAGCATGTAAATTCCTTCATTTGTCCCCGATATATCTTTTTGATCACATTCCAATAATGTGAATACCTTAATCATGTATTCTCTTGAAAAATGAATTACCATAGAACCTTAGCAAAAACATGCATTCTGTCAAAAGTTAACTCTTTCCACATTCAAAATTCCCAAATAAAATCTATATACTCAAATCATGATATCACTTTGTCCTTTTATCAGCCATGAGCTCATGAATACAATCAAACATCTCATTATCTTCTTATCCCTTCATTATGCGCATATCATCTACTCTCAAAAAATATCTGAATAACCTTTCTTGGTTACCAGTACCATTCAAAAAATACTTTCAAATACTTTAGGGGAAAAAATAGTGTAACAATCATTAGATGATTCTTTACTCTAAAGTACCATTAACTATACAACATAACTCTTGATAAGGATAAAATCATTCCACTATCTTCTTAAAAAACTGACTGAGATTCAACACTTCTTTCATCTCATATATCATTTGTAGTCTCCTCATCATCTTCCACATAAATACTACCCATATGACCATGCTGATTCTCTTCATGATATTTTCCCTTAGGGAATTGGTTTGCATAATGCTCATACATTACACATTTAAACCATCTAATCATTGTTGATGTCGTAGCAATACCATTATCCTTGCCCATGGTGTTAACTGAACCTTTTCCTTTGCACTTAATGGATTTGTGTCCTTCTTTTCCACACCAAAATCATCTTCCAATTCCTTTTAAACAATCTCCCCGACGCCTCTTCCCACATGATTTACATGAGGGAAATTGAACTTTCTTTCCTCTATGGTCATCATGAAACTCCATCTTTCTCTTATTATCTGAGTCGGGAAGCTTACCAATGTTGAGATTATTGATCATATTATGAGATTGCTGATTAGGAATAATAACGATGTATGGACTTCCAAATCCCATTTCATTTGTTTTCTCATGAAGAATATCATTCCATTGTCCATCAAATCCTCCATTATCACGAATCTTCTTGTTTCCAGCCATTTTCTAAAACCCAAAAAGAATAATGTGAGAGGAAAAAATCATGCTAGGGAATACAACATAGTAAAGGGGGAGTACCCTCAATATCTAACATATTAGGTTAAATTCTATGATCGTTACCGTAGTTCTAGGACTCTATCCTATACGTATACTTATCCTTAGGGACATCACTAAACATACCTTAGAAATATCTTTAGGGACCTCACTAACGTTTTCACATCCTAGTTACCAAAGGTTGACTAAACCTTTCCTCTTATACCAAATGTAGAGACCCAAAGCATGACGTACATGGACATTACATTACTTTAACAGAATACTTAATACATAACAAAAACAGACACACAAGGACCTTAATAGTTTAGTGTCTTTGGAAACTCGGAATATAATCTTCTAATCATGGTGAAAGATCTTCAACATCTCCCATAAGATATTCCCCTTTTTATTTTCTTACCTAAATCCTTTCTATAAATCTTGGGGAAAAGAAAACATATAAAGGGTGAGCTCAGATTCTCAGTAAGGGCAAACATAGTGAACATAAAACAATCTATAAACATTTGAAAGCAAAAACTTGAACATGAAATTTAAACATCAAAATCTTGAGAAAAGACATAAATCATGGAAGTACATAAGGAATATATCATAATGGAACATCAATCATGATAAAATATAATTGGAATAAAACATTTAATTGTGGAAACCATTTAGCACATGTTAAGATTTCCATAGTAGCCAAGGCATTGCTGCCAAGACCATTTTAGTGGAAAATGTCCTTTTCTGAATCGAGTTCACTCCTCGTTTCAGTCCTGTAACACTGAACCAAATTAACTTACCATTCCATCCATGTCTATCACATGAGATATAAATCTTTACCCAATTCGTTGGAGGGAGATATAGGTCCCAACCATCTCACAATGAAATCATTCTTACTTGTGCCACAAAATAAACATACATTATTCATAATAACCCAACGAATAAAATGGGTTTCATAAACATCATCCCATCATAACATAATCCATATAAAAGAAATGGATATAATTTTATAATAAGAAAAGTGAAACCATGTAAATAATAGAGGCATGATACTTGAAACATACAAATATGAAATATTGTCATCTTAGATGAAAAATGGTTTTGATATAACACTTGAAATGAATTCTTGAAGAAAATATCCTTTCTTCTTCAAATTCATTTACTTTTCACAAAAAGACATCCAATTTTAAAAGAAAAGGATTTTGATGAAAATAGTCATGAAATATTTTGGAGGAAGCTTCATGAAAATAAGGCTTTATAAAACTGTAAAAATCCGTTCACGCCGTATAAGTTAAAAATAACAATCTCCGCGTACTTTTGTCGGAAAAGCCAAAAAGTACATCGTATGGTAAATAAAAAAAATATCCTTACATACCATGTAGTAAAAGTCAAAAATGGGTAAAAAGGACATTAAAAATTCATGAAAGAACTTTTATAAAACATGGACATGGATGATATCAATAACCCCAGTAAATACTTACGAATAAGCAATCTCGGATAAAAATGAGATTTGCAAAATTATCCCTTACATTAGGTCTAATATGCTTCGTATGGATCCGAAACTCCTTTATAATGATTTAAATAATGTCATTTACTTATTACATAATCATCTTTATTGTTATGTTATCATATATGTTTCACTTATGACTTTATATTACCCATTCTTTTGAAAATTCCATGTATGATCAGGTAAAATCATTTCATTTATCGTACGTATTTCGACTTTCCGTTCTTGATAATATTACTTATATCCTGATTTACATAATTCCAGAATGTAAAAAATGATTTATATATAATATATATTCATTATACACATATATATTATAGATCGATAAAAGGAATGAAATACACCGTTCATGGAGATGGTAGGTTGTACATACGCATGAACGCTGTTTTCGTTTCCTTATTGAATTGAATGGAATTAAGTATATGACATAAATATATACATATACATAAATATAGTAGAATTATGTCATATATTTCATTATTACTTATTATATATACTTTATAATCATTCTTGAATTGTTAACATGGAAAATGAATATCATCGCGTTGTGGAGACGGTAATCCGTACGTATGCACGAGCAATGATATCGTTCCCATGGAATTGTATTGGAGTGTATGTATACTATTTCAGAATCAATATCACTTTAAAATAATCATATATAGTTATTATTTACACAATTATACCCATCCAAGTAAGGTGGTGGTGGAAAATAGAATACACCACGGCGTGGGGATGGTATTCCGTACGTACGCACGCGTGGTGATTTCATTTTCCATAAGACGGATAGATGGTGAAATAGGGTTGTTTCATACTTATAATAACATATCATTATATGAGTGATAATGAAGTTATTACTTCATAATGAAACAAATAAAGAAGAAGAAGTGGAAAAATAAATAAAGTTGAAAGAATCGGTAACAGACATTACCTCTTCTTTGAAGCGCCTCTTTGAGACCTCATCTTAGGTAACTAAAATTGGTCTTTTAAGAAGACCAGGACCTCTAAGAAGTTTTTGGGGAAGTGGGGAAGTGAAATGGGAAGGGGTTGTCCGAGCATGAAGGCTCAAATTGGTGTGAGGAGGAGAGGGAGGAGGTTCCCTTTTATAAGGGAGGAGAGGGGTACCTTTGGAAATATAAGAAATATTAGTTTATATTAAATCCCAACCCCACTTAAAAACATCCAAAATGACTCATATACAAATATTAGATGAGATAGAGTTGAAATATAATCAACAAATAACATTTATACATGTTAGGAATTTATTTTAAACATCATCAACTTGATTTATCCTTATTTAATCTATTAAATTTTATTTGTGGTAATAAGATACTAAATTTTAAATTGTTATAAATAATTACATATGTGCTGTGAATTATCCACAATTAGATAATTAATGACATTATAGACTATATAAATTTAAATTTATAATTTTTAAATATTTTTGTGATTTGTAAACAATTTAATAATATTTTATTTTTTATAAAATAACAATATTGTCAATTTTGACACTATTCATTTATTTGAATTTAAATTATATCCACACGAAGGATATATTCAAAATAAATTATTTAATATGTTATTAACATGTCATAGTAATCTATAAAATTATTTTAGTACATTAAATAGTTCATATACTATTTATTTTAATATTTTTAAACCATTTATTTGGTATATCTCTTAATAAAATAATTAGTACAAAATTTTTGTATATTTATTTAATATACTTATTTTTTCCATGAAAATTAAAAATAAAATCCTCTGATGAAGATAAATATCAAATATTTTATAATAATAATTTTACTAAAATTTATCATCTTAAAATAACAACATGTAAATTGTTATCTTTGTTAAATTATGAAGGTGAAAACATTGGAATCATTTAAAATAAAATATTATAAGTGTCATAATTGCTTTAATGAGGCTCCAAATGGTCAAATATTCGACCATTGGACGATTAGGGTATACATTTACATGACCAATAAGTTTTGGTCTGGTTTTTGGTGCCTTTTATGGTCACTATTAGTTTAATAAAAACTATTTTCTTGATTTTTCACTAGATAAACAATTTCTGCATCACTATTGTGTCACAATTGATAATAATTATTTAATACCTAAAAATTATAAATAAATTAATATGATGTAGATAATTTTATTACATTTCTTGAGACTATTCATGTTCGAAGTTTTAATGAAGTTTATCACTAAATTAAAATTAATATACTTATAAGATTTAAGTGAGTGACATGTTGTCACTTTCTTTGGTTTTAATAATAAATAAATTATTTTCAAGGAAAAAAGTCCATAAAATGAATCTATTCCAACCCTTAAGTGATATGGGTCGACTTTTAGTCATACAATATAATTTTTGTAGGTGTTAGGGTAATTTTATAATCTTATTTTTACCCTTAATTACCTGATTCACCTTTAACTATGGTAAATGGAATTTATCGTAATTACTATTCATAATGCCCAAAAAATAAGTAGCTTATTAATATAATTTGGACCCACTGATTACAAATATGGAATCCATTTTTACAAATTCAATACAAAAAGTATTCAGAAATTAAATTAAAAGTAATCCCTTTGTTGAAAGAAAACAAGTTTTTGTTTAAAACATTGCAAAAGATTGAATTGATTTAACATAGGAATTCAATGTAAAATCAATGATAATGATATAAATTATATTAAATGGTAAAAATATATTCTATTTATACTTTAAAACCATTAAATATTATAATTTAACCATATAAATTATTACGAAGAAATTTTTTTAATTAAAATATAGCGTGTTTTTACTATTCATTAAAATATGAAAGTTATCAGAAAAATATCAAAACATTATCCAATGTAACTTATTATATCCTGATTCAAAAGAAGAATTTTATTTTGTCAAATTTAACTTATAAACATGTCAACAACTATATTTAAAGTGGGTGCACCATTAAAAGGTGGCAAAACTGTATTTTTTGAAAAATACTTATTTTACTTGAAAAATTTATTTTGTTCTCTTAACATGTTCTAGAAAATTAGTAAGATGAATAATAATGTTATAAAATTCAAAATTTAGTTAATATTATTTTTAACGGATAGTTTATAATAATATTATAACCATATATCATTTTTTAGTGAAACCCAGTATTGCGTACATCACACACTATCAAAGAAGGTCGCGATTGCGTATAATGTAAGCCAAGTTAGGGTTTCATATAGTGAAAGACTCCTTTGTTGTTGCGTATAACAAAATACAACCATATTTCATTTATAAATTTAATATAAATATATATACACACAATGTTGCATAGAATAACTAATATCAAACAAAATTGAAATTGTGTGTAACACGATCCAAGATTAGTTTTGTGTATACAGCAAGCTAATACGGTGTTGAGTATAGCGCAAGATAATCTTGGTGTATCGTACAACAAAAGATATGAATGAAATTAAAAATAATGTATATTATAAAATCTCGTGTTATTACATGCATCTACCCGGGGATTCCACGGTATGACTACACCAACCAAACCCCAAGAAAAACACCATTAGAAGAATGGAGATTACATGCTATAATATGGAAAGGAGAAGCAAGAGAATATGGTCCCCAAAGTAACGACGATAAAACATACCTTATATAGAAGATTGATCGATACAGCTTGGTTGCATCAAAACCGAGCAGAACAATTCCTAGGGTAATGTTTGACTGTGCAACTCCTATGTGAAGGATTGAAAGGTTATAGCATCTCATAGATGAGAACAAAGAGGGAGAACAAGGGAGGAAGATATCTTGTCACTTCTTAAATATTTAATTGGGTGACATTTTAAGATACGCTTAATTCCCCATTAAAAAAGGATTGCATTAAACCATGTGTTTTGACCAAATAAAAAATCCCAAGCCATAGGAATAATTAATATAGGAGTTTTGGCCTTTGAATCGGCCTTAGAGTACTTAAAACGAGGCTTTAAATTCATTTCACGTCAAAGGATAATAGTAAAGTGGTGAAACTCTAGGAATATGGAAACACTACTCATGAACCTCACTATTAGATCACTATTCATAAACCTGACCGTTAGAACCTCACCGATAGAACACTATTCATGAACCTCATCGATATAACACTGTTCAGGAACCTCACTATTAGAACACTATTCACGAACCTCACTGTTAGAAACTCACTGATAGAACCGTGTTCAACGAAACTCACCGATAGAACACAGTTCACTGAACCTCACTAATAGAACTGTTCACTAAACATCACTGATAGAACTATTCACCGAACCTCACTGATAGAACTATTCATTGAACCTCACCAATAGAACTGTTCACAAAACCTCATAGATAGAATTGTTCACTTAATTGGAAATTTGGCTAAGTTTTGGGGATAAGTCACCCTGACCTCCCAGAACACCTCAAACACAACATTTTCACATACTAATGGACCAGAACGGTCCGGGACATTACATCTGATACCTCTCAAAACATTCTCGTCCTCAGGTATAACTTCCCCGACCCGGAAGCCACTAAACCGGAGCTCCGAGCTTGGTGGTTACAAGACCTTAAGTGCGCCTCCCCATATGCCAAAAGTTGCCGGCTAGTAGCGGGGGTCTATGGAGTCATGTGGGGAGACTATACCCCCTTTTTATCAGAGTAAGCCACAACAGAAATAAACCATATAGCGAAAATATTAACCTATAAACAAGGAACATGTATAAGAATCAATTCCAATAATAAATATGCCATGTCATACTACAAGTGAAAGAGTGAACAAAATCCAAGATAAAGACAATGACCAAATCCCCAAAATCATCCAGACTCCATGTCCGGATCCTCCACCAAGTGCTATCCATGTCCACTCAACTATCTAGCAGGTACTTTGCCATTCTCCTGAACTGCAAACATGATGTCTACTCAGGTACCAAATGTTGGCCCGAGCAGGGTGTGAGTACAATTCAGTAGGCCACCACCAACGGTGTCTACAAAATATCCAGTATAAACAGGTAGTGAATGAAAAAGGAATATGAATGATAATTTCCATGTAATTATTTAAGGTGCCACTAACCAGTTCAGAGCCAAATGCATTTCCACTTCCATTACCATTCTTTCACACCATTTATCATCACTTACCAATTCATCACATTTCCATGGGTTAATCACATACATTATGTTACATGGGTCTAAGGCTAAGAAACACCTACAAGTGGGTAAACACATCGTTATACTATCTCACTAGGACTATCCCTGTCATAGCAACCATGTCCTCACCTCGAAGCCTTAGTCTGGGTGGATACAACCGTTAGGAGAATAGAACCTATGTTCCCTTTCCTAACCTGTGCACTTAGGGTGGAGTTTAGAACCTCAGTCTTAGCTCAACCCATGGGTGTAGTTCCGCATGTCATACCCCACTCTATGAATCCATGTGCACAAGCCTATATAAATATAAGTAACCATCACCCATCCAAACCATTCCCTTTTGGAAAACACTATTCAAAACAACCCACATGGGAATACACATCATGCCTTAACCCATTAACACATTAACATTTCACATCATTTAACCATTAACCCAATTCCCATGAGTTATGCCTATCTCACTAAGCATTTAGAACTAGACCCATAACCTATCCATTATGGTCTTTAATCAGTTTACACATTAACCCATTCATCATTTCCATGATTCAACCATTCATCCCATTCCAAATAACCCTTTGGTTATTACCAAATCTAGGTGAACAACCTAACTTCTATTCTAAGTTCAACCAATCATGCCAACATGTTTATCAACAGCTATACAATTTAGCACAACAAGGTCACTCGTTTAATAACAATCCCTAAACCCAGGAAAAGCCATCACATCCCATGGGTGGCCCCAATTAGGTCAAGACAATCCCAACAAATCCCATGGGGATCGTGAGGGATCCCGTTTGACATTTTAGACACCATTTTTACCAAACATTCCAAGGTTATTCAAAACATAACCATGTGGAATCAAGAACACAACTAAACATGCACAAATATCCAAATAACTATAGGATATCACTTGTAGACCACCTACCTCGAAACAACAGTTGATCAAACTCTAAATCGGGTCCTTAGACCTTGATCTGACCAACCCTTGGAGATTAAACATAAAAATCAACCAAAAGATATGGTTTTAGAGCTTCAGAACAAGAGAGAGAGAATATACAACCTCTAAACCAAAAAGAGAAGCATGAATGGGATTAGACTTACCCAGATCTTCGATCCGCAACCAAAGACACCAAAAACGCCTTAGAATCAAAGGAGAAAAACCCTTGGGAAGCTTGGGTCAGCCAAGTTTGTCACTAGGGTTTAGAAGGGATGAATGGAGGAAAATACCGAGTTGGGGTTTAAATGCCCGGAGTGGCAAACTTGTAATTTTTTTCCAATATTAAGAGGCCGTACAGTTTGTCTGCACGATTTGGAAAACCCTGCCCAAACCGTGCGCATTCCACTGTCCAGAGGAGGAGGGGTCGCACTGTTTACCTGGGCAGGCCGCACGGTTTTCCCTGGCCATGCGCAGACCATGCGCCCGGGCTTCTCTGGCCTAGTTTTCCTTTATTTTGTGCCACAAGCCACCAGAACACCCCCAAGACCTCTCATACATTCATAAGACATCCCTTGAAGCCTGAAACAAGGGATTCAACCAAAACATAATGAAAACATACCTTTACAAAAACCGAGATCTTACAACCTCACCACCTTATAACGGCTTGTCCTCATGCCGAGTTTCAAAACCTCATTGATTCACCGAAGAGAAGAGTTTGGGACACTGAGCCCGCATATCAGATTCTCGTTCCCATGTTTCTTCCTGAAATTTCCCATGCTTTCATAGTTTTCGCACTAATGGAACAACCTTTCCTCACAATACCTTTTCAGTACGATCCACCACACGAACCAGATGCTCCTCTAAGGACGCATCAGCCTCAAGCTCCACATATTCAACATCAACCACATGAGATGGGTCAGGGTGATACCGTCGAAGTTGCGACACGTGAAACAGATCATGCATCCCACCATACTGCTATGGAAGAGCAAATCGGTAATCCACTGGTCCGATCCTTTCCACAATCTCAAAAGGTCCCACATACCTGGGCGCCAACTTACCCTGCTTTTGAATCCGATGGTGAACCATGCTTGGAAACACCCGAAGGAACACTTTATCACCCACCCAAAACTCAAGAGAACTACACATCTGATCTACATATGACTTCTGCCTACTCGGAGTAGTAACCATCAACTTCCTGATCAACTTAACTTTCTCTGAAGTCTCCTGCACGAGACATGTCCCCAACAACTCAGATTCAGTGGCCCCTAGCCAACACAACAGATATCTACATAGACTCTCATAAAGAGCCTCAAACTGTGCCATATGAATCATAGCCTGAAAACTGTTTTTGTAGGAAAACTCAACTAGCGATAGGTGCCTCTCCCAATAACCACCAAGGTCTAGGACAAAAACTCTTAACATGTCCTCCAACACTTGGATTGTATGCTACGACTGCCCGTCTGCCTGCGGGTGGAAAGCCATACTCAAAAATCCTTGCGTACCAAGGGCCTTCTGCAAACCTTGCTAGAAATGTGATGTGAAACAGGGATCTCAGTCCGAAACTATGGTCTGTAACACCACATTCAACCTCACTATCTTCTGAACATAAAACTAACCCAACTGGACAACTGTAAAGGTCTCCTGAATCGGTATGAAATGAGCCACTTTCGTTAACCGATCCACAACCACCCAGAATGCATCATTCTTCCATGGAATCCTTAGAATACCCATGACAGAATCCATTATCACATCATCCCACTTCCATTCCGGAATGGGTAGCAGATGCAACAAACCACATGGGCGTTGATCCTCTGTCTTCACCTGCTGACAGGTAAGACACCGTGCCACAAAGCCCAACACTTCCTTCTTCATTCCAGGTCACCAAAAAAACCTTCAGAGATCATGATACATGTTTTTTAAACCATGATTCACTACCCATTTTTATTCAAGTAACTCACGCATCAACTCTTCCCACACACACTTTGGCACAACCACACGATCATTAACATGAAAAACATCGTCCATGCTGACGACCCCACCAGAAGGTAGATCCCCACCTTTAAGCTTTTCCTTCATGATCAAACACTCAAGATCATCAAGCTGACCTTCATTATCTTGACTCAAACGCTTCGACTCCATCACTAAGGAAACAAGAGTGACCTGAACACTCTCCTCATACACCTCCAGGTGCATCTCTGCAAACAAGGCCATCACCTTCCACTCGGTGATGGACTCCTGAACCACCTAATTCTGAACCTTCCAACTCAGAGAATTAACAACATTGTTTCCCTTTCTTGGTGTGTACACCAACTCAAGGTAAAAATACTAGATATATTCAACCCATCTTCCCATCTGAAGATTCATATCCCTTTGAGAGAAGATGTACTTTAAACTCTTATGGTCGGTAAACACGGTAAACCATTCTCCCAACATATAGTGCCTCTAGAATTTCAAGGAGTACACTACTGAAGCATACTAAAAATCATGAGTGGGATAGTTCCACTCATGGTGTCTCAATTTCCATGACCCATAATCCACAACCTGCTCTCCCTGCATCAACATAGCCCCAAGTCTGATTCCGGACGCATCACAAAACATGATGTAATTCTTTCCTGGATCAGGTAAGATCAAGATAGGTGCGGTCATCAACCTCTTCTTCAACTCATGAAAGGAATTATCACAATTCTCAGACCACTCGAACCTAATTCCATTCTTGGTCAAGCCCGAGAGTGGTGCTAATAAGAGATAGAAATCCTGAATGAACCTTCTATAATACCTGACCAAACCCAAAAAACATCAAACATCTGAAACACTTTTGGGCTGCTCCCAAGACACAACTACCTGCACTTTCTCTGGATCCAATGACACACTTGCCTATGAGATTATGTGACCCATAAAATGCAACTCACCTACCCAGAATTGAAACATTCAAAGCTTGGCGTATAGACGGTGCTCTCTTAGCATACCCAAGATGATGTCAAGATATTGGGCATGATCGTCATGAGTTTTTGAGTACACTAAGATATCATCAAAAAGGCCAACCACAAACTGATCGAGATAGGGATGAATTATTTGGTTCATCAATGCCATAAACACCGCCGGTGCATTGGTGAAGCCAAAAGGCATTACCACAATCTCAAACAACCTGTACCGACTTCGGAAAGCAGTCCAAATTACGTCAGAATACCTCACTCTCAACTGGTGATAACTTTTCCTCAGATCAATCATATAAAACACTGATTCACCCCTCCACTAATCAAACATGTCATAAATTCTAGGATGAGGGTACTGATTCTTTACTGCCATCTGATTTAACTTTCGATAGTCAACAAACATCCTCAACGACCCATCTTCCTTCTTTGAAAAAGGCACAGGAGATCCCCAAGGAGATGTAATAGGAATGATAAACCCCTTACGCTCCAACTCCACAAGCTGAACCATCAGTTCCGGGAGTTTTTCTAGTGCCATTCGTTATGGTGGAATATAAATTGGATCTGCTCTCGGCAGCAACTCG
Source organism: Viscum album (assembly GCA_963277665.1). NCBI lineage: Eukaryota > Viridiplantae > Streptophyta > Magnoliopsida > Santalales > Viscaceae > Viscum > Viscum album. The sequence continues at coordinate 909,305,762 of OY728148.1, forward strand.
GTTGTGAACTAAACATCCCTCTCGGGTGGTAACCCTGAGAAATCCTCAAGAAACACATCCTGAAACCGATCCACTACAAGAGGAAAATTAGATTATTCCCCTCCCTCATCATAATCAAGCATGATACATGCCACTTGAGCCGTGAGTCCACTCAACCGCTGAGCAATCGGTCCTGCATGAACTGCTCGAAAATCCCATTCTCCATTGTGGTTATAAGCGTCACCCTCAAGTGACCTGAATGATACTCTGCGATGATAACAATCTATGTGTACCCGATACAACACCAACCAATCCATTCCCAAGATTAGGTAAAACCCTGACATCTCGAGAATGAAAAAATCCCATAGAAAATGATACCCACCAACTTCCAAGGAACATCAATTGCACTGCTAGATATCTTCAACCTGCGCCCCCAATAGAGTGTCAATCGATATAACTCCACACACCCTCTCCACAGGTAGACCTAGTGCTACCACAAGTTGAGAAGAGGTAAAAGAGTGTGTGTCACCTATGTCAAACAAGGCACTAGAAAAAGAAGAAGCTACAAGGAGCATACCTCAAACAGTTGACAGTAAGGATTCGCCACCACCAGGTGCAAACTGAACTGCCTGAAGCTGACCTACCCCTCTACCTTGGGATCCTACCAGAGTACTCTATGATAAACTTCCCTGCTGGAATGAGCGATCTTGACCTGGAGTTACATGTCCACCACCCCTACCAATACAGCCCGTGGCGCTCCAACTACCTGCCTGATATGGCGCAACTGATCCCCTTCCCGTATCCGGTACTTGCCTTCCACCATCATACTCGCCAACCTGCTATGGTTTCCTGGAGAACTTATGCCCATGTCCCATCCTACCATACGAATGGAACTCAACTGGGGGTCGAGGAAACTGACCACTCATATGCCCCGTCCTACCACACTGATAACAGAACTCCTGATTCCCACTCTAAGGGGCTGACCCTATCTTCTTTCCACTTTGCACACTTCTTCTATACTGTGAACTCTCATGGTGTCGCTTAAGACCCTTGGTAGCTGCATCGCTTGTATGTACCACTAACACAACAAGCCCACTACCCAAAGCTCCCTTCAGTTTTCCTTCCATGATCAGTGCCTGATCTACTACCTCTATGAACCCCTTCAAGTGGAAGATGTTTACATGAGACCTGATCGCATGTCTCAGCCCATCCTGGAAATGCTTTGCTACTGCCACCTCATCCCCTCCTAATGCTGGGATAAAGCATCTCAAATAAGTGAAGAGACTAGCATAGTCCATCATAGAGAGTGATCCCTGAGTCAGGCTCATAAATTCTACAGCCCACTCCTGCCTCAAAGTCACTGGATAGAAATGCTTCAGAAACTTTTCCGGAAAATCCTTCCACAACATTCCCTCAGCCTGCTCGATTTGAGCCTAAATGTCCCACCAACGCCTAGCCTGGCCTCGCAACATATAAATGGCCAGCTTCACTTTCTTTTCTACAGGGGTCTCCAAATGGTCTATTATCATCTAGAAAGACTCTAACAAGAACTCCGCTTCTTCTAGCCCACCCTCTCCGGTGATGGTCGGAAGGTGCTGCAGCTGGAACTCCCTGGTCAGCTGAAACATACTCGGTGCAACCCGACCTGGGTCCCGATCCATCATCTGCATAAGGTGATCCATGTTCCCCCGGAACTGGTCTTCTCCACCCTCATGAGTCTCCCCATTTTCTTGCTCCTCTCCTAGAGGAGTGTTCTCAGCAACATCCTCCCGTTTCCCAACTCGTAACCGACGTCGTGGTGGAATTTCTCTACTATGCCAAGCACAAGATTTCAGAACACATACCATAAACTTTAATGACTCCATCAAAATCACTTTACTAGATACAACATTCAATTTTTGTATACTAACCCAACAACATTTTTGAATTTGTTTCAAACCCTATTACTCCATTAAACATTATTTACCATTCATTCATCCTTACCCACTTCTGTTACTTCATTCATCTCATCATTTCTGGATTTCATGAAATGAATGATGCACCCTACTTTCCTGTCTCACACACCCACCCTGTGCAAGTGTCTAACATAATGCATGTCACCTATCTCTTTATGTGCCTATAATGATGCATGAATGCCAATCCTCGTGCCGTTAAGGCCACAAGCCAAATATCATAAAATAGTCATATCAAACCACATTTGCATCACCCAATGGTGAAATATTATAAACTATAACATCGCAAAACCGTGAACAACATTTCTCACCCAGGGTGACTTGGGCATTCCCTCATACATGGGTAAACTACTCCCAAGCACAAGCTCATTACCAAGTCCCGACACATAACCCTTGGAAACCTATCCCAAATAACAAGACCTCATAGAAAGAGAAGAAATACCTCCTCTGATACCACTTTGTAACACCCTCGACCCAGAATCCACTAAACTGGTGCTTCGAGCTGGGTGGTTACATGACCTTAAGCGCACCTCCCCGTACGGAAAAGGCTGCTGATTAGCAGCGAGGGTCTATGGAGTCATGTGGGGAGACTATACCCCCTTTTTATCAGAGTAAGCCACAACAAAAATATTCAAAATAGCCGAAAAAATAACCAATAAACAAGGAACAAGTATAAGAATCAATTCCATCAATAAATATGCCATGTCATACTACAAGTGCAAGAGTAAACAAAAACCCAAAATAAAGACAACAACCAAATCCCCAAAATGGTCCCGACTCCATGTCTGGATCCTCCACCAAGTGCTACCCTTGTCCACTCAACTATCTAGCATGGACCTTTGCCCTTCTTCTGACCTGAAAACATGAAGTCTTCTCGGGTACCCAATGGTGTCCTGATCAGGGTGTGTGTACAACTCAGTAGGCCCCCACCAAGGATGTCTACAAAATATCCAGTATGAACAAGTAGTGCATGAAAAAGGAATATGAATGATAATTTACAAGTATTTATTTAACATTCCACTAACCAGTTCAGATCCAAATCCATTTCCACTTCCATTACCATTCTTTCACACCATTTATCATCACTTACCAATTCATCACATTTCCATGGGTTAATTACATACATTATGTTACATGGGTCTAAGGCCAACAATAACCTACAAGAGGGTAAACTCATCGTTATACTATCTCAATAGGACTATCCCCCCTCATAGAAACCATGTTCTCACCTCAAAGCCTCAGTCTGGGTGGATGCAAGCGTTAGGAGAAAAGACCCCCTTTCCCCTTTCCTAACCCGTGCACATAGGGTGGAGTTTAGAACCACAGTCTTAGCTCATCCCGTGGGTGTAGATCCTCATGTCATACCCCACTCTACAAATCCATGTGCATATGCCTATATAAATATAAATAACCATCAACCATCCAAACCATTGCCTTTCGTAAAACACTATTTACAACAACCCACATGGGAATCCATATCATGCCTTAACCCATTAACACATTACCATTTCACATCATTTAACCATTCACCCAATTCCTAGGTGTTACTCCTAACTCACTAAGCATTTTGAACTAAACCCATAACCTATCCATTATGGTCTTTAATCTGTTTACACATTAACCCATTTAACCTGTTCGTCATTTCCATGATTCAACCATTCATCCCATTCCAAATAACCCTTTGGTTATTGCCAAATCTAGATGAATCACCTCACTTATATTCTAAGTTCAACCAAACATGCCAACATGTTTATCAAGGGCTCTACAATTTACTACAATAGGGTCACTCATTTAATAACAATCCATAAACTCGAGAAAAGCAGGAACATCCCATGGATGGCCATAATTAGATCAAGACAATCCCAACACATTCCATGGAGATCGTGAGGGATCCCATTTGACATTTTAAACACCATTTTTATCAAAAATGCCAAGGTTATTCAAAACATAACCAAGTGGAAACAGAATGCAACTAAACATGCACAAATCACCAAATTACTATGGGATATCACTTGTAGACCACCTACCACAAAACCGTTGTAGAATGCACTCTCAATCGAGTCCTTAGACATTGATATGACCAACCCTTGGAGCTTCAACTTAAAACTAACCCGAAAGATATGGTTTTAGAGATTCATAAAATGAGAGAGAGAAGATACAAACCCTAAACCAAAAAAGAGAATCAAGGATGGGATTAGCCTTACTCAGAGCTTCGATCTGCAACCAAGGACACCAAAAATGCCTTAGAATCGAAGGAGAACCACCCATGGGAAGCTTGGGTCGGCCATGTTTGTCACTAGGGTTGAGAGGGGATGAATGGAGGAAAATCTCGAGTTGGGGTTTAAAAGATCGGAGTGGAAAAGTTGTAATTTTTTTCCAACTTTAAGAGGTCGCACGGTTTTTCCACAAGATTTGAAAACCATGCGAAAACCATGCTCATGACACTATCTAGAGGAGGAGGGGTCGCACTGTTTACCTGGGCAGGCTGCATAGTTTTCCCTGGCCATGCGCAGGTCGTGTGCCTTGGCTTCTCTAGTCCATTTTTCCATTCTTTTGTGCCTCAAGCCCCCGGAACACCCCCAAGACCTCTCATACTTCTAGAATACATCACTTACCAATTCGTCACATTTCCATGGGTTAATCACTTACATTATGTTACATGGGTCTAAGGCCAACAATAACCTTCAAGAGGGTAAACAAATCATTATCCTATCTCACTAGGACTAACCCCCTCATAGTAACCATTTCCTCACCTAGAGACCTCAGTCCAGGTGGATGCAACCATTAGGAGAATATACCCTCAGTCCTGTTCCCTAACCCATGGATTTATAGTGGAGTATAGAACCTCAGTCTTAGCTCAACCCGTGGGTGTAGATCCTCATGTCATAACCCACTCTATGCTTCCATGTGCACATGCTTATATAAATATAAGTAATCATCAACCATCCAAACCATTGCCTTTTGGAAAACACTATTCAAAAAAACCCACATGGGAATCCACATCATCCTTTAACCCAATAAAACATTACCATTTCACATCATTTAACCATTCACCAAATTCCCATGTTTTATGCCTAACTCACAAAGTATTTAGCACTAGACCCATAACCTATCTGTTATGGTCTTTAATCAGTTTACACATTAACCCATTTAACCCATTCGTCATTTCCATGATGCAACCATTCATCCCATTCCAAATAACCCTTAGGCTATTTCCAAATCTAGGTGCATCACCTAACTTCTATTCCATGTTCAACCAATCATGCCAACATGTTTATCAAGGGATCTATAATTTACTACAACAAGGTCACTCGTTTAATAAGAATCCCTAAACCCAGGAAAAGCCGGCACATCCCATGGATGGACCCAGTTAGGTCAAGACAATTCCAACACATCCCATGGGGATCGTGAGGGTTCCCATTTTCAATTTTAAACACCATTATTACCAAACATGCCACGGTTATTCAAAACATAATCAAATGGAAACAAGAAGACAACTAAACATGCACAAATCCCCAAATAACTATTGGATATCACTTGTAGACCACCTACCTCGAAACCACGGTTGAACACACTCTTAATTGAGTCCTTAGACCTTTATCCAACCAAACCATGGATCTTCAACCTAAAAATCACCCAAAAGATATGGTTTTACAGCTTCGGAACAAGAGAGAGAGAAGATACAAACCCTAAAACAAAAAGAGAGGCACGAATGGGATTAGCCTTACCCGGAGCTTTGATCTGCAACCAAAGACACCAAAAAATGTCTTATAATCGAAGGAGAACCACCCATGGGAATATTGGTTCGTCCATGATCATCACTATGGTTGAGAGGGGATGGATGGAGGAAAATCCTGAGTTGGGGTTTAAAAGCCCAGAGTCGCAAACTTGTAATTTTTTTCCAACATTAAGAGGCCACATAGTTTGTCCGCACGGTTTGGAAAACCGTGCACAAACTGTGCGCATGCCACTATCCGGAGGAGGAGGGGTCGCACGGTATACCTGGGTAGGCTGCACAGTTTTCCCTGGCTGTGCGCAGGTCGTGCGCCCTAGATTCTCTTGCCTAGTTTTCCTTTCTTTCGTTCCCCGAGCCCCAAAAACACCCCAAGACCTCTTGTACATTCAGAAGACATCCCGTTAAGCCCAAAACATAAGATTCAACCAAAACATAATGAAAGCATACCTTTCCAAAAATTGGGATCTTACAACGAGAATTCAAAACCCACCTAAAGAGAAGAAAAAAAAGAAACGGGGTTCGAAAAACCACACATCGAGATACATCTCAAAAGAGAGAAAGCCACAAAAGCAACAAGATAAATTAATATTAAAAACATGAAAGGTCTAACCACAAAGGGGATATCGTTACATGAAAAGATTTAAACATCAAACAACTCTGGGTACTGAGCACATATCTGTGTCTCACGTTCCCAGGTATTCTCCTTCATGCGACTTTGTCGCCACAAGACACGAACTATGGGTATAGAACACCCATGAAACACCTTCTTCTTGTGGTAATGGATCTCCATTGGACACTCCTCAAAGGATTCATCATCATCAACATCGATCTCTCACCAATTGATAATGTGAGATTCATCATGAAGATAACGATGAAGCTATGATACATGGAAAACATCATGTATCCGACTCATCTGTGGGCAAAGTGATAAACGATACACCAAAACTTGAACATGAGCTAACACCTCTAAAGGCCCAACAAAATAGGGAGAAAGCTTAATTACACAACCAAACCTTCACATCCCATGACAGAGAGTCACCTTAAAAAAACATGATCACCAAAATTAAACTATAAGGGTCTCCTTCTTTGATCAGCATATGATTTCTGATGATCTTGTGCTGTCTTCTTCCTCTCACGAATCACCTGAACCATCTCTGTTGTATTCTTCACTAGTTCTAGTATGATAATTGCTGACTCTCCATCCCCAGTCCATCACAACGGAGAACAGAATGGTCAACCATACAAGTCTTCAAAAGGTGCCATACTGATGGTGGAGTGAAAACTATTTTTGTAAGAGAACTCCACCAAGCGTAAGTGTCTTATCCATGAGCCACCAAAATCAAGAACACAAGAGCATAACATGTCTGTAAGAGTTTGGATGGTTCACTCTATCTGACCATATTTTTGAGGATGAAAAGCAATGCTATGTCATAGTTGAGAACAAAAATCATGTTGGAGACCTCTCCACACCCTTGAGGTAAAACGAGAATCTCGATCAGATATAATCGTTCTAGGGACTCCTTGAAGTCTCACCACCTCCTCTAGATACTGCCTCAAAAAAACATTCACTGAGCATGACTCCTTGATCGCTATGAAGTGGGATGATTTTGTTAAACGATCCACTACCACCCAAATAGCATCATGTTCTCTCGGAGCTTAAGGTAAACTAGTAACAAAGTCCATTAATATGTCCTCCCACTTCCATTGAGGAATATCTAATGGCTGAAGAAGACCAACAGGAACACGGTGTTCGACCTTAACCGTCTGGAAGACTAAACGTCGAGACACAAACTTTACAACCACATGCTTCATCCCAGGCCACCAAAACGGACTCCTCAAGGATCAGTATATCCTTGTCACGCCAGGATGTACTACTAAAGGAAAACTATGGAACTCTGAAAGAACCATCTTACACATCGTCAAGGGAACAATAAGGATTCCATGATACAACACTCAATGTTGTTCATCCTTCGACCAACCATCATGGGCCTCACCCCAAACAACTCGGTCTCTCCAGACCTCCACCTCTAGAACTCCAAAATGGGACTCTTCTACATTCTACATCCAGGATGACTATACCATCATCTAAAAAATACATCCTATACACTCAACTTCTTCCATATCAATATGTAATGCTGACAGTTCTTCTATTACTCTCTAGGAATCACTGGATTCATGTACAGCATCACTACGTGACTTTCTGCTCAGCGCATCATCTACAACATTCCCTTTTATAGGTGTATAGGATATTTCGAAGTCGTATTCCCATAAGAACACCATCCACCGATGCTATCGTAAATACAAGTCACATTGGGAGAAAACATACCTCTATCTCTACTGATCAGTGAAAACCACAAAGCGCTCACTAATGAGGTAATGTCTCCATAACTTTAGAGAAAACACCACGACAACCAACTCAAGAACATAGGTGGCATAGTTGAGTTCATGGGGATAAAACAACTGAGATCCATAAGAAACAACTAACCTCTGCTGCATGAGAACACAAACTAACCCAAGATGTGAAGCATCACAGAAAACATCAAATAGTTCTCCCTCAGCTCGAAGATAAAGGACTGGAGAACATACTAACTTCTCCTTTAGATACTCGAAAGCTGGTTGACATTGACCAGTCAATATGAATGCTTGATCCTTAATTTTCAAAGCTATCATTGGTGTCTCAACTCGTGGTAAATCGGATACGGACCTCCTGTAGTAGCCTGCGAGACCAAGGAAACTTCGCACCTATGACACTATCTTGAGGGCTTCCCAAGACACAACTGCTTCAATCATCGATAGATCCACAGCTACTCCTAGTTGGGTCACAACATACCCCAATAAATGGACTTCTTGAGCCCAAAACTCACACTTCAACAACTTTCCAAACATCATATGTTGGCGAAGAACTCCCAAAATAGCTTGTAGATGCTCTTCATGCTCCTCTTCAGATGTCGAGTAAAAAAGGATGTCATCGATGAAAACTACCACGAACTTGTCCAGGAACTCGAGGAACATAGAATTCATCAATCCCACGAATATAGATTGAGAATAAATCATGCCAAATGTCATTACAACGAACTCATAGTGCCCATGATGACAACAAAAAGCAGTCTTCAGGATATCCTCATCCTTTACATGAATCTGATGATATCCTGACCACAAGTCGATCTTTGAGAACCAACTTGCACCATTAAGTTGATTGAATAAGTCATCAATAGACGGAAGAGGATAGAGATTGTTTATTGTCACTTTGTTCAAGCGATGATAATCGACAGACAACCGCAAACTACCGTCAGCCTTTTTCACGAACAAAACGGGTGCATCCCATGTTGACACACTTGGTCAAAGAAAACTGCACTATAATAGACCATAAATCTGTATACATAGCTCTCGTAACTTAGAAGAGGACATCCTCTATGAACACATAGAGATAGGAGATAATACATGATGTAGCTCTATCCCAAACTCGATCTCTCATTGAAGGGGAAATGCTACCACCTCTTCTGGAAAGACATCAGGGTACTCCTCTACGACCCTAGGAAATGCCAACTACTGCACCTATGAAGAACTCAGCATCATCTCAGCCATCATGGATGATAAGGATGGAACACGCCTATGACCCATCCAGGAATCTCCCTCACAAACAAACACAAATTACTCTTCATCCACAACAATGAAGATGACCTTCTTCCTAAAGCAATCCCTGATAGCCTGTAGTGAATAAAACCAATCCACACCGAGGATGGAATCATATGGTTTTATTTGTAAACATAAGAAATCTCCCCAAGAGCGGTGTTTCCAAACACTATCTCACCGTCTCTACATACATCAAACAAGTTAGCTCAACCTCCAATTAGCGTAGTCAACACCAAGGGCATTGGAAGCCTTTCTACCTCAAGTCCCAAAGCATGGACAAGGGTAAGTTATATGAAGGAGTGTGTCGCTCCTGAATCAAAGAAGTCATACACTAAGGTAGAAAACAAGAAAAGGGCACCTCGAACAACATGTGGCTCACCTGGAGCTGGAAAAACTAGAGAATAAAGCTTACCACGACCTCCTCCATGCCTCTCGGACCCTGATGACGACCACCACCATGGTCTTGCTCTGCTCTCTGAGGATTGTGAGCATCATGGGGCTATCCTCTACATGCCCCATATACCCTCTGCTGATCTAAAGCTGGTGCAACTGGCTACTGCTGCCTCGGTAGGAACTTCCTCAATGGAGGAACCTAGAGCATAGTGCCTGGTGCATGATGACTGCTCTAAAAGGTTGGGAACTCCCACTACTGATGGCCACGAACACCATAAGAAAATGAAGTGGCTAGTCCATCGGCACAGGCCTAAGAGTTGCTTCCTCTGGAGAAACGAGATGTGAAAGGCTGGGACCTACCCCCGGCTGAACAAAAACACTTTTGCCTTGAAAATTGTGAACCCCTAACCAAAAATATGCTTCATGAGGATTCATTTTGATTCCACTCTCGTGATGATTCAGTCGGGGGAAAAGTCCTCTCGACAACCACTACCCTCTCCAGTACCTCATGATATGTTTTTATTAAAAATGGGGTGACCTAGAACTGGATCTCTAGACACAAAACCTCCTCGAAATGTCTCTCCCTGGCTTCCTCATCTGGCAACATGTTCGAAGCATATCGTAAATGGTTCTAGAAATGGATTCCAAACTAGTGAACACTGGAGCTCCCATGTCGAAGGGTAAGAATGTCATGGCAACTGGACGCCTTCGCAGTCCAAGAAAAAAACTCGACTCTAAACATGTCTCAGAACTCCTCCCATGAGATTGATGACTCCTCATGATCCTCGAGGAACATGAACCACCACTTCCTCACTGATCCACATTGCATAGTCACAAAAAAGGACACCCAGTGCTCCTTCCGAGCACAGATAAAACTGAATTTGATCTCACTCTCTTATAACCAGTCTTACGTGACTGCATATGTAACTGATCCATCGTACTTCTATAGACTCTGGTGCTGAAACTATCAGAGTTTCCTCCTCTAAGTTTCATTGTCATCAACCTCTACCATGCAGTGATCTACTGGAACAGCCTGCTGGACCTTTTCTGTGAAAACCTGATGAGGACGTCGACCTTGAGGCATACCTGTAAAATAACAACCCGTTAGAACTCCTAAACCTGGAATATAGAAGACTCAATATGAATTAATTAAATATTTTCTCTTATTCATTTTAGGTTAACCTATCCCAAGGTCTACCCATTCAAACACTGGCACAAAGAAGAATAATGCATGATCCTTTCTTAGGTCTCTACCCTGAAACTAGTAGCACCTTGTTTAGTAGCCATTGTAAACTTAAAGGTCGGTACATCAGATCATAGGGGGCCCTAAACGCCTTTGTCTCAGCCTGTCTCCAATGTTTACCTCACTTGCTAAACATTAATGAAACCGTTTCCCTACAAACCCATGCAAACTCACATGTGACTAACTCCAAACTCTATCATATCCATCAACCAGACCTCTAATACCACTTTTACACGACCCCCTCCCCACAAAATGTACCCCTCTTGGGCCAGCAATTTGATAAGGGAGATAATGACTCCTTGAGTCTTGCCTACAGTAGGCCTTGGGTTGGCGACTAGCACCGATTGTATAGTAACACAAAAAATGGGAGGCATTACCCTCAAGAGAACACATGCATAAGAGAGAGATAAGATAGACACCAGTGAACTCCAACACGGACTGAAATATAAAATAAAACCCAATTATACATATGTAATGTCATGCAGATGTACTACAACTGGAAGTAAAAAAACTTCATGTACCCAAAAAAAAGTAAAAACAATAGCAACCACCAACCCGAACAGCTCCTGAAACCCCAATCTAGTAGAGACCAACTTGATCTCCATCCTTCTCCAAGTGACCTGAAAAACAGTTTATATATACATAGGGTGAGTATAATAGTATACTTAGTAGGATCCTCCCCAAAGCCACTCATGCAAAATTAAAGAAAGCATGCTAAAGCATAGTGAAAAACAAGTGAAACTAACTCGTCACCTAAATAAGTATACTAAGTTCCCAACCTCACAATGGCTACTCTCACCAAGTAATACATACAAGAATATATCATATAATAAACAACATCAAGGGTACCCCGCTGTTACTTCCCCAGTGGTTTTCCATTTTTCCCCAACGTCGCATGTTCTGAGAATCTCTCTCCAAAAGGCTTGCCCACCGACACCTAGGTGAAGCACCACAATATACACCTTGTTCAACAAAACCACCACGTCCACACACCAATGTAACCGGGTAGGTTCCGGGAGCCACCATAGCTCACATTACTTGTATCATACATCAGGTATTATACCTCAAGCCATTACACCCATACACCGAGTAAGGATCCTCAAGCCATCACAACCTATACACATTACACCTATAGTAGTCCATAGAAAAATATATCTAGAATATATGTGTGTGAATAACCACAAGCCATTACAGCCCTCTACACACATATATGGGGAAAACTAACCAATGTTCCTTCCATCACAAGTAATTACCATGAAAAGAGAGCAGGGCCAAAGGGGGTAGTCAGCCATCCATCCTTCCACCAGAATGTTAGGGAAACCCCCCCCCCCCATGGCTCAGAATACCTGGGGTGTTATTTTCCCTTACTGAAAGGGTGGAGTAGCGTATAGAAACACAAAAAGTATAAAATATACAATAACTCACAAACACACTATGGGAATAACCTAGTATCAGACACAATTTTAGCTAACGTCTCTCAGACTCTGAGCTGCCACTACTAAGACTAGGCATCCTATAAGCACCCAACCATTTAAAGAGAATTATTAGATTACTTCATTCCCTTTTTATTAGTTTCATTGTACGTTAATTAATTCATTAAACATTAATTAACCATGAACAATTCCACATTTTATTTCATTATAATCACACCCAACATCTATTGTTCCTTCAAAATTACAACCTCGTCATTATGTTTCAGCAATACCATCCCCATGGGTTAACACCATTTATTCAATTATTCCTTATAGATAATACATTCCCACATTACCAGGCATTCTAGAAAAACATTCTATGCTACTAAACACAAGGGGGATCAACACAGTGAGTAGATGTGCTACCCGTCGAGCCATTTCCAATTATAGCAAGAGAATATACCCATCCTTCCTTCAGAATATAAACACAGAATGCTCATGGTATACCCCTCGTGTCTTCACCTCTTTTAGAAGAAGGGTAAGTAAGACCAGCTGCCTTGAGTAGTGGGGAAAAGTAAATAAGATAAACCACCAAAGAAACACCAAGAATCCAACAATCCCATCCATTTCATTCCATCATCTCTGGTGTCCTCTTTGACACCCACATGCATAAACCGATGCATCTTTCCACTCTAGGCATCATCTGCTTCCATAACCAAAAAGTCCCCCATGTCTCTACATATTACCCCAACCATCCAGGCTCACATCAAAACACAAGCAGTAGTAAAACAAACGTCTTAAAAAATTGGGCTCTTGGCCCTTAAACAAACAACATGGTAACTCAGAACCCTGCAAGAAATTATCTTTTAACAACCAACTGTTCTTCAATAAATCCTGGATTAATCGATTTATTATTCGTTAGTTCTAAATTTGGGAAACCTAACAGCAAGATATCACAAATAAATGAACATGCTTACTGCACCAATTTGATCAACATAAAATTACAACTAGAACCAAATTCATTTACTTTCCTGTTTATCTTTATCCAAAAAAATTTCAATTAATACCGGTTTGAATTCTTTACCGATTTCCATCAAGAACAAGCATAAATATAATACAATATTGCAAAAAAGAGAGGCAATAACATATGATCGATTCAATTTTTTTATCCGCTTCAAATATTTATTATGTCAATTCCATTGTCATCTAATGGAATAAAACATGATAAAGGTATAATTTCACATAAAAAAAGAGAAGCAACAAATCCCCTACCTCAAACAGTTACTCACGTTCTTTATCCACACAATGGGTCACGTTCCTCCTGTCTCGACCACTGTATCCACCCGAGGATGCTACAGTATGATCGCACTAACTAAACCCCAAGAAAAACCCCATTAGAAGCATATGTATTACATGCTATAATATGGAAAGGAGAAATAAGATAATATTGTCCCCAATGTAATGACAATAAAACATAACTTATATATAAGATTGATCGATACAGCTTGGTTGCATCAAAACAGAGAGAAACCAATCTGAGGTTAAAGTTTGATTATGCAACTCCTGAAGGAAGGATTGAAAAGTTATAGCATCTCATAACTGAGAACAAAGAGGAAGAACCAGGGAGGATGATAGTTTGTCCCTTTTTTATGATTTAATGGGGCGATGGTTTAAGATAAGCTTAATTCCCCATTAAAAGCAGATCGCATTAAACCATGCGGTTTGAACAAGTAAAAACATCCCTAGACATAGGAATAATTAATATAGGAGTTATGGCCTTTGAATCGTCCTTAGAGTCCTTAAAATGAGGATTTAGATGCATTTTACGTCAAATGAAAACACTAAAGGGATGAAACTGTGGGAAGCTAGAAACACTGTTTATGCACCTCACTATTAGATCACTGTTCATGAACCTCACTGTTAGAACCTCACTGATAGAACACTGATCATGAACCTCACCAATAGAACACTTTTCACAAACCTCATCGTTAGAACACTGTTCATGAACCTCACTGTTAGAACCTCACCAATTGAACACTGTTCACTGAACCTCACAGGTAGAACACTATTCACTGAACCTCACCGATAGAACTGTTCATTAAACCTCACTGATATAACTGTTCACTGAACCTCACTGAAAGAACTGTTCATCGAACCTCACAAATAGAACTATTCACAAAACCTCATTGATAGAACTGTTCACTGAATTGGAAATTTGGATATGTGTTGGAGATAAGTCACCTTGATCGCCCGGAACACCTCAAACAATACATTTTCACAAAGTAATGGGCCGGAGAGGTCTGAGCCATTACAATTCACAACACAAAACATTTATTTAATTCTTTCTTCTCTAGCTTATTATTTTCTCTTTACTTCTCCTTATTACATGTAGTAACCTAAGGATATATATAAAAATAGTTGAGCTAAAATTATAGTAAGAGGATATAAAATCTAATTAATCAATGAAACATGGGTTGAGAATAATCATAACATACTCATCATAAACATGAGAAAATCATTAAATAATAGCATGGAATGCGCAAATGCATAAAAATGAATCATCATGTATTTGTGGTCATCTATCACACATAGTTGTGAACAAATATAGAATCTTGTTCATGGATACATCACATTAATCATGATTTTCTGCATATTACCTAATTTATTAGAGCTCAATATATATCCTAACACTCATATCACCTCATAATATTTTCATTACGCTATATACTTTGTGGAACACCAATCACATCATAACATTTTCTTTATCATGAATGCCTCAAAGAACATATAGCAAAATTCAACATAAAAAAACCATGTAAAGGAATCAGTTTCACTTCATAATGAATACATTCATAAACTTTTGGTTCCCAAATGAATGAGGTAATTACATACTTCATACAAGGACCATCAACCTTGAGTGAGAAGTAAAATGTGAGTTTTTAAAGACTATTTCATTAGGAAATCATTATGTTGGATACAAACATTAGTGGAACGAATTAATATCACATAAATGATAAGATAATGATTAATAAATGATTTTTTAAGGAATAAAAATTCGTAAAATATAGTGAAAAAGGGGAAACTCGAAGAAAGAATGTTGGGTTCGACAATTCCCCTTACATTGTATCTGAACTCTTTCTTCACATTAATGAACTATATAATGATATTATATTCATTAATTAACAATTAAAAAACCATTTATATATGTAATTTATTCATTATGGTTTCATTATATTTTTTATGGTCTTTCAGATGAGTTAATGAGTTTAAATTCATTATTAGGGAGTGTTCTTTTTCTAAGATTTCAAGAACGGTTTACTTGTACACATGAAATAACATTCATGTAAAACATGGATAAATATACATAATAGATATAACATGTTATTAGTTATATTAAATGAGTTCAAATTATATTTTAATCTATTTGGGTATATTCCAGGAGGATGAATCATTAGATAAAAGATAATGATGATTGTTTTAGGTTAATTTGCACGATTTTTTTATCACAACGAACATGTTTTGTTTTATCATGTTGTATTATGTATTAATGTTTTAAACTGAACATATAAGGGGTTAAATAATAAATATTATTTTTTTTAAACACTTAATGGTTTTATTGGCAGCCATGAGGGCATTGAATGTAAATGTAAGTGCATCGCCATGATGCATGTAAATTGACACATCATAGATGGTGATTTCATTTTTATAAATAAAGAGAGAGTGGGTGGAGTATAATGAAAAGTCTTCCATTAACATTATAGAATACTTTTATATCAACTATAATATTTTTTTCATGAAATTTTGATAATATAATATGAGGATTATAGAAGAACAAAAATAAATTTGTAAGGTAATTGAAAGAAGAGAGAGGGAGAAATTAACTCTTAAATATGTCTTCCTTGGGAGCCTGTTTTGGGGATTGGTTTTGGGATTTTTTTGAAACCATGGGATGATGGACGTGGGGGAGGATCTTGGGAAGATATTTTAGTATAATTTGGAGTAGGTAAAAGGCTTGATAGGTGTGAGGATATGAGCTTGTGATGGGCGGTATATATAGTCGAGGGGAGGGGTGTTTTCTAAATATTTGATTCATTAGTTTATTATTTTCCCTCCAGACAAGAAATAGTGATGATATAAGGACTAAATACAGTAAATAAGGAAAGGTAGTTTGGTCCAATGGACATTTACATCATCCACGACTCAATCATGATGCATAAATACAATTATTTAGCATATTTTTTAAATTGTCAAATTTCAATATTCAAGGAAATTCAAGTATTTTAGAAAAATCCCAAAAAAACTATCCTAGGCATTTTTTGATGTGTAGAAACAAAAAAAGAACTCCATTTTATTAAAATTATTTTTTTAATAGGAGTAATTTAATGTTTAATGAAAATTATAATTTACATAAAAAATAGAAATTTTAAAATTAAAACTATTTTTCTAACACTCTAAAATATTAATTAAAGTCTCATAAAATTATCATATAATCATAAGATTTAAAAATTATTTTTAGGAATAAAATTTATCAAGAAAAATTTTATTTTAAATTATTAATTTTATCATAAAATATTTATGACTTATAAAATTACCTACATTATAATATTATTATATCATATTATCACTTGTAGGATGCATAAATTTTATTTATACTATCATTGGTAAGGTTACGATTCACTTAGAAAATTTAATACATATAAGGGTAATATTACTATTCACAAGGGTAACATAAATATTTATAAGGGTATATTACTATTCACCAAAAATTATGTTTATCCTATTAGACTCTAATAACTTACTGATCAAAACCATTTATATTTGATTTTAAAAATTCAAATAACAAAATTAGAAAATTTTTGTTTAAAGGTCCCATAAAATTTATTAGTTCATTCAATCATTATGCGGCATTGGGTTTCCTAATGTGATTTTATGTAGTTATATGAAGGTAATTCCATTGATTGAACATTGGGTTATGAAAAAATTAATAGTTAACCTTTGGAAACTAGGATGGGAAAACCTTAGTAGGAAACATAAGGATATATTTAAGTATATATTACAATCTTAGCATTTTAGAAATGATCATGAAAAACCTAGCATAAAACCTAATTTCTCTTAAATTGAAATTTTAATATTGACTATGTGGTTTTCCCATTAATATTAGTGTTCTTCACACCATGATTCTTGGTTTTAGTCAATGGATATATCCCAATGGAAACATGTTAATGATGAATGCAAGGGGAAATGTAATGATTTCCCTCATGAGAAACTGAATGTTATAGGAGTTGGAATGAAAAATATTATCGCTATTCACAATCAACTTTCTCAGGCCATGAATCTTAAAGTACATCAAAATGAAAAAATGAGGAAAAATTATGGGGATTACTTTATGAGGAAGAATCCACCTTCTTCCAGGGGGTCTTCTAATCCACTAATGGTTGAACAATGGATTAGCACAATTGAAAATATATTTTTAGTTCTCCAATTTGTAGAGAATGATAAAATAATCTTTTCAGTGTATCATTTAAAAAGGGAAGCTATTAAATGGTGGAATCTAATCTCGAATACGAGGCAATGAAATTAAAGTCAATATATGGAATGTGATGAGTTTATGAACATAATTTTCAATATGTAATTTCCATGTATTCATTGAAAAAAGATGGAGAAGGAGTTCCTTGAGCTTAAGCAAAAGGATGATGAATACATTGGTACCTATGAAGTACATTTTAAAATACATGAAAGGTATACATTAGGATTTATTATCATACTTGAGAGTAAAATTGATCAATTCTCTAGTGAATTATTAGGAATTATCCATAATGGACTTTAATAGATTTGGGGAAATCATTTGAAGTGATCTCAGGGTTGAGATAGAGATTGGAGTAACCATTAGTAAATGTATTTAATATGAAGAGAAAAATTGAATTCATAGGAAAATCTAAAGACCAAAATGAAAGGAAGAGGAGTTTTACCTTATGCTCAATGTGTGAAAAGAAAAATGAAAATAAATTGATTTAAAGGGAGGATAAAATGTTTTATGGGTGGGAAAAAAGGACATTAAGTAATTTGATGACAAATTTATGTGAAAAAGATGTCTAATAGAGTGAATAGAGAAAAGGATACACAAAATTAACCTCCTACTCTTAAATGCAACAAGTGCATATAAATTTATTCAATATTCCAACTAATTCCCTAATGCAAGGGTTATCATTGATGATCAACGTTATAAAACTATTAAGGCCAAATAAATAGAAAGGTCACATGCAATCACTATCAGCGATATGCAATAAAATAATCATGTGGTGAAAGGTACACTTACCATCCACTCTAGGGTAGAAGACATTTTATTGGAATTTGGATCAACCCAACATTTTATTTAAAAATAATTTTATAATGATATCATTGTATTACCTCGACATTTAAATTTTTATTTAGCATTTAAAACTCCTAATTGTAAAAAGATCATATTAAAATATTATAACTCATATCTAGTCGAAGATTTTGGGAAAGTGATTCCAAAAAATTTTGTGGTCCATCCTTTAGTGGGATTTAATGCAATTCATGGCCTAGAATGGATTTCTCTATATAGAGATAATATCAATTTACAAGAAAGGGAAGTCATATTTCATATTACGGATAAATCTATGATTATATATCAATGCAATGATGATTATGAACATCTATTGGAAATTTGTTTCATATAATGGGTCTTGGTTCCAATAAATGACGACTTTATATCTCAAATGGTTTGGGGGAAACTCACTATTAAGAATAATACAATTGGATGGGAGTTTGATGATATCTTTGTGAGATAATTTGAAGGTCTTCCACTAAATAATGAAGTTTAATTTGTAATAGAACGTATACCAGGTGATATGCCTATTTCAAATACACCTTATAGATTATCCCCAATTGATTTTTAGTAATTGAATAATAAACTCCGAGAGAAGCATGAAAAGGGATTCAAACTCCATAGTGCATCACCTTGGGGTGAACCAGTTTTGTTTGTTAAAGAATAATGATGGATCAATGAGACTCTTTATTGACTATCATGAACATAACACAGTCACAATAAAGAAAAAATATCATCCTCCTGGAATTTATGACTTATTTGACCAACTAATCCGAGCTTAATAATTTTCCATGATTTAACTTCATTAAGTACAACATCAATTAAGGGTAAAGAAGGAGGATATACCAAATAATACATTGTGTACAAGGTATGTACACAATAAAATTATAGTTGTGCCTTTTGGTCTTACTAATTCCCCCACTATATTCATAGATCTAATGAATAGAGTATTAATAGACTATCTTTATTAGTTTGTTGTAGTAATTATAGATGATATTATTTTATATTCAAAGAAAAAGTATGATCATGAATATCACTTAATAATTATACTAATGACCTTTAAAAAAGAGAATATTTAAGAAAACATTACCAATTTTGAATTTTTGATTCAGACTATTTCATTTTTAGCTCACATAATCCCAAGAGAGGGGATATCTATTGATCCAAAAAAAATTAAGTTAATAAAATTTTGACTACATCAACAATCGTTATTAAGATCCGATGTTTTCATGGTTAGGATGGATATTATCGATGTTTTTGGAATGATTTTTCATGACTATCTTATCTAGTCACCCAGTTGAATCAAAATGGAGTTAAGTTTGTGTGTATGGAGTAATGTAAAGATAATTTCAAAGGGATAAAAATAATGTTAGCCAATGCACCTGTTCTAACACTTCCTTTTATTGGAGAAAGGTTTGTGATCTACAGTGATGCATCCAAGAAGGGGTCAAGATGTTTTCTCATGCAAAATGATATGGTGGTAGCTTATGCCCTGAGAAAATTTAAAATACATGAACAAAATTACCCAACTCATGATTTGGAGTTGGTTGTAGTAATATTTGAATAAAAAATATGGATGAATTATCTTGATAGTGAAATCATAAAACTTTTATTTATATTTTCACACAAGAGGAGATAAATATGTTCTAAAGAGAATTTTGGGATTTGATTAATGGTTTTGACTGCTTGATACCTTACCACCATGGGAAATTGAACACAGTGAAGATTCATTGAGTCTAATGGAGAATTCTAGCCTATCCATGATGAGGATATAAAGAGATACAATATTTATGGATTTTAGAAGGATGTATCATTATATTTTAAAATAAAGGGATAAATATTATATTTATCAAATGAATTTTCAACCATATATAGTGGTAATGAATAAGGAGGCACAAAATAAAGATGTAGAGGTACAAAATAAGGTGAGAAATTTTCCTAAATTAAACCTTGATTATGATGGAATAATATAGTTCATGAACCAATTTTCTGTTCCTCCCATACTAGAATAAAATGAGTTTCCATATAAGGCTCATTGTTCTTTATTCTCTATTTATTTTGGAAGAACATATATGTACATAGACCTAAAGGGTTACTCTTAGTGGGATGAAATTAAAATAGTTGTTTCTGATTAGTTCTCTTCATCCATGGGTTTTCTTCAAGTTAAGGCTGGGAGATAGATGTCTAGGCGGATGTTACAAGAATTACCCATACATGAAAATAAATGGGAAAACATCACTGTTGGATTTTTTTAGTACATACCAAAACATATACCGGCCATAATTATATATGGGTTATAGTTGATCACCTAATGATGTTGGAAAAAATCATATCTATTATAGATGATTTCCCTCTTGATCTACTTGACATGATATATAAAATGGAAGTGGTTAGATTGTATGGATTTCCAGTTTCTATTATATCTTATAAGGATCTATGGTTTACCTTGATGTTCAGGTGATGTATTTAGTAGGATATAGATACAAAGTCAAGAATAAGAATTGATTATCATCTTTAAACAGATGTTCAGTCATAGAGGATAATTAATACTCTTGAAGAAATGTTGATAGCTTTGTCTATAGATATAAAATGTGGTTGAGATCAACACCTACCATTGGTAGAATATTATTATAATAATATCTTTCACTTAAGTATTTATATGTATCCTTATGAATCCCAATATGGAATGATGTTTTGAAATCCAACTTGGTGGGATTAATTTGGGAAATAAATCTATTAGCTCATGATCCTGTTGATGAGATGATAGAAACAATAATTTATATACAACAACACATACGAGCATCTTAGATCCAACAATGAAATTATGTAGAGAACTGAAAAAAAGACCATGAGTTTGATGTTGGTGATAAGGTGATTCTATGAATATCTCCCTAGAAGAGGGTAATGAAATTTAAAAAGAAGGGAATGCTAATCCCTAGGTATATGGTTCCTTTTGAAATTTTGGATTGTGTTGGGAAGGTAATTTACTGATAAGTACTTCGAAAAAATATCTCTAAATCTGATGATTTGTTCCATGAATCTCTTTCAAGAAAGTAAATACCTGATAATTCACATGTACTAAACTCCAAATTCATACAACATGAGAAATATCATTCTAATAAAGAACAGCCGATATAGATTCTGGATCTTAGTGAAAAAATTCTATGAAACTAGACCACTAGCTTGGTTAATTTTTTATAGAGAAACCACCAATTTTAGAAAGTTATGTGGGATCTTGATGTTGTGATGCAGTAGAGGTATCCTCATATATTTTTATCCTAGTTAAAATTTTCATGGGAAAAATCAATTTAAAAGGGTTTAATGTCACACAAGGAAGTTTCCATGAAATATTTTCTCTAGATAATTTTAATTATTCAATATATTTTATTGCACACAATCATGAGTTTAAATGAACCACAAGTAAAAATTATTATAAAATGACCATTTTAACCTACCCATTAGGTTAGTGGGAATAAATACAATTTTCTTATTAAAATATATGGTGAATTCATTGTCTGCAAATTATTTATGAAATATATAAACCAATTAAATGAAAAGGAAATATTTTTATTTTGTATTAATAAATTAAGTGATTTAAAATCAGTAAATTAAATTAATAAAATATATATGATATATATTTAATAAAATATTTCTGATTTTTATCAAATATATATTTTAGTTATATGATATGAATAAACCCAATTTATGGTATAGAAACTTATTTTTTCTAAAAATAAAATTTTCATTATTTTAATGAAGAACACCTTTAAAATGAAAATGTTTACATATTATTAATATTTATATAAAAAAATAAACCTCTTATTTTTATGTGGGATATAAATATTTACACTATATTAAATTTTTATATTTTTTTGATAAATTTTATGTTATGATGAATAATAAAAATATAATAAATTTTAATTGAAAAAAATTATTTTTCATCAGAATAATTTATATGGTTAAATTATATTATTGAATGGTTTAATTGTATAAATAAATTATATTATTATCAGTTAGTATAATTTAGGTCATTGGAAATAATTTAAATTGGAATTTAGATGTAGAAACATTTCAATCTTTTGCAATGTTTTAACATTTAAAACTTGTTTTCTCATTCTGAAAATAGAATTAATTTTAATTTAATTCCTGAAAAATAAATGTTTTAAAATTGGAAAAATTTATTATATATTTGGAATCAGTATGATAAAATTATTTAAACAAATTTATTATATTTTTGTGCAATATGAATGATATCTTTTATATTTTTTTATTAATATGGTAAATGGGTAAATCCGGTAATTAAGGGTACATATAATATTATAATATCAACCTAAAAATTTTCCTAGTTTCATTGGATTATTTATTTTCAACATTAATCATACTTTTGATGAAATTTTATCCTTTGGAGGCTGCTTGGATGAGGTTAGGACATTTAATTTGTTTTATTAAATGAAAATTTAAATATGTTATACTCAAAATATTAAATACAATATAATTTTTAATAAAGAGTTATACGAAATATAAATTTTACTATAAATAATCTTTTTAAATATAAATATTTTTCTTTATCACAGTAATTTATTTTTATTTTTTGGAAAATAAATAATTACCTTAATGGTTTTTTACATTGATGATGCAAAAACTATTTAATTAATAAAAAATAAATAAAATTATTTTATTAGAATGATAATAACTTTTAAAAGACACAAAAACTTGAAATAATATTATTGATAGAGTATATCTTGACCAAAATTATCCAATGGTCGAGTTATTGACCCTTTTGAGCCATATGAAAAAATATTATGACACATATAATATTTCTCTTAAAGTGATGATTATGTTGTATCATTGATGTTTTAATAAATATAACAAATTATTATGTATGATTATCTACATTAAGTATTCTAATAAATATATATGATATTTCTTCCACATTAATTTTTATTATTAATTTTCATTCAACAAATAAGTATAATCAATAATTACACAAAACTAGTAAAGTGATTATTGTATTAATGGAGAAAAAATATAACCGTTATTAAAAATATTAAAATATATATTATATGGAATAATTAATATATGAAATAAATTTTATAGAATACCCTAAACATTTATGAATTTAATAAAATATATTTTTCTTTGTTAAATTTTTATCTTAATATTATTAACAATCAATGAAATGAATACTTTCAAAATTGACACTATTGGTTGTTTATCAAAATAATGTATTAAAAAATTATTCAACAATCATAATTTTTTTAAGAATATTTAATAATAATTATATGATCTAAAAAATTAAAAATTATTTATTTATGGTACAACTGACATCAAGTAATATTGAAATATTAGTAACCATAGTTAAAATTAAATAGAATAAATAAGTGTTAATTAAAATGATAAGGTTTAAATTCGGAGAAAAACATTTCTATTTTTTTTATAAAAAAAATCCTATATCATCTAATCTTAAAAAATAGTACATTTCAGTGTTTTTTGGATGTGATTTTACATTGTTATAAATTAACATATTTGGATATTCTAAAATTGCCCCTCACTGCAATTATTAAATAGCCCCACCTCCCCCATTTCACCAGAACTCATTGATACTTAAAGGTCTGATTTCCCATGAAAATTTACATTATAAAATTTCGTCGTGACATTCAAAAGATTCCGGTCTTCTTAAAATACCATCTCTATTGCTTTAAGAGAATATTTAGTGGGAGCGCGTCCAAGAATTGGTATTCTCCTCTACCGATTTTTTTTTCATACTTATTGATTCTTATAATTTCCTTTTATGAGTTTTTCTAGAAAAATTACATAAATATAGTATCACATAAATAATTTGTTGTTATTATTATTATGGATCAACCATATTCCACCTTATATCCATCTCATAAAAAACAAAATCACCATGCATGCGTATAACTAACCATCTCAACGCCAAAATGTAAAATGTTTTTCACAAACACAATACACGGATTGCTAAAAAGATGGAAATAATAACAATATGTTATTATAATAACATGATATGGATCCTATAAAAAAATATATACCATCCATATCCATACATGTTCAAAATTATAGGAGTGATATCGGCCATCGTGCTTACGTACGACCTACTGTATCCACGATGCAATGTGATTCATCCTAAATGATATCAATTAAATCATTATTATATAAATATATATAATGAAAAAATATTGTAAATATTATGTTAATATATTTTTCATTGATATAAATATTACCTATGGGGGATACCAAATACATATTTGACATAACATGCATACGAAAATGAAGCCATTAATACCCAAATAACACATAATAATGAAAAGTTATTAACAAAAGGATGATAATATGATCATATATGATATCATAAAATTTAATATGGTTATGTAATTTTCAAATGAAATTATTTAAATCATTATATAGTAGGCTCACATACATACAAATGATATCTTTCCTAAGTCAAGGGATGATTTTTCAATACCATTATTATCCATGATTTTTTGTACGCAAGTAAGTGTTGGGTTATATTTATCATCCATGTCAATATTTCTTAAATATTTATTCCAAAATATTATTTCTAACCTTTTAAAATTATTTTAATTGGATTCTAACACTTGGTGAATTTTTATTAAATGGTATAAAATGAATCTTTTTTCATTTTTAATATGAGTTACTTTTTAACTTTTTGACAAAAGTATAAGAAGAATGTTTTATCTTAACATATACAGAAAGAAAATATTTTTTCATTTTTATAACACCTTATTTGAATGAATATTACATTATAAGATTTAATTTTTATTTTCAAACAAATATTTTCTTTTAAAATTTCATGGAATTTTGGGAAAAGAATATGTTTTTGATTAAGAATGGATATTTTTATCAATAATTAGATTCATGTGTTCTATCAAAATTATTATCCATCTATGATGGAATTTTTATATAGTGTTATGATTCACGTATACTATCTCTATTGTTCCTATGGTTTTATTTTGGTTATGATGGAATGATATTTATTAAATCCATTTTTTACATGGTTTATATTGTGATAGAAAGATGTTTAAGAAACCCCTTTCATTCTCAAGTTTAAGAAATGATGAATGATTTATGTTTTTATGGTAAACTCAATAATGATTTCATTATGAGCTGGGTGGAACCTATATCTACCTCCAATGCACTATGAAGAGATTTATAGATCATGATATATATATATATAGGGTAGAAATATTAAACGACCTCTATTTAGTAATAAAGGGATGGAATGAGGAGTAAACACATTTCAGTAATGGAATTTGTCTGTTATGTTGGTCATGGAAATGGCCCTTAACTAATATGAAAATATTTTATATGCTTATGTGTATGCCAAAAAATTCAATGTATTATGTTATTAATTTTTATAATATGTTCATTGTTTCCTTGTGAACTTTTATGATATATCCTATGACATGATATCATGATATTTCATATACATGATAAGATTTTCAAATGTAATGTTCTTATGTCTTATGATTAAAAAATGATTCATATCTCTCTTATTTACCATTATTGAGAATATAAACTCACCCTTTCTATTGTTTCTTTTCCACATGTCATGAAGAAGGGTATTAAGTAAGATATTTCAAAAATGGTTTTAGTTAAGAATAAACAAGTAGGTGACAATGTAGATGTCTTATGAACCAGTTGTTTATGTTTCATGGTTTTTAAAGACACTAAACCAATATGGTCCCAATGTGGTTTTGTTAGGTCTTGTTATAAATAATCTTTAATTTTGAAGTAATATCTCTGTTTTTAAAGTAACGGTTGTAATACTAATCACCTAAAAAAACCATAGGTAAATATATAAATAAAAAATCATTTAAACTAAAATAAAATCATAGAGAAAAAAATATGTTGTGTAATAGAAAATTCCTTCATTGTGTGAGTTATTCAAAACAATAATGTAGAACTTTGCTATAATATGTAAACATAAATTTATCTATATTTTAAAATTATTCTTCTCATAGCTATATTTAATTATAATTCACTTTTTGTTATTTAAAATAATAAATCCCAACACAAATAAAATTGTATTTAGTTTTTATAATATTATTTTATAGAAATTTTTTATTTAAAAAAAATTTATTTATTTCAAAATCTCATCCATATTTGTCTTATATTACTATGTTATAGACCTTATCATCCTCATTAATTTACCTTAAAACACAAATCATCTATGATATTTAAGAAACATAAATTTCATCTTTAGAATTATCAAATTTACTATAGATTTTGATCAAATGTATTTATTTACAAATATACCCATTTTAAAATCATATAATTAATAAAAAACTAATCTATATATTTTCTTATTATTCAATATTTTTCAATTCATTTCTTTATTCTTTCCTTAATAATGGATTGTGATTTTTTTTATCTTCTAATCATAGCTCAAACTTCACCATATATCATTATCATTAGAATATTTATGTATGAAATCTATTATATTGTACAGAATTTAGAAATCAAAAAAATTTATATAGTTTTTATCCTTTGGGTGGATTTAATCTTATTCATCCAAACAAAATCCTTACTCCATTCACTATGAGTTCATTATTTTGGGATATTTTCACTTACCATGTGGATTTTTCATAAGGGTAAATGATCCTTATTAAGTTCTTTGTTCTAACTTGAATTTGGTAATTTTTATTTCAAATCATTATTACACTAACCCAAAATGACTCATTTGTTGGGTATAATTACTGATACATAAATACAAATGACTATAATATAGGTCAGAATGATTCATACATTTCCTTTCACTTTGTTAAAATTACTAACTCCAGTATTAAAAGGACTCAGATGCTTTCATTGAATGAATCATATGAAATTATTCCTTTGTTAATTAATCATACTAGTTTGGAAATAGCTCATATAATTATTCCAAATGAATACCAAGTAAATAAAAATTTACCCATTTTTTCTAGCCATAGATCTGAATAATATATTTTATATAAATTATTTTTTAATATCTCCAAATCATCACAGGTCATTATAAATCACTTTAAATCACCTTATAAAAATTTCAAATAATTCGTGGAATTATAAAAATTATTCCAAAATTTTCTAGATTGATCAAAAGGATCTTTATAATATTTAATTACATAAGATTCATTAATATAATGAGATTCAATACCTTAATATCCTTTATTTAATATCATTTACCTGGTCCTCTATCCCAAATACATTTATCATTGTACCCAATATTAATCATGAAAAACACACCATTGTGGTTTCTACACCACTCAGCCTAAGTTCTCACTACATTAAACAGAAATATCATATGTAATCACATATTTATAAGATTTTTATCATCTAGTTTAGTTTCCATATTCTTTTATGTTGATAAACTTCAGTAAATAACACTACTTTAAACTTTAGTACATTTATTTGACAAGAGGAAGAACTCAACAAATATCTAATTTGTCATCTCCTATCCTAAATCTAACTAACTAGACATTTGATTATAGAAGCTCTTGAAACATCTTTACCCAAATATTTATGGGCATTACCATCATATAATGAATAAATGTTTGGATATTTCTATTATATCTAAAACATTGATATATATTGATGTTTATTCATAATTATATCTATAACACATTTAAATAAAATATAACATCAACTTGATTAACCTATTTGGTCACTTCAGTACTACCCCATTGGATTTTTTTTCAAAACCAAATCGATTCCTAAATTCTATCTATATACTCTCCACCTTATTTTCAAGAAATGAATATGTATTTCATTAAGGGTAAACCCCAATAAGGTAAAATCCTTCTCTCCCTAACTCTTCTAATTTTTAAAAATAAACATCTCATTTAATTTATTCCACCACATTTTTTGAGAGTCAACCACTTTCTCATGTGAGAAGTGTTAATACATAGTTTTATTCAAAATGTTACATAAACTGATCAACTCTAACATTATGTGGCCTAACATGATTTCATAAACAAAAATGTCATACATAGAAAGATAATTATCCAAATATAATTCATAATGTGATACCAAATATGAGATTCAATTATTAGGGGATGATGAAATATATTTTCAAAATGTTTTATAATCCTACACTCAAATTGAAACAACACTTCAAAATTATTCTAGTGAATATTTATTTTTTATCCCCATTTATTTAGATATTTACTTCTCCTTGGTAAAAAAATTCAACATGAAATAAAACAATAAAAAGATAGTGAAAATAATTCCTAAATAATTATATTTATTATGGATTTAATTTATTATTGGTTTAACAAGAGAAAATAAATCCATAGAAACTTGATCTTCAAATATTCCCCTCAATGTATGCTTTTAAAATATATTCATCATTGATGTTCTAGTTCGAAGATAATATCCTAGAATTTACTTGAATAATAGTACATTTGAAATTTAATTAGCATAAGAAGACCCTAAGATATTAGTTTATATTTCATAAGGATATATCATCAAGTGATATAATGCCTAACAATATACAGAAGTACAATTTTTTTTTCTTCACCTTCGATTCCTAGTACGCTGAGTAAAAATTTGATTCGATGGGGAAATGGTGGGTTATTATTATCTCTATAATATGAGATTCATTTCTTAAACATATGTCACATCACATAATCTACTTTAGTATAACCTAAAATTGTTGGGATGCCTTAATTCTAGCATCACCATTGATTTTCCAAATCCGTACATCTAGGGGAATCTTGATTTTTTTCAAATTGAACATTTTATTTTCTAGAATATGGTTTTTTACGCTGATAAAAAAAAACAATAATTGTAATAATTTTGATAAATTTTCATATCCAATTATTAATTGGTTGGACATATTGATAAGGATTTATTTTTTACATAATTAGACCTTTATTTGTGTTAAGACTCCCATTTTACTACAACTAACTTAGTGATTAAAGTCGTTGGTTCATTCCCATTATTTTTATATTGAATATACTTTTAGGATACAGTGTTAGAAACTTGGAAGAAAATTTTCCATCCATTTTCACCTTCCATACAAATCTTTAACAGCTATTAGTTTAACCTTATTTGGAACTATTTGAATGATTTATTAGGTGTGTTAAAAAATAACTAAATCTTATTATGTAATTATTTGATTCATTCTATTTTAGATTCAATTTGTATCACCTCTTTATTGATGTTCAAGTCCATTTTGAAATTATCAATGATGCTTCCTTTCCTACTAATGTATAAGCATTTTTTCATTATGGTTGTGTAAAACATTTCAAAAATATTTTATAATTACATGGGAGTATCTTTCTTATCATTTTTCTTAAATTTACCCCACAAGGTAGTCTTATACAATTTTATCATATTCTTTTTTTCTCAGTGCAATATTCTCTTCTCATCAGAATAAGAGTTGTAATGGACTGGTATATACTATCATTATTTATAATACAGAACACCTCATTTGTGATATTGAAAAAAAATATCTCATTTAACTATGATCATACAAGGAATATTTTAATTCATTTTTGAATTTTCCATCAGTCTGACATGTTTCTTCTTTGTATTATCTTTTCTTAACCAAATTTCCGGACTTATGTGACTTTTATTTTCTACCATATTTTACTAAAAAGTAATGTACATATGTCAAAAATATCCAACATCACCACTAGTATCCATTAAATATTCATCTTTTTATACAAGGTTCAGGTTAGACCAAAATATGAGAATGTTGTTCTATGATATATTTACACTTCTTTTTATCTTGTTTTTGGTAGAATGTCTTATTAGAAATGCTAAAATACATCATTTATTATGCAATGGTTTTTTTATAATTTTAATCCACTAATATT
Organism: Viscum album; assembly: GCA_963277665.1. Classification (NCBI taxonomy): domain Eukaryota; kingdom Viridiplantae; phylum Streptophyta; class Magnoliopsida; order Santalales; family Viscaceae; genus Viscum; species Viscum album. The sequence continues at coordinate 909,336,296 of OY728148.1, forward strand.
TTTTCATATTTAAATTTAGGATTAATAGTACAATATAAAACTAAACTTTTGAAAAATGATTTAAAATAATCTTGGGATAATTTCATATGTGGTATTTTTTTGGGATGATTATGAGATAATTACATGTTCTTTTTGCCTCTATTTTATATCATTTTATAAGAAATCCTACCTTAAAAATTTTGTGTGTCAGTATTTATGTTCTTATATAGTTGAGTTATTTTTGGGTTATTCTAATTTTAGATTTTTCAATTTGACTACCATCTCACGACACATAATGTTGATAGTGTTTTTTTCATCCTAACGTAATTTCAAACAATCTTCCCATTTTTTCACCTTCAAAACTAGATTTAATTGAATAGGATTTACCTCTAGAAAATAATTATCCATCTATTTTATTATCTTACTTTTAACATTCAGCTGATCGTCATTGACATTTAAAGATACATGGCGTATATTTTCAAATTCATAGATAACTTTTTTAATAAATTTATAAAAAAATAATTCTAGGATTTTTCATAACTCTTCAACAATCATAGAAACTCTTTCATTTCAATGTGAAATAGATTCTTACTTATATGTCAATAGATTTTTAAGGGTGTTTCATCTAGTCCCCTTTTGTCCAATTAATCATCCATTTCAATATATTCCAATTAAGCTGTGTTTTTTCATCCTGAATTGTATATATTTATTTATATATATATACATAGAAACATCAATAGTAACTTTAAATAAATAATATTTAACTCCAAAGAAGAAATCATTCTGTGATTAATTAAACATTATATTAATAGCTTTATCTTGATTCAATATAGGAATAATCCTAAACACATTTATCATTATATATACCATTGTAATAATAATTAGGTAGTTTTTTTTCAACATTAAATTTTGAATTATTATTCATCTTACTGGCTTATGTCTTTTTCATGTTTCCTAATATCATGGTTGATAATTCATCATTTTTTATAATAGGGATATTAAAAATTTCATTCATCTAGGTATATTATAGAAATAATTCAAATACACAATTGATATATTCTAATAAAAACACTTGGGTAATAAAAATTTTAGACTAGGTGTGGACAACTAGCGGGAGGTGGTGAATTATGCATTTTTAAATTTTACCAAATTCTAATTTCCCTTTTTATCCACATTGGCCTTTGAATCATGATTTTCTACTAAGATAAATGGATTAATTAATTATAAATAATATTTAAAAAATAAATAAAATAAATAATTTATGTAAAGTATAACACATGGTGTTTTTACAATGTTCTTAACATCTTAGTAAACCTAATTCTTACTGTGATTTGGGTTTTTGAGTAAAAAATTCCCCACTGAAAATTTCGCTATCAGTTTTAAGTTATTTTATCCAGTTATCATGATGAACCAATTCTCACCATATTACATAGGTGATAATTCATTATATTATAGAGATGAATATATTACATATCTTATCGATTAAATTTACCTAAATCACACCAATATTTAATAACTTCCATCCATTTTATAAAGGCCTCCAAGATAAAAAATATGACTATGTATAAACATTATCAAATGTCATTCCTAAAAAAATATCTTCAACTACCTTTATATATTTAAGTATTAAACCATAGAAATTGTTAAACATTATAAAAGTCTCCCACAATATCTTATTCAATTTTTTTACTAGTCTTCTCTCAACTCAAACTTCAAGAACCTAAAATATCAATGAATATTCTATAGAACTATTGACAAGTTATCCTTTATTATTTAATATTTTTGTCCTCCTTTTCTTGGATTATTAAATGTAGGTTATCAGACATTCTTTTCCTTCTTTTCATAGTCTTAGATAAATTAGATTTTATTAAGTAAAAAATGATAATTGTTTTTTCATTGATAGACAATTTATTGTTCTTCCCAAAGAGGTATTGTGTTATCTTCATATTCTTATATATAAGAGTTTCATAGATTTTTTGTAGAGGTTCTCAAATTATTAATCTCTCATTTATCTTAGGTGTGTACTATACTTTTTCTATGATTAACTCATTTTATATTTTTTAATCATTTCTAGATTTCCAAAAATTGAAAATACTAATGACTATATTGATGCACCCAATTTTTTTCAATTAAATGATTATAATTCCATGATATTTTGTATCTTCTCCCCATCCTTTTCACATTGGTGTGTCCGACTTTCTTAGTTACTCCTTTTTTATATCTTTTTATTTCCAATGTAATTACTAAAATATAATTTCCATTTTAATTCTCATTTTATCATTTAAGTTTATTTGAACAAGTATTCCATTTAATATTCTAGATGGTTACACATACTTATTCACAAAATATACAATAGATTTATCTTTAAACAAAAAATTTTCAAATTATTTCAATTCCATACAATAATAGAATGCAGTAGTGTCACACATTCATTCATGGAACAAGTTCTTTAAAAAACTATTAAATACCTCAACTTGAATATATAAACTACAAATAGAATATAAAAATAATAATATTTATCCTATTTCCATTTTTAATCATCATTTACTTTATTTTATATAAAATAATTAAGTACATAATAAGTAACAATAGATTTAATTTCTTGAATATTTCATTCTATATTTTTTTTATTTTAGACATAATTTATTTTCAAAATATCATGATGATTTTATATCATTTTTTCAATCATGATGATCATCTTCATTATTAATTTACCATGAATAAAAAATAATTTTTAATGTTTTGGAAACATAAAACTCATTTTGGGAATTATCAAATTTTATTCATCTTTGGATCACAAAATTGGTTTTCAAATTTCATCATTCGAAAAACCTAGAATTAATGAAATAGTTATATCCCCATTTTCTTCTCTTTTAATCTTCCAAAAATAATATATTAAATAATAGATTTATAAAACATTGTTATGTTTTAATATTTGAATCCCATCTTTAACAACATCATATATTTTTTAATTTATAATTCCTAATTATGGAAATCTCTTTGATTTTACAAACTCCTAAACCATAAAAAATTTAGAAAGTGTTGATCAATCTGGTATAATGATTCTTACAAATCTGGAAATTATCCTTACCATATTCATTATTATTCCATGCCTTTATAATATTTTAATGTACCAATTGGTTTTTCTATAAGGATAAATAGTCCTAATGGTGTTCTTAAGGATTCGAAACCATATACATGTTTCACTTAAATTGTGTCTTATAAAAATTGACTAATATGTTGTATCCAATTACTCATAGATTTTCCAAATGAATCATCTATTGGTCCTAGTTACTCATATGCTTCCTTTTACTTTACTAAAATCTCTAACTCCTTACTAGAAATCTATTATACAAGGTCATTGAATGACTCATAGCTAGTTTATCATTTTCAATTATTTATAGTAAAGTGGAAGATGATAATATAGTTATTCCATATGAATTATTCACAAATAACAAGACTTGGTAATTTTTCAAGACATAACTCCAAAATATTGAATATCTTCAAATCAATTTAGAATAGATCCAAATATTCTTAATTATTTATCAATCACTTTATATCACCTCAAAATATATTTAAATAATTTAAATAATTTTTAAAATGATTCAAAACTTGTGTATATTATTTTTATGTCTCATTGTGGAAGGTAATAACTCAATTGTAGGCAATACAATGATCTTCAATGGAAATTATCATACTTTTATCTTTTCTAAGTTCATATATACATTTACACCCATCAATTGACCAAAACTCATGACGGATTTGGAATAATATAATATTTAATATTCTAAAATGTTATTTTACTAATTTATTATAAATTTTAGACTTTCCTCTAAAATCACTGAGAAAAATGAAAATGTTATCATGTGTGGGTGTGGACTATCATCTCCATGAATGACATGTATTATTTTTAATAACCACCTAACATGGATAAATTGAAAAATATATTTATTGCGTAAAAATTGAATTCTTGACACTAATACTATTATATAATGATAATATACAACATCATATAATTAATAAAAATAATTAAAAGTTATTGTATCGTTATCTGCTTTAAATGAACTTTTTATGTCACATTTCATAATTTGGATTTTTTTAGGATAACATTTGAAACTATATAAGTATTTTCATAATGTAATAATAAAGGAAATAAGCATGTACCATTATATATATCATTAATTTATTTATATCGCCATTAACCTTGGTTATCAAATCAAAAGTGTTATTTAGATGTTAACAAAAAAACCCTAAGTGACCTATATAAACAAAAAATATGTCAAAAATCAATACATAAAGAAAAAAATGGACCTTAAAAATTTAAAAATATATTAGTGAGGTGATTATATATATATATAATTAATTTAATTTAATTATTAAGGAATTTAAGTACATGGTAAGAAGGATTTCAGACATGAGGTAAGGGTAATCATATTAATTTCTCTTCTTTGACACATGTTTTAATGTTATTGTATAGTCCTAAACTTTTATGGAGATAACCCATTATTTTTTTTCAAGTACTATTTTTTTATTAATATATCTTCTTTGGGTTTTGATTTGGTTATATTTTGAGTGAAGTTGTTGATTTTTGGTGTGATTTTGGGAAGTGCAGAGTTGGCTCATGGTTTTCCCAAGACAAGCACCCTTCCCCTACAAACTGTGAAATCAGAACCAGTGGCACATGGGTTGTCAAACTATGGGATCTCTTAGTAGTTATAGCGTGACCCATATGTGAGGTGAATTTCTAGGGATCATGGTTTTAAAATCCTTGTACCCTATCCTAAGAAATATTGTTCGTGGAATTGTTTTACCTGGAAAAAAATATTTTCAAATGTCGAAACCCCTAACTGTTACTCTTAAACACCTTGCATTGGACATACAGTTAATGCTTAGAATTTTGAGGATTCTGGATTTCAAGGGAATATATAATACATTAATTGAAAATAAATGTTATATTGAAGGATCTACACCTATCCAGTATGTAAATCCTTCTCAATGTGGTTTTCTCTCCCTCATGTCTCTCTTTGCTAACAAATAGGAGAGTTTTATTACCCATTATTAAGGATTTAGATCTAGGTTATCATAGATGTATCTCCATTTGATCTTGGATCCTAGGTTTAATTCTAGATCTCATGATTCATTGTGAAATTTAATAGTTCACTTCAATTCAAGGATTCCTGGCTTGGTGAGTATCTACCAATGATCTTGAGGTTGGTAGTAAAATATCAAACCCCATAGTATTGATTACAATATTGTGTATGGATTTGTGAAATATAAATTTCCATGTTTGGAAACCTCATTTGGTATTCGATTAATTAGTTGGATAAATAATTAATGGGTTGATGTGATCATGGAATTGATGGGAGATTGGTGTTATGGAATTGGTCACTTAATGGGTTTGTGTAATTGTATGGTTAATGTGATCATGAGTCGATGATAATGGGAATTAAGGGATGATTAGATTAACCCTGAAGGGTTATTGGGTTTTTTATTAAATTTTTATAAATGGTTTAATAATGAATTTTTCATATTACACTATGTGATTAACGTATAAAATCAAGATATATTAATAAATTGAAATTGTATACCGTGATGTGAAATGTTGACGATAGGATTATCAATGATTATCCTTGTTAAATGTGATTTGTTTGACATATGTGATTTACTAATAAATGGTATGTGGGATAAATAATGATGCTGCAAACACCCATAATGTTCTATCTAGGATATTCTAGTCCCAAATGAGTGCACATGAATATTAATTTACGGTATAAGTACATATTCTCCCAGTACCCCCAAGGTGTGGGACAAAGACTAATTCCCCAAATACCGATGCAGTGATAGAAATGATGTTCTACACCCATGAGGTTTTCATCAGACTATGGTTCCATATAGTTGTGTTATCTAATTGAATTAAATGGATATTGAAATCCATTGTTATAATGAATTGTGATTTACCTAGGTCACGTGGATTAAACTCCATCACAAGCTAATGTATTTATTGATGGATCGAGTGTCATTATGATCCAAGGAAAAAGGATGAGGTTAAATAAATAATAATTGGAAATGGAAATTGTTTAGTTTATTGGTTTTAATTTATCATTAATACAAATTCATACACTATTATTAACTATATATGATTTAGGCACTGTTTGTGGTGGCCTACTATGTTGAACTCACATCATTCTTTGGATGCCTAATTGAAACCCAAAAAAAATTCATATTTTGAAGACATGATTAGGGAAAGAGTCCAATGTTAGATGGATAAGTTAGGATGAATCATGGATGAGGGAACGTGACATGATGTTGAGACCCACATGGGAGTATTTAGTGTGAATTTATTTTGGGTCTTTTCATATTTACAATTCAAACATATATTGAATGATATATCTACTATTTTGGTTTGGATGTTGTATACTTATTTTGGACATCATGTGAAACTAGTATTATTATGGTTATGGTTATATCATTTGTTAATTTTATTTATTTCCACTATTGTGATGATTTTATAAAGAGGGTATAATCTCCCCACATTACATATTAGAACCTCATTATTAGTAAGTAGCCTCTAGCATATGGGGAGGCACACCTGAGGTCACCAAGTGAACCAACATGGGGAACCAGTATATGGGAATTGTGTCAAGATATTAAAAATTGGTATTAAAAGGTAGTTTTTTTAAATTAAAATTTTTGGAATGGTATACAGATGATTAAGATGATTTAGGCATTTTTCAAAAGCTCTTACATGAGAGTAGATAACTAATGTACATAGAAAAACCCAAGTACCCGGGGTGGGATTGTTGTTATTGATTTTCCCTATTAAAATGGATTATTATTTCACCTTGAGTGACACAATTTTTGTATGATATTATTATTTTGTGAGATATTTTTATCATTTCCTAGAATTTCATGACTGTTGAGTATGAATGAATTATTCAAGAAAACCATGAATTATTGAAACATACCACATTTTTAGTCATTCATGGAAAAGAATGTTTTGGGAATGTTTTTGAAATTAAAATGTATTTTTTGTGTAATTAAACTGAAAATGGTTCCAAATATGAATTGTAAATTGTATAATGAAGAAAAAATAAAGAAAACTAGTGTATAATGAGAATGTTTTTATGCATTTTTAACCAACACTTAGATGAGGGATGGTTATGCGTAGAGATAACACCTCAGTTTCGACAATGTGGTGGGTTATGGAGGATGACTTCTAATGTATCTATGTGAATACCCATACTTGTGAGAACACTATTGTGTAATGTTTCATAAGATGTGTGTTTATAATTATAGAGATATGACTTCATGATGCTTCATGTTGATAGGATGAAAATAGGGAATAGGTAGAAATGATCCTCTAATGGTAGAACCACGGGATCTGATAGTTGTTGGTGACGAATCTGGAGAGCAGTTCCATGGGAACTTTTATCACTTTATGGATTTTATCGAATGAGACTCAGAGTGGGCAGTGAAATGTATGTCTGAGTTGACATGGGTGTTTCATTTAAATCAACCTATAACTTTCACTAGAGAGGGTGTATATGAGGTAGATGAGTTATGTATTGAGTATATTAAGATGACTCTTGACCACTAAGAGAGTCATACTAAGAATAGAGTAAAATCAGAATCATATATGTTTCAAGGATCAGTGAAGCGATGGTGGGAAATTCATGCTCAGAGTGTGTAGCCAGAAAACCAGTTTTTATGGACTTACAATAGAAGTTCATAGTGAAATTTTATCATGAGGCACAATGATTGGAGAGGCAATGAGAGTTTATGACGCTGACCTAGGGGAGTATGTCCTTGATAGACTATACTGGTCTCTTTACCGATGTGTGGTGCTTTTCTCCGGCATGGTGAGGTGGTGATACAACTATGAAAATATTTTTTTTTGTGGGATTAAATATGAGATTAATTCCTAGGATAACATATTTTTATTAATGAAGTTTTATGATGTAGTGGATAAGTTTCTTATATCTAAGGGGAACCTGAAATATGATTCTAGTGGAGGAAAAGTGGTTTCTACTAGATGAACATGAAGTACAAATTCCAAGAGTAGGAAGAATACATATAATAAGGTTGACCAGAGAAATGGAAACTAGAGGGGCTAGTTGGAAGGATCACTTACTCAGGATCTTAACCGTGAGATCTTCCATCAGTTTTGTAAGCCATGCCACATTTGGAGGCATTTCCTATAACCACCAATTGAGTGTCGAGAATGTGGAAGGATGGTATATGTACAATTTTTCTACTAGAAACTGAAATAGATGGATAATGATGGAGGATCCATGTATAATTAAAGTGATGGGAGGAAGTATTCAACACCATATAATTCTTGATGTTGGAGTTCTCCTATCCTTGGTGGTTGAGACAGTGTACGAGGTGTTTTGGGGAAAGAGCGCACATATCAGTAGAGTGTTGTAGCTTAAGGGAATCAGAATTCATTACATAGAATAGGGGATGATAGTTTCTTTAACTTCATCCAACACTTTTGGATAGTGAGGCTTGACCATCAACAATTAGAGTTAATTTTTTTTCCAATTTTACACGTACTAGTTCACTATTTGATACTAGAAACTTTAATTATTTCATATCTACACAACATGTGAATGGGATGAGTTTGGTAGTGGAGTTTTTGAGAAGGGTCATGGTGATCAATAGACAGTTTGGGGTATAGTTGAGAGATATCTATATATACAAGGGCTGTTCCATTGAGGTTGGGGAGTATTACATTTTTTGGTATCTTTACATCCTTGACATGTTATTCCTTGAAATGATTATGGATATAGATTATTTTGTATCAAATTAAGCCCACATGGATTTTTACCACAGGAGAGTGACCATTACTTAACATGAGGGTAACAGTTATGTTCATCATGGAGAGTTAGATATCCATGTAATCTGTTAGTGTCTAGTTCATTAGAAACTAGGGGAGCTCACCACCAATGTTTCTAGTTCTATTATGGAAAATGGGGGTGAATATCCTTTTGACTTTCTTGTCCTAGTAGACTAGTTCCAGGAGGGTTTTCATGAGGAATTTATATGCTTTCCACCTTAAAGATATTTATAATTTACAATTTATCCCAAGATTATAAATAAGATAGTATCTATTCCATATTGCAGAATGGATCCAATTGAGCTTCAAGAGATCAAGACTCAACTAGAAGAGTTTATGGATAAGGGGTTTATCCATCCATGTTTGTTTTATGGGGGTTATAAAGACATGTTTTCTTATAAATATAGAAGGAATTTACACATATGAGTTTTGGGATCGTTATGGATAAAGGGTTTATCTATCCATGTGTTTTTTCAAGGGGATCGTCGTGGTGTGATCCGCTTGGTGAGTTTCGGGATCGTTGTGTGGGCCCTGCATGGACAAGCTATGGTGAATAATGGCTTTTCACCAGTTGTCCATTTTGGGTGACTAAACAGCCTATCTTGCATGTTTTTTCACGTAGATCGCAATGGTGGCCTCAGTATTGGCCTTGGTGCTACGCAATGTTGCGTTGTTGCGGGTCACTCGGGTTAGCGACGTCTGGACCAGTACTGGTTGAGGGTACTCCCTCGGTTTGTTCCTATGAGGGTTCGTGCGGCATCACAACCCTATTATAGTTTTTTGATCCTCTCGATGGGATGTTTAATTTTTTAGAGTTTTGGCATCCCTCCGGTGGGCCCAGAGCATGATCCTCTAGCATCTTTTCCCTAGATCGGGTTCTTGTTATCGCTGTGACCGCTTATCCATGGGTGTCGATCCGCTATCAATCTGGTTATCCCCATAGGGTTGTGGCATCATCGGGATTATGATCCCCTACACAGTGGGCTATAATCGGTAGGGTTGTGGCATCGTCGGGTATACGATCCCCTACTCAGCATCAGGTGTATAGTAGGGTTGCAGTATCATTGGTTATACGATCCCCTAATTAGCATGTGGTTTCGGTAGGGTTGTGGAATCACCAGTTCGATCCCCTACATTGCGAGTTATACAAGATAGGGTTCTGGTATCATTGTGACCACCTTTATATGGGTGATTATCCTTTATCGGAGTGATTTGCTTCTGTTGAGCGCCAAATCGGGTTGTGGTATCCCCCAGCGGATCCTGGGTGTGATCCCCTATTTGTGAGAACTACGTATGCCAGATCGGGTCGTGGTATCCCCCAACGGACCCTAGGAGTGATCCCCTATCTGTGAGCTTCGTATTTTGGAGTGGGTTCTGGTATCCCCTAGCGGACCCTATGAGAGATCCCCTATCTGAGGAGTTTGGTGGTTATGTTATTTTAGCAGGGTTTTCCTCAGTGACGGTATCCGACGAGCATGGTCTCTCGGGCTCTTAGATGTTTTCTTGGGACCCTATGGAGTGTATCTCTCGGGCGTGTGTCATCTGGGATGATAGTGATCATGGAGTCTGTTCTCCTGGTTGTGAACTGTTGTTGGTGATGAGGTCGTACCCCAGGTGGCTTGTGCGTGAGCTGAGTATATCTGGACTGTTCAAGGAGTATGTATGGGCATACACCTGGGCTGAGCTGACTAGTTGTGTTTAGTTGAGGATGGTCATGAGATGGAGTTCCTCTCTCATCTGGGTTCCCTCTGGCTAGGATGAGCATACTGTTTTCATTCGGTTCCTCTTTTTTGTTTTGGGTTATTGGGGTGCCTACTGAGTATGTTTATACTCACCCCTACGTGGGATTTTCCCGCACATGTTTGTGTACTGTGAAGACCACATGCCTTTCGACGAAGTCCCAGGAGGACCCAGAGTAGGCGGAGCTGAGTGAGCGAGACTGACCGAGGTGTTGGACGGTGCGATGCTGAGGGAGCTTTCCAGCGGGTGTTTGTGACAGTTCTCTCCTTCATCATAGTAGGTTGGATGTGCTTTGTAGTTTTCTTTTGGTGGGACATGTTTTTCCCTTTTTTACTTTTTCTGCTGCACTCTGGTTTGGGATAGATCGTATGCATGAATTTATTTTTCAGTTTTCTATATCTATGCACTGTTGCATGGAGGTGTTTGTGGGTGCGTGTGTCCAGGTACATTAGGCTAATGCCTTCTATGTATGTGATAGCCTACTCGGCGCTGGATTCCAGCCCTTGGCCTATTGGAGGCGGGCTTGGGGAGTCACGGCTCGATCCCCATTGGGTCATTTCATGACACAACAAGTGTTCATCCCAATAGTAATTTTTACACCCTCAAATAGTTCAAGTATTCATAATTCATGTTTTTGAGGGAGTGAACATGAAATGATGATGGAAATCTAGTGTCGATTCTAAAGATATGAATAATTCAAATTTTGAGGTCGGGGTTTAGGTTTCAATTTACGGGGATTTTGGATTGATGAGAGTGAATGAAAAAGATAGAGGTTATCTATCTTATCTATCTTCATAATGGTAACATCTTTAATTGAAGGATAATCTATTACAAGAATAATGATATCATTAATGGTCATGGGATCCCCTGTTCTCACGAAATAATAAACTGAAGAACATGTTTGAAGTTTTTCTAAACCAGTACCACATTCAATTCATGATTCATTACCTTGAATTTCAATTAATGATTAAAATTCATATAGGGGATAAGGAGAAAGAAAATATTTTTTTCCTGGGAAAGGGAGTACATAAATAGAATTTTCTAAATGAGAGGAATGTTTTTATTGTTGTTTTATCAAATGATACTCTATTTCTTATGGTAGGTATTCTCTCAGGACAAGGTTATTCATTATTTGGACAACATTCAATGGTTGGGATATTGGTTTCTTTAAAATTTTATGACTCTAATGTTGGGGTAAATTGGATTTTACGTTGAATTCTATTAAAAATGATGATGGAATCGAAATTTCCTTTATCCATAGGATTTACTAGCGGTTGAGTGTGAAGTTTACCCAACCCATGACATTGGATTTCTCTCACTGAGTTGGAGAGTAGACCATATTGAGTTTTTTGTCTTGTTTAGATGATTGGGAGGTTTATTGGAATTAGAGGTCATTTTCTAACATTTGATTCATTATGTCATCTATGTGAGGATCAAGTTTGGGAGAGGGTTGTTGGAATGTTCTTTATTATTGTTGTGTATTTCTTAGTGGTGGTGGAGAATGAATACTCTACCTTGGGTGGTTCCATGATTATCGAGACTGTATTGAATACCCCAATCTATAGGATTTTTGTTTCCTTCTTCCAAGAGTTGGATTGTAACTCACAGAACCCAAAATCTCAAAGATGGTACATTATTTTAATAAATTGGAATAATAACAAGGAATAAAATAATGAAGGACTGAGTAGTTTAGTAGTTTTAGTAAACCATATACATTCAGATTTTCAACATTTCATTATGAAAAGAAATACAACATATAATTTTTATTGGGAACATCCACCACTTAATATTATCCTTGTATGAAAATCATAAAAAAACTTCTTCATGTCCTGAGAAAATGAAAAATAAGAAAGGGTTGAGCTCAAATTCTCAGTAAGGGTATGGAATATAGTGGAAGATATCATAAACATAACCAATAGGCATGGTGATTAATTTAAAACACATGGCTCTAAAAATAATAAACTTGAACACATTATAGAAGGAATATTATATGAGTAAATAATTCCATAGTAAAACATAACCATGGGTATTATACTTGTCAAATAACCGCATGAAGTTTCAATTTCTAGATAAATAATGAGGGAAATGATTATGCTAGACATTCTAAAATATAACATCAAGGTCTCAGCCAAGATGATTAAAAATGATTAAGGCCTCCAACAATACCATAAATATTCATTTTGGCAAGGCCTCATGCCAAGACCATAGTTTGTCTCATTAGACCTATAGATGCAACGAGGTGCTATAAAGGTCCCCACATGTCAATTATTAAGTCCAATGAATTTTTCATAAGAACTAGGATAACAGTATATACATTTATATTGAAACTAACATATGAAATGTGAATAACTTTTCCTGAACATTAAGTATTAACACTAACCATTCAGAGAAAATTGGTGAATGGTTTAATGATAGAACATCCACAATCAAAATAATCGTAAAAAAATCAATTAAATATGGTATATGATATTATAAGAGATAAATATCAATGAATTACATGATTCAATAAGGTATCGTGTCTTAGATGAAGATACTTTTAAATGATACAACTAAAATACTCCTAAGGAAATAACCCTTAAACATTCCAAAGTGTCTCAGAACACCGTGAAACAATAAAATCCTAACACATATGAATATTATGTGAATAATTAGAATCTAGTTCTGATATAAAAATTGGAAGTAAATACACCACATGTATGTAATAAGTGGTTAACAAGGCATATACTTTGTAAAAGTTAACGTGAGATGTGAAAAATACTTTTTTACTTTAGAAAGAAGAGTTCTTTTGGAAAATAATTTTTATTTTCCATGAAATAATATTAAAAACATATATATACAATAAAATAATAGTTAAGGATATTGAAATTATATTTTATGAATAAATGATTTCTCACTAATGTGAAAATATGTAAAAATAGTTCTTATGAATATTAAGAAATAAAACATTTTAGGGCATTTTAAAAAAAATATTAAAGAGAATTTTAAAGTGGAAAGGAATGTTTGTTTTCTTAAAATAAGAAATGAACAAAGATAATTTTTCATGATAAATTGAGAGATTTTATAAAAATAATGGGAGGTTAAAATAAATTTTGGAGTGCACTTGGAAAAGGGTAAGAATTAGAGAAGTTCCCTTGAATCGGGTTTGTTTATCGGGATAAAATTTTGAATGACTCTTTTAAAACATGTAAATACACAAAAAATAATGAATTATTATTATTGGTACACCTATTTATAAAATTCAGACAGAATTTATGAGGATTAAATAAGAATAAATAATAATTTCATTGAGGTGAACATAGATTAAGAGCAACTCGAATGGAAATGGATGTTTAGGTAGAAAATACTTAAAAGGTTGTAATCATTTGAATAGTATACCAAAAATTTAGTAATTTTAAAATGGTAAAATGAAAATTATAAAAATAAATATCTTCATGATATGTTAAATTAAGGGAAAGTATTCATACACCATACATAATTAAAATTGTTGAATAAGAAATGTCTCATAAAAATGGAAGTGAGATGAGAAAACCCTTACCTTAAGTCCGAATGTGTTCCACTCATGAAATTAATATTATGGAATATAAAATTAGAATTAATAATAACTTAATTAAGACCATATTAAATATTTATTTAGTTTACCATGATTTTATTATGTCCATTATGTTTGTAAAGACCTGTAAAATTCAAGGAAATGTTTTTCTTAATTTTCTTTGGGATTTTACAAGAACACAGTTTCTGATGGCACTTGATTCCGAGGCCCGGTGTGCCCAGAATTTCTATCCGAAGTTTAGCTCGGGTACGTTCAGTGAACAAACGAGCGGGAATTTCTAACTTTTGAACCGGTACTCAGAATCAAATTCTGAGGGCACCGATAGAACCACATCGCCGGTAATTGCTTAAGAACACCTATTCCGGAGTTGGGTTTTCATGAGATAAGATGATAAAAATTGTGGAAGTTTAATTTACTATTTAACTACAATTTTTATTTCCTTTTAGTGGTTTAAGGCTTTGGGTGGAAGTTGGGTAACTACCCAACTTCCCAAGGGAGGTTATGAGGGTGGTGGGCCCCACACAAACCCCACCCCTTCATATTCTTCAACCCCCTCAACTCACCATTAACTTTTGATAACTTAAATATTAATAACTTACGTTATTAATTAAGTGAGTTAAGTGTGGATGTTTGAATTTTAAACTCTTGAAATTCAAAAGATAGGTTATGTTAATAAAATAAGAGGTGAGATTATCTTATTTGGGGTTGGAACCTTGTGGTGGAGTTTTTGGGCGAAAAGACTAAGGACTTGATGAACTTCTTCGTCTTCGACGAAGAATGCGATGAACACATCGTTCTCCGATGAAGAACGCCGAGTCCTCAGAGACCGACTACGCGACGCTGTCTTCTTCCGCGATGGTTCTTCCGCGATGTCTCCTTCTGCAACATCTCCATCCGCGACGTCTCTTTCCACAACAAATCCTCGTTCAATGAACCTCCATTCAATCTCGCTCGAGGTAGGGGTTTGTTTAAATTAAATATTTTTGATTTATACCCACAACATTTGATTATTAAAAATTGTTTGGAGACTTTTGAAACTGCTAACGCGGTGGGCGCGGACTAACGAACAAGTTCGAACCCACCACTCCTTTCGTCCTTGGTGCGCAAAATGGATGACGACGGCAAAGCAAGCCGCACGGGGGATGCGAGGTCCTCGCAGTGAAGGACGGACCCCGGGAGGGCCTTTGGCGAAGACGGCATGAAGATCGGACCACCGGAACTCGTCCGGTGGTCCGCAGAGCAGCCCGCCGGCGCGCCTCACCGGCACAGAGGCAGATGGAAACCGCTCCCGGTGCGCCGCCTGAAGGAGCTTCCACGACTGAAGCCACGGCGGCGGAACGTGGTCCCGCGACTACACTAGACCGGAAGGGGATGGGACGCGGTTGCCCGGCCGCGTCCGCCGGCAAGGGCGACCCCACACGGGGCCGTAGTGACTCCACGGGGGGGCAGCGCCCCCCGCCCCTGAAATGGCATGGCTGTTCAGCCGAGCCAGCTGGCGCCGTGCCATCCGGGTCGGGCCGTGCCCAGCCGGGCCGACCCGGTTCGGACCGACCCAGGGGGTCTCGGGCCGGGTCGGTCCCGGCCCGAACACCCCCGTTTTCGGACCCTCTTCGGTCTTTTGCCCATATCTTAGGTTACATACCTCCAATCGATGCACCTTCAATGGCGATGGGATCCTCAGATCGAGATGGTCGTTTCGGTATATCGCACTCAAGGTTTCAGAATTCTTTGGGTTCGGCCGGGTTGGTTCGTACACGAAACCAACCAGGCCCTCAGAGCGGAAACACTTATAAATTGAGATCCGGACGTCCGATTGACATACCGTCGACATTTTTGGATTACTCTTAGTTTTAAGGATCTTTTGGCTTACTCCGCCCGAGGTTGGGACGCAGGTGGAGTACGGTCGGGTTGGTTTTTCCTTAAAAACCAAACGGGCCCCTCGGACGAAAAAGCCATTAACTCTCAGACCGTGCGTCCGATTGACACGTCGTATGTTGCGATGAGTTCCAGTTGACGATACAGAACTTTTGGATACATCAATTCTGGACTTTGTGTTAGTTAATGTATCAGACTCTCATCTCGTGGAGTGGACCCTCCCGAACGAGCATGCTATGTGCGGGAACCCTAGAGCTGGCTGCGTTGCGAGTCGACGATGATGACTGTACAGAGATCCTCAGTGGATTCGACGACGATGACTACAACACTCAATGATCCTACGTGGATCAGTGCTACCGATCCTGTGTGGGTCCGATCCTGTGTGGGTCTCTGCGGGGGTTAGTTACCTATCGATCTTTTGTGGGTCAGATCCTTTGTGGGTCATTGTTGGGGTTAGTTACCTATCAATCCTTTGTGGGTCAGATCCTTTGTGGATCATTGCCGGGGTTAGTTATCTATCAATCCTTTGTGATTCAGATCCTTTGTGGGTCATTGCGGGGGTTAGTACCTATCGATCTTTTGTGGGTCCGACGGCTTAGATGAATCAGTGGATATATCTAATCATCTCTATCGTCATACGAAGAAGTATACCTGTGTGAGCTGAATCCTGTTTTTCTTTCCTTTGTGGATTGTGTTGTTCTATACTGTGTGGATTTTCGTTTTTCTTTCCTGTGAGGACTGGGTTGCACTTGGGCTCGGATGTTGGAGTCGAACGAGAACTGATGACTTAGGTATTTGTATGGGAATATACCTAAGCAGTGTCGGATGTTACTTCGTGATTGTATATTTCCTTGTGGATTATCATTCGTGGATTCTGGGAGACCTTCGTGGGTCTCGGGGTCCCTAATGAGTAGCTTATACTCACCCCTGCACGGGCTATGCCCGCACTACATTGTGTTGGTTGCAGACGACAGAAAAAACTGATCGTGGTTGAGGCTTGCGAAGCAGGATGGTACATGGAGGTGGACCACTGGTGGGATGTACTCGGAGTGGGCGGTTGGACCCGAGGAGCTGTGGAGGCTATCTGTACTCACCCTTCAGGTGGGAGTCCAGTGGACAGATCGAGGTTGCGGCTTTACTTTTCAGTTGTTGTTTTCCCTTTCGAGTTGTACTTTACATTCAGTTTGGGTTTGTATTCTGACCCATTTACTTTTCCGCACATACTGTTGTACTCAGTTTTTACGTAGTGTTTACTTTTACTGCTTGCTTGCTCTGTGGTGTTTGTTTATGTTACAAAGGAAATTCCTTCCCTTTTTACCAGGATTTATGCCTTGGTGCTAGTCTCCAGCCCCTGGCCTATGGAAGGCGGGTTTGGGGTAGTCACGGCACGAGCCCCGAGGATGGGTCTGGCCAAATTGGTATCAGAGGAGTTCAGTTCTACCGCAGATCTTGGGACTATGATCATTTTCTATGTGAATCAATAGTGTTTAGCATATTGGGTGTGGTTATCAGTCATGGGAGTCCAGTGTTGGTGCGGCGACTGATGTATCCATACACCAGGACCCTGACTTCTGATTTCCGACTTAATCCATGAAAACATCGATTGCATGTGTTATTCAAGTTTTCTTTGTGATTAATTTATGTCAGCTCACCAGGTATACTGTTCTGACCGTGGCACACCTGTTTCTTTTCAGGATGGCCCCACGATGGCAGCCAGCATGGGTTCTGAGAGTAGAGCATGACGATAGCCCACCGAGCGATGAGGCCTCGGTGCAGGGCCCTTTGACAGCTAAGGCACCAGCGATACCTTTACCCGCCGAGCCACCGATGCTTCCAGCCCCAACCGCTGACGATGCACGTCACCTTAGTGCACTACATGAGTTCCAGCGCCAGCAACCGCCTAGGTTCCGCGGGAAGACGGACCCCCAGGCAGCCAAGGACTGGCTGGAGGCAGTTGTACGAGTTTTCCTGTTAGTGAGGACACCAACAGACCTCATGGTGATCCTCACAACGATCCTACTGCACACGGTAGTAGGTAGATGGTGGAGCTTGATGCTCTAGGTGCACGATGAGGGATCTCTTCTCTGGACAGACTTTGAGAGCCTCTTCCGCTCAGAGTTCTTCCTGGCCACCCTCCATGCGGTGCACATCCAGGAGCTTCTTCAGCTGTGGTAGGGCAGCTTGACGGTCGCCCAGTACTCGGCGAGATTTACTGATCTCTCGCGCTACTCGACAGACATGGTACGATACCCATTCTTCCATGCTCGGACCTTTGAACCGGGATTGAGACATGAGATCAGGGCATCTTTGATCTCCCTCAGCATTCTGACCCAGGAAGGAGTACTGGAGCAAGATCTTTTGATCGAGAGCTTTCTTCCTGAGCCTTCTTCAGCGACGAGACCTCCCACAGGGCGACACGTAGTAGAGTCTTCTGCAGCAGGCAGTCGACGGATGACTCATGGGTCCAGGCAGACCAGACCCTCAGGCAGACGACCTTAAGACACTGGTTCATCTGTGCGGGGCGCACATCGCGTAGCCAGTCTTTCGAGAGGTAGACAGTGCTATGCATGCGGCGGGAAGGGCCACATGGCCCATGACTTCCCGACCCGCCGTGCGGAGGAGCAGGAGACGGTTGAGGGATCACCCAGGAAGAGGTAGAGGGTCGACCGTGGCGGTCCGCATGGAGCAGGAAGACGAGGCAGAGGAGCTGGCCGAGCTGCAGGTGGTGGACGATGCTTTGAGGCTCTACCACCACCACCACTAGGAGGTCCACCCCGGCCACAGGGAGCTGGCGGGCAGAGACAGGCACAGCTCCAGGAAGTGGAGACCTACGACCATAGCGCACCCGAGATGATTCGATGTACTATCTGTGTCTATTCCACCCTTTCTGCAGTGCTTATAAACACATGAGTGAGTCATTGTTTCATAGCTGCTACCCTTGTTCGGAGCTCGGAGATTCCGACAGAGCCATTGGCTCGATCCTTACGGCTAGAGACTCCTACGGGAGCAGACTCGACGATTACGCACTGGTGCCAGCAGTGTGAGATTACTCTAGGAGGAGAGAGCTTCGGCTATGATCTTCTTGTAGCGGCATTGAGGCCTTACAACGTCATCTTGGGCATGGATTGGTTGTCCACAGTCCATGCACATATTGACTGTGTTAGGCGCAAGGTGCGATGTGTACACACCGATGGGAGCTGGTTCACCTTAAATGGTTAGAAGGGAGCCTTCGCAGCATAGGATGGACTCTCGCAGAGGAGAGGACATCCCATCACTCATCAGTTGGCTAGTCTCATCCTAGGAGCAGTTGACGTGCAGAGTCCTGGTTTTCCTGCAGTGGTGGATCAGTATGCAGACGTCTTTCCTGACGACGTTCCAGGACAACCTCCTCGTAGAGAGGCAGAATTTTATATTGACCCGTACCCCAGGAGAACCCCGATATTGACACCAGCATATCAGATGTCCCCCGCTGAGATTCAAGAGCTACTGGTATAGTTGGAGGACTTGCGGGGCAAGGGTTTCATCCGACCTAGTGTTTCACCCTGGGCTTCCCTGATTTTGTTCGCCAAGATGGCGGGCGAGAGCTTGCGACTTTGTATCGACTATCATCGCCTGAACCAGGTGACAGTGAGGAACAAGTATCTGCTTCCGAGGATTGATGACCTCTTTGATCAGCTCAAGGGAGAACGGTGGTTCTCGAATATAGACCTCAGGTCATGCTATCATCAACTCAGAGTTCGAGACAAGGACGTGTAGAAGACGACCTTCAGGTGTCGATATGGCCACTATGAGTTCTTGGTGATGCCATTCGGTGTAACCAATGCTCCAGAAGTGTTCATGGACCTCATGAACAGGATATTTCAACCATACCTCGATCGATTTGTCGTGGTCTTCATAGTCGAAATTTTGATTTACTCGACGACTAAGGAGGAGCACGGCTACCACCTGCGGGTTGTGCTAGACACAATCCGAGAGCACCAGCTTTATGGAAAGATCTCGAAGTGTTAGTTCTGGATATGTGAGGTCCACTTCCTAGGACACGTCATCTCTGAGGTGGGAGTTATGGTGGATCCCGCGAAGATCGAGGCAGTGCTAGCTTGGGAGCCACCCATGAGCGTGACAGAGGTGTGAAGTTTCTTGGGACTAGCTGGATACTACCGGAGATTTGTGCTAGACTTCTCCAGAGTTGCGACACCACTCTCAGCTTTGAAAAAGAAGGGGACACCCTTTGAGTGGTCAGAAAGATGTTAGCAGATCTTCCAAGAGCTGAGATAGAGATTGACCAGCGCACCTATCTTGAGGTTGCCTGAGGAGGGAGTAGGACACGTAGTCTACTACGATGCATCAGGGACTAGACTCGGATGTGTCCTGAGGAAGGAGTGGGCAGTGATCGCCTATGGATCACGTTAGTTGAGGCCGCATGAGAATAACTACGCTACCCACTACCTGGTGTTAGCAGCAGTGGTATTCGCTCTGAAGACATGGAGACACTACCTGATGGGCGAGCGCTTTACAGTCTATTCTGACCATCAGAGTCTCAGGTACATCTTCTCTCAGAAGGACCTGAATCTGAGACAGCGACGATGGCTCGAGTTACTCAAGGACTATGAATTTGATATAGTCTATAATTTTGGGAACGGGGAACGTGGTAGTCGATGCCCTCAGTAGGAGGACATACATTCAGCTACTTGAGGAGGCGACAGAGTAGCTAGCCGCCTTGCAGATATCCTTTGTGGATAGAGACAGAGTAGCCTTCCTTCAGTCTCTCATAGTCACCCTCCACTACTGCAGCAGGTTAGAGAGACACAGCGTGGGGATGTTGACTGTGATACGCGGCGTGCACAGATATCCTCAGGACATGCACCTGATGGTTTCTCCTTTGGATCAGAGCATGAAATCCTTTTTAGAGGACATACCTTGGTACCATTTTCTTTAAGGGAGGAGGTGATAAGAGACTTTCACACTTCACCTTTGGCGGTACGTCCTGGAGTAGAGAAGATGTACCAGGATCTCAGACGACAGAACTGGTGGCCGGGCATAAACAAGGCTGTGTAATAGTTCGTTTCCCAATACCTCACCTGCCAGCAGGTGAAGGCAGAGAATCCTGTACCAGTAGGATTGGTAGAGCCTTTGGAGGTCCCGGAGTGGAAGTGGGACGGAATATCTATGGACTTTGTGACTGGAATTCCACGCACTTCCAGAGGTCACGACTCTATTTGGGTGATTGTCGACTGACTCACCAAGTCGTCCCACTTCTTACCCATCAGAGAGCAGGGCTCAGTGGAGAGCATGGGACGTCTAGACATTTAGGAGATTGTATGGCTTCACGGTGTTCAATCATCTATCGTCTCCGATCGAGATGCTCTCTTTACTTCCCGGATTTGGAAGGGGTTGCAGGAGGCATTCGGGACGCAGCTACGTCTGAGCACTGCCTTTCACCCTCAGACAGATGGTCAGACAGAGAGGACCATTCAGACACTCAAGGACATGCTCTTCGCATGTGTCCTCGACTTTGGTCGCAGCTGGGAGGACCACCTACCCTTGGTGGAGTTCGCGTACAACAACAGCTACCACTCCACCATCAGGATGGAACCATACGAGGCATTGTACGACTGACCTTGAAGATCTCATTTGTGTTGGACAGACCCTGGAAAGTCAGCACTTGTGGGACTGGAGATGGTCCAGGCCTTGACAGAGAAGGTCCAGGTCATCCAGGAGCGGATGAGGACAGCTAAGAGCTGGCAGAAGTCTTATGCTGACAGGAGGCGGAGGCCACCTGAGTTCGAGGATGGTGACCACGTCTTCTTGCGTGTCTCACCTCGACGTGGATTTGGACGAGGTGGAAAGTTGTCTCCACGCTTCATCGAACCATTCCAGGTTCTCAGAAGGATTGGCGAGGTGGATTATCGCCTGGATCTACCACCTCAGTTGCACCAGGTGCACGACGTCTTCCACGTATCTCAGTTGAGGAGATACGTGCATGACTCGATGCGTATCATTGACCATGGGGAGCTAGACGTTGATGATGGGGAGACTTTTATGGAGGTCCCAGTGGATATTGAGGATCAACAGGAGCGGGTCCTGCATGGACGGTCGATTCCTCTAGTGCGCATCAGATGGCAGCACGAGAATCTCCAGCAGAGCACTTGGGAGCGGGAGGCTCAGAGGCGTGCTCAGTACCCAAATTTGTTTCCTTAGCTTATGATGTATCTTTATGGGGATGTAAAGCCTTGAGGTGGGAGTATTGTAAAGACCCGTAAAATTCAAGGATTTTTTTTTAAATTTTCTTTGGGATTTTACAAGAACGCAGTTTCTGACGGCACTTGATTCCGAGGCCTGGTGTGCCCGGAATTTCTATACGAAGTTTAGCTCGGGTACGTTCACTGAACGAACGAGCAGAAATTTCTAACTTTTGAACCGGTACTCAGAATCGAATTCTGAGGGCACCGATGGAACCACATTGCCGGTAATTGCTTAGGAACACCTATTCCGGAGTTGCGTTTTCATGAGAGAAGATGATAAAAATTGTGGAAGTTTAATTTACTATTTAACTACAATTTTTATTTCCTTTTAGTCGTTTAAGGCTTTGGGTGGAAGTTGGGTAACTACCCAACATCCCAATGGTGGTTATGAGGGTGGTGGGGCCCACACAAACCCCACCCCTTCATATTATTCAACCCCCTCAACTGACCATTAACATTTGATAACTTAAATATTAATAACTTATGTTATTAATTAAGTGAGTTAAGTGTGGATTTTTGAATTTAAAACTCTTAAAATTTAAAAGTTATGTTATGTTAATAAAATAAGAGGTGAGATTATTTTATTTGGGGTTGGAACCTTGTGGCGGAGTTTTTGGGAGAAAAGACTAAGGACTTGAGGAACTTCTTCGTCTTCAATGAAGAACGCGAAGAACACATCGGTCTCCGACGAAGAACGCCGATTCTTCGGAGACTGACTACGCGATGTCAGCTTCTTCCGCGACGGTTCTTCTGTGACGTCTCCTTCTGCAACATCTCCATCCACAACGTTTCTTTCCGCGACAAATACTCGTTCAACGAACCTCCATTCAAGCTTGCTCGAGGTAGGGGTTTGTTTAAATTAAATCGTTGTGATTTATACCCGCGACGTTTGATTATTAAAAATGGTTGGGAGAATTTTGAAATCGCTAACGCGGTGGGTGCGGACTAATGAACAAGTCCGAACCCACCACTCCTTTCGTTCTTGGTGCGCGAAACAGCAGACGACGGCAAAGCAGGCCGCACGGGGGATGCTAGGTCCTCGCAGTGATGGACGGACCCCGGGAGGGCCTTAGGCGAAGATGACGCAAAGAACCGACCACCAGAACTCGTCCGGTGGTCCGCGGAGTAGCCCGCCGACGCGCCTCGCCGGCACGGTGGCGCCGGCGACAGATGGCGGCGGCGCTCGGCGCGCTGTTGGAAGGAGCTGCCATCACTGAAGCCGCGACGGAGGAACGCGGTCCCGCGACCGCGCGGGACCGGAAGTAGACGAGACGCGGCGGCCCGACCGCGTCCGCTGGCAAGGGCGGCCCCACACGGGGCCGCGGTGACTGCACGCGGGGGCAGCACCCCCCGCTCCTGAAACAGCTCGGCCTTTCGGCCGAGCCAGCTGGTGCTGCGCGCCAGTGCGCCGGCCCACCAGGCCGGGTCGGGCCGCGCCAGCCGGGCCGACCAAGGGGGTCTCGGGCCGGCTCGGTCCGGGCCCGAAACCCTCATTTTCGGACCCTCTTCGATCTTTTTCCCATATCTTGGGCTACAGACCTTCGATCAATGCGCTGTCAATGGTGATACGATCCTTATATCGAGACGGTCGTTTTGGTATATCACACTCAAGGTTTCGAAATACTTTGGGTTTGTCCAGGTTGGTTCGTACACGAATCCAACCAGACCCTCGTAGCGGAAACGCTTATAACATGAGCTCCGAACGTCTGATTGATGTACCGTTGGATTTTTTGGATTCCTCTTAGTGAGAGGGACCTTTTGGCATACTTCGCCCGAGGTTTGGACGCAGGTGGAGTACGGTCGGGTTGGTTTTTCCTTAAAAACCAACCGGGCCCCTGGGACGAAAAAGCCATTAACTCTCAGACCGGGCGTCCGATTGACGCGCCATCTGTTGTGTTGAGTTCCTGTTGACGATACGGAACTTTTGGATACATCAACTCCGTACTTTGTGTCAGTTGATGTATCAGCTTCTTGGCTCGTTGAGCGGACCCTCCCGAATGAGCTTGCTGTGTGCGGGAACCCTAGAGCTGGCTGCGTTGCGACTCGACGACGACGACTGTACAGAGATCCTCAGTGGATTCGACGGTGACGACTACAACACTCAGCGATCCTACGTGGATCATTGCTACCGATCCTGTGTGGGTCTGTTCTTGTGCGTTTCAACACTTAGCGGTTCTATGTGAGCCAGTGCCTACAGATCCTGTGTGGGTCCGATCCTGTGTGGGTTAGTTACCTATCGATCCTTTGTGGGTCATTGCGGGGGTTAGTTACCTATCGATCCATTGTGGGTCAGATCCTTTGTGGTTCATTGTGGGGTTTAGTACCTATCGATCCTTTGTGGGTCCGACGACTTAGATGAATCGGTGGATATATCTGATCATCTCTATCGCCATACGAAGAAGTATACCTGTGTGAGCTGAATCCTTTTTTGATTTCCTTTGTGGATTGTGTTGTGCTATCCTGTGTGGATTTTTGTTTTGCTTTCCTGTGAGGACTGGGTTGTACTTGGGCTCGGATGTTGGAGCCGAACGAGAATTGATGACTTAGGTATATGTATGGGCATATACCTAAGCAGTGTCGGATGTTACATTGTGATTGTATCTTTCCTTGTGGATTATCCTTCGTGGATTCTGGGAAATCATCGGGGGTCTCGGGGTCCCTACTGACTAGCTTATACTCACCCCTGCACGGGCTATGCCTGCACTACGTTGTGTTGGTTGTAGACGACAGACAGCACTGATCGTGGTTGAGGCTTGCGGAGTAGGACAGTACCTGGAGGTGGACCACTAGTGGGACGTACTCGGAGTGGGCGGTTGGACCCGAGGAGCTGTGGAGGCTATCTGTACTCACCCTTCAGGTGGGAGCCCAGTGGACAGATCGAGGTTGTGGCTTTACTTTTCAGTTGTTGTTTTCCCTTTCGAGTTGTGCTTTATTTTCAGATTGGGTTTGTATTCTGACCCATTTACTTTTTTTCACTTACTGTTGTACTCAGTTTTTACATAGTGTTTACTTTTACTGCTTGCTTGCTCTGTGGTGTTTGTTTACTTTACAAAGGCAATGCCTTCCCTTTTTACCGGGATTTACATCTTGGTGGTAGTCGCCAGCCACTGGCCTATGGAAGACGGGCTTGGGGTAGTCATGGCACGAGCCCCGAGGACGGGTCGTGATAATGTACTTATTGATTTGTTATAAAATTGAATTTTGTTTTTACAGAGTGTTTGTTTCCTTGGTTTTCATGATCAGTATATTTTTATATGAGTATGGATGTTCATGTGGAATATATGTAAATCTTCAGAATTAAATTAATTTTTATTTATGAACATACAAAAGTGTTAATGGACATTTATATCACTTGTTACATGGAATGGAAATGAATCATTAGGTGATATATTAGTGACATTTACTTTGATTACTGTAGCGGTATTTTGATTATAAGGAACGAGTTTGGTCATATGATTTAATAATATGTATGTATACTAGTCCCTAAATGTTAAATAGGTTATAATTCATATATTATAGTCTTTTTCAGCCATAAAAATTGTTTTAGGACTAGTAATGAAGGATAAATTTAAGATCAAAACATTGTCGTCCATGAAGGTTGTAAATTCGAACCTCACAGATGATGATTTCATTTATAAAATAAGAGAGGGAGAGAGAGTAAGAATATTGATGTTAGTTTATCCATTAACATGATATAATTCTAGTATATAGATGATAATGGATTCTATCATGGTCCTTTGGATAGAGGAGGCGAGGAGAAGACAACAATAGAATGGAACTCAAAATGAAAATGAATGAAATAAAATGTGAATTTACCTCTTGAATCCACCTCCTTGAGAATCACTTTTTGGAAGGGGTTTTGGTATTTTGGAAAGACTAATAGATTCTTGGACATGGGGAGATACTAGGGAAGGGTATTTGGGAATAAATTTGAGGATATTAAAGGCATATAGTATTGAGGAGAAGAGGGAGTGAGGGGGGGTTTTATAGTGGAGGAGAGGGGAAAAGTTTGAATATTTTATTCATTATTTTATTAATTCCTTCAAGATAACCAATAGTGTTGTTTCCTGTGACTCCAAATAGTAATAATTTCATGTGAGTTTGATCCAAGTTTCCTTACATCACTCAGGATGTCATAAATAATGTATTTAACATATAATTTTTATATACGGTATTTCACAGTATTTCCCAATTCATAAAAAATTCCAGAATTTCAAAAAAATCCCAAAAATTCACCTCAATGAGTTTTTTATGTGTATGATTAAATGATGAAATATATTTTTTAAAAATAATTTTCTGAGTAATTTTATTTTAAATTCTAATAAAATCAATATTTATTCCAAAAAACAACATTAAAACTCTAAATATTTTAATAACACATTGAGAAATTAATCAGGGTCCCATAAAATTATCATATAACCATAAGACAATAATAACAATTTATGATTACATTTTATGAAAATAAATTTCCAATTTAAATCATTAAATTAATCAAAAAATTGTAATTTAGATATTTATGTCATACAAAAATACCAATACTTATACTATGATCGTTTTCCACTTTTAAGATGTCTAAATTGTATTTATACATTAATGGGTGAAGATTTTATATTTTTTTTACAATTTAGAATTCATTAATATTCATAATTCTATTTTACTATTCACGAGAAAAATAAGTTTGTCTTATCAGATTTTACATATCTTACCAAACACAACCGTGTATGTCTGTTTTTCAAAATTTAAATCAGAGAGGTGGAGAAATTATGTTTACTTGTATAGGTTATAACAAAGTGGTGTTTTTAGAGAATCAGTGTTTCATCCATTCTCTATAATGTTTTTAAAATTTTGTGGTGTTACATTATCCCCTCTTTAAAAAAATATTGTCCTCAAAATTTGTAATTGACCTTTGAAATTTAATGGATGATACTTGAAAATTATCTTGTGAAAAAATGCACGTCAAGAATATAGTTAAAATTTCCTATTAAGAAGAGGAAAGGGAAATGCATTAAATACTACAAGAGAATGCATTATTATTAGACCACATGGTCATGGAAGAATAATAAAACCATCATGTAGTGACTCTAAACTCTAAAAACCAATAAAATGTTCGACTTAATACATTTCATAAATTATTAAAAAATTCAAAAATATAATGATTAAACACATTCTAATGAAGGTCTCTAAAATTCCAAGATGAATTTATCATTAACCCTTAATCAACAAGAAGAAACTCTAAAATTAACTTTCCAAACATGTGAATAAGTTCATCATGTATCCTGATGAAATATGTAAATAAATAAGAATTACCATAAAAACCATATTGGAAACATGAATTCTTCTGTATCACTCATGTAAGAAGGATGTTATAAGATATATTCCTTAAATAAAAAAGTTATGTAAATTCCATCGATGATAGCATAGAAAACTTTGCGAAAAGTTAATAATCATTTCCAAGGTAGTTAATATTTATCCAAATCAATCATTTATTCATCATTATCTCAACATCAGATATATATTAAGGGTTGTCTTTCCCTCAATCATATTTTTATTCGAAAAGTTTAACTTTCTACTGAATCACTTTTCAATTGTACCGTTTATCGTACTACCTAAAATCCATAATGAATGATTAATGTAGTACAATCCTTATATATCTCAAAATTCATAAAACCAGTACATTACTGAAAAAATATTCAAATGGAATGATTCTGGACTAGGAATATTAATCATTTTACTTTATCTTTGGTAGCATCATAACATGATCAATATCCAAAATCATCATTTGGGGTATATTCCTTTGACTATTAAGACATTGATTCACATAGTGTATCATACCCTTGAAGTTGAAGTATTGTACATTTGAAACCATTTTCTTACCCTTGAAATCATGAACTTGGTGTCATTTTTTTCGACACTTATAACAAACATCCATTCCCTTCATGAATTTACCAGGGTGATTCTTTCCACAGTTATCACATGTGGGAAAACACTTATTTCCCTTCTTCCCATTATCTATATATCTCTCTATCATCCTCTAATACCTTTGGTTCCCTTCAAATCCACAGATCTTAGAGAAGTATTTACATACCTTGATAACAAATGATCTTATTTCAACATATGATGGGGATACTTGGGAGACAATCGTCCTTTTAAAAGATGTCTTAAGACCCTTAGAGATATGACCCTTCTTACACTTTGCATAACATGCATTGGTGGAGTTCTCATTCATTATCCTAGGAACAATTTCTAATCAATTCCATATTATATATTATCTCATAAAATTATGAACTATCTATAACTCTAAATATGGAATTGAACCTAGCATAAATTTATGTATCATAAATCATAGAACCATATACTTTGATTACTTTGGGGGAATAAATCATTCATAATGGTGGGTATATAAAATGTGAAGTATCCTAAGCATATCCCCTAGTAGTGTCAAACCAAGAATGCAACAAGGCCCATTGTCTTGTACTAGGAAACCCCGAGTTAAGCATGAAACTCGTTTTTATATTTTTTACTTCTAGGTACATCTGTGCCAGAGCCACCTCTATATGTTTGTATCCAGACAGAAATGTATTTCATAAAAATATACACATTTTTTGTTTTGTTCCAAAATTATTGGATATCCTTGTATTATTTTACATAAAGTACATCTAAGAGTTTTTTTCACTAATATTCTTTTTTTGATATCTAGTTTCCAATATTTCTACTAAACTTCCATTGATACCAACTATAATGCCCCCACCCCAAAAGCTAGAAGATGGTGCATTATTTTAATACATTGGCATGATTACGAGGAATAAAATCCCAAATGACCAAGTAGTTTTGATTTTTTCAAAACTAGATACCTACATTGGTTCAACATTACAACTTGAAAATAAATACAACATATAAGTTTTAATGGGAACATCAATCACTCTATGATTATCCTTGTAGGTCAATCATAAAAAACATCTTCATGTAATAAGAAAATGAAACAGAAGAAAGGGGTCAGATCAAACACATTGTAGATTTAAGAAGTATAGTAGAAGATATCATAAACATAAACAATAGACCTTGTGAATAATTGAAAAAACATTCCTCTACAAATAATAAACATGAAAACATTATTGAAGGAATATTAGCTGAGTAAATAATTCCATAATAAAACATCACCATGGGTATTCTACTCATTGAATAACTACAATAGATTTCAATTACCAGATTCATAATGATGGGAATTCATATTCTATAAATTCTAAAATATACTGACAAGCCCTTCTCCAAGACATCTAAAAATGATTTAGACCTCATCCAAAACCGTAAATATTCATTTTTTCAAGGCCTCATGCTAAGACCATAGTTTGTCTCATGAGACCTACCGATTCCCCAAGGGGATATATTGACCCCCACTCGATAATTATTATGTCCAATGCATTCCCCATATGAATGAAAATAACAATATAAACATTTATACTGAAACTAACATATGAAATGTAAATAACTCTTTCCGAACACTGAGCATAAACACTAACCATTAGGAGTAAATTGGTGAAGGGTTTTAAGATAGAAAATCCAAAGAAAAACTAATCAAAATACATTAAATTAAATAAGGTATATGATATCATAGGATATAATGCTAAATTTATTACAAGATTCAATATGGGATGTTGTCTTAGATGAAGACACTTTTAAATGAGACCACTGAAAAGTTTCTAAGGAAATAATCATTAAACATTACAATGTGTCTCATACCACCTTGAAATATTCAAATAATAATACCTTATAATATCATGAGAATAAGGATACTCCTGATATGATATACCAATGGGAAGTAAACACGCCACATGTATGTAATAAGTTGTGTCCATGTCATATACTTCATCAAAGTTAACGTGAGATGAGAAAAATATTTTTTACTTTTAAAAGAATAGTTCTTTTGGAAAAAAATATATATTCATCAGGAAATAAGATTGTAAAAATTAGTATACTAGAAAATAAAAGGGAAGGAAATTGAAATTATATTTCAGGCATAAATGATGTCCTTCTGGAAGTGAAACAATGAAAAAAAAGAGTTCTAATTAATCTTTAGAAATAAAACATTTTAGAGAATTTAAAAAAAAATATTAAAGAGAATTTTAAAGTAGAATAGGGTTTTTTTTCCTCAAACCAGAAATGAACCAAGATAAATTTTCACTATAAAATATGTGATTTTATAAAAATAATTGTGGATTGAAATAGATTCTACAGTGTACTTGAATGAAGGTAAGAGTCCGAGAAGTTCCCTTCAATCGAGTTTGTTTATCGGGATGAAAGATTGAATGATTATTTTAAAACATGAAAATACAAAACAAAATAAGGATTCTGTTTGGTATACATATTTATAAAATTATCACAGAATTTATGAGGATTAAATAAAAATAAATAAGCATATAATTAAGGTTAATATAAAATAAGAGCAACCTGAATGAAAATGGAGGTTCAGGTAAAAAATACTTACAACGTTGTATTCAATTGAATCATATTCCCCAAAATTAATTATATTAAAATGGTACAATGAATACCATAAAAATAAATATATTAATGATATGATACATCAATGGGCAGTAAAAATACACCATACAAAAGTAAAAGTAGGGAATATGGAATGTCTCAAAAAAATAGAAGTGAGATAAGAAAACCCTTACATTAAGTCCGAATGTGATCTGATCTTGATCTTAAGGTCATAGAATATGAAATTAGACATATAACTAACTATACTAAGAACATATAAAACATTTATTTAGTTCAACATGATTTAATTAAGCTCATTATGTCCTTATTGATTAGTTATAACATTGAATTTTGTTGTTCTAGAGTGTTTGTTTCGTTGGTTTTCATGATCAATATATTTGTAGATGAGTATGCATGTTCTTGTGGAATGAATGTAAATCTACCAAATTGAAATTAAATATTATTTATGAACATCTACAATTGTTAATTGTAATTTCTATCATTTTTTTACAAGGAATGATTATTAATCCTCATGTTAAATATTAATGACATTCACTTAGATTATTTTAGAAGTATTTTAATTATTAGGAACCCGTTTGGTCATATGATTTTATAATATGTATGTATATTGGTTCATGAATATTAAATAGGTTTCAATACATATATTATATACTATTTCGACCATGAAAATGGGTTCATTACTAGTAATGAAGTATAAATTGAAGAACAAAACTTCATCATCCACAAAGGTTGAAAATTGGAACCTCACGAATGACGAATTCATTTATAAAATAAAAGAGAGAGTGATTAAGAATATTGATGATGATTATTCCATTAACATTATATAATTATTGTATTTAAATGAAACTGGAGTTATCATGGTAATTTGGATAGATGAGGTGAGTAGACTATTACTATAGAAAGGTACTAAAAATGAGAATGAACAAAATAAAAAGTGAATTTAACTCTTGAGTCCACCTCTTTGAGAATATATTTATGGGAAGAGGTTTTGGTATTTTGGAAAGAACATGAGTGTCTTGGAAGTTGGGAGAGTCTTATTTTGGTTATTTGAGTAGAACATTGAGGATCTTCAAGTCTTATAGGATTGAGGAGAAGAGGGAGTGAGGGGGGTTTTATAGTAGAGGAGAGGAGTAAGGTTTGAATATTTTATTCATTATTTTATTAATTCTCTCAAGAAACCCAATAGTGCATTCCAATGTGACCCCTAATAGTAATAAGTTCATGTGATTTTGAAGCAAGTGGCCTTACATAACTCATTATGTCATAAATATTGTATTTAATAGATATTTTTTATATACGGTATTTTACTGTATTTAACTATTCATAAAAAAAATCAGGAATTTCATAAAAACACCAAAAATTACCTACATCCCTTTTTGGATGTGAAGAATTCACAAAATGAACTGCATTTTTTGAAATAAAGTTTCTAAATATTTTTAATTTAATTTAAAAATAAAATCATAATTTATTACAAAAAAAAACATTAAAACTATAACCCTTTTTATAAAACCATGATAAATTAATCAGGGACCCATAAAATACTCTTATAACCATAAGAAAATAATGTAAAAATTCATGATTAAATTTTATGACAATAAGTTTCCATTTAAAATTATTAAATTAATCAAAAATTGTAATTTAAATATTTAGGTCATACAAAAATACCAATAATTATACCATGATCATTTTTCACTTTTATGATGTCTAAATTGAATTTATACATTCAAATATGAGGTTTCTATTTTTTTTTAAAACACAATTCATTACTATTCATAAGGGCATGTTACTATTCATAAGGGTTTGTTACTATTCACCAAAGAAATGTGTTTGTCTCATATGACTTTAAATATCTTGCTGAACGCAACAGTGTATATCGGTTTTTTGAAATTCAAATCACAGAGGTGGAAAAATAATGTTTACTTGGATAGGTTATAAAAAAGTGGTGTTTTTAGAGACTGACTGTTTGATGCATTATATATTAAATTTATTTTTAAATTCTTAGGGTGTTACATGGATGGATAGTATGGTTCTTTCATAATAGGTTTATTATAAGGGAGACATGATAATATTGCCTTACAGTTATTAGATGTTTCTATCAATTAGGCTGGGGGTTAGAATAGTGGGTGTTGGTGGCATAGATACAATAATGAGTTAGAGTATGAGGATGGTATTTTCCTCTTAAAAGATAAATTCATCAGAGTGGGGTACATACTTCTTTAAACTATGTGTCAAAATTCTTGTTAAACTCAGAAATATGTACCTCATGGACACCTAGAATGGGTAAAATAGAACTTGAACTAAACTATTGAGTATTCTTTACCATGTTCTCAATGTGGGTCCTTGCATAAATTGGGGTGTTATTATCTAGCATGACACCTATAGAAACATACATCATTTCTCAATCAATTGGAATTAATCCTTATTAAAAATATTTTCTTAAAGGTTGCTCACTTATTTGGTGGTGTGGAAAGCTTGAACGTAACATTTTACATTGTTCAAAGTATTCATGAAGTGTTGCCCCTTATTATTTCCTTACACAACATATTTCATTCCTTATAGAGGCAGTTTGAGATTCTTTGATGTAGTTTTCATGAAAATGACGTTTCATGTCCACCCAACCTCTAATTTGTGAGTTGACATAATATAGCCAATCGTTTATGGCGTCTTATAACAGTGAAGTGAATTCTGTAATATTTAAATGTTTATAGTACACATTGATAAGTTTTAATGTTTAACACACAATATAAAATTATTTTAAGTGATTATGTGCTTCATCTCCCATGAGCCTGTGAAATATTGGTAATAACTAAATTAGACCATATTTTAGTTCAAAATTATGTGATTTTCCTTGAATTTGAATGTTTGCAAGATGGATATATACATCAAAAGAGGTTTTTTTTATTTACAATTATTTTCAGAGATATTTTTCATTTTTATTTCAGTCTTTCTTTTGGTATCAGATTAAGAAGAAGGATCAGGAAGATTGTCAATGTTTTGTGTGCCATCCTTCAATGGACTTTTGAGTGCATCTTAGTGATGATAATTTCTGATACTATCTAGTTTCTATTTAAAAGGAAGTAGATCCTATAATAAATATTTCATCTTTCACATGGCCTACAAAAGGAATATTTTAGAAAACTAAATTATAAAAATGTAATTAGGTAAGAATAAAAATATTTACTAAATAAAAAATGTATTTATAAAAAACACACACTAAATTTTTTTTTTCACCAAACTAATTCTATAATGTGACCAAAATTTAAAAAAAAGTCAAATTGATTATTCTTCTGATGTTTATTTATAGTCTAGGGAATACCCAAGGCCATCTATCATGCAATTTTGGACGTTTAACGTCTCTTTCCTTAGTAAAAATGACTTAAAGACAGGGAGGTTTTTGAAAAGAATTAAAAAAATTACATAATTACAAATATTAATACTTGAAAAAGGATAATGGTGTATTTGAAATTATGAGATAAGGAGTTCATTTCATGTTCACTACACATATTTTTTTTCATTATTCAGATACAATACACAAGGTTTAACATAATCTTTTGTTTGAGGGTTGTTAAGATCTTGATTCCTCTATAGCATCTTAAAAAGATACCTAATGAACCAAACATTGACATAAGAAACATATTTTGATGGATTTGACATCCAACATAGAGTGAAGGATTACAACTAATAATGATATACCATGTATTTGTTATGGAATATTGATTATTATCTTGTCCAGTCTGAACTACCCATGATTCCTACATGAAATCACAACCCAATCATTGTTGAGGGAAAAAGTGTTTCACTTGATTAAACCAAAAAAGTCATTCAAAGAAGAATACTATTAATATAAATCATAATTATAATATTACACACACAAATTAAAAAAACCAAGATAATAATAATCATTGGAACTCCCACCCAAGTGTGTGTAGTTTCCTCAAAATGATTGTCTAATGCCTAGATTTCTATAGACAAAAACGAGGAGGCTCACATGGAACTTAACCTTCGTCCATGACCCCCTAAGAGAATAGGGGCCTCTATAAGTTATACTATAAGGCGATGAGTCCTTTGGTTCTCTAAGATGTTAGAGTTTTTCTCCTAATTCAAGCATGCAATTGTGGTTCCCAAGGTTCCCTTTTGTAGCCAAAATGGGAGGTGGTTTTGGGATCGTTTATTCTAGGATAGCACATGGACCATTATTTTGGGAAAGATAACTAAATTATATGGACTCTTAAAAAATAAAACATGGTTGTAAGGCATCCTATATATCTAATTATCTACAGTGTGTGGTTGGGTCCACATGTGTGCTTGGATTCATGCGTAGTTTGGCCCATTTACCTTCAACTTCATCAAGGGCCCTCCAAATCACATCCTCCTGTAATGAAAACATTAAAACAAGTGAAATTGACCTTTTTAAGAGTGATAGAATTTAAATAATTTAATCATACATGAAGTTAAATTGTTTTTTGTAGTTAGAAATTTTAATTACAAAAATAGTTTAATATAGTGGTATAAGGTTAAAATGCATTAGTGAATCATGGTTAGATCACCATTCATACTGACTTAATTTTATCAGAAATAATTATTTTAAATTCCCAAACCCACTTATTATTACCTATAAGCACCCAATATCATTATAACTCTTATTACTTCAAATTTAGAAGTACCCTTAAGGAATCAAAGGGCATCTGAACTCCATTAATTGTGAATCAAAGATCTGATTGAAGGATTTTCACCACTTCTATATGTGATTCTTTCTCCATATGGTTTCGACCCTCTCCTATTTCTTTTTAAGATTATGAGTAGTGTGTTGATTCATTTTTTTCAATTGTTAGGATCTAAGTTATGATAGTTCTAACATTGTTTTATCTTGGATTTAGGTTTTGGTTCATAATCTAATTATTCATCATGCAATTGAACATTTAAATTCAATTTTAGGATATATGGCTTGATGATCATCTATCAACGATCTTGAAGTTGGTGGTCCAAATTGAAAACCCGATGTTATTGATTATAATTATGTTTATGTAATTGGGAATTATAAATTTACATATTTTGAAATATCATCTTTAATTCGATTAATTATTTAGTTAATTAATTAGTAATATAATGTGATTAAAAAATTTATGTGATATTGGGGTTACATAATTGGTCACTTAATGGGTTTGTGTAATTTGATAGTTAATGTGATCATGAGTTGAAGATAATTGGAATTATGGGACAATTGTCTTATCCTCGAAGGGATACTGGATTATTTGATTCAATGGTGATAAATGGTTTAATAATGAATTGTTAATATTATTCCATGTGATTAAGGTGATGAATCATGATTTAGTCGATAATTGAAATTTTATATCGGGATTTATGATGTTGATGATAGGTTTACTGATGATTGAACATGTTAATTGTGATGTGTGTGATATATTTGATTTATTGAGAAATTGGGTGTGGGACTGGGACTAATTCTACAAATACCCATGGGGTTCTAGCCATTATATTCTATTCCCAAATGTATGCATATGAATGTTATTGTATGCGACATGAATTGATACACTAAATACCCATGAGGGTGGGATAGGTATTGTAGCTCCAAATCTCCATTGGTTGATAGACACGACATTCTAAGCCCATGAGATTAGAATTGAACTATTGTTCCAAATGAATATGATATAAAATAGATTTAAATTGATAATGAATAAAATTTTAAAATTAATTTCTATTTATATATGTTATAATGTTTAGGCTTTAGTATGGGGCGAAATAGGTTTGATGGTTTGAGTGTCATCATGAACCCGGGAATAAGGATGTGGTTAAATAATGAATAATTAAATATGAAAACTGTTTACTCTATTGGTTTTAATTTATTCTTTATACAACTAAAAAAATTATTATTGATTGGATATTTCTTTAGATGATATTGGTGGTGACCTACTGAGTTATACTCACACCCTACTCAAGAAACCTAATCATTACTGAAATAGACTTCATATTTTTAGGTTAGTATAAGGGAAAGATCCCTATATAAGATGTCAAATTTGGGATGGGGGATAGAAGAGGGAACCAGACATGATTTTGGGAAATTCATTGGAGTTTTCAATGTGCCTCTATTGGGGGGTTTTCATATTGAAACATGGAACCGATATCGTATGACATATATATTATTATTTTTTGGATATTGTATTCATTTTTTGTTCATCATGTGACATTGTAATTATTATGGTTATGGTCATATGATTTGTTTGTTGACTATTCATTTTCATTTTTTGTGAATTTTATAAAAGGTGATTAGTATACCCAGTTTATATATTCGACACTTTCTATTAGTCAGCAGGCTTTGGCATATGGGGAGGCATGCCTGAGGTCACTGGTCGAACTGGATTTGGGAACAAATGTGTGTCACCTGGTTAAGGAAATTACAATTATGAACATATTTATTATTTATATGGTGTATATACTTCCTAAAAATGTTATTCATATAATACATTATTTAATTAATTGGATTTATTAACCAATAAGACATTCAATATTACAAAGAATTTTGATTTAAAAATTACTTAATCTGTAGCGTTTCATCTCAAAATTTTATTCTTTGAGAAACATTTTTTATTCACCCAATTTCATTTAATTGATATGAATACAAATAATTGGATATATTATATCATGAATAATCTATATTCGTGGGTTTTTAACATTAACTTCTTTATTTATCTCTTTTAAGGGGGTTTATTATAATGTTCTTATGTCTTAAATGTTTTGTCTGAATCACTAAACATTGGGGACTACTTTGATATTATGCACCAAAGTTCATTTTTATGGTGTATCTACATTCCTTAGGACATATAAAATTATAAATTATTAATTAAAATGGAAACATCCCTTTCATTAATTCTTTTCCTTTCCATGGTCCAGTATTGATGTCTTCCATAAAATATAACGTTCTTTAATAACTCAATTAATTTTTTTGATTTATGATGTTTCAAGTTGAATTAAGTACTTTATTTGATATAGTATACCCACTTTATATAATTGAAAATAAAAAATCATTAAAATATTCATTATTAGTGAGTTATAATATTTTATTAAAATGAAAGTATGTTAAGAATAATTCTTTTAAATTTAAATGATGGTTTCCCATCATTTTCCTTAATTTACCTTCCCACAAATATTTACTTTTTTAATTATTTACCTCAGTAAGTGTTATTTCATGGTATTATCAAATTTATAACCTCCAATTTTCAAAATAATTATTTATTATCATATTTTGTGATGTGGTATTTCAATAAAGCTCTTTTAAAATAAAAAAGGGATCTTAGATACCTCCTTCATGTCTTATCAGTAACAAATTCCATTTCCTTTTCTATATTTTTATGAAATATTATTCTCATAAAAATCATTAATTTTTTATATATTTACCTTTCATATAAGTTTATTTTAATATATTTTCAATTTTTGAGGTTATAGAGGTTTTTAGTTTATTTCCAAATTACCACTTTTAGCAAAATATACATAATGTAACATTAATATTTCTTGCCGTATATCAAGAATCATCCTCATTAATTGTTTTTAAACCATGTATATCTTCCAAAAACTGTCATTATTTTTGTATATAACATACTTTAATTAATTATTATTATATGGAAAATAATATGGGCTTTTATTCTTTAATAAGATCCTTTAATTATTTTTTCTAGATTAACCTAAGTGTTATATTTTTATTCATTATTGTTTAGATCCTTCTATCTAAATTTCCATATTATAACTTTATGTTCAAGAGATGTATTTATTTTAAAATTATAAATGTTAAAAATGAATTAATTCCTTCTTATTTTAAGAATTTAAGTTAAAAGTTATTATAGAACTACTCGGTGGGGGTATATGGATGCTGAATTAGTGATTATCTTACTTAAAATATACAAATTTTAGAAGAGTAACCCCTAAAATTTGTTAGAGTATTTTACTTATCAAATATTTTAAATCTCACTTGAAAGAAAAACTACGAATTTATGAAAATAACATTAATTTTACAATTTTTCCTTCAGCATGAGAACCAACATATCTTACATGGACACTACCATGGGTCTATGGAAATTAAATACTAGAAATATGTTAATAAAATATTTTATTGAAATATCAATGTTTTCAATCTATATCTTGATAAGAATGAAAATATGACTCCACTGTTTTTAAAAATTTTTCATATAAAAGTTGATCCCCCAAAAAATAAAACTTTGATAAAAATATTCATAATATGTATAAATAGAATATCTTTCTGATCATTCCTATCTCAAAATACACAATCCGGCGTGGAAACAATCAGTGGCCTCCATTAATTGAACCACTTCTTATTATACATACATTTGATTTTTTTTATTCTTATTCATAAAAATTTATATTCGTAAAACTCTGTATATAGAATCATTGTGTATTACATCTATCTAGTTCACTATCCAATAAAACTCTATCGGGTTCACTGTCAGGTACACCACTATGTAATTTACTATTCAGTAAAACTATTTTACATAATATAAACTTTTATCATTATGATATTTCAATTAGAAACGTTTTTGTATAAAATTTTATTAAATATGAGCTGTTCTTCGGTTGGAAACACTATTCCGACAAAAATATTGCATCATTTTTTATATTTACCTAAATCAACATTATTATGTATAGTTTACATTCAGTATTCTATATATAGTTTGTCTAATAGTTGAAATGGGTTGGACGTATTCTTCATTTTCATACTAACTAGAATTCACAAATCTAATTTTCACATACATTGGAATTCCAAAAAAATTATTCAAAAGTATATTAAAAAAATAGAGTATGTTCTATAATATTCTTAATTATACTCAAATTATTCATCATTTCGAACCTTATTTTGGTTTCCCTAATATTATAACATCATTTAAAATCATTTAGACTTTGTCAATATTTTTTGGTTGGATATTATCAATAGTGATAATTTTAAACAACTAGTATCTTAGACTTTTTAACATTATATCATCTCATCATATCTTTCTGATCAATCTATAGCAAAACCTCAAAACATGGAACTCCATATAATTAGAACTTCTTAATACTTTGTTTATGAAGATAATGTATGTCTGTTGGATCTTTTTCAGAAAACAACATTTGGTGGAATTTCTTATTAAAATGTATTCTGATA
This sequence comes from Viscum album, assembly GCA_963277665.1. NCBI lineage: Eukaryota > Viridiplantae > Streptophyta > Magnoliopsida > Santalales > Viscaceae > Viscum > Viscum album. Next base: position 909,376,183 of record OY728148.1, read on the forward strand.
GACATTCATTACTAATACATTAAAAAATACAACTCTAATCATTACCATTAACAAAAAAATATTCTTAAAACTCCATTAATACTACTCATCAAAAAAATAACCAAAATTTCCAATGTTATTCAACCATTTAAAGTAACATATTTTTTTTCTCTACTAACACACTGAAAAAAATAGATGATTTCTCGTTCAATTTATCCAAACCAACTTTTGATGTTTAAATTTTTTTCAACTTCTAAAGACTTAATTTTACTACAATGGCTCCCAAGAATCAATTTCAACATTTATAACATTTATTTGGAGACATTTTATGTTATAATAATTATGTTTTTTTATGTTCAAAAAACTATGTCTGAAAATAAATGTGATCTTTACTCACTTCATTTGAATTATAGACATGAATATATTATATATATTAATGAATCATAAAAATTCTTCAAAAATATTGGTATAGATTATTTCATACATAACAAGGTGACCAACACCACAAATTAACTATCCCTTTTTTCCTCAAAACATTTATAGTTTATTTCCCAATTAAAAACTCCTAAATTATTGGATTCACAGAAGACCAATGTCTATATTTTATCACATTATTTACAAACTTTGTGACTTACGAAAACATGGAAATTCCACAAAATTATTCAACTAAAATTTCATTCTAGAAGGTTTTATCTATTTAGATAGGTTAAACATCATCAAATGTCTATAGACTTGAACTTATATCTTTCGTACAGTATTTTTATCCAATGAAATATTTCTAGAAATATGATTATGGAAACATCAACTTCGAACAGAACTTCGTTTAATGTTTTTCTGTCTGATTAATAGCATATAAAGATCTATAGTTACTATACTACTTCCAGAGGTCTTAATCTGGAGTAGTTTTTGTTCCTCTAAGTCCAAAAAATCTTCTCTAGTACACTATTTCAGGATCTATATATTTGAAAAAAATTCAACATCCTCCATTTTTTATAATATTTTATCATTAGTATTGACTTGATGTTGATAACATAGGGATTAAAATCACCTTATGATTTGAGTTTTGAAATTTAACAACATAATAACTTCCTAAATTTTCCACCCTCTTCATCTACAGAACATTATAAATTTTTAACATTCATCAAAACTTCTATTGTTGTTTTAATTTTTTTAAAAAAGATATTTTTCAATAAATACATTTCATTACTATAAAAAATAAAAAACGGTCTTCAATATTCCCGTTTGTATTTTATTACAAAATTCATTAAAAACATTAAAAATAATTATTTTTCATCAATAATATGTTTTAAAAATACATTTTCAAAACTTAAAATTTTCATATAAGAAAAAAAATTCATTTTTAAAAGAGAGTATTCTAACACCACAATACAAGATATGGTAATTTTTTTACCGAATTTCATCCCTCGATGATAAAAATTTTTGTGGCTATGTGAAGATAAAATCTCTCAAACATCTATTTTTTTCCAACATTAAAAGAAAATCATTACTTTATATTCGATTTTAGATGAGTTATAAAATCCACTAACTTTATAATACAGTTACACTCCCCCTTTGAGTTTTAGGTTCTCTCATTTTAGTAATATTGGTGTTGAAATTATATCCCCTATTTTAGTCATAATCTAAATAATTAATGTTGATTTCAAATAAATCATTAATATTTCATTGGTATATTCTAAATATGATGTTTCAACCTTAAAATAACTTAAATTTATTTTGAAATAGATTTGGTAAAGATATTATAAATTTTATACCTCATTGAAATATATTACAGAAATGAATCTCTATATGAAAATTTATCTTTTATGAAGTCATACTTAGTATCAATTTTATTTGATCATGAATATTGGATATGATTTTTAAAAATATCAATTGAACTATGATTATCAAAATGTATATTTAATGGTGTAGAAACAATAACTGTATTGTATTTCAAATTAACTTTCATCTTCAACATTTGAGTAAAATAATTTGTATTAGAATCATATTCTGATCCTGCTGTCTCCAAAGTTACTCACCGCTATTTAATACAATGCCAAGTCATAAAATATTGTCCTAAAAATGGTCCTCCTAATTTTTTTTCTATCACTACAGTCTCCTGCCTTATCAACATCAGTATAAACATGAATGTTCATATTAAAAATCTTTTTTACATCATCCCATATTAAAATTTTTTCCTTTGACATATCACAAATTTTGTTTCTACTAACATATGAGATTCATTCTGATTACTCTAAAATCTGTCACATAAGGTCACAAAATATGAAATATTATGTCTTGAGGCTAAAAGGTAAATAAAAATTCTTATCATTATTTTAAAATATTTCTTATTTTATCTTTTTGTATTTTCTTCTTTACTCAAAATTATCATCCCTAAAATTGCAGTAAAAATATAATTATAATATTTCATTCTAAACTATTACAACAATAACTCAATATACTCTTATTGAGATAAGAAAATGTATTTTAAATTTTTCTAAACTTTTAAACCCAGGAAGATAGTTAATTATCTTAACATTGACATCTCAAAATTCTTCTTCATTTCATCAGAAAATTATTTTCAATAGAAAAAATATATCCTCTATATAAATAGTCACAATAAGGGTGCATAAATACACATCATTCACATATATGTTGTGGTCAACCATTCCTTTTTAAAAATTTAATCTTTTTAGACATCTATTAGGTTTTGAGTACCATAACATGGTGTTTGTTTCAACCCATACATGGATTTCATAAATTTATAAACCATTATTTCACTATTATCAATTATAAAACCATAATGTTTCTCAATGTAAAATTATTCCCCAGTCTCCCCATTTCAAAAAACTAACTTTACATCCAAATGAAAGACATAATATCATTGATATGAATCCACAACTATTAATATTTAAATGATTTACAACCATATAACTTAGTAAAATGTTTCTCTAATTTCCACACCTTCCATATATACATTACCTTTACAAACTAGTATATCATTGTTTCCTAAATCATATCCTTTTACATTAAACTTGTTTTTATACACCAATGTTTTCCAATATTATGTTTATCTACTAGATGTGGAATAATTTACCATGATTCATTATTCACAATTTGATTCAAAAATTCATTCATTTCATTCACCCATAATTTTTTTTAATTCTTTTAAACCTAACTCAGGTTCAACTAGTGAAATGAGTGATATCTGATTTTAAAATATCATCATTATTCTAGTGTGAAATGGAGATACCTAATTTTAAAGTACATTTTTAGCTTCAAAAATTTTCAATAAGTTAGAAAATTTATAATTCCTCTTAAAGCATCACATTCCTCTTGACAAGATTATTCTGAGTCTTGATATATCTGTTTTGTATGACATTAACTTTCATGGGAAAGCTTCAGTTTCTAGTCCTCAATTTTTTAATATCCATTGTTAAGGAATTTGGATTCTTAATAACATTAACATCCTGGTAATCCACCAACATGTGTAAATGTTTTTTCCAAAATATGTATCATATTCTACTAGTGGAATATCTTATGAAAATGCCTTCTTCATTCATCTCCTAAAATTTACCAAATATCTAGATTTTTTACCATTATTAAGTAGGAACTATTAAAATACATGAAATATTTCAACTAATGTATTTTTGGTATAATAGATCTAATAAGAATTATTATTTGATTCCATCCTTAAAAATCATTTTTTTGGGAATATATACAATAGTGATAAAGGATTCCCCCTAATAGAAAATTTAAATTTATAAATTTGAAAACATTATTCTACCCATTTCATTCAATGTTTTAGTTTTCCAATCTCAAAATCAATTTCATTAAGGGGGTATGATGAAATATGTTGATTTCTAATTTCAAGATTATGTATATAATATTCAAAATAATTTTCTATAAATTTTTTACCATTATCAATTACATATTTTTAATATAACCACTACCCCATTTCCCTCTCAACATCTGTAAAAATATTTATATCTACCTCCATGTGTAAGGAACAAACACTATCAATAATCCATTATTTTTTTCATTTTTCCAAAGAATTGATCTATCTCATCAACAAAATATCATTCATCAACATTATTCATTCTAGTATCCTTTTAATTTTTATAATATGAGATTTACTTTGAATTCATGTCATATATTCATCAGAAAAGTTGTTTGGTTGACCACATCTTCCACAAAATTAATTCAGGCATTCAAAAGAATTTTTCATTGTATATTTTATAACATATTAATGATTCACCATTCTTAATTCCTATGTCTTAAAAAATTTACTCATTCTAATTCGACGATTTATTCACATAAGTTCATGCCTCTTTCCATGTAATGATAGGTTTTTTGTAAGATTAATTCCCATAAATTCCATATTAAAAATAAAAATCAAAAAAATGTTTTTGATGAAATATGATAAGTCGTTTAAACTAGATTTTTGAGGTTCATAATACTTTTCAACTGTAGTTTCTTTCAAGAATGTGGAAAATTTCATGTAGGGGGAATATTTTACTTTTGATGATGTGATAGATTTTTTCCCATCCATTATCAACCCATGTTTTACCAACCCCATGTTTTCCCACCAAATTTATGAACACATAAAATGTTTTAAAATCCCATTAACATTTACATTTATTGGGTGATGATTTGACATGATTATTAGTGTGAGTATTTCCATAACTTAGATGATTTATATTTTACTTCCTAATCGTTTCTAAAATTTTCATTCATACATTATTAAGGTAATTTCATCCTCAAAGCTTTTTTATTGAGTTTTTTAGATTCATCTTCCTTAGCTTCCCAATTTTACAAATGTTTTCAACCATCATTCACTGTTCAATAACCCTATGTTTATAGTTTAATATTTCTTTTATGTAATATTTATCTTATTTATGTACATATTTTCTTTCCTCAAAAACATTCCAACCTTATTTCATCATCATTACAATTGATTCAATCAAGTGTATGATTTTTCTCAATACATGGTATAAGTTTTAACGTGAGAATATATTATCTAAAATATTATATACCTCATTATTCTTCTCCACTATTTTATGAATATTAATTTTTCTAAACATTCTATAAGAAGGGGTTGATCTATTCTGAACTTTCATTTTTGGATGAATAAATCTCATCTTAGTCGGATTCAACTTTCTTAACCAACATGTTTTTTGGTTTATAGTGATATTTTTCTTTCCACCAGTGCACATGTTTCCATTATAATGATAATAAAATTTACTAACATTATTCTTAGGGATATTCATTATAAAGTTCTAAAATCCACCACAATCAAAATATTTGAGTTTAATTTTTCAATTATACTTTCATATTACTCTTCATAAAATTTTGGAGATAGGAGACATGATTTTCTCATTAAAATAATAATCCTCATTATATTGAGATTAACATGGATCAATATCTTCAGTATATTGATGTTTTACCTTTATCATTGCTTTAAAATTAATTTCACATTCAATATTTTTTTATGCATGATATTTTCTCCCTTAATACGAAATAATAATGTCCTAAAAATCATCATGTGATATATCATCTTTATCATTTAATCAATTTATTTTAGAATAAATATTTTTTTAATGTATCACATGATTTTTGTAACTATATTATAATCTTCAATGGAATCTCTAAAACATTTTTTGTTTCATAAAAATTCATTCATCCTGGCGATTTAATCATTAATTATTTCTTTATATCTCATTATTATGTCTTAAATTTTATTTATGCATGATCTATATATTAACTAAATTTACTTTATTTTCTTAATAAAATGTATTATTGAAGTTTTACCATAATATCTTTTCTATTTTGAGACCCATAACTTTCTTGTAAAAGTTTTATAATAGAGATAAAAATAGAATTTATACCCTTTCCATCAAAATCGATGTTTCTCTTATCAACCGATGTAATGAGGAATCATTTCTCAATGGGTGGAAACCCAGTAGATAATTTATATATAACCTCTAAAACAATAGGTATAATATAGTGTATCATTATTTTTTTATCCGGGATAAATTTTCGTATAAAATGTAGAAATCCCTCCACTAATGTTGGAAATAATATTTCTCATGATAAGGATTTGACATGGGAACCAAGGATCTGACACCACTTAAAGGTTATAAGGATCATTATAGAATTGGGGGGGGGGGATTTAGTTGTAATAATCTTAAAAATTTCTACCTTGATGAAATATACCCCCTGCATCTTGTTGGAGTCATTTCTTTATAGTCTTTTAGTAAACTCAAATGAATAAAATGTAAGAATGCAAGACAACAAAAAAATATTTACAAGGTTCAAAATTAGTGTGATAAACTACATAATTTACATTCCCACTCCAATGGGTCCATCTAAATTCACTATTCAAAATATGTGAATAAAAGTTTGGAGAAAAACCATGTAGTTCTCCTTCTATATATAGACAAATATGATTATACTGACTCATATTTGTTTACAAATATTTTCTTATAAAATTTTACAAAAAAATGTATCTTTTATCAAACCACAATATAGGGGGTATTTCTAGAATCACTATCAGATATACCATATATATCGACTTCTACATCTAGAAAAACTCTCTCTAGTACAAATGAATCCAGTGAAAAATATATGTCACACATCTTCTTATTCTTCATATATTTCTAACTTTCAGTTCTATTTATTTAAAAAAACATTTAATTCTCAATATCCTTTTATGAAATAATTATCTATAGCCTCTATATGGTTCAGTTTATAATAAACATCTATTTATTTTTCTATTTCCTAGTCCTCTACCTAGTTCAATATACTGTAATCCTCTATCATGGGATCTGAAAATTTCTCTTTCCAATATTCTGATAAAAAAACTCTTTCAGATAAACATTATTCATCATGTAATGTATTTCAGTTGGAAACTCAATTTTTATATACAAAATTTAATGTTTTATCCTTTTATTTCTATAAATAGTGATAATTATTGTTTACTTTATACCCTTTATTTATAGTTTCTCTCTAAGTGGAAACAAACAGGAACTATTTTTCATTTTTCTGCTTAGTGAAATTTGAAAGAATAAATTTCACCTACATTTAATGTTCACATTGTTGCTTCTCAAGTATTATATAAAAATTCAGAACTTTATTTATTCTTCTCAACTGTTTTAAATCTTTTTGAATTGCTAACCTTCTTTTGATTTCTTTATACTCATCAAAACATCAAAAATAATGAAGGCATTATAAATTTTTTTCATTATATCTTCTCAGCATTAAAAATTTATAACCTCCCATTTCTTGGACTTCTTAAATTACTTTAGTAAGATCATGTCTATAAAATCATTCTACTATATAACATCATGACCTGATCCATCTTTCTATTAAGACAAATAATTTATTTTTCTGTCAATATAATTTCTGTACAATAGATCTTTCTCAAAAACGTGCATTTGATGGAATTTCATACAAAATGGTCATTATATGGAAATTATATAACATCACATAAAAACACAAAATCATCAATCTTGACTAGTAATAAACATTATTCTTCAGACTTCATAAACACTTCTTATTGGGAAAAAATCACCTACCACTTTCCAATGTTCTTAACCCGTTTAATATAACCCACTTCTTTTTCCCTCAACCTAATTCAATACAAACAATGTAATTATTTCTCTGGATACTTTCTCAATACAAGTAGAGATGGTTGAAAACAATATTTAAACTTATAAATACATATTTTTTAAGAAATTAAATCTTGATGGAAAATTTTATTTTTATAACATTTTCTTTGTCCGGATAGTTTGTCTGTTCTTCTGTGTCTGTTCATGTTTGTTTGGAAAATCTTGTTCGAATAAAAACAAGTAATTTACTCATTAATTATTACGCCTCTACCTATAAGACTTGAACTAATTCATACAACTTTAATATTCACTAGAAATATATGTACACAAGATTTCATATGAATCTTTTCATTTTGAACCACTAATTTTTTCTTCAATTCATTTATCAAAACATAGTTGATTTATATATCACTTAAAAAATCCAATATTATCTTCATGACTGAAGAAAAATATCTTCATTTTCCCTTAATTTTAAGAAACTCAGTAACTTAAAAAAACCACAGACATTCTACCAAAACCTTCACCCGAACATTCTGTCCAGATGGTTGTGTCCATTTAGCTAGGTTGTACTTCATAAAACATCATTAAATTCATACAATTTTCTTTATTATAGTTTCTATATATGAAGAAATGTGTCCATAAATATTATTATAGAAAAATCAATATTTAACACAACTCCATATGATTTTTTTCTATCTGGTAATCAGAATTTGATGCTCTGCATTATCCATACTAATTCCAAAGGTCTATATATTGATTTTAATCCCATGATATGCATCCGAAAAATTATTATAGGTCCACTGTGTCTAGAACTAGGTATCAAAAAAAATTTCAACATCATCATTTCTTCAAATAATTTTTTTCCATAGGTTTTCTTTGATGTTGAGAACATTTAGAGAAGTAAAACAATGTCTGACATGGGGTTATAAAGTTAAGAACATTAAAAATTATTAAATTCATCACTTTCTTCATCTCCAGTAAATTAATAATTTCTAATATTATACAACATTTATTATTATGTTTTAAAAAAATTATTTAACAAAAACATGTTATAAAAAAACTTGAAAACATTATTAGCAATACATCACAAAGGATCTTCAAAAACCTTATGATTTATCCAACATTTATGTATTAAATCAAAATTATGAAGCCAACATATTTTTCATGGTTTTGATGATGCTTATAATTTAGCTTTTTTTATTTTCTATTTTGTAACACATATGCATGTACACATTACGATGTGATATGTGGGTCCATTATAATGCACCAATACATTATGTAATGTTAATTTCTCATGAGACACCAAGTATGATGCATGGTTGGTTATCCTAAGAAAACTAGGTTATGATGGTTTTTAGCCATAGATTATGATTATTTTAGTGTATATTATCATATGATATGTTTTTTTGGTGGTTAGAGTAGACATATTCTAATGAACTAATTCTTTATGATTTTTTACACATGATTATGATTCAATTTTTCAATTATTTCATTTACTTATTCCAGGTTTTCATGATAATGCTCATTATATTTATGATATCATGTTATGCATATTGAATATTATGCCATTCGTTATTTCCATGTTTATTCTATCATGGGGATTTATAACCTAAACTTTTCCTTTTGTAGTTTCTTTAAGATATCTTATGTACTTTTAGAATATTTATGGGTGTTAGAGGAACTATAAATATATATATATGTTTATTTTACATTTAATATGATGTATTTATGAATCTAATCTTATAAAGGCACTACAAATCCAGATATGTTGGATTGTATTGTTAGGAATTTTTTTTTTAAATTACGAAATATATTATGTTTATTATTTGGGTCTCTAAATCTAGTATCATAGGAAGTTATATTTTTTTATAGATTTAGATTAGATAAAATTAGTAAAAAACATAAGGATAAGACTAAATATAGGATAATATATTAAAAATTTGGTAAAATAGATGTTGTGTGGTTTTCTAATAAAATTGATCATTATATTGATACTATAATGTTGATAAAGGTTCTAGAATTTTTTTAACAAGGGGTAATAATCTTGAAGATGTTGTGTTGGTTATTAACTCAATACTGACCTAGATCATTAAAAAGAGGTGAAAATTCACACTTGTATAGAAACACCTAGGGGATATACTTTTGTTATTCCAAATTTATTTTCAAACTATTTTGTTGGATTTATTTATAATTTACATTAAGGGATTGGGATAAGATGTTTGAGAGATCATAACATAAAGTAAACTAGTTAAAAACAAGAGATTTATAGGACTAATAATGTATAACATAGTCAAAATAAAAGTATCATATGTTGAAATGAAATTTTCATTAGAGAATACACCTTATTATTGAAATGTCATATTAGTATACTAGGAATATTTTAGATATTATCATAACCATTTTGTTTTTAGTTTTTGGTTGAAACAAGATCATAAAGATGGAGTGGAAAAAACATATGTATTTGAAAACCACTTTGTCATTTAAAAATGACTAGTTAACCAAGGTAGTTAAATTTTAATAGTCTGACCATTCAAATAGTTTCTATGAAGATTTCTTCATTATTATTTATATTAGTATTAGATATTGATGCATCTTATGAAAATAATATAATTAGTAAATACAGTTATAACTATTATCCATGCCTAACTATCAGAGTAAAATTTTGTTTTGCGAAATATTAGTTAAAATAGAGAAAGACTAAATTAAAAACTCTACAGATAAAACAAGTTGTTCAGTCTCAAGTTGAGACCTAATCCACTCCACTTGGTGATCACCTTCCACCAAGAAATACATATATAAGGATTAAATATACACCCTAGAATACAGTTAAAAATAGGACACACGACTGTCGATTCCCCATTACCTATTCTAGTATTCTATGTTGGTAAACAAATTACCAGGTCACACATGACATCATCCACTGTTCTATGTGGGTTAAAGAAGTGTAATAATATAGGTTTTGAAGATTTCTAGTATCCTCTAGTTTAACATAAGAGAAAGTGTGTGTTTTAGTATAGAAACAAACACAACTCAAATGTATAGTTAAATTTTACAAAACGTTGCTGAATATATTAATAATGGATTATAAATGGTTTGAGTGTGATTCATTTCAACTCTGGACTCTCTTATGTATCAGAATTGAAACTTTGGTCCCCTTATGAAAGAACATACTGAAAACAGAGTGTCATGGAGCACTATGTTCTATCTTCTAGGAAGGTGAGAGGTTTATCTTCTTTTGTTTTGTTGGATGCTACTAAGATGATGGAAAATTGATGACTCGAAGCTCTCAGATTCATAACAACAAGGATATAAGGATTCCTTGTGTGTTCTCATTCTTTATTATGATGTTCATAGTAAGTGTTCTTGTGTTTGTGCGGGTCTATAATATATATTCATTCATTATCTCTCCTTTTAATATATATTGTTAAAGCCAAACAGTATACTTATTTGATATATACACAGTACCTAATATTTATTAAATCCTCATTTACGAAGTATAAAAAATGGTATTAAATTTATTAGTCGCATTAAAACACACAAAATATTATTGTCATGAATAAATTTAAAATATAAAAAAATTTAAACTATTTATCAGTGATTCCTTGATTGGTATCTCCTTTTATAGAAGACTGAACCCATAATTATGCCATTCTTGCAGTCATTCCATATGTAGGTGACTCATTACATCAGTGAATCTTTTTAACTATTTCTACGTCCTTACGTCGTTAGCACCATTCATCGGTAGGTCACTTGTACTGATGGTAGGTTGATTGCATCGGTAGGTCCTCTGCGTCGGTGATTCATATGCAGCTAGTGGTTGTCTGTGTCAGTGATTCATATGGATTGGTTGGTTTTCTACATTGGTGGGTCATATTCATTGGTGGGACTTCTACACCAGTGAGTAATATGAATCAGTAGGTCGTCTATGTCCATGAGTTATATGCATTGGTAGGTCTTCTGCAGTGTTGGTATCTAATATCTTTTATTGGTGTTAGTCTATTATACAGGGAATATTTTTTTTTCTGGACTCTCTTACAATATAAATTTAAATAGAATATACAAAATTCATGGGAGATCATAGATAATCATAATTTCACATACTGAAATGTAAATAATTTTGATTGAAATGTAAAGACATGATTAATAAAAAATTGATATGATTAATATGAATTGAAATGTTTCGTTAATTCACATGATTTGTGAATTGACATTATTTGTGGTTATTAAAACTATTAATAATAGAGAGAATGTCCAACAGTCTCCTATGGGCCAATAGTCTCTTCCTTTTTGATGATCACAAGTCATGGAAATAGTTAGTACCATCATTGGATGTGAAATGGAATCATTATACTTATCAAATACCATTATGAAGGAATTTTTATACTATCTATATAGGGTTTTGAGTTAAAGTGGACAGAAATGGTATCAAAAGGAAAATTAACATATATAAAACTGATATCAAAGGTAATGTATAGAAGGATAATGAAACTAGTTCTACCCATTTATTGATTATCAAAAACATAATAAGTATCACATAAAAAAGTATCGTAATATAATTGCTAAAATAATAACGTAGGATATGAAAGAACAAAAAAATTACATTATTCAAGAAAAAAAATTGTATTAAACGTCTCCAAAAAAATAAAAAATCAAGAAATCAGACCTAATAGAGAATGGTCAACACAATTGTTGGTGGTCAAGAGGTTTCTTTACTTTCATAGAAAGATAAATAGAGGGTCTAGAAGGTGATGGTGGATATTCTGGAGGGTCTGAAGAAATTTTTAGAGTAGGTAAGATCAATCCTTATTTAATATTAGGTACAAGGCTGCGTTTTTGTTGGGAAAAAATAAGAGGTTGAACCTGTTCTTGGATCACTGGGAGAATGTTACTCAAAGCATGAGAAACAAACATTTGAGGTTTAGGCACTGATCTATAAGTTCCAAGAGGTGAAATAGTTGGTACTAAAATTTCTCTACATATTATATGGAAGTACATATTTAATAGTTTGATGAAATCCTCAATAATCTCACCACCATTCGTAATTTCTTTGTCAAAGTAATCCTAATTCTCCATTAATTTTTCCGAAAGAGGAGTGAAGTACGTTAATTTCTTGACTTGTTCATTGAATGATTTTGTAAATAGTGGTACGGTCCAATTCTATTCCAAATACATAATGTTACCTTTCAACTAGTTCATGGTGTAAAGCATTGAGAATTATGAATTAATCCCTTTGTAAGCTCTTTTTGAGTGGTTGATTCTTCCTTGGTATAGAATCGGGCGATATATTGAACACAATTAATATTCTTCTCTACATTTTCTAGGATTCCTCAAAAGTAGGTATCAAATAGAGATTTAAGATTTTCTTTTAAAATAGTTCTAGTTTCTTTAATATATAGTGTCTGAGAGGTCTGACCAAATGTGTCTAGATTTTCAATAGGAGTTAGAGAGTGAGTTTTCAAAGAATTATGAATAGTCTCTACCCAACCATTATACTACGAGGTCAAGGTTATTATTGTAGAATCATGTCTAGTCCTTTCATTCCTAAGTTTGGCAGTGCTTGTAAAAAATTTATCACTAGTTGTACTAAGGTTATGTTGAATATCCTCTATCACTTTCTTTACAAAAGTAACTGCATCAGCCTCACTCAAACATACTATCTATCTTGGAGCAGACACCACTTTTCCACACTACCACATTTCTACTACTAAATAAATGAGACAGTGTAATTTATCACTCAAATCAGTGTTTTCTCTTATAGCTATCTAAATTTCATATTCCAACTGAGACTAAATAGATATATTGATAGCTAAAAAGACATTTTCTTTAAATATTTTAAAATCTTCTTTAGTGATAGAGTCACTAGAAAGGGTCTCATCCAATTATTCCCTTGCAATAGGTAAAAAACTTCATCTTTGGAATATTCATAATATAATCCCAATGATACATACCCAGGATTCATTGCCCATTCAGTCATTATATAATCATCTAGATTAGTGATAGTATCAAGACCTACTATTCAATGTTAATTCTCTTATTCATCTTGATTTTCTCTTTCTTGAGGCTCCCCTCTAGTCTGAGCATTCCTTACTAGTTTCTCACCTACACTATGAGGTATTATTATTTCATAAACTAAATGAGGTATATGAATTTCTTGAGCTTCCACTTCATAATCCACTTCATCATTTTCCCTTACATCAACAACAACTTGGGGATGTTCTTCCAACCGAGCATGATCCACAACTTCAACTATTTCAATATCTTCACCTTGATCTTCCATATAATGGTAATTATCACATCCACTGAATTCATCATCCTCATATCCAATGACATGTTCTTTATCCTCATTTTTATCACCAAATTTATCACATTCTTCCGATTCACTACCATTTCCACTTTCCCCATATTTTCTTTCTTCATCTTCTTCCTCAGATCCACTAGATCTACTTATATATTCTACACTACATGAGACTTCTATCTCCTCATCCCCATTATATTCAGCAGCGTGATCATCAAAAGGTATGTCAAGTGTTGGACTAGGACGTCCAATGGAAAAACATTTGTGATGTTTAGTGGGGTCAGGATCACTCCTATCATCAATAGGTGATCCATGATCTCTAACTAGAGTGTCATGATCTTCTTATTCTTCTAAAGAGTAAAAAACTTCCTCATTTTAATTTAGACTAGGATTATCAATAATCTTGGATCTAGTTGGATAGTCCAATGGATTGAAGATCTCATAGATCTTATCTTTTTCTTGAATCCATTCACTCTTTATTTGGCTCTTGTTGATTTTCATCCTCTTACAAATCTCTTTATTGAGGCAGATCCCACTACACTCAGATACAACTTCTTCTCCTTCATATAAACAACCTTCCTCTATAAACATAGCTGAGTTCATATGTGGATAGAGTAGAGATTTTGTTTTTTAGGAAGGTTTAATCATCTCATTAATGTGCACAATAAGGTACTTACCAAAATTTAAGTTGATCCCTTTTCTTAGAAGATAAACCAAGTATAGATCCTGATATTTCAGAGAAACAATGTCCCCTTTCTTGAGAAAGATTTGATTCTGGATAAAATTAAACTGTATTCTTTATTCTCTACTTAACTCTGTGGTAATGGGTCTTCTGTTCTCATCATTATTAGTAAGTTATATTAATGTTGTATCAAAGAAAACATATCACTCTCAGGTGAATAGATAACTTGATAATCATTAAATACACCTTCATGATGAACATTAAGACATTAATCCCAATGTCTTGAAGAGAATGAGATTATCACCCCTTTCACTGTGAATTTCTCCCAGTCAACATCACTTACTTCTAATAGAAACACCATATTCAAGTAAAATTAATGAAATAGATTCGGGTAAAAGGGACGTTCATTATTAGAGAACCACTCAATCCATGCTTGTTATTACAGTACCTTGAGGAGAAGATACATTTTTTCTAAAATCAATTCCACAAGAACTTCTTATTCTAGAGTTACAACAAATTTTCCCAAAGCAAGATTTACTGGTGATGAGGAATTTCTTGTTTCACATTTCTATTTCTTATAAGAATGATACTCACCATCATCAAGAGATCGCTTCACATGAGCCATTAAAATTAGTTCAGTATGAAGGTCAGAAGTAAAATGTTCCAGGGTTGAGAGAGGGCAATATCCAAGAGAGTGATTGGGTAATGGAGTACTGTGGATCGATTCAAATTTATATAATTTATGTCTTTTGAAATCATGAAATCATGGAATCATGAACCATATTCAACAAAATCAATGAAACACTATTATATTGATTAATTCAAAAGCATATAAAAATTGTGATTCATCGATGTCATCATGATATATTTTTTATTACACTATTGATGTCAGCATGACAAGGTGTCAGTGTCAGCATGAAAATTGTATCCGTGTTGGTAAGAAAACTGTGTTGGGTTTGGCATGAAAAATTCACAGAAAATGAGGAAAGTTATAAAAAATGGTGATATAGATAGATCATTCATAACTCATGTCTGATGCAGGTTATTCTTTCAATGTTCAATGGTTTAGTGAAACTTTTAGCGCGCTGATGTTCAGGGCCAATAAACTCTAATGTTATATCACCTTTTTGATAATGGTCTCTAAAAAAGTGATGTCTTACATCAATATGATTTGTTCATGAATGTGAAAAATAATTCTTAGAAGTATTAATATCACATGTGTTATCACAATTTATAGACACGTGTTGGAATTGATATCCATAATCACGTAATGTGTGTTTTATCCACAAACTCTGTGCATAAAAGCTACTAGTAGTTATGTATTCTACATCAATAGTAGATAGTACAACTGAATTTTTTTCTTAATACACAATGAACCTAGAGACTTTCCCAAAAAGTGACTTGTTCTAAAGGTTATTTTTCTATCTAAATTACAACTACCAAATTTATCATCTTAATAACTAACAAAATCAAATGGTTGTCCTCTAGGATAAATCAATCCGTAATTATTTTTTTGTTTTAGGAATTTGAAAATCTTTTTAATATCTTTTAAATTAGAATCATTGGGTTTTCTTGAAAATTACACACATTAAAATAGTAAACATAATATATGTCCCACTATAAGTTAAGTATAGTAGGGTCCTAATCATTCCTCTATAAGTGGTTTGATCAAAAGATTTACCATCTACATCAAGGTATAATTTATAGGTAGTTCTCATTGGAGTTTCACTACTTTTAGTGTTATCCAAGACAAAAAAAATTAGAAGATCTTTATTATATATGATCTGATTTAAAATAATAACTTTTTTATTTTGAATGACTTGAAATCCATGGAATAATTTTAGTTCTTCCATTATACTCATTTCAAATTCCCATTGCATCAATTTTAAAAAATCATCACATAAATAATTTTTTTAAAATCCAAAATTAATATCATCTACGTAAATTTTTACTATTAAAACAAATGTGGCAATTATTTTTAAAAAGAGAGTATGATCATCTATACCTTTTTTTAAAACATTGGAAGTAAGAAAATTTCTGAGCATATCTACCAAGCTCTTGGAGCATGATTTAAGCCTTATAAATATTTTTTCAATTTTAAAAAATTATTTGGAAAATGTGGGTTTGTAAAACTAGGGGTTGTTCAAAAAAACATCCTCAACTATATAACAATTTAGCAATTCACTCGTGACATCCATTTGATACAGTTTCAAATTTAAATGTGTTGAATATGCATGAAATATTCTAATGGATTCAAGTATAGCATCTGGTGCAAAGGTTTCTTCATATTTAATTCTTTCTTCTTGACTATAACCTTTTTCAAGCAATCTATCCTTTTTTCTAACTATGTTACAAAGATGATATACTTTTTTTCTTGAACACCTATTTAGTGATTATGGTCAAGGTGTCTTTGGGCCTATTCAAAAGGTTCCAAACATTATTCCCTTAAAATAGATTTATCTCCTTTTGGATATACATCTCCCAAAATTAATCATTAATAGCATAATTGATGTTTTTAGGCTCTATATTTGATATAAAAGCTTGATTCTCAACATGATTTCATAGAGAATCTATATTCTATGTTCAGTTATCAAAATATCCAACTATTGCATCTAGTGGACAGTTCATAAGGGGTTTTAAAGCACTTGAAAAAGAAGGGATAGTCACTCTTGGTTCTTCAATAATTTTGGGTTCATTATAGATTGAATCTATAGAATTTCTTGAAATAGAAGTTTTAACATATTTTTTTATATGATCGTTAGAAGTCATATCATTGATGTTCAGATTTGAAAAGTGTTCCTCAAAATTCACTAGGTAGGTCTTAGGTTCATTTGAATCTATTTCATCAAATTTTATATGTATATATTCTTCCAAACATTTGGTTATTTTGGTAAATTATATATTGGCTTTACTAAAGATTGAATATCTTAGAAAAATTTTGTCATCACTCTTAGAGGAAAAATTATCAAGACTGTTCTTAGTATTAATAATATATTCTTCGCAACCAAAATATTTTATGTAATTAACCTTGGGTTTTATATTATTCCCAACTCATAAGGAATTATATTAAGGATAGGTCTAATTATTACATTGATAATAATATAGCATGTTTTGTTGACATCCTATACCCAGAAAATCATAGGTAGGCTTTAATAATTAAGAATTGTTCTATAAATTTCTTGTATGGTTCTATTTCTTCTTTTTAAAACACCATTTTTGGAGGTTTACAAGGGGAAAAGAGGTTTTTACTATAACCATTTTATGAGAAAAAGGATTCAAACTCATGGTTTTCAAACTTAATCCCATGTTCACTCCATAGATATTTTATCCTAATTCCACTATGATTTACTACAATATGAGCATACTTGGTGAAATGAGAGAATGCTTCAAATATGTAAGAGAAGAAGATGTTCTAAGTATACCTAGAATTGTCATCTACAAGAACATAAAATAGTGCTTCCAATTTAAATTAGAGACACTAGTTTGTCCAAAAAAATCCATGTGAACTAACTTGATAGGGTAAGATGTTGAAACTTCTTTCATTATATTGAAATATATTTTGTGTTTTTTACCCTTTTGACAAGGATTACAAACTTTTTCATTTTTAAACTCATTTTTGGGTAGGTCCGTGACTACACCGTTTCTATTAATATTTATATGGGAGTGTATATTACAGTGTCCATGTCTTCTATATCATAACAAAGAATCTTTTTGAATTACTCTTCAACTGGAAATTTTTTGAGAAACTAAGGAATATAAGTTAACAACATAAACTTTTTCATTTCTAAAAGGTGAAAATATTAATTGATTCTTAGAGTTAATAAATATTACAAGAATAATTTTAAATTTTAACATGAAATCCCTCGTCACATAGGTTAGAGGTGCTAAGAATATTATATTTTAATCCATAAAAAAAGAAATTTAGCAATTAAAACGGAGTTAGAGTTACCAATTTGGCATAGGACAATTATGATCCCTTTATCATTATCACCAAAGGTGACATACCCACCATAAATATTTTTTAAACTATTGAAGCACGGGTAATCTTTTATCATGTGTCTTGAACATACACTATCCAAGTACCATAAGCTTTTACCAGAGCTCTTCAAACATCTTTCTGACCAAATAATCAAACAAAAAATAATGTTGGTACCCAGGTTTGTTTGGATCTAGTAACATTAGTAATCAGTTATTTAGGAACCCAAATATGCATCATAGGTTTCCTATAATAATTATATAACATATTTTACTAATAGACGGTATCCGATCAATAAAATATATAGGTAGTAAAAGATTTTTCAGAACTAGAACTAGCAACAAAAATTTCATTTTTAGGTAGAAAAAAAGATTTTCAACATTTAGTCACAAACTTGTTTTTGGTGAGACTTATTTTTCCATGTTTTTATCCTATACCAGTACTATATCTAGGGGAAAAATAATTACCAATCATCTATGTAAGTGTATTTTTTCCATTGGTAAATTTATTTAGGTCATTTTTAATTGCACAATAGATAATTTAAGTTCATTGTCCGCCTTGAGTAATAGAACATTTTTTATTTTCTCTACAGAAATTTCTTATTTAATAGTATTAGTTAAGGCATGCTCTTCCTTAAAGGATTTGTATTTATCCTTTAGTCCATTATTGATGTCTTCAAGAATATGAAATTATTCAAATAATTCTTCACTAGTCATATTTTTAAAATCAATTTCATCTCTAGGATAATAGGAATTTTGTTCGAGAGATGAATGGGATACCTCAGTTGTATTTTTCATAAAACACATATTGGATTTGTCAGTTGTTTCATCATGTAAATACTTTGAGTCACATGATCTATCCATAAAAGTACACCATGATTCCTTCATGGAAATTTTATACTTTATATCCTTTTCTGCATATTTATTATTATATTTTATCTTAGGATAGTCATCCATTACATTTCCTTTAGTCTTACAATCATAAAAGACTATTTCAACAGATATGTCACTTCTTTTCCAATCATTCTTTTTGTTTTCCTTTTGATCATATCCTTATTTGATGTTAGGATTTCTGAAAATTTTCTTTCTTCTCTAGAACATCATAATTTTTTCTTCTAATTAATCCATTTCCACATCACTATATGATGATTAATCTTCATTCCTTATACTTTCAAAATGAGATTGTATCCTTTATTTTTCATTATTCTTGAAGTATTGGTTTTGAAAGCCACCAACTTTCTCTTCGGTTCATCTTCATCTTCCTTGTTGGTTTTTAGTTCTTCCTCATAAATGCTCAACTTGAATATCATCTCCTTGATTGGAATATTGCTAATATCATAGGATTCTCTAATTTAGAATGAGGTCCTTCTCTATCTATATAATAAACATCTGAGTATTCTCATAATTTTCTCTTTAGCTAAAACATCTCTTCCATGAGATATCATTGTGTTCAATATTTCATTAAACCTAAGATACATGTCAGAAATAGGCTAATCAGGATTCATTTTAAAGTTATCATATTTAAAAGTATATGTTTTACGTCTCATATCCTTAACACCAGAGGTTCCTTTATGTGAAACAGATGAAGGGTCCCAAATTTCATGGGATGTTTTACATGCATAAATTTTGTTACACTCTTCATATCCTAACAAACAGTATAATGAATTCATTTCATTGTAATTATTATTATAAAAATAAATAATTGGGTCATCCCATGTATTCCTATCAGTAGCATAAATATTATATTCATATATAATTGACGACAAAATCTCAAAACCCATTATTTCTATGTTCATTTTCATTTTCATTTTCCATTGTAAATAAATTGTTCAATTAAAGAATGAAATTATTTTGGTTGAAGAAACATTCAATATATTATATTTACTAAAGAATAAAAAGTGCAAATATTCAATGAACAAAAAATTTAGAACAAATATAAATTTTGAGATCATTAAAACACAACTAAAATCAAAGTTGAAAAACAAATTAAAATTTGAATGTAGGGATTTTTAATACACCTTTAATATAAAATTTTGGTCAAAGTAGGACACTCAAGAGGGGTTGAATTGAGTTCCAATAAGAATCTATGTTAAAAATGTTAAATTATAACGCGCCTCAAATTTAAAATAAAACATGCCCGTTAACCAAGGTAGTAAAATCATAATAGCCTAGTTGTTCAAATAGTTTCTAAGAATAATGATTAATTATCAGTTATAACAGTAGTAGATATTGATACAAAATTTTAAACTACTATAATATGGAGAAATAGTTATAAATACTATCCATGAATAACTATCAGAGTAAAATTTAGTTTCCTAAAATATAAGTTAAAATATAGAAAGAATAAATTGAAAACACAGCAGATAAAAGATGTTGTTCGGTCTCAAGATGAATCCCAATCCACTCCACTTGGTGAAGGTAGGTCAATTTCATAGGTAGTTCATCTATGTCAGTGATACATATGCATGGTTAGGTCCTCTATGTTGGTGATTCAAATGCATCGGTAGGTCCTCTATGATGGTGAGTCCTATGCATCGGTAGGTCATCTGCGCTGTCGGTATCTTATCTCTTCTGTCGGTGTCAGTATATTATAATTTGAAAATATTTTTGTCCCAATTATCTTACAATATAAATGTAAACAAATTATACAAAATTTATGTGAGATCTTACTTATACATAATTTCACATATTGAAATGTAAATAATTATGATTGAAATGTTGAGACATGATTAATAAAAATTGATATGATTAATATGAATTTACATGTTTTGTGAATGGACAAGATTTTTAAATTTACATGATTTGTGATTATTAAAACTACTAATAACATATAGAAGGAACAATAGTCTCCTGTTGGCCTAAACAATCCTTATATCCCAACACATGACATTGAAAAACACATAAAATATCCCAAAGAGGGGTGAGTAATAACTCAATTGGAATTCCCCTAAAAATTCCCAATACACATCACTTGGAAAAAGAAAGGATATCATATTTTATATATAATAGGTGAAAATTAGTTAAAATGGATATATAAATCCATGTGAGAAAACCATAAACAAGATTACTTCTCTCTATTCACATTTAGGGTGAGTGGGCACCGACAAAAAAGACACAAAATTCATATTACATATTTCAAAATTCAAAATAATAACCCTAACCATCAAACTGTTCCAAAATACTTCAAAAACACCATTCAAAATTCAAACAGGAGAAATCATCACTACCTCTCTATGATCACCATGACACATCACCTTTTTCAATTTTAAAAAAAGATACCATCATTACGTCCTCAAAGCTACCGCCTCATGGTCACCTTCAACAAAACCATCCCACTGGAAAAAAAAACACTATGCAAGATTTCAAAATATAATAACTAATTTAAAAAGGTACATCAGATTTCGTGGAGGCCATGATCCAAGCAACCCACATAATCCAAAATCACATCGCCTATCATCAAATTCTTGGGAACACCACCATCGTCACTGTCAGAGCTGATGACCAGAACTCGTCATCATAACCACCATCCACCAACACAACGAAGAAACC
Organism: Viscum album; assembly: GCA_963277665.1. Taxonomy (NCBI): domain Eukaryota; kingdom Viridiplantae; phylum Streptophyta; class Magnoliopsida; order Santalales; family Viscaceae; genus Viscum; species Viscum album. Next base: position 909,398,270 of record OY728148.1, read on the forward strand.
ATTCCAATAACATTACCCAACAAATCCATCTGAACAAAAGCATACAAATGAACAAGAAACCAAATGGTATTGAACTCCAAGGTAGGAAGAAATTCCAATATAGAGAATCAATGAACTAGAAACCCCAAAATCAGAGCATCCAAAGTGTAGAGACCCGAAACTGGACGTACATTGACATTACATTACATTTGCGGAATACTTAGTACATACACACAAGGATCGTAATAGTTTAGTGTCTTTGGAAACTCGGAACATAATCTTCTAATCGTGGTGAAAGATCTTCAACATCTCCTATAAAGATCTTCCCTTTTTTTTACCTAAAACCTTTCTTTATATCCTGGGGAAAAGAAAACATAAAAGGGTGATCTCAAATGCCCAGTAATGGTAAACAAAAGAAATATCAATCACATCGTATTCATAATAACATAACATTTTGGAAATCTTAACCTGCAAAAGAGAGAATAATTTCATAACATGGGATAAATCATGGTAGTGAAATGTAATCACAATAATCATAACTTAAACCATGAAAATTTGTGGCATTCACACATAATCATAGAGAATCATTTCTTGTTACTCAAGACTCATTGCCAAGACTATATTAGTGGACAAAGTCCCTTTCTGAATCGAGTAACCCTCGTTTCAGTCCTGTTCCACTGAACCGGTATAACCTACCGTTCCAGCCCTGTATATCTCATGAGATATGAAATCTTTACCCAATGCATTGGAGGGAGATATAGGTCCCACCCATCTTATAATGAATCCTTTCTTATGTGTGCCACATAATCATAAATCATACATCATCGCATAACACATGTAACAAAAATGGGATTCTTGAAACATCATGACATCATAAAACAAATCATATAAGGTAAATGACTTCATAAAAATAATTTCCTCAAAACAAAATCAAATCAGTGTAATAATAGGGATAAAAACAGAACCCTATATTATCTTAGATGGAAAATAATTTTGATAAAACATTTGAACTCCATTCTTGAGGAAAATATCCTTTCTACTTCAAAAAAACATTTCTTTTCTTAACATGTCATACAATTTTAAACTAAAAGAAGTTGATTAAAAATAAACTTGAATAATTGTAAAGGAAACTTCTTGGAAATAATGTTTTAGAAATCCATTCATGCCGTATAAGTTAAAAAATCATTGTTCGTACTTTTGTCGGAGATGTCAAAAAGTACCTCGTACGAAAAACGACAAAAGATTCCTTTCATTTCTTTTACTAAAAACTCACCGAAGGGTAAAAATGGATTTAAACAATTGTAGGTGGATGGAAATAATATTAAATATTTATGAAACATGGATGTGGATGATAAAATACACCCCAGTAAACACTTACGAATAAACAATCTCGGATAAAAATGAGATTATGATATTTCCCTTACCTTAGGTCCGACTTGCATTGTAAGTGTCCTAAATTCCTGTATAATGATTTAAATAATGTTATTGACTTATTCCATAATCATACATATTGATATGATATCATATATGGTCATCTTCTTAGCTTCTTGTTAGTAATATTTCATTGTTACTTGTTACTCGGGTCTTTATTGCCTTTTGTTCTTATGCGTGTTTTGCCGAATAAATTCTTATTCTTAATTTAAGGTTATAGATTCCTTATATACAGAATGATATTAGTGTAACATATATCATATTTATTCATTCAATTCATTTATATAATTACTATGTAATGATGATCATGTAGAACGAGTCTCATCACATCGTGGAGACGGTATTCCGTACGTACGCACGAGTGATGATATCGTTCCTATGATCGTGGAATTGTATTGGAGTATATATATATATTATTTCAGTATCAATATTACTTTATAATAATAATAAATAGTTACTCATTACACCATTATACCCATCCTTGTAAGGTGGTGGTGGAAAATAGATTACACCACGGCGTGGAGACGGTATTCCGTACGTACGCACGCGCGGTGATTTCATTTTTCCGTAGGATGGATGGAAGGTGAATTAGGGTTGTTTAATATTTATAATAACATATCAGTATGTAATTAATACTTATGTTATTACTTTATCATGAAACAAATAAAGAAGAAGAAGTTGAAGAAGAAAGAAATTGAAAAGATCGGTAATGGATATTACCTCTTCTTTGGAATGCCTCTTTGAATCATCCACTTAGGGAACTAATATTGGTCTTTGAAAAAGACCAGGACCTCTAGGATTATTCTAGGGAAGTGTAGAGGAGAAAATGGCAGGGGTTGGCCGAGCTTGAGTGCTCAAATTGGTGTGAGGAGGAGGGGGAGGAGGTGTCCTTTTATAAGGGAGGAGAGTGGCACCTTAGGAATATCTCAAAAGATTATTTTATATTAATGTCAAAATCGGTTTATAATGGTTCCAAATGGGTCTTATTTCGAAGCTAAAGTGGGGATGGGTCGAAATCCTATCAACCAATAAGATTTAGAAAAGTTTAGGTTATTATTTTAACCTTATCAATTAGATTTAACTCTAAGTTAAATAATTTAACTTTTACTATGTCTTTTTGTTTTCTTTCACTATATTGTTAATACACTTACTATAACATGCCAAACGAACCCCAAATTGTATATTATTAATACATATATCCTTATCTAAGTCATTTGGCCGAAACTTAGATTTTTAGGAATAAAATAACAATTAATAATATAATATTTGATTTAAAAACTATTTTGTGTCAATTTTGACACTATTTGATATATGATTTTTGTGAAAGTCATAACAGAATTATATGTTCGAACCAAGTTGATTAAATCAACACTAATATATCATAGTAACCTATAAAATTAGTGGAATTCATAAAAAGTCTCAAATTACATTCATTTGAGCATTTATAACATCAATTATGTTAATATTTTCTTAAATGGGTAATTACTGCATCATCGTTGTGTCAAAAATAAATTAATTTATTTAAAGTAGAAAAATTATAAATAAAATATCATTATGTAGGAAATATATTTATCTTTCTAATGAATATTTATAGTCGAATTTATCTTATGTATAACCCCATATTAAAAATGTTTTAGTTATTGAACTTTGATTTTAACTATTTTAACTATTCATTAAATAAAATAATATTAAATGTCATAATCTAATCGAAGTGGACCTAAATGGTCATATTATATTCATAAATTTGTTTTTGGTCGAATTACACTTATCCAATAGAATTAGGACATGTGTTAGGGTAATAGTAATATCATATTTACCCTTAGTTACCCTATTTACTATTAACCGCGGTAAAAAAAGTAAAAAGTTACTATTCACCAAAAAATTATTTTTATCTCATTGAACCACATTTTACTTACTGATATCAACCGTGTCTGTCGGATTTTCGAAATTCCATTCACAGAAGCGGTAAAATTATGTTTTATGCAAAATTCAGTTTTTAACCTACCACTTAGTGGTTTCACTATTCATCAAAAATTGAAGTTTTTCAGAAAAATGCCAAAATTTCACCCGAAGCTATAATTGATATTCCGAATTCAAAAATGAAGTGTATTTTACCAAATTCATAACATATAAGTTGCATTAATTAATTTTATAATTAAATCCCACTGTTAAAACAAATAGCGTGTTTTTAAGAAACAATATCTACCAAAAGATTGACACTTGATTATGTCTGGTTTAAATGTGAAATTACATCCAATGACCAAAATCGTATTAAATTGTAAAAATATATTCTAAATATACTTTAAAACCACTCAATTTAATGATTTATCACTATTAATTATTTTGATTAAAAAAGTTGTTTTAAATTATAATCTAGTAATTTTCACTATTCATCAGAATATGAAAGATATCCGAAAAGTACCAAAATTTCACCCTAAGCTAATTTCGATATTACGAATCCAGAAATTAATTCCATTTTGAAAAATAAAATATAAAAAATTTCAAAAAGTGGTTATTACTATTCATAACGGCTAGTTTTAATAATATTTTAATAGCATATTATTGTTTAATGAAACTCGTTATTGCGTACTACACACGCTATCGAGGAAGGTCGCGATTGCGTGTAATGCAAGGCAAGTCAAGGATGTGTGTTGTGCAAGCTCCTTTTGATGTAGCGTAAAACACAAGACATTAATAAAATTAAAAAGAATATTTTTCATAAAATCTCGGGCTGTTACAATCTACCCTCCTTAAAATGAATTTCGCCCTCGAAATTCATCGGGGTTATAAATGGGTTATTATTAAAAAGTTTCTTTAATATAAACCCACATCGTAAAAAGAAATATCAAAACCAATCTTTAAAAACAAAAGTATGAAACGTAACAGTTACCCAAATAAACTAGTCACTAGGTTTCCACATAGGTGAAAATATAGATATGGAAGAGAAATCTAACCATCATGTTCTGATGGAGAGTGGTAGAGAGCATGGCTATGGAAAAGCCAGCAATCACAAAGCCATAAATTTGTGACGATTTAAGGTACCATCTGATTCATCAGATATAAGATCACTAGGACAACATTTTTGGTTTTCAAGATCGTTTCCCTAATGTTAAAGAATTTGAATTAGAATAAATACTTTATTTTGGTACAATCTCACTGTTGTTCATGCCTTTAACAATTTTCACTTCATCTCTTAAATAAATGAAGTTGAATTTGTTATTCGTGAAGTGTTAGCAGATCATGTGATAGAATGACGGGTCATTCCATCTGTCTCAAACAAAAGGTTAGCAAAAAAAATTATATACATAAGTCTATCTATAGTGAGATTAATCATATATGGTTCCTAAAATGGACTTATACATCATATGTCATACAACTTAATATAATAAAACTAGTTTCTACTAAACAGGGACTTCCTGTAGGCCAGTAGTAGGCGATAAAGTCCAGTCGCACTTCGGTTGTGGGTTCGATTCCCACAGCCTTGTCCGACGCGATGGGCTGTCGCCCGTCCTGCAGGTTGTCCTTTTTCTAAAACTATATTACTATAACATCCCATCAATAATATCGAAAAAAAACTTCTATCCTTAAACAATACTAGCTTATTCCAACATAATCCATTCCAATCTTTAGGCTTACCCATAATACTGCAGTCCACTCTCATAATATAGTGAAAACAATTACCAGAGATTTAATACCATCGTTGATCCCCATAAGATATGTCTTGTTGGTCACATTCAAAACATTCAAAGTCCTTAATCATGTATTCTCTTGAATACCTTAGTGAAAACATGAATGCAGTTTAAAGTTAACACTTTCCACATACCAAAATCCTCAAAATTCTATATACTCAAACCATGATATCACTTAGTCCTTATATCAATCATGAGCTCATGAATACTATTAAACATTTCATTTTCTCGTTTTCCCTTCATTATGCACATATCATCTTATTTCCAAAAAATATCTCAATCACTTTGAATACCACATCAATAAATATTGCAATACTCAATTATACAACATTATTTTGGAATCCCATTACATAAACACTTAATCATTCTACCACATCGTTGTCATATTCAACATTGCCAATAGTGATCGCATGTGACATCCCTTTGTCCTTTGCCTTCAGTGGTTGCTCATGTTGATCATCACTAACCCTTGGATTAGGGCATTTATTAGCATAATGCCCCATTTCCTTGCACTTGAAGCATTGAAGTGTTGGTGGTACGTTCTCTGCAGTGTTTGCTTTATTCACATCATTAGAAACCCTTTTTCCATTACTTCGACACTCAGCTGCTCGATGACCTTCTTTTCCACACTTAAAAAATTTTCTAGTCCCTTTAAGACAATCTCCACCATGATTCTTTCAACACTTTGTGCATAAGGAAACATTCATCTTCTTTTCATCAATATTCTGAGATTTCTCCTTGAACTCCATCTTTCGTTTCTTGTCAAAACCATGAGATGGATATGTAACACCAACTTCCATTTCTACCTTGATAGCACAACGCACAATTTCTTCATAGCTACTGAAGTCTCTTATAGCTAATTCCCTTCGAACACTTGGTTTTAAGCCACTGAAAAATCAATAAACTTTACTTTCAGGTTGGATGATAATGCCAGATGCATAACTTGCAAGTCTTGTAAAATTCGCTTCGTATATACCAATAGATTCATCATCTTTTTGCTTTAGTTCAAGAAACTCCTTCTCCATCTTTTTTCGAAGAATACGAGGGAAGTACTTATTGAAAAATAAGTTCTTGAACTCGTCCCATTCCATGGACTCAATTTCATCTCTTTGCCTTGTATTCTTGATTAAATTCCACCATTGATCAGCTTCACCTTCCAAACGATATACTGCTAAGATGACTTTATCATGTTCAGAACATTGAATAACTAAAAATATCTTTTCAGTGGTACTGATCCATTGTTCAGCAACAAGTGGATCGGAAGACCCACTGAAAGAAGGTCGACGTTGCCTCATGAAGGACTCAATAGAATATTGTTCCCTTCTCTGCTCATTTGGAAGTCCAGAATGATTCATAGCTTGTGTAAGTATAGAAATAAGATTTTGCACTCCATCTCCCATAACATTTGTTTTTTCAGGAGGACAATCATTGCATTGTCCATTGCATTGATCAACACGGTTCCTTCGGGTTCCAGCCATCGTCTAAAACCCAAAAAGAATAGTGTGAGAGGCAAAAATCATGATAGGGAAAACAACATAATAAAGGGTAAGTACCTTCAATATCTAACATCTTAGGTTTAATTCTATGATCGTTAGCGTAGTTCTAGTACTATAACCTATACGTATACTTAACCTTAGGGACATCCCTAGACATACCGTAGAAATATCTCTAGGGATCTCACTAACGTTTTCGCATCCTAGTTTCCAAAGGTTGACTAAACCTTTCCTTTGATACCAACTGTAGAGACCCGAAACTTGACGTACATTGACATTACATTACATTTGCGGAATACTTAGTACATACACACAAGGATCGTAATAGTTTAGTGTCTTTGGAAACTCGGAACGTAATCTTCTAATCGTGGTGAAAGATCTTCAACATCTCCTATAAAGATCTTCCCTTTTTTTTACCTAAAACCTTTCTTTATATCCTGGGGAAAAGAAAACATAAAAGGGTGAGATCAAATTCTCAGTAAGGGTAAACAAAAGAAATATCAATCACATCGTATTCATAAGAACATAACATTTTGGAAATCTTAACCTGCAAAAGAGAGCATAATTTCATAACATGGGATAAATCATGGCAGTGAAATGTAATCACAATAATCATAACTTAAAACATGAAACTTTGTGGCATTCACACATAATCATAGAGAATCATTTCTTGTTAGTCAAGACTCATTGCCAAGACTATCTTAGTGGAAAAAGTCCCTTTCTGAATCGAGTAACCCTCGTTTCAGTCCTGTTTCACTGAACCGGTATAACCTACCATTCCAGCCCTGTCTATCTCATGAGATATGAAATCATTACCCAATGCATTGTAGGGAGATATAGGTCCCACCCATCTTATAATGAATCCTTTCTTATGTGTGCCACATAATCATAAATCATACATCATCGCATAACACATGTAACAAAAATGGGATTCTTGAAACATCATGACATCATAAAACAAATCATATAAGGTAAATGACTTCATAAAAATAATTTCCTCAAAACATAATCAAATCAGTGTAATAATAGGGATAAAAAAAGAACCCTATATTATCTTAGATGGAAAATAATTTTGATAAAACATTTGAACTCCATTCTTGAGGAAAATATCCTTTCTACTTAAATTTTTTTTCCTTTCTTAACATGTCATACAATTTTAAACTAAGAGAAGTTGATTAAAAATAAACTTGAATACTTGTAAAGGAATGTTCTTGGAAATAATGTTTTAGAAATCCATTCATTCTGTATAAGTTAAAAAAACATTGTTCGTACTTTTGTCAGAAAAGTCAAAAAGTACCTCGTACGAAAAACGACAAAAGATTCCTTTCATTTCTTTAACTAAAAACTCACCGAAGGTTAAAAATGGATTTAAATAATTGTAGGTGGATGGAAATAATATTACATATTTATGAAACATGGATGTGGATGATAAAATACACCCCAGTAAATACTTACGAATAAATAATCTCGGATAAAAATGAGATTGTGATATTTCCCTTACCTTAGGTCTGACTTGCATTGTAAGTGTCCGAAATTACTGTATAATTATTTAAATAATGTTATTGACTTATTAAAGAATCATACATATTTATATGATATCATATATGGTCATATTCCTAGCTTCTTGTTAGTAATATTTCATTGTCACTTGTTACTCGGGTCTTTATTGCCTTTTGTTCTTATGCGTGTTTTGCCGAATAAATTCTTATTCTTCTTTTAAGGTTATAGATTCCTTATATCAAGAATGGTATTAGTGTAACATATATCATATTTATTCATTCAATTCATTTATATAATTACTATGTAATGATGATCATGTAGAACGAGTCGCATCACATCTTGGAGACGGTATTCCGTACGTACGCACGAGTGATGATATCATTCCTATGATCGTGGAATTGTATTGGAGTATATATATATTATTTCAGTATCAATATTACTTTATAATAATCATAAATTGTTACTCATTACACCATTATACCCATCCTTGTAAGGTGGTGGTGGAAAATAGATTACACCACGGCGTGGAGACGGTATTCCGTACGTACGCACACACGGTGATTTCATTTTTCCGTAGGATGGATGGAAGGTGAATTAGGGTTGTTTCATATTTATAATAACATATCAGTATGTAATTAATACTTATGTTATTACTTTATCATGAAACAACTAAAGAAGAAGAAGTTGAAGAAGAAAGAAATTGAAAAGATCGGTAATGGATATTACCTCTTCTTTGGAACGCCTCTTTGAATCCTCCACTTAGGGAACTAATATTGGTATTTGAAGAAGACCAGGACCTCTAGGATTATTCTAGGTAAGTGGAGAGGAGAAAATGGCAGGGGTTGGCCGAGATTTAGTGCTCAAATTGGTGTGAGGAGGAGGAGGAGGAGGTGTCCTTTTATAAGGGAGGAGAGGGGCACCTTAGGAATATCTCAAAATATTATTTTATATTAATGTCAAAATCGGTTTATAATGGTTCCAAAGGGTCTTATTTCGAATCTAAAGTGGGGATGGGTCGAAATCCTATCAACCAATAAGATTTAGAAAAGTTTAGGGTATTATTTTAACCTTATAAATTATATTTAACTCTAAGTTAAATAATTTAACTTTTACCGGGTCTTTTTGTTTTCTTTCACTATATGGTTAATACACTTACTATAACATGCCAAAAGAACCCCAAATTGTTTATTATTAATACATATATTCTTATCTAAGTCATTTGTACGAACCTTAGATTTTTAGGGATAAAATAACAATTAATAATATAATATTTGATTTAAAAACTATTTTGTGTCAATTTTGACACTATTTGATATATGATTTTTGTGAAAGTCATAACAGAATTATATGTTCAAACCAAGTTAATTAAATCAACACTAATATATCATAGTAACCTAAAATTTAGTGGAATTCATAAAAAGTCTCAAATTACATTCATTTGAGCATTTATAACATCAATTATGTTAATATTTGTTTAAAAGGGTAATTACTGCATCATCGTTGTGTCATACATAAATTAATTTATTTAAAGTCTAAAAATTATAAATAAAATATCATTATGTAGGAAATATTTTTATCTTTCTAATGAATATTTATAGTCGAATTTATCTTATGTATAACCCCATATTAAAAATGTTTTAGTTATTAAACATTGATTTTAACTATTTTAACTATTCATTAAATAAAATAATAATAAATGTCATAATCTAATCCAAGTGGACCTAAATTGTCATATCATATTCATAAGGTTGTTTTTGGTCGAATTAAACTTATCTAATAGAATTAGGACATGTGTTAGGGTAATAGTAATATCATATTTACCCTTAGTTACCCAATTTACTATTAACCGCGGTAAAAAAGTAAAAAGTTACTATTCACCAAAAAATTATTTTTATCTCATTGAACCAAATTTTACTTACTGATATCAACCGTGTCTGTCGGATTTTCGAAATTTCCTTCACAGAAGCTGTAAAATTAAGTTTTATGCAAAATTCAGTTTTTAACCTACCACTTAGTGGTTTCACTATTCATCAAAAATTGAAGTTTTTCAGAAAAATGCAAAAATTTCACCCTAAGCTATAATTGATATTCCAAATTTAAAAATGAAGTCTATTTTACCAAATTCATAACATAGAAGTTGCATTAATTAATTTTATAATTATATCCCGCTGTTAAAACAAATAGCGTGTTTTTAAGAAACAATATCTACCAAAAGTTTGACACTTGATTATGTCTGGTTTAAATGTGAAATTACATCCAATGACCAACATCGTATTAAATTGTAAAAATATATTCTAAATATACTTTAAAACCACTCAATTTAATGATTTATCACTATTAATTATTTTGATTAAAAAAGTTGTTTTTAATTATAATCTAGTAATTTTCACTATTCATCAGAATATGAAAGTTATCCGAAAAGTACCAAAATTTCACCCTAAGCTAATTTTGATATTACGAATCCAGAAATTAATTCCAATTTGAAAAATAAAATATAAAAAATTTCAAAAAGTGGTTATTACTATTCATAACGGCTAGTTTTAATAATATTTTAATAGCATATTGTTGTTTAATGAAACTCGTTATTGCGTACTACACACGCTATCGAGGAAGGTCGCGATTGCGTGTAATGCAAGGAAAGTCAAGGATGTGTGTTGTGCAAGCTCCTTTTGATGTAGCGTAAAAGACAAGACATTAATAAAATTAAAAAGAATATTTTTCATAAAATCTCGGGCTGTTACACGAAGCACCTGAATCATCACTCCTCTATCACATTTCCAATCCACCATAGAACCATTGGGTTCGATCAGGTTGGGGCCTAGCATGATGGGAATAGAAAAAAGTGCAGTGGAGGAGGAAGGATGAGCCTCGAAATCCGAACACCATACCAGAAGAAAATCAAAACCAAAAGGAAGGGGAGAAGAGCAGATGAAACCCTAATTGCTGAGGGATAGAAAGGCATGATTATGGAATAAATCACATGAAGAGAATAGAGATGATAATGAAAACCTAAAAGAAACATACTAATAACAGAATCAAAGGACAGAAGACAAAAATGCCAAAGCTGATTGAGAAAATGATCCAAAAACAAGGCCCATCTGATAAAGAAATTCCATGCTCTATGATAATATGCCGACGAGGAAACAAAAGTAGGAGAAAATGAAACTGAAACCATCACTGATGTGTGAAAGGAAACTCTACCATGGAGAGGAAGGGGATGAAACCAGAAGACCACCAAACTAGATGAACATATTACTACCCATCCTTTTTAACATATTACTACATAATCCTAAAAAATTAGTGTCTGTAAAACAACCCTCATTTGAAATAATTTTTATCATGCATGTTACCTTCATAAAAACAATTTCATAATTCAAAAATCATATTTTTAAAATTATAAAAAATTGTTTTTTCTAAAAGCATCACAATTTAAAATATTTGAGAAACACAAAATAAATGATTTTCATCCATGAAAACACAAAAATATTCCATATAAAAGAAATTAAAACCATTAAAACAAACCAATAATTCATGTTTGAGAATAGTGGAGATAAGATTGAAGCCACTTTCCTCTCAATGGTTGATGGAGACGAATAATGAGACCAAATGTTTCTAGATCATGGTTAACAAAAATTTACATTCAATTAATTAAATAATATATATTTTAGATCCACATACTATCACCTTGATCTGTCTATAAAAGAATATATCTATGGATCCATGTGAGAGGAGAATATTATATATACCAAGTATAGGGAATTATAAGGACTTATCAACAATTGAAAATCACCAATACATATTTATTTTCCAAAAAAACTTATTTTTGGATTGAAGGGAATCACCTTTAGAGCCCATAATGGAAGAGTATTTCATGAGAGAGGATAAATAGTGAAAAAATAAGGGTCATGGGGACTTAGACCGAATTAAACTATAAAATGAAATGGGATGAGAGACACCACACCATGATAAAACTAACCTAACCATGTCACTATTGAAACAAATGTTGTTCATTGATGGAAATAGAGTGTGGTTTGTATTTATTTTTCAATCCTCACATGGAAGATCAGGGAGTTTGAAACTAATGGGATTATACAATTTAATCAGACAATAGTATTGATTGTGAAACTATTTCCTAGTGTTTTCCAAATATTTAGGTCTAAAATTTATAGAAGAGAGGAATGGATTGTTGGAAAAGGGTGTAGTGCTCAAGATTGTAGGTGGTTTGAAAAATTACATGTAATACATGTTTTGGGAAAATCTCATCAAAATATGGAAAATGATAAATGTGCACAAAAGATTTAAATGTGTGAAAAAGTTAAGGTAGTGCAAAAGAGACTTACATGGCCAATGTAACGTCAAAAGGGGTTTTATGTTCTTGGATAGAATCATACATGTGTGGTTATTGAGTCCTATAAATAGGTTGTTACCCCCTATCAAGACTTAATGAAAATTCAACGAGGGAAATGTTACTCTTCCATAGGATATCTTTTCACATGGAAGAGTAGTAGAAATTAAATATTGTGCACCCAATGTTACCTTAGTAAAATAAGAACTACTTAAACTTGTGGTGTAGCTATGCAAATGAAAAGGGTTGTACAGAAATTAAGGTTTGTGGAAAAATCATCTTACATGACAATCACAAATTTTCAACCCAAGAGAAGGTGTTGCACACAAGTTCCAGTGTGTGCTTTTTTCATGTTTGGAATATCTAGTTTGTTTGATCAAAGATTTCAGTGCTTCAATTAAGGTATTCGATGCAAAAAGAGTCTCTTACTAGACAGAGAAAAAGACTTCAATGTATATATGTTAATGAGGACTTCAATTTCATAAACTATGTTAGACTTCACCCATGGTAGTGTGAAAGGGGGAGTCTAAGAAGTATTTTGAGGGTCGTAGTGAGCTATCCATAAAATCTTGTAAATGTAGTGTTCCTAGAAATGGGTGATTGTTTACAAACTTTTTTAATCCACTACTAGTGAATATTAGTGGACTTTGGTATGGCCAACACACAATCGACATATGGTCCTTGGAATAGCCCTTAGTGTAGAACAAAGTAAAATTGTTGTGTTGTCTCTTTTTATTTAATTTTGTGATTTCTGATAGAATCCATCATATAGGTTTCATTAGTTTTTACCAATGTGGCAATAAGATCCCTTATTTTAGAAGAACAATTTGAAACCCAGATTTACCCCTCCCATCATAGGGTGTTCCGGTGTCGTTCAATAATTATCCCATAGACCATGGATTAGTCCCCCCCAAGATCATAATGCAGCCTTCCCAATGAAGAATGTCTGAAAATAACAACAATGGATAAATTGTAGATCATATTTTTTTTAGAGAAGGGGCTATGGTAAATCCCCATACACCATGTAGGAACCAAAAACAACTATGATGCATAGTACACTTTTATACTTTTTTTTCATGACATTTTTATTGGGGATGGAACTCCACCTTGATCCCCCCTACAAATTAGATGGTGGTCTCCAAAATATAGCAATTATAGGAATACACCACAACCCACACACCATGAAATAGACTTATAGAAAAAAGATTAAATCCCCCCAAAACCCCTTCAAACCCCACTATAATTCCTAAAACTAAAACCAAGAATTATATAAGCTCAAAATACATAAAATTTGTGTAATGTATCTGAAACTAGGCATGTTAAATTATAAAGAACCTATCCTTTTATGCATATAATTACATTATTTTAAGCATAATTAAACATAAATTTTCAAGATAAGGATTGTAAAGTCTAGTGTTATGGTGATTAGGTAAAAAATTAAATATAATGAAACCAAAATATAAACATATTTAATTTAATATTAATAAGGGTAACCTAACTTGATTTGAGACGTTATATTTTCATAGGATAACCTTGTGGAAGATATGAACAAATGGAGGAGATAAAAAGCCCAGTAGAGAAGTTAACATAATAATAAATCTTATCACATTGGTTTGAAGACAAAATATAATGATATAAAAAGTCATGGAACATGAATAAAAATATGGAATAATAACTTATAGAACATGGGATAATATAATCATGGAATCATAGTAATGTGGAAGAACCATAAAAATTGAATTTAACATTATTAAAGGCTCATTTCACAGGGAGGAGCATGTGTCAATGATAACTATCAAGACTTTTACACATGGAGAACGAGTCATGGAAAACCACCGAAACCATTTCACATGATGTCTCATGAGACAAAAAATTCCATAACTCATTAGAGATATATCATGGAGAACCCATCATAAAAGGTTCTTTATTTTTTTTCCACATAAATATTCATACATATGTAATCGAACATAAACATTAGGGTTACCAATGGAAAGAATTGGGTATAATTATAATGTCAAAAGGAATGTCATAAGGTAATATTATGATGGTCCTATGAAAGGAAGGATCTACATAATATATAGATACTAAAAAGTGAAAAAGGCATATATAATGATAATTTATGTCAAAAAAAAGTGAATACATGTAAAATTTGTGTTTATAAAACATTAGAAAAAACATTTTAATGCTGTATAAGGAAAATATTAAAGATTATTTAAAAAGTGAAAGGAATAATTATTTGTATAAAAACATAAATGAACTAATATATATTTTAAAAATAAAATTAGTGATTTTATAAAAATATTGGTTGATTAAAACATATTATGGAGTGAAATATAAAGTGGGTAAAAAATTGGGAAGTTCCCATGAATTGGGTTTGTTTTTCGAGATTATTTGAGAATGTGACCGTATTAAAACATTTATTAATGCATAAAATAAGGATAATATGATCAGGATAATTAATTTTGGAACATATAAATAGAATTGATAACAATTACATAAAAATAAATAATAGTTACATTGTGAATATACTGAAAAAACATAACCTGAATAAAATATGGATGTTAAGAAAGGATCACTTACCTTATGTCTGAAACCATTCTGCAATTGATCTTAATTTCATTAATTATCAAATCATATTCATTAATTAACATGTCAAAAACATTTCATACATTTAATTTTTTTTTCTATACTTTTATTAAGGTCAAATATGACCTTTTTGATGATTTATAATGTTTGATTTCATTATTCGAGAGTGTTCATTTTATTAGTTTACATGATCGGTTCACTTATGTATTAGTACAGAAGTTCACATAGAATGGGTATAATTTTCTAGATTTGAAATAATATGTTATTAATTAATAAAAAAAATTTATTTTTTCATATATATTATTATTTTCAAGATACGAGGATGAATAAGTAGATAACATGTTAATAATAATTGTTTAGATTAATTTAAGTGGGGTTTCAATCACAAAAAACTAATTTTGTTTTATAATTTTCTATTTTGTATATATGTTAGTTATAAATCATTAAATGAGATAAAATTAATATATTATAATATATTTCCACCATAATAATGGTTTCATGACTATTTTTGAAGATGATAATTGAAATTGAATACCTGTCATCCATGAATGTTATAAAATAACACATCACAGACTATGTTTTCATTTAAAAAAACAGTGAGGGGAAATAATTGATTTTGGATTATTCTATAAACACAATAAAATTTTATTATATATGATATACTATAGTTACAATTCCAATTAGATACGGGTTGGATAGGATAGTTTAAGGAAAGAAAATAAATTAGAATGAAATTAAAGAAAATGAAAGTGGTTTTTACCAGTATAATTATTATCCTTGAGAACCTCATTAATGGACTTGAGTTTGGTATTTTATTGACATTTAAGGATCTTGGACTTTTGGGAGAGTCTTGGGGAGTGAACAAGGATGAATTTTGACAAGGTTCAAATCTTGGCCGGTGTGAGGAGAGGAGGAGGTGAGTGGTGGTATTTATAGTGGATGAGAGGTGTGTTTTCTCATTATTTAATTCATTAGATTAATATTTTTCTCAAGGTTGTAATTAGTATTTATCAATGAGACTAAATATAGTAATTAGATCATTTTATTTCTAACCAATGGTCCCTTAAATCATCCATGAATCAAGAAAGACTAAAATATTCATTTAATTACTCATACAGTAAATTATTGAAATTCGTTATTCACCAAGAATTCTTGTCTTCATGAAAAATACAAAAAATGCTCCCTAAAAAATTTTCAATGTGTATATTTAAAAAATGAAATCCCTTTTATGATTATATTTCTAAATATGAGAAATTTAATTTTTAATTAAAATCATCATTTTTGTTTAAAATAATGATTTTAAAATGATAACTAATTTTATAAAACCTTTAAAAATTAAATAAGGTCTCATAAAATTATCTTAAAATAATATGAAAAAAATTAATTTATTAATAAAATTTATGAAAATAATTTTTTAAAATTATTAAATTAATCATAAAATTTTGATTAAATATTTGTGGATTTTTAAAAATGAACAATTTATTAATAATTTTTTTAAACACATATTTACATATACTATGATATTATGATATCATAACTTCATTTATAAGATGCTTAAATTTTATTTAGACTTTCATAGGTGAGGTTACTATTCATTTAGACTGTTCATAAGAGTCATATTAATATTCCTAAGGTCAAGTTAATATTTCCCTGGTATAGGTTTTTTAACGTCTAGAAATACTTCTTATTTATTTCATTCATAAATTATAATGGTTATATTGTGTTCTTTGTGTGATTTAATGTGATTTATACTATATAAATGAATTAAAAGAAGATAATTTTTAATGATTTTTTTGGGTCGATACTTTCTTCCCCCTTAAGAAACTTCACCCTCAAAATTACATTTTACATATTTTTAGGAAAATAGGTGGGGGTAATTCTCCTTTATTTATTACTAATATTCCCACATTGCCTCTTTATACTTATGGTTTTACTATAGTTCTTTGAATAGGTGAGTGGTCTTGTTGCATAGAACATTATCTCTATGATCCATGATCTTCCCTAGATGCTACTGATAATGGAGATCATTCTCTAATTGTACCCCCTTCAAATATAGTACATGTGGGGATCTGGTATGTACTCTCTCAAGAGAGATACATGGAATACATCATGTTTGTGAGACATGGTAGGTGGAAGTGCCAGTCGACAGGCCGCGACTATAACATGATCCAGGACCTCGAAGGGGTCTATGTACCGAAGAAATAACTTTACATTCATCCCAAATCTCTTAATTATCTTGCATAGATATATTTAGAGGAATAACATATCTCCAAATTTAAAATCAATGTCTCATTGTTGATTTTTTAAATAACTTTTTGTCAAATTTGGGATTTCTTGATATACTGTTGAATGTTATTCACCTTATCTACTAGTTCTTTGACTATTTCAGGTTCTAACAACATATATTCACTAAACCCAACCAAAAACTATGGTGTTCCACATCTTTTCCGATAAATGGATTCATTTGGACCCATTTGGATGTGTTAGTGAAAACAATTATTGTAGGGAAATTTGACCATAGGAAGATGTTTGCAACATCCTCTTTTTAAGTTCATAGAACATTCTCTCCACATCACTTCTAGTGTCTGAATAGTCCACACAGATTTTCCATCGGTATAAGGAAGATAGGTCATACTGATGTTCAGCTGAGTTGATAGAGAATATTGAAGAATTTACCAGAACATGGAGGCGAATCTTGGATCTTTATTAGATACAATCATTAGTGGTACTCCATGATTCCTTACCACTTCATTGATGTATATACTTGAAATTTGATCTAGTGAGAAATCATCTATAATTATGATAAAGTGAGATGGATTTATAATATGATCTAAAACAACCCATATAGCATTGTTTCCACTGGATATCCTTGGATAACTGGATAAAGAGTCTATGGTAATGTTCTTCCACTTCCACATTAGTATTGGAAGTGGTTTCATCAAACCCTTAGACTATTGTCTTTCAGCCTTCATTTGATGACAAAATAGGCACTTTGATATATATTTTGAGAAATCCTATTAAAAGTTTCCCATCAATAGTTCTCTCAGAGATCTCAATACGTCATTATTTTCCTGTTGGGAATAGGGAAGGATAAGATATGTGCGTCATTCAGAAGCTCCTTCTTTATCTCTGGATCAGATCGTACACATAGTCATGACCTAAATCTGAAAAATCGATCCACATCAATTTTAAACTATGAGTATTTACCAATTATAATAGTCTCCACATTCTTCGGGATTTCCACATCATTACATTGAGAATCCTTTATTTTTTCTATAAGGTATGGTTGAGAAATCATTTTGAGAAATGATTTATAATGATCCTTCCTTAAAAATTCCCACTTCTATCCTCTAAAAATATAATAAGATTGGATCCTTCTCAATTATCATCAATGATAAAGATGTATGATTCTTTCTAGTCATAACATCTATCACCTTATTTTCCTTACCTCAATAGTAGTGGACTGAGCATTCTTAATCATTTATGATCTTTTATCCATAATTGTTGAAGCATATTAATCTCTTTATGTATGAATGTATTTTTGATAATCCTGTGATTAGTATATATTTAACAGTTCTCCCCATAGATATAATGCTTTTATATTTTCAATGAAAATTTCACAACCTCCAACTCGAGATCATGTGAGGGATAATTTTTCTCATTAGTTTTCAACATCCATGAGGCATTTTCTATCACATTTTCATTTTTTAACACTAAAAAATCCAATCCCTTCTTGGACACATCACTTCAAAATACAAGGAGTTCCCCCACTTTTTGGTAGTGTGGGAACCAGTGAAATGATAATCCTATTTTTCAACTCTTTCAAACAGTCTTCATATTTAGTCATCCATAAAAACTTCACTCCCTTCTAAGTCAGCTTGGATAGTTGGATAAAAAATCATGAGAATTTCTTCACAAATCATCAGCAATACCCTAAGAGACCAAGGAAACTACGTATATTTGTTACATATGTTGTCTTAGGACACACTTTGATTACCAATATCTTGGAAGGGTCCATATGTATTCATTTTCTAGTTATCACATGGACCAATAATGATACTTGTGTTTGAACCAAGAATATTTATAAATAATAATGGAGTTTGGTTTGGGTTTATTTCCAACACACACAAGGATGTCCAGGGAGTTTTCAAGTAATGTGGTATTTTGATATAGTTTGAGAGAAGTATTGAAGGTGGTGTTATTTCCCAGAGTTTTCCAATTTTTGGGTTCTCAAAATCGGGAATTTTTTCATAGGAATATCTGTCATGAAGAATGGAGATTGAATTTAGAAATGGAGAGAACCGAGTGGCCTGGGACTTGGATTGCATACCATGTGTTGGAATGATTTTCTGAACATGTACAGAATAATGAGAATGGTATGAAGAGAATTTTGAGGAACCAATATTGGTTCGTGGAAACGTTATACGGATGGAGGAGTGCGATATGTGGAAGGATGGAGGTTCTCAGGATATCTACAGTATTCCAGATAGGAGTGGTACAACATGGAGGTTGTATCAAAATCATAGATTTTTTAAATCAGGGATTATTGGATTTTTGGGATCCATTTGTTTAATTTAATGAGATGTAATCCCCTTTGTTAAGAAGTGGGATTGGAGGTTAAAAATTCAAGAATAAATCTGGTGAAGTCCAAAGTGGTTCATATTGGAGAAGATGGTACACTGAGAGAATGAACTGTGTAAGGAAAAAAGTCATGAATGAGAGAATAGTTTATGGAGGAATCTATTGTATTATCTGAAGGATCAAGGTAGTAAGCAGAGAAAGAAGGGTTGAACACAAAGGAAAGGTAGTTCACAAAGTAGTGGCTATTTGCAGAAGGCAGTTTCAGAGGCAATACACATAGCTGGGAAGTACACTGTAGTGCTGGGAAGTATGTACTTGGGATGGATGGTACATGAAAACAATAGTGGTGCGTAGAGGAGGTGAGCTACAAAATATACCCTCTACTCAGTATGAAGAGTAAGAAAAGTGGTACGTGAAACACCCAAGGAAGGCTAAATATTGAAAAAATCAGTCTGCAGAATTAATTAAGATCACCTATCAGTGTGGGGGAATGTAAATTACGTCTATGGGAAATAATGGGACCCCAACAGTGCATCCATTTACATATGAGGATGTATTATTAAATTCTAATCCATTGAAGCGAACATGAAGTCGATAAACTATGTGAAGATTCTTCTAACGTAGTGAGAAAGGGGGATTCAACATAAGTGATATAAGGGATATAGTGTGATATCCGAAAAACCTTGTAATGGGAGTGTGCCTAGAACCAAGTGACTATGATAAACTCTTGTAATCCCAAACATGTAATGATTAGTGGTTTTTGGGTACGATGGACACATTTCTAGCATATGATCTTTGGATATAGATCTTATTGGTAAAGCATGTAAAATTATTGTGTCATTTCTTTTAATGTTTTTTTTAGTTTTATTCCATTCCTCTTCAAAAAGGTTTTATAGGTTCCTACCAATGTGGGAATAATATCCCTTCCGCTTAGAAGAAATATTCGACACCCTAATTCACCCTCCCCTCACAAGATGTTCTGGGGTCCTTCAAGTGGTAATAGAGGGTATTGGATTCTGGTGTTGATTATGTCTTCTAATTTCATAGAGAATCCAGTCAATGTAAGGGGAGTTCCCCTCTTCGATGGAAGTAATTTTCAGATATGAAAAATTGGATGAGATCTCACTTAAGATCACTTGTAATGTATTTCTTATTTGCTAATTCTTAGATAATACAAGTCACTGATCCTACAGAACATTCAATGACTGGTATTGTCAGAAAATTGATTGATTCTTATACAAAATCACAACATGCCCTCAATGTATCCCTTTTTATTAGATTTATCTAAAGGTAATGAGTTCCACATCTTCCATGTCAATGTGGGATAAACTGGATAACATTTATGAATAAGATATCACAGTGAAGGATAAAAACATCAAGTAATATACAACATGTTTGATGATATAAAGACACACCCTAAAAAAAATTCATACTCCTTTTTCAATCTATTTAATGAACCTGTAGGAGAAATCCATGGTCTGGGTGAAGAAATCAAAAACATTGACATAATATAGAAAATCTTGAGAAGACTTCCACCCCGTTAAAATGCAATGGTGTTATCCCTTGAGGTAAGAGATCTCTCTAAAATCTTGGTGGATGATCTTCTGAGAAATATATCAACATATGAAATGAGAATGAATCCAGAAGAAGCTATGAACTATGTGAGAAATGAAATAGAACTAAAATCCATGGAGAAAATGAACATTTTAGGAGATAGCTATGATGAAGATAAAGAAAAAAATAATCTATTGCTCTCGTTTTCATGAATTTGAAGAATGGAAAAGGAAAATTTGAAGGAAAAATACCTATGGATTTTTTTGGTGGAGTAGTAGGGCACACAAACTCTTAGTACTCAAGAAACATTGATTATAATGAGGGAGAATATTAAAAAATAGTGAAGCCTCATAAAAGATTATTCAAAAAGGGAAACGTCATATTTGGAAAGAAACTACAGAAAAATAGTTCCCTGTGTGATAAAGAATATGAGGATAATTATTTCTATGTGGAAGAAGAACCAAAATTTAAATAAGGAAAACATGCTTCCATGGTGGCCACCATTGGAAAATCAGAACCATCAGAAAATAATACTGGTGATAATCAGTTGACAACTAATACCGATCCCAAGTTACATCTTATGGATTTTGTTGGTAAGTTTAAGATTAGCTGTAAGAGTTTCAATAAGTGGCATGAAATTAGGGAAGATTCATATGAATTTGTTGATAAAATTAAAGCGAAAAATGAATGACTAGAGGAATCATTGAAGTTGCTGTCTAAAATATTTGAAAGCACTGATAATGTGGTGGAATAAAAGATGATAATTTCAGAGTAGGAAATGGTCATCAATGACCTCACCTTCATACTGAATGGAAATTACAAGACTATTGAGGGTCTTAAATAAGAATTTGGTAATTTTTTGTGTGAACTTGAGAGTGAATAAATTCAAAATGAATAAAATGACAAGGTTCAATTTTGAAGGTTATCAGATGCTGAGCTATCAGATAGAGAAAAATGTGGTTCTGTTGGAGTTGTAATGATTCTGAGTGGTCAATGACCCTCATTTATGGGAAATTGTTGAATAAGTTGCGATTTCATAACATCAAAAACAATAAATAAAGTGGACCATAATAAAGGAAAGCTAGAATTTGATCATATTGAAAGGTCACGAGAAGCAATGAAAAAGAGGACCATAAATGAAATCGTAAGGAGAACAAAAGGAAATCCTCGAGCAATTGGGAATGACAGTCTTTCAAAAAATCATCCCAAAAAAAGAAGTCTTGAGGAAAATTGAAGTGAGAAGACATTTCCTCTCACGAAGTATCAGTTCTGTGGATATATGGATCACACCATGTAATATTGTGAAGACGCAATAAGCAATCTAAATGGGGGAGGACTAGGAATTACATAAAGAAGAAAAAAATCCATATCCTACTACCATCAGATGAAACAATTTTTATGTATATTGTTTTCACTATTCTAACATTGGTCGTAAAGCTATTTCTTGCAGGTAGATGAATGACATGGACACCTCATACCAAAATTTAGAGACAATTTAATGTTTTTCAAGAAGGTAATGTTTTTCGTTCAAATAGCTTTTCTCCTCGGGAAGAAGAATATGAATATAAAGAACCCATACACATGGAAGAGATAACTGAAAGGCCATCAATGTTTTACACTAAACCCAATATCTCATAAAAAGAAAAGAGGAAAATTTTAAAAATCCAATCTTATTGAAGTATCCCAAAAATCTAAAATGAAAAACATCACATGGATTCTTGATAGAGGATGTTCATCTCACATGGTGAGTAATGAAGAACTATTAACAAATGTCACGAAAAAGGTGAATGAACAGTGAGGTTCGGTAATTATGGTGATTTGAAGATAAAAGGTAGTGGATGTAATGAGCTTACTAATAAAGATCTGAAGAAAACTGATATCCTTTATGTGGAAGATCTACATCATATTCTTCTCAGTGTGATTCCACTCTATAAATCAGCTCTTATTTTGAAATTCAATCAGAATGGTTATACTATAAGGGGAATGACTAGGATTTATATCATGAAAGAATATAGAACATATGGAAACTTATATGAGGTTGATAGGAAAGAGAACATTTTCTACCAAACAGTTAAAGAGGAAAACAACTTTTGACATCAATGATTGGGGAAAATCAACCAAAGGACATAAAAAAGATACCTACGTTTAGGTTAGTCATGGATATCCCTAATATGATGCATGAATGAGAAAAGACATGTGATGCTTGCATGCGAGGGAATCTAGTTTGTAGTTCCTACCATCCAAAGAAGAAAAGATCATCTAATCTCCTTGTCCTCAACCGTATAAAAGCGTGTGGACTGATAAATGTTCCCGAAAAACATGGGGTAAGGTATTTTGTTATTTTATTAGATGATTACAGTATAATGGAAAGTGTGATCATTATACACATTAAGCGACAATTTCTTGATTTCATTAAAAACAATCGTAAAATCATTGTTAAAGATATTAGATGGAAGATCAAATTCAAGTGGTCTGAAAATGGAGTGGAATACACATCCATAGAATTTTTAAATTACCTAGAGAACATGGGATACAAAATGAGGTGAATGATGTGATAACTCTTCTAAAAAATCGAGTTCTTATGCATAAGAATCAATAGGTAAACAACATGGCCAGAACTATGTTGATCGATAGTCATATTCCTCGACATTACTAGAAACATGAAATTCATGCTTTAATTTATATTTAAAACCAAATAGGGATATTTATGGGAGACACAAAGAAACCATATTAATTGTGGCCTAGATGGAAGCCCTATTTAAAATTTTTTCAGGTTTTCAGAGTAGAAATTTTCATCTGAAATAATGAATGAAATCAATGGAAGTATGGAGACAACACAAATGAAGGAATATTTCTCGGATACTCAATTAACAAGAAAAGACAACAAGTGTTTCAATAAGTTCATTGGATGAATTTTGGAAAGAATTGATGATAACATCATTGAAGATAAAAAGAAGAATTATTCAAGGAATTCTTATACGAATATGATATTAGATGAGGAATAATGTGAACATAGAAAACAAATGCTAATACAAATGTATAGGAAGGTGTAAAAAACTCTCAAGATTCACAACATGATGTTGAATCAGAATAAGAATTAGAAGAAAATGTCATAGCTAGAGAGAATTCATTCAAACCACAAATGAGAATTCTAAGAAAAATGATTGATCAGTCCAACAATATTATGGATCAGAATGCAGCTAAAAAAATAAACATAATGAGGGATAATTCAAAATATGTATTTATATTAGTTGTGGAACCATTCTCATTTGAAGAGGTTATAAGAGATGATTCATGGGTGAAAGTAATGAATGAAGAGTTAGATCAAATTGATAAAAAATAGACTTGGATCTTTTCAAAATACCCAAAGGTCACAATGTGATTGCTACAAATTGCATTTTAGATATCAAATTTGAGGCTCATAGAAATGAGATCAGAAATAAGGAGTGATTGATATATAAACGATATACATGAATGAAAGGCATTTATGTTGAGGAAAAATTTTCTCCAATATCATGATTGGTGTAAATCAGGCTATTTTGTTCGATGGAAATCCTAAGAGGTTATAATGTTTATCAAATGGATGTCAAGACAACATTATTAAATTGATTATTGGAAGAAAAATTCTACTTTGAACGAACCATGGGGTTAATTCTTGGAAATGATGAACTGAAGGCTTGTAAATTAAAGAACGATCACTATGTTGTGAAACATGCACCACATGCATGGTACTCTCATTTGGACTCTAATTCGAGAATGAATGTTTTTAAAAGAGGAGTGGATGATAATCTCTATGTGAAGAAATATCAAAAGGATCAGTTCAACGTATCATTATATGTGAATGATATTATTTTCAATGGAAGCCGACATGGATCAATGGATGAATTTTCCAATCATAAGAAATAAAATTTTGAAATTGTCATGATTGGTGAACTAATATACTTTTTTAGGGTAGCAAGTGATTGAGAAGAAGGATTACACATTCATTTAACTGGAAAAGTTTCTAAGGGAGCTACTAAATAAATTCAATATGAATGATTCCAAACTAATGTAGAATCCAATTACGTTTGGAACAAATCTTGGGAAGTATGAGGAAGGGTATTTTGTAGATCCCGCTATATAAAAAAGAATATTATAAATCCTACTTTACTTAACATCAACACAACTAGAAATTGTCTTTTTAACTTTCCTTACAGCCCTCTTTCAGAGTAATCCAAAGGAATAGAATATGGAAGCAATGAAAAGAATCATGATATATATTCATGGTACAGATAATTATGGATTGTACATTGATGCATGAAGAGATAGTAACTATCTGACTTTTTTTAATGATGACTGGGTGGAGATATAGGGGATAGAAAGTACACTAGTGGGGGATCATTCTATATTGGAACAAAATGTGTGGGATAGATGAGTAAGAAACATGAAATTACTTTTCTTAGTACTGCTAAAGCTGAATATATATCCACAAAAAAATTATACACTCAACTATTGTGGATGAAGCAATAACTAACTGACCTTGGTGACGAGGTTAATCTACCAATGGTGATTTATTGTTATAACAAGAGTGTAATTGATCACAAAAATAATTAGGTTTTTCTTTCTTGAATGAAACATATTGAAATCAGATATCACTTCATCATGGAGAAAATTTAACAAAGTATGATTAAAATGGATAATGTGGGAACATGTGAGCAAGTTGCTGGTATTCTAACATGTCCACTAGTAGTGACTGTGTTTGAGAAACATCGGTTGGAACTCAGTGTTCAACTACATCCTACTACATAACGAGGTCACAAAACTCCCATCTCACAATATTTTTAATAGTATTATTCTATTTGTAGAAGTGATGCTGGATTATAGGGGGGAGATAAAATCTTTAAGAAGATTGTTTTTGAGCTCTAATAGGTAAGATATGGTTCTTTGGGTTCATTTCCAATAGGGGTGAATGTATAAATTTAGTATAGAGTGAACTTTTATTATTGATAGAGGAAAGGTGGAATTTAAAGTGAAAAATGAAAATATCTTTGTGAAAAAAAAGAATGAGATCTCAATTCATGTGCTCTATCTTATTTTCTTCACAGATAACCAATCATGTACACATAGTGTGATCGCTCAGTTGTTTCTTGAAGATCCATGTTTTGATCATGGGTGGCGCTTCAATGAATTTATATAGAGATTACCAACAAACTCAAAGGAGGAGAATGTTGGCACCAATACTGTTCATGGATAATAATAGAGTATGGTTTTTGTTTGTTGTCAATCTACAAAAGGATGATTGAGGCATTTGTAAGGAATGTGGTCTTATAATTGACGATGAGAGTAGTATTGAATGCGGCACTATTTCCCAATGTTTTCTTATTTTTGCCGCCTCAAATTTGGGAATTTGTTCGAAGTAATGTATGGCATGAAAAATGGAGAAGGAATTCAAAAAAGGGAGAGAACCATGTGGAATAGGACATGGACCTCAAACTATGTACTGGAATGGTTCATGGACCGTTAAAGAAACATTAAGAATTCTACAAAGAGTATTTTTCATAACCAAAATCAGTTTTCCAAAAACGTATAGAGATGAAGGTGTGCAGTACACAGAAGGATGGATGTTTGTGGGATTTTTTCATTTTGCGGGACATGAGTGGTACACGGTGGAGTCTGTATCGAAATCAAATATTTTGTAAATGATGGATTAGTTGATTTTTCAGATCAATTTTTTCCTATATAAGGAGAAGTAATCTCTTTTGTTAAGAAGAAGGAATGGAGATTAAATTTTCCGGAAGAAATTAGATGAATTCTGAAGTGGTTCCCATAGGAGAAGACGATATGAAAAGAGAATGAAGCACGTAAGGAAAACAGTTAGAAAAAGAGATCATGCTTTGTGGAGGAATATCTTATATTATGTGGTGGAGAAAGGTAGTATGTGTAAAAAGAAGTGTTGTACATGGAGAAAGGCAATTCACAAAGAAATGTTTGTTTGTGGAAGGCGGTTTGTGGAGGATGTATGTAGATCTAGGTAGTATGCGGTGGGGATAAATAGTATGCGAAAATAGTAGCGGTACACAGAGGTAGTGAGCCACAATCCATACCCACTACTCAATATACAGAAGAGGTAAATTGGTATGTGGAACACCCAAGGAAGCTTGAAAATTGGCTAAATTGGTTTGTGAAGTTAATTAACATAATCTATATATGTTTTTGAAATTAAATTACATATTTGGGAAATAATTGGACTTCAATAGAGCATCCATTTACAGATGAAGATGTATTATTTAATTCCAAACCATTAAAGTGACCTTCAAGTCGATAAACTAAGTGAATATTCTTCCAACGTAGTGAGAAAAGGGGAGTCAGCAGAAGTAATCCAAGGGATTTAGTGTGTTATCCCTAAAACCTTTTAAAGGCAGTAAACATGTCACATAGATACTATGCTAAACTATTGTAATCCACAACTTGTAAAGTTTAGTGGTTTTTGGGTATGACCGACACACTATTGGTGTATGCTCCTTGGATGTAGCCCTTATTGGTGAATCGAGTAAAATTACTGTGTCAATGCTTTGCATGAGATTGTTTTTATCACTTCCTCTTTCGACTAGTTTTGGAGGTTCATACCAACATGGGAACAAGATCTATTAGCTTAGAAGAAATAGTTGACATCCTGTTTCACCTCTCCCTTCCCAGGGTGTTTCAGGTTCCTTCAACATCCTCCATCCATAACTCACATTTTATCGACATTTCATAATGTTTCTCCCATAAAAAATTCATCAACATGGTATTTAATGGAGCCTCATATTTATTCATTATCATAGAGTATATCATAAATCATTAATAAATATTACAAAAAATTTGTCGAGGTAATATCTAAAAACTAGATTCATTATGTCCATGAATATTTCATGAGTATTAGAGAGATTTAAGGAAATCAATATGAAATAATACTATCCATACCTTGTTCAAAATGAATTCTTGGGAATATCTTCCATCCTCAACTTTAATTGGTGATATCCCAAACAAAGGTCAACTTTAGAGAAATTACTAGCCCCACATAGCTGACTAAACAAGGCATCTATCAATGGTAGGGGATACTTGTTCCTTATCTTGATTTTATTAAGCTCACGAAAATCAATAAAGTTGTGCATTGATCTGTCCTTTATGAAAAAAGAGGACTCATGCACCCCATTGTGAAGCACTAGAGATTATAAAACCCTTGTTTATATTCTCTTATAATATCTTCTTTAGTTATACCTGATCAATAGTGTCCATTACAGACAGTTTCTCTGATATATTTAGTGATCCAGGAATAAGTTATGTTGAGATCTCATCCTCTCTATCAGGAGGTATACCATGAAACTCCTTGGGAGAAAACATTAGTGTAGTCTCTCAAAAAGGGCATGTATTAGAGTATGATTCTATTTCTTGTCTCAATAATTTTATCTAGATATACTTTCCCCTAAGGCAGTAATATCCACACTTGAGAAAATTATTCTGAAAGAGATTCATCATCCTCCTTACACTTTTATAGAATTTGCGAATTATTTGGGATGTTAAGTGTAATATCTGTTTCCCAACATTTGATGTTGGATTTATATGAAGATATCCAATCCATTCCCAATATAGTATTAAATTCCAACAAAGGGTCTGTGACATGATTTTCTGGGAGGTTCAGTCCAAAAAAATTAATCGAGGAGGAGGTATAAACACTGGATCCAATAATTGCCCCATTTTCTATACACATAGATAACTTAGCCTTCAAATTTTATGGTTATGTTTGAATAGTTCCACTAAACATGAAAGACATGAAATAATGCGTTGAACTAGAATAAAATAGTACATTATCTATTATTTAATGAGTAATTATCATCCTTGTCATCACATCATTTTTCGACTCCACATTAATAGTAGTGATACAATATTCCCTTCCGTGCTGCTTTGATGGTTGTTGTTGTTGTTGATTTCCTCCAACAACAGTCAGATTAGTGCATTTTTTTCACAATGACCATGTTCATTGAAGTTGTAACACTTTACTACAAGTTAAGTATTGATCTGAACCTTCACTTCTTCTTCCAAACTAGTAGTATTATTCATATATCTTTGGAATTTATTAACTATATTCCACATTCTTCCATATTTGAAGTATTTATCAGTTCCCATTACATAGTTCAATGGATTATTCTTCCAAAAACTTTGACATGTGGGATTTTGTGTTTTCATTCCATAATGGCATTTTTTTCACATCCACCCATAAAATACATTTTCTTATTTTTCTAACATGGACCATGAGACCAAAAAGAGTCTCTGATATCCATTTCAAACTTAAGGGAATAACAGAAAATCTCTTCATAGATAAAAATGTATTGAATATCCAACACATTTCATAGAATTCTATTTAGTCCACTACAAAATCGACCAACCTTTATTTTAGTGTTCATGACAAAGCCGATGGAATAACTTTAAAGCCTTATGATGTTTTGCTTGTATTCCTGTTTCATCAGGATATCATGGAATGGAATGGATTCATCTTGTTGCATTACCAGTGTCACAATTCTCAGAAACACCCAATGGTTCCCCCATTCGTAGTTGGGTAGAGAATTTCTTTCAAAAGGCCAGAGGTCGTCTACGTTTTTAGGCCTAGTGAATCTTGGGGACCAGAATTGTTTGAGAGGATGGGTAGTTGGGCTCATATCACCCTTGTGGGGGAATTGTTTCATACTCCATGACTCACTTATATATTTAATACCTATTTTTGAATTTATTTTTAATATCGATGCGGGGCCAGATACCCTAAAAAAATGAATATGGGTTAACTATATTTTATATATAATAGACTGTGATCTATTTTTTGAATCTATCTATATATATATGAGGTTCATCATCATTTTCTAGCAATGAGTGGTTACTTATATGCTGAAACCATATGACGAAGTGATTCAGTCCACGCTCTATTTTATATAGGCGGTTGAAATTCCAAGGATTGGATTGATCAATTATGAGGATTGCTACATTTCTCAGTTATTACAGGAATGGAGACCCACATAGTTTGGTTTATCCATAAAGTTTAACATATTGCAGTAAAGACTAATATGGGGGCATCAAAACACAAAATATTTCACCTTGAGTTTGGAAGAAATGTCCTACGTATCCCGGTTGTGGAATGAATTATAGGCATCATAGTTGGGTTGATTTGTGCAGTTTAATGTCATATGGTAAGGACTAATATGTGGGGTGTAAAAGAACCAAATATTTGAGCTAGATTATTGAAGAGATGTCTTTTGTTTCTTCGTTATGGAAAGAATGAGAGTCATTATAGTTCATTTGATGTTGGGCCTTACACACTGAGCTTGCTATGGTGAATTGGTATTTAATTCATAATTAGGTGTTCATTGCATCCCACCTAAGACCACGTAGAAATAAGGGTGAGTTCATGAACAACATCATGGTGTATGGATATGGAATCTGCATATTGGGTAATTACTTATAGTGTTTGATATGGATCTTCGTCCTTTTAAGAGGCTACCTACATATCCCAAATATGGAAGGAATCAGAGTCCACATAGTTCTCTTGGAGAGGATGGGTATTATATACTAAGGATACCATAGTGAATAGGTATTTGATTCCTAATGACGTGTTCATTGAATTCCCTTAAGACCACATGGTCCATGATCTTTGTGAGAAAAATGGGGGAGATCATGATCAGCCTCATGGAATATGGATATGGGATCTATGTAATGGGGTTGTCCTTGGAGGGTTTGATATGAAGCATGGGCCAATAAGGATGTGTCATATGTATCCCATCTATGGCTGGAATTAGAGTCCTCATAGTTCTCTTGATGAAGTTAGGGATTATAAACTAAGGATTCCCTAGTTAATAGGTATTTGATGCATATTGAGGTGTTAATTGCATCCCCTTAAGCCCACCTGAGCCATGATCATTGTGAGAATCAAGGGGGTTCATGATCAACCTCATAGAGTATGGATATGGGATCTATGTATTGCGGAAATCCATATAGTGTTTTATATATAGAATGGTCTATTAAGGATGCATCTGGCATATCCCATTAATGGAGGGAATCATATTCCTCATAGTTCTCTTTGATATGCTGAGGCTTATACACTCAGGATGGACTTGTACCATTGTGGAGGTTTATAATGCATATGTTTCGATCATTGAAATTCCCAATTCCCATGTGAGCTCAGATCATTCTGAGAAACTATGGATAAGAAAGAATCTATCAAATTGTTTTAAATAAGGGAACTAGATATTGGGATTTCCGTGGATGATTAATGTGGGACTCAGAACACGGGGAGAAATGGCCTATGTATCTAGATTATATAAGGAATCAGATTCATCATAGTTCCTTTTATATTAGAGATTACAAACTGAGGATTGAAAATTACCTCAAGTCCTAGGATTACCTATTGAACAAAGATGGACTATATGTGGTCAGTAGTTGGAGATTACACTATAAAACTTCCTGATTAGTCAGGGCAAGCACAATAAGGTTTCCCGATTGGTATACTCATTCTTTAACCTCTAGCATTTTTAAAAAAGATGATGATGACTATGATGTTCTGTCAGAGGGCATAAAATTGATTGGGTCATAAGAATACATGAACCTATTTCATTAAGGACACTTCCAATGTCAAAGGAGGATGTGGGTAGAGAGTCCTATCTAGAATCTACATGGTATGAGTCCAAGTAGGTATGCCAGATAAGGTTGTAATGTCTTGGAGAATTTGTTTGACATGTCCTTCCCATTTACGAGAAATCCTTGACAGTCAACCCAATATGTTGGGGAAAAAATCAGGCATGGTAGAAAAATCCATGGGGGTCTCCTTGATTGATTATCATGCTTTGGATGTCTTCAAATGGGAGAAATAGATAAGCCAATGATGCTTTTCATGACCAAATATGGCATGTTAGGTGTCTCAAGCATGATTGAATGACTTGTATTAGGTTCCTTCTCCTAATCATGTTGGAAATGTCTATGGTTCTTGACATGATTCAATGATCTTGAGTTGGGTCTCTTCATCTTATCATGGTGAACATGTCCACAATGTCTTGCATGATCAAAATATTCTTCATATAACCATATCGAGCATGCCTTCTTGGCTTATCAGGAGGTCATGTAGAGTTGAGCTATGGAAACGTCACATGTCTTTCAGCAACTGTGAACACCAATTTCTTCCACCTTTTGATATCCTTTTCCTTTATTTTACGATGGCCTAGGATCACGTTACTTCATATGAGTAATGCACATTTTTTTCTCGATTTTTTTATGATGCTTCGCATGAAAAATATAGATCACGTAAAGAGTGGAAAAGCATATCATGGACATGTATGTCTGCTAGCTCTTAGGGAACTAGGTGGTTTTCCAATAATAGTCGAGTATAACCATGTGGTGAGGGAGACATGTTTTTGGTCTTATACATGGGCCATAACATTCCAATATTGATATATCTACAGTCGGTCACATGATCATTCTGACACATTAATGAATCCTTTTCATGATCAATGTGAGTTATCTAGGACTTCTTCACATGATCATAGAATGAAAATCCAAGGTACATCACATGGCCATCAGATGTCTTCCTTTTATCATTTCTAGGCCATGGTGGAATGTTGAAGGGTTTTCATGAGACATTATAGAGTTATTCGAGGATTGAATTGTAGTTAACACAGTGTTTGTCTAACGATGTTGCAAGACCATTGAAGGGTCTCTTGAGTGTTCTTGGTGGTATTGTGCTTGTCCAAGTTCCACAAGTGCACATCCAAAGAGATTATGACTTATGTTTCATTGGATTAATATTGACTAAGTGTTCATACTGAAGGCATTCTCCTTAGGGTTTTCATGGAAAGGGTAGGTCCTTTTCATGGGCTCTTGTACATAGATAGGGGATGTTAACATGACACCCCTCATAAATCCCTAAAGATAGCATGACCTCACATGGGTCTCATGATAGGATCTAGGATCATTTATATAAATGAATATAGAATCCAAGTTGTGTATAGGGTGGTGACGATTTCATGGCAAGGTGTGCATGGATTTTTGGCTGCATATCCTCATGGTTTTCCTGTTATGCTAGGGGAATCCATGGGGATCCTTCATGTTGGGGTAGCCCATTCTACGAACGCATAATGAGTGGAATGGGTCTTGGGGTAGGCCCATCTGTCATGAGATGAAGGTTTTACACCAATGAAATCATGTGTATGGATATTAACAGAATGTACAAAGACTCAGGGCCATTCTCTAGGGGCTTTTCAAATGCATCACGAGACCAGGGGTTCATGATGTCACATTAAAGATTTCATTATTATCAATGCAAGTCCACTTATACGACCACATGATATCTCAAGGGTCATGTGAGAGGCTTTTCAAACACATTTTAGGGTGAAATATTGGTCCGCAAATTAGGATGCATGGTTGTTGGTTTTATTTGTACGGTGCCTCATGAGGTCTCGCATGACAGTTCCCCATGGAATTTCTGCTACTCGAAAGACCTGTAAGGGGTCTTATGATGGACTCATGAACCCTAAATTTGTATGTTTGTTGACTCTTCGTGTACTGGGGATGGCATATATGCAAAACTGAAGTAGGATAGCATGAATACTTGTTTGAATGTGCATAACAACATCACTGGTGTGGGACACCCATATCAGAGCTTTTAGTCTTGGTTATCAAAAGCTAGAGATGGTGTTCCCCATGATTGTGGGTCTACAAAATCCTATAGACCTCTAATCCATGAAACTTTCATTTCATTAAAAGGTTCTAGTATTGATTTCTTTATCACACCAAGGGATTGAGAGAGGCATTCACATTCAAAGATTATCACGTTTGAGGGACTTTATGGAGTCACTACAATTCAATGACATTGGTAGTATTCGAACAAGAAGGTACCTGTATGGGTGTCCTACATGATGTCTCATGGATAATATGGTCACCTAATCCATATTTGAAGGTGATTTGTACAAGACCCCATGAGAATTTCGTTAGGTGTGGCAAACGATCGCTTGATCATATGAAGATCATGAGATTGGTTCATTCAAAGGAATTCTGTGGAAAACTCTCATGAGAGAGTTTACCTGGAGGGGTTCTATGAAGGTAGTAGTCATCTCCCCTTATATTCTGGAGTCCCATTTTCTCTATCCCCTTGCCTACATTTTTTAGGAATGGCTGTCTTAGGTCCCACATGGTACTTGGTTGAATTGGCCGGTCTATGCTTCCCCGATAGTAGGTCCCCTGGTCGACCTAGATGTATCTCATGGGAATGGTCGACTTAGGTCCCACATGGGCCTTGTTTGAATTGGTTGGGTTATCTTGTGTCTAGCTATTTGTTATAGCTAATGTTGGTAATAATAACCCTTGACTATTAGAAATAAAATTGTTAGTAGAATGTTGGGTCTATGGTATATCTTCATAAACCCCATGCCTTCATATATCCTCTTTTCCATGTATTATTCAACTATTTGGAACATTACATGGAGTATTGGTGGAAAAGTGGGACATGCTTGAATATCAGAGCCAACAACCCCCCAAAAAACACATATTTCTTTTAATTAAATCCCAGGAATTCCATTTCCATATTTATATGGAGGGTTCAATGAGAATATTTATTGAAAGATATTTTATTAAAAAATTCACATTCCATGGAATCAATATTATCCTTAAACTTCATGTTTCTTATCTGTTTCCACTATTGATCAGCTTCTACCTCAAAACAATAGACCACCATCATGAATTTTTCTTCTTCTTAACACTTGAAGACATGTAATATCTATTAAATAGAGTTAATTCCCTATCATATGAGGAGGGTATAAAAATATCCAAGAAACATGGGAGGAATTTTTCGCATGAAGGATTCAATGGAAACTTTCCCTCTCTTAGGATAAGGATGGTGTTCCACATGATTCATGTTATTAATAATATCCTGACCCATTTGAACAAGAACTGTCATGAATTTTTGAGCAGTCATTGCCATCATATTTTTAATATCATCTGGATAATCATCACTTTACCATTCACATTGATTTTTGGGATGAATTCTTCTATTCCCATATATACTAACTGAATGTTTGTTATGTTTTCTCATTCTTAGTTTTATCCATCGGGTTATTAGTAAAATGATCTATTCATAGTTTCTAAAAAATAACTAGACATTCATCTAATTCCAACTATTTCTACCATATCCTTTTAAAAATATCATTACATTATTTTAAGAATAATTAAACATCAAATTACAAGGAAAGAATAGTAAATTATAATGTCTTGGAGATTAGGTACATAATTAATCATTATGAAACCAAAATACAAACATATTATATTTAATCATCATAATGAACTCATAACTCCATTTGATCCCATATATATATATATAGGATAACCTGTGGGAATAGATGAATAAAGCGATGAGATAAAAATTCTTGTATGAAAGTAAACATAAGAAGAAATAAAAACACACGGGTTAGAAGACAATCACATAATGATATATAAAGGAATTGAACATGAATAATCATATTAAATCCTAAGATATAGAACATGTGATCATATAATAATGTGGTTTTAAAATAAAACATGACTTTAACATGAGTCAAGGCACACTGAACATGGAGGATCATGAGTCAAGGCTAACCACCAAGACAGTTGCACATGAAGCACGAGTCAAGGAAAACCACCAAGACCATTGCACATGATGTCTCATGAGACTAAAAATTACCCAATTCATTTGAGTTCTATCCTGGTACACACACCACGACATGTTCATGAATATTATATACATTTAAATAATATATATATGTAATGAAACATAAACATATGGGTGACCCATGGAATGAATTGGGTTTATAATAATGCACAATGTAATATCATAAGGGAATGTTATGATGTTTTCCATAAAAGGAAGGATTGAAATAATACATGGATATTAATAAAGGAAAATATACATAGATTTGGATAATTGATTTCATGCTGAAGTGAATACATTTTAAAATAGTGTTTTGGAATCATTAGAATCAAAACATTTCTATGTGGTTTAAGGAAAATATTAAATATTATTTAAATCAGAAAAGGAATTATTGTCTATATATAACCAGAAATGAACCATGATAGATTTTCATAATAAAATGAGCAATTTTAGAAAAATAATGGTGGATTAAAATAGAATATGTTGTGCACATGAAATTAGGTAAGAAATCAGGAAGTTACCCTAAATTAGGATTTATTTTTGAGAAGATTTGAGAAGGGAAGCATATCAAAACACATATTATCCCCATAAAATAAGGATGATATGATCTTGATACATGATTTTAGAATATGAAAACAAAAATTTTAATAATTAAATAAAATTATAGATGATATAGATTTATCAAATATAGAGAAAGTGTTACCCAGAGAAATATAGATGTTTAGAAAGGATCCATTAAATTATGTTAGAAACAATTCTTCATTTGATCTTCATGTCATGAATAATCAAATTAGATTCAATAATTATTTATTAAAAAAATATTTTCTATAGGTAATTGTTATATTATACATTTTAATGTTCATTTATGGCCTTTTTGATTTGTTATAATGTTTAATTTCATCGTTTGGAAGTGTTCACTTTCTTAGATTTCATGATTATTTCTCTTTTATAGGAGTATGGAAGTAAATGTAGAATTGGTATAATTCTGAAAAATTGAAATTATTTTTTATTAATGAAAAAATAAGTTCAATTGGTCTTATATATTTTTTTTGGATATGGGGATGATCATTAGATAACATGTTAATGATATTCATGTAGATCAAGTTAACCAGTTTTTCGATCACAGCAAACTCGTTTTGTTTTATCATTTAGTATTAGGAATATATGTATGTTCTAGAACAGTAAATGAGATATAATACATATATTATAATCTGTTTGAACCAAAAAAATCCTTTCTCGACTAACATTGATGATGGTAATAGAAATTGAAAACTTTTCCTCCTTGAATGTGATAAATTAACACATCACGAATGATGTTTTAAATTTTGAATAAAAGTACAGGGAACAAAATTTATGATGGATTAGTCCATAAAAATAATAAAATTATTGTATATGTGAGATAATATAGGTACCATTCAAATTTAAAAAGGGGAGGTGGGGATAAAATAAGAAAATAAAAGAGATTATAAATACATTAATAAAAAGGGAAGAGGATTTTACCGCTTGATTTTTTCTCTGTGATAACCACCGTAAGGGACTAGATTTTGGACTTTTATTGAGAGCATTGTATAATATATGTTTGGAAGATACCTGGGGAGAGTTTTAGGAATAATTATTATGAGGATAAAATCATGGAATGTGTCATAAGTGGAGGAGGTTAGGTGTAGTATTTATAGTGGATTAGAGGGGTGATTTCTCATTATTTAATTCATTACTTTATTATTTTTCTCATGAAAGGAAAAAGTGTTTATTTTTGGGACTAAATAAAGTAATTAGATCAAGTGATTTCGAACCAATGGTCACTTACATCATCCAAAACTAAACCATTCCACAAAAATGAATTTATTTACTCATACTGTAAATTATTGTCTTTAATTATACACAAAGAAATCAAGTTTTTCAGAAAATCCCAAAAATTAATCCTGACCATTTAATGAAGTTCTGAATTAAAAGAAGAACTCCATTATATAATAATAATTTTAAAAATTTTATAAATTATATTCTTAATTAAAATATCCATTTACTAAAAAAATACATATTTTTAAATTATAACTACTTTTATAATAGTTTTAAAAATTAAATAAGGTTTCATAAAATTATCTTAAAATCATTTTTTTGAATTTATCTATACTTTTTAAGAAAAGATAGTTTCTTTGAAATTATTAAATTAGTAATAAAATTATAATTAAATATTTATGTCTCTTAAAAATACCAATAATTAATTAATAATTTTAAAACATTTAATTTCTTATACTAAGATATAATTATATCATAATTTCATATATAAGATAACTAAATTTTATTTATAATTTCATAGGTGAGGGGACTATTCATTGGTCCATTTTACTATTCCTAAGGTTTATATTAATATTACATAGGCCAAGTTACTATTTATCAGTATAGGTTCTTTAACATCTATAAATACTTATTATTTCATTTATTATTCAGTTATATTGTATTTGATTAGTTCTTTATGTGACTTAATGTGATTTATACTATATAACATAATTATAAGAAGTGAATTATCATTGATAAAAGTGTGGGTCGTTATATACATTTCTAAAACCATTGTTCATTCCGTCCTCAGAATGTACAAAACCAGTGGTCTTTTAGAAGAATTTAGGCCATTTCTCAAACACCTCATTTTCAATCTCCCATATCTCTTCTTAAATCATACTATATTTACATAAAACCCATATTAAAATGATGATGTTTCGGTTAAATACATTCAATTTAATATAATTTTTTCTACTAAAACATTAATCATTGTGGAATCCATTTTCATATAAATATGGTTACATAAAATCACATGCTTAGGGTCAGGATGGTACATATTTAATTGAGATGCATGAAACATGATTGGCATAGAATTGAACCATTTTAGTAAATAGAACTAGTATTCCACAGAACCAACCAATTCAAGTATATGAAATGGGATAATGTTCCAAGGAGAAAAAAAATTCCATTTTACCAATATAATGATTCATTAAAATTGGAGATATTATCATGAAAACAGGTTCACCCACCTCAAATTATTACATTCATCGATGATAATATTCATAGTATTTCTAACAACTTTGATCTATCACCATTATATTCCTGATCATTTTCATGTTCTCCATTGTCTCATACACTATGCTAAGTCGAATAAGTTAAGTTTCACCTATTTTGCACACAACATAGTGGAGAAAGACAAATACATACAAACAATGGTTCAAGTTGATCCGTATATATAAAAACCTGATAACTAATATTGTATGAGAAATCCACTAACTGTATTTACTCCTTCGATGATCCAAAAAACCCGTCACACAATCTCTAATAATTTTTTACAAATTCTTGTTTCTTCTTATCTCTTTTTCCTTAAGTGGGAGGATGATAAGCTGTTCTCATGGTTAATTTTGTTCCTAGTGATTTCTATTAAGGATTTCCACAAATTATATGTAAACCTCATGTCACACCTAGACATGATTGAGATAAGAATTACCTATAACTTATAAACGACATGAATGTAATGTTTTTATAAATCTTCCACCATATTGGATTCATGAATAGGTATAAAGTGAGCTGAATTCATGAGACAATTTACAATGACCCATATGAAATCATGTTTTTTAAATGTTCTCAGAATACTTTTGAAAAAATCTATATGTATTTTCTTCAATTTCCACCTAAGTATATCTAAGTACTGTAACATACTCTCTCATCATTGGTGTCCTATATTTACATTCTTACCTATGATTATAATCAAAATAAACTCTAAAACTCTCATAATAATTCCAAACAACCAAAACCATAATTTCAAGGATTTATATATCTTTTGTATTCTAGGATAATTTCCCCACTCAGTTAGTTTAGGGATAAAGAATCCATTTTTGGTAATCCTAATATACCATTATATGATCTCTAAAACACAACACCAATATTCCATTTAGATTCCACCCCTTAATAGTCTCCCCACCATTGACTTTTGAACTCATAAATGAACATTATCTATCAGAATTTTGATCATGTCTAACATAATCAATAAAATAAGAAATAAAAAGTTACTAGAATGAATATCCATACATCACCTTTCACCCCACAATTCAAACGCATATAATATATTACTAAAATTAGCTACCATTCTTCTGAATCCATTCTAGATAACTAATTGTATGACTTCCTAATCAATTCATCAAATATAACGTTTCCTTTTCCTAGTGTATACATAAATTCAAATTCATACATATCTATATATTATATCAATCTATGTTTCCTTATATTCGATTAACATTGTGATAAAATGTTCTTCAGTCCTTTTTGATATGTGAAGACAATAAATTTATTTTGAAAAATATTAGGATGTAAACTATTTAAGGTATTTACTATACAATATAATTCTAAATAATGAGTTATATAGTTATTAACATTCACTAATAACTATCATTATCCATAAGAAACATGATCTACCTTCATAGGAACACATCCCATCCTAGATCATAATGCTTCACAATTGAGGTCATACCCTCATTTTGAATTTGAAAATGTAATGATATGTACTGATTCCCTATGAAACTTAAGCTCTTGGATATAATTTTAACTCATAATTACTTTATAAATGTTTTCCATTCCACATGAAAGCTATAATTATTGATGAAAAACTTGAAAAATCATGAATGATGCATCAGTAGTATCCTACTAATCCAAGGAAACTTCATATCTCAAATATGTTCTCTAATGGGTACTAGGAGATAAAAACTTATACCATCTATAGATCATCAAAGAATTAATTTTCAAAAGATGTAATGAACAAATAATCATACATATTTAATCAATAAATTACACTTTGAAAACATAACATAATGAAGTTTTTCCCAAAAGATGTAAAACACTATTTCTAGGTGTTCCAAATGATCCACATAAATCCAAGATTACATGAGAATATAATCAATGAAAAACCACAAAAAATTAATCAACATTACTTTAATATATTTGATTCATTAATTCCATGAACACCACTAGTGAATTTATAATACTAAAGGGATTAACAACATATCCATAATGGAAATAATGACACTGAAATTTTTCCTAGAAATATCCACTTTCCAAACTCATAGTTACTGATAACCCGATCTTATGTAAATATTAAAAAACTAGTTATCTAATCTAAATTAATCAAAAATCGGTAAATTGTGGTAAATGATACCGATTCATTATGTAACATGGTTAAACATATGATAATACACACAAATATTAAGTGTTTAATTCATAATCTTTAAAAAAAGAACCAGAGCTTCCCATATGGATGTTCTTAGGGAAATGAATCATTTTATTTCTAACTATTCTAGTTAAACATTCAATTACCTCAATTCTGTTAGTACTAGAATATATTATGGAAGTGAAATGGGGATGGTTCATGGAAGGATATCAATCATAAATTCAACTTAACCTTTGGGTGGTGACCCATAGAATTTTTCTAGAATAAAATAAATAAATTGGTTAATTATGATTGAAACAAATCTATATACATTCTCATACATATATTTCAATGGGACCACTGACAACTAATAATAAACAGTCCAAATAAAAGGTACTAAATACCTTGATATGCTTATATTTACAACACAATCTTCTTTAAATGTATTCTGAATTCCATTAATAGATTTGATACATAACTTATGGCGATAACAATTGATATCGTCCTTGAACATTGTTAACAAATCCATTCCCAAAATCAGGTCATAGTTATCCATCTCTAAAACAATGAACTACCAAATGAATTCATCACCATATATAGTTATTGAAAACATTGATTGTTTAACTCCTTTTGTTCAAAAATATCATTTATTTTTAAAATAAAAGGAATCACCACAACATATAAACCAATATGATCATCCAAATTAAAAAAAATAAATGAGTGGGATGCATGTGTTTTAAATGAATATTTCATAATGGTTTAATTAAAAAGGATCGTAGAGAATACCATTGAAAGTACATAATGATCATCCATGAACATATTCTTTGTACTATAATGCTATTTAAATGATCCTCCTTGTTCCATTATTCCATGATGAGAATTTATAAATTTAGGGATGGGAATATTTCTGATGAGATCACCCCCTCGAAGCATAGGATGTTTTTGAAACATGGGATGCATCTCTTAGATTAGAATTTGGATATTAATGAAAATAACGCTGAAGATATCCTATTTGACTATAACTATTTCATTATATTGAATAATTGAACAAGGTAAGTAGAGCCACATTAAAAAAATATGGATTTATATTAAGTTGAGGTGGGAAGTTTAATGGTCCTGTGGTCAAATTCTGTGACCCTCCACCACTATAGAAGTAGGTGTCCATCCACTTATTCCTAGAATTTGAGTTCCCACCCATTCCCATGGTTACAAATATACTCTATCTAATTTTATTTCTATAAAAATATATTTTCTCCACTATTTCTCTATTTACCATTTTTATAGAGTCCAAAATAAACATAACAATTATAATTAAATGAATCTAGAGTTATCATCCAACCTAAAATATTCTATCTTAAATGGATGAACAGTAACTGATTTCCAAGTAAAAGAAGATTGTATTCATAAAATTAGTAGGTTACTCTTTGATTGATAAATTATCCCATTTTAAACAATAGAAATGGGCTGTTCTTGCAATTTTGAATGTGTGGGGACCAAATTTTTTTATTGAAAATTTTTTCCATGTACTAAAATGTAATGCAATGGTTTAATATAGATTAAATATATAAATCCCACGATATGTGGGAAATATATTATTTAATACAAGTTTCTAATTTCCATTTTAATATAGTTGATGTTCCCTAGAATTCAAAAATTTGATTCATTTGATTCTACCACATCAGTACACTTTCTGGATCCCAATACACCCAAAAAATTGGTGAATTATATTATTAAAATTGAACTATGTGGTCCACTTATTGAGGTTAAAAATTTATATTTACATTTTATATATCTTAAAAGTTTCAATGATGTTTGTTAGTGGTTTTTGGTTCACTTGTGGTTTAGGTGAAACGACGTTTTCAGTTTCTTCTTCATGATTATTCTTAAAATTTATATCCATTTCCATTTTCTATGACAAAAAACTAAATTTAATAATCACTCAATGAGAATCATAAGGCATAGAAATTTTCTCAAAATTACCCTAAGAAATAAGAAATAATAATATTTTTCAAAAATTGACCAGTTTTATCATTTTCATATATCATCAAACTCAAAATGTAGAATGTAGTATTAGTTGGAATTCTCACTAACAATTTTAGATAAGAAACATTCATTAGAGTAACCTATGAAGATGATATGACCACAAAACTACATGATTCATAGAAGACATTTATACCCAGAAACCTTGGTAACATGTTACTCGCATAAAAATGTTTGCTAA
Organism: Viscum album; assembly: GCA_963277665.1. NCBI lineage: Eukaryota > Viridiplantae > Streptophyta > Magnoliopsida > Santalales > Viscaceae > Viscum > Viscum album. The sequence goes on from OY728148.1 coordinate 909,441,502, forward strand.
ATATTTTTAGGTTATACACTTCATGTTTTAAAATTCATATCTACTTGATATGTCTTTTGAACCTCTCACTGATACCATTTCTAACATCCCTCCACAACTCATTATCTTGAGAATAGAAAAAGATAAACTTACCTTAAGTAAAATTCCCAAGGTACCAAACGACCACAATAAATTCCAATGTCTTATGAAGAAATGGGAGATGATTTTACCTATATTATAAAATGACTGTTACACACATAAAAAAAATCCATCCTCCAGTATGATGCATGGAATAAATAATACAACCCAATGAAAAAGAATAATAATGTAACAAAATTATAGTAAATATGAAATATGTAATATCAAAGAAAAAAACCAAAGTACAACATGTCTCAAAGACATCATGTGAAAATTTCAAGTACCACCTGAATAAGCTCTACACTCCAATACCACTGGCCAATACCAATGTATGAAGATGCATCACTATAGAAATAATATATCATCCTTGTATATATAACATGATATATGAAATCCAATAATATATAAATGTTCCCAAAAAAGGGATGAGTAATAACACAGTTGGAATTCCCAAAAGTCTTTCAAACACATGTCACTATGACATGATCTGGTTATCACATTTTATATAAAATAATTGAAATGTAGTTAAAAAGTTTATATAAATCCATAAGATAAATTTATTTATGTAAATGATAAAAAAGGTTTCATAGAACCATTCTAATTTGTAAGAACCTTTCCCATTTTCATACACACAATGAAACTCGTCCACATATATAAAATTATACATTCAATCAGGGTGTTACTACTAATGGTGGTGTTCTGTGACCGTAATTCATCCAACCCATATGGAGGAACTTATGACCAATTCCATCATCTATGAACACACACCAACCCAATCCAAGAAAATTCCAAGACAAATAATTCTCCATTAAACATTCTTCAATTGTATTTTTTCATCAAATACGTTTCATGGATCAAAACAATTTCATAATACTAAAATCATTATTTTAAAATTAAAAAGGGGGATTAAAAATTCCATCTAATTTACCATATTTCCAAAACATAAAATAAATGAGTCTAATCTATGAAACAACATAAGGTTTCCATTTAAAAGAAAAAAAAATATGTTAAAAGAAACAAAAATTCAAGTTCAATAATAGTGGAAATGAGAGAGAATCCACCAACCTCTCAATGGGTTTGAGAAAAAATGAATAACACTAAAATATTCTATATCCATGTTCAAAACACCATTCCATAAATTTATTAAATAATAATTCCTCATGATACACATCCTATAATATAGATCTATGTATAAGATAAAAGATTTATGACTCCAAGAGAGATTAAGAAGAATAAATCAATGAATAATGAATAAAGAGAATAAACTATTGAGGAATCTAGATCCCCAATACACATTGAATTTCCCAAAACATGATTAAAAATTAAAGGGAATCACCTTGGGCTCCTAGGAGAGGATAAGAACTCAAGATCCCATAAGAATAAGGGAAAATGAGGATCTCAATGCCTTAAGATAAATTAATGTATAAAATGAACTAGGATGAGAAACACCGCCCCATGGTGGAGCCTACATCATAGTGGTGTACCCCCTAGACTGTGGCGCAATCTCCCAAGAACATGGTGCAACCTTCTCAATGAAGGATCTACGATTACCACAACACAAGGTACATCATAGATGTTATTACTTAAGAAAATATTCCATGGTTTAATACCCAACACCATAGTGTAGACAAAAAGGACTATATCATATCTTGCCCCATACACCATAGGGGTTTTAAAATTTGAAGAGTCCTTGTAACACCACCTCGAGACTCCTACACCACAACCCATAATATACATGCCATAGGTACCAAAGGTATATTCCAAATCCCATGATCCATTGTGTAGCCAACTAAAAAATGAATACATCAATATAAAACCCTGGATAACCCATTTAAACACTGAAAAAATAATCCCAATAATTATATAATCTCCAAATATATAAAACAAGGGTAAATAAATTGAAATTGGGGGTGTTATAGTTATATTTTATGAGATAAATATTATTGAACACATGATTGAGGTATTAATATCTCTTAGGTCTAATATATAATTGATGTTGAGGTAATATTGTTTTTATTGATTTTCAAAAGGAAAGTTATATGGTGCATGTAACAATGGTATTGAAAATTATTTCATGATATTTTTGGGTATTCTTATCTCATTTTTTTGGATTATGATATATATATATATATAGACTACTGTGTGACTTTATAAACTAGTGGCTTCAGATTAGAGTTAATTTATGAAGGAATATATTATTTTAGAGTGGTTTAATGTCTTGGATATTTGAATGGTTTTGGGAAATTTATATAATAGAGAATATATGAATATGGTATATACATACTAGTAAAAATGGTTGTAGTAATGTTCAATGCTATTTGAGGAAGGATAATAAATTAACAATATCCTAAGTTATAAAGGAAGATTCCATATTAGAAGTTATATCCCAAATGATGAAAAAGTTAAGAATATTCCAACAAATGATAATTCATTAAGAGAAATTAAAAGTGTAAGGTTGAAATTTATTTATGGGGGTTGATGTAACGCCTCATCATTTTAGGATTCTTATTCCATTTAGAAACAAATTTTTTATAATTGGGAACTTTATAAATGAATTGAAGATGGTTAAGAAGTAAGTCATATGAGATATGAATTAAACTAAAAACACATTATGCATTCATATGTGCAAAATTAGAAAATAAATTAAATCTATGTATAACACACCATAGATTATTACTCACCATTGATGATGTACAACCATTAAATTTAAATAATAAAATAGTGTATAATAGATTGAAATGAATAAAATAAATATTAAAGAAATGCCTTGGTTGATATTTAACCTTTATATCACCATTATCCAAAAAATAAATAATTTGGAAGATCACCATGGAAGGAGAAACCATTATAAAAAAACTATAATATGAATTAAGAATCGTTCCATGAAAAGTGAGAGTGAAATGGACAAATGATTTAGTAATTATTTATATAGGAATGAAATATGGTCATTTTAAATACTGTTATAAAAAATATGGTCATGGAAAATATAGTCATTGGTCATATATCATGTAGGTCTACTAAAATCGTGTTTTATATAAAAAATATAACCCATATTGAAGTACAAATAAGATATTAAAATATTATAAGTATATATATAGACATGTTACATATAAATAATAAATATAATTTTAGTAAAATAATTTATTATATATATATATTAATAAAATGAATATTTAAAAATAAATGGAGTGGTAGAATTAAAATATAAAATATTAATAATTATTAATATTGGTTATTTATGTATGTGAAGTATAGAAGTAACATTTATTTTTAGAGAACTATTTAATTAAGTATTTTATATTTTATCCTTATAAATTAAATTTATACTTTTAATATATTATTATATATGAACACATATATTAACAAAATATAATTTATAAATTGATATGAAATAATATTAAGAACACATAATGTTTGAAAAAACAAATATATAAGAAAATTATATTCATTTTTAATATATATTTTATCATTTAATATATAAAAATATATATTTAAAATTTTAATTTTATAAAATAACCTTCATTTTAGAATTCATTATGTCTATATTAGCTTTGTTTTATTATAGCTTTCTAAAATAATAAATTTTTAGGCATGTAGTTAAAAAATAATGATTTTTTAACCCCATCACATTTCTATGACATTGATAATTTTGAATCCTTTTTAATATTCAAAATATATATATTTATATATTAAAATATTTGATTTAAAAATACCGTTTTCAATTCATAAAACCCATGAATATCATTTTAGAAAATCATGTAATATTTTATGAAAACTATTTCATCTTGTTTCTGTAATTAAATTTACGCATGCTGAAGCTAGGTTTTGGATTTATTTTTTCATTATGTGTGATAATAATAAAATTAATTTCTCTAAGATATATAAATATTATTTCTTAAAATAATTTAAATATTTTAAATAATTACTTTTTAATTATTTAAAAATATATAATTTTAAATCATCTGACAAATATTAGTTTCTTGGGGTGAAAGTGGACATACAACAATTAGGGTAAATTAGTGTAAAATTGGGTTAACGTATTGATAATTGTTGAAAATTATGAAACAAAATGATTGGTATTGTATGGTGGAGGTAGTATTAGAATTATAAATTTCATTAAACAATTATTATTTTTTGATCATTTTTTCTTGAATAATGGAGTGATATTGTTGAGAAATAATGAGGTTTTTTTACAGAAATTTATTTTTCTTCACTTATAAAAGGGGACCAAATTCTCCCAATTTCTCTACCAAATACAACTATTTATCTCTCCCAAATCACTATAATATATTCTCCACTACACCATATCTATGTATTTTATTCCTTGTTCTCACAGAAAGGATGAGATAAGGTGTCCTAAGTAGCTATGCAACCGAGATCTTCAAAGGGAAGGGTAAAAATATAAACCCAAATTTTCTATGATATTCTATTATTTTAAACCACTAAAGTATGATATTACCATGAATGTATTTATAAAACAATAATAATTAATATTAAAAAATGTTATTATACAAATATAATATTCATTTTATACATTCCTCGACAATCATTTAAAAAAACGAAAACAGAATCACATGTGTGAAAACAATCACCTCCATAAATGACATGTTTGAATTTCCATGACCACCTAACATAGGTTAATTTAAAATTAAATTTAGTTTTTTAAAATTTTATTTTTTAAACTATTAATTTTATTTAATTATAATTTATGAAAAACTAAAATCAGAGGACGTAATAATATAGTTCTAGTGACTTTATTCTCCATAAATTGACTTTTTAATGAACCTTTCATAATTTGGATCTTTTTTTGGATAAAATTTAAAAATTTATAAGTTTTTTAATAATAGAGTAATAAAGGACATAAAACTACATAATTATAGTGAGAATTATGTTATCTTACAACACCTTCATCCACATTCAACAAACCAAAACTGTTATGAAGAAATTAACCAAACAACCCCGAGTGACAGACATAAGAATAAACTATATTTAAAATAAGTTGAAGAAGATAATAAATTAAAAAAATTTAATTAAATATATATGAATAATGTTGTTGAGGATATATCTAATGTACTTAATTTAATTATTTATGATGTTATGTTTTTTTGTGAACCTCTTTTAGACACGAGGTAAGTTTTTTCATCCCAACATCTCTTCTATGGGACATGTTTTAATGATATGAATGAATTTATTATTTCTTTGGTTTATATAATTAATAATAATGTATTGATATTACTAAATTATTTAATTTATGTAATATATATAGCCATATTATTTTCAATATTTCAATGACTTTTGATTCATGGAACACTTAAAAAGTTGGGGTTTGCCTCAAAATTTCCTTCTTTGAGACACATTTTCTTGTATGCACCTAATTTCATTTAAATTATATATTTACTAATAACAGAATATATAATATTAATAACTATCCTTATTCATGTTTTTTAAACATTATCTTCAATATTTGTATCTTTTAATGGGTTTTATTAAGACATTTCTTATGTCATAAGAGTTATTTCTCAATCACCCTTCATTAAATCATTTTTTGATATTACGAAAAACACTTCATTTTATGGTGTATCTACTTCCCCAATGAATTATAATATTATTGATTTTTATTTTAATTGGACACATCTTTTCTATTCATGCTCTTCCTTAATGTGGAATATAATTGATGTCTTACCAAAAATACAAGGGCCTTTCAAAACTTAATTTGATTTCATGAGTTATAATATTTCTCCTTGAATTTCATCATTCTTTTCATATAGTATACCCTATTTATATATTTGGATAAAATGTTTTATTCAAATATTATTTATTTTTTATCCAAAATCATTTTTAAATGTGAATATATGTTAATAGTAGTTTCTATCAATTTAAATGGTAGTCTCTCCTCCTTGTCAATAATTTCCCTTCCCACTAATGTTCTCCGTTTAAATTGGAATCCTTATTAAGTGTAATCTCATGTTAATATAATATTTAAATTATAATATTTTCAAATTAATGATTCATTATCATAATTTATGATGCAGGTTTTCAATAAAGGGGTTTTATAATATAAAAGGGATCTTTTGTGACCCCTTTATAACTTATCAATTACACATTACATTTATTTTTATCTCTTTTAATTCCATATTATTATCAAATGACACATATAAATTTATATATATATACTTTAAATATATACCTAATTTAATATATATTTTTTATCTCTTGGATTATACATGTTTTTAGTTCCCTTCAATGTTACCACATTTTAGTAATCATGATTTAAGGGAACTATCATATTTCATATCTAATGTAAAGAATAACCACATATAATTTTTATAAACCATATATAGCTTATAAAGACCATAATTATATTTTCGATAAATATATTGGTTTAATTATGGTCTTATGGAATATAATATGCTCATTCCTTCATTGATAAATTATTTACTTATTTTATAAATTATTTCCCAAGTGGTATTAATTTAATCTTTTTTATCCTAAATCATTATCAAGAATTTTGTACATTGAAAATCCGTGTTCAGGACCTATATTTCCTTTGAAATTATGAATTTATAAAATTATATAATTAATAATTCTATTTGGAATACTTATGATTTTCCCTTAAAATAAGCGTTAAATTGGAATTATACAACCCATTTTTTTCTCATGTGGTTGATCATTCATAAAAATTTTGTCTGATCTATTTTCTCTTATATAAAACATATGAATTTGTATATTTTATGTGATTGGTGGGTCCATTATATCCTTATAATTTATTAGGTATTTTTAATGCCTCATTTAGTCAAATTATGATACAATGGTGGTTACCCTGAGCATATAATGATTATGATGGAAGTTAGACTATGTTATATTATCTTTGTGTTTTTTCTTGACATATTCTTATGATTTCATTATTTATGATGTTACCTCATGATTATGATTCAAATAATTTATGATTTCATTTTGATATTCCATGTTTTATTGATAAAAATCATCATCTTTTTGATATATTGTCATGACTCTAAACTCATATGTTATCATTTATCTCCATGTTATTCCCTTAATAGGATTTCTAGCGCACTATTTTCCTTATGTATTTTACATAGGATTTCCTATAATTTTTATAATATATATTGGATTTTGGAACACTATGTATATTCTTAAGAGATTTTTTTTAGGTTTATGATAATGTAATTATGTATCTATTATTCCAAAGTAATTATACATATATATCATTGTCTTCTATTTTTGGGAAAGTATGTTATAAATCTAGAAATAAAGTATGTTTACGGTTCAGGTCACTATACAATCAGCTTTCTAAACACATTGAATTTCAATAGATTTTGTAATCTTATCTTAAAATATTGTTAAAAAACCAATTAACAACCAATTTCTTCAAACTCTATAAATTTCGGATGAAAATACAACTTTAAACTTTGATACCTATCTTTGAAATGAGGACCAGTTTAAAAATCAGCCAATTTATTGGATTCAATTAGGAACATATCTATATCGATATTCATTGATATATATATCACCATATATCCTTACCCATCACTGTATAAGAATAATCATCATTTCTATAATCATTAACATGGCCCTTCCATCATCCCAAAGGCTCCAACATACATTGAATTTACATCAAAACTATATTAACAATATATTGACATAAAATACAGAATAAATTATATTAATCCATTTAAAAAATCATATTATATACTAAAATAACATGAATTTAATGAATTTGAAAAAAAAACTAATATAGATTGTCTAATATGGAATGTAATTGATCTAAAATGAGTTGTTTTTTATTGGGATGAACATGACCAATCCCAATCAAATTGATAAAAATTATAAAAAAATGAATTGAATCGAACCATACTAAACCAAAATAAATATGCCAAAATTGAACAAAAAGGAACTAAACTATATTGTCATGAATTGAATAAACATTAAATAACATTATCAGAAATGAACTGAATGGAACTCAAATAACTCAAAAAGATCCAAATTACACTAAACCACACCTAATTTTTTTATCTAATTAAAACTAAATTTAGTTGAACTAAACTTAATTAAAGAAAAACTAACCTACCAAAATGAATCCACTCTAACCTAATATAAACACACACAAACAGACACAAAGGAAATAAAATCAACATAAAATAAATAAAACTAAAAAATATCAAACTAAATTGAATTATGTTTTATTAGACCCATGAAAATAAAATTCAAATGAATAAAATTAGACAAGTTCAATTGAACTGAATAGACTATGACCAACCAAAACCATAAAAATTAAAACTCAATGAGATTAAAAAAACTAAATTAAATTAATATAGTTTGATAAATGCACATTGAACTGATGAATGATTACTTAGAAATAATAAAAACAATATTGAATGAACAAAAGTAAAGAAAAATAAATATACCTATCCAGAATTTATGTAATGAAACATGACCTAAACAAACTCCAAAATAAAGTAAACTAACCTCACCTACAATGAACCAAGTTACAATCATAAAACTTCAGGAGATCCAAACCCTCCCATAAAAAGTTAATAGTAAAAAAATCCAAACAAAATAATTTTAGAAAAAAAATAACACGAATATGAAACAATTTATTGTAATATTATATTATTTAGATTTTTTTTAGTTTTATAAAGTTTTAACCATCAAAATTTAACTTTATTCAATTTTTATATGTGCTAAATATTTGGTAGAATATTATTATTAATTATGTGGTAACCATGTAGGTTGTTATTCAACATTAATGATATAATTTTTATTCTCTTCAAATGGTTTGACAAGTCATGCCATGCTTTCCCAAAATCCATGCAACACCTTTGTCGGTTTGGATGAGATCATAAAGATAGAACACTATTTAGAATACTATGCATCATTTCCAATAGAAATAAAAAAATTAAATGAAATAATAATATACCCACGGATTTTGACTCCATTAAACCCGTCATATTTTCCATTTTTCATGGTGGGCATGGGAAGCTCAAGGGAGAAATTCCTCCTATTTCATATTGGGATTGTGAACTCCTCATAATGTTTTAATAGAGTTTCTATAGAGAATTTATTCTTCTTGTACTCCCTTCTATTCCCCCCTCTTCCATCTCCAATTCCATATAGGTTTTTCCTCCCATAAAGCATAATTAGATATGTATGTGAGATTAGGTGTTTTGGTGGGTTCTAACTAAGGATTTTTTCTTTTAGGGATTATAAAAGAGGTTTTATTACAAATTTTTAATTGGGGGTGATCAGTTTATAGTCTATTTAATTTATGATTTCTATGAAATTGATTTCCCTCATAATAATGACGTGATTTGGGTTTTCAAATATATTTTTTAAATTATAATTGTTAATAATAGTAAAAAAGGAATCATAAATGGTTTGTAAGTTTCTTTTTTAGATTTACAAAATGTTTTACATGAAATTTCAAGTGATACATGAAATTCCATGTGTTGATAAATGATTTGAGTATTGATTTAAATAAATGTGGGGTTTAAAAAATATTTTACCCAATTTATATTAAGGGGTGGATCACAAAATTCTTTTTAAAAATTTAATAGATTTCAACATAAATAATATTTTATTTCATAAAATCAATTTAGTGATAGTTTCAAATTTATTGTATGATGAATTTTTCTATAGGTACACAATGATTTAATATAATGAGGATTATTTTCTCAATATACATTTAGGAAGCCTTTTTGGTAATTTGAAATGATTATAAAGGGGTTGAGTGTGTGTGAAACCCTCTTTATTATCATTTTATAATGTCTCAATTTTAGTGGGTGGTGATTGATATATATGTTCATAGTGTAATAGATCTGTATGGATGTATCTTATGAGGGAGTTGGAGGTACACTGGGAGATATTGATTATTTATATTGATTTATTTTATTCTTGGTTTATTTCCCAACTCCATTGCATTGAAATCATGATCATCCTTGTAAAGACCCGTAAATTTCAAGAGAAATTTTTTTCTTAATTTTCTTTGAAATTTTACAAGAGCGTAGTTTCTGACGGCACCTAATTCCGAGGCCCGGTGTGCCCGAAATCATTTTCCAAAGTTTGGCTCGGGTACGTTCAGTGATCGGACGAGCGGGTTTTCTAACTTTTGAACTGGTGACCGGAATCGAATTCTGAGGGCACCGATGAAATCGCAGTGCCGGTGTTTGCTTAGAAACGCCTCTTCTGGAGTTGCGTTTTCTCAGGTGTGATTTTTAATTTTTGGGCTTAAAGTTATGATATAAAATAAATTGTTCGACAAATTTTATTTTATTTCACTTAATCCACTTGAAAGCCACTTAAACTGAGTTGAAACGGATATGGTACTATCCAAAAATATCCTACCCTCTTGGTAGGATATTTGTGAGGTGGGGCCCGCACGAGCCCCACCGTTTCTTTTCTGCTAATTAACGCTCCCGCGAAAACCCGTCATTATGAAAGTCAAATGACGAGTTTTCTTAAATTCTTAACGCACCATTTAATTGGGCGGTTTTATTCGTGAATAAAATGGGCGGTTTCTTTCATTGAATTAATTCTACGAATTAATGGGTCGTTACTTACCTCTTATTCGTTTGTTGGCATAATAATAAAATAAGACCAACACGACATTTGGAGGATGACACGTTGAGAGGTTTTTGACAGAAGTTCTTGTGCCTTCAACCTTTTTCGCGAATAACGTGAAGAACGCGAAGAACACGAAGAACGCCGGCCTCCGACGAAGAACGTCGAACCTGCGGAAATCGATGACGCGACGCCGTGTGCCGCGACGCCGACGTTTCCTCTCCCGCGACGTTCTTCGGCGACGTTCCTTAATCCGCAACAAAAACCTTCGATCATCAGTTGAGGTGAGGGTTTCGGATTTCTTTTAAATTTTTCCTTTGTGGTGTTTAACTCAAGAAGGATTTAATTATGATTAATTAAATCTTTTTGTTCTTGAACATCGGATTTCGTCGACGCGACACCCTTCTGCGACGACGCGACGCCGGATACCGCGACGATCCCCAATTCCGCGAAGAACCCGCGGACGACGACTTGACGAGGTAGGGGTTGTTGTGAATATTTTCTTTTTCCCGTGAATGTTTCTTTAAAATTAATGAACCGGATACATATGGACAATTTAAATTTATTAAAATTGTTGTTTCAAGTGTTGCATAATTATCCCGTGGTTATTATTCTAACGCGGAGGGTGCGGGCCCAATGGACACGGCCCGAAAACCCTCCGTCGTTCTATGTGGTTGTGCGGATTTGGCGGGCGACGACAAAATGTGGCGCAAGGGCGATATGATGATTCCGCAGTGAAGAACGGAACCCGGGAGGGGCAACGGCGCAGACGGGAAAGAAAAACGGACCACCGGAGCAACTCCGGTGGCCCGCGGCAGCGGCCGGCGGCGCCGCCGGAAAGAGCCGCCGCGACTTCAGCCGCGGTGGTGGTGGCCAGCGGACCCGCGGCCGTGTGGGTCCGGCTCACCCGCATGGGACACGACAACATTCCGTGTCCGATTGAACCAACGTGGCCCCATGCGGGGCTGCGGCACCTCCAAACTGCAGGGGCCGCGCCCCGCGGCGTCCAGCTGCTCGGCCGCTCGGCCGAGCCGAGCCAGGCCGGCCGGACCGTCCGGACCGTGCCCTAGCCGGGCCGGACTTGGTCCGGCCAGGTGGGACCGGGTCGACCCGGTCCGGCCGACCCAGGGGGGGGGGGGGGGGGGTCGGGCCGGGTCGGCCCGGGCCCGGACCCCCCGTTTTCGGACAGTTTTCGGTCTTTTTCCTGTAACATGAGCTACGTGCCTCCGAACGATGCGCCGTCAGTGGAAACACGATCCTTGGATCGAGACGGTCGTTTCGGTATATCGCACTCAAGGTTTCATAATAGTTTGAGTTCGGCCGGGTTGGTTCGTACACGAAACCAACCGGGCCTTCGGAGCGGAAACACTCATATCATGAGCTACGGACGTCCGATTGACGTGCCATCGGCTTTGATGTTTTCCTCTATGTGAGACGGATATTTTGGCATACTCCGCCCGAGGTTTGGATGCAGGTGGAGTACGGTCGGGTTGGTTTTGCCTTAAAAACCAACTGGGCCCCTGGGACGAAAAAGCCAATAACTCTCAGACCGGGCGTCCGATTTACGCGCCGTCTGCGACGTTGAGTTCCTGTTGACGATACCGAACTTTTGAATACATCAACTTAGGAATTTGTGTCAGTTTATGTATCAGCCTCTCGGCTCGTGGAGCAGACCCTCCCGAACGTGCTTTCTGTGTGCGGGAACCCTAGTGCTGGCTTCGACTGCTACTTCGACAGCGACGACTGTGCAGAGATCCTCAGTGGACTGCAGCGACGACTGTGGAGAGATCCTCAGTGGACTGCGCCGACGACTGTGCAGAGATCCTCAGTGGACTGCGATGACTACAGCACTCAGCGATCCCTTGGGGGTCAGTGCTACAGGTCCTGTGTGGGCCTGATCCTGTGTGGGTCTTTGCGGGGGTTAGTACCAACCGATCCTGTGTGAGTCCGATCCTGTGTGAGTCCGATCCTGTGTGGGTCAGCGCTCAGCGGTTCTGTGTGAGCCAGCGCCTACAGGTCTTGTGTGGGCCCGATCCTATGTGGGTCTTTGCGAGGGTTAGTACCTATCGATCCTTTGTGGGTCCGACGACTTAGATGGATCAGTGATCATCTCTATCGTCATTTGAAGTTGTATACCTGTGTGAGATGAATCCTATGTTACTCTCCTTTGTGGATTGTGTTGAGCTATCCTGTGTGGATTTACTGTTTACTCTTCTTTGTGGATTGTGTTGAGCTATCCTATGTGGATTACTGTTTACTCTCCTTTGTGGATTGTGTTGTTCTATCCTGTGTGGGTATACGTTTTTCTTTCCTGTGTGGACTGGGTTGTGCTTGGGCTCGGATGTTGGAGCCGAACGGGAATGGATGACTTAGGTATTTGTATGGGCATATACCTAAGCCGTGTCAGATGTTACTTCGTGATTGTATCTTTCCTTTTTGGATTATCCTTTGTTGATTCTGGGAGACCTTCGGGGGTCTCGGGGTCCCTACTGAGTAGCTTATACTCACCCCTGCACGGGCTATGCCCGCACTTTGTTGTGTTGGTTGCAGATGACAGACATCACTAATCGTGGTGGAGGCCTACGGAGCAGGACGGTACCTGGTAGTGGACCACTAGGCGGGACGTACTCGGAGCGGACGGCTGGACCGAGGAGCTGTGGAGGCTATCAGTACCCACCCTTCAGGTGGGACCATCAGAGGATGGCTCGACGCTGCGGTTTTTCTTTTCAGTTGCTGTTTTCCATTTCAGTTGTACTTTACAGTTGGGCTTGTATTTCTGGCTCCTTTACTTTCAGCACAACTTGTTACAGTTTTTACATAGTGTTTACTTTTCCGCTTGCTTACTCTGTGGTGCTTGTTTACTTTTCAAAGGAAATGCCTTCCCTTTCTCCGGGATTTACGCCTTGGTGCTAGTCGCCAGCCCCTAGCCTATGGAAGGCGGGCTTGGGGTAGTCACGGCACGGGCCACGAGGACGGGTCGTGACAAATTGGTCTGAGAGGCGGTCGGTTCTACCGCATACTCTGATCTTTCTTCTCTGTGAAGCAATAGTGTTTAGTGTATTGAGTGTGGATATCAGTCCAGGGAGTGCAGTGTTGGTGCGGCGGCCGACGTATCCGTACACCAGGACCCTGACTTCTGATATCCGACTTAATGCACGAAAACAATGATTGCATGTGTGTTTCAAGTTTTCTTTGTGATTACTTATGTCATCTCACCAGGTATACTATTCTGACCGTGGCACACTTGTTTCCTTTTCAGGATGGCCCCACGACGGCAGCCAGCTGGGGTTCCGAGAGTAGAGCGCGACGGTAGCCCGCCGAGCGATGAGGCCTCGGTACATGGATCGTTGACAGCAAAGGCACCGGCGGTACCTTTACCCGCCGAGCCCCCGATGCTACCAGCACCAACTGTTGATGATGCACGTCGGCTCGGAGCTCTGCATGAGTTCCAGCACCAGCGACCACCCAGGTTTTGTGGGGAGACGGACCCCTAGGCAGCCGAGGACTGGCTGGAGGCGGTCGTCCGAGTTTTTAGGCTAGTGAGGACACCAGCAGACCTTATGGTGATCCTCGCGACGAGCCTACTGCACGCAGTAGTGGGCCGATGGTGGATCTTGATGCTCCAGGTGCACGATGAGGCGTCTCTTCTCTGGACGGACTTCGAGAGAGTCTTCTGCTCAGAGTTCGTTCCGGCCACCCTCCGTGCGGTGCACATCCAAGAGCTTCTTCAGCTGCGGCATAGCATCTTGACGGTCGCCCAGTACGCGGCGAGGTTCACTGATATTTCTCGCTACTCGACTGACATGGTACGAGACCCCTTCTTCCAGGCCCGGACCTTTGAGAAGGGTTTGAGACACGAGATCAGGGCATCGTTGTTCTCCCTCAGCATCCCGAACCAGGCAGGGGTACTTGAGCGAGCCCTTCTGATCGAGAGCTTTCTGGCTGAGTCCACAACGAGACCTACCGCAGGGCAGCATGTAGCAGAGTCTTCAGCAGCACGTAGCCAACGGATGACCCAGGGTTCCAGGCAGACAAGACCTTCCAGCAGACGACCTCAGGACACTGGCTCAGCAGTGCGGGGCACACAGCGCGGAGCCAGTCTTCCGAGTGGCAGGCAGTGCTACGCCAGCGGCGGGCAGGGCCACATGGCTCGTGACTGCCTGATCTGCCGTACTGAGGAGCAGCAGATGGTGGAGGGGCCACCCAGTCATAGCAGAGTGTCGACCGTGGCGGTCCGCAGGTAGGAGGCGGACGAGGAAAAGGAGCTGGCCGAGCAGCAGGTGGTCTGCGACACTTTGAGGCTCTGCCACCACCACCACCAGGAGGTCCGCCCCGACCACAGGGAGCTGGCTGGCAGAGACAGGCACAGCTCCAGGCAGTGGAGGCCTACGCCCACTGCGTGCCAGAGATGATTCGAGGTACGATTTGTGTCTATCCAACCCTTGCTGCAGTTCTTATAGACACAAGAGTGAGTGACTCTTTCATAGCCTCTGCCCTTGTTCAGAGCTCGGAGATTCCGACATAGCCGTTGGATCGATCCTTACGGCTAGAGACCCCTACGGGAGCAGACTCGATGATTACGCACTGGTGCCGACAGTGTGCGCTTACTCTAGGAGGCAAGAGCTTCGGCTGGGATCTTCTTGTAGCGGCGTTGAGGCCTTACGACATCATCTTGGGCATGGATTGGTTATCTACAATCCATGCACAGATTGACTGCTTTAGGCGCAAGGTGCGATGTGTACGCACACACGGGAGAAGGTTCACCTTCACCGGCGAGAAGGGAGCCTTTGCAGCATAGGATGGACTCACGCAGAGGAGAGGGCAGCCCATCACTCATCAGTTGGCTAGCCTCATCCTCGGAGCAGTTGATGTGCAGAGTCCTAGTTTTCCTGAAGTAGTGGATCAGTATGCGGGCGTCTTCCCCGACGACGTTCCAGGACTACCTCCTCACAAAGATGTAGACATTTATATTGATCTGTACCCCGGGACAGCCCCGATATCCAATCCAGCATATCGGATGGCCCCCATTGAGTTTCGAGAGCTACGAGTACAGTTGGAGGACTTGCAGGGAAAGGGGTTCATCCGACCCAATGTTTCACCCTGGGCTTCGCCGATTTTGTTTGCCAAGAAGGAAGACGGGAGCTTGTGACTGTGTGTCGACTATCGTCGCCTGAACCAGGTGACAGTGAGGAACAAGTATCCGCTACCAAGTATTGATGACCACTTCGATCAGCTCAAGGAAGCACGGTGGTTCTCGAAGATAGACCTCAGGTCAGGCTATAATCAGCTCAGAGTTCGAGACGAGGACGTAAAAAAGATGGCCTTCAGGTGTCGGTATGGCCACTATGAGTTCTTGGTTATGCCTTTCGGCATAACCAACGCTCCATCAGTGTTCATGAGACTCATGAACAGGATCTTCCAGCCATACCTCGATCGATTTGTCGTGGTCTTCATCGACGACATTTTGGTGTACTCGACCACGGAGGAGGAGCATGCCTACCACTTGTGGGTTGTACTAGACACACTCTGAGAGCACCAGCTTTACGGAAAGCTCTCGAAGTTCCAATTCTGGTTACGTGAGGTCCACTTTTTGGGGAACATCATTTCTGAGGCGGGAGTTGCAGTGGATCCCGCGACGATCGAGGCAATGATAGCTTGGGAGCCACCCAGGAGCGTGACGGAGGTGAAGAGTTTCTTAGGTCTAGCCGGATACTATCAGAGGTTTGTGCCAGACTTATCTAGAGTTGCGGCGCCACTCTCAACTTTGACAAAGAAGGGGAAACCCTTTGTGTTGTCTGACAGATGTCAGCAGATCATTCAGGAGCTGAGACAGAGATTGACAAGCGCACCTATCTTGACGTTGCCTGAGGAGGGAGTTGGATACGTAGTCTACTATGATGAATCAGGGACCGGACTCGGATGTTTCCTGATGCAGGAGTGGGCCGTGATTGCCTATGGATCATGTCAGTTAAGGCCACATGAGAAGATCTATGCTACCCATGACCTGGAGTTAGCAGCAGTGGTCTTCGCTCTGAAGACATGGCGGCACTATCTAATGGGCGAGCGTTTTACAGTCTTTTCTGACCACCAGAGTCTCAGGTACATCTTCTCTCAGAAGGACCTAAACCTAAGGCAACAGCGATGGCTCGAGTTCTTCCAGGACTATGACTTTGAGATAGTATATACTCCTGGGAAGGGGAACGTGGTAGCTGATGCCCTCAGTAGGAGGACAGGCATCCAGCTACTTGAGGTGGCGATAGAGCAGCTAGCCGCCTTGCAGATATCCTTCGTGGATAGGGATGGAGAAGCCTTCCTTCAGTCTCTCACAGTCACTCCTCCACTACTGCAGCGGGTCAGAGAGGCACAGCGTGGGGACGCCGACTGTGAGACGCGGTGTACACAGATATCCTCGGGACATGCACCTGATGGTTTCTCCCTTGGAGTAGAGCACGACGTCCTTTTTAGAGGATGTACCTTCGTACCATTCGTTTTACGAGAGGAGGTGCTGAGAGAGTTTCACACTTCTCCTTTGGCGGTACATCCTGGAGTGGAGGAGATGTACCAGGATCTCAGAAGACAACACTGGTGACCAGGCATGAAGAAGGCTGTGGTAGAGTTCGTTTCACAGTGCCTCACCTGCCAGCAGGTGAAGGCAGAGCATCAGGTACCAACAGGCTTAGTACATCCCTTGGAGGTCCCGGAGTGGATGTGGGATGGGATATCTATGGACTTCATGACTGGACTTTCACGCACTTCCAGAGGTCATGAATCCATTGGGGTTATTGTTGACCGACTCACCAAGTCGGCACACTTTTTTCCCATCAGAGATCAGGGCTCAGTGGAGAGCTTGGGGCGTCTCTACGTTGAGGAGATTGTACGGCTTCACGGTGTTCCATCGTCTATCGTCTCCGATCGGGATAATCTTTTTACTTCTCGGCTTTGGAAGGGTTTGCAGGAGGCGTTCGGGACGTGGCTACGTCTGAGCACCGCCATTCACCCTCAGACGGATGGTCAGACGGAGAGGACCATTCAGACTCTCGAGGACATGCTCCGCGCATGTGTCCTCGACTTTGGTCGTAGCTGGGAGGACCACCTACCCTTGGTGGAGTTCGCGTACAACAACAGCTACCACTCCACCATCGGGATGGCACCATACGAGGCATTGTACGACAGACCTTGCAGATCTCCTTTGTCCTGGACCGACCCTGGGGAGTCAGCATTTGTGGGACCAGAGATGGTTCGGGCCATGATAGAGAAGGTCCGGGTCATCTAGGAGCAGATGAGGATAGCTCAGAGACGGCATAAGTCTTATACTGACAGGAGGCAGAGGCCATTAGAGTTCAAGGATGGCGACCACATCTTCTTGCGTCTCTCACCTCGACGTGGTTTGCGGAGATTTGGCCGAGGTGGAAAGCTGTCTCCATGCTTCATTGGACCTTTCTAGGTCCTCAGCAGGATTGGCGAGGTGGCTTATCTCCTAGCTCTACCACCTCAGTTGCACCGGGTGCACAACGTCTTCCACGTATCTCAGCTGAGGAGATACGTGCACGACCCGACGCACATCATTGACCATGGATAGCTAGACATGGATGATGGGGAAACTTTTACGGTGGTCTTGGTGGAGATAGAGGATCGACAGGAGTGGGTCCTACGTAGGCGATCGATTCCTCTTGTGCGCATCAGATGGCAGCACGAGAACCTCCAGGAGAGCACTTGGGAGCGGGAGGCTCAGATGCGTGCTCAGTACCCACATTTGTTTCCCTAGTTATGATGTATCTTTATGGGGACGTAAAGCCCTGAGGTGGTAGTAATTTAAAGACCTGTAAATTTCAATGAATTTTTTTTCTTAATTTTCATTGAAATTTTACAAGAGCGCAGTTTCTGACGGCACCTGATTCCGAGGCCCGGTGTGCCCAGAATCATTTTCCGAAGTTTGGCTCGGGTACATTCACTGAACGGACGAGCGAGTTTTTCTATCTTTTGAACCGGTGCCTGAAATCGAATTCTGAGGGAACCGATGAAATCGCAACGCCGATGTTTGCTTAGAAACGCCTCTTCCGGAGTTGCGTTTGCTCGGGTGTGGTTTTTTATTTTTGGGCTAAAAGTTATGAAATAAAATAAATTGTTCGACAAATTTTATTATATTTAACTTAAGACACTTGAAATCCACTTAAACTGAGTTGAAACAGATAGGGTACTATCAAAAAATATCCTACCCTCTTGGTAGGATATTTGCGAGGTGGGGCCTGCACGAGCCCCGCCGTTTCTTTTCTGCTAAGTAACGCACCCGTGAAAACCCGTCATTATGAAAGTCAACTGACGCGTTTTCTTACATTCTAAACGCACCATTTAATTGGGTGGTTTTATTCGTGAATTAAATGGGCGGTTTCTTTCGTTGAATTAATTCTACGAATTAATGGGTTGTTACTTACCTCTTATTCGTTTGTTGGCGTAATAATAAAATAAGACCAACACGACATTTGGAGGATGACACGTTGAGAGGTTTTTGACAGAAGTTCTTGTTCCTTCAACCTTCTTCACGAAGAACACGAAGAACGCGAAGAACGCAAAGAACGCCGGCCTCTAACGAAGAACGCCGAACCCGCGGAAATCGACGACGCGACGCCGCGTGCCGCGACGCCGACATTTCCTCTCCCGCGACATTCTTCGGTGATGTTCCTTAATCCCCAACAAAAACCTTCAATCATCCGTTGAGGTGAGAGTTTCAGATTTATTTTAAATTTTTCCTTTGTGGTTTTTAACTCAAGAAGGATTTAATTATGATTAATTAAAACTTTTTGTTCTTGATCCTCAGAGTTCATCGACACGACACCCTTCCGCGATGACGCGACGCCGGATACCATGACGACGCGACGATCCCCAATTCCATGAAGAACCCACGGAAGACGACTTGATGAGGTATGGGTTCTTGTGAATATTTTATTTTTCCCATGAACGTTTCATTAAAATGAAAGAACCAGATACATATGAACAATTTTAATTTATTAAAATTGTTGTCTCATGTGTTGCATAATTCTCCCATGGTTATTATTCTAACACGGAGGGTGCGGGCCCAACGAACAAGGCCCGAAAACCCTCCGCTGTTCTTCGTGGTTGTGCGGATTTGGCGGGCGACGACAAAACATGGCGCAAGGGAGATTTGATGATTCCTGAGGGAAGAACGGAACCCGGGAGGGGCAACGGCACAGACAGAAAGGAAAACGGACCACCTGAGCAACTCTGGTGGCCGGCGGAAGGGGCTGGTGGGGCGGGTCGCCGGCGCGGCGGCGCCGGCTGCCGGAGGTGGCGGCGCGCCGTCGGCCGCACGGGTCCGGCTCGCCCGAATGGGACGCGGCGACATGCCGCGTCCGATTGAACCAACGCGGCCCCACACGGGGCCGCAACACCTCCAAACCGCGGGGGCAGCGCCCCACGACGTCCAGCTGCTCGGCTGAGCCGAGCCAGGCCGGTCCGACCAGCCGGACCGTGCCCTGGCCAGGTTGGACCGGGTCCAGCCGGGTTGGACCGGGTCAGGTCGACCCGGCCAGGGCACGGACCCCCCGTCTTCGGACCGTTTTCGGTCTTTTCCCGTAACTTGAGCAACGACCCTCTGAACAACGCACCGTCAGCGGCAACGCGATCCTTGGATCGAGGCGGTCGTTTCGGTATATCGCACTCAAGGTTTCTGAATACTTTGTGTTTGGCCGGCTTGGTTCGTACACGAAACAAACCGGGCCTTCGGAGCGGAAACACTCATATCTTGAGCTACAGACGTCCGATTGACGTGCCGTCGGCTTTGTTGTTTTCCTCTATGTGAGACGGATCTTTTTTCATAATCCGCCTGAGGTTTAGACGCAGGTGGAGTACGGTCGGGTTGGTTTTTCCTTAAAAACCAACCGGGCCCCTAGGACGAAAAAACCAATAACTCTCAGACCGGGCGTCCGATTGACGCGCCTTCTGCGACGTTGAGTTCCTGTTGACGATACGGAACTTTTGGATACATCAACTTTGGACTTTGTGTCAGTTGATGTATCAGCCTCTCGGCTCGTGGAGCGGACCCTCCTGAACGAGCTTGCTGTGTGCGGGAACCCTAGTGCTGGCTACGACTGCTACTTCGACAGCGACAACTGTGCAGAGATCCTCAGTGGACTGCAGCGACGACTGTGCAGAGATCCTCAGTGGACTGCGGCGATGACTATGCAGAGATCCTCAGTGGACTGAGGATAGCTACAGGTCCTGTGTGGGCCCGATCCTATATGCGTCTTTGCGGGGGGTTAGTACCTACCGATCCTGTGTGGGTCCGATCCTGTGTGGGTCAGTGCTCAGCGGTTCTGTGTGATCCAGTGCCTACAGGTCCTGTGTGGGCCCGATCCTGTGTGGGACTTTGCGGGGGTTAGTACCTATCGATCCTTTGTGGGTCCGACGACTTAGATGGATCAGTGATCATCTCTATCGTCATTTGAAGAAGTATACCTGTGGGAGCTGAATCTTGTGTTACTCTCCTTTGTGGATTGTGTTGAGCTATCCTCTGTGGATTTACTGTTACTCTCCTTTGTGGATTGTGTTGAGCTATCCTATGTGGATTACTGTTTACTCTCCTTTGTAGATTGTGTTGTGCTATCCTGTGTGGGTATACGTTTTGATTTCCTGTGTGGACTGGGTTGTGTTTGGGCTCGGATGTTGGAGCCAAACGGGAATGGATGACTTAGGTATATGTATGGGAATATACCTAATCCGTGTTCGGTGTTACTTTGTGATTGTATCTTTCCTTTGTGGATTATCCTTTTTGGATTCTGGGAGACCTTCGGGGGTCTCGGGGTCCCTACTGAGTAGCTTATACTCACCCCTACACGGGCTATGCCCGCACATCATTGTGTTGGTTGCAGACAACGGACAACACTGATCGTGGTGGAGGCTTGCGGAGCAGGACGGTACCTGTAGGTGGACCACTGGGCGGGACATACTCAGAGCGGACGGCTGGACCGAGGAGTTGTGGAGGCTATCAGTACCCACCCTTCAGTTGAGACCTTCAGAGGACGGATCGACGCCGCGGCTTTTCTTTTCAGTTGCTGTTTTTCCCTTTCAGTTGTACTTTACAGTTGGGCTTGTATTTCCGGCACCTTTACATTCAGCACAGCTTGTTACAGTTTTTACTTAGTGTTTAGTTTTCCGCTTTCTTACTCTGTGGTGCTTGTTTACTTTTCAAAGGCAATGCCTTCCCTTTTTCCAGGATTTACGGCTTGGTGCTAGTCACCATCCCCTGGCCTATGGAAGGCGGGCATGGGGTAGTCACGGCACGGGCCCCGAGGATGGGTCGTGACAATCCTGGGTAACTAATAAAAGGATGGATTAGTGTTTCTCAAGAATAAAGTGTACAGAGTGCACAAGCTGGATAGTTCCCTAGGAAAGTTACTCCCTCATAGGGGTTGGTATTTTGTTGGTCCCTAATACTCCCCTATGAAATACTCGATGGGAGATCTTTTTCAGAGATAGATAGGGTCCATGTGTATCTGATAACCAAGTTAAGTATCATTATATACAGACACAAGAGTAAGGCCCATGAAACTACTCTTTGATATAAGGTTCATTTAGGGTAATATTATCATCTTTTTTATCCCTTACACTTTTATAACTAGAGTTAACAATTATTTATTGAATTATTACCTATTGATATTGTGGTTCCTCTGTATTGTATATCTATTCTGTATTGGTGTATTTACTTGTTAAATGGTATAAAAGGTTGGATTAGAATGTTGTTTTTGATAAAATGGAAATGTGTGGTTTTATTTTCATGAATGGTTTTAAAATTACTTTGAAATGATTCTGTATGATTTTCTTTTAAAATAAATATTTTTGATTTAAAATGGGAAAAGTATATTTATTCTTTTATTAGAAAATAAAATTTGTTTTTGTTAAAGGTTATAATGTCGAGATAGTTTTTTACAATGTATTTTAAATTAAAATTGCTAAATTAATAATGGATGTAAATTTTCTATATTCAATTAGTTGTGACTGAATCAGTTGTATATCTCACACATATATACATATTTTGGAAACTAGGTTATATTTCCAATTAGCTATCTTTCATGGGACATTGATGATGGGTTTGGTTAAAAATTTTAACTATGGGTTACATGGAGGTGTTCTATTATTGTTGTTTGTGTTTTTTTAATAATTTGGTTAATTTTTAATTCATCATTATTTTAGATTTTATCTTATTTTAGTTACTAAAGGCTCTATATCTATTATTTATATGATGATCTGAATGTTTATCTTTTATGGGTTGTCTATATTTGTTCTTTTATTATTAAAGGTATAAATAATTCCTATAAGTAGTGTAATATGGTGACTATGAACGAGCTTCTAGATTGTGGGGATCGAGAATTCCCTTTTCATAAGGGGTAGACCAGGTTGGGTGCCCGTCCAAGTTGAAGTATATGTAAGTTCATTAAAAATGGATTTAGAGACAAGGTTTAATGAGGGGACCATATTCTAGAGTACACTTTTTTGGGAAGTCATTAGGATGGAGAAAAAATTGTTGGATGTCAAGAGGTAAGTGTGTAGTGGGCTCAACAATCTATTTATCAACCTTAGAATTATGTTTCCAGGTGAAGTAGGGATTTGGATTTCATTTCTATTTTTATGGATTTATACATGTGATGAGGTTTTTTAATATTCATTGGCATCATACTAGTTTCAATAGGTTCTAATCATAGAATTTTCTAAAGGAAAGACGGAAGAATTAAAGACGTGAGGTTGGTTTACATGGCCTGAAAAACCATGAAAAGATAAATCACCGGGTTTTAGAAATGTTATTGTGACTGTTCCATGATTTTCATAATGTCCATTAAACCATGAAGCCTAGTCTAGTGAATCCCTAGGTCATATTTATTTTTTATTCAAGACACATGATATTTGTATCACTGTGTGCGATTTCGATATTTCTAAAAGATCAAGGATGGTCCTTCAATATGTTAACATGTTTGGATGATTTTTTATTTTAAATTCAAAGAATATTTATTTATAAAATTATAATGAAATCATATTTTTGTGTGTGGAAAGAGTAAAATTTTCAAATTATAATTTTAAAACTAGTTTCGTATATCCATTGAAAATATTTTTATTATTTGTTATAGGAAGTTTAATAAAATGGGTGTTTGTTTAGGGAATGTATAAAAAACATTTTGAAATGAAATTGTAATTTTTTTAAATGTTTTAAGGAGATGGATTTAGATATAAATGATTTTAAAGGGATAAAAAATTGTGAAATTATATCATATAGATTACAAAGGAGTGGATTAATTTACTATGGTTGGATTTGTTTTTCAAAATACGTAAATTTTTTTCAATGTTTTTCCATAGTAAAATAGGATTTCAAATTTCATATTATGTGTTGATGGTTTTATGGAGTAAGGGATTTTATCAGTCTATGAAACTAATGATAGGTTATTCTTTGATTATTTTAATTGTATTGAAGGTAACCCACATGATTTTATGGATAATTGGGATGATGTTGGGTTGTAAGTATAGGCATGTAAATATTCCTAAGACTTTATTACCCCTTGTGATATAAATAGATCACATGTGTGCTTCCCTTTAATTGATCAAGGGAATTAAAAAGACATTTTCCTTAAAAATTCAAGGAATTTATTCTTTTGAGATTTTTTAAGATATCATTAATGTTTTTGTAAGAATTTTTATACGAATGGGTTTCATGTTTATACTAGTTTAGGGATAATTAATGATATTTATGATTTATTTTGGTGGGTTTAAATATAAATTTTTCTTTCATTGTAGTCCTTGTTGGTTGTTTCTTGGGAGTGATCACCTATAGTTGGAAGAGATTTTTTTCTATGGGATTTTTAATATGATGAGAATTTGTTATGGATGGGTAGGTACTAGAAATATGTTGGGTCATTGTTTATTCATCCAGGACATGTAATGAATCATTTTATATCATGAAATGGATTTTGTATGATTTCAATTTGGTTAGGTTCCCCTTGAGTGGTTTTTCTATGTGTGATGTCCTAGGTTTTTCATTTTTTTTCCTTTGAGGATAGACCCATTTCACTCTTTCTTGAGGATGGTTATGGATGTTGACTTTTCCTTCTTTTGTATGGTGGTGTTTTAGTGGATCATTTTAGTTGTTTAATAGAAATTTTAGATGTTTGGAAGCTTTTAGGGGATTGATCTCTCCATATAATTTGATATATTTGTCAACAATATTTCTTTAGGGTAATTGAGGTTACTATTTCATTGGGTTTAGTGAGACTACATCATATTTATATTAGTTTAATATTTATAGGGTATTATATGTTGTATCCCTATCTAGAATAATTCTAAATGGTGGGGAGACTTGTAATCGGTCTTCTTCCCTCTTAAGTCACATGGAATATTGTTTTCCCAATGATGTGCTTGTAGTTGTTAGATTTACCTTATAAAAATATGTCAATTAACAGGGCTATTAAAAGGTATTTATTTTTTCTTTTGAAGCATTGATAATGAGATAGATGTTAATGGTTTGGATTTAACAGTTTTCGAAAATGGGATCTTAAAGGCCCCCTTTAACAGTGCTAAAATTGTATTGATAAAGCCCCCACTAATTGGGGGGGGGGGTTATTCGAACCTCGTCCTAACAAAAATTTTATTAGTGCTTACTACCCCATTTATCTCTACTTTCCATCCCATTTTTTATTTATTTATATAATTCCTCCCTCCCACATGTTCCCATACATGAAGCTAGTTTCAAACCCGAGACCTCTCGCTCATATCCTTGTACCTTTTCCACTCCCTATATTGTTTTTTCTTCCATTTTATGATATATATAAATATTTATATATATTTCATTAAATTTTGAATCCATATCATTATATATATATATATATAAATACAAATACAAATTATATTTTTATGTATCTATATGTGTGAATATATAGTAAATATGTACAATTTCTTATATTTTATATCAAATAAAATTAAATTGTGAAAAATGATAAAAATTAAATATCATAATATAAATATGAATGTAATCCCTAGAAATAAATATGGTCCCCACTGAAAAAATACACTCTGACTCCATTAATAAAGGCTGAAATTCCACTGAAAGATTAAAAATTGGGGTTGCATGACTGAAAACTCAATTTTAAAGGCATTCGTATACTCATCTGACATCGAAAAAAATGATCGGGGTCTCCTCCTATCAACAAAACATAGATATCATTGAAATATTTGATTTTATATATGGTATAACCTAAATAGACACCCATATCAAAAGATATAGTTGTTTGAAGTTCGAGTTATGTTTTCAACTTATTTTAGATCTTTTATTTATTTTTTGATTTTTTATCTTCAAATTGTTATGAAAAGACTATTATATGTAATATAATTAGAAAAATATTAATTGAAATAATTTTTTTAAAAAAAAATTACAATCAATTTCAACTAAATATCATATATATTATGTGTAAATTCCAATTTAACCTTATGAAAAACATATTTAAAAAATATATAATATTATTATATAAATATAAATATAAATATATTTCAATATATTATTTTGATAGAAATAATTTTAATTGAATTATACCCATTATCATCCCTAATAAATCCCCCTTTATCAGTTTTTTATACTAGCACTACTAAAGGGATCCCCTTTATTATTTCTTTTTTAATACAACTAATAAAGGGCTTCCTTTACAATCACTAATAAAGATACCCCTTTAACAACATTTTTTATCCTTGTTAAAGACCCCCTTAACAAAGATAAAAAATTTATTTTTTTTGTATTGACAATGGGGGTATTTAACAGTGCTTTTAACTATAGTAGTTAAAGCCCTATATCCGGATAAACCATGTTATATAATATTTTTTTGTGGAATTATGTTCCCTTTTTTGAGGATTTTGGGTGATAGTTTTGTTTAAGGTATTATATAAAGATTTATTTGGTTTCATCATTCTATAATGACCAAATAAATTCTAGGAGAAGAATGTGTCTTAGTGGGGAGAATTGTATATCCCATATGTTACTATTGATAGTAATTCTATATTATTATTACTCTTGACCTTTTTTTGGAATTTAATTTTGAAATTTTGGGAATGTTTTCGATGTGATCCATGGTTTGGGAATAGTTTTTAGTACCTATGTGCAAACATTCTATGTCATGTTCAACCAAATAGATCTGATTATCATGTTCACATCACCGTTTTTCAAACCATCTGTTGCTTTTCTAGAAGCCATATTAATTCATTATACTAAAGGTTGAGATCACATGGTTGGAACATTGTTTGAAAAACCACAAAAACAAACTGTCTTATCTTACTATAATTATTTAGAATATATTTTTGCCCTCCCCAATTGATTTTAACTTATTTATACCCCTCATATTCTCCCATTTCACGTGGTTGGAAAATAAGAAGCTCAATGGAGAGTTTCCTCCTCTTCTAACATGGGATCTTAACCTACCATTAATGTTTCCAAATGATTAATCTATGGTATTTATACATAACTTAATCCATTATATTTACCACTTTTATTCTATAATTTATCTTATATTTTCTTCCTCAGTAAAAACCTAATTCACTTTTTAAGAGATTTCATGTTTTTGGGTGGGTTCTGTCCCAGGTTTTTTATTTATTTTTAATTCTTATAAAAGAGGAACTATACCCAGTTTCTCATTCTCTCATATAGGTTAATAGTTTTCCACTCGATTTAAGTTAGGTGTTATGTACAATCTCCTTCCTAAAATGCATTTTGTGATTGGGGTTTCAAATAAATGTTTTGTTAAATTATAATTTTAAATTTTTGTAACTATGGATTCTAAAACTGTTTGGAAGTGAATTTCACAAATAGTGACAATGGTTTATTTGATATTTCATGTGACACATGAAATTATATGTACTGATAAGTGATTTGAGAATTATATTAAATAACAGTGTGTTATAAATATGTTGTGAATCCATTTGTTTCAATGGATGAATCCTGAATTTTGATTTCACGAATTAAGAGATTTCTCTAAAAATAGGCATTGTTTCATCAAATTATTTCAAGGCTGATTTTAAATGTAGTGTTTGATAAATTTTTTAAAAACATATTTTTAATTATTATAATGTGTTTTTTCTTCCCAAGTGATTTTCAAGAAGGCTCATTTCGAAATTTCAAAATGCTTCCAAAATGCGTGAGTCTATGTGAAACCTGATTTATGCACAATTTATATTATTTCCCCTTTAATGGTTGTAGAATGATGTATTTAGTGACCAGGAAATGTATTAATGAGTATATTTATTAATATGGAGTTGGAGGTGAGGTGAGATATATTTATCATATTATATTGACTCATTTTATACGTGGTTTAATAATCATCTACATTATTATTCAATCATAGGATCCTTAGGTAACTAATAGGATGGAAAATGTGTAATATGATACTCAATTGTGAAAATGATGGCATGTTCCTTGGTCATGTTGCACCCACATAGAGGTCTGTATATGGTATGTACTTAACACTACCCTAATAATATACTAAATAATACATATTGTTGAGGGACACATAGGGTCCTAGTGTATCGAAGAACCATGCTAAGTATTTTTATAGTAAAAACATATAGTGTATACCATAACACTTTTCGTTGATTGGTGGTTCAAATAGGGGATTATTATCTTTTTATTATCCTCTTATGCTTGCATGACTAGTGGAAACATTTATTTATTACCTTATATCCTCTTGAACTTATGGTGAATGGGTATTATATCAATATTATATAAGGGTTTTTGTGTTCAGAAATAGTTTAAAATGTTAGTTTGGAATGATGATTCATTTTAAATAAAAATGTATCCCATCATTTTAAAAAATGGATTTGAAATGTTTTTAAAGGGGGTATCATGGTTTTCATTTTAATAAAAATTATTGGATTTGAAATGTGAACAAAGTTAATAATTGTGGATTGATTTCATTAATGGATATAATGTTGATAACATTACTTTATATTTTATTAAAAAACTATAATTAGTGAACAAATTAATGGAATGAAATTTTATAGATTTGGTGGGTGGGGACCCATTGGGATATACAACATAATCCTATATAAATATTTATGGTTTCATGTTATATTCCTTATTGAAAATATTTCTTCCATCTTAATAATATAGTTTAGATGGGATGAGAATCCATCAGTACTATATAAGTTGTATCTTAGTCTGATTAATGTTTTTCTAATTTAGTTGTTTGTGTGTTCTTATTTTGTATAGAATTTCTCATGTTTTCGTTTTCAAGTACTAGATATCATTTATATATATGATGAGTTTTATGTTTATTAAGTCCTTCCTATATTAGTTGTTCTATAATTTGTAAATGGATAAATCATTCCAAAATTAATGTTCTATGATTCCTATGAATGATTTCTAGATTTTGGGGATTGGGAACACCCTTTGAGATATTGGAAGACCATGATGGGCGCCAGTATTGGTGGCTTCTAGTGCTGGATTGTTACACAACACCACTTGAACTAACTTTAATTAAAAAAAATAAACCAAAACAAAATATACTAAACTGAACCAAACCTATAACATTATGAGTTTTTAAATGGAATCACTATGATCAATAACATACATGATACACCACATTTAGCTTAAATGAACAAATTATTGTTATTATTAAATCTGATTGTTTTTATATAGTCATTAGAATGGATTGAATGAAAATTATTAACTAAATTAGGAAAATATGATTTAATTTTTTTTAATGATTCATTGGTTACAAAATTAATTCGGAAATTAAATAAAATCTAATTGAATATAAAATATGTTATGTTATCAAAAACTATTTAAATGTAAATAATTGATTATATAATAGAATAAAATCACAATTTTTGGATTACATTAATGAAATATAAATTCAATATAATTTTTATAATTCATCTTATGTGTTTTCTAGACTTTGTATAAAAACAAATTCAATTTTAGGGATAAAATGAGTATTTTTCTAAAAATTAAAATTTACCACCCCTAGATGGTGAACCCATTAGTTTTTGACACTTTTATATGTTATAAATTAAAAGAACACATTATTTATAATAGGGACATAAAAGTTTACTTTGGATATATTTTGGATATTTTTCTGATAAATTTCATATTTTAATGAATAGTGAAAAACAATACATTTTTGTTCAAAACTAAACATTTTTATAATTTATTTCTGTTGATAGATTATAATTTCACATGATTTTAAAACATAATTAGATTATTGTTTTATCATTTAACCTAATTTAGTTTATTTTATTATGTTTCAGATTTAAATTAGATATGAAAAAAATACCACTGTTTGAATGTTTCACTTTAAAAAAACTCTTTTTAGTTTTGTCTAAGAAATTAATTTTAAATATAATTTTACCCATTATATGAATTTAATTAAGTAAAATGGATTCAAAATTTGGAATTAGAAGTCCAAATTAGGTTTTAAGGTCAATTTAATTTTGGGGAATAAAAAAATAACCAATCTGAAAAAAAATATTTACTGTAGTTAAAGTACCCTATTGACAAGGGTAAAAATTAAAAGTTAAAGGATTAACATACCAAAAAACTACAACATTTAAGGGGTGCATGATGCTTGGATTGACCCTAACCAGCCTATTAAACCTGAATTACAAGAAAAATCCATTGAATTTAATTCCACCACAATATGGTTATCTTTTAATATTAAATAAAAAACTTAATCACTTGAACCCCCCTCTCAAAAAGTATAAAAACAAAACCTAACCTCCTCATATCGACCTAAAAAATTCATAGATCCTCAAATATCTGCCCAAACCTCTCCTCCTCCCTCTTTCCACATACATGTGTTAATGACCTGAATATTCCATATAATCTTTTTTAATTATATGGAATTATTATGAGACTGTGAAAATTGCCAACATGTAATTTCGAGGCCTGGAATGCACGGAATGATCCGTCGAAAAATATAAGTATTTAAATAGCTTGGGGGAGTAGTTTTCCTGATATAGTTCAATAACTCATAAATGGTTACTCAGATCTAAACACTGATGGCGCCGATGAATTTAGGATTGCTGGTTTACCATAGCCGTGACTTATGTTTAGTCGGCGTAGGCCTCCATTGAGAAAACCCGAAAATGGAATAACTGTTAATAAAATTATTAAATAAAATCATTTCATTTTTCAAATGCTTATAACTCACGAACAATGGATCAGATTAATATTCTGAGACCACCGCTAAACTTGGGAGGGTATGCATTCCTTAGGAAGATCCTAACATTGGGCAGAACAGGCCAACAGTGCAAGTCAGTTTTTTTCCATAAATAAAATAAATAATAAATAAATATTTTATTTTCAAATAATTACGTCTCTTAAATTGTAACTCGAGTTGGAAATCCGAGAGTATCTTTGATCACGTGATTTCATGATCCCCATAGGCATATCCTAACTCGACAGTCGTGGGTCGAGGGTGACTGTTAATAATTTTTGACCCTTTTCAGTGGTACATTCAGTAAACGTGTGAGTGTGAATTTATATCATTTAAACCAGTGCTCAGACTAAAAATTTGGGGGCACTGTAGAATTCATAGTGCCCAGATTCGTGTAAGAGAAGATTAGCATTGACCGGAAGTGGATAGATGAAAAAGTTAATTTTCAGACTTTACAAAAAAATAATAAAATAATTCCTTGAGTTATTTTATTCTCTTCTCACCTTTGAGAAGTGTATGGCAGGACCATACTGTAACGTCATCCATGAATGGGTGTCATTTAATGACATGACCCTTTGGTTGCAGAAGCGTGACGTTTTCTGAATTAATGGAATGTTAATTTTGGTCCAATAATGAAAAACATTAATAAAACACAACATGGGAGGTACATTTTCCTCTATTTCAAAAAACCCATGGAATGTGTTTTGTGGGTCAATGTGAGGAAGCTCTGACAAACACTAGCGAAAACCTACTCCAATGAAGATTGAGGAATAAACGAACACTGACAAAAACCTTCAATCATTGACCCTCCTTCCTCATCATCATCATCTTCCAACAAGTTTCAAGTAGGTTTTTTTGTTAAACTAAGAGTTTTTGGATTATTGAAATCGTTCTCATGTTATAACGCTAATGTAGAGGGCATGGAACAAACCAAAAAAGGCCCAGACCCTCAACCGATTGCGGTATTGATTGCGTTCTTCGCGGATGACCACCCAATGCAGTAGAAAGATGAAACTAGAGGCCACACAGTGATTGCAGTTTCCCCGGAGGCCCATAGGCACAGTTAGATGTAAAAACAGACCTCCAGAGCTTCATCAGAGGCTCATAGAAGCTTCACTGGTGTGGCGGTGCCCGATGGTGCCGCGAAGGATAGGGGTCGTCCAACC
Source organism: Viscum album (assembly GCA_963277665.1). Lineage (NCBI taxonomy): Eukaryota > Viridiplantae > Streptophyta > Magnoliopsida > Santalales > Viscaceae > Viscum > Viscum album. The sequence goes on from OY728148.1 coordinate 909,473,552, forward strand.
AACACTGGCAGCGTTCACGGCGTGTGGCACTCCGCCGCTACGAGATGCTGTGGAGGGAAGACCTGCACCCCACTGGTCCTGCTATGGACTAGTCCATGCTAACAGGTCAGTTGGAGTGGCACTAACATGCACCGCTGATGTGGATAAACTGAACGAACTTAGTTTGTTCGAGAGGGGGACCAACCCCCATGCCCAGTTGGCGGCCCACGCCCAGCTAGCAGGCTAGGTTGGTCCAACGGCCTAGCGGGCCATGCCCAAACAGGTTTTCTAGACAGATCTCATGACCAAACGGGCCGAGCCCAGATAGTTTGGGCAGGGCCCAACAGACCGGGTCAGATAGGAACCAGACCCTTTTTAGCCCATTTTCATTTAATAAGGCATATGTACTAAACCATATGTCTGTTTGAAAAACTGTCTGTGGAATTGTATCCCTTTGTATGAGTCTATAATTGTGATATACTCCAATTGGGGTATTGAAAAATATGGAGTATGGTCTGGTTGGATCAGACTCAAATACAATTGGACCCCCAGTACTAAATTCCTATAACTTATAGTCTAGGTGTTCAAATTTCACGCCATATATTGTGTTTGAAACCTTATGACATGGAGGTTCATCAGAATACTTCTCCTTGGGACGTCATGGTGGTTGAGGCATGACCGATATCTTGAGGAGTGGTTTCTTGGAAACAAAAGAACACCATGTGTGAGAATCTTTTGGCAAGCTGTCAAGCATCAGAAAGACCCTTTGTGAATCAGCATCAGAATGACCCTATGTGGATCACCTACATCATGACATGAAGAGGACTAGACATTGAGTGGCCTATTGTGCATCAATGACATATGAACCTATTTGAATTGAAGAATTATGACCCTCTGTGGATCGATGACTTACAACCCTATCTGGATTGATGACTTACGACCTTGTGTGGATCAATAGTAGAGCCACCTGATGAAGACCATCATTAGAGTAGCCCATCATGGATCAACCACTTATGACTATGTGTGGATCAATGTCTTATGAACCAATGTGGATATATGAATTACGACCCTGTGTGGGTTGATGACTTACAAACCTGTGTGGATTGATGACTTATGACTCTTTTTGGATTAATGTTTTACGACCATGTGTGGATTAGAAGTAGCGTAAACCAATGATGACCAGTCTTAGAGAGGCCCGTCATGGATTAGAGACTTAGAACCCTTTGTTGTTCAACGACTTATGAACCTGTGTGGATCAAGGACTTACGACCCTCTGTAGATTGGTGATAGAGTGACTTCTTCATGGTTCGATAGTGAAACATATCAATGGAATAAGATTAATTAAAACTATGATTAATAATAATTATTTCTGTTATTTAAGTTATATACCTGGTTTGAGATGAGTCTTTTCAAGTGATTTGTGATTGGGGTCAAGATTTGTGGTTTTTCATTAGTTCAATTCTGGGAGATATTTGGGGGGTCTCAGGGTTCCTATTGACTATTTTTATACTCATCCTTGCATAGGATTCACCCACACCTTGTTTCGTCTTGTGAATATGATTGAAAACATTGATCGAGGTTTGGGATCTAGGACCAGACGATTCACAGAGGTGACTAGTTGATGCCAAGAGCAGTAGTTACATGTTGTATATACCCTTCATGTGGGATCCTTGGTGGATGACCTCAGGTGTCGTTTTCCCTTTCTACTGTTTTTTTAGTTGGGTTTGTATTCCTGCCCATTCTACTTTAGTTCACACTTTTACATCAATAGATATACTATGTGGTTCGTTCTTTTTGTGTTCCTGGTCTGTTTAACTTCATATTTTAAGGCAATGCCTTCCCATTTTATGGATATTCCTTTCTGGTTGAAGTTGCCAACCTCTGGACTACAGAAGGTGGGCATGGGGTAGTCATGATAAGGGCCCTATGGAACAAGTCCTGAAAATGTGATATTAGAGGGGTCAGTTCTACTAGATGAACTAAGAGTCATTATTTTTTTCAATGGGGGAAATAATGTTATGTGTGTTGAAATAGGATTTCAATCCAGGGAGTCCAGTGCTGGTGCAACGGTTGACCTATCCATACACTAGGACCTTGAATTCTATTTTTCGAACTCGGTACATTAAAAAACTAGTTGTATGTGTTTTGAAAACGTTTTGATCTTGATTTATGTTGTTTCAACTCACCAGGTATAACTTATTGATAGTGGTTCATCTTGATTCTCTTTCCAGATGCCTCCACACATACAACCAGCCAAGATTCTAGTGTGTTACCCTGAGGATGGTCCACAGTGTGATAAGGCTTTATTATAGGGACCATTCTCGAAGTGGTACCTTGAGGTGGTGTCCTAGCGATACCACTGCCCATTGGTCAACAATTAATACAAGTACTGCCGAAAAAGGAAACAGCTAGGATCAGTGCCTTACATGAGTTTCAATGATAGATATCCCTCACGTTCCAATGTGAGCCCCACTCACAGGAAGCTAAGGACTGTACGGAGGTGGTAACCGAGTTTCCATCTATATAGGATACCGTTATATCAGATGGTGGTCCTAAAAGTGAGCATTCTATGTGGCTCTTTTGGGTGATGAGAGTGTTTAGATTTTCCCCATCATATGATGAGGTGAATTTTCAATGGACAGAGCTTGTGAAACATCCCCAGAGAAGGGGATATCTTGATATAAAAAGATAAGGGGATTATGATCTGAAGAACTTCTACAGTTTATATAGGATTACATGTCGGTAACTAAGTATTCGTTGAGGCATGCAGAACATTCCAGGTACTCGATGAATACAATACGACAAGTGATTTAGGGCTCAAACCTCTGAAAGAGATGGTTTTAGGGATATCCATGCTAGGAATATTCCTATGTGAATTCCTACTTATATTTGGGTTCTAGGAATACCCTTTGTGGTTTAAAATTATTTAGTAGAGCATATACAGCCAATGAATGTCAGTAGTGGGAAAGTAGGCAACTGATGCTTGTTTCAGAGACTTGGATGTGTAAAATCTTACGATAAGAGGAAGTGATAGAGACAGGTGAATCTTTAGGGAAACATATGTAGGAGAGGAGCTACAGGAGCAACATGTGGCAGTATACATTTAGATATGTTACAACCCCCACCCCTATATGGTCCCCAACAGGCTTAGGGAACTGGAGGATAGGGGAAGGGTGTAGCTTCATGCGGTCAAGGAGTGTGACCTAAGGGCTCTAGGAATGATTAGAGGTATGGTCGGTTACCACTACTTGGTTCTGTACTAATATACATAGGGGATAATCATTCCTTGTCACAAATCTTGTTCAAGACCTAGAGTATCCTATTAAACCATTGACATGAACCTTACATATCAGGATACCTATGGGAGGAGACTCGATAACCACACTTTTGTCGACTGTGTGATCTGACCCATGAGGTGATAGTTTCATGTGGAACCTCTTGGTGGTAGTGTCGAGGCCTTACAATTTTAGTTTGGGTATGGAATGGTTATCCATAGATCATTCTCATATTGACTGTATTATGAGAAAAGGGTGAGGTATATCAGAAACATTAGAATGGGGTTTTCCTTGGTCAGCGAAAAAGGAAACCCAAGCAGCACAAGATAAATTTATTCATTAGAGGGTGTATCTGATCACTCTTGGGTTGGCCAACATTACCCTCATGTCAACAGTTCTTTTTATTTTTCAGTTCCCAACAGTAGTGGAAGAGTGTGGGATCATCCTCTCAAAAGATTCTTCTATAATTACCTCCCCGCAGGGGCAGTGACATCTGCAATAGATTGTACCCAAGGATGACACCGATATCTACAAGTGCATATTGGATAGCTCTCATAGAGCTCCCAGAGCTGTGATTATAGTTGGAAGACTGGTAGAGGAAGGCATTAGTAAAACCCAGTGTTCGAGGTTATGTGTGGACTACCAGCACCTTAAATTGGTGGCTGGGGAGAGAGAGTACCAACTACCAAAGGATCGATGGGAACATCAATCAGCTAAAGAGGGTATCCTTCAGTGTGGATAGAAATGTTCCTGTATGATTTTTAACAGTTGAGACAAAAGAGAAGTTTAGTGTTCTGGTAACACCCCAAGATTTTATGAGAAATATTCTTTTAAATTTAATTTATTGTACACTACACCTAGATTAGCTTGTACTATACGCAACACTGTATTAGCTTATAGTATACTCAACACAATTCTTGGCACGTGATACACATAATTTCAAGTTTGTTTTGTGGAAATTAATCTACGCAATAGTAAGTATAGATTTTTTTAATGTATAATTGAAATATGTTTTGATTATGTTATACGCAACACCAAAGGGAGATTTCACTACATGCTGCCCTAATTTGGTTTGCATTACACACAATCGTGACCTTCCTTGATAATGTGTGTAGTACGCAATACCGTTTTCACTAAACAACAACATATTATTAAAATATTATATAAACTAGCCGTTATGAATAGTAATACCCACATTATGAAATTTTATAAATTTTATAATTCAAAATAGACATAATTTTTGGATTTAGAATTTTGAAATTAGCCTAGGGTGAATATTTGGTATTTTTATGAAAACATTAAATTTTTGATGAACACTGAAAAACACTGAGTTATAGATTAAAACCAAATTTTTTTTAAATAATTATTTATTTTATTTAAATTTATTTTAGGTAAAAATAGATACATGATACCTATATAAGTTCAATGTAATTCATTGGATTCATTTTATAATAATTTTAGATATATAAAAATTGTATTGAACTTTTCACTATCTTTTACCCACCTCCTAGGAAAATTTTCAAATTTACATAAAACGTAATTTCACCGCTTTTATGAGTGTTATTTCAAAAATATGAGGGAAACAGTTGATATTAGTAAGTAAAATGTGGTTCAATGAGATGAAAATAATTTTTGGTGAATAGTAACTTTTTACTTTTACTTACCATGATTAAAAGTAAATGCGGTAATTAAGGGTAAAATGATATTATTATTACCCTAACACATGTACTAATTATATTGGATAAGTGTAATTCTACCAAAAACAACATTAGGAATAAAATATGACAATTTAGGTCCACATGGATTAGATTATGACATTTATTATTATTTAATTCGAAGAAGAGTTAAAAGAGTTAAAATCGATGTTTAATAAGTAAAAATTTTTTAATATAGGTTTATACATAAGATAAATTCGATTATAAATATCCATTGGAAAGATAAAATTATTTCCTACATAATGGTATTTTATTTATAATTTTTAGACATTAAATAATTAAATTTATATATGACACAATGATGATGAAGTTATTACCTTATTAATGAAATATTAACATAATTGATATTATAAATAGCCAAATAAAAGTAATTTGAGACATTTTAGGAATTAAACATATTTTATTGGTTAATATAATATATTAGGGTTTTTAGATGAATTATGTTCGAAGTAATAATGCTGTTATTATTTAGAAAAAAACAAAATACCAAATAGTGTCATAATTGTCCTAAAATAGTTCTTAGAAAAAATATTTTATTATTAATTGATACAATAGTCCATAAAATATAAGGCTCGTAAAAAAGTCTTATATAATAATTTATATTACATTAATTAACCAATTGGGGTTCTATTGGAAGTTTAGTGTATGTTTATTAACCATATAGTGCAAAAATACAAGAAGACATGGTAAAAGTTAAATTATTAAACATAGAGTTTAACCTAAACAATAAGGTTACAATGGTAACATAAACTTTTCGAAATCCTAATGGTTGAGATTATTTCGAACCATACCTACCCTATCCTCTAAATAATCTACTTTGGAGCCATTAGAAACCGAAAAAGAATTTATTATAAAATAATATTTTAAGTTTATTCTAAGGTGCCGCTCACCCCTCTTATAAAAGGGCACTCCCCCTTCACTATAATTCAAAACGTCCAAGCCATTGGGCTTGGCCAAAATCTGCAACAATAATCTCTAAAATATCCTCCCTTCATCCTAGAGGCCTTCCTTTAGTCATAAATCCAACTTATGGAGCCTTTTTTACCAAATCAAAAGAAAGAACCCAAAGATGAGGTAAATGTCTCCCCACCTATTTCAAGTTCCATTTTCTTACACTTCCTCCTTCATTGTTGATTCCATTATAAAATAATAACTCCAATATATTATATTTACTATGGTTTTATTATAAAAATGGTACAACAATATTTGTTACTTTTTCCATCCTATGAATGAAAAAGTCAACACACGTGTGTACGTACGGATTACAGTCTCCACGCCGTTGTGTAGTTTGTTATTCAAACATTTCATCATTTGGATGGGTATAATAATAAGTATAAATGATTTAAATGATAAATATAACATTGTTATTATTCTGTATATATGATATACCATCCAAGTTTATATGATTTTAATATCAAAATTATGGTATAATCGCTTGTGCATACGTACGGACTACTGTCTCCACGACGCGATGAGATTTATTCTCCATGTTAACCATCCATGAATGATTATAAAATATATATAATAAGTAATAATGAAACATATGACATAATAATGCTACTGGATTTATGTATATATATATGTCATTTACTTACATTCAATTTATTAAGGAAAAGGAAATAGCGTTCATGCATACGTACGGTCTATTGTCTACATGAACGGAGTATTTCGTTCCATTTATCGATCTATAATATATATTTATATTATGAATATATATTATATATATATCATGTTTTTCATTTTGGAAGAATTTAACCCTGATCTATGTAATCATATGAATAATTACACATCAAAATGCATACACAAAATGACATGATTTTACCAAAAATGATGCTTTAACATGGAATTTACAAAAGAACAGGTAATATAAAGTCATAATTGAATCATATATGATATAATAAATATTATTATGGTTATTTTATAAGTTAATAATATGTTTAATCCAACTATACAGGACTCTTGAAAACATACGGAAGAAATTGAACAAGGTAAGGGATAATTTGCAAATCTCATTTCTATCTGAGATTGATTATACGTAAGTATTTAATGGGGTTATATTTTTCATCCATGTCCATAAAATTATTTTTCATAAAGTGTTTAATATTCTTCCATGTATGTTTAAAGTCATGTTTACCCCTATTTTACTTTTACTTTGTGTTATGGAAGGAATATTTCTTTTGATTACCATACATGGTACTTTTTGACTTTTCCGTTAAAAGTACGAGGATAGGTTTTTCAACTTATATGGCATGAATGGATTTATACAGTTTCATGACACCTTATTTTCAGGAAGCTTACTATAAATGATTTCATGATTATTTTCAAAAACCTAATATTCTTTTAAAATTGAATGGAATTTTGTGAAAATAAAATGTTTTTGAAGAAGAAGGGATATTTTCCTCAAGAATTCATTTCAAGTGTTTTGTCAAAACTATTTTCCATCTAAGATGACATTATGATTTTGTTTGAAGTATAATGTATCTATTATTTACATGGTTTTATTTTCGGTATGATGAAATGATATCTATTTCATTTATGTGGATTATGTTATGATGGGATGATGTTTATAAAAACAATTTTATTCATTGGGTTATTGTGAATGATGTATGTTTATTTTGTGCCACACGAAAGAATGATTTAATTTTGAGATGGGTGGGAACTTTATCTCCCCCCAATTCATTGGGTAATGATTTATATCTCATGAGATATACATGGATGGAACTGCAAGTTAATCCAGTTCAATGATACATGACTGGAATAAGAAGTGAACTCGATTCAGAAAGGGACTTTTTCCACTAAGATGGTCTTGGGAGCAATTCCTTGGATACTATGGAAATCATATCATTTGATTAATGGTTTCCACAATTTTATGCTTTATTCCCATTCTATTTTATCATGATTAATGTTTCTTTATGATCTATGCCTTATGTACTGCCAAGATTTATTTCTCAAGATTTTGATGTTTAACCTTTATGTTCAAGTTTTTTTATGTTCAAATGTATTTTCTCCATGATTAACCTTACTAAGAATTTGAGCTCACCCTTTATATATTTTCTTTTAACTAGGATTTAAAGAATGGTTTTAGTTATGAAAAAAGGGGAATATCTTTATGGGAGATGTTGAAGATCTTTCACCATGATTAGAAGATTATGTTCTGAGTTTCCGAAGACACTAAATTATTACGGTCCTTGAGTGTTGGTTCTTGTTATGTATTAATTATTCTGAAAAACTAATGTAATTTACATGAATTTCAATATTTGGGTCTCTACAGTTGGTATCAGAGGAAAGGTTTAGTTATCCTTTGGAAACAAGGATGCAAAAACATTAGTGAGGTCCATAAATATATTTCTAAGGTATGTCTACAAATGTCCCTAAGGTTATGTATAAGTATATGTTATAGTCCTAGGAATATGTTAATGATCGTATAATTAAACATAAGATGTTAGATATTGAAGGTACTCCCCCTTTATTATGTTGTTTTCCGTAGCATAATTTTTCCTTCTCACACTATTCTTTTTGGGTTTTAAACGATGACTAGAACCCGAAGGAACCGTGTTGATCAATGTAATGGACAATGCAATGATTGTCATCGTGAAAAAACCAATGTTATGGGAGATAGAGTGAAAAATATTATTGTCATACTTACACAAGATATGAATAATTCTGGACTTCCAAATTAGTAGAGAAGGGAACAATATTCTATTGAGTCCTTCATGAGGCAACGTCCACCTTCTTTCAGTGGGTCTTCTAATCCGCTTGTTGTTGAACAATGGATATGTACCATTGAAATGCTATCTTCCATACTTCACTATTCAAAACATGAAAAAGTCATTCTGGTTGTTTATCGTTTAGAAGGTGAAGAAGACTATTGTTGGACTCTAATTAAGAATACAAGGCCCCAAGATGAAATTGAATAAATGGAATGGGATGAGTTCAAGAACATGTTTTTCAATAAGTACTTCCCTCGTATTATTTGATCAAAGATGGAAAAGGAGTTCCTTGAGCTTAAACAAAATGATTATGAATCTGTTGGTATATACGAGGAGAATTTTACAAGGCTTGCAAGGTATGCATCAGGCTTTATCATCCAACCAGAAAGTAAAGTTGATCGATTCTTCAGTGGATTAAAACCAAGTCTCCTAAGGGCATTAGCTATAAGAGATTTTAGTAGCTATGAAGAAATTGTGCATTGTTCTATCAAGGTAGAACTGGAAGTTGGTGTTACATATCTATCTCATGGTTTTGACAGGAAACGAATGATGGAGTTGAAGGAGAAATCCCAGATTAATGGTGAAAAGATGGTGAATGTTTCTCTATGCTCAAAGTGTGGAAAGAAGCATGGTGAAGATTGTCTAAAAGGAAATAGAAAATGTTTTAAGTGTGGAAAAGATGGTCATCGAGAAGTTGAGTGTCGAAGTAATGGGAAAAAGGTAGCTAATGTTGTGAATAGGGAAAATACTACAGAGAACACACCACCAATGATTCAATGCTACAACTGCAAGGAAATGGGGAATTATGCTAATCAATTCCCTAATCCAAGTGTTAATGATGATCGATGTTATAATCCTCTTAAGGGAAAGGATAAAGGGAATTCACATGCGATCACTATTTGTGATGTTCAATATGGTAATGATGTTGTGGAATGATTAAGTGTTTATGCTATAGGATTTCAAAATAGTATCATGTAATCTCATTTATGGTATCATGGAATTTTGGAAAATCTATGTATAGGTTTTCAATAATTATATGGTACCGGTAACCATGAAAAGTGATTGAAATATTTATGGAATGAAGATGATATGCGCATAATTAAGGGACAAAGAGAAAATGAAATGAGCTCATGACTGATATAAGGACAAATTTATATCTTGGTTTGAGTATATAGAAATTTTGGGATTCTGGTATGTGGAAAGATTTAACTTTTAACAATATTCCTATTTTCAGTAAGCTCCAATGGGTATTCATTTTTCAAGAGAATACAACATTAAGGTATTCACATATTTGAAATATGACCAACAAGATATATCGTATGATATATGGGGGATAAATGATGGTATTCACATGCTCGGTTGATGACATTTCTAGTAATTGTTTTCGTTATACTATGAGTTTTGACAGAAGCATTTTAGATATGCCTAATGATTGGAATGGATTATATTGAACATAAGTTAATATTGTTAAAGGATACAACTTTTTTGATGGGATGTTATAATAATGTAGTTTTTGAAAAAGGACAACTTTGAGGACGGGTGACAACTCGTCGCGTCAGATAAGGCTATAGGATTTGAAACCACAACCGAAGTGTGACAGGCCTTTATCACCTACCAGTAGCCTACAGGAAGTCCTTGGTTGGTAGAAACTAGTTTTATTTTATTAAGTAGTATGATAGAAGAAGTATACGTCCATTTTTGGAATCATATACGATTATCCTCACCATAGATGGACTTACGTATAATTGATAACTTTTTCTAAAAAACATTTTGAGGTAGATGGAATGACCCATCATTCTCTCACATGATTGGCTAACACTTCACGGAAGACAAATTCAACTTCATTTGTTTAAGTGATGAAGTGGAAATTGTTTAGGGCACAAACAATAGAGAGATTGTACCAAAATCAAGTAAGTAAATTTTTTAATTATTCAACATTAGGGAAATGATCTTGAAAATAAAAATGTTATCCTAGTGCCCTCATATCCGATAAATCAGATGGTACCTTAGATCATCCCAAATTTATGGGTTTGTGATTGTTGTTTTTTTTTATATCTATGTCCTCTACCAATCTCTATCAAAAAATGACAGTTAGATTTCTCTTACATATCCATATTTTCACCTATGTTCTCATATGTTGAAACCCATTGATGAGGTAATTTGGGTAACCATTGTGTTCCATACCATAGATTTTAAAATTATGTTTTGGTATTCCTTTTTACGATGTGGGTTTATATGAGTGAATCTTTGAAGTAGTAAACTGTTTATAACCCCGACGAATTTCGATGGAGAAATTCATTTTAAGGGGGGTAGAATGTAACACCCCAAGAATTTATGAGAAATATTCTTTTCAATTTCTTTGATTGTACACTACCCCAAGATTACCTTGTACTATACTGAACACTGTATTAGCTTGTAGTATACGCAACACTATTCTTGGCTCGTGTTACACACAATTTAAATTTTGTTTTGTGGAAATTATTCTACGCAATAGTAAGTATAGATTTTGTTTAATGTATAAATGAAATAATTTTTGATTATGTTATACGCAACACCCAATGGAGTGTTCATTACACACATCCCAGACTTTTCTTGCATTACACGTAATCGCAACCTTCCTCGATAACGTGTATAGTACACAATACTAGGTTTCACTAAACAACAATATATTATTAAAATATTATATAAACTAGCCATTACAAATAGTTATACCCACTTTTTAAAATTTTATAAATTTCATCTTTCAAAATGGACTTAATTTTGGGATTCAGAATATCAAAATTAGCCTAGGTTGAATTTTTGGTATATTTCTAAAAGCTTTCAATTTTTGATGAACAGTGAAAAACACTGAGATATAGTTTAAAACCGAATTTTTATTTAAATAATTATTTATTTTATTTAAATTTATTTTATATCAAAATAGATACGTAATACTTATATAATTTCAATGTAATTCATTGGAGTCATTTTATAATAATTTTAGTTATATAAATATTTTCTTGAACTTTTCACCGTATTTTACCCACCTCTAAGGAGAATTTGAAAATTTACATAAAATAAAAGTTTGCTACGTTTGTGAGTGGAATTTCAAAAATCTGATAGACACAGTTGATATTAGTATGTAAAATTTGGTTCAATGAGATGAAAATAATTTTCGGTGAATAGTAACTTTTTACTTTTATTTACCAAGGTTAAACGTAAATAGGGTAATTAAGGGTAAAAATGATATTATTATTACCCTAAAACATGTCATAATTCTGTTGGATAAGTCAAATTCGACCAAAAAAACATTAGGAATAAAATATGTCCATTTAGGTCCACATGGATTAGATTAGGTCATTTATTATTATTTAATTCAAAGAAGTGTTAAAAGAGTTAAAATCAATGTTTAATAACTAAAACATTTTTAATATAGGGTTATAAATAAGAGAAATTCTATTATAAATATTCATTAGAAATATAAAACGATTTCTTACATAATTTTATTTTATTTATAATTTTTAGACATTAAATAATGTAATTTATTTATGACACAATGGTGATGCAGTAATTACCTTATTAATGAAATATTTACATAATTTATATTATAAATAGAAAAATCAATGTAATTTGAGGCTTTTTAAGAATTAAAATTATTTTCATGGTTACTATAATATATTAGGGTTGGTTATATAAATTTTTTTAATGTAATAATACTATGATGAATATAGAAAAAACAAAATACCAAATAGTGTCAAAATTGACATAAAATAGTTTTTAAAATAAATAATATATTATTAATTGATATAATAGTCCTAAAAATATAAGGTTAGGCCAAAATACTTATATAGTAATATATATGACATTAATTAACCAATTTGGGTTCTATTGGCAGTTTATAGTATGCTTTTAAACAATATAGTGTAAGAATACAAGAAGACAAGGTAAAAGTTAAATTATTTAACTTAGAGTTAAATCTAAATGATAAGGATAAAATGGTAACCTTAACATTTAAAAAACCTATTGGTTGATAGGATTTAGACCCAAACCCACCATATCCTCTAAATAAGTCACTTTGGAGCCATTATAAACAGAAAAATAATTTATTATAAAATAATATTTTAATTTTTACCTATGGTGCCCCTCACCACTCTTATAAAAGGGCACTCAACCTTCACTCTAATTCACACATACCAAGACATTTAACTCGAGAAAACTCTACATAAATACTCTCTCAAATATCCTCCCCTCATCCTAGTGTCCTTCATTTAGTCAGAAAACCAACCCATGGAGCACTTTTGATCAAATCAATAGGAAGAACCCGAAGAAGAGGTAAATGTCTCACCACCTATTTCAAGTTCCATTCTTCTTCCACTTCCTCCTTCTTTGTTGATTCCATTATAAAATAATAAATCGAGTCTATAATATATACTATGGTGTTATTGTAAAAATGGTACAACAATATTAGTTATTTTAACCATCCTATGAATTAAAAAGTCACCACACGTGCGTACGTATGACTTACCGCCTCCACGTCGTGGTGTAGTTTGTTATTCAAACATTTCATCATTTGGATGGGTATAATAATAAGTATAAATGATTTAAATGATAAATATAACATTTTTATGATTCTATATATATGATATACCGTCCTATTATATATGATTTTAATATCAAAAGATTGATATCGTCGATCGTGCGTACTTACGGACTACTGTCTCCACGACTCGAAGAGATTAATTCTCCATGTTATCTATCCAAGAATTATTATAAAGTATATATAATAAGTAATAATGAAAAATATTACATAATAATGCCACTGGATTTATGTATATATATATATATATGTCATTCACTTCCATTCAATTTAATAAGGAAATGAAAACAGCGTTCATGCGTACGTACGGTCTACCGTCTCCATGAACAGTGTATTTCGTTAAATTTATCGATCTATTATATATATTTATATTATGAATATATATTAAATATATATAATGTTTTACATTAAAGAAGTAAATAATAATGTTCTAAGTAATCATATGAATAATTACAAGTCAAAACAAGTACAACAAATGAAATGATTTTACCCAAAACGCGGCATTAACATGGAATTTACAAAAAAAACAGGTAATATAAAGTCATAATTGAATAATATATGATTTCATAAATATTATTATGGTTGTTTTATAAGTTAATAATATTTTTAAACCCACTATACCGGAATCTTTGACACATATTGATGAAATTGAACAAGGTACGAGATAATTTTGCAAATATCATTTTTATCTGAGATTGCTTATATGTAAGTATTTACTGGGGTTATTTTTTTCATCCATTTCCATAAAAATGTTTTTCATAAAGTGTTTAATATTATTACATGAATGTTTAAAGTCATGTTTACCACTATTTGACTTTTACTTTGTGTTATGGGAGGAATCTTTCTTTTTTTACCATATGTGGTACTTTTTGACTTTTTCATTAAAAGCACATGGAGAATGTTTTTTAACTTATATGGCATGAACATATTTTTACAGTTTCATAAAACCTTATTTTAATGAATATTACTCTACAATATTTCATGAATATTTTTAAAAAATCCATTTCTTTTAAAATTGAATGGAATTTTGTTAAATTAAAATGATTTTGAAAAAGAAAAGATATTTACCTCAAGAATTCATTTAAAGTGTTTTGTAAAAACAATTTTCCATTTAAGATGACATTATGATTATGTTTCAAGTATAATGTATCTATTATTTACATGATTTGATTTTTATTATGATGAAATGATATCCATTTTTTTTATATGTATTATGTTATTATGGGACGATGTTTATGAAACCCATTTTATTTGTTGGGTTATTATGAATGATGTATGTTTATTTTGTGGCACACGAAAGAATGAATTCATAATGAGATGGGTGGGACCTTTTTCCCCCTCCAATTAATTGGGTAATGATTTATATTTCATGAGATAGACATGGCTGGAATGGAATGTTAATCCAGTTCAGTGATACATGACTTGAACGAGGAGTGAACTCGATTCAGAAAGGGACTTTGACCACTAAGATGGTATTGGTAGTAATGCCTTGGATACTATGGAAATCATATCTTATGATTAAAAGTTGCCACAATTACATGTTTTATTCTCATGATATTTTATCATGATTAATGTTCCTTTATGATATATTCCTTATGTACTGCCAAGATTTATTTCTCAAGATTTTGATGTTTAAACTTTATGTTCATGTTTTTTTAAGTTCAAATGTATTTTGTCCATGTTTACCATTACTGAGCATTTGAGATCTCCCTTTATATTTTTTATTTTCCCCATGATTTAATGAATTGTTTTAGGTAATAAAACAAAAGGGGAAGATCTTTATAACAGATGTTGAAGATCATTCACCATGATTAGAAGATTATGTTCCGAGTTTCCCAAGACACTAAAATATTATGGTACTTGAGTTTTGGTTCTTGTTATGTATTAATTATTTTGAAAAAGTAATTTAATGTCCATGTAAGTCAGGCTTTGGATCTCTATAGTTCTTCTATGACTATGACTTTAAGATATTCTATACTCTAAGGAAGTGGAATGTGGTGGTAGACACACTCGGCAGGAGGTCTGGTTTACATGTGCTGAGTGAGGTGACAGTGAAACTAGCCGCGTTGAAGTTATCCATTCTAGATAGTGATGGAGCATCCTACCCCCATTCTATGACAGTCACTCCCCCACTCCAATAGTGAGTCAGGAAGGCATAACTTATGGAAGTTGACTACGAGACTCGACATGCTCAGATATCCCAAGGACATTCTGCTGAAGTATTTTCTAAAGGTGGAGAGTAAATAACCCTTTTTAGAGGACACACCATAGTAACAGTGACCTTACGAGAGGATGTATTGAGGTAATTCCATTCATCCCCTTTGTTGGTATATCATGGGGGGACAAAGATGTATTATGACCATTGAAATAAGTACTTGTTTTTATTGATGAAGAACGAAATGGCAGAGTTCGTTTCATGATACATCATATGTCAGCATTTGTAATATGAGTATCATGTTTCAACACGATTGAGAACTATGTTTACCCACAGATAGATGGTCAGACGGAGAAGACCATACAGACATTTGAGGACATGCTTTGTGCTTGTGTCCTTTATTTTGGTTACAGTTGGGAGGACCACCTACCATTGTTGGAGTTTGTGTATAGAAATAGCAATTACTCCATCATTTTAATGACACCATTTGAGGCCTTGAGTAGAAGACTTTGTAGATCACCCCTATGCTAGACAGACCAACAAGAGTCAGCACTTTTAGGTTAAGAGTTGGTATAGGCTACTAGTGAGAAGGTGAAAATCATCTAGAAAGAGGATGAAGACTACAAATAGAGGGAATAAGTCTTATGATGATATGAGATGAAGAAACTTAGTGTTTGAGGAGGGAGACCATGTCTTCCTATGGGTCTCATCCTGAAAAGGATTTTAGGGATTTGTCTGGGGCAGTAAGATATCTCTGAGGTTCATCAGACCATTCCATATACATAGAAGAATTGGAGAGGTGGAATACCGCCTAGCTCTTCCCCAAAAGATGCACCTATTGCATATTGTTTTCCATGTGTCACAGCTGAGGAGAGACATGCATGAACTATATCTCATCATCGACTAGGGAGAGATGTACATTGATGATAGGGAAACTTTTACGGAGTTCTAATTAGAGATTGAGGATCGACAGGAGTGGGTCCTCATTGGATGGTGTATTCCTCAAGTGTGACTTCAGTGGATTCATCAGAACCTACAATAGATCACATGGGAGCGGGATACCTAGATTCTGGATCAGTACCCTACTTGTATAATTTTACTTTATTTTGGATTTCGGGGATGTAAGTCCCTAAGGTAGAGAGAATTTAAAGACCCAAAAATTTGGAATAATTTTTTTAATTATATTTTATTACTATGAGACATAAAAAATTGGAGGCATGAGATTTTTAGGCCTCGAATGATCCATAAAAAAATTTCAATCATTAAATAGTGCTCAAGAGTAGTTTTACTAAAAATGTGGAATAAATCTGAAATGGTTTCCCAGATCAGAAATTTGAGGGCACTGTGGTGTTTAGGATGATAGGGTTACCCTTGGAAAGCATTATGTTTAGTCAGTGCAAGCATCTAGGGAGAAATCCCAAAAATGAAATAACTATTAATAAAATAATTAAATTATTTTATTTTATTTTTCAAATGCTTTTAACTCACGAATGGTGACTCGGATTAAAAATATGAGACCACTACATAACTCGTGATGGTATTCTTTCCATAAGAAGATCCAAACATTTTCTGATTTGGGCCAATAGTAGACGTTAGTTTTTGGCCTTAAATAAAATAATTAACAATTATTTTATTGTAAAATCATTACAACTCCTAAACGGTAACTCAGATTGGATATCCGAGTGTACCATTGAACTCGTGATGGTGAGTTCTCCTCAGACGGATCCTAACCTTGACCGGCGCGGGATATAGGTGACTATTAATAATTTTTTAACTTTTTTAAAGGTACGTTCAATAAACATGCATGTCCAAATTGTTATCTATTGAATCGGTGATCGAATTAAAAATCTGAAGGTACCATTGAATTCAATGTGTTAGGATTCTCTTAGGCGATTCTTAACTTCGACCGAGATGGGTCAGATGAAAAAGTTGATTTTTGTACTTTACAAAAAATAATAAAATTACTAAATGACTTATTTTATTCTCTTCTCACCATTGAGCTCCAGATGACAGGACTGTGGTATAACATCAGGCTGAATGGGAGTCACTTTATGACACAACCCTTTAGTTGTGTAACCACAATATTCGCTAAATTATTGGAATATTAATTGAATTTCATTAATGAACCACATTAATAAAACAAAATGTGGGTGGTACCTTTTCCTCTGTTTAAAAAAACCGATGGAATGGGTTTTGGGGATCAACACGAGGAAGAACTAATGAAACCCCAGAAAAAACCGACTCCAATGAAGGACAAGGAATGAATGAATGCTGAAGACCATCTTCAAATGTAGACCCTCCTTCCACATCTACATAATCTTCCATCAATGTCCAAGCATGGTTTTCATTGTTAAACCAAGAGATTTTTTATTATTTAAATCCTTCCCATGTTATAACGCTAACACAGAGGGCATGAGCTGAACTGAAAAAGGCCCATATCCTTTGCTGATATCGGTATTGTTTGCGTTCTTTGTGGATGACAGATCAATGCGGTGGAAAGATGAAACCAGGGGCCACACATTGATAGAAGCATCCTGGGAGGACCATAGGCGTAGTTGGAAGAGAAAATGAACCTCTGATGCCTCACCGGAGGCCTGAGGAAGCTCTTCCAGCGTAGCGGCACTGGAAATCGGAGGAGGAGGCGGCCAACTCCAGCTGGCCATGAGGTGGTGGTGGCTCCTGAAGGTGTCGTGATAGATAGGGGGTAGTCGGCCGATGCCGATCACATAGACGGTGTGTGAAGAACTATGACTTCGAGCCATGGTGGCGGGTGGACTTGAGCCCCACTGGTCCAACTGTTTACCGGTCCACGTAGACAGGTCAGGTGGAGCAGTGCCATCAAGCACCACTGAAGGGGGAAATCTGATTAGACATAGTCTGTTCGGGAGGGGATCTGACCCCCACAGCCAGCTGGAGGGTCGTGCCTAGCCAGTGGACCAATTTTGTCTAATGGCCTTTCAAGACACAACAAACCAAGTTGGCTGGGATGATCCCAAAAGGTTTGGGCGGGGGCTAGCGGACAGGGTCCGGTCGGTCCGACTGGTTCGGACCTGACCCGTACCCTTTTTTCTGATTTCACTTAAAAGGGATTATCTACTAAAGTAGACGTCTGTTTGATGAACCTTATGTGGAACTAGAACCCTTATGATTAGAAGGTTATTTTGAGATACTTAACATGGGTTTTGGAGAATTTTGGAGTACATCTAGGTTGGATCGGACTCAAATCCAATTGGTCCCCTAACACTAAAATGCCTCTAACTTATAGACTGTGCATATGAATGGTATGTTGTATATTTCATTAGAACCCTTATGAAATGGCAGTTAATTAGGTTACATTATCATCGTACTTCGTGGTGGTTGAGGCATGACTGATATCTTGAGGATCGATTTCTCTGAAATTCAAACGCACCAAGTGCAGGAATGTTGTGGCCAGCTGTCAAGCAGTCAAATGACACTTTTTGGATCACCATCAGAACGACCTTGTGTGGATCTGCAGTAGCATGAACGAACAAGGACCTAACTTAGAGAAGCTCATCGTGGATCAAAAACTTAAGACCCTGTATAGATCAGTGAATTACGAACCTATGTGGATCAATGACTTACGACCGAGTGTGGATCGACGACTTATGACACTCTGTAGATCGACGACATACGACCCAGTGTGGATCCGTAATACCACGAACTGATTAGTAAAAGACATTGAGTGGCACATCATGGATCAACGAATTATGACCCTGTGTGAATTGACGACTTACGTCCCTATGTGGATCGATGACTTATAACCCTTTGTGGATTGATGACTTATGAACCTGTGTGGGTCAAAAACTTATGAATCTATATGGATAGATGACATACGATCCTCTGTGGATTAGTAGTAACATGAACCGATGCGTACTAGTCTTAGAGTGGCCCATCATTGTTCTGTATCTTATGACCTGATGTGGATTGATGATTGACAACCCTATGTGGATCACTGACTTACAACCCTGTGTGGATCAGTGATAGAGAAAAAATTTTGTGGTTTAGTAGTGGAACTTCTCAAAGGAATAAGATTAATTAGCTTTACATCTAATCATCATTATTCATGTTATTTTTGTTATATACCTGGTTTGAGTTGAGTCCTTTAATTGTGCATTATGATTGTGGTCAATCATTTTGGGATTTACATATGTAAATTCTTGGAGACCATCAGGGGGTCTCGGGTTCCCTACTAGGTACTCTTATACTCACCCCTGCACATGATTCACCTGCACCTTGTTGTGTCTTTTGCAGATGACTAACAATATAGAATGAGGTTTGGGAGCTAGGACCAGACATTTAATGGAGGTGACCAGTTGACCTAGGGAGCCATAATGACAAGTTGCAGCTACCCTTCAGGTAGGATCCTTGGCAGATGACCGAAGAAGTTGTTTTCCCTTTTTCTATTTGTTTCTTTTAGTTGTGTTTTTATTTTGGCCCATTATTCTTTAGTTCACACATTTTACTTTCTGCAGTTATACTACAGGGTTTATTCTTGTTGTGTTCCTAGTCTGGGTGTTTACAGGTTTTATGGAAATGCATTCCTATTTTAGGGATATGACTTTCTAGTGCTTGTAGCCAACCCGTGGCCAATGGAATGTGGGGTTGGGGTAGCCAAACATGGGACTTGAGGGATGGGTCATGAAACATGTTCTTTTTTCTCACATTGAGACAAAATCCAAGGTCATCATGGGTCTTTTAAGGAGGAGATATTCAAGAGATCATTTTCTCAAAGTACCACTCTTAATTTGTTTTAATTTTCTACATTCCCCTTACCTCCACCATTCGTCAATGAATTATAACTCGAGAATCATGTAAATAATGGAGTGTTATGTTTCTAACTAAATATATCATATCGAACTCATTTTCACCTACACATATTCAAAGAAACAAATTTCTTGTCCATGTTATGCCAGTTAATCGCCATTGTGAATTATGTTTTTTTACATTACAACCATCATGGATTGTATTAAGACCATTATTATGGTCAAATAATATTTTAATATGTATATTATAACCTATTTAATATTCTAGAAATTTATTATTAATCATAACATCATTCTTTCTAAATTGTAGTTATATGAAAACTTTGTTTGAGGACGTGTGAACTACTACCCCCACAAAATGATGTTAGTCATTAACACATAAAATGTAATGTATTAAGGATTGTTTTAGTAACAATATAGTATATACATGACATATTAGTGATAATATAATTTTATTATACATGTATAAATATTTACATATCTTTCATTTAATGTTCATTCATTCAATATAATAGGAAAAACAAAAAATTTGCATTCATATGTATGTAGGACCAACCATCTTCATGAACGGTGTTTTTAGTTTGCATTCAAAGATTATTAAAAAAATTTATATAAGAAATATATGATATTTTTATATCATGTTTCATATTATATATATTATGTACTTATAACCCCACTGCCTATTGACATCTTACCAAGTTAACTTTCGACCCAAGAACAGAATATCAACAATACATCTGATATAAAAATAAATAGTTGTATAATTGTTCTAACATGATAATAAGTGACATAAAAAAATTAATAAAAATTTAGAAAGTTCTCAAGAAATTTTAAATTAACCTAATTTTATTATTTAGGAATATAAAGAACACACACGATTAACAACACTCGAGGTAAGGGACTTTGTATCAATCATCTTTCTTCGAGGTATTTCATGATAATATGAAACTTTTTATATTATTAAGTGTATATACAACCAATATAAAAGTTAATATTAATATTTTATACATTATAATGTCACTTAATATTTTGGTAAATTTATTAATACAAGGATACTATGATTTTAATGTTCAATGGGGTGTGAGACACTGTGAAATTTTAAAGATTTAATTATCATATTTTTTGTCATGATATTAATTCATCTAATTAATTATATTGATATAAAAATATTATAACTCATATTTTATATATTTATTTTAAAGGTTTTAAAAATGAACGTTTTTATACAAATAGTTTTCATTTCATTACAAAATGAAAGAAGGAATGTTTTTAACATATGTGGGACAACCACTTATCTATCACCATAAATGTTATTTAATATTTCACTTACTCTATATACCATAATGTTATTCGAAGGAAATGAAGTACCTTATTAAATTTTTGGGTGTTTTGGTTGTGAAAGTTGTTTTGAAAGACAATTGACTAATTCAATATCTTGATATTATTTCCTGTGATTACAAATAAAATTTTATGAGTGAAATCTTGATGATTGTAATATTTAATGTGTTATGATTATATAATGGTACAGGGAAATTGATGGGTGATTATATGACAAACGAATGATGGGTGGCTATGTGATAAACGAAATATGGTTGGTTATGGATAAATCGAGGATGGTTGGTTACGCTATAACCTCCAATGAATTTGGTATGAAAGTCATTCATATGTCTATTCAATTTATTGTTACGTATGGAAGTCAACCATATGGTTATTCCATTTAAGTATTGTTAAATCTGAAGTTACCTTTATATATTATATGTTATTTTTATGGTTTTCAGGTTATATTTTTATTAAAAATAGGTTAAAAATGATCTTATAATCAGTGTCGAGTATTTACTACTTCATAAATGTGATAAGTACTACTTTATGATAATTTATTCATGTTTTACATGTTTTTCCATGACTAAAGGTTTTCCTTCCTTGTGTGACCATTAATGAGAAGTTTTATACTCATCTTATGTTGAAATGTTTTTACAGATTTTGAAGGAGAATTGAGTCATGGATGGGATCAGATAAAAATTATAATGATTAAACATAACAAACCATTTTCATTTTTAAAAATTATTATTTTATTAAAAAATATATAGTGAGTGTATGTGTTTATTTTTTAATATTTGACTTGTTATATATGATTTGTGGTCGAATTATCAAATTATTTAAACATGAAAAGATCCTTAATATGAGATAATGTAAAATTATCGACATAACTCACGATTATGTAATGTTTAATTCATGAGCCTTATAGTTTGTTTCAGAGGATGGTTTAGACAACATAAAAGGTTAGGGTTATATTTAGCATAAGTTAAAAGTTAAATATAAACACAATGGTTTGGACAATTAAAAGAGACATAGTTATGTTAGATAAATTGAATGAGTTTGATATAACATGAATATATATAACTTAGTGTTTATATTTTTCATAAGATAACATATGATTATTTTATCAATATAATCATACATACCTTTTTTGTTTTAGTAAATTAATAGATCCATAAGGCACCAGAGTGACAATGGATGTGATGGAAAATATGTTGGTTTTGTGAATAAGATACTGAATGAAATTGGACATGCGTTGAGTACTCTCGTAGTTATTATAAACCAAATATTCCTAAGTAATGATTAGTCACAAGAACCTTGTTTTTTTTTAATACATCATATATGAGAGAAAACAATCCCTATGGATGTTTAGGTAATAATGATCATAAAGATAGGATTATTAATCTATATTGAAGATAAGGATGTTGAAAGAAATTCATTGGAAAATATTTTATAGGAATAAGACGGTTTTATAGATGTGGAAATGAAGGCCATAAAACAATAACCTACCAATGAAATAGGATGTGTTTAGTTGACTATAGGAAAGGAAAATATGTTATTTTCAGAGTTATTAAATGAATATATTAAATTTGGAGAGCTTGGTCATTATGAAAATAGATATCCTACAAAGAAGGTTCATGAATGGGATCAACATGGCTATAAAAATAAACGTTTATAAATACTTAATTCCATTCCAATTGAAGATTAGGAAACTAAAAATGACATATGAAAGGTAGGGATTATTTCATGACTAATTTTTTTAAATTATTTAATATTAAGACATGATTCATATTTTTGTGTGTATGAAAGAAATATTAAAGAATGAGATAGAAATTTTTGGTTAGGGGAACATGGAGCATTATAAATGATTAAAATATTTTCATATAAAGAATTTGAGAGTTATGTTATATATATGTATGATTAAATATTTAAAAGAATTAATTATATTTTGATGATGGGATAATTTAGGAATACTTTTTCTAGTATGTGTAACCCTAATGTTTGTTATGTGAATATGTTATTCCAGTTAGAAATATATTTTCAATTGTGGTAAAAAATATAAATTCATAAATAACCTTTATTGTTTATATTATTTTTGATTTTCCCTTTATGGTTTATATGATTTTTGAATTTCAGGTAAGTATGGGATATTACATTTTGAGATGAAAAATGAAAGGCATGAGATATATGTTGAGATTAAAAAACATTATGGTTATTTTATAGGATTTTAACTCATTTTTGAGATGTTATAAGTATCATATAGTTTTATAGATAAGACAACCTATAGGATGGGTAAAAACCTATCACATCCAGCAAGACCATGGTAATTGAACACATAAACCAAGGGAGATAAGGGTGAATCACCTACCACTATCACACATGTTGTCCATTATTATTATGAATTCTTCTTTTTAGTTAAATGAGTTTATGGAAGAATAAGAAGTATATTTTCGGAACATATGTTTTATCAAATAGATATCCTTGGAATTATAAAATTATTTTGGAATTAATTGATAAATGTTATTTTTGAATATGTTCACTATTTTGAGAACTCTATATGCATAAGGAAAAAAGAATACAATGGGATTTTAATTGAGGAGTAATGGTTGAATTTTATTTTGGAAGAATATATGTGTTGATTATGGACTTATGGAAATTAAGTTTATTTATGGAAATAATTAATCTATCTTGGAAAATATGTTATTTTTGAAATTAATTTCTTTCTATGAGACATTAACAACGACTTATGTTATTGGGAGATAAATGTTAAAATTTACCTTGGAATATTAATTTATCAAATCCTTCTAACTTTTGGGTTTCAATATTAGTTTGTATAATTTTGAGTAATTTTAAGAAATTTGTTTTATCAAATGGCCTATATTGAACTTTGTTTACTAATTTTGAATTTTAGTGACTAAAAATAGTTTTGCATCATATAATGGATTATTATTTTGGGGGAATTTTCAGATCTTACCCAATCCTTTTTGGTTTTGGTTAATGTTTCAATACATGATGAATATATAGTTAATATTTTGTGGGTTATTTGATTCTCTAGAATATGATTCTAGTTTTTTAGGTGTAAAACCAAATTCATCTTGAATATTCATAATTTAGAGAAAAAAGATGAGTTTGTGGTGAATATTTATTAATGTATGAAACCCTACTTGATACGTAATTTTGAATCCTTACGTTCTTAGTTAATGTCATAAATGAATTCCACAAATTTAGGAAAATGAAATTTAAAAAATTTCTATTTAGTTTTCCTACATTGAAGTGAAAGACCGTTTAACCCATCAGAAATTTATAGATTTATGATTGATAACGTTTCCTAACAATGTTTTCAATTATTCTCCATTAGAATATGGACATTATTTTTCTCTTCCATGTCTATGTTTTCTATCATGGAACCCTTGTATGTGTTATCTCAGGAAACCTTTGTACTTTATTTTCATTCATTTAAAGTGGATGTTTTGTTAAAAAATTTTCTAAAGTGGGATTTAAATAATGTTATTTTGAATATTCACATCTTAATTACCATCCCAAATTATAATTTAGAAGATGTAATTTCCAAAATGGTGAGATAATGAAACAAATATTTTTTAAAGGAAACATTATGTTCAATATCATACACGATACCCCACATTTAGCTTAAATGAACAATTTAATATTATTATTTAATATGATAGTCATAATATTCCCATTAGAATGATGGAAATGAAAAGGATTTACTGAATTATGAATATATTCATTACACATATTCATATAATGATTTATTGGCTAATGAATCAGTTGGGAAATTAAATAAAAAACAATTGAATATAAAGGATGCATTTTTATGACAAAACTATCTAAATACAAATAAATTAGTATATAAAATAATAAAATAACTATTTTTTGATAATATTAATGAAATATAAATTCAATATAATTTTTAAAATCAATATTATATGTTTTCTATACTTTTTATAAAAACAAATACAATTCTACATATAAAATGAGTGTTTTTCAAAAAATGTAGTCTTCCCGCATTTTAATGGAGAACCTATTTTTAATATAACTTCCTTCACATTTTTATGTTTTATTTTAAGAATTAATCTTATTTTTTGGAATAGGAACAAAAAAATTTACTTTGTATAATTTTTGGTATTTTTCTGATAAATTTCATATTTTAATGAATAGTGAAAAATTCTGCATTTTAGATCAAAACTACATTTCATGTATTATATATATTGTTATATTATTATTTTACATATTTTTGAGGTATAATTAGATTATATTTTTACCATTTAATCCAATTTAGTTCATTTTATGCTTTTTCAAATTGATATTAGATATAAAAACACTTCCAACTTTTGAACATTTCACTTTAAATAACCCACTTTTTAGTTTTGTTTGCAGAATTAATTTTAAATATAATTTTCCAAATTAAGTTCATTTAATTTGTTAAAATGGATATTATATTTGTAATTATAAGGTCAAAATTAGGTTTTAAGGCCAATTTTAGTTTTATATATATTAAAATTACAATGGAAAAAAAATATTTACCGTAGTGAAAGTAATTCTTTTGACATGGGTTAGATTTAAGAGTTAAAAGATTAACATACCAACAAAATACAACATTTAAAGGGTGGTTGATATGTGTATTTTCCATAAATGTATTATAAAAAATTAATTACTATCCTAATACATAGAATTTAATTAATCACTATATGGCTATAATTTAATATAAAATAATCAAAAAATTAATCACTTGAACCCACTTCTCCTCAAGTAAAAATAACAACCCTCACTGCCTCATTTAGAAACAAAAATATTTTTAGCAACTCAAATATATATCCAAAACACTCCTCCTCACTCTCCCCATGTCCAAGTGCTTCTGGTCTTGACAAAATAGCAAATCCAAAGTCATCCCAGGTCATTCAAGGAGGGGATATTCATGACTTAAGTTTGTCAAAGTAATACTCTTAATTTATTTTCTATTTCTAATTTCACTTCATCAATAAATGTTAGATAACTGAATAATAAAATAAATACTATAATGTTATTATTATAATGGAATTATTCATTCAATTTTAGTTCTAACTTCCACTTATTTAAAGAAACCAAATTGTTATCTATGTTATGCCGATTACTCACCTCCATGAATAATGTTTTTGTTCTTTATTACATTATTGCTTTTATGGATGGTAATAAAACCAATATTCTGGTAAAATAATATTTAAATATTTATATTATATCCTATTTAATATTCTATAAATTTTATATTAATCATACCTTCATTATTTCCAAATTATGGAGACATGAAAACGTTTTTTGGGGGACCTGTGGACTACCACCTCCTCAAAATGATGTGATTCGTTCACAAATCACATGAAATGTTTTAATGATTTTTTAGTAAAAATGTATTATATTAATGAAATTTTAGTTCTAATTTTAGGATATTATACATGTATACATATTTATATAACTTTCATTTAATGTTTCTTCTTTCAATATGACTAGAAAAACAAAAAAAATAGCGTTCATGCGAATGTAAGACCTACCGTCTCCAAGAACAGTGTTTTTAGACTTCCATAAAATATTACTATAAAAACTGATATATAGAATATATAAGATATTTATATAATTTTTTATATTATTTATATCATGGATTTATGACCACATGGGTTATTGACATCATTCCAAGTTCATTTTCGATTCAAGAACTGAATGTCAACAAAACATACTATATAAACATAAATAATTTTTTAATTGTTATAACATGATAATAAGTGATATAAAAGTAATAATAATCATGAAAATGTTTATAAATAAATAAATAAATAAACTATGTTTATTATTCTGGATGATAAAGAACACACCTGACGAACCTGTTTCGAGGTAAGGGAATTCTTCTTGATGTTTTTTCATTAAAGAATTTCTTGATAATATTAAAAATTATTCTTTTATTGGGATTATATATAGAAACTATGAAATTTAATATACATATTTCATCAATAATAATTAAAATTAATGTATTGTTAGATATATTAATTCATGGAGATTAATATTTAAATATTTAATGTGGCGTAAGACATGTTCAACTTTTAAATATTTAATTATCAAATCTTTTGTTTATGATAATAATTCACATACTTAATTATATGGATATTAAAGCATTATAAATGAAATATCATGTCTAAATTTTAAATTTTTTAAATATGAATCTTTTTATATGAAGTGTTTTACTTTATTTACAAAATGAAAAAGTATTTTCTTAACGTATGCAGTGACAACAAATTATTCGTCACCATAACTATTATTTAATATTTGGATTCCTCTATAAGGGTTACTATTTTTAATGAAAAATAAATCCCAACTAATTTTTGGGTATTTTGGTATTGATTTTTTTTAAGAATATTGACTACTTCAATATCTTGAAATTATTTCTTGTGATTACAAATTAAATTTTATGTGTGAAATGCTAATAGTTGTAGTCCTTTATGTTTCATGATTATATAATGGAAATTGGAAATTTACTGGTTGATTACATGGTCAATGAAGGTAGGTGGTTATGTGACAAACAAATTATGGGTGGTTCCTTGAAAAACCAATGATGAGAGGTTACATTATAACCTTTAATGAATTGGGTATCGAAGTCAGCTATATGGCTATTCAGTTTTGTAATATGAGTGGAAGTTAACCATATGGTAATTCCATTTATGTATGGTTATGTCCCATATTACCTTTATATATAATATGTGATTTTTATGGATTTTATGGTAATCTTAGGATTACAAAAACGTTAATAAATGATCTTATATTCAGTGAATAATATTTACTACTTCTCAATGGAAAAAAGTATAAATTTATGATAAAGTATTCATGGGTAACATGTTTTCAAAAGACTAACAATTTTACTTCTTTATTTATCCCTTTCTGAGAATTTTATGCTAATAACATGTTATGAACTGTTTTTATAGGATTTAAAAGATAATAAAGTAAAGGATGGGATCATGGGAAATTTAGGATAATTAAACATGAAACAAACCATGTTTCTTTTCAATAGTTTTTGTTTTATTGAAATAATAGATAGTGCGTATAAGTGTCTACTTTTAAAAAATTTGAGTGGTTGTGTATGATTTATTTCCTAATTTTTTAAAAATATAATCATTAAAAGATATTTAATGTAATATAATGTCAAATTATAGAACTAAATCATTATTATTTAACATTTAAGGCTGGGGCCTTATAAAACCAAACTGATGAATCAATATTTCTCAACCCCACCCAATCTCAAATAGACTAAACCATACCTATAATCCCAAAAAAAATCATGTAGATCATACATAAATTAAAAGAAAAGAAATTAACATTAAAATTTTTAATTGGGAAAATATGAATCAAATTAAAAAAACCACACCCAAACTAAATAGAGTTGATGTAAAGTAGATAAATCCAAAAGAAAACTAAAAGAAACCAAATTGAATAAAACTAAATAAAACTGAATTGAATGAACCCAATCCAATCCAAACCAAAATTAAAGTAATGAAATTGAAAAAAACTAAACTCACAAAAAATTAATTTAACCAAATGGAACTTAATATAAAATAACTTAATTTATTCAATGTAAAGGAAATAAAAATAAAACAAATCTTATAGAAAAAAATTAAACCATATAGATTCCAACCAAAATAATATGAACTAAACAGTTTTGACATGAAATGATCTGATCCACATCGAAGTAAACTGACAAAACCTAAATTATACCAAACTATCCTTACTCAACCTTAACTAATATGACCAAAATAAAATTGATCTAAACTAACTCGATTTGAAAAAACTAGAACTGAGATGAATAGAACCAAACCCAAATAGATCTGACATGAATTCTTCCTAATCAAAATGAACTATCCTATCCATGATTCAATAAATCCTTCCCATATCTAATTAAACAAAAAACACACCTATCCAAATTATACTGAATAAAAAAATACTATAATAAATTAAATTGTTTTGAATAAAATACAATCAGTCAAACACAATCCCACAAAAACCAAACATTAACAAACTATATCTAACGTAACCAAAACAGAACGAACTAAAATTAATGAATCCAATTGAAACAAATATAAAATTGAAATGAAAAACCAAATTTACCTAAATAATACTAAAAGGAACTTAATGGAATGGAACCAACCTAAATTCGGCCATATTGAACTAAACCTAACGAAACTATAAGGTATCAAGACATGACACCATCCAAACCCAAATAAATCAAATTTTTCTAATGAATATTCATTAGAATCAAGATTATTGAATTTAAACAAACCAAACCAGTGTAAATCAAATAATACCAAAGGAAAAAAACTAACCCAAAATACCCAACATAAATTAAGTTGAATGAAAATATATTAGACAAGACCATAAAAAATAATTCTAACCATGACCAATAAAAACCTAGTTAAACTTGAATGCATTGAATCATATTTAATAAAACCAAAAATAAATGATATTAAATAGACGTATCCTAAATGAAATTTAATCAAATGTGACAAAAAAATTTGAAAAAATGATTAAAACCATTCTAAAATTAAAATAATTGATTAAATATAAAATAAATAGAAATTGATTATATTAAAATGAATTAGTATGAATCTAAATAAAAATAATAATATAAAACTAATAGAAGTAAACAAGAATAAATATAACGAATCAAACTTAAATTGATGAAAAATTGAAGCAACTACACTAAATATAAATTAAATGGTTTGAACTGACTCAAACCCAACCGAATAGGTCTTACAAATTACAAAATAAATCTAATCATTTTCTAAAGTATGAAAATTGAATATATACTAACAAAATTGTATCAAACTAATAAAAATCCAATCAAATAGAATTGGACCAATCTAAATAAAACCAAATGAAATTGAAATAATTTGATTTGGATCCATAGAAATTTAAACAAACTAATTTGAACCCAACTAGAATAATATAATTCTACTATACATAATATACCCTAGGCTACATAAAAATCAATAAAACTACCTATAACAAAATAAAGTTGATCTAAATCAACAAAAAATGAACTGTGTAAAATTATATTAAATAAAACCAAACCAAAATAAATAAAGGAATCTCAAAATAACTAATCCCATCAATATTAATCCAATCTAAACAGAAAAAATGTGTTTCAAATAAACATAACCAACCTAAACTATATTGAAAATAATAAAACTAGACTAAATAAAACATTATTGTAATTAAGTAAACTTCACCACATCACTATATAGTAAATTGAATGAACAAACTATAACCCAACTAAAACCTTTATGCTGCGTACTATATGAAAAAAAACAAAAACCAAATGAATACTACAAAATAAAACTTAATAGAATCAAAATTAACCAATATTATTAGAGAATAATACAATTAAAATAAATAGAATAGAATATAAATTACCTTTTCCAAATCAACACCACCTATTATGAATAAACCATTTATAATAATACATAAAAATAAACTCTTTTGGGAACATTAGAATACCATTTTATACATGAGAACAAGTTAAAACCCAACTATTTAAATTCAAAAAATATTATGAAAAAATCCTAATATAAATTGTTCCCAATCCATAGACCCTAACATAAAATTACCTTCATGCATATTAATATTTATTAGATTTTTTTACAATATTGCCTATGTAACTACCCCATAGATGTAAAACCTGATGAAACATACATGTATACAGTCCTAAAATATTGAACAATTAACCAATCTAAAACTAATGTTTGATACAGACAATGGAAACTGGAACAATAAGTGAAACCATCGAAAAATCTCTCCAAATTGGCAAAAATGTGTCACCAAAATCAATGAAAAAACTATACTATAGATCATAAAATAGAAATCTTCCAACAATAACCCATCATCAAGTAGAAATTCCTTTTGATATAACCACTTCTAAAATGAAACCTTACCAACCATATTATAATCACAACTAATACCTTTGATGAATAAAGACATAAAGAATTATTAACACTGGTGAAAAGAATTTTAGAATCTTAAAATAGATAATATATTGCTCAATCTTGGGGGAATTTAGGTAGGCACACCCATAAAAGGTTAAAGATATTATGGAGAATGTAGAGTAAAGAATATAAATGATCGAAAAAATGTATTCTATGAAATAAAACCAATCTATTAAAGAATATAATCACATTTTATTAATAACTAAGAAAAAAATGATATAAATATTCCCACAATAGAATGAATGAAAAAAACTCATCTACACTAACCTGTCTTATAGGATAACCATATTTCATCATATGTTCGACTATTAGCCCAAAACCATCCCCTTGTAAATCATCTCTAATATATGGCTTATGGAATACAAATTAAAATAAACCAAACTAAATCAAAAATAAAAAAAAATAAAAAAAAATATATTGAAACCAATAAAATCTAATATAAATAAGTCTAAATTGACTCTGAACCTATCTAATTGAATTGATCAAAATAAAATTTTAATGAATGGAACTAACCCAACTTGATATAACCTAATAAAAAGCAACCTAAAATAAACAAATTTATTATATTATAAACTAAATTACAATAGAAAAAATTTAATTGAACTGAAATGAGTTATGTTGAACATAATATAATCAAATATAATTGATCATGTTGAACATATATGTATGTTTTAGTGGATTTTTTTCAATAAAAATTTAACTATTATGATTTATAGTAGAAATATTTTAGGATCATTATGAAAAAATTAGAATATTTTCATTTTCAAAAAGTAGTCATAGAATATCAATTCATAGAGGTGATCATGGTTATTATTTATTTAACATGGCCTTTTCTGATGTTGAATAACCATACATTTAGTTATAATGATGGAATATTTGATAATTTTAGTAAGATTTTAGACCACCTTATCTTGATATTCTTTCATGGTTTCTTCATAGAATCATAAAAATTGAATGAAATGGTCATATACTGATGTGACTATGAACTAAATTGAAGAAAAAAATGTAACATTGAGGAAAAAACCTTGAAATAGGGATGATATCACATGTATTATATTAATAGTTATTTTGATTGTTTTTAAGTAAAAAACTTATAAATTGTTTTATTTGAATATTTCATGTTGGATATTTCATGGGAAATACTTTTACACATGTTTTGTTAATAGGATATAATTAATCATTGGGTATTGATACTGTTTGATGTAGAATAAAATGAATTTAGGATATATAGAATCAAATGTATTTGATTGGTGATAGTTATAGAATATAAAATCTTAAGAAAGTAAAATTTCATAAAATATATATCTAATGCAGAGGATGATACATTATTCAAAAATATCCATACAAGATAACTGATGGAATGTTTAAAGTTATCATTGGTTATAAATAATAATCTATAAAACAAATAGATTGATATTTTGATTCCTTATGTAACTAAACATTAAATAAATAGATATCAATGAAGTGGGTTGAAATATTGGGAAAATAGATATCTACACCAATGATTTGGAGGATACACTAGTAATTTATGAGGATGAAGGTGGTTAAGTTTAAAAGTAAAAAACCCCCTTATTATGGTGATATATATTTGTTATTTTATTTTTATCATCATTTGATGCTGCATTTTTTAAAAGTGGAAGTGATACATACAGGGTGGATCTTTTTAAAAGTGAAAGAAAAATATCCACATTATAAAGTATTTATCTATGTATAGTAACCTCCCATAATCCCATCACTTATAATTTCTAAATGATTTGGACATAGATGAAGTGAACGTTCATTGTGTTTTGATTAAACCCTACATTTGAGGTGAACCAATTAAATTACTATTTTTATTTTGGATCATTTATTTTCTCTATTTTATGCATTAAATAAATCATAAAAAATAAATGTTATATAAAAGTTGACAAACCAAACAATAATATGAAAATAATAGTTAAAATAGATAAATAAGTGTATATAGAAAGAATTATCGATATCACATAGATTAAAAAACCCTCTTTGGAAATCCCTCTATTTATTATGAATAAAAAGTGATATCATAGATTTTTTTATCTTTTTATAAAAAAATTATTTATAATTGATATCATTTTTATCTTAAATAGAATTTTTTTGTTTAAAATCATTTATCATTACTTTTTTTTATTTGTAACCACTAATCAATCATAAAAGAATACCCATTTTCCTGGTATATTTTTTTAATTTCAGAATAACCTGATGTTTTACAATTAGAGAAAATCGGTTATAGTTATTTATATACATTGTTTACTCAAGAAACTATTTTTTATTAATTTTGATAATATTTTTTAAAAAACATTATTGGAGATATATGGAAATGTATATAATGAATATAAATGATTTGGGAGGAGCTCTATTAACTAAATTATACACTAAATTAATTAGAAATAAGGCCTAAAATGATACTATATTGATATTTTAAATCGTGTATGAAGGTTATTATAGTGTTTTAGACTATATGTTATATATTACTAGAAATAATTTTGATATTTTTATAAAAAATAGAATGAATCTATGAATGAATTTTTTAACTAGTCCATTGATGGGTATTGATACATAAAAGTATTGGGAAAAGAGTGATCATATATAATCATTATTATAGTAAAATTAATAATTTTTCCAATATATTATAATTAAAAAAACTTTATTCAAGTAAATAACCTCATAAGACAATAATTGGATAATATACAAATAACTATATTAGTATTTTAATGTAAAATGATGGGTGATTATTCAAATCTAGATAATATAGCTTGAGAAGTAAAATTGAATGGATTAAAGAATTTTTTTGAGTAATTTCTATTAAGGGCCCTATTCTGTTAACTAGGGTTAGAATAATTAAAAAATATAATTCACCATTTATAATAAAATCAGATTAAATAGATAATATGATAAATGTTATACCTTGAACCACCATATATCCCACCAACTAATTTAATTCTACCATATGACGCTTTACTTAATTAACTCATCTACTATGTCATAATTAGAGACTACCTTGTCCTCACATTCTATTAGCTTATAAACCCTATGGTTATGTATTATCTATGGGATGAACCTTATATGAACCACATGATATTAGGGAACTTTTGTTTTATTGGTCAAGATATGGAAAAATGTCATAGGGGTTAACACTATTGATAAGGATGGATCACAAACTATAGTGTTTTTCTCTACTACATAAGAACACATTATTATAAAAAACATGATATACTATTTCACCACATATATAATATTTAATATCTAATTTAAATCTCATTTAATGAGAACATTGATATCTTAAAAAATGTTAAGAATATTACATGATTTTTATATGTCGTGATCCGTAATATCAAGAGAAATATGATAAATTTCACAACCTTCACTCCATTGAAAACACTATAATACTAAATTTTTATTGGAACCTATTCATGATATATTTTTTAAAATTATTATTATAATTTAACACTTGTTTTTTAATCTCAAATGTAAGTACATTGACAATTAATCTTAGTCTACTAAACCCTCTTGAAGTAATCATACATACACTAAATTTTAGATAGGAAATATGAATCATAGGGTAAAAAGATGATGTCATTCACCCCATACAGAATTAAATTTAATCATCCCTATTGAATAGATAATAGTACTTGTTTTAACTCCAAATAAAGAGACTCTAATAAAAAATTACTCTAAACTAGTATTTAAAATAACTTTAGGGGATTTAAGAGACATTAAAATCACTTGGAAAAAATAAAACTATTAACAAGATGTTTTTTATTGTAAGATAATCATAATAGTAGACAATGTACATAATCTGATCTGACTAGTTAAAAGTATATTTACACCATCAATATTTGTTATTCAGTTTCATAAATAAAAACTGAGTAATCATAATTTGATAAATTATAATTTTTTTTAAATTCTTAAATTATGGAACATTAAGCCACATAAATGATTTTTTACCATAAGATGAATAATCCTTGATACCCTACACACTCATATATTAATTTACTCAAAATTTTAAAAAATAGGTTGAATAACTATAATGAGATAAAATACTTTAACCCAAGGACACAAAAATAAATAAATAAATAAATATATATATATATATATATATTTCTTTGTGTGTATGTGTTTGTGTGTGTATGTATGTATGTATTTATGTATATATGTATGCATGTGTGTGGGTGGATGTTTTGATACTATTATAGTATGGTTCACCCATTATGAATAGTCATTAAATGTTTAACACAAATAATCATTATGATATGATATAACA
Source organism: Viscum album (assembly GCA_963277665.1). Lineage (NCBI taxonomy): Eukaryota > Viridiplantae > Streptophyta > Magnoliopsida > Santalales > Viscaceae > Viscum > Viscum album. The sequence continues at coordinate 909,509,355 of OY728148.1, forward strand.
CAATACATTAATCTATACCCATTATGTCAAATTATAGTTAATAAATTTATCTTTGGGAGAGATATATAGGTAACCATAGATCATTAATTTAATCATAAGGACTCTCTATATTCATTACTCATTTCTTTTTTCCATTCATTAAGTAGGTTTAAATAATATTAATGGCATACTAAAAAATGAAATCCCCACCAATGACTACTCAATACGCTACAAAAATTAATAAATTCCATTATTTCATGAATTTATTATGTTATAATTACTAACTATAGTTTATTTAAAAAAAATTTCCCTTTTATCCTACGTCGACTGGGTTATGCTCTGACAATAATAACCAAGTTTATAATCACACAATTATTAATGAATTTTTTCTTAAGAACAAAAATCCAACCAAGAAATGAATCATAGATGGTTATCTAATGATTCAACTACCACCACTACAGAAAAGAATAAGTAATTCATGAAATTTTAATAAATAATAAATACTAAATAATTTTTATATGTAAACAAAAACTATAATTCCAAGTATAAATCATGTAATATAATAATGCATGTGAAAATATCATGTTATTTCTATGTCTCATTATGATTGGGTTAGTGTCCCCTAACACCACCCAATTTACCCTAATAATATATGTCTAAAAAAATATAATGTAGTGGTTTTTGTATAAATATATATAGAATGTTCCATCCCAATAAATAATGTTTCAATGTGATTAGATTGTGAGAATTTATTTTGTGAATGATAAATATAAAAATAAATAAGGAAATAAAACAGGTAATATTCATTGTAATTTTTTATGATAAATTAACTTCAAATAATTATCAATAATATAATATTGCACCATTTTTACTTACCTAAAAAAATATATCTCTCTCAAATTCATCACCATAAGTCAACTATGACCACATCATGTAACATTCAATAAACAACCACATAGAAAGCTACTAAGAAATAACTATATAGTTTTATGGCTGTAAAATTTATAACAACAATAAAATTAAAAAGAATCTACTATAAATAAAAATAATTTATAGGCATGTGATAATAGTAGTAAGAACTGTATTTATATAATATTTATCACATAGTGGCAAAATTATATTAAGGACCCACTTGATATAGATATGAAATCCAATGTGACTCTTGAAACTATCTTCCAAAATATCACATGTTGATGAAAAATGTGGTAGGTATAAATTTAAAATATGGAATGAACTACCCTATGATGAACATAATAAAAGAATTTGTTATAAAATAAAAAAACCAAACCCAAAAATAAGGAATCTTTGATCATCTTATATCATAAAGAAAAAAAAATACATGAATATAATACAATATAAAAAATATATAATATATAATACTATGAAAAAATCTTTATCCCCTAATATGATGATAAAACCCAAATAATAAGTATACATCAGTGGTATATGAAGCCATCCAAAACACGAATCTTCTATTATCGACATCCTTCATTGATCTAATATAACTAAAAAAATATAAAAACACCTACAAGAAAATATTCAATAATTGAGTGATGTATGTCCACAAACTCAGTAGGCTATACCAAAAAGAACCAATGAACTCCAGCAATATAATTTATTTATAAAAATGAAATAATGGAAATTATGAAGACATTATTTGACATTACCTCATTATATTCTCAACTTTTGGTTCAACTAGGATATCATATTATTATTTTTATAACCCTACTGTCTCTACACTTTTATATCAATTTTCAACAAACCCAAATTCATTTTTATAGAAACACAACAGTTATATATATATGTGGACCCCACACTAACACTAATATAATAATAAATTCCCATAGAAATCACTCCCATTGACCAAATTACCATAGTTTCAATGTCATAGATAATGGATAACATCAACATTGTTCTTTATTCCTCATGATTATAGGAACTCATTGAGTGCATCACAAATGACATCATACTAGAATATTATTGGTAATATAACATCATAGAAACATGTATTGTACTTCAAAATCATGCAATAGAAGACTAATTTTATATGTTTTACAGAAAAAATATCCTTTTTACCAATCATGTGTGGGTTCACATCTAATAAAAATGCCCTTATATTCTGGTAACACATTGATGAATACTATCATCTTCTGAAAAATGATAAATAAAATAAGGAATAAAATAAAAAATATTCCATTTTTTAAACTATCACATTCATAATACTCACATTGTTATCACGTATAGTAATACCCCTTCATAAAATCTAGAGAGTTAGTATATATAATTTAGGAGTAATTCCTCTCTGGAAATTATATTAATTATAAGTTTTATAGATAGGTTTTGAAAATAAATTTTAGACTTTTAAATGAAATTTTATATATTTTAAATTATATTTAGATGTGATGGAGTAATTAACGATTTTTTGGTGGGGATTGGTGGATGATTGAAGAAAATATTCATTGAAATTGTCTACTAGAACCCAAGTTAAAGACACTTGGAGAATAATATTCTTGATATGAGGAAATATATATTGTGTTGTCATTGGGATCCTCATGACCCACTAAGAGATACATGTGTGTCAATAAATACTCCATTGATATTTCCTAAATATCCTTTTGATGAAGGGTATTTTTCTTAATTTACTATCATATAAATTTTACTATTAATGAATTTTTACATTTTATAATGATGGTGACTATTATATATTTCCTATTTAAACCATATCTTTCACTCATAATTGTTATTATGTAATATCTTCTGTAATTCTTAATGGATGTTAGATCCAAAAGTTATGTTCTGACCATGGGTGTAAGACACCAGTTTTTGAATCAGGTACAGAACCCCAAAATTTATGTCGAAATCCCTTGTATGAACCTAAAGTGGATGAATAATGAGTTCAAAAAGGTATTAGGTTTGTTTGAGGCTTTATTGAAGCATAGAAATTAAATTTTGGTAAAAAAGTGTCCTTCCGGATGATTAGAGTAAACCCTACAGAAAGGAAGCATGATTAGACTAAACTATGTTGTTGGTCTGCATTTTATACTAGAGCCATATCACATGCTTGGAACATGTTTTCTCAAAACCATGTAGCCAAATAAGGAATGTTCCCCCTTTTCTCTAGGTTCCCATGCAAGGTTCGGGCATAGTTTGGAAAAAAATGTAGCCAAACCATCCACATGCAAATTTTTGTGTAATTTTACTATTTTAACCTTAGTGATATGATTATCATCTTCCTTATTCCCAAATACTATTTATAGTGGGATGAACCTCTATTTATACCTTTTTGGATTTTTCGAATTCCAAATGCAGGGATTAAGAGATATCCTTCATTCTATGTCTGATTAGGCTTCTATTTGTCACGTTGGATGCGTAACCGTATGTAATCGTGTTATTTTTAACTATTCTTCGTTTTTTCTCAACCTAGTTATTGATGTTGAGTATTTCATTCCCACTTTTCAATCTACTCAGATCTAGGAAAAATTAGTGGATGGCACTATATAAGGTTATCATTATGAGTATGATATGTGTGGTCTATAATGCATCCCTCATGTTCATTGATTTTTGAATTGATGTGTGAGGCCCATAGATTTCTTTGTGTGTCATTTATTTAATTTATATTCCATTATTGCATTCATAAAAGTTGCATGGTTATTCTATTTACATAAATTTTATTAGTTTTGGGTGGATATATTAACAACTCACAACACCCCATGTAGGGTAATATTACACAATTGGGTTTTTAGTGTTTTACACTTTTGAGCCAGTATTCAGGTATGATCAACCTTGAACACACTAATGGTAATAATTCTTATAATAAACACCTTTGTAATCATGAAATTTTGAATTTATTGAAAAATTTCACTCTCAATTGACCTACCTAAGGTATGTTCTTAAATTAAGGAAATTGATTAAATGATATTATGGAAAGCATACTTAAGATTATAACATAGACTTATTAAATGTAATTGGATTTTTGGATTCATGTCTGTAGTGCACCATTCCTTGTTTATAGAAGGTAGTGGAGTGAAACTTGGTAATTAAACTTTATTTAAATGGTTTTAATTAAATTTTGTCACACTACATTCCCTTTTAAAACTAATGAATGATAATCCTGGAATGAAGTTAATTTTAGAATGGAATAGTTATCAGATTATCAAATTAATTATTGTGAATTAAATATGAGGATAATATTTATGCCCATGGACCATGACAAATTTATAGGAATGATTTAATTGTGTTAGCTATTGGACTACACATGGAATGAATTTGGTACTCTAGGATGTCCCATAGATTGTAGGATGCCAGTTTCCTTGGGTGAGCCATATCTAGGACCCTAATCCTTGCCTACAATTGGATCCTCGTTATGACATCATAGGATCCATTTATTATAATTATAGTATTCTTTAGATATACACCTTAGATATAGCATGACTAGAGGTTCCATGGGTACATCTTAAGGCATGACCATTTATTATCTTCTATTTTATATTTGATTAATTCTTTAGACTCGGTTAAAAATATTATTGTGGGAATTCCTTGGATAATGCTCTTTAGAGTAAAATATTACCCTATATCCAAAAACAGTTACTACTGAGATAGAAGCCCATGAGGTATTGGTTTCCTTTGTGAATAACATGTAACCAATTCAAATAAAATATCAATTATGTTTTCCATATTATAACTTGGAACCATCAATATTTACACTATCACAATGTGATATTAGTGATGGATATGTGTCACGTTGCTTTTTTATACAAACTGATAATCCGTTAATTAATGAAATTATCACATGTTCAGACACCAGTCAGGAGATGATGTATGTACTTGGGTATGTAGTTACATTGTAATTTTTTACATTATATATGCATTCATGTGCACTATTACATTTCCTTAACACATGTCACATGTTATGGAAGCTATTGGTGGTTCGCACCGAGATTTACCTAATAACATCTGAAGGAACCATTATCCACCAAGGGAATACTACATTTATGCATGTAATTATAAAGGGAATAAAAATGCCTCAGACACTTGATTTCATTATGTGCTAGGATGGAAATTGTAGCAGATAATGAAGATGTATCAAGGGATTCTTGGGATAGTTTTTGTATTTCCTTTTCAACGTTGGTTTTTTCATGTATTCCTACTACTTGGTATCAATATTTTCTAGAATTATACTGACATTACATATATCATCATCATCTAATATATAATATTTCAGTAGTTTTAGTTATCATTAGATTGTCTCTTTCCATTGTGCATAATATTTAGTTATACTGCTTCACCTATTTACCTTGGTTTATAATTATCCATTATGCTATAATCTAGTAATTAGGGAATAGTCTCCCAATAGACACACCCTATGACCTTTCTGTAATTCATTAGCCTATGGAATTCATGGATATGGCCTTGAGGCCATGTTCCCAACCGGGATGAAGGTAGATATTAAGTGCCATCCAAGTCTAAGAAGTCATAATGGGTGTAGGATATTTATTTTACCCATCATTTTTTAGTATATATAATTTTTTGATTAAGTCACTGTTGGAATCCTCATGTGTTAATCATGTTTTAATGATCACAAATCTCATTACTGTTAATTAATCTTGATCTTCAGTGCACATCTTTCTAATGCTATTCAAACTCAACAATAGGTGCATATCATGTTTTTATAATAACAAATCTTATGGATGTTAATTACTCTTTACAAGTTTTATGCATAATCACAATTCTCGTATATATTATCTCTAATGATTAACCTTAACCCATATTCTGAATATCACTGTCTTAGTCCAAATAAATTTATTTTTGTCTATGTATGCAGACACCGTGACCAGACACGGTGAAGGATTCACCGTGACCAGACATCGTGACTAGACACCGTGACCAGACACCGTGACCAGACACTGTGAACAGACAACGTGACCAGACACCGTGACAAGACACCATGACGAGACACAGTGACCAGACACCGTGACTAGACACCGTGACCAGACACCGTGACCAGACACCGTGAACAGACACCGTGACAAGACACCGTGACCAGACACTGTGGCCAGACACTCGTGAAGGACTCACCGTGACCAGACACCGTGAAGAAGACACTGTTTCCATGATCGTTGTGACACTATTTCTTATTCTTTTGTCAATATTATTTTAAATGATTCTAACAGTCATATTTGTTGTTTTTAATGCAATTAATGTTATTTAATGTTAGTTGTTGGCTTGATAGGAAACCGCATCTCGTACCTATGAAAAAGAAATCATTCCTACTGCCATAGCTCATGAAATATAAAGAAGATTGAGCTGCATTAGAGGATATACATGCGCGCTTGACACGTCTCAACACATATACTACATACATGCGAGCTATGTACTGAACCAAAGAGGAATCTGGAGCACAACTATGAAGAACACATTGAACGATCCTCAAATAAGTTCCATACATGCAATCCTACATTTCTGAAGAACACACGACGAATCAAGATACTGTAGAAAATAAGCTAAACTACGACACTCTGTTTTTCAACAGAAAAACTAGAGAAGGACTCTGAAGCATTCCTGCTCAATCCAACGAGTCTAAAGCTACATTGACAATCACTAGAGCCATTTCTGAACTCTACATATCTACTCTGTGATTCATCATTTACTTTTCGAGCAGTGTGTGTCACCTTCTTTATTTTTACCCACACACTGTCTCCTGAAATTTAACTGGAGGATATGTAAATCCTCACTCAAACTCTTACATATTTTATTTCCCACTGGGATAGTGGTAGAGGTCGTGTGTGACCTGAACAGCTGGTTTGTTGTTGTTTTGTTTCCCACGAATAACATTGGTAGAGGTCTTGGACCTGGATAGTTTCTATAAAACTGCTGTTAACCCTGATCCAGGGTGTGGATCAAATTCTTATATATATATATTTTAGAGGACTAAGTCTCAGCTTGAGACTGAACCTCGTGTTATATCTACTGTGCATCTTTCATTTAAGTTTAATGTATACGACTTATATTATATTATTCCGCTGCTATTACTTTAAAATACAAAATTATTTTGAATCTACTTTGATAGTTAGATTAGAAAGTGTTTAGACTTGTTGTAAATCAGTATATTAGTTTCAAAATTTAGTTTGATCTTGTGGTGAAACTAACTGAGACCTAATCAATCTCTGAGAAGATAAGTGAACATTTACAATCTGTATAAATTCACTACAGTTTAACTTATTTTATAAATCGGGGGATTTTAACTAGACAATATTTTAACAGAAATTTTAATTGGAACTCAATTCACCCCCCTCTTGAGTGTCCACTCCGACCAACATTTGGTATCAGAGGTTGTTTAAATATTTTCTAAAATAATCTATTTTTCAACTGTGATTTTAGTTGCATCTTTAATGATCTTAAATTTATGTTAGTTCTAAACTTTTTCACTTTAAATTGTATTTCTAAGATCTAGTTATGGATAATAGACTAGAGGGTGCTGCTACTAACATGCCACCTTTCTTCAATGGTACCAACTATGCCCAATGGAAGCTTAAAATGAAAATTCATTTAGAAAGCATAGGTTGTGATATATGGACTGCAATAGAATTAGAATATAAACTTCCCACTACTGTTAGATCCACTTGGGATGAACCTATAAAGACTGCTTACAATAATAATTGTAAAGCCATGAATTCCATGTACTGTGCTTTAGGAGATGAAGAGTTTAACAGAATTTCTTCTTGTAAAACTGCTTTTGAAATTTGGGATACCTTAGCTGTTTCTCATGAAGGAACACCCAATGTTAAGGAAATGAGATTAAATACTTATACTATTAAATATGATAATTTTAAAATGAAAACTGATGAAACTATTTCTGACATGTATCTCGGGTTTAATGAGATAGTCAACACAATGAATTCACTTGGAAAAGCTATTCCAGCAAAGGAACAAATTATGAGAATCTTGAGATGTTTACCAAACTGATGGAGAGGCACATCTGTTTCAATCAGAGAGTCATGTGACATTGCTGCTCTACCTGTTAATGAACTCATTGGTAAGCTTATGATGTATGTGGAAGAACTCAAGGTAAGAAAAGAAGAAGAAGATGAACCTAGAAGAAAGTCTGTTGCTTTCAAATCTTCAACTTCAATGAACAAGGATAAGGAGAAACTCCAAGATATAAATGAAAGTTCAAGCTGTGACGACAATGAAAGTGCTTCTGATAGTGATGCTGAAATGTCTCACATTGCCCGAAGGTTTAAGAAGTTCTATAGGAAGAAGACGTTTTTCAGAAAATAAAATTACAAAGGAAAGTATGACAATAAGGAACATTGAAAGAAGGATTGGAAAATGCCAGATAAAAGTAATGAAGTTTTCTGTTATGAGTGGAAAAGGAAAGGACATATTAAAGCAGACTGCCCAGAGCTCAAATTCAAGAAGATGTATGATTACAAGGATAGTAAGTACAAAAAGGCTATGAAGGCAACTTGGAGCGCTTCTGAGGATAGATCCACTGAATCTGACGTTTCTGAAACTGAACACATAAATAAATCAAACATGTGTTTTATGACAAACACTTCTGAGGTAACGGCTGAAACTCCTGCTTTAAATTCTTATTATTCTGGAGATGATACTGACTCTGATAACATGTCAAAATCTGAAATATTTGAATATTGTGATATGTTAGAAGAAACCTATAATGAGCTGAAAGACAAATATAAAGGTTTAAAGAAACAATATGCTTTAACTGTTAAACATGAATCTGATCTTGATATTGAAATGGAAAAGAATTCTCAATTTCTTAAAGAAAACACTGAACTGAAATAATCTAATGAGCAACTCAAAAAGGATTTAGAGAAATTCACAAATGGAAAGGATACACTAACTCAAATTCTAGGAAAGCAAGTTTCACCAAAATACACTACTGGAATAGGCTACAAACCTGGACAGAGACAGTTTACTAAGAATAGATTTATTCTTAAATCTGGATAGAATGCTGCTAATTCCAGTTCTGGACATTTATATGCTTCAACTTGTTATATTCATAGTTATGGATCTAATAAAGTTTATCTTTCAAAGTGTGTAGATTCTACAACTTTCATGAGATCCATAAGACAAATTTGGGTACCAAAAGCATTGATTGCTAACCTCTCTGGACCCAAGAAGTTATGGGTACCAAAATCATTTCCTATCTAAATCTATTTTGTAGGAAACCTGTTTAAAGAGCTCTTGTAGGAAGACCTGGTACTTGGACAGTGGATGTTCAAGACATATGTCTGGAGACTTCTCATGCTTTAAAAGCTTAGTCAGGATTGATGGAGGTTTTTTCATCTTTGGTGATAATTCTAAAGGGAAAATCATCGGCTTAGGCCAGATTGGTAACACTGAATCAGTATTAATTTCTAAAGATTTATTTGTTGATGGACTTAAATATAATCTATAAATTATTTATCAGTTATGTGATGACATTTTTAATGTTAAATTTGAAAATGATTCATCTAATGTTTTTAATTCTAAACATGCTTTAATATTTTCTGCCCTGCGAAATGAAAATGTATATGTTGTTGATTTAAATTCTTTAGCTAAGCAGAATATTACATGTTTAAATGCTTTTCATAAAGATTCTTGGCTTTGGAACAGAAGATTAGGACACTATAATATACACTCACTTAGAAAACATACTAGGAAGAACATGGTTAGAGACCTACCCAAACTTGAGTTTCCAAATGACAAAGTTTGTAATCCTTGTCAAAAGGGAAAGCAACACAAAATCTCTTTCAAACAGAAGAAAGAAGTCTCAACTTTTCATCCTCTCGAGTTGGTTCACATGGATTTATTTGGACCATCTAGAGTTTCTAGCTTATATGGGAAGCACTATGTCTATGTCTTAGTAGATGACTTTTCTAGATAAACTTGGGTATATTTTCTAGCTCACAAAAGTGAAGATTGTTCTTACTTTGTTAAATACTCCAAATATATAGAAAACCTTAGTGGAATTAAGATTAAAACTCTAAGAAGTGATCATTTCCGTGAATTTGAGAATCATGAATTTGAATCTTACTTCTCTCACAATGGCTATAGTCACAATTTCTCTTCCCCTAGGAAACCCCAGCAAAATGGTGTAGTAGAAAGAAGGAATAGAACTCTGTAATAAATTGCAAGAACTGTGCTTAATGAGTATGACCAACCAGTTCATTTATGGGCTGAAGCTGTAAATACAGCTTGTTTTGTTATCAATAGAGTCTTAATCAGACCTGTTCTTAAGAGGACCCCTTATGAGTTGTGGAACCATAGGAAACCTAAGGTTAACTACTTCAAAGTCTTTGGGTGCAATGTCATTATTCTTAATACCAAAGATAATCTTGAAAAGTTTGCATCCAAGAGTGATGAAGGAATTTTCCAAGGTTATTCTATCTCCAGTAAAGCCTATAGAGTTTTCAATAAGAGAACCATGTGTGTGGAAGAATTTGTTCACATCATGTTTGATGAAACTGATCCACATGAGTCTAAAACATCTATTGAAAATCTTGAATATGATCTCTCTATTTTGAACCTTAATGATAAATACAGTGGACCTATAGTTAAAACGTCCAGTTCTGGAAATTTTCCAGAACCTGCTTCTGTTGATTCCCAACCTATTGATGAACCTGAGATTTCTAGCCCTACCTTTACTAGATCAACTAGAATTTTGAAGAATCATCCATTAGATGTTGTTGTAGGAAATCTTGATAGAGGGACACAGACTAGAGATTCTATTAGAAATCAGGCAGAACATCAAGCCTTCTTGTCACATCTTGAACCTAAAAACATTGATGATGTTATTAATGATGAATTTTGGGTAATTTCTATGCAAGAAGAACTCAATCAGTTTGAAACAAATAAAGTTTGGAATATTGTTGAAAGACCTAAGGACACTTTCACAATAGGCACACAATGGGTGTTTAGAAATAAAGTAGATGAATCGAGAAACATAGTTAGAAATAAAGCTAGACTAGTTGCACAAGGCTATAGTCAAGAAGAAGATATTGACTATGAGAAGACTTTTGCTCCAGTAGCCAGATTAGAAGCTATTAGGATTTTACTTTCTTATGCTACACATCTAAATTTCAAACAATATCAAATGGATGTCAAGAGTTCATTCTTAAATGGATATATTGATGAGGATGTTTTTGTTGAATAACAACCTGATTTTTCAAACGCTCATTTTCCAAATCATATTTTCAAATTATCAAAAGCTTTATATGGTTTAAAGAAAGCTCCAAGATCTTGGTATGATAGATTAAGTACTTTTCTAATTTATAAAGGTTTTAAAAAAGGAATAACTGATCCTACTCTTTTTATAAAATGAATTTCTAAAGATGTTTTAGTAGTTCAAATTTATGTTGATGATATTATCTTTGGATATTCAAATAATTCTTTATGTACTGATTTTTCAAAAATGATGCCAAATGAATTTGAAATGAGTTTAATGGGTGAACTTAAATTGTTTCTTGGTTTTAAAATTTTTCAAAATGATGATGGAATTATTTTAACTCAAAGAAAATATACTAGAGATCTTTTAAAACGTTCTGGATTGGATAGCACAAAAAGTAGTGACACTCCCATGAGAACCACCTGTAAGATGGATCTTGATGAAAAAGGTAAATCTGTTGATCAAACCACTTATAGAGGAATGATTGGAAGTCTACTCTACCTGACTACTAGTCATCCTGATATTATGTTTAGCATGTGTATGTGTGCTCATTTTCATGAAAACCCTAATGAGTCACATTTAAAAGATGTAAAGATAATTTTCAAATACCTCGAGCATACTCCCAATTTAGGATTGTTCTATCCCAAAGGACAATCATTTGAAATAGTTAGTTAATCTAATGCTGACTTTGCTGGATGTAAGGTAGATATAAAAATCACCTTTGGAACAATTCATCTTTTAGGAAAGTCACTAGTATCATGGTGTAGTAAGAAACAAAATTCTGTTGTATTGTCAACTGCAGAAGCTGAATACATAGCTGCTGGAAGTTGTTGTGCACAAATTTTGTGGATGAAACACACATTACTAGACTATGGACATCAATTCAGACATGTCTCAATAAATTGTTACAACACAAGTGCTATAAATATTTCTATGAATCATGTTTCTCATTCTAGGACAAAACATATTGATGTAAGACATCACTTTTTGAGGGATCATTATCAAAAAGGTGATATCACTTTGGAATTCATTGGTATTGAATATCAACTTGCTGATATATTCACTAAACCATTAAATTATGAATGATTTGACTACATCATACATTATATTGGTAGGATTAATCATAAATGAATATCTTACTTTTTCTAAGTTACTGTTTTTATGCTCACGGTCTGACAACCCACTGTCTCATCATGACTATATAAACTGCTATCTTTTTCACCATGATGACTATAAACTATCTCACCGTGATGGATAGTTTTCTGTCTCACCATGAGAAGTATCATATTTTTATTATTATTTTTTATTAATTTTATTTTTCGCCGTATCGCGGTAATTTTTATTTCACCGCTATTTGATTTCCCGCGTTTGTGTTTTTATGATGTTTGACTTTACCAAATGATAAAACTTAAGGGTTTCATTCGACTCCTTACCCGAATTCTCTCCTGAACCTTCTCTTCCCTCTCACCCGAACCTTTAGTGAATTACAAGGATGAAGCGTCCATCTTCACCCTCGTCTAAGAAGCACCGCTCAAAGAAACAAAGGAGGATACCGAGGATAGCGCCCGAAGGACCTCAAAACCCAAACCTGGTAAGCCGTATCGTTGTACCTGAAAAAGAGGTTTGCCCTGAATGGTTGTTGTCTAGAATATTGTTAGTTTTGAAAGTTTTAAAAGAAAAAGGATGGCTTGAATGGTTCACTGGACAGAATAGACAGATTTACTCGAGGCTTGTATCTCAATTCTATCAGTATGTGAAGTTCTCTTTTGAGTTTCGAGAAAGATTTTTGGTGACCAGTTGGATTGATGGTCAGAAGTGTTCTTTCTCTTAAATGTTGTGGGCTGTAAGCCTAAGAATTCCACATGAAGGAGTGTGTGAATATTACCAAAGAGACCCTCCTCTAACAACTGACATCTTTGAACTAGAGACCGCTTTGGAAAATCTAACTAGAAATGGAACCAAGCGAAGGGCCATAGCTGCTGAACTTGATGGGGAGACTAGAATTTTGTTCAAGTTTGTTCAGATTTTGGTTAGTCCAAGAAAATGAGATTTTTCTACGATGAAGTATCAAGATGTGTTTCTAATTCACCTGTTGAAGAATGGCCAAAAGATCAATCTGTGTAAGTATGTTATCAACCATATCTGTGATGTGATCAAAGTAACTTCTAAATCCACCTCCCTATTTTATTCAAGGATGATTTCAGCCATGTTAGTCTCAAAAGGAATGGTTGGGCCAAATGAAGAAAAATTAGAGGACTTTGATTTATGCCTATCCATGCCTATCATCAGAAGGAGGAAGATTAGCTGGAATCCATGGAAAAAGAAATGGGTTGAGGATAATGATCAACTGTATAAAAAGTTTAATCCTATTGACTATCCAAGAAGGCCTAAGAACCTAGCTGATCTTGGTTTGGAACCAGATGAAGTGGCTGCGTACTCAGAAGAAGAAGAACAATAAGAAGTAACAGCTGAAGTTCCAGCTAGAGAAGAATCTGTAATACCTCCAATGGAAACAGTTCTTGTTGAAGAGGAAAGGTGTATTATCCCTACTGTTATCCCTATTGAAATACCTCAAGGAGAGGAAGATGTTGTTGAAAAGGAAAGGAATGAGGATCCTTCATTTGTTCTTCATGACGAAGAAGCTCATCCCAATGCTGCATGGAAATTAGTTTTTCCTGATTCAGAATACAAAGAAACATTTCAGGAGGTTTTTATTGAAGAGACTCTTTCTATTGAGAAAGAAGCAAGTCTTGAAGCTTATCCAGTGGAACCATCAGTTCGTGATATTATTCAATCTGCTGAAGAGAGAATGGAAATTTTCTTTCAGCTGGCAAGGCAAGAATTTGCTAAAGAGATTAGGGATGATCCTGTGGATCTTGTCCATGTTTCTGAACCTCAAGAATATGAAATGGAAGCACAAGTTGAGGGGGAGGAAACTCGAAATCTTGACGTAGTGGAAGCTAGATCTGGTGAAGCTTCTCAACCTTCTGTCACTTTCTCTGTACACTCTCGGTATGAGTTCCCAAGATTTTATTATGTGAATGAGCCATAACAAGTAACGGCAATTGGAATGGATCTTTCTTCTCTGTTTCAACTGAAGTCCTTAGCTCATTCAGAACCAGGATCAGAGGCCCAACCTCAATATGGATCAGAATCTGAGTCTGAAGATGACTCTGACCCTCAACCAGAATCTGAACCTCTACCTTTACCTGCATCCTTACCAGAGCTTCACTCCATTGTATCCAAAGATGATCTGAAAGCATTTGGAAAGACTTTGTTATCTGGTTTTGAGAAAATTGTCTCCACTAAACCTCGCCCAGTGACTCAATTAAGTCAAGAAGATGCATCAATTCTCTTGGAAAATATTATCTTGCATATTCAACCAAGGATGATCCAAGAAATTCAAGAAGTCCGAGTAGAAAATAAGCTGCTGAGTGCTGATGTTGAAAATCTGAAAAGTATGGCTGCAAGTCTACAGAATGAGCTATCTGTGAGATAAGAGTCTGCTCCTGTTTCTGCCTCTGAACCTGCTGTTGTTTCACCTGAGTCTTCTGATTCCCTCCTTGCTAGGGAGATTGTGTCTCAAGTTCATCCTTACCTTCTATCTTTTGATGAATAGATTGGAAAAAGGAACACGAAGATGCTGGAACACATGAGAGAGCTTGTAGAAACTCTGAATAAGCTTACAGATGAATACACTAGATGTGTGAAAAAAGTTCTGAAATAGCTCAAAGTTCTAACCGAAGCTGTCAAGGCTTCACCTGCTTCTGGATATACCTCTACACCTTCTTTGTATTATTCTCTGCTGAGATCCATATTTAAGGAAGAATTAAAGAATGCCTTTAGTGGCTTGGATCTATCTTCTTTGTCAGAAGTGATTAAGAACAGTGATAGAGCATTGGACTTGGTTAGGGTTCATTCAAAGATAGCCAATGATGCTCAACAAGAGATCTCCAAGAAAATAGATTTGTATCTTTCTCAGATTTTCTCTAAAAGTTACATGACATATCACTTTATATATTTTGTGGAAAATCTGAGAATCCCTCCTGTGACTCAAGCTTTTAAAGCTCATGTTTAGAAACTTTCTGAGTTCACCAGATTGTTGGACAGATTTTTGGAGAATAAGGAAGACTTTGAAAAGGCTATGCAGTATAGTGGTGAAATCAATACTGATTTCATTAATCTTTTGAAGCCGTATCTTCATGTGAAGAGTACTGATATAGTTTCTCCAGCTGCTGCACCCCTTAGACCTGGACTACCTACCTTAGCATAAACTACCATGATAGTTAGCCAAGCCCTTTCTCAGATCTGGCCAGTCATTCTTGACCAACCTATGCCTAGATCTTCTACTGCTCCTACTTTGGCTCCATCTGTTTTGGAATGTCTACCCTTACCCTCGTTTTCTACCTCTGCTATGCCTTCTTCTAATTCAGCACCAACTCCTGCTACTAATAAAGGCAAGACAAAAATGGATCCCTAAAGAGTTTACCGACTGTTTTTCTTTTTGATGGGATGTCATTTCTTGTTTACAGTTTGTACTTATCCTACACTTTGTATTATGAATCCTTTGTTTAATGACTACTGTCGTGTTTCATTTCCATTTCTCTACTTTTTTATAATCACAAAAGGGGGAGAAAAACCTACAATAGTATAAATGGGGGTGAAAAACCTGCAATAGTATAAATGGGGGAGAAAACCCTACAAGTATCTGTTCTATAAAGTTTTTTTTCTATGCTAGTATCTTTAATATTACATGTCTTTTATATTCTGCCTATATATGATTTCTGATCATCAAAAGGGGGGGGATTGTTGGACTCCTCATGTGTTAATCATGTTTTAATGATCACAAATCTCATTATTGTTAATTAATCTTGATCTTCAGTGCACATCTTGCTAATGCTCTTCAAACTCAACAATAGGTGAATATCATGTTTTTATAATAACAAATATTATGGATGTTAATTACTCTTTACAAGTTTTATGCATAATCACAATTCTCTCATATATTATATCTAATGATTATCCTTAACCCATATTCTGCATATCACTGTCTTAGTCCAAATACTGATTTTTTTGCCTAAGTATGCAGACACCGTGACCAGACACTATGAAGGACTCACCGTGAGCAGACACCGTGACCAGACACCGTGACCAGACACCATGACCAGACACCGTGACCAGACACCGTGACCAGACACCGTGACCAGACACCGTGACCAGACACCCTGACCAGACACCGTGAAGGACTCACCATGACCAAACACAGTGATCAGACACCGTGAAGAAGACACCGTTTCCATGATCACTGTGACGCTGTTTCTTAAGCTTTTGTCAATATTATTTTAAATGATGCTAACGGTCATATTTGTTATTTTTAATGAAATTAATGTTATTTAATGTTAGTTGTTGGCTTGACATGAATCCGTATCTCGTACCTATGAAAAGGGAATCATTCCTATTACCAGAGCTCATGAAATATAAAGAATATTGAGTTGCATTAGAGGATATACATGCGCGCTTGACACGTCTCGACACATATACTACATACATGCGAGCTCTGTACTGAACCAAAGAAGAATCTGGAGCACAACTTTGAAGAACACATTGCACGATCCTCAAAGAAGTTCCATACATGCAATCCTACATTTCTGAAGAACACATGACGAATCAAGAGACTGAAGAACACAAGCTGAACTACGACACTCTGTTTTTAAACAGAAAAACTAGAGAAGGACTCTGAAGTATTCCTGCTCAATCCAACGAGTCCAGAGCTAGATTGAAAATGACTAGAGCCATTTCTAAACTCTACATATCTGCTCTGTGATTCATCATTTACTTTTCGAGCAGTGTGTGTCATCTTCTTTATTTTTACACACACACTGTCTCCTGAACATTAACTGGAGGATCTGTAAATCCTCACTCAAACTCTTAAATCTTTTATTTCCCACTGGGATAGTGGTAGAGGTCGTGTGTGACCTAAACAGCTAGTTTGCTGTTGTTTTGTTTCCCACGAATAACAGTGGTAGAGGTCTTGGACCAGGACAGTTTTTGTAAAACTGTTGTTAACCCCGATCCAGGGTGTGAATAAAATTCTTATATATATATATATATATTTGAGAGGACTAAGTCTTGGCTTGAGACTGAACCTCTTGTTATATCTATTGTGAATCTTTTATTTAAGTCTAATGTATACAACATATATTATATTTATTCCGTTGCTATTACTTTAAAATACAAAATTATTTTGAAGATACTTTGATAGATAGATTATCAAGTGTTTACACTTATTGTAAATCAATAGATTAGTTTCAAAAATTAGTTTGATCTTGTGGTGAAACTAACTGAGACATAATCAATCTCTGAGAAGCTAAGTGAACATTTAAAATCTGTATAAATTCACTACAGTTTAACTTATTTTATAAATCAGGGGATTTCAACTAGACAATATTTTCACAGAAATTTTAATTGGAACTCAATTCACCCCCTCTTGAGGGTCCACTCCGACCAACAGTCACTATTTAAAATATTCTATATATCCTAGTTAGAATAAATTAAGGGTTTTTAATAGATTTAGTGGGATACTATATCTTTTCTTCATATTGAGCAATAATTAAAAAAGATGTTAGTTTCCTTTACCATTTTATGGGTATTTAATTTATTATTTTTATATGATTTTTTATTTCCATTATGATATTAATAATATGCGTGCCTAATATGAGTATAAAAAATTAAATATAATGTATTGTAAATTTAGTAAAATTAATTTTCAATAAATATGTGATTTTAATGTTTTATACTAGTTCAAAAGTATTCCAACTATTAAACAGTGTTGTGTAATTTAGAATTTTTGTTAAAATGATTAAGATATATATGTTATCATAATTAAGGAGTTTAATTATTTGGATTTACTATTTGAAAATTATTTTTTTACAACATAGATATGATTTTATTAGTTATTTATTATGATTGAATTGATTTTGATGTTGAGTGAATTTATGTGATTTATTATGAGTAAGATAACGGGGAATTATATTTCACGAGTCAATACAATGCAATGGGAAAACATATTTATTTCTTACGAGTATATGTTTCAAAATTTGAATAATTTTGTTTCATAAAATAAAATAGTTATCACCTATTAATTGAATTAGATATGATTTATTATTTGTTAGGAATATTTTAAAATATTAAACTAAATGATGAAATTTTAGATTAAAATATACGGATTCTGTTTTAGAATTTATTAATCGCATGATAAAATTAAAATTATATGAATCCATTTTGGGTTAATAAAATTTAATTAAAAAAATCTATGTATAGGTATAATGTTTTATTATAAATAATTATATATCAAATTTATGTCAAAAATTACGTGATTAAATATAAAAGGGAAGTTAAATGTTTTTCAATCAATGTAATTATTTTTTTGGATTTGGTTTATTTTCTGAATTAGAAATTTTTTATAATATTATTACAAATCCATTAATGTTTTCAAAATTCCCCAATTTTAGAAAACATAATGGGAAGACCTATATTAGTTTTTTATATGATTATATCCATGGGTTTGGTTATATGATTGGACATATTGGGATATTCTATGTGCCATTTGTTTTGATCAAATATTTTGTATTCCATGTGTTTCATAGAGAAACTATATAAGTGCCCAATGTTTGGATGGAGTATTAATTAATCCATGTAAATATCTTACAAATACCTTTATAATAATTTATAGCATTATTTAACACTTTACAAATCAAGGGTATGTGACATCGAGATGAATTTATTATCAATTAACCGTATTTATATGAGTTATTTATGAATTTACAAAATAATTAAATGTTATTAATCCATATAAAAGAAAATGTTAAACTCCAAGTGATTTTGGGGGTAACAATGGATTCTATTGATTTTATTTCTCACACCTTCAATTTACACACTTATGTACACACAAATTTTATGCATGGTGAGAAAGGATAATGTTATATACCATTGTATATTATAGCTAGAATTGGGAGCCATAATTTGATTTATATATTATTTTGAATTTATTTATTAGAAGTAGTTTACTATTACATTATTTCACTAATAAGAAATATTTAAATTGGTTATTTTTATTTATTGTGTGGTGAACCATTATGGCTCCCAATTCTAGCTATAATATCCAATGGTACCAACTATGCCCAATGGAATCTTAAAATGAAAATTCATTTAGAAATCATAGGTTGTGATATATGGACTGCCATAGAATCAGAATGTAAACATCCCACTACTGTTAGATCCACTTGGGATGAACCTATAAAGTCTACTTACAATAATAATTGTAAAGTCAGGACTGCCATGTACTGTGCTTTAGGAGATGAAGAGTTTAACAGAATTTCTTCTTGTAAAACTTCTTTTGAAATTTGGGATACCTTAGTTGTTTCTCATGAAGGAACAACCAATGTTAAGGAAATGAGATTAAATACTTATACTATTAAATATGATAATTTTAAAATGAAAACTGATGAACCTATTTCTGACATGTATCTCTGGTTTAATAAGATAGTCAACACAATTAATTCACTTGGAAAAGCTATTCCAGCAAAGGAACAAATTATTAGAATCTTGAGATGTTTACCAAACCGATGGAGAGGCACATCTGTTTTAATCAGAGAGTCATGTGACATTGCTTCTCTACCTGTTAAAGAACTCATTGGTAAGCTTATGATGTATGAGGAAGAACTAAAGGTAAGAAAAGAAGAAGAAGAAGAACCTAGAAGACAGTCTGTTGCTTTCAAATCTTCAACTTCAAAGAACAAGGATAGGGAGATACTCCAAGCTATAAATGAAAGTTCAAGCTGTGAAGACAATGAAAGTGCTTCTGATAGTGATGCTGAAATGGCTCACATTTCCAGAAGGTTTAAGAAGTTCTATAGGAAGAAGAAGTTTTTCAGAAAATCAAATTACAAAGGAAAGTATGACAATAAGGAACATTTAAAGAAGGATTGGAAAATGCCAGATAAAAGTAATGAAGTTTTCTGTTATGAGTGCAAAAGTAAAGGACATATTAAAGCAGACTGCCCAAATCTCAAATTCAAGAAGAAGTATGATTACAAGGACAGTAAGTACAAAAAGGCTATGAAGGGTACTTGGAGCGCTTCTGAGGATATCTCCACTGAATCTGACGTTTCTTCAACTGAACACAGAAATAAAGCAAACATGTGTTTTATGAAAAACACATCTAAGGTAACGGATGAAAATCCTTCTTTGAATTCTTATTATTCTGGAGATGATACTGACTTTGACAACATGTCAAAATCTGAACTATTTGAATATTGTGATATGTTAGAAGAAACCTATAATGAGCTGAAAGACAAATACAAAGGTTTAAAGAAACAATATGCTTTAACTGTTAAACATGAATCTGATCTTGATATTGAAATGGATAAGAATGCTCAATTGCATAAAGAAAACACTAAACTGAAATAATTTAATGAGAAACTCAGAAAGGATTTAGAGAAATTCACAAATGGAAATGATACACTAACTAAAATTCTAGAAAAGAAAGTTTCACTAAAATACACTACTGGAATAGGCTACAAACCTGGACAGAGACAGTTTACTATGAATAGATTTATTCATAAATCTGGACAGAATGCTGCTAATTCTAGTTCTGGACATTTATATTCTTCAACTAGTTATATTCATAGTTATGGATCTAATAAAGTTTATCTTTCAAAGTCTATTGATTCTACAACTTTCATGATACCCATAAGACAAATTTGGGTACCAAAAGCTTTGATTACTAACCTCTCTGGACCCAAGAAGTTCTGGGTACCAAAATCATTTCCTATCTAAATCTATTTTGTAGGAAACCTGCTTAAAGAGCTCTTGTAGGAAGACCGGGTACATGGACAATGGATTTCCAAGACATATGTCTGGAGACTTCTCATGCTTTAAAAGCTTAGTCAGGATTGATGGAGGTTTTTTCACCTTTGGTGATATTTCTAAAGGGAAAATCATCGGCTTAGGCCAGATTGGTAACACTGACTCAATATTAATTTCTAAAGATTTATTTGTTGATGGAATTAAATATAATCTGTTAAGTATTTCTCAGTTATGTGATGATGGTTTTAATGTTAAATTTGAAAATGATTCGTGCAATGTTTTTAATTCTAAACATGCTTTAATATTTTCTGCCCTACGAAATGAAAATGTTTATGCTGTTGATTTAAATTCTTTAGATAAGCAGAATATTACTTGTTTAAATGATTTTCATAAAGAGTCTTGGCTTTGGAACAGAAGATTAGGACACTATAATATACACTCACTTAGAAAACATACTAGGAAGAACTTAGTTAGAGACCTACCCAAACTTGAGTTTCCAAATGACAAAGTTTGTAATACTTGTCAAAAGGAAAAGCAACACAAAATCTATTTCAAACAAAAGAAATAAGTCTCAACTTCTCAACCTCTCGAGTTGGTTCACATGGATTTATTTGGACCATCTAGAGTTTCTAGCTTATATGGGAAGCACTATGTCTATGTATTAGTAGATGACTTTTCTAGATAATCTTGGGTATATTTTCTAGATCACAAAAGTGAAGCTTGTTCTTACTTTGTTAAATACTCCAAATCTGTAGAAAACCTTAGTGGAATTAAGATTAAAACTCTGAGAAGTGATAATTGCCGTGAATTTGAGAATCATGAATTTGAATCTTACTGCTCTCACAATGGCTATAGTCACAATTTCTCTGCCCCTAGGACACCCCAGCAAAATGGTGTAGTAGAAAGAAGGAATAGAACTCTACAAGAAATTGCTAGAACTATGCTTAATGAGTATGACCTACCAGTTCATTTTTGGGCTGAAGCTGTAAATATAGCTTGTTATGTTATCAATAGATTCTTAATCAGACATGTTCTTAAAAGGACCCCTTATGAGTTGTGGAACCATGGGAAACCTAAGGTTAACTACTTCAAAGACTTTGGCTGCAATGTCATTATTCTTAATACCAAAGATAATATTGAAAAGTTTGCATCAAAGAGTGATGAAGGAATTTTCCAAGGTTATTCTATCTCCAGTAAAGCCTATAGAGTTTTCAATAAGAGAACCAAGTGTGTGGAAGAATTTGTTCACATCATGTTTGATGAAACTGATCCACATGAGTCTAAAACCACTCTTGAAAATCTTGAAGATGATCTCTCTATTTTGAACCTTAATGATAAAGACAGTGGACCTATAGTTAAAATGTCCAGTTTTGGAAATTTTCTAGAACCTGCTTCGGTTGATTCCCAACCTATTGATGAACCTGAAATTTCTAGCCCTACCTTTACTAGATCAACTAGAATTCTGAAGAATCATCCTTTAGATGTTGTTGTAGGAAATCTTGATAGAGGGACACAGAATAGAGCTTCACTTAGAAATCAGGCTGAACATCAAGCCTTCTTGTCACAGCTTGAACCTAAAAACATTGATGATGCTATTAATGATGAATTTTGGGTAATTGCTATGCATGAAGAAATCAATCAGTTTGAAACAAATAAAGTTTGGAATATTGTTGAAAGACCTAAGGACACTTTCACAATAAGCACAAAATGGGTGTTTAGAAATAAAGTAGATGAATCCGGAAACATAGTTAGAAATAAAGCTAGACTAGTTGCACAAGGCTATAGTCAAGAAGAAGGTATTGACTATGAGGATACTTTTTCTCCAGTAGCCAGATTATACGCTATTAGGATTTTACTTACTTATGCTACACATCTAAATTTCAAACTATATCAAATGGATGTCAAGAGTGCATTCTTAAATGGATATATTGCTGAGGATGTTTTTGTTGAATAACCACCTGGTTATTCAAACGCTCATTTTCCAAATCATATTTTTAAATTATCAAAAGCTTTATATGGATTAAAGAAAGCTCCAAGATCTTGGTTTGATAGATTAAGTACTTTTCAAATTTATAAAGGTTTTAAAAAAGGAATAACTGATCCTACTCTTTTTATAAAACGAATTTCTAAAGATGTTTTAGTAGTTCAAATTTATGTTGATGATATTATCTTTGGATCTTCTAAAAATTATTTATGTACTGATTTTTCAAAAATGATGCAAAATGAATTTCAAATGAGTTTAATGGGTGAACTTAAATTCTTTCTTAGTTTTCAAATTTTTCAAAATGATGATGGAATTATTTTAACTCAAAGTAAATATAATAGAGATCTTTTAAAACGTTTTGGATTGGATAGCACAAAAAGTAGTGACACTCCCATGAGTACCACCTGTAAGATGGATCTTGATGAAAATGGTAAATCTGTTGATCAAACCACTTATAGAGGAATGATTGGAAGTCTAATCTACCTGACTACTAGTCATCCTGATATTATGTTTAGCATGTGTATGTGTGATCATTTTCAAGAAAACCCTAATGAGTCACATTTAAATGCTGTAAAGAGAATTTTCAAATACCTCAAGCATACTCCCAATTTAAGATTGTTCTATCCCAAAGGACAATCATTTGAAATAGTTAGTTAATCTGATGCTGTCTTTGCTGGATGTAAGCTAGATAGAAAAAGAACCATTAGAACATGTCATATTTTAGGCAAGTCACTAGTATCATGGTGTAGTAAGAAACAAAATTCTATTGTATTGTCAACTGCAGAAGCTGAATACATAGCTGCTGGAAGTTATTGTGCACAAATTTTGTGGATGAAACACACATTACTAGACTATGGATATCAATTCAGACATGTCTCAATAAATTGTTACAACACAAGTGCTATTAATATTTCTATGAATCATGTTTCTCATTCTAGGACAAAACATATTGATGTAAGACATCACATTTTGAGGGATTATTATCAAAAAGGTGATATCACTTTGGAATTCATTGGTAAGGAATATCAACTTGCTGATATATTCACTAAACCATTAAATTCTGAAATATTATACTACATAATACATTATATTGGTATGATTAATCATAAATGAATATCTTACTTTTTCTAAGTTACCATTTTTATGCTCACGGTCTGACAACTCACTGTCTCACCATGACTATATAAACTGCTAACTGTTTCACCATGATGACTATAAACTGTCTCACCGTGATGGCTAGTTTTCTGTCTCACCATGAAAAGTATCATATTTTTTTATTATTTTTTATTTATTTTATTTTTACCCGTATCGTGGTAATTTTTGTTTCACCGCTATTTGATTTCCCGCGTTTGTGTTTTTATGATGTTTGACATTCCCAAATGATAAAACTTAAGGGTTTCATTCGACTCCTTACCCGAATTCTCTCTTGAACCTTCTCTTCCCTCTCGCCCGAACCTTTAGTGAATGCCAAGGATGAAGCGTCCATCTTCACCCTCGTCTAAGAAGCGCCGCTCTAATAAACAAAGGAGGATACCGAGGATAGCACCCGAAGGACCTCTAAACCCAAACCTGGTAAGCCGTATCGTTGTACCTGAAAAATAGGTTTGCCCTGAGTGGTTGTTGTCTAGCAGATCGTTAGTTTTGAAAGTGTTAAAAGAAAAAGGATGGCTTGAATTGTTCACTGGACAGAATAGACAGATTTACTCGAGGCTTGTATCTCAATTCTATCAGTATGTGAAGTTCTCTTTTGAGTTTGGAGAAAGCTTTTTGCAGACCAGTTGGATCGATGGTCATAAGTGCTCTTTCTCTTCAATGTTGTGGGCTGCAAGCCTAAGAATTCCACATGAAGAAGTGTGTGAATAATACCAAAGAGACCCTCCTCTAACAACTGACATCTTTGAACTAGAGACCGATTTGGAAAATCTAACTAGAAATGGGACCAAGCGAAGGGACATAGCTACTGAACTGGATGGGGAGACTAGAATTTTGTTCAAGTTTGTTCAGATTTTGGTTAGTCCAAGAAAAAGAGATTTTTCTGTGATGAAGTATCAAGATGTGTTCCTGATTCACCTGTTGAAGAATGTCCAAAAGATCAATCTGTGTAAGTATGTTATCAACCATATCTGTGAGCTGATCAAAGTAACTTCTAAATCAACCTCCCTATTTTATTCAAGGATGATTTCAGCCATGTTAGTCTCAAAAGGAATTGTTGGACCGAATGAAGAAAAATTAGAGGACTTTGATTTCTGCCTATCCATGCCTATCATCAGAAGGATGAAGATTAGATGGAATCCATGGAAAAATAAATGGGTTGAGGATAGTGATCAAATGTATAAAAAGTTTAATCCTATTGACTATCCAAGAAGACCTAAGAACTTAGCTGATCTTGGTTTGGAACCAGATGAAGTGGCTGAGTACTCAGAAGAAGAAGAACAATAAGAAGTAACAGCTGAAGTTCCACCTAGAAAAGAATCTGCAATACCTCCAATGGAAACAGTTCTTGTTGAAGAGGAAAGGTGTATTATCCCTTCTGTTATCCCTTCTCAAATACCTCAAGGAGAGGAAGCTGTTGTTGAAAAGGAAAGGACTGAGGATCCTTCAGTTTTTCTTCATGAGGAAGAAGCTCATCCCAATGCTGCATGGAAATTAGTTTTTCCTGGTTCAGAATAGCAAGAAACCGTTCAGGAAGTTTTTGATGAAGAGACTCTTTCTATTGGGAAAGAAGCAAGTCTGGAAGCTTATCCAGTGGAACAATCAATTCGTGAGATTATTCAATATGCTGAAGAAAGAATGGAAATTTCCTTTCAGCTGGCAAGGCAAGAATTTTCTGAAGAGATTAGGGATGATCCTGTGGATCGTGTCCATGTTTCTGAACCTCAAGAATATGAGAGGGAAGCACAAGTTGAGGGGGAGGAAACTCGAAATCTTGATGTAGTGGAAGCTAGATCTGGTGAAGCTTCTCAACCTTCTATCACTTTCTCTGTACACTCTCGGTTTGACTTCCAAAGCTTTTATTATGTGAATGAGTCACAACAAGTAACTACAACTGGAATGGATCTTTCTTCTCTGTTTCAACTGAAGTCCTTAGCTCATTCAGAACCAGGATCAGAGCCCCAACCTCAATCTGGATTAAAATCTGAGTCTGAAGATGACTCTGACCCTCAACCAGAATCTGAACCTCTAACTTTACCTACATCCTTACCTGAGCTTCACTCCTTTGTAACCAAAGATGATCTGAAAGCTTTTGGCGAGACTTTGTTAGCTGGTTTTGAGAAAATTGTCTCCACTCAACCTCACCCAGTTACTCAATTAAGTCAAGAAGATGCATCAATTCTCTTGGAAAATATTATATTGCATATTCAACCAAGGATGATCCAAGAAATTAAAGAAGTCCGATTAGAAAATAAGATACTGAGTGCTGATGTTGTAAATCTAAAAAGTATGGTAGCAAGTCTACAGAATGAGATATCTGTTAGATCAGAGCCTGCTCCTGTTTCTGCCTCTACACCTGCTGTTGTTTCACCTGAGTCTTCTGATTCCCTTCTTTCTAGGGAGATTGTGTCTCAAGTTAATCCTTACCTTCTATCTTTTGATGAAAAGATTGGAAAAAGGCACACGAAGATGCTGGAACACATGAGAGAGCTTGTAGAAACTCTGAATAAGCTTACAGATGATAACACTAGATGTGTGCAAAAAGTTCTGAAATAGCTCAAAGTTCTAACCGAAGCTGTCAAGGCTTCACCTGCTTATGGATATACCTCTACACCTTCTTAGTATTATTCTCTGCTGAGATGCATATATAAGGAAGAATTAAAGAATGCCTTTAGTGGCTTGGATCTATCTTCTTTGTTAGAAGTGATTAAGAACAGTGATAGAGCATTGGACTTGGTTAGGTTTCATTCAAAGATAGCCAATGATGCTCAACAAGAGATCTCCAAGAAAATAGATTTGAATCTTTCCCGGATTTTCTCTAAAAGTGACATGACAGATCACATTAGATATCTTGTGGAAAATCTGAGAATCCCTCCGGTGACTCGAGCTTTTAAAGCTCGTGTGCAGAAACTTTCAGAGTTCACCAGATTGTTGGACAGATTTTTGGAGAATAAGGAATATTTTGAAAAGGCTATGCAGTATAGTGGTGAAATCATTACTGATTTCATTAATCTTTTGAAGCTATATCTTCAGGTGCAGAGTACTGCTATAGTTTCTCCAGCTACTGCACCCCTTAGACCTGGACTACCTACCTTAGCATAAACTACCATGACAGTTAGCCAATCCATTTCTCAGATCTAGCCAGTCATTCTTGACCAACCTAAGCCTATATCTTCTACTGCTCCTACTTTGGCTCCATATGTTTTTGAAGGTCTACCCTTACCCTCGTTGTCTACCTCTTCTATGCCTTCTTCTACTTTAGCACCAGCTCCTGCTACTGATAAAGGCAAGACAAAAATGGATCCCTAAAGAGTTTACCGACTGTTTTTCTTTTTGATGGGATGTCTTTTCTTGTTTATAGTTTGTACTTCTCCTACACTTTGTATTATGAATCCTTTGTTTAATGAAAACTGCCGTGTTTCATTTCCATTTCTCTACTTTTTGATAATCACAAAAGGGGGATAAAAACCTACAATAGTATAAATGGGGGAGAAAAACCTGCAATAGTATAAATGGGGGAGAAAACCCTACAAGTATCTGTTCTATAATGTTTTTTTTCTATGCTAGTATCTTTAATATTACATGTCTTTTATATTCTACCTATATATGATTTCTGATCATCAAAAAGGGGGGTATTGTTGGACTCCTCATGTGTTAATCATGTTTTAATGATCACAAATCTCATTATTGTTAATTAATCTTGATCTTCAGTGCACATCTTGCTAATGCTCTTCAAACTCAACTATATGTGCATATCATGTTTTTATAATAACAAATATTATGGATGCTAATTACTCTTTACAAGTTTTATGCATAATCAAAATTCTCTAATATATTATATCTAATGATTAACCTTAACCCATATTCTTCATATCACTGTCTTAGTCCAAATACAGATTTTTTTGCCTAAGTATGCAGACACCGTGACCAGACACTATGAAGGAATCACCGTGACCAGACACCGTGACCAGACACCGTGACCAGACACCGTGACCAGACACCGTGACCAGACACCGTGACCAAACACCGTGACCAGACACCGTGAAGGACTCACCGTGACCAGACACCGTGATCAGACACCGTGAAGAAGACATCGTTTCCATGATCACGGTGACACTGTTTCTTAAGCTTTTGTCAATATTATTTTAAATGATGCTAACAATCATATTTGTTGTTTTTAATGAAATTAATGTTATTTAATGTTAGTTGTTGGCTTGACAGGAATCCGCATCTCGTGCCTATGAAAAGGGAATCATTCCTACTACCAGAGATCGTGGAATATAAAGAAGATTGAGTTGCATTAGAGGATATACACGTGTGCTTGACACGTATCGACACATATACTACATACATGCGAGCTCTGTACTGAACCAAAGAAGAATCTGAAGCACAACTGTGATGAACACATTGCACGATCCTCAAAGAAGTTCCATACATGCAATTCTACATTTCTGAAGAACACATGACGAATCAAGAGACTGTAGAACAGAAGATGAACTACGACACTCTGTTTTTAAATAGAAAAACCAGAGAAGGACTCTGAAGCATTCCTGCTCAATCCAATGAGTTCAGAGCTACATTGAAAATCACTAGATCCATTTCTAAACTCTACATATCTTCTATGTGATTCATCATTTACTTTTCGAGCAGTGTGTGTCATCTTCTGTATTTTTACACATACACTGTCTCCTGAACTTTAACTGGAGGATCTGTAAATCCTCACTCAAACTCTTACATCTTTTATTTCCCACCGGGATAGTGGTAGAGGTCGTGTGTGACCTGAACAGCTGGTTTTCTGTTGTTTTGTTTCCCATGAATAATAGTGGTAGAGGTCTTGGACCAGGACAGTTTTTGTAAAACTGTTGTTTACCCCGATCCAGGGTGTGGATAAAATTATTATTATATATATATATATATTTGAGAGAACTAAGTCTCGGCTTGAGATGGAACCTCTTGTTATATCTATTGTGAATATTTTATTTATGTTGAATATATATGACATATATTATATTTATTCCACTGTGATTACTTTAAAATACAAAATTATTTTGAAGCTACTTTGATAGATAGATTAGTAAGTGTTTACACTTATTGTAAATCAATAGATTAGTTTCAAAAATTAGTTTGATCTTTTGGTGAAACTAACTGAGACCTAATCAATCTTTGAGAAGCTAATTGAACATTTAAAATCTGTATAAATTCACTACAGTTTAACTTATTTTATAAATCAGGGGATTTTAACTAGATAATATTTTAACAAAAATTTTAATTGGAACTCAAATCACCCCCTCTTGAGTGTCCACTCCGACCAACAGTCACTATTTAAAATTTTCTATATATCCTAGTTAAAAAAATTAAGGGTTTTTAATAGATTTAGTGGGATAATATATCTTTTCTTCATATCCACTAGTAATTAAAAAAGATGTTAGTTTCATTTATCATTTTATGGGTATTTAATAGATTATTTGTATATGATTTTTTATTTCCATTATGATATTAATAATATGCGTGCCTAATATGTGTATAAAAAATTAAATATAATTTATTGTAATTTTAGTATAAATAATTTTCAATAAATGTGTGATTTTAATGTTTTATACTATTTTAAAATTATTCCAACTATTAAACAGTGTTGTGTAATTCAGAATTTTTGTTAAAATGATTAAGATAAATATGTTATCATAATTAAGGAGTTTAATTATTTGGATTTACTATTTGAAAATTATTTTTTTACAACATAGATATGATTTTATTAGTTATTTATTATGTTTGAATTGATTTTGATGTTGAGTGAATTTATGTGATTTATTATGAGTAAGATAATGGGGAATTACATTTCACGAGTCAATACAATGCAATGGGAAAACATATTTATTTCTTATGAGTATATGTTTCAAAATTTGAATAATGTTGTTTCATAAAATAAAATAGTTATCACCTATTAATTTAATTAGATATGATTTATTATTTGTTAGGAATATTTTAAAATATAAAACTAAATGATGAAATTTTAGATTAAAATATACAGATTCTATTTTAGAATTTATTAATCGCATGATAAAATTAAAATTATATGAATCCATTTTGGGTTAACAAGATTTAATTAAAAAAATCTATGTATAGGTAAAATGTTTTATTATAAATAATTATATATCAAATTTATGTCAAAAATTTCGTGATTAAATATAAAAGGGAAGTTAAATGTTTTTCAATGAATGTAATTATTTTTTTGGATTTGGTTTATTTTCTGAATTAGAAATTTTTTATAATATTATTACATATCCATTAATATTTTCAAAATTCCCCAATTTTAGAAAACATAATTGGAAGACCTATATTAGTTTTTTATATGATTATATCCATGGGTTTGGTTATATGATTGGATAGATTGGGATATTCTATGTGCCATTTGTTTTGATCAAATATTTTGTATTCCATGTGTTTCATAGAGAAACTATATAGTTTCCCAATGTTTGGATGGAGTATTAATTAATACATGTAAATATATTACACATACCTTTATAGTAATTTATAGCATTATTTAACACTTTAAAAATCAGGGGTATGCGACATCGAGATGAATTTATTATCAATTAACCGTATTTATATGAGTTATTTATGAATTTACAAAATAATTAAATGTTATTAATCCATATAAAAGAACATGTTAAACTCCAAGTGATTTTTGGGGTAACAATGGATTCTATTGATTTTATTTCTCACACCTTCAATTTACACACTTATGTACGCACAAATTTTATGCATGGTGAGAAAGGATAATGTTATATACCATTGTATATTATAGCTATAATTGGGAGCCATAATGGATTTGATTTGATTTATATATTATTTTGAATTGGGAGCCATAATGGATTTTATTTTATATATTATTTTGAATTTATTCTATTGAATAAGTATTAAATTAGATGGATTGTGACATAATATCATGGTGATTCTGTATGGAAATGCATGAATAAATTCCTCATGATTATTATTTTTTTATGAATATTTGACTAAAATCCTTGGTGTAGAAAAGAAATTAGGTGTTTGAAAAAATCTTTTTATAATAATTATTTTTTATTCAATGTATGATTAAAAATATATTAAATGAACAAGAAAAGAATAGTTGTATAAATTTTGAGTATGATTCAACACGTTTCATCATAGAAAAACATACATATTGAATCCTAAGTATTGAAACCAAGGATTCTAATACATTGATAATAAATGCTTTTAGATGTATAATTATAAAATTGCACCAATAAATGCCTGAGGAAAATAATTGTTTTGTTACATTGGAATCATGAATGACAATATTATAATCTGTCGAAATATCATCGATGTTTCTAACAAAGATCTTCCCACTTAGTACTCTTCATAGATATATGGAGTACCAACCAACATTACATAAGAAATCATTGAAGTGGGTAATATTTAAGAGAGATTCATGCGAAATACATTAGGTGATGAAATAATGTAATGAGATGATTATGAATGATGGATTTCAGGGCTCACGGGATGTATGATGGATCTTTTGGTCACGACTGATGGATAAGTATGCTGGGTGGTGGGATGTGGTGAGATTAAATTCCAGATTGTGAATTGGGATTGTGATCTATTAATTTTTTTGGATTTCCATTTCTAAAAATATCATTTAGGGAAGAAATTATGTTTCCTGGAATTATTAATTATACTTTTGATTAGAAGAAACAAACCACCTATGAAAATATAATCTTATTCAATGAGCCAAACATTTGATTTTTTTATTTCCAACCCTCGATTGTTTTGGAGTTGTGATTTCCGAGCGATGATACATGATACAAGAGGAAAATGATGTGTGGACGGTGAAAATTTAGTATAAGAAGATCCATTCAATGTGTAAATTCCATGTTTTTAATTTTACGAACCATTACTTTCCCAGTGATGAAAATTATAGAAGAAAGGGGTCCTTATTGAATCTCTCTCTTGGTGTAGTTTTTCACCTAATATAGAATCATCTTGGATTCTTCTCTTCTGAGGGGGATGTACCCTAATTTTCTGTAACCTATTCAGAAATTTCAAGGTGAATTATAGTTTATATGATTTAATTTCGATGTTCATTGAATCCTAGTTTTAGGGGGTTTTCTGGAATGATACAAAGACTAATGCATGTAATATCATATTTCTTGCAGGTTGTTGGTTATATGGTCGTACAAGAACATGAATCTTGTAGGTAAATTATACTCTAAAAGGTCCCAATGATATCATTGGTGGTGGAACTATGGGTTCTCATTACTATAGGAGATGCTTTGATTTCACTATGAAAAATTATCCAAAGATAAGTCTTTAACAAAGAAGGAAAAAAAGATCTAGGGAAGGTGGGTTTTATAGAAACTATTAAACACTATGTTGAAACATAATGTTGATGGATTATTATTATATGTGATAATAAAAGGGGGCCTATGAATGATATTAAATTTCTAGTTATATTTGTATTGATTAACTTCAATGGTCCTAGAAACTCCATTGGAGTAGATTTAAGGGAAATTATTAGTTGACTAAACCTCTGAATACTTTTAAACACATTCCTCTTGTATATAGATTTGTATTTAATATTATTGGATGTATTTATTTGAATAATGAGTAGTTAGTCTTTTAATTTTATCTATAAAAATATAGATGATTAATAATCAAAATATTGGACTTGGTTAGTCATAATGAAAATAAAACATTATAATAGGTTTTTGGTGAGAAAAGGAGACATATATGAGAGTACCATTATATATTTATTTTCTTGATTACTACCAAATGATTATAAACTGATTTTTAGGGTTTAAGATCTTGGTCTCCCTCATTTTTCCACCCATGACCTTGAATTATACTCCTATTTTAATAAAAAGAAAATTTTTATTCAGTCATTACAGGAGGAATGAAATCATAAAAAATGGCGAGCTCTATTTTTTAGTATGTGTAAAAATAATAGACAAAAATATATAATAATATAAAACCATAATATAAGAATAAGTTTAGGAGATAATGAATATAAATTAGGAATTTTATCTCTAACTTTTCCTATATGAGTAATGGTAGAAATATTGGTAGTTAATAGGACATGAATCATAAGGTAATCAAATAACCTATTACAAAACAGCATAACATTAGCATGAGACATATATATATAGCTTATACATAAGAATATAAAATAATATCCATATTAGTAAAGGCTCATTTTCGATGCTATCATATTAGAATGGGTTGACTCTATAAGTCAAAAATATAGATAAGGTTAACTCCTAAGACTATTATAGTGGGAAAATTCCATTAATGAATTATGTTCACTCCCCATTCCAACCATGTCTTACTGAGTTAGTTTATCACCCCATTTCATTCCTATATTTCTAAACTAGGTTCACTCTCGATTCTAGTCATGTCTTACTAAACCAGGTTCAGTCGACATTTATGTCTCGTCTTACTGAATCAGGTTCACTCATTGTTCTAATCCTATATATATCATGAGATATAAATTATTACCCATTTCATTGGAGGGAGATACAAGTCCCAAAATGTTTGGTTATAAATAAAAGTAACCATTAATTATAATGTAACCACCATCTTTGGTTATATAATAACTACCAAAACATAAAGAAAAATCATACATATGTTTTCCACAATATCATACAACATTAATCATATCATAACCCATGAAATGAAAATGGTTTCATAAATATTTCTACATGAAATAACATATGAAAAATAAACATGTTTCATAATAATTTCATTATTTCGGAAAAACATAAACCAAGGAAAAATAATTAAGTACCATAATCTTTTTACCATTATATAACCCACAGATGTGAAACGGATTTCATAAAAATATCATCATTATTAAAATAATAAATTCAACAAAAAAATACTAATAGAATCCTTAGACCATATCCTTATTAAATAATAGGTAGCATCAAAAAAATTTCAACCTCATTGTTAAATGATTTTGATGTTAACATGTAATGTTTCTCGAGGGGGATAAATTTTCTTTAAAAATAAATTTTTGATGTATAATTTTATTTAAAATCATTTCATTTGAAAATAAACGTAAAAAAATAAATATGTATCTTAAAAAAAATTAAAATAATTCTTCTTGAAAATATACATTCACCATTGGAAATAAATTTTTAAAATATGAACCATTTTAAAAATACACTTAACATTTATTTTTTTTTAAATTCATATTTAGAAATTATAGATTTGTAAGAAAAATAGTTTTAAACTTTAAATATGAATTTTTATTAAAAAAATCATATAAACTATAGATTAAATAAATAGTGAAAATGAAAGGAATCATTTATTCTCATGAAATAAACCAACATGAATAAAATTCTTGAGTTTTTTTATAGATAGTTCAAATTATTTCATCATTGGAAGCATAATCATAAACTATCCTGATAAATGATGAGATTATACGACAAAACTTTTACCACATTGGTAACCTTGAATCACAACACCCATGAATAAATTAAATTAAATTAAACATAAAATATTATTAAAATTAGCATATTAGTGACATAAAATGTTAATGGGAAACTATATACACCGTTTAA
Source organism: Viscum album (assembly GCA_963277665.1). NCBI lineage: Eukaryota > Viridiplantae > Streptophyta > Magnoliopsida > Santalales > Viscaceae > Viscum > Viscum album. Next base: position 909,544,084 of record OY728148.1, read on the forward strand.
CACCCTCAAATTCTAATGTGAAACATTATATTCGATAATACCTATGAAACAAATCACCATGAACATAAAAGAATATAAAATAATGATAATTTAAAATATATTAACTATTTTAAATATATTTAATATATTTAATATATTTTAATGCATAAAACACCGAGTCAACATTCATTACATCCATGAGTGGATTTCGTCGATAGCTTGCATTACACACAAGATCGTTTTATACCAAACAATAATATATTGGTAAATTTTGTTATTTAATATATTAAGATATAACATTGATGTTAAATTAGTAGCTATGAATAGTATTAGATAAATTATGAAAATATATGGTATACCTAAACATAAAATGAATTGATTGGTTACAATTTAATTAGTAATGAAAATGAAAACTGATTGAATATAAAGAAAAATATTATTAATTTTATACTCACAATGGTGTTTAAGCCGAATAAATTAATATGATTAAAATTATTGAGTTTTATTAATGTGACATATATATATATAATAATTATATACTAAATAAAATATTTTTTATATTAATTTAATATATTTTATATGCATAAAAAACCAAATTTTATTCATAAAATAAATTATTTTCATTAAGGTGGTTTTAGAGAATTTTAATGGCGGACAAATTTTCGATTCAATTTTTTGAACTTTTATAAATATTGTATATAAAAATAAAACTAGTATTTAAAAGATAAAAATAAAATTTATGTTAAGATTATGTTTTTTTATTTTTCAAGAAAAGTTTCATTTTTTATTGAAAATTAAAAAATACAAAATTTTAAATAAATTTTTTTTTCAAATAATTTATTTGTTATGATAAATTATATATAAATTTTTTTTTCAAAGAATAATTATATAATTTTTTTATCAATTAATAATATTTATTTCATTTTATTCAATTTCACATAAGAATTACATTAGAAAATCTATCAATCATTTGACTGTTTTTACTTTAAAAACATGCATCATCATCCTTTCTGCAGGATTAAATTTAAATGAACATATAACACTTATTTGATTGTAATTTGGAAAAATGAATTATATATTGGTAGTAAGAATAATTTTTAATGTCTAATAAGGACAATTCCCTTGGGAACAACATTGGTGGAATTCTCTTTCCCTAAATTTATAATAGTGTCACTCCTCATCCACTATAAAAGGCCTCCTATTCTATCACTTCCTCCCACATATCAATACAATTTTTTTAGAACAATTTCTTCCAAAATAAATCCTTAAAATTCTTCTAATAATATTAGAATCCTCCCCTATTCTAAAATACATCCAATGAATCCATAGTGTAAATAAAAAAGAGTTTTCCAAAGAAGAGGTAACATCATTCTTTATGATCTTTGGTTTTACATCAATTATCCGCCACTAAATTATTTTTATTAAACTATTATATAATAAAAAATTATTCAAAATATACTAGTATATTTTTATTCTATTTTTATAGCAACATGCACAAAACCTCTATCTAATGCTTAACGAACATACTTCTTCTGTGTATGGTGAACCACCACCTCACAAAATTATGATTTTTAATTTTTCTTTTACCACCTTACATGGATGGGAATAATGATGTATAATCTATTTATATATGTTATATATTTTATTTATAATGTCTCTATGATTATATAATTCTTCTATAATAAATACCCTTATAATTTCCATTTCCTATTAGTATGATAACATCGTTTGTGTAAGTATGGACTACCGCCACATCTAAGAGATGTGTTTCATTCATGATATATATGGAACACCTCAAGGATGATTTTAATAAACCATTGTAAGACATATAAAATATAAATGATACTGGAACTACAATATAATTATATACCATTTACTTTTTATTTGTATAATATGGAAATGAAATGGATGAAATGTTTATGCGTACGTATGACCAAGATTCCCCATGATCAGTGCACTTTATTTATTATCACTAAATATTATGGATTATTATATATAAATATATACATAATATATATGACTATTAAATCATTGTTTAGATTCTATAGATTATTAAATCATGATCTATGTAATATAACCACAAATAACAAGTCAAAACATACTAGAGAAAACTATTAAATTAACAAATGAAATGGTAAAAATAATAAAATATTGTTAACAAATGTGTAATAATATATTATAAGAAGATTATATGTGATATTATTAATATCATTATCTTTCTGGTACAATTTAGAAACATATTTCTAACAACTATAAAAAAGGATAAATTCCACCCAACAAAAAGGATGGTTAAGGTAAGGGATGTCTTCTAATTTTACATTCCAATAAGAATTATTTGTTGTTATGAACCCATTTAGTTTTATATGGTGGTTATAGTACCCTTTGAAAAGTTATATCATGAATGTACATATTCTAATGATATTCTAATATTTATTTTATTCTTAAAAGGGATTATTATTTAAATTTTTCAATGTGGTATAAGATACTTTTGAAGGTATAAATATTACCATCCTCAAGAATAAATTAATTATTATATTTTTATCCTCAGATAAATTCGTAATTGTCAACATTATCAGAGAAATAATACCTTTATTATAATCTTTTTTATTGGAAAATTCATTTAATATCCATATTTTCATATTATTGATATTATTATTGTATAAATCATACATCATTTTACATATGGTGTTTACTTTGATTATTATTTGATTGAAAGAGGAATTATAGATAAATCAAGATCCTTCATTAAATATGGATAATTGATAAGGCATATTGTATGTTATTTTAGTCAATTATTATATATGAGTAATGATTTGGACCTTTAAGGTTGGGGTAGGGTACTGTTTAATGTAATCCCTATGGGTTGGGGGTCAGATAATGAAATACCCTTGATGCATTAGTATTCTCAAGAGACGAAATAGTTGGCCACAATAGATGGGTTTTTAACTTATATGACAAAATATATTGTGAAAGGTATTGGCTGTATTGGTTCCATGTACCTAGTAAATATGGTGTTTAATATTTAGTTATTTCCCTCATTTAACTTAAATTAATATTTATACTTGATATTTTCTATCTAGATATCCATGGATGCATTTATTTTTCGGTTCATTTAATAAAAGAATTGTTTTTTTAGTTTCATAACTTATTAAATTTATATTTAATTATTTTGCCAGTTTAATGGTATGTCTTATTAGTTATTTACCTTTATATATTGGTTTACCTTCCATTGATTCATTATTTCTTCTACATAACATTACCCTAATCATCATTTAAGCTCATCGTTTTTGTGTTTAGTTTCAATAGGTTATGAAGATGAAATATTTTTATAAGTGTTCAAGGATGAAGTTTTTATCATTTTATTTTATATCATGTTTATATTTTATAATTCACAAAGTATTACATGTATCATTTTTTTAATATATATTTCTAAGACTGTTAAATAGATTAGTGCTTCAATATTTCATTATTTTTAATAATACCATTGTAATACACCAATGAACTAGATTCAATCTTATGGGGTCATGGAGTTACAGTTCCAATCAAAGGATGTTTAGTAGAATTCATGGAAACAAGATTTAAAAAACTAATATTATGGAACATTACCCTAAGATAGATATTGAGGATTAATAAGGATGAATATCCTAAAATTTTGGTATGTTAGATATTATGTGGGTATTTCTAGAAATAACTCCTTATTTGGGAATAAAAAGTGCATAACGTTTTGTAACAGATGTACCTAGGAGTAAAATATCTAGTAAGGGGTGTCATGTCTAAATCATTGTAACTTGATACATGAAAATGGAAATTATATACCACCTAGTTTGGAACTCCAAAGGGATAAGTTTTGGATAGTTCACATTTTCTTTACATACTATTATAAATGATTTAAAAGTAATGATATCCCCAAGAGAACAATTTTTGTTATTATGATATTACTTATGGAAAATAATTTCAATTTATGATTATTGATTCACTAGTTTGGGATTATAAATTATGTTACACAATGTTATTGTCTAATCCAGTAAATGTCATTGATTAAAAATATTTCATAGAATAAAGAATGATATTATTACTCCTAGAAAATGTTGATATTTTCCTATCGAGGACACCATTATAACTTTTATTATAACTGAGAGTGTTATGGAAATATTAGATAAAATTTATCAAGTTAAAACTCATAACCCTTCCTAAATAGAACAACCTATTCCAAAAAAATATTATTAAATTTTGGATAAATTTATCCAACAGAGGCCCCCATCATTTAGTGGGACTACAAATGAAATGGAAGCTAAAAAATGGATTATGTCTTTGGAGAAGATATTTGTGGCATTGGGATGTGGTGAAAAGTAAAAGGTTACACTTATAGAATATTTTCTAAATGGTGATTTGGATCAATGGTGGTTATTGATCTATAATACTAGGGAGGAAAAAGAAATAGAACTCATAGAATAGAGAACTTTTAAAGAGATATTATTAAATAAAAATTTCCATAATGAGAAACATACTGATATGAATAGGATGTTCCTTAGTTTAAGTCAAAGGAGGAAGAAAGTGTTGAGGATTATGAAGCTACCTTTACCAGGTTTTCCAAGTATTCTATGAATTGTATATAAAAAACATAGTGAAATATGCACTACCTTTTAAAGGACTGAATCCAAATCTCTAAAAGGATATTATTTACTTTAATTTCACTAAATATTAATAGATATTTTATGTTTTTTCAAAAGAGAGAAATAATTTCCCATTTTCTATGGATTTAAATTGAATTAAGATAAATTTAGAATCAAAGGTAATATAATAGGTAATGAAAATAACTAAATGAATTATCTTATGACATATGATAAATATGGAAATAATCACCAAAACAATTCTTGAAAGGATTGTGAGTTTTCAATATAAGTGGATATAAGGGTCACCATGTTAAAAAATGAAAGATAAAAATGAAAAATCTATTATTTAGTGTAAAAAATATAATGTAATGTGGAACTATGCAAATCAATGTCTCAACAGTCAATGAAATATAGCCCAAATTATGTTATTGGATAATGGTCACGTTTTGCAACTATTTTTGATAAATAATAATGATTAATATTCATATTCAAGAATTATAAAATTTTAGTATGTTATCAATGATGCACTTGTTATAAGAATTATGAAATATATGAAGATTGTACTAATGATATTTTTCTTCATGGATTTGAGATTTTTTGTTGAATGGTAAGAATAAAATTTATTTGGAAAAAAGTAAATTTTTTATAGAAAATCCCTAGATAAGTGAATGAGTAGCGTTTATATATTCCAAATGTTGAAGAAATTATACTCAGATAATACATGGGTTAGAAGGCATAACATGATGGGATATAACAACATTTTAATGAATTTTATTTGGATATGTACTAACTACCTTGGAAGTGATTAATGAATTTTATAACAACATTTTAATTCTATGATTGATGGAGTTTAAAACAGTTTTGTATTTAGGGAATATATACAATAACAGGTTATTTACTTAAGAAAAAAAAGAAGAATTAAAATTCATAATAAAGTATTATGGTAATTCAATTTATAAAAATATTTCAAGAGTATACATGCTGAATGTGTACAGATATTTAGTATATAATGAATAAAGAGAACCTTTATGTCGATTGAATGATAATGACAAGTTCATTTTCAAAATTAAATTTCCTTCTTTCTAATGTTCTAGATCGTAATCTTTTGGAAAATTTAACCATTTATAAAATGGTTTATCATTGGATGACATATTAAAGGTTAATATATTACTTTACTATATAATGCATCATGTTCTAATAGAAAAAATATAAATTTTTTAATATGTAATCAAGGAAAAAGATTAAGTTTATTAAAATGTATATTTTCTTATATTCTTATATCGTTAATGAATTCCTTAAGAGGTTAAAAAAATAATTTTCATAATACCATAATTTATGTGGAACTCATTGTATTCTAAATCATCAAATATTTATGGAATTGATGAAGTCAAATTTATATTCATTATTAAATTTATTTGTGAATTATTTCTTTGAACAATCCTTATAAATATTTATTATTTTCTTCAAAGTATGTATCTCTACAATCCACTAATGTTCTCTAAAATAGAGTTTTAGTTTTATGCTAGTCAATTTGAAAATTTCAATTTCAATTTTATCTTTTATAGAAGATGTTTCATGAACCCTTTTCATGATGTGGGATTTAAATGTAGGAAATATCCAAAAATATATTATTAAGATCATGTTTAAATTGAATGGATTTAATTTAATTAATAGTGGGAAAATTTGACACCCCTAAAATCTTAGGTAAACCATTGTATTTGATAACGAGTATGACATACATCATCAGGTGCATAAGGGAATACAATATCCTAGGAATTTAAAATATATTTAATAATTTTATTATATTCGATATATTATATATATTGAAATTTATACAAAATCGATTAAGAGTGAATTAGACATAAGAGTGGCTTTCTTTGATAGCTTTCATTCCCTGCAAGAACGATTTTTATGAAATAATAATATATCAGTAAATATTATTTTTTAATATATTAAGATACAACATAAAGATTAAATTATTAGATAAAAATATTATTTATTAAATATTAAAAATTTGATGTTTACAAAAATATAAAATGAATTCATTGGTTATAAATTAATTAGAATAGAAAATGAAAACCAGTTGAATATAAAGGAAGATATTATTATTTTTATGCTAACAAAGCTATTTTTCCAGAATAAATAATATTAATTTCAATTAGGAGGTGATATTAATGTGATATATATATATATATATATATTCAACCAAATATTTTTTATAATCACCCAATATACTTCATTGGCTTATAATAAAAACAATCCATATTTTATTCATAAATTACTATATTTTCATTAAGGCACTTTACTAAATTTTAATGAAGTAACCATTTTAAATAAAATATTTAGAAATTTTATAATTACTTTATTTAAAAATAATCCTTACATTTTAAATTGAAACATAAAAATTTGGTTAGGGTGTTTGTTTTTATTTTAATTAATGTTTCATTTATAAGTTATAGTGAAAAATACTAAATTTTAGCTCAAAACTACTTTTTCATTTAATTTATTTATATGTTTAAAATATATTTTAAATTGTTAATATAATTTAATTAGATAATTATTTTTCAAATAATCCAATTTATATTATTGTAGTAATTTCAATCATTGGAATCAATTTCACAATGAATGTAGTTTTGAGAACATAACGAACATTAAAATATCTTTAATTTAAAAAAACACATTGTCATCCCATCTGAATGATTAAATTAAAATTAATTTCTTCCACTTATATAATTTAAATTGAATAAAATTGATTAAATAATTGGAATTATAATAATTTATAATGTTTAATGAGGTAAAATTATTTTTGGACACATAATATTAGTGATATTAATTAAAATAAATTACAATGACTAAGGTGAAACTAAGATTAAAAAGGCACTAAACCTTAAACATAAGGGACCAATTAACATAGAAATATTTATAAAAGTCATTTTATGACAATATTTAGAACCCATAACCACCTTAATATAATTAAGTCCATTATTGGAGCCAGGAAAATTTTGGTGGAATCCCATTTCCAAAAATTTACAAGGGTACCACTCCTCCATTATAAAATGCTTTCTCTCCTCCCAATTCCTCAAATATATCAAGACACATTGTATTAAAGAATATCTTATCAAATAGATAATAAAAATTTATAAAATCATCCTATATGAACCAACTTTATCAAAAATCCATTTAATGAATCTCTTTGGTTCAAATTAAAAGGTGTTACCCAAAGAAGAGGTAATATCTTTTCTTAATGTGTTTTGTTTTATTTTGTTTATACACCCACTGAAATATTTTCATTACATGATTATATAATAAAAAACTATAATAATTATAATTTTATATTTTTATTTTATTATTTATACTGAAAATAAACACAATTCTATATAATTGGTAACAAACATACTATTTATGTGTACAGAGAACTAGCGACTCAAAAAATGATGATTGCTTGTTTTCTCATTAACACCATTAATGGTTCATAATTGTGATGGAAAAAATATATATATTTTTTATATTTGATATTTATTATTTATTTAATCTTATGAAATTATTTTATAACACATTCCTTTATACTTTCCCTTTTATGTAAATACGAGAACATCGTTTGTGTAAGTGTGGACTGATGCCTCCTCAATGCGATGTGATTTATTCATGATATAAACGAAATGTATTTAGGTTGTCTTTAATATAACTATGTAAAATATATGAAATAGATAATATACTAAAATTTTAATATAACTATTTATCATTTACTTTTAATTCTTTTAATACAACAATAAAATAGAAGTGGCATTCATTCATACGTATGGATTACTATATCTATGAATAGTGAACTTCATTTATTATCCCAAAATATTATGGATTATTATAAATAAATATAATATGAATTTATATTAAAATTCCATCATGTTTTTAAATATGTATTAAATTAAATCATTTTCTATGTAATGGGAACAAAAAATAACAAGTGAAAACATACTTGAGAAAACTAGGAAATTAACACCTGAAATAGTTAAAATAATGAATGATTGTTAAAAAATGGTTAATATGATATTATAAGAAGATGATATATGATATTATAAACATGATTATTGTTATTATATAATTTAGAAACATATTTTTTAAAACCATACAAGAGAATAAATTCTACACAAAAAAGGATGTTTAAGGTATGCGATTTCTCCTCAATTTACATAACATTGAGACATATTAATTATTATGCACCAATTCACTTTTATATCATGTGTCTAATTAACTTTGAGATTATATATCATGAATATAACAATTATCATTATATTATATGTTTTATTTTATTCCTTTATGTGGATTATGATTTAAATATTTCAAAGTGGTACATGGAACTTTAGAATATTAAAATATTATTTTCCTCAAGAATGCACATAAATGTTATATTTAAACATCACTTTCATTTTTAATTCTTAAATTTATCATGAAAACAATATATTAATTATAATCATTTTTCCTTGGAAATTTACTTTAATATACATATTTTCATACTATTTATATTATTATTACCTAAACTGTATATCATTTTACAAACGATGTTAACTTTGAAAATTATTTTTTTAAATTGGAAATAATTAATAAATATGTATCCTTCCTTCAATATAGATATTTTATATGGAATTTTTATTATTATTTTAATTTATTATTAGATATTGGGAATGCTTTGTATAGGTACTACATGGGATGGATACCATTTAAGGTAAGCCATACAGGTTGGGGGCTAATTAATGAAATCCCCAAAATGAATTGATAGTCTCGTGAGATTAAATAGTTGGAAAAAATATAAGTATTTTTACATAGTTATCTAAAATTTATTGTGAATTGTGCTGATTGTAATGTTTCAATGTAACTAGGAAATGTGGTGTCCAATAATCAGTCATTTCCCTCATTTATATTCAGTTATTACATATCGATGATATTTTACATCGACATATCTATTGGTGCATTAAATTTTAATAACATTTATTAAATGGAATGTGTTTTCAGTTTCATACCATTATATATTGATATTTCTATATCTATATATCTGAATAGTATTTTTTATTAGTTATTTACATTGCCATGTTGGTTTACCTTACATTGATTCATTATTACTTCCAATTTACACATCCTTACTAGGTATTTCAGGTAACATTTTTATGTTTTCATTACCTAGTCTATGAATAATAAATACATGAATAAGTGTTAAAAGATTCAGTTTATTTAATTTTAATTTTTTTCATTATTATATTTTCTATTTCTCAAAGTATTACAGGTTAACTGTTTGTAATATAGATTTCTAAGACTCCAAAACTGATCTGTCCTTCCAGATTTGATTCCATGTACACATACCAATGTAATAAAATAATACACCATATCTTGGAATCTAGTATTGTTGTGTTACACACATCATATAATAGGATAGTATTATAACATGACTTTTTTTCCAAATATGGAAAATTGTGTTAAAAATATCTTATCTATTTGTTAATTTTTTTACTATAGTCTCCCATAAAGAGAGATCCTTAAATGGATATGTAAATACCCACAATTTTAACTATAAAAATAATAAAATAAATTCATGGGTAGTATATATACCACATAAAATTAAAAGGCACTGAATATGGAATTTGTCTCACATAAGAAAAAAGTTATAGGTAAATCCCTTATATTATGTATTGAATTCCATTTTACTTGTTAAAACCTATTGTGTATAATTATATGTTTATTATAAATATATTAAAAAAACATAATAAAATATGTCATACCATATATGTATATATTTTGGCCTTTAATTACTCAATTATTAAAAATTTCATGTTAATGCTATGTTTCATGTAATAACAACTTTGTTTTTAATATATGCTTTGATTATTTATATTTTTGTGCCACTTACTCTGATAATTATTCCATCATATCCCAAATTATAAACATGATATAACAATCCTATATATTCATTATATAATTATTTATTGTAATACAAAAAAATTTAATGATAGAAATTGAAATACACAATTCATGGAGACGGTGTTCCATATGCATGTAAAGAAGCTATTTTAATTTTCTTATTGGATTGAATTATAGAAAATTACGTGATACATTTTATCCATAAAAAATAATTTTCATTTTATATATATCATATATTTTCATTAAAACCAACCTTAATTTCTTCCATGGAAACCATGATTGAATCACATCACATCGCGGGGTGGTATTCCACCATACACATGAATGACATTATCATATTCTCAAAAACTGAAAAGATGAAGGAATGTGTGATATAATAATTCAATAATAATAACACACTCATTAAATCTAATATATAATATACAGAGAATAGATCCATTAATATGTCCATCCTCTAATGGTGGTAAGGAAAAATAAATATCATCAGTTCGCAAGGTGGTAGTCCTCCGTATACACTAAAAATGATTTTATAACCCATTTTATGGATATATAGATGGTTTGGAGTCCTTAAATCAAAATAAAATAATATTAATATATTTAATATACAAATTTTATTATATAAGAATTATATAATAATATCTGAATAGTTTGAAGAAAGAAATAAAAAAATTCTCGATGATGAACAATAAATTTTCTTCGTGTATCCTCTTTATATTTTAACTAAGATACCTCCAAGAATGGATTTAAGATGAAAATAATGATTATATAATGATTATATGGATTTTGGGAAGAAAATTTGGGTAGTAATTTTCAAAACTAATGAGGTATGTATGTCTGAAGAAGGGAGAAGATTGAGTTCCCTTTTACAATTGAGGTGTGGAATTATTTTAAATATTTAAAGTATTAATTATTAAAAGGTAAATGTTAATTAAATTGGATAAAAATTTTATAATTAATGTTCTTTTTATTTTATGGTTGATATATAAATACACAACACATTGGAACACATGTTTTAAAAATTTATTTCCTTAACTTCTATGTTACCATAATTCTACTAGTTTTGTTTTTTATCACAGTAACTTGTTTTATATCCTAGGTAATTTATCTAGTAAGACTAAATTAAGGTGATAATAAATAGATAATATGAAAAAACTAATTATAAATATCAAATAAAATTTATTAAATAAAAAACTTATGTTTTTTAAAAATTAATTTTAACTAATGTTCTTGTAACATGTAAGAACATATTTTTAATGTTAAGAAAGTAAACATAGTTTTTAATATTTATGGGTCTAACATTCATTATAGAAGATAAATTATTCCATGAATGGAAACTATATTTTATTATTTTAACATATAAAAATCACTTAGCATAATATAGGCTTCTTAGGGATTTAAATCATTCAATAAAATATCATTTATTATAAAATAATATTAATATCAATTTTGATATTCTTTATATAAATAGAATTTAAAAAAACCTGAAAAATAATAAATTTAAATACTTAATGTTCATTATTGTTTTATATGATATGATAATATAAAAAATTAATGTTACATAATAATTAATTCAATTTACTTCACTTTTAATATTTTTAGTATCATTCATTTTATTTATGTATTAACTAAATAATTCATGTGTTGGCATTTTTTAGGAATTTAAAGTAATTATTTAACCCAAAAGAAATTTAAATAATTTATCATGCAAAAGGGACACATTTATCATTAAAAATACCATCTATATCAAAATATATGATGTTTTTTACTATCGCAAAGCATTGTGGATATTAAAAGCTTGGAAGGTTCCTTTGTTTGTCTTTTGCTTTGGAAAACGTATTTTATAGGTCATGTTCTTGGAAAAGTGTCCATAAATAGATAAAAATAAATCCCAGGGTTATAATTGTCTTAATAGGGACATGCAATGGATTTTTGTAGAAAAGGGAAGTTCATTTTAACCCCTTATCTTCCTAATTTAACCCACTGTAAAACTATTTTTACCATAACGATGGTAATTAATTTATTCTGTATTCATTATTCATTTTGTTCAAATATTAAGGTGAAATTATTAGAAATTAGAAACTATAATGTTTCCAAATATGCAATCCAATTTTTTCAAAATATATTCACATAATTTATGAAAATTAACGTATTATTAATCATGATGACATGACAAGAAATTACGTTTTTAAAGAAAAAATGATTAAAAGTTTACATAGTTTTTCTATCCAATTTTAAAATGAAAATAATTTCAATGACCTAAATAGGATTAATAGATCTATAATGAAAATAATTATAATTTAAAACCAATTTTAAAAATAATTTACCTTTATAGATAAATTAAACGATAAGGTAGTTTTCAATTAAAATTTAGTATTTATAATTATTCAGTAAAAATTGACTTTCTTAGAAAAAAAATTACCATAAGAAAAATTTTATTTTTATTAATTTTTAGAAACAAAATAAAAACAAAAAAAAATTAGGAAATAATATTTTTGAAACATGTAATGACATTACCAAAAGTAGTGTAGTTTATTATAAATATGTTTTTTTTAATAAAACCAAAATAAATAATATTTATAAATTATTTATTACTATTTATATCACTATGTTTAATTGATAGGTAATAACAATTGTGTTATTAATTTATCATGGGTCTGTAAAAACTCAGTGTATTATGTAATGAAAACTAAGCCACTGGGATGGTAGATCCAGTTTAACATAGTGCATCATATAATAAAATCCAACAAAGAAATTTAATTTATCCAAATAATAATAATTCATGTAAACTCAGGTTGTTAAATTATATCCCCTTAAAATTAATTTCTCCAATGAAATTCATCTCAGTCACCCAATGTTTAATATTTTAAAGTTCATTTCATAGAAAAACACATCATAAAAAGCGTTAATAAATCTGCATATTGAAAAAGAGAAAGTGATGCGATATGGTACTCTAAAAAAACACATACTAGGTTTAAAAAAATTATTACATACGTGGGAAGTGAAAACATATATAAAGAAGTGAAAACTAACACAAAAATACTCATGAATGGTGATAGATAAATTGTTAAAAAGAATGATAATGATAAAAAATACATAAACCAGAGTGAAACTAAAATGGTCATTGATATCTCAAAAAATGACGATACCATGAGAAAACATTATTTTATTTTCCTTTTCTTGATGATGAATAATTTTTATGATAAAGTCCACCGACTTGATTTCATTCAATTCCATAAGCACGATCTCACCCTTTGGTTGTTCTTTGATCAATTGCTACTTCATATCTTACTCCAAGAAATGAAGGTGAATTTTTTGTTCCCAGAACATTAATGGATCATAACACCCATAAATAGAATGATAATTCATTCATTATATCATTAATAATTAATATATCAAAACTGTTAGCACAAGCTATCTAATTTGCATAAACCATCATATGCTGAAATAATTCATTAATCTCTAAAATATTATTCAATGTTCGACATAACCCAATTCATAAATGTTAAAACATAGGAATATTTTGATAGATTAAAATTTATAAATAAGGTCAATAAATTTCTCAAAATTAACTTAACATTAATCTTCCCAACATCATTAAATATCCATTGTTAGTCACATTTTAAATATGTGATTACTTTGGTCATATATTCTCCTAAAGCATGGTAATAACCAATATTACCATAAAACATCAATGAATAAATTAATTATTCCTCATTAATTGAATTAAACCATATATGTTTTAACATATTACATATATTCAACAATGTTTTATTGTCCATTAATAATAACACAAAAAACTTTTTCAAACAATCATTTATCAATACTAAGGTCATCAATACTATCCAATTTACATTATCCTTATTAATCATAACATTATCTAAAAAATAGAATTTTCATAGCATCAAGAATATATTAAGGGTTATTTTCCCTTGATAAAAATATTACCAAGCTATTATATCTATTATAATTCAATTAGTAATGTTAAACATATTCTCGAATCTCATTACTGAAAATCTACATTGGAATAATCCGTTGATGTTTCATGATTTGAGTAACCAAAATACCACTAATTAAAAAATAATTTATACAATCCAAATACTTTACTAAATTAATAATTCAATATTCTTTATATACCATTAATCATAATTATAAGTCTTATTCCTTGACATTAATTTATTTCATATGTCATTTATTGTTTTTATATCATCAAAAATATAACCATTACTCATACAACCTTTCTTATTTTCTCCATGAAATTTCCATTTAGGAAAAAGAATTTTATAATTCCCATACCATACACATTTGAAAAATTCATCAATCAAATATACCTTAGGAAAATTATTTTTCTAATTAATTTAATTAACCACAGGTTTCATTTTTTTTTGTCACAGTCTTTGTGTTTTTTATTTCTTTATTCCAAACATCTTCCAATTCCTTTAAGACATCCACTTGGGTGATTCTTACAGAATTATCAACACATAAGAAATTAAATATTCTTTACTTTATGGTCTCCACTACCCGAAATCTCTCGAAAATTTATCCTTTTAATAATTTGTGAGTTTGAGAGTGGTCAATAGTTCACATTTGAATCATGTTCTATTATTATTAAATTAAGAAAATCCCAAAAAATACATTACTCCAATAATTATCCAATTTTTATACTCATTAAAGAAATTTCTATCACATTTAATTATAAATTAGTTCCTTGAGGTTCCTTCCATTGAAAAAAACTAAAAATCATAGTGTGAGTAACACGAATCATAGTGGAAAAACAACATAATCAGGAAAAATAACTTATAAGATGTCTAAATCCTGACCCTTTCATTAATATATGACACATTTAATTTATCCTAGTTCAATAATAGTTATCATCTATTTACATATTTAATTATTGTCCATAAATATTTTTTATATTTCCAAAGCAGATCCCTCAAGTGTCAAACCGGGTGTGCAAAAAGGCCCATCATTATTCATGAGTTCTCAACTGAGACCAATGGAATATAGTATTTTTGGTTTGTTACATCTATGTACATATGTTTCCCTTCCAAATTAACATGTAGTATCCAAATAATGATTTAATTTCCTGAAAACCACTCATTTTATCCTCTACCAAAATTCCAGGACATTTTCAATACATTAACTCTTCATTTGAATTATATTTAGAAACTTCTCTAGACATAAAATTAGTAATATCCATTGATATCTCACTAAAGTTTTCTCATATGCGTTTCCAAAGGATAATAAAACCATTCTTATGATACCAATTATAGATACTCGAGATTCTTATATATGGATATTACATATTTTTAGATGAATAATTTTTATATTTTTCAAACACACACCTAGGGACCATTATAGTTTATTTCTATTCAAAATGTCGAATACACTATTATAATATTGTGAAGTATCATTAATTTTTCCCAGAAAAATTCCCATTTAGTACACTTCATAAACATACCCTATTAAACAACTTTTATTAAAAACATATGAATGGAAACAAAATAAACTATGAGCTCAGATGCACAATAAGTTTTAAAATATTAGATGTCAATATATAAATAAATGAAAGAATAATATAAGAATAAGGGTTTTTGATGATGAACATAACATACAACGTTCATCACCGACCTGTAATATAGAAGTCATGGTTTAACGATTATCAATCAATATGATGTGAATCTTAAGGGATTTTATGAACTTGAGCTATGAGATCATACAATTGGAAGATGAGATATATTTCTGGAATACACATAAGCATAAAATTTAATTTTCATATTAGTCATGTATTATTTATAAATATATCATTCTAGAATGTTTTAACTCCCAAAACCATCATAATAGCCAATAATAACTCCCAAAGAACATCACAGTGGACAAAATCTATTAATGTTCTGGCTTTATTCCCCATTCTAACCATGTATTACTAAATCGGGATATCTCCCCATTATAGTCCTATCTATCTCATGAGATGTAAATAATTACCCAATGAATCAGAGGAAGATATAGATCCTACCATTCTTTTTCTATAATGCAACTATCATCATTTTTTATAAAATAATTATCTATACATAATGAAAAATCATACATACATTCTACACAATATCATTAAATATTCACCATATCATAACCCATGAAATGAAAAATGTTTCATAAAAATATCATCCTAACAAGACCTATGAAAAATAAACAAGTTTCATAATAATTTCATCATTTGAATAAAGAACAACTTGTGGAAAAATAAATGAGTCACATAAGGATTTTATTACAGTATAACCATGGTAAGGGAAACATGTTTTATAAATATTTTATCATAATAAACAAAAATACAGCATAGAAAGAATAATAATGGAATACTTGTATCATATACCTAGTTTATCATAGAAAAAATAAAAGGATGATATATTTAATGGAAAATTATTTCAAAATATCTGTTGGAAATTTTCATTGAGGGGATTAAATATCATTAAAATAACTTTTTATAACATAAAATAATTTTGAAATCCTTTTCATTGAAAATAAACTTACAATTTTTGAAATTAATCCTTAAAAAAAAATCATTTTTTCATGAAAATATCTATTCCAATTAAATTTTTTTAGAAACATAAATCATTTTTAAAATATGTTTCTATTTTTAAATTGTTTTTTATAACATTTTAAGAAAATATTGTTTTTTTACCTAAATGAGTTTTCAACCATCACGATGGTTTTTTATAGAAAACATTTTATAAACTATAGAGTGCGTAAATATAGTAATATGAAGGGAAAAAATATATTGATTTAATAATAAAAGTATTATATAATTCATGAGTTTCATTAAATATATATCATAAGATTTTATCATGAGAAACAAAATCATAAACAATCTCGATACAAGATGAAATTTTACCATAAAACTCTTACCACATTGGTATCACTGAATCATAAACCCAATGAATTAATACCACTAAATGAAACATAAAATATCATGATATAACATATCAATTAGGTATTATATACAGCTCATAGAGTGGGATAGGTCTATGAAAAATCTTATTTCCCAATAAAGGGAAATTGAGAAAAAAAAATTTATTAATTTTTTAAAATTTAAACCACAAAACCATTGAATGTTATATCCTGAAATGAATATGAAATAACCATAATTTTAAGTATATTATTCCTAAAATACATTCATGAGATATATATACACCATGTAAAATAAATATTTGTTGAATATGGTATGTGTCTCATAAAAGTAAAAGGTGAGATGAAAATTATAAACTATAATTCCCGACTTCCATCGTACTCATTCAAAAATGCACTATAAGAAATATAATTTTTTTATAAATCTATTGAAATATAATATTTCTATATATCATACCATATATTATTTTATTCTAAAATTTTATTACCTTTTTATTAATAATTCATTGTTAATGATATTTATCAGGTAATAACCAATTTTCTTCATTTATATTTAAATTTATTTAATTATTGGTCCTATTACACCGACCAGGGTTCCATAATCTTGAATATTATTACCATAAAATATATATCATATATACCTAGTATGTTTTATTTCTAGTAATCCATAAAATACAGTGATATAAAATGAAATACTCAATTCGTGTAGATAATAAGTTATACGTACACAAAATATATATTTCCATTTTCTTATAAGAATAAATGAAATCAAAATAAATGTTATAAATTATCAATATGAAATAATTTTTAAATTATATAATAAAAATAATTTAATTAATTCCATCATATATAATTTTCATTTATAGTGTGAAATAATCACATCACATCACTAGGTAATATTACATAGTACACACGAAGATCATTATTGTATTCCATAAAAATGGAAAATATCATGGTATGTATGATATAATAATTTAAAAATAAAAATAACAACATTAAAATCGTATATATTATATATAAACTTTTATCCACTATTATGTTCAACCTTGAGATGGGGTAACTGGAAAATGAATGAAATTCGTTCGTGAGACGGTAGTCTAATGTACACATGAATAATGATTTTGTAACCCATTTAATGGAAGTAGTGATAGTTTTAGGTCATGGAAATAAAATAACAATATCAATTTACTTATAATATTATGTTGTTCTTATATATGAGATATATAATTATAATTTAATTGTGTTGAGGATGAAATAAAATAAAAAACACTCATTGATGAACATTACCACTTCTTCGGGTACCCTATTTATGTCTTCACTAAACTCATTACTGTAGATTTTTTTTTTAAAAAAATACGTATTCAATGATTTTATTTATAGATTTTGGTAAGTTATTTGGTATGTTATTGATCAATCCAAATAGGTGTGATGTTGGGAAGAAGGGAGGAGATTAAGTGACCTTTTATAATTAATGAGGAGTGACTTTATTAAATACTCCAATGTATTCACTATTGGCATATTAATATTACCTCATGTTGATCCAAATTTCCTAATTAATTGGTTTTTGGGATGATATGATTGATCCATCACCCCACCAAACATTGAAACACATGTCTTAATAATTTTGTTTCTTAACTTATAAGCTTTCATTATTTAACAATTTTGGGTTTTTCACTATGATAACTAGTTACAAATCCTATGTAATTTATCCATTAATAATAAATGAAATTGAGATTTTTTAGATAATATGAAAATAATAATACTTAATATGTAATTCAATTAATTATATAAAAATCTTGTGTGTGTTGAAATTTAATGTTAACGCAATCGCATGTAACGTGTAAAACACTACTTTAACATTAACCACATAATCATTGTTTATAATATATATTGATCAATATATTTATGATAAAATATAAATTGGAATATGAATGGGAAAATTTTAATTATTAAAATTTAAAAATAGCTTGTAAGTGGATAATATTTTAAATAATTTGAAATAAAATAATAAAATAACATTTTATTTTAAAAAAAAATATTAATGTGAATATTGACATTATACATTTAGTTTGAATCTCAAAGAAAGGTTGAATTAAAATATAGCATGTTAACGGATGTGAAAAATTATATAATATTCAAAAAAACTAATGGGACCAAATAATTCATTCAATTTAATTCACTTTTAATAATTTTAGTATCATTTATTTTGTTTTTATAAACAGAATAATTCCTCCATTGGGGTTTCATAAGCCTATAATGTAATTTTATAAAATCTAAAAAAATTAAAGAAATTGTCATGATAAAAAATAATTTAAATATAAAAAATATATTCATAACCAATCATATTATTTTTTTCTATATCCTAGTTATTTAAAGATATTAAAAGTAAAGATGGTTCTTTTTTAATTTTTCTTTACTCATCTTATTATATTGTTCAATTTCATGGGAAAGTGTCCTAAAGCTGATAAATATAGTACCAATGGTCATAATATGATAACTATGGCTAGAAAATGGGTCTTGGAAAGAAAATTGGACATTTTAACCCCTATCATCTATGTATAACCCTCGTTAAACCCAATTTTATCATAACCATGGTAATGAAATTTTAAAATAATTACTATTTTTTATTTTCAAATAATAAGTTGAAATTATTGGACATTATAAACTATTTTTGTTATATATACGTAATCCATATTTCCAATTTCAATTCCCAAATGTGGGAAAAATTAATTGAATATTAATCACGTAGATGTGATGATAAAACTAGTTCTAAAAGCAAATAAGATCCAATGTGTGCAGTGTTTTTCTATCTATTTTCAATATAAAATTTATTAAAATGTAGTAAATTGGATTTATAGTTGTATTATTGAAATAATTATACATTAAACTAAATTGAAATATAATTTTACATTATAGGTAGTTTTCAATAAAAATTAATTGTTCTTTATTATTCATCAGAAAATGAAACTATTCCAAAAATTCTTGAAAATCCACAGTGAGAAAATTTCAAAATTATAAGTTCAAAGGTTATGTTTATTTTATGAAGTTAATTTAATAAAATTTTAAAAAAGAAATTTTTTTATTTTTCACAAAAGGCATAAATAATTTTTTTAGGAATTATTATTTTTGAAAAATATAAAGACTTTACTGAAAATTATATATTTTTTTATCCATATGTTTTATTTTAATAAAAAATTAAATTATTATTTAAAATTAATTTATTAATATTAATATCATTAAGTTTAATTTCTATGTTATAATGATAACAATAATAATATATCCAGGTTTTTTGAAACATTGTATTGTCTGTAATGAAATCTAATTAAGTAACATGTATAGTTGTAATTTTTTTTTGTTTTGTATAATAAAATACATCAAAGAAACTAAATTTAATCAAAACAATATTCACAAATTATTGGGGTGTTACACTGATAGAATTATGTATATTTATATAAAATTTATAGTTTATTTTTTGAAGAGGTCGAGGTGAGAAAAACCTAAAACATTAGATTCTATAGTCCTCAATATGAGGAGGATGGATAATATTATCAAGTGTGTTTTTTCTCAGGCACGAACAGATCAACCAATAAATTTTTTTAGGTGAATCTAATTTTCATAAACCAATATTGAAAAAATTATAGTCATTTATGTATGTATAAAAGATGAACCTTTTCTTGATTCTGATGTATATACATTTTTTTAAAGATATGAATCCAATGCATGAGTGAGGATGATTTCATGAGTAACATGTGGTATTGGTATAAGTAATGCCAAATGTCTATTTATAATGGTAATTGGATGATACATACCCCCTAAGGATAGGTGGATAATTCCTCATTTAATCATGTAATCTAATTTAAGGATTATTTAATAACTAAAAAATATTGATAATAAAATCAGTGAAATAACCGTAGGCTAATCAAGGAATTTATTAGGCTCAAACATCAGGGTTGATACTTGTAAAAATTTATATGTGTTACTTTATATTTATCATTATTACATATGATTTAGGATGCTCTTCAAGAGAATTAATAATGAAATTAACCTCTCACATGGATTAAATTACAATAGAAGAATTTTTAAAACGCTGTAGGTACCATTGATTCACCCCTATTAGTCGTACCTTAATAGTATTCTTACTCTATTTGTGGTATTAAAGAAAAATAGGTTACCTTGGGAATATACACATTATGTTTCATTATGGGGGATTAGTGTTATGTGAGAAATAAAAGAGTTCCCTATTATGATGGAATGCATCAATTCCATTACTATGAAATATACACCAATTACATGAGTTGGGTTATGACATTTCTTGATATGAGGACTATCGATAGAGATGTAATGGAATGAAATTTTATAATTTCATAGTAATAAAACAATGTTTAATCCAATATTAGTGGAATACAGATAACTAAAGAGATGTGGGACATGCATAAAAACATTTATAATGAAAATTTAAAGACAAAGAAGGGAAAATGGAAAATAATGATAAATAAATTTGATGATAAAAAATGGATGAACAATAGAATCTGAAACAATTCATCATTATAGTGAATTTGATAGTATATTTCATCAAATGGTTAGGAGATAAACTCAGTACTCTATAGATGTATGAAAATTAATGAGAATCTTCATAGATAGATTTGATCTGAAAATATATTCCATTGAAGATAGGTATGATATTTCATTGGATGAGATATATAATACACTTTTTAATTTTGAAATGAGAAATTTTTTTAATGAAAATTATAATGAACAAATGGAATTCAAAGAATTTAAAAATACTAATATTAAGGGTTATGAATAAAATGTGTATCCAAGTGAATCAGATGATGATGAAAAGAGTAATGAAAATCACAAAAAAAAATATTGGTTTTAAAATATAAAAAGATATAAATATAAATAAGAAAATGTAAAGGAAGTATTCCACATAATTCTTTTAAATTTGGAGGAATTCAGAAAATTTTTTGTATACTTTTTGAAGAGAAATAAATTTATAGATTTAGATAAATATTATAAATAACAAAACACACAATGTAAGTAGGAACAGAAATCTACTAGAAACAATATTGAGTAGGATGGGAAAAAAATAAATACAATAAAAAGAAATTAGAGAAGTATTATAATATAATATAATTATGTTAATATAGTAACCCTATGATTTTATACATAATATCATATGATTTTAAGAATAAAAAATCATCAAATTACATGCCACAAATCATATTGTATACTGTATTTGAAGAATATGTACATAACTAACTGTCATTAAAAAAAATAAAAAACATTAATTTAATCATTATAATGAGATCCTAACATCCAATTATCTCATTCACCTATATAGGAGAACCTTTGGAACTCATGAACAAAATGGACAAGGTTAAAATCCCATTAATGAAATAAGCACAGGAATATCAAATAACACATGGGTTAGAAGGCATAACATGATGGGATATAATTCATGAAACATGAAAGAACCTAATGAATAATAACATGTATAACATGTTAATATATAATCATGGCCTCATTAAAATGTGGAAACAATATATATCATTACATAAACATGTGTTAAGGCTAGCTTCCAAGACATTGTGGATAATGTCCCATAAAGGAATTAGGTTCACCCCATATCCCAAAATTACATCTCATGAGTCTAAAAATCACCCAATACATTATATATCCATCTAGTAACAACAATCATATCACGTTCTTTAATATTTGTTCCACTTGAAGATTCATACATACGTAATCAATCATAAACACAAGGGTTATCATAAAATGAATGGGGAATCATAATCATGTTAAAAGAAATAACATTAGGTAATATCATAATGGAGTCCACGAAAGTAAATATTTAAAACAAACATATACACTAATAAGGAAAAATATTCTTGTATAATGATATTTTATTTCGAATTTAAGTGGATATATGTAAAATTAGTGTTTAATAACATTAAAAATGAAACATTTTAGTGCTGTTTAAGGAATAATTATAGAGAATTTTAAGCAGAAATTGGATTATTTGTTTTTATAAAATAAAAAATGAATACGGATTGTTTTAATGGTGAAATTAAATATTTTATAAAAATAATGGTTTATAAAAATAAATTATGGATGGTACTTGAAAACGGGTTAGAAATTGGGAAGTTCTCTTTAATCGAGCTTATTGTTTGAGAAGAATTGAGAAGTGAACCTTATTAAAACATGTGTATCCCAAAATAATAATGTCGAAATGATTTGGATACATGATTATGGAACATATTCCTAGAATTTATATGATATATATAAAAATAAAGATTGTTTACAATGGGATAAAGAGTGATAACATGTAACCCAAAAGAAAAAATTGATGTTTGGAAAGAATCCATTAACATTTCTCTAAAAAGGTTTTATACTGGATCTCAATATCATGGATAATCATCTTAAATCATTTAATTAATTATTTTACAAAATTTTATACATTTATTTAATTTATTATAATTTTATTACCAGTATTTATATCACTTTTTCTGGGTTATAATATTCAATTTCATTGTTTGGGAGTATTGTTTTTCATGGTATTCATGATTGGTCTACTTATATACATTTAAAAAAATCATGTAAAATAAGAATGGTTTTCCCGAAATGAAGTTCTATTTTATTAATAATAATTTATAAGAATAAATAATCTTATAAATCATTTGGTTATTTTGTTTAATGATGATTCATTTGATAAATAGTTAATGATAATTGTTTGGACTATTTTGGATGGTTTTCCTTCAAAATAAGGTTTTTGTAATATTATTTAATATCATGTGTATAGAATGATCTTATAGAATTACAAAGGTTTTAATAAATATATAATAATTTTTATTAACCATAATAATGGATTTATTACTAGCCTTGAAGGTGTTTTGGAAAATGTAAATTTATCAAACATAAAGGAAATAAATTAACACCTCACAAACGATGTTCTACATTTTTTTTGAATGAATAGAAGAGGAGAGGGGTTTAATCCTGGATTATTTAAATTGAAAAATACAATTATAATATATTGGAGGTATTAGAGTTATCATACCATTTTGATGTGGGATCTGTGGGAAGAATAAGAAAATAATGTGAAAAGATATTTATAGAAAAGTATTGATAAATTTACCTCTTGAACTTATCCTCCTTTAAATACTCCTTGGAAAAATGGTTTTGGTCTTTTGATGAGAAAAAGTGCTCCTAGACATGGTGTAGGGGATTGGGAACTATATTATAGGGAATTTGGTTAAGTCCCAAATAATGGAACATGGGAGGAGAAGAGGTGGTGAGGGGTGGTACTTATAGTGTAAGAGTGGGGTATCTTCTCATTATCTTATCTATTAGTTTATTATTTTGTTTCGAGACTATGAATATTATTCAAATTATCACAAAATATAATAAAATAATGAATGAACGTTTTATATTATGGTTTTTAAATGAACAATTATCCAAGGAATAACATATTTAACTTATAATGTATATATATCGTAAATTACTGTATTTTAATATTCAATAAAAATTCTATTATTTAAGAAAAATCCCCAAAATTCACCAACATATTTTATTCTTATAGAATTACAAAAATAAATCTATTTTATGAAAATAATTTTCTAAATATAAGATATTTAATTTTTAATTACAATGATGGTTTACCAGAAAAATATAGATTTTAACTTTATAAATGATTTTAATAATCTTTAGAAAAATTAAATAAGGTCTCGTAAAATTATATTTAATTCATAAGTCCACAAAATAATAATTTATAAAAAATATTCCTTAGAATAATTTTTTTATTTAAATCATTATATGGGTAGTACAATTGTAATTAAATATTTATAACATAGAAAATTACTAATACATAATCAAGATATTTAAAAATATTTATTTATTATAATATTATATAATTATATCATACGTTATTTTTTAGGATTCATAAATTTTACTTAAACATTCCTAGGTGATGCAACTATTCTGTTGGCCAATTTAGTATTCATATATGCCACATTACTATTCCAAAGGTCATGTTACTATTC
Organism: Viscum album; assembly: GCA_963277665.1. NCBI lineage: Eukaryota > Viridiplantae > Streptophyta > Magnoliopsida > Santalales > Viscaceae > Viscum > Viscum album. Next base: position 909,569,522 of record OY728148.1, read on the forward strand.
CACCAATTAATGTTCTGTAAATTATAGAAATATCAATTATTTTACTATTTATTAATTAATAATGTTTGTATTGTGTTAGTAATGCAAATTAATGTGATTATACAATGGGTCATAATTTTAAGAAGGGAATTTCCATTGATAAAATTTTGGGTTGTTACATTCCTCTCCTCGTATGAAAATTCACCCTCAACATTTTGTTTTATATTCTAAATTGAAAAGTTATGAGGGTAAATATACTTTATCACTTCTTTTGGTTCCCATGTTACCTCTTTGTACATATGGTTCATCCATTGTACTTTGATCTGATGAGTTTTTTTATTGAACTTTATCACTACAGTTCAAGATCATCACTGGATGCACCACAAAATAGATATCATTCTCCAATTATTCCACCACTGAATTCAAGACATGTGAAGGATTTGGTACATAAATATTTTAATAAGAATAGATGGAATACATCATGTACTTGAGATATGGTAGGTGGAAGTGCCAATTGATAGGCCATCATTCCAACATAAGAAATGATATCAAATGAGATGATGTACTAGAGACTTAGATTTTATTTCTTCCCAAATCTCATGATCCTCTTCCTAGGAGTTATATGAAGGAATATTATGTCATTAGAATTAAACATAAGTCCCGACCGATGATTGTCTGCATAGATATTTTTGTTGAATTTGGGCTGCCTTGATGTTCTGCTGAATGGATTTCACATTTTCCACCATTCCAGCGATTATTTTGTTCTCTATTAGCTCACATTAACTAAATTCATAACATAACCACATTGTTATATATCTTTTTTCATAGAGGGATTCATATGGATCCATTTGGATGCTTGAGTGGAAACTGTTGTGGAAAGAGAAATCAACTAGTGGCATATGTAGGTCTAATCAACCATTAATGTTTAGAACATTATCTCAACAATTCTTTATGTGTCATAATAGTTTGTTTAGATATTCTATCAATTTGGGGATTATAGGGCGTTCTAAAGAGTAGTTTAGTGCTTAAATCATGTTTGAAACTTTTAGAGAATGTGGATGTGAATCTTGGATCTTAATTAGATACAATTGATAGTGGTCCTTCATACACACTTCCACATATCTTATATATATCCCTGAAATTTTATTCAATTGGAAGTCCCTTGAATTGAGATAAAGTGACTTGTCTTGGTAAGAGGATTCATAAAAACTCATATAACGTTGTTTCCTCTGGATGTACTTGGATGTCTAGTGACATGGTACATGTTATTGTTTTCCCACTTTCTTAATGGTATCGGTTGTCATTTTATCATCCACTTAGAAAATTTTCTTTTAAAACATCACTTACTATCATACCAGGAACTTTGATGTATACTCAACAATTTCCTTCTTCATATTATCCCACTAATAGATCTCTTAGATATCCTTATACATATGTGTTCTCCCTATGTGAGTAGATAGTGTTGAGAAATGTGCATCATTTAAATGATCATACATTATCTATGGATTGGATGGTACTCATAGTCCTGAACAAAATATTATGACTCTATTCTCATAGATCTTGAACATGAAGGTTTTCTCATTTCTAATAGCTTCCACCCTTTTTTGAATTTCTACATCATTCTATTGACTATCCATAATTTTCTCTACATGGTATGGTTGAGCAGCCATTTGAGAAATAATTAATGATGTTACTTCCTTAACTATTCCCATTACTATGATTTGTAGGTCTAATATGTTTGGATCCTTCTCAATTCTCATTATTCATAAAGATGCAGGATCATTTCTATATAGAGCATCCGCTCCCTTATTTTTTTTCAATGATAGTAGTAGATTTAGAAGTGGTAATCCTTGATGAGATCTATCAATATTTACAAAAGAATATTAATATTTTTAAATGTGAATATATATTTGAGACATTAGTGATTAGAATATATCTCACACTTCTTACCATAGAGATAAGGCTTCCATATTTTCAATGAAAATATCACAACTACAAACTCAAAATCGTGAATGATATATTTTGTTCCTGAATTTTTAACTTCCTTGAGGTGTAGGATATCACATTTTAATTTTGATTCTGTAAAAAACCTAATCACTTCTTTGAATCATTAATTTACACCAAGAAGAGATAAAAAATTATTAAAAGTGTGAGTGTTGGTGTTGTGAGAAGCCCCATCTTCGAATCATTGAAACAGTTTTTACATTCAATGGTCTAGAAAAACCTGAATTATTTTTGAGTCATCTTGGTTAGTGGGTTTGATAATATTGTGGATTTATTCAAAAATCATCAATAATAAATAGATATAACAAGGAAAATATTGATTTCCATTATAGATGTTGTCCTAGGACACTCTTCAGTTGCCTTTGTCTTGTAAGGGTCCCCAAATATTTATATTTCTTATCATTACATTCCCCAATAATGATACTTCTTTCATCAAGAACTCAATTTTTTTATATTTTATACATTTTATCCCTTTTAAATTTATTTTTCATAGTATTAAAATACTCATAAGGTTCTTCATTTCTCTTGGAGTATTTTATAATATCATCAATAAAGACAATGATAAATTTATCGATGTAATCATTAAAGGCTCGATTAAATAAATTTATGAAAACTGTTGGAGCATTTATGATCCTGACGTGTATCTATAGGAACTAATAGTTTCCATTCCTCATTAAAAAGGTATTATTGTGATTATATTACTTCCTTAAATGTAATTGGGGATATCTCAACAAAAGGTCCACCTTATAGAAATAACTAGCCCAACATAGATAATCAAAGAACTCATATTTTTTTGGAAAGAGATACTTGTTATTTACGATGATTTTATTGAGATCATGATAATACATGTAGTTGTTCATTTATTCATCCTTCTTCTCAATGAAGAGAACTGGCGTACACCATGGTGAAGAACTTCGGTGTATATAACACTTTTATAAATTCTTTAGTAACTATTCCTTTAGTTCCTCCATCTCATTAATGTCCATTCAATATGTTGTCTTTGATATAGGTAGATATATAAGAATAAGTGAAATTTAGAACTCAACCTCTCAATCAGGGGGATGAACAAACAACTCTTAGTGTAACTCATCAGTATAGTCCTTCATAATGGGCTTGTCTTCAAGCATGATTCTCCCATTTTTTACAGTCATTTGAGTAAGACATGCTTTCTCATAAGGAAAATATTTCCACACTATAGATTATTAATTTGGATGAAATTCATTCTCCTCCTTAAACATATATATAATTAGTGGATGATTCAGGATGAAACTAGAGATTTATATTTCCTACATCTTCTTATTAACATTATATAAATATAGCCAATAGATTCCCAAAAATAGCATCCAACTCTACCAAATGGAGTGAAAATATTTTTTGGTAGGTTCAATAAAAAAACATTAACCATGGTGGAGTTATATACATTGGATGAAATTATTTCCCCATTTTTTCTCATAGATAACTAAACCTCCATATTTGGATGTGGTGATTGAATAATTCTACTAAATTTTCATGACATGATAGAATGTGTAGAACCATAATAAAATAGTAGGTTCTCTATCCTTTAATGATAAACCTTCACACATATCACCATATAATTGGATAGATCCACCTTAGTAGTATGGATAGATTATTCCCTTCCTTATTTCTTTGGAGTTTTTCGTTATTTATTGACTCCAAAAACACTATTCATAGGGAAATGGATTGCATAACGACCATGCACATTTTCAATGCAAAAATTCTCTATAGGTTGTGTGTAGATCTGAACCTTCCATTCATCATCTAAATTAGGTTAATGTTTAAAATTCCATAAGTATTTATTAGCCATATTTCCCTATAATCCACATTTAAGAACCTCGTTCTTCTATTTATGTATTTTCCAAGATGTTTTTTCCCACACTTTTGACGTATGGTATGTAGGGTATACTTTCCATCATGGCAATTTTCAGCCATATAAACTCCATTTTCTTCTACCTATCCTATGTTCCATGAGATCAATGAGAGTCTATGATCTCAATTTTTACCTTAAGGAGACAACAAGAAATATCATCGTGGCATTAAATGTCTCAAATCACAAATTATTTTTGAAGACTTATCTTTAATAATATAAAGAAGAGATCAAACTTGATTTCGATGTTCCTGAAAAAGCTGGTAGCATATCATGCAAGCCTTATGAAGTTTGATTTATATGACCTGATAGACTCATCTTCATATTTCTTTATTCCAAGGAACTCAATTAAATTTCTCATATATAGGTTTTAGGGGAAATTATTTATTGAAAAATATTTTATTGCAATACTCTCATTAAATGGAATAGATTTCATCATTGGACATTGTGTTTCTTATCAATTTCCACCACTGATTAGATTTCCCAAAAAAATGATAAAATTCAAGAACAACATTCTCTTCTTCTGAGCACGAGAGGACTAAGAATATCTTTTCAATGGAGTTAATTTTCTGTTCTATGATGTGGGTATTTTAGGATCCACTAAAAATGGGAGCCCTTTAACACATAAATTATTAAACAAAAAATTTCTATCTCATTGGATAATTGGGGTGTTCCACATAGTTGAAGATTTTATTCATAAATTCATTCAGCTAAGAAAGTACATCAATGATGTTTTTAAGCATCCATTCCCATAATATTTGGAATTTCATTAGGGTAATAATCACATTTCAAATAACATTCATTTTTGGAACAAGTTCTCATATTTTCAACCATTAATAGAGAAAAAGAATGTACAATTAGGGGTTTTGAATAATTAACTAATAATAATAATAAAAGGAAACATTAAACATAAAATGGTAAATTTGTAAAGAAAAGTTTATCCAAACTTTTTATTCCCTAGGTTTTGAATCATGGTTATCCAAGATATGTTTCCTAAAATATATTCTTATTTTTAATTTTTTACCTTAATAATGGTTTTTAGTGATCTTAATAATTTACCAAAGAATATCCCTTGAGATTTTCAAACTATGTGCGTAGTTAGGCCCATTTACATGTACTATATTTCATCGATTCAGGCCTAAATCACCTTGTAAGAGTCATTACTCCTAGGTACATTTGATCTATAACAATTCCCACTCATGGTTTCAAGATAGGGATGTATTTTCTTGATAATCCACTTAATCTATACTAACCTAAATTTAGGGATGATTTCACATACATAGTATTATACCAAAGGATTTCACTAGAGTCCTCTAGTCCAAATCCCATTAATGATTTTACTATGATAACAACTATAGCTCCCCTATCCTTTTACACAAAATATTACATGATTTTAATCATAATTCATCATCAAATTAAAGGCCAAGGATCATAAAGTATAGTGTCTTTGTATATTAGGTACATAATTAAATATCATGAAACCAAAATTAAAACATATTTTATTTAATCTTCATAATGATATCCTAACATCCATTGAACTCATACATCTTCATTGGATAACCTGGGGAATACATGAATACAAGGGTTGAGGTAAAAAATCAAGTAAGGAAATAAGTAGAGGAATAAAACTTAGAAAATGGGGTAGAAGGCATAACATGATCGTATAAAAGGAATAGAAAATTAAGAAACATAAGAAAAAATAACAAGTAAAACATGATAATGTATAATCAATTAATCATAAAAATTTAGAAAAAAACATATAACATGATATAAACATGAGTCAATGATAGCAACCAAGACATGGTGGACAAAGACCCATAAAGGAATCAAGTTCACTCCCCAACCCAACATGACATCTCATGAGACTAATCATTACCCATTGATTTGGAAAACTATCAGGGTGAACCATTATTAACTTGCTAATGAATAGGTGTTCAACATGAATAATAATACATAAGTATTTAATCATAAACATAATGGTTTCCTAAGGACTGAATTGGGTATCATAATCATGTTAGAAGGCATAACATCAGAGATTAACATAATCATGCACATGAAAGAAAATATCTAAATCATAAATTTACATTAATATGGAGGAATAGTCATGGATCATGATATGTTATGTAGAATTGGACTGGAAACATGTAAAATCCGTGTTTAAGAAGCTATAAAATGAATCATTTTTGTGCAGTTTAAAGAAAAAATTAAAGGGAATTAAAAGGTAAAAAAAATATTTGTTTTAATAAAATAAGAAATGAATAATGATATCCTTTCATGATTAAATTAATTATTTTTGAAAAATAATTGTGTCTTTAAACATTTAATGTAAGGTACTTGAAAAAGTGTAAGAATTTGGGAAGTTCCACTTTGTCTAGATTGATTTTTAGGAATAATTGAGAAGTAAACAATATTAAAATATTTATATCCCTATTTCAGAGTTCCTTAAAATATGTGTTCTAGTTTTAAGATTCACTTTTTCTAGAAGGTTTCCATTAAATTTATTCATGGAATTAGAAAATTCCAACATTTCTTTATCAAAAGGGGCCCTGCATTCTAAAGGTAGGCACTCATCAAGTTCGAACTTTTGTATACTAAAGAACATGAAGTGGTTGAGAGGATGGGAGGTTAGACTCATCACACCCTTTTGGGAGGAATTATTGTCTACTCTGGGACTCTCTTTGTAAATTTAAGAAATTTTAATGAATTCATATTAATTCACCAACTATATCATAAGTATCACTTGGAATTTACAATCACTTATTAACATGTGTAAAATTTAGAATCATCACTATGCATTTAAGGTTCTTCATTTAATGGAAACATTCATTTTTTTGTGGTTTTCCATCAATAGGATCCTCTAATATACTGATTAGAGAATCTTTTAATCATTTTTTTAAGGATATTAGTTTTTAAGCTACTCAGTGGGGCACTCTTGAATTTACTATCATCTAAGGAGATGAAGGTTTGTTTTGATCTTGGGATCATGCTTGTAAAATGTGCAACCTACGTATCCTTGTAAAAAGAATCCAAATCCTCATAGTTTGATTCCACATAATAGGACATATCATACATTTTGGGTTCATGTGATAAGGTCCTCTAAGCGAAATATTCTTGGTCAAAAATTGATTTGGGACTTATACTAAAGCAGACTAAGGAACTTGGTAAAGGACATTAGTTTCCAAGTAGGATCAGACCCTATTGGGAATATGGACCAAGAAGAATAGGATTGATTTGAAATTTTGGATTTGAACCTCATGGAGGCTTCCTACGTAACCCATATTAATGGAAATCGAAGACTACGTATTTAGATAAATATCATAGGAGAGTATGGTCTTATGGGAAATAAGAGTTAGAGCCAACATCATGAAAAAGGATGCCCTGATGATTTGGGGATTAATTTGGGGAATATTATTATGGAGAATGACTAGATTAAAGTAATTAAATTTGGATTATTGATGAGGATAACTAGTGTGATTCGGCCTTGAGGAGGCTTTCTACATATCCTGGTTTAAACATGAATCTGAGTTCTCATAGTTCATTCTCTCATGAAAATTCTATAACCGTGACAAATCTCTAAGCCCACATGAGTCATGATCAATGTGAAAAAAAAGGGAATATCAAAGATTCAATAATGGCATTCACACGTTCAAAATTTTCCTCCATGATAATGGAAGAGGGGACGTCGACCGTGGAAGAGGGTGAGGCGACGAGCTTTCCCTCTATCCTCTTCACATTTGACAAGGGTCCAAATTGAAGGAAGAGGGGAAGAAGGTGAAGGGATTATACCAAGATGGCTACCCTTAAATTGATCATGGTAGGGGAGAGATAATTCTCTTATTCATGCATGGAAAATCAAGTGTGAAGTGTACCTTCCTTACCAGAGACTTGGGGTTTCGGGTCTCCTCTTTATGAAAGGGGATGCCAAGACCCATCCCTCCTCCAAACCGGGAACTTCCCAACACTATTTCTGGAAAAAAATGTCCAGGTGACTATAGATATACAAACTCAAAAACATCCCCTGAATCCTAACCCCATTGTGAAACAAATGTGGGAGAACTCTAACAGTTGAAATACCAAACCATAAAGGGGGCAGACTGATGTGCCTTTCCCAAAGGTTTGATAACTCATTAGGTTTTGGTGGAGGCTTCAACTTAGTCCCTTTCAGATAAGGAAACCATGTAAAGAGATACCCTACCATCAATGGCTTTTAAAAATGGTACATGAGTTGGTCGTGTAGGTACCTCACGCTGGTATGTTGCTTATGTACCCTACATTGCTGTACCATGTAGGTATAACACAGAGGTATGGCACACATGTATACCACATAGGTATGATCTGAAGTTATATCACACAGGTATGGCACACATGTATAAATGATGACTAATGAATGTAAAGACCTTCAAAACATGCTTATCCCATTTAATTATATCTTCTCTTGTGGTTTATAGAGCTACCTGATACAATTTAATGGATGTAGGTGAATGAGATATGCAATGGGAGCTTCAGAGAGTCTTTAAATTTTTTTTATTTCAAATATCGGGAGCCCAAGTGGTCTATTTATAAGAAGGGATGGGGCTATGTCGAAGGGATGTTGTTTGCACAGGTCCTTCGTGTAGCTCCGCAATGCAAGTATTTCACGTAGGTTCACAAAACATCTTTGGGAGTGGTGCTCTGTCACATAGGTTAGTCACACAGCTCCGTCGCACTGGCCTATGAAGCTAGTCCATCATGAAGCTCTTTGGGAATATTTTTATGTCCTTCGTGTAGCTCCGTTGTGCTGGTATTCTTCAACCCTTGCTTTGGGATCTGAAGTACACAGATTTTTCTTCATAGCCTTTTTGGTTACTTTCTCAAGTAGTGTCAACAACCCCCCCCCCCCCCCCCCCCGTAATGATTGGATCCAAAATGTACGCAGAGGGTCTATCCCTAATGAGAAATTAGTAGATCAACACAGGTTTACAACACAGGTTTACCATGCAGGTGCTTCGCGTAGGTACGATGCGAAGAAGTTGCATGCAGACCAGATGCGTAGGTCTTCATTTTCATATAAATAGGTCCCACCCTTTGCAATTTTTTCTTCATATGTGCTTTCTCCAATGTTTTGTAGCTCTCATTGGGTATCTCATTCACCCATATTATATTACGATGTTCTCTCATGTAATTTCCTTGAAATTCCTTCCAGGTAAAATTGTTATAAGTGATGGAGCTACACAAAACTACTTCATCGAAGGATTTGTGCTAAGACCCTTGGTTAAGGACTTATGTGACTTGCCTTATTAAAGGACCTACACGATTAGTTTCCTTTTACAAATTTTTTATTTCCTCTTTAAAATTATTACCTAGATGTTTGGTAACTCTTTTTCAAGAAAGAATGACTCATTTGATGACTCATACTGAAGAAGCTAAGGCTCTCCAAAATGAAATGATGAAGATCATCAGACATGACTATTATGAATTTGTTGAGAGTACTCTTACATGTCTGTGGAAGGTTCTAATTCTATACCAACGTGACTACACCCAAATTCCTTATTTACCCATTTACGGGCATGCGCCTTTTCAAGATTCCCATGTTCCATCTGTTAATAATCACATTCTAAAGAATTGGTTTCTTTAGTATTCCAACTGTAACTGTATGAATATTTGTACAAGGGGTGTTCTGGTACAAGAATTAATTGTCCATATTAGTTTTATCCTTCATCATAGTGGTTGCACTATCAATATGAAGGATCATGTTGTAGATCCAAGACCATATAATTATGATTCCACTTTTTGGGATTCTGAAACAGATCAATCTAATGGTTGGAATGGAGATTGGGACCTTTGTTCTAGAGGGGGTGTAAAACCTGAGGGGATGTGGGCATTCTGGGTATGTCAGATAGAATTAAGAAAATAGTTATTAGACGTTCATATATATGAATCAGTCTGGATGGGGAAAACATGTGTTTATAAAAATGAATTCATTCCTGGATTACTAAGATGATGGAGATCACAAACGAATTCCTTTCATCTGATGTATATTGAAGTTGGTATTAGTCTCTGGGATATATACCAAATAGATGGAATTCCAACTCTTGGGAAAATATATGATGATTTCAATCCTCCTACTACAACATGGGGTGATGATTCTAAAACACCATCGCTGGCTCATGAATTATTTAAGGTAGTGAATAATTTACCTTAGGACAAGAAAGATATCCATTATAGAGTTTGGATGGAAGACTTCTTAGAACCAACAACAGAGGAAGGTCCAACATGTGAATGTCCTAATGTTTGTCCGTCTGCAGATAACCAATCCAGTTAAGGAACATATTAACCTACATTGGAAAGAGGTGATTATAAGCACTAGGGATTTAATGTCAAACCCAATATAGATTCAAAAGTACACTTTGATTCCTTCCATTCTATATGGATAAGCATTTATTTTCTTCTAGTTTGTGAATCCAATGGTGGTGTAAGATCAAGGACATTCATCATTGCAGCTAAATTTGTTGATGGGAAGTATATTTGGCCAGAATCCCCTGTATTAACAATAATTTGCTATCTCTGGCTGCATTTATACAATGGGAAGGCTCCATTTATAATTTTTGGGCCATTCCAAGTTTTGTGGGGCTAGATTGTAGCACATGTCTTTTCATACTTAGTGTTGAATTTATTCAGTGTTCCCAATGGTAAATTCACCCCAGTTTTATAGAATGTTTCTTGTATTTATCCTCTGATCTTGAGAATTTATGTGGTGATGAATGAATTGAATGTCTGAGGATAATTCAGATTCTTTCCTTTTGGTAACCCACAAGTTCGAACATTCATTGATGGTGATAAAGAAAAAGATTATGAGTTGAGATCTTATATGATGGCATTTAGGGATAGAATATTATCAACCAGGGTTGATTGTGAAATTATCTGCAAGGATTACATCCCCTATAGGTTTGATTGTCAGTTTAGTTTTCTTCAACAATCAAACACATTTCCACCAACGTATGTCAGACATGAAAAACAGCCAATGGTACTGCGAGAGTTGTGGATTATTATAGCTTTAGAGTTATCCAAATTGTAGATTTCCATACCTCCACCAGATGCATCGATCGGATTGGAAGCTGGGTATTGAAAAGCTAGATATTCTTCATATCCTCAAGGGTATTTGACAAAAATAATATATCGAGTGGAAACTACGATGACTTTCACTTGTGTAAATCATTGTGAAAAGTCTATGGCTAGAGGAGAAATAGACGTTTCAGAGGATTTAGATCCCTCAAAATATCTTCTCACGAGGTATACTAGAAAGACAAGGGTTAGAGAAGCAATACCTCCAATGCCAAGGCGATCCATTTTCCACCATCAAATAGATATTACTACTCCATCTTTTGAACTTTCTGAAGATAGGAGTCCTGAAAAAGCTTAACGTTCAATGGGAATTGAATCTCTTACATAATCAACCATACCAATACTGAACTATGTGTGACCATTATCCATTCATCATTTGGATGGTGTAACCTGTGATCTTCGAGATGCATGGGGATTCCTCCGGCATGGCATTCGAATACCAGATATTGGTGACATCAAGGCACATTCTGATTGTAATCTGGATAAAAAACTGGATGAGATACAAATATATATTACAGAGGTGGAGTCTTTTATATATGCAACTGATGAAAAAATCCCAGCCTCTAAGAGAGTATCTCATATGATGGAATTAGGAGTACACAAATGTAAAGACCCGTAAAAATCACGGGAATTTTTTTCTCAATTTTCTTGCGAATTTTAAAAGAACGCAATTTCTAGTGGCACCTGATTCTGAGGCCCGGTGTGCCTGGAATCATTTTCCGAAGTTTATCTCGGGTACGTTCAGTGAATGAATGAGCGGGTTTTTCAAACTTTTGAACCGGTGCTCGGAATCGAATTCTGAGGGCACCGTTGAAATCGCAGCATCAGTAATTGCTTAGAAACACCTATTCTGGAGTTGCGTTTTCTCAGGTGTGGTTTTTAATTTTTGGGGTTAAGTTAAGGAATAAAAATAAAAGTGGTGCAACTTGTTATTTTTATTTTACTTAAGGTAGGATTAACCTAAGTTAAGCAGATAAGATGGGACCCACAATATCCTACCCACTTGATAAGATATTTGTGAGGTGGGGCCCATAGGAGCCCCACCGTTTCTTTACCTCTAAGTAACTCACTCGCAAACCCCATATTTAATGAAATTCAACTGTGTGTTTTTTTGGTTAAGGAACGCCACATTAAATTGGGCGGTTAAATTCATTGCAATTAATTTTTGAATTAATTAATTCGTTTCTTATCTTTGAATTTCAAATTGTTGGCATGAAAATAAAATATGACCAACACTTGTCTTATTGAGGGGTGGCTTGTTGAGAGGATTTGGAGAAAACTCTAAGGCCTGAAGATCTTCATCCTCCTTCGTGAATAACGCGAAGAACGTGAAGAATGAGAAGAACGCGAAGAACGCCGGCCTTCGATGAGGGGTGATGAAAAATGTCGAACCCTCGGAGATCGACGACAGCGACGCCCCTTCCGCGACGCGACGATCCTCTTCTTTTGCGACGGTCAATTCTGTGACGAACTCGCGTTCGATGAAAACGTTGAGGTAATGGTTTGATTCATTTAAATATTTGTGATTTATACCCGCGACGTATGATTAAAATTTGTTGGAAGACTTTTAAAACCGCTAACGCGGTGGGTGCGGACCAACGAACAAGTCTGAACCCACCGCCCTTTCATTCTTGGTGTACGGAAGGGAGGACGACGATGAAGCAGGACGCACAGGCAAGGTGAGGTCCTCGCAGTGAAGGACGGGCCCCGAGAGGGCCATTGGAGAACACAACATGCAATTTCGTCCACTAAAACTCGTCCGGTGGTCCGCGGAGCAGCCCGCCGGCGTGCTTCGCCGGCACGGCGGTGCCGACGGTAGGGGGCGGCGGCACCCGGCGCGCCGCTGGGAGGAGCCAACATGGCAGGGCGCAGTCCCACGACTGCGCGGAACTGGAGGCGACGAGACGCGGCAGCCGGCTGCATCCACTGACAAAGGTGGCCCCACGCGGGGCCGCGGTCTCTCCACGCGGGGGCAGCGCGCCCCCCGCCCTCGTCGCTTGGCTGTAACTGCCGATCTGGCCCGCAGTCGGGTCACGCCCAGGCCGGGTCGGTCCACGCCGGCCGGGCTGGGTTGTGCCTAGTCAGGTCGGACCCAGACCCGGTTCGGGCCGGCCCGGGGCGGGGGGGGGGGGGGGGGGGGTCCGGGCCCAAACCCCCACGTTTTCGGACATCTTTCTGTCTTTTTCCCATAACATGGGCTACAGACCTCTGATCAACGCACCTTCAGCGGCGATGCGATCCTTGGATCGAGACGGTTTTTTTATATATTATACTCAATGTTTCTAGGTACTTTGAGTTCGTCCGGGTTGGTTCGTATACGATACCAACCGGGGCCTCAGAGCGGAAACGCTCATAACTTGAGCTCCGGACGTCCGATTGGCGTGCCGTCGACTTTGTTGGATTCCACTATGTGAGATGGACCTTTTGACTTACTCTGCATGAGGTTTGGACGTTGTTGGAGTACGGCCGGGTTTGTTTTGACCTAAAAACCAACCAGGCCCCTGGAACGAAAAAGCCAATAACTTCCAGACCGGGCGTCCAATTGGCGTGCCGTCTGTGACGTTGAGTTCCTGTTGACAATACAAAACTTTTGGATAAATCAACTCTAGACTTTTTGTCAGTTAATGTATCGTCCCCTCGGCTCACGGAGTTGAACCTCTCGAATGAGCTTACTGTGTGCGGGTACCCTAGAGCTGGCTGCGACTACGACGACGACAACGACTGTACAGAGATCCTCAGTGGATTCGACGGCGACGACTAAATCACTTAGCGATCCTACGTTGAATAGTTCTACATATCCTGTGTGGGTCCGATCCTGTGTGGGTTAGCGCTCAGCGGTCCTGTGTGGGACAACACCTACAGATCCTATGTGGGTCTGATCCATTGTGAGTCTTTGCGGGGGTTAGTTACCTATCGATCCTGTGTGGTTCAGATCCTTGGTGTGTCCTTTCAGGGGTTATTTACCTATCAATCCTGTGTGGGGAAGATCCTTTGTGGGTCATTACGGGGGCTAGTACCTATCGATCCTTTGTGGGTCCGACGACTTAGATGAATTTGTGGATATATCTGATCATCTCTATCGTCATACGAAGAAGTATACCTGTGTGAGATAGATCCTGTTTTTCTTTCCATTGTGGATTGTGTTGTTCTATCCTGTGTGGATTACGTTTTGCTTTCCTGTGTGGACTAGGTTGTGATTGGGCTCGGATGTTGGAGATGAACTTGGAAGTGATGACTTAGGTATATGTACGAGTATATACCTAAGCAGTGTCGGATGTTACTTCTTGATTGTATCTTTCCTTTGTGGATTGCCCTTTGTGGATTCTGGGAGACCTTCGGGGGTCTCGGGGTCCCTACTGAGTAGCTTATACTCACCCCTGCATGGGTTATGCCCGCACTACGTTGTGTTGGTTGAAGACGACGGACAACACTGATCGTGGTTGAGGCTTGCGGAGCAGGACGATACCTGGAGGTGGACCACTGGGCGGGACGTACTCGGAGCGGATGGTTGGACCCGAGGAGCTGTGGAGGCTATCTGTACTCACCCTTCAGGTGGGACTTCCAGTGGGCGGCTCGACACTACGGCTTTACTTTCAGTTGTTGTTTTCCCTTTCAAGTTGTAATTTACTTTCAGTTTGGGTTTGTATTCTTTCCCACTTACTTTTTCCGCACTTACAGTTGTACCCAGTTTTACTTAGTGTTTACTTCTTCTTCTTTCTTTCTCTATGGTGTTTGTTTACATTACATAGGAAATGCCTTCCCTTTTTACCAGGATTTTCACCTTGGTGCTAGTTTCCAGCCCATGGCCTATGGAAGGCGGGCTTGGGGGAGTCACGACACACGCCCCGAGGAGGGGTCATGACAAATTTGTATCAGAGGAGTTCAGTTCTACCGTAGAACTCAGGACTCTGATCTTTTCTATGTGAACCAATAGTGTTAAGAGTATTGAGTGTGGTTATGAGTCCAGGGAGTCCAGTGTTGGTGCGGCAGCCGACGTATCCGTACACCAGGACCCTGACTTCTGATTTCTGACTTAAGGAACAAAAAAATTGATTGCACGTGAGTTTCAAGTTTTCATTATGATTACTTTATGTCAGCTCACCAGTTATACTGTTCTGACCATGGCACACCTCTTTCTTTTCATGATGGCCCCACGATGGAATCTAGCTAGGGTTCCGAGAGTTGTGTGTCACGATAGCCCACCAAGCGACGAGGCCTCGATACAGGGCCCTTTGACAGCAGAGGCACTGGCAGTACCTCTACCTGCCGATCCACCGATGCTACCAGCCCCATCCATTGATGATGCACATCACCTTAGTGCACTGTACGAGTTCCATCGTTAGTGACTGCCCAGGTTCCGCAGGGAGATGGACCCCCAGGCAGCTGAGGACTGGCTGGAGGCAGTTGTTCGTGTTTTCAGGTTAGTGAGGACACCAGCAAACCTCATGGTGATCCTCGTAGCTAGAATACTCCACGGGAAAGCATGCAAATGGTGGAGCTTGATGCTCCAGGTGCATGAGGAGGAATCTCTTCTCTGGTTGGACATTGATAGCATCTTCCGCTGGGAGTTCGTCCCAGCCACCCTCCGTGCGGTGCGCATCCAGGATCTTTTACAGCTACGACAGGGCAGCTTGACGATCACCCAATAATTGGCGAGATTTACCGATCTCTCGCACTACTCGACAGACATTGTACGAGACCCATTCCTCTGGGCCCGCACCATTGAGAAGGGATTGAGGAATGAGATCAGGGCATCACTGATCTCCCTTAGCATTCTGACCTAGGCAGAAGTACTGGAGTGAGCCCTTTTGATCGAGAGCTTTCTTGCTGAGCCATTATCAGCGCCGAGACCCACCGCAGGGCGGCATGTAGCAGAGTCTTCTGCAGAAATTAGTTGATGGATGAATCATGGGTCCAGGAAGACCAGATCCTCAGGAAGATGACCTCAGGACATTGGCTCAGCTGTGTGGGGAACACAGCGCAGGGCCAATCTTTCGAGAGGCAGACAGTGCTACGCATGAGGCGGGCAGGGCCACATGGCTCGTGACTACCCGACCCGCCATGCCGAGGAGCAGCAGACGGTTGAGGGGCCACCCAGGCAGAGGCAGAGGGTCGACTATGGCGGTCCGCAGCGTGTAGGCGGACGAGGCAGAGGAGCTGGACGAGCAGTAGGTGGTGGGAGACGCTTTGAGGCTCTTCCACCACCACCACCAAGAGGTCCACCCCGACCATAGGGAGCTGGTGGGAAGAGGCAGGAAAAGCTCCAGGCAGCGGAGGCCTATGCCCACGGCGCGCCCGAGGTTATTCGATGTACTATCTGTGTCTATTCCACCCTTGTTTTAGTTCTTATAGACACAGGAGCAAGTCATTCTTTCATAGCCGCTGCCCTTGTTCGGAGCTCGGATATTACGACAGAGCCGTTGGCTCGATCCTTATGGGTAGAGACTCCTACGGGAGCAGACTCAATGATTACGAATTGTTTCCGGTAGTGTGAGATTACTCTCGGAGGTGAGAGATTTGGCTGGGATCTTCTTGTACCGGCGTCGATGCCTTACGACGTTATCTTGGGCATGGATTGGTTATCTATAGTCCATGCTCAGATCGACTGTATTAGGCACAAGGTGCGATGTGTACGCACAGATGGGAGCAGGTTCACCTTCACCGGCGAGAAGGGAGCCTTCGCAGCACATGATGGACTTCCGCAGAGGAGAGGAAATCCCATCACAGATTAGTTGTCTAGCCTCATCCTAGGAGCAGTTGACGTGTGGAGTCCTGGTTTTCCTGCAGTCGTGGATCAGTATGCGGGTGTTTTTCCCGATGACGTTCCAGGACTACCTCCTCGCAGAGAGGTAGACTTTTATATTTACCTGTACCCCGGGACAACCCCAATATCGACTCCCGCATATAGGATGGCCCCCACTGAGCTTTGAGAGCTACGGATACAGTTGGAGGACTTTTAGGGCAAGGGGTTCATTCGACCTAGTGTTTCACCCTGGGCTTCCCTGATGTTGTTTTCCATGAAGGAAGACGGGAGCTTGCGACTGTGTGTCGACTATTATCGCCTGAACCAGGTGACAGTGAGGAACAAGTATCTTCTAATGATTATTGATGACCTCTTCGATCATATCAATAGAGAACGGTGGTTCTCGATGATAGACCTCAGGTCAGGCTATCATCAGGTGAGAGTTCGGGATGAGGACGTGCAGAAGACGACCTTCAGATGTCAGTATGGCCACTATGTGTTCTTGGTTATGACCTTTGGATGAACCAATGCTCCAGCGGTGTTCATGGGCCACATGGACAGGATCTTTCATCCATACCTCGATCGATTTGTCGTATTCTTCATCGACGACATTTTGATATACTCGATGACTGAGGAGGAGCACGCCTACCACTTGCGGGTTGTACTGGACACCCTCCGAGAGAACCAGCTTTATGGAAAGTACTCGGAGTGTCAATTATGGTTACGCGAGGTCCAATTCACGGGTCATGTCATTTCTGAGGTGGGATTCGTGGTGGATCCCATGAAGATCGAGGAAGTTATAGCTTGGGAGCCACCCAGAAGCGTGACCGAGGTGCGGAGTTTCTTGGGACTAGCTGGATACTATCAGTGATTTGTACTAGACTTCTCCAGAGTTGCGGCACCACTCTCAGCTTTGACAAAGAAGGGAAAACCCTTTGTTTGGTCAGACAAATGTCAGCAGAGCTTCCAAGAGCTGAGACAGAGATTGACCAACGCACATATCTTGAGGTTGCCGGAGGAGGGAGTAGGGTACGTAGTCTACTGCGATGCATCAGGGACCGAAATCAGATGTGTCCTGATGCAGGAGCAGGAAATTATCGCCTATGGATCACGTTAGTTGAGGCCTCATGAGCAGAAATACACTACCCATGACCTAGAGTTAGCAGTAGTGGTCTTCGCTCTGAAGACATGGTGGAACTACCTGATGGGCAAGCGCTTTACAGTCTTTTCTGACCATCAGAGTCTCAGGTACATCTTCTCCCAGAAGGACCTGAACCTGAGACAGCGGCGATGGCTTGAGTTCCTCCCGGACTACAACTTTGAGATAGTTTATACTCCCAGGAAGGGGAACGTGGTAGCCGATGCTCTTAGTAGGAGGAAGGGCATTCACCTACTTGAGGAAGCGTCATAGCAGCTAGCCGCTTTGCATATATCTTTCGTGGATAGGGATGGAGCAGCCTTCCTTCAGTCTCTAACAGTCACCCCTCCACTACTACAGCGGGTCAGAGAGGCACATCCTGGGGACACTGACTGTGAGACGCGGCGTGCACAGATATCCTCAGGACATGCACCTGATGGTTATTCCATTGGAGTAGAGCATAACGTCCTTTTCAGAGGACGTACCTTGGTACCAGTTGCTTCACGAGATGAGGTGCTGAGAGAGTTTCACACATCTCCTTTGGCGGTACATCCTGGAGTGGAAAAGATGTACCAGGATCTCAGATGATAACACTGGTGGCCAGTCATGAAGAAGGCTATG
Source organism: Viscum album (assembly GCA_963277665.1). Lineage (NCBI taxonomy): Eukaryota > Viridiplantae > Streptophyta > Magnoliopsida > Santalales > Viscaceae > Viscum > Viscum album. The sequence continues at coordinate 909,587,993 of OY728148.1, forward strand.
GTAGAGTTCGTTTCTCGATGCCTCACCTGCCAGTAGGTGAAGGCATAAAATCAGGTACCAGCAGGCTTGGTACAACCCTTGGAGGTCTCAGAGTGGAAGTGGGACAGGATATCTATGGACTTCATGGCTAGACTTCCATGCACTTCCAGAGGTCACGACTCCATCTGGATGATTGTCGACCGACTCACCAAGTCGGCTCACTTATTACCCATTAGAGAGTAGGGCTTAGTGGAGAGATTGGGAAATCTCTACGTTCAGGAGATTTTATGGTTTCATGTTATTCCATCATCTATCATCTCCGATCGAGATGCTCTCTTTACTTCCCGGCTTTGGAAGGAGTTACAAGAGGCGTTCGGGATGCAGCTACGTCTGAGCACCGCCTTTCACCCTCAGACGGATGGTCAGACGGAGAGGACCATTTAGACTCTCGAGGACATGCTCCATGCATGTGTCCTCGACTTTGGTCACAACTTTGTGGGCCATCTACCCTTGGTGGAGTTAGCGTACGACAACAGCTACCACTCCACCATCGGGATGGCACCATACGAGGCGTTGTACGACCGACCTTGCAGATCTCCTCTGTGCTGGACAGACCCTGGGAAGTTGGCACTTGTGGGACTAGAGATGGTCCAGGCCATGACAGAGAAGGTCCAGGTCATCCAGGAGCAGATGAGGACAGTTCAGAGCCGACAGAAGTCATATGCTGACAGGAGGCTGAGGCCACTAGAGTTCGATGATGGCGACCATGTCTTCTTACGGGTCTCACCTCGACGTGGATTACAAAGATTTGGCCGAGGTGGCAAGTTGTCTCCATGCTTCATCGGACCATTCCAGGTCCTTTACAGTATTGGTGAGGTGGCTTATCGCCTGGCTTTACCACCTCAGTTGCACTGGGTGCATGACGTCTTCCACGTATCTCAGCTGAGGAGATACATGCACGACCCGACACATATCATTGACCATGGGGAGCTGGACATTTATGATGGGGTGACTTTTGCAGAGGTCACAGTGGAGATCGAGGATCGATAGGAGCGGGTCCTACGTGGATGATCGATCCCTCTAGTGAACATCAGATGGAAGCATGGGAACCTCCAAGAGAGCACTTGGGAGCAGGAGGATCAGATGCGTGCTCAGTACCCACATTTGATTTGCTAGTTTATGATGTATCTTTACGGGGACGTAAAGCCCTGAGGTGGGAGTGAAGTAAAGACACATAAAATTCAAGGGAATCTTTTTCATAATTTTCTTGGGAATTTTAAAAGAATGTAGTTTCTGACGGAACCTGATTCCGAGGCCCGGTGTCCCCGGAATCATTTTCCAAAGTTTAGATCGTGTACGTTTAGTGAACGAACGAGCAGGTTTTTCTAACATTTGAATCAGTGCTCAGAATCGAATTCCGAGGGCACTGTTGAAATCGTAGTGCCGGTAAATTCTCAGGAACACCTATTCTGGAGTTGCATTTTCTCGGGTGTGGTTTTTAATTTTTAGGGTTAAGTTAAGGAATAAAAATAAAAGTGGTGCGACTTTTTATTTTTATTATACTTAAGGCAGGATTAACCTATGTTAAGCATATAATATGGGACCCACAATATCCTACCCACTTGATAGGATATTTGTGAGGTGGGGCCCACACAAGCCCCACCATTTCATTCCCTCTGAGTAACGGACCCGCAAACCCCTTCTTTATTGAAAGTCAACCGTGCTTTTTTTTGGGTTATGGAACGCCCCATTAAATTGGGCGGTTAAATTCATTGCAATTAATTCTTTGAATTAATTCATTCGTTTCTTAACTTTGAATTTCAAATTTTTGTCATGAGAATAAAATAAGACCAACACTTGCCTTATTAAGGGGTAGATTGTTGAGAGGATTTGGAGAAAACTCTAAGGCCTGAAGATCTTCATCCTCCTTCACGAAGAACGCGAAGAACGCGAAGAATGCGAAGAATGTCGGCCTTTGAAGAAGGGTGATGAAGAACGCAGAACACTCGGAGATCGACGATAGCGATGCCCCTTCCACAACACGATGATCCTCTTCTTCCACGATGGTCAATTCTGTAATGAACTCACGTTCGACGACAACGTTGAGGTTGGGGTTTGATTCATTTAAATATTTGTGATTTATACCCGTGACGTATGATTAAAATTTGTTGGAGGACTTTTAAAACCACTAACACGGTGGGTGCGGACCAATGAACAAGTACGAACCCACCACCCTTTCGTTCTTGGTGTGCGGAACGGCATGCGACGATTAAGCAGGCCGCATGGGCAAGGTGAGGTCCTCGCAGTGAAGGACGACCCCGGGAGGGCCATTTGCAAAGACATCACGCAATTCCGACCATGGGAACTCATCCGATGGTCCACGGAGTAGCCCGCCGGCACGCCGCCAGGAGGAGCCGCCGCGGCGGCAGGGCGTGGTCCCGTGACCGCATGAAACCAGAGGTGACGGAACACGGCAGCCAGCCGCGTCCGCTGACAAGGGCGGCCCCACGCGGTGTTGTGGTCTCTCCACATGGGGGCAGCACGCCCCCTGCCCACTTCGCTCGGCCGTAACGGCCGGCAGACCTGCTGGCCACCCGGCCAACGTCAGCTGGGTCGCGCCTAGCCGGGTTGGACCTGGAAACGAGTCGGGTCGACCCGGTTCGGGCCGACCAGGGGGGTTGGGCCGGGTCGGTTCGGGCACAAACTCCCTTTTTCGGACATCTTTCGGTCTTTTGCCCATAACATGGGCTACGGACCACCGATCGACGTACCGTAAGCGGCGATGTGATCCTTGGATTGTGTCGGTCGTTTATATATATTACACTCAATGTTTCAGAGTACTTTGAGTTTGGCCAGGTTGGTTCATATACGAAACCAACCGGGCCCTCGGAGTGGAAACGCTCATAACTTGAGCTCCGGATGTTCGATTGGTGTGACGTCGACTTTGTTGGATTCATATAAGTGAGATGGACCTTTTGGATTACTCTGATCGAGGTTTGGACGCATTTGGAGTACGTTCGGGTTGGTTTTGACTTAAAAACCAAATGGACCCCTGGAAAGAAAAAGCCAATAACTTCTAGATCGGGCGTCCGATTGGCACACCGTCTGTGATGTTGAGTTTCTGCTGATGATACAGAACTTTTGGATACATCAACTCCGGACTTTCTGTCAGTTGATGAATCAGCCCCTCGGCTCGTGGAGTGGAACCTCCCGAACGAGGTTGCTGTGTGCGGGAAACCTAGAGCTGGCTGCGTCTGCGATGTCGACAACGACTCTATAGAGATCCTGAGTGGATTCGATGGTGACGACTACAACACTCAGCGATCCTACATGGATCAGTGCTACAGATCCAGTGTGGGTCCGATCTTGTGTGGGTCAGCGCTCAGCGGTCCGGTGTGGGCCAGCGCCTACAGATCCTACGTGGGTCTGATCCTGTGTGGGTCTTTGCAGGGGTTAGTTACCTATCGATCTTCTGTGGGTCAGATCCTTTGTGGGTCATTGCGGGGGTTAGTTACCTATCGAACCTGTGTGGGTTAGATCCTTTGTGGGTCATTGCAGGGGTTAGTACCTCTCGATCCTTTGTGGGTCCGACGTCTTACATGAATCAGTGGATATATCTAATCATCTCTATCGTCATACGAAGAAGTATACCTATTTGAGATGGATCCTGTTTTTCTTTCCTTTGTGGATTGTGTTGTGCTATCCTGTGTGGATTACGTTTTGCTTTCCTGTATGGACTGGGTTGTGCTTGGGCTCGAATGTTGGAGCTGAACTTGGAAGTGATGACTTAGGTATATATACGAGCATATACCTAAGCAGTGTCAGATGTTAATTCATTATTGTATCTTTCCTTTGTGGGTTATCCTTTGTGGAATCTGGGACACCTTCGGCGGTCTCGGGGTCCCTATTGAGTAGCTTATATTCACCCCTGCACAGGCTATGCCCGCACTACGTTGTGTTGGTTGCAGACGACAGACAGCGCTGATCGTGGTTGAGGCATGCGGAGCAGGACGATACCTGGAGGTGGACCACTGGGCGGGACGTACTCGGAGCGGATGGTTGGACCCGAGGAGCTCTGGAGGCTATCTGTACTCCCCTTTCAGGTGGTACTTCCAGTGGGTGGCTCGACACTGCGGCTTTACTTTTAGTTGTTGTTTTCCCTTTCGAGTTGTACTTACTTTCAGTTTGGGTTTGTATTCAGGCCCACTTACATCTTCCGCACTTACTGTTGTACCCAAATTTACTGAGTGTTTACCTCTTCTGCTTGTTTGCTCTATGGTGTTTGTTTACTTTACAAAGGCAATGCCTTCCTTTTTTACCGGGATTTTTGCCTTGGTGCTAGTCGCTAGCCCCTGGCCTATGGAAGGCGGGCCTGGGGTAGTCACGACACGGGCCCCGAGGACGGGTCGTGACAACAAAGGTGTAATTATTGACAATGAGGAGTAGGATATTTATATTAATACTGAGAATGTATTTCCATTTTTCTTTTATATCAACTGTGATTTATCATTTATCATCATTATTTATGATGAAAATGTATTTTTACAGCATGGATTTAGATAAGGATGCTCCAGAACAATTCTCAAATCACCTATGTATGGACCTGCAGGCTCTCCAATCGATGCAACAAATGATCCTCCCAGGTCACCAGAACATTCTCCAGGAGCAAGAATAATGAATGGAGTTATGGTGATAGGTAATCCTCACCCATTAACTCATGTATCCCCTACTAATAAGAGTTTTTCAATCTCCCCCCAAGCTTTTGAAAAAAACACAAAAGAGAGCAATGATATTGATTCGAAGTGTGCGTCAAAAGAGTAAGTATTTATACAATCCATAGGGTATACTACTTACTCAATATATTCTGTTAACCATGTTTTATACTCTTATAGAATCTATGTCTCTCTCCTCTCTCAAGGGATTAAGAGAATATTCTTCAAGACTAGGAAAAGAAACCCCATAGGAAACCCCGTTTCATGCTAATAAATTTTCTATTTTTGTAGATAAATCATAAAAATATTAAGATTAACCTGCTCCAAATTCTACTGAGAGTTAGTAAAGCTATGTTATGATAAAATATATTCCTTGGTTTCTTTTTTCAAAGGATCCTGAAATAATCAACACTGAAATTATTATTGCTTCAAAAGAATGTAATGAAGATATAGTGCAATTTAAGACAAATATTGAGGTTGACCCAAACATGGAAAGACCAGATTCTATTATACCAATTAAATAGTCAATGGAAAAAAGGTCAGCGTAGCAAATTTGGGCATTAACCAACATTTGTTGGAAACCTTAAATGGTGAGGATGCTGTAACATTTCAGGCTGTATATACTGAAATGATGGAGACCCTTAATCCAAATATTGATATTCCAGGTTCCATCAAGCAGTTTGGGGATTTTCATGAAAAATTGAAAGGACATAAGTCCTTATTCTTGCATTTTAAATACATAAATGTTCTTAAAATTCATTCATTACATCAAAGATCATCTTGTGCAGCTTTATATGTAGAAAATTTTACAATGGAACTTCAGGAACATGGTATTCCACTTTATCCTTCAAGTGGGGATGGAGAAACACCTACAAGGGATCTATAATCAAGAGACGTTCCGGAGCCTTCAAATATATTAACTGATCAAATTCAAGGAAATTCCCCTTCTCAAGAAACAAAAACTCAAAACACTAAAGCTGAGAATATAGGGGATGCATCCAGTCAAGTAGTTGACTTATTATTGGGTAAATATAATCAGATGTCTGAATCATATTTGTTTCCTCCATTTGAAAATAATAATGACCTTGATTTATCATTTCGGATTATCAGCTCCTAGATCAGAATGTGAGGCTTCTACTATCTCAAGATAAGTAGAACAAATCAATTCTTTAACAGACATATTTCTATAGTACATTTACCTCATGATAGTGACTTAGATTCAGTCATAGAGATGCAATATGTTCTTGGAATATCACTTAAGAAGACATGGAGACATATCTAGAGCATAATTTCTGAAAAGCCATTAATTGAATTTTTGTTCCATTTTTCATATCTCCCAACATTATTCTGCATATTGGGATTTGGGGTATTTAATTATCAGCCAATCTATGATTCCATGAAAGAGACTATTCACCGACGGGAGCAGGAGCATAAGATGCATCAAAATATTGAAGATGCTAAAAAACTCATCAATATTGAGGGAATTAATGTTTTTGTAGTTTATGCAGAGGAATATCATAACAATAAATTACTCAAAATTTACGAAAAAATCAAAGATACAATGAAGGAGTTGTTATATCTTCAACAAGAATTGGATGTCGTTCATAACATGCTTTAGCAGTTGAATCATACATTGGTAGAAACTCTATTAGAGGGAATATCTACCATTTCAACTACTAAGGAAGAACTTCATCAAGATGAGGAGACTAGAGTTTCTAAACTATATCAACTTCAATAGGCAGCTGATAGAGCATATGAAGTGGTCTAACAAATGAAAATTCATGTTGACAGTTTATTCTAAAACACTATAGTGGGGATCCATTTTGTGGATGGACCTCTATTTTCATATGAATGAAATAAATTCTGTTTTTAATCCTATAAATCATCATTCATATTTTTCATGACCGTAATATGAAAGGTAAATTATGATAATTATTCCTTTATGTTAAACAATCATTATTATAATAACAAGAATGAAGTGCTCAAAATTTTCTTTATTAAGCTGAGGGGCCTAATGGGAATAATTTTATTATTTCTAGGATTATATGGATAACCCCACAAATTTTGTATCTTTGGAACCTTTTTTTATTACTCAATATTACATAAATCATACAAAAATGTATTTTTAGTGAGCTGGTACTAGATGTTTGTTTAGATTTTCCTTCACATGATCACAATCTAATGAGTAACATGTCTTTTGTTACTCGATGTTTAGAGTCACGTATGTTGGAGTATAAATGGCTAATATTTTTGGTCAAATAGATTTGTCTATAAATTTTTGAATTAAATCCCAAACAATACTATATGGCTATGAATTTATTTAATATCATATAAATATTTCCAAGGGGAATCTTGAGCCATGATTTTTATAGTAACCAAATCTAAAACATTTATCAACATAAGGGGAGTTTCTTCCACGAACGAAGTTACCATTATTTTACAAAACCCGTTATAGGGGATATATTATGAAGGTCCAAATAAAGGATATACTGCATAGCCAAATATTAGCATCTTTGAAATGATAGGCATGTTATATAGGCATCATATGCAATGCCTCCTAAGGGAACATGCCGCATAGTCAAGAAAAATAGCACTTTTACGTTTACCATTTTACTTTTGATAGATAGGGGAAATAATATTTGGGTGAATCAAGACCAATCTGGGTGGTTTTTCCAAAGAAATGAATTTTAAGAATGAAAAAGGGGCTATTTTAGACCGACAGAAGTCATGAATAGAAAAACCATTTCTATACAAATGTTTTGTATGAGTAATGGTTAAAATTTATTAGAAAAGGGAATTTCAAATATCATATTGGGAAGTTTTAAGTCATGCAGTGAGAACGTTGTATTGTGTGGTTTTAAGTCATGTAGTGAGGATGTTGTACTGTTCAGTTTTAATTAAAGTAGTGAGAATGTTGTACAGTTCAATTTTAAGTCATGCAGTGCGGATGTTGTACTATGCATTTTTAAGTCATGTAGTGAGGACAATGGGTGGATTTAATTTATGGTCTTTAGCACTGACCAAAATTATGAGAAAACTCTCCTAATTTCCTTATAATTTGTTTGGAAACATAATATCATATTCAGGTATGGATGGGAAAAATGTATACTATGATTTGGGAAATTTTGGAACCGAGGAATGATATGGGAAAAGGGCTAAAAGCATTAGAGGAAGTCTTTTCCAAGAACGAAGATACCCTTACATGAAAAACCTGTTATGGGGGTTGTATTATGCAGAACCAACTAGGACATATGCTGCATTTCCAAATAGTGGAATATTTTTTATGACAGGCCTGTTATGTAGGGAACTTATGCAAGGCTGTCTAAGAGAACGTGCTGCATAGTCAGGAAAAAAGAGCTCTCAAAAGTTTTACATTCTATCGCTAAATGTTGAAGAATGTTTATGGAGATGAAAATTTTCTGAAGCATGTAGTTTGATTTATGGAGAATTTTACCTTAATATAGAAAGGTTATTTCCACCCAAGATGTCCAAATAATCGGAGGAATATGACTTTTATGAAGGCATGACCCAAAGGTAAGAGGTATGGTGCTTGTAGTTTTAGGTCATACAACTAGGACCCTAAAATAGAAACAATATATAAAATATGAGGCCAAATGATATCAAGGTTAATTCATAGATCATTTAACACATGGTGAGAGAGATGTTTAAACCATGGTCTTGAATACTTTCATGTTGTGAGGAAGATAAAGGGGAAAATATACTTGAATGACTTTTTTAAAATATAGATTCTTGTATACTGTCAACAATGATTAAAGTGGACAAAGATATTATAACCAAGAACAAAGTTACCATTATTTGAAAAACTTGATATGGGGTCTGTATTATGCAGAGCCAACTGGGGAATAAGATGTATAGCCAAATAGTGAAATCTTTTTACTGACAGGCTTATTATGTAGGCAACTTATGCAAGTCCGCCTAAGGGCACGTGCTACATTCTCAGGCCAAACAGCTCTGAGATACTAGAAACCCTATTACAAGAAACCATAAGATAATATTATGAAGATATGAAAATATTCATGATTAAAAGTATGAAATATGGAAAGGGTTTATGTTCAATTTATATGAGATATATTTTTGAAACAATATTGGCCATGAGTTTGACATCCTTTACATAGATCTGACTCATATATAAAATGGAGACATTATATGTTTATTTTAAATTAATATTATGATTTTCATTTTAATGTATTGAAATGAGGACATTTTCAACCCCATAAAGTACTAAAACACCTTACTTATATTAAGAATCACCTTATCCAATTCCTAAGCTCACTTGAGCTATGATCGTTGTGAGAAACAAAGAGTAGCAAGAGACCTTTCTATTATACAATGGGGACACACATAAAGAATAGGGGTATCAGATTTCCATATAGTTTAACGTCATGTAGTAAGGATTACATTGAACTGATATGAATGGAATGAAATATTGTCACTTGATTAAGGGACAAAACCCTAGTGTCACTATATGTCTTCCAAGGAAATAATCAAGTTCTACATAGCTCTTAAAACATTCTCTATGCATATTTAACATTTAAACAAGAAATAAAGGGGGGTTTTTATCACAGATGGTCCAAATATTGGAGATATATGCATCTATATGTATCTCAAAATTGATGAGAATCAAGCCGTATTTAGTTATTTAAACAATCATTCCTCATGCTAACGGAGTTTGACATGAAGAATGTGGGATTTTTTTCATGTTCTAAGAAAACAATAACTCTTAAGAAATAAAATGATCTGAGGAACATATCATATATCATAAGGAAACACTCTGTACAGATTTCATTCATATACAGGAGGATAAAAAAAATAAGAAGATTTTGTAATTGTGGTTGGGTCTGAAATTGGACATTCAGGCTTCTTTGCATATCTCATTGAAAATGAGAATCAATCCATACATAGTTATTAAAACATGGTCTCTATGCAGATCTGACTCAGACATAAGATAGTGAGGGAATCATGTACTATTTAAGGAGTAGTGATGATGTCAATGATTTTTTCTTATTGATTCTTCTAACGTTAAATAGAGGAAATGATAGTTGTACAAATGATGATACACATTTTAACATCAAGTAGGATGGACGTTGATGGTTGTTGTTGTCGCGACGCCTTCCCCACAAAGTGTACTCCTCCTTGGGCAGCAATGTGAGAAGGGAGATAATGACCCTCGAGTCCCACCTCCAGTAGGCCCCGGGTTGGCGACTAGAACTGAGGATATAATAAACTCCCAAATGGGAGGCATTACCCTCTAAGAGAACACATGTGGAAGAGATAGATAAGATAGACACCAATCAAATTCAAATCAGACTGAAATATAAAGAAAACCCAACTACACATATGAAATGTCATGAAAGAGAACTACAATTGAAGGAATAAAAACTAAAAGTACCCAAAAGAAAGAAACAACTACAACAACAAGCCCAAACATCTCCTGCAACCCCAAGAAAGTAGAAACCACCTTGATCTCTAACCTGCTCCAAGTGACCTGAAAAATAGTTTATATATACATAGGGTGAGTGTAACAGTATCTTCGGAAGGATCCTCTTCGAAGCCTCTCGTGCAAAAGTAAAGAAAGCATGCTAAAGCAAAGTGGACAACAAGTGAAGCTAATTCGTCACCTAAAAAGGTATACTATGTTTCCAACCTCAACATGGATACTCTCACCAAGTAACACATACAAGAATATATCATATAATAAAGAATTTCAAGGGTTCTCCGCTACTACTTCCCCATTGGTTTTCCTCTTTTCCCCAACGTCATACGTCCTAAGTATCTCTCTCCAAAAAGGCTTCCCATAGACACATGGGTGAAGCACCACAATATGCACCTCATGCACCAAAAAGATTGCCCATAGACACCTAGGAGAAGCACCACACCATCCTCACAACCAAAATTTACCAGGTAGTTTCCATGAGTTTCCACAGCTCGCATAACGTGTATCATACATCGGGTATTATACCTCAAGCCATTACAACCCATGCACCGAGTAAGGATCCTCAAGCCATCATAGCCTATACATGTTAAACCCATAGTAGTCCATAGGATTCTATATCCAGAATATATTTTTGTGAATAACCACAACCCATTACTGCCCTCTACACACATATATGGGGAAAACTAACCAATGTGCCTACCAGCACAAGTAACTACCAAGAAAAAAGAGTGGGGACAAAGGGGGTAGTCAGCCATTCATCCTCCCACTTGAATGTTGGGGAAAACACCCCTCAGGGATCAGAATCCTCGGGGTATTAGTTTCTCTTACTAATAGGGTGGGGTAGTGTATAGAAACACAAAAAGTACAGGATATATCATATCTCACGACCACACTATGGGAATAACCTAGTCATAGACACAACTGCATCTAATGTCTCTCAGACTACGGGTTGTTACTTCTAATACTAGGTATCCTATAAGCACACAACCATTTAAAAAACGTTATTAGACTACTTCATTCAAATTTTCTTTTCATCTCCACTATATGTTAATTAAATCTTTAAACATTAATTAACCATGAACAATCCCACATTAAAATTCCATTATCATCACACCCAAAATTCACGGTCCCTTCAAAATTTCAACCTCATCATTATGTTCCAGCAGACTCCAACCCCATGGGTTAACACCATTTATTCAGTTATTCATTAATCAATTACTTTCCCATATTCCCAAGCATTCTAAAAAAACATTATATGCTACTAAACACAAGGTGGCTCAACACGGTGTTTAGATATACTACCCGTCGAGTCCTTTCCCCCTATTGAATAGCATAGACCCATTACCCATTGAGAAGCTAAACACAAAAAGCACGTGGCATACCCCATGTGTCTTCACCTCTTTTGGGAGAAGGGTAAGCAAGAACATCTACCTTGAGCAGTGGTGAAAAGTAAAGTAGATAAACAACCAAAGAACCAGCAAGAAACCAACAATCACATTCATCCCATTCACCAACCCTGGTGTCCTCCCCGATACCCACATGCATAAATTGATGCATCTCTCCACTATATGCATCATCCGCTTCCATAACCAAAAGGCCTCTAATCCCCCACATATCAGAACTACCATTCGGGATCACATAACAACACAAGCATTAGGAAAGCAAACACCACATCAATGGGGCTCTTGGAAACAATCAAGAGGGTAACTCAGAACCCTTCAAGGAATTTTCAAACAATAATATTCCTTAATCCATCTTGAATTAACATGTTTATAAAACTTTGGTTCCAACATTGGAAAACCTAACCAGTAAGTTATCACAAAAGAATAAACATTCTTACTTCACCAATTTGATTAACATCAAATTTCCATAAGAACCTGATTCGTTTTCATGCATCTTTATCTATATCCAAACAATTATCAATTAATCCCTGTTTAGATTCTTTACCAGTTTTCATCTAGAACAAACCGCTATGAAAAGAAAGAATAGATATCACAGTATTTAGAAAAATATGAGGAAATAGCATACGATCGATAACAATTTATTTATCTGGTTAAAAATATTTATTATCTCAATTACATTTTTCATCCAGGGGAATTACACATGTTAACAATATAGTTTCACATAAAATAAAAAGAAGCAACGAATCCCCTACCTTAAGGGTTTTTGACGAAAACCCCAACAAATGAATAATGCACAAGAAAGATAGGTTGATTCTATAGAATCCTCATTATATCTCTTCTCCTAGAAAGATCAAGACAAAAAATTATCATTTTTTTCATCTTCACACTTTGATATACCCATAACGGGCATAGATCTATGAAACCGAGAGAAGAGGAGAAGTAGATTTAAGTAGATCTAAGAAACCAAACAAGAACGATCACATACCTCAAGAAATCGGCTTCGATTCTCTAAGAGAAGCCTTCCGATAACCTCCAAAATGCTTGGGAGAGGATCTCCTGCCTTCAAGGGAGGTTAATCCTAAGTTATGGCCACTTAGGAGAATAAACGATCTAGTTTGATGTGAAACAATTGAGATCCACAATTTTATGATCTAATTTAAGTGTGCGCACAGTTTTCTCACATGGTTAGACAAACCGTGTGCTAACCATGAAGTCACTATTGCCTCATCAATCACTCCTCGCACAGTTATGCCACATGGTTAGAAAAACTGTGCACTAACTGTGCGTTAGCCACTACCTCTAGTATTAACTATGCACGAGATGGCCGCACGGTTTAGACAAACCATGTGCAGCCCGTGAAAAAGCTATTTCCATTTAGTTTTCCTTAAGGATTAACCCAAACGCACCCCCCAACTCACTACTCCAAAACATGGGTAGTTAGACACATCAAAAGTTCATGTAGAAGTAATGTGACATTACAGTTCACAACTCTGTACCATTGAAACGGTTCATCGAAAACGAAGATTTTGGAAAAGCATTGGGGGTAAGTTAACTTGACCTCTCGGAATGCCTCTAACACTGCATTTTCACAAAATAATGGACTAGAGAGGTCTGGGCCATTACATCAGATGCCTATAAAAACATTCTTGTCCTAGGAAATCCAAAACCCACATAAAGAGAAAACAAAACATGGTCTGAACAGCCACCCATAGAGATTCCTCTCAAAATAGTGCAAGAAAGAAAATCAACAAAGGGAGCTATCTCATAAACAAGAAAGTTTCATAACCACAAAAGATACATCGATACATGGAAATAGTTAAACATCATACAACATTGGGTACTGAGCATGTATCTATGACTCACGTTCCTAAATACTCTCCTTCAGGCCATCGTGTCACCACAAGACACGAACTAAGGGGATAAAACCCACGCGAAACACCTTATCCTTGCGGTCTTGGATATCTATAGGTCATTCCTCAAATGTTGCATCATCATCATCATTGATCTCTCCCCAATCGATGATGTGAGAGTGGTAATGAAGATAACGACGGAGCTGTGATACATGGAAAACATCATGTTTCTGACTCATCTGTGGGGGAAGTGCTACTCGATACACCAAAAATCCATTACGAACTAATACCTCTAAAGGCCCAACAAACTATAGAGAACTCTTACTTCCACGACCAAACCATCTCTACCCACGATGTGGAATCACCTTAAGAATCACATGATACCCAACATTAAACTCTAAGGGTTTCCTTTGATCGACATATGATTTCTGACAATATTGCACTGCCTTTATCCTCTCACGAATCACCTAAACCATCTCTATTGTATTCTACACTAGTTCTCGTCTGATAATTGCTGAATCTCCGACCCCAGTCCATCACAACGGAGAATGGCACAACCATCCATATAATGCTTCAAATGGCGCCATAACGACGGTGGAGTGAAAACTATTATTGTAAGCAAACTCCACCAAGGGTAAGTGCCTCATCCATGATCCTCCAAAATCAAGAACATAAGAGTATAACATGTCTTCAAGAGTTTGGATGGTGCACCCTGTCTGACCATTCATTTGAGGATGAACAGTAGTGTTAAGGAATAGATTAAAACCGAAATCATGTTGGATACCTCTCCACACCCTAGTGGTAAAACAAGGATCTCGATCTGAAATCATCTTCCTAGGGATTCCAGGAATTCTGACCACCTCCTCTAGATACTGCCTCTACAAAACATCTACTTAACCTGACTCCTTGATCTCTATGACTTGGACTGATTTTGTTAAACGATCCACTACCACCCAAATAGCATCATGAAATCCCAGAGATCGAGGTCAACTAGTAAAAAAGTCTGTAGAGATGTCTTCCCACTTCCTCTGAGAGGTCTCTAATGGCTGGAGAATACCACCAAGAACACGGTGTTCAGCCTTCACCTTCTGGAAAACTAAACATTGAGACACAAGCTCCACAACTACACGCTTCAACCCAGGCCACCAAAAATGACTCCGTAAGGATTGGTACATCTTTTTCATGCTTGGATGTACCGCTAAAGGTGAACATATGGAACTCTATAAGAAGTATGTCACACATTATCAAGGGAACAAAAATACTTCCATGATATAACTCTTGGTGTTGTTCATCTTTAGTCCAACCATCAGGGGCCTCACCACAAACAAATCGGTCTCTCCAGAAATCCTTACCTAGATCTCCCAACTGGGACTCTTCCAAATTTTGCATCAGGGATAACTGTATCGTTATCTGAAAAAGACAACCTCTAACTCCAACTTCTCCCATATCAAGATGTAATACTAACAATTCTTCCATTACTCTCCATGAATCACCGGATTCACGCACAGCATCACTACGTGACTTTCGGCTGAGCGCATCAGCCATAACATTCCACTTTCTAGGTGTATACGATATTTCAAAGTTGTATTCCTGCAATAACTCCATCCACCGATGCTATCATAAGTTCAGGTCACGCTAGGAGAAAACATACCTAAGACTCTTATGATCAGTGAAAACCACAAAGTGCTCACCAATGAGGTAATGTCTCCAAAACATCGAGGAAAAAACCACGGCTTCCAAATAAAGATCATGGGTAGAATAGTTTCATTCATGGGGACATAACAATCGAGACCCATAATAAACAATTGACCACTTCTGAATGAGAACACAACATAACCCTAGATGTAAAGAATCACAAAATAAATCAAACTGAACTCCTTCAGCTGAATGACAAAGGACTGGAGCAATTAATAACGTCTCCTTAGATACTCAAAAGCTGCCTAACATTGATAATTCCATATGAATGCCTGATCCTTCCTGTTCAAAGCTATTAGAGGGGTTTCAACTCATGAGAAATTGGCTACGAACCTCAGGTAGTAGCCTGTGAGACTATGAAAACTTCACACCTCTAACATTGTCTTGGGGGCTGCCCAAGACACAAATGCTTCTATCTTCGATGGATCTATAGAAACTCCCTTTTGGGACACAACATGCCCCAAGAAATGGATTTCTTGAGCCCAAATCTCACACTTTGACAACTTCCCAAATAGCTGATGTTGACGAAGAACTCTTAAGACGGCTCGTAGATGCTCTGCATGCTCCTCATCATATGTGGAGTACACAAGGATGTCGTTAATGAAAACCACCAAAAAATTGTCAAAGAACTCATGGAATACAACATTCACCAACCTCATGAATACACCTGGAGCATTCGTCATGCCAAACAGAATTACAATGTACTCATAATGGCCATGATGACAATAGAAAGCAGTCTTCAGGATATCCTCATCCTTCACACGCATCTGATGATATCCTGACCGCATGTCAATATTTGAGAACCAACTTCAACCCTTCAGTTGATCGAATAAGTCATCAATCTGTGGAAGAGGATAGAGATTCTTTATTGTCACTTTTTTCAAGCGATGAT
This sequence comes from Viscum album, assembly GCA_963277665.1. Lineage (NCBI taxonomy): Eukaryota > Viridiplantae > Streptophyta > Magnoliopsida > Santalales > Viscaceae > Viscum > Viscum album. The sequence continues at coordinate 909,603,979 of OY728148.1, forward strand.
AATCGACACACAACCACAAACTTTCGTAAGACTTCTTCATGAACAAAACTTTTTCACCCAACGGTGACACACTTGGCCGAACAAAACCACACATTAATAGACCATCAAACTGTATACATAGCTTTCGTAACATGGAAGGGGCCATCCTATATTGATACATAGAGATAGGATATTTTCCTAGCTGTAGCTAAATCCCAAACATGATCTCTCATCGAGGGGGGTAATACTACATTACCTTTTGGAAAGACATCAGGGTACTCCTATATGTCCCTAGGAAATGCTAACTGCTGAACCTCTGAAGAACTCAACATCCTCTCAGACATCATGGATGATAAGGATGGAACACGCCTATGACCCATTCAAGGATCTCTCTCACTAACAAACACCACTTTCTCTCCATCCACATAAAGGAAAAAGTGCTTCTTCTTGAAGTAATCCATGATAGCCTGTATAGAATACAACCAATCCATGTCGAGGATGACATCAGATGGTTGTATTCGTAAACATAGGAAATCTCCCCCAGAGCGGTGTTTCCCCAACACTAGCTCACTGTCTCTACATACTTAATACAATTCAGCTCGACCTCCAACTAGCGTAGTCAACGCCATGGGCACTGGAAGCATCTCCACCTCAAGTCCCAAAGCATGGACAGGGGTAGGTGATATGAAAGAGTGTGTCACTCCTAAGTCAAACAAGGCATTCACCAAGGACGAAAACAAGAAAAGGGTACCTCGAACGACGTCTGGCTCGCCTGGGCATGGCAAATCTTGAGTATAAAGCTGACCAAGACCTCCTCCGAGACCTCTCTAGCCCTGATGATGACCACCACCATGGTCGCGCTCTACTCTCTAAGGACGGGGAGTGTCATGGGGAAGTCCTCTACCTACCCCATCTACCCTCTACTGATTTAAAGCTGGTACAACTGGCTGCTGCTACCTCTACTGAAACTGCCTCAATGGAGGAACCTGAAGTGTTACACCTAGTGCATGATGACCTCTCTGAAAGGTTGGGAACTCTCACAGTTGATGACTATGACCACCATAAGAAAAAAAGAGCTTGATTACTTGGTATAGGCCGATGAGTTGATTTCTCTGGAAAAACGAGATGTGAAGGGCTGGGACCTACCCCCGGCTGAACAGAAACTCTTATGCCCTGAAAACAAGGAACCCTATACCATATCTCTGCTTCATAATGGATCATGAAGATCCCCCTCTTATGATGATCCGGTCCTGGAAAAATTCCTCTCGGCATCCTCTTCCCTTTCCAGCACCTCAAGATAAGTCTTTAGTATAAATGGGGTGACCTAGCGTTGGATCTCTAGATGCAAAGCCTCCTCTAAATGCCTCGCCCTGGCCTCCTCATCTAGTAACAGGTCTAAAGCATATCTTTAAAGGTACATAAAACAAATTCCAAACTCTCAAATAGTAGAGCGCCCCTGTGGACGGGTCAGAAGCTTTTGGTGATTGGACGACTTAACAGTCTAATAAAGGAACTCAGCACTAAACTTGTCTCCGAACTCCTCCCATGAGATCGCTGACTCCTCACAATCCCCGAGGTACAAGAACCACCACTGCTTTGATGCTCCTTAAAGCATCGTCATAACTAAGGACACCCAATTCTCCTTCTGAGGACATATCGAACTGAATCCTATCTCAACCTCCTCCAACCATTCTTCCGTGACTGCATCTGAAACGGAGCCCTTGTACTTCTGAAGACTTTGGCACTGAAACTCACAGAGTGTCTTCCTCCATGTGTCGCCGTCATCAACCTCTACCCTGTGGCGATCTGCTGGAACAACCTGCTAGGAATTTTCTATGCAAACCTGACGAGGACATCGACCTAGAGCCATACCAATAAAATAACAAACGTTAGAGTTCCTAAACCTGGAATATGGAAGACTCAACATTAATTAATTAATTGTTTTCATTTATTCATTTTATGTTAACCTATCTTATGTTCTACCCATTCAAACTCGGGAACAAAGAAGAATGATGCATGATCCTTTCCTAGGTCTCTACCCTGCAACTAATATCACCTTGTTTAGTAGGCACTGTAAACTTAAAGGTCTGTAAATCAGATCATAGGGGGAACTAACTACCTATGTCTCAGCCAGTCTCCATTGTTTACCTCACTTTCTAAACACGAATGACATTGTTTCCCTACCAACCCATGCAACTTCACATGTGCCTAACTTCAAAATCCATCCTATACCTCAACCAGACCTCTGATACCACTCTTTCATGACCCCCTCCCCACAATGTTTACCCCTCCTAGGTCGGGAATGTGAGAAGGGAGATAATGACCCCTGAGTCCCACCTCCAGTAGGTCCCGGGATGCTGACTAGCACCTAGGGTATAATAAACTCACAAATGGGAGGCATTACCCTCTAAGAGAACACATGCAGAAGAGAGAGATAAGATAGACACCAATATACTCCAACTCAGACTGCAATATAATGAAAACCCAAGTACACATATGAAATGTCTAACACCCTAAGCTTCCATGGTATGCTTCTCTTTGAATAATACAATAGCATGTGTTGTACGCAACACTGAGTTCAAACACACCATGACTTACCAAACTAGCCGTTCAAAAGAAGTTTTGAATTGTATTAAGTGAATTTTAAATTTAATATTATCCTTATAATTTTAGAATCCATATTATGATTTTTTTATACGTAATGTAAGAACAAATAAATTTTTTTTCTGGAAAAAGAATTATTTTTTAAAAAATGCAATTTTATCACCTTTTAATGGTGAAGTCTTTTTAAATCCAATATTTGAAAATTTTATATATTCAATTTGACAAAATAAACTTCTTCTTTAGAATTGTGACATAAGAATTTAGTTTCAATAATGTTTTGGTGTTTTTCTGATAACTTTCATATTTGGGTGAATAGTGAAAAATACTATATTTTAACAGGAAACAACTTTTTTAATCAAAATAATTTATATTGTTAAATTATACATATTAATGGTATGTAAGTATAAATAGATTATATTTTTATCATTTAATCCAATGATGGTCATTGTATGTAATTTCATTTTAAAATTGGACATAATCAAGTGTCAAACTTTTGGTAGTTATTATTTTTTTTAAAAATACTCCTTTTGGTTTTAACAGTAGAAATTAATTTTAAATCAATAAATGCAACATTTCTGTTTTGAATTTGGTAAAATAGAACTTCATTTTTGGATTCAGAATATTGAAATTATATTAGGGTGAAATTTTGGTACTTTTCGGATCAATATGATATTTTGATGAATAGTGAAAATTACTAAATTTTAATTAAAAACAATTTTTTTAATCGAAATAATTAATAATGATAAATTATGAATTTGAGTGGTGTTAAAAAATATTTAGAATATATTTTTACCATTTAATACAATGTTGGTCAATGGAAATATTTTCACTATTAAACCAGACATAAACAAGTATCAATCTTTTGATAGTTATTATTTCTTAAAAACACGCTTTTTGTTTTGACAATGGGAATTAATTTTAAATTAATTTCTGCCACTTCGTTGTTTCTAATTTAGAAAAATGGATTCCATATTTGTAATCAGGATTTCCAAATTGTTTAAATAGGTAACTTTTATTTTTAGACACTTTGAATAATTATTTCGCTAAATATTTAATTTACTATTGTTAAAAGGTAAATCCGGGAAATAAAGGTAAAAAATAATATAATAATAATAATAAATTATCATAAAACGTGTCCTAACATTACTTGTGGATACATTTCCGACCATGGGCATCTTTTTTTCGATTTTGGGACCCCATGGATCCACTTGTAGGTGATAGGGCCACTTTATATTAATTAAGTTAAAGTGAATACAAAAATGGCATAAGCATATATATTTTCGCAAAACTTTTTTTACATAGAGTAATATATGTTGTATTTTAGACTATAAATATTCATTATAAAGATAAAATGATTTCCTACATAATGGTATTTTATTTTTAATTTTTAGTCATTTAATAATTAATATTATTTATGACACAATAATGATGCATTATTTTCCTTATTAATGAATGAATCAAATAATTGGTATTATAAATGTTAAAATAAATTTTATTTGAATGTTTTGATGACATAAATGAATGTTATTGTTTAATATGACATTATATTATTGCTTAAATGGATTTTTTTCGAATTAATAAATTTGTTAAGACTTCATCAAAAATCAATTATTGAATAGTATCAAAATTGACATAAATGAGTTTTAAAAAAAATATTATATTGTTAATTGATATTCAATTTATAAAAATAAATGTCTTGGCCACGATACTTATATCATGATAGGTGTATCATTTATGGACCACTTGGGGGTCTCTTAGAAGTATATGGTATGTTTATTAACTATATAATATAAAAATACAAAGAGACATGGTAAATGTCAATCTAATTAACTAAGAGTTAAACCTAAATGATAAGGTTAATATAATGACCAAAACCTGTCTAAAATCTATTGGTTGAGTGGTTTTCTACCTATCCACACCTTAAAATTTAAATAATCCACTTTGGATCCATTATAAACCAAATATTAATTTATTATAAAATAATATTTCTACCTTTTCCAAAGGTGCCCCTCACCCCACTTATAAAAGGGAACTCCCCCTTCTTACTAATTGACACATTAAAAGCATTTTGGATCGGCCAAAACCTGACCAAATTTTCTCTCAACTTCTTTCACTACACCCTATAGGGATTAGTTTGATCAGAAAGCCATCCTAAGGGGCCCTTTTGATCAAATCAAAAGGAAGAACCTGAAGAAGAGGTAATGTTTTCACCACCCTTTTTCAAGTTCATTTCTTCTTCAACTTCTTCTTTCTTTTTTATTCCCACTCTAAAATAATAACTCTAGTATCTACTATAAAATGTGATATTATTATAAATATGGTACAACCATATTCATTATTCTATCCATAATTTGAATGACATGTCACTATATGTGCGTACGTACGGCTTACCGTATCCACGTCATGGTGTAATTGTTATTCAATATATTACTATTTGTATGGGTATAATAATGATATGTAATTCATGTAAATAATAAATATAATATGATAAATACTATGTATATATGATATACCATCCAATTATATATTATTTTAATATCAAAAGAATGATATTGTCGCTCGTGCGTATGTACAGACTACCGTCTCCACGAACATGATGAGATTCATTTCCCATCGTATCCATTCAAGAATAATTATCATTTAATGATTAAAAATAAATTTTAATAACTTTATATCATTCTGGATATGAATAAGAAACAACCTATCCATAACAAACACGTCATACATAACAAAACATATAAAAGAAAACACGTAAGTTAACACCCGAAACGACGATAATACTAAAGAATTATTAACAAATCATTATTAGAAGATCATATATGATATCATAATTATGTATATGGTTATTGAATAATTTAATAACAATATTTTTACTATTATACATGAGGTTAAAATACCATCGACTAAGTAAAAGCACAAGGTAATGAGTTTTCATCTCACTCCTTATTCCCGTGATATTCATGCTATATTGCCACTATTACCATTTTTATGGTGTATGTACTGCCCATAATTGTATTCTTTATGTAATAAACTTTAATTTATGTGTATTTACATATTAATAGTATGATACCTCTTTCATGGGGTGTATGTTTCGTATGTTACCAAATTGGTAACGGTTAATTTCACAATCTCTTTATTATCTGAGGTTGTTTTTACTTAAGTATCTACTGGGACATATTTATTATCCATATACATGTTTTATGAAAGAGTTTTAAAAGGGATTATTTTACGGTACATTTTACTAAAACATCATTTCAGTTGTTTTAAATTTTTATTCTTCAAAATATTTCTCATTAATGTCCATGTCTTCAACATCGTTTATAAGGATTTATTTATATGGACAGGAATGTTTTTAAAAATGATAATTCATTTCAAAAGATTCAAAGTGGTATGGGAGAATTTTATTCAAAAATGTCTTTAAATGACTTCTTTTCTAAATTGTATGAATTTTAAATGTTTTCATAAAAAAGGGTTATTTCTCTCAAAGAGTTTTACAAATCATTTTTATCTATGTCAACATCCTTTAATAAATTTTACATCTGTTTGAAGTTGATTTATTATGATACAAATCATCCGTATTATATTTAAGGTTTTGCGATATGTTTGACTATGGATGAGTTATTTTTATGTCATTAATGGTTCATTATTAATGTTTTGTCATTTTGTATGCTAGTTTTAATACGAATGTTTATGTTATATTTCATCCTCTTCTTAAGATGAATGTGTTGGACTAGTATGTTTTGTGTTGGGGACCGGTAAAAGTAAGCCCTCCAGGTTGGGGTCCAGTTACAACAGACCCTCCGGGTTGGTGTCCGGTTATTAGAAGCACTCCGGGTTGGTGTCCGGTTATTAGAGGCACTATGGGATGGTGTCCGGTTAATAGAGGCACTCCGGGTTGGTGCCTGGTTATTATAGGCACTCCGTGTTGGGTTCTGGATACAGTTATCACTTAGGTCTTGGAACGAGGCCCTGAAACAGAAATTAATGTTTGGCATTATACATTCCATCATTATGAAAGTTGTTATTGATATTCCATTTGATTATTCGATTAGTAGAATATCCATGTGAATAAGTAAATGACATTACTTCATTTTATTTCAGCCATATTATGCTGAAGTTCAAGTTTAAAAGGCTTTTGTTTTAGTTTTATACATTGCCATAAATTTTTATGATTATTTATAAAAGTTTACACTGTATTTCTTACCTTTACTAAGCGTTTGATCTCAACCCTTTCTATGTTTTATTTTCCCAGGATTCCAAGAAGTGTATTGTGATTGATATGCAGGGTTAAGATAAGGGAAATATGGCATTCATAAATGATTATTTATGTTGTTTTATATCTTATAAAGTGTAATGTAACATTCATGTATGTAATATAATTTCCAAGACTGCTAAACTGATCGGTCCTTCGGGACATGATTCCTTGTAATCAAGCCAATGTATTAAAATAATGCCCCGACTCTGGGTAACTGGGTCAGGGAATTACGGTTGGTATCAGAGGATGTTTAACAATAACCTTGGAAACTATATTTAGATAAAATATGATTAGAGCACATTAACCTAAGATAGATTTTGAGGATTCTTATAGAAGAACTTCCTAGAATTTTAGTAATGTAGGGATTTTGTGAGTTTTCCAAGAAAATACATCCTTGTCTGGATACGACTAGGTAGAGGCAGCTCTGGCACAAATGTTTCTAGGGGTAAAACCCAAAAGCACTGCTTTGATCTAGACTCGAACATGAACTAGTTCACGACAATGAGCCTTGCTGCACACTTGTTTAAGAAACTCCCGAGGGATATTCTTAAGATAATTATCATTTTGTTTACAAACCATTATGAAGGGTTTATGTGTATATACATTCTCAAGGAAGACATTTTTATGATTATGTATTATAACCATAAACTGTTTAATTTATGTTAAGTGTTTTACAAGTTCTGTATTATGTATTTCTATTCATAAAAAATCTATTCCATGCCATTGTTTAGAGATGGTGCCCATTAAAAGGAATGAGAACTCCAGCAATACGAATGATCCAAAGAGTAAGAAAGATCATATCGTTCATGCTCTTAAGACAGAATTTAGAATAGAAATAGTCCCCCATGTATTATCATCATATGATGAAATTGTATCATGTGTCGATAAGATAATTAAAGAATCCTCAGAGTCATATGGCTTTGAAGGAAAGACAGAGAAGGAATTGATGGTAGAGAGAAGGACAGATAAAGTGAAGAAGGTAAAGAAGGATTTTCCCATATGTTATAACTATAGAAAGAATCACCTTGGAAAATGCTTAAAGGGAATGGTAGTATGTTATAAGTATGAAGAAAAAGGACACCAAGTACGTGACAGCAAGGATAAGAAAAGGGGTTCAAATTTCCAATGCTTCATCTACAAGGAGATTGGACACTATGCGAACAAATGTCCCAGTCATCTGACTATGCCACAAATGATGCTATTGGATAATAATCAAGTTATGATACTACCGTAAATGTATCAATGATGTACATGAAATAAATAAGGATTGTATTGTAGTACTATTTCATTGAGGATTTTGGATTTTATGGTACTGTGAAAAGTTACTCTACAGAGAGTTAAACTTTTTTTAAAATATATGTTTGAGAGAAAGATAAACCATAAAATGGTTCTGATACCGAGGTAGTGATTTTGGAATAATACATAATTGATTTGGATAAATTTTATTGGATATTCTTGACTACCATGAAACTGATTAATGATTTTTCATCATTGGAGTTTAAAACATTTTTTTGATAGAAGGAATATATACAATATTTTATAAAGAATAGGGGAGAATGAATGTAATCAATAATGTTTTATGGTAATTCAGGATGTAACAATGTTTTAAAATAATACATGGTGAAGGTGTTCACTTGTTATTACGTGAAAAAAAGGATCTTCATTGTGTTTACCTTCCTTATAGATTTTAGACTGTGTGTTTGGAAAGAAGTATTTTGGATAAGTCTAGTTTGAGATTATTTTTGGATTGCCATAAAAAGGACAACCCCGAGGTCGGGCGACAACCCGTCGCGTCCGGCAAGGCCGCGAGACTTGAACCCGCAACCGAGGGCGACAAGGGTGTATCACCTACCACTAACCCACGTGATGTCCTGGATTGAATAATGTAGTTTTTTTAAAGGGTCTGGTAGATGAATTATAAATTCATTTTTGGAACCCTATACGAATAGGATAAATAGAATTTTTTAGTGAAATTATCTTTTAGAGTGAAAGATGAGTATTTGGTAGAAATTAGTTAAAAGATGTATCTCTAATTTTTAAGTATATATATATATATATATTTTAATTATTATCTTATTCTATGAAGAAATAAATTCTTAAACTCTAGGTAAGGCATCTTAAAACCAAAACTGTGTTATTCTAATACCTTACATTCTGTTGAATCGATGGTATTTTAAATCATCATAGATTGGTGGCTTTGAGGCCCAAAATTCTACAATTGTTTGTGATTGAAGACCGCAATCACTCCTTATAAAAATTTATGTTTCTCCTCCAATTATATGTGTCTAATTTCCATCAATGTTATCCTAATCGAGATCATAATTTGGTGGTGACCCTTTCATTTCACTTTTCCTCTTATTAAGACTAAATTTTATTAACCTAATTTATGATATGGGTTTTCCCAATGGTATTTACTATTTTCAATCTTTTATTTTCAAAAAATAATTTCAAATTGTGAGGACAAAAATTATTGAATCAGGGAAGAATTTATCACACCATGCTTCCACGGTACACTTCTCTTTGAATAATATAATATCATGTTTTGTACGCAACACTGAGTTCAAACACACCATGACTTACCAAACTACCAGTTAGAAAGTTGTTATGAATAGTATTAACTGAATTTTAAATTTTATATTATCCTTATAATTTTAGAATCCATATTATGAGTTTCTTAGACATAATGTAAGAATAAATATATATTTTTTTCAGATAAAAGAAGTATTTTAAAAAAAATGCAATTTTAACACCTTCTAATAGGGAATCCTTCTTAAATCTAATATTTGGAACTGTTAGATATTCAATTTTACAAAATAAACTTCTTATTTAGAATTGGGACAAAATAATTTAGTTTCAATAATGGTTTTGTGTTTTTTTGATAACTTTCATATTTGGGTGAATAGTGAAAAATACTATATTTTAACTGGAAACAACTTTTTTAATCAAAATAATTTATATTGTAAAATTATACATTTTAATGATATGGAAGAATAAATATATTATATTTTTACCATTTAATCCAATGATGATAATTATACGTAATTTCATTTTAAAATTGGACATAATTAAGTGTCAAACTTTTGATAGTTCTTATTTATTAAAAATATGCCTTTTGGTTTTAACAGCAGAAATTAATTTTAAATTAATAAATGAAACATCTATGTTATTAATTTGGTAAAATAGACTTCATTTTTGGATTCTTAATATCAAAATTATGTTAGGGTGAAATTTTGGTACTTTTCTGATAACTTTCATATTTTGATGAATAGTGAAAATTACTAAATTTTAATTAAAAAAACTTTTTTAATCGAAATAATTAATAATGATAAATTATGAATTTGAGTGGTTTTAAAGATTATTTATAATATATTTTTACCATTTAATACAATGTTATTCATTGGAAATAATTTTACAATTAAACCGGACATAAACAACTATCAATCTTTTGATAGTTTTATTTCAAAAAATATGATTTTTGTTTTGACAACATGAATTAATTTTAAATTAATTTCTGCCACTTCTATATTTTGAATTTGAGAAAATGGATTCTATATTTTGAACAAGGATGGCCAAATTGTGTAAATAGGTAACTTTCATATTGAGACATTTTGAATAATTACTTCGGTAAATATTTTATTTACCATGGTTAAATGGTAAATCCGGTAAATAAGGGTAAAAAATAATATTATAATAATAATAAATTACCCTAAAACGTGTTCTAATCTTAGTGGTGGATACATGTCCGACCATGGGAATCTTTGGGTCGATTTTGGGACCCCATTGAGCCACTTATAGGTGATAGAGACACTTTATATTAATTACGTTAAAGTAAATACAAAAATGGCATAAGCATATATCTTTTAGAAAACCAATTTTTACATAGGGTTATGTATGTTGAATTTTCGACTATGAATATTCATTAGAAATATAAAACTATTTCCTACATAATTTTATTTTATTTATAATTTTTATACATTTAATAATTAATATTATTTATTACACAATAATGATGCAGTATTTTCCTTATTAATAAATGAATCAAATAATTGGTATTATAAATGTTAATATAAATATAATTTGAAAATTTGTATGACATACATGAATTTTATTGGTTAATATGACATTATATAATTTTTTAAATGGATATGGTTCCAAATAATAATTTTTTTATGACTTTAACAAAAATCAATTATTGAATAGTGTCAATATTGACATAAATGAGTTTTTAAAACAGATATTACATTATTAATTGATATTCAATTTCTAAAAATCTATGGTTAGGCCAAGAGACATATATCATGATAGGTGTATCATTAATGGACCCCTTGGGGGTCTTTTGTATGTATATGGTATGTTTATTAACTATATAATATAAAAATACAAAGTGACATGGTAAATGACAATCTAATTAACTAAGAGTTAAAACTAAAAGATAAGGTTAATATAATGACCAAACCCTGTCTAAAATCTATTGGTTTAGTTTTATTCTACCTATCCCCACCTTAAACTTTAAATAATCCACTTCGGAACTATTAGAAACTGAATATGAATTTATTCTAAAATAATATTTCTAGGTTTTCCAAAGGTGCCCCTCACCCCTCTTATAAAAGGGAACTCCCCCTTCTCAATAATTCAAACATTCAAAGCCTTTTGGATCATCCAAATCCTGCCCAAATACTCTCTAAACATCTCTCACATCAACATAGAGGCCTTAGTTTGATCATAAATCCAACCTATGGATCCCTTTTGATCAAATCAAAAGGAAGAACCCGAAGAAGAGGTAATGTTTTCACCACCCTTTTTCAAGTTCATTTCAACTTCAACATCTTCTTTATTTGTTATTACCATTCAAAAATAATAACTCCAGCATCTCCTATATACTATGATATTATTATAAATATGGTACAACCATATTAAGTATTTTATCCATCCTTTGAATGACATGTCACCATATGTTTGTACGTACAACTTACCGTCTCCACGTCGTGGTGTAATTGTTATTCAATATATTATTATTTGGATCGGTATTATAATGATATGAAATTCATGTAAATAATAAATATAACATGATAATGATTCTGTATATATGATATACCTTCCAATTATATATTATTTTAATATAAAAAGAATGATATTGTCGCTCGTGCGTACGTACGGACTACCGTCTCCACGAAAGCGATGAGATTCATTCCCCATCGTATACATTCAAGACTAATTATCATTTAATGATTAAAAATAAGGTTTATGAACATTATATAATTTTGGATATGAATAAGATACAACTTATCCACAAAAAAAATTGCTTATGTAACAAAACATATAAATGAAAACGAGTAAGTTTACACCTGAAATGACAATAATACTAAAGTATTATTAACAAAGCATTATTAGAAGATCATATATGAAATCATAATTATGTATATGGTTATTTTATAATTTAATAACAATTTTTTAACTATTATACAGGAGGTTAACATACCATCGACTAAGGAAAAGTACAAGGTAAGGGGTTTTCATCTCACTACTTATTCCCGTGAGATTCATGCCATATTGTCACTATTACCATTTGTGTGGTGTATGTACTAACCCTAATTGTATTAATTATGTAATACACTTTAATTTATGTGTATTTACATATTCATTATATGATATCTCTTTCATGGGATGTGTGGTTCGTAAGTTACCAAATTGGTAAGGGTTAATTTCACAATCTCTTTACTATCTGAGGTTGTTTTTACGTAAGTATCTACTGGGACATATTTATTATCCATGTACATGTTTTATGAAAGAGTTTTAAAAGGGATTATATTAAGGGACTTTTTACTAAAACATCATTTCAAATGTTTTAAATATTTATTCTTCTAAATCTTTCTCATTAATGTCCCTGTTTTCAAAATGGTTTATAAGGATTTATTTATATGGACATGAATGTTTTTAAAAATGTAAATTCCTTTCAAAACTTTCAAAGTTTAATGGGACACTTTGATTCAAAAATGCCATTAAATGACTTCTTTTATAAATTTTGTGGCTTTTAAATGTTTTAATGAAAAATGGGTATTTCTCTTAAAGAGTTTTTAAAATCATTTTCATCTATGTCAACTTCCTTTGTTAAATTTTACACTTGTTTAAAGTGTATTTATTATAATACAAATCATCCGTATTCTATTTAAGGTTTTGTGATATGTTTGACTATGGATGAGTTGTTTTTAAGTCATTAATGGTTTATGATTAATTTTTTGGCATTTCATATGCTAGTTTAAATACGAATGTTTATGTTATATTTCATCCTCTTCTTAAGATGAATTTGTTGGACTAGTATGTTCCGGGTTGGGGACCAGTAAAAGTAAGCCCTCCGGGTTGGGGTTTGGTTACAGAAAACCCTCCAGGTTGGTGTCCAGTTATTAGAGGCACTCCAGGTTGGTGTCCGGTTTTTAGAGGCTCTCTAGGTTGGTGTCTAGTTATTAGAGGCACTCTGGGTTGGTGTCCGGTTATTAGAGGCACTCCGGGTTGGTGTCTAGTTATTAGAGGCACTCTAGGTTGGTTTCCGGATACAGTATTCCCATAGGTCTTGGCACGAGGCCTTGACACAGAAATTAAAGTTTGGCATTATACATTCCATTATTATGAAAGTGGTTATTGATATTGCATATGATAATTCTATTAGTAGAATATCCATTTGAATAAGTAAATATAATTTTTCCTTTTAATTCTGCCATATTATGCTGAAGATCATGTTTAAAAGGCTTTTGTTTTAGTTTTATAAATTTTCTTAAATGTTTATGCTTATTTATGAGAGTTTCCGCTGTATTACTTACCCTTAATGAGTGTTTGAGCTCACCCCTTTCTATGTGTTATATTCCTAGGATTCCTAGAAGTGTATTGTGATTGATATGTAGGGTTCAGACAAGGGAAATATGGCATTCATAAATTATTAATTATGTTGTATTGTATCTTATAAGGTGTAATGTGACATTCATGTATGTAATCTATTTTCCAAGACTTATAAACTGATCGGTCCTTCGAGACTTTATTCCTTGTAACCATGCCAATGTATTAAAATAATGCACCAACACTGGGTAACTGGGGTCGGGGAGTTACAAAATTTTATGCACAAGAACTACAACAGAAAAGAGATAAACTACAAGTACCTAAAAGAAATAAAATAACTGCAACCACAAGCACGAATAGCTCCTGCAACCCCAAGCTCGTAGAAACCATCTTGATCTCCAACCTGCTCCAAGTGACCTGAAAAATAGTTTATATGTACATAGTGTGAGTATAACAGTATACTCAGTAGGATCCTCCCCGAAGCCTCTCGTGAAAGAGTAAAATCATGGTAAAGAACAGTGGACAACAAGTGAAACTAACTCATCACATAAACAGATATACAATGTTCCCAACCTCACCATGGCCACTCTCACTGAGTAACGCATACAAGAATATATCATATAATAAATAATAGCATGGGTAACCTGCTACTACTTCCCCACTGGTTTGTCGCTTTTCCCCAACGCCACACATCCTAAGCATGTCTCTCCAAAAAGGCTTGCCCGCAGATACCTAGGTGAAGCACCACAATATGAACCTTGTGCACCACAGAGGCATACCCTTAGACTCCTGGGCGAAGCACCACACCATCCTCACACCCAAAAGTTACCATTAGTTTCCATAAACCTCCACAGCTTATATAACGTGTATCATACGTCGGGTATTATACCTCAATCCATTACAACACATACACCGAGTAAGTATGATCAAGTCATCACATCCTATAGACGTTACACCTATAGTAGTCCATAGGATTATATATCCAAAATATATGTGTGTGAATAACCACAAGTCGTTACATCCCTCTACACACATATATGGGAAAAAATAACCAATGTGCCTACCCTCAAATTTAACTATAATGAGAAGAGAGTGGGGCTAAAGGGGGTAGTCAGCCATTCATCCTCCAATTGGAATGTTGGAGAAAACACCCCTTAGGGCTCAGAATCCCTGGGGGGTCAGTTTCCCTTACTGACAGGGTGGATTCGTATATAGAAACACAAAAAGTACAGGATATATCATATCTCATAACCACAAAATGGGAATAACCTAGACATAGACACAACTGCATCTAATGTCTCTCAGACTTTGGGCTACTACTTCGAAGACTAGGTATACTAAAAGCACACAACCATTTAATTATATTTATTAGATTACATCATTACCTTTTTCTTTTTAGATCCACTATTTATTAATTAAATCTTTAAATGTTAATTAAACACGAACAATTCCATTTTAAAATTCCATTAGCATCACGCCCAAAATCAACTGTCCCTTCAAAATTTAAACCTCATCATTATGTTCCAGCAAACTCCAACCCCATGGGTTAACACCATTTATTCAATTATTCATTAAATAATTCCTTTCCCATATTCCCAGGCATTCTAGAAAAACATTCTATGCTACTAAACACAAGGGGGATCAACCAAGTGAGTAGATGTACCAACCATCGAATCGTTTTCGCCTATAGCAAGATCGTATACCCATTCCCCCTTGGGAAGCTAAACAGGGAAAGCACATGGAATACCCCGAAAATATTCACCTCTTTTGGGAGAAGGGTAAGCAAGACCATCTGCCTTGAGTAGTGTGAAAAAGTAATGCAGATAAACAACCAAAGAACCTGCAAGCAACCAAAAATCACATCCATCCCATTTCATCAATCCAGGTGTCCTTCGCGACACACACATGCATAAAACGATGCATCTCTCCACTCTAGGCATCATCGGCTACCATAATCAAAAGTCCTCTTTGCCCCCACATATCATAACAACCATCCAGGATCACATCACAACACAAGAAGTAGCAAATAAAAAACCACATCAATTGGGATCTTGGCCCTTTAACCATCAAGAGGTTAACTCATAAACCTTCAAGGAATTATCAAACAATAAAATTCCTTAATCCATATTGAATTAATAGGTTTATAAAACGTTGGTTCCAACATCGGAAAACCTAACCAGTAAGCTATCACAAATGATTAAACATGCTTAATTCATCAATTTGAATAACATTAAATTGCCACAAGAACCGACTTCATTTTTATGCCTCTTATTCTTTAGCCCAACAATAATAAATTAATCCTGGTTTACATTTTTTACCGATTTTCATCATGAACAAACAACTAAGAAATGAAAGAATAGACATCCCACTTTCTAGAAAAACAAGAGGCAATAAAATACGATCGATACCAATTTCTTTATCTGGTTAAAAATAATTATAATGTCAATTCCATTTTTCATCCAGGGAATTAAACATGCTAACAATATTGTTTCATGTAAATGAAAGTGAAGAAACAAATCCCCAAACTCATGGGTTTTTGATGAAATCCCCAAAAAACGAAGAACACACAAGAAATCTTGGTTTATTCTCCAAAATCATCCTTAGATCTCGTCTCCTAGAATGATCAAGGCCAAAACTCATCATTTTTAGAATCTACACACTTAGATCTACCCATAAATTTCATTGATATAATAAACCGATAGAAGAGGAGAAGTATATCTAACTAGATCTTAGAAACCAAACAAGAACGATCACATAACTCAAGAAACTGGCTTTCATTTTCCAAAAGAAGACTTCAGATTGCCTCTAAAATGATTGATAGTGGTTCTCCTACATTCAAGGGAGGGTAGTCCCAAGTTTTGGCTTCTTAGTAGCTAAAAAGTGAAAGTTAGTGGTGAAACAGTTGAGATCCACAATTTTAGGATCTAATTTATGTTCCCGCATAGTTTTCTCACATGGTTAGACAAACCGTGCGCTAACTGTGTGGTCTCTACTACATCTTCAATCAGTATGTGCATGGTTAGGCCACACAGTTAGACAAACCATGCACTATCCATTTGTTAGCCACTGCCTCTAGTATTAACTATTCATGGTATGGCCGCACGGTTTAGACAAACCATGCATAGCCTGTGCGAAATCTACATCCCATTAGTTTTCCTTTGGGATTCACACAAACACCTCCCCAAGTCACTACTCCAAAAAAAGTGTAGTTAGAGACATCAAAATTACCTGAATACGTAATGTGACATTATAATTCACAACTATCAACCGTTGAAACGGTTCATCAAAAAAATATTTTGGGAAATCATTGTGATAAGCTCTCTATCCATTGAGATTAAGGCATAAGATGCATTTTAATAGACCTAATGTACGTAATAATGTCTTTTCCATTTTGGTTCAGGGTTTGGATGTTTCATTCCTTGTATCAAATGAGTCTTAAGGGCCAATACAAGTTCTTGTCGAAGTAATGAATGACGTTGAAAATTCTTATTAAAAGTTCGCACTATTCTGTTCTCATAGACTTATAAATGATGAAAAGTATGAAGTCTTTTCTCATCTAATCATTCCAACTCATCGAACTGTTTCTGAGATATTTCATCTATAGAAAATAGATCACATATTTCAACATTAAGTGAAGGCCATTTTATTTAAATTGGAAAAACTTCTTCAGTTCCACACACTAATGAATAAGGAGTCGATTGGGTAGCTGTTTGGGTAGTTGTCCAATAATCCCATAAAGCATTCAAATGATTATCAGGACATTATTACTTATCTTTATCCACAATATTCTGAAGTATATTTCATACTGTCTTATGGAAGGACTCAATCAATCCATTTGACACTACATGAATGTGGGATGAATGGTTGGATATGATATTATGTTCCTGATACAAATTTTTTACTTCAGTAGAACAAAAATTGGTTCCACTGTCCATAAAAATAGTATGAGGGATGCCAAATCGGGTGATGATATTAGTTTTGACAAAATATTAATTGATTTTGGATCCAACATCCTTAAGAGGTATTGCCTCATCCCATTTAGAGAATAAGTCTGTAGCAGTGAGAATATACATGAACTGCTTTGCCGTGGCTGGAGGATAAGGCACTACCACATCCATTCCCCATGTGGAAAATGACCAAGAGTATTTACCTATATATAGAAATTCTAGGGTTTGATTAATGAAGTTGTCATGCACTTTACAGGGATAAAAATGTTTAGTGAAAACTGTACAATCATGTGTCAGTGATGGCCAAAAGTATCTAAGCCATCAGATCTAATCAAAGAGTCTATTCCCAGATTGGTGGGAACTACAAGCTCTTGAATGTACTTATTTTATGAATGCTACAATCTCTTCTCTGTCAATACATCATAAGATAATTCCATCAAATCTTCACTTTTAAAGAATCTTTTTTTGGTCTAGACTATCATAAAGAGTAAAATTGTTCACTCGTCACCGGATCTTTTCTTTCCTAACATTGTCTGGTGGAAGTAACTCATTTTGAAGATATTCCATGATGGAAGTTCTTCATCCCATGGTATTACCATATTGTTCATAAATAGGGAAAATTTTAGTAATTTTCTCCATTCTGGTTTTAACAAAAGGTGAGACCACACATCGATGGGTTATGCTAATAATTGTCTCGCCCCTATTTGGATTTTCCAAGGCTATAGTTGCATTATCCAGTTCATCTTCTTGAGCATTTGGTGATCGTGGGACATAAAGTAATGTTGTATTTGAGGGAAATTTGGCAATTAAAACTCTAACGAAATCACACAACGGAATTAATTTTTCTTTTCTGATAGTATATCCCCCATTAATTATTTTGATTACCAATTCGGTATCAACGTTTACCTTTAAATGATCCATTTACACTGGAAGGGCCAATTACAAACCTCCAATGAGAGATTTATATTTTTCTTCATTGTTGGTACCACATTCCGATAATAGGAATGAATAAGGAAATACTTCCTTTTTTGGAGAAATAAGAACAATTCCTAATCAAACCATGATGAGTTTAGTGTTTTCCATTCTCTTTCCTTTTGGAATCCTGGAAGCACCATCAAAATAAATTTCCCATGTTGGGAAATTATCATGAATATAGAAGACCACATCATCAAGAAGCTCAGTATTAAACGATG
Organism: Viscum album; assembly: GCA_963277665.1. Taxonomy (NCBI): domain Eukaryota; kingdom Viridiplantae; phylum Streptophyta; class Magnoliopsida; order Santalales; family Viscaceae; genus Viscum; species Viscum album. Next base: position 909,622,785 of record OY728148.1, read on the forward strand.
TATCTTCTGTAGATGGATGCTCAATAAGGAAATCATCTAGAGATTGGCCATTTATTGCTTTTTGAGGTATAAACTGGATATAAAATTATTTCAAAAATAATCTCCCACTATGTCAAACGTCTAATAAGCATAGGACGAATAATGATAAATTTTAGAGGGTTATTACGAGATACCCATTGGACACCATGATGTTTCAAGTAATGTCTCAATTTTTGAACTACAAAAATTAATTCCAGGAAGCACTTCTCAATACTAGAATACTGAGTTTTTGCATCATGCATAGTTTGAATAAGAAAATAAAGTCTGTTTTCATTCCCAACATCATTATTTCGGGCAAGGAAGAAACCTAGTTATGGCTCTAAAGCTATCACATAGAGAATAAGTGGTCTTCCATCAACGGGAGGCACCATTACTGGTGTAATGAGGAGATATTTCTTTAGAGTATTGAATGATTCTTGGGAATATTCAGTCCATTGGTAGGTGACTCTCTTCTTCATTAATCTAGTGAAGGGTAAATAATTTCCTGCAAATTGGTGATAATGCGCCGAATATATGGAATGTGACCTTGGAGTCCTCTTAATTCATTTATATTTTGAAGAGGTTACATACCAATGATTTATTTTGTTTTCTCAAGATCAACTTCAATACCATGATGTCATACAACAAAACCAAGAAATTTTCTAGAGGTTACCCAGAAAGCACATTTCAAGGGTTTCATCTTCATTCCATGTTACCGAAGTTTATTGAATTTGGTTTTTAAGTATGAAATATTATTGGAACATTGTCTAGAATTAAATACCAAATCCTCTAGATAACATTCAATAAATTTCCATGGTAAGGGTTTGAATATATGGTGCATGGCACGTTGGTATGTTGTGCCTTCATTCTTTAAGACAAAGGGCATTACCCGATACCACAACACACCTTTAGGGTCTCTAAAGGATATATGCTATTCATCCTATGGTGCCCTATGGATTTGATTATACCCAGAGTATCCATCTATGAAGGAAAGAGCTTCATAACCCACTGTTTCATCAATTATATGTTCTGTAATTGGGACTGGAAAATCATCTTCAAGAAAATGCTGGTTAAGATCTCTGAAATAGATGCAGACTCTAATTTTCCCATTCTTCTTTCTCACTAGGACAATATTGGAAATCCATTTGGGATTCTGAACTTCCCTGAAAAATTTAGCCTTTATAATATTACCAACTTCAACATCAATTTTAGAGGCATGAGTTGGGTGTGTTCTCTTTGCTGCTTTCATAAATCCATGATGTTCTTCTGGAAAACCCAAATAATGGGTGGCTACATTAGGATTAAGGCCTGAAATTTCTATACAATTCCAAGAAAATATATCTCGATGTTTCTTTATAAAGGAATTATACACCTTTTTATCTTTAGAGGTCATGACTATACTAATTAGAGTGGGGCATGGATATTCTTATGTACTGAGATTTATTTCTCTGAGTTTATCCATGGTGGTAGAGACAACTTCTTCAATTGCTGGAGTAGAAGCCCCGAGATATTCCTCTTCTTCTTCATTATGTGTTACCACTTCTACTTCCATTTTCATAGTAGAGTAATGAGGAAAAACTCCCAGAGTTAGGGGAGGAGTCAGTATTTTAACATCTCGAAGAAGAGGCCAACATATCTTACCCTAATGATGAGGAAGGTTCTTCTTGTGTTAATAAAGAGGGATTGATGGATTAAGAATCAACATATTTTTCTCCCCTACCATTGATACAATTTCATCTAATCTGATTAAAGGAGTAGAGGCTTGTTGTAGTTTAAAAGATGAAATGAAAACATCTCCATTCAAGATCCCATCATTTCTTGGTATATCAATAATTTCTCCCATGTTGTCACGGTCAATTAACACAATTGAAATTGTGGAAATTACTAGATATGTCTTTGGATTTTTTATACCCTTTAAATCTAATTTATTGGTAACACATAATCTATTCTCAAATGCATAAATTGATATGTTGGGACATTTTCTAGCCGATTTGGATCATTAACTTTGGTTATATCCTTTGTAATGGGATTAATTCCTTTTCTGTGATAAAATTATGCCTCAATGTATTGAGATTCAAATGTTTAGAATAGATCCTTGTCACCATAAAATGTACCTATTGGACCATTGAAATAGTATTTCAGACATTGGTGGTATGATGAGGCTATTGCTGCATGTTGATGCAGCCAAGGCCTTCCAAGCATAATATTGAAGGCTATGTCCTCATGAACAACCATGAAATATGAATTAGAAAAAAGATATCCAAAATGAGTTCTGAGTGTAATCTCTCCCAATGGTTCTTGTTCACTCTGATCATATGATAGCAATATTAATGATTAATGTGATAATTCAGATTCAGGTAGGACGAATCGATTAAGTGTATGAATGGGAATGAGGTTGATCCTTGAGCCATTATCAATGATGCCTCATCAGATATCTATGTCATTGACCTTGCAAGACAAATACAAATGTCTGATATGTCCATGTACCACATGGTCTTCATCTTCATCTGTAAATGATATGACTGTATGACATTTTGTAGAATCATTAATCATATGGAAAACTTCAACAGTAACAACTTCAATTTCAAATTCTTGAGGACATAACAAGGTCTCAATGAGTGCTTCTAGAAGATATTTTGACAGATTCAATGCATAAAAAATTGATAACTTGGTCGATACATGGGCCAATTGTTTCAAGACATCATAATTTTTGTCCAAAGGTCAATGTTTCCCAGCATGGAGATGTGGTTTTGCAGGTACGTTGGAAGTTGATGCTTCTGATATAGATGTTCTGTGTTTTGGATTAGAATCTAGAAATATTGTTGTCTTTGGTAAATTAGACTGACTATGTCTATTAATTTTCTAAGAAGAAGATGGTATGGATTCTAATCGGTCATCTAAAATAATTTTTTCATAACCTAACCTATCTGTCATAGATGAAACTCCCTGTTCTTGTTGAGCCCGCTGAAGGGCCCTTCATTGATTTTTTTCTTCATATATGATTTTTGTAGGGGTAGAGTTAAAATGGTGGTTTCTAGAATTCCCACATTTTCCCCTGTATCCTCGACATTGGCCACTTCCTCTTGTTCCCCAATTATGTAATGGAATTTTGGCTCACTATAATCGGAATCATCTTTGGATTAAGGACCCATTATATGGATACCATTAAAGGAACCAAAGATAAATTTATCATCTGATGAAGATTCTTCTTTAAAGGTTAATTCCGGTTATACCATTTGGCGGGGTGGTGCCCGTGATTTTGAAACAGATGGCATAAAATATTCCAAGGTCAAGGACAACTTTGCCCTTGATATGAGCTCATTTTTTTATGACTAATCTTTGTCCTGGTATTCAATTTTATTCATTGAGGAATGGCTTTTTGATGATGATGGTTTTGCTGGGGTAGGAGTGATAGAAGACACAATTGGTTGTTTCAATTGTGTTTGTAAAATAAAAAGAGTTTGGTTAATAGTTTTCTTGATCATCCAATTATCATATTTTTGAACATTTTTACTTTTCACCTCTTTGCATTCTCTCTCTTCCTCTTGATTGGTAGCAGAAACAAATTCTACTTGAGTTGATGAAATTTTCAATTTTACTTGTCCAAAATCTACCATCTTTTGTAGAAGGTCTTTAAAAACTAAGCACTCTTGAATTGGGTGTCCCAATATCTGATGAAAGGGACAATAATTCAGACGATCTTCATCTCTATATTGATTTGGATTCTTCATCCTTTTCAACTGAACCAAATTGTTTTCTAAGTCTGTGATGAAGTAGCCAGGAACATGCTCATTCCTGAAATAATAGACATTATTCTTTAATTCCTAAAACTGTTTCTACCTTTGATCTCTTGGATCATCATGACGAGGTGTTCATTGCTTCTGATGCTCATGAAGTAGATCCCTTTGGTATAATGATTGTTTTGATGTTGAAGAAGGTACAGGTTCCTGCTAGAGTGTGACTATGGTATATCCTGACTTTCCTATCCTCCTTCCCAGAAATGATAGAATTACATGAGTTTTAGAATTAGATTATATAATAGAATCTTCAATCGGTTGAGCGATCAAAGTAAGATCTCAAAACCCTCCTTTGTATTTCACAGGGATTAATGATGTGCTTAACTCATCACGATGATTTTCTACACAGATTAGTAGAAACTCTTCCTGAGGGAGTGCAAGACTTAAGGAATATGTTATTCCTTTCCATTGTTCAATGAAATCTGTAAAACATTCATTATACCATTTTTTATAATTAGTAAGATCAAAAAATGTTGTCTTTGGTAGCATTGAGGTAAATTGGAGAAAAATATCTGATGGAGATCTTCCCATATAGTAATTGATCGAGATTGTAAACTTTTGTACCATAAAAAAGCAGGACCGCGTAATGACTATACAAAACACCTATGCTTAATTACATATTATTGTTGATAAGTTCTCATCATAGGATCACAATGAGAAAACAAATGTGTTATGTATTGTTTTGGATACCTCGAAACATTAATGATTTGGAATTTGGTATTCCCAAAAAATTGGTGGGGGAGGAATTTCATCCACCCATTCAGGGTAATCTGTCTTTTCTGGATGAACTAGTGAACATCGTTCCTTCATAGCTTCAAATCAATTTGTTAATTTCTCAATTATATTTAAAAACATTTGGGGAACATCCAGATGACATGGATTCTATGTAGGTATAACAACTGGAGCATGATCGGGTGCATTGACATGTAAAACCACTAATGGTGGTGTTGATATCTACCTTGGATAAACCACAGGAACACGCCTATCAAGATTTATATGATCATGCCTTGATTGTGTACCTAATGGAGGGAATTCATTATCTGCATATGTAGTTACAACATATCCCATTTGCCAAGGAGCTCTTACAGGATTTGCAACTTAAGGACTTGCCTAGGGAGTATGTCCAGCAGAAATGTTGTTTCTAATTAACTATGTATCGAGTCTTTCCAACTCCTTCATTTCCTATTCTTACAATGCAATTCTCTCTTCATGTAAAAGATATTTACCTTGTCTAGTGGAAAAGTAAGATGTAATATGACTTTTTTACTTTCCCCTTGTAAGATGCCTTTCAGAGATTTGGGGTGTTAGTTATTTGAAGGCATACCTATATTTTGGGTAAGACTTTGATTACGGGTATGAACACCTTCTTCATTTTCCTTGGTGTGTACCATATTATGGAAAAGAATATAATCTTATGATTCCCCTGAACTGGAATTATTTTCAAGAGGATCTTCTGCAATGGTGTTAATAACATTTACTGATGCATAATGCATTGAGGGAATTCTATAAGTGTTTCTACTAGATCTTTTCCCTTTTTTCCTTTCACAAGACTCCATTCTCCTATATGAGGAATTATCTGGAATAGTTTGGAAGACAGTAACATGATGGGAATCATTGGATAGTTTAGTTTTATTCTTTCCTTGGGGCATCTTCCCTAATCGGGAGAAAAATGACTTCCATTGAGGAGGGGATTGTAGATGTGAAAAATTCCCCACCCCTGTAGGATGGGGTTGTTCTTGATATTCTTCTTCAAATCTTTGAACATTGTTTAATGAATTTGAAGGCTGAATTAAATGAGCCCCAGCCTGGAAAGATGGGGTGATTCTTGAATTCCTATAGTTGAAATTCGTGTAACTCCTCTTCTGATTTTGCGGATTTTGGTTCAAACATTTTTCTGGCGCATTATCCAACAATCACACAAATCAACTATTTCAGAAGAGAGTTGTGCTATTTCAGACATTTACATCCTAATAGGTTTGAAATCCACTAAAAGGGACACTTGTACATTATTCTCAGATGCTTGATGTAAAAGTATCTCAACAACTTCTTTTCTTTGGTCCAGATTCTGATTAGAACTTGTTGAGGCCTATTATTGAACGTACATATGATTACATAAAAAACCTATTCATTGTGGTTGATTGTGAGTAGTAACATTCCATCAAACCACTTTTGGCAGATTTTTCTGATTTTGGAGTGCAGTGAAATGCAATTCTCCATATTCACCCAATCCACTGATAAGAACACTAGATGGGGAATCAGAAATTAATTGGGATAGCCTCTCTAGATCATTGAAACATGCACGCTGACAGGTTCTCTGTTGTTTTTAAACCCTTGTATGTTTGGAAACTGAGAGAGAAGCCAAGTCATATTGGAACTACAACCCTTCTATTACCTTTACCTGATTTTGAAATTCATCATACGGTAATGATTTGGTTTTCAAACGACGGAGAGTTTTCCATATGTCGAGACAAATGTCATGAATGCAATGTTCTATTATCAATAAAGAAATAACATATTGAGAATTTTCCAAAGTCCAGAACATGACTAGTATTTATATAATAGCAAATTGTTTCATCATGTTTAAGACATCTTCTTTGGCTTTAAAACTGGTTTCTCTACTTGATCTGACTAGAGTGGATGCTCTGTATTAGAAGAAAAATCACCCAAAGGATGTTCGAAGAATGATCGTTCCCTTAAAATGTATTCTGGTTGAGAAATTGTTTCACCAATAAATGAAAAAGCACCAAACATGTATCAAATTGTGTTTGCAAGTCCCTCGAGATAGGAGGGCTTTCTCGTCACAACATAGACAATTATGGAATCATTTTGACAATCCGGAATACTACTGTAGAGACGACTTTCATAGTGAATGCCATGATGGGTAGGATCATCATGGTGGATTAAACCAAGGGATAAATCTTTTTGCTCCGTGGTCTTCTGGACACATAGAGGGTTTCTGTGGCTCTCATCCAAAGGTATACACACTAGATTGAATGAATTTTCATGAAGTAAACCTTCATGATGATGTGTCTGATGTGAAACGTCAGAATTACAACTACTAATCCCAAAATTTAGTAATGGGATGGTAGGATCTTGAGTTGCAATAGATAAATGTATGAGGGATTCAAGAACACTAGCATTAATAGGATCCAAATCAAAGCTACACTCTTTATTTTACAACGGTGTATGGTGAGACATATTTTTGGATTTTCTCTTATAATTAGTTGGGGAAACCTGTTAGGAGAAGTGGATATAATGGGTAGGTTAATGTGCCTACCTTTGAGAAGTTACCAGAACAGACATATTAACTCCAACTGGAAAGGGTGTATGTTCCCAATCCTATTGTCCATATAATAAGGGGGAATATACCCCATGACCCTCTTGGACTAGAATAGAGGTTTCTATCTACTCTGGGATGGCATGCATATGTGTCATCCCATTTGTGGGGATAGATTTATATGCCTGTTCCCCAGATACTACTGAAGTAGTTGTTAACATATCCTGGCTTGCTTCTAGAATATGGGCTGGGATATGTGTCTTCCCATTAAACATTGATAATATGTGTTTGCTGACTCCAGCGGTAGGAAGAGGAATATACATCCATTCTGTATTTGGAGTAGGTGAATTTTCTTGCTCCTTTCCTCCTTTTACTGTAAATGGACATTGATAGTACTCACGCATGGGGGAAGAGAGTTGGGTTGTAAAGACCCAAAAACCCTATAGGAATTTTTTTTCATAAAAACATGGGAATTTTACGAGTCTGCAGTTTCTGACGGTGCCTGATTCCGAGGCCCGGTGTTCCAAGAATCAATTTTTGAAGTTTTATTTGGGTACTTTAAGTAAACGTATGTGCATGTTTTTCTATCTTTTGAACCGGTGCTTAGAATTGAAATATGAGGGCACCGATGAACTCGCAGAGCCAGAATTCGCTTTAGGATACCTTTACCATAGATGTATTTTATCGAGAGCGGAAATTAATTTTTGGGGATCCTTAATAAATTAAATAATAATTATGTGTGACATTATTTTTATTTCGGTGGTGGTCAATTTCTCCAAAGGGAAGTTGGAGGTGGGGTCTACTCCCACATTACCTCAAATTGAAGGATATTATTTGTTGGGGCCCACACATGCATCTAATCCTTCAACTCCCCTTTAACTCCATGAACCCTCAATTAAGGAGGATGAATCTCTCTTTATTTACTTTGGAGCCTCTTCATCTCTTCCCACCCATTTAATGAGCCAACCCACCTTTTTTAATTAATGGTTGCAACTTAATGAATTTGAATCTCTTTGAATTTTTAAGACATCATTTTAATAGGTGGTGTTATTTTATTATATGTGGGTGGACATAATACCATGGGAAAGCATTGAAGAATTGGAATGTATTATTCTCATGACGAACATGATGAACTTCTCCAACGACCTCCATCTGCATTTGAGGAGAAGAGGTCACCCACGAAGAACGTCACCAACAACAGCGACCTCTCCTCTTGATGTCAACAGAATGACCCCGTCTTCACAAGAATATGCTGAGCGAGCACCGATTACATGGTCGGGGTAACTTTAATGTTTGATTTTACCCTCCATTAAACATCGTTATGTTGGTGGAATGATGTGTCGATTGTTATTAATATAAATAGGAGGGCTCAGTCAGCATAAAAATGACCCGACCCTTCCTCCTTTCTTGTTGATCTTTTTGATGACATTAAAGAAAGATATGAAAGGGAATAGTGTCTTCGCACTGTACCAGAGAGTAACCGTGGCCAGGAGGACCATGGAAGACAAAAGAGAAACCACAACTAGGAGGGCTGCAATGGTTAAAGAGGTGTAGCGTCGTCACACCGCGCTATGGAACCGAAGGACGCGACCATGTCGTGCCGTGGTGGAGGTGGACCGGTTCCATCACGCCGACCGTGTGGAAAAGACTGTAGGATGCAACTATGGGCCACTTGGCTGGATGAACCGGCTGGCTACCTACCGGTCGGGCTGGAGAGCTGGGGTGCCCGTAGGGGCCGCGTGGTGGAGGATCGTGGCCCGCTTCTGCGGGCCACTCTACTGGGCGAACCGACCGGCCGCCTATCGACCCTGCTGGAAAACCATGGTGCTCATAGGTGCCATGTGAGGAGAACCGTGGTACGCCTCTATGGACCATGCACGCGCCAGGAAGAACCGGATGACTACGGTCGGCCAAGCAGGGGAGAGGCGGCGTCGCTTGCCGTCATCGGGTGAACCGGACCGGCCCGCAGCACGGGCTGGGTCTGCAGGGGGACATGCCCCACCAGTCTGGGCCTACCCCTCCCCCCAGTCGGGTCGGACCAGCCAAACCAGGCTCGGCAGACCCCTTAGCCGGGTCGGAACCACCAAGCCGAGTCTGGCCGACCTGCCAGCCCATTGGGTTTGATAAGCCAGGCCAGACTTCACTTAAATACAAATATTTCCTAGACCTCATGTCCGATCGATGTGCTATATATGGCACTGGGACCCTCGCGAAGAGACTATCCTTTTGCAATACTCTAAGTGAGTTTCAAAAAAATTTGGAAAAAGGCTGGTTTTGGACCAAGCGTAAATCCAACCGGGCCCTTGGAACAGAAATGTCAATAACTCACAGACTGGGCGTCCGATTGCCGCGCCGTTAGTCACGCTAATATTCTTTCGATGAGACGAAACTATGGGATACATCAGCTCAAGAAGTTGTTGATGTTTCAACACTTGGATCGAGGAGAAGACCCTCCTAGAATCGTGTGTGTTGTGTGCGGGATCCCTAGGGATGGCTGCGACTGAGACGACATAATCCTCCGTGGGTTCGACTACGACGACTACTGTACAAGAATCCACCTTGGGTCTGATAGAATAGATGGTCCTGTATCCTATGTGGGTCCAACAGCTTAGCTGGTCCTGTATCATGTGTGGGTCTGATAGCTTAGATGAATCAGTGATTACTTCTGATCAACTGTATCTCTTTACGAAAGATGTATACCTGCGTGAGCTGATTCATGTCTTTCAATCATTATCATCGATGTGATTGATCTTACATCCTTTGTGGACTGAGTGGTGTTTGGGCTCGGGAGTTGGAGTTAGACTGTGACTGGTAACTTAGGTATATGTATGGGCATATACCCAAGTAGGGTTTGTTGATACTCCGTGATTGTATCTTTATTTTGTGGTTTATCCTTTGTGGATTCTGGGAGACCATTAGTGGTCTCGTGGTACCCTACTGTGTATTGTTATACTCAACCATGCATGGGCTTCAGCCGCACCTTCTTGTGTTCTGTGCAGATGATGGACAACAGTGATCGAGGCTGAGGGTGACGGACGGAGGATGCTCAGAGCTGGACTAGAAGGGATGTACAATAGGGATGAGTTGATAAAGTTCTGTTCCCACCCTTCAGGTAGGATTCCCGAGCTGAGGAACCAGGAACTGTTTTCCCTTTTTACCTGTACTTTTACTTGTTTTTTAGTTGGGTTTGTATACTGGACCACTTACTATCAACACACCTTACTTTTTCTATTTTTAGTACTTATGGTTTTTACTGCTTGTTTTCAGACTGTATATGTGTTACAGGTTAAAAGGTAATGCCTTCCCATTTAATCGGGATTACGCCGTTGGTGCTAGTTGCCAGCCCCTAGCCTATGGTAGGTGGGCATGGGATAGTCACGACATGGGCCCCGAGGACGGGTCGTGAAAAATTGGTATCAGAGGATTCGGTTATACCGTAGAACTGAAACTATGATTCTTTTAACAAAAATAGTGTTTAGTGTTTTGGGTGTGGTTATCAGTTTAGGGAAACTGGTGTGGGTGCGGTGACTGAAGTACCCATACATTTGGACTCTGACTTCTAATCTCGGAGTTAGTGCACGAAAACATTGATTGAGTGTGTTTTTACATTGAAAAATATTTCTTCGTGATTACCTTGTGTCAGCTCACCAGATATATTGTTTTAACTGTGGATCACCTATTTCTTTTCATGATGTCCCCATAGAGGCAACCAGCTAGGGTTTCAAGTTTCGTACAAGATGGTAGCCCACCGAGCGATGAGGCCTCATTGTAGGGCCCCATCACATCAGAGGTACCAGTAGTACCAATAACCTTTGGGCCACCGATACCACCAGCTCCAGTAGTAGAGAGTGCACGCCACCTGAGTGCATGGAATGAGTTCCAGTGCTAGAGGCTGCACAAGTTCTGGGGAGAGACGGACCCACAGGAAGCTGAGGATTGGCTGTAGGTTGTCGTTAATGTTTTCAGATTGGTAGGGACACCAGCTGAACTCATGTTGATACTTTCCGCGAGTCTCCTGAATATAACAGCAGGCAGATGGTGGAGCCTGATGCTCCAGGTGCATGAAGAGGTGACATTACTCGGGACAGACTTTGAGTGTCTCTTTCGCTCAGAGTTTTTTCTAGACACCATTCGTGCGGTGAGGATTTTGGAGTTACTTCATCTGTAGCAGGGCAGCATGACCATAGCTTAGTACTCAGTGAGGTTCACTAACCTCTCACGCTACCTCATGGATATGGTACGGGACCCATTCATCTGGGCCCGAACCTTCAAGAAGGAACTCATGCATGAGATCAGGGCTTCAATGATTCCCCTTAGCATTCTAACGTAGGCGTGGGTACTGGAGAGAGCCCCTCTAGTGGAGAGTTTTATCACTGAGCAGTCACCAGTGGTGAGACCCACCATAGGTTGACACATAGCAGAGTCTCTTGTAGCTGGTAGTAGGCAGATGTCCTAGAGGTCCAAGTGGACCAGGCCATCTGGTGGGCGACCACAAGTTACAGGTTTGGTTGTGCGGGGCACATGAGACAGAGCCAGTTATACGAGGAGCATGAAGTGCTATGCATGTGGTGGGTAGGGTCACATGTCTCGAGACTGCCTGACCCTCCATACATATGAACATCCAATAGTAGGGGGACCTCTTAGACAAAGGCTGAGGGTCGACCGTGGAGGCCCACCGGGAGAAGGAGTACGTGGTAGAGAATTTGTCCGAGTGGCGAGTGTTGGACGATGTTTCGAGGATCTACCACCTCCACTAGGAGATCCACCCCGACCATAGGGAGCTGGAAGACAGAGGCAGGCTCAACTCCAGGTAGTCGAGGCCTACGACAACGGCACACCTGACATGATTTTAGGTACTATCTGTGTCTACTATACCTTTTCTGCAATACTTATAAACATAGGTGTGAGTCATTCTTTTATTGTCACTCCCCTCATTCAGAGCTTAGAGATTCCGATGGAGATGTTGGATCAATCCTTACGGCTAGAGTCTCCTATGGGAGCAGACTCGACGATTACGCACTAGTTCCGGAAGTGTGAGCATACTCTAGCAGGTGAGAGCTCCGGAAGGGATCTTCGTGTAGCGGCGTCAAGGCCTTGCGATGTCATTTTGGGTATGGAATTGTTATCCAAAGATCATGCTTAGATTGACAGTATTTGGTTCAAAGCGTGGTGTATCCGCATAGATGGGACCAGGTTCACATTCATCGGTGAGAAGGAAGCCTTTGAAGCGCAGGATGGACATACAAAGAGGATGGGGAAGCCTATCACGCATCAGTTGGCGGGTCTCATCCTTGGAGTGGTTGATGTGCGGAGTCCATGTTTTCTTGTAGGGGTGGATCAGTACATGAATGTTTTCCCTGAAGACGTTTCAGGACTTACTCCTCTTAGATATGTAGAATTCTAAATTGATTTGTACCCCTAGAAGTCTTCGATATCTACTCCAACATATCAGATGTCTCTCGTTGAGCTTCGTGAGTTGTGGGTAAGCTGGAGGATTTGAACGGGAATGGATTTATCTGACCCAGTGTTTCACCTTGGGCATCTCCGATTTTGTTCGTCATGAAGGCGGATGGATGCTTGTGACTATGTGTCGACTACCACCACTTGAATCAGCTGACCGTGAAAAATAAGTACCCACTCTCGAGGATTGACGAACTCATTGATCATCTCAAGGGAGCATGATTGTTCTAGAAAATAGAACTCATGTCAGGCTATAACCAGCTTAGAGTTTGAGATGAGGATGTGTAGAAGATGGCCTTCACGTGTCAGTATGGCCACTACGAGTTCTTGGTTATGCCCTTCGGCATAACCAATGCTCAAGCAGTGTTCAGGAGTCTAATGAATAGGATCTTCAAGCATTACCTCAATCACTTAGTCGTAGTCTTTATCGACGATATAATAATTTTCTCGACTACTTAGGAGGATCACACCTACCATTTTTGGGTAGTACTGGACACACTTCAAGAGAATCTTCTTTATGGTTAGCTTTGGAAGTTCCATTTATGGATTCAAGAGGTTCACTTATTTGGACATGTCATATCGAAGGCTGGAGTTGCAGTGGATCCAGTGAAGATCGAGGAAATGATTTCTTGGAAGGCACACAGGAATGTGTCAGAGGTGCGGAGTTTCCTAAGACTGGCTTGGTACTATCGGAGATTTTTTCCATACTTCTCCAGAGTTGCAGCACCACATTTAGCATTGACAAAGAATGGGCAACCCATTGTCTGGTAAGATAGATTCCAGCCGAGATTTCAGGAGATGAGGCAGAGGTTGACCAGTGCGCTCATCTTGAGGCTACTAGAGGAGGGTGTAGGGTACATAGTTTACAACAACGCATCAGGGACCTGACTCGGGTGTGTCCGGATGTTGGACCGAGCAGTTATTGTGTATGGTTCATGATAGTTGAGATAGCAAGAGAAGAACTATGCTACCCATGACCTGGAGTTAGTAGTAGTGGTCTTCACCTTGAAGATGTGGCAACAATATCTTTTAGGAAAGCATTTTACAGTCTACTCTAACCACCAGAGTCTCAAGTACATCTTCACGCAGAAGGACCTAAACCTGAGACAATGATGATGGCTTGAGTTTCTTCAGGACTATGACTTCGAGATAGTCTATATTCCTAGAAAGGGGAACATTTTAGCATATTATCTCAGCAGGAGATCAGCCATTCAACTGCTAGGTGTGGCAACTGAGCAGCTGGCCGCGTTGGAGTTATCCTTTTTGGATAGAGATGAAGCCGCCTTTCTGCAGTCTCTCACAGTCACTCCTCCACTTCTTCAGTGAGTCAGAGAGTCACAACATGTGGATGTTGACTGTGAGACACGATGTGCGCAGATATCCTCATGGCAGGCACCTGATGGGTTTTCTATAGGTGGGGAGAACCACATCCTCTTAAGAGTACATACCATGGTACAAGTTGCACTATAGGAGGAGGTGTTGAGAGAGTTCCACACTTCCCCTCTAGAAGTACATCCAGGAGTGGCGAAGATGTATTAGAATCTCAGACGAAAGCACTGGTGGCCGGGTATGAAGAAGGAGGTAGCATAGTTTTTCTCGCGATGCCTCACTTTTCTGCAAGTGAAGGTGGATCACCAGGATTTAGAAGCCTTGGTTTAGCCCATAGAGGTTCCAGAGTGGAAGTGGGATGTGATATCCCTGGATTTTGTGACAGGACATCCACATACATCCCAACGACATGACTCTATCTGGGTGATTGTCGACAGAATCATCAAGTCGGCCCACTTCCTACCGGTTATAGAGATGGGTTGGTTAGAGAGCTTGGGATGCCTCTAGATACATGAGACCGTACGACATCATGGTGTGCCATCGACTATTATATCCAATCGGGATTCTCATTTCAATTCCCAGCTAATGAAGGGGTTTCAGGAGACTTTCAGGACGCAACTTTTCTTGAGCACCGCCTTCCTTCCTAATACGGATGGACAGACTGAGAGAACCATTCAGACTCTTGAGGACATGCTCCGTGCATGTTTCCTTGACATTGGTAGCATCTAGGAGGATCACTTTCCCTTGGTAGAGTTTGCATATAACAACATCTACCACTCTGCCATAGGGATGGCACCTTACGAGGAACTATGCGACCGACCTTGCAGATTGCCTATGTGCTGGACTGACCCAGGGGAGTCAGCACTTGTAGGACCAAATATGGTACAGGATACGTAGAAGAAGGTGTAGATTTTCCAAGAGCAGATGAAGACTACACATAGAAGGAAGAAGTCCTAGGCTTATAAGAGATGGATACCACTGGAGTTTGAGGATGGCGGCCACGTCTTTCTATGGGTCTCACCTCGACGAGGACTATGAAGATTTGGCTGAGGAGGAATGTTGTCTTAGTGATTCATCAATCCTTTTTAGGTCCTCAGTAGGGTAGGCAAGGTGGCTTACCACCTGGATCTTCCACCTCAGTTGCACCAGGTGCACGAGGTCTTCCACGTATCACAGATGAGGAGATATGTGCATGACCCATCCCATATCATCGACCATGGGGAGATAGACATCGATGAAGGGGTGACAGTCACGAAGGTTCCTGTGGATATTGAGTATTGACAGGAATGGGTCTTATGTGGACGGTTGATTCCTCTAGTGCGCATTCGCTGGTAGCATGCGAATCTTCAGGAGAACACATTGGAGCGGGAGGCTCAGATGTGTGATCAGTACCCCATTTTTTCCCTTAGTATGTGTTGTAGCTTACTGGGATGTAATTCCCTGAGGTGGGGAGAATTTAAAGACCCAGAAACCCTGTGGAAAATTTCTTCTTAAATACATGGGAACTTTTCGAGTCTGTAGTTTCTGACAGCGTCTGATTCCGAGGCCTGCTGTCCACAGAATCAATTTTTGATGTTTTGTTCAAGGACATTCAGTAAACATACATTTGGGTTTTTCAATCGTTTGAACCGGTGCTCAGAATTGAAATATGAGGGCACTGATGAACTCGCAACACCGATATTCACTTAAGGAGACTTTTACTGTAGTTGCGTTTTATCGAGAGCGGAGGTTAATTTTTTTGGGATTCATACAAAAATAAATAAAAATTATGTGTGACATGATTTTTATTTAGGTGGTGGTTAATTTCTCTAAAGGGAAGTTGAAGGTGGGGACCAATCTCACATAACCTCCAACTGGGAGGATATTATGTGGTGGGGACCACACATGAATCTAACCTTTCAGCTCCCCTTTAACTCCTTAAACCCCCAATTAAGGAGGATGAAACTCTCTTTATTTAAATTGGAGCCTCTTCATCCCCTACCACCCATTTAATGAGGCAACCCACCTTTTTTAATTAATGGGTGTGACTTGATGAATTTGAATGTCTTCGAATTCATTAAGACATCCTTTTAATAGGTGGTGTTTTATAATTTATGGGGCTGGACATAATACCTTGGGGAAGCTTTGGAGAATTAGAAAGTATTCTTCCCATGAAGAACATGATGAACTTCTCCAACGACCTCCATCCGCGTTTGAGGAGTAGAAGCCACCCGTGAAGAACGTCGCCAACGACGACATCATATCCTTCTAACGTCAACGGAACAATGAAATCATCCCGTGACATCACTGAGTGAGAACTGATTACAAAGTAGGGGTTACTTTAATGTTTTATTTTACCCTCCATTCTACATTGTTATGTTGGTGGAGTGATGTGATGATTGTTATCAATGTAATGAGGAGGGATCGGTACGCACGAACATGGCCCAACCCCTCCACCATTATTTTTGATCTTTTTGATGATGATGGAGATAGATCCAAAAGGGCGTGGTGCCGTCGTACCACCTCGAAGAATAATCGCGGCCAGGAGGGCCGAGACAAATGAAAGAGGAACCGCGGCCTGGAGGGCCACGACATATGAAGAGGCGAGGCGATGTCATGCCGCACTATGGAACCGAAGGATGTGGACAAGCAGGTCCATGGTGGTGGTGGACCAGCAATGTCGGGCCTGCCTAACGGAGGATAACGCGGCCCGCAACCATGGGCAGCTCGGCCGGAGGAACCGGTCGGCTGCCTGGCGGCCAGGGAAAAGAGTCGCGGTGCCTGTAGGCGCCGCGTGGGGGAAGTCCGTGAAGCTGAGACCCTCACGACGAGATAGCCCTTTTGCGATACACTATGTGAGTTTCTGACATATTTGGAAAATGGCCAGGTTTTGACTAAGCGTAAATCCAACAGGGCCCCTCCAACATAAATGCCAATAACTCACAGACCGGGCGTGCAATTGACGCGTCATCAGTCATGTTGAGTTTCTCTCGATGAGATATAACTATGAGATACATAAATTCATGAATTCATTGACGTATTGAAACTTGGAATGAGGAGAAGATCCTCCTGGAATCGATCATTCTGTGTGTGGGAACCTTAGGGATGGCTGTGACTAAGATGACAGAATCCTACGTGGGTTCGACTGGGATGACTACTGTACCCGAATCCACCTTGGGTCCAACAGAATAGATAGTCCTATATCATGTGTGGGTCTGACAGCATAGCTAGTCTTGTATCATGTGTGGGTCCGACAACATTGAGGAAGAATAACTGGTCCTATATCTTGTGTGGGTCTGATAGCTTAGCTCGTCCTGTATCCTGTGTGGGTCCGATAGCTTAGATGAATCAGTGACTATGTTAGAACCTGGTTCATTGTTTTGAGGTACGAGTTTCTTCTTTTCCCTTTTTGCTAATGTTTTTTTTCAGAAAATAAAAAGAAGGGAAAAAATACTATATTTTGGAAGTATATGTCGTGTAGCTTTTCCACACGCTCTGTATTTTTGTCTGTGTGGGATGAGTACATGGGGCGTGTGGCCATGTCAGCGATGATGGGTGTTGAAACCGACTACATGTCATGTAGTGGTCCTTTACACACCATGTAATAAGTCAGCCGGTGAATAGTAAGGCGGTGGCCAGCTGTGCAATAGAACATGCCGAGTACTCAAGAAGACACACTGTGTAGTCATGTCAGCAGATGAACTGTGCAATGGTGGCGGGAAACCACCAGATGAATAGTAAAATGAAGTAAGTACACACCATGTACTCGAAATTACATGCATTGTACTTTTTTTTATTAAAGTGGAATGTAGTCTCCCCTGTTCATAGATAAGGATTAGAAAGGGAAGATGGAGTGGAAGTGGGAGGCCGGAGTTTTGGAGATTTGTCGTGCGCATGTTGGGAATCCATTTTCTGCACCGTCGATCTCCCTAGAACCGCACAGGTGAGTTCTCCCTTCTCCTAGGGTTTTTATTACCAATTATTTCCCATAGAGATGTTATTTAATGTTGAATGAGGTTTTATTTCACCTAATATCTACGTCATTCAAGGATGCATCGAGGATCGTCGTTCGCGTATATCGTTCGTGGTTGTTAAAGGTAGGTGGCTTGGTGTTTATTTTCCAACTGTTGTGCATTTTGTGCATTTTTGTGCTATGAACCCATGTTTGGGTATCATGTGGCTATGGCCAGGGCCGTTTTAAATACCTAGAATTTAATAGGTAATTAAATGTGATAATAAAATGCTGTTTGGGATCGCTACTTGGATCCAGGACCTTCCTAAGGGGTACGTTCCTCTACTTAGCCGTTCAGCCAGGATACCCGAGGGTATGCCATGTTTATATTATGCCTTACTTTTTCCTTGATTGGAATTGTATATAAATTGAATTTTTATATGTTGGGAATGACCCGATTACATGTTTAGCCTTAGGGCATGGTTTGTATGGCCTGCGGGTAAGGTTACTATTATGACTGAGGGCAAGGCAAGAGGGAAAGATTCTGATTACCTGAAGGTTTCATTTCCGTTTGGCATGAGGGAAAGATTATACTTCTCCTAATAGAAATGCATGTGGGTGAGATTCTGTATATCCTGAGGGTAAGCCTAAGGGTGTGGTTTTACTATATTCGCTTGAGGGAGAGATTCTGGTACACTTGAGGGCTTGGTTCTTTTGATCATATAATGTTACTAAATTAAATGATTAAATGAATAATAAAATGGAAATATAACTGGTAAAGTAAGTTACTTTTTAGTACTACTTAGTTTATTGCATTTTATTACTGTACACCGTTGTTGCATTTTTTCAAATAGATGGGCACGGGCCTTTGGTTGGTGCCTAATGGGATTTATTCTCACACCTTGTGTGGGTCATGCCTTTTGGACCAAACAGATTACATTCCTACAGGTGTGGATAATGGAAAGGGCCCTTATACAGGTACTTGATTTTTGCTGAGGAGTTGGGGATCATGGGACATGGATTAGGCTTGTGATGCTACCGACTGTTTTGTTATGTTTTGTTTTTCAGTACTTCTACTGTACTGTATTGTTGTGAAACATGTTATGGTTTCTTTCTTAGAATTTGAGGCCTATTGCACCATTATTTATATACTGGTAGGTCAGCTCTACTGTAGTTGTTTAATTAAGTTCTGTATGGATTACTACTTCTGCTACTGTTGTATGTTTTATTTCTTTCTGCTACGCTATAATTTGACAAATGAGGGCATAGTTTCCCCACTATCAGACTTGGGCCCTCGCTGCTAGTCGACAGCCTCTAGCATTTGGGGAAATGCGCTTGAGGTCATGTGGTGTACCGGGTTCGTTGCACCTGTTGAGTGGCACCAGGAACCGGGACGTTACAATGTGATATCAAATGTTTCTTTTCTCTGACTTATTATTTGGGGCCTTAGTCAGGGAAAGGACGAGAACAGTAGTTGCTAATATGCTATGCCTGGGTGTAGCTAACCTGTGTACAGGGAAAATCCAATTTACCATGTATTGCAATTTTTCTGATTTTACAATTTATAGTTGATATGATTTTCACCAATGTGTGACACACTTGTATTGTTCTGTTTATATTTTATCCATGTGTTCAATTAAGTTGTAACCCGATGAGATGAGGGTATGCCATCTCATGCATCATTTAGGCACATGCTAGAAATCACATGCCATGCATAGTTCCATGCCATATTGGTGCATTAGAAATTTCATATTGTTGTGATAGTCCTTGGGCTAAAAAAGTATGATGTTGTGATAGCTGCTTGATAAATACCTGATATGTGATAGGGTATTTCAGTATGATCTGATTTATTAAATGGATTCCAATCATTGGTATTTGGGAAGTATGGGCCCCCATTTACCAGAATTTGGTGGATCATTGACTGTTTATTTAGTTATAACATAGATAAGATGTCAAACATTGATTCGTTGGGAGAATGGGCCCTCATGAATCAGAATTTGACACTTAGGTGTTGTTTTTCGGTATTTTCTGGGTTCTGGGGAATTTTATGAGGAATACTATCCAGAAAACCCTGTATATACACCGTGTAGTACTTTAAACGTGCCGTGTATGTTATTCTGTTTGGGATGAAAAGAAAACTTTTTACGTACATGCCGTGTACCCAAAGTACACGCCATGTAGTCTCTATCCGTGTCACAAACCATGTGGGCGACGACATGGGGAAGGGAAGAGCTTGGGGTGAACATGTCGTGTACCAGATGTACATGCAGTGTAGAGTTGACCCGAAGTTTGCCGGTGTAACTAAAAACACGAACGGATGAGTCTTAAGACATACACGTTGTGTCAATGATTAACATGTCGTCTAGTGTGAGCTGTCTGTACGGCCGTGTAACTAACAACATGGGTCGTCGAAGCTCATCTAGTACACGCCGTGTACCTCTGGGACATGCCATGTAGTCTTGTTCGAGGATACACTGTGTGTTTTAGTCATGTGGATGGGGAAACATGGTGGTGTACACACCGTGTTCGGGTGTCACACGCTGTGTAGTATCAAGACGAGTAGTTGACCATGTGAAAAACAACACGGTCAATTGGAAATAACACCATAAACACCGTGTAGATTATATACATGCTTTGTAGTTTTGTTTAATGGTAGCTGTCTGGCTCAGCTGTGTAGAAGGACACGGGAAGGGGAAGAGAAGTCTGACACATGTCGTGTAGTCAGTATACACACCGTGTAGTCTTTTTTGAAAAATTTGAATGCCTTCTTTATCCTGTTCCCGTTTGGGTATCTTCGTTTTCAGTCATTGATAATCTTGTTCTAAGGTGTTCATTTGAACTTGTAGTGTAATGATGCTGAGACAACTGTTTGTTGTTCTCTAGGAGAGCAGCAACGACTATACTCCAGATATGGTGGGCCATGGGCTACCAGTTGATCTTCTAGTAGAGCCAGATGCGGTGCCAGCTGTTATACCGGACACATGCATAGTTAAACAGTTTCATGAAGGCTTCATGCAGTTCATGCAGACCATTCAGAGAGCACCACAGGCTGCCACATATATGGCCGAGCTGACTCGTATCTTCCAGCAGTAGCATCCGCCTATGTTTTCAGGGGATGACGTACCACAGGCTACGGAGTTTTGGATAGGATCGATGCAGACTATTTTTGAGCATCTTGAGATGCCTCCGGAGTGGAGGGACAAGCTCGTGACTTACATGCTGTGTGATTCCACCATGAGGTGGTGGGATGTTACCACCTAGTCAAAGCATCACAGAGACATGGAATGAGATGATTTTCAGGTAGTTTTCTATGAATTCTTCTTTCCAAAGACGTTGCGGGAAGATAGAGCTCAAGAGTTCATGATTCTTTAGCAGGGCGCTATGTCGGTGATGGACTATTCTGTTCTCTTTACCGAGATTCAGCATTTTGCACCTGTTCTGGTGGGTGATGAGACGTTGAGAGCCAGACGTTTTGAGGATGGTCTTCGTTTTGACATCTGGGCGCTGGGGAATGTTTTCAGATTGCCTTCAGTACATGATATTTTGAACCAGACGCTGATTTCAGAGAAGAACCTGCAGGAATCTAGTGGTGTGGGCAGGGGCGGTTCAGCACCAGTTACTGGTACTATTTCTGCTGGTAAGAGGGAAAGGCAGATGGACTTCTCTCAAGGTGGCAGTACCAGCTAGGCAGTTTCTTCAGGTGGCCTGATCAGGTGCTACCAGTGTGGTAAGGAGGGGAACAAGAGACCATAGTGTCCACGAGACCCAGTGGAGTGCCGAGCTTGCAGCAAGATGGGTTATATGCAGCGCCTTTGCAGGGAGTTTCTACCAGTGGTTGGTGAGAGGGGTTCTGCGCAGACTCCGCATGTGGGAGCAGGACCAATGGCTTCTTACCAGTTGGGGAACTGGAATACGTTAGGGCATGTAGACCAAGAGGGTGGTCGTGGTCATGGTATCCAGACACCAGGATCTTAGTGGCAATAAGGCGGGACAACTTAGGGTATCCAGGCTATGTTGCAGGGCCATGGCACTGGGTAGGCATATTCTGTGCAACAGACCCAGTAGGAGAAGGATCCGGGACCATCTACAGTCAGAGGTACTGTTCAAGTATCTTCTATATTGTCATCAGTACATTTTGACACGGGTGAAACTCATAGTTTCATATATATACCCATTGTGGAAAGCCTTGGTCTCTTAGTTTCTTCTTCTTCTAATATAATGACCCTAGACACTCTGTTGGGGACTAGAACAACTGATGTACGTCAGGGTAAGAAGTTCCCCCTTGAGGTTGGTGGGTATCACTTTCTTTGGGCCCTCTATATCTTAGAGATTACAATATATAATGTCATTATAGGGATGGACTAGTTGGTTCCCTTTCAAGCCTTTGTATACTGTTATCATCGTAGGGTGAGTTTCACGTCACCAGAGGGCCGAGGGTTTCTATAAAAGGGCGAATGGGGTATTCATGCGAGTCAAGCTGGACCAGATCATCATGGGAGAGGTGGAGTCACAACCCAGATTGCGAGCTTATATCTGGATGATCAAGGGACTTATCAGACGGATTTCCCTCCATTTTTTGATCTTTTCAGGGATGACTTCCCAGACGGCTTTTTATATCTACCTCCGTAGCGTGAGGTGGATTTATCTATTATGCTTGTGTGAGGAGTAGCACTGGTGTCCATTCCTCTTTATAGGATGACCACGCCTGAGATACAGGAGCTCAAGAGGTAGTTAGAGGAGTTACATTGAAAGGGTTTTATCCGACCCAGTACTTATCCTTGGGGTTCTCCGAACCTTTTTGTGAAGAAGGAAGATGGTACCCTTTGACTTTGTGTGGATTGCCAGAAGGTGAACCAGTTGACGGTTAAGAACCGATATCCCTTGCTGAGGATAGATGAACTTTTTGATCAAATTCGTGGATCACGAGTGTTCTCAAAGATTGGCCTAAGGTCAGGATATCATCAGCTACACGTGAGACAATCTAATATACCGATTACAGCTTTTTGGAGCATATATGGTCTATACGAGTACATGGTTATGATGTTTGGACTCACAAATGCGCCAGCAGTTTTTATGGCTCAGATGAATCATGGGTTCCATCCTTATCTGGACACTTTTTTGTTAGTATTCATGGATGACATCTTGGTGTACGCTGACACTCGACACGACCATGCCACCCATTTTGAGATCTTATTGGGTACACTAAGAGAGAATGAGCTATATGATAAGCTCTCTATGTACCTCTTTTGAATGGACCAGATTCACTTTTGGGGTCATATAATCTCAGATGTAGGACTTGAAGTAGACCCAGAAAAGGTGACAACAGTAGATTTTTGGGAGCATCCTAAGAATGTTTTTGAGATACAGAGTTTCTTGGGGCTGGCCGGTTACTACAAATTCTTTATCTAGGACTTCTCCCACTTAGCAGCGCTATTGGAAGGTTCGAATAAGAAGGGATTGATGTTCGTTTGGTCGGAAGCTTTCGAAACATCATTTCTAGACATGAAATGAAGGTTGACATCACCACTAGTCCAGATACTTACAGAGCAAGGGAAGAGCTATACATTTTACTGTGATGCATCAGGTATTGGGCTAGGAGCAGTGTTGATGCAGGGCGATCAAGTTGTTGTGTATGGGTCTCAGCAGTTGAGGCCACATGAGAGGAATTACCCGTCACATGATCCCGAGTTAGCTGCAGTTGTGCATGCATTGAACTGTTGGAGAAATTATCTATAAAGAGAACGTTTTGTGGTTTTCACGGACCAAAAAATATCAACTATATCTTTACTCAGTGTGACTTGTATATGCGGTAGCGAAGGTGTGTCGAATACCTTCAGTCCTTCGATTTTGATATTTCATATACACCTAGTAAAGGTAATGCAATAGCTGATGCACTGAGCAGGAGGACTCAGATATAGACTGTGCAGGAGGCCAGTGATGTGTGGAAGCTCATGGATTTGTACTCTAAGATGCATTTGGAGGTTCATGACAGTTAGGGGTAAACATATCTTTCATCTTTAGCTGTGACTTATACCATCATGGATATATTGTGGATGAGACAGCTATCTTATCCAGAAGTTCTAGCTCTATAGGAGTCGGTGGTGAGTGAGGACCCTCCTCCTGGTTGGACGATAGGCAATGATGAGGTTCTACATTTCCATGGATGAGTATGGGCTCTAGGGGATATACGAGAGGTGTGGATGAAAGAGTTTCATGATTCGGCTTGGGTAGTTCATCCTGGGGTTACCAAGATGTACCGAGACTTGAGACATTAGTACTGGTGGTCGTGTATGAAGAGTGATGTAGCTGGTTTTTTACGAGGTTTTCTACTTTTCAGTAGGTGAAGGCGGAGCATCAGAGGCCAGCTGGACTATTACAGCAGCTACCCATCCCGGAGTGGAAATGGGGCGATGTCGTGAGGGATTTCATGACTGGTTTGCTGAGGTCACCTCGAGGGAATAATGTCGTGTGGGTTTTTGTGGATATACTCTTAAAGGTAGCTCACTTCTTGCCGATCAAGTAGACCTTCGGTGTTGACGAGCATGGAAAGTTTTATATCCGAGAGGTAATACGTCTTCATGGGGTACCTAATTCTATCATTTCAGATAGGGACACCCTTTTTACGTCTCATTTCTGGCATAGATTTTAGAGGGCACTGGGTATATAGGTGATTTTGAGCACAACATACCACCCTCAGACTGATGGCCAGTCAGAGCATACGATACAGGTGCTTGAGGACATGTTGCGTGCATGGATCCTAGACTTTGGGGGCTCTTGGGAGAAACATATACCCCTATTCGAGTTTTCCTATAATAATAGCTTTCAGGATACTATAGAGATGTAACCTTACAAGGATTTATATCGTAGTCTATTCCAATAACCTTTATACTGGTAAGAGGTAGGTAAGGCAGCTTTACAGGGACCACGTCTCGTGTAGGAAACTTCTGAGCAGGTCTAGTTGATTTAGAAGTGAATGGCTATCGCACAATCTCATTAAAAATCTTATGCTAATCGCCGCAAATGAACTTTGGATTTCGTGGTTGGGGATCAGGTTTTCTTGCGTGTTTCGCCAAGGTTGGGACACAAACAGATCAGGATATTGGTTAAACTTTCACCGAGGTATGTGGGGAAATTTGAGATTCTGGAGAGAGTTGGGCCGTTTTCCTATCGGTTGCAGTTACCTCAGAGGTACCGAGCCATGCACGATTTCTTCCATGTATCTCAGTTGCTCCGCTATCATTAAGACCCATGTCACTTCTTTTAGCCCAAGGAGTTTGAGCTTGAGGAAGATGCATCTTTTCAGGAGAATCCTATTTATATTGTTGATAGGAGCACAAAGGTTCTATGAGGCCGGTTAGTTCCTCTTATATGGGTGTTGTGGCAGCATGGACGAGTGCAGGATAGAACCTGGGAGCAGGAGACCAATGTACGTGCTAAGTGGCCGGAGTTATTCACGGCTATATCTTCACCACCCTTGGAAGGGAAATTCGGGGATGAATTGCTTTAAAGGGGAATTTTGTAAGAACCTAGTTCTTAGTTTTGAGGTATGAGTTTCTTCTTTTCTCTTTTCCTTAAGTGTATTTCAGAAAATAAGAAGAATGGGGAAAATACTAAATTTTGGAAGTACATGACATGAACTTTTTCCACACGTCGTGTTCTTTTGGCAGTGTGGGATGAGTACACGTGGCGTGTGGCCATGTCGGCGATGAAGGGTGTAGAAACCAACTACACACTATGTAGTGGACCTTTACACACCGTGTAGTCAGTTGGAAGGTGAATAGTAAGGTGGTGGCCAGCTGTGTGACAGAACACGACGAGTACTCAAGAAGACATGCTGTGTGGTCATGTCAGTAGATTAACAGTTCCACGCTGGTGAGAAACCGCCAGATTAACTATTAAATTAAGGAAGTACACGCCATGTAATCAGAAGCACATGTCGTGTACTTTGTTTTCTTCCCTAAAAATGGGAAGTATCATCCCCTGTTCACAGGGAAGGCTTAGAATGGTAAGAGGGAGTGAAAGATGGAGGTCGGAGCATTGGTGATCTGCTGTGCGCACGCCGGGAATCCATTTTCTGCACCGTCGATCTCCCTGGAACCGCACTGGTGAGTTTTACCTTCTCCTAGGGTAGTATTTTCCAATTCTTTCCCATAGGTAAGTTATGTAAGGTTGAATGAGGTTTTCTTTCTCCTCATATATACATCGTTCAAGGAATAATCGAGGATCATTGTTCACATATATCGTTCATGTGTGTTAAATGTAGGTGGCTTGGTGTTTATTTTCCAACTGTTGTGAATTTTGTGTATTTTTGTGCTACGAACCCATGTTAGGTTATCATGTGGCTATATCCGGGGCCATTTTAAATACCTTGAATTGAATAGTTAATTAATTGTGAAAATAAAATGATGTTTGGGATCACTGCTTAGATCCAGGACCATCCCGAGGGGTGCATTCCTCTGTTTAGCCGTTTGGCCAGGATACCCGAGGGTATACCATTTTTATATTATGCATTACTTTTCCTTGAGAGAAATTGTATATAAATTTCATGATTATATGTTGGGCTTGACCCGATTACATTTTTACCCTGAGGGCACGGTTTGTATGGCCTGAGGGAAAGGTTACTATTCCGCTTGAGGGCAAGTCCTAAGGGAAAGATTCTGATCACCTGAGGGTTTTGTTTCAGTTTGGCATGAGGGAACAATTCTAATTCTCCTAAACGAAATACCTAAGTGCGAGATTCTTTATAGCTTGGGGGTAAGCCTGAGTGCGTGGTTTTACTATATTATCCTAAGGGAAATATTCTGGTATGCCTGAGGGCTTGGTTCTTTTGAGCACATATTGTTACTAAATTAAATGATTAAATGAATAATAAAATGGAATTATAATTTGTAAAGTTAGTTACTTTTGAGTACTTCTTAGATTATTTCATGTTACTACTGTATGTCGTTGTTGCATATTTTCACACAGTTGGGCACGAGCCTTTGGTGGGTGCCTACTGGGATTTATTCTCACACCCTGTTTGGGTCATGATTTTCGGTCCAAATTGATTACGTTTCTGCAGGTGTGGATAAGGGAAAGGGCCCTTATACAGGTACATGACTTCTGCTGAGGAGTAGGGGAGCATGAGACCGGGCCTAGGCTCGCGATGCGACCGACTGTTTTGTTCTGTTTTGTTTTTTTGTACTTGTACTTTACTGTATTGTTGTGAAACATGTTTTGGATTATTTCTTATAATTCTAGGCATGTTGCACCATTATTTATATACTGGTTGGTTATCTCTAATGCAGTTGTTTAATTCAGTTGTGTATGGTTTACTACTTCCACTGTTGTTCTATGTTTCATTTCATTCCGCTGCGCTACACTTTGACAAATGAGGGCATAGTTTCCCAACTATCAGACCTAGGCCCTCGCTTCTAGTTGACAGCCTCTGGCGTTTGGGGAAATGCATTTGAGGTTATGTGGCAAACCACGTTCGGGGAACTCGTTGAGTGGCACCCGTAACCGGGACGTTGCAGACAACATCTGATCATCTGTATCGTTTTACAATAGATGTATACCTACATGATCTGAGTCTCTTCATTCAATCATTATCATCAATGTGATTGATCTTACTTCCTTTGTGGACTCGGTTGTGTTTGGGATTGAGAGTTGGATCCGGACTGTGACAGGAAACTTAGGTATATGTATGGGTATATACCTAAGTAGGGTTGTTTGATACTCCATGATTGTATCTTTCTTCTGTGGTTTATCCTTTGTGGATTCTGGGAGACCTTCGGGGGTCTCGGGGTCCCCTACTGAGTATTGTTATACTAACCCCTACACAGGTTTCGCCTGCATATGTTGAGTTATGTACAAACGATGGAATGTAGTGATCGAGGCTGAGGGTGATGGAGGGAGGCTTCTCGGAGCTGGACTAGATAGGACGTACCATAGGGACGAGTTGATTGAGTTTTGTACCTACACTTCAGGTAGGATTCCCGAGAAGATGAACCAGGATATTTTTTCCCATTTTACTTGTACTTGTACTTGTTGTTCAGTTAGGTTTGTAAATTGTCCCACTTACTATCAGCACATCTTAATTGTCAATTATTTGTACCTATTTCCACTACTGCTTGTGTTCAGACTATGTACGTGTTATAGGTAAAAAGGCAATGCCTTCCATTTTTATCAGGATTACGCCTTTGGTGCTAGTCTCCAACACCTAGCCTATAGAAAGAGGGATTGGGGTAGTCATGACATGGGCCCCAAGGACCGGTCATGAGAAATTGGTATCAGAGGAGTTGGTTCTACTACAAAACATAAACTCCGAATCTTTTAATGGAAATAGTGTTAATTTTTTGGGTGTGGTTATCAGTTTAGGGAAACTGGTGTGGGTGCGGTGGTCGACGTATCCATACACTAAGAATCTATCTTCTGATCTCCGACTCAGTGCACAAAAACACTAATTGTGTGTGTGTTTCCTTGGAGAATGTGTTCTTCATGAGTATTTTGTGTCAGCTCACCAGGTATACTATTTTAACCATGGTACACCAATTTCTATTCATGATGGCCCCACTAAGGCAGCCAACTAGGGTTCTGAGTTTCGTACGAGAGGTAGCCCACTGAGCGATGAGGCCTCAGTGCAGGGCCCCATCACAGTGAAGGTACTAGTTGTACCACTACCCGGTGGGCCACTGATACAACTAGCACCAGTAGCAGAGAGTGCACGCCGCCTAAGTGAATTTCAAGAGTTCCAATGCTAGAGGCCACCCTATGTTCCGGGGAGAGACGGACCCACAGGCAGCTGAGGATTGGCCGGAGGCTGTCGTGAGAGTTTTTTGATAGGTAGGGACACCAGCCGACATCATGGTGATCCTTGACGCAAGTCTCCTGAATGCAGTGGTAGGTAGATGGTGGAGCATGATACTCCAGGTGCATGACAAGGCAACATTTCTAAGGACAGACTTTGAGAGCCTCTTTTGCTCAGTGACTATTCCAGCCACCCTTCGTGTGGTGCAGATTCATGAGTTACTTCATCTCCAGTAGGGCAACATGACCATAGCTCAGAACTCAACGAGGTTCACCGACCCCTCACTCTACTCCACGGATATGTTACGAGACCCGTTATTTGGGGCTTGGACCATTGAGTAGGGAATCATAAATGAGATCATGGCTTCGACGATTCCCCTCAGTATTCCGACGCAGACAGGGGTAATGGAGCGAGCCCTTCTAGTGGAGAGTTTTCTTGCTGACCAGTCACCAGTGGCGAGACCCACCATAGGGCGACACATAGTAGAGTCTTCTATAGCAGGTAGTAGGGAGATTTCACAGAGTTCCAAGTGGACCATGCCATTTGGTGGGTGACCCATGGAAACAGGTTCGGTTGTACAGGGAAGATAAGACAGAGCTAGATATATGAGGAGCAGGTAGTGCTATGCATGTAGCAGGCATGGTCACATGGCTCGAGACTTCTAGACCCGCCATGCAGATGAACAACAAACAATGGAAGGACCTCTCAGGTTGAGGCAGAGGTTCGACCATGGTGGTCCACCGGGAGTAGGCGGACGTGGCAGAGGAGCTGGCTAAGCAGTGGGTGGTGGAAAACATTTCAAGGCCCTACCACCACCACCACCACCAAGAGGTCCACCCCGACCAAAGGGAGCTGGCGGACAGAGGCAGGCTTAGCTCTAGGTAGTCGATTACTACGACCATGGAACACCTGATATGATTTGAGATACTATATGTGTTTACTCCACCCATGTTGTTGTACTTATAGACATAGGTGTAAGTCATTATTTTATTACCACTTCCCTCATTTGGAACTGGATAATTCAGACGGGGTTGTTGTCTTGATCCTTATGTATAATGACTCAAACAAGAGAAAACTCGAAGATTACGCATTGGTTCCAGTAGTGTGAGCTTACTCTAGTAGGAGAGAGCTTCGGTTGGGATCATCTTGTAGTGGAATTGAGTCCTTACGATGTCATTTTGGGTATGGATTGTTTATCTACAGTTCATGCTTAGATTGACTGTATTAGGTGAAAAGAATGGTGTATCCGCACATATGGGACCAGGTTCACCTTCACCGGTGATAAGGGAGCCTTTGTAGCACAGGATGGACTTACGTAGAGGAGGGGGCATCCGATCATGCATCAGTTGGATAGTCTCATCCTTGGTGCAGTTGATGTGTGGAGTCAGAGTTTTCCTGTTGTGGTGGATTAGTATGTGGATGTTTTCCCTGAAGAAGTTCTAGGACTAACTCCTCATAGAGAGGTAGACATCTACTTTGATCTGTACCCTAGGAAGACACCGATATCTATTCCAGCATATTGGATGGCTCCCACCTTTATTCATGAGTTGCGAGTATAGTTGGAGGACTTGAAGGGGAAGAGATTTATCAGACTTAGTGTTTCACCTTTGGCATCTCTGATTTTGTTTGGCAAGAAGGAGAGTGAAAGCTTTCTACTATGTGTTGACTACCGTCGCCTGAATCAGGTGACTGTGAAGAATATGTACCCACTCCCGGGTATTGATGAACTCTTTGACTTGATCAAGGGAGCATGATGGTTCTCGAAGACAGACCATAGGTCATGCTATAACCTGCTCAGAGTTTGAGACAAGGATGTGTAGAAGATGACGTTTAGGTGTATGTATGGCCACTACGAGTTCTTGGTTATGCCCTTTGGCATAACCAACGCCCTAGATGTGTTCATGAGTATAATGAACATGAACTTCTAGCCATTCCTCGATCGCTTTGTTGTAGTATTTATTGATGACATACTAATTTACTCGACTGCGGAGGAGGAGCACACCTACCATTTGCGGGTAGTACTAGTCACACTCTGAGAGAACCAACATTATGGTAAGATCTAGAAGTTCCAGTTCTGTATTCGAGAGGTTCACTTCTTGGGACACATCATCTCGGAGGTTGGAGTTTCAGTAGATCCAGTGAAGATCGAGGAAGTGCGTTCTTGGGAGCCACCCAGGAGTGTGACAGAGGTGAAGAGTTTCTTGGGACTGGCTTGGTACTATAATAGATTTGTGCCAAAATTCTTCAGAGTTGTAGCACCTATTTCAGACTTGATGAAGAAGGGGCAACCCTTCATGTGGCTAGATAGATTCCAGCAGAGCTTTCAAGAGATGAGGAAGAGGTTGACAAGTCTGCCCATATTGAGGCAACTAGATGAGGGTGTAGGGTACGTAGTTTACTACTATTTATCAGGACCCAAACATCAGTGTTTTCTGATGAAGGAGCGAGCAATAATTGCGTAAGGTTCATAGAATTTGAGACAGCACGAGAAGAACTACGTTGGCCATGACCTGTAGTTATCCGTAGTGGTATTGGCATTGAATATGTGGCAACACTATCTAATGGGTGAGAGTTTTACAGTCTACACTGACCTGCAGAGTCTCAGGTACATCTTCACGCAAAAGGACCTGAACCTGAGGCAATGAAGATGGGTCGAGTTTCTTTAGGACTATGACTTTGAGATATTCTATACTCCTGGAAAGGGGAACGTTGTATCAGATTCTCTCAGAAAGAGATCTTCCATTCAACTGCTAGGTGTGGCGACAGAGCAGCTGGCCACGTTGCAGATATCCTTGGTGGATAGAGATGGAGTAGCCATTCTACAGTCTCTCACAATCACCCCTCCACTTCTTCAGCAAGTTAGAGAGGCATAGCGTGGGGAAATTGACTGTGAGAGCTGACATTCTCAGATATCCTCAGGCCAGGCACCTGATGGGTTTTCTGAAGTTGGGGAGAACGTCATCCTCTTCAGAGGACATACCATGGTAATAGTTGCACTACAGGAGGATATGTTGAGGGAGTTCCACACTTCCCCTCTAGAAGTACATACAGGAGTTTCGAAGATGTATCAGGATCTTAGAAAAAAATCACTGGTGGTTGGGTATGAAGAAGGCGGTAGCAGAGTTTGTCTCGTGATGGCGCACTTGTTAGCAAGTGAAGGAGGATGAGTAGGTTCGAACAGGCTTGGTTTAGCCCTTTGAGGTTCCATTGTGAAAGTGGGATGGGATATCCATAGATTCTATGATGGGACAACCATGTACATCCAGAGGACACGACTTTATATGGGTGATTGTCAACATACTCACCAATTCGGCCCGCATCCTACCGATCAGAGAGAAGGTCTCGGTAGAGAGCTTGTGACTCCTCTATGTACAGGAGATCGTATGGATTCATGGTGTTCCATCGATTATCGTTTCTGATCGGGATGCCCGTTTCACTTCCCGACTATGGAAGTGGTTTCATGAGGCTTTCGGGATGCAGCTTCACTTGAGCACCACCTTCCATCCTCAGACAAATGGACAGACTAAGATGACTATTCAGACTCTCAAGGACATTCTCCGTGCATGTGTCCTTGACCTTGGACGCAGCTGGGAGGATCACATGCCCTTGGTAGATTTTGCATATAACAATAGCTACCACTCTAGAATTGGGATGGAACATTACGAGGAACTGTACGACTGACATTGAAGATCGCCTCTGTGCTGGACTGACCTAGGGGAGTCAGCACTTGTAGGACCGGAGAAGGTGCATAGTATGACTGAGAAGGTGCAGATCATCCAAGAGCGGATGAAGACTACACAAAGCATGCAGAAGTCCTATTCTGATGGGATACAGAGACAACTAGTGTTTGAGGATGGTGACCACCTCTTTCTACGTGTCTCACCTGGATGAGGTATATGGAGATTTGGCTAAGGTGGCATGATGTCTCCACAATTCATCGGACCTTTTTAGGTCCTTAGTAGGGAAGGCAAAGTGGCTTACTGCCTAGCTCTTCCAACTTAGTTACACCAGGTGAACGGCGTCTTCCACGTATAACAGCTGAAGAGATACATGCATGACACGCCCCATATGATCAACCATGGGGAGCTAGACATCGATGACAGGGCGACATTCATGGAGTTTCTAGTGGATATTGAGGATCAGAAGAAGCAGGTCCTACGTGGATAGTCGATTTCTCTGGTGCGCATTCGCTGGAAGCATGGGAATCTCTTGGATAGTACATTGGAGCAGGAGGCTCAGATGCGTGCTCAGTACCCCCATTTGTTCCTTTAGTATGTGTTGTAGATTATGGGGACGTAATGACCTGATATGGGGAGAATTTTATGACCCAGAAACCAAGTGGATATTTTTCTCTTAAATACATGGGAATTTTACGAGTCCATCGATTCTGACAGCGCCTGATTCCGAGGTCCGGTGTGCCCAGGATCAATTTCTGAAGTTTTGTTAGGAGACGTTCCGTAAACGTACGTGTGGGTTTTTCCATCTTTTGAACCAGTGCATGGAAATGATATCATAGGTCACCGATGAACACGTAGAGCCAATATTCGATTAAGGAGACCTTTACTGCAGTTGAGTTCTATTGAGAGCGGAAGTTAATTTTTGGGGATTTTTAATTAATTATATAAAAATTATGTGTGACATGATTTTTATTTAGGAGGTGGTTAATTTCTCCAAAGCGAAATTGGATGTGGGTCCCACTCCAACATAACCTCCCATGGGTGGAAATTATGTTGTGGGGACTACACGTGCATCTAACACATCAACTCACCTTTAACTCCTTGAACCCCCAATTAAGGAAGTTGAAACTCTCTTAATTTAATTTGGAGCCTCTTTATCTCCTCCCACCCATTTAATGATCCATCCCACCTTTTTTAATTAATGGGTGTGAATTAATGAATTTGAATCTCTTTGAATTCATTAATCCGTCCTTTTAATAGGTGGTGTTATTTTATTTTATGGTGTTGGACATAATACCTTGGGGATGATTTGGAAAATTGGAAAGTATTCATCCCACAAAGAACATGATGAACATACCCAATGACCTCCATCCGCGTTAATGGAGTAGATGCCGCCCACAAAGTACGTCTCCAGCGACAACGTTATATCCTCCCAGCACCAATGGAATGAAGCCGTCTCCCTGTGACTCCATTGAGCGAGCACCTATTACAAGGTACCAGTTACTTTAATATTTTATTTTACCCTTCGTTTTACATCGTTATGTTGGTGGAATGATAAGCCGATTGTTATCAATGTAATGTGGAGGGATCAGTCCGCACGAACATGGGCCAAACCTTCCCACCATTCCCGTTGATCTTTTTGATGATGTTGGAGATGAAACCGAAAGGGCGTGGTGTCGTCACACCATGACGGAGAATAACAACGACCAAGAGTACTACGACAGATGAAAGAGGAACATCGACTAGGAGGGCCGCGGTGGATGAAGAGACGCGGCGTCGTCGTGCCACGCTCTGGAGGTTAAGGCCACGAACAGGCCGATCAATAGTGGTGGTGGACTAGCGCCATCGTGCCAGCCATGCAGAGGAGACCGCGACCCACAAATGCAGGCCGCACGATTAGAGGAACCGGCCGAAAGCCTGCCGGCCAGGATGAAGAGACATGGCGCCCGTAGGCACCGCGTGGTGGAATACCGTGGCATGCTTCCGCATGTCTCTCTATTGTGCGAACTGGCTGGCCGCCTTCCAGACGGGCTAAAAAACCACGAAACCCGTAGGCACCACATGAGAATAACTGCAGCCTGCGTCTGGGGGCCGTGCGTGTGCCGGGCAGAACTGGCAGGCAACGGCCAGCCAGGCAGGGGAGAGGTGGTGCCGCTTAGTGCCACTGAGTGAACCGGACCGGCCCACAGTAGAGACTGGGTCCGCAAGTGGGCTGCACCCCACCAGGCTAGGGCGACCCCCCAGCCGGGTCGCACACGCAGATCTAGGTCAGGTCGACCCACCAGCCCACTGGGTTGGATGGGCTAGGTCCGACATCACTTAAATACAAATATCTCCTATGCTGGACATCCAATCAATGCGTTTTCTGCGGAACTGGGACCCTCAAGATGAGATAGTACATTTTCAATACTATACGTGAGTTTCAGACAAATTTAGAAAGTGTCTGGGGTTGGACCGAGCATAAATCTAACTAGGCCATTCGAATGAAAATGCCAATAACTCACAGACCGGGTGTCTGATTGACGCGTCGTCAGTCGTGTTGAGTTTCATTCGATGAGGTGGAACTATGGGATACATCCAATCAGTACTTGGTTGATGTATCGACACTTTTCTCCAGGAGAGGACCCTCTCGGAATCGAGTGTGTTGTGTGCAAGAACCCTAGGGCTGGCTATGATTAAGATGACAGAATCCTTCGTGGGTTCGACTGCGAAGACTACTGTACCAGAATCCTTCATGGGTCGGATAAAATAGCTGGTTCTGTATCCTGTGTGTGTCTGAAAACTTAGCTGGTCTTATATCCTATGTGGGTCTGACATCTTAGAGGACGAATAACGGGTCCTGTATCCTCGGTGGGTCCAACAGCTTAGATGAATCATTGACTACATTTGATCATCTATTTCTCTTTATTAAAGATGTATATCTGCATGAGCTAAGTCTTGTCTTTCAATCATTATCATCAACGTGATTGGTCTTACTTCCTTTGTGGACTGGGCTGTGTTTGGGCTTGAAAGTTAGAGCCGGACTGTGACTGGTAACTTAGGTATATGTATGGGCATATACCTAAGTATGGTTGGTTTAAACTTTGTGAATATAGATTTCTTATGTGGCTTCTACTTTGTGGATTCTAGGAGAACTTCGGTGGTCGTGGGGTCCCCTACTGAGTATTTTCATACTCACCCCTACACGGGCTTTGCCCGAACCTTGTTGTATTCGGTGTAGGTGATGGAAAGCAGTGATAGAAGCTGAGGGTAACAGATGGAGGCTTCTCGGAGCTAGACTAGATAGGATGACCCACAGGGAATAGTTGATCGATTTCATTACCTACCCTTCAGGTATTATTCTCAGGTGGATGAACCATGATTTTTTTTCCATTTTTACATGTAATTGTACTTGTTGTTCAGTTGGGTTTGTATACTAGCCCACATACTATCATCCAACCTTAATTTTTTTTTTTGGTACTTGTTTCCTCTACTGCTTGTGTTCAGACTATGTATGTGTTACAGGATAAAAGACGATGCCTTCTCTTTTTATTAGGATTACACCTTTGGTTCTAGTTTCCGAACACTAGCCTATGGAAGGCATGCTTGGGGTAGTCACGGCATGCACCCCGAGGACGGGTCCTGAAATGGGTCTACCCCAAATCTGTTGTCATAGCTTTCCGACTAACTTATCTGGGTGCTACCAAACAAGACTCATGGTAGGCTTAATGAACATTAGCATGTGAATGTGCATGCTGGTTGTTTTCTGTCATGTATGGTGGACGAACATCCTTCAATATTGGCAGACGAGACTTCTAATAGAATTGGTGATTGTAAATAGGTTTATGTTCCTGTTTACTAGTTCCCACTATTTTAGATTGGAATGCCTCTTTAAATGCTGTCAAACGAGCTAGATGACTAGCTGATAACTTTTAAAAAAGTTTATATTCATGTTCACAGTACTCCATTGGGTTTATCTGGTGGGATTGGTGGGTTACTGTCAGACGAGTCTGCAAATTAGTAAAATAAAGACGGTTGGGGGTATGTGCCCGCTCGTTGATTTCCATCAAGTTAAATTGATAGAATTCCTTGGAGGAAGCAGAGGTGAGAACCTACTCTCTATTCACTGGATGTTGTCCCTGGAAGTTTGTCTTGCATGCCCATGTCTGACAGACCTGGGCCAAAAGTTTATAGGAAATACCCCCATCATGTTGGGTGTGCACTACTGCATGATTCTGAAGGCGATTTCTAGTGGGAGTCCTCCAGAAAGACTCTTTCATTCTTGAATTGAGGCCTTGAGTGACAACTTGATCCACCTATCTATAGTACGAGAGGGATTAGTTGTTGAGTTCTATGGATAAGTACCCAAATTTGTTGGAGATAGTGGTTGGCACTATCTGCTTCTTGATCATTGGTCATCGTTGGCCAGTTGATCGAGGATTATTATTGACCTGTAGGGCCTGTCGATCAGCCTCAAAAGTCGAGATTGTACCATGATGGAATGGATATACAAGAGACTTAGGTTCCAATAAGATCAAAATATTTCCATTTTTTAAATTTTACATCTTCAAGTGTTTTATTCGATAAATATATAGAAGAGTGAATCAAAGGACTATTTTTCTAATCAATATCTTTTGTTTAATCTGGTTCACCTCAGTATAGTTCTAGTCATATATCATTTATTAGTCCTTTTGATTGAGGTGGAATAGAATATATCTGACTGATTCTAAATGTATATATGGATAATAGGAGTCCAGAGACTTAGGTCTAGGGATATAGAACACATACTATCCATTTTATATTGGTACAGAAATAAAAAACTAATCATAGTGTAGTATTGATGACTGTATAAGGTTTGATGCTAGTCACCAGGATATTTTATAGTATATTAATTAATAATTAATAATTAAATTAATTAATTTATTCATTCTTTGTATAAAATATTTAATTTGATATTAAATTATTAATTGAAGTGCTGACTATGCATACTCCATTGGTAAAGAGTGATTATTTTATCAGTAGATTTATAGCCTCTAAATTTTTTATTTATGAGTATGTTCATATTTGGGATAAATTTATTTAATATATAAAGGGATTGGATAATATAATTTGTATATTCTAGTTATTTCATTTCTAAGATCACATTTGATGCTATCAGAGATGAGTGACTATCAATAATATAGGCAATCAGTATTATGTTTTTTATAGGAGGTTGGGATTATCAAATAAGATGATATATTGTTGATATGGAAAACAATGAATTATTAAATCTTATAATATTATGTTACTTCAACATCAATCTAAATTTTGTATCGATTCTAATTTACATTTCATAGTTGATTTATTTTAGGATGTGTTTTTAAAGGATTTTGTAGGATTACCTTTGGAGAGGTATGTGGAGTATATGATATATGAAATGTTGGTTGGAAAACCTATATATATATTTATATATTTATATGCATATATATGTCCATTTATACTACAAGTATCTGTCCATGATTATATAATTAATGAAATATTTGGAGGTTCTTGATTATATGGGATTAACTAGGTATAGTGTATCAACATTTGGCGATCTTATGATTTTCACCATAAAAGGATGACTGATTATTTCAGTTATATATTCTTTATCAATGGTCAAACAAGGTTTCTATTAATAATTGATATTTATTACCATTTATTGATGACCATTTGTCTTTATAAGTGGAGCCTTATATTTTTTAAAAATCTTTCTTTGGTTTAGATATGACCAGAGAATGATTTTTAAACAAGATATGGTCGTTTTGAAATTCTGTGATGTTGTTTGGGATCATGAATATGAGGATATAACAATTAATGATTTCTAAACAAGATAATGACATTTTGAAATTTTTTGACGTTGTTTGGGGTAATTAATGCTGCATACACTTTCTTAGCCTGAGTAATTGACTCTTACACTCTTACTTGAACCCATTTTTATCATATTAACTGATGATATATTGATATATTAAATATGCTATGTGAGACATATGAGGAATTTATTTATTTCCTAGGATACTCATAGGGAACACGGATTTTAGGATAAAATACTAAACTTTTTAAATCTGTATATAATAAATTAAATTTTTTGGGTATGTAAATTATGAATTATGGATTTCAATGGATCCTAAAATTTTTGAATCATTGATTTCATGGGAAATACGACATTTTTTTAAAATCAATATTTATTAGGATTTTTAGTTATTACCACATGAATTATATGACTTGGTTACACTAATTAAGACATTAAACAATAATGGGATCAACTTTTTCTAAGATGTTATATGTGAGGTTGAGTTATAAGTGCTAATGATTATATTGAGATAGATACCCATTATTATCTAACCCCATCTACATTTTTTCTATAATGATTGTTATAATTTATATTGAATGGGTTGTGGTTTTTACATAATATAGAGGGTTAGGATTTATCGTTTGGTTATAAATTACATATTCTACATGAAAGGAATTATCTTAATAGTCATCTTGAGAAGGAATCCACTGTGAATGTATTTAAGAGTTTATAAATGTAGTTATTCTGTGAGAATAATATAATGAATACCAATTCGAAATTCATAAACTATATTTTTTCTCACTGATATTTTAATATTTTTTATTGAATATGTGATAAATCTACCTTTTTAATTGATTCTATATTCATTTATGCTCACGGAAAACTAACTTTCTTCACTAATGCATTGAGAATAAAATTTCGTAATGATTTTGTTATTAAATTGAAGGATGAGAAAAAAATTATGCATCTTTTATAAATTCCAGAATTAATGTATATGGGAATAATGGATTCTTTATTGTTTAACCCTTAAATATAAATTCATATATGATAGAGTGAGTTAAAGGAAATCAAGATTCAATTTTTTAATGTGGGGCTTTAATGAGACAATATATAGTACGGATGAGATACTAGGATGGACTCTTGATGATTATTATCCTTTCTATTACCCTGGACAGATTTTTTTCCACAGGGTTTATAGGAATAGGTGGTGTGATACTTGCATATTTATTATAATTAATTTCATACTATATTAAAAAATATATGGTATATTTTTTATGAAACATTTAGTTTCTTGGAATAATGTTATACATTTAAGGGTTTATGTTAATGTTCCATACCTATAAGGTGGTGAAATAAATATCCAGACCTTACTATATTCTTTATTCATTATAGATTCCATCTTGAATACGAGATGATGTTACAAGATATTTTTTGAACAATTACAATAAATTTCATATTTTTCCCTCAAATGAAACTCAAATGGTTAATAAAACTGGAGAAACTTATGTTTGAGATATTAATAATCCTCATGGGAGACCCATATCATGGTGTTTAATAATGATATAATATTAACATCCTAGTTTTAGTTGGGATTCCAATAGAATTTGAGTACACTTTTCAAATTGAGTATGTCTTATTATCCTCAAATTTATGGGAAATCAAATAATACTATAAAAATTATTGATGATATTTTACATAGATACCTCTATATTATTAATTTTAGTTTAAATTTGGTGGAACATGTTGTTATAAGAGAGTTTGAGTTAACATGGTACTATTTATATTGATCAATTTGAAGCATTATATGGGATGCTATATTGGTCATTTCTATATTCGATAGTGGCCAATGAGACATATTTATCTGGAACTAGAATGGTGTAATATAATGTAAATTAGTTTCAATTGATTATAAAGTGGATAACTATATTCCAGAGAAGAAAATATAGTTACATTGAAAAAATATGGTTATCTGTTTTCTTTTTATTAGGGATTATGTGTTTCATCATATCTTACATCATTTGGAACATGTATGTTTTATTATAAAAAAAATTTATCCCTTTTTTTACCATTTTAAATCATAGAGAATGTATTTTGAAGTTTTCTACTATTTGTAGAGACCCTCAATTTATAGTTAAATACACATATTTCAGGTTTCTTAGTTCAGGTAAAATGATGGATATTCACCTCATGTGAACCACTATGATGATGTGGATTTGGGGGAATATGAAATTATTATTGAAAAATAAGTGTGTATTATATATCAAATAAAGTAGACACTATGGGGAAAATCTATGCCATAGTTACGTATATTCTGGCTATATTATTATGTTTAGGAGAAATATTTTGAATAATAACTTGATATAAAGAATCATTTTAAATGTTATTCACTAGAGATTATTTGTGATGATTATTGGGTTTGGGAACCCTTATTGTGGAGAGTTATGTATAACTCAATATTATATATATATTATTTTAAAAAAATTATCTATTTTTTAATTTAATAAGAATTTATTTTGATTATATTGTGTAATGACATGTGCTATGTATAATTTTTTAAGGGGATATGAGGCCGAGTGGAAAAAAATATCTAGTTCACCATACTTGTAACACCCCAAGATTTTATGAGATATATTATTTTTAATTTCTTTGATGTCTTCTATTATACACTACACCAAGATTAAATTGTACTATACACAACATTGTATTAGCTTGCAGTATATGCAACACTATTCTTGGCTCGTGTTAAACACAATTTCAAGTTCATTTTGCGGAAATTATTCTACGCAACATTAAGTATAGATTTTGTTTAATGTATAAATGAAATAACTATTTATTATGTAATACGCAACACCAAATAGAGCATTCACTACACGCAGCCCTGACTTGGCTTGCTTTGCACGCAATCACGACCTTCCATGATAGCGTGTGTTGAACACATTACCGAGTTTCACTAAACAATGATATGTTATTAAAATATTATATAAACTAGACATTATTAATAGTAATACCCACTTTTTTAAATTTTATAAATAATATCTTTCAAAATAGACATAATTTTTGGATTCAGAATATCGAAATTTTCCTTGGGTGAATTTTTGGTATTTTTCTGAAAACATTCAATTTTTGATGAATAGTGAAAACACTAAGTTACTATTTAAAAACAAACTTTTTATTTAAATAATTATTTATTTTATTTAAATTTATTTTTGGTCATAATAGATACATAATACCTATATATGTTCAATGTAACTCATTGGAGTCATTTTATTATAATTTTAGATATATAAAAATTTTGTTGAACTTTTGACCGTCTTTTACCCACCACCTAGGAGAATTTGAAAATTTACATAAATCATGATTTTACCACTTCTGTGAGTGGAATTTAAAAAATAGAAGAGACATAGTTGATATCAGAAAGTAAAATGTGGTTCAATAAGATAAAAATAATTTTTGGCGAATAGTAACTTTTTACTTGTATTTACCATGGTTAAAAGTAAATAGGGTAATTAAGGGTAAAAATGATATTATTATTACCCTAACACATGTCATAATTCTATTGGATAAGTGCAGTTCGACCAAAAAAATATTAGGGATATAATATTACCCTTTTGGTCCACTTGGATTATATTAGGATAGTTATTATTATTTTATTTAAAGAAGATTTAAAAAGGTTAATATCAAAGTTTTATAAGTAAAACATTTTTAATATAGAGTTATACATTAGATAAATTAGACTATAAATATTAATTATAAATCTAAAATTAGTTCCTACGTAATGGTATTTTATTTATAATTTTTAGACATTCTATAATTTAATTTATTTATGACACAATGATGATGCAGTAAATACCTTATTAATGAAATATTAACATAATTGATGTTTTAAATACCCAAATAAATGTAATTTTAGACTTTTTATTAATTAAACAAATTTTATAGGTTAATATGACATGTTATTATTTTTTTAATTAATTTTTTTCGAACTAATAATGCTGTTAAGATTTTCACAAAAACCATGTATCAAATAGTGTCAAAATTGACATAAAATAGTTTTTAAAACAAATATTATATTATTAATTGTTATTTTATTCCTAAAAAACTATTTTTAATCCAAATTACTTAGATAAGGCATATATATTAATAATGAACCACTTGGGGTTCATTTATATTGTTATAGTATGTTTATTAACTATATAGTGTAAGAAAACAACGATAAAAGTTAAATTATTTAACGTAGAGTTAAATCTAAATGATAAGGAAAAAATAGTGACCTAAACTCTTCTAAAACCTATTGGTTGAGATTATTTAGACCCATCCCCACCTTATCTATGAAATAAATCAATTTTTAGCTATTAAAAACCGAATATGACTTTATTTTAAAATAATATTTTATGTTTTCCTAAGGTGCCCCTCTCCCCCCTTATAAAAAGGGCACCCCTTCCCTCTTCTCTTCACACCCTTTTGAG
The DNA here is from genome assembly GCA_963277665.1 of Viscum album. Classification (NCBI taxonomy): domain Eukaryota; kingdom Viridiplantae; phylum Streptophyta; class Magnoliopsida; order Santalales; family Viscaceae; genus Viscum; species Viscum album. The sequence goes on from OY728148.1 coordinate 909,665,320, forward strand.
CCTTGAAGCTCGGCCAACACCTAACAATTTATAATGCCCCGACCCCAGTTACCCAGAGTCGGTGCATTATTACATAACATTAGAATGATCAAAAGAGTGATCAATTCTCAAAAGACTGATTAGTTTAGTATCCTTGGAATAACTAAATACCATCATAATGTTTACGTTACATCATAATTTGAAAAACTACTACAAAAACATATTTTCATCATATCCCCTCATATTATGCCTGCAGGTCATTCATAAATTACTTCTTCACATCCTGGAAAAAATAAAACATAGAAAGGGGTGAGCTCAAATGCCCAGTACGGATAACAATATAGCAGACACTTTTATAAATAAGCATGAACAATTAAGGCAGTGTATAACTAAAACAAAAGCCTTTTAAACATGAAATTCAACATAAAATGGAAAAAATATAATGAAATAATTCCATTCAATTAATCACATTGATATTCTAGTAGTCGAATAATCACATGCAATGTCAATAACCACTTTCTTAATAATGGAATGCATAATGCCAGACTATCATAATCAAGTTGCCAATGCGTCGTGCCAAGACTACAAATAATATTTTGTCAAGGCCTCATGCCAAGACACTAGTTTTTCTCATGAGACCTACCGATGCATCGAGGATCTATAGCGGGCCTCACCCATCACGTATTAAGTCCAATGCATTCCTCATATGAACAGGTTTAAACATAACAAAAACATTTGTATTAAAACTAGAATACGAAATGTCAATACTTTCTCCATAAACCATGAATGGTATAAAAATAACACATCCACAGTCAAAAATATCACAAAACCATAAATAAAATATTGATGTTTTGTATCATAATAAATAAACTTCAAATAAGCTTAAAATCCATTAAAGGATGTTGACATAGATGAAATCAATACTTTTTGATAGAAATATCTATTTTTTGAAATCATTTAAAAGTCACAAAATAATAAAATAAAACTTTTACTTTGAAAATATTCTTATAATATTTTAAGGGAAGCTTCTAAGATTTTTTAGTGACTAAAAATAGCCGCACCCGCCGTATAAGTTAAAAAAGGCATTCTAACCTCAATTCAGTCGAAAAGGTTAAAAAGGACCTTGTTTGGAAAACGACGGAAATATTCCTTTTATAAACCTCTTATAAAAAGTCAAAAAAGGGTATAAATGACTTTAACCCATGTTTTGTAAAATAGTAATAATGTTTTGAAATACATTTTTAAGGAACATGGATGTGGATGATAAAGAGGTCCCAGTAGATAATTACGTATAGACAACCTCAGATAATGAAGAGATTGTGAAATAAACCCTTACCATGTACTGTTCCTTGGTTGAGGGTAGGTTAAACTCTTATATAATGGTGAAATAATTATTATTAAATTATAAAGGAATCATATACATTAATATGATGTCATATATGATCTTTTAACATTAATTTGTTAGTAATATATTAGTATTATCGTTGTTTCAGGTGTTAACTTACTCGTATAAGTTTTGTTACATAATCCATGTTTGTTATGGATTGGTTGTATCTTATTCATATCCAGAATGATATCAAGTCCTTAAAAATTATTTTTAATCATCAAATTATAATTATACTTGAATGGAAATGACGGTGAATGAATCTCATCGCGTTCGTGGAGATGGTAGTCCGTACGTACGCACAAGTGACAATATCATTCTTTTGATATTAAAATTCTATATAATTTAAAGTTATATCATATATAAAGAATCATTATCATGTTATATTTATTATTTACCTGAATTACAAATCATTATTATACCCATCCAAATGATAATTTATTGAATAACAATTACACCACGACGTGGAGACGGTAAGCCGTACATACACACGTATGGTGACATGTCATTCAAAGGAGGGATATAATACTGCATATGGTTGTACCATATTTATAATAACATAACAGTATATATAAGATACTAGAGCTATTATTTTAGAATGGGAATAACAAATAATGAAGAAGTTGAAGAATAAAGGAACATGAAATAGGGTGGTGAAAACATTACCTCTTCTTCAGGTTATTCCTTTTGATTTTATCAATAGGGCTCCTTAGATTGACATTATGATCAAACTAAGGCCTCTAGGATAAATTGGTGGAAGTTGAGAGAGTATTTTAGAAGGTTTTCGCCGACCCAAAATGCTTTTAATGTGTTAGTTAGTGAGAGGGGGGAGTGCCCTTTTATAAGAGGGGTGAGGGGCACCTTTAGAAAATATTGAAATATTATTTTATAATAAATTCATCTTTGGTTTATAATTGCTAAAAAGTTTATTATTTAAGGGATAATGTCGGTATAGGTCGCAATACACTCAAACAATAGGTTTTAGATAGGTTTGGGTCACTATAATAACCTTATGTTTTAGTTTTAACTCTTAGTTAATTAGTTTAACATTTACCATGTCACTGTGTATTTTTATATTATATAGCTAATAAACATACTATATACCTCCAAGAGACCCCCAAGTGGTCCATTAATGATACAAATATCATTATATAAGCCTTTTGGCCGAACCTTAGATTTTTAGGAATTTAAAATAAATTAATAATATAATATTTGTTTTAAAAACACTTTTATATCAATTTTGACACTATGCAATAATTGATTTTTGATAAAGTCTTAACAACATTATTAATTCAAACCAAATTTATTTAAGAAATACTATAATTTCATATTATGAAATAAAATTCATGTATGTCATAGAAACATTCAAATTATATTAATTTTAACATTTATAATACCATTTATTTGATTGGTTCATTAATAAGTAAATTACTACATCATTATTGTGTCATAAATAATCATTATTATTATATTTATAAAAATTATAAATAAAATACCATTATATAGGTAATATTATTTTCTTTCTAATTAATATTTATAGTCAAAAATCCAACGTATATAACCCTATGTAAAAATTGTTTTTCTAAAATATATATGCTTAGGTCATTTTTGTATTTATTTTAACTTAGTTAATATAAAGTGTCATAAACACATACAAGTGGCTCCATGGGGTCTCAAAATAGACCCAAAGATGAACATGGTCGTAAATGTATCAACCAATAAGGTTAGGACACGTTTTAGGGTAATTCATTATTTTTATAATATTAATTATTTACCTTTATTTACTGGATTTACCCTTTAACCATGGTAAATAAAATATTTACCGAAGTAATTATTCAAAATGTATAAAAATAATAGTTACCTATTTATACAATTTGGAAATTCTGATTCCAAATATGGAATCCATTTTTTGAAATTCAAAACACCGATGTGGCAGAAATTAAATTAAAATTAATTCCCTTTGTTAAACCAAAAATTGCGTTTTTAAGAGATAATAACTATCAAAAGATTGAAACTTGTTCATGTCTGGTTTAATTGTGAAATTATGTCCAATGACCAACATTGTATTAAATGGTACAAAAATATTCTAAATATAATTTAAAACCACTCAAATTCATAATTTATCACTATTAATTATTTTTATTATAAAAGTTGTTTTTAATTATATAAATGTTATCCGAAAAGTTCCAAAATTTTACCCTAGGATAATTTCGATATTCCAAATCCAAAAATGAAGTCAAAATTGAGAGAAAAAATATATAAAATTTTAAAAAGTGGATATTACTATTCATAACAACTAGTTTGATTGGTTGTGGTGTGTGTTAGAACTCGACGTTGCGTACAACACACGCTACTGTATTATTCAAAGAGAAGCGTTCCGTGGATGATTAGGGTGTTACATTCTCCACTCCTTTAAATAATTTCATCCTTGAAATTTCAAGAATATTATTGCATAAAAAGTCTGGGGTGGTTCTTTCTCAAAAGTTCCTCGGGTCCCACATTGCCTCTTCCATCTTATGGTTTCTCCCAAGAACTTTTACCAGACGAGTCGTCCGGTTTCTCATCACTTGTTCTTTTGTATCAAGAGTCCTGATGGGCTCTTCGCAATAAGACAGATCAGGTTCCAGTTATAATTCCTCATAGGTGAGTACATGCATTGGGTCAGGCATGTATTTTCTTAACAGTGATACGTGGAAAAAATCATGAACATTCGAGAGATTTTGGGAATTGCCAAACGGTAAGCTCCAACCCCAATTTGTTCTAGAATTTCGAGAGCACCGATTTACCTGGTACTCAATTTACATTTCGTGCAAAAATTTATAACTCCCTTCCATGGAGATACCTTCAAGAAAACATGATCTCCCACCTAAAATTCCAAATCCTTTCATTGGTTGTTAGCATAGCTCTTCTGCCTACTTTGAGCAGCTTCGATGTGGTTTTGGATTACCTTCACATTTTCCATCGTTTCCTCCACCAGTTCTGGGCCTATAATTTTTCTTTCGCGAAAGTCATCCGATCAGGTTGGTGTGAAACATCTCTTTCTATATAATGCTTTATATGGTTCCATCCGAATACTTTAATGGAAGCTATTATTATAGGAAAATTCTATGAGAGGTAAATATTGATACCGCATACCCTGAAAGTCAAGTGAGAAAGATCTCAACATGACTTATAAGGTTTGAATATTCCGTTCCAATTTTCCATCTCTTTGAGGGTGGTAAGCAGTTCTCTAATGAAGTTCAATATCCAAGGCCTTCTGAAGAATTCCAGAATCTCGAGGTAAAACGGGGATCTCGATCTGAAACAATCGATAGGGGTACTCCATGAAGTCTCACAACTTCATTAAAATATAGTCTTTCCAGACATTCAACTGGTAAATCTTCCCTTATAGCAAGAAAATGTGCTGACATAGTAAGACTATCAACAACGACCCATATTGCATCGTTCCTTCTATGAGTCTTTGGTAATCCCATGACAAAATCCATAGTGATATTGTACCATTTCCACTCAGGTATGGGAAGAGGTTGCATGACTCCTCCAGGATGTTTCCTTCCCGCTATCACTTGTTGAAAAACAATACATCCTGACAAAAAATCAGCAATCTCCCTCTTCATGTTGTCCCACCAGAAATGTTCCTTTAAATCTATATACATTATGGTGCTCCCAGGGTGTATAAAGATATTAGAACTATGATCATCGTCTAACAATTCCCTTTTTAAATCAGGTATATTGAGAACACAAAGTCACCTCCTGAATTTCAAAATTCCTTCTTCATAATCAAATTCTCTCAATCTCCCATCATTCATAGCATTAATATTCTTTTGAAATTCTTCATCATCGGTCTAAAAAATCTTAATCCTTTCTAGTAAATATTTTTGGGAAACCATTTGAAAAAGCACTGATGTTTCACCTTCCTTGGTTTTTCCAATGTCCATCTTCACTAGATCCATGAAAATTGGATCCATTTGAATTCTCATATTGTTCAAAACTCCATGATCTTTTCTACTCAAAGAATCCTACACCTTATTTTCCTTCCCCGTGTGGTAGTGTATCGTACAATCATTATGCTTGAGTAATTCAAGCCTTCTCCTTGCCTCATGTTGAGTTATTTTTGTGAGAAAATATATTTCAAACTCTTGTGATCAGCATAAATCTCACATTTTCACCATAGAGGTAGTGTCTCCATATCATCATAGAAAAGATCACAACTGCTAACTCAAGATCATGAGTAGGATAGTTTTTCTCATGAATTATCTACTATCATGATGCAAAGGCAATAACCCAATCATTCTGCATAAGGACAAGACTAAGTCCTTTCTTCAATGCATTACTATAAATGATGAACCCATCATTCCCCGATGGTAGAGTCAATATAAGAGAATTGACTAATCATCTCTTTAGTTCTTCAAAACATTAATCACACTCTTTTTTTCAAACAAATTTAACACCATTATGTGCGAGCTTTGTAGATGGGTTAGCCAATCGGGAAAAACTCTGGACGAAACATCGATAATAACCTGCTAAACCAATAAAACTACATACATCAGTTATACTCATAGGTGTTGGCCATTCATGGATTTCCTTGTTCTTCGAAGGATCAACAGAGATTCCATCTTTAGATACAATATGGCCAAGAAGTGAAATCTCCTGAAGCCATAATTCACATTTGCTAAACTTCCCATATAATTCATTTCTTCTCAGAGTCATTAGGATAATGCACTTGTGATTTTAATAATCTTCATAGATTTTTGGATTATACCAAGATATCATCAATAAATACCACCGCAAAATCATCGATATATTCCTTGAAAACTCTATTCATTAGATCCATGAATACAGAGGGTGCATTAGTCATCCCAAAAGGCATTACCGTAAACTCGTAATGCCCATACCTTGTTCGAAATGTTGTATTCGGAATGTCTTTCTTCTTCACACACAACTGATGGTATCAAGATCAATGGTCAATCTTTGGAAAGTATTGAGTTACATGCAGTTTGTCAAATAAATCATCAATGCGAGGTAGGGGATACTTGTTCTTTATTGTTATAGCATTGATCTCCCTGTAGTCGATACATATCCTCATCGATCCATCATTCTATTTAATAAAAAGAACAGGGGATCCCATAGAGAAACACTAAGGAGAATTAATCCATTATTACTCAATTCCTCTTGTTGTTTCTTTGGTTTAACTAATTCTACAGTGGTCAATCTATAATGGTTCTTCGATATATGCCTTTATCCAGGAATTAAATCAATGGAAAACTCAACTTCTCATTCTGGAGGATGTCTAGGTAAATCTTCCAGAAACAGATCTACATATTCTTTCACAACAGGTACATCTTCTATTTCAACATTCCTTTCCCCACCCACAATCATTTCATTCTCTTCCTCCCCAATAATTGAATTTAGTTGAGCTACTGGGGGTGGATCTAGATAAGAATTAGGTGGTGACGATTCTACTCTAAAGCTAAGGTCTTCCTTATCATCATCATCAAAAATCATAACCTCCTTCTTCTTACAAAAAATATTCGCATCATGGTCTGAAAGCCAATCCATGTCGAGGATTATATCAAACTCAATCATAGGTATGACGATGAGATCAGCGGATAAAGAACATTTATGTTCTCAAATGGGAACTGATTCACAAATTTTTTTTCCAATGATACTTCCCTTAGGAGTTTTAACAGACAACTCCCTTGTTAAATCAAATTGGAAATATCTAATTTTCTTTGCAAACTGGGATGATGTGAAAAAATGTGATGATCCAGAATCAAATAATGAATTTTCTAAAAACGAGGAAACCATTAAATTACCTGCCACCACATCTTTCGGAGCTTCTACCTCAGCAGTAGTGATAGCATAAGCTTGGCCTTGATCCCTTGGCCTTTTTTGAGATAATTTCCCCTAACACTTAGGAAATTCATTTTCACAATGTCCCATCCCCCTGAAATTGTAGCATTGGACATCGGCATCTTCATTATTCCCTTTGAAATCATGAGCTTAGTGGCCTTTTTCACAACACTTGTAACAGACTCCCATTCCTTTTAAGCAAGTACGAGGGTGTTTCCTCCAACATTTACTACAGGATGGATATTCAAATTTTCCCTTCTTCTCCTTATTTCCATTCCTAGATTGATCAGCAGATCTATTCTTCTCCTGCATTGCTATAAATTCATAAGACATAGAGAATTACTTTTCTATCTAGATAGCACATGAGAAAATGTATTCATATGACGAGAAGGATTGTGAGACTAATGCTCGACGGAGAAATGGTTTTAACCCATCAATGAAACGATCAATCTTAATTCTTGGGTAATGTATATAATCTTTAGTATACCTTGCTAACCTTGTAAATTTAGCCTCTTACTTTGAGACATTCTTATCCTCCTTTTGTCTCAAACTCAAAAATTGTCTTTCCATATCTTCTCGATGGTCCCGAGGAAAGTATTTTTCTAAAAATATATCTTTTAACTACATCTATTACATATTTGATACTTCATTATGTTCCTTCGTGTTTTGAATCAATGACTGCCATTGATCATCATCTACAGTGAGGCGGTAAACTTCCATGATAACCTTTTCCCTTTCACTACTCCCCAAAGCCTAAAATATTTTCTCTAGGGAATTTATCCATTGCTCAGATACTAAGGTATTTTTACTCCCATTGAACGTTGGTGGGTTTTTCATCATGAAGCGATCTAACATTGATCCTCCACACTGCGGATCAGGGTGCTCCATACGGGTAAGGTTATTATTCATAACCTGAGTGAGTTGTCCCAGTATGGTGATTAGCTGATCAGCACCAGTTGCATCACCAGCTCCACTATAATTATCAAGAGCAGGAGGGCAATCCCTACATGGAGTGTGTGCACTGATACATTTTCCATTTCTCCTACTAGGCACCATTTATAAACAACAGCATAAACTATATCAGTTTGTGAATCAAAATACATAATTCCATACTTATAAAAAACTTAACATAAATTGAACTATTTATGTATATAATCCATAATCATAAAAAAGTTTTCTTTGAGGACGTATATACTCATAAACCCTTCATAATGATTTGTACTGAAAATGAGAGTTATCCTAATCATATCCCTTCAGAGTGTCGTAACCAAGAGTGCATCAAGGCCCGTTGTCGTGCACCAGTTCCCGTTCGAGTCTAGCTCAAAGCGGTGTTTTTGAGTTTTACCCCTAGGTACATCTGTGCCAGAGCCACCTCTACCTGCTCATATCCAGATAGGGATGTATTGCTCTAAAAACACACAAAATCTCTACAATACCAAAATTGTAGGAAGTTCTTCTATACTAATCCTCAAATTCCATCTTAGGTCTATGTGCTCCAATCAGAGTTTATCTAAATCTAGATTCCAAGGTTTGTACAAAACTGCCCCTGATAACAACTGTAATGCCCCAACCCCAGTTACCCAGATTTGGTGCATTATTACATAACATGGGCATGATCACAAGAGTGATCAAGTCTCAAAATACCGATTAGTTTAGTAGCCTTGGAATAACTAGATATATTTATAACGTTTAAATTACATCATAAAGTAAGAAAACTACTAAAAAAATATATTTTCTTCATATACCCTCATATTATCCCTACAGGTCATTCATAAATTACTTTTTCACATCCTGGGAAAAAGAAAACATAAAAAGGGGTGAGCTCAAATTACCAGTAAGGATAACAATATATCGGAATCTTTTATAAATAAGCATAAACATTTAAGGCAATGTATAACTAAAAAAAAGCCTTTTAAACTTGAAATTCAGCATAAAATGGAAAAAATAAAATGAAATAATTCCATTTACTTATTCACATAGATATTCTACTAGTTGAATAATCACATGAAATATCAATAACCACTTTCATAATGATGGAATGCATAATACCAGACTATCATAACCATGTAGCCGAGGCCTCATGCCAAGTCTACAAAGAAGATTTTTTCAAGGGATAGTGCCAAGACACTTGTTTGTCTCATGAGACCTACCGATGCATCGAGGAGCTATATCGGGCTCCACCCGTCACTTATTAAGTCCAATGCATTCCTCATATGAACAAGTTTAAACATAACATAAACATTAGTATTAAAACTAGCATACGAAATGTCAATAATTTCTCCATAAACAATGAATGGTATAAAAATAACATATCCATTGTCAAACATATCACAAAACCTTCAATACAATATGGATGTTTTGTATCATAATAAATAAACTTCAAATAATCATAAAATCTATTAAAGGATGTTGACATAGATGAAATCAAAACAATTTGATTGAAATATCTATTTTTTGAAATAATTTAAAATTCACAAAATATTAAATTAAAACTTTTACATTGAAAATATTATTATAAGATTGTAAGGGAAGCTTCTAAGATTTTATAAGGGCGGAAAATAGCCGCACCCGCCGTATAAGATAAAAAAAGGAATTCTTACCTTAATTATGTCAAAAAGGTTAAAAAGGACCTTGTTTGGAAAATGACGGAATGATTCCTTTATAAACCTTTATAAAAAATCAAACAATGGTATAAATGACTTTAATCAATATTTTGTAAAATATAAAGAAGGTTTTGAAATACATTTTTAAGAAACATGGATGTGGATGATAAAGATGTCCCAGAAGATAATTACATATAAACAACCTCGGATAATAAAGAGATTGTGAAATAAACCCTTAACTTGTAATTTTCCTTGTTTGATGGTAGGTTAACCAACTTAATAATGGTAAAATAATTGTTATTAAATTATACAAGAATAATATACATTAATATGATATTATATATGATCTTTTACCATTGATTTGTTAACAATATTTTAGTATTATCGTTGTTTCGAGTGTTAACTTACACTTATAAGTTTTGTTACATAAGCCGTATTTGTTATGGATAGGTTGTATCTTGTTCATATGCAGAATTATATCAAGTCCTTAAACATTATTTTTAATCATAAAATGATAATTATACTTGAATGGATATGATGGAGAATGAATCTCATCACATTCATGGAGACGGTAGTCCGTACGTATGCACGAGTGACAATATCATTCTTTTGATATTAAAATAATATATAATTGGATGGTATATCATATATACAGAATCATTATCATCTTATATTAATTTTTTACATGAATTATAAATCATTATTATACCCATCCAAATGATAATTTATTGAATAACAATTACACCCCGCCGTGGAGATGATAAGCCGTACGTACACATATATGTTGACATGTCATTCAAAGGATGGATAGAATACTGAATATGGTTGTACCATATTTATAATAACATCACAGTATATATAAGATACTGGATTTATTATTTTATTATGTGAATAACAAAGAATTAAGAAGTTGAAGAAGAAAGGATCTTGAAAGAGGGTGGTGAAAACATTATCTCTTCTTCGGGTTATTCCTTTTGACTTGATGAAAAGGGCTCCTTAGGTTGGTTTTATGATAAAACTAAGGCCTCTAGGATTAATTTAGGGAGGTTGATAGAGTATTTGGGTAGGTTTTGTCCCAGCCAAAAGGCTTTGAATGTGTGAATTAGTGAGAAGGGGGAGTTCCATTTTATAAGAGGGGTGACAGAACCTTTGGAAAAGCTAGAAATATTATTTTATAATAAATTCATATTCGATTTCTAATGGATAAAAAGTGGATTATATAATTTTTAAGATGGGGATAGGTATAAAACCTCTCAACCAATAGGTTTTAGACAGGTTTGGGTCACTATATTGACCTTATATTTTAGTTTTAACTCTTAGTTAATTAGTTTAACATTTACCATGTCACTTTGTATATTTATATTATATAGTTAATAAACTGACTATATACATCCAAGAGACACACAAATGTTCCTTTAATGATACCAATATCATGATATAAGTCTCTTGGCCGAACCTTAGATTTTTAGGAATTGAATATAAATTAATTGTATAATATTTGTTTTAAAAACTATTTTTTGTCAATTTTGACACTATTCAATAATTTATTTTTCTTAAAGTCATAAAAACTTTATTAATTCAAAAAAAATGAATTTAAGAAATCCTATAATTTCATATTAATCAATAAAATTCATGGATTTCATCAAAACTTTCAGATTATATTAATTTTAACATTTATAATACCAATTATTTGATTCTTTCATTAATGAGGAAAAAACTACCTCATTATTATGTCATAAATAATAATAAATATTAATTGTCTCAAAATTATAAATAAAATACCATTATGTATGAAATAGTTTTATCTTTCTAATTAATATTTATAGTCTAAAATCCAACATATATAACCCTATGTAAAAATTGTTTTGCTAAAAGATATATGCTTATGTCATTTTTGTATTTATTTTGACCTAATTAATATAAAGTGTCATTATCACTTACAGGTGGCTCCATGGGGTCCCATAATCTACCCATGGTTGCCCATGGTCGGACACGTATCAACAAATAATGTTGGGACACGTTTTAGGGTAATTTATTGTTATTATAATATTTTTGTTTTACCCTTATTTACCGGATTTACGCTTTAACCATGGTAAATAAAATATTTACCGAAGTAATTATTCAAAATGTATAAAAAAAGTCACCTATTTACACAATTTGGAAATAATAATTCCAAATATAGAATCCATTTTTCAAAATTCAATACACAAAAGTGTCAGAAATTAATTTAAAATTAATTCTCGTTGTTAAAACAAAAACTGTGTTTTTTAGAGATAATAACTATCAAAGGATTGACACTTGTTAATGTGCGGTTTAATTGTGAAATTATGTCCAATGACAAAAAGTGTATTAAATGGTAAAAATAAATTCTAAATATACTTTATTACCACTCAAATTCATAATTTATTACTGTTAATTATTTCAAATAAAAAAGTTGTTTTAACTAAAATTTAGTAATATTCACTATTCATCAAAATATTAATGTTATCCGAAAAGTTCCGAAATTTTACCCTAGTATAATTTTGATATACCAAATCCAAAAATGAAGTCAATTTTGAGAGGTAAAATTTATAAAATTTCAAAAAGTGGGTAATAGTATTCATAACGGCAAGTTTGATTGGTTGTGGTGTGTGTTACATCTCAAAGTTGCGTACAACACACGCTACTGTATTATTCAATGAGAAGCGTACCGTGGAATCTTGGGGTGTTAAAAATTCCTCTTCTCAACCTCTTTAGTGATATCATAGAGGTTCTGGTCTTCTAAAAATTCCAACTCTAGTGCCCTAAGATGATGTTCAAAGGAGGTGCGTCGAGGAAAAGGTAATCTCTTCTACCGACTCTTTCAAGTTTCTTTCTTCTTATACTTCTTCTTCTTTAGTTGTTTCATTATAAAGTAATACCATCAGTATTAATTATATACTGATATGTTATTATAAATATGAAATAACCCCATTTCACCTTCTATCCATCCTACAGAAAACGAAATCACCACGCATGCGTATGTACAGAATACCATCTTCATGCCGTGGTGTAATTTGTTTTTCCCCCACCACATTACTTGGATGGGTATAATGGTGTAAGGAATCATTATATATGATTATTATAACATTATACCGATACTATGATATTATATCATCCACTCCATTTCCATTCAATAAATATGGGAACAATATCATCGCTCGTGCGTACGTACGGATTACCGTCTCCACGACGGGATGAGATTCCTTTTCCATCTTAACAATTCAAGAATGATTATAAAGTATATATAATAAGTAATCATGAAATATATGACATAATAATGATACTAGCTTTATGTATATATATATGTATGTCATCTACTTAATTCCATTCAATTCAATAAGGAAACAAAAATAGTGTCCATGTGTACGTACGGCCTACCGTCTCCATGAACGGTGTATTTCTTTTCATTTATTGATCTATTTTATATATATATTCTGAATATATATTATATATAAATCATGTGTTATATTATGGAATTAATTAATCATGATCTTAGTAATCATATTAATAATTACATGTCAAAAAATAGATGATAAAAGAAATGATTTTACCCAAAATGCTACTTTAACATGGAATTTACAAAAGAACGGGTAATATAAAGTCATAAGTGAACCATATATGGTATCATAACAATGAATATTATTCTGTAATAAGTCAATGATAGTATTCAAATCATTATATAGGATCTTCAGATATGTACAAAGCATATCAGTCCTAAGGTAAGGGATTATTATTCGAATCTCATTCTTATCCGAGATTGTTTATTCATATGTATTTACTGGGGTTATGTTTATCATCCATGTCCATATGTTCTAAAAATGTTTTCATAAAAGGTTTAAATTTATTCCATGAATTTGTAAAGTCATTTATACCACTCTTTGACTTTTACATTGTTTTATGGAAGGAATCTTTCTTTTTTTACCATACAAGGTACATTTTGACTTTTCTGGTAAAATTACGAGAAGAATGTTTTTTTAACCTATACGACATGAACAGATTTTTATGGTTTTATAATGCCTTGTTTTTATGAAGCTTACCGTACAAGATATCTGAATTTTTTCAAAAAAAATCTTTTTTTTAAAATTGTGTTGTATTTTGAGAAAAGAAAATGATTTTTAAGAAGAAAGGATATTTTTCTCAAGAATACTTTTCATGTGTTTTATCAAAACAATTTTCCATCTAAGATGACAATATTCCAAATGTGTATGTTTCAAATATAATGTCTCTATTATTTACAGGGTTTTACTTTTCTTATGATGTCATGATATCCATTTGTTTTATATGGATTGTGTTATGATGGAATGATGTTTATGAAACCCAATTTATTCTTTGGGTTATGATGAATGATTTGTGTTTATTTTGTGGCACACGTAAGAATGAATTAATTATGAGATGTGTGGGGCCTATATCTCCCTAAAAAACATTGGGTAATGATTTATATCTCATGAGATAGACATGGATGGAATGGTAAGTTAATATGGTTCAGTGTTACAGGACTGAAACGAGGAGTGAACTCAATTCAGAAAGGGACTTTGTCCACTATGATGGTCTTGGCAGCATTGCCTTGGCTACCATGAAAATCCTATCATGTGCTTAATGTTTTTACACAATTACAAGATTTATTTCCATGTTATAATATCATGATTGATGTTCTATTATGATCTTTTCCTTACGTACTTCCATGTTTTATGTCATTGCTCAAGATTTTGATGTTTTAACATTATGTTTATGTTTTTATGTTCAAATGTATATGGTTTGTTTTATTTTCTCCAGGCATAACCTTAATGAGCATTTGAGATCACCCTTTATAAGTTTTATTTTCCCCAGGATATAAAGAAATGTTTTAGGTACGAAAACAAAAGGGGAAGATCATTATTGGAGATGTTGAAGATATTTCACCACGATTAGAAGATTATGTTTCGATTTTCCTAAGAGACTAAACTATTACGGTTCCTTGGTGTCTATTTATTTTATGTATTAAGTATTCCGAAAAAGTAATGTAATGTCTATGTACGTCAAGCTTTGGGTATCTACAGTTGGTATCAGAGGAATGGTTTAGTTAACCTTTGGAAACTAGGATGAGAAAACTTTACTGAGATACCTAGAGATATTTCTAAGGTATATATAGGGATGTCCCTAAGGTTAAGTATAAGTATAGTTTATTATCCTAGAACTACGGAAACCATATTAGAATTAAACTTAAGATGTTAGATATTGAAGGTACTCCGTCTTTATTATGATGTTTTCCTAGCATGATTTTTGTCTCTCACACTATTCTTTTTGGGTTTTAGAAAATGGATGGAAACAAGAATATTCATGATTATGGAGGATATGATGGACAATGGAATGATATTCTTCATGAGTAATCAAATGAAACAGGATTTGGTAGTCCAAACATCATTATTATGCCTAATCAACAATCTCATAATATGATCAATAATATCAACTTTGGTATGTTTCCTGACTCAGCTAATATGAGAAAGATGGAGTTTCATGATGATCCTAGAGGAAAGAAAGTTCAATTTCCCACATGTAAATCATGTGTGAAGAGGCATGAAGGAGAATGTTTCAAAGGAACTGGAAGATGCTTTGGGTGTGGAAAAGAAGGACACAAAGCCAGTAAGTGCAAAGGAAATGGTTCAGTTATCACCATGGACAAGGATAGTGGAGTTGCTACGACATCAACAATGATTAAATGATTCAAATGTGGAATGTATGGGCATTATGAAAACCAATTCCCTAAGGGAATGTCTCATGAAAAGAATCATCATGGCCATATGGGTAGTATTTATATTGATGATGATGAAGAGACTACAAATGATAAGTGTGATAAAAGAATTTTTGAAGCTCGGTCAATGTTTTAAGAATGTAGTGTAATGATTGTTTGTTTATGAAGAATAATGTAGGGTACTATGGAATAAAGAAAAAATATAAGGATTGTTACACTATTTCCTTTGCTTGAGTTTTGAATGTATATGATGAATGGTACTGGTAACCATGAAAGGTTATTCAAATATTTTTGGAAGGTAGATGATATGTGCATAATGAATGGATACAAAGATAATGAGTTGTTTAATAGTATTAAGGAGCTCATGACTGGTATAAGGAAAAAGTGATATCATGGATAGAGTATATAGAAATTTTTTGATTTTGTTATGTGGAAAGTGTTAAATTTTCGCATCATTCATGATTTCACCAAGGGTCAATGGATATTCATTTTTCAAGAGAATACATGATTAAGGTATTCACATGTTTGGAATGTGAGCAATAAGTTTTATCTTATGATATATGGGGGCTAAATGATGGTATTCACATCTTTGGCAGATGACATTTCTAGAAATTGTTTTCTTTATACTATGATCATCAATAGAATTATTTTGGATAAGCCTAAAGATTGGAATGGATTATGTTGGAAATAAGTCAGTATTTTTTAAGGCTATAATTGCCTTTCGATATTATTAATGGGATGTTATAAAAATGTAGTTTTAGAAAAATACAACCTTCAGGATGGGTGACAATCCATCGCATCAGACAATGTTGTGGGAATCGAACACACAACCGAAGTGAGACGAACCTTTATCGCATACCACTAGCCTACAAGATGTCCCTGGTTAGTAGAAAATAGAATTATTTTATTAAGAAGTATGACATCAGAAGTATAAGTCCATTTTAGGAACCATATATGATTAATCTCCCTATAGATGGACTTATTTATTTTTGATAACTTTTTCTAACCTTTTGTTTGAGACAGATGGAATGACCCACCATTTTATCACACGATCTTCTCACACTTCATGAATGTCAAATTCATCTTCATTTCATTAAGAGATGATCTGGAAATGGTCCAAGGAACGACCAACTGTGAGATTGTACCGAAATAAAGAAAGTATTTCTTCTAATTCAAATTTCCTCAACTTTTGGGAAATGATTTTGAAAACCAAAAGTTTTTTCCTAGTGCCCTTATATCTGATTAATTAGATGGTACCTTAGATAATCACAAATTTATGGCTTTGTGATTGTTGGATTTTTTATAGCCATGTCCTCTACCACACTTCATCATAAGTTGATGGTTATATTTCTCTTACATATCCATATTTTCACCTATTTTTTCCTATGTGGAATCCCAGTGCTGAGTTACTTTGGGTGACTATTATGATTCTAACATCCCTTTTTCAAATGAAGTTTTAGTATTACTTTTTACAATGTGGGTTTCTATGAATGAATCTTTCATCTAGTAAACCATTAATAACCCCGACAAATTTTGAGGGTGGAATTCATTTTATGGGGGGTAGAATGTAACACCTTGAGATTTTATGAGATGCATTATTTTTATTTTCTTTGATGTCATCTATTATACACTACACCAAGATTAAATTGAACTATACACAACACCGTATTAGGTTGCAGTATATGCAACACTATTCGTGGCTCGTGTTACACACAATTTCAAGTTCATTTTGTGGAAATTATTCTACACAACATTATGTATATATATTTTTTAATGTATAAAAGAAATAAGTTTTTATTATGTTATACGCAACACCAAACAGAGCTTTCACCACACACAGCCCTGACTTGGCTTTCTTTACACGCAATCGTGACCTTCCATGATAGCGTGTGTTGTATACAATACCGAGTTTCACTAAACAACGATATGTTATTAAAATATTATATAAACTAGCCGTTATGAATTGTAATACCCACTTTTTGAAATTTTATAAATTTTATCATTCAAAATGGACTTCATTTTTGGATTCAGAATATCGAAATTAGCATAGGGTGAATTTTTGGTATTTTTCTGAAAACATTCAATTTTTGATGAATAGTTTAGACACTAGGTTAAATAATACCTATATATGTTCAATGTAATTCATTGGAGTAATTTGATTATAATTTTAGATATATAAAAATTTTATTGAACTTTTGACCGTCTTTTACCCACATCTGTGGAGAATTTACAAATTTACATAAAACATAATTTTACCGCTTCTGTGAGTGGAATTTAAAAAATCCAAGAGAAACAATTGATTTCAGTAAGTAAAATGTGGTTCAATAAGTTAAAAATAATTTTTGGTGAATAGTAACTTTTTACTTTTTTTTAACACGGTTAAAAGTAAATAGGGTAATTAAGCGTAAAAATAATAATAATATTTCCCAAACACATGTCCTAATTCTATTGGAAAAGTGTAGTTCGACCAAAAAAACCTTAGGTATAAAATAATACCCTTTAGGTCCACAAGGATTAGATTAGGAGACTTATTATTATTTTATTTAAAGAAGAGTTAAAAAGGATAAAATCAAAGTCTAATAAGTAAAACATTTTTAATACAGGGTTATACATAAGATAAATTCGACTATAAATATTCATTAGAAATCTAAAAATATTTCTTACATAATGGTATTTTATTTATAATTTTTAGACATTAAATAATTTAATTTATTTGTGACACAATGATGATGCAGTAATTACCTTGTTAATGAAATATTTACATAATTGATGTTTTAAATACCAAAATAAATGTAATTTTACACTTTTTATGAATTAAACTAATTTTATAGCTTAATATGACATTTTCATATTGATTTAATTAACTTTTTTCAAACTAATCATGCTGTTAAAAGTTTCACAAAAATCAAGTACCAAATAGTGTCAAAATTGACATAAAATAGTTTTTTAAACAAATAATATATTATTAATTGTTTCTGATTCCTAAAAATATAAGGTTCGGCCAAATGACTTAGAAAAAAATATATACATTAATAATGAACCACTTGGGGTTCGTTTTTCTTGTTTTAGTGTGTTTATTAACCATATAGTTTAAGACAACAAAAAGACATGGTAAAAGATAAATTATTTAACTTTGAATTAAATCTAAATGATAAGGACAAATGAGTAACCTAAACTTGTCTCAAACATATTGTTTTAGAGGATTGAGACCTATTCCAACCATATATTTTAAATAAATCAATTTGGAGCTATTAAAAACAGAATATGACTTTATTATAAAATAATAATTTATGTTTTCCAATGGTGCCCCTCTCCTCCCTTATAAAAAGGGAACCCCTTCCATCTTCTCTTCACACCATTTTGAGCCTTGAAGCTCACCCAAAACTGGCCAATTACTCTTATAAACCTCTATAGTAATATATTAAAGGTTCTGGTATTCTCAAAAGACCAACTCTAGTGCCCTAATAAAAAGTTTAAAAGATGTACATCGAGGAAGAGGTAGTCTCTTATACCGACTCTTTCAAGTTTATTTCTTCTTCTACTTCCTGTTATTTAGTTGTTTCATTATAAAGTAATAACATTAGTATTAATTTTATACTGATATGTTATTATAAATATGAAACAACCCCATTTCACCTTCTATCCATCCTACTGAAAATGAAATCATCGTGTGTGCATATGTACGGAATACCGTCTCCATGCTATGATGTAATTTTTTTCCCCCACAACCTTACTCGGATGGGTATAATAGTGTAAAGAATAACTATATATGATTATTATAACATCATACTTATTATAAGATATTATATCATCCACCCCAATTCCATTCAATAAATATGGGAACGATATCATGCCTCGTGCGTACGTACGGATTACCGTCTCCACGACGCGATGGGATTCATTTTCCATGTTAAAAATTCAAGAATGATTATAAAGTATATATAATAAGTAATCATGAAATATATGACAAAATAATTCTACTGGATTTATGTATATATATATATATATATGTATGTCATCTAATCAATTTCATTCAATTCAATAAGGAAACAACAACAACGTCCATTCATACGTACGACCTACCGTCTCCATGAACAATGCATTTATTTCCATTTATCGACCTATTATATATATGTATATTCTGAATATATATTATATATAAATCATGTTTTATATTTTGGAATTATTTAATCATGATCTATGTAATCATATTAATAATTACAAGTCAAAAAATGGATGATAAATGAAAAGATTTTACCCAAAATGATACTTTAACATGGAATTTACAAAAGAACGATTAATATAATGTCATAAATGAACCATACAAGTTATCATGACAATGAATATGATTCTGTAATAAGTCAATCACATTATTTTAATCATTATACAGGAAGTTCAGATATGTAGGAATCATATCAGACCTAAAGTAAGGGATAATTATTCCAATCTCATTCTAATCCGAGATTGTTTATTCGTAAGTATTTACTGGGGTATGATTATCATCCATGTCCATATGTTCTGAAAATATTTTCATAAAATTTTTACATTTCATCCATGTATGTTTAAAGTCATTTTTCCCCTCTTTGACTTTTACATTGTGTTATGGAAGAAATCTTTCTTTTTTTACCATATGAGGTACATTTTGACATTTCTGATAAAAGTACGAGATGAATGTTTTTTAACTTATACGGCATGAACGGATTTTTACGTTTTTATAATGACATATTTTTATGAAGCATACTCTATAAGATATCATGAATATTTTTGAAAAAATTATTTTCTTTGAAAATTGCGTGGAATTTTGTGAAATGAAATTTTTTTTTAAGAAGAAAGGATATTTTCCACAAGAATATTTTTCAAGTGTTTTATCAAAACCATTTTCCATCTAAGATGAAATTATTTCATAAGTGTATGTTTCAAGTATAATGTCTCTATGATTTTCATGGTTTGACTTTTCTTATGATAAAATGATATCCATTTGTTTTATATGGATTATGTTATGATGGGATGATGTTTATGAAACCCATTTTATTCATTGGGTTATGATGAAGGATTTAAGTTCATTTTGTGGCACAATTATGAATGATTTCATTATAAGATGGGTGGGAACTATATCTCCATCCAATGCATTGGTTAATGATTTATATCTCATGAGATAGACATGGATGGAATGGTAAGGTAATCTGGTTCAGTGTTACGGGACTGAAATGAGGAGTGAACTCGATTCAGAAAGGGACTCTGTCCAATAAGATGGTCTTGACAACAATGCCTTGGATACCATGGAAATCATATCATGTGCTTAATTTTTTCCCATAATTAGAAGTTTTATTTCCAAGCTTTTTTTTTCATGATTGATGTTCCATTATGATCTATGCCTTACGTACTGCCATGTTTTATGTCATTGATCAAGATTTCGATGTTTAAACATTATGTTCATGTTTTTATGTTCAAATGTATATGGTTTGTTTTATTTTCTCCATGCATACCCTTACTGAGAATTTGATCTCACCCTTTATATGTTTTATTTTCCCCAGGATATAAAGAAAGGTTTTAGGTAAGAAACCAAATGGGGAAGATCTTTATGGGAGATATTGAAGATATTTCACCACGATTAGAAGATTATGTTTCAAGATTCCAAAGACACTAAACTATTACGGTCCTTTAGTGTCTGTCATTGTTATGTATTATGTATTCTGCAAAAGTAATGTAATTTCTATGTACGTCATGCTTTAGGTCTCTACAATACTACTGAAAAATTGATAGTATCCCTTGGTAGTCTAGTAGAAATGATATAGGTTTAGTAGCTACTAGGTAGTCACTAATTGTCTCTCAACTAGTCACTAAGAGGTTGAGGACCAACTGTTTATATTGTAGTAGAAGTCCCCTGGGGCTTTGGTGGAATGGTTCAACTACATATTTAACAAATGATTATTTTTTCATTTTAAAAACCTGGAAATTTTACCTTATGTGGTATTTTCCATTTTTAAGTGAAAGAGGACATGGAATTTATCCTTTACGAATTATTTATTTCCCACTTTATCTTATTGAAGTTATATTTGATCTTATTTATAATGGATCTTATAATAATGATTTATTCCATTACAATTGGTTAAGAGATTTTTTCAACCTTTCTTTTTTATAAGAAAACATAATATTGTAATTAAACTCTTCAAATATATAATTTTACTTTTATTTTAATGAAATTAATTACTTCTAGAGGTTTTTAGGAATTAAACTATCAATCTTCGAGGGAATTGGTTGTTAAATTAGAGGAAGGTAAAATGACTTAGTCTTTTAGTGTTTAATTAAGTATTTTTATATGATATATGAATTAATATTACAATTTTAACAATTTTTTTCCTATTATGATGAGAAATTAATTAATTATAATTATATGTTGATGAATTAATTTGGTATAAATGTGTATATTGAAAGTAAAAGTAGTTGTAAAAGTATTCTATTATTTAATAAATGTTGAATACATGGGAATTTTACTAATAAAGATAAGTGAAAAATGATATAATTAGTATGGTGGTTAATAATGTGGGTATCATTTTTAAATATTATAGTATTAAATTTAAATATGAACATCACGTCCATCCGGAAGAAAATCTTCTGACTATTTATTAAATAAAAGGAAAAGATGCAGAGGAGGTGGGCCGGATCAAACAAAGGGACTATCCTTCATCCATAAATAACAAAATTGAAGATCATAATAAGACATGTCATTCCTATAATTATAGTCATCAATAGTTTCCCATTCAGATTGTTACTTACCCTGATTAAAGATTGTAAGAATATTAAGAGTGAACTTGCTTAATTACTCAGAGGATCAGGTAGACAATCTAAGTGGTGTGTTAGAATAGTCCTTACTCACTCTTATCTTCAATGGAGCATGAGTGAAGTCTAAAAAATCATCAAACTTCCCCTTTCCATAAATGAGTGCATCTATGAATGTAGTAGACCCATCACAACCCACTTCTATCTCTTCTACCTCATAGATGTCACCCCACTTCCCAGATATATTAGTGGAGTTCACAAAATTATGGATTTCCTAGTAGCAATCAGCATCTTGAGGAGCCCCAGTGTTAGGATCCTACTCAAAAGTATCATCATGTAACAATCCATCATCAGGACTATCATTTATTCTTATATTGGGAGGGTTATTACAAGAAGGATATCCAGCAACATAGATAATATGATTTTATTCATTCTCTACTAATGCAGTGGTGGTAACAACAAAACCATAATTAGATGTAATCTCCTTGGAAAATTATTCCCGAGTTGTAGAGGGACCACTCATTTGGGACTTATCCACCTTTAGTCATTTTCCATTCAAGTTATGCACATTTGGGATAGTTTTATTAGAAACCAGCATCTTAGCCTAATTAGAAGATTGTTTTTTGAGATAATCTCTATCATGATCAGGAGTCTTTGAGAAATATGTATTCTCCCTATCAAGTTCCCTTCTTCAGAATTCTGTCGGATGACCATACATCCCACATCTCTCACAAGATATATTCCTCCCACATAACTCCATAGAGTTTCCAACAACCTTGAATTCTGTACAAAATGTGTATTCCTTTCATAATCTACATAAATATGTATATTATCAGGTTGATTGGGGAGAGTTACCTTATAAATCAATGTCATCCTCAAATCAACCTCCACCAACATTTGGGAAAAAGGTCAAAACTAAACAACCCCAGTTTCCTTGTCATGGTGAATAGGGGATCCCATTTCCCTTCTAATTTCATGAAGATTATTTTGATTCCAAATGACCCAATTCATCCCATTAAAGTTGACCTAGTCATGAGAAAAATCATTCTTTGAACGTGATGCATTTAAATCCAGGGACCATTCATGAAGGTGAAGCCATCAATATTTCAAAGATAGAGACACAATGCACCACACATGTATTTTGAATGAATTCCATGGGAAAATGCAATGAAGGAATCCATGACCAAGAGAAACACACCTACCAAAAGAGGAGCCCCATAAAAATGATATCCAATTGACCAGATCCTCAAACATCTAGGACTTCCCACCCATTAGTAAAAGAAGACACACAATTAGGGAATTAATCCCAATTGAATTCCTCTTAGAAAATATATCAGGATTAACATCAATATGGGCTGATGAGCACTTTTAGAGAATATTTCTCGAGTAGGAGTTAATGAATGAAGAAAACCGTGGCGTCGATGGAGGAAAATCCACTTCTACTATTCCACTTGAGTCCATTGAAATGAAATTCATTACCTTCAAAGAATCATTCAATTTCATCACCAATGTATCGAGAATCACAAAAATGGATGGAAAACTATTCCGCAACACCCTCTTCAGGGAAGATTACATATAATTACTAGTCAAACCCAAATCCCACACATCTCTAGCCACAAGAAGAACATGGTTTTCCCTAGTGTCCAAATCGGGTCTGGAATCCCGAACCACATAGTCTTGAATCATAAAAAAAAATCAAGAAATCTCACTCAATTAACCCTAGACACACGATATTACATGGGACATGTGTTAACATATGATGTGTGGATGGGAAAAAATAAAACATATTTTATATGTATTAATTATTGGATATTAAAATAAAATAATATCATTTTACAACAAGAAATAATAAACTCTTTTTTGATTAGGATCATGGTGGGTTCTACTAAGTTAATTTCTAACACCTAGATATCAACACCTCATATTCATGTATAATTTATTTGATGAGGTGTATAAAAAGGAAATTAATAGTTATAGAAGAGAGTTGATGTCAGGTAACATCATGGATATGTTTCAGAAATGATTATAGAAAATTTCAAATAAAAAGGTTATTAATACATCTATGAATAAATTCCATATAAAATACCGTAGAGATACCATTAAAATTGGAGGGTTAAGATTCATCACATTGATAGTAAGGTCAGTATAATTTCGTAGTGAATCCTTAACTATAAAAAATACATTTGACTTTTAATGGGTGGATGGTATTTAATAATTTCATTCTCCCTGTGCTTGACCACATCTTCAAAATTATTATAGTAAAAAAAATAATCATGAAAGATAATGAGATGAACTCATCCAAATCCTTATGGGATTATGATTCAAAGGGCCAATTTCATGATGAAAGTCAGAAAAAATTTAGAATATAATTATATAAGGAGGGAAACAACTTTCCTAGGATCCAATACACCAAGGCATAGTTACAAGAGAAGTTTTCATTTGATTTTATCATGGATTAAAATCTTTATGGAAGCTTGATCATGTGATTGTAAGAGATTTTTCTTGATTCAATTCAAAATGAGAGCCTTTCTTCTTGTCCAATTTAGAATACATTCAATGGGCTTCATAGAAAATATCTATACAACTCTTGATATGTCATAAAGATATGTGATAATAGTTTTTAGAAGGAAAACAATGTTAATAACTTTATATTTTCTCTAGATATCATATCATTGACATGAGGTTCAAGATGATGATACTTTACCCTAACCTCATTGATATTATCCATGTCCAAAACCTAAAGGGGGACTTTAACAAAATAGTATTTGTTAGAGGTGGATAGATGAATTTTCAACCCTGCTACCTCTAGTTATAATAGTATCAAGTGTTATTATAGAAGCACACTCTTCTTTGTAGCGATTTGATCAAATGGATAGATACATTTGACAAAATAGTTCCAGTATAAAGATAATCTTCTTGATTTTTCATATTGTCCATGGTTTTATGCTCAATGAAAATACATTTAACAAGTACAATATCTTTCTTTCCTCTAATTGTAATAACTGAATTTACCATTAGGTGGAGATTAAGTGTAAATATTTTTTTGAGACATATTTTATGAATCACATATAGAAGATTGCATCATAAAATATGATAATCTAACCAAACATTCAATTTTTTTATTTCATCCCCATGACCACATTCCTCAATATCAATATCACCTCATAGAAAGATGATTTATAATAAATGAAATTAGCTTCATTTTTGGGGCCTTATGGGGGGACCAATATAACATTATACATATCGGGGAGGCACTTACCACATTTTATAATATAATGAACACCCTATTAATGTTTAAATAGAATTTATCATCCACTATAAGTAATGAGTTCTTATCCCCACGTGAAAATATACTCATCTAAATGACTCTCTTATATAAGTTAGTATAGAGGGTGGTAAATTATTTATTAGATGTTTCCTAGAAGTTTTTATAAATTATGAATAAATGTTTGTCGTCCTAAATTTATAATTCACTATGGAGGTATCATTATAGATGTAAGAGGGCCAATGGTCCAGTCTACTAGATTTTGTTTTTTTCTGGTGATCCCATTATAATAGTCAAAAAGAGATTCATAGTGGTATCTCGTTGTGATGTGGAAGGGACAATCCATTAGAGTTTATAGTGATGGAATGTTATAAGGGTTTTAACATAATTTTCCAATCTACTTCATCCCACTAATTATTTTCTTACACTATAAAGAATTGAAAGACTGTTGTAAATTAGAAAACAAAGAATTATTACACTCGTTGAGAAGGTAAAATTTTGAAGAACATCTGGGATTTACAAGGGGAATTATATTAGAGAATAATATATTTTTTTAACATATATTACATTCATATTATTTATAAAATTTTGTTGTATACTAATGCTCTTAGTATACATTTTTACAAACAACCAAGATGTTCCTTTCCTGAGTCCTCTCCTCGATAAAATATGTTATAAAATAGTAATAAGAGAGGGATTATGTATTTTTTTTGGAGAAGATGATTTAAAAATATATTTTAATTATTTTATTTGAATGTATTTTTTTTCACTTAGGTGGTAATTGAAATTAATATGGATCCACATTTTCATTATTTATTATTGGGATATAGGTATTTAATTTATTTATAACGTTGTTACTTTGTAACATTTCTTCCAATTATTTTAATTGATTATGTTTTATATATCTATTAATGATCTAATTGAATGTAAATTAAATCCCAAATGATTAATTTAAACCATTAATTCTAGTTATAGATTCTGGTGATTATTGAGAATTCAAGAGGGCATGTTCCAAAAATTTTCAATTTCATGATAATGTTAGGGGATATTAAATCACCCGCATTAGCATTTAATGTGGCATCCCTAATAATAAAATAAAATAAGGGTTGTATTAATAAGGTATGTTCATATACAATTTGGTTGATGTGACTATATTTTGATACAATGTTCACAACATATCTTCTATATAATTTTAATTAAATTAAAAATTACATGTAATTAAATTAGGAATATTAAAAAAATGATCATTTAATGTTGAAAATATAAATCATTGAAAAACTATTTGAAAATATTTCTTTATAGTGATAAATTGTTCAACTGTCCATTTCATTAACATTCATATATATTAAAAACATTTTTTATTTCTCATTGTGAATATTAATTGAAAAAACCTTCATGAATATATTTTGAGGATTTGAGTGCTTGAAAAGAATACTTTTAGTTTTCCATGGGTTTCCTTTCAAGATCTTTTATAAGAATAATAATTTTTTAAAAACTTCATAATTTGTAAAATTTATTATTAAAAATGGTTTTTATTTGAAAATTTTTTATACTTCAATTAATTTAATTTGTTTTGTAATTTAATCTATTTTTATAATTTAACTTCATTTTAGTTTTTCTATGACAAAAAATGTCTGATACTGTTTTTGTGTTTGAGTCATAGAGAGAGTAGTGTATTATTAAAATGTTGTTGTGTATGTGTCATTGCGAGGGGATATATATGAGTCAAATGCAGTAACATATGAGTTAATTAAATCGAGTTTGTAAGTGTTAACCACTACACCACATAAGTCATCTCAAATCAAATACTTATTAGGATTCCAAATTTTTTTATAACAGTAAAATATAGCTATAAAATGTTTAAAACATATTTATCAGGTTTTATGAATAATGGATGAGTCTGATCTCTTAATAAGGAGATTTTTTAAATAATAATGAATTCCTTGATTCGCTAAGTCATAAAATGACTAATTTTTTTGCCCATTTATTGATGAATTTCATCCAAGTTAGGAGTAAACTATATGGGGAACAATAAGAGTGTTACACCAATGAACATATGTGAGGAGGTTTCATTATTGATAATCACTCAAGAGGATGAATCAAAATTTGTCAATTTGGGTAGTTTTATTAACTAGTTAACTTGCCTCTATATTGAGAATATTTTTAATGTCAGGTGAAAATTAGATGTTGATGACATTTGATGATTTATTTTGTATGTTTAGGATTAGTTTTTAATTACATGGAGAACTAATTCTACTAAATACTTTAATTTAAAGTATTTGATTCAGAGTCTATGAAGTGTTAGATTTTTTTTCACATAGAATCTATAATGATGAAGTCATTGGTGGTTCAATGTAATTATTATTGTCCAAGTATGATTGATTAACCAAACCTAGAATATTATATCAATGTACATAAATTTTGGAAATGATGAATCTTTAAGAAATAAATGGCTTCCAAACATGGTTTCTTGATCATGAATGATTCGATATTTGATTATTTTGAGGAGCTCAAATATTTTTTTATCTATAGTTTTTAGAGCATGGATTTGTTGGTTATGGATTGAGCTTCTCCAATTTAGTGAATGCTTGTGCTAAAGAACCATGGAGGTTTTTCAAGCCTAATATAGATGATAGAGAATGAATCTATGGGAATCAATCAACATGAGATTATTACTCTAATTCTATCAATGGGATTCAAAATTAGATTGATACCAAAATGGGGGGAAATTAGCATTACAATGTGATTTTAAAAAAATCATGGGATTAAATGCTTTTAAATTAAAAGAAGCTATAAAATGAGACTACATAGCAATCCTATGCAACTTTCAATGTGATGTGTCTTTAAAACTAAGTTAGTGTTTTAATAATTCCTCTAGAAATTCCCAAAAGATGATCATAGAGACTAAATTTCCCTTTGGATGGACTGAGGTTCTTCTTTCCTCGGGTTGATAAAAGAAACATTTGTGGAAGTGGTGTTTTTTGGGGAATTAAACATGAGTCACCCGGATGAAGAAAATGAATTGTAATAGATGCCAAATGAAGACCAAGGAGAGAGTATTAGATTTTTTACTTGTTAGTTAATTTAGTTGGGTATTTTATATTACTCGAATTAACGTTAAAAAAAGATTCATTGAAGGATTGAATCGAGAGGAGATAAGGGTAGTTTCTAGATGACGTAATAGAGATCCTAAGGAGAAAATTATTTGGACCAGAAGATATGTTAACATATAAGATCTTCCAGAATAATTTTTTTCTATGTTTTTGATATTTTTCAGATGGATTTTTATATAATATTTTGATCAAAAAGAATAACTTTTAACATTTTTGTGGGAATAAAATGATATTTATCATTTCACATTATTAATTATTTATTTTATTAATTAGATCACTATTTTTTTTATTTACCATAGATGTAGAACTTTTTAGATTTAACAAGAATTAATGATCGTGAATATTGTTCAGAATAACAAAAAATTTAACAAATGTTTCATGAAAATCAACTAAAAAGATGTATTTAAATTGAAATAATTGGTGAATAGATCACTAATAATAGAAGATACATTCATGATTGTGATTTTAATTTCACCCACTTCCTATGGTTGTGTTGAATTTAATAACCTAGAATCTAGAAAACCAAATTTAATGTCAAATATGTTACAGTAGAATAGAACCAAGGGTTCTAATATTAATTGGATAATCAGTTTATTAGTCTTATAGATACATATACGAACATGATACACATATTATATTTGTAATAAAACATAAAGAATAGAAATTTAAAATGATTGGAATCCTTAAAATCATACAATGATATATTATGCATATAATTGGGAATGGAAAAATTTAATGGGGATCTAAAATTATCAGTAATGGTTATATATGGAAAATTCAATCATGAATAAATATTGAATAGTCAATATGTTAAGGTCAATAATTAAAAATACTTTTTATTTAATCAAAAAATTGATAACGAAACACATCCATAGATAATTTTAACACATTAATATCATGGATAATAGTAACTGCATTCTCAATAGAGTAAATTCTAAATAGAATATTTCATGTTCTAAGACATCATTATATGTATATTGTCAAGACCTTTCACCAAGATAATTATATGTGATAAAATAAGAAGTAAGAAATGAAAGAGACTAGTGAAGAAAAATACCTTTTGTTAGAGAAAAATTATGTGGATCTCTTTTTAAGGACCATAGGGTTGGACTTTTGGGAAAACCAGAAGCTCTAGAATGTGGATAAGGATTATTGGGAGTGTTTTTTATGGTTTTGTTTAGAAAAATTTATTGATATGTGTAAGAAAGTGGGGGTAGTATGCAGCTCCAAAATGGATAATATTAGAATGTGATATGGTAATATCATAAATAAAACAATGGAATGGGGTTTTACAATAGTTTTTTGGTCATTTTAACCATCACCTTCGTTGATTAAAACACTGTTAAACACTTTTTCTCCGGATCATAATAGTTAATTAATTGTTATTTTTACTATTTATTATAAGAAAAATTATGTTGAACTTATTACATGAAATTAATTATTTTCATTACAAATATGGAATCAATTTTATCAAATTCAATTAAAAAAATTTGTATAATTTAATGTTGAAAATAAGTCTTCAAAAAGAGTCAAATTGTTTTTTCAAGAAATGTATTTTTTTTGAATAAAATGGTCTTACATTAACTATATGTATAATAATCATAATTATATGGATTAAAATCCATATATTTTGGTATAAAATATATAGATTTCACTGAAATCATTAACTAATAAATATTATTTCAAGTAAATAAAATTAATGTTCATTTTTCCTTAAAAATAGTTTTCTGAAAAATATCGTTTTAACCTCCAAATGTTCTTATCATTGTATGTAAAAAATGTATATTGAATAAATTGTTTGTTACACTTATTTTTACACATTATTAATAATAAAAGGAAGAATTGGTAAATTATATATTTTATAGGATTCATATAATATTCTATCTGAGGGAAAATTTCCAAAAATAATTCTATGATTATTTTGAGATTTTAAGTTCAAAATTGATTTTTACCCTATAAAATAAGAATTTCTATGCCCAAAAAAATTTATATTTTAATTTAATTATAGAATTGTTAAATTATAATGTTTTATTACTATAATTTATATTTGGGTGTTAAATTTTTCTATCCTATAATAATATTCCTTGAGAATGTTTCACAAATATTACATTATAAACAAATGAGGGTGGCGATTCTTCATAACATCCTCTACTTACAAAAATCTTTCCTCTAATTCATGATTTATCTGTTGTGCCTTTACCAGTCAACCAATATAATTCCTCAGTACATTATCCTATAGGTTCAAAAATGTAAGAAGGAAATTCATAGTAAGATATATCAAGTTCCAATTCAATTTCTTCATTTTTAAGGATGTGCATCGATTATCAAAGGTACTACGTAAATAAAGACATATTGAACACATTATGCAATTTTGAATGACATGGTTGCATTTCAAAATCAAAATCCAAAACTCAAACAATTTATGCAATTTCAAATTTTGTTGACTTACAATGGGAAAATATTCCCTTTTCTTAACTTATGTTATAACACCCTTCCATAGAGAAGCATTCATGAAAATGTGATCTCCCATTTAAAATTCAAAATCTTTATTGTGGTTATTAGTATAACTAATTTTACTATTTTGAGGTAGTTTAATATGCATCTAAATAGTATTTACATTTTTTATTATCTAAAAAACAATTTATATGCATACAAGTTTCCCTTCACCAATTTCATAAAAAAATGTTAGAGTACAAAAACAATTGACAGAAAAAGTTGTATACGACAAAATATTTATACTTGAATGGAAGCTATTGGTATATGAATATTAAACCAAAGATAAATAATGATTTTACATTCATTGAATGTCAAGTGATTATGATCTCAACATGTCCTATAAATTTTGAATAATCCTTCTATTCTTTCCATTAGTTTGAGGATTGTTGGAAGTTATCGAATAAATCTCAGTATCAAGAGACTTTTAAATAATTTTTCATAATTATTATGCACTTTTTGGATAATTACCTAACAAAATTGAAAGTGGTGAACCATGAATTATTAATACATCATTAATAAATATCTTTGTATGGTGATAAAGTGGTAAATATACTATTATAATATGTAAATATGTAGATTTGGTTAGGTGGTAAAAAATTACACATATTGCATCAATTTTTGTTTTATTCATTGGTAATATAGTGGTAGAGACCATAGTTATGCCATATCATTTCCACATAGGAATAGTTAGAGGTTACCTTCCTCCCCTAATATGATTTCTCCTAGTGATTAACTATTGACAAACCATGAATTTGATACAAAATAAATTATTTCCCACCTCTTATTATCCCATGGAAAATTTTCCTTATAATAACTATACATCATGGTATTACCAAGTTGTATATATTTTATTAACTATGAGATTCATCAAATAATTAATTTTTATATTAGGTAAAGATTCAACACATGGTTTATTTCTATATTTTAGAATTACATAATCACGTATGATGCCTTCCAATTTCCAGTCAACTACAAATTTTATTTTCATTTGAAAAATATCATCTTCAGATTGAGAAATTTA
Source organism: Viscum album (assembly GCA_963277665.1). Taxonomy (NCBI): domain Eukaryota; kingdom Viridiplantae; phylum Streptophyta; class Magnoliopsida; order Santalales; family Viscaceae; genus Viscum; species Viscum album. The sequence goes on from OY728148.1 coordinate 909,697,560, forward strand.
TATCTTTTCCAATAATTATAGTTTCAAAATCAATTAAAAAAAAGTTATGTACACCCATTCTTAATAATTTATATATAATTATTTACTATATCCATGAATATGGGATCCCTAAAAATCCTCATTTTGGTCAAAAATTTGTGATCTTTCCAAATAAATGCATCTGCTACATTATTTTCCATCCAAGGGGGGTAGTGTATTAAGAAATCACAATCCTCGACTAGTGTGGTCCATCTCCTATTCTTTATAATAATACATTTCTATGAAAAAGCATATTTTATATTTATATGGTCTATGTATACCCACATATTCAAAAAAAGATACATTGTGTTCATATAATCAAATAAAATATTAAAGATTCTTACCCATGACCTTGGGTTGGATAAATAATTTTATGAATATTTAACAGTCTTGATGCATATGCAATAAATTTTTGATTATGATTAAGGAAAAAACAATTCCCTTCATCGAGGAATCACAGTATAAAAAAATCCATCTTTTACTAATGTTATTAGGGAATTCAAAAAACATCATGTTTATTCAAAACAGTATTTACATTCCATGATGTATACAAACATAACCCATTAAATTTAATATTGGTTAATGAGATAGACAATCTACTAAAATTTTGACAAAACCACAAATAGTAACCTTCCAAACCAATAGAAGTACATACCCTTGTTACATTCATTATTATAGTAAGTTATTTAATTACGTTTATGTTTATTGGATCAACTAAGATTAAATCATTGGATACATTATAGAAAATAAAATAAAATATATAAATCCATAAGTCACACTTGCTAAATTTCACATAAAACACATTTCCTGTATGAGTCTCAACAGTGATCGGAAGGTTATTCTCATGGTCCGCATTGAATTTTAAAATAAACCAAGATATCGTCAATTAATAAGAAAACAATGTTATCTAGACATTCAATAAATAATATATTCATTGGTTATATATAAATAGATGATTAATTAGTAAATCACAATGACATTATTGCAAATGCATACTATCCATACCTCAGTCGAAGTGACAACTTTGGAATATGTACATTCTTTAATAGAAATTAATGATACGAAGAACAAAGGAAATTTTTTGAAAAATATTGAGACACATGATGTTGACCAAATAATTTTCCAATGAGTGGTATAGGATACATTTTATTTAATGTAATAGAATTTATTTCCAATAATCAATTCATAGACTCATTGATCCGTCTTGTCTTATTAATGAGTAGAACATTATATCTCTATGGAGAAACAAAATAGTACATGAATCCCTTATTGCACACATAATAAAGTTTCATCTTCAAATACAATAATTACACAATGGTCATTATATAAGAGTATTTTATATATTTCTTCTATCAAAGATAAAATCAATGGAAAACTCATCTTTAATATATGGTGAAGATCGAAGTAATTCAATAGAAAATACATTAATGTATTCATGTACAATAGATACATCATCAATTTAATGATTTCATTTTCCATTAATAGGTTGTTTCAACTATTATTGATTAATAATATTATTTAGAATAGTTATTTTGGTGGATTTATACATGACTCTCAAGATGAAATTTCTCCTCTAAAGATAAGAAATTCCACATCTTCACCCCAAATAATGAATTCCTTAATTTTAAAATAAATTTTTTTATCATATTTTTAAAGTTAGTCTATAATAAGGCTTATCTAAAACTAAACCATATGTTAAATAATTGATCTAGAAAATATAGCATGTTTATGTGTCATAATGGTAACTTCATGAAACATCCTTGTTTTGGTGATATTTATACTTGGATCCATGACTAAAAACTCCCTTCTCAGAGTAGAAGGAAAATATAATATTTTCTTATAAATATGTAATATATAAAAGTCTGAGGAAATATAGAATCAAATAAATAATTAGATAATTTTGAGGATATTATTAATATACCTACCACTAGATATTTTGGAACTTCACCCTCAGATATAGTGATTTATAAATCTTGGCCTTTTTTCTCAAAATCTTATGTGGTAGATTCCCATTACACATGGATCGATTTTTTGAATAACACACCATTTATTTATATTTTTGTATTTTGATAATAGTGCTCACATTATTTCCCTGATATTAATTAGAATTATGTACCTTATCTCTATTTTTGTTACAAACTACCATTTCAATCAATTAGTTTACCTAATATTTCTTTGAATTTTTTTTACATGATAGAAAATGATTAGTGATCATTATCTCCTTCAATGATGTGTTCCCATTTTATTAGTGAGCATAAAAAATCTTATTCTATTGAATCCAAATGAATATATACTATTGAGAAAACATTTTATCTATTTTTAGGGAACATAAATTTATTTAATCATATGATTAAAAAAATATTTCGAATTGAGTTTCCTTTAGAGACATAGATTGAGAACATAAAATAAATGTCCAATCATGAATTTTTTATTATGTATAAAATACATAGAATTCCTATATATTATTGTAAAGGTAACCTTATACTCCCTAATGATTTATTATTAATTTTACTTTATGTTTAGTAAATTTTTCATCATTTATGTTTTTTTCTCATAAGGGATATAGTTTATTGAATAATGTTTCTTTGAAGGCTCTCAATTCCAAGAATTCTATTTCGTATTCCTCTATAGTATTTTTTGATCAAATACTATAATTAATTAGAATTTTAATTGAGATAATATTCTATAAGTATATCCTTTTCCCTTTCATTATATCCCAAGGCTATAAGTTTCATTTCAAGGGACTTAATCCATTGCTCAACTACAATTAGATTAGTAGTTCCAATAATATATGGGGACTTATGTTGCATCAAACAATCCAATATAGGTGTATCATGTAATGTAACATCATTTTAATCATTATTTAGGAGGATATTAATCATAATCTAGGGTATCTTCCCTAATATGGACATGATGTACTCAACTCCAACAACAATTAAATTGGGTTTCTCAGTTGTTAAATTTAATCATTCTCAAGGATTATTTTTACCATCATTTCTTCCAGGGAGCATAAACAAAGTAATATTCTATATTAAATCATTAAATTAAAAAATTTAAATAATAAAATATAATACTAAATTGGATTCAACACTTAACATAAATTTAAAATTTATGGATTCTTATTCTTAAAATTATAAAAAATGTTTTTTGGGAATATATTTAAGTCATAAAAATAATTTCAAATCATTCGTAATGGTTGGTAAATAAATTTAAAATTAACCTAATAATATCTTCCATGAGTTAAAAACTAGTTTCCTAGTGAAGTATTAATAAACACACACTCGAATAATGATCAATAAAAACTCAAACCACGTATTTGAAGGGTTATTACCTCAAGATGCATCTGTAATAAAACCAAATCTACCTGTATTATTTGTAAAGGGTTTTATTTATTGTAAAAACCAATGATATCTACCTTACCAATATTTTTATTATATTATTCAAAAATTATAAATCTCTTTAATGTATATCATATGATTATTTTCCTTAATCTATGTTTTTTAGAATCTTGTTCCTATTGTTTGTTCTAGACTTTCTCTGATACATAGTGTAACATACAAGATAACAGTAACCTATATCTAGTGTCCAATTTATTACATTTTAAAGTATTAATGGGTTCTAATACTAATTTTTGGATCAATATAGTAGACTGTGAGATACATATACACACATGATACACAATTTACACCGGGAATAAAATTTAAATCATATCAATAGAAATATTTGTTTTCAACAACATTGGTCAAGGAATTATTCTTTAAATAATAAGGAATGAGAAAAAAATTTATAAAAAATTATAGGTAACGGTTACATATATATATGAATATATCATGAGAAAAATAAGGACTAATGTATATGGAAACATAAATAAATCAAAAAATATTCCATTTAATCAATAACTAAAGAAAAAAATGTATCTGTGGATAATATCAATGAAACAATCTCAAGTATAAAAATTAATGAGTTCTAAACAAAGGAAAAGATTTATATTGAATTTTAGGCTCTCATAAATAGTTTAATTTATACCATTATTTCCTTATTCTAAGATAGTTTAATTGATGTGTTGGTATACACAAAAACAGATTTAATTTAGTAAACTAATTTGTATCAATAGGCATATAAATGCATTGAAGGATTATTTAAAACTATAAACCACTAATCACTATATATATAATCACATTATCTTCTATTTAATGATCAATTTAACTTAATAACAACATGCCTTATCAATAAATATCTGTATTGAATTAAAAATAATAAAGTTATTTTCCCTGTTCATCAAATAACATTCAATGTAAAACGCCACATGTAGAAATGGTATATAGTTTAAGAATTAATTATATTTATGATAAAATATATGTATATTTAATAGAAATAAAATTTAAAATGATCATCAGAAAATGAATTTTTCATGAAAATGTTAACAACAACTTAATTAATAATAGATAAGATATGACTATAGATTCTTAAAAAACATGGGGTTTGGTATAAAATAATTTCATATTTATAAATAAATAAAATCGAAGTGAAATAAAAATAATAATATCTTATTTATGTTTCTTAATGAAATTTTAAAATATGTAGAAGAACAGATACATCATAAAATGGTTATGGTGGTGGGGTAGTCTGTTGATGTCATATAGATTAAAAAATTACTTTTGTTTTCTTATAAAGAATGAAAAAATAGACCTTTTAAAAAAACAACATAAATATTTTGTTCGTACCTTTTAAAAAATCAAGATACCATAAAATGTTTTAAATTAATCATTTTATTAATAAAAAAGAAATTTGTAAATTTTTTTTTAAAAAAGAAACATGAAATTGAAAAATATATTATTAAAAGAGAAATAAAATTGTTTTTTCTATTAAATAATTTTTATGCACGATTAGTATGAAAAGAGAGGAACATTTTGAAGGAAATATAAGAACCCCATAAATATATAAGGAATAAAGGAATAAATGTAAATTATAGAAGATAGATTAAAATATTTCTTCAATGAAAATTATAGTAATCCTGAAAAGGATATTTTAATATAAATGTACACCACTTTGGAAAATTTTATAATTAATCCCCTTAAAATAATAAACATGAACTAAAAAATAATAATCATTAATAACTAAAATTCAAGAAAAATATATCCAAGGGGTATTATATACACCACAAAAATGAAAATAGGTTTATAATATCGAATTTTCTCAATCGAGTGGGAATTGAGATGAAATCTATTATATCATCTTTCCATTTAGTTCAACATGTATTTAGATCCCGTATATTGGTTTTAAACATGTTATTATATTATAAAAGACCCATATTCATATTTATAATGCCACATATTATCCAATTATAAAATATTATTGCAATTTAATTAATAATATTTCATTATTACCATTGTTTTGAGTGTTATCTGCTTCATTTCCTCATGGATTTTTTTGTCCTGGAAGTATTTGTTCCATTAGATATGATATTGTTTCTTCATATTTATATTTATATTAAAGTTATAAATATCATATTTTTTCATTTTATACATTTTTATTATCATTCTTGAATTTTGGACATGGAATAAAAATCACATTGCTCAATAGAGATGGTGGGTCAGACGTACATACAAGACAAAAAATCATTTTATTAATGGGTTGATGTGTATTAAATAGTTAATTTATTAAATTTATATAATAAATATTATTTCATAAGTATCATATATATTTTATCATCTCAACCCTAATTAACATAAAGGTAACCAATCATTTTTGGCCACAAGGCCCTATGTGTGCCTCTCTGTATAGCACAAGTCGCAGACTAGAAATGATGGTCTATGATGTTATAGAGGGAATCCTATAACCTCATGATCATAGTATATCACAATAGTATTAAAGAATATTAAATAGTATAAATAACATAATTATATAAAATTTAAATATTAAAATTATATATATAATAAACCAATGGAAGAATAATCAACATTAGATACAAAAATGATAATAATGTCATGATGCTGTACAAAAGAAGATTTACAAAGGATACATGGTATACAGATATGCATCAGAATATACAAAAAATAATAAAAGATATATACACTACAATCATGAGAATTTGGTAGGTCATATTCTTTCATACACTGTCCCATGATAGTATGTCAAGAATCCAAAAATAAATGATTCCCTTTATTCCAATCCGCATCTATAAGGTATATTCATTTACAAATTGGATGAAAAAATAATGTTTCAGATATACTCATTAAGATACCATCAATAACATATATAACTATCCTATATTTTATTATAATATGAGAAATGTTCATGAAATTATAAATTTAAGACAATAAATAAAAAAATCACATCGAACTAGGATCCTCATTAGACACCCAACCGACACCACCTGATTTGGTCTTAGGTGGATGTCTCTAAAAATTTTCACCATGCATGTATATTTATTTATATAAATGAATAAATATATATAATATATATGACTCATATACATATATACATATAAGCATATGTATATAGATATGTTCTAATGGCCAGGTTCCTTAGGGTAATACCAAGGTGTCCACACATACTTATAAGGGGTTTCGTAACTACCATGGAATATAAGAATAAAGATATAAGTAGTCCACCATAAAATTCAGGTATAAGGCATGGAAAAAACCAATAATTTTCTTTGTCATGGAGAACACATCCTATGTTTAAAAAAATGAAATCTCGGGCCCATCCATTGTGATTCATAAAAAGAAACACATGTATCACTCAATATTAACATTAAATCCCATCATTGTAGGATTCCATCTAAGGAATTATATATAAATAACCCAAGTATCTATCATTGCTGTGTATGTTGGTAAAACTGTATGAGGTATTCCATAGTAATCCACGTAGGTAATGAGGTAGAACTCATAGAATATTACAACAATATTTCCCACCTAGCTCGTCTAATGTAATCCACTAGGGACTAGTTATTTCCAATTTGTAAAATAAAGGAATCGACTCGGGATCCCATCCATGGAATTTTATATGAAAAACCATTTTTCGCCCTATGTGTGTTTACAATTTAATTAGAATTTCTAATTATTAAGATTGATGATCCCATTCAATGTATCCTTAGTTAGCACCATTGTATCTCACAAGACATTGAGTAATGTGATGTTCGTTGAAATAATTAAACTTATTCAATTCAAAAAAATTAGTTTATCCATGTTATCCAATCCATTTACAATAGTTAATTCAAAATTCCCCCATAATAGAAAGGGTTTATACGCATGAACATCCATTTTATTTTGGCTCAATTAAAAATACATTACATTCAAAAGTTTAAATAAAACATGCATCAAATAGTTGTTCATCATAATTCTAAGGCATGAAGCATTTAGTCTATTAATAAATGAACACCATTATGGGTGGATCACATAGAGGTGGTCATCTTCCAATATCGAATCATAGGTTTCTAGGACTATACAATGGAAACCACATTCTATTTAGTCAATTAGGAATTTTTAGGCATATATAGAAGGGTTTGGTGTGTAGAAAATAAAACACAATATTTGTCTTCATGAATTAGAGAAAAATAGACAGAACACCTACATTAGGTTGGAAAAAAATACCACATCAATTATCAACATTAGATTCAATGTAGAAAAAGTGAAATCATAAAAAATAAACAAATACCCTTTAAATAAGGAATATTAGATAACATAGAAAAGAACAAAATATTTTGAGGTAAACTAATAAAAGAAGGACGATGAATGAGAAGATTACCATTGTCTATCTAATGAAATAGAAAACATAGGAATTAGGCACCTGATGAAGAACCTAGATAAAATCATAGGTTAGAGAAACAGGATGAGCTCCCATGGATGAAATGTGTGCTAGACATTAGGGGGGAGGGGATGGACAAGGGATAAAACTTAAATGAAGGAAGGGTAAAAATCCAATTTTTACACATTTTTTTGATGACCATGATTTGGATCCACGATTAATCAAACCATGCACAGATACCATGAAGAACCACTAGAATTGTAGCACTATGTATTAGGATCTAATGGCATGAATTTTAAATACTATGTGGTCCATTACATCCTAATAGAGTCCCCATCACATTGTGAAGCATAAGGTTCACAGTTAAAACTAATCATATGTCCCTTTGTATTTTATAGTAGCACCTATATAGTTGAGGCACATCGTTACAACTAAATGTATGTTAACTTTGCATTTCAATACCCCTTTCCAAAATTTGGATATCATGGATCCAAATTATACTCAAATGATATTTAACCACTTCTTATCTTATTAATTATATTAGTAGAATAAAACAAGAGATTTTTAATAGTAAATTATGTACTCTTTCCACTTTGATAAAGATGTGAAATTACAAAATATCATCCTTAATCAAATCATCAAATATTTTCCCTTTTGTGGGTGGTAAATGATAATCTATAAAATGTTATACCAACTAAGAACTTACGTCATCCTATAGAACTCAGGCCTCATTATGAACAATGTTTTGTTTCACTTGTAGTTTTATTGGAGGAACTGACATTTACAATATAGCTTTATGCTCGGATTGGTGAAAAATATAAGATAATTCACAATGGACACATCTACCTATATCTTTATATCCTAAGTATAAATGGAATAAGATGGGTCATAATAATAATGGTTAAGCTGTGATAAATGTAAAAGGTTGGGAATAAACCTATACCAATGAGTTATATCCAACCAATTGGCTACTAAATTGACTCTCTCTAAGATCATAAATGAAATGACATAATGAGAGACTAGCTTTCCCTATATCAGAATCAGTCTACTATCCAATCTTACAGAGACGGTTATAATTGTCCATTTTCCCACCTATAACTCTAGGGAAAAAAGATGAGGATTAGTAAAATACTACTTCTTAGAAAGATTTATAGACTTACAATTCCAATAGGTTGTCCCTGTCAAGATTTTTCCTAAATAATATGAGGTCTCAGTAGTGCTGCCTCAAATAAATTTATCTAGAAAAGGGGAGAACAAACTAAATTAAAATATATGGCCTTATAGGTATCCATTAAGATAGTTTCATGAAAGGTATTATTGTAGGAAAACATGTATTTTGGTAGGTGTTTTTCCTTTAACCAGTAAAATCAAGGAAATGTGCTCTAAAATTATTCTCTAACACTTGTATGTTATACACAAACAGACCACTAGTCTATGTGTGGTATATTATACTACGAAGCACAGGTGAACCCAATTTCATATCAAACCCCTTCCACACCCTCAATGAAAACCGATCGTCTATGTATGATAAGATAGAATGGGTAACACCATGATGGTGTAAAATCTCCCAAATATATGTCTTTTGAATCCCTTTTAGGGAATGATTCTTTTGGATATGAGGAATGTGTGTGACCATGGTATAACTATAAAGTATTCCATGTACTACATCTCTTACTCAATAAGGTCTTGGTATTCCTATTATAAAATCAATGGTGACTTTATCCCCTTTCGACATTAGAATAGAAAACTGATATAGAATTCTAGCAGGCTACTAGTGCTCGATCTACACTTGCTAACAGGTGGAACTCTATGTGATGAAAACATCAATCTTGATCATTATATAGGAACATCCATATGAATGAGGTACAACATGGTACATGTTGATATTACCAGGGTTTACTACCAAAATTGAGGAATGATAAAATCACATCAATTCATCATGTAGGTCTACCATACCCCAAACATGATTGTGAGAGTGTAAGATCTCATCATTATATGAAACACCACTACTTGGCGGGTCCTTATCTGAGACATTCACCCATTTGATTAGGCCCTCATGATATGAAAGATGTCTCATCATTAGCAATTCTATAATGTAGGATGTCTCTACCAAATATATTAATTTTGGATTCCCATGATATTTCTAAACATTGAGTTGAATCTTAGAAAATAGGTCCATCAACTACCACTCACTACTAGCCTATTGAATTTCTTATATCCAAGGGTTCCATCTCAATTCATCAGCTACAAAATTTCATTATCTGAGTGTATAAGAGAGATCGTAGTCTAAAGGATGATGGTAATCCACCAATCTATGATTTTTGGGATTCACATCATGATTTTTTGAAATGTATTTGAGGATTTTTTGGGTTTTGTAAAAGATAAAAAACTCCCCCAACAAGTAATGCCTTCAATAGTGAATTTCTTGAAGCACAACTACCATCACAAGGTTGTTTGTAGGACAATAAATTTTATGAGGACTTAGTCGATAGGACCCGTACATTAAAACATGATAACCCTACATAAATAATTATCCTTGATCAATTAATAATGCATTAAAATAAATGGTATAAAATATTCCTAGCTCTAGAAGAATCTGGATTGATGCTGAAGTAAATCATAATTCGAACAATTAAAAGCATCAGTTGCATGCTTTAGAACAACGAAACATAACACCCATTATTATTCAATCCCATGAGAGGCACTTCTGGGCATTAAATTACTTAATTAAATTCTTATAATATCCATCCAACCCTATTAAACATGGTATGTCAAAAACATTACTGGGATAACCCATGGAAAGTAAACCTATCCACTTCTCTATGTAAATAGATACACCTAAATATGATATGATATGACCGAGGATGTAAACCTTATCAATCCAAATTCTTCCTTTAATGATAATATTATACAATTGATTCTATCTTAGTTTATTTATAATGATCTTAATATTTTTCACATGGTCATGTTGTGTATAATAATACACTAAGATATCATCCATGAAGACTATAAAAACTGAATCTTGATACAGGTGGAAAACCCAACTCATTAGGCCCATAAAAATTTCTAGCACATTCATGATATTGAATGAAAAAATGTTGATACTCATACAATTCATATCTACTTTGAAATAATGTACATGGTATGTCTGGTGGCATAAAATTCACTTGATGGTAACCCAACTTCAAATTGATTATTGATAAAACCATCACTCCTCTGAGCTGATTGAAAAGTTCATTAATTCAAGGAAGTGCATACTAGTTCATACCCATAAGCCAGTTCAACTTATGTCAAATAACACAATGCCTACGGGTTTCATCTTTCTTATTAGTGAATGGAAAAGGGGAATCCCATGGTGATATTTTACGTTCTATAAAACCATTATCTTTGAGACCCTCTAGCTACTAATTATATTACTATTTATCCCAAGGTTTTATCCTATATAGAGGAATGGAAACTTATGTCACTCCTCGAACTAGCTCAATAGTGAAGTCCACTTACTTCATAGGTGGAAACCCAAAAAGGTATTTTGGGAATATTTACATGAATAGATCCCCTAATTGTGGGATTTCTATATGTTGTGTTCCCTAATCACTCATAAAAAGACTAAAAATATGGTATTTCAGTTCACCCAACTCATGATGCTCCGGTCCTGCTCAAATTCCCTGCAAAACCTATTCTATCTTATAAATATAAGTAACGCCCTCATGTGATGTGAATGAAATCCTAAATATATAGAAATCAAAACGAAAATGGAATGATAATATCAATTCCATACCATGTATTAGGTCAAAGACCATTATCTTTAGGGAAAAAGGCCCCCTTTAAAAATACAACAACATAAATCAATGAGAAATTACTTACATTGGTGTATGATCTCTAGTTGGAACCCCAGAAGTGTGTTAAGATTAATTACCCAACAAATGTACTTTATTTTCTAGCCTATACATTCCATAATTTCCACATATTTGATGGAATGTAAAGGGACTTTATCAAATATGCTAGAATCTAAAGTTAAAGATATTGTACTTGGAACTATTAAAGGCCTGACACTATACCCCATGGGAGTAATCCTCATTGTATAAATACTTATAGATTTATTCCTTTAAGATAAAATCATCCAAACCTATGACGGCCCACTCTATTAGAGTTTCATCTCATATTACTGTCATTTATGGCCACATCCACCTCATAGGTCTGATCGACCGACAGTAGTCCAACTCATTGCTTGACGTGGTTCTTATAATACCACTCCTCAATATGGATTAGGTGTAAATAAATAATAATAAGTTATTAAAGGTAAAATTATACCAAAATAGGGTTCCTCATCTTTCCAAAAGCTTGACACTCAATTGGGTCCTTCGTACACTTGGGATTCTTGTGGACCGACCTACCACACTGGTGAATTTGATGGGAAGAAGTTGATAAGAAGTTTTTTAAAAAATGAATGATTTTTATATGAAAAGTGATATATTTTGTAATATAAATATATATCACCTCACTTTATAAATTTTTGTTGACCAGATTCACTTTTATAATTAGAAAATGTTACAAGAAATTCATAATAATGTTTATCAGTTTGTGAATATGTTTTTAGGGGGAGGAGGTTCATCAGACTCACCATGGGTTTAGAATAAATGATTGAATCATAATGATTAATATTTTTGGATTATTAATGAATCCTGTGATAATATGATGAAAATTATATGTTGGGTTTTCTCTCAAATTACATATGTCTTATGGAAAACTTTTGATGCAATCCTTATAATGGAGTGGGGGAGAACATGTTCTTCAAATTGAATTGATTAAATGATAGAAGGAAGGAATATGATGGAAGGATTTGTAGTCAAAATACATTCTATTATATGTATGATGATTCTATATAGATCCTATGTTTTTTCAAAGTCATTTGGAATTCCTGATTCAAACATCATATGTTTTGAACAAAATGAAAATGTGATGGACATTATAGTTTTCTGTTAGTTTGGCAGGTCGTTTTTAAAATCGAGCATCAAAAATTTTTCCCACAGAGAGTTGGAATTGCGATGTGTGTGTTTTTATAAATAAATTAGATTAATTAAAATAATATTAAAATAGAATATTAATTAAATGAAAATCAAATCGGATATTAATAAAAAATGATGATTTTATTAATAATAATAATTAAATTATTATTATGATTACTATCATTATAATTGTCATTACTGTTATTATTATTATTATTTTAATTTTTTTAAATCCATCAAAAAAGGGTTCCTCCCATCATCCCCCCTCTTGGAGTGTGTCACTTCATCCCCCCATGAACTCCCTATAGAGTAAGCACGAGTCCCCCACCACTCCTCTATGGTCGTACACCCCTCCTTTGTCGTGACATCCCTACAACACTGCTCCTTGGCTGCGACCACTATTCTACGAGCCTCCATGGCCATGACGTCACTAGAAAATTCCTAATTGGATGTGGCCTCCCTATAGCGTGACATGCCTCCTTTCCAAACCCCACGGCATGATTCCCCCATCCACGACACCTCGTTGATTCATATATTCCCATATTTTTCATCGCGATCAACCTTTGAATCATTATAGTGTGTCCCCCCCCATTCACATCCCTATTTCTAGTCATTTTTCGATCAATTTGTCACACTAATTTCCTTCAGATGAATTTTTATCATAGTTTTTGATCTTTTTTTCATTGTTCTTTGGTTATAGGGTTGTGCAAATGGCTAACAGGGTTATGTTGGTTTTTGTTTCGGCAACCAAAAAATACCGGGAAGCGATTTTATTTGATTCAAGAAACAACTACTATTCGAGGTAGGGGTTTTCATCTACTTCATAGTTTCAATAATTTTGTATTTATTCATTTGTGTGTTTTAATGTACCTTCTATTTTTGGTACAGTGTGCAGGACTCCGCTTTGTGGTTTTGAGTCACTAGGTATAAGGTGACTCACTTGCATGTGCATAGGTATGTAAATATATATATATATATATATATTAATTCCCCATTATGTATATACACATCCACGATATGGAATATACTTACATAGGGCTGGGTGTGCCCATATATATATATATATGCCTAAATTCATATGTAGGTGAGTGGAGATAGGTTTTTTCATATAATCATTTATGCAAGGATCCCCTTGTGGATGTTCATTGATATGTAGGTGTGTGAATAGTGTATAGGTGTCCTAACATATATAGGAAGATGCATATGAACTATGGAGGAGCAGTAGCCTTTAGTTAACAGGCACTAAGAGCCGAAATGTTCGACTAGGATACACCCTGAGGGATGGTTACATTCCAAACCCATTTAATTTTAGGGATGCATTAATCAATTATATAATTCCAATTCTTAGTTTTTAATTAATATAGTTTTGTTTTCTATTTAAAATCTTCCTTGATAATGCGAGTGAAATGAAAAGAAGTAATATATGTTTTTTTGATAAAAAATTAAATTTTGGTAATAAATCTTATCCAATGGTGGTGCACTTCCTTCAAGATAAAAATGTTGTGATAAAAATTTATTCTTTCCTTCCATAATACCTTAGTGTCTCTTCATTATTGAGAATCTAATTGTTAAATGGAAATCTTGTACATGACCCTTATTGGTTATTTCTTAATGATTTCTCTTCCTTGAAAAAATGTAGATGATCCAGGACACCTCTTAAGTAAATGGATTGACATTTAATTATAATTTAAAATTTAAGGTGTCTAACCTCTCTCCCTTACATTATCACTTATACCATTTCACACATTTTTGTCGCTTCATGCATCCTTCAGTGATTATTTCCTATCTATTATTAAATTTGTTGGTTTTTCTATCATTCCCTCTTTTCCCATATCATATGACGAAACCCATTTGAGGTATTTTCCTTACCTATTGGCCACCCATTTTGGGCATTGCCAATCTAAATTGCATTATTCCTAATTCCATGAGTTGCATTTTGGGGTGATATCATTAGGAATGGTTCTCAGTGTTGACCTTCACTTGTTAAAAAATATTATTAAATGATTTGAATAGGTTGGCACGACTACACCGTTTAATATAATTTAACCATAAATTTTATTGAAATTATGACAAATGGAATGGAACAGTCATGATGAAATGATTTTCCTTAATTGAATTGAATGCTTTGGTTGCAATGAAATTGATCATGGACATTTAATTACACAAGAGGTAATTCCTTATGTGCTATATATTAAATGTAATGACTCATTTACAATGGGTTATAATGGTGGTAGTGCCACACTTTTTCTTATGTTTTCAATGAATTCTGTGAATTTATATGTTCTTTCATTATATGGTTCACTTGATATGGACCGAGTAAGAACAAGAGTCATATATTAATGAGTAATGGATGGTCTCCCATGCTTAGGGAGTTATACCACAACATATAGGGAATGCTATGTTTTAGGATCCCTCGGAAATGTCTTTATCTGGGATTTTTATTATACTATTGGATGATACTGATTCCCTAAGGGGAAAAAAGAGGACGATTTTGTGAGAAATATGTCTACAATGAGGATTCAAAAGAAACTCAATCCCTTACATGTTATACAAGGGACAAATAATAGTTTTCATACCATTATCGATAATTTGTCCTTCAGATAGATATTATTAGATGGGTTTAGTGGCATTAGAAATTTTAATGGATGTACCGTAGAGATACCTCAAGGATGGCCGTGAACTGCAAATCTAGATTTTATTAAATTAATGAATTATTATTTTGGTTAAATTATATGTTAAATATATGTTTATTCTATTTATATAAGAGCATGCACTTGTGACCTTTCTCTCATTCTTGTTACAATACTTATGAGATTAAATGGGTATATACCCAAATCCTAAGCACAAGAATGGGGGTGAAATTTTTTTGATTTTCCTAATTACATTTGGAAATGGTACAGAAATTATGATTTCACACGTTCCTTCTTCTAAATTATGTCTTAGTCTAATGAAGGTGGAATTGGAAGGGTGTCCTTTTAGGAACCCTAACCATGTTTCTAGTATTAATATATTATCACCCACCATTTATTTTATATGGAAAAAATCTAAATTTATAATTCATTATATTGATTGGACTAGACTCTGGTGGTGCCAACCTACTGATATTTATATCTCAAACCCTACACATGATGCCATTGCACAAGGGTACCTGATTATACCATTCGTGTTCACATTATTTCATACGATGATTGATTTCTTATGTCAGGTTGTTTCTACCAAGATGTTAGGGTAAAATGATTGAACTAGAGCTATAGGATGCTTGGGGAGATTAGCCTTGGGGCTTGGGTGTATTTTATTTGTTATAGATCTATATTATGGAGGATGTTGTATTCTTTACTACTTTTCCATCATGTATAATTACCAGGTCATAGATACCTAGGTTGTACAACCTTTTTATTAAATTTTTATACTAATGCCTCTGCTGATATTTGAGTTTAACTATCTCTATTACTCTTTTTGCCATTTACATATTTAATACATCCACAACTTGTATTCTAAATATATTCTGGTATACTATTGTAAAACTCATATAAGAGGGTATAGCCTCCCCCAAAAAAAAATTCGATACCCTTGCTATTATTCGGAAGATACTGGCATACAGGGAGAGGTGTCTGAGTTCATTTGACCCACAAGTCCAACCACTGTCTTAGAGGTGATCCAATTCAGGATGTTTCAACGTGGTATCAGAGGCGATATTTTTCATTTATCAAACTATTTTGGGTTAGTAGACAGGAGGCTAGGAACGTGTTAGTGCATGGTTAATAGCCATGCTTGGGATTGATCAGCCCACATACATGACACAAACTAGTGGACATGGATAGGAATTGATGATCATGTTATTTGACATTATAGTTGATATAATTTCACCTTGAGTGATTGGTGTAATTTCAACTTAATATAATTATAGTAAATTTACATTTGTCCTAGTTTTGTGAGGTTGAAAATTAGCATTCATCATATTAGGAACATAGAAATTCCCATGCCATGCGTTGTTCCATGCCATATTGTTTCATTTTAGTTTTTACGTTGATTCAATTTATGTGCCTTGAATGTATGACTTGACTTTTATTTATTGAGATTGACTATTTACATTCCATGATTCAGTGATATATTTTGCATTCTAGCCTATTTCCATGTTGCCTATTTACTACCATATTTTCCTTGTATCATGCTTCTCTTCTTATTAGATTGTCCATGTGAGTAAAATTTAATTATTATGTAATTACAACATGTTTCTCTTTTTTATCTTCTTGTAGTGACATTCTATCTTGTTTGATATTTAATTGGTTAATTTCTATAAAATTTATTGGTTGTAATTAAATGGGAGCCAAATGAGACCTATAAAGTGTATGGTCACTATATGGATTGGTAGATGGCCTCCCATTTGACGAGACTATTGAACATGTGAATGGTGTATTATAAAATGTTTTTAAATTTAAAGGGAATGGAAATTGAATCTATAGTTTTTTCAACTATTTAAGAACCTCATGTAACGATAGTTTTGTTTTCTCCCTATGTTTCCTTGGAATAGTAATGTAAGTGTCTTTTATAATCTTTATTCTCTTTATAAATTGCCTTAATGATCATATATTGAGCCTAGTGACTTATTGTAAGCATGACCCGATGATATGATTGATACTTGTTCTTCTTAAGGGTCAATCACATGGTAGGTATAACCCTTAGAACCTAAAATCATTTCTAATTCCATGATTTTCTTCTTTTTGGTGATGCTATTATGTCTTTGTTTCTAGGAGGACATTACCTTCTAAATGACCCCTTATTCGGATGGGGGTCATGGTATCATTGAATTTTGTTTTAGGCTTGATCATTGGGTAATTCTCATTTTCAACATGTTATAAATTCATCGGGAATGGTCATTTACATTGTAGCTTGTTTGACCCTCTATTTTCCTCATTGGTGGAGAACATAGTGTTGTTTAGTGTAGCCTCAGGTTATATCCAGAGTAGAGTGACCTGTGTGTTAAATAAACATGTTATTCCCAATGATCATGAGAACAATATTGATACTCAATTATTTTGATATGCTAGTCGGTGTTGTTTTGGGTTTTATTTAATTTTATTAAATGTTTTCGTTTATGTTGGTTCTAACCTAGTGTGCTTTTGAGGGGCTAGTCTATCTCTTCTTTTAATGATTAACAAACTCCTAAAATGTGGAATTTCATGTTGATTTTGTTAAATATGAGTCGTTATGTGTAGAATAAACACAACCAAATAGTAACATTATTGAGTTGTCAGGCTAGCTTAAATGTCATGTGGCTTCTGAACATTATGTTATGTCATTGCTTATTAGGCATTATGACATTGGTGTGGTTCGAACTGTGTGAAACCTTGGAGAAACACCATTGGTCGTGGGTGGACATCGATGGTAAAATTTTATTGATCATAAAACTACCTTGGTTGGTAGATGAATGGTGATCTTTTAATGGTGTTACATTGGCAAGTGAAGCCATCCTTCTTATAAGTGAAGTTAAAATTTAGTGGTTTGAGTTATCTTCATAATAATCATCAGATCATCTTAGTGTACTCTTATTTAATCGAAAATAATGTACTCTATTTTGAATGTTTCCTTGATTAACTAAGAGATCTTCAGTATTACCCCACAATAAATCTTTAGAAAGCTATTATGATTGTTTGGTCATTCTATTTTGGTTCTTCAAGCTAGTTGCATGGTTTTCATTGGGGTTTGGTCCGAAATGTCAAAATAGTTTGAGTGTGTACATAAGTGGGTGTGTTCGTGTTGAATGTGAGATTCCTTAGGAGGAGGAATCATACTTCTACTTGAAAAGGCTGGTCGTATATGTTGGTCGTCTTCTCGAATGGTCAACCGTAATGGCTAAAATTCTCTTCATTTTGCTCTATTTAATGGTTGGCAAACTACAATTTTAGAGCATGACATCGAGTGATGACATGTGCGTTATGTGTCATATAGGGATTTCATGAAAACAAGCTCGACCAATCGAAATTAGCTTTATGGGAGATAGACCATTTGGCCATTTCAAAATCACACCAAGAGAATCATTAAATATATTTATGGGTGTGCTTGTAAGACAATTATGACTGGGGTAGAATCGTGGCTTTCAATTTTACACGTAATGATAAAGCCTCATGTGGGAGGTACCTTTGGACACGTTATCAACAATATGATGATTTAATCACATGTCTAGCGACATGGGCTTGGTTAAGATCCTTCTTGTTGTTTTGGTTAGAGAACGAGAACTTTCTTGAGTTTTAAAAATATAAGTTTTCATGTGTTTGATCGAATTATTAATGGTGTGTTTAGCATTTGGGAACACAAAATGGCCATTTAAATGATGATTCATGACCCTTGTAGGTATGGTGACATCAACGTTTTTCATGGAGGCTTATTTGGGATGATAAGTTCTAGGTTGGGAAGGTTGTAGCATCCTGTGGTATGAACCATATAAAAAAAGGAGATTACATTTTTCTATTATTTATGCAAGCCATTTTTAAAACCGAGTATAGAAACCTTTTTCTTCGAAGAGGCACTGTGATTTTTGTTTTAAACTAATGAGATTTGATTAATTAAATTTAAGATAAAACATAAATAAATTAAATTATAATTAAATGGGAAAATATTAATAAATAATTTTTTCTAATAATAATAATATTTTAATTATTATTATGATTACTACCATTACTATTGTCTTTATTATTATTATACTAATTAAGTGATTTTTTAATTTTAAACCCTCAAAATAAGGGTTCCTCTATTGTCCCCCACCTCTTGGAGCATAAGAGACCAACCCCCTCGACCTCCTTGAATAGAGTGTGCCATACCCCATCCTCTCATCCATGGACGCACACCCCTCCATGGTCGCGACCACCCTACAATGCACCTCCTTGGGCACAACCTCCCGACTATGCACCTCCTTGAAAATGGCCTCCCTGTTGCATGCCTTTGTGGATGTGACCTCTCTACTGCATGGTGATCCTTCTCACCAAACCCCTTGGTGTAACTCCCCCTTCCGTAACACCTCTATAATTCATCAATTCCAACATCTTTCATCACTAACCTCCTTTAAATTGTCATGGTGAGTCCCTTTCTCCATTCTCCTCCTCATATTTAGCCTTTTTTTCTATCTATTTGTTTCCTGAATTTTCCTTAGCATAATCCATAGATTAGGGATTGATTTATTTTTCATTTTTCTTTGGTATTATGGTGTGTAAATGTCCACTCAGGTTATGTGGGTTCATGGTTCATTAACTACTGCCAAAGGAAATGTGGTTTTCTTCGATTCAGGTCATTGCTGTTATTTGAGGTAAGGGTTTCATCTAATGTGTGATTTTAGTAATTTTATATTTTATCCTTTATATTTTTAAGGTCTATGGTATTTATGGTGTAGTGCGTTGGGATTTCATTTTGGTTTTGAGTCTCCATGTCCATGTTGATTCACCTAAATGTGGATTGGTATATATATATATAGGTTTTCCCAATATATGTATATTCATCAATAAAATTGAATATACATTTATGTGTCTAGGTGTTCATATACATACATACAAACATATATATATATAAGTATATGAAAATTAATACATTGGTGAGTTGTGACATGTATATGCATATAATCATATATGTAAGGATATCCTTTTCCATGGTTATGGCCATGCAGGTGTGTGCATAGGGGATATGGGTCTTTACATGTATGTGAAGATTCATATGCTTATTAGGGGAGAAAAAACCTTTAGTTAGAAAGAAACAAGAGCTAAAATGTACAGTTTGGATCCACCTTGATGGAGTGTCCCTTTTCTCACCCCTTCAATTTTATTAATGCATTAATTAATTACATAATTCTCATTATTAATTTTTAATTGATATACTTTGGTTTTCAATTTGAAATATTCCATGATAATGTTAGTGAAATTAATAATAGTGTTATTTGATTTGTTTGATAACAAAGTTACATCTTTTAACAAAACCCCTCAAAATGAAGTGAAATGTTTTCAAGATAGAAATTTAGTGGCAGATAATTATGCATGACTTCCATAATACCTTGGTGTCTTTTTATGCTTGATATTATAATTTTCAAATGTCATTCTTGTACATCACCCTTCTTGGTAATTTCTAAATGATTTGGCTTCCTAGACTAATAATAGACGAGCCAAGACACCTACTATGTGTGTGGATCAACATTTAATTAGAATTACCAATGTTGGGAGTCAACATCTCCCCCTAACATCACCAATTATTTCATGTCTCAACTTTATTCCACTCACCACAACCTTCCAGTGATTCCTTTTTGTCGCTTATGAATTTTTTTTAGTTCGTTCTAACTTTCCCATAGTGGCCGTCACATATGGAAAAACCTGTTAAGGGTGTTCCCCTTGCCTCTTGGCCTCCCCTTTCGGGTGTGCCCAACCTAAATAGTATTTTTCCTAATGCCTTGAGTTTCCATTTGAGGTGATATGTTTAGGAATTGTTATTGTTGTTGACATTGACTTGTTAAAGTATTTTTTAATTATTTGAATAGGGTGGTACAATCAAACCAATTAATATTATTGAACAGGAACTGTTACGGAAATTGTAACAAATGTAATCGAATAGTCATGATGACATGATTTTACTTAACTGAATTGAAATCTTTTGTTGTAATTAAATTGATGATTCCATTTGAATTGCATAAGAGGTACCTAATTATGAATTATATATTAAATATATTGAATCATTTAAAATGTGTTATAAGGGTGGTACAACCACACATTTTTATTTTGTTTTGCAATGACTTATGTGAATATATATGTGACTTTATTCAATATTTCAGTAGATACTATTCAGGTGAGAACTTGAGTTCCATATTAAGGACACATATATGGACTCCAATGTTAGGGTGATTATACCATTATGTGAAAGGGAAGTGATGTTTTAGGCTCTCCAAGAATGTTCTTACTATGGTGTTTTTATTACACTCTTTGGTGATACTGGTTCTCTAAGTGGAATCCAAGGACGTTTCCGTTGGTAAGAAGTCTACGTCAAGACTTTGAAATATACACAGTCCCTTATGTGCAATATCTATCATTGACTAATAGTTTCCACATAACGAGTGACACTTGGACCTTCAAAAATATTACCATGGAATTTATTAGTGTATTTGGTGATTTGAATGTGTCTACCATAGTGATACCTCTGCAATTTGTTTTATATTCAACTCTATATTTTATTGTATGATTGTTTTGTTAAATTTAGTGTGTTATGCTTGTTGATTCTATTTATATTTGTTTAATGATCTCGGTATTTATAGAATAATATATTTTCATATCTATTAATATTTATGAATAATAAATTATTTTTATTTTATAGGGGAATATTTTTTTAGATAGTATACTCAACATGAAACAACAGGTTTGTTTGAAATTTTTGGTTGCACCAAACTTTGAGTTATATCGAAATATAAAATAATATTATTACTATTTTAAATGGTAGTTTATTCCTAGACATTGTATTTTTGGGTAGGAATATAAATAACTAAAATGTTATTAAACTTGTTTATTAAATGTTTTTATATTTATCAAATAAAAGTTAGAGTCTTAAAATGAGAATTAATCAAATTTTAAGCATAAATACCCTAATATTTTTAAAATGTAGTTTTACTGCCTTTTGATAGAGAACCCCTTTTAAATCTAGTTTTTTTAAATTTTATATGTTCCATTTGAAAAAATAAAATTCTTCTTTTGTGTTCATACATCAAACTTTACATTGAGTAAATTGTTGTTGTTTCTCTAATAATGTTCATTTTTAATGAATATTTAAAAATACTGTGTTTTAGGTCAAAAATTTACTTTCATCTGATTTATTTATATGGGTAGATCATCTTTTTAATTGGTTTTAATGTCTAATTAGATTATATTTTTACCATTTAATCAAATTTTGTTAAATGGATGTTATTTTAATTTTCAATTATACATAAACACATATCAATCTTTTAATAGTTATAATATCTTAAAAACATGTATTTTTGTTTTGACAACAGAAATTAAATTTAAATTTATTTCTACATCTTCTGTGTTTTGAACTTGGAAAATGGATTCCATATTTGAAATAATTAGGTCCAAATTATGTAAATAGTTAACTTTCATTTTATGAAATTATGAATAGTAAATTCAGTAAATATTTTATTTAACATGGTTTAAGGGTAAATCTGGTAAATAAGGGTAAAAAAATATTATAATAATATTAAATTACCCTAAAATGTGTCCTAACCATGTTGGATGATATATGTTTGAGAATGAGCATCCTTAGGTCGATTTGGGGACCCCATAGATCCACTTATTACTGAAAAGGATATTTTATAAAAAAAATTGATGTTAAGGAAAATGTAAGATAAACATATATATTTTAGTAAAATAATTTTTATATGGGGTAAAATAAGTGATATTTTAGACAATAAATTTTAATTATAAAGGTAAAAATATTTTATACATCAAGGTATTTTATTTATAATTTTTAGACCTTAAATAAATTTTTTTAATTATGACACAATGGTGATCCACTAATTGCATCATTAATAAAGGATTCAAATAAATGATATTGAAAATGTCAAAATAAATGTAATTTGGTAACTTTGATGTCATACACGAATTTTATGGATTCTATTTATATTTTATATTTTAATTAATAACGTTTTTTAATAATCAATTTTTATGGATTTTTAATAAGTTATGATATGAATAGTTTAAAAATTGACATAAATGAGTTTCTAAAACAAATATTTGTTTATTAAATGCTACAACAATCCTAAAAATCTATGATTCAGCCAAAGAACAAAGATATGGTTGAACATGTCATTAATGGACCACTGCAGCTTCGATTGTCATTTTATAGTAAATATATTAAACATATAGTATGAATATACAAGAAGACATGGTAAATGATAAATAAGATAACAAAGGGTTAAATAAAAAATATAGAAATAAAAAAATATCCAGAACATGTCCTATTATAGGATGATTTTTATATTTATTCATATTATATCTAATTTAATGATTTTAGAACCTTTTGAAACTAAAAATAAGTTTATAATAAATTAATACATTCAAACATTCATAAAGATCCCCTCATCCCTCTTATAAAAGGCCACCAACTATAACACAATACACACACCTCTCAATCCCATTGTATCATCCAATATCGACTCCATGGAGCTCCCATCACACCCATCTTCCACCTAGAATAATTCCACTAGGAATAAGGCAATTCAAGAAATCATTTTGGCTCAAATCAAAGAGAGTTACATGTTTTAAGATGTAATGTCTTGTCTAAAATTCCTATTCGTTACTCTACTTCTTCACTCCCTATGATATTCATTTTATTGGATAACATATAAAACCCCAGTATCAACAATATATACGTTTTTTATGATAAGGATTAATACTACACTTGCACACACCTCCATGTAATGGGTATATAACATAATGTTTCTGTGGATAGAGAACTACTGCATCACGAAATGATGACTGTTCAATCTTCTCCTACAACCAATTATGGAAGATATTATGATGGAAATTTAATTATTTATGATATATATGATATTTATTTTATCTCAATTATTCATTAATTCTCATTTAAAACATACCTTTTGGATTTTCATATTGTATAAATACAATAATTTAATTTTAGGAAGTGCCGACTACCACCCCCCCAAATTGATATAGCTCATTGATGCCATAATTGGAATGAATAAATAATGGAATTAATGAACTTTTTTGAACATAAAAAAATATTATATTACACTATAATTATAATATAACTATGTATCATTTGGTTATCATGGATTTAGAAATCAAAAAATAAATTAATCTAGCATTCATGCGTACGTACGACATATCATCTTCATGAATGCTGCATTTCATTTTATTATTTCCAAATGATATGGACTATTATAAATACATATATATTGGATATAAGTGATATATATGATATATAAATCATTAATATCATTCTGGAGATAGTGGAATTTTGACTACATTGACAATTTGTAATTATAACAAGTTCATTTTTGACTGAAGTTTTGAACATTAGAAAAATGTTTTATATGAACATAAATAATTAACTATTTTTTCATATTAATGTAATAAGTGATATGAATAGAATAATAAAATTTAAAAAAGTTCTTAATAAAGTTGAAATTATATTATGTTAATTATTAAGGAAGAATAAGGAACACACAAGACAAGTCTGACTCAATGTAAGGGATCCTTTCACCCTCATCTTTTAATCAAAGACTTCTTATTTATTATGTGTTTTAATTTCAATTTTCATATGTTTTGATATGTTATGATATATCCTTATTGATGTAAATTTTATTTCCATGTGATGATAGGCCCTTTTTTTTAATTTTAATGTGATGTTGTTAGGCTGCAAAATTCTCACAGGGGACTTCGTCTCAATCTTCATTCATTAAGGCATACTTTGATTTATACAAAAAAAATCATTTATACGGTGTATAATACAATTTTAATTTTAGTTTCATTCATTGGGAATCTTTTCTTTATAAACCGATTTACTGAATGAAAAATATAATTTTTCTTTTTAATGTACGTGGTGACAATGACCTTTCCCCCGATGCGAGCATTATTTTTGATATATTCCTTCCTTAACAAGTCGTAGTATTTTAAAAAACTAAAATAAACACCATATACACTTTTTATTAATTTTGGTATTGAAAATGGTTTTTATAATGGATTTATTATGTCAATATATTGTAATGTTATATTATGATTGAAATGTGGAAATATTATATTTAATTTATGCTTCTTCACATATTATGATTATGTTATGGGTTTTGGGAATTTTTTATGTTTATGGGTTATTTTGTGATAATCCTAGGGTTTGTGAGCCTGAGATAGCTCTCCAATGCATTGGGTAATGTGACAGTGGTAAACATTAATGTTTCCCTTAAGAAGTATTGAGAATATACTATAATGGGTATTCAAATGTAACTTCCTATGTAGATGTGAAAGCTATAATGTATGTTTGATATGGATGCCACAAGGTACCTTTATGATATATGATTTCAGAATGTTATTCATAAATCTTATGATTTCATGAGGTATGTTAAAGATATTATGTTTTGTATGTATCGATGGAATAATGTTTTATTTATTTATTTTATAACCCTTACTATGCTTTTTATGCACATCTCTTGTTTTTGAAATTTTTTTCATTGGGTATAAGGAAGGGCAAGATAAAAGAATAAATCAAGAATATTTTTATCAAGAAAAAATTCTTGTTTTTAAGAGTTTTTATTTTGTGAAAAAATGGTATCTAAGATATAGTCTCTACTATGTAATATTTGAGATATAATGTAATAGTTTTGGCCAAATTCCCTAAAACTATTAACCTAAAAGGATCCTCAATGTTAATTCTTGATTTAAATTTTAACTCAAGATTATGTAATTTATTAATGTTGGGGCCTTATATATGGAATCAAGGGTCAGTTTAGATAGCTTTATAGGTTAGGTTGTTATTTAAGAATCAGTGACATAACCAAAATGGTTAGCATATTTTAATGAGTCATCATTATTTAAGATAAATAGAATGCATTTAAGATAACATGAATTAGTATATATCAGTTTTTACCCTCTTTATAAGATATTTTATGATCATTTAACCGATATACTCATAGTGACATTTTTGGTTTTAGTAAATGGCTAAATCTAGAAGGCATCAATGTAACAATGGATTTGAAGAAAAATTTGATAGTATTCTAAATAAGAAACTTAATGGAATGGGAGACATAATGAGAAATATTATGGTTCTTCTCAACCAACCATATAGAGTCATGATTTACCACCGAAAAAATGGTTAATTTTATAAAGTTTTTTTATGCGAACAATGAATCAAAATGGGTGTTCAGGTAATAATCATAAAGGTATGTATTTTCAAAAACCTATGTGTCTAGGATCTAGAAAGAAACAAATAGGAATATGAATCTAAGGGATGGGAAGATGTTTTTGATGTGGAAATGAAGGCAATAAATCAATAACCTTCAATAGAAAAGGGGAACATTTAGTAGACTCCAGAAAAGGGAATGTAATTCATTTTGAAGGATCAATTGAATGTTTTAAATGTGGTGTGAATGGTCATTATACAAATAGATGTCCTATGTATAAGGTTTAGGAATGGTATCATCATGATCGTAAAAATATTTTTTACCATCAACTAATTCCATTCTAATGGAGGATGAGGAAACTAACAATGACCAATGAAAGGTATTGATTATTTCTTAGCTGATGTTTTGACATTAATGAATCTTGGGATATGATTCATGATTTTTTTTTAAAAAAAAGTATTAAAAACTATGTTGTAAAAGAATGGTTAAAGGATCCTGAATAAATTATATTGAGTAATAATTATACTTATAACTGATTCAAGAGTTATTTTATATTTTAGGATGATGAAATTCATAAATGTATTAAGGCTCTTTTGATGATGGGATTACATTGGAAGACTTTTTCTAGTATGTTTAAACATGATTTTTGATATGTGAAAATGTTATTAAAGGAAGAATTTTCATTTCTTTTGTTTATATAGTTATAAATAACTATTTGGGTTTATATGGTATTAAATTTAAGGCAACAACATGTTATTACTATTTGGGATGCAAATACAAGGTATAAAATAAAACTAGAGGTTGAAATATATTATGTTTATTTATGAAAAAATAATCTTATTTTTGAAAATTTTAAATGAATTGTATAGTTTTTCAAAAAGGACCTCACACATAACATGTGATAACCGACCACGTTGGAGAAAGATGCAGGAATCGAACCCACAACCAAAGTCCTATTGAGATTTATCCCCTACCACTGGCCTACGTGAAGTCCCTGATTTTTCTGAATAATTATTTTTAGTTAAATGATTTTATGTATCAATAATATTTTTATTTTGGGAACATATTATTTATCAAATGGATATCTATAGTATAAGTGAATGATTTGGTTATTAAGTGATAAATGTTATTTTGGAGGACGTTCACTCTTTTTTAAACACTATATGCCTAAGGAAAATAGACTACCGTGGGATTTCATTTGAAGAGTAATGGTGGAAATTTATTTTGGAATAATAAATTTTTTTATTTTGAACTTATAAAAATTTGGGTTATTTATGGTAATGACTAACCTATCATAGGGAATGTGGGATTATGTTAATTACTTTTTAGTATGATCCTTTAACAGTAGCCGATTTTATTTGGAGAAAAATGATATGATTTTTGTGGAAAACAATGTGATTAAATTCATCTAGGTTTTAGGATCCAATGTTAGTTTAGATTACTTAGAAGAATTTTAAGGACAACTTTTTACTGAATGATGTTTTTTGAACATTTGGTATTGTATGTTATATTTTAGATATTAGGAGTAGTATTCCTTTTTATGAAATATTATCTTTTTGGAGATTATCTAATCATGAACTAACCCTTTTATATTTGGATAATATCTAAATACATGGGAAATATATAGTTAAACTTATGAGAATTATGTGATTCTCTAGAAGTTGATTCATGAGCTACAGGTGTGACAAAGTCATCTTGAATACTCATCGTTTAGAAAAAATAATAGTTTTTGGTAGAAAACTATTAAAGGATGAAACTATACTTGAAAAGTAAGTATATCTCCTCATGTCCATAGTCAATATCATAATAAAATTCCCCAACATTTTGAAATGGAACTTATAATAAAAACACTGTCCAATTAATTTTCATAATATGGAATCAAAGAACATTTTACCAATCATAAGTTTGTGGTTTTCTATTTGTTAACTTTTTCTTAATCGT
This sequence comes from Viscum album, assembly GCA_963277665.1. Classification (NCBI taxonomy): domain Eukaryota; kingdom Viridiplantae; phylum Streptophyta; class Magnoliopsida; order Santalales; family Viscaceae; genus Viscum; species Viscum album. The sequence continues at coordinate 909,726,144 of OY728148.1, forward strand.
GTTTTCTAATCACTCACCATCAGAACATGAAACATAGTTTATCCACTATATCCTATTTTTCATGGAATACTAGTATTTTTTATCTTAGTTGACCTTTTTTACTTCCTCTAAATCTTTTAATGTGATAGTTTTATTGACTCTTTTTCTGATGTGGGACTTTCAATCATGTTTCTAAGCCGAATGTTTAAATTGGAATGATAAAAATTCCAAAAAGTGGTGAAGAATGTAACAACCTAGGTATTTATAGAATAATACATTTTCATATCTATTAATATTTATGAATAAGATATTAATTTTATTTTTAAAGAGTCCACTTGGTCAGATTGCATACTCAACACACAACAATGAGTTTCTTTGAAATCATACGTTGCACACAACATTGAGTTATACTGAAAACTAATATAATATAATTATTAATTTAAATAGTAGTCAAAGCATAGAAATAAATGGCAGGAATGAACAGAACTAAATACAATATGATTATACATGTTTGTAAAATGTTCTTACATTTATCCATTAAAATTTAGAGGCTGAATATGAATCAAATTTTAAACCTAAATACTCCAATACTTTTAAAAGGTAATTTTACCACCATTTGGTAGAGAACCACCATAAAATCTAGTTTTTTTTCACATTTATATGTTCCATTTTTCAATGTATACATCTTCTTTAGAATAGGGACATCAAAATTTAAGTTGGGTAAATTTTTAGTATTTTTCTGATAACATTCATTTTTTTAACGAATCATTAAAAATACTGCATTTTAAGTCATAATTGTCCTTTCATATTATTTATTTATATGGATAGAATATATTTTAAATTGTTTTTGAAGTGTAAATATATAATTTTTTTACCATTTAAATAAATTTTTTTCATTGGACGTAATTTAACTTTTTTAATTAGACATAAACACATCTCAATTTTTTCATAGTTATTGTATCATAAAAACACACGTTTTGGGTTTGTCAATGGGAATTAATTTTAAATTATTTTATGCAAATTCTATGTTTCAAATATAAAAAAATGGATTCCATATTTAGAATCAGGATGTACAAATTGTGTAAATAGGTAACTTTTAGTTTTAGACATTATGAATAGTAACATCAGTAAATTTTTAATTTATGATAGTTAATGGATAATTCTTTAAATAAGTGTAAAAATTAATATAATAATAATATTAAATTACCCTAACATGTGTCCCAACATTATTGATTGATACATTTATGACCATGGTCATCATTTGGTTGATTTTTGGGACCCAATGGAGACACTTGGTAGTTAAAATGGAATTTTATTAAAATTAATTTAAAGTTAAGGAAAATATAACAAAATCATATTTCATTTATTAAAACAATTTTTATATGGGGATATATAAGTGATATTTTTCAAATATAAATAATCATTATAAATCTAAAAATATTTCCAACATCATGTTATTTTCTTTATAATTTTTAGACATTAAATAAATAAATTTAATTATGATAGAATGGTGATGCAGTTATTGATTTATTATTAAATGATTCCAGTAAACAACATTAAAAATGTTAAAAAAATGAAATTTGGTTATTTTTATTTCATCCATGAATTTTATGGTAGATATTTACATGTTATATTTTTATTAATCAATTTTTTTTGAAATAATCATGTTTTTTGAGATTTTTAAAATGTCAAGATATGAAAAGTATATAAATTGAAATAAATGAGTTTTTAAAAGAAATACTATTTTATTAAATGACATAATAGTACTAAAAATATAAGATTCAGCCAAATGGAATAGATATGGATTAAAATGTCATTAGTGGACCACTTGAAGTTCAATTAGCATTTTTTAGTAAATATATTAACTATATAGTATGAATATATAAGAAGTATTGTAAAAGATAAATTAGATAACAAATTGTTAAACAAAATAGATAAAAATAAACAACTATCTAAAGCATGTAAAATTCTTATGGTATGATTTTATTTCTACATATATTCATCTTATATTTTAATTTAATGAATTGTGGAGGTTTTGAAAATGAAAATAATTTTATAATAAAATAATACGTTCAAATATTCCTAAAGAGCCCCTCCTCCCTCTTATAAAACGCCAATACCTATAACCCATTACACACACCTCTAAAGCACCATGGATCAACTAGAATATGATCCTAGAAGCTCCCAACACCCCCATATTTCCCATAGAAGCATTCCACTAGGCAGAAGGCAGTTCAAAAAAATCCTTTTGGCTCAAATCAATGAGATTTACACGTTTTAAGTGGTAACATATTCTCTAAAATTCCATTATATTATTATACTTCTTCAACCCCTAGTGTATTATCTTTATTTTATTACATAACAAAAAATGTATACTAAATATACCATTTTTAATGTGAATTATTCTAACTAAACATATACACATCTCTAACTAATGGGTATAAAACACGCTTTTTTGTGGACGGTGAGCCCCTGCCTCACAAAGCGATGATTTCTAAATCTTCTCCAATCACCTCTTATGGTGGCCATTATAATAGAAATGTAAATATATATGATATATATTTATTTATTTATTTTATATACATTCTTATGTATTTCTAATTTAGAACATACCTCATTACTTTTCATGTTGTATAAATATGATAATTTCATTTGAGGAAGTGGGACTACCACCCCTTCATAGTGATATGACTCGTTCATGGAATACATAGAAAATATAAAAATTGGAATTAATAATGTTTGGAAATTTAAATAAAATATGATATTATACAATAATTATAATATACCAATGTATTACTTGTTTTTCATTCCATGAAAAAGAAGAAAAATAAATTAAAGTAGCGTTCATGCATACATACGGCCTATTATTTCCCTGAACGGTGCATTACATTATCATATATCTAATTGATATAGAATATTATAAATACATATATAATATATATATATATATGATATATATGATATCTAAATAATGCATATCATTCTGTATATAATGGTCTTTCTACAACATAGACAATTTTTAATTATAATAAGTTTATTTTTTACTCAAGTTTTGAACATCAAAAAAATGTCCAACATGAAATCAAATAATTAACTAAATTTTGTAGAAAAGGAATTAGTGATATAAAAGTAATAATAAAATTTAAAAATGTTCTTAATCAAATATAAATAATCTTATGTTTATTATTCTGGAAGAACAAGGAACAAACGAGACAATTCAACTTGAGGTTAGGGAACCTTTCACCCTCCTCTTTCAGTTAAAGGTTTCATCATTGTTGTTTATTTTAATATTAATTTTATTATGTTGGAATATGTTCTTCTATATACTAATTTCTGTAAATTTTATGCCCTAGTGATGAAAGACCCTTTTTCTAAATTTTAATGTGACATTGTTATGCTACCGAATGTTTGTAAGGGACTTCATCTCAACCTCCTTTCATTGAGACATACATGGATCTATACATGAAATTATTTTATACATTGTATAACCACATTTGAATTTTAATTTTATTAAAATAGAATATTTTCCCTAAGAATAATTTTATTAAATGACAAAAACAATTGTTTCTTTTTAAGGTCTGTGGTGACAACTACATCTCCGCCACCATGAGCATTATTTTGATATTTGGATTCCTTAAAATGCCATAATATTTTAAAAATAGAAATTAAATACCATATACTCTTTTTATATATTTCGGTTTTAAAATGGTTTTGAGAATGGATTGATTATGTCAATATATTTAAATGGTATATTGTTATTGCAATGTGGAAATATTATCCTTAATTAATGCTTGTTTATGTATAATTATTATGTTATGGTTATTGGGAATTGTTTTCATATATGGTTGGTTCCATGATAAACCTAGGGTGGGTGAGCCCTAGACATTTCTCCAATTAATAGGGTAAAATAACTGATGTAAACGTTAATGTTTCTCCTAATATATTTATAGAATATATTGTGATGATTATTCTAACGTAACTCCCTATGTATCTGTGAAAGCTATAATGTAAGTATGATTTGGATGCCACTATTTACCTTTATGATTTCCCTATGTTATTCATAAATCATATGACTTCATGAGGTATGTTAAAGAAATTATGTTTTGTATTTATTTATGGACTAATGTTTTCTTTCTTTTTTAACCCTTACTGAGCTTTTTATGCTCATCCAATGTTTTTGAAATGTTTTTCATGGGGTGTAAGGATGGGTAAGTGAAGGGAAGAAATCCAGATGATTTATATCATGAGAAGAAATTTTGTTTTCTTTGAAGTGTTTTTATTTTATAAAAAAATGGATATGGAGAAGAAGTGTCTACATTTCTACATTTGAGATATAATGTAATAGTTATGGCCTAATTCTATAAAACCGTAAACCTGAAAAGGTCCTCAATGATAATTCTTGATTTTAATTTTATCTCATGATTAAGTAGTATGTTATGTTAGGGGACTTATAATTAGAGCATGAAAATGTGAATTTTCTCTCTTTCTTATAAGCATACTTATGTCATGACATAGGTATTATACCCAAGCCTATGAAAAATCTTAGGGTTCTCTTTTTTTGAGTATTCTTTTTTTACTTTTGGCATTGTTACATAAATTTTTCTTGATAGATACCTTATTCTAAATTACATCGTAGATAAAAAACGGTTGTGTGGAAAGGGTGTACATTTCAAAACATAGACTAAGTTTCTATTATTTACAAGTTATCACTCACAATTAATTTTATATAGAACACTTATAAATTTACAATTCATTATCTGGATTGGACTAGAAACCAGTGGTCCTAGTGTATTGAGATTTATATCTCATACACTACTCGAGCCCCCATTGCACTAGGGTACCCAGGTAGACCATTATTGTTCATAGGACAACAATACATGAATGATTACTTATATTTTTCTATTTGTACATAGAATATAGGAGAAAAGTGTTGCGGTGGAGATCAAGATACTTGTGGATATCACACTTGGAGCTTTGGTTTCATTCCTTTATTCTTGATCTATATATATGAGCATGTTGTATTGTATACTTATTTCTATAATGTATCATTACAGTGTCTTGCATTCATCTTATGTATAACATTTTTATTAAATTACCAAATTAATGCTTTCACTGATATATAATTTTTACTTTGTATCTTTCACTGCTACTATTTTTTTATTTACTGCTTTTGGTACTTATCTTTTATTTATATTCTCTTATACCTCTGTGTACCTCTAATAAGAGTGTATAGTCTCTCCACTATCTCCTCCCGAGACCCTCGCGTATTTTTAGCATCCTCTGACATAAGGGGATATGCGCTTAAGGTCATGTGACCCACCGGTCTGACCACCTTATAAGAGGTGAGTTAAGTGGGTACATTACAATGACAATAATATTGATATTTTGAAATAAGGATGTTGATGAAGTCAAAGTATTCTGGACTCTATTCACCACAGTAGGATAACCGGATGCATAATTATTTGAAGGCTATGAGTTTTTTTAATAATAAATGAAGTGAAAATAATGGTTTTTAGTCATACCAATAAGTCAAAAGTTAAAAAATTTCAAAGAATTATTATGGTGTGTTTTGTAATTAAAAAATGATAATATGATGCTAATGTTGAAGCTGTTGATACCAGTCTATCTGATGTAGTGTGACACTGATCATATGAGTGATCTCGACACTAATTATCATATGATGTGATGGATGAGAAATGTAATTAGGGGTAGAAATGTTTTTTGGAAGAAGATTATTAAATTGTGGTTCTTGAGACTGATGGGAAAGAGGGAGTTATTGGGACCGATGAAAATTGGGTTCTAAGATAAATCAATAATGTAGTCAAACATTTTCATCAGGTTGAATTATTTTGTTCAATTGGGTCAAGATGGAAATAAGAACCTTGAAATTTTTCCACGTAGGTCAATAGATAATGTGGATATGTTTTCTTATTGTACGAAATGTGATAAGAGTCATCAAGAAGCATGTTATGTCAACAATATAATTATAGGTGACACCGATCCATATATGGAATACAAAGTCCAATATATCTATATAATGTGAAGACCAAACAATCAGGTGATGATACTGATAAATTACATCGAATACTGAACTTCTTTTTATGTAGGATCATAGGTCAGAGGTAAAAAAGTAAATGAGATATGTTTTGAATAAGATGAAAAAATGCTGGAAATGTATTATTAAGAGAGTTTAAAGCTAGTTCATATGTGTCGTCGAGGAAGTGCATGGATCATTATAATTTACATCTATGTTTGTAGAAAAATAATGGAATCCAATGTGTAATGATGTAGAAATGATGTTTTTGAAGAATGACTTCTATAGTTTTTGTATTTCAATTTGTATGAACCCACATAATCTATTTTTATATTCATGCCCTCATCACAATGAGGAAATCAGAGTAACAATAAAAATAAAACAAAATAATTTTTTTTAAACTCAGAAGCTAGAAAAAAGTTTTGAGGAGAGTCTATATGTTTTTAGAAGTATATAGAATAGTTGATATGAACTGATTAAGTCATACATGTATGAGTAATAAAGGGGAATTTCATGTTTCCAGAAACTTTTTAATTGGGGGAACATTCCATATTCCTTCATAAACTAGTTCCAGCACACTTATATTTGGAGTAGAGAACATTGTAATTTATAGAAAATTAGAACTCTTTTCATATAAAGAGATGACAATGAAGTAATGAAGTCTTTTCATGAGAAGGAGTTTCTTAATAGATATGTTATGAGGATGTTTTTGTGGAAAGAAGAATAAAATAATGATGATCGTATTCAGTGAGTCATTGGATAGGGAACACAAAATGAGATTTCTATATTGATATAGAAGTAGTTTAGAAATGATTCAATGGTATTATGGTAGAGTTATATTTTTGGACTGAGCAATTAGAATGAGGAATCAAACTGGGGTATCCAAATGAGTCTCATTACAAATTCCATATAATTTATTACATTATGCTCAGTAGGAATATAAAGATATTTTTAAATGATTATATTTTTAATACTTGAAACACATTATCGTAGCACATTTTGATGAAATAGGTAAATTATTCTTAACATGTTACACAAACTTGTATGACATCATTTCATGATACATTATGAAAATGCACTATTGTATTGGACATAGTTCTGCATGTGTGTAATGGTATATCCTACTTATTGTATCCACTAAAAATATTTTATTCTTGTTGATTATTTAAAATTGGATTTCTTCCATACCATACTAATGACATAGATACTCTAATTGTGTAGGGATCCTTTTAAATTATTCTTATCATGTGGATGTTTGACTGTATTTTTATAGAAAGGTGATAAAAAATTTATCGGATGATAATGTTATTTCAAAAGGAATGAAAAATTAACAAATACGATATCAATAATTCACCACTCATAGTGATACATATATCATGTCTAGGTAATAACAACATGTATAAGTGGTATGGATCCATTTATTTACTCATTTGGTGAAGTTTTTTGTTCATAAAATTTCTTAAAATATCTTAATTGTGTGAAAAGTAAGGGGATTCTAGTATGCAATGGTAAGAAATATCATAACTTTAAAGATAAAATATTTCCTTATCTAATGCCTGTTAGGTATGATGTTCTTTAACCTGTAAGAGATTTATTTAATATTATGGAAGAAATATTTCATCATATATCTATTGGCATAAAGAATCTTGATAATGATAAATGAGCCAATAATTCCTTACTCTCATAATTCTCTAAAAGTGGATTTCTATGAGTAGTGGGGTTTTTGCAATACTAATGCTAAATTGGATAACGTAATGGAAATTTATGATGGAAATACAATAGTAAAGAATTAAATGTTACAAATCATGAGGATGAAGTATGATGATCTGAAAATGAATGAGTATGATATTGTTGGTAAATTCATTATAAGGGTAAATCATATTTTTAACAGCATCATATGTTCATGTGAAAATTTGGAAGTATAAACGTATGTTTAAAAGAACATTACAATTCTCCCCTATAAGTTTGATTCAAAAGTTTCTTCTTTGGAAGACAGATATCATAAAACTTTTTCTCGTTATGATATTCATAGTACTCTCATAACTTATCATACAATTTGGCAGAATTATATAAAAGTAAAAATTGACCTAGAAATTTATTTCATGGTTTATAAGAAATAAACACATAAGGATATTCTTGAAGAATATGAAGCTCTAGAATCTAATACTAAAAACGTGGAATGTATAAAAACTTTATGAATTTTTATCTTAGTTTTTATGAAAATAAAAAAAGAGGTACATGTAAATAGATGGGTAATATTATCTTGAAATTACCTAAATGTAGATATGTTGAGAACATAATGGTTAATTTTACTTGAAAAAGAAATAATAAGAGAGTGATAAAGATTATATAAGCACCAAAAGATCATGAAAGAAGCTGGGTGATAATGAGAAATCATATTTCAAAGGGAAAAGATAAAAATTATCTAAATCAAAAAGGGGTTGTTTTTTGTCTAAATGTGATTAATTAGAATAATGCGATGCTATATCTAAAACATCTATTTTGAATTTTGGAGATAATACTTTCTTTTTAATAGCAAACAATGAAGTGTTTTGAAGCACAAATTTTGAAGAATAATATACACAATTAGAATTTCATCGTCAAGAAGAATTGATATAATTTATGATAATTATATGAAGTGTTGTCAAAGAAATACTAATACTGAGAAATGAAAATTTATCAGCCATCAAATGATAATTATTTTGTGATGTGAATGTTATGATACTAGAATTAATTGATGATTTGAATATGCCTATTGATAATGAAATGAATCAGAATAAACACCTAGATGTAATGTGGAAGGAAATATAATAAGAGTTGAAGCTTGTTCGAACAAAAACATTATACATCTATGCATGGGGATGCCAGATTCAATAATTATATCACTGATGTTGGTAAAATATCTATAATGGGTAATCTCGAGAATGATTAAAAGTTTTCGTTAGAGGCCGAGAAGAAAATAGAAATTTTGTATATGAGGAAGAAAGGTTAAAATTTTATATATATGGAAAAAATGAATAATATTGAGATATCAGATGTTTCTAAAAATTCAATGTATTAAAAATTTCCTACAACATTTTGTTCTAATAAGTTTGAAAATAAAAAATAAATAAAAATTAATATTCTGGTCAATAATAGAACGGATGTTTTTCAAACGATTTATTATAATAATGCTATGAAGGTTTCTACGAAACATGGTAATAACTCTAGATAGTATAGAAGTAACAAAATAAAATATTCTTTCTACGTATACGACTTGAATTGTTATGGATTTGGACCTATGGAAAATAGGTATTGTTTTGATAAAAAACATTACAAATATTTCACAAATTACAGATGGAAATGTGTGAGGAGTCCATCATCTCAAAAGAAGAATTATAAGAAGGTTGTGTTAAAGAAATCCGATAACGTTTGTATGAAAATTGAAAATTGGTTCAAAACATTGGAAATAATTTGTGAATGATGTGAATAACCTAGAAATATTTCAAAAGGATGTTCTTTTTTATCGAAACAATAACTTTTTTGCAAATAATTTCCAGATTCCAGTTTTAATGAAAGATAATGGGAACAAAAAATGCCTTATTTTTTAAACACATTCATAGCTACAAAAGGGGAATGACCATGGATCATGTATATAGGGTTTTCTTCTCATAAGAAAATATACATAAATTTTTTGATGAATGTGAATGACATTAATAAGGAACATTGACATTGGATACTGATAAATCTCTCAGAATAAAAGGTGTTGGATCAGACATCAGTGAGGAGGAAAATTGAAATATAGACCAAATTATTTATTAATGGGTTGAAACATAACATGCAAAGTGATAAAAAACATTTTGATGTATGAAATAAGGTTATATTCATAAAATATGTATTTTTTAAAAAATAGAAGAAAATTGAATTGTGTCTACTAGAGGAAAAATTACAAAAGGAAACTAATTCTTAGTTGGTGAGGTTTAAAACAATATTTACATCCTCATGATAGAATAGAATTAGTTTTAGAATAAAATTATATGATTCATGTTTTAATAGAAACATGATTATGTTACCAAAACGGGACTATGTTTAGTGAATTCTTAATATTTCAAGAAGATGATATTGATATTTCACCATTCCCAAAATGAAAATATTACAATCTCATTGCATTAGAATGTTTCTATTTTCTCAAAATTACCCTTGTAACATATTCATTCTGATAAATATAGGACAATTATAAAATAATAAACTCATTTAGATAACAACCACATTACTACCATTGATAAATTTATTGATATAAATTGGGTAATTAATATGAAACATATGCTAGATTCTCTAAAAGGTTTTGATTTTTTAGGTGGAATCTGAGATAAAATTTGTGTATTATATGAAGAAGTTGAGAATAGAAAATTGTGGTTAATAGTACAATAAATAATTTTATAGTTATTTTCAGAAGAATTGAATTCTACATTAGTTTCTTTAATAATTTTATCTTCTACAAAATGGTGTCCCTAAATGAAATATTATTACTTTTGTTGAAATGGGGCATACAATTATACTTATACATGGAGTACCATCTCACTTTTGGGGGAAATCCATAAGAACTATGATTTATATTCAAAACTGATGTTTCAATAGATAGAGTTTTGATATGAATCAATATTAAATGCCTTATGAAAACACACTAGTTCTGAAAAAAAAAGTGTTTTTGTGAGTCAATGCACAATAAAATAACGTTTAATACCTGTATTGTTTGAGAGGAGTTGAAAAGATGAAATTATTATTATCTATACTCCATAAGGAAGATGGTATATATGTTTCAACAAAGATATATGAATATTAATGATTTTTTGAAGTTGTATTTTTTGAAAAATATATGGAAGATGAAAGGGAATTTATGTAGATAAGGAAGATGAATATGATGAAATAAATTTAAACAATTTACATAAGGGTGAAATCAATTGTAATTCTACTAAAGAATAAGAATAAGGCACAAATATTTCATGTGAAGGGGAATATTATCAAAAATATCATCCATGGCTGCTAAAGAATGTAGAAGATCAAAAAATAATTGGTGATCAACAAAACATAAGTTCAAACAAGAAAAAAATATAAAGGTATTACACATAATACCTTGTCTTCAAAATTTGATCCAAATGATGTGAATAAATCTTCTGAGTATTATTAATAGGTCCGTGAGATGATTGAAGATTTATTTCAGATTGAAAAGAATGATACGTCGTAAATCATAAGTAAATCTAATAACAAAAATTTTATCAATACAAACTGGGTTCTTTTGAACAAGATGAATTAATATGGTGAAGTGATAAGAAACAAAGAAATATTATTATTCAATGTTTTCTTATAGATAGCGGTAATTGAATTTGTAAAAAATTTTACATTTGTTGTAATGATAGAAAAAATAAAAAAAATTATTTCTATTACAGAAAAATAAAGAAACAATATTTATTAAATGGATATAATATATTTATATCTAAATGATGAGCAAGATGAAGAAGTTTATATTGAACAACCGGGTGGCTTTAATTTTAATAAGGATAAAGGTTGTGTGTGTATATTAAAGAAATCCTTTTATTGAATAAAAAAGGCATCAAGGACATGGTATTCTAAATTGGATAACTTCTTAAGAGAGATGAATTTTTCAAATAGAATATCTTACAGTAATATTTACATAAAATAAATTTACATGTTTCTGCACATTTTAATTGTTTATGTTGATGAAAATATATTTACTTTGAATTACGAAAAAACCAATTAATGATTTGCTGAGGAGATGTAAAATTTGAGTGAGATATCCATGTTGGGTGTCAAGAAATAATTTATTTTGTTACAAATCTCACAAAATAAGAATCATATTATTATATATAAAGAAATGTATGCTAAGGAACATTTCTATGAGTCTAAAATGGAAAAATCAGAACTAGTTTCCACTTCTATTTGAGTTGTAACTATGTTGGAAAAAGATGGAGAAGGTACGAAATTTGAATCTAATGAATGTCAAAACTTGATGGAATGTTTTTATTATTTTAATTCTGAGAGACCTTAAATTGTTTATGTTGTTACATTGATTTTAATATTTTAGAGTTCTTCGAAATAATCACATATATTGGATAAAAAAATGAATTATAATTTATAACAAAGGAACACAATATTTTTTAATCTTGTACGATAGATTAGAAAGCACGTACATGTTTGGGTATTCAGATATGGATTGGGTAAGTAATTTTGAATATATATGATCCACATTAGGATATATTTTCCTTACAGGATAACGTTACATAATTTGGAATATAAAGAAACAAAACATAGTAACCTTGAGGAAATCTTAATCTAAGCATGTTTCCACCACTCAAGCTGCAACGGAACATATGTGGATGAAGACTCAAAAAATTTACATGTTGATGTATTGTTACAATTTCTATTAAGTTGTGATAATCAAAGTGTATTCAACCATAAAAGTAATCTAGTAAAAAATTCATTTTCAAAAATATATTGACATTGTACACCACTTCATCAAAGAGTATTTGGAGAAAAATTAATTGATGTTAGAGTATATTCTTACATCAGAATGATTTGCAGACGTTTCCAAAATACCATTACCAAAGGAAGCTATTTATAAATTGAATTTGACAATGGGTGACCAACCTCCTTCTCATCAAGGTTGAGGTATTTTATTTCACCCCCTCTCTCATTTAGTCATAGGATTGTGTTATTAAGGGGGAGAATTTTTTTATAAATCAATCAATGAACATGTGCTAAAACTATAATGGAATCATATACATAGGGGAGTTGTGAGTATGATTTGAACTCTATATTTAAATGTGTGAACTATTGTAATTGTTTTTTGGAGTGTTTTTAAGAAACTATTGTTTATAGGTAAGTGTAATATGTACAGAATGTTGTGAAGAAAAGATGATGAATTTTCATGAGTCACTACTCTATGAAAACATGTATTTACTTTTAATGACTCTTGTTTCATATATTGATTTAGCTCACATGGGCTTATAATTGTTGATAATTAATATATTTCATGATGATTGAATGTTCAGTGATTTTTGAAACATGGTTGAAAAAAATCCAAAGGGGGTGATTGTTGGGATAAAGTTGATACGATTTTTTTGGAAGACGGAAGTTGTTTTTCTAATGGGTTTTCTTTTTTATATATAAAACTAAATCACCTAACATTGTAATAGTCATTGATCAGACTTAAAATATTAATTAAAATATAAGATTAAAATTGTATTTGAAATTATAGAAGAAATTAAATAAGTTTATAGGTTGAAAAGTTTCATCAGAATCACCTTGGGTTTGGAATGAATATTTGAAAAAGAATGAGGAAACATATCAGAATTGTAACGTACCGAATCAAGAGACCCTCCACTGGTGCCCCGTACCCGGTTCGTCACATGACCTCAAGCGCGTTTCCCCAAACACTAGAGGCTACTGACTAGCAGCGAGGGCCTTGGTGAGTCGGTGGGGAAACTATACCCTCATTCGGTAAAGTATACAGTGGAAGAACAACATGTCACAATTGTAGAAACAATAACAACACACAATAACTGAATTGAACAGAAGAAACAATGCATAAAATAATAATAATGCAACATGGTACATATGTCTATGGATAGAAGTAAACAAACCAATGTGATGAAATACAACTGAACACAAGTACTAAAGCAATAGAAAAAGAAAAACAGAAGAGCATCTCCTCAGCATCGCAAGCCTCAGCTCAGTCACATGCTCCCCAGCCCCAGCAAATAAGGCACCTGAAGTAGAGGGGCACTTTCCCTTATCTATAACTGCAAAAACATAGTCTTCTTAGGCCCAAATGCATGGCCCAAACCGGGTGTGAGACAATGTCCCAATAGTAAACCACCCAAAGATCTGTGCCTAACAGTCAATGAATACATGGAATGTAAAGTACAGGAACAGTAAACTGGAAAAATACACAGCAGTTACAATTTACAGTCTAGCATATCAACTACACAAATACAAGACAATCAACAAGTAAAATAAGGTAACCCCATAGGTAGTTCCCACATCCTAACCCTTATGGTTTATCCTATAAGTACTAGAAACCCTCTGGGAGCCACACACAGTCTCACCCCTCTGGTTCAGCTAAGAATAGACTCTCTGAGGATGCACTCACTGTCAATTCCACCTATAGTCTCGTATCATGCTAAATGCTCTCCCGGGAAGCACTCAACGTCTCATTCCCCCTGTGGTCTACATCGAGGAACTACAGACTCATTGAGGAAGCAATCATCGTCAATTACCCCTGTGGTCTCACATCATATTATAAGACACTCTGGAGAAGCCCTTACGTCTATTCTCCCAGTGGTCTACTACACTAGGTTCTCACAATCCTGTGTAAAACTAACATGCTCAACGCACGTGTATCATCCAAGTAAACCCCAAGAACTACTTGGCTATCATTCTAAGGATCAATAGCATAACAAAGAAACAGTTCCACTATCCTACAACTAGGCATAGAAACAGGAAAAACGCCAAACAAGAAAAAATGCATGGAAAACATCCAGAGTATAGTAAAAACATCCATATTCACAGGAAAATACATCTACTCAAGGAATCAAGAAAAGAAGGCAAACAAAAGGAGAAAATCAGGAAACACGCAATACCCCATTCAAGGGTATTGTTGGAATTTGCACAAAATATTCAAATACTATCTACAGAAACGCACAAACCACCTACCTCGATCCTAGGAGATCGATATACTTGAACCACAATGACAAATTCTCCCTAAAACACCGTAGATCTGAGAAAAGACCCGAAACACATAAACCATGATAACAAGGGAGAGAGGAGGAATTATAAAACATGGCTCAAGAAGAAGGAAGAACTCACTGCTGCGCTTCCAAGTAAATCGACCGCGCTCGAATCGGAGAACGGACGGTGAGGCAGGAGCTCAGGAATGATTCGACTGTACGGGTCGCTCTCGGATGAAAAACCTGGAGAAGAAGGTGTTTCTATCCGTCAGGCGCGACCCCAGTGAGTTTAGTGAAATTAAGACAAGTACATGGAATGTTCTTTTAGAGTACCAGCTTGTACTATGTTTTTCTATACTCTGCCAAAACCGGCCTCCACGTCACCCTTACACACCGTGTGTGTGGCCCGAGCATGACCAGGACACGGCTTCGAGCCAATGAAGACTACACGGTGTGTACTCAGAAAGTACACAGTCTGTACTTTAAAATTTTCCAGAAACAATATTTTTCTTAAAAACTCCAGGAAAAGGAAAGGCATACCTGAAATGAAGATCTGGTTTTTTACAAACTTCCCCCCTTAAAGAAATTCGTCCCCAAATTTCCCTAGTGAGGCGTAGAATAAGAAACCCTGAACAGCTCCAACCATTGTGATCGTACATCGGCCTCTCTCTCTTAGGTCTCATCATGTACTCGCCCATGCGGCCATATCACCCATACAAGAGGGAAAAATTGCCCACGGAGAACCTTCGTACTGCAATGGACAATCCATATGGGATGCTCCTCAAAAGATGCATCTTCTTCGAACTCAACCTCCTCAGGCAGAAAGACATGAGACGGGTCCAAAAAGTAATGTCGGAGCTGAGAGACGTAGAAGATGACATGCATGACCCAGTACCTCTGGGGTAGCTGCAACCGATAGGAGACCGACCCATCTCTCTCCAAAATATCAAATGATCTGACGTACCAAGATGAAAGCTTACACTGTCTCTAAATCCTCTTGTGTCCCAACCACAATGTGACACGTAGGAAAACCTAATCCCTGACCTCGAACTCTAGAGGTCATCTCCACTGATCAGCATAAGACTTCTGCTGAGACTATGTTGCATCCATCCTCTTCCAAATCAACTCTATCTTCTCTGAAGTCTCATGAACAAGACGAGGTCCCAGCAAAGCTGCCTCTCCAGCCTCTAGCAAGTATACGGGTGATCAGAATGGCTTATCGTACAAGGCCTTGTACGGTTCCATCTGAATATTCACCTGAAAACTGTTGTTGTAGGTGAACTCCACTAGAGGGATATGCTTCTCCGAAGAACTGCCAAAGTCTAGAATGCAAGCTCCCAGCATATCCTCTAGCACCTGGATCATACGCTCGGACTGGCCATCAGTCTGGGGATGGTACGCTGTACTCAAAAGTACTTGTGTACCCAATGCCTTCTGATGTCCCTGCCAGAACCGAGAGGTGAAATGTGCATCCCTGTCTAAAACAATGGAGTGTGGAACTCCATGTAGATGAACGATCTCTATGATGTTCCGTCATCCCAGATCATCGACACTGAAGGTCTCCTTGATCGATAAGAAGTGATCAACTTTCATAAGTCTATCGACGCCAACCCAAACAATATCGTTTCCCCGAGGCGACCTCGTAAAACCGGTCACGAAGTCCATCACAACATCGTTCCACTTCCACTCCTGAATGGGTAACTGCTAAAAATGGCATGCTGGTCACTGATGCTCTGCCTTCACCTGCTGACAAATAGAGCATCTCATGACAAAACCAGCAAAATCATTCTTCATACCGGGCCACCAGTACTGGCGATGAAGATCTCGATACATCTTGGTGAGACCAGGATGAACTTCCCAAACTGAGGATTGAAAATATCACATCAGCTCCTCGCATATGTTTGTTGGCACCAATACGTGTCCCTAGAAACACAAGATCTCATCCTTGCCCACTTTCCATCCAGGAAGAGGGTCCTCTCCTAACACACTCTCCCACATGACTAAGCCTTCTGAGTCTGATAGCTGCCTCATTCGTACCTGATCAAGTAGTGTAGAGGTAACAATTATAGAAGATTGGAAAGTCTATCCCTATCTGTCGTGCACCTCCAGATGCATCTCAGGGAACAATTCCATTAGATACCACTCACTGCTGTCCTTCTGAACTTCCTAAATTTGAGTTCTCTTGCTCAACGCATCTGCCACTGTGTTGCCTTTCCCAGACGTATAGGCAGGATCGAAATCAAGATACTGAAGATACTCGACCGACCTGAGGTGCCTCAGATTTAGATCACGCTGAATGAAGATATACTTGAGGATCTTGTGGTCGGTGAATACCACAATGTGATATCTTAGAAGATAGTGTCTCCAATAGCGTAAGGCATGAACAACAGCTGCCAACTCCAGATCATGGGTCGAGTAGTTGATCTCATGTGGCGTCAACTGCCGAAACCCGTACGCAACGACTCCATCTCCCTGCATAAGAACATCTCCTAGCCTGATACCTTAAGCATCACAATAGACTGTGTAGTTCTTTTCTAGCTCTGGAAAGACTAGTATCAGTGCCGACGTCAACCTTCCATTCAGCTCCTGAATGGATGACGCACAAGAATATGACCATAAAAACTGTTCCCCCTTCTTGGTCAGACCTTTCAATGGTGCTGCTAGGCGTGGGAGGTCCTAAATGAAGCGTTTGTAGTATCTAGACAGCCCTAGGAAACTCCTCACCTCAAAAACATTCTTCGGATGCTTCCAAGAAAATACATCTCTCACTTTCATTGGGTCCACAGATACTCCTACCTCTGAGATGACATGACCCAAAAAGTGAATCTGATCCATCCAGAAGTTGCACTTCAAGATTTTACCATAAATATGATGCTCTCTCAATGTAATAAAAATGATATCAAGATGAGTGGCATGGTCGTGTCGAGTGTGAGAGTACACCAAGATATCGTTCACAAATACCACGATGAAGGAATCCATGTATGGATGGAATAGTTGGTTCATCAGTGCCATGAAAACTATATGCGCGTTCGTGAGACCGAACGGCATGACTGTATACTAGTATAGACCATACCTTCTTCTGAAGGCGGTCAGAGGTATATCTGATGGTCTAATGCGCAACTGATTATAACCGAACCTAAAATAGATCTTTGAGAACACCCGGGCTCCTCGAAGCTGATCAAAGAGGTCATCGATCCTCGGAATGGGATATTGGTTCTTGACCATCACTGGTTTAGCTTCTGATAATCCATGCATAGCCGAAGGGTGCCGTCTACCTTCTTCACAAACATGACAAGCGAACCCCAAGTAGAAGTACTGGGTTGTATGAAACCCTTTGCTTGCAACTCCTCCAACTACTTCTTGAGCTCTTGCAACTCAGGTGTAGCCATCCTATAAGGAGGAATGGACACCAGTGCCGCCCCTGGAATGAGATCAATCAAGATGACTACCTCACGCTCTGGAGGAAAACCTAAAAATTCCTATGGAAAGATATCCCTGAAATGATATAATCCTAGAGGAATGTCCATCTGCGAAGTCCCCGGATCATCCAGATAAAGACTACCAATCTGGGATGTCACCCTTCATAGCCCCTGATGCTCGAGTCATGCTCGACTCGGCTGAACATCCCATTCGCCTCTATGAAGAAATGATTGATTCTCTATTGAAACGAAACTCACTCTGCGGCGATAACAGTTGATGACTTCTTGGAAGAGAACGAACCAGTCCATCCTGAGAATGACATCATAGCCTGTCATCTCTAGGACATAGAGATCCCATGACAAACGATACCCTGCAACCTCAAGAGGGTACTCTCTACACTGGTGTACATTAGATTTCCTTGTCCCCAAAGGTGTGTCCAGTGCCAACGAGTCAGTAGAAGAAAAGACACAGAGACCAATGCTCTCTACAACAGCAACATAGATAAAACTATGCGTAGAACCAGTATCAAAAAGAGTTGAAGATAAAACCGAGGCCACTAAAATCGTACCTCGAACTATAGAAGGGCTCAGATCCTACTCCTGATAGGTCTGCTCCATGGAAAAAGATTGTCCTGCACCGTGGCCCTGCGCCCCTGGCTGACCACTTTGAGCTGATCCACCCTGCTGGAGCTGAGGGACTGGTGGCTGACCTCTATGGCCTAGAACTCCACCTCTGCCCGAGCGGCCGAAAGAACTCCAGTTCCCTGACTTGTGAGAAACTGGTGGTGCTACTCTTGAACGAGGAGTCATGGAAGAACCTCGGTCACCCGCTTCTGGTGAGAAAACATAGAAAAACTCTGAAGGTTACCCATCTTGACACAATATTGGAACTACACGGGGTCCCTCTAGCACTGCGGCCTCGTGTGCCCGAACCGGCCACACTGGTAGTATACCACCTGGCTGCCTGACGATGCATCTCGCTTCCTCAGATCACTATGCGTAGACTCCCTACGGTGCTTCATTCTATAATCTAGAGGAAAACTATATCTGGAAGAAGAACCACCCTGGCTCGCAGCTCCGGAATCTCTCAGGTTGTGCTTCTCAATCAGTTCATGATTGACGATGGAAGTGATGGAAGTCAACTAGAAGATATTCACTTGCGAGCGGATCTCCCGCCTGAGACCGTCCTCTAACTTCCTTGCTAAGAACGCCCCACTCCCATCCTGGAGTGGTGTGTAACGCTGCTGCTTGGTGAAACCAGATGAATACCCCATGATAAAAAGAGTACCCTACTCTATGCTCATGAACTCCGGGGCTTGGTCAGCCCTCAGGGTCTCCGGGTAGATGTAGTCATAAAAGATGCACTGAAACTCCACCCAATCCATGACCTACTGGTGACCCGCCTGTGTGATCATGTCCCACCACCTCTTGGAGGATTCTTGGATCATGTAGGTGGTGAGCTTGACTCACCTATCTAGAGGCGTCTCCAGATGCTCGAAGATAGTCAACATGGCATCTAGCCATGACTCGGCAGCCTGAGGTCCTCCTTCCCCCGAGAACGTAGAAGGATGTTGCTGCTGGAAAACCCGCGTCAAGTCTGCCTTAGTCACGGAAGGAGGCGGTGCTCCCTGGAAGGTCTGCGTCATCCTAATAAAACCTTCCCTGAACTGCTCATCAGTGCCTGCAACTGGTTTGACACCCGGTGCCAAGGCTGGCTCGACTGGAGGATCGGTAGGAAGTCTCTAGTCAGCCATATCTGGAGTCTGATCACTACCTAAAGATAGAATTACAACATGAGGACATCTTAGAGGCATAGATCTGAAAGATCAAAAGCACACATTATATTAGAAAACATGGACATGAAACAAAAGAGTACAAAACGAGAATAGGGGAAGGAAAACACACAAGTTTACAAAACAAAACTACACGACATGTTTAAAGACTACACGATGTGTCTTCCCAAGCCACTGACATGGGCGTGTACCCCTTCCCTACAGGTCATGTAACACCTCAAACTACACGGCATGCTGACCCGCACACATGGCGTGTACTTGAAAACTATACCCCTGCCCGAGTCTCCTTACACGGCTAACCCACACGGTTCGACTTCACCTAAGACTACATGGAATGTTCTGCTCCATCATGGTGTGTACTAGACACGGATTCAGTGGACCGTGTTGTTAAACACATGGTCGTCTACATGGTTGGACCTTACACAGCTTGTTCTGATCAAACATGGCATGTATATGTGAAGGTGACACTGCCCCGTGTAGTTCGTGACACGGTGGGGTACTTGAACAAGACTACACGACGTGTTCCGAAAACAACATGACATGTTGAAGAGAGGACACGCCGGCCCGTGTTGTTTGTGACACTATCCAGTACCTGGACAACACTACACGGCGTGTTCCATTACAACATGGTGTGTTCTACTCGAGATTCACTGACTCGTGTTATTAGTGACACGGTCGGGTACATGGCTCCAAACTACACGGTGTATACCTACCATACACAGCGTGTTCCTGAAGTTACTTCCACAACAATGTGTCCTAGATCACATAGTCATTGAAACGTCCCGAATACTACACGGCGTGTAGTCAAATGTCAACGCCGTGTATTCTGGGTTTTTCTGGGCAGTAGCTCAGAAACTGCACAGAAGCCCAAAAACACTAAATACAAGGAAAAGAGGAGCCAAATTCCGATCTGTGAGGGCCTATAACACCTCAAGAGTCAAAATTTGGCATTCATTTAATCAAGGAAACAACAAAAAATCCTCTAAAAAGGCATCAAAGATTCTATCAAACATCTATCACAACAGCATGCAAAATCTACATGAAGTCTATCACAACATCATGCAATTTCTAATGCACCCTAGATGGCATGGAAAGAATGCATGGAATGTGATTCTACAAGATCCTATTTGATGCATGAGAGGGAATACCCTCATCTCATCGGGTTGCGATAGAAATAGAACTATAATCATCAAGAAAATAACAACACAAAGCATGTGAATCACTATAGGTGAAATCATATCAACCGTAAAATCTCAAAACCAGCAAACCGTAATTAACGAGGTAGTATGTCTTTTCCCTGTATATGTGTTAGCTACTCCCGAGCACAGCTTAATACCATGTACCGAATCCTTCATATCCCCTGGATAAAGTCTCCAAACAGTAATGAAAGAGAAAAGAACTCCTCTAATAACACTTTGTAACGACCCGAATTCGGAGCCCCTCCACTGGTGCCCTGTACCCGGTTCGCCACATGCCCTCAAGCGTGTTTTCCCAAATGCCAGAGGCTGCCGACTAGCAGTGAGGGCCTTGGTGAGTCGGTGGGGAAACTATGCCCTCATTCGTTATATTATACAGTGGAAGAACAACAAGTCAGAATAGCCGAAACAATAACAGCACACAATATCTGAATTGAATAGTGGAATCAATGCATAAAATAATAATGATATAACATGGTACATATGTCTATAGAAAGCAGTAAACAAACCAACGTGCTGAAATACAACTGAACACAATTACTAAAGAAATAGAAAAAGAAAAATAGAAGAGGATCTCCTCAGAATAGCAAGCCTCAGCTCGGTCCCTTGCTCCCCAGCTCCAGCAAGTAAGGTACCGGAACTAGAAGGGTGCTTGCCCTTATCTATACCTGCAACAACATTG
Source organism: Viscum album (assembly GCA_963277665.1). Lineage (NCBI taxonomy): Eukaryota > Viridiplantae > Streptophyta > Magnoliopsida > Santalales > Viscaceae > Viscum > Viscum album. The sequence goes on from OY728148.1 coordinate 909,747,973, forward strand.
TCTTCTTGGGACTAAAAGAATGGCCCAAATAGGGTGTAAGACAATGTCCTGGTAGGAAACCAACCAAAGATCTGTGCCTAACAGCCAATGAATACATGGCATGTAAAGTACAAGAACAGTAAACATGAAAAATAAACAGCAGCTACAATTTACAGTCTAGTATATAAACTACACAAGTACAAGACAATCAACAAGTAAAACAAGGTAACCCCCTGGGTAGTTCTCACAACCTAGCACTTATGGATCAACCTATAAGTAATAGCAACCCCCTGGGAGGAACACATAGTCTCACCCCTCTGGTTCAGCTATGAATAGACTCTCTGAGGAAGTACTCACCGTCAATTCCCCCTTATAGTCTCATATCATGCTAAAGGCTCTCTGGGGAAGCACTCAACGTCTCATTACCCCTGTGGCCCACGTCGAGGAACTATAGACTCTCTGAGGAAGCTCTCATTGTCAATTCCCCCTATGGTCTCACATCGTTTTATAAGACACTATGGAGAATCCCTTACGTCTATCCTCTCTGTGGTCTACTACACTAGGTTCTCACAGTCCTGTGTGAAACTAACATGATCAACATGCGTTTATCATCCAAGTAAACCTCAAGAAAAACGCATAACAAATCAACAGTTACACTATACTACAACTAGGCATGGCAACCAGAAAAATGACAAACAAGCAAAACAAGCATGGAAAACATCCATAGTATAGTTAAAACTACCATATTCAAAGGAAAATACATCTACTCAAGAAATCATGAAAATCAGTCAAACAACAGGGGAAAAACAGGAAACACACAATACCTCGTTCAAGGGTATTTGTGGAATTTGAAAACAATATTCATAGACTATCTACAGAAATGAAAAAACCACCTACCTCGATCCTAGGAGATCGATATACTTGAACCATGATGACTGATTCTCCCAAGTACAACGTAGATCTGAGAAAACGCCCGAAACAAGTAAACCACGATAACAAGGGAAAGAGGAGGAATTGGAAAACAAGGCTCAGGAATAAGGAATAACTCACCGCTGTGCTTCCAATGCAATTGACCGCTCTCGAATCAGAGAACGGACAGAGAGGTGGGAGATCGGGAAAGATTCGGCTGTACGGGTCGCTCTCGGATGAAAAACCTAGAGAAGAAGGTGTTTCTATCCATCATGCGCGACCCTGGTGCGTTTAGTGAAGAAAAGAAACGTACCCGGCGTGTACTCTTAGAGTACACGACGCGTACTAGGATTTTCTGTACTCCACCAAATCCGGCCTTCACGTCACCCTTACACACCGTGTGTGTGGCCCGGGCACAGCCAGGACACAGCTTCGAGTTGGAGAAGAGTACATGGAATGTACTCAGAAAGTACATGATGTGTACTTCGAAATTTTCTAGAAACTTCATTTTTCTTAAAAACCTTAGGAAAAGGAATGGCATACCTGAAACGAAGATCCATGTTCTTGCAAGAGTCAGAATGGAATCAATAATAGTACAATAAATATTTTCTTTTTTTTTTTAATTTTAAAATGTCACATATTTTCTAAGAAGCATTTTATGTAAGGATTACAAAGAAAAGGGGGAGAAAAAGTGATTCTGATTAGATTGAATCTTGGTTTGATTGAAATAAGACATATGAAGGATGAGAATTTCCAATAAACACCATTATAAATTAAATGACAGTATGCTAACCTGGAGTGCTTTCAAATTCATTAAGAATACACGATATAAGAAGAATCTTGTGAAAGATGAATTTTTATGAATTCAATTTATTCATGTGTCAGTTTATTGGTGTGAGATCATTGTACATAGAATTTTTTGAAGGATGTGAGTTCTTTTTAATTAGAGAAGAAGAATATGATAGGTTTTAATTTGACCAATATGTAACATGATAAATATACATAGAGAAATAAGTTCGTATATTTCTTAATTAGAAAATAGAATATGTTTTTGAAGTCAAATTTTCTGATACTTGTCTATCGTATGTGGTTCCCCACTAATCACCGAAGTGATTCAAAAATAGACCATCAGATGATGTGATGGTTGCAAACTTGAATCGGAGGTAGAAATTTTTTTTCAAGAAGATTATTAAGTGGAGGTTTTTGAGACTGATACTAATAAGGAGTTGTTTGGACAGATGTGAAATGGGACCCAATACCAATCAATAATGTTTTCAAACCTTTTCATATGGTTGAATTATTTTCTTCAATTGGGTTTATATTGAAAGAATAAAATTCATATGTTTTCAATTGGGTCTTGAGTGAATGTAGATATATTATTTTTCTAAATCAAATGGGTCAAGAGATATCAGACAACATGTGATACTGACAATCAGACTTAAGGTGCCATTGATCCATCTATAGATGACAAAGACCGATCCATCTGAATAATGTAAAGACTAATCAATTTTGTGTAGGTAGTGATAAAAGTCATAATATGTGTGAATTCATCAGAAACATGATAATCAGTTTTGGGAGAAGAAGAAAAGGATAAATTTGTTGAAGTAGAATCTAAAATATTAACGAAGTGTTTCTGAGGAGTTTGATGTTTGTGCTAATGTTTTTCTGACAAAGTCCAAGAATCATTAGAAGTCAGGACAATGTTAATAGAAAAACAAATGTAACCAAATTCTAAATAATTAGTTAGGATGTTTCTAGTTAAATTGCTTAAAATGTTTTTTTTATTCTTTCAATTGGTACTCGGAATCATAATGTACATTTTTATAGATGTCCTCATCATAATAAAGAAATCAGAATGATAATCAGAACTAAAAAAAATAATTAATAGAAATTCAAAATCTATATGATGTTGAAAGAAGATTCAAGAAGGATTGAGTAGAAAATATAAGATTTGAAAATTGGTGAAGATGTCTTTGATGCATCAAAAAATAATGAATATTTTATTTTTTTTAGAAAGTTTGTGAAGTAGAAAACCTTTCATATTCCCACCCAATCCGTTTCTAGTGCACCTATAAAATGAGGATAGTACTCTACGCATTCTGATCGATTAGATAACTATTCACACACTGATAAGAGAGTGATGTTATGACATGATTTATTGAGAATGAGTTTTTTGAAAGAGTTTTTTTGATGAGGTTTTCTATATAGAAGAAGAAGGAGAATAAGGAAGATCATATTCCATGAGTCATCAGAATGGGAAATCGGACAGAGTTATCGGTAATGTGGAAAATGTAATGCACAATTGTTTTAGTTGTATTCTGTCACAATTATATTTTCAAAATGAGCATTTATAATGAGGTGTTAGAGTGGAATATAAAACTGACAATAATTACGATGTACAGAGAATATTTTATATGCTATTGGGAAGGAATGTGAAGAATTTTTTTGAATATTACATTTGTAAAAGTAGAAAATGCAGCACAATAACAATTTTTGAGGAAAATGGTGAGTTTTTCTTAACTTTTTATACAATCATGTATTACATCATTTCATGCTACTTGATGAAAAGGAACTGTTGTATTGAACATAATGCTACAAAATTTTATGGGTATATCATACTTTTTGTTTCCATACCAAATGATAGTTTTCTAGTCTATTTTTTACTATTGGACATTTTCAATATCTTACCTAGTACATATATACATTTATATAGTAGTGAAACTTGTAAATTATTATGTTCTTGTCGATGTGTGATTGGTTTGTCTTTAGCATTTTGATAAATCTTTAATTGGAGGTTAAGGTTGTTTCATAAGGAATGAAACTTAATGAAAAACGTAGAACTAATTCAACCCTCCCCCTATAAGTGATACATAGATCCTCGTTGGGTAAAGAAATGCATCACAACACTTAAATATTAGTGTGTTACATCTAGCTACCACTGCCCCCATGATTAGTTCCAAAGAGACATTCAATGATGCTCAAAAACCCACTTCCTTATCATGGGGCTGAACCACCATAGCCTATACAACATTACTTCATTATATTCTTCTTGGAAATGAGAACCTAGTTCACTATATAATAAATCATTTTCAAATGAAAAAAAAATTAACTTATGATCTGATGGTTTAATGTTCCAGAAATTCCATGATTTTTTAATTATATGGAATTATTTTGAGACCAGGCGCTGAGACGACATGTGATTCCGAGGCCCGGAGATCCCAGAATGATCAGTTGAAAAAAATTTATGTATTAAAAAGATAATTTGAGTGGGTTTTCTAAAAATGTGGAATAACACAAAAATGTGTGCTTATAACAGAAATTGGAGGGAACCGTTGTGTTTAGATCTGTGGGTTTACCATAGGTGTGGCTTAAGTTTAGTCAGCTCTTACCTCCTGTGAGAAAACATTAAAATTTCATAACCATAAATGAAATAATCAAATAAAATTATTTTATTTTTCAAATGATTATAACATACAAATAGTGGCTGAGATTGAAAATCTACCACTACCATCGAGCCCCTGAGGGTATTATTTTCTTAGGAAGAGACTAATGTTGTCTAGCACGGGCCTATAGTTGATGTTAGTATTTGGCCATAAATAAAATAATTAAGTAAAAAATTTTCTATTTTAAAAAAATTATAACGCATTAATGGTAACTTGGAATGAAAATCTAAGAGTACCTTTGAGATCATGAGAGAATTTTTTCCTTAGGTAGAGCATAACCATGATCAATGCGGGTCGAGGGTAAATGATATTTTTTGAGTTTTTTTGGAAAATTAATATAGTGAATGTTCATGGTTTTGGAAACATCTAAAAAGTTTCCTGGATTTAAAATCAGATGGGACTTTTCCATCTGGAATAATGACATTAGCTAGAAATTGTTGAAACAACAACTGTTGCGGGTAGACCAGAATAGATAGTTTTTAGTATTTTCAGAAGAAAAATAAAATAACGAAAAAAGTTATTGTATTTGTTTTCCTTCACTATTGAGACTTGTCACATTAGCATTGTGATGTGGCAATGAGGCAATGATGAGTCGCATTAAATGAAACCCATTAATGAGGATCATCTTTGTGCAGCGTAATGAATCATTAATAGATGTGTAACAGATACATTGTTTCATGAATAAAACCTCGTAAACACGCGACAATGTAGCTTAAAAGATACAACCATTTTCTTTTTTAATTAGATAATGGGTTGAAGAATCAGAGCTATAATTTCACTGATAGTTGGAGGGGAAATTTTCTCCAATGAAGAATGTCATAGAATCATTAGAGACAACGATGTACCTCAAAGAACAGGATCAAAGAGTTACAAACCCCAATATATTTGAACATAATTTTAATCCCCATGGATGGATCACTTTAGCAACGGACCTATCCCTGGTAGGGGGTTTTTATTTATGTAAATTCTTACTTTTCCTGTCCTTTACATTTAGATGATGAATGTGGTGTAACTCATGAACAAGTTAACCTGCAGTTCAAACATTCACGTGGGGTGGTTAATGTATACTAGGTAAAGGGAATATTTTTTTATCATAGTAATTATTGTATATGCTATATGTTTTCGCCAATAAGAAAATTACCAGACCTACATGAACAAAGACTTGATGTTCATTTTGGTATTATTGGTAATTTATCCCTCTCACTCTATCTATCTATCTATCTTGTCGACCCATTCATCGTAGAATAACGGTGGTGACACAACAGTTGAGGAAACACTAGGGAAAAGGGCCACGACTAGGTAGGTTGCTGAACCTAGTGAAAAGAGGCCGCGACAACCAGCCACATCAGTGGAAACCAGCTGCATCTGTGGAAACCAGCCACAATTGTGGAATCTAGCTTTTTTGATGACACCCGATTGTGGTGACAACACCAGGCCGCAATGACATAAGGGATGTGGTTCACTACCAGCGTGTTGCAGCAACATTAAGTGTAGCCATCATGGAGGTTGGAGGTTTTAAGCTGTTGGATGTGGACACCTGGCTGCATCGGAGGCGCCAAGATGGATGGGAACACATCGGCGACATGGACCCATGAAAATGGTGTAGGCCAGGCCGGGGAAACTAGTCTACGTGAGATGACTAGTGCAAGAGGTCAGAGCAGCATAGGTTTCATGTGGAAGGAGTAGCCCGCACCATGGGGGCCACGACAGGGTGTTGGCATGCTATCCTTAACAATGTGCGTAGGAGGTGGCCTGCTTTACCCAACCACGCGTGATCGAACTAGACACCAAGTTAGAATCTAGGCATGATGAAACCGATCCAGCATGTGGACCGGGGTGTGGGGCATGAACATGGATGTTTGGCGACTCAAGCTGGAAACTAACCAACCTGCCATTACCGTCTAGGATGGTGGGATAAAATCAGGCCGTTGGGTAGTCTAGGCTATGAATGAACTAGAATGCATATTGTAGGTCTGGTTGGATGGAACTGCATCGCTGAGCATTCTAGCTGGTTAAACCCCAAGCTGAAATGGGCCAGGTCCAGCAAGGCCCAATCAGCATATCGCAGTATCTAGGTTGGATCAGGCCATACAATATCTGAACTAGTTCAGATCAGATCGGTAAAACCAGGTTAGGGCATAAAGGACCCCCATGCCAGGATGGTGGGGTCAGTCCAACCATGTCCAACCGGGCCAAGACAAGACCGACCCCCAGTTACTAAAACACCAATATAATTCATACCGAGCATCCTATTGACGTGTTTTTATGGTGTTGGAACCCTTACGATGAGGCAGTTCTTTTGGAATACTCTATGGAGGTTTTCATGGAAGTTGAAATGTGACTAATGGAATGAGAAACAATTTACCCCAAAATCAAGAACACCACGTGAGGGAATCCTGTAGCTGAATGAGACATGAAGACTGCTGAAATGAGACACTGTGTGGATCAGCTACAAGCAACCCTGTGCGGATCAGCTATGATGGCCCAGTGGGAAGCAGCTCTGTGTGACTCGACATGCCTACGGGGGGTGGGGGAGTGGCTTTGTGTGACCTAGAAGATCCACGATACTCATTAAAGATGAGTTCCTCAGTTCGATGACCACTGTGGGATGTAGATATGTATTACTCAGCAAACACATGGTGGGGTGCGGTTCTGTGTGACACAACAAATCCACACAAATCATGAGGGATGAGTTATTCAATAGTAAAAAAATTTATGGGTTGTGACTGATGGTCTAACTTTATATACTCTAGATTATACCTATGTGAGTTGACATTACATTGTGTATACTTTACATCATGGTCTTTCTTTTGTGGTTTGGGGTCCATATTAAGTATTATGATATTGACCTTTCCACAAGCTTTGATAGAACATTTCGTGTCCCGTTCTGATGATTGATGGTTCAATGGATACCTTGGTGGTCCATGACCTAGTGGTGTTCGGTGAGAAAGGATGGATGTACATTTTTAAGAAGACCATGGTTGTCCAGGACCAGGAAGTGCTCAGTGATATGAGATAGATGGGTGTACTAACATGGCTAGAGGTAGCTACCCTTCACCTACCCTTTTTGTGGGGTCTCAAGCATATAGACCATGGAAATTTTACTTCTCATTGTGGTTTTGGGCATGTATTCTGGACCTTTATACTGTCAATTTGTAATTTACTATCTGTAGTTGTCTCATTGACTGTTGAGGTTTACTTCGTGTTTACCATCCATAGTTTGAGCTATGTGTGTGTGTATTGGTTTAAAGGAAAATACATTCCTTTCTTGGGATATGTCTATTCTATTCTATTTTCCATCCCCTGGATTGTGGATTGAGGGCATGAGGAAGTTATAGAACAAGCCCTGGCGGAGAGGTCATGGAAAATTGGTATCAAAGGTTGTCAATTCTACTAGAAGAACTATGAGACTGTCATTTTTTATAGGGAATCAATGTTAAGTGTTTATATTTTACAATTCAGGCTAGGGAGTCCACTGTTGATGTAGTGCCCAACATATCCATACACCAGGGATCTAAATTATACCTTCTGACTTGATAGATGAAAAACCAGGTTGCATGCATCTTCATATGTTTTCTCATGATCTTTCTGAGTTAGAGTTTTCTCACAAGGAGTAATCTATTAATATTGAATCATCTTGTTCTTTTTTCAACATGCCTACACGTAGATAGCTAGTCCTGATTCAATTGTGAAACTTTGAGGATGGTCCACAAAGTGATGAGGATTTGGTACATGGATTGTTACCCAAGATGGCACCTTTGAGTACTGTCCCAGCTTTTCCACAGCTCGTTGGGTAGCAGTTAATACCAGCACAACCGATAGAGGATGCATGTATGATCTGTCCCTTAAAAAAGTTTCAGCAATAGAGACTCATCAGGATAAGAGGCAAGACTGACTCACATGTGGCTAAGGGATTTCATGAGGTGCTGATATATTTTACATCTAATTAGGTCACCATTAGATCAAATGGTAGTCCTGGAACTGATCCTTCTATAATTCCTAGTAGGGTGATAGCGATGTTTAGATCACCCGATCTTATGATGAGGTGACATTTCCTTGGAAGGTGGAAGAAAAAATCTCTTTGATAAGGGTATATTTCCATAAATTCTATGTTTAATGAGTTCCCAAGAGATTCTAGAGCTTCGGCAGGACAACATGTCGGTAGTAGAGTATTCATCGGGGCATACTGACCCATCCGGGTTCTCGATGAATATGATGCGACCATTGATTCAAGGCTCAGACACCCCGAGTGAGATGTGTTTAGGGACATTAGAGTCATCATTATTCCTATATACATTCCTACTTATTCTCGGGTACTAGAGAGAACCATTGTGGATGACTGTTCTTTGGCTGGGCAGATATAGCTAGTGGATGTCAGCAGTTGGATAACAAGAAATCAATGTCAGTCTCAGAGACTTGGACTAGTACGAGGATATTTTTCCAGAGGATGTTCCAAGAATACATATTTATAGAGATATATATATTTATGAATGGATCTATACCTCAGGATGACATTGATATCTAGACTTACATAACAGATGGCTTCCACAAAGCAAGACAGTTCATAAAGATAGACCTCAGATCCAGCTATCACCAGTTTCGAGTACGAGATGAGGGCATCTCGAAGACTGCTTTAAGATGTCTCTATAGCCACTATGACTACTTATTGGTGTAGTTTTTCATGATTAATTCCCCAATAGTGTTTATGGGAATCATGAATAGGATCCTCCATCCATACAAAGACTAATTTGTAGAGGTCTTTCTTGATAACATCCTTGTGTATGTAGTGTCCAAGGAGGACCACACAATACACCTAACGATGGTTCTAAACATACATTGAGAGGACCAGAATTATAGAATGCTCTCTAATTTTGTGTTCTGTATATGAAAGGAACACTTTCTAGGACATGTCATCTCAGAGGCTGGAGTTTTGGTGGATCCAGCAATGATTGAGGCGATGCTTGCTTGGGATCCCCGAAAGAGCATTACCAAGGTGCGGAGTTTCTTTGGGTTGGTTTTGTATTATCATAGGTTTGTACCAAAATTATTTAGATAGTCAAAAACCATGAAAGGAATGAATAATAAAGGGAATTTTATTTTTGTGGATATAAGGATTCCATCATTGCTTTTAACCGTTGAGGTAGAGCTTGATGAGTTATCTTATCGTATGGTTTCCCAAGGATGGCGCTGACTAAGTGGTGTAATGTGACACATTAGGAACCAGTAATGGTTGTGTCCTAATGGAAAGGAATGATGTGATTGCATATGGATCATGATAGTTGAAACAATATGTGATGAATTATTTTACTCATGACCATGATTTGTCAGTATTAGTCTTCACATTAAAGATGTGGCGAAACTACCTTATGGGTGAATGATTCATCGTTTACTCTGACAATAAGAGTCCCAGGTATATTTTTTCTCAAAAGGACCTGAATCTGTGACAATTTTTTTTGGATATTTTCCCTCCAATAATATTACATAGAGATAGATTATACTCTTAGGGAGGGAAACATGGTGGCATATGCTCTCAGTAATAGATTGAGTTCAAATATAATATACGAAGCCTCAGATATGTAGGCCTCGCTTCAGATATCTTTTGTGTATAGAGATGATAAATATTATCTTAAGTAGATGGTGGGTTCCCCTCTAATCTTACAGTGAGTTAGGGAGGTGCAAATCGGAGAGGCCAGCTGTGATACCACACATGCCTATTTTACCACATAGCATGCCCTTGATGGATATTAAATAGGTGGAGAGCATGTCATCTATTTTGGAGGACTCCCTATTTTACCGGTGGAATTATGTGAGAATGTTTTGAGGGAGTTCCATAAATAACATGTGGAATTCATGATGGGATTAACACATAAGTCTATGGGTCATGATATCATCTGGGTGATCATTGACCGACTCACCATGTCAACCCACAGTTTACCCCTTCGAGAATAGAGTCTAGTAGAGAGCTTGGGATGTCTCTATGTGGAGGAGATAGTTAGAATCCATAGAGTCCCATTTAAGATAGTCGCATCTCATGATGAACACTTTACATCTCAGTTGTGGAAGGGATTAAAGGAGGTATTTGAGACACAACTGTGCTTGAGCATATCCTTTCACCCATAGACAGATAGTCATGTGGAGTAGACCATACCCAAATGGTGGACATGCTTCAAGCTTGAGTTCTTGATTTTGGTCATATTTGGGAGGAGGACCTACCAATGGTGGAGTTTTCATAAAAAAAATCTACCACTCCCCCATCAGTATGACTCTGTTCGAGGCACCATACAGACTACCATGTTGGTCAACATTATATTGGCCAGACCTAGGGGAGTCATCAATCACAGGTCCAGAGATGGAACATGCTACCATTGATAAGGTGTAGGACATTTGAGAGTGGATGAATATTTCCCATAGATTACAGAATTCCTATTACGATTGGTGATAGAGACCCTTGATGTTTGCAGTGGGGGACCACATATTTCTACGAGTCTCTCATCAAAAAGGTATACACAAATTTGGCTAGGGGGATAAGTTATCTATGAGGTCCATCGACACATTCTAGATTCATAGAAGAGCTATCAAGGTGACATACCACTTATATCTTCCCCCACAGATGCACCAAGTGCACTATATTTTTCACATGTCACTACTGAATAGGTACGTGCATGATCCATTACACATCATTGATTGGGGAGAGCTAGACATTGACAGTGGGGCGTCATTTGTGGAGTTTTCAGTGGATATAGAGGATCAATAAGATCGATTCCATCATGGATTGTTGATTCGTCTGGTGTGCATTTGTTGGCATCATGGGTGTCTCCAAGAGAGCACATGGAAGAGAGAGGCTCAAGTTCATGTTCAGTTTCCCTTTTTGATTGTTTGGAATTATTTTGAATTATGGGGATATGAAGCCCTAAAATTGGGTGTAATGTATTGTCCTAGAAATTCCATATATTTTTTAAATTATAGGGAATTATTTAGAGGATGGGTGCTAAGACGACATGCGATTCCAAGGCACAAATTTCCCAGAATCACACATCGAAAATTGTTAATTTTTAAATAGAGAACTTATATGTTTTCTTTAAAAAGTATAATAAATCTTAAATGGGTGCCCATATCAGAAATATGAGGGCACTATTACATTCAGGATGACAAGATTAGTCTATTCATGAAATAAATTTATTCGGTGCATGCCTCCATTGAGAAAACATGAAAATGACATAACCATACATAAAATAATTAAATAAAATTATTTTATTTTTGAAATGATTATAACTGATGAATTGGGACATAGATTGAAAATCAGGGACCACCATTGAACTCTTGAGGGTATGATTTCTTTAGGCATAGCCTAACGTTGTATATTGTCGTCCACCATTGGAAGTTATTTTTTGGCAGTAAATAAAAATGTTTAGTAACAATTAATTTACATTCAAATATTTTTAAATAACAAATGGTATCTCAAAATAGAAATATGAGAGTACCATTGATCTCTTCAAGGCATTTTTCCCTTAGGTGGGGCATAACCATGACTGGTGCAGGTCGAGGGTAAAATATATTTTATGAGTATTTTTATGAAAATTTTAAGGGCGTGCGTGTGAAATTTTGAAAACGTACAAACTGGTGCCTGAATTGAAAATATGAGGGCACCATTGCGTCCAAAAAGCAGAAAATAACTAATAATGGACCTAACATTCACTGGTGGGGGATGACCAGAAAATATTGTTTTCGACCTTTTTGGAAGAAAAATAATATAACTTAAAATGTTGATTTATTTGTTTCTCTTCAGCATTGAGGAGTGGCACGTCAGCACTGCGGTGCGACGATGACGTGATGAAGATTCTCATTACATGAATACCATTAATGAGGCTGTTATTTGAGAAGTTTAATTACTCATTAAGTGAATTATAGAATATACAATGTTTCATGAATGAAACAATGTAACAATGAAAAGATGCAACGTAATAGAAATGCTACAACACATTTCTCTATTAAAGAGATAACGAGTAAGAGAATCATAGACAAATTTTTTTTATTAGATGGTGAGGAAACAATACTCAAAAAAGAATGTTAGTGAATCACTTGCGGAAATAGTACACCTCGCAGAATGGGACCAGGTATTGAAGAACACAAACATCTTTGAATGAAACGTGAATCTCCACGGATAGATTTATTTAGCAGCAAACCTATCCCAGGTAAGGGGTTTATCTTTATATAAATTCCTACTTTCCCCATTCATCAATTTTAGAATATTAATGTGGGTTAAATAAATAACCTGATAAAAATTGGTTAAAATGTTCATACGGGATGGATAATGTATGCATGATAAAGGTAATAACATTTAATATTAGAAATTATTGTATATGCTGCATGATTCTACTAAAACAACAAATTTCGGACCAACATGAAATAATTTTGTTAGTTAATTTGGGAATTATTGTCGATTTCTCACTCCCTACCCCTCGCTCCCTCTCTCTCTATCTATCACTCTCTATCTCGCCAACAAGTTCTTCATGGCACAACGGTGGCCGCACACTGACTGAGTAAACACCAGGCGAATGGGCTGCAACCAGGTGGTCCGCAAAACCTGGAAGCAGGAGGCTAGGACTACTAGCCACAACAACACCAACCTACCATGGAGGCTATGGAATCTAACAAAAGTGAGGGCACCAGGACGTGACTCCCCCTACTGAGGTGGATGTAGGGAGGCGTCGGGCTGGCAGCGCACCACAGATGTAGTAGGGGCCACTGGCTAAGAGGCCAATGGATGGTGGCAGGAAGATGCGGCCACCTGACCCCATCATAGGCACGACATAGACCGAGAATCTGTTAGTGAGATGGACCTGTGGATAAGTCATGTGTAGGTGGGGGAAACCGGTCCACATGAGCAGACTAGTGTAGGAGAAGCGAACTGCTTGGGTGCTGCATGCAAGGAGAAGCCCACGCCATGAATGTATTTGAAGGGGGATGGTATGCGGTCCATGACCACATATGGGGGAGGCAGTTGGATTCTGCCTGCTGTGTACAATTGAACTAGATGCCCAGTGGGCATCTAGGATGGAATAAATTATCCCGCCATGTGGGTCAGGGGAGTGAACTGGGCCATTAGGTGGCCCGAAATGGAATCTAACCATCCCGCCTTTGCGGGCCGGGCTGGTGTGATATAACTAGGAAAATGGATGACCTAATATGGGAATGAACTATCCCACCTATAGAACACTAGTCTAGATGGAACCATGTTGGTGGGCGACCCAGCTGGCTGGACCACAGGCCGAACCAGGCCGGGTCCAGCAATGTCCAATGGGCCTGGTCCAGCAGCCATGATTGATTGGGCCGGCCCACAGCCAATCATGTTCAAGTCAGACTAGTCAAACAAGGAAGGGGATATGGGGACCTTGTGTTGGCTTAGTCTGGTCAGTCTGATAGGGTTGGACCGGGCCCCGACACGACGGGCTCCCAGTTACAACAACTCCAATATCATTCAGACTGGGAATCCGATTGATGAGCTATTTGCGGCATTGGAACCCTCATGATGAGGCAGTTCTTTTGGAATACTCTAATGAGGTTTAAGGGAAGTTGAAATCAGATGAATGGTTTGAGGATTTATTTGACCCATAATCATGCATACTATATGTGGGAATCCTGCAGTTGACTGAGATCTGGAGATTTCTGATAAGCAAAGTTCTGTGGATTAACTACGAGTGACCCTATGTAGATCAGATACGATGAACTAGTGGGAAGAGGCTTTGTGTGACCTATAAATCCAATGGTGGGGAGTGTCTCTCTATGACCCACCAAAACCACGGTACTCATCAGGGATGAGTACTTCAGTGCGATGGCCATAGTGGGAAGAAGCTCTATGTGACCTAGCAGGCCCATGATGGGAAGCATATTTGTGTGACCCAGAATACCCACGGTACTCTTCATGGATGTGTACACTATTAGTCCATGTTGTTCACTATTGAGACTGATGGTGTTTCCTTCAATACTCTAGATTATAACTGTGTGAGATAACATTACCACATATATACATTCCTTTGCGGCATTTCTTTTGTGCTTTGAGGTACATATCGAGTATTGTGTTACGTACCCCTACACAGGCTTCACCCATATGTGTCATGTCCTGTATAGGATATTATTCTTTTATGGAGACATTTTTGTTCTCAAACTAGGTGGTTCTCAGTGAGATAGGATATAAAGATGTATCAACGAATACCTCAGTGGTCTAGGACCATGTCGTGCTTAGTGATATGGGACAAACAAGTGTATATCTACAGCTACAAGAAGTTACCCTTCACCTACCCTTCAGATGGAGTCTCGAGTGGATGGACTATGGTAGTTATACTTTTCTTTTTTTGGTTTTGGGCTTTTATTCTAGCCTCTTAGTACATTCAGTTTTTACAGTAGTCTCTGTAGTGGACTTAGTTAATGTTGTGGTTTACATTGTGTTAACTTTCTATAGTTTGGCCTATGTGCGTGTGTAGAGGTTTAAAGGAAAATTCCTTCACTTTTTCGGATATTCCTGTTTAGTTCTAGTCACCTTACCCTAGCCAATTGAATTTAGCCATGGAGTAGATATGGCACAGGCCCTGGGGGATGGGTTGTGACGGATGGCATATGAAAGGAAATCATCAAAATACATCACCACAGTCAACTTATCTTTATTAATTTTCCTTGTAAATATAATAAGTTCACTAAAGATAATTTAATACTCCATCATAGACAAATACCCCTACAATAGCTTTATAAACATCTTATCATAGTATTTTATCAACATATAAAAGAAAAAGTAGTCATAAAAGTCTATCTAAAAGTCCTCCCAAACAATATTCTCATGTCGACTTGCATGAGAGATCATTTCCCACCAACACTATGCAGAATCAAAAATCATTTATGTCGTTATCTTATCTCTTATCTTCAATGGTGTCTCAACACTGTTAATGAAGTATAACATATCCTATATCCATGACTTAGAATTCGGTGGGCCACCTTCCATAAGAATGTCAGGAGGGTGATACTACTGGTATTCTTACATAAACATTATCATAGTAGTAGCTTCTTCTAGGGCTACCCATATATACTATACTAGTTACATGATTCCATATTATAAATTAAAATCAATACACATAAAAGGAACAACATGTGACACAATACACACTAAATGAGGTAATATATATGCCTTAGGCCCTACCACCTCTTGATAATCATCATCTCTACCCTTATGGTGCACGACATGAAGATATTTTTTTGGAATTACTCTAAAAATGTAAAACACATGCTGCAAATAAGGTCCAACAATAGATAGGATCACATATATCAGAAGATTATTTGTAAAGAACAATCCTTTATAAGAGTCACACCCATATACCCGCATCTAATGCTAGGTCTAAGTGATAATAAAGGTCAAATAGGTCATAAGATACAATGTCTAATTCCCTCTACTAAGGCAGGTTTGGTGTCAGGGCGTCAAATTATGTAGTAGAGGTCTCTATATATTGAATTTCAATTTAATGGTTCAGAGGAAAAACACCTTTATTTTGAAATTGAAATCCCACTTAATGGTAAGCATATTAATTAAATAATTTAATTTTCTTACCTTTTTTATCATTTATATGTATTTAGATGTCAGATTCTAGTTAGATGAGTCACCATTCACAACTAAAAAAGAAATAAGATTTATAAGTTTCATTTAATTCATCATATAAATATGATCTAACCCTTATATCTGATAGTAATATGTAACATTTCATACAAAATTAATTCATTAAATGAATTACCATTCCAAATTTATAAAAGTATATGGTTCGTAAATTACAATTTTAATAAATGCAATGAAAATAATCCTACATTTTATCCCATGGAATCAATGTTCCATAGATCAAAAATGGGATAAATGGTTAATTATGTTCCCATCATCAATATAAATAAAACCATTTAGGTTAATGGAAAAACCTTAAATAATCAAATTATTTTTTCCCTACAAGAAATGTATGCAAATTTTAGAATATAACAGTCATGGTACCCATCATATGCATTAGGAAATCGATATATTTATATAAATATGGAATTTATTATGCATGAAATGTGAATCCTCAAGTGTCTATAATGATACAGCTGATGATACCTTCATTACCCATTATGTCGAGGGTAAAATAATACTAAAAATAACATAAAACGTCAAAACTCATGTGTTTCAAACAACTATGAAATTAATACAATTGTAACTATCACAAACTCAAACAAATATATCCCAACCCTTGTAATTTGACTTTACCCAATACATGAGTTAGCTACTCCTATGAAAAAACTTATTAACAATTTTTAAAATGTTTTATGTCTCATTTCTGACAACCAAATAGTATAAAAAAACAATTGATGCCACATTATAGCATCCCATGCCTACTTCACTTATTTGTAAGAAATCCCAGTTGGACACATGGCCTCATGAATGCCTCCCAATTTTCATGAGGCTACTGAATAGTAGCACATATTTATAGTGAGATTATGGGGAGACAATACCCTTATGATTATTGTATGGAATAGTTTAATACAATAAAAAGAAGAAGAATAAATAACATAACAAATGAGTTGTGAAAATATAAACAATCTAGGTATAATGAACTAGAGAAAAAAATAAATATCATATATAAGAATTATAATCATGCTATGATTATATAGGAATGAGGATGTACATGGGATATATAGTACATGCATGTAAAAAATGAAATAGAAAATAAAAAAATTACCAAAACCTATCTCTACTAGAACCATGATCATGGCTGGTCCACTCCTCATATACTATAACCAGGGATATTAAAGAAGTCATCTAAAGTTAGAAACATCCACTTTCCCCTACATGTATCCATAAGGTCTATTTAGGTACCTACAAGAGACCCAAATAGTGGGTGATATATACTAACTAGTGAACCACTAATAGAATCTATAACTATCTAGTCTCTTCATATAAGTTAAGAACTGTGCGGGAAAAAATAAATGTAAGATAGTAAATAAATTAATAACACTAGATCAGATTCCTCTTGGGATACCCAACCAGAGCATTCACCTTTGGTCTGCACTGATTGACATTTAATAGACGTCAAACTACATATATATTTATGTACAATTGGTTTTAATATATATTCCTCATATAAAAATAGACTTCTATGTGAATATATATACATATTAATAATATTAATGACTTTACATGAAAATTCATGGTGTACATAAATTGTTAAATGTGGTTTCAAAACCATCATGGTATATGAGTTGGAGAAATTGCTCAGTCACCATAAAAGACAAGTACAAGAATGGTACCAAGCAAGTTCATTGGATTGAATAATGAATACATTATTTTTATTGAATGGAATCTATGGATATCCCATTTCATTTAATAAAAAGGAATATAGGTGGGAATCTAGGTTCACTATAAATTGAATCAACAAAGGAGTCCATCCAAGGCATTCCATAAAAGGAACCTAATTATCAATCTTGGTAGAGTATATAGGAAAAACCTTCTGAGTGCACCAACCATATACCATGTATGGAAATAGGTATCTCTTTTGTGATCATATGGAAACATTTCCCACCCATCTTACCCAATGTAATCCATCAGTTATCTGATAATAGATAATGTGTAATGTAAAGGAATATACCCGATTATCCCATTCTAGGTATTATATAAAAGAAACCATGTATTTCGCCCTGATGTATTTGAAATTAAATAGAAAGTTAGGATTATTAATATAAATGATCCCATCTAAGGAATCCTTAATCACAACACTTACATCACCCTTGAAATGGTGTATAGAAATTTTCATAACTTGCATTAAACTCATACCATTCAAACATTAAATGTTATCCTTGTTGGATACTTCATTTAGTACTTGTAATTAATGTTACCATAGAATAATAAATTTTCATTTCACTTGAACATCCATTTTCATCCAGTTAAATTAAAAATACACTACATTTAGAAGGGTAAATTCAACACACATCAATTGGTGGTTCAATTTAATTCCAATGAATGATGATCATAGAACATTAAGAAATGAACACTATTAGGGGTGGATCATGCTAAGGTGTCCATAATATGATGTTGATTCATGGATTTCATGAACTATACTAAGTAAGAAAGCATCAGTATAATTAGTCAATTATACATTTTCGAGGTACCTTCATAAGGGTTCAGTGTGTGACAAATTGGTTGAAAATATAAATCATCAAGATTTCTGAAAGAAGAACTAGATCACCAAACTTTGGTTGATAGATGAGACATCATACATTATTAGAATTAGATTTAAATTACTATGGGAGGAATCAGTAAAATATGAAAATTCCCCAGAAATATGGCATATTAGCTCACACCAAAAAAAGAACTGAAGATAGAGAGATAAACCGAGAAAGGAAGATGAATAAGGATCTTATCATTCTCTATAAAACGTGACCATTAGCTAATTAATCCGAAATAAGACCTATATTCTTTTTCAGTTCCTTGGTTAGAGGATGTGGAAGATCTCACATGGCTGAGAGGGGGGCTATGCATGATAGAAGAGGAAAAAAGAAGTGAGATAACATAAATGATGTTAGTGGAAAATAATATTTTCACATATTTTTATGAGTTTAACAGTTTGACCATATATATTTCCAAACCATGTTATTATACTATGAAATACAACATGTTAAGTGGCACTAATAGTGTTTCCCTATGACTAGAGTTTCTCAAAACCATATAGAGATATCTAACTCACTGGAGTACCCCAAAAGGTAATGCATCCTAAGGTGCATGGTTAAAACTAATCATGACCCTAGAAATTTTACCACATCACCAACTTCAGTGAGTTTAATGGAAATAAATAACCATTATATAACTATGTAGATCATTCTTCCTCTCCAAAAGATGGAGCTTTGTGCTCTAAATGATCCCTAAATGCTTTTGAATCCAATCTTTTGCCTCATAAGAACCTTAATAACATAAAGAAGGAATTTGTCTGTCATAAATTAAATATAGAAACCCTTATAAAAAATACAATAAATTACTTATATTCATTGGTTTTATAAATATGAAAATCTACATGAGTCGGTTATGTAATACAATTTACATCAATTCATGAGGCGACAGTCCTTTTTACACACGAATGATTGTTTTTGTGTCATTTAAAATGGAATGAGATGGATAAATATTCTATCATCAACATCATAAATTCTTTTTATATGGTATATATTGGTATTAATATATTTTAATATTTAATATATAATTTAAGGTGATAAAAGAAGAACAAAAATATAGATCTTGGTTAAGAGAATGTCATTCTATTAGAAAACCCACTTTGGGATATCTTATTAAGGACCCAAGGGTAGTCCTTTTGGGAAGACCGTTAGATCTAAAAATTGTGTATAGTTGTTGGGGATAGATTTTGTTATCGGTTGGTTGAGCTAAATTTCTTGAGAGGTGCATGGAAGGTTAGGGAGGATGTGCCCTTTTATAATTCAGGTGAGAGGCACACTAGTAATTTTCCAATGATTTTAAATAATATCGTCTATCTTTCATGAAATTATGGATAAAAAATGGATAATATTATAAATATATCTATTTAAGGCCGAAATAAATCTGAATAATGGGGTTTTACAATGATTATACATTATTTTAAATCATAACATTATTGATTAAAACCCGCTAAACCTGTTTTGACCTTAATCGTAGTAATTAATTTTTATTGTTTTTATTTTCCAATATGATGAAAAATGTTATTGATTTTATTAATTAATTTTTATAATTTTCACTCAAAATATTGAATCTATTTTATTAATTTATATTCATATAAAGTTAGTAATATAATTCTAAAAATTTACCTATAAAACGCGTTAAAACACAGGTTTTCATGAAATTCAATTTTCATGAATAAGATTATATTAAATGAAAATATATCTAGTAATATTCATTTCATGTATTTTAATTCATATATTTGAGTATATAGAATATTAGTTTCATTTCCATAATTCATTATTAAATATTATTTTAATTAATTATGATTAGAATGCATTATTCTTTTTTAGAAGAATTTTTTTATGAATAATTCCCTTGTTACCACTAAATGATATTATTGTTATTTACATCAAATTTATATTAAATATATTTGTAAATATATATTTTTTGTAATATTATTATAAATTAAAACTAAATAATTAAATACTACATTTTTATAATTCATAAGAGCTTCTTCATAAGGGAAAATTTCAGATATTCATTATAGGATTATTTTGATCAATAGGGTTAAAAATAAATATTCATCCTATAAAATTAGAATCATTGATCCTTAAAATATTAACATTTGATTTTTAAGATATCCTTATTTAAATATAATGTTAACTTACTAAATTTAAAGCTTGGGTGTTACATTGAATGTTATAGTAGAAAAACATTAACTCATGATCATCATCTATTAATACATTGATGATGATAATAGATAACCACTCTATAAACCCTATTTATATTTTTAAATGAATAAATGATTATTTATATAAATCCATACAATTATATTTCCACAAATAAATCAAATGGTTTCTTTTTTCTAATTATTTATTTATTTTATATTTTTCCAAACTATTCTTCCTATATTAGAAAACTATTTTCCACTATAATTTTCATCATCAATTTATGGTATATCATGCTATTAATATTTCCATATCTCTTTTTCCATATTCCATGTGGTTTATTTCTCTTATTTGAGTATGTTTCATGGATTCTCTATAAATCATCATTGTTGTTCTGAAAATACTTTTTTCTTCTTCACTAGTTTTATGTAGGAAAATTAAATTAAAAAATATGAGTATGTCAATGAAATTGAATCAGTGGTAGTCCCCCCATAATCAAGTGTGGTACTTCCACATCATTGATTTTATATTAATATTTTGAACCCGAGATTTTGATATTGAAAATACCCATGAAAAACATTTCTTATAAACACATAAGGAGTGACACTAGTATCACCTAGAAAATACTTCTTAATAGTGAATTTCTCATCAGATACCATACAGATATTTTCATCACAATAATCAATTCAATCATAACCATAATTATCATTTTCATCATTAACATCATTATGATCATCATTTTAGATTCACAATCCTCAAGTTCACCAAGAAGACATTAATATATCCAATAATATACCAACATGATTTTCAATGTTGTGTTAAATTATATAAAATATTTAGAAAATCAAAACATTCAAATGTGACTATCCTTTGACATATGACATGGAAGCACATAAAATTTACTTATCTGTTACTAAATCATGATCATCTATCAGAACACAAAATATTCCTATCATTCAGAATTAAATTTTAGTTTTCACACACATCCCTTTATAGTGGGTTATAATACATGAACGTGGTGTTATTATTAGAAAATCATATCAATGCCTCATTATGTATCATAATACCATCATAAAAATTTTCAAGAAGGGGTTATTGTCAATCCAAATACCCTTGGTATTTAAAAAATCTAAAATATTCCATAACTAAATTTGGACTCCCTAAAAATATAACCCACAACGATACTGTTGACCTCAACTGTTTTGATAATCTCACTTATGTTTTAACATGATTTGACAATCCCAAATAAATGTTTATTTAGATATTTATTACCACAATCTATGACATTTTATTATCAAGTCGATAATAATTATATCAAGATATTCCTTGAAATATATTAATCAATGTTTATCTATGTTTATATGAATTTTGAAATAATTCAAAGTCAATCGGATATGTTTTGCATAAAGTAGATAAGTGTTAAGCCACTTATATGCTTATAACTACTGATACAGACAAACAAAGATCTATCAGTACTTAGTCTACCGATAGACACAGTCTACTGATAGACATAGTCTATCGATAAACATAGTCACCGATAAGCAAAGGTCACTGATACGCAAGTCTACCGGTATACAGAAGTCTACTGGTACACACTTTATCACCAGTACAAAACGGAGCTACCAGTATGCACATGATACTGATATAAGTCCATCGATATGCAAGTATACCATTACATAAAGGTCACCGATGCAGAAGTCCACATATATTCACTTTAGCACTGGAACAGAACCGAGTTACCGGTATGTAAAATCTACTAATACAAGTCCACCAATATTCAACTCTACCATTACAGAAAGGTCACAGATGCACAAGTCCACCGATATGAAGTTTATCACTGTAACAGAATGGAGCTATTGATAGACAAAAGTTACCGATAGAGTGAGTCACTGGTATATCGAGCTACTGATTCACAGAGCGACTACTACCGATACAAAGAGCTATCGTTACAAAGAGCTACCAATACAAATAGCTACTGATATAAGAAAAGATACTGATTGAAGGAATAACCGTTACATGTCGACCGTTACAAACACTCCTCTACTTAAACTTTTGTTCTTTATTTAAATTATAATAACGGTCATATTTGATGATTTTAATGAAATTAATGTTATTTAATGATAGTTGTTGGAATGTCAGGGAACCATACCACGTACCCATGAAAAGGTAATCATTCCTATTGCCGGTGCTGGAGGTTATAAAAGGAAGGAAAAATGTCATGCAAAAGGAGGGTGAAATAAGGGCTGAAAAGAAAGGCTACATCCATACTAGAAGAACACAAGACATACACGAAGCCATTCATTCTAGAGGAGAAAACAAGCTACATCTTTGTCAAGGAGTGAAGAACTTCAACAAGCTCTTCATGCCCTCAAGCTGATCAAACTGTTCTTGAAGAAAACAACCCTATGTTTTTTAGACAAAAACCATAGAAGGACTCAAATGGATTCTAAAAAATTAAAGTGTCCAAATCTAAACTTCAAATCACTAGAGCACTCTAAAAATCATATCTACTCACTTAGTGATTCTTTTATTTACATTTCAAGTAGTGTGTATTCTCTGTATATTTTATACACACAATGTATTCTGTGCTAAGTTAGAGGATATCTAAATCCTCACCCAACCCTTCTATAACTATCTTTTATCCCACTGTGGATAGTGGTAGAGGTCCTGTATGACCTGGAAAACTTGTGTGCTATTATTTTGTTTTCCCACGTAGTACTGTGGTAGAGGTCTTAGTACCTAGACAGTCCTTGAACTGTTTTTTACCCCGATCCATGGTGTGGATCAAATTTATATAAATTGTTAGAGAGAACTAAGTTTAACCTTGAGAATGGACTTCTTGGTTATATCTTTTCTACATCTTAGTTTAAATCTAAAGTATACTATATATTTTATATTCTTCTGCTAATTACATTGAAATACAATTTGTTTTAAAGTTACATTGATAGTTAAATTAGCATGTTTTTATACTTATTGTGAACCAGTAAGTTAGTTTCAAAAGTTAATTTAATCTTCTGATTAAATTAACGAAGACCTAATCAATCATTGAGAAACTAATTGAACATTTACAATCTATATAAATTCACTACAGTTTAACTTGATTTAAATAGAGGGATTTTAATAAAAATATTTTCAACAAAAAATTTAATTGGAACTCCATTTACCCCCCTCTTGAATATCCACTCTGACCAACATTTGGTATCAGAGGATATGTTTATTATTAAATACTTTTGAAACACTCTGTTTTTCAAATGCGATTTTAGTTGTATCTTAATTATATTAAATTTATGTTAGTTCTAAATTTTATATCTTTAAATATTTTTTCTAAACATTATCTATGGATAATAGATTATAATGTGTTGATACCAATTGGCCACCTTTCTTTATTGGTAGAAATTATGCCCAGTGGAAACTTAAAATGAAAATTCATTTAGAGAGTATGGGATTTGATATATGGACTGCTATAGAGACTCAATATAAAATTCTAGAAACTCAAAGAACAACTTGGGATGAACCTACTAAAATAGAATACAATAATAATTGTGAATGTATGAATGAATTGTACTATAATTTAGGTGATGAAAAATTTAATCAAATTTCTGCTAATAAAACTGCTTATAAAATCTGGGACACTTTGGCTATTTCTCATTAGGGAACAAACCATGTAAAGGAAATGATATTGAATACCTATACTATTAAGTATGATAATTTTAAAATGAATCCTGATGAACCTATTTGTGACATGTATCTCAGGTTCAATAATATTTTCAACACTATGAGCTCCCTTGGAAAGGTTGTTCCAGCAAAGGAACAGATCATGAGACTACTGATAGTCAGCCAGACCGATGGAGATGCACATCAGTTTCAATTGGAGAATCTTGCGATATTGGTACTTTACCTGTTAAGGAATTAATTGGTAAGTTAATTATGTATGAGGAAGAACTCATAGTTAATAAGGATGAATATGATGAACCAAAAAGTAAGTCAGTGTCTTCTAAGTCTACTGACATGAGGAGCAAGGACAAGGAGAAAGTACACATACCAACTAAAATCTCATGTAGTGATGAGAGTGCATCTCACAGTGATGCAGAGATGGCTCAGCTAGCCAAGAGATTCAAGAAGTTATACAGGAAGAAGAAATTATGTAGAAAAACAAATTACAAAGGAAAATATGAAAACAAAGGTCATTGGAAGAAGGAATGGAAAAAGCCCGATAAGAGTGATGAGATTGTCTACTATGAATGCAAAATGAAAGGACATGTTAAAGAAAACATTCCAAAGTTGAAGTTCAAAAAGAAATATGACAACAAGGACAAAAAGCATAAAAAAGCTATGAAAGATACCTGGAGTGCATTAGAAGACAACAGAAGTGAATCTGAAGTTTCTGACTTTGAAAAGAATTGTGCTAACATGTGTTTTATGACAAACACCTCTGAGGTAACACTGGACACTCCTGCTTTAAATACATATTATTCTTGAGTTGATTATGATTATGAATATGAAAATATTTCTAGTGAAATGTTATTTGAATATTGTAATATGCTAGAAGAAACCTGTAATGAATTTAAGGACAATTATATTGCTTTGAAAAAAGAGCATTCTCTAACCATCTCTGTAAAATATACAGTTGATGTAGAAAAGGGAAAGAATTCCAAATTATTTAAGGAAAATACTGAATTGAAATTTTTTAATGAGTAGTTCAGGAAGGAAAAAGAATAATTAACAAATGGAAAAGATACACATACTCAAATTCTAGGAAAACAAGTGACACCAAAATATACCACTGGAATATGCTATCATCCTGAAAAAAAAGTTTACCAAAACTAGATTTACTCTTAAATCTGAACAAAATGCTGCTAGTTCTAGTTCTGGAAATTCATATGCTTTAACTCATTATTCAAATTTCTATAGATAAAATAAGGTTAATCTTTCAAAATTTGTTGATTATGTAAACTATTTGAGACCCATAAGACAAATCTGGGTACCTATGTCTTTGATTTCTAACCTGTTTGGACCCAAGAAAATCTGGGTACCAAAATCATTTCTTATTTAAACCTGTTTTGTAGGGAATTTTCTTGAAGAGTTCTCAGAGGAAGGTATGGTACCTGTACAGTGGATGTTCATGGAAAATGATTGGAGATTACTCAGGCTTCATTAAAATAATCAAATTTGATGAAGGCCATGCCACCTTTTGTGATAAATCTAAAGGAAAGATCATCGTCCAAGGCCAGATTGGTAACACTAATTCTATTTTAATTTCTAAATAATTATTTGTTGATAGACTTAAATATAACCTGTCAAGTATTTCTCAGTTGTTTCATGATGGTTTCAATGTTAAATTTTAAAATGATTCATAAATTGTTTTTAATTCTAAAAATGTTTTAGTATTTTCTTCTTTGAGAAATGAAAATGTTTATGTTGTTGATTTGAATTATTTAGCTAAAAAAATATTACTTGTTTATATGATTTTCATAAAGAATCTTGGCTATGGCACAAAATATTAGGACACTGCAATGTTTATTCAATTAGAAAATTGAATAATAAGAACATAGTCAGAGACCTACCTAAACATGAATTCCCTGCTGACAATATATGTAATCCCAATCAAAAGGGAAAGCAACACAAAGTTTATTTTAAATAAAGGAAATATGTTTCCAATTATCAAACTCTCGAGTTGGTTCACATGGATTTGTTTGGACCTTCTAGAGTTTCTAGTTAAATGGGAAGCACTATGTATATGTATTAGTAGATGAATTTTCTAGATACACAAAGTTATACTTCATAGCTCACAAAAGTGAATCTTGTTCGTACTTTATTAAATATTCCATGTTTTTAGAGAACCTTAGTGGTCTTAAGATTACGACCCTAGGAAGTGATCATGGTCGTGAGTTTGAAAATCTTGAGTTTGAATCTTATAGCTCACAAAATGGATATAGTCACAAGTTTTTTACCCCTAGAAAACCTCAGAAAAATGGTGTAGTAGAAAGAAGAAATATAACCCTTCAAGATATTGCAAGAACTATGCATAATGAGTATGACCTGCCAATTTATTTTTGGACTGAAGCTGTAAATACAACTTTCTATGTTATTAATAGAGTCTTAATTAGATATGTTATTAAGAAGACCCCTTATTAATTGTGGTATAATAATAAACCTAATGCTAGTCACCTAATAGTTTTTGGTTGTAAAGTTTTTATTCTCAATACAAAGAATAATCTTTACAAGTTTGCTTCTAATAGTGATAAAGGAAATTTTCTTTGTTATTCATTTACTAGAAAAGTCTATAGCGTATTTAACAAAATAACCAAGTGTGTGGTAGAATATATTCACATCAAGTTTGATGAAAGTAAACCAAATGAACCCAAATATCCCATTGAATGTCTTAAAGAAGACTTGTCTGTTCTGGATGATAATGACAAAAATAGTGACCCTGTTGTAAAGACATTCAGTGCTGGAAACTTTCCAGAATTTGCTTCTGTTGAACCTGAACCTATAGAGGAACCTAAATTTTCAATTCCCACCTATACTAGATCAACCTGGATTCTAAAGAATCATTTGTTGGATACTGTTGTTGGTAATCTTGATAGAGGGACATAAACTAGAGCATCCTTAAGAAACCAGGTTGAACATCAAGCATTTCTTTCACACCTAGAACCTACGAATATCAATGATGCAATCAATGATGAATTTTGGGTAATGTATATGAAAGAAGAATTAAATCAATTTCAAAGAAACAAAGTATGAGATTTAGTTGACAGACCTAAGTACACTTTGACCATAGGCGCTAAATGGGATTTTAGAAACAAAGTTGACGAGTCTAGAAATAATGTTAAAAAAAATGCAAGGCTAGATTCACAAGGATATAATCAAGAGGAAGGTATATACTATGAGGAATCCTTTTCCCTTGTAGCTAGATTATAAGATATTAGGATTCTACATGCCTATGCTACTCATCTGAATTTCATGTTATATAAAATGGATGTCAAAAGTTCTTTTCTAAATGGTTTTATAATTGAAGATGTTTTTGTTTAACAAACACCTTGGTTTACTAATCCTCATTTTCCAAATCAATTTATTAAACTATCTAGATCTTTATATGGTTTATAACAAGATCCAAGATCATGGTATGGTATACTTAGTTATTTTCTTATTTCAAAAGGTTTTACTAAAGGGATTGTTGATCCAACTCTTTTTATTAAATGAATTTCTAAAGATGTTTTGATAGTACAAATCTATTTTGATGATATTATTTTAAGATCATCTAAACATTCTTTATGTACTTACTTTTCAAAGATTATGAAAAATGAATTTAAAATGAGTTTAATGGGAGAACTCAAATATTTTCGTGGATTTCAAGTTTTTCAAAATGAAAATGGTATTATTTTGAATCAATGTAAATATAAAAATGATCTTTTAAAACGTTTTTGTTGGATAGTATTATGGAATGTGATACACCTATGAGAACTGTTTGTAAATTGGATGCAGATGAAACTGGGAAACTAGTGGATCAAACAAACTACAGAGGTATAATTGGAAGTCTACTTTACCTTAATGCAAGTCAACCAGATATTATGTTTTGTGTGTGTATGTGTGCAAGATTTCAAGATAATTTAAAAGAATCTCTTTTTCTTGTTGTTAAAATAATTTTTAAGTATCTTAAACATACTGTAAATTTAGGTTTGTTTTATCCAAAAGGAAAATCATTTGAATTAATGAGTTATTCAGATGATGACTTTGCTGGTTGCAAGATAGATAGAAAAAACACATTGGGAAAAAGTCATTTTCTAGGTATGTCCTTAGTATTTTGGTGTATTAAGAAGTAGAATTTTGTAGCTTTGTCCACTACCGATGCAGAGTATATAGCTGCAGGCAGTTTCTATGAACAAATTCTGTGGATGAAACACACTCTTTTAGACTATTGATTTGACTTTATAAAGGACTCAATAGACTGTGATAAAAATATGGCAATTAATATCTCAAATAATCCTGTGTCTCACCCTAGGACCATACTCACTGATTTAAGTCACCATTTCTTGAGGGATCACTACCAAAAAGGTGACATTACAGTTGAATTTATAGGTACAAAACATCAATTAGCTGACATTTTCACCAATCCTTCAAGTTCAGATAGGTTAGGATACATTATACAAGAGGTAGGGATGTTAAACTGTCACCGTTAGAGACCTCACCATTAGAGAACTCACCATTAGAAACCTCACCATTAGAAACCCACACTGTTATACCTCACCGGTATGGACCTCACCATTAGTAGACCTCACTGTAAGGAATTATCACCGGTATACCCCACCATTAGTATGCGCTGTTTTAATCTTAAGACGCCCGAATTTGTTTCATTTATATTTTACTTATGTTTAATTTATTTATTTTTTGATTCCTAAATAAAAAAACACAAGTTTTTAAACATCTTTCGATCCACCTCAAGCACTTTACCTTCATGTCGTAGCTCTCAAACCTTCTCTTGAACCCTAATTCTCACGATTCGAACAATAGAAAGAGTGAAGAGACCTTCTGTTAGAAAAAAGGAAGATGAGACAAATGCAAAGAGACTCAAAGGCGAGTCTACCAATGGAAGTGAATTAAGGAAACCAAAAAACATGTATCTCGCTCAGGGAGAGATAATAATTGAGAAGGAACTATGTGCAAAATGGCTGATGTCTAGTGATTCATTAGTTCTAGAAATTTTGGAAGATCAGTACTGAATATAATGCTTCTCGATCAAAAATGGACCCTACTATCCAAAGCTGGTGAAACAGTTCTATGAGTTTGTAAGATTTGAGAAATCAAAATATGAGAACCAAATGATTTCATTTGTAAAAGGAAAGGAAATAACCTTATCATCTGTTGAGTGGGCTGAGTACCTGAGAGTACCAAAATGAAGGAGTTTTTGGATATTCATCGAAGATAATACAACCTACAAGTGACATATTTGATTACGAGACTGCCTTAGAGGAGCTCACTGGTAGTGGCGAGCAAAGAGAGGTAGAGGCTGCTGAAATGAATGGAGAGAAAAAATTTATTTTCAAGTTTGTGAAACATGTGATATGCCCAAGAAGATGGGACTTTGCAAATCTGAGATATCAAGATATCTATCTATTACATCTCTTGAGACATGGTGTGAATGTGAATCTGTGCATGCTGCTGATGATCCAAATAGAGGATATCAGTAGACCAAAATCAAAGACAAATACCTTATTCTTTGCCAATTTGATCTCGGTTATGTTCACGGTGAAAGTTGTAGCTATGTCTCTTGATGAGATAGTGGAATTAAAGAACAACTTCTATATCACAAGAACAATATATAAGTACATGAAGATCAATTGGAATCCATATAAGAGAGAATGGGTCAGTGATGATGAGAAGCTATATGATATGTATAATCCTGTGGATCATCCTTCTAGGCCTAAGGATGTGAGGGATACAGGTCTAGGACCTGATAAAGAAGAACCTAAGTACAGTGATGATACTGATGAAGAGGAGACTGATTAAGAGGAGACTTCTATAGCTGATGGAAGGGATCTGAACTTTCCCACAAGTCAGTTGCTGAAATTTTATCATCTGGAAATGAAACATTATTAGAGAAGAAACACATGTTGATGAGGAAGACCAGCTGACCCCTGGGAATGGAGAATAAAGAGAGAATGAATCTAAAGCATTTGATTCTGTATGTTTAATACTGAGTCCATTGATTGGAAGCTCATTTGTGCCTGCTAAAGATGTAGTGGGTGAGATGGAAGGACCTGTGCCTAATCCAAAGGAGCCTCTTGCTGTTGCTGATATAAAGTTAATTGTAGAGGATTATTCAGAGGAATAAATACCGACTGAGAATGTTATTTTTATACATCAACACGCACTAGTTGAGGGGGTGCATCCAACCGGGTTTGGAAATGTTTCTGTAGCTAATTAAATTGAATATTGGGAAAAAGACCCAGGATTTAATGTTTGTGGATTAGATTATCCCGATTCTGATAATGAGGCATCCCTTAATAGACTAATAGTCAGTTATGATATTTAGACTAAGTTGTTACCTGATTATGTGGTCAGAACGCATGACATGGATAAGTTGAATAAAGATCTTAAGACATGTTTGGTGGAAGAAGTCAGAAAAATGGAAAGATCACTGGTATCATCAATTCAATCAATTATGACTGACTCAGTGACCAATATTGTATCTGAGAGAGCACCTACGGTTGTTCCTGACAATATGATCACCAGGGATTATCTCAAATCCTTAAAGGATAAACTGAAAGTGTCTTTTAGTGATTATTTTTCCGATTTGAAGCACTGCTTTGTTGAAGAGATAATAAATTTGGAAAAGTCTTTTGAACTCTCTCTTGGTTTTAATGTATCAACCTTTGTGGCAGAGTTAGTGGATGAAGTTACAGTTTTCAAGACTCAAGTATCTAGACTGGAAAAAGATGTAGATATTCTAAAGAAATATGTTATCTCTTTATAATCTTATATGAATTCTAAATCCCAAGCATACAATGACTTAGATTATGTGAAAAGCGTTGTTAGTCAGATGGTTTCAGTCTTTCAGCGATTTAAAACCTCCATAAAAGATCATTTCATCACCAAGGATTCTCTAGTGAAAAATCATATTAGTGGGATGACCAAAAACTTCAAGGAAAAAGTAACCTTCTCCAGTGGTTCTCTTGCATCTAGACCTTCAACAGAACTGAATCAGATTTGAGCTGTGATATAAGAGGAGCTTGGTTCAACATCAACCAGTGGCTCTGTGGAATTATATGATCTCATCAAAGTGGTCAATTCTACTAGATATAAAGCTAGAGATATCATGATGATTGTTCAAGACATTATGAGAGAAGCTTCTGATTCTCAGAATGAGGTGAAAGACAAGGTATATTATTATTTCCAAAGGGTTTATACCAAGCACCAGCTCAACAACCACTTCAAGCATGTGCTAGAAAATATGAAGCTGCCTCTAGTGACTCAAGCCTTTAGAGAGAAAGTAAGAAAGCTAAGGTAACTGACTCTAACATTGGGAAAATTCCTAGAGAACAAGGACGATTCATTTCTTCAATGGAATGTGGATGAGGAATAATTATGGATTTCAAAAATCTTTTGATTCCCTTTTTGTATGTTTATTCTAGGCCAGTGATTATACCTCCAGATTTACCTACCTCTACTTCTACTGTTTCTCTTGTTTAGATGACTCTATCCCAAGCCATCCAAATCCTTACTCCAATGATCACTTTGAGAGGTCCTCAGTACAGTCCATGATCAGTTCTAGTAGCTCAGCCTCCTATGATCATTTCTGGTGTTCCTATGCCTCCACCCGCATCTCCACAGTCTGAGTCTACCTTGGATTATAAATGAAAATCTCAAGTAGACATTCAGAAGGTGGATTTACTGTTGGTTAATCCATTTTATATGAATCCTTGTATTCCCATTGTTTCATTTTTGTATTCATCTGTATCTGTTTGGCCCCACGTAATGAAAATGCTCTTATTTTCTTTTACACTTCTATTACTTTTCTCTGTGTTTGTTTTCTTCTTTTTGCTAATCACAAAGGGGGATAACAGACCTGATATGCATCATATTATAGGACAGAGGGGGAGAAAATGAGCCAAATGAGCAGTCTTGACGCATATGATATTATGAAAAATATATTATTTCCTCTGATAATTTTAGCTTTTTAAATCTTAATTTGAAAATATCTTTATTCCCTCAAATTACTTGCTTTATAATTCTTTTGATACATATGTCTGGTACATTGTTTTTATTTTCTCTAATACCATTGCATTTTATACTAAATACTCTTATATGTTACTAATTATTTTGAGAATATGATTCAATAAGTTGTTATTAAAAAAAGGTGGAGATTATTGACCTCACCTATTTTGATAATCACACATATGTTTTTACATGCTTTGAAAATCCCAAATAAATGTTCATTTATATATTGATTCTTTCAATCTATGACATTATATTATCATGTTGATAATAATAATATCAAAATAATCCTTGAAATATATTAATCAGTGTTAATCTATGTTTATATGAATTTTGAAATAATTCTAACTCAATCAGATATGTTTTTCATAAAGCATATAAGTGGTAAGTCACTGATATTCTTATATATACTGATACAAACAAACAGTGATCTACTGGTACTTAGTCTACCGATAGAATCAGTCTACCAATAGACATAGTCTACAGTTAGATTTATTCACTGATAAGCAAAGGTCACTGATACACATGTCTACTGGAATACATAAGTATACTGGTATGCACTTTATCACTGGTACAAAATGGAGCTATCGGTACGCAAAAGATATTGTAACATGTCCACCGATATGCAAGTCTACAGTTACAGAAAGGTCACTGATGCATAAGTCCACCGATATTCACTATAGCACTTGAATAGAACGGAGCTACGTGTATGCATAAGCTACTAATACAACTCTACCGATATGCATGTCTACCGTTATAGAAAGGTCACTGATACACAAGTCCACCGATATGCACTTTAGCACTGGAACAGAATGGAACTACCGATATACCAAAGCAACTGATAGAATGAGTCACCAGTACATAGAGCTACTGATAAACAGAGAAACTTCTACCGATTAAAAGAGCAACCGATACAAAGAGATACCGATACAAAGAGCTACATATACAAGCAAAGCTACCGATAGAAGGATTAACCGTTACATGTCGACCGTTACAAACACTCT
Source organism: Viscum album (assembly GCA_963277665.1). Classification (NCBI taxonomy): domain Eukaryota; kingdom Viridiplantae; phylum Streptophyta; class Magnoliopsida; order Santalales; family Viscaceae; genus Viscum; species Viscum album. Next base: position 909,781,391 of record OY728148.1, read on the forward strand.
ACGACTTAAACTTTTGTGCATTATTTAAAATATACTAACAGTCATATTTGATAATTTTAATTCAATTAATGTTATTTAATGATAGTTTTTGGCATGTTAGGGAACTATACCTAGTACCCATGAAAAGGTAATCATTCCCATTTCTGGAGCTGAAAGCTATAAAAGGAAGGACAAATTTTGTGAAAAAGGAGTGTGAAATAAGGGTTTAAAAGAAAGGCTAAATCCATACTGGAAGAACAATAGACATACAGGAATCCATTCATTATATAAGAGAACACAAGTTGCATCTTAGTCAAGGAGTAAAGAACTACAAAAAGCTCTTCATGCACTCAAGCTGATCAAACTAAACACGAAGAAAGAAAAACTCTATTTTTCAAAAAAAACCATAGAAGGAATCAAAATCATTCTAACAAATCAATACGAGTATAGAGCTTCACTTCAAATCAACAGAGCACTCTAAAACTCATATCTTCTCTCTTAGTGATTCCTTTATTTACATTTCAAGTTGTGTGTATTCTCTGGATATTTTTTACACACACTGTCTTCTATGCTAAGCTGGAGGATTTCTAAATCCTCACACAAACCTTCTATAAATTTCTTGTATCCCACTGTGGATAGTGGTAGAGGTCAAGTAAGACCTGGACAGCCTGTGTGCTGTTGTTTTGTTTTCCAACATAGAACTGTGATAGAGGTCTTAGTACATGGACAGTATTTGCACAGTTGTTTACCCTGATCCAGGGTGTGGATCAAATTTATATAAATTGTTTTAGAGGACTAAGTCTCGGCTTGAGACTAAACTTCTTGGTTATATCTGTTGTACATCATAGATTAATTCTATAGTATACTATTTATTTTATATTCTGCTGCTACTTACTTTAAAATTCAATTTTTTTAATGTTACTTTTATAGTTAATTTAGTAAGTGTTTATACTTATTGTGAACCAGTAAGTTAGTTTCAAAAGTTAATTTAATCTTATGTATAAATTAACTGAGACTTAATCAATCTTTGAGAAACTAATAGAACATTTACAATCTCTATAAATTCACTACAGTTTAACTGGTTTTAAATAGGGGGATTTTAATAAAAATATTTTTAACAATAATAATAATTATAACTCAATTCACCCCCCTCTTGAGTATCCACTCTGACCAACAGATGCCATAAAAATGAAAAATTAAAACTGTTTATGTTTTGAAATTGAAAAATATTCTTATCTACATTGTTATATTCAATAATAATAAGATGAAATTTCATAGATCTGGTTTTTATGACCCAATGATCCCATTATTAAAAAATATATAATTACTACAACAAAGATAAAATGGGGGTGTTAAAAAATGAATTTACTTATATAAAAATAAAAAACATTCTTATATCAATAAGAAATATAAGAATCATATAAAGTAATTAGTATAAGGATTTATGATCACCCAAAAGTAGTACAATACACCTATTTCTCAAAACCCCCCCAAATTATTCATGATGAAACAAGTTCAAAAGTAACAATAGTATTTTTAGTGCATTTATCCCTTTAAAATAAGATGTAAGATCCACACAATAACATAGATAGAAAAATTTAACACATTCAACCATCATGGGTAATACCTATTTGAGTGAAAATCTATCGTAAGTCCAGAATACCCATTCCTCATGAGGATACACTATTCCTTAGATTACTTTTAGAAAAGTAGAAAATAACTATAGTTTTAAAAATTTAACCATAATTTTTCATTTGAAGATCTATTAAAATATATAAATAAAGGTTATAATATCATATTCTACTAACATCAAACCAATAACCCTTTATCAACCAATCAATATCAAAAAAATACACACCCCTGAGATAAATTTTTTTTAGAAAGAAAAACTAAAACCCAATATCTAAATTGAAGAATTTAATTAAAATGTACGTTTATCTCCCAATATTTTATAAAATTATAAATTAAATATTTAATATCATGTCTAAATGGCCATATGGATTCAATATCTTTAATTTACTTCTCATAAAGAGAATCAACTACTTGATTCCCACCTTCTTAAATATGTGTGTCATACACCTAGATTTCTTTCGTGAAAATCAAATAATTGATCCAATCTAAATATAAAATTTATGGAATATTATTAGACTAATTTTAAACTAAATTAAAGGACATTATACAATAACTCTCAGTCCATAATTAATTCCAGAAAAATATTTTATCATATCTAGTAATCAATTTTTTCACATGAGTTTTTTCCTACAGAATAATAAGAAAACATAAATATTTGATGTATGAACCTTTAAATAGTCATATAAAAATATTAAACACCCACCAAATCATTCTATTAAAAATAATTTATATGGATACACATTAATGTTGATCATTATTGAAGTATCCTCAACATCAATCATGTTTGTAATGATTATATATTTTACATATTTTTGTATTTGTGGTTATTGAATTAATCATTCAATCTATATATATTGGGGAAAAGATAACTTATATGACTAAAGGGAGGACTTTTACCATTTAATATGAAATATTTTTTGTAACACCAAATGAGATGCAATAAAAATGAAATAAATTCAAGAAAAAAATGTTGGAAATTTTCTTAATTTTACTTAAATCCAAGAAGATACTTAATAAAAGAAAAAATACAGTATAAGTTTTTTGATAATAGTGAAATAAAATATAAATCAAATTATATATTTTCAAATAAAACATAAAATTGATAAATATATACTTTTTATCATCATTTCATTTATCACACATATAATTTATTAAGTCAATTATCATTGCATACCTTCAAAGTCATTCATTAATAGAAAAAATTATTCAAAATCATAAAGATATTCACTATATAAAAGGTAAAATGAATCTCCTCATAAAAATATTACTCAGGAGGCAAAAATATTATTGATCAATGAGAGGATAATGAAATTTATTTTCATAAAGATTTGACAACATAATGGTTTTTTGAAAATATCTTCTTGATTAAAAAATTTATAAAATAATAATAATAGAAATATTTTTATTATTACTATTATTTATGTTCTTTTTGTTACTAATAATATTATTTTTTATTAATGATTTTATTTATTAATTATTATTATTAAATTGATACAAATTTTTTAATCAGTGTTAATTTTATATTCCCAGTTTATCCATATAAAATCCCTAACCAATCCTCTTTACCCCTAAATAGACACCCTATATCAGGTCCCAACTCTAGGTCTGGAAACTTCCACCACTACCTTAGTTTTCCACTTTAGTATTCATTATCCTTCCTAATCATGTCACACCAGGAATACTCGTCCCTCATTTCTTATCCTTCTTTCACTATACTGGTGCATGATGCATTGTCCATCTCTCATGTACTTCCTCCTCCTAACTGTATTACCTCATCCATTCATCTCTCACCTAGATCCACCACACCATGCTATAGGAGACCTAAGATCTGGTTCTTCAAAAACATCTTTTTTAAGACTCCTATGATTCCATTACACTATCCACCATTATAATTTATGTTCCATAAAATTTTTTTGTCATCAACTAATAAAAATTCAACCCAGTAACAACCCATGATGGGATCCCACTATTATTGTATAAAGAAATACTTGGCAAAGGTCCTTTGCCTATTATACCCCCCCCACAAATTTTGGAGTTGGTTCCCTAGAGCCATCTTCTTTAGTACATGATTATATGTTTAAAGGATTATTATTATCACGTCATGATCTTTCATTTGTATGATTCAATTTTTTTTGATAATTTACTATGAATACAAGTCATACAAAATGTTCATAGAAGTTTACTACAATAATGATAACCTAATAGCTTCTCATCCTTATTATTAAACATTTTTTATGTTTGGAAGATACTGTCTGATATGCTATAGAAGATATATTCAATCATAGTTGGTAGGATTATAATATATTTACATACATTTCCATGGTGTTATCCTTCATAAATTTACAAGATATATGGTTTTTAGAATAGGCCCATCATATAAAAAATCAAAATTTCCATGTTTCATTAGAGGTTCGTATATATTTATGTTTGTATTGATCCATTGACTATAATATTTTTAGTAATATATATCATAACTCACATGATTTGTTGTATTGAAACAAATAATAATGATATATGATCACAATGATGTATGATTTGTTATTTTTATCACGTGTGATATTGAATTAATACAAAATCTGAGAAAAAATTTATCCCTTTTGTCCCTTGATGTATGTTGATATCTTATTCCCTTTGATAGGAATGAAACTTCCATCATAAATCCACAAACATGGTTTTTGGTGGATGATTTCAATGTACTAATACTAAAAACATATACATAGAGCATATTGGTAAATGGTAACATCATGAGACATACTTGAATTGAGGTATCAAAGGGATTGTATTAAATGATAAGAAATCATATAATTTTTTTTAATCTTTGCGATGTTAAAATCCTTCTCTATGGGTTCCTTGGTGTGTTTCCAGATGCCAACCTTATACTCTACAATATTATTGTAAATTCCACAATGAAATAGTCTTTGAAGGTCATAAAATAAGTGTATCGACAATCTAAGATAAATTATTTTATTTAATAATACTAGATTGGGTAAATAAAATTTATTTGGGTTGGGTTGATCTGCATTATTTAATAAAAATTTACTTAATAGAATAATTAAAATAAATTTTAAAAATAAATATGTTTTGAATTTATTTAACATATAACAATAATTATAATTATTGGTGAATAATTAAATTCTATTTATTTATTAATTAAATATTAATTATTAAAGGATGGGTAAATAATGATGAGGGAAAGAGGAATAGGTTTAATCGGATGATTAGAAATTACTTAAATAATATTTACTCATATATTCTTAAAGGTCTTTAAAATGTGATAAAATTAATAAGAGTGATGTTATTATTTTTATTGGAAAAGTGTTCAATTAAGAATTATAAATATGAAAGGGGATTACTATTAAGTTTTCCGACACTGAACCCACCAAAAATATATATAACTTAATAACATTCTAAAAAATTAATTATTTTACATAATATATATAGTTAGAATATATAAATCCCGATGAAAGATAGAGGTATGTAGAGTTATCTCAGTCCTTCAAATCCCAATTGATTGAAAGAACATCAAAAGTTCTTCCTATCTCAAGAAGAATAGTGTTGTGATCAACCAAGAATATTGCAAGTGATCAAGATTAGTGGTTCTAGAACCTGATAATTCTACAGTGTTGTTCATTGATTTTGGTACACCTATGGGTCATGTCTAAAGGGATTATATATTATGATCAGGGAGAACAATGATGGTACACCAAGATAGTGTTAACAAGATCATCAATAAAAGAAGAATTATAATTTTAGGTAATTCTTTTCTTATCATAAATTAATTATAAATTGCATATGACCTTTATTCCATTATGTTTGATTCATTTTAATCTAGCCATGTAATATACTATTTTCATTGGATATGATGTTTTTATCATGTAAAGTAATGATTACACATTATTTATGACTAATTTGAGATCGTCATGACATTGATGGATGTTTCAGCTACACCAAGAAATTATTAGTGGCTTTAGAGTAGTCACATGTTTAATTTATAATAATTTATTATTCATTTAATTTTTGTATGTAATTTTTTTTACATATATAGATTTGTTTAAGTATCCATAATAACCATATCTTCCCTTTACTATTTCTCACTAATGTAACATATAATGGATTAATGATTAAAAGAAAATAATCATTTAATTCAACAATACAGAGGTGCCAAAGATTATTCATGGGAAAAACAAAAATACAAGGTATTTACATTATTTATACACACATTGTAAATTTGTTTTTCATCCAAATATCATCATAATGATATGTAGTTCTTGCGGAATAAGATTTCAAATCAGAAAAAAGTTGATTATTAAATAGTTCTAGATAGACTAGCATATAGCTTGAATAAATACACCTCATGTTTCCTCAATAAAAAATCTATAGTCCATATTTTCTCTTAGTCGAGAATACATGGTTTCTTTGCATTCCATGTATCAGTTACATGACATCGGGATCAACGATCCACTAAAATAGTAGATAACACACCATATATGTTGTAAAACACATCATATTCCTCAAAATCACCCACAACAGGAAACATTATCTGAACTAAGGCGTGTGATATAGAAACATGAAAAATAGAAGTGCATTACTTATAGTGAACTACTAAGAGTGTTCTCAGTTTTTTTGGAGAAGATAAATTAACATATAATTAATTTATTTTATTTTTTATATGGTTCACTCATTCAACAGTACTAGTTATATCATTGGATTATCAATTATATATTAAATTTAAATCCATGTTAAAATATCGATAGGCACACATGGTGTTTTTCAAATAAACATTTTTACTACATTAATTTTATGTTAAATTATTTTTTGTTTAAAATTAATGATTAATCTGATTTAAGGATGGTCAGATGTAATTAAGATAAATTTAATTAATTTTATTAAATTAGGGATCAATATATAAATTAAATTTTGAATCAGATTAATTGATAAACTATATTTTAAATGAACTCCCATGACATAAGTTATAGATGATATTGAAATTAGAACCCATCTTGTAACTAATTTTTTTTAATTTTATTATGGTGGTATTCATGTCATCCCCTCATTATTATTTAATGTTGTGACTGCCCATGATTTTTTAAATAAATATCCATAATCCAAACAACTGGATCCCATCACCTATGAGTGGGAAAATTCTTGTGTAAGGGAAAATATCACACATGAGAGGAGGTGGTTGGGGCTATGGATATGAGGAGAAACCAATCATGGAGATAAATTTTATACAATGTGTAATACTACAACAAAAACCATGATATAGTTCAATGTATTTTCCATTAGGGTGTAGTTTAGTTCAAAATCTCATAAATAAACAAACCTTTAAAAAATCTCAATATCCTACCATTAATATTTTATTTATGTCAGTTTTATAATGGTCCATCCATTCTATACGAAGATATAACTTTGAAATAGAATAATATTCTTTAAAAACATAAGAAAACCATGCTATGAAAATATTGGTTTAGTGTCTTTAGAAACTGCTAAACACAAACATTTTTTTTGTAAGAAATCTACATTGTATCCCACTTATTTCATCACAATTAAACACGATTTTGACAAATCTTAATTAATACCCCTCTTCATGGAATGGGGAAAAATAGAAGAAAGGGTGAGAAGAAATGCTCAGTAATTTTAAACAATTGAGATATCAATAATATCATGATCATAAGATATAATATCACATAATTTGAAAATCTTATCCTTCAAATGGATGATTGTGATATCATGTAATGGGATAAATAAAAAAAGATCATTAATAAATAATGATCATATTACCAATATTTATAACATAAAACATGGAATTTTTTGGGATACACATATTTATATAAAATAATTACATATTACCTAAGGGCCATTTCCAAGACAATAATAGAAGAAAACGTCTATTACAAAACCACGTTCACTCCTCGTTCTAGAGTTTTATTACTGAACTGAGATCATTTCTCATTCTAGATCTAGCTATATAATTATTTACAAATCATTACCCATTTCATTGGATGTAGATATAGGTCCCTCCCATCTTCTAATTATATCATTTTTAATTGTTCAAAAAAATATAATTCATCATTTGATAAGAAAAGTAATAAAATGGGGTTCTTAACCTTCATTCCATCATAACATAATCCATATAAAGAAAATGTATTTCATACATAGGATTGAACCATAAAGACAATAAATCCATTTTAACAATAAGTATTTTATACTTAAAATATAACCCTTTAAAAAAATCCCATCTTAGATGGAAAATAATTTTGATATAACACTTGAATATAATTCTTGTGTAAAATATCATTTTTTCTCCAAAACAAATTCTTTAATAAAACATCCATGGAATTTAAAATAAAAGAATTTATTTGAAAATTAAATAGAAATATTTCAAAATAATATTCATGGAAATAATTATTTATGAAAAACCATAAATATATTCATGTCGTATATGGTAAATGAAATCATTTCTTCTTGTACTTTTGTTAAAAAGTCAAGAAGCACCTCATATCAAAAATCAAAAAGATTCATTTCATACCATTTAAAAATAATTCACAAATGGATAAAACTGACTTTAAGTTTTCTTAGAATAATAGAATGAATATTATGGATTTCATATTTAGAAAACATGGACATCAGTGATAAGTATACTCTAGAAAATACTTATATATAAACAATGTCAAATTATAAGGAGATTGAAATTTATCTATTACCTTTGGTACGACGTCCTTTGTATGTATCATAAAGTATTGTATAATGATTTAAATAATTTCATTGACTTATTATAGAATCATATTCATTTTTATGATATCATATATGATAATATATTCATATAATTAATAAATTTATTTCATTATTACTCTTTATTTCGTAATTAATGAGTTCATTTTATTATGCACGTATTTTCAAATAAGATCTGGTTATCTCTATTAGGTCATAGTTATATCATTTCATAATGATATTAACATAATATATACCATATTTATTCATTATATACAGGTATATATTCATGCTATAATGGATATCATGTAGAATGAATCACAGTGAATCAGAGAGATGATAGGCCGTACGTACGCGTCAGTGACAATATAATTGTAATAATTGTGAAATGGTATGGATGTGGAATGTATATATATTATTCTAGAATTTGTATAATATTTTACTAATCACTTATAATAATTATTTTCATCACTTCACCCATTCATGTACGGTTTCTGATGAGGACGGAGGTCATCAAGACCCTCAAAATGTTCTTTATAAACCAACACTAGTATAGTAGTGAAGGGTCGAACCCATGAGAATGTAGGTTGGTTTTCTATGGGTTTATTTTTAATAAACACCACTATTGTCAGTAGTGAAGGGGATATTTTTTAACTTTTTAATTTTTTTTATTTTTTAATAATTTTGTTTAGTTAACATAAATATGAACAAAATAATTTTCCAAGGAAAAATGATATAACAATAAATATTTCACTAAACCTACACTAAAGTATTGAAAAATTAATGAAAACCATAAAATAATAAGAGGATGCACTGGAAAAGGATCTCAGACCAACAAAAGTCACTCCTAAAATCTAATATACTGGTTGAAATAGTTTTCTTCATCAAAACGTTTTTGTTGAAACACACCCCTACACAAAACTGGTGAATATCCCTCGGAAAGAAATTCTATAGGAAGAGGATTATGTCTTGGAGATCTCCACACTAAAATTTAACAGAAATGCTATGAAATATGAAAAATATTATATTTGAAAATAAAATTATCATGAATTTCCAATGTTAATGAAATTAATGTTTTGATAGATTCATTCAAAAACAACATCACCAGTCAATATTGAAATTGTAAATTTTGAAATCAATTGAGAGGTGAATCAACTGAATAGAGAATAATAATTCAATCATACTGATATATTATGTTTCGGAAAAATGTAATTTAATATAAGAATATTTAAAGATAGACCAACAGAATTATTGTACCAACCTAAGACAATATTAACCTATAATCATCTTGATTAAATCAATGAAAAACAATCAAATACAGAGTACGGTGAAATTAAGTACAAGAATGGAAAAGAACTCCATCAATGATGTTATGTTCTCATGCTCCATCACCTCCATGTCTACTCTATCACCTCCCCAGAGTCCTCACTCTCAAAAATTATTGCATGGAATGAGAATGAGCCTCTAAAAATTAAACTACTACACTGATTTTAATCCCACTATAATCAGTTTCTTATCACACTACTCTTCACCAGATTGTATTAGTCTTTTTCTAATGCACTGCATACGTGCTTTTTTTCACGAATGACACGTCATACTAGATTTTCCATTGTAACTAATTCCAGACGAGTTAGTTGAGTGAACCTGGATAATCTCCCATATCTTGAATAAACTTTCACAATAAAAAAATAACACTGTTACAACACAAAGGAAATATAAATTTATAATTTAAGAACATTTCTTATAAAAAAGTCTTTTAAAATAATAAATATTCATTTAAATAATGTGGTTAAATAAATTATATTATTAGTACTATAAAAAACTAATAATTATATATTATAAATTATATTGATATAAAGTAATAATTTAATAAAAATATTTATTTATATATTTAAATATTCAATATTTTTAATTGGTTAATGAAACTAAATTAATACTCATGAACATTTTAATTTAGGAATTTTAATGAATTATTAATTATTAAACATTAAGAAATTAAGTAATTTATTTAATTATTAATTACTGTAAAATTTAAGTGGTAAATTACGATATTTTTATTAGTTAATTTTATTCAATTAAATTTCCTAAAATTTATAAGTTGTTAAAATTCAAAATTTAAATATTATATTAAATAGTTAAGTTGATATTTTTTAATTAATTAATAATTTTATAACAATAATTAATTTGAACATTGATTTGTTAACTTATTAAATAATATATTTTATTCTAATTTAATATATCAATTTATATTGGCATATTATTTAATATATTATATTATTAAACATTGATATAATATACAACGTAAAATAATAATTTATTTAAATTAAAATTAAACTATTGGATAATCTAGTTTGATAATGCTTTATTTACATTAATTGAATTTTAAATTCTGCTAAAATTATTTATCATTTATGAATTATTTATTTATAATTATTAACGTTTAAAATATTTAGTTAAGTTATAATATTAATTTTTTATACTTAAATTTAGTATCATTTGTTTTATTTTATTTATTTTTCAAGAATTTTTTCCCTTCCCCCCCCCCCCAAAAACTGAAGAATCCCCAGGGGGTCTATATGTATTTTTCTGATGATAGGTGCCGGTGACCTAAGGGTGAAGGCTGGTTCGATTTATTCAAGGGAGCGTCGACAAGGTCTCTAGTGAAATCCCACACCGGCCTCTGCTCATCATCCGAGCAACACATCGAAACCAACCAGATCTGCTCCCCTTTAGAGGCGGTGTGGTTCTCCTCCGGTTTCACTTCTCATTCGAATCATCTCGAACAATAGCCCCTAATATCCTGGAAGAAGCTTCGTCCTCCTCTTAAAACCATGATGATGCCCATCTTCTCCTCAACAGTCATTAGATTCACCATCAGCGACGACCAGTTTCCACAGCAACTCCTCCTGCAAGAACAGTAGGTGGTTACTTCTCATGATCAGTAGAATGGGGGTTTTCCACCTTCATTGCGTTGAACAGTGGGATGGAATTCATCAATAGCTTCCATCTCCAACGTCATGAAGGGATAAATTATAGATCTTGTTTTGTGGGTTTTTGTTTGATTTTGGGTAAGTTCTGGTTTTCATTTGTGACTGTGGGTGAACAGAATAGGGATGAGTCAAGATTTGAAAGTGCTACAAAATAATAGAGGTTTTGTGATGTGTGAAGAGGGAGATGTCTTGTTGTTGTGGCGTGAAGAGAGAAAAGTAGTAACATCAGGAGTGACACTGATGACGAATGATGAAATGCATTAGTGACAGCAGGGTACTGGCACAGGGTCATCGAGGGAAAAAATATAGAAAGGGTCACCGATAATCATAAAATTAAGGTTATTGATGGTGCAAAGTAATGCTCCCAATTAGAGATAACTTAAAGGTAACCGACACAAAAAAGGGTCAACGTTAGTTTCAATTAAAAAGAAGTTCCCAGATAAAAAACATTTAGTGTAAATAAGTCACAAGTAAAAATGTTAAGGTTCCCAGTGCAAAAATTAATAGGACACCGATGCACAAAAGGGTCACTAATATAGTAAAAATAAAAAGGTTTCCATTAAATAAAATAAAAGGGGATACCAAAAGATATAACAAATAAATTGTTACCAATTCACTACATCGGTAGCGTAAAGAAATAAAACTAACAATGATTTACATAAATTAAAACTGAGTAAAATGAATTTAAAATCAAAACCTAAGTAGTTAAAAAGAAATAATGATACTAATTAACCGGTTAAAAACATAAAATCAAAAATAAAAAGATTCAAATTCAAGGAATAAAAGAATGATAATTATAATTGACTTATAATAAAACATTAAACACATAAAATTATAAATAAAATTATTAAATAATACTACTTAAATTAAAAACTGGATAATTTTTATACTAAATTGATAAAAGACATAACTGAAAATTTATTAACTGGATTGTAATGAGTAGAAAAGGATAGAATCTGTGACTAAAGAAGTTACTGATAGCTCTTATCTGTCTCACTGGTAGACAACAAACAAGAGTCAATGAATAAAAAATCTAACTGCATACTTAGGATTTAATAATTAATAATTTAAAACACTAGATTAATTAATTATAAAACTAATTAAAAACATTAAATTTAAAAAGTGCACTATTTTATATAATTTAAACTATGTTCTTTACTTCATTAATAAGCGGGATGGTTAAACATTTTAAATAATAAATTTAATATATAATATTAAATTAATGTATAAGTAAATTAGATTGAAATAAGATGATTAAATAATTGGTCAAAATAACTGTTAATTTATTAAAAAGTCACGAATATTATAAATAACAAAAAAAATTAAAAAAATAACTAAATAAGAAAAATAATGTAAGATTAAGATGACTAATTTAAGGCTTAAAAATACATAATTAATTATAAAAATGGATTAATTACCAAATTTAATTAAAAAAATACCAAAATACAAATATTTAGTAAAAAGTGATTAAATAATTAATTAAAAAAAATAAAAATTACGTAAAATTATTTGGAAAAACTATGTAAAAATAGAGCCACATCAGTTGCAGTGAAGAAAAGATTACACAATGATGTGGGGACGATAAACTCTATGTACGCAAACATGGTGATTTCATTTTTATAGGATGGACAGAAGGTGTAATATGGTTATTAAATAATAATAATAACATATTAGTATATAATTTATATGAGATATATTACATAATAATGTAAAGAACACATTAATATAAAGTAGAAGAATAAATAATTCTGAAATAATCGATAGAAGAGATTACCTCTTTTTCGATGTTCTCCCTATAAATATCCATTTAAAGCACTAGAGAAGGAAATTAGAGATGATTAGAACATAAAAAATGTTAATAAGGATGTTTATAAATGAAATTGTTAAGATATATCTCAAATTTATATCTCAATGAGTTGAGAAGAAATGGGAAAGGATGTTCCATTTTATAATTGAGGTGACAGAAACTTTTGGAATCTCTAAAAATATTAATTTATAATAAAATAAAACCACATATAAAAACCTCCAAAATGTCACAGTTTAGAAAATTTGATGATATATTATTGTAATATCATTAAAAAATAAATTTTATGTTTTTTAGATCAATTTAAAACATATCTTTTTAATTAACACATAGTTATTTTATTTAATTTTAACTAAGGTAACAAATATTTCAATGTTAAAAGGGTGAAATATTTACAGATTTGTCATCAATTAGAAATTAAATAAATAATTTTGAACTTTTTATACAATATTATAATTATTATATATATATTTAAATTGTTTTATGATTTTTAAATAATTTAATAATACAATTCTTTTGCAAAATAATCAATAGTGTCAATTTTGACACTCTTTAATTCATGGATTATTAAAAATATAAAGTTAGCAAGTTAACTTAGAACTAAATATTTTATTACATTCCTAAGATTTCAACACCAACTATAAAATTCATTGGATATATTAATTATAAAAATTTCAAATTATTTCAAAAAAATTAGTAACATTTATTTATTATCTCCATTAATAAAATAATTAATACACTAGTTTTGTGAAATTATTTAATAATTTTTTTTCAATAAAAAATAGAAATAAAATTCTATGATGAAAATAAATCCTGTATATTTTATAATAACACTCATGGTCAAATATATTTTCAGGAAAATCCAACAATAAAATGTTATATTTCATAAAACATGAATGAGGTAACTTAACATCACATTAAATAAAATATTACGATGTCATACTCATTTCTATACGGTTTCAAACGTTCAATAACTCAACCCATCAATGATTATGGTAGATATATATGTGGCCAAAAATATTTTGTCAGGTATTTTATCTCTTAATGCTCATTATCATTTTAAAAAAAATTAGTTTATTGACTTTTCATTAATCAAACAATTTATGCATAATCAATATATAAAAATTTAGGGTAATTACTTACTTCCCCAAAATTAAAAATAAAATACAATGATAAACAAAAAAATCATTTAAATTATTTTTTTATTCAAATTTATCTTTTTTATAACCTTATATTATAAATTATATAGTTTTTAAAATATAGAGTAAGACATATTTAACTTTCCATTAAATAAAATAAATTAGGTGTCTTAATCTCATCCATGTGGCATAAAAAGGTTACAATTTATACCCAAGGATGATTTAGTTAAAAAAAATTATCTAATGATATTATTTAATGTGATATGATAATTGTATAACACTACTTTTACTTGTAATTATCCGATTAACCCTTTTACCATATTAATAAAAAAATTACCGATGTTACTATTCATAATGCCCAAAAATAAAATAATAGTAGTTGAATAATTTGGACCTAATGATTCCAAATATGGATTCTATTTTTACAAATTCAAAACACATAAGTATTATTAATTAAATTAAAATTAATCTTACTTTCAGAGTGAGAAAACATGTTTTGAAAAGTTAAAACATTGAAAATGATTGAAATGTTTTTAAATATAAAATCAATGTAAAATCATTTATAAAGACTTTAATTATATTAAATGATAAAAATATAATTTATTTATACTTTAAAACCATTCAATAATTTAATTTAACCATATAAATTTTTTATGAGAAATTTTATTTTCATTTAAAATTTAGTATATTTTTACTTTTCATCAAAACATGAAAGTAATCGGAAAATATCATAAAATAATACAAAGTAAATTTTTATATCCTGATTATAAATAAGAGGATTATATTTTTATATATAAATTATTAACATGTCAAAATTTAAATTGAAAACGGGTTCTCCATTAAAAGGCAGTAAAATGACACTTTTGAAAAATATCAGTTTTTATACATTAAATTGGGTTTATTCATATCCTATGACTAAAATATATATTGGAAGAATATAAACAATATTTTATTAAATATATACCATATATATTTATTTAATTTTATTTACTAATATTAATTCACATAATTTACTAATACAAAATAAAAAAAATTCCATTACATTTAATTGGTTTATATTTTAAATAAATGATTGGT
The DNA here is from genome assembly GCA_963277665.1 of Viscum album. NCBI lineage: Eukaryota > Viridiplantae > Streptophyta > Magnoliopsida > Santalales > Viscaceae > Viscum > Viscum album. Next base: position 909,796,723 of record OY728148.1, read on the forward strand.
AGAATATGGATTCAACCTAAATTTCATAAGTTTGTTATAGATACTCTAAGTAACCAAATGGATAGTTTATAATGGTCATTATATACTAATGGTGTCTTTCGGTTCGTTTAAATTCATGATTGCGTGCAATGTATTATATTAATGAATTAAAATTACTTAAAGAAAATATTTCATAAAAACGCATGGGTGTTACATTATACCCCTTTAAATTTAATTTAATCCTATAAATTATTCACTTGGATACCAATAGATAAGGATAACACTTCTTGATCACATCATCATGTTCCCATATAGCATCTTCAAATTGGTGATTCTCCAAAATACATTAACAATGGGAGTAGTCTTGTTTCGTTGAAATTTTTTGATATGATCCAAAATCTCTATCAGTCAATTTTCATAAGAATGATCATGATCCAATTGTATGAATTATGAGTTTAGTACATGTGATGGATCTGGTATGTACATTATCAAGAGAGATACATGTAATAATTCATGAACTTAAAAGAGAGTCGCTGGAAGCACAAATTAGTAAGCTAACTTCCCAACATGATCCAGAATTTCAAAATGACTGATATACCTAGGGCTTATCATTCCCTTATTTCCCAAAATAATTACTCTCTTCCAGATATATATTCATAAAAACATAATATCACCCAATAAAACTATAGTTCTTTTCATCATTTTTCAACATAACTTTTTTGACGACTCAAATATTAACTTATCTATTATTTAATAGATCTGTCCTTTTCTACCATTTCTTCAACAAAGTACATTATTAATAAATTTATTTCCCAAAATTCATCACAAAATGTTATAGTTATTCACTTGTTTCAATAAAGGTATTCATAAGGATCCGTCTGAATATTCCTGTGAAATCTAATATTATTAAAAAATTCTACCAAAGTTAGGTTCTGATCCTAACCACATTTGAAATCCATTAAGCTTGTTGTCAACATGTATTCTGGATTTTTAATTTTCTTCTCCTACTAATTGTCTCTCTAAGGATGATAAGATGCGATGATATATAACTATGTATCTATAGCCTACTAAAGACTTCCCCAGAATTTAATTGTAAGCCTTATATCCCAATTAGATATAATGAAATGTGTTACTCCATGAAATCTTACCAATTCATTTATATATATCTCGGTAAGATAACATATCAAAAAATACTCTCTAACAGCAATAAATTATGCCAAATTTGTACGAAAATCAACTATAACCTAGATTAAATTATTTCATTTATATGTTTTTGGATGTCTGACGACAATGTACATAGTGATATTTTCCCATTTCCATTATAGTATGGGTAATGGTTGTAACATCCCCTTAGACTTCTGGTCTCTTAGTCATAACTTATAGATAAACAGTGCACCAAGAGAAATATTTAGAAGCTTATCCTTTCTTACCATCCCAGCAGAAAACTTCTTTGATATCCCTATAAATAATTATTATTCTGGGATTAATACAGAATGAAGAACTATGAGCCTCGTGCAATATCACCTATTTTAATTCTATAACGAGTGGAATAAAAACCCAGTTCTAGGACTATATTATTCCAATAATATCAATGTTGAATTTAGGAACACTTCTCACCATCTTTAGTAGCTCTACATCATCCTTCTATACCCATTTAATCATCATTTTTATAGATGGTTGAATATTCATTTGATAAATATATGTTTTCTCTACTTTTTTTAAAATTTAAAGACCCATCCTTCATAAATCCATAAATATTAGACCTTTTGTGACCCACGTCAGGGATATGATAGCACCTTCCTTCACACTTAGAGAATATTATACCTTACTCTCTTTCCTAGGGTGGTATTTAATTGAGCAATCAAAAAAATTTATCAACTACTACCATTTTCATTAGTGATTTTCAGCTTATTTTTTAAGAAAATATACTTTGAACATTAATGACCAGTATAAATATCACACCTTTCACCATAAATATATCACCTCTATATTTTTTAGAAATTATTACCACTGATAAATCCAAATCATGAGATGGGTAATTTTTCTCATGGATTTTTAATTTTCACAAGGCATAATATATCCACATATCATTTTTCATGAGACATATCCCATCCCCTTCATGGATTCAGCACTATAGATCACAATCCTTTCTCCACTGCTAGGGAGTTTGAGAATAAGTGAACTGGATAATCTTCCTTTTATCTCTTTGAAATTCTCATCACATTCCTCTATCTACATGAATATAACTCCTCTCTAAGCCAACATGGTGAGTATAATTGATATTAATAAAAAATAATTCACCAAAACTTGATAATATTCAACCAAACAAAGAATACATCAGATCTATGTTGTCGATGTAGGTCTGTGAAAACTTTTACCAACTTTTATTTTCTATTGATCTATAGAAATCTCATCTTTTTATATTATGGGAAACAATAATGAAACAGTATGTTGCCAATATTACAACTTGGTAAATTTAGCCTAAATATTCTCCTTTATCAATGTATTTAGTACAATTTTCATTTTTTCTTCATGCTTTTTATTATTCTTCGAATATAAAAGAATATATTTTATAAAGACTACCAAAAACTCATCAAGATAGTTTCTATGGACTATATTAATTAGATACATTTAGATAGTGGGTACAATAGTAAGACCAAAAGGTGTCATTATAAATTAATATCATCTTTCCTTGTATGGAATTCCATATTTGGTATATCCTTCTTATTGACCCTAAATTGATGATATCAAGAATGAATATCAATCTGGGAAAAGTATTGGGCTCCATGTAGTTTGTTGTATAAGTTATCAATACAGGGAAAAGAAAATTTGTTTTTGATAGTGATATTGTTATGAGCTCGGTAATCATTATAGAATCTCATTGAAACATATTTATTCTTAAAAAATAGAACAAGATCACCCTAAAGTGACACAATAAGGCGTTTGAATCCCTTGTCATGATCCTCTTATCATTGCTTCATCAATTATTTCAACTCAATTAGGTCAATTCTATAGGGTTTCATTAAAATAGGAATAACACCTGATAAGAGTTCTATTGAGAACTAAACATGACGATTTAGTGGAAGACCAAGAAATTATTCTAGAAATAAATCATTAAACTCCCAAAGAAATGGATTATTCTTAATTTTGAGTTTCTCCCCAACCATTTGATATAGATAAAATTCATTTATTGTAACCATGATCCACAATATGGAATAAATTTCCATTGGAATTTCATACTCATCATGCATCGATAGATGACCATATATTTATCCAGAATATGATACCTGTCTTCTATTGGAAATTGATAAGAGTTCAATATCGAGAAATAAATTCAATGACAATAATCACTTCAAATTACTATAAATGAAGTATCAAAATATTTGAAGTAAGTGCTTTCTAAAAAACATAAAATGGAGAAGAAATATAAAATTCTGAAACGACTGTTATACCATTTGAAGATGTCACAACTAACCCAACATCTAATTATTTAGGTAATATAGAAATATCCTTAGAAAATTATTCAGAAATAAAAGAGTTGGTGGATAAAAAATCTAATAAAACATTTTCTACTTTAGAGTGGATGGTAACTGTACCTTTCACTACTAGTTTACCATATTACACATCACTAATAGTAATTTCATGTGAATTTCCTTTATCCATAGCCTTAATAGATTTATGACATAGATCATCATCAATAAATATTGGATTAGGGAATTGGTTGGAATAATTTTCCATTTTCTTGCATTTGTTTCATTATACTGTAAGTGGTGCATTCGGTTCATCCTTTTCCCTATTCAAATCATCAGAAATATTTTTCTCATCATTTCGGCATTAAAATACCCGATGACCATGTATCCCACACTTAAAAAAAATTAGTCCCTTTAAGACAATTTCCACTATGATTCTTTCCATTATTTGACCATAAGGGAAATTCTTCTTCTTTTCAGTGTGTTATTTTGATTTTCTATTAAATTACATTTTTATCATCTTATAAAAAACATAGGATAGATCAGTTACTATAATCTCTCTCATAACATTGAGATCACATCGAATGATTTCTTCATAGCTATTGAAGTCCCTTATAGAAAATTCCATTTAGAGACATGGTTTTAATCCTCTAAAGAATCAATCTATTTTACACTCATGTTGGATAATAATTACAGATTTGAACCTTGTATATCTTGAAATATTTTCTACATTGGTACCAACAAATTCAATATTATTTTACATAATCTCATGGAACTACTTCTCCATCACTATTTGAATAATTTAGGGAACTAATTATTGAAAAATATGTTCCTGAACTTTTCCCTTTCCCTAGAGTCATGTTTACCTCTTCACATCATATTTTGGACATGATTCAACAAATGATCATGTTCACCTTGCAAATGATAAACTGCCAAATGACTTTATCATGCACTGAACAATGGAGAACTGAAAATATCTTTTTAGTGATTTAATCCATTTTTCAGATATTAGTGTATCAAAAGACTTGCTGAAAGTTGAGGGAAATTTCCACATGAAGGAATATATAGAATTTTGGTCCTTACTTTACTCACTTTTATATCATTCCTGATTTATAGCATGAGAAACGTTTTTGATAATAGTGTCAAAAATTTGCATTCTATATCCCATAACATTTAGTTTTTTAGGAGGATAATCATTTTATTTCCCCTCTTATTCAGTGTTAACATGGTTCATTTGAGTTTTAGACATTCAAGAAACCCAAGAAGAATAATACGAGGAAGACTAATCATAATTGGAAAACCACATAATCAAGAATAAAATTTCAATTTAGAAAAACTTAGGTTTTATCTTATTTTTTTCATGATCATTTCTAGAACAAAAGGATTGTAACTTATACATTGACATAACCTTAGGCTTGCTAATATGGTTCTATCATCCTTGTTTCCAATGATTAAATAAAAATTTTCTATAATACCAAATATAAATATTATTACATTTCACTAAATTATATTACTTAAAAATAGAATAATATTCATTACAAAACATAAAAAACACACTAGCACTATATAGGTTTATTTTCTTTAGAAACTAGGAAACATAAAAACATGGTTTATAGGACATCTACATTTGTCTCCTACTTATTTCTGTATAACTAAAACTCTTTTTTACATATTTTTCTTTGTACCCTTCTTCATGACATGGGGAAAAGTAACATAATACATTGTGAGATTAGATTCTCAGTAAGGATCCATGACTGATCTAGGGGAAGGATATGCAAGAGTTAGTGGAAGTGCATTCAACTCTTTTATCTGAGGCTGATTATGAGAAATAGGTCTCTAGTCAGCTGTTGGTGGATTTTCTAGAGGGAACTCAATTCAATGGGATTCATAGTCTAAGGATGAAGAAGGAATTCAAGGGGAATTGTGATGAAGGGGGTGGATTGTGGTTGTGGGAGAAAATACAAAGTCCGGAAGGATAATTCTCAACATCTGAAACGTTTTGAGAATTTGTTAGCTAGTAGGGCCAATGTGATGGCTGATGAAACTACTGACCAGTTTCAGGGTTGTAAGAAGAGCATGGTTCATCAAAATGAAGAAAAAAATCAAGAGTGAGGATCATAAAATACGTAATTCGGGGGAGGAATTGGGAAAGGTAGACAAGGAAAATAGTAAGTAAATTTTACATCTCCATATATATTCTGATGAATTTATGAAGGAAGAATTCATTAATCTCATGGAATCAAAGAAGGAGAATAAAAAAATCATAGAGAGACATCTTTGAGGTGATTTCAGAAAAAATCAAAGAGAATAGATCTACAAAAGACCTTATTTTATCATGTGGATTCTATGAAAGAAAAATCAATTCGGAGGAGTACATCCAAACATGGGACAATCATGTTAATTACATTTAAGACCTTGTAAAAGATGATCCAGATACAAAAGCCTAAACCCTATATTGGGGGATATATCGGGTAAGCAATACCAATATCTTTATTCTCACTATTAAAAAAATTGGTATTTCTTACTGTGAATAATGATTTCACCCTTGAACATTTATAGTTCCCCACTTTTCTTCAAAATTTTAAGGGAAATAATAATTTAATCTTAGTAGTTATAGTATCTTGTATATGAAATATTGTGATATCATGTCATGGGATAAATCATAAATGTTCCTAAAGAAACTAGAACATATTTCCAAATGTCATAACATAAGTCATGGAATTTTTTGGAATACACATATGTATGTAAAATAATTTCATATTAGTCAAGTATCATTTCTATGACCATCATAGTGGACAATGTCCATTACTGAACCGAGTTCACACCTCATCCAAACCCTATAATATTTAACTAAGATCATTTCCCATTCTAACCCTATATATCTCAACATATATAAATCCTCATCCAATTCAATGGAGTGATATATATATCTCACCCATATCATAATAAAATCATTTTTACATGTTCAATAAAAAAATCATTCTTCATTGCAAAACTCATGGAATATAATGGGTTTCTTAATCATCATTCCATAAAATCATAATCCATATAAAAAATGATTTCATAAATATAATTACATCATAAAAAAATTCAATCCATAGGAATAATATGTATATTACACTTGAAACAAAAACCTATAAAAAAATTTCATTATATATGGAAAATATTTTGGAATGAACTCTTGAAATTAATTCTTGTGGAAAATATTCATTCTTCTTCAAAAATAGTTTGTTTTATCAAAATTCCAAGAAATTTTAAAATAAGATATTTTTTTGAAATTAAACATGATATATTTTAATGGAGTATTCATGGAAAAATTCATTTTTAAAATGATAAATTCCATTCATACCATATATGTTTGAAGAAAACATTCCTCTTTTACTTTTGTCAAAAATTCAAAAAAGTTCCTCATTTCAAAAATGACTAAAGAATCCATTCATACCATTTAATAAATATTCAAAAATTTGTAAAGAAGTATTTATAAAAATTTAGAAGGATATAAATAATAATATGGAATACATTTTTAGGAAACATGGTAATGTATGATAAATATACTCTAGTAAAAACGTCTGAATTAAGAATATAACATAATAGTAGGATTTTATAATTATCCCTTAACATTGGTCTAATAAACATTTAATGTATCTAAACCTCACTTATAATAATATAAATGTTTTCATTGACTTAGTATATAATATTATAATTTTTCTGATATCATATATGATCATATTATAATTTTCTTCTTAATAACATTAAATTATTATTCGTTATTCGAGTATTAATGTCTTCTTTTTCATATGCATGTTTTATCAAATAAGATATAATTATCTATCTAAGATCATATTTACATAATTAATAAATGATATTAACATAATATATACCATATTTATTCAATATATACATTTATATAATCATTATTTAATGGATATCATGTATAATGAATCTCATCGTATCGTGGAGACGTTAGGTCGTACATACATACGAGCGATGACATCATTCCCATAACTGTGAAATGGTATAGATGTGGATGGTAAATTGTTTCTTAGAAGATAAATATAATGTTATAATAATACCATATTGTTATTATTTACATAATTATTATCATATATGTATGTTGGCGATGATAAAAAAAGTACATAATCGCTTGGAGATGGTAATCCATACATACAGATGCTATTTATTTCATTTTTCATAAGATGGATAGAATGTGGAATATTGTTGTAAATGATAATAATATAATCTAATTACATAATTGATACTATAATTATTTCAGTATAATGAAATCAACTCATTAAGAAGATGTATAAGAAGAAACAATTTTGAATGAATCAGTAGAGGAGACTACCTCTTCTTGAATGTGCTCCCCAATATTTCTTCTTAATTAAATAATGTTTGAATTTGGAGAAGAAAATAAACTCTATAATATAAATAAGGAAGTTGAGAATTAAATCTTTATAATATAGAATATATTTAAGGCTCAATTGTTTTTGGGGAAATGAGGGAGGGGGTTCCCATTTAAAATTGAGGTGAGGGGCAATTTTCAATTGTCCAAAAATATTTTTTATAATAAAATAAAACCACATCCAAAACCCCCCATAATGAAATAGTTTTAAATATGAGATGATATAAGATATCAATATCATCAATCAATAAATTTCAGACATTTTTTTCTATCAATATTAACCTTATCATTTTAATTATCACTGGTTATTCTATTTAATTTTAACTATGGTAATAAATATTTCAATATTAAAAGGGTGAAATATTTATTTATATGATGTAAATTAGACCATATAGCAATAATTTATAACATTTTAGGACATATCATAATTATTTTATATTTTTTAAAATGTTTTAATATTTGTGAATAATTTAATAATACATTATTTTCTTAAAAAAACAATAATGTCAATTTTGAAACTATTAAATTCAGTAATTATTAAAAGTATAAAGATAAAAAGTAATATTTAAGAAAATATTTTATTATATTACTAATAGGATTATCTCATCTATAAAATTCATTTTATATTTTACATTTCCAAAATTATATTTATTTTATTATTATTAATAACATTTATTCGTTATCTCTATTAATAAAATAATCATTACATTTGTTTTGGGTAATTATTTAATATACATATTTTTTGAATAACAATTATGATTAAAATACCATGATGAATATAAGTCCTCTATATTACAAAATAATACATATAGTTCAATACATATTCTTGAAAATAATACATAAAAATTGGTATATATCTTAAAACATGAATGATACAAATCTAACATCACATTAAATAAAAAATTATGCGTGTCATAATCATTCACATATGGCTCCAAATGGTCAATAATGAGATGATGGGATGCTTATGGTCATGATATAATCGACCAATAATATTTGGTCAAGTGTATCTGTCTTTTAATGGTTATTATCAATTTAATAAAAATTATTTTATTTTTTTCTTAAATCAAATAATTTCTGCAATCTCAAATTATAAACAATTAAGACTATTATTTACTACATTAAAAAAATTTCCATGATAATTAAAAAAAATATATCTTTTTAAGGATTTTATATAGTAAAATTTTACTCTTGTATAATCTTATATTAAAAATGATATTTTTATAAAATTTTGAGTAAGACATATTTAACATTAATTTAAACAAATTAAATTAAATCTTCTAATCTCATCCAAGTAGATTTCAAATGATACCATTTCATCCAAAGTATTACTTAGATGAAAATTAAGACATACAATATTATTAGGAAAAGTGTTAGGTTAATTTCCGAATACTATTTTTAAACTTAATTACACAATCTACGCTTTTATCGTATTAATAAGAAAAACATTACAAGAGTTACTATTCATATAGCCGAAAAATAAAAGAGAGATATTTCAATAATAAATAACTAGGGATAAAAAATACTGAATTATTTTTTCCAAATTCAAGACACAATATTTTTATTACTTAAATTAAAATTAATCACATTTTCAGACATAGAAAATGAGTTTTAATAGTTAAAGCATTACAAAAGATAGAAATGTTTTCACATCTAAATTCAATGTAAAATTATTTCCAATTACCTAAATTATATTAGCTAATAAAATTATAATATATTTATACATTAAAACCATTAAATAATAAAATGATTATAATAAATTATTCTATTGAAAAATTTGTATTTAGTTATAATTTAGTATATATTTACAATTCATCAAAAATTGAAATTTATCGAAAAAATATAAAAAATTCATTCAAGGTATATTTTTATACACCAATTAAATATAAGAGGTTTATTTTTTATATAAAAATTATTAATGTGTTAAAAATTTAATTTAAAAAGGGTTCTGTATTAAAAGATGATAAAATTACCCTTTTGAAAAATATAGGTCATTATACATAAAATAGGGGTTATTAATATTCCATGAAAAATATATATATTGGATGAATATCATAAATATTTTATGAAATGTATAAAATACAATTCATTAATTTCATTTACTAATTTTAAATCACATTATTTATTAATAAAAAACACAAATATTTACTTTATATTTAATTTTCATAGATTTTATATATATAAATGGTAGCCAATGAATTTACCATACATTTTCATATGTTATTTATGTTTACTCCCTATAACCTAAAGGCTAAGTGATAATGGTAATTTTATTCAAATAGTGTCTCACATATCGTTAAAACACAAAATTGTGTGCCATACATGATATTGAAGAATTAAAATTACATAAAGAATGTATTTCATAAAAACATCATTGTGTTTCAAGTTTTAGGGTTAAATTATTCAGGTTTATAAATGTTTAGTGATATGTTAAAAAATGAATTAACAGTGATGCAATATAGAAAAAATATAACCTGATTATGTATCAATGTATTATCTTATATGTTTGATCACTTATGTTAGATATTAACTCATAGTTCAAAGTTCATTACCAACCCAAGTTGGGGTTATATCTATTATTTTAGTATTTTTAACATGATGTTTTGTGTTAACATAAATAATTTACATCAAGAATTAACTCCCCATGTCGTACATGGTGTAACTATGAATCAATTGTTGAGTAAATCATAAAACATTATTTTTAGATTAGGGAGTCTACTCGACATATCAAGGAACTATGAGTTATTGTAGCTGACAAGTTAATCATACCCGAATCCTTTCACAAAACATATCAGGATAAATAATGATATTTTAGAAAAGGAATATGGAATCTTTCCACTAGGATATATAAGAGTCAAGATATTTCAAATCTACCAGTGAGGACTATTGTGTTTTGAAAAATAGTGGGAGATTAATGAAAATAAATTAGGATAAAATATTTATATTTTTTAAAAAGTATTAATTATATAATATTAGATTTTAGAAATGGTAAATCAGAAAAATTAAATAATATCACTATGATCCATGCTTGATTAGGATAAACATATCACTAGTGTGAATTTCTAGGAAGAGTATAAACCATTACGATGAGCACTACTAAAAAAAATGGTTTGTGTTGGAAGCCCCACATCATGAGTTTATTTTCGAAGAATTTAATAGGAAAAAATTACATCTCTACTTGAAACATTTTAATGACTGTATGAATGTAAAATTATTTATGTTATGATCCCTGTCCAAAGATATTTTAAAGAAATATGATGATATAAATATAGTTATGGATTTCATCATTTATCACCATAAGGATCTATATAAGTATAACCAGAGATCATAGAAACATGAGATCTATAATGCATTATTTTGAATGATTCATATACAGTATATGAAATATGGGGAACATTTAGTCTTGATGGTTGGATATATTCAACCCCTAGACATATTTTTTTTAAAATACTTACTGATATTTTCACTAGACTCATTATGTCCTCAATAAATTAAATCTTCAATAGTTTTATTGAGAATTATAATATGATAAATATATATATAAATCTTTCAATACATCATAAACGTATATCTCATGTTGATAAATACATCGGACATGACAAACCTGCTGTCTATATAGTGAATTAGAATAAAAAGATTAAGGAAAAGGGGCTAAAGAATCTTTCTTATTCTAATGCTCAGCAGAAAAATCCTTCTAAGAAGAATATTATCCAATTTAATAGAATCAGATAACATTTGGTAAAATTTTCATCTAGATAGTAGGGAAACCAGATGATTAATTTCACCCAATTATGGAAGAAATGGGAAGCATCCGCAGAATTCATTATTGAGTGTAATCTTTCAATAAATACAATGTGGGTTATAGATATTTCCTCTCCTGTTTAAGATTTTATCCAACTATATGAACCATGTGGATTTTGAGATATTTATAAAGATTATATGTATCTATGAAATTAACTGTCCTCAGGCTCGTGCCGTGACTACCCCAAGCCCGCCTTCCATAGGCCAGTGGCTGGAAACTAGCACCAAAGGCGTAAATCCCGATAACTGGGAATGCATTGCCTTTATAAAAGTAAACAAAACACTACAAAGTACAAGCGAAAGCAAAACAATGAGAAAAAAACTGAAAACAGAAGTAGTGATGAAAGTAAATGGGCCAGAAATACAGGCCCAACTATAAAGTACAATGTAAAAGACAAAATAGCTGGAAGCAAAGAAGCAGTTCCTGGGTCGTCCACCTCGAATCCTACCTAAAAGGTAGGTACAGATAGAGCAGCTCATGGATCGTCCACCATGGATCCTACCTGAAGGGTATGTATAGATAGCGCATCTCCAGGATCGTCCACCACGGATCCTACATGAAGGGTAAGTACAGATTGCCTCTACAACGCTCTCGCCCGTCAACCTCTTCCGAGTATCGTCACGTCGTGAAGTCCACCTCCAGATACCATCCCGTCCTTGAACACTCGGCCTCTGTCAGCGCTGCCCATCGTCTACAACCAACACAACAAGGTGCGGGCATATCCCATGCAGGGGTGAGTATAACGATACTCAGTAGGGACCTCGAGACCCTAAAGTTATCACTAAATCCAACAAGTATAACCACAAAAAATATCTCAACAGATAACCTCTACTTAGGTATATTCCCATACATATACCTAAGTTATCAAGTGACCCATCACAATCATGAGGTAAACACAGAGGTCATAGACTCAGCTCAAACCAGGATTTTCATTATACAAATTGTAACTACTGAAGAGCTATGTCTCTGGAGAGTACAATGATCATGTCACGACTCTGAGGTACTGCTCACTTACCTAAGACTACTGAGGTACTCCTCATGTCGAGTACCGCGGGTCTGTCACCTCACACAGCAGTGCTCCTCTGCCATGGGTTTGCCAACTCACACAGTAGTTCTCTCCCTCATAGCCTACAGAGGTACTCCTCCTGTCGAGTACCACGGGTCTGCCACCTCACACAGTAGTGCTCCTCCGCCATGGTTCTGCCACCTCACAAAGTAGTGCTCCCCACTGGGCTATGCAAGTCACTCTGAATCGAATTAGAAAAGTAGTCATCATCTCTTAGCTAGCTACACGGTCTCCGTACTCTGTACACCTGTCTCCGGGAGGGTCCAGTCCACGAGCTACAGGTCAATACTCCAAGTATCATAATGTCCCATGAAGAAGTATCTCAAAGGACCTCCTCATCATAGGGGTCTCAATGCAACTGACGACATGCCAATTGGACGTCCGGTCTAGGAGTTATTAGCCTTTTCGTCCCTGGGGTCCGGTTGGTTTCATGTGAGAACCAACCCGGTCGTATCTCAACTGTACCCCGAACTCTCATAGGGTATTCTCATAGGGACCGTTTCTCAACGTGATCACCAACGCCACTGACGGTTCGCCAAACGGACGTCCGGTCTGAATGTTATTAGCTTTTCCGTTCTAGGGGCCCGGTTGGATTTTGGGTACAATCCAACCCTGCCATACTCCAACTACGTCCAAACCACAGGCGAAGTATGGGAAAAGTTCCGTCTCATCACTGGGAATCCAAAAAGTCGACGACATGTCAATCGGACATCCTGAGCTCAAGTTATAAGCATTTCTGCTCCGAGGGCCCGGTTGGTTTTGTGCTCGAACCAACCCGTCCAAACCCAAAGTTCTCTGGAACCTTGAGTGTAATATACCGAAACGACCGTTTCGATCCAAGGATCATATCGCAACTGATAGTGCATCGATCGGAGGTCAATATCCCATGTTATGGGAAAAAGACCAAAAGTGGTTTTAAAATGGGGGTTTCGGGCCTAGACCGACCCAGCTCGAGACCCCCTGGGTCGGCCCGAACCGGGTCAACCCGACCTGGGTCCGGGTCCGGCCCACATGGGCGTGGCCCGGCACGCTGGCCAGGGGGCTCAGCCGAAACGGCCGAGGGTTTGGGGTGCGAGGGGGGGGGGGGGCGCTGCCCCCCGCCTGTTTGTAACCGCGACCCCCATGTGGGGGGGGTTGCTGTCAGGACAGCCGGGGGTCGTAACCCTCGGCTCCTCCTCTGACCGGCCGGCCCGCTCCGGCAGGCCGGCTGCTGCTTCCACGGGACCGGCAAGGGCCGGTCCCCCTGCTCCGACACCGGCGGCCCGGAACCGGCCGCTGGTCCCTGCTCAGTCGCGGCTTAAGCCGCGGCCTTGGTCCGTCCGGCGTGGCGCGACGGCGCCGGGCCACTCCGCTGCGCCCCTCCGCTGTGGCCCTGCTCCGGCCACAGTGTTTTCGTGATTCTCTCACACGGCGCGACGAAGCCGCGCCTTTGTTTGACTTCAATGGCGTGGCGCGACGGTGCCACGCACCCTTGTCGTACGATCCCACGTGGTGTTGTTGCACCGCGCCACTTTCCTTCGAACCGCAACAACATAAAGATAAGGGAGGAGGGTCGACCGTGTTTGTGCGGTCCGACCCCCTCCCGTTAATCGATAGAAAGTGGCAATGTTTCACGAAGAATGACAATGGAAATAATCACAACAACAAAAATCCTCTACCTCGTTGAATTCGATGAGCGAGGGTTCGTCGCGGAAGAAGGTTCCACACACTTGATAGAGATCGTCCGAGGAGGAACGGTGTCTCCCTTCCATTGACGCGGGATGGAGGAATGAAAGGGTGTCCGACGGATCATCGATCTCTAAGGAAGGCGTCTCTCACCGTCATCTGTCGTCGGAGGTCGGCGTTCTTCGCGTTCTTCGTCGAGGGAGAAGAACTTCAAGAACTTGAGCAAATTATCCCCAATCCTCTCACAACCCATAAACTATAATAAAATAAGAGTTTGTCTTATTTTATTCCTCAAGCCGAGCGTTTCGAAATTCAAAAACGAATCAAACAATTAATTTAATTAATTGCAACGTTTAAACCGCCCAATTAATAGAGGCGTTTCGTAAAAAAATTAAAACAAGGATTGACTTCAAATTAATGGGGGATGCGGTTGCGTTACCTTATTTAAGGAGGGGGTTTAGGAAGAAAAGAAATAGTGAGGCTCATGTGGGCCCCACCTCACAATTATCTTCCATAGTGGGTAGGATATTGTGGGTCTGACTTCATCCACTTAGCTTAGGTTAAACAAAAATAAATTAAAATTGGTTGCACCACTTTTATTTTATTCCTTTACTTAACACCAAAAATTTAAAAACCACACCCGAGCAAACGCAACTCCAAAAAAGGTGTTTCTATGCAATTACCAGCGCTGTGATTCCATTGGTGTCCTCGGATTTCGATTCAAAGCACCGGTTCAAAAGTTGGAATAACCCGCTCGTTCGTTCATTGAACATACACGAGCTAATCTTCAGAAATTGATTCCGGGAACACCGGGCCTCGGAATCAGGTGCCGTAAGAAACTGCATTCTTGTAAATTCCAAAGAAAATTAGGGAAAAATTTCCATTGAATTTTACAGGTCTTTACATTACTACCACCTCAGGGTTTTACGTCCCCATAAATCCATAACACAAACTAGGGAAACAAATGTGGTACTGAGCACGAAACTGATCCTTCTACTCCCATGTGCTCACCTGGAGGTTCTCGTGCTTCCAGAGGAAGTGCACCTGAGGAATTGACCGTTCACATAGGACCTGCTACTGTCGATCCTCGATCTCCATTGGATCCTCCATGCATGTCACCCTGTCATCGACGTCCAACTCTATGAGGTCGATGATGTGTGAAGGATCATACACATATCCCCTCAGCTGAGGTTCATGGATGATATTATGTACCCAGTGCAACTGAGGGGGATAGGTCAAGAGGTAAACCACCTCGCCTACCCTGCTGAGGACCTAGAAAGGTCCATTGAACCACATAGATAACTTGTCGCCTCTGCCACATCTCCGTAAACCTCATCGAGGCGAGACCCGTAAGAAAACGTGGTTGCCATCCTCGAACTATAGTGGTCTCTTCCTCCTGTCATCATAAGGCTTCTTTCGGCTCTGAGCTATCCTCATCTACTCCTGGATGACATGGACCTTCTCTGTCATGGCCTGGACCATCACTGGTCCCACAAGTGCTGCTATGATTTCTTCTTTTCCGATAATAGAAATTCGGTCTCATCCTCGGGATGAACAACATTCGTTGTCTAATGCAGTCAACCCTGACATGGATGATATAAATCCATACCAAGGATGACATCGTAAGGCCTCGACGCTACTACCAATAGATCCAACTGTTACTCTCTCCTCCAAGGGTTGAGTCACAATGTTGGCATCCGTTTGTGGTCACTAGGTCTCCTCCAGTAGAAATCTTGAAAGTGAGGGTCAAGTCAACAGCTTAAACCGGAACCTCTTAGTACAAAAATTGAAGGAAGAAAATGTCACAAAGGTAAGTGTCTTTTTATTATTGCATCTCATAGTAAAAAGACAAAAATTTAACAACAACATGGAACTAGAAGTACAAAGAACAAAATGGAAACCACTAGTTCCGCTCCTATCCACCTGCTTCTGAAGCTCCGTAGTTTTATGCTTCTACTGCCTGATGCTGAGCTCTCCCATGTCCACCTGTTCCCTGTGTTTGGGGTGGACCCCCTGGTGGTGATGGTGGCAACACCTCGAAGCGTCGTCCACCTCCAACTGCACGGACAACTCCTCTCCCTCGGCCTTCTACTCCTTGCGGTCCACCTCAATCAAACCTCTGCCTCTGCCTGGGAGGTTCTTCATTTATCTGCTGATCATCTGCATGGCGGGTCAGATAGTCATGTGCCATGTGACCAATCCCGCCGCAAGAGTAACACTACATGGAAGGTCTGTCTCTGTCATTCCCCTTGGTTCCTCTCATTGTCGACCCTGAGTCTTTCGGTCGACCACCTGTAGGTATGGTTCTCTTGGACCTCTGCGTCATCTATCTACTACCTGTTGCAGAAGATTCTGCCACATGTCGGCTAGTGGTGGGACCTACTACTAGAGACTGATCAGAAACGAAACTCCCTACTACGAGGGCTCGCTCCAACACCCCTGTCTATGTCAGGATGCTGTGAGAAACAACAGAAGCTCTAATCCCTCACCTGATCCCCTGCTCGAAGGTTTGGGCACTGATGTACGGGTCCCGTACCATATCTATGGAGTAGCACGAGAGGTCTATGAACCTCGCTGAGTAATGCACCACCGTCATCCTACCCTGTTGTAGATGCAGCATCTCTTGTATACGCACCTCTCGAATGGTGGCTGGTACAAACTCAGCCCGAAACAGGCTCTCGATGTCTTCCCACAGAAGTGTCTCATCGTCATGTATCTAGAGCATCAGGCTCCACCATCTGCATGCTGCTGCCTGAAGAAGGATGGCAGCAAGGATCCCCATGAAGTCTGCTAGCGTCCCCACATGCCTGAAGACTCTCACCATAGACTCCAGCAAATCCTCAGTCGCCTGCGGGTCTATCTATCCCTCGAATCTGGGTGGCCTCTGGCGCTGGAGCTCGTACAGTGTGCTCAAGCGACATGCACCCTCTGTTGTTGGGGCTGGTGGCATCGGTGGCCAAATGGGGGGTAGTACCGCTGGTACCTCAACTGGAAAAGGGCCCTGTACTGAGGCCACGTCCCTCGGCGGGCTATCAGTACGTACAAGTCTCGGGGATCTATCTAGTCGTCCACATGGAGGCATCCTGAAAGAAACATACGTGACATGGTCAAATGATTATACCAGGTGAGCTGACCTGGTTTGAGCTGTTTTAAGGGAAAACCATTGAAAACACACATGCAATCAGTGTTTTCGTGCACAAAGTCGGAAATCAGTTGTCAGGGTCCTGGTGTATGGATACGTCAGCCTCCCACACCAACACTGGACTCCCTGAACTGGAAACCACACTCGGTACCCTTAACTCTATTGCTTCATAGAAGAAAAAGATCAGAGTTATGAGTTCTATGGTAGAATCGACCTCGCTCTCATACCAATTTGTCACGACCTATCCTCGGGCTTGTGCTGTGACTACCCCAAGCCCGCCTTCCATAAGCCAGTGGCTAGAGACTAGCACCAAAGGCATAAATCCTGATAACTGGGAAGGAATTTCCCTTATAAAAGTAAACAAAACACCAAAGAGTACAAGTGGAAGCAAAACACCAAGAAAAAAACTGAAAACAGAAGTAGTGCTGAATGTAAAGGTGCCGGAAATACAAGCCCAACTGTAAAGTACAAGGTAAAAGACAAAACAGCTAGAAGCAAAGAAGCAGCTCCTGGGTCGTCCACCTCGGATCCTACTTGAACGGTAGGTACAGATAGTGCAGCTCCTGGATCGTCCACCACGGATCCTACCTGAAGGGGAGGTACAGATAGTGCAGCTCCTGGATCGTCCACCACGAATCTATCCTGAAGGGTAGGTACAGATAGCCTCTACAATGCTCTCACCCATAAACCTCCTCCGAGTATCGTCACATCGTGAAGTCCACCTTCGGATACCATCCAGTCCTCGAACACTCGGCCTCTGTCAGCACTTCCCATCGTCTACAACCAACACAACGAGGTGCGGGCATAGCCCGTGCAGGAGTGAGTATAACGATACTCAGTAGGAACCCTGAGACCCTCAAGGTCTAACTAAATCCAACAAGGATAATCACAAAGAAGATCTAAATAGATAACCTCTACTTAGGTATATGCCCATACATATACCAAAGTTATCAAGTGACCCGTCTCAATCATGAGGTAAACACAGAGGTCATAGACTCTACTCAAACCAGGATTTTCATTATCCAAACTGTAACTACTGAAGAGATCCATCTCTGGAGAGTACAATGATCATGTCACAACTCCGAGGTACTACTCACTTACCTAAGACAGTTGAGGTACTCATCATGTCGAGTACTGCGGGTTTATCACCTCACACAGTAGTTCTCCTCCGCCATGGGTCTGCCACCTCACACAGTAGTGCTCCCACTCATAGCCTACAGAGGTACACCTCCTATCGAGTGCCGTAGGTCTGCCACCTCACACAGTAGTGCTCCTCTGCCATGGGTTTGACACCTCAGAATTTAGTGCTCCCCACTGGTCTATGCAAGTCACTCTGAATCGAATCAGACAAGTAGTCATTAGGTCTCAGCTAGCTACACAGTCTCTGTACTCCGTACACTCATCTCCGGGAGGGTCCACTCCACGAGCTATAGGTCGATACTCCAAGTATCAAAATGTCCCACAAAGAAGTATCTCAATGGACAGCCTCATGATAGGGGTCTCAGCGCAACAGACGGCGCATCAATCAGATGCACAGTCTGTGAGTTATTAGCCTTTTCGTCCTAGGAGTCCGGTTGGTTTCGTGTGCGAACCAACCCGGCCGTATCTCAACTGTACCCCAAACTCTCATAGGTTATTCTCATAGGGACCATTTTTCAACGTGATCACCAACGCCACTGACGGTTTGTCAAACAGGCGTTCGGTCTGAAAGTTATCAGCTTTTCCATTCCAAGGGCCCGGTTGGGTTTCGGGTACAATCCAACCTGTCCATACTCCAACTCCATCCAAACCTCAGGAGAAGTATGCCAAAAGTTCCATCCCATCAATAGAAATCTAACAAAGTCGACAACACGTCAATCGGACGTCCGGAGCTCATGTTATAAGCATTTCCGCTCCGAGGGCCTGGTTGGGTTCGTGCTCGAACCAACCCAGCCGAACCCAAAGTTCTTCATATCGTTGAGTGTAATATACCGAAAAGACCATCTCGATCCCTGTATCGCATCACAACTAATGGTGTGTAGATTGGAGGTATGTATCCCATGTTATGGGAAAAAGACATAATGTGGTCCGAAAATGTGGGTTTTGGCCCCAGACTGACCCGGCCTGAGACCCCTTGGGTTGGCCCGAACAGGGTCTACCCAACCCGGGTCTGGGTCCGGCCCGCTTGGGCGAGGCGTGCTGGCCAGGTGGCTCGGCCGAAACGGCCGAGCGTTTGGGTTGCGGGGGGGGGGGGGGGGGGGGGGGGCGTTGGCCCCCGCCTGTTTATAACCACGGCCCCCATGTGGGGGGGGGCTGCTGCTGTCCGACTAGCTGGGGTCATAACCCCCGACTCCTCCTCCTCCGACCGGCCGCCCAGCTCTGGCCGGCCGGCTGCTACCGCCACGGGACCAGCATGGGCCGGTCCCCCTGCTCTGACGCCATTGGCCCGGAACCGGCCGACGGTCCCTGCTCCGCCACGCCGTCGCACCGCGGTGTTTTCATGATTCTCTGGCGTGGCACGACGACGCCGCAACTTTGTTTGACTTCAACGGAGTGGCGCGACGACGTCGCACACCATTGTCGTACGATCCCGTGCGGTGTAGTTGCACCGTGCCGCTTTCCTTCAAACCGCAACAACAGAAAGATAAGGTAGGAGGGTTGGTCGTGTATGTGCGGTCCGACCCCCTCCCATTAATCGATAGCAAGAGAAAAAGTTTCACGAAGAACGACAATGAAAATAGTCACGAACAAAAACAAAATCCTCTACCTCGTCGAATTCGATGAGCGGGGGTTCGTCGCAGAAGAAGGTTCCGGACACTTGACGGAGATCGTTCGAGGAGGAACAGTGTCTCCCTTCCATTGATGCGGGAAGGAGGAACGAAAGGGTTTGCGTCAGATCATCGATCTCCAAGGAAGGCATCTCTCACCATCGTCCGTCGTTGGAGGTCGGCGTTCTTCGCGTTCTTTGCATTCTTCGTCAAGGGAGAAGAACTTCAAGAACTTGAGAAAATTCTCCCCAATCCTCTCACAACCCAACAACTCTAATAAAATAAGAGTTTGTATTATTTTATTCCTCAAGCCAAGCATTTTTAAATTCAAAAACAAATCAAACAATTAATTGAATTAATTGCAACGTTTAAACCACCCCATTAATAGAGGCGTTTCATAAACAGATTAACGCAAGGGTTGACTTTCAATTAATGGGGGTGCGGTTGCGTTACCTTATTTAAATAGGTGGTTTAGGAAGAAAAGAAACGGTGGGGCACATGTGGGTCCCACCTCAAAATTATCCTACCTAGTGGGTAGGATATTATGGGTCCCACTTCATCCCCTTAGCTTAGGATAAACAAAAATAAAACAAAATTGGTTGGAGCACTTTTATTTTATTCTTTTACTTAACCCCAAAAATTTAAAAACCACACCCGAGCAAACAAAACTCCGGAAAAGTTGTTTCTATGAAATTACCGGCACTGCAATTCCTTCGGTATCCTCAGATTTCAATTCCGATCACCGGTTAAAAAGTTAGAAAAACCCGCTCGTTTGTTCACTGAACGTACACGAGCTAATCTTCGGAAATTGATTCTGGGCACACCTGGTCTCAGAATTAGGTTCCGTTAGAAACTGCATTCTTGTAAAATCCCAAAGAAAATTAAGAAAAAATATCCCTTGATTTTTATGGGTCTTTACAATCTATTGGTTTCTAATAGTGAAATTTTGGCTTCCCTATCAATTAGATATTACCATCTAACACTATCGACATAATTTATTTCAGTTTAAAAGAATTTTTATTTTGTGTCTTGTGTTAAAAATAACATTATTTCAATTTTTTTCATAGATGTGGATATATTTATTTTCAGAATTTGAAGTATAGTTTTTTAATTTTATTAAAGAAAACATATGTTATTGAATGTAATAGTTGAATAATTGTATTTTTGTATTAAATTATCAAAAATATATTGGAAAATGATAATGAAACTAATATGTGTGACTCATATGATCTATTTGTGGAATCATCATATAAGTCTCCTAAATGAAAAGTTTTTAATAATTCTCTATCATAATGGTTATTTAGACTCGTTTGATAAAATGAAACATGAATGATGTCATGATAATTTACAAGGAAGGAATACCAAACAAGAATTTGTTGGTTGAGGTGAAAGGGCCACAAAACATATATAATTGGTACTCATTTATGTGTGTGAAGGTATTAAAGAGGAATATGGAGGTAAATTCCCAAAAATTATTACATTACCCAATGAAATGAGTAGGTATGGTTATATCTACTAATGAGGTATATGTATGAATCCTTTTAGAAGTTCAAAGAGTTCAAAAATAAGATTTAGAATCAGGATGGTAAGATGATAAATAAATATTGATATGATTGAGGTGGTGAATATCTTAACCAATAATTTATTAACGTTCTATAGGAGTGTGAGATTTTCTCTCAACTCACTCCACCTTAAACACCAAAGTGGAGTCATCATAATCAAATGTGAAGTTATAACTTATTTGAAACAGTAAGGATGATGGTGTGTAACTAAGCCATCAATTATACTTTTTGGGATACAAATTATTTAAGGTATCAAACATACTAAATTAAGTGAAAACTACAGAAGAAAATGGTATTCCCATTATAGTTTGTATTAGAAGGAAACATTTTTTCTCACATGTTAATGCATGGGGTTGGAACCAATTTTTTACTGGAAGATGTTTCATCAAAAAAGAACCACAAGGTATGATGTGTATGTCAATAGGTTTTCCCATGCAACAAAAGGATACTACCTATACAACCCCTTAGAGAATAAATTCATTGTCTCAAGATAGACCATTATTCATTAGAGGGAGAAAATCCTCTAGGAGGATAGTGGGAGAAAGATTGATTTCATTAAATTTGATGGTCAAGATACATACGAGTTAGTAGAGGAATTCACTCCATATGTCATCATGGATGAATTTTTTCTTGAATCAAACGTGTTGGATAAGAGAGATAAAGAAGTAATAGAACTAGAGAGATATGGTTTTGTAGAAATTAATGATGGTAACTCATTTTTAGTTGATAATAATGACCCAGTCTCCTGTAATTCGGTATTATAGATCTATAAAGATATAATGTGGAATAAATCCATGGATTATATGATGAATTCCATGCATAAAAACCCATCTTTATTTTTTAATTGATTAGTCAGTTTGGGTAAATCTTATGGAGTGTAAATGGGTATTCCAGAGAAATATGTATATGATATTTAAATTGAATACATTTAATATTTACTAGTGGCTAATGGTTTTAAAAAAAATACAGGCATTGACTAAATGGATATTAATTATCCACTTTCTAGGTTTAAATCCATTGATTTCTTTTCATATGTAGTTCAATATGAATATGATATTTGGAAAATTGATGTGAAATCTGTATTACATAATGGGGACATTCAAGAGGATGTTTATATGAAATAACCAGAAGGGTCTGTGACTCCTAGAAATTAAAAATGACAATGAATGTTACATATATCAATTTATGTATTAAATTAGGCATTCGGGCCAGGGAAAATTTGATTCAATGAACCCTTAAAACACATGGTTTCATTAACAATGAAAGAGATTCATGAGTTACAAGATGTGTGTTGATAGTATAACGTTTTCATTGTAGTATATGTTCATGACATAGAACTAATTAGAAATGATATCACACACTTAAAAGAGGAAATTTATTTGTTGAGAAAGTGATTCTCTATGATGGGATTTGGTGAAGCTGAATATAATGTAGCGATCAAGATCATGCTTGATAGATCCAAGAAATTTCTCAGATTGATTTAACATATATATATTGACCAATGAGTGAAGAGTTTTAGTATGGAATAATTCCATAGGGGATTGTTTTTTGTGTCACATAGTAAACATACATTCTTGAAAACATGTCATCATACACAGGCTCAATGAGAGATAATGACTTAGAACTCATACACATCTACAAAATGATATATCATTTATTTCATGTTATGTACACGTAATTGTATTTCCTATCCTTTAGGAATAGTAGGTACATATCAAAAAGATCTTGGTGAGAATCATTGGACTACAATCAAGGATTTCCTTAAGTATCAAAGGAGAATTGAGGATATTTTCATAGTGTATTGAGGAGATGAAGATATAGTCATTAGGGTTCATATAGATTATAGATTTTAGATAGATTAGAATGATATGAAGGAATAATCTTGATATATTATTTATTTTTATAGAGGAAATATGAGATGGAAGAGATCAATGAAGATTATTGTTTCCAATTTTGTAGACATGTCATAGTATATTAGGGATTTTTTATATAGCTAATGAATCAAAAAGAATTCAAAAATATGTCCCAGAGCATTATGTGGTGTGAAATATAATGAATATATTATTTTTTATTGTGATTACACTATAGTGGTGGATCTCTTCAAAGAGGTGAGGTAACACAAAAGGATAATGGAAATACCGTTCATGTATCATATCATGAGTGTTTTTTTAATGAGGTAACGTTTTAATGATAAGGATATTTATAGAAAAATGTGATAAACCCCATAAACATGGATTTATTTCAGAAATTTCTTGAGTTTCATCCGAGCGATAGTGGACTGAAATAACTTTCCAGTTCGATCTAGTTCAAGTCCATGTTTGTTGGATATGGTGCACTAGAACAAAATTTATTAGTATTTTAATACATGTTTAAATGAATTTTCTCATTTCATCAATATTGTTCCATTTAATGAATATTAAATGAGGAAATTTTCTAATAATATATTTCATGATGAAGGTTCTTATCAATTCCCCATTATTATGAGAACGTAAAGGTGGAATGCCATTATTCTTAAACCTTGGTCTATCCCTAGATGATATTTTCTGATAGGGACTGAAAAATAAATGCAATCAGATTTAGGAGGCTTATAAAACATTGAGATAAATTTTTAGGTTTTTCATCTTTCGAAATCACCAAGAAAGGAGGTTATAAGAACAAGACTATCAAATATGAAATCCATATTTCCAAGTGTAATTAAAAGGTCCTATATACAGAAGTTTGAGTTGATCTATTTAATTTAGCATTATAATTATTTAATATGCTAACTCATATGAATCAATTAATTGACAAAAATAATGTTGACATATGATTATGAAATGATAGTGAAGTGCCCAGATCAGTGTGAATCACTGAGAGGGGGAGGGGGTGAATCAGTGATCCTTTAAAACTTTTTACTAATTGATTCTTAATCAATTAAACCTCTATGGCTTGTTAAGGCCTCGATCCACTCTTCTGGTATCTCTCACCTTTCCACGAATGATGCAGGAAATGTAAAGGCACTGGACACAAGGATTTACAAGGTTCGGCACCAAAGGCCTACATCCTTGCCATGCTCTCTCAGCATGGATTCTCCCATTATAACTTGTTAGAATTACAATGGTCGATACAGAGTCCCACTGTATCTCTCCTGAGTCCCACAGGAGGGTCTTTATACTGCGTCCCACAGTGTTACCAGAGTCCCACTGGCCTGCTCCAGAATCCCACTGAAGACTTCTTCTCCCTGAGTCCCACAGGGTCTTCTCCTGGCTCCTCGAGTCACACGAGTAGCTCTTCTTCTCTTTAAGCTTCTTCAAGTATCCTCAGCAGTCTGGGATAAAGACTGCTGGTCTTGCTCAGCAACTTCTGATCACTTGTCTTGATCAGGCTCTTCTCAATCTACTGCAAACTCAGACAAACAATATCTTTCACTTCAGTCTGGCTCAGTCTCATTTGCACACCACTGATTTAGCACTGTTCACGTGTGCACGTGCTTGCATGCATGCATGCACTCTCCTTTTCTTCCTCTTGGTGCAGTAGACCCACAGAGGGTGTAGTCAATTATAGCACACACCTTCTCACTTGTACTTCACACGTTTAGTTCCTTTTGATTACACACATAGAAGTGTGTTATACTTTGTGTGAATCTTCTTCTTCTTCTAAGTGTGTCTACTCCTCTTAGAGAACACACATAGGTTCGGCCTTCTTTGTCACTTGTTCATGTACACATTAATTGTTCTTTGTTTTGCACACACTTGACTTTGGCCTCTTCCCTCTTCTTGTTGCACACCCTTAACCCGTAGGTTGTTCTTCAATTTTGTACACACAAAATGTGTCTTCACTTGGTGCACACACAAGGTCACAACCCTCGGCCTCTTCAAATGCACACACTCAACTTGGCATGTACTTATTGTTGTTTCACACACTTAACCCATAGGTGGTTCTTCAATTTTGCACACACACACTAAGGTGTGGTCTTCACTTCACCCACACAAGGCTACGGCTTGGGTTATCCACTTTGCACACACTTAGGCTTCGGCCTCCTTGTTTTGTTTGCACACACACTTCCTTTGTTCAATTAGCAAACACAAGGCTTGGCCTTCCTCTTCCTCTTGCACACACAACTTGGATTTAGTTGTGGTCTTCCTCTCCTCCTTGCATACACACGGCTAGGGTGTAGTCTTTATTAAGCACACACACACAAGGTGTGTAATTCATACTACCCGAACCTCCTTCCAATGTGAAGGGCGCGCAAGGGGTGCGGCCACTTACACTTCTTCTTCAAGGAGCACAAGGCATGAGCCGCACAAGGGTGCGGACACTTCTGTCGCGCAAGCTCCAAGGGTGCAAGGAGTCTTCTTCCGCGCAAGCCTCAAAGAACACAAGGTAATACAATGGGTAGCCGCGGGCGCGCAGGGTATAACACCGCAGGTGCGCAAGCGTGTCAAGCACACCTTGTCCGCGCTAGTGCAAACCGCACAGGAGGCACGGTGCATAGAGCGGGCTCTTCCTGTCGCGCAAGGAGTGCGGGCAGGGGACTCCTCTTCTTGTCGCGCAAAGATGTTGCGCGCAAGGGACTTCACCGCGCAAGTGTGCGCGGGGCTTCGTCTTCGCGAGGCAGAGGGCTCTCACAGATCAACAGGTCTTCAACAAAAACATCAGCAAGCTTCTCGTGGGCTCGGCCTCATTTATATAGGCAGAGGAGAGCCTCGGTTCATCCGCGTGGGAAATCTTGAAATCCCGAGATCTTCGGATCTTTAAAAACATTCCAAATCTTTATTTTTCTCCTCTGTTTCACGCGGGTTCTCTCTTTTATTTTTCCTCACGTGCATGCGATTTATAACGCATGCACGGCCTTCGTTAAACCCTATCCATGCAGAACATGAACACACCGAGGCCTCGGCAACGTTGTTTGCCTCGGCCTTCATCGAATTTCTCCATCCAACGTTTGCATGTATTTTTTATTGCATGTATGTGTTCCTTATGGAGAGACGAGCACAATGGTGCCTTCGGCTTCGAGAAAGACAGCCGGGAGCTCGACTTCAGTGCTCGGGAAGCCACTGGTTCAGCGGGGGACGTCGGGTGGCTTCGGTCGAGCTCAACGAAGGAGACGACACTGGGAGCCGTAGGATCAGGCGATCAATTATCCTCGGACGTCCTGGATCAAATCGCGGCGCCGCGGATGGATCGTGCGGCGCAGATCAAGCGCGCGATGGATCGGACGGCCAGGATCTCTTCCGCGGGAAAATCCCGCGTCCCACATCGAAGTCTCTCGCGGAATTTCCGAGGTATATCAAATAAGCGCTGCCCCAGCCTCCTCAATTGAATTCTCTCCCTCCACGGTGCCGCCCCGCACCGTGTTCTCCCTCCGGGCGCGCTCTGCGCCCACTCTTGCTCCCTGCGGGCGCGCTCATAGCGCCCACTATGCATCCTGGGTGCGCGGGCTTCACCACCGCGTGTCCTCGGGGGCTTACACACGGCCCCCGGCCTCTCTTGGGCTGGCCCCATGGGATCCCCTTGGGCGTGGTGACTGGTTCCCACATGTGCCTTGGGTTGAACCCTTAAGGCTGGCCCTTGAGGTTGGCATATTTTTTGCTAGTGTAAAACACTAAGTAACTTTGTATAAAAAACAATGTACCAAGTGTAATATGCCAAATGCCACTTCTCCCTTTCCTCTTCTCCATTCTTCTTGAGAATTCAAACATTAATCTTCTTGATTATAAACAACTCCTCAATTTATGATTCTTCTTCATCATCTCATTTTCTACTAAGGAGAGAATTCTCAAGGATCTTCATCAACCGAACTCCTAAATCAAATAACTTCTTCAATTCTCTTCATTGATCCAATTAGAGATCAATTGGATCACTTCCAATTCACATGCACTAAGAGTTGGTACATGGACTTCTTTAAATCCACTTCATCCACTCAGTGGTTGTGGATGGATCATCTTGCTTCTTCAACTCCTCATACATTGTCACTACAATGCATGGTCTTCTAATCATGATGTGACATTGTATCCAGTTGATACAAGTTCTTGGAACATTAAGAGCAGCTCAGCAATCGTCAGATATACTTAGAGAATGTTTCAACCATCATCTCCTATGTCACTTAGTGAATCTCCTAAGTGACATGCATCTGTGTACCATGGCCATTCTCCTTCATCACCATCACCATCACATCCTTTGACATTCACATCTTGACTCCTTGACATCCATTCATTCGAAGACAACTTCATGCCTCATTGACAACAAATGCAACACAATGCACTTCAACCTCCCCCTTTGTATTTGTTGTCAATACACTCCTTCAGCACATATGAATGGGTCAATATGTGTGCCAATATTTTCTCCCCCTTATTGGCAATCAAATGCAAAGGTGTGGTGTGGTTCTCTTCAAAATATCACTTCCTCCCTTTAAAAAGTACTTTCTTCTTGAAAATCACCGAGAGAGGGATGATGTCACATGTTCACTTGAGCAATGAACCTTTAGTAAATCAGCTCTAAGTCTACTTGGGCTAACCCGGTGTAGAAAACAAGAGTGATGTAACCAAGGTACTCAATGCTGTCCACCATTCACTATACATGTGAGATCATGCTTAGGGTTTGAAATTTTTCAGATATATCAATGAATTGCTAAATCCTTCACTTTCCTCAAGATGGCATTAATCTCAGAATCCCATCTTCTTCAGATTGGCTCCCCTCAAGGGGTGCACTCCATTCTGTCCAAACCATTCTCCAGCTGAGAAATGATCATCATCTTCAACTCCCTGCAATGTTAGCACATGTAAATACCAATGTATAAGGGAATAAGATGGAACCTCCTTGGTTCATCAATGTGAACAACAAGGTTGAGAAGATTCTCTCAACCGAGATGTCCCATTTTCACCAGTCTTCACACTTGCACATTTGATCTTCATTGATGATTGTGCTGGTGTGGTTCTCAAAACATCTTCATGTGAAACCTTATTCTTCCCTTTTTCCTTAGCAATTGCCATAACTTCATCTTCAGCTCTCTGCAGATCTTTGGCAAGTTGCAACTTATTTGGCCATATGACTAGTAAATCTTTTGGAAGAGTGGCCCCAGTTCTGGAAGTTCTACATGGTTCTTTTGATGCTGTCAAGCTACCTTTCTTCGGCAACTTGTTTTCAACCAATCCCTTCTGCTTCTTCTGAATTGATTGTCTGTTTGAGTTCAGTCTGCCTCTATTGAATTTCATGGCTTCTTTACAAAGATCCATGATATGTCCTTTCTTTCCACAGTAGAAGCATGTTTTCTTGGTGGTCCTACTGGATGCATCACCCTTCTTGGACTTAGACTCCAAGGTCTTCTCTTCATTCTTCAAACTCTTCTTGGGAGCATCTTCTACTTTCTTCTTGCTTCCCAAGGAATCTCTCTTAGCCAGGTTCTGTGATCTTTTCTTCTTTTGAGCTTTTGATACAGTTGGAGATTGACATGTATCATTTTGACCGCTTTTGCAACCATCCCAGATGTTGTCAAGTAATCCAAATCTGTTAGCAGTAAACAGATGTCTCTGGACCTGTGGATGCTGCTTCTTTCCTTCTGGCTTGCTCCCCCTTGGCATGGGCTTCCTCTGTGCTTTGGCATTCAGTGGATTGTACCAACAATCCTTTGCACAATGCCCATACTTGTTACAACACCAGCATTGTCCCACGAATCTTGACCTCTTCAGTCCTTCTGATTGTAGGGTACTTTTCTTGACCTGTTGTGCTGTTTCAGGAGAGCTCTGCTTCTTTACTGTCTTCATCCATATTTGTTTGGATTCATTCTTCCATCCTGCACTTTTAGTAGAAACACTTTTAGAAGCATGAGTACAAGATGGCATGGATGGTACCTTCTTTTTAGAAGATGTTGCACTTTTATTAGAGGATGTCTTTCTCTTAGAATCATCCTGCTCAAAGCATACTTGAGTAGCAACATTTCTCCTTTCAGCTGTCTGGGAGGCTATGGCTTTGGGTGATTGCTGATTTTTCAATATCACATCCAGTTTCATGCATTTCATGTTAAGGGAGTTCTTCTCATCCTCAACAGTTCTTAGCCTTCCTTCCCATTTTTCTTCTAGCTGTTTCATCTGGTCTTCATGCACTTTCTTCATTTCAAGCAATGAGTTGTCAAGATCCTTCACCCTTTTTACTTTGTCTTCAAGTTGAGCATCTTTAACAACCATTGATACTCTATGCCTCTTCTCCAGTGCATGGTACACATCTTTGATCATTACTTTAAAGAATTCTTTCTCAGAAAGGCTTCTCTGCAATTCTTCAGCAGTGTCTTCATATCTTTCATTGCAAAGAGAAACTGTTTCATCTTTAGCATTTACCAGCTTTCTGAGAGTGTTGGTTATGCCAACCCTTTTTGCCAATTGGACTTCCAGAGAATTGGCTTCATCTTCTAGCTGTAATTTTTCTTCTTGAAGATCAAGGAGGCCTGTAGCTATACACATTGCAACTTCCTTGGGGACTCTCTTCTGAAGATATTTGATTACATTTAGAAGATCATTGTTTCTTCCATCTTCATCACAGCTAGAGCAGGCTTCATCAGAAGAATGATAAAAGGAATTGTCATCTGATGTGACTTTCACATTTCTTTCCATAGAAGGAGTTTCTCTGATTGCATCAACCTTCTTCTTCATCTTCTTGGCCTGTTTCTTCTTTCTATTTTTCTGAGTCTTGGCAGATATCTCCATTTGAGGCTGTTCTTTCATTTCCTCAAATCTGCACTCCATATAGACTCTCTTGGATCTTTTAGAGGTAACCTCCCTCTGATACCAATTGAAGTGCCCAGATCAGTGTGAATCACTGAGAGGGGGAGGGGGTGAATCAGTGGTCCTTTAAAACTTTTTACTAATTGATTCTTAATCAATTAAACCTCTATGGCTTGTTAAGGCCTCGATCCACTCTTCTTGTATCTCTCACCTTTCCACGAATGATGCAGGAAATGTAAAGGCACTGGACACAAGGATTTACAAGGTTCGGCACCAAAGGCCTACATCCTTGCCATGCTCTCTCAGCATGGATTCTCCCATTATAACTTGTTAGAATTACAATGGTCGATACAGAGTCCCACTGTATCTCTCCTGAGTCCCACAGGAGGGTCTTTATACTGCGTCCCACAGTGTTACCAGAGTCCCACTGGCCTGCTCCAGAATCCCACTGAAGACTTCTTCTCCCTGAGTCCCACAGGGTCTTCTCCTGGCTCCTCGAGTCACACGAGTAGCTCTTCTTCTCTTTAAGCTTCTTCAAGTATCCTCAGCAGTCTGGGATAAAGACTGCTGGTCTTGCTCAGCAACTTCTGATCACTTGTCTTGATCAGGCTCTTCTCAATCTACTGCAAACTCAGACAAACAATATCTTTCACTTCAGTCTGGCTCAGTCTCAGTTGCACACCACTGATTTAGCACTGTTCACGTGTGCACGTGCTTGCATGCATGCATGCACTCTCCTTTTCTTCCTCTTGGTGCAGTAGACCCACAAAGGGTGTAGTCAATTATAGAACACACCTTCTCACTTGTACTTCACACGTTTAGTTCCTTTTGATTACACACATAGAAGTGTGTTATACTTTGTGTGAATCTTCTTCTTCTTCTAAGTGTGTCTACTCCTCTTAGAGAACACACATAGGTTCGGCCTTCTTTGTCACTTGTTCATGTACACATTAATTGTTCTTTGTTTTGCACACACTTGACTTTGGCCTCTTCCCTCTTCTTGTTGCACACCCTTAACCCGTAGGTTGTTCTTCAATTTTGTACACACAAAATGTGTCTTCACTTGGTGCACACACAAGGTCACAACCCTCGGCCTCTTCAAATGCACACACTTAAACTTGGCATGTACTTATTGTTGTTTCACACACTTAACCCATAGGTGGTTCTTCAATTTTTCACACACACACTATGGTGTGGTCTTCACTTCACCCACACAAGGCTACGGCTTGGGTTGTCCACTTTGCACACACTTAGGCTTCGGCCTCCTTGTTTTGTTTGCACACACACTTCCTTTGTTCAATTAGCAAACACAAGGCTTGGCCTTCCTCTTCCTCTTGCACACACAACTTGGATTTAGTTGTGGTCTTCCTCTCCTCCTTGCATACACACGGCTAGGGTGTAGTCTTTATTAAGCACACACACACAAGGTGTGTAATTCATACTACCCGAACCTCCTTCCAATGTGAAGGGCGCGCAAGGGGTGCGGCCACTTACACTTCTTCTTCAAGGAGCACAAGGCATGAGCCGCACAAGGGTGCGGACACTTCTGTCGCGCAAGCTCCAAGGGTGCAAGGAGTCTTCTTCCGCGCAAGCCTCAAAGAACACAAGGTAATACAATGGGTAGCCGCGGGCGCGCAGGGTATAACACCGCAGGTGCGCAAGCGTGTCAAGCACACCTTGGCCGCGCTAGTGCAAACCGCGCAGGAGGCACGGTGCACAGAGCGGGCTCTTCCTGTCGCGCAAGGAGTGCGGGCAGGGGACTCCTATTCTTGTCGCGCAAAGATGTTGCGCGCAAGGGACTTCACCGCGCAAGTGTGCGCGGGGCTTCGTCTTCGCGAGGCAGAGGGCTCTCACGGATCAACAGGTCTTCAACAAAAACATCAGCAATCTTCTCGTGGGCTCGGCCTCATTTATATAGGCAGAGGAGAGCCTCGGTTCATCCGCGTGGGAAATCTTGAAATCCCGAGATCTTCGGATCTTTAAAAACTTTCCAAATCTTTATTTTGCTCCTCTGTTTCACGCGGGTTCTCTCTTTTATTTTTCCTCACGTGCATGCGATTTATAACGCATGCACGGCCTTCGTTAAACCCTATCCATGCAGAACATGAACACACCGAGGCCTCGGCAACGTTGTTTGCCTCGGCCTTCATCGAATTTCTCCATCCAACGTTTTCATGTATTTTTTATTGCATGTATGTGTTCCTTATGGAGAGACGAGAACAATGGTGCCTTCGGCTTCGAGAAAGACAGCCGGGAGCTCGACTTCAGTGCTCGGGAAGCCACTGGTTCAGCGGGGGACGTCGGGTGGCTTCAGTCGAGCTCAACGAAGGAGACGACGCTGGGAGCCGTAGGATCAGGCGATCAATTATCCTCGGACGTCCTGGATCAAATCGCGGCGCCGCGGATGGATCGTGCGGCGCAGATCAAGCGCGCGATGGCTCGGACGGCCAGGATCTCTTCCACGGGAAAATCCCGCGTCCCACATCGAAGTCTCTCGCGGAATTTCCGCGGTATATCAAATAAGCGCTGCCCCAGCCTCCTCAATTGAATTCTCTCCCTCCACGGTGCCGCCCCGCACCGTGTTCTCCCTGCGGGCGCGCTCTGCGCCCACTCTTGCTCCCTGCGGGCGCGCTCCTAGCGCCCACTTTGCATCCTGGGTGCGCGGGCTTCACCACCGCGTGTCCTCGGGGGCTTACACACGGCCCCCAGCCTCTCTTGGGCTGGCCCCATGGGATCCCCTTGGGCGTGGTGACTGGTTCCCACATGTGCCTTGGGTTGAACCCTTAAGGCTGGCCCTTGAGGTTGGCATATTTTTTGCTAGTGTAAAACACTAAGTAACTTTGTATAAAAAACAAAGTACCAAGTGTAATATGCCAAATGCCACTTCTCCCTTTCCTCTTCTCCATTCTTCTTGAGAATTCAAACATTAATCTTCTTGATTATAAACAACTCCTCAATTTATGATTCTTCTTCATCATCTCATTTTCTACTTAGGAGAGAATTCTCAAGGATCTTCATCAACCGAACTCCTAAATCAAATAACTTCTTCAATTCTCTTCATTGATCCAATTAGAGATCAATTGGATCACTTCCAATTCACATGCACTAAGAGTTGGTACATGGACTTCTTTAAATCCACTTCATCCACTCAGTGGTTGTGGATGGATCATCTTGCTTCTTCAACTCCTCATACATTGTCACTACAATGCATGGTCTTCTAATCATGATGTGACATTGTATCTAGTTGATACAAGTTCTTGGAACTTTAAGAGCAGCTCAGCAATCGTCAGATATACTTAGAGAATGTTTCAACCATCATCTCCTATGTCACTTAGTGAATCTCCTAAGTGACATGCATCTGTGTACCATGGCCATTCTCCTTCATCACCATCACCATCACATCCTTTGACATTCACATCTTGACTCCTTGACATCCATTCATTCGAAGACAACTTCATGCCTCATTGACAACAAATGCAACACAATGCACTTCAGATAGGATATGTTTAGTGCTTCACATGAGATATTTCATTAATGTATAATGTGATGAAGGATTTCTTCTTTGTATCCCTTGATAGAAGATGATATCCCAAGACCATCAATGGGAATGGAACTACATGCATAAACCTATGTTCATGGTTTTTGGTGGGAGAGATAAATTCTGTAATGTCATACAATGAGACATCAAGAATTTAATGTGATGGTACCGACTTACAAACTGCATGATTTGATATGTCATGATAAAGGGATTATATTAAATAGTAAGTATTCATATAAAGTTGAATTTTTTTGACATGTAACATTATTTCTTTGTGGGTTCCTTCATGTGTTGCTTGAAAATAAACATAGAAATTAGGAGGTTATACATACTACCACTAAGATATAGTCCTAGATGGCCACAAAGTAATTGTATTTTCAATCTCAGCTAAATTCATGTATTGAATTTAGGAAGTTAGAATAAATAACATTTATTCAGGATTGATTGATTGTCATTAATTAATAAGATGTTTTTTGAATGAATAATTTTGTTAAATAATAATAATAAATATTTTATGGAATGTTTTAATAACATAATATTTATTTTATTTATAATTGAATTATGAAGTCATAATTATTTTTTAAATAAATAGTCATTATTTTAGATGACTTAGTTTTCAATAATAGGGAGTGGATTGAGATTAATGATTTTATTGGAAATAGTATTAATAATATTGTAATCCTATTTTATTAAAGGTGTTTGAAATGTCACATTACTAATATTAATAATAATATATTCATGATTTGACAAGGGGTCCATTAAGATTAATAAATATGGAAATGGTTTAGTTTACAATTTTTCAATCCTAAATAGAAAATAATAAAAATTTAATTATATTCCTTTTAAAAAATATAATTTGTGTGAAAAATGGATAGAATGAAACCCTCTCAAGAGATATAGAAAAATATAAAGATCTAGAATGTTGTTCTTCCTTCCACTCTGAATAAAAGAGTGAATATAATTAGTTATACCTCTCTCGAGATGAATGTAGTAGAATTAAACAATGAACTAAGAATGAGTTTAGGATTGCAAATGCTAGAAACAGATCATTATATGATTTCTTTCATAGATTGTTTCTCACATGGGGATACAAATGGATCTTATAATGAAATGGTGGTATAGAAATATATGCTAAACCATATCACCAATAAATGTAGAATTACAATTATATGTAATTCTACATATCCTCATAAATTAATTAAAAATTACATGTGAAGATCACTAGTTTCTAGTTTAAATATTTTAATCTTGAGAAGTAATCTACTATTTTTTGACATGATTTTTCTCATGTGAAATAATTATTATAGATTATTAATGACTAAAATATATGATGTTAAAATCCTTAAAGGATGATTCTACTGTGCTCAAAAAATAATATCACATCAGTCAATCATATAATAATTCTGGTGGCTAAAGATAGATTTGGATAGATAAGTGAATTATACACTGATGAATAATAAACCATTTTCCCAGATTAATAAATGTTAATTAGATATCATTTTAATTTAATTTTATAAAATTATAATTATAGTTACAAAAATACTTCTATTATAAACTAATGGGAATAATGTTAATATTGAGGTGAAAATTATTTATCCATTCCAAATTTAAATTCTTAATAATAGTAATCTTGTTATATAATTTAACTACAAGATTTATTGATTCAATAATTAGAGGAAATATTAAATTTATAATTATTCTTAGAGACCCTTGCATTAAGGGGACTAATTTCAATTCCTATATACTTCATATAGTTTACCCTACCTAGAAAACAAGTGAAAAGTGGGGGGTTTGGGGCGTACCTATCCATTTATTATAAAATATCACATAACATGCTCATATTGGGACTGAATTCTAATAAATACTAATTCTATAATAAAATAAAACATTATTCCTAGAACTACCTGGTACTAAAGGAAGTGTAATAATAGTTAAAATTCCAGAATATTTTATATAAAATTTCATTAATTAATTAATTAATTCCAAAAAAATTTAAATTCCTTGAAATTAGAGGACCTAAAAATCACACCAAACATACACATTGAATTAAATAAAAATATGTTGGTATAATTATGTGGTCAATTTTTTTTGGGGATTTTACTCAACTTCAAATAATTTATTATTCAAAAGAAAATAAAATATACAAAAAGTTAAAAATAATTAAAATTTCCATGAAAATTGAAATAAAATAGTCATATTATATCAATATCATTTAAAACCTCCTTTTATGTGTAAAAACTATATTCCAAACTATGTGGATCCATTAATTTTTTATAAATATATTTACTTGATTAATATTAAGTTTTCCCCATTAGTGAAGAATAACAAGTATTCCCTCAAAAACTCATGAACTCCAAAACATGAATATTGTGACCTTTATAATAAATTCCACCCAATAAAAATTCTTATATAATGGGCCTTAACTTATATTTATTACCTCTATAACATGTATATTCCCAATAAACCATGTGAAACACCTAATAGGTACATGATCATTTCATAATTCAATATACAATTATCTAATAATGATGATCTTAAAAAGTGAGATATATAGTTTCATCTAGTATCATCCCTGCACTTAGGTTAGATACCATTCCTCTCATTAACCACAACTAATGTAACCCAACAAAAGGATCTAATGATGCAATAAAAATCATCATAGTTGGCATAGAATGAATCCTAATGACCACATTAATGAAAATAAAAAAAAATTCCAAATCAATTACATCCAAAATTAAATGCTATCACACTATAGAAAACAACAGGACAACACAGAGATGAGAAAACCACCTTATTTGATGGAAGAGACAATAGAGAATTAAATCTACAAAATATTAAAAAACAATTAAAAATATATATCATATAGAACCAATCATTAGGTTCCTTTTGGAGAGTTAATCATAGGGATGAGTAGAAATGATGAAAAAACATATAACTCATGTGGGTTATAAGACGTTGGGGAAAGAGATATAAGGGCTTGGATATGTATATGAACATATTTTCACTGAAGGAGATACATGAAACCCTTGGAAGGGATGAGGGAAAGGGAAGGTGAACGAGGAACACCTCTTATCCATATTTAGTCCTCACACACTCAATATAACATACATGAACCAATGAATATAAAAAATGATTTAAATAGAAATTCCAATATCACATGAACATCAATTGAATTATACACAACCTTATTATCTCTTCCATAAGATACCTCATTAAGAATAAACCACAATATGAAACATAGGGTAAATCATACAAATATTTTTGAAAACTAACCTCTGATTGAAACATCAAAATATAAAAATGATGGTCGAAAATCTCCTTCAATCATCGTAAAATTATAACTTTCATCAATCATCCTTTCATAAGGTTGGATAAAAATATCCTTGTAACAAAACCAATATAAATGAATAGATTGGATTGTATATACTATGCTTTAGAAAAAAAATACATTTATGTAAGGAAATATTGTAGGATATATGAAATTTATATAAATAGTACTTCTATTGTAACAAAAAAGAGTTACATTTAATATTTTATCATTTCTTACTTTTTTGACAATAAAAATATCTCATTTCCTGATGTATCAAATACAAAAATACAATATTACTTTACATTGAGTGGACTAAGTGTTGATTTTGAATCATCCAAATATACGTAACACTGTAATCTTCTAGCACCACATTATTACACTTGAGAATAATTAAAATAGAGAATAAAATGTCAATTTTGATATAGTCAATGATGTTAATTTTCCCAGGAATACTAACCTAATAAATCTAATATCCAAAAAATTTTCTCAATGCCTTATACTCTTATATTGTATTATACAATATAAAATGGCCTATAACCAAATCATATCACCATGTGACCTTAGAAATTCCACCATGTATGCAAGAGGATACTGACCGACAATGGGGGTTCGTGGTTATACAATGGGGAGGATACACTATATGGTATAGACAGTTATAAAATATTGTTTAACTAGAATATAATCATTCCACTATAAAATATTATAACAATGGAAGAATCTTGGATAAAAATTAAAAGATAATAAATAAAAAAACAAATAATGAAAAAGAATGATATATCTAAAAATCACAATAGTGATACAGAAAACAATAAGATCCCCCATTAATAGATTGTATACAACTGAGAAAAAAATAAAAAATACCAAAAATATGCATTAGCTATTACTAAATAGTAACTATTTCTCATCACTTGAGTCTGACTATAAAATATTACTCAACATCTATCCCTATACCATTGACCTATGTTTTCATACAAACCTATTGTCTTCTTAGGTATAAATGTTATACAGGTACCTATATAGGGTGTTTTTATAACTTAGTAGGCTATTGTGAATAGTTTCCATAATATATAAAATATATACAGTTCATAAAAATTTTTAATATGCTCATAATTGTTATATAAACTATAATATAATACTAATCACAACCACACATGTTTCCCAAGACACCTACGTGCGGTCATACATCCTTCAACCAATGCAATTGTGTCTCTAAACATGTCACAAGAATATTTACCTAGAATAATAAGATAATTTAATCTTAACATAAATACATGTTACATAATTTTCATTAATATTAATTAAATATAATAATAAATAACACCATAGAACCTGTAGGTATAGTGGTTTTTGAGATTTATAACATAATCCCTTAGTTTTTCATTTATTCAACAACATTTCCCAAAAATTATCTTCACATGAAATCCTTCTAGACATATCATGTGGTGAGTGAGCTCCCTAGACCCTACTCATTTATGTACATTCTTTAACATTACATGTATACATACTGATATGTACATATTTTTACATTACTAAAATATTTTTGATACTTATACATCCACTATATATATTGTATAATCCATAGATTATGTGAAGTATCAAATGGTTATGGTAGTTCCCATGCTATAATGGATACACAGAGATATCATAAAACTAATCATAAAATTTTGTCATATGTTTTACAAACAAATTTTTGTTGGGACAGACATGATGTTTGAAAATATGGTTATAGGGGATTATAATCATTGAAAATTGTTCTCATAATATTTACATGTTATGATATTTTAGATGCTGAAAATGTCTGTAACTATTAAAGGAGGTCCTAAAATGATGAGGTGATGTCATATTCAGACTCAGAGGCCTGTTCCGGAGGTCTCGGGAGTGGTGTGTGAAATTTTGGAGGACTTATGCAAGATTTTTTTGTTCGTTCGATGAACTACCCGGATTTGCGAATAAGAACCGGTGTGGCGTGTAATTTTGCGCGCCCGGTTCCGTGCGGTGAGGCCTTTCATGCCGACATGTCCCGATGCGGAAGATTGCACGTGCCGTTTGGATTCCACGACGGTGAATGCCTATAAATAGAAGGTGACCCAACTGTTTCAGTGTTGCGGAACTCAGACTAGCTCCCGTGCGCGCAAATCAGACTCCCGCGCGTGCAATATGGCCTACAGGTAATAACCCTTTTCGCGCAACCTGGCCCCAGGGTTTTCCTTTGCGCGCAATCCCACTGGCTTAATTGAATATTCCAACTCCTCTAGGTTCCTCATTTGTGCGCAATCTCTTCCCATTGCGTGCGATCCCTACCAAATTGTGTGCAATCCCTTCCCATTGCGCCCAATCCCTTCCCATTACGTGCAATCCCTTCCAGATTGCATGAACTCACTTCGTTAGGTTTTTCCATACCTTAGGGATAGGCCATTACCCCCACGTGAAATCCAAGCCTGCTGTGCGCAATCCCCTCTGGCCACGACCAATCCCTCTACCCCAATTGCACTCCATTCCAGTGTTTTGTGCACAAACCTCCTCTTTGCAGGAAAACCCATGACCCCTCACCGTGACGCCCCCATGGGTGCCTCTCTGCATCAGCACCCGATGTCTTCCATACTGGGCATGCACGCCATGCGTTGTTTCCCGTATGGCCTTCCAGGCTCGTACGGAGTAACCTCAAGGTCCCTTGGGCGGCATTTGTAACGCCCCGACCCCAGTTACCCAGAGTCGGTGCATTATTACATAACATTGACATGATCACAAGGAATTAAGTCTCTAAAGAACGATTGGTTTTGTAGCCTTCAAAACACTAGATATATTCATATGTCTTACATTACATCATAAAGTGAAAAACTAGTACAAAAACATATTGTCTCCATATTCCACACTCATATCCCCACATAAGATCCCTGCAGGTCATTCATAATTTACTTCATCACTTCCTGGGAAAAAATAAAACATAGAAAAGGGGTGAGGTCAAATGCCCAGTAAGGATAACAATATAGCGGAAACTTTCATAAATAAGAATAAACATTTAAGGCAATGTATAACTAAAACAAAATCCTTTTCAACGTGATCTTCCACTTAGTATGGAAAATGTAAAATGAAATAATGCCATTTACTTATTCACATGGATATTCTACTAATCGAATAATCACATGAAATATCAATAACCACTTTCATAATGATGGAATGCATAATGCCAGACTATCATAACCACATAGCCAAGGCCTCGTGCCAAGACTAAAATAAGATTTTTCCAAGGCCTTGTGCCAAGACACTAGTTAGTCTCATGAGACCTACCGATGCATCGAGGAGCTATAGCGGGCTCCTCCCGTCACTTACGTAGTCCAATTCATTCCCATATAAAAATGTTTAAACATAACATAAACATTCATATTAAAACTAGCATACGAAATGTCAATACTTTCTTCATAAACCGTTAATGGTGTAAAAATAACACATCCACAGATAAAAATATCACAAAACCATCAATTCAATTGAAAAGTTTTTTATCATAATAAACCAACTTCAAATAAACATAAAATCCATCAAAGGATGTTGACATAAATGAAATCAAAACTATTTGAGAGAAATATCTCTTTTTTTGAAATCATTTAAAAGTCACACATTTATTAAGGAAGTAATTTAAAAGAGATTTTTGAATCAAAGTGTCCCATACCACTTCGATACTTTTGAAAAAAAATATCATTTAAAAACATTCATGTCCAAATAAATAAATCCTTAAAATCATTTTAAAAACATGGATATTAATTAAAAGATTTAGAAAGATAAATCTTTAAATAATTTAAAATTCTGATTTTGATAAAGAGTACCTTTCAAAAATTCTTCTAATCTTCATTTTGAAATAATTTAAAAGTCACATAATTATAAAATAAAAAATTTAATTTGAAAATATCTTTATAATATTGTAATGGAAGCTATTAAAATTTTATAACGGCGGAAAATAGGCACACCCGCCGTATAAAAAAAACATTCTAACCTTAATTCGGTCGAAAAGGTTAAAAAGGACCTTGTTTGGAAAACGACGGAAAGATTCCTTTATAAACATCTTATAAAAAGTCAAAAAAGGTTATAAGTGACTTTAACCCATATTCTGTAAAATAGCAAGAATGGTTTGAAATACACTTTCAAGAAACATGGTTGTGGATGATAAAGAGATCCCAGTAGATTATTACGTATAAACAACCTCGGATAATGAAGAGATTGTGAAATAAAACCTTACCTTGTACTTTTACTTTGTTGGGGTAGGTTAACCTCCTGTATAATGGTGAAATAATTGTTATTAAATTAATCAATAATCATATAAATTAATATGATATAATATATGATCTTTTAACATTTCTTTGTTAATAATATCTTATAATTATTGTCTTTTAGGGTGTTAACTTACTCATTTTATTTTATATGTTTTGTTACGTAAGCCATGTTTGTAATGGATAGGTTGTATATTAATAATATCCAGAATGATATCAAGTCCTTAGATACTATTATTAATCATAAAATGAGAATTATACTTGAATGAATATGATGGAGAATGAATCTCATCGCGTTCGTGGAGACGGTAGTCCGTACGCACGCACGAGCGATAATATCATTCTTTTGATATTAAAATAATATATAATTGGATGTTATATCGTATATACAGAATAATTTTCATGTAATATTTATTATTTAAATGATTTACACATCATTATTATACCCATCCAAAAAATAATTTATTGAATAACAATTACACCACGACGTGGAGACGGTAAGCCGTACGTACACACATATGGTGAAATGTTATTCAAAGGGTGGATAGTATACTGATTATGGTTGTACCATATTTTTAATAACATCACAGTATATATAAGATACTGGAGTTATTATTTTATAATAGTAATAACAATGAAGTTATAAGTTGAAGAAGAAATGAATTTGAAAAAGGGTGGTGAAAACATTATCTCTTCTTCGGGTTCTTTCTTTTGATTTGATCAAAAGGGCTCCATTGGTTGGTTTTCTGATCAAACTAAGGACTCTAAGTTGTATTGAGGTAAGTTGGGAGAGTATTTGGGCATATTTTTTCCGAACCAAATGGATTTGAAGGTGTGAAGAAATGAGAAGTTAGAGTT
Organism: Viscum album; assembly: GCA_963277665.1. Classification (NCBI taxonomy): domain Eukaryota; kingdom Viridiplantae; phylum Streptophyta; class Magnoliopsida; order Santalales; family Viscaceae; genus Viscum; species Viscum album. The sequence continues at coordinate 909,839,222 of OY728148.1, forward strand.
CCCTTTTATAAGAGGGGTGAGAGGCACCTTTGGAAAATCTAGAAATATTAATTTATAATAAATTCATATTCGGCTTATAATGGCTCCAAAGTTTATTATTTAAAGGTTAAGGTGTGAATGGGTCGAAACCCACTCAACCAATTGAATTTAGACAGGTTTCGGTCATTATATAAACCTTATCTTTAAGTATTAACTCTTAGTTAATTAATTTCACTTTTACAATGTCTCTTTGTATTTTTATATTATATGGGTAATAAACATACCATATACATCCATGAGACCCCCAAGTGGTCCATTAATGATACAACTATAATTATATAAGTCCCTTGACCAATCCTTAGATTTTTAAAAATTTAATATCAATTAATAATATAATATTTGTTTTAAAAACTGTTTTATATCAATTTTGAAACTATTCAATAGTTGATTTTTGTGAAACTAATAACAGAATGATTACTTCTAAAAAAGTTAATTAAATAAATACTAATATGTCATATTATCCTATAAAATTAATTTAATTCATTAAAAGTCTCAAATTATATTTATTTGGGTATTTATAATATCAATTATTTTAAATATTCACTATTATGGTAATTACTGCATCATCATTGTGTCATAAATAAATTAAATTATGTAATATCTAAAAATTATAAATAAAATATCATCATGTAGGAAATAGTTTTATATTTATAATGAATATTTATAGTCGAAAATAAAACATATATAACCCTACGTAAAAATTATTTTGCTAAAAGATATATGCTTGTGTCATTTTTGTATTCATTTTAACTTAATTAAAATAAAGTGTCCCTATCACCTATAAGTGGCTCCATGGTGTCCCAAAATCGACCAAAGGATGAATATGGTAGAACATGTATCAACCAAGAAGGTTAGGACACGTTTTAGGGTAATTTAGTATTATTATAATATTATTTTTTTAACCCTTATTTACCTGATTTACGCTTAACCATGGTAAATAAAATATTTAACGCAGTAATTATTCAAAATGTCTAAAAATAAAGGTTAAATATTCACACAATATGATCATCATGATTCCAAATATGGAATCCATTTTTCCAAATTCAAAACACAGAAGTGGCAGAAAATAATTTAAAAATAATTCCCGCTGTTAGAACAAAAAACGTGTTTTTAAGATATAATAACTATCAAAAGATTGATACTTGTTTATGTTCGGTTTAATTTTTAAATTATGTCCAATGACCAAAATTGTATTAAAAGGTAAAAATATATTCTAAATATACTTCAAAACCACTCAAATTCATAATTTATCACTATTAATTATTTTGATTAAAAAAAGATGTTTTTAATTAAAATTTAGTAATTTTCACTATTCATCAAAATATAAAAGTTATCCGAAAAGTACCAAAATTTCACCCTAGCCTAATTTAGTTATTCCGAATCCAAAAATGAATTATATTTTAACAATTTCAAAATATATAACTTGAATTTATTAATTGAAAATTGATTCCCACTTTCGAAACCAAAAGTCGTATTTAAAAAAAACATAACTATCAAAAGTTTAACACTTGTTTATGTCCAATTTCAAGGTGAAATTACTCAAAATAACCATCATTGGATTAAATAGTAAATATATAACCTATTTATAAATAAAAACCACTAAAATGTACAATTTAACAATATAAATTATTTTGATTAAAAAAATTCATTTTCAGTTAAAATATAGTATTTTTCACTACTCACACAAATATGAAAGTTATCAGAAAAACACCAAAACATTATTGAAAATAAATTATTATGTCCCGATTCTAAAGACGATGTTCATTTTGTCAAATTGAATATATAAAATTTTCAAATATTGGATTTAAAAAGGCTTCTCCATTAAAAGGCAGTAAAATTTTATTTCTTGAAAAATACTTCTTTTATCCGAAAAAATGAATTTGTTCATCAATAATGTCTTAGAAACTCATAATATGGATTCTAAAAAAATATAAATACTATATAAAGTTTTAAAATATAGTTAATACTATTCATAACCTCTTTTGAACGGCTTGTTTGGTAAGTCATGGTGCGCTTGAACTCGGTGTTGCGTGTAGTGTATGTTATTGAATTATTTAGAAGAAATAACACACTATGAAATCTTGGGGTGTTACATTCTCCCCTCCTTCAATAAATTGCGTCCTCACAATTTGAAATTTTTCTTCAAAAATAAAAGGTTGAAAATAGAAAATATCTTTGTGGGAAAACCCACATCGGAAATTGGGATAATAAAATTTAGTCTTAATAAGAGGACAAGAGAAATAAAAGGGTTACCACCAAATTATGATCTCTATTCGAAGAACATTGGTGGAAATTAGAGACATATAAGTGGAGGAAAAACGTAAATATTTATAGGTAGTGATTGAGGTCATTAATCACAAAAAAGTGTAAAATTGAGGTCCTTAAATTCCTCAATCTATGATGATTTAAAATACCATCTGTTCAACAAAACATAAGGTATTAAGATAACACATTTTTTACGTTTAAAAATATCTTAGTTGAAATCCCACATCGAAAAATGAATTATTGAGGCCTCTACTTAACATAAAGAGTGGTAAGTATTAATATTACTAAAAATAACACATACTAGGGTTCCATGTAGGAAAATATGGTTATTGAAGAGAAATCTAACCATAAATTATTTGATGGAGAGTGGTAGAAAACATGGTTATGAAAAGGCCAACAATCCCAAAGCCATAAATTAGTTATGATCTAAGGTACCATCTAGGAAAACCTTTTTGTTCTAAGTTCCTTTTCTTAATGTTGAGGAATTTATTTATGAGATTGGCTATGATCATAAGGAGATATACTTACTTTATAATTAGAGTTTTACCAATTAATAAATTTCTACCACAAACTCATATTTCACCCCAAAAAATAATACAACTCAAAAATACTCTATTTATCCTAAGCATATAGGGTTCTAAATATAATGAATTTATCATTCACATATCAGATCCTTTATGAAAAGAAAGTACATTATACTATCCAAGAACTTCATGTAGCACAATGGTACGTGATAAATACCAATTGCACTATGGTTTTGGGTTCAATTCCCGCAGATTTGTCTGACACGACGGGTCATCACACGGTCTGTGTGTTTTCCTTTTATTAATATCCCAAAATAACCTTTCAAACATAATCCATTCCAACCTTTAGACTTATCCAAAATACTATTATCCAAACTCATAGTCCAAAATTTACAAGGAAGTTAAATATAATGAGGATCGTTCTTTCTAGGTAATAATATGTTAACGTCTTCCTCATATATTCTTTTACAACACCGCAACATCCAGAATTACCAAAATTAACCATCTCTTATTCCAAAATCACTACCTCAGTATCAGAACTATATTATGGTTTATCATTCTTTCAACCATAAATTTTCAAAAAATTTAACCTGCTATTGAGTCACTTTTCTTTGTTCCACACAATCTCAAGTGTTTAAAGAAATAGTACTGCAGTACAATCCCTATATGCTCTATAATTATTATAATAAGTACATTGTTGATACAACACTCAAATGACATAATCAACATAAGAACTCTAATCATTCCTTTTCATCTGTGGTAGTATCATATCTTTATTATTATCCAATAGCATCACTTGCGGCATAGTCTGACGACTGGGACGTAGGTTCACGTAGTGTCCAACCTCCTTGCAAATGAAGCATTGTACATTTGAAACCATTTTCTTACCCTTGCAGTCATGTACTTTGTGCCCTTTTCCTCCACACATATAACAAACTCCCATTCTTTCAGGCAAGTTCCAGGGTGTTTCTTCCCACAGTTATCACATATGGGAAAATTCTTCTTTTCCCTCTTCCCTTTATCCATCTTTCTCTCTTCCCTCCTTTTCTTCTCTTGCTTCCCTTCAAAGCCATAAGACTCAGTAAAATCTTTACTTATCTTATCAACACATGATATTATTTCTTCATAAGATGATAATACATGGGAGAAAATTTCTCCTATAAATTCTGGATTAATACCATTAAAGATATGATCCTTCTTTCTCTTTGGATCATGTGCATTGCTGGAGTTCTCATTCCTTATATTGGGTGCCATTTCTAAACAATAGCATAAACTAGGTCAGTTTATGAATTGAAATGAATAATTCCAAACTTGTAAAATACCTAACGCAAATGGAACAGTTTATGGATATAATCCATAATAATGAAAATGTTTTCTTTGAGTAAGTATATACTCATGATTCCTTCATATTGGTTTGTAAAGAAAATGAGAATTATCCTAAGCATATCCCCCGGGAGTGTCGTAACCAAGAGTGCAGCAAGGACCGTTGTCATGCACCAGTTCCCGTTCGAGTCCATCTTAAAGAGGTGTTTTTAGGTTTTACCCCTAGGTACATCTGTGCCAGAGCTGCCTCTACCTGATCGTATCCAGAAAGGGATGTATTTCTCATAAAAATCACAAAATATCTACAATACCAGAATTCTAGGAAGTTCTTCTACACTAATCCTCAAAGTCAATCTTAGGTCTATGTGCTCTAATCAGAGTTTATCTAAATCTAGCTTCCAAGGTTTGTACTAAACTTCATCTGATACCAACTATAACGCCCCGAACCCAGTTACATAGAGTCGGTACATTATTGCATAAAATTGGCATGATCACAAGGAATAAAGTCTCGAAAGACCGATTGGTTTAGTAGCCTTGGAAACAGTATATATATTCATAAGTCTTACATTACATCATTAAGTGAAAAACTACTACAACAACATATTGTCTCCATATTCCACACTCATATCCCCACATAATATCCCTGTAGGTCATTCATAATTTACTTCTTCACATCATGGGAAAAATAAAACATAAAAAAGGGGTGATCTCAAATGCCCAGTAAGGATAACAATATAGCGGAAACATTCATAAATAATAATATACATTTAAGGCAATGTATAACTAAAACAAAAGCCTTTTAAACATGAACTTCAACGTATTATGGAAAAAGTAAAATGAAATAATTCCATTTACTTATTCACATGGATATTCTACTAATCGAATAATCACAAGCAATATCAATAACCACTTTCATAATGATGGAATGTATAATGCCAGACTATCATAACCACATAGCCAAGGCCTCATGCCAAAACTACCAATAAGATTTTGCAAAGGCCTTGTGCCAAGACACTAGTTTGTCTCATGAGACCTACCGATGCATTGAGGATCTATAGAGGGCTCCACCCGTCACTTACTAAGTCCAAAGCATTCCAATATGAAATGGTTTAAACATAACATAAATATTCATATTAAAACAAGCATACGAAATGTCAATACTTTCTTCATAAACCGTGAATGGTATAAAAATAACACATCCACAGTTAAACATATCACAAAACCTTAAATACAATAAAAAAGTTTTGTATCATAATAAATCAACTCCAAATTAACTTAAAATCCATCAAAGGATGTTGACATAGATGAAATCAAAACTATTTGAGAGAAATATATCTTTTTTGAAATCATTTAAAAGTCACACATTTATTAAGGAAGTAATTTAAAAGAGATTTTTGAATCGGAGTGTCCCATAAGACTTTGATACTTTTGAAAAAAAATATCATTTCAAAACATTCATGTCCACATAAATAAATCCTTAAAATCATTTTGAAAACATGGACATTAATTAAAATATTTAGAAAGATAAATCTTTAAAACATTTAATATTCTGATTTTGATAAAGAGTACCTTTCAAAAATTCTTAAAATATTCATTTTGAAATCATTTAAAAGTCACATAATTATTAAATAAAACATTTACTTTGAAAATAGCCTTATAAGCTTGTAAGGGAAGCTTTGAAAATTTTATAACGGTGGAAAATAGCCGCACCCGCCGTATAAGTTAAAAAAAACATTCTAACCTTAATTCGGTCGAAAAGGTTAAAAAGGACATTGTTTAGAAAACGAAGGAAAGATTCCCTTATAAAAATATTATAAAAAGTAAAAAAATGTTTATAAATGACTTTAAAACATATTCTGTAAAATAGTATGAATGGATTGAAATACACTTTCAAGAAACTTGGATGTGGATGATAAAGAGATCCCAGTAGATTATTACGTATAAACAACCTCAGATAATGAAGAGATTGTGAAATAAACCCTTACCATGTACTTTTCTTTTGTTGGGGTAGGTTATCCTCCTGTATAATGGTGAAATAATTGTTATTAAATTATTCAATAATCATATACATTAATATGATATCATATATGATATTTTAGCATTACTTTGTTAACAATATCTTAGAATTATTGTCGTTTCGGGTGTTAACTTACTCGTTTACTTTTATATGTTTTGTTACGTAATACATGTTTTTAATGGATAGGTTGTATATTAATCATATCCAGAATGATATCAAGTCCTTAGATACTATTATTAATCATAAAATGAGAAATATACATGAATGGATACTATGGAGAATGAATCTCATCGTGTTTGTGTAGACGATAGTCCGTACGTACACACGAGCGATAATATCATTCTTTTGATATTAAAATAATATATAATTGGATGGTATAACATATATACAGAATAATTATCATGTTATATTTATTATTTACATGACTTACACATCATTATTATACTCATCCAAAAAATAATTTATTGAATAACAATTACACCAAGACGTGGAGACGGTAAGCCGTACGTACACACGTATGGTGACAAGTTATTCAAAGGGTGGATAAAATACTGAATATGGATGTACCGTATTTTTAATAAAATCACAGTATATATAAGATACTGGATATATTATTTTAGAATAGTAATAACAAAGAAGGAATAAGTTGAAGAAAAAATGAATTTGAAAAAGCGTGGTGACAACATTAACTCCTCTTCTGGTTCTTCCTTTTGATTTGATCAAATGGGCACCATAGGTTGGATTTCTAATCAAACTAAGGCCTCTAAGTTGTATTGAAGGAATTTGGGAGAGTATTTGGGCAGAGTTTGGCTGAACGAAAAGGTTTTGAAGGTGTGAAGAATTGAGAAGGATGAGTTCCCTTTTATAAGAGGGGTGAGGGGCACCTTTGGAAAATCTAGAAATATTAATTAATAATAAATTTATATTCGGCTTCTAATGGCTCCAAAGTTTATTATTTAATGTTTAAGGTGTGTATGAGTCTAATACCACTCATCCAATAGAATTTAGACATGTTTGTGTCATTATATTAACCTTATCTTTAAGTATTAACTCTTAGTTAATTAGTTTCACTTTTACAATGTCTATTTATATTTTTATATTATATGGTTAATAAACATACCATATACATCCAAGATACCCCCAAGTGGTCCACTAATTATACAACTATCATGATATAAGTCTTTTGGATGATACTTAGATTTTTAAGAATTTAATATCAATTAAAAATATAATATTTGTTTTAAAAAATCTTTTATGTCAATTTTGAAAGTATTCAAAAGTTGATTTTTGTGAAACTCATAACAGAATAATTACTTCGAAAAAAGTTAATTAAATCAATACTAATATGTCATATTATCCTAGAAAATTATTTTAATTCATTAAAAGTCTCAAATTATGTTTATTTGGGTATTTATAATATAAATTATTTTAAATTTTTAATATTATGGTAATTACTGCATCATCATTGTGTTATACATAAATTACATTATGTAATCTCTAAAAATTATAAATAAACTATAATTATGTAGGAAATATTGTTAGAGTTATAATGAATATTTATAGTCTAAAATCCAACTTATATAACCCTATGTAAAAATTATTTTTCTAAAAGATATATGCCTGTGTCATTTTTGTATTCATTTTAACTTAATTAAAATAAAGTGTCCCTATCACCTACAAGTGGCTCCATGGGGTCCCGAAATAGACCCAAAGATGCCTATGGTCGATCATGTATCAACCAATAAGGTTAGAACAAGTTTTAGTTTAATTTAGTATTATTATAATATTATTTTTTTAACCCTTATTTACCAGATTTACCCTTAACCATGGTAAATAAAATATTTACGGCAGTAATTATTCAAAATGTCTAAAAATAAAAGTTACCTATTCAAACAATATGAACATCCTGATTCCAAATATGGAATCCATTTTTCCAAATTCAAAACACAGAAGTGGCAGAAAATAATTTAAAAATAATTCCCGTTGTTAAAACAAAAAGCGTGTTTTTAAGATATAATAACTATCAAATGATTGATACTTGTTTATGTTCAGTTTAATTGTGAAATAATGTCCAATGACCAAAATTGTATTTAATGGTAAAAATATATTCTACATATACTTTAAAACCACTCAAATTCATAATTTATCACTATTAATTATTTCGATTAAAAAAAGTTATTTTTAATTAAAATTTAATAATTTTCACTATTCGTCAAAATATAAAAGTTAACCAAAAAGTACCAAAATTTCTCCCTAGGATAATTTCCTTATTCCGAATCCAAAAATTAAGTCAATTTTACCAAATTCAATACATAAAAGTTTCATTTATTAATTTAAAATTGATTCCCACTTTCGAGACCAAAAGGCGTATTTTTTAAAAAAAATAACTATCAAAAGTTTAACACTTGTTTATGTCCAATTTCAAGGTGAAATTACTCAAAATGACCATAATTGGATTAAATAGTAAAAATATAACCTTTTTATTATTAGAAACCATTAAAATGAATAATTTGACAATATAAATTATTTTGATTAAAAAAAGTCATTTTCAGTTAAAATATAGTATTTTTCACTATTCACACAAGTATGAATGTTATAAGAAAAACACCAAAACATTATTGAAAATAAATTCTTATGTCCCGATTATAAAGAAGAAGTTCATTTTGTCAAATTTAATATATAAAAGTCTCAAATATTGGATTGAAAAAGGCTTCTCCATAAAAAGGCGGCAAAATTTCATTTTTTGAAAAATTATTCTTTTATCCGAAAAAATGAATTTTTTCATCAATCATGTCTTAGAAACTCATAATATGGATTCTAAAAAAATATAAATATTATATAATGTTTTAAAATTTAGTTAATACTATTCATAACCTCTTTTGAACAGCTTGTTTGGTAAGTCATGGTGCGCTTGAACTCGGTGTTGTGTGTAGTGTAAGTTATTGAATTATTTTGAAGAAATAACACACTATGAAATCTTGGGGCGTTACATCATTTCCTTTTGCTTTGCTTTTCCTAATGCTTCTTCTCATAGGCACGCTAACGGCTATTACTTCTTTGCATAGGCACACTAACATGGACCCCTCAATTTTTCTTCCTGCAACACCCCTTTACTACGACCATGCCGATGCCTACCCTCCCACAAGGGGTAGAGGGTGTTGGTCATATAAGACATAGGGGTTTGGAGCGAACCCACCTCGTCCAACCTGCAGGACGTTAAACTGCCGAGCACCTCATCTTCAACACATCATGTTAAACTGTGCTCTGACCCCGTGTCTCGCACACAGGGTCCCCCCAGCTCGGACATTCTTTATGCCACTCGTCTCCATGGGAATGGAATCTTCCTCACATTGAATTAGATCCTCCCCCTCGGAGTGGCGTTAGTCCCCGGGGGAAGGGCTTCCTCAGAGCGTAATCCCCTATCCTCTCCTACGGAAGGTTGCACCCATGCACCTTTGTACTTCCCCACTACCAAGGCCAGTGGAGGGTGTGATAAGGAACGAGGCATCTCCTTTGTTCGGTCCAAAATACCTCTCCCTCGCTGCTTTGTTGCATCATGGGCCTCCATCCTGGAGTAAGCCCCGACGCTAAGGGCTTCTAACCACGCGTAAGCCCCTTTTTCCTCTTTGGGCCGCTCAACGCGTAAGCCCCTCTCCGCTTATCACATACGCACCCTTCGAGATGTGATCATATGTTCCCTGATGCATCTTGTTTCCCACATCGATCATGACTCATGTGGTCGTAGAGTGAGCATAGACCATGAAAACCTCCTTGGGCCGTATCAGAGCGTAAGCCCCATCCCAGCGAACTATGGGGACATTGATCTGTGCTAAATCATGGTACTTAGGAAGCCTCCATGAGGTGCAAGCCCACCACCCGATCATTCCTCCCACCCCCTTTCATGTCGGTTCGCCAGCCCCATGGGCCACATCAGAGTGTAATCCCCAAGACCTCATCCCACACGATATTAAACTGTAAGCCCTTGTCCCTAATGACATTAAACTGTATCCCATCCCGCACGACGTTAAACTGTATGCCCCGATCTATGTGGACTTTGATCCGTGATAACGCATGCTACGTAGGAAGCCTCCATGAGGTGCAATCCCATCTCTCGGTTTTTCTGACCCCTTTGCGTCAATTCACCAACACCACCATGGGCCTCCCTAGAGTGTGAAACCCATATCCACCATCCCTGGACGCCTTATAGCGTAATCCCCCATATCCAATGCCCACGTCTCATCCTAACCTCTCCCTCGAGCCCACATTCCTTGGGAAGCTCATTCCCTAGCCCAGACGTATTACTTCCTCCAGGCTCCAATCCATGCTTTCATTATCACGGGTCACCTCTTCAGGAGTCCCACCGCCTCACCGAACTATGAAGACATTGATTCCCTGCCATGGGGTTACATAGGAAGCCTCCATGAGGTTCAAGCCCCTCTTCACTCTATCACCCATCCTGATCCTTACCTAGGACGCCACATCCCGGGGGATCATTCCACCTCATTCCACTCCATAGTATTCGGGAAGCCACCCACGTGCTGGCCCCAATATCGGTCTTCCCCCTAAGGGGTCCTTCAATTTGATCCACTCTCAGTGTCCCGATCAGTCTAATCTGTCTCCGCAAGATGTTAAACTCACAACGTACCCCGTGTTAAACATGGGAAGCTATGGAAAACCTCAGATGGCACACAATTACCCACGTTCGATGTGGGATTCCTCATGCTTCTGCGCCCTCGAGAACCCTAAAATAAGGGAAAAAATACTGACAGGCCAATCCCCCAGCGCCTAGATGCGCCAACAACACCCCAGCATGGCCATTCTCCTCACTGAAGGTTGCTACCCTGACCGGACCCCTATGAGCGTCTCGACGGAAGAAACGTAATTAACTGGTGTCCATAAAAATATGGCACCAGGAGCGAGGTTCACGAATACATCTTAAATATGTAAGGGAGACCCAGACTAGGTGACAAGCTCCGAGGAGGAATCCACAGAAGTAAGAACCAACATCCCATCATTTTGGTTTCAATCAAGGAGCAGACGTCCCTGAATAAGGATCGAATGCCGCCCGCCTATGGAAAGAAGGAATGCTGGGAAACAAGTCGCACGTCCTCCCATGCATGATGGATGCGTGCACGCACCCCGGTGGAAAGCATCAGGAACAAAAAATAGTGAACCTAATGTGAACCTCTTCTCCTCAATATGGGGACTAGTTGTGTTCGGGGTGTCAGAAGATTAGCATGTCACCAGGTCCGGGTACCTAGCACTGGGACGTGAAACCCACCAAGGGTTGAGGATGTCAGGACGTCGAGAACTCCATTCTGTGACGTCGTCAGCATGGATCCCTCTTACCTACCAGAGAAGACGGAATGGCAATGGGCTATTGGTTGTCGATTTCTTTTCCTATTAGCACTAATGGGTACATCTCCATACTTGAAAAAATCGGATCGTTGCATCCGAAGCTCGATCGCCGCCTGCCCACCGACACGGGGACATGGGCAGTACCGATGCGGCCACCCGGTGTGGTCCAACCTTTTCCACAGTTGGTCCAACTGCCACGACTGTTGGGTGCTCACGGAACCTCTCTCCACCAGAGATCATCCAACGAAGGTTGATCACCGACCTGGTTCATATGTACAAGGAGGAAGGGGTCATCCATATCAGGTATATGGCCGGTTTGGATCTAGAGGTAGTTGCGCCTCACCAACATCACCACCTTCGAGGGACACACAGAGAGATGATGTTCCCCACCCTGACGTTCAACTGTTTCGAGAGTCTATCCATAGAATGCCTCAGCACCTCCCTTCCCTATGATGATGAGGTCGGGGATGTCTGGGTTCGCCCGATCGGATACCCGATTCAAGGGTTCACAATAAGGTATCCCGCCAGGCCGCGCCATCCCCGCCGCCCAACTCCCCGAGCTGAGGAGCAGGAAACCCATGTGCCCGCACCACGAGATCTAACCCATCTGACCCGATGCCAGCCTCTGGCGTGAGTGAAAGAGGATTCCTACCCTGGGGCATCAATTTCAATAGACACTGTGGCCCGGGACACTACTGACTTTTGTTATCAAACCCCCACACATGCTGAGTAGGGGAAGTTACAAGCCCACCCTGGATCGAGGCCTTAACTGCCCCACAGGCAGGATGGGTCAACTCTCCCGGTCGCTGGCATAGGCAATGGCCACCACAGACCAATTCACGACATTATCACCCAGCGTGAAGTCCCACTCTATGCCACAAATCTTGAAAGCAGAAGGTTTCCCCATGACAACTATGCTCCAAGTATTTCTCTTTCCAGCGCCCACTACACTGGGTATGGGGTAACTTCCCCTACCGTTGTCCGCATGTAGGGAGTCGTTGCATATCCGGTCACTCACCCGCAATAAATTCCACCCCATGTCCCTTTAGACATCTTCCCCAGTGCTCCTTGAACCCCGGCCCTAGGTCCTCTCTTCCCCAGCACTATTGCGGCCAGAGGACTCCATGACGGAAATCATCCTTGCACTGAGGAGCCACCTAGGGGCAGGAAGGCGGGACGTTGTCGCCGTAAGTGGAATGTCAGGGAAGTCCTGATGGAAATCAGACCAGTCCATTTCTCATACCCTGAGGCAATGTAGGACCTGGCGACAGATCCCTCCCCCCAGTCATATGAGTCAAAGGACAAGATGGGGACACGAATCGTCAGCCTCGTACTCCCCGAATGTGAGATAGGTATGATCCATGCCTCCCTCCGAAGGTATATCTAGGAGGAAGAGGACTTGACGTACCCCCGGGGATCAGACATGTAGTTACCGTTGGCCTCTCCGGAAGCACCTTCCACCTTGGTCAGAGAAGGTGGAGAACTTTTTTGTGGACCGACGGAAGATTCATGACATGGAACACCTTCTGCAAGGACCAAAACTATGACCGAAGGCCTTTTCTCCATCCCATCCTATCGTGATGTGGAAGCCAGGACACTGCAACCCTTGGAGGATGACTTAGGATTCGGTAGCCAATCGGCATGCTTGATGTGTTCTCCGCCGAACAGCCCACCGGCCTAGTGGCCTGCCTCAACACCGCTTCCAGTTCCCCATCCATTCATGGTTGATGAGTAGGGCCTATGAGGGTCGGATACCGAACCTGAGTCATGGTGCTTCTAGATCATCCGCGTAGCAGGCCACTTCCCCGAGAAGTTTTGGCTGGTCGTAGGATCAGATTTTGACTTACCGGAATTTCTCACCTCGGGAGTGTTGGAATGTTTCCGATAGACTCTCTGGGCGACTCACTCCCGTCTCAACCACTAGAAAGTGCCCAATATCGGGAGTCCAGCACATCTTGAGGATATCAGTGAGAAATGTCGCCGGGTCAACCTAGCCGCGCTCCTCGCGGTTCGGCACCCCGAGTCACTTGGCCACCATAAGGCCCTCCAATAACGATACATTCAGAGTTTTCAGGTACTTCGCAAAGTTATTAGGGAAGCCACCCCCCACACGCATGTCTGTGGATGGGGGCAGTACGCTGCCCTTCTCTTCAGTGCAATGTGCTGACAGCCCGACTCACTGAGTGGATTGGAGGGCAGGCCCCCGAGGGTAGTGGCGGTCAACATGGCCGATCTGTCGGGAGAGGGGAACAGTTTGGAACTTCTGGATGGAGACACACCACTTGAGTACAAGCCCCTACTGGATCCATCCGTGAGGATTACATTCCAATAGGTAAACCTCCTAGGTCTCCCCACACCCACTGAGGCATTAACATTGTGCCTGAACATTAGCAAGGGTAAAGAACATGTTTTTTCTATAAAGATCGCTGACCCATTTGCCTCTATTTAATAGGAAGAGGAAGATCCCAAGAAGGACATGCTGCGCCAATAGCTTTATGAGCAGAAGAGGCTGGTTGATGAGCTCTCGGATGAACGCATTGCAGAGCGGCAGCCTGACTAAGGTGATCCTAAGCCGGGAAAGCAAGGGTAGGAGCAACTAACCCTTGATGAGACTCTCCCGAGAAACCACGTTCATGTCATGTTCACCGACAGAGGAGAGTCCAGGTCTCATGGAAAGAGGGTGCGATACGTTTCACCAAAACCTCCAGAGCGGCGTGATCACCCAAGGGACCCCGCTCGGGTTCCTCCTGCTGCCCCAAGAGTCGCTCCACCAGCTTCCCTACGAGGTGATGAGCTTGACTACTGGATTGAAGAGCCCGACAATTCACTTGTGGTAAGGGATCCCCATCAGGACAAGATCCTGCGTCCAGATGATCCGATGGAGGCACCCATCGCCGGCTTAGAGGCTCTGGAAACATGACAGTTGGCAATCCCACCGGACGGTAAGACATACCCAGCATGGGTAGATGATATGCCGACCCTGCCAGGATTTGGGAACCCAACTGTTACCCCCCTTTAACGGGACCGGAGACCCATCTTAGAACTTAGTCCACATCAACTCGAGGTGCAGGCCTATGTTAAGAACTCCGGCGTAGTAGGAGGCCGCCAAGCTCCGTTTTTTCCTTCAGACACTAGAAGGACCAGCATTCATCTGGTACAGCCAGCTCCCTTTCGGATCTGTGACTAGCTGGGAGGACCTTCACAGGATGATCCTATACCAGTTCACTTCCACAACCCGGAAGATGAACATCAAAAACCACTTCAAGTACAAAATGAGGCCCGACGAGTGAGTCACAGACTTCATCGCCCGGTGTAAGGGGCTCACGTACTCCCTTGACATGCCACCAACTCAAAAGAAATTACTGACAATGTGTGTAGGGAACATCAAGGTAGAGTTGGTTCCTTCTATGATCACTCAGAATTACCCTTGTGGGTTCCGGGACTTCTCATACAAGGATCAGCGCCTCGAAGAAGCGCTGCAACAGGCCAACCAAGCATGCTCGCTGCCTCCTGTAATCCCTGCAAGGAGAGCTGCTAGAGTTGAGCCCACTGTTGTGGCCCAGATAGAGTCCCCCAGGTAGCTAGAATAGCTACCAATAAGGCCAGATTCGCATCCCCATAGGGGTCCGCCTCCATGGGCATAGATCCCTGCCCAGCAGCAACCACCTCAAAATCGGCAAGAGCCTCTGCGTAACACACCGCCATCGCCTAGGTGGGAAAACCAGGTTCTGCCTCTTCGGCATGCTCCTCCAGCCTCTCATTATGGATAGCCTCCAAGAACACCCTATCCAGACAAAAGGAATTGGGCCTACTCGTTTGATGAGGACCAGGTCCCTGGTTATTTCCATATTGCTCTAGAGAAAAGAATAGTGCGGCTGCCTGAGTGCCGGAAGCCAAAAGAGGCGCATCTCACTGATCACCATAACTACTACCCTTTTCACTAGACCCTGGGTCACCCCATCGAGCGATGCTACGTGTTCAAGGACTGGCGCCAATACCATATTGACAACAATGTAGTCATGTTGGGCCCAGACCCGGCACAAGTAGCAGGTGTTTTTGTTAGATCAGATGGCAGTTGCGGCGATGAGGATGAATGGTAGTAGGTTTCCGACCATGGGTCTCGGAAGTATAACGACTGGATGGCCCGCAAGATGGTCGCTCGTTCCCATGCCATCATCTGGGTACGCCTGAATCATCCAGAGCCCTCAAAATTTTCGAGAGCTACCTCGACATCATCGTCCCATCTTACCTCTTCCCTGAAGAGAATGCATCGGCGCAAGAAGAATGAACACACCCTGCCAATGTCGTCGTCATCCCGCACACTTGGAGACTTTATGCACCCAGAAATGGGGATCCTTTTGAGACTCTACCCGGTAATTGATGACTCTTCGAGTGATAGTCCAGGGTATGCTTCTGTTAACACAATAGAGTTGCTATATCCCATTTTGACTCCCGACGATGAGGAACTCCAGGTGGACCTTCCCGATGTCCCCAGCCATCACCAAGGTCGGCAGAGCCGCGATTACGTGAATCGCCAGGCCACGATAGTCGGTACCTCGAGCCAGGCCATGCACGCCGCTGAAACTTGGAAGAAAAACCAGTACAAAACTTATCACACATGGACCATTCATCCAGTGTCGACAAGTCGGCTTCCACCACCACTTCTGTTGCTGGATTAGGCAGAACCACCTCGGCCGTGCCGTGACAAGCTCTGCCCTACTACCAGCCAACCCCAGCTTTCCAGTCCTAATCCAGATGCCACACTCTGGGCCTCGACTAGTGAACAGTGAGACGTGCCTAGTACCAGTCAGCCACCGGTCCCACCGATAGGGCCCATCATGTCTCCAGTCACAGAGCATCCTCCTCCACGCAGGGGCTCGTGTTTGGCCCAAAAGTATGATGTTGTGAAGCACCTGGTCATTATTCCAGAAAGGAGTTCTATCCTTGAGGCTCTTTTCATGTCATTCAATATGCATGAGGAACTTGAAGAGGCCCTATGGAGCCCCCTCTAGTTTGAGACAGAGGTAGAAGCTGCAAAATCCATCCACACTGAGGCAATTGAGGGCACCGAATGCCAAGCAGTTATCTCATTCTCTGGTGAAGATGAAGACCCTCCCATATAAGGGTACATTCGACCACTGTACATCACCAGACAGTTCAATTGTGTGGAAGTACGCCTCTTACTTGTTGACACGGGTTCTGGGATTAACCTAATCCCAACTCGGACGCTAAGGAGGATGTGGTTGTCTGAGGAGGATTTAACTCCCTCCGACCTCAGTATCCAGGGGTACGACAGGACTGAGAAAACTCCAGTCAGCAAGATTCTCTTGAAGACCTAGTTCGACAACCTAATTTCTAGGACCGAATTCATGGTTGTCTTTCAGGACACCGCCTATAATGCATTGATGGGCAGGCCATGGGTCCACCTTCACGCAGCAGTCCCCTTATCATATAACCAGTGCCTCAAATACTCCCTTAATGGTCGAGTTGGCATGCTCCAAGGAGATGCGTCTCCTTTTGCCTCTTGTGAAGCCCGTTATCTAGAGGTTGAATACTACAAGAGAAAGGATAAGCAGGTTCTGGTAGGTGAGGTTGAGCTCGCCATTGTCACAAGTGATCCTTGGGCAGGTTTGGATGACGCCTACCTCTTCCCAATCCATCGGATGGAGGCCAACACCCCCGAAATGGGGTAGTGCTTTATGGTATTGGGTATAAGAGAAAGGCATATTCCCATGTCCAAGAGACGATGTAAAATCACCTCATAATCCTACACCAACCAGGATCGGGTGATCCCAGAATCTTCTACCCTTGTGCGGTATCAGGACATCAGGCTCATGGCAACGACAGTACGTTATACATGTATCTTCCATCGAGATGGAATTAACATGATCAAGATGAGGTGCCACCACTGCTTTTATATCATCAAACGTGGCCCCATGGGCCGAAGACCAGATGGGATTAGATCGACTGCCATCATTGCCATGGACTTAGTGGCATTTGAGTCTCCTGATATGATGAACACTACCGCCCAAGCCGACAGCAGTTTCCCATTAGGGTCTAGTATCCCCAAAACTACTCCCCTTTGGATGATCCCTCCACATGTGTAGAGGAGGACATGGAATATGTTCCCCATGCCTTTGAAGAGGGCATCACCACCAAGGTCGATGAGTTAGTACAGGTGAAACTCGGTAGCGAGGCGGACACGAGACCCACATTGGTCAGCGCAGCTATGCCCCCCATGGAGCATTAATGGTATGTAGAATTCCTCAGACAGAACTGGGATGTGTTTGCCTGGATCTATGGAGAGATTCTAGGGATAGATCCCCATGTATCTGTCCACCGCCTTGGCCTTCCAGCATACCATCACGGGTTCAGGAAGCCTCCTAAAAAGATGCACCCTTCTCACGACACCATGGTTGTGGTCAAAGTTAACAAGATTATTAAATCCAACATCGTCAAGGATGTTTAGTACCCTCAGTGGCTATCCAATATTGTGCCATTCAAGAAGAAGAATTGACCGATCAAGGTCTATATCGACTTCCGCAATCTCAACCGCCACTTTCTGAAAGATGATTTTCCCCTTCCAGTGATAGAGTTGTTGACTGATTCCACGACCAGGTTTCAGGCCCTCTTCTTCATGGATGGATATTCCGGGTACATCTAGGTCTGGTTGGCCCCTGAGGACGAAGAGTTCACTACCTTCAGGGCCACCAATGTACTTTCTGTTACCAGGTTATTCCCTTCTGCCTGAAGAATGCAGGAACACCTGTCAACGGGCCATGCATCACATATTCAAGCCAATTCTCGAAATGCTGGTGGAATGCTACGTGGATGATCTTGTGGTAAAATATCGCCAGTTCCAGGACCATCTCAAGGACCTTGAGAAGTGTTCGGCTTCCTCCATTCCTGCCACCTGAAGATGAACCCGTTGAAGTGTGCCTTCAGGGTCACCTCCAGGAAGTTTCTTGTATTTGTTGTCAGATACCAAGGCATCGAGATTGACCCCGAGAAGATCAAGACCATCTTCTAGATGCCTCCATCGAGTAATATTCAGGAGATTTGATGTCTTCAAGTCCACATAGCCTATGTATGCTGATTCATTGCGAATATGGAAGGCAAGTGTAATACCTTTTCCCAGCTCATGAAGAAAGGCACCACCTATGAATGGGATGAAGAGTGTCAGACCGCCTTTGAGGAAATCAAGTAGTATCTGCTCCAACCTCCAGTCTTGATGCCACTCGTTTCTAGAAAGTCACTAGTCCTTTATGTAATCTCCATGGAACGATACCTCGTCGCACTTCTCACCTAGAAGTACAATAAGGGAATAGAGAACATCCTATACGACCTTATCCACATTCTACTCAACACAGAAATTAGATATTCTACCATTGAGAAGAGATTCTTGGAACTCAAATTCGCCATAATGAAATTGTGGCACTACTTGCAGCACCATGAGGTACAGCTGGTCTCTCCGGTAGACCCGTTGAAATACATCCTGAACCGACCTATGTTGACTGGGCGACTAGCGTAGTGGGTAGTGGTCCTCCAACAGTTCGACATCAGGTTTGTAACTCAGAAGGATATCAAAGGACATTCATTGACAGACTTCTTAGCTGCTCATCCAACCTAAGTGGACCAACCACTAGATCTAGGTTTTCCTGATGAGGTAATCCTCTCAGTTGATCATGCCATCCCATGCTGGAAGATTCACTTTGATGGTGCCTCCCAGAGCCCCACCAGTAGAAGGCTCAATGATCCTAGGCTTAATAGAGTGGGTCTGGGTGTCGTCTTCATCACCCAGGAGCATGCCGTTCTTCCATATTAGTTCCTGTTGTAAGAAGGTTGCAACAACAATGAGGAAGAATATCATGTGCTCATCACTGGCCTCGAGCTGGCCCTCGAGATCGATGTTCTCCATCTTCATGGGAAAGGGGACTCCGTTCTGGTCATCAGGAAGGTCAATGGTGACTATGTTTTCAGAAATCCAGAACTCATGCCATTTCCAGAGTGCACCCACTGTCTAATGGATTAGTTCCCTTCTCGGCCAGAGGTCATTCATATCCCCCGGTCGCAGAACAGTCGAGCAGACGCTTTGGCTAGCCTGGCCACGTCGCTGGAAGATCTCGAACAGGGCGACCTGATTATCCACATGGAACACCGGAGATTCATTTCTCCCATTATCCTGGAGGATGATCATGGCCCGCGGGTGAACCATCTCATTGCTGGTGGCCCTACGTCAGGATCCCCATAGATTTTAGATGCCGTAATCGAAATAGATCCTGATTGGAGGACACCCTTGGTTGAATACCTCCAGTGCGGTAATCTTCCATCAGACCGAGCCAAGTGGAAGCGAATTCGACACCACGCACTGTAGTTTACCCTTCAGAGCCGTCCCAACCTTGATAAAATCCTTTACGGACGTGGCTTTGACAGTGTTCTCCTCTATTTCCTTCAAGGAATCGAGATACCACAGGTCATGCAAGAGGTTCATGCTGGTTCTTGTGGTGCCCACCAGGCCGGGTCGATGTTGTCCCACCAGATTTGGAGGTTGGGGTACTTCTATCAATCCATGGTATATGAATGCATCGAGTTTTCCAAGAGGTTTCATGTGTTCCAAGTTCATGCTAACTTTGTGCGTCGGCCATTGGAGCCTCTCCACACTACCAAGTATTCTTGGCCCTTTGTAGACTGAGGGTTGGATGTCATAGGACCTTACCCACAGGAGACGGCTTGCCAATGCAGTTCATTCTGACCACTAAGGATTTCTTTTCCATGTGGGTGGAGGCAATTCCGCTTAAGGAAGTCAAAGCCCGTTCTATCGCTGACTTCATGTGTTCCAACATAATCTATCGATTTGGAGTTCCCCACGCTATCCTCACGGATAACAGAACCAACTTCCGAGTGGCTGAGCTAAAGAAATTGTACACCAAGTACAACATTCGCTTCAACCATACCTCCTGCTATCATGCGCATGGGAATGGACCGATCGAGGCGTTTAACAAGACCCATTATTACATTCTGCAAAATATGGTTGGTCAGAACAAGAAAACATGGCCGAACAAGCTCCCCAACACCCACTAGGATTATCAGACGACGACTAATAATTCCACCCAGGTGACCCCATACTCCCTGATGTACGGAGCTGAGGCCGTCTTGCCTAACGAGATTCAGTTTCCCTCATTGCGCACTGTGGTCTACGACCAACAAGCGTGAGATAGAGTTTTGAAAACCCTTCTAGTGGAATTAGAAGCACTGGACGAGAATAGGCTTCACGCTTTACATAACCTATAAAGGCATCAGAGCAGGATGGATTGAGCTTTCAACAAAAAGATTCACCTCGCCTCCTTCCTACAAGGTGACCTGGTACTGGCTCTCAGAGCGCCAATGATTCCCGGCAGGAAACCACCCAAATTGGAGCCCAAATGGGAGGGTCCTTTCATCATCCATAATTTCTATCCCAATGGTTCGTATTCTATGGTGACTATGGATGGTGAGTGTGTCACTTCTCCAAACAATTATAGGTTCCTCAAGTAGTATTTTGCCTAAATCATCGGGTCCGGGATCTAAGACCTAAAACTAAGATCCTTTCGGGGTCACCCATGACCTTAAACTAGATAACAGTCCCGCATGACCATAAACTACACCCGGTCTCTCATGAACCTAAACTGCACCTGGACCCACATGACACTAAACTACACCCGGTCCCGTACGACCTCAAACTGCATTTTCCCTACATTTGGTCCCCTTTGGTCCGAGTTATATGACCTTAAACTAAGAACCTTATGGTCTAGAATGACCTTAAACTGCATGATCGTCCTCACTGCAAGACATTAAACTGTAAGCTAGTTAGGCATCCCTGATAGAGGCCTAGCCTTAGGCCCCTTGGCCTTCTCGGGCCCCTTAGCCCATGCCTTCACCCAGAGCATGAGGTGTGTTGTAGGATTATTTCCTCATTCATGATGGGTTATCCACCATGACGTACACAATCCCTGGAGGAAATGACCCTTATCGTCCTACATGATGTTAAACTGGTCTTCTAGAACTACGTGCAGCTTGATTCCCATCCATATGGGATTCGTAGGACAACCTGAACGTCAAGGATTCAGGTCCAACCCCATCTCTTAAGATATCCCACGATATCTCGGTCACCTCGGCCTCATGTCCTATCCCTCCCCCGCGAGGGGATATATAGGTGTGGTACATGGTTTTTGGCTCCATGCCCCCTTCTCCCCGGGAATCCACCATCTTTTGGCTGCTCTCAAACTGAGCCCTTCCACCCTTTCCATTGGTCCGCTAATGTGCTCAGAGTACTCTGGTCTATGACATGGACTGTAAAATTTTACTTATGAATGTTTTTTTCGTCCACTTGTCAAGCTTCATGATCCCTTTCATTCGGCCCCCCTTATCTTTCACACCTGGAGTAACCCCTAAGAACGGCTTAGATACAACGCCTAAGGGATCTCCTACCGTCATGGGTCAACACCCCTGAGGGTTTCAGACAACAAATTGATACAAATACCGCATTGAGAACATGGTCAATGGTCGATGCTCATTTGTTCGTCCCTATTTTAGGCTAACACGATAGGATGCTGTGTTGCGAACATGGTCAGCAGTAATCCAAGGTCACCACACTGGCCTCTTTAGGCACTGAATGTTGGTAGCATGATTCACATTATGTTCCACCCCCATCGTGTCAAGGTGGAATCTCGAAACTCCTTTCACTAACCCTCAGTGCACCTCCACACGTCAGACAAAATAATCTGTGTAACGACAACTTTCAGGGCTCTCGTGATCTGAGCGCTAAAGAGTATATGATTGGGTTTTATCTAAGGACCATGTGCAGATCGACCCTCATCCCTATGGGAAACAAGGAGTCACCCATAAATTTCATTTAATGCCCAGCTTAGCTGGAAGCTAGCCTCTCTTCCCCCCCTGATTGTTGGACCCTCGTTGGTCCCTTGGCCCGAGGCCCCTCTCCCAAAACCACCTGTGGTGAAGGTATGGGGATATGTCCTCATCCACCTAGGGTGCTCCTTATCGCATCATGCGTGTTCCCCAAGGTCCAAGCCATATGACCTTAAACTGTGATGATATCGTCTTGGCCGCATGACGAACAATGGCACTGCATTGTGGTGACCTCCCCATAGGGGACATCACTTCTGGTATTGGTCAACTGCCATACCATTTGTCAATGCCTGATACGACTTGATTATTATGGCGGCACGAGGGATCTCTGACCTAGGCTGGTCTCCCCACAAACGAAAAACCATTCACCTTTAAGGAAAAACATGTTATATCAAATGCCGCTTCTTTTGGTGTGAGGGATAGAGTCGCACGCCTCTCTCATCCTTTGCGCATGCACCATGTCATGTCGTTCCCTCAAGAACTATGTATGGCTTGATTCTCATCGTTATGAGATACGTAGGAGCACCTGGGTACTTCCTCGTAGGCCCAACCTAACTTTCGTGTTCATTCCCTCAGCCTAAACACTTTTCCAAGGAACACATGGTAAGCAAGACCCCGTCCTCATTCACGATGGGTTTCTTCAGTCACTTTACTATGCGTCTCCTACCCTTCTTACTGATCCCTGGTCTGAGCTCTACGACCATAAACAAAGATATCCTAAGAACTACGGTTGGCTTGATTCCCATCCTAATTGGATACGTAGGAATGCCCATACCTCCTGTCTTTGGGTCCAACTCATGTTCAGCTAGTTCATCTCTTCAGTCCTGCCATCAGGACCCCAACCACGGGACTGCATTGCATAGTGCAGGATTTTGTCCACATTCACATCAGGTTGGCAATAGCTGCACCACGCGCACCCCGTTCTAAGGATTATCACTCCTATGTCATGTCCCTCATGACATTAAAAGGAACCATCAAGAACTACATATGGCTTGATTCTCATCCATGTAAGATATGTAGGAGTGCCTGGGTACTTCCCCGTAGGCCCTGTATAACTTTTGTGTTCGGTCCCTCGGCCTAAACACGTCTCCAAGGAGCATATGGTAGGCAGGACCTTGTCCTCATTCACGTCAGGTTTTACAATAGCTATACCGTGTGTCTCCCACTTCCCTTACTCTTCGGTCCAAGCTATAAGGCCTTAAACTGAGATCCTTCTCAAGAACTAAGTTTGGATTGATTCCCATCCTAATGGGATATGTAATAATTCCTTGACATTTCGTCTCGGGTCCTGCCCCAGGGATTACCAAATATCGTCCCTCATTACTGTCGGCCCCTCGGCCTGACTTCTTGGGGAGTGGTGTAATTGTGACATCTTCCCCGAATAAGTTCGGGATGCCCCATAATGATGGTGGGAAGCAACAGTCCTCTTGCCAGAGAGGTCCTTTTTGAAGAATTGGGATGATCTGTGACCAGATTGATCTGTTCGCCTAATGTGCCTCCACCACAGTGGCACAATTTTGGGAGAGTTGGACTCTGTTCGAACATACCACCACTCCACTTTCCACACTTTTCATTCCCCTTTATTCGGATCCTCTTCCTCTTTCATGTTTGATGGGACCCCTTAATAGTATGGATGATAGACCATTGGTCCACCTATTATAGAAATATGGATGAAAGACTTTGTTCTGCCTGCTGCAACAATATGGAAGATAGACCGTTGGTCTGCCTTTTGTAGCAATATAGATGATAGACCTACAGTCTGCCTGCTCTCCTCGTCCAACGTTCAAAAAGACTGATCGACGAAAATTATGTTAGGCCCCGTGTTGCGAACATGTTCATCGGTCAGCCTCATTTATTGTCCCCATTTCAGGCCAATGGGATATGGATGCTGTGTTTCCACCACTGTTAATAGTTATCCTCCATTGTTTCTCCCCCCATAGTGTTCCAGATTTTGGTAACATGATTCACCTTTTTCATCTCCCTATGTTCGGATGGATTTCAATGTCCCCGGAATTTCCCCGCTCGTGTGTCAGAACACAATGAGAAGGTGATATATCAATCGATCTGAGGTCCTCTCCTCAGAAATCCAGGACCGATTTCAGATTCCTGAAGCTTGGTTGGCGCTCCCACAAAGTGATAGATCATGGTTCAGCATATTAAACCAAAGGTATAGATAAATAGATTTGTCTATACATTGGATCATATTATTGACCAGTGAAAGAAAAAAAGTTCATGAGATAGCCAAAACAAAGCCCTTAAAAATTAGTGTTCCAGATTGATCTTTCCAACACTACTACCCTTTGGCTGGTAGCTTCTAGGACTGCTTCTCGCTCCTTGAGGAACCCCTCTTCATCAGCAGCCGAAGAGCGCAGCTCGCCAATCCTAGCTTGTGCCTGTGCCCGCTCTTTTTTAAGTACGGTAATCTGGTGATTCACCTTCACCAATTGCACTTGGGAGTCATCAAACTGGGTCGTCAGTTGCTCCACGAGCTCATAGAATGTTGCAATGAGGACCTCATTCTCTTCCACCTGCCCTTCGAGGTGTCGGACCTCCTGATCCGCCTTCAGAAACGCTTGGGTGCTCGCCGATCTTCCCCGACACTAGGAAACGTCGGTGTGCCGGCTGCTCTCGTGTATATTCTCGGCCATGTAATCACGGAACTTCAGATGAAGACATTGAGAATCAGCCACACATGGGCACAGGAAGCGCAGCCAAGTCTGGAGTGATCCCATCCACCTCAGCCAATCCGACTGGGGCTGCCTAAGAAAGCACTGGATACACATCCACCCTTTGCGCCATGTCATCCAGATCTCCTCGGCCGCTTCTGAGTCTAATTCATCTTTCTCCTCGGGATCAGCAGGCCAATACACGGGAAAGGCATCTAGCAGGTTGGTAGCAGGATCTGCCTCAGAGATGTATTCATGAGTAATAAGATCCTCGATGTCCGGGTGACCTTCCTCTCTCGTCCCAATAGTGATGGTGCCTTCGTCAGCGTCCGACCTCGCCCCAATGAAAACACCACTGATGTCTTCCACCCCATGCTCACCAAATTTTGGGGCTGGATCAGTGCGGGAAGTATGTTTTAGACGAGGTGGTACGTCCGCCACTGGTCCACTCACGGATGGCCCGGTCTCAGCAGCCCGACGGGCCTCCAATGTCGAGATCACTACGCAAGGAACACCCTAATTAGTTGGGATCTTTGGTAGAAAGTTCCAGTGTGGATTCATGTGACTTACATGAACCCATAGCATCGTCCTCCAGTGTTCTGGCCGCTACAGGAGCTGTCGTAACAGGAGACCCCATAGCGCTTGTTAGTTAAATGATGGGCGTCAGAGCCCCATCCTATCCCACCTATGCCTTTCCACCCTCATCTATTAGGGATGCCTGATTAGCACCTAGGTGCTCCTAAGTGAGATGGAGAAATGGCTTAGAAATTACAGAAGAGAATGGAAAATGAGGGAAGATGAATAAAGATAGAGACAAACCTCGAGTATCTTGATTATGTCAAGATCAGATATGACAATCTCGCCGCTCTCCCGGAGACTCCCTTGGTAGGTCGCCCCCTGCGACCCCTCACCTTCGGGTTCTCCTTCACATTATCCTTCATCTTCTCTTTCGCTCTCATCTTCTCCTGTTTCCTCCTCTCCCTCCGACTCATCACCACTGTCACCTTCTCCCAGCGACATCACTTACGGATCATGCTCTTGGCCGAGCATCACTTTCAATAGGAAAGGTGGATCCACCCGCCAACCCCTTTGGTGCGTGTATGTGTCCATGGTCGTCAGATATGCATGCCCCCGATGTAATTTTACCCGGTCAGTAACTCGAATGAGCCCAACCTCTGGCATCTAGATCCTGTCCGGCATTATCTTCTTCCAGATGGGTTCAACGCACATTGATTGTCGCAGAGTCATCCAGGATGACCACAGTGCTGAGAAAATTTCATCTTGGGATGGTTCAAGCATGTATCTTATCTTCTTCCCGGGCAGTTCACTAGCCGCCTCGTGTGACCCCCCCTCTGGGAAACGAGGTCACCACAGCACCGTGCGATGTCCCCACTACTGAGGTCCCGGCCTGCGCATGCCTCGCTGCCGGACGCGCCCCTGGTTTTCCCCTTCTAACAGAACCTTTCCGCCCATGTCGCCTGGTTTCCATGTGGGTAGTCCTGTGTCACCAAAATTGTTTTCATAAAATCCCCTAAGGGTACGCAATGGTCTAGTTCTCGGCTTACTCGGTTGCTAGGCCAGTGTCGAACACAGTGGGAGGAAGGGTGATGATGTCGCTAGAGCCAAAAGTGGTGAATATCAACCACATCTGACACATGATACAAGTATTCGTCTCCTCCCAGATAGCCGTAAATACGTTCATCGGCATTTGTTGGAGTCACCCGAATTTCCTTCAGAATCGGGACGTTACGTAAGGCTCGCAGATCACCTTCCCGTCGATCCATGCCACGAGCACCCCACCCCAGATGCTCTGAAAATACTCATGCAGCTCTAGTGAACCTTTCCCATTGTCCACCATCTGGCCGACCAGGGTGGGGAATGGGATGTAGTTGAAATTGGCGTGGTTACCGATTCTGATCCTTATCCCTCCTTGTTGAGCTTCATCAGTTCCACCTCGACGATGTTCATCGGAGACGGTCGCATGCCACTTCTCGGAGGATGGATGGAATTTGGGAAAGTATACCTACCGAGATGAGAACCCACCCAGCCATGAAAGATCTGGAAAGGGGCTACATACCCTCCGTGGCAACCCCCCTCGTGAGATGCATCCCAGAATGGCATACAACTTAGCCAGTACAGAGACCCCTTAATTGAACCTTTTGTTAGCGGCCGTGGTGCCTGCCATCACCAATGTTGTTGGACAGACTCCCATCCTCACGTCCCACACCAGCAGGAGCCACCCACTCAGGAAGGTATGGAACCCGGCATACCGGACATCCAGCTCTCGGGCCTCGATGACGTAGTATCCCCATGATTGGTAGTGCCACATCTCCAGGATTCTCCAGTATAACCCATTCCTGCTCCGATGGGCCGTGGTTGGGCATCGTTTCCCCCCTCTCAGCATCTTGACCACTGTGTCCTTCTACAGGAACTGGTTGAACCAGTCATTGTAGGCGATCTCTTTCTGGAATTCCATGACCTTCAGCCACTCTTTGACCAGGTCCAGCAGGTGCCACGCCAGTATGGGGGTCCGTGACCTGTCTTCCCAATTGTTCATTGGAGGAACAAACTCATCGTATTGGTGTCCCTATAGTGGGATACCTCCAATGAAGAGAATGTCCTAGAGGCTGATTCCAACTTCCCCATGGTGATGTGGGAATGTGTTAGTATCAGGGGACCACCGGGTGAACAACTTCGGCCCGAGTTTATGTTGACGGTAGAAATGGAACTGCGACATCCACACTACCGCGAACATGCCAATGTACCACAGCTCGACTCCGAACTAGTCGCAAGTATTGAGAACCCAGAATGCCCAGGCCCACTCACTGGTAATGTTTCCATATGACCACTGGTCCCAATCCTTTATCCATCCCTTAGTGTCATTCGTGATGCTCTGACGGAACGTGCTTGCATAGAGGGCCAGAGAAATCTCTGCGCCAGGCTTATCTCCAGTAATGGTCCTAGTCCTAGGGATACTCCTTCTAGGTGGGGGTCATTAGGTTGAAAACGGTTAGGTTGTTGGAAGAAACCACCTTGGCGCCTTAAACCTCCTCATTCGCCGCCATTTCAGCTCTATGAGCGGTGGCTTCCCCTTCATCGTCTTGGTTAGCGGCCATCTTGAAATTTTTGAGTGGTGGGAGAAATCAGGATGAAATGTATGGAATCAGAGAGACTTGCATGAAATCCACGAGTTAGGAATGCAATTAGCACACTTGGTGTGTAAATGCGGCCGAAATTCGGAAGGAATTACCCACTGCCAAAGCGTTTTTGTGCGTAGCCACGGAAGAAATTTCATGCACGAGAGAGTTGAGCCTATCACATGGAAAAGCATGAGTATAGAACATGGGACCCAACGCCCCTTTTATAGGCAAGGCCGGGGTTTTTCACCTCACAAGAAGCAATTTCCATGCCCATCTGCAGGTTTGCGTGCCCCGTTGGATTTTTGGGCGCAAAGTGCCCAAGAGATCCACCACTTCGGCTTTTCGGCGTTTCCCGCGGAATCTGATCGTTGCGACCTCTCGCGGATCCAATTCTGATGGGAGGCATTTGTAGACGCCGAAAAAGTCCATAACTCCTAAAGGAGGTCCCGAAATGAAGAAGTAAAGTCATATTCAGACTCGGAGGCCCGGTCCGGAGGTCCCGGGAGTGGTGCGCGAAATTAAGGACGACTTGTACGAAAAAATGTTATTATCACGAATAACTATCAATATTCGCGAAAAAGAAACTGTGTGGCATAAAATTTTGTGCGCCCATTTCCGCATGATGAGGCCTTTCACACCAACATGTCCTTGCATGGATGATTTCACGCGCCATCCGGATTCCTCGACTACGAATGCCTGTAAATAGTAGGCGACCCCAACCGTTTCAGGGTTGCAGAATTCAGACTAGCTCCCATGCGCGCAAACTGGACTCCTGCGCGCGCAATATGACTTGCAGGTAATAACCCATTTCGTGAAACCATGCCCCAGGTTTCATCTTTGCGCGCAATCCTACTACCTTAAGTGAATTTTCCAACTCCTCCGGTTTCCTCCTTTGCACACAATCCCCTCTCATTGTGCGCAATACCTTCCAAATTGTATGCAATCCCTTCCCATTGCCCAAAATCCCTTCCAATTATGCGCAATCCCTTCCAAATTGCACACAATCCCTTCATTAGGATTTTCCATACCTTAGGGAACGACCATTGCCCCAACACACAATCCAAGCCCACTGTGCGCAATCCCCTCTGGTCACGCGCAATCTTGCTGCCCCAATTGCGCGCCATTTTGGTGTTTTGCATGCAAACCACCTCTTTGAGTGAAAACCCATGACCCCTCACCTTGATGCCCCCCAGGTGACTCTCTGCATCAGCACCCGATGTCTTCCCTACTGGGCATGCATGCCATGCGTTGTTTTCTCCTACGGCCTTCGAGACTCCTACGAAGTAACCTCAAGGTCCCCTGGATGGCATTTCCTATTTCGTTGCTTTTCCTCATGCTTTTTCGCATAGGCATGCTAATGACTATTGCTTCTTCGCATAGCCACGCTAACGTGGACCCCTCGATGGTTCGCCCTCTGTCCCACCTTTACTATGGCCTTGACGCTGCCTTCCCTCCACAAGGGGTAGAAGGTATTGGGCATGTAAGCCCTAGGGGTGTGGAGCGAAACCACCTAATTCGAGATGTAGGACGTTAAACTGCCGAGCACCTCATCCTCAACACATGACATTAATCTGTGCTCCAACCCTGTGCCTTGCACACATGGTCCCCCCATCTCAGACATTATTTACGCCGCTCATCTCCACATGAATGAAATCTTCCTCATATGGAATGAGATCCTCCATCTCAGAGTGGCATTTGTCCACAGGGGAAGGGCTGCCTCAAAGCGTAAGCCCCTAGCCTCTCCTGCAAAAGATTTCACCCATGCAGCTCCGTACTTCCCCACAACCAAGGCCAGTGGAGGGTGTGATAGGGAATGAGGAATCTCCTTTGTTCAGTCCCAAATCCCTCTCTCTCTACGCTTTGTCGCATCACGAGCCACAATCCTAGAGTAAGCCCTGACGCTAAGGGATGCTAACCCCGCGTAAGCCCCTATTTCCTCTTTAGGCTGCTCAATGCGTAATCCCCTCTCCATTTCTCACGGACGCACCCTTCACGACGTGATCGTCTAGTCCCTACTCCCTCTTTTTTCCCACACCGAGCATGACTCATGTGGGCATAGAGTGAGCATCGACCATGAAATCCTCATTGGGCCACCTCATAGCGTAAGCACCATCCCAGCGAACTACAGGGACAATGATCCATGCTGAAGCATGGTATATAGGAAGCCTCCATGAGGTTTAATCCCACCACCTGGTCGTTTCGACCCCCCCTTTCATGTCAGTTCCCCAACCCCATGGGCCGCCTCAGAGCATAATCCCCAAGCCCTCGTCCCACATGATGTTAAACTGTATGAGCTCATCTCGCATGACGTTAAACTATATCACATCCCGCATGACGTTAAACTGTATGCCCCGAACTACGTGGACTTTGATCCATGCAAACACATGGTACAAAGGAATCCTCCACGAGGTGCAAGCCCATCAATCGGTTGTTCTAACCTCTTTTCATCGGTTCACCATCACCACCATGGGCCGCCCCAGAGCATAAGAACCATATCCACCATCCTTGGCTTCCTCAGAGCGTAAGCCCCCATATCCAACACCCACGTCTCATCCTGACCTCTCCCTCATGCCCACAAGCCTCAGGAAGCTCATTCCCTAGCCTAGAGGTCTTACTTCCTCGATGATCCAATCCATGCATTCATTCTCATGGGTCGCCTCTTCAGGAGTCCCACAACATCACCGAACTACGCAGACTTTGATTCCCTGCCATGGGGATACGTAGGAAGCCTCCATGAGGTTCAAGCCCCTCTTCACTCCATCGCCCATCCTAATCCTTAGCAGGGTCGCCACATCCCAGTGGGATCATGCCACCTCATTCCAATCCATAGTATTTGGGAAGCCACCTACGTGCTGGCCCCAATTTCGGTGTTCCCCCTAGGGGGTCCTTCAATCTGATCCACTCTCAATGTCCTGATCAGTCCGATCCGTCTCCACAAGACGTTAAACTTGTGGCATACCCCGTGTTAAACGTGGGAAGATGAGGAAAACCTCAGTTGGCACACAATTCCCCGCATTCGATGTGGGATGCCTTGGGCTTTCGTGCCCTCGAGAAGCACTACAATAAGGGACAGAAGACTGAAATGAAAATCCACCAGCATCAAGACGTGCCAAAGGCAACCCACTATGACTGTTCTCCTCGCCGAAGGATGCTTCCCCAACCAGAACCCTTGGATCTTCTCGACGGAAGCATCGTAATTAATTGGTGTCCATTAAAATATGGAACTGGGAGCGAGGTTCACGAATACGTATTAAATCTATAAGGGAGACCCGGACTAGGTCATGAGCTCCGAGGAGGAATCCATGGTAGGAAGAACCAACATTCAATCATCCCGGTTTCGTTCAAGGAGTAGACGTCCCTGGATAAAGAGCGAATGCCACCCTCCTTTGGAAAGCGGGAATTCTGGGCAACAAGCCACGCATCCTCCCCTACGTGATGGATGAACGCGCATGCCCCGGTGGAAAGTGTGAGAAACAGATATTAAGTAAAAGAAATCATGAAGACTTAACTGATAATAGGATCACCACATCTTTTAGATGACATTGGTAGCTCATATCCGGGAACATGTGTAATTGTGTCCTGATATGATATTACTATTAGTTCACAATATTTTATTATATAATGTTATTAAAAATGAAAATTCCAACATATATGTGAAATTGAGGTATCATGATTTGGGTGCACCATTAGATGTAATATATTAATTGAATAATCAAAAATGATTTTTTTTCATTCTAAAGGAAGTAATATTTCACCCCTAGTTCTTTAGGATGGTAGTAACTACAATAATTCTATCATTGTGGTAGAAGAATGTAAATCTGTCTGGTTATGTCAATGAAAAATAATTTAATAAAAGATGATAACATCAAGTATCTATCTAACTTTATGAGATATCATGAGGTAAAGAGATAATATTTCATGGTGTGTGTTCATATGAATGGTTTACTTTTCTATGACTACTCCATATCTTCTTTGTGGCCATTATAGGTTATTAGAATCTTCTCCTAGTTTGTAAATAGTACTCTGTACTATCGAGATAAGGTCCTAGGGGGCCACACACATAACATACTCAATAGTTTGGTATATTATAATGAATATGAGTATAGGAAATGGTGGGCCCCAATGTGGGGTCCTCTAGATGTCTAAGTGTTAAATATTGCCAACAGATAAATAATGTATCTATGAGTTTAGTATTGAATAATTTTATTTGAATTTATTTTTTAAAATTATTTTCTAGTATTCAAGTGAATACATGGGATAATATTTAATACGCAAATTCTATATTAATATTCATGTTTCATTAAATATAAGTTGGAATAATGATTCATATTAATGAATAACTTTTATCATGTAATATATTTTTTATATTACGTGTATATGATAAAAAATAAATGATGTTTATGACATAGTAAGTTGGTAAAAATGTATCATTTATGACTAAATTAGTTGGATTTATTTATATAGGGACTGATGATCAATTTTCAAGCATTTATTCTCCACTATATATACCCGAGGGATCGATTTTCTAAGGGGCTATTAATCTAGTATAATTTGAGATATCCTCTCTCATCCTTCCCACTTCATAGATAGAAAAGTTCACATTCCACACATTTGAAACATGTTATCCTTTGTAGATTGACATAACATTATCAAAGTAATCATCATAATGTGAAAGGATTCCTCAGATCTCTATGATAACACCCAAATTCTAATGATCGATGTAACAACACCTTATCTTTCAGTCTAGTATGATTTTACCTTTTTTGGTTTTACTTTTATGCTGGTTATCTAATGATGAGATAGAATTTTGGGGACACCTATAAATGTGATTCTTGGTATTTTTCTAAATTTTCCACTTAGACCTATAGTTTTTTCCATCTTGGTGGGTACTTACACACCAAGTGAATAAAGCACAAACCATGTAATGGATTCCAAGTAGGCGCCAAGAACTAGGTATATATTATTAATTTTTTACAAACAATGTAATATGTACATGTTTTCTAACTGGAGAAAAAATATTTTAATTTAAATGATATTATTTTTTCAACATATATGATCCTAGAGTGTTACATTATATGTAATGGAATTAAATGTGAGTTAATTTTTGTGGTTTTTGGTGTTAAGAAGGCTTATTGGATGATTTTCAATTCATTCTACATTCATATATTGTCAGTTGTCCCAGATCATAACCGAGGATATATTTGGTGACACTTTTTAACCGATATTGATTCATTCATTCATTGATAATTACTATTGTTGGATTGATCCTCTACGGGTTCATAATTCCCTTTTTTTTGGTTTTTTCTCCTGTTTGAGGGCATATTTGTGATTAGATATTGTTTTCCATTGATCATTTTCAGATTTTTAGCATTCTATTTCTTTTATAGTTTGTTCTATTTGTTTATGATCATAGTAGTCTAAATAATCTTTGTTTCTACCATGTTGAGGTTGGGGATTATATATAATTGGTTAATTTAATGAATTTATTTTTTTACTGACAAAATCTGTATTGTTTTTCAATGACTGTAAGTGATCATTTGTTTTAAATGATATTTTGTAAAGGAAAATGTTTTGAAAAAGTGGGGTTTTTTTGAAAATGTATTTTCATGATTTTTAAATTGGTTTGTAAACTCCTAAGTGGATTGTATTGTTTTTTTATTTTTTTACAAAATTATGAATATGGTTTTTTATTAAAGTTTCACAAATGCAAACTGGGAACCTTGGTTGCTTTGGGATAGAGATATGGGTAACAATATTGTTTGTTTCACCACATGGATATAACATTTTTGTGATATGAAATAATAGGAATAGGTATACGTTGGTTCTAATATATACTAGTTTAAAATTTAGAGTTTATCGTACCCACTGTATAGTATACTAGAGTGCAATAATAGGTGCTTTTTAATTTTTAATTTATGATTAATTATTGCATGATTCTTTTATCATGTATTTTTTATCACTAGTTTTTATATGTTGGGTTGTATCACATAAAATCACATGATAGTCTGAATCATAGATATGTGTGTGACATTATACATCCTAATCCATGGATATACTTTTATGTTTTTATCATGTCCACTTTTCATAGATCTGGTTTAAAATTATGTAATTCATCCATGAAAATCAATGGATAAAGTGATTTTCATGTGGATTTATTTAATTAAAATATTGTCTAAAAATGGTTTAGAATTTAAATTTAATATTAATAAATTATATATAATAGAATTTTTATTGAAATCAGTATGGTATCCCATGTGGATTTGGATCACACCCTAATTGTTCCAGGAAGCTATTTTATATGTTGTACATCAGGATCTAGGTAAAGTGAAGAGATTCACATAGAATGACGACTTATGTAGTGTGGTTTCTTTTAGTTTGGGTTAGTCTAGAGGTGATGGTTCATCATGTTGTGATATTAATAACCATGTAGTTTAGCCTTTATGGCTTGGATGATATATCTTTGTGGTATCTTATCTGTTTTACACTTCATAATCAAGTTTTTTTTATTTCTTATATTCATTAATGGTTTATGCATTGAATTTTTAATGATATCATGTGATTTTTTATTTCAGGTGGCCTATATTGTTGACCCATTATGGGTGTGTATATGTTATTATCAATGGTATGCTTAGTATGATTTATGTTAGCATTTCATGAGTTTGGTTATGTGTTTGGGGTAAACTGAAAATAGTGAAATCAGAATTCAAATAGTATGTAAGGAAAATGTGTAAATCCAGCTCACTTCTGTGACTAAAATAGAGTTAGTATGGTTAGTTAAGGATTTTAAACTTTTTGAGGCTTTGTGTTTGACATCCTTTGAATGAACTATATGGTGATTTTATTTTAATTGAAATGTTCATTCTTGAATAATTTTTTTCAAGGTTGAATTAAATTCTTAATGGTTTAAATATTTTTTATATGAACTGAAGTTGTACTTTTCTTTTTGTAAATTTTTCATGAATTATTGGATTTTATATTTTGTTATAAAATTCCTCTATGAATTGCTCTTCCAAATTTGAGGGAGGAAGAAATGAGATAGGTTCGACATGCATGTTTTAGAATGGAGCCTACTCTTGTAGATGATTTCATCTACACTATTCAGACTCGAGGCATAGTGGGAGTCAGGAACATGGGGAATGTTGTAACACCAAAATATTTTAAAAAATATTTCACTTTTAATAATATGTGTTCTTTAGTATCTTTCCTTTCCAGAAAAGATGTGTTTAAATTAACCATGAGACACTATTAGTATAAAATGAAAATTATGACCCAGCTATTAAATTATAAGGAATAAATTGAATAAATAATTTATAAGATAAATATAATGTTCTAAATAAATATTAATGTACTGGTATGTTTTTTTAAAATGATCAAAAAATATTATGTAAAATCAGTTTGTTCTTCAAAAAAATACATTTTTCAAAAAAATGAGTTTTTATTTTTTTAATTTTTCAATGTTCTAAAAACTGGATTTTACCAAATAAATTTATTTTTTGAATTTAGAAAGCTAAAATTATTTTAAAAGTTTTTATTCAGATAACATTAATTTTGTTAAAGAATAGTGAAAATACTACTTTTTATTGAAAACTCAACGTTCTTTTAAATTCTTTACATGGTAAAATTATGTTTAGGATTAGTTTTAAATTTTAATTAGTTCATTTAGATTTATTATAATCTCAATATTATGTTTAAAGTTAATTTTGACATTTATTTATTATAATAAAATTTATGTTTGAAATGATAATTTATCCTAATAACTATTTTCAAGTAATTTTACCTATTTTATATTAAATTATATTATGAAAATTTTGTGTTTTTGTTTTTTAAAAATTTATTGAAAATATAGATTCATAATTAAAAAATTTATCAAATAGGCCTATTTTATTTTTTCAAGTTACGATTGGTAACCATGGTAGCTTTTTTTACAACAATATATGGAATATTTAGTAATTTAGTTTAAAAATAAAATTATAAATACCATAAAATAGCTAAAAACATGAAAAAAATTTATCAGTTTAAAAAAATTAAACACTATACACATAATGAGCTAAATTATTAAGTTCAATGGACAATTGTCTTTGAAAATGACATAAATATTATTTAAATCATATAAAGTCACAAAATGTCATTTTTTTCTTTAATATTATTTTAGTGTCATCATGGGTAATAATTTATGATATAAATAAATATAACTATAAATTTTAAAATTAATAATCCTATTTCATGATATGAATATATATTTGACATTTTTGGGTCACTTAGATGAAATTATGGTATTTTTAATATTTTTTTTAAAAAAAATTTAATGATGTCCCATTCATGTTATAAATACTATATCATTTTTTATATTGTGTTCTAGAATACAAATATTAGAATATTATATAATTACACATCACCAATGAAGTAATTAATTTGAAATATAAAATTAAAAGTAAATAAATATATTAAAAATATATAATTTGATATAATTAATGTGATTAATCACTGTTATAGATGAATTTAACCTCATAGGGATAGAATAAAATATTTTTATTGATGTTAACTTTTTCTCATGATATTTTTAAAGGTCCAAGTTTTGAGTAGTGTCAAACTTTACACAAATAATACTTTATCTATATAATAATTTCATAAATTATTTAAAAATAAATATTTAAATCTACAAAAATATAATATGGTGTAAAATATTTTAAATTTTAAATTTTATGATTTAATTGACATCACATATGTAAATTTACAAGTTTTAATAATTACAAATTAGTAACTTTGTGATAATTAAGATAGGTTAACTAAGGGTTAATCAAAACGATAATGATAAAAATATTAACAAAATATGTATAAAATATATTGGATAATTATATTAAAACCTTGTATCATTATACATTATAATCCATGTATTTATATAGCTATTTTAATTGATATTGAATTTTTTATAACTTAATTATTTTTTAAATTACAAAAGTGACCCTCAACTCAATTATAAAAGGGAACCTTATCCATTACTTCTTCACATCCCATTAAGACTTAAAACATGACCATACCATAACAAACACTCATATAAAATTCACCATACACACTTTATTCATTCTTTTCTTCTCAAAAGGCCACCACTTGTTCCCATAATAGGAGATCTAAAGGGAGTTCTTAAAAGAAGAGGCAATCATCTTCACTTACTATTTCAAGATTTTTTGATCATGTACATCCTTTTTATCTATGGTTTTCATTATAAAGTATTAAATGAAATATCATATAAATGATAAGATGTGATTATGATTATAAAAGAACCATATTCTGTCTTTTATCCATACTTTGAAAAATAGAAGCACTACGCATGCGTACGTATGACTTACCATGTCCACATTTTCGTGTAATCTATTTTTCATCACAACATTATTTAGATGAGTATAATGATTTAAATAACAGATATCTATAATAATTATAAAATTTTATTTATTATGGAACAAACAATATACCATCAAATTCTGCACTCTTTTAATATTAATGGAATTATACCATCGCTCGTGCGTATGTACGACACACCATCCACACAATGTGATGTGATTCATTTTCCATATTCCCAATTATAGAGTGATTATTTGAAGATATATTACGAATAAATATGATATATATTACCTTAATATGATTCTAAAAATTATGTAACTATATCCTATTCATATGAAATGAGATTTATACGACAAAACATGCATAAGAAAATGAAGAAATGAATTCCTGAATGAAGAGTAATAATAAAATATAATTGAAAAACAGGTCATAATATGATCATATATGTTATCATAAAAATGAATATGTTTATGGAAAAAGTTTATAACATTATTTAATCCACTATAAAATAGTTTTGAATACTTATTATAGAAATAAGACCTAAGGTAGAGGTCATTTTCAAAATCTCATTAATATCTGGGATTGATTATATTAAAGTGTTTACAATGGAATATTTATCCTCCATGTAAATTATTCTTAATAATGTTTCCAAAAAATATTTTTATATTTATTATAATACTATTTAAATTTATTTATACCCATGCATGACTTATTTCTAAATAGTTTCAAATAAATATTGGGTTGTTATCTTAACGAGGTACTTTGTGAATTTTCTTAAAAAAGTATGTGAAAAATATTTTTTAAATTATGCAGCATGAACATATTTTACATATTTCATAACTTATTAATTCTGTGAATATTCCATTAAAATATTACATAGTAATTTTTAGAGTAATTTTTTTCTTTTATCATTCTGTGGTTTTTTAATAAAAGGAAACATTTTTGAAGAAGAAATTTCATTTTCCTCAAGAATGATTTTCATGTGATCTCTCAAGATTATTTTCCATCTATGATGA
The DNA here is from genome assembly GCA_963277665.1 of Viscum album. Classification (NCBI taxonomy): domain Eukaryota; kingdom Viridiplantae; phylum Streptophyta; class Magnoliopsida; order Santalales; family Viscaceae; genus Viscum; species Viscum album. Next base: position 909,877,814 of record OY728148.1, read on the forward strand.
CATTATTTATTATTTATTATTATTTATATTTGACAATTTTCAAGTATATGATACCTAATATTTATATGGTCGTATCGTGTTTATGATTGGATGATATATATGGAACTCATTTTATTTCCATTGGTTTTGTTACGATGGAATGATATTTACAAAACCATTTTTTTCATGGGTTCTGTTATGATGAATAATTTATGTTCACATGGAACAAATATGTTTGGTTTTCATTAGGTCATAAGTGAGACCTATATTTCCCTACAATTAAATTTTTAATGGTTTGTATCTCATTAGAAAAACTATAGTGACCCTTCTTATTATTACCTGATTATTACATCGTTTTAATAATAAAAAACATAAAATCGTTACACAATCAGGATCCAAAGGTTTTTTGTGTTGGAAAAATTTGGATCATAAATAAATTTTAAAAAATAAAACATAAACATTTGTTTAATTCATACTACTATAGATTTTTAGTCTTCCTTGTGATATCCTTGTTACATGTATTCATTGGAGGATATACATCAAATGAATGTGTGAGCCAAAATCCTAGTAAAAGGATAGATATAAACATGGATCAATATAAAATGGGGTGAGGATAGACATCATCGTTAGAGAATAACCATGATATCATAATATTAATAATGAGAGGAAGCACTAGATAAACTAATGAAAATTGGAAATGCCTAAAAATGAATCATTTGGTCTTAGTGGTCAATAACACACATAATTGTGAACAATGATTTCATCTTATTTAAACACATTTCACATTATCTCAGGACTTTCATCATATTAACCTGTTCATTAGAGAACTATATAATTTCAATTGAACCTGCGACATCATAACATTTACACAATCTATATTATTTTTACCGCACCCATCGCATCATAACATTTTCATTATCATTCATTCAAAATAATAATTATATCATTCTTGGTAATAAATTAACCCCAAAAAATGAATGGGAATATTTTCATAAATTATATTTTAATTAACAAAATTTGGGGTTCCCAAAATAAGGAGGTATAAACATAATTGGCATATTCATCATCAATCTTTAGTGAGGAAGAAACAAACTCATGTGAAGTAAAATTTATGTTTTTAGATAGAAGATTTCTATTGAAAAAATCATTTCATTTTCCATATATTCATATTAAAAACATATATAAAGATAAAATAATAGTGGATATAAATCAATTGTATTTAAAGAACACTAATGTAAGGGGAATTTTAAAAATGGAGTGAAATAGGGAAACCTAATAAATGAGAGCTGGGTTCGAGAATACCCTAAACAAATGTCAGAGTGATTTCTCCACATTAATATACAAGATAATCAAATTAAATTAATTACTAAGAAATATTTAAAAAATTATACTTTTATTATATTTTTTACAGTTTTATTATTTTCATTTTTACACTTTTAATTGAGTTAGAGAGTTAAATTCCCTTGTTAGGGAGTGTTCATTTTTCTGGGATTCATGAACATTTCACTTGTATATGAGTATGAAAGACTATATTGAATGTGTATAATTCTCAAAAATTGAAATTATAAGATATTAGTTAAAATATTTATGTTGAAATGGGAAAATATATTATTTCGGTAAATGATTTGTGGATTAATCATTAGATAAATGGTTAAGGATAATCATTTAGATGTTTTTTGTTTGTTTTCAAACAACGCATACTATTTTTGTTCAATTATTTTTAATTGTGTGAATGAGTTGTCACTAGAACTAAAAAAGGGTTATTAAAAAATATTATAGTATTTTCCGACCATTATAGTAGTTTTATTATGATATTTAATGGTGATAAATTATATTTACAATTCATTATCCACAATGTCTATAAATTGATACATCACTGGGCATGATTTCATTTTTAGAATAAAAGAGACATTGAATAGAGTATGGTGATGGATATTATGTTTACATTATAGTATTATATTATATAAAATATAATAGATATATCATGAACATTTTGATAGTGGATGTGAGGATAAAATAATAAAATAAAAATAGATTGAAAGAAAATAAAAGAAAAAGAAAGAGGATTTTACCACGTGAATTCCCCACTTTGAGAACCTTGTTAATGAAATTAGGTTATGAATTGTTTGGATACGAGAACCACTATTTTTTAGGGAAGGGGATTGGGACAGTAATTTTATTGAATTTGGAAAAGGATCAATGCTTTTAAGGTGCGAGGAGAAGAGGTGGCAAGGGTTGATATTTATAGGGGAGGAGAGTGGCGTTTTCATATAATTGTATTCATTTGTTTATTAATGTGGATTAGGACTATGAATAGATTCATAATTATTACTAAATATAATAAATTAATGAATGGATGTTTGAGATTACGGTGATTACATATTTTATGACTCATGGAATAATGTATTTATCTTATAATGTATATATACTGTAAATTACAGTATTTCACTACTCACAATAATTATAGTGTTTTAAATAAATACAAAAAATACACCCTAACTATTTATTAAAATTTAGAATTCAAAAAACGAACTAAATTTTATGAAATATAAATTTCTAAATATGATAAATATAATTTTTAATCAAATAATCATTTAATTAAAAAATAGATTTTTAAAAATTATATATGATTTTATGAGACTTTCAAAAATTAACTATAATCTCATAAAATAACGTTATAATCATAAGAAAGAAAAAAAATCAATTTATATGTGTATTTTATGAATATAAATTTTTATTTAAATCATTATATTAATTATAAAATTATAAATATATTTTTATGACTTAAATAAAAAACCAATACATAATTTATCATTTTAATAATAATAATATATATATATATATATAATTATATAATTATATCATATTTCCATTTATAAGACAAACAAAATATTATTTACACTTTCATAGCTGAAGTTGTTGTTCTATTGGATGAATTACTATTCCTAAGGTTCATGTAAGTATTCTGAAGGTTATGTTTTTATTCCATCGGTATAGGTTCTTTAACCTCTAAATATTCATTTTATTTAATTAATTCATCATTAATAAATTTTTTATAGTCATATCTATGTAATCTTATGTGATTTATAATATTTTTAGTAATTGTAAGAAAGGTGAAATTCCATTGACAAAAGTTCGGGTTGTTTCATTCTTCCAATTTTTGAAATTTCTCCCAGAAAATTTTAATTTACATAAATTTGTAATGGTACTTATCCTTCATCACCTCTTCCAGTTACCAAGTTTCTTTTTAATAGTTATGGGTCCTACATAACACTTTGAAAAAGTGAGTTGTCTTTTTTTGTAGAACCTTATCTCTCTAGTTCGGAATCTATACTGGATACTACATATAAGAGAGATTATCTTCCAATTGTACCATATCTGAGTTTATTACATGAGAGGGATCTGGTATTTACTTCATAAGGAATGATATGTGGGACACATAATAGAATTTACCCATATTTAGTGGATGTGAAAGCTGTGAGTCCATGGATATTATGTGATCAAGGATCGCAAAGGGGAAATGTACATTTGGAATAACATCATTTCTTTCCAAATTTCCCGAATATCTTATATAGTGAAATTTCATGGAAGAATTTATCTCCAACATTGAACTATATGCCTCTTAGATTGATGTTATCATAGCTCATTTACCGACCCTATGTAGCTTTGATATGTTACTGGATGGATTGAACCTTTTCTATCATCTCTTGAACAAGACCAGGTCCAAGAAGCTAAGGTTCACCAACATAAATTCAACAGGTTGGAGTTTTGCTTCAAATTCAATAAAAGGATTCTTGCTGAGCCTTCTAAATACCCGATTTGAAGGTTTTGTTGTATGATAACACAAAAAGTTGGAGTTGTTGATCCCACCAACCATTGAATTTCATGGAGCAGGCTCTTATCATGTCTTCAATCATATGAATTTTTTTTCATATGGGCCATTAGTTTTGGGTGATAAGTTGTGATAAAATTAAATACAATACTCAAAGAATATGAGAGACTCATCCAGAATATATATTGAACCTTAGATCATGACCAAGGAAAATCAAAAGTCTAAACCCATGTAGTCTCACTATAACGACCCAATTTTTACATATATGGACATTAAATTTATTTTTCAGAATACTTAATATATTACAAAAACCTAGACCCAAAGACCGAGTTATTTTAGTTTATTTGGCTACTTGGAGTATAATCTTTTAACATGGTGCAAGAACTTAAACATCTCCAATAATGATATTCCCCTTTTGTATTCATACCTAAAAACTTTATTTATATCCTGTTAAAAAGAAAGCATAAAAAGGTTGAGCTCAATGCTTAGTAAGGGTAAACATTAATAACATAGAAAAAACCATAAACATAAGAATGTAAAAACATTAACATAAATTTTAAATATCAAAATCATGTGTCATGAAATAAATCATAGTAGTACGTAAGTCATAAATCTTAAAGGAACATTAATCAAGATAAAATAGAATTTCCAAAAACCATGGGATTTTGGAATATAAATAACCACAAAATGTGATTTCCATAGTATCCAAGACATTTATTCAAAGACTATAACAAAATATAATGTCCTATATTGAACTGGGTTTACTCACCAATCCATCCATATATAACTAAACCAGATTTAATTACTGTTACAACCCTGTATTAATATATATGATTTACTTTTCATTCCAGTCATTTCAATCTGATGAGATATGAAACATTACCCAATTAATTAGAGGTAGATATAGGCCCCATCCATATAATAATTTAATCATTCTTACATGTTCCACAAAAAAATGAATCACTCATAATAGCATAATCTATGAAATAAAATGTGTTTCCTAAACATTATTTCATCCCAATCCATATAAAATAAATGTATTATATAAAAATAATTCCATAAAAAATCATAGTGATAAAAGTGATATAAATATAACCCTATATAAAGAGTGTCATCTTAGATGGAAAATAATTTTGGGAAAACACTAGAAATTTAATCTTGAGGAATATATGCTTTCTTCTTCAAAAACGTTTTCCTTCCTCAAAATGAAAAATGATTTTTGAAAAAAATGATTTTAGTTGAAAAAACCATGTATTAATATAGGAGAGGCTTTAAGGAAATAAGGAATTATGATTGTTTAAAAATCTGTTCATGTCATATAAGATAAAAAATATTCTTCTTCTAATTTTCACTAAAAAGTAAAAAAGTACTTCATTTCGAAAATGAAAAATGATTCCATTCATACCCTTTATTAAAAATTTACCACTGGTTAAAATTTAATTTAAAAAATAATAAAATCATATATAAAATATATTGAAATATATATTTAAGAAACATTGATGTGGTTGATCAATATACCTCAGTAAATACTAACGATTAAAAAATATTGGATAAAAATTATATTTGAAAAGTTTTTCCAAAACAGAAGTCTAATATTCATAGTATGTATCCAAAACACCTGTATAATGATTTAATTTTTTTAGTGATTTATTATTGAATCATAATAATTTTTATGATATAATTTATGATCATATTTTCATCCACTTGTTAGTAACATTTCAATGTTACTTGTTATTCGGGTATTAACTGCTTTATGTTCTTATGCATGTTTTGTTATATATGTTCTTATTAATCATTTTAGGTTACTGCTATTTCTTTTAAATAATATTATTTTTATAATATATATCATAATTTGTCATTAAATTCATTTTTATAATAACGATTTAATGATGATTATCTAGAACGAATCACATCACGCTATAGAGACGGTAAGCCTTGCGTACACACAAGCGACGTTATAAGTCCCATAATTATGGAATGATATTGAAGTTGATGGTGTATATTATCTCAGAATAAATAAAATTTTATATTATTAATATATATATATATTTATATATTAATTCCATAATTATACTCATCCGTTTATGGTTTTTGTGAAAAACATATTTCACAACGGTGTCGAGATGGTAAGTCATACGCAAGCATGCGTGATGATTTAATTTTTCATTGAGTTGTTAGAAGGAGGAATATGGTTGTTTCATTATAAAAATAAACTCTCATTATATAAGTACTACTATATTTATTACATTATAATTAAACAACCCATTAGGTGGAAGTATAAGAATAATGAACTTTGAAAGAATCAGTAAAAGATATTACATCTTCTTTAATGTCCCTCCTCTAAATCCTCTTCCAGATCACTAGAGTTGGACATTGAAGAAGACCGAGACCTCTAGATTGTTTTTATAGAAGTCTATAAGGTAAATGAAAATGGTGTGTTTGTGAATTAATTCTCAAAATGACATGAAGAGTAGAGGGAGGAAGTACCTTTTAATAATTGGGGTTAGGAGTACTTTTGAAAACCTCAAAAATATTAATTTATAATAAAAAACCCCATATAAAAACCCCAAAATGACACATGATCAAATATGAGGTGATATAGGGTTATAATTTCATCATCCAATAAAATTAATACATTATTTAATATTATTTTAGACCATTTAATTTTTATTTTTTCTTATTTAATATATTTAATTTTAATTGTGTTATTAATATTCAAAATATTAAATGATAATAAATATTTATTTATGTGTTTTCAATTGTCAATAATTGGTTAATTTATTATATTTTAGATTATATAATTTTCAATTTTTAATTTTTAATTTTATTTTGGTATTTTAAATAATTTATTAATATGTTATTTTATAAAATATCAATTGTATCAATTTTTAAATTATTCGTTTACTTGACATTAAATAAAATCAACACAAAATGGAGACAAGAAAAAATATTTTTATTACACTAATTACATGTCATATTCACCTAGAAAATTCATGTATCAGATTAATTACTTCATATGTTATTTATTTTAATATTTGTATAAGTATTTATTTGATATTTCTAAAAATAAAATAATTTCTACTTCAGTATTGTCAAATCATAAATGGTATTTATTTAATCTCTTAAAAATTAAAAATAGATTCACATGATGTAAGTAATTTCATTATAATTTTGGATTCTATTTAGTTTCTATGTTTTATCATGTTAATCATTATATTAATATTATTATACTTATAAGATATATGATATTGACAAGTTGTCACCTTCTTTTGTTTTAATTATAGTTTCATCACATTGGTCGAAAATGTCCATTAAATGAATCTATTCTGACACATAAATGATATTGATATACTTTAATTCATCTAATATGTTTTTTGTAGTAGTTGGGGTATTTTTATTATCTTTATCATATTATTAGTAACCATAATTTTCCCAATTATCATTAACTATGGTAAATAAAATTTATTATAGTTACTATTCATAATATCTAAAAAATAAAAGCAACCTATTAACATAATTTAAACCGACAGTTTCAAAATATGGAATACATTTTTCATTATTTTAAAAAAATTTGAAGAAAATATTTTAAAATTAATTTCTATTGTCAAAACCAAAAGGTGGGGTTTTAAGAAGTAAAAACATATAAAACAATTATCATGTGTTTATGTCCAATTTAAATTTGAAAATACTTGAAATTTAGAAAATTGGAATAAATAATAATAATATAAATCTATTAAACTGTAAATCCAAATTAAAATATAAACTTACATTATAAATAAATTACACTAAAAGGAATTTTGAATTAAAATTCAGTATTTTTCACTATTCATCAAAAATATGAATTTCATCCAAAAAATACAAATATTTCAACCAAGTCAAATGTTTATGCCCATATTCCAAATAAAAAATTTATTTTTTCAAATATAATATATAAATTTTTTAAAAACTACATTTAACATTGTTGCACCCTCAAAAGGTGACAAACCAATATGTTTTAAAAAATACCGCTTTATGTGAAAAATTTAATATGTTCATATATCATTTTCAATAAAAAATTACCAATTTTAATGTTATAAAAAATTCAAAATTTTGTTAATAATATTCATAAAAATTAGTTTATATAATATTTTAATAATATATCAATGTTTAGTGATTCTTGGAATATCATACAACACAATATTTTGAAGAAGGTCTCTCTTGTATATACTGCAAGACAAGTTTGTGTAGCATTTTGTGAAAGAATAATTTCATGTTACATAAAACATAATCCAAATATATTTCTTATATACATTGAAAAAAATATATACTCAGTGTTGCGTGAAATTAATTCTATCAGGAAAACATGAAATTGTGTGTAACACAAGCCTAGTATAGTTTTGCATATACAAAAAGTGAATACGGTGTTGCATATATTGTAATCTAATCATGGGGTAGTGTAAAGAACATCAATGAAATTAAAAAAAATTTATCTAATAAAATATCGTGGTGTTACATTATTCCCACGATAAAATGATATTCTCCCTCAAAATTCATTGGGGTTATAAATGGTTTCCTACTTGAATGTTTCATTCATAGAAACCCATATCATAAAAATATTACTAAAACATACATTTAAAAAAATGTTAGGAACATAACTGTTTCCCAATGTTTCTCCACACAAGGTTTCCACATAGGAGAACATGGTGGGATGTTAAAACATGGATGTGGAAGGAAAAATATATAACCATCATGTTCTGATAGAGAGTGATAGAGAACATATTTTGAAGAAAGTTAAAAACCAGAAAGACGTATATTTTGTATGATTCAATGGAACATCTTATTCATTTGATAACAAGGTATTAAGATTCCATTTTTTGTTTTTTGGATCTGTTCCCTAATTTTGAATAATTTTTCATGAGAATAAATACTTACTTGGATTTACTACTATCTCACCATTTTTCATTCCTTTAACTATTTCAACTTCATCTATTATTTAAATAAATGAAGTTTAATTTTTCATTCTTGAATCATTAGAAGATCATGTGATAGAAAGATAGATCATTAAATCTGTCTCAACAAAAAGTTTAGAATAGGTAACCAAATATGCATATGTCAACCCAAAGCGAGATTAAAAATTAATCTTACAAATGTCAAATAGAATATAACTTATACTATCTTTAAATGTATAACATTACAATACATACCAAAACTATATATATAAATATTTAGAAATAGGTAAACTAAATAGACATAACATTTATCTCCCACAAATAATAATTTAATTCTTGGTTATCAAATTCCAAATATGTGAATTCCATGTATTCTCATGAAACATTCTAATAATAAGAATTACTATAGTGCCTTGGTGAAAACATGAATTCTATCAAAATTAACTCTTTCCAAAAATAATGAATATCAAATATTATATATACTCAAACAATGATATCACTTTGTTCATATATTACTCATGAGCTCATTAATATTATCAATCATCTCATTATCTCCTCGTCCCTACATTATGTGCATATCACGTTCTTTACAAAATTATTTCAATAAATTTTTATGGTTACTAGTACCATGTAATTATAGAAAACCAAAATGGTCCAATACATAGAAATTTCAATATTCCATAATTTTATAAAATTGATCCAACAAAACTATTTTGGAATCCTGTTACATAAACACATAATCATTCCACCACATTATTGTTATAATCAACACCACCAATAGTGAACACATGTAAATTCTAGTTATCTTTGGCCTTAAGAGGTTGATGATGTCGATCATCATCATTAACAATTGGATTTGAACATTAGATAGCATAATTTTCCATTTACTTTCCCTTTTAGCATTGAAGTGTGTGTAGTTCATTATCTATAGTCTTTTCCCCATTCATGTCAATAACTACATTTTTCACATTACTTCAGCACTCTACCACTCGATGAACTTCTTTTCAACTGTTAAAAAATTTCTATTACCATTAATTCAATATCTACAATGATTATTTATATTATTTGATCACAAGGAAACATTCATCTTGTTTTACAATTGTTTTGATATTTTCACTTAAAATTAATCTTTCATTTATTGTCAAAACCATGATATTGATATGTAACACTAACTTCCATTTTTACCGTGATAGAAGAATGAAAAATATTTCAAAGCTACTAAAATATCATATAACTAATTCCCTTATAAGACTTGGTTTTGATCCACTGAATAATCGACCAACATTAATTTCTAGTTGGATGATAAAACTAGAAGCATGCCTTGTATGTCTTGTAAAATTTCCCCTTGTTGTACCAAATCAATCATCATCCTTTTGCTTAAGTTCCTAGAACTCCATTTCCATCATTGTTTGAAGAATCCAAGGGATGTAATTATTAAAATATAAGTCATTTACTCATCCCATTCAATGGATTCAATTTCATCTTACTGCCTTGTATTCATGATTAGAGTCCACCACAAGTATACTTCACCTTCTAAACAATAAATGACCAAAATGAATTATTTATGTTCTGAACAGTGAATGATGGAAAATAAATTTTGAATTTTACTGATCCATTTTGTAGTAACAAGTATATCATAATACCCACTAATAGAAGGTGGATGTTTCCACATGAAGGACTCAACAAAATGTTATTCACTTACCTTCTCATTTGGATGTCTATAATGATTCATATCTAGTGTAATAATTGAAAAAAGATTTTTAATTCTATCTCCAATACAATTTGGTTGTTCAAGAGGACATTCACTACATTTCCCAATGCATTTCTCATTAACACAGTTCCTTCAGGTTACATCCATTTTCTAAAATCCAAAACCAATAGTGTGAGAGGAAAAAATATTACTAGGAAAAAAACAAAATAATGGGGGTGTACATTCAATATATAATATATTTTGTATAATAATAGGTTATTTATGATCATTAACATAATTATAGGACTATAATATATATTTATACTTACCCATATGGACATCCCTATACATAACATAGAAATGTATCAAGTGATCTCAGTAAAGATTTCACATACTAGTTTCCGAAGTTTTACTAAACCATTGCTTTGAAACAAACCGTAATGACCCCATCATGACGTGCATAGATATTACATTTCTTTTTAGGAATACTTAATACATTAAAAAATTATATTCCCAAATAACTTATTAGTTTAGTGTCTTGGGAAACATGGAACATAATCATCATACTTGGTGAAAGATATTCAACATCTCCCATAAATATATTCCCATTTTGTTTTACAACCTATAACATTTCTTTATATACTGAGGACAATAAATCATAAAAAATGGTGATATAAATGATCATTAAGGGTAGGTATTGATAACATAGAACAAACCATAAACATAAGAATATAAAAACATGAATATAATGTTTAAATATCAAAATTTTTGTTCATGAAATAAATCTTAGAAAAATGCAAGGCATAGATCATAATGGAACATTGAACATGATGAAATAACATTGGAATAATAAAATGGGATTGTGTTAAATAAAAGTCATGTAATATAATTTCCATAATAGCCATGAAATTTCTTCCACGACCATCATAGTGAAAAAATTCATTAACTGGACGGAGATTACTTTCCGTTCTATTAATGTATTACTTAACCAGATTTACATACCATTCCAGCCCTGTGTTACTGAACTAGTTTTAATTTATATATTAATCATATTTATATCATGAAATATAAACCATTACCTGATTTATTAGTGGGAGATATAGGTCCCACCCATATCATAATGAAATAATTCATAAAAGATCCACTAAAATAAAAATTATTTCTCATAGCATAACCCATGAAATAAAATGGGATTTTAATGACTATTCCATCATAATATATAAAAAATAATTGGATTTCTTAAAAACAAGTACTTATTAAATGTAATAAACTAATATTAATAATTTTTAGATAAATATAACCATTTTTAATTTGTGGAATATAATATAGAATATAATTTTGAGAAAACACATGAAATTAATTCTTGAGGAAAATATACTTCTTTCTTCCAAAACATTTTCATTCCCCAAAATACACCACAATTTTCAAAAAAAAATACTTTTATGTGAAAATAAAATTTTCCGATTTCAAGGTAAGATTCCTGGAAATAACACGTTATGAAAGCATAAAAATACCTTCTTTCATACAAGTTAAAAAAACTTTCTTCCTGTACTTTTGCTGGAAAATCTAAAAAGTACCAAATACCGAAAACGAAAAAAAGATTCCAATCATACGTTTTTATTAATAATTCAAAAATGGGTAAAATTGAAATAAAACAATTATATATGTTTATAAAGAGTATTTTTAAATACAAAATTTGGAAACATGGATATGGATGATAAATATACCCCAGAAAATAATTATAAATAAACAATCTTAGATAAAAACTAGATTTGCAAAGTTATCCCTTACCTTAGGTCCGAAATGATTTTTATGTTTATAAAAATCCTCTATAATGATTTAAAAAATTTTATTGATTTATTAAAGATTTATAATAATTATTTTGATAACATTTATATTCATTTTTTCATCCATTTTTCAGTAACATTTCATTGTTACTCGTTATTCGATTATTAACTGCATTATGTTATTATGCATGTTTTGTCAGATAAGTTCTTATTACACTTTTTGGTTCTAGTTATTTCATTTAAAACATAGTATTAGTATAATATATATCCTATTTATTCATTTAATTCATTTATATAACCATGATTTAATAATGATAATATGGTTTGAATCACATTGCACCATGGGGAAGGTAAGTCATACGTACACATGAGTGATGATATTGTTCCCATAATTAATGAATGGTATTGAATTTAATGTTTTATTTTATCTTATAATAGGTATAATTTTATATTAATTATATTTATTTTTATTAATTACATTATTATACCCGTCCATGTAAGTTGATGGTGAAAAACCAATTATACAACGACGTGGAGATGGTAAGTCGTATGTACGCACACATCATGATTTCATTTTTCATAGGATGGGTAGAAGGTTGACTATGGTTGTTTAAGTGTATTAAAATATAAGTATATAATTAATACTGGAGTTATTTCTTTATAATAAAACAAATCATGAGTTGGAAGTAGTAGAGTAATGAATTCTGAATGAATCGGTAAATGATATTACATATTCTTCAAAAATCCACCTCAAAATATCATCTTAGAGAAATATAGTTGGTCATGGAAGAAGGACAAGACCTCTATATTATTTCTACAGAAGTTGATAAGGGATATGGGGATGGTTTGGTCAATATATAAGGCTCATAATGATGTGAATAGTTGAGGGATGAAGTTCCCTTTTATAATTGAGGCGAGATTCACTTTTGTCAACCTCAAAAATATTAATTTATAATAGAATAAATGGCCACATAAAAACCTCCATAATTTCCCAATTTTTAATATTAGATAAGAGAGGGTTGTAATATAATAAACCATTAAAATTTATAAAAGTTTGTATTTTATTTTAAATATTATCATTTTTATTTATTCTTATTTAATAAATTTAATTTTATTTTTGTTAATAATATTCTAATTAGTAAATGGAAATAAATATATACTTATGTGTTGTTAATTGACCATAATTGGATATTTTTTGAAATTATTGAACAATTAATTTTCACTTTGTAATTTGTAAATATTTTTTGTGATTTTTAAATAATTTAATAATATGTTATTTTTATAAAATATCAATAGTGTCAATTTTGGAACTACTGATTTATTAGACATTAAATAAAATCCAAAGAGAAGGTAAATTATAACCAAATTGTTTAATAACCTCCTAAAATTTCACAATCACCTAAAAAATTCATGGAGGTCATTATTTACTTCATATTATATTTATTTTAATATTTTTAAATGATTTATTTTATATTTCAATAAATATAATAATATCTACATCACTAATGTGTCATCATTAATGGTAATTATATAATCTCCAAAAATACTAAATAAATTTAAAATATTTATATAATTTATTTATATGTTATCATACATATTTTTTTCAATGTTTTATCATTTTTATCACTAAATTTAAATAATTATACTTATAAGATATATAGGAGTGACATATTGTCACCTTCATTTGTTTTAATTAAAATTACATATCTTTAATGGAAAAAAGTCAATTATATGAAAAAATTCCAGAAAATAGGTGATATTGGTGGACTAAAATTCATAAAAATTGATTTTAAAGGTTTTTGGGTAATTGTATTATCTTTATCTATTTATATTTACACTAATTTACCCAATTTATCTTTATATTCTTTAAATAAGAATTACCGTAGTTACTATTAATAATATCTAAAAATAATTCTAAACTATTACCATAATTTTTAATTACTGATTTCAAATATGGAATCGATTTTTAATAATTAAAAACACATATTTTTATGAAATTAATTTAGAATTAATTTCCTATTTTAATGCTAAAAATTTATTTTTAAGAAGTAAAAACTTATCAAAATATTTTCATGTGTTTATTTCCAATTTAAATTGAAAATTACTTCCAATGACCAATATTCTATTAAATGATAAAAACACAATCCAATTTACCTTTAAAACCAATTAATAAGATTATCTAACTATATAAATAAATTACACTAAATGGAAGTTTCAAATTAAAATATATTATTTTTCACTGTTCATCAAAATATTAATTTCATCAGAAAAATAACAAAATTGATACCATGTTGAATGTTTTTTCCTTCTTAAAATGATGATTTTAATTTTTTGAAATATAATATATAAAACTTATAAAAAAATATTTAAATTTGGTGCACCATCAAAAGGTAACAGACCTTTATTTTTTGGAAAACACTTCTTTTATATGAATAAATTGAATTTGTTCATATATCATGTTCTAAAAAATACATAAAATAAATTTTAATGTTATATATAATTAAAAATATGGTTAATATAATTTATAATGCCTAGTTTATATATTATTCTAATTATATATCATTGTTTAGTGAAACTCCTTACTACATACAGTGCAAGCTATCGAGGAAGGTCACTCCGATGTGTAATGAAAGTCAAGTCCGTGTTGCATTTAGTTCAAGATTACATTGGTGTTGATTATAACATAATAAAAATAAATTTATCTTATACAATGAAAAAAATAAATATTAAATGTTTCGTGAAATGTATTCTATTAAACGAACATGAAATTTTGTGTTACACAATCCAAGTGTAGTGTTACGTATACTGCAAGCTAATAGGGTGTTGTGTATAGCACAAGACAATCTTGGTGGAGAATAAAACACAAGTCATAAATGAAATTAAAAATAATCTATCTCATAAAATCTCATGGTGTTACACCCACCACAAATTCACATATATCATAACAGGTTTTTCATTTGATATATCTCCCAGAATAATGACAATGTGTGCAGTAGCGGTGATTCATTTAACCAAAACACATATCACGTTGTTTTCTTTTGATGTCTTTAGGAGACCTATGTTGACTTTTATAGAGAAATTCATCCATTTACTCATTTATTAAGGTAATTTTTTTCATCATCCCATTTCATTTATTTCACTATTCATTAACCTGGAGATATATTAAGAACCTTTAGATTAACTCCTCATTCCCCTTCATAATTTTATCCTATAATAATTTTTCACAATGTTCTAGGTTCATCTTCATACTCACATGATTGATATAGGATGTTAATATTTTTTTCATTATATAATATCTAATTCTTTATCCTGGGTGATTAAGGCACACAAATCCTTATTCCAAATTATATCACACCATCACCGTCGATATGAAACTCCTTCTGATTCCCTTTACTAAATTCACCTTCTTTTGTATCTTCAAATCATTTCTGTATGTCGCATTAATCATTTATTGGATAGATGGTTGCGAAATAATATGGTAAAGTAAATATTTTTTCAATTTTTTCATCATTTCCAAATCCATCATTTACATATCAATGTTGATAGTGTCTTTCTCAATCTGCAACATGGATAGAGTAGAAGGGTTTTTTTCTAATTGCATCACATAACTTGTTTTCTTTTCTAGGATGATTGTGAATAAAGAAATTATAGTCATTTATTTTCTCTAACAATATTTTTTTAGGGATGTTGAGATCATTTTGTATGAATATATACTATAGGATCTTGTGATTTTGATATATTTCACACTTCTCACCATAGAGGTAGAGCTGTCAGATTTTAAAGGAAAAAATCACAACTTCTAACACCAGGTCATGCGTCGGGTGGTTTTTCTTTTTGTTCCTCAACTATTATGGGGAATATGCTATCACATTATCATTCTATGTGAGTAAAGAATTCAAGAAATTATTTAAAGCATCACTGTATATCACAATACATTCCCCACTTTTAAGTAATGTGATAAGAAGTGTAGTGTTCAGCCTCTTCTTTATCTCTTTTACAATTTTCACGCATTCTACTATCTAAAAATACATTACACCTTTCCTTATTAACATTGTTATCAAGTTATAATGTCTTGAGAAATATCACACAGAACATCGACAATACCCTTTTAATCTATGAAACTGGTGGATTTCCATGAGAATAGAAGACCTAGTGCATTCGTCAATTTATTTGTTTTTTTAAGGGTCTACCCAAATTCCCTCACATATGATCACATTTACAAAGAGTGTTACTTTATATATCAAAAATCAATGTTGATGAACTTGGTGTAAAATTTATCCTTCCCTAATTTCAACAACATAATAATTTATTGTATTCATGTTGCTTCTTACTCTAAAAGTAGATTAGAATATAATCAATAAGCATTATAATATATTTTTCATTGTAATGTTTAAATAATCTATTCATCAAATCCCTGAAGATCACAAGGGAATTAGTAGTCCTAAATGACATTAATAGAAACTCATAATCCCCATAACATGTATAAAATGATATCTTCTAATAGATTTTTTCTTCACCTTTAACCGATGATATATATAATAATGATCCATCTTTGAGAAGTACTGAGCTCCTTTTAATTGATTGAACATGTCATCAATCCATGGAAGAGGATACTTATTCTTTATGGATATCTTGTTGAGTTCTTGATAATTAATACACAAATGCATTGATCTATCCTAATTATTCATAATGGGCACAATACCACCTCAATATGATCCACTAGGGAGTATGAATCCATTTTACAAATTCTCTTTTAGTGGATTTTTGTAAAACCTATAACTTTATTGGGGCCATATTTCAAGGGAATTTTGAGATAAGAGTTTCTCCAAGTATGGGTTCTATTGATAACTCTACCTTATAATATGGGGGATGTCAGGGTAACTCATCAATAAGTACATCACTGTATTACCTCACAGTAGTTATTTCCCCTATGTTGGTACCTTCCGTTGACTCAACCAGTTGAGTAATGTGTTCTTCTTCATAGTGAATTAACAACCACATCATAGAATTTTTTTCAAAAGGAGATTTATTATCTTCCGTTAATTTGTAGAGAACGATGTGATAGATTTGAATATGAAATGTTATTTTCTTTTATAAATTGTTAATGTGTCTCTATATAATGTGATCCAATCCATCCCGAATATGGTGTCAAATTCTACTAAGGGAAGTACCATTAGGTTTTCTAGGAGAATATTCCCACATATGCCTACAACAGAAGATTCCAACACATGGGTTATAATGATCAAACCATTTGGTGTTTTAAGGGATATATATTTTCAAGGATTTGGGTATTTTATTAAATAGTTATAGAAAATTCACAATATAAAAAGGAATTCCATGAACCATTATCAAATAACGATTTTTCCATTCTTGATTGAATGTGAATTTTACCTTGGATGACTTCACTTTTTTCCCACATCTGTAGTAGCCATGAAATAATCCTTCCCTTAATTCATTTGATATCTTTTCTAAGGAAATTTATTACCCTTTAGGACATTAAGATTTGTGCACTATACTTCATAGTGCTTTTTCTCCCTACAATTGTAGCATTCGACCCTGGGGTTTTTCTCCTCTCTTTGCTTGTATTTGCTGGCTTCATTTTGTGACTTTGACATTCATGAGCTTGGTGGATTTCTCCCCCACACATATAGTACTTCCACATCCCATAGAGGAAATTCCTATGATTCTTCTTCGAACATTTTAAACAAGTTAGTAGTTAATATTTCATTCCACCATTATTATGAAATCCATTAGCTTGAAACTCCATCTGTCAGTTTTTATCATCATATCCATGGGACCATTCACTATACTCCATATCCTATTTGAGATCAAATCGAATAACTTATCCATAACTCCCAATTACACAAATAGGTATATCCCTTAGATTTTTTTCTGTAAAACCATTATTAAATCTATAAATTTATCTTTCATTTTTTATATCAAAACCCAGGACATACCTTACACACATTTTGATGTTTATTTAACTTTATGTGATAGATTGACCATAATTTTTCATCAAATCAATGAATTCGATCTCTTCATCTATGAATTATGAGTTTGAGGGTAATAATTGTTATGAATCATTATCTTAAATAAATCTCCATCAATCTATTCAATTTAAACCTCGGACTAGGAATCCATAATCAAATCCCACCATTTTTTGGCCTCTCCTTTAAGATGGTAAATGGCTATAGTCACCTACTCCATATCAAAACATAATAGAAAAAAATATATATTCTCCTTTGAGTTGACCCACTATTCTATAAAAAGTGGATCAGATGATCCAGTAAATGTTGGTGGGTGTTTCTATATAAAGGAATCAATAAACAGTTTCTCTCTCCTAGGTGAAGGTGCAAATTCCTCATTATTCAAGGTATTGTTCATATCCTGATATAGATGGTTAATCACTATGATGAAATATCCAACTCCACCTCCCAATGAAATGGGGATGTCATTCATAAAATTTCTGGTTTTTTCCTCACATAGATTGTTGGCATGGTTTCTCCTTGTTCCCACCAATTTGTAAAATAGATGTGGTGAGCACAAAACATAAGTCAACATGTCATGAATAATTTATGTCATTGTGAAATTAACTATAAAATAATATATTATGGGATCCGTATGTTTAACAATGTTTATTGTGTTATTATATTTTATTAGTATCAAACTAATGGTAATCACTATGGTTTACTAATCCTCATTCTCAATTTAACTAAACAATTCGATAATACAAACTCTAAAGACACTAGTTATTATTACATGATTATTACGTCGTTTTAAAGATAAAGAACATAAAATCATTACAAAACCAGAATAAACATGATTAATATCATGTAAAAATAGGAACAAACATAACATTTACCGAATAAAAAATAAACATCTATTTAATTATTTCTTCGCTAGATTCTTAGTGGTCCCTATGTTTTTTTAGTACAACTATTCACATGAGGATTTACATCAAAATAATGGGTGTTCTAAAAAACCAATAACAGGATAGATAAGAACATGGATAAGTATAACATGGGGAGAAAAAAATAATCCTCAAAATAAAATAATAATTTGATCATAATCAGAGTCAAGTGAGAAAAAATAGATAATGTCATGGAATGTGGCGATACATAAAAATGAAACATCATGTCTTAGTGGTCAACACCACATATAATTGTGAACAAATATAGCATCATGATCACATATATTTCACTTTATCTCATTAGATTCATCACATTAACCAATGCATTGGAGCACTATATAAATCTAGTTTCAGTAGTGACATAATAAAATTTACATGTGATATATAATTACAAGTGCACCCATAACATCCAAACATTTACAACATCATAAATGCCACATTGAATGAGTATCGATGTTCCTAAAAAATAACAAATGGAAAATAATGGGATTCATTTAATAATTACGAAATTCATGAATAAAAATTGGAGTTAAAAAATTTTATAGGTACTATCATAATTTTTATAAGAATCATCAATTTTGAGAGATGAATAGACAAAATCATGAGAAGTAAAAGTTGTTTTTTAGAAATATGATATTGTTGATTTTTTTTCATTTATCAAAAAATATGATTAGAAACATGTATATCTATAAAAGAAAATGTAATGGAAAATAAATGTTATTTATGTACCATTATTGGAACATATATACTGAAAATGGCGTGAAAGAATGAAAACCCAAAGAACGATAGTCGGGTTTGAGAATCCCCTTACCTTTTTTCCGAGTTCTTCCTTCAATATAATATGCTTAATAATAAAAAAATTATAAATTTTACAATATTTTTAACCAATTTTTCATGAATATTAATTATTTTAGTTTTATTAATTTCAATTAAATCCTTTTAGATGAGTTACGGAGTTCAATTCCATCAAATTTTAGTTTTCATTTTCTTTGTTTTAATGATTGGTTCACTTGAATATGAATATGGAAATTTATGTAGAATGTGTTAAAGTATCCTAAACAGTTTTTTTTTGTAATTAATGAAAATAAATTGGGTTTAATGGATATATATATATATATATATAATTTGGTTAAATTTAATAATGGAAAATCATTCTATAAAGGATATTGATAATCATTTAGTGTTTTTGGTGGTTTTTTGTACATCACAAACTTGTGTTTACCACTATTTAATGTTGTGTACATATGTTGGTACCAGAACATAAAAATAGTTGTTACATATATTTTAAAGTGTCCAAAAACTAGTATAGTGGACTTATGAACATCCCTAAAGGTGTTTAATGGAAATGAAAATGCATCATCCACAATGTTATCAAATTGACACAATATGAGCGATGATTTCATATATATAATAAAATAGAGAGATAGAGAAAGGAGTTTGATGATGAATATTCCATTAAGGTGATATTAATATAGTATATATAATATATCATAGTTACAATTCACATCTTTTAAGATGATGTGAGTAAATAATAGGAAAATAAAAAATGTAAAATAAATTCAATGGAAATGCAAGAGTATTTTACCTCTGGAATTATCCTTTTTCTTATCCTCATTAAGGCACCTATGATTGTCTTTTGTTAAGACCAGAACCAAATAGAAATGGAGAAGAAGATTGGGATGGAATTTTGGAATAAAGTTAACAAGGAATGGTTCTTTTAATGTGAAAGGAGAAGAGGTGATGAGGGGTTGTATTTATAGGGTAAGATATGTGTGTTTTCTCATTATCTTAATCCTCAATTTATTATATTTACTCAAAACTATTAAAAGTTTAATAATTTTCACTATATATATTTAACTAATTAATGTAAATTATAAATTATAGTGGATATATCAACTAAAACTCAAATAATATTACTTTTATCTTATAATTAATATATATCATAAATTTCAATATCTCATTATTCCGAAAAGATAATAAATAATAGAAAAATACCAAAAATTAAACATATATATTTTTCAATGTGAAAAATTCAAATATGAAATCAATTTTTTGAAAGTAATTTTCTAAATAAGAGAAATTTAATTTTTAATTAAAATCATCATTTACTCAAAAAAGAATAATTTTGAAATTATAATTGATTCTATGACTGTTTCGAAAATTAAATACGGTCACATAGAATTATCTTATATCAATACACCGAAAAATATTAACTAGAGATATTTTTTTACGAAAATAAATTTTATTTTAAATAATTATATTAATTATAAAATAGTAAATCAATATTTATGACTGTTGAAAATACCAATATATAATTTTTAATTTTTAATTTTTTTTACATATAAATTGATATAATTATATCATATTATCATTTATATGATTCCATACTTTTATTTGTAATTTTAAATGTGAATTTAATATTTAATTTTATGAATTATTAATCCTAAGTGTCATGTTTCTATTCCAAAGGTCAAGCTAATATTCTGTCAGTATAGGTTTCTTAATATTAGAAAATCTCCTTATTTTATTCATTATTGATTTACAATGTTTTTATTATAGTATCTATGTGATTTAAATGATTTGAACAATATGAAATAACAGTAAGAAGGGATAAATTCTTTTAATAAATTTATTGGTAGTTAGATAAATTGGAATGGAATGATAAATGATATTACAATATAAATATAAGACCAGAATGGGATGTAATCCCAATTTAGTAATATAGGTCTAGAACAAGGAGTGACCCCAGTTTAGAAATGGATTTGTATAGTATGATGGTTTTTGAAATGATCCTTGAATAATATTGAAATTATTGCCTATGCTTTTGTGTATTCCACAATTTGACATATTAATTTATGATCTCAATAAATAGGATCATTATGATGTTCTATATTTTAACCCATGACATGATATCAGCATCATTGATATAAAGTATATAATTTTAATTTTTTCTCATTATTTATTATGTCTTATGAATATTATATGATTTATACCTCCCTTGTTTACACATAAAAAGCATCTGAGCTCACCCTTTACTCGATTTCTATTCTGATGATATGAAGAAAGGTATTATGTAAGATATGTCAAAAGGGGTTCCAGTTATGATGAAATAAGTGGGAGATGATGTGGTTGTTTTATGAAACATTTCTTTATATTTACAAGTTTCCAAAATCACTAAACCTATATAGTTGTGACATGATTTTTCTATATTATTTCAATATTATTCTTCTATTTATATGTAAAATATATTTATAAAAAGTTTGGTCTATCATAATTGGTCTCAATCCATGGTTTATTTATCCCTTTTAATATAGTATGAGAAAAAATTAGTTAAAAACCTATGAATAAGTCTACAAAACTGACATGATACTAGAGTCTGGTAACAATTATTAATAGCCTTAGAATTAAACCAAATGTGTCATAAATTGAAATTTTATATGTAATTTCACATTATTATGCCGTTTCCAAATATGATAGGTGATACTCACACTATACTTTTGGGTTTCTATCAATGTGTGGAACTTAAAAGATCCTTGTTAATACTAAATTCAATGAGATAAGAAATGATTCCCTTATTGGGAAATCAAACGATATGGGAGTGGGAATGAAAAATCACATTTCCATTCTCACAGAATTTACTAATTCTATCAATCATGAATGAATTTGGAATGAGTAAAGTAGGGAACTACTTTATATTAAATCCTTTCTAAGGCAGTGTCCGCATTATTTTAGTAGGACTTATGATCCACTGGTGCCTAATCAATGGTTTAATACAACAAAAATTATAATTTTTTGTTAGCCATTGTTCATAAAATGAGAATTTCATTTTGAAAGTTAATCATTTGGATGGTGAAGAAGATAAATTGTGGATCTCATCAATAATATGATGTACTAAGATGAAATTGACTCTATGAAATTGGAAGAGTACAAAACCATATATTTCAATATGTACATTCCTTTTGTTCTTGGAATAAATAAGGATAAGGAGTTCCTTGAGAGTATAAAATATGATGATGAATATGTTATAAACTATGAAGAATTTTTTTTGAGTCTTGTAAGGAATTCTTTTGGAATTACCATTCAACCTGAGAGTAAGGTTGACTTTTTCTATAGTGGATTAAAAACAAGTCTCCAAATGTAATTATCCATAAGTTAATTTAGAAGGGTCTATGAAATCGTATGATGTTCTCTTAATGTTGAGATGGATATTATATTCATCTATTAGTATTTTTCATTTGATAAAAAAGAAAATTGGAATTCAACGGAATATCCAAAAAGAATAGTGAAAAGAAGATGGGATTTTAATTATTCTCGCAATATGGAATAAAAATAGTAGTATGATTTCAAAAGGGGATTAATAATTGTTTTAAGTGTGAGAGAGAAGGTCATAGAGTAATCGAAAGCTAATGTTCTGGAAAATAGATAAATAATGATGCAAATAGAGAAAATTATAAAAAATGAACCTCCCAAACTTCAATATTACAAGTAAAAATAATGGTAATTATTCTAATCAATTCCCTAATCCAAGGGAAATTGAGGATGATTGATGTTAGAAACTTCTTAATGAAAATCAGGAAAATCAAATGTTATCACTACTAGAAATGTGGGCTATGAAAATGAAGTGGAGAAAGGTACAATGTCCGTCCATTAAATTTTAGCTAATGTTTTATTTGATTATAGATCCACCAACTATTTTATTTCTAAATAATTTTCTAATGGAATCACCATATTAACATGACTTGTAAATGTTAAGTTATCTATGAAAAATAGTAATGGAATAATGACCATATCACAAGTTTATAACTCATATTTGGTTGATGATTGTAGGGAAGTTCTTCCATTAAATCTTGTTATCCTTCCTTTAGTTTAATTTGAAGTGTTTCTTGGCAGGTTTCCGATTTCTCTATATTTATCTTTTAGTAATTTCTAAGGAAGGGTAGTCACATTTAATATTCTTAATTAATCTATGATCATCTATATATGCAATAATTAATAAGAACATCTAATTGAAATTAATTCCATAATGTGGGTCCAAATTCCTATAAAAGTAGGTTATCTATCTTAGAAATTTTTGGAGAAACTCCCCAATAAAGATCCACCAACTATATAGTATTTTGTTGATGTATTTCTAGAAGAATTTATAGGTCTTACACAGAATTGTTATGTTGAGTTTTCTATATAACTCATGTCGTGTGATATGACTATTTATGGGAATACATAGAGAATGCACCCATTTGAGTTGAATGAATTGAAGATGAATATCCATGTGAATATTGATAAGGGATTTAAATGACTTAATGAATCACCTTGAGGTGTTCATATTATACTTGTTAATAAGAATGGTGGATCAATGATAATGTCCATTAATTATTGAGAACTTAATGAGTTTACTATAAACAATATATATTATTCACAAAATTGATGACATATTTGATCAATAATGTGTAGAATAATACCTCTCCATGATTGATCTTCATTCGGGATATCATCAGTTAATGATCAAGAAGGAGTTTTTAAACAAGAAAACATTTTGTACACGGTATGAACACTATGAATTTATAGATTTTTCATTTGGTCTTACAAATTTCGCTATTATATTCATGGATTTAATGAATGGAGTCTTTATAGATTATCTTGATTAGTTTGTTTTAGTCTATATATAAGATAATCATATAAAATTGAAGAGAAAGAATGAACACGAAGATCACATGGGGATTGTACTAGAGACCCAGAGAAAGGAGATTCATTTGGAAAATTTAACAAAGTTTGAATTTTTCATTAGGAATGATTCATTTTTGAGTCAAGTAATCTCAAGAGAGGGTATATATGATGTTTCAGCACAAAAAAAAGTAATTGAATGCTGTCCTAGATGAATATTGTAACTAAGATCCATTTTTTAATTATTTGGATTGATATTAGAATTGTTTTATGAAATATTTATCAGGACTCACTAACCCACTCAACATGTTGACTCGGAATGGAGTTATGTTCATATTGAATGAAGAATGTGAAGAGAGATTAAATAATATAAAAAGAATGTTAGTTGTCACACCAATTCTCACACTACCACGTAGTGGAGAATGGTTCCTGATCTATAGTGACACATATAATAAGGGGAAGGGATGTGTTATCAGGAAAAAACAAATGGTGATAGATTATGCCTCATAAAAATTAACAATCCATGAGTAAAATTACCCAAATCATGATTTGATGTTATCTTTTTAATCAGTTGCATTAAATATATAGAGTAATTAACTATTTTGAAGAATAGTGTGATATATTAACTATTCGTTAATGATTGATTTATATTATCACTAAAAAGGATCTGAATATGTTCCAAAATGAGTGTTGGAGTTGATTAATGATTATGACTACTCAGTAAATTACCACCAAGGGAAAGAAAATAAGGTGGTGGATTCTTCGACTCAAAAAGATCATTAATCATATATATGATAAGAATAAAAAATGGTCCAATATTAAATGATTTTCAAAGGATGTATCTTGAAATTTTAAAGGAAGGGGAGAAATATTATCTAGATTAAATAAATGTTCAATAATATATAAAAGTGAATGTTATAGAGTTATAGAATAAATAAGTATATATACAAAATATGGTGATAAATATTTTTGAGTTAAACTCTAATTATGATAGAATAATAAGGTTCTTGAGCCATGATTTTATTCATCCAAAGTTAGAATTAAAGATGGAACATTTTGATGTGCATCATAGTTTATCATTATCTATTCATCCTGGAATCAAAAATATTTATAAAGACATGAATCCGTATTTCTTATGGGTTGGAATTAAGAAAGACATTGCAGATTATGTAAATTAGCACTTGTTTTGTCCCCAAGTTAATGCTGGGAGATAAAAGTCTAAGGGGATGTTACATCCCTTACCCATTCTGGAATTGAAATAATAAAATATCACCAAGGACATTGTTATTATAATTTCCCAAATATCTAAAGTTCATATTTCCATATGGGTTATATTTTTTCACCTTCTAATGTTAGAACACATCATTGTTATATAAGAAGACATCTCTCTTGATCAGATTCCCATACTATATATTACTCTTGGGGTTATGATTTCAAAGAGTAACGCTTTCCATTATATCATATTGTGACCTAAGGATTACCTTGAAGTTATAGATAAGTCTTTAGAAATATTGGGATACACAGTTTGGTTTCATCTCTTATTATAATCCTCATATAGATGGTTAGTCTCTGAGTACAAGACATACTCTATAATTCATGCTGAGAGATTTATGTATCTATTCCAAAAGTAGTTGGGATTAACACCTACCATTGGTACAATTTTCATACTACAATAGCTTCTAATACAATATTCTAATGTCTCTTTATGAATCCCTATATGATATAAAGTGTAAGAATCCAACATTCTAGAATTATGTTTTCGAAATAAGGCCATTGGGTCCTTATCTAGTTGAAGAGTTGGACGATAGTGTTAGATCTATTAAAAAACACATAAGAGCATCTCAAAACCGATAGAAAATTTATGATGACAATAAATAAAAAGACCTATATTTTGAAGGGTGTGATAAGGTATTTATTTTAATATCTCCTTGGAAGAGAGTTAGGATATTTAGAATAAAGGGATAGACAATAACTAGGTATATCGGTCCTTTGGAAATTTTGTATTGTGTTGGGAATGTAGCTTATTGATTGATACTTCAACAGAATCATTATTAGGTTCATGATGTGTCCCATATATCTCTCCTAAGAATGTAAATACCTGATCCCTGAAATGTACTAAACATATAAGTCATACCACTAGATATGTATCTTTTTTTAGAAGAATAAATCCTATCACTGAGGGAGGAATTAACTACAGATGTTTTAGATACCTATGGTTGTGTTTCATGCTAGGATAACTTGTGAACCTATCGAAGGCCGGTCCTTTTGGGAAAACCTCACCTAAACAGTTATGGGAGGATTATATACAACAAAAGAATTAACTTCATATGTGTTTAGATAAATTTTTTATAATGAAAATTTTTCGATGTAGGTCTACGCTAGGTGGATAATTGGATTGTGAAATATCTATTTTTGGGATTCTAATTATGTTGAAAACATGATTGGATTTTCGGGATTCCCAACACCTAAAATTCCCTTTAAGGAAGGTAATTCTCATCAAACATTTATCAAGGATATCCTCAATGAAGAAAAGTATAATTCCTTTAAACTTATTTAGTTGAAAAATGATTTTGATAGAAGTGTATTCATGAGTGTGACTGTTGGGATTTTTTCTATGAAGTTGTATCACAAGATGATGCTTGAAAATAATGAGAAGGATTTTTGGGGTGAGGGTCTATAGTGTAAAAAGATCTAAAAATAGTATAACTTTCTAACATTGAATGTATAAAATCAAGTGCCCTATATCAATTTACCTCCTTAACAGAAATGAGTTAATATTGTTTCATGTTGTTTCTGCTACTGCTACCCCAAAATGGAAATGACATTCCTACATATCATTACCATTGATTTGGACACCAATGTATCAAACTCTATTGGATACTTCAGAAGAGAATCAAACTATATTTTATGTGTAACTGCATTTTTTCATAGTTTGGTTCATTAAAACTATAATAATGAACCAATATATAAGATGCGGGATGTAACATCACAGATTTTACCAAGGTATAGATCTTTTATTTTTAGTATAATTCCATAAATCAACCTAGTTCACCCACCCATGAGGGCGGTTGTAGGTCCGTATCAGTTGAAAATTTTTCATAGTTGCATGACATTATGAAAAATAACACTTCTGGACGTTGCACAATGATTCACTTTTAAAATAAATTAAATGGATTAAATGAAATTAAAATAAATCTAATGAAATGAAAAAGTAATGAAAAAGGAATCAAATAAAAGGTAAAATAAAAAGGGGTTATGAGAAAATTGAAAATAAGTAAATTTGGATAATCCCAGTTTTTTTTATTTTCTCATTCGAACACTTTTTTTTTAAAATTGTTACTTTTTTTTATATTTTACTTTTTCTTTTTTTCTCTTATCTTCTATCCTCCCTCTATCCCTCTCATTCACCACCCTCTCTATGCACTAGGTGTACGCTGCCACTCCCTCTTTCTCCTTCGTATCATTGTCGAACAACTATTTCACATCCATCTCAATGCAATCAAATGAATAGTACATCTCATGGAAAGACCTATCATATGCACCTATTAATTTTGGGTTTCATTAGTTCTCTATGGTGTAATCTTCCAAGGATGTTTTTTCCAGAATTGGGTTGTTAAATCCTCCAATTTCATATATTTTTGGTCAAATAAAAGGTTATTGTAAGATGTGGGGTGTACTAAAAATATAAGGTAGAGTGTCTGTGTTCATTACTATAATCTATATTATTCCCATACATCGCATCATTATTCCACTCTTCAGTGCCTAAAAATGAAACCAAAATATGAAATTTTAATTTAATTAAGTTGTATTTCCTTGTTCATTGTGATTTTGGATTGATGAGGACCATTTCCAAGGATGTTGCTAAGTCATTGGACATCTCGTTGGGTGTGCAGAATTTTTTTCCCTATTTAGCCATAGGAATTTGATTATTAATTTATTATATATGTGTTCATGTGTGATAATTTGGGATGAATTTATAGACTCAATATAATATTTATAATGAATCATGAACCATGAATTTGGGGTTTTCTTTTGGATTTGAATTTTTTATAATTAATTGTTTTTCATATGTCTCATCCTTCCTTACTATTGTTAAATGACATTTCCTATGATTACACTAATAAAGTTATAATTTTGTTTAACATTGTGTTATTAATATTATTATCATTGATTGTTGGGCTTAAATAATTATTAAGAATTAGAAATTAAATGGTCAAATTTTTGGATATAATCATGAATGATTGTTCAGTGATATATATGACTCTCTTATTATATTAATTGAATTCAGGCCATGGGGAGAATGTGGGTCCTGTGTTAAGAAAAAACTAATAGACTCATCTTACTCAATAGGCTACAAAATGACACACATTGGTTGTGGTGTTTTTGGATTACTAGGAAAGGGCTCCCCCATAATTTTAATTATACTATTGGGTGATAGCACTTCCCTAAGGGAAAACTAAGGATATACCTATTTGAAAATATTGCTATACTAAGCCTCAGGTGATAGTCGGTCCCTTATATGTGATACCCCGGACCAGCTCATGGTTACCATTCCATGAGTGATACTTAGATATTCGAAATGATTTCCATGGATGGGCTCTGTGTTATTGGATATTTTGAATCGATTTACAATAGAGACACCTAAGGGGAGGGCTCTGACTCCACCTCTATAATTGATAATTTTAATATAAATTATTGAGATAATTTTATTGATACTTAATTTAGTTTCCTCATTCCCTATGATACCTCTATTGTGTCTTATTGTGCACCCTGTTTTGAAAAATGTATTTTTCCCCATGCCAAAGTCTACACTTTACGGTATTCTATTTTTGGATTGTCATGTTACCTAGTCCATAAAATATATTTTCTTCTTTAAAAGCTATTTCATTGAGACTCCTGGATTAGGACAATGAAGGTGATAAAGGAAACGTGTCTGTTTGGGAACCTATACCAAGTTGGAGTAATTTTATTTCATTATTTTCATTCTTTAATTTATATATTTACACACATTTTTACCGCATAAAATGGAAATGTTTAGACACAGTGGGTGTCAACCTACAAGGATTATATCTCACACACCAACTAGGTCACTAATCTCTTCCCGAGTATTCTTCATGTTCATATGTATGTATAAAAGGTATTGTGATGATCCTAATTCTCTATTTACTTGCCACATACGTTAGATATTGTGGGCAGAGGGACAATCCTTACCTGAGAGGTGGTTTTAGTATTTCTTATCCTATTTATTTTATGGGATTTAAAATATCATTTTGAAAGATTGTATCCACATTCCATGAACGCATAATTTTGTAAAGACATAATGGTATGATATAATTTATGCATTCATTTTTATTAATCATCTTTTTTATTTTTCATTTATTCTGTTTGGTTATTTTTTTCTTCTGCAACAGTGTGTTTATATTATCATTATGCCTCTTGTTCCAAACTTTTTACCCCTATTTTATGCTTATACCTATGTATTTATATTATCCCCATAGATGAACCAATTCCCCTCACTATTATTTGGAAGCCTCCCACATTTGGGGTGATGCGCATAACTTCATATGACCCACCATATTGGGACCCAGTTTAGTAGAACTCATTGACGGAAGCTACAATGTGATAATAGAGTGGGTTTATTGTCATTTTTCTCACTATTTTTCTTATACAGGAGAGTATAACATAGGTATTTCGAATTGAAAGTTATCTTGGATGTAAGTTATCCTTGTACATGGGAATCCCAAATTTCATAGGATGGTGATTTTAGTTATTTATTATACCATTTATTGCTGATGGGAATTCAACATTGGGTGAAACACATTTTTTATGATGTTACTTCTACTAGTATTTATTAGATGATGATTTTTACTATTTTAGCTCAATAACACGAGGGAATTTGATTTACATTCATCATATTAGAAACTATATATATTAAAATGAAATTCATATTACAATATCATATATACATTTATCTCACATCTTCCTGTTTTTTATGAATGCTTTTGTGTTTAGTTTTAATATCTTAATGTACATCTCTTCTATAAACATAATTTGATTACCACCTGTCAATATGAAATGGACACTATAAGTGGATATTTTATACTTTTACGTGACATTATATTGGAAATGGGTAATAGTTCGTGCCTTATAGATCCTTCTTTGACAACTATTATTTCTATCAAGTCCCAGAAATTGGAGTTGGTTATCTGTTGTTTAAAAATAAGAGGCAATCCATATACCTACCCTCTTTTTTTCCTACTTACCTATTATTACATGTTATGGGAGTCTTTGTACCTACCCTCTTATTTATAATCCTTTAATTTCTTTCTATATCTTGCATGGAATTATTTCTAAGGTGTGTATTTGTAAATTATAATGTAATTTTATCGTGATGTCTTCATCCGTAAACCAAGAGAGTAGCAATAATCACTCACTAGAGATAGTGGGTTCGGAACCTTTTGTAGTGCCTCCTATGGAACCTCCTCCTAATATTCCACTTGGCACTAATGGTCAGTTCATGGGTAGTCTTCACAGGGTTATGTAGTAAGTTAAAGGTGTACCCAAGACTGGCCTAACCATGTAATAAATAACATGGAACTTTTTAAAACAACATCCTTTAACCTTATCGAGGGGTGTTGATCCTCATTTGGAAGAGTCAAGGATAGAATCAATAGAATCCATCTTCAACCAACACGAGACTCTTCCCGGGAAAAGGCACAAACTTGATGCCTATTTTCTTAATGACTCAACCAAGTTTTAGTGGGATGTTGTTTCATAGGAAGAGAAACCACATGAAATGGTTTGGGAAGACTTAAAGATGACATTCTATGATCACTTCTCCATGGAGACTCAGAGAGATTATTATGCAAGGGAGTTCTTACATCATTAGTAGGGATCTATGACAGTGTTATAGTATTATACTCACTTAATTGATCTCCATAATTTTGAATCAAATCTGATCGGTAACATTCAAATGTCAAAAAGGTGATTTGAGTATAGACTTGTATATTCTATACCCTCATAGGTGACCATATTCAATTTCATGTCCATTATAGAGATCATTAATCAATCCCTACTTACATAATAAAATATCATAGAAGATGATTCTGTGAACCAGTGCAGATTAGGTATGAAGAAGAGGGATTTTAATTTATGTATTTGAAATACCAATTTTGAGGGAGCATGTAGGTAAATCATATGAAAATGACACATACTGATAGTATGATCAAATATTTTCAATGCTGTTGGATCGACTATAAGAAGACCCAGTGCATGAGGAACTTCATGGAGTGTCAAGATTGTGGTAAGATGGGTCTCCTTAGGCATTTCTGCTATTCCTTTCATTTAGAATCTAGTGGCAGAGGATCTGTACTATCACCTCAATTATTTATGGGATATACGACTCCATGTTAGGCTAAGAGTTCATTTTCAACCATCTGATCGGGCAGAGGAAATAGTGGAGTCCATTGCCAAGGAATTCAAGTTCAAGAACACCAGTGTCTGTAGGGTGGACCTACCCAAGATAGTCAAGTAGAATCTCAAGGCAACGGTTCATTCCTAATGTGTCAGTACAACCAGCACCATAGGAGTAGGGTCCCTGACCATCAATAGTTAGAGGTACTATTTTGGAAGCCTCTACTTTAGATTCATCCGTTTTTGAAACTGGTCTATCACACTCTATCTTATTTTCCATGACTGTTTATATTTAGGGTCATTCTAATAATTATTTTTGCGTGGTTAAGTCTATTCAATCTCCATAGGGGGTCAAAATAGAGGTAATATTTCACTTCCTAGAATTACCCCAAGAGATAAGTGGGCACCATTTGTTCTAAAAAAATTTCATCCTTGAGATGAATGAATTTCATGTATATCGTGGGTTGGACAGACTCATTCATTATCATTCCCATGTGGATTTATAACACCGTAAAGAATCCTTCTCAACAACCAATGGAAGAATGTACATACCTAATGGATATTGGGATATCCTGGAATATTTAGAGAGACACAAGAATTCTCGGCTGGTTAGGGTGATAGCTCAGGTATCTAGACTCTTTATGAGGGATCCATGACTATAGTATGTAGAGTTACCACCTATTTTGTTTTTCTTTAGTTATGTCTTCCTTGACCATTTCTATGGATTAAATCCACTAATAAATGTTGAATTCAACATTGATCTACTGTCAGATGCAACACTGGTGTCCATTCCTCTTAATAGGATGTCACCAACAGAGTTCTAATAACTCAAGAAGCTGCATGAAGATATTAAGGAAATGGGTTTTATCCAATCCAACACATCCCTATGTGGTTTATCAGTCCTTTTTTCCATGATGTCATATTGTAACCTCATATTGTGAATGTATGAAAACTAGTAGAACCAACTTATGGTAAAGAACCGATATCCAAGTCCTCATACAAACGACCTTATTGACCAACTTTGAGGAGAGACTATTTTCAACAAGACCGAATTATGGTCGGGAAATATTCAGGTGCATGTGAAAACCTCATTTATATCACGTACTACATTCCAGAGGATGTACGTCTTGTATGCATTTTTAGTTATGCCATTCGGTTTGACTAACACATCGAGAGTTTTAATGGATCTGATGAATTAGGTTTTCCACCTATAAATTGATTATTTTATGGTAGTCTTCATAGATGAAATATTAGAGTAATCGTTCTCTAGACATGACTATTTCAATCATATTTAGATCATGCTAAGTACACTAATATAAAATAGACTATAAAAAAGCCTAGTATATTCAAATTTATCATCAATAAGGATAACTTTTGTGGTGATATAATATTATAAGTAGGCATATTGGTCATCCTAAATAAGGTTGGTGTAGTTGTTTCTTAGGAGCATCCCAAGATTTTGTTTGAAATACATAGCATCTTTGGGATTTCAGGCTACTAGAAATGGTTCATCTAAGACATCTCCTGCTTAGCTATGCTTCATACGACAATGCCTAAAGAGGATGTGTTGATCATCTTGTAGGATGTTTTTTCGAAAAAGTTTTAGGAGCTAATGGGAAGAATCATGTTATCTCTGATCATGATTATGATAAAGCTAGGGAGAAGATATACTGTTTACTATGAAGCCATAAGAGGTTGGCTGGGAATAGTTATGATGCATGGTGACCACGTTATGGATTATGGATCCTGAAAAAAGAGGCCTCATGAGTAGAAATGTCTTACGCATGACCTAAAATTAGAAACCATGGTTCATGTTATACTTTGATGGAGAAACAAATTATTGGGATAAAGTTTCTATGTTTAAACAGATTATAAAATATTTAAATAAATCTCCACACAATGAGAAATAAATTTGAAGTTTTGTAGGTGGGTCGAATATCTATAGTCGTTCAACATTCAGCTTTATTTTACCCCGGGTATGTGTAATGTCGTGGATGAATCTTTGAGCTGTAAAATGTAGATACAAGTTGTCTAGGATACCAGTAGTCTGTGGAATATGATTTCTTGGTTTTCTGAGATGCATATGGAGGTTAAGGAGTGGTCAGGAAAACCAATTCTAGAATCTCTTGTTGTGACATCCTTTCTTCTAGATTATGTCCTCATGTGATAATTATTTGATCTATGGTGACTCATTTTGAGGGTGTTAATTGAAGGAGAGAGCCCTCCTATGGGTTGAGTTATTGAGGGATGTGAAACTCTCCTATACCATGGTGGTGTATGGGTTCATTTAGATATTCATAAAGAGCTGATGAGGGAAAGTCATTCCTATATTTGGTAAGTTTATCCTAGACTTAAAAATATGTACATAAATATGTATCTTTAGTACTGGTGACTAGGTATGAAGAGGGAAATTGCAGGTTTTCATTACCTGGTGCTCTACCGTTCAGTAGGTAAAGGTATAGAACCTGAGACTTACTGGACTAGTACATCCTGTGTCTATTCTTATGTTGAAAATAAAACAGCTTCACCATGGTTTCCATTATAGGTTTTTTGAGATATCTTCATGGTACTGATGTAGTATGGGCTATCATAAATATATTGATAATTATCATGAACTTCCTACATATATGGTAGACCTCCTCTATTGATGAGTTAGGGAGGCTATATATTCGGGAGATAGTTCAACTTTATAGAGTTCCCCATTCTACCATATAGGACCAAGAATTCTATTTTACATCATGATTATAGTAGGGGTTGCAAATTTCACTAGGTTCAAAGGTTATTTGTAGAATTTCATATCACCCCTAGACCAAATGAATGTCCGAGAAGAAAATACTGGTGTAAGAGGATATTATAGTGGCTTGCAACATTGATTTTGGTGGTTCATGCTAGAAACAAATTCCTCGAGTTTACTTATCCTACAATAATAGTTTCTAAGAAAAAATTCATATGGATTTATATGAGGACCACTATCAAAGGATAGGATGTTCACCTCTATTCTGGCCCAAAAAAAGTGAGGCAACTCTTCTGGGTCCTCATCTCATTTAGGAGACTTTTGATAAAGTCCAGCTAATTCAAAATCATATATATAAATCTCAGTCTAGATATATGTCTTACAACAATTGTTGTCATAGGCCATTAGAGTTAAAGGTGGTACATCAGGTCTGTATGCATTGTTTATCGAAGGTGGGTCGTAAATGAGTCAAGAGATATGGGAATTAAACATCGAGATATGTCGGGCTATTCATGATAGTGGAGAGAGTTGTGGAGGTAGCCTATGAGTTTCAGTAACCTCAGAGGCACAATTCCATGAATGATGTCTTCCATGCATCCTAGATTCGATAATATCGTCTAGAATCATCTCATTTGATTAATCTAAAGGACATTGAGATTAAGGAAGGCACATCCTCAGAGGAGCTGTTGATTTGTATAGTTGATCATATCACAAAGGTTATATGTGTAAGATAAGTTCCTCTAGTCTATTCTCTACGACCGCATAGACACATTTTGGATGAGTCTTTGGAGCTGGAGACAAATGTATGTGCGTAGTGGCTAGAGATTTTATCACATGACATTACACTACCCTCATAGGGTGAACTCGTTGATTATTTTTCTAAATTATGGTAGTTCGTAATGTCACAACTTTAAGAATGATAAAAACCATTTAATTTTTTGTGTAATTCTTTAAAGAAACCTAAGTCACATAGTCACATGGCCTGTTATATGTGCCATGTAGTAGGTAATTTTTATGCCTGAGAATGATTATGAAAATTAACACAATGTTCCCTGGTATAATTCATAATGTATAACATAAATTAAAAATATTTAAATAAATAAAAATAATGTTAAATAATTAAAATTGAATTAAAAAGGAATAAAAATAAATTATAAAATAAAAATTGGTTAGGGAAATGTGAAAAAATAAAAATCGAAGAAACACTTTTTTATTTATTTCCTTTTCTTTTCTTTTCTCCTTCCCTTATATTTATTTTATTTTTCCATTATTTTTTCCTTTCTATTTTATTTCTCTTCTCTACTCTCCTCCCTCTCCCCTCTCATGCACCTCCATCTCCTTAGACCATGTGCACACTGCCCCTACCTCCTCCCCCTTAGGATCATCATCACACCTCCATTTCTCCTTCATTATCAATCCCATTTAAACCCTAATGATTCTCACAATAAGGCCTATAATATAATCCAATTAATTTTTGGATTCAATATAAATCCACCCTACAATCTTCTATGGAAGTGTTCTACCCAAATTTTTGTGTTTTTGATAAATTCATTGATGTCATCTGTTTTAGGTCAAATCAAAGGTTTTCGTGAGACGTGGTGTATACTATGACATCGATGTAGGGTTTCTATGTTATTTCAAGTCATTGTGAACTTTATATTACATCACACAATAAATTAATTCATTGGTTCTTATTAGTGAAACCTAAATAATTAATTTATATTTAATTATAATGTTTTCTGTTGAACTTTGTGACCCTATTTTGACGAGAACCATTTTTTGGTTACTACCATGTCGTTGTACACCCCATTGGGTGTGCTGAAAAAATAGAACAATTTACATTTGGAATTCAATTTTTATTTACATGTTCTAATGGGATATTTTGGTTTTATGTTTTATATTGAATAAATTATTTAAGATGAATCATAAACTTGAATTTGGGATTTTCTTTTGATTTTATATTCCCTAAACAGTTTTTTGTTATATTTCTTGTTAGGCATTGTTGTTTTTAAATTAAATTGTCTCTACTTACATGGATAAAGTTCCATTTTTTATAATATTGTGTTTTTATTATTATTCATTGTGACTGTTGGGTTTAAATTATTAGTAACCACATGGAACTTAATGTTTAATTAAATGGATGAAATCATGAATTCTTGTTTTGTGGTATATATGCCTTTCTTTTTCATTTAATTGAATTTAGGTAGGGGAGATAACACATTTCCTATACTAAGAACCAACAAATGGACTCTCTATACATGATATGCTACAACCCGATGTGCTGAATAAGATGTATTTTAGGATAAAAAGGAAAGGGCTCCCATGAGCTTTTTATTATACTATTGTTTAATACAGGTTACCTAAGGGGGAAATGAGGATGCACCCATTAGAAAGATAGATATGCCATGCCTAAGGTCATATTATGTCCTTTACATGTGATACCAAAGACAGACTCGTGGTCACCATACCATGAGTGATACTTGGATTTTGGAAAGGATCTCCTTATATGGGATCAGTGGCATTGGATAATTTGAATGGATGAACCATAGAGATACCTCAGGGACAAGATTATACTCCACTTATGAAATTTATTTTTTAATATATATTCTTGGGATAATTTTATTAATACTTCATATAGTTTCCATATTCTTTATGACAACTCTTTTGTTCATTTTAGAATGTCATGTTTTGACAAATTAATTTAACCTCAAGCCAAAGCACAAAATGAACAATATTCCCTTTTTGGTATATCATGATTTATAGCCTTTCAATATATATTCTTCTTTACTTGTAATTTAATTCATACTCCAGAATCAAGATGATGCAAGTGTTATGGGATGGGTGTATGTTTCGGAACCTTGACCATGTTTTGGTTTTTAATTTATTTTTTTTATTCCTTTTATTTATACATTAGCACTCATTTTTTGTTTACCCTAATTAATTGAAAGGGTTAGACACTATTGGTGCTGGTATTTTGGGATTATATCTCACACCCCTAATCAGGCACTAATTGGAACCCAAGTAGACTACATGTTCACATGTATGGATAATGGTAACTGTGCCACTCTCGATGCTTGATTTAATTTCAGCATAGCATAGAGATTGGGGGCAAAGGACTGTGAAGTAATCAAGAAGATATTTTTTAAATTTTTCTTATTTTTCTTTTTTGGGATTGATATCTCATTGTGCAAGATTGTATCTCTTTTCTTCGTACTCATACTTGTGTACAAACATCATACCATGCCATAATGTATGCATTTAGTTCTATTAATTGGATTAGGAAGTTAACATCATTTCTATTTGGTTATTTTTTACTTATATTTTAGTGTGTTTATATTATTATTATTCTACTTGTCACATACCATTTACTGATGTGTTATGCTTATACCTATTTGGGAATATTCACCCCACATACACACCAAATGACTTTTATTTAGGTCGGCATCCTACAACATTTAATGAGATGTGCTTGTGGTTATGTGGATCACTATCTTGAAGCAAGGTTTAGTGGCACCTGGGGAGGGATTGTACGTGGGATATTATTCTTTCATCTTGGTTTTGGTCTTTATAGTGTGCTAATAATATTTATCTTACTTATGGGAGACGTTCTTATAGTGCAATGGTGGTTTCCATGACAAATTTTTTGGTTGTAGAGCTTCCCTCTATTCTTAAATGCTTTTACCATTCTCTGTGTATCAAAATGTGCATGTGTAACACCTCAACCATCCATTTCTCTCCTAGTCCCATGCTTCATGGATGTTGTGTTTAATGGAATCCACCACCACATGGTCTCATGATAAATTTCAATGATTTCTATACCTAGGGAATATAGTAGGGTGGTGGTATCATATATGATACATGTGGCTCACTTGTTTGTACATGGACATTCAATTCAGTGTTTTGATAGTATGGGATCCATTCCCAGTGGTTTTGTTTAAATTATTCAGGGGTATACACTCGGTTTCCATGACTTTAGACCCCTATAAAATTTTAGTTTCTCCCTTTTATACTTTTCTATGATTTTTAATAAAATAATCATTATTATGGAATTAGAAAATATTGATAGTTATAATAGATAATTGAGATAAATTTATATAAAATACGACCACATAGTTGGTTAATGTTTCATAGTGGAACCACCAATTTGAGGAATCTATGTGGGAACATGAGGATGTGATGAGATAAATTTGTAATCATTTGTTTGTATCCATGTTATGAATTTTGAGGGTAGAATTAATTTTATTGGGGGTAATATTTAGCATACATAAATTTTAATAAATATTTTCCTTTAAATAATTTTAATTATTCAGTAGCTTGCAATACACGAAACTGTGAGTTTAAATGATCTGTAAGAAACTATAAGAATAAAATGATTATTATAACCTAGAAATTAAATTGTAGATAAAAAATTAAATAAATAAATTATGAATTAAATATTAATGTACCACTCAATATGAATTAACTGGTATGTTCTTAAAAAACAATCACCAAATTTTTAGTAAAATCGCATTATTATACCAAAAACAATTTTGTCTTCAAAAATGAGTTTTTCATGTTTTTATTAATTTTTAGATGTTTCATATATTTATTTTGAACAAATGAATTTAATTTCAGAATTCATCATTTCAAAATTATCTAGTAATTATTTTTTCATTAAACAATTAATTTTTAAGGAAAAAAATATATTTTTATTGAAAAGTATATGTTGTTTCAATGTATTTACATGGTAAAATTATGTTTTGGTTAGTTTTAAATATTATATAATAAATTTAATTTAAAATAATAATTTTATGTTTTTAAGGGGATATTATACAAAAATTTATTATAAATAAAATTTATGTTTTCAAAAAATATTTCTTTAAAAACCGTTTTAAGGGTTTTTTCTAGTTTTATATTAAATTAAATCCTAATACATCTATGTTTTTAAATTATAAAAATGGATAAAAAATTTGTATTTATAAGGTCCATATTTATTAAATAGTTCATTTTTATTTTTTGTCAATATGAATAGTAACCTTGGAAAATTGTGCTTCCATATTAAAGGGTAAATTGAGAAATCATGATTCAAAATTAAATTATAATGAAAATAAAATGTCTCTAACACATTAATAGACTTTATTAGATGAATAAAAATATACCATTATGGCATAATTATTGAAATAATGTTGGTTAGTAGAATATTTCTATTTAAAATGACTTAAATAATAATTAAATTAATGAAAGTAAAAAATATAACTTTTATTGTATTTAATATACTTTAAATGTTTACATGGGTAAAAATTTATGTTATTAATGAATTTGTCTATAATGGTTTAACATAGTAAGAAAAATTTCATGATATAAATTTATCTTATTAATTATTGGGCCACTTTTATGAAATTGTGACATTTATAATATTTTATTTAATTAAAATTTAATCATTTCTCATCCTTGTTATAAATACAATATTATTATTTATATTAGGTGAGAAAAATTATATATTCTACTATAAATATTATTCAAAATTTAGAAGGTTTTTCTTTATAATGATATTTTATTTTTAATTTTCAGTGATGAAATAAGTGTATAAAATAATTACATAATACTGTTGCTATAATTGTTTTATAAGTGGAGATATCAAATAATTTTTAAAAAAATATTAAAATAAATATAATTTGATAAAAATAATTTGATAACCAAATATTCTATTTGAACAAGACCTCATAGGAATATAATAAATTTTTGGATTAAACATAACTTGTTATCTTAATATTTGTATAATTTCATGTAATTAATATTGTCAAAATTGACCCTAATAAAATTTTTATCAAAATAATATTTTAATAAACTATATAAAAACGAAAATAATAAAAAATTTATAAAAATAATATAAACTATAAAAGGTTATAAAATATTCATTTATTATTTAATTGAAATCACTTATGTATAATTTACAACCTATTAATAATTAAATTATTGTTACCTTAGTTTAAATTAAAACTGGTTAAATAGGGGTTAATTAAAATTTAAAGGATAAAAATAAAAAAAACATTTCTGAAATATATTTGAGGAAGACATTACAACCTTAAAAAATATTATCATATAATTAATGTATTTTTTATTATTTGGTATAATAATGAATTTATTATA
Source organism: Viscum album (assembly GCA_963277665.1). NCBI lineage: Eukaryota > Viridiplantae > Streptophyta > Magnoliopsida > Santalales > Viscaceae > Viscum > Viscum album. The sequence continues at coordinate 909,918,874 of OY728148.1, forward strand.
ATTAATATGATTATTAATTACAAAAGACCCCCATACCTCAATTATAAAAGGGAATGTCTTATCTCAATTCATCAAAAAACATTGAGCCTTAATGATGAACCATAACCTACACATTTTTCTTATCAAATTCCCCGGACCCATTCTATATGTTTGGTTTTTTTGAAAATAGGAACCCTAGTCTCCCTATGAAGTTATCTAACAGAAGTCATCCAAAGAATAGTTAATCATCATTACCAACTCTTTCAATATTATTTCTTCTTATACTTCCTCTACTCATGTATTTCCATTATAATATAATAATTTTATTTAATAAATATTCTAAGATGTTATTAGGATAATGGAACAACCATATTCTACATTTTATCCATACTATGAAAAAAAAGCGTCGCACCTGCATGTGTAAGACTTACCGTCTCTACGTCGTGGTGTATTATATATTTCATCAACAGATTATTCGGATGGGTATAATGATCAAAATAATATATATATATATCATAATAATAAAGTTTTACTAATTATGGAAGAAAATATATACTATACAATTCTTCACTACTTTACTATTAATGGAATAATGTAGTATCTCGTGCGTACATACATCTTACCATCTCCATGATGTGATTTGATTTATTTTACATATTAACCATTATAGAATGATTAAATGACTATATGTAATGAATAGATATGAGATATATTAACATAATATAATTAAAAAAATTATGTAACTATACCATATTCACATTAATTAGGACTTATATGATAGAAAACTCATAAGAAAATAAAGTAGTTAACACCCAAAAGAATATTAATAATGAAATATTATTGAAAAAAATTAATAATAGGATAATATATGATATCATAAATACGAATATGGTTCTAGAATAAGATAATAATATTATTTAATCCAATATTAATGAGTATCAAATACTTTTAATGGAAACCAGACCAAAGGTAATGTTTAATTTTACAATATCATTATTATCCCCAACTGTTTATACCAATGTATTTACTATGGATTATTTATCTTCAATGTCCATGTTTTATAAAAAATATTCCCAAAATATTTTTAATATTCTCCTACAGTATATTAATGTTATTTTTTACATGTATTACTATTTACTAAATTGGTTGAAATGGATCTTTTTTATTTTTTATAATGGATTAATTTGTGAATTTTCATGAAAAAGTACAAGAGGAATGTTTTTTTAACTTATACGACATGAAAATATTTTCACAATTTAGTAATTTATTAATTCCATGAGTATTACCTTAAAATAGTAAAAATAAATTTAAAAATAAATTTCTTTCATTTAAAATAGTGTGATATTTTTATAAAAATAAAAAAATCAGTGAAGAATGAATATTTCTCTCAATAATTATTTTCATGTCATATCTGATGATTATTTTGCATATATTATAACATTTTCTATTTTAATTATCCTTTATTGGGGTTATTTTTCAATGATATGATGGCTAATATTTGTATGGTTTTTTTATGTTTATGATGGAATTTTATTTAAGAAACCAATTTCTTTTCCATGTGTAATGTTATGAGAGAATCATGTTTATTAAAACCATTTATTTTCATGGGTTCTGAAATGATGAGTCATTTATGTTCTTATGGAACAAATATGAAAGGTTTTCAAAGTGTAATGGTTGATACCAATTTCACCCTCTAATGCATTGGGTTAATATTTATATCTCATGTGATGAATATGCATGTAATGGGAAATGATATCGGTTCAGTAATACAAGGATAAAATAGGATGAAAACATGGTTTAGTAATGTAGGGATGGAACAAAGAGTGAACATAATTCAGTAATGGAATTTGTCTGCTTTGATGGTTGTGGAAATGAGATTTGGATATTATGTAAATGATATTCTATATTAATGTACGTGCCATAATTTCATGTCTTATGTCATGATCTCATGAAATATGATTATTAGGATCTTATATGATTTTCTCCATGACAGGATATCATGTTATTTGATATAATGGATGAAATATTGAAATGTTGTTTCGTTAATTATGAGGTCATATGACTATAATATTATTAATGTCTCCAATATTTACACTTACTGAGCATCTGAGCTCACACTTTCTTATTTTTATTTTCCCATGATATGAAGAAACATTTTATTTAATATGATTTAAAAGGGATTATTTTAGGATGTAATTAATGTGAGACAATATATATATATATATATATATTCTATTACCATGTTGTTTATATTTTACATTTTCCAAAGAAACAAACCCTATATAGTCTGTAATGATTTTTCAATGTTATATAATAAATATTCATCTATTTAGGTTTAATATTTTTGAGGAAAGGTATGGGCCATTATACACATAGTGGATTATAGATCCAAATTTACTCATCAGTATCCACTCATTTTTCATGGTGATGAAGCTCCCCGGTATTACTAGGAGTGTCTTCATTAGATAGATAAGATCTTCAACTAAATAATATCTTTTGAATATTCTTTGGTGGGTTTTACAATATATATGATATATGGACTGATATTTAGATTATGGGACTCAATTGTGTATGTTATGTAATGGTCAAGGACCTATCATTGGTTTCCATCATGAAAATAATTAAACATAAGTTTTAATTTAATAAAATGTGTGTAGAGAAGACCCAATAGATTCTATGATTATAGTAGGGGAATAATACTCTACCTATTTTGATGAGTTAGTAAATCTAGCACTAGATCACTTCACTTGAAAGTACCTGAAGTCTTATGGGGTTAAGTTGGGGTTGAGGCCAGATATTCATTTGATGATTATTATAAGTTTTCTTAAGAAATTATGGGATATATTTTAAAATTAATATTATGATAAGGAGTAAATATATGGGACGAAATGTTTGTATGGAGCTTCATTTTTTTCCATGGTATGCCAGGGTGTGCCTTCTTGCTAAAAAAGGAAGCCTATGTGTGTTCAGTTTCCCTCAAGTCTAGTATCAAGGGAGATTAAATGGAAGTAAAATGTTTTTTTGATGCTAGTGTTTATAGTTAGGTCATACAAGGACAAAATGTGAAAAGGCTCCAAATATATTTCATCATTTTGGATGATATATCCATGTACAACATTTTTGTGAAACATTATCTTAGGGATGATGAGAAAGGTCCACTTTCACTGAGGGATCATGGGTTTATTTAGATGATTCCAAGGGTGATAGGTTTAATCCATAGGACATGGGATATGTACAAATGGATTAGACTAGATGACATGTATAAGAGTATGTTCAAGAGGAATCTGAAGCAGGTCCAATGACTATTAGAGTGACGTTTTTTATCTTCTATTCTATAGAGTAGATTCGATTGAAATTGTTAATACTCGTTATTCTATATTATCAATGTTTGATGATATGTTCGTATTTCATTTAGAACATATTCAATTATTTTTGGATCTTTCCAAAACATACAGAAATATTTTTGAATAAGGTTTCAAGTGTCAAACTTGTCTGGTGATGATAATAGTCTTTTAAGAGGAAAGTGTTTAGGGTACATGATACTAAAATGTTTGACTTTATTAGAAACATGAATTAAATTATCAATATTAGAGCCCAAATATATTTTTTTATCAACATTTTCATTTATTATCTACTGATGGGGTGACTTTAATTTTTTAGGGACAGTAGGACTATAGATCAGGAAGGTAAGGTGTTTTGTTCCTTATGCTGAGGAAATGACATGAAAAGTTTTACATATTCTTCTTGAAATTGTTGACACTTTCTTGAGTTTTATACTTCAAGGAGTTGTGTGTGAGTACCCTATGAATATTTAGATGATTTTTTTGTTCTTCTCTATAATGAGATGTTTAGTTGTATATCGAACTGCTCTTATATATGATGGTCTTCTATATACCATCATATTGTATGGTACATGGAAAGTTGGTGGAACATATGATACAGTTTTGGGACATAGAGGAAAAACGATTTATTCATCCAAGCATGTCACAATGTTCTTCACTTATGCTCTATACTCTGAAGGAAAACATGAGAGTTATACATTGTATTGATTTGAAAAAGATGAATCTATTGACTATTCTGAATAAATATCCTTTTTTAGGGAATGATGATCTCTTTGATTAGCTTATAGTGACTAATTGGTTTTCAAAAAATTTCCTATGGTTAGGGTATCCCCAGTTGAGAGTCTGAGAATATGTTATAACTGTGAAAAAATTTTAGGGCCATTATGGGAATTTTTTGTTTTTTGTTAGGCCATTCATTCTCAAAAATTCTATTTTTCTATTTATTGATTATATGATCATATCATTCATTAATTGATTTAAAATTTTTTTATTATGTTCTTGGAATATAATTTGTGTACTCCAATTTGGTGGAGGAGCATATGGACCATTTGGATATCATTATTAGAAAAATGAGGGAACATCATCGAAATGGTTAGCTTTTCATGTATGAGTATTATATTCAAGAGTTGATGTTTATGGGGAATGTGATATCAGAAAGGTGAATCTAAGTAGATCCTAAAAAGGTACATGCATTAATGTCATGGGTGATTGTTATAAATATGTTTTACATCAAAAGGTTCCTAGTTTAGGATCATTATTATGGATGGTTTGTTCATAAATTATCTAATATAATATCTTGGATGAAATAATTAACACTTAAGGGTGTTATTTTTTAATAGACTGACTTTTTTAAGACATCTTGTATGTATATGAAGGGGATTTTAACAACAAAATAAGTTAGGATTATTCCAGAATTGGGGTCTGGTTATGTTGTTTTCTATGAGAATTCTACTATAGGTTTGGGATGTGAATTGATGTAGTGGGGGAAGTTGTTGCTTATGGTCAATTCTAGTTACAACTTCATGAAAAGAACAAACCTACCCATGATCTTGAGTTGGAATATGTTTTTCATTCACTAAAAATGGGTCATCACTATTTATTTCGGGAGAGGATTATGATACAATATGACCATAGGATCTGAAAATATATTTTTTCATTAAGGAATTTAAATTTCTGATAGAGTTAATATGTAGAGTATCTTTAATATTTTGATTCTTATGTAGATTATACCCATATTAATGGAATGTGGTTTATGATACATTGATATGAAAATTAACAAACAAATCCATGAGTAAATCAGTTTAGTTGTGGCCTTTGATGTGTTTTTTTGAGATTAGTATGGAAGTGGAAAATATTAATGGACAAGATTTCATGTATTTAATAAAGTATGAATTATCTTATTATGACTAATTTCATCTCGAGAAAGTGTAAAACACAATGTACCAAGGTTTTAGTGTAATATTTTATTGTGGGGAGAGCAAAGATGAGTGGTCTCTGTCATTTAGTGGAGCATTGGGTTTCATTACAAGGTTTTTCTTCAATTTTATTTCAGAGAAGAGTTGTTGGATAACTGGGAACATTCTTATAAGTATATTAATCCTAGGGATACCATGATATATCACATATTGATTAATTGTAATTGGAGGAAGGGGATGCGATGGTTGATAAAGGATTTTATTTCACAATGCCTTATTTGTCAAGGAGTTATGGTGGATCCCGAGACACATGTGGTGTTTCTTCAACCATTACCCATCCTGGTATGTAAGTGGGATGATATTTTAAAGGATTTCATCATTCAATTTCAATATAATCAAAGAGGGAAGGATATTATTTTGGTGATCATTTATTGAATCAATAAATCAACGCATTTTAAATATATAATGGAGGTGATGAATGTAGAACAACATGTGGACTTGTATGTCTGAGAGATTGTGATACATCATGGGGATCACTCTGTAGTTTTTTTTGATATTGATCTAAGATTATAATATTAATTTAGGGAAGGTTTTTAGGAGGTAATGGGTTCCCAAATTGAATAAATAAGATTGTATCAACCAGAGACGGATGGAAATAACTAGAGTGTTATCCAAGTTCTAGAGGAAATTCTAGATTATTGTATGATTTGTTTTGGAAAATATTTGAAAAATAATTTTATTTAGGTTGATTTTTTATATAAAATAATTTATCATGCTTCAATTAGGATTGTTCCCTATAAATATTTTTATGGGTTTCCTTGTAGATCTCAATTGGGAAAGGAAGAGTAGGTGGGAAGCCATTAGTTGGGCTAAGTGTTGTTTCGGAGAAGATGAAGATAGTTCATTTGAACCAGAGATTTTTTATAATGGATCCAAGTCATCATAAATACGTGGACCATTGGTGTTAGACAGTGGTGTTTGAGGTTTGTGATCAGTTCTTTCTTAGAGTTTCACCACGCTTGGGACATCATTGAATAGGTAAGCATGAAATGTTGCAACTATGGTTTGTGGGTACCTTTCAGATTGTTGGATGCCTTGGAAGGGATTAATATCATTTTTTTCTTATAGTATAATTGACATCTATCAATGATGTGTTTCATACCTCTCATTTGAGGGCATACATATCTGATCTTTTCCATGTGATTAGATAAGTGGATGTGGATCTTGAGACCAGTTCCACTTTTGTCGACAAATGAGTATACTCATGGATCAAAAGGTTATGTTATTGTGAGATAAAAAAACATCACATGGGTCTATGTACTTTGTATGTATATATAGGATAGCCACAAGACATCAGATGTGGATTCCATGATGAGGGAACAGTGGACTACACATTTCATAGTTCCGGAATCTTGTGAGACTTATGGGGGAAGAAAACATTTATAGTGGGGTTATTATAACACTTGAATATCGTTTATTATGTTATTTTTTTTATTTTTTTATGGTTTTTCTTTTTTCGGGTTGATTTATTATGAGAAGGAATTTTGGGGATACCTGTAATGGTGATGTTAGTGATTTGTAATATATTTTTTCATTGACCTATTCTTTTTTATGCTTTATATGAATATACATGATATGTATGTGAAGTACACATTATGTAATTTTTGTTTGGTAGAAGTTGTAAAATGGGTAAATTTCCTGAATTCTTTAATCAATTTGTAATAAGTACACACCATGTAATGGAAAAATATGGATATTATTAAAAACATAACGGGGTTTTCATTATATATGATCCACGAGAGTAACATGTTGTGTAATGGAAATAAACTCAATGAAATTGTCATGAGTTATGGTTTTAATAAGGTTTATTGGATTATTGTCATTTAATATGAACAAATACAAACCTCTCTTGACTCATATCTCACCCTAGAAGATTTCATGTGAATAATTTTAGTCTGTTTGGATTCATTCAGAGATTGATCATCATTGGGGTTGGATTTCTCCTAACTAGGTATGTAATCCTCCATGTTAACAATGGGTTTTCCTTAAAAATATAGTTTTTATAAAAATGTTTTATTGTATAGTGTTTTATATGGATCCATTTCATATTATTTTCCTTTCTTATATTTTGAAGAAAATTCACTTCGTTTCTGGCAACATTAGTCGAAAAAAGATAGTTTTCTACTAGGTTGAGTGTCTAGTGCACATTTTCTGATAGGATAGTTCCTAATATGTGGTTCTTTTTAATTTATCATTTATGGTTATTTTTATCATTTTTGTTTTATAATGTATTTTTCTAATAGGTTTTTTATGTATCATTGTATCCCATATCTTCTCATGTTAGGTCTATTAATGGATACATGTTTACTTGTATACCTCTTGATGCCTGGATATGCTTTCTTATTTTTATAAATTATACTTACATATATATGGTTATAAAACATGAATGTTTTTTAAGAAAACTAAATTGGGAAATTATTTACATGTTTATTTATATTACTATAAAGATATAAGAAATTGTTTTTTAAGCATAAATTAATTTCATTGTTAATATTATACGTTTAATAGAAATTCTGTTGCTATCATACTAGGATTTACCTAAAAACCTACTTATTCCATTGGGAATTTCTATATTTTTTAGTGAATGATCCATGTAAATTGAATATCATCATTTGGAATGGTGTATTATATTATCCTTGTTGTTTTTGGTTTAGGTTGGATTGTTGGTGAATTTTGGTTACATGGGGATATGACATAGAATATGGTTTAATCTGTATGACCTGGATTATATGTCTCTATGGTAACTTTTATATTTTACACATCATACAATGTTTGGTCAACGTTATTTCTTATATTTAGATATTGTTTCAAATTTTTATTTTTACCCATACCAAGTGATAAGCTAGATTATTTGGATCTTCTAGTTGACAAAAGATGGTTCGTTACTATCAACATTCTTTTACAATAGTGAAATGTGTTTAAACAATCTAGATAGATTAAAAACTAGATATTTCAATTAATTTCCACTAAAAATTAGTGGTTTTTGAATGTTATATCATTTTGAATGATGTAATTGTCAATTTTTTTGATCAAATATATTCAGGAAAGACACTCAGCCTTATACATGGGCTTGAAACTCTAGAAAGGACAATTTTACACCGATCAGGTGAGGGAAAATTTTAAATATTTATAAAATCAACTTCTGTAGCACACTATAATACTTTTATACAACACATAATACACCTCTTAATTTCATGCAGAATAAAAACATAAGAAAAGGGTTCGATCAGATTCTTAGTAAGGGTAAACATAAGAGATAAGAATGACATATCAAAATGAAGTACAATAAAAAAATATGAGTAAGTGGAAAAATTATGGTGTATAAACATTGTAGAAGAATATCACACAATAACATAGATTAAAATTATGAGTCATGATATAATTATTTTTGAAATAGCAAAATTCATGATTCAATGTGTTGTGAAACAATGAGGCAATAACAATAAGTCATGAAAAAAACCTAAAACTTTTGTGTAAACAAGTATTATGGAATAAAAATGATTAATATATTTAAGGATGGAAAATATTTTCTTTGGTATATTCTATGTTCTAGGAAAATTATCACATAACATAAGGTTTCCCATAGTTGATTAGGATCACTTTTTATTCCATAATCATAGTATATAGAGTCCCATATAATATAGGGTTTACTCCCCATTACTATATACATAGTGGAAAGAGTCATTTATATGTTTGAGTTCACTCCCCACTCATATATATATATAGTAGAAACATTATCTTTGGGGGATGGGTTTAAAACTCATTCCCCAAAACGAAGTGGAAAGAGCCCCCTAGTGGTTTCAGTTGACTCCCAATTACCATTTACATATTGGAAAGCGGAAATGAATTTGATAACGAGATACATGGAATGGGTGATATGATGTGGATGACAATGATTTTGGTACGATGATTTGTGGATGATAGGTTGAAAGGATGTGTGACATTGAGATGTGGGAGGTACAGACCAACACTGAAGTAAAAGTGAGGTAACTTATTATATATATATTCAATAAATATTTTTTTATTTCAATGTCTTATTTAGTTAGTGATCAATGGTGAGGATGTTAAGAGAAAAATATTCATGTTAATGGGATAAATTATTTTCATTTTTTCAATAGGCATTATTATTCTTCATTCAAAAAATTTCACAATAGTTTTTTTGGAGGAGCCAACGGAGTATACTTATTATGACCACCCAATGAATATATGAACTATTTTCATGTCTATAAGAAGTAGATAGTGATTCAGATAATCATAAACGACATGAGGAGATGTTCAATAGGTTTTGGAACTTTTTAGTCACTTATTATGATAATATTTTTTAATTTATTAATTTTTCGTTTTATGTATGATATTACATCATGTATTTGGAGGTTGAATTTAGGATATAGACCTAATTTTAGTTTTCTTAATTATCTCATAATCTATAAATCTCTATTGGGTAATTCCACCTATGATTGTACATTAAATAACCATGGTTCTAGTCACCAACCCATGGCCTATTGGCTTTTTGTTTTAGGTTCCATTATCCACCATTATTTATTTCTAGCTCAAAGGGGTAACATTTAGGGGAGAGTGTCATAACACAATTATATCATAGTTAATAGTTGAGATATATAATGTAGTTTTGTGTTTTGCACTAGTGAGGATGCATGTGTTTGTAGAGAGATTGTGTAATATTTGATTAGTATGTGTTGTAAATATAGGATACTATACAGGGCATGATATTTTACTTTCTCCTATAATATAATATAATGTAGTTCATGATTACTAAATATAGTATGCGATGGGATGTAGTTTTGGGTGGTATAGTCCTATATAAGGATACATAATCATAATTTTTAGATATTTTTATTTTATATATATTGTGGGAAATATGTTAAAAATATTTAATTTAATAACCTTATCTAATCCAGGTCCTTTATTAGGAGTCCCTATCATTTTATCTTTTACATTAATTGATCAAAATAGGCTTCCCCATAAGATTTGGCTGATGTTGTTCAACATTATATTGATATAGTTCACCATATAATGGATTTCAATGTCTATGATTATTGGAGGTCACCATATGGGTTTTAATGTGGTGGTATTTAGATATATGATCTCTCTATAAAAGATAATTAAATAGAGGATGATTTGAGGAGGCTGTGATAGCCTTATGTTCGATATATTCTTGGATAGAGCACTGAGATTATTGTTGTATGTATTGATTTTATGTGGGATAGCTTAGTATTAGCATTACTTTCTTCCTCAAGGATTGTTATGATTTAACAGTTTCATAGGGGATTTCTTACGAACATATTTAGTATGATTTTCTTTCTTTAATCGAAAGGAAAAATAGTCTTCAGAAAATTATTTTCCTTAAATATGTGATTTTATTTATCATCCCATGAAATGTTTTGAGGCAATTAATATATTTTTTTCATGGAATGATTTTATTGTTGTCCCCATGAAGTGATTGACCAATATATTCATTATTCTTACCTTTTTTCCCATTTAGTTTAAATGGTTAAAGTTTCAATCATTCCCTCGATTAAAATCCACTTTTTGATTTTGATTATCCAACATCATATACCTAACCAACGTGGATAAAAAACTCTAACTAAATTTTCATGATTCATGGTATTTATTACACATTCCTTGATCTTAGTGTTGAGGGATATATTTGGTTTGGGGAAAGGGTTTCATTTAATTTTTTAATATCATTCTATAACTTTATATTAGGGTTCAACATTTTAAAGATATTGTCTAAGTGGTGGGGTTTCAATTATCTTATAAATGCTATACTATAATTTCATGCCTAGTGTTGGTGATATATGGTTTAGGTTAAGAGGTATTTTAATGTATTAAATTATTTCAATCAATATAATATCCCCACTAGTCCTATGTTATGGATGAATGTCTATGGGGAGAAAATATTCAATGTTATCTTATTTCTATTTTTTCATCCTGGTATTAGATTATTTAACAATATTTTGTGAATTTAATTATTTAATGTCATTGTTTTTACATGCGATTCTTTTTCTTACACGTAATTGATTTTATGTTATAGTATTTTTTTGATGGATTTATCATGTTCGGAAAATGTCTATTATAAAATAAATCATATTAAAATTTGGGAAAATTCAATTATTATTGAAATTTATTTTTCAGGGTTTGTTTTAAAGTTATGTCTGCGAGTAATGGATTTACAAAGAAGACAATAATAGGGTGGGGTGGATGTACTTCCATTATTATCATGCTTGTGGAATCTCTAATTATATTTAACTATGTGATTGTATTTCATGAGGAATGTAATGTGGTTTTAACATAACACTAATTAAATTCATGACATTAACCAATTGAAAATAGTAAATGAAAATATTAAATATTTTTTGTATTTTCATGAGTGTGGTCTTGGTTACAGAAGTGTTTTAAACAAACAAGGAATGTTTTTTATGTTGAATAATGTTGATTTCTTCAACACCATACCATGTTTATTTTTAGTGTTATGTGTAATGTGGAATTTATTAATTTTCATAGTAATCGTGCAATCCTTCAAGACATGGGATAAATAAATTTTAAATATGGATGCTTATACATCATGAAAGGAAAGGTTACATTTCCTTAAATTTACAATCGGTTAATCATTAAACATGTAGATGTTTTTAATTATAGTCATGGGTTTACCATTTAAATATTTTATTACATCCATAAATTAACATGTTTAACACACAAATAGTTTGGATTTTTTAATTAATAGATATTTTTTTACTAATTGATCATAACATTTGTTATTTTTTGGAATTCCTATATATAATTCATTATAACTTGTTTTGTAATATTAAGTGATAATCACATAGTTAAATTAAATATAGTTATAACCTACATTATTAAATATATTATGGTAGATCATCCATAAAATAATAATTTGTTAAAAAGAATTTTTTTTTCAAAATTATGTGGAATTTTTGTAAAATTATTTTATGAAAATGTTATTAAGAAGAAGGATTAAATTATTTTCACTTAATGGTTTCCCCAATCTTCGGATTTATAATTGTAAAAGCTTCATTGAAAATTCCATAGGATATTTCATTTATGTTTTGAAAAATTGGGTTCTGAATTGTGATTAATGTTTTATTCAAATTAGTAAAAATATCATATGTTATAATTCAATAAACGTAAGAAACTATTTGAAATCAATATTAAGGTTTAAAACTCATAATAAAACATCACTCATTGAAATTTTCTGAGTAGAATGTATATTATTTTTATAATCCTATTATATGAACATGATAAGTTAAGTGTTTGATATAATAATCTCTCCCAAATGAAAATATATGGATAATATTTAAATTTGCGTGTAGTGATTACTTTTGAATGAAATTTCATACTATCATATTTTTGTTATTGTTATGATTTTTTAATAATATTTTTTTAAATGATCTATCTAACATTATATTGGTATAGTGGATTGATTCTCAAACTAGATGCAAGGTTTTACTAATCTCTTCGACATTGATTGATATGTATCTACCGCAGGATAATTCATTGATATTGGATGATAATTATACATGCATATATGATTTATTTCACTACTATGTTTGATGTATTCCAAATACAGCAAGACACATGAGTTTTATCTCTTGGGATGGATTAATTATCCACTATAATTTCCCGATACATCATATTTTTTTATATTTTTTTGGGATTATAATTGCTTGAGAGATATCAAATATAATGGTATAGAATTTTCCCGATCATAATTTTGTCATTCGGGGATGTCTAGCATTAAAGGATATCTATTTTATATTTAAATATTAGTTTTCAAATAGATTGAAATTTTTTTGATGAAATTTTAATTTTTTAAAATTTATTTTGGATATGGTGGGATTAATATGGGTGTTTCAAAATAGTTAAAATTAATATAAAAATAATTTATATTTCTAGGAATTAATAATAAAACCAATTTTTTTAATTGTTTATAATTTATTTTAATTGAAAATTAAATTTTCTAAAATATTCTCGTACACTTACACATACCATTATCTTTACATAAGTTTATATTATATTTTTTAAGGACATATAAGGGTATGGAAATTTTTATCTCTTCAATCTAAGGGTAAGATGGTTTTTCATTTCCTTTCATATAAGTAGCACAATTCAAGTGTATAGATCATTTGAAGGTGTCAGGTATTAGAAAATAGGATGTAGGTTAATTTCCATCTAACATAAGGGTTGATTCTTCTATTTAATATGGGTATTGAAGAACATATTTTGAATTATATAATTATGGATGTTGAATAACTCAGGTCAAATATCAAATGAGATTCAAAATCCTCATGTCTGGGTACCTCCAACACTGTACAATGTTAAAGGGTTTTAAATTTAGCGAACAATGGAAAAATTAAAGTAGCGTAATGGAATAAAAATGATTATTGTGTGAGGATCGTATGGATTTATACATGGGGTGATTTGAAACGCATGTATATGTAAGTTTAATGTTATGTCTCCCATAATGGTAAAATCATGGTACAAAATTTTTTATAGGTATTTTTCATCTAACTTTAGAGTCTACGATGAATATGATGCAATGTCAGGGTACTATGAAATCATGATGTATCAGTTTAGGGTCATCATTAACCCTATAAATGCATGTGTAAATCAGTTTACATTTAGACAACATGTTTTTATAATATAGGTATTGGTTTATAAGCCATTATTCTATAAATATTTGTTTTCTATAAAATTGGATCCACATAATGAATATTACAACATATATGGATATAATATTCTAAATTATAATTGATAAATATTTTCGAAATCATTTTTCAAATAATTTTCTGTTACATAAAATTATTAGATGAAAACAGAACATATGAGAGTGGGGGGGGGGGTATAATTCAATTAGATATTAATGATAATTAGAAATAAAAAATGTTGACTAATTTCTTATAAAATAATTAAGAAATAAATTATAAATGTAATACCAAAAACTAGATAATTATTTAATCTTGTTAAATATCTCGTTTCCCTCAAGTCTAGGAAATCCATAAAAAATTATTAATGATCTGTCATTTGTCTTATATCAGTTAGAGTTACACCCTCATGTTTCCAAGCCTATAAAATATGGATTTATCATTTCTCACATCAATTTTTTTATATAGAATATGTTGAAGGAACTCTATTCCAAGTAGGGGATCTATGAATTATATTTTCATCTTTGAATTTTTTATTTTTCAATGATTTAGATTCCTATAAAATAGATATATTTGATTTACTATAATAAAGATAAAACTAGATATTATATGCCATATTAAAATTTTATTATCTAGAAATAATAAGACGAAGAAATATAATTTTCCATGTTATTATTTATATTTTCAATTTGTTTTAGATGATGAAATTGACTATAATAAATAATCAATGATATTTAATATTTGGTTGATCACATGTTGGTGATAAATATCAGTGTCACTATATTATTTTCACAATAGCATGCAAAAAATTGTAAATATTATTAAAATTCTAAACATCATATATAATGTATTTATGAAATTAATTTATAATATGAGACTCAAATGTCATTTAAATAATGTTGAGCAATAATTCTGGAATTTAAGAAGGAAGAGGACAAAAATATTTCTTTTTGAAGAATATAATCATTTTATTATTATTATTATTATTATTTGTTGAATTGAATTAAAATGTTAGTACATAATGTAAAAAATATATTATTGGAAGAATTATTTCATGGATGTTTTTAATATTTTATAATAATCAAATAAAATTAATATATTAAATAATGTTATCAAATTATGTAAATTGATAATATTTTATAGTATGGGAAATATATAATACATAGGAATAAGATAATTTCATGTTTTTTTGTAAATATTAATTGATTATATGAAAAAATTTCATGCCTTATAATGTGAAGAATTATTTTATATTTCGACGAGCTGGACTATTGATATTAGGTAATTATCACATGTTTTGATAATTAAAATTTCATGATAAAGATTACATTAATGGATAGATTTTATGTAAACACATGTGTTTTAGTATGTTTATGTTTCCAATTGATATTTATTATGCAATGTGTTATATTCTAGGTAATGTTTTATTTTAATGTTCCCGGATAGTTTTCTTTTTTGAAATAGAAGAAAGTATAAACCCATATGATGATAGAATTTAAAAAAATGAGGCATAAAAAGAATAAATACTACAGTTATTATAATTATTTAAATATTAAAATAATTATGGAATTATGTTATGTTTATTTCTAGATACTATTAGATACTAACTATTGGTTTCACGATGTAGAAAAAATATGTATAATAAAATGGTAATTCTCAATGAAATTAAAATATATTTTTTCCAAAGAATAATTTTTCGGGATTGAATGAACCCATTATTATTTAAGGTAGAGTTTAAATCACTGATTTCATAGAAATAATTCAATTTATTTTGTGTAAAAAATATACAGTAAAAAATGGTTGTATTTTCAAGGTGGATTAAAGCATAGTTATGGATTGATGATAAAATTGATGTGATTTTTGATATCTTGATACAGTTGGAAGATACAAAATGTAATGGCTTATAGGAATTTGGTTAAATTGATGGTTGGTAAAATGGTTAGTAATCAAATGGGATCCTAAGGTGACATTGATGGTCAAGGATTGTGATGAAAGAATATATTATTCTATGCACAATTGTATGAGAATGACATTAGAGGTTCGAGGTGAGTTCATATAAGGGTTTTCTTGTCTATATATCTTAAACATACATGATTCTTTCTTAATGGGTTATTATTATTTATATGACTAGTTTCTAAATTCTTGATGCAATTCAACTCTAAGCACGATGAATGAATTTTTATCTTTGTAGTATCTTAGAATGTGTCCTAGAGTACTTAGGTAATTAATGAAATGATAAATAGATTAATTTGTAGGATCGAATTTGTAAAAATGATATGCTCATGTATAATAGATGAGTTAATTGTATACTTAAAAAATTCTTAAGGAAGTTTTTGATAAAAAAAATTCACAACACCTCTAAGTCTACACACTTGATTGATTCTAGAAATATGATTATGAGAATGCAATTCTGAAAAAGAAAATCTGGAAATGAAACTTAACCAATGTTTACAGGGATAAAGATTTTTCCTTATAGTGTATAGAATCTTACTAAATCATTGTATATAAATATAAGGATGTTTAAGAAATTTATAATTTCATCAATAAACAAAATTAAGCGGAAAACATGAAACAAAACAAGTAATAAGTAATAAATCTTTTAACCCAAATATATGGGTATCCAATAACCTTGGACACTAGTACCTTGATTTATACTTTCAAGAAAGTTTGTCTTACAAACACCCAGGTAAGTCTTCAATACAAAGATCAGAGATTGTCTTCCTATCCCTGCAAGCCCTCAACATCAAGGTAGTAGGCACCTCTGTCTTCCTCCGCAAGTAAGTCCTCAAACTTTAAGGTATTCGAAACCTCAATCTTTCTATCCCCAGATGCACAATAATGTACTCAGAAACATTCAGAGTCACATGAATAAAATATGAACATGGTGTTCAGTATGCAAAAATCATGAGAGTCTATCTATAGAAATAACTTCAACAACATGTAAACTCTTTAATGATAGAACGATGTTGAACTCTTTCAAATGAGACCATATATATAGGCACGACTTCAACGGTTGGCTCCCTCCTCCAACAGTCATATTTTTCCATGAAATTTGAGGGACTTGTACATGTGTCACTTAAACAATGGTTAGTTAGTAACTGAATACATTACATGGTTTTACAACAAAAAAACTGTAAGAAAAAATATGGTTACATAAGAAAAATCAATTATTCAGAGTGTAAGGAAAAAATAGTTCAGAGTCTAACCAAAAATAAATTCAGTCTCTATAATACAAGGATATTCAAATTTTGTTTTCTAAGGAATTCATAACCTGAATTCCCTAGAATTCAGAGTCTGAATTTGAAGGAAATTCGGAGTTTGAATTTATCAGAATTTAGACTCTGAACAAAAAATGTTCAGAGTCAGAGTTCATGAGAATTTGGAGTTAGAACATACAATGTTCAGAGTCTGAATTCAAAGGGTTTTGGAGTTAGAAGTCATAAGTTTTTAGAGTCTGAATTCAGAGAACTCAGAGTCATAAATCATAAGAGTTCAGAGTCTGAATTCAGATAACATCGAGTCAACACTCATAAGTGTTCGCAGTATGAATTCAGAGAACATAGAACATGAATTCGGATCCTCAAAAAAGAATTCTCTACTATCAAAGTATTATATGATTCTGAGGTTTTGTATACAAAACCAATTTTTATACATGAACAGAGTGAATAACTAAAACCATAGTAAAGACAAATTTCCTTGGGGAAGGAAAATTTTCATTATGAATGTAAAACATTGGGTAGAATGAAATTTTCCTTAAGATAAGGTGTTTGTGATTTTCAAAACAAGAAGAAAAGGTAGAGTCATTAGTAAACCTTATTGAATCAACAATATTCCCCAATTACGAATGAATGGAAAATTTATAATGAAATCCTTATTGAATCAACAATATCCCCCTTTCTGGAAAGCACAAACATCCTTATGAAAACGAATATACGGAATTAGAGAATATTTTTCTATACTCTGAAATAAAACATTTCTCCCTTTACACAATGAAAATGATGAATATGACTAACTACCCCTTTGGCTTTGGAACACTAAGGAACATTTTCTAGATTTCTAGAGTGAGATTTTTCATTATCTTGAATATGGAAATATTCGTAATGAGAACTACACCTTAGATAAAATCCCCCTTACATCGGGATATTTCATCTTTACATAGAATTCTTCTTCCTTTATACCCCTTTTAGATTTTTAAAAAGAGTTTTAGGGAATGGAAAAGAAATTATGGTACATGGATGATTAGTACAACACATCCAAAAGACAATCAACCACAAATTTCATTATGATGAGAAAGAATTTGAATAAGGAAATGAAGACAACAAAATATCAGATTTCCAAAAACCTATCCTTCCTTTTCCTTCGAAAACAACTTATTGACTAAAGTCATTAGCTTTTTGAGCTCTTTATAATCTTCCCCTACTATCTTAAGAAGCTGATATATATCTTTAGCATTCTCATATAAAGCCTTGATTCCTTATTTTTGGTACTTGAGAACCTCTACCTGAGATTTTAGGACTTCTTCCTGCTCGACATGTTTTTCTTCAATCTCAATCTGAAGATCCCTTTCGCTCTTCTAACTTTAGGCCACAGAATAAAATTTCACATTTAGATCCTTCACTTATTGAATCTGGTTATTTTGTTCCAAAGTTAAATTTTCTTCAAAACTATTTGTATGATCATTGATCTTATCATCTTCAGTGTTAAAAGACAATTTGACACCATCTTGAAATTCATCATGTTATCTCAAGTCTTCAACTGTCTTCTTCGACCAACTAACCATTTTATTACCGGACCTTTTGTGGGATTCATAGGTAATGAACAAATTTATTAGATCAGCCTCAAGATGGAAACACTTGTCCATCACCATGGATAAAGAATCTGATTTTTTATTGAGTGAGTGTTGGATGACCTAGAATCTGGAGTAAGTGCTATGGATATTTGGAAGGGTGCAATTCAGATTTGACAAAGATTAGACAACTAAATCATTTCCTAAAGATGATGATTCTGAATCTGATAATTTACATGGTGAGTGATATTTCTCTAAATAAGCAGGTTTCTTCTATGAAGATTCACCAGCTTTCTTGTTTTAAAAAAAACTTTCATAGTTGTAAAAATAATCACATGTGTCCCCTTATAAGTTATTGAAACGACTTCCTCATCTGGAGATTCATGTTCACTATCAGACAGCTGAACAATTCTATCTTCATCTTTCTTCTACTTCTCAGCTCCTGCATCAACATCTTCAGGATGAATAAAATAATGATTATAACTTTCTTCATTAGAAAACATGTTCACTTCATATCCATCCTTATCATCTATCCAAGGAGTACCAAGGATCTAAGATTCATCTTGAGAGGTTCAGATTGAAAATTTCTCTTATGGGATTTCCTTGTCATGAAAGTCCTCCACATTCTTAATCAAATATTCTGTATCAGACCTTCTTTCAGCTTCTTTTTCGACTGCCTCAATAGCTTCTTTTTCTTCAAGAACCTTCTCTTGGACTTTTTTTGGACTCATGAATTTATTCTGTGGGGTCTCAGGTGAAGCTTCAATCATGAAGGATTTTTGTTCTGGGATATTCTCTGATTCTTTCTCAGTATCCCTCAGAAGGGATTGAACAATTTCAATCTCAGACAAATTCTTCTCTTGTTTCATTTCCTTAGCTTTCTTCTCAAGATCATCTGATGCATTCTCTTTTAATTCATTGGCTTCATTAGGATCCAAACCAAAACCTGGCTCCCCTGCATTCTAATTTTTCTTATATTCTCTCCATTTTTCTACAACCTCATCTGTATAAGTTTTTTGTTTCATTAGTTTTGGAGGTGCAGATTGAGCTTATTTTTCATTTGGGGTTTTTTATTCTTCCACTTCCTTCAACATCCTCTTCTTCACAACCTTTTTTGATGATTCATCCACTTCTTGAACTTTTGGAACAACTTCATCTACCTCCTCTGTTTGGTTTTAAAATTCTCCAGACTCTTTAGAAAATCAAATTTTCATCCTCTTTAATGTGGCATCACTAACTAGCATGACATTTCAATTTATAGGTTTTGAACTTCAAGTGATTTTAAAATATTATAGACAACAAAAAATCAGCGTAAAATAAATGGTCGGGTACATGACAATGTGTGCCTTTATATTTCCATTCATAATATTCCTGATCGTAATCAGAATATGTTTCACCAAATTAACTTTCCATAGATTAACCAAAAAATCTACGATGTACATATCACTTTTTTTCATGGTGTCCTTGTCACCTTTTCTTGGAATGATAAATACTTGAACCTATAATTCAAGGATCCGATTATTTGTGTAGAGGTGAGAAATATTCAGAGTCTTGAAATCTGTAAGACCGAGGCTCTGCATGTCTTTCACCTTAACAATACTTCCGTTGACATCAGGCAACCTGTGGGAACAGAACTCGGCATCCCTTTCATATGGAAATCCAACTAAGCTTGTTGCCTTAGTGTACAAAAGTGAATTGGTCATTAAATAACCTTTTAAGGAGAACTTCTATCTACCTTCGACCATGAAAAAACCAATCGATTCATAAAACTCAACAAGAAAATCCAGATAAACCAAATCTTCAGTCTCTGGATTTGATAAGAATACACTCTCCCATCTATTAAGCTTGATATTATTTGAGATTATAGAATCATATTTTCTGAAATAGTTTGGATGTACCAAACATGCTCTATATATCTACCACGCCGAAATTACTTTGATAGTAGACATATCCTTCTGAGATGATTTTTCTACATACATTCGGATTTGGGAAAACATTGAAATGTTTAGAACGATCTTAAGTAGCGAGGCCGAGAATCAGCACACGAGAGCTTGAGATCGATGTGGGACAACCTTCAGGGGTCCTTTATATAGGCATTTGATGAGATTTTTCATCTTATAATCTCAATCCAATGGATGAAAATCATTCTGATCTGATCTGACGGTTGATATGATAGTTTTATTTAAATCTTGAAAGAATATGATCTTTTGAGGTATTTTAGAAAATCATTCGGATATAAGGAAAATAGAATCTGAAAAAAAAAATCAAACATGTAAATAATGATTACGAAAACAAAATAAAGGAAACATACCATTCACATTTCTATGAAGATTATTCGTAATAGGAAAATCTTTTTGAAGAACATTAGATTCCATTGATTACAAAAAAAAATTTATAAACAAAAATCTCCATTATGAAATTTTTTGAGTACTAAAATCTACATTATGAAAATTTTGAGTATGAAAACTTTCATTACAAAAATTTTGTGTATTAAAATCTTCATTAGGAATATTCTGAGTATGCGAAAATTCATTACAAAAATTTTGAGTACGAAAATATTCATTACGATGATTTTGAGTATGAAAATCATCATTACAAAAATTCTTATTACGAGAATCTTCATTACGAAAAGATTGAGTACGAAAATATTCATTATGAAAACATGGAAAATCTGACTGTGAAAATATTCCTTACAAAAGATTTGAAAAAAATGACTATGAAAATTCTTTATTATGAAAAATAAAATTTTCTACGAAAAATTTTAATTAAGAAAAATAATTTTGAAAACTATCACGAAAATGTAACCCCCCTATGAAAAAATGTTTATTACTGTAAAGAGATCAGTTTCAAAAGATAGTTAACAAGGAATATTACATTATATTTATCATTCCTAACATCTGTTTAATGTATTCAAATCTATTGGAGGGTAATGATTTTGTTAATATATCATCATGTTGTTCTTGTGTTCCAAAAAATAGAAGAATGATATCCCCATTTTGTGTGTGATCTATAAGAAAGCGATGCCTAATATCTATGTGTTTTGAAGAAGAGTGATGTGAATGGTTTTTTCTAATTGAAATGTCACTAGTATTCACATAATAAATTTGTGTTTTGGTAATACTCATATCGTAGTCTGTGGGTGTGTGTTGCATCCACAATACTTGAGCACAACAACTTCAAGCAGGTACATATTAATCATCAGTAGTCGAAAGTGATAATGAGTGTTTCTTCTTGCAGGACTAGGAAACTTATAAATCTCCTAACAAATTACATGTTTCGAATGTACTTTTTCTATCCATTCTATAACCACCATAGTCAACATCCGAAAAATTTTTCAAAATAAAATCATTTCAAAGGTATAAAAGAGTCTTAAATCCATGGTTCCCTTTAAGAAGTGAAAAATTCTTTTTCACTGCCTTTAAATGAGATTCCATAGGATTGGATGGATATCTTGAACATAAGCATACTGAAAAATTAAGTCTATATGACTAGTTGTCAATTAATGTAATACTTTTATCATACCTCTAAAGATTGTTTGATCAAATGGTTTCCCAGCTTCATCATGGTCATGTATGTTTGAGGTACTAATGAGAGTACTAATACACTTAGTGTTTTCATATCCATAATTTTTAAGAAGATTTTTATATATTTTATGTTGGGATATATATATTCCTTCTGGATTTTGAGAAATTTGAAAAGGAAGAAATTTTTTTAACTCACCCATCAAACTCACTTCAAACTCAGATTTCATTAGATCCGCAAAGGAATCGTTTAAAGATTGCTAAGTTGAACAAAATATATTGTCATCAACATATATTTGTAAAATCAAAACATTTTTCTTATCATTCTTTATAAAAAGGGTTAGATATAAATTTCACTTAACGTAAATATTTTGAAGTTAAAATCTTGTAAGCGTATCATACCATGCTCGAGGGGCTTGTTTAATCCATACAAAGCATTGGTATGTTTATAAACATGTTCAGGATGTTTTTTGTCTTCAAAACCAAGAGGTTGTTCAAGAAAAAATTCCTCCTATACAATACCATTAAGGAAAGCATATTTCACATCCATTTGAAAAAGTTTAATGTTGAAGAATGCTGGAATGGCACACAGAATATGTATAGATTCATGTTTAGATACAAAATCATTGGTTTCTTCACATTCTATTCCTTCTTGTTGATTATAGCCTTTATCAACCAATCTAGATTTATTTTTTACTATGATTCAATTTTCATCACATTTATTTCCGAAGACCCATTTTACTCCCATAAATGAATTTTCCTTTGGACTTTCAACCAAGATCTAGACTTTATTGCTTTAGAATTCATTTACTTTATCTTGCATAGATTTTATACAATCATTATCACCAAAAGCTTCAATTTTTATTTGTGGTAATAATTGATAATGGAATGCAAGATGTTCAATTTCATTTCATAAGGAACTTCTAGTCCTTACAGGTTGATTCACATCACCAATGATACTATCACTGGGATTATTCTTATGAAATGACTGATTTGGGTTTTGTAAAACCTGTTCATCAACATAGGGTAGAAATTCTTCTAGGGTAAATGTTTTATAAACTTTTTCTTGAACATTTTCCTTATCAGAAGAATCTTATAAAAATGGTTGATAATTACTTATTGAAAACACATTCGAAGATGTTGGTTGGGGTTGTTTAAAAACAAAGGGATCCGTTTCTTCAAATTTGACATGTACTGTTTCTTCAATAGTACAAGTGCATTTATTGAAACCTCTATAGGCCATTGAAGTTTTGGAGTAGCCTATGAAAATTCCTTCATCTAATTTTTGTGCAAATTTGGGTAGATTGTATTTTGTATTCAAGAGAAATAATATGCAACCAAAAACCTTGAATTAAGAAAGTATAGTTGTTCTACCATTCCATAACTCATAAAGAGTTTTATTAAGAAAAGTTATAATTAAAACATGATTTATAGTATAACAAGCAGTAAATACAGCTTCATCCCAAAAATGATCAACTATAGAATATTCACTCAACATGGTTCTTGTTATATCTTGAAGAATTCTATTTCTTATTTTAACAACACCATTTTGTTGAGGTGTTCTAGGTGCTAATAAGTT
This sequence comes from Viscum album, assembly GCA_963277665.1. NCBI lineage: Eukaryota > Viridiplantae > Streptophyta > Magnoliopsida > Santalales > Viscaceae > Viscum > Viscum album. The sequence goes on from OY728148.1 coordinate 909,942,734, forward strand.
ATGATTATATCTTTTTCTACTAAAAAATGTTTCCAAATCAGAATTTTGAAATTCTCCTCCATGATCACTATGAATAGTTTTCAAAGGAAGGGTTATTTTATTTTTAACATGGGATCTAAAACTTTTGAAATAAGAACACGCTTTAGATTTCATTTCTATAAGATAGACCCACGTAAATCCAGTTTAATCATCAACTAGGACAAATACATAATATTTTCCTTCAATGCTTCTAGTTTGTGTTGGTCCAAAAAGATCATTATGCACCAACTGTAATGCATCCGTGGTTGAGACTTCACTGATGGATTTAAAACTTCATTTATGTTGCTTTCCAAATTAAAAAGGATCAAAAACTTTTGAATAATAAAATATATGTTCTGGTAGATCTTTAACTAGTCCTTTCATATAATTTTTGGATAGATTCGTAAGGTTACAGTATCCTAACTTTCTATTCCACAACCAAGAATGGTTCTCCATTACCCTAAGGAAAGGTAAGTCTTGGATCCTATGGTCTTCTAAGATTAGTGTGTAAACATTCTCTTGTCTATGGGTAGAAATAATAAACTCTTCCTTGGAATTTTGTACTAAGCACTTACCATTCCAAAAATTCACAAGGTAACCTTCATCACATCATTGAATTATTCTAATGAGGTTGTGATTAATACATTTAAGAAGTAAAACAATTGAAATAAATGTTTCTCCAAGAAGAACGATGTTACCTATACCAATAATTTCTCCCTTTGCCTTATCTATGAATGTTAATTTTTATCCTTTTGTTTTGATAGTATTTTAAAATAAGTATTTGATAACAGTAATATTCCAGGATCATCCACTATAAATGTACCAAGTATTTCTTATGTTAATTTCCTTATTTTTTTGAAAATGAGAATTTTATACTTTTGGAATCCAAAATTTCTTGTATCTGGAATTTTAAAAAAGAAAAATCATAGGTAAGGTCATTTTCATAGAAAAAAGGCATTATAAAATCCTAAGGACTGGGTTTTTTTAAGGAACTAATTTTTTCCTAGTGTCCACCACACTGACATTTGGTGCAGAATGGAGCACATTGAAGAACAAATTAGTTGTTGCTAAAAATTAGTTTTGAACTTGTATAACGAAAACCAGAATTATTCACAAGAGGTCGGATTTGAGAATACATTTTAATAAAATTTTAATTACATAAGGTAATGTTTGAAAAAGACTTCCTCAATGAAAAAATATATGGCTTTAGTCGAATAAACAAGTAATTATCTTCTAAAACATTAGATTTATAACTAGAGTTAGTCTAGAGAACAATTTTCATAGAAATTACATTTTCTAGATCCATCGAATGTTTATCCTTCTCAGAGTTTATTTCTAAAGGTTTTTTGAAATACTTTCCAAATCAAGGGTTTTCTTATCAATATATTTATAAGATATGATATTTCTTTAGTATGTTTATAAATCGTATAATTTTCCTTATCAAGCTTTTTGTTGAGTTTATAATGTTTGTTCTCAAGATGCTTTGAAAACCTAGAAACATCATCATAGGTAGATAATGTATTATCTTCATCAGAAGAAGATTCTTCCTCTGAAGAGTTATAATATTTTCTATCAATACAACTAATATTTATATATACATGGTCATGGATTTAGAATTATGTACCTTAGCAATTTAGTATTGAATTTCAATAGGTAGTCTGGCTATTAGACCACGATTCTTTTGTCCTGAAAATTCATATACTGATGATTCATCTGAAGATTCTCTACCACAGGAACTCCGGTGTCATTTTCTTTCAAGAAATTCTTAACTTTTTATTTATAGTACTTTATTATGTTTATTTTGGAATTATTTTCCTTTCTTTCCTTTCCCTTAAGAATTTTACAATTAGGTCTTATATGTCCAGCTCTCTTTCATTTATAACATCTGACTTTTGAATATTTCTTATCTATCCTTTCTTTCTTCATATTTCTGGATTGAAAACTATTTTGACCAAAAATCTTGTTCATCCTTTGAGAAAGATATTCTAGCTCATATTCTAAATATTCACTTCCACTAGATTCATATTGTATAAAAATATTCTTATATTTGGGTCTAGTAACTCACTCAATAGTTTTTGATTTCATTTTAATTGATGTAGTTGTAAAAGAAACTCCTCCATTTCCATTCTTATTATTTATATTATGAGCATCTATCTTCACTCTAGACTCATGTTGAAAAAGATTTCCAAATAGCTCCTCTAGAGAAATCTGAGTGACCTTTCTATTATCGTCAATAGAAGTTCTCTTGGATTCCCACTCATTGGGAATAATGTCTATGATTTTTTTCACAAGAGATTCATCATCTAATAGTTTTTCTCCCATGGATCATAAAATATTAATAGTTGTCATAAACCTTTGTTGTACTTTGCATATGGGTCCTCTATAAGGAAATTTATATCCATGGTAATCATATCTTAACATAACTCTTCTTGTCTATATAACTTTAGAAGTAAAAAAATGTGTAACTTCAAGTTTCTTCTAGATACTGTTTGCAACTTCACATGAATATATTTGGCTATAGATATTCTATGTCATGGAACCTAGTAATTTATTGCATACCTTATAATTCATTTGATATTCATGCTTTTCTTGATTGGTGAAAGTACTAACTTTTTTGTCAGGGATTCTATATCCTCCGGTGATCATAACAAAATTATCCACTTCATTATTGATAATAAATGTATTCATATGATCTCTACAATACTCAGAATCATTCCCATCAAAAATAGGAGGTCTGCAAGGATTTTGGTTGTTGATGGAACCTATATTGATTCTTGCCATCTCAAACAAAATACCCTTCTACAGAAACTTGTTAGTAATAAATGTTTGTAAACAAGAGAAGAATATCCTTAGTAAGGAAAATTCAACTAGTTTATCACTAAGAAAAATATGAATCCAAACATTATGAGTCTATAATTTGATTTCTAAAATAAGAAGAAGAAGAATAATTCTCTTCTGAATCTAGTCATGAGATTAATTCAAATTGAACCAATCCTCTGATACCAATTGTAGGATCGAATATGTTAAAATGACTTTCTCAAAAACAATAGGGGGGGGGGGGTGATTTATAGACATTAAAAATACTTAAATATATTTTGGATAAACAAAATTCACAACACCTCTAAGACTACACACTTGCTTGATTCCAAAAATATGATTCCAAGAATGTAAATCTGGAAAAGTGAATCTGGAATTAAAACCTAACCAATGTTTACAAGGATAAAGATTCTACCTTATAGATTATAGAATCTTACTGAATCATAGTATACAAGTATAATTAAGTATAAGAAATTTATACTTTCCTCAACAAACAAAATGATGCGGAAAACATGACACAAAACAAGTAACAAGTAGTAATTTTTTTAACCCAAAGAGAAGGGTATCCATCAAAAATGGATAAAGGTCCCTTGATTTATACTTTCAACAATGTGTATCTAACCCAAACTAGGGTAAGTCCTCGATACAAAGATCGGAGTCTGTCTTTTTATACCCACAAGTCCTCAACTTCAAGGTAGTCGATACCTCTATCGTCAACACCAAGAAAGTCCTCGAACTTTAAGGGGGTTGGAAACTCTGTATTCCTATCCCCAGAATCCCTTGAATGTCTTCCGCAACAATTTGAGTCGCATGAAGAAAATCTTCACAAGGTGTTTAGTAAGAACAATGCATGAGAGTCTCTCTCTAGAACATGTAATCTCTAGAGTCATAGAACAGTGTTGAGATCCTTCAAATGAGACCTTATTTATAGGCATGACTTCAACGGTCGACTCCCTCCACCAACGATCATATATTTCCTTGTAATTCAGAAGGACCAGTACACATGGCACTTAAAAAATGTTTAGTTAGTAACTGTATACAATACATCATTTTATAACACAAACATGTGTAAGTAGAAATATGGTTACGTAACCAAAATAAATTATTCGGAATGTAAGGAAAAAATATTTTTGAGTCTAAAAAAAATAAATTCAGTCTCAATAATACAAGGATATTCAGATTCTGTTTTCTAAGGGATTCAGAAACTAAATTCTATAGAATTTGTAGTCTGAATATCAAGGAAATTTGGTGTCTAAAGTAACAATGTTCGGAGTTAGAGTTCATGAGAATTTGGAGTCAGAACTAACAATTTTCAGAGTCGGAATTCAGTGAACATCAGAGTCAAAAATCATAAGAGTTCGGAGTATGAATTCAGAGATCTCAGTGTTAGAACTCATAAGATTTCAGAGTCTGAATTCAGAGAACTCAGAAACTAAATTCAGATCCTAAAAATGGAATGCTCTATTATCTGAGTATTATATGATTTCAAGGTTTTGGATAAAAAACCAACTTTTATAATTAGAATGAATGAATAATGAAAAACATGGTAACAATAAATTTCCATGGGGAAATTTTACTTATGAAAGTAAAACATAGGGTAGAATGAAATTTTTCTTATGATAAGGATTTTTTGAATTTCAAAATAAGAATGAATGGTAAAGTCATATGGAAACCTTATTGACTCAAAAATCTCCCCCATGTATAATGGAATTGAAAATTTATAAGGAAAACCTTATTGGCTAAACATATTCTAAACAATGGATTTTGTTCTTTTTATTTATTTATGAAGACATAGTTGAGAATATTATCAATATTTATAGGGATTACAGCATTGGTTTTAAGGATTAACATATTAATCAAGTAATTGAATATGGATAAATATTATTTTAAGGCTATCTTTTTTCATTATAAATATGAGATCAATGATATTTTATTAAATAATCGAAAACAAGAACCAAAAGAGGAAAAATATAAATACCTGATATACCAACCATATTTAATTTAAAAAAAAATTAGAAATATGAAATATCATATTTCAAAAAATTATAATCTTATTAGTTCTTATACAAGTTAAAAAGATATACCAGTGAACTTAAATAACTAGCCTGATGGTTCAACATGTTTTCAAGATATTTTGATATAGTTCTCTTGGAGGGAATTATATTGGTGTAATCCTTATTTTCTCATTACTAATTCATTGGAAATGATTAAAAACATTAATCCTCATTCTTATTTCCTTTAATATAAATATCTTTAAATGATATATTTAGTGGAACATCATCTTCCTTATATCTCCATTTCTCCCAGTATTGTGATGTTTTCATTGCATTTTAATATCTTCCATGAATTCAGTACCATCCATAGGGGATACTAATGACTATATCCACATGGGAAATTTTAATCCCTACATATCCAAGTGGGTATAAATAAATCCATGAAGCTAGGGAAAATCCAAATTCTGTAAAATAACCTTGATAAAAAATTTAACAGGAATGATGGGAAAAATAGTCACCCCTTTAGGATCTTTATACATACTAGTCCTTCTTTTTGGGACCTCCATATATCTTGGGAGGTTATCCAACATTAGTGAATTTATTATAGGGATATCTTCAGTCGTATTTTTGAGTAACCATGAAGATTTTACTTTTTGACTACCCAGTCCCTATAGTTGTGCACTACCCGAACCCTATACACAATTCCTAACAATCTAAGCATGTTTTGAACCTACTCCCTCCAGTTAGAAGAAACCATAAATGGATGAAGAAATTATTATCCCTAGATAACTAATATTATTCACTAGATTTCAACCCCATATAATCCCTTGTATTTTGAATGTCATAACTAAAAATCATACAAATTGATGTTGCAGAACTACCGAGTGAGAAACATCCAAATAGGAAGACTAATGTAAGACATAGGCCTTAGATTTATATAAATTATCCAAATAATAATAATTCAATGTGATGGTTTGATTTAAATAGATATCATCATGCCTTATATTTAAAATAATATGAACACATTCCTAATCCTACATACCCACTCTAGGTCTTATGTTCATCTCCTAGGCCAGAACTCTAGTTGATTTTGAAAATTTTACCCTACAATGAGATTCATCATGACTACATAAGGAATTCAATGTTAATGAAATTTACATTAAAAAATTAGTGTGATAATGAATTATGATCTTGAAAGCGGATTAAAATTCAGGATAATTATTATAAACAAGTATAAGTGTTTATTTATCATCATGTATAAGAAAAACCACTTTTCCTATAGTCACCAAATTAAAATACAACACAACCAACACCCAATAAAAATACCAATATCTAGATTATTTAGTTTCCAAAACCATTTTGAATGGTACACCAATTAAGGTAGAATTTTCATATAATATTTGAGGTTACAACTATATTAAATTCAATCCATATATTTTAACCCAAAATATTCCATAAAAAATATTTATTTCAATTAGTTATAAACAAAAACTCAATTAATTGAAATGTGTAATATTTAGTTTATGATAAATCAAACTATATCCCAAAGAACATTTATTATGTTTTTTAAAGATGAAAATGAAGAGAATGGAGAAATGGACCACAATTATACATCCCCAGTTGGAAAATCCGTATATTAATGACCAATGTAGAACCAAATCATAACATTTTTAGAGTTTTTCGCCTCATGGAATAATAATCCAATCAATAATGGAAAATTTAAATTGTCTTTATCCTTTATAGACCAATGTTGGCATCATGTATTCTTGGTAAATAGTCCATTATTTGAAAAACTATATGTAATCAACATAATAAAGAGATTATAATAACATTTGATTCCAATGATCCGTATTACCTTGAGTTGTATTCTTGGGATGAACAAAGCCTCTACCCATTGGTTTCGTTTCAATAATAGGAATTCCATGATGTTTTCCCAAAACAATCAGAATATATTAATGTAAATTCAAAATTCTTTTATGAAAGTCATTGTAATGAATTATAGGGTTCGCAGACACTCCTTCATATATATCTTCATTTTTTTATATCTACTAAATTATGTATAATAAATTAACTAATAATTAATTTTATAATTTTAATTGTGTTTGATACCTAGAGATTAGTTACAGAAACTGGGAGTCCAAAGAAATTATATCAACTGATGAATATATGTAAAGTTAGTTTCCCATAATATATATTATACATGATATTATTAAAAATTTTATTATTTCATAGACAACCAATCATTTTTAGAAAGAACAGTGAGATCCAAATGTATTAGATGGTGTCTCCACTAATATCTAGGTTGGTGAAGGAATATATGGATTACCACTCCCTCTTATCTAATTATCTCCTTGGCTATAATATTATGTGTGATCATTTAAATGGTTATTTCGCTATAAGTGTGTGTGTGAGATATAATTTATTGAGGATATGGAATAGTCTTGTATTTTGGATATAATAGCCAAATGTTATTATAATAATAGTTTGAATGTGTTGAAATTCCTTGAGGTTTAATTAATAATTCATAGGATATGGTGGATTGTGGAAATGAAAAATTGATACTATATGGATGATATGAATTTGATGGAGATATTCCTGGATTTGAGGATATGATATTAATATATGGGATTTGGGTAGGATGTTTTGTAGGGGATATGGGAATAATATTTCTTGCATTAGGGTTTGGGAGTGACAAACAAGTTTGAAAAGATACTCATGAAGATTTATATATATTTATATATTCAATAATATTAAATTAATTCTTGTGTAATTTGTTGAGTGATCTATGGAGAGGAATGGAATATAATATTAAACATGTATTACAGATAATTTAGCTTCATTTTTTATTTTTTGGGCTTAAATATCAACTTTTCTAATTTTCTATGTTAGGTTATAGGGAGTATCATACCGAGTAAACATGATATTCTCACCATATGCACAAATAAAATATAATTTTAGTTTTTTAAGAGATGGTTAGTGACTAAGTTTGGAATTACAAGCATAAGTTGTTGTTAGGGATTAATAATCACTAATGTGGATCTAATTTTATAGATATCTGTAATTTAAATTTCTCTATGATGATATATCTTTTTCTGGGATGTTTTACTATTGAAATCGAATTGATTGGTATTTTATATATCATTTTTAAACAATATAATTATTAATGGTAATTCCAACCATATGTGTGGTATATATACCATTAATGCTATTATCTATCACATTGACTATTAGATAAAGGGTTCAGGGGTTATTATACCCCTTTCATCATTTCTACCCTAAGAGGGGTACCTTTGGGGAAGGGGTATATGATTAAAAAATAATAGGGTTTCCTAAGAATCATAATGAGAAATAAAAATGAACCATTTAATGAAATACTCTGAATATATTTATTGAAATATATACCCAGTATATTATAAAAATCATTAATGGATATTTTCATAGATGGAAAACACATTGAAAAAGAATTATAAACATTATCTAAAAAATAAGAAATAATATAATTTGATTAATATAATTATTTTTATTTTAATTAGGAAATAAAATAAAAATATTAATTTTTCAAACATAATTTAAAAAAAATTATATTTGAAAAAATTAAAACACGGAAATGCATATATGTAATGAAATCCAAATTATATGGATAATGAATGTAACTATTCAGAAAATGTTAAAAAGTCTCTTTTAATAATTTTGTTAAAAAATAAAAGATAACAAAAAATTAAAATAAAACATTATTAAATTAAAGATAATAATAGTCATAAAGAAATATAAATACAAGAAATAAATAAAATAAATATTATCAAAAAAAAATAATAGATAACGGTGGCTCTATATACAATTATCCTTTCAATTGAATTGTGATCCGGATGGACATAAAATGGTAGTGATAAATTTAAACCTAAAAATTAACCAAATTAAAATAAACTACATATTATTATAGAGATAAATTACATATATTTTCCCTCAATGGAAATTTAGACATAAATAATATCTATTTCATGGTGATGATTTAAAATAAACCCTTACAACTTTGGTATCTTTTTAATAAAAAACACGTGAAAGTGAGAACATGAGATCAATTTTAATGTTATTTTAATCACATGAGAATTATGAAAGTAAAACATTCATTGGAGAAGTTTATAAGACATATAAACTGGCACTAGTGAATAATATGGGACATCTCTCAAGGAATGGAAATTTAGAAAAAGAACCCATACCTTAGAAGTCTATTTTATCAGTCACATTTATAATCATTATTCAATAAATTTATGTTTATTATTCATATATATTGTAACATTATTAAAATTAATTTCCCCTAATAAAATTCATTCATATTTCTTAATTACTAAAATTATTAATTTTTATTATTAAAATTAATATACAGATATTATCTCCTCCAATTTTTCACGCATGCTTCGATCTAGAAATTCTGGTCTGTGCATCATGATCATGGGTTCATATCAAATAGTGTTTTTGATAATTTAAATAATTTTTATTATATTTCTGATTTCACATGATTGATTTGTGGATATCATAGTAACAGTTCCTGTGGAATACATGAAAATATATTTTTAGCAATATTGAATTAACAAAATTAAATTTTTTATTGGTAATCTTATTTTAAAATATAACAAATAGAAAATTTTGAAAACTTATTATATCAATAATTATTAATGATTTTTTATTATTTATGTGTTATTATTCATTCATGATGAAATCATTTTAACTTCGTTCATATTGGCACTAAATCCTACCCAAACAAGAACATATTATAACAACTAAATGAGAAAGAACATGTTATTAAATAGTAATAACGTCACCTTTAAAGAACATTAATTAAAAATATAATTAATGTGTCAAATAATATTTGGATGAAAAAGATATGTAATAATGATTAAATAGAGAATAACATTTATATTGAAGGCATTAATTTTCTCTTAGGCTAGCATCATTGAAACGATGGATTTGAGACTCCTTAACCCAAGAGGTTCCCAAACGATGGATATGATAGATAAGAATATAATTTGGTAAGATATTCAAGATTAAATATGAGTAATGGTATGGGTTGATATGGGTAGAGGGGTTGTGATTTTTTGGTGAACTTCAGTAGCATATTAATAAATACTCATTTGGTAATTTATGATATATATATTTATAAATGGAAAGAAGATCCAATGTCATAAAATAAAGGATATTGGATATCGAATGTCAATAATTCTCTCATACAATTATTTATATTTTTTATGATAATTTAGAAATTCATTACTTAGTTAAACCCTAATAACTTGTCTTACCTATACAATGTTTACTGATCTTTTTCATCGATAACATACTATTACGAAACAAAATGTTTACCATATTAATTAATTTTATATTTTTTATTCTTATCAAGAAATCCATTTTATTAGATTTATTTTCCCAAAGTGGTAAAAATTAATTTTAATATAAGAACCCATAATCCATAAAAATAATTTTTAGAAAATGGGTTTTTAAAGCATAATGATGAATTTATTCATACTTTTTATTGAGTAATAGCTATAAGATGATTATAAACCTTATTAATTTATATTTTTAATTCATTTCTTCAAAGTAAATATTTTATATAGATAAATTAAAATTATTAAAATAAAAAAACATTATATAGAATAAAAAATTATTTTCAAGATATGTGTTTTAATAATAAATGATTCAATATTTATTAAAAAATAATTAATAAATAATACATGAATGATAATTTGTTTGTATATATAGACAATAAATTTCTTCAAATTTCATACCTAAAATATGAGAATGTTTACTATTAAATAAAACAAAATAGTTTAAAATACATATTTTTTTTTGAATAAAACATTTTTATCCCTGAATAATTAAATTATTATTCTATATTGTCCTCAATTATTTAATATATTTAATAAAATTAATTTAATAAACATTTATTTTATTTTATTTTTATATTTGTAGTGACATAATTCTTTAAATGAATATGTTTTAATTAAATTAAATAATTCATAAAAGTAGTATATAAAGAATCAATTATATTTACCTATGAGAATTAGAATATTTCCAATGCATTTAAAAATAATTTACAATATCATATTAACTATATATTATTATCTAATAAATATTATTATTTTTAACTATATACTGATAATTAAATAATAATACTTTATTTATAATTACTATAACAAACAACTATATACACGTTAGTTCTATTCATATAAAAACAATATAACCCAAATTAAATATTGTAAATTTATTTCATTATGATTTCAAAAGGATAATTTTTATTCCTATAATTTTAATTTTGTATTTTAAAAAATGTTTTCAACATTTATGATGATTTTTTCATTATATGTTTTTTAAATTAATAGTGATTTTCTATGGTCAAGAGGATCAAAGGGATATCATAGTTGAAAAAAATATTATTGCTTCCTATTTTTGGTATAATTTTAATTTATTATCTTTTAAAAGATGTAATCATACTAGTATATATATTTCTTAGATTCAATTACTTTTTATGTAATAATAAAAAATGTGTGAATAAATTTTTATTACTATGATTTTTTTCTAATATGATTAATTTCCTACACATGTTTAAATTTATTATAAATAAAGAGTTATGTATCTTATAGAAATAATGTGAATACTTAAATATAAGATGTCGTATTCTACTCCTTAAATAAAGTACTTCTATAAAATATTAATTTCCTTATTTGTGGGCAATATATAAGGATATTCATAATGTATTTAGGATTTGGTGTTTAAGTTATAATAATATATCTAACTTACTATCTTGTGAAAGAATAATATTCTCATATTTTTCTAAAAAAGATAGTCATATGTTTAGATTTTAATTTTTCACAACAATTGTTTTCCATTAATGCTTCCATATAATTTATGAAAATATCAGTTAAAATAAATATATATCACATGTTAGGTAATATATCTCATGTTTTTTTATTAAATTTTCATGTTAAATAAGCTACCAAAATTCAATTTTTCACAGGGACACAGATCCCAATACATTATTTGATGTATTGATGTAAATAAAAATCACTTCTCCATTATAAGGTAGTATTATTAATTGTAAAATGAATAATAATATATTAATATCCTTGAAATTGTCTTCATATTCATCTATAAGAATAACTTTAATCCCTTTTGAGTAAAATTGGTTAGTTTATTTTTTAGTCATGAGAATTTTCTCTCTAAGAATTCACAGTTTCTTGACAATCAATGAAAACTATTGATCTATGTTGAAGGGGTTGGTATATTCCAAACCTCAACCACTTTATTTATTGAAGGATCCATAGATACACCATATATTTAGATTATAAGACCAAATAATGATATATTGATTAAAATAATTCACAATCACTAAATTTTACATAAAAGTTTTCCATTATCATAAACCTAATCATAGTCCAAAAATGATCATCAGGATCTTCATGATTTTAATTATTCATAGAATAAATAAGAATATCATCGATAAATTCAACCTCAAATTGATTTTTGTAATATATAAAGGCTCAATTGATTAGATATATGATAATTATTGTCAAATTTATAAGTATAAATATAATCAAGAAGAATTTACACTTTCAACATTTTGAATAAAAGGCTATCTTGGGTAAATTCTGTCTTTTCATTATTAACTGTTAATATATTTTTTGATGTTAGATATTTTATTAGTATTAAAACCTTTATAGTTGATCGAATAATCCCTCAGCATAAGGTAGAGTATAATAATCCATGATGGTTATATTTTTTTGTTTATGATAATCAATCTAGGGAAACAATATCTGGTCATTATTCTTTAGAAAGTGGATTTATAAAAAACTGTATAGAATATTTTTGGTATAAAAAACCCTTATACACATTATCATGGATTTTCTAATTAAATTCCTCATAATTAATCAGGCCTATTATAAAATGAGTCTTTGATATATGCATAAAACTAGATATGATTTATATTTGAAAACCATTTTAAATATTTGGGAAAACTCTATGATACTTTTCAATAAAAATATTAATAGACTTTTTCACACTCATTATATACATAAAATTTTATTTATACCCAAACTTTTGAGAGAAATCCCTTACATGATATAGTAATAAGACCTATATATGGGGTGTAATTCTTATACAGAGTTCATAGTCATCCTAACACCGATTAAAATCTTTCGTTTCATTGGGATATGCAATACGACGTCCCATTCCCAATAATTAATATGGGTTGTTTTTTATGAGATACAATCTATTACAAATGTCACCTTAAATTTTACTAAAGATATAATAATAATATTTTTACGATGATCATTAGAATAAACATATACAAGAGAGGATTTATACACTTGGAATAAAATAATCCGACCATTAGATGTTTTCAAAAATAATTTAATATATATCCGTTATGTTGGTGATTTTATGATCTTATTAATAATTCAATATATATAGGAATGTAAATATCTATATTCAAATAAAAATTTCTAATTTTATGAGTTTATGATGAAAATACCTTTTATCATTTTAATTTAATGACCTACTTTTATAGCTGTAACAATATAAGATTTCCCTTAATCATTTTGATTATGAGGTTTTTGAAACCGAATGTCCACATTAACCCTTTGTTTTTTCCATTGGTTTACATAGTTCCAAAATTTTTCATATTTAAAACATTTTATTATTTGTCTTTTCTTCGAAATATATTTATTTTCTTATAACTATTCATTTTTTCTCGGTAGATTTTTATTTTTCATATCATTTACCACACATAAAACATATACTATTTCCTTTGACATATTTCACTAGGTACTTGTTTCCATAATTTTGACACGTGTGAAGATGAATCTTGTTTCATCCTTGAGTTTTATCATTATTTTTTCCACAAATATCGATTTTACACATCTTTTCCCAAAAACATTGAGAATAATGGGAGTCACTAATTTCTGTTGATACCATTGAAGAACATAAAATTATTTCTTCATCTATACTAGATTCCCATATACTAATGTTTTTTAGACGAATATATTTATTTAACTAAATGAATAATCAATTTTTTCCATGTTAAAGAAAAAAAATCAAAAACAAACATTACATTTCATATAAATTTTTATTCATATATACCAATGGATGTATCATTATTTTTTATTATCTCAAGGATTTATCTCCTTATTTTAGTTTGAATATTTTACAAGAAATATTAAAATAAAAAATAGATTAATAAAAAATCCAATTACATAAAATGAATTTTATTATTCACTTATATTATTCCTGATTTTGGTGAAACAAAAATCATTCATAAAATCAAAATGGTCAACAGAAAAAAAAACCTTGTAATGACCATATCAATAGATAATAGAAAAAATTATTTTCTATTATGTGGATCCACTAATGGAAACTAACTGAATCATAAGATAAACAATAGGAGGCTTTATTTTTTCTAATAGACTCAATCAAAAGTTCTTCCCTTCTTATCATGTTTTGGTGTAAAACTTGTTTCATGTCATTATTTTTAGATTTGGATGTTTGTTTGATAATTGGCATGATATATTTCACTCTATCTCTAAGGTAATTTTGATTATTATTGGGTCAATCATTACATTATCAATCAAACACATTGTTTTTTTAGTTCTTCTAGGTTCAATACATTGACTAAAATAAAAATTTATTGTATGATTATCATGAAATAGTTATTTTATGAAGAAATCAAAATATGTTGAAAATAAATTAGATCATTTATTAGGTAATTACTCATTAAATTGAATCAGGTATATTTTAAGATCACGAAACATGAATTTTAGCTAATCATATGAATTTTTCAATCCTATGATATTATTCTTCGCAACATTATCAAATAAAATAACTAAACCACATATTCATTCAGACTAATATAACCCAAACATAACATAAAAATATATTACTTCATTTTCATGAAAATTAATGACATTCCTGAATTTTCATGAGCTTATAATATAATGATATCATTTCATATTAACTTCAAATAGTGTTTATATATATCAATGAATAATATTATGATAAAAAATGGAATGTATATTTGATGTCAAATATTGTAAAATAAAATAAAAAAATATATTTGATGTAAATAATTATGAGTAATGGAAATTATAAAAATTTATTTTTCAATTATAGTATATTTATAAATCAATGAAATAATTAAAATGTATAATTTTGTAGGTTTTTTTAATGATAAATTTATTATATGTAATACACAATAATTTTATAATTATTGACATTTATAAATATTACCATAAAGAATAACGATTTATAATATACGTATATATAATATAAATAAGACATGGGAAATGGAGTTTTTGATTAATATTGGACACTTTATATTATAAAAATAACTGAAAAATATTATTATATGAAACCATAAATTATAATGTACAACTATAATAATGATATATATAATCAAAAAATAATGTATACTCTAATTGGGATTTCTTGAGGATAATATATTTCAAAAATAAAATAATAAAGTGAATGTGCTATGCATTTGAAACTATAGAAAAGAACCATTTAAATGGGAAATAGATTCAACCAATAAATGAATATAAAAAACATGAATGAATGTTTGGGTACATATAATTCCAATAAAAATTGATTCCAAAGGAAATAATTTAGAAATATTATTAGAAAATAATTTTTTTAACAAAAATCATAAATGTTAAAAAAGTTAACATATAGAAGCCTATCTGTGTAAAAATATCAAAAGAATATAACGGATAAATGTTATTGAAATAAATTTATTTTAAAAAATAAAGAGTTTCATAAAAAAACTATAATACTTACATAATGAATCAATTACTAACAAAATAGAAATATATTAACTAGATCTAGTTGATGACGCAATGAAGAGTTCAAACATCATATATAGTTCAAACATCCCGAGATGTTATGTATTTTTCTTTATATAAATTTCCCTTATTTATTTCGTTGCACACAAAACCATGTTTAAATGAACTAAAAATACCCTTTTAAAATCTTATTATGTTACAGTTATATTATGTTTTAATTAATAATGTCAAAGTTATCATAGAATGATTTATAGAGATTTTTATGAAAATATTTTATTTAGTGAATAGTAAAAATAATGATTTACATACAACAATTTTTTATTTTAAACAAAAAAACCCATAAATTTTATAAAACATTACAAAGAAGTAATCTAATTAATTACATTTGAATCATAATTATACCATATTTTGGTATAAGTTTATTTTTTCTCTAAAACACACATTTTTCTATAAATGTGTTTTTTTATCTAATTATATTAAATTAATTTGAACCAATTATGTGAATTTAATTGGAAAATATATATTACATATTTATAATTAATAGGTTCGTATTTTTTAAATAGTTCTTTTTTTATAATTATGAATTGTTATAATGGTAAAATTTATCACCTCGATAAATGGTTAATATGATAAATAATGTTAAAAACTAATGCAATGGGCCTTTAAATATCTATAAAACTTACATTTATCTTATAGGATAAGTAGTGTGAGACTGTTATCATCCATGTATTAATAATAGGGCCACATTGTTCCTTATTATTTGATGTAATGCCCCAACCCCAATTACCCTGAACTGGTGCACTATTTCAATACATTGGCATGATTACTGAGAATCATGTCTCAAAGGACCGATAAGTTTAGCAGTCTTGGAAAATAGATTACATACATTGAATTTACATTATAATTTCAAAAATAAAACACAGAATAGATAGTTCTTTGAGAATTCCATTTTTCCCTTAATATTAACCATGCATGTCAATCATAATACACTTTTTCAAATCCTGGGAAAATAAAACATAAGAAAGGGGTGGGATCAGATGCTGAGTAAGGCTAAATAATTTACGGAAGCTATAAACATTTAAGGAAATATTTATAATAAAAACAACACCCTTTCAAACATAAACGTAAACATAATATGGTAAACATAAATGAAACATTACCATATAAACATGCACATGGATATTCTACTAGTCGAATAATCACATGTAATAACTAATTTAAGAATTAGGGAATGCCTAATACTGAACATCATTACCACATGGTCAAGGCCTCGTGCCAAGACTAAAAATAATTTTTTTGTCATTTCCTTGTGCCAAGTCACAAGTTTGTCACATGAGACCTACCGATGCATCGAGGAGCTATTGAGTGCTCCACCCATCACTTACTAAGTCCACTGCATTCTTCATATGAATATTTGAAACATAACATAAATTTTTTTTATTAAAACTAGCATATGGAATGTCAATACATTAACCATAAACCATGAATGGTATAAAAATAGAACATACATAGTCAAAAATATCATAACTCATTCAATACAATATGGATTATTGTATTATAATAAATCAACCTTAATCAAAAATAATATCCAGTAAACGATGGTGACATAGTTCAACATGATTAGTAAAACTTTTTGAGAGAAATATACTTTTGTAAAATCATTTAAAAGTAAAAAATTTATAAAGGAAGTAATTTAAAAGAGAGTTTTTAATCAAATTTCCCCATACCAATAAGAATCATTTGAAAATAATTATCATTTCAAAACATTCATGTCCATATAAATAAATCCTTAAAATCATTTTGAAAACATGAACATTAATTAAAAATATTTATAAAGATAAATTTTTAGAAAACTTAAAATTCTGATCTTGATAAGGATTACCTTTAAAAAATACTTAAAATATTCATTTTGAAATCATTTTTATGAAAAATGGACATGGATGATAAAAATGTCTGAGTAAATACTTACACATAATCAATCTCAGATAATAATGAGATTGAGGAATTAACCCTTACCTTGGAATTTCCTATAGTCGGGGGTACATTTAACCTCCTTTACAAAGATCATAGTATGTTATTAAATTCTACCAGATCCATATTAATATTTATGATATCTAACATGAATAATTTATGATCTTATTCTACCCATTTAATAATAATTTCCATGTTAAATTAAAATTTCGGGTAATAATTGCTTTCATTTTCGTACATGTTTTAACTTGTTAATCTTGAATGTATAACTTAAATCAAGATTTAAATAATTACGGAATATAAAACATGATTTATATATCATATATATTTAGAATGGAAATATGTATAATAGACATATATATATATGAAATGAAAAACACCGTTTATGGAGATGATAGTCCGTACGTATGCATAAACATTATTTCTGTTTTCATATCATATTGAATGGAAATATGTGAATAAGATATATGTAAGAAAATATATATATATATATCCAGTATAATTATTATGTCATATATTACATAATTATTAGTAATATATATTTTTATAATCATCGATGAATGGTGAATGTGGAAATGAATATCATCGTGTCGTGGAGACGATAATCCATATGTACGCACGAACGGAAATATCATTACCCTAAAGGCATGGAATAGGATTGCATATTAATTTTAAAGAGACATTATAATGTTATTTTCATTATTTATATACATATTAATCATCATTATATCCATCCAAATAACATAGTGTTGAATAACAAATTACCCCACGACTTGGAAATGGTAAGCCATATGTACACACGCATGGGGACATTATCATTCATAATATGGATAGAATAATTAATATATTTGTTCCATATTTATAATAACATCACAGTATATATAAGATACTGTAGTTATTATTTTAGAATAGAAATAACAAAGAAATAAGGAGTGGAAGAAGAAAAGAACCTGAAAGAGGGTGGTGAAATTATTACCTCATCTTTGGGTTCTTCCTTTTGATTTGATCAAAAGGGATCCTTAAGATGGATTTATAACTAAAGTAGGGCCTCCATGATGAAGGGAGGATAGTTTAGAGAGTATCTGGGTAGAGTTTGTCCGAACCAAAAGGCTTTGAAGGAGTGAATTAAAGAGAAGACATAGTGCCCTCTATAAGAGAGGTGAGGGGCACCTTAGAAAAACATAAAACATTATTTTATAATAAAATATATTTTGGTATATAATGGCTCCAAAATGTATTATTTAAAGTCTAAGGTGGGTATGTGTCGCAAACCACTCATCCAATAGGTTTTAGAAAAGAGTAGGTTACTATTTTAGCCCTATCATTTAGATTTAACTCTACGTTAAATTATTTAACTTTTACTATGTCTTCTTGTATTCATACAATATATGGTTAATAAACATACTCTAAATACCAAATAGAACCTCAAGTGGATCATTAATGAAATATATAATATTATTTTATCCCCTTGGATGATTTTGACATTTTTAGGAATATTATATCAAACAATAATATAGTATTTGTTTTAAATACTAATTTATGTCAATTTTGACACTATTTGGTATTTTGGTTTTGTTAAAGTCATCACAACTTTATTACTTATAACAATATACTTTGAATCATCCATAACATATCATAGTCACAGATTAAATTCGTTTATGTCATAAAAACGTTGAAATTATATTTATTTAAATATTTATATTACCATTTTTTTGATTCATTCATTAATAAGGTAAGTAATGCATCATTATTGTGTAATAAATAAATGTTATTATATTATGTATGAAAATTTTAAATAAAATATCATGATGTAGGAAATATATATATATTTATAATGAATATTTATAGACATATATATCGCATGTATAACCCTATAATAAAAATTGTTTAGTTAATAAACTTCGAATTTAACACTTTTAACTCTTCATTAAATTAAATAATAATAAATGTCCAAATCTAATCTAAGTGGACCTAAAGAGTCATATTTTATTTATAAGATTTATTTTGGTATAATTATTCTTATCAAACATAATTTGGACATGAGTTAGGGTAATAATATTATCATTTTTACCCTTAATTACCCTATTTACTTTTAACCGTGGTAAATAAAAGTAAAAAGTTACTATTCACCAAAAATTATTTTTATCTTATTGAACCAAATTTTACTCCTTGATATTAACCACGTGTCTCGGATTTTTAAAATTCAACTCACATAAGTGGTAAAATTATGTTTTATTTAAATTTTCAAATGCTACTAGGAGGTGGGTACAAGACGGTAAAAAGTTCGATAAAATATTTATATATCTAAAATTATTATAAACTGAATCCAATGAATTACATTGAATTTATATAGGTATTATGTATATATTTTAACCTGACAAAAATTTAATGAAAATAAATAATTATTCAAATAAAAATACGGTTTTAAACAATAACTCAGTATTTTTCACTATTCATCAAAAAATGAAAGTTTTCAGAAATATACCAAAAATTCACCCAGGATAATTTCGATATTCCAAATCCAAAACTGATTTCTATTTAACCAAATTAAAAACATATATGTTGAATTTATTAATTTAAAATTAATTCCCATTGTCAAAACCAAAAGGCATATTTTTAAATAATAATAACTATCAAAATATTGACACTTGTTTATGTCAATTTCAATGTAAAATTAATTAAAATGATCGGTATTGGATTAAATGGTAAAAATATAATCTATTTATACTTTCAATCCATTAAAATTTCTATTTTATCACTATAAATTATTTTGATTAAATTTTTTCTTCAGTTAAAAGATAATATTTTTCAATATTCACCCAAATATGAAACTTATCAGAAAAACACCAAACATTTCTTATAACTAAATTATTGTGTCCCGATTATAAAGAAGAAGTTTATTTTGTGAAATTTAATATATAAAGGCTTTAAATATTGGATTTAAAAAGGTTTCTCCATTAAAAGGTGATAAGATTACATTTTTTAAAAAATACTTATTTTATATGAAAAAATGTATTTTTTTCCTACAGTATGTCTAAGAAACACATAATATGTATTCGAAAATAATAAGGATTACATAAAGTTAAAAATTTAGTTAATACTATTCACAACTGCTTTTGAATGAATAGTTTAGTAAGTCATGGTGCGCTTGAACACAATGTCGCTTGTAGTTCAAGTTATTAAATTACTTTGAAGAAATAACGTACTTTGAAATTGTGGGGTGTTACATTCTTCCCTAATTAAATAAATTTAATCCTAACAATTTGAAATTGTTCTCTGAAAATAAAATATTGATAATAGAAAATACCTTTGTGGAAAAACCCACTTCGAAAATTGGATTAATAAAATTTACTCTTAATTAGAGGAAACGGGGAATGAAAGAGTCAGCACCAAATTATGATCTCGATTAGGGGAACATTGGTGGCAATTAGAGACACATAATTGGAGGAAAAATGTAAATATTTATAGGGACTAATTGATGTCATCAATCACAAAAAAGTGTAAAATTGAGGGCCTCAAATCCATCAATCTATGATGACGTAAAATATCATCAGTTCAACATAACATAAGGTATTAAGATAAAACATTTTTGGTTTTAAGATCCCTTCACTAATGATTAAGGATTAATTCCTTCATAGGATGAAAAAAATATACATGGAATGTAGAGTTATATCCTTTACCAAATTTCTACCAAAAATTTATCTTTCACTCTTAAAGATAATAGAACTTTAAAATATTCTATTTATCCTAATCGTATAGGGTTCCAAAACTAATGAATTTATAATTCACGTATCAGACAATTTAAAAAAACTACATTATTCAATCTAAGATATCTCGTGGGTTAGTGATAGGTGATACAACCTTTCCTCCATTCAGTTGCTGGTTCAAGTGACATGGCCTTATCAGACGTGACGGGTTGCAGCCCGACCTCCGGGTTGTCCTTTTTATGGAAATCAAAAAATAACATTAACAACATCATACTATTTCAAACTTAATCCATTAAAACCATTAGACTTATCCAATATACTTATATCCAGACACTATGTCAAAATTTTATAAGGATGTTAAACACAATGAAGATCCTTTTTTTCAGGTAATAACATGAGAATACCTTTATCATGTATTCTTTAAAAACACGACAACATCCTAAATTCCCATAATACCTTATTGATTATATTCATTATCACTTATTCCTTATAGAATACTTGATATACTCTTTATATCCAAAAAATGTTGTATACTCCAACAATAATGGAATATAAAAATCATTAATCAGTTTCTTGGAAGTCCAGAATATCCAATATAATTAATTCAAATCAACCATCTCTTATTCCAAAATCAGTACCTCATTATCAGAACCATATTAAGGATTAACTTTCCGTCAACCATGTATTTTCCAAAAAAAGTGTAGCATACTATTATTTCACATTTCTTAGAATCATATAATCTCAAATCCTCAATAAAATATTTTTGGATTACAATCCTTATATATCTCCATAATTCATGTAACCAGTATACTGTTGATACCACACACAAATGAAATAATTTATAATAAGAACATAAGAACACTAGTAATTATTCTTCATTTGAGGAGGTATCATAACATGATTATTATCCAATAACATCATTTGTGGTATACTCTTATACATGTGATATTGATTCGTGTAGTGTCTCAACGCCTTGTAGATGAAGTATTTTACATTTGAAATATTTTTCTTACCCTTGCAGTCATGTGCTTGGTGTCCTTTTTCTCCACATTATAACAAACTCGCATTCCTTTCAAGCACTTACCAAGGTGATTTATTCCACATTTATCACATATTGGAAAATCATTATTTTTTCTTATTCCCTTTATCCATATTTCTTTCTACCATCCTTTTCTTTTCTTGTTTCCCTTCAAATCCATACGATTCAGAGAATTATTTACTGATATTATGATACTATTTATTCATATGATGATAATACATGCGAGTCTATCTCCTTTCTAAATGTGGGATTAACACCATGAATGTTATGACCCTTCTTACTCTTTGGATCATACGTATTGCTGGAGTTATCATTCCTTTTACTGGGCTCCATTTCTAAACAATGGAAAACACTAGGTCAGTTTATGAATCACAATTCATAATTCCAAACATGTAAAATACCTAACATAAATTGAATAGTTTATAGATTTAATCCATAATCACAAAGAAATGTTTTCTTTAAAGATGTATATACTCATAAACCCTTCATTGGGGTTGTTAATGAAAATGAGAATTATCCTATGCATTTCCCTTGGGAATTTCATAACCAAGAGTGCAGCAAGGACCGTTGTCGTGCACCAGTTCCCGATCGAGTCTATATTAAAGTGGTGTTTTTTGGTTTTACCCCTAGGTACATCTATCCCAGAGCCTCCTCAACCTACTCGTATCTAGACAAGGATGTATTTTTTGGGAAAAGTCACAAAATCTCAACATTACCAAAATTCTAGGAAGTCCTTCTATACTAATCCAAAAAGTCTATCTTAGGTTTATGTGCTCTAATCAGAGTTTATCTAAATCTAGCTTCCAAGGTTATTGCTAAACTTTTTCTGATACCAACTGTAATGCCCCAACCCCAGTTACCCAGAGCTGGTGCACTATTTTAATACATTGGCATGATTACAGGGAATCATATCTCGAAGGACTGATCGGTTTAGCAGTCTTGGAAAATAGATTACATACATTAACTTTACATTACAATTTGAATCATAAAACACAGAATAAATAGTTCTTTGAGATATCCATTTTCCCTTTATCATAACCCTGCATATCAATCATAATACACTTCTTTGAATCCTGGGCAAATAAAACATAAGAAAGGGGTGACCTCATTTGCTCAGTAAGGGTAAATAATTTAGTGGAAGCTATAAACAATTAAGGAAATATGTGTAATAAAAACAAAATCATTTTAAACATAAACTTGAACATAATATGGTAAAAATATATGAAATATTACCATATAAACATGCACATGTATATTCTATTAGTCAAATAATCACATGTAATAACTCATTTCACAATGAGGGAATTCCTAATACTGGACATCATTACCACATAGTCACGGCCTCATGCCAATACTTCAAATAAATGATTTGTCAATGCCTTGTGCTAAGACAGTTGTTTGTCTCATGAGACCTACAGATGCATCAAAGAGCTATAGTGGGCTCCACCCATAACTTACTAAGTCCACAACATCCCTCATATGAATAGTAGAAACATAACATAAATATTTTTATTAAAACTAGCATAAGAAATGTCAATACATTAACTATAAACCATGAATGGTATAAAAATAGAACATCCACATTCAAACTTATAAAAACTCATTCAATACAATATGTAAGATTGTATTATAATAAATCAACCTCAATCAAAAATAATATACAGTAAAGGATGTTGACATAGTTGAACCTGATGAGTAAAATTTTTTGAGAGAAATATCCTTTTACTAAAATCATTTAAAAGTAACACATTTATATAGAAAGTCATTTAAAAGAGATTTTTGAATCAATGTGTCCCATACCACATTGAAACTTTTGAAAATAATTATCATTTCAAAACATTCTTGTCCATATAAATAAATCCTTAAAATCATTTTGAAAACATGGATATTAATTAAAATGATTTCGAAAGATAAATCATTAAAAGATTTAAAATTCTGATCTTGATAAGGAGTACCTTTCAAAAATCCTTAAAATATTCATTTTGAAATCATTTTTATGAAATATGGTCATGGATGATAAAAATTTCCCAGTAAATACTTACACATACACAATCTCAGATAATAATGAGATTTGAGGAATTAACACTTACCTTAGAATTTCCTTTAGTCGAGGGTACATTTAACCTCCTTTACGAATATCATAGTATGTTATTAAATTATACCAGATCCATATTAATATTTATGATATCTAACATAAATCAGTTATGATCTTATGCAACCCATTTAATAATAATTTCCATGATAAATTAAAATTTTGGGTAATAATCGCTTTCGTTATCGTACATGTTTTAACTTGTTAATATTGATTGTATAACATAGATCAAGATTTAAATAATTACAGAATATAAAATATGATTTATATATCATATATATTTAGAATGGAAATATTTATATTTGACATATATATATGAAATGAAAAACACCGTTTATGGAGATGATAGTCCGTATGTATGCATAAACATTGTTTCCAATTTCATATTCTATTGAACAGAACTATGTGAATAAGATATATGTATGTGCATATATATATATATATATCCAATATAATTATTATGTCATATATTACATATTTATTAGTAACATATATTTTTAAAATCATTGATGAATGGTGATCGTGGAAATGAATCCTGTCACGTCATGGAGACGGTAATCAGTACGTACGAATGAGTTACAATATCATTTCTTTAAAGGTGTGGAATTGTATTGTATAGTAATTTTATAGAGACATTATCCTGTTATTTTCATTATTTATATACATATTACTCATCATTATATCAATCCAAATAACATAGTGTTGAATAACAAATTACACCACATCGTGGAGACGGTAAGCCGTACGTACGTAGGCATGGTGTCATTATCATTCATAAGATGGATAGAGTAATGAATATAGTTGTTCCATATTTAAAATAACATCACAGTATATATTATATACAGCAGTTATAATTTTATAATGGAAATAACAATGAAAGAAGAAGTGGAATAAGAAAAGAACTTGAAAGAGGGTGGTGAAATTATTACCTCAGCTTCGAGTTCTTCCATTCGATTTGATCAAAATGGCTCCTTAAGCTGGATTTATGACTAAAGGATGGCCTCTAGGATTAATTGAGGCTATTTGACAGAGTATTTGGGAAAATTTTTTCCAATACAACTTTCTTTGAAGGTGTGAATTTGAGAGAAGGGGGAGTTCCCTCTTATAAGAGGGGGGAGGGGCTGCTTAGGAAAAACTTAAAATATTATTTTATAATAAAATTATTTTCGGTTTATAATGGCTCAAAAATGTATTATTTAAAGTCAAAGGCGGTTATGGGTCTAAAACCACTAAACCAATTGGTTTTAGACATGTTTTGGTTACCATTTGAACCATGTCATTTAGATTTAACTCTAAGTTATATAATTTAACATTTAAATTGTCTTCTTGTATTCTTACACTATATGGTTAATAAACTTACCATAAAAATCTAATAGAACCTAAAGTGTATCATTAATGAAATACATAATATTTTTTAATCCCCTTGTCCAATCCTTAAATTTTTAGGAATTTTATATCAACCAATAATATAGTATTTGTTTTAAATACTAATTTATGTCAATTTTGACACTATTTGGTATTTTGTTTTTGTGAAAGTCATCACAACATTATTACTTAGAAAAAGATACATTGAATCATTCGTAACATGACATAGTCACCTAGAAAATTCGTGGATGTCATAAAAACGTTGAAATTCTATTTATTGTAATATTTATAATACCATTTATTTGATTCATTCATTAATAAGGTAATTACTGGATCATCTTTATATAATAAATAAAATTAATTATTTAATATCTAAAAATTATAATTAAACTAAAATGATGTTGGAAATATTTATATCTTTTTAATGAATATTAATAGTCAAATTTATCTTATGTATAACGTTATATTAAAAATGTTTTAGTTAATAAACAATGAATTTAACACTTTCAACTCTTCTTTAAAATAAATAATAATAAATGTCCTAAAAAAATCCATGTGGACCTAAAGAGTCATATTTCATTTCTAAGGTTGTTTTTATTCGAATTACACTTATACAACTGAATTAGAACATGTGTTAGGGTAATAATAATATCATTTTACCCTTAATTACCCTATTTATTTTTAACCGTGTTAAATAAAAGTAGAAAAGTTACTATTCAACAAAAATTATTTTTATCTTATTGCACCAAATTTTATTCTTTTATATTAACCGTGTCTCTAGGATTTTTGAAACTCAACTCACATATGTGGTAAAATTATGTTTTATATAAAATTTCAAATGCTCCTAGGAGGTGGGTACAAGACGGTAAAATGTTCGATAAAATTTTTATATATCTAAAATTATTATAAAATGAATACAATTAATTAAATTTAATTTATATAGTTATTATGTATATATTTAGACCTAAAATAAATTTAAATAAAATAAATTTTTATTTATATAAAAATCTGGTTTTAAACAATAACTTAGTGTTTTTTACTATTCACCAAAAATTGAATGTTTTCAGAAAAATACCAAAAATTCACCCTAAGCTAATTTCGATATTCTGAATCCAAAAATGTTTTCTATTTTACCAAATTTAAAACATAGAAGTTGCATTTATTAATTTAAAATTAATTACCGTTGTCAAAACCAAAAGGCGTATTTTTAAGACATAATAACTATCAAACGATTGACACTTGATTATGTCAAATTTCAATGTAAAATTACTTACAATGACCAATATTGGATTAAATGGTAAAAATATAATCTATATATACTTCCAATCCATTATAATGTATATTTTATCACTATAAATTATTTTGATTAAAAAAGTTGTTTTCAGTTAAAATATAATATTTTTCACTATTCACCAAAATATGAAACTTATCCGAAAAACACCAAAAAATTATAGAAACTAAATTATTATGTCCTGATTCTAAAGAAGAAGTTTATTATGTGAAATTTAATATATAAATGTTTCTAATATTGGATTTAAAAATGGTTCTCCATTAAAAGGTGGTAAAATTGCATTTTTTGAAAAATAAATATTTTATCTGAAAAAAATTTATTTGTTCATACATTATGTCTATGAAACTCAAAATATGGATTCTAAAATTATAAGGATTATATGAAGTTAAAAATTCAGTTAATACTATCCAGAACCGCTTTTGAACTGTTAGTTTGGTAAGTCATGGTGTTCTTGAACTCAGTGTTGCATGTAGTGCAAGTTATTGAATTACTTGGAAGAAATAACGTACTATGAAATCATGGGGGGGTTACATTTGATGTTTTCATTTTTATTATTTTATGAAATGAATAAAAATAAAATCTGTCACTCTTCATATTAATATCTCTAATATTCTTCCATAAGTACAAAACATGGATATGTTATGTTTTAAATGTAAATTTTAATTATGAAATTTTTTTTATTATGGTAATTTATGTTTAATTATTATTTATTTAATAATTAACATAAAATCTTTCGTTACCCTAATAAAATATTTATTCAATTTAGAGAAAAGTAATATATATTTTTTCTAAAATATTGAAATTAATAACATTTGGATAGATTAAAGTATGGAACGATTTTTGTTGATATATATTAAATATTAGGGATATTTTAAAAGTTTATTTTTTAATTTAGTTTTTTTATTAATGTATTTAAATTAAAATTTAACTAATAATGTCATTAATTACATCGAAAATATTTTACAAAACATATACATTTTAAAATAATTTTAAAATCATGAAAAATTTTAAAAAAGAAAAAATGTTGTAATATATTGTGTAATATGTCCTACCCTAGCCACATAAGCTCCAATTTCCTTCTCATCTGTAAAATCATAAAAAATTAATATTTAAATAGTTATTACCATGGTTATTGTTAAAATTTGTTAACAAATGGGTTAATCCAAAGGATACATTTCAAAATGATATAACAAGTTCAAATTTAATTTAATGAATATATTAAGAAAATATATTCCTTTTAATCTACTATATTCCATTTGGAACACCATTTTCATGAATGTGACTTCACTAAATTTTTAAAGTTTGAAATATTTCGAGAGTGCCCATCCCCTCACATATAAATTGACATCCATTATATTTTTTATTTACATAAAATAGTGAAATATATATTTACCAAACAATACCAATAATATTATAAATATAATTATTATTATTTTTGAGTTTTTAGGCTTCCTAAAAGACTAGTTTCAAGTCTTTTAAGAGGAGATATAAATGATCTCTTTCAATGAAGATGTAATCATCCTCACCGAGAACATTCATTTTCATTCACATTTTAACAATTTTATGTTTTTACTAAAAATTAATATATAATAAATCCAACACAATTAAAACAAATATACTCTATTTTGATGATGGTAAAATATTTGTCAATCTTTTTCGCCATCAAAATGTGTTACAAAACAAGTGCTTGTTTGTACTTTAGACTACCACCTCATGAACCGATGTAAATTTTTCTCCATTAAAACATCACATTGATTATTATGAAGATGTAAGTAATTAATTTATATGGTATTTATGAAATATGGTTGAAGAATTATTATATCATATTTACCTTCTTACATTCCAAATTCTTAGAAGATGATAAGGTCAGTCGAGAAAATGTGGGGAATACCACCTCTATGATGTGATGCAATAGTTTTTCTTTTTTGATTTACATAGAATGTAGTAAGGATATATTTAATGAATGTATATGAGATATATAATATAATAATGAAACTTTAGAGGTTAATTATTAATTAAATTTCTATAAATTTTTGGTCAAAAATAGAGAACAACCTTCATTTGTATGTATGACCTACCATCTCTATAAATGGTGTAATACACTTTTTCAATCCTTAATTTTAATAACAATATATATATATATATATGTATGTATATTATGAACATATATGATATTTATATCATGATTAAAATTGTTAATTTTTTTAACTATACCAATTTACATTTACTGGGACTTCCAAATCAAAACATTCATGATAAATTTTGTAGTTAAACCCATAAAAATGATAATAAAAAAATATGAATAACAAATAGGTGATAATTCCTTATAAATAGATTATATATGATGTTATATATATAATTTTTTTATTATGAAATTATATAAAATCTAAATTCATTATATTTATGATTAAATTATCTATCAAGGAATGTTGAACACGAGGTAAGGGGTTTCATAACTAAATTTAAATTCATTGGGTTATACTTGTACTCCAATAAAAATTTATTGAGATGATTATGGGTGGAATAAAATAAAATATTATTATTTAATATTTATAATTTATTTATGGCTTTATATTTGTTACACATATTCACATCATTTAATAATTTTCACTTCAATTATATGATCGTTCGAAGATATTTTGTCTCAATTTCCACTAGGTTAAAATATATTTTGTAATATAAACCTATTTATTTATATGTATTTTATATATTAATTTTTTTATTTAAATGTAATATCTAATTTTTAATTATTTTTAATTATTATATCAAATAATAATCATTCAATGGGTTAAAATTTTTATGTTACTAAAGAATTATGATTTTTTTATTAATCTCGTTTTTTCAGGGTTACACTTATTTTCATTGAAGGAATATTCACAATCACTTTATAGATTCTTATATACTAAATATTTAAGAAGTATCCAAATTTTAATTATGTTTTCCATCTATTTTACACACTAAAAAACAAATAAACATTTAAAATAAAAGACGATATTATTTTTATTTTTGAGTAGGTATACATTTCATACATGTCCATATTATTTAAAATAATTTTACCAAATTAATTATAATTTTTTAAAATGATTTATTATTGACATTTAATATTTATAATTAATTTCAAAATGGTTTGAAATGAATCTTTGTAATGTATTTTAAAATTTTATTCATTGAAAATTATTTTGAAAAGTCAAAAGGAATTCTTTTTAACGTATACGACACAAAAATTTTTCCCACCTCCGAATCTATTTTATGCTATATATATTATTCTATATGTTATTAATTATTTTATTAATAGACCCCTTTAATTAATTAGTTTGTTAATTTTCATCTTCAATGTTTCTTTATTCTCCACTATACATTGTTTTACTTTAAAAACTATATTTTTTTACAAATTGATGGTCATCTTGTATCACTTATTATTATTTAGTCATTAGCTTTCTCAAAAAAAAAATAATTAATTATGATCATTTTAAATACTACATTTAATTTATCATAAATATACATATACCTAATATCATGTATATGATTATTTCTTGAACCATATTCAATATTTATATAAAATGTTTTAGTTTTAATGTTATTTGATTGACTATAGAAATAATGATATATTGTATTCTTTACCCAATATGAATATTTTCTTATTAAGGTATATTTCTTGTGAAATAAATTTAGCATTAAAATATACGAAATGAATTGGAAATATTTTTATGTGTTTCCACTGGTTATAGATATACACTTAATGAATCAATAGGACTCATCTTACAAATTAGTGTAGAATAATTATTTGAATTGGTTTTTGGTATATACCCAGCCATCAATTAATCTTTATTGGTGCAATGCTTTGACTGTAAAGATATCATGATGTATTATATCATTATTTCCAATATTATCATTTTAATATATTGAGATGTTATTTATTATTATTCATGAGATTAATTAATTGATATTATCCTTAGAGGAATTATGTGCTCATTTTAATGATTAAATAGATTTTTTTATCCATTATTTCCCATTCTAAATTGATTATTCCTTGTTTACTCATGATATATTCTACTATACATAACACTTACTAAGAATATGAGATCACCCTTTATTTTTTTTCCAGGATATATAGTCAGATATTATGATTAATATGAATTATATAATTTTGTTTCTTATGTGGGTATTTTATATTTCTAGTGTAAAATGAGAATATTTTATATATCTAGTTCTTCATGATTACTAATTTAATCAGTCCTTTAGTATGTGATCCCTTGTATATTATAAAAAATTATTAACTTATAAATTTATTCTATTTTACTACTGTTTTCTCCTTCTACAGTTTGTATTATAGGATATTTATTATAAACCATTGGAAATATATTTTAAATGAGCATTTCTATCATGGGAATTATGATAATCCCTTGTTTTATTGTGACATTTTACCATTATTAGGATTTTTATATTAGGGATCAATATCCATAATTATTATGATGTAACATATTTTTATTATTATTCTATGGTGGAACCTGTTAAAAGAAAGGAAATCAACACCCATAGAAATTCTATGAATTTCACTGTTGAGAAACATGATACAACTAGTGTGGGAAGAGATGGATGTATTAGGGATTTTGACATAGGTTATAATGAATAAAATTTATTAAATCAAGAAAACTATTATCCCATAGTGTGAGTCTACAATATTGGATCAGTTTATATGACTGAATCCTTTATCTATAAATAGAACTACTAATCTATTTGTAGTCGAATACAGAATTAAGTCTCATGAAAAGATATTCCTAGATTTGTGATGTAAATAAAATGAAAAAGGTTATTTTTGTACTATATTATTTAAAAATATATTCCAATCAATTATTGTCATTAATACATAACACTAAAGTTGTTGATTAAATAAATAATATGGAATATAGGGATTTTAATATTATAATCATTAAAAAATACTTTCCTTGAGAAAAACATGATGAAATGGACTGGAACTACCTCAATTTAAATAGTAAGGGAGATGAATGTATGGTGCAGTATAAGGTGATTATTACATGATTATTCATGTATGATTCCCAATATATACGATATCTGGAAATACATATTTAGTGTTTCATTGATGGGAATAAGCCATGTATCCGAAGGGAACTAGATTTTTGATTATATTTAACTTATGAATATTTAGCATCATGTGATATTAAGGCAGATAAATATGTTTTTGTATCATATATATAAGTGAAATAGGGAGAAGAAGAGGTTTCTTAAGAACAATGAAAAAGGGAATACATCCATGAAGGAGAATAGAAAAATAAAATGTGAATTAGGTAAAAATAGTGGAATGAAACATCATGGGAAATGCAAGAAGGGAATAGGATTTTCATAAAAGTGAAGAGATAATGGTGATCTGGCTAATTACATTATATAAAATAAAAACCATTTCATTTCCAGTTCCTCAACTATAAAGTGATGGCACATTATTAATAAATGTTCCTCAAGTATCTAGGTAATTTACAAAAAAAATAATTTAATGTAATAACGAAAAGTATATGGAATTATTATGGACGAAATGAAAGATCCAATTGATTTGGTGAAAGGTACACTTATTTTATACTATTGAAGTAAAATGTTTTAATGGATCCAATTTCAATCCAATTTTTTATATTAATTTTTTTTTATTATAGTAATCCAATCACCATGTCAATAATTTGATATTTATTTGGTAGTGAAAATTCACAATGGTAAAATTAATACACATAATTTTTATACAACATACTCAATAAGTGTGTGGAAATACGCATATTAAGAAATTATTATTCATCATATATTTGAATTTGATATAATATTTTTGAATGAATTGGCTCACTCCATATGGTGTCCATATCTAATATCACATATGAGAATTTATATTCGATATTCTGAAGCAACCTACGATAGTTTATTGGGTGAGGATGAACCAAAAATTATAATGCTAATTACATCCACCATATGAGATTTTATGATTATTCATGGGCTTTATTTGTATATATGGATGGGGAGAAGCACAACATTGATTATATTTCAATTGTAGAGAGTATTTTGGTATTATTCGAGATGAATTTCCTAGTCTTACACTAATTAAGAAACTTGTTTTTAGGATTTGAATATTTTTTCATTAATAATATTATAACTAAATATAATCATCTAAAGGATAATAAGGGGGATATAACCTTGACAACCTTCCATATGAGGGAGGGTAATTTTGAATTTATAATAATTCCATTTGGACTAACCAATTAGACTACTATCATAATGAATTTAATGGATCTAGTATTTAAAAATTACAATGATTAATAATTCATAGTATTTTAGATAATATTTATATATATTCAACAAATTTTTTTTACCATGAATAATATATGAGAGTTTTACTAAATTTCCCAAATGAGGAGAAGTTATAATCCAAATTTATAAATTTTTATTTTTTTCGAAAAAAAGTCCCATTATTTTCTCGTATAATATAATGTGCGGGTATACCGATGGGTAATGTTATGAAAAATGTTATGGAGTATTGTCCTTGCTTAATCACTGTTATGACATCGTTAGTATTCTTTAGTTTGGATGGATAATACTAATTTTTTCATATATTTATAAATACCTTTTAATCCACTTATCAAGTTGACTTGAAAAGGGGTTTTGTTCTTGTGGATAGATGAATGTGAGGATAATTTAAAAGAACCAATGAGATTGTTGTTCATTGTGTATATGCCCAAAATACCCTATAATAAATATGGTATTGGGATTATATTGATTTATCAAAGAAGTGGTTGGAATGAGGGCTTATGTAGAATGACATGGTGATAAATTATGACACCCTCCAATTAAAAAATCATGAGGATAATGGAATGAAATAGGGGTTGGAGTTAAAATTAATAGTTTTTCATTGAATATATTGATGAATTATATGTATCATGAGAGTTGTGATATTCAAAATTATCATAAAATCATGAAGAATATATTTACATATAATTAGTTTAAAATGCACAAGAGAAGATGGTTGGAGTTCATAAATTATTATAACCTCTCAATATATTGGGTATGGTACTCGATCCCATTGTATTTAGAATTTTTTATTATGGTTTTGGAATAACCTATAAGATTTTACATGATATTTAGAGGGTGTCTAGTGGAAATGTGGGAACTATTTACCAAAATGGAAAAGCGACAGTGCGGAGGGACGCATTATGCTATAGTGATGGTTGTTACAATACAGTAGACCTGAGTTAAAATATAAGAAGATATTTTGAGGAAAACAAGGACAATTAATTTATTGGCATGAATGTGGACTGTCATTGAGGATTTTCCATATAAGGGTTTGAGCGATACAACCAAATCATTTGTAGTTTCCCCATGGTGGTTAGAATACATTGTAGCCTTCCTATTGGTGAAGGGGGTTCTGTTTCATGGTGTTTTGGGTAATATAATAGCCCCAAAATCAAATCAAATAGGATATTTTATAGGAAATATTATGTAGTTTGGAACAATGGGGATATATTATGGTCTAAGGGGATTACGATGTGGTCATACTATTTTTCAAATTAGTTCTGGCATATTCCGTAGGGATGTGCCTAGTTCCATTAAAAATTATCCTTAACCATAAATACCTCTATGATCCAAAAACAAATTTTTTCTTGTATTATCCTCTCAAACTATACGAGGCAAACCGTTTTTTATTAATTTCGATTCCCTTTTAAGATGGATAAATCCCATTCATCGTATGATAAATCCAAGATGATATAAGGTGAGTTCTAACTCTTTCTTCTAAAATTTTATAATCCATTGATCTCATTTACTCCCATTACTAATATAAAAAATATTTAATTTAATATCCATAATTGTAATATAATTTTCACGGACATTGTTATAGAACAGTTTTGGTACAGAATCCGTGAAATGATCTAGTTTAGTTCAATAGAGGTGATTAAAGATTAAGGACATCAGTCAATTCTCACGAGAATAAAGTGTATGATTATAAATTGGGGGATTCTAATCATCTCATTAATTAATGTATTATATTAAATTTTCCCTTTATTTATAACTTTGGATGATAAATAAATTAACATAATAAACATTGAACCAAATAAAACTATGGATTTAGTTTTTGGTTGTAGTGATATCATGTTTTTATTTCGATAGTTATAATGATTTGGTTCATGTTTTGATATATATATTCATAAATTTATAATATTCTTGTTGATCATGAATTTGAGGGTATTATTTAATAAAATGTTGATAAAATTAGTAAGTAATGAAAAACTAGAATTTATTTGCTGATTAATGATCTTAAATAGGAGTGTTTAATAATCCAGTGTTTCCTATTAGTTGATGATAATCAAATAGATTTGGGTTTACATGTTTAATTAAATGTGTTATTCTATGTGTTAATGTAATTAGATAGAGAACAAGAATCGTACTAATTATTTCAGGTGAAAATAATTAAAGATAGGTTAAAAGATAATTGTTCTTCTCTAATGATCAACAATGCTATAAAATCCAAGGAATCATGCTTAATTGTTTTTGATAGATTAATATAGTTGTTTCATTAGATTTACTATATTTATAACCATTGAATAATGAATCCTATAGTTTAATATGGAATAAATAAAACTTGTTTTTGGATAATAAAATATCATTGGTGTTGAGTGTTCATGTTTGTTTTTGAAGTTCGAATGCATTGTTTTTGGGGATAAATTTCATCGATGATGATGTTGTTTGTTTTCTTCCTTCTGTGAGATGTATAATTTATTCGTGTGATTTTATATGAGTCTAGGATGAGTCTTATTGATATTATTAATGAGATATGGATATGGAGGACAAGATTACATGGTATAATTTGATGACTATGATGGTGAGAAACATCAAGATATACCTGAAGGTGTCATGCCTGAATCTAAAGAGGATGCAAAAAGTTGAAGCTTGGATTACACATAGATTTGCTGAAGGATGTAATTATTAATTTATAATAATATATTTAATTATGGATGGTATAGTATCTAATTTAATAATTATTTGAATCCCATCCACTAGATGAAACTCTATGTTCTTGGTTTCATCTCTATGAATGGAAATGTAAGATATTCTCCTCGAGGACATATAGTTATGAAATTTTTAATAAAGTTGAAGGAATAAAATAAAATATGTGGTTATTTTTCGGGGAATGAAAACAAGAAGATCAATCAAAATGTGAACTAGATTGACCAATGACTCGAGGGTCTGGACTTCACATTGTATGATCATAAAATGTATCAAAAATAACATTGTTGGTTAATTAATAGTTAATGAAATAAATAATGTCAACCAAATTTTACAATTAAAATAGAAGTAATTTAATGTAGTTATTTAAAATATTTGTATTCTTACAAGATATCTGGATCCTTCAAGTTACAGTTGGGAGTCTATGATATGTTAAATTTAGTTCAGTCTATAACTAGTTTATTCCCATAGAGTTGTTGTGAAATAATTATAACATGATGTTTTTTTTGATTTCATATCCTACCCCACAAATGTCAGTTAGGGAGACTGGAACCTAGTGGACATTTGGAGGGTGTATCTCCAAGATCTAGGTCGGCATGTATAGATGGTTGACTACACCTCGGTCCCTCCTTACATCTATTGGATTTATTATTTGATGGTATTCCAAGTGGTTATTTGACCATATATATGTATATAAAAATTTAATTACTTGTAGTTATTTCACAAAAAATTATCTGTATATATATAATCAAAAGAATTTTTATAGAAATTAAATTTATAGGCTGGGATCATATTAGGTGTCTTAATCAATATATCAGGTGTGATGTCTTGAGGTATAAAAACTTATGTATGATACTTTTCATATAATATATATTGGATACTTGAAACAACTTGGTTACTATATGGAGTTGTGGCACGATATGATGTGGTGATGTGATTCAGGAAGTCCAAGTTGTTATTCATACCCTAATTATTTTTAGGTTAAATAATTTTCGAGAGAGATGGATTAGTACATGTGATGTTACAAAAATGCATATAACCCATGGGAAATTAGTAGTAGGGTACATATATTGATTTATTACTATAATATACTATCTCTATTGTTTAAATTAGTTACAAGTATATATCCATTGTTATTATGCGAACTTATTATACCTATTTAGGTTATGAGTTCACATTACATGTTTTTCATCGGTACTTAGTATTATTTCTTTATATTTTTTCTGAGAGTCTCTAGGGAGGATCATGCTGAGTATACTGTTATATTCACCACATGTTTATATAAAATGTTTTAAGCTAGTAGGTGATGTTTTCATGTTGGGATGTGTATTACTAACTCATTGTTTTTAATGATTTTTTTGGGATTTGTGGTCACTATTGAGTTTACCTTTTTAGTACTTGTTGTGTTTTTTAATTATTTTAGTATTACATTATATTACATTTATTCATTTTGGATTATTTTTCCTTAATTAGAATGAAATTATTGGTACATTTTTATTATATTTATCATTCCAATAATCTCTTAGAGGGAAACACCACCCATTAATGTTTATCATACCCTCTATACTATTCACCAAACCAAGGCCTTTTAGAGGTGGGACATGGGTTGTTATAATATCTCTTATCTCAATACTGTCCAAGGAGGGTTACTATTTAGTTATAGGTGATCATGATAGAGTGATATCAAAAGCATTAGGTTGAGGGATATAATGAATTTTGGAGTTATAAATAGGTGAGATTACCTGTGATGGCCAGGAAAAAGTGTCAGATGAGTTTTGTTTGAAATTTATACATGAGAGACCAACAAATACAATGGTATTTTGGGATCCCTATGATATTATTCTCATACCATTATGTTTACCAAGCCCACTAAATGAAGTGAAATTGGTTTTAATGTACTTACATAAGAATAGTCCATGCATCATTATCATTGTAACCTATGTTAGAAATGGTTAGAACATTTTATGGGTTAATCCATTAAATAATAAAATGAATAAATTAATAAATTAATGATAAATTGTACATATTATAGGATTAAGTGTCTTACAATTTTTTCTTATTATTGTTATAACTCTAGGTAGATGTTCTCATTGTGTTCAAACTGAATATGTATAAAAGGATGTGTCAACAAAATTCTATATAGATAATCTAAATGACAACGAAACATAGTGGAGAACACTACAGGAGTTTCAATGATATATTTTGTAGAAGTATGGGGGATCCATTTCACATTCATTCACTGTAGATTAATTATAATAGGTAGAGTTCTATTTCTAGTTTATTCAGTTCTCCAAAAGAGTATTAGGTTTATTTTTCCATGAGGATGTTGTGAAGAGAAGAGATGATGTGGTGGATCTTGTTACTTATGGATCATGATAAGTTTTCGATCTCATGGGAGAATTTTGAAGTCTAGTTCCAAGAATACTTAATTTTTTCTACCATGAAGGAAGAACGTTTGTAGGTGCATCATAAAAATCATCATTAGAGTTCTAATGTTCAAGAGTTATAGATCAATTTCAGTACACATTTCTATTATTTTTAGACCTGTTAAAAAATAAGGAGGCTAGGGAAATGAATATTGAGGAGGATTTTTTTCTAGTGGTCTAGTGAAAGATTTCTCAGTTTCTATTTTCATCTTATCATATGTTTCTAGATAGTAGTGGTTGTATAGAGGACTATTGACATAACCAAATCATCATGAGAGGGGAGTCATTAGGATTCCCTTTAAATAAGATATGTGGTTTGAGTTTTATTGTTTGTTGTATATAATAGTATTCAGACATCCATTGGTTGGTGCCAGAACCAATTTTCTCAATTCTCCAGGGGGACATAGACATATGATAAGGGATCAAACAATTGTTTTTATAAGGATGAGGTCATCAGCATCAAGACAA
The DNA here is from genome assembly GCA_963277665.1 of Viscum album. Taxonomy (NCBI): domain Eukaryota; kingdom Viridiplantae; phylum Streptophyta; class Magnoliopsida; order Santalales; family Viscaceae; genus Viscum; species Viscum album. The sequence continues at coordinate 909,981,733 of OY728148.1, forward strand.
CCTGTATTATTTTATTATTATGTGTGATATGTGTGTTTTTCTTTATGTCCCCCTATTAATGATATTTTATAGAATGAAATATCATGGTTTTCAACCATAAGATCGCAAGGGAGGTGATATTTTAGGAATACGATATACAAATGAGTATCCTAATACTTACGTAGTTTCACATGATGATAGAGATTTTCATCAGATGTTATTAAGAGGCCATTGTGTATGTCATATTCAGATTCATTTTTGGCATTTCAAGAATTGGGAGATCAAAACAATTTTGGAAGTACCCATTGGACGTTTTTTATATGGGTGCATGGTTTTTTATTTGAATGCTACAAAATCTATTATATCACATGTCCTTATAATTTTTTCAGGACTTGAGTTAGAGAGGATTCTTGTTCTCTTTAAATTTACTATACCTATAGGTTTTTTATAATATTTGTATAAACCTTGGAGAGAATATGAGATAGTGTAGGGAAGCCATTTATTTTGGGGGGGAATTCATAGGCTTATGTATAGAAAGATATGAATTCAACATCAGCTAATATTTTATGTGTTTGGGGAATTATATGTTGGATTTAATTGGGATACATACTATGCTCTATGATTTTGAGGGAGATATAAAAATCTTCCTTGGTAACAAATAACCACTGATGAATCAGAGGATAGTTCCATATTTACCTTCTTTTATGGCCATGTTGAAGCAAATTTTTTTGGAGGTTGAACTAATGGTATTTTCTAGGGTTATATAGTAGTACCATAAAAACATTCTATATTAGGTAATGGTGTTCCCCCTTCAATTAGAAATTTAATATTGAATCAAGATATAACTGAGAGTCTCTCTGTTCTCAATGTCTCTATGTAGAATGTCTACTCAATAGTTGATATAGATTCATGTAAAATCCTATGATTTATTATAGTGTGGTTTTTAACCTAGTGTGTCACTGTGGGGGTGTACCATTTTTTTGTGAAGACGACCGATGAAATTTGATAGATTCTTAACAATTATCATCACTTGAATTTCGTGGTAGTAAAGAACCAATATCCCCTTCAACATATTGATGAAATATTCAATCATATGAAAGTGATAGTTTATTTTTAAATTCCAATTTGTAGTTAGGATTTCATCAGATGTTAGTAAAGGATTATGGTTTCCAAATACCCCTAACTATTTTCATTATGGGAATTATGAATTCTATTTTATACCATTTGGTTTGAAGAACATTCCAACCATGTTCTTGGGATTAATGAACATAGTCTTCAGGGAGTTCAAGGAATAGTTGACAATGGTTTTAATCGATGAAATACTTTGGAAATATATGCCTTAGTTGTAACATTAAAAGCATATATATGTTTTTTTGGTACTTCATCATCATCATCAGTTATTTGGGGTGTTTTTGAGGTGTTTTTTTATTTTTAGTTTTATTTCATCGAGAATTTGGTATCCCCTTAAAGAGTTGTTCTAGGTCCTTTAAAGAAAGAGGCAGTTGATTCAGGGAATTCCCCCTTGATTTTTGTAGAATTGATTTGATTTATTGGCCTTTTTGGATACAATATGATGTTAATAGAATATTTCTCAGGGTTTGTGACTCCTAAAACAATTTTGATCCGAATAGATATAGTGTTTTTATGAAAATATCATTATTATGATTCATATGACTACTTGAAGGAGTAGTGGTTAAACGATCCAATAATTTGGTTGCAAAAAAATTGACTATAGTTTAAGGATTCATATGATGGATTATGTATTCAGTTGTATTTATTCTAATGGATTAGAGAGTAGTAAATTCTTATGGAATATGGATGTTATGTATTCATGAGTGTAAATATTCTACCCATGATCTTCATCTAGTGGTAGATTATTTTTCCATAAATATTGGATACATTACCTAATTGGTGAGTATTTCATTGTTTTTAATTAACATTATATCTGGACATATATATTATCCTAATTTGTTTCAGATTGTGACAATGAATGTTGATATAATTATTGATGGATTACCAATTTATGATTACACACACACACACCACGAAATGGTAATGTTGAAGTGGATGCACTGAGCATAAAGACTAGTAGTGATGTTGTACATATATCTAATGATTCTTAGAGGATGATGGAAGAACACTAACTAATGCATCTAAATAATGGACTGGCTAGAGGAAGATTCCCACTTTCCTAAATGAGAGTTCATTCATATTTGGTAAAATGGGAGGAACATTGCCCCATGGTGGATTTCGATGTGGGGTTCTAGAGAGACTGAGTTGATTTTTGATATTCCCCTAATGGTTGGCCTATTGATGAATAACACTTGGTATACATCTAGGGTTTGATTTTCATTATTTTTTTGTGGTGTCTGATGGTTCTAAAATAGTTCACTATCTAACATTTAGTGATACATCCAAGTGTACCAATGATTTACTAATCTCTGAGATGGTATCATTACTGTCCATTATTAATGTTTGATGATATATTTTTTTTTTGTCAATGATTGATTTTTCCGAAGTTAATAACTGAGCATCCCGTTCCCTATGGGTTATTTCATATGTTTGATTTTACCAAGTGTAGTGGGTGGATATATTGATGGAATTCACTACAAATTCTCCTTGATCCCATGAAGATTATGAAGCTATATATATATAGTATAGTATATCAATTTTTTAAATAATTATAATTTATATAATATATGGAGTTGATTTAAGTGGAGGTTTTTTTAAGAATGTATTGGAGGAGGTAGTGAGACTCCACAGTGTTCCAAGGATAATCATATCTAACCGTGATCATTTTTTCCTCGATGGGTTTGAGAGGTCATAAACATTAATTTTATATCTTACATGGGTTAACTATACTTTTAATCCAAATAATTATTATTAGAAAATGTGGACTATCAAGAATCTCAATGATATGTTGTGATCTTATGTCATGGGTTTTGGATGTTCATGGATGTGGTACATTCCCTTTGTTTCATTTCCATACAAAAATAGATACCACTCCAACATTGGTACAAAAAATTATAATTCAACTTATGTTCTACCATTTAATTATATATTGTTCTAGAATAAGGAATGATATTTAGATGTCTATAGGGCATATATAGTGTTAAATATGACCAAGATTGTTCCATAATATTTTGAAATGGTGATTGTAGATCATGATTTTTAGAAATACTAGGCGAGTCATATGAGGTGGATTTTTTAGTTTAATTTTTTAGATCATGTGTTCTAAATGTGACTCCTAATAATGGGTATTATGGGTTTGGTAATGGGATTAATATTTCCCACCAATATTTTAATCCTTTTCAGGTGATGGGTTGTGTTAGAGCCATGAAACATTAGATATATCATCCAACATTGAAGATGTATACCCATGAAATTGTTAATTCATCACATATTATACTTTAAAATCATGATGAACATAATAACATTGAATATGGAAGGATTTATTTTTGTTATTTTGTAACATTTGAGGAGCATCTAATGGAGATCCCTGACTTATAGGAGTATGTTTTTATCTGGTATTATATTCCCTTAGTTCGTTTCATGTAGTGATATGGAAGTGTGGTGGAGAAAACATGTGGACCTGATCTGTAGTTAATTTATATGTACCCTAAGATATTTTTTATATTCCCTTATCCAGAAATAATTATTGTGTTTCTGTATTAAACCCTTTCTTGTTTATGAGATAGTTTTATATTGTTTCCTTTTTCCAGGCTATCTATTGTTTGATAGATATCTCCCATAGGAGATCATTTATGAAATATTGTTTTTCTATTGTGTTCCTTATAAATTTTTTCATTTGAGTATTGTAGTTGATCTCCTATGATAGAGAGACTCTTGAGAGTTATCTCGTGGGGTGCGTGTTTGGACAACCCTTTCTCTTTTTTTCTATTCAGGTCAGGTTTTGAATTATCTAGGATGAAAATGTTTTGAGTGGTATAAAATTTATGAGACACGATACTTGTATTCATTGAAATTATGTATTTAGGTGTTTGTAGGATGTTAGATTAGGTTATATGATTATTGGAGGGATTTGGAGAAAATTGGGTGCCACTGCCAAAATTTCTGTGACTGCGGCCTGTAAGGATGCACTATCCCATAGTGATAGTGTCTTTATGTTAATAAAATCTAGCCATATATAAAGAGATCCCAAGTATAAACACAATATTTATATCTCTTCATGCATGGATTTTGTGTAGTGAGGAGGTTGTGTCATAGTCAGTTTTGGTCGCTACTACCAAATCAAGGGTAGAGGAACAATTGTTGCTTGGCTGCAGTGTAGCATTACTATTATTGAATGGTGTTTGGAAGCATTGTGTTTTGGGTTGTGAATTATCGCAACACTCCACATAAATATGATAATATCATATAACCATGATGTATGCGTCTCTCTGAGGGATACAATGTGTTCTAAGAGGATTGTTCTATAATCCCCCTGTTTTTCATCCAGAAATGGTATAGCCCAAGGTTATATCCCATGATGCTTTAATAATTCTCCATTAATATAATAATCTTGAAGATCATGAACCGAAATGGATCCAAGGTGATCTATGTCTATTCTACCTCATTTTCTCATCATCTTATAATTCATTAAACTTGTTTCTTTTTATTTCTTCATTCCAAAAAATGGAATTCGATCTCCATCATTTTAATAGTGTTTTATTTATAATTTGTTATTATGGTTATTGATTGGTTTCCCCGAATGGATATAGTTATTTTTTGCAGAGGAAAATGGAGATATTTGACATTGGTCCAATCTCATGAAAAAAACAGTGATGTTTATTAGATAGAGTATTTGTTTCTTATCATTTACTAATAAACATATGTCAACTGAACATGTTTTGTCTGATTTTAAATTAGTGAAATTAACCAAAAAAATATTAAACCCTATTTAAGAATGGAATAACTTTATCGTTATAGTGATCACTTGTTGTTTATTTCCACTATGATAATAGTTTTGTAATTTTTTTAATAGATTTTGAGTTTTCTATATTATTCTTACGGATCATTTTTATGATTATATGCTTTATGAGGATATTTATATAATTGGTAAAGAAGGTAATACTGGAATTAATTGGATGACTATTGATCTTGAAGAGAAAGGTTTAACAATATAGTGTTTTTTGAAATTTTATGATAATAAAACTAATGAGAGTATGAATGTTTAATTTAATGGGTTCTTCCATGTGTTATTAAATTTTATTAATGTTAATGAATAATGTTATTTTTCGTGGAATAAAATAATTAATGTAATGATAAATGAGAATCATGATTATATAAATCTAGTTAATGATAGAAAATGGAAGTAACGATGATTATTAATTTTTTAAAATCTTATTATAGATGTTTACATAGGTTTTCCCTAAGTGGAACATTTTAAAAATTAATTAGTTAATTAATGATAGAAGAAAAAAATGATTTTATATTAAAGGAAAATTTTTAGGGTAATGAGTGACAATTTGTTCATCATGGTTGGATTCTTTATTTTGGATGCTAGATTTGCTAGCTGACTATGTTGTTTATTTTATACATTCATTTTGATCTTGAATTTATCCTTATGATATGATATGAGCTTGAGCTAGGAGAGTCTATGATGACTAATGAGATATTGGTGGGGAATACCAAAATATGTGGTAGATGTTATCACCTATTATGTAGATGTTCATGGGGATATTTATGATAGTGTTGGGGGTGAATCTATAGTTGTAGGAATGGGTTGAAGATGAACATACTCAATGTTGTTCTCAAATATGAAATTCCTTATTTATATTAATATATTTAATGGATTATGGATGATTGACTTATTTTTACCTAAATTCATCTCCCCACGGTATGAGGCAACTAGATGTGATTGGTTAGATCTCTCTTGATAGCATCATAAGATGTTTTACAAGAGTACCAAGAGTTATATAAATTTTAATAATGTTTAATAAATATCTTTACCCATGGGGATGGTTTTATTGGGGTGAAAATTAGGTAATATTGTGAACCTTTTATTCAGTTGACTTATTGATGTAGGGAGTGGCTTCACATTGTTGTCTAATAAAATGTACCATGATTTTTTTGATGGTTAATTAATTTTTTATAAATTTATTTATTTATGTTGTACAATTAAATAAAAAAGAGAAGTAATTTAATGTAGCTTCTTAATGTTTTTTTGTGTATATTGGATATCTAGATGTTATTAGTGGAAACCATGAGTTTGAGATACATTAGCTATAATAGATTCAAATACATGGTTATTAATATAGTGTTGTTGTGATATAAATTATATATGATTAGTTATGTGATTTCATAATATACGACATCAATAATAGGTTGTTTTTTAGAACCAAGTTGGTTCTGGGAGAGTGTTTCCCCAATATATAGGTTCATATAGATGAATGATTGACCAGACCCTCTGGCCCCAATTTCATCTCTTTGAAGTATAATGTGATGATACACATGATGGATCCTTTAAAATATTTGTGTGTAAGGAGATAAAATGGAAAATTATTTTTTCAAGCACATGTATCTTCAGATATAGTATCAAAAATATTATAATATGTATAACATTTGTAGGTTGTGATAGATAATGGTACCATTATAATTATATTTTCAATAATGGGTTGAGTTATAATACCCAATGTACGATGTATGTCATATAGGTTGTGGTGGTGCACATAAACTATTTGGTTACTATACAGAAATGTTTCATGGTATGATGTGATCATTGTGTGGAAGTTCATCATGTTGTGATACTTATCCTATATGTTTTTGATCTTCCAGAACATTGGAGATAGATGCATTAGGATGTACTATGTGAGGGGAGGGAGGAAATCATGTCCGGAAGTGGAAGAATGTTAACAATATCTATTTATCACAATAAAATAATATCTATAATGTATGATTTATATGGTGATTGATATTCATGGAAAATATTGTAACTTTTTATAACAATTTAGGATACAAGTTATCTTCACTTGTTGTTCACTAATATTTAGTGTGATTTATTTTTATATTTCATGAGGTGACCGAAGGATGAACCTATTGAGTATAACATTATTATCATCCCACATGATTATATAATATATCATTTTCATAATAAGTAAGGTAGATATTGTGATGGATGTTACTATCTCATTGTTTTGTTGGTATGTTTTGGGCTTCATGAACAATAATGAGTTTTCCTTTTTGGTCCCTAGAGTTTTCCTTTTAGTTCTTTCACTACTATATGAAATTATATGTTATAATTCTAGATTATTTTATCTGTATGTGTAATAATCGATTAGTACATCTTTCATATCTCACCCTTCTGTATATTATCACAGGGTTTAATGCTTTAAGTTATATTTTTCTTCCCCATAGTTCTTGTTGCTATACGTGGGCCTATTTGAGGTGGGACTCAAATTATAACAATATCTATTATCACATGTCAATCCTAGGATGGGGAACTCTTTGGGGATAGGGGTTCATGATATATTAATTGACTAAGTAGGAAAACATGGTGGATGATGCTATGAGTTAAAATATCTTTTCATGTATTTCCATGGTGACGATTAAAAGAGACACAATATTTAAGGACTTGTAGAATAATGATCATTAAATATTGACAAAATGTGAAATATATTATCTTTATATGATGATTTATAAAATATACATCCACAATTAGATTAAGAAGTCATATAAGGAAGATTTAAAATTACAGAATAAGGTAATAAATGTTCATATCTTCAACAATGTTAAGGATTAAACGATAAAATTTATGAACTATGTATGTGTTCCATAAATACCAGAGCTTAAGTAGAAGGTTTTGGATAATTATTATAGCACATCATTCTATATACATACAATAATTATAAAAATATATATTTTTTAAAGAATATTATTGATTGGATTACAAAAAAAGTGATATTGTTGAGTTTGTATCATGATTCCAGGTTTTTAAACACATTTAGGGTGGGAGACATAAGTATAAGGGGGTCTTATGAACATTAACAATACTAGATTCAATGTGGGAAAAAATTAAAATGGATTTCATAATCAGACTCCCCGAAAAATCTGATGGGAACAATATTATTTGGGTTTTAATTAATCATCAAATGAAATCTATTGATTATCTCTGAATTGGAGAACATTTCTCATTTTATCATCCCACACTATCATTCATTAATAAATATATGAGATTTAGTAGAGTACCATTCTCCATTATATATTATGAGTTACAAGTTTTACATAATTATATAGTGAATCCTTGAGTATGATATGGATTTTAATATGTGTTCTAGAATTTATTATCATACATATAGAGGAGTTTAGTTTGAGAGGATAACTAATAATATATAAGACATGTTAATAGTTTCTATATTTATTTTAAAAGGTGGTTAGGATCAACACCTTTCATTGGTATAATTTTTTAAACAATAATATATTTATTAATGTATTTAGATGAATCCCTATGATTCCCTCTATGTAATGAAGTTCATAACTTAAACATGTTTGGAGAATTTTGGAGAGGGAAATATACTGGGACCAGATATAACAGTGAAAATGTTTGAGACACACACACATTGAGATATATATATATATATATATATATATATATATTAATTCAACAACATTTTAAGGTAACACAAAATTAAAAAAAAAGTAATTCTAAAAATCATAGACAAGATCTAGTGTTTGAAATTGGTGATAAGGTATTCCTATGAACATCTCCTTATAAAAAGGTTTTGAGATTTAGAAATAAGGGAAGGAGGAGACCATGATATATTGGTACTTCTAAAATATAGACTGTATCAGGATTGTATCTCATCAATTATAGATTCCAAAAAATATATATCATATAAACGATTTGATATATATATATATTTTGAGATACTAAAAACATGACCCTGCTAATGTACTAAACATACTGCTCATTCTATTGGTGAAAGAACAGTCTTATGAGGAACTACTAGTGGATGTTTTGGATCGTTGAGAGAATGTTCTATGAAAAAAGACCACTCAAATGGTCAATGAATTTTGGTGATTTAAAAAAATTGAGTAATTTATGTGGGAACCTAGGGATTTGATGAGGTAGAGGAATGAAAATCTTTTTTTTGGAATGATTTGATTTTGAGGGTGAAAATATTACAAGGGTGTTAGAGTGTAACCGCTTGAGATTATTTATATTTCTTTCTAATAAATTTCGTTAAGAGATTTATTTTCACACAACACCATGTTTAAAATAATAATGAAAAAATCTAATTTTATTATTATATTTTAATTATATCATTTATAATTTAATACTTAATTAATTACAATTGTTGAATTTTTGGATTTTTTTTAAAATATTAACTTTTTAGTGAAGAGTAAAAATACAATTTTTTGTAAAACAATAATTTATTTTAATTGAAAAAACCCAATAACAATTTTAATTTTATATTAAATTTACATACGTTTCATTTATATTGAAATAATCTAATTAATTACATTTTAATCATCATTATTCTCGACTTTTGTATGAGTTCAATTTTGGACATAGAAATACATAAAAAATACTAGTTTTCATTTTGTTTTATGTTTTCATATTATTTTAATTTCTGTCACATATCTTTAATAATATGAATTCATTATTTATAATTAGATGTTTTAAATTTGGTAAATAATTTCATCTTATTTTTGGTCATTATGAATCTAAAAGTGGTAAACTTTATCACCTTAGTTAAGGAAAAATCAGGTAATTTATATTAAAAACTAAGGTGATAATGATTTAAAATTTATTTAACACTTGATTTCATATAATTTTATTAATGTAGTTTGAACATTATCTTAAGATTAGTGAAAAATATGACCGATTTTCATTAAATTTTTCAGTTTTAGGTACATTTATATAATATTAAGAAAATAATAAAAACAAAATTCCACAATATTTACTATAATATATATAATGTTTTTTCATTTAGATAAATATATTTTATCATTAGTTTTAAATTATTATTTCAAAAATTAATTATTTTTTTATCATGATTTTTTTACCTTTTAGTGATTCAAAAGTTAGCACAAATCAAGTGAAACACCGAGAAAATATATATTTTATTTATAGAAGAAAAATATAAATTATTACAAAACTATTATAAGTAATACAATTTGGATAAATTATTTTGTTCATTTACTATTATAGATACATATTGCCTATTAGGGGTATAAAGGGTTGTATTCAAACACCATATTTTTTATGATATATTTAATGGAAAATTAAATGAATAGTGTAAAATTGACATAAATAATATTTATGAAAAATAATTTGGCAAATATTATTTAATTGTGTTTTTGATATATACTTACTCATCAATTAAAAAATCAGTGTGCAAGTCATTAATTGTAGATATGTCAGGATGTATATGATCATTATGTCCAATATTAATCATTTTCACCATTGAGAAATTAGATATTTATATCCATGATATTACATAATAAATATTATCCACAGATGTAGTTCCTTATCAAGATATTTGTTAAATTGCATGTGTTATTTTTTATTTACATTTCCATATTTATTGTGCCCTACTTACTCAACATAACTTCTATTGTTTTCAACACTTACAGAGCATATGATATATCCCTTTATTTTTTATCATTTCATATGTATTAAGATGGATATTATGAGTAATTTCAATTTTTACGAGTGTTTTTAATGAATTTTTATTTGATATTTCCAACATAATATGAGAATCATGTGTTTATCTAGTTATTGAAGACTACTAAACTTATCGGTCCTTCATGGTGGTATCATTTGTATATTATTATAATGTAATAATATAGAAAATCTATTTAGGCTATATGTGTTTGGGATTTCAATAGTAGTGACCCATTTGGAAAGAATGAAACTTCAATAGAAAATCAAAAAAATAATTTAAGAACCTGATAAAATGGTTTATTACCTCAAATGTTTAGTTTGACAAATATGGATGGGTGTTTTTTTTAAGTTAATGATAAAGGCAGTTATATTCCCTGATAAAAACAAATTCAAAGGAAAACTCATTTTCAAGAATACATTAGTAATTATCATGTATTAAAATTCCCCAATTAAATCTAAACAAAAATCATTTAATGAAAAAATGAATTAAAAAAACAATAATATAATGAGATATTAAATTTGAAAATAAAAAAGTATAAGTTTTTATATTTATTTAAATAATATCAACCTAATCACACAATGTTAAAACAATCTTTTTATCAATTTACAGAATTTATTAGTATGTATGATTTCATAGAAAATTAATATAAATATTTGTTTGTAAATATTTAATTGATGAAATGGAATATAAAACACACACATATATACAAATTTTGTAAAGAATAATGATACCTTCAGGGAATGTATTGCATCTTAGAAATTTAAATCCATTAAAAATGATGTCTTATATTGTGTTTAAAATATATATTTAAATTCATGATATTTTATAAAAATAAATGGAAAAAATATTAATTACAGTTAAAGGATAAGCCAAAAATAATAACCAGAGAAAAGAGTTTTATTTTAACTAAATAAAGCCTATACACAATTTGATTTAATTTTTTTAATTAAATAAAAACTGAGTAAATCATTTTTATTACACATATTTCTAATACATTTAATTGATAAATAAATTTTTCCTTAAAAAATACATATTTTGACATGAATTTATAAAATCAAGGATTTAAATGTGTAAAATTAGATCATAATTTAGGAAATGAAAATCGGTGGAATGGAAATTAGAATAAAATGAAAAAATTATAAGAAAAAATTAGGGCATAAAAATACATGAATAAAATTATATTCTTAAAGAAAGTGTTAATGTTTCAATGATGTGAGTGATAACAAAAAGCATTAACAATGAATAAAAATGGAATTTGATGTGGTTTATTACTTATAGAGAGATACAATGAACATGGTAACAATACTAGGTTTTAGGATATGTAAAATTAAAAATGAAATTATTTGGAAAAAATCATATATTAACAAAACAATGAGTTTTTTTTATTCATACAATATTTTACATATATGCATGTAATAAATAAATAATATGTATATCAAAGAAAAATGTAAACCACATTTAGATGTAGTTAAAATGAATAAATAGTAAAATACTAATTTCATGAAATTTAGAGTAATTAAATTTAAATACCTATATGCATGGATGTCATTATACATGATTGGATAATAATATAGTGGGTTTTTGGAAATATATGATATAAGAATTGTTTTTGAAAATTTAAACAAAATAATTTAATTAAAATAACATTCAATAGAAAAATTAAACCACCATTTAGCCCCATACATCTAATATAACACATGTAAGGATATGATCTACATGACATATGTGATTTCATACTTTATCCATTATGTAAACACGTGTTAATTACATTATTTAAAACACGGGAATACTAAATATAATGATTCATTAATAATAATTTAAAAAAAATTAAAATGGAGGTTATCTAAAAATAACACATAAGAAATGAATTCTGTCAGTATCTAGCTAACAATATCCCATAGAAGGCCTAAGAAAAACCAACTTAATGCCATGTGAATTTCAATATGTTACACTTATTTGAAAACATGTGAAATCAAAGAAATCACACATGATAATTACAAAATAAATATGGAATTAAAAAATATTTTTTTAAAAAAATTATAATAGAATACGTGACACTAAAATAACCTGTAAGAGATGAATTACATCACAATATTTCTTGGACAATCCAATAGTATACATGAAAAGACTCAACTGCATGCCACACAATAATTGATGCCAGATCCATTCTATAAACACATGTTAATTGTAAGATAAATAGAAACAAATGATAAAAAAATATACACTATATTGTGAGAATGATTATGTGTTTAAAAAAAATCTAATGTAATTTCTAGTTAAATAGAGAATTAACTGTTTTATAGCTAAACTATTTCTTGTTGACATAAAGTTTATGTAATCAATTTTTAAATATATGAACACTTCATCCTCTAGATATCTTATGGATTTTTTTCCATTTAAAATAATTAAAATTAGATATTCGAATTAAATTTCAAAAAAAATGGTGTGTGTGTAAGATCCCGACCTATTTTAGAGAAATCATGGGCATATTTTCAAGTACTAGTTTGATTTTATTATGTTCATTTGGGTTTTAGTATTCCATTAGGTGTGTTTGGGTGATGTTTTATGGAACATGGGAATATATGGGTATGTGCACATTGTGCACCTGGTTTGGCCAAACTATGTATAGGATAAACCTGTGAACAGTGAATGACGGCATGATTAGTTCACAATTATCCTAAACATGTTCCATCAAGATGTGTGTGTAGTGGAAGACCGCACAGTTGGTGAACGGTTTTTTCTAACATGCACCTCTTCATATAAAACCATGTGTGTGAGTATTAATTATACAAAACACGGTTCTAAAAAAACATGAACCCCATAAAACCTCTCTAGTTTAACCTAGTCTTGGGTTTTTCGAATTATGGGGATTCACATATCCTTACCGAGGGATTACATGGAAATATAAACATCGTTCTATGAGGTCAAAATCCCAGAATGAATTTCCACTCTCAGCCTGATTAGTGGATTTCATCCCATTTCATTTCCCATTATTTCATCTATATTTCCTTAATTGTTTTATAGAAGATCTCCACTATTTTAATGTATTTAAACATATGATTTGAGATCAAGATCTTGGATTGTGGATATAGATCTTTATTTGACTGTTCTTGAAGCCTTTGATCTTAATTTGGGTTTTGGGATTTATATTTGAAGCTTGATCGATGACGTTGTGCCACCTGGTTTTTACATATTTCCGGTTGGCTAACTCTCATCAATAAATAAAGTTAGGTGGTCTAATCCAATATCTCATTGTTTTTGTTTTGATATTTGAATGAGAGTTTATGATTTTCCAGCTTCCCTAGATAATTGAATTCCAAAATTGGAGTAATTGGGAAAGTGAAATTGAATTGAGTTTGCCTTGATGATTAATTGATATATTGAATCATGAAAAAACAAAGGGGGTTTCCCAAATTGCTATTTGTTTTTGATATTTTTATGGGTTGAGATAATGTAATTCAGATATTTAATTGATTATAATAAAATAATTTAATATGGGGAATTAATTATGAAATGTTGTCTGGCTATGTGAGATAATTAATTTTGAGAAATAAATACGTGCCATGATGTTGACCAATGATAATTAATTATGAGAATTAATTATGTGTTGTTACATTGATCATAGATCATTAATTGTGATAATCATTTATTACAAGTTGAGATTTGATATGGACAATTAATTGTGAAGAATTAATTATGGAATGTGAATTGTGATGATTGATTAGTCAATTCATAAATTAATTAATGGTTTTGTACTTAGTTAATTGTTGAGTTAACTAATGGACATAGAAATATTTAACTGATCAATAGATTAGTAATGGAATAATGTGAAAAACAATATTTTAAATTCTAGAATGATAAAATGGATGATTTTTTTTTGTTCTAGACATTGCATTCTATAACAATTAGAAGATGGGACATGGTCATGGTGTTCCACCCCAATAGTTATAAAATCATGATATTATGGGGTGCTAGGAATAAATACAAACTCTGAATAATAAAATAAGTGCTCGTTATGATGACCTACACTAAACATGATTATAGGGTGTTAGGAATAGAGACCTAACCCAAATGAATGAAAATAAATAATGATGATTAAAATGTTATTGTGGTGATTGACATGAAGTTCAACCAAAAAATAAGGATATTAATGAATTATGATTTAAATTGGAAACATGAATTGAAAATCGGCCTAATGTGATGATAAATGATTAAATAATAATTTTCTAATAGTGTAAATTATTCATTGTATTTGTTGCTTCATTAAACTGCATACACTATCTTTAGACTAGACTTGTTTTAGACACCGTTGGTGGAGGCCTACAGAGTCGTACTCACACCCTATTTGCGCCTCCTGATCAGAACCCGAGAAGACTTTGTTATTATAGGACATGATAAGGGAAAGGCCCTAGGATTGGTTGTCATTATGGATTGGAGCATCAGATAGGGAAAAAGACCTAGTTTGGGACTCGCATGGGAGTTGTGGTGTCTTAACTTTCAGTTTATTTGTAGGCACTTGACATTTTCATTTACATATCTTGTTTTACCATTTATTTGTGTATTGTATCTTCATGTTATGGTTTTTATATTCAACTTTATTATTATTGTTTTTATACGCATCCACACTTGGTTATTGTTATTTTCTTATGTTGGTGTTTTATTTTGATAAAAGAGGGTATAGTCTCTCGAAGACTATCATACGAAACCCTAACTTCCAGTCAGTACCCTCTAGCATTCACGGAGGCGCACTTAAGGTCATGCGGCCAATCGTCATTGGGAACCATTTAACAGATCTTGAATCGGTATGTCACAAATGGTATCAATTGAGTATTCTTTTCATTCTTATTCTATTGTCTTTCTGTTTTGGGAATGGTAGACATGAAACTACGAAGATTTAAGGCTATGTAATGAGATCGTGCATGGGAGTTGAAAACCCATGTAAAGTGGGAAATCTGAGTAAGGAGGGTGGTATTATTGTGAATGCTATTTGTTTTACCAATTAGATGTTATTTCACCTTGGGTGATGCAATTTTGGTGTAATGTAAAATTTTCTTTGAAATTTGTTGATTTTTATTCATGACGTAAGTGGTGTGATATTTAAGTCTACATTAAACATTCTATGCACTCATGGTTGTTGTGACATGCGTCATTCTAGGATCATCTAGGAAAATTGGTTATGGATAAGTTGTTGATGTTGAACTATTTTTCCTTATTGTGAGATTGAAATAATGATACCAAATGATAATAAATGGGTATCTAATGAAAACCTTGATTGATGAAATGGTTATGATTAATTAATTAATTTTTGAATTAATTAATTTTAGATTATGTTATTAATTAATGGTTGGATTAATTAATGATAATTAATATACACTTGTAAACCAATACCTAGGAGTAAGATGGTTAAGGGTAGTGGTAAGGCCTCAGTTATGAATGTGTGGTGAGGAAAAAAATAGAAGCACATGTTGAAACTTGTTGTGTTATATTCTCCTCTAACGTAAATTTTTTAATATTGCCTTATGTGACCTAAGACGTGTGTTTGTATTGTAGATATATACCTACATGATGATTGTTGAGTGATATAATTAGGGGTATATCCCAGAACAAACTTCCAAATAAAATTCTTGAGGCACCATTGGATCAAGATAAGGAGGAAGTGGAGACATTCTGAGAGAACATTGCTTGTATCATTCAATTAATTTAGAGTGGGCCATGGTGGGTTCAGAAAATCTTGTCAGAAATGACAAGGGAGTTTAAACTGTAGTACCCTCATACATTTATTTTTATGGTGGACCCGAGGGAGATGAAATATGTATTGAATCTATAGAGAAAATACATTACCATTTGTAGACTCTGAATGTGATGATGGTCGAGTTGGCTGGTTATATGCATTGGGCTCAGCGTAGAATTGATGGGACATTCAAGTATGGTATGGAATGAGTGATGATATGTTATGTAAGGAATTTATGGAGATTTTTTTGGAGAACTTCATTCTAGAGATGTTGAGACATGATAAGGATGTAGTTTTTATGAATCCGCCTCAAAGAATAATATCTGTAATGTGTTAAGCTAAAAGTTTGAAAGATATTTAATGGGTAGATCCAAATTTGGATGTAGATGAGGATTATTCATCAAAACGATTTTATGATGGAAATTGGTGTGAAATTAATTCCAAGGTGAATATCTTTAGTGTGAAAAAATTATCAAAGATAGTTATTCAATGTATTATTTTAGAGGGGAACCTTAAAAAGGATTCCAATATGGGACCAGTTGTGGTCACTAGTAGATTAGTTAGGTTAATTTTAGAGAGCTGGAATTGAAATTATGAGAATTTCATTCGTGTATAGTGGAAAGAAAGGTGGATAGTCAGGATTAACAATTTCCCCAGATCATACTCATTTTCTTTTCCACTAGTTCGGTATGTAAGGACACTATCATACACATTATCCTCAACCATCAGAGGAGTGTGGGTTTTTTGGAAACAAGGGACACCTACAAAAGTTATGCTGGAATAAGAAGCAGGGTTCTGCTGAGGGAGTTGGTGCTTAGAGTCAGAGTGTGGGAACATTGTATTATACACTATATAGGTCTGTAAGATGGAGTTCTACTGGAAGAGGCGGTAGTGTTAGTAGATGTGGTACATCAGGGTATAAGTGCATATATCAGTAGAGTGGTTCTACTTTGGGAACTCAAATGAATCCATATGGAAAAGGGGTAAGAAAGTTACTTGTAGTGTAGCCAACTCTTGTGGAGAGAGAAGCTGGTCCATCAATAGTGAGAGTTACTGTTCTTATTGTTTATAATTTACCTAGTGCCTAATTTGATCCTGGTTCCTATTATTACTTTATATATACAAATATTGTTTAAAACATTAGCCTAAAGGTAGGGTTTATATGTATGTTGATTAATATAAATACACCATTGGGAACACAGATAAAGGATATCTATTTATGCAAGGGATGTTTGAGAGAGATAAGATAGTGTCATTTTCTTTGTGATATCAATGTCCTTGAAAAACGAGATTCAACATGATTATGGTTATAGACTAGCTAGTCACATACCGATCCCACATAGATTGTTACCTTAGGAAATTGACCTTCGTATATTCTAAGGATGACTAGTTTGTTCCTCATGGAGAATGAGATATCCATGATGGATGAACAGGGCTATTTACTCGCCAACTGGGAAATCTCACAGCCAAAGTTTCTAGTTTTTTCTATATGATTAGAGTAGTAGGAAATATTTCTTTCCACCAGTAGTGGAAATGTTTCAGGAAGACTTTCTGAAGACATTTTTGGGCTACCACTAGAGAGAGATGTATAATTAACTAGTGATCTGATGTTGGGCCTAATCTGGTATCTATTCCATCCTACAAAATGAAAACAACTAAGATTCAAGAGCTCAAGACATAGTAGGAGGAGTTGGAGGGTAAATGATTTATCCATTCAAGTATATCGCGTTTAGAATCATATATCTTTTTTGCAAACAAGGTAGAGTGGATCTTACACTTGTGTTTCAATTACCAGATGTTGAATAAAATTACCGTGAAGAACTGATATCTTATTTTGATTATTGATGATCTATTTGAACAACTGAAAGGGGCTTGTGTGTTCAGAAATATCAATACTAGATTAGGGTATCCTCATGTGTGATTTAGAACCTCTAATATACCATTAACAACTTTCAAAAGACGTTGTGGACTTTTTAAGTTCGTTGTTATGACATTTGGGCTAAAAAAATGCTCATGAATTGATTATGGCCTTGATGAATAAGATCTCTAACCTATACTTACATCAGTTTGTGTATGTGTTTGTGGATGATATCATGTTATACTATTAGACTCATGATTATCATGACCAATCGCTTGACATCATCCTGAGTACACTGGGAGTGCTTTGGCTATACACCAAGCTATCTAAATGTCGGTTTTGGATTGATAAGGTACAATTTTGGAGCACATCATCTACAAGAAGATGTGAATTTGGAACCATAAAAAGTACATACAGTTGTTTTTTGGTTGAATCCCATGAATTTTTTTGATATCCAATTTTTTTTTGAATTATATGTTTATTACATGAGGTTCATCATGGAGTATTCTTGATTACCCACACAGCATTCATGTTTAAAAAAGACATGGTAAAATTTTGATTGGACGAAACCATTTGAGAATGATTTCCAGGAGTTGAATAAGCAGATCACATCGGCAGATATCTTAATCTTAATTGAGCTGGGTGAGGAGTATATGGTGTATTATGACACATCTATGATTGGAATCAGAGTTGTTTTGAAGTAAGGTGATCAAGTCATTAAATATGGGTCTTAGTAGTTAAGGTAATAAGAATAGAATTACCCCAAGCCCGACCTCGAGTTTGATGTAGTGGTTTATGCTTTTATGTGATGGTGAACCTATCTTTTGGGTGAAAAGTTTATAGTTTTTATGGGAAAAAAATATTGTATTATATATTTTCACAGCGCAAAATGAATATTCTATAGCAACGATGGGTAGTGTATGTACAACACTTTGATTTGGAATTTTCTTATACAATCAGAAAGGGGAATAGTCTGCATGATGCCTTAAGAAGGAAAAAATCAGACATAGTTAGTACATGAGTTTAGTGCAGAGTGGAAGATGATAATTTTTCGGGCATAAATTCATGTGATAATTCATGAGAGTCTGGAGAGGATGAATCTGGTTTCTATAGTAGCGAAGTCAACACTCTTGAGTTTGATCAAGGAAAAGAAGTATGATAATCCAATGTGTTTATCCTTGAGGGAAATTCTCGATTGTTGGTAGACTCCTTCATACAATATCATAGATGAGGAAGAGATAATCTATGTGAAACATTGGGTAGGTGTGCCTACATGTGTGTGAGGGGAACTAATGCGACAATTTCATGATTTGAGGTGGGAGACACATCCTGGGGTTAAAAAAATGTATTGTGTACTACGATGATAGTGTTGGTAAACATACATGAAAAAAGGATACAGTAGGGTTCATAATAATATGTTTCACTAGTTAGGTGCTGAAATCAGAGCACCAACAACCTGGATGCCTATTGCAGCAGTTACCTATTCTAGAATGTAAGTAGGATGACATGAATATAGATTTGGTAGTAGATATTTCAAAGAATCCTTGGAAGAAATAAGCTATTTTTGTTATAGTGGATTGACTAAATAAGGTAAAACATTTATTCGATATTAGAGAAACTGTTATTGTATAGCAGTAGGGACAACTGTGCATGGTAGAGATAGTTCCATTCCATGCGGTGACACAGACTATAGTTTCATATCAGGATTTACACATTAGTTCATTCTTCTAGTAGGGATTATAGAAGGTGTCTGGTACATATGTTTTTTAAAAATTACTTTCAACCCATTGATATATAGGAATTAAGATCATACCATACATGTGTTAGAGTACATGTTGCAAGCATGTGTGTTTAACATTGGTGGTTCTTCAGAGATGCATTTGGTGTTAGTGGATTTTGCCTATAACAACAATTATTAAGAAAGAATACAGATTGAACCATATGAAGAACTTTATGGTAGAACTTATAGATCACATTTATGTTGGTTAGAGGTAGGTAGTCAGAGATATTGGGAGATAGTCTCATTCAGGGGACATTTGAGCTGGTGTAGTAGATTCAGAAATGCATGGCTACAGCTCAGAGTAGGTAGATGTCGAATGCTTATTGACAGTGATGACCCCTAGTGTTTGTAGAGGGTAATAATTTATTCTTTAAGGTGTCATGTAGATTGTTTCACCATAGGATATTGTGGTAGGGAAAGTTATCTCCTAGGTTCGTAGGACCAACTGAGGTGCTAGAGAGAATCAGGCCCCTGGTGTACCAATTAGGACATGCACAAAACATCAATGCATTTTATAATGTTTTCCATTTATCACAACTACGGTGGTATCACCGATACCCATTTCATGTGATTGATGTTAATCATGTTGACCTCATGATATATGCGTCCTTTGAGGATAATCTGATACATCTGCTAGGTCACAGGGATAAAGAGTTATGGAAAAAAGACATGCAATTATTTTATGTGTTATGGAAACAAGGAAGTTATTAAGAGGAAACGTGGGAAAGGGAAGCAGACATGAGGGATCAATGAACCAATATTTTTGGCTCAGAATCATAGAGATGTTTGGCACTGCAGCACGAGGATGAGCTGTTATATGGTGTGGAGATTGTAAGATCCCTGCATTTTTAGGAGCAGACATGGGCTTGTTTTTAGGTAAATTTTTTTTAATAAGAGCCTTTGGGTTGGGGAATGGCCTAGGGTGTGTTTAGGTGTTGTTTTAAGGACCTTCTAAATACATGGTCTCTGCACAATTTTCACATGGTTAGGGAACACCGTGCATAAGCTAACATTGCAAATAGTGGATGTAGGCATTATTGGTGCATGATTTTTCTAATGAGGCACCATGAAGCTATGCGAACTGTGGAATACTGCACCATTGGTGCACAGTTTTTCCTACCCATTCTCTTCTTCCAAGGAAAATTTTCATGTGATTATTAGTTATCCAAAAGTTCTTTTTAAAACCATTGGAACACTTAAAACCTCTCTAGTTTAACCTAGGATCAGGATTGAAAATTACTCGGTGATTTTAGAGCCTTCTAGATAGGTTCAAAAAAAGTTTGAACAACATTCTTTGAGATTGAAAGACCATATTTAACATATGTATTAATCTCGTTAAGTGGATTTCCTCGCATTGAACAAGATTTGAATCATTTCCACCAATAATCGAGGGAGCATAATTAGAATGAGGATTGAAATGATTTCGAAGTGGAACAACCTATAAAAGCACATCATAAATTTAAAGAAATAAAAATGGTGGAAAATGATACATAAATGGAGAGATAGAAAAGGAAAGGTGGTTTTAGTGGATGTGGAGGTGAAGACATTGTGGTTTTCTTTAATGTTGTGTAGGATCTAGAAAACGATAACATACTGATTCATAGATATTAAGGTGAAAGTTGGTATGAGTGGTGGGGTATAGTAATATATATAGGAGTATGGGAGAGGGCACATATAATAAGAAGAATTGGTTGTGGGTTTTTAGGGTCTCTATGCGGGATTCCAAAGGAAATGCATGTCAACTGTGTGGAAATCTAGTTAACCTAGTAACTTACTTGTGAATGAAAACCCATTTTGGGAATATTATATATATATATATATATTAAATCACATAACAAATCACATCCCCCGAACCTATAGATTTTGTTTCCTTAGTTATTAGTAATATGATCTTCTTATTTTAAAATAATTATCCCAAATTTCACATAAATTCCAAATACTTGAAATCCAATGAGATATATTGTACATAATAATCCTTTTCATTTCCTTGGAAATGAAAGCATTAGAAATGGGTGATATTAGATAATCAGTAATGGTAATCATAATTGGTAAAAATTGAAGATCATAATGGAGAATAAGATGAACATGGGGGTATGAGAATATAAATAGGGTATATGAGAATAATATAATTATATGATACCCAATAGAAAAATGATCCTTAATATTGATTAATAATTTATTTAATTTTGAATAACATAATAAATGGTTTATGCAGCTGCGGAAACATGAATCAATATTCCTGATCCATTAAAACATTACATAGGAATATTTCATAACCTATAATTATTGAATAAGAACGTTGAATATTATTAGGAACACCAAACCATTTCTTATTTCTTGGATATTTGTAAATATGATCATTATATAGTGGATAGATTAACATATTTTATATGGTTCAATGTTTATTCCATAATCACTGAGAATAGAGTCCCTTAGGGGTTTGGGTTTACTCCCTATTCCTATATACATTGTTGAAAGAGTCTGTTAGGGGTTTGGATTCAATCCCCATTCCAATATACATAGTTTACATAGTTCATCGGGAGTATGGGATCAACCAATATGACAATAAAAATAGAATAAAATCTCTCTTAGGTGTATGGTTTTACCCCCCATTTACATGTATACAGTGAGAAAAGTCCCTTAGGTGTTTGGGTCCACTTAACATTCATATATACATTCTGGATAGATTACATTATGGGGTTTGGTTTACTCTCTAATCCCTATAATATCATAAGATAAAATCATAACTCAATTCAATGTAGGGATGTAGAATTATGCTCCCACATATCACAAATTTATAACCAGGCATATACAAGTCACGTGAATAATAAACATTAAAAAAATATTTCATATCTTAATGAACGCTTGATAATTAATTTGGGTTTATAAGAATAAGCAAATGTCATAAAAATATGTCATCTATAGAAGGAAACCGAATGATTTTATTAAAAAATTTCCAAAGTTATATATAATTAACATTAGATTATATATATATTGATGATAATGAATTTTAATAGCATTATAAAATTGATTTTGAATAAATAATAAGTAGTATTTTTAATTTTCTGACAACATTTATTCTAAAAACTAAATTTTAAAATACCAACAACCTAAATAACTGATTGTTTCTTGGATGGTTGTTCATCTTGTTACTTCAAGAATAGATCCCCAAGTTACATAGGTTACTAAATAAGAGTGTGGGTTTTTTGAGGTTTCATGGGGAAGCCATACCAAATGTATCACAGTGAAAAATGGAATAAAAAAAAATCATTTATCCCAAATAAGCTAAAATGGATGTAAATAAATATAAATAATGAGATAACAAAAATAATGAAATTAACAAGAAATATTCCAATAAATACATATATCTTACCACCCATAAGGCCTAGTGTGCATACAAACTAAAATAAAAGGAACTAAAGAAACTAGATTACATCATATTTGATCTATATCTCACCCCATGCTCCCGATGATATCCCAACAATCCATTTGAATATTCAAAATCAAATCCATGAGTATTGTTACAAATAAAACAACCAAGAAGTGATCTTTTACTTGGGTACCCATATAAAATATAGACCTAGTGATGGAGTGAGTACAAAAATCAGTAGGTAACCACCAATGCGGACTCATACTATACTGATAATGTAGCTGTATTTGAATGTTACATGCTCAAAATAAATAAATATCTAATAAAAACCCAAAATACATGCATACCCCAATTCTAGAATATCACGAATTTTGGAGCACATATGTTTCTAATACATTTAATGATTCCATACCATTCGCTTCATTAGTTAACTAACCCCTATCAACCACACTTAGTTTAGCTAGAGGATGGGTTTCTTTTAGAATGTCATGTTTACCATGCCTCCACAAACCATAACCATGTCTCCCTAGTATACAAATCAAGTAACAAATACCTCCCTTATCAATTTTTTCTAAAACTAGAAAAACCCTATAACTATATTAGATTAGGAGACTACTCCTATAGAGATCCATCTTATTATAGCAGTCAACCCTATTCCCATTTCCATGGAGGCCCCACTGATTGTGAAAAACACCTCTCCTAAATACATTTTCATAGTTAAGGGAATATCAAACAAGTATCATGGACCACACTTACATGGTTTTTCTCTTCATGGAGTATCATACACATACACACAACCATAAATATAATAAAAACTATATCCCTTGGAAGTTTAACATATATAAGAAAATTCTTCCCTTAAGGAATTTTCAATTTTATTGGAAAGATCCCTAAGGGAGAATATTAAGCCTCATGAAAAACTATATTTGGTTCAAATCACAAACCTATCATCACATTTAACAACTAAAATACAACCTCTCATTTAGGCCATCATGATAATTGGGAACCTAATGGGGTGACCAGCCTTGTACAGTTCTTGTTTCATTACCCATATCTCAAAGGGAATCATTCACATTGAAAATGTATTGGGAGCACACAGTATTATAAATCCCCAAATGATAATCCTTACATTAAAAAATCAAGAGATATGGGTCACAACACATATCATGGTCTCAGGAGTCTCATGTGGTTTATCAGCTCACCCATCCCCGGTGAATCCTATGTAATGATTCAAATATGCTTTGAGGATCCTGTTACAACATAATAGAGATATTTAATATGAAGGGTTCCTAATAAGGGACCCCCTAAGTTATATCTATGAAATAAATTTTTTAACACCCCTCATGGTGTTTAAGAGTAAAGGTAAAATAATAATCCAAGCCTCAACTATCAATGATTGAGGCCTCAAGTGAGTTTACTAGGGCGATAGTGTAACATGAACCTTTTTCTTTTTTTTATCTAGGTTTTTAATAAAACATATTAACATTATATAAATTATAAAATTTAAATTAAATAATTTGATGATAAATTAAATGAATTTTTAGCTTTAATGGTGGGAAAACACATGCACATGCGAATAAACGTCATGAATGACTCCATATAGTTAGTACCAGGACTACATATGTTTTTAAAACTAATTTAATCCTCAAAAGTACTAACAACATTCACTAATGTTCACTATAAAAATTCAGCCACCATCTAAGGACCAAGTTCTTTACACAAATTATAAAACACATAAACATGATAATTTCCATTAATAAATTGTTATTTAACATATCAAAAAATAATAATTAATTAAAACATTTAGTCTATATAGGATCAAAATCCTAAAAATTCACTTTTCATCCTCATTGCATTGAATCCATGACCAATCACGAGCCAATAACCCATAGTTTATCCCCACACTAATTTTCATTGAAATACCATACAAGAAATTCCAGAATAATAATTAAATTAATTTTAAATTTATACAAAAATATTTATAGAGTACTATGAAAACATACATAAAAAAACATGGACATCAACAACTGTCATAATAGGATTTCCTATAACTCATATTCAGGACATCAAAAATATGTTCAAATGATTCCACCATTCACCAATGGAATAACCATTAAATAAATATGCGGAAGAAACCAAAATTAATTAATAAAAGTGGAGGTGATCATCTATGATTTATGGTGTTGAGGACATTCCCCAAATCATTCAGAAATAGACTAAAATCATTCATTTAAAGAAGGTAATGGAGAAAACTAATGAGATAGAACATACTCAAATTGGATGGAAAAATTAAGCTACTCTGTTAAAAATACAGATGATCATAATGGTTATTTATCCACTTAAAATAATATATTTTATTGTGGGTGGAACTACTATACATTGGGTAGATAAATCCCAACAACTACATATGAGGTGACTACTTTAGCTTTCACAATAATAGTTTTACCACCCCATTCCACTTTCAATTCCCAACAATGTCTCCCCATTCATTATTAGACGACATTCCCCATCAAAAATACATTTTGTTCTAGAGTCCTAGAATTTAGAATTCAATTCTGAAATCTAATTAAAATTTATGGCCAACCACTAACTGTAAAAAAATTAAAATTTATCATGAAGTTAAACTCATGTGTGGACTCCTATAATTACAATATAACCACAATAACACATCTTATCCTCAATAAGAATCAATGTTCCTCTAATTGGACATCCTTTAAAACCCTTCTATCTAATTACTATTTAAATGACCTCATTATTTCTATGAACATCAATCTCACTCTTGTAGAGGAACACTGAACATAAGTCACAAAGTTTCCAAAAACCCTTCCAAATATTATTATATTTACCAAAACATTGGCACATGTCTTACCCATTTCCCATATATACAAAGACACCAGATGTTTCCTTTTTCCTATTCATCATTTGACCTATAGTTCTCCCATAATAGGATTTAACTGACAATGGGAAAATATGATACTTTTGCTCTCCTAACTAATGAAATTGAATATCAAAACACGGTCCCATTTTTCTAATAACACCACTAATATGGTTTCAAAAAACAATATATTAGACACCAGAGAACACTATTTATGAATTGGAAACCATTCTCATTTTAATTGTCTATATCAGAATGGATGTGAATCCATCATCAATTCACAACACGAGCACAATATATTTTCAATAAAAATACCAAACCAATTCCTAATAGCAAACACTCATATCTAAAATGATTCATCTAATGTTTTTTCTAGTTTAAAGTTTCCCATTACATTTAAAAATAATATAAAGACCTCCTCTGGCTATCATATGGCCAAAATGCTTGGCTACACCTAGTGAAACATTTCCTAACTACCCAATCTTGATGAATTTATGCTCAATGAAATTTGGTTCCCATCCAAGTGATGAAAATGATGTATATAATTGATATCTTGTGTGATCATGAGGTACAAATAATTAGTACACTAAACCCATGTCATGATTACATTGAGAACAAGCACATTCCACTCTAAACATGTTTTGATCATCAAAAAACAAATATATCTAGATGATAATTCTCATAATATATCAAAAATTACATCCAATCATTCCTATGTAGTACTTTAAAGATTGTAGATTAAATCATATCCATTTACTCCATGGAATAAAAACGATCAAAATAATAACCTGAACACTCTTATTATTCATCTACTACCCTTTAACATGGGAGAATCGATACTCAAATTCAACACCACACATCCTACCAAAGGATAATCATTTTCATCTAACCATTGAACAATATTTCATATCATCATGGCCAATGTGATTTCCATTAACAAACATCATGGATAGATGTGGGAAAACCCACTCATTCACGAGTTCCAAATCAAGACGTGACTCATCAACAATTCCATGTCCATGGAAATGAAATCCATGAGTATTGATGAAATATAACTATTAAATCAGGTCACCACCCTCAACTAGCCACTAGTGCACCACCAACCAGGTGTATCTACAATCCATACATTGAGAGTTCCACCTAAAAGTGAACCAATCACAATGTACATGTGTCATTATTTATGATATATTCTTTCATTTGTATTATTAATTTTCTAGGACCATCCTAATTTAACCATGTCACTACACCACGATCCAACTCCAATACCTCCTCTCTCATTGAGGGAAATTTACCAATTGTTATCCATGCCCAAAAAACCTATTCCCAACCATATTACCAATTCTCATCTTTCCATTTTTTTACATTGGTCATCACCAATTTTGAATTCATCTGGTATTGAATTCACCTAACACACATGAACCCATTTCTACATAAAATGGTTGGAGTGAGAACTTGTATCTTCCCATCAAAATACCCATCCTAGAATCTTGGGACTTTTGAAACACCATTTGTTGGACAAGGTTTATATCCACAAAGAATGATGCTCTTGTGTTCTTGTATAATCCAAATAGAAGAACAACATATTATTTTATCCAAATACTGTAATGGTTCCCCTATATATTCTAGGATTATATACTAGTTAAACAAATGATTGTGTTACCAAATAACAATTCAAAATGACCCGGATCACCCTAGGATTTATTATTCAAGGTTGGACACCATACCTACACACAAAAATAATGGATTCCCACCAACCAGTTTCATTCAAAATAAAATATTCTAAAAATTTTAATACCACACTACTAAAACCCATCTCATTCAGTAGATTCCAGATCCCAAATTGTCCTTACCCATTAATCCATTCTCAAACCATATCATTGGAACTATAGATGAATCAAATCACAAAAATGACACCGAGGGTTTTACTAATACAAAACTATATAGATTAACCATGTGTTTTCCATAAATTTGATTTCATATCCCACACAATGTTCTCTAAATATAGTGTGTACATGTGATTTATACCTCTATGGTAGTATAATGATTAGTTAATCCCCCTTAATGGGATTACATCGAACATAATTTAACATAGAACGACTAATTACTCAGGGGATGTTAAAGGTATCTTTGTCTCCCACCAACCCAACATGTAAATTCTCTCAAAATTTTATCCACCCATAGGGAGTCATCTGTGAAACTATATTAAATAAAACATGAAACCATTCATGCCTAAAAAATACACTAATACTTTATGTACATATAAAATATTAGGATTACTAGTGAAAACATCCACCCAAAATGTATTCAATTATCATGATCATTTACACACCAGATTCATCATTGGAGGATCCCACTTAATTAACCATTACTTACATAATAAATAAAATCATCCTTGGAGATCCGTATCCATCAAATCATAGTCAAATTGTATAGTTATATAGAATTATATTATCTAAATTATATGAAAACAACATATATCTTATTTCTAAAAAATTAAATAACCTAACCGATAAAACAACCATCCATAATGGGTTCATGATCATAGAATCACATGCCTTTAATTTCCTACATGGGACACCACACATCTCCAACACCAAGGTACAAGATCATTGCCACCCCATCGATCATCTATCCATAGAACGCAAATGATCTTATAGTAAAAGGATATATGTGTATATGTGAATTTCATCCTAACTGATTATAACAAAACCATGTATTTATATCGAAAAAATCCATGTGAGTAGTTACTAACATTTTAAATATCTCATCCTATCACCAGTGATAAAAATTTTTACAGAAGACACATACATGACATATGAATCCTTTATTCCAAGAATGATGCATAAAAATATGCATATTTCCTCTTTGATCTATGATCCTATTCAATATAAAATAACAATTATCAAAAAAATGTGATTTATGATCAATGAAAATAAAAAATAAACATAAAATCATAATCCAATATCAGTAATACTACCCCTAGTAACCTAGAAATCCACTGGGAAAAGTGATTGTGATGCACTAGTCTAGGTTCCATCACAAGAAATGAAAAGTTCATACGTATCTTGTCTACCAAATCATGAAATATTAATAAAAAATAAAACAATGTTTTGATTCCACCTTGTAACATCCCACCACCCTAAACCACAGATAGATCCCCAGATCAAAAGCCGTTACATGACCATAATCACACCACCCCTAATTATAGAGGCTACAAACTAGTAGCGGGGGTCTAAAAAGGATTTGTGGTGAGGATATATCCCATGTGTTAGAGTTCAAAATAGAATAAAAATTAATAAAAAAAAATCTATCACAATGAAAATGAAATTAAATCAGATTAATATAAATAACATGATAATAAATGAAATTCAATAAATTCCCTAACAGCCTTTTTGAAAATACAAATGACCTCCCACTAAGTCGGTTAAATGTGTATACTATATTAAAAAGAAATAAAGGCACTAGATCATGACAAATATATGACCTATCAATCCCCTTTCTTCCAACAGAATCCAAGATATCTAACTTATTGTATATTATCAAATCCATGAGACATAGTATAACCTATACATTCAGCAACTGAATGAATTATCAGGTACTCTTGTGAATTGGTGTCCTAACCATGGTGTGTGTAAAAAACCAAATAAATAACCACCAACATGGCCCTATTATATACCTACAATGTATTAATATTTTAATGTTATATGACAAGAATAAATAAACCATAGTAAAAAATAAATAAATAACTATCCTCAATTTTGGCATTGACCAAATGCAATAAAGTATCAGAGTACATCACATGGACAATGCCAGACCAAGTACTAAAAACCATACCATTATTTGATCCATAGGTTCAGGATCTTTATTGATCATTCATATTTCATCCAGTGTTGGGGTGTCTCTTGGCATGTTTTGATGACTCTGCCACCACAAAATATACCCATGGACCCCTAGTACACATATCACTAAACAAAGACTACGCCTAAGGGAGATTTATTTTCCTGTAAATATCTTGAAAGTATCATAGAACTATTGAATTACCTAATAAAGAATAATCCCAATATACTAGATCAACTCGGACTCCATGGCTTAAGCATCCCCACTTATAGTAAAATAGACCGCCACTGTGAGTGTTTTTTCATGAAAATAAATTTCCAAAAATTATCAACATCCTCCCTGGTGGGATGTTTTTTAGATATTAGTATCACACACACACATATATAAATATATACATATATGTTTGTGTGTGTGTGTGTAAATAAAACACCACCCCATGGTTTTTTTCCACAAAAAACAAAATGACTGGCCCTATATGGATTTTTAATTTTACAAAAAACCACCTTAATGTAATATCATACGACTTAAAAAACAAAACATGGTTATATGAATTATCATGAACCAAATAACTTCCAAAAAACAAAAAACGTCATCTCAGTTGGGTCAAAATGTCATTTTGCCACCCACTATGGTCCTCAGTCATGACAATGTATCTAGTCATCACCCATATATTAGATGGTATCATGCCTATCGAAAATTTCTAGAGAACCTGTGGTCTCCCAAACCCTCATAAGAAAAAACACACTATAAATGACCATGCGAGTTGGATTTTGGCCTTTCTCATGGACTTTTCTGTTTCATATGTTTGACCTTCTCACCCAACCCATGTCCATCCAGCCAAAAAATTTCATGGTGTTATATGGGTCACGATACAGATTACTTGGTCAAGTCAATATCATGGGTTCTAATATAAATCCTCCATGTAATATTTATCCAATAGATTAGGTTAAAACCCCTTATGGGTTTTATGATTCAATGAATTCCAATAGACCAATCAATTTTCATCGGTGGTCGACTTGTCATGCTAGTATACTAGGTCAATTAGGGCCTATCAAAATTGTTCTTTTTTATAGGTTATTAATAAATCTTAATAATTTAATTTAAATTGAACTAATTAAATTTAATCAAATATCCAACCAATTATATTGTCAAACACCCTAGTTGTGGTACTAGACATAGAAATTATGATAAAAATATTAAATAATTTCATAGGGTTCAAAAAATTTCCACATTACTTCTCTGAATTAGTTTCTTCCTTTTTGTAGACTATGAAAAACTATCATTAAGGCTCACTAATCATATTTAGATAGCATATAAACACCAAGGATCTAACTTTCCATAGAAAACCCAATAAATAGTTATAGCCAATTTATAATGAATTATAATATTTCTATAAAAAAAATCAATTAATGACATAATTTAATATAATTATCCTGAAAGGATTAAAACATCATCAATTGAACATTTCACATAAAAAATAACCAACACCTACAAAAAACCTATGTCATATTCCCACCCATTTTATTGGTGAAATGTAACCCCCTGAGATTTTATGAGAAATATTATTTTAATTTCAATGATGTCTTGTGTTGTACGCTACACCAAAATTATCTTGTGCTATACGCAACACCGTATTAGCTTGCAGTATATGAAATACTATTTATGGCTCGTGTTACACACAATTGCATGTTCATTTAGTGAAAATTATACTATGCAACATTATGTATAGATTTTGTTTAATGTATAAATGAAATAAGTTTTGATTTTGTTATACGCAACACCAAACAAAGATTTCACTACAGGCAACCCTGACATGGATTGCATTACAAGAAATCAAGACATTCTTCGATAGTGTGTGTAGTACGCAATACCATGTTTCACTAAATGAGATATTATTATAATATTATTATGAACTAGCCGTTTTGAATATTTTTACCCACTTTTTGAAATTTTATGAATATAATAATTCAAAATGGACATCATTTTTGGATTTGGAATATCGAAATTAGCCAAGGGTGAATTTTTTGTATTTTCCTGATAACCTTAAATTATTGATGAATTGTGAAAACACTGGGTTACTATTTAAAAACCAACTATTTATTTAAATAATTATTTATTTTATTTAAATTTATTTTAGGTCAAAATTGATACAAAATACCTATATAAGTTCAATTTAATTCATTTGAGTCATTTTATAATAATTTTAGATATATAAAAATTTTATTGAACTTTTTATCGTGTATTACCCACCTCCTAGGTGAATATGAAAATTTACATAAAACGTAATTTTACCACTTTTGTGAGTGGAATTTAGAAAATTTAAGAGACATAGTTTCTATCAAGGAGGAAAATGTGGTTCAATAAGATAAAAATAATTTTTGGTGAATAATATCTTTTTACTTTTATTTACCACAATTAAAATTAAATAGGTTAATTTAGGGTAAAATTGATATTATTATTACACTAACACATGTCCTATTTCTATTGGATAAGTTTAATTCGACAAAAAACATGATTAGGAATAAAATATTACCTTTTAGGTCCATATGGATTAGAATAGGACACTTATTATTATTTTATTTAAAGAAGAGTTAAAATAGTTAAAATCAAAGTTTAATAACTAATTTTTTTAATATAGTGTTATACATAAGATAAATTTGACTATAAATATTCATAATAAATCTAAAAATATTTCCTACATAATGGTATTTATTTATAATTTTTATACATTAAATATGTTAATTTATTTATGACACAATGATGATGCAGTAATTATCTTATAAATGAAATAATATAATAATTAATGTGATAAATACCCAAATAAATGTAATTTGAGACATTTTTTTTGAATTACACTAATTTTCTTGGATAATATGACATGCTAGTATTTATTAAATTAAATATTTTCCAACTAATCATGTTGTTATGATTTTCATAAAAATAAATTACAAAATATTTTTAAAATTGACATAAAATAGTTTTTAACACAAATATTATATTATTAATTGTTATTATATTGCTAATAATATAATGCTCGACAAAATGAATTATATAAGGTTATATATATTAATAATGAACCACTTGGGGTTATTTTTTCTTGTTATCGTACTTTTATTAACCATATAGTGTATGAAAAAAATAAGACATGGTAAAAGGTAAATTATTTACCGTAGAGTTAAATCTAAATGATAAGGTTAAAATAGTAAGCTAATGTTGTCTAAAACATATTGGATGGGAAGATTTCGACCCATACCCACATCATCTTCTAAATAAATCAATTTTGAGCTATTATAAACCGAAAATGACCTTATTATAAAATAATATTTTATGGTTTTCTAATGGTGTCCTTCTCCTCCCTTATAAAAAGGGAAACCCTTCCCTCTTCACTTCACAACTTTTTGAACCATGAAGATCGTCCAAACCCTTCCAATTCCACTTATCAACCTATCTAGTTATATCATAGAGGTTCTGGTATTCTCAAAAGACCAAATATAGTTCCTTAAGAAGAAGTTTAAATGAGGCGCGTCGAGGAAGAGTTAATCTAATCTACCGACTCTTTCAAATTTATTTCTTATTCTTCTTCCTCTTCTTTAGTTGTTTAATTATAAAGTAATAACATCAATATTACTTATATATTAATATGTTATTATAAATATTAAACAACCCTATTTCACCTTCTATCCATCCTATGAAAAATGAAATCACTGCACGTGCGTACGTACGGAATACTGTCTCCACGCTGTGGTGTAATCTATTTTTCCACCACCACCTTACATGATTCTAAGATATTATATAATCCACTACAATTCAATTCAAATATTATGGAAACAATATCATCGTTCGTGCGTACGTACGGATTACCGTCTCCATAACGCGATGAGATACATTCTTCATGTTAACCACTCAAGAATGATTATAAACAATATATAATGAATAATAATGAAATATATGACATGATAAAGATAATATATATATATATATATATATGTCTTCTACTTACTTTCATTTAAGTCAATAAGGAATGGAAAACAGCATTCATGCGTACATACGGCCTACCGTCTGCATGAACAATGTATTTCTTTCCATTTATTCATATATTATATATATGTAAATTCTGAATATATATTATATATAAATCATTTTTTACATTCTGGATGTATGTAATCATGATCTATGTAATCATATTAATAATTTCAAGTTAAAACACGGATGATAAATGAAATGATTTTCCCCAAAATACTAATTTAACATGAATTTACAAAATAACGGGTAATATAAAGTAATAAGTGAACCATATATGATATCATAAAAATGAATATGATTCTGTAATAACTCAATGAAATTATTTAAATCATTATACAAGAGGTTTGGATACATACGAAGCATATCAGACATAAGGTAAGGGAAAATCTCAAAATTTCATTTTTATCCATGATTGTTTATACTTCAGAATTTACTGGGTCATATTTATCATCCACATCCATGTTTCATCAATATGTAATCTTATTTATTTACTACTACAATTGATGAAATCCAATTTTACCCATTGGTGAGTTTTTTGTAAAAGATATGAATGAAATCTTTTGTCGTTTTTAGTACGATGTACTTTTTGACTTTTCCGACCAATTACGAGAACAATGTTTTCTTTAACTTATATAGAATTAATGAAATTTTATGATTTCATAGAACATTATTTTAATGAAGCTTCTATTACATGTTTTCAAGTAAACTTTTAGTCAACTTCTTTTAGTTTAAAATTGTATGACATGTTAAGAAAGGAAAAATGTTTTTCTAGTAGAAAGTATATTTTCCTCAAGAATGGAGTTCAAGTGTTTTATCAAAATTTATTTTCCATTTAAGATAATACGTGGTTCTGTTTCTATCCCTATTTTTTACATTGATTTGATAATGTTATGATGGAATTAATTTTATGACTTCCTTTTATCTTATATAGATTATGTTATGATGGCATGATGTTTAAGAATCCCATTTTTATTACATGGGTTATGATATGATGTATGATTTATGATTTTCTGGAACACATACGAATGGTTTCATTATGAGATTTGTGGGACCTATATCTCCCTCCGATGAATTGGGTAATGATGTTTATCCAATGATACAAACATGGCTGGAATGGTATGTTAATCTGGTTCAGTGTTACAGGATTGAAACAAGGAGTGAACTCGATTCAGAAATGGACATTGTCCACTAAGATGATCTTGGCAGTAATGCCTTGGCTACTATGGAAATCATATCTTGGGCTTAATGGGTTTCCATAATTAAATGATGTATTCCCATGCTATTTTATCATGATTTATGTTCCACTGTTATCTATGCCTTACGTACTGCCATGTTTTATTTCATTGCTCATGTTTTTGATGTTTAAACATTATGATCATGTTTTTTAGTTCCAATGTATATGGTTTGTTTTATTTTCTACATGCTTACCCTTACTAAGAATTTAAGCTCACCCTTTATATGTTTCATTTTCCCCATGATATAAATAAAGGTTTTAGGTAAGAAAAAAAGGGGCAGATCTTTATGGGAGATGTTGAAGATATTTCACCTTGATTAGAAGATTATGTTCCAAGTTTTCAGAGACATTAAACATATTACAGTCCTTTGGCGTTGGTTTTTGTTATGTATTAAGTATTCAAAAAAATGTAATTTAATGTCTATGTACATCAATCTTTGGGTCTCCAAAGTTGGTATTAGTGGAAAAGGAGGTAGGAATGAATCTGATCCTTGGGAACTCTCACTTGCGAGCATTGGACGAAGCATGGATCTCCACCCAAGAGCTTCATGAATAAATGGTTGCCACTGGGGATGGTGGTGTGTCCCACCCAGGGGGTGTAGCCGCCCATGGAGTCCCCTGATAGGTATCAATTATAGTCCACTGGAAGTAATTCCAGATCGCTATAGTTCGTTTCAGAGGAAAGGTTTAGTTAACCTATGGAAACTAGGATGCGAAAACATTAGTGAGGTCCCTAGATATATTTATAATTTATGTCTAGGGATGTCCTTATGGTTTAGTAAAAGTATAGGTTATAGTCCTAGAATTATAGTAATGATCTTATAATTAAATCTACGATGTTATATATTTAAGTTATGCCCCCTTTATTATGTTTTTTTACCTAGAATGATGTTTTCCCTTCACAGTATTCTTTTTGGGTTTTAGAAAATGGAAGGAAACAGGATGATTCACGATAATGGAGTATATGATGGAAAATGGAATGATATTCTTCATTAGAAACCAAATTAAATAGGATTTGGTAGTCCAAACATCATTATTATGCCTAATCAGCAATCTCAAAATATGATCAATAAACTAAACTTTGGTAAGTTTCCTGAATCAGCTAATAAGGGAAATATGGAGGTTCATGATGATCATAGAGGAAAGAAAGTTCAATTTCACCATGTAAATCATGTGGGAAGAGGCATCAAGGAGAATGTTTCAAATGAACTCGAAGATGCTTAATGTGTGGAAAAGAAGGAAATAAAGAAGTAAGTGCAAAGGAAAAGGTTCAATAAACACCATGGACAAGGATAATGGTATTTCTAGGGCATGAAAAAACGGTTAAATGTATTAAATGTGGAATGTATGGGCATTATGCAAACCAATTCCATAAGGTAAAGTCTTGTGAAGTTAATTATTAAGGTTGTATGGGTAATATTTATGTCGATGATGATGAAGAGAATACAAATGATATGTGAGTTGAAAGAATTGTTCAAACATGGTCAATGGTTTAAGAAGGTAGTCGAATAATTGGTGTTTATCAAGATTTATGTTGTATAAGTAATGGTACTATTGAATAAAGAATCATCTAAGGATTGTTACAATATTATTTCTCTAATGTATTTGAAAGTATATGTTGAATGGTACCGGTAACCATAAAAGGCTATTCAAATATTTTTGGAAGGTAGATGATATGTGCATAATGAAAGGATATGATATATTGAGATGTTTGATAGTATTAATGGGATCATGACTGATGTATGGACAATGTTATTTCATGGTTTGAGTATATAGAATTTTTGGGATATGATATGTTGAAAGAGTTAACTTTTGATAGCATTCATGTTATCACTAAGGTTCAAAGGGTATTCTTTTTTCAAGATAATACATGAGTAAGGAATTAAAAAATTTGGAATGGGACCAACAAGATATATCTGGGATAAATGATGGTATTCACATGCTCGGTAGATGACATTCCTAGTAATTTTTTTCTTTATACAATGAGATTGGACATAAGTATTTTAGATAAGCTTAAAGATTGGAATGAATTAAGTTAGACATAATGTAGTATTATTTAAGGATATATCTTTTTTCGATATTATTGCAGTAATGTTATAATAATGTAGTTTTAGAAAAAGGGAAACCCTGCTTGATAGGTGATAACCCATCACGTCAGACATGGATGTGGGAGTCGAACCCAGAACCAAAGTTCGGCAGGCCTTTATCTCCTACCAATGGCCTACAAGAAGTCCCTGGTAAGTAGAATCTAGTTTTATTTTATTAATTGCTATCATAGATGAAGTATAAGTCCATTTTAGCAACCATATACGATTAATCTCAGCAAATATGGAATTATGTATATTTAAAAAATTGTGCTAAACTTTTTGTGATAGAAACAAATGGAATGACCTATCATTCTATCACATGATCTACTAATACTTCACGTATGACAAATTCAAATTCATTTCTTTAAGAGATGAATTAGATATTGTTCAAGCCATGAACAATGGTGAGATTGTACCAAAATCACGTAAGTATTTCTTTTAATCCAACAATTCTATAGAATTAGGGAAATTATCTTGATAACTAAAAAACGTTGTCCTAGTACCCTCATACCCGATGAATTATATGGTACCTTAAATCATCACAAATTTATGTCATTGTGATTGCTGGCTTTTACATATCCATTATCTCTACCACTCTCCCACAGAACTTGATGGTTAGATTTCTCTCCCATATCCATATTTTCACCTATGTTCTTCTATGTGGAAACCCAGTGATGAGTTAATTTGGGTTACCGTTACGTTTCATACATTAGTTCTTAAAATTATGTTTTAGTATTCCTTTTTTACAATGTGGGTTCATATGAATGAAACTTTGAAGTAGAAAACCATTTATAACCCCGACAAATTTCGAGTGCGAAATTCATTTTAAGGGGGGTAGAATGTAACACCCCAAGATTTTATAAGAAATATTATTGTAATTTCATTGATATCTTGTGTTGTACGCTACAACAAAATTAGATTGTGCTATACGCAACACCGTATTAGATTGAAGAATACAGAACACTATTCTTGGCTCATGTTACACACAATTTGAAGTTCGTTTTGTGGAAATTATTATACAAAACATTAAGTATTGATATATTTTAATTTATAAATGAAATAATTTTTGATTATGTTATACGCAAAACCAAATAGATATTTCACTACAGGCAACTCTGTCTTGGCTTTCCTTACAGGAAATCACGACCTTCTTCGATAGCATGTGTAGTACGCAATACAAAGATTCACTAAACGAGATATTATTATAATATTATTATGAACTAGCCGTTATGAATATTAATACCCATTTTATGAAATATTATAAATTTTATCATTCAAAATGGACTTCATTTTTGGATTCAGAATATCAAAATTAGCCTAGGGTGAATTTTTGGTATTTTTCTGAAAATATTGAATTTTTGATGAATAGTGAAAACATTGGGTTATTATTTAAAAAACCACTTTTTATTTAAATAAATATTTATTTTATTTAAATTTATTTTAAGTAAAAATTGATACATAATGCCTATATATGTTCAATGTAAGTCATTTGAGTCAGTTTATAATAATTTTAGATATATAAAAATTGTATTAAACTTTTCACCGTCTTTTCCCACCTCCTAGAAGAATTTGAAAATTTACATAAAACAGAATTTTACCTCTTCTGTGACTGGAATTTCAAAATCACGAGAGACACTACTAATATCAAGGAGTAAAATGTGGTTAAATAAGATAAAAATAATTTTTGGTGAATCAAAACTTTTTACTTTTATTTACCATAGTTAAAAGTAAATAGGGTAATTATGGGTACGATTGATATTATTATTACCCTAAAAAATGTCCTAATTTTATTGGATATGTGTAATTCGGAATCAAAACACCCTTAAGAATAAAATATTACCTTTTAGGTCCACATGGATTAGATTAGGACACTTATTACTATTTTATTTAAAGAAGAGTTAAAATAGTTAAAATCAATGTTTAATAACTAAAAGATTTTTAATATAGGGATATTTATAAGATAAATTCGACTATAAATATTCATTAGAAAGATAAAAATATTTCATATATAATGGTATTTTATTTATAATTTTGATACATTATATAATTTAATTTATTTATGACACAATGAGGATGCAATAATTACTTTATTAATGAAATATTAACATAATTGATGTTATGAATACCCAAATAAAAGTAATTTGATACTTTTTAAGAATTAAACTAATTTAATAAGTTAATATTACATGTTATTATTGATTAAATTAACCTTTTTTGAACTAATCATGTAGTTATTATTTTCACAAAAATCCATTAACAAACAGTGTCAAAATCGACATAAAATCGTTTTTAAAACAAATATTATATTATTAATTGTTAGTATATTCCCAAAAATCTATGGTTCGGAAAAATGACTTAGATAAGGATACATATATTAATAATTATCCACTTGGGGTTCGTTTCTATTGTTATAGTATGTTTATTAACCATATAGTGTAAGAATACAAGAAGACACGGTAAAAGTTAAATTATTTAACTTAGTGATAAATCTAAATGATAAGGTTAGAATAGTAACCTAAACTTTTCTAAAACCTATTGGTTGGGCGTATTTCGACCCATAACCACTTTAGATTCTAAATAAATCAATTTTGAGCTATTATAAACTGAAAATGATGTTATTATAAAATAATATATTAAATTTTTCAAAAGGTGCCCCTCTCCTCCCTTATAAAAAGGGAACCCCTTCCCTCTTCTCTTCACACCCTTTTTATCCTTGAAGCTTGGACAAACCCTGACAATTACACTTCTCAACATATCTAGTAATATCATAGAGGTTCTGGTCTTCTCATAATACAATCTCTATTTCCTTAAGAAGAAGTTTAAAGGAGGTGTGTCGAGGAAGAGGTAATCTCTTCTACCGACTCTTTCAAGATTCTTTCTTCCTATACTTCCTATTATTTAGTTGATTCATTATAAAGTAATAACATAAGAATTAATTATATACTGATATGTTATTATAAATATTAATCAGCCATATTTCACCTTCTATCCATCCTACGAAAAACTAAATCATCACGCGTGGGTATGTATGGAATACAGTCTCCACTCCGTGGTGTAATCTATTTTTCCACCACCACCGTACTTGGATGGGTATAATGGTGTAAATAATAACAATATATAGTTATTATAACATAATAATGATTCTATGATATTATATCATCCACTCCATTTCAAATCAATAAATATGGGAACGATATCATCGCTCATGCGTACGTACGGATTACCGTCTCCACGACGCGAGGAGATTCATTCTCCATGTTAACCACTCAAAATGATTATAAAGTATATATAATGAATAATAATGAAATATATGAAATGATTAAGATACTGGATATATATATATATATGTGTCATATACTTACTTTCATTCAAGTAAATAAGGAATGGAAAACAACGTTCATGCGTACGTACGGCCTACCGTCTCCATGAATGATGTAATTCTTTCAATTTATCGATCTGTTATATATATGTATATTCTAAATATATATTATATATAAATCATGTTTAACATTCTATAAGTATGTAATCATGATCTATGTTATCATATAAATAATTACAAGTCAAAACACAGACGATAAATGAAACGATTTTATCCAAAATGCTAATTTAACATGAATTTACAAAAGAACAGGTAATATAAAGTCATAAGTGAACCATATATGATATCATAACAATGAATATGATTCTTTAATAAGTAAATTACATTATTTAAATCATTATACAGGAGTTTCAGTAACATATGAATCATATCCGACATAAGGTAAGGGAAAATCTCACACTCTCATTTTTATCCGAGATTGTTTATACTTCAGAATTTACTAGGGAACATTTATCATCCAAATCCATGTTTCATTAATAAGTAATCTTATTTATATCCTCCTAATTTTTTTTAAATAATCTTTTACCCATTTTTGAGTTTTTATTAAATTATTTGACATGAATTTTTTGTTGTTTTCAGTACGGTGTACTTTTTGACTTTTGCAGACAATGTACGAGAAGAATGTTTTTTGAACTTATACAGCATGAATGGATTTTTATGATTTCATAGAACATTATTTCCATGAATAATACTTTATATGTTTTCATGTATATTTTTAATAAACTTATTTTAGTTTAAAATTGTATGATTCGTTAAGAATGGAAAAATGTTTTTGAAGTAGAAAGGATATTTTCCTCATGAATGGAGTTCAAGTGTTTTATCAAAATTATTTTCCATATAAGATAATATAGGGTTATGTTTATATCCCTATTTTTACATTTACTTGATTATGTTATGATGGAATTAATTTTATTATGTCCTTTTATCTTATATGTATTATGTTATGATGGAATAATGCTTAAGAATCCCATTTTT
Source organism: Viscum album (assembly GCA_963277665.1). Taxonomy (NCBI): domain Eukaryota; kingdom Viridiplantae; phylum Streptophyta; class Magnoliopsida; order Santalales; family Viscaceae; genus Viscum; species Viscum album. Next base: position 910,023,471 of record OY728148.1, read on the forward strand.
ATTAAATGGGTGATGATATGATATATGATTTATGATTTTGTGGAACACATAAGAATAGTTTCATTATGAGATGGGTGGGACCTATATCTACCTCCAATGCATTGGGTAATGATTTATATCTTATGGGATAGACATGGTTGGAATGGTATGTTAATCCGGTTCAGTGTTACAAGACTAAAACAAGGAGTGAACTCGATTCAGAAAGGGACTTTGTCCACTAAGATGGCTTGGCAGTAATGCCTTGGCTACTATGGAAATCATATCTAGTGCTTAATGGTTTTCCACAATTAAATGTTTTATTCCAATTCTATTTTATCATGATTTATGTTTCATTATGATATATGCCCTACGTACTGCCATGTTTTATTTCATTGCTCATGTTTTTGAAGTTTAATCATTATGTTCTTGTTTTTAAGTTCAAATGTATATGGTATGTTTTATTTTCTCCATGATTAACCTTACTAAGTATTTCAGCTCACCCATTATATGTTTCCTTTTCCCAAGGATATAAATAATGGTTTTAGGTAAGAAAACAAATAGGAAAGATCTTAATGGAAGATTTTGAAGATCTTTCACCACGATTAGAAGATTATGTTCCATGTTTCCAAAGATAATAAACTATTATGGTCATTTGGTGTTGGTTTTTGTTATGTTTTAAGTATTCTTAAAAATGTAACGTAATGTCTATGTACGTCACACTTCAGGTCTCTAAATTAAATATATAACAGAATAAAATAATAAAATGAAGAATTTTATTTTAATTTAATCTGAAAGCATTGAAAATTCACCAACAAAATAGTTCATATATAAATGGAATAATCTAATATGTGTACATCATCTATGGACGTCCTATTTTTCTGGAATAATGAAAACCCCATGATCTCGAATGATTTGACCATTATTTGATGAAATTGACCTTAAATCACTAAATGTGAGAAACCAAAATCAATGAATAAAATATAAGGAGATAATCATAGGTAGATAGAGCAAAAATGTACCTCAATTAAAAAATAAATTACATGAAATCCTCCAAAGATCAAGGGATAAAAAGCAACCAAAGGGAAAAATAGAGGCCGATTTCATAGTCAAACAGATAAGAAAAAGAGTCCCCCTATTAAAAACATATATTGAAGAATTTTAATTCCCTTCACATAAAAACACCATGAGCTATATGGTGGTACACCTATAAAATATGTTGCATCTTCCCAGCCACCAGTTTCTACATGTTTCAATACTGTAGACAAACCTCTCCTAGCTACATCTGATGCATAAAAAAGACTCTCAAAAATTAAAAAGTCCACATTCCCTATAAAATAACACTTTTTGGGTTATAACCTTCTTAATTTTATTTGAAATCCTGTTCAAAATACAATCCATGCAGTAATTCAAAAAAATAAAATTTCCTTTGAATTTTGAAGCTTGTATAGACATGAGGCATCACATAAATAAAATAAAAAACAATATTTTTAGAAAAAATGATAAATTAAATAAAAATTAAAATGAAATACCTAGAAAAAATCATAAAAATAATTATAAATAATACTAATGAAAACTAGTAAAGGATGTAACAATGGAGAAGAAATTAAAGAAAGATTCATTTTTATTTTTTAACAATATTTAAAGAAATTGTAAATTATCCAAAATAATCATATAAATTAGAATATAGACCATCATAAATCAATATTAATATAATTTTCACATAAGTGATTGATTTCTAAACAAAAAATAAATAAAATGTATTGTCAAATCCACACAGACATATCCTTTTAGTTGAATTGTCAACCAAAGGGGGTGAAGTAACAAGTTGACATGTAATGCCAAGAAATAATCAAATTGGATAAAAATATAAGGGTTTTTTTGAGAAATAATATATATTTTCTAGTGATAAAAAATTATATATAAATAGTATCAATTTCATTTGTAAATAAAACCCTAAAGACATTGGTAAATTATGAATCAATATATCAGAAACCAAATAACCAAATATTAGTTTTAAAATAATATAAATTACATGATAAAAATGATAAAAATTCATTGAATGGTTATATTAAAAATTATATAAATTAACAGTTTGTGTATAATATTATACATTTCGCATAGAATCGAAATTGTGTCAAAGAGAACTTTTCATAGACTTAATCTTGGTTTGGTGTTCTATAACCCCTTTTATAATAATTTTTTTATTAACAAAATTCATAATACCATTATTCAAATTTTTTATTCAAATATTATATTCATTTATGATTCCTTATTTTCCATATATTAATTTTTTTAAAATAAATATTTGAGTGTAAACAAATCTATTTTCCACCATTGCTTCAGTTTGGCGGTTCTAGTCCCTTTTCATTGAATATGTGTTCATCATATTTTTTATTAAGATTTGGTATATTTATTTGATATATTTCAATAATCCCATGTACAGTTCATGGAACACATAGGGATGGTTCACATAAAACACTTTAAAATATTATTTTATGTGATTAATGAGATAATATAAAAAATGAATTTATTTATGAATATAATTTGGAATATTACTACTCCATAATAATGAAAACATGTTAAATCGACCATTCTTATTAAAAACTATTATTATTTATGTTATTATACATTAATGGGGTAAAAAATAAAACATTGTTAATGTTTGCGGTAAAATTTGTCCAAACTGAAACACATTAAAATGACTAAATGAGTAAGATCATGTTATTATAAAGTAATAATATAAATTTTACTAAAATATTATTGATTAAAAAATATGTTATTAAAGGGGTAAATAATTTTTCATAATATGTGGATGTAATATACTAATAATAATTATTCTGGGTTGGATAACCCTTATGTCCATATATGATAAATTTAACTTTCATATAGAAATAAATAATTAATAATTAAAATTTTTCCATTAAACAAATATTTTTTATCCATAGATATTAAAATTAATATTATTTATATTTCTTTGATTTATTTTGGATTTTATAAATTTATTTTACAATTTAATCTGTGAATTGTTTTAAAACATTTTTGGATGTCATTATTTTAAAATAAATAATTTATTAAAAAAAAAGAAATTCATAATATTTGTTTCTTTAAAATTAATAATATTTTATCATGTTATTGTAAATATTTTAATTTAATTCAATAGTAATTTTTATTATTTTTATTAAATAATATTTCAAACTCCAAATAAAAAATTATTTATATCAACATTTTATGGTTAATTCCAAATGTGTATATTGTTTGCTGATATTACTCCCAATGACCCATACTCTTTAATAATGGTCATATAACGTTTATTTTACCCCCAATACATCCTATGAATTCATTCCATTCTAACATAACATAGTGAACATCTCATTCTAGTAGTTCTTATTTTGGATTTCTTAACATAATTTATCTATTAAGGGTGTTTTTTTTCTCATTATAGGTTTTTATAATAATAATGATTTTCAAGTGTGATTATGATCTCAGAGGTTTCTTAGTTTTCATAATTTAATTCACTTATAATTATTATACCATTTAATTTTATGCAATTTTAAGGAATGTATTCCTCCCTGGTATGTAATAATCCAGGGTGTGTATTCTATGGTTTCATTTAGATTAATTGTAATGATCAACTATGAGGGAATACATTTAAGTAAATTTGATTTATTTCTTATATTTTTTATTTTCTTCTAATGAATCTATTCATTGCACTGACTAAAAATGTAACATAGGGGAAAAAAATAAATACATAATTCTATGTTATTACATATGTTATCTCGAGCCATATCCCATAAAATATCCTATATAATCATAAATAATCATCATCGCATAGAGGCATCACATCCAACTCACATCAAATAGATATTTATAGGAATCCTATATAAATAAACCCTACATAGCCATCTTGAGAATAATCACATATAAACTACCACATCAAAACCATCTCAGTAGAAATAAAATCCTAACAACCAAATCATGACCACCGTAGGAGGCCTTATGTTTGAATCTGATAAAAAATATAACTGCATTACAAAATTCCATGAGAGGAGAAAGGTCTAAAATGAAAGATCTAAAATCAACCCATCTAAAAATCAATCCATTGTTGGTAAAACATAATAACATGTAACACAAAATGATCTTCACATAACCCATCATCTACGGTTGACATGAACTCCCAACACAAATCAAACATCAATCTATAGTCTTCCATTACCCATGGTTAGAATATTATTGAACCCATAGGATAATCCATTCCATTCTGACATACAGAAGCATAGTTTGCTTGACCACCCAACCCTAATAATAATATTTCCATAATGAGTCTATCTACAAACCCTAGATGATTCTTTTCCTCCTCATGATGCACCATCATGGTTGAAACTCTCACCCAAACCATTCAATCAATATTTATTTATCATTATAATATTAATGATTAATATAATATAAATCATTTATTCAATTATACATGTAATCAGTAGGATATGTAAATATACAAATATAGATCACCACGACACATGGATTGGAATAATTCCTAACAATGTATTTCAAATTCACTCGAGTGGACCCCCAACTACAAACCCTATCTATATATACCATTCTCAAAGGACCAAAACAAGTTATTTTTATATTTTTACACTCTCGAATTCAAACATAAGGAAAGGGTACCAACCATGGTCTACTTGTTTACATCACAATATTTAGACACATTTTAATTGAATCCCATCTAGAAACATTAACCATTAAATATTATAATTAAAACAAAAAAATTATTTTCCATGCTTGTCATTTACGTTTTGGAATAACATCCAAAACATCGTTATGACTAAACTTAGTCAGTCCTCGCATTCCCATCAGGTAGCTATAATTATCATTATGGTATATCCCCTCTAAAAAACACACTTGGGAGTTAGGAAAACTCCACCAATATATTATACTTTCAAAAGAAAAATATTAAATACCTCTCTAGTACAATATAGACTTATTCTTAATCCAATCATCCACTATAAATAATTTCACATACTAAGTAGTAACTAGGAATTTTTACAGAAGCTTCATGATGTCCTAACAAACCAAGTTCATTAACTTATAGGTTATATATATTATATATTAAAAAAAATTTCCATGGAAAAGAAATTACTGTCCTAGGAATCATATTAAGTGTTCAATGATCCATCATGATCCTAAATATTTTTATCTTATCTGTAAAATTTATGGATTAAAATATCATTTTTATTTAAGGATTATTTGAACCATGTAAATAGACCACAAAATTGTCTCAAAAAGATAATAAATATTAAGGATATGATTAAGGACCAACTACCCCAAAAAATAGAGGCATTTCCTTCAAAAAAACCAATCCAAAATTTAAAACTATTCTTGACCTGCCACTTCCCTTCAATACGAGTACCTAACCCCAATATGAATTTTTATTAATTAAATATAAACAATTATAGTTGATTAAAAATAATAATATAATAACTAAATATTCTAATCATAAAAAATGGTATTAACACCATATTGTAAAATGATATTTAAATCTAGAGAGATGGTGTTCAGTCGACCCCAAACACAGAGCCTTGATAAATAAAAAATAAATCCATAATAATTGTAAATAACACAAAAGATAATCAAATCCTAAATTTTATAGAGACAAAATTTAAATATTATTAGTGAAATTCCTTCAGAACCACCATAAACATCATGAATTTATCCTCTTAAAATACCCCCTAATATTGTAAAAAAAATCCCTTTAAATCACAACCTGATTCCACAATACTTTGAAAAAATATGTCTCAAATATCTACAAAATATACTAAAAAAATCCAATGAAATTGGAGTGGATTATATTTAGAATATTATTTTTAATATATCACATTGATCAAAGAATAATGATCCTCCTATTGTGATGAATAAAATGAACATAAACTGGAGATATGGGAGCTCAAAGGGGCCATCTCCCCCTCAATTCTATCAATTGGAATAAGAGAGTCCCCATGGGTTTATCAAATAGGGGATTAAATTTATGGTTCATACTATGTAAATAAACTGTCTACATTGGTTACCAGGTCATCCAATTGAATCCACCAACTACTCTATCATGTATCCAATACCAAGCACCATACATCATGTTTCCTCGGGTAGAGGGAACCCTCCCTTGAATTCTTACTACATACCCATTACCTATGAAGTGGGTAAGCAATGACCTATTTTAGCCAATTATTTTCAACATTACATTTCCAATACTCCTCAATGATACCCTAATAAATCTCCATGAAATATTCCTTCATATAATTCATCATCTAAACACTTCAGATCCATTTCATATAACCTAATACGAATGCAAATCTAAAAATTAAAATTTATTATAGTTCTACTATTTTTCAAACATGACTCACTTCTAACTCCATCTACCTAAACTAAAGTGGGTCATTAAAATGTCTCCATAATAACTCATCACTCTACAAGACTTCACCACATGAAATTCAATAAATAACTTTTATTACAAAACCCCTGATACATAATATAATTCCACATCATCTAATAGTTGTGGTCATTCCAAATATACAACTGAACCATCATCTATTGTTAAATATTTTGGAGATTATTCCATCTCATTTAACTAGTTTTTTTATGGATAATGTGTTATTTTACTCATATGAACTATCGTAGTTGATCAAAAGTGAAACACAAACCTCATTATCCCACACAAAAAACAATTCATAAAAACTAATTGGCCAGCATGTTAAAATTCTGATAAATTACAACAAATACCCTAAAAATATCTATTCCTAAAATAATAATTAATTCTAAATACCTTGAAATCATCAAAAATTAGTTGATGTCACTTTTCCTTCTAAGTACAATTATAACATAGCGTCACACCTGGGTGTAACCTGACTATTCTCATTAGAATATGTATTTTTTCCCTAAAGTATATATACAGACAACAATACCTTGCCTCATTCAAAATATTAACATCATATCAATAAGAATCACCATTCCCTGGACCAATTGAAACCACTAATCCATTTCATCAAACACACACCCATGCATTTCACTAAATTTTATCTAAATGCACTGCCATAGTTAGCTAACAAGCTCACCGACCCAATTTCTATAGCACAACCTCCTAAACATATCTTGGAATTTCAAAATTAATTTATATAAAACAAAAACTTATATCGAATAAACAAAACAAAAAAAATACCCCTATCCTAGATGTTTCTACAAACAAATCACCCAAACATTCATATAAAAATTATTCAAATGAGTACTACATTCTTATAACAATTAATGGATTTATATCTATATTAAAATTTACATCATCATTTCTAATTGATAATAATCCTAAATAATTTCCATCATTAGAAAACTCTAACACCGATGATCAACACTAAAAATTTCTATATAGTACTATATCCCAAGACCCTATCTATGGACAAATGAAACTACATCACCCTATATAATTTCCTTATAACTCTATCAGAAATCCATATCTATTACACCAAGTCTTAATAGATATAACTCAAGGTCCATGATCTTTCCCAATACCATGTGAATCACATATTCCAACAAACTGACAATTGTACTGCACTATCTTCCAACTCAAAATCCATTTGGTTCCAGAATCATTATTGACATGTCACTCTCTTAATTCCTTAATTTTCATAACCATATAATCTTCCCATCAACATCTCATTTGTCTCAATGGTAACCCTCTCATATTCATATTTTCATAACATGTCATAAAAAATTTATAATATAGGACAATAACCTAGACACATTAATAAAATGATGATTCCTTAGTCATTTCATTATCTCCTTATTGAGATATCATCTCATTAATTGATTATTCCATGATTTATCCGAAATTGAAATATTTTACAATAATATGTAGATGATCCATGATTTGATAATTGTATATCACTATTATACCCTCTTATATCATTAAAAAATGGATCTAAATAAAAAACCATAATTCCATTAATTCACTTCATTAATTGTGTGAAGATATTAAATCTACAAAATTTGAATTTCATATGTTAGAAACCATGAAATAACACCAACATATTGTAGTGTGATCCATATCCTACAATAGAAACATGTATTATGGTAACAATTACCCTACATTAATTCCCACCAAATCCCCAAGGAACTTTTTGGACCCCCAAAAGATATCAATATATATATATATATTATAACTCTCAGAATAAAAAATACTAATCCTCCAATTATACCTTACTCTAAGCATAGAAAATCAAATTTAAATTGATTTTCACAACATCGTAATGATATATGAAATTAAAACCTCCCCACTAAAACACTTCTCTTCTCTAAGAAGTAACCATATACATCCTATATGAACCATTATAAACAACAAGATTCTATATAGGATCCAATTTACTTATATGATACTTCATATGGTCATGTTGACATAACATTAAAGGTAGATTCAATTATTATAATCCTTGTGATCCCATCAACCCATCCCTTTATAATTCTCAACATTCTTCTAATTATCCAATTCAACTCCCTCCAAATCATCATGGATAATTGATCATGAAATTACCCAGTGGAAACCCCTCCTCATTTAATATTTATAAAAACATTCCACCCCATTCATTTTTTCACTGATTAGTTCGAGAAAATATACATTACAATTACCTACTTAAGGAGACATTCTAGAATTCTTAAACCATATACATCATACATCATTCATTGATTTACTTAGTAAATAAAATAGCACACTCACTCACCAGCACACTGAACCAACAATTGATTATTCAAATAAAAGTCTATTGTATCCCTTTAGTGAAAATATAATTAATTGAAGGGACCAAATTATTTTACAGATCAAAGTGATATCAATAGGAATCAATATCTTATAAATTGTGTCACATTACTATCCCAAATCCCAACTTTTCTATGAATTAACTCTCTAATATACAAACTCTTCCATGTATCCATCGATCAATACACATATATGGGTGTTCTATATATATTATTCATAACCATGACACCTATAATAATCACTAACATAGGACTAAAAACATCTCTGATTTGAATCCACAGAAATTTATCCGATATGTAATTACATTAAACTCATCTGAAAATAGGGTTCATGGATAGAAGATCATCATTGTGGGATACCCACTATCATGGTTCCCTTATCATCTGTCTCCATGAATTTTTTCCATTACACCCCCATTAACTATACAATGACATAGGTGATCTCCACTTGTATTTCTAAAATAGGTGCACATCTAGATCTATTATAAATGATCTAATGATATATGAAATCTATATGAAACATTTATCCAATACTAACAACAATAAACTATCAAAAATGTAGTCTCAATAGATCTAACATAGGATCAAAAACATTTATCATTACTAGAGGAATGTTGTTTTCCATCTCATTACCGGCCACATATATCGCTAATATCAACTCATAAACACATAAATTACCACCTCACTCTAGTTAATTAACTATTTTAATTCCCTAACCATCACACAATTCCCCTGACCTAACATAATTTCATAAGACACAATGATCATGTCACCACTTTTATCTTTCCATAATTATTATAGATAATCCATCAAATGAGCTAATCATTTTGACATATCTTCTGGTCAATGAACCCTTAGATAATACACCATTTCACTATAAATACATCAACTATAACACTAATCACATTCCATTGTATCAATCCAATGGGTCCTTCTACACTTTACCATACTGTATAGAATATCATTCTTTAACCAAAACATGTCATTATATCATGGAAACATTCCCATTTCTATTTCTAGATCACAAAAGGTGAAAACAATTATGAATATTGTATCATATATGTTCACTATCCATGCATGACCTTCAACATACCATTGAATATCTCATTATATAACTATATATAATCCATGAAATTACATAGTGTTAGACACCATCACAATTTATGGGAACCACTGTGATTACTAAAACTAATACATCCATTAACATACTAAAAACCACCCCAATCATGCTAATAGAAAAATTAAAGATGAACCCGAAGTAAAAATCCCACATAATTATTATATACAGTAATCTCACAATATAATTTATGTGAACATTATAGCTCTACTTCTATAATGTAGATTTTTTTAAAAAATATACTCATTAACATATCCCACATTGTATCCAAGTCCAACCATTCATAGCCAAAACATTCTCACATTCCCAAGGATAATCATAGGTTATATAAATACCCATACAACATAGTTTTAGAAAAACACAACCTTATTTTACGATTGTAAGTGGGTTCCCATATAACCAATATCAAAATCGATCTCAATACATATCTCTACCAAAACCAAAAATATCTATGAAGGTATCTAGCATGGTTCTGCCATTCCATACAATCAAACTCATGACATATCAAGATAAATCCCATGAGTTCTATTCTCAATCTTCTTCCCAAATATATAATCATTTCTCCAATTCATGTAAAAATCATCATACACACAAATCCTCCTGCATGATTTCACTCCCAAAAAAATTTAAAGGTGTCCCCAAATGAATATACAACAAGACTAATTTCTTATAGAGTGTAAAAATTTCGAACCAAAAACATCATCCCATGATTTCCGACTATGAGATCACTCAAAAGACTATTCTAACCCATCACATAGATTACCTTATCCATTTACAAGAGATCTCAAAAAATAATATGAATTGAACTTTATACAAAATTATAACATATGTCTTGCTAATATCTCATGTCACATTAAAATGTTACTAGGTACTCACTCTAAACCCATATTCATACCCCTAATAAGTTACAGTTCTAGGGGAAACATCCATGATTACATCTCAAATATCATGGGGAATCTCATAGGTTGATACGTCCACTCTGGGGTTATAAACACACCAAGATTCTTGTACTAATGATACTACCCACTATTGCTATTAGTCATCATCAGGAATATGTGTACCAAACTACCCCTTCAATGATTTAGGTCACATTCATATAAATGTAATAATTTAACCCTTTAAGGATCCTTATTAATAAATTATAGCCATGTGGTCTAGTATATTAGAATTTAAAAAATAAGTTACTTAAAAAATTAATAAAAAACTCATTATTTAATCTTTATGTACACAAAATATTATTATTCCTTTTACAATAATAGTACTATGATAACACAAAATCATGAACTATTAATTTTAAAATATACTGCTTATATGATGAATGAAGAAACACCTATTTCTAGTCTTAGAAAATAGAAAAATGAGAAACACAAATATACCCAAAATAGTAAACATTAAAATAATCTACCCAACTGTAACATCAAAACATCAGAAAATCAATTGTGACTCTATAATGACAAGGATATTATCACATATGTAATAGATAGGTTTACATAATATCATGCATCCCATGTTCTAACTATTTCTTTCTCAAGTATAGTATTTCAAAAATAGTAATAACAAGAAAAAATTTTCTTCTACAACTTTTAACATCCCAACCCATGTCACACTACAGTAAGCCAACTAAATGGACCCATGACATCAAGAACACCTCCTTGTATTCCTGAGGCTACCGAATTGAAGTTTTGGTATACAGTTATTACTTGGGGAGACTGTATACTCATATCATTGTTTAAATACATAGAATACATAAAAGAAAATTTTTCATCATAATTGGTGACAGAAAAAAGGAAACACTATATCATGTCTAGAAAACATAATAACACACACTGTAGTATATAAGAGAATGAACTATCCAAAATGTCCCATTAATTATGAATAAATAATACTGTTCTCCTTTTGGAAGAAAATATACAACATAGACCAAAATTACTTTGAATTGAAATCACAACATAGTCATGAGTCATAATCTAGGATTATATCATTGATCCACTCAACCCCATTTGAAAAACCATTTAATATAGATCCTATAACCTAACCATGACTGAAATCAAGAGGTCAAATCAAATACTAAAGTGAAATGGCCTCTTGAGAACGATGTGAGTACAAATTATCAGACCACTAGTAATAAAATCCATAACGTAACCAATATATATTGTGCATGTATAATGTTATATTCTTAGGATCAACAAAATTTAATGAATTTTAATCATAGTACATTTTGGATGCATCTTATAATCCATGGAAATGCGGGAGTGACCATACCTACTTAATCTGTGTTGGTATGTCCATAAAATTTCCACATAATGTCACCAAGGGTTGGTTAAGTTACTATTTATAATACCATCACATAGAAGCATCAATAATCATGGTGATATGAACCTTCACTTGAAATAATAATATTTGATAAATTATTAGGATTATATAAGCTCAACTCATATACAACCATATATCATATATTAAAGGGGTAAATTATTTCCCCAAATTCCACATTATTAGGATGGGGGATAACACCTTCCCCATATATCATAACATAATATTTGTATGAATCATGCTTCCTTTGTAAATTTCTATATACTATAATTGGGAATAATAAACACCCATTACATAGTCATATATCAAATAGGTTGATAAATCCTCTCAAAATTACATCATATATCATTAGGGTGATTAACAATCACCCTATATACAATTATAAACCGTCTGGGGGAATATTACCCTCCTAGTATATCATCGTTTATCATTGGTGGGAATAACAACGATACTGTATATCATAACAGTAAGAGATTCCTCATTTTTTAATCCTTTACAAAATAAAAATAGTACAACATAACCCTATATGGTCCCCTGGAACACATCATGGCCTATAAAACTATCATGGTTTCATTTATATCATTTAGTATGGAAGGTTAAAATTCCATATATTAATGGGAATCACATTATTCAATATTTAATTTTATTAATTATGCACTAATCAGTAACACACAAAAAAAACTAAACATGATTGAAAGACATAATTTCAAGATCACACCTATGTTCAAGCTTGGATATCTCCCTCACACCCATCCTATAAATGAAATCATTCCATTGTATCTTTACTTTGATAAAAAAAATATATAATTGGATGACAAAAAATCAACCCACTTAGAAATAATTTATCTTGGAGGTTATAATGGAATCTGAGATTATAAAATACCTACCATAAGGATAATTATTCCAATTTCGTGAAACAACCCTTCATTGACTGATTAAATTAAACCTATCTGCTTTTCGATTTTTTATTAATTTTATTAATAACCCTCTATAGAACATATACCATATATTAAATATTAATGGTTATTCACACAACCAAATGTGATGGATGTATGAAGCTTATAAAAAAGAGTATATTAAAAACTAACATATTTCTTTTTTGTAATTGTCGTTGAATAAAAAAATCATTTATAATTGTTAAATGGAATCATGTCAACCGTGATCAATAGAATTTTCCCCATATATGCGACACAAAACATACCTTTTGGACAAACCATATCCCTATAAAATATAACCATGAACCTATTTGTTCAATTTCTTTTGGAATCATGACATGAACCTCTATTAGTAGATATATTTTTTTCTCAAGAATCAAATATGTTATTCATAGATAGAACAAGAATTAAACATACAAAATTTTATACTGATAAGGAATTTCAACGATAAGACACTCCTCTATCAATACATGATATCTTCACCTCGATAACCTTTACTGTGAAATATACAATATTACATTGTGATCTACTTCAATCCAATAATTTATTCTATGAATGTACAGTTTATTTTAATGTGGAGTCCACCATGATATGGTGACCTAGATCATGGAATGGTCCCACACCATCCATTTGAATTATTCTAATGCAATAAACATAATTTTTTGGTACTTCTAAGATATATACGAAAAAATGGACAACATTAAAATTTATAACATGAAATAGCACCTTCACAAAACATAAGTCCCTAAGGCCACATCGATTGGTATCCTATAAAAAAAATTAAAACACACACAAAGGGTTCATAATGTGATCATTATTATTTATAAATGTAACTTTATTTTATCTTGTACAAATTAATTCAAACACAATACCCACAATTCCTATGTCTGTTTGATGCCCCTATACCCAGACTCCCTGATCTATTTCTATAAACACACACTTTATGTATATAATATAACCCCAACATATGGGGAACCAAAAATATATAAATATATATGATTTTATTTTCTATAAATATCCACTTCATTTTAAATAAATTAAACCCTTGAACTTGTAGTTTTAGTGTTTCTAGTGATTAAATATATAATGATTTTATTTAAAAACATTCTTTGACATCTCCAACAAATTATCTTGTCACATGATGCACTCAAAAAAAATATATGGTAAAATAATATTCATTATTTTTTATTAATGGAAACATAAAAATGGTCATCTTAGATGCTCATTCAGTTTAGAACATAAGTTATTTCAATCAAATATAGTATGCACGGACAATATAAACATGTTGGTCAAGAACCTAATCATGGTAAATGAATGTAGAATGATTAAATAAAACAAAATAAGATATGAAAGATAAATAATGAATGATTAAATATTTATTTATATATTAAGTTATAAATATGGTCTAATAATGTCAAATTATGATACAATTATCATAATATATAATATATTAATGCATTATAATAGGAAATGTGCTATTAGAATGTGGAATTTATGTAAGAATAGAAAATAATTTTTTTTCTAGGGATAAAAAATGTGACCATCATAAAATAGTGGAAAGAGTCCCATAGTACATTTGGTTAAGTCAAAATTCCCATAAATATAGTGGAAATAAATCCATAATGGATTTGGTTTACTCCTCATTATCATACAGATGGTGGATATGGTTCTATTGTGGATTTGGTTTACTCTACGATCCCTTATTTATCATGTCATTATTTTTAAATCATAACCCAATTTATTAGAGATATATATAATTATATTTACACAGATTATATAATGTAAAAATATACATAGGTAGAAAACATGAACATGAAAACATTCATAATTTTATATTAGATTAATTAATCCAATGGAAAAAACATGATTGGCAAAAATTGTGAGATTTCATGATCTTGATACCTCTTTAAAATAATTTAGATTGTATCATTATATCATATATGGATTGAATAAAAATATGTATTAATTAATATTAATATATATTAAAAATTTAAAAAATATCATTATATAATTACATTAAAATGTAAAAATAATTATCTTTTTCTTTATTAAATCATTTCTCATATAATTATAAAAACATAAAAAATATTTTTTTTGAAAAATAATTATAGAGTAAATAAAAATGTATTTTAATGTTCAAGAAACCATAAAAATATAACTAATAACCAAATGAATAATAAATTTTATTAGTTTCATGATATATGTATCATAATATTTTATCATTAGAAACATTACTGTAAACAATCCTGATAAACGATGAGATAGTTACATAAATAAGATAATGATTTGGTAAAATTTAATAATAAGACCCATGAAGAAATAATGTCAATTGAAAGCTAAAATATAATTAATATAAATAAATTAATGATATTACATGTCAATGAGTCAATATATAATCACCATGAATGAATATAGGTGCATAACATAACATATGTATTAAAGAATGAAAAATGAGACAAAAATCTATTACATCTTCAACAATTTTTTTAATCATAACAAAAAGTAAATAATTATATCAAATGGTAATATAAGTTTAATTAAAATAATTTTATTTCTGATATAACATGTAATAATATTTTTCAAAACACCCCATTAAATAAGAGATTGTTGAATTTGGGTATGTCTCCTAGAAATAAAATTGATAATAGAAATCCCTTAACATTAATCTCAAATTATATCACACATCATTAAAAAATATATAATACATATAAGTTTATTATATTTATACTATGGAACCATATACATATATATAATTCCTTTTATGATTTTATTATTTCCTTTTATTACATTATTATTAATATTTCAATTTTACATCCATGTTTCTGTATATAATTGCTTTGTTTTTTCATAAATGTTCTGAATTGTTATTTTTATAGAATTATTAAATTGATCATTGTCTAATTATATCTATAATTTTAACCATAAAATAAAATCATATATATTATGTATATATGTACTTATACTAATACATAATATTTAAAGATAGAAAATTAAATACACTAGGGAAGGAGACCATAGGTCATACGTATGCATGTATTTTGTTTCTATTTTCATGTCATGTTTAATGAATGAAAAAAATAATATATATAATCATTATAATATCAATTTTATTTCAATTTTATTATATTTATTTATTATAATCCTCATTAATAAATTCCAAATAAATCGTGAACCAATTACATCGCTTTGTAAGGCGGTAATCCACTGTATACATGACAGACCTAATCATATTCCCAAAAAACGGAGACTATGATGTGATATGAGATATAATAATTTCATAATAATAATAAAATTAAAAATATTATATAAAACAACAAGTCCATAATTTTTTCTTACCTTGAGAGGTGTTAGTGGGAAAATGATCCCCAATTACCAGTCATTTTTACCCTTATTTTATAGTTTAACCCTCCATAAACCCATTTTACCTTAACCACAGCAAATATGTGTAACTATTTTTTTATTCATCTATATCAACATTTATGTTTTTCTTATATTATCATATAAAATACATTGAATCAAAATATTGAATTCATTTTTGAAAATTTATGCCATATTAGTTGAAATTTTTTATATAAAACTAATATCTCCAACGTGATGAGAAGTAGGGGTTTTTATAAAGAAAATGCTCTCATGATTGTAATGATTTTATATCAAAAATAAATTTTAAATTGATTATAATTAAATAAATTATATTAATGAATTTATTATTGAACTAATTTTTCTTTAAATAAAAATTAAAATATTATTTACCATTATGAATATTTTATTTGAAAATGAAATATTTAATTAAAATTTTGTATTTTTAACTATTCCTAAAAAATTGAATCAATTCAAAAAAAAATCAAAACATTAAATATAATATAATTTTTAAATGTTGATTTAAAAATATTATTTTATTTCATCAAAGTGTTTTTCTAAATTTGTGAATAATTAAAATTTAATCAAATCCGACATTTTTATTGAAAAGAGGGTTTTTTATATCTATATTTTTCAAGCACTAGATGGTTTTTGTTTACTCTATGCAAAATATTAATAATTTTATGAATAAAAATTCAATTTATTTATATAAAATATATGAAATTAATTTATAAAATAATAATTAGTGATTATTTTATTTAATTGAAATGGATAAATATTATGAACTTCATAACAAGTTTAAGGGAAAAAACTTTTTAAAAGGAAAAAATAAACATTTACAAAAGTAAAAAATAAAGTTCATTCAAATGTAATTGGGTGTATTAAATATAAATAAAATACTAATTATGTAAGATTAATAAAATAAATTGTAATTAAAATTATTTTTTTATTTAAAATATGTTATACTTTTACTAAATTGTTATTTTCACTATTCACTGAAAAATCATCAAATATAAAAAAACCCAAAATTTCATAATAAGTTACTTTTTATATGATTACTTCCAAGACGAATTTCATTTTATAAAAAAAATTCTTCAAAAATATCAGAAAATTAAATATATTATTTCCAATAATTTAAATTCTCTTTGATGAAATCGTAGTTTTAAAGAATATAATTACATTACTAAAAGAATATTGATTATTTAATAAGAATTTATAAATAAATTAATATTGAGTAAGATAATTATATTTATATTTAAAAAATTATTTAATAATATTCATACATTAATATTTAACTATTTTGTTATAACAGTCATAATTAAACTAATACTATTTCATTGTAATGCATGGTGTCTTGTGTGATGCATAGTACTGATGAAACTCATTGTTATGAAAGATAAATAGAGTTTTTCTTGTAACAGTAGCCAAAATTAGTGTTATATGTAACTCAAGATAAACTCAGTAATCTATGCACTAATATCTAAACTTATTGTTTCATGTAACACATCATTTTTAAAATATTAAATTCATTTAATAATATTTTCAAAAAATCATGGTATGATTCATTATACCACCCTTAAAATTAATTTCATCCTCAAAATTCATCTCCTTAATCAATTGGTTTTCATTTAAAAATTCATTTATTTAAATCCACAATATAAAAATCAATATTAAAACATCCATCAAATGGGAATCCTATTAACATAAAGGGTACCAAATAACTCATTCATAGGATTCCACAATAGAGAACCTATTAAGGAAGTAATGATTTAGATATTGATGAAAAGCATTAATATTTATAGAGTCATTGAAATAACATATTAAAATAATGTGGTATACCCAAATAAGGTTAACGACCACAAAACCATAATCCAAGAGTCATTTGAATGATCATTTATATCATAGAAAATGTAGATAACATGGAAAATTTTTATTTCAATATCAATTTTACTAATGTTAGATAATTTTCATGAGTATATATTCCTGAAGGAAATCAGGATTAAAGAAAAACATGCCCTTTTTAAATTAAACAAAAATAAAAGTTCCAGACAAAACATTACAAAACATCCTTACACAGGTGGGTAAATACCTTGCACAATTATCATCAAGGAAAAGTTGACTAAAAAACTCCAGAGTTCTAAATGACAATCTAGAGCTAACCTCTATAATTTCTCTTTTCAAGAGGGAATCCACCACATGATTGGATTCATGAAAAACATGCATAACAACAAGAGAGATATGGTCAGAATGTTGAAGGTAGTCAGTCCACACTAAATGAATCTTCCATGGTGCATTCCTAGATCAAGTTTTCATAATTTGGGCAGCAACCAAAGAATCTGATTATAACCATAAATCATTCCATCCATATTGGACATTGTACTTGATATCTTTTATCATTGTCATAGTTCAGTTTCAATAAAAACCGAATTTCCGAAATAGTGAATGATGTATCCTTTGACCAGACTCCAAAAAGTGCGAAAGACACCACTACAGCTAGTAGGTCTAGGTGCACCAGATGTAGCTCCATCAACATTTACCTCTAAACACTATGTGATAGGTTGAATCCAACGAATATATTTCACCATGAGAGGATTATTTGACTTTCCATTATAACCAACAGTCCCCATTATCACAAGGTCATATATATCATTATTCATGGACCTAGTTTTAACATAAGAAGCAGATTGAATGGACAGGTGGACAACTAGAACATCAGCATGCAAGGAAGGTTTCTTATTACAGAACATCAAATCTTTGTATTCCCTCTATAGATAGAAAATACCATAAATAATGGCATTGGTGAGAAATGATTGAACCTTCCCATTGCTGGTGTACCTGAAAAAAACTATTAGTAAAGATTATATGGAATGTATCTCCAATGAATACTGAAAATAGCCTTCAAATGTGACCAAACACTACTAGAAATGCAGTAGTTAACAAATATATGTGACATTGATTCCTCTGCTCTCAAAAAGAATAGACAGACCAAGCAAACACTCCTCATAGTGTGTTGTATACAAAATTGCAGGGGAATTCTATGCCTCCAAATCTAAAAGAGTTTAAAATAATCAATAGGGGGAACAAATGGTGAGAACATTCTAGAAATCAACAATGTAAGAGGAGCTAAAGGACCATAGAGGAGTATATAGGAATCTTCTATGGTGATCTCCCCATTCAGATTGTTCACCCAAACAAGATTGTCCATAACATAAAACATGTACCTGGACATTTCCACATGCACTTGGGTAGGAAGAGCCACCTGCAATGATTTGTCAACACATAGATCAACAATGATTTTATCCCTTAAAGAGCTTGTCATTTTCATATCAGTGCATATCAGACGAGACTGCTATTGGGTTGTCAAGCAGTTCAGTGGGGACTTCTTGCAGACAATCGACCTTGAGAATACCATATGATCAGAGTAGGCCAGATTCAATGCAGGTCACAGAGAAGAGGCCATGTACCTGACCCACCCATTATACAGCTTCTAAATGTATATAGTTTATAGTAAGTCATGGGACATATCCGAATTAGAATGTAGCTTCCAAGTGAATTTTTCAATCAAAGAATCATTAATGATTCTGATATCCTTAACACCCATTCCACTCATATAAATAGGTATAATAAACTCTTTTCAAGAAACTGTGATCAATTTCCTGTCATTAATGGTACCAATCTAAATGAAATTCCTAATTTTTCTACTCAACTCTCTCACAAGGGTTCTAAGAAATATATAAAGAGAAAAAGAATATAAAAACATTAGTGGGTTAACAAAATTTGCCAAAAAAATCTCATGCCATGATATAGATCTCCTGTTCCAATTTCCTAACTGGTTAGTAATTTTTAGAGAAATATTCTCCAGATTAAACCTCTTCAACCTACCAGAAATTATATGCAAGATATTGTACATAAATAGTAAATAGTTGTAACACCCCGGGTTTACGAGTCAGTTTTATGATTTGTCAATGTTCCATAATGACATAAAATACATAAACTTTTGAACGAAAAAATATACATAGTGAGCGCATTATTTATACAAAAACCAGAATACATCCTTGGAACACAATAACTACACCATTAAACCCATTTCTATCGATAATAAAACAATTGGAGGACCACCGAGAGACACAAAAATGCTGATCAAGTAGTTATCATCTCTTGGATCTGATAGAAGCACAAATGTTATAGCAAAGAAAATTGAAATGAAACTAAAAAATAAGAGGAACATATAAAACCATCTCCGAAATAAATGGTTTGAGAGTCATGATATTTGTTTTCCTGAGTGTTTGAATGACCCTTAAAACATTGATATTTATAGAGTTTTATCCGACCGTTATAAAAACCGACCGTTAGAAATTATAATTTTTAAAAATGAAATATGATAACTATTAATAAAATAAATAAACAATACTTAAACAGAAATTAAAGAAACAATATTTTATTATAATGTTTTGAATAAATAGTATTTATAAAAATTGACGTTTAAAATAATATTATATTTACTATATTTGAGATATTAAATAATGATTATTAAGGTTTTTAAAATGATTTAATTATTATAATTTAAGTAATATTTTTTATATAAATTATAAAATTATTTAATTAATTCTAATTAATTGTTTTATGATATTAAAATTTCGAAACAAATTAATATTATTTCAAATTGAAATTATTAAAAGTATTTTTATAAAATTAGAATTATTAATTTTGATATAAAGATAAAACTATTTATGTCTATATATATATATATATATTTATATATGTATAACGATGATAAAGAATATATAAAGAATAATAATATATATAAAACAAAAAATGGATAAATGTTTTGGGAATAAGGGGTTTTCATTTGAGTCCTGTGCGGGGTATGGTTTCAGATCAAAATCTGTAGGTCGCGCCGCTGAGTGAAGTCCAGCTGAATCTTGTCAAGCATTGTTCTTATTCATGGGTTGTGGTCGATGTGGAGTCTGATTAGTCACGCGGTGAGGTGGAAGTGATGGGTTCATCATCACATTCGACTGTGAGGATGGAGATTTTATTTTCAACCAAGCTGAGCAAGGGTTCGTAGAGTTCGAACGAGGTTTTTCATGGAGAAGGGAGGTAGACCGGGTACGACAACACTGTTTTTTTTAGGGTTATGTTTGAGTCCGATTTACATATCGTTCAAGTTCAAAGTCCACCACTCACATGATTTGCTTCAAATTGAATCATCTCGACCTGATTTGAAAAAAAAAATGATCTGCAATTTTGATGTGTTGTCTCGAATCCGCAAGTGGATATCGATTATATATATTTTTTGTTGTCTGAATATCTTGTAATATTGTTAATAATATCTTGTTTAGTATGTTTTAGTTTCATCCAATTTCTTATTCAGTCAATGATCCCTATTAGTGTTTAATTTATTCATTCTGATTTTATTCTTGGACTATATTTTGATCTTTCTTTAATCCATTGATATGAAGATATCATTTTTGTCAGCAATTCTATTTTGGACTATTTAAAATGTGGTTTTGGATTGAAGTGTAATAGAGAAGCCACTATTTATTCAATCAATATCTTTTGGTGCATTTTTATTTTTGTATATGATTCATCAATTTGTCACCATCTTAATTTTCTACAACTTATTATGATACTGCAAATTTTGTCATCACCAATTATTAAAAAGGAAATTTCAGTATCACATTTAATTTTAATCTTAACATTGAAGTCATATAAATTCTATATAAAGTAGTATTGCTTCTCTCTTGGGGGGGGGGGTACTGTGTGTGTGCATTCGGTGATGCTTCATAAAAGAAAACAATAGACTTTTTTTTCTTTGTCTTCCAAATCTGAAGAAGAAGATCTACTCTGGAAATAAGAAGAAAATAATAAGTAAGGGATTATGTATTTTCAAAATTACTTTATATTAATTCCCATATTATTGTTTTTGTAAGTGTGAAACATTTATTTCCAATATTTATTCATTTTGATATTTTATTTTCGTAAGAGATAGTTTAGCTTTGTTTTCAGATACCTCCCTTTTTAATTTTTAATTGTAATTGATTTATTGAAATAAATCATTCATGTTTATGTTTATCAAAATTATGTTCAAATATGGTTTAGTATAATGGGTTAAGGGACTGTTTGTTTATCATGATTTTTAATTTCATTGGATTGTGTTTAAGGTGGATTTTTCTACACATTTAAATCCTCATAGAAATACATTACTATTCTCATTTTTTTTATTTCAAGGAAGATTTTCTTATGTTATATAACATGGTTTATATTTTGTGGTTTTGGGTATTGAAAAATTATTGTTACAAAAGTTTATTTAATGGTTATTTTAATCCAATATCAACATGTTTGTAGTTGTGGACATATTTTGATATGCTTTAGTAAACCGTTCTAAAATTTTTAGAACAATTTATTTATTTTAATTTTATGATTCTATTTTTATAATTAAATCTTATTTTAGAGGGACATCACATATAAAATCAAGTGAAAAATATATATATATACCTTCATGATGTGAAAATATATAATTTTTTTAATTAAATTAATAGTTAAGTAATAAATCAAATATGAATTAATAAATTACGAATATCATAATTTTATTATGTCAAATACAAGTCACCTAAAAATCAAGGTTATGGCCATATATCGATGATCGTTTATGAAACATCATTCATGAATTTGCATATATAGGTATATACACATATTCATTAATGTGGGATTAACTTTTCAATGAAATGAAATTTTCATGTAATTGTATGAAATGTTTATAGACATGTTATAATTTTTAGTTGTCTTGTACATGTTCATATTATAATTTTACTCATGAATGAAATGTTGATTTAAAAAAAATATATCATTTATAATATTCAGTGCATGCTCATTATTATTTTATGATTTGGAATTAAAATAATGATTTAAGTCATTTAAATATTCAAACAATTCATAGATATTTCTTTTTATTATTTAACAATGGAAGATCAGGTATGTTGGTGTTTATGTACATGCCAAGTGATGTGAGTTTTTTGGGAATCAATACTCACTAGTGTTTTTTTCATTAAAAAACACACACACAGTTATATATATATATATACTTATATATAGATATCATTGGAAATTATTATTTAAATTCACTGACATGTTTAAAGGTAAAAATTCTAGTGAGCAATACTAATTTATATATATTATATGTAAAGAAAACTTTAAATGATTTCAAAAAAATATCCGCACTTGCTCATTGTAAAAATTGAAGATCATTGGGGAGTGAACCCATCCTTCGCTCTGTGGGTAGGCCCAAGACGGCCTTCAACGAATTATGTTTCCTCAAAATGATGTTTTGGATTAATGAAGTTTGCTTAAAATTTTCCAAAGAAAATAATTGGATTAGTTTAAAAGTGTTTTCAAACAATAATTAATTTTCAAAATAATTACATAATTTTGTAAAGGTTGTTTAACAAATGCATTTACAAATGAAAAGTTTCAAATGTATTATCAAAATGATATTTTTAAAAGAGATTTATCAAATGTTTTCAAAACCCCTTACTGGGCATCTTTTATGCCCACCCTACGTTTTTAAATGTTTTTCATAGGTTGCCTTGAATTACAGAGTTGGTCATATTTGTTGTAGTGCATGCAAAAGCATAGTTGAAAACTCTTTTTGTAACTATGATAAATGTAATGTTATGTCTAATATTCTATAACCTAGACCAACAAAATATCCTTATTTATTTATAGTGTTGTGTAATGGGATATTCACATTTAAAAAAAATTTACACAGAATTTTCATGCACCTAGTCAAGAATAGTGGGATCAGGGTGTTATAATTGGTATCATAGGTACGATCTAGATAACACTGAAAATTTAGAACCCTCCGATAAATCGACTTTCCTTTCTCAGTCAGCATCTTTCTTTGTAATTTTTAGATGGAAGGAAGGAGAACTCAAACAAGTATCCTAGGCCTTCTGGATGAATTACTTGCTATGATAATGGAAAAATCATGCAAAGAAGAATATATGCCCTACGAAGCCATTAGACATTGCTATAAATGACTCTATAATATATCAGGCCCAACAGATATACTTCATTTTTATCCTGGTTCTGGTTTCATCTTCAAAGATATCAGATAGATCCAACGTCACTTCTATCGATGCCAAGGGGCATATTACAAAGGACTTCCTAGATTCTTTACTATGTTTGAGAAGTCGGAATAATTCTCAACTTTTTATAGAGCATCTGAAGAAGGTAATCTTCGCATATCTTATATGTGTAAACTTTTAATCTTTTTCATCCCATGAAGAATTTACGATGACTTTGAATCTTTTGAAGACAGTGCCATGAGACTTTCTTATAAGAATCAAATTCAAGATGAACTTCTTGAATAATATTTTGATTATCATTCCTTGAGGAATGTCTACCGGTGCCTACACCCATACAACCCCTCTTTCACTACTTTCATTTGGGTGAAGGAAGTGGAAGATTTTGAAACCACTTTGAACATTAAACTCATTGGAAGACATGCCAACCATAGAAGACAACTGTATAGACCTTGGGGACATCATGTGAGACCTAGAATAGATGGGAATTAAGAGCGAAAAGTGTTAATGAATTGCGAGGGAGCAATTGAATTAAGTGGTGGAGAATATAACACCATGGGTTTACGAGTCGGTTTTATGTTTTGTCAATGATCCATAATGAAATAAAATACATAAATTTGTAAACGCAGAAATATACATAGTGAGCACTTTATTTATACAAAACTCAGAATGCATCCTTTACACAAAAGAACTAACCCATTAAACCCATTGCTATCAATAATAAAACTATTGGAAGAACACTGAGAAACACAATGATGCTGATCAAGTAGTTATCATCCCTTGGACCTGATATAAGCACAAATGTTATAGCTAGGGCAATAACAATGAAACTAAAAATAAGAGGAACATATTAAACCATCTCTGAAATCAGTTGTGTGAGAGTCACGATATTTTTTTTCTGAGTGTTTGAATGACCCATAAAATATAGATATTTTTAGAGTTTTATCCAACCGCTATAAAAACTAACTATTAGAAATTATAATATTTAAAAATGACATATGAAAAATGCAGATAAAATAAATAAACAATACATAAAGGTAACTTAAAGAAACAATATTTTATTATAATGTTTTGAATAAACTGTATTTATAAATATTGAGGTTTAAAATAATACTATATTTAATTTATTTGTGATATTAAATAATAATTATTATGGTTCGTAAAAGGATTTAATTATTTGATGTTGTGTAATATTATTTTTATAAATGATCAACATATTGAATGATTTCTAATTACTTGTTTTATGATATTAAATTATCGAAACATATTAATATTATTACAAATTGAAATTATTAAAGTTTTTTTATAAAATTAGAATTATTAATTTTGAAATAAAAATAAAAATATTTTAATATATATAATATATATATAACGCTGGAAATCCTTTTTTTGATTTTCAAAAGCCGGATTAATGGGTTTCGGTGCCCAAGCATACAACCACAACATAAACCCAGAAACAGCAATCAACACACTAAAAACATCAGTAAAAATCATCAAAAGCGTACTCCTCTCCGTATCCCCAGCCAGACTCATCTTCTCCAGTGGCCGAGGCTGTTTCCCAACTTGGTGTCCTCCAATACTGAGGACTTTGCACCCGATTCCTGAGAAGTTCCAGAACAGGGTCTGGTGAAATCCTCTCAGCCACAATGTTGTTCGCAAAAGACACAGCGACCTTGCCTTTCTTCCTAGTTGCTGAACGAGTCTGCATAGGCCGCAGTAGACAGGAGTAATCCTTCCTTGACCGACGTCTTACTGTGGGTGAACCAGGCCCTCCGACTGGAAAAGAGGTTTTCTCACTCTGTACCACCTCACTGAACAAGCGGTCACCTGTTCTGCTCACTTTCTCTGTCCCTCCCAAAGGGAACTCCCTTCCTTTATCATCCTGACCTGTAGTAGGGTTCTCCATCACCGGCAGAAGCACCCCCACTAAAACACCTTCATCCACTGTTACCGCAGGGACTACTTCCAGGCCCTGCTCAACCTGGCCCTCATCAGCTCCCACCACAAAGGCGTTTCTGGTTTCCGTGCAAATAGCCAAGGGTGATTGCTCCAACCCCAGTCCCCTGTCACCCTCTTGCATAACCTCCATAGCCTCCATTATGACCAAGACAACTTCAATCTCCAAACCTCTAGCCAACTGATTTTCTAAGGCCCTGTCACCATTCTCCTTACCTGCAAAAACATTCTCTTCCAAGCATTCAGATCGACCATCCACGGAAATGATAGAGAATCTATTACTCAAAGGTATAAAGGGAGGAGCTACAAGATCCAATCTCCTGGTATCCTTCGAACAATCCAATTTCGGATGACTACCTGGCCCCTTCCCATCCAAAGAACCAGTACCCGAATCACCCTCCAGAATTGCCTTCCCAGTCCTGACTGATTCCCCATCCAGTGTCATCGAAGCCACCCCAGAGCATTCTCCTCTGGTAGCCGGCTCCACCGGTCTCGAGTGAGAACCCTCGTCAACCTGCAAACAGTTATTCCCCTTCAAGTCCGGGGGGATATATTTCCATTTACCATCTCCCTTGGTCGACCGAGGAGGAAGTCCCCTATGGCAGACCTCAGTCGAGTGCCCTAACCTCCTGCAAGACCCACAGAAATCAATCCAATCTTCATAAATCACCCGCTGTTTATAGAGGTACTCTTCACCGATCGTGACAGAAACATAATCAAAGGGAGATCTAGATGCGTCTATCTCAACACAAACACGAGGATTCACTGGATGACAGAGTGCTTTAGTTAGACTATCCGCGCAAAGGAATATACCTACCATATTTCCAAGCATTCGGATAATTGCAGGGTTCTGGAATGGTAGGGGAAGCTTGGGAAAACTTACCCAAACTGCGATTGAAGGTGAGTCCCTTTTCATGTGCAGGTCGAATGACCACCGCAGCAGTAGAAAACGAGATCCCTTGTAAAAACGAGGCGCGCTTGACCATGCTTTTATCAAATCAGCCTCCGTCTCGAAGCGAACCATTATCTGCCTATTGTCGAGTAAATCCACCACCGCTCGTTCTTGGAGATCCCACGAAACAAAAACGAAACGATCAAAATCATCAACCGAGGGCCTCTTGTCCTTGAAGCGGGCAACAAGAGTGAGATTCAATAGGTTGGTCGACTCAGAAAACTCCGTCGAGGATAAATGAAGATTCGGGACCCCGTCCACCAGATCCGGGACCTTAGGGTTTAAAGCCACATTCGGGAAGGAAGGGAGAAACTTCGGGTTAGAGAAAGGTTGGAAGGCCATCTCCCTCCTAAGATACGACGATTCTCCCTCCCCCATTGAGGGGGGAGGGATCGGCACAGAGGCCTCCGTCGTCACCTACAATGATAAAAGATATATAAGAAAATAATATATATAAAACAAAAAATGGAGAAATGAAACAGGAATAAGGGGTTTTCATTCGAGTCCTGTGCGGGGTAGGGTTTCCGATCAAAATCCATAGGTCGCACTGCTGTGTAATCTCCAGCCGAATCTTGTCGAGTTTTGTTCTTCATCGGGGGTTGTGGTCAACGCGGAGTCTGATCAGTCACGTGTTGAGGTTGAAGTGATGGTTTCTTCATCATATTAGACTATGAGGATGGAGATTCGGTTTTCAACCAGGCTGAGCAAGTGTTCGTAGAGTTCGAATGGGATTTTGTACCTAGAAGAGAGGTAGACTGGGTATGATAGTGCAATTTATTTTTTTAGGGCTATTTTTAGTCCGATTTACATCTGGTTTGAGTTCAAATTCCACCACTCACTCGATTTGCTTCACGTTAGAGCATCTGAACCAGATTTAGAAAAAAATGATCCGTGATTTTTATTTTTTGTCTCGAATCTACTAGTGGATATCGATTATATATATTGTCTGTTACCTGAATCTCATGTAATCTTCTTAATAATATCTTGTTTTGTCAGTTTTATTTTCATACAATTTATTATTTAGTCAATGATCCCTTTTTGTGTTTAATTTATTCATTCTAATGTCATTCTTTGACTTGATTTTGATCTTTCATTAATCGGTTTATAAGAATATATCATTTTTTCAACAATTCTATTTTGGACTATTTAAATTGTGGTTGTGGATTGAAGTGTAATAGAGAATAAACTGCTTCCTCAATCAATATATTTTTCTACATTTATATTTTGTATTTGATTCATCAATCTGTCACCGTCTTAATTTTCTACAATTTATTAGGAAACTGCCCCTTTTTCATCAATGAATATTAAATAGGAAATTTCGGTATCACATTTATTTTTAAACTTAATATAGAAGTCATATAACTGCTATATAAAGCATTATTTCCTTCACTCTTGGGGGGGGCGGGACTATGTGTGTGCATTCAACGAGGATTCATAAAATAAAACAAGTGACATTGTTTTCTTTTCCTTCCAAATCTGAAGAAGAAGATCTACTTTGAAAATAAGAAAAAAATAAGTAAGGGATTATGTATTTTCAAAATTTCTTTCTATTAATTCCCATAATATTATTTTTGTAAGTGTGAAACATTTATATCTAATATTTATTTATTTTTATATTTTATTTTTATAAGATATAGTTTTTTTCTGTTTTCAAATACCTCTCTTCCTTAATTTTTAATTGTAATTATTTATTCAAATAAATTATTCTTGTTTATGTATATCAAAATTATGTTCATATTTGGTTTAGTGTAATGGGTCAAGAGACTATTTTTTATCATGATTTTTAATTTTATGGGTTCGTGTGTAAGGGGGATTTATCTACACATTTAAATCCTCATAGAAATAGATTATTATTCTCCTTTTTATTTAATTTCAAGGAAGATTTTCTTATATTAAATAATATGGTTTATATTTTGTGGTTTTGGGTATTGGAAAATTATTGCTTCAAAAGTTTCTTTAATGGTTATCTTAATCCAAAATCAATATGTTTGCAGTTTTGGACATAGTTTGATAAGCTTTAGTAAACCATTCTAAAATTTTTAGTACAATTTAATTATTTTAAATTTAGGACTCTATTTGAATAATTAAAATTTATTTTAGAAGGGACATCTCATATAAAATCCAGTGAATAATATATATATATATATACTTCCATGATGTGAAAATATATAATTGTTTTAAATAAATTAATAGTCAATTAATAATTCTCATATGAATTAATAAATTAATAATATCATAATTTTATTATGTCACATACAAGTAACATATAAATCAAGGTTATGTCCATATAACGATGATCATTTATGAAACATCATACATACATATCCATCTATAGGTATATACACATATTCATGAACGTTGGATTAACTATACAAAGAAATGAATTTTTAATGGAATTGGATGAAATGTTTATAGACATGATATAATTTTAAGTTTTCTTGTACATGTTTATATGATAATTTTACTCATGAATGAAATGTTGAATTTTAAAAAATAGTATTTATAATCTTCGGCACATGATCATTATTATTTTATGATTTTGAATTAAAAGAATGGTTTAAGTCATTTAAACGTGAAAAAAAATCATTGATATTTCTTTTTATTATTTAACAATGGAATATTGGGTATGTTGGTGTTTATGTACATTCCATGTGACGTGAGTTTTTGGGAATCAATTCTCACTAGTGTTTTTTTGAATAAAAATTCACATATATATATACATATATATAGATATCAGTGGAAATTATTATTAAAATGCATTGACAGGTTTAATGTTAAAAATTCCTATGATCAATACTAGTATATATATATACAAATATAATTAAATAAAACTTTAAACATTTTCAAAAAAATATCGGCACTTGCTCATTTTAAAAATGAAAGGTCATTGGGGAGTGAACCCATCCTTCACTAAGTGGGTAGGCCCAAGATAGCCTTAAAAGAATTAAGTTGCCTCAAAACGATGTTTTGTTTTAGTGAATATTTCTTAATAATTTCCAAATAAAATCACTGGATTAGTTTAAAAGTTTTTTCGAAGTATAAATATTTTTCAAAATCAATACATTATTTAGAAAATTTTGTTTTAAAAATGCATTTAAAAGCGAAAATTTTAAAATATATTTTCTAATTGATATTTTTAAAAGCGATTTATCACAAAATTTCAAAACCCCTTACTGGGTATATTTTGATCTCACCCTACATTTTTGAAATGTTTTTCATAGGTTTCCTTGAATTCTAGAGTTCGTCATCTTTGTTGTAGCGCGTGTGGAAGCGTAGTTGATAGTTTTTTTATCTCTGATAAATGTAAGGCAGTGCCTAATCTTTTATAACCTAGACCGGCAAAAGATCCTTATTTCATTAAAGTGTTTTGTAATTGTTTATTCACTTTAAAAAAAATTACACAGTATTTTCAATCACCGAGTCCATGAAGAGAGGGATCAGGGTGTTATAATAGATCTTCTTAACACCGAACTTATGTGAAATTTTATTATTTCTGGAACAAAAGAACCATCCCCAAACATAAACGAGGACATACCTCTGCTGATGACCTATCTTCCATCCTATTCATTATATTAAAAATACTCTTAATATAGGAAATGGTACCTCTATTAGTACTTCTAAAGATAAATATGTTATCTTTATATTAAAAATGGGAGAAAGAAAATTATATCCTTATAAAAGACATCATCTTACATAAAGCAATATTAAAAATTTCATTAAAACACCGATTGAGATAGTATTAAGATATAGAAAATAATTGACCAGAGAGAGTATCCCCCTTATTGACACCTATTGATAATTGAATGTACCCCTTAAGAGACCCATTTACCAAAATAGATTGTCTGAAACTCCTTATAATGGACCCAATCAGGTCAATCAAACCATCTAAGAACCCATGAATTTTAAGAACGGTATAGATAAAACTCCATCTGATAGTGACCAAGGATTTAGAAATATAAACATTTTGATCAATGTTACCATTCCACACTTTCTTTTTCCTAACATTGACACATTAAAAATATGTAAAAAGGCAGTTTTGTATAGTTAGTATTGGGAAAAATCCAAACTCATAGCTAGAAATCTACCCTTTGTCAATTTCTCCCAATCTCTGTGTCAATATTTTGTGGGAAAATTTTTTTATAGTATTTTAAATTTAAATTGTCCCAAAGTCCCTAATTTCTAATGAATTATCACTTTTTTAAATAAGACCAACAAATTTTGAATTTATCCCAAAAGGCATATATAAGGAGATAAAGAATTTTTTTACAACCCTCATAACTTCATCATGAAAAATATCCCAGTAGAACATGACACCTTTTTTGTAAAACAATCAGGTCTAGAAACACTGTCAATGTTGAGAGAGAAGATAGTGTCATGAATTACTTTATCTATAGGAATCTCAATAAGTCCCTTGTTCATTGTATATTCAAAAGATGATTTAAAACACATTGGAAATTCCCAAGTGCTGGCCACCCCACTATCTGAGTTTAGTCTCTCAAAATAATCTATCACTGCATGTGAAATCTCATTCTCAGAACCAAATAAATTGCCTTTAATCTGAATGGGATTGATACTCCCCTATCCTTCCTATCCTGATTCATGAAATGAAAAAATCATGAATTTCTATCACCTTCTTTCAATCATCTAGTTCTAAACTGAGTCTGAGATAAATTTTCCATAAGATTATAGAGTTTGTCCAACTTTGGGGAAACATTTATCTCATTTTGAGATGTCATTTCTAGGGACATGTTATCATTTGGATAGGATGAAAATTTGTTTTCAGCCACTTTAATATCCTTTCCAAGATATAAAAAATTTACCTTAATCTATTCCATTATCTTTTACTTATCTACCTTCAATTTCATACATAGTATATACAAAGGGCTACGAAATCAAAATAGATTTCTATGCATCTCAGACAACTTCCATGCAACCTAGTATGACTAACCATGCATTATTGAACATAAAAGGTACCGTGGTAGACCTCAAACTATTACTACAAACATAAATAAGAAGGGGATTATAATCCAAATGAAATATTGTAATGGTGATACCTAAAACATCAAAAGTGTCATTTCTATCATCAACATGCATAAAACACCTATCTTATTTTGTTTCCGGCCTCCCATTGATAGTGTATCTATACCATGTAAAATACTAACAAGAAATTGGATCCTCATTTAGGCTACACCTAGCAATATATGAAAACAATTCTGAGGATGCTATCCTATAGATAGTTTCTCCAGTGTTTTCCTCACGTCACAAGATAGTTTAGAAGTCACCAATCAATATCCAATTACATTCCATAATTTTTGCAAGATATTCTAGGTGATTCAAAGGTGTTTTTATTCATGTATATAAATTTATGGCATTGAAAAAAGACACTGAAAGAGACATCCTATTGATGCAACATGATATGTTAATAGATTACTGGATTTTCAGAAAAAAATTTACCAAAACAGAATCATGTTTCATGACCCAGAAGTAGAAATCATTATTATCCAATTTGTTTTTATCAACTAGGGAATAACCTATGGTTCCCCTTTTGAAAGATCTCAAGTTCTAAAAATGTATTCTTGGATAAGAAATTAAATTAACATAGGTTGGTTGGTCATTAAAATATTCTTTAGGGCTTTGATCGTGGGATGGTTCTGATGCCATTGGCAGTTCCAAAACATAATCTTCTTTTATTAGAAAATATGAGCCTAGTACTATGTCTATCTTATCTATGAGTAACATTTTCAACATTATGAGCTTCACTATAGGAAGGATTACATGACTCTTGATCATCTAATTTAGAGTTATCATCCTCCTCTATAGAAATGATGAGAATGTTATCCAATTAGCCAAGTCAACCGGACCACACAACAATGTAGCATGTAACCTTCTTCTTCCTCCTTTGATGTATTAACCTGCACAAAATCAGTATATTTTTTTCCTAAATCCTACGAATTGATACCTTGAGCATTATTATCAGCACTAGTATGAGGGGGAGCTGAAGAATACCTCTGATCATGAGTTTCCACTATAATATGTGCATGAGCACTGTCATATCAAGGCACCTTCATATCAGTATCTGGCAATAACACCGTAAGCCCACATTGATCTGTAGATGCAAAAATGGAAAGTGGACGATCATTTTCTAGATTAGAAGCACAACCCAACTCTGAGATAGCACCAACCAGTGGCATTAGATGCCCTGTCTGACTATGAGACAGTCATGTGATCTCAACAAACTGATTATGTGAAAGAAGACAACTCTGGCCAGTTAGAGCATAACAAGTAGTGAATTTTATATTCATTATGTGGAAATCTTCATCTTGGTGCATCACAGGTGCCTCCACAATCTTCAGAAAGGGATTATTTTCATGATCTGAACCATTATCAACATTGAGATCCAAAGTCGTACCCATAGAGTTGGAGGGACCAATGTTAGAAGATAAGGCCTTAGCCTTATTCCTCATATAGTTTTCAATATCTCGACCCTTGATATTATAGTGACTATACAACTTGTTCTTAATATATTTAAAAATAACATGCCCAAATAAATTTCAATTTGAATAGAATTTTTGTTTCCTCTCATAGAAAATACCAAGATTGAGACAATCATCCTTCGCAGTTCACACTACATCTTCAATAAGTGTGGCTGTTAGGTCCACCACAACAGGAATCCTCTCATGTTGAACATAAGTAGGATTGTCTGTCTTCATGTAATGACTGATTATATTTCCAACAGAAGATGCAATTTCCTAGAGAATATGTGGTTTCCAATAAAGAAAGTTGAGATTACTTATCTAAGTCCATACCTATCAATATTTATTTTTAACAGTATTATGGTCAAAATTTCTACCTCATTCATGAATCTGAAGGGAACCAGGACTCAATAAGGCATAACCAAAACACCATGATCTTCTATTGAATACCTCTGAGGGCAAGATGATCTAATATAAGCCACATCACATCGCTATCATAATCCATTCAATGAATCCCTAGATTTCAGAAATATGAATGGTATGATAAATAATATTCCAAAGACTCACCCATTTTGGAATATGCACTCAAGAAATAATAAAAAACATGCAAAGCATATCCCTCTCCTCTATATCATTATGGTTTGCTGAGACATGCACAATGTGACCCAATATGATTATCCTACAATAGGGGGAAAATTACAATCATGGAAGGGGATGGTATATTCCTTCTTAATGATGTCAACAAATCTCTTCTTTCAGACATATATGGCCTGATAGTTATTCAATTTAAACGAAAATTCATTCATGTTGAGGCTGAGGAGATCTTAATGCCCAATTCGATCTTACACAACCACAATAAAATAAGATTCATTCCTTGAATCAATTATTTTCATGTAGGAATCAAATTCACCTAGGGTAGGGTTGTCACCTAAAAACCCACAGTGCTCATCCCTCCCGGTTTTTCTGAGTCATCGTGATAATATATAATTAATATATTTAATCCCATTTCCTAATAATAGTCTCATACTTCGGTTGTGGTTTGATAAATTTCCACCGTATACATTAATTCATCAAACGAACGTATATATGTTGTACCTGAATCACTAATAAAAAATACAATCCATAGATAGAATAATACAAAATCTCATTAATACATAGTTAAAAAAATTTATGACTAGTTTTTCAATACGGATATATAGTTATACAATGGATTAATATTTCAATCTATAAATCCTTTTCAAAATTTCATCATAAACCACTCCACAAATTGTTAACATTACGATACTTCCAAAATAAAAATATTATGAATAATTTCATTAAATTTACCAATATTAACCAAACATTAATCAGTAAAATATCATTATGGATCTCTTATTGGCCGCATACCCAATACATGATCCTTGTTCATATATTCATTTAAAGATCAGTAATCAAAATAATTGTCATCAATTCTAAATTAAAACTTCTACTATTACTATATTCTTGAATAAAAGAATATATTATTGATCTTGTTACATTTATCAAATAATGTTTTAAACAAAATCAATGATAATATAATCTAACATTTCGAAAAACTATTTGTCGGTTATGAGGACATCAATACCATCCAAATTACTGTATCCAAATAAATCATTTAATTATCCTAACAAAACACTATTTTCACATCATCATGATGATATTAAGCATTATATTACATTAATAAACATAATTCTTTTTCATTAATTTACATTACATTCCCATTAGTACCATTTTATATATTTTTGGAAATCTAAAATGAAAAAAATCCATGGAAGAATACATTGATGTTTCATAATTATAATGACCAAAATAACACAAAAAATTAATTTTGAGGAATAATTATAAACAAATACATCACTCATTCCAAATTAATCACACACAATTTATTAAGACTCAAAAATCATATTCCATAACAGATCTTCACTTCATATGTAAATTTTAGTATATTAATCATAATAAATATAACCATTACATAATTTAACTTTCTTATTTTATTCATCATATTTCACATTATTACATAGATATTCATAATGATCCTACATTACACATTGGAACCATTCTACCATCAACGATACTTTATAGTGAAAATAATTATAATTCATTGTGTTAAGAAGACATTACCTTTTTCCATTGCGTTTAAATTAGTTGTGTCTCTATTTTCAACACCTAAAAATACTCTAATAGATATGATATATACACTTGTGTATTTATTTACAAATTATTTACATATAAAATAATGAAACATATTTTATCCTTCGTCATCACTACCAAAAAGCATTAAAAAATTCATCATTCCCTTCCCTGGTGAGTCTGAGAGTTGGTTAAGACACACGTCATTAATAATGATCCATGATAAATTATTGCATCTAATGAAAAATACTTCTAGCCAATTATCATTATATTTATATTCTCATTTGAACTTTATCTATCACATTTAATGAAAATCCAGTTCCCTCTTATTCCCTACAATGAAAAAAATAAAAAATCATATTGTGAGAAATAGTAATCAGAGAGAAAACCAAACTAATACTAAAATATTCATATATTTTGACAAAATAATGACACATTAACTTTATTCTAGGTCATTGATAGTAATAATATTTTCAAATACATCATGATGGTTCACAAAAATATTGTGAATTTATAAATAATATCCCCCAAGAGTGTCACACTAATAGTAATGAAAAACTTATTATAGTGAACTTGGAGATGACATTGTCTAGGTCAATGCAACATTTAATGAGTTATTAGACTAGTGTATCATTTTTCTAAAGACACGTCCACTTTTATTATCTATAATGGGATTTGATTTCCTAGAATCCACTTTCCATAACCTTTACCAACATTTCTGGACATTTTCCAATACATTGAATCATCTATAGACTTATCCATAGTAATATCCCATGACACATTCTTAGAAATATCCTGATATATATCAATCATATTTTCTCATCCAATTTTCCAAAGGATAAATAAACCATTCCATTGATACATTCTATAGAAACATGTTATTTTTATACATGCATATACACATATCTAGATGAATATTTATTCAATTACAGAAACACATTCTTGAGGACCATAATAGTTTAGTTCCTTTATTATATTGGAACACAATATTATTAATTCATGGGGGATCTAAAATGTCTCTCTTAAATATATTCCACTTTGGTAATCATCATAGACATATCCTAATAAATTACTTTATTCATAACCTTAATAAATAGAATATAATAAATGCTGAGCTCAGATTCTTAGTAAGTAAAATCAAGGGAGATGGGTAATAATAAAATGAGCATAAGGGTATAATAACTTAAGAATAAAATTTAGAATAAAATACCCTACATATCAAA
Source organism: Viscum album (assembly GCA_963277665.1). Taxonomy (NCBI): domain Eukaryota; kingdom Viridiplantae; phylum Streptophyta; class Magnoliopsida; order Santalales; family Viscaceae; genus Viscum; species Viscum album. The sequence continues at coordinate 910,060,795 of OY728148.1, forward strand.
TATAAAAATAATAAGTTATTGAATAAATATTTGAGGTTCATCAAAGAAGAATTATATGATAATAAAAGAACCTGATCCATGAGTAAATAACATTTTCAAAAGAAATGTATTTTTTTAAAATACATAGGAATAAAAAAACACTTCCATACTAGTCAAGGGTCACTCCAAAATATTTCATATTAGAATGGGTTCACTCTCTAAACTATTATACTATTCATAGAACACTCCCAAGACAAACATAGGGGGAAAACTCCCTTACTGAACAAGATTCATTCCCTTTTCTAGTGATGATTATCTCCCAAGGCATAAATCCATACCAAATGAATTAGAGGAATACATTGATACTAAATGTATCAAAATAAAAAAAATATTCCAAAAGTGTGTAAAATATACTTTATATCTTATACCATGAAATTAAATGTGTTTTTTAGTCATTTAATCATATCATATCCTGAAAATAATAGAAAGAATTTTACCCTTTATAGAGAATTATTTTTAAATTCCACATGGAATATTTCATGAGGAATATATTTTAAAAAAAAAATCAATGCTTACAACTAAAAACTCATTATTTTTTTGGAAATACTCTTCTCTAAAAAATACTAAAAACATATAAATTATCCATTAAAAATAATTTGAAATATTTCATATGGAAAATATCATTTTCTCTTTGTAAATCATATTTTAAAATTAAAAAAATTTCGAAATAATTTTCACTACAAAGGGAGACTAAACAGAATTTAAAATAATTAATGACAAAAATACTTTTTCTACTTTGAAAAAACATTTTTATACTTATAAAATTTTAATAATATTATTCTTTGATAATATTTTGAATATAAATAAATGATACATTGAATTTTTTTTTAGTTTTTTTTTGATGAAAATATACACCCCTTTTTTAAATTCTCTTTTAAGATTACAGAAATTTAAGAAAAAAATTATCATTGAAAATTAAATTAATATTTTATAAGTAAATCATAGAAGAAATGATTATCTATGATGTTGTAAAATTCCTTTCATGCAATACATGTTAAAATAAATATCCTTTTCACATTATTGGTAAAATCTAAATGGGAATTATTTAGAAAACAATATGGGGATTCATTTCAAAATATTATTGTAAAATTTAAAACAAGGGAAAATAAATCATAATAAAATTATAGAATAATAACAAAAATTTTATCATTTTTAGAAAATTTTGTTTTTAAATAAGTTTATTTTTTATCGAAGACAGAAATAGATAAAAATTTACATTAATGCATTTTATTAGCTATTTTAAGAGAAAATTTGAAAAATGGAACTAATAATTATCAAAATCATGAATAACTACAGTAGAATAAATTTCAATGTTTCATGATAGATGGATCATATTATTTTATCATCCTAAAAATAATAAAAAATAATCATGATTAATAATGAGATTGTAACATAAAATCTTTATGGAGTGGGTGACATTAAATTATAATCTCAATAAAGTAATAACATGAAATGAACCATAAATTACAATAGGTATAAATAAATTTTTCATATTAGATTAAAATGAGGATGTATATAAACCTCAAGAAGGAATATTATTTAAAAACATAACATACATATCAATGAAGGAATATTGAGACAAAAATCCATTTTATAAATTGGTAATCAATTTAATCATAATAAAAATTAAATAATAAATACAATTTAATTATTAAATATATTTAAAATAATGATATTAATGATATAACATGTAAACATGTCTTTATATACAACACATGAAGGAAACAAGTAGGTATTTATCATATGTCTCTGAGAAACAGAAGAGAGAGAAGAAATCCATTACCTAAAGTATAAAATATCTTCACACACATTACAACATTTTGTATAATAATTATATGGTAAGTATACATATATTACATAACAATATTAATATATATAACACTATGTTATTTTTTTATGGTCTATTATTAAAAAATTACAAATAATTTCATTTTAAAGATATGTTTCAAGCATAAACAAATTGGTTTTTCGTATATGTGTGGATTTATTAATTTTTGGATATTTTAAATTGATATTGGGTTTTTCATCTACATAATGTTTTCCATGTAATAAATATCATTTATATTTATTACATATGTATTTTTTGTAGTGAATAATATTTAAATATAGAAAATGAAATACATATTTCATGGAGGGCTTGGTCGGACGTATAAATTAATGTTATTTCCATTATCTTGTTTAATTGAATGAAAGAAAAATAAATGATATAAATTATAATTAAAAAATAATTTTTTTAATATGTATATGTATAAAATATTTTTATTAATCACATACTACATATATTCCATGTATTGCCTGAATGAATTAAATAGCTTTGGGAGGCAGTTTTCTACTATATTCAAGAGAGATATTATCATATTTATACAAAATGGAGAGTATACAGGTATTTGTGATATAATAATTCAAAAATAATAATAAATTAATAAATATCATATATAAATAATAAATCCATCATTATTTCTAGACCGGAGATGTGTTAATGGAGAAACAAATGGAATTGTTTTGTAAGAGGGTAGTCTGCCTTACACTAATTCAATGCATTCATAACCCATTTGAAGGAAGTGGATATTGTTATACCTAATTAACATAAAATAATAAAATATTAGTATATTTATTTTTTTAAATTTATTATACTATCATTTTTTGAAAGAATTTAAGTATTTTGTGGATGAAAAAAAATAAATAGTGTTGATTGATGAACAGTACCACTTCCTTGTGTTTCCACCATATGTGTGCACTAAAATCCATCACAGGATTACATTATATCAAAATTGTGTTTTATAGGAAATTTTTAGTCATATTATAAGTGATTTTAGGTGGTATTGGATGATCTAAAGGTATTTAATGTGTTAATAGGAGATGTTGGCCTTTTATAAGTGGGAGAGTTGACATAGTATGTATTTTTTAAGAGGTTAGTTGCCCCAAATATTTCTTACATAAAAATTTTCAAATACGGGCCATCTTCAATACTTATTGGTTTAGTGGTAGAAATATGTACATTTATATTTTATAAATATGTTTTTAGTTCATTTATACCCTTATATTTTTAGTTTAACCTCCTGTAATCCAATTTTTATCTTAATGGCTGTAAATAATTTTTTTACTCAATTTCAGCAATTTTTTTAGTAAAAAATTAAGTTTACATTATTATGTAATATAAATAATTCTCATTTTAAATATTTGATACATTTCTAAAAAATTAATTGAAAAAATTATTAAAAATTAATTTAGAAATAATCCTGCAAATGTGATGAGAAATTAGGTTTTTATAGAGAAAATGTTCAAAACCCAAAAAATGATTTTTGTTATTGAAAATAAATATGATATTTATTACAATGACCTATAAGATTTAATTTATGTATAGTTGAACTTATTTTAATGAAAAACTAATTTAAAATATAATATTGGTTTATTTTCATTTTATATTACAATGTAGTTTTACATTTAAATTTAGTATTTTTCAATATACATCAAAAAATGAATCCTTTTAGAAAAATCCCAAAAAGTGTCTCTAATATAATTTTGAAAAACATATTTAAAAAAATAATTTTATTTTATAAAATTAATTTTATAAAAGTTTGGAATATAAATTCAATCAATACTCTAAAAAGTGATGGAAATGGGTTTTCGAAAAGTGTATTTTTTATGATCAAGATGATTTTTATTAACTATATGTATGATGATAGAAAATTTTTTGAATATGAATTAAAATTTATTTATATATTAATTATAAATTTATTTTTAAAATTCTTCATTATAAATTATTATAATTAATTAAAAATATAAAAATTATTCCCATGAAAACATCTTTCCGAAAAAACCCTTTTTAAACCCAAAAATTAACTTATTGTAAAAACCATGATAAAGATAATACAAAAGTAATAATGTGGATCAAATATAAATGATAATAGTTGTGTTCCCTTAAAACCTAATAGGGATTTTAGATTAGTTAACTTCTTGAATATAATTTATAGCTTCATAGAATCGGTATTTTGCACTATTCACTGGAAAACATCATTTTTCATAAAATTGCTAAATTTTTGCCTAAGTTAATTTTAGTTTTATTATTTACAAAATTAACATCGAGTTATCAAATTGATTATCTAAAATACATAAATACTACTTATAATATTCTCCCATAAAATGAAATAACCTTTTTTGAAGAAAACTTATTTTTGATGAATATTATCACTTCGTTAATAAATTATTGATTAGTTACATAGAATTTATATGAAAATTTTTATTGAGTAAGAATCATATTTGTATATTTGACAACATATTTACCAATATTAATATATTATTATTTTATATATGTGTTTTAATAGTTAAATTTAAAATAATATTATTTCATGGTTTGTTAAATCATGGTGTCATGTGTTATATTTGTAATCGAAGAAACTCATTTAGGTGTATAATCCAAGGTAGATTCATTTGTTCATATAAGTGAAGCTAATCAGTATGATTTTTTCTAAATAATAGAAACAATTTTTTACCTTCAACATAAGCTAAATTCAGTGTTACGTGTAACTCAAGCTAAACTATGAAATTCATGTGACAGAAAATAACAAAAATATTAAATTCATTTAATTTTTTTCTCAAAGAATATTTCTGTGTAGCATTATAAATTTATTTATCACATATTTTTTACTATTTAAATAATTTTGATCAATTTGTAGTGGTTTCATCACTTATTTTTCTGGGTATGGTGGTCTATATAACCATTCCATTATCATGAGGTCAACACCTATATAATAGTAAATATAATAGAATAATAGTTATATAATGAGATATGATGTATTAGGATTATTCCTTGAGTTGAAATTAATAATACTATTTAATAACAATTAAAATATTATCATGTCATTTTAAATATAATATACAACCAGTGATACAATTTGTCTTAGTTATCCATGAGGAAAATATAAATCATTGTCCATAAAAGTGGTTAAAATATGAAAAAAATAACATGATATAACCAATGTATTACTCTTATTATGACATTATGTTTTATACTATCATTATATTAAAAGTATAATTTTTAAATTTTTAAATTATTAATGTTTTAATTTGGAAGAGGACGAGGAAGAATATAAATTTAGTAAAATGATGTGAATTCATTACATACAAGGATTAAATAATATCTTCGCTTAGAATCATTCTATATATTGAATAAAATTAGCAATTATTTTGAGATCATGTGATAAGAAACATGTGAGTGGCTTCCAAGTTAATGAAATATGGAATATTATAGGTTGAGATTAAAATTTTTATGCAATTTTTAGATAATTATTTGGGGGGATACTTTTATGTGTGGTTCAGATATTTACCTCAACCATACCGTTATGTGACAATGTATTGATATATTTTTGTAAATTTTAGATATTATTTTAACTATTTATATCATTTTATCCTTTTCTATGATAACTCATTTTTTTATCGATAATATATTTATTTTCAAAAAATGATATTGAAATTATTAACTAAATATTAAATGAGGATTCCATATATGGAATAAATTATGTCACATTTATTTACAATAATTGAGAAATATTAATTTCAATATAAGAGTGAATAATAGATAAAAATAATAATTTTTTAATTTTTTTTTCTATAGTAAAAACTCAAATTGTTTTCTCCCTCACAATGTAATAATCATATAATGTATTATAAATTATATTATTATATAAATATTTATATAATAAATTTAATTAAAATCAATGTACAATACTGTATAATTGAGTTAATTATGGTCAACATCGACTACATAAATAAAAACAATTCTATGAAATGTTTATATTCTATCATAAAAAGATATTATATTTATTTATGAACAATTAATATTAAATAAATAAATTTTAATTTATATAATTATTTCAATAAATAATGATTTTTATTAAATATCATACATGAAATATAATAAATTTATTTTTCAAATAAACCAATATTATATATAATTAATGTAATTTTTAGATAAAACATATTTTCCTTGAATCATAAAATTTTTATATAAATATATTTTAATTAATTTGATGTTATTTAGTTAATTTAAAAATTATTACAATTGTTTTTTCAATACATTATAATTTAATAATTAATAAAAAGTAATTAATTTTTTAAAACTTCATAATTTATAAAACAATTTCTTTTGATTGAAATTTATTTATTTAAATTTTTATAAACCTTGAAATAATGAAAACAAATTTTTTTTGGTATTAAATTTAATGGGGAAAATATTGTTATCATTTGGGTCTTTAGAATTAAATCTATTTTGTGAAATAAAATAGGGAATTTTAATTATACTTTAAAAAACATTTATATTTAAAATAATTTATATAATATACTAACATATCTTTTTAAACAAATAAATATATTTTACTTATATCTATTATATACCAGTAATTTTGAAAATTTAATATATTTAAATGATTATAGCCAAAAACAATATACCCCTTCATAAGAATAAAATGATAACTATATTATCAAAATTAAAATTTATAATTTTTTCCCATGATACCTTAAAAAAATTCTTTTCATTCCATTAATTTTACTTTATATTTTTTTAATTATTTCTCTTGGACTCTCCCTGATATTGTAGTATTCATAATCACAAATTATTTCAATAGACAGATTCTACTCTTTAAAGCAATTTTAATATCTCAATATGAATCAATTTTGTCATACAACAACATATACGGAAATAATTCTATAACATATATTCCAGAATAAATATGCTTACAAGTGTAGTTTTTCATGTACTATTGATAAACACTTCGTCTTTTATTGGTATATGCAAGAAAGACTCTTCATAACCTTTTTGGATTCCCTGAACCTGAAGTATGACACAAGGAAGTCTGACACAATGATGTTTGATAGACCGAAGTCAACACACCGAAGTATGACACACCGAAGTTCGACACATTAAAGTTCGATAGACCGAATTGTGACACATCAATGTTTGACACACCTATGTTCGATAGACCGAAGTATGACACACCAAGGTATGACACACCGAAGTATGTCACACTGAAGTTCGACACACCGATGATTTATAGACTGAACTCGACACACAAAATTATGACACACCAATGTTATACACATAGATGTTCGACACACCAAAGTTCTATAAACTGAAGTTGATACACCAAAGTATGGCACACCAATGTTCGACACACCAATGTTCAATAGAATAAAGTCGACACATAGAAGTATGACACACCGAAATTTTACACACCAAGGTTCAAAAGACCGAAGTCAACACAAAGAAGATGACACACCAAATATGACACCCTGATGTTATCAAATCGAAGACGACATACCGAAGATGAGTCACTAATAGTCATAAATAAATGTTTCTATTTATTAAATCAAATGTATTTCTAACGGTTATATTTAGACACATTAATAATTCTAAAATTATTTAATGTTTTCTATAAGAAAATCAGTAGATTGTATGAGGTACATGCACGTGGGAAGATCTGTATGCCTTGAAGATGCTGGAGTATAAAAGGACCTCATCTTTCACATTAAAAATACGAGAGTAGTAGTACATGCCGAGACACAAAATATTCGAATACAAAAAGAGAAGAAATGAGTGCCTAAGATTACAAGAAGGCTATAACATGCTACCTTCTATAAATAGGGCTCAGTATACATCAAGTAATTAAAGAGTTGAACCTTTTCATTTCTCAAAGATGAATTATAGAAACTATGATACTCTGTTCTGAAGAAAACATCCAGAAGAAGACTCATATACCATTTTCTCAACATTTATTGAGTCTAGAGTCTTACTTCGCAACACACATTGAATTTTTAACTCTGTTATCTTTCATAACACTATTATGTTTTATATTCAATATTCAAGTAGTGTGTATATTTGTTTTACACACACTATATCCTGAGAATAAATTGAGGATATCAAACTATCCGTATACTCAATCTCATATTACATTTGTTTCCAACAAATATCTGTGGTAGAGGTCATGTGTGGCCTGGACAGTAGAGTTTGTTGTTGTAAACCCCAATCCAGGATGTGGAACAAAATTTTATTTATATTAAAATCTTGGTGGAAGGTGATCACCAAGTGAAGAGGATTAAGTCTCTGCTCGAGACTGATCCTCTTGTTATATTGTTGTTCCAATCTTCAATTAATCTGTTTTTTTTATCTGCTTCTTATATCTTTTCAAAGACATAATACTGTTTTTATTTTAACTCTGATTGTTATATTTGGAGTGTGTGAATTTATGTTTAATTAACTAAACCTATTTCAAAATATGAATTAGTGGTTAAATTTTTTCAAATAATGACTAATCAACCATATAGAAACTTGTTGAGAAATTAAACATTTATATCTCTACTGCATTAATTGATTGGGATATTTTGAATTCAGGGATTTTTATTATACGTCTGTTAACATTAATTTCAATTGGAACTCAATTCACCCCCATTGAGTATCCACTCTGACAAACATTTGGTATCAAAGAGTTTTTTAGTTTAATGTTTTTCAAATTATTTTTAACTATTATTTAAGTTGTAACTTAAATATCTTATAACTTCTTTCATATCTATATTTTTAGTTCATTAAATTAGAAGTAACAATGGAAACTATAGTTGAGGGTGATTCTACTAACAGAGAACAATTCATTAATGTTAATAACTATACTCAATTAAATTTAAAAATTAAAATGTATCTAGAGAGTGTGGGACCTAAAATCAGGGATACAATTAAAGAGAAACGTGCACTGCCTACTACTATTAGGGACACATGGTCTCAATTAACTAAAGATACATATAATAATAACTATAAAAAAATGAATTCCTTGTACTATTCTATAGGTCATGATGAATTTAATAGAATGTTTTCTTGTAAAACTGCTTATGAAATTTGGGATACTTTATCAATTTCCCATGAGGGAACAACTAATGGTAAAGTAATGAGACTAAATATATACACTTTTAAATATGAAAATTTTAAAATGAAGCCTGCTTAAACTATCCCTAAAATGTATCTTAGGATCAATGAAATAGTGAAAACTATGAGTCTTATTCGAAAAACAGTGGACAGTAAGGACGAAATCATGAGACTACTTTGATTCATACCTAACAGATGGAGGGGAACTTCTGTTTCCATCAAAGAATCTTGTGACATAAGAAAGCTACTAGTGAAAGAGTGATTAGAAAAATTATGATGTACATAGAAGAACATAAGGTGAATCATGAAGTAGATATTGAACCAAGGAAGAAATTAGCAGCATTAAAGACTACTACCACAAAGAGAGAAAAAAAAGAAAAATCTCATGTTCCTATAGATATCTCCACTAGTGAGGAGTTTGATTCTGACATTGATAATGAAATGGATTATCTTTCTAGAAGGTTCAAAATGTTCTACCCAAAGACGAAATTCATTAGGAAGTAAAACTAAAAGGTAATGATTTATAGTAAAGGACAATTAAAGGAAAATAGAAAATAGAATGACCACTCAAATAAAATAATCTATTTTGAGTGAAAATGAAAAGGTCATGTTAAGGAATAATATTGCAAGCTGAAATTCAAGAATAATTTTGAAGACAAATGGAAAGTATATAAAAAGGCTACAAAAGCTACCTGAAGTTCTTTAGAGGACAGCTCTAGTGGATTAGATGCTTCTGATAGTTAACAGAACATTCTTACCAACTAATGTATCATGACATAAGCATCTGAGGTAACAGTTAACTCTCTTATACATAATGACAATTATTCTAAGAATAAGAGTGAGTCACATAATGATGAAGCTACATATAATGATAAACTCATTGAATATTGTGAAAATTTTGATGATACATTTAATGATCCCAAGGACAAGTATAAATCATTAAAGAGACATCATGATTTAAATGAAAATTATAAGTCATGTCTGGATTTTGAAAAAGAAAAACACTCCCAACTGTTAAAGAAAAAAACTGAACAAAAGTTATCCAAAGAGAAATTAAGAAGAGATATTGAAACGTTTATGGAAGGGAGAGAAACCTATTCTCCTTTTCTAGGAAAACAGATTACCCCAAAATATAAAACTGTTCTAGGATATCAACTAGGACAGAGAGGGATCATTAAAACTAAATTTATACCTTAATTTGGACAATTCACTAACAGTACATGTTTTAGACCATTACATGCAAAAAAATTCTCTAAAAGACCCAAAAATGTGTTTATTATCTCAAAATATATATGCTTATTAAAGGAAATCTGTGAGACAAGTATGGGATCCCAAAATTTACCTCTCAAGACACAATAAAATTTGGGAACCAAAGTTACCCCATGTCTAATCTATTTTGCAGGTATGTTTTCTAAAGAGTTCCTCTAAGACTCTGTGGTACATTGAAAGTGGATATTTAATATATATGACAGGAGACTACTCATGCATCAGGAGCCTAATAAAGGTTTATGGTTGAAACGTTACTTTTGGTGACATTTCAACAGTAAATATCGTCGTCTTAGGCCTGATCGGTAACCCTAATAAATTATTAATTTCCATTGTACTTTTTGTTGATGGATTATAGTAAAATTTACTTAGAATCTCTCAGTGGTGTGATGATGATTTCAATGGAAAATTTAAATATGATTCATGTAGTGTTTTTAATTCCAAAAATGATTTAATATTTACTACTCTGAAAAATGAGAATATGTATGCTATTGAGTTAAATTCTATAGCTAAGAAAACTATTTATTTCTTAAATTCTGTTCATAAGGAATCATGGATGTGGAACAAAATACTAGGACATTGCAATCTTCACTCACTTAGGAAACTATCTAGAAAATGTTTAGTTAGAGACCTAACTAATCTTGAATTACCAAATAACAAGATGTGCAATCCCTGTCAAAGGGGAAAGAAACACAAAGTTTCTTTCAAACAAAAAAAAGTAGTTTCTACATCTCAAATTCTTGAGTTGGTTCACATGGATTTGTTTATACCATCAAGTGTGCTAAGTATAAATGGGAATCTGTATGTTTATGTTCTTGTATATATTTATTTATCTACACTAGTTTATACTTTCGAGCTCACAAAATTTAAGCATGTTCTTATTTTATCAAATACTCAGAGACAGTTGAAAACCTTAGTGGACATAGAACTAAGACCTTGATAAGTGATCAAGTTTGTGAGTTTGAAAATCATGAGTTTGAATCGTATTTCTCAAACAAAGGATATAATCACAATTTATCTTCTCCTACAACACCTCATCAAAATAGTGTCATGGAAAGAAGAATTAGGACCATTCAAGAAACTGTTAGGACTATTCTCGGTGAGTATAATTTACCTATTTATTTTTGGGATGAACCTATAAATACATCTTGTTATACCATTAATAGAGTATTCATTATACGTGTTCTTAAAAATACCCCTTGTGACCTTTGGAAAAATATGAAGCCTATGGTTAACTAATTCTGAGTTTTTGGTTTCAATGTATTTATCCTTAACACTAAGGAAAATCTTGACAAGTTTTCCTCCAAGAGTGATGATGGAATTTTCCTAGGTTACTCTACAAACAGTAAAGCCTATAGAGTATTCAATAAAAAAACCAAATGTTTGGAAGAGTCAGTTCATGTAAAAATTGATGAGACTGATTCACTTGAACCCAAAACCTCTCTTGAATATCATGAAGAAGATATAAAAAATTTAAACATTAATGATAATGACAGTGAATCCCCTGTAGAAGTAACCAATTTTGGGAATCTTCCAGAATCTGCGCCTGTTGAGTATGAACCAATAGAAAATCATGAGGAGTCTAGTTCAAATTTTTCTAGAGGTATTCAAACTCTCAAGAATGATTCATTAGATATTGTAGTATGTGATTTAAATTGAGGAACACAAACTAGATCTTATCTGAGAAACTAGGTTAAACATCAGGCTTTTCCTTCATAGCTTGCACACAAAATATTAATTATCCTATCAATGATGAATTTTGGGTGATGGATATGCAAGAATAATTAAATCACTTTGAAATAAACAAACTCTAGGAACTAGTTGAAATTCCTAAGGACACTTTGAAAATAGTCACTAAATGGGTTTTAAGAAACAAAGTTGATGAGTCTAGTAATATAGTTAGAAACAAGGAATGGTATGTTGCTCAAGTTTACTGTCAAGAAGAAGGAATATACTATGAGGAGACCTTTGCTCCTATAGCTAGACTAGAATCCATTAGGATAATACTTGCTTATGAAGCTCACCTAAATTTTTAACTTTATCAAATGGATTTCAAAAGTGATTTTCTAAATGGGTATATTTTTGAGGATGTATTTGTTGAAAAACCCCCATGTTTTACAAATCCCCATTTTTCAATCCAAGTTTTCCACTTTTTAATGCTTTATATGGTTTAATTCAAGCTCCAAGAGCTTGGTATGGTAGACTTAGATCATTTATTATTTGAAATGGTTTTATTAAAGGAATATCAGATCCTTATTTATTTATTAAATGGATTTCCAAAGACGCTTTGATTGTACAAATGTATGTAGATGATATAAATTTTGGATCTTCTAAAAAGTCAATATTTGAGGATTTTTCAAAAATAATGCAATATTAATTTTAAATGAGCTTAATGGGAGAACATTAATTATTCCTTGGATTTTATATTTTTGAAAAAAATATGGTATTATTATAAATCGAGGTAAAATTTATAAATATATTTTAAAACGTTTTGGTTTGGATGGTAGTTAAGGTAGTGATAAACTATGAGTACTACTTATAAGTTGGATGGTAATGAAGATGGAGAACTAGTGGATCAAACCAACTACAGAGGGATGATAGGTAGTCTACTATAACTTAGTGCTAGAAGACCTAATATTATGTTTAGTGTATGCATGTGTTCTCCCCTTCATGCTTATACCAAAGAACCTCATTTAAATGTTGTTAAAAGGATTTTCAAATATCTCAAATGTACTCCCAAATTTGGACTATTTTATCCAAGAGGAAAACCATTTGATTTAATATGTTTTTCTGATACTGACATTTCTGTTTATAAGCTAGATTGAAAAAGAACCTATGGGACACGTCACATGTTAGCAAGTCACGAGTATCATGGTTCAGCAAAAAATATAATTTTGTTGCATTATCTACTATCAAAGCAGAATACATTGCTACTGGTAGTTGTTGTGCACAAATTTTGTAGAAGAAACATAATTTACAAGATTATGGATATCAATTCAAACATGCCCCCATTAAGTGTGACAACACAAGTGCTATTAACATTTCTAGAAATACAATATCTCATTCTAGAACAAGGAATATGGATGTAAGACATCACTTTTTGAGAAATCATTATCAAAATGTTTATATAACCCATGAGTTTTTTGGGACTGAATATTAGCTTTCAGATATATTCACTAAACCCTTAACTTCTGAAATAATGAGATACATTAGACATGAATTAAGAATGATAAATCTGTGAAGCAGATTTTTGTGAAACAGATCTTTGTAAAACTGATTTTTGTGATATCGATCATTGTAAAACTAATCTTTTTAAAACTAATTTTTATGAAACTGATCTTTGCAAAACATATTTTTTTGAATTTGATCTTCGTAAAACCAATTCATGTGAAACCAATCTTTCTGATACCAATTTTTTTTTGAAACTGATCATTGTAAAACCGATTTTTCTAAAACCATTTTTTGTGAATCTGATTTTCATGAAACTGATTCTTTGACACTGATACATTTAAGGGATGTTTTATAAATTCTATCTGCATTAAGTGAAATGATGTTGTTTTATTTCTTTAGACTTGACGTGTTCAAATTTTATGTTTTACGAAATGCAATACCTAAATGATATATTATATCCAATCCATCCCGACCCATAACCATCTCCATAGCCATAAAGCCTTCTACATTTAGCCACTCCCTCTCTCTCTCGACTCACGATCTCACAACAAAAGTTAGAATCTGAAGCTTTTTAATGTCTTGGACTAAACGTGCAATGGAAAAAACTCAAAAATATCATCCTACTATATTTTAGAAAGCTGAGTCCAGTGGGACTGGAAAACCGAGCATAGAAAGCCGAGTAGTTACATCTAAAAAATAAGTGTATGTTTTGTGGCTTCTGTGAAGAAAATAATTTCTGTTAATGGTACTGGAATCTCAAGGTTGGCTCACTTTGTTTATAAAAAATAAAAGGCCCTATTATCCCCATCTTATGCATGAATTATATATGTTTTTTATTATATCACTTGATTAATATGAGACAACAAATATGAGATCTATAGTAAATGGAAAGGAAGTGATTTTCACTTTGATGGAATGGTCTGAATTCTTAGAGGTGCCTCATGAAGGTGTCTATGCAAACTAACCAAGTAAAATTACACCTTATTAAAAAAAAATTCATATGAAGATGCTCTGAAGGAGCTCACTGGAAATGAATAATCCATGAGGACTATTTCAAATGAATTTTATGGAGATGTGAGATTTCTTTTTAAGTTCATACATCATCAAATCTGCCGAAGGATGGGAGACTTCTATGCAGTTAAATATCATTAAGATTTCTTGATATTTTATTTGAAACATGCAATAATGGTGAATATGTGGAGATATCTCATTGTACATATTTATTATTTGATTAAGCCATCTGAGAAGGAAAATATCTTATACAATCTGAGGATGAATTCTTCCTTGTTGAAAAAAATTAGACAGTGTAGAAGATGAAGATGAAGTGATCAGTTCTTGTGGTGGTTTTTGACTTTAGAGAGTCATTTTTAAAAGGATGAAAATCTGTTGGAACCCATGGAAGAGATTATGGGTAGGTGATGAAGAAATATTGTATGAGGAGTTCAATCCGGTTGAACATCCTTCTAGACCAAAGGATCAAGTTGATCCAGGTCTCAAACCAGGAGAAGTTCTTGTTTATTCTATTGAGGAAGCTAAGGGTGAAGTGCCTAGGGAAGTAGGATCTCCTGTTGATGATAGGAGTGATCCTGATATCGCTGAAAGTCCCATGAATATGACTTAGGGACCAGCTAGTCCACCTATGGAACTGCCTTTAAGAGAAACTATTCTAGGTGATGAAGAAGAAGAAGAAACCGAAGTTAGTGGAGATGAAGGTTATGTTAGAAAATCAGATGAGTAATATGATGATGTTGATAATGATGATGATGATGGTGATAATGGTGATTTTGGAGGAAGTGTTGAAAATGTGTGTGATTCTCTAAATGTGGGACAAAAAGTGGTTGATAGAGCCAACGAGGAATCTATTCATGGAGCGGGTGATGAAATTGACCCTGATGATCAATAATATGATGATCATAGAGGTGTTGGACATGAGGATAGACTACTCCATCCCAATGATGAAAACCGTGAGATCATTCCGGAATTGAATGATATAATGGATACTTCCCAAGTGGAAGAAGATGTAATTCTAGTGCCTCAAATTGTGGAAGTACCTAGTGAAGTAAAAATAGTTAGAGCTCTGGAAGAACCTGATGATCGATTTGTTCATGTCCCCAGAAAAGTTTCCATGGTCAGAGAACCATAAGATATAATTGATTATATTGATATTATTTTTGTGCCGCAGGGAAGAAGTGTAAGAATTGATAATGTTGAGCCAAGATATTGGACATGTACTAGAGAATGGAATAGTGATCCAGGCTATATTATTTTTGGTTTAGATTATGACTCAGATAAGGAATGGGTACCTCCTCCTCCTATTCCTCAAGTACATGATGGTCACTAACCTATTGAATCTGTTCCTCTAACTGAACCTCCACCTCAACAACCTATAGATCAGTCTCTACTCGGTGACTATGTCAATGAGGCTGATTTGGAAAAGTTTATGAATGAGAAATTTGAGTCTGTCCTAGCTTTAGTGGGATCCAAAAATGAATCCTCCACCTCAATAAGTATCTCACATGTTGATGCAACAAAAATTGAAAGAATTGTGATTCCATATATTCAATGGAATCATATTAGTATAACATATTAATTTATTAGAAATCACACATTATAGAGAGAATAAGTAAGAAATATGAGCAATGACTTGAATTCCTTAACCACATACGTTAGGAACTCCATTAGTGGTGTTATGATCGTTCATAGGAACGTTTTAACTCATCTAATCAGTAAATATTTGAAAAAGTTGAAAGACGATCTTGCAAAAATGGTGGCTGGCCCATCCAGTTCCAGGAGTGGAAGAATTGTTGCTGCTGATATGGAGCCTCCCAAGGAATTGATGTGAGAGGAAATTCAAAAACATCAGTTTTAATCAGACAAAGAAACTCTAGAAAATGTTAATCAAAATACAGATCATGTATACAATGTGGTGAGACAGTGTACAAATGAAGCTTCTATAGCTAAGAATGAAATTCAAGAAAAAGTGGACAAGTATTTCATGTAGATATATACTAAGCATGACCTCATAAACAGTTTCATGTTTCCTACAGAAAATCTTCATATTTCTCTCTTCACATAATCATTCAAAAATATGGTTCTCTAATTGAATGATTTTACACCTTTGCTGAGTTAATTTATGCATAACAAGGATGAATTTGAGAAGGTAATTAAATATAGAGGAGAAATCATTAATGACTTCATAAACTTGCTCAAACTATATATGCATGTTTAGGATGAGGCTGTAGTAGTACCTCCTACCGCTTCAATTGGTACTGCCTCTCAGCCTCCAGATTCAATGACTATCTCCCATGCTCTTACTCAGATTCGACCAATCTTTTCTGAGAAGTCTCCAAGTCATTTGTTGTCATAGAGAAGGCCTACCCTTGAAGCTATTGTTCCTACCGATATTGCCCGACCTGGTGTTGTCATCTGATCACCTCCATCTTCTTCCACTACCAAACCTTCTTCTTCTCCGTTGGATCCTTCATAAAAGGAAAGTATATTATAAATCCAAATACGTAGGGTTGGATTGTTTCTTTTTGATAGGGATTTACTCTTTTTTGTTTTCCTTGTACTCTGGTGTTTTATTAATGGAAATAATTATGGTATCTTTCTTTTCTATTCAATCTCCATACTGATTTTCTATTTTGGTTAATCCCAAAAGGGGGAGAAAATACGGATGGGATATATGAGAAAATAGGGATGACATATACACTCCTTAATCCATTTAGTGAGGGGGAGATTTGTTTTAAATAAATTTTATGTCAAAGAAATAATTATGAAATATATTTTCATATATTCCATAATTTATGATTATCAAAAGGGGGAGATTTTTGGACTCTCCATGTTATTATAGTGTTCCTAATCAAAAATTATTTCAATATACAGATTCCACATTTTCAAGAAATTTTAATTTCTCTATCTGAATAATTTTTGTCATACTGAAAAATATACTGAAATAAGTCTTAAACCTATATCCATGAAGAAATATGCAGACAAGTGTAGTAATTCATGTAAATTTGATTAACACTTCATCATTTAATGGTATATTCAAGGAATTATTTTAATAACCTTTTTTGATTCCCTCGCACTAAAGTATGACAAAACGAAGATCAACACACCAAATTTCGAGGGACCAATGTCGACACACATTAGTATGACACACCGAACTTCGACACACAAATTTTCGATAGACTGATGTATGACACACTGATGTTCAACACACCGATGTTCAATAGACCGAAGTATGACACACTTATGAATGACACACCGATGTTTGAGACACCGAATTTCTATAGACCGAAGTCGACACACAGAAGTGTGACACACTGAAGTTTGAAACAATAATGTTTGATCGACCAAAGTCGACAAACCAAAGTATGAAACAATAAAGTTTGACACACTGGAGTTCAATAGACTGAATTTGACACACCGACATTTGACACACTGAATTTCAACACACCAAAGTTCGATAGACCTAATTAGACAGACGAAAGTATGACACACTGAAGTTTGACACAATGAAGTTCAAAAGACTGATGTCAACACACCAAAGATGACACACCGAAGATGACATACCGATGTTATCAAATCAATGATGATAGACTGAAGATGACTCATCGTTAGTCATAAATAAATATTTCCAATTATTAATTAAAATTTATTTCTAACTGTCATATTTAAAAAAATTAACATTGTGGAAATTATTTAATTTTGTCTATAGAACATTCCCTAGATAGCACGAAAAACATGAATGTGATAAGATCTATATTCCTTGAGGATCTTGGGGTATAGAAGGACATCATCATTCACGTTAAAAATACGAGAGCAGCAGTACACATAGAGACACAAATTGTGCGAATACAGAAAGAGAAGAACTAAGCGCCTAAGATTACAAGAAGACTGTAACAAGATACATTCTCGAAAAACGGATCAATATAAATCGGGACACTAAAGATTTGAATCTTTTCATTTCCTGAATCTCAATTACTAATACTTTGATACTCTGTTTTGAAGACAACTTCTAGAAGAATACACAAATACCATTTTCTCAACATTATTTGATTCTACAGTCTTAATTAGCAACACACAAGGAATTATTAACTCTATCCACTTTCTTAACACTGTTGTATTTTATATTCAATATTTTAGAAGTGTGTATATTATATTTACACACACTGTCTTCTGAATATAACTAGAGGATATCGAACTATCCTCATACTCAATCTCTTATTTCATTTGTTTCCCTTGTATAATTGTGGGAGAGGTTAAGTGTGAACTGGACAGCCGAGTGTAATGTTGTAAACCTCGATCCAGGGTGTGTATCAAATGTTTATTTATATGAAAATCTTGGTGGTAGGTGATCACCAAGTGAAGAGGATTAAGTCTCTACTTGAGACCAATCCTCTTGTTTACATTGTTGTTCCAATATTCAATTACTCTGTTTTTCTTTATCCACTGTTTATATCTTTTCAAAGACATAAATCTGTTTTTATTTTAACTCTAAAAGTTAGTTTTGGTTAGTGTGTATTAATGTTTAATTCATTAAACCTGTTTCAAAAGTTGAATTAGTGATTAAATTGACTCAACTAAAGACAAATCATCCGTAGAGAAACTTACTGAGAAATAAAACATGTATATATCTACTTCCATAATTGGCTGGGTTGTTTTGAAATGGGGGATTTTTGTTGTAAATATTTTAACCAAAATTTTGATTGGAACTCAATTCACCCCTCCTCTTGAGTATCCACTACGACCAAAAGTTCTCTTTTAATGATATCTTTTCTCATTGTTGGTTTATTTATACTAATGTGGCCATAAAAGTATAGATGATCATAGAGATTTCATTGTTGTTAATATTTTCTTCCTCCAAATTCGTTATCTAATTTCAGTTGATGAAATTTTAATGAATTGTATCGTCCATTGGATGTAATAATAGGTTGTTTAAGGTATTTTTATTGTGTTGTTTTTATATGAATTCATATTATATTAATATTTTGATATATATATATCCTATGATTTATTTTTAATAAAGTTTATATTAATTTTAATGAGAAAAGAATCATTAAAAAAATAAATTTTCAATTAATTTTTATATGTTACATTCACCCCCTAAAATAAAATTTTATCCTCAAATTTTGACTTTTTAATACACCAATGAAAGTAGTAGATGGTATCATGAAAACAAATATGGATTCATAAATTTTTTACTAAAAAATAATAAATATATAATTTTACTTAAGTATATATATCTCTTTATTTTCTATTATAGTGTGCATTTGTATAATATTTTCTTTGTCCTAAACATTTATGCATAGTATGCTTCCTTTTCTAAATATAAAAATTTGGTGTTTCTTGAGACCTACCTTTTATAGATTCATTTTCTAGATCATATATCAATCACTGTACTAAAAAAAATTTAAGGTTAATATAAAATAAAATAAAATAAAAATAATTTTTAATATGAATATTTATTAAAAATATGTCTTATCCAATGATTCCTTCACATGAACCCATGAAACATTCATTAAAACACTAACACACTTTGTTTAACCTATAAAATTTTTAGTTTAAACCTCATCACTATAAGTATAATATTATTAATATTAATGACATAATAACCAAAAATAAGTGTAACCCACTTTTATCTTAACTGATATTCCCTTGAACATGAACACCCAATTCTATTTCTAAAATACATACTCTTCATATTTAATATAATAAAAACCGATATGCCCATAAAATTTATACATAAAGATTGAATCATTTTATATTACTATTAACTTAATCTCATGATAAATAATTTTTGAGAAATTATAGGTTTATGTCTTACGGATAATAGATACATAACCAACTAATTTTACAACCATTCTTTATTATCTACCAAATGTAATCTTCGTAGAGAATACAATTTTAGAAACATCATACATTATAGTTTTATTCATTTAATATGGTATAAAATTATATTAAACTTTGAGATAAGAAGCTTAATATTGGGTGAACATAATAGATATTCATTTAAGATCATAAGATAGTATAAAAAGAACACGTGGGTAGGAGAATATAATTAAGGCACAATGATATAATTCAAGAAAATCATACCCAATTTGAAATGAATTGTAAATCATGAATACTTATATAAGAAATTAAATATAATGCATTAAACGATTCATAAGAATGTAAAATATTATGGATATTATCAAGATCAATATAATTATAATGTGGAACTCTATTGAAATTTGGCACATACATAAGTATAAAAATAACATTATTATATCAAATCTCACTACCAATACCTTTATTAAATAGTGGATAATGTCTAATAGTAGAATAAGATGACTTATTATTACCACAAATATGGTTTATAGAACACTATATGAAATTTTGATCACTCCCCAATCCCTTACATGACATATAACGAGATATATTGATTTATCTAGTGCCATTAGAGGGATATAAAATTTTAGGAGCACTAATAACTCACTGAAAAATTTTTATAGGATTGAAGCATTAACATGAATATTATTTATAAATATTTCATAAATTACTCATATATTGATAAAGAAACTTTTCATAGATTTGATTCCCTTTTTTGAAAATTAATATTTTTTATCGCCCTTTTTATTTATAAAATTTCTAGTGTTTTTATTTAAAATTAGCTGTTTTGGGGATACTAGGCATGCACATAGATGGATTATGGTAATAAAACCCCATTTAGAAACGATGAATGTGTAATAACTCCTATAGTATGGGTGTTTCATGGATTCAAAATGGTTTGTAAAAAATTACATGAATCCCTAGAGACTATGCATTCTAGGGTAGAGTCACCCTTGTGGTTTAGAAGACAATGAAGAAAAATCATACAAACTTCCCAGTTTTAAAAACATTTCATAATATTGAAATTTAATATTTCCCAATTTCATCAATTCCTCTACCATTTGAATACACTCCCATACCCTCCTTCTCTATATAAGACCCAGCCTTAAACCTTACTTAATCTTGAGTTATTACAAGATTACACATTGAGGATCTTTTCAGGTTTAGAGTTTTAGAGAATTAGATCATGAAACTTGCATTACATTCCACATTTAAACAAAGTGGTTACATAAAAGACAGTATTCATTCTTCCCATCAACGGAAACATATTTAAAATATAACACGGATTATTTCTTGACACATCCTTGACACTATCATCACATCATGTACCTTTCCCTTGACCTGTGAAAAACATTTCAAAAACTTGGTAAGAGCATAAAAAGCTCAGTAAGGGTTATAAAAATATGGAAAGGAAACATGAGTTCAGATATACATAAGAATGAAATCATACTTTACCCATAAAACATAGGCACTCTAACGTACCTCATCAAACCATGAATAAATCATAGAAAACATAAGACATAAAGGTAACTTGAGTCATTCATAACATTCTTACGTAGGGAGTAACCCTCTTGGTTACATTTGGAATACCCATCACAGTATATTCCCTAAATCCCTTCGGAGAAACCTTAACGTTTCACTCCTTCATGTTACCCAATGCATTGGAGAGCTATATCGGGCTCACCCGCCCTTAGTTTATCACGAAACCACCCGTTCTTCATAACAATGCCCAAGAACCATAACATAATCATATCACATAAAACATGCATAAAGGAAACATAAAAATTCCACATTTCAATCATGAGATATCAATACAACACATTGATATAAAAACATTATGAAAACCATTTTCAATACTAAAATAAAAGAAAAGTAAAACATGGTATTTATTTTTCATTTAAAAAGAAGGTATGGCTTGTAGAGGAAGCCGAAACTCAAATAACGGTCACGACGGCGGAGAAGTCATTGTCGTCGCATACGTACGACAAAAACATTCCCTTTTGTCGTTTAGTAAACGCTTCGTATAAAAAAGATTCCTTTTGAATAAACGTAAAGGTCAAAGGGGTTTATACACCGTATAAAAGAAAGTTTTGTATAAAATAAAATATGCCTCAACGAAAGGAGATTGAGACGAAGTCCCATACCACCTTGATGATTTTAACATTTTAAACCATTAATATCCATATAAATAAATCCTTAAAACCATTTTGAAAACATGGATATTAATAAGAACAAATAATTAAAACATTTAAAATGATATTTTGGTTAAAGGGGTTTTACCAAAATTAGAGACACTTGAATACAATAATCGAAGAATAACATTTAGTCAGAACTTTATAATATCATGAGAATAAAAGGATTCATGATATAATACTCCAAAGGACAGTATATACACCATATAAGAGTGAATTGGTGGATAACAACAATGAACCCTCAATAGAAATGTCAAATGTGATGAAATCCCTTATAAAGAAGGTATCCTTAAATTAAGGACAAATAAATCTCAAAAATATGTGTGACAAATATATATACACCCAATATAAGTGGATATTAAGTGTAAAACAATAAAAGGTCATTCACACATATTCAATGGATGACATATTCAATGACTACAAGTTGAACCCAAAGAAATCGAAATTGGGTTAAAAAGGTCCCTTGACAGCCTAACGTCATCACATCAAAATGAGTTGATGAGAAATAAAAAGTGTATCTCATCACTTGGAAATAAACTTTACATCAATAAGGATGTATGAGAATATATCCCAACATAAAAATATGTAAATTAAAAGACACAATAAAAGAAGTCTTTTTAAAAAAGAGGAGGGTGAAAGGTTCCCTTACCGACTTGGGTATCATTCAAAATATACACCCCATGAAAGAAAGACAATAGGTCATTGATGTAAATACTCATAAACGAAAGTATATTACACAAAGAGTAGAATAATGGGCAGTACATAGACCACTCAATGGAATTTGTAGCGACTGTAGCATAAATCTCACGGGAATAAAAGTGAGATGAAAAATCCCTTACGAAAACTCGGCAGCCTAACGGCGCCACATAAAACTTCCGAATATGGATTGATGAGATCAAATAGAGTATCCCATCATATTAAAATAGAATTTACAGAAAGTGGAATATAAAATAAAATCACCCAACATTGCAAGGAGGAGTTTAAAAGAAGTGACATAAAGGAGATTACTTAAAAAGAAAGAGAGAGGTTAGATCTCTTACGAAAGTTCGGCAGCCTATCGGCGCCACATAAAACTTCCAAAATGGATTGATGAGAGAGAATAAGGTCTCTCATCACATGAACATAAAAATTACAGTATGTTTAATATATAATAACATCCCAATAACAAGAAATATGATCTTTTAGAGGGAATGACATAAAAGAGTGTACTTAAAAAGAAAGAGAGGAGTAAGATCCCTTACCTCGGGTCCGACTTGACTCGATCATTCTTTAATCTCCTGAATAATAAACTTGAGATAATTTCTACTTCCTTAAGAACCTTTTTCAAGTTCATTATTCCTTTTATATCAGTTATTACCATGTTATAAACAATATGTAATCATTAAGTTAATAATGATTATTTTGTCGATATTTGGTTCTTAAGTCGAAAGTGGACATCTTACAATTACATGTTGTTCGTGTGGCCAAATGTTTATTATATCCAGAATTGTATTCATGATGTAGATATCATATATTTCATATATATCCAGTAAATGCATGCATTTATAACATTACATAATCATTTAGAGGTAAGAAATGAAATGCACCGTTCATGGAGACGGTAAGCCGTACGTACGCATGAACGCTATATTCATTTCTATTTCGTATTTCATAGAATGGAATAATAATGATATAAAGGTATATTATAATTCCAGTATAATATCATATATAATATCATATTTCCATCCTTTATACATCCCACATATGGTATTTAACGAATCAAATCACTTTGAGGGGGCGGTAGTCCGCACTTCCTTAAATGAAGATATCACGTATACCCATAATGGAAGCCATAAAGGTAAGACAAAAATGAAAAATACAGAAGCATAAGGAAAACATAAAAATATTATATATCATATATAAAAATATTGACATCATAATGGCCACCTTTAAAGGTGTTAAATGAGTATTGAACAATCATCGTTTCGGGAGGCAAAATTTCACCATCCACGGAAACCGTATGTTCATTAACCATTTGATGTAGTTGTGTGAGAGTGTAGCTCGAATAAATCTTATAAAAACATCCTAGTATATTGAAGATACTGGTGTTGTTACAAAATAAGTAAATAAAAAGAGTTTAGGGGGTTGGAGAAGCAAAATAAAACAAATGAACATGAGAGAATGAATTACCTTTAAAAGTTTAACTCCTTTTGATTTGAGCCTAAAGGCTTCCTTTGAAAGGATTCTGCCCAAAGGGGTTCCTCTAGGATGAGGAGAGGGATGTGGAGAGAGTAAATGGGCAGGGTTTTGCCGAGCCAAAGGATTGAGGAGTGTGTTAAATGAGGTAGAGGTGGGGGCCTTTTATAAGAGGAGAGGAGGGGTACTTTTGGAATGTAAAGAAATATTACTTTATTTGAAAATGTTTTTCGGTTCCAAAAGGTCCCACATTGATATAATTCGTGGATAAATTGATAAGGCTTTTAAATACACTCATCCAATAAGTTTTGGACATGTTTAGTTCATAGATTTTACATTATCTTTCCATTTTATTTAAATCGTCAAATAATGATGTCATCGCTGCATCATTATTATGTCCTAAATAATTTAATTTATTTAATGTCTAAAAATTATAAAAAAAATACTATGATGTAGGAAATCATTTTAGCTTTCCAATTAATATTTATAATCAAAACAATGACTTGTATAACCCCACTTAAAAATTGTTTTACTAAAACATATCATGTTTGTGTCAATTTTACTTTTACATTAAATAAAATGATATTTATGTCATTTCCCAACCAATGTGGAACCATGGGGTCCCCAAGTGGACCCATGGCTTGTATTGGTCGGCCATGATACAAAAAATGAGGGTAAGGAATGTTTCAAGCTCATCGCATTTTATTAAAGCATTATTTTTACCTTAAACCACACTAATTACCACTAATCGCGATTAAAAACTTAATAAGTTACTATTCACCAAAAAAATATTTTAATCTCATTGAACCACATTTTACTTCTTAATGACAACCATGTATGTCATATTTTTTAAAATCAAAACACAATGGTGGAAAAATTTCATTTAAACGGAAAATCAGTTTTATAAGTACCACTTAGTGGTTTCACTATTCATCAAAAATTGAAGTTTTTCAGAAAAATCCCAAAAATTCACCCTAAGATATATTTGATATTATGAATTCAAAAATGAAGTCCGTTTTACAAAATTCAAAACATATAAGTCACATTAATTAATTTAATAATTAATTCCCGCTGTCATGACAAATAGTGTGTTTTATGAAACAATAAGTATCAAAAGATTGACACTAGTTTAAGTCTGATTTCAAAGTGAAATTGACTCCAACGACCACTATTGGATTTAATGGTAAAAATATTTTCTAATTTCACTTTAAATCTAATTCAAAATATAATCTAATCATATAAATAAATTAGATTAAAAAGTGGTTTTGAATTAAAATACAACATTTTACACTATTCATTAAAAGAAATGAACTTTATCGGAAAGATACCAAAAATTTATACAAAGTAAATTTTGATGACCTGATTCTTAATAAGAGTTATATTTGGTCCAAAAGAATGTTTAAGAGTGAAAAAAACTATATTTAATGACGGTTCTCCATCAAAAGGTGATAAGTGAACCTTTACTGAAAACTAGGTCATATACGCCTAAACTTGAATTCTTTCCGTATTTTAAGCCTCTATCCTTTATTGGATAAAGTAAAAACATTTAAAAACATATATAATCATATTTTAGTTATTTATATCCATTCCCGCCATTACAACAGCTACATGTTAACTACCATTTAAAATAATATTATTTTATTATTAGAGTGCAACGTAAGATTCCCATGAAACTCGTTGTTGCGTGTTGGGTACGCCATCGAGCATAGAGTCCCCTTTAAAGTCATTTAAATATATTATTCACAAATATGGATAAATATGAAATGTCATATTCTTTATTTACCTGGGGTGTTACATCCTTCCCCCCTTTTGGGAATTGCGTCCTCGCAATTTTAAAATTGCGCTTGGAAACATCCTTGAAAGTCCCACATCGGAAGAAAAGTCGGTAAAACAAACACTTTAAAATAAAGAAAGATAAGTACAAAGGTCACCCGAGTTATCCCATACTAGGATTCCAAGTATGAAAATATGGACATGGAGGAAAAAACAAAGGGTCATGTTCTGATGGAGAGTGATAGAAAACATGTTTAGGAGAAAGTTAACAATAAGAAAATCACAAACTTGTGATGGGTTAAACGGTGTTGGGTTCCCCAGTAGGAAAAGTTAATAAACAACATTTTTGTTTTAAGTTACTTTTTATTGAGGAATTTATTCATATGGAAGCATAATCACTTATCATGTTGACTTTCAACTTTTACTAGATTCCTTAGTCAAACTCATAATTTTTCCAAAAGACAAGTATTTAGGGAGACTTGTTCGAATTAAGAGTACTATAATCAACTTCTAGAGAATCACCTAATCCCCAAAAGAGAACTATATACATCCCATGTATTTAGGCTTTAACCAAAACCAAAACCAAAAAGGTTAGTACAAGATCAGATAATCCAGAAAAAGATAACCCCGTATAAAAAGAAAATCTATTCTTAATCTCCAAAATTTGTCCAACAAAACCCAAAGTTCAACGATGACCATCCGATAAACAATTTGTCCATAAAATTCTTCAAAGTAAACCAATATAAGATTGAAACCCAAATATTTGAAGGATTTAGTCACATAGTCTTCCAAGTTAAATCGTAACATTTATCTCCAAACAACATCAGTTGCTCCTAAAGTCTCACATTGAAAAGTAATTATCCTAATCACATATCCTCCAAAATCAACTTACTCTTAATTCATAAAATCATATATCTAAAAAGAATCAGTCAAACTAACCAGGGACTTCACGTAGTCCAGTGGTAGGAGATAAATACCAGTCGCACATTGGTTGTGGGTTCGATTCCCGCAGCTTTGTCCGACGCGACGGGTTGTCACACGGTCTGTGTGTTGTCCTTTTTCCAAAACTATATAATTCTTAAAACATTCCCCAAAAGAGATAAAATAATCAAAAATGATCATAACATATTTTAACCTCAAGTTTATCTCATGCTTTTCATTTCCAGCATATCATATAATAACCCATAATTACCTCAAAAGTAAGGATCATATATACCCAAATGGTTCTTTATAACTATGTCCACAAAAGAAAAGATAACTATTACTTGAATAAAATTTGCCTATATTAAACATCAGGGTTACACATAATATAAAAAGTCTTTTAATGTAACCCCATCATCAAAAGAGACTTAATACTCTTAAGAATTTCACCCTAACTCTTGAAGCCCTTATATGTTGACATCTTACTCATTCAACATTCTTCATGATCCATTATCCATTCCTTTCTAACTTATTCCGAAATACCTCATTCCTAAAAACAAAATCATGAATCATATCCTAAGATTCCAAAATAAGAAAACAATAGTCATGAAATAGTACATACCTTTGATTGGTCATTGTCGGTTTCTTCATCCTCAATCGGAATGGCATTAGGTATTGGTAAACGAATATTGGTACGCTCTTGGTGACCCCATTCACGAAACTTCTTCATAGGACATGTGTTTTCATAATGACCATGCACACCACATTTAAAACATTCAATTGATCCCTCAGAAAGAACTTCTTTCCCTTTCCTCGAGTCAACTGGATGCTTCCTTTTTCCATGGATGGTTCTTGCTTTATGACCTTCATTTCCACATCTATAGCATATTTCTGTCCCTTTGAAACATTTTCCTAGGTGTTTCTTTCCACATCTTTGACACATAGGTTTTTGAACACACTTACCTTTATGATTATTACCTGTACTTCCGTAGGGATTTGTTTCTTGCATATATGATGCCTTAGAGAAATCTACAAGGTTTAGGTGGTCAATCATGACTCCAGATAGTTGGTTGAGGATAATCAAAAGAGTTCTCATTGCAGCTCCCATATCATTCAGTTGCTTGCTCAAAAAAAAACTGTCACAGTTTCCTTCAAATCCACTGTTACTTTGGTGCCTGCTAGATCCAGCCATTTACTAAAACCAAAAAGGTCAGTGTGAGTATATCAACAAAACCATCATGTAATA
Source organism: Viscum album (assembly GCA_963277665.1). NCBI lineage: Eukaryota > Viridiplantae > Streptophyta > Magnoliopsida > Santalales > Viscaceae > Viscum > Viscum album. Next base: position 910,089,359 of record OY728148.1, read on the forward strand.
ATGAGGACGTTAAACACTAAGATACACTTACTCATTCACTTTATCTAAAACTAGGACTCTTTCTGAAATCCTAACCATTATGGTAATGTCACTTATTCTTAAAGAATACCCTAACCTCTAAAGTTATCTAAACCGACCTTTGATACCAACTATAAGGCCCCAGCCTTAAACCTTAATTAATCTTGAGTTATTACAAGATTACACATTGAGGATCTTTTCAGGTTTAGAGTTTTAGAGAATTAGGTCATGAAACTTGCATTACATTCCACATTTAAAAAAAGTGGTTACATAAAAGACAGTATTCATTCTTCCCATCAACGGAAACATATTTAAAATATAACACGGATTATTTCTTGACACATCCTTGACACTATCATCACATCATGTACCTTTCCCTTTACCTGTGAAAAACATTTCAAAAACTTGGGATGAGCATAAAAAGATCAGTAAGGGTTATAAAAATATGGAAAGGAAACATTAGTTCATATATACATAAGAATGAAATCATACTTTACCCATAAAACATAGGCACTCTAACGTACCTCATCAAACCATGAATAAATCATAGAAAACATAATACATAAAGGTATCCTGAGGAATTCATAGCATTCTTACGTAGGGAGTAACACTCTTGGTTATGTTTGGAATACCCATCATAGTATATTCCCTAAATCTCTTTGGAGAAACCTTAACGTTTCACTCCTTCGCGTTACCCAATTCATTGGAGAGCTATATCGGGCTCACCCGCCCTTAGTTTATCACGGAACCACCCGTTCTTCATAACAATGCCCAAGAACCATAACATAATCATATCACATAAAAGATGCATAAAGGAAACATAAAAATTCCACATTTCAATCATGAGATATCAATACAACACATTGATATAAAAACATTATGAAAACCATTTTCAATACTAAAATAAAAGAAAAGTAAAACATGGTATTTATTTTTCATTTAAAAAGAAGGTATGGCTTGTAGAGGAAGCCGAAACTCAAATAACGGTCACGACGGCGGAGAAGTCGTTGTCGCCGCATACGTACGACAAAAACATTCCCTTTTGTCGTTTAGTAAACTCTTCTTATAAAAAAGATTCCTTTTGAATAAACGTAAAAGTCAAAGGGGTTTATACACCGTATAAAAGAAAGTTTTATATAAAATAAAATATGCCTCAACGAAAGGAGATTGAGACGAAGTCCCATACCACCTTGAAGATTTTAACATTTTAAACCATTAATATCCATATAAATAAATCCTTAAAACCATTTTGAAAACATGGATATTAATAAGAACAAATAATTAAAACATTTAAAACGATATTTTGGATAAAGGGGTTTTACCAAAATTAGAGACACTTGAATACAATAATCGAGGAATAACATTTAGTCATAACTTTATAATATCATGAGAATAAAAGGATTCATGATATAATACTCCAAAGGACAGTATATACACCATATAAGAGTGAATTGGTGCATAGCAACAATGAACCCTCAATAGAAATGTATAATGTGATGAAATCCCTTATAAAAAGGTATCCTTAAATTAAGGACAAATAAATCTCAAAAATATGCGTGACAAATATATATACACTCAATATAAGTGGATATTAAGTGTAAAACAATAAAAGGTCATTCACACATATTCAATGGATGAAATATTCAATGACTACAAGTTGAACCCAAAGAAATCGAAATTGGGTTAAAAAGTTCCCTTGACAGCCTAACGACATCACATCAAAATGAGTTGATGAGAGATAAAAAGTGTATCTCATCACTTGGACATAAACTTTACATAAATAAGGATGTATGAGAACATATCCCAACATAAAAATATGTACATTAAAAGACCCAATAAAAGAAGTCGTTTAAAAAAAGAGGAGGGTGAAAGGTTCCCTTACCGACTTGGGTATCTTTCAAAACATACACCCCATGAAAGAAAGACAATAGGTCATTGATGTAAATACTCATAAACGAAAGTATATTACACAAATAGTAGAATATTGAGCAGTACATAGACAACTCAATGGAATTTGTTGCGAATGTAGCATAAATCTCACGGGAATAAAAGTGAGATGAAAAATCCCTTACGAAAACTCGGCAGCCTAACGACGCCACATAAAACTTCCGAATATGGATTGATGAGATCAAATAGAGTATACCATCATATTAAAATAGAATTTACAGCATGTGGAATATAAAATAAAATCACCCAACATTGCAAGGAGGAGTTTAAACGAAGTGACATAAAGGAGAGTACTTAAAAAGAAAGAGAGAGGTTAGATCTCTTACGAAAGTTCGGCAGCCTATCAGCGCCACTTAAAACTTCCAAAATGGATTGATGAGAGAGAATAGGGTCTCTCATCACATGAAAATAAAAATTACAGTAATTTTAATATATAATAACATCCCAATAACAAGAAAGATGATCTTTTATAGGGAATGGCATAAAAGAGTGTACATAAAAAAAAAAGAGGAGTAAGATCCCTTACCTCGGGTCCGACTTGAGTCGATCGTTCTTTAATATCCTGAATAATAAACTTGAGTTAATTTATACTTCCTTAAGAACCTTTTTATAGTTCATTATTCCTTTTATATCACTTATTACCATGTTATAAACAATATGTAATCATTAAGTTAATAATGATTATTTTGTCGATATTTGGTTCTTAAGTCGAAAGTGGACTTCTTACAATTACATGTTGTTCGTGTGGCCAAATGTTTATTATATCCAGAATTGTATTCATGATGTAGATATAATATATGTAATATATATCCAGTACATGCATGCATTTATAACATTACATAATCATTTAGAGGTAAGAAATGAAATGCACCGTTCATGGAGACGGTAAGCCGTACGTACGCATGAACGCTACTTTCATTTCTATTTCGTATTTTATAGAATGGAATAATAATGATATAAATTTATATTATAATTCCAGTATAATATCATATATAATATCATATTTTCATCCTTTATACATCCCACATATGGTATTTAACTAATCAAATCACTTTGAGGGGGCAGTAGTCCGCACTTCCTTAAATGAAGATATTGCGTATACCCATAATGGAAGCCATAAAGGTAAGACAAAAATCAAAAATACAGAAGCATAAGGAAAACATAAACATATTATATATCATATATAAAAATAATGACATCATAATGGCCACCTTTAAAGGTGTTAAATGAGTATTGAACAATCATCGTTTCGGGAGGCAGAATTTCACCATCCACGGAAACCGTATGTTCTTTAACCATTTAATGTAGTTGTGTGAGAGTGTAGCTCGAATAAATCTTATAAAAACATCCTAGTATATGGAAGATACTGGTGTTGTTACAAAAGAAGTAAATAAAAAGAGTTTAGGGGGTTGGAGAAGAAAAATAAAACAAATGAACATGAGAGAATGAATTACCTTTAAAAGTGTAACTCATTTTGATTTGAGCCTAAAGGCTTCCTTTGAAAGGATTCTGCCCAAAGGGGATCCTCTAGGATGAGTATAGGGAAGTGGAGAGAGTAAATGGGTAGGGGTTGGCCGAGCCAAAGGCTTGAGGAGTGTGTTAAATGAGGTAGAGGTGGGGGCCTTTTATAAGAGGAGAGGACGGGTAGTTTTGGAAAGTAATGAAATATTACTTTATTTGAAAATGTGTTTCGGTTTCAAAAGGTCCCAAATTGATATAATTCGTGGATAAATTGATAAGGCTTCTAAATCCACTCATACAATAAGTTTTGGACATGTCTAGTTCATATATTATACATTATCTTTCCATTTTATTTAAATCGTCAAATAATGATGTCATCACTGCATCATTATTATGTCATAAATAATTTAATTTATTTAATGTCTAAAAATTATAAAAAAATACTATGATGTAAGAAATCGTTTTAGATTTCCAATGAATATTTATAATCAAAATTATGACTTGTATAACCCCACTTAAAAATTGTTTTAGTAAAACATATCATGTTTGTGTCAATTTTACTTTTACATTAAATAAAATGTTATTTATGTCATTTCCCAACCAAAGTGGATCCATGGGGTCCCCAAGTTGACCCATGGCTTGTCTTGGTCGGACATGATACAACCAATGAGGGTAAGATATGTGTCAAGCTCATCTCATTTTTTTAAAGCATTATTTTTACCTTAAACCACACTAATTACCACTAATCGCGATTAAAAACATAATAAGTTACTATTCACCAAAAAATTATTTTAATCTCATTGAACCACATTTTACTTCTTAATGAAATCCATGTATTTCGGATTTTTGAAAATCAAAACACAATGATGGAAAAATTTCATTTAAACGGAAAATCAGTTTTATAAGTACCACTTAGTAGTTTCACTATTCATCAAAAATTGAAGTTTTTCAGAAAAATCCCAAAAATTCACCCTAAGCTATATTTGATATTCTGAATTCAAAAATGAAGTCCGTTTTACAAAATTAAAAACATATATGTCACATTAATTAATTTAATAATTAATTCCCGCGGTCATGACAAATAGCGTGTTTTATGAAACAATAAGTATCAAAAGATTGACACTAGTTTAAGTCTGATTTCAAAATGAAATTGATTCCAACGACCACTATTGGATTTAATGGTAAAAATATTTTCTAATTTCACTTTAAATCCAATTCAAAATATAATCTAATCATATAAATAAATTAGATTAAAAAGTGGTTTTGAATTAAAATACAACATTTTACACTATTCATTAAAAAAAATGAACTTTATCGGAAAGATACCAAAAATTTACAAAAAGTAAATTTTGATGTCCCGATTCCTAATAAGAGTTATAATTGGTCCAAAATAATGTTTAAGAGTGAACAAAACTATATTTAATGACGGTTCTCCATCAAAAGGTGATAAGTGAACCTTTAGTGAAAACTAGGGTATATACGCCTAAAATTGAATTCTTTCCGTATTTTAAGCCTCTATCCTTTATTGGATAAATGTAAAAACATTTAAAAACATATATAATCATATTTTAGTTATTTCTATCCATTACCGCCATTACAACGGCTACATGTTAACTACCATTTAAAATAATATTATTTTATTATTAGAGTCCAACGTAAGATTCCCAAGAAACTCGTTGTTGCGTGTTGGGTACGCCATCGGGCATAACGTCCCGTTTAAAGTCATTTAAATATTTTATTCACAAATATGGATAAATATGAAATGTCATATTCTTTATTTACCTGGGGTGTTACACTCTATGTGTATTTTCCCTCTCCTCCCATTCACCCTAGGACTCAATTTTGGGTGGTATGTTCCATGGTTCCTCATGAAAAATCATGTAAGTGTATCCTCTCCCATCACTTGGTTTTCATCTCCATTCATTCTTAATTTTTCAATAACAAGATAGTTTTAGACACATAGTTATTAAGTAATCATAACCAAATGGTGTAAGTCTAAATCGTTAGGGATTTTATATGATTATATGGTTTCTTATCCCCATCGCATGATGTTTCCAAACAATTTATACCGATTTCAAGGGTAATGGTTTTTGGATTCATGATATACTTTTATTCAAAAAATATATTATGATTTATTGTCATTTAAATAGTATGTCAAAGTATTTTTTTGTATATGATGGTTTATAAATCATTTTATCCTATATAATGGGTTAGAAGTAATTTTCATTTTCATGTTTTATTGTAGTATTGGTTGAAAATGAATTTTCCTGATTTGAACTTATAGGGGAAAAGCACATTAGAATCCTTGTTACCTAGCATGGTAGAAAAGTATTTTTATGTTTGAAATGAATCACTCTGTGTAGCTTGATTTAGATACAACAATTTCAAAAATTATTATATGATATTGTTTAATAGTTTTCAATTGATTCACCATGAACAAGATCATATTTACATACTGATTAACCATAGATATTATGATGATCTCACTATCATATCCCAATTAACATAGGTATCCCATGGTTATAATGATAATTTAATTTATTATTCATTATCAATTTTCCCTTTAGTTTTCATAATAGGTAAAATTAAGGTTTTCAAAATCAACGATGTATTTAAATCTAGCATTTCAATATTTTTTAATTATGGTTTTTCATTGAAAACATGGTGGGAAAAACCATGGAATGTGATATCACAACCTACATACACCCAATCAGTGTGTGTTGACTTGGTTTTTTCTAGAAAATGAAAGTTAATGTCTTTTCATTGTAGTGATGAGTATATTTTAATGTTACTTTTGGGTTTTAGTGTTAGCAGTGATGTGATGGAGGTTGGAACTTCTAACATAAGGGCACATTTTTTTCAAATTTTTTTTATTTTTTGGAACTAAATCATGGATGTACCCTATTTTATTTGTGTATACCCTTTTTTATAGTTTATATTATTGATATTAATTTTTATGAAATAATGTATTGGATTATAGTATAGATTAATTGGTCCCAAATTAGTTCGTCGATGACCAAAAACGAGTTACCACTGCATGAGGATTACAAATTCCCTTCAGGCTATGTCACAAGCTAGGTGGGTTGTCCCTGTATGTGGAAACATGGTCCAATTTATGATAAAATGGAATTAATAATGGTTTTACCTTCTCATTTTCATCATATTATGTTGTAAATTGTGTATATGGACAAGAGGTAGGTATATTAGGGCTCAAGGTGCAAGATACGGGTGAGTGTTTGTCCAAAACACCCCATGGTGGACCTTTAGTTACTATAGAATGTTGGGGATTGATTTGACTCCCTCCCTAGGTTGTAAGGGTATGTATGTAGGTTGGCATGGTCTTAATGATTTGGATTAGTTGTTTTATGATTTTTTAATATAATTTTACTTGATGGGAACACATTCAAATATCATTTTCTTAATTTTTATTATTTTATAATATTTTCGGTTTTATTTTTATGAGGATTAGTTTTTAATTATAATTCTTATTAAAAGACCTCAAGTGTAACTCTCGGATGACTTCATAGGGAATTATACACCCTTTGACCAACCACTTCATCAGAGGAAAATCATGGAAGAAGTTTGGGCTTTTTGATCCCTAGATTATGGAGAGGAAACTAGATTTCTCCCAACCAAGGAGGCTGAATCAATTCCAGATAAGGAACATGTTCATTAGTACGTCAACCATAAACCCCCTTTATTTCTATAAAAGCACTTACACATTGATATTGAGGGATTATTTAGAGGGGATTGAGTAGATATTAATGTTTCTAAAAAATCTTATAGTTATCAATGTTATTTATGAAGCATTTAAATTCCAGGGTCCCAACTATAGGTGGAGGGAGTTAGTTTTGTAATCTGGGATTATTGAGTATATCGGGTTGAAGGAATCCATGGATGTATTTACTAAGTTTATTGTTCATAATACTGTGATGCTTTCTAAGAATCAATAATTATTGGCACTTCAATAGGTTGACCACTCAATCACAAACTATGAAAATTTTTTGTAGGGAATGTCCAAATTTATCAGAGTATGATCACCAATGATAGGATAAATAATTATTTCTCTGAAATGTTTTTATAACTAATCATCTGATCCCATTTCTTCTAATTTTTTTAAATACATCTAATGACGTGGTTGATCAGGCTTTGATTGTTTATATTAACTAGGAATGTAGGTCGATTTTGGATAGGTATTCCCCCTATGCCTTGTAAAAGAGGAATCAAATTTTATAAAAACAATAGGAAATGGTAAGAATAGGTGAAAAATAGTGGTAGTATTTCTAGATTTCTGCCCTGATCACCTTTATTTTACATTATAGGTTGCGCAATTTTGGTATTATATAAACATGAGATAGCTAGGAAGATGTGAACAACAATCCATAATATACCTATGGTATTTAATCAATGTCTACTCATACTCCATTTTAAAATGTTTTTCAAGAATGAACCTCTATCTCAATGTGGTGTAGGATCTACATCTCCTAGTGTATTATCAAGATAGGAATATGTTACTCAAAATATGTTGTATCACTCTGGTGGGCGTAGTTTAAATGATGGGATTATATTGTGTATAGTTAGTTAAGTGTAGAGCTATAGTATTGTAGTAAAACATAGGCTAATATGAGGATGAAGCACCTTCATGTAGAGGATAAAGCATATGTGGAATTTGATGTGTGTCCCATTTATGTTATAGGTTTCATTATCATTTCATCAATATTTGAAATTTTCTTATCCAAAATTGGTGCTTCTCAGACATGTATATCTACAGGACATGCAAAAATTCTAATGTTATAGAATGATCTCAATTCATATTTCATAGAGGTAGATAAAACTCTTAGAAAGAGATAGGAGTGAGTTTTCCAATTCCAGTCACTCATTTTAATTTATTTATTTTTCATGTTGAAGTGGGAGTTCCTCATTCTGAAGATAAAAAAATTAGGTATTAATATGGAACTAATTTATGACATTTATTAGGGCCTACATTTATTTCTACAGTTATTGGGTTGCTTCTTGGTCCCCTAAAGGGAGAACTCAGATCTTATAGGGGGAATTGGGCACAAAATATGATCAAGAAGGACCTCCACTTCTAGAGTTGTAAAGGCATACCTATAAATTATCTTCTCCTCTATTGAGATACAATGATAGAAGTTTATGAAGAGAGTGTCCCACCTTGGTTGTTCAGTTCGTAAATGTATTCTCATAATATTTCTTGGTTTTATCTAAAGAGTTAGAAGTATATTTTTCCATTGACTTAGTTCTCGGGATGCAGCCAATATATATACCATCACATAAAATGACCACAAGTGAGTTGGATGGGTTATGTATTGAGTTCGGTTATTTAGATTCCAATGGACTCAACAGTAAAATAATTTCTTTGTGGGACACATTGAAAAATGTTTTTAAAAAAATTATATATATATTTATATTTGTCTATGAATTTACTATTGAAATCTAAACTAGTTCTTAAGAGTGAATAAATACCAATTTTCCCACATTGATGATCACTTCCATTAGATTAATGTGGAAATATGGTTTTCTACAATTGAAATATACTCATTGTATCACCAGGTTATGGTGAAGGAAGCTCATGTCAACATGCCACTTTCTAAAATGGGTAAATCCAATTGTATTTATTTGTGATGTTGTTTGAAATAATGAATTGTCCTATTGCGTTAATGAACATTATGAACCATGTGACCCATATATATCAGGAATCATTTTTCATGGTATTTTTTGATAACATATTGGTTTATTATAAATGATAATATTTCAATGTGAAATATCTAGGAAACATTTGGGTATATTAATGAACCATTTCCATTCCTCCAAGATAACATTTTTCAATTTTTGGATTCAAAGAGTCTTTTTTTCTGGGTCATTTGATATCATTGTTTGGGGTCTTATTTAATCTATAGAATTTCATAGTGCTGATTTATTGAAAGAATCCATGGAATGTTTTTTAAATCAAAATTTTATTAGGTTTCTATGGAAAATAAAAGTGGTTCCTTAATGACTTCTCATGTATCGCTTTACCCCTAATAGATCATACCTAAAAATGGGTAAATGATTCAAAGATATTCGAATTCTAGTATTATTCTGAGGATATTGAGGAGTGTTTTATATCAACCTCTAAATTATCATTTTGAAAATAATTTTTGGAATTTGTGTCATACTATAATTCATTTTTTATACATCTAGGTTGTGTAAGTATACAAGGTAACCATTTGGAGGCATATAGATCCAGATAACTATAAACACTTGAGATGAATTATGTAAACCATGATACATAACACACCATCATACTAAATCCTCTATGATACTATAAGCAATAACTTTTGGGGATATGTATAGAGACTATTCATAGAATAAAATAATTAGATATTTATTTTCATAGAAAAATCTAAAAATGAAGTACAAATGATGCGTTGTTAACCTCAAATATATTGATTTTAAAATATTTTATACTATATGTAAATTTATCATGGATTATAATTTATTAATTATAAAGTGGGTATCTAAGGATCAAGAGGAGCCTAGTGGTGAGTTTAATCACATTTGGCTTCTGGTTGAGATGAATCTAGAAGCTAAAGAGGAGATGGAGGTCATGTTCTTGGATAGTATACAATTATTACACACTCTCATAGATCTTATAAATAATGTGGAATTTAAATATGATGTGATTTAGTAGTCTAATAATCTATTAAATGGTGGGGAGGTGGATGGTGATTGGTCTTTTTTTAAAAAGGAATGAGTTTCATTTGAAGTCATTTTATAGTGCCATCATCGCTGAGAAAATTGGTCACATAAGACTATCCCCATTCATTGTGGTACATCCATCATGGTTACATTGAGATCTTTTATGACATGTGATGTTAGTTCTAGAGGCCATGCTTTAGGTGATATGGTTTTTACTTTTTACAGTGTTAGAGGTTAAAAAAACTTCAATACTAGAATCAAATTACCCAAGGCATACTCCAACCTAATCATATTCCATCATGGATGGGGGATGATGTATCTATGTTTTTTTTTATAATTGGGATGACCCTAATTCCCTATGAAATGAATTACTCTTGGGTGGAAACTAATCATCTAATGAAATTAATACATTTCATATAGATCTAGGGAACCAACTATGTAAGAGATTTGTGAAAACTAATTTTTCAGAATACTATGATACATAATGGGGTATGATCTACAAAAATATAAAACAGAGATCTCTATTACACATCTTGGTTATAGGATGTCCTCCCAAAATAAAATGGATTCTATTCTAGGATTATCAAGTCAAACAATCTCCAAACGGATTAGAAAATGATGTGAGTGAAAAAAAATTCACGAGGAAAGTATTCATTCTTATGTATTAGAATTAAATGGTCCTTGGGAAAACCATATTATATTAGTGGAGTTTTTCTATAATATTTGTTATCAATCATTGATCATGATTCCCCCCCTTGATGACCTTTATTGCTAGTATTTACATTCCACTTTATATTGGGACAAGGTGGGTGAAACATATTTAGTGTGATTGAGCATAGTGAAAGACATGTAATGAAGGATTAAAATAATAAGAATAATTTTGTGATAGCACTTAACCATTTTATGTCATATACTGATTGTCTATTTTAAACCCATAAATTATCAGTAACAGACAAGGTGTTTTTTAATGTGATTCCTCATTTAGGCCATCACAGTATTTGGAAACAAAGGAAACCTACTCTATGGTATTTTAAATCTATTGATATTTCTATGATGATCAATATGGTTTCTTAGAGTTTTTCATTTCTCTATATATTTAGTTTGAATCATAATTTTTTTCCATGAATCCCTGTTAAATAAATATAACTCAAACATCACCCATATGCTAATGTCGAAGGGGATTATGTTGAATCCTTATATGTCATTGACTAAGAAACTGGTTCTGATAATCAATTTCAATTTAAAGGTTTTATTAATGAAAATCATATTTTTGTTTCATATTTCTTGGAAATATATGAATTAAGAGTATGATATATAGGAAAAGAATAACGAGTGAAAGATAAATTACCCCACTTAGTCTTATAATATATTTTTTATTGACTTTTGGATGATAGAAACTTTAATGGTGGGAAGAATTGTCACTCCTATGATACTATTATTAGATATATTTTTTTCTTCCACATTTCTATTTATAATAATTCCATATTTTTTATTTAATATATAATATATTTGGGGTGGCATGGAATGGACAATTATTATAAAACCATGTGGCATACCTAAATGTGTTATAGATCCTGAATATTTGGGTTTATATAGGATTATCATTTTTTTACAAAACATATAGGGATTATAGACGTCCATAAATTATAAGGTAGATGCATCCAAAAAGATAGAAAATGGTTTGGTAAGCTACTTAGCCAAACTATATGGCATGTCCTTTTTTGATGCTTTATGAAATTTGTTCAATACCATTGTCTAAATTTTACAACCTCTTCCCCCATTTAAACACATTATCAAGCCACCCATTGGTAATAACAACATCACTATTATCCCATTCACTATAAGCATATAATTATTAATTTTTGTCTAGTGTTAGTGAAATAGAACACTGAAAACTATCTCCTCTCCCTTCCCATTGGTTTATTCTAATTTCATTATTATGATTACTTCCACATTAATCATTTGGAAACCTAGATCTTGTAATATAGAAATAATATTGTATGATTTTTGATGATTATGGTTTTTTAATACTCTTATAGGTTGACCTAACCATAGGTATTGGGACTTCTAAATGAATCCTTGAGATTTTATGGGTAACTAAATGTGGTTACAAGGTTTTATATTATTTTAATAATTTATATATTTTTTCCAATATTTACTTTTCTCACAAATTGACTTGGTGTTTTCATGATGTTTTGGGAATGTTTTTCCCCTTTGCAATTGGTTTAAAACGTTATTCTTTATTATATTTTATTATCGAAAATGATGGAAATAAATTTTCATGATTTGAGCATATTGATGTAAAATCACACGGGAATCCAATATACCTAGGTGGGAGTACTAGTACAACTTCACTAGTCATGGAATGTTATACATAGATGGTTTACTGAATAACACTAATGAAAACATTAATTGATGTAATGTGATAGTTTATTTTTGAGGCTCTATACTTGGGATCAAATTTTACTATTTATGAACAACTGATAGATTGAGGATAGTAGGACCCTACTATAGGAATATAAGGATACTCATGTTTCTCATACTTAACTATATTATTTTTCATTAGTTATCCCACATCTATTTATTTTCTTAAAATTCCAAAGGCATTTTTTAAAAAAAAAATATCTTTAAAATGTGCATGTTTATATTTTACCAATAATGGTTATCAATGGAGAACCTAGTGGGATATTATTAGGAAAGTGACTTGACACCCAATATACTCCCAATGGATGTATATAGACTTTTTTTGTCCATAAGATGCACCATTGAGGCTTTGCACATAAGTGATGATAATTATTTTCAAATAACATTGGGGTCAAGTGTTGGTGGGGAAATGAAAGTGGTCAAACCCTCAGTAATAATTAAATGGGTGGATGTTATTATTTTTCTCTTTTTTATATTTTTTTACTTGAACATTGATATAACCTCATAAATTTCAATATGATCCCTTTTTTGTGGTTTATGTTGTGTATAATTATTGTAATTATTATATGATCATGATGGGTTATATAATGAATGTATCATTAAAAAAATAATTCCCTGATTCCGAAAACAATGATCCAGATAGTGGGGATTAGTAATTCCCTTCAATCCATGTCATGATCTTGGCCAATGTCAATTAAGATTACCCCTTGGTCCGGTTCATGAAAACAATTAGCTATACAAACAAATTTGAAAGAAATTATCAGAAAATGTCATTTAGAATAATCTTTATCATATAAATAGATCATATTCTCTCGAAATAAAAAATACAAGGATATTAAAATAGATTAAAAAAATTAAATTATCAATATAAATTTTTTAAATGTATGATGAAAAATCATTTTTGTTTTGATAAATAATATTTTTAAATGGAAATAATTTAGAATAAATTTATTTTTGGAAAAATAATGATAATAAATATAAAAATGAATTTGAAGAATTATGAAAACCTAAGAAGGAGGTTCTATTATGAATACTGAAAAAAAAATTCAATGAAATATATCATAGAGAAAATTTTAGATGTTTTATTTATAAAATTCAATAAATAAAGTTAAATTAAATATATATTTGAAATGGGAAATAAAAAAAGGTGGAAAAAAGTACACAATATAATAATTAAAAATATATATAATGAGGAGAAGGATTCCCAACATAATGAAAGTGATAATGTTGTATAAGATAAGATGCATTATTTAGTATGATTTTTTACTTAATGGAAAATGTAATGATAAGGATAATTAGAAGTAGTATTAATTCATGTTTTATGGTAACAAGATATTCATTTACCCATTATTTTAAAGATTTATCATATATATATATATATATTAGTTTAATATTTATTAAATATCCATTATTATGTTAGTAACTTGATTATTTTTTGTTTTTATTGACTAAAAAATATAAAAATATTTATTTATTTAAATAAATGTTTTATACAAATGTCTGATTAATGCTGATGAGATTGATTATAATTTTTAACTAAAACAAATTAATGTAAAATTACTAATTGTTATCCTATATCTCAATATACCAAATTATTTCATTTATTGGGTTAGAGGTTATTGGACAAAAAGAATCCATTTATGATATTTTTCCAAAAAAAATTCATAATTCTCTCAAGTTTAAACAATACTTTCTTCCACCTATCTCTCAACTCTGTGGGAACAAAGAGGGATTCCTTTTGCATTAAAGAGTTTTCCTTGTAATAGTCATTTATTAATTCATGGTAATACAATAATTGGTGAACAAAATCGATATTCTATTGGAATCAACCATAGTTACATAGTCTATGTACATATTATGCAAGATAGATTCTACATTGGATCCTTTTAACATAACATTGATAATAATTGAATGGGTTTCCATCGATAAACATCGAAATCCAAGAATAAAATCATGATTTTAAAAATTTTATATTCATATAATTAATTAGAAATTTAATTTCAATATATCATCTATACGATGACAATGTTTTCATGTTTTTTAGTTCCTAGAATTTATCCATAGAAGTCAACAAATACTATTTTGATTCATGTGCCCAATTTCTTCCTATAAACAGACCAAAACCATTAGTAATATCAAATTGAGTTTTATATTAATTTATTATTATTAACATAATCATAATGATATATCAATTTGAATTTGAATTTTCATTTCATGAGAAGTTTTCCTTTTAAATGAATATATTTATTTCTTATTCATTAAATTTGATATGATCTATAATATGTTATTAATAGATGAAAAATGAAGGTTATTAAATTCAGAACTATTGGAGATTCCAGACAAGAGACTTGGTTATATTAACTATAATTGAAATATACAATCCATGTATATAGAAACCCAAAATTTTCATACATTGATATCATATATTAATATATAAATATTCATTTCATAAAAATGATCTACGAAAAAATTATATATGTATAGTGACATTATAAACAAGGAAACAAAAATAACAGGTTCATAGTTAAACTACATTATCTACCACAAAGTTAATTATAAATATTACCCTTCATAAATATATGATAAATAAAAACATTAATCATACCATTGGAAATGATAACATAAAATTGGGAGAGATCTGATGCTCAGTTAATGTAAACATGATAGATATCAATGATCACATAAGAATATCATAGAAAATATGAGTACTACAATGTGATGATAATATTTGATATCCAAACCATACACATCAAATATAAAAACCTTGAGTTATTTCACTATTTTTGGTTGCCTATAAGACATGAATTATAAAAGAATAGAAAAAACAAGTCATGAGAGAATAACATAGGCATATGATATTTATGTGTTGTAAAAAAATAAATATAGAACATCATTTACATATTACATAAGGCTCATTTTATATTCAATAACTCTGGTATGGTTTCACTCCCTAGTCCATCATAGTAATTAGGGTTTACACCCAATACCATCACAATGGAAAAAGTCTCTTACTAAAATTGGTCGCTCCCTATTACAGATCTATTTATCTATTGATAAATCATTCTATACCCAATGCATTAGAAGGATATATAGGTCCCACCATTCTGATAGTAAAAATAAAATATATGTTCTCCTTAATATCATCAAACATTCATGATATCAGAACAATGAAATGAAACATGTTTCATATACAATTCAACTTTTTATAACCTATTGAAAAGAAACATGTTTCATAAACATTTAATCTATTAATAATAGTAACAATCATGGAAAATAAATAGGTTTCTAAATAATTTTATCTTTTTATCATATCATAACACATTAAGAATGATATTTTTTTTAAAAAAATTATCTCATCATCATATCATACTTCAATAAAATGAAATGAGTTTCAAAAGAAGTTCATATTTACAGAATAACAAAACCTCTGGAAAAAGTACAATATTCATAAAAATATTTTCAACATAATAATATATTATGAAAATAAATTATAAGGATATTATTATTTGATCATATCCCAATTTAATTTATGTAACATCATATAATTTTATCCCTGAAGGTAAATTATTTTTAGAGAAATATTGCAACATTTCTTGAAGAAAATATTCATTCAAATTTAAAAATTTTAAATAATATACAAAACATTATTAAATAAATATGAAAATATTTTATTTCTAAATAATTTATTAAACATGTAAGGAATGATTTAAATTATTAAGTAGTCATGATGGTGGGAAATTCCATTCATTTTGTACGCATTAAAACAAATATGTCTTTCGGATTTTTGGTAAAAAGTCAAAAGAACCTCATAAAAAATATGATGAGAATATACTTATAAAAAAAATTGAAACATTAAAAATATAGAAACAATATCCTAAAATAACTAATAGTTATTATTAACGAAATTAATGATTTTTTTTAAAATCATTGAAATAGAAGAAAAAGGGGTTTTCCACTAAAGAGTGAGATAAAGTCAATTTTCAGTAAAATAAAATTTCTAGTCTCTTGAGTTCTTAAATAAATGATAATGAAAGGAAATAAATTTACATTATAAATATAAAATTTCAAGAATAAAATTATTGAATTCATTGAGAGATAGATCATAGTATTTAATTACCTAAAATTTAATCATAAAAAATTCTGAAAGCAATGATATTATAACATCAAACAATTATCAATTTGGTATCTTTTAATAATAATACCCATGAAATAAAAATACCATTTAAGGATATTTATATGATATAATTTTCATGATATTAATCATGAAAACATTAAAAGATTGTATATAAAACACATAAAAAAATAAGTGGTGAATATGGCATGTGTCCCACAGAAAAAAAGTGATATTAAAATCACATACCGACTTCGGTAACTTTTGAATCATAAGCCCCATGAAAAAATAATATCAAATAAAACATTAAATATCATGATAATAAATAAATTCATTATATAGAAGGTTAAAGGGTATATGTTTATACCTCATAAAATAGTACAAGTGCATAATATAAAACATGTCCAAAACAGGTCCATTTGAGAAAAAAATCCAATACATTAAGTCAAAAATTTCGTCAAACATGTTCAATCATCATATAAAATAAATACTTTATTAGTTAAGTATACTTTATAAAAATTTCAGTGTATATATCATACCATTTATTATTTACTTACAACCTTTTACCACTCATTTATTAATAATTCATTATCTAAAATCTATGTTCTATGTGATAACTATTTATGTTATCGTGTTTGTTTGGGTTTGGTAGTATCAATTAAATTATATTTATTATGGTTAAATAATAAAAATAATTATATAATGATATAAATATAATAAAAATTCATTATAATCATATTTAGAGTCATTCATAAAATTTATAGTCACAAAATTAATTACAACACTCATGGATACAGTAGACCATACATACACATGAACACAGTTTTTTAAATAATATAATGGAAAAAATAAATATAAGAAATATTTAACCATTAAATAATTTTTATAATTTCATATAAATAATTTATGTTCATAAAATATATCCTTATAATAATCCATGTCAAAATAAAATTAAAAATGGATCTCATCCCTTTACGAAGGTGGTTGTCCACCATTACACACAAGCGATGTTATCATTTTCCATCTGATTAGAATTTAAGAAGTTACTGGAGATATTATAATTAAATAAATATAATTATTCCATTTATTGAACATTTATATACTTTATATACATAATTATATCGATCTATGAGAGGTAGTGGTGGAAAACAAAGTATAGGGGTTTGGGAGGCAGAAGTCTGTTGTATAGAGGATTAACTTATTCATTTCCTATTTGAATGAATATGTGAAAATAATAATTATTAAATGAACGTAATATAATTAAAATATATTTTAGATACAAGAATAATTATTTTTGTTAATTTTTACAACATTAATTATGGTGGAATGATAAAAAGTAAAGACGAATGTTCTTAATGATTACAATTACCTTCACCTAGAAACACTTCCATTGGATATCATATTAAGGACCCTATGGCCACTCTTTTCGGAATAAAATAAGATCTAAAGAATTTATATTGACATTACAGATAGATTTTGGTAGTTTTTATTCACAAAAAATGAATTTTAAATCATGTTGAAGTCGTGGTAGGGGTGCCCTTTTATAATTAAAGAGGAGTGGAATTTTTGGAAATCCCCAAAAAATATTCCATAATGGGAAGTATCTATCAACACATGTGCCACAAAAATTTGTTAATAATGTATTGTAGGATATATATTGTCTAGGAACAACCCATCCACAAAAATACACCCATTTTTATACATTTTATTCAATGACCTATTGGTTTACTTACTTTTACCATTTTAGTTTTCACCATAGTAATTAGTTTATTTATTATCCTAGGTAATTAATCATTCATGAATAAAAAAATAGGATTTATTAGATAATTTGTACCTAAAAAACTATAAATATTTTATCCAATTTATCATGTTCAACTTTTATTTCTGTTTAAAACTAATTTTTACATAAATGCAGGTAACACCCAAAACTCTACTGTAACCATAACAACAGTAATTATTTTTTTACAATCACTAATATTCATAATGACCATAAATTAGGTTAAAATTATTTTCTAATATTATTTTTTATTATAATATGTATGTATTATTTTTTAAAAAATAAATTTAGAAAAGATGAAAAATATAATTTCATATAAAACCCACTAAGGTGGGAAAAAAAATTTCTAAAGAAATCATTTTTATGTATATATGATTTCATATTTAAATTCCCAAAAAATGGATTTTAATGGCCTAAATTTTTTGGTGATTAAAATATTTGTACTAATTTGACATTTAAAAACATTTTAAAATAAAAAATATATTTTTAAATGTATGAAAATAAATTACAAAATTTTTAAAAAATATGATTTTTCACTATTTATCAAAAAATTAATCATTTAATAAAATTATAAAAAATTAACTATAAGATAATTTTAAATGTGGATTTGAAAAATTAAATTATGTTTTTAAATAATTTTTCTTTTATTCAAAAAATGTAATTTTAATGTAATCCATCTAAATCACGATGAAACTATTTTTAAAAAAATACAATTTAAAATGAACAAAAATGATTTATACTTTTCCCGTGGGTTGAAATAATTTTTGATGAATGATGAAAATATTAATTAATTATATAATATATAAAATACTAAAATATAGTAACTAATATTTTTTAATTAAATTTATTAAGAAAATAATACATTACATGCATAAAATTAGTTTATCCGAAAAACAAATCTTTTTCTTTCAAATGATTTTTATTTTCATTTTCAGTGATTAAATAAATAATGAATTTTTTAATACAGGTGTAAACCATATAATTTTCACAATTAATTTAGTTTTATTCATACACACCAATTTATGGTCTAGGTTATAACTGTAACCTTAAATATTTTAATATTATTTCATGTTATGTTAAATCCTGGTTTTGTGTACAACAGAACCTATTGAAGAAATAAAATGTATTTGAAAGAAATTATTCAAAAAAATATTGGGGATAAATTATACACCATAAAATAAATTTTATTCCATAAATTGGAACTTTTTCATGGTAATAAAGGGTTTGACACTTGAAAATACATATTTTGAAAACACACTCTGTCAAGAGGGTTAATAAAACATCTTAAAATGAAAATTAATGTAAAGGTATTATAGAATAATAATAAACCTATATTTACACATATTTATAACATTATTAGTAATTGAAAATAAGAATTTTTAAAGAATATTCAATTATGAGATAACATTATAACTTTTCATTAATATAGGAAATACCATCGACTTATAAAAAATGAATAATATTTTCACATAAAGATCCTATTTCTAATAGCGTGGGACTATTTTATCATATATTCTAATAAAATATGGAATAATAATTACTTGATAAGAATAATTTAATAGTTTGATGAATTTCTACCATAATCACCTCATTTCATCCACAAAAATGTGAGAATCCAGGATTTATATTCCATGCCTAAAGCCCTAAAATCATATTCTAATAGATCACATAATAAAAATATATAATATAATTTACATCGTATCAATATAAATTAACCAAAAAATCATTTACACACAATAATACAATTCCCAAAATCAATAAACCTTCATAATAATCTCAATATCAAAAGTTCAACTTAAATCATTAAACAAATAATTAACCAAAAATCCAAAATTACCTCATTATTTAAAATTTTTATTTATCTTATTTTCAAATAAATATTCATTTAAAATAATGAGTTTGACCTATGGTTTACATATACCTAAAAAAATGAATCTTTTGCAAAAATATCATCAACAACCTCATGATCACAAAAATTCAAAAGGTTTGATCCAATAATATGTTTATTGAATTCTTTATAATATTTTTCTACCAAATAATTTATATAAAAAATATCATAGTAACTATAAAATCAAAAATTACACTTGTAATTATTTAACCTTTCTCTCAATTTAGTTGGTGGTTTAGTCCACTTGGCCTTGTTAAATGAGAAGGGTTGTCACTTGATATATAGGTATCCCTTTTTGGAAACCCATATTTCTATAATTAGTGGAATTTTTCCATTTCAAAACAACCCAAAAAAACCTATGAATCAATGATAACATGAACCGTAATGTTCACCAATATCTTAATCATTCTATATAAAAAATTTAATGGTTGTTCATTTTTTATTTGTTTTTCAGAATGAATATATATTAAACCATTGGATTTTATGTCCATAAATATATACCAAAAGTACCTTAATTTTTATAAACTCTAATAACATAAAATCTCTAAGGGGAATGTAATAATTTTGACAAATATTCATCCTTTTACTCATAAATACATTATTTTATTCATAACTCTTAAGTTAATCTTACATGAATACATTAGTACTTCAAAAAATAGAAACAATATTTAGATGATCCAAAATACCATTGTAATAAATAATTCTTCAACATAATTCTCATGTCAATATACATAAAAAAATTATACTCCAACTTAAATGATTTATATGGAATCATTATTTGGTAAAAGATTTAACTAATGGATTATTTTATTAACTTGAATAATTCATATGTTTTATTTACATTGGACACTAGCCTGAAAGGTCTAAAGGCCTTATTTTTTTTATTATGGATAATATCCCTTTTAAGGGTTGAAGGGGAACCCATATATGACCCATTGGACCAAGGCACAAGGCCTGAAATTACTTGGAATACATGACCTGAAGGCCCAAGGAATACCATGCCAATTACATGACATGTAGGCCAAACCCACTTGATCTTCCCCTCTCCATCTTCTACATTATTGATCGCCTAGCTTCAAACCTTACATTATTGATTAGCTAGAATTTTCAAGTACAAAGATGAATAGTTCATGGTCCCAATGGTGGTTTCTATACCCTCCCTTTCATCCAATCCGGTTAGCTCGACTTCTGGTAAGTGCTATTTTTTTTACTCTGATCATATTTTAAGTCATACTCTATGTGAATTGGGCTACTCTATGGTCTCAATGGCCAAAAGTCCCTATGGTATGAAGTCCTTTTAATGGCCCAAAGTCCCATGAGACCTGTATTCCCATAAGGGTAGCCCGATGTCCCAAATCCGGTGAATAGTTCTGACTGCTAAAATAACTGCCATAATAACTTCTAGAGAAACTTCTACAGTTATCCAAAAATTTTCCTCCACCCTGTTATGAACCTAGGTCTCTTGGATTCCAATTAAGAGCCCTTACCACTTTGGTATGGGCTCATTGGATACACGTAGGACACTAAAATACTCAGTAATTTGACTCACTATGAACTTTATTACCACATATAAAATATATTATTGTTTCTTTGGGATATTCAATTGAGTTATTTTTCCCAAATCCTATACAATTATTAAGCTAAACATTCTTTACTATTTAATAATCATCCACTGATCTCTTAGTAAACTATATACTTTTATTAATAAGTGACTGTAGTAGTTGTTTATGTTTTATGTTTTTAATAATATATCATTTCAAATGATTATGAATATACTTGATATCATTTACTCATGTCGTTATCCCATTGTTTTTCTAATCATCACACATTCCATATTATACAATGATAACAAGATTCATTATAGTTCTAACAAACCAATAGAATTGAGAATCATAAATTGATAAAAAATAATTATAGTGGGAATCCATATAATCATGATTATTCATTTATAGAATATTTAATTTATGATTCATTATTTTCAATCTATAGCACCAAAGGTGGAATCTAGTCCATCCATGATTACTATATATTCAAATCAATCTTAAAGGTTCATAAATAAAATATGGATTAACTAAAGAATATCCCCTAGGACTATCAAACATAGTGTAATGTATGTCCCCTTATTGTGTACTATGTTAAGATCAATTAAAATCTAAAATCTTCCTTTTTTGAGTTATTACCACAAGGTATAATTATTCCATAGACACACTTACAAGTAGTTTCTATACATGGATGTAATTTAATTTAAACAGCTTAATAAATCCTTCAAAAAATTTCCATTATATTTTTTTGAATATAGAAATTTCATTAGGATTCTCACTAATTTTCTGTTATCCATGTTTCGAAAGGATAAATAATTTTCATTATTATATGAACTTTAGTGACCCAAAAAATTCTAATATAGTAATCACATGTTAATATATGAATATTTTTTAAGTAAAAAATATCCATGTTATAATCATATATGTCAAGTAAATTTTTAATTCTTGAAGCATAAAAAAATGATAATTATTTAACAACATCTTCTCCCAATTAGTTCATCATAACTAGAACCTTTCAAATACCTATCATAAATAAATCATTTCTTCATACCCTGGGGAATGTAAAAATAATAATGGGTGATCATTGATTCCTTGTAACGGTACATAAGGGAGAAATCAATGATCACAAATTATTAATATGAGAATAATGGTATGAGGATATGAGCATAACATTTAAAATCGGTGCACTACATATCAAAGATTATAACCCTAATTCATAGACCAATTTTGGATATTTCAAAAGACACAAATAATAATTTAATAAATAAAATAATCAATTCTGTCTTAAAATATGCTTAATTCATGGATTTTTTACATGAAAAAAATAGAATATAATATACGTAGAAGTTAAGGATAATTTCCTTTGATATTATAGAGACATTGGTTGACTCTCAAAAACATCATAATAGTAAAGATTCACTCCCAAATCTATCATAGTGGAAGACAACCCATAATAAATTGGGTTTAATAACCATTATATTCTTATTTATATGATTAGATTTTAAAATTTAATAAATAAATTAGATGGAGATATAGGTCTGACTAATCATGAACAAATATTCTTACTTATGTATACTGTATGATCACCAAAATATTATCATATATGAACCGATGAAATGAAATGGGTCCCATAAATATTTAATCATTGAAAAAAATATTGAAAATAAATATATTTTATTCGAATTTATTCTTTTGATCATATATCATTTATGTAAATACGAATAAATATTTTAAAATAATTCTGAAAACAAGGTCATGGCTTAAAAACACACTAAATCAAAAAGGAAAATAAGGCAAAGAATTATTTTAAAATTATATTTTCCATATTAATGTTAAAATAGTTTTCAAAGATGTAAGAGAACAATTAATGTCCTTAAATGTCAATAGGATAAAATAATGAAGGAGTTTTTAATGATAAATTATATGATTCTTTTAATAAAAAATATTTTTAATCCATGAAAATTTTGATTGTAATGAAATCATACACATTTATATATCATTAAATATTATACCATTGAATGATTAAACAGTATTTTAAATATTAAAATCATTAATAAATTTATATTCAAGTTAAAAATACCAATGTGGAATTATATACACCATATAAAATTATATAGGTGTGTAATACCAAATGTATCCCAATGGACTGAAAATTGAAATGAAATCCCTAAAAAATCATTTAATTAATGAGTGAATTAATTAATGATGTGATTATTTGTTAAATTTTTAAATAAATAAAAAAACATGTGAAAATAATAAATCATACAATCAGTGGTTATTTTACAAATAATAATGGCATAACATAGTCAAAGAAGTAGAATTGTAACATGAAGAATAAAAATTATGTTATGAAACCCCTTTTCTCTCACATCCATATTGTTAAACAGAATTTAACCTCATTTATGATGGTTTTAATAATGTTATTAAAAAAATAATAAAACAATTATTTAATAAATAATAACATATATGGTCAACTTAGGACATATTATAACTCGTTAATCCAAAATAGTTAATTACTCTCATTGTTTTTTATTGGTTTTATGTGATTTTTTTCTCATTTATGGTTTATCATGAATGTTTTAGTTCAAGTTAAAATTTTATAGATTCATGATAAATATTATTATATTAAAGTTAAAAATATAATATTTATTAATTAAATATATTTTAATAATTGTTAGTGAATTTCGGACATGGAATGTGAATCACATAACTACATGGACATGGTTAGAAGTATGTGTTCATGAGCGACGTTATCATATTTAATGTGAAAAAGAATTAGAAAGTAGATGATATATAAAATTTAAATATTAAATATTATTTCATATGTATAATAGATATTCACTAGTCCCATTATTGTTAAAATCCATATATAGCGGTGATGTGAAACTTTTACATCAATTCGTGAGGGGTTCGCCCATCGTTCATTCGAGAGATGGTTTGGATTCCCGTTTTATGGAGGACATGAAAAATTATTGGGACTACAATATAATATTATATATATATATATGAGAGATATTTTTATTATATTTTTTTAGGACTTCATTGGATGTTTTAAAAGAAATAGTAAAAAACCAACATATTAGTTAAGATTAGTACCATATTTTAGATTAGCATCATTTATATCTCTTTTTAATGACCATATGATTAATCATTATGAAATACTAAATCCTTGATAATGAGTTTAAAGATGATGGAGAGGGATTTTGGTAGTGTATTCCTTTGATAAATGACTAAATATGTGTGAAGATGTTAGGGGATGACGTTCTATTTTATAATTGCAGTGAGTGACATGGTAGTAATTTTTCAAATGATTAAATTATTATGAAGTCGCTCTCTTCAGAAAATTTATGAAAAATTATATATGTTAGATGTTTATAAGTTTCAGCTCAACATAGAACCAACTAATGTGTTTTAATAATGTTTTTATGTCATTTTAATCCTTACCTTTTAGTTTAACCCTTTTATGAAGCATATTAACCGTTACTACTGTAACTACATTTCCAATATCAAATGGTCATAATATAACTTAAAATGTAGATATTGTCTTATAAATTGATTATATATTACATTTTAGACCATTTATTATACAAATTTATATATTTAAATTTCTTATGATTTTGAAAAAATTTAATTAAATATATATTTTTTAATATCATTAATTTAAATTTTCACACTAATAAATTAATTTCAATCAAAATACATAATAATAACAATTAATTAATATATAAAATCATTAATGATAAATTAAAAAAATTTAACAAAAAAACTCTTGAGAAAGTACATGTCTTCTAAAATACAAAACATTTTATGTTTTTAAAATCATTTAATTGTATTTTTCAACTAATTACAATAACACTATATCAACCACATATATGGTTTTTTTAATTATACCCTTAAAAAAATATTCTAAATGAAATTAAATACTAAAAAATTTAATTTTGTTAAAAAATCTTTTAAATTTTTTTCATAACATAGATTCCCCTAAGATAACATATAAGATAAATTAAAATAAAAAGAGTCGCATTTTTGAATTTAAATCACAGAAAATAATAAAAATGTTATTATGTGTGGAATAATGAACCAAAATTCTATATATTGGAATTCCAGAGGTGTATTGTTGAATTTATCCAATTAAATGAAATAATGGAAAATTTTAGGTTGATTTTGAGGCCTTATCTCATTTTTTAAAAATGTTTTTACCCATTTAACCCTTACGGATGTGAAAAATATTTACCATGGTTTACAATTCACAGTGAAAATAATAAAAGGTAACTCTCTAAAAAATTGAACCCCATGATTCAAATTATTGTACTTATTTTTTATATTCAATCAATAGAATTGTAATAAATTAATTTTAATATATATTCATAAAATGCATTATAAACTGTTTTTAGAAAAATTTAATTTTAATAATAACAATTAACATATATAGAAATCATGAATTTTATTATTCAAATAAAATTAGTTAGATATGTCTAAATCAAATGGATAATATATCACATTAACATAAAATATATGATATAATGAAAAATATGTGTATTTGAAAAATAATTTTTTTTAGCTATTTGTGGAAAAAGAAATAATTCTATAAAAGATCAAAAATTTCACCCCGATTTAATTTTAATATGCTGATTTTAAAAAAAAACTACTTATAAAAAAATGAATAATTTTTTTGATAATAACTATAATTACCCCAAACAAATTTCATTAAAATATTTTTTTAAGGAAATTTATTTTTGAAATATAATTTACTAGATTTAAAATTTCATACTTATTTCATGGGAATTCAGTAATATCTTTTTACTGTGTAAGACCATTATAAAAACATTAAATAATGTGTGTACTTATATTCACTCCTTCCAATTCAGCAGCTTGGTTATTACAGTGACAGTTAAATAATAATTAATTTCTAATGTATATCCATATCTTTAAGGCCATGTCTTGTGTGATATGTATCTGATCAAGGTTATTATTCCTTAAGAATAATTTTTTAGGTTCTACAATATCAATCATAATTAAATTACCTCCTAAAAATTATAACTATCATAAATGGTTCAATATTTTAAAATACATTTGTTGAATCATAAAAACGGATAATAAAAATTCATTAAAAAGGGTATTTAGGAAGGAAAAACCCACTTAATCTAACACATAATCTAAGATCTAGATGGAAAAGGTATTATTGGGTTTATAAAATATTTGCATGCTAGAAAAAATTACCATCCAAGGACTCGTAGAGAGTGATCATGATCATAGTCATATGAATTTAATGATCTTCAAACCATAAACCAGTTAAGGGAGAAAATACCATTAATCCATCTATATTGAATGTAAAATGCAATTGTTTCTATTTCAAGATATATTACATAATGTTGATTGATTATTTTATTTTCATGAAACATAAAAATTATAATTTATTTAAATTATTTCATCCCATATCATAGGAATAATTTCAATGTTTACTAATTCATTGATGATTTTCCCACGTAATCTATTATTGCAAGAAATGAATATTTAAGATGATTTTTAATGCACAATGAAATAAAATTGACATTTAACAGATAAAGACTTCCAAACATGAATAAAGATCCATTCATAAGTTCTATAAATATTTAAAAAAACCATAACAGTCACCACAAGTTAATCATTATTTATAAATATAATACATTAATCCCTAAAACATCAAAAATCAAACCGAGTGTTTGACATAATACATTCCATAAATAGCTAACCATATGAATCCTCAAATACATGTATGACCACATTCAATATCCATAAATTTGAAATATTTGATCCATAATTTTTCCAAAACAATATAATATTGTTCATAATGACACATTCCAAACATGTGAATAACATGATAATATATTCTCTTAAAATATACTAACAACATATATCACTATAAACCCTCAATAAAATCATATATTCATTAAATATTAACAAAATAATTACTCCTAAAATCAAATCATAACTATTGAATATATTCCATAAATTCATATATTAAATAAACATTTTAAATGGTGACATAAATCACTTTTCTATCAAAACACTAATCAATTACAAGGAATCTAATACTGTTAAATTTACTTAATAAACATCAATAATATATTTATCAAAAATAAATATTATTAACAAAACATTCATAATATGTTATGGTTTATATTCTAGCTTATCATGTGTTCTACCATATATAACCTCATAATTAAATCATTTTTTTACATTATCTGTACCATTTAATCTATGATTGAATAATCAAAATGATAAAATTATAAAGAAAAAAACTTATATGTTTCAATAATATTATAAAAAGAATAATATAATTAAATTATCCTTATACATTATCACTTTACTCCTTTAACATCATATATTGGAATATCATAGGTCCTTCCATTAACATGGAGTTAACCCTGGATGATGGCATTATATCTGAAAAATCCCATGTTCTCTACCCATGATACATTGAATGATGTATAATACCTTGGGATGAAATTCATATACCTAAATAAAACTCATCATTTTTTCATGAAAGTTACATTCCCCATGGAATTATTTTAAACACTTTAAAAATATTATCAATACTCTGAGACATTTCCCTAAGTGATCCATCCCACATTCTGAACATGTATGAAACTTATTATTCTTCCAATTATAGCCTTTATGAAAATACATTTTTAAATTCATATATTTTCTAGTAAATCCACCCATTTGGGTATTCATAATCATATAATGACAAAATAGATCAGTAACAATAACATGTTTTTGATTTTCAAATCCAATTTCATTTGTTTTCCCATGATGAAAATATTTTTGGTGTTCATCAAATTTAGTATTAACACATTTCATTCTTATTCTAAAAATTGAATTAAAAAAAACATATTTTGATAAAAAAAGTAAGAGTGGGGAATAATATAATCCTGAAAGTATTTTTAGGGTGTTTATATCATGACACATTTTTTCAATATAGAAGTCCTTAAATATATACTAGGTTATTAATGGAAGTCATATATTCAAATCCTGCATAATGGTTCTTAATGAAAATATGATTTAACCCGATATTATTTCTCAGTATTTTGAAATCTGGTGTATAATAAGTGAAGACTCAATATATACTAGAATGATGGATGAGATATATTTGACTATCTCAGTTTGAGGGTAATACCCCTTGATGCATGTGTTCTAAAACTACATCCACTGGTAGTATGAAAATACAGATATACATCTACTAAAACAATATAACATATACAATAAATAACATTATGTTACAATCTAATACATTGACATATCTTTATGGTTTTTTATAGTGTTATGTTCTTAAATATATGTTTTCTTAAGTCTAGCTTCCATGGGTTTTTACTAAACATTAACCTTTTCAAACTATAACAATACTATCTCTAGTAACCAAGATCCATTATTTAATATATGAAATTAGAATAAGTTATAATGGATCTTACCACCCTGAATTGATCAGTTTAGTTTTCATGAAGAACATGATACATACTTTATTCCAATTTTAGGATTTATAAAAAATAGAAAACATATTGAATGTACATATTATATATCATTAATGACATTCCATGATTGTTTTTTCAAATCATGAGGAAAGGAATCAAAATTAGGATGATATCAAATTCATTGAAAGATATATGTAGAAAAAAAATCCATCACTAGTAAACAAGCAATAATCAATATTTCATGGTGGATAACTCAATACAAATTCCATTTAATCAATAACATGATTATGAAATGAATCCACTGATATTATCAATTCAATAATATCATGAATAACAATAAACATATTCTCAATGATGTTAATGGATATTGATGGATGCAATGATCTCATACATCATGATATATTTACTTCTAATTACTTATTAAAATTTAGTTTATTCTTATGTGTATGTATCAACAAAAAAACATTTTAATAAGGCTTGCCAATTGATTTTTTTCATTAGACCCATCGATGAATCGAGGGAGTATGTAAAATTGGGACATGTTAATAAATTCATGTCTAATTCATTTCATAAAAATGGAATATTAAATTTGATATATAAATAATATTACTTATCATGAAAAAAATCCACATTTTGTAAATGATACATAATATAATGTTCTTCACAGTCAATCAAAAAAATTTCATAATAAAACACCATATGTTGAACTGTTACTCAATTTAGGAAATAAATTGACCCATGTTAAACTTATTTTGGTTAATTAATATAAATTTAATTTCTAATAGAAGATGATGACAATGAATATAGTGTTTTAAGATAATGTCAATGAAAAAAATTTATATGATAAAAAATATGACCATCAATTCATCCAAATTTCAGGTCATGTAAAAAATAATGTCTTTTGGATAAAAGACGAAAAGAAAGAAAAAATAAAACAATTTTTGCTAAAATAATTTACATTGTAAATCCATAGAATATTTTAAAATGAAGATAAATATAAAATAAATAACTTTATCCAGAAGGTCCCTTAACAGCGTATATGTTCTAAAGAAAAATTCACATAAATTTTTAATAAAGAAAGTACAAAATGAAATTTAGAAAAAAATTATGAAGACATCATTAATTAATTTTTAAAAGTAATGTATAAGATATAATTTCCTTAAAACATCATTTTAGTAAATAAAAATAATTTTTTAAAAAAAATGGTCAAGGAAGAAAAATATTATTTATCAAAAAGTTAAATAAAACCAGGTTTTATTTATAAAATTTATTTTCATGATTATAGTTCCAAATTGAGTAAAATATGACATAAAAAATAATATCCTTAAATATCCAAAGGATAATAATTTTTATAGGTTATTAAGGAATTTTATATGATCTATTCAACAAAATATATAAGGAATCAAGGAAAAATTATATTGTAAAACAAACTTTTTCCACTTTGGTAGACTTTAATTTGTAAGGTCAGGACCTAGAATACTTGAATTTAAGCATTAGTACCATTTAATAAATAAATATTAATATTAAATACATGAATGTGATATAACATAAAAGCTTTAAAATTAAATAGTTTTATAATACAAAATATGACTTAATGAAGTTAAATTTATTAAAAAATATCTCACAAATATCATAACATTGAATTTAAAATTAATCATTTATGTGATTATTTGTAAATAATAGAACTAAAAATAAAGTAAAAATAAATCTTACCATAATCATAGGTTATTTCAGACATAATCGTGGAATAATAGAGTCCACGATATTGAAGTGTATACCAATGAATGGAAATTGAATTAAAAATCCTCATATCACATAACTAAACTTTATTTAACATTTTTTTAACATTTTATATAATGGTCAAAAAATGTTATTAATTTATTCTTGATCCATATTCATATAAATAATATCATATATGATACAATTATAAGATCATATCACACATTCGTCAATAGTCCTTCAATATTTCAGTTGTTTTGGTGCTGACTCCTTAGTTTTCTCCAGCATGATTTATCAAGGATGATCAAGTTACTATATAAATATAATAGTTTCATATTATTACTTTTTTATGTTGAAATTATAAATATTTTATTTATTCATTATATAAATATTTAGAATAATTATATAAATATTCTTATTTAAAACTATTTGCCCCGCTTTGTGAAGACGGTAATCTGCATGGATATCAGAGCAATGTTATTATTTATAATGTGTGAAAGGGTCTAGAAGTAGATGATATATTAAATATATATATTTAATATTATGTAATTATTATCATATATAGTCATTATTTTTATCAATTTGATTACTCATATTCTGTGGTGATGGAAAATAAATTACATTAATTTGTGAGTTGGTTGTCCACCATAATCGTGAGTGATTGTTTTATTTTCACTTTGACAGACAAAAATATGAATATATGTTATTACATAAACATAATAATATATTTTTATGTGCTACATATTGGTTTTTCTATACTAATATTTTTAGGATATAATTTAATGTGATATAAGAGAATGTAAAAATAAATTGTCGGTTAATATGATTAACTTCTTAGAGAAACCACTTTTATAACTGTTCCTAAAGACCATGAAGTTGTTAATTTTGGAATTAAAAAACTTCTATAATATTAATATTTATTTTTCCTAGATTTTTGAAATTTTTATAAAAAAAATAGGTTTATATAAATTTTCGCCAAAGGTACCCTTTTATAATTTTTTGAGTGGCACACTTGTAATTATTCCCAGTTTTATTATAGTATTCAGTCACATTCATGGAAAAAATATAGAAAATGACTCATATTAAATTTTTTAAGGTTATGGTAAAGAAATAAATATTTAATGTGGTTTAATAAAGATTTTATTTATTTTTAAATGATATCTTTTTTTTACCCATTCGTTAGACATTTTTAACTTTAACCGCAAGAACACAAAATTTCAATATTCATGGGTTATAATGTAATATATTATATAAAAATTGGATCATAAAATTACATATATGTAATTTTATACCATTAATAATGTTACCTTTCAACTTAAATGATTTTTTAATTATTTAATACAATATTTTTTTAAATTATCATCAATATCCTTTTTGACACCATTTATTTAATTGGACTTTAAATATATCATGATAAAAAAATTTCGTGGAGCCACCAACATTGGTATACCTCATAGGAAAAAAATGAGAGAAGGGAGACAATTATTTCATGAATTACTATCTCTAATAAGCCATGGGTTGGGAATAATGATCGATGATATATCATACATATAAATGAGATGTATTACTATATAAATAAAAATAAGGAGTGAGAGAAAATACATGTGCACTCAATAACTCTTTCTAAAAAATGTAAATGAAATACAATGTTCACGAATTAAATTTCATGAAAATGATGAAAACCAAAAAGGAACTAAAATGACCTAAAAGATAAACTCAATAGTCACCATGAATCCTAAGAATCTCTTGTAAAACCACGAGATAGGTATATGTTGCATAATATCCCTATAAATATTAATGAAAAATATATATATATATATATATTGTGGCCATAAAATTTATAATTAATAGAATTCACCTTAGAGTTTCTTATGTAAAATTTAAGGAAAGATTTATATATCCGAGTAAACAACATGTTAACCTAACTTGTCACCAAAATAGGCATACTAAATCTTCTTCCTCACAGTGGTTAACTATATCCATGTAATGCATACAAGTGATCATATAACATAGTAAAAAAAGGTACCCTACTATAACTTACCCACTAGTGTTTTCCTTCAACCCCAAAATCATACATCATTATCCATCACTATACAAAAGAATTCATCACTATAACACCTCTGATTATGTATGATAACTTGAATGATATAAATCTCATCATCTCACCATCGCATGAAACATCTCTATACAGTAACTCAGCAGTTTCCTAGAGGCACCACAACCCAAACATCATTAATCCTTTATCACTTTTAGTGCCTCAATACATCATATCTTATAAACTAAATAATGTACCTTAATCCATAATACCTCATAAAAATCTTACCAATAAAAATCATTATAATACAATATCCATAGATTTTTTTTCTTGCAATAAACACAAGAAATTACAGACTTCTAAACAAACACATGCACACACACATTTATATAATGATAACCATGGTACATATTTCAACATAATACTAGAAATATAAGAGAATAAGCCAATAGGGTGGGGAAATTTAGAAATCCATTCTTCACTAACATAAATGTCAAGGAAAACCCTCCCAAAGTCCCCCTTTAGAACCTCCAATACCAAAAAATTTCTAAAGAATGGTTTATTAGTATCCAAACCATTACATCACACACATTTCAAACTTTTATCACTGTCAATAATTTAAAATCAAACCTAAAGTGAATTAATGAAAAAGGGTTGTCCAAACAATTTCTCCATTAAATACCGATTGAGGGTCTTACTATGATAAGATATATACCACCTCACATAGTATAGGCACAATGTCTTCTCATACATACATATTAAATAATTTTTTTTATGAAAATTCCTTATATTATAGAATCATACACCTAAGGATAATAATTTTATAGTGTCATTCAAAACATGGAAACATAAACCACTAGTTAATATGTGAACAAAATCATCTCCTACATAATTCTCTATATATAGTATAATTATTTGAAAAATAATACGTAAAAATTTATTCCCATCCAGGGGAAATAAAACATAAGAAAGTGTGTGGTTAGATTATAAATAATGGTAATAAAGGGAGAAATATAAGAATAACATGGTAAATGGGTATGAGAATGTGATAATAACATTTGAAAATAATACGCTATATATAAAATATCATAATCTTGAGTAATGGTAAAATTATTTTTAGTCTATAAGAAATGAAACTTAAATAAATCAAACAACATGAAAAATGAGAGCATAAATTTGGCATAATTTTTTTTGTGTCATAAACCTAAGAAAAGAAAATCATTTCTCTATTAGTCAATGCTCACTACCAAGGATATCATAGTGGAATCAGTTTACTCCACAACCATCTGAGTAGTCATGGTTTACTCCCAAGACCATCATATCAGAATAAGTCCCTTATTGAACCGGGATCACTATCTCTTACAAACTTGTATATCTCATGAGATAAATATCATTACCCAATGAATGGGAGGTAGATATTGGTTTATCCCATCACATAATTAAATTCATTGAAATTCCTTCCATGAGATCATAAAAATCATCATATCCTAAGCAATGAAATGAAATGAGTTTAATTAAATTTTATTTATATAATCACATATGGGAAATAATCATGTTTTATAATCTTATCATAATTTAATAATAATATAACCCATGATTGGAATATGTTTTCATAAGAATGTCATTATGGTGGACTTGTGGAAGCGAAATAAGATTCAATAACATCATGACATCATATAAAAACACATTTAAATAAATAATTTGAATGAAATACATTGATCATATCCTTAGTAACGATTAGGAAAAATCATCTTGAATCTCCTTAAAGGGAAAATGATTTTGAATAATCATTTAAAAATTATATTGAGAAAAAAATAATTTTCAAATTTAAAAACAAATTTGTAACATAAATCATTTTGAAAATCATTTTCTTTGAAAATAACCATGGGAATTTATATTTTAAGCCTCAAATTAATTATTGTTCATGATGGAGCATAACCTTTCTCATTTCACAAACATTAAAATGAACATTTCTTTCGCATTTTCGATAAAATATAGACATTAATTATTTGAAAATGATGTAAATATTACATTCAATGCATTATGTAAAAAATTAAATAAATTGGTAATATTGAATTTATAAAATAATTTTTTTAATTTTAATAATATTTTTTAATAAACTTTTAGAAATAAGGGTTTGGATTTAAAAGATATATTCTCCTGACGAGTTAAATAAATATGATTTTTCATAATTTTTTTATCCATTCAGAACAAAAATAGAGGAAAATGAAGATAAAAAAATTATAATAATTATATAATCGGAGGATAAGAGTAATCATGAATTTCATGAGATAAATATCATAATATTTTATCATTATAATTATAATCCTAAACAATCCCAATAAATGATGTAATTGTAACCTAAACTTTTTACCACTTTGGAAAATTTGAGTTAAACGGACCAGGAAGGAATAAAATTAAATTTAACTTATAATATAATTAGTATAAATAAATGTATTATATTAATTGACCATGAGGTTTTATATGAACTTATTGAAAATGATAGATTCAAAACACAACATTTGTATTATGGAAAGAAAATTGAGACAAAAATCCCCTACTACATTGGTAGATTTTGAACCATAAATCTTATGAAAGAGAGAAAATATTATATATAAATATCCCTATAATTTTATGTATATGAATAAAAAACATTCATGGTAATTATATATACCTCATAAAATATACATTTGCTGAATATGTCTTATCTCTCAATGAAAATAAAAGTGTGCTGCTAATCCCTTACCTAAAGTCTTAACTTCTTTCTTACATGTACATAAATCATGTATAATACATATATATATATATATATTATAAATCTATTAAACAAAAACAATTATATATAATTAAATATGTGATTTTATAATGATATCTTGTTACCTGTTTATTTACAATTCAATGTTAAAATCATGTTTTGGGCAATAAATGCTATATTTTTCTTGAATGTTTTACATTTTAATTTTAGTCATATTACAATGATAAAGGATAAATAATCAATTTTTTATATCCATAATATAAAAATAATATATAATTTGTAAATATATTTTTGTGTAATCTACAATATTTGTATATATAAAATGAAATACACCATTTATGGACAGGATTGGTTGTATATAAGCATGAACACTATTTCTATTTTCATGACGGATGGAATGAAAGAAATGTAAATAACATATTAGACTTATAGAATATTTTATTTGTAATATATATAACTTATTTTCATTAAACCCATAATTATTAAGTTCTATATAATGTGTGAATGAATCACATCTCATCACGAGGCGATATTCCTCCACACACACGAGTGACATTATCGTATTCCAATAGAATGTAAAATATAAATGTGTATTTGAAATATTTATTACATTTTTAGAATAATATCATAAATTTAACATATTAAAATTTAATCCATCATTATAATTATTGCTGAGAGGTGGTGATGTAAAATGAATAACATAAGTTCGCAAGCCTCTAGTTTACTATACACATGAATGATGATTTTTTATACCATCTGATAGAATCATGGATTGTTATAGATCATGAATGTAACATAAAATATCTTTTTATATTTAATATAGAACTATTTTTATATCATAAATAATTAATTATAATTTAATGATCTGTAGGAAGAATTAATATATCATGCACAATATCGGGTATTACCTCTTCTTCAGACAACTTGTGTTGTTTTTCAGCAAAAGGCTTCATATGTCAGATTTAGAACCAAAATAATTTTTGTTGCAATTTAGTAGGAAATTAATTATGTATTTTTGGAATTTAATTACTGAAAAAAGGTTTTTGGAAGTGTTAATAAAATAGGATAATGGATTGGATTTTAGAAGTGGGGCGAGTGGTACACATGTTATTTTTTAAAACAAATAATTTTTCTAGAATTTTATTCATACAATAAGGAAAACAATGAGATATTATATATAATAGAATATATAATGTAAAAATATGGCCATAAAATATATTATTTACATGTTTTGGCTTATTTTAAATGACATTGATTTTTTAAACCCTAGTAAACCCATTTTTACATTTATCGAGTAATTTGATTTATATTAATATTGACATAAAATTTTGTTTATTATATTAAATAAATTAATATATGGTAATTAAAAATATTAAAAATACTTTTCAAAATTAAATTCAAATGAGTAAAATAATTATAATTTATAAATAAACACGTATACATGACAGGAAAGTAGTTTTCCAAAGGGAAAATGATAAAATGATTAAATATTTTTTTTTTCAAATATCAATATAAAAATGATAAAAATTATATAAATTGTTATAAATGATATATAATATAATAAATTTTATTTATAATCCATTTAGAAAATAAAAATAACCTATTTATGTTTTATAAATGAATTGACAGTTTTCAATAAAAACCTGTATTTTTTCACTATTCACATAAAATTAATTATTTTTAAAAAATTCCCAAAAATTATTCCATAAATAAATTTGAAATAATTATTTTAAAAATAAATTTTATAATATAAAATTACATTTTTATTGGTGAAAAAATTTATTTCTATTATTTTTCATTAAATGAATTAAAAATATTTGGAAAATATTATTTTTGAAATGTATGAAGTGTTTTAAAAAAAATTATGTATTTTTTTAACAATATGATTTAGTAAAATAAAACCAATATAATTAATATTTAATTTTTTTCAATCCTATTAATCCCACCATGTGTAATGGAAAATTAATATGATTCTATAATTAAATAATAATATTAATATTTTGTCGTTGTTTGTTAAAACTCGTTGTTGTGCGTAACACAAATATTTAAGAAATTTAATTTATTAAAAAAATTAAATCCTAATAACATTGTAATTTACTCTTAGAGGAACCAAGAAGAAAACTAATAAAGGATAACACCAACTATTAAACCGTCTCTTAAATATTGACACACCCCCAAACAGGAGTAAGGTTTACAAAAAAACTCCATGGAAGAAGAAACCAAAAAAAACTAGGTAAAAGATTGATAAGAAAACAAGAATAGTAAAAGGGAAGATATAAAAACCCAATAGTTCAAGATACTATTATTATATTTTTAGATAAAATTCCTAGGAACAATCCTCCATGTCATGATATCACTATAATAAGAAATGAAAAGGAATAGTCCACCCTCAGAGAACCTTATCATTGAATCTAAGGATATTAGAAGTCCACTATAATGGGGTGGCATTGTCATCAATTAAAATATTTTTCCAATAATGAAATATGCGTCATCATAATTTTATGATAAAATATTCCACTTATGGTTTAAAATATGTATCACGATTATATGTGGTGGATGTCCTATATGAAGAAACATGACTACAATGTGAGCCAACACCACAAAAGGAGTAAAAACTTGGGATTATTCTCTAACCCATTACTGAACCATCATTTACTCGATGATGAATCACCTTCAAGAACACACAACCTCCCATATTAAAATACTTTTTTCCCATCCCTTAATTTGTAGAGTAATTATTAGGATCCCATGATTCTTTCGTCTATTCATCAATCACCTAAACAATCTATATTATTATCAACACAAGTTATAGCCTGATAATTTTGGAGTCCCCAAGCACATACAGGAACAATAAATAAAAGAAACTCTGCATGTACGATAATTTAAATAGTTCTATACCAACGATGGAGTGAAAAAAAATTAATTAAAATCAACCAACAGAATGTTTTTAATTCACAAAACTCCAAAATATTCGGTATAGAAATTAATATTTCTTCAATATTATGAATATTCTACTATATCATAATGTCTGTCTATGGATGATATATATTACAATTTTCTAAATGTGAGATATAAGTATAATGGAGACCTCACAAAATCATAGAGGTCAAATGAGGGTGATGACCATAGATGATCATCCTCAAGACTCAATGGAGTATCAACACCTCCACTAGGTACTTCCTCTATAATGTCTCTATTGAGATAGAATATTTGATCACAATTAAGTGGGATTAATTTATATAATATTCAAATATTATCCATAAAATTCAACATATCCAGGGGATCGAGGAAAACTGGTAGTGATTTCCATCATGATACCCAACCACATCAACATCAGAACATATAAAGAATCGTTAAAACCAATAGGAACATGTTATTGGTACATCTATTTATGGAAGACCATATAGTGAGAAAAAAACATTGCAAATTTATATTTCATCCCATGCCACCAGTGTAGACCTCACAATGAGTGGTATAATGTTTTTATTCCAGGATATACACCTCGGAATGATGCATGGAACTAATGGAGAACCAGATCAGGTATTTCCAAATAGGAAACAATGCTCTCCAATAATTACACATAGTGTTGTTCATATTTTTAGTAACCATGAGGGGAATCACAAAAGGAAACATGGTCTCTCTATCCCTCCACCAAAGAATCCCCTAATAGGGACTCCTCTACCAACTGTACCAATGATGAATCACTATAATATGAAAAGGATAATCTATTCCCCAAACCCATCTCATATAAATAAGAATAGCTTATCTCTCTTAAATCAATCTCTTATAATGTATAGATTCATGCTTGACATCCCTATATGAATTCAAACTCATCATATCATCTATAACATTACCCTTTATTAGAGTATATGAAATCATGATGTCATAATCCCACAATAATTCGAATCACATTCATTTTCACAAGTGTAATGTAAGATAATAAATACCTTAGGATTTTATGGTTGATAAAAAACCACTAACCAATTATGTAATTTCAAAAAAAATATCAAGGATAACACAACATCTTCTGACCCATGATAATGTATTGTAAAATTATACTCATTGGGATATAACTACAAATACCCATAAAATATAACTAATCTATGATACATATGAACAAACTAAAATAATGATTAAAATCATCATAGAAAACATCGAAATAAATTCACTCTTTTAGAAAATTTTGTTTCAAAGAACATAACAAATTCACTTTAAGGAACTAAAATGATACAAAAAAATGACCAGTATATAAGAATGAAGGATCCTTTTTGAAAAAATTTGATGGAGGAGTCGCCACCTAAGAGAAAGAAGCTATGAACCACCTATAATATCTTGTATGACCAATGAATCTCTACACATCTTCAAATATTTTATGAGCTACCCATGAAATGACCAACTTCATATTCATTGGATCCACTACTAATCATTTTTGGGATACAGTATTCCATAAGAAACAAACATAAAGAGACCATAATTCATACAATGAAAAAATCATGAATAGTTACTGAAGAATAAGAACTATGAAAGAATCATCAAAATTCTCTATAATAGGTGATCATTGTTATAAAGAAGGTCAAGTCATAGGGGGTGAATTCTGGTTTTCAAAAAAATTACAAACTAAAATCATCTCCTTTATTATGCAGAAAACCATTCATTTTGTATTTAGAGAATAAGGAGAAGTAGAAATAAATAATGGAAACGAGTAGAGTGATGTATAGTGGTTTAGGATACAAAGATCCTAGAGCCTAGTCCACCAACTCTCAACTCCACAAGCATGGTGATATCATTACTAGGTCCTCTTATCCTATGACCTTCAAAATGACAACTAAGTGTAGGAATTTTACATCTTACAACAAAACATAACAAATCCTTATGGTCTTTTTACAAGGAACCCTACATCCAAAACATAGTGAAATATTCTAAAAACAAATGATTTCTAAAATTAGGATGTTAAAACTCAAATAAATTAAAGGGTTTGATTGGTTTGAGGGTTCAGTTTGATCTTCACAGTTTATATCAGAAACTGATAGATGAAATCAAATCTTTAGCATAACATAATTAAAAAGTAAATCGTCTATGATGCATAATATTTCTTTAAACAACATAAAATAAAACTCCAGATTGATTTTTATACATGTATATCCCAATTTTTAAACTTTACCAAACGTGTCATCATTTTTACAGAATAAGATATAACAATAAAGTGTTGTAGTAATGAAAATAATAATATTGAGTCAGTCAAATAGATCAAAACATATATTTATCCAAAGTAGATAAATGAATGCGATGTGACACAGTGTTTCCATATATATATTTCCACATTATTATATATAATTATATTAATATACCAGCAAAATGAATCATGATATTTATAGGGAGGGTTGAACAACTCCATGTCTTACCATCTCTAGAATTATCCCTAAATAAATTGTGAATATTTTAATTCAAAATCATTCCATAGATTCTTAAATTTACATAAGAATTGAATCGATTTACTCCATTGAATAATAATATTTAAATTAATCCTGATAATCTTTTGAATCAGTTATAATGTGGATTTTAATAGATCCTTAATTTTTTCAAAACAATTTCAAATAACATAGATGGTATAATTGATTTAAAACTCTGTTGTTGAATATTAAAATTTTGGTTTCCTTCATGTGATTAAAAAACAACCAGTGTAGTGTATGAAACATATGGTTAATTTTAAAATTAGGGATGATGTAAAATACATTAATTTCCCCAAATGTAGGGTTCCTTACTTATGTAGGGTTCTGTATCCATAACATCCTATTTATCAATCATATGGTTCTTCCCAACCATAGGGTTGATAATCCATTCATTCTTGAAAACAAATTATATGATCCACATCCATTGTTTCAAATATAGGATTGATTCATTTTGATACAAATGAACATAGAGGGTATGAAACATGTATCTAGAATACATTAAAACAAATTCTGAATACATTTAGAAATATTTCTCATAAATGAAATACTAAAATATATTAAAAAAATAAATATCACCAACAATAATAATTTCCTAAAAATCACTAAAAATTTCACAAGTAACTCAAATGATGTAGTTTATGAGAATAAAGAACATAATATACCTTACGAAATTGATAAATCAACATATTCTCAATAATCTCAACCTTTATCTTGACCACAATATAGACAACATAAATTTGTAATATTTTAAAAATAATTTTAAAAATTTATATAAATTTTATTCTTATTTTAAATTTAAAATATTTGTTCCATAAAATAAACTTATCCCCGTCTAAATTATTTATTTGGGAATTCCTCCTCTATGAAGATAAACATGTAAAATTGAAATTATGAGCATAAAATATACACTTGTCTTCCATGGCATGGATATGAGTAATAAATAAAAATAAATTCTACCAACTAAATAATATAAATCATATAAAATTGTCTTCCTTGATATGATATCAAAAATATATGATTAGTAATATTTACACCCTCTGATGAATAAAATGGTTATTTCATTAAAAATACCCCTAAAGAATAAAATTATTATTTTCATAAATCTCCATTAAATAATAAAATAAATATTTTCTTAAAAATTATAAAAAATCATAGTATATCAGATTATTCAATGAATTAATTATTTTTAAATAATAATTTTTCATAAAACCATAATTATTGATTATAGTAATAATCTGAGATAATTAAGAAAAAAACCATTTAATTTTTTATATATTAAAAACAAATATATGTTAAAAATTATCGAATAATACTATTTTATTTATTTATTTAAACAATAGTACAAATATAATGAAATTATAAATGAACATAAAATAAAAATAATGTATTAGGATTGATTAAATTGATCATAAAACCATTGATAAAATTGATTTTCTTCCCCTAATGAAGATAGAGCAATTGATGACACTTCTAGTCTATTTTGAACATACCTGATTCTTTGATAAGAAGAAGTTGAATACTGATCATGAATAATCAAATTCATCCTATCATGGTCTATCTTTATAATAGCATATATTTTATGAAACTAATTCTAACATTATATTTAATGATTGAACACTTCAATGTTTTCCTTAAATATCAAAATATAATTCATATTATAATATTTCATTTTAAAGATTAAAATACTATTTTTGATGGATATGCTTTCTATATATCATCATATGAATTTTGAGAAGCCTAAAAAGTAGATTGTATCTTTACTGTTCATTCATTTAAAATTCTAACTATCCAAATAATCCTTTTGTATGAAATTTGAGAATAATAGATTTACTATTGATCATCATGATGAACATATCTATTTCTCTCTATATAATTTTCATACAAATATTTAAAAAAACAAAAAGCCTTTTCTTATAACATTTCATACATATTACCTTTTATTAATTGACGAGAATTATTTTCTTCTGAAAAAGTACAAATTTATCATTTCATATTTCTATTTCATGTTTCTAAAAAATAATTTTAAATAGTTCTTTCAAAGAATATGTTAGATAAAATAAGAAAATTTATAATTAATATTATACGATCATTTCATATATATTTAATATGACAGTTCATATTTCTTTTGTTAAAATCAGAGAATAATAATTTAATACTGAAACTTATGAAAATACCTGTTTTAGTATGAATTATATTTAGTTTTCATAAAAAATAAAATTCTAATAACTCAAAATAAAAGGATTTAAAAGCTGAATAAAAACAGAAAACAGAAACTATTGGCAATTCAAAAAATTAATGTAATTTCAAAAATATTATAAATAATGTTTTTATACATATTTAAAAATTCAGGTTTAATATATATCAAAATTGGAGAGATATATTTATACCCAAATATTAAATATTCAACTTACAGAAACTATATTAATAATAAATTAAATACATAATGGATTAGTGATTTTAGTGCTATGGTTTTTTTGATAACAATCCACATCATATATTTTAAATCCCAATAGTAAACCACTGAAATATTTAACAATATATTATTATGGTTTAATCTTGTAAAACAAAAAATTTAGTTAATTTTTGGTACCTAGATTCTTTTGTGTCCAACAGTGTTGGAAATTAAATTTCAAAGTAACCAAATATATTTATTTTGAGTTGAAATTATACTATTCAAATTCAAATAATTCCATCGATTGATAAAAATTATAAACACAAGAAATTTTTGGCTTTATAATTTATAATTCATTATCATAATGACCTTTAAACCATAATAAAATGAGTCAACTGTATAATTTTTTTTATATTTAATCCTGGAATAAAATAATACTTATATAGTTTCAACCTTTCACCATTACTTCCTTTTTGAAAATATAATTTCGGTATGTTATCTATTCTATGGATTTGATTAAAATATTTTCCTCCTTAGATTAACATAGTATATTATTTTGTTAAATCATAATCTTTTACCAATAATTCAATAATCATAGTATTGTACAAATCACTAGAATTTTTAGAAGAATTAATCCTATGTTGAAATTTATTTTTGATAAAATTTCTTTATCTAATAAAACAATATCATATTTTTTATAAATTTTATATGATATTATTTCAAGGATTCATATTTATCATATAATAACATGGAAAAAATATTGAAATCATCTTAAGATTGTTTTTTAAAACTAGTTTTTTGATAGTAATAATTTTGAACA
This sequence comes from Viscum album, assembly GCA_963277665.1. Taxonomy (NCBI): domain Eukaryota; kingdom Viridiplantae; phylum Streptophyta; class Magnoliopsida; order Santalales; family Viscaceae; genus Viscum; species Viscum album. Next base: position 910,133,847 of record OY728148.1, read on the forward strand.
GCACGATTAGTATGAGTTATAAGACATACTATTTGACATTCATGCTCTGCCATAGAATCAATAGAAGATTAATCATTTTAAATAGAAGTATTATTCAAGGTATATTTAAAAATTTATGTTTAATTTATATTATAATAATATTTTTTCGGTCTTTTTGAAAAATAATATTTTTTTTCATTTTTTCTTAAACTAAAAATAGTTATTTCCTCTAGTCCATTAAATTTTATTTCGGTACAAATTTTCAAACTTCTTTGAAAACAATTATAATTCATATTCCAAATCATGATTCCATGAATTAGATGATTTTTCAAGAGTAATTTTGAGATAATATTTCTGATGATGTATATTATTTTTTAATTCAACCTACCTCTCAACATCATACATCATTGACGTTCGAATCAATTCGTTCACAATTTTTTTTCTCGTGTAGAATTTAGTATAACCCCCGATTTTGCAATCACATTGAGGTTAGTAACATGAATAAATTTATATCTTGATATTACTGATAAATTGGGTCTCCTAAATTTGTAATATTGTTGACAATATCTAACAATATTCAACTAATTGTAGTTCCAGTTTCATCCTCATACATTATGAATGTATCAGACACTAGTTTCACAATAATGTATCTTAAATGTAAGTTATTTGGAATTCATTCATATGAATTTTTTTGACACATATCATAAACTATAATATATTGAGATATATTTTTGAATTCATCAGTTCCAAAAATCACGTAGAATAGAATTCATGGATTTTTAATTGAAATCATAATCCCTTTTTATCCTCATTCCACTCTTCCCAATCCTATATAGGAATCTCATAAGGTCTAAAATTCATTAAATAAATCCTTATTCCAAAAAATATCAACATAATAATAATTCAAGAATTATAGAATCAATTATTGTCACTATTAAAAAAAGGATGTAAGATCATCGATGAGTATTTTTAATATAAGTTTTCTGTGAATTATTTTTTAAAAAAAGATTCAGGTTATTTTTTTTAAATGTCTGGTAAATGTGGTACTGTAACTGCCGACATTAGGTGTTGGGGGAAATGTTGAAATGACACTAATACCATTAGAGTTAAGTAGAATGCTGACAACCATATTTCCACCTTTCATTGAAAATATTTTTTATCTATTTTTGTATTTTAAAATAATTTATTTTTATTTTTATTTTTATTTTTATTTTTATTTTTATTTTTATTGATTTGTTTTCTATATATATATATATAAGTAAATAAAACAAAAAAAATTAATATAATTTATATTCTTTTTATTATCTAGTACTACTACCATTAATGTACTTTGGATTCTAACAAAGGCTGACAACTTGGGATCCCTTTTATTAGAGATATTGCCATGGAAATCTATCTGTTTTCTGATATGGAATTCTAGTTTACCCTTTCCTATATAGAACATTCTGCATTTCTGATATGGGATTCCAAAATTTTTGAAGTATGTGGTTTTGAAAGATTATAAAATATAAAATATAAGACCAATATAAATGAAACATAAAACATAGATTAAACAAATAATAAATAGTTGAAAATAAAAATAATTTGATAAAAAATATTGATGATAAATAATTTAGATGCTTTCAAAAACACCAAATTGAAACATAAAAATGTTTCAAGTATGTGACGTTGAAATTCTATTAAATATAAACTATAATACCAATTTGATTAAAACATAATACATGGATTAAAAATATAAAAAATAGTCTATGATAAATAGAATTTCGTAACAAATTTTGATGGAAAATAATTTTTATTTTTTCAAATCCACCAACATGAAACATAAAAATGTTTCAATAAGTGAAATTTAATTAATATAAAATATAAACTATAATACCATTAAAAATGATTGTTAAAACATGGATTAAATATATAAGAAATCGTAGAAAATAAATAGAATTTCATAAAAAGTATAGATTAAAAATAACATAGATTCATTGAAAATCACATATTTGAAACATAAAAATGTTTCAAATATGTGGATTTGAAAGTATATAAAATATAAAATATAATTAGAATATAAATGAAACATAAAACATGGATAAATAAATAAAAAAACTAGTTGAAAATAATTTTTTTTGTAAAAAATTTTGATGAATTGTTTTTATAAGATTCCAAAATATCCAACTTGAAACATAATAATGATTCATGTTTGTAGCATTGAAAATCAATAAAATAAAAACAACAAGTCAATTATAAAGGAAAGGAAAAACATGGATTAAACATATTAGAAATAGTATGTAATTAATTAGTTAATTAGTAATATAATGATTCATTATAAAATTATTAATTATATAGTAATTAATTTTATAATAATTAATAAGTTAATTAGAAACATAATTATTTATTATTAATTATTAACTATATAATTAATTTTCTAATTAGTAATATCAATATTAATTATATAATAATTAATTAGTAATATAATTAATAATTATTTAATTAATAATTATTTAATAATTATTTAGTTAATTAGTAACATTATTTTTAGTTATATAATAGTTAATAATAAATTAGTAATATAATTATTCATTATAATTATTCATTATAATTTGTAAATTTTTATTATTAATAATTAATAATATAATAATTAAATAGTCAATTTTTAATATATTTATTAATTATATATTACGAAATTAGTTAATTGGTAATATATTTTTTATTTATAATTTTTAATTATTCATTTTATAATCACTAATTATATTACTAAGTAACTAATTAATTATTATATTATATAGAATAAATAATAAATAAAATATAATTATATTACTAATTACTTTTTTGATAATTATATAATTAGTAATTAATAATTAGTTGTTATTAATTATTAATTAGTAATTATTATTAGTATTTATATTTTTAAATAACTTATTATTATATAATTAGTAATTATTTTACTAATTAACAAATCAATTATTATATAATTAATAATTTTATTACATATTAACTAATTAGTTATTAATTATTATTTATATTACTAACTGTCAAATTAATTATTATATAATTTTTAATTATATTAATAAATAACTAATTAATTATTATATAATTAGAAAATATATAACTCATTAACACAATAATTATTATTAATAAAAATTATATTAATAATTAATAAATTTATTATTATATAATAAATAATTATTTTATAAATAATTATTTTATAGTTAATAATTATATTACTAATTAAATAATTCATTTTTATATAATCAATTATTGATAATTAATAATGAAAAATTATATTGAATAATTATAATTAATAATTATATTAATAATTAACTAATTAATTATTTTATAATAAATAATTATATTACAATTTAACAAATTAATTATTACATAATAAATAATTATATTACTCATTGACTAATTAATTATTATATAATTAATAATAGTACTAAGAATTATAATAAATAATTATATTACTAATGAACTAACAAATAATAATATTTCAAAATAAATAATTGTTATATAATTAATAGTTTTATTACTAATTAATTAATTATGTTTTATATAATAAATATTTATATAATTAATTAACTAATTCTTAATTACGAATTATATTACTAATTAACAAATTAATTATCATATAAATAATAATTCTTTTTCTAAATAACTAATTATTATATGATTAATAATTATATTACTAATTACTGAAATAATTAATGAAAATTATAATTATATTACTAATTAAGTAATTAATTTTTATAAAATTAATAATTATATTACTAATTTATAATTAATTATTTATAAATAATAATGAATAATTTTAATGAATAATTTTAATTAATAATTATATTACTAATTAACTAATTAATTATTTTATAATTAATAATTATATTACAAATTAACTAAATAATTATTATATTATAAATAATTAGATTACTGACTAAAATTATAATTATTATATAACTAATAATTATATTATTAATTAAATAATTAATTATTACATAATTAATAATTATATTACTCATTTGTTATTATATAAATAATAATGATGTTACTAATTAAAAAATAAATTATATAATTGATATTTAATAACTATAATACAGAATAACTAATTAATTATTATATAATTAAATATTATATAATTAATTATTATATAATAAATAGTTATAATATGATTTAATTGTTATATAATTAATTATGATATTACTAATTAAATAATCAAACATATATTAAATAATTAATTATCAATTACTAATTATTATATTACTAATTAACTAATTTATTATTATATAATTAATAATTATTTAATTAACAATCATATTACTAATTAACTAATTATGCCGACACATTTTTTTCTCATTTTCCAATAGCCGGTTTATGGGTTCCTGGTACCCGTACGAACAGTACCCAAAATCTAGAATTCAAATTTCAAATTCAAACCAAAACACATCCATCAAAAGCCACACGCCACACCTGGAGACTTTATCCCCTCATCACATGTCACCTTCCCTGTATCGCCATCACTATAGGTTGAACCATCAGAATACATTTTATCATGCACATAATCTCTGACGGTCACCGGCAAGACCATCAGAATCATCGTCGCTGGAAATCCGAGAACCATCACCACGCGCCACCATTCACTACAGGAAGACGCCAGAACCATCGGCGGACGACGTTGCCGAAGCACTGTCAGACCACCACCTTCATCCCATCCACCGGAGAACAAACCATGATGCACGATACACGACCTGTCATGAACAAACATCAAAATGATTCATCCGCTTCAACTGGTGCACTTTTGACCTTCACCATCATCCTTTGGAAACATGTAAGAATTTCCAGACCAAGAATCAAGCCTTCAGTGGCCAAGAACAACCAGGCTGAAATCAGAGAGCAAAAAATCCACCCCCAGATCGAAACAAAACAACAAGAAACAGTCTTCCCCCAACCAACTAAACCAACTCAACCTCAGAACTGCATCCCAGCAAGCATCAAGAAACCCTACACAAATATAAAAGTGTAGAAGAAACAAAAGAAAAGGTACCTCATCCACTCAAAGAATGCCAGATCCTGACGCCTCCATCCCACAACTCCTCAGAAACAACGCTCTACCTTCAAAAGCCAAAATTGGGAAGAAGGGATGGTCTCAGACCACCGGTCCATGAACTCAGGTGCAGATTCGTCACTGTGTCAATGAGAAAGACACCAGTGCATGCATAACGAGTCAAAAAAGTCTGTAGCAATAGAGAACCACCACCCAACCAGTCGAACAAGGAAGGTGAGGGAGCGCAGATCCAGGAAGGGGAAGGCGGCGCGAGAACCCTTTCGGAGCGACGTCGTGCCCCTTACAGGCCCCTCCAATAATTGGCTAATTAATTTTTAACTTTTTGTTATATATTTAATCCATATTTTATGTTTAATTTATATTCTTCATATTTTTTATATTTTATAATCTTTCAAAGTGACATATTTAAAACATTTTTAGGTTTCAAATATGTGGTTTTGAAAGCATATAAATTTTTTTCCATCAAAAAAGATTACAATTTTTTTTATTTTATACTATTTATTATATGGTAAATTCATGTTTTAATTTTCATTTATATTGGTCTTATAGTTTATATTTCATAATATTTTAATTTTATGTACTTGATAGATTTTTAATTTTCATGTTGGTGGATTTGAAAGCTTACGAATTATTTTCTATCAACATTTATTGAAAAATTATTTTTATTTTAGGATTTTTCTTATATGATTGATCGATTTTTTATGATTCATTTATATTGGTATTATAGTTTATATTTTATAGGATTTAAATGAGACAAACATGATTCATTTTTATGTTTCAAGTAGGTGTTTTTGAAAATCTATATATTACTTTTCATCAACCATTTTTATGAAATTCTTTTTATTCTCAACTATTTATTATATCTTTTATCAATCTTCTCATTTTAATTTATATTAATCTTATTGTTTATATATTATAGTCTATTAATTCCATGAAATTGAAACAGTTTTGAATCCCACATCAGAAATGTGGTATGATCTACGCATGAACAGGAGAATGAGAATCTCACATCAGAAATGTAGAAGGATTTCTAGGAAGGCCCACTTATTAAAGGGAGCACTGGGTGAGAGCATAGGTCAGAATCTAGACTACTATAATGACAAGACATCTGGATATTAAAAATTAGATAAATTCTACTATATTTTATTAAATAGATATATATACCAACAAAACAGAAAAATAAAAAAATTAAAAATATCTAAAATAAAAAAAATTGGAAAAAAATTATTTTAGATGAAAAGAGACAAAAGGGTTGTTTCCTTTCACCCTATACATAAAGGCGTCCGCTAAACTCTCTCCTTTAGAAAAAATTTGGTGATTTTTTAAACCTACTCATTTATCAAAATATATTTCAAAAAAAACAAATATAAAAAAACCCATCATCGAGATAACTTCTCTATAATCATCAATTTCTAGATTTCATTGTATGAATCCTTACCTTCAGCTTTTTCGAGCTAGAAAATATTCATTAGAGTCTTTTGATTCCTATTATTTATTTTCTATGAGAAAAAATAATTTTCAAAAGGATAATATACATGTAGATCACTGCATGTGATACCAATTGGTAGGTCGGGATTGTTATAATAAAGAAAAATACATGAGAGGGGTGGGGGTTATATGTTTTTTCAAATCATTTAACGATTAAAAAATCCTCTATTTTTATGTTGTATAATATTCATTTTTTCATTAAATATGATTTCCCATGGAAAATAAATAAATGAAAAGAACACATCGATGTATAATGGTTTAGGTCACAAAGGTCCCACAACCCGCTCCACTAAGACTCTAATCCAAAAGCAAGGTGCTTCCCCTAATAGGTCATCTTATCCTATGACCATAAAAACCAGAACCTATTGACGAAAATTGACACCTTAGAAGAATACATTACAGAGACTTATGTTTCATTTGCAAGAATACATAAATCCATGACTTAGTGAAAGAAGACGACAATTATCCCTTAATGGGTGCGAGCTGTAGAATCTAAAATAAATCATAATAGTTTGATTTATTTGATGATAAAGGCTTAAATTTACATTTTGCGGTACCAAATGACATATGAAGTCAAATAATTAACATAGAACAACATCAAATAGATTTTCAAAGCAGCATAGGCTCCCTTCAAACAACAACAATGAAAATACTATCCAGATCTATAAATATGTATGTATCTAAAGTTTATATTTAACAAAATATTCTTAATTAGTTCTGAATAAGATTTATAAATAATGTGAATTAGTTATGAAAATAATAAAATTTAGTGGATCATATGTATTAAAACATGTATAACTCCCAAGTGTATCATTGAAGGGGACGTCTCGATCTTATTCCTTATGTATATTTTCCTTATATTATATATGGTTATATATATATATTACAATGAATATCATCTTTATATTTATAATCTAGGTTGAAGATCTCTAGATCAAACCATATCTAGAAATATCATAAAATAAATCATTAATATTTGACTTTAAAAACATACAATAGGGTCTTACATTCCCATAATAATTGAAATTATTTACTCTATTCAATATGAGTATTTAAAATAATCATAAATAGCCTATGAATTAGTAAAAATAGGAATTTTAATAGATCTTTAATTCCATAAAAAACGTTTCATAAATCATAGATATTATCATGGATTTAGAAATATATTTTTTAATAGACAAACATAGGGTTCCTTCCTATTATAAAAACAAAATACATGGTTATGATAAATTATGGTTAATCAAAAAATTACGGTGGATTTACCGTACATTTGTTTCTTCAAATGTAGGGTTCCTTACTTATGTAGGGTTCCATATCTATAACGACCAAAAATTTTATTAATGAAAATTCATCTTGATCTAATTAAATGTCTTATTATGTAAAATGGTTATATAACATATTCAATTATTTGATTTTTTGATTTTGGATTTCAAAATACCATTATGAATTGTTACCATTTCTAACATAGTCATTGAACAATGATCACATGATTAGAATAAATATAGGCTTTAAAAAATTTAATTTACTTAGACAATGTAAGTGATGATATCATCTAGTAGAATAGCTCCATATGAATCCCATTTTTCAGAGCCCAGAACTGAGGTGGCATCACTGGGCATTGCTATTGACCAAGCCCAAGCTGAGATTCATCCTTTTAAGATTGAACAGAACTGCCTATGGGAGCAGTGGATGCAGATAGAGATTACCACCTGAGAGATGTTATCAGAGACAACCCAATAGTTTGTCACCATATTACACCATTCCCTTAGGTCTTATGTAGTTGTTATAATGGGTTATACTATAAAACCATAATACTATGATTATGTGGATAATTCAAATTTATATAATAAAGAATATAAATTCATTTTTCTTACATTTTAAATAGTTTTTTTAAAAAAAATTGTATTTTTTGTTAATATTCAATTTAGAAAACTATTTTGATGAATAAATTTATTTTACATTTATATAATATTTTGATAAAATATTATTACTAAGTTTATTTTTATTAAATTTAAATTATAGTGTATTTTTTATGAATACAATTTTTATTTTTATTACGATTTGAAAGCTGTTTTTATCAAAACACATGAATTTTCAATAAATGTCAGTTTTCAAGTTAAATGTAAATATTCACATATTTCTAAATTTATTTAGAAAAAATTAATATATTTTTTTGAAATTAGGACATCAAAATTATAAAATAGTGAATTTTTCATAATTTTCTATGACAGTCAAATTTGGTTATAAACATGAAATACAGATCAATTATATAATATATTTTATTAAGTCATAATGACCCAATAGCGATGTAATAAAATACTATAAATGTTTCCGGGACAATATATTTCTTTACAATTAAAGTATGTGAATTTATGTTTCTTTGATTTAATTTACAAGGACTTAGTGGACCCTCCAAGAAAAATATATCATTCTAACATTTTAAATTGATTTCATTGAGAGTGTGACTAAACTCCACATAAGAAAGCCTAGTATTTTAATTAGTTTGGTCATTTTCCTTATAAAATAATTCCCCCTCTCCTTTGGCCAAAAACATGGGATGGATAGTGGTTTTGATTAGATTAATGCATAGGGTCCAAAACTATTATAATAAAGAATTGAATCTCTTTCCCAATATAAACACACCAAAGCTACCACTTCCATTTCACTCAAAGACATTGGAGGTTGACAACAATCTTTCCAAATCTCTCTAGAATCCCCCCTTGGTTCCCAAATCTCCCAATAATCCTCTCTCGAGCCTCTCCCAATCCTTTGGGATCACATTTATTTGTAAGGTATTTCTTCTTTTTTAATTTATGTCCAAATTTCATTATATTTTTATACCCTTAATTTCTATTAAAAATGGTGCAATATGATATCAAACCTCTCACATACTTCCTTCCAAATGATTTAATGATTATATGCCCCTTTATATCTCATTAATGTCTCCCATGTACACATTTTTCCAAGACTAAATTCATTAAGAAATTTCTCTCTTCTCATTTACATTCATGAAATTATTTTGTATTCTGAATTTAAATTCAATAACATAAGTTGGGTCATGTATATATATTTCCCCATGACTGTAAATTTCATGTACATATGATGATACACCACTTTCTATCTCATAAAACAATTTTAAAAATTAATATGTCACGCCATTATGCAGTCGAAATTACTCTGTGATTATCCAATCCAAAGTCATTGTGAAGTGAATTCCATGCCTATTTATTTATCAAGGGTATTCACCATTATAGACATTTAAATATTGATAATAGATTATCATGTATTAATTCCCCATCACATTATCATGTAATAAATGATGATGTTTAATGAATCCCTATTATTTGATCAATGTGGCACACTTATGCATGAAATGAAATGATTAAAAAGGGTGTGACCTGACAGTGCTCTAATGAATAGGGTAAATATTAGTATCATTATAATTAAAGTGAAACAAGGGATTTCTCCTAATAATTCAATTTCAATGAGGTTTTACTCATGATACATGTAGAATGATACTTTGGTTATTCTAATATCTTGTTAAATGTTGTTTACACATTTCCATGTTATGATTATCATGCTATATCATGATTTTATGTTCTTGTATCTCTTATGATCCATTGAGATTCCTATTGGTTAACTTGTATTGTATTATTCATTTTACACCATGTTTACGCCCTTTCTAGGCTTTACACCTCACACTTTTCTTATTCATTTCCTCAGGTTATTCTATTCAATTCTATATACAATGGAATGTGGGTAGTCATGTGTAATAAGTATTCAATAAATTTGTGTATTCCATGTTTTATGTTATTATGTTTCGTTATTATAACCCAAAAACACTATAACTATAGATATTCTATGTTGTATCATGTGAAGGTTTTATGTAATAATTATTGTTTATGTGTAAAATAATGATAAGGGTTGTTATAGTTGATATTATAGTATAAGTTTAGTAATATTTTGGATTAGAATTAGAAAACCCAAGTCAAATCCTTAGGTATGAGACTAAGTATAATAAAAACATCCCTAAATATTGGTGAGTATTTAGTATGTTTTTTATCATGAAAATACATCTCTGTATAGATATGAGAAGGTAGAGGCAGCTCTGAGACATGTGTATCTATGGGTAAAACCTAAAAACACCACTTTGAGCTAGACTCAAAAGGGAACTGGTACACAACAACGGTCCATTCTGAATAATTTATTATGAGACTCCCGGGGGATATGATTTGGTAAATTAATATGCATATTATGAACCATTATTAAAGGGAAAAATGACCCTAATAATATATGTCATGATGTAGATCATGGATAACATATATTGAAACCTACAAGTACATATGTTAAGTAATTAAACGTAATTTATAAGTCATCTATTTTTCTATTTGGATTACCCTTTTTGTGTTACCACTAGCATTCCATTGATTCCAAACAATGGCGGGTAATTGGAGGACTTAGGCTAACAACCGATGTGAATATTAATGTGATAACTGTTCTACTGAGATTCCCAATACAATGGGTGAGGAAATCACGAACATTATCACAATAATCTCTCAGTTAATTCATGTTATGAATAGAATTATCAGTCTAGATGAACATTCAACCTTCCTAGGAATGAACATGATGTAATCAAGTGCTTCATGAGACAAATGCATCATACTTTTGATGGATCATATTCTCCATCAATCTCCAAACAATTGATCAACTCCATGGAAAATATATGCTACATCATTCAGTGTTCTGAATAAAAGAAGGTTAAACTGGATACTTATCATATGGAGGGTGAAGCAAATCAAGGGTGGACATTGATCAAATAATATGACGCATATGGAAGAGATCAAGGTGTTGGAATGGAAGGATATTCTAAAAATGATTTTTGATAAATATTTTCTTTGTACCATCCAACATAAGATGGAATGTGACTTATTTTCCATCACGCATTATGATGAAGAATCTATAGATGCATACAAGGAAAACATCACAAGACATTCATGATAGGCCTCCGGCTTTGTCGTTACCCCCAAATGCAAGGTTTACCTCTTGTATGGTGGACTAAAACCAAGATTATGGAATTCCCTAGTGATTCGTGTCTTCGAGAGATATAAGGAATTGTTTGATGTTCCCTCAAAGTAGAAATGGAGATCAGTAAATGTCATGACCCCCTCCCACCAAAGATACCCCTCCTGAGCTGGCAATGGTGAAAGGGAGATAATGACCCTCGAGTCTCGCCTCCAGTAGGACCCGTAGTGGAAACTAGCACCAAGGGTATGAGTTTACACAAATATGGGATGCATTACCATTTTAATTATTTAAGATCGATAAAGTAGGATGAGTCTATACCAAATGAAAAGGAACATGTAAATAAACACAAACCAATCCCACATGCATGTTTAAATAGTTATGAAACATGGTACAAGTACAAAAAATATCAAAAATACAATACCAAAAGAAACAAGAGTACAACAACTGCAACAACTCCAACTGTCCCAACTAGTTGGGTCCCGCACGGCCCTGGTATTCCTCTTGAAAACCTGAAGGTAAACATAGGGTGATCCTACATGTATACTCAGTAGGGAAACCTAAAGATCTCATGAACAATAGGGGAGACATTCTACTGTCCCGTGATAACAATAGAAAAACAAAAACCTATCAAGGTATTCTATCCACCCAACCTCACCAGCCACGCACACCAAAACACAAAACAATATGTAGTAGTTTATGAGTACAAGAGTATTGGGTACCCTACACCATTTTCCCACTAGTTAACTTCTCTTCCTATTGGTGAAGGTCCTGACGCTACCACACTCTTCCCGCATGTACACACATGGGCCTCACAAAAACATATCTCGCCCACACACACCTGGGACTCATCCCGAAGATTCTTAGGAAATAGTAAACATGCCCCAAAGAGTCTTGGGCTAATACCACCCCAATCGAAACCTAACTGATGTGTCTTAGGTGTAAGGTCACCTCAATCCATCATAGCATATGGAAGAAAGAGCATGAAGGAGCTAGTAACAAAGGGGAAAACACTCTCTCCCATGAAATATGAGTGTGCGACACAAAGTGCTCAACATGGGTGGTGTGCGACAAAACAAAAAGATACATACATAGATACATATACATATATATATATATATATACCAAAAACACATCCCATCCTATGGATTCTAAATAGATAAGATGGGCACATTCCCTGTAACTGCTATGTCGAGCATGCATACAACAAACAACCCCAACCTCATTCAGGTTTTCATGTTTCAACCAAATTTGTTTATTAGTTCCTTACCTACTAGGAAATTATCCACAACCAACCATATCAATCGTTCATAAAACATATCCCAGCCATCATCAAATCAAGTTAGGAAAACACAAGAATGTCCCTTCTTATTAACCAACCAACCCCGATGATTATTATTCACGTTCCATTACCATGCCCTGCCATTCATTAACAATTCCACATTTATTTATTATTCACAACCCATAGTTCGTTTACATTCAAACCCATCCCTGCAGCCCCGCTACCATCCACCAACATAGCATTCACACCAACCCACAACCAAGGTAACCACTTCCCCACTACTCACCCAATCCACAACATCCCACAAAACACCCCCTTCACATAAAAAACCCTAACCAACACCCACATGTTAATTATTTCAGTTTTGTTTAACCGGTGTGATCACACAAGGGTTATGGTTATTCATTTAATCATCCAGCATTACGTGATTAACCAATTCCCACATTCAACAATGTTTCCATCCATAAACGGTCTAGAAAGATAGGGCAGCATTTAATTGCACAAGCAAAGTCCCCCAACGATCGTGATTCTCAGTAGGCATAAGCCTATTCAATTCATAACATAATAACATAGGATATAAATAAAGATAAACATAATAACTTCCCCATCCCAATTCTTTTAGCCAGTTATTATCATTATTAAATAGGTTAAAATGTTTTTCACGTAAAAAAGAGAGCACCCACCCCCATGATGCACAATTGTAGAGAGATGAAGGTAAGATACCTACCTCCATAGGTTTTGATCACAATGCTCCCCCAGATCAACTTTCGAAGATGTTCGTTGGCGTCCGTCGCTTCTGTCAAATCCCAGCCAAACCTCCTCGGGTGGAAGATGGGAAGGAAAGGCCAAAGGGAAGACAACAGATCTAAGCTCAGAAGTTCTACCTCGTCGTTATGATCCTGCGGCCGCTAACGAATCGTAAATCGGATCTCGAACGAAGAATTTATGGAAGAAAAGAGCCTTCGAGTCTCTTGGGAGAGCTCTTCTAAAAGGAATGGGGAAGAGAGGAGAGATTTGAAAAGGAGGAGAGGCCCCCTGCTTTTATAGGAGAGAAAAACAAAAGTACACAGCGTGTACATTCTAGTACAATGTGTGTACTCGTCCATTTCACACGGTCACCACGCGACTTCCAACACGAGCTTCAACGCGGAACGCGGCTGTTGACTGGTCAACACATGCTTTGAGGGTAACGCATACACGGGGAGGGACTACACAACATGTGGTATGGGATACACGGTGTGTACTCATTTATTTTACATGGCAAGGACATGACTTCAACACGGAACACAGCCGTTGACTAGTCAATAGACGGCTTGAGGGTAATGCGTACGCGAGGAGGTATTACACAACGTGTAATATGGGATACACGATGTGAAATCATTTATTTCACACGGAAAGGACACATCTGTCAACACGGGGTATACCCAGTGAGGGGTTACATGGTGTATACTCACACTACGCAACGTGTAGTTACAAAATTTTGAAAACTGTGGGAAAAGTCCATTTTACCCTCCAGAACACATCATGACCTTTTTTTATAAAGGAATAGGCTAGAGAGGACTGGTCCATTAAATCAGATACCTCTTGAAACATTCTCGTCCTCAAGAATTCAAAAGCCAACCCGGAGGAACCCAACAAGATACCTCTTAGGGTTCTCGTTATAACAGGAACCCATCTAACAACCCTAATCATATGTGTTAGGAATTCCTTCTCCTATAATGAGATAATATCCGCTTTAGGCGGCACTGACTCTCCTGCACTAGTTTATTCACATCCTCATTAATACGTCTCGATTAAGAATCGGCTCTTCCCACTTCTATACATTAGTATTTTTCAACTTTCACTGCCCCCAACACCGTACAACCAACACACTGCATGAACATGTGGTTTGGGGAAATTCCATATCCTATGTCGAGATATTATCAACTTTAGGCATCACTGACTCACCGCACGGGTTCAATCACATCCTCATTAATGCATATCGATTAAGGATCATGTTCTTCCCATTCCCCATGAATCCGGACTTGCTACACACTTCCAATGAATAAGGAAACAAAAAGTCTCACAACTGACAAGCCCAGAATTCCATATATCAAAGGTATAGAGTATCACATCAAAACAAATATCAGAAGAACAAAGAAAAACACAAGTAAAAATAACGCCAGGTACTGAGCGTGCATCTAAGCATCCCACTCCCATGTTCTCTCCTCGAGGCTGCCATGCCTCCACCAGACACGAACCATGGAAATGGTTCATTCATGGAGCACCTTCTCTTTACGATCCTCAATTCTGACTGGTCTTTCCTCGAAGGCTCTGTCGTATCCCATATCTAACTCTCCCTAGTCGATAACGTGAGAGTCGTCATGTTTGTACCAACGATGCTAGGAGATGTGAAAGACGTCATGAATCTTCTCTAACTGAGGTGGAAGGGCTAGCTGATATGACACCTTTTCGACTCGCCTCAGTACCTCGAAAGGTCCAATGAACCTAGGGGAGAGTTTACTCCCATTACCAAACCTCTGTTGCCCCCGTCAGGGTGAAACCTTCAAGAACACATGGTCTCCCTCCTCGAACTCCTAGGGCCTCCTCTGACGATCAGAACAAGACTTCTGACGGTCCTGAGCCGCTTTCATCCTCTCACGCACAAGATGGACTTTCTCTGTGGTGCTCTGTACTACCTCTGGCCCAGGATCACCTGTCTCACCAACCTCTTCCTAGAAAATGGTTGGTCGACATGGTCTTCCATAAAAAGTCTCAAACAGTGCCATGCCAATAGTAGTGTGGAAGCTATTATTATAGTCAAACTCTAATAAAGGCATGTTTCGCACCCATGACCCTCTGAAATCCAGAACACATGTTCGCAGCATGTCCTCCAACGTCTGGATAGTCTGCTCTGTCTGTCCATCGATCTGAGTGTGGAATGCAGTGCTAAAGTGTAGCTTGGTGCCAAAAGCAGGATGTAACCCCCTGCAGACTCATGAGTTAAACTGAGTATCTCGATCTGAGACGATGGTCTTCGGAACTCCATGAAAATGCACCACCTCGTCTACGTACCTCTATGCTAAGGTACTCACCGGGCTTGACTCCATAATTGCTATCAAGTGAGCAGATTTCGTCAGTCGATCTTGCACTACCTAGATTGCATCATAACCACCCTAAGATCTGGGTAGTCCTTTGATGATTTCCATTGAGATGTCATCCCATTTCAACTCAGGGAGATCTAAAGGACGCAACAAACCACTGTGAACATGGTGTTCAAACTTCACTTGCTGACACACTAGGCACTTAGCCACAAACTCTGCCACTGCCCATTTCACCCCCGGCCAACAAAACATTTCTCTCAGGCCTCGTTACATTTTTGAAACCCCTGGATGTACTGCTAATGATGATCTAATGAACTCACTAAGAACTCCCTCACGCATCACCTCTAGAACAGACATCCTTCCATGAAAAAGCATCCAATGCCGGCTGTCCTCTGACCATCCATCTGGAGGGTTTCCCTGATCGATACGGTCCCGCATTACTTCTGCCTTGAAGTCTCCCCACTGAGACTCTTCCACCTGCTACAAAAAAGAGGACTGCACCGTCATCTCAAACAAATAGCCTCTAACACCCTCTACCCTTGCATCCATGTTCAAGGTAGCGAACACTCCCATCGCTCTCAAGGAATCAGCAGATTCCCAAACCACTTCCTTATGTGACTTCCTGATCATGGAATCAGCCACAACGTTGCCCTTACCTTTAGTGTATGATATCTCGAAGTCATAGTATTGTAGAAACATGACCTATCTCTAGTGTCGTAAGTTCATGTCACGCTGGGAGAAGATATAACGTAATCTCTCATGATCTGAGAAGACCAAAAATCGCTCCCCAAAAAGGTAATGTCGCCATAATTTCAGTGCGAGCACTACTGCTACAAGCTATAGGTCATGGGTGGCATAGTTACGCTCGTGAAGGCACAGCTGCCTAGACCCATAACAGATCACACCCTTCTTCTGCATCAGTACGCACCCTAATACAAGGCCATAAGAATCACAAAACACCTCATACAACAACCCTTCCTCTGGAAACCTGAGTACGGGAGCACTGAACAACTTCTCTTTCAGGTAGTCAAAAGCGTTCTGGCACAACTCGCTCCATAGGAAGACTTGGTTATTCCTAGTCAAAGTCGTCAATGGCAGCAACTTGAGAGAAGTCCGAAATGAACCTCTGATAATAACATGACAACCCTATGAAATTATGAACTTCTGCCATGCTTTTGGGTGCTGACCAAGAATCAACTGCCTCCACCTTTGATGGGTCCACTAACACTCCATGTTGAGTCACTACGTGCCCAAGGATGTGTATATATTGTGGCAAGAACTTACACTTGGACAATTTCCCATAAAGCTGGTGGGGTCGAAGGACAACCAAGACTACCCTGAGATTCTCAATGTGCACCTCCTCTGATCTTGAGTATATCAGCATGTAAACGATAAACACAACGATGAACTGGTCCAGAAACTCTCGGAAGAGAAGGTTCATAAGTCCCATGAACACAACTACTGCATTTGTAACTCCAAACTACATCACTACAAACTCGAAGTGCCCATACCTGCACCTGAAAGCCGTCTTCGAGATGTTACTGTCCTTTAACCTCAGCTGATGATATCCAGATCATAGATCAATATTAGAAAACCAACCTTCTCTCCCCAGCTGGTCAAAGAGATCATCTATCCTTGGAAGGGGGTAATGGTTCTTGACTGTTACCTGATTCAACCTTCAGTAGTCAATGCATATCCTGAGACCACCAATTGCCTTCTTCACGGAGAAAACTAGAGCACCTCATGGCGATAAGCTTGGTCAAACAAAACCCTTCTCCATCAGATCGTCAATCTAAATCTGCAACTCCCGCAACTCGGAAGCTTCCATCCGATAAGGGGCCTTCGAAATCGGACAGGCGCCAGGTTGTAAGTCTATTTCGAACTCAGAAAGCAGGTGGAATCACTTGGAATTACTACTGACCATGACCAAGATAATCATCAATATGTTATTCTTGAATGTAACCACCTATGAGAGATGTGGAAGTTGATATAGATTACCATCCAAGAGATGTTATCTATGCCACCCCAATAGTCTGTCTCCATCGCACACCTTACCCTTAGGTATTATGAATGTGTTATAAGGGGTTCTGTAAAAATGACTTAGCACTATCGTTATGTGAATTATATTTTTTTTATATAATAAATAATAAACATTTATTTTTGAAACTTTTTAAATTGTTTTTACAACAGTAATTGTATTTTTTTTGTTAATATTCAATTAAGAAATCAATTACCATGAATTAATGGATTTTTGAATTAAATATATTTTCAATAATATATTATTAATAATTTAAATTTTATTAAATATAAATGATCATATAATTTTTATCAATAAAATTGTTAATTTTTTAAGGATTGAAATCTTTTTTATCAAAACTCATGAATTTTTGATAAATATAGGTTTTTATTTTAAAAGTAGAAAATCATATATTTAAAAAATTATTTAGATATAATGAATATTAATTTGAAATCATGACATAAAAATTATCCAATGGTTAATTTTCTTAATTTTTTGAGATAGTCGAATTTTTTGTTAAAAATTCAATACCATTAAATTATATAATATGTTTTATGAAATCATAATGGCCCAATAGTTACGTAATAAAATACTAAAAATTATATTTTCTTCAAATATATATTTTACCATTAAAGTAATGTGATTTTAGGTTTTTTCAATTTATTTTATAATGTTATAGTGGACCCTCTAAGACTTATAAAACATTTTATCCTGTTAAATTGATTTCATTGATAGTGTGACTCACCTCTACATACAAAAACCTAATATTTTAATTGTTTCTCCCATTGGAATTATAAAATAATTTTTTACGCTCCCCTTTTTAAAAAATCATGGGAATAACCTTGGTATTTTTGTGTTTTTTATTAGATTAATGTGTACGGTTGAAAACCAAAATAATATAGAATTTCTTCCATTTTCCTATATAATCCCACCCAAGTTCCCACTTCCTATTCACAAGGAGCCTTTGGATCTCCAACAACCATTGACCTCCTATGTCTAGAATCCTCATATGGTGCCCCAATCATTAAATAAGCCTCTCAAAATCCTCTACCATGGCATTGGGATTACATTTCAATAAAAGGGATTTCATCCATTCTAATTATGGTCAAAATTTCATTATATTTTAATATCATTTTGTTTTCAATTAAATATGAAGGGTTATGATTTATAATATCTCCCATAATTCTATAATCATGTTTTAATTATGATATACCCCTTTCTCTCTCATCAATTCGTCCATGTTCACCTCTTACCATGGAAAAATACCATATAGAATTTCTCTCTTCTCATTTACAATCAAGAAAATATTTTTTTATGAATCGAAATACCATTACATATGTTGGGATATGAATCTATATATCCCCATTACATTAAATATAATATAAATATGATGATACAACCCTTTCTCTCTCATCAAATATTTTTAAGAATTCTTATGTCACACCGTTATACTGCCAAAATTGCTCGGTGATTTTCCAAGCCAATGTCATTGTGTAGTGTATACCACACCAATTTGTTTATCAAGGGAATTCAACTCTATGAACATTAACTTATTTATTATAGAGTTTCATGTATTAATACAAACATTACTTTATCATGGAATAAATGATTATGTTTAATGAATCCATGTTATATGATCCATGTGGCACACTTATGAATGAAATGAAATAATTTGGAAGGGTGTTCCCCTATAGTGCTCCAATGCATTGGGTAAAGATTAGTATCATGAAAAATCAATTGAAATGAGTGTTTACTCCTTTTATTTCAAGTGAAATAAGGTTTTACTCATGCTACATGTGCAATAATCCGTGCCTCCTGAAAATATAATGTTAAATGTTGTTGCCACATTTTCATGTTATGATAATCATGCTATGTCATGCCTTTATGTTCATGTATCTTTTATGCTCCATTTATATGAAAATTTCCTAACATGTACTGTATTTTTCATGTTATGCCTTGTTTACTCCCTTACGGGGCTTTATAGTTGGACCTTTTTTTAATGCATGTCCTCATGTTATCCCATGAAATACTAAGTACGAAGGAATTTTGTGGTCATGTAAATAAAATTTTCAATAAAGTAGTTTATTTCTTGTTTTTTGATTTTTTGTACTGTTCCCAGTCCCCAAAGACACTAGAACTCTTAAAATTATATTTTGTATCAAGTGAATGATTTATGTAATAAATTATGTTTAACTGTGAAATAAAGAGAAGGGTTGTTATATTATCCATACATTACAAGTTATCAAATGTAAGGTTCTATATAGATGAATGGTTAATTAACCATAATTTCTCAATAGTGTAGGGTATTTGATCCATACTCACTGTTCTAATTGTAGGGATAATTCTTTATTTTACACTTTCACATGTACTGTATGAACCTTGTTTCCAAAAAACATTAAAACACATTTCAAATACCTTAAAAAATATTTCCCATGGATTAACTAATTGAATATATTTCCCAAATAAATATTTCAATAAATAATTAATTTATGAAATTCAAATGAAATCATATTCATTAGTAACACAAATTTGGTAATTGTTTAGCATCATCAACAAAACGAAATTAATGAAATTATTGAATCAAAACATTCTCGATAGTCTACATATTACTCCTCAAATGTGGAGTACACCAGGATTTCATTAATGAAACTAACCATGAAATGTTATATAAATTGATTAAAACTACATTAAAAATAGACATGAATATGATTGGAGCATTCATCACACATAAAAAATAAATCACAAGGAACTCACAATACCCACCTCAACATCAGAATGTACTCTTTGGGACATACTCATCATTCATCTGCATCTGATGATACCTGCACCATATATAGATGTTGGTGAACCAACATGGTATATTCAACTAATCCTATAAATCATTAATCCATGAATTTGGATCATGGTTTTTCAATTTTCCCCGACTCATGTGTTAAAAATTGATATATATAAAAAAATTCTGTCACTATTCATTTTGAAAAACCTGAACACTGCTAGGTGACATAGTTGGATGAAAAAACCTCATTATAATAGATTGTTGATATTTACTCATAGTTATCACAATAAAGGAACCATCATATATAGAGGTATTAATATCATATAAGAACTAGATGATAGATCTATCAAAAACTCATCCAATTGTCAAGGGGTTAACTCTAAAACCAAATTAGGAAAAGCATCAAGGAACTCTTCTTCAAACCTTGGAAACACCATTTGATAAATATTCGATGAACATGATATTATCTCAACCATCATAGAAGATAATGATAAAATATTCCTATGACCCATCCGACTATATTTCATTCCAATATACATGAAATAATCAATAATAAAAATAAATAAAGTAATTTTTCTTTTTAATAAATCTATAACAGCACACACCCAATTCATGTTGTCCCTTCCTAGGTTGATTTTATAGGTATATATTATTAAATATTATAAGTTAGAGAATGAGAGGTGTTTTCCTACACAAACACAAAATCTTTACATACTAAATACATAGAACCATGGCCACCTATTGATATATTCAATTATACTGTAATTGGAATCACGACCACCTCATGTTCTAAGGAATAAACTGGTGAAGGCGATATAATAGAATTAATATGTCTAGAATGTAAAATGGAATTCACCAAAGTAGAAAACAACCAAATGCTACCTTGAATGACATCTGGATTTCTGTTCACTTATAGCTCTAGGGTAATAAGTTGGCTATACACTGCTCCACAACCTCTCTATTCATGATTATGTCCACCACAATTGTCATTATCTCTTCTATGAGGAAATTTATCATTTCAGTGCTTTCATATTCTCACACTATCTCATCTATCCTCTTCCCATGTCGGTGTGTCATACTACTTCTATAATGGATGAAACTACCTCAATAAATGAACCTAAATTAGAACACATGGGTAAATATTACTACTAAAAAAATCAATCTCTCTCATCACTAATGACCGTAACATCCATAAAAAACATGTGTTTGATCCTAGTTAATAGTATTTATATCTTCAATCTCGAAGAAAAACAATTTGACGAGGGGTGGGACCTACCCATGGAATTATGAAATATCCTCTATCTTGGAATAATGGAAACCTAGATCATAGATCTACTTCTTGGAGATTCCAAACAAATACCTTATCCAAATGAACTAATTCTATACATCATCCTCTTAATATTCAATTCTCCCTCAGACCCCTCATGATATGTCACAACATAAACATGATGGCTTGGAATTGATAATCCTGGTGAAAATTCTCTACAAATTGTCATACCCTAGGAATCCGCATCTAGGATTAGGTTTGATATATAATTTAGAAGGGTTTAGAAATGGATCCTAAACTCCCACACAATATACTACCCTATTAAAGGGTAAAAAGATCATATAAAATGTTATCTTTTATTGAAAAATAATGAAACATTGTTATGAAATGTTCTTTGATGTTATCCCATAATACCACTCACTCCTAACAGTACCCAAGGAATAAAATCCACCACTACCTCAATACTCCAGGTAGTATATTCATAGTCAAAAAAACCTAGTACTCCATCCAAGCATGGATCACACAAAAATATATCTTCACATTACCCATTTTTTATTCTATAACTGAGTTTGAAAAATTCACTCATACTTATGTAGACATTGAAATTGAAAATCATTGAGTATCCTAGTACTTGTTTCATTGTCAGTAACCTCTATTATTGGGAAATATACTATAACATCCTACTTAATATCTTTTATGTGAATCTGATGTGGTCATATAATGAGAGAAAAACCCGAAAAATATAAAAATGATTACAGAATTCTAATGCTAGATCATAGAATACTTATGATTTAATAATTTATTCATTCATGGTTTTCCTAATACAATGGTATACCCATTTCAGAGCTAGACACAATGAATAAATGTAGATGATCCATTCCTATGAATCTAACATGATACTAGTATTACTTCTAATGGTAGGATAGGTAAACAAAAATGTTCTGCATCAGATCACAGGGTGGCCAAATACTTATCACTTAGCCAAATGACTTATTTACTTTTCTTACTCCGTTCAGCTGACTCCATTTCCAAACAAATCCCAACATTATCACTTATTCCAAACTATATAATGTATTGTATCCCTCACCATGAATCATTTATTCCACTATTTTATGTCTCACTCCTTTTTAGTGTACAAATCCTTGGCATATAAAATGAAAAGGGTCACAGTGACAGCCCAAATCCCACCGCCAATATGCAACAAGTTTCCTTTAAGCAATGAGATTAAATAATACATACAAATGTCATGAATTAGACTCTATAATAATGTGAGAAATGATAGATAATACAACTAACCCAAACAAATATTTCTTGAAAAGGTAAAACAAATTCCATGTATGTGCTTCTATTTTCATAAAAATTAATTACACAAAAAAGGAAACTAAAATTTCCCAAAATAAAAACTTGGTATTAACCATGATGCCCAAATATATCCTAAAAATCCAATAGCTAGTAATATCTAGCATGATTTCTAAACCTCTCGATATGACTTGAAATAATGTTTAAATATATAGGGTGATTGTAAAAGGTAAAATCAGTTGGATCAACAATAGATCCTCTTCTGAAATGTATAAAGTATGCAGAACTGACGAAACAACATGTGTCGTTAACTTTTCAACAAAAAAGGTATACTTAGTACTCAAAATCACCATGGATATCTATCTATATGTTACACCTACAAGATATAATATAATATTGGAACAAAAATTTGTGGTGCCCAACTACCAAATCTCTATTAGTTTTCCACAATTCCCCAACATCTTAGTCCCCAATCCATCTCTCTATAAAAGAATCTATCCCAAATACAGTTGGTATAAAGAATGATAGTAGGTATCTCATGAATAAAATTATCTCATATTCTTATTCCTCATCAAAAAATAGTAACACTGTATTTTATGGGATCCACCAAAACCCATATATCATGTATCATGAACCAATTATTGTACATCAATCATTAACATCCCACACACCATGTAATGTACATTGAGCCTACACATTACATACATGTTAAACCTATAATAATCATTAGGATACTATATTTGAATAAATGCGTGTCTGAAATAACCATAATCCATTATAAACCTATATATAAATATATGGGAAAATATAAGGATCGTGTATACTATCATATAATTAAACTAGAATAAGAGATCCGAGATATAGGGTTAGGCATACACTCATTTCCCACTAACCTATATATTTGGGAGAACACCATCCCTGTTTCCAGTAGTTATCATTTTCCATACAGAAATGGGTGGGTAGCCTATGAAATAATAAAACATGAATGATATAATATATCTCACAAAAAAATAAAGGTCATTAACCTAGTTTTTCGACTGAACTACATCTATCATCTCTCAGATGATGAACGGGATCTATTAAAAAATATATATCCTACAAGAAAGTATTAATATTATAATACATAAAATATATTACATTATTTTCATTTTAAAGGACATTTTAAAATACACTATTCATTATCCATTATTTCAAATTATTCCAACCTTCATTTTATTAACCACTAGTGTGAAGTCCATTCCCTCTAAGTATAATATAATCAAGAACAGAGTTTCATAGGATTGATATATGTTTTCATTAAATCACGAAACAACACCACGGGTTAAAAAAATTATTATCCCTTATAATTCAATAGTTGATGGAAATAATGTAATCATATTATGACACCAAAAAAGAGATTCATCATAAAGAACAACCATCTATGTCAATTAGTGGGGAATGAAATGCATGGAACCAAAAAACACTTCCATATGATATATAAATAGGTTCATAAATCAAGTGTAGATATTTTTAAAAAGTGATAAAAATTAAAATCATCCACATTCTCCAAAAAAGATAATTTAATCACCAACACAATCATGCATATCATTATCCATCACGTCATTATAGGGAATAACTACTTCCACAAACAATGGCCTCCCTTGAAATATATTTCCAACTAGAAGCCTACCAAGTCACACAACACATATAATAAAAAGGATTATATAACAATAAAAAATAAGGAACTAAGAAACCGAATTATTTATCTCTATAAAATAGGCCTTAAAAATAAGGCATCTAGTCCTTTTCATACAAATGGGCTCTATAGGCAACAAAAATGTATATTTATAAAATAACATGTTTTATATCATCATGAATTAAATGTTGAATTTATAATAGTTTACCAATGTTTTTATCCTAAGTAATCAACTCTCAAAATCCATATTATATTAAAACATGATTTCAATCCGAAATTCTAGTTTCGACAAGATATAAGAAGAAAAATTATCATTATAAAGATTTTATTCATTATCCACAACAATAAATTGAATCATTATGTTCTTTATTCAATTAAATTATCTAATGGATGGTGGAAAATTATTAATCATTCATTTAGCATCAATATCATTACAATCAAATTACATGAATGTAAGGATTCAATAAATTGGACTCTTAAATTGTTTCAGAAAAATAAAAATTACCATCTCCATGTTCATTGACTATTTTATTTTAATTAATCTTGTTTTATAATTTATTTATATTTTTAAAGTGGTATGGATAATTAAATTATTATATAAAATATTAGATTTTATATATATAATGTGCTTAAGTGGCATAGGAGTGGTTCATTATCAATCATGGACCATTTGAAACATGAAGCACCAAAATTTGGAAAGGAAGACTGAGTCGAATGGTTAAAACATGGTTATGGATTATAACATGACACAATAATGTGGGTAAAATAGGAATATTTATAGGGGATAATGGTTATTTATAAAAATTGACCTGAAGATAAACAGCCATTCGGGGCTCTTTAATGGGCAAGAAGTGGTCGCATGTTTTTTCCCAACTGTGATCCAATGGCTTCACACGTAGTCCCACAAATCTAGTGGTGCTACATGGTTTTGTAGAAATTTTTTTAAAACAATGTAGCCAAAAAATATAATCTATAAAAATTTACTAAAAGTTGATTTCACCAACCTTAATTTAAGTATTCTCTCTTAAATTTCCTATCAATTTTCATGTGGCTCCCCTCCCAAGCGTAAGATGTATTTATATTCCTTCAAAATATTATTTTAGCATGGTTCATTAAATGAGATACGATTCCATCATTGTTGGTTGAGTTAGATAACCAATGGTAATATCCAAATTCCTAATCCATCCATTTTTGGATTATCTCTCTCGTTATTTAGAACTATTTTCGTGTGACCTAATATTCCCTATTATCGAGTATTTTTTTTATTTTTCTAATTTCCCCAATTCTAATTAAAATGGGAAGATGGTAAGGGATGAGTGTTCATATACCAACCTATGGTTGGTGGATTGGTTATTTTTCTCCAATGTCTCTATGTATTATATGGTTTTCATTTTTTACACTTACTATATCCTTCAAGAGATACCTCGAAAATGTCCAATTAACAAAATAAAATGATGATTACATTCATAGTATAATTATATATAGCTATTAATCAATGTCATTAGAAGACCAACATGACATGAGCCACAAATAATTTTCATCCTTTCTTAGAGTCCTACGTTCCTCATGAAAATGAAGTAAATTTCAACCCTAATTGAAGGTTGTTCAATTTCCACTTTTGAATATAATTTATTTTTAATTGATTCAATGTAAAATTGTAGTCCATGTGTATATTACCTTTATCGTATTATTTTATCTTGAATTAAACATGTTAAATGATATTTTCTAGAATTAATAAAACCTATTATTTGAATAGTATCTATTTAATTATAGTTGTAACCATTACATTAAACAAATAAGATTGAAATACAAGGTACTGTTTAGGGTTACCAAGGACCAAATCATCATGATTAATAGTTTGAAATTTTAAATGACCTTTATCATATCGAGAGTGATACATGGGTTCTTATATACATAATAGAATATCTCACTATGCTCATTACATATGCTTCCCATGATGGTTACCTAGTTCGCTAGTGGATTACATTGGGTACGCACGGTAAGAACTGTTATCATACCTTTCCAATACAGATAACTCGTTCCAGATGTGGTATACCATAGACTAAATCTAAGGATTTTTCCTTATACAATTCTATGAGGGATACTTGGTTCCTTAAATATATGATTTGGGTGGACACCTAGTATGATGGGTTTCGATTGAACATACCTAGAGGGATACCTAGGTTCCACATACTGGACACCATATATGAGATTGAGATGTAAATTAATTAAACAATATGGATGTTTCTACAAAGACAAATAACATGGTTTTGTTCTATCAATGAATTATTCTTGACTTCAATAATGGCCTGGTAGTATGCTCATTCTCATATCCCACGAGAGTTAAAGAACCCCACAAAGGTATATATGGACATCTTTAGATGATGCCTTAGTTCCTCACTAGTACAATGTATCTATATATTTTCAAATATATATCCATATATCAGTGATGCATATATATATGTGTGTGTCTATGTGTGTGTGTATGTGTGTGTATATACCATTATTTAAATAAATATGCTTAAATGGTGACTTCTATTTAGAGACACCAGTCTTAGGATGAAACTAGTAGTGTCAGGTAGGTATCCCATGAGTCACCTAATCTGATGTGAATTATTTATTGTCCTATATATATAATCACATGGAAACTTCTCATACTATATGAATAGTCTATTTAGTTTGATATTGAATTGTATTTGGCCTACTAATTATATCTGACACCATGTTTGAGCACTAGTTTTTTCATGAATAGTTTTTATGGATACGGGTTGGGAAAAAGGGAAGCATCTAACTTTGGAAGCCCTATTTACTATCCTAGGATATAGTACATGAGTAGAAGACCAATCAAATGACTGTGATTCAATTGTGGATATATTTTGGTCTACTTTTATTTTCTATAACATATTGTATGACCATGTACCCAGTATCCCATGAACATCCTCATTTTTATATCATTATGAAATATTTATCATTTTTGTATATGATATTGATTATTTTCCATCTATTTATTTTATATGGATTTTTTATCATTCCACTGGTGGTCATTTATTCCTATTTACACTGTAAATCATGATTTTATACCACTATGTATGATAAAATATGATTATGTGGTTATAATATACACACTATACCATTATAGGAACCCACTACTAGTCATCTGTCTCTAGAATATGGGGAGGTTCACATGAGGCCATATGACTATCCGAGATTGGTTAATCATATGTTTACAGGGCTTGCAAAGCTACAAAGCTGTATAAGAGGCTTAGTATTAATTTTTTATTAATATTTTTCTATTATAGTGGTAATTAAGAATGAGTAATAAGTTGGTAATGGGGTTGGGCCTATGATTTTCTAACCCACTTATAGGTGAAAATACAAATTACCTAGGATGGGATATGGATATTTTGGTGTGTTCATATTTCCATTATACAGATTTCACCATTGTGTGAAAAACATGAGTTGAGATATTTTATTTTATTGTTTGTTTTCCATTCCCCATGGACCAGAGATTAAATTAGGTACTATCAAATGCATAAATATAGTCTATAGAATTCATATAACAAGTATATGCTCTACCATATTTATATTACTGTGTTCATCTACAGCTGCATAATATTGTCGACTATACTTTTGAATTTGAAAATATAATAAAATATCATGTAGGGATAAAATAAATGTATTAATTATTTTTTCTTTTTCAATGTTAATAGTGGTTTTCCATATATCTTCACGGTGACACATTGATTGACTAATTATTTTCTATTTCAGACATAAAGAAATGGTTCCATGGGATAAAATATAAGATGATTTTGATAGTGTAAATTCCATATATAATTTATTAATCATGTAGTTTTATACATGGGAAATGATAATTAATATAATAAAACTATTTCAGATGACATTTCATATTATAATATTGAATTCTAGGGTTAGGTTGAAGTTATATGACATTCCAATTGAACTTTTAATGATTATTACTTTCTAACATTGGAATGGTGAAACATCATTTTAGAATGTGATATCCAAATATATTTAAATTTATATTAAATTAACTAAATTTAAATTTTTATATAAAAAATGTTACAATTATAATGGTTATTCCAATTTAAATGTAACCATTTTTTCTTCTACAAATTGCAATTGATGTACCATATATCAGGACCTCTTTTGTGTAATGTGAGTCCTTGGCCCAGAACAAAACTTAGTAGTGGGTAGTATGTAGTGTATCTTCTAAATTATTTGATCTTTCTTATCACCTAGGCCTTGACTTGGGTGATGGAAAATTGGATGAATATTATATAAGAAGTATATTTAACAACCTATTATAATATCTATGATCCTAATTCTGTTAAATGTTATATTAGGTGTGCATTGAGAAATTGTAGAGCTATACCACCATGACATTCTCAAGTCATTAACTAGGTGGTTGGTGATGACCATGCTACAAAGATGGTGGGTTTTAAGCCACTAGCTTTGACTCATATTGTGACTCTGTAGGAACTAAATCTATTATGATTCTACGAAACAATTCTCATTTCAAAGATAGATTCCTATATATCATGTTGTCTAAAAATGAACTATGTGTCCTTCCCCTAATATGATAGATTTTAAATGAGAATTCCATTTAATGTTTCCACCCAATTCGAGGGAATATAAAGGTCTTCATGCTACTGTGGATTCTATGGATTCCATTTTATCTATTTCAATAATTTTTAGATGCCACGAATGTATAGAGTATATCTCATGAGTTATATGTTTTTTTATTTTTCTAAGAATTGGTGGGATCATGTCGCCCAGGCTAATTAACCTTATAGGTTTTTCTAGGAATAATTCTATGTGTCCTTTAATGACTACATTTTATCTCAGATTCTAACAGTAGACCACACAAGATATTTTAAGTCCTTATAGTAGGGTTCTATTTCTGTTAAGGATTATTCTTATCATTTCACCATTCTTAAGTACTTCACACTAACCCTTTATTGTGATGAGTTTACTATAATGATATGCTTGGACGATGGGATTTTATAGGACATATTATCATATTTGAATATGTTATGGGTGACTTCCATTTATTTGATAGAGTATTAAAACATTATCATCATGAAGAACATAACGGAAGATAGAAGTGTGGTTTAGGGTGGTTCATAATTGAGATAGGGAGGTTGTTCATCAATAGTCATGAAAATTCACATTGATTATTCTCAGGGAGTATATGATAGTCAGTTAAAACACACTGATAGTTATGTGTTGTTTTAATAGTTAGGTATGTCAGGCTATAAGAATCCCTGGTGTATGAAAGACCCATTTGTGTGTTGAACTTTGGAAAGGATTGGGAAACATTAGTGTTTCTTCCAATATTAACCTCTAACAACTAGTGATATGGGATCTGAATTGATTTATATTAACGTACATGATCAGTATCCTCACTTAAGAAAGTGATATGGACTACAAACAACTGACCTGTCTAAGTCGGTGTATTTGGTTGAGGGAAAAAATATTCATATATAAATAGAAAACTTATGGGACCTTCCGTGGTTTGTCACATTGCATTTTAAACTCATAGACATGTCCATATATAGGCTATGTAGACTACTCCCATAGAGTATAGTCAAGATATTTCTATAGTTTTAGGAAATATTCTATTAAAATATAATTTTTAAACATTATAATTTAATAAAATCGCTTCACACACATTTATATATATCCTAATTATGGAATGTTTGGGCTTACATATAGATCATTTATATGACATGAAGATGTTATGTACCAAGTTACGTGTTCAATAATAGATTAAATGATTTTAGAAGGAGTTTCCCATTGAGAGTGGATGGAATTATTACAAATATAAATCTTCATCCTTGAGATGATATGATAAGACATCATATATATAGGAGGATTTGTTAATACCTTATCATGCTCATCATGATTATTATTTCAGTAGTATATCGCACAAATCATCCGAGGTGGCTATATATATTCACTAGGGATAATGGGATGTCCAAGAAGGTAATGATGGACTTGAGAATTGTGGGATTGGTAGAGTTATATCCCAATGATCTAGTCATTTTACATGTGATTAGATAATGTAACAAATAAAATTTTCCCCAATATTGGTTTGTTTTGGGGATTCCTTCCCTATTGAATTTTCAAGGTTATCTCATTTGATAAAAGGGTGTTTCAATATTGATCATGTTTTAGTAGTGGAACCATTGTACATTACACCATATAGGATGTAGCAAATTGATCCTTAGAAACATACTACGTTTATAGATGATTTATAATTTAAGAGTTTCATATGAACCAATACCTTTCCATGGTATTTACATATTATTTTCACAAATAAGGTGGATTGTACCCTCAATAATTTCATGATTTATCACTAGTTGAACTAAATTATTTTTAAAATATAGTATCCACTAACTTGTATGGAAAACCTCTTTGAATATCTATTAGGAGAATTTTTTTCTCTATGATTGAAATGGGGTAAGTTTATCATCAGGATCATGGGAGACCACCAGACATACAACATAAGATATTAAATTTATCATATAGATGGTATGATTATTTAATCATGTCATTCAATTTAAAAAACATGCCTAATGTATTCTGGTAATATGTGAATTATGTTTTCCATATGCATCTGGACTCATTTATGATAGTCTTCATAAAGATAATATATTGGTGTAATCTCATACATGACATAACCTTTGAAACCATTCTAAAATCATGATGAATAAACTGATAAAGAACCAGTTGTATTTTAATCTCACTAAATTCTACTTTTTGATTGATAAGTTTCATATCCTTCATAAGATCATCTCAATGGAAGGTGTAGCTGTTGACATGGAGAATATAAGAGATGTTGTTTCCTAGGAATATCCAAATATAGTTTTCAAATAAAATCCTTCCTATGGAGGTATATTTGTAATAGTAATTTAATTCATGAGCGTTCGTGACTAGTAGATCATCTCATGGGCTTAATTAAAAATGATTTTTATCAGATGGTTTTGATTATTCAAGAGGAAATTCCAAGAGTGGAAATAATGATTCACTTCCGTGTGAAGTTTGAGTTTTCCAGATCCATGAAGAAGCTACATATTTTGTAGTGATGCTTCCGGAATGGGGCTAGGAGAATTTCAAATATAGGGGTATTGAGTTGTAGAACATGGTTTCAACCATCTAATACCTCCCAAGAATAATTTACTTAAAAATAACATTGATATATCAAATGTGGTTCATGAAAAATATTGTTGGAGGCATTATCTATTAGGGATCACATCGTAATTTAGATGAACCAAAAAACTGTAAAATATATTTCCATATAGAATAAGTTGAATATAATGTGATGTAGATGAATTGAATAAATATTTTTGGTCAAAATTTATATCACTTATACACTATGTAAATGAAATATAGTGGAATATTCCCTGAGATGGAAGACTCAGATACATGTCATCCAAGTGGTCAGTAGTGAGTTGTAATTGAAGGCCCTATTTATTTAAATACACCTATAGGTTCATGAATATCATGGGAATCCTATTTTGGTAGATTTGGAAGAAACATCCTCCCTATGTAGTGGTCAAGTATGAGACATCATTTAGATCATGGGGGCATATTTCATAGGGAAAGTGTCTTCAGAAAGGACCCACAACATAGTCTTGTTATTCATGTGGATGAAATCATATAATTTCATAGACCTAATTGGGGTCCTAAAAATATATAATATGAATTTATATGAAATATATGCCTCTTTTTGGGTAGTAAATCCTTGGATTACCAAGATGTTCTGAGTCATGCATTGTTAGTATTCTTGGATTTATATGAATTCACTGATTAATGGTTCTTTGACACTATGATACAAGTATTACATGGTGAAGGTGGTCCACTAATATCCTACAAGACTTGTACTTCTTTTTCCATTCAAGAATATAAATATGATGATGTCACCACGGATTTTGTAATGGGATTTCTGAGATCCCCAAGAGGTAGTGATGTATTATTGGTAATATTTTATAGGTTGTCCAAGGATTTAAACATTCATCCTATCAAGGATAACATTTTTGTATATAATAATGGATGGATAAACATACATGATTGTATACACATTCATGGAATTCCCCATTCTTTCACAACCGAAGTAGATTCTTAGTATACATAAAAGTTGTTGATGAGGTTTCATAATCGACTATGTGTGATTATGAGTATAGCATAACACCCACATATCAATGGCTGGGCTGATTATACAATATATATTATTGAGGTCATGCTCTGAGAATTTTTTCATAATAATGGTTGTTCTTTTGAGAAAAAACTGAAACGTTTTATTTATTAATACAATAATATCATGAATGTAACTATTCTTATGGATCCCTTTGAGGTCATATATTGTATATTGTTCCATTAAACACTTTTCTAGTTAGAGGAAATTGAGGAAACACTATTGGGATATCATCTAATTCTGGATACTTATAAACCGGTGAATCATATTCAAAAATATTCTACATCTCAGTCTAGGTAGAATTTTTATACTGATTATCACCACTATCCACAGGATTTTAGGGAGGTACATTATGTCTTTTGAGAGTATTTAATAGATATGGTTATAGAAAAATTATGATATTTGATGAGCTATCACATTATTAAATTAGTTCTTTTGATATTTTGGGGGTGATTAGGCTAGTTTCATATTAGTTGGATTTATATTAGAGGAAATAGGAATTGTACAACACATTAAATCTATAAAATCTCCACAATTATCTTCCTAACAAATATCATTAATTTAATCATGAGGATATTGAGATGGTGGTAGATTTTTCTATTGAGGAGAATGCATAATGTATCATTGATTATATTATGAAGAAACTGTGAGGTACTTTTGTTCCTTTGGTATGGGTTTTATGGAAGCATAACCATATACAAGATTAAATGTAGTAGAAAGTTGTGGGAATTCATTCCATATGGTTGCAACATTTCTAAGATGTTTTTACATCCATCATAAGGAAAACTCATGGAAAAGTTGTTTTTAGGAGGGTTGGTATTGTATGATAGTTTTCAAATATGTATATACACATAATTTAATTTAAAAAACAATAATTTTATGATAGTAATATTATTAAGAAGATATAGAATTTTTATGGACAATTTGGGGCTCATTTGGTGATTGATGCTCAAAATTTGGGAATGAAAGACCGATTTTCACTGTTAGATCATAATTAGTGATACACACAAGACTCCACGATGTTTTGGCTGCAATAAACTATAGTGGAATACAATGCTACATCTAAACATGCACCTTAGTTGGAACAACAATACGAGGTTACCTATTAGACTGGATGTGTGTGCATTGTTTTTACAAACAATGTTCCCAGGGGTTCACATTTAATATCACTTAACCAGTGGTAACAAATAGTTTGGGAACATGGTTTGGAAAACATTTTTTGAAAAAATGTATGCTTCATAAAAATGCGATAAAAAGATTTGACACTACTTTAATTTAATTTTTATCACTTCATTTTGACTCCACATCCACATGTTGCACCAGACCTAGGGGAGGGAGATCATTATAATCCCCCATTCAAAAAAATGATCTATGTTGTTAAACCTAGATCTAATGCAATCAGAATTTGTTTTGATAGATATCAAATTATAATTGCCTCATTCCATTTCTTTCCATTCATTATTTATTTCACTATAATTGTAACTATTTTTTTAGAGATAATATTACTTATTTTTAGTGCATTGGTATACTTTTACAATTTATCCAATAATATTTCAAATGTGAAGCTGATAATAGATTCTTGTTTTTCTACCAACTTAGTTAGGTGCTCTAGTTCCTTCCCCCTATGTGTGGATATATTATATCATGTGTCATTTTGGAACATTCCTAACACATCTAATGCTGCCTAAAAAATTTGTAATTAACTAAATAAAATGGTGTTTCCAAGATTAGTGTTATCTTGGGAACCCTTGAATCTCTATTTAAGTATGTCCAATGAATCTTGAGCCACCACTAAAGGTGTTCAATTCATAGGGACCTAAGTGACCCATTCCATGGAATTAAACTAAACAACCAGTTGTTGGATTTTCAATTTCCCATTATGAATGTAGCGTATTATTAATTGAGCTAATGAAAAATTGATCGAACTATTAATAGTCCCTTTCCCTTATTATTTTTTTCTATAATTTACCATATTAAATAAATTTATACGGAAATACAAAAATGAGTTATTTATATTTTATGTGTTTAATGATAGGAATGAACACTCCATTACACCCAGATGAGGGTTATATAAGATGTCCCAATTAAGGATTACTTAGATAAGATCATGGAGATTAATAATTAGAAATTTTAAATGAATAGAACATAAGGAGTGATACATGGGTTTTAATGGAACAACATTAATGGTATCTTTGGGTAGTTGTAATTATGATTCCAACGAGTGATACCTTGTTATCTAGTAGATTAACATGGGTGGGATCAGTAAGAGATCCTACCATACCGATCAATTAGTGATTCATGGTTCTCAATGTTATATACCACATATTAACTTAGAGGGTTATTCATTTTACCATGATATTAGTGATACATGGTTCCCTTTATGGATGACATGGATAGAATCATATAGTGATTTTTTTAATATAACAAACATGGAGAGATTCCAAGGTTCCTCATATAGATCACTATAGATGGGATAACAATCACACATTATTAAAAACTAGGGATGTGTCTACAAAGCTAAATAAAATTATTATGTCTGTTCTACCCTTGATACTTGACATCTATGAAGGAGAAGTTATATCTCCATTCTCATATCCAACATGAGTTATAAAACCCATCGTAATTATATATGGGCACCATGAAATTATTCTTATGGTTGTGAATATTACTACACATATATATATATATGCACATATATTTCTAAATTCATATGAGGCATATATATATGTAACTTCATTTATAAAAATATAATTTTTGGGTGGAATATTTTTAGAGACATCTGACATAGGCAGAAGCCGGTAGTGGAAGTCATGTATCCAATAAGGAACCATGTTTGATGTGAGTTATTTACATACTATCTCAAATTTATTATTAATTTCACTATTCTCATCTTATATGCACATAAAATATATAATTACTGATTTGGACCGAAATAGCCATTATTGATGTAGGTAATGTCAAATGGAAGCATCCAACATTGGATTCCAGATTTATTTTCATAGAATGAAGTACGAGAGTAGAGGATTGAGATTATTCTCATGATACTAGTGGAGATAGATTTTGGTTGTTTTTTATTTTGTATATAAATTCTTATATTCATATAAATAATATACCATGTAATTCCATTTTTGTGTAGCATCTTGACATGATTATCATATTGTTATATGATATTGATAATACTAATTCCAAATTATTTTATGAAGATTTTTTTCCATTTCTAGTTATTTATTTATGTTTATACACATTATCATGATTTTATACCACTATAATACACTCTAAATATGGGGATATAGAATCACTACCATACCATTGTGGACCCTCACATCTAGTCAGTAGCCTCTGGCATACATAGAGGGACACATGAGGCTCATTATCCAACATGGTATGGTTACTCATAAGTTAAACAGGATTGAGATGATTCAAGTAAACCCAAGTAAATAAATAGGATAAAAAATATAAAATATATAATACACTATCTTTTAAAACAATAGAAAATTTTTATCATGGTAGAGTAACACATTCTATCACTATAACCATAAAAATCGTTCATTAATATAGTTTATTCTTTATGATTTTCAATTATTCTAAAACACAAATAAGGTTAGGTATGATAAATTTATAATCAAATTTTATTTATAAGGGGATTAAATCGATCACATACCTTTATGATTTTCCTTCATTAATATTACCACAATTCTAACACAAATATCCAAAAAAAACCATTGTAACAAAGTTGTATGAATCCAAGGACTCCACAGAAAAATGCATTAAAATTAATAAAATAAATATATTAGACTAAAGGAATACAAATGTCATAGAAATAAAAAATGTGTTGAGGAAATGTGATCAAACATATAAGAAACCACATAAAAAGAGGATAAAATCAACTTATATCACAATATATAAAAAATGGGCAGCGAAAGATTAATCCTTATCCAATTTATATTCATATTAATTTAAATATATTCCTTGGCTACTAAGGATTTGAGGTGAAATATGGGAGAAAGTTTGGTTCAGATGTGATGTAGGAATTTATAGTCATTTAGTAAAAAATAAAACCATGTAGAATCACCACACACCACACCGTGATAATTACATAAAAAATATGATGACTATAGTGGGATATAAGGGACAATTCTAAAAACTAAACTTTTGAACCCACGATAGAGAGTCATTGCATAGAACATGTTGCAGTTCCTATAAAAATGGGGAGATAATATGATAAATTTGGGTCCACCATATCTGAACTTCATTTGAAAAAAATGGACGATAAGATTCAACCATCCTCAATAGTTAATACACCCTAAAAAATGTTAAATTTCAACAAAACTATATTCTTTATCCATGTAATCCACACAAAATAAACATTACCACTAGGGAAGGGCTTCACAATATCCTTCCTCTACACCATAACATTGCTTAAAATATATGTAGCCTTTGAATAATCCATAAAGACCCATATACCATTGATTAATAATATAAGATGCATTAAATTAATTTATGGAGTACTATTGAGATCCACAATAGAACAATGAAAAAAAAAATATTAGTTTCTACCTTCTAATCCCTTATCTATATAACTAGACTCACCAAATAACCAAAAATCAATAAGAAAAAGGTAATTTGGATCCACAAGCAGAAAAATTGATTTTTTTTATAAAATATTTAAACCTAAATTAAATAATATTATTATCAATAAAATTCATATGACTCTTCTAGTCATCAAAAAAATAATTTCCATTATAAAACTATTTATTTTGAGTTTTCTATTACATTCAAAAGAAATGTGTTTGTGGAATATATGATTATGAAAAACTAATGTTGTTACTAGAAATTTAATAGATTAAAATCATATAATAAAATAAATAACGTTTGAAATAAACATTTTATATTTTTATAACATATATTTATCATGGCGTGAACTTATTTATTAAATGAAAAGCAAGGGACATGCATTTTAGAATTTTTCATAAACTAAAATTATATATATGTCATTATCAAGTGAAAGTGGATTCATAATTCAATATTTTTAAATTTTGGATGGACATGGTTGATTATATCCACAAAATTAAATACATTAATTGTATATACGATTTTGAGAAAATATCTCATATTTTTAACACTATTTGACCCATTTTACCCTCAATTTGGTGATAAATAATTTTAAATGTTACTATTTAAAATTAATAATTTTAAAGGGACATACCTTCAAATTTTTTCAATCTAGATTCCAAATATGATGTTCAATTTTCAATATTAAATCTTTTGAAAAGAAATAAACCAATTTTAATATAAATTATTAATATGGAATGACAAATAAATTTTTGGAAAAAAATTGTCTTTTAAATAAATTAATAATATCAAAATCTAGAATATTTAGTAATAAAAAGGAATAAAATATATTTTTATTGATTTTATGGATCATATTTATCTTAAATACGAAATCCACAATTGAATAAAAACAAATAACAATATTTGAAAAATTTGTATTTTTAATTTTTTACATTTTTATTAACAAGTTCAAAAAAATTCCTAAAAAAGGACCCCTTGTTTTTTTGACGTAGTGATTTAAAAAAATATAGATCAATTTTAAAAATAAATTTAAAAAAGTTGTATATAATAAATATAATTAAAATAAAAAATGTTATTAAATCATTGTTGAATTAATAGCATTTTTATAACTTAAATGTCTTCATTAAAAATGGAGTGCATATTTTCTATGAGTTCATCAATAAATATATATTTAGTAGGATACATGTAGATATATTTCATAAGGTATGTTACAAAAAATTATTCAAAAAAATTGTAAAAATATGTTATAATGGTCACATACAAATAATAATATTATTATAATATATCTAAACTAGCATAGAACTTGTTGTTGTATATCAAAAAATTAATCAATCATTATATTCATTTAAACTATTTTTTGGGTGTTATATATTTCTTTTTATTGGATTTTAATGAGGGAAACTGAAAATCAACACATGATTTAAGTATTATATGAAATGTGATCAGACTTTTGGTCTATAAAGGAGACCTGGAGACCCCTTGGTTCTACTCAGACTTTATTAAATCGATGGCTTGTGTAATTGAGGGAAGCCCATGAGATCGTTTGAAATTTATTATAAATTCAAAATAGTTGGAGTATATAGGTTAAATTCTTTATATGGAGAACAATTCAGGTAATGTTCTATCATCATGATGTGATTAAATTTATTCAAAGAATAAAGGAACCCACAAGGAAACAAGGTTCAGTGGGTCTAAAATAGTGGAGACGAAGGGCATTCCCCCAAATTAAGTTGGACACTTTTGGCATGAAGGAGGTGACATTGAGGAGGATGGTGACATTGGATCCTGGGACTGCAAGGGGGTCTGAGGATCAACTATTGTGTTCCCCTATTTCCATGTGTGGGTGACCTGAATATTTCTATTGGGAAGTAGTTTAGATTTCTTGATGATTTTGGTAACATACCATGGAATGGAGAATCATTCCTTCAGGGACTCAAAAATGATCTTTGTGCCAATTTTTACATGGAATAGAATGATTTTCTTCAAACTACAGAAGATGAGGACCATGAGTACTGCAATGGCCTTTGCTTGAAGAACAGTACCACTCCCAAAATGAACTATGAAACCAAGAACACACTCCCATATAGTTGCGGACAACTCCACCACCACGCATGTCACCCACTAAATAGGACCCATCTTTATTTAATGTGAATCACGAGGTTGTGGGAATCCACTGCATCCATGTGTCCTACCATATATCCAGTTGAGCAGTATCTACAAGGTAAAAAACCTACAAAAACCATAGTGAGGGGGCCTCACTCATGTTCTCAAAATGGGACATCCTTTCAATAAGCAATAATTTTCTTTAAACAATGATGGACCATCATATGGGAGAGATTCCCTCATACCTTGAATTTTTGTATTCCTTCCAAATGAACCAACATCAAACACCAAAGATGATTGACCTTTCCACCCTTTCATGTCCCTTCCCTATGGACCCCTAAAACAATCTCTGTAGAAAAGTTGAATAACTGTTGATGAAGGTAGAGTTTTCTGCGTACTCTTTAAAGAACTTCTAAACATCACGAGCCCATCCCACTTCAATGAAAATAATATAAATAGTAAATACCCTCTTGTTTTTTTCACAAAATAACTATGAGGCCAAACTAACAACCATTATATTGATCCTCTCATTAGAAGAAATCGTAGAATTTTTAATTCTCCAAATAAAGATGTTGTATTTGGTAGGGATGTGTTTGCAGCACATGATTTCATTCTATCCTAATTGGTGCTCATTAGGATTAGATATCTTATGAAAGTATCTTATAGTTAACTTCTTGGAGTTGGAGGGGGTGAAGATTAATTTATCCAGTTCAGAGGTGATGATGATAGAGTCAATAATTCCCTATTGGTTTATGTCCCGCACCTTCAAGGTGAACTCTAGGTACCGGCTAGCCTCCATTAATGTGATCACTGGGGCTGGATATCCCGAGTTTCTGAGCACATAACCCACCTCATTGTGCTTCTATAATATATTATTTGATTCTCCTAAAATCCAATGAGGGTGAGGAAGGAGGCCCACGATTTGGGAGAAAACAGATTTCCACAATGTTGATCATTTCACATGCTTTGTATCCACATTGAAAACATAATTGTTGTACATAGTTCTCTCCAAAGGTTCTGGTTCTCCTAATATTCCCAAGAATGTTTGGCATTCTTTCAATGCGATGTGCCCCCAGATATCCTAAAATTTATTCCCCCATATGGAATAGGATGTTACATCCTATCCCTTGACAAATAGTCCCTTTTCCCCTCTAAAAGCACATCCCATAAAAACAAGCCAGAACCTTGTAAATCACTTTGATGACCCCAAATGGCACATTAGTTGAAGCCATCACATGAACTTGTATGGAAAAGAATATCATTGTTAATCAAAGTGATGCATCATCCAAAGTGTAGTAAGTGATTCTTCATGTTTAAGATGAAGTTGATAATCCTTCTCAATTATTTATCAAATTCCCTAATATGCAATCTACCAAAAGAGATTGCGGTTAAATTATAGTCACTTAGGAAATGACAAGGCTGTATTTTCATTTTACTACATATAAGAGTGGCCAGTCCAGCTGCACATTTTTTAGAAAGGGATATGGTATGTTAAATCAAGCATATTGTGTATGAACATTATAGACCTTTGTATTTCCTAAAAAATAACCATTTCATCTATTTTATAGATTGTGTTTCACTTATATTGACATGGTGTAGAGGATTTATTTGAGGTCAAAAACTATTTAGGGTGTAAGAACTATTGGATGTTAAAATCATTAAAAATGAATTGAGAACCTGAAGAGATGTTTTTGATTTTTAGAACAATGTCAGTAGTGGGGTTTTTTGTGATTAGAGTTGAAATGTTAGGTATGTTAGGCTTGGTATGTGAGGAAAATGTAAGTACTTATGTTTAGATGATCAATATTACATATAGAATGGGAAAACCTTTATTATGTTGTGAAGCTTATTTAATTATTGGTTGGGTCTATATATTTAGAATGTTCTAGAGAGTACACCAATTGGTTTTCAGATGTGATTGATGTAGCACATTCTCTTATCTATGGAACCTAGTGAAACCAAAAATTAGTGATGGCCATGTGAAAGTTGAGGAACGATAGGTTCGATATATTCTTGGGGGATTGGATTCAAGAGGTTTACATATATTATGAAATGTTTATAAATGTTAGAGGAGACACCAGAAATGGATGAGTTATATTCTAATGGTTTATCAATGTTTGGTCTTCCCAAAATAATCTAGGGATGATGTGAAGGGTGATCA
Source organism: Viscum album (assembly GCA_963277665.1). Lineage (NCBI taxonomy): Eukaryota > Viridiplantae > Streptophyta > Magnoliopsida > Santalales > Viscaceae > Viscum > Viscum album. The sequence goes on from OY728148.1 coordinate 910,175,836, forward strand.
TGGATTGGAAATAATGGTTCATGATTGGTGATAGAGCCTATTAAGGGGGAACATCAGGAATTATATATGGCAATCCATATACTAGGGAGTTCAACCATTTCATTTTGAGGGTGCGACCCACGTTATGACTAATGATTCATTGTGTGCCAAAGGACAATATTCCTGTGAGATGATTATGTGATGTAAGTTATCATTTTATGATAGTAATCAATTATAATGACAACATCTAGTATGTATGTTCAACGATATATCATGTATGGGCTGTGGGGATCATGAATTTTTTTCCATGGCATTATGATAAGGGAGCTCCTATAGTGGGGAGTGTGGAATCTGTTGTTCTATCCTGACATAGTGTGGTTAGGTTTGTAGATATACAAAACTGAAAACTAAAACACCGATATATAATTATTATGATGGAGAAAAAATTGAATGTTATTAAATAGGAATCCTTTGTGAATTTTAGGTAAATTTCATTTGTGATATCAAAGGGATTCTAAGAGTTTATTCAAGCTCATGTTTTATTTGGTATAATTTGATATTTCCTCATATCAAGAATATATCAATGTTCATGGATGAGAACACCATAGCGTTTAAAGAGTAGATAATTATTCAATCAAGGGAACTCACATGATGTATTGTACGAACATCGATGGATGTGTGTAGGAAATCTTGTATTATTTGGGGTATTTAAGGAAACATAAATAGGTAAATTGATTGTGTGTTGGTGATAAAGACTTGGTGTTTTTTTGAATAGTCATCCAAATTATGTCCAAATAGTAATTTGAATAAGAGTGGATATGATGATCTTGGAATCATTTAAGTTTTTCATTTTGGATAGAATGAACATATTCGAGTATTAACCTAATATTTTCATTGAAATTATTTAGTATATTAATTTATTTCTAGGGTGGTGGGTAATAGTATGTTTTTTAATATTATTTTGGAACTATGATTAAAACATGAATATGTCTAGATCACTCATGAAATATAATATTTTGTGTTATTATGACTATTAAAATCATTATTTCAGACCATTGGGGATGCACATTATTAGGCAATTCTGATGGTGGAGAACACCATGTAGTGTAATTGACCATAATAAGTTAGGTTATAGCGTGGGGAGCACCATCGGTGGAATAATGGATCGGGTGATGATGTGATTATTCCAAAAGTTAAAAATGTGCAGGTAGAAACCGTAATGGGGTTCTATTGTGGTAATTAGTGGTGTATTTTCTTATTTTAAATTTAAATACAGGGTTTTTGAGTTTATGTGTAGAATATCATTTAATTTTGAAAGCATTATGTGAAAAATTAGACATGAATTGTCAACCTATGTATTTTGGGACCAATGATAGTATACTCAATGAGAATTATTAGGGATGATTTCTATAACAGTGGGGATATTTAAATTTTTGTGTCCATATGTGTATGAAAATTCAGGTGGGAATATAGTTTTTGAGTTCAGTGGAGGGGTCATTTTGAGAATGGGGATTTTTAATGAAATAAAGGAAGTCATGATGTATCAATTACTTATTTTTAGGGAGTGATTTACGAGTAGAGAATTAGTGGCATAGAGGATCCTTGAAAGATACCTAGGTTTCTACTCCACCCATAAATGAATCATACCATTTTCTAGCAAGTAGGAAACAATAGGTTACTAGTTGCGATTTAAGGGGGAAAATAAATATTTTCCCCTAAGGTTTTTGATGAGGATGATCCTTCCATTTAAATACTTATCTAAGCTGAGTCTATCCCCTCTTATACCCTTTTTTGTAACACCCCAGGCCTTCATGGTACTCTTCTTTTTAAATAATTGAATTTCTTGTGTTGCGTGCAACAATGAGTTCGAGCGCACCCTGAACTATCAAACTAGCTAATTGAATAGAAATGATGAATATTATTAAACTCACTACAGAATTATAAATTTTATTTTTTAAAATAGACTTCATTTTTTAATTCTAATTATCAAAATTACATATGTTTCATTTATTGTTTTTTCTAAAAAGATTCATTTTTTGATGGACAGTAATACATACAACATTATTGTTAAGAAATTATTTTTAATTTAAAACATTACTGTGAATCAAATTGATTTTAATTCCACAATTGATCATGAAAAATTTGATTAACTAAATTTAGGTCATTAAAATCATTTTTATAGAAGAATCCGTTATAAAAATTTATTGAACCATTGATCGTCATGTTTTCCCACCTTCAAATAACATCTCTAGATTAACATTGAAAGTAATTTCACCCATTATATGCATTGAAATTCAAAAAATGGTAATAAATAGTTATAATTAGAAAGAAAAATATGGGCTAATAGGATCACAATAATTATTGGTCAATAATATCTTTTAGATTTTAATAACTACAGGTAAAGGTAAATCAGGTAATTAAAAGTAAAAATTATATTATAATAATATCAACATACCCAAAACGTGTCTTAATTTCATGTGATAGGTGTTGTTAGACCAAAAAAAATTTAGGTAAAAATTATGATCCATTTTAGGAAAATTTTGTTATATTTGGACATTTATTACATCTAACATAAAGAAAAGTGAAAAATGTTATATTCCACATTTAATAAATAAATTATATTTTATATGGGGTTATACAAAAAATAAATTCGACTATAATTATTCATATGAAATATAAAAAACTTATCTTGGTAATAAATATTTGTTTTTAATTTTTAGTGACCAAATTACTTAATTAAAGGATTTTATAATAATGATGCAGTGATTGTTTAATTAATTGAGATATCAAATAATTGATAATTAAAATATTAAAATAAATATAATTTCACTATATTATTGACATATTTTTTTTTGATATCATAGATTTGTTAGTGATATATTGGAAGTATTTATTTTGTATTAATAATGTTTTTTAAAAAATTTTAAAAATACAAAAAATGAATACTATCAAAATTGACATAAAAGATTCATTAAAATAATTAATGTATTAAAAAATTATATAAAAGTCATAAAATTATATTACTCAGAAAAATTACTAGGATAGAGTTACATATTTCAAAGATGATCTAATTGGGTTACTTTTGGTATTTTATAGTTTATATATTAACCCATTAGAGTAAAAAGACAAGTAGAGAGTGTCAGAGTTAATCTTTTTTAACAAATAGTAAAATAAAAAAATATAAGAATAATTTCCAGACCTAAACATGTCTAAAAATCATTGGTGAGATGATTTTAACACATATTATTATTATCATTGATATAATTATCTTTGGATATATTTGAAATTGAAAATCCATTAATATTATAATAACGGTTTGGGGGTATCTAAAGTGAACTTCCCTCCCTTATAAAATGCCACCTCTCATACTCTTTTATACATTGCAGTAATGCCATTTTTATTTTTCAACCCTTTCCCAATTACACTCCCAAATCCACTCAATAAAACTTATAGGCCTTAATATTGGAATAAATCCATCATACATATTCATTATCTTCTAATCCAAAGGTGATACCCAAAAAGGCATAATTGCTTTACAAACTCTTTCAATGTTATTTTCATCATCCAAATCAGATTTATATGTTATTTCCATTATAATTTAATTAATAAAGTATAATCTAAATTAAAATATGATATTTTAATTAATGGGAATTCATATTTCCCCTTTTATCCATCCTACAAATAATAATATAACCATACCTGAGTATGTACGACAACAATCCCAACACTATGGTGTAATTTGTTATTAAAAATTATATTATTTGAATGAGTATAAAAATGAATATAATGGATATAAATAATGAATTTTAAATTATATTTATTCTTTATAATTAATATTCCATCCAATTACTGACCTATTAACCTTCAAACAAATGATACTTTTGATCGTACGTAAGTACAACATACTATCTACCCGACACGGTGAGATTCATTCTCCACATTAACCCATCAAGAATGATGATAATATATTAAATATTACTATATATAATATTAATTAATGTAATATCATTCCTTATATGAAAAAAATATATCCTATTCATAATAAACATGTCTTACCAAACAAAACATGCATAGGAAAATGAATCAGTTATCACCCAAAACAATGGTGATACAGAGATATTATTAACAAAATGATATAATAGGATCATATTTTATACCACAAATCTAGATATGGTCCACATATATTTTAATAACATGATGTATCCATTATAAATGAGTTTAATGATCCTCGGACTAATGGAAAATACAAGCAAAGGGTCAATTTGATAATCTCCTTATTATCCAGGGTTGTTTATACGTAAGTATCTACATGGAAATCATTGTCATCCATGCCAATGTTTTTTGAAAATATATTTCAAAAAATCATTAATATTATTTTACAATTGATTAAATAAATTTTTACCCATTCATTATTTTATAAAAATAATCCTTGTTTTTTTAGGTTCATTATTTGAATTTTTCAATAATGTACAAGAGGACTATTTTTTAACTGATATGGGGCAAAAAACATTTTACTCCATTATGAAGCCTTAAATTTTTGAATCATACGTTAAAATCATAAAAATAGATTTTAAATTAATTTTTTACTTTTATATTTTTATGTATTTTTAAGTGATTTCAAAGTAAAAAATGGGATATTTATCTCAAAGTGTTTTAACTATTTTGTTATGTTATTTTAATCAATTTCAACATACATTGTTGTATTGTATGATAAAATTAGTTAGATTTATGATGATAGAGTTTTCCATTTTCATTAAAGGGTTTATGATATGCTTCATTGTTAATGTCTATTTTGATAACATTCATGGTTTACGGTTAATGTATTAACATTTCATATTATATATATATATATTTTAAAATTATTCCACCATTTTTATATGATAAATGCGTTGGACTTGTAAGTAATAGGTGGGGTCTTCAATAGCCCCTCTATACATCAGAAGGTCTCATGAGACAAACCAGTTTGGTTGTTTACACATTTATGTATGGTATTGGACATAGGTATTGATGTTTAGGTTATGATGTCCAACAATATGCATTCGTCCATTATTAGATTAGTTAATGATTTTAAATCTGATTATTCGATTATTAGAATATCCATGTGAGTTTTTAATGGAATTATTTTAATTATTTAGGCCATATAATGATGAATATTATGTTTAAAAGGAATTATTTTTTATTTCATACCTTCCCTTAATTGTTTCCTATTATTTATGATAGATTAAAAAATATTGTTTATTCTTACTAAGCATCTAAAATCAACCATTTATTATGTTTAATTTTTACTAGGATGCAAAGAAGATTATTTTTTGTTACCTACAGGGACCGTCTAATGGATATGAGTGTTTTCAATGGAGATACAATGTAATTTTTCAATTCATGATGCAATGTGAAAGCTATGTTTGTATATAGGTTTTCTAAAGCTACTAAACATATCTATCCTTCCAAATTTTATTTATTGTGTTCTTTCCAAAGAAAAAAATAATGCACAAACTATAGGAAACTAGTGTTAAGGTGATATAGTTTGTATCATAAGTAGTTTATTACAAACATGGGAAACTTGATTATGAAAAAATGTGATTTTGGAACAATACCCTATGATGTACATTGAGAATAAGTATGTAAGAACATCCAAAAATTATATTAACAAAGGGATTATGTGTGTTTTCAAAGTTATACATCCCAGTTTGGATACTACATATTTATGTGGTTTTAGAAAAAATTAACCTCAGAGTAACAAATCTGACATGGTGTTCTGATCCTATGTTGGTGTAACACGGTACATGATAATGAGCCTGACTGCGCCCATAGTTTGACTTCCCTAAGGGTACTCTTAGGATAATTGAAATTTTTATTAAATATCATTATGAATGAATTTGGAGTAAACATGTCCCCAATGAAACCATTTTTATCGTTATGGATTAGATATAAATTAAATTTTCAATTTAAGATAAGTATTTTATGAGCATGGAATTATTCATTATGATTCATAACCCCATATAGTTTATTCCATTGTTTAGAAATGGAATCTAGTGGAAAGAATGAAAACTATATCAATGAATGCAATCCATATAGGTATTTAGCTCCTATAGATGATAATGATAGTGGATCAGCGATACAACTAATGATGAACCACTTGTAACCATACAAAGACAACTGACTCAGTTTATGAATAATAACCTTACTGTTATAGAGAACCTTATTCCCAAATGGGGTGGATAAATGATATATGGATTCATGAGGAAAAAACCTCCAACATTCAATTTGATTGTAAATCCGTTTGTGGTTGAACAATGTATAAGTTCCTTTAATAATATTTTTTTTGTCTTTGGGGAGTAAAAAAGGGAAAAGATTTTCAATGCTATTTATCATCTCTCAGGAGATGTGGATAAATTATGGTCATTAACTCAAAAAACAATTGAAAATTATAAAAAAATATATTTAATGTAGAGTGATTAAAAAACATTATTATAAAAATGCATTCCTCATTAACAATGAGATTATATGGAATTGAAATTTCATAGTCTGAACCAAAATGGGAATGACCATGTTTAAAATGTCGGTATAACTGCACAAAGATAGAGAGGATATTTGAATACTATATATGAAACTACAGAAATAAGACTGATCGATTATATTATAGTTGAAAATCATTCCTTCAATGATTACTAGTCTCACAATAATTTTCATCATATGAAGATATAGTATCATGTGATATCAAGATAGAAAATGGATTCTCTATTTCATATGACTCAAAATTAATTAATGAAAAGTAGAGGTCCACCAAATACTCCTGAAAAGGAAAAAATCACAAGAAGGGAAAATTTAACATTCCAACATGTAGTAATTGGGGGATAAAACACCATGTCACATGAGTAAAGGGAAATGGTTTTGTTTCATGTCTGGATAAACGGGAACTAATATCATGATTTTAAGGCAATGAATGAAGGCGTTAATGTTCAATGCTACAATTGTAATTAAACAGGATATTATTAATACTATTTTCTTATGTGTCTAGAAAATTCTACCTAGAAAAGGCCAAGGGTGAAAGACCTATCTTTTGCATTCACAACTACTGAGGGTAGAGTTCCCAATGATGTGGTGGAAGGAATGTTGTTAATAATTTAAATTTTATCTCATTCATTATTTTATTCTAGATCATCACATTCAATTATATCATTCTTGTTTTCTTTAAAAAATTTATATTTCCATTTTACATTAAAAATGAGGTTTTCATTATAAAACCCCTAAGAGAAGCCTCATTGAAAAAAAGATGTGTTAGGATGTTCCCATTATGGTATATAAACATGAATTATCAGCTAATGTTATCATCATACATATGGTTGACATTGATATAATCCTCAATATGAACTGGTGATCAATATATGATGCAAAAAATATATTTCATTAAGAGGAAAGATAATTTTTTTAAGAATATGTAGAATCTATTATCATTAAAGTGAAAACATCATCATCTGAGTATTATCATGATCCACCCCTAGTAGCTCTTATAAATGAAATTATTGGATTGTGATAAGAAATCACATTTATGGATGATGATTTTTTTCAAATTTATGATTTACCAATTGTAAAGGAATTCATTGATATTTTTCATGATAATTTACCTAAACTCCCCCTAAAGAGTGAAATTGAGTTTTATATTGATTTAATAACTATTTCAAGACTGACATCAAAGACTCCATATAGAATTTGAGTTGTAAAATTAGTAGATATAAAGAACGGACTGGAGGATTTGTGTAAAAATGGAATTATTATCCCTAGTATTTGTCCATGGGGAGCCTCAGTTCTTTTTGTTATGATGAAATATGCATCAATGAGGATTTGAATTTATTATAGGGAAATCAATGCTATTATATTAGATAAAAAATGTCATGTTCCTTTCATTGATGATTTTTTTATCAACATCATGGAAGTTAATATTTTTTGAAGATTGACTTTTGTTCAAGATATCATCTTTTTGTAGAAAGAAGAAAGATATTACAAAACATCATTCTAAAAAAGGTATGAACATTACAAGTATACAATAATTCCATTTGGAATAAAAAATGTACCCTCTTTTATAATAAATCTACTAAATAGAGTATTCCGAGATTATCAAGATTATTTATTTATAATATTTATTTATGATGTATTGGAATATTCCAAATTTTATGAATACCATGAAAACCAGTTGAAGATTTTTCTGAAGAAACTTATATTAAATAATCTATATAAGATTTTAGAAAGTGTGAATTATGGATTTGGGATATTTTTTTCCTTACCAATATTTTCTTGAATCATTGAATCACTATTTATACATAAACATCAATGGAAATCCAATAATGTCCATCAAATATGTGAATAGTAGAGTAATGTACTTTTATTTGTTTAGCAAGTTACTATCGTTATTTCATCTGGAATTCTTCCCAGTCAGCTAAATTGTTTACCAATCTCACATGTAAAGAGGATAAATTCATTTGAAAAAAAGTGGGAAAATGTTATGGGGAATTAAAGGGATGATTAGTCAATTCATCTATCATGAATCTACTGTATTGGAATGATGGGTTTGTTCTTTACATTGATGAACTATGGAATGGAATTGGGTATGTGTATTGAAAAATGATAGAGTTATTGATTATAAATTAAGGAAATAAAAAATTAATGAACAAAACTACCCAACTCCCGATCTTGAGTTTTCAGTAGTAATATTTTATTTGAATTTATGGAGACATTATCTTTATGGTAAAATATGTGAGACATATAATGATCATAAGATTTTGAGATATATTTTAACATAGAATGAAATCAAGATGACACAAAGGATACAGATTGAGCTACTCAATGATTATAATTTCACAAAAGACCACCAACTATGGAAGGAAGATAAGGTGGTGGATGATTTTTGAAGAAAATACCAGCGATTTATAAACAAAATGACAGTTTAAAAGGATCTTATGTTCATGGTTTTAAAAAATATTTTTAGGGGATTATTATGGATTCTGAAACATCAATAATTTTTCAAATGGCTTCAAAACCATCTTTAGAGGAAGGGATATAATGTTATATGTATGATGAAGTGGATTTTCATAATAAAATTAAAAGCTATGAATAATGTGATAGTGATAGAATTCTTATATGAAGATGGAGTTTTGAAATTTGGAAACAGACTATATGTTACCTCTATACGTGAGAAAAAAAGAAAATATTGAATGATGATCATATCTCTAATTTATATATACAACATGGTTGTAGTAATATGTATAGATATTTTAAGGGACATTTTGGGTGGGAAAACATGAAGAAGGATGTTTCTGATTATCGGTCAAGATGTTTGGTTTAATAATAGTTTGATACTAGAAGAAATCATCCAAGAGGATTCTGGAATACTCTTCCTATATCTATTTGTAAATTGAATGATATTACAAAGGAACTTTTCATGGTTCTACCAATTACTCCAATTATAAATAATGTGATATTGGTTATTTTTTATCATCATATCATATCAGCAAATATTATTATTATATGAGAAGATTTACCACTTGAATGTTAATCTACAATTTACATTAATGATGTTTTAAGACATTTTGGTGTTCCCATACAGATTGTTTCGGACCGTGATCTGAATTTTACATCAATATTTGTGAAATTTCATCAAAAATAATTATATAATGAGCTTCATTTGAGAACAAAATACAATTCTCAAACTGATGTAAAATCATAAAGGATTATTCTTAAATTAGAATATTGGTTGAGATCATTCTCACATGAAATTCAATGTCTTTAAAAGAAGAATTTACCACTAGTAGAATTATCTTATAACAATATATTCTATCCATGTCTTCAGATTGAACTATATGAATTTTATCATTGAAAGAGATTTTGTACACCTACTTGTTGGGTTGATGTTGGAAAAACAAAACTTATAGGCCCAGAACATGCTGATGAATCAATAGAAAATGTGAAAATTATTCAAACCCATATCAATTAATATTAATGTAAAAAAAGAGTTGTATTATAACTGAAGAAATGATTGGAAATTTCAAGTAGAAGGCAATGTTTTCATTAAAGTTTCCCCATGGAAGGGTGTAATATTATTTAGAAAAAAATTGAAACTAATCCCAAGACACATCAGACCTTTTGAAATTTTGGAATGAATTAGAGATGTATCTTATCATGTATAAATTTCTCCATGTCTCTCAAATGTTAATTATGTTTTCCACGTAGCATTATTTAAGAAATACCTGACAGACCCAATACATGTACTCACCTATGAATATATAGAAAGAGAACCTGATCTCTCTTACTGTGAATAGCTTATTGAGATTCTTGACACTAGAGAACAAGTGTATAGGAATTAGACTTCTCACCTGATATAAGTTCTTTGGGGGAACCACAAAATGGAAGTGGTGATGTGGGAGCATGAGGAACTTAAGGTGATGAAACCATGCAATTATTTTATGAAGTTATATTCAGGATATATAATTGATTAAATTATTATTAAAATAGAATAATATAACCCCCCCCCCAGCGTCACAATACACAAATTTTTATATAATTCAATATATTGTGCTGCAAGAAACAATGCAACCAAGCACACCTTGATTTATCAAACTGGCCATTTGAAAAGAGATTATGGATAGTATTATACACATTATAACATTTATAAATTTTAATTTTCATAATAGACTTACTTTTTTGAAGGAGAATATCAAAATTATTTTATGGTGAATTTTAGGTATTTTTCTTAAATGTTCCAATTTTTAAAGAATAGTGAAAAAATCATTCTTATTAAAAAACAAACATTTAATTTAAATAAAAAAATTTCATGAAATTGATTTTATATTTACAATAGATAATGAATACAATTATTAACCCAATTTATGTCTTTGTAATTAATTTTATAATAGAATTGTATAATTTTTTTTTTGAACTTTTGATTGTCACTTTTACCATCCTTCTATCGACATCTGCATACTACAATTATACGCCATTTAACCACTTCTATGAATTTAATTTCAAAAAACGATATACATAGTTATAATTAGTATGAAATATCTGGGACAATAGAATGAAAACAATTTTTGACTAATAGTACTATTAGGATTTTATTTACCAAGACTAAATATAAATTGGAAAAATAAATGTAATGATAATATTATAATAATATAAAATCACCCAAACACATTTTATAATTTCATTGGATAGTTCTTTTGACCAAAAACATCTTTAGTTTCAAAATATGATCATTTTTCAGCCACCTGTGTAAGATTAGTTCATTTATTATATTTTATTTAAAGAAGAGTTATAAATTTCATATTGAAATTATAATAACTAAATCATTAAAATATGGGGTTATACATAATATAAATTCTACTATAATTATTGAAATGAAATATAATAATTATATGTAAACAAAAATAATTTGTTTTCATTTTTTATAAAAGAAATAAATTAATTAAAGGATTGTATAATAATGGTGAAATAATTTATTAATTAATTGAGATATCAAATAATTGATATTTAAAATTTTAAAATAAATATAATTTTACATAATTACTAATTTCCAATAATTTTATAGATATAATAATCATGTTAGTGACATATTGAAATTATTGGTTCGATGTTATAATGTTTTTTCAAAATATATTAAAATACAAATATTGAATATTATTCAAATTGAAATTAATTGTAAAGACCCGAAAAATTAATGTAAATTTTTTTCTTAATTTCTTTGCAATTTTTAGAGTCCGCAGTTTCTGACGGTGCACGATTCCGAGGACCAGAGTGCCCAGAATGATCCATTGATGTTTTGTTAAGCTTAAATTAACACGCATATGAAGTTTTCCTGAAAAAGAGGAATAAATCATAAATGTTTACATGGATAATAAATCTGAGGCCACCGTTGTGCTCAAGATGGCAGTTTTACCCTAGGCGTGACTTATGTTTAGTCGGTGTGGGCTTCCTATGAGAAATCCAGAAAATCGCATAACCGTAAATAAAATAATTAAATATAATTATTTTATATTTCAAATTCATATAACTCACAAATGGTATCTCGGAATAAAAATATGTGACCACCGCTGACTCATGAAAGTATGCTTTCACTAAGTAGATATAAACTTTGGTCGGCGAGGCCCACCCGAGAATGTTAGTTTTTTCCCACAAATAAACTAATTATGTGACAATTGTTTTTATTGTAAAATTAATTACTTTTAAATGGTAACTCAGATTGGAAATCTGAGGGTACCGTTGGGTTCGTTGGGGCATGTTCCACCTAGGTAGAGCCAAACCTCGACCGCAGAGGGAAGAGGGTGGTTGTTAGTAATTTTCCAAACTTTCTTTCGAGTACGTTCAGTAAACATAGGTTCAGAATTTTATATCTTCTGAACCGGTCCTCGAAACTGAAATCTGAGGTCACCGTTGGACTCGTAGTGCCGATATTCTCTTAAAGAGACCATTACCATAGTTGCGTTTTGTACAGGGTGAATGTTAATTTTTATGGATTCATAAAAAATTAAATAAATTATTGTGTTACACAATTTATTTAGTTGGTGGTTAATATCTCTAAAGGGAGGTTGATGGTGGGGCCCACACCCAGATAACCACCCATTAGAGGAAAATGTGTGTCGGGCCCACACAAACAGCAACCCCTTGAACTCCTTTATACTTTTTGGCTTCCCATTAATGTGCCAACAGGTCCGTGTAATTAATTTTTTTGAGGCCTTTGATGTTCTTTCCAACTCTATTTAATTAATTATGTGAATCAACTTAATTAACTAATTTTCAGTGACTGAATTCTTTTGAAATAATTCTTTCCAACATTAAAGGGGAGGGGCTCAATTCCCTTATTTTGGATGGACATATTACCTTGGGTGGTTTTGGATGATTGGAAAGAAAATGATCTTCCCATGAAGAACACGAAGAACATCTTTAACTTTTTTCTCTATGTCAAGGGAGAGGATGTCGCCCGCAAAGGACACCGCCAACGACAACGTTATTTACTCCGACAATGACGGAATGACGTTTTCCATCCACAATTCCCAAATTCGATGATGCTCGTCTTCCATGGCTCACCGATGTGCAACGTCTAATACAAGGTAGGGGTTTGAATAATTTTAAGTGAATAATTTTTACCCCGTACTTCGTTGAATTTCATAGATGTCTTTGGCCAACTCTTATCGCCTAACGTGGAGGGTGCGGGCCGAATGAACATGGCCTGAAGAACCTCCTTGATCCTTGTTTTCATTATCAACGGAGGCGGGGATGAATAGGTGGTAGTGATAATGGGGGTCGCGCTCCAGCCCGTTAGAGTACCGCGGCACCGGGTGTCGCGCGGGCAGAAGAGACCGCGACCTGCAACCGGCCAACTCGGCTGAAGAAGAACTAGCCGGCCATAGACGACCGGACATGAGAACCATGGTGCCTCTCGGCACCGCGCTGCGGAGAACCGCGACCTGTGCTGGGCGGGCCGCATCAGTAGACGAACCCGCCGGATCGTCGGTTGGCAGGGCGGAAGGAGCCACCGCACTCGTATGCAGCGCAGGTGGAGGATATGTGGCCCATAACCATGGTCTGCTCATGTGAAGAAGACTTTCCGGCTTTGGCTAGCTGGACAGGAGGGCGGCACCACTCGGTGCAGTAGTTTCAGAATGTCAGGGGTTGTGCCCTCCAGATCGCTCACCTAGTTGGCCGAGCCGCGGCCGACCGCCAGCATCACGGACCGGCCTCCTTCCGAGGGCCGAGCAGCATCCATCGGGTCGGTCCGTGCTGAGCCGCACCGCGGCACATCCATCGGGCCGGGCCGCGCCCTACCAAGTCGACCCAGGGAAGTTGGGCTAGGTTATACCGGACCAAGAAGCCTCTTAGGACTGCATTCAGTTTTTCGCCCATAACTTGAGCTTCAGACTTCTGATCGACACACCATCCATTGCATTGGATTCCTTGGATCGAGTTGGTCGTTTCGATATATCACACTCAATTTTTTGGTGGATTTTAGGTTTGTTTGGGTTGGATTGCACCCGAAATCCAACCGTTCCCTCGGAGGGGAAACACTGATAACATAAGGACTGGACTTATGATAGACATGCCATCAACGACGTTCATTTCCTTTTGATGAGACAATTCATTTGGAATACTCCGTGCAGGATTTAGATGGGGTTGGAGTATGGCCGGGTTGGATTGTACCTGAAATCCTACCGGGACCTTGGAACTGAAATTCCAATAACTCTCAGACCGGGCATCCGATTGACGTGTCGTCTATCACGTGGGATTTATTTTGACAAGATGGAACTTCTGTATACATCAACCTTGGGCTTCATGATAGTTGATGTATGAAACCATTTTCCCGAGTAGTGGATCCTCCCAGAATCAAGCGTGTTGTGTTTCAGAACCCTAGATCTGGCTGGGACTACGACGTCGACTTTACTGGAATCCTCTGTGGGTTCTATAGAGATGAAAACTATACTTTAATCCTCCGTGGGTTCGGTAGCGACGACAACAGTACTGTAATCCTTCGTGGGTTCGGAACCGATGACAAATTTACTAGAATCCTTTGTGGGTTCGGCAGCGATGACAACTGTACTGGAATCTTCCCTGGGTTCGGCATCGACGTCAACTATACTGGAATACTCCATGGGTTCGACGACGATGACTTCTGTACTTGTATCCTACCTGGGTCAGATAGCTTAGATGGTCTACTATCCTACATGGGTTCGACAACATAGATTAATCAATCTCTTCATATTATCATCACTATCTCTATACGAATGATGTATACCTATGTGAGATGAGACTTGAATTTCAATCAATATACTCTATGTGATTGACTTACTTTCCTATGTGGACTGGGTTGTTCTTGGGCTCGAGAGTGGTGCCGAACTGAGACTGAAAACATAGGTATATTTATGGGAATATAACAAAGTAGGGTTGTTTGATAATTCTTGATTGTATCTTTCCATGGTGGTTTATCCTTCGTGGATTCTGAGAGGCCTTAGGGGGTCTTAGGGTCCCTACTGAGTATAATTATACTCAAACCTACACAGGCTATGCCCAAACCTCATTGTGTTGGATGTAGACGACAGACAACGTTTATGGAGGTAGAGAGCGAGTGAGGACCAGATAGTACCCAAAGGTGGACCACATGGCGAGAGAGTACACAGAGCGGACCGATATACGTGGAGTTCTAAGTTGGACATAGGTACCTACCCATCGGGTAGGATACTCGGTGGGTGTTCCAGGAGCCACCATTTTTAGATGTTGTCCCTTTTTCAGTTGAACTTGTTTTCCTTTGTACCTGTACTTTCCTGTTTGGCTTGTATTTCCATCCCCTTTTCATTCAGCACTACTTTTTGTATAAAGTTTTTACTTAGTGTTTACTTCATGTTGCGTACTCTGTTGTGTTTTTTTACTTTCATAAAGGCAATTTTTTCCCAGCATAGAGATTATGTTAAGAATCATATTTTTTGATGAATTTTTTTTCATAATTCTTTAGAATTTTACGAGTCTGTCGCTTCTGAGAGCACTTGATTCCAAGGCACGGTGTGCCCGGAATCAATTTCCGAAGTTTGTTTCAGGTATGTTCAGTAAACGTACGTGTTGGATTTTTTTATCTTTTGTAATGAGGCTCAAAATTGAAATCCAATGACACCGATGAACTCAGAGCCAATATTCTATTAAGGGGACCATTACCGATGTTTCGTTTTATGCGGGATGAAAGTTATTTTTTTGGGATTAATATAAAAAAGTTAAATAAAAATTGTTGAGAACACTTTTATTTATCCTGGTAGATTAATCCTACAAGGGAAGATATTGGTGAGGCCCACACCCACATAACTTCCCATGTGTGGATATCTATGAGGTAGGTCCCACAATAGACCCAACATTTCATCTCCCCATTACCTCCCTTTAACACCCATTTAACTTACCTTTATTAATTCTCTGACAACCAACCTTAATTAAGAGATCTTTTCACCTCCCTCTCTCTCTCTTTATTATTTTCCAGCACATTTTTATTAATGATTTCAACCTCTTCAATTAATTAATTAGTTTGTATGAATTTTTAATTACATGTGTGAATCAAAATAAAAGATTTATCTCTTATTTTATATTGGGGCATTCGTTGTGTTGAAGGGATTTGTGAGAGATATAAGGAGAAATAGATAAGGGTGATTATCTCTCAACAAAGAACACCATCCTTCTAACGAAGATCCACCAAGGAACGTCAATCATTGCCTTCGATCTTCATCCAAACCAAAGGAGAAGGATCCACCATCGAGGAACGCCGAAGACAAGCCATCATCAACCCTTCTTCCCTGACGTCAATGAGTGGAAGCCGTCTTCCGCGATGCTCAACTACCATGAACCTTACCTCAAGGTAGGGGTTTTGTATAATCCATGAGTGAATAAATTGTGCCTCGTTCATTGTTAACTTTTGGAATAGCCAGTGGCCAATTGTTACCACCTAACACGGAGGGCGTGGGAAGAAAAAAAAATGGCTCAACGACTCTCTGATGTTTCTTGTTTTATTTGAAATCAGGAAGCGGCGATGATCGAAGAAGGAAGCCACGCATCAGACGCGTGAGGAGGACCCACGGCCCGCAACCGCGGACCAATCAGATGATGAAGAATTGGCCGGCTAATGTTGGTTGGGCCGATGGAGGACTACTGTGACACAAGGGGCACCACACTATGGAAGACTGTGGCCTACAATCCGCGGGCCGCTTCGGCGACGTACTGGCCAGCTTGTCGGCCGGCCGAGTGAAGAAGCCGCGACACCCGAAGATTCCGCATAGCTAGAACATGGCCTTCCTGAGTGGGCCTCTTGCACAATGAAGTTCTGACCCCTTAGGCTGGAAAGTTAGGGAAGGTGGCACCTCTTGGCCCCGCCGGTTCGGGCGGCAAGGGGGCCGCCCCCCTCCCACCGCTTGGCCTTTGGGTCGAGCTGTCAGGGCCGGGCCGCTCTCTTGCGCTGGACGGGCTGCCTACCACGGCTAGGCTGAGCACTTCGATTTGGGCCATACCCCTCAGTCTGGGCCACATTTCTCATTGGGCCAGTCTGACCCTCTACATAGTCAGACCCACCAACACCGTGTTGACCCGACCCTCCTTCCCACTGGGCTTAACGGGTTGGGCCTGTTTTCACTTAAATGTGAATAAATATAAGGCCACGTGTCTGATCGACACACCGTCTATGGAAAACGACTGTGTTTGGAATGAGCATATTTCAAACTAGGCCCCTGGAATGGAAAGGCTGATTACTCTCAGACCGGGCATCCTATTGACGAGACATCTGTCACATTGGGTTTCTTTTGATGATACAGAACATTGATATACATCAACTCTAGACTTTTTGGATGTTGAAGTATCGACCCACAATGACTCGAGGAGCAGACCCTCCAGGAATCGAGCGTTCTTTTTAGGAGAACCCTAGAGTTCGTTGCGACTGCGATGACTAATGTGATGGAATCCCCCGTGGGGTCGACGATGATGGCTGATGTACTGGAATCATATAAGGGTTCGACGGTGATGAGTATTGTTCTTGTATCCTACGTGGTTCTTGCAGTATGACTACTGTTCTTGTATACTATGTGAGTCTGACAGTTTGACCTCTATACTTGTATCCTACGTGGGTCTGATAGAGTAGTTGGACTATTATCCTACGTGGGTCTGACAGCTCAGTTGATCTAGTATCCTATGTGGGTCCAACAACTTAGATGAATCAGTGACTGCATCTGATCATCTCTATCACTTTATGAAAGGTGTATACCTCTGTGAGCTCAGTCTTGTCTTTCTGTCATTATAATTGATGTTATAGACTATTTTTCCTTTGTGGACTGGGATGTGCTTGGGATTGAGGGTTGGAGCGAATTGGGATTGTTAACATAAGCATATATGTGGGCATATACCTATGTTGAGTTAGATGTTACTTAATGTTTGTACCTTGTCTTAGTGGTTTATCCTTTGTGGATTCTGGGAGACCTCTGTGGGTCTCAGGGTCCCTAATGAGTATTATTATACTCACCTCTACATGGGCTATGACCGCACTACATTGCATTGGATGCAGACGACAGACAACGCTGATCGTTGCAGAGACATGTGGAGTTGGACTGTACCCGGAGGTGGACCACTTGGAGGGACATACACAGAGCGGACAGATAGACCTGAGGTTCCATGTATACCATCCATACCCACCTTTCAGGTGTGATTTCTAGATGATGGCTCAGTGGTTGCTTCTTTACTTTACTACTGTTGTACTTGTCTTTCAGTTGTAGTGTACTAACTGTTGGGCTTGTATTTCTGGCCCCTTTCTTTTCATCACTTAATTTTGTACACATTTTTACTTTGTTAATTCTTAGGTTTCATACTATGTGGTGTTGGTTTTCTTTTATAAAGGAAATTACTTCCCTTTTTGTCGGCATGTATGCCTTTGGTGCTAGTCGTCATCCCCTAGCCAATGGAAGGTGGGCCTGGTATAGTCACGACACGGGCCCCGAGGACGGGTCGTGATAAATTGGTATCAGAGGATTCGGTTCTACCACAGAACTCAGGACTCTGATCATTCTTTTCTATGAAGAAATAGTGTTAATAGTATTGAGTGTGGTTTTTAGTTCAAGGAATCCATTGTTGGTGCGGTGGCAGATGTATCCATAAACCAAGACCCTGACCCCTGATTTCCAAATCAGTGCAAAAAAACACTGATTCCATGTGTGTTTCAAAAGTTTTCTTCATGATTACTTTGTGTCATCTCACCAAGTATTATGATTGACCATGGGGGACCTTTTTCTTTTCAGGATGGCACCATGAAGGTATCCAGCTAGGGTTCCATGTCACGTGCGAGATGGCAGCCCACCGAGCGACGAGGCGTCGGTGCAGGGTGCCATCACAGCAGAGGCACCAGCGGTCCCTCTACCCGCTGAGCCACTGATACTACCAGCCCGAGTAGCAATGTGTGCACACCCCTTGAGTGTGTTAAACGAGTTTATGCAACAGAGGCCGCCCATCATTCACGGAGAGACAGACCCACATGCAGTAGAGGATTGGCTGGAGGCTATCATCAGGGTTTTCAGATTAGTGGGGTCACCAACTGATCTTATGGTGATCCTTGCAGTGACTCTCCTGCACACATCAGCAGGTAGATGGTGGAGTATGATGCTCCAGGTGCACGATGAGGAATCACATCATTGGATGGGATTTGAGAGTCCCTTCCGCTCAGTGTTTTTAATCTCCACCCTTCGTGTGGTACAGATCTAGGAGTTACTTCATCTACATTAGGGCAGTATGACAGTAGCTCAGTACTCAGTGATGTTCATTGACTTATCGTACTACTCCACAGACATGGTACGAGATACGTTTTCCTGGGCCCAGGCCTTCGAGCAGGGACTGAGGCACGAGATAAGTGCTTTGACGATTCCTCTCAGGATCCCGAGTCAGGCAGGAGTGCTAGAGAGAGCCCTTCTAGTGTCATGCTTTCTCGCAGAACAGACATCATTGGAGAGTCCCACCATAGGGTGACACATAGTAGAGTCTTATACAGCTGGTAGTGGACATATGTCATAGAGGTCCAAGAGGACTAGTACATCAGGTGGGAGACCTCTGGATACATGTTTTGTTGTGCCGGGCACACGGAACTGAGCTAGCTATACGAGTAGTAGGCAGTGCTATGCATGAGGCGGGCAGGGTAACATGGCTCGGAATGGCCCGAACCGCCATGCGGATGAGCAGCAGAGTGTAGAAGGACATCTCAGTTAGAGTCAGAGGTTCGACAATGGCGTTCCACCAAGAGCGGGAAGATGGGGCAGGAGAGCTGGCCAGACAGCGGGTGGTGGACGACATTTTGATTCTTTACCACCATCTCCACTATGAGGACCACCGTTACCATAGGGAGCTGGCAGAGAGTGGTGAACCCAGCTCTATGCAGTCAAGGACCATGACCACGGTGCACCTGAGATGATTCAAGGTACAATCTGTGTCTAATCCACCCTTTCTGTAGTACTTATGGACACGAGTGCGAGTCATTATTTCATTGTCGATTCCCTTGTTCGGAGCTCGGTGATTCCGTCAGATCGGTTGGCTTGATCCATATGGCTAGAGACTCTTACGGGAAAAAAATCAATGATTAAGCACTGGTGTTGGCAGTGCGAGCTTACTCTAGGAGGTGAGAGCTTATGATTGGATCTTTTGTAGCAGTGACGAGGCCTTACGACATCATCTTGGGTATGGACTGGTTATCTACAATTCATGCTCAGATGTACTATTTTAGGTTCTAAGTGCGGTGTGTCTGCATGGATGGGAGAAGGGTCACCTTCACCGGTGAGAAGGGAGCCATTGCAGCATAGGATAGACTTATGCAGAGGATAGGGCAGCTGATCACACATTAGTTGGCCAGTCTCATCCTTGGGGTAGTTAATGTGCGAAGTCAATGTTTTCCTATTATGGTGGATTAGTATACAAATGTTTTTCTTGACGAAGTTCTAGTACTACCTCCTCATAGAGAGGTATTCATCTACATTGACTTGTACTACATGACATCACTGATATCATCTCCAGTATATCGGCCGAGTCTTGCTGATCTTCATGAGCTGCGGGTATAGCTGGAGGACTTGCAGGGGAAGGGATTCATCCGACCGAGTGTTTCACCCTGGGCTTCTCCGATTTTGTTTTCCAAGTAGTTGGATGGGAGCTTGCGACTATGTGTCGATTACCGTCGCTTGAATCAGGTGACTATGATGAACAAGAACCTTCTCCCGAGGATTGAAGCCCTATTTGATTAGATCAATGGAGAACATTGTTTCTCAAAGATAGACCTTAGGTTAGGCAATCACTACCTCATATTTTGAGACGATGATGTGTAGAAGATGGACTTAAGGTGTCGGTATGGCCACTATAAGTTCTTGGTTATGCCCTTCGGTGTAACCAACGCCCCAACAGTGTTCACGAGTCTCATGAACATGATCATCTACCTTACACCAATTATTTTGTTGTAGTCTTCATCGACGACATACTGATTTATTCGACTACTAAGGAGGATCATGCCTACAACATTCAGGTTGTACTAGATACACTCCGAGAGCACCAGCTTTATGGTAAGATCTCGATGTTTATATTCTAGATTTGAAAGGTTAACTTCTTGGGACATGTCATCTTTTAGGCGGGAGTTGTGGTGGATCCAGCGAAGATTGAGGCAGTTCATGTTTGGGAGACACCCATGAGTGTGATGGAGGTATGGAGTTTCCTGGGCCTGGCTATATACTATCAGAGAATTATGCTAGAATTCTCCAGAGTTGCAGCACCACTTTCTACTTTGATGAAGAAGGGGAATCCCACAGTGTGGTCAGATAGATGCCAGTAGAGCTTTCAGGAGCTGAGGCATAGGTTGACCAGAGCGCCCATCTTGAGGCTACCAGAGGAAGGCGTTGATTATGTAGTTTACTACGACACATTAGGGACCAGACTCACTTGTGTCCTGATGCAGGAGAGATCGGTGATCACCTATGGTTTATGGATGTTGAGGCAGCATGAGAAGAACTACGCTACCCATGACATTGAGTTAGTAGTAGTGGTCTTCGCCTTGATGATTTAGTGGCACTGTCTGATGGGATAGCGCTTTACAGTCTATTCTGACGACTAGAGTCTTAGGTACATCTTCTCATAGAAGGACCTAAACCTGAGACAACGATGATGGCTTGAGTTCCTCCATGATTATGTATTTGAGATAGTCTATACTCATGGGAAGAGGAATGATGTAGAAAATTCTCTCAACATGAGATTGGGCATTTAACTGCTAGGAGAGGCGATGAAGAAGCTAGCCGCATTGTAGATATCCTTTGTTGATAAAGATGGAGCAACCATTCTTCATTCACTCATAGTCACTCCTCCACTACATCAGCGAGTCAGAGAGGCACAGTGTGGGGATGTTGACTGTGAGATGTGACATACTCAGATATCCTTAGGGCAGGCACCAGATGGATTTTCTGAAGGAGGGGAGCACGTTGTCCTCTTTAGAGGATGTACTATGGTACCATTTGCACTATGAGAGGAGGTTCTGAGGGAGTTTCACACTTCCCCTCTAGCGGTATATCTAGGAGTGGTAATGATGTACCAGGACCTCAGGTGATAGCCTTGGTGGCCGAGTATGAAGAAGGTTTTAACATAGTTTGTTTCTCGATGCCTCACTTGTCAACAAGTGATGGCAGAGCATGACGTACTAGTAGGCTTGGTTCAACCCTTACTAGTTCTAGAGTGGAAGTGGATGGGATATCTATGGATTTTGTGGTGGGGCATCCACGTACATGGAGAGGACATGACTCTATCTGGGTGATTGTCAACTGACTCACCAAGTCGGCCCACTTCCTAGCTATTAGAGAGAAGGGCTCAGTAAAGAGCTTGGGACGCCTCTACATTCGGGAGATCATATGGCTACACGGTGTGCCATCAACTATCATTTTTGATCGAGACGCTCGTTTCACAACCCGACTATGGAATGGGTTACTGGAGGCTTTCGGGACGTAGCTACATTTGAGAACCACCTTCCATCCTGAAACGGATGGTCGGACTGAAAGGACCATACAGACTCTCAAGGATATTATCTGTGCATGTGTCTTTGACTTTGGTCGTAGCTGAGAGGATCACCTACCCTTGGTGGAGTATGAGAACAACAATAGCTACCACTCCACCATCAGGATGGAACCATAATTGGAACTATACAACCGAACATGCAGATCACCTCTATGCTGGAATGACCTAGGGGAGTTAGAACTTGTAGGACCAGAGATGGTTTACACTACAACGAAGAAGGTGAAGATCATCCAGGAGAATACGAGGACTGCACAGAGTAGACATATGTCCTATTCTGATAGGAGGGGGAGACCACTAGAGTTCGAGGATGGAGACCACGTCTTCATACGAGTCTCTTCTCGATGGGGTCTATAGAGATTTGGCTGGGGTGGTAAGTTATCTATGCATTTCATCAGACCATTCCAGGTCCTCAGAAGAGTAAGAAAGGTGGATTACTGCAAGTCCCTTCCACCTCAGTTGCACCGGGTGCATGATATCTTCCACGAATCTTAGCTAAGTAGATACATGCACGACCCAACCCACATCATCGATCACGGAGAGCTGTACATCGATGATGGGGCGATGTTTGCGCAAGTCCTGAAGGATATTGTGGACCGGCAGGAGACATTCCTACTTGGATGGTTGATTCCTCTGGTGCGCATTCACTTACAGCATGAAAACCTCTAAAAGAGCACTTGGGAGCAGGAGACACATATGCGAGCTTAGTATCCCCTTTTGTTTTCCTAGTGTGCATTGTAGCTTTAATAGGACGTAAAGCCCTGAGGTGGGAGTAATTTAAAGACCCGTAATTTTCAAAGAATTTTTTTTCAAAATTCTTTTAAAATTTATCAGTTTGTGGCTTCTAATGGAACTTGATTTCGAGGCCCAGTCTGTTCAAAATCAATTTCCAATGTTTTGTTCAGGTATGTTCAGTAAATGTACGGGCATGTTTTTTTTATCTTTTGATCCAGTACTCGGAATTGAAATTTGAAGACACTGATAAACTAATAGCACTGATATTCACTTAAGGTGACCATTACAGTAGTTGCGTTTTATGCGGGTTGAATGTTAATTTTTGCGGTTTAATAAAAAAAGTTAAATAAATTATGTTGAAAAAAATTTTATTTATCCTGGTAGTTTAATCCTACATGGGGAAGTTATTAGTGGGGCCCACAACCACATAACTTCCCATCTGTGGATATTTGTGAGGTAGTTCCCACACGAGCCCCAACATTTCATCTCCCCATAACCTCTATTAAATCCCAATTTAACTAACCTTTATTAATTTTGTGACAACCCCCCATAATTAAGAGATATCTTCACCTCCCTCTCTCACTATTTGTTATTTTCCAACACATTTTAATTAATGAATTCATCCTCTTCAATTAATTAATTATGTTGTTAGATTTTTGAATTACATGTGTATATAAAAATAATAGCTTTAGCTATTATTTTATTTTGGGGCATTCGTTGTGATGAGAGGATTTGTGAGAGAGCTTTGGAGAAATAGAGAATGGTGTTCTTCTCTCAATGAATAACACCATCCTTCCATCAATGAAGCACTAAGGAACGTCAATCGTCGCCTTGGATCTTCTTCTATACCAATGGAGAAGGAGCCACCTGTGAGGAATGCCAATGATGCGCCATCCTCGGCCCTTCTTCCCCGACGTCAATGAGTTAACACCGCCTCCCCACAATGTCGTCTTCTGCGATGCTCGAATACCGTAGACCTTATCTCAAGGTAGGGGTTTGTATAATATTTGAGTGAATAAGTTGTACCTCATTCCTTGTAAATTTTTGAAATTGACATTGGCCGATTGTTACCGTCTAACGCAGAGGGCGCGGGCCGAACAAACATGATTCGATGACACTCCAATGCTTCTTGTTTTATTTGCAATTGGGAAGCAGTGACAATCGAAGGTGGCGGCCGCGTGCCAGCCACGTGAGGAGGAAACAAGGCCTGCAACCGCAGGCCGCTCGACCGATGAAGAATTGGCCGACTAAATCCGGCTGGGCTGAAGGAGGAACGCGACACCACAAGGGGCGCCACACTGCGAAAGACCACAACCCACAATCCACGGGCCGCTTCGGTAGCAAATAGGAATGCTCGTCGGCCGGTCGGGTGAAGAAGCCGTGGTACCCGAATTTGCCGCACATCCAGACTACAACACCCCTAAGCGGGAAGCTTGTACCAAGAAGGGTGGCCGACTATGGTCGGCTGGTTAGTGGGGGTGGCGCTGCTTGGTACCTCCGGTTTGGGTAGCCGGGCCCCCCTTGGACTGCTCGGCAAGCTGTGTAACACCCCAAGATTTCATAGTGTGTTATTTCTTCAAAATAATTCAATAACTTGCACTACATGCAACACAGAGTTCAAGCGCACCATGACTTACCAAATAAGCCGTTCAAAAGAGGTTATGAATAGTATTAACTAAATTATAAACTTTATGTAATCCTTATAATTTTAGGATCCATATTATGAGTTTCTTAGACATAATGTAAGAACAAATTCATTTTCAGTATTGCACTTTTCCCAACTTTTAATAGTGAACCCTTTTTAAATACAATATTTTAAACTTTTTGACTAAATGGGGACATCAAAAATTTAAAATTAAACATCCCAAGATTCAACAATATGCTTTCCTTTGAATAACACAGTAGCGTCTGTTGTACGCATCTTCGAGTTCTAACACACACCACAACCGATCAATCTAGACGTTATGAATAGTAATACCTAATTTTTGAAATTTTATCTCTCAAAATGGACTTCATTTTTGGATTCGGAGTATCGAATTTAGCCTACGGAGAAATTTTGGTACTTTTCGGATAACTTTAATATTTTGATGAATAGTGAAAACTACTAAAATTTAATTAAAAACAATTTTTTTAATCAAATTTTTTAATACTGATAAATTATGAATTTTAGTGGTTTTAATGTATATTTAGAATATATTTTTACCATTTATTAAAATTTTGGTCATTGGACATAATTTCACAATTAAACCGAACATAAACAAGTATCAATATTTTGATAGTTATTATATCTTAAAAAAATGCTTTTTTGTTTTAACAACGGGAATTAATTTTAAATTAATTTATGACACTTTTATGTTTTGAATTTGGAAAAATGGATTCCATATTTGGAATCAGGATGTTCAAATTGTGTAAATAGGTAACTTTATTTTTAGACATTTTGAATAATTACTTTGATAAATATTTTATTTACCATGGTTAAGGGTAAATCCGGTAAATAAGGGTTAAAAAATTATATTATAATAATACTAAATTACCCTAAAACATGTCCTAGCCTTATTGGATGATACATGTTCGACCATAGGCATCATTGGGTCGATTTTGGGACCCCATGGAGCCACTTGTAGGTGATAGGGACACTTTATTTTAATTAAGTTAAAATGAATACAAAAATGACACAAGCATATATCTTTTAGAAAACAAATTTTTACATAGGTTTATATATGTTGTATTTTCGACTATAAATATTAATTATAAAGCTAAAAATATTTCCTACATAATTTTATTTTATTTATAATTTTTAGACATTATATAATTTAATTTATTTATGATACAATGAGGATACAATAATTACCATAATAGTGAAAAATTAAAATAATAGATATAATAAATAGCGAAATAAATATAATTTTGGACTTTTAATGAATTAAACTAATTTCCTAGGATAATATGACATATTAGGATTAATTTAATTGACTTTTTTCGAAGTAATAATTCTTTTATTAGTTTCACAAAAATCAACTATTGAATAGTGTCAAAATTGACATAAAAGAGTTTTTCAAACAAATATTATATTATTAATTGATATTAAATTCCTAAAAAACTTTGGTTCGGCCAAGAGACTTATATCATGATTGGTGTATTATTAATGGACCACATAGGGGTTTATTGGATTTATATTGTAAGTTTATTTACCATATAATATAAAAATACAAAGACACAATGTAAAAGTGAAACTAATTAACTTAGAGTCAATACATAAAGATAATGTTAATATAAGTACCAAAACGTATCTAAATTATATTGTTTGAGTGGTTTTCGACCCATCCCCACATTAACATTTAAATATTTCACTTTGGATCCATTAGAAACCGAATATGAATTTATTATAAATTAATATTTCAAGCTTTTCCAAAGGTGCCCCTCGCCCCTCTTATAAAAGGGCACTCCTCCTTCTCATTTCTTCACACCTTCAAAGCATTTTTTGGGGGCCAACCTCTGACCAAATACTCTCCGAACATCCCTCAATACATCCTAGAGGCCTTATATTGATCGGAAATCCATCCTATTGAGCCCTTTTGATCATATCAAAAGGAAGAACCCGAAGAAGAGGTAATGATTTTACCACCCTTTTTCTAAGTTCCTTTCTTCTTCCACTTCTACTTCCTTTGTTATTACCATTCTAAAATATTAACTTCATTATCATATATATGTATTGTGATGTTATTATAAATATGGTACATCTATATTCAGTATTCTATCAACCCGTTGAATAACATGTCACCATACGGGCGTACGTACGGCTTACCGTCTCCACGTCGTGGTGTAATTATTATTCAATATATTATTATTTGGATGGGTATAATAATGATGTTTAACTCATGTAAATAATAAATATAACATGTTAATGATTCTTTATATATGATATACCATTCAATTATATATTATTTTAATATCAAAAGAATAATATTGTCGCTCGTGTGTACGTACGGACTACCGTCTCCACGAACGCGATGAGATTCATTCTCCATTGTATCCATTCACGTATAATTATCATTTTATGATTTAAAAATAATGTTCAAGGACTTCATATCATTCTGTATAAGAATAATATACAACCTATCCATGACAAACATGGCTTATGTAACAAAACATATAAAAGAAACGAGTAAGTTAACACCCGAAACGACGATAATACTAAGATATTATTAACAAAACAATGTTAAAAGATCATATATGATATGATATGAATGTATATGATTCTTGTATAATTTAATAAAAATTATTTCACTATTATACAGGAGGTTAACCTACCCTAACCAAGGAAAATTACAAGGTAGGGGTTATTTCACAATCTCTTCATTATCCGAGGTTATTTATACGTAATAATCTACGGGGATCTCTTTATCATCCACATCCATGATTCTGAAAAATGTATTTCAAAACATTTTTACTATTTAAAAGAATATGGGTTAAAGACATTTATTCCCTTTTTTGACTTTTTATAATAGTTTTATAAAGGAATCTTTCTGTCATTTTCCAAACAAGTTGCTTTCAACCTTTTCGACAGAATTAAGGTATGAATGTTTTTTTAACTTATACGGTGGGTGCAGTTATTTTACGCCGTTATAGAATCGTCGAAGCATCCCTTTCAAGCTTATAAGAATATTTTCAAAGAAAATGTTTTATTTCATAAATATACGACTCTTAAATTATTTCAAAATAGAAAGAGATATTTCTCTAAAAATAGTTTTGATATCATCTATGTCAACATACTTTGATGGATTTTACGCTTATTTGAAGTTGATTTATTATGATACAAATCTTCTATATTGTATTGAAGGTTTTGTGATCTGTTTGACTGTGGATGTGCTATTTTTATACCATTCATAGTTTATGGTGAATGTATTTACATTTTGTATTCTAGTTTTAATATGAATGTTTATGTTATGTTTAAACCTTTTCATTTGGGAATGCAGTGGACTTAATATGTGACGGGTGGAGCCCGCTATAGCTCCTCGATGCATCAGTAGGTCTCATGAGACAAACTAGTGTCTTGGCACAAGGAATTGGAAAAATATTATTTGTATCCTTGGCACGAGGCCTTGGCTATGTGGTTATGATAGTCTGACATTATGCATTCCATCATTATGAAAGTGGTTATTGATATTTCATGTCATTATTCGATTAGTAGAATATCCATGTGAATATGTAAATAGCATTTTTTGCATTTTATTTATTCAATACTATGTTGAATTTCATGTTTAAAAGGCTTTTGTTTTAGTTATACATTGCCTTAAATGTTTATTCTTATTTATGAAAGTTTCTACTATATTGCTATCCTTACTGGGAATTTGAGCTCACCCCTTTTCTATGTTTTATTTTTCCCATGAAGTGACGAAGTAAATTATGAATGACCTGAAGGGATATTATGTGGGGATATGATTGTGGAATATAGATACAATATTTTGTTGTAGTATTTTTTCACTTTATGATGTAATGTAATACTTATGAATATATCTAATGATTCCAAGGCTACTAAACCAATCGGTCTTTCGAGATTTGATCTTTCTCGTGATCATGCCAATGTTATTTAATAATGCACCGACTCTGGGTAACTGGGGTCAGGGCATTACAGTTGGTATTAGAGGAAGTTCAGTACAAACCTTGGAAGCTAGATTTGGATAAACTCTGATTAGAGAACGTAGACCTAAGATGAACTTTGAGGATTAGTATAGAAGAACTTCCTAGAATTTAGGTTTTGTAGAGTTTTTGTGAGTTTTCCGAGCAATAAATCTATGTCTGGATATGAGCAGGTAGAGGCAGCTCTGGCACAGATGTAACTAGGGGTAAAACCCAAAAACACCACTTTGAACTAGACTCGAACGGGAACTGGTGCACGACAACGGGCCTTGGTGCACTCTTGGTTACGACACTCCTGGGGGATATGCTTAGGATAATTCTCATGTTCTTTACAAACCATTATGAAGGGTTTATGAGTATATACTTCCTCAAAGGAGACATTTTTATGATTATGGATTATATCCATAAACTATTTAATTTATGTTATGTGTTTTAAAAGTTTGGGATTAGGTATTGTTATTCATAAACTAATCTAGTGTATTCGATTATTTAGAAATGGTGCCCAGTAGAAGGAAGGAGAACTCGAGCAATTCACATGATACAAAGAGAATGAAGGATCATATATTTCATGGTCTTAAGCCAGAATTTATAAGAGAAATAGTCTCTCATGTATTATCATCATATGAAGAAATAATATCATGTGTTGATAAGATAGGTAAAGAATTTACTGAGTCCCATGTCTTTGAAGGGAAGCAAGAGAAGAAAAGGATGGAAGAGGGAAAGATGGATAAATGGAATAGGGAAAAGAAGAATTTTCCCATAAGTGATAAGTGTGAGAAGAAACACCCTAGAACTTGCCTGAATGGAATGAGAGTTTGTTATAAGTGTGGAGGAAAAGGGCACAAAGTATGTGACTGCAAGGGATAGAAAATGGTTTCAAATGTACAATGCTTCATTTTCAAGGAGTTTGGACACTACGCAAACCTTTGTCTCAGTCATCAGACTATGCCGCAAATGATGCTATTTGATAATAATAAAGTTATGATACTACCACAGATAAAGAGGAATGATTAGAGTTCTTATATTGATTATGCCATTTGAGTGTTGTATCAACAATGTACTTGTTATAATAATTATGGAGTATATAAGGATTTTACTGCAGTACTATTTCATTATGGACTTGAGATTGTGTAGAACAAAAAAATTGACTCAATAGCAGGTTAAATTTTTGGAAAATATATGGTTGAGAGAAAGATAAACCATAATATGGTTCTGATACCAAGGTAGTTATTTTAGAATAATAAATGATTGTTTTGGATAAATTATATTGGATATTCTTGACTACCTTGAAAATAATTAATGATTTGTAGATTCCTTCATTGTTGGGGTTTACAAAAATTTTGGATTGAAGGAGTATATCTATTATTCTATAAGTAATAAGGGATCATGAATGTAATCAATAAGGTTTTATGATAATTCAGGATGTTTCAGTGTTTTTAAAGAATATATGATGAAGGTGATCACATGTTATTACGCGACATAAAAAAGGGATCTTCATTGTGTTTACCTTCCTTATAAATTTTGGGCTGAAGTATTTTGCATAGTTCTAGTTTGGATTATTTTGGATTTCCATAAAAAGACAACCTGGAGGTCGGGCGGCAACCTGTCGCGTTAGGCAAGTCCGCGAGACTTGAACCCACAACCGAAGGGAGAAAAGGGTGTATCACCTACCACTGACCCATGTGATGTCTGTGATTAGATAATGTAGTTTTTTTAAAAAAAATCTGGTAGATTAATTATAAATTCATTTTTTTGGAACCCTATACAAATTGGATAAATAGAATATTTTTTACGTTCTATTATCTTTTAGAGTGAAAGATGAGTTTGTGGTAGAGATTAGTCAAAGGATGGAACTCTACTTGTCTAGAATATATTTTTCTTCTTCTCTTATTCTATGAAGAAATTAACTCTAATACTTTATTTAAGGAATCAAAAAACAAAAAATGTGTTATCCTAATACCCTATGTTTTGTTGAACCGATGGTATTTCAAATCATCATAGATTGATTAATTTAAGGACCTCAATATTACACTTGTTTGTGACGGATGACCTCAATCACTACCTATAAATATTTACATTTTTCCTCCAATTATATGTCTCTAATTTCCACCAATGTTCTCCTAATCGAGATCATAATTTGGTGGTGACCCTTTCATTTCTCTTTTCCTCATATTAAGACTACATTTTAGTAACCTAATTTCCGATGTGGGTTTTCCCACAATGATATTTTCTATTTTCAACTTTTTATTCTCGAAAAACAATTTCAAATTGCGAGGACGCAAATTATTGAAGGAGGGGAGAATGTAACACCCCAAGATTTCATAGTGTGTTATATCTTCAAAATAATTCAATAACTTGCACTACACACAACACCGAGTTCAAGCGCACCATGAATTACCAAACAAGTCGTTCAAAAGTGGTTATTAATAGTATTAACTAAATATTAAAAATTATAGAATCCTTATAATTTTAGAATCCATATTATGATTTTCTTAGACATAATGTAAGAAAAAATTCATTTTCAGTATTTCACTTTTACCAACTTTTAATAGTGAACCCTTTATAAATACAATATTCTTAACTTTTTGACTAAATGGGGACATCAAAAATTTAAAATGAAACATCCCAAGCTTCCACTGTATGCTTTCCTTTGAATAATACAGTAGCGTGTGTTGTACGCAACTTCAAGTTCTAACACACACCACAACTGATCAAACTAGACGTTATGAATTGTAATACAAACTTTTCAGAATTTTATCTCTCAAAATGGACTTCATTTTTCGTTTTGGAGTATCCAATTTAGCCTACGGAGAAATTTTGGTACTTTTCGGATAACTTTAATATTTTGATGAATAGTGAAAATTACTAAATTTTAATTAAAAACTAAATTTTTAATCAAAATAATTAATAGTGATAAATTATGAATTTCAGTGGTTTTAAAGTATATTTAGAATATATTTTTACCATTTAATACAATGTTTGTCATTGGACAAAATTTCACAATTAAACCGAACATAAACAAGTATCAATCTTTTGATAGTTATTATATCTTAAAAATACGCTTTTTGTTT
Source organism: Viscum album (assembly GCA_963277665.1). Classification (NCBI taxonomy): domain Eukaryota; kingdom Viridiplantae; phylum Streptophyta; class Magnoliopsida; order Santalales; family Viscaceae; genus Viscum; species Viscum album. The sequence continues at coordinate 910,207,830 of OY728148.1, forward strand.
TAACAACGGGAATTAATTTTACATTAATTTCTTCCACTTTTGTGTTTTGAATTTGGAAAAATGTTTTCCATATTTGGAATCAGGATTTCAAATTGTGTAAATAGTTAACTTTTATTTTTAGACATTTTGAATAATTACTTCGGTAAATATTTTATTTTCCATGGTTAAGGGTAAATCCGGTAACTAAGGGTTAAAAAATAATATTATAATAACACTAAATTACCCTAAAACGTGTTCTAGAATTATTGGTTGATAAATGTTCGACCATAGGCATCTTTGGGTCTATTTTGGGACCCCATGGAGCTACTTGTAGGTGATAGGAACACTTTATTTTAATTAAGTTAAAATGAATACAAAAATGACACAAGCATATAACTTTTAGAAAAACAATTTTTACATAAGGTTATATATGTTGGATTTTTTAAAAATGAAATTAATTAAAAAGATAATAAGATTTAATACATAATGATATTTTATTTATATTTTTTAGACATTATATAATTTAATTTATTTATGACACAATGATGATGCAGTAATTACCATAATAGTGAACAATTAAAATAATTGATAATATAAATACCCAAATAAATATATTTTGAGACTTTTAATGAAATAAACTAATTTTCTAAGATAATATGACATATTAGTATTGATTTAATTGACTTTTTTCAAAGTAATAATTCGGTTATAAGTTTCACAAAAATCAACTATTGAATAGTGTCAAAATTGACATAAATAGCTTTTTAAAATAAATATTATATTATTAAATGATATTAAATTCATAAAAATCTAATGTTCGGCCAAGATACTTATATCATGGTATTTGTGTCATTAACGGACCACTTAGGGGTCTCTTGGATGTATATGTTACGTTTTTTAACCATATAATATAAAAATACAAAAAGACATTGTAAATGTGAAACTAATTAACTTAGAGTTAATACTTGAAGTTAAGGTTAATATAAGTACCCAAATCTGTCTAAATTCTATTGGTTGAGTGGTTTTAGACCTCTCCACATCTTAAAATTTAAATAATCCACTTTGGAGCCATTATAAACTGAATATGAATTTATTATAAATTAATATTTCTAGATTTTCCAAAGGTGCCCCTCACCCCTCTAATAAAACGACACTCCTACTTCTCATATCTTCACACCTTCACAGCCTTTTGGTTCGGCAAAACTCTTCCCAAATACTCTACCAACATCCCTCAATACATCCTAGAGGCCTTAGTGTGATCATAAATCCAACCTATTGATCCCTTTAGATCAAATCAAAAGGAGGAACCCGAAGAAGAGGTAATGATTTCACCACCCTTTTTCCAAGTTCCTTTCTTCTCCCACTTCTTCTTATATTGTTATTACCATTGTAAATTAATAACTCCAGTATCATATATATATAATTCGATGTTATTATAAATATTTTACAACCATATTCAGTATTCTATCCACCCTTTGAATAACATGTCACCATATGTGCGTACGTACGGCTTACCGTCTCCACGTCGTGGTGGAATTGTTATTCAATATATTATTATTTGGATGGGTAAAATAATGATGTGTAACTCATGTAAATAATAAATATAACATGTTAATGATTCTTTATATATGATATACCATTCATTTATATATTATTTTAATATCAAAATAATGATATTGTCGCTCGTCTGTACGTACGGACTACCGTCTCCACGAATGCGATGAGATTCATTCTCCATCGTATCCATTCAAGTATAATTATCATTTGATGATTTAAAAATAATGTTTAAGGACTTGATATCATTCTGTATTTGAATAATATACAACCTATCCATGGAAAATATGGCTTATGAAACAAAACATATAAAATAAAATGAGTAAGTTAACACCCGAAACGACGATAATACTAAGATATTATAAACAAAGCAATGTTAAAAGATCATATATGATATCATATGAATGTATATGATTCTTGTATAATTTAATAACAATTATTTCAGCATTATACTGGAGGTTAACCTACCCCAACCAAGGATAAGTAAAAGGTAAGGGTTATTTCACAATCTCTTCATTATCCGAGTTGTTTATACGTAATAATATACTGGGATCTCTTTATCCTCTACATCCATGTTTCTTAAAAATGTATTTCAAAACATTTTTAATATTTAAAATAATATGGGTTAAAGTCATATATACCCTAGTTTGACTTTTTATAAGAGTTTTATAAAGGAATCATTCCTTCGTTTTCCAAACAAGGTGATTTTAACCTTTTCGACAGTATTAAGGTATGAATGTTTTTTTAACTTATACGGAGGGTGCAGTTATTTTCCGCTGTTATAAAATCGTCGAAGCTTCCCTTACAAGAAAATAAGAATATTTTGAAAGAAAATGTTTTATTTAATAAATATATGACCCTTAAATGATTTCAAAATAGAAAGTGACATTTCTCTAAAAAGAGTTTTGATTTCATCTATGTCAACATCCTTTTATGGATTTTACGCTTATTTGAAGTTGATTTATTATGATACAAAAATTCAATACTCTATTGAAGGTTTTGTGATATGTTTGACTGTGGATGTGCTATTTTTATACCGTTCATAGTTTATGGTGAAAGTATTGACATTTTGTATGCGAGTTTTAATACAAATGTTTATGTTATGTTTAAACCTTTTCATATGGGAATGAATTGGACTTACTATGTGACGGATGGAGCCTGATATAGCTCCTCGATGCATTAGTAGGTCTCATGAGACCATCTAGTGTCTTGGCAAAAGGCCTTGGTAAAATATTATTTGTAGTCTTGGCACGAGGCCTTGGCTATGTGATTATGATAGTCTGGAATTATGAATTCCATCATTATGAAATTGGTTATTGATATTGAATGTGATTATTAGATTAGTAGAATATCCATGTGAAAAAGTAAATGGAATTATTTCATTTTACTTTTTCCATACTATGTTGAAGTTCAAGTTTAAAAGAATTTTTTTTAGTTATACATTGCCTTAAATGTTTATTCTTATTTATGAAAGTTTCCGCTATATTGCTATCCTTACTGGGCATTTGAGATCACCCCTTTTCTATGTATTATTTTTCCCAGGAAGTGAAGAAGTAAATTATGAATGACCTGCAGGGATGTTATGTGGGGATATGAGTGTGGAATATGGAGACAATATGTTGTAGTAGTAGTTTTTCACTTTATGGTGTAATGTTAGACTTATGAATATATCTAGTGCTTTGAAGGCTACTAAACCAATCAGTCATTCGAGATTTCATCTTCTCATGATCATGACAATGTAATGTAATAATGCGCTGACTCTGGGTAACTGGGGTCAGGGCATTACAAGCTCGCTGGGCTTGTGGGGCCGGGCAGCGCTCTTGCGCGGGATGGGCCACCTTCCACGGTCGGGCCAACCCCTTTGGGATGGGCTACACCCCTTGGGCCAGGTCGCATGACTAACCAGGCCAGTCCGACCCCCTTCTTGGTTGGACCTGCCAAAACCGAGTTGACCCGACCTGCTAGGCAATTGGGATTAACCGGACGGGCTCGTTTCCACTTAAACGTTAATAACTATAAGACCATGCGTTCGATTGATGCGCCATCTGCGGCATTTTGACCCTTATGACGAGGCAGTCCTTTTGCGATAATCTATGTGAGTTTTGGATAAATTTGGAAAATGTATGGGTTTGGAACAAGTATATTTCCAATTGGGCCCCTAGAATGGAAAGTCCAATAAATCTTAGACCGGTCATCTGATTGATGCGCCGTCTGTCGCGTTGGGGATTTTTTGACGAGACGGAACTTCGAGATACATAAAATCTGGTCTTTTTGGAAGTTGATGTATCAACCCCCTTTGACTCAAGGAGCGGACCCACCCAGAATCATGCGTGATGCGTGGGGGAACCCTTGAGCTTGTTGCGAATATGACGACTACCGTGCTAGAATCCTCCGTGGGTTCGAGGATGATGGATGATGTACCTGAATCCATCGAGGGTTTGACAATGATTAATATTGTTCTTGTATCCTACGAGGGTCTAGTAGTATGCCTACTGTTCTTGTATCCTACGAGGGTTTGACATTTTGACCTCTATACTTGTATCCTACGTGGATCCGATAGAGTAGTTGTACTAGTATCCTACATGGGTCCAACAGCTTAGATGGTCTAGTATCCTATATGGGTCTGACAGCTTAGATGAATCAGTGACTGCATCTGATCATCTTTATCACTTTACGAAAGGTGTATTATTGTGTGAGTTGAGTCTTGTCTTTCAATCATTATCATTTATGTGATTGAATATCATTCGTGTGTGGACTTAGATGTGCTTGGGATTGAGGGTTGGAGCCGAACTGGGATTTCCAACTTAGGTATATATTTGGGAATATAACTAATTTTAGTTGTATGTTACTTCATGTTTGTATCTTTTCTTTGTGGTTTATCCCTCATGGATTCTGGGAGTCCTTAGGGGGTCTCGGAGTCCATGCTGAGTATTGATATACTCACCCCTTCACGGGCTATGCCTGCACTACATTGTTTTGGATGTAGAGGATGGAAAACACTGATCATGGTTGAGACTTGTGGTGTTGGACGGTACCCGGAGGTGGACCACTTAGCAGGACATACACAGAGCGGACGGATGGACCCAAATGGCCGACGAGACCATTTTTAACCACCCTTTTGGTGGGATTTCCGAAGGACAACTCAGTGTTTGCTGCTTAACTTTACTACCGTTGTACTTGTCATTTAGTTATACAGTACTCATTATAGGGCTTGTATTTCCAGCCCCTTTCTTTTAGGAACATTCTTTTGTATACAGTTTTACTTTTTTTCTTACTTTTATTGTGTACTTTATGGTGTTGGATTACTTTTATAATCGAAATGCCATCACATTTTGTCGGGATTTACACATTTTGTGCTAGTTGTCATCCCCTGGCCTATAGAAGTGGGCTTTGGGTAGTCAAGACATGGGTCCTGAGGATGGGTCGTGAAAAATTGGTATCAGAGGAGCCAGTTCTACTGCATAACTCTGGACTATGATAATTCGTTTCATTGAAGCAATATTGTTAAGAGTATTGAGTGAAGTTTTTTGTTCAGGGAGGTTAGTGTGGTGCGGCAGCTGATGTATCCATACACCTAGACCCTGACATCTGATTTCTGAAATAGTGCACAGAAACACTGATTACGTGTGTGTTTCCAGAGTTTCCTTTGTTGTCTCTTTGAGTCAGCTCACTATGTATAACTTATTGACCATGGAGCACATGTTCCTTATCAGGATGACACTGCAAAGACAACCATATAGTGTTCCTGAGAGAGAGTACACAATGACGGCCCACCGAACGATGAGGCTCTGGTTTAGGGCCCTCTTACTATGTTGGCATCTTCGAGTGGTGTACCAGCAGCACCATCACCCATTGGGCACGATATGCCACTAGCCGCACTGGTGGATATTGCCTGCTGACTTAGTGCGTTTCCTGAGTTCCAACGGTAGAGGACTCTGTGGTTTTTGAGGCGAGAAAAATTCCCAGGATGCAAGGACGGGATGAAGTCAATTACTAGAGTTTTTTTTCTTGTATGAGACACTAGTAGATCAGATGTTGATCTTAGCTACTAATCCTTTTCAGTGAGAGACGATGATAATGGCCACATAGTGATGAGGTTTCGGTATATGGAACGTTTTCTGAGATGGTACCTTCGGGCAGTGTTCCAACTATATCCCTACTCATTGGTCAGCAGACACTACCGATGATACAGGAAGATGACTCATGTATGCTTAGTGCCTTACACGTGTTTCAGCATCAGATGTCCCTCAGGTTACAAGGAAATCCCGAATCACATGCGGCTAAGGACTGGCTTGAGGAAGTGGATGAGAGTTCCCTAGAACTTCTACAGCTTCGTCATGAAGACTTGTTGGTAGCTGAGTATTCATCTATTCATACCAAACATTACTGGTACTCAATGAATATGTTATAATCACTTCTTTAGGGCTTAGACCTCTAAGCGATGTGTGTTTAAAGTCATCTGAGCCAACACATTTTCCTCTATGCATTTCATATACAGACCCAATGAATGACATACATAGACATTAAATTAATTTTGTGGAATACATAATACATAACAAAAAAAGACATCAAAGGACCGTAATAGTTTAGTGTATTTGGAAACTCAGAACATAATCTTCTAATCGTGGTGAAATATCTTCAACATCTCCAATAAAGATCATCCCCTTTTGTTTTCTTACATAAAACCATTCTTTATATCCTGGGGGAAATAAAACATATAAAGGGTGATCTCAAATGCTCAATTAGGGTAAGCATGGAGAAAATAATAAAAACTAGATACATTTGAACATAAAAACATGAACATAATGTTTAAACATCTAAATCTTGAGAAATGACATAAAACATGGCAGTACGTAGGGCATATATCCTAATGGAACATCAACCATGAAAAAATATCTTGGAAATAAAACATTTAATTGTGGAAAAACATTAAGGACCAAATATGATTTCCATGGTAGCCAAGGCATTGCTTCCAAGACCATCTTAGTGGACAAATTCCTTTTCTGAATCGAGTTCACTCCCCGTTTCAGTCTTGTAACACTGAACCTGATTACCATACCATTCCAACCATGTATATCTCATGAGATATAAATCATTACCTAATGCATTAGAGGGAGATATAGTACCCACCCATCTCATAATGAAATCATTTTTACTTGTGCCACAAAATTAACATAAATCATTCATCAGATACCAAAGAATAAAATTGGATTCATAAACATCATCCCATCATAACATAATCCATATAAAACAATTGGATATCATTTCATCATAATAAAAGTGAATCCATATAAATCATAGAGACATTATACTTGAAACATACACATATGAAATATTGTCATCTTAGATGGAAAATGGTTTTGATAAAACACTTGAAACGAATTCTTGAGGAAAATATCCTTTCTTCTTAAAATTCATTTTATTTTCACAAAGTTCCCCACAATTTTAATAGAAAAGAATTTTTTTCAAAAATATTCATCAAATATTGTAGAGTAAGATTCATAAAAATAAGGCACTATAAAAATGTAAAAATCAGTTAATGCTGTATAATTTAAAAAAACATTATTCTCGTACTTTTACCAGAAAAGTCAAAAAGTACCTCGTTTGGTAAAAAAAAGAAAGATTACTTCCATAACACAATGTAAATGTCAAAGATGTGTAAACTAACTTTAAACATACATGGAAGAAATGTAAACATTATATGAAAACATTTTGAGAACATATGGACATGGAAGATAAACATAACCTCAGTAAATACTTACGAATAAACAATCTCGGATAAGAATGAGATTGGAATAATTATCCCTTACCTTAGGTCTGATATGCTTCGTACGTATCTGAACCTCCTATATAATGATTTAAATAATGTCATTGACTTGTTACCTAATCATATTCAATGTTATGATATCATATATGGTTCATTTATGACTTTATATTACCCATTCATTTGTAAATTCCATGTTAATGTAGTGTTTTGTGGAAAATATTTTCATTTATCATCTGAGTTTAGACTTGTAATTATTAATATGATTACTTAGATCATGATTACATAATTCCAGAATATAAAACATAATTTATATATAATATATATAAACAATATATATATATATTAGATAAATAAATGGAAACAAATACACCGTTCATGGAGACAGTAGGTCGTACGTACGCATGAACACAGTTTTCGTTTCCTTATTGAATTGAATGGAATTAAGTAGAAGACATACATATATATATATATACATAAATACAGTAGAATTATTATGTCATATATTTCATGATTACTTATTATTTATAGTTTACAATCATTCTTGAATTGTTAACATGGAATATGAATCCCATCGCGTCGTGGAGACGGTAATCCTTACGTACGCACAAGCGATGATATTAATCCCATATTTATTGAATGGAATTTGAGTGGATGATATAATATCTTAGAATCAGTATGATGTTATAATAATCATATATAGTTATTCTTTACACCATTATACCCATCCATGTAAGGTGGTGTTGGAAAAACAAATTACACCACAGCGTGGAGATAGTATTCCGTACGTACGCACGCGTGGTGATTTTGTTTTCCATAGGATGGATAGAAGGTGAAATGGGTTTGTTTCATATTTTAAAAAACAAATAAGTATATAATTAATACTGATGTTATTAATTTATAATGAAACAACTAATGAAGAGGAAGTATAAGAAAACAGAAACTTGAATGAGTCGGTAGAAGAGATTACCTCTTCCTCGACGCACCTCCTTTAAACTTCATCATAGGGCACTAGAGATGGTATTTTGATAATACCAAAACCTCTTTGAAATATCTAAATAGGCTGAGAAAAGGAATTTTCAAGGTTTGTCCAAGAATCAAGGCTCAAAAGGGTGTGAAGAGAAGAGGGAAGGGGTGACCTTTTTATAAGGGAGGAGAGGGGTACCTTAGAAAAAATTAAAATATTTTTTTATAATAAAGTCATATTCGGTTTTCAATAGCTCCAAATTGTTTTATTTCGAATATAAGGTGGGAATGGGTCGAAATACTCTCAACCAATAGGTTTTATAAAAGTTTAGGTTATTATTTTATCCTTATCATTTAGATTTAACTCTTAGTTAAATAATTTAACATTTACCAAGTCTTTTTGTTTTCTTACACTATATGGTTAATAAACATACTATAACAATCCAAACGAACCCCTAGTGGTTAATTATTAATATATATATCCTTATATAATTATTTTTGCAGAACCATAGTTCTTTAGAAATAAAATAACAATTAATAATATAATATTTGTTTTAAAAACTATTTTATCTCAATTTTGACACTATTTGGCACATGATTTTTATAAAAATCATAACAACGTGATTATTTCGAAAAATAATAATTAAATCAATAATAACATGTCATATTAACCTATAAAATTAGTTTAATTCATAAAAAGTCTAAAATTACATATACTTGGGTATTTAAAACATCAATTATGTTAATATTTCATTAATAAGGTAAGTAGTGCATCATCATTGTGTCATATATAAAAAAAATTATTTATTGTCTAAAATTTATAAATAAAAAACCATTATATAGGAAATAATTTTATCATTCTAATGAATATTTATAGTCGAATTTATCTTATGTAGAACCCTATATTAAAAATGTTTTAATTATTAAACATTGATTTTAACCTTTTTAACTCTTCCTTTAATAAAATAATAATAAGTGTCCTAATCTAATCCAAGTGGACCTAAAGGGTAATATTTATCCCTAAGGATGTTTTTGGTCGAACTACACTTATCCAATAGAATTATGACATGTGTTAGGGTAATAATAATATCATTTTTATCCATAAATACCCTATTTACTTTTAACCGTGGAAAATAAAAGTAAAAATTTACTATTCACCAAAAATTACTTTTATCTTATTAAACCAAATTTTACTTACTGATATCAACCGTGTCTCACGGATTTATGAAATTCAAATCACAGAAGAGGTAAAATTATGTTTTATGTAAATTTCCAAATTCTCCTAGAAGGTGGGTAAAAGACGGTCAAAAGTTCAATAACATTTTTATATATCTAAAATTATAATAAAATGACTCAAATAAATAACATTGAACATATATACGTAATATGTATCTATTTTGACATAAAATAAATTTAAATAAAATAAATAAATATTTAAATAAAAAGTTGGTTTTTAAATAGTAACCTAGGGTTTTAACTATTCATCAAAAATTGAAAGTTTTCAGAAAAATACCAAAAATTCACCCTAGGCTAATTTCGATATTCCAAATCCAAAAATGATGTCCATTTTGAAAGCTAAAATTTATTAAATTTCAAAAAGTGGGTATTACTATTCATATCAACTAGTTTATATAATATTTTAATAACATATCATTGTTTAGTGAAACTCGGTATTTCATACAACACGCGCTATTGTAGAAGGTCGTGATTGCATACAAAGAAAGCCAAGTCAGGGTTGCGTGTAGTGAAGGCTCATTTTGGTGTTTCATATAACATAATCAAAACTTATTTCATTTATAAATTAAACAAAATCTATACATAATGTTGCGTAGATTAATTTCCACAAAACGAATTTGAAATTGTGTGTAACACGAGCCAAGAATAGTGTTGCACATACTGAAAGCTAATACGGTGTTTGGTATAGTACAATTTAAAATTGGTGTAGTGTATAATAGAATACATTAAATAAATTAAAATTAATATATCTCCTAAAATCTCGGGTTTTTACATTCTACCCCCCTAAAAATTAATTTCGCCATCGAAATTCATTGGTGTTATAAATGGTTTACTACGTGAATGTTTCTTTCATAGAAACCCACATCGTAAAAAGGAATACTAAAACTTAATTATACAAAGGGATGTTAGAATCATAATAGTCACCCAATGTAACTCAGCACTGGGTTTCCACATAGAAGAACATAGGTGAAAATATGGATATAGAAGATAAATATAACCATCAAATTCTGATGATGAGTGGTATGGGACATGGCTATAAAAAAACCAACAATCACAATGCCATAAATTTTTTATGATCTAAGGTAACATCAAATTCATCAGATATAAGGGCACTAGGACATCATTTCTGGATTTCACGATCATTTCCCTAAAGTTAAAGAAACTGTAATTATAAGAAATACTTTCTTTATTTTGGTACAATCTCATCGTTGGTCATTCCATGGAAAATTTAAAATTCATCTCTAAAATAAATGATGTTTACTTTTTCATTCATGAAGTGTTAGAAGATTATGTGATAGAATGATGGGTCATTCCATCTGTCTCAAACAAAAGGATAGAAAAAGTTATCAAAAATACATAAGTCCATCTATTGGTAGATTAATAATATATGGTTCCAAAAATGGAAATATACTTCTAATATCATTATTCATAATAAAATAAAACTAGTTTCTATTATCCGGGGACATCCTATAGGCCAGTGGTATGCGATAAATGCATGTCGCGCTTCGTTTGTGGGTTCGATTCTTACAACCCTTTCCAATGGGACATGTTGTTCCCCGTCCTACAAGTTGTCCTTTCTATAAAACTACATTATTATAACATCCCATAAATAATATTAAAAAAAATGTTATAGCCTTAAACAATACTGACTTATTTCCAACATAATCCATTCCAATATTTAGGCTTATCCAAAATACTTCTATCTAATCTCATAGTATAATGAAAACAATTACAAGAAATGTCATCTATCGGGCATGTGAATACCATCATTTATCCCCCATATATCGTAAGATAAAACTTTTTGGTCACATTCCAAACATGTGAATACCTTAATCATGTATTCTCTTGAAAAATGAATATCCATTGACCCATAGAGAAAACATGAATGATGTCAAAATTTAACACTTTCCACATACCAAAATCACAAAATTTCTATATACTCAATCCATGATATCAATTTTTCCTTGTACTAGTCATGAGCTCATTAATACTATCAAATAACTCATTATCTCATAATCCTTTCATTATGCACATATCATCTACCTTCCAAAATATTTTAATAACCTTTCATGGTTACCAGTACCATTCTTCATATACTTTCAAAACTCAAGAAAATGCAATAGTGTAACAATCCTTAGATTTTATCATTATTCCATAGTACCATACATTATTATTGATAAACATAAAATCATTACAATACATTTTTAAACCATTGACCGAAGTTTCAAAAATTCCTTTATCTCACATATCATTTGTAGTCACTTCATCATCATCAATATATATACTACCCATACGGCCATGATGATTCTCTTCATGAAACTTTCCCTTAGGTAATTGGTTTGCATAATTCCCATACATTCCACATTTAAAACATTTAATTATTGTTGATGTCGTAGAAATACCATTATCCTTGTCCATAGTGATAACAGAACCTTTTCCTTTGCACTTACTAGAATTGTGTCCTTCTTTTCCACACCCAAAGCATCTTCCAGTTCCATTGAATCATTCTCATTGATCCCTCTTCCCACATTATTTTCATGTAGGAAATTGTACTTTCTTCCCTCTAGGATAATCATGAAACTCCATCATTCTCTTATTTTTCGATTCTGGAAACATACCAAAGTTGATATTATAGATCATATTATGTGATTTCTGATTAGGAATAATAACAATGTTTGGAGTTCAAAATCTCGTTTCATTTGGTATCTCATTAAGAATATCATTCTATTGTCCACCGTATCTTCCATTATCGTGAATCATCCTATTTCCAGCCATTTTCTAAAAACCAAAAAGAATAGCGTGAGAGGCAAAAATCCTGCTAGGAAAACAACATAATAAAGAGGGAGTACCTTCAATATATAACATCTTAGGTTTAATTCTAATATGATTTCTGTAGTTCTAGGACTATAACCTATACTTATACTTAAACTTAGGGACATCCCTAGACATACCTTAGAAATATCTCTTAGAATCTCACTAAAGTTTTCACATCCTAGTTTCCAAAGGTTAACTAAACCTTTGCTCTAATACCAACTGTAGAGATGCAATGGTTGACGTAAATAGAAATTACATTACTTTTGTGGAATACTTAATACATAAAAAAACAGACACCAAAGGACCGTAATATTTTAGTGTCTTCGGAGACTCAAAACATAATCTTCTAATCATGGTGAAATATCATTAACATCTCCAATAAAGGTCTTCCACTTTGGTTTTCTTACCTAAAACCATTCTTTATATCCTGGGGAAAATAAAACATATAATGGGTGATCTCAAATTCTTATTAAGGGTAAGCATGGAGAAAATAAAACAAACCATTTACATTCGAACATAAAAACATGAACATGATGTTTTATCATCGAAAACTAGAGAAAAGACATAAAACATGGTAGTACGTAAGGCATATATCATAATGGAACATAAATCATGATAAAAGAGCTTGGAAATAATATATGTAACTAAGAAAAAACATAATGAACGTGATATGATTTCCATGGTAGTCAAGGCATTGTTGGAAAGACCATCTCAATGGACAAAGTCCCTTTCTGAATCGAGTTCACTCCTCATTTCAGTCCTGTAATACTGAACCAGATTAACTTACCATTCCAACTATGTCTATCTCATAATATATAAATCATTACCCAATTTATTGGAGGGATATATAGGTCCCACCATTCTTATAATGAAATCATTCTACCTTTTGCAACAAAATAAACATAAATCATTCATCATAACCCAAAGAATAAAATGAATTTCATAAACATCATCCCATCATAACATATTCCATATAAAACAAATGGATATCATTTAATCATAAGAAAAGTAAAACCACGAAAATAATAGAGACATTATACTTGAAACATACACATAAGAAATAATGTCATAGATGGAAAACAGTTTTGATAAAACACTTAAAAAGAATTCTTGAGGAAAATATCATTTCTTATTAAAAATCATTTCCTTTTAACAAAATGCCACGAAATTTTAAAATAAAAGATTTTTGTCGAAAATATTCATGAAATATTGTTGAGTAAGCTTCATAAAAATAAGGCATTATAAAACCGTAAAAATTTATTCATTCCGTATAAGTTAAAAAAAATTCTTCTCGTACTTTTACCGGAAAAGTCAAAAAGTACCTCGTATGGTAAAAAAAGAAATATTCCTTCCATAAAAAAAATGTAAAAGTCAAAGAGGGGTAAAAATGACTTTAAACTTATCTGGAAGAAATATAAAAATTTTATGGAAACATTTTTAGAACATATGGACATGGATGATAAACATAACCCCAGTAAATACTTACGAATAAACAATCTCGGATAAGAATGAGATTGGAATAATTATCCCTTACCTTAGGTCTTATATGCTTCATACGTATCTGAAACTCCTATATAATGATTTAAATAATGACATTGACTTGTTACATAATCATATTCATTGTTATGATATCATATATGGTTCACTTATGACTTTATATTACCCGTTCTTTTGTACATTCCCAGTTAAAGTAGCGTTTTGGGTAAAATATTTTCATTTATCATCCCTGTTTTGACTTGTAATTATTAATATGATTACATAGATCATGATTTCATAATTAAAGAATATAATACATGATTTTTATATAATATATATTCCGAATATAAATATATGCAATAGATCGATAAATGGAAAGAAATACACCGTTCATGGATGTAACACCCCAAGATTTCATAGTGTGTTATTTTTTCAAAATAATTCAATAACTTGCACTACACGCAACACCGAGTTCAATAACCCCATGACTTACAAAAAAAATCCATTCAAAAGAGGTTATGAATAGTATTATCTAAATTTTAAACTTTATATAATCCTTATAATTTTAGAATCCATATTATGAGTTTCCTAGATATAATGCAAGAACAAATTCATTTTCAGTATTGCACTTTTATCAACTTTTAATAGTGAACCCTTTTTAAATACAATATTTTATACTTTTTGACTAAATGGGGACATAAAAAATCTAAAATGAAACATCCCAAGCTTCCACGGTACGCTTTCCTTTGAATAATACAGTAGCGTGTGTTGTACGCAACTTCGAGTTTTAACACACACCACAACCGATCAAACTAGCCGTTAGGAATAGTAATACCTAATTTTGGAAATTATATATATTTTATATTTCAAAATGGACTTCATTTTTGGATTCGGAATATCAAATTTAGCCTAAGGTGAAATTTTGGTACTTTTCGGATAACTTTCATATTTTGATGAATAGTGAAAATTACTAAATTTTAATTAAAAACAACTTTTTAATAAAAATAATTAATAGTGATAAATTATGAATTTGAGTGGTTTTAAAGTATATTTAGAATATATTTTTACCATTTAATATAATGTTTGTCATTGGACATAATTTTACAATTAAACCGAACATAAACAACTGTCAATCTTTTGATAGTTATTATCTCTTAAAAACACACTTTTTGTTTTGACAGCGGGAATTAATTTTAAATTAATTTCTGCCACTTCTGTGTTTCGAATTTAGGAAAATGGATTCCATATTTGGAATCAGGATGTTCAAATTGTGTAAATAGGTAACTTTTATTTTTAGACATTTTGAATAATTACTGCGGTAAATATTTTATTTACCATGGTTAAGGGTAAATCCGGTAATAAAGGGTTAGAAAATAATATTATAATAATACTAAATTACCCTAAAACGTGTCTTAACCCTATTGGTTGATACATGGTCGACCATGGTCATCTTTGGGTCGATTTTGGGACCCCATGGATCCACTTGTAAGTGATAATGACACTTTATTTTAATTAAGTTAAAATGAATACAAAAATGACACAAGCATATATCTTTTAGAAAAACAATTGTTACATAGAGTTATATATGTTGGATTTTATATTATAAATATTCATTAGAAATATAAAAAGATTTCCTACATAATGATATTTTTTTTATAATTTTTAGACATTAAATAATTTATTTTATTTATGACACAATGATGATGCAGTAATTACTATAATAGTGAAAAATTAAAATAATTGATATTATAAATACCCAAATAAATTTAATATGAAACTTTTAATGAATTAAACTAATTTTCTAGGATAATATGAAATCTTAGGATTGATTTAATTGACTTTTTTCGAAGTAATAAATCTGTTATGAGTTTCACAAAAATCAACTATTGAATAGTGTCAAAATTGACATAAAAGAGTTTTTAAAACAAATATTATATTATTAATTGATATTAAATTCCTAAAAATCTAAGGTTCGGCCAAGAGACTTATATCATGATAGGTTCATAATTAATGGACCACTTGGGGGTCACTTGGATGTATATAGTATGTTTATTAACAATATTATATAAAAATACAAAGAGACATTGTAAAAGTGAAACTAATTAACTTAGAGTTAATACTTAAAGATAAGGTTAATATAAGTACCCAAACCTGTCTAACTTCTATTGGTTGAGTTTTTTTCTACCCATCCCCACCTTTACCTTTGAATAGTCAACTTTGGAGCCATTTTAAACCTAATATGAATTTATTATAAACTAATATCTCTAGCTTTTCCAAAGGTGCCCCTCACCCCTCTTATAAAAGGGCACTCCTCCTTCTCATTTCTTCACACCTTCAAAGCCTTTTTGTTCGGCCAAACTCTACCCAAATACTCTTCCAACATCCCTCACTACAACCTGGAGCCCTTAGTTTGATCATAAATCCAACCTAAGGATCCCTTTTGATCAAATCAAAAGGAAGAACCCGAAGAAGAGGTAATGATTTCACCACCCTTTTTCAAGTTCATTTCTTCTTCCACTTCTTCTTCCTTTGTTGTTACCATTGTAAAATAATAAATCCAGTATCATATATATACTGTGATGTTATTATAAATATGGTACAACCATATTCAGTATTCTATCCACCATTTGAATAACATGTCACCATACGTGCGTACGTACGGCATACCGTCTCCAAGTCGTGGTGTAATTGTTATTCAATTTAATATTATTTGGATGGGTATAATAATGATGTGTAACTCATGTAAATAAAAAATATAACATGTTAATGATTCTGTATATATTATATACCATCCATTTATATATTATTTTAATATCAAAAGAATGATATTGTCGCTCGTGCGTACGTACGGACTACCGTCTCCACGAACGCGATGAGATTCATTCTCCATCGTATCCATTCAAGTATAATTATCATTTTATGATTTAAAAATGGTGTTTAAGGGCTTGATATCATTCTGGATATGAATAATATACAACCTATCCATTAAAAACATGGCTTACGTAACAAAACATATAAAATAAAACAAGTAAGTTATCACCCGAAACAATGATAATATTAAGATATTATTATCAAATCAATATTAAAAGATCATATATGATATCATATTAATGTATATGATTCTTTTATAATTTAATAACAATTATTTCACCATTATACAGGAGGTTAACCTTCCCCAACCAAGTAAAAGTACAAGGTAAGGGATTTTCTTATCTCACATTCAATTCCGTGAGATTTCCATTATTCGCCACTAAATTTTTGAAAGTGGTGTATTGTGTACTGGAATTTGATATATATTATCATGATATTCATGTTATTCTTTAAATAATTTGGTGGTTATTAACTTTTGTCCATACGACTCAGTTGATTAACGTGGTAAGGGGTTTTCATCTCACTCTTTATTTCCGTGAGATTCATGCCATATTTCCACTATTATCTTTTGTGTGGTGTATGTACTACCCATAATTGTATTATTTGTGTAATAAACTTTACATTATCTGTATTTACATTTTCATTGTATGATACCTCTTTCATGGGTTTTATGTTTCATATGTTACCAAATTGATAAGGGTTTACTTCACAATCTCTTTAATATCCGAGGTTGTTTTTACGTAAGTATCTACATGGACATATTTACTATCCATGTCCATATTTCATAAAAGAGTTTTCAAAGGGATTATTTCTAAGGGAAATTTTACTAAAACATCATTTTAAATGTTTTAAATATTTATTCTTGTAAATCATTCTCATTTATGTCCATGTTTTCAAAATGGTTTGTAAGGATTTATTTATATGAAAATGAATGTTTTAAAAGTGTTAATTCCATTCAAAAGTTTAAAAGTGGTATGGGACACTTTGATTCAAAAATGTATTTAAATGCCTTACTTTCTAAATTGTGTAACATTAAAATGTTTTCATGATAAAGGGATATTTCTCTCAATAATTTTTTAAAAAATATTTTCATCTATGTCAACATCCTTTGATGGATTTTATGATTATTTGAAGTTGATTTATTATGATATAAAACTTCCATATTGTAATGAAGTTTTGTGATATGTTTGACTGTAGATATGTCATTTATATAGAATTCATGGTTTATGAGTAAAGTATTGACATTTCGTATGCTAGTTCCAATAAGAATGTTTATGTTATATTTCAACCTTCACTTCATATGAATGTGTTGGAAAAGTATGTTCCAGGTTGGGGACTGGTTAAAGTAAGCCCTCCAGGTTGGGGACTGGTAAAAGTAAGCCCTCCAGGTTAGGGACTGGTAAAAGTAAGCCCTCCGGTTTGGTATCCGGTTATTAGAGGCACTCCGGGTAGGTGTCCGGTTATTAGAGGCACTCCGGGTTGGGTTCCGGTTACAGTTAGCCCCAAGGTCTTGGGATGAGGCCTTGAAAAGAAATTAAAGTTTAGAATTATGCATTTCATCATTATGAAAGTGGTTATTGGTTTTGCATGTGATTATTCGATTAGTAGAATATCCATGTGAATAAGTAAATGGCATTATTTCATTTTATTTATGCCATACTATGTTGAAAGTTCAAGTTTGAAAGGCTTTTGTTTTATTTATACATTGTCTTAATTATTTATTCTTATTTATGAAAGTTTCTGCTATATTGTTATCCTTACTGGGCATTTGAGCTCACCCCTTTTCTATGTTTTATTTTTCCTAGGAAGTGAAGAAGTAAATTATGAATGACCTGCAGGGATATTATGTGGGGATATGAGTGTGGATTATGGAGACATTAATTTGTTGTAGTAGTTTTTAATTTTATGATGTAATGTAAGACTTATGAATATATCTAGTGTTTCCAAGGCTACTAAACCAATCGGTCTTTCGAGATTTGATCTTTCCTGTGATCATGCCAATTTTATGTAATAATGCACCGACTCTGGGTATCTAGGGTCGGGGGGTTACAGTTGGTATCAGAGGTAGTTTAGTACAAACCTTTGTAGCTAGATTTAGATAAAATCTGATTAGAACACGTAGACCTAAGATGAACTTTGAGGATTAGTATAAAAGAACTTCCTAGAATTTTGGTATTGTGGAGATTTTGTGAGTTTTCCGAGCAATACATCCCTGTCTGGATACGAGCAGGTAGAGGCGGCTCTGGCACAGATGTACCTAGGGGTAAAACCCAAAAACACAGCTTTGAGCTAGACTCGAACGGGAACTGGTGCACGACAACGAGCCTTGCTTCACTCTTGGTTACGACACTCCCGGGGGATATGCTTAGGATAACTCTCATTTTCTTTACAAATCATTATGAAGGGTTTCTGAGTATATACTTCCTCAAAGGAGACATTTTTATGATTATGGATTATATCCATAAATAGTTCAATTTATGTTAAGTGTTTTATAAGTATGGGATTATATATTTTTATTCATAAACTGATCTAGTGTATGCCATTATTTAGAAATGGCGCCCAGTAGAAGGAATGAGAACTCCAGAAATGCACATGATCCAAAGAGAAAGAAGGATCATATCTTTCATGGTCTTAAGCTAGAATTTATAAGAGAAATATTCTCCCATGTATTATCATCATATGAAGACATAATATCATGTGTTGATAAGATAAGTAAAGAGTTTACTGAGTCCTATGGCATTGAAGGGAAGCAAGAGGAGAAAAGGATGGAAGAGAGAAAGATGGATAAAGGGAAGAGGGAAAAGAAGAATTTTCTAATATGTGGTAACTATGGAAAGAAACACCCTGGAACCTTCCTGAAAGTAATGTGAGTTTGTTATAAGTGTGGAGGAAAAGGGCACAAAGTACGTGACTACAAGGGTAAGAAAATGGTTTCAAATGTACAATGATTCATTTGCAAGGAGTTTGGACACTACGCGAACCTATGTCCCAGTCATCAGACTATGCCGCAAATGATGTTATTGGATAATAATCAAGTTATGATACTACCACAGATGAAGAGGAATGATTAGAGTTCTTATGTTGATTATGTAAATTGAGTGTTGTATCAACAATGTACTTGTTATAATAATTATAGAGTATATAAGGATTGTACTGCAGTACTATTTCATTAAGGACTTGAGATTGTGTGGAACAAAGAAAAGTGACTCAATAGCAGGATAAACTTTTTGGAAAATATATGGTTGAGAGAATGATAAATCATAATATAGTTCTGATACTGAGGTAGTGATTTTGGAATAATATGTGATTGTTTTGGATAAATTATATTGGATATTCTTGACTACCTTGGAACTGATTAATGATTTGTATATTCCATCATTGTTGGGGTTTAAAACATATTTGGATTAATGAAGTATATCCAGCATTCTATATGGAATAAGGGAGCATGAATGTAATCAATAAGGAATATGGTACTATATGATGAAGGTATTCATATTCTATTACGGGGTAAAAAGGATCTATATTATGTTTACCTTCCTTATAAATGTTGGACTGTGAGTTTAGACAGCAGTATTTTGGATAGTTCTAGTTTGGATTATTTTGGATTGCCATAAAAGGACAACCCGGAGGTCGGACGGCAACCCGTCGCGTCCGAAAAGGCTACGGGACTTGAACCCGCAACCGAAGGGCGACAAGGGTGTATCACCTACCACTGTCCCATGAGATGTCCTGGATTAAATAATGTAGTTTTTATTAAAAGGTCTTGTAGATTAATTATAAATTCGTTTATTTTGGAACCCTATACGAATAGTGTAAATAGAATTTTTTACATTCTATTATCTTTTAGAGTGAAAGATGAGTTTGTGGTAAAAATTTATTAATGGATAAAACTCTAATTATAAAGTAAGTATATCTCCTTATGATCTTAGCCAATCTCATAAATAAATTCCTCAACATTAAGAAAAGCAACTTAGAACAAAAATGTTTTCCTAGATGGTACCTTAAATCATCACTAATTTATGGCTTTGGGATTGTTGGCCTTTTCATAGCCAGGTTCTCTACCACTCTCCATCAGATAATTGATGGTTAGATTTCTCTTCCATATCCATATTTTCCTACATGGAACCCTAGTATGTGTTATTTTCGGTAATCTTCATACTTTCGACTCTTTATTATAAATAGAGGCCTCATTAATTCATTTTTCGATGTGGGATTTCAACTAAGATATTTTGAAACGTCAAAAATGTGTTATCCCAATACCCTATATTTTGTCGAACCGATGGTACTTCAAATCATCATAGATTGATGAGTTTAAGGACATCAATTTTAGACTTGTTTGTGACTGATGACCTCAATCACTACCTATAAATATTTACGTTTTTCCTCCAATTATATGTCTCTAATTTCCACCAATGTTCTTCTAATCAAGATCATAATTTGGTTGTGACCCTTTCATTTCTCTTTTCCTCATATTAAGACTAAATTTTAGTAACCCAATTTCTGATGTGGGTTTTCCCACAAATATATTTTCTATTTTAAACCTTTTATTTTCGAAGAACAATTTCATATTGCGAGGACACAATTTATTGAAGGAGGGGAGAATGTAACACCCCAAGATTTCATAGTGTGTTATTTCTTCAAAATAATTCAATAACTTGCACTACACGCAACACCGAGTTCAATCACACCATGACTTACAAAAAAAAATCCATTCAAAAGAGGTTATGAATAGTATTATCTAAATTTTAAACTTTATATAATCCTTATAATTTTAGAATCCATATTATGAGTTTCTTAGATATAATGCAAGAACAAATTCATTTTCAGTATTGCACTTTTATCAACTTTTAATAGTGAACCCTTTTTAAATACAATATTTTAAACTTTTTGACTAAATGGGGACATCAAAAAATTTAAAATGAAACATCCCAAGCTTCCACGGTACGCTTTCCTTTGAATAATACAGTAGCGTGTGTTGTACGCAACTTCGAGTTTTAACACACACCACAACCGATCAAACTAGCCGTTAGGAATAGTAATACCTAATTTTTGAAATTATATATATTTTATATTTCAAAATGGACTTCATTTTTGGATTCGGAATATCAAATTTATCATAAGGTGAAATTTTGGTACTTTTCGGATAACTTTCATATTTTGCTGAATAGTGAAAATTACTAAATTTTAATTAAAAACATATTTTTTAATCAAAATAATTAATAGTTATAAATTATGAATTTGAGTGGTTTTAAAGTATATTTAGAATATATTTTTACCATTTAATATAATGTTGGTCATTGGACATAATTTTACAATTAAACCGAACATAAACAAGTGTCAATCTTTTGATAGTTATTATCTCTTAAAAACACGCTTTTTGTTTTGACAGCGGGAATTAATTTTAAATTAATTTCTGCCACTTCTGTGTTTTGTATTTAGGAAAATTGATTCCATATTTGGAATCAGTATGTTCAAATTGTGTAAATAGGTAACATTTATTTTTAGACATTTTGAATAATTACTGCGGTAAATATTTTATTTACCATGGTTAAGGGTAAATCCGGTAAAAAAGGGTTAAAAAATAATATTATAATAATACTAAATTATCCTAAAACGTGTCTTAACCCTATTGGTTGATACATGGTCGACCATGGTCATCTTTGGGTCGATTTTGGGACCCCATGGATCCACTTGTAAGTGATAATGACACTTTATTTTAATTAAGTTAAAATGAATACAAAAATGACACAAGCATATATATTTTAGCAAAAAAATTGTTACATAGGGTTATATATGTTGGATTTCAGATTATAAATATTCATTAGAAAGATAAAAATATATCCTACATAATGATATTTTATTTATAATTTTTATACATTAAATAATTTATTTTATTTATGACACAATGATGATGCAGTAATTACTATAATAGTGAAAAATTAAAATAATTGATATTATAAATACCCAAATAAATATAATATGAAACTTTTAATGAATTAAACTAATTTTCTAGGATAATATGATATATTAGGATTGATTTAATTGACTTTGTTTTAAGTAATAAATCTGTTATGAGTTTCACAAAAATCAACTATTGAATAGTGTCAAAATTGACATAAAAGAGTTTTTAAAACAAATATTATATTATTAATTGATATTAAATTCCTAAAAATCTAAGGTTCGTCCAAAGGACTTATATCATGATAGGTTCATCATTAATGGACCACTTGGGGGTCTCTTGGATGTATATAGTATGTTTATTAACAATATTATATAAAAATACAAAGAAACATTGTAAAAGTGAAACTAATTAACATAGAGTTAATACTTAAAGATAAGGTTAATATAAGTACCCAAACCTGTCGAAATTATATTGGTTGAGTTGTTTTCGACCCATCCCCACCTTAACCTTTTAATAGTCAACTTTGGAGCCATTGTAAATCGAATATGAATTTATTATAAACTAATATCTCTAGCTTTTCCAAAGGTGCCCCTCACCCCTCTTATAAAAGGGCACTCCTCCTTCTCATTTCTTCACACCTTCAAATCCTTTTGGCTTGGCCAAACTCTGCCCAAATACTCTCCCAACTTCCCTCACTACAACCTAGATCCCTTATTCTGATCAGAAATCCAACCTAAGGAGCCCTTTTGATCAAATCAAAAGGAAGAACCCGAAGAAGAGGTAATGATTTCACCACCCTTTTTCAAGTTCATTTCATCTTCCACTTCTTCTTCCTTTGTTGTTACAATTGTAAAATAATAACTCCAGTATCATATATATACTGTGATGTTATTATCAATATGGTACAACCATATTCAGTATTCTATCCACCATTTGAATAACATGTCACCATACGTGCGTACGTACGGCTTATCGTCTCCACGTCGTGGTGTAATTGTTATTCAATTTAATATTATTTGGATGGGTACAATAATGATGTGTAACTCATGTAAATAATAAATATAACATGTTAATGATTCTGTATATATTATATACCATTCATTTATATATTATTTTAATATCAAAAGAATGATATTGTCGCTCGTGCGTACGTACGGACTACCGTCTCCACGAACGCGATGAGATTCATTCTCCATCGTATCCATTTAAGTATAATTATCATTTTATGATTTAAAAATGATGTTTAAGGGCTTGATATCATTCTGGATATGAATAATATACAACCTATCCATTACAAACATGGCTTACGTAACAAAACATATAAAAGAAAACAAGTAAGTTAACACCTGAAACAACGATAATACTAAGATATTATCATCAAATCAATATTAAAAGATCATATTTGATATCATATTAATGTATATGATTCTTTTATAATTTAATAACAATTATATCACCATTATACAGGAGGTTAACCTACCCCAACCAAGTAAAAGTACAAGGTAAGGGATTTTCTTATCTCACATTCAATTCCGTGAGATTTCCATTATTCACCACTAAATTATTGAAAGTGGTGTATTGTGTACTGGAATTTGATATATATTATCATGATATTCATGTTATTCTATAAATAATTTGGTGGTTATTAAATTTTTTCCATACGACTCAGTTGATTAACATGGTAAGGGGTTTTCATCTCACTCTTTATTTCCGCGAGATTCATGCCATATTTCCACTATTATCTTTTGTGTGGTGTATGTACTGCCCATAATTGTATTCTTTGTGTAATAAAATTTACCTTATGTGTATTTACATTTTCACTGTATGATACCTCTTTCATGGGTTGTATGTTTCATAAGTTACCAAATTGATAAGGGTTTACTTCATAATCTCTTTAATATCCGAGGTTGTTTTTACGTAAGTATCTACATGGACATATTTACTATCCATGTCCATATTTCATAAAAGAGTTTTCAAAGGGATTCTTTCTAAGGGAACTTTTACTAAAACATCATTTTAAATGTTTTAAATATTTATTCTTTTAAATCATTCTCATTTATGTCCATGTTTTCAAAATGGTTTGTAAGGATTTATTTATATGAAAATGAATGTTTTAAAAGTGTTAATTCCATTCAAAAGTTTCAAAGTGGTATGGGACACTTTGATTCAAAAATGTATTTAAATGCCTTACTTTCAAAATTGTGTAACATTAAAATGTTTTCATGAAAAAGGGATATTTCTCTCAATAATTTTTAAAAAAACATTTTCATCTATGTCAAAATCCTTTGATGGATTTTAAGATTATTTGAAGTTGATTTATTATGATATAAAACTTCCATATTGTAATGAAGTTTTGTGATATGTTTGACTGTAGATATGTCATTTATATAGAATTCATGGTTTATGAGTAAATTATTGACAATTCGTATGCTAGTTCCAATAAGAATGTTTATGTTATATTTCAACCTTCACTTCATATGAATGTGTTGGAAAAGTATGTTCCAGGTTGGGGACTGGTTAAAGTAATCCCTCCAGGTTGGGGAATGGTAAAAGTAAGCCCTCCAGGTTAGGGACTGGTAAAAGTAAGCCCTCCAGTTTGGTCTCCAGTTATTAGAGGCACTCCGGGTTGGTGTCGGGTTATTAGAGGCACTCCGGTTTGGGTTCCGGTTACAGTTAGCCCCAAGGTCTTGGGACGAGGCCTTGAAAAGAAATTAAAGTTTAGCATTATGCATTCCATCATTATGAAAGTGGTTATTGGTTTTTCATGTGATTATTCGATTAGTAGAATATCCATGTGAATAATTAAATGGAATTATTTCATTTTATTTATGCCATACTATGTTGAAAGTTCAAGTTTGAAAGGCTTTTGTTTTATTTATACATTGTCTTAAATGTTTATTCTTATTTATGAAAGTTTCCGCTATATTGTTATCCTTACTGGGCATTTGAGCTCACCCCTTTTCTATGTTTTATTTTTCCCAGGAAGTGAAGAAGTAAATAATGAATGACCTGCAGGGATATTATGTGGGGATATGAGTGTGGATTATGGAGACATTAATTTGTTTTAGTAGTTTTTCATTTTATGATGTAATGTAAGACTTATGAATATATCTAGTGTTTCCAAGGCTACTAAACCAATCGGTCTTTCGAGATTTGATCTTTCTTGTGATCATGCCAATGTTATGTAATAATGCACCGACTCTGGGTAACTAGGGTCGGGGCGTTACAATGGAGACGGTAGGTGGTACATATGCACGCATGGACGCTGTTTTCATTTCCTTATTGAATTGAATGTAATTAAGTAGAAGTCATATAAATATATATATACATATAAATACAGTAGAATTATTATTTCATATATTTCATGATTAATTATTATATATACTTTATAATCATTCATGAATTTTTAACATGGGAAATTAATCTCATCGCGTTGTGGAGACGGTAATCCGCACGTAGGCACGAGCGATGATATCATTCCCATATTTATTGAATGGAATTGGATCAGATGATATAATATCTTAGAATCAGTATGATGTTATAATAATCATATATAGTAATTATTTACACCATTATACCCATCAAAAAATATGTGGTGGTGGAATAACAAATTACCCCATGGCGAGGAGACGGTATTCCGTAAGTACACACGCGCAGTGATTTCGTTTTCCGTATGATGGATAGAAGGTGAAATGGGGTTGTTTCATATATATATATTAACATATAAGTATATAAGTAATAATTATGTCATTACTATACAATAAAATAACTAAAGAATAGGAAGGAGAAGAAGAAATAAACTTGAAGGAGTCTGTAGAAGAGATTACCTGTTCCTCGACACACCTCCTTTAATATTCTTCATAGGGCACTAGATATGTTCTTTTGAGAACACCATAACCTCTATGATATAACTAGAGCGGTTTGGAAGAATAATTGTCAGGGGTTGGACGAGTTTCAAGGCTCAAAAGGGTGTGAAGAGAAGAGGGAAGAGGTTCCCTTTTATAAGGGAGGAGAGAGGCATCAAAAGAAAACATAAAATATTATTTTATAATAAAGTCATATTGGGTTTTTAATAGCAAAAAAATTGATTTATTTAGAAGCTAAGGCTAGGATGGGTCTAAATACTCTCATCAAATAGGTTTTATACAAGTTTAGGTTACTATTTTATCCTTATCATTTAGATTTAACTCTAAGTTAAATAATTTAACTTTTACCGTGTCTATTTGTTTTCTTACATTATATGGTTAATAAACATACTATAACAAGCCAAAAAACCCCAAGTGTTTAATTATTAATATATATGTATCCTTATCTAAGTCATTTTGATTATCCTTAGATTTTATGGAATAAAATAACAATTAATAATATAATTTTTTCAAAAATATTATTTTATGTCATTTTTGACACTATTTGGTACTTGATTTTTGTGAAAATCGTAACAGCATGATTAGTTCAAACAAAGATAATTAAATCAATAATAACATGTCATATTAACCTATAAAAGTATTTTAATTCATAAAAAGTCTAAAATTACATTTATTTGTGAATTTAAGAAATCAATTATGTTAATATTTCATTAATAAGGTAATTACTGCATCATCATTGTGTCATAAATAAATTAAATTATCTAATTTCTAAAACATTTAAATAAAATACCATAATGTAGGGAATATTATTAGATTTCTAATTTATATTTATATTAGAATTTATCTTATGTATAACCATATATTAAAAATGTATTACTTATTAAAATTGATTTTATCCCATTTAACTCTTCTTTAAATAAAATTATAATAAGTGTCCTAATAAAATCCAAGTTGACCTAAAGGGTAATATTTTATCCCTAAGTTAGTTTTTTTTCGAAATAAACTTATCCAATATAATTAGGACATGTGTTAGGGTATTAATAATATCATTTTACCCTTAATTACCCTATTTACTTTTAATAGTGGTAAATAAAAGTAAAAAGTTACTATTCACGAAATATTATTTTTATCTTATTGAACCACATTTTACATAATAATATAAACTGTGTCTCTTAGAATTTTGAAATTCTACTCACAGAAGCTGTAAAATTTAGTTTTATGTAAAATTTCAAATTCTCTTAGGAGGTGGGAAAAAGACGGTCAAAAGTTCAATAAAATTTTTATATATCTAATATTATATTAAAATGACTCCAATTAATTAAATTGAACATATATAGGTATGATTTGTCTATTTTGACCTAAAATAAATGTAAATAAAATAAATAATTATTTAAATAAAAAATCGGGTTTTAAATAGTAACCAATGTTTTCACTATTCATCAAAAATTGAATGTTATCAGAAAAATACCAAAAATTCACCCTAGGCTAATTTAGTTATTCTGAATCAAATAATGAAGTCCATTTTAAATGATAAAATTTATAAAATTTGAAAAAGAGGGTATTAATTTTCATAATGGCTAGTTTATATAATATTTTAATAACATTTTGTTGTTTAGTGAAACTCGGTATTGCCTACAACACACGCTATCGTGGAAGGTCATGATTGCGTGCAATGCAAGCCATGTCAGGGCTGCGTGTAGTGAATGTTCTGTTTGGTGTTGCGTATAATATAATCAAATCTTATTTCATTTATACATTAATCAAAATCTATACGTAATGTTCCATAGAATAATTTCCACAAAACGAACCTGAAATTGTGTGTAACACGAGCCAAGAATAGTGTTGCATATATTGCAAGCTAATACGGTGTTGCATATAGTATAATTTAAACTTGGTGTATTGTATAATAGAAGACATCATAGAAATTAAAAATAATATATCTCATAAAATCTCGGGGTGTTACATTTCCTACTTATGTTAGGGTACTAGATAGAACCTTTGTGGTTGAATGTTCATTGGTTGAGCTATTACAGCCAGTGAATGTTAGTAGTTGGAAGCATGAAACTAGCGCCAGTATCAAAGGATTGAGCGTGTGATATGTTTCAGGAAGAGGAAGTGTTATGGAAAGTTGAATCTATAGGGCACCAGACATGGAAGCAAAGCTAGGAGAGAATCATATGGTGGTGAACATTTCCACATGTTGCCACCAACCGCCTTTGTAGTCCCTGCAAGGCTCATGGAGCTGGAGGGTTGGGGAACAAAGTAGCTACATGCGGTCAAGGAGTGTGACCCAAGGGATCTTGGAATGATTTGAGCTACTGGATGTGTCTATTACTAGATGTCGTATCAATAGACATAGGTACTAATCATTCCTTCCTTCCACGAATCTTGCATTGGACCTAGAGTTTCAGGTTAAACCGTTGACATCATCATCGCATTGGGAGATACCTTTTGGAGGAGACTCGATAATCACACATAGGCCGAGGGTGTGATCTGACCCATGAGGCTAGAGTTTCGGTTGGAACCTCTTGGTGGCAGCGTCGAGGCCTTACGAAGTTAGTTTGGGTATGTACTGGGCAACCAAAGTTCATACATAGATTGATATTATTAGGGAAAAAAGTTGTGGTTTATCTCCAACATTGGGATGGGGTGTTCCTTGGTCGGTGAAAAGGAAAACTCGAGCATCACAGGATGGAATCATGCATAAGAGGGTGCGGTCAATCACTTATGAGTCACCCAAACATACCTTTGTGCCAGAATTCTACAGAGTTGCAGCACCACTATCAGATTTGGGGATGAAGGGGAAACCCTCCATGTTGTTGGAGAGATGCCAGCCGAACCTCCTAGATCAGAGGTAGAGGTTGACTAGTTCCGCAATCTAGAGGCTTCCAGATAAAGGTGTAGGTAATGTTTTTTACAGTGGCGCATAAGGGACCAGACTCGAGTATGTCCTGATCCAGGAGTGAGTAGTGATCGCGTATGGTTCTCAGCAATTGAGGCAACACAATCAAAACTATTCTACCCATGACCTGGATTTAGCTCTAGTGGTCTTCGCATTGAAGATGTGGTGGAATTTACTTATGGGAAAATGATTTACAGTCTACTTGGACCACCAGAATCTCAGGTATATCTTCTCACAGAAAGACCTGAACCTGTGGAAGCGGCGATGGATTGAGTTTCTCCCTGAAAATGACTTCGACATAGTCTATACTCTTGGGAAGGGGAATATTGTAGCAGATTCCCTAGTAGGAGATCATACATTCAGCTGCTAGGAGATGTGATAGAGCAGCTGGCCGCGTTGCAGATATCTTTTGTGGATTGAGATGGAGTAGCCGTTCTGCAGACTCCTATAGTCACTCCTCCACTTCATCAGTGAGTCAGAGAGACAGAGCATGAGTACATTTACTACGAGGAGTGATGTGCTCAGATATCCACAAGGGGGGTGCTTGATGTAATTTCGGAAGGAGAGGACAACATCATTCTCTTCAGAGGATGTACAATGGTACCAGTTTCACTACATGAGGAAGTGATGAGGGAGTTTCACACTTCCCCTCTAGTAGTACATCCAGAAGTGGCGAAGATGTATCAGGACTTTAGATGACAACACTGGTGGCCATGTATGAAGAAGGAAGTAGCAGATTTTGTATCAGGGCGCCTCACATGTTAGTAGGGTAGGCGAGGTGGCATACTACTTGACCCTTCCACCTCAGTTGCAACTGGTGCACGATGTCTTCCACGTATCTCAGTTGAGAAGATACGTGAACAACCCTTCTCAGGTCATCGACCACAAGGAGCTAGATATCGATGGTTGGGCGTCATTCACGGAGGTCCCTATGGAAATCAAGGATCGATTGGAGCAGGTCCTTCATGGATGGTCATTTCCTATGGTGCGCATTTTCTGGCAGCACGAGAACCTCCAAGAGAGCACATGGGAGCGGGAGGCTCAGATGCATGCTCAGTATCCCCTTTTGATTCCCTAGTGCATGTTGTAGTTTTATGGGGATGTAAAGCCCTGAGGTGGGGGAAATTTAAAGACCCAAAAATTTTAAGTAATTTTTTTCTAACATTATTTGGAATTTTACGAGTCCGCAGTTTCTGACAGTGTGTGACTTTGAGGCCCGGAGTGCCTGTAATGATCCGTTGAAGTTTTGTTAAGCATAAATTAATGTTCGTATTGAGTTTTCTGGGTAAAGTGGAATAAAACTTAAACGGTTACTCAGATCATAAATTTGAGGCCACTGTTGTGCTCAGGATAGCAGTTTTACCCTAGGCGTGACTTATTATTACTCAACGCGGGCCTCCTTTGAGGAAAACCAAAAATGGCATAACCCTAAATAAAATAATAAAATAAAGTTATTTTTTTTGAAATGAATATAACTCACAAAAGGTATATCATATTAATAATCTGAGACCACCATTCAACTCGTGAGGGTATGCTTTCTTTAAGCAGATACGAACTAGGGTCGGCGGGGCCCACTAGAAAAAGTTAGTTTTTTTTCCGCAAATAAAATAATTAAGTGATAATAATTTTATTGGGAAATTCATAAATTTTAAATGGTAACTCAGATTGGAAATCCAATGGTACCTTTAGGTTTGTTGGGGTGTGTTTCACCTAGGCAGATCCTAACCTCGACCGCAGTGGGTCGAGGGTGGCTGTTAATAATTTTCCAAACAATTTTTCAGGTACGTTCAGTAAACGTACATTCAAAATTTTATATCTTTTGAACCGGTGATTGAAACTGAAATCTGAGGGCACTGTTGAACTCGAAACATCAATATTTTCTAAAATAGACTTTTACCGCAGTTTCATTTTATACGGGTTGAAAGATAATTTTTGGGGATTCATAATAAATTAAATAAAATTTTGTGTAACACAATTTATTTAGTTTGTGGGTAATGTCTTCAAAGAGAGGATGGTGGTGTGTCCCAGCCCCACATAACCTCCCATGGGAGGATAATGTGTGTGGGGACCACATGAACACAAAACCCTCGAACTCGCTTAAACTTTTGGACTTCCCATTAAAGTTCCAACACGTCCATGTAATTAATTTTTTTGAGAACATTGAAGTTGTTGTCAACTCTATGTAATTAATTAAGTGAATTAACATAATTAATTAATTTAGAGTGATTGAATTCATTTGAATTCATTCTTTCAAAATTTAAAAGGAGGGGTGATATTCCCTTATTTTGGTTGGACATATTACCTTGGATGGTTTTGGAGGATTAAAAAGAAAATGTTCTTCCCACGAAGAACACGAAGGACATCTTTACCTTTTTCCCCCGCATCAAGGGAGATGATGCCACCCAAAAAGGAAACTTCCAATGCCATCATTATTTCCTCTGATATTGATGTAATGATGTTCGTCTTATACAACACCCGACTTCCCCGACGCCCATCTTCTATGGTTCGTTGACGTGACTCTTCTAATACGATGTAGGGGTTTTCACAATTTTATGTGAATAATTTGATCTCCATATTTCATTGAATTTCATTGATGTCTTTGGCCAACTGCTATCTCCTTATGAGGAGGGCACTGGCCTAAAGAACACGGCCCGGTGACCCTCCCTGGTCCTTGTTTATATTTGAAATAGAGTTGGTGATGAAGATGTGGTGGTGACAATGGTGGCCGCACGCCAGCCCGTTAGTGAACCGTGGCACCGGGTGTCGCACGGGTGGAAGAGACCGCGACCCACAACAGGGTCGCTCGGCTGATGAAGAAAAGGTTGGACGTAACCAACCCTATAGGAGAAACATGACACCTCTTGGCACCACGCTGCGGAGAACCATGACACGCACTTGGAGGGCTGCTTCAGGGGACAAACCGACCTGCTCGTTGGCCGGTAGGGCGGAACAAGCCGCGGCCCGCAACTGTAGGCCGCTCGTGTGAGGAATACAGGTCTTCTATGGCCATCCGGACAAGAGGGGGGCACCACTCAGCGCCGCTATTTCGTAAAGCTGGGGGCCGCACCCCCTGGATTGCTTGGCCAGTTCGCAGAGCCATGGCCGGCTGCCAGGCCAGGGCGCTAGCGACACGGACCGGCTGCCTTATGTGGGCTGGGCCGCCTGCTGCCCGGGCCGAGCCACGCCCCACGAGGCCATAATACACCCCTTCGGGATGATCCACACCCAGTTGGGCTCGGCCACATCCATCTGTCTGGGCCGCGCCCTACTGTGCCGACCTAGGGTGGGTTGGGCCGGGTTGGACCAGACCCAGGCACCCTCTTTGGACTGCATTCTGTTTTTCACCAATAACATGAGCTACGGACCTCCGATCGATGCACCTTCAGTTGTGTTGGATTCCTTGGATTATGTCGGTTGTTTCAATATATCACAATAATGGGTTTTCTAGAGTTTGTGTATGAATAGTTTGGATTGTACCCAAAATCCAACCTAGCACATGGAGTGGAGACACTGATAACTTAAGGATCATAAGTATGATAGATGTGCTGTCAACGATGTTGATTTACATTTTATGAGACAGTTATTTTTGAATAATCCATGCAAGATTTGGATGAGGTTGGAGTATTTCAGTGTTAGATTGTACCTGAAATTCAACTGAGCCCTT
Source organism: Viscum album (assembly GCA_963277665.1). Classification (NCBI taxonomy): domain Eukaryota; kingdom Viridiplantae; phylum Streptophyta; class Magnoliopsida; order Santalales; family Viscaceae; genus Viscum; species Viscum album. The sequence goes on from OY728148.1 coordinate 910,240,824, forward strand.
GGAATTGAAATTCTAATAACTCTCAGACTGGGCGTCTGATTGACGCGTTGTCTGTCGCGTTGGATTTCTTTTTACAAGACGGAACTTCGGGATACATAGACTCTGGGATTCATGGTAGTTATTGTATCAAACACTTTTCTCTAGGAGCAGACTCTCCTGGAATCACATGTGCTGGGTGTGGGAACCCTTAACCTGACTGCGATTACGACGACGACTCTACTAGAATCATGTGTGGGTTCGACAGCGACGAAAACCAAACTAGAATCCTCCTTGAGTTTGGAAACGACGAAAAATGTACAGGAATCCTTAGGGGGTTGGGTAGCGATGAAAACTATTCAGGAATCCTTCATGGGTTTGGCTGCGACGACAACTATACTTGAATCCTCCGTGGGTTCGGCAGCTACAACGACTATACTAGAATCCTATGTGGGTTCGACAACGATGACTTCTGTATTTGTATCCTACGTGGGCCCGACAGCTCAGCTAGTCTACTATCCTACGTGGTCTCCATAGATTAGATGAATTAGTGACTACATATGATCATATCTATCTCTATACGAAAGATGTATACCTGTGAGAGTTGAGTGTTGAAATTCAATCAATATCATCGATGTGATTGACTTACTTTCCTATGTTGACTGGGTTGTGCGTGGGCTCGAGAGTGGAGCTGAACTAAGATTGATAACTTAGGTATATGTATGGGAATATACCTATGTAGGATTTTTTGATACTTCTTGATTGTATCTTTCCTTTTTGGTTTATCCTTTTTGGATTTTGGGAGTCCTTTGTGGGTCTCGGGGTCCCTACTGAGTATCGTTATACTCACCCCTACACGTGCTATGACTAAGCTTCGTTGTGTTGGAAGTAGATGACAGACAACGTTGACAGAGGTAGAGAGCGATCCAAGACGAGACGGTACCCGGTGGTGGACCACACGAGGAGACGTTACACGGAGCAGACTGATAGACGTGGGCTGTTGAGTTGCACATATGTACCTACCCTTCAGGTAGGATACTCTACGAGTGTTCTAAGAGATTCCATTTTTAGCTATTGTCCCTTTTTCAGTTGTACATGCTTTCCATTGTACCTATACATTACTATTGGACATGTATTTCCAGCCCCTTTTCTTTCAGAACTACTTTTTGTATACAGTTTTCACATAGTGTTTACTTCCTGTTGCGTACACTGTTGTGTTTTTTTACTTTCAAAAATGCAATGCCTTCCCAACATTGGGGTTTACACCTTTGGTGCTAGTCGCTAGCCCCTGGCCTATGGAAGGTGGCTTTCAAGTAGTCATGACACGGGCCCTGAGGACGGGTCATGAAATAAATAATACATTAAAATAAATTATAAATTATATATGATATAAAATTCATAATAATTGATAGTTTTTTCAAATAACCAATACAGTGTTATATATTTTTTATATAATCCAATGGGGGTGCATTTTAAATTTTATTATAAATATATTAACCCTATAGTGTGAAAAGACAAGTAGACACTGTAAGAGTTAACCTATTTATCTAAGACTTAAATCCAAAGGATATGGTTAATTTGGTGACCTAAACATGTCTAAAATAACTATTTCAAAGGATTTCAACATATACTCAACTTATACATAATATAAGATACTTTGGGGATATTATTAATTGAAAATACAGTTATATTAAATTAATAGTTTTGGAGTATCCTGAAGTGAACGTCCCCTCTCTTATAAAAGTGAAGAGAACCTTATCATTTATTCACACATTTAATGCCCTTTGGATCGGCCAAAACCTGCCAAGATAACCTCCTAAATTCATGAAATTATTCATTGAGTCCATAATTTGGCTATAAATACAACCTATGTAGTCCTTTGTTTCAAAACAAAAGCAGAGACCCAAAATAGAGGTAATTGTTTTACCAAGTAATTCATTGTTCTTTTGATACTTTAATTCCTCTTCCAGAGTTTTTTTCCAAAAATAATGTAATAAATCAAGTATCATCTACATTATTATATATTAATTTTATTATGGGAAAACCATATTCTTTTTTTAGTCTATCCTTTTAATAAAAATATCACCATGTGTGCATACATACGACATATCGTCTCTATGCCGTAGTGTATTTTATTATTAAATGAAATACTCAATTTGGATGTGTATAATGATAAATATAATGGATATAAATAGTCAATATGACATGATAATGATTATTTATAATTAATATACAATCCATTTCCAAACCATTTAAATATCAATGAAATGATATCATCACACGTGTGTACGTACGACCAAATGTCTCCATGACACAATGTGATTTATTCTCCCCATTAACCATTCAAGAGTGATTATAAAATTTTTAATATGAATAAATATAATATTTATAAACTTGGTATAATTATTTATTAGAATAATATATATCCTATTCATACATATAATGATTTAATTAACAAAACTAACATATGAAAATTAATCTTTTAACGACAACAATAATATTAATACTGAGATATTATTAAAAAATTATATAACAAGACCATATATGATATCATAATTATGTATATGGTCCTATTATAATTTAATAACATGATTCACCAATTATATAAGTGTTTAATACACCCGTAACTAAATTAATGTTCAAGGTAATGGGTAATTTCCCAATTTCATTATTATCCAAGATTGTTTTAACACAAGTATCTATTGCGAAATCATTACCATCCATGTCCATGGTTCATAAAAATATATAGAAAAAAATTATTATGGTTGTTTTAGTAAATTTCTATCCATGGTTTATTTTGTAAAAAGGAATCATTTTGTTGTTTTCCTTATGAGGTACTTTGATTAAATTTTTCAACAATGTACATAAAGAATTTTTTTTATCTTATACAATATGAGTGGCTTTTTCTTCTATTATAAATCCTTTAGAAAAATTTATCATATACTACATGATTAAATCATCATTCTCAAAATAAATATTAAAATTTATAATTGTTCACCTTTTAAACGATTTCAATGTAAAATTTATATATTTCACTCAATGAATTTTATTAATTTTGTAAGATTATTATCATCTATGTCAATATCCTATGTTTAATTTTATAATAAATTGCGGTTGATTTATTATGTTAAAATATTCCATGTTCAGTGGAAGTATTTTTGATATGTTTTACTATGTATGTGTTATTTTAATACAATTAATCGATTTTGGTAATTGTTTAAACATTTTTATTATTTTTTAATAACAATGTTTAGGTTATGATTCCTCCTTTTCGTATCATTGATGCATTGGACTTGTAACTAATAGGAGGGGCCCACTATATCCCTTTAATACATAGGTGGGTCTCATTGGAGAAAACTAGTTTTTTTTATCCATTTATGTATGGTCTTAGAACAAGGCCTTGAAGTCTATTTTATGATGTATGACATTAGGAATTCCATCATTATGAGATTATCCCTTGATATTACATGTGATTATTGGACAAGTATAATATCCATGTGAGTGTTTAAATGGAATTAATTGATTTATTATTCCCTTTATCAAGTAGATGCTTCTGTTTAAAAGTCTTGTGTTTCAGTTTTATACCTTGCCTTAAAATTTTATAATCATTTATGATAGATTTTGATGTATTTTTTATCCTTACTGAGCATATGAGTTCACCCATTCTGTTTGTTTGATTTTTCCCCAGGATGAGAAGATGTATATTTTGACTAATCTATTTCTATATTTTAAGGTATATGAATATTTTTAAAATAAATACTTTATAATTATTGATTTCATGATATAATGAAACACTTTTGTTTATATCTAATTTTTCCAAGGCAACTAAACTTATCGGTCCTTCTTGATTAGATTTCTTGTGTTCATCCAAATGTAATAAAATAATCCAATGACTGGGAAATTAAGGTCCGGGTGTTACATTTTCTACGTTTACCGTTGGATTTAGGGTGTTTATTTTTTGATTTCCAACTATTAGTGGTGATTCTATCACTCCGGTAATTTCGCTCATTCTAATTCTCCCTTATCACTAATTTATTTGTCTCTTTTTTATTATTTTGATCTAGGTTTTAAAATATTATAGTTGAATTTGTCACTTTATATGGTATTTCTTGTTATATCATGTAATGGGACATCCTGATTAAATGTCCCCCAACGTCCCTCATCATTTTAGAAAAGGTCTGTCACATAATTATTTTTTTTATTTTTTAAACAAATATTTTTTAAATTCATTGTAGATTTGAAATATGTGGTTATGGATTTTTTCCAATGTGTTATTAATTGTATATTATAGACCTCTAGGGAGAATTTGGCTCTGGATCATTTGTTACATGTCTACATAGTGGGTTTACTAACATTTTTTTTCCTTAGATAATATTTCTTTTAATTGATGATGAATTATATATTCAGTAAATTATGGACCTCTGACTTGAGTAATGATCTATTTTCATTTAGATAATCCTATCATAACATATAAATTCTTAGGTAGGATTTTCTACAACTATTTTCAATAGAAAAAATAAAAATTCTCCAAATGAGCTAGGTTTTCTATGTCTTACCATGATTGTTTTATGTGTGATTTTAAATTCATGTGTATATAAGGAATCACTACTAAAGAAAATGTCCATTAATTTAATGTAATTTTACCATTATATTATAATAGACTTGTTTAAATTAAATTTTTATCCTTGTATAATCACCTAGGAATGAATTTAAAAAACATCATTGGACACTATAGACATAGTGCACTATCTCCACCCATCTATCACAAATAGAAATGTCATGGAAGAATAATATATCCTATAGAAATTAACCCCCTTGATGTGTTAATAAAATACATTAAATTGTATAAATCGCAGTTGTCATTGACTTGAGACCTTGTGACACTTCGAAGAGGGAATAATGGGTTTGATTAAGGGTTCTGACCCTAGTTTTTCTTTGGGAACCATTGTGTAGGGACCCTTGGATCCCCCCTTACGTAAGAGGGTGACGTATTGGAATTGATGTCCATTATGGTACAATATAGTTTAATGGGAATCATTATTGATTTTGATCATGGAGTTAAGTATTGAAGGACGAGGTGGGACATGAAGGATGTCATTAGGTTATTGCATATAGGATCTACCCCTTAAGGACCATGAGGTCAGGATGTGTGCATGGATCCACCATGGTACACGACATCCACTATGAGACATGTTATGCCTGAGTGACATTACTAAGACTGATTATTCCTTGTTTAATGCCTCTCCCTTGATGTTACATAAGGGACTATAGTAGGAACCTAAATGTTTGACCTACCTTGAGTATTTTATATGGGTTATTAGAATATATAATAGCGAGTGTCTATATAAAACTTTTAAAGAGTATCTTATCTTAGAAGACTATAGATAATGGTGATGATTTATGAATTTATAAAACCATGGACATTTATTCGAACATTCAATTAATTATTTTTGATGCAACAGGGGATTTTTAGGCATTCTTCCCAGGACCTATCATTTGGGCCCAATGTGCTATGATGGTGATGTTGGGGATTCTTGAAGATACATCTTGTGATCTATCTGTTTAGCATCAACTGAGACTACAATAATATGGTTGATGAGATGATGTTATCACGGATTCCGCTATATGATTCCTAAGAACCAAATTTTGATCATTATATGATTTGATGATATTGAAATGGATGTGTAGAGGAGATTATTAGGAACCATATTGGGAACCTCATGTGATATTTTGTTGAATAATTAATGTGCTTAGAAAGATATATCTATCAAACCATGTGATGAAATCTTAGTAATCGTGGATTTAACCACGAGTATGTAGGGATTCCTTGGATTCCATGGGTCCCTAGGATACTTAGAATGTATAGTATCCAATATTTTAGTCTTGGTATATCATTACCATGATTATAATGGGATGGTTGTGTCCAATATTGGACCAGGATGATTGAGCCTAATACATGCATGTACTAGGGTGGGATGACACAGTCACATGTTAAATGGCCTATTGGTATAGTAACATAAACAAGTTTACGATTCAGTGATTTACCATGATTATCAATAAGAAACTTTTATCCATTGAAAATACATTGAATTTGGAGACATTACCATGACACCTGGGAGCTAGTTGTTTTGATATTCATGATGGAAAGGAGATTTTCCTACACACTACTGCATTTACCATGAAATGTATATGGTAAATGAATTTGGGTCAGATATGGGTTGAAAGATATCTTGACATGCTCATAGAAAATTTAGAAATGGTAAATTTAGGTATGGTAGACTAGGTTGACATATGATTGGATAAACTATGTTTATTTGTCTTTTTATTTCCTATTGTTTATTTATTATTTGTATATGATATTTTGTTATGCATATATCACTACACTAATGGTATATATGGGACCATGTTTATGGTTTCCTACTATATATTTTAAACACTCTCTAATAAGGCCACCATTGCATTTGGGTACCTATTCATACTCTCAATTATTTATTGGGACAAGTTTAGTTGAGGGATGATCAGTTTTTAGGATGAAACAACATGGGGTTGGGGGTGGATTATGGGATGTGTGATCTAGAGTGTGGGGATGGTATATACCCTCTTATACTATTTTGATTCATGTGTTTATTTATTTTTTATATGTGGTTGTCTTAGTGGGCAAATTTTATTTCATGACTATATTTTAATATTATTTTATTATCACATGTTGCCACAACATTTTTATATTTTAAGATATAATGGTTGTGGATTTTTTAGAGTATTTATTAATTTCATTTTCATATCCACACTCTGATATTAGTTGTATTTTCTCTCCACAATACCTCCGTAGTCCTTCTATGTTATTCTGTAGCCTTTAACTTATGGGGAGGTTTTTCTAAGGATAGGTGTTTCCTCTAGTATGGAAACTATTCAATATGACACGGGTCATAGAATTACATTTGAAGTGAATTGAAGATGATTTTGGAGGAGTCTATAGATTATTAAATAATGAAACCCAAATATTCATATTAAAAAAACATCAAGGTAAATTATTATTACATTTTATATATTTGGTTAGTTGAAATGTGAAATTGAAAATATTGTGGTTGTATATAGAGGTTTGTAACAAATTTATGAAACACTATGTGGTTTAATCAAATAATTTTTAGGATTTTAGATAGGTGTAAAATTAATTTGTTATGAACATTAATTACTTAATGGATATATGTTTTAAAAAATAAATACTTTTTAGAACAAGAATTAAACTATGAAAATATAAAAAAATTTAAGGATCCACATTATAGTATTTTGGAAGGAATAATAAATAAAATAAAAGTTAAATAACAATATTTTATTTATAACCCTTTCTAAGACTTTGGGATAAATCATAGTGTTATATAGATGGTTTTTAGGTGGTTTTTTTCAATTTTATTGAAAATTTCTTTATGACAGTGATCAAATTGAATCTTGGATTGTCGATAAGTGAGATTCACGATCTAAAAACTTTTCTTGGATTGGTGAAAATTTTTAATGTATATTATCTAATAAATTGGGTTGTGGAAGGAATTATCATTTGGTTTCATATCAAGGATAATATTTTTCTGGATTTATAAAATATTTATCTTATATATTAATTTAATGGATATTAATTTATTGAGATGTGAGAATCTAACTTCTCTATAATTAATTATTAATACATTTTTATCATTTATTTTATTTTGTAATGGGTAATTAATAACATGGAACTAAAAATAGATACTGAAAATTTATGTGATGTGTGATGTAATACTAATTGAATCAGTATTGAATTATAATATAATTGAAAAATATTTTACATTGAAATTAAATAGTGTAAAATTAATAATGATTGATTTTTTCAAAGTGAATATTTGAAATTGGGTAGATATAATATAAGTATAATTGACATTGACATATTTTTAGTTAATATTCATAAGTAGTAGTTATGTAACAATGATCTTTTATATATTTTTCATATTGTGAGTCATAATATTAATTGTATATTAAATTGTTTATTACTTTGAATAATGAAGGGGTACATGTTCAGGAGTTAGTGTCAATGTATAAATGGAATGGTTCTCGAATAAAATTTGTTAGTACATGATTCTAATTATTATTTGGATGTATGTAGGTATTTTTATGTGTAAAGTATACATAGATATCAATTTTGTGTATTTGAGGAATATATTATCATGTTGTGTATTGTGGCTATATATTTTCATTGTGGTTGTGATATGAAATATTTATAGATTTAAATGATGTTGATATCATATGTTAATTAAATTAATTATGTTTTAATTATTATGAAATGAATTATAGAGGGATATATTATTCCCAAATATTCAACTAATATAACAGATGTGGTATTATTATAAATAATATTGTTGTCATTTTATAGTGATAACACTATGAAATTGTAATTATAGTTGAATGGTCTTAAATATTAGTATCATATTTTTATTGTGGTTATTTATTTAATGATTTTTATGTATGGATAACATGTAGTTTTTGTCGATGTGTGGATTATGGGACTATTTTTTTGATTGTTATGATGTTGTTAGATGACTTGTTCTAGATATTGGTTTTTATAATCATTTATTAGGGTTTTTTAATATAAAAAAATAATATTAATTTAATTACTTTACTTAGGTGTCAATATATATAAATATTAACATGTATCAAGAGTGGTTTTAGGAGAAACGTACTAGGTATAAAAGTATATTCTTCCTATTATATATTAAATTTATGCTTATAATATGATTTTGATAAATGTATTAGGATAAATAAGATATAGAGTGAGGTGATCCTATAATGAGTAGTCAGATTCATGTTCAAGTTTTATTTACTACATTAAAAATGTATTGTTTGGAATACATGTATTTTCATTAGTTATTTATAAAATAATTATTGATTTTTTTAATGGTATATTGTTGATTCATGAGATGTTTACTTTAAATAATGGTAATACCTCACAAAATAGTGATTATATACATTCAGTTTTAATCACCACCAGATGGACCATTGAAGCTTTTAAGTTATGGTAAATCAAAACATCATTTAAAAAACAAGCAGAGTTCTAAAAAAATGTATATGTGATATAATGATTTCAGATCAACTATTCTTTAATTGATTTTAAAGTAAAAACTAGTGAGAGTTATATGGTTTGGTAAGGATAACATAATACAAAGGCTAAATTTGTAAACTAGAATAGGGAAATAAGAGAACGAAAATGTGGGACCCTATGATTTTGTGATGGGGATTTGATTATTTATAAATGAATACTTTAAAATTTGTGAATAGTAAATAAGGTAGTTATGTTGTTGCAGGTTCATGAATCCTATAAAAATATGATATAATGACTAGATGTATTGTGATTTGAACATTTACAAGAGATTTATCTTTCTTTTTTGTGATTAGTGACACCCCCATCATCCCAGAGATGGGATATGTTATTTCTTGTAGATTTGTTATCCATATGTCAAAACTATGAGTTGTAGGATGATAGTGAAAGGACCAGTTTGGGATATACCTAACACTGAGAGGGGGGGTGAATCAGTGTTGGGGTCTTTTTAAACCAATTCCAACTTTTTATCCCTGTACCTCTAGACCTGTTAGGATCTTGATTCTCTTATTCTCTTTTCCCTGTCGCATGCAATAATAGAAAGCAGTAAAAATGTGCACACGATATTTTTACAAGGTTCACCACTCAGTAAGAGTATCTACGTCCTTGCCATGCATGGATATGACCACTGCATGGATTCTCCACTATAATGTAAAATGTTGTTACAATGGAGTGGCTAGGAAAACAATCCTCTAGCCAGTGTGTGTCCCTACACTTTGGAGGGGGGTGGGAAACAATCCTCTTCCCTGGACTGGTGAAAGCCAAGTCCAACTTGCAGCCTCTAGCTGGTTCTTTATACTGCCTATCGAGAAAGTCTTATTCCTTCTTCAAAAGGTTGGTTCTGCTCTTGATCTATTGTAGTGCTCTTCACTTGATTACTTTCAAAGCAGTAGGCAAGCAATTCTCTTCTTACTTTCTCTTCATCTCTAGTGCAAAAACAAACTGCACTAGTTCTTCTTCCTTCTTCCTCTTAGTGCAACAACTGACTGCACTAATCACCTTCTTTCTTTAGCTAGAATCACATACACCAATGTGATTATTCAAACACTGAAGATCTGCTCACAAATCATCATCTGAATTAAACTGCCCTGAATAATTGTCAGCCTTCAGTTGGGCATACTCTATTCTTCTTCTTTTCTTCCTTCTCTTCTCAATACCAACACCTGAGTGTATTGGTATACTGAATTCTTCCTTTGTGCAGATATGAGTTCAATTGCACGTCTAGTTCTTCTTCACTTCGCAAAGCACAATGAGAGTGTTAAACACCAGTCGTGTGAGTGCGGTTCAACTTCTCTTTGTGAAACCGAATGGTTCACAGTTCTTTCTTCTTCACAAAGCTGCTTCGAGAGTGCAATGCACCTATCGAAGGCCTGCGGTACCCTCAAATTTCTCGCGCACCCTTCTAGGAGACTTGCGCATAAAATTCATGCTTTGCGCGGAAAAAAACCTTTTGGCGCGAAAAACCTTTTTCGCGCAACTCTTCTTTTTCGCGCAGAACTTCCTATTTCGCGCAGCAGTTCCTTTTTCGCGCACCACTTCTTCTTTTCGCGCAATACTCTATACTTCAATTTTTCCGCGCGTCAGAGCTCAGGATTTGTCTATGTGTCGAGACTCTCCTAATGAGAGGGGTTCACCCCATATTTATAGGCAGTTTTGACCTTGCGCATAAAAACCTCTTCCTGCGCGTAAAACCTCCTTCATGCGCGTAAAAACTCTTTTATGCAACTTCATATTTCGCGCCATGCTTCAATATTTCTCTCACCTCATGCCTTTGCCATTTTTCATCCTTCTAAGCATGAAGCACCAATTGCGCGCAAAATTCCGCACCACGTTCTATATTGCGCGCAAACCCAATCTTTCCTGCAACATCAGATTTCGCGCACTGCTCCAATATTTCACGCATTTAATGCCTTTGCCAATTTTTGATCTTCTGATCTCGAACCATCATTTGCGCGAAAACTTCATTCATCAATTTCGCGCACCATGCCAATATTTCGCGCATCCCGCAGATATTTCGCGCAACCCGCTACTATTTCGCGCATCCCGCAGATATTGCGCGCACCACTTTATTTTTGCGCGAAACATGCCTAAATTTCCGCGCACTCCATTCCTTTGTCATTTTCAACGTTCTGACCTTGAATAACTCTTTTTCACATATAAACCATCTTCAATCTTATGTGCAACATCCATTGCCAAGCATATTTCTTCATCTCCCGATTTTCAGGCCCTAAAATTTGGCAAACACTGGAAAACAGCGCCACCTTAAACTGTGCTTTTCTGCCATCCCCAGATTGTCTATTGCTTTTCCATTTTATCTCTTTACTGCTTCCCATAACCATTCTTCTGCTCTTATCACGAATCCCACTATCGTGATATTTATCCTTTGATAGATCAGCTTAAGCATCGTCAAAGTTGCAATGGGAACTGAATCTTTCCTATCTTCCAGCAGCATCATTCCTTCCAATCAAAACATTATATGACTGGCATCATCATTTCTCCCCCTTTCCTTCATAAGGCTTGCATCACAAGTTCTCCTAACTCATGATTTGTGTGAAATACATACCAGTAAAGCATCGTCTGATTTAGATACAATGTGAAATGCCTGTCTACCTCGGAATGTCAAGCCCTTCCACATTTTCTCTTCTTCATAACCATTATTCTGCAAATCATATGATTCTATTCTTCAAGTAAGCTCTTGCATGGTTCACATGCAATCATAAATCATTGAATTGTCTTCTTCAAATCCTCATTCTTCTTCAACCATCCTTAGATAGATGATAATTCACCATTCTGCTCCAATCATCCTCAAATGGATGATACTTCTCCATTCTTCATTGTTGTAAACAATGTGTCACCATTGACACATGTTCTTTGAACTTAGGATTAGCTCAACAATCGTCTGAATTTATCGTCTAAGAGAATTTCTCAATTATGAAATCCAATGCTATGATTCCATAACAATTCTCCAGGCAACCTCACTTCAACCGATCTCCATTAACTTTGGAGTTCTTCTTCATATCCTTCTTCATTTTGACCAGCATTGAAAACTGTTGACAACAAATACAATCTTCATATACAAAGTGGTCCCAACAGATAGGTTACAAAGACCACATTCATTTAATATAATGAGGTTGTACATTGTAGTTTTTGAAGTTTTGAGGGCCACTGAATGGATGTTTTAGTAGTTGAACATACCATAGAATTTGTTTTATTCATTTATTAAGAAAATAATATAGTGGTCTTACAAAGAATATATATCCTTAATATATATTTACATGTCTTAGGAAATCTAGATTCCACTATAAATGAGCATTGTTTGTGGGAAAAATTGGATATAGTCGATGTTGTTTGTTAAAGACCTTGAAATGTCCTTGATCATGTGGAATTTGTTTTGGGATCAATATTAAATGTAGTTATTGAGAATTACACCCCTATAAGAGAAATAACATGATTTATGGTCGACTAATTTGATATATCATAATATATTGGTAGTATGAGTGGTATTCATGGGAATATTATTGATTTAAAATTTGTAGATGATTAGGTGTTATGGAAATACATTTTAATGATCGGATTGCAACCTGGGATCTAGATATAGAAAAAAATCATCACTTTAAAGACAAATAGAGAAGAATTTAGGAAGATAAAAGTCATTTATGAGATATATTTCAAGATCAATTTAGATATAGAATTATAGATATTGATGTTGGGTAGAGATATCAGTGCGACTCCATTCCATAATTTGTAAGGAAATGTGTATAGACCACCTTTTTCATGATTCTCTAGGGATGGTACATTATAACATTAATGTGCGGGTTGTTTTGTGTTTTTAATGATCATAGAGGTATATTGAATTTATAGTATATGTTTCCTTGATATGATGAGAGTTTTTATAATATTTTATCATAATGTAATAGTTTATAAGTAACCCTATCAATATCAATATCCACTCCTGCATTTCTAATATAAATAAAAGTAAAAGAAAAATTAAACAGTAATTTTGGGAAGTGGTGGTAATGCTCATCCTTATAATGGTATTCATCCATAGGGGAGATATCAGAGGGTTGTTCAAGGTAGGTTTGATAGATGACATAATAATATGGGTAACTTCTTATAGTTTTCTATAAGGAGAAAGAAGAAAATAGTTTATTTTTATGTTTTGAAATGCATCTTTTGGACTCTTGCCTCAATTTTATTTATTATTCTATATTTTACTCATTTAATTTAGAATGATTATTGAGTGAAATAGGGTTTACTATAGTGAGTCAATATCAATTTCAGACGATATTTACCCTAGTGAGTGATGGGTTTGGGTTAGCTGATGTGATTTGTGTATATGAGTTAGTTATGGGATAAAAACCTATAAACTGGAATAGTTTTTTATTAAACATGAAACCATGTAAAATCATTATTATTATTGATTTTTTTTATTTTATTAAATCATATAATTACTACTAAATTAATAATGATTTATTATATTGTTCACGAATATCATGCAGCATTTAATAGAGAAATAGATTTGTGTAATGGTTTACAACATGTTGAACCACGAAGATTCACATGTTTTCATGTGTATTTAATTCATTATACATTTTATGTAAAGGTAAAAATATTTCATTGAGGTATGGGACATATTTTAGCATAGAACTATATTAGGGTACATCTGAAATATTTATGGATACATATCAAATATTTCCATTAGACTTTAAAAAGATAAAATTTTTGAATGATGGCTTATATGTCAGGATTTAATTTCCCCTTATATATATCCCTAGGGAGCCTGGTGGATATTATATTAGAAATGTGATAGAAGATTGAGTTTTCTATACAGTATATATGATTAAGATTAAGTGATAGTTTTGAATTCAAATCATCATTATGGGAAAAATTACTTGTTTGATTAAGAGAAGGATGTTAGTTCATTCTTAAATATATAATTTGTTTTCAAAATACTAATAGAAGATGTTAATTGTGTTGTGAATTATGAAATCCTCATTTTGGTACTTTAATGCAATCATTGAATTTTTTGTAATTCTATTATGATTTACCAATAATCCTATGTTAATTATGTTAATGAATCATTATGTGTTTATGATTTTTAATTATTTTTTGATATTTATTTCTATTACTGATGTTTAGGTTTATTTAAAAAATGAATACGATCATACTATTCTTTTTCTGTGTGGTATCGTAGATTTTTCATCACAAAAAATTATATAAAAATAAATCTACAAGATAATTCTAGGTGAATCATTTTTATTTTAGTAGTAATGTCACATTTCAATATTTTATAACTATGGATCAATTAAACATTCAGGTGTTTATTAAAATAGATTTTACATATAATTAATTTATGTTTTTGTATTCTTATTATATATATATTTTTATAGTTTTGTGACTAATTTTGTTAAAATTTGAATACCCATATCAAATTTGATCATGTATTTCCTAGTATTCATATGTAAATTATAGTGTTTGTTATTATTATATTATAAATGTGGAATCTGACAAGTTCCAATAGAATTTTGTTGAAAAATGAATAATTTATTTGTGAGTCCTATTGTGATGTTTCACCATAGTGTTTGAGGTGAGTTTCATTTTATAGTTGGATGCAATATATTTCTCATCAAATTATATATATCCATATAATTGTAATTTTAGAACAAATGATCTTGTTTTTACATCTTTTGTTTCAACTTTTTTGATGGGTAGGAATTTCCAACAAAAAAAATTCCCTATGGAATTTATATTGCACATTGAATTTAATTATATATTCTTATTGAGGTATTTAAAGATTCCTCGTGGGAAACAGTTAGAGTTTCTCTAGAATTAATATTTTATTATTTCATACATTGTATACAATGTTTATTTAGATGTATTGATTTTGGATGGATGGCAAAGGTCAATGTTTCCATGAAATCATGTGATAAATGAATGATTATATGGCTAATTGTGACATTATATTAGCCTTAGTTGAATTTTGTTGTATTTTTTTTCTAAATAAATGAAAAATACATTCTCTATAATTTTATTATGAGAATTGTTGTTCACTAAGTGGCAATTTGGTAAATCATTATAGTGATAATATAGGAAATGAATATGGAATCATTGGTTAGATTTAATTTTAAGAACATATAGTGTTGTATCATGGTAATTTTTATGTTTCTTTGAGAATAATGGAGTGAGATTCATTTTAATTTAGAAAGTAAAATTTAGTATTATATTGTGGTGTAGGTTAGATGAATCATTATTTAAATAAGTAGTTCAAGTGGCATGGGATTATGTAATAAGTTATTGTATTTTTATATAGGTATATTTCATCTTCAAATTAGAAGGATAATAATTATGTTCAAACAAAATTATTAAATATAATAAAAATAATTTATTTCATGTGAGAAGATGTTTCATTTAATTTTAGAATTATCTATCCTCAAGAATTAAATGGATATAAAGACATTTAGGTCGTTTTTTAGATAAAAAAATAAACAAATTTAGATTATATTAAGAAATAAATATAGTAAGATTTTTTGAGTAATAATTATATTGAGTCTGATGTTAATTTTAAGAGAGTTTGAAAGATTATTTTTTCAAACTGTGATCCTTATTTTATATCATGTATATAGAAGGTACTAAAACATTTATTTGTAATATAGTTTTACTTTTTCACTAAATTATATATATAAAATATAGTTAAATAATAAATTTTATTCAAATTCATAATGGTCTGTTGATGGAATTGGTTGTAAAATTTATGTGATCAATGGAAGATAATTCATTCAAGTTGATTTCATATATTATAAAAACCAGTGTTTATATATTTGACAGGAACCAATTGAATTATTTTTTTTAAAAACCATTGAAATTACTCTTATGTTGGGTAAAATTATAAAAAATGGGTATTTTTGGACTATAATTGGTGTATTATACAATTTAGTGGGTATATTTGATTTGATTGTGTATAAATTCATTTCAACAAAATTGAAAACTTTACACTGAAAAGAGATGATTTTTGGAGTTTAAGGTTGTTTCATACATGTTTTTTAAAATTTTAAGACATCAAGTGTAGTTTTAATTTAGTTGATATAGTATATTTTATTAGAGGATTATCATACCCTTAATTGTAATGGAGAGTATAGATGAAGTTTAATATCAATAGAAAATTCTATCTAAGTTGAGGTGAGTTTAACATGTCTTCAATGTATCACTACATTAGTAGAAGTTTCATGGTGATTTCTATGTGAAAAATTATGTTAGTATTGATATTTATAAACTCTCATAAACCTTCTAGTAGTTAGATGGAATTCATGATATTGGGGATAAATATTTATAGGGATAGTATAATAGCCTACACTATGTTCTATGGAATCATGATGGCTTGGAAAAAATTAATTGGGAGTGTTAGTTATAGGTCATCTATATATATTTTAAATGGAATTGAAAATTGATTGATAGTTCAGATCTTATGGGATGAAAAATGTGTTAATGGATTCTATTATGATTGTTTTATTAATTTATTTTTTATTATTTTAAATAATATTTTATTTATATATTAATTGGAAAAAATAATTTAAGACCAATCAGATATATAGTTCTATAATATATATATATATCATCAAATAAATAATAAATATTGAAGAAGGAAAAGTAAGATAGAGTTTAATTTGAGTATAGATTAAATTGGAAAGTAAAATCCCACAGTGTTCGATTTAAAGGCTATTTATATTTATACTAGTTTATTATTATAGTAAAATTACGTTTTGTAGAATAGATAATGGTTATTGAGGTTCTTTGATGAAAAATATTCAAGAAAATAATTATTTAGAAGACTGTGTAATTTTATAATAAAACATCATAGTTATTTTTTGTTTTTTAGAGGTGTTTAGGGTCACTACCAAAAGATAGAATGGTTAAAATAATGGATAGGTTTCAATAAAAAATCACAATGATGTTGTATGGGATGTGAATAATTCTAGTAGTTGATATGGAAAATGGGAATTGTTATATAACTACATCATATTTTTTGAATAATCACTAAACCAGGATATTGATTAATCATTCAAGTAATTTTGGTGTTTAAAATATCAAAAATTATATTTAGAATACATTAATGAGTTTTTATGTATATGTAAAATCACTTCATTATTTTAGGTTCGACTATTATCCAGTGATAACATATTGTGTCTTAGGATTTCATGAAGATATTTTTTTATAATGTAGAATATAAATATTAAATACCCCCAAAAACCTCATAATATTATCCTAAAACTAATTAATTAATTTTCAATAGAAAATAGAATTAAAATTTAGATATATCCAGTGATTATTTACATTAAATTAATATTTTATTTAATGAAGTGACAATTTTTAAGATTATGTAGATAATTAGTTACATTCAGAATATTTATCATTATAGGATCATATTATAAACTTCTAATTTTATATTGTAAATTAATTTGGTACTTGTATAGGTTAAACATGGGGCTTCAAATCCATGAAAAACATTTATGGATATAATGATTGAGGTTGATAAAACATAATTTAATAGATTTTACTTTATTGTGCTAATGGATTTTAACATCACTTTTATTTCTGTTTAGTGAATTTAATTGATTTTTTTTGTAGTAATGAATGATTTTTTCAACTCATATGGAATTAAAAATTGATAAATCCAATTGATGGGATATGTGTAGAAGGTTAAATTGAAGCATCATTAAATAATTATGTAATTAAAAAAATGGTAATGATGGTAATGCATGATGAAAAATTTGTTATAAATTGTCTATGTAAATGATAATAGTGGAAATTCGGATAATATAATTGGAATTTATCTTTTATAGAATAAATTATTGGAATAATTATGAGTTATTTTTATGTGAAAATAATGTTTTATATGTTTTTATTGATTTTTTCAGTCATTAAAAGTGTATTTTTTTAATTAATTATATCTTTTTGAGTAATTGGTTATATGGTTATCAGGTAGTGGAATAATCATGCTAGAATGGGTTATGAATAGAAAATTTTTATATAAAATTTCTCCATTTAATTTAATTAAATGTATTATTATGTAATATTGAAAACACATGAAATAGTTTTGTTTTAATATATGCTATCACATTTAATTAACCAATTAACTTATTTATCATTGATAAAATAGTCATTTAATAGAGATCACACAATTAGTATAAATATTAGGTTTTAACAAATCCAACTAATATAGGTAAACTGATAGCCAAAACCCATAGGATACTTCCCAATGAAGCCAATTTATTATATATTACAAGAGAGAGATAATCCCTCGTATTTATTTTTACCATGACTAATATGGGATCCCATAACCTAAGCCTGATTGAAACCATTTTCTAGTAATATTCAAGCTCATCACGATCTCGATCTAACCCATGTACTCAGCACCACCACATGAATGTCACAGAATCATGAACCTTACTCTTAAGAAGTATTTGGATGAATTAAAGAGATATATATCAAAAAAATATAAGTAATATTATGTAAATTATTTTTT
The DNA here is from genome assembly GCA_963277665.1 of Viscum album. Classification (NCBI taxonomy): domain Eukaryota; kingdom Viridiplantae; phylum Streptophyta; class Magnoliopsida; order Santalales; family Viscaceae; genus Viscum; species Viscum album. The sequence continues at coordinate 910,259,438 of OY728148.1, forward strand.
ATATAATATTGAATATAATATCAAACTATCATTTTTACATTATAATTTTTATATTTTGATATTGTAAAACATGAAAAATATTTTCTCTGTAATATTAAAAATAAATTTAGGAATTTATTTTGGTAAATTATATTTTTTTTAAATATTATTCTTATAATATATTATAACTAAATGAATTTTAGTAAATATAAATTATCCAATAATTTTTATGAAGCCAAATGTAATTTTTATATGGCTTCAAAAACCGTTATTATAAAATGAAATCAATAATTTCTTGATAAATATAAATTATTATTGTAAAAGATAAAATATAAATATTTAGGATATTGTTTAGTTAAAATTTATATTATTTTTGGAATCATAATGTCAATATTTTCTTGCAGTAAAATTGTCATCATTTTCTGTGACAATTGAATATTTAGGTAATAATTAAAAAATGTATAAATATACAATGTTTATTATGAAATCATAATGATCCAAACGTGATGTAATTACTAATATAAGTGTGATATAAGTCCAAATATTTTAATTTCTTTAAAATAAATTTATTTCATATTTATTTGGATTATTATATAAGGCCTTTATGAATCCTCCAAAACCATTAATTTAATTTAATGTTTTTAAATCATTTCTATAAGGGTACAACTCACCTCAACATATGCATCCAAGTTACTTTATTATCTTTGACCCTTTTATTTATAAAATAATAAATAACAAAATAATATTGAAGAAACAATTGTAAAAACCACGCTATGGTTTGTTGTTTTGGTTTTTCTATTATATAGTGTCCAAAAACAATGTTTGAGAAATAATAAAGAAATCTAAACAAATTTCGTATACAAACCCACCAAAGATACTATTAATATTCACTAAAAATTATTTCATCATTCAAATACTCATATCCACAGTCTATATTGTTTTCCCAATATGACCCATAGATGTTAAAAAACTCCACCCAAGAATTTGGAGTCACCCACTCATGTAAGTATTATTTTATTTCTCCACATTATTAAGTTTCATTATTATAAAATACCTTATATTTAAAAGTATTTTTAATGGAGTTTTATTTTAAATGTATATATTACTTTCCATTTTATGTTATAATGATAATAGACCCTTTTACCTCCCATGGAACCATATACGATTTATTAAGTGACATCTTTATGCTTATGACGTAGTTTTTTATATTATTCTGACATTTCCAACATTTTGATTATCATATTATGTGACACTATATGATTCATGTTTATGATTTTAACACCTCTTATTCCCAAGAAATATGCATAAATTTTATCATGTAGCTTACAATTCATGTTTATCTCCTTACTATTATTTATATAACACCCCATTCTAATGTATTCCCCCAAGTTATCCCATGTAGTTTTAAAAGAAAAGGAATTTCAGAATAATTTTAACGAACTTTTCAATAATGTTATTATATCCAATTTTTAGTATGTAATTATATGTACTTAATTCCAAAAAATAGACTTCTCTATCTTCTAGATTTTATTTTGTGTAATTTTATGTAATAAATCTAGAATTAACATTTAAAAATGATATGGGTCGTCATAGTTTGTATCAGAGTAATTTTTTTTGGGTTAACGATAAGAAAACACTACATAAAGAATTAGGGATTAGTCTACATAAAGGGAAACATAACTATATATCGGTAAGTACATGGTGACTTGTTTATAAATAAAATACATCCCTATCATGACACTACATGTGGACGCAGTTTCTTAAAATGTATAACTAAAGGAAATAACTTTGACATGGTGTGTTGAGAATTACACAACGTTTCCTGGTACAAAAAAATATAAATTATAGTGCACTTGGGTTGAAACACTTGGGTAATATAATTTAGTAAATTCATAACCTCATTACAACCCATTATTAAGGGGAAAATACCATATGAGTCTATGATAGTAAATTGATCATTGATTACAATGATTGAAGCCTATAAATAGATTAGTCAAAAAATGTAAATTATTATGTATACCTTTAATTTTATTGGATTCATTTTTTGGAATTTAATATTTTTAATATTATAGTACTTAATAATCTTTTTATTCTACATAGTGGCCAATAATTGGAGATATAGATTAATCAACAATTGTGAAGGGAAATTTAATGACTGCACCAAAGAGATTCTTAACCTGATGGGAGTTGGAATCATGATCTTTATCATGATACTCTATCAGGTAAATCAGTTTCAGAATAGAAAAAATTACTAGGAAGAGTTTTTATATACCTCTAATATAGAAAAAGATGTGATTGAATCATTTATATGAAAATGACATTGAATTTCAATGAATCGACTGATTCCGTAATTGCAGAACAGTCTATCAACTCTATTGAAAATATATTATCCATCCATAAATGTTCTGGAAAGAAGAATGTAGTTATTTCTTATTATCATATGGAAGGATAATTTGATCAATAGTGTTTATTGGTCATGAAATATGAACCATGATAAATTGAACAAAATGATGGGCATGATGAAAATTTGGAAACTAATTTCCCATAAATACTTTCCTCGAACTCTCTAACTTAAAATTTAAATAGACTTCATTCCCCCAGGAAAAAATAAGATAAATCTATTGGGGTGTGGAAGGAAAAAATCACAATACATGAGTTATATGCTTCTTACTTTTTCATTATCCATAAATAAAATGTTTACCACTTTTTTTGCGATAAAATATAGTCTATAAAAATTCTTCTAGATCCATGATAATGATAGATATGAAGAAATGGTCTCATGTTTCCTCAAAGTCGAAATGGAGATCAGTTAATATCAGGGGTATCATAGGGATAAGAAGATGAAATTGGATTTTAATTATTGTAATTAGTTGGAAAAATAAAATGGTTCCATGGATATTCAATATCCCACTTTTCAATGGGGCATCAAGAAGTTCATTGAAAATTTACCAAGGGGAACGTGGAAATGATGTGGGTTTTGGAAGGAAAGGAACCTGGATAATTATAGACAATTAGAGAATCCAACTAATGCAATGAAAAAATAATTTATATGGAAAACCTCTGAATATTTTCAATTATTTCAACTATGAGTACCCAATGACCTTTAAAATCCAATGCAATAATATATGGGTTTTTGGGGAACACCAACATCCTCCAAGGCAGCACAAATGACCTTTTTCTATCCCAACCACTAATGTGGTTCCTAAAAATGAAGTGGTGAATGGTACAGTAGTTTTTTATTCATGAATAGAGTAAAAACGTTTTTCTTTTTCTTTTAGTCATTCCTTCATGTCGTCAATGTTTAGTATAACTATTATAACACAACTATAAATAATGGACCTAGAGATGTTATTGGAAATAGAAAATTGGGAAATTATTACAAACCAATTATATATCATATACCTTATCAATGTATTTTGGATTAACTTCCAAGTAATCCTTTTCATACTCCCTATAGAGGAATTCGATGAAATTATGGGGTGGGATAGTCGTTCTCTATGTAGATCCAAAACAAATTCCCACATGTAGGAAATCACTATCCGTATTGTGGGTCTACCCTGATTTTGTATATGTGCAAGGAGTATGATGAATCTTCAATAGAACCATCATCCCAATCATGGATAATAATTCTTTATTGGAATGTGCATCCTATTCAAATGATTGAGTCTAAGTAAAATATCTTCCTATAAGAAATTCCCTTTATGGGGGAATTTGTTGATCTATTTACAAAGGAATCGAATGGTCTTCATCCTAGTCGAGAGGTTGAATTACCAATCGAGGTAATATGTTAGGGAATTAAAATTAGCTAATATTACATATAGAATAGATATTATGGAACCTAATGGGATAAATAAACAACTATTGGAAAATACGAATTGAGAGTCTATATGCCCAAATGATTCACCATAGAGTGCACTAGTCCTCTTTTTCAAGAATAAGGATGTTCCATTGTGATGTTGTAATGATTATCATTATCTCAAAAAATTAATGATAAATAATAAGTATCCACCACCCTAAATAGTTTATTTGTTCACTCAGCTCATAGAAACACAATACTTATCCAAGGTGGATCTACGATTGAGATATTACCAATGTATGGTGAAGATGGAGGATATCACCAAGAATTGTTTTTGTAAATGTTATGGGAAATATGAGAACATAATAATTTTATTTAGACTCACTATTAATATAGAAATAATTAGGGGTATAATGAATAAATTTTTTAAATATTAGTTTGCCAAATTTTTCAAAGTATTTATAGATGATATTATAATATACTCTAAAAGAAAAGGAAGAAAATGGTGAGAATCTATGAACAAATAAAAATTCCTACGAAAGGATAATATTTATATATATTACATAAAATATGATTTCTAGATGAATGATGTATAATTATTTAGGAATTACAACATGAGAAATTTTATATCTATAGAAAATTTATTGTTAGAAGAAATTTAAGGATGGCCATGGAAAAAACTTCTAATATATATCCATAGTTTCAATGGATTATCTGGGCACTATCGTTGATTTCTGAGAGGATTATCTTGATTTTAAAACCCTATATCAAAGTTAAAATGTAAGGAAGTAATATTTTCATTGAATTATGAGAGTGATGAGAGCTTCATGAAGTTGAAAAAAGTGGATTATCACTATGGCGATTATCACAATTCCCTCAGGTGGAGTATTTTTCATGGAATTCATCTATGCATCGAATAAGTTATTGGGTTGTGTGTTAATTTAGAATGTGAATTTCATAGATTATGCTATAAGGTAATCGTTTTTTCTTGAAAACAACTACCCAATACATGATATAGAGTTGGCAGCAGTGAACATTGCATAAAAAATATGGAGGAATTATCTCCATGGGGAGAAGTGTGAAGTTTTTTCCAATAACAAATTCCTCATGTATATATTGAAATTAAAAGATATGAATATGAAATACTGAATATGGTTAGAGTTGATCAAGGAATATCAGTTCTCAATCCACTACCATCCTCACTAAGCAAATAAAGTTGAATATGATGTAATTTGAAAGGATCCATGAATTATATCATTAATGAGAATTAAGAGGGATTTTTTCTTCATGGATAATGGAATGATGGATATGGAAATAATAATGGAAGGAACATCATAAAACCATTCAAAAAAAATTTCTCAAAAAACAATTTTAGAGACGATAAAGTATTATCATAGAGGTATTATTTTAATTATGAATAAATTAGAATCATTGAGAAAAGGGAATCCTTGGTGTTCAATTTTAATGAAGGAGATGTAAATTTTTTGTCAGGGCATTGTGTATTATAAAATCCAGAGTTAAATAATGGGTTTTTGGATGATTCACATAGATCGACATTCTCCATCCACCCAGGAAGCACAAAGATGAATTTACATCTATGATACCACCATTTAATGGTTAATATGAAGAATGGTATCATATAATATTCCACATGATATTTATATTCCATCAAGTTAAAGTGTACAAGAAAAATCTCAAGGGTTTGATGCTATCAAGACCCATACCTACATGAAAATGGGAAAAAATCGACATGGAATTTTTCACTGTACTTTTGAATAAATTAAAATCGAATAATTCTACATTGGTTATATTTTATCCTTTCACAAAGACTGTAAAATTTATTAGGATTTGAGAGGATTTCCATCTTGATCAGCATGAACGAACAAACATTAGAGAAGTGGTCATGATTCATGACTTACCACTATCAATGGAATCTAGTAGATATATGAGATTAACCTTCATGTTCTAGAAAAGTCTCCATCATTCTCTAAATAGTGAGATGAACAACACCCTGACTTATTACCACCAAATTTATGTCCACTTGGAGTGGACTATCCAAACACATGATTAATTTTTTAGACCATGATCAATTGACCTCAAAGGAGGATGTGATCAAAACATTCCACAGGTCTAGTTCTAAAAAATTACACTAAATCCTTTGAATGGATCCCAACTAATCCATTTATTGGAAGAGGTGAAGAACACCTATATGCTGGGATGATGGTAGGGAAAAATAGATAAGTCATGAAATTGTCATGGAAATGGTGGAAAAGGGTAAGACTGTTCAACAACACATTAACTCTATATAGAGTTAATATGAAATAAATATTTATAACAATTTAAGAGACATAGAGTTTGATTTTTCATTCATGATATTCCTTCATATATATCCACGTATTAACATGATAAGATTTGGGAAGATGGGAATGATTGGTCCAAGATAGATCGACACCATTTAGATCCTTGATCACATTAGTGTGGTGGCCTTCAAATTTGAACTACCAACTAACCAATATTTAGAACATGATTTATTTATTGTATCCCTCTAGAAAAATTAGTTACGAGACCCTTATCATTTACACAATCCATCGGTTGAACCATTAGAGAATGATCATTTCTAAGAAGGGTAACCGGTGAAAATAAACAATCATACAGAAAAATTTCAACACAATAAGACAATCCACCTTATCAATATGATCTAGATATAAAACATGTTTGAAGAAGTTAAATTGTATCCATAGGAAGTGATAAATTATAGTTACCCTCATCTGTTTAGTTTAGGAAATGAAAATTTCAAAAGCCAATTTCTTAAGGGGGGAGGATTGTAATGACCAAAACATTGATAAATAAAATATTCCTTTAAAAATAAATTAAATTTATTATAATTTAATATAGAAAATACATATAATTATTTTATTTGTTATATCCGATGATATTCAAATTACCATTACAGATATTTTATAATTTTAAAATATCCATTGAACAATGATCACATGATTAGTATAAATAATTGCTTTAATAAATCCAATAGACACAGACATAGTAAGTGATGAACTCAACAATTAGTATCATACCCTATGAAGCATATTTATCTGTGATTATGAGGGAGATAGTATTACTAGGAGTTTTTATTAAACAAATAAAATATGAAATCCAACAACTTAAGCATGAGCGAAACTATTTTTAGTAGAATTTCACACTCATCGAGATCATGACCCAAACTATGTATGTCAAACCACCCTATAAATGTGTCACCACTACACACCATAGACATTGTGAATTTTTTGGTGTAATAATGGAATATGGATAAAGACCATAGAAATATGATTATTTAGATTATTTTTTAAAGAATAATGAATATATATTCATCCTATTATTTTTAAATTATATATGATTCTCATTTTGTTACTATAAAACCTGAATAATACATCTATGTAAAATTAAAATCAAATTAAGGAATTTATTTTGATGAATTAATGAATTTTTTAGGTAAATAATATTTTAATAATATTTTATTATAAAATATTTTTTATGAAATATAAATGATCATGTATGTTTTTGAATATAGTTGTAATTTTTGTAAGGGTTCGAAAACAGTTAATGTATAAAAATCCAAAATTTCACAAAAAATATTAACTATTAATTTAAAAGTGAAAATTCAAATATTTCCTAAAATATTTTTATAAAAAAAATATTATTTTTTGGAATCAAAATGTTGAGATTATCCAACTATGAATTTTTTAAATGTTTTCTCAGACAACTAGATTTTTAGGTAGAAATTAAATACCATATAAATGTAAATTATGTATTATTACGTCATAATAACACAAATGTGATGAAAGAAAGACTATAAATTTGATAAAAATCAAATATATTATTTCCATTTAAAATAATGTGATTTAATTTTCATGTGGGTAATTTTATGAATCATTTATGAATCCAAAAAAATAATAAATATATTAAATGGTTTTAAAATCATTTATTTGAGAGTACCAATAACCTCCACCTAAGAAAACGAATTATTTTATTTGAATAGTCACTTGGAATTATTAAATAATTATTAAGCACTCCCATTTGGAAATAATGATCAGTTAAACCATTGGTATTGGTATTGATTCAGCTATTTTTATATAGTTTCCAAAACCTAAGTTAGTGAAATAATAAATAAATTCCCACTCATTTCCCATATAAACCAACTTATGATCCCATATATCTTCACTAAATTTTTTTTGTATACATCCTTAGTATTTCATCCCTCTCTAGAGTCCTCCCAACATTCTCCATTGCTCTCAAGAAACTCCCAAAAGCATTTCGAGTCATACACTCATGTTAGGGTTCTTTTTCTTATATTTATTAAAGTTCATTCGTTATAATATGAATTCTATTACTAATACCTTTTTAATGGATATGGTTTTCCATTTCCATATTACCCCCCATTTTTTTCCAAATTATGATATACCCCTTTCTCTCTCGTCAACCCATTTTATGAATTTTTATGTGATGTTGTTTTTCTATCGAAATTTCACTGTTATTTTTCATTGAAAAACAATTTTTTAGTAAATAAAATATCAATTTTATATCAATGGTGTTCACAATTATACAATTATAATACTTTTAATTTTAAATTACATGTATTTATTCCACACTCTATTATCCTGAAATTAAATTTTATGGTGAATGAATCCATGGTGTATGATCTATATGGAAGAAAAAAAAATTAGAATTAAATATCTATGAAGGGTGAATCTAGATTTTTATAGAGCTATAATGGATTGGGTAATATTTTTCCTAATGAAATGTATTGTACGGTAGGGGAGTGAACATGATTCCTTTATTGGACTTTTCCTATCCAGATTCCTTAGAAGTTATCATTGACCTATGTTTATGATTCAGTTATTATGTTTCTTCCACATTTCCCATTTATTATCCTATTGGAAGGGACAAATCCATGGAGGTGGCATACTCTATGATGGATGAAATAACAGATACAAAATTTTATCTTTTTTTAGGGCCCACATAATTCTCTTGGTTAGGAGGTCAGATCTCTTCTCATTTGTCTTTCCCTGGGAATGTTATATAACATTGGTATGGCTGTAGTGGTATTTGACTTCAATATATTGGGGTAGGTACATAAAGATAAGATAAACATTACATGGGATATGATATACATTATTATAAGATGAAAATGTTCATTGGTAAATAAATAGATATAACTAACACATAAGTTATAGGAAAATCGATGGCTGCTGTCCTTGCTACTAGAGGAAGGCTTTGCAATAGAATTATTGTTTTGATGTGACCTGAATCTACTCCTGATTTAAATCCAATTTTATATAGAGATTCAAATGAATTCCATCACTACAGTCCACCCTGAAATCTATTTTTTAATAATATGGTTAACATTGAAGATGATTTGATGGGTTTTCATTGTTTTCGTCAGAGGTAATGTTTAGTTATTTTTAGGATTAGTATCGTATAATAAAATGGAAACCCTTAAGAATAAGACATAGTGTAAGAAAACTACCATAAATATTGATAAGTATAGTTTAAGTGGTTTATCAAGAAATTAAATCACTATCTGGATACTACAATTGGATGTGGTTCGGAAATAAGTGTACCTAGGGGTAACAACACTGACAAGGTGTGTTGAGCCTGACTTGGAAGACCCTGGTACATGACAATGAACCATTCTAAGGACCTAGTTTGACACTCCTGGAGAATATGTTTTGGTAAATATGTAATCTCATTATGAATAATTTTTAAGGAAATAAAAAATACAATAAGGGTCTATGTAATGAAATTGATAATCAATAACATAGATTGAATCATATAAATTCATATGTTTAGAAAATTTATTTAATTTATATGATACAAATTAAATTTTATTGTATTCTTTTTAATGAAATAAAAACGTTAAAATAATCATAACTACTTTTACTTTTATTCGAGGCATTTTCATAAAATAAGAGGAATTGTGTAAACATCCATTTAATAGGGATATGTGATTAATGCACCAACGAGAGGCCCAAACTGGCAGGATCTAGAAACTCTAAAATTATTATGAAACTCTCTCAAAAGACAATGGTTTTGAATATAATACTTGAATAGGTGGATCTTCCAAATCCCAGTTAAGGATAAAAATCTTCAATTCAGTCATTTATGAGAAAAATTCCTCTGAAATTAAATGGATAATCATATCCCTTAATCGTGGAACAATAGATAAACTCCATTGAAAATAACATCTCGATTATTCATTTTTATGAACATGGGAAGGGTCTTATGGATTTTTTTTCCAACAGAGGGATAAGCTTAACAATTATAGACATTGATCATGAAAATGAATATTGAGTACGTGATTGAAGCCATGTGGTGTTTGGAATTCCAGAAAAAAAAATTAAAAATATTTTCCTATCATTATCCTTCATAAAATGGAATTGCATTTACTTCCCCTCAAGAAAAAAATGAAAAATCTCTAGGCGTGTATGAGTAAGACATAACTATAAATTCATGATACACCTTCGGGTTTTTTAACCTTGAATTCAAATTTGACCACTTATTTTGTTGGATAAAACCCAATATTTAAAAATCCCTGCTGATCTATGACATTGATATCCATGAGAAAATATCCCGATGTTACCTCAATATACAAATAGAGATCATTGAATCTCTAGGGTATCATGGGGATAAGAAGCGGAAACTGGGGATTAATTTTTGTGGTCAGATAGAGAAATATATGGGATCTATGAAATATCAACATCAAACTTGTAAATAGTGTAGAATTTAGAAAATCAAAATTACTATAGAATAATAATGTAATTCTTAAGGTGTGGTAAGGAAGGGAACCTAGACAATGATCTGTGACCAGAGAACTACACTAATATAATAGAGTAAATAAATGATATACTCAACCCCTAGAGCATTTGTCACGAACCTCCCTCACCAAAATGAAGGATGGTACAACATATGTCTAGACCCTTCCATTCTCATGTTTAAGGAATGATAATTACATTAAGAGTCCTGTTGTCAATAGGTCCTAGAGTGGTGGCTAGAACAAAGGGTTTATAATCACATGTAATATGTAAGGCATTAATTTTTTTATTTAGAAGGATCAAGTGAAAAGATATTAAATCCCAAAAAACACCAAAATTAGAAGTTAATGTAAAACCAAAACAAACACATACCATATGCATGTTCCAATAATAAGTTCTACAAAAAATCAATAAAACATCAAAGAGATGCACCAAAAGAAAAGAATATATGCCACGCCAACGGTCCCAATGTTGAAACTAATAGGGTCTGTAATGGTCCTCTATGTCCTCCTGGAAACCAAAAAGTTGTTTTCAATAATTAGGGTGATCATATAGGTATGCATGGTATGGAAAACTATCACGAACTGTCCTTGGGGCCCGTGCCAGGACTACCCCACACCCGCCTTCCATAGGCCAGGGGCTGGCGACTAGCACCAAAGGGGTAATCCCGATATAAAGGGCATGAATTTCCTTTTAATCGGTAACAAACACACAATCTGACCAAAAGAAGAAGAGGCAAAAATTAATAAAATAGAAAAGTAAGGTGTGCTGATAGTTAGTGGGCTAGTATACAAACCCAACTAGAAAACAAGTACAAGTACAAGTAAAAAAGGGAAAATAACTCCGGGATCATCTAGTGGGGAATCCAACCAGAAGTCTAGGTATATAACTCGAAAAACTCATCCCTGTGGTACATCCTGTCTAGTCTAGCTCCGAGTAGTCTCCCATCCGACACCCTCAGCCTTGATCACTGATGTTTGTCGTCTGCACTGAACACAACAAGGTACGGGCAAAGCCCGTGTAGGGGTGAGTAAAAAAATACTCAATAGAGGTCCCTGAGACCCCAAAGGTCTCCTAGAATCCACTAGGATAAACAACATAAGAAATATACAATCAAAAAGTATCAACCCACCCTTCTTAGATATATGACCATACATATACCTATGTTACCAGTCACAGTCTGGCTCCAACTCTCGAGCCCAACCACAACCTAGTCCACCAAGGAAGTAAAGTCATTCACATCGATGATAATGATTGACTGAAAAGACTCATCTCATAAAAGTATACATCTTTTGTAAAGTGATATATATGACCAGATGTTGTAACTAATTCTTCTAAGCTATTAGACCCACACTGGATACAGGACCAGCTAAGCTGTCGGACCCACACCAGATACACGACCAGCTATTTTTCATCTAAGCTGTCGGACCCACACATGATACAGGACCGTCTAAGTTGTCAGACCCAAACAGGATATATGACCAGATCTTATGTTGGACACACTGAAGATTCCTATAAATTAGTCACTGCAGTCGAACCCACAGAGGATTCTGGTACAGTAGTCGTCACAGTCGAACCCACAGAGGATTCTGTCTTCTTAGTCGCAGCCAGCCCTAGGGTTCCCGCACACAGCACACTCAATTATGGGAGGGGCCTCTACTCAAGTAATGTGTCAATACATTAAAGAAGTCATTATTTTATGTATCCTATAGTTCTGTCTCATCGTAATAAACCAATGTGACAGACAACGCGTTAATCAGACGCTCGGTCTGAGAGTTATTAGCATTTTCATTTCAAGGGCCTGGTTAAATTTATGCTCAATCAAAACGTGGCCATTTTCCAAAATTGTTTGAAAATCAATTAGAGTATTGAAAAATAACAGTCTCATTGCGAGTTTCCCAATTCCACAGATGAAATTTTGATCAGAATCACGGTCTATGAGTTATTAGCATTTAATAGAATAAGGGCCCAGCCTGTCAAGACCAGTGGGCTTGCGAGTCCGACTCGGCTGGGGGGTCGGCCCAGCCTGGTGGTGTCAAACACACCTACGGACCCCAGTCGTCTTGCGGGCTGGTCCGGTTCCCCTAGTTGTGCCCCTCTTTCATATTCTGGCTGTCCACAGTCGGCCTGTTCCACCCGGTGCTCGTGGCCCGCGGAGTGGGCCGTGGTTCATCTCACACAGCGCCTGCGGGCGCCATGGTTTTCCAACCCGACCGGTTCCCCCAGCAGAGTAGCATCCAGATGCAGGCCACAGTCTACCTCAACACGGCGCCTACGTGCACCATATCTTTCAGCCCGGCCGGCTGGCGGCCGGCCGGTTTTCCCAGTAGAGTAGCCCCCCGATGCGGGCCGCGGTCTCTCTCTGCGTGGCACATGAGGGAGTCGCGATCCTCCAACGGGCAGGCCAATTGGCCGGCCAGTCATCCCAAGGTCAATTTCAATGGTGGACGGATTGGATAGATTCCTCCACACCTCCACCATGATGCGATGGCACCGCAGACCAACTTCCCTCTGCGGAGCACAACGGCACCACGCCACCTCTTCCGCGGTTCTTCTCCGGCGCGATGCGATGACACCGCACCCTTTCGGCTCTGCCCAACTTCAAACAATAAGAACCAATGGAGGGGCATTGGTCCGTGTTTGTTCGACCTGCGCCCTCCGTGTTATGGGATATCAATTGGCCAACGACCAACCAAATCATTCATCAAAGAATGATGGTATAATTTTATCAAATTAAAAATAAACAAATCCCCCTACCTCGTATATTGTCGTTGAACGATAACGAGTTGTGGAAGATGGACGGAGCGGAAGATGGACGTTGTTCTGTCAACGTTGGAAGGGAAGACGTTGTCGTTGGTGACACTGTTCTGGGGAAGCGTCTTCCCTTTCTTTCCCTGGTTGGAATGGAAGGAGACACGTCATCGTTCATCAGTGGAAACAGAATTCATCATCGAGAAAAATAGTGGTCTTCCTTGTCATCTCTCCAATGGTTATACCAACTCCAAAATAAAATCTCATGTTCCCTTATTTTAATGTTGGCATAATGAATTAAAATGAATTCCAAAACTCACAATAATTAATTAAGTTAGTTCACTGAATTTAATGCACGGAGTTGGCAAGAATTCCATGGGATTCAAATAATTATTTACATGGGTGTGTTGGCACATTAAAGGGATGTACAGTTTAAAGGGGTTCCAAGGGGAGTTTCAGGGGGTTGATCTTTTGTGGGCCCCACCACATAATATCCTCCCATGGGACGTTATGTGGGGGTTGACCACACCTCCATGTTACCTTTGGATGATTAAATCACCTTTTAAATAAAAATATGTCACACATACTTTTATTATGTTTTTTAGAAACCCCAATTAAAAACTTCCATTCACATCAGAACGCAACTACGGTAAAGGTCTTCTTAAGAAAATATCGGCACTGCGAGTTAATCAGCGTCCTCATATTTTAATTTCGAGCACCATTTAAAAAAGATAGAAAACCCCCCACTTATTTTTACTGAACATACCCAAAAAACATTAGAAATTGATTCTGGGAATGCTGGGCCTTGGAATCAAGTTCCATTAGAAACATCAAACTCAAAAAATTCCCGTGTATTTAAAAATAATTCCGGGAAATTTCTGGGTTATAGATTCTCCCCACCTCAGGGTTTTACACCCCCTTAAGCTAAAAAACACACTAAGGGATCAAATGGGGGTACATAGCATGCATATGAGCCTCCTGCTCCCATGTGATCTCCTGTAGGTTCCCGTGCTGCCAGCGAATGCACATCAGAGGAATCATCTGTCCACATAGGACTTGCTCATGTCGATCCTGAATGTCCAATATAACTTTCATTAAAGTCACCCCATCATCTATTTCCATCTCCCCATGGTCGATGATGTGAGATGGGTTGTCCACGTATCTCCTCACCTGAGATACATGGAAGACATCTTGAAAACGGTGCAACTAAGGTGGAAGGGGCTGGCAGTAAGCCACCTGGACAACTTTTTCGAGTACTTGAAATGGTATTATGAATCATGGAGATAAATTTCCGACTCAGCGAAATCTCTATAGACCTTAGTGATTTGAGACCCATAGAAAGATGTGGTCACCATCCTCGAACTTTAGTGGTGTCTGTCTCCTATCAGCATGGGACTTCTGTCTGCTCAGTGCAGTCTTCATCTACTCTCGGATGATCTGCACCTTCTCTGTCATAGCCTTTACCATCTCTGGTCCTACCAGTGCTGACTGTCCTAGGTTAGTCCAGCACAGTGGTGATCCACAAGGTCGGTCGGAAAGTGCCTCGTAAGGCTCCATCCTGATGGTGGAGTGGTAGCTGTTGTTGTATGAAAACTCTTCTAAGGGTAAGGGATCCTCTCAACTATGACCAATGTCAAGGACACATACACGAAGCATGTCCTCGAGAGTCTCAATGGTCCCCTTAGTCTGACCCTCCGTCTGAGGATGAATGGTGGTGCTCTTGAGAAGCGGCATCCCAAAAGCCTCCTATAACCCCTTCCATAGACCGGAAGTGAAACGAGTATCTCGATCAAAGACGATCATCGATGTCAGTCCATGAATTCATGTGATCTCTTGTATGTAGAGGCATCCTAAGCACTCTACTGAGCCCTGCTCTTTGATTTTTAAGAAGAGGGCCAAATTGGTGAGTCGGTCGACAATCACTCAGATAGAGTCATGTCCTTTGGATGTACCTGGTTGTCCCGTCACAAAATCGTTGGATATCCCATCCCACTACCTCCTTGGGACCTCTAAGGGCTGAACCAATCCTGCTAGAACCTGGTGCTTCACCTTCCCTTGCTGAGAAGTGAGGCATCCTGAAACAAACTCTGCTACTGCCTTCTTCATACCCGACCACAATTGCTATTTTCTAAGGTCCTCATACAACTTTTCCACTCCTGGATTCACCGCTAGAGGGGAAGTGTGGATCTCAGTCAAAAAAATCCTTCAATAGTGCAACTGATATCATGGTTCATCCTCTGAAGAGGATGACATGCTCCCCAACTTCAGAAAACCCATCAGGTGTCTACCCTAAGGATATCTGAGCACATCGCGTCTCATAGTAAACATCCCCATGTTGTGCCTCTCTGACTCTCTAATGATGTGCATGAGTGACTGTGAAAAATTGCAGAAAGGATGCTCCATCTCTATCCACAAAGGATATTTACAACGTGGTCAGCTGCTCTATCACCTCTCCTATATGTTGAATGCTTGATCTCCTTATAAGATAATATTCTACAATGTTCCCATTACTATGAGTGTATACTATAATGAATTCATAGTCATAGAGGAACTTGAGCTTTCGCCTCAGTCTCCGGTTCAGGTCCTTCTGCGAGAAGATGTACCTGAGACTGTAGTGGTCAGAGTAGACAGTAAAACGATCGCCCATCAGACTGTGATGCCATGTTTTCAAGGCGTGGACCAATGCTTCTAACTTAAGGTCATGGGTAAAGTAGTTCTCCTCATGTTGTCTTAACTGTCAGGAAACATAAGAGATCATTTCTCACTCCTGCATCAGGACACTTCTGAGTCCGGTCCCTGATGTTTCACAGTAAACTATGAACCATACTCCCTCCTCTGGTAGCCTCATGATGGGCGCACTGGTCCACCTCTACCTCAGCTCCTAAATGCTCTGCTAGAATCTATCTGACCACACGAAGGGTTTCCCCTTCTTCTTCAATTCTGAAAGTGGTGCTACAACCCAGGAGAAATCTAGCACAAATCTCCGATAGAACCCAGCCAGTCCCAGAATACTCCACACCTAACTCTATCT
This sequence comes from Viscum album, assembly GCA_963277665.1. Taxonomy (NCBI): domain Eukaryota; kingdom Viridiplantae; phylum Streptophyta; class Magnoliopsida; order Santalales; family Viscaceae; genus Viscum; species Viscum album. The sequence continues at coordinate 910,275,804 of OY728148.1, forward strand.
TATATATTTATAATATTTTTATAGTATATTTTTATAGTATTTATTTTTATATTTATATTATTATTTTATATTATTATTTTTGTTTTATTTATTTTACATTATTATTTATATTTTGCTTGGATATGGAGATCATCATGGTGGTTCTAGTATCAATCTAAGGTTTCAATCGATTGATAGGGTATTAACAATATAAATTCTTTCATATAAGGTTATGTTTAGTATTATTTAATGTAAAATTGAATTTTTATACCACGCAAGCACTACCTCGATCTTCACTAGATCCACTGCAACACCAGCCTCCGAGATGATGTGTCCTAAGATGTGAACCTCTCGAATCCTGAACTGGCACTTCAAGTGATAAACATAAAGCTGGTTCTCTTTGAGTGTGCCCAGTATTACTCGAAAATGGTAGGCATTCTCCTCCTCAGTAGTTAAAAACATCAGTATGACTCTGATGAAGAGTACAACAGAGAGATCGAGGTAATGCTAGAATATACTATTCATTAGACTCATGAACACCGCTGGTGCATTGGTTACGGCAAAGGGTATATCCAAGAACTCATAGTGGCCATACCGACACCTGAATGTCATATTTGGTACATCCTCGTCTCAAACTATGAGCTCGTGATAGCATGACATGAAGTCTATCTTCGAGAACCATCATGATCCCTTGAGATGATGAAAGAGGTACTCAGTACTCACGAGTGGGTACTTATTCTTCATGGTCACCTAATTCAGGAGACGGTAGTCGACACATAGTCACAAGATCCCATCCACCTTCTTGGAAAACATAATTGGAGATTCCCAGGATGAGACACAAGGTCGGAGAAACCCATTCTCCTACATGTCCTCCATATGTACCCACAACTCACGAAGCTTGGCAGGAGCCGTCCAATATGCTAGATTAGATTTCGATGTCGTCCTGGGGTACAAATCAATTTATAAGTCTACCTCTCTGTGAGAAGGTAGTCCTGGAACGTCATCAGGGTAAACATCCCCGTACTGACCCACCACAATAGAAAAACCCAGACACTGCACATCAACCGATCTGAGGATGAGACTAGCCAACTGATGTGTGATCGACTACCCCCTCCTCTGTGTAAATCCATCCTAAGCTCCAAAGTCTCCCTTCACACTGGTGAAGGTGAAAATGGTCCCATCCGTGCTCATACACCGCACTTTTCGCCTAATACAGTCAATCTGTACATGAACTGAGGATAAGAAGTCTATACCAAGGATGACGTCATATGGCCTCGACGCCGCTACAAGAAGATCCTAGCCGGATCTGTCGCCTCCTAGAGTAAGCTCACACTACCGGCACCGGTGCGTAATATTCGAGTATGCTCTCGACAGAGTCTCTAGCCATAAGGATCAAGTGAACTGAACCGTCAGAATCTCCATGCTCTGAACGAGGGTAGTGGAAATAAAACTATGAATCACACCTGTGTCTATGAGTTCTGCAGCAAGGGTGGAGTAGACACAAATAATACCTCAAATCACCTCATGTGCACCTTGGTCATAGGCCTCGACTTCCTGGAGCTGAGCCCACCTCTATCCGCCATCTCCCTGTGGTCGGGGTGGACCTCCTGGTGGTGGTGGTGGTAGGGCCTTGAATGGTTGTCCACCACCCGCTGTATAGAAAACTCCTCTACCACATCAGCCTACTCCCAACAGACCACCACGGTCGAACCTCTACCTCTGCTGGGGAGGTCCCTCTAATGTCTGTTGCTTATTTTCATGGCGGTCACAACCCATGTGACCCTACCCACCACATGCATAGCACTGCCTGGTCCTCGTATAGCTGGATCTGTCTAATGTGCCCCTCACAACTGAACCTGTATCCTAGGGTCTCCCACCTAATTTCCTAGTCTTCTTGGGAATCTGTGGCATCTTTCTACTACAGGATGCAGAAAACTCCACTACGTGTCACCGTCTGGTGGGTCTTGCTGTTGATGACTACTCAGTGAAAAACTCTCCACTATAAGGGCTCGCTCCAGCACCCATAATTATTTCGGGATGCTGAGGGGGATTATCGAAGCCCTAATCTCGGGCCTGATTCCGTTCCTGAAGGTCTGGTCCCTAAAGAATGGGTCCCATACCATATCTGTGGAGTACAGTGAGTGGTCGGTGAACCTTGCTGAGTACTGAGCTACTATCATGTTGCCCTACTGCAGATGAAGTAACTCCTGAATCCACACCATACGAATGGTGGCTGAAACAAACTCTGAGCGAAAAGACTCTAAAAATCATTATACTGTAATGATGTCTCTTCATGAACCTAGAGCATCAGCCTCCACCATCTGCCTACTGATACATGTAGAAGACTTGCATCAAGGATCACATTGAGATCAGCTAGTGTACCTAAAATTCTGAAAACACTCACGATACCCTCCAGCAAATCCCCAACTGCATGTGGGTCCGTATCTCCCCGGAACCTGGGCGGCCTCTGGAACTGGAACTCATGCAACGCACTCAGGTGGCATGCACTCTCTGCTGCTAGACCCGGTGGTATCGGTGGCCCAGTGGGTAGTGGTACCACTGGTACCTCCGCTGTGATGGGGCCCTGCACCGATGCCTCGTCGCTCGGTTGGCTACCATCTCGTACGAAACTCAAAACCCTAGTGGGTTGCTTTACCATAGTGGGTTGCTTTCGTGGGGGAATACTGAAAAGAAACAGGTGGACCACAGTTAAAACATACTACCTTGTGAGCTGACACAATGTAATCATGACGGACACTTTTTCAAGGAAACACACTCCCAATCAGTGATTTCATGCAATTAGTCGGAGATCAGAAGTCAGAGTCCACGTGTATTGATATGTCGACCGCAGAAACAACACTGGTTTCCCTAAACGGATAACCACTCCCAAAACACTTAGCACTATTACTGTAAAAAAAATCAGAGTCCATGTTAAATAGTAGAATCGACTCCTCTGATACCAATTTGTCACGACCCGTCCTCGGGGCCCGTACCATGACTACCACAATCCCACCATTCATAGGCTAGTGGTTGTCCACTAGCACCAAAGGCATAATCAGGGAAGACATTTCCTTTTAAACTGTAACACACACACAATCTTAACACAAGCAGAAGAGGAAACAAGTACTAAAATATTAATGTAAGGAATGATGAAATTATGTGGGCCAGTATACTAACCCAAATGAAGAACAAGTACAAGTACAAGTAAAAAAGGAAAAACAGCTCCTAGATCATCCACTGGGTAATCCTACCTGAAGGGTAGATACAGAACTTGAACAACTTGTCCCTACAGTGTCTCATCTAGTCCAGCTCTGAGTAGTCACACGTCTGACACCGTCAGCCACGATCACTACTGGTCATCATCTACAAAGAAAACAACAAGGTGTGGGAAAAGCCTATGCATGGGTGAGTATAACAATACTTAGTAGGGGACCCCGAGACCCCCGAATGTCTCCCATAATCCACAAGGTTAAACCACAGAAGAAAGATACAATCATGAACTGTCATCCAACCCTACTTAGATATGTGCCCATATATATACCTAAGTTACTAGTCACAGTCCGACTCCAACTCTCGAGTCCAAACACAACATAGTCCACAAAGGAATTAAATCCAATCACATAAATGATAATAATTGAAAGACAAGACTCAGCTCACACATGTATACATCTTTCGTAGAGTGATATAAATGATCCAATGTAGTCACTGATTCATCTAAACTATCGGAACCACACATGATACTGGACCAGCTAAGCTGTCGGACCCACATAGGATACAGAACCATCTATTTTTCATCTAAGTTGTCCGACCCAAACTAGATACAGGACCAACTATGTTTTTGGACCAAAACATGATACATGACCATCTATTGTGTTGGACCTATGGATGATTCCGGTACAGTAATCATCGCAGTACAACCCACAGAGGATTCTAGTACAGTAGTCGTCGCAGTCGAACCCATGGAGGATTCCGTCATCTCACTCACAACAAGCCCTATGGTTCCTGCACACATCACTCTCGATTCTGGTAGGGTCCAATCCTCGCGAAAAGTGTCAATACATAAAAAAATTCCTATGTTTATGTATCCCATAGTTCCATCTCATCGTAAGAATCCCAATGTGACAGAAGACACATAAATTAGATGTACGTCCTAAGAGTTATTGGAATTTCCATTCCAGGGGCTCGATTGAATTTACGCTTGATCCAAACCGATCCATTTTCCAAAATTTTCCAAAACTCAGTAAGAGTATCACAATAGAACTGCGTCTTGGTGAAGCTCCCAGTGCTACAGACGGAACATCGATCATACACGCGGTCTAGGAGTTATTCACATTTAAGCAAAGAAGGGCTCGACCCATCATGCCCAAGTGGGAAGGTGGGTAATCCCATTTAAGAGAAGACGGGTCAGGCCCATCAAGACTAGTGGACTGGAAAGTCAGTCCAACCCGGATCGGTGGGTCTGACCCGGTTGGTGGGTCGGCCCAGCCCGGTGGGGAACGACCCACCTACAGACCCGGCCCGCGCTGTGGGACGGTCCGATTCGCCTGGCGGTGCTAAGAGGCACCACCTACATCGCTGTCCGGGCGGACATAGCCAGTGGGTTCTGCCCAACAAACAAGGCCCGCGAAGCAGGCCGTAGTTACTCCCATGTGGTGCTTACGGGCGATGCCATTTTCTAGCTTGCCCGACAGGCGGCCAGCGAGTTCGCCTAGCAGAGCGGCCCGCAGATGCGGCCTGCTCCCTTTCTCCACGTGGCGCATGTGAGCGCCGCATCTTCCACCTTGGCCGGCAGGCAGCCGACCAATTCACGCAGAAGAGCAGAACGTGGATGTGGGTCGTGGCCTCCCTATACGGGGACCCTGCAGGCGCCTTGGTCTTCTTACGGGCCGGCCGGTCATCCCGCGGTCTGGTTCCATTGTGGTTGGCTCGGCCGGTTGCCTCTGCACCTCCACCATGGCACGGTGATGCTACGCCGCCTCCACCGTGGTTCTTCTCTTGCACGGTGCGATGGCACCATGCCCTTTTAGCTCCTCCTCCGACATTAAATAAAAAGAAACAATAGAGGCGCGTCGGGCCGTGTTTGTTCGGCCCGCGCCCTCCGCATTAGCGGATATAAATTGGTCAATGATGAACCAAAGCATTCATCGAAGAATGAGGGTTTAATATTATCCATTTATAAATAAAAAAATCCCCTACATCGAATTTTGTCATTGAATGATGTTGAGTTTCGAAATATGGACGTCGCGGAAGATGGAAGTCGTTCTGTCAATGTTTGAGTGGATGATGCTTTCGTTGGTGACGTTCTTCACAGGCAGCATCTTCCCTTTCTTTCCCAAGTTGGAAAGGAAGGAGACACGTCGTCGTTTTTCAATGGAAACAACGTTCTTCGACTAGAGAATAGTGTTTTTCCAAGCCAACTCTCCAACAATTATGCCAACCCCAAAATAAAATATTATGATCAATTATTTTAATGTTGGCAAAATGAATTCAAAAAATTTCAAACAATCGCGTTAATTAATTATGCTGGTTCACATAATTTAATGCATGGAGTTGGAGAAAATTCCAACGGATTCAAATAATTAATTACAAGGGTGTGTTGGCACATTAATGGGAAGATAGAGAGTTTAAAGGGGGTTCAAGGGGTGTTTAAGGGGGTTGAGATTTTGTGGGCCCCACCACATTATATCCTCCCATGGGAGGTTATGTGGGGGTGGGCCCCACCTCAAACTTCCCATTGGAGGATTAAATCACCTATTATATAAATATATGTCACACATAATTTTATTATATTTTTTAGAAACCCCAATTAGAAACGTCCACACACGTTGGAACACAATTGTTGTAAAGGTATCTTTAAGTGAATACCGGTGATGCGATTTCATCGGTGTCCTCAGATTTCAATTCTGAGCACCAGTTCAAAAGGTAGAAAAACTCACACCTACGTTTACTAAATGTACCCAAACAAAACATTAGAAATTGATTCCAGGAAAACTGGGTCTCGGAATCATGTGTCGTCAGAAACTGCAGACTCGTAAAATTCCCATGTATTTAAAAACAATTCCATGAAATTTATGGGTCATTAAAAAAACCCAAAGCTCTCGAGCTCAAGTGGGGAGGGATTCTAACGCCCCGTTAGAAATGTAGATATCTAAAGAACATAGTAATGAAACTATCCATCTAAATCTTACCAAGGCACACACCCCAAATAAAACAAGTAAAGTAATATTAATAACACATATATTATAGGTACATGCACCACTTTCCCACTTGTTATTGAAGAAAACCAATGCGTTAGACCTCCTCCACCATTCTCACCACTATCACACTTCCAACCCCCACCCGCACACACCTGGAATACCACAACCACACATCCCACCAGCAATAACTTGGTCCACAACAACCACATGTAACCATGCCAGTTGACACCTTGGCCAAAACAACTACCTTACTCCCAAAGACACCTATGACTTATTCTAAAGACCTTAGAAAAAAACATTCCCATATGCACATGGGAAAAACACCACATCATACACTCTCTGAATAATCATGGGGTATAATGGACCTCTGGCCATCACAACCGACCAGATGAGTCTTGAGATACTCAAGAAAGGGTGCAGCAATGTAGCTAATAACTAGACACTTATAGGGGTGTTGGAAAAAACACCATCCCCCTTGAAATGGGGTAGTTCAACATGAAGTGCTCAAATTTTGTGGGGCATGAATAAGAAACATAAGAACTAAACTATACATATAGGTAACCAAGAGCTCATCCCATCATAGGGGTTTAAATCCCATCCCATAGACAATCACCCTTGTTACTATTCATTCATAAAAATCGCAACAATGACAACCCAGTCACACTCATTCTGAGAAAAAAATTCCCCATTTCATTCCATTCTTGTTATCATATTCAAGTCATTACATTTAAATAATTCATCACAAATGGGAGAATAACATGCATAGCCACAATTCATGGAAGGAAAAATAGCCAAGCATCAATTTAAACATTCACACACAGTTCTATTATAATTTCACAAAAAAAGGGAACCATGAGTCCCCCAATGTACTGGAAATAAACCAAGCCCCAACAAACAACCCTAAATCCTTGAACTAACAATTTCATAATAGGGTATCCCATACCCATACATGTCACCTCACAAACATCAAGAAAACCAATCATACACATTTCTTGAACAATGAAATGACGTTTTCTGAATTAAACACACCATTCCTATAGTTTGGTGTTTCCATTTGGTTAACCGGGGTGATCACAGAAGGATTATTATTCACTGGGAACCCATTTAAATCAACCGAGATTATTTGATTAATCAGTTTCCATGTTACAAACCTTCAATAAAAACAATATCATGAAAAATAGAGGTTCATTAGTGAGCAATAAGGACCACGAACGAAAAATATATTAATTGGACATAATCCCATACAGATTTACGACATAAGAAATGGTAAAAAAGTACACCAAAATCATTTAACATTCCCCTACATTCTTAAACACAATTTTATATATTCATTATGATTTGGTTACTCCATCCCTACAAAAACATCATCATTTCCACACCACATGATACCCATCAATGTGAGACGAAGGAATAACCATACATAGATGATCAGTGATCGATGTTTTTACCCTTAGTCCAAGAACTGGAGAAACACATATTGTAGGAGAGGAACTCTGGGGACTACATGAGTGTGTTGAAAGGGCTCTAGAATAATTACACCACTTTTCATGGGAAGGGTGACTCCAAAACACACCAAGGTAATGAAAATGGGCTGGCCAAGAAGATGTAAGAATTTTCATGAGCTAAAAGACGAGATCCTAGAGTTAGAGGATATGAAATATTGAATGGATTTAATGGCAGATCATGGTTTCACCACGTGGTTGGATGGTTACACAAAATGGAATTAATTTTTATTTAATAATTCTCATCAGAGAGGTGTCCGTAATAGTTTTGCATTAAATTATTTCATTTAAATTGATTAGAATAGGTCTGTTAAGGGTTTCTCCACTCTAAGGGGATTTAAAACATTGTTTATGGGGCTAAAAATGGATTTACACCACTTTAAAAAAGGTTAAAAGACATAAAAGTGGTTTTTTGGGAGAACTGGGGAAGGAAAACCCAAATAAGCCCCTATGTCACTTAACAGTGTCACCAATGAGTGACACCACGGTGACATCCTGCCACTGCCACACTGCCCTCCAAACTTACTAATGGGGTCCAGGGTGCCCCAAATATCTGAAAATGGAAATGTAATAGACTAGGAGGTTCTGGGCCATTACATTAGATACCTATCAAACTATTCTAATCCTCAAGAAGAAAAAATAATTCCAATTATACAGAGAGGTGTCTGAACAACAACCTTTAAAGATACATCTCACGGCCAAACAACCCTAGACACCTGAGAACACCTCTCCCTGAACTGACCACACAAAAAATAAGGTTCACACCATCCAGTCTTATGGATTATGTAATCCCTTCCCCCATGTTAGAATAATATACTATATGTGCATCACTGACTACCTCGCACTAGTTTAATCACACCCACATTAATGAATATTGATTAGGGATTATGACCTCCCCTTTTTCCATAGTCATGACTCTTCATAGACACATAGAGTACAAGGAAAAACAACACATTTCATAGTTGACAAGGTCAACTACTACATAACGAAACGATTACAGAACATAACAGAAAATAACTCCAAAAAACTCTTGGTACTGGGCACACATTTGTGCCTCTCATTTATAGGAACTCTCCTTGAGCCCACCATGACTCCATAACACGTGAACAAAGGGAATGAGTTTTCCATGAAGCACCTTCTCCTCACAATCCATTATCCTCACTGGATTCTCTATAAATGTCTTTTTGTCCCCGATATCCCGCTTTCCCCATTCAAGGATGTGTGAGTAATCATGTAGATACTAACAGAGCTGAGACACATAGATGATGTCGTGCACCCTTAGTTTCAGCAGTGGTAGCGCCATCATATTTTCCAATTCACCGACCAATCACAACACCTCAAAGGGTCCAACGAAACTGGGAGAAAGCATTCCCCACTGCCTAACAACCATTTACCACATCGAGGGGAGACCTTTAAGGACACATGTTCCCTGAACTCGAACTCCAAGTGTCTCCTCCTATGATATTCATATGACTTTTTTTGCTTTTGAGATACCTTCATCCTCTCCCTTATAAGATGAACATTCTCCTTAGGGATTTTCACTACCATGAGGCCAAGAACTCATGCTTCCCTGACCTCTTCCCATCACCTTTGTGAGCAACAAGTCCCCTTGTATAATGCGTTGAATTGAGAAATGCCAATTGTAGAGTGATATATAATTTTTTAGGCATTCTCTGCAAGAGGAATGTGTTGTACCAATAATTCTCCAAAGTCCCAGACACATGACCATAGCATATCCTCCAAGGGATGGATGGTGCCCTCTGTCTGCCCATATTTCTAGGGGTGGAAAGTAGTTCGGAGGCATAGCTGGGTGCCAAAAGAATGTTTCATTCATCTCTAGACATGTGACGTAATCTAGGTATCCCAATATCTAACTATAGACATTTTAACTCCATGAAACCACACCACCCCATCCATTTACTTTTGTGCTAAGGCATCCACTTCACATGACTCCTGGATTTCTAATGAGTGTGATGATTTTGATAACCAGTACACCACTACCATGATATCATTCCATACTAGTTAATCCCTACATATTCTTGTGATGAAATCCAAAAATATTTCATCCCACTTCTACTCAGGGACATATAATGGCTTCAACAAACCTCCTAGAACACAGTGTTTAACCTTCAAATGCGTACACACGAGGCACCTTGCCTCAAACTCTACCACTTCCTGCTTCACCTCGGGCCACCAAAATTGACACCTCATGCCCTGGTACATCTTTGAATCTATTAGGAGAAAATCCAAGTGCGAGTTTTGTATCTCACCTATAACACTCTCACATATTTCCCTCGAGAGAGACAAAATTTCGTGAAATAGAATCTGTTTTTGTCAATCATAGGTCAATCCATCCAGAGCATTTCCTTGGATAACACAACCGTGTATCACTTAACTCTCTATGTATCCTCACTGAGACTCCTCCTCATACCACAATAGAGATGACTATACTTTCATTGAAATAGTCATCCACAACGATCCTACACCCTTGTATTCCGGTTTAGGGAATCTAACTCCTACATTTCATTCTAATCATATACAGATTCTCAAACAACATATTTAGGCGACTTCCAACTCATACAATCATTCACCACATTCCACTTACCTATGGTTTAGGAAATTTCGAAGTCGTATTCTTGAAGAAACTACATCCCCCTCCATTTACACAATTTCAGGTCTCACTGAGAGAGGATATATATTAAGATCTTGTGATCCATGAGGACCACAAAACACTCCCCGATGAGGTAGTTCCAAAAAAACATTAGTGAAAATATAACCCCTATGAGATCCATGTCGTCGGTGGAATAGTTACACTCATGGGAACGTAAATACCTTGAACCATTTGAGATAACCCCTGCTGTTGCCTCAGAACACACCCAAAGACATTTCCTGAGGCATTATAGAGCACCTCAAAAATCCACCCTATCTTCTGGAAACCTCCAAAATTGGGCACTAACCAAATTAACAATTAGAAGAATGAAGGTTTACTAACACTAATGACTCCACACGAAGGCCTGGTCCATTCTTGTCAATGTTGTTAGAGGTGCTGTAACTCCGGAGTATTTGGGCATGAATGTCTTGTAGTAACATGCTAATACCAGGAAACTACAAACTTCTGACATATACTTGGGTGCTACCCAAGATAAAACTACCTAAACCATCAACAGTTCCAATTATATTCCCTGACCAAACTCTATGTGTCTATGGAAGTGCACATCTCATGTCGATAATATGCATTCGGACAACTTCCTGTAGAGCTGGTGCAGTCAGAGGATCCCTAAAACCATTCTTAGATGTTCGGTGTGATCCTTCTATGTTATTTAGTAGATCAAGATGTTGTCCATAATAGAAACTATGAACCAATCCATATATTCTTGGAAGACAGAGTTCATGAGCCCCATGAAGATGGCTGGTGCATTCAAAATGATGAACGACATGACTAGGATTTCAATGTGTGTATATCTTCACCTAAAGTCAGTCCTTGATATGTCACCCTTATTCACCAACAACTGGTGTTATCCTGACCACATGTCAATCTGGGAGAACCATCCTACCCCATTCAACTAATAAAAAATGTCATATATCCTCAAGGGAGTGTAACGGTTCTTAACAGATACCTGATTCAGTCCGTGATAGTCTTTGCACAGCCTAAGACAACCATCTTCCTTCTTCGTGAATAAGGCCGGAGCACCCCATAGTGACACAATTGGTCGAACAAAATCCTTCCTCATCATATCTCTAATATGAATCCATAACTCCCAAAAAATAGAAGGCACCACTTGATTGGGAGCTTTCTAAATCAGACGGGCACCCGGTGGCAAGTCTATACTGAACTCAACATCATGTCGTGGGTGTGGAGCCACCACCTCTTCATGGAAGAAGTTTATTAAATCACTAAAAATTCAAAAAATATCCACCATCACAAAGTCTTATGACTCAATGTAAAAATTATGTAACAAGGAATAAAGAGGCCACACTCACCAGATGCACTCCTTGAATCACCACTTGCTGGAAAAAGTCACATGTCAACTGCCCATATCTAAAAACAAAACCTTTCTTTAGATGAAGTAGATAACATTGCACAAAATGAACCACTAGTTGATGCCCACAATTAAATTGAATTGATTCATATATAATAAAATAAGTTCCCCACTAGACTGATGTGGCCCTACCATCAGTCTATGTCCCTAAAAACATGAGACAAATTGGTCTAACCTCCGACTAGCATACTCAAAACCAGTGGTACGAGAAGTCTCTCTGCATCTAGACACAACAAATGGGAAATACTAGGTGCAACAAAGGAGTGATAAGCTTTTGAATCAAAAAAAGGCATAAGAAAGAGTGTTAAATATTCAGATCATACCTCAAATGACTTCTGGCCCTTCTGAAATTGCTGCCTATGAGGCATGCAACTGTCCACCCCAATCTCCTATGCACCTCGGCTGTCGACCGCCTCCTTGATCGTGCCCTGGTCGAGGTGCCTAAGGAGCACCCTAAGGTCAGCCTCCTCCCACAATGTCTGCACTTGGATAAGTGTTGGCTCTTAGTCCCTATTACTATGACTAAAATAGCTTGGTTGGAAGCCACTACTGTTGAGGTGGGTGCTGAACCTACCCACTCCTACAATACTGCACTCGGTCCCAACAATAATTCTTAAGAAGTCCTTGACTACCACATATGAAGCATCTCGGTCATGGACCTGCAAAGAATGGAGAGGAGTGGGATATCGAAACTGAAATGTTGGGGCCTACTCCCCATAGGCCAAATCCTAGAAGTCCCTGATGCTAGAGGACTGCTACTGATAACCATACTATTTGATGATCCCAATTGGATCCCCTCTCACAACACTCAGCTTAGTTGTTTCATCCCCTCAACCACATTAACATGCTTCTTGATCTCCATGTATACTGATAGAGTGAAAGGAGTAACAACATATGGAAATGAAGGTTGAAGTGATGCATCTAAATGTTTCACCTAGGAATCCTCATCCAGAATGTTGTCTGGTGAAAAGTGAAGGAGATCCTTGAACATTATCCCTAACTCCCTCACTAACCTACTCTCATACTGAAGGGAGTGTATATCTTGCCTCTTCTCCGACCTCATCATGGAAGAGAAGAATTCCACCTAGAACTCTCTCTCAAAGTCTGTCCATGAAATATCAGCCTCCCTCTTATCCACAAGATAGAGCATAAACCACTGACGTGTTGTTCTCCACATTTGGCATACAGCCAGTGAAACCCAATACTGAGTCAGAGACTAGATCACGATGAATTCTACCACTAGCTCTTCATGCCAGCTCTTTGTCTCCATGTATGAGATGCATTCTTCATACTTCTCAAGGGTTTATCATTAACGAAATGAAGCGTCCTCTACCTCATGTCATCCTTCTCCTATCGATCAACCCAGTACTTATCAACTACATCTTCTTCCTAGGCCTTGATCTACCCCACTACTCATTGTCTCGGTCTAGGTTCAATATCTACAATTTAAAAAGAATGAATAATCCTGAGTATTTTAAAATTCATCTTTTAAATTATTCTTAGACTTTTTTATTTATACTAAATTTCCAAAATACCCAGGAAAACCAGAACAGAAGTAATTATGATTCATGTACCATTTCTATGGTCTCTACCCGGTAACCAGCATACCCTCACTTTGTCGTTCAGTAGGTCCAGAGTCCTTGTATCAGATCATTAGGTGCCCTAAAATCTCATGTCCTAGCTGGTCTTCCCAAATCTATTTCACATGCCATGATTTCATAACACTATTTCCCTACCATCCCATGAAATTTTCAATGTGCCTAACTCTGAAATCTATCAAATCTCTCAACCTACCTTCGATACTATTCATTCAGGACCCGCCATTACCTAAATAAGGGAAGAAAAAATAGATTTCCATAACCTTCCTTCCTCAAGATGAAGGAGAGATAATAACCCCCCTGAGACCAACCTTCAATAGGTCCCAGAGTGGAAACTAGATCCAAGGGAAATAAATCAGATGAAATATGGAAGGAATTACCCTTTTTATATAATATGATCAGGGTATAAGATAGTAAATCCCCAACAACACCAATACTATAAGTAAAAGTAATTATAAAACAAACCATTTAAATATGAATGTTCCCATAATAAGTGCTAAAAAAATAAAAGAAAACTCCAAAGGGAAGTACCAAATGAAAAGAAATGAAGCAATGCCAATGGCCCAAATGTCCGAACTAATAGGGTCTGGCATGGTCATCAAAGTCCTCCAAGAATCTAGAAAATAGTTTTATATACATAGGGTGAGAATACATCTATACTCAGTATGTAAAAACAAAAGCTCTCGTACACAAGTGGGGAGGCATTATAATTCCCCATGAGAAAAAAGATAACCAAATCCCCTAGTAAGGAAACTATCCACCCAAACCTCACCGAGTCACACTCCCAAAATAATGATAGAAAAATAAATAAATAATAATCACACATCATTGTTTGGGTACCCTGCACCACATTCCCAATAGTTATTGACGAATACATAAGAATCAGACCTCCCCCACAATTCTCACCATAGTCCCAGTGGCATACCCCACCCACACACACCTAGTTTACCACAACCTCACATCCCGCAGACAAACTCCTAGGCCATAATAACCGCACATAACCACCCCCAAAAACACCTGGTCTAGAAAAACTACTGCCAATCATGAAGAAACTTGCGCCTCATCCCAATGAAACTTGGGAAACAACTTTCCTACATACATATGGGAAAACCACAACATCATACCATTCCTGAAGAATCATGGGATATAATGGAATTTAGGTCATCACTGCCAGTCCGATGAGTGTTGGGATACTTAGGAAATAGATCCGAAAAGGATCTAATAACCAACCACTCCTAGGAGTATTGAAAAAAAAAACACCATCCCCCATGAAATGGGGGTGTTCGACATGAAGATCTCAACCTGGGTGGGGTGGGAATAGAAATATATAAACTAAATTACAAATATAGGTAACTAGGAACTCATCCCAACATAGGTGTTCAAAAAACCATCCCATAAACCATCACCCTCATTACTATTCATTTATAAAAAGAACAATAGCCACAACCTAGTCACACTCATTACTATAAAACAATTCCCAATTAAACCCATTGTTGTTGTCATATTCTTGTCATTCCATGTAATTAATTCATTACTACCATGAAACTAACAAGAATAGCCATAAGCCAAAGAAAAGAAAAATAGCCCAGAAAAATTTATGCATTCACACCCAGTTCTCTTTTAATGTCACATAAACAAATGGGATCCATGAGATCCCTAAAAGTACTGGAACCAAACCAAGTCCCAACATACATCCCCAAATCCAAAAATTAACAACTACATAATTGGGGATCCCATACCCATCCATGTCACCTCACAAACATAATGAAGAAAAACTATACACATTTCTAGAACAAAGAAACTGAGTTTTCAGACATAAACACCCCATTCCATTAGTCCTATATTTCTATTTTGTTAATCAAGGTGACCAAACAAGGATTATTATTCATATAGAACAAATTTAAATCAACCTAATTTATGTGATTTACCAGTATCCATGTTACAAGCATTCCATCATATAAATAAATAGAAAATAGATGTTTATTAGTGCACAATAAGGGACAACCAACGTCCCTGATTTTTAGTGGACATAAACCCATATAGATTAAATACATAAGAAAATGTAAATGTGTACAAGAGCATCATCAAACACACCCCTTAATTAATTAATAGCATTTAATATCATTGTTAATATTTTTCTTCATCCATCCCTATAAAAACATCATCAAGTCCACCACGCATGATACACAGTATAGATAGGTGAATGAAGAACCCTACTTGGATGATCAAAGATTGATATTTTTCTCCTCGTTACTAGAACTGGGGATGCATGACAAACTGGGGAGGAACTCTGGGGACTCCAAGTGTGAGTAGGAATGGCTCGAGTACAGGCGCACCACTGGCCTTGGGAAGGTTGACTCCAAAAGCACCATGAAAAGGAAAATGGACCAGACAATAAAATGTATGAATTTTTGTGAGATAAACGCTAATATCCTAGTATTAAAAGATATAAATTCATGAAAGAATTTAATGGAAGTTCATGGTTTCACCATGCGGTTGGATGGTCACACATGATGGAAATAATTGTTATCTAATAATTCCCATTGTAGTGGTGGCCATAACAGTTGTGAATTAAAGTATTTCATTTAAAGAGAGTAAAACAAGTCTGTTAAGGGTCTCCCCCCACTTAATGTATTTAAAAAGTTGTTTTGGGGGATAAAAATGGCTTTAAACCACTTTTAAATAGGTTAAATGACTTTAAAGTGGAATTTTAGAAGAACTAGTGAAGGAAAATACTGAAAATACACCATGGCACTAATTAGGGACACACCAATAAGTGACACACTTATCAGTGACACAATAATTAGTGTCACTGATGGGTGACAACATAGTGAAATCCTGCCACCGGCACACCAACCTACAGACATAATGATTGGTTATAGGGAATACCAAACACCAAAAAATGGAAAAGTAATAGACCCGGAGGGTCTGATCCATTACAGCATTGTCTATTACTTCAACTATAATAAACCAGGGCACATTGAAATACAATGGCCTAATATATGATTTCTTGGACCCAACCAAAACATCCAAAGTATCATGTGAAATTGTATTCCATCACAACGACTAAGGTGGATCCCAAAAAAATGTGTTGAAATGTACACTGATGATTCAATTATGGACATGGATTGGATTCCCCATACAAAGCCAACATGAGATTATGTTAGAATGAAATCACTCTCCATATTAATAATCTCCCCTAATTCTCTAAAAGTTCAGCATGGAGGAATAATATTATTTATCACCATCAACTCATGAATGAATATTATTTCTCTATGAACATGTGTTTCTAGATCAAATTATTGGGTATAATAAATGAATCATCCTCTAAGAAATGCCTACTATGAAGGAATATAACGATGTCTTTCTTAAGGAATTGTCTAGTTTTTCACATATCCATGTGGTTGAATTTTTAATTGATATTTTTCTTTGGGTGTTACCATTACCTATGTATACTAATAGAATAGAAGTTGTGGAACATGATAAGCTGATGAAACAAATATAGGACAATTTGGATATTTGGTTCATATTTCCATGTGCATCACCATGGTGTTTACCAATCCTCTTCATAATGAAGGAGGGGAAAATTATCCTTTAAATTGATTATATTGATCCCAAGAATATCACAATAAAGGAAAATATCCACTACCTAATAGGGATGACTAATTAAATCACCTATATAGAGAAAAATTCTTCTCCATGTTTAATACTTAGTTGGGATATTTACATGTTAGGGTGAAGGAAGAGGATATCCCAATAAATAATTTTCATACAATTTATGGAAACTATGACTTTATAGTAAATCAATTCACTATCACTAATGATCCAAAAATCATTATGGACTTAAAAAATATAATCTTCAGATAATACCTTGATAAATTTATGGTAGTCTTTATAAATGATATTCTAATATACCCTAAATGAATGGTGGATCATGAGGGAAATATGGTCACCATGCTAATGTCCTTGTGAAGGGTGAATCTATATCAAGTGTATAGAAAAATTGAGTTCTAGTTAATGAATGTATAATTCTTGGGGAATAACATCCAAACGAATAGGATAATTTTGGGCCCTTGAAAGAGTAATGTAGTTTAAGGATGGATTCTCCCAATATCTATGATTGATATCCATAGTTTCCTTGGATTATATTGGTACCATATTCAAATTGTGAAATATTTTTTATGAATTTCAAACCCTCTAACAAATATAACATACAAGGGAGTCTTGTTTTCAAATAATGATGAGTTCCAAGAGAGATTCATGGAGATGAAAAATAGTATTATCACCATGACCGTACTCACACTACCGATATGTGGAGAAATGTTAATTGTATTTATATATGTTTCTAAGAAGGTATTTAAATGTGTGTTAATATATAATGATAATGTCATAGCCTAGGATTCATGAAATTTGAATGTTCATGAAAAAAACTACCCATCCCATGATCTAGAGTTGGATGTATTGATCTTCACTATGAATATATGGTGATATTATCTCTTTGGGATGAAGTGTGAAATATAATCCAACCACAAAAACTTGATGAATTTATTCATATAGAATGAGTTGAATATGAACCGATGATGATGGTTAGAGATGATCAAGTACTATGAATTGTCAATTAACAACAATTTTTTTAAAGCTAATTGAGAATAATAAATTATACATAGAACAGTCCTATAATTATATCATTGATGAAACTTGAGAGGGAACCAATATTATTAGATTTGGAAAGGATTGATATGGGAATCAGAAATGCAGGAATGTCATCAATCATTTGAAAATGAATTCTAAACCATCCCCTTTGAAGTGGGTGAAGGATGTTCAAAGTGATAATGTATGAATTCAGATATAAGTTGAAACATTGAAAAAAGTGAAATACTAATAGTCTAATTTTAATGATTATAGAGATCTATGATTTGGATGTACTGATATACATCAGATATGTTTTAATGATTCGTAAAGTATAAAAATCTATTATATCCTATTTATATTCAATATTAAACTCTATGTTATGGAAAATTCTCCAATATTATTTGATAAATGAGTTGAACATCTTCATGGATAATCACCTCCAAAATGAAGGCCAATCTAATTAGACTATACGAACACTTGATGAAATATTGAGAGAATTCTTAATTTACATCAAAGGTGGATGGGATCAACATCTTCCTCTATTCATGTTCTCATACAATAAAAGTTTTTACTAATGTTTCTGAATATCTCCCAATAAATCCATTTATAAGACCAGTTGATGAACACCAACGTGCTAAGATAAATTTGAGGAATGAAAATTGGTAGGTCCTGAAATGTCTGGCGAAATGGTGGAAATGTATTGTATCATTAAACATCACATAATGGATTTTTAGATTTGATAGCAATGATCTGATGATAATCACCAATGATACCTGAAGTTTGACGGTGGAGAAATGGAAATTCTTTGAACATCTCCAAGGAAAATTGTTATGATATTTGGGAAGAAAGGAAAGTATAGTCTATGATACATCACCCCTTTGTGATTCTTTGTTGCATCGGTGTGGTGGAAAACTAACTAAAACTCCCACCAAAACTATCTCATGAATATAATGTCATGCATATATGCTTCTTGAGGATTTATATACCACAAGCCTCACATGATCTCAATCCATAAATTGTACCATTGGATAATGATCATTCCTTGGTAGATAAATAGATTAAAATCATAGTTCGTAGTGGAAATGTTCAGAAAAATATGACAATGAACCCGGTTGATGTGTTGTAGAGAAACCAAAATCTGGAAGAAGAGATGTTGGAATTGATGAAATTGATGAAACTGAGTTACCCCCATTACATTTAGTTTGGGAAATTATATTTTGGGGGAGAATTTCATATGTTGTGAGGTCTATAACAACACTAAATTTTATAGATATAATTTATCCGTTAAATTTAATTACATATCTTTTTATGTAATATGTAAAACACATGGAATTATTTTGTTTAATTATATCCAATAATATTTATATGAAATTTAAAAATGAAAATATATGGATAATTATCTAGAAAATTTTAATATTATCTTTTAAATAATAAAGTCAATATTATATTCTACTAAATATTTCGTAATTTTCTAAGATAGTCTAATTATACAGAAAAATTTAAATACCATATCAATATACTATTTGTGTTATCACTTTATAAAGACCCAAAAGGGATGTAGTAAATATTATAAATGGTATACAAATATATATATATTCCATTTTAAATAATGTGATTTTATTTTCATTTGGTAAATTTTATAAAGCCTTCATGATCCTCCAAAAGCATTTGTATATTTTATTGGTTTAAAATATTTTAATTATTTGTATCACTCACCTTCACATAAGAAAAAATATATTTTATAATAATTTACCAATGGAGCTATATAATATTGAAAACCACTACAATTTAGAAGAAACTAATTGAAATACTATCTGAATTGTTTTGGGTTTTGTTATTTTGTTATATACTGTCAAAAACCAATGCTGGGGAAACAATAATGAAATATGCATTGTTTTACTCAATAATACCACTAATGACCCCATTTATCATCACAAAAAGCATGTAATTAATCTTACCTATTCTCTATGGAGTCCTCCCAATGTGGCCCCAAGAACTCAATATGCCCCCATGATTTTAGTGTTACACACGTAAGTAGTGACTCATTTCTTTATCCTCTCTATTTAACATCATTCATTATCTAATGACTTCTATTCCAAATTACTTTAGATTGTATTTGTCTGAACACGCCCCCATTACAACCCATATTATATAAAAATTATGATATACTACTTTCTCTCTCATTAACCTTTTTTACTAAATTTTAATTGATGTTGTTATTCTACAAAAAATTTCCCAGTGATTTTCAATACCAAAAAAATTGTGTAGTGAATACCATACCATTTTCCTATCAAGGGTGTTCACCTTTATACACTTATAATTAAACTAATTTGTACTTACCTATATTTATACCAAAATCCTTTATCATTGAATTATATATTATTTTTTACTGAATCTATGGTGTATGATCTATGTGGTACACCTAATAATGAGAATGAAATGAATGTGGAAGATGCACCCAAAATTTTATACCACTCCAATGCATTGGGTAATGTTTAGTATCATGAATCATTATGTTGAGGAAGAGAGTGAACCTAATTATTTTTTTGGAATTTTTTCATCGGGTTGTATTTTCATTTATCCTTTAGTGATTATGATGTAGTGCATTATGTTCTTTCTACATTTCCCACTTTATGATTATCATGCCATATCATTACTTGTAATTCATGGTTTTGATTATCATAGCTTTCCCCCACTTTTATATTACTATTTTATATCATGTATCACCTTATTATATATTTATGTCTTTATGGGAATTTATATCTCACCCAATTCTTATGTCTGTCTCCAGGTTATTTTATATAGTTTTATAATCTGTGGTATTTTAAAATAATGTTAATGACATTTTCAATAATGTTTTCGTATACCATGTTCGTGATGTTCTTCTATATATGAAATTACAAAAGGATTCAGATTTTCTTGTCTTATAGGTTGTATTATTTTGAACATTTATGTAATAAAACATTAATTAATTTGTATTAATGTGATGGGGTTTCATAAAATGTTTCTTAGCTAGATATCATTGATTTCATATTTCATTGTCGGTCAATGCTACGTGGAAAATTGTTGATAAGATTCAAAGTCCAGTATAGATCTCTTTTTTGGCCTAGAAAGTTCCTAGGTAATCATATGATGAGATACAAATTCATAACATCTCAAATTTGGTAATCCGATAAATACATGTCATGATTATTCCATTAATACCTATCCTTATAACTAATTATTATCAGAACCAAAAAATAAGCATCCTTAATGATATATCAATGCACCAAAACATGGTTTAGACATAATTAAAAAATAAATATAAATTTTCATCATCATATTTACCATTAAAACCAAAACATTTTTACATCATTTTGACATAATTCATATCGCCTAACCACATCATATTTCAATTGTAAAAATAATATGTTATATTTTATTAAATATTAAAAATATATCACAATCATGTTTAAAAATAATACTATGTCCCCATTTTGATTTCATATATTATTGATCTCAATGATTCATCATATGAAAATAATATATTATTGAAAATCCTAATTCATCATCCACTACATAGGTATACTTCCACAAAAATAAAAAATTAAACATTTCAAATCAAATCACTTAATCATAATATATATAATATTCATAATTATTTCATGTCATATGATTAATTAAATATTATTATTTATAACTATATAATAATATAATTAAAAATATTATTCTAATTATATATAAATTATAAAATGTAGTTTGAGTCACACTTCTCTTATTAATTGATTGAAGTTGATAAAATAAGATAGATCTATGTATATAGATCAATGTTAGTAATATTTCACGTTAATTTATAGACCCCTTTCATAAGAATCTCATTTTCCTAATATTTATTATTTGGGATGAAATTACTTTTAATGAATTTTAAATTAGTTAATAGCACCAAAAATCCACAAAAAACGTGAACAGAGGACCCTATCAGACCTCTAAGATTACCTAAGTATAAAGTTTTTTATGAATGGATAATTAAGATGATTAATCAATAGTCAAAACAAATATAATTGGTATGATATATTTTTTTAAAATTCTTTATTATTAAACCACACACATAATTAAGCATTCCTCACAAACTAAATTTAAAAAAAAATTATTGGCATTAATATAAAATTATTTTACTATGAAACTAACCATGAACTTTATATTTCACCCATTTTTATAAAATATTTTCTTTTTCAATGTGTATATAACCATGAATTCCTCTATGGTATATCTATAAGGAATGTTTAATCATCAACATGTAACCCAATTTTTCTATATGTTTATTCCCTAGGGTAATAACCATATTCCATTTTTAATGTTAAACTCCAAATTTAAACCAGAGATCATTGAACCCACAATTTTTCCCTCTACATTTCCAAAAATAAAAAGGCCCTTTAAATGAATGGGGTTAATGGATATAAATTTCAGTTCCCAATAAAACAATTCATCTTTAATATACTAGATGTATATCAATTGGAAAATATTAAAATGATCTATAACCATAGGTAATCAGGTATATTTTCAAATAATAAATTAAATATATTAGAGATCCCTTACATTGTGTGATGTTACCATGTTTAGTTTAATAATAAATTAATAAAAAATAATTGAAAAAGGAGTATCCAATTATCATGTTTCGAAATTGGTTTATATCACATATATTATTCCTTTAGTAAATTCTTTGGAGAATAGGAATAGTATTATAATAATTTATTTTCATGTATTGTTAATTATCATAAAAAAATTATAGATTATTATATATAATTATAATTTTTATTAAATTTTAATAGGAAAATAATTTTTTTTATTCTCACTGAAATGTTTTCCTTGAAATATATGGTTTTATCTAAAAATTAAAATAATAAATTTGGGAATATTAAATATTTTAAATTAAATATATTTTTCGATTCATCAGACATAAATTATCTTATCCATAGTTTTTGGGATTTTTGAAAAAGGAATTATTTTTGATTAAATATTGGAAAATTCCATTTTTTATAATAACCATCATTAATTCTCTAGTAATTATATATTAATATTTGTGGTGTTTTTTTATAAATGTAAAATAAATACCATATTATTAAATTTAATCCAAATAATTAAATAAGAATAATGACTCAATTTTTTTTGGTATAAAATAATTTTGATATTTAAAAAGTATATTTCTATAAAAACAACTTTTCATTTCATTTTTTAGACATATATTGAATTTTTTTCATTTATTTCATGATTATAAATAGAAAAAATGGTTTATAAAATATAAAAATGGGGTTAAATTTATCAATGGGATTCAATTTAATTTTTTGGTTATAATGTAATGTGTCCATGATACATTATTATCACATGATAAAGGATAAATGAATAGACAGGGGTTAAACTAATAGATAAGGAATAAAATATATCTAATATTAGGATAAATTTGATTAGTTTTGATAATTTGGAACATAAAATATCTTGGAATTAAAATTTATCAATTTTTTCAACATGATCATTATATATACATAGTTAGTTGTTTTTATAGGTTCTTTAGTCCCCTCACTTATAAAAAGGGAACCTTGTATCCTCACATCGTCACACTATTTGAACAACATAGATCATCCATGTCCTACGCTTAATAATTTAAATTATCTTCCACATGTTGTAGTGTTCTCAGTCTTCTTAAAATTTCAATATGATTAGGTTCATGTTGTAAGGAAAAGGGAGATATTTAAGGGAGTTTAATTCTCCATAACTAATATATTTTAAATTTATTTATTTTTTAAACCTATAAATAATATATTCTAAATATTATAAAAAAATTAAATTATTAAATAATATATAAATAAATGTTACAATGTTTATATAATAACTCTATTATATCTCATTTCCATAATATGGGACATGACGACATCATTTGTTCGTTCATGTGGACTACCACCTCCACAAAACAATGTGTTTCTTTTTCCTTCGACACCACACACAAATGATTATAAATTTGGAATTAATAAATATATAGTATTTTTAAGAAATTATTATGATTTTATAAAGATAATATATTACTTACTTTCTTACTATTTATTCCCATATGGAAAATTAATACATCACTCATATGTATGTGTCAAGTATCTCTACCACAAAGAGATGTGATTTGATTCTTCATTAACACCTCATATGGTTGGTAATAATAATTGAATTATTAAATAAATTTTCCATTTTTAAAATAATTATTATTCTGTAAAATTAAATTAATATATAACATATTTCTTTTCGATCTAGTATAATATCAGAAATCTCACTTGTCTGTGTTTGTAGAGTACAACCTCCATGATACAGATTATTTAATTATCCACAAAAACCTTCCATTGATGTTTCAAAAATGGATTTTAATGTATAACAATAAAAATATAATTTTATCATTTTTAGGAATCTATTGTTTATGGAAGCATGATCTATTTCAATTTAGTCATCCAACCGAATTCATTTTGACATATAATTCGATATTTATCAAAATATCCAACATAGACATAACTATATTTCTCACTAAATAAAACATGGTAAAAATTAAATTAAATGGAATGATTATATTGGAATTAATATTAAATTTGATTTTATCCAATTATAAATATAATAATTTTTTATAACTTGTGAGGGTAGTAAAATGAATGTAATTATTTGGGCACGAGGTGGTGGACATTCTTATAAAAATATCTATTTAGAGTTGTCCCTATAAATTATATTCATCTATATATATGTTATATTAAATATTTAATGAATTTTGTAATAAATTCATCAAATGTTATTATATTTAATGTTATACTATTTTTTAATTTATTTATGAGGGATTAAAAATGAATGTTTTTAATATTTTATCTATGGTATATATATTATATTTAAAAAAATGTAAAAATAATAATTTTTTAATGTATACATATTGAAAATCCATTTCAACTATCATATCTAGTATTCATTATCATATTTTCTATACATGTTAACATTATTTCAATGAATATTATATTCTCCCCATTCTAATAATGTTTTGTTTAAAAATATTCCTATAATGTTATGTAAATTACAATTCATTTTCATGAGATAATTAATTTTTTTGTTATATATATTCTTGAACGACATTAAAATGAGTTTTATAGTCAATGTAAATGAAATATATTGTTTATTTATTTCCATGACGTTTGATGAATTATATGAATGATAGGTGGGCCCAAAATAACATTAATTATATGGGCCCTATATATATCTCCAAAAAATTAGATAATTTTATAGAGTTTACCAATTATAGCTTACTCCAATGTGATGTGAGAAATATCTAGCTATGTGGTTCCATTATGAGGTTTGTCAGGAGGATGAATGTATGAAACATTTCCCAAGGAATAGACATTATTCTTTTTTAATGTTTTAGAAAGGGAGTTTTTTTGTTTACAAAATAAGAAAAATTTATTATGTTTTTAAGGATATATTGTGACCATTCATTAAAAAGGTGGATAGAATGATTTCAAATAATTGATTTCATGAGTTATATTATTATTCAAGAAACCCATATGATTATGATTTTTCCCATTATGATTCTATATGAAATATTATATATAATCTATTAAAAATTATGTTTTTTAATGGAAACATAGATGAATATTTGATCATGAATTATTATTTTGAAATAAGAAATCATCTATATGTATTTTTTGGTTTAGTAATGGAAATTTTTATTTATATTTTATGTCCCTTAAGGATATTTCTTTCCCATACACAAATTCCAATTTATTTTTTGGACTCCAAATTAGTAGTAGTGTTAATAAATTCAATGACATAGTTATGGATTTTACTTGAATAATGCAAGCCTATAATAATAAAGAATACACATCATTGCAATAATAGATATTTTGAATAAAGATACACCATTTAATATAACACTTATAGTAATCATCTAAAACACTATACCTAAAATAGTATTTTTAATTAAATTGATGATATATAAACCCTAAATCGTGTTTTTCAATGGATAATTATGTGTGGGTTGTTATTATATTATTAGATGAAATGATTAGATAACATTAAAGGTTAGTATGATGTTAAAAACCAAACTAAATAGATTTTATTTTCTAGTTATATTATAATGATATATATTTTATGGATTTCCATGTTTCATTATATACTAAATTTTTGATCAAATTATATTTCCATGGAGTAAACTTGTTAGATGAGGTAGAAAAGAATCAGGAGGACAATATCTATTCAAACAAATAACAAGAAATTGTGACAATTTGAACAAAGTAGTTTATAGTTGTTTTTAATCAGTTGAAACTGGATATTAAAAAATGTATCTATTCAAGGAGTTATTAGACTCTCTAAAGAATAATAATTCAATAATATAAAATGAGCCTTCAATTTTTTTTTATCTATAGAAACATTGAATAGTAAAATATACAATCATTTTTTTCAACGATATTACATGTTGTGGGATGTTGAAAACATCACAATGTGGAGATTGGTATTTTTCATTTTGATGGGGAAGATGAAAAATGGTAGATTTTGATTACGAATACTAAAGAAAAGGAATTTATTGATTCTATGGTGTAGATGGTCTTTAATTGTCACATTCATTAAAAATATATTCTTAATGTTATTTTAATGGATATGAAATTACTATAGTTGAAACAAAATTAAAAGAACATATTCAAAACATTTAAGCGAATATGTCTAGATTATACAGGTATTTACTAATTTTAATTATAGACCATACTGAATGAAAGGACCAATATTAATATGAATTTAATCCACGGTTATGGAGACATATATTTAATTATAACATTTGATAACTTTAGAAAAAAATTCTACTGTGCTAAATAAATAAGAAGTTTGAGTTTTTGTGGTTTTCTCTCATAAAGATAAGAAGTGATCCATGAGGAAGGAAATTGTGAATCATTAATTAATGAAAATGGATGATAAAGACATTCCATCATCCTCTTCTAATAATTGGGGTAAGACTCATTCTAGGGAATGTATTATGTGATATGAAAAGTTATACCGATATGGAAAGATGTGAATCATAGATTTTGAGTAAAGGAATAACAAAAAATGGAAATGGAAAGAATGATAATGAAAAAAAGGTACAAAAATGTTTTAATTATAATTAGATTAAACATTATTATAATTCATTTTCAAATAAATTTGTAAAAGATAGTGACCACCATAGTTGTATGTGAAAAGGTGTGTAGAAGCAATTTTGTGTCATTAGTAAATCAAATGATGTTAGGATAGAAATATTATATGTATAAAAATGGAATGATAATGTATATATTGATTCAATATAGATATGTTCTTTTATTTATGATAAATATTCTAGTAAAATATAAATATAAACTCAATGAATAAAGAATAACATTTGGTAAATAAACATTGTGTAATTATTAAAGAAAATACAATTTTTGGGAACCTTCCCACCATCTAGTGTTGAATTGTTTGTCCAAAAAATCATTTCTTACACCAAGTGGTGTTTTGTGTTTCTAGGTATTACTTTTATTTCAATTTATCAGGATTATATACAGATCAGAGCTAAAAAAATGTTATTCAATCATCATAGTGAATTTAAATTTATATATATGAAAGAAATCATACCATTGAATACATATCAAGAATATAAAAAATATTAATCATGTGGGTGAGGGTTTTCTTTCACATATTTTTTAATGAATTATGAAATTAAAATTAATTATTTTATAGTTGTAAATGAATATTTAGATATTTTTAATAATGATACACATTGATTAATTTCTAATTTAGTTGTTTAATTTACCCCTGACTTAGAAATTCATACTAACAAAATTTCACACCCCCTTAATAAATTAAATATATTGAGATCTTAGAAATGAATAATTAGTTACAAGAGTTTAAAATTATGGGATTCATCTAAACTAATATTTTATCTTTGACATCAATAATATTTGTTACAAAAGAAATAATTATTAGATGAGTCATATCATTGATTATAGTGTGTTCAAATTTTTTTCTAATAATTATTATAATTTTCTTCTTATGAATGACTTGTTTTATTATCTATAATGGGTTAATTATTTTATTAAATATTATTTCTATTCTTGTACGGTCAGATAAATGTAAAGGAGGAAGAAACAATGAAGTTAGAATTTCATACTACTTACAACCACTATGAGTTCATGATTATTCCTTTTAGACAAACAAATATACCAGTTATTTTTATAGATATAATGAATTTATTTTTCAAAGTTTATTTGGATAAATTTATGGTTGTGTTTTTAATTTATATTAAGTTATATTCTAATAGATATTAAAATCGTTATAAAAATTTACGTAAATTTTGGAAAACTGTAAAAGAAAATAGATAGTACAGAACATTTAGTAAATACATATGTTGGATATATAAAGTTTTTCTATATGGCCATATTGTTTCAAAATTCAAAATGTTAAGGGATCTTACTAGTGTTGGAACCAAATTGTATATAAGGTTGAATTTGTTTTCAATTGTTCTCTCTGAAGATCAAAATAAAGGAGATCATGAAGAAGTCTATTAAAATGGAGGAATAGTGAGGTATCATTCATTTGAGGATGATAAATGAAGAACCCCATGCAATTATTCATGAATTCATGAGAAACATGAAAGATATTACTTGATGAATATAATTATATGAATTTCATGAAGTGGTGTATTATGGTTGAAGAATAAGAGACAGTGTGGAAGGGCTTGGCATTCTGATATGGCCATACATTACAAATTATAACTAAATCAGACGATACTTTGCTAATTTTATTTTCACAAATATCATAAGTCACGATAACCTATGATGATATCCTTATTGGAAGTTTAAAATGTTTTCCAATAATGTGATTATACAGTTTAAGTACACAATAGTATTAAAGGTACCATCATCTTCCATGTGTTTTCCAAAATTTTGGGCCTTAAATTTAGAAAATGAAGACATGGGGTTTTGAAAAAAGGAGATGCATGGAATAAGGAAGTGGTGTGTGAAATAGCTGGATCATATGTGAAAATGATCATGGTGCTTGAAATAGTGGAGCAAGGTTTTTAGTACAAGAGGTGTTTCATGATGAGAACCTCAAAAATAGATAAATTCTAGAGGTGCGTGAAAAATTTGAGAAGTGCACGAAATATTGGAGAGGTGCATGAAATATTGGCATGGTGTGTGAAATAGAGGATTTGTGTTATTCCCAGAAGATGTTTTTCGATATCAAAATCTCAAAAATTGGAAATGGCATGAGGTGCGTGATATATTGTGGCAGTGCATTATAAATGATAGTGTGCAAATGATTGGTTTTGTGCACAACAGGGAATGATGTTTATAATATTTCATGCAATTGGTGTTTCAAGATTAGAAAATTAATATTTGTCAAAGGAAAGAATTGCATGAAAAACCAGAGCTGTGCGCGGAAAAATGGGAATGCTCTTGAAAAAAATTATGTACGTGAAATAGATGGGTGAGTTTTTGACAAATCAGTATCTCGGAACAGAAATATTGAAAATTGGAAATGGAAAGAGTCATGTGAAAAAAATGGATATGTTCCCTCCATGTGTGCGAAAAATAAAACTTGTGTGCGAAAATTGTGTTGTGCACAAAATGTTGGTTTGATGTTTTACATGAAAAGGAGGCTTCATGATTAGAATTAATAAAATTGAAAAGTTATGAGGCACGAGAAAAACCAAGGTGGTGCGCAAGAATAAAAGGAAGGTGCACGTAATTTAAATAACATAGATAAATTTTTACGCACAAAACAGGTTTTTGTGCGTAGGGTCAAAAACACCTATAAATACAAGGTGAACCCATATCATTAGAAAGAGGCTCAACACTTAGACAAATCTTGAGCTCTGATGAGTGGAAAAATTAAAGTATAGAGTTGTGTGTGAAACTAAGTAGTGTTATGCCAAAAAGAATGTGTTGAACGAAAATGTGATGTTCTGTCCGAAAAATAAGAGTTGCGTGAAATGGAAATTTTCACGCCAAAAGTTATTTTTAAATGAAAGGTTATAATTTTACACGTAAGGCACAAAGAAGGGTGCATGAAAAATTTGGGGGTCTTGAAGGCCTTTGATAGATGCTTATCACTCTCCAAATGGCTTCATGAGGAAGTAAGTACAGTGAAACATTGGTTTTATGAATAGAAGTAGTACTGCACATACATGACTAGTGTTTATTACCCTTGTTCTGCTTTGCGATGAAGAAAATAATAATTTGTGAAAACTAAACTCAGACCTACACAGAATGAATGAAGAATACCGATACACATAAGTGTTGATATCAGAGATTAACGGAATAGAAGAACGATAATTAGTGAATTCAAGTATTGCACTAAAGTAGAAGAGTGAATACAAAAGGGAATCACTTTAGTACTCTGATGAAAGTATTGTATCATGCTGAATAGGAGACAAAGACTTCCATTCATATTTGTTGAAGAGTCCTTCATGTCTATAAACTGAGAGGGACTTCACCCAAGGTAGTGAGTCAGGAGGAGTCAGCGGGAGTGACCTGAGGGACGCAGTGAGATATTCATGAACATTTGTAATGTTAGTGAGCTTGGGATAGAGTGTTTTTTACAAAACCTTTGTAATCCACAACATGTGAAGAATAGTTGAATAAGGTATGACCGAAAACCTATCGGCGTATGCTTCATATATATAGCTCATAGTGGTGAACCGAGTAAAAATTATTGTGTCATATCTTTTCATGTGAATGTTTTATTGGTAATAAAATACATCATACATTTTTACAAATTCCTACTATAGTGGGAATAAGATCCATCACTTTAAATGAAAAATTTGACACCCAGATTCACCCATCCCATCTCAAGGTTTCCTGGCGTCCAACATATGGTATCATAGGAAAAAGGTTTAGGTATGTTGTATACTATATAGTAATTCTATTCAGTGGAGGATTTGAGTTCCATTCCTAAATTCAGCAATGAAGTGAAGTCTTGATGAAGATTCAGTCATTTTTGAGAAGAAGTATACATCCAGCTAGACCATGAAAAATAGGAAAAATAAAATGAAGAAGCTGTTTTAGAAGTCCCTCATGTACAAAGAAGATGAAGTGTCTGGTACTATATGCCCTTCAAATAATGAAGAAATATCAGGCATGGAAAGTAATGTGCAGGTGGCTCAAGATTCTACCAGAGGAAAGTAAGAATCTTCAATATCAATTTCAAGTGACCAGGAGAAATTATGACCTTATCTGCAAGATATTCCTGATGAAAGAGTTGCTATTTTTTGTAAAATATTTCAATGTATGAAGGTTGAGATCACAAGACTTGGAGGATAAGACAATAATATGGAAGAAGGCTGGTAAAGAAAATGTTGGAATTTTATAATCTCTCAAGAAAAATTAATGACTTTGATAAAAAAAATTGGGAGTCAATAAGACTCTAGAAGAAAAGATCCATGTTCTTGAAGCTGAGTTGAAGAAGAGAACTGAAGTTAAGGGTTTGTAAGGACTTCCAAGAGATTTAGGGAACCTGAATCTTTGTTACAAAACAAAGCTAAGATGCACGAAGATGAGGTTGAAATATTGAAGAAGAATTATGAATAGAATATAGTCATGATTGAGGATCAGAACACCAACTTCAATTTTGAAAGTCAAAAATTGAAAGCCCAGTTGACCAATCTTGAGAAGACTCATATTAAGAGTTCACAAAAAAATGAAACAATTTATTCTTGTACTAAATTCTAATTGGAGAATTATAAAGAGTAAATACCTCCAATAAGGGAAAAAATAATATGACAACACTTGATTTTTTGTCTCAATAAATAGTGTCTGTTTCCATTCAATTCTCACTAGAGGATTCAAAAGCCAAAATACCTCCAACATGTGATAACCAGATCATGAAATCACTAATTGTTCTATCAAAAGTAGCTGAGAAAGCAAAGGTACTATCCATACCAAATTTTATTACTATTTTTAAATATGTTTTTTCTAAAAGAGTAGGTTGAATGAAAAATTCTAAACAAGTATGGATGAAGAAATGTGTGGAGAATAAACCAACCACCATGGCTAGGGTGGATAAGATAGATGAATCAAGAAGTTGGTTCCCCAGATAGAGAACATAATGTTAAGAAGAAGACATAACTACCTTATATCAAAGATATAAAGAAGATATGATTTGTGGGTAAGTTTTGGTGCTGCAATAGATTTGGGCATCGTTCATTGGATTGTTGTTAAAATCTATAAAATGAAAAGTCATATAGGAAGCCTATATCAGCGGTAAGAAAGACATATAAAAAGAACCAATATCTGCAGTTCCAGAAGAATCTATTTATTGATAATTGATTCGGAATGCCTGATAACATCTGTGATGTATGCATCGATAGTGGTCATAAGGTAGTTACATTCAAATCTCAACATTATTTCACTATTTATATGAAAAGATGACCTTTGATATCAGCTAAGTATGAAGCAGCTACATTGGGATGAAATCAGAAGAATAGTGTGTACACACACTTCCCTAAGAAGAAGTAAATTAGGGAAGCTAAAAATTCCATCGATTTTAGATCCAAGAAATTGAAGGGCAATTCATCCAAATGATAAACTAAGAGGGATGTCACTCAGATGAACCCATGTGGAAGATCCAAACTAGATGCAACAGTTCTAAATGACATGTTGGTCAGCTGTCAAGATGATTTGGAATGAATAAGGAAACATGATAATGAACAGGCCAGGGCTAGTGGTAAAGGTAAAAAAACATTCATGTGATGAAGACAAATAACACGAGAGATTGAGAACTAAGGGAAATGCACGTTTCATTGATTTTTTGTGTGAATAATGAATGAAATCTAGTCACATTGCCAAACATTTTCTAACCTCAATACCAGAGAAAGAATCATTCCTTAAGATGAGTAATAATGATTCATTTGTGATGGCTGTTAAGAAAAACAATTCTCCACACAATGTAGAAGATATTTTTAAGGGATTCATGCCACATCCACACATATCAGAACATATGTACAAATGTGATATCATGAAGTCTTGAGTAAATAAAGGAACATGTTTGGAAAAATACATCTCAACCATGAAGCTCATATTCATGAAGAAAGAAGGAACCACCTCATTCACTTAATCATTGTGTATTGTATTTGTGCTAATAATAATGGGAATTGAAGGTGAAGCATGATCATAGGGGGGAGAATCTGAGAATTAGTGACTGCTATCATCTCATGATAGCTAAGATG
Organism: Viscum album; assembly: GCA_963277665.1. Taxonomy (NCBI): domain Eukaryota; kingdom Viridiplantae; phylum Streptophyta; class Magnoliopsida; order Santalales; family Viscaceae; genus Viscum; species Viscum album. Next base: position 910,308,969 of record OY728148.1, read on the forward strand.
AAGAAGTTTCCATCCGTGGATGATTATTCAATTGATATTTAAACATTAAAATGTTGAAGTATCACCCTTGATGTAAAAGATGAGTAGTGTTTACCTTGAGGATGAGACAAATGAGGAATCTTCTTGAATTGTTTTTTCGATCATCATTAACTTTAGTTGGTATTATATTCAATTACTATGAAAATTTCATGAAGCTAATTTCATTGGAAAAGGTATATCATTTATTTATCTCTCACCATTTGTTACGTAAAGCTATGATCATTTAACAAAGGGTTGTAACTGAGTTAATTAGAGACACAAGAAGAATTGAAGTGCGATATGGAAACTTATCCCACCAATTTCACTTGAATGTTTTTGATATGTCTATTAATGTGAGTGAAAAAGTTTCAGGTTGATTATTTCCTATCATGTTCAATTTCTCCAGACTATAATTAAAGTGGTAAACCCTTGAAGAAATAGTAGATGATTTCTCATCACATGTGGTATCACGAATAATGAATAATGGACAACCTTGTTGTCTAAATGAAATCCTCTTGTTTTCTACACTGATCATTTCTCAATTAGACATATAGTGAAATGATTGATGACACATTACATGAATATAGACTGATACCCTCTCTACTATGATCTTTATATTTTTTGTCAATAAGGGGGAGGGAAAGTGAAATGAAAGTTTGAGAAGTCATGTTGATAAAGATAATATTCTCATTTTGACATTAACGTATTCATTTCAAGAGATATTTAAGGTATTGAAAAAAAAATACAAAGGGAGATATTGTTGGGACCACTTTGGGTATATGGTTTTATTTAATGTCAATTTTTTTCAAAGAATATCAAAAAGAAAGAGATCAAGAAGAACTCTCATGAAATGTAGGAATAATGAGGTATCAACCATTTGAGGGTAATTGAAGAAGAACACCATGCAATTATTCATGATTTCATTAGAATCATGAAAGAGCATTGTTGAAGAATTAAATTATATGATTTGCATGATGTGATGATTGAAGGTTTAAGATCAAGAGAGAGTTTGGAAGGTCTTGGAATTCTGATATGGCCATGCATTTTACATTACATATAAATAAAAATATACTTTGATAATTTTTATATCACAAATATCATAATTCAAAAGAACCTATAATGATATCCTTATCGAAAGATCCAAATGTGTTCGAGTAACATGATTATACAGTTTATGCAAACAATAATATTTTACGTACAATCATTTCCCAGTGTTTACCAAATTTTTGGGCCTGAAATTTGGAAAATGAAGAAAATGGTTTTTATCAAAAGGTGATGCGCGCAAAAAGGAAGTGGTTCGCGAAATATGAGGATCATGTGTGATAATATTATGGTGCACGAAATAGTGGATAACGTTTTTTTGCACAAGAGGTTTTTCAAGATGAGAAGCTCAAAAATCAGCCAATGCATGAGTTGAATGAAAAATTTGAGTATTGGGAAAAATATTGGAGAGGTGCATGAAATGTTGTCATGGTTCACAAAATAGAGGATTGGTGTTATTCAAGAGAGGCGATTCAAGATCATAATCTTGAAAATTAAAAAAGGCATGAGTTGCTTGAAATATTGGAGAAGTGCGTGAAAAGAGATGGTGCGAGGAAGATTTTTTTTACACAATATAGAACAATATTTATAATATTGCGTAAAATTGGAGTTTTAAGACCAACACTTCAATATTTGGAAATAGACCGAGGTGCACGAAAAAACCAGAGTTGTGCCTGAAAAAATCAGAATGCGCATAAAAAAATGATGTGTGTGAAGTAGATGGGTGATTTTCTCACGCAAGTAGTGTCTTAGATCAATAATACTAAAAATTGTCCATGGTAAGAGGCATGCGAACAATCAATCACGTTCCCACCATGTCTTTGGAAAATCAACCTTGTAGGGAAAAAGTTGGTTCTGTGCAAAATGTGGGATTGATGTTTTATGTGAAAAGGAGGCTTCATGTACATAATGATGAAAAAATGAAAAACTCATGAGGTGTTTGAAAACCCAATGAGGTGTGCGAGAGTAAAAGGAAGGTGCTTGTAATATTAAGAACTGAGAAACTGTTTTATGTGCCGAAATGGTTTTTGCGTGCATGGTACAAAACGCCTATAAATACGTAGTGAAACCCTCTAATTAGTAAAATTCTCAACACATAGTCAAATCCCTATCATTTATGAAGTGAATAATTAAATTATAGAGTGGTGTCTGAAAAGAAGATGTGTTTCACAGAAAATAATGTGTTGCGCGAAAGACACCGATAATGGTATTTTTACATGCATGGTTTGAATTTTATGCGAAAGACACCGATAAAGGTGCACGAAAAATTTGGGGGTCACGTAGGTCATTAACAGGTTCATAGCACTCTCAAAGCAGCTTTGCATAGATGGATGTACAATGAACCATTTGGTTTTAAAAAAAGAAGTGGTACCAGACACACATGACTGCTGTTTAACACCATAGTTCTACATTGTGAAGAGAACAAGAACAAATCGTGCAAACTAAACTCAGATCTACACAGAATAAAGCCAGTATACTGATACACATAGGTGATGGTATTGGGTATTAAATGAAGAAAAGAATGATATTTACTACATTCAGTTATTACACTAAAGAAGAAGATTGAATATAAAAGATCATCAATTCAGGACTCTGATGCATGCAATGTCTCATGCTGAACAGGAGACAAAGACATCCATGCCTGTCTATTTAAGAGACCTTCACGTCTATAAACAGAGTGGGAATTCCCCCAAGGTAGTGAATTGGGGGAAGAAAATGGGTGTGACCCAGGGGAAGTAGTGAGTTATGTCTAAACATTTTTAAAGGTTTTGATCCTGGGACAGATTGACTGTTCCCAAACCTCTGTAATCTACAACATGTGAAGAATATTGGAATTAGGTACGACCGAAAACATATCGTCATATGCTCCTTGGACGTTTCCCTTATCGGTGAACAAGGTGAAAAGTGTCATGTAATCTCATTGAATGTGAATGATTGATTTATTGATAATCATATCCATCATATAGTTTAAACAAGTTCGTACCAACGTGGGAACAAGATCTATCACTTTTAAAAAAAATAGACACCCTGATTCACCCCTAACCTCTCAGGGTGTCCCAAGGTCCTACAATTAGGAACTAGGTGGTGTGAGGGATTCCAAGAGCTACAAATTTCATCAATAATTAATATTTTCATGAATTGGTATGTTACTACTATTGATTTACTGATATATATTCTTAGTAATCTATCCCAGTAACCATGTTATCATGAAAAATTGTTATGTTTATCTTAAAAATGAATCTGATGATTTATTTATGAATTAAAAATTATCTTTGTTAATAATAATTTGAAATCCATTACAACTAGAAATGGGGAATTTTCTATTTGCAATGATGCTTCTTTGATGGTTCATGTTTGTGTCTTGATGTAGAATGATCATCATACCCCATATACATGTTATAATTTAGAACCCCATGAGTATAATAAGCCTATGAATGTACTTACATAATCCCTAGTAGTTTTTATTAAAAATTACTAAGGAATCATATATATAGAGATTAATGTGATATATATAAAGATGATAAATGTATAATGTTTATATTCACTCAAAAAGAGTTGAACATGAGGAATATAATATGGCTAGAATAGATTAAGAATTATAAATACATAATGTAATATGATCCAGGTAATGAAAATATAGTGTTTGATTCCTTACATCGATATGATAAAGCATTATCAACTATGATATGATTGGAACATGATCTATTAGATAATAATATAAAGTATTTCTACATGGAAAATTGAATATTTTTTAACTCCTTCATTATTGGATCATCTATAAATTCTGTCATGATTTTCAGAAATAATTAAGAAGGATTGTAATGAAGATTATATTTTATAAGAGAGTAAAAACGTAGTCAAATAAATTATGTTTTGTGGCCATAATAATTACAGTGAATGTTTTATCAAATTTTTAATTATGTTAAGAATAATAATTCATTACTAGTTGAATATGGAATTTTTATTTGATGACCACCTATCTTTTTTGTCTATTCATTTGGGTGGCCCTACAATTTATAAATATCATTGCGAATATTTCTGGTGGGATGATATGTAAAAGTATACTCGTTATTTAAAATGAATATTATTAATTTTCACGAGGATAAGGCTTAACAACAACTATATAAGATGATTATTCCTCCATTTGTAGTGTTGTAATGGAAATGAGAGAACATATAAATTTATTTAGTGTTAGGATTACCAAATAAATTTTTAGTTAGTAATGAAAATATGATTAATGTGGATTGTTTGATAATATCTGTTCATATTAAACCTACTATAGATACTATGAATTTTAAACAACATTATATAATTTATAGTAAGGATATATTTTAGTTATATGTTGTTTCCTTCTCTATTATATTCGATCGTAATCCTATAATTGCATTAAAATTTAATAACTGACATTAGAAGTTGATGATTACTATATTAAATTTTAGTACATCATTTCCTCTTAATTATCATAGAAATTAGAGAAAAAATTTTAAATTTAGAGGATATTATATAATATTACTCATTGAATTATCATGGAATTTTTGGTCCATATTTTTATATAGTGTAATTTTAATATCATAAAAGATTTAATTTTCATATAATGATAGAACCTTTTGATTAGTTATATTGAAGGTAGTGTCTGATCGAGAAGGATGGGATGAAGTTAGTGAGAGAAAATTTTTAAGATCATAATGGGAATAATAGATGTCTAAGAAGGAAAAATAATTGACCTCTAAACAAGGGAAGAATAATGAAATTGAAGTTTTTTCATAAAGAACAAGAGGGAAGAACTTTAATTTTATTTAGGTGATCATGAATTTATTAAACATATCCTTTGAATGGTATAGTTAATTCGAGTAAAAAAATAAATATTTGGCATCATTTTTGTGGGGTCTATAAAATTCTAGAGAATATACGATTATTTTATTATTGGATATCCTTAACATAATTTCATCACTTTTACTTTTGTTACTCTATGTTTCTTTTCTATGGAAGTGTTTACCAGATGCATCTCATGTTTTGATATATGAACTAGAGCAATTTATGGAGAATCTGAATTATGTGGAAATAATAGTACAAATTTTTATTCATAACTATAATTTTTTATGGAATAAATGAAATCAATTTAGAAAATTTTAATGGAGAAATCCTATGATTAAATAATTAATATTGGAATTTGAAACAATTATGAGTGAAAAATACCCTCACATGATTATACAATGAGTAAAATTGGGAGGATGACATTTTAACAATGTGAAAGAATGTAGAGACATAGGTAACGTTAAGAATAAATCATATCAATGTATAATTAATTTTCATTAATATATTTTATGGATTTATATATAATTTAATTATTTTATATTTTTTTCAATCATAAATTTTTTAATTTTTTTCTATTTGAAATGTTTTTCCATGAAATATTTAGTTCTATTTAAAAATAAATTTTTTGAATTTTTGAATATTAAATTTATAAAATTAACATTTTTTTTATTTATTATATAAATATTATGTTAAGGTAAATATTTTAGTTTTTTCTAAAATGATTGATCTTTGTATAAATAGAAGAAAATATTTATTTTAATTAAAACTATAATTTAATTTCATGTTATTACACCCAACCATTTGGTTTTGGATTTGATTTAATTTAAAAAGTGTCCATATTTATTAAAAATAATATAAATAATTCCATTTTAATAAACATAAAAATTTATTCTCAAATTAAATCATTTATATTCTTTAAAAGTTTAATTTTTTTAAAAATGTTTTTGTTCTTTGAGAATATATATTGAAATTAATTTATAAAAATTATAAAAATAAAATCACAATAAATAGATTTTTTATTTGGAATCATAATTACAGAATTTTCCAATCTATTCAATTTTATTTTCTATAATGATTAGTTTCTATATTTAAGCATTATCACCCTAGAAAATTTTAAATGAGTTAATTTGGAGACTACGTGATAAGGAAAAATTTATCTCTATAATTTGGATAATTGTGATTGGTCGAGTGGATTTTGAACTTAAATTATTTTGGATTATAAATTATTTAACATGCTTTTTTTGACTATTATAATGAATTTTATTATTCATAAACATTTATAGTATTTACATGATTTACACTCCCCTCACTTATAAATTTGAACCTACTCTCCTCACCTCTTCACAACTTTTTTTACACATAGGATAAAGAAAGAATTTCCCAAACCCTTTATAACTACCAAACACACATTTTATAGGTCCTAGTATTCTCAAAATATTATTCATCAAAGACTAAATGTGCAAGAAAAATTGACATATATGAGAATGAGGTGTATGTTCTATTAAACCTATTCCAAGTTTATTTGTTTTTATTCATAACTAAAATATTTATACCAACTAGAACATAATTTAATAAGCATATTATAAGTAATTAAATTTTATATATTCATGTACTAAATATTGTAAATCTCATTTCCACCCTATGGGAAATGAAAACATCGCATGTGTATATGTGTGGGCTACCACCTCTATGATGTGATGACTTTATTTTTCCATAACCACCTCACATGTATGGTTATAAATATTGTATTAATGAATATATATTATTTTTATTTAATTTAATTCATTACATGAATATAATATATTACATACATTCTTACCCATTCTACATGATGAAACATGATATCATTTCTTGTGTATTTGTTTGGAATACAACCTCTATGATGTAGTGTGTTATGTTATTCATTAATTCCCCACATGACTGGTCACAATTTAAGAACTATATAATAAATATTAAATTTATTAAATAAATATTTTTAAGGGTAAATAAAATAATATATACCGCAATTCTTTTCAGAAAGTATAAAAATGGAAATTTGGCTCATGTGTACTTCTATACTACAGCCTCCGTGATACAATATTTTACAATTTCAAAATCCCCCTTCAATAGGTGGAATAATTTTTATTAAAATTTATAAATATTACTTATTTTTAGAATAATATTATATATTTTTTGGATCCATCACTCATTTGACCTTATTCGAACAATCTAAATCATTTTTGACATATAAATCAATCATCCTAAAAAAATACGACATGAGCATAACCATTTTAGTAACAAAAAAACTTGTAAATATAAAAATTAAATGAATAATTATGTAGTAATTAAAATTAAAAATGATAATTATAATGTATAATTATAGCATAAATTTATTAGATAGGAGGGTATACATATGAATAAAACATTTTGGGACTCTACGAAAGGGGATTTATTTTGGTACTATTATTTTAGAGTTTCTATTACAATAGGTTTTCCCATATCGATGTAATATTAAATGTATAAAAAATGTTTATATTCAAGAAAACATATTTCTAATAATATTTTTAATTTTTTTTTACTTTCATTATTTTTAAATAAAAATGAATATTTTCAATAATTTTCTCCTGAGATATTTTTTTTTTCAAATGTGAAAAATATTTATATTATAATATATACACCTTTACCACCATTATCACCCATAATTTATTAATGATTCATCCTATATAAGTTAACATGTTTTCATCCAAATAACATACCTTACTTGATATTTTTAGAAATTATAGTGTTATAATGGTCAACTAATGAAATCAAAATTTCTTCTGATTTTTATTAGACAACCAGATGTATTATGTCTTATCTTCATTAAGGACAATTAAAAATATATTTTTGGTTAAAGTTAATTAATATGTGTCTTATTCATTATATGGTTTATAGAAAGTTTATATGAATAATGGGTGAAACTAAATTTCACTAATGACAGGGGATACAAATATATATCACCATTGAATTGTGTAAAGTGATATAGTTTTCTTCTTTATGTTATTATTATGTGGTCTGATAATTATCTAATTAGGTTATTAAATCATAATGGTTGTCATAATGATAAATTTAGAGGAAAATTCCCTAATTAACCAACATGATATAATTTCATTTATCATCAAGGGAAATATTTTTATATGATAATTAATATAAATGTGCTTTTGTTTTTGTGGAATGATTGTATTAATTTTTTTAAAGGATAAATGATATTTTTTATGGAAATCATTTCATGAACATTAATGATTTTCATGGAAAACATTTTATTACTATTTTCCTGTTATGATTTAAAATGAAATGTTTTATGATATATATAGTGATATGAAGATATTTTCCATTGAAAATTAAATTGATATTTTGGATCAAATTTAATTTATGAAATGGAAAACATTATAATATATCTTTTGTTTAAAAAGGGACTAACATGTTATTTTTCTTGTATGTATTTTTATTGGATTTTTTTGTTATCCCACATTTTAAAATGTTTTTCACATGGAATAAGTATGTAATGAAAATGTTAATAACGTTTCAGATCATGTTCTATGAGTTTCCTTGAATGAAGCTATGGTGCCATTATAAATAACATGTTTTTTGTGAAAATGGAAACTATGAAAAAATAACCACTTGGTAATGTAATAGATTAATAAATCTCTATTACATTAATGCTAATTTTTTTTTTCGATTTAAGTGATAAAATATAATTTATAAATAATGTCAACCGTGATACAATTATGGACAATTTATTATATAATCTGTGTGGATCAATTGAGTTGTATAATTATTATTTATATAATTTAATTAGAATAAGTAAATAATAATATATATAAATAATTATTGTGTATTATAACCAAATAAAATATTTTTTCAATATTTATAAACATATTAAAATATATTTATACTTATATAATATGTCAAAATTTGATGTTATAGCCAAAATATTATGAAAAATAATGTAGAGAATGAATTTTCAATAGAATGTGATGTCCCTAATTATATAACCCAACATGTATATATTTTTAATATATATAATCATATCATGTGGAGTAATATTTTTTATATCAAAAAATAAAATAATGTAATTAGTGAATATATAAGATCCATCATCCAAGTTAAAATAAATCATCAATGACATCAACAAGTTTTTATAATGAATCCTATCAATTGTAACCACTAATGAAATTATTAAAAAATTAATTAGAATAATGATGCAATTTATTTTTACAATATACGATAATTATAGAAAAAACATTTATATGAAAAATAAAAGTTTGTTTTTTCAAATATATCTCATTCATGACCATATGATCCTTTTTAGTGCTAATGTTTTATGAATTTTTTATCCTTAAACATATGAAAAGTGTAATATCAGTATAGTATCATTGTCACATAAGTTACCATTGAACCTAGCATGATATATATTAAATAATTGCATCTATAAAAATTAATAAACCAACTATATCACCAAATAACATTTATAATCCCATAGTTCATATGTAAAATAATTTTTATTTATTTTGGAGAAATTATAACTGCCAATCTTGTATAGGTGAACATGTAAATTCTAAAATACCAATGTAATGATTGAAAATAATAGATTAATATATCAAATTTCATTATATATAAATATATATATATATATATATATATATATTATGACATATAAATCAGCTATAAATTTCCCTAATTATTTATAGTCTTACTAAATAGTGTTTCCAAATGATATACCCATTATCAAAATGGATATGTACTATATGAATTAATTAAAATGGGTTTATAGTTATTTAATTACAAAAGAATCCCGAGATAAATTATATATCATGGATGACACCAGAAATGTATCAATGTGTGAAGGAGTATAATGTATGACTTTTTTCTCCATATACGTCCTTACTCGCATTAATGTTAACCAATCATCCCCAAACATGTATTTTCATACAATTCATTATTTAGAGATAAAGAAAATAATTTACTTATTAGTGGTTATTTATCATTAAAATATCATTCCCAAAATACACCACGTATGAATTAAAGAGAAAATGAAATTTTTATTCCATCTGATAACATGATATATAATTAAATTAATAGGGTGTAATCATATGAATATCATAACCATAGATATTGGAAAATCAATATACATAATATTGAATCTAATTTTATCCATTTGATTAAAGACCTAAAATAATATAATTTTTTATAATGTAAAATAGTCTTGCAAAAAAATCTACATAAACATGTAAAAAATATATCAATTTATGAAATAGATTATATGATAGTGAAATTTAATAAAACATTAATACATTAATCCTCTCAGAAATTTTTGTTATGAAGTTGTATTTTTAAAAAAAATTGAATATTTTTGATGTTGGGATTTTTAATACTTTATTTCCACATTTATGAATACTATCAAAACAACTCCATTAATGAAATTTATTGTTTATGTAAAAAAAATTATATTTTTATTTAAAATAATTACATCATAGAATTTAAATAGAATAAAAATTCATCCTCTATATTTTAATATTTTTATAGAGTCATTTGATTTATGACTATAATTGTTATAACAATTTATTTGGTCATTTTATATTCAATTAGTTTTGAACACATATCATTTAATTAGTTTAATTTTTACATGAACCGACAAAAAAGGATACTACTTGAATTAGTAATTAGGTTGATTATGCCTTCCCAATACCACATATAATTGGCTATAATTTGATGACTAGAAATAAAAATACTTTGTTTCTTCATTCAATTTAATTTAATTAAATGGTCTTAAATATTCTTCCATGTTTAATAAATGGTAATTATATTCTCCTTAATTAAATTACATAATAATTAATTCATTTTTATATTGGTCTGATTTGGTGGTTTAGTAGGAAATATTAGAGTTGATAAGGTCATTTAGAACTATTAAAGCATATCATCCTGATTATTCAATTAACTTGTCATAAAATCCCAAATGGATTGTAAATTAATTTTATGTACACACAGCTTGATAAGGGTATTTCCCAAATGAGTGAATTCATTTTTCTAGGTAACCAACAAATTTGTATCCATAGGTTACACCACTATGATGTGTGTTTTAATAAAACTTATTATTCTTTCATCATTAAAGTTTAATTGATTAAATATGTATATATAAATTCATTTGATTATAAAAATTGAATAGAATTTTTTACTATTTATTCAATCTAGTATTTTATGTTTTTTAAAAAAATGTTTTCATCTATATAATTTGGTTGGATCCAACTAGGATTGATATAGTCAATCATGGAATGAACCAATGGGTATATGGAGACTATATTTAATTTAAAATAAAATAGGCAAAGACATAGAATTGAGGTGGTGGATTCTCAATTTATCTATTAAAACTATGTAGAGGTGACATGGTGGGATGATATCCATAATGACATAATGATTGGAATAGATGTCAATATTTTATTTTTTTGTTATGTTGAAGGATTTTAGACTGATTATGTATAACATATTCATCTCTATATCCCATCGCTTCTATTTTCTAACTATATAATATATTTTTTTAGTGTCTAAATGTAATTAAATTTTATTATCGTTCATTTTTTTGATGTGGAAATTTATATACATATCTAATTTAACAAGATAATGCATCATTAATCAATAAAAACGATATTCTGAGATCCCAGTTTGGCTCATTGTTGTTAAATTCATCATTAGGTTAAACCAATTTGAAAATAATAATATGATATATACATTCTATATTATCTATCTCATGGGGATCAGGAACACTAATTAGACCATTCCAAATACCCATATTGGGTGGACGAGTTAGGGATAGCTATGATGGTTCATGAATAAACAGTATAAAATCCATATTTTGGAATATTTTATTTGAGAGTTAAATAGATAGAAAATAATATTTTCAAGAATTATATGATAGTTATGAATATGTTTTTAGTTAACTAATTTGTTACTCATCTAATATTCATGATGGAAAGTTGGGAATAATATATTGATTTTCGTTTGGATATACATTTATTTTTTTGAAGGTTTCACATGTTTCATATCATGAAAACTAACTCTAATTAATAGAGAAGTTTGTATTTTTGTTTTACCTTATTTATCTTTCACTCTTATATTTAATAAATATTTATATTTTTGACTAGTGATTGACTATAATTTTTTATATTTTCCATTAGGAAAATTTTATTTAATGTTGTTCCATTCTATGTCAAAGACCCCCAACAAACCCTTTGGAGGGATTTATGGGAAATATTATAAAGGAAATCTATATATTAACCAGTATCTAATTGAATTATATTTGAGAACAGTTAAATACATGGGGTGGGGAGAAGGAAGTTTCTTAAATAATCCTATGACACTGTGTCCTCATCATAGGATTATGACCACATCAATGGGTTCTATTTTATATAGAGTTTGTTGATTCCCTCCATGAGGCATGGTATAAAGACCATATCCTATTACACATATTATCACATGATATTTTTCCTAATTATCCATCAAATTACAATCCAATGATCATAAATTCTATTGACATTGGAAAATCAGACAGATAATTAGAAAGCATGATACCAAAATTAAAACATCTTTTATTTGATCTTAATAATGGTCTTATAACACCCTTTAGCCCTTACATAAGCATATGATTACCTAGGGAATACATGGAAAATTTAATGAGCCAAAATTCGTAGTATGAGAATAAAAATTAGAATAAATTACAATAATTAGATTAGAAGTTATAACATAATCACATAGAATACAATGAAACATGAATAAACATATAGAAGAAAAATATATATAACATGAAGGAAGGTATGCATGGAATCATAGTAATGTTGAGGAAACATAATAGATGACACAATTAGGATTCAAGCAACATTTCACATGGAGGATAACGAGTTATGGCCAACCTCTAAGACCATTTCACAAGGAGCACAAATCAAGGATAACCACTAGGACCATTGCACATGGTGCACGAGTCATGCCTAAGCACCAAGACCATTGAACATGACATTCAATGAGACTAAATAATTTCCTATGAATTGGATTACTATTTTTGGGGCATCGATCATTACATGTTTGTGTATATGTGTTCCATGTGAAGAATCAGGTATTAGGGTAACCAATAGAATGATTTGGGTATCACAATCCTTTAAAAATGTATTAAAAATGTAATAACAATGTGGTGTCCTTGAAAGAGTAAATTTGAACCATATATGGACATTTATTAGGTAAAATAGGCATATATAATGATATTCTATGAAAAATTTAATTTAAATAATGTATATAGAGTGTTTAAGAGACATTATAAATGAAACATTTTATTGTAGTTTAAGGAAAATAATAAATTGACATTAAAGATGATAAGACATATTTGTTTTCAAAAGACTATAATTACAACCGATAACTTTATTCGTGAAAAAATATTCAATTTTTGAAAATAATGTTTTCTTAAAATATATTATTTATGTTCTCTTAAAATGGGTAGGAAATTAGCAATTTCCCATTATTCAGGATTGATTATTGGGAAGATTTGATAAGGGAACCATTTTAATACATGTATTTCCTTAAAAAAATAAGGTTTAAATTATATAGATAAATTATTATAAATAATATTAAAATAAATTAAAAATACAAAAAAAAACAGTATTTATTACATTGGGATAATGATAGAGAAATAGGAAAAATGGAGATTCAGGTAGAATCACTTAACTTATGAATGAAATGGTTCTGAAATTGATCTTAATATCCAAAATAATCAGATAAAATCCATTAATTACTTATTTTATTACCTTTTATACATTTATATTTTATATTTTAATTTTATTATTTTAATTTATGTCCTTTTAATGGGTTATCAGACTCAATTTCACCATTCAGGAGCACTGGTTTTCTTGGTTTTCTTGATCAGTATACATGAATTCATGTACTAAAAATCAAGTATAATCAGAATGGTTTTTTAAAAATAATTTTATATGTTATTAGTTAAGATACATAATATTATGTGATTATATAATTTATTATGTAATTTCCATTGATAAAGAATCATTATAAAAGATGTTAATGATCATCGTTTAGATTAGTTTGGCAGTTTTTCAATCATCACAAACTTGTTTGGTTATAGTAATTAATATTATTTATATAAAATGGATAAACAACTTTAAATTGGTTTTAATACATATATAATAGTCAGGTTTAACTATAAAAATGGTTTAATGACCTGCCATGTTGACAGTAAAGGAAAATAAAATCTTTTCTTACATGATGGCGATAAATTAAAAAATCACAAATGATCTTTAAATTTTTAGTTCAAATAAAAGAGGGGATTCAAATTAGGATGAATTAGTCCTTTAAAATAATAATATTCTAGTATATTTAATTTACTAGATTTATTATACCATTTTGATTTTGAGGAGATGAATGGATAATAAGAAAAGAAAAGACCATGGGAATGAAATAAAATAAAATGAAATATGATTTTATATCTTGCTTCCATCCTGTTAAGATCTTCATTACTGATAATGGTTTTGGTTTATTATTGATAACAAATGACTTTGTAATTGGGGGAGGTATGGGGAATATAATTGATAATAATTTGGGCATGGATCAATGTGTGAGAGGTTTAAGATTAAGAGGTGGTGAGGGGTGGTATTTATAGGGGATGAGAGAGGTGATTCCCCATTATTTTTTAGATTAGTTTAATCTTTTTAAACAAGAATAAGAAATATATTAAAATTACAACCAAATATAATAAAATAAATTTTTTTAGTTCAATTTTATAGTTCTTATATCATCCACCACTCCCAGAATAATGGATTTGATTTATAATGTATATATACCGTAAATTCCTTTATTTTACTATTCACTATAAATTCAAGTATTTTTGAAAAAAATCAAATATTGATCCTAATAATTTATCGACATATTTAATTCAAAAATAAACTCTATTTTAGAATAAAAATACCAAATATAATGAATATTGTTTTTATTTAAAATCATCATTTATATAGATAATACTAATTGTAAAATTATAATTGTTTTTATAAATCATTGGAAAATTATTTAAGGAGTAATAAAATTATTTTATAATAACAAAACATAAAATAACTATTAATGAATATATATTATGAAAATATATTTTCTTCAAAATTCTTATAATAATGATATAATTGTAGATAAACAATAAACATTCAAAAAAATATCATTATTGAATTTGTCATTTTTAAAATATTTCATTACTTATGCAATGTTAAAATTATTCAATATTTTCATTTATAATATGAATATCTTTTGTTTATAATTTTATTAGTGAGGATTCTTTTCTATTTTATTGTTAAATATTTAGAATTTTCATATTACTATTTTAATGGTCATGTTATAATTCCAATGGTATATGTTCCTTACCTTATTGAAATACAAATTATTTTATCCATTTTCAATTTATAAAGAAGTTATTGTGTTTTATGTGTGTTGTTTTTGTTATTTATAATATATAATAAAATTTTAAGAATAAAATTTTCATTGATAAGATTTTGAGTCATTACATTTCACCACTTATGATATTTCTCCATCAATGTTTCATTTTAAAAATTATGTGGAAAACAGATTAGGGTACTTGGCCTTCATCGCTTCCTCTGTTTCCCATGTTGTCACATTAAAATTATGCTTATTCCATTGTAGTTTGACTAAGTGTATGTTATTTTTATTTATAAATTTATCTCTAAAATCTATGATCCTTACTGGATTCTCTTCATATGAGATTTGTTTTTCCAGTCTTACCACCTCTAAATTCAATACATGTGAGAGATTTAGTATGTAATTCTTCAAGAGGGATACATGGAACATTTGGTGTAATTGAGAAGTGGTTGGAGGATATTTATGTCAATAGGCCTCAAATCCAACACCATTTAGACCTCATAAGCGGTTGATGTTCTTGGGAGTAAGATTTCCATTATTCCCATATCTCATGATCCTCTAAGATAATGATATGTGGAGTAATTCCAAATATACAACCCTAAATACCAAGCCTCATTGACAATTTCCTTTTTCACACCTTTATTGACTCTATGATACCTTGATGAGTTGTTGTTTGGTTTTCACCATTTATAGTATTTCATTAACCATTTCAGTTCCTACCATCTTATGTTCATATGATTTATACCAACATTCCAGTGCTCTAAAACATTTCTTATAATGGACTTTAGATTGGGTCATTCAGATGTTTGAGTGGAAGCAATTGTTGTAGGAGAACTAGAGGAAAGATACATGATAGTCCTAGCCTCCCTTTTAGTACATAGAAATGACCCTCAATATGACCTGTAATGTCTGAATAGTATACTGTGATTTGCCATAATTTTGAGGATGATTGGTCGTACTAAAGGTAAAATTGATACTTATAGCAATTTGGAGAATTTTCCAGAATGTGGAGGTGAGTCTTGGATATCAGTAAGAAATAATAGACAGTGGAAAATCATGAATCCTTATGGGTTATATGTTATATATCCATGCAAGTTGTTTAAGGGATAAGTCCTCTTAGATCTTTAAAATTTAAGCTGTATTTTTAAGATTATGAAAACCCACACAAAGATAATTATTTGTTCGAGATGTATTTGAAAGTCCAGTGACATTGTCCATTGTGATGTTATCACATTCCCTAGTATGTATAGGTAATGCAGGAATCATACATTTAAACCTTTTCATATCAACCATTACTTTCTGACATATAATTTAATGTGATGTATACTCAGTTATCTCTTTCATCATTTTATCCCACTAATAGTTTTCTCTAGGATCTTGATATATACTTTCACTACCTGGCTGAATAGAGAAGGAAAAATTATGTGCTTCATTAAAAATAACTTTCTTTATATTAGAATTCAATAGAAAACATAGTCATGAACAAAATATTATTAATCCATCTATATCAATGTTGAACTCAGAGGATTCCCAATTTCTAATAACATCCATCTTTTTCTAAATTTCCACACCATTCCATTGAGCATCATTAATTTTTAGCATAAGGTATAGTTGAGAAATTATTTGAGAAATTATTGATGATTATCATTCATTAATTATTATCATGTCCATATATTACATGTCGAATAAGATTAAATCATTTTCAATTCAGATCATTGATAACGAAGACACATCCTTTTACATAGTGTAACTTCCACCTAATTTGCTTCAGGAGGATGGTAGTAGATTAAGCAGTCAAAATATTTGATGAGATCTACCTATATTTTCTGGTGAAAATTAATATCATTATATGAGAATATATATTTTATGATTTTAGGAAAAACATATATCTCAATCAACTCCCCATAGAGATAATTCCACTATATTTTTATTACAATGATCACCTCTTCCATCTCTAGGTAATGTGTAGGACAGTTTTTCTCAAAAACATTCAACTACATGAGTCATAATATATCTATTTATTATTTTTAATAATTTAAAAACCAAAACCATAGTTTGAAGCATCATTGTATGGCCTAAATTTTCCCCCATATGTAGGTAGTGTGAGAACTATTGTTGTGATAATCCACTTTTTCAACTCTTTGAAGACTTCTTCACATTAGATGTTTGAAAAAATTACATTAAAAGTTATCATGGTTAGTAGGTTTTAAAATCATGGTTTGTTCTCAAAAATCATCTATAATAACTAGATGGACCATGGAATATCCGAATCTCCATTAAAGATGTTGTCCTAGCCACTCTTTGGTTTCCTTTTTCATGAAAGTGTCCATTGAAGTTCTATTTCATGTGATAAATTTAACCAAGAATGAACCTTATCTTATCTAGATGTCACATTTAATGTAAATTTCATAGAGTTTATGTCATCCAAAAATCATCAATAATGTAATCGAATTCTCTACAGGTTCCTCATTTCACTTGAAGTTTATAAGAGTATCCTCGGTAAATACTACAGAAATTTTGTTGAGGTAATCTGTAAAATATTTATTAATTAAATCCATAAAATATTATAGATAATTCTTGATACTGAAGGAAATAACTATATACATATAGAATCCATACCATGTTAGAAAGTTATTCCTAGTAATATCATCCTTCATCACAATTAATTGTTGGTATCCCGACAGAAGTTCCAATTTAGAGAAAAAGCTATCCATACATACCTGATCGAACAAGTTTTCTATACATAGAAGAGGATACTTGTTTATTATCATGATTTTATTGATCTCACAATAATTTATGTCGAGGTTCACTGATCCATCCTAATTCTTGATAGAGAGGACTGATTCACCCACCCATATAGCACTTATGAAAATTAAATTACTGTCTATACTATCGTGTAAAATATTCTTCAGTTCATCAATCATAACAGTGGTCATTATATAAGGTGAATTTGGTATAGGAAGAGGTCCAAAAATCAGTTCAATTGAGAATATAATTTCTTGATCATGAGAATGACCCAAAAAAACTTTGGGGAAATCTCTAGGGTAGTCCCTCATAATTGTCATCTCCTCAAGAAAGATTATCTCTTTTGTCTCAATCATTTGTGTTATATATGCCTTCTAATATGGTAATAATATAAACTGTTTATAAAATGATATTTAAGAAGATTCAAAATCCAACATACACTTGTAATGAATTATAGTATTCTTTTGGATGTCAAAGGTTATCTCTATTTCCTAAAAATTGATAGAAGCCTTGAATAATGATAGTCAATCCATGCGTAAAATAACATCAAACCCCTCTGACGGATGTAGTGTATTCATTTTTGGGAGGTCATTCCACAAACCTTAAACAAGGAGGATGTATATAAATTAGGCGAAATAATTTCCCCATTTTCATTTATGAGATAGGTCATCATCTATATTTTTCAATGGAGTTTGAATAGTTATACTAAACATTCAAGATATGAAAGAATGTATAGAACCAAAATTCATTAGTATGTTCTCTAATAATATAGTTTGATTATATTTTTAAATATTTTTATCTGAAATTGGATTATTTTTTTACATTTAGTACAATATTGTTCAATAGAATTAATTTCACATTTAAATTGGAAAAAATCACACGAAAAGCTTTTGATACGTTTTTACTTCTCAATACCCCAGATTTTGGTTTTGACAACAAATTATAATTTGAAATTAATTTATGAAAATTATGTGTATTTAATAATACAAAATGGATTCAATATTTTTAATTTTTGGGATCAAATTATTTTTATGGTTTACTTTTCATTTTGGATGTAATGAATAGTTACTACGTTAATTTTTATTTATCTTATTTAATGAAAAATCTTGTAAATTAGGGAAACTAACAATATGAAAAAGATAATAAAATTACCATTACACCTTTTAAAATACTATATTATATATTAAATTAAAATTATATCAGATATGTTTTGGATTGGGTACATTTAATGGACTTTTTCCCATTATTGTAATGTAATTATAATTAAAACAAAATAAGGTCTCAACTTTTCACTCTCATTTATATTATAATTATAAAAATGTTAATATAATTATAAAAATGATGAAACTTCTAAAATAAATAGTATACAAAAATATAATAAATTTATCTACATCATGTTTATTTATTTATAATTTTTAGAGATTATATAATTATTATTAATGATGACACAATAGTGATGAACAAATTATTTATTTGATATAAATATCAAATTAATTTTATTAAAAATATTAAAATAAATATCATATGAAGTAATTAATATTCTCAACAAATTAAAAAGGTGAATATGACATTTTTGGAGTGTTTTAAAAAATTTTGTTCAAATTTATATTTTTTTGGATTTTATTTAATGTCAAATAAATTAATTGTCACAATATTAACACTATTCATATTTTATAAAAATAACATATTATTATATAATTTAAAAGTAAAAAAAATATTTAGAAAATTTGAAAGAGAAAATTATATTGTCTAAAATCTCATTATGTATACAATTATGGAAAACATACAACAAATAAGTAAATATTTTTACCCATTTAAAATTTATAATATTATCAAAAAAGTAAAATTAAATAGATTAAATAAGAATAAATCAAAATGATAAGGTTTGGTGTAATATCAAAACATATCTAAATTTTATTGGTTGATGATATTACAACCCTATATCATCTCATATTCGAAATTTGAACATTTTGGATGTTTTTAGGTTGGATACAATTTTATTATAAATTAAAATTTTCATGGTTTCAAAATGTGCCCCTCACCTCAATTATCAATCCATCCAGATAAATATAGTTTATTAGGTTGTACTGACACCGAACATGACCATCACATATAGATCCTCGACCATACCCTGTTAATTTCCTTCTCCACTTCAGTAGAAAAATTCTCTACATCCTAGTATTCTTCATGGACCAACTCTATTGCTCTAATAGAAGATTTAGGGGAGGCACATCGGAGAAGAAGTAATATCATTTACCTATTCAATCAAAATTCTTTTTTATTCTACTTCTACCTCTTGAGTTTTTTCATTATAATGTTATAAATGAAGTATTAATTATTTTCAGATATGTTATTATTATTATAAAATAACCATATTCCATCTTCTACCCATCATATGAGAAATGATTTCACTACACATGCGTACGTTTGGTTTTTCGGCACCACTTTGTGGTATAATACATTTTTCACCACCGCATTACCTAGATGGGTGGGAAATAAACTATATATATATGATTAATATAAAATTATATTTATTTATATATACTATACACCATCAACTTTAATTCCATTTAACAATTATGGGAATGATATTGTTACTCGTGCGGACGTAGGACTTACAGTCTCCACGGTGCGATGTGATTCGTTCTACATAATCATCATTAGTTAATGATTATATAGATGCTTTGAGCGAATAAATATGATATATTCTATACTAATACAATTATGTATATTATGTAACTAT
This sequence comes from Viscum album, assembly GCA_963277665.1. Taxonomy (NCBI): domain Eukaryota; kingdom Viridiplantae; phylum Streptophyta; class Magnoliopsida; order Santalales; family Viscaceae; genus Viscum; species Viscum album. The sequence continues at coordinate 910,329,760 of OY728148.1, forward strand.
AGCTAAAAATGTTTAATAATGTCTTATCTGACAAAATATACATTTGAACAAAAAGTTGAAAATACCCAAATAACTAGTTACAATGAAAGTTTACTAAAAATCTAATGATAATATGATCATAAATGTTATCATATAAATAATTTTGATTCTATAATAAATACTTAACATTATTTAAATCATTTTATAGTTGTTCTGGATATATATGAATCATATCATACCTATGGTAAGGTATAAAATTGAAATTTACATTTTTATCATAGATTGCTTATCTGTAAGTACTTACTAGGGTATATTTATCATCCATGTACATGTTCCCTAAATATGTATTTCAAAATAATTTTTATATCCTTCTATAATTGTTTAAATTTACATTATAATAATTTTGAATGTTTAAAAAATGGTATGAATTGAATCATTTGTCATTTTCAATATGAGGTACATTTTTACTTTTCAAGAAAAAGTACGAGAAATATGCCTTTTTTAAATTATACAATACGAATGGATTTTTATGCTTTCATAGTGCACTATTTTATTGAGTAATATCCTAAAATCCACAAAGGTTATTTTGAAACAAAATGAATTTTTCTGAAATTGTGTTTCATTTTGAGGAAGGAAAATGTTTTAAAAGAAGAAATCTTATTTTCCTCATGAATTAATTTCAAGTGTTTTTTGAAAATAAATTTAAATCTAATATGACAATATTTAAAAATCGTTATATTTATATCCATGTTATTACTATGATTTTATTTTTTTATGATTGAATAATTTTTCAGATATTAATTTATTTTATACGGAATATGATGGAATGATGTTTAAGAAACCCATTTTATTTCATCGGTTAGGCTATAGTGAATGATTTCTATTTTGTGGAACATGTATGCATGATTTCATTATGAGATTAGTGAGAACTATAACTCCATACAATGAATTTAATAATGGTTTATATCTCATGATAAATATATTACTGAAACCACAATTAAATCATTTTCAGTAATATAGGGCATTAAAAAAAAGTAAATACTGTTCAATAATACATGGCTGGAAAGGCATGTAAACCATGTCAGTAAAAGTATTTTTCCACTATGATTGTATTGGAAGAAATTAATTGTCTATTATAGAAATAATATTATATGGTTATTTATTTTCCATAATCCCATGTTTAATTAAAATTCTATTTTATAATGTATATTGTTCTTTTATGATCTATGCCTTATGTACAACCATGATTAATTTCAAGACCCAATATTTTAATATATAAACACAATTATCAGGTTTTTACATTCTAATGCTTTTGGTTTATTCTATGTTCTAAATTTTTACCATAAATAATCATTAATATCACCTATTTTGTGTTTTATTTTCCTCGGTATATAAATAACGGTGTTAGGTTATAAAACAATAGGGGAAGTTTGTTTAGGGGAACGTTGAAGATATTTCACTAAGTTAGATGTTTATGTTCCATGATTCCAAATACACTAATCTAATTCATTATTTAGGAATATATTTGTGTAATGTATTATGAATTACTCCAAATAAATGTAATGTATGTACAGGTCATGATTGGTTCAATACAGTTGATATTAGAGTGATATTTTATTCAACCTTTGGAAACTAGGATAGGAAATGTCCAGTGAGATCTCTAGAGATATTTCTAAGATATTTCCAAGGATGTACAAAATGGTATGTGTAAATATAGTATAAAATACTAGAATAATGATAATTATGATTAATAACTTAATATTAGATCTATTATTGTAGAGATTGAATGTATTATCCCTTGATTATGTTGTTTTCTAAGTATGATTTTTGTCTATCACACTATTCTTTTTGGGTTTTAGATAATGGATAGGACTCTAAAGAAACATTTTTATGACAAATTAAGTAGAAAATGGAATGATTTTCCTCTGGAACAACCAAATGTTATGAGAAATGGAATGAAAAATCTTATTGCATTACTTACACAAGAAATGAATAATTATGGACATCCAATTGAGTAGAGAAGGGAATAACATTATATTGAGTCCTTTATGAGTCAATGTCCACCTTATTTCAGTGGGTCTTCTAATTCACTTGTTTTGGAGCAAATAATCAATAAAATTGAATATATATTTTCCATCCTTCACTATTTGGAACTTGAAAATGTCAGTTTGGTTGTTTATCATTTAGAAGGTGAAGCAGACCAGTGGTTGACTTTAATAAAGAACACAAGGAAACAAGATGAAATTGAATCCATGTAAATGGGATGAGTTCATAAACTTATCTTTCAAAAAATTAATCCCTTTTATTATTATAATATAGATGTGAAAAGATTTCCTTGGGAGTAAACAAAAGGATAATGTATTTTTTTGGTACATACGAGGAATGTTTTACAAGTCTTATAAGGTGTGATTCTAGTTTTATCATCCAACTTGAATGTAATGTTGATAGATTCATTAGTTTCATAAAACCAATAAATCAAAGGGAAATAGATATAAAATTAACAAGTATATATTAAGAGATTTTTTGTTTTCTTATAATGTTTGAAATGGATGTCGGTGTTACATATCAATATCATGGTTTTTACATGAAATGAAATTTGGTGTTCAATGGAAAATCCCAAAACAATGGTGTAAAGAAGATGAATGTTTTCTAATGCTCAAGGTTTGTAAAGAAGCGTAGTGGATATTTTCATAAAGTGAATAAAAAATGTTTCAAATGTGGAAAACATTATCATTGTGCATTTGGGTGCAGAAGTAATGGGAAAAAATGAAACTAATGACATGATTATAGAAAATACAATATAGATTGCAACAACAAAAATTCAATGCTACAAGTGAATGGAAATGGGGAATTATGCTAACCAATGTCAAAATCCAAGGGTGAATTATGATGATTGATGTCAGCAACCTTATATGGCTAGTGAAAAATGAAAATCACATGAGATCACTATTGGTGATGTTGAGTATGACAAAGAATTGGTGGAATGATTTAGTGTTTATGTAATGGGATTCCAAAATAGTATTGATGAATTTCATTTATAGTATTATGGAATATTAAAATATAATTCTATTGGCCCATTTTGGTTTTCTATAAGTATATAGTACTGGAAACCCATAAAAGTGTTTGAAATATTTTTAGAAGGCAAATGATATGTGCATAATGAATGGATAAGGAGATAATGAGATGATTGATAGGATTAATGAGCTCATGGATGATATAAAGAAATATTATATCATTGTCTTAGTGTATAGAATTCTTGGTACTTTTTTTGTGTGGAAACAGATAATTTTGATCGGATTCATTTTTAAACATTGTTTATATAGTAATTATTAGTATTAACATGGTTCATGAGATTACATGATTAAGTTATTCTCATGTTTGGAATCTGATAACCAAGAAGTACCTTATGAGATATGGGAGATAAATATTATTTTGATTTAGTTTACCTCTTTCAAAAGTTTTATATTTTTATTTTTTGGAATGATTGTAATGCTACCCATTTAGGGATAGTATAAGATATATTTTGTTTGATGTTTTTTAGATTAAAGTAATATATCACTATATGTGGACTTATGAATATTTGATTACCAGTGCTATACTTTGTGTGGAGAATGGTGGAATGATATTTCATTCTATTTCAAAATCTCCTAACAATTCAAGAATGAAAAATTCAACTTTATTTCTTTAAATAATTGATGATGTGGAAATTGTTCAAGGAACAAAGAATAGTGAGATTGTAATAAAAAAGTATGTATTTATTCTCATGAAAAATTAATCATATTTAGGGAAAGGATCTTGAAAACAAAAGTGTTATCATAGTGTCTTATTATCCAATGAATAAAATAGTTCCTTAGATCAAAGCAGATTTATGGATTTCTGATTGTTAACTTTCTCCAATCCTTGTTCTCTATCACTCTGCATAAGAACATGATAGTTAGATTTTTTCATCCATATTCATGTTTTTACTTCCCATCTATGTTTACCTATATGTAATCTATGTGATGAGATACAATGGTTAACAGTTATGTTTTTAAATATCCTTTTGAAAAATAAGTTTTAGAATACAATTTTTGGATGGGGGTTTCTATGAATGAAACTTTCAAGTAGTAATGCTTTTATAACACCGACGAATTTCGCGGGTGAAATTCATTTTATGGGGTTCATAATTTAGAACCCAATGATTTTATGAGATAAATTATTTCTATTTTAATTTATATATTGTTTTTAAGCTACACCATGATTATATTGTGTTATACGCAAGACCATGTTAGCTTTGGGTATACACAACAATATACATGTCTTGTGTTACACACAATTTCAAGTACATTTGATATAATTTATTTCATGCAACACTGGGTGTAAATTATTTTTAATGTATGAAATAAATATATATCGATTATTTTATACACAACACCAATTTATTATTTCATTAATCACAACACAAACTAGTATTTCATTACACATTTGAAGGACCATCCACGATTTCTTGTGTTGTACGCAATATTGAGTTACAATAAACAACGATATATTATTAAAATAATATATAAAATTTCCCTTATGTAAATTATTAACCAAAATATGAAATTTATGTAAAAATATAACTCATATTATGTATTTTTGAGAACATTATATATGAACCAATTCATTTGTTCAGATAAAAGAATTATTTTTCAAAAAATGCAATTTTTCCACATTTTGGTGGCACACAAGATAAAAATATAGTTTTTAATTCTTATATATACTATATTTAAAAATATAAATTTATTATTTGGAATTTGGATATCAAAATTTATATTACATGAAATTTTGGTATTTTTCTAATGAAATTCATATTTATATGAATAGTGAAATTACTGCATTTTAATTCAAAACCACCTTTTTTCTAATATATTAATATAGTTTGATTATATTTTTAATTTATTTTAATGTGTAATTGGATTATGTTTTTACAAATTAATCCAATTTTGGTCATTGGACATCATTTTACATTATAATTTTACAAAAACACCAGACAATCTTTTCATTCGTTTTTAATTCATAAAAACCCAATTTGTTGTTTTGAAACGAGAGTTAATTTTATTTTAATTTCTAACAATTATGTATATTAAATTATGAAAAATGGATTCCATATTTAGAATAAGTGGATCCAAATTATTTCAACATGTTAAATATTTTTTTTAATATTATTAATAGTAAATACGGTAAATGTTATTTATCACTGTTAAAGGAAAATCAGGTAAATTAGGCTTACTAACAACATAATAAAGATAATGAAATTACACTAAAACCTACCAAAATATAATTTGATTAATTATAGTAGACCAATATCACCAATGGGACAGAATTTATTCTATCAATGGAATTTTTTCAATGAAATTGAAGAAATTATAAATACAACAAAAGAATGTGACAACATGTCACTCTCATATATATTATAATAATAATAGATTTAATATAGTGATAAAAATGATAAAACATCAAAAATAATCTGTCTACATAAATATAATGAAATTATATACACTAATTGAATTCCTTTAGAATTTTTATAGATTATATAATTACCATTAATGATGACAAACTTGTGAAGGAGAAATTATTTTATTGATAAAAATATCAAATAAATTGTTTTAAAAATATTAAAAAAATTCATATGAAGTAATTAATGTGATCTAGGATTGTTATAGTTGACTATGACACGTTATTATTATATTAAATATTTTTGTTTGAATTTATCTTATTTTCCCATTTTATTTAAATTCAAATAAATAAATATTATCCGAAATTAAAAAGTTGATATTTTAAAAAATAACATATAATTAAATTATTCAAAAAATCCCAAAATATAAAAAATATTACAAACTAAAAATAATATCATCTATAATTTCATAAAGTATTCAATTAATAAATATTTAAAATACATAAGAAAATATTTAAAACCATTTAATATTTATAATATTAATAACACAAATAAAATTAAATATATTAAACAAGAATAAGTCGAAATGATACGATTTAAAATAAAATAATACATGTATAAATTTTATTGTTAGATTATATTTAAACCCTATCTAATATCAACATTGAAATTGGAAATTTTTGTTAGTTTTTATATGTGGTTTTATTTTACTATAAATTAATATTTTTGAGGTTTCAAAAACAGCCCCTCACCTCAATAATAGAAGGGGACTGACTCACTAAAATAATATATTTATTTTGAGTCTCCATGATAGACCATTCAAGGACCCTATCCTTTATCAATATCCCTAGAAACATTCTCAAGGTCTTGGTATTCATTAAATTCCAACTTTTAGTGCTTTATGATGAGATTTAGAGGAGGAACATCGAAGAATAGGTAATATAATTTTCTGAATATTTCAAACTTCTTTCTTCTTCTATTTACACCCCATGAGTTGATTAATTATAAAGTAACATCTCAACATTTAATTATATACTAAGTGTACATTATGACTATGAACCAACCAAATTTCAGCCTTTTCACATCCTATGAAAAATGAAATCACCATGCGTGCATACGTAACGACTTATCGTCTTCACGCCGTGGTGTAACCTGTTTTTCACCACCACCTTACATGGATTGGTATATTGACATAATTAATAAATATATATATATTATTAATATAAAATTATATTAATTATGAGAATCTATACAACCTCCACTTAAATAGCATACAATAATTATGGGAATGATATCATCGTATGTGCGTACGTATAGTTTACCGTCTCCACAGTGCGATGCGATTTGTTCTACATAATGATCAATATATTATAATTTTATAAATCAATTAAATTAATAAATGTGATATATATTATACTAATAAAATTATATAAAGGATATAGAAAAACATAAAAATATTAATAATATTTTAATTGACAAAACATGCATAATAACCTAAAGTAGTTAATACTCGAATAATGAGAAACAATGAAATGTTACAAAAAAAAGTTGAAAATATGATAATAAATGATATAATAAATATTATTATGATTATTTAATAAATCAGTAACATTAGTTAAATAATTATACAAGACTTTCATATACATATGAAGCATATCAGACCTACGGTAAGGGATAACATTGCAAATATCATTTTTATCCGATATTGATTATTCGTAAGAATTTTCCATGTTATATTTATAATCCGCATCCATGATTACTAAATATGTATTTTTTTAATATTATTTATATCATTATATAATTTTATAAATTAAATTTTAGAAACTCGTGAATTTTTTAAAATGGTATTAATGGAATATTTTTTTCCTTACGAGGAACGTTTTGACTTTTCAGCAAAAGTATGAGAAAAATGTTTTTCTAAACTTGTAAAGCATGAATTTATTTTTACACATTCATAATTCTTTATTTCCATGAGGCTTATCATAATATATTATAGTTTTATTTTCACTACAAAATGAGTTTTTCTAATATTTTGATTCTTTTTGCGGAAGGAAAAGTTTTTGAAGAAGAAATCATATTTTCCTAAAGAAATAATTTCATGTGTTTTCACAAAAATATTTTCCATCTAAGATGAATCTATTTAAATAGGGTTATATTTTTATCCTTGTTACTACTATGATTTTATTATGTTGATTATGGAAATATTTTTATGAAATAAAATTATTTTATATGAATTTTGATGTAATTATGTTCAAGAAACCCATTTTATTTCATTGGTTATGCTATGATAAATGATTTATATTTTTGTGTAATATATGATAATAATTTAATTATGAGATGGGTGGGACATATATCTATATAAAATTTATTTTGTTATGGTTTAAATGTAATGATATAGAAATTACTATAATGGAAAGTAACTAAATTTCTGTAATATAGGTCTTGAACTACCATTATATATTGTTTAGTAATACATGGCTAGAATAGAATGTAAACCCAGATCTGTAAAGGACTTTGTCCACTCTGATGGTCTTGGAAACACCACATTTTATATTGTAGAAATCATATTATATGCTTATTTATTTTCCATAATCTCTTGTTTTATTCCAATTTTATTTTACTATGGTTAATTTTCCATCATTATTATTACCTTATGTACTGAAAAAATTTATTTAATGACCCAATATTTTTATATATAATATTTATGTTGATGTTTATAAATTCATATACCTATGGTTTTTCCAATGTTCCCAATGTTTACCCTTACTAGGCATTGGGATCACACTTTTTTGGTTTATTTTCCCTCAGATATAAAGAAAATATTTAGGTATGAAAACAAATTTGGATGATATTTATGGGAGATATTGAAGATCTTTCACTGGACTATAAGATTATTTCCATTTTTTCAAAGTCACTAAACTAATATGGTCATTAGGATTATATTTGTGTAATGTATTAATTATTCCATAAATAAAATGTATTGTACATGTACTTTAAGATTGGGTCGTTACAAAAAAAACCGTTATACACCGTCTATATCATCATATTATAAGTTAATGTATTCCTCGTGCATATGTTTGACCTACCATCTCCATGTAGAAAAACAATTCATTTTTCATTAAAATTTTTTATGAATGATAATTATTATGGGTATAATTTTTATTTATTATATATAAAAATTATTTAATTAATTATAATGATAAAATCATATCTAACTTTTTACCTTATAAACCATTTTAAAGGAATAATATGGATGATGTGTATGTGTGAACTACCACCTCCGGGAATTGATGTGAATGGTTTTTCATTTCTATTTTATGTGGATTGTTAAAAGTATGTAATTGAGGAATATATATGATTTATTTTACATGAAATTATATTTATGATGGTTATTTATTATTATTTTTTTCATACATTCCATAAAAAAACGTATAGAGCATTTATGTAACCATACGACCTACCTCATCCATTAATAGTGTTATACAACTTTCAATGTATACCATTATGGGTGAAATATAACATATATATTATCAATATATATATGATATAATAATCATGTACATGAATCAATTATTGAATTATAATAAATTTTAATTTTTTATAAATGGGGTTATATGACATTAAATGAAATTTGATATCAAGAAAGCAGATTTCATCTCACATTTATTTCTAGGGGATAAATTCCATATTCCATAATTATTTATTTTTTATGGTGTTTATACTACCCATGAATGTCTTTAATGATGATTCCCATGAACGTTATAATGATTTTTATTTCCATTTATTGTTACATCCTTCATGATGTTTATAATTAACAAAATTACTAAAGTGGTAAAGGTATTATGTTACACAATCATTGTTTATTGTGATGGTTTGTGGTTATGTTTTATTTAATTAAAAATTGTGATATAGATTTCACGAAACTCATGAATATTATTCTCTTGTTGTCAATTATTGAGATTAAGTATTTTTTCATTCATTTTAATCTCTATAAGTATTCATGAGACATAAAATATGTTAGTAAGGAAAAAAATTTATACATCTATTTTTGGTAAAATTTTTGTTTTATTATATTTTCATGTTTTATGAAATTTTTTTAAAGATGAAATTTAATATTTTAATATGATTGTTTAATTTAATTTATACAAATTTTTTAATTTTTTTAAAAACAGTTAGATGGGAATGTTACCATCATTTTCCAAATGATTTACTATATGAATTTTCTGAAAAAATAATGAAATGAGTTCTTTTTTAAATTCAATTTCCTGAAAAAAAAAATCTCCATCAAGGGTGATAAATTATTTGAAGATTAAATTAAATTTTCAAAATTAAATTTTCAATATAATTTTTTTACAAGTTATTTTTATGATTTTTATATATAAATGAAGTCATTTGAAAATAGAAACATCAATTTCCCAAATAATGATTTAAGGATATTTTGATTCATCAAAAAATGACTTACTTCAATGATGTTTATGAATTATTATGAATTTAATCCATGGATACTATTATTATCATTTATCAAGTAGTATTATGTTAATGATAGCATTGTATTTATGAATCTTGAACCTTTTACACGGGTTATACTATGATAAAATGTTTATTAATCCCATTTATTTTTATAGATTCTAATATGATGAATTATTTATGAAATTGTAGGGCCCATATGTATTATTTTCAGTAAATGATGGGTGGGAGTTATATGTATATCTAATGAATAAGGTAAATATCGAAAAATCATGAGGTAAACATGTTTTTTTATGAACTTGATTTCATGTTCGATGTTTTAGGCATGGATTTAGTTTTCATTTCCAACAGATTATACATGGAACTAGTATTCATGTCCATAAATTTTTGTGTGGACCCATTTTTCATCATCAAAAGAAAATTAATACACCTATTTTAATTTCCATATATTTATATGATGGCCTTATTTAGTACGATTTACATAATGAGTGACACCATTTCTATTTATATGAGTTCACAATGTTATATGTTTATTTTTATTCCAAAAATGCATGTCTTTTGATGATGTTATTACCTAATGGATCATGTTTTATGCTTATTTATTAATTTATTTTTAATGAACTACCAAAAATTATTCCATTACTCGTGATTATGATCAATGTTCAGCAGTGTGTGGATCTAAAATGATAGGCTCATTTTTTCACTCCATTATTCTTATTTTATGCCTATAAAAACATAGATATAACCCATTTTTACCATTTATACGTAACTGATTTCACCCTTTATTACTTTTTATTTCCCAAGGATGTGTAGAATGTTTGTTGAAATGATATTTATATGAAGGGTGATAGTTGTGAATAACTTAGTCAGAGAAAATATAGATCATTTAGGAACCAATTTTTTAGGTTTTTATATTTCCAAGCCCACTAATCCTATAGAGTTCTATTAGGGATCATTATGTGATGTTATTATTATTCAACTTTTAAGATGTGATATACTTTTCTGAATGGTATGGTCCAATATAATAATTGGTTTTGAAACATGACTTCTAATATCAATACATATGACATCCAACATATAGTCAAGTCGACTTATAAAATAAGTGGTCCCATAGGAGTTAATACACACTAGTTCATTGCCTATTATGTGTAAATATAGTCAACTTACTGAAATTTCGATCAATTTCACTACAGATCAGTTACCCCATCATGCTATATTAAGGATCTCTTAATAACTCAAATAATTTATAGTAAACTATTTATGTCAATCTATCCATATACACAAATGAAACACTAGTATAAAAAGTAATTTTAACATCATAATTTAGTATTTTATTATATAATAAAAATTATTAAATGTATTTTAAACATAGATTATCATATTAATGACATAAAAAATTAGATTATTTTCATTTGATCACATCATATATTTCAATAAAACATCAATAATAATTTTATTTTTCTTTTTTATCTTTTTTTAAAATAATCAATGAAAAAAATATTTAATATTGTATTTGATATCATTTATTTCAATAATTGACATATAACGAAAATTTTTTTTACAATGGTTATTTTTTAAAAAAAACTATTAATTATATTTTTATCAAATCTGTAAAATATTTAAATTTAATATAAGTACTAACAAAAAATATAGATCATGTATTTTAATTTTTTTCATCACACCAATGTTATTTTTCATTGAAAACTATAATTATATTGTGCCACATATAATTTTTCCTTATCCCTCTATGAAATTAATTTCACCATATATTTTATTATAAATAATATCCCCACTTGGATTATCTCTAAAAGTTTCGTTTATTTCTCTATTCATCATTTCTATATTTCTAATCATTAAAATTTAGATCGTGGCATTGATAATTAGATAATTGTGGGATATGATTTCATTGATGATTAATATATTTTTTGAACAATAATATTTATCAATGACACTTACGTATTGATAAAATCCATTAAACATTATCTATTAATGTAATATAATATTTTTGCATTCATTGTTAGAAAAATTTAATTATTTTTTCTATGATTTATTAAAAATGTAATTATTTTTCATTTTCATTATGTGTAGTCTAATTAATTTATCATATACAACTGAAAATAAATATTGATATTTTTTTAATAGAATTAACTATTATAATTGATTATTTATATCAACCATGTTAGTATATTCATTTAATTTTATAAATATAATTTTATTATATTAATTTAAATTAGAGATATGATATACCATATTTCAGAATGCATTTCTGTGAATGTCATGAGAAATTCCATTATATTTCATTTTTTAAAAAATCACTCAAAAAATTCATGGAATATTATCGAAGAAATTTCATTTCCTTAATAATAGATTATTTAAGTGTATTTATAATTTGTTTTAATAAAATAATGTAAAAATATACATATTATACAAATAGTAATTTTTTCCTTTGCAAACATTCATGAAGAAAAGAACGTATATGAAAACCCTTTTTTGTATGGAATGATGGAGATAGGAGTATCGAAACATCCAGTTTCATGTAAAATAATATATTAACAAGAAATACATTGAACTATAAAATAAAATATAGATAATAGTACACAAAAACATTCAATATGGAACACCTAATATATAATTAGAGACTGATGAACCAAATCATGATTCATTACTATTTTTTAGAATTTTGTATATTTCCAAAACATCTCTACTAGTAAATATGATAATTTTCTCTAAAAAACAATAAAATTTTTCTTCATTGATAAATATTATGGTAAGAAATGGGGTTCCTTTCTCAACACTAAATATGAGATAAAAAATGGGCAATATCAAACCACTTTTTAGTATATTGAAATGTCTTTCTATGCCATTTGTTTTCATTATGAAAGGTCACATATAGACGCTACAACCAATTTTATATTTAAAAAAAACATAAGATATAAGAAATATATTTTTATTACAAGTATTAAAATAAAAATGTTAAAGACAATCATTGACATAATTTAATAAAAAATGAATCTCATTATTTGACAACATATTTATACATTGAGTTGTTGTTAAAACATTATTGAATCAATTTTTTATATAAGATATCTTTTAGAATAATATATCTTAGAAGATATAATATTTTGACAATAAATATACATATAAAATGAATTTGAAATTTAAATTAAAAAATTGTAATAAAAAATTAACTATATTTTTTTCTCAGTAACACTTAATAAAATGAAAAAAATAAACATCTGGTCATTCCAACCACATTATGAGTAATAATTATGTGTTCATCATTCCTATAAATAAAAAATGAATCAGTGATTATAGTACTAAAATTTATTGAAAATTAATTAAATTCATTACTAAATTATGTATGAAGGACATGTTTTGAACTCACATGTCCCTTTAAAATTATATCTCATATTTTGTTCATTCATATTTAACTTCACAATCATATAATATGATATTTAATATGACATGTCACATGTGAAAGAATGATGATTAATATGAAGTTTAATTAAAATTCATGTGTGCTAATATTTTTTGGTTTATGTGAAATATTTCATATACCTTTTCAATTATTAAAAGGGAATTATATTCTTTATGTCATTGCAATCACACAACTTGTTAGAATGAATATGTTATATCTATACAAGATAAAAAATCATGATTTCATTGAGTTATATGATAAATATTCCTCGTTTAATTTTAATAAAGAATATGATTCCTATTTTGAAATCACATCTCAAATTTAATTTACAAATAAAGGATTTTAGTCATTCTGATGACATTGAGAGCCAGAATTATGTATAGTTCCTTCATACAAACTGAAAAATAAATCAAAAAACTATTTTCTATGTGTATTCTGAAAATATGTTGTTATTTTTAATCATGGTATAATGAGAAGAATGTTTTGATATAAAATAATAGTTTTCAATTTTTAAATTATATTTTCATATATTTAAACATCACCCTGTATAAGAATGAAGCACACATTATCATAACATTCATTTAATGAATCAATAGTCATTTTTATATAGTTTCATAGTAATTGGAGAATGTTTGAACCATATTGAGCATGTGAATGATAAATTGAATTGAAATTTCACTTTTATGTTACAAAAAATAATTTTTCAGTCGGAGAATATATATTTTTTGAATGATATGTTTCTAATTTTTAAATTCAATAAATAAATCAATGTGTCTTTCCATTATGTTACATGATGATCCAATATCATTATTTTTAATTGTACATTTGATGACGGTGTAGAACTAAAATATTACATTTAAAATAAATAAAGATGATTACTGTAATTAAAATCACACAACATGAAAAAAAGAAATGAAGTTTATTCGGATATATCAAAAATGAATCAAACACCATTAATGTTCATTTTAATGATAATTCTAGAATATTTATAATGATTGTAGTACATGGAACATTCATTAAACCACTTAAAATATATAAATGGGAAATAAAATTTTGGCAACATTTATCACACAAAATATAAAAAGGATGTGTGGTTAATTTATTGATTCCCCAATAAAAAATCAATTTTCCCTTACTCTTTCAGGTTAATAAAAGGTTTTTTTTCTCAAAACTAAACATTTAATGAATGTTTTAAATAATCATGTCATGTTACTACTAAAAATTAATACATTTCGTCATTCGGGACATGATGAGTGTTGGAATAATGTGTGGTTCTTTTATACATTTCAAATATTATAATAGGATTTTTAATAGAGTTTTATGATAATTGAATATCTTTTTTTAGAAATATGAATGTGAATTATGTTTTTAATGATAATATTATTTTTATATTAAAACAACATAATTTAAACCATATTAAAGAAAACACATGAAATTATGATATATATTTCATTAATTTATGTTGAAATTAATAAGATATAATTTATATTGATTTATAAGAATGTTTGAGTGTGTTTTCATAGCATTAATTTTTGTAATAAGAGTTTTATACCTCTTGAAATATTATGAAGGATGTATTTGTTTATAATTATGCACTAACCACATGTTCTAATAAAATTTGGTTCACTCCTCTAAGAAAACATATAATTAAATACCATTTTTATATTTTTTCTGGATAATTTAATCATATTTAACGAGAATGAAACATGTAACATGAGTTTTTTACTTAATATCACTTTTATATTTAATATTGACAATTTTTGTTATTCTTATAAAATTGAGAGTCTGATTGATGATAGGGTTTTTCATAAGATTAATATAAAAGTATTATTGATTATTTTAATTATGTTTTATAAGAATTTCCATTCACTTTTTATAATTGAATATGTGACACATGTTTTGAAGTAAAATGTCACATAAAAATTAAATAATCACATTTTTGTCTTTATAACCACCCACATGTTAGAATGAATCTAATTTCATTTTTATTTTTTGCAAGGGGATTAAAATTTGATTCATAATATATTAAAAATAATCAACAAAATAATTCTAAATATTTAGTATATAAGAGAGATTTTAAATAGAAATGTTACATTATAATTGATAATAAATATTTAAATAAAAACACGGGTTTTGGTTATTTTGAATACACCATGAGGAAAAATTATGTCTTGTTCATTCCCACATGGTTAAAATATAGTAATGATTATGGCAATTGAGTTTGTTGGATATCCTATTCAATCTTCTTATTTTATTATAAGTGAATCAACATTTCCCATCATGATTTTGTTCTCACAAAAAACAAATAATTTTGGATTACAAAATTAAATATGAAATAACTATACCAATGAATTTTTATGAATTCTCCAAATTTAATATCATAAAAAACCAACTATTTAACATAAATTACTATTTAATCTATAATGTAACCCAAATTGTATCCCCACATGGAATGAAGTGCACTCCCGATCACCACGTGATGGAAACAAGCCACTAGTTATCATACAACAAACTAGGGAAAGATTTCACCCTCAAATGATGTATGATAAGATAGAAAATATATATTTTTTAACTTTAGAACACTATAATATTTCATATTTCAAATAACAAAACGTATAGGGTAAAGCATAACAACAAAAAATGTTTGGTCTAATAAAATAAATTCCCTAACCAAAAATCCTAAATAAACCAATTGTTATATTTCATTATGATTATAGTTCACCACCATCCTAACGTGACAGATATGTAATATGATCTAAGAAGATTCATCCTCTACATGAGGCTCTTCCAAGTACCTAAATCTTGTAAACCCAAGTATATAAATTCACAATGGAAAATGTATCATGTGATAAATTATTCCTAGTAGGATTCCACCAAAAAATATATAAAAAATAAATCTAGACCCATCGATTATTTAATTGTTAAAATAGACAAGTTTAATACTATTAAAATAAATCATTTTTTTCTTTATAAATCATCAATTGTATTTTATTCCCAAAAATGAACATCCTTGGGAAATCATGCCATATTAAATTAAACATTGCAATATGACATATCATATATCAAATGACATTAAATAATATTTGTATTTTTCAAGCATTAATATCAATATAAAAATAATGTTGAAAGAAAACATAAAGAAATATCATGCATGTATTGTTATATCAAAGAACCAAATAGGGAAATCTATAACACAATGTTTCAAAAAACTAAACCGGTAAGATAAAATTTGAAACACTATCCAATAAAATTTAAATATTAAGAATAATTAAATTTATCTCTAAAAACACTACCTCCTAGCAATGAATAAAGGGAACATCTCAATGTGATAGCTAACACCCCTTGGGCTCATAAATATTTATCTTCCCCCCATACCACATGGTTTCTTAATGTGATATTATATAATCATTACATATATGGAATGTATTCATTTTTTCATAAAACAATATATATGGAAATGAAATTTTAAATTCAATAACACATTTTTATAGAAAATTTCCTATTGAATTTTCACAATGCTCTCATTCTTGGAAACCGTATTTCATTTAGAATACTTCATCATGACTTTATATGATTCTCATAATGTGAATAAAATCTATTATTCAAAGATAATATAATATTAAAAAAACATTTCATAACAAATAGCCTTTTAATTTATTTAATATATTTTATTTAATAATAAAAAATAATTGAAAGAATCACAAGAACACAAGGAACACTAATGGATAGAGTGTATAATAGGGTTACCTAACTCGAGAATAATGAAAATGGAATTTCCTCTTTGACTAATGATCTGAATGTAAGAGATAAAATAATGGGGAACCATGATATAGTGGAAAATAAGTCAACACTATTTTTTAATGATAGATATGATTATTACCTATCAATTTAAAACAAATGAATAGAGGATAGGAGAAAAAATAGTTTATAAGGGATTCCATAAACATATTCAGAGGTGAAAATAGAAATATATCCCACTGGAATTAAGATGTGATCAATAAGAAGTAGAAGATATCCAATAATGTATCTTTCAAGTCTCTAAAGAAATAATATATTATTTAGATATTTAAGGGTATAAATAGAGATTCTAATAAACTATTTTGTGTTAAAATACATTTTAACACATACTATACTGGGTTCCAAATAGTGTCACTAAAAATTTGTTGTGATTCATTGGATGGATGGTGGGTATATGCATAATTACAATAAAATTAGTTCATTTACCTAAAAGAAGGTCGATTTTCACCGAAAACTGGTGGAACCTCCCAATAAAAAAAGTTCTACGAACATAAACATTCCCATATGTTCCCTCTCGTAGCTAGCCAGTAGCCTCATGATGCTAAAATTAAAAAAAACTCATAAAATCATTAAAAATGACCCATAGATTATAAAGATGAAGAATAGGTTCCAACCCTAACTATTCATACTATGATGTGATAGTTATCTCCACTATAAAAAAATTATCATCCTATAAAGGCTTAAAATATTTAATTAGAGAAGTGATAGGGCCACTACAACATCATCAAGGAATCAAGATATCATTTATCCCGGATATCCCTACCACACTACCATCCAAATTAAAGTAATGTGATCTTATTTTTATGTATCACCATATCCTATGATCCAATTATTTTAATAGGACTTTTTCGCATTATGTTGTTGGGTAAATTATAAATGTCCCCCACATAATCATGTGGGGAAATCTAGAAATTAACTTTTTATATAGGAGACATGGAACACAACAAAAATATATTTCAAATGAGTATGTAACTCGAATTGATAATCAACATTCCAATGACTCTCTGTAATCTCAAAAATTATAACATAATAATGTGTTATATTCCCATACATCCCAAAACATCTATGTCTCAACAAAGGTGAAACATTGATAAATAAACAATCACCTATATCAAATTCCGATGGAAAACAATATTAATTGATATATGATTTTCATAAAATATGATATATCATTATCCTCTTTATAATTAAAAACATGATATATTCCATCTCCAGAAAGACACTCATTCCAAAATATTTCTATACTCTAATATCTTCATGAAATTTAGGGGACCTATAAGGCCTCTCATGCAATTCATAAAATAGATCTAAATCGATTGAAACAATATAATTATTATTTATGAAAATTTGAATAAGACAATACATTTCTCCCAAGATCCATGACTGTCAATCATACCGGACCGGAGCATGTTCTAAATAATCAGGATGGTTCTCTTGGATAACCCAATTGGATTTTTATAATAATATATACTTAAATTCATTTGAGAACCCAAAATTTTAACTGATCTACTCAAAAACCAAGATGTAATGTTAGGGTTTCAATAAGATATTATAATTGCTTTCACACAATAAATTTTGAAAATATCAAGCACATACAAGTTTTCAAAATACACTATGATCGTCAACTCCTTAATATTATATTAATTTACTATTTTCATGAGTTAGTTGACAATAAAACAAAAAAAATAATTACCAATAGATTCTAGATGCAATAAAATAACATGTACCTAAGATATCTCATCTAGTTTCCACACTCTTATGGATAAAGGTTTCATCAAATGAGAATATAATTATGGTTTCACCTTAATCTTCTCACACGTGAGGTATTGAGATAGAATACACGCAATTAGTCCTATCATTGATGGAAAAAATTAATGACATATCATATCATGGTACATCATGTAAGATCCGTGGTTCACAAACCAACTCAATTTATTTCCATCATCCATCTACTCCATACTAAACTCTATCCAAACAACTATCCTACTCCAGAAGTGTAGCACCCTATCAGAATACTGATAACACACACCCTATGTTTTCCAATCATAAATATTCCTTCTAAAATACAGACACCCATTATCTGCATCCTATCAATTTTGATTCTCATATTCCATAAATTATCCTACCCATGAACCAACTAATACTACATATCCATAAACTCCCCTTAATCTAAGAATATCTCACTAAACAAGAACATCAAGGACAACCCTTAAACGAATTACATTATTTTCAATGTCGTAAATTTTCATTTCAAATAATGTACTACCAAATTCCATTTAACATGTTTGTATAAAATATCACAATAAAACAATAGAAGGTACTCTATTCACTAAATATCTCTCAAGTTGAGATCCCTTTGAGTGAAGGTATAATTTTGAATCCTATGGTCAGAATTTAGTAAAAACTACCACTCAATGTTGTTATGGTACATAGTCTTAAGAGTGTTCATAACATTATCAAAATCAAGATCATATGTGTGGTAGTTCATCTCATAGGGGAATTTATAATGATATCTATAAGACACTACCTTCCTCCCTTGTATCAGGAAGAAACCTAAACCAATGCATGAGGAGTCATATTACATATCGTAAGAAACCCCATGGTTGGAAGAATCAAGACATTAGATGAATCCAATCTCACTTGTAACTCCATATATGATATTTTTCACAATTTTCTTAAATAAACACAATCCTTGTTGGTGAAATATATCATATTGGATGAAAGTGTAGAGAATTCTAGAAAAAAGAATATGTAATAAACATCTAATCCAATGAAAATATAGTTCAACAACACATTTATTGGATAATAAAAATAATTCAGTACTTAAATATTATGGGTATCTAATGAGAGGCTATTATAATAATTCAATATGACCATAAATTTCACCACATGAATCTATATAAAAATTAGATATGTTTCTATGTATATGATATTCTCCACATATACCAATGTTGATATCAAAATGGTTAACATGATTATTCTTTTATTAAGAGTAAATAATAATATCTTTCTTGAAAAAACCATAAAGAAATGAAATAATTTAATTTTGATTTGGATCACAAACACCACACAAACCATATAATCATTAGAAAGGAAAAATGGAATAAACAAATACTAAAAACCATAAAAAATTCTAAATTGAATAATAGAATTATCTTCCTCTTGGACACTTAGAATATGTTTCCCCAATATCATATCAATTTTTTTAAATCATAAATCCCTGTAAATTTCATCAAACACGTCACCAATCCTTTTTAATATGTATTTTTTTTCTTCACTATTACGTAGTTGACTTTTTGATAACCATCCAAATACCAAATGCACCTCTCTTCTTTATTTGTATAGAGAATTGGTTATTGCAAAGGTGAAACACTATGTTGAATAAATTAATTATCGAAAATATAACAAAGATGATTTGGTAATTCATTCAATGTGATAAGTTCTATTCGAAATGAACTTAAAAAATAGTTTTCTTATATATAGTGATTTTTATTCGGATATCAACATCAGTTTAAGGTAGTAACCTAGATAAATCATCTTGATATGTTTAATGATATACACACCTCAAAATTATAAGATGAATACTAATAGGAGGATCAAAAACATGAATAAACAACAATGATAATTATTAGAAGATCATATTAGAACTAAGATAAATGAGTAATGCACTTTTAAACATAGGATCTCAGTCACACGGTAAGGTGGGAATAACACCATTGAGATTTGAAAACTATAAATAATAATGATCAGAATCATTTTTGGAATTATTATTAATTACATAATCTATACGAATGATAATATCTTATTTTTCAATATTGTAAAATATTATTTATCATTAAATTTCATAGCCCATAGTCCTCACTTAAATCTTATGAAATTTGGAACCCAACGCTACCTTATTTAATAAATGACTATAAAGGGTCATCAAGAAAGGCATATGCTCTAAAACAATTCCCCAATATATCATCAATATTGAAATATATAATAAAATGTGTTTAACCTTTATAATAAAATTCATAACCATCAAAGATATGGTAAAAACCATACCTCTCATGGCATATGATCTTGCCTCTATCTCCTTCGTTTCACATCTTGATACATATAGATGCCTATCCTCATCATATCCTTTCTTTACAATCTGATAATCACAATTCGAAGAATGTTGAGATCCCATCACATTTCCACGTTAGGTCTATATTGAGAGTTCCAGGTGATGTTGTATCCATGTATACTATCATTGGAGTCACTATAAGACAACCTTTGAAGATGACTAGGCTTCCAATATGGGTGAAACACCCTTGGTGCTTCTTAATTTCCAAGAGTAAGTTGTTCCTTTTTCTCACACTCATAATAGACCGCATGACTTTTCCATGATGTCTGTTTTAAATTCCTATTATAACATCCTCGATGATTTTAGAGTTAGTAGTTTTTTGGTATTATTATTATTATTTAATTAGGTATTTTTTAATATATTCCATATTATTATATTATGTAAATTTCTAGTAAAAATTTATTTTTTTATTCTCACTAAATTTGATTGCATATATTGTATTGTTTTTAAGGTATTTTATCAAAATTTAGAATTTAATTTTCAAATTAATTTCGTTATTTTTATTAACATATACAAATTATCCTAGATTATATTATAATTATTTTTCAAAAGAAAAATTAATTTTCAAATGAATAGTAAAATAATGCTTTTTGTTAGAAAATTTATTTTTTATTCTCTTATTTACAAAGTTAAATTCATTATTGTATTTTTTTAAAATATAATGACTTTATTTTTATTAAAAATTATGCAATATGTTATATGTAATTAATTTTAAACATGACTTATTTATTTTTTTTGTGATCATAATAGGCCCTTTTCAAAGGAATCAGTTATTTATTTCATTATTACATTTAATTTAATTTAATTTATTCATTTAATAGAAATTAAATCATTTAAAATGGATTCAAAATTTTAAATAATTATTTCTATGTTTTGAAAATTAGAAATTTTTATTTTTTTCATGATGAATAATAAATGGATTAAATATTTTTCATATCCATAAGACTAAATTAGGTAATTATGTTTAAAAATAATTTGATAAGGCCTCAAAATATCCATAAATAATTGTTTTTTCATTGGTTAAGTTTGTTTCAACAATATAAATTTTGTTCTAAAAATATATTTTAATTACATTTCTCTTTCCATTGACAATGACCATATTGTTTATTTATGTAGTGACTAAAATTCAATTATCATTATCTTCATTTAAATATCTCGAATTTTTTCATTGTTTTTAACCTATGAGTTTTAGATCTAAAGAGTTATTTCAATGATAAATTATTTTTTATACTTATAACTTTTTTAGGATGAAATAATTGTCATAAATATTTAATCAATAGGGACACAGTTCATATTCATATAG
This sequence comes from Viscum album, assembly GCA_963277665.1. Lineage (NCBI taxonomy): Eukaryota > Viridiplantae > Streptophyta > Magnoliopsida > Santalales > Viscaceae > Viscum > Viscum album. The sequence goes on from OY728148.1 coordinate 910,352,252, forward strand.
TAGAAAAGTCAAGTCAATAATTTTAAAAACTCCAAATGAAATTTTGATTGGGGATTTTTAGTGTATAATGAATATTATATATAAATATATAATATAAGTGTGGTTTTAATAGTTTATTTTATATTTCAATTTCTATATTGTTTTCAATGTTTAATTAAATGAATACTTTTTACAATGAAAATAATGATATTTTATAATATTCAATATTTAATTAAATGAAAAAATAACTAAAAAGAATACGATTATAAAATTTAATGGTATATATATTAGAATATCATACATGGTCCACTAATTGTTTAATTATCCATTGATAGTATCTTTATCAACCTATAAATAGTAAAACAATTTTATAACTATATTATTGTCAAAAAAATTAAACAGGGGTTCAAATAATGAGATACGGGTAACAAAATAGCCAAAAAAATTTCATATAGTATTTCAGGAAAGGTTTTAGATCCATAATAATCCTTCCATAAAAATTAAAAATGTATGTATTTATTTCTCTATAAATGTAATTTATATTTATTTAACACTTTATGAAATTCCATGAGCGACCGTCCCTGAAATTATAAATGGGAATATCCTCTTTGATTTCCCTCAATGAATATTAAAACAATATAACTTAAAATAACTACCCAAAAACATTTCATAAATCCACCCATGTATGAAGGACTTGTTTCGACCATAATAACATCCTCAGATGAATTATGGAATAAACCAAAAGTATTTATCTATAGAATATGTAATGTCCATAATGGGGAGTTTTCTTTTTATTTAATATTTTAACTCATTCTGGTATTTGTAAAATATATAGGAAAAATAAATATAGTTTGTTAGATATGTAATGTCGTTTCAATTAATTTCATAACCTATATTCTTGTCCCCTTATATTATATTTTAAATTTAATTAAATTTTATTTTCTCAGAGTACAAACTCCTCAGAAACCAATGTAATTCTGATTACAAATCCACCTCTCATGGACGATTATAAGGATAGAGTTAATGTGTATACACACACACACACAAAATCACACACAGAGATATATATATATATATATATATATCAGATTAATGGTATTTTTATCATTATTTTAGGATAATATATGATATATTTTTTACCCTTCCACTTAGGGATGAATGGTACTTTTATTCATGCATACATGTGTATTACTACCTACATGATGCAATCATATTACTTTTCATGAACAAAATAAATTTAATCTCTCTATATATATAATTAAAAAATAATATTATATTTATGATATAATTATATTTATTTTAATATATAATGACATTTTCATTTCTTCCCTAACTCTATATGAAAAATAATAATGTTACCCCTAGATATGTATGTCGTCCCATCTCCATGATGTTAAACTAATAAAATTTTCATTATAGTAATTAATTGTTTTATTAAATCACATAATAAAGACTAAAACTATTAATTATAAAATTATTATTATTCTGGAGATAATTTAATAATAATGTATTCCACTATAGTCAACATACCAACATGAATTTGTAAAAATCTATGGAATATTATCAAAGCATATGACATGGAAATTATTGATAATGTTATTTCATGTAAAAAGGTAAATATTAATATAAGTGGAATAAAATTCATGAAAAGAGTTTGTAAGAATTTAAATTATAAATAAAATTTTTTTATTCTAAATTATAAATAATTTACATGATGATTCAGTCTCGTGGTAAGATACACTTTATATTTAAAAACTTTTTTTATGTGATTTAATGTTTTGTTTTCTAAATATTCCTTGTACATGCCCATATTATGGCTACAAATCATTTTTTTCCATTTTTAAAAGCCCGTTTAAAGGTACTGGTATCCCATCATACAACCACAACTACAAAATACAACCCTAAAAAGACACGGAACAACACAAAATTACACATCATATTAGCCATAATCAACTCCAAAACCCATGCCTGATTCTTCTTCACCCGTGGATGATTCCCACTCTGGATGCCTCCAAAAATTTATGCTCTGAACCCGACTTCTTAGCTGCTCCAGTACAATGAGCTCATATAAATCATCCTCGACCACTCTGCCCTTACCTAAAGCAAGAATTATCTATCCACTCCCCTTAGAGTCATATCTAGTCCGCATCGGCCGTGGAAGATGAGAATAATACATCTTTGCTCTTCTTCTTGCTGGTGTGGACGAAGACCCTTTACCTGCATCCATCCTCTGATTTACACTCATAAAAATATCACTGAAGGAAAGGCTGACGGTGCCACTCACAGAGTCATTTCCTACCCCTGAATTCTTCCTTCCTTGACATGATTGTTCCCTATAAATAGAGACAGGCCAATCTGTTTTACCCAATATCTGATCTCGGGTACTGATCTCCACTAAGGGGAGGTGCATATCTTTATTCAAAGCTTCTTCAACACCCATAGACAATGTCTCTTTCCCTTTATTGACGTTTCACATTCCATTGACCCTCCTTCCTTGGGTAGAAGAATTACTTTCTATCATGCACAATAGCATATCCCTCTCAATAGGAAACTCCACCTCCTTGGTGACCTCCTCCTATACCAGATCCCCAACATTAATCTCCTCCCTGACTTCTCCCACACCATCATCCCCATATCCAGAAAAATCACTGAAAACTGTTTCAAACCTATCATTCCCAAGGCTCTAAAACCGGTTGGAAATAGAAATAAAAGGTTTGGATGATGTGTCCAAGCCACTAGCCACCCCTATGCAGAAAACCTTCATGGAGGGTCTGAATCCTGCATCTCCCACTGCCTGAATCAAACCAGACCACACCCCATCTGTCACCCTAACATCATCAGTTTTAGAACCTTGTCCATCCTAATATAGCATCATGCTAACCTCTACCAACTGTCCCGCCACCACTAGAGGCTGAGCCGCCTTACCTTCCCCTTATGTTTGCTTCTTCTCAGAAGCAGGAGCAGGAACCACCTCAAATGTCGCCTTGCTAATATCAACCGTTGACTAGCCACAACTGAAAGGAGGGATCCCTCACATCCTTCATCAGACCTAGAATCATTATAATCATGCCCCAAACTCACACAAAAATCAAATAACATTTCCCTTGTATCTCCCTATTTTCGACTAGGAGTAGACAGACGAGCCTTCAAAGCAACACACCTACAACATAACTCTACTCAATGATCCATCCAATGGCATGAAGAATAGAAATATGTCCAATTCTCATAAATCACATGTTGCATATACATGTACTCTTCCCCAATCTCAATTCACACATAATCGAAAGGCTTCCGAGAGGCATCCAATTCCATTCAAATCTGTGGGTTAACCGGTTGGAACACAACATTAGTACGATTATCGGATCACAAATATCGTCTTATGAGGTTACCTAGCATGCGAAAAATAGAAGGGTTCTGGAAGGGGAGTGGCAGGTTAGGGAATCTTACCCATACCACTACCGATGGCAAGTCACGCTTCAAGTGAAAGTCAAAAGACCAGTGTAGGAGGAGGAAATGACATTCGCTGAAGTTGTGAGGGGCTCTCGACCAAGCAGTAATGAGATTTGCTTCATATTCGAATTGAATCATCAGATGTTTACTGTCCAAGAAAGCCGACGACCTATCTTTCCTGAATATCCTATGAACAAAAAATGAACCTATTGAAAGCGTCAGCAGAATGTCACCTAATTCTAAAGCGTGTGACCAAAGTGAGGTTCAGAACCACTAAAGATGTTGAAAACTCCGAAGATGAAATTTGTAGATTAGGACATCCATCGATTAGACCGGAAAATTGCGACTCAGAGAGAATTTCGGGAAAGGAGGAAGGAAATTAGGGTTTGAGAAGGATCGGAAAACACCTGGATTCTCACCGGTTGAAGAATATCCCTTCCCCCCCAAAGGGGGGAAGGCCGACACTAGCACCATCGTCACCGCTCTCTCAATGGAACCGCCTAGGTTTCGCCATTGAGAGAGCCCCATACATGCCCATATTATAAAAATAACTATATATATGTATTTATATGTACATAAATAGATTATTATGTAATGTTAAATCACATTAGAATTTTTTTTCTGATATTTTTAACAAGAATATTTTCATATATTTTATATATAATGTTTTGATGAAAATGAAAAAAATAAATGTTCTATTTTAACATAAATATAATAAAAACATATTCCAATCCCATTTAATGTTTTTTATTTTTGGGATTAATTTAAATTATTTAATTTCATATATAATGAAAAACTCAGTTTTACTTTGTTCTAGGATTTACAAAAAGTATTTGAAATAGAAAAGATATTTTATTATACAAAAAAAATTATCATATGGATTCATAAAATGCATTCATCAGTATGATAATTAGAATGAATGATTACATGTATTTTAAATATGTTATAATTCATGTGAATTTTTTAGGATTATCATTGAACCTGATATATTTTAAGGTGCCCGATGTTCCTAATATAGATCATGATGTTAGATGAGCACGAAATATCAATCTATTGAATTAGGTAATGGGATAAATATAACCTCTTAATTTTTTAGTAAGAATTTTTTAGAATTTATATGTAATGTTATTACATTTAAATTTATGATTATAATAATGATAAGGGACTCATTTCTATTGTTACATACATTATTTATTTATTAATTCTATATGTTTTAACATAAATCAAATTATTTCTCAAGTTAATGTAATGAAAATAAGTTTAAAGGTATGTTTATTATACTTCTAATGTGTGTAATGTATACATTTGAAAGAGTTTGTTTAAAATTGAAAAAATAAACATTATGAGTTTCATTTGTTACATTATGATTTTAAAAAAATTAAATTATTTTGGAGAGAAGTATAATTCCTAGTTATGAATGTTATTATTTAGAACTGAATGATTATTTTGAAAATTAAAATTTTATGAGTAATTATAGAGTAATTGGTTTCATTATTTCATTATATATATATATATAGTATTAATATTTTTATACCCATACCATGTTTTAAAATGTTGTTCATACGGTTTTAAGGATTAGTGTTGATAATGATAAGGTGAAAATAAAAATAATAATGATATGTCAGAAAATTAGCACATTTTTAATGTTTATTATTCTGAAAAAATCGATACAATATTGTAGTGTAAACATCGTTCAATAAGAATTATCTAGTAAATGATAAAACACAAAATAATTATAAAATTACCTAAAATATGTCTAAGAATGATCATTAATGAATTTTTGGTTAAATCATTTAATGTATGATTGTTTTAAGGATAGTCCTAAATAATTATTATCAGAGGATGGCATAGAAAATTTTAGAGGTTTATATAACATATGTTCATAGAATTAAGAGTTTTAATTTTCTGTTAATTATGTTATATCATGTTAATATTATCATCACTGTTAAGCAAAAATATTTCTATTCAGTATTGTTTGTCAATGAAGAAACAAAGAATCTAAATTGGGAAGGCACCAAAAGGATAATATATATCTGAATAAGAAACCTATAAATGATGGAATTACATCTAATTAAATTTTTATATGTGATTGATCAGTTGATACATGATAAAATATGAATTGGTATAAATTATATAAGGAAACCAAATTAATATAAATGAACATGTTGATATTGGATCATTTTATGAAATAATATCCTCCTTTAGTCAGTGTATATTTAGAATTAGTGATAGTTGAGGGGCAGATTAATGATCTAGAAAAGATATTCAATTCTATGGGTTATTCAAATAAGTTAATGGTAACTCATTTTTTTAGAATTTCCAAGGTGAATATATTCAATAGTGGTTAATGGAAAAGAATACTATATAAGGAGAAGATATTGGTTCCATGTAATGGGATAAATTTATGATTTCATCCCTTTAGAAGTTTTTATTATGATTTTTCAACGTAGGAAGAAAAATAAATTCATGTAATTTGATAGATAATTGGATGATTTAGTGGATGTTTATGGAGAAAAATTCACCAAATTGGAATGATACACAACAAAATGTATTTTCAATCTTGATGTTAAATTTAATCAGTTTTACTAATAATTAAAAGAAATAAATTTAATTTATTTAACATCTAATATTTTAATTATTATGAATTTTTTTCACATTATTTAGATGGTATATGTAGAGTATGATGATGACCATGCCTTCAATAACAACATGGATTAGTAATGATTTATAGGGAATGAAAAATGTAACGAATAATACAATGAAAAATTAATGAACATAAATAAAGTATTTAGTTGGTAATAGGGGTGGTAAAAACCCTATGGAATGTAATAAAAAATATGGGAAATGCTACCACTATGGTATGTTTATGAAAATGTATCATGATTTAAAATGAATTGTTATTAGTTGTTGCAAGACCAATTATAATAATAAATCATCAATTTGTTTTAAATTTAATGAAATGGGGAATTATGTGGATTCATTTCTATTGTTGATCATGAATTATTGGAAATAAAAATAATATATGAAAATTAGTGTAATAGAACCATTTTCAACAAATTTGGGTGATTTTGGGACATCTACTGAAGTTTTAACATATATATTACTTGTTTATTTATATTATTCTAATTTATTGTTCCATTTATGGTATAATTTTTTTTATTTTCTTATAATATTATTGTAAAAAATATATTTCCCCTTTATAAATGAATTCAAAAAATTTAGTATAAACACAAGATGTAGTATTAGGAAAATAATAATTTGAAAATATAATCCAATTATCATATATAGATAAAATTTCATTGATTTTTTCCTCATAACGATTATATAATTTCATTTTATTATGTGTATGGGTAGGATTTTAGTTTATCTTAATAATATATATTATAATAGAAAAGAATTTATATTTTGAAATGGGGTTTTGTTTGTATATAAGATTTAATTCATTAATTTGACAAGATATCAAGATACTATGAAACAACTAAGAGATGGATTCAGATGTTAAATATCTGATTATTTTAATTTATAATAACTTTTAGGATTAATTATTTCCAATTAGTAAAATGATATCTAAAAGTTCTTTCTAATGAGTTACCTTGTATTATACCTAATTGGGATGATTATTTTACTATTTTATTAATTCATGAATCTTATAGAATTTAATAACCCAAAAATTTAAGTGATCATCTATTACATATAAAATGAAAAAATTCTTGTTAAGAGTTTCTTGATAAAATTTTAATTCATCCTAACACATTACCACATTATTATATTTATTTATTTGTTACAACTAGAGCTCGTTTCATGATACAACATGAAAAAGTATAATAAGTACATTATGATTGGTAGAGTGTATTAAATGAAAAAAATATTAGAATAACATATAAAATCCCAAGGCTTAATGATGAATATTCTTTCAAATAAATTTATTCATTTAAATACCTTTTGATTAACATGAAACTAGATTTAAACAAAACCTAGTACTATATTAAAATGTGGTTTCTAAAATATTAATTTTATAGACTAAACATTAATATGTAGATTGGATTATTAAAAATTAAATTATGAAAATTATATAGTGTAATCGTGTATAAAAAATTAAATATATAACAATTGATTATAAATAAAATAATAATCATTTTAATGTAAGAGAATGGTATTTTAAAAATTGAATTATTTTTGAATTATAGTTTCACCATTATTTGGGAATGTAATTTAAAATTTATTTTTAAAACAATTATAAAATATAGATATATATTTTGAAATAAAAATCATTTTAATGTCATAATATTAAAATTACCTTATTTTTATTTTCGTATTTTACTGAAAGGATAATTTTTTTTCAAGTTGTGAAAAATATAGATTTTTAATTGAGAACAACATTTTCATTAAAATATTTAATAATAGTATAGTATAATTTGAAATTGTAAGAAAGAAAATAAAATATTATTTTATCTTATTTATGTTTTTGGAATAATTTTGTTAATGATGTTTGATACAATAACATTGCAATGTTTGGATCATTTAATCTTTAAAACTGTTCTTTCTCATCATGTGTTTGGGATTAATATTAAATTAAAATTTTCCACTTATATGAATATAATTTTGAAAAATTGATTCCTTATTTTTTTAATCATTATTTATAATTTTTCAATAGATAAACATAAATTTTGTTCAAAATTAATATTTATAACAAAAAATATATTTTCCACAGTACAGGTTAAAATTAGTATACAAGGGATTAAAATAAAAATGATAAGGGTTAAAATGACCAAAAACACTATAAAAAAATTTATGCCCACAATTATAAATTATAAATTATAGGTTATATTATTTTCTATTATTGGAGCCTTGGTAAATTAATTAACTTTGGTGGAATTCATTCTTTGTAAATGTTTAAAGTGTGACACTCACCTCAATCATAAAAGGCCACCCACTCTCATCCCTTCTTCGAATATTATAACTATTTTAGTTCTGATAATACCATATAAAATTCAAAAAAAAATATCCCATAATATTAATTACATTATTTTGGGATAAAATACAACCTATTAAGGTTATTTTGTAATCCTTCAGTAAATAGCTGAAGAAGAGGTAATGTTCTTCAATGAGATTTTTTATTTTATGTCATCATCTACCTGCTAAAGTTATTATTAAAATTTTTTGTTATATTTTCCTAATTATTTTATATTTAATGATATTTTTTAGGTAATTACTTAAAACTACTCCCACTTCCATCAAATAAGTTACTAAATCATCATTCGTGTGTGTGGAGGATTAAAACCTCGTGAAATGAGGATATTAATTTTTCCATTACCACTGCCCATAGTTGGGTATTATTATAGATATAAATTATATAAATTTATATAATTTATATAAAATATTTATACAAAAATATTCATTTTAACAATATGAAATTTTTACTCTCCATTAAATTGGTGATACGATAACATTGCTCATGTGCACAATATATGAATACCTCCTAAAGAGATGTGATTTTTCATTCACTAACACATTATATGGAACTTGATAAGTATAATGTAAATAATTATATGTGATAAAAATTACTTCATTATTAAATTCATGAAATATTAATTATTATTAAAATAAAATATAAATTTGTTTCTTTCTTTCCATTCTACTTAATGAATGACGATCAAGGAATTCATGTACATTTGGACTAACGCCTACACAAAACAATGGGACTTTATTTTCATCACCATAGCATTTGGATTATATATATATAGATAAATAATTTGTTATATATGATATTATTGAAATTTTTTAAATATAATATATTATTGAGCTTTCCATAATGCGCATTGGAAAATGGAAACATTACACATGCGTACATTCAAACTATTGTATCCATGATTGAAACATACCTAATATCTCAAAAAAATATTTCATGAATGTTTATAAAATTATAGATAATGAGAAAATGTAATAATTATGTAATTATTGTTATAATAAATATTATTAAACTATATAATTTTTTCAAGTAATAGATATTTTATGTTAAAGAAACATTAGAAAATAAGGAAATTAAAACTCAAACTAAAGATAATAATGAATAATAATTAACCAGTAGGTCATAAGATGTTATAATAAGATAATATTTGATATTAGAATAATTATTATGGTTGTTTTAGAAGTTAATAAAATGTTTAAAAACACTATACATGTAGTTAATTTACGTTTAATCAAGAGAAATCTTCAGGTAAGGGACTTCATCTCAATTTCCCATCAATGAGACATATTGTTTTGTTATCAACAAAATTTAGTTTATATGTTACCTATAATAAAAATAAAATTTTATATCATTATTAATTACTAATTAATCATATTTTATGTTAAAATATTGATTATTCCATGCATGGTTATTTTTCAAGAAAATTACGAAGTGGTATTATTTATTGTGAAATCACACATTCTATTGTGACTGATAATACTATCTTGAAAAAACCAAATTCTAAAATCATTTTTCAATAGAAATTGAATTTAACATTTATACCCTTATTATTATATCATGTATATTATTATTTTATAATCCATATACAATTTCTAAAAATGTTATTTTATTTTAATGTTATTTGGTTAACATTTGAAATTTTGATAAATATTAATTTTTTTTTCAATACATATACTTGATGATAAGGAGAAGAATTTATGAATTAAAAAAATAATTATATATATGAAGAGGGATTTGGACATACACAATATTCATGGGGCACATTTTTAGATATAAAATTGATGTATTGGTAGTCTAATGAGATGAATTAGTTTTCCAAATCAGATGGGTGTTTACTGAGTAGTATTAAAATGCCTTGATGTAGGGTCTTGATGGTAGAGGAATCATGTGACTAGGAAAAATTATTTCAAATAATTAATAATTTTTTTATTTGAGAATGTATTTATTATGAATATCTATGTGATTTTTTCTATGATATTATATAAGGATGAATTTCTTTTTCATTTTATAGATTATTTTGGAAGAATGAGAACCATCCCAAAAAGAAAGTCTCCTTTGTAGAATAATCAAAATGAAAAATTTATACAGAATTATTTATTACAATAATATATTTTACAATAATGGATAATCTCACCAATAACAATTTTTTCAACACATCATATAAGGATATGTAACATGTAGCACCCCCGGTGTCATGTAAGTATCCATATCAATAAGTATTTTATGTAAATTGTTTGGGTGATGTGTTGGGGGTTTCGAAAGTTTTTTGAATGTTTTTTGTCGATTTTATGGTGGTTCATGGTTTGATAATAATTATAATAAAACATGAAACTCCTACAGGAAACCAAAGAAAATGAGATAGAGGCTATTGGGTAGCCACAGTATATTTCCAAACTGTGGGGACACATCGGAGTGACTGTGAAAACTGTAAGAGAGGAAACAACAGGGTTGGAATATGTCCTTTCAACCTATGTTATCCAACCATGTAAAGTGTATTGGTAGGTTTAGGATGGTTCATAATTGGCTCACTATATTCTTAATTGTGTGATTAAACCATGTTCTGTTAATTTTAAGATAAAAAAGTGGTTCTTGAACTATTTTACCCATAAACCACTCATTATTCCTCTCTTTTTAACCCACAAAATTTCTTATCATCCCAAATTCATTAGTTACCTTTAAATCCTGGAGTTATCATCTAGATAATATTGGGGTGTTAAAGATAAAATTTCTTGTAATGACTTCATTCTTGTTGTTTTTCATTAGATCTAACTCTCTTCCCTATTTTCGATTCAAATATCTCGTATTTTGGGATAGGTTTATGATATTTGATACACATCATTATGATATATGAATTGGTTAATATTATGGAATGAGATACGAGGTGGGTTTTCTATGTTTCAACTCAGGTTTTTTGAATAATTGTTTGTCATTCTTCATTTATTACACAATATCCACGATAGGTGGATTTACTAAAAACTCTTATTTTTATAATTTAAAGTGTTAGTCTCAAATTTATTTAATTTTTTTGAGATTTTTTTTCAAATAATTATAGAAACCTCTTTAGTAGTGGTTTTAGAAATTTTGGAAATTGTTTATTGTGAATGGTGATTTTTTCATGATATTAATTTTTTTAATATGAATTGTTTTTGATTTATAGAGATTGTTTGATTGAAATATTTCCAATAAAATGGATATTTTACTGAAATGGTTTGAATTTTTTTTAGAATAATCATGTTAGTTTATTTTCATGTTTTCAATTTTACCTTGAATAAGTGTTATATACAAGAGGCATAAAATTTATGTCACCCTAGATTAGGGGAATGTTATATTAAGGAATAGGGAGATTAGATACTTAGTGATGAATTGTTGATTGGAAATAAAATTATCCCGAGTTTGAAACTATATCTAAATCAAGAATTTGTTTGTTTTTTGCGTCAATACATTAATGTATATTCCAAATAGGAATGTTAAGTGGTTAAAATAATTGTTTATTTTTTTCTTTAGTGATTTTTTTAGTCCGAAAACTAATTTTGTTCAAAAAAATTGGGATGGAATTGATTTAAATTTGTAATAAATTCTTACAATGTTTTAAATTGTTTTATAAATTTATATATATATATATATATATATCTGTGTGTGTGTGTGATAACATGTTATATCATAGTGACATAAGTATGCAAGTCATTTAGGTATACCCTAATGAGATTAATTATGCACCCATGATTTGGAACATTGGTTCTCTTACCGATATTGTTTTTAGAGACAATGGTAAAGGTGAATTATCTCATTTTAGTAGTTAATTTCGTGATACATAGTCATAGATTGTAGAGTTTGATCTTGGATCATGTTGGGTGTTGTTGAGTTGGTGTTGTTAAAGTCGTTGAGCATTTTTTTTTGTAATCTACAATATTGATGATGATGATCTCGGTTTCCTCTTAGTACACAAATTTAGTTATTTTGATTTCATTTTAATTTGGTTTTATACATTGTTACCATACAAAATTTAGTGAAAATTTTAGTTAGGGTGTCCAATTAGGTTATCTTATTTCTAAAAAGAAAAATCATCCCACAATTGTATATAAATTACTTCCCACTGAGGGTTTATATTTAGTATTGAGTGATGAATTATGATTTTCTTGAAAACTATTTTTTTTTGAAAAAATGTTTCTTTTATTAAAAAATATGAGATTATGAAAAGCACATAATTTTTGAATTTTAAATTAGTTAGACATTCAAAATAATTGTTAAATTTTACAAAATAGTTGAATATGAAAAATGTTGAATTTTGGTAACAAACATTTTGATATATAATATTGTATAATTTAAATTTCTAAGAAAAAACTAGAAAGTGATACTTATGGAGTTTTATTGTGGTTATAGAAAATGGAACTCTATAGGAATCATATAAACAAACAAAAAGAGGCTTCTATGAATGTTTTTTCACTTAGGCTACATGTGATCCACTATCGGGTTTATGAAATATTCCATTATTTTGAAGGATATGGATATATTGAACTCATGGGATGAACTTGGGAATGTGGAAATTATATTTAGTTCCAGAAATATAATCAACCAATCATTCAAGGTGATTAAAAACAAACTAAATAAGTGGAGTTGAAGAATATGTTTAATCTGGTCATGTATTTCCTTGTCACACCAAAAGAGGTAATATTCATGATTGAAATATTTTAGGGAAACTAGGTCAAATTTCGTAAGAGTGTGGGTGGGGGAATTAGGGTATGAAAGATTAAAACAACATCCAATTCAGATCATATTTTTCTTCTAAACAAGACTCACTTATCTCACTCTCCTATAGAAAAGTATGGAACTGAATTAAAAAAATCACGAGACACATCAATTTTATATCGTTCACCCTCAATGGGAAACATACAAGTAGAACACACCAACAATCTACTAATGTACCAAATTCAATATAAGTGTAATGTTGTTTACAATGTCCAGAGTATACTCACTATATCATTTGGTTTACAACCAATAATAATTTTAATGTTCACTTCTCTATCAGCAAATGTTTTCCCACTGCTTCTTATTAAGATCCACTCACATTTTATAGGACTCTAAGTCTCCTCATTATCACTAATGAAATTATCATATACAGTAAATATATACTCTATTGATATCCTACTTTCATCTACAAATATATATCAATATACCAAAAAAAACGTTTTGAAATAAATTTTGAAAAACCATCACAAGGGTCAATAATTCATTAGTATTTTTATTTTGTGAATCTCAAACTATCCTTCATGATGTACACATCCTTTTTTGAATCTCACTATCTCAAAGAGAGAAAACATACCTTCATGAAGCTGTTGACTTTGTGTGAATATCAGTTAGCCTTCGTGAAGTTCTTACATTTTTTTGAAAAGATCACATAGCCTTCCCGAAGCACACCTCCTTTTCATAGTTCAACTATAATTCTGGAAGATCCTTCAATTTTCAATTCTCAATTGGCCTTTTTGAATTCCATTAAATTACTAAGATCACTATATGCATATACCTCCTTCACGAATTGAGAGCCTTAAGATTTTTGATGAGTCTCTACACACATCTCAAAGGAGTAAAGTCCTATTATCGGCATTCCCCAAGGACTCCAGATCCATACCACCACATCAGCACCATGCTAGTACCATTTAGTAGAGCTCCTATTTTCACTCCAATGCTCCATTTTTTCGTGAAGCTCCATAGAAATTTCCCAATATTGCAATGGTCATCATAATTATGAAGCCTTATATCAAATAATTTTCACCACTGTGAAGCTCCACTCACAAATCTCTTCACCTATGACATGGTTCATCTTCAAAATTGATATTAAAAAATATCTATAAAACTCAAAAATTGACCATGAAAACACACCTTTTTAACAACAACAACTAACCCAAAAATCATGAGATGTGACCTTGATGAAATTTTTCCCAAAAAAATGTTTATTTAAGAAGATGTTTTACACTAGTAGTGGGATTTAGAAATTCTAAATAAATAGGGAAAAGAAGATTAATTTGATAATTTTTATGAATATTTAAAATAAAAACCTCTTCATCATAAGTTCATGTTTTCTAGAATGATATTTTTTAGGATATAAGTAGTAGAATCTCTCAGTAACAATGTATGATGATGAATTTTCGAATTTATTCTCATTGAAGAAAATGTTAATTCTAGTAAATAATTTAAGACATATATTTTCCAAATTGGGATAGTGGTAAGATATTCACATAATGATTTATGTTCTTTGTATAATTAATTATATAGAGATGATCCATATAGTGATAGTCGAACAATTAAAAATGACAAGTATTATTGTTAGTGGAAGAAAGATAATAACTTTAGGTAATGGTGGGTACTATAATTCTAGGAGCATGAGGAAGAGGGAAAAATATTTCCTTGTTAGTCGAATGGATCTGAACTAGACAACTAGATTACTGAATGATCATTGAAAACTGAAGGATAAATTTAGATATTTTCATGTTGTTCGTTTGACCAGATGTTGTAGGAATTTAAACACCATTGTGATCATGTCACAATTGCAACTAGATGGTCAAGTTTTAGTTCTTTTTTCAATGTGATCCAAGGTCATGTGTTTGGAAGACATATCATGTATCATAGAAATCATATGATCTAATGGGTTTTGGCTAGCATAACACCTTTTATTAGTAGAAATTATATTTCAAGGTGATTCATTGAAGAACATGACTCCTCAGAAAGGGTAATCTCAACAGGGAGATATAGAGTAAAGTACAACTACAAAGAAAATCTATATTGAAGATAAAGTAATTGTTTATGGTCATTCAAGACCATTGATGGTGAGAGGTATGATTCATTTGAAATATCCTCTTATGCTTTTATTTTATTTAAACAAGTTCATCCCAATCCTTATTTCTTTTTGTGTTGTTAATTTTTTTGGGTTTTCATGACCATATGATTCCTTCTACATGGAAACATAAAACACAACATAGTTAAAGATAATGTAGAGAATTTTTGTGTAAATAAATTACAATAATATATTATAGAGATGAGTTTATATGGGATTTAACTATGAATTAGATGGTTGTATATGATTTAATCATTGTTATGGATTGGATGACAATGTTCAAGGAATACATAGATTTTTATATTTGAATTATTTGTTTTTTATATGCCAATGTAGACAAGAATCTCTTTAGGGGAGACCTCACTGTAATTTTAGGTGAAACATGATTCTTGGCATCAAATTCTAGAATGAACTCTTTGCAGATTGTACCGTTGACTTTTTATTAATTAACTTTATCAAGAATGCCTGTTTTATATTGATTTTAAATCACTTTCTATATGTTTTCATGAAATTTTTCATTGTTGAAATCCAAAAATTATGTGAAGTTTTCAATTGATATCCTCTCATAGAGAATTTATATTTCTATACAATCTTACAATAATGCGCCAATAGAATTAAGGAAGTAGAAGGTGTGGTTGGAAGGTAATGAAATCATAGTGTTCATTCTCCCTGTCATTTATCCGTGGTCACCATATTTATTTTTTTTCAAAAAGGAGTATGTGACTCTTCAGTTGTGTGTGTATTATCATAATATTAACAAAGATACAATAATAAATTGTTATCTGTTTCCATGACTTAATGATATATTCAATCAATTTTGGGGAGCCCAATTGTTCTCCAAAATTTAATATTGATTATGATATCACCAATTGTGGTTTTATAAGGATAATATACCAAAAATAGTTTTCAAAAGTATTTATTTCCATAATATGTATGTTTTTATGATATTTGGTCTTACAAATTCACTATCAGTCATAATATAATTGTTGATTCAAGTATTTTTGAAATATTTGTACTCATTCATGGTGGTGATTTTGGATTAAAGATTATTGAATTTATAGAAATGGAGTGATAATGAGTAACACATTACAATAGTGTAGAGAAAATTTAAGGATAATCATCTGAATTTAAAAAAATATAAACTTTGATTTTTGGACACAACATTTTTACCTTGTCGTTTTCTCTCTAAAATAGGTGTTTCTATGGATCCAAAAATGATTGAATAATTCATCTCATGGAGACAACTGAATCATATCTTTGATATATGGTGTATATTTTTTATATCCAATTATTAATAATGTTTTTTCATTGATTGTTCATGAATTGAGCCAAATATGATAGTTTTTTTTTCAATAAAAATTGTTCCCTACAATGGATCAAGGAATGATTGATGTGTTTTAAATGATCTTAAATTTAACCTAATATAAGATCAAATGTTTATTTTTATAAAATCAAGACAAGGTTACGGTTTGTATTGTGATGCTTTGGGATATGGGGTGTGATGCATTCTCATGAAGTAAGATCATGTTGCTGCTTATGGCTCATGAAGGGTGTGGATTCAAGAGAATAACTACCCAAAAAATAATTTAGAGTAAATATATATCATACATGATATGAAAACCTAGGATCATTACCTCATTGGTGAGAAATTTATGGTTTTTATGGATCAAAAAATATGGAAATATATTTTCTCATAGAGGGATTTGAACCTAGGGATAAGAAGATAGACATCGTATGAAAAAATGCATCAATTTCACTCGAGGTATACACCAATTAAATTAAATGTGATGGTATATGCATTAATGTGAATTCTATATGCTCAAATAATGAAAATATGCTTCTTATCAGTAGAATTTGATGTCAATGATAGCTTACATGAACATGTATTGTGAATACCATGGTATTAAAATTATTTAACTTTTAGTTTTCCAAGTTATAGATTAGTGTATTGGATTAATGAGTTACAATTATCCTATTCATATGTTATTTATTGAGGTCAAAACTCAATGGTGGGAGACCAGTACGAGATGAAAACTAGATAAGAGATCAATTTTTTATATTTGAAATCATATAATCATGCATATGGATTTTGTGGAACAAATTTTTAATTATTACCACAATTCCATATATTGTGTTCATCATGGAATCAAGAAGATGTATTAGGTGTTGAAATCTTTGGATTGTTACATTTTAATGATAAAAAGTGTTATACATTATTTCATGATACTTAACATGTCAGTAGGTTTATTGTTGAACACTAGAGGCCAGTAGGAATGTTGTATTCCTTACCAATTCACCTTTCTAAATGGTAATAGATATATATGGATTATATGGCATTTTAACCATGGGTGGTTTGAAAAAATAATTCTAGATGGGTAATTGTGGATCGAATCACAATTTAGGCCCATATAATCCTTATTTTTTAGAATTTTGGGATAGAGGAATTGTCAAAATTCTTTTTCCAGGATGTGGTGAAGAGACCTGGAGTATTAGTTTTTATTGTATAATATAGACACTCAAGGTTGACATCTCATTTATGGAAATCTGTAATCTTGGCCTTGGGACCCAAGTGACTATGGGTATTGAGTATCATCCATAGAAGGATGGACAATAAAAAAGGATGATACTAATGTGGGTAGACATGTTGAGGAATTTTGTTATATATTTTGCAGGATCCATGGTGGGGAACATACCATTAGTTGAGTCCTCATATATCAATATTTATTAATCCCCAATATATATTTCTCCTTTTGAAACATTTTCTGGTAAATCATTACATTCTGTACGTCTTTGTCAAAAAATATGTTAGACTTCACTATTCAGAACATTCTCATCAATGAGATAATAAAGAAGATTCAGTTTATCCTAAAAAGGATAGAAATAGATTAGTGTCATAAAAAATAATAGGTGTATCATAATTGATAGTGAGTTTCTTTATAGGTGAGTGATAATGTGTTCTTGATAATATATCTATCTATTGAGAATCATTATTAAGGGAAGAAGGGGAATTTATCTCCTCGATACATGTACCACATTCAAATACTAGAACTAGTTGGTGAGGTGGAATATAATTTTTCTTTTCCATAATGGTTCAGTGTAGTGAATAATTTTTCTTCATTTTTATCATTTGAAAAAGTATCATCTACATCCAGACCATTTGATTCAATAGGATCACATTAATGAAGTGTTATATTATTGGTTACTACATGTACGATAGAAAATATTGGATAGGAAAGGGAACGTATTGTGTGGGAAAAAATTGGTATAGTGTGGGTTTTGTGGAATATAGTTGGATTCAGGAGAAAATATGGTAACGGGGGAACAAAATTGTTGATTAATGGCTAAAACACTTTTTCGAATGAATGATTTCTACATTATGGGGACAGAAAGGAAAATGGCGGGGAGAATGTACCACCCATGGGTTCATGTAATTATGCATTTATTTGGGTATTTTAAGTATTTAATGTTGTTTGGTGGTGTTTGGTAGGGGCTTGAATAACATTTTTAATGTTTTTTATATTTTATAGAGTTTCACATTTTAGTCATAGTTAGAATAAATCATTAAACTCTTTGAAGATATCGTGAAATATGAGAGAGAGGATACTGGGAATGTGCATGGTTAAGCAAATGGGTTTTCCAAACACTATGTCCATCTAGGAGTAACCAAGAAAAGTGTAATATATAGAAAAACATTTTTTGATCAGTTTTTTCTTCCCATGGGATCCAAACATGAAAAGGGTAGTCAGAGGTACTGGAAGGTGTACTGTTGCTGCACAGTATGCCTAACCATGTGACCCAACCATGGATGTCTAATTTGTAGATCCAACAAATGGATCTCATATTGATTAACACATAAACTAATTTCCTTACTCTAATTTGAAACTAACACAATTTCCTCTCCCATTATAGCTATTTATACTTTCCTCCTTCGATCCAGGAGAAATTCATTGTAAAATCATAGTGCGTTGAATGTCGGAATACATAAAATGTATTTGTTCTTGGTTTTTTATTTTGATATAATCTTCTTTAATCTCTTTAATTAATAGATCTAGTATTGTGCGGAATGATATATTTTATTTTATACCAATCATGATGATATTCAAATATTTTGGTTTTAGGGTACAAGATATAAGGTGGCTATTTAGAGTTTCAACTCGGTTTTGATGAAAAATCGTTGTTGTTCTTCATTTTCTCCATAATTTCTGAGGTAGGTGGATTAACTCTTAACTCTTCTTACTATAATTTAAAGTAATAATTTCATGTTGATTGAAATATTTGTAATTTGTTGTAAAATTGATTTCCAAATTATGGTAGATACCTCTTTAGTGATGGTACATGAAAATGTGGAAATTAAATATTGATAAAAGTTCTTGTTTCATGATTTTAAAATGATGATTTATAACTTGATTTTATCTAATTCCTAGAAATAGGATGATTGACATGTTTTTTCTAAAATGTAATTTTTATTTAAATGTAATGAAATAGTTGGTTTGAAAAGGTTTTGTAATACATGGGTTGGTGTGCATTCAGTTTTTGACGTGTCTATGAATAAGTGGTGTGTAGATTTTCATTACATGGGACATGACATTGGATAATGGGTGTGTGAAATTGTAGAAAAAGTAGATTATCAACCTTGTGATGACTTGGTGTATAGACCAAAAAGTGCTCATGAGTATGGAATTGTCATTGGAGAATGAATGAGCGGTTTTGTGTGTGAATCATGGAGTGGATATGACAAAAAAGAATGTTATACTATTTAAAGAATTGTTTTTCTTATTTTAATTAGATATTTTTTTTGGTGTGAATACTATTTTGGTTAGGTAAATATTTTCGGCTGTAATTTATTTAGCTTTGATATAAATATTTTAAAATCTTATACCAGTTTTATAGAAATTGGTTTATATAAATGTTGTAGTATTTCTTATCCTAGTAGAATGAGTAGGGAAGTCATTTGGAGAAATGTATTGAGTTTTGTTACTCTCCCTATTCTTTTGAACAATGGTCTGCTTGATGATATTGTTTATCATGAATTAGGTATAGAGAATGTATCTAATTTCATTGGTGGTAATTCATTATACTAGTGAATGGGTTGTGGAGATGGAGCATAGAGCATATTGGGAGTTTTTGAGTTGATTCCCATATAGTATTTAAAAATTAAAGGTTTTGTATTCCGCTAAGTATTTTATATAGAATTTTGATTCTACTTGGTACTATGATTTAGATGGTTTTATTTGTTATAGATTGAGTTCAATAAATTTTTTTTCATGCCTCATTTAGTATACATTTAGTTATGGTGTGATATTTTGAGGTGTTTTATTTCTAAAAGGTAAAATTGTCCCCCAATTGTATTGAATCCTTAGGGACTTATTTTATGTCTTTGAATCCATGGGTATATTGTCTAATTCATAGAATCCATTCTATAGTGACTCAAAACATTAAATATTGGAAAGATGGTAAACATATCCTTTTTTCCAGAATTGTAGCTAAATAATCGGCCTCAAAATATTTATATGCGCCCATATAAATCATGGATGAAATAAAATCCAAAAAGTAGCACCATCATAAAATAAATTTCCAGGATAGATGGACGATAACATTTCAAAAATCCTAAACAATGATAATGGTTTCACACTCATTATATAAATTGATATATGATATTTGCATTAAAATATCCACTACAACGATAATACTAATAATTTATTTATGGTAGGAATAAATAATTATATTGTTGAGGTTACCATGAAATGTTTTTCTTTAAAATGGATTAAGTTATAATAAATATTACCCAATGGTATTAATTAGACTATAATAGTTCCTTAAAAGAAATGAGAAGATATACACATAGATTTTATGGATATATTTCCGATCTAACCACTATAACTCCATTTTTTCACAAAAATAATGATTTTTGGTTGTGTGAGAACCACAAATATATCCTGTGAAACCAAAAAATTAAACCTACAAAACAAAGTCAAGATAACCCATTAAAAAAGTATCCCTATTTAAAAATAAACAAAATTCAATTACAACAAACCATGTCATCTCAAAAAACAAGTTACATTATGTCACCAAACCTAACATAAAAGAAAATTAAATCAACACCCACAACCACAACATCTGTGTAGACTCATAAGAATACCCCCTTCATCACTGAACAAATCACCAAAGTATGAAATTTCTAAAACCACACCTAAAAACATTCACGAGAAGCCACCATAGACACCATGTATTCACCGACCAACATCGGGTCCCACTAGCATCAAAGATTTCAACCAATATAACATTAATGGGGGAGACTCTTAGAGATCCTAATACTATTCAATTATTAATTCCCAAAATATCCCTTAGAGGAACCTTATAATATCGGCAAGGCATGAGAGTTGTAGAAAATGGATGTTGGAGTAGTGTTTTGATTGGGAAACTCCTCTATAGTGAACATTGGTTATAAATTGGACTACAATCAATTTTCACCAAAACCACCATCAAGAGACAATATCCTTCGAGAGAAAGAAATATACATTAATTCATGAACGAGGAAACCTCATAAACATCTCCAAGTTCATTGAAATGTAAGACTAAAAAACAAAAAGGAGGTGAATTACTCTATCAAGGGACACAATGAAACACAATGAACCCGCAACCATCTACATTGGAATGGAACACCAAAACATCAACATACCATTTGATCCAAGGAAATAATTAAATAATAAATATTATTTCCTATCGATTAAAAAAATCAACATATTTTCTTCCCATTCATGATGATAATAATTTGGATAAAATTAATAAACATTATTATAACATGATTATTTGATTGTCATGAGTTTCTCTACCTATTGTATATGTCAATGATCTGAGGTTTAAATAAAATTTTTAGAATCTTTTTTTGAAACAATTGGATACTAAATTAAGTCTCAACAAATATTTTCATCCTCAATCACTTGGAATGTGATAGAAATAAATTTATACATTTCCAGAAATTTTGTGATCATGTTAAATGGATTATCAGGGTTGTTGAGATAAAAATATAACATTTTATTGAAATTTCATATAATAACAATTTTTATTCCTAAATATAAAAAACACCTTATATGAAATTATATCAAATATTGTGTAGGAATATATGTTGTTAGGATTAATTCAGTGAAATAATGTTTTTGGGACCCGAATTGGTAAATGAAACAGAAGATTAGGTGAAGATGATAAAAACAACACATCAGGATGACTTGGAGAAGATATATATTCTTTGAAAATTACATGAGGAAATATCAATCCATCAATGTTGGAGATATTGCTTTTATAGAAGAACCCATTTAAAAGTGATATACATTTTATTCACAAGGGAAAGTTATGTACCTGTGTCTTTTTACCATATAAAATCCAAGATAAATTTGGATTAATTTCATAACAAGGGAATTTCCTCAATGTTTATCTCATGTACATGAATCACTTCATGTTACATTTTTATGAAAATATATTCCATATTCTTCTCTTTTTTTGAGCATTTAAGTAGTTAAGATAGATGAAAACCATACATATGAGGAATAATAATTACATAATCATTAATAAAAAGATAATGTGTTGATGAATAAAGTTATTTTCTACATTCATATTTTTAGAAAAAATAAATTGACTTTTGAAGGAATAAATGTAACTAGAAAATTCTATGAATGAAAAATTATCTTTACATGTTTTGTTAATGAATTATTTTTAAGGATGTATTTTGAAAAATAACAGAATTGTTAAAACCACCAATGAAATTTTATATTTAATCATTTTCATGATGTATTAATATTATATAATTAAATATTATAGAGATATATTAACAGTATGAATATTATTTAGTTTTATAATTAAAAAGGAATTACATTTATTTTTACTATATATTTTACATATATTATATGGTATAATTTAAAGTCCTTTTTTTGAAATTTTACAATTTTAATTTTAAAATTTTGATTTACATTTCGAAATCACTGTTTCAAAAATATAATGACCCAAAATTTAATCAATGGAATTTATCCCTTAAATTAATTATATCATATAGTATAAATCACAAAAAATCACATAGATACAATGATACAAACATTAAGAATTTTCTAATTAATGAAATAAGTGGATTTTTCATAAATTAATGAACCTATACCAATTGAATAGTAACTTCGACATTAGAATAATAACATCAACCTTAAGAATTGTAATGCATACAAAGGAATAGTAACTTCACCATTTATATTGTAAATAAAATTTGGGTTTCCAATAAATGAATATATGACATAATTATATCATTTTTTATGTAAATAAATATTTTAAAAACAATAAATTATTCATTGTTATTTTTATAATTCATAAATATTTATATAACATATTAAAATTTATATAATGATATAAAATAACATTAATATGACTAATATACAATCATAAATTAATAATTTTTTGTCCAATTATCATAATATAATTTAATGGGACATTTGTTGATTTTTGAATATTCCATAAAATTAGTTATAATTTTAAAATTGGGGTTTTAAGAATAAATGATGATTTTAAATAAAAATTAAATTTTAATTATATAAAAACATGTATTCCTTAAATAAGATATTATTTTTTAACATTACATGTATAAAAAAGTATTGTGTGAATTATTTGGATTTTTTAAAAATACATGTCTTTTCAGTGAATAGTGAAAATACTATAATTTTCTGTATATATAAAGTAAAAGATAAATATAATATTCCCTGTGTCATAGATGATTTCATAAGAATAATATAGAACTATAAATCATTATTTAAATTTATTTAGCAGTAATGATCAAACTATTCATATTCTTGGGCTAAAATAATTGACTAATAAATAAAATATTGAGAAAACACACCTCTCCTCCCATATAAATAAACGACCTAACATAAACTTCTCCCCACACATTAAAATCATATATAATATTCCAAATTATACCCAAATATCTTCCTAGTCTCCCACTTTATGTATATAATTTTCTGGTGTCAACAAAATACCAGAATAGGTTCCTTAAAGAGGTTCTCAAAGTAGAAATTTCCAGCAGTAAAATTGTCACATACATAACTTATTTTAAAGTTATTTTTAATTTATTTTCCATTCATGCTTTGTTTTGGGGGTTTCCAAAGGTTTTGTGGAGAATATGTGAGTTTTCAAGAATTGGGCCAAACCGTGAGCCCAATTCCAGATTTAAAAATAAATTTTTGTTTCTTTTATAACTTTTTAATTTTTTAATATTTTTCAGTAATTCCAACTCCTAAATGTCCTCCCCTGATATATTAACACGACATTTAAATTTGGAGCCTTTATAAATCCATAATCATGGGGGATGGGGTTTTTATGTGAGAATTGGGCCAACACGAAAGCCCATTTTCCAGTTTTAAATTGTTTTTTTAATTTTTTAATATCTTATTCAGTATAATGCATTTTTCAGTTATTCTACCTCTCACTCAACCCTAAGGAGCCCAGACGCGCGCCCATTCATTTTCCCCCTATTTGGAGCTCGTTTTCATCGCGATGGAGTGCTGAAGTTCTTAGGGTTTCAAAAATCGGGCAGATTTGAGAAGGTAAGTTATTTACATCATAACTCTCTCAATTCTTACTATTTTTTCCCCATTCCAGTTCCTATATGATCTCATAATCCCTATTAGAACATCCCATGAATTGTTGGATGTTTTAAAATTTAGATTCTGGTTGATTTTGAGTTGTTTGCTTCAATAATATTTTGGGTAATGTTTCTCTTTTCAATTCTTCTCTTCTCCTTAGGGTTTCCACCCTATCTCAAGAGTTTATGGAATGTCCAGAACATAGGGTTTGAACATATGGTCTTATTTGGTATCTTTTGGGTCAATTTTTGGTGGTCTAGGTCTGGATTTATATTCCTTGATGTGCGGCGGTGGTGCGGTTGATGTTTCGCACCATGTTTTGAGGGTTTCGTCATAAAAGGTTGGTGATTCCATGTGTAATCATTTCTAGATGAGTTAGTTTTCTTGAATTACTTATTATGCATTTAATAATATGATGTGTATTGTGAGGGAACTGTTTATTTTGTATTTGGTAAAGCATTTGTTTTTACAGTTTCATTTTAGTTTAAAAAAATTGGGTGTTTTACATGTGCAACCCTTTGGGTATTGTTTGGGTGTGTTTTATAACATATGAAATTGGTTTAATAAA
The DNA here is from genome assembly GCA_963277665.1 of Viscum album. Classification (NCBI taxonomy): domain Eukaryota; kingdom Viridiplantae; phylum Streptophyta; class Magnoliopsida; order Santalales; family Viscaceae; genus Viscum; species Viscum album. The sequence continues at coordinate 910,377,664 of OY728148.1, forward strand.
TCTTGTTTGGGCTGACAACTCTGATTTGGTAGGCTATTGGTGTTCCATTAGGTTTTAAATAGGTTTCTTTTAATGGGTTTATGGTGTAAAGCCTTATTGTACTTCTTGAAAGTGATTTTGAAAATGTGTGCTTTTCATGTGGACCTTTTGTGGTATTGTTTGAGGTGTTTTTATAACACATGGGGGTAGTTTAATAAATGTTTTGGGGGATGAAAATTATGTTTTGATTTTGTATTGGTGTGATTTTGTCCTTGAAATATGGTTTTGAAATGAGATTTTTTTGTGAAAAGTTTTGGTACACTCTTTAGAATTGTTTTATGAAATTTTTGAATGGTTTAATGATTTATGTAAGATGTGAATCCATATTGGAAAACTGTTTTGGAATTGTTTATACTTTCAAATGGTCCATTTTAAATGTTAATAGTTCTGTTATGTTATGTGTATCCTCTTGGAAATGTTTTATAAAAATGTTTAATGGATTTACTAAAATGTGAAAGAGGTGTGAACGTTATATGGGCTGTTTGTGTGAGTGCGATGTGAAAAGTGGATTTTGTTTATAAAAAGGGTTTTAGGAAACATGTGAGTGGGATGTTATGTGATGTTTAGTATATTTTTAGGTATTTTATAAAATTTTTAAAGGATGTGTTGGATTGTGAATATTATGCAAAAAGTGTTGTGGGCTATTTTGGCGTGGGTTTGATTTCAAAATGCATTTGAATGAAAAGTTGACTTTTGTGACTTGTGTTGTATACATGTGGGCTGTTTGGTGAATTTATGATATGGAAATGATATTTTAATGTGAAATGTATATTCATTGACTTGTTGAAATTGTTTGAGCACAAAGGGAAAACCCGGGTATCTTGGTGGGTGGACGTGTACTAGTATGCTAGTGATCCTGTGGGGTTTGGTATCAGTTTCACTTAGAAAGATTGACTCTTGCAACTCTAACTAAACTAATATGATGATGGTTGGGGACCACTAGGTTATGGGTATGTTCCCTACTAGTGGATCGTGCACGAGACAGAATATTTGTGATGGTTACTCTCACCAAGATACGAGGTACCTGGGACCCACAGCTAGCTAGTGCCTAGGGGTTATTTCACATTGCTTGTGCTCACTGGATATTTTGTGCTTACCGTCGGCATAGGGTACATTTTTCTGGAAAATTCAGTAGCTTTGGTGTTTATTTTAAAAAGTGTTAATCCTTTAAAATAGCCCACTTGAAAACTGTTCTTATTCAAATTTGCAGCTTTTAAAAATTGTAACTAGCTTTTCATGTTTTTGAAAACTTGCATGCTTTTCTTCTTTAAATGATTATTATATGGAATCTCTTAGTGGTGGTATCCTATTGGGCTTTGGCTCACACCCTACTTACACCATTGGGTGTAAGTAGACTTGGTTATTTTGTTGTCACAGGTTTGGGTATAACTTTTGTGCCAACAGTTCGGGTTTCCACCGGTCATTCATGATGCAGTGTTATGGAGATGGCTTGAGGAAAATGCCTCTTGCCATGTTAAGGTTCTTGGGCTGTATTTTCATGGGTTTGTACCTTTGTAATGATCTTCAAACATTGTTTAAAATTGTGCAATTCAGTTCTGAATTTATTAAAAAGTTGTTTCGGTTTGAAAAATACAGATTTGGTTTCTTGGATTCATTTGATGTTTCAAGTATAAATACTCGGGTAAATCGTTCCCAATTTTCAGCTATTGATACCCGGGCACTTGTGCCAGCCCGTAGGGATCGGGAAAGCCCTTCGGGACTTGCCACGGGTCAGGCCGGGTGCTAGTTTTTGCGGCGACCAGATTCGGTTCGTGACAAAATGGTATCAGAGGAGGTTCGCTCCATTTGAGCCATGTTATTTGGGAAATAGTCAGGATAGTCTAGAGTTATGATTGTTGGGACATGCAATTCTGGTTATGGGTAGTGTTCTTGATCACCACACCTCATTTCAGGATTCAAGTCGACTGGGGAAGTTGGGATTTGTCTATGTCTTTGGGTTTTCTTGGTTTGATGGTGATTAGGGGAAATGAAAAGAAAGTTGGGTTAATGGTCTCAATGAGCTCGCAGGGTCTGGCAAGCCATGTGGAGTCAGGGATATTCCCTAGAACACTCTTTGTGACAGTGAAGTGATTGAAATATGGCCGCCAACCATATTTCCAAGTCACCCACTGAAACAAGTTTCCTCTTGCATTGTCTAGTGTTCTTTAGTTTTGAAATCTTGGCATTTTGGTTTTAAGGTGACTTGGTTTTAAAAAGCGTAAAGTTTTTATGAAATGATTTTCAAATAAAGATGGAAAGGATGGGTTTATGAAATGGCATAACTGAATTTTCAGAATTGTTTTGAAATATAAAATGGTGTGCTTACACCTCTTTGAAAGCGGGAACTATATTGAAGTTGGTTTTGAAAAGTGTTTCCAATAGAGTTTTCTAAACAATCAGAGTGTGCTTTAATGGGATGAGATGTTTTGAAATTGATGTGAATATCTTGAAAGTGAGTTATTTTCTAAATGGTTGTGACTTTATGAATTTTTTTTAAGATGTGAGTTGGGATTTTGATCTCGTGGTTAGTGGTTTTGAGGAAAAAGGATGTGTTGGTTGACCGTTTTGGTTTTGAAAAGTGGAACAAATTTTTGTTTTAACCTTTGGTATTTTCATGAGCAACCACATGCATGGGGTTATATGGGAAGATGGATGGTTGATGACATGACTCTATTAGTGTCGAGATGGATATGAGGAGGGTGACCAGTGTGGAACTGAAACATGCATGTGTAAGGCCCATGGGGTTCCATTGGTGGATGCGCTAACCGCTGAACCATTTGTTTTCAATGAAATGTTTTTAAAGAGAAACATGAAGACTTGATGAATTGTTTGGAATGGTTTACATTATGTATTTTTGGAAAATGTTGATGTTGTGGGATGTTTTGAGTCCAAGAACCCCTCCTGTTTGAACTGTGTTTTGGGTTTGGGTTTGGTCAGTAAGTTTTGTTATAGGGACAGTTAGTGGTCTCTTTTGAAAAATGTTTTGGGACGCATTTATGATGGTTCCCTTCATGTGTTTAGATCTGGTTTGTGGTATATCTTGACTAATGTACCATCTTGGATGGGTCCTTGGGTTCAATCGTTGGATAAGGTACACCCCCATTAAAGGTTAGTGCACAACAGAAGTGCAACCCGGATTGTTTCGCCGTTTGATGACCCTCCAGTTGATCAATATAAGGAATATTTTATCGATCATTATTGATTGAGTCTACACCCATTGATTTCGTTGATTTTTGGATCCTCTTGTAGTGGTAAAGTTATTGTGGAAGGTTGAAAGAAACCTTAGTTTCTAAAGTTTCATGATTCGTCGAAGGTGGAAGTGTTCATTGGTTGTAAGTGTGGATGAGTGTCTCGATGGTGTCTAAGAGGACCTTTGGGTTCTTCAATGTTTCTTTGATGCATTAATTCATGTTAAGCCACCGGTGTGGGAAATATTGTCACGATAGGATATTGTGGCCACTTTCTAGAATTGTGTGTTGTTTGGGTATGTTGTATAAGGTCCCTCCCCATGAATTGTTTATATCAGTCGCAATGGTCATGTTCGGTGATGCCTTATGATGTCATGTGCTCGATTGACCATAGAGGTGAATGTAGTGAAATCCTATGAGAGTCCCAATTATGTTGTGATAATGTCTCCCTTGGAAAAACATCAAAATATTCCATTTTAGACGAAGGTGAGTGTTGGTGTTCTTTACTTCTATTGTTTCTCACCTAAAGAAACAAGGTGTGTTGTGTGTGTATCTTCTTAGCCCTTGTTTCAGTGAAATATCGGGATCGGTTAAAGTGAGTTTGGAATGTGTTATGTCTGGAAAACTTATCTGGGATTTCGTTGTAGTTGTTGGTTTCATTGAAAGAAGAATTATCGTTCATGGGGTTTCCAAAGCCTAACTGCGAGGCCGAAGATGCTTCAATCATATGAGCTCCAGCCATAGGTCTCGGAGAGAAGCTGGCGCGTACTCAGGGGAAACTCCAGTGTCATTTAAACCCCTGTACAAATTCATTTCCTTAGTATGAAAGTTAGGAAGATTTTAAACCTATGGTGTCATAATCATTCTTCTGTTGTCCATGTTCGGTGGAAATAGGTGGAGGGTCGTGTGCCCATGTCATCACCCAATGTTATTCCCTCCCCCTTTTGGTTGTCTACACTGTTTGTGAACATAGTTTTCACTTGGATAATAGTGACCATGCCCCAGAAAACCATGTGGAAAGAAGGATCCCAACTATTAGTGTATGGCTTCCCAAACCATGCAAACTAACCATGTGGTCGCCCCAACTCTTTAAATTTTGGGGTCTTTCTTTACCGGCCAGTGCTGGTTGGTTAAGATGATTGGTTCTTATGGTGGGGAGACCCACTATGAGTCTTATATAATTTATTTTGTAAATTTCTGATGGAAGTATATCCTTTGTACCGGTGAGTCCATTTAGTCCTCCCCCTGTTAGTCTCTTGATTATGTCTCAAAAAAATATTGGTTGTCTCTTATGGTGGGGAGCGTATTTGTGTCCCCCTCGTACCAGTAACTTAGATTTTTCCATGGTTTTGGCTTGGTTTAGATAGTCTCGTTCGGAGATAACTAGCTACCAACATCTTCCTTGACTAATTGTTGGGACTAGAGAGTGCCTAATGGTTTATTTAAAGTAAGGTAAGTGTAACCTTGTTCAAAGTTGTTGTTCGTTTGGGTGAATTGCTTGAGTCTTGATCAGATAATGTTTGAAGAGTTATATTTTGGGATAAAGTATGAATGTTATTGATCCTTTCAGGAAAGTAGTGTATGTTATGGTTCTGAGATTAATCCTTCCTTAATTGATCAATGGAGGTGTTTTGACCTTTGGGGGTGAAACCTTGCAAGAGAGTACCTATTGGTTTCTCAGTGGGGTTTGGTTGTTGCTTTAACCTTGTTGTGACTTTCCGGGGCGGAAAGTTTTCAAGGTGGGGATAATTGTCACATACATAACTTATTTTAAAGTTATTTTTAATTTATTTTCCATTCATGCTTTGTTTTGGGGGTTTCCAAAGTTTTTATGGAGAATATGTGAGTTTTCAAGAATTGGGCCAAACCGTGAGCCCAATTCCAGATTTAAAAATAAATTTTGGTTTCTTTTATAACGTTTTCATTTTTTAATATTTTTCAGTAATTCCAAGTCCTAAATGTCCTCCCCTGATATATTAACACGACATTTAAATTTGGAGCCTTTATAAATCCATAATAATGGGGGATTTGGGTTTTTATTTGAGAATTGGGCCAACCCGAAAGCCCATTTTCCAGTTTTACATTATTTTTTTAATTTTTTATTATCATATTCATTATAATGAATTTTTCGGTGATTCCACATCTCACTCGACCCTAAGGAGCCCAGACGCGCTCCCATTCATTTTCCCCCTCTTTGCAGCTCGTTTGCATCGCGATGGTGTGCTGAAATTCTTAGGGTTTCAAAAATCGGGCAGATTTGAGAAGGTAAGTTATTTACATCATAACTCTCTCAATTCTTACTATTTTCCCCATTCCAGTTCCTATATGATCTCATAATCCCTATTAGAACATCCCATGAATTGTTGGATGTTTTCAAATTTAGATTCTGGTGGATTTTGAGTTGTTTTCTTCAAGATTATTTTTGGTAATGTTTCTCTTTTCAATTCTTCTCTTCTCCTTAGGGTTTCCACCCTATTTCAAGAGTTTATAGAATGTCCAGAACATAGGGTTCGAACATATGGTCTTATATGGTATCTTTTGGGTCAATTTTTGGTGGTCTAGGTCTGGATTTATATTCCTTGATGTGCGGCGGTGGTGCGGTTGATGTTTCGCACCATGTTTTGAGGGTTTCGTCATAAAATGTAGGTGATTCCATGTGTAATCATTTCTATATGAGTTAGTTTGCTTGAATTACTTATTATGCATTTAATAATATGTTCTGTATTGTGCGGGAACTGTTTATTTTGTATTTGGTAAAGCATTTGTTTTTACAGTTTCATTTTAGTTTAAAAAAATTGGGTGTTTTACATGTGCAACCCTTTGGGTATTGTTTGGGTGTGTATTATAACATATGAAATTGGTTTAATAAATCTTGTTTGGGCTGACAATTCTGATTTGGTAGGGTATTGGTGTTCCATTAGGTTTTAAATAGGTTTCTTTTAATGGGTTTAAGGTGTAAAGCCTTATTGTACTTCTTGAAAGTGATTTTGAAAATGTGTGCTTTTCATGTGGACCTTTTGTGGTATTGTTTGAGGTGTTTTTATAACACATGGGGGTAGTTTAATAAATGTTTTGGAGGATGAAAATTATGTTTCGAATTTGTATTGGTGTGATTTTGTCCTTGAAATATGGTTTTAAAAAGAGTTTTTTTGTGAAAAGATTTGGTACACTCTTTAGAATTGTTTTATGAAATTTTTGAATGGTTTAATGATTTATGTAAGATGTGAAACCATATTGGAAAACTGTTTTGGGATTGTTTATACTTTCAAATGGACCATTTTAAATGTTAATAGTTCTGTTATGTTATGTGTATCCTCTTGGAAATGTTTTATAAAAATGTTTAATGGATTTACTAAAATGTGAAAGAGGTGTGAATGTTATATGGGCTGTTTGTGTGAGTGCGATGTGAAAAGTGGATTTTGTTTATAAAAAGGGTTTTAGGAAACATGTGAGTGGGCTGTTATGTGATGTTTAGTATATTTTTAGGTTTTTTATAAAATTGTTAAAGGATGTGTTGGATTGTGAAAGTTATGCAAAAAGTGTTGTGGGCTATTTTAGTGTGGGTTTGATTTCAAAATGCATTTGAATGAAAAGTGGAATTTTGTGACTTGTGTTGTATACATGTGGGCTGTTTGGTGAATTTATGATATGGAAATGATATTTTCATGTGAAATGTATATTCATTGACTTGTTGAAATTGTTTGAGCACAAAGGGAAAACCCGGGTATCTAGGTGGGTGGACGTGTACTAGTATGCTAGTGATCCCATGGGGTTTGGTCTCAGTTTCACTTATCAAGATTGACACTTAAAACTCTAACTAAACTAAGATGATGATGGTTGGGGACCACTAGGTTATGGGTATGTTCCCTACTAGTGGCTCGTGCACGAGAACGAATATTTGTGATGGTTACTCTCACCGAGATATTAGGTACCTGGGACCCACAGCTAGCTAGTGCCTAGGGGTTATTTCCCATTGCTTGTCCTCACTGGGTATTTTGTGCTTACCGTCGGCATACGGTATATTTTGCTGGAAAATTCAGTAGCTTTGGTGTTTATTTTAAAAAGTGTTTATCCTTTAAAATAGCCCACTTGAAAACTGTTCTTATTCAAATTTGCAGCTTTTAGAAATTGTAACTAGCTTTTCATGTTTTTGAAAACTTGCATGCTTTTCGTCTTTAAATGCTTATTATATGGAATCTATTAGTGGTGGATTCCTATTGGGCTTTCGATCACACCCTAATTATACCCTTTGGTGTAAGTAGACTTGGTTATTTTGTTGTCGCAGGTTTGGGTATAACTTTTGTGCCAACAGTTCGGGTTTCCATCGGTCATTCATGATGCGGTGTTGTGGAGATGGCTTGAGGAAAATGCCTCTTGCCATGTTGAGGTTCTTGGGCTGTCTTTTCTTGGGTTTGTACCTTTGTAATGTTCTTCAAACATTGTTTAAAATTGTGCAATTCAGTTCTGAATTTATTAAAAAGATGTTTCGGTTTGAAAAATCCAGATTTGGTTTCTTGGATTCATTTGATGTTTCAAGTATAAAAACTCGGGTAAATCGTTCCCAATTTTCAGCTTTTGATACCCGGGAACTTGTGCCAGCCCGTGGGGATCGGGAACGCCCTTCGGGACTTGCCACGGGTCGGGTCGGGTGCCAGTTTTTGCGGCGACCAGATTCTGTTCGTGACAAAAATCATCTTTCAATTTATTTTAAATTCAGTAATTTTTTTCTTTTCTTATTTTATTCACACCTACTATATCCCAATTTTCATGATTAATCTTGTAATATTTATATAATTTAATTATATAATTTTAATCTAAGATCCATTATCAAACTCCATTATTTCTCTATTTTATTCTAAAAATAAAATCATCACCCGTGATGCGCCAATTTTTCAACATCAGGGATGATGCATTTTCATTTTATTTATAACATTAGAGGATATTCATAAGACCAATATAATGGTATTTAAATATGTTAAAATTTAACTAATAACATTTTTTATGTTCTAGAACATTCTTATATGAATAATAAATATATAATGGAAGAAAACTAGTTTTTGACGTCCAAAAATCTACCAAAGAATATAAATGATTATCACAACCCCTTTATATAATGAATCATCAATATTTCACTTAATAAAATGATATATATGACCATTTAATCCTTTTTATGTTCATTTATAACATATAATTTTAATTTTAGATAATTATAATCATTCTATATAAACATATGTTGTAATTCTTTGACCCCAGTTACCCCGAGTTGATGCATTATTACATAACATTGGCTTGATTACTAGGAATCATGTCCCAAAGGACTAATTAGTTTAGCAGTCTTGGACATAGTAGATATATTCATAAGTCTTATAATTACATCATAAAATGAAAACTAAAAAAACATCTTGTTTTCATATCCCCTCATACTATCCCTACAGGTCATTCATAAAATACTTCGTCACATCCTGGAGAAAATGAAACATTGAAAGGGGTGAGATTAGATGCTCCGTAAGGATAACAGTATAGAGGAAAATTTCATAAATAAGAATAATCATTTATGGTAATGTATAACTAAAACAAAATCTTTTTCAACTTGAACATCAGTATAATATGGCAGAAATAAAATGAAATAATGCCATTTACTTATTCACATGGATATTCTACTAGTAAAATAATAAAATGCAATATCAATAACAACTTTTATAATGATGGAATGCATAATGAAAGACTATCATAACAACATAGTAAAGGACTTGTTCTAAGAGTAAAAATAATAGTTTTTCAAGGCCTTGTGCCAAGACACTAGTTCTTCTCATGAGACCTACCGATGAATTGAGGAGCCATAGCGGGCTCCACATATCACTTATTAAGTCCAATGCATTCCTTATATGAACAGGTTTAAACATAACATAATCATTCATATTAAAACATGTATAGTAAATGTCAATACATTATCCATAAACCATGAATGGTAGAAAAATAACCCATCCATAGTAAAACATATCCAAAAACCTTCAATACTATATGGATGTTTTGTATCATAATAAATCAACCTCAATCGAAAAAAATAACCAGTAAAGGATGCTGACATAGTTGAAAATGATGAGTAAAACTTTTTGATAGAATTAATTTTTATGGGAAATTATTTAAAAGTCACACATTTATAAAAGAATTAATTTATAAGAGATTTTTGAATCATTGTGTCCCATACAACATTGAAAATTTTGAAAAAAATTATTATTTCAAAACATTCATGTCCATGTAAATAAATCTGTAAATCATTTTGAAATAATGAAAGTTAATTAAAAATATTTAGAAAGATAAATCATTAAAAAATATAAAATTATGATCTTGATAAATAGTAACTTTCACAAATCCTTAAAATATTAATTTTGAAATCATTTTTATGAAAATGGTCATGGATGATTAAAATGTCCCAGTAAATACTTATATATAAACAATCTTGGATAATAAAGAGATTGCGGAAATAACCATTACCAAATTGGTAACATAAGAATCATACACCCCATTAATATGTAAATACAAATAAATTAAAGTTTATTACACAAAGAATACAATTATGGGCAGTACCAACACTACAAAAATGATAATATTGGCAATATGACATGAATCTCATGGGAATAAGGAGTGAGTTGAAAACCCCTTACCTTGTACTTTTCCTTAGATGAGGGTAGTTTAACCTCCTGTATAATGGTGAAATAGTTGTTATTAAATTATACAAGAATCATATACATTAATATGATATCATATAATATCTTTTAACATTACTTTGTTAATAATATCTTATTATTATCGTCGTTTTGGGTGTTAAATTACTCATATTATTTTATATTTTTTGTTACATAAGTCATGTTTGTTTTCAATAGATTGTATCTTATTCATATCCATAATGATATCAAGTACTTAAACAATATTTTTAATCATAAAATGAGAATTATACTTGAATGGATACGATGGAGAATGAATCTCATCGCGTTCGTGGAGATGGTAGTCCGTACGTTTTCACAAGCAACAATATCATTTTTTGAAATTAAAATAATATATAATTGGATGGTGTATCATATATACAGAATAATTATCATGTTATATTTATTATTTACATTAATTACACATAATTATTATACACATCTAAATAATAATGTTTTGAATAACAATTACACCACGATGTGGAGACGGTAAGCCGTACGTACGCACGTATGGTTACATGTCATTAAAAGGATTAATAGAATACTGAATATGGTAGTACCATATATATAATAACATAGCAGTATATAGAAGATAATTTATTTATTATTTTTGAATATAAATAACAACGAAAGAAGAATTTGAAGAAGAAATGAACTTGAAAAAGGATGTAAAAACATTACCTCTGCTTCGTGTTCTTCCTTTTGATTTGATCAAAAGGGATCCATAAGGTGTCTTTTTGACTAATGGAAGGCCTCTATAATTAAGGTAGTATATCCTAGAGAGTATTTGGTAAGTTTTTAGCTAAACCAAAAGGCTTTTAATGTTTGAAGAATTTGTTGGAAGTGTTTTCATTTTATAAGGGGGAGGAGGGGCTCTTTAGAAAAAACATAAAGTATTAATTTATAATAAATTCATATTCGGTTTCTAATGGATCCAAAGTGGATTATTCAAAGTCTATGATGGGGATGGGTCGAATTCCATTCATCCAATAGATTTTAGATAAGTTTGCGTCACTATATTAACTGTATCATTAATATTTTACTCTTAGTTAAATAGTTTGACATTTACCATGTCACTTTGTATTTATATATTATATCATTAATAAAAAACTATATACTTACTTGTGACCCACATGTGGTCCATTAATGATTCACATATAATTATATAAGTCCCTAGATCGAATCGTATATTTTTAGGAATAGAATATCAATTAATATTATAATATTTGTTTTAAAAATTCATTTATGTCAATTTCGACAATATTTAATAAATGATTTTTGTTAAATTATTAAAAACTTTACTAATTTGAAAAAAACTCATTTAAGCAATCATAACATGTCATATTAACTAATAAAATTCGTGTATGGAATTCAAACTTTCAAATTATATTTATGTTTTACATTTATAATAATAATTATTTGATTCTTTCATTAATAAAAAAACACTGCATCATTATTGTGTCAAAATTAAATTTAATTATTCAACATCTAAAAATTATAAATAAAACACCATTATGTAAGAAATATTTTTATATTTCTAATGAATATTTATATTTTAAAATTTAGCATATATAACCTTATGTAAAAATTGTTTTTCTAAAAGATATATGCTTATGTCTTTTTTATATTTATATTAGCTTTATTAATATAAAGTTTCATTATCACTTACAAGTGGATCCATGGGGTCCCAAAATCGACCCTAAGTTGCCCAAGTTCGGACTTGTATCAACCAATTGGGTTAGGACATTTTTTTTAGTGAAATTTATTATTTTTATAATATTACTTTTTTACCCTTATTTACCGGATTTACCATTTAACCATGGTAAATAAAATATTTACCTAAGTAATTATTCAAAATGTCAAAAAAATAAGAGTTACTTATTTGCACAATTTTTATATCCTAATTACAAATATGAAATCCATTTTTCCAATTTCAAAACACAGATGTGGTAGAAATTAATTTAAAATTAATTCCAACTGTTAAAACAAAAAGCGTGTTTTTAATAAATAATAACTATCAAAAGATTGACACTTGTATATGTCTTTTTTAAATGTACAAATATATCCAATTACCAAAATTATATTAAATGTTAAAAATATATTATAATTATACTTCAAAAAAACTCAAAATCATATTTTATCACTATTAATTATTTCTATTAAAAAAGTTGTTTTTAATTAAAATTTAATAATTTTCACTATTCATCAAAATATGAAGGTTATCCAAAAAGTCCCAAAACTTCACCCTAATCTAATTTCGATATTCCAAATCCAAAAATGAATTCCATTTTGAATTATAAAATTTATAAAATTTTAAAAAGTTTGTATTGCTATTCATAACGGCTAATTTGATTGGTTGTGGTGTGTGTTAGTACTCGAAGTTGCAAACAACACACACTACTGTATTATTAAAAGGGAAGAATATTGTGGTAGCTTTGGGTGTCACATTCTCTCCTACATCAAATAATTTCTTCCTCAAAATTTCTAGAATATTACAGCCTAAAAATACTCGAGTGGTTATTTATTATAAGGTCCTCGGGTTCCCACGTTGCCTGTTCCATGTTATGGGTTTTCCATAGAACTTTTACCATTTGAGTCGTCCGGTTTCTCAGCACTTGTTCTCTTGTATCATGAATCCTGATGGCCTCTTCGCAATAACAATGATCGGGTTCCAGTTCTAATTCCTCATAGGTGAGTACATGCATTGGGTCAGGCATGTATTTTATCAACAGTGATACGTGGAACACATAGTGAACTTTGGAGAGACTTGGCGGCATCGCCAAATGGTAAGCTACATCCCCAATTCGTTCTAGAATTTCAAATGGTCCAGTGTACATGGGACTCAATTTACCATTCTTACCAAAATGTATAACTCCCTTCCATGACGATACCTTCCAAAAAACATGATCTCCCACATGAAATTCTAAATCCTTCCTTTGGTTATCGGCATAGCTCTTCTGTCTACATTGAGCTGCTTTGATGTGGGTTTGGATTACCTTCACCATTAACATCATTTCCTCCACTGGTTCGGGTACTACCAGTTTTCCTCCACCGGTTCTTAAAGTCATAAAAACTTTATTAATTCTAATCAAATTAATTTATGAAATCCTAACATGTCATATTAACTAATAAAATTCGTGTATGGTATCAAAAACTTCAAAATATATTTATTTTAACATTTATTATATAATTTTTTTGATTTATTCATTAATAAATAAAATACTACATCATTATTGTCTTATAAATAAATTTAATTATTCAAAGCCTAAAAATTATAAATCAAATACCATTATGTAGAAAATCTTTTTATCTTTCTAATGAATATTTATAGTCGAAAATATAACATATATGACCCTATGTAAAAATAGTTTTTCTAGAAGATATATGCTTATGTAATTTTACTATTTACTTTAACTTTATAAATATTAAGTGTCATTATCACTTAAAAGTGGATCCACGGGGTCCAAAAATCGACCCAAAGATGCCCATGGTTAGACATGTATCAACTAATAGGGTTAGGACATGTGTTTTTAGGGTAATTTAATATTATTTTATTATTATTGTTTACCATTATTTACCGGATTTACCTTTTAACCATGGTAAATAAAATATTTACCGAAGTAATTATTCAAAATTTCTAGAAGTAAGAGTTTCCTATTTACAAAATTTTGACATAATGATTCCAAATATGGAATCCATTTTTCCAAATTCAAAACACAGAAGTGGCAGAAATTAATTTAAAATTAATTTCTGTTGTTAAACAAAAAAAATGTTTTTAAGAAATAATAAATATCAAATGATTGACACTTGTTTATATTTGGTTTAAATGTGAAATTACGTCCAATGAGAAAAATTGTGTTAAATTGTAAAAATATATTCTAAATATACTTTAAAACAACTCAAATTCATCATTTATCAATATTAATTATTCCGATTAAATATGTTGATTTTATTTAAAATTTAGTAATTTTCAGTATTCATCATAATATTAAAGTTATCTGAGCAGTACCAAAATTTTTGCCTAAGATAATTTCAATATTTCGAATCGAAAAATGAAGTCCATTTTAAATGATAAAATTTATAAAATTTTAAAAAGTAGGTATTACTGTTCATAACGGCTTGTTTGATTAGTTGTGGTGTGTGTTAGAACTTGAAGTTGAGTACAACACACACTACTGTATTATTCAAAGAGACGCATACCGTGGAAGCGTGGGGAGCTACATACATATTCATATTCATGAGAACCTCTCATGAAAACTAGAAAAACTAACACTCTCAAACAATGTAATTAAACACTATAACTCATTTAAAAGGATATAAAAGAAATTAATAAAACATTACAATAATAACTACTCATATAAAAGGTTCTGTATTTGTTAATTAATTAATTTAATTTAATTATTTAGAATATTAAATTAAATAAAGCACTCAAAAATAATATTAGGGTATTCTTGAACAAAACTCCATTTCATTGGGGTTTCCCTCTTTCAATACATTTTCAGAATGGATTATCCATTAATATCCATTAAATAACATTTATTTATCTTAAAATTTTATTTTATTGATATAAATTTTTCTAAACTAACATTTTGGAAAATGAAATCAATAGAAATATTCATTCTAAAACAAAACATTTTAAATCTCCATAGTTTGTTTATTCCTCACTAAAGATTGATCATTATTATATCAATTATATTAATCCATTTTTATTTTAAGAACCCTAATGTTTATTCTGGAATTTACTCTCTATGAAATGAAACCTATTCAATTCCATGGGATATTTTACGACCATGAGTGATATATTTTCTATGTGGAATGCATGATAATGTATCTATTATGATATGACATGTATACCCAAAATTATATAGCACATTTAGATGCAACGATGTGACGGGTGAACCCAATATTATTTATCTCTCTAATTTATTTCTTAAACCAATTAATCTAATTAGATAAATTTAAATATGTGTGAAAATGATGCAATTTTTGTTAACAATTATGGTTATTTTTTACCACTAAGACATGATGATTGATTTTCAAGAATTTCCACACTACATCAATTTATCTAATGATTCATATCATTATTATGATGATGATCACATGATTATGTTATGAAAATGATAATTATTCTCACCCATGTTATATTAATCCATGATTTTCTATATAATATTATTGGGACCTTAGGTAACCCCATCTTTTTAGGTATATATTCTGGTGAATACTTGTACAATGGAGAAAACAAGGTGCACTATGAAGATATAAAATATGGAATAATATAAATGTTTATATTTTATTTGTTAAATTTTCTATATGGAATTAATTTTCACAAGACACTAAACCATTGTATATTATTTGTGTAACTTTTTGATGTTGTGTATGTTTTAAATGATGTAATTATTATATATGAACAAACATGGTCTCTATAGTTAGTATCAAAGAATGGTTTATTAAATTTTGGAATTAGTATTACAGATCCGTCATGAAATCTATTAGTATGAGACTATTTATATGTTAGTACACAATAATAATTCCTAAATATATGGATCTTATAAGATATTCTATTTTAGTTAATTAAAAAAAATTATAAATTATTTATAAGATATTTAATAATGTTTTTTTCTAACCATTTTATTAATGAAACTTGGAGTAATTGGGAGAAACTTTGAAAAACACCATTCGAGGTACAATAAAATTATTTCTCAAAACATATTCCCAATAACATTGGAAGTGGAGTTCAAAATATCATAGAAAATATTACCTAGTTGTCTAAGGGTATGAAAAATAACCAATATTATTTGTATCAATCACCATCACCTCAGATGGAGAAATGGGAAATAGATACTTTTATACATCAATGACCATCATAATTTAGTGGATCTTCTAATCCACTGTTCACATAATATAGGTTCAATTTAATAGAGAATATTTTTTATGTGCTTCTTTGTTCTATGATGAAGAATGTCACTATGGGTGTTTGTCATCACGATTGAGAGGTTGAACAATTGTGGGAATTTATTAAGAACACCATGTTGATGGAAAAAATTAATGAGATGGAGTGGGAAGAAATTAATATAATGATTCATAACATGTTTTCTCCTCATACTCTTAATAATAATATGTATAAAGAATTCATATAACTAATGAAAAAGAATGGTGAATCTATCGTGGCCCATGATGAAAATTTCACAGTTCATGAATGATATGAATTGGGTTTTGTTTAAAAACATTATATAAAATAGATATATTATTTAGTAGGATTAATTAAATATTTTTACGGGATCTAGATATTCTGGGCTTCCGGATTTATGAATAATTGGTATGATGTGCTCTCAAAGAGGAGTTGCAATTTAGAAAATGGTCCCATAGCTACGGTTATATGAAATGAAAGGGGTTTTTAAAAAATGTATAATCTCATGAAAAATGTGGGATGAAATATAAACCACAAAAATGTTGAAAATCATTGAAGAATAATCACAGGAACATCCTTAAAGTTATGAGAAAATTCTAAAAAACTAGAGAGAAGTTCACTAAGCTCATGATTTCTGAATAGATATAAATAAGTTGGATAAATAAAATTTGAGAAATATGAACACGAACCATAGTCCAATGTAACAATTATATGGAAAAATTGAACTGTGCATGATAGTTTACTAAAACTCAAATACTCAATGGTAATCAGTGTCATCATCCACTAATTTCAAAGGATCAATGGAATGATTATGACATCACTGCATTCTATGTGGAGAAAAAAATATTATTATAAAATGATAAATTCTTATTTAATAGAAAATGTAACAAATATTATTTGATTTTGGTTACACTTATTCCTATATATCATGCAAGTTTTTCAGAACTATTAAATCAACGCTCCACAACCTTGAAGTATGGGTAATCCATAATCATAAAAATGTTTTCTTGGAGAACTAATATACTCAAAACCCTTCATAATGATTTGTAAAGAAAATGAGAGTTATCATAAGAATATCCCCCAGGACTGTCGTAACCAAGAGTCCAGCAAGGCCCGTTGTCGTGCACCAGTTCCCATTCGAACCTATCTCAAAGCGGTGTTTTCGGGTTTTACCCCAAGGTACATCTGTGACAGAGCCGCCTCCACCTTCTCGTATCCAGACAGAGATGTATTTCTCAGAAAACTCACAAAATCTATACAATACCAAAATTCTAGGATTTCCTTCTATACTAATCCTCAATGTCCATATTAGGTCTATGTGTTCTAATAAGAGTTTATCCATATCTAGCTTACAAGGTTTGTACTAAAATTTCTCTGATACCAACTGTAATGCCCTGGACCCAGTTAAAAAGAGTAGGTGCATTATTACATAACATTGGCATGATCACAAGAGTGATCAAGCCTCGAAAGACCGATTAGTTTAGTATCCTTAGAATAACTAGATACAATCATAAGGTTTACACAACATCATAAAGTGAAAAACTACTGCAACAACACATTACCTTCATATCCCCTCATATTATCCCTACTGGTCATTCATAAATTAATTCTTCACATCATGGGAAAAATAAAACATAGAAGGGGGTGAGCATAAATGCCCAGTAAGGAGAAAAATATAGCGGAAACATTTATAAATAAGAATAAAAATTTAAGGCAATGTATAACTAAAACAAAAGCATTTTAAACTTGAACTTCTGCATAAAATGGAAAAAATAAAATGAAATAATGCCATTTACTTATTCAAATGGATATTCTACTAGATGAATAATCACATGCAATATCAATAACCACATTCATAATGATGAAATGCATAATGCCACACTATCATAATCATGTAGCCAAGGCCTCGGGAAAAGACTACAAATAAGATTTTGTCAAGGCCTCATGCCAAGACAGTAGTTTGTCTCCTGAGACCTATCGATTCATCGAGGATCTATAACGGGCTCCACCCATCACTAATTAATTCCAATGCATTCCACATATGAAATTGTTTAAACATAACATAAACATTCACAATAAAACTAGCATACGAAATGTAAATACTTTCTCCATAAACCATGAAGGGTATAAAAATAACATATCCACGGTCACACATATCACAAAACCTTCAATACAATATAGATGTTTTGTATCATAATAAATAAACTTCAAATAAGCTTAAAATCCTTTAAAGGATGTTGACATAGATGAAACAAAACTCTTAAATAGAAATATCTCTTTTTTGAAATCATTTAAAAGTCACAAAATAATAAAATAAAACATTTAATTTGAAAATATTCTTATAAGATTGTAAGGGATGCTTTGAAGATTTTATAATGGCAGAAATAGCTGCACCCGCCGTAAAAGTTAAAAAAATTCATCCTAACCTTAATTCTGTCGAAAAGGTTAAAAAGGACCTTTTTTGGAAAACGACGAAAAGATTCCTTTATAATCCACTTTTAAAAAGTCAAACAAGGGTATAAATGAATTTAACCCATATTCTATAAAATAGTAAGAATGTTTTGAAATACATTTTTAGGAAACACTGATGTGGATGATAAAGAGGTCCCATTAGATAATTACATATAAACAACCTTGGATAGTGGGGTGATTGTGAAATAAACCCTTACCTTGTAATCTTCCTTGGTTGAGGGTAGGTTAAGCTCCTGTACAATGGTGAATTTTTTTATTAAATTATACAATAATCATATACATTAATATGATATCACATATGATCTTTTAACATTGATTTGTTAATAATATATTAATATTATCATTGTTCTTGGTGTTAACATACTCATATAAGTTTTGTTACATAATATGTGTTTGTTATGGATAGGTTGTTTTTTATTCATATCTAGAATGATATTAAGTCCTTAAAAATTATTTTTAATCATCAAATTATAATTATACCTGAATGGATACGATGGAGAGTGAATCTCATCGTGTTCGTGGAGACGGTAGTCCGTACATAGGCAAAAGTGACACGTTCATTCTTTTGATATTGAAATAACATATAATTGGATGGTATATCATATTTATATAGAATCATTATCCGATTATATTTATTATTTACTTGAATTAAGCATTGTTTCCTCTGGAATTGGGGATAATCTCATTTATTTAAGATTCAAACACTCCATATGGTTTCTGACAGCTTTATTCAAAGAACCGGAAACATCCAATGATTCCATATCCATTTGAATGTACATTCCAATGGTAGGAGCGCATTAGTGGTGAACTGATGAGGCTTAGGAATTTTCATTGGTTGAGAGGATAGGAGGTTGGACTCATCACACATTTTTTAGGGGAATTATTTTCTACTCTAGGAATCTCTTTATAGATTTATGTTATGTTCCTGAATTATTATTATGTTACCAAGTATCAAATGAGATTTCCTTTCGATATGACAATAAATGATTGATATGTAAAAAATTTAGAGAGTCTTTTATATGTATTCGAGGTTATTCATCGATAGAGAATCATTTGTATTTTTTAGCGATTCTTTTTCAATGGTATCCTTTAATAGATAAAAATCTCTTGGTCATTATGATGACCATACTGGTTTTAAAGCCACTCAGTGGGGAACTTGAAGTTTATTGTCATTCATAAAGACATTGATTACTTTAGAGTTGAGATCGTACATGTAGATGATCTACCTATGTATCCTTCGTTTTGGAAAAGGAATCAGAACACACGAAGTTCGATTAAGGGAGTATGATTTTTATGCATGATTGATAGCTCAAAGAAAAATGTCATGATTACATTTATACTCGATGCTCGCGCGAGTCATGCTCGATGTGAGAAACAAGAGGTATTGGTGAAACCAGGAAATTGTTCCATGCAATGATGTGGGGATTATGTATGCATGACTGCCCAAATAGATGAGGATTAAGATTTAATTCAGGGAAGAAATCCATGAACATGGTCTATAAATGTATATGTGCTTCATGGAGAATTTGATACTCTAATCTTGGGGATTACTCCTAAAGAAGATTCCCAAGTTTGGAGGGGACTTATGATTGGGTTTTTCTCCTGAGAAGGAAGCCCCGATCTAAAGGAATTATAACTGGTCAAGAGAAATTAAGACCAGGGATTACACCTGAAATGAAGGCCCAGGTTAAAATGGATTTGAAAACTGTGGCTTAACTCTTAAAGAGGAGGCCCATGTTAAGGGAATTTTAGAATTAAGAGACCTGGGGCTTACTCTTGAAAAGGATTCCCATATTTTATACTGGGGCTTACTTCGGAAAAAAATCCCATGTTAAGAGAATTAATATTAGGGCTTAATCCTGAGGAGGATGCCCATATTTGGGAACATGGGGCTTTTACTGAGGAGGATGCCCATATTATTGGAAATTTGGACTGGGGATTACTCCTGAAAAAAGGCCCCGGTTAATGAGGACTTGTGTCTTAGTCCTAAGGAGGATGCCCATATTAAGGAGACTTTGGACTGGGTCTTACTTCTGAAATGGAGGCCTAGGTTAATGGGGACTTGAGGATTAATCCTAAGGAGGATTCCCATATTAATGATAATTTGGACTGTGGATTACTCCTGAAAAGGAGGCCGAGGTTATGGATTATCTCATATAAAAGGATGAGGCTGAATGAATGAACTATCTAACTTTAGGGACATAAAGGTGTGTAAATTACAAGGTTTTAAGATATGTTTCATGGAATTCCTTTCAGATAAAGAATTTAAATCAAGAAAACATTCCATAAATGTATTTAAAGAGTGTTTTGAAGAATGAATATTGAATAGGAGAGGATGAATGGTATAAGAGGGGTTAAATGGATAGGAAGGGCACACAAAAATAGAAAGGGAGCACATGTCTTGACAGGTGCGTAGGTACTGCGTGGGCGCAAAAATACTGGTCACATAGGTATACCTGCACGACACATGGTTACTTGCACAACTAATTACCAATAGGGTAATACTTCGGCAATCCTTGATCAAAACCTTTATAATTATCCCGAGGTACTTCCAGAAGAGTGGCGCTCATGTTTCAATGAGTAGGTAAGGAGGCACGCAATTGTGTCCATTTCCCTTAAGGGTAAAACACTTAGGCATGCAAGTGTTATTGAATTCTAGCACTTAGACCTTATTTCTATTTTCAGACCTTCCATTCAGGTAAAGAACTACCTTAGAAGTGTTCAGAAGTCTTGAAGAAGAGACTTGGGCATTCAGAGCTCTGTATTTGAATTTTGGAAAAATTACTCTCGTAATGGGGGGCCCAACAATGGTATTTATAGGTTGGAGAAGACCCTGGGATATTTTCAAAGAGGGCATGCAAGTCACCTACACAACTATTTGTGTGGCGTGCAAGTATACTTGCGTGACCATGCTGGAACATGCGGGACCTATAGGCAATGTTCTCCTTTTTCATCCATTTCTCTTTTTTTGAAGTTTATTCAACGGATAAATCTACTTTGTTTGAGGGATTTACCTTTTCAATTCATTAGAATCTTTGATGGAAATCAGCATCAGCAAAAGTCCCCCCTCGAAGTTAGATCCGGAGAGAAATAGGGATTTGACTCTGAGGAAAAAAGAGAAACCATGGGTCTTTGTGGTTGTTGGCTATTTAATGCCATACATGTCGGACATTTAAAGGCTAATGTTTACGGTCTAAATATCTTTGACCGTATGGATTAAAATTTACTCAATTCCTTGATTATTTATCTGAAAACATATTACCGTATTCAAGTATGAAGGAAAAATGTAAACGATGACTTAAAAAATTTTAATCTGAGGAATGATATGAAAAATGGAAAAAAACGCATTGGAAGAAGTAGTTCCCAAGAATGAAGTTATCACTATTTAACAAACCCGTTAGGGGGTTGAATTATTTAGGGCCACCTAAGGGCATTGGCTACATAGTCAAATAATGGTATCTTTTGGCTGAAAGGCCTGTTATGTAGACTACTTATGCAAGGACGCCTTAGGGCACGTGATTCATAGTTAGGAAAAAGAACTCTCCGAAATTAACTTTTCTACTGCTGAAAATCTAGTGAATGTTTATGAGGATTCAAATTTTCCAAAGCATTGAGTTTTTTGCATGGAGAGAGGTACATGAATATGGAGAAGATATTTCCAAAAAAGATTATCCAAGAACTGGATGAATGTCACTCCTACGAAGGTCTGACCCAAATTTAGGGAAGAGAAATATAAACCATAGACTCGAATACTTTCATATCATGAAAAAGAACATGAAACCAATATGTTAAGGATGAATATTTTTTTGCGGATCTTTATATAATTTTGATAAGACCAATAATGACAAAAGAGGTTTTCTTCCCAAGAATGAAGTTACCATTATTTAACAACCCGTTAGGGGGTTGAATTACGCAGGGCCGCCTAAGGTCATTGGTTGCTTAGTCAAATAATATTATATTTTGGCTGACAAGTCTGTTATGTAGACTGTTTATGCAAGGACACCTAAGGGCACATGCTGCATAGATAAGAAAAAGAACTCTCAGAAATTGGACATTTTTGTGACTAGAAGTCAAGAAAAGAGTTATGAAGATCTGAAAATATTTAACATTAGGATTAAAACACATAAATATGGGTATTTTCCAATGTATTTAGAGATACATAGATCAATGCTAACCATAATCATGTTGTGGCTGGGTCCTAAATAGAAATACTGGACTTCACTACGTATCTCATAAGGATGGGAATCAAGCCATACATAGTTCTTGAAATACAATTTAATGGCATGTGGGACGAATGTACAAGAGATCATAGTTTATGGTCATAGAGCTCAGACCATTATAAGAAATACACAGTGTGTGTTTTCATGGGGACTTTTCAGCCAAGGGACTGAAAGTAGAATTTGGGGTTAGGCCCAAAAGACATGGGACTGGATTCGAGGGACACTCTAATGGTCCTACATATCCCTTAAGGATGGGAATCAAGCCCACGTAATTCTAGAAATACCTTCTGTGAAAATTTGTTCATACATGTGATGGGTGAAAGGAGACTTTAGTGCAATGATGGTTTGACCCAAGATAAAAGGTTCGGAAATTACCATGTATGCACATTTTCATTGAAATATTACATGATTGAAAATAGATGTAAATAATGATTCCCTCTCAGGTGAGGGTATCAAAGAATATTGTTGTTTATTGTCACAGAAGACAAAATGTTATGTACATTTTAACGTCATATAGCAAGGAAGAAAGTGAACCAATGTAATGATATTGATTCTGGGGTTGGTTTCATGAATAAACATCATATAAGATGCATGTGAATCGATGTGAATAGATTTTTTTGGGCTTGAACCTTGGGAGGTTGCCTACATACCCAGCCTGGAAAGAAAGGATCAATGTCTGCGTAGTTCAATTAAAGAATGAATTAGTGATCAAGTTGTTCATGGGGACAACGACCTAACAAAATAATGTTGGGACTTACGTGTGGTTTGCAGCCCATAGAGGGTGTTATGGTTGAAATATTCTCTAAGCTCACATGAGTCACACTCAGTGTGAGAAACAAGCGGTAAAAAAAACCTTAACGATGCATAGTTTAATGTCATGTAGGACATATGAATGGACAATGCAGTTTAATGTCTTGCAGCTAGGACTATTGGTGTTGCATAATTTAATGTCATGTAATGGGGACAAATTACAGTTTAATGTCATATAGGACATATTAAAGGTCTTTTGTACTATTTAGCGTCATGTAGCTTGGACAATGGGGACAATATAGTTTAACGTCATGTTGGACGAAAGAGAACTGTGAAATTTATTATCATGCAATAAGGACAAAAGAGAACACATTTTAACATCATGTTGGACATATTAGGGTCTTTTCAAAGTTTAATGTCACGTTGGACGAAAAAGGGACGATACAATTTAGCATCATGTTGGACGAAAGTGCGAATAGTTTAAGGTCATATGCATAGACTGTTTGATATGTAGTTTAACGTCTTGCGATACTTAAGGGACTTCTTTAAAGTTTTGCGTCATATTGTTAGGACATCACAGTTTAACATCATGTGGGATGAAAGAAATGAAAATAGTTTAAAGTCATATGCATGGAATCTGGATGGTGCAGATTAACATCATGTCGGATGTAAGAGACTTTTGTATAGTTTAGCGTCAGGTAGTTAGGACGTCACATTTTAACGTCATGTGGGACGAACGAAATGAAAATAGTTTAAAGTAATATGCATGGACTCCAACAATGTATTTTATGTTTATACAAAATACTTCTTCAGAAATCTAGCATTGGATGGAGTAGTGATGAGTTCACCGTCCATTGCGATTAAAGAATAAGCTCCATTAGAATATACCTTATGTATTGAATAAGGTCCTTCCAATTTAGGCTCATGCATGGGAGGTTTCATTCCTGGTATCATTGGAGTTCTAATAACTAATACAAATTCTCCCTGAAAGAATGAAAGAAGATGAACTTTTTGTTGAAATATCGTGCTATTCGATTCTGATAGGCGTACAAGTGGTGCAGGGTGCACAATATTTTCTCATATAATCATTCCAATTCATTCAATCACTTTTGAGATTGTTCATCTATGGATGACTAATCAGAAATTGCTACCCTGAGCGAGGGTAGTTGAACCTCAATAGGCAAGACTTCTTCTGTTCCATATACCAATGAATATGGAGTTGATCGTGTTGCAGTGCGAGTGGTGGTCTGAGATGCCCATAATGCATGAAATAGTTTATCAGGACATGACTTATTATCATTATCCACCATATTTTGTAGTATATTTGACATAGTCTTGTTGAAAAATTATATCTGGCCATTGGCCGCTGCATGATACCGAGATGAATGATTTGATTTGATATTGTATTCTTGATACATCTTCTTCACCTCGGATGAACCGAAGTTGGTGCCATTGTCTGTCAATATGGTAATAGGGACACCAAATCTGGTAATGATGTTAGACTTTATGAAGCTAAAAATTCCTTTAGAACTGACTTCCTTGAGAGGTATTTCCTATGCCCATTTGGAAAAAAAATGAAGTAGTAAGAATATACATAAGCTACTTGGGCATAGCTGAAGGGTAAGGTTCCACCACATCCATTCCCCATGTGGAAACTTTCCACGAGTATTTAGCTGTATGAAGAAACTATAGAGGTTGAAGAATGAAGTTGGAATGTTCATGGAATGAAGGACACTTCTTTGTGAAATCAACATAATCTTGTAACATTGATGGCCAAAAGTATCCAAGCCTTCGAATATGATCAGATAGTGTATGTCCAGACTGGTGGGCACCACAGAGCCCTGCATGAACTTCTTTCATGACATCCATTGTCTCTTCACCATCAATGCATCTGAAGATAAATCCATAAAAATCATGCTTGTAGAGAACTTTCTCTAGGTGATCTGGGCTATCATAAAGTGTAAAAATGACCATACGTCGCTGAATTTGTTCTTTCCTGGCTCTATCAAAAGGAAGTGTTCCATTTTGAAGGTATTATCTGATAGGTGTCATCCATCCTGTAGTACGACCATATGGTTCAGGAATGAGGCAAATTTCAATGATTTCCTCTATTCTGATTTGAACATAATGTGAAATTTTATGACGGTGGCCAATACTGATGGTTATCTCGTCCCGATTTGGATCTTCGAAAGATGTGGCTATATTAGCCAATGCATCAGCTTGGGCATTTTATGATCTTAGGACATAATAAAATATTGGTTCCGAAGGAAACTCTTCCATTAACTATCTAACGTAATCATACAAAGGGATTAGTTATTCTTTTCCGATAGCATAATCCCCATTGACTTGTTTGATTACCAGGTATGAATCACCTTTCACCTTTAAGTGATTCACTTGATCTAGAAGCACCAATTCTAATCCTGCGATGAGAGCTTGGTGTTCCACTTCATTATTTGTACCACTTTTCAGTAATGCGAAGGAATAAGGTAGAAATTCCTTTTCCGAGAAAATGAGAAAAATTCCTAAACTAACCTTGTAGAATTTAGGATTTTCCATTTTCCTCCCTTTTGGACATCTGGAAGCACCATGGAAGTACATTTCCCATGCTTGAGGACTTTCTTGAATAAAGAAGACATCCTCATTAGGGTGATCAATATCTGAAGATGTATCTTCCACTGAAGGGTGTTCAGCCAGGAAATCACCTAGAGCTTGTCCCTTTTTTCCTTTTGAGACACATATTGAATATCAAATTGCAGCAAGATAACTGCCCACCTTGCCAGACGTACTGTAAGTATTGGATGACTAATGATGAAATTGAGTGGGATATTGAGAGATACCAATTTGACCTCGTGTTGTTGTAGGTAGTGTCTTAACTTATGAACTATAAATATTAATTCCAGGCAGCACTTCTCAATACTTGAATACTGGGTTTCTGCTTCACGAAAAATCTGACTGATATAGTATAGGTTGTTTTCATTTCTAGCTTCATTTTTCTGAGCAAGAACGATACCCAATGATCGCTCTAATGCTGTCACATAAAGGATAAGTGGTGTTCCTTCAATAGGTGGAAAAAGTACTGGTGGACTCAAGAGGAATTTCATGAGAATATCGAATGATTCTTGACATTCTTCAGTCCATTGGTAAGTGACTCCCTTCTTCATCAATTTGGTGAAGGGAAAACTTTTTCCTTCCAAATTGGCAATGAAACGATGAATATATACTAAGTGTCCTTGAATTCCTCTCAATTAATTCAAATTTCAAGGAGGTGACATACCAAGGATTGACTTTTTCTTCTCAGGATCGATTTCGATACCATGATGGCGTACAATAAAGCCAAGAAATTTCCTTGAGGTTACCCTAAAAGCACATTTTAATGGGTTCATCTTCAAATTATTTTGTCGAAGTTTGTGGAATATGACTTCTAAATCAGCCAAGTGATTAAAACATTGTTTGGATTTGACCACCAAATCATCCACATAACATTCAACAAACATTCCCAGAATGGGTTTGAAGATATGATGCATGGCACGGTAATATGTTGCACCTGCATTATTTAGGCCAAAGGGCAATACCTGATAGGAAAACAAACCTTGAGGGGATCTGAAAGCTGTAGATTCCTCATCTTCTAGAGCCATTCAGGTTTGATTATATATGAAATATCTATCCATGAAGGAAAGTGCTTCATAGCCAGCTGTTGTGTCGATTAAAAGTTCTATAATCGGGATTGTAAAATAATCCATAGGACAATGCTGATTAAGATATCTAAAATCAATGAATACACAAATTTTCCCATTATTTTTTTTATTGGGAAAATATTTTCCAACCACATGGGATATTGAAATTCTCCTAAAATTTTAGATTTTATTATCTTATCCACTTCCGCCTCAATTTTGGAAGAATAGGTTGGGTGTGTTCTTCTAGAAGCTTGTTTGAATCCTCTATGTTCTTTTGGAAAACCCAAATGATGAGTGGAAACATCAGGATCATTCCATATAATCTCTATATAGTTCCAAGAAAATATATCTTGATTTCACTTTAAAAATGAAATACACATCTCTTTCTCTTCAAGAGGCATGGCCGCACTGATTAAAGCGGGGCGTGGATCTTCTTTTGTATCCAGATTGATTTCTCTGAGTTCATCCACAATGGTAGCGATCCCCTCTTAAAATGCTGGATGAGAATCTCTGAGATCTTCCTCTTCTTCTTCAGCATGTGTTATTTCTTCCATTTCTACTTGCATAGTAGATGATGAAGCAGAATTTACATGATCAGAAACGATGATAAAATTTGAACATCTTGAAGAAGAAGCTTCCATTTCTGACCTGATTGATATTGAAGGGTCTTCTATGGGAAATAAAGAGGAGATGACGGATTGAAAATCGACATCATCGTTTTCCTCTAATATTGTTATAGCTTTCCCTGGCCTGATTGGCGATGTATAGACTTTCTGGATTTCAGTAGATGAAATGAATACATCTCCATTTGAGATTTCATCATTGCCTAGTGGATCACCAATTTCTCCCATATTGTATGGCTTGATTTCCTTAATTGACATTATGGATCTTTCCATAAGAGTATTTTGATTTGGGTCTATCCTGTCAATTTGACTGATAGGTAACACATAATATGTACTCACAAGTGCTAATGGGTTTACTGGAATCTTTTCTAAACCATACAGAGCATTAACATTGGTAATATTCTTTGTTGTAGATTCCTCCTTTCCCTTCATGTGATAGAAATCCCCCACAATGTATTGAGATTAACATGTCTTGAATGGTGATTTATCATCATATAATGTCCCAACATGACCATTGAAACAAAACTTGAGACATTGATGTTATGATGAAGGGATAACCGCATGTCGATGTAGCCAGGGTCTTCAAAGCAAGATGTTGAAGGATGAGTCTTGATCAACAACCATGAAATTAGAATTGGACACAAGATCTCTAAACTGATTTCTAAGTGTAATTTCGCCCAGTGTTTTATGTTCATTTTTATCATATCCTTGTAACATCATAGTTGAAGGAGATAAATCAGATTCTATGAGGCCATATTGACGAAGTGTACAAATGGGCATGAGGTTGACTCCTGAACCATTATCAATGAAAGATCATCGGATGTCTATGCCATTGACCATTCCAGAAAATTACAAAGGTCAAATATTTCCATGCATGATATCATCTTCATCGTCATTAGTAAAAGATATTACTACATGGCATTTTGTAGGATTATTCTCTACATGGTAGAATTCCGCTGCAGCAATTTTAGTCTCATACTCCCGAGGACTTGAAAAAGCTTCAATGAGTGCCTCCCGAAGATCCTTTGATAAATTCAAGGCATCCAGAATTGATAACATGGACACATACATAGTTCTTGTAGGGGTAGAATTGGAATAGTGGCCTCTGAAAGATCCACGTCTTCCCCTGTATCCTGAGCCTCCGGAACTTCCTCTGATTCCACTATTTGATATAGGGAATTTGGACTCATCAAAATCGAAACTACGACTGGTATATGGATATGTTAATTGAATCATATTAGTAAAACCAAAAATCAATTCTTCATCCGATGAAGACTCTGCCTGATTAACCTTTTATGTTGTGTCGTTTGGTGGGTCAGTGCCCATGAATTTTAAGTAGATGGAATGAAGTCTTCTAGAGTCAAAGACAACATAGGATTTGACACATACTCATCTTCTTCAAACTCTTTTTCTTTCGTTGAATCATGTCGTTTCATTGAGGATTTTTTCCCAGATGAAGAGGGTTTTGATGCGGCAGTCATGGAAAAAGGCACAATTGGTTTCTTTAATTGCATTCGAAAAATGGTATGAGTTTGGTTGAACATTTTTCTGACCATCCAATCATTATATTTATGTGCATTTTTTCTTTTGACTTCTTTCCATTCGCCTTCTTCCTCTGGAACTGTAGCAGTAACACATGCTACCTGATCTGAAGAACCTTTTAGTTTGACTTGTCCTGAGTCGACCAACATTTGTAGGAGGTTTTTTAAGAAAAAACACTCCTAGATAGGATGAACCAACATTTGATGAAAGGGGAAATAGTTGGTTCGGTCTTCATCTCCTTCTTTATTTGGACTCTTGGGCCATAGCAATTGAACCAAATTATTTTCCAGAGCCAAAATAATGTGACCAGGAACTTGTTCATTTCGGGAAGAGTATGTTTTTCTCTTCAGATCCTCAAATTGTTTCCGTCTTTGAACTCTTTGATCGTCTTGACGAAACAACCTCTACTATTGACTCTTATGAGGTGGAGCCCTTCGGGAAGATGAAGGTTTTGAAGTAGAAGAAGGTACATGTTCTTGTTTAAGCATAACTGTAGCAGTTTCAGTTTACCCATTATCCTTCCTGGAGTTGATGGAATTATACGAGTTTTATCATTAGTCGTTATAAGAGAATCTTCAATCTGTTGAGAAATTGAAGTAAGGTATCAAAATAGTCATGTGTATTTCACAGGGATTAGCGGTGTGCATAATTCGTCACGCATATTTTCCCAATAGATTGGAAATAATTCTTCTTTGGAGAGTGCTAATTTAGGGAATATGTTAATCCCTTCCAGCGAGAAATGAAATCTGAGACTCTTTCATTCTCCCATTGCTTATAGTTTCGAAGATCAAAAACTATTGTCTTTGGAACTGTTGAGCTGAACTGAAGAAGAAATTTTGGGCGAAGATCCTCCCACCCGGTAATTGACCAGGATTGCAAGCATGTATACCAAACAAAAGCTGGTCCTTGCAAGGATCGCACGAAGAATCTGAGATTCACTGCTTCTTGCTGTTCCAGAGTTCCCATAATGGGATCACAAAAAGACATGTAATGCATCAAAAGCTGTTTAGGATAGCCTGATCAATTGAAAAGAGAGAAGACATGATTCCCAAAACATGATGGGGGATATATTGAATCTACCCATTCAGGGTAAACTCTCTTTTCTAGTTGAACCAGTGCACGCTTCCCTTTCATAGTCTCTAAACGAGCTGTTAATGACTCAATGGTAGTTATTAACTTTTGAGAAGCATCTCGTTGAAATTGGACTTGGGAAGGTTCAATAATTGGAGTCTGGACAGGTATGGTGGCTGGTACTGCAACTGATGGTAGCACCATGGATTGTTACTGCACTTGTCTCGTAGGATTAGACCTATGAGGGTGCACTGATAGAGTAGGATATTCATGATGCATTTCAGCATCCACAACAAATTCCTTTGAATGAATGACTCCATCACGCTTAGAAAGAAGACTACCCTATTGTAGTTCTTTAATCATCCTCCTCAATTCCTTCATTTCTTCCTCTTGTTGTGCAGATATTTTCATTATTAAGAGCGATTGGCCTTCTCCAGAGGAAAGGTATGTAACCTATTTCTTACCTTTACCCATGTTGAATCTCTTTCGGAGAGGGGGAAGTGGGTTACATGGAGGAACACCTAGATTGTGTGTAAGCCATTGATTTCATGTACACACACCTTCTTCATTTGTGACTGTGCGTACAACTTCTTTAGCAGGAACCTCTTCATCTTATCCATCTAAGTGAGCTTCATCTAGTGGATTAGAAACAACATAATTGATGACATTAAATGATGCATAACGTATCAAAATCCTTCTATCAGCAATTCTAGGATATTGTCTTCTGCCATGCCCCTAACAAGACATTTCCTTCTGTTAATTTGATTCCCCAGGAACTTCTTGGGAAATTGTAATTTAGAGAGAATCTCCTGATAATTTGCAACTTCCTTATTAGTGTGGATTCTTCCCCAATCGAGAGAAGACTAACTTTCACTGAGGAGGGGATTGATGACATGAAAAAGTCCCCAGTCTAGTGGAATGGGGTTGTTCCTGCTATTCTTGCTCAACTCCTCGAATCCTATTTGTTGATTATCAGGTTTGGGATAAAAGAGTCCCCAGTCTCGCAAGCTGGGGTGGCTATTGACATGATTTGTATGATACATTCTTAAAATCAATCCTGATCTTGCCTACCATAGTCCGAAAATTAGCTGGACGCATCAATCAACATCCACTTTTATCACCCAGTTCAAAAGACCTTTGGATGATTTCTGACACTTCTGTCACTTGATGATGTTCTTTCTCCATACGAAAGGCCTATTAAATATTCCCATTTTCTTGATGCATGTTTAATTCAACATCTTCTTCTCTTTATTACTGATATTAGGAAGTAATAGTTGAGGCATGTTCTTAGGAAAGCTTTTGATTACAAACAACACCCATTGACTTTGGCTGGCCACGGGAAATAACATTGCATGAGACAATTTTAGGCAGACTTTGCTAACTAGAGAGCACAATGAAATGTAGTGCTCCATGAACACCGCATCCTCTAACATGAATACCATATGGGGCATTGGCAATTAACTGATGTAATATTCTTAGTGCACCGAGGCATGAACGTTGAAGGCTCTCTGCTGCTTTTTAGCCTTCAGATATTGAGAGACTGATAGAGATGCCAAATCAATATGACATTGTAACCCTTATATTATCATAAAATGATTTTCATATTCATCATAATATAATACATTATTTTTCAACTAACAAAGATTTTTCCATATGTTGAGACGAATATCATGAATTCCATTTTCTGTCAACATCTCTAGAATGTTAAACTGAGGGTCATCCAGAGGCAAAAACATGACTGGCACATAACCTTTCACCAGTTGTTTTCTATTGTTCATCATTTATTCTTTATCATTCAATGTAGATTCTTCTACTTTATTTGGCCAGAGTTGGTGATTCCTTTTTCTTAATCAGATTCAATAAGATTGGTAGAGAAATCACTGATTAAACTAGAAGATGCAATACATAGGGGTGGTTAGAAGAATGACCTACACCATGGGATACCATCAGATTGAGAAAGTATTTCACCTACTAGAGATGAATCATTATAAATGATTGGTTTCAAATTTTTATGTGCCTTAAGATAAGAGGTATTTTTATGCACTACATTGTCCACTAGAGCATTTTCCAGGCAATGTGCATCACTACCGAGGAGAGAACTTTTGCAAAGAAATTCACAATCATGGGGAGGAAAACCATGGTGGGTTACAACAAAAGATGAGATCTCTTACTCCTTGTTCTTCTAACCACACAGAGGGTTCCTGTGTCTCTCATCCGAAGATGAAACATCGTGATCGATCGAACTGTCATGAAGGAAGCCTTCATGAGGAAGTTTCTGTTGAATACCTTCGGAATTAATGTTCCCACTATTGGGAACTAAGAGTGTAGAATCTTGGATTCCAATAGATAACTATTTGAGGGCTTCAAGAACTCTAGCATCAAGAAAGGCCTTGTTACATATTGGATATATATATCATAATTGTGTTGGGTGAGTTTTCTTATTAGATGCTTACTTAATCACCTTGGAAAACACTTGATGACGAAAGTGGCTACTCTGAGCAGGTGAATGTGCCAGATCCGAAGAGGAGGCTAGGTTAGGCTGACGATCTCCACTCAAATAAGGTGTGTGTGCCTGACCTGGCTATCCATATGATATGAGGGAGTACGCCCCACAACCCTCTTGGACTGGAACAGATGTGTGTGTCTCTTCCGAAGTGAACTGTTGATGTGTCACTCCACTAGTGGGGATAGATTTATGTGTCCTTCCCGGAGATGCTGTTGAAGCTGTTAGAATATCCTGGGAAGCATCCAGAATATGAGCAGGGATTTGCTTCTTCTCTTTCGACATTTATAGAATATTCTTGGTGACTTCAGCTTCCAGAACAAAGATATACGTCCAAACCGTGCATGGAGTAGGTGTGTGTGCCTCCACTTTTCCTCCTTTTCCTGTAAGTGATTCCTGATAGTACACAAGTGTGGTGGTAGAGGGTTGAGACTAGCTCATATTTATCCCGGGAGCATTCTGACTGACTTCGCCGAGTACTTCCAAGAGAGACTGTTTGTAGGCTTGATCAATATTAGTAGGTGTATGTGCATACTGATTGTACTTCACCCAATGTGGTTGAAAAGCTCCATCATCTGTAATCAGACAAGCCTAATGAATAGATGATGATGTATAAACAGGTGTATGTTCTAGCTTATAGTACTCCGTCAGAATTACCTAGAAGGATTGGCATGATGCTGCCAGATGAGTATGTTGGACATCGGAATTAAAATGGAAGGGTGTGTGTGCCCGCTCATTGCTTGCCACCAAGTTAGGTTGGTGGACATCTATAGAGATGGCAGATATGATAACCTACTCACTGTTGACCAGATTTCGCCTCTGGTGATTCGTCTTGCCTGCTTGGGTTCAAGGAACCTAAGCCAAACGCTTGTAGTCAATTACCTCATCATGTTGAGGGAACACTACCACATGAGTTTGGCGGTGATTGTTGATGGAGCCCTTGGAAAGGACTCATGTTTCCTTGAATTAAGGCCCCGATGGACCTGCTAATTAACCTCCCCAAAATATGGGAGTGAATGGTGATTGTGTTCCAGGGAAAACGACCTGAAACGGTTGGAGATGGTGATTTGCACCACATGCTTCTTAATCACTGGTCGTCGCTGTCCAGATGACCAGGTTGAATTATTGACATTGATGGCTTGTCGAGCGGCCTCCAGAGTTGTAATTGTACCATTTTGACGGTACTCCTTAACCGGCGGATTTGATACCCATCGTCTTCAACACTGATTAGGTGATGTCTTCCTCAGATCAGACGACGATCTAGCAGGAGTAGAAATAGTGGAATTCGCAGTAGAGGTTTTCATAGTAGACGTATTCATGGGTGTGAACTTAAGAGAATCCATTCTTGTAATATAGAAGATCTTAGAAAAGAGTGTATGTTGGATATAATAGACATTATCATGATAAGTACGGCCACTACATCTTTTTGCGGAGAAAATATGTTATTGATTGTATTGTTGGACCTCTCATTGTGTTTTATATAGGGGTCTAACAAATTAGAAAAACATCATTTTAAAATGGTTAAGGATTCACATCGGGTTCACCATTTTTTGTTTCCTCTGGAATTGGGGATGATCTCATTGATTTAAGATTCAATCATTCTAAACGGTTTCTAACGGGTTTATTCATAGAACCGGAAACATCCAATGATTCCATATCAATTTGAACCTACATTCCAAAAGTAGGCACTCATTAGTTGTGAAATGATGAGGCTTATGAATTGGAATTGGTCGAGAGGATGGGAGGTCGGACTCATCACACCTTTTTGAGGGGAATTATTGTCTACTCTGGGACTCTCTAAATAAATTTATGTTATGTTCGTGAATCCTTATTACATTACTAATTATAAAATGAGCTTTCCTTTAGATCTAACAATCAATGATTTATATGTTGGAAATTTATAGAATCTTTTATATGTATTCTAGGTTCTTCATTGATAGATAATCATATGTATTTGTTAGAGATTCTTAGTTAATGGTGTCCTTCATTACATAAAAATCTCTTGGTCATTATGATGACCAAACTGGTTTAAAAGCCACACAGTGGGGCACATGAAGTTTATTATCATTCCAAAGGACATTGATTACTTCAGAGTTGGGATCATACCCGATGATGGGATTCCTACGTATTCTTTGTTTTGGAATAAGAATCATAACACATGTAGTTCGAGTAAGAAAGTATGATGATTATGCATGATTGATGGCTCAATGTAAAATGTCACGATTACTTTTACACTCTAAGTTCACGTGAGTCATGCTCAATGTGAGAAACAAGAAGTATTGGGGAATCTAGAAAATTGTGTCATGAAATGATGTAGGGATTATGTATGTATGACTGCCCAAATAGATGAGGATTAAAATTTACTTCAGCTAATAAATCCATGAACAGGGTCCATAAAGGTATATGTGATTCATGGAGATTTGGATACTCTAATCATGGGGATTACTCCTAAGGAAGATGCCCATGTTAGGAGGGGAATTATGATGATATTTTACTCCTGAAAAGGTAGTTCAAATCAAAAGGAATTATGACTGGTCAAGAGAAATTAAGACAGGGGCCTACTCATGAAAAGGAGGCCTAGGTTACGGGAATTTTAGAATTAAGAGACTTGGGGCTTACTCCTAAAAAGGATGCCCATATTTGAGACTGGGGATTACTCTTAAAAATTATGCCATTGTTAATAGAATTATTATTAGGGATTAATCATGAAGAGGATGCCAATATTTGGGAACATGGGGCATACTCGTGAGAAGGATTCCCATATTAATGAAAATTTGGAATAGGGCTTACTTCTGAAAAGAAGGCCCAGGTTATTGAGGACTTGGTGATTACTCATAAAAAGGAGGCCCATACTAATGAGAATTTGGAGTGGGGATTACTCCTGAAAAAGAGGCACAGGTTAATGAGGACTTGGGGCTTACTCATAAGGATGATGCCCATTTTAATGAGAATTTGGTCTGGGGATTACTCTTGAAATGGAGTCCAGGTTAAGGATTCTCCTATCTTAAAGGATGATGTTGAATGAATGAACTCTCTAACATTAGAGACATAAAGATGTGTAAATCAATAAGTTTTGAGATATGTTCCACAGAATTACTTTCAGATAAGGATTTCAATCAAGAAAAAATGTCATAAATTGCGTTGAAGAGTGTTTTGAAGACTGAATCTTAAATAAGAGAGGTGGAATGACATAAGAGGGGTTAAATGGATAGGAAGGGCACCCAAAAATAGAAAGGGAATGCATGTACTAGAAGGCGCACAGGTACTGCGTGGGAACACATGTACTGGGCGCGCAGGTATACCTGTGCGACACATGGGTAATTGTGTGACTAAAAACCAGTAGGGTAATACATTGGCGATCCTTGATCAATGCCTTTAGAATTATCCCGAGGTACATCCAGAAGAGTGGCACACAAGTTTCAATGAGTAGGTAAGGTGGAGCACAAGTGTGTCCATCTCCCTTAAGGGATACACACTTAGGTGATAAAGTGTTAGTGAATTCTAACACTTAGACACTATTCCTCTTGTTTAGACCTTCCATTCCAGGTAATGAATTACCTTAGAAGTGTTCGGAAGACTTGAAGAAGTGACTTGGGCGTTCAGAGCTCTGTATCTGAAATCTGGAAAAAATTCCTCCACAAATGAGGGGCCCACTAAGGGTATTTATAGGCTGGAGAAGACCCAGGGCAATTTTCAAAGAGGGCGTGCAAGTCACCTGCATGACTATTTGGGTGGCGCACAAGTATAGTTGCACGACCATGCTAAAACTTGCACGACCAATGGGCATTGTTCTCCATGTTCACCCCTTTCATATTCTTTGATGTTTATTCAAAGGATGAGTCTTCATTGTTTGAGGTATTTCCCTTTTCAATTTTTTAGACTCTGTGATGGAAACGAGCATCAACACTCATCATTATTATACCCATCCAAATGATAATTTATTGAATAACAATTACACGACGATTTGGAGACGGTAAGCCGTACGTATGCATGTAAGGTGACATGTCATAAAAATGATGGATAGAATATTGAATATGGTTGTACCATATTTATAATAACATCACAATATATATAAGATATTAGTGTTATTATTTTATAATGGGAATAACAAAGAACGAAGAAGTTTAAGAAGAAAGGGACTTGTAAGAGGATGGTGAAAACATCACCTCTTCTTCGGGTTCCTCCTTTTGATTTGATCAAAAGGGAACCATATGTTTTCTTTCTGATCAAACTAAGGCATCTAGATTGATATGAGGGATGTTGAGAGAGTATTTGGGCAGGGTTTGGCTGAGCCAAAAGGCTTTGATTGTGTGAATTAGTGAGAAGGGGTAGTTCCCTTTTATAAGAGGGGTGAGGGGAACCTTTGGAAAAACTAGAAATATTATTTTATAATAAATTCATATTCAGTTTCTAATGGATCAAAAGTGGATTATTTAAATTTTAAGGTGGTTATAGGTCTAAAACCACTCAACCAATAGGTTTTAGATAGGTTTTAGTAATTATATTTACCTTAACATTTAGTTTTAACTCTTAGTTAATTAGTTTAACATTTACCATGTCACTTTGTATTTTTATATTATATAGTTAATAAACATACTATATATCTCCAAGAGACCCGAAGTGGTCCATTAATGAAACACCTATCATAATATATGTATCTTTGCTGAACCTTAGATTTTTAGGAATTGAATATAAATTAATAATATAATATTTGTTTTAAAAACTCTTTTTTTGTCAATTTTTTCACTATTCAATAATTGATTTTTTGTTATAGTCTAAAAAAATATAGTAATTCGAACCAAATTCATTTAAGTAATTTTATAATGTCATAATAAGAAATGAAATTCATGAATGTCTTCAAAACTTTCAAATTATATTAATTTTAACATTTATAATACCAATTATTTGATTCTTTCATTAATAAGGAAAATACTACGTCATTATTGTGTAATAAATAATATTAATTATTAAATGTATACAAATTATAAATAAAATACCATTATGTAGAAATATTATTATCTTTCTAATGAATATTTATAGTCAAAAATCCAAATTATATAACCCTATTTAAAAATTGTTTTTCTTAAAGATATATGCATATGTCAGTTTTGTATTTATTTTTACTCTATTAATATAAAGTGTCATTATCACCTAGAAGTAGCTTCATGGGGTCCCAACATAGACCCAAATATGACCATGGTCGGATATGTATCAACCAATACGGTTTGGACACATTTTAGGTTAATTTATTGTTATTATAATATTATTTGTTTACCCTTATTTACCGGATTTACCCTTTAACCATGGTAAATATAATATTTACCGAAGTAATTATTCAAAATGTCTAAAAATAAAAGTTACCTATTTACACAATTTGGACATCCTAACTTCAAATATGGAATCCATTTTCCAAAATTTTAAACACATAAGTGGCAGAAATTAATTTAAAAATAATTCATGTTGTTAAAACAAAAAAGCGTGTTCTTAAGAGACAATATCTATCAAAAGATTGACACTTGTTCATGTCTGGTTTAATGGTGAAATTATGTCCAATGACCAAAATTGTATTAAATGGTTAATATATATTCTAAATATACTTTAAATACACTCAAATTCATAATTTATCACTATTAATTATTTCGATTAAAAAAGTTGTTTTTCATAAAAATTTATTAATTTTCAGTATTCCTCAAAATATAAATATTATCCGAAAAGTACCAAAATTTTACCGTAGGTTAATTTCGATATTCCTAATTCAAAGATGATGTAAATTTTGATAGATAATATTATTGAAATTTCAAAAAGTGGGTATAATATTCATAATGGCTTGTTTGATTGGTTGTGGTGTGTGTTAGAACTCGATGTTGCGTACAACACACGCTACTGTATTATTCAAAGAGAAGAGTACCGTAGAATCTTGGGGTGTTACAGGAAGTGTAAAATATGTACCGAAAAAAGTGAATAAAGTATATAATCACAAAAATTGAGATCAATTTTCATCAAAGGATATGGTCAGAGGTAACTGAGGGCTATGATTTTTCAATTCACTATAATCCTTACAAGGCTAAGAGGTATCTTATACTCTAAGAAGAAATGAACCTTATTTTCTATCCATGATGGGGATTGAGAATTCCCCTATCTTTATATATATAAAACTGATATATTTGAAATTTATGATGGAATGGAGTAAAACCTACCTTGACTAAATGATTTTAAAACTAACAATCAAAGATATGATTTAGGAGGCACAAACAGATGATCTAGAGTTACAAAAGAAAGATAATGTAGTAATGGAAGGGAAGTATCAAGATTTCTATATCAATGATGATGGTGTGACTTGGTTTGGAATGAGAATTTGGGTTTATTAATCACCTCAGATAATGAAATATTGATTAGATAATGCACATATATCAACACTCCAAATCCATCCATAGAGAATGAGGATATACCATGATCTTTGAGAACATTCTTGGAGGGATAACATGAAGAATGAGATTCCATATTATATATCAATGTTCATGATATGTTATAATGTTAATGAATAGAAAAAAAAGTCCAAAGAGACGATGAAAAAATTTCCTATAATTATGTGGAAATGGGAGAATGACACCATCATATTTTTCACTAGTATTCTAATGACACCTGAAGGAAATAATGAAATAAGGGTTGTGGTGGATCAACTCACCAAGACATCCCAATGTATCTCTATTAATGAATATATCACTCTTGAAGAAATTTCTAAGATATATGTTATGGAAATATTGAGACTATATGGGGTTCAACTCACAATTTTCTCGGATCTTGATCCAAGTTTCACATCAAAATTTTGTAGGAGTCTACAACATGAATTGAGTACTAAGACACATTTTGGATTGGACTATGACCCAAAAACTAATGGTTAGTCTCAAACGTATATTTACTTGGTCAATGTCATGATTATATACATATAATGGCAATTCAATGGTGGATGGGATCAACATCCCTCAATGGTTGAGTTATAATACAAAAATTTCTTCAACTTGGGTATTTAGATGGATCTATATGAAGATTTATATGAAAATGTATATAGAACACCATTATATTATAATTAAGTCAGTAAAAAAGATACATGGATGTGATCTTGTTAAATATATGATAGATATGTTTCATGTAATCAAATAACATATCAAGGAATCTTAGAGTCATCAAAAAGGATTTGCTGTCAACCGTCAAATGGACTTTTAGTGTGTCATTGCAGATAGTGTGTAATGATCTAGTTATTTATAGAATAATAAATTTTTCTCTCTATTAAAAAAAATGAATAATATTATATATTTATATTAGATGGGATATTTTTCTGATAGTGTACTCAACACGAAACAAGGGGTTTCTCTAGGATCTTAAGTCGCACACAATGTTGAGTTATACCAAAAAATAATATATTATTATTATTATTTTAAATGATAGTAATGCCTAGCCCTTGGAATGGAAGGAATGAATTTTATCTTCATTATTTTTAAATATGGTTTACACTTATTTAAATAATTATTCGTTGCTTACCAAATTTATTCGTAATTGAAATAAAATCCAAATGAATATAAAGAATATGTTTTTAAGAAAACCTATTTAAAAGGAAATAATTGTGTATATAAAATCATATCAATCTTTATGTATTTTCAATTAATGAAAAATATATTTTCAATGTATGTTTTTAAATTAATTATATATTTTTTCATGATATGAAATGGGAACAAATTCAATTTTCAGATAAAAGAAGTATTTTTATAAAAATAAGGTTTTACAACCTTTTGAGGGTGAACCCTTTTTAAATCTTGTTTTTTAAAATTTTATATGTTCTATTTGAGAAATTAAATCTCTTAATTAGAATTAGGACAAGAAATTTTTCATTGGATGAAATGTTGGTATTTTTTTGATAATGTTCAATTCTTAATAAATAGTGAAAAATACTGCATTTTAATTCAAAAATGACATGTTATCCAATTTATTTATATAGTTACATTGAACATTTAATTGGTTTTAATGTATAAATAGAATTATTTATTACCATTTTATCAAATTTTGGACATTTTATGTAATTTAAATTCAAAATTGGACACAAAAACATGTCAATCATTTGGAATTTACTACAACTTAAAAACCTGCTACCTGGTTTTCATAATAGGAATTATTCTTAAATTAATTATTGTACCTTATGTGTTTTAAATTTGTAAAAATGGATTCCATATTTTTAACCAGGAGTTCCATATAGTGTATATAGGTACCTTTTATTTTTAGACATTACAAATAGTACCTTCAGTGATTATTTTGTTTATCATGGTTAAATGGTAAATGTTGTAAATAATGGTAAACATATAATATTATAATATTATTAATCAACCCTAAAACATGTACTGATACTATTGGATGAGATATGCCGACTATTGGAATCTTGGGTTTGATTTTGGGACTCAATAGAGCCCATTTGTTTTGAAAATTCCATTTTATAAGAATTAATTTAAAGTACAGAAAAATGTAACAAAAACATATATCTTATAGTAAACCATTTTTATATGTTGTTATATAAGTGATCTATTCGACTATAAATATCATTATAAATAAAAAATAAACTCCTACATCAGTGTATTTTATATATAATTTTTATTCCTCATATAAATAATGTTATTTAGGACACAATTATATTGTATTGATTAAGTTATTAATGAATGACATTAATAAGCGATATTATAAATATTAAAATAAATCTATTTTGATCCTTTTATAGCATAGATGAATTTTATGGATACTTATAACTTTTTAACTATAAATTAATGATTTTTTTTAGAAATAATAAATATGTAATGTATTTATAAAAATCCATAATGTGAATATTATATAAGTCGGCAGAAATGAGTTTTAAAAATAATACAATTTGATTAGATTATATATTAGTCCCAAAAATCTATGATCTAGCCAAATTAATTATATAATGTTTAAAATTTCATTACTAAACCACTTGAGATTATATTTTAAATATAAGGTATATATATTTACCATATATTATGAATATAATGAAGACATGATACGAGTTATATTAGTTAACTAAGTGTTAAAGCTAAATGTTAAGGTTATATTTTAAACTAAAACATGTTTGAAACCCATATTTTAGTGTATTTAGGAAAATAATCATATTATATTAGAATTTAATGAGTTTTTATACCATTTGAAAACAGAAATTATGTTTATATTTAAATAATCAATTAATAAATTCCTAAAGTACCCCCCTCCCTTATAAATGGCCATAAACTCTAACACATACTCACACCTCTCAAACCCCTAGTATCATCCAAACTCTACTCCAACAAGTTTCTAACAACACACTATTCCCCCTAGAAGCATATCGAATTAATGGAGTAAAATCCTGAATTCAGTTTGGCTCAAATAAAAATATGTTACCTGATTTAAGGAAACAATTTCTCTGTAGTTTTAATTTCTTTTATTTTCCTTCCCAACACCCTATTATATTAAAATAATTTTATTAAATAAATAATAAATATTCCTCAATATACTGATATTTTTATGAGATATATTCAAATTAAACATACCCACACCTCCATCTAATGGATATTAACATACTTTTTCTATGTACGATGATATACTGTCTCACGAAATGATGATTGTTCGATTCCATATACCACCTATAATGGTGAAAATTATGATGGAACTATATTTACATATGATATATATTATGTTTATTTTTCCTTTATTCTTTTTTAAATTTTATTTAAATTATAACATTGTGCTTTCCATGATGGGTAAACACGATAATTTCATTTGAGGAAGTGCAGACTGCCGCCCCTCAAAATGATATGACCCGTTCATTCCAAACATGGAAAGTATAAAGGATGGAGTTAATGAAAATATGAAACATATGTATAGTATTATATTATAAATTAATTATAATGTAAATATGTATCATTATGTTTTCATTATGTTTTCATTCCATTAAATATGAAATAGAAATGAAAGGAGCATTCATGCATACGTACTCCTTATCATCTCCATGAACGATGAATTTAATTTCTTATCACAATTTGTTATGGACTAGTATAAATACATATACACTTGATATATATGAAATCTAAATAATGAATATCATTATCGTGATAATTTAATTTTGACCACATAGATAAGTTTTAATTATAACAAGTTCATCTTTGACTCAAGTACAAAATATCGTCAAAACAAACTATATAAACATGAATAATTATATCATTTTTATTGATATGTAATAAGTGATTGGAACGTAATAATAAAATATATTATGTTTCTGATTCATATATAAATTAACATGAGTTTATTGTTCCGGAAGAACAAAGAACATACATGACGAGTCGTAGGGGAACCTTTCACCCTCTTCTTTTTGTCAAAGAATTAATTTATGTAATGTATTTTAATTTCAATTTTAATATGTTTGGATATGTTATTATATATAATTATTTATGTAAATTTTATGTCCAAGTGTTGGGATAAACTTTTCTCTCCCATCAACTAATTTTCTTGAATTTTAATGTGACACTATTAGGCTGTAGACTTTTTGAAATGGACTACATATCAATATCCATTCATTGAGGAATGTTTTGATAATATACACCTCCTTATTTTATATGGTTTGTAATAAAACCCTTTCTATTTTACATTCATTCGATGGGTATCTTTTTTCTATAATAAATTTTACTAAACATTAAATGGAATGTATTTTTATCATATGCGGCAACAACAGACCTTCTGTCACCACGAGAATTATTTGATATTTGGATTCCATAACAAGTCATGATGTTTATAAATTGTAAATAAATACCATATACCATATTTTTTCATATTTTGGTATTTAAAATCGTTTTAAAGGTGGATTTACTAATCAATATCATGGAATTATTTCTTATGATAACAAATGAACTTTTATGATTGATATGTTGATATTTGAAATCTTTTATATGTGATGAATATATAATGGTACGTGGAAATTTGATGGGTGGTAACATGATATACCAAATGAATGGTGGTTACATGATAAACCATGGATGGTTGGTTAAGTTATAACTTCCAATGCATTGGGTGTGGAAGTTGGTCATATAGATATTACATTTAGTGATATGTGTGGAATTCATTCGTATGTTTAGTCTATTTAAGTATGTTAATGTCCCAAGATACCTTTATAGGAAATATGATGCTTTCTATAGGCATTATGGAAATATTTTTGATTCAAAATGTGTAAGAAATGGGCTTCTATTTAGTGATGTTTTTTTCTACTTCTTTGAGGTGAAAAGTGTTACTTTGTGATAAAGTATGCATGGTTTACATGTTGTTTTGAAAAACAATCATTTTTCCTTCAATATATATCATAAGTGAGCTTTTTTATGCTCATCCCATGTTTTTAAACATTTTTCATTAGAAATAATGATGAGTAGGATAATGGATTAGATCAAGGAAAAGTCATGTTATTTAAATAAATGAATAAAAAATATCTCTTTTTTAAGAGTTTTTGTTTAATGAAAAAATAGATAGTGAGTAGAAGTGACTTCTTGTAATATTCAAGTTGTTTCGCATATGTTATAACCTAATAATATAAAGCTATTAACCATAAAATTTATGTAATGATAATTATTAAAATTATTCTAGATTATTTAATGTTTAAGGATGGGGCCTTATAGTTAGTATCTGAGGTCGTTTTAGATAACATTAAAGGTTAGGGTGTTATTTGAACCCATGGGACATGTTTTGATGACCAAAATGATTAGAATATTAGAAATATTCATAGTTATTTTTGATAAATTAAATGAGTTTAAGATAACGTGAATAAGTGTATCTGATTGTTTACCCTCCTCGTAAGATAGTATATGATGAATTTACTAATATACTCACATTGACCATTCAATTTTAGTTAATGGATAGATTTAGTATGAACCAATATAACAATGGATGTGAAGGAAACAATGACAATTTTCTGAATGATAACATGAATAAAATGGGAGTTACAATGAGAAATCCTCTAGTTATTCTTAACCGACTATATGGAATAATGATTTACCACTAGAACCTTGGTGATTTTTTAGAAGGCATCATTTTTCTGAGAAACAAATCCCAATGGATTTTCATTTAATAATCATAAAGTAAGTATATTTAAAAATTCATGTGTCAAGGATGTGTAATGAAACACATAAAAAAAGATTAAATAGAATAGTAAGATGTTTTATATTTTGTAATGAAGGTCATAAAGCAATAACCTGGCATGGAAAAATTATTCGATT
The DNA here is from genome assembly GCA_963277665.1 of Viscum album. Taxonomy (NCBI): domain Eukaryota; kingdom Viridiplantae; phylum Streptophyta; class Magnoliopsida; order Santalales; family Viscaceae; genus Viscum; species Viscum album. The sequence goes on from OY728148.1 coordinate 910,422,645, forward strand.
AGTTGACTCCATTAATGGGAAAGAAGTTATTTCTAAGGGATCAATTGAATGTTTTAAATATGGTGTGCATGGTAATAATCTAAATATATGTCCTACGAATAAGGTTTTGGAATGCGATCAGTAGGACCATATAAATATATGTTTACCAATACCTAATTCTATACAAATTGAGGATGAATAAATTGACAATGACATATGGAAGGTATTGATTATTTCATAGATGATGTTCTTAAATTATTGAATCCTAGAATATGGTTCATGATTGTGTTTCTATGAAATAAGTATTACAAAATAATTTGAAAAAATGGATATGGGATTAGAGATAATGATAAAAGATTTAGATGTATACATTTTTGTAATTCGAGGGTTATGTTAGATATATGGATGATGATATTTTTAAAACTATTAATGCACTTTTTTATGGGATTACATAAGAATTATTTTCTATTTTATTTGTAACCCTGATGTTTTTTTTGTGAAAATGATATTTGAGGAAGAATGTTCTTTTATTTTTGGATATTTTTATAATGAACCATGTGGGTTTATATGATCCTTGAATTTGAGGTAATTATGGATTATTAGTTTTTGTGAAAAAAATAAACTTTGAGGTTAAAACACGTTATAGATAATTATAAGGATTTAATATCATTTTTTAAATGTTATTAGAATTATATGGTTTTTTTTTGAAAGAAAAACATGCAGATAGTGTAACAACCCAATGCGTTGGATAAAACTATGGGAATCAAACCCACAATAAAAGTGTGATAAGGATTTATCTGAAACAACTAGACTATGTCATGTCCCTAGATAGTATGACTTATTATTTTCAATAAATGATTTTATGGATCAATAATTAGTTGATTTTTGGATATTATGTTATATCAAATCTACATCCTTAGTATAAAAAGTGGATTTGGTTGTTAAGTGATAAATTTTATTTTAGAAGTCATTCGCTCTTTTGGGAACACTATATTCTTATATAAAATAGAATACTATGGGATTTCATATGAGGAGTAATGGTGGAATTTTTTTGGAAGAATATAATTTTTTATTTTGGAATTAATAAAATTCATATTATTTATGGAAATGATTAACCGATCATTGAGGGTAGGTGATTAGGTAAATTACTTTTCAGTATGAGACTATAAGAGAAGTCAATGTTATTTAGAGATAAATGTTAAGATTTATCATTGAAGAATATTTCATATAATTCATTTAGGATATGGATTATAATATTAGTTTGGATTATATTTGAACAATTTAAGGGAAATTTTGTATGGAAAATTATTTGTTTAATTATGGGTATTGTTTGTTGAATCTTGGAGAATAAGAGAAGTTTTTATTTTTATAAAGGATTTTCCTTTTTTGGTGATTATATGATCTTGTACTAACCATTTTTGGTTTTTTTGATGTCTGAAAGCTTGAAAAATATATATAGATAATCCTTTTTGGATTATCTGATTCTATATAAGATGATTCTAGCACTTTTTATGTCACAAAGTAATCTTTAATACTCATCGTTTATAGAATGAATGAATTTGTTTTAGAAAATTGATTAAAGATGAAAATATACTTGAAAAGTAAGTATATTTCCTTATATTCTCATTCAATCTCATAAATAAATTCCTCATTTTTATGAAAAGATCCTAAAAATAAAAAAAATCCATTCAATTTTTCTATTCATTAATCAATAACCATTTATCCCATCCCAATTTTATGGTTTTCTGGTAGTTAACATTCTCATGATAATGTTTTCTATCACAATACATTAGAACATGATTGTTTGTTTTCTATTACATATACATGTTTTCATACATGGAATCCTCATATGTGTTATTTATGGTGACCATTTTACTTGTCATTATCTCTTTTATAGTGATAGTTTTATTGACTCTTTTTCCGATGTGGATCTTTCAATAATGTTTTGAGCAAAATTTTAAAATAGCGAGGACACAGTTTCCAATGTGGGAGATGGATGTAATGACCTAGGTATTTATAGAATAATTATTTTTTATTTCAATTAAATCATATGAATAAGATATTAATTTTATGTTTTTGGGGATGTTTTTTCTAATTTCATACTCAACACACAAAAAGAGCTTTCTCTAAAATCTTACATCACACACAATGTTGAGTTATACCGAAAAATAATATTATATAAATATTATTGTAAATCGTAGTAATGCCTATCCATTTGAATATTGGGAATGAATAGTATCAAATAAATTATGAAATATAGTTTATATTGTTTAAATATTGATTTATTAGTTTCTAAATATATAAGAAATAAAAATAATGACCAATTGAGTATACAAGATGTGTATTTATGAAAACCTATTTAAAAGATTGTAATTATTTTTATAAACCCATATCACTCTTTGTTAAGTTTTATATAATTAATGATATATGTTTTCTTTATTTTTTTTAAATCATTTTATATTTTTTCTAGATACCATATTCGAACAAATTTAGGTTTTTTGATAAAAGTAGTATTTTTCTAGAAATTCATTTTTACCGCCTTTTGAAGGTGATAACTTTTTAAATATAATTCTTCCACTTTTATATGTTCTATTTGAAAAAATAAAACTCTTATTTAGTAGTATGACATTTTTTATTTTGGATGAAATTTTGGTATTTTTATGATGAAGTTCATTTTTTAATGAATAAGGAAAAAATATTGCATTTTAATTCCAAGTTGTCTTTTAATATAATTTATTATTGTTGTTAGATTTTACGTTTAATTGGTTTAAATATATAAATGGAATACATATATATCATTTATTCCAATTTTTTTCATTGGAAGTAATTTTACTTTGAAATTGGATATAAACACATGTCAATATTTTGAAAGTTTTTTACTTCTTAAAGACCAACTTTTTGGTTTTGATAGTGGGAATTAATTTTTAGTTAATTACTGAAACTTATGTATTTTAAATTATTAAAAATGGATTCCATATTTTTAATAATGAGTTAATTGTTTTATATATGTACCTTTTATTTTTGGACATTATGAATAGTAACATCTGTAATTATTTTATTTATCATTGTCAATGGGTAAATATGGTCAATAAGGTTAAAACAATTAATATTATAATAATATTAAACAACCTAAACTTATGTTCTAATACTATTGGATGAATTATTTCCTTCCATTGGAATCATTGGGTCGATTATGGGACTACATAGAGCCAAATTGTTGTGAAAATGACATTTTTTAAGAATTATTTTAATGTAGAAAATTTAATCTAGAAATTTATCTTTTCTAAATAATTTTTTATATGTGGTTATATAAGTGATATATTTGATAATAAATTGTTATTATTGATATAAAATTAATTACTACATCTTTATATTTTATTTATAATTTTTAGACATCATATAAATAATGTTATTCATTACACAATGATGATGTGTTGATTACCTTATTAAAAATTATTTAAATAAATTATATTATAAATATTAAAATAAATTTATTTTGGAACTTTTTATGGCAACGAAGAATTTTATGGATGATTATGATTTTTTATATTTTAATTTATTTTTTTCTCTAATGAAACATGTTGTAATTTTTCAAAAGGCCATAATATTAATAGTATACAAATTGACATTAATGAGTTTCTAAAAGGTATACTACTTCATTAAATGATATAATAGTCATAAAAATCTATGATTCATCCAAATGACTTATATAATGTTTAAAATGTCATTAATGAACCACTTGAGGTTAACATGGTATTTTTTGGTAACTATATATCCATATATTAGGAATATACAAAAAGACATGGTAAAAGTTAAATTACCTAAATAAGTGTTGATGAAAATGATAAGGTTAAATTTTAGACCAAATTTTTTCATAATCCCATTTTTTGAGAGGATTTAGAACAATTCTCATATTATAATTTAATTAAATTATTTTTTGACATTTTGAAAACCAATATTCTGTTAATAATAAAATATTCTTTTAATACATACCTGAAAAACCCCTCATCCCCCTAATAAAAGGCCATCAACTAAAACCCTTAATCACACTTCATAAGCCCTTTGAATTGTCCAAAATCTAATCAAGTAATCTCCCAACATCCCTCATTTCCTCACAAATGCCTTCCCCTAGGAAGAGTGCAATTCAAGAAGTCCCATTTTCTCAAATCAAAAGAAGTTACCTGATTAGAGGTAACGTTTTATCTCAAGTTATTTTCGTTTATTTTCTTTCCCCAATCCGTATTAAATTATCTTATTTTGGGATCATTAAAAAAAGTATCCTAAAAATACTAGTATTTTTTAATGTGAAGGATTCAAACTACACTTACACACACCTCCATCTAATGGATACAAACATAATGTTTCTGTGTACGATGATCTACTGCCTCACGGAATGATGATTGTTCGATTTCACCAAACACCTATAATAGTGGACTTTATGATGGAATCATATTTATATATGATATCTATAATGTTTAAGTTGCCTCTATTATTATTTAATTTTATTTACAACATAACTGTATGATTTCAATGATATGTAAACATGATAATTTCATTTGAAGAAGTGCAGAATACCACCCACTCAATGTGATATGACCCATTCTTTCCATATATGGAACATATAAAGGATAGAGATAATTAATGTATGTAACATATATAAATTATTATATTATTCTACAATTATAATACACATATGTATCATTTTGTTTTCATTCCATTAAATATGGAATAGAAATGAAAGTAGCAAACATGCGTACGTATGACTTACCATCTCCATGAATGGTGAATTTCATTTCTTATCACCAAATGTTATGAAATTATATAAAGACATATATAATTGATATATATGATATATATGATATCTAAAAAATTAATATCATTCTGGAGATAATTGAATTTTTACAACATGGACATGTTTTTATTATAACATGTTCATTTTCGACTCAAGTACTGAATATCAGCAAAATGACCAATTTGAACATGAATAACTATTTGAATTTTGCATCTAGGTAATAAATGATAGATGAGTAATAATAAACATGAATAGGTTTCGTATGCATGTATAGATTAAGTTATGTAAATTATTTAGGAAGAAAAAGAAACATATGTGATGAGTCGTAATGGAACCTTTCACTCACCTCTTGTAGTCAAAGACTTATTTTATGTCATGTCTTTTAATTGAAATTTTCTTATGATGGGATATGTTCCTATACATAAATTTTTCAGTAAATTTCATGTCCATGTGATGAGATAATTGTTTCTCTCAAATCAACTCATTTTCAGAATTTTAAAGATAAATCATTAGGATGCCAAAAAAATTTAAAGGACTTGACCTCATTCTCCTTTCATTGAGGCATGTTTTGATAATATACACACACTTCATTTACATAGTTTATAATAAACCCCATTTAATTTTAATTTCATTCAAAGGGAATATTGTTTCTATAAAGTGTTTTACTAAATTACAAAAGGAGTTTTTTTAACTCATGTGACAACAATGAACTCTCTGCTATCGCTAGAATTATTTGATAGTTGGTTTCCATAACAAGTCATGATGTTTTTAAATGGAAGATAAATACCATATACCCTTTTGAAATATTTTGGAATTGAACATTGTTATTCATGTGGATTTATAATGAAATATCTTGAAATTATTTCTTCTAATTGAAAACTAAATCAAATTATTGAAATGTTGATATTTGAAATCTTTTGTGTGTGACGATTAAATAATCTTACTTGGAAATTCGATGGGTAGTTACTAGATAAAACAAATGAAAAGTGGTTTTTTGATAAAATAAGGAAGGGTGGTTATATTATATCCTCCAATGCATTGGGTATGAAAGCTTCCCGTATGGATATTCCATTTAGTGATATGTGTGGAAGTTCACCATATGGTAAATGCATATAAGAATGATTCTGTCCTAAGATATCTTTATATGATTTATTTTTCTTTCTATAAGATTTATTGTAATATTTGGTTAAAAAACATTTATCTATTGATATTATATTCAGTTATGTTTTTTCCTACGTCTTTAAGGAGAAATTTATTACATCATGATAAAGTAGTCCTCATTTAAATGATGTTTAGAAAAACTAACAATTTTTCTTTTTCATGTATCCAATGCTTTGTATTTTATATGAATCCCATTTTTTGAAATATTTATCAGAGGACCTAAACATGAATAGTTTCATGGATGGGATTGAGGAAAATTCATACTGTTTAAATCAAGGACCCAAACATGTATCTTTTTAATGATTTATTATTTTATTAAAAAAATTGATAATGAGTAGAAGTGGATACATTTAATATTTATGTTTTTATGTATATGTTATGAACTAATAATATAAATATATTAACATTTAAAGATCCTCAATTTGAATTGTGATCATAATTCAGATTAAGTAAAGTTTATATCTTAGGCCTTACATAGTGTCTTCGTTCCAATGTCACAATAAAAGAGAGTTATCCATCTTGGAAAGAATGGGATTCTAAGCCCATAGATCATTGGCCCATTTTATATACTTGATCGCATAGGATCTATGGTATATTGATTTTTAAATTTACCAATTATGGATAAAGTCCATAATTTGGTCCACAAAACACTCTTGAGGCTGTACATACCACGTTCCTCACCAGTACTGAACATAGAGGTGTTAGAGTTGGAAGAAGATAACTCTTATGAGGATAAACTTGTAAGGATTATTAATTGGATATATAAGGTACTAAGAAATAAGACAACCCACTTTTTCAATGTGTTTTAGAGGAACCATATGTATTAATAATCAATGTGGGAACCAACTAAGGTGACGAAGGAGAAGTACCCTCACCTTTTTATGTAAAATGGAATTTAAAAGTTGAAATTTCAAATGGGGGAATAATTAAATAACCTAGAACTTTTCACAATGTAATTAATCCCTTATTATAATTTTTTCTTGTATAATATATTACATATAATAATATATAGACTATAATACAAAAATTTTAAATAAAAAATTAATGATATAATAGGATTTTTAGAAATTAGGGAACCTCTACCAATATAATACAGACTTGAACATTAGAATAGTAACCAGACCCATATAAAGAGTAATTCATCCAATAGAATATCTGCCTTGAAATTGAATGTATAAATAAAAATTTGGAATCTTATAAATGAATGCATGATATAATTATATTATTGTATATGTAAAAAAAATATTTTCATAAATGATAACTTATGTGTTGATATTTTTATAAGGCATAAATATTTATTTATTATTATATAAAAAAAATATTTTAAAGAAAATATAAAATGAATTTTTTTTTTTAAATTAATATTTTTTCATTTATGATTATAAGAAAATTTTATGATGCCTTTTTTAATTTTTTAATGTGTCATAAGAACATTTACAATTCTAAAATTGGTATTTTTGAAAAAAATTATGCGTCTAATTTAAAATAAAATATATTATAATTAGAAGATTATTTTCACAAAATGGAGTAAATTTATGAATTATAGATGTCGATAAAATGGTTAGGATTATTTTTTTGGCGTTTTTATGAAATATGTGAATTTTTTGTGAATAATGAAATATTGTTACTTACAGTATAAACTAAATAAATGTATAATACACTATTTATTGTATAATTTAGGAGTGTAATACCCATTATATCAAACAATGATCCATTTTTTAATATAATTAGTTACAATTATCAACATATTAATAGTATTGAGCAAAAATTATAAACATATAATTAAATAATGAGAAAACCCCACACACCTATCTTATAAATAAAACCCCTCATAACCTCTTATCCTTACACCATGAAATCTCTGAGAAATGTCTAAATTCTTCCAAAAAATCTCCTAATTACCCTTCTTGATGTCTAAGAGGTTTTGGTATCAAGATTCAACCAAAATAAGGTTTCTTGAAAAGGTTCTCTGAAGGGAGAATTCAAGAGGTAAAATCCCCTTTTTTCTTTTAATTTTTTAAATTTATTGTTCAATTATTATTCTATCTTAACCTATTATATCCTACCATCTATCATAAATCCAATATTTTTTATATAATATAAAAAAATCTTATTGATTGGATACCCATCATCAATATGATTTCAATTTATCTTTTATTCCTAATATGATATCATCGCTCGTGATGTTTCAATTTACTGACATTAGGGACAATGCATTTTTATTTTACATTAACGCCCTGATGGATATCCATAAAACCAATATAATAGTTGATACATACTATAAATTTTATTTAATAACCATTTTTCTATTCTGTAACCAACATATACACACAATAATATGTAATGTATCATATCTAGTTTGTGATATTAAAAAAATGCCAAAAAATATAAATGATTATCATCAAAATATTATCTAATGATTAATCATCATACAATTTAACCATATTATATATATAATAATTTAAACCAATTTATGTTCATTAATTACAACTAATTTCTATTGTTGATAATTATAACCAATTTATATAACATCTATACTAACTATATTTTTTTGATGGTTCCATTAATGTTCTTTAAAAACTATTTCGTTATCCTTCTATTTTATTTTATTTATATACTTGTTAATAATCTGATTTAACAATAAATTCAAGGATTTCTCTCCATTAACTCTTCTTTATAAAAAAATAATTTACTTCTTGGGATTTTTCTCTCCCTCATTCATTTTTTATGATTCTTATACCAATTATGTTAATACATGTTTATCTTCGAAACACCACTTTTTATTTTTTTTATGAATTCATTATTAAATTAAACCCATTAATTTTAATGGTTTATTTTATTAAAAATATTGATATTCATTATATGTGGAATTCTTGACAAATAAAATATTATGATTTTACGTTTGTTCTTAGAATTATATAGCACATATAAATTTTATGATTTCACAGCTATATTAGGAATTATATATCACTTTAATGCATTGGGAAATGTGATGACTGTTCTGAGATGAATTGAAATATGTTTGAACATGAAGGTATCTTTTTCCACAATTATCTATGTTGTTGACCACTATGAAATTATTTGTCATTATTATGATTTTCTGCATTGTAGGAATGTTCCTAATGATTCCTATCATGATTATTATAATGATCCCATGATTGTGTAAAGGTGTTGATGATAATCTCACCCCATGTTGTATTGATCCATGTTCTTATATATCCTCTTACTGGGATTTTAGATCACTCATTATTTTTTTTTATTCTCTGGAGAATACCTATACTTTGGAGAGAACAAAAGGAACTAATAGTCTAGAGAATAAGGAATTATTAGAATCTTTATGTTTCATTTTTTAATTGATATGCTTGGTGTGAAATTATTTAAGACACTAAACCTTTATATCATGGTTGTTATATTTTTTATCATTAAAATTATGTAATAATAATATACGAAAAATAAGAGTCACGACAAGAACTATATTAGAGATTATTTTTGATAATTTTTTTGAAAAGATTGTATTGTCAATGAATAGTTATAAATAATTAATTATATTAGAAAAAAACAATTATTTTCAGTTATTTATTATGTAAAATTATATGTTATATTATTTTAAAAATATAATTTATTACATATTTATGGATAGGAAAATTATTTTTATTTTATTTTATATTATACATGTATGAATATTTCTCTCATAATTAAAATCATTTTCATGAAAACCAAATTTTCATTTATTTTTTTATTTATCGTAATTTAATTTTATACAATAATATATATTTTTTCTTGAAAAATGGATTCCATTCTATAATGTTATGGTAACATATGGTAAATATTCCCCTTTAATATTTGGTCATTATGAATATTAACTGAAACTAATATTTCTCACATTGGTAATGGTAAAATAGGTAATTAAGATTAAAAATAAAGTTCTAATTCCAAAAAATTCCCAACGCATTACTTTATTTCATTGGATATTTTTACCAATAAAATAAAAGTATCTAAAATATTTTAATTTCGTTCCACTTTTCATTGGTAATGAATTTAATATAAATATAATGAAATGGTAACTCACATTATTTTAAAGTTTCAAAATTATCTTCATTAGTATTAATAGAGTTTGTGATAATATATATATCGTACAATTTATTATAAATTATTTCTAATCATTTAAAATTATTTTTAAATTTCTTGTGATAAAATAATTACTTTGAATATGTATGGAACATCAAGAGTGTGGTAGTACTGGAAGTATAAAAATCAGGTAAATAATATAGAAAAATCTAAATGTAATATTTCTTATGGGGTATTAGTATTAAATAGATTTTATAGAATAATACAAAAAATGAGGGATGTGTGAATGATTTATATCAGAATTACTTTTATGTATTTATTTCAACAACAAATTAGAAAAAATAGTTCTAAAAATGATTTAATAGAATTTTATAATTAAAACATTTTTTAAATTACTTAAAATTCAATAAAATTTTAAAGTTGGATAATTTAAAGGGATATGGATGACAATATAAATCTTGGTCCATTTATTGATTATTTTTTTATAATATATTTCATGAAACCTAAATAGTATTGATCATTGATATCATATTAATTGTCAAAAGGGTAAAGAAAAATTTATAATAAAGAGATATGGATGGAAAAAACACATAAATTTGACCAATTTTTTGATGAGATTATTTATACACATAATACTACTTAATTTAACATATATATGTTTATCTCGATTATTTCATTAAGATTAATTTATATTAATTTAATACATTATGAAAATCCAAGAGTACACCTCCCCTCAGTTATAAAAGGGTTCTCTATCTCATATGATCCACACACGTTTTGTGCTGTATATCTAAATAAATCCAACAAAAAATAAAATCATCACATAACATAAAAAATCAAGGATCCTTATTTTTTATCATTAAACATTACTAGATGGAATTATGTATATCTAAAATAGGACATCAGAAGTATATGTATAGTTATTAAACAATCATTTTTATGTTATTTCTTCAACATCCACATTAAATATAAATATTAATGATTTAATAATAACCACAGTATATTTAATATCATTATATGTTTTGATTTTATTTTAATAAAATATATCATTATATTTCATTAATATAATGGGTAATAAAACCATCATCCATGATTACAATAAACTACCGCCTCACGAATAGAAGTAATTTATTTTCCATCCCTACATCGTACGACTGATTATATTGATCAATTTAAAGAATATATATGATATTAATGAAATATTTATCATTATTTATAGATAATATATGATTTATTTTATTTAATTACATTTCATTGAAAATTGATAACATTGTTCATAAATATATGCGAATTTTTACCCCCAAGAAGTGATGTGATTCATTATTTTTAACCTCATCCCATGGATACTATATATATGTGAATTTAATGAAATAATATAATATTTATTATATAATAAAAATTATAGTAATATTAAATTATATTTACATTATTTCCTTTGAACTCTTTCTAAAATAAAAAGGTTACCCATGCGTGCATATGACCTACCTTCTCCATAATTGTAATGTAATACATTTTTCCAAAAAATTATTCATGGTTAGTTTATAATGTACAATTAATATTTAATAATGATAATTATATATTTTTTTGTTCTATAGATGACTTAATAATTAAATCATTGACCATATTCAACATACCAAACATAATTTTTAGATATTTGTTGAATACCATAAAAAAATTATGTGAAGTTAATTTATTACATAATTGTTAATAATATGGAAAATAATGAAATAAAATTAATAAAAAAATGATTTTAATAGGGTAAATGATTAACATATGTTTATTATTAAAGAAGATAATGTACCTATGTGATGATTTCAACTAATGGTAACAAAAAATTTACCTAAATAACACTTACATAAATGTTTTAATGATTATCCTTTTTAAATATTTTTATTCCTTGACTATATTATTAAAAACGTATGGATGTATTTATGTTTACATAAAATAATTATAATGTAATTTTTTTCATTTTTACATTCTTCGATTTTTTATGAAATAAATAATTGTATGAAGTTTATGTAGAACATTTTGATTAAAAATAAAATTGGAATGTTCTATATTAACATATATGTTGTTAATGGGTTTTAATGCCATTATAATTGTTATTTTATGTCTGTATTATATTTTATTTTTTTTATTTTTTTTTAAATGAAAAATTATATATCCTTTGGTTCGTTGTATTTTTAAAAAGGGTTTTAAATGGAATTGATATTTTAACATCCTTAATAGTTTTCTTGATTCTTGAATGATTTTTTATAACAACGATAATGGAAATGAATGATTTCATGAATTTGGACTATGTTATTTTTCTTAAGAATTTTCTATGTTGAATGGTGGGCTGTATATATATCAAGATGATGGATGATCCCGATATAGCTCATTATGATATGTAAGCCAAATACAAACCTCCAATGAATTGGGTAAAGTTATAGAGTTAACCAGTTGTGTTTCGCATAAGAGTTTTTTTTAAACTTTATAGTGTGGGTTATTCCATTTTTTTGTGATTTTATGAGATATATTAATATGATTTCCAAAGATACCTATAATATTTTTTCCTTCCTTTCTATTGGTTCCAAGGATAATTTATGATTTCATAATGTATTTAATGATGTTATGTTTAAATGGATATTTATGATACTTGTTAAGGGTCAACATTATATCTAAAAAATACATTATTTATTATTTAAATGAATGATTTTAAGTTTTATTTGGTCTTCAATATTTCTTGTAAATTTTTTTATGAATATATTTAGGCAGGGAAGTTGATTTCATGGGTAGGAACTTACTTTTTTCTGACCAAATTTTATATATAGAAAGGAAATTATTTAATAGTATTAATGGTTTAAAAATTAACATTTTTTCTTCTCATAAATCCCATTTTGAGTTTTTTTTATTCTCCAATATTTAAAAAAAAATTAGTGGGATTTAATAATGATTTGAGATAAGGATAAGTTTTGGTTGAAAATTTTTATAACATGTCAAGAAAGTAAATCATTATTAATTTTAAATGTATTATATTATGAAAAATATATATATTGTGTAGTAGATTCAACATTGTGATGTAACATTTATTTATTTATGGGAGATGGAAAATTTCCTTAATACTATAAAACTAAATTATCCCTTGGAATGCTAGGAACTAAAATCTTTTGAAAACTATCAATTTTGCTGATTTTATTGTCAGTTACAAAAATAAAATGAGATTAACATACATGGATATTATTTAATTTTAGATTTATATTCAGGAATATAAAAATATAAATTCTTGAGAACCATAATATTATAGTGTTCTTCAAAACATGGAAACATAATCATCTATCTTAGTGAAATATCGTTAACATATCCCATAATGATCATTGAATTTTGTACTCCTACTTAAAACCATTCATAATAACATGGATAATGGTGACATAATAAAGGATGGCCTCTGTTTCTTAGTAATCATAGAAAAAATGGACGTATAATCATAAATTTGAGAACAAGGTTTAGAGAACATGCTCATATAATTTTAAGGTCGTTCCCTATTTATGAAATACTATAATGAAGAGTCATGTAATTATGATTGGAATTTCATAAGACACGATTCATAAGGGAATAAAGAGTGGAATCCATAAAATAAAAACATATGAGTAAGCCATGGATTTTTTTAGGACATAAAAACATTTAATATCATCCCCTATGAGTCAAGGAGAATATATGAATTATATCAGAGATCTTTATGGTGACTACACCAACTGGGGAGACACGCCACCATACCTAGTCGTAGTATTTTCCCTAGAAGGGATCATGTTCACCCATATTCTTATAGTGGTTTGTGTTCCCTCATCACCACATAATGGACTGGTTTATCCGTCTTCTAATAGATGATCATGTTTCCCCACAATCGGGTAGTGGATCAGGTTTCCCCATATTCCATTGAGGAATTATTTTCCAATATTTCATAGTGTATCTGCACCATAGAATTGATTCCTAACACCATATCACGAGATATAAATCATTATCCAAATAATTATATGGAGATATAGGTCTCAACCATCTTATAATCTCTAACAGACTCCACTGAAGCAATCTAGGCCTCCCATAATATGACCTACATTGAAAATGCCTAGAACTATCATGGACACCCCATAATATATTCTATAATAGGCATACACAGCACTATCTATTCCACACTAATATATAAGATATAACAGGATTAAGTGATGCTATATGGGTTGTCCCATTATATAATCTGTGATTTATATACCAGAATATATCTTAGCCACCCCATCGTATAAGACAAATCCATCAAACCCAATATAAATAAAGTAAAAATATCATTTTTATATTCATAAAAACACATTAGAACTATTATTAGTTCATAAAATTATTAACAATTTTAAGAGAAATGGGTTTCACATTGACTTCCTTAAACCTGATTAGACTGTAGAAAGTAAATGGATTTTAAAACATTCTCTTTGAAACATTGTTTACCAATGGAATTGAAATGGGTTCCACAATTCTTATACAATAAAAATATAAACCATTCATTGATATAATATTAATATTATACCTGGATCATATTTTTTGTTAAAAATAAACTATATCAAAACAATTAGTCATAGATGTTTAAGGATTTTGATAGAGTAGTAGGAATATAAATTATATTCAAAAACATTTTTTAAAACATATAATATGTTAAATATAATTTTTATTGATTTTTTTTAAACAATATAATTGAATAATTGAAAATATTATAAAATACATATTGATGGAAATACACTTACTATTTTTAATAATGTGTTTTTTAACAAAAAACAAACTGAAAAAAATATTTCATTAAAAACATAATGAAACAATATAAAGAATTCCTGGAATCATTTTTGAAAACTATATCCATGAAAACATAAAAAATAATATTGAATATTTAAAAAAAATAAACAATTTTTAGGAAACTTGGTTTTATAAGAACGCAGATTTCCGACTGAAGAGTGAGATAATGTCATTTTTTTAAAATACATTATTAATTATATTATGTACCAATGGGTGGATAAATGGAATCAATACATGAATATGTCATGAATAATTAGAGTATAAGGATAGTCATGAGTGTTTTGGAGATATGGATCATAATATTTCATTGATGGAAGAATAATAAAAAATAATCTAAATAAACAATGAGATTATAGAAAAAATATTACCACTTGGGTAATGTTGACTCAGAATTGAACAAAGAGAATACAATGACATGAAATAAAAAATAATCCTGAGGATTAGATTCAAGATATAATGTTTTAAATGGAATTATATTGACCTCATTGAAAAATATAAGTTCATCACATTGTATATATCTCAAAGAATGCACATTGAGGAAAAAATTACATTACAAATTTGAGTAATTTTAATACATAAACCCCATGAATTAAAGATCACCTAATAGGTATTTAAAAACCAACAATTTTTTATAATAATAATATATCACATATTTTTGTATTTTATAAACCACCAAATTGAAAGAGTGTTGAATAATGAAAATGTCTCGAGGAAAAGAATGTAAGACAAAGAAACCCTAAGGTTATGTCTTGAAATACAACATAAACAATAATGACTCGAGTATAACAATTATATATTATTTTAAGTCTAACATAGAATTATATTCTCATATATAGTACCATATAAAAATTTATTATCACCTTATATTACAAATTTATTAATAATTCCATGTTTAGGTTATGTTTCCGTTAATATACTTTTTTTAAATGATTGTACTTGTAATTATTCTTCCATTAATTTATTTCATTATTTCCTTGATTAAATAATATAAAACATATAAAAAATAATATTTATATTCACTATATATTTATATATAACAATCTATAAATGATACAAATAAGGAAAATAAAACACTATTAATGTATATGATAGGACATATGTATGCATGAAATCTATTTTTCTTTCATTGTAATATAGAAATAAGGAATGTAAAATTAATATATATATATATATATATATATTTATTATCATTAAATTAGAATTATTATTTCAAATATATATAATATATTTTTATTAAATTAATCTTTAATACATTCCATGTACAGTTTGAACGAATCACATTGCTTTGAGGAGGTGGAATTCCACATGTCAACAAACGATGATACAGTATTTACAAAAAATAGAATGCATGACATTATTTTAGGTATAATACTTAAATAATAAAAAATTATTCATATATATCATATATATCATATAAAAAAACTTCTCTTCATAATTCCCTACCATGATAAGTGGTGATGAAAAAGCGAACAACATCATTTTGTGACGTGGTACTTCTCTGTACACAAGGAACAGTAGTTTTGTTTCCAATTTGATGGATTTGTCCGTAAGAGTAGGTATAAACCTTAAAAATAAATTAAAAATATATATGATATTGGGGATATAAAATAAGAATCTAGTATGAATAATAAATGTGGCGGGGAATCAAAATAAAACATAAGATCATGTTGAAGGATGTTAGCCCTTCAATAAGTTTATTAGGGAAGATAAGTTCTTCCATTAACAAAATAAATATTATATTAATTAATATTTAAAATTAATTTTCAAAAATATAGTATTTTTTTTGAAGTTTAAATATTTCAATAATATATTTTTTATTTTAGTTAATTATTATCTAAATAATTACCATATTTTCAATTCATTAAGAAGGTTATCTAAATAATTCAATTTTAAAAAATAAATATAAATTAATATGATGATAGAAACTCTATTAAATTTCACAATAATGTATAAAACCCAAATAATTTTGTTTTTATCCATATCTCAAGGATTTGTATATGTTAAATGTAAGAAAGTATATTTTTTTCTATTCATTAGTTTAAATATTATATAGGTTACATTCATTATATAATATCCAAATAACTCCTAAAAATTTATAACAATATGGCCAGGGTCAAAACATATCTAGATATCTGGTCTTAGAGATATTTTGTGGCATTTATACATTATATGTTCTTTGATTAAATCATTAAGTATTTATGTCCTTACATTAATCACTTTAAATGATTTTAAATATTCTCAATAAAAATTTCAGATAAAGAATTAAGTAGATATTAATAGACCAAAAATTGTATACAACTTCCAAATATTTATATGAATTTTTTCATAATAAATTCATATAAGTGTATAAAATTAATTAATAATTAATCTTATAAATGCTTCATGATAGTGGGTTTCTAAGGAGAAATGTTGAAAAGTTTAAATTGTTTTAATAAAAAATTTTAATTAGAAATTAGTATGAATGTCCTAAAATGGTTAATAAATGTAGAATTTATCTAATTAAAAATAGAACTAAAATAAAAATATGATTAGATATAGAAATAAAATTGAAAAAAAGAATTTTTCAATTAAAATTCAGTATTTTCACTATTCATCAAAAAATTAAATATTTTAGAAAACTCAAAAAAGTTAATCCTTAAATATTTTTTACATTCATAGTAAAAATAATATTTTTTTGCTTATCCAATATCTAAATTTTTATGAAGTTAAATTTACAATTGGTAATAGAATGAAATAAATGGAAATTTATTTGTGAAAATAGTATTTCCAAACATATATAATGATCACTGAAAATTATATGCTTTATCATTAATATGTGTTTTTATATAAAAATAAGAAAAATCATATTAATTTTTTTTTACTCTTCATATTACAATGTCTTATGGAAATTTTATAAGTATATTGTTTACACAATTATAATAATAAAATGTTTTTTGGTAGAAACAATGTGTTTCATGTAACACTAGACAAGTCAGTATTTTGAATAGTGAATTCCTATCTTGAGGTATTATATAATGAAATCGAGACATGGTGTAGTGTAAAAAAAATAACATAGTTATTTCATATAAATATATATATATTCTCTATTTTGTGGATGGAAAAATATATAAAAAATTAATTACATTGATTCTTATTTTTTCAAAATATTATGTCGTAACATTGTGCCCCCATTACAATAAATTTATCCAAAGAAATTTTGATGGGTTATCAATGATTTTTTACATTAAATTTTCATTAATAAAATACCACATTGTAAAATTAATAATACAAGTCTCTGTAAAATAATTGGAACCACAATGGTTACCAAAAGTAACACATAACTAGGTTTCTATACAGGATATAATAGGTTGTAAGTGAAAACATTTTCATAGAAGAAAAACATAAATAATCATATTTATTGAAGAATAACCCTGGACAAAAAATTGGGTGATCTTGAGTAATATAAAAATCAAAAAACCATAGACAAAAGAAGTAATAAATATGAAATTTATATCATCAAAATGATGATAATATAACAAAATTTTATTTCATGACCCTTTTTCCTAATGTCGACAAATTTTCATGAGAATATATACTTACTTTATATTAGAATAGTCTCACCCTATTGTGGGAAATGATCAATTTCCACCACATATCATTTCCCATGAAACGAAGGTGATTTTGTTATTCCAAAAGAACTAACAAATCATAAGATTAATATAAATACATATTTTCCATCATAATTACCAACCATGAGAGGTGGTGAAGTAAAAAAGAAAAATATCATTTTGTGATATGGTAGTTCTTTGTACCTAAGAATGGTAATTTTGTTACCCATTAGATGGATGTGTGCATAAGAGTAGGTATGAACCATAAAAAGAAAATAATAATATTTAGGATATTGCAGTTATAAAATAAGTATATAATACGATAAATTATTGCGGTAGTAAATCAAAATAAAACATAAGAGCATGTAGAAGGATGATAACCCTTCAATATGTTAATTTGAAATGATAAGATAGTCCATTAAGAGAAAAAATATAATATTAGTTAATATTTAAAATTAATTTTCCAAAATACTGTATTTTTTCTAATGTTTAAATACTTTAATAATATATTATTTATTTTAGTTAATTATTAACAAAATAATTACCGTATTTTCCATTCCTTAATATATTTATATAAATAATTCATTTTTAAAAATTATATATAAATTAATATGACGATAGAAAAACTAGTAAATTTCAGAATAATGTGTACAAAGAATATAATGTGGGTTTTTCTATATCTCAATAATTTGATAATGGTAAAGGTATACAAGGATATTTTTTTCTATTTGTTGATTAACTTTTATATAGTTCACATTTATGGAATAATATCCAAATAACTAATAAATATTGATAACTATATGGACAGGTTTAAAACATATTTAGTTAGCTTCTGTGGGAGATATTTTGAGTCATTTATAAATAATATATACTTTAATTAAATCATTAACTAAGCTTATTCTTACCAAAATCATTGTAAATGATTTGAACTATTCTCAATATTAAATTCAGATAAAAAATTATTTAGATATTAATAGACCAAAATTTTCATACTACTTCAAAATAATTATATCAATTTTACAACATCAATTCATATAAGTGAATAATATTTATTTAAAATTAGTCTTATAGATATTGAATGATAGTGGGTTTCTAAGGACAAATGGTGAAAAGATTAAATTGATTTAATTTCAAATTTTAATTATAAATTAGTTTGAATGACCTAAAATGGATTTATGAATGTAGAATTTATCTAATTAAAAAATAGTAAAATAAAAATATGATTAAATATATAAATAAATTTTAAAAGAGCAGTTTTTTATTAAATTTCAGTTTTTTCACTATTCATCCAAAAATTAAATATTTTAAAAAATTTAAAAAATATAATCTTATAAATATTTTGATATTCCTAGTTAAAATAATATATTTTACCTTATCCAAAATGTAAAATTTTTTATATTAATTTTATAATTTTTCAGCGAATGAATTAAAAAGAAATTTATTGGAGAAAATAGATTTTCCAAACAAATGAAAACATTGTTGGAAATTATATGTTTTATCATTAATATGTTTGTTTATATAAAATCATTAAAAATAATTTTAAAAATGTTTTTATTACTCTTGATATTACTGTGTATTATGGATATGTTATAAGTATCCTCTTCGAATAAGTATAATAATAAAATGTTTTTTTGTGGAAACTAAGTGCTTCATGAAACACAAGACAAGTCAGTGTTATGAATATTGAATTCATATCTTTAGATATAATATAATTAAATCAAGACATGGTGTAGTGTAAAAATAAAAAACATGGTTATTTCATATCAAAAATGATATATTTAGTATTGTGTGGAGTGAAAAATATTAAAAATCGAAAATTACACTACTTTTTATTTTCACAAAATTATGTGTTGTAACAATCAACCCCCATTGAAATAAATTTCTCCCATGAATTTGTTTTGGTTATCAATTATTTTTTACAATATATTTTCATCAATAAAATCCCACAATGTAAAATTAATACTACAAGTCCCTATAAAATAATTTGAACCATAATGGTTACCAAAAGTAACTCATAACTAGGATTCTATCTAAGAGATAATAGGTTGGAAGTGAAAAAATGGGCAAAGACGAAAAACATAAATAATGATATAGATTGATAAATAAAACTTGCCAAAAAAAATTGGGTGATCCTGAGAAATAAAAAAATAAAAAAACTATAGAATAATTAAGAAATTTATCTAAACAAAATGATTATAATAAGAAGAAATTTTATTTCATGACCCTTTTTCCTAATGTTAACACATTTTCATGAGAAGATATACTTACTTTATCTTAGAACAGTTTAACCCTTTTTTGTGCCTAGATGAATTTCTACCTCATATCATTACCCAACTCAAATAGTAGATCATGATCATCTACATGATTCCAATCATTATCTCTTGAGAAATAAATCATTACCTGGTGCATTGTAGGGATGCATAATTCCAACTAACCATATAAAATTTTATGCAAACCCCATGCAAAAACTAGTCCACCCAGTCATATAAGTTGTAATAGGCTTACCAGGTATGATATGGGCCACCATATAGTATAATTTACAATAATATTACATATTTATATTAGGGCCACACAATTGTATAAGTTGTAAGAGTTTTACCTGGAACTATTTTGGACACTCCCCCATATAAGCCTTTTTTTTGAACCACAACGTAAATAAAGAAGAAAGGGAATTCATATCATCATAAAAACATGTTAAAAATTATTCTTTCGTAACATTATTATATCATGTTAACAAATTTTTTTTCATTTTAAACACATAGAAACATGTTTATCCCATACGAATGAAATGAGTTTCAAAACAATATCATTTTAGCATGATTTACCCATGGAAAAGTAAAGGGTTTGTCAAATATTATAAAATCAAAACAAAAACCATTTATAAGCATCATATGAATTGTATTATTGGATTATATCACTAGTAAATCATAAATTGTATCAAAGGATTTTATCTTTTATAGAGAATTATTGGATAAAATGGATATAACAATAAACATTTATTTATGTATAATAAAAATATAATAATTTCATAGGTATAGTATACACCATAAAATTAAATGAGTGGTGAATAATGCATAACTCTCACAAAAATGAAAGTTGTATTAGAAAATCCAGACCTTAAGTCATAATTTATTCATACATGTTCAAACCTCCCTTATAATAGGTATAAGTTTAAATTTAAATATTCCAAAGAATAATATTCTTATATATAACTCCACATATAATTTTCGGATGAATTTATATTACCCATAAATTAATAATTCCATTATTAGGTTATGTTCTGGGTAATAATTGTTTTGTTTTTCAAAGATGATTTGAATTTTTATTTTTGGTCCTTTTACATAGATCGGGATTTTATTATTTTCATAAATTTAAAATTTTTTAAATATCATATATATTAATTATAAATGTATTTATAATAATATAAGAATGTTATATATAAGAAATGGAATATGTCACTCATGGAGATGTTAGGTCATATGTACGTGTGAACATAGATCTAATTTTATATATTATATTTAAAGAATAAATATAAATTAAATATATATATATATGTTGTCATTTTTTTAGATTTATAATATATATATATATATATTACTATTTAAAAACTTATCCTTAATAGATTCAACGAATAGTATGAAAGAATCATAGTGCTTAGAGGAGGAGGTAATCCACATGTCCACAAACGAAGTCATTGTATTAGTAAAAAATGGAAATAAGGAAGTTATATGTTATATAATAGTTAAATAATAATAAATAACATTATAAATAACATATTTATAATAAAAAACATACTGTTAATAATATTTATCAACCATGAGATGTGGTAACTGAAAAATGAACAACATGGTTTCATGAGGCGGTAGTTCATCATACACAAGAACGGTATGTTCGTTACCCATAAAATGGATGTCTATGTAGGTGTAAGTATAAAACATAAATAAAAATTTTATTTACATTTATTATACTGAGGTTATTATATAATCTCTTAATAATAATAATTTAGGTGGTGGCGAATGAAAATAATAAAAAAGAGCTTGTTAAAGGATGTTACTTATTCCTTCCGTAACTCCACTGGTTTGACCTAAATGGATTCCTTGGATTGATTAATGTCAAATTTTAGGCTTTTATATCAATAGGAGGAAATTTGGTATCTTATTTGGGTAGTTTTTGGTCATGAAAAGGTGGATTTAGATGTGTAGGAAAGGGTAAGATTAAATGCCATTTTATAGAGGAGTGGCATTCAAATAAATACGAAAATATAAACACTATTGGGATGTATCCCATACCTCATTACATAAAAAATGAACAAGTACTATATTAAATAGTATTTATAGTTGATATAAACATCTAATATCCAAAAAATGTGTATTTTATATTTTTGGTCCATAACTTTTATATATCACCAATTTAATAATTTTAGATTTGGGTGAGTTAACTAATTTTAATTGTCACGTAATTTTGAAATTAATATTAAGTAATGTGTAGATTTATTATAATATATATATATAATTATTTATAAATATCATATTTAATTTTATAAAAATCAATCCTATATTTTTGAAAAATTAATTTTTAAACAAACACATATAATGCGCAAAAACAATGCTTTAACCCATATTGATCTTATGATTTTTTTTACTATTTTAAGGTCAATATGATAATTAAAAAATATAAATTAGTCCTTTGATATAAATTATTTTGTATTTATTATCATTTAAAAATAATTTTCTAGGATATAACTTTTTTATATATTTTATTTTTTAAAATAAAATATTATCAAATTTATTTAATTATTAAATGAATAATTCTTATTTTGGCATTAATGAACCAGTTAATCTAATTAATTCATTTCTAAAAAATAATATAATATAATATGATGAAAAAACCCTTACCTATAAACATAATGTATAAAAATTATGTAATGATGTTTTTCTCTATATCTCAAGGCTTCATAAATGATAACTGCATTGAAGGTTAATTTTTTTCTTTTTCTTTAAATACCTTATAATATTGGTCACATTATATGTTTAATGTGAAAATAACTCAAATTAATATAGAATAAGGTTTTAGGGTCGAAATATGTCCATCCAATGGGTGTGGGAAATGTTTGGGGCATTCACACACCTTATATTCTATGTTTAAATCATTAAGTAATGTTGTTCTTAACTCAATAATTCTAATTAATATTAACTATTACTAGTAATAATTTTGTTCAAAACACTGTGTTGATCATATTAGAGCCCAACCTTCATACTGATTACAAATAAATTTACCATATCTACATATTCAATTCATTGATCTGGATAAAATAATGTAAAATTAATCCCCTATAAAATGAGAGACAACATATTTTTAATGAAAAAATTTCAAATGTTTCAAATGTTTTTATATGTCATTTTAAAGAAAAATTTGTTCCGTTGACCTAAAATAAGCTAATTGATGTAAACTTGATCAAATTAATATTTAAATTAAAATTAATATTGGGTTTAACTATATAATTAATTTTTCAAAATATGTTTTTAATTAGGATTCAGTACAGTTCACTATTAATCCAAAAATGAAATAGTTTTGAAAAATTTCAAAAACAATCATCCTATAATAAATTTGACATTAATAATAAAAATATTATTTTTATATTATCTAATTAAAATTATAAAAGTTTCTAATGAATAAATTTTTTATTTTCCAAAGATGAACATGAAAATTTTCTCATTTGAAAAAATAGTATATCCTCACATATAGAGGATTTACCAAAAATTATACATTTTATCATTAATATGTTCATTTATTTGAAACTATTAAAAATTTTGTTTAAAATTTTTCTTTAATATACATATTAATATATTTTATAGATTATTTTTAACTATCTCATTTAAATAATAATAATAATTAATTGTTATTTCATAGAAACATAGTGTTTTGTGTATTGAATTCCAAGTCAATGTTGCATATAGTGAACAATTACCTTGTTGTAGTGTATAAAGAAAGATTAACATTTCTTAATGTACAATGTAAAAATAACATGATGATTTATATAACACATGATCTATTCAATGTTAGGGGATATGGAAAATATCGAAAATTTAAAATTAATTCAAACAAAAATAATTTGTCAAAATATATGGGTGTTATAGGTCCTTATTATAAATACCTCCTCAGTGCTGGTCATCCAACATCAGTTCCCTTATAGGAATTTAAATCTAGATACCAAACTTTGTCACTTTTTCTGTAAATAATCTTTTATTCCTACCTATATATTCCCCAACCATATATTCCTTATCCCAAAATTTCAATAGGTTAGTAGGAAAATAAGAATAAACATCATTGGAATATAATCCACGAAACCCATTTCAATACTACAATAAGAGGGATAATAAGTGGAAACAAGATTTGGAGATAAGTGTACAATATTATATAACAGTGTAGTACACTCCATGAATGAATGATCTGTTTAATCCAATTTAAAAGTGTATTATTTTATGTACATTGTTATCTTATTATGATATTATTATTGATTGAAGCTTTTATTGATGGATGTCCATGTGTGGCCCTCCTACAACTTTAATTCAAAACTAACCACATTATTCATAGCCTATCAAGAAAATATGTTTTAATTACAAAATTTGATACTTTTAGAGTTTTCATATTATGAAAAATTATATCGATCCTTTTTATCCATTATTTCACATCCTATAGATCGTTTTCACCATGAAATATTGTTCAATTTTTTTTACTGAAATCCCAATCATGGTCCACCTTTCATCCTAATTTTAAATTATGGAATTGACCCATATACTGAATTTTTTGAATGTTAGTATCCACTAGAACAAGGTAAACTAGATGATTTTCAATTAGAGATTATTCTATGCCAACTATATGTTATTATGATTTATTATCCTTATAGGTTTCAAGAACTATAAAGCTAGAGTATGGGAAAAATTTATAATCGGGAATGATTAATTTATCATAAAAAGAATACGATGAATAAAATAAACTAAAACATAATTTTTAGAACAATAAACAAGAATAAGGAAAATATCCATACCACCCATGGTTACTTGAGGGTTTTCATGAATATGACCTAGCCATGAAAACCTCTAAACATCCACTAGATATTTGATTGTAATATCATGAGTATAAAAACAATATCCATACAGAATCGGGTGATACAAAAGAATGGATTTATGTTTCAACGATAACATGATCATTTGATATAAATATGTAATGTTCTAACATGGGAAAACTGTAAATTCATCCATATTTCCCCAAAAATATGCCTAAACCATGTTCCCAATTGCCTCAGGGTGATAAAAATAACTAGGAAATAATTGAATGAACTTGGTAATTAAGTCAAAAACAACTGGAAAATCATAAAAATAAAACTGAAAATTGTTTTTTTGATTGAAACCAAAATATATCAAATATCAAATGACCAAATAAAAATATTAAATTGAAAAAATTGAATAATTAGGTCTAACAATAAATATAAATACCATAAAATTATACCTGATGTAACCCAAGGGTTCATATATTTTGTAACCATAAGCAACCAAAGTATAATCCATATGATATATAACATAATATAGGAGATCCATACACATCAATATACTCTTCCCTTTATTTTTATCATTCATATCCAAGGATACAAATTCTTAATGGTAAATTTAATGTGTTAGCAGTAATCCTTAGTCAGATACTAGGAATGAATCATTAAAATGTCAATCCAACAGAATCAATTTGTTCTTTAACAAAACTAATTTCTAAAACATTATTAAAATAAAAATATTTACACAATAAAATATGATTTGGATATTTTTTTTAAAAACATCCATTCTTTTCAAAATCATTTCATTTTTTAATAAACATTGAAATACTCCATATCTCATATACAATGGTAAAAAATAGTAATAAAATGTTTTCATGAATAAATATGTAGGTCATGATCAAGTGGGGAAATTAAAAAATTTATAGATAATGAGTGTATCATATTCTCATAGAAACCCAAGAGAGGATTTCATGACACAATGATATACACTACTATAACTATAAGGTAAAAAGTTGAACACTATATGGAATAATTTAACTAAAATGTCTGGGAACCTTATTCCCCAAGAAAGGATACCCCTCCAAATAATGGGATCAATGAAACATCCCCTAGTGATAGATAATTTTACTAGTTCTAATATATGAATGTGATCTCCTATAATCTTACAGTCTTACATAGTGATATTACATTAACATTACATACAAGGATTACAATCCACATTTCATAAAACCTTTTTCCAAATAAATTAAATTAAATTTATATACCATATTTTTGTAAAAAAAAATATCTTTTGGATTTAGATAATGTTTATATATTTTAAGAAAAAATTATTTAAAATACATATTCAATTATTTTTTTGATCCCTTAATGTTTAAAAATTACATTTTTAAATTAAATATATTTAAACCCAATTACATACCCCCATAAAATTTAAACAATTTAAGTTATTCATTTTTATAATCATAAACCAAAGAAATATTCATAAGAACATATGAAATAACAATGGATAGATCGTATGATAAAAAACCTACCTTAATAATGAATAATTTTTTTTGGGTGATGGAAAGGGTGAGACCGGATGATAGAGAACCATGATCTGAGGAAAATCGGGACAATAATCTATGTCCTTGATAGATCAAATGATCTTGTTTGAATGAAAATATAAGGTATGAAGAATAAGGTATGAAACTGATTAGATGGAATTGTAAACACAATTTTATACACAAAAAGATCCATTCATCTAGCAAGAATGATAGTTCGATCAACAGGAAGAAGGAGAGGTCCAAGAATGTCTATTTAGAGCCTCTAAACCAGAAAAATATGAGTTAATGACAATAGATTACAATTAAATAGGTTAAGAAACTATTTTTTGTGTGAAAATAAAATTTCAACTTTACTACAATAGGAGCACAATGACATCATCAACTGGACATTGTGATTCACCGGAAGGCATGTGGTCAACAAGATAGTCGGTCAGTATTATTAAAATTCATGTACACCCATTACCCCCTTCATTTTTCTGATGGATTCCAATTGGATTGTCAAGAGGTAATGCTAGAATATTGGTGTTCTTCTAGCATATACATTCTATAAAGTCCTCCCCCCCCACAAGTCGATGTCCTCCAGCTACCCCACAAAATCTTAACACTTCTATGTATAAGAAAAATAATCTATAAACTAAAAATACCAAAAGAAAATTTTCCCCAAACCTTATTAAATCTCTTCAGGTGTGGCATAAACACTATTCCCCAAACTCATATATTTAATCAGTTGCATATATATGGTAGGTAGAGCTTGTATAATAAATAAATACATAAATCAATAATAGATAATTAAGATATAGAAGTAATTATTGTATATACCTAAATTGAATCATAGAGTAAATACCCTGAAGCTATTTTTACTCCTTCCAAAGAATGAGGTAGATTTTTTAAATATATAAATGTAATAACCAAAACCATTTCTGTATAGTTTTTTTCAACACTATAGTAACAATGTAAATATATGAAATATATTATTATATAAGTTTCAACACAAAAAAATTATTATATATACTAAAATAATTTTTTATTTATTGTATTACATTAAATTCTTCTTATTATTTATTAAACTTAATAATGTTACAAATCAATACATTCGTGATACACTATAAAAAAAATTATTTTCAATAGAAAATATATTTTATAATATTTAAAGAACATGTAATATTAAAAGATTTATATTTACATGATAAAATAGACTAACTTTTACAATTTAATTGTCCAGAATTCTAGCATTCGATTCGTCAAATGTATCATTAGATTATATATATTTATCATAATTAACACCTAGTGTATCATTACAAAATATAATAAATTAATTAATATTATATATATGAAAGAAAATTATCATAATAGGAACAATTTTATAATGATTTCTTAATGACATGATAGTTTTAATAATAAAAAACCAAATATTTCCTATTTTTTAAAAATAATTATACATTTTATACCTTATCTATTATTTCATCTCTATCAATTTATATTTATTATGATGAATGAGTATGGGTAATTATAAATTTGATATTTTATTTTCATCATAATTTGTTAATAAATTTGTAATATAAATATCTAAAATAAATAATGAACAATTAGAATTGTAATAGAAATCATAAATCATGAAATATAAATATTAGTTTTATAAACATGCCTCATAAGAACATGTAGAACAATTTAAATTAACTATTCACACTATATAATTACATTTACATTGGAAAGGGTGATAAAATCAGTTGAAACCTAACTGTACATTTAAAATATTGAATTAAAATTTTTAGAATGAAAATCATTATAATATGAACTATAAAAAACCATTAATTATGTTTTTTATGAATTGAATATTTGGGAAAATAAATTATTTTCAGTTTGTAATCATGACACAATAACATATCTAATTGAATTTCATGGTATTTTTTTCTCCTTTTGAAATAATATATATTATTCTAAAATTTATCTATTTACCAGAAAAGTTATTGACTGTAATGTAATCTAGAAATAATATACTACATTTTTAATTATGGAATATATAATACTAATTATTCATGGGATGAATGTTCAAATAACATTTTTGTCATTTTTCATCTTCAACAACGTCAATCAGAATATGTATCTTAGCTCATGAATAATTTGAAACCTAAATCTCAACATTAAAATTTCTTACTTTTACTAGGGTTAATGAATGATTCCATTGTGAATATTAGACACCAAACCTCGAATAATAATTCAATATCTATGTTATTATAGATTAACGTCCAAAAAGTGGCTCATTCAAAATCACTTTGAAAAAACTAAATATTTAATTGTTTTTCACTACTAAAATATTATACTTTTTACAATTAATTATTTAAAATTGTTTATTAAATTTTTAGTGGAATAAATAAACTCAAAAAATGGTGTTTATTGGTCTTTGTGAACTAGATGTAGTGGTTCATTCTTTATTACCTATATTACATTAGTTTTTTGAGTAGATTGTTTTATTGAAACAATAATTCATTATGTATGTTAAATATACTTTATAACTCCTTATATTCCATGTCATAATACTTAATTTTCCATTATTAATGTATTATGTTTGTGAGAATCCATATCCCACCATTCTAAAATGTCCATAAAATTGTAGAATATAAAAAACCAATGAATGTAGTTCATTTTAATCTATAAGATCTCGATAATATTTTTCATTGAACATATATAGAAAAACAAAGTACTGGTTATTATGATTAATAATATAATTCAATAATATGTTTTTACGTATTTCATGTTTACAATTTCATCTCATACTTTTCTTTTGTCTTTACAAACTAAATGGGAATTCTTATTGATATTACACTCCTTCCTCATCACAAGACATTAAATATTTTTATGGTTATATCAACTATAAATCTGAATATAAACATAGAATAATTTTTTTTAATATTAACTATTATATTATAATTTATAACAATATATCCTTTTTTACGTACAATATACAACATCCATTATTTATGGTATACAAATTATGTCTTAGATCTATATAACTTTTTCATTACACAATATTGTATTTTTAAAACATAACATATATCAATATTAATTTATCATAAATTTTATTAAAGAAACATTAATGTCAATTAAAATTTATTAGAAACCAATTAAACTTTCAATTTGAAATGAAATAATTTCTTGATCCCTTGGATGTGGATCTAGAATATAATGTTTGTGGGTTAGGTTTGACATTTTAGTGAGAATCTGTGGTATGATTTGTTATGAAAAATCTATGGGAATATCCATTAACTTCCAAACAAACTATTCTCAAATCGTCCAAAAATAAATGCACTATTTAAAATAAAAATACCACTATCATTTCATGACATTATCTTAATGGAATAGAATGTAATGGGTAAGTATTGGTTACCACAATTCCTTCCTAAGAAATATCATTCATTGCAAGAATGATACAATACCAACTATCAATACCTTTTAGAATGATACATATTTTACTAAAACTAACATGACTCATTATTTTTGGCCTATTATGTTCGTTTGTCTAACCATTATCATTACATTCAAAGATGAATGTTTAGACAATACATATTTAATTAACCACATTAGTTTGAACCATTAATTGATTTCACTCTTGTTCTCACGTTTTCATTCTAAGATTACTTTATCTTCACCCTTGGGATTACAAAGAATATCCCCACAATTTTGAGTGGAATATTGTTATAGAAAATACATTTTTTCCATCAAAAACTTAAGTAAATAAAATAGAATATGTATGATTCGAATTTATTGTAAATATTATTATCTTTATAGTAATATATAGTATTCGTACTATGATATCAACAATCTTATTCATGATATAATTGTGGCATACTGATGACCATCCTCTAATAAGTAAACCCTTGACATTATATTTTATTTTATTACAAATAGATTGAGGAACAAATATCATTGTCAAACTATATATCATCAGTAAATGATATAAAAGGTATATAAGTATTATGAACATAAAGAAATATTTAATAAAACACAAAAATAGGAAAATATATATTCTAATAAATTTTAAAATATAAATACAAATATCTATTTTTATTTATTTTTCAAAAAAAAATTGTATAAAAATGTATAAAGATATACTTATAACATATATATATATATAAACATAAATAACCTTATATATATATAGAACACACACATATATTGATACACACATAAACCTAAACTCACCCATATATATAATATATTCATATGTGTCAATGTGAATCCATGTGTGTAATTATATGAATACATACATACACATTTATAACACACACACACACATATATATCTATATGTGTGTTGATTTATAAATCATAATGTATATATATTTTATAAATATATTGATATATATTTTGTGAGAAAATAAAATATTTTAATATGTGTGAATATACATGTATCAGTTTTTGTGTGTGTGTACATAGATTAATTAAGAAAATTAACCTTGAAAATAATTAAAGAATAAATCTGACACATAAATACTTCCGAGTTTCATTAAAAATGAATCATATCATTATATAGGAAATTGTAATAACAAAAATGAAATATATTCATGATTTATAGAAGAATATTGTGAAGTTAAATTGAGGAGAAGTCATTCAATATATCATGTGACACAAAATAAGAAGCAGGGAAAGAGTAAGGGATTATCAATGTTAAATTATCGAACACTTTCTCAATGTTATAAGAAAAATGTACTGATAAAGGTGTATTTTCATAGAATCTATTAAGAGAAGAGAAAAATTAGTATTTATCAATGCTATATATGTACTATGAAAGGAATTACCTAATAAAGATTAATCTAGAATATTACTAAATAAATTACAATTAGCATACCAATTCAAAACAATTCAACAGCACATACACATGTCATGCCCACAACCCATCTAAACTACACATGCTACTCACAAAACTTAGTATAGATTATGTACATTAATCTGGGTTCCCTTCCACTAATAAAAAAATTATTATTTTATATATATTAACAAAGGGTTCTTTATTTAGACAACCATAATACTATTATATTTTATGTCCCAGCATATGCTCTCTCCTTATATTTTTTAATAAATATTATTGTTTAGTCTCTATGATTATGAAATGATTAACATAATATAAAAATGAAAATTAATATATGAAACAATACATATAAAAAACAATCAACAACATATGTTAGGTCTATCCTTCAAATATATGAAATAAGAAATCATTTATAATATTAATGGATTAACTTAATATTACTATTACATATAATAATATGCATGGGAATCACCTTCTAATCATCATCGCATATTCAGACCATTGAAATGATTTTTTTTACATAAGTATATGATGGCCTATGTGATAATTTTAATTATATAGGGATATTATTAGGATTACCATATCCTATTTTGGTAGGATTTTTCATTAACATAATGTTTTCTCACTTATTATAATATATCTTCCATATCCTTCAATATTTAAACCCACCACTAGTAATTCCCATTATTCCCATGGTTCCTACATACCACATTAAACCAATTCTAGTTTTTATATATTTATAGTCGTTATATTATAAAAAATATTAAATTTCTAAATTATTTATTAATCACAATGGTGGAAAAATATCCGTCTTTATTGCGCATTCTCTGTATAAAAAATATAACCCACTATCAAATAATATACCTTTGTTTGGAGACTCCAATAAATTAACCATTTTTTCATAAAATTAAAACATAGGAAACCCTAATATTAGTCTTCGTCACTTGTTCAATAATACAGAATCAATCCACATCATTGACCTAGTCCATTTATTACAACAAGTGAGGGTAAGCTTTGTCCTAATCCAACCATCCAAATATTTTTTTACCTAAACAACAATAATAATAATAATAATATTAATAGTATTATTATTATTTATCAATGCAACCTAATATTATTATTATTATTTTTATTTCCCATGTGGAATGTCTTAGTGAAAATGAATTTATGTTGTATTAGTGAGTAATGGAGCTCTATTATAACTGATAACATTGTATTCATTCGTATATTTTCATTATAATTTATACGCTTCCATATTTATGAAGGAAAATTATTATTTTTTATTGTCTTTATTGTTTTTTAATTGTATTTTATAATAATAATAATTATCCTCGTCATCATTAGAATCATCATCATCATAATCATCATCATCATTATTATCCACCAAAACACCATCATTGTAAATTTGATATTTCAATGTCTTTAAGGGGTCTCAAAGGTGTAATTGGTTCAATTATCAATTTTTATTTTATTCATGAATGGGTGGTTTTCTTTTTAGTTATATATATTCTCCCCCACACACTATGAAAATTATTAACCATAAAATAGAAATCCACATTCTTTAATGAAATTATATAATGAAAGAATTTAATGAGATAGAACAATTATACCTAATGAGGGATCACCATCACCCCATTGATCATCATCCTAAATCTATACTCTCAAATTTCATGCTAATAAAATGATACAATTATTGGGTGATGCTTATTTATATATGATTATTGAAAATAAATCTATGATTATCATGAAATCCATTATCATTTTATTTCAATGGTAGTTGAAAGACTATGTATCAGGTTATAAAAATTTTCCCTGTAATGCATATTCAATATGGGGTGTGAATTGATGTTACAAATAAACACGCCAGTTTCCCTAAATCTAAAATAAATCATGAACATATGTAATTAGTTCTAAACTTTTTTGTAAGAATATATTAAAAATATATTGTAATGTAAAATATTTGTATAAAAAACTAGTTGAAATAGTAAAGATAAAAAATAAGAACAAAATAGAATAACACAAAATTTAATGATGTAGGGAAATTACATATTATAATTCACACCATCATTAATAGATAATATTAAAGGAAATCAAAATGATAATGTTTTCATGGTTTTTTGGTGAAACTACACATCCCATGCACTATATTATATTTTCATGCGTTCCCACTTTTCCATGGAAAGTGGATTTCATCACATTTTTTACAGTTCTCTTCACCTTGATCGATATCATATAATGATATGTGTGATCCTTCTACCATGGATTCCTCCTTGGAACTAATTTCATAATGTATATATTCCTCATAGATATGATTAGTCTTTATAAAAATCATTCTTGGTTCCATATCAAGGTGGACTCCCTTAAATTATACTTCTTCTATCTCAACAGGGAAGAAATCATTTGGTCAATGTAGATAGTGATATTGGGAATGTATTAGAATTACTAGACATTTCTTCATTAGGAACCTATATTGTCATCTTGGTTATATTGTGTCTCAATTGATGGGTAATATCCATGGAATCCATGGAACATCTTGTTAACAAATAGGTAATTAATATCATGGGAACATTTCTTCTGAGGATTTTTATCCCAATAATACCACAATTATTGTGTGGTGTCTGTATTATAGAATGGGTCAAAAATTATGAATCATATGGAGATGAATTATCACATCCTATTGAGAATAATTAGGTAGCAAGAATTAATTCATATGGAGATATATTAGATTGTAATCTTGAGACATATCAGGGTAGAAGTTTAATATATTATAGGGATGGATATAAATGTCTAACTGAAGAGAATCATGGAGGTGTGTCCCTAAGATGGAAAATGTGACACCTAGGTGGTAGATTGGAACACCCTATTGAGTCAAATCATGGTGGTTTGTATCTAGGCTGGATGATTTTACTAATGGATGGTGGATATGAATACCCTATTGAGGAAGATGATAGTGGGGTGTCATATGGAATAAATATTTTAAATTTGTAATGTTGATTATA
The DNA here is from genome assembly GCA_963277665.1 of Viscum album. Lineage (NCBI taxonomy): Eukaryota > Viridiplantae > Streptophyta > Magnoliopsida > Santalales > Viscaceae > Viscum > Viscum album. Next base: position 910,457,441 of record OY728148.1, read on the forward strand.
ATACATTATTCAGGTCGATCATGGTGGTGTATCCCTATGAATGAATATGTCATACTTGATTGGTTCATCAAAATTACATTTTGTGGATTATCATAGAGGTGTGTCCCTAGGAGGTAAGATTTCACATCTTGGTGGACAATCAGGATGCCCTAATGTGGTGGATCCTTAGGTTCATCTGTGTGAGGGTATATTTCCCACCTAACTGTTTGTTAAAAGAATTCAATTGGGGAAGATCATTGTGGTATGTCCCAATTAGATAATCATTCACACAATGTTAATTAATTTTAATTCTATATTGAGGTGGATTATGTATTGTTTTCCGTAGGATTTAATCTTTCATTCCTAGTTGATTGCATAGAACTCCCTATAATGGTGGATCATAGTGGTGTGTCCATAACAGTGAATAATGAAAACCTGGGTGGTTGATCAAAACTACCAATTATGGTGAATCTTGAAGTTGAATCCCAATTTTCTAATATTATAATCATGGGTGGTCTATCAAAATTCCTTATTAAGGTGGATCATAGAGGGGAATCCCTAAGAAGGAAGACCTTACACATTTGTGGATGATCAGAATTCCCTATTGAGGAATATTATGGTGGTGAATCCCAAGGAAGGATGATGTCACACCAGAGTGGTTGTGGTTTGGATTAAAAATCAAAGGGGTGTTTGACATGCCCAATTTTAGATATTGGTATCAAAAAAACAGATAGTGAAATTACATTGTTTAATGTCATGTGATGGGGCTGATCCATGTAGTTTAACATCATGCGGTATGGATTCATATGTCGTGGAATGCTCATTATCAAGATATGGTGTGGTTTTACATATGAAATCTAACCATTTACAGGTGATCACTCAACATGATATGGTTTGGGTATTATGTGTGGGACTTTCCAGTTTGATACAATTGAGTGGTGACGATGTGTTTGAGTCATACAAGTGGGAGATTCCTAGTCGCAACTAGGAGCGGTGATGATGTGGTGGAGGCTTACATGTGGGAGATTCCCAGACATGGCTATGGAACAAGAACTATGTGATTGTGGTTTTTCATTGGAGCTTCTAAGGTACCACAATCATGAAAATATGTTATTTTTTGGAATTACATGATGTATCCCCCCATACACGACTAGGAGTAGTGATGATTTTTTTAGTCTATACATGTGGGAGCATCATGAGTGGTTCTATGTAAAATCAATGATTTGTTTATGGATTACACATGTGACATGATTGGGAGATGATATGGAGTAGCAATGATGTGATTCAGGCTTACACTGGGTGGTTCCCAAGTGTTTATAGCAGGGGTGATGATGTGTTTGTGGATTATGTATGGAAGCTGGTTATCCATTGTTCTTCATGTCTTGTTAAGAGGGTATCCCATTCCAATTACCCAAGGTATATTTACAATTTAACACAATGTTTAAATATGTGATGTGTAGGTCTTATGCATTATGATTCTAGGCAACCCATGACTATTATAGGGGTTAATATTATATTTTAAAATCTAGTGGATGGACATTATGTGTGGAGAATATGAATTGATCTTCACATGCTTTCTTTATCATGTCATGTCATGAGGGAATCCCATGTTCTTTTAAAGGGGTAAGACTACAGTTTAATACAAGTAGGAGGATGTGGTGTCCTTGGATTATACATTGTATTGACCATCCATTCAACATCATTTCATTTAATGAGGGAATACGATGTTTGTTTTATTGGTTACGATTACAGTTTATCCTCATGTGGATGTATTTTTTGTGTAGGGATTATGAATTATTATTTTGAGCCTTTCTTTCTAATGTCATGTCATGTGGGAAGCCCATCTTCCTTGTATGGTGTAAGAATAAATATTACCATCTAGTGGGAGGATGAGGTTTGCAAGTAATATACATTTAATTTCCCATCTATTCATCCTCATGACAAGTTATGAGGGTATCATGGCCTTATGAAGGGATAAGGGATATTATTGGATAATAGACCATTGGAGGAGGCCCATAGTGGAATTTTTTTGGTAAAATCATTATTATGGAATGAAGAATCTTATTTAGAATTCATAAGGCCTCTCATGTGAGTCACTCGAGGAATACTATGTTTCTCATATACGGTATACTATAGTTTAAAATAATGTAGATAGGACTACTGGAAATCTTATTCTTAACATATAAAGAGCCTAATGGGTTTCATATGAGGCACCCAATGTTTTTCATTTAGGGTGTAATATATATGAATTAATTTAGTGAGGACTGCTAGGAATATTATTCACAATGAATAAGGGTTATCATTTTTTCGTAGGAGGAAACCAATTTTTTTCATATATTTTTCACTATTGTTTAAATTCAAACAGAGAAGTCTATTGGTCATCATACAATTGACACATAAGGTGTCTTCTGTTTTTCATAGGACATGTCATATATTTTTAATATAGGTTGTACTATAGTTTAAAGTATTTTAGTGATGACTAAATGAATAAAGTTAACTAGAAATGGATGGTGTTGGACTTATGAATTATTATCCATCTCTAGTTCAACCTGGTGTACGATTTAGGTGATGGGTTTTTTGGTATATTATGGATGAGTGTTTTGAATACTGGTCCTCAAGGAATCCAAAAAGAGAATCTATTATCGTGACATTGGAAATTGACATAGAGGAGAAGGTTGAATTAATGTATTTCAGGTAGTTTAGATAAGTATCATGAATCATCTTATTATATGCAGTTGGTGTTGGGGTCATATAAGGAGAAAACAAATATATCCTTTATATTACCTGAAAATATCATAGTGCGACTCTCTATTTATCTTGACGGCTAGTGATAGTAGTGAATGGATCGGTCTAGAGTATTAGGAAGGCATCTGGGAACTATTTCAGAGTGGGGGTGCTGGGGTGTACACATTTGGTACGGACAAGAGGGTGTGAAGGTTCATGAATCTCATTGAAGGGTCCCTCGAAGCCCTAAGGCCTTATAGAGGAGGGTATCACAAAGTCTAGGGGCCTCAGAGTGAAGGGTCGCACAATGATGAGGGGCCCCATGGAGGAGGGTGTCTTGAATCCAAATGTCCTAATAGGGGAGTGTTTCATGATGCCTAGGGGCAATGAGTTATCATAATTCAATAATCTCATGATCATCGTAAATTGAGAGTTCCATGTCATTGATCAGTGTCTCCCCCTTGACGATGACATGAGTGGGTATCTATAGGAAGTGGGTTTCATGATAGTGGGATCCTCTCTTGATTCTTTCTTCTATCCATAGTCTATACTGACACTGTGTGAAAGTTATTTTTAATGCTCTACATGTGCTTATTAGGAAAACCTTGAATATCAATGTACACTATGCGAAGGACACCATCAAACCTCTACCTAGCTAAGGATGTTCACAAATAGGAATGATGTGATTAGAACATCCTGAACATGACCTCTATGAGAATGACCTCCATGTCCCATTATCTGAATTCAATCATCAAATTGTCTTTCCACATAATATTTTACATTTTTTCTCTCCACATACAATCAAACCAAATAATCACAAATGAGTTGTGTTATTGCATCAGTGTATTCATTATTTAGTCCACTCATGGATGGAGCTATCTAGTTCTAATATTGATTTGTAAGAAATCATTTCTTTTACTCTAAATCATCAGGTGGATCAAATTTAAAATATAATGTATACAAATTAAAAAACTCTATAAATTTATTTCATATATAAAATACCATTATAATATGTTTATTCCTCATAAATCCACCACAAATTTCAAGATCACCAATATCTTACCCTACTGCTCCACTTCAACTGGGATATCAAAAATATTCAAGTCTTTACTCTCCATATATCAATGGACAATATTTTGGAAAGTAATAAATTACTTTTCAAGTGACAATTCAATCATAGGACACTCCAAATCAATTGATTAAATTATTAAAATTATATATTATACATAAATCCTCCCAAAAATGAATTTTATGATATCATAATGAACAATAAAATAATTATAATTCCTTATGTTACATATATAGTATACATTTCATGAATTTTTTCATATTAATGTTGACTAGTACTTTTTCCACAATTCCCCAAAATCTTATTTATAGCCATTTAGTGTAATAAACTCACACTAGTAAAACAAAATATCGCAATGAAAAACTCTCACTTAAAATAAACTCAAAATATAAAATTTCATTATCATTTTGGGGTAGTTTAGATTGTTTCTTTTAATTTCCAATGTTCCTAGTTTATAATAATTTAATCCATCATATGGTGATTGATAATTTAAAAGTAAAAAACATCACTAAAACATTATTTAAGTAAATAAAATTATTGTATGTATTATGATTCATAAATACAAAAATCCTAAAGAAACAATTTTAGTAAATTAACTCATCGATACTATATTGTGGAAGTATTAATCAGGGAACCTATTTAATAAACATCACCATTTTTTTATAAATTGAATAATATCACTCATAATATAAAAATAGTTAAATATTAAAATTTAATATATTCACCTCTAAATTTCATCCCACCTTCTATCCATGTATGGAGATATAATCGGAAAATAAACAAAAATAATTTCAAATTTTATCTATATTTATTTTTAGGGTTAAATTACAACATTACATTTCACATATAATGTATAAAAGTTTATATATTTACTCCAAATGTCTCGAAATATACCACACCAAATAATTCAACAAATTTGGAAACCAATAAATATAACAGAATAAAAAAAATATCAAAATTATAAAAATAAGAGAATTAAATTAAAGTGCGTTAATATCAATTGTAGTGATACACGACACAAATTCTATTCTTGTTACCAAAGATACTATTTGAGAAAACAAAAAATAATATTAATTTATTTTAATATATCTCTTAAAAAATAATTTTTCGTACACACCATATATAGCTATAATCCATTAAAATGCCATTTTTATTTATCTTCATGGGAAAAACAACGTAGGTGAAATCTTATTTCACCCATACTACTTAAACATGAAATCACTAAGAAAATACCATGATGTGTTCATGTCATTGGTCAGAAATTTCCAACACATAAAATAGAGATATAATTTGGACAAAATTATTCTATAAAAAATACAATGTGAAATAACATTCTTTAAAATATAAACATTGTTATTATGTAATCAATAAAGCTTGATTATATAATGATTCTAAAATTTTTATACTATAAAAAATATGTAATGATAACTCAGATGGTTTGTGATATTCTATAAATATAATGATGTTCAATTTCAAAAAATAATCAGGATTTCCCCTTGAATCAATATAATAGTAGTTCATAGTTTATTGTTGACTTTTTAGATTCTCAAGGAAAGTCCATTAGAAGATAATATATAAGGTACATATATATTAATGTGGAAACTACATAAAAACATTACAAATGGTTTTTTACATTTAATCATTATATATCATAGGAAACCAAAACCATGAAATTATGAATATCTCTTAACATATTTAATTTATAGCTCAATTAATATCAGTATAAATCACAAAAGGATGATTTCACATTTCCAAAACTAACGAGGAATCCTTAATGTATGTTATTTGATATAATCATGACACATTTAAACAAAGTATCAAAAACTAGACATTTAGTCCACTGTAATAAGTAAATAATTTTACAAGTCAGTAACATCAATTCCAAACAATATATATATGCATCATGAACCATGACCATGGATATATCTATAATTATAACATGATTTGTAAATGAAAAAAATAATAATTGTGAAAATGTACGCCTTATCTTATCCATATTTAGAATTTTCTATTGAGGTTAATGTAGAAGTAACACCACTTCATAATATAGGAGAAGACACCAACTCTATCATTTAAATAAAGGTAATCACACTAAATATTATATAATTGTGATCACATAAATATCGTATACAAGAAATTTTTATAATTATATAGTGATTAATAAAGTAATTGTGGATTGTAGTTATTTAAATTAGATTAAAATATATAAAACAGTCTGGTCATCACCTCTTCTATTGTAACATATATTATCGATGTGATCATTTAACTAGTAATATTTTTTATCCTCAATTGTTACACAATACCATATCATCTCAAAATCCATTAAAAATTGTAAATACCTTATCGAGGAAAAATATAACCATGTTTGATGTTGAAACTACTATATAGATCCTACTATCTATAATTCCCCACCTCAAACCCTATGAAAACATATTAAATTAAATCATTGAAGCTTATAAACATATATATAGTATCTATTTGTAATCATAAATAACCGTTAAAATTATTTATTGATCATCACATTAAATTAAGTTAGGGTCTATAAGGTAGCATGGTGGTGGTACTTTTTTACGAATAAAAAATTCTCATTCAACTTTCTCATGCAGTTAAATTTTCTTTTGATTGACCTCAATTTTCTAAAGCCCTTATCACAATTTGATTCCTAATATTTTTTGTTCATTTAATCTCTCTATTTATAAGTAACCAAAAATGTCCACATTATATGTTTGTTTTCCACCAATCCCATTTCATTCTGTAACCTTTCAAATTTTATGATATAGCTTATTTTTTGGGGCTCTATCTTTTTTATGATTATCAAACTCATTATCTAAATCACAAATTTTTTATCATATTTGAATAAAGGTATAAATCACCGAATATCACTAAATTAATTTAATTATAATATTTTATGTGTTAATTAAAAGAAAAAATATCATTTTAAATCAACATATTTTTTATTTTGGATTTTAGTCTATTTCATGCGAATGTTTCAAGAATATTCTATAAGAGATTTTTTAGGTGAATGTATGGTTTGTAATGAAGTGTTGTATAATCAAATTAATGATTATAAGGATAGAAAATATCAATTTTATTATTAAATTTCATAAAATATCAGTGTTATAGTATGAATTCATAAATGATATTTCTCTATTAGGATTAATAAACTAGGAAACATGGCTCATTTTCGAATAATCTCCTTGATGTATTTTTCTAATATTGTGGTTACATATATGATTACTATAAATATAACTAGGATTTTATTTACATTGATTATATGAGGGTGAATTGTGTTTTTTGGTAGTGTTTTCATCGGGTACTATAGATTATATTGGGTTAATTGTCTCAAAAAAATATCCTCTCAGACTACACTGGTATTTATGTCAATTCATAGAAGTACATTTTCTACCATATAAGAAGTAAATACATTACAACATAGTGATATTTATGCTTAGAATATATAATGTCTAAATCCTTATAATTGTAATTTTATGTGTTATTCAATTGATAAGGTCCAACATTATCTTCAATCAATTAGGGAATGAGGGAATTGTCACATTAAATAGACAACAAATGTTGGAACATAACAAATATGATATGAGACTATGAATGTATGTTCCTAACTAGATGATCAAGTTATATGTTTCATTAGGAGTTGTGTTCAAATATATCCTTTATTGAATATTATTTCTCAATATGTGATAACATCAGAGGAAGGGAATAGATACGATGGTTTGGTTAAGGTTGTGATAGAAGAGGTGGAATAGAAAAATCGATGGAGTCGTACCTAGGAATAACATTACAGAATCTCATTTGAAATTTAGATTAAAAATCCAACTTAAATAATGAATATAAATGATATCAAATTTTAATATAATTAATGGAATATGAAAAAAATTAGTGACATGATTCCTAATCCAATGGAGGACACGTTACAAATTGGAATAAAAGGATCCTAAGATGAAAAAAAATTCGATGATGTAAATTCCTAGAGTGATCCTAAGGTGGTTATGAAGATGAATTATTTGTCTTGATCTAGTATGTAGAGTGTGATGAAAGGATCCATAAAATATATTGAGTATATGATCAAAAAATAGAGTACAATAATTGAATAAATATCATTTTATCATTCCAAATCCAAACACTCCTCGATCAGTGGGAATAAAAATTGTCCTGAGGGAAGAAGGTAAACAGTTTATGAAATATTCAACAATACTTGTATATATCGGAAATTAGAATGTGGAGGTGAGTAAAAACTTTTGTATTAGGAAATTATTTATTTTGATATGGTTTTTAGGGATTCCCATGGGGATATATGAGAAATCAAGAGGCATATGCTCACACAACTTCTATTATGGATCATTAAGTATATTTAATGGAGGATCTGATGGATGATAATATGGATATATTGGTTAAATGTGAAATTTTATTTAGGATGTACAAAATATAATATAAATTTAATATTTGTAATGTCTCACTAAACTATATTGATAGGTAGGATCACATTAGGAGTCACAACATTAATGAAGGGAATCATAACATTAAAGAGTTTTTTAAACCTGGTATAAGATGGCCTATGATTTCAAGGATACTATTAAAAACAACTCATAATGGGATAAGTCTAAAATTGATTAGAGTTGTAAAAGGTTCCATGGAATAGAAAAATTATCATTTTTTAGGTAAGGATCAGTATTATCCATTTATATATGGTGTTATGGACAATGTCTAATTTGTAGGGTTCTTATTTCACACCATAAAATTGGATTACATTTAATGTGGGACAAAAATATAATTTTAGAAAAGAAAAGAAAAATAAAAAATTTATTCCAATCGCATAGACTATAATATCAATATTAAAAAACATTTAATAATTGTTCATCATGTGGGATAATGATATCAGTAAATATCAAATTCTAATAGCAGAGAAGATACCGTATACCTTAACTACATAAAATAATTCCAGAATTTATTCAACCATGTTATGATAAGAGTATATAAGTTTCCTCAAATATATAATATAAATCCCTATCTCTTATCATCACAAATAAAATTATATTGAGAGGTAATATAAACATCCAATACCCACCATGAAACCATTATCACATTGATAACTCTTTCAAATGTCATAATCAAATAACATGAGAAAAAATTGACCATGCCTTTAATAATTGAGGTATTCTCTATAGCAAGAATATAATTTGGTCCTTAATTTCCTTGGTAATTTTATTTATAATCTATTAAAACATTATAATAAAACTAATAACACAAATTTGATCTTTATCTTCATGTCAAGATGCTCATTTTTAGCAGAAATAATTATTTTCCACCACATTCGCAGTAACCCTAAAACATTATCATCATGAAAAGAAGTATTAATGATGTTAATTTCCCCAACATGTGAGATATTTCACTAATACTATGAAACCTAATCTCTTTATCGGGGGAGAAATATTACCCAATCACCAATATAACTATAAGAACTAGAACTCATATAGTTTATCATTAACTCATGCTACAACAATATCAATGGTGAGATTCAATACCAATATAGAAGGAGTTGATTAGGCCTCATACACTATTTATTTGAGAAAGATCATATCGTCAACATGACAGACCCATGGCATCACTTCAATATTGTTAAACTTTCTATCCATGTATCATTATAGAATTTAGATATTTTTAAATGGGTTTGTATCATATTTAGAAGGGATTACTAATTTTTTACTAATTCATAATGTAAAAAATAGATAATTTTTGTTTATATGATCATAAGTTTCTAATAAAATATCATGTGATAGTTCTATATCATTGAAAATAATGATCATAGATAATGTTAAATCCAATAAATAACCCATCTGCTGATAAGGTCATGCGTTTTAGAATGGGTCATATTATAGATAATCTTGAACTTTTTATGTTTTCATAGATGTCCAAGGTGTTCGAGTAAACAACAAATCGTGGTCGAGGTCTTAGGATGTTGAACATAGTTCCAGTTATAAATACATGTCCCGTAACATCCTACAAGATGTGTGTATAGTTTACATGACCAGAAGAAGGGTGTGAAAGATTGGGGTTCAAACTATGGAATTCATAGTGAATCAATGTCCCAATCATCAAAGGAATATATTCCACATGATGAGTTTTAATTAGGATCATGTTATGATGCTATCAGCGATGAAGTAGATTGATTATTATCCATAGTAATGAATCATGCCATTTGAATATTTTGTTAGTATTGTATTGGTTTTTTGAATTTTTATATTTAGAAGGCATTTACTACATTACTATTTCATTAAGTATTTGAGGTTATATGGTGAATTGAACAATGAAAATGTGATTTAGTATAAAGTTAAACTTTTTAGAAAACACATGATTGGGGGAAAAAATATCCTTATATATATATATATATCAAGATGAGATAATGATAAAGAAATTATTGATCAAAGAAGTGGTCTATAAAATCATTGATGGAGTTTATAACACTTTTTGATTTTAGGAATATATCCAATAACATGTATATTACATAAACAATACAATTGAATTCACGTTTTTATGTGGATTTTAGGGTATTTCATGTTATAAAAATATTTCATCATAATAAATGGTGATGTTGTTCACATATTTGGGATGTGAATTTTAGAGATGATTCTTGTTGATTAAGGGACAATGTTAATTTCATCTTGGAAATTATGAGGCCTTCATTATAATGTGTTGAATAATTATATGTTGAATGTTTTAACCATTTAAAAAATGATATAAGTTTATCATTTTATGGGGGTTTTTAGATTAATCCCACTATATGATGGATTCATTATTCTTTAATGACTATGTTGTCCAATTAGTATGAATTTTTTAGTAATAGATTCATTTCCTGTTCCTCTTATTATGTGGAAATTTTGACATTATTATTGATGTGGTTTCATTAGAAGGGAATTTTCATGTATCTACCATTAACTATCAATGATCAAATTCAAATTTAGATGATGAAATTTTGGTTTGTAGGGAATAATGTAACACTGGTAGAATTTAAAAATAGATTTATTATAGAATGCATGAACCACTGAGTCTCAACAAAACACCACTTTGTTATAACCTAGTCTCATCAACATAATTTTTCTACCTCTTTGTTTTTCAATTAAAAAAATTGACTTACACGGTTACTTTTAGTAAGATATTTAGAGTCTGATAAGGCAATCATAATTTTTGGTGAATAGTAACATACCCTTATGAATAGTTACATACCCTTATACATTTTAATTATTAGTAATGAATTTTAAATCATATAAAAAAATTAAAAACGTCGCCAATGAATGTAAAAATACAATTTAGTAATATTAAAAGTGAAAAAATGATCATAGTATAAGTATTGATATTGTTGAAGGAAAAAAACATTAAAATTATAAATTTTTGATTAAATTAATAATTTAAAATGGAAATTTATTTTCATATAATGTAACCAAAAAATGTTATTTTATTTTCTTATTATTATAAGATAATTTTATAGGACATTGATTAATTTCTCAAGGTCTTATAAAACGAGTTATAGTTTTTATGAAAAATTAAAATTAGATATGATTTTATTTAAAAATTAAATTGAAAATATTTAGATAATTATTCTTATAAATTGGATTTAATTTTTTAATTCTACACATTGAAAAATGTTTAGGGTGAAATTATGGGAATTTTCAAAAATAAATGAATTTTTTGGTGAATAGTGAAAATACAGTTATGAGTTTTCGATAGTATCATGATAAAATAATGAAATAAGACTTAAAATAAAAGGCTAGACAAGTTGTTTATAGTAAAATATTACATGTGGTATCCCATGTGGATAAAACCATGGGAGAGCCCATGGTTTTGCAAAAACCACTAATGAGGTGTCCCTTTGAAATTATTAAATAACTCTCTCTATTTTCTATAAATACCCACTCATCCATTCGTTTTCATTCATTCCAAATATATAATCCTCTATTCTTTGATGGTAACATGAGGATTATAATGTGTATAAAACCATGGGCAATTCTATTGTTTTTCAAATACCACTAATGAGGTGTCCCTTTAAAATTATTAGAAAACTCCCTCTCATTTCTATAAATACCGACTCATCCATTCATTTTAATTCCTTAAAATTCCATTATCCTATATTATATGGTGTTTTTTCCACCCTAAGAATCCAAAAAAGGTTTTTATGATCCCCCCAAAGTTCCAAACAATCATGTTGTAGGATATACTCTACATGGTAATGGAATCCTTCACCCTCCTCTTTTAGTCCACACTTATTTTAGGTTATATGTTTAAATATAAATTGTCATATGATAGTGTATATATTATCTATTCATCTTATATTAATTTGTTTTCCATATTATGTGATGCATGTTTTCTATAATAAATTCATTTTATTAAATTTTATATGAAGTCGTTAAGCAGCCAAATTTTCTTTAGGTGTCTCTCAACTTTTCTTTTATTTTCAAGTTCATAAATTTTCTTTTTCTCTCATCACCTCCTCTATCTAAATGACCATGATAATTCCAGTATCATCTATATAGTGTAATTATATAATTATAATGTAATATCAACCTTCAATTTTTTTATTCCCTCACTTTTATTATTATAAATGAAATCAATGTCCATGAAGTTCCAATTTATAACCTTCGTGGATGACGATGTTTATTTCTTCAATTAATCCTTCATTACTAGTAATGAAACCATTAAGATGGTCTAACCATACTATAATATATGTATTATAACCTAATTAAAATCCATGAACTAGTTTATGTACATATTATTAATTTAAATGAGAAAACATGTTCATAATAATCTAAATACCGCCAAATAATAAAAGTAGTTACCATCTAATGATTCAACATTTTCCATGTAAAAAATGATATAAATGATATTTAACACATAAGGATATTCATAAATATTATTTAATTTCAATTATATGGATTTAACTAATTTCAACATGATCTCCACTACTTATGAGAAAGTGAATAGATTATGAAAATAAAGAAAACGAACACTCTGGAATGACTAAATTCAATATTATTACATATCAATAATGGAATAAATGAACTAAACTAAATTATTATAAACTAAATAAATATCTAATTGGTTCTGAATTAATTTATTCATGAGTGTAATTTCATATTCTAGGACCTTATGTTCAAGACAAGAACATATCCAGAATTAAACTATGGGGTATCTTCATCTCACTTCCAATTTTTTTTGAGATTTCCAGTATATAGTACTATTACATCAGTATGTGGTATGTATACTACCCATTGATATTTTATATCATTAATCTATTTATTATCATTATATTAAATGAATCATTTTATAATTCTTAATTTTATGGCATTCCAATCAATTAATTATAATGTAATGGATGTTTTCCACCCAAACCTCCATTTTTCATTCGTGTTGATCTTATTCAATATTAACCTCAATGAAATTTTTATTTTTTCATATTTAATTCACATAAATTATTTTTAAATCTCATATATATGTTTACCCATTAGAATCATTCTTTATAATTTGGGAAGATACATGTGTAGAATAATAATTCAAAAATTATTCTGAAATTCCATCTTGATTCCATGAAAATCTAAAATTATTACCTATTTTGTTGTTTTCTATATTATCTATTCTAAGACATGTTTATCTTTATAAATAACACATTTTAAATAATATTTAATTTATGGTTTTATGATATTTAATATTTCTTTTTTTTAAATCTCTTAAATTAATTCTTTAGACCGCTATAAAATGATTTAATTATAAAGAATCATTAAAATAACTTTTTACATGATTTCTAATCATTAGGAGACCATTTATGCCTAAAATTAAATTTCAATGTCCTGGAATTGTATTTTTTCAGATATTCATTTTTAAAAATATAATTCATGACAAATAAAAAATATTTCCAAAAAACTCTTCATTCAAAATTAAAAAAAGAATTTTCTCATCTCACATTATCGTTTTTGAGATATATTTTTTGTTCACCACTTATTCCATTCATGTGGTGTATTTACGGCCCTTTTTTATATCATATGAAGAGTCTCCTTATTCTCTTGATATTCTAAGGGATTTTAATTTTAATTTTTCATGGTGGTATGTGATACAATGGAATTTTTAAGGATTATTTCCTCACAAATTTTTCAACGTTCTCATTTAAATGTATCGTTATTTATGTCAACATCTTTTGATGAATTAGTTTCCTAATGTATATAAGGATATTGATAAGGAATATTGTACTTTTATTAAATATATGTATAAGTAATTATTTGGACATGTCGTGGTGGGTGTGTCCTGCTATATCCCCTTGAGGCATCGATATGTCTCTTAAGACAAATAAGTTGGCGAAAAACCCTTCGAATTTGTTTCAAAAAATCAGATGGGTTTCTACATACAGTCTTAAACTGTTTCAATGATATTTTGGTCTCATGTGCCAAATAAATGAAATTCAATTAATAATCATTATCTCTATTAATTATATGTTATTACTATCCATGCAGTTTTGAAAATGAAAAAACATATAGATGTAGTTTCATTCTTATTTTATTAAAGGAATGCGTTTTTAATTTACTCACCATTCCATATTGACTATGAATTTTTTTATGATTCAGTAATTATTGATTCAAGCATCCACTATTTGTAAACCATACTGAGAATCTGAGCTCACCCCTTTCATTTGTTTACCTTCGACATGTAATGAAGAGGGGAACATTTATTGTGTTCTTATGGATGCAGTCGTTTAGTTTTTGTTATGAGTTATATTTTGTTATCTATACCAATGTATTATGAGTTACTTGTTTGTATCTATTTTCATAAAGACTGCTAAACAAATTGGTCCTTCTGGATTTGATTCATTGTAATCAAGCTAATATAATTAGTAATGTACCTTCTCCGGTCAATAGGGGTCGGGGCGTTACATTATCTAAAAGGAAATTTAATTTCATAAAATGGGATCATGAAATATTATATGTTTTTAAATAATTATATGATACTTACATGAGTCAATTATACATTTTCAATGTATCGTAAAATATTTTATAATTTTTAAATTTGTGTTTTTAAAAAAATGACCATTTTAATTAATAATTACATTTCACATTAATAGAAAATTATTTTCATAAAATGTAGTTGATTTTTCAAAACAACAAATCAAAAAATATTTATGTTCAATTTTTATGATTTTTCCATAATAAATGATTTTTTGGTGGATAATAAAATATTGTAATATACATAATTTTACATTATAATTTATATTCATAAATATTTATGTTATTGAATATGTAATGACACATTAGTTAAAATACACATACAGTATTTAATATGATTATATATACGAATCATCACTATTTATAGACTTGATAAAAATAATAAACCAATGAATAAAATAATCAAAAAACATATAAATAATTTTAGGATGGAGGAATGGGAGGCCGAAGGGGAGTTTCTCATCTCCCGTGATGGAGGAATCCAGGGTTATTCATCAAAATGGATATCCCCCACTAATTTAGATTCAGTATTCTCCCTCATTCTGTTCATGTCGTACAGGTACCTCATGCAATTGTTCAATCGCCTTCACCACATCTCACTTCAGTCATCACTCTGGCTCCAAGGAGGGCTCAGGTTAGTGGATTGAATGAGTAATCTTTGACAGTGATGATGGTCATAAGCCTGATGTCTCTTTATGCGGTGACATTTGATGCAATGAGCGTCATAGACCTGAGATGTACTGATGAACCTGGATGAGATGCGATTAAGGCATTGAACCCCAGATCTGTGAATTCAACTGTTTTTGGAGATTTTTCTTCTTCTGATTAATGAGGAAAATTGTTCTCTTAAGTGTTAAAATCAAACGTGGGTCAGAATAAATCTGATACTGAGTATGGTGTTGAGGTCTCATGGTAGGTATTGCTGAAGGAGTTTAGTGGTGATGTTCCATTTGGTTCTTAGTCATTTGCTGATGTGATAAAGGATTCGATTTTAGGGAAGATAATGAATGAAGCTAGGTTACTACCTTCTTTTAAGGATTCTCATCAGGGAATCGCAAGGGATCATATAATCATATTGAGGAAAACCTCACTGTACTCTTGGAAATATTGATGATGGGTAAAAATTGATTAATTTCCCACAATCTCTTACCAAAAGGTGCACTGCCTTTGAAAATGAGGATTTTTTCAGTAGAATTTATGTGTTATGGGGTTTTTCTATTTGGAAATGTATCTCACATGGTTGATGATTTTTTCATTGTTTGTTTCTATCAAATGACTATAAGCATTATGGCTGGATCTTTGGTTCTCTGATTCAAAAAACCAGGTGGCTTCGTACACAATAATGGTCTCTGGATTTTAATGTCTTGCAAGTTAAAAATGATTTTTCTCAAGTTTGGGTTAATATTCTTGGTATTAACAGAGTCATTTGGAATCGGATTATTTTTCATTAAATTGGCATGATAATAGGGTCCCCTATTCTACATGATACTGAAGTAGATGATGTCATATATGGTCCCTTCAGCATGATGCTGGTGGAAGTTTATCTCTGTTCCACACTAATTAACAAGTTTACACTCTCCACTCCCACAAATAACATTTTAATTGATATTGATTATGAAAAAAATCCTAACAACTGCACTGAATATATGGTTTTTGGTCATTCTTTGTAGTTGTGTCGAATAAACATTTCTTTTAAGGAGTGTGGGATGAGAGGTCATCCCCCCAACCTTTATCAATGATAGACAAATGTAAAACAATCCACTTTTTTGTTTCCTACGGATAAGGATAGTGACTCTATTAAAGATACAACTCCTAATGATTATGACACATTGAATTTAGAGAATCATATATCTCATGTTACTTTTACAGGAAAAAAGATGGAAACATCCACATCGAATCGTATTTTTTCTGCAGCTCTGGTAGATGAATCCAATCGCAATGATGTACAAAAGAATGTCTGTTATCAATAGGAAGTCCATAAGATTTTTCATTCTTGTCCTATTACTGGTAAATTGGGAAATTCATCTGATGGTGGTGGAGGAATGGCTGGATTCACTACTCCGGGCAGTGGTGGATTTGTGTCTTTCAATGATGTTGTCTTATGTGGTGATGAATGAATGGATGGAGATGAAAATATTACCCCAGTTTCATCAAACAGAATAACTCTCATTGATTACTATAAGAACTCGAGGAACATGTCTTCTATATCATATTCAATGATGCAAATAATGGTTGATGAAAACTACCAGAATACCATAAATAGAAAAAATTCCCAATCTATGTTAGAGGCTGGAGACTCTTATTATGGGAATGACATATCGTATTATGATTTATTGTTATAATTATTGAGGGAAATTATGGTTGTTTGACCCTGTTCACTATTTCTATGAACATTATTCTCCTTTTTAATAAATATTTGGAAGCTCTTCTCATGACTAGACCTCTAAAAATAAAATAAAAAAACACCTCTCCCACCACCCATATAAATAACACACATCCTCCTCACACATTATAAATCATAATAATTTCTAAATTCTCCCAAATTGAATTTCCAAGCCTCTTACCCCACATTCAATAACTTATGGACTTACCAACAGACCAAAATGATATGTCCTAAGCAGGTTCCTAATGACAGATATTCAAGAGGTAAAATACCCATTAATTCCCATTTCTTTTCATTTCTTTACTTATTTTATACTCAAATCCCATTATAAAAGGAATAATTATAACTCAAGTATCATATATAAAATGAAATATTATTATTTAAATAGAATTTACAAATTCATACTCTTCCCTCGTATATTTATTCTAAATACGGAAACAACATCCTGGATGTGTCGATTTAACACCTTCATGAATGATGATTTTTAATTTTCTTTCACTACATTCAATGTAACACCCCTAGATTTTATAAGATATATTATTTTTAATTTAGTTGATTTCTTGTGATGTACGATACACCATGATTATCTTACGCTATATGCAACACTGTATTAGATTGTTGTATATACAACAATATACTTGGCTTGTGTTACACACAATTTGAATATTGTTTTCTATAAGTCATTTCATGAAACAATGAGTATATATTTTGATTCAATTTATACAATAACTTTAATTGTATTAACTTATACACAAAAATAATCTTTGTTTGCACATAACTCAACACTGACTTTCCCTGTATTACATGCAAGAGAATCCTTCCTTGATAGTTTATGATGTACGTAATACTATGTTTCACTAAACAATGATATATTGTAAAAATATTATATAATCTATCCATTATGAATATTTTTTAACTTCATTTTTAATTTTTACATTCAAATTATGAATTTTATAGCACAATAAATAAGACTAAATTTAAATTTCCAGTTAAAACAAGTAATTTTAAAAAAAATTCATTTTTTCCATTTTTTGATGGTGCACCAATTTTTAATATAATATTTAACACATTTATATATTTTATTTGAAAAAAATAAAAATCTTCTTTGGAAGTGGTTCATAAATATTTTTTCGGTTTAAATTTCGGTATTTTTATGATTAAATTAATATTTTGCTGAATAGTGAAAATTAATGCATTTTAATTCAAAGATCCATTTTCATCAGAGTTATTTAAATATTTAGATTGTATTTTAACTAGTTTTAAAGTGTTATTGGATTATTTTTTTATCATTTAATATAATTTATTTATTTTATGTAATTTCACTATTAAAATAGTTATAAACACATGACAATCTTTTGATATGTATTATACTTTTTAAAAACTATCTTTTTTGACAAAAGGAATTAATTTTAAATTATTATTTTTTCGAATTCTATGTATCTAATTATGAAAAATGGATTCCAAATTTTTAATCAGTGGGTCCAAATTATGGAAATAGGTTACTATAACTTTTCGGTTATTATGAATGGTAATTGTGATAGTTTTTATTTACCATAGTTAAAGGTAAATCAGGTAATTTAAGGTAACAAACAATATGATAAAGAAAATAAATTAAAATAACACCTTCCAAAGTCATATTAGATTAATTAAATTTGACCAATAAAACATATGAGTCAGAGTTGATTCATTTAATAAACTTTTTGTTATGAAAGTGATGTAATTATTATTCAAACAAAAGGTGGTGACAACCTGCCACTCTCATATATTATAGAAGTATATTGATTTTAATTTTTTTAAAAATATGATAAAACATAAAAAATTAAGTATCTCTAAAAATATAATGAAATTATCTAGATAATGTGAAATTATTTACAAATTTTAGAGATTATATAATTACTATTAATGATGACACAAAAGTGATGTTGAAATTATTTTATTGATAGGAATATCATGTAAATTGTTGTAAAAATATTAAAATGGATATTACATGAACTAATTAATGTGTTCCAAGAATTTTATAAGTGAAAATAACATGTTAAGAGTTTATTATCAATATTTTTTTAATTAATATTAGGTATATATTTAATTTAATGTCCAATAAATTAATAGTTTCAAAATTTACAATATTGATATTTTATAAAAATTAAATATTATAAATTATTTTAAAATCAAAAATCAATATTTGAAAAATCAATAAGTGAACGTTATATGGTCAAAGATATCATAATTTATCCAATTATGGACAATTAATAACACATAATTAAATATTTATGACCATTAAATATTTATAATATTATTAAAATAAATAAAATTAAATATATTAAATAAGAATAAATAAAAATTGAAAGGATTAAAAAAATTCAAACCATTCTAAAATTTTTTTGGTTGATTATATTACAACCCTATCTAATATCATCTTCAAAATTGGGACATTTTGGAGGTTTTTTTGGGGTTTGATTTTTTTATAAATAAATATTATAGAAGTTTTCAAAAGTTCCCCTTGCCTCAATTATAAAAGCTCCCTTCCACCATCAAATATCAACATTCTTTTGAGCCTTCAAAATCTATCATTAACTAAACATTTTACTTCTCAACATCCCTAGAAATATTCTTGAGTTACTTATATTCTTCAAGGACCAACTCTATTGCTCTACGGGGAGATTTAGAGAGGCCACATCGAAGAAGAGGTAATATCATTTACTAATACTGTCAAACTTCTTTCTTCATCTACTTCCACCGCAAGAGTTGTTTAATTATAATGTAATAACTATATTATTACATATATACATATAGGTTATTATTATTATAAAAAAAACCATATTCCACCTTCTACCCATCCAATGAAATATGGAATCACCACACATGTGTATGTACTACTTACACTCTCCACACCATGGTATAGTACTTTTTTAACCACCACGATACATGGATGATTATAATGAAGGAATTAATATAAATATAAATTTTTAAAATAAAATAATATTTATCTTGAAATACTATACACTATACACTTCAGTACCGTCCAATATTTATGGTAACTATATTGTCGCTCATGCATACATATGAATTACTATCTAGAGGATGTGATGTGCTTCATTCTATATAAATATTCATTAAAAATGGTTATTTAACTTAAATTAATGAATAAATATGATATAATATACACTAATACCTTACTATTAATTATTTAACTATAACCTAAAAAGTGGAATAATAACTTTTCTGTCAAAACATGCAAAATAAAATAAAGCATTTAATACATGAATAATGAGTAGCAATGATATATTACAAACAAATAGCTGAAAATATGATCATAAATGTTATCATAAAAAGGAGTATTATTTTTTAATAAATAAATTATATAATTTAAATCAGTATACAAGTGTTTCAGATACATATGAATCATATTTGACCTCGGGTAAGCGATAATTTTTTAAATCACATTTTTATCTAAGATTGTTTGTAAATAAGTATTTATTGAAGATATATTTATCATTCGTGTACATGTTTTATAAAAAATATTCTAATAACATTTTGACTATTGTTATATGTTTGTTTAATTTCAATTTTACCCATTTTTACTTTTACTAGATGGTTTGGAAGGTATTGTTCTTTTATTTATCAGATGATGTAATTTTTGACATTTCCATCAAAAGTACGACAATAATGTTTTCTAACATAAACGTCATGAATGTATTTTTACATATTAATAATTCTTTATTTACATGGGTATTCCTCTGCACTATTTCATGTTTATTTTATACTAATATTTTTTTTAAACAAATTGGTATTGTTAGAAAAGAAAAAAAAATTAATAATAATTTATACTTTCATCTATAATTAAGTACTACTGTTTTACGAAAATTATTTTCCATCTAATATGATATAGGGATATGTTTCTATCCTAATTATAAAATTGATTTTATTGAGTTTATTATGGAATTGTTTTTTGAAATCCATTTATTTTGGAATGTTTATTTTGAAAACCATTTTATTTCATTGGTTATGTTATGATGAATGATTTATGTTTTTTTGGGACATGTAATATTTATTTCATTATTAGACCATTGGGAACTATATCTCCCTAAAATTCATTGATAAATTGTTTATATTTCATGAGGTAGACAATACTGGAATGGAATATAAATCTGGTTCAATAATACATGGTCTGAACAACATCTAAACCATGTTCAGTAATGGAATTCGTCCACTATGATGGTCTTGGAAGAAATTCATTTTCTACTATAGAAATCTTGTATTGTGACTATTTATTTTCTAGAATCCCATGTTTTATTCCAATTCAATTTTATCATGGTAAATGATCCATTATGAATTATTCCTTACGTACTGTCAAGATTTATTTCATGACACATGATTTTAATATATAAATATTATGTTCATGTTTTTATTTTATTATATTTAATCTTGATATATGTTCTCAATATATTCCCTTATAGAGAATTGAGATAATATTTTTATGTTTTTTTCCCCAATATATATAGAGAATTTCTATTTTGGAAAAAAGCTGAAGATCATTATGTGATATGTGGAAGATATTTCACCAAGATATAATATTATGTTCCATGT
Source organism: Viscum album (assembly GCA_963277665.1). Classification (NCBI taxonomy): domain Eukaryota; kingdom Viridiplantae; phylum Streptophyta; class Magnoliopsida; order Santalales; family Viscaceae; genus Viscum; species Viscum album. Next base: position 910,479,180 of record OY728148.1, read on the forward strand.
TTCCAAATACATTAAACGAATATGTTATTCGGTGATATATTTGTGCAATGTATTAACTATTTCAAAAATGAAATATACTTTTCTTGTGCATAAATATATGTTCATTATAATTTGTATCATAGAAAAGATTTATTAAATATTTTGAAACTAGGGGCGAAAACTTTAGTAATATTTCTCGAGCTATTTCTAAGGTATGTCTAGGGATGTCCTTAAGGGTAATTATAACTAAAGGATACACTACTATAATTATAGTGATGATCAAGAATAACCTATATTTAAACCAGATATATTAGATATAGAAATTACTCCCCTTTGGATAGGTTGTTTTCATAGTATGATTTTTTTTCTCACACAATTCTTGTAGGGATTCAGACAATGGACAGAACCCAATGGAACTGTGCTAATGATCAATGAACTAGGAAATTCAAAGGTTATGCTATTGAATAACCAAATGTTATGTGATATGGAATGAAAATCATATTTCAATAATTACATAAGATATGAATTATTCTGGACATCCAAATTAGTTGATAATAGAAAAAAATTATGTTGAGTCCATCATGAGGCAACACCGAAATTTTTTCTGTGGGTCTTCTAATCAACATATTGTTGAAAAAAGAATTAGTACCATTGATATGTTATTTTCCATCCTTCACTAATCGAAACATGAAAAAAAATAATTTAGGATGTTTATCATTTAAAGGTTGAAGCAGACCAATGGTGTACTCTATTCAAATATATAAGGATGAAAGATGAAATTGAACCCATGGAATGGGATGAGTTAGATATCATATTTTTCAATAATTACTTCCCTTTAATTCTTCAAAAAATATGTAAAAGGAGTTCATTGAGCATAATAAAAAGGATGATGAATCTGTTAGTTCATGTGAGGCAAATTTTACAGGGCTTTCAAGGTATGATTCTGGTTTTATCAGCCAATATGAATTTAATAGTGATCAATATTTCAGTGGATTAAAACTAAGTTTTCAAAGGTAATTATCTAAAAGAGACATTAGTAGCTATGAATATATTGTGTGTTCTGAAATCATGTTATAAATAGTTGTTGGTTTTATATATCAATCTCACGATTTGGATAAGAAATGAAAGATGTAAATTTAATGTAAAATATTAAAACAATGGTGAAAAGAAAATTAATGTTTCATTACGCTCAATGTGTGGATAGAAGAATAGAGAATATTTTAATAATGGGACTAGAAAATGGTTATGTGTGTAAAATATGGTCATCATGATGTTTAGTGTAGAATTAATGGGAAAAAGGTTTCTAATTTTGTGAATATATTAAAGACTATATAGAATGAACCAACACACTCCAAAGCTACAAGTGTATGGAAATGAGGAATTAGGCTAACCAATTCCAAAATATAAGGGTTAATTATAATGATAGACATCAGTAACTTCTTAAGGTAAAAGAAAAAGGAAAATCCAATTCCCTAATTCTTGGTTATGTTTTGTATGACAATGAAGTGGTATAATTGTTAGGTTTTTATGTAATGGGATTAAAAATAGTGTGGTTGAATCTCTTTTATTGTATTATGGAATATTTGAATATCTATGTATAGGTCTATTGTGGGGATCTATAATTATATGGTACTGGAAACCTTGAAATGAGATTGATATACTTTTGGAAATCACATGATATATGAATAATGAATGGATAAGGAGCTAAGGAGATGTTCGATTGTATTAATGATCTAATGACTGATATAAGGATAAAGTGATATCATGGTTTGAGTATATATAATTTATGGTACTTTTGGTGTGTGGAAAGAGTTAATTTCAAAAGAAATCATGTTTTTACTATGTTTATATGGTCATTCATGTTATAACCATGTTTCATGAGAATACATGATAAGGTATTCAAATATTTTGGAATGAGATAACCCAAAACTACCTTATAAGATATGGGAGAAAAATTTTATGTTCATTTATTTAACCTCATTCAAAAGTTTTGAAATTTTTAGTTTTTGGAAGGACTGTAATGATATCCATTTATGGATAGTATAAGTTATATTTTGTTTGAGTCTTGGTAGATTAATTTATTATCTCACTACAGGTGGACGTATTCATATTTGACTGCATGTGCTAAATTTTTTGTTGATATGGATGGAATGGTCTATCATTATATCACATGATCTGCTAAAACGTCAATAGAGAAAAATTCAACTTCATTTCATTAAATATTATATGAATAGGATGTATTTAAATTCATTTAAAATAGTGATAGTATAAACAAATCATGTAATCATTTATTCTCATGAAAAATTCATCAATTTTATGGAATGGATCTAGAAAACCAAAAATGTTTTATTAGTACCTTCTTATACAATGAATCAGCTGGTCCCTTAAATAATCATAGATTTATGGATTTCTGGATATCAACATTCTCCAATCCCAGTTCTCTATCACTCTCTATTATAACATGACATATATTTTTCCGTTCATATCCATGCTTTCACTTCTTGCCAAAATTCTCCTATGTGGAATCGTGGGGATGAGTTACTTTGGGAAACCATTATGTTTCTAACTTTTCTTTTTGAAAAGGATGTTTTATTATTAATTTTAAAAATGTGTGATTTTGTGAAAGAATCTTTCACGTAGTGAACTCTTTATAACCCTGAGGAATTTTGAGGGAGAAATTCATTTTAAGAGGGGTATAATGTAACACCATGATATTTAATGAGATAGATTTGTTGAGCCTTCAAGATTGAAAAAACCCTATCAATTTACCGTCTAAACTTCACTAAAACCAATCTAGAAGTCCTTTTATTCTTCAAATACCAACTCATGTGCTCTAAGAGGTGATGTAGATGAGGCACATCAAGAAGAGGTAATATTATTACCAATTATTTCAAACTTCATTATTCTTATACTTCACCCAAAAGAGTAGTTTCATTATAATGTAATAAATCCAGTAGTAATTATATATTAATATGTTATCAATATTATTAGACAACAATAGTCCATCTTCTACACATCAAATTAAGAATGAAATCACCATGCCTGTGTATATAAAAATCACCGTCTCCATGACGTGGTGTAATCCATTTTTCACCACCACCTTATATCGATGTGTATAATAATGGAAATAATATATATATATATATTATTTATATAAAATGATATTTATTTTGATATACTATATTCCATCCACTTCAATACCATACAAAAATTATGCGAATGGTTTCGTCACTCCTTCCTACGTACAACATACCATCCCCACAGTGCGATGTGATTCATTCTACATAATATTAATTAAATCAAGATTATATAAATGAATTTAATGAATAAATATGATATAATTTATATTAATAAAATTATTAAAATGATATAATTATAACCTAGACATATTAATCCAAACTTATCTGACAAAACATGCATAAGAACATAAAGCAGTTAATACCCGAATAATGAGAAATAATGAAATGTTACTAACAAACAGATGAAAATATGATCAGAAATGTTATAATAAATTTTTTTATGATTCTAGAATACAACTATTTTCTTAAAAAAATCATTATACAGGGGGGTCGGATAAATAAAAAATATATCTAACATATGGAAATTGATAATTTTGGAAAACATATTTTTATCCGAGATGGTTTATACGTAAGTATTTACATGGGATATATTTATCATCCATGTCCATGTTTTCTAAAATTATTCACATAAAATTTTTACTATTATTCTGTGTATGTTTAAATTCATTTTTCATCATTTTTACTTTTACTGTATTGTTTGGATGGAATTTTTCCTTCATTTAAAAAATGTGATACATTTTGACGTTTCTATAAAATTTATGAGAAGAATTTTATTTATAACTTATATACCATGAACGGATTTTTAAATCTTCGTAATGACTTATTCTTATGAGGATTAATCTATAATATTTCAGGTGTAATTAAAACTGAATATTTTTGTTTTAAATTTTCATGGCTATTATAGAATAGAAATTGTTTTTGAAGAAGAAAGGTTATTTTCCTCAAAAATTAAGTTCACGTATTTTATCAAAATTATTTTCCATCTAAGAAGATATAGGGTTTGATTTTTATTCCTATTATTACATTAATTTTATTTTTTTATGATGGAATTATCTATTTTATGTCAATTTATTATGGAATGATGTTTATGAAACCCATTTTGTTTCATGGTTTATGTTATGGTGAATGAATTATGTTTTTGTTGTACATGTAGAAATGATTTAATTATGAGATGACTGGGACATATATATTCAAAAAATGCATTGGGTATTGGTTTATATCTCATGAGATAGACATGGACTGAAAAAAAAATTAAATATGGTTCAACAATATAAGCTGGAATGGAAATTAAATCAATTTCAGTAAAGGACATTGTCCATTAGGATGGTCTTGGAAGTATGGACTTGGATACTACTGAAATTATATTATAACCGTATTTATTTCCCACAATCCAATTTTTTATGCCAATACTATTTTATCACTATTAATGTTACATTATGATTTATCCCTTACATACATCCAATGCATATTTCATGATCCAAGATTTTGATATTTAAACATTAAGTTCATGTTTTTAAATTCTTATGTTTATGGTTTGTTATATGTTCTCAATGATTACCCTTACTGAGCATTGGAGTCACCCATTTTATGTTTTCTTTTCCCCAGGATATAATGAATGGTTTTACGCACGGAAAAAAGAAAAGATCTATATTTGAGATGCTAAAGATCATTCACCAAGTTAGATAATTATGTTCTATGATTCCAAATTCACTAAAATAATGCGTTCTTTGGCTATATAGTTGTGTAATGTATTATGTATTCAAAAAAATAAATGTAATGTCCATGTATATCATGTTTGGGTCATTAAATTCATGGATTTTCATACAACCATTTTTAATGTAAAATAAGATTTATTTATTCATACTATAATTTTTTTCATGTTTTGTAACGACAATTTAAACATAATATAAAATTAAATATCAAATTTTTGGTTAGTTATAAATATAAAAAAAATAAATTAATACATTTTATCTATTGATTCATAATCAAAATAAATAAAAAGATGATATATGAGAGAATTTCGACTTCTATAAGATAATTAATACAATATTATATCACTTATGATGTTTTTATTCATTTTTCTAAGAGAACTCAGAACTATACACAAGGGAACTGACCATATAACCATGAAAAAAAACTCCAGGAATAATAATATTAAAAAATATAAACCTTTAAAAGAGAAATTATAGAATTTAATATGATTATAATAAATAAAATATTTGTTTAATATGTTCCTTATTATGTAATTAAATATACATTATGATTATTCAATACATAAAGTATAAGTGAGGAATGCTTTCAGACAGAATTTTTTTATAAGGATTTAGCCTTAAACCATGCTTAAAATTTAATTAAATGAATAATTCACATTGAGGATCTTTTCATGTTGAGAGTTTTAGAGAATTAGGACATAACTATTACATCTCAAAAGATTACAAGGTAGAAACTTCTACATAGTTTCCATTTTTTTCAAAACATGAACTCTTGAAAAAAAGAGACATGTCTAGTTCCATGTTTAAGACATCGTGACTTCTCCTTGATCCCTTCCTTGACCCTATTCCACATTATGTCCTGTGAAAAAAAATTCAAAAACATGGGATGAGCATAAAAAGATCAGTAAGGGATACAGAAAGAAAGAAAACTGTTAGTTTTTCAAAACAATATGTAAACCATGAATACTTTAACATAAGTAATACTTTTCACCTTTATGAAGTAGTTAATACTCTTCACTGAATAAAAGATCATTGCGTACCCTTTTCTAACCAATATATTACCATAAACCCATATAATGAACACCTATCATATAAAGGTAACTTGGGACATAAACATAATTAAATGGAATAACTATACAGCCGACTTCCACACATATCACTAAATAGAATAGCCATACGGCCGACTTCCATACCCAATGCATTGGAGTTTATAACATAATCACACGTCTTGGTATTCACGGCACCACCCGTCATTTGGTTTATCACGTAACCACCCATCAAATGTCCAAGTACCATTATAAAAACATAAGACATAAAACATATATAAAGGAAATAAAACATTTACACATTTCAATCACAATATATCACTTAAATATATTTACATAACAATTCCATTTTCAAAACAATTTTCAATACCAAAAATACGTAAAAGATTATAAGGTATTTATTTTATTTTATAAACATTACGTCTTGTTGAGGAAGCCAAATATCAAATAATCCTCGTGGCAGTGGAAAGGTTTTTGTCACCGCGTACGTTAAAAAGAATATACTTTTTTGTCATTTAGTAAAACGCTTCATAGAGAACAGATTCCTTTTGAATAAAATTAAAATTCAAAAGTGTTTATACAATGTATAAAAGAAAGTATTGTATTAATGAAAAATATGTATAATGACCCATTCTTTACATACATTGTTATTCCTTCAGAATTGAATCACACTTATTAAAACATATAAAAAAACTATTAAAGGACCGTATAGGTATAGTGTCTTTAGAAACTCGGAAACAGAAAAAGTTGGTTCATAAATCATCTACGTTGTCTCCCATTTATTTCATCATGTCTAGAGTCCATTTTTGGAATATCCTACTTAATAACCTTCTTCCTGCCCTAGGGAATGAAAACATCAAAAGGGTGAGCTCAAATTCTCAGTAAGGGTAATCAAAATAAATATCAATCACACTATATTCATAAAAACATAACATTTTGGAAATCGTAACCTGCAAAAGAGATCATAATTTCATAACATGGGATAATTCATAGTAGTGAAATGTAATACCAAAAAATCATAACTTAAAACATGAATCTTTGTGGCATACACACATAATCATAGAAAATCATTTCTTAGTAGTCAAGACTCATTGCAAATACTATCTTAGCGGACAAAGTCCTTTTCTGAACCGAGTTCACTCCTCATTTTAGTCCTGTTTCACTGAACCGGTTTAGCCTGCCTTTCTTTCCATGTTTATCTCATGAGATATAAATATTTACCCAATGAAATGGAGGGAGATATAGGCCTCACCCATCTCATAATGATACCATTCTTATGTGTTCCACAAAATCATAAACCATACATCATAGCATAACCCATGTAATAAAAATGGGAATCTTAAATATCATGCCATCATAACATAATCCAGAAAAGGAAATCATAAAAATAATTCCATCATAACATAATTAAATCAATGTCAAAAAATAGGGATAGAAATAGAACCCTATATTATCTTAGATGGAAAATAAGTTTGATAAAAGACTTGAACTCCATTCTTGAGGAAAATATCCTTTCTACTTCAGAAACATTTTTCCTTTCTTAACATGCCATACAATTTTGAACTAAAAGAAGTTCATTAAAAATAAACTTGAAAACTCTTAAAGGAATCTTCTTGGAAATAATGTTTTAAAAATCCATTCATTCTGTATAAGCTAAAATAACATTCTTCTCGTACTTTTGTCGGAAAAGTCAAAAAGTACCTTGTACGAAAAATGACAAAAGATTCCTTTCATATCTTTTACTAAAATCTCAACGAACGCTAAAATTGGATTTAAAAAATTGTATAAGGATATAAATATTAAATATTGAGGAAACATGGATGTAGATGATAAATATTCCCCTGTAAATTCTGAAGTATAAACAATCTCATATAGAAATTGAGATTGTGAGATTTTCCCTTACCTTAGGTCTGATTTGCATCATAAGTGTCCAAACCTCTTGTATAATGATTTTAATAAAGTCATTGACTTATTGCAGAATCATACTCATTGTTATGATATCATATATGGTCATATTCTTAGCTTCTTATTATTAATATTTCATTGATACTTGTTATTCGGGTGTTTATTACTTTTTGTTCTTATGCGTGTTTTGTCGAATAAATTATTATTCTTCTTTTAAATTATATATACCTCATTTAAATAAAGGTATTAGCGTAATATATATCATATTTATTCACTCAATTCATTTATGTAATTATTATGAAATGAAAATCATATAGAACGAGTCACATCACATCATGGAGATGGTATTCTGTACGTACGCACGAGCGATGATATCGTTCCCATGATCGTGGAATTGTATTGGAGTGTATGTATACTATTTTATAATCAATATAACTTTAAAATAATCATATATATTTATTATTTACACCATTAAACCCATCCAAGTAAGGTGGTGGTGGAAAATAGATTACACCACTACGTGGAGAGGGTATTTCGTACGTACTCACGCTCGGTGATTTCATTTTCCGTAGGATGCTTAGATGGTGAAATAGGGTTTTTTCATACTTATAATAACATTTCACTATATTAGTGATACTGATGTTATTAATTCATAATTAAACAACTAAATAAGAAGAAGTGGAAGAATAAATAAAGATTAAAGAATCAGTAACGGACATTACCTCTTCTTTGGAGGGCCTCTTTGAGACCTCCTTTTATGGCACTAAAATTGGACATTGAAGAAGACCAGGACCACTAAAATGTTTCTAGGGATGTGGAGAGAAGAAATTGGAAGGGGTTTGCCGAGCATGAGGGCTCAATGTGGTGTGAGGAAGAGAGGGAGGATGTTCCCTTTTATAAGGGAGGAGAGGGGCACCTTTGGAAAAACAAAAAATATTATTTTATTATAAAGTCATATTCTGTTTTAAATAGCCCAAAATTGATTTATTCCAAAGCTAAGGTGGGTATGGGTCTAAATCCTCTCATCCTATAGAATTTAGATAAGTCTAGGTTTCTATTATATCCTTATCATTTAGATTTATCTTTTAGTTAAATAATTTTACATTTACCGTGTCTTCTTGTTTTCTTACAATATAAGGTTAATAAACATACTATAACAAGCCAAACGAACCCGAAGTTGTTTATTATTAATATATATAACCGTATCTATGTAATTTTTCCGATCCTTTTATTTTTATGAATAAAATAACAATTAATAATATAATATTTGTTTAAAAACGTATTTTATGTTAATTTTGACAGAATTTGATAATTGATTTTTGTGAAAATCATAACAGAAATATTATTTCAAAAATATATATTTAATAAATAATAACATGTCATATTAATATAAACAATTATTGTAATTCATAAAAAGTCTCAAATAACAATTATTTGGGTATTTATAACATCAATTATGTCAATATTTCATTAATAAGATAATTACTGCATCATCATTGTGCCATAAATAAATTACATTATTTATTGTATAAAAATTAAAAATAAAATACCCACAAGTAAAAAATAATTTTATCTTTCTAATGAATATTTATAGTCGAATTTATCTTATGTATAACCCTATATTAAAAATGATTTACTTATTAAAATTTGATTTTAACTATTGTAACCCTTCTTTAAATAAATTAATAATAAATGTCCTAATCTAATCCAAGTGGGCCTAAATGGTTATATTTTATTCCTAAGTTTGTTTTTGATCGAATTAAACTTATGAAATAGAATTAGAACATGTGTTAGGGTAATAATAATATCATTTTTACCCTTAATTACCCTATTTATTTTTAACCTTTGCAAATAAAAGTCAAAAGTTACTATTCACCAAAAATTATTTTCATCTCATTGAACCACATTTTACTTACTGAAATCAACTGTGTCTCTCGGATTTTTGAAATTTCACTCATAGAAGCAGTAAAATTATGTTTTATGTAAATTTGCAAATTCTCCTACAAGGTTGGTAAAAGACGGTGAAAAGTTCAATAAAATTTTTATATATCTAAAATTATTATAAAATGACTCAAATAAATTGAATTGAAATTATATATGTATTATATATCAATTTTGACCTAAAATAAATTTAAATAAAATAAATAATTATTTAAATAAAAAGTCTGTTTTTAAATTGTATCCCAGTGTTTTCACAATACATAAAAAATTTAAAAGTTTTCAGAAAAATACCAAAATTTCACCCTAGGCTAATATCGATATGCCAAATCCAAAAATGAAGACCAATTTGAAAAATAAAATTTCTAAAATTTCAAAAACTGTGTATTACTATTCATAATGGCTAGTTTTAATAATATTTTAAAAGCATATCGATGTTTAGTGAAACTCGGTATTGCGTACGACGTAAGCTATTGAGGAAGGTCATGATTGCGTGTAAAGCAATCAAAGCTAGTATTGTGTGTAGTGAGAGATTCCTTTGATGATGTATATATCGTAAAAATAAATATTTCTCATAAAAGTCTTGGGTGTCACATTCTACCCCCCTTAAAATGAATTTCGTCCTCGAAACTCGTCACTTTGTAACAAACAGATGAGGATACCTCTCCCTCATCATATCCTCTAGCTCCCATGTAGCTTCTTCTAATTGGTGGTTCCTCCATAAAACTTTCACCAAGCGAGTGGTCTTGTTCCATAGGACTTTTTCGCTACAATCGAGAATCACTATCGGCTGTTCTTCATAGGAAGGATCTTGTTCCAGTGGTACAACTTCTGAGCTGAGTATATGTGAAGGATCAGGTATGTACTTTCTCAGGAGAGATACATGGAACACATCGTGAACTTGAGAGAGATTTGGTTGAAGCGCCAATCAGTAAGCTACATTTCCAACACGATATAGTATTTCGAAAGGACCGATATATCTAGGGCTCAACTTTCCCTTCTTTCCAAATCTCACGACCCTCTTCTACGGAGATATTCGTAAGAACACTTTATCACCCACTTCAAACTCTAGGTATTTTCTTCTGTTGTTGGCATAACTTTTCTATAGACTCCGAGCTGCTCTTTTGTGTTGTTGAATAGATCAGACCTTTTCTGCCATCTCATTAACAAGATCAAGTCCTAATAGCTTTCTTTCCCCTACTTCATCTCAGCAAGTTGGAGTTATGCATTTCATTCCATACATAGCTTCATAAGGAGCCATCTGAATACTGGAGTGAAAGCTATTATTATATGAAAATTCCACCAAATGTTGGTGTTGATCCCAACCAACTTTGAAATATATAGAGCAAGCTCTCAACATACCTTCTAGAGTTTGAATCTTCCTCTCAGACTAAACGTCTGTCTGAGGATGATAAGAAATTCTGAAACTCAACTCTGTATCCAGAGTATGCTGATGACTTCACCAGAACATTGAGGTAAACCTCCGATTCCGATCAGATAAAATGGAAAGTGGTACTCCATGAAATCTTAGCACTTCCTTTACATATATCCTGGCAAGCTGATCTAGAGAGAAATCCTCTCTAATAGAAATGAAGTGTGCAGACATTGTATGAGGATCAACTATGACCCATATAGCATTATTGAATTTAGATATTTTAGGATGTCCTGTGACAATGTCCATAGTGATGTTTTCCCATTTCCATTCAGGTATGGGTAATGGTTGTAACATCCCCTCAGACTACTGTCTCCCAGCTTTAACTTGCTGACAAACCAAGCATCGAGAGACATATTCAGCAACATCTCTTTTCATGCCATCCCGCCAGAAGTACTCTTTCAGGTCCCCATACATCTTTGTGCTTCCAGGATGAATAGAGAATGAAGAACTATGAGCCTCATCGATCAGCTCCTGATTTAATTCGAGGATGGGAGGAACACAAACCCTATTACTGAACTTTATTATCCCATCACAATCAAGGCTGAATTCTGGAACATTTCTCGCCTTCTTTTGTAACTCTATATCTTCTTTCTGGCCATATTTAATCTTCACATGTATAAATGGTTGAACATTCATTTGAGAAAGATACGATTTTCCCCTTTCATACAATTCCAAGATCCATCCTTCGAAAATCCAAAAATATTGGATATTTTGTGATCCTCGTCATGGATAAGCTTGCATGGTCTTGTCGACATAATGCATCATCCACCTTGTTTGCATTCCCAAGGTTGTAGTGAATTGAGCGGTCGTAATCCTTAAACAGCTCCAACCATCTTCTTTGGCGCAAATTCAACTCCTTTTGTGTGAAAATATACTTTAAAAATTTATGATCTGTATAAATATCACACCATTCTCCATAAAGATAATGCCTCCAAATCATTAATGCAATGATTACCGCATCTAAATCCAAATGATGAGGTGGGTAATTTTTCTCATGGATTTTCATCTCTCGTGAGGCATAAGCTATCTCCATATCGTTTTTCATGAGAACACACACGAATCCCTTCTTGCATGAATCACTGTAGATCACAATCCTTTATCCACTACAAGGAAGTGTGAGCACAGGTGCACTGGATAACCATCTTTTCAACTCCTTGAAATTTTTTTCACATTCCTCCGTCCACACGAACATAACACCTCTTCGAGTCAACCTGGTGAGTGGATTAGATAATCGTGAAAAATCTTTCACAAAACGTCGATAATATCCATCCAAACCAAGAAAACATCAGATCTCAGTTACTATTGTTGGTCTCGACCATCTTTCGATGACCTCTATTTTTCCTGGATCCACAGATATCCCATATTTTGAGAATATGTGACCAAAAAATGCAACATTTCGAAGCCAAAATTTACACTTGGAAAATTTGTCATAAAGCTTATCCTTTCTCAGGGTCTTCAATACAATTCTCAAGTGATCTTCATGTTCTTCCTTTCTCTATGAATAAACAAGAATATCATCTATAAAGACTACCATAAACTGTTCAAGATAGTCTCTAAAGACTCTATTCATTAGATCCATGAAGATAAAAAGGGCATTAGTAAGACCAAATGGCATCACTATAAATTCATAGTGTCCATACCTTGTACGGAAAGCCTTCTTTGGTATATCCTCCCTTTTGACCCTTAATTGATGATACCCTGAATGTAGATCAATTGTGGAAAAGTATTGAGCTCTTCTTAGTTGGTCAAATTAGTGATCAATGTGTGGGAGAGGACATTTGTTCTTGATAGTGATATTGTTATGTTCTTGATAATCAATGTAGAGTCTCATTGATCCATCTTTCTACTTAATAAACAGAACATGTGCTCCCCAAGGTGATGCACTAGGGCGTATGAATCCCTTATCAAGATTCACTAGGAGTTTCTTCTTCAATTCCTGTAACTCAATTGGGTCCATTCTATAAGGTGTATTTGAAATAGGCAAAGTACCCAGTACGAGTTCTATTGAAAACTCAACTTCACGATTTGGTGGAAGACCTGAAAATTCCTCTGGAAAAGCATAATCAAACTCTTATAAAATGGGCATATTCTTAATCGTGAGTTTCTCACCAACCATTTGAGATTAATAACCCTCATTTAGTGGAATCAATACTCATAAGATGGAAGAAATTTCCACTAGAATGTTATGTTCATCCTAGCATCGATAGACGATCATTGATAGATTTGGAATATGAAATGTGACATTCCTTCTTTGGAAATTGATATGATCTCCATATAGAGAAAGCCAATCCATTCCATGATTCACATCAAATTCCAATATAGGAAGGATCACATGATTTTCAGGAAGCTCTTTCCCAAAACTTCAATCGGAGAAGAATTATAAACATTTGATGAAACTGTTGTGCCATTAGGGGTTGTCACAGCTAACTCAACATCTAATTGTTGAGGTAATACAGTGATATCCTTAGAAAATTCATTAGAAAAAAAATAGTGGGTGGATCCAGAATCAAATAAAACATTTTCTACATTAGGGTGGATGGTAAGTGTACCTTTAACCACTACGTTATCATACTCCACATCACTGATAGAAATTGTATGTTACATTCCTTGGTATTTAGCCTTAAGAGTTTGTTGATGTCGATCATCATCAACTACCCTTGGATTAGGGTATTGATTGGCATAATTCCAAATTTCCTTGCACTTTTAACATTGAAGTGTAATAGGTGCACTCTGTGTAGCATTTTCATTGTTTGCATCACCAGACATATTTTTCCCATCATTACGGCATTCAAATGCCCGATGACCTTCCTTTCCAAATTAGAAACATTTACTTGTCCCTTTAAGACAACTCCCTCCATGTTTCCTTCCACACATTGAGCATAAGTAAAAATTGATCTTCTTTCCAGTGTGCTCTTTTTATTTTCCATTGAATTCCATTTTCTTCTTCTTATCAAACCCATATTACTGATGGGTTACTCTAATCTCCATCTCAACTTTGAGAGCACATCGAATTATTTCTTTGTAGCTATTGTAGTCCCTTATGACTAATTCCCTTCTATGACTTGGTTTTAAGCCACTAAAGAATCGATCGATCTTACTCTCAGGTTGGATAATAATACCAGAAGCGTACCATGCAAGTCTTTTAAAAAAAATTTGTAGGTACCAACTGATTCATCATCCTTTTGAATTAGTTCAAGAAAATCCTTCTCCATATTTGTTCATAGAATACGAGGAAATTATTTATTAAAAAATAAGTTATTGAACTCATCCCATTCCATGGACTCAATTTCATATCTTGGTCTCATATTCATGATAATATTACACCATAAATTAGCTTCACCTTCCGAATGATAAACTGCTAAGATGACTTTATCATGTTCAGCACATTGATGAACTGGAAATATCTTTTTAGCAGTACTGATCTATTATTCAGAAACTAATGGATCAGTAGACCAGCTGAATGAAGGCGGGCGATGCCTCATAAAGGATTCAACAGAATGTTGCTCATTCCTTTGCTCATTTGGAAGTCCGGCATGATTCATAGCTTGAGAATGTTGTGTGAGTATGGCTACAATATTTTCCATTTTAGCTCCAATAACGTTTGGTTTCCCAGGGGGCAATCATTGCATTGCCCGTTGCATTCCGCATTAACATGGTTCCTTCGAGTTCTAGCCATTGACTAAAACCAAGAAGAATAGTGTGAGAAACACTAATTATAATAGGAAAAACACATAATCAAGAATAAAATTTCACACTTAATGTCTTATCATAGGTTATTCATGGCCATTTCTAAAACACTAATATTTTGTTCTGGGCTTAGACCTATCCTTAGGGTTCTTACTATGGCGTTCACTTCCTAGTTTCCAAAGGTTTTCTATACCTTTCCTCTGATACCAACTATAACGATCCATACTTTACATACATTGTTATTCCATCAGAATTAAAGCACAATTATTACAACATATAACAAAACTAGGAAAATACTGTATAGGTATAGTGTCTTTAGAAACTGGGAAACATAATCAACTGGTTCATAAATCATCTACGTTGTCTCCTATGTATTTTATCATTTCTAGAGTCCCTTTTTGGCATATCCTACTTAATAACCTTCTTCGTGACCTGGGGAAATAAAATATCAAAAGTGTGAGCTCAAAATATTGGTAAGGGTAAAAAAAAGAAATATAAATCACACCATATTCATAAGAACATAACATTTTGGATATCTTAACATGCAAAATAGATCATAATTTCATAACATGGGATAATTCATAGTAGTGAAATGTAATCCCAAAAATCATAACTTACATCATGAAACATTGTGGCATAAACACATAATCATAGAAAATAATTTCATAGTAGTCAAGACTCATTGCCAAGACTGTCTTAGCGGACAAAGTCCTTTTCTGAACCGAGTTCACTCCTTGTTTCAGTCTCGTTTCACTGAACTGGTTTAACCTGCCATTCCAGCTATGTCTATCTCATGAGATATTAATCTTTACCCAATTCATTGGAGGGAGATATAGGTCTCACCCATCTCATAATTATACCATTATTATGTTCACCACAAAATCATAAACCATACATCATAGCATAACCCATGTAATAAAAATGGGAATCATAACATAATCCATAAAAGGAAATCATAAAAATAATTCCATCATAACATAATCATATAAATTTTAAAAAAAATAGGGATTGGAATAGAACCCTATATTATCATAGATGGAAAATAATTTTGATAAAACACTTGAACTCCATTCTTGAGGAAAATATCCTTTCTACTTCAAAAATATTTTTCCTTTCTTAACATGTCATAAAATTTTAAACTAAAAGAAGTTGATTAAAAATAAAAATGAAAACTCGAAAAGGAGGATTCTTGGAAATAATGTTTTAAAATCCATTCGTGCCGTATAAGATAAAAAAACATTCTTCTCGTACTTTTGTCGGAAAAGTCAAAAAGTACCTTGTACGAAAAATGACAAAAGATTCCTTTCATATCATTTACTAAAAACTCACCGAAGGGTAAAATTGTCATTAAAGAATTGTATATGTATATAAATATTACATATTGAAGAAATATGGATGCGGATGATAAATATTCACTAGTAAATTCTGAAGTATAAACAATCTCGGATAGAAATTGAGATTGCGATATTTTCCCTTACCTTATGTCTGATTTTCTTCGTAAGTGTCTGAACCTCATGTATAATTATTTAAATAATGTCATTGACTTATTCCAGAATCATAATCATTGTTATGATATAATATATGGTCATATTATTAGCTTCTTATTAGTAATATTTCATTTCTACTTGTTATTTGGGTGTTTATTACTTTTTGTTCTTATGTGTGTTTTGTCGAATAAATTCTTATTCTTCTTTATAGGTTATAGATACCTCATTTCAAGAATGGTATTAGTGTAATTTATATCATATTTATTCACTAAATTCATTTCTGTAATTATTATGGAATGAAAATCATGTAGAACGAGTCGCATCACATTGTGGAGACGGTATTTTGTACATACGCACGAGCGATGATATCGTTCCCATGATCGTGTAATTGTATTGGAGTGTATGTATAATATTTCAGAGTTAATATTACTTTAAAATAATCATATATTTATATTCTTTACACCATTATACCCAACCGAGTAAGGTGTTGGTGGAAAATAGATTACATCACGACGTCGAGACGGTATTCCGTACATACGCAAGGGCGGTGATTTTGTTATCCGTAGTATGGATAGATGGTGAAATAGGGTTTGTTCATATTTATAATCACAAATAAAAATATTAGTGATACTTATGTTATTAATTCATAATGAAATAACTAAAGAAGACGAAGTGGAAGAAGAAATAAAGATTAATGAATCAGTAACGGACATTACCTCTTCTTTGAAGCGCCTCTTTGAGACCTCCTTTTAGGGAACTAAAATAGGACATTGAAGAAGACCAGGACCTCTAGGATGTTTCTAGGGAAGTGGATTGGAATAATTTTCAGGGTTTGGCCGTGCTTTAAGGCTCAAAGTGGTCTGAGGAAGAGAGGGAGGAGTGTTCCCTTTTATAAGGGAGGAGAGGGGAACCTTTGGAAAAACTAAAAATATTATTTTATTATAAAGTCATATTCGGTTTTAAATATATCCAAATTGATTTATTTCAAATATAAGGTGGGTATGGGTTGAAATAATCTCATCCAATATAATTTATACAAGTTTAGGTTTCTATTTTAACCTTATCATTTAGATTTAACTTTAAGTTAAATAATTTTACTTTTACCGTGTCTTCTTGTTTTCATACACTATAAGGTTAATAAACATACTATAACACGCCAAACAAACCCCAAGATGTTTATAATTAATATATATATCCTTATATAAGTCATTATTCAGAACCATTGATATTTAGGAATAAAATAACAATTAATAGTATAATATTTGTTTTAAAAACTATTTTAAGTAAATTTTTATACTATTTGGTAATTGATTTTTTTGAAAATCATAACAGAAACATTAGTTCAAATAAAATTAATTAAATAAATTCTAAAATGTCATATTAACATAGAAAATTATTTTAATTCATAAAAAGTCTCAAATTACATTTATTTGGGTATTTATAACATTAATGTTGTCAATATTTCATTACTAAGATAATTACTGCATCATCATTGTGTCATAAATAAATTAAATTATTTATTATCTGAAAATTACAAATAAAATACCATTATGTAGGAAATAGTTTTATATTTCTAATTAATATTTATAGTCAAATTTATCTTATGTATAACCGTATATTAAAAATGATTTACTTATTAAACATTGATTTTATCAATTTTAACCCTTTTGTAAATAAATTTATAATAAATGTCCTAATCTAATCCATTTGGGCCCAAATGGTCATATTTTATTTCTAAGGTTGTTTTTGGTCGAATAAAACTTATCCAATATAATTAGGACTTGTTTTAGTGTAAATACTATATCATTTTTACCCTTAATTGCCCTATTTACTTTTAACCGTGGTAAATAAATGTAAAAAGTTACTATTCACATAAAAAATATTTTCATCTCATTAAACCACATTTTACTTACTAAAATCAACCATGTCTCTCGGATTTTTGTAATTCCACTCACAGAAGCGGTAAAATTATGTTTTATGTAAATTTGTGAATTCTCCTAGGAGGTGGGTAAAAGACGGTGAAAAGGTCAATAAATTTTTTATATATCTAAAATTATTATAAAATGACTCCAATAAATTGCATTGAACATATACAGGTATTCTTTATCTATTTTGACCTAAAATAAATTTAAATAAAATAAATAATTATTTAAATAAAAAGTCGGTTTTTAAATGGTAACCCAGTGTTTTCACTATTCATCAAAAATGGAATGTTTTCAGAAAAATACCAAAATTTTACCGTAGGCTAATTTCGATATTCCAAATCCAAAAATGATGTCCATTTTGAAAAATAAAATTTACAAAATTTTAAAAAGTGTGTATTTCTATTCATAACGGCTAGTTTTAATAATATTTTATTAGTGTATCGATGTTTAGTGAAACTCGGTATTGCGTACAACGCAATCTATCGAGGAAGGTTGCGATTGTGTGTAAAGACAGCCAAGATAGTATTTTGTGTAGTGATTGATTCCTTTTATGATGTATATAACATAAAAACAAAATATTTCTCATAAAAGTCTCAGGTGTTACAATATGTCTCAATGAAAGGAGATTGACACGAAGTCTCATACCTCGTGTCTGACTTGACCTGTTCGTTATTTAATATCCTGAATAATAAAATAAAGTTAATTTATAATTTTTTAAGAACCTTTTTCGAGTTTATTATTCCTTTTATATAACTTATTACCATGTTATAAATATTATGTAATCATTTAAGTTAATAACGTTCATTTTGCCGATATTTCGTACTTGAGTAAAAAATGAACACCTTTTATTTACATGTCATCCATGTGGTCAATACTCCATTATATCTAGAATGATATTCATGATTAAGATATCATATATATCATATATATCCAGTATATAAATGTTTTTATAATTGTACAAAACATTTGTAGATAAGAAATGAAATGCACCGTTCATGGAGATGGTAAGTCGTACGTACGCATGAACACTAATTTATTTTCTATTTCTTATTTTAATTGAATTAAAACATAATGATACATAGTTATGTTATAATTTTAGTATAATATAATATATAATACCATTAACTCCTTCCTTTATACATCCCGCATAAGGCATTAATGAATCATATCACTTTGAGGGGGCGGTAGTCGACACATTCTCAAATGAGATTATCGTATTTACCCACTATGGAAACCATACATGTGTGATATAATTGGGATGTACAGAATCATAAGTAAATAATAAACATAATATATATCATATATATATATAATTTTCCATCATAATTTCCACCATGAGAGGCGTTTGGAGATATTCAAATAATCATCATTTCGTGAGGTGTTAGTTTACCATCCAAAAAAACATTATGTTCTTCACCCATTAGATGGAGGTGTGTGTAACTGTAGTTTGAATAATTCTCATAAATAAATCATAGTATATTATGGATACTTTTTTTGATACAAAATAAATGAATATATAGATTTTAGGGGTTGGAGAAGTAAAATAAAAGAAAACAATTTAAGAGAACCCATTACATTTAATTAGGGAAACTCCCTTTGGTTTGAACCAAAGGACTTCTTGAAGTGCTTTATGCATAAGTTAAGGATTCACGTGGGAGGATAGGGTTGTGTGGATCTTAGTTGGGAAGTGTTTGAATGAGCCAAAAGGCTTTAGAAGTGTGACGAATTGGATAGATGTGGTCTTCTTTTATAAAGGAGAGGAGGGGCTCTTTAGAAAAGTGTGAAAACATTATTTTATTATATAATTATATTCAGCTTATATTGGTCCAAAAATCATTATAGTAGAAGATAGGATTACTCATGGTCGAAATATAATCATCCAATAAGAATTAAACATGATTTGGATAATATTTTAATCAGTATAATCTTATTTATTTTAATGATTTATTAATGAGGTAAACACTACATCATTTTTGTGTAATAAATAATTTAATTCATTTGATGTATAAAAATTAAAAAAAAATACCAGGATTTAGGAAAGAGTTTTATCTTTTAAATGAATATTATTAGTCGAAAATATGACTATATAACATCCTATAAAAATTAATTGTCTAAAATATTTTTGTTAATGTCAATTTTGTCTTTACATTAAATTAATTAATCTAAATTGTCATTTTCACTCCCAAGTTGATCAATGGGGTCCCAAAATAGTCCCAAAGATTCCCATGGTCCTAAATGACTCATCCAATAAGGTTTGGTAAATTATTATGGTAATTTTGAGTTATTATAATATTCTTTTAACCTTGAATTACAATATTAACCTTTAACTGCGGTAAATTAATATCAAAAGTTACTATTCACCAAAAATTATTTTCATCTTAGTGAAAAAAATTTACTTCTTGATAAAAATCATATATTTCTGATTTTTTAAATTAAATTCACAGAAGTGGTAAATTTTCCTTTAGATGAAAAATTCATTTTTTCTAACTACCACTAAGTGGTTTCAGTATTCATCAAAAATTGAAGTTTTTTAAAAAAATACCAAAAATTCAGCCTAAGCTATATTTTATATCCTGAAATAAAAAATGATGTCCATTTTTCCAAATTCAAAACATAGAAGTGGAATTAATTAATTTTAAAATTAATTCCCGTTATCAAACAAAATATCGTGTTTTTTAGACACAATAACTATCAAAAGATTGATATTTGTTTATGTCCAATATAAAAGTGAAATTAATTCCAATGACCCACATTGAATTAAATGGTAAAAATATATATATATTTCGCATTAAAACCAATTAAAATGATAATCTAACCATATAAATAAATTAGATTTAAATTCACTTTTGAATTAAAATAAAACATTTTTCACAATTCATTAAAAAATGATCTTTATCAGACAAATATCCAAAAAATACCGAACATAAATATTTATGTCCCCATTCTAAATATGGATTTAATTTGGTCATATAGAATGTATTAATGTGACCAAAAATATATTTAAAAATTGTTCTCTATTAAAAGGTGGTAAACTGACCTTTTAATATAAATTACGCTTAAAATTAGATTCATTGACATTTTAAACCTCTGAATATTATTGAATAAATGTAAATACATGTATAATCATATTGTAGTTAGTTTCGTTCATTCCCGCCAATACAACTTCTAGGAGTTAATGACCATTTAAAATAATAATATTATATTATTAGTGTGCAACGTAAGATTTTCAAAGAAACATGTTGTGGCGTGTCGGGTACGCTATCGAACATAGAAACCCTTTTAAATTAAAATTAATATTAAATTGAAAAATATTAATAAAAACCAAAATCTTTTATTCTTCATTTACATTGGATGTTACATCCTTCCCCCCTTTTGGAAGTTGCGTCCTCACAATTTTTATTCACTTATCAAAATAAGTGGGGTTATTTATCCCTCATATAATTTTTAGATTCCCATGTTGCCTCTTCAACTATATGGGTATTTAACAAAACATTTACCTATTTAATTACCTTATTCTGCACCACCTTCTCTCAACGGTCAAAAATCTACACTAGTTTTTCTTCATAAGAGAGATTCTCTTCCAACTAAACTACCTCTCGGATCTAAACATGAGATGGATTTGGTATATACATTCTCAACATAGAAACAAGAAAAACATTATGTACCTAGGATAAACATGGAGGTAAATCCACACTGTACGCAACTGATCAAACATTCTCCATAATTTCATAAGGTCCAATGAACATTGGACTCAACTTCCCCTTCTTACCAAAATTCATCACACTTTTCCATGGATAATATTTGAAAAATACGTGAGCACCTACCTCAAAAAAAGATCCTTCCTTTGGTTAACTGCATAACTTTTTTGTCTAATCTGAGACCTTCTCATGTGCTTCTGAATCAACTGAACTTTCGCTGCCTTCTCTTATACAAATTATGGTCCCATCACCTTCCTTTCACCTACTTCATCCCAAAAAGCATGAGTTCGATGACACATTCTATATAATGCCTCATATAGAGCCATATTTATACTGGAATGAAAGATGTTATTATAAGAAAATTCAACCAAAGAAAGATTTTGTCCCAAAATCCATGGTAATCCATCAAGGAAGCACATTACATATCCTCCAAGGTCTGAATTGTTCGTTCTGACTGCCCATTTGATGGAGGATGAAAAGTTGTACTAAAATTTAATTCAGTACCCAATGACTTCTGATGGCCTTTCCAAAAGATTGAAGTAAACTTGGGATCACAGTTAGAAACAATAGAGATCGGAACTCCATGTAACCTAACTATATCATTAACTTACAATAGAGAAAGATGATTTAGAGACAATGTTCTCGAATAGGAAGTAAATGAGAAGATTTAGTCAATCGATCAACTATAACCCAGATTGCATTATTACCTCGAGATGACTTTGGTAATCCCACAACAATGTCCACTGATATATTTTCCAATTTCCAATATGGCACCGATAGAGGATGAAGCATCCCTTTCAGTAACTGGTGCTCTTCATTAACCTGTTGACAATTCAAACACATCATATTAAAATCAGCAATATCTCTTTTCATTCCACCACACCCATAATACTCAGAAAGATCTCTATACATCTTAGTAATGACAAGATGAACTAAAAAAGAGGAACTATGATATTCACATAATAACTCATTATTTAGATTTGATTCACAAGGTACGCATAATCTTATTCCAAATATCAAAATACAATAATTATCATCATTAAAATAATTCAACATACCCTTCTGAACCAACACTACCATTTTATACAACTCATTTTCTTCCTTCTACGCCTGCTTTAATCTGTCTGATAGAGATGATCTCACTAACACCTGATACAAAACAAAATAATTTCTTGAACCAAAAACTACTATTCCATAATTCATTAAATCATAAATCAAAGTATCTCATTCCAACCATATCATAGTTAATGGAGCGTTACTTTTTTCGACTCAAAGCATCGGCCACTTTATTTGTTTTTACCAGATGATAAAGGATTGTGCAATCATAATCCTTGATTAATTCCAACCATCCCATGGGTCATATGTTCAATTCTTTCTGAGTGAATATATACTGTAAACATTTTTTATCAATGTATATTTAACACTTCACTCCATACAAATGATGCCCCCAAATTTTTAAAGAAAAAACAACAACAGCTAATTCCAAATCATGTGGAGGAAAATTTAACACATGTGGTTTCAACTAACGTGAAGAATAAACAATTACCTAATCATTGTGAATTAGAAAACAACCCAATCCTTTCAAAAAAACATCACTGTAGATAACAAACTCACCATTTCTGGAAGGAATTACCAAAACAAGATCATTCACCAATATTCATTTCAATTCCTGAAAAAAATCATCACATTCTTTTGTCCAGATAAAGTTAACACCTTTTTGAGTTAACTAAGTCATTGGACTAGATAATCATGCAAAATTTTCATCAAACCTCTGGTAATGACCTACCAAGCCACGAAAACTATGAATCTCATCAATATTTGTGGTTCGTGGCCATTCTTCAACAACTATGGTTTTGTCATGATCAACAGTTATGCCATTTTTTGAAATAATGTGACCAATGAAAGAATTATTTTGTAACCAAAACTCTGAATTGTTGAATTTCCCAAATAGTTTCTTTTCCATTAGGGTTTGAAAGTAAACCCTTAAATGACTTTCATGTTCCTCCTTAATTTTGGAATAAGCCAAAATATCATCAATGAACACAACCAAAAACGTATCCAAGAACTAACCGAAAATTCTATTCATAAGATTCATGAATACAACAGGTGAAATGGTTAAACCAAAAGGCATAACTAAAAATTCAAAATGTCCATATCTAGTAAGAAACGTTGTATTATGAATTTTTTCTTCCTTTACATTGAACTGACGATACCCCGACCTCAAATCATTCATCGAAAAATACTGAGCTCCCTAGAACTGATCAATGAAATCATCGATATAAGGCATAGGATACTTATTCATAATAGTGATGTTATTCAAAGCTCTATAATCAATGTAATGTCTCATTGAACCATCTTTTTTTTAATAAACATGATAGGAGCACCCCATGGTGATGTTCTCGGTCGATTGAACCCTTTATCTAATAACTCCTGCAATTACTTCTTTAACACTAAAATTTCAATTTGATCCATTTGATAAGGGGGTTTTAAAATTTTCTTAGCATCAGGAACTAAGTCAACAGTAAATTCAACTTCCCGATCAGGAATAATAGCAGGAAACTCCTCAAGAAAAACATCATGGTAATAATTTAACACTAGAACATCACTAATCTGAAATGTTCCTTTGTTTTCATCAATATGTTCATGGTAACATTCATTTCCATATTTTACTAGTTTCTCCGCTTCGTGATATGTTATCAACAGAAGGGTTTATTTTTGTATACAACCTAAAAATCATTATGAAAAGAAACATCTTTAGCTCTACAGTCAATCATATCATGACAAACAAAAAGCCAATCTATTCCCAATATAACAACAAACTC
Organism: Viscum album; assembly: GCA_963277665.1. Taxonomy (NCBI): domain Eukaryota; kingdom Viridiplantae; phylum Streptophyta; class Magnoliopsida; order Santalales; family Viscaceae; genus Viscum; species Viscum album. Next base: position 910,503,894 of record OY728148.1, read on the forward strand.
TATTAGAGGAAAAACAATATGTTTTGTAGGTAGATTCTTTCTACACACAAGGACAAGAATTTTCTTATGTTTTCTTTTTGTCTCTAAATTTCCACCAAGTGTTTTTACCATAAGTTTTGTATTCATATCTTGAGATGGAATTCCCAATTTACAAGAAAACATTATAGAATGAAATGAGTGTGTAGACCTTGAATCAAAAAACACTTTGGCATAATCTAAACAAACAAACAGTGTACGTGATAAAACTTCATTTGTTGGAAAAATATCTACAGAAGTAGTTGCAAAGGATTTTTCCACCCCTTTCTATTTGTATTATGGCTACATTCCATCGGTTGAGTTCATTGTTGGACACACATTTGCATAATGAACCATTTCATTACACATAAATAATCTTACTGATTATAAATCAGATTTTGGCTTACCATTACCTTGATCTTTTTCAATGAAATTGCGAGCCTTATGCCCCATTTTACCACATCGGTAGCACTTACCATAATTCCAAAGAAATTCCCCAAGATGATTTTTAACACAATTTTCACAAACTATAAACTTATGTTTCTTACCATCATACTTTTTTGAAGAGTTCTTCCCTTTCGCCTGCCTCCTAGACCTCTTATTTTGTTGTTTTTCAAAGAATAAATGATCATCAGCAAAATCCATTTCCACCTTCTCCGCACAAAAAACATGTTTTTCATAACATTTGAACTCACGAGAAGATAAATCCCTTAAATACACTGGCTTTAATCCGGAGTAAAAATAGTTGATTTTACTATCAAGATCTCGTATGAAATTTGAAGCATACCTTGACAGTAGAGTGAGTTTTTCATCATAATAAGCCACTGAGTCATCCACTTACCTCAATTACAGGAATTTTTTTCCATCCTAAGGTGAACCACCTTAGGAAAATATTTCTCAAGATACATACATTTGAATTCATCCCAATCGAGAGCATCAATCTCCTCACTATCCCTGATATTTTTCACCAATGACCACCACTGATCAGCTTCTCCTTCAAAATGGTAAACTACGAGACTATCTTTTTGATGTTCTGAACAACCCATAACATCGAAAATCATTTCCAGTGCTTTAATCCACCCTTCTGTTAGCACAGGATTAGATGATCCTCTGAATGATGGGGGATGTTGCCTCATGAAATTTTCCACTATTGACATGTTCTTATACAGTTTAACTAGATGATCTCTTGCATGGATATCACCACCATGTATATCATGATTCAACTGTGCCATCACTACAACAAACTTTTCCGTTTTGATTCTGACCATCTCAGGTTGCTGATTTGGAAGGTTGTCTTCCTCCGGATGTCGTCCCAATATAGCTTCCCTATTTCCTCTTCGGAAAACCATTCTAAACAAAGAAATATCTTAATCAAAGCATCATGGTAATATGTAAAAGCAATATGATTTCAATATTAACATAAATTACTTTATGGATATTATTTTAACAATACCATATCTTCTAAATTTATCAAAACTGACCTCTGATACCAACTATAAGGACCCGGCCTTAAACCTTGCATAATATTGAATTAAATGAATAATTCACATTGAGGAAATTTTTTGGTTTAGTGTTTTAGAGAATTAGTACATAACTATTACATATCAAAAGATTAGAAGGTAGAAACTTCTACTCATTTTTCAAGTGTTTTTATTAAACATGAACCCTTGAAAAAAACATTCATGTCTAGTTCCTTGTTTAAGACATCATGACTTTTCCTTGATCCCATCATTGACCCTATTCCCCATTATGTCCAATGAAAAACATTTCAAAAACATGGGATGAGCAAAAAAACCTCAGTAAGGGATACACAAAGAATGAAAATTGTTTTTTTTCAAAACAACAGGTAAACCATGATTACTTTAACCTAAGTAATACTTTTAATGTTTATGAATTAGTATATAATCTTCACTGAATAAAAGATCATTACATACCCTTTTGTAACTAAAATATTACCATAAAACTGAAACAAATAACACATAACATATAAAGTTAACTTGGGACATAAACATATTTAAATGGAATAACCATACATTTGACTTCCACACATATCACTAAATGGAATACCCATACAGCTAACTTTTATACCCAATGAATTGGAGGTTATAACGTAACCACCCATCCTGTTATTCACTGCACCACCCATCATTTGTTTTACCATGTAACCACCTGTCAAATGATCAAGTACCACTATAAAATCGTAAGACATAAAACAAATATAAAGGAAAGAAAAAATTTCAACATTTCAATCAAAATATATCACATAAATATATTGACATAAAAAATCTATTTTCAAAACCATCTTCAATAGAAAAAATAATTAAAAGAGTATAAGGTATTTATTTTCCTTTAAAAACATTATGTCTTGTATAGGAATCCAAAGATCAAATAATACTCTCTATGGTAGAAAGGTCATTTTCACCGCGTACATTAAAAAGAACATACTTTTTGTCATTTAGTAAAACGTTTCATAGAAAAAAGATTCCTTTTGAATAAAAGTAAAATTCAATGGTGTTTATACAGTGTATAAAAGAAAGTCATGTATTAAAACAAAATATGCCTCAATTAAAGGAGATTGAGACGATGTCCCTTACATCGTGTCCGACTTGACCCATTCATTCTTTAATATCCTCAATAATAAACTAAAGTTAATTTCTCCTGGCTTAAGAACCTTTTTCAAGTTTATTATTCCTTTTATATCACTTATTACCATGTTATAAACATTATGTAATCATTAAAGTTAATAACGTTCTTTTTGTCGATATTTGGTACTTGAGTCAAAAATGAACACCTTATATATACAAGTCATCCATGTGGTAAATATTCCATTATATCAAGAATGATATTCCTGATTAAGATATCATATATATCAAATATATCCAGTAAATACCTGTATTTATAATAGTACAAAACATTTGTAGGTAAGAAATGAAATGCACCGTTCATGGAGACTGTAAGTTGTACGTACGCATGAATGCTACCTTCATTTCTATTTCTTATTTAAATGAAATTAAATAATAATGATATATAGGTATGTTATAATTTCAGTATAATATCATATATAATATCATTAACACTATCCTTTTTACATCCCACATAAGGCATTAACAAATCACATAACTTTGAGGGGGCGTTAGTCCGCACATCCTCAAATGAGATTATCGTATTTACCCACTATGGAAAACATAATGGTGTGATATAATTGGGAAGAACAGAAGCATAATGAAATAATAAACATAAAATATATCATATATAAATAATTTTCCATCATAATGGCCACTATGAGAGGCGGATGTAGATATTCGAACAATCATCATTTCGTGAGGTGCTACTTTTCCATCGACAGAAACATTATGTTCTTCACCCATTAGATGGATGTGTGTGTATGTTTAGTTCAAATAATTACCATAAAAACATACTAGTAGACTGAGGATACTGGTGTTGTTACAAAATAATGGAATAAAAATAGTTTAGGTTTTGTAGAAGTAAAAAAAAGAAAACAATTTAAGAGAAAATGTTACCTTTATTTTGGGTAACTCCATGTGGTTTGAACCAAAAGAATTCTTGATGTTCTTTATGCATAAGGTAAGGATTATAGTGGGAGGATAGGGCTGTAGGAAATTTATTTTGGAATGCTTTGGAAGATCCAAAAGGCTTTAGAAGTGTGAGTAATGGGTTAGAAGTGGTCTCCTTTTATAAGGGAGAGGAGGGGCTCTTTAGGAAAGTGTGAATACACTATTTTATTATATACATATTTTGGGTTTATAATGGTCCATAAATTATTATAGTCTAAGATAAGACGACTCATTGTCTAAATATAATCAACCAATATGAATTGTACAGGTTTTGGATATTATTTTATTCATTATAATCTTATTTATTTAAATGATTTATTAATGAGAAAAACACTATTCATTATTTTGTCATAAATAATTTAATTCATTTAATGTTGAAAAATAATAATAAAAAATCCACAATGAATTTAATATTTTTTTATTTCCAATGAATATTTATAGTTTAAACTATGTCTTATATAACACCATATACAAATTAATTTACTAAAGGATTTTTGTTAATGTCAATTTTGTCTTTACATTAAATTAATTAATCTATATTGTAATTTTCACATCCAAGTGGAACAATGGGGTCCCAAAATCAACCCAAATATTACCATGGTCGTAACTTACTCATCCAATAAGATTTGGACAAGTTTTATTGTAATTTTGAATTATTATAATATTCTTTTAACATTGAATTACCCTATTTACCTTTAAACGCGGTAAATAAAAGTCAAAAGTTACTAGTCACCAAAAATTATTTTAATCTTAATAGACCACATTATACTTCTTTATAATAACCATGTATGTAGTATTTATGAAATTAAATTCACTGAAGTGCTAAAATTTCATTTAGATTAAAAATTCAGTTTTTTAACTACCACTATGTGGTTTCACTATTCAACAAAATTGATGTTTTTCAAAAAAATACCAATAATTCTACCTAAGCGATATTTGATATTCCGAATTGAAAAAAGATGTCCATTATTCAAAATTCAAAACATAGAAGTGGAATTAATTAATTTTAAAATTAATTTCCATTATCAAAATAAATAGTGTGTTTTTAAGAAACAATAACTATCAAAAACTGATACTTGTTTATGTACAATTTCAAATTGAAATTTATTACAGTGACCAAAATTGTATTTAATGGTAAAAAGATATTTCAAATTCACTTTAAGACCAATTAAAAATATAATATTACCATATAAATAAGTTAGATTAAAATTCACTTTTGAAATAAAATACAATATTTTTCACAATTCATTAAAAAATGAATTTTATCAGAAAAATACCAAAAAATTACCCAAAGTAAATTTTGATATCCCCATTCTAAAGAAGGATTTAATTTATTCATATATAATGTAACAAAGTGATGAAAACTAGATTTAAAAAGGGTTCACTGTTAAAATAGGGTAAATTGACCTTTTAATATAAATTACACTTAAAATTAGACTCATTCACATTATAAGCCTCTAACATTTATTGGGTAAATGTAAATACATGTATAATCATATTGTAATTAGTTTTTTTATTCCCGCCAATACAACGTCTAGGAGTTAACGACCATTTAAATTAATAATATTATATTATTAGTGTGCAATGTAAGACTTCAAAGAATCTCGTTGTTGCGTATTAGGTTCGCTATCGAACATAGAAACCCTTTTAAACTAAAATTAATATTTAATTCACAAATATTAATACATATGAAAATAATTTATTCTTCATTTTCCTGGGATGTTAAATTAATAGATTTCTTAAATCAATTCCAATTCATTGTGTAGGAATTCTATATCATTGGTTGTGTTATGAGTATAATATGTGTACAATTAAAAATTATTGTTTTATAATTTATTTACACTCCTATTTTCAGGATTTTTAAACAGAACACATGATTATTTCAATGATTTTTACTCACTCTAATGATACAATCAATATATGCGGTTTCCCGTCACACTTTTATTTCTATGGTATATATTTTTTATCCCATTTTCTGTGTGTGTGGTGTATAAAATTACCATTGATGTATCATATCATCAATATAATTATCTTAATGATATTAAATTATTCATTTTATGATTATTAATTCTTGGGATACATTTTGACTAATTAAGAATTTGTAAGGGATTGTTGTATAAATTTTACATTTGTGAGATATATTTATTATATAAACCTTATTTATTTTTTGTTTTTTACACACTACAATCTGATATATCATATCAGGAATCACTATATCCTTAGGTTATTTAATTTTTTATTTGTTGAATATTAATTTTTTGATGCATACAACTCAATTTATTACAAAGTGTTAGGGGGTTTATATCTCGAATTAATTAATGTGGTTCATATCAAATATTAATCCCTTATATCTATTTTTTACTACCCCTTTTTGTCAAGACCTATCCTCATGACCCGTTCCATGTCTACCCAATGCCCGCCTCCCATAGGCCATGGGATGGAGACTAGCACCAAAGGCGTAAATAGAGATAAAAAGGGATGGTATTTCCTTTATAAAGTAAACAAACACCAGAGTAAGCAAGCTGAAGTAAACTGTATGTAAACTGGGTACAACTATAAGTGATGGAAAGTAAATGGGCCAGAATACAAACCTAATTGAAGTAAAGTACAACTGAAAGAATGTACAGCAACTGAAAGTAATGCAATAACCTTGAGTCATCCACTGGATGTCCCACATGAAGGGTGGGTACAGATTGCCTCCTCAGCTCCTCATGTCAGTCGTCCACTCCGTGTACATCCCAGCCAGTGGTACACCTCCATGTACTGACTACTCCACAAGCCACAACCACGATCAATGATGTACATCATTTGCATACAACACAATGTAGTGCGGGCATAGCCCGTGCAGGGGTGAGTATACGCTGCTCAGTAGAGACCCTAAGACCCCAGAAGTTCTCCCAGAATCCACAAAAGATAATCAAAAAAAGAAATATACAAACACGAATTAACATCCAACACTACTTAGGTATTTTCCCATACATATACCTAAGTCATCAATTCCAGTACGACTCCATCATCCGAGCCCAAGTCCGATCATGTCATCAGAGGATAGTACAACCCAAATACACATAGGAAAACAAGTCAATCATATCGAAGATAATGATTGGAAGTAAAGACTCAGCTCACACTAGTATACTTCTTCGTAAGGTGATTGAGGTTATCAGATGTAGCCACTGATTCATCAAAGATGCGACCCAAATAGGATACTAGTATACTTGTCGTCACCGCCGAACCCACGGCGGATTCCCGTATGGTCATCGTCGTCGTCGAACCCACTGAGTATTTCAGTACAATATTCTTCATCGTCGAACCCAAGGAGGATTACCGTATGATGGTATTCACCAGTGAACCCACAATGGATTCCAATATGTTTGTCATCATCGTCGAACCCATGGAGGATTCCAGTACGAAAGCCTTCACCGTCGAACCCACAGAGGATTCCAGTACGTTTGTCATCGTCATCGAACCCACAGAGGATTCCAGAATGAATGTCTTCCTCGTCGAACCCATGGAGGATTTCAGTACAGTAGTCATTGCTACCGAACACATAGATGATTGCAGTGTATTCGTTATCGCTGACGAACCCACGGAGGATTTCAGTGCATTCGTCATCGTTGTCGCAGTCGGAGCCAGCTCTAGGGTTTCCCCACACAGCATGCTCGTTCCCAGGAGGGTCCGCTCCATGATCCAAGGGGGTCGATACATCAACTAACACATAGTACAGAGTTGATGTATCCCAATGTTCTGTCTCGACAAAGGGAACTCAACGTGACAGATGGTGCGTCAATCGGACGCCTGGTCTGAGAGTTAATGGATTTTTCTTTCTAGGGGCCAGGTTAGTTTTTAAGTCAAAACCAACATTAATGTACTCCAAATACGTCCAAATCTTGAGCGTAATAAGCCAAAAGGTTCGTCTCACAAAGAGGAATCCAACAATGTTGACGGCATATCAATCGGATGTCTGGAGCTCAAGTTATAAGTGTTTCCGCTCCGAGGGCATGGTTGTTATCGTGTTCGAACCAACCCTGCCGTACCAAATTTTCTCCGAAACCTTGAGTGTAATATACAGAAACGACCGTCTCAATCCAAGGATCCCATATCAACAAATGGTGCGCCAATCGAATGTCTATAACCCATGTTATGGGCGTCTGAACAAAACTACTCAAAAAATAGGGTGTTCGGGCTCGGTCCGACCTGGCCTGATATCCCATGGGTCAGCCCCAACTGGATCGGCCCGACCCAGATACGAGTCCATCCCACTATGGCGCGGTGCGACCCAGCCAGGTCGGCGCTGGCGGTCCGGTCTGGTCAACCCACCCTGGTCCGGCCAGGGGAGGGCGTTGGCAGCCAGCTGGCGCGGCACTTAAGCTGCGACCCTCAGATTCTAGAATGGCTAAGCCATTCATTTTGGTCCAACGTCGCGGCTCAGCAACAATGGTTCTGTTCTGGCGGTGTGCCGCCACCGCTTTCCGCGGACCACCTGACGTGCACCGGGGGTCCATTCCTCCCACTGTCTGTGCCTACAGTCACTATGGGACCCGTTGATTACTAATAAGGGTTCAAAACTCCTTTGCGGCCCACTTCTTCGTCACCCATCGATTCGCACAGCAATAAACAAGCTACAGAGGGTTGTCGGGACATGTTTGTTAGGCCTGCGCCCTCTGCGTTAGGTTTTATCAATTGGAAATAAATTTAACTCATGTTTTTAATCATTGACAAGGGTATAATTTATTCAAAATAAATTATGAAAACACCCTACAATAAATACCCACACACGAGGGTATAATTCACATAAACACTATATACGAAAACCCCCTACCATGATTCATGGTTCGTTCGTCGTCGGCGTGGAAATCAGCGTCATGGAAAACAGTCTCGTTCCATCAATGTCGGATGAAATAGAATGTTGTCATTGGCGACGATCACCATGGTCGGCGTCTTCTCTCTTGACATGAAGGAAGACAAGAGATTATGGGCGTTCTTCATGGGTGTTGTCTTTCTTTGTCAAGAGATGTTCTTCATTGGGAGAGGATATTCATTCATGAATTCTTCTCCTCTCCATTGTTTTCCCCCAACTCAAGATTTTCCAACACAAACATAATAATATAACTCTTATTAATATTCTCGTCTATTGAATTCAAAATAATTCAAAATTGATGAGCCAACTAATTTAATAACATAAGTCAAGTGTGTTGGCATATTAAAAGAGAGAGAGGGTAAAATGTGAATGTTAAAGGTTTATGGAGTTTACGGGGGGTTTCACGGAGTTAAAGAGAAGATAAAAGGATGGGCTCGTGTGGGCCCCACCTTAAAAATACCCTCTCATTGGAGGTTATGTGGGTTTGGGCCCCACCAACAACCTCCCCCTTTTAGGATATAACCTAATCAAAATCAAAATGTTTGCAACACAATTATTATTTAATTTAAGGTTAAACTCCAAAATATAACTTCAAACCCGCATAAAATCGCAACTGTGAAAAAGGTCCCCTCAAGCGAAATTCGGCACTGTGAGTTCATCGGTGCCCTTAGATTTCAATTCTGAGCACCGGTTCAAAAGATAGAAAAAACTGCGCATTCGTTCACTGAACATACCTGAGCTAATCTTCAGAAATTGATTCTGGGCACACCAAGCCTCAGAATCAGGTGCCGTCAAAAGCTATAGACTAGTAAAATTCCAATGAAATTATGAAAAAAAATTCATTGATATTTCCAGGTCTATACATTACTCCCAACTCAGGGATTTATGTCCCCGTAAATCTATAAAAAAACTAGGGAAACAAAAGTGGTACTGAGCACGCAACTGAGCCTTCCGCCGCCATGTGATCTCGTGGAGGTTCCTGTGCTGCCAACAAATGAACACAAGAGGAATCGACCATCCCCGTAGGACCCACTCATGTCGATCCTCAACCTCTACTAGAACCCCATGAAAGTCTCCCCAACATTGATTTCTAGCTCTCCATGATCGATGATATGGTTTGGGTCGAGCATGTATCTCCTCAACTTAGATACGTGGAAGACATCATGCACCTAGTGCAACTGAGGTGGATGTGTAAAGCGGTAAACCATCTCTACTACCCTACTATTGACCTAGAAAGGTCCGTTGAACCTCATAGATATATCACTGCCTCGGCTGCATCTCCATAAACCTCATTGCGGTGAGACCCATATAATAACGTTGTAGCCATCCTCGAACTCTAGAGGACTCCATTTCCTAATTATAACTGAAACTCAAAACTCCTACAACCATGAGGGTAAGGTTGGACGACCCAAGAGTGATTGGCTACACCCTCTTAAAAATGAGTTAAACTGTGCTGCCTGGGGTTTCCTTTTTGGCGACCAAGGAAAACCCATCCCGACGTCTGCCTAATACCATCAATTTGTGTTTGAATTGTGATTGCCCAGTCCATACTCAAAATAACGTCGTAAGTCCTCGATGCTATCACCAAGAGGTTCCAACCGAAACTCTCGCCTCAAGGGTCAGATCACACCAACGGTGCAAGTGTGATTATTGAGTCTCTTCCCAAAGGTATCTCCAGACGCAAGGGTCAAGTCAAAGGCTTAACCAGAAACTCTAGGTCTAGGACAAGATTCATGAAAGGAAGGGATGATTCTTATCGATGTCTGTTGCTACAGAAGCTAGTAGAAGACACAGTCCATACTTAGAATCATCCTTAGAGCCCTTTCGGTCGCACTCCTTGACTGTATGTAGCTACTGTTTCCCCTGGCCTCTAGATCCCTAAGCCTAGCGGCGATTACAAAGGCTGGTGGTTGCAACATGTCAAAATGTTCACCACCCCACGCTGCTCTCCTAGCTCTACTTTCACGTCTGTTGCCCTGCAGATTCATCTGTCCTTTTCACTTCTTCTATATGAAACATTTTACACGCCTGAGTCTCCGAGACTGGCACCTGTTTTTTTCTTTCCCACTACTAACCTTCACTGACTTCATCCATTCATCAAAAGAATTCTCAACCACAAAGGTTCTTTCCAGCAACCTAGAATAAGTAGGAATGCATAGAGAAAAGGTGCTGGCTCAGATGTCCTTAAATATACTGTAACGCCTCGACCCTAGTTACCCAGATTCAGTGCATTATTACATAACATTTCCATGATCACAAAAAATATCAATTCTCGAAAGACCGATTATTTTAGTAGCCTAGGAATAACTAGATACATTAATAAAGTTTACCTTACATCATAAACTAAAAACAACAACAACATAGTCTCCATAGTCCACAATCATACTATCCCTACTGGTCATTCATAATTTACTTCTTCATAATCCTGGGAAAAATAAAACATTGAAAGGGGTGAGCTCAGATGCTCAGTAAGGATAACATTATAACAGAAGCTTTTATAGATAAGCATAAACACTTATGGAAATTTATAATTAAAACAAAAGCCTTTTAAACGTGAACTATAGCATAATATGACAAAGATAAAATGAAATAATTCCATTTACATATTAACATGGATATTCTACTAGTCTAACAATAAATGAAATATCAATAACCACTTTCATAATGATGGAATGCATAATGCCAGACTATCATAACCACATAGTCAAGGCCTCGTGCCAAGACTACAAATAAGATTTTTCCAAGGCCTTGTGCCAAGACACTAGTTTGTCTAATGAGACCTACCGATGCATTGAGGAGCTATAGAATGCTCCACCCGTAACTTATTACGTCCAATGCATTCCTCATATGAACAGGTTTAAACACAACATAAACATTCGTATTAAAACTAGCATCTGAAATGTCAATACTTTAACCACACACCATGAATGGTATAAAAATAGCACATCCACAGTCAAACATAACTCATTCGATACAATATGGAAGACTGTATTGTATCACATTAACCTCAATCAATAATAATGAAGGATATTGACATAGATGAAAATAATCATCAAAACTATTTGAGAGAAATATCCACCTTTTTCTTGAAATCATTTAAAATCACACTATTTGTCAAGAAGATATTTAAAAATAGATTTTTGAATCAAAGTGTCCCATACCACCTTCAAACGTTTAAAAAGAGTATTAATTTTAAAACTTTAATGTCCATATAAATAAATCCTTAAAACCATTTTTTAAAACATGGACATTAATGAGCATGATTTAGAAGAATAAGTCTTTAAAAAATTTAAAAATGGTATTTTATTTAGAGTTTCTAACCAAAAGAGAGCCACTTGAATAAAAATAATTGAGGTAATAAAAACATTGTAATATCATGAGAATAAAGGGATTCATGATATACTATGTCAAAGTACATTATATACACCACATAAAAGTGATTTGGTGTATATCAACAAAAAAGTCTCAATGGAATGTAAATTGAGATGAAATCTCTCATAAAGGCCATACCCTTAGGTTATGGATAAATCAACGACATAGTTATGTGTGAAAAATATAAATACACTAAATATGATTGGATATTCAGTGTAAAACAATCATAGGACATTCAAACATAATCTTGTAAAAACAACACCAATGAATTGGATGTTTAACTCAACAAATGGAGAATGAGTTAAAATTACTCTTATCAAATTCATATCGATGACTTGAGAAATTATCAATGGAGTGATTATGTGTATATAAATTATATCCATAGAAAGGGGAGTGGAAATTATGACATAATCAAATTAATAGTGATTCCACACATAATCTTGGAGTAAAATAATCAATGAAGTATGCGTAAACCAGAATGAGTTGAAATTGAAATTTAAAATTCCCTTACCGATTTGGTAACATACAAAACATACACCCATGAAAGAAGGATATTAAAATGATGATTTAAATATCCATAAATTAAGGTATATTACACCATGAATACAATCATGGGCAGTACACACCACATGCAATAAATAAGTGGCGAACAATGGAATTCTCACCGAATTAAAAGTGAGATAAGAAACACCTTACCTTGTACTTTTACTTGGTTGGGGGTAGGTTAACCTCCTGTATAATGTCGAAATAATTGTTATTAAATTATTAATAAATCATATACATTAATATGATATCATATATGATCTTTTAACATTGCTTTGATAATAATATCATAGAATTATCATCGTTTCAGGTGTTAACTTACTCCTTTTCTTTTATATGTTTTGTTACATGAGCCATGTTTTTCATGGATAGGATGTATCTTATTCATATCCAAAATGATATCAAGTTATTAAACATTATTTTTAAATAATTAAATGATAATTATACTTGAATGGGTACGATAGAGAATGAATCTCATTGCGTTCGTGGAGACGGTAGTCCCCATGTACACACGAGCGAAAATATCATTTTTTTGATATTAAAATAATATATAATTGTATGGAATATCATATATAAAGAATAATTATCATGTTATATTTATTATTTACATGAGTTACACATCATTATTATACCCATCCAAATAATAATTTATTTAATGACAATTACATCACGACGTGGAGACGGTAAGCCGTACGTACGCACGTATGGTGACATGTTATTCAAAGGATGGATAGAATAATGAATATGGTTGTACCATATTTATAATAAAATCACAGAATATATATGATATTGGAGTTATTATTTTATAATGGTAACATCAAAGGAAGAGGAAGTGGAAGAAGAAAGGAACTTGAAAAGGGGTGGTGAAAACATTTCCTCTTCTTCGGGTTCTTCCTTTTGATTTGATCAAAAGGGATACATAGGTTGTATTTCTGATCAAACTAAGGAATCTAGGTTGTTTTTAGGGAAGTTCATAGAGTATATTTTTCAGGGTTTTTCCAAACAAAATGTCTTTGAATGTGTGAATAAATGAGATGGAGGAGTTCCCTTTTATAAGAGCGGTGAGGGGCATCTTTGGAAAAGTTACAAATATTAATTTATAAAAAATTTATATTCGGTTTCCAATGGATAAAAAGTTTATTATTTAATGGTTAATGTGGTTATAGGTCTAAATATATTCAACCAATATAATTTAGACATGTTTTGGTCATTATATTAACCTTATCGTTTCGTTTTAACTCTTAGTTAATTAGTTTGACATTTACCATGTAACTTTGTATATTTATATTATATAGTTAATAAACTTACTATATACATCCAAGAGACCCCTAAGTTGTCCATTAATGATATAACTATTATTATATAAGTCTCTTGGCCGAACCATTGATTTTTAGGAATTTAATATCAATTAATAATATAATATTTGTTTTAAAAACTCTTTTATGTCAATTTTAACACTATTCAAAAATTGATTTTTGAAAAACTCTTAACAGAATGATTACTTCGAAAAAAGATAATTAAATCCATCATAACATGTCATATTAACATATAAAATTAGTTAAATTCATATAAAGTCTCAAATTATATTAATTTTTGTATTTATAATATCAATTATTCTAATTTTTCACTACTATGGTAATTACTGCATCATCATTGTGTCCTAAATAAACTAAATTATTTAATGTCTAAAAATTATAAATAAAATATCATTATGTAAGAAATCTTTTTAGATTTCTAATAAATATTTATAGTCTAAAAACCAACATATGTATCCCTATGTAACAATTGTTTTTCTGAAAGATATATGCTTGTGTCATTTTGGTATTCATTTTAACTTAATTAAAATAAAGTGTCATTATCACTTACAAGTAGATCAATGGGGTCCCTAAATCGACCCAAAGATGCCCATTGTCGGAAGTTTATCAACCAATAGGGTTAAGACACGTTTTAGGGTAATTTAATATTATTTATTTACCCTTATTTACCAGATTTACCCTTTAACCATGGTAAATAAAATATTTACCGAAGTAATTATTCAAAATGCCTAAAAATAAAAGTTACCTATTTACACAATTTGGAAATTATTATTCCAAATATATAATCCATTTTTCCATATTCAATACATAGAAGTGGAAGAAATTAATTTAAAATTAATTCCCGCTGTTAAAGCAAAAAACTTGTTTTTAAGAGATAATAACTATCGAAAGATTGGCACTTGTTTATGTCTGGTTTTAATGTGAAATTATATTCAATGACCCACATTGTATTAAATGGTAAAAATATATTTTAGATATAATTTAAAACCACTAAAATTCATAATTTATCACAATTAATTTTTTCTATTAAAAATTTTATTTTTAATTAAAATTTAGTAATTTTTACTATTCATCAAAATATAAAAGTTATCCGAAAAGTACCAAAATTTAACCCTAGGATAATTTAGTTATTATGAATCCAAAAATTATGTCTATTTTACTAAATTAAAAACATAAAATATTCATTTATTAATTTAAAATTTATTCCCGCTTTCGAAACCAAAAGGCGTACTTTTAAGAAATAATAACTATCAAAAGTTTGACACTTGTTTATGTCCAATTTCAGGTTGAAATTACTTAAAATGACCATCATTGGATTAAATAGTAAAAATATAATCTATTTATACTTCAAAACCATTAAATTTTTTAATTTAACAATATAAATTATTTTTATTAAAAAAGTTGTTTTCAGTTAAAATAAAGTATTTTTCAATATTCACCCAAATGTGAAAGTTATCAGAAAGACACCAAAATATTATTGATACTAAATTATTATGTACTGATTCTAAAGAAGAATAAAATTTTGTAAAATTTAATATATAAAATTTTCAAATATTGGTTTTAAAAAAGGCTTTTCCATTAAAAGGCAGTAAAATTTCATTTTTTGAAAAATACTTCTTTTATCTGAAAAAAATGAATTTGTTCATAAATCATTTCATAGAAACACATAATATGGATTAAAATTATAAGGATAATATAATATTTAAAATTCAGTTAATACTATTTATAACCTCTTTTGAACGGCTAGTTTGGTAAGTCGTGGTGTACTTGAACTCAGTGTTGCGTACAACACACACTACTGTATTATTCAAATAGAAGTGTACCTTGAATGATTGGGGTGTTACATTAACCACTCCTTCAATGAATTGAGTCGTCAAAATTGTAAAACATTGGTCCTGAGAATATTATGGAAAGTCCCACATCGGAAAAAGAGTCAATAAAACTATCACTTTAAAAGAAAGTAAGAGATGTATAAAGGTCACCCAAGATATCCCATACTAGGATTCCAGGTAGGAGACATGGATATGGATTATAAACTAAGTGTCAAGTTCTAATGGAGAGGGATAGAAATCATGATCAGGAGAAAGTTAACAGTAAGAAAACCATAAACTTGTGTTGGGAAAAATAATCATTAGTCTCCTAGTAGGAAAAGAAAACAGACAACATTTTTTGTTTTAGTTACATTAAATAAGGATGAGGAATTCATTTATGATATTGAATAAGAATATAAATATTTATACTTAAATTTTAAGTAGAGTTTCATGCTTTAATAAATTTCCACCACCATGTCATTTTTTAAACGATGATTATTCAAGGAGACTTGGTCACACTAGAGGAGCTAGAATAAACTTCTATAGAATCACATGATCCATGCAGGATAAACTATATAATTACATTGTCTTTAGAGATTATTCAAAACCAAAATGGTTAGTACATGACCTAATGATCCCCCAAAATGATATTCCTTGAGAGAAATAAACACTAATCTTAATTTCTAAAATTAAACCAATAATACCGAAAAGATAAATAAATATCATTCAATAATCAATTGTCCTTAAAATCCTTCAATAAAATACAAACTAATATTGAAACTCAAACATATAAGAATGTAGTCTTCCACATTAAATTATATCTCCAAATGACATCACATACTTTTAAAGTCACATACATAAAAGTAATTAACCAAATCATTTCCATAAACAACCTGAATAACTATAAATCCATAATAAAAACATAGATAAAAATACACCATTACTCCTCAAATGAAATCCCATACTATTCTATTTTCCTTGGGCATATAGTGTTCACAACAAAGAGAACAACATCCAAAATAACATCTATCACTTAATCACCAAATCATTTTACTATACCAAGGGTATTCATTTAATAAGACATAAGATCCCAAATAAACTTATTATTGATCAATAAAATCATTTAACTAAAAATAATTAGTCACACTATCTAGGGACTTCACGTAGTCCAGTGGTAAAGGATAAATCCAAACCACACTTTGGTTGTGGGTTCGATTCCCACAACTTTGTCCGATGCAATGGGTTGTCACACGGTCTACGTGTTTTCCTTTTTCAAAAACTATATTTTATAATATTACCAAAATGAGATAAATTCCTCAAAATACCATAACATAATTTAACCACAAATGTTATATCATACCTTGTATTTTCATCCCAAATTATAATAACTTATAATTCTCTCAAACCCCATTGATCATATAAAACCAAATGGTTATTTAAACCTATATCCACAGGACAAGAGATAATTCTTCCTAAAATATCATTCTCACATGGCAAACTGCGCAGTTACAAATAAAAGGGAAAATTATTCCAAAGTAAACTCATCAACAAGGAGCGCTAATACTTTTTAAACATTTATCCAACCATTTATTTCCACATAGCTTCTTCTTTGACCAATAAAATATCCTATAAAATAGGGCATTCACTCGGGTAATGGACAGGTCCCCTACATTTATGGAAAATTACTGTAAATGGACTCTTGGGACCATTTTTATCTTCTTCCATAGTACCGTTCATTTTTCTTCAGCAATTCTTCACATTATGTCCTTCCTTACCTCATGTAAATCATTTCTTTGTCCCATTGAGACACTTTCCTGGGTGTCTCCTTCCACATTTCTTGCATGATGGAAATTGAGGGTTCTTTTCTCCATTGTCTCCATTGTTGGAGCTCTTATCATTCATCACCTTTCTCTTTCTTGTTGAGTCTGGGAGTTGGTTAATATATATGTTATTGATCATATTTTTAGAAAACTAATTTGTCATAAAGAAGATATCTTTTACGCATATCAACATTCCGTTTTGGTGCTCATTTCCACCACCGTTCCCACCTTGTACATCATTCCCAATGTCACCATGACTTCCTTGGAATCTAGCCATTGACTAAAACCAGAAAGCATTGTGTGAGTAACAATAGTCATAAAATCATTTATAGGTTAACATGTCACCATATTCTCAATTTAAAAAACACATTAGGAATAATCAAGGTCATTTACTCTCATCTTATATATATAATACTTCAAATCAGTTTGTAAAGTAAATGTAAATTATCCTAAGCATATCTCCCGGGAGTGTCGTAACCAATAGTATAGCAGGGCCCGTTGTCGTGCACCAGTTCCCGTTCGAGTCTAGCTCAAAGCGGTGTTTCCAGGTTTTACCCCTAGGTACATATGTGCCAGATCCGCCTCTACCTGCTCGTATCCAAACAAGGATGTATTTATCGGAAAACACACAAAATATCTACAATACAAAAATTCTAGAAAGTTTTTCTATACCAATCCTCAAAGTTCATCTTAGATCTATGTGCTCTAATCAGAGTTTATCTAGATCTAGCTTCCATGGTTTTTACTAAACATGCTCTGATACCAACTGTAATGCCCCGACCCCAGTTACCCAGAGTCGGTGAATTATTACGTAACATTGACATGATCACAAGAAAGATCAAGTCTCTAAATACCGATTACTTTAGTAGCCTTGGAATAACTAGATACATTAATAAAGCTTACATTGCATCATAAATTGAAAAAAACAACAACATAGTTTCCATAGTCCACACTCATACTATCCTTGTAGGTCATTCATAATTTACATCTTCATAATCCTGGGAAAAATAAAACATTGAAAGGGGTGAGCTCAGATTCTCAGTAAGGATAACTTTGTAGTATAAGCTTTCATAGATAAGCATAAACACTTAAGGCAATTTATAATTTTAAAAAACCTTTTAAACTTGATATTTAGCATAATAAGGAAAATACAAAATGAAATAATGCCATTTACTTATTCACATGGATATTCTACAAGTCGAACAATCAAATGAAATATCAATAACCACTTTCATAATGATGGAATGCATAATGCCAGACTATCATAACCACATAGTCAAGGCCTCGTGCCAAGACTACAAATAAAATTTTCCCAAGGCCTTGTTCCAAGACACTAGTTTGTCTCATGAGACCTACCGATGCATCGAGGAGCTATAGAGGGCTACACCCGTCACTTATTAAGTCCAATACATTGCTCATATGAACAGGTTTAAACATAAAATAAACATTTGTTTTAAAACTAGCATACGAAATGTCAATACATTAACCACAAACCATGAATGATATAAAAATAGCACATCCATAGTCAAACATAACTCATTCGATACAATATGGAAAATTGTATTGTATCACATTAACCTCAATCAAGAATAATGAAGGATATGGACATCGATGAAAATAATCATCAAAACTATTTGAGAGAAATATCCCCCTTTTTCTTGAAATCATTTAAAATCACACTATTTGTAAAGAAGATATTTAAAAATAGATTTTTCAATCAAAGTGTCCCATACCACTTTGAAACTTTTAAAAGGAGTTTTAATTTTAAAAAATTAATGTCCATATAAATAAATCCTTAAAACCATTTTTTAAAACATGGACATTAATAAGCAAGATTTATAAGAATAACTCTTTAAAACATTTAAAAATGGTATTTTAGTTAGAGTTTCTATCCAAAAAAGATCCACTTGAATACAAATAATTGAGGTAATAAAAACATTTTAATATCATGAGAATAAAGGGATTCATGATATACTATGTAAAAGTACATTATATACACCACAAAAAGAGATTTGGTGTATATCATCAAAGAAGTCTCAATGGAATGTAAATTGAGATGAAATCTCTCAAAAGGTCGTACCCTTAGGATAAAGATAACTCAACAACATAGTTATGTGTGACAAATATAAATACACTAAATATGATTGGATATTCAGTATAAAACAATCAAAGGACATTCACACATAATCTTGTCAAAACAGTACCAATGAATTGGATGTTTAACTCAACAAATGGAGAATGAGTTAAAATAACTCTTATCAAATTCATATCGATGACTTGAGAAATTATCAATGGAGTGATTATGTGCATAAAAATTATATCCATATAAAGGGGATTGGAAATTATGACATAATCAAATTAATAGTGATTCCAAACATAATCTTGGAGTAAAATAATCAATGAAGTATGCGTAAAGCCGAATGAGTGGAAATTGAAATTTCAAATTCCCTTATCGATTTAGTAACTTACAAAACATACACCCATGAAAAAAGGATAATACAATGATGATGTAAATATCCATAAATTAAAGTATATTAGACCATGAATACAGTCATGGGCATTACAAACACCACATGCAATAAATAATTGGTGAACAATGGAATTCTCACAGAATTAAAAGTGAGATAAGAAACCCCTTACCTTGTAATTTTCCTTGGTTGGGGGTAGTTTAACCTCCTGTATAATGTTAAAATAATTGTTATTTAATTATTCATTAATCATATACATTAATATGATATCATATATGATCTTTTAACGTTGCTTTGTTAATAATATCTTAGAATTATGGTCATTTCAGGTGTTAACTTACTCATTTTCTTTTATATTTTTTGTTATGTAAGCCATGTTTGTCATGGATAGGTTGTATCTTATTCATATCAAGAATGATATCGAGTTATTAAACATTATTTTTAAATCATAAAATGATAATTATACTTTAATGGGTACGATTGAGATTGAATCTCATCGCGTTCGTGGAGACGGTAGTCCGTACGTACGCACGAGCGACAATATCATTCTTTTGATATTAAAATTATATATAATTGGATGGTATATCATATATACAGAATCATTATCATGTTATATTTATTATTTATATGAGGTACACATCATTATTATACCCATCTATAATAATAATTTATTGAATAACAATTACACCACGACGTGGAGATGGTAAGCCGTACGTACGCACGTATGGTGACATGTTATTCAAAGAATGGATAGAATAATGAATATGGTTGTACCATATTTATAATAACATCACAGTATATATATGATATTGGAGTTATTATTTTATAATGGTAACAACAATGGAAGAGGAAGTGGAAGAAGAACGGAACTTGAAAAAGGTTGGAGAAAACATTACCTCTTCTTCGGGTTCTTCCTTTTGATTTGATCAAAAGGGATCCTTAAGTTGGCTTTATGATGAAACTAAGGCCTCTAGGTTGTTCTTAGGGAAGTTGAGAGAGTATTGTGGAAGGGTTTGGCCAAACCAAAAGGCTTTGAAGGTGTGAAGAAATGAGAAGGAGGAGTGCCCTTTTATAAGAGGGGTGAGGGGCACCTTTGGAAAAGCTAGAAATATTAATTTATACTAAATTTTTATTCGGTTTCCAATGGCTCCAAAGTTGATTATTTAAATATTAATGTGGGTATAGGTCAGAATAAATTCATCCAAAAGAATTTATACAGGTTTGGGTCATTATATAAACCTTATCATTTAGTTTTAACTCTTAGTTAATTAGTTTGACATTTACCATGTCACTTTGTATTTTTTATATGATATAGTTAATAATCATACTATATACATCCAAGCAAGCCCTATGTGGTCCATTAATGATACAAATATCATGATATAAGTCTCTTTGTGGAACCTTAGATTTTTAGGATTTTAATATCAATTAATAATATAATATTTGTTTTAAAAACTCTTTTATGTCAATTTTGACACTATTCAAACATTGATTTTTTTAAAAATCATAACAGAATTATTACTTCTAAAAAAGTAAATTATATCAATCCTAACATGTCATATTAACTTATAAAATTAGTTTAATTCATAAAAAGTCTCAAATTATATTTATTTGGGTATTTATAATATCAATAAGTTTAATTTTTCACTATTATTGATATTACTGCATCATCATTGTGTCATAAATAAACTAAATTATTTAATGTCTAAAAATTATAAATAAAATATCATTATGTAGGAAATCGTATTATCTTTCTAATTAATATTTATAGTTTAATATCCAACTTCTTTAACCCTATTTAACAATTGTTTTTCTAAAAGATATATGCTTGTGTCATTTTGGTATTCCTTTTAACTTAATTAAAATAGAGTGTCATTATCAGTTAAAAGTGGATCAATGGGGTCCTAAAATCTATCCAAAGATGCCCATGGTCTGCCATGTATCAACCAATATGGTTAAGAAACGTTTTAGGGTAATTTAATATTATTATAATATTATTTATTTACCCTGATTTACCGGATTTACCATTTTACCATGGTAAATAAAATATTTACCGAAGTAATTATTCAAAATGTTTAAAAATAAAAGTTACCTATTTAAACAATTTGGAAATTTTGATTCCAAATATGGAATCCATTTTTCAAAATTCAATACACAGAAGTGGCAGAAATTAATTTAAAATTAATTCTCGTTGTTAAAACAAAAAGCGTGTTTTTAAGAGATAATAACTATCAAAAGATTGACACTAGTTTATGTCTGGTTTAAATGTGAAATTATATACAATGACACACATTGTATTACATGGTAAAAATATTTTTTAAATATAATTTAATACCACTCAAATTCATAACTTATCACTATTAATTATTTCGATTTAAAATGTTGTTTTTAATTAAAATTTATTAATTGTTACTATTCATCAAAATATAAAAGTTATCCGAAAAGTACCGAAATTTAACCATAGCATAATTTCTTTATTATGAATCCAAAAATGATGTATATTTTTCTAAATTAATAACATAAATGTTTCATTTATTAATTTAAAATTGATTCCCTCTTTTAGAACCAAAAGGCGTATTTTTAAGAAATAATAACTATCAAAGTTTGACAATTGTTTATGTCCAATTTCAAGGTGAAATTACTTAAAATGACCATAATTGGATTAAATAGTAATAATATAATCTATTTATACTTCCAATCCATTAAAAAGTATAATTTTACAATATAAACTATTTTGATTAAAAAAAGTTGTTTTCAGTTAAAATATAGTATTTTTCACTATTCTCCCAAATATAAAAGTTATCAGAAAGACACCAAAACATTATTGATACTGAATTATTATGTCCCGATTCTAAAGAAGAATATCATTTTTTCAAATAAAATTTATAAAATTTTCATATATTGGTTTTTAAAAAGGCTTCTCCATTAAAAGGCGGTAAAATTTCGTTTTTTTAAAAATACATCTTTTATCTAAAAAAATGAATTTTTTCATAAATCATGTCTTAGAAACTCATAATATGTATTTAAATTATAAGGATAAAATAATATTTAAAATTCAGTTAATACTATTCATAACCTCTTTTGAACGGCTAGTTTGGTAAGTCGTGGTGTACTTGAACTCAATGTTGCGTACAACACACGCAAATGTATTATTCAAAGAGAAGTGTACCATGAATGATTGGGGTGTTACATATACCATGCTCTGATGTTTGAGCCCTGATGTACTGATTGCATAGTATTCATCGAGAACTAAGAATAGTTTGGTACGCCCTGAGGAATTCTCACCTGCTGACATATCGTCCTGCTAAAGCTATATAAACTCTGGGATACTCTCAGTAACCACCTCAAGCCAGTCCTCAGCCGCCTGTGAGTCGGGCTCGCCTTAGAACCTGAGCGGTATCTGATGCTGAAACATGTGTAAGGAACTAAGCCTACATGCATCCTCTACCGATACTGCCAGTTGTAACTGCTAACCAACATGTAGTGATATAGCTGGCACACTACCAGAAGTTACTATCTCAGGAATCAGTCCACGTACTGATGCCTCATCACTATGAGGACCAACCTCAGGGTCACTCTCTGGGAAACACCAGTAGTTAAGACCACCATATACTCTACTAGCACTAAACTAGGTGTATAATTCTAGCAATTGCCTCCATCCAGTCCACTGCTGTCTGGAAATCTGTCTCGCCTCGTAACCTCGGAGGCCTTTGCTGCTAGAACTCATGCAACGCGCTCTACTAGTGTGCACCATCCACTACTACAGCTGGTGGCATCTTCTACCTAATGGGTGGTGGTGCTACTGGTACACCACCCGAAGGAGCCAACATAGGATGAGGGCCCTACACTGGAGTCTCATCGCTCAGTGAGCCGTCATCGAGTACTCTCTCGGAAAATCCAACTTACTGTCTGTGTGGAGACATCCTGAACAGATGCGACATGGTCAAAGGATTTAAACCTGGTGAGATGACCTGGTTTTAGGTGACTTAATGAAATATTTGGAAACACAAACACAATCAGTGTTTTTGTGCACCAAGTCGGAAATCAGTAGTCAGGGTCCAAGTGTATGGATACGTCGGCCGCCACACCATCACTGGACTAACTGAACTGAAAACCACACATAGTACTCTTAACACTATTGCTTCCCAAAAAGAAAATATCTGATCTAAAGGTCTACGGTTGAACCGACTCCTCTGATACCAATTTTTCATGACCCGTCTTCAGGGCTCGTGCCGTGACTACCCCTAGCCAGCCTCCCATATGCCAGGGGCTGGCGACTAGCACCAAAGGCATAAATCCAGAAAAAAGGGAAGGCATTGCATTTATAAAGTAATGATACACCAGAGTAAGAATGATTATGTAAACACTATTTAAAAAGGGTACAACTGAAAGTGATGGAAGGTAATTGGGCCAGAATACAAACACAACTGATGTAAAGTATAACTAAAAGAATATACAGAAACTGAAAGTAATGCAGCAACATCGAGCCGCCCACTGGAAGTCCAACCTGAAGGGTGGGTACATATAGCCTCCTCAACTCCTTGGTTCGGCCATACGCTCCTTGTACATCCCGCCCAGTGGTCCATCTCCAAGTACCAACTATTCCTCAAGACTCAACCACAATCAGTGTTGTCCGTCGTCTGCATCCAACACAATGTAGTGCGGGCATATCCCGTGTAGGGGTGAGTATACACTACTCAGTAGGGACCCAGATACCCATGAAGGTCTCCCAGAATCTACAAAGGATAATCCACAAAATAAATATACAGACACGAAGTAACATCCAACACTACTTAGGTATATTCCCATACATATACCTAAGTCATCAATTCCAGTATGGCTCCATCATTCGAGCCCATGTTCGATCACGTCCACACTGGATAGTACAACCCAAATCCACATAGGAAAACAAGTCAATCATATCGAAGATAATGATTGGAAGTCAAGTCTCAGCTCAGACAGATATACTTCTTCGTATGGTGATAGAGATGATGAGATCTAGCTATTGATTCATCTAAGATGGAACCAATGTAGGATACTAGTGTAGTAGTCGTCACCACCGAACCCACGGAGGATTCCAGTACGGTTGTTGTCATCGTCGAACCCACTGGGGATTCCAGTACAATATTCATCACTGTCGAACCCATGGAGTATTCGAGTACGAATGTCTTCACCGTCGATCCCACAGAATTTTCCAATATGGTTATCATCGTCATTGAACCAACAAAGGATTCCCGTAAGAAAGTCTTCATCGTCCAACCCACGGAGGATCCCAGTACAGTTGTCATCATCATCGAACCCACGAAGGATTCCAGAACTAAATTATTCACCATCGAACGCACGGAGGATTTAAGTACGGTCATCATCACTGCCAAACCCACGAAGGATTTCAGTGCAGTCTTCACCACTGCCGAACCCACATAAAATTTCTCTGCAGTCGTCATCGTCATCGCAGTCGCTGCCAGCTCTAGGGTTCCCGCACACAGCATGCTCGTTCCCAGGAGGGACCGCTCCATGTGCCAAGGGGTTCGATACATCAACTGACACATAGTCCAGATTTGATGTACCCCAATGTTATGTCTCGACAAAAGGAACTCAACGTGACAGACGGTGCGTCAATCGGACGCCCGGTCTGAGAGTTAATGGTTTTTTCATTCTAGGGCCTCGGTTGGTTTTTATGTCAAAACCAACCTGAACATACTCCAACTGCATCCAAATCTCGATCGGAGTAAGCCAAAAGTTCTGTCTCGCTAAGAGGAATCCAACAAAGTTGGCGGCATGTCAAGCGGACTTCCAGATCTCTAGTTATAATTGTTTCCGCTCCGAGGGCCCGGTTGGTCTCGTGTTTGATCCAACCCGGCCATACCAAAAGTTCTATGAAACCTTGAGTGTAATATACTGAAACAACTGTCTCAATCCAAGGATCCCATCACAACTTACCGTGCATTGATCGGAGGTACGTATCCCATGTTATGAGCATTTGAATGAAACTGCTCGAAAAATAGGGGGTTCGGGCCCGATCCGACCCGGCCTGATATCCCCTGGGTCGGCCCGAACAGTGTAGACCCGGCCCAAGTCCGGGTCCGAACCACTAGGGCACGGCCCAACCCAGCCGGCGCGGCCCGGCCCGGTCGGCGCTAGCGGTCCGGTCCGCTCAGCCCGCCCTGGTACGGCTAGGGGAAGGCATTGGCGGCCAGCTGGTGCGACACTTAAGCAGTGCCCCTCAAATTCCAAAACGGCTAAGCCATTCCGGTTTGGTCCACCACCACGGCTCAGCCCCGGTGGTTCTGTTCCGATGGTGGACCGCCGCCGCCGCTCTCCATGGACCACTGGACCCACACCAGTGGTCCATTCATCACATCGTCTCCGCCTACGGTCACTACGAGACACATAGATTACTGCGAAGGGTTGAAAACACTTTTGCGGACCGCTTCGATGTCGCCTGTCGATTAACACATCATTAAACAAGCTGTCGAGGGTTGTCGGACCGTGTTTGATCGGCCCGCTTCCTCCGCGTTAGGTGTTATCAATTGACAATCATTTTAACACATGTTTTTAATCATTTATGAGGGTATAATTTATTCAAAATAAATTATGAAAACACCCTTCAATTAAATACCCACACCCAAGGGTCTAATTCACATAAACACTATATACAAAAACCCCTACCTCAATTCAAAGTTCATTCATCATTGGCGTAGAAGTCAGCATCGCGGAAGATGGTCTTGTTCCTTCATCGTCGGAGGTAAAAGAACGATGTCGTTGGCGATGATCACCGCGGTCGGCGTCTTCTCTCTTGATATGAAGGAAGACAAGAGATTATGGCCGTTTTTCGTGGTTTTCATCGTTCATTGTCGTGAGATTTTCTTCATTGGCAGAGGATTATTCATTCATGAATTCTTCTCCTCTCCTTTTCCCCCCAACTAAAGCTATACCCACCCAAACATAACAATATAACTCTTATTATTATTCTCACCTAATGAATTCAAAATAATTCAAAATTAATGAGCCAACTAATTTAATACCTTAACTCAAGTGTGTTGGCATATTAAAAGCGAGAGTGTGTAAAATGTGATGGTTAATGGTTTAAGGAGTTTAAGGGGGGTTTCAAGGAGTTAAAGAGAAGATGAATGGTTGAGCTCATGTGGGACCCACCTGACAAATACCCTCTCATGGGAGGTTATGTGGGTGTGGTTCCCACCAACAACCCCCCCTTCTAGGATATAACCAACTCAAAATAAAAATCTGTGCAACCCAATTTTTATTTAATTTAAGGTTAAACTCTAAAATATAACATCCAAACCCGCATAAAACGCAACTGCAGAAAAGGTCCCCTTAAGTGAAAATCGGCACTGCGAGATCATCGGTGCCATCGGATTTCAATTCCGAGCACCGGTTCAAAAGATTGAAAAACCAGCTCGTTCGTTCTTTAAATGTACCCGAGCTAATCTTCATAAATTGATTCTAGGCACACCCGGCCTCGGAATCAGGTGCCTTCAGAAGCTACATACTCATAAAATTCCAAAGAAATTACGAAAAAAATATCATTGAAATTTCTAGGTCTTTACAATTTTATATATTATTATAAATAATAATATAATTCATTAGATATGTATAATTATGGAATCATGGATATAATTATTATCTAACACGTATATCATTTTTACGTATTCTTTTCACTATGAATGTTATTTTAACTGGGGAAATAATTATTAATATGTTCCACATAGTTAATTAATATATTTTGATAAGGTATATTTTTCTTGAATTAAATATATGTATGAATAAATATTTAAAATAATTGATGGTTTGGAACTAACATTATATAGCCTCTTAGTTCATCGAAGTGTCTCATTAGACAAATCAGTTTAAGACAGTCCCATTATTTTTATTTCGAGTAAAAAATAGATGTGTTTTAAACCATAGGATTAATATATTATGTAAAAGGTGCTGACCATAGTTGTTCATTTTCTTGATACATGGCATCCAAAAATTAATCATTTTTTATAAAGTACTCAGTTCTTACTATATATGATTAATTCAATATAATAAAATCTAGTGAAGCATTTTCATTAATAGATTATTTATTAAATGGCATGTGTTTTTATAATTATTTATCATGTAATATTTATCATGCCTTATTGATTATGATTCATTTAATATTGATTAATTTTTTTTATTGAATTTAACACATACATATAATTTGAGGTCACCATTTTATTTTTCTTCCTTCCTAGGTTATGAAGATGAAATGTTTGAAAAATTTTCAAGGAGTGTATTTTCATTCTTATGTTCTATGTTAAATTACTAATGTAATAATAGAAAAATATATTTATATAGTTATTCATGAATTCTAAACGGATTGGTCCTTGGTATTGTAATCTATTGTGTCCACATCATTGTAAAAAAATTAACCAACAAATCTCAGCTACAAGCATCAGGGTTCTTATAGTGTGACCTGATATGGAATTGACAATCAAGATTTATAATCATAGATAAAAGGGAATGAGGTTCAAGATGAAAGTTCTTAAGGTGTTTGTTTATTTCCACTCAATTTTTTTTCAGAAACACTTTTGGATTCAATTACACATATTTAGGACTCATATCGAGTTAGTGTTGAACAATCATTATAATTGGATTCCCCCATATACTATGAGTATTAGTAGATGGAGTTGACCATCCTATGTAGAGAGTGTTCTCAGTTTATAAATCTAGGTTGATGGTGAAGGACCATAGCATTATGGTGATGATACCTCTAGTCAGTGGCTGAGGATCACTCATGTTCATAAGGCCATGAGGCTAGGATATTGAGGGGATAGACTTCATCACGATTCAAGATGTCATATGTTGAGCTTACATGTTTTTGTATGGAAAGAATGATAACATCATGCCTCGGGATGTCATGAATGAAGCCAAAGGGGTCTTCCGATCAGGTGTCCCTGGGACCTGGTACTTAGTTATTGGTTGTGCCATTTTGATATTGGGTTTCAATACCGATGGAAAAAGGTGTTGGGATATGTGTTCGAAGGTAGATGATGAGAGTTCCTTTGGAATAAATTTATGTCTGGCAATTCCTTAGGTACTAATCCATGGATTATCACTACATGGTATATATATATATACATGTGTTGTATGATATATATATATATGTATATATATATGGGGACTCATATTCTGTCTTACCAATGATGGATGAATAAGGAGGTCATGTACCAATGGATGTTCAACATAAGGGAAGTGGGTTATATATGTTAAATGTGAATTTTATGTCTATTTGATTAATATTTAGTAAGCCAGTATTATCACAGATGATATATTGGAACATATTGGCGGTGTCCTACGAATGTTTATTCTCATAGCATACATGTGTCCCCTAGGATACATGTTAAAATAATGCATCTATTATCAGGTAAGGGACCAAGTTCAAGACCTAGACCCTCATGAACACATGGAAACATATAAATGGGATGGATGACAGGAAACCATGGTGTATATTTCAATAGTTAGAGTTTAATTTTGAGTTCAATTTTTCAATACAGTACTTATATATTTATGTACTTATAGTTGGCCATAGGTGACCTTTTTTTCTACTGATAGACATGGAATATTATGAAATCTTATATACATATGGTATTATTTCCATTGGTCTTGTTTATTTTTCTTCTACTAATGTATTATGATTCACCTATTTCATGTTATTTCTACTATTATGTAATGGTTTTATTCCACTATAATACATATATTTGTAAAATTATTATTATCAATAAATGGTGGATTAGTCTCCTCGCAATCAACTCATATACCCTCAATACTAGTCAGTAGCCTTTGGCATATGGGGAAGTAAAACTATGTCCTGATGGTCCAAAATCCTAGAGCACCCATGGATGTGGAATATATGTCTCGATGATATTAGTGGAATAAGAGTAGTTTTATACTATGGGATTGGGTATCAACAATCATCTAGATACAAATCATATCATATTATTTTCATTTATTAATTCGTACTTACTATTAGGGAAATGGAATAATGTTGACAACTATGCAGATGAGACTGGGTACAAAGCTTATGTCTATGTGCATGAATCCCCATGCATAGGGGATATACCAAGTTTCCATGTGTGTCAAATTCATATACAACATTTTTAATTCAATAATTGATTTTATTTCAACAACTACTAGAATATTATGATGTTATATTTATCTATTATATAGCTTTTGAGTCATTTGACGTATGGAAAGGGTGGATAAATTATGCATCCTGAAAGGCACTTAGGCTCAAATGATGCATGTTTTCATGGGATTTTCACCACAATCCTCTATTTCACTAAAAGGATATGTTTAGTTTTATGTTTCATAAAATGAAGCTACGAAATTTTATCCTTCTTATACACACTTTGGTGGAATTATGCTCCGCCATATTGGGTGTGTCGTTCTGGTGTGAACTATATGATATGCAATGTGATTACTTATGATTCTAATATGTGGATTTATCAATGAAAAGTGTCAGTACTAATGATGATAGGTGCGATCGTTTTTAAAGGGTATGAAACCTGTCTAAAAGGTTATTTCCTATATAGAATCTTTTATGATAATCTAATTAGCTACCTCATATGATATGAAATACCTGGACCTATAATGTAATGGAAACGGGCCATGCTATTGGATTATATGTGATACCTAACTTCAATGTGGTAATTATTGAGTCCATGAGGTAAGATTAAATGATATGCCTAATCATGACGTGGGAATAATGGTTTCCCTGAGGAAAAATGACAAGCCTACAATTTTTATCGGATATGGATAGGTGAGGGGCTCCTTGAGGCCATGTGTTTTATGACCTATGGTGTCTTATGGGAGGATAAGGGTGTAGATATGTGGTGTATATTATTGAAATCCGAATATGTGGTATATATATATATGGAAGATTGACCATTGGGAATTGTATTCAATAGGATTCCACCTAGATGACTTCTAGTGGAGCATCAAGAGAGAGGTGATATGGTCACACATGGGCATGCTTGGGATGAGGCCCTAAAGAGTTTAGAAAATCATGAGTTTCATGTATAGTCAGTTGTATATGATTATGTATAAGTGGGAATTCCATGTGATATGGAAGCTTTTACGATGTGCCTTGTTGAGTAGCTTATGGTGAGTCTAGTTTTCATTATTAATGGAATCTATAGGGGAGAGTAGGGGTATGTTCCATCAATATCATATTTGAGCCATCAGTTTCATTCATAGAACACACCACAATTTCAAGGTGATGGTTGACCAAAAATGGTATATTAAGGGATAGAGTTATTCTAAACTATATTTGACCATCTCTAGACACCCCCAATTTAGTGGGAAAATTATAGGATATACATGCTTTGAGGAATGTAAAAGCACTGGAAGAATGATTATGCATTTGAGGGAAGACACTAGGGATTGGATTTGACGGATTTTGAACCTAGGTTCTTCTATAATTTCTTTTTGAATACATTGAAAATGGATATGGTGTGTGAGTTCATTAATATAGAGCAGGGGATACTTCTATCACCTATTATATAAATAAATTTATAGGATTGTCATGATTTTCACCTCCTATGGTGGAAGACGATGCCATTGGGGTGACATTTTTAGAATTAATTATAGATATCCATCATGGAATGGGTGAATATATTTAAGCTGAAATCATTTTTAGATTTCCCCATCTAAAAACTCATAGACGAGGGAATTTAGGAGACCAGACATATTATTGCATGGTTATTTAATCAGGTGAGCCGAGAAGTGATGCTTTACGATGTATGAAGCTCGGTGATGAGGAGTCTTAGTAGGGAAGTCAGGACAGAGACTCTAAAAGTCATCCAACCAGTGGGCCATGAACATTTTTTTTCTGTGGAAGAATCTAGGACTTGAATGGAATTAGTTTTAGCAATATCTAAAGTAGTTCTCTAAATCTGGCAATATTATGTATCTCGAATGTCATGTATGAGGCTTTCAGGATTGCTGGAATCCATGGACTAGAGAAGATATAGGTATGTAATGTTAGTCTGAGAGTGCAACGAAGAGTTGATATTTTGGATTCAACATCACAGAAAGGCCATGATAGAGATAGTGGGTCCTAGAATTGGAGTTATTAGCTAGTATCTATTGTAGATATCTATGGATTCTGGTCCCAATTTAGTCAATAAACAATCCAGGTGAATGGAATGGAGATTCTATGGGAGGAGAAGGATAAGGAGACGACTAAAATTAGAGTTATCTAGTGATTACGATAAAGACTATGATTTAATTTTGGTTTGTATTTGGCTATTCATGAAATGTTGTCTGTATGATTATTAATATTGGACTAACTAGGTAGTGGATAGTATTTTTGAATCAATGAAATGTGGGACACACATACATAAAGAGATATAGATATATATATTTATATATAATGTGTGTGGGAACTGGGATCTATTTTTAGAACAATTGTGATGCGGGTATTACATAAGGTACTTTGTCATTGAAATTTTGATAGGTATGCGTATGTATATATATATATGACGTGGGTTTATTTTTGAAATATATTGAGATACATGCTCATTGGGCACCTGATACGGTGTGGGTTATTATGACTACCATGTATGGAACAGGTACAAATGGGAATGTGACGAGAAGCAGGGTATGAAGGGTGGCAATAATTATATAGACACAGCTGGATAAACCTCATGATATGTAGGAGTAGAGGTATGTCACCTGAGGAATTTGGAGTCTCTCAGTGGTTGATTAATCATATTGATGATTTGTTTTTGGCTCAGGAGAGACCGGATATGTAACTGTTATGTTGGGGAGCTCCCCTAGGTACATTGTCATGCGACATGATGATCATTTTCGACTAGGTTGATTTTGATGTAACAGGTATAATAGGTACAGTTTGTGGATATATTATTATAACTCAGGTATAATCTATATAATATAAGGTTATTATAATTTCCTGGTATTTTAGTAGGGTTTTTCCCAATAATTATAAATTATTTATGTTTTCTTAGAGGTCCAAGGTGTTTGTGTAAAAACATGGGGATGTTCAAGTGAATGAGACGATTAAAATATCCCAATACATAAATAAAAACTATGTAATACATATACAACATTTAGTATCCTGTGATGTCTCAGGGGTCCTACCTATGGAATTCATGACATGTAATTGGGTTACACACCATGAACCCAATACAAAATGTGTATAATTTACATGTACTTCAAGTTTCCAGAATGATTTTTTGAATGATCTATGGTACAATGTTTTGCATCCAATGAGGAAAAAGAAAACATTCTTAACTCACCTCTCTTTATCCTTTATAGGTATTGATAAAATATCTCTATTATATCTCCAATATTATATATATTGGTGGTTGTAAAGGTTCTCGTTATAAAAATAAATCATATGTAATATTTTCATAGTTTATATTAGATTATATATTTCCAAATAAATGTGATATATTTCTTCTTAATTTCTTTTAATCCTTTAAAAATGATATTTTCCTTTAATTCAGCTAATGTTAGAGGCTGATAGTAGATGATCGAGCACTTATGGGTATAAGGTAAGTGGTTTCAATATTTATCTCTGACTTATCAACTGTTTCGATTGTGGGATAAAATACTTTATGTGGGTATTCCAAGGTATACCATATTAAATGAATTTCATGTGTTTAAATATAATATATTGACGATTTTTTATGCCAATGTTAACTCTCTATCATTCAATATAAATGAAAAATCCTGGTAAGGGGCATCATCAAAACATGGAAATTTAAATGGGTATGATTATTAAATTATATTGAATAGTTATTTTTTAAATTCCTTGTTCCATTATAATTTGACATGATTAGCTCGATGATTGAGGTGATATTGATCACCTAGATTGTAAAAATGTGGATAATTTGGATTGGAATGGCTCAGGATACATAGGGTTATAATGATCACAAGGTTGGGTGACGTTATCATTGGTTTTGGTGATTAGGTCATTAGTTTGAGGGTGTGGCCTATGTGGCTAGATTTTGTATATAAATTTTTTTTTCTAACATATTTTATGGGGTAAGAGGTTATAAATTATGTTTCATATGATTTTCGGTAATTTTTTCTCACCATTATTTCGACGAAGCACCATTGGAGTCATGTGCACATAATTAGGACTCAGATCAAGGTTGTGTTTACGAAACATTGAGGTTGGGTCTCGTACACTATGGGGAATATGAATTGGTGTTGAATATTTTAATTATTGGGGGATGGTCACCATATACTTCCATGTGGATGGTGATGGACAAACAATTTAATATTATGAGACCATCTGATTTAAGATGAGGATTGTTGGGATTCTTGAGTCCATAAAAACAAGATATTAAGGGGATTCACATCATCATGCCTTTGGACATTGATTTTTGGGAATACATTGATTATATTGTGGAGTATATATGTTTCTCCCTTGATAGGTTGGGCTTCGAGAAGATGGGGATTTATGAGCTATGATTATATAGACCATGTAATTATTATATCGGAATTTTTTTAGACATTAGTATTTATTAATAATGGAAACAGGTTTTAGGTTCTGTATTGGGTTGTAGAAGCAGAGGGATCTCCTCAAATGACATTTTTTAGGGGTATCTTCTGGATCTGAGATGATTATCCTATCCATTACAAATATATATATATATATATATACAGACATGTGATGCATTATATATATATAATTGGTGCACATAGTCATACAAATTGGTGATGACCAATAATGGTGGTCACTTCCTTGTGTCTACTATGAACAATCAAAGTAGGTTGTATATATTAAATGTTCATGAAATTTAATTAATAATTATTTTTCGTAATACAAAATTTTGATGGATGTATGATAGTCCCATGTTGGTTGACGACTACTGAGATTTACTGTCCCACCCCACACGGGCCCCCAATATGAATATAGAAATTTTGTCATTATGATCGGTTTACGGACTGAGATAAATAGATGGACCCTAGTGATCAAGTGGAACCTCTTTCATGTAATGGATGGGAAGGATACATTATGTATATTTCACTTTTTTAGTTCAATTTTTAGTTTAAAATTTTATCATGTTTATATATGATTGTACTGATGGTCGACCAAATGTGACCTAATTTGTAATTTTTTGTTGATAACCTATTACGCAAAATTTTCTACATATTTTATTATTACCATTGGGCCTATATTTTATTTTACTTCTGAGTAATTATGCTTCAACTATTTTTTGTTATTACTACTTCATTATTGTAGTCATATGGAATTGTTATATATATATATATATGAACCATCATTATTATCTACACATTAGGGTATATTATCCCCACTATCACCACCTTACACTTTTTCTATTTGCCGGAAAACTTTTGCATATATGGAGGAACACCTAAGGACCAGTAGTCAATCATACTAGAGCACCACTTAATGTAAAATCCAGGGTGGGGAGATAAAATACCAAAATAACTATATCATATGAATAATTATATTGGTACATGTGTTTTTTATTAGAATGTTATACTCCTAACAAGGTGATGAACCCATTGATACACCATATAACTAGGTTCCCATGATATATTTTTTGAATTCAAGTTCCCCCACACTATTTCCATAGAATTATAAACTATATCCTTTGATCATCCAATCTCTAAATTGTTATCCAAAAAAATAATTTAATAAAAATATTACATGAAATAACCCATCGGGACCCCACCAAATTCAATGTTATTGATGATGTGCCTCTCTAATCCTGCATCAAATATAGTGTAAGACAAAATGTAACAAGAGTTTCAAAAGGATGTATGGGAGTTAAAATTGAAAATCCTTAAAAATATAGTATAATATAACATATGATGGATACATATAATAAAATTTAAATGTATGAGGATATATATGATATATAAATAATTTAGGATATAAAAATACATAAATTATGTTATATAATGATATATATAGTAAATTCCAAATTAAATGTCCCTAACATTTCATTAAATTTTAACTCTATAGTAAAAATAATTGAAATAATATAAACTCCTCAATGAGGACTCCCCCAATGAACACAACCCAAATTACCAATATATTCTAACATCAATATTACTAAAACACCATGAACACTAAAACAAATATTCACAATCATGAGTACATAATCATACATATTATTATATATGGGTAGTAAAACAACCCATTATTGAATACCAATTGTTGATCAACAAAAAATTTAGACTCATGTATATATAATAATAAAATCATACAAAGTAATATTATATATTAATGACCTCATGATCATTACTACCCATGTGTAATCATGTTAAAATATTACCTAGTAAACTATATCACCATTTAAGTCTTATTAACATATCACACTTGAGTCTATCACAACCCAACAGACCAAAATTTATCACTCATAATTCAGGATCATCATAGTATCACATAGCCAATATCACGACATGAGTGAATCCCTAAATTACCAATATCCAAAATACACACACACACTAATAAAGTACCCCAAAACATTATATTAAAATCCAATATATATTGACCAATAAAATTTAAAAGGGAATAAAAATAAATAGGTTAATAAAAGTGAACACCCAAAGAGTTAATGAATCAATAATATATACATGGAGATTGAAAATTTACAAGTATAATATGTTTAAAATCAAATTTTCCCATAACATTATGTACAGATGGTGTAAATGGTATTATTAACCAAAACATTATAGGCTTGTATGAGAAGTAATAGGATATAATTGGTGGTACTAGTTAATTTGAGGAAGCCTACAATAAATTCGACATCATGTTCAATCGCTGAATGAATAACATCATTATCATGGCATATTTTAAGACAATGTAATATTTATTAAACCATAACAATTATAGAAGAAACATATAATTTTAAATATTAATATAATGGTAGAATTAAACTATTATCTCCAAAAACACTTTTCATATGGAATTATGTGTATTTGAGTTGTTGGCAGAGGATTAATGGACCATTTCTATAAAATAGATCATATAAGACACATATTCCAATTAATAGATGACACTAGGTAACTAGATGACTAATATTTGGCACTATATTGATATCTTAGTTACTAGAGGTAGTCAACAAAGTAAATGGTTACCCCTGGGTGAGAATCTAATGTCTATAATTTACCCATTGGTTGTATAGTGTGTACATTGAGGGGTTACAAGGTTTTTTTATAAAATTTATATTAAATGATTTATTTTTTATATTTTTTTTACATAAATGAGTTTCCACCCATATTAATTCAGGATAAAAAATGTTTACCTCATCTCCTCTCTATCTTCCACCATCCTTTCCTATGTTTATCCTCCTTCATTTCTCACCCAATTCACATGTAAACAATCCCTATGAATTTTCATAGTTTAATATATTTATCAAATCCCATATAGACATTATTTATATTATAATTTTAGAATTTTCTATTTTTTATTTATAAAATCAATTAATTTTATAGTTTATGAAATATGTGTTGATTGGAGCCAATTCAATATATTATACTTAGTTAGAGAGAATCTCTTCGGCTGAGTTAGGTGTATACTAAGTATTTCCTATGGTATATAAACCATTAAAGAGATTTTTGATATGTATTCTCACTAAATAAATGAAACAGATCTATAATTATTTTAAATGGACTCCCTTGACATCATTTCAGCAGGGTAAGGATTTTGGGTTCATGGTGGTCCATTTCACTGTTATACATGTATTTTCCACTGATTTACATTCTTTTTCATTAATGGGAACTTTATTTTTTCACATATCTAATTAATAATTCCCTTGAGTTATGGTATAATAAAAAAATTGATTTGGTACCCTTGATCCACCTTATAGATTGGAGTAATATAGAATTACAATGTTCTATATTTGGATTTTCTTATATAGAACTATAGATTTTTCATAGCCTTTGGCTATTTGAATTTTGTTTTAATGAGTTTTCCTTCAACCATAGCCTATGGAACAAGGTATGTTATTAATTATTTTATAAATATTAATTTAGGATCAAGGTTCAAGGATGGAAATATCAATGATTTAAATCATATAAGATTATATTCTATCCATAAATTGAATTGTTTATTTTATGATCTGAAATATCTTTTTGAAAATTATTTTGGATTATGTTCATGTTTATTGTAAAAATTAACATTATTATAGTGATTGATATCATTTGGATTAAATTATCACATGTATTATGACATCATGGTGAGGGATGTTATGGTGTTGAAGTTTTATGTTCATAACCTATATGTTATGCCCGTCTTAAAGGGATGCAATTATTAGATGGGGTGATATACCCTTAATGATATTTTTCCAACAATGTTGAGATATTCTAAATTTGAAAATGGTCTTTATGGGTTTCGATGCCTACTCTTATGATGTATCCCAAGACTTGGGTCGCATTTCAATCTGGTGAATATACATATGGCTAGGGACACTCTTTCATCTCGTGATGATTGATTGAGATTTGATGATGAGTTATATATGATGGATTAAGTTTGATATTATAATAGTTTTTAATAGATTATTAGGATATATTTACAATATATTTATGGACATGTTATCATTAGTATTTTATGATTATTGTTATGGTTATTCTACTATTGTTCACTTCCATTGTATTTATCACGAAACTATGATGAGATGTTACTCCCATTTATAGTGACCTGTTATATTATGGCTAGTTAATTAATATGTGATATGTTCAGAATCCCCTTTGTGGTATACTAATTAGGTAAATTTTCTCCAACGTGGCGGCATAGTACCCATTGATGTGAAATATTTATTATTAATGTAATTATATGTCTATATTTATTTACAAACATGTTACTCAGTACATAAAAGTATTATACAGGATATGTATTGGAATAATGTTAGTGGTCTCCCATTAAGTTATATTCACACCCTTCTCATGACCCGTAGATCCTGAGTTGAAATTTTGGTGTATGATATAGGTAAAATAATGGGCCATGTTATTAATAGTTGTGTTGAAGGGATTGGTAGGAGTTTTGATGTGGGATCAATAATGGTTACATTGATGGTATTTCTTTAATCTCCTGATGTAATTCTATTTTTGGTAATTACAATATACTGAAAGCTGAGGATAAATCTAATTTATGTATATATATACATAACTATAAGTAATATTAGCTGTATTTTATTTTTCAATGGGTGATGTTATTATTAAATTTTGAATGTATTTATGTTTTACTACCAAATTTTATTTTTAAATTTTCAATGTCAGTTGTTATATTGATTTTTTTCAATTTATGGATAACTATACCAAAGATTTTATTTTAAATCGACATTAGGAATGAATCCACATAACATGTAAACAAAATTTGGTCCATAAATGGAGGTGAAACTATGGTAAATAATAGTCGGCTTGATCACTATATAGGTGAACCCACTGAGGGATTCATTATGCGATTTCATGTAATTTTTTTAATTTTAATTACAGTTAGGGATAAAATAAATAGCGGATAATATAATTTTTTATCAAATAAAATAGATTAATATTAATATTTAATTATAGAATATTCATATTATACATTTTTATAAATACTAGTATAAAATTATTTTTTAAATTTAATCCTCATGTATTAACATGTTGGCAATCCATGTTTAAAATGAATTAATCTCAACCATTTTTATTAACACATTCTAACACAATAACAATCCATTATATGAATTAATAAATTTTATAATTAGGTTCCTCAATAATGGGTAAGGTTTTCCTTCTAGATTTTTGGGATATTCATTTAGAAAGATATTCATTTTTGGCCTTGAAGATATAATTTTCATTGAAAATTAAACTAAAAACCAATTTACTAAAATTATTAAATAATATCTGATATAATTGTAAAGATTCTACATTTTCAAAAATGGATGTAACAAATCCTGAGGAAAATTTCATTTATCTATGACGTAATATAATTTTTATGTTTTTTAGATGATCTAAGAATCATAATTTAATGATCAAATTAATAGCCAGATTTCATGGCCTAGAATTAAAACACCCAATTTTAATCATATATTAATGATAATAAATCTAGTATTGTTATAATATTAAAAAAATTTACAATATATATAGGTATCCATTTTTCTATTTCTATGAAATATATAATTTTATCCATATGGAATTTTGTTTTTGGATTGTTAATTGAAATGAATCAACATAAAATGATTTTGGGTAATGGGTTAAAAATTCTACATTCCAAAAAATAACGACAAATATATGCAATTACTAATCTCTTAGGAGAACATGAGATTTTGGAATGAAAACCAATCCTTTTAAATTATATTATATGGTAGATATATTTAATTGATTGCGAGGATGTTGGGGTGTTTTCATTGAAATGGTATGCTAAGAAATTGTCCTTTTTAGTGTGTTTCTGTAGAAATATGTTTCTCTAATTCACTCTAAAATTTTATATAAAAGTTGTTTTTATTTTATTATGTATTTAATATTAATACCATTGTTAATTTTTTTTCTCATTGTTAAAATACATTCACAAATAGTCTTTGAAATTTTTCACGTAACAACATAGTGTTCAATATTTCAAATTTTTATCATATAAATTCCTACCTCAATGTTTCAACATCCATCTATATTGTGAGGTATTTACCAATTGAGGGTTAATATTATTATTGATTGATTGGAATAATATTTTTGGTGAAGTATTATGTGATATTTATCATTTCATTATCAATGTTTACTTTTTTTGATTGATAATTCGTTTCTATGGTTACCTAATAATTTCTCCACAATGAATTTTATAGCTTTAAATTTTTAGTGCTAAAATGGTTCAGTAATAGGGAGTTTTAATCAAATTGATTCAAAAATTGTCTACTATATTATCCTTTTTAATGTATATCTATTTATATAATTATTTGTCTTTATATTTCACACTTTTTGCAATGGTTCGTTCATGAATTAATGAAACAAAAATAATCCAGTTAAAAATAAATCCATAAAATATCCCTGAATAATAAACATAGATAAAATCATTCCCATTATTGAACATAGATTGATCATATTGTGTTGTAGTAATTTAAATCTATTAATCCCAAATTTGGTCACATTATATATAAATTAATATTTTCTGTATTCATGTTTTCATGGTTTCCTTCATAGTACAATCGGGTTTTGGAAACCCATATTACGATGTATGTGGCCACATCAACCAAATGTGAAAATTTGGGGAAACAAATTTCACCATATTCAAGGACCCAAGTGAGTAATATTTTACACTATAATTAGATTTTCATATAGTTCCCTTATTATCACCAACAATTATCTTATCTATAACATTTTTTTCATTCTATTTGTAACCTCTTGTACTCATATCTACTCAAAATAACTATTTAGGGTGGATGATCCTTGTGGTTGAGATTTAGGTGAAATTAGGTGTCTTATTCCATTATTTCTTAATATTAATTGTATATAATTCTACAGAATATAATATAATACTATGAAGGTTCTTAAATATAACCCAACCATTAACGCAGGTAGAAACAAAAATAGAAACACAAATAAGGATGCATCTAACTTGGGGAATGTGGTATATCAAACAAGAATTGACTACCTCACACATCTCAATAAAAATGTTCCCTCCTATAATATACATGATACCAATGTTTATGGTAAATATATATTAATAAACCATGTGCCAAACTAGCATTAAAACTTTCATTGGAAGGAATAAAATGTGCATTACCTTCATGTTAAGGAGATAGACAAAACCATTGAGACTATGTTCCCACACCACTAGAAGAGTCAGATAAGACAAATATCATTCCACTTTCTTTAAAATTTAATGATAAGAATTAGTTAATCAATTTTGGTCTATTAGAAATCCATTAAAAAGACTAATTAAAAATTTACATTAATAAAAAATACATTCCCCTTCATTGAAAAATTTCACATACAAAGGGTGTACTAAACTTCATTGATTGAAATAGATAGAGCCCTTTTACAAAACAAAACAAATAGTGGTACACAAAAAATGGTAAGGTATCATGGTTTTTGAATCCTACATTAAATAATAATATTTTATAAATGGATATTGCTATGAAAAATAAAATTCATACGATCTGTGTAATATGATGTTTAAAATCTATGCCCCACTAATTTGTTTGATTATATTGAGGATCTTTCTGAAAAATTAAAAAAATAGGGAACCACTTATAATTATTAAAATACTCACAAATATATTTTTATTCAAAAACTTTGGATTAATTAAAGTAATAACTATAAACACACACCCCTCTCAAATAATTCTAAAAATACTAATCATTATATTGGGTGTGAAATTAAATCAATTGACCGTATTCAAACAAT
Organism: Viscum album; assembly: GCA_963277665.1. Classification (NCBI taxonomy): domain Eukaryota; kingdom Viridiplantae; phylum Streptophyta; class Magnoliopsida; order Santalales; family Viscaceae; genus Viscum; species Viscum album. The sequence continues at coordinate 910,546,040 of OY728148.1, forward strand.
TTATGGTGTAAGATATCATTGAACTGACAATTTAGAAAAACATTATTTCTATGAATTGTATGATTTTTTATATAAATTTTATAGAGGTCAACACAAAACATTTTTTGAAGCCATTACATTAAAAAAATGAATTAGAGGAATAATTCCAATTATTGATTTTATTGGCTGGATAATCAGTAACACATTCAACCACAGGGTAAAATTTCCAACCCTCCACAAATTTTTCTAACCCATAACCAATTTCTATCCAATGAGGTATTATTATACCCTAAAATATAGCATTTTAAGAAACCATATTTAAATAAAACAACTATCCTAAATACCCTCCATGGGTAAGAAAACTAGCCTCAACCCCTTGAAAATTTATTCCACTCATATTACATGTAAAACTATGTTTGAAACTATAGAATTTTTTTATGTTTTAAAAATAAAACATGAATATTAAGTCATTAAATTTAGAATATTACCCATACACACTCGTGGTATTCCCTCCCCATCCATATGGTTTAATTTATCCTCAATTAACATTCTATGATATTATCTATGCATGTATTATCATCAGATTTGGGAATGATTTTGAAAAAACAAAACAAAAAATCTCTTAGAAATAACAATTTTCAATCATTTTAGATAATTTTGTAACACTAAAAATATAATTTAATAAATATTATGACTATGTGGATGAACGACCACATCCCCAAATAATATTTCAAACTACGCGATTACATTAAAGAATAATAGTAAAATCTAAATATGAGTGGATCTAAAAATTGACGGAAATAATCTCTAAGGATAATCATAAAATCAACCTATTTGATACAACTAAAACCATATCTAAATACTATATATACCACAAAGACATATGTAAATTAAAATTGAAATTATTTTGAAAAATAAATTTCTTTTTTTTGTTAATATGAGAACCACAATCTAGGGACCTATGAAATCAACATTAAAATACACCAATTTTCCAAAGATAAATGTAAAATTAAGTGTTTTTCAGGTTTTTAAGGCCTTATGAGATCAGTGAGACATTTTTAAACACATTATATATATGTAATATATTCTAATTTTTTGTTTGATATGATTAAATAATCATTTTTTATTAACCAAATTTTTTATGATAGTGTTCTGGTTTCTATAAGAATTATAAGATAAATTTTATTTAAATAGGAAAATTATATTCAACCAATAAATTTCATTATCCGTGATAATCATCCGAACATATGTTCTAGGAAAATGTCACCTATCATTCATGGTCATCCCTTTCAATTCATAATCAGTTCAATAATATTTTTTTTGGGAATCATAACATGTTCATAACCACCATGAAGATTAGCCTCCATTTACACATTTTCAAATAATTCTCTTCAATAATTATTTATGAAGAATGAAGTGAGGTTATGTAACCCCATGAGAATTTAAGATTAACTATTTTTTTTAAAATTCATTATAATTATAAATATTTTTCATTTCATATAACCCTAGAAATAATTTGTTAATATGTATTTATATATTTAAAAACTAATTCAAACATTCATTTCACAAAAATTTCCATCATGGATTGTGTTACACACAATACCAATGTGGCTTGTGCGACAGTAGACACTGACTTGGAAAATAATGAATGCACAATGAGTTTATACAAATAATATATTTTTTATAAAATTATTTAAATAAAATAATTATAACATATATATTTAACTTATTAATAAATACTTTTAAAATATATTGGTTTTATAGAAATAAAAAATATTGATAATTAAAGATAATATTTTTTGTAAACTCCTTTTATGTTAAAAATATTGTTCTCTCTAATGAATCACTTTTATTAGTAAAATTAAATTTATAAATATTTATAAATTTATTTGGATAATATAAATATTCTTTTTTAATTTTTAATGTCGAAATTATCCTAGGATTAATTTATTTGATTTTTCTGAAAAACATCTTTTTTATCAATAGTATAAAGTACTTCTTTTTAGTTAAAAACTGCTTTTTTTCTAATTAATTATTAATTATAAAAGATATTATAAATATGTTATAAGGTCACATTAGATAAATATTACATATAATAATAAAATTAAATTCATTAGGATCAACATCACTTTGAAATTGAATATGAATGCATATCAAGATTTCGAATGTTTTTCTATAATAAAAAATCTTTATTTTTCCTCATCTACAGGATTGGAATTAATATTAATTTTACCAAATTTGAGAATAGAATTTTGAAAACCAAACATACAAAAATTTAATTAGTATGATATTTGTGGTCTAATAATATCAACTTATTTTTTGACTAGAATGATTAGTGAGTGTGATTAAAATTATTTACGATGAATAAGTTACAATTAAGCTTAATAAGGGACTAAACCACAATATTACCGAATAAATTAACATAGAATCTTTTCCAAAATTTAGTGTTTTCCAAAAACATCGATTTCCCCACTTTTATTGAAATATATGTGTTTTGGGGTATTATAAAATGGATGTTCCCTGTTAAAAAATGGTGATGAAAATGAAAAAAGGGAACATTCCTTACCTTTAACATTTATAAAACATTGAGATAGGTTGAAAATATCATATTTTGGGTTGAATATATCCTTCTTAAATATATATGGGTTATTTTTATTATAAAAAATTATCAATAATTTTTAATGATGATTTAGGTACATATAATGTTTCTGAAACATTAATATAATAATTATTTTGTTAATAATTAACTAAAATAAATGATACTATGATTATTTAATGTGAAATTAATTTATTGAATTTTTGCAGTTATTTATTTAGTTTAATATTTCATTTCACACTACTATAAACCTAATTTATTTTAATTTCAATATAATTTTTATATTTTAAATTTAACAATAAATAAATGTTGTCAAAATTGACATTATTATTATATTAAATGAATCATTATAAAATAATTTAAAATTGATTAAAATCATTAATTTTGACAAGTTACATGTTAGTGGGAATATATATTTAATCTTTTATAATATATAAAATCACATATCTTTTATAATTAACATATTGACTCATATTATGTAAATACATTGTTAATATGGTTCGGGTTCAAGCAGTGTTTATCACATCACATGTGATTATTTTATACTTAATTCACAAAAATAATGTGATTTTAATTTTATAAATTAGTTATAATATTACTTATTCAATGGATCCATATTTTCTTAAATATATCACTTTAATTAATCCTAAATGATTAAATTAATTATACTAGGAAACTTGAACCTTTAATGAAAACCGGAATGAGTAAATTAGGGAATCTTAAAAGGTAAGGATCAAAATAATTACATTGCCCATAATTTTTGGGTTGATGTTGTCATTGTCAACCATTATTCAATTTTAATAAATTATTTTTCAATATTTTATGAACATTAGGTAAGATAGGACACACATTATTAAATACATTTTGGTATTTACAAAATCCCCCCTCCCTCAATAATATAAAGGAAAGTACTTTACCCCGTCATCAAAATGCTCAATACATTTAATTTCGTTTAATATCATCCCATGTATCCTCCTAAAAATCCTTCTTATGAACATGGATCCCCCCTCAAGCATAAATCATACCATGGAAGCCTTTTGGAATAAATAAAATGGAATAACCTGATAATGAGGTAACATTTTATCTCATAATCCTTCCACTTATTTTCTATTGCAGCCCCTATAATATCATTATTCCATTATTCTGTGAAAAATATAGTATCCTCACATATACTACAATTTTTTATCCAAATTTTCTGAACTAAAATGAAACACACATTCATCTAATTTATGTTGAATATAGTGTTTCTATGTACGATAAACTACTGCCTCATGAAGTGATGATTGTTCATTTCCCTTTTACCACCAATCATGGTGGCCATTGTGAATGAAATTCTATTTTTAAATATAATATATTAAATTTATTATATGTTCAGTATTATTTATTATTTTTACAACACACACATTTTTACCTTCTATTTGGTGTTAATATGATAATCTCGATTGTGGAAGTGTGGACTACCTCCCCTCAAAGAGATGTATTTCGTTCACACAACACATGGAATATATAAAGGATGGGTTTAAGGAAATTATATGATATATATATAATATATTAATGATACTAGAATAATGGTATATATATATGCATATATATACATAGGTCGTATACATACATTCGTTCAATATAATAATAAAAACGGAATTAATGTTCATACATATGTATGGCTTACTATCTATATGGACATTGTTTTACATTTCACACTTATATATGATATAAATTATTATAATATTAATATACTAGATATACCAGATTTTTATATCATTATATAAATTCTAGAATCGTGATATAATAATAAGGACCAATTTTATTACAAATTCAGACAAACACAATAAGCAAGATGAATACTACTCGAAGTGAAATCATAACATAGGATCATTAACAAGAGGGTAATATAGGGTTGTAATCAAACCATATATGTAATTTAAATAATGATATTACTCCGTAAATGATTTATATTAAAATTATATATATTATACAGTAATCATGTATGATTATGGCGAGAGTCAAGACACAAGGTAAGGGTATTTCATCTCACTTTTAATTTCTGTGAAATACTAGCTATGTTCACAACTATTTCCTTTACTCTAGTCTATATTCTTCCTTTGATTTTATTATATGTATATTGTACTTAAATTTATGGGTATTCATATTCCCATACTAGGATCATTCTTTTATTGGGTTTAAGTATCAGAAGTCACCAAATCAGTAAAAATGTATTGTCTCAACTATCCTTCTTTGAGACCCTTGTTTTTTTTGAATCTAAACTTTTATGTAGGTGAATATATTTAAATTTTACTTCACACATTAGGAATATTTAATTTTTCAGGAGTTTATATGCTTCAATTGATTTCCATTTCATATATAGAGGGGATGATCCCAAGATACCAAGTTATAAGAGTTCATTGAGACAATCTCAATGCTTTTCGAGATGGTTTTTGTTTATTATTTATATGATGAAATATTATGATCCATATCTCAATAATATTCGTGTGTTTTTTTCTCATCTGTTATTTAATGATATACTCATGCATTTTTATAATTTTTTACTCTTTGGTACAATTGTTAGTTAAGAAATTTTATTTAAGAAATCCTGACATTACCCTCTCTTTGGTCAGAAATATATGTTGTCTAAAACGAGTTCCAAATAATACAATACCATTTCTATATAATATATAAAATACACTTTTATAATTTATTTCACTTAACAATATTTTAATGTGAATATTCATATGTATTTCTGAACTATGTACTTTTATATCATTTTTACCATGAAAAAGGAATGATATTTTGACCTCATACAACATGTACAAATTTACCCATCATCATTTCATCGAATCCCCATTTTCATTGTTAATAATTTTAATCTCAATGAAAATGTTATTAAATGTAATATTAATTGAATTTTTTTTCAAAATAGGTTCAAACAATTTTTCATGGAAAACTAGTTTCAAAATATGATCATTCTTTATTTATATATTTTCAATGTATTTTGAAAGATATGGTTTTCAAAAAAATTTCAAACTTATTTTTATGTTTTCAAGAAAAATAATTTTTAAATTTTTTTTCCAGGATTTATTAGATGGTTTCAAATTATTTTAAATGAAATTTTTTTCAAAACATTTTCATTTTTTAAATGTTTTCAATGATTTTGAATGAAAAATATTTCTCAAATGATTTAACTTTTATTTTAAAAATTTTCAATAAAAAAGAATTTCTAAATGATTTCACGTATTCATTATATGTTTTCAAGTTATTTTATACGAATATTATTTTATAATGGTATTATGAATTAAAAATCCTTTTAAATAAAAAATGATATTTCCTCAAAAAAATAGTGTTCAAAATATCTTTCATGATTATTTCCCATCTAATATAACATCCATTGATGTTTCTCATGCCATTATGGGTAAATTATAATATGTTTCTTTTCATATTATTTCATTGAATGGATTATTTTTTTATGATATGATGTTATGAAACCCTTTTCTCTTTCATGGGTTATATGCTTTGGAAACGACATTCTTTTCATGGGTAATGTTAACGATCAAATGATTATGAAACCTATCACTTTCAACATGTCATGATATATTCACATATTTATGATAACCATTTAATTTCATGGGTTATGATATGTCTATTTATTATCATTTGGAACATGTATGTATGATTTCCTTATGTTGTGTGTGGAACCTATATCTCCCACCAATGCATTAGTTAAATATTTATATCTCATGAGATATAAAGGGTTGTATTGAGGGTTTAATCAGTTCAGTTATATAAAGAATGAATGACTGTTTATTCAGTTTAGTAATATAAGGCTGGAACGAGGGATTAATCAGTTCAGTAATACTGGGTTAGAATGAGGGTTTACTCTCTTAAATAATATGGGGTTTGAATAAGTGTTTTCTCGGTTCAGTAATATGGGTCTAGAAAGAGGGTTTACTTGGTTCAGTAATATAGGGCTACAATTGGGGATCACCTAGTTTTGTAAAGGATATTGTCTACTAATATGGTCATTGAATTGATTACATGGATACTATTTAAATCATTATGTCCTTATGTGTTTCCATAATTCCTAGTATTACTCTTATGTTTTGATTTCATGTCTTACACTCATTATTTCATTTGATTCATGTCTTATAAATTTCTAATCGGTATGTCATGATCTATGTTTGGATCTTTGGTCTGTGGGGTATGATCTTCTATTATGAGGATAATGATCTCATTAATTTATATATATTTTTATGCTTACATGTCTCCCTTTATTACATTTATTTATAATTTCAGCACAACCCTTTTATGTTTCCTTTCCCCAAGGCTATGATGATATGCACTATAATTGGTATGCATAAGATAGGTTCTAGTGAATAAGAACCTACTGAGATATTATGTAGCTAACTTATGCACTAGTTTTTATATTTCCATGATTCCAAAGGCAAAATACCAATTAAGGTCTTTGGGAATCTTTTTGTATAATGGTTATGTATTCCAAAAAATTTATGTAATGTCTATGTTTGTAATGATAGGGTAACTATAGTTGGTATTATTGATAATGTATTGTGGTCCTTTGGAAACTACGTAGAGAAGACCTTAGTGAGATCCCTCAGATTATTTCAAACAATACTTCTAGGGAAGTCTCTAAGGATAATTATAAAGATGAGGCAACTTTAGGAAAATGTCTAGGAATTTTGGTAAAGGATAGAGTGAGTGGTATAATTGAAATACATCCACTTCTAGATACTAAATGTTTATGTGTATCTAGAACATATGTACCTAGGGGTTATAACACTGAAAAGATCATCTAGTATTTACTTGGGGGTAATCTTTACATGACAATGAGCCTTGTCGAATACCTAGTTTGACACTCTTGGGGGATATTCTTTTGTATTTTCTAAACTCCTCATGAACCATAACGAAGGATTTATATATATCTTATCTATGAATAATCAATGATAAAACTATAGTGTCCTAGATATTAGAAGGATCCATGATTTAGAACTCATATAATTAATTCATTACAAGACTATGTGGTTTTACGCTTTAATAAGTAATGCTCACACTATTCTTCTGGTTTTAGCCCATGGTGGGAACCATAAGGAACTTTATTAATGATTAATCTATTGGAAGATTTTATGATGGGAAGTCATGTGGGACAATCACTAGAGTGAATGATGTCATGATCATGCCTAATCAGTTTTCAAAGAGCATGATTATCAATGTTAAAATTAACCATCTCTCGAAATCACAAAGTAAGAGAAATATAGAGTTTGATGAGATATCAGGTAATAGAGACTTTGGAGGAACAAAGATGTTGTTTTTTAATGTCATGAATGTGGAAAAAATCACCAAAGATAATTTATTAGAGTAAAAATAAGGGGTTTTTACTATGGAAAATAATGACACAATGAAAATTACTACAAGGGGAAAATGAAGAGTTAAGTTAATGAAATGGAAGGGAAGATTGGAATACCTATCTACTCATTGAAGTTTTATCATATTATGTTTGCAAAAAATATTCAATAAGAAAATCAATGTCTAAAGGGAAATGTTCATAAATATACTCATGAAGCTTGTGCGAGTATTGGATAGATTGTTATGATGAAGAGACTATGGATGACGTGTGAAGGATAAAAATTTTGATTAATAGAATAAGGTAACATTGTAAATTGATTAACGATTAAGTAATAGAAGTTTTTATGTATTTGGATTCAAAATATATGGGTGATAAAATTTAAAAGGATTTTTGTAGTTATTTTTTTCTCTGAATATTATAAATTTTAATATAGAATGTCCCCTATGGATAGGTGAAATTATTTTATGAAAATATGATATTTTGACTAAGGGAAGGTATCCTTTGATAATTTCATTATTATAAGATAATGATATATGGATAAAGATACTAGGGGACTTAAAAAGTAAATTGGACATTATTAATTACCTTGGATCTAAGTAAGGACTTGTTTATAGGTGATTTACGCTACCAGTAATGAAGTTTACAACATTTTTTGATTTAAGGTGTAAATACAGTATACATTGGAATGAGGAATCATTAATTTTTTTCAAATGGATTTATGGTTATTTATGTTCATAACATTATTCAAGTTAATATACAATTAGGGTATTCACATTTATAGAATTATATAACCAAGAAAATACTTTTTCATGTAATGGAATCAATGTTAATCTGATTAGGTGACTCACATTCTAATTGTTTTATGGAATTTTCCGTTTTATAAGGGTTATAAGGTTAATAGTTCCAGAAAATTTTATGTTATGATTTTGAGGAAGTATTTGTTCACTAATATTGTGTTTAAAAGATTGGTTAAAATGCAAATCAATGATTAAATATATTTCAAGTATCTCTATATTTTATTTTATTTTTGAAAAGAACAACCTGAATATTGGTTAAAAACCAATAATGTCCAGTAAGGCAACTAGTCATGAATTTATTACTGATGGAATATTATGGTTTTATGCCTACCATTGGCCTATACGATGTTGTGGTTGATGTGTACTTATTTTTAATGTATAAATATTTATGATGAAATATTATTGTTAATTTATATTTTTTTAGATTAATTCATGTTGTTTGTATATGATACAAATAGTTAGACTTTTTATTTTTGTATTGGCCGTATGATCTGTAAAAATCATATTTTTCTGCATTAATAATCAAATTTAATTTCTAGACATTAATTCCATAAGGTAAAAGATGTAACTATTATTTTTCAAATCACAACACATGAATGAAATTTTGTTATATATATTTATCAAGAATTACCTACCATTTTAAAACTGATAAAAAAATTGTTGTCTTAATACGTTAACTTTTATTGATCTTATAGCCATTTAAATCATTATAAATTTAAGACTTTAAATCTATAAACATTACGTTTACCATTATCTTTTTTTTCATTGATGACCTAAATCCCTATTTATAAATATTTACACATTTCCTCCATGTACATTCTATACTCAAAACCTATGTTCTGCTATGTAGAATCCCAGTTATATGTAACTTTGGGTAAAACTTATGGTTAAAAATTTCACTTTTTATGTGATGTTTTCGAATCAATTTTAATTATGTTGGTATATATGAATGAAACTATCAATTACTAAACTTTGATAACCTAGATGAATTACAAGGGATGAATTCATTTTATTGGTGTATAATGTTATTCCCTAATATTTTGAGTATTATTTTATTAAAATTATTTATGTTTTAAATATTTTTTATTTCACATGAAACATGGAATACTTATTAATATATATGTACATATATTAAAAAATATTTCAAACTATCCTTTCACACTCAATATCATTTTGTCTTTCTCTACAACCAACACTAACATAGATAGTGCTACAAGCAATACTGACATGGAGTACGATTCATGAAACATAGAGTTTATATGGAATATATCTTTTTATTGTTTTAATTAAATAAATAATATAATTATAACCTATCTGTTAAATAATTTAATAACCAATTTTCAAATATATTTAATATATAAATAAAACATATTGATAATGAAATATAATATTTTGGTTAATCATTTTTATTTTAATATTATTGTTTTCGGGTATGAATCAATTTTAATAATAAATGTAATTTTAGACAAATTTGTATTTTTAATTTTATAAAATAAACTATATTTTGGTATTCATTACATCGAAATTTTCATATATTGAATATTGGGGACTTTTCTAAGAAGCATCATTTTTTGATGAATAGTGAAAATGCTACTTTTTAGATAAAAATATCATTTTTTTCTAATTAATTATGAATGATAATTGATATTATAAATATATTTTAAGGGATAATTAGATGAATTTTATATCTAATAATAAAATAAAAATAATCATTATTAACTTCACATTGAAACTGAATATAAAAACATAACAAACTTTTGAACTTTTTTTTTGCTATAAAAAATCATTACTTCGCCCCATCAATGAGATTAACATTAATCTTAATTCTCCCACTTCTCTAATGAAAACATTTAAAATAAGACATAAAATATTTTAATTATTAATATATTTGTCGTCTAATAATATAAAAATAAAATTTTTACCATCATTATTAGTGAATGTGATTTAAATTAATTATCGTGATTAAGGTAGGATTAAGAAAAATAAAGGACTAACCATAATATTTAGTACCAAAATGGAATTGAAACGTTTCTAAAAGCCATTGGTTTTAAAATTTTGAGCATGTACCAACATTTTTCTAAATATATGTGTTTTTTGAAATTATTAAATGGATGTTCCTATAAAAAGTGTATTTATGGAAAAATACAAAAAAATGATTTTCCTTACCTTTAACATTTAGAAAACATTAAGATATATAGAAAATAAAATATTTTTGATTATATATATCCTTTTTCAAGTTATATGGGTTATTATTATCAATATAAATTATAAATAAATCTTTGAAAATATTTTAGTAACATAAACTTCTTAAGAAACATCAATATAATGATTATTTAGATAATAATTAACTAAAATAAATGATACTATAAACATTAAAAGTGAAGTTAATTGATTTAATTATAGAATTTATTTATTTTTTAAACTAATATATCATGATACACACCTATACAACAAATTTGTTTTAATATCAATATAATATTCATATTTTAAAATTAATAATAAAAAATATTGTCAAAATTGACATTATTGTTATTTTTAATGAATCTTATAAAATGATTTAAAATTTATAAAAATACTATATTCTACCAAGTGAATATTATGTTTTAATATATATTACATATGTTATATTAATGGACTAATTAAAAAATTATAATGAATATTTTGGTTCATGTTATGCACATATGTTGTTATTGTGGTCGAGGTTCAAGCTGCATTTTAGCATGCCACATATGATTATTTTAATAGTAATTTACAAACAAATTGGATTCAATTATATAAATTAAATATAATTTTAATAATTTATTAGATATATATTTTATAATAAATCTGAATTTAATTTATTCTTCATTTAAAAATTTGATAGATATGAAAACTGGATGCTTTAATAAAAACCAAAATGATAAAATTCAGGAATCTTAGAAGCTATAGAACCAAATAATTAAATTCCTTATATTTTTTGTTTGTATATGGTTTTTCTCGGCCATTATTATCCATAAATTAATTAGTTATTCATTTTGGAGGATATTTATGTATGATAGACCACACATTATGGAATAACTTTCTATACGTACAAAAGAGCCACTCCCGCTCCACTATAAAAATGAAATCACTCTACCCCTTCCTCACACCTATAAAACCTTTTATGTTCATCCAGGTTATGCCCAAGTATAGTGCAAAAAATAAAAAAAAACCCTTTAATTCTACATTTAGTAATAAATCATCCCAAGTAATCATTTTGACCCAAACCAAAAGGAGTTACTCTATTAGGAGACAACATTTTCTCTCAAAGCTCCTTCTATTTATTTTATTTCTCCACCCCTAAAAACAATTTATTCCTCTATTGTGTGAACAAATAGTATCATATATATACTAGTATTTTTTTATAAAAATATTAGGACATAAACCAACACAAACATCCATTTAATGGACATTTGAACATATTTGTTCTGTTTTCAATGAAATACTGTCTCACAAAATGATGATTGTTGATTTCTCTTTTACCACCAATAATGGTGGCCATTATGATGGAATAATTATTTATATATGTAATTTATTAAATTTATTATGTCTTTATTATTATTAATTCATTTCACAATATACATATTTTTACCATCCATTTGGTGTTAATACGATAATCACATTTGAGGATATGTGGACTACCGCCCCCTCAAAGCGATGTGATTCATTCACACAACACATAGAATATATTAAGGATGGGTTTAATGATATTATATAATTTATATGATATAGTAAGGATAATTTATTAATTATGTTTATATATACATACATGTGTATCGATTTTTCGTCTACATTCATAATTTCAATACGATAACAAAAATGAAAATAGTGTTAATGCGTACGTACAAAATATCGTCTCTAGAGACAGTTTATTTCATTTTATAATTATATGTGATATAAACTATTATAATATGAGTATAATTAATATAAAATATATTTATATCATGATATACATTCTAGAATTATGATATAAGAATAAGGGTCAATGATTTCGCAAATTAAGACACATGCAAAAATCAATGCGAATATTACCTGAAGTGAAACCTTAACACCAACTCATTAACAAGAGAGTAATATGGGGTTATAATTAAATAATATGGAACAAAAATAATAATATTCTTCATTAAATTATGTATAAGAGACATATATATTTTATACAGGAATCCTGTACGAGTACAAGAGAGTAAAGACACAATGTAATGAGATTTTATCTCACTTCTAAATTCTATGAGATACAAGATATGTTCACCAATATATACTTATGTGTTTTGTATGTAATTAATGTAATTTTATTAAATGTATATTTTACATAAATTTATGATTATTCAAATTTCCATTTTTTATCCTTCTTTCTTTGGGTTTATGTTTCAACAGTTATGAAATCGGTAATAATGTTTTCCTCAATTTTCCTTCCTTGAGAGTCATGATTTGTTTTTCACAAAAACACATTTTTGAGGTTTATATACTAAAATTTTTAATTCCATATCCTGAATCTAAATATTTTCATGATTTTATATGGTCCATGTAAGTTACATTCCTTATATGGAGAGCATGATCCCAAGATACCAGTTTATATGAGTTTATTGAGATAATCTCATTGATTTTCGATTTTGTTTCTATTTATGATTCCATTGATGAAATCATAGGATTAATAAATAAAAAATATTTATGAGATTCCTTCTCCTATGTTATTTCATAATATACTCATGTATTTTTTTCCATTTTCCACTTTTTGGTATATATGTTAGTTACAAATTTATTTTTAGTAAAGATCGAATTTACCCTATCGTTTGTCAGATGATAATGTTTTCTAAAATAAGTTATCATGAATATTATATCATTCGCCTATAATATCTAATGTAAAATTTAATCCTTTTTTATTTTACCAATCCCTTCAATGGATTCTTCTTGTCACTTTTTGAGCAACCAACCTTTCTATCCTTTTTACCTTTCAAAAGTAATGTTCTTTTGTCCTCGCACAACATGTATGAATTTACCTTCTATTATTTCATAGAAGATCTATTTACATTTTGAAAATGGTTAGTATTTAAGAATTTTTTTTTTGAAATTAATTTTAAAAGACATTTTTTTCAAAATGGTTTCAAACTATAATACTTTGTTTTCATGGAAAACTATTTTCAATATGTTTTTAGGAATTATTTAGATGATTTAAAATAATTTTCAAAGAAACGGTTTTATAATTTTTTTAAAACTAGTTTTATAAATATTAAAGAAATATATTTTAAATTTTTTTTAGAATTATTTATATGTTTTTCAATTAATTTTAAACAAATGATTTTCATAAAATTTCCAATTTGTTTTTAATTAAATTTCAATTTCGTTCAATGAAAATTATTTTCCAAAAGTTTTGAATCTTAATTATAATTTATTCAATGAAAAAGTTTTTCCATAATGATTTCATGCCTTATTTATACGTTTTCCTAGTATTTTTTATGAAAATGATTTTCAAATTCTTTTATGTATAATAAAAATATACAAGAAAGGATATTTTTCTCATGAATTATTTTGAAAAGATCTGTAAAAATTATTTCCCATATAAGATAACATCCATTTATATTTATGCTTCCTTTATGGGGATATTATTCATTTATTATATTCATATTCTATCATTTAATGGAATTTTTCTCGATGGAATTATGTCAAGAAACCGATTTCTCTTTCACGGGTTATAATCTTTTTAATCCTAAGTCAATTCATGGGTTATGAATATGTCTATTTATTAACATTTGGCTCATGTATGTATGATTTCACTATGTGATGGGTGGGACCCATATCAATCACTAATGCATTGGGTAAATATTTAGTCCAATGAGATAGACAGGTCGATAATTAGGGTTTAGTTAGTTTAGTAATACACGGTTGTGATGGGTTTTATTGGGTTCAGTAATACAGGGCAGGAATGGTTGTTTAGATAGTTTAGTAATATAGGGTTGGAATGATGGTTTACTCAGTTTAATATTACAAGAATAAAATATGTGATTACTTGGTTCACCAATCAAGGGATGGAATGAGGGACTAACAGGTTCAATAATTTAGAGCTGGAACTAGGGTTTACTCAGTTTATAAATAAATAACAAGAAAGAGGGTTTACTCAGTTCAGTAATATAGGGCAGGAACGGGGGTTCAACTGGTATAGTAAAGGAGTTTTCTTAATAAGGGGGTCTTAGCATTGATGCCTTGGCTTCAATGGAAATAATTATATGCTTTTGTCATTCCACAATTCCATGTCTGACTTTTCATTATGCTTTTATTTCTTATGATCTTTATTTTATATGATTTGTGTATTTTGGACATCCAAAATTTATTCTAGTATATATGTTATGATATTTGATATGCAGGGTATTATCTACTATTTATAGTATCATTTTCTCATAACCTTATACTCATGTTTATTCATATATAACTCCACTATTTACCCTTATTGTTCACTTTAGTTCACTCTTTTATGTTTCCTCTCACCTAGGTTATGATGTTTTTTATAATGTTTTATATTTCTATGTGGGTTACTATTCATGAAAAACATACTGGGAGATGATATAGCACAGTAATATACCAATGCTTTTGATTCCATGTTTCCAAAGGAACTATACTATCTATGGTCTTTATGCATCTTTTTGTACAATGTTTAAGTATTTGAGAAATTTATATGATGTATATGTTTGTAAAGATGGTGTCTGATGTTCCAAGGATTAAATAACAACTGAAGGGGGGGGGGGGGGGTGAATCAGTTGGTCACTTTTTATATCATATAAAAAAATTTGTAAACATATCCCATAGAACATATTTTGATTTATTTTCTTATTAACTTTAAATAAATACATAATCATTGAAGAATAGAAAAGCAAGTAAGGAATACATGATTTACATGGTTCGACCAAATTCTGAAATCCAACATCCTTTCCATAGCCACTCATGTGAGTCTATTATAATCCACTATAATGGAAAAAGAAAACAACTTGTGGAAACACCCACTAGAAACATTATATCTATAGAGAATAATGATTATTATAACTCTAGTCAATTTATAATTTGTGATTATAGAAAAATGAGCCAAAAAAATAATAAAAACATTGTTTAATCTTCTCCAAAAATGCTCAGTCTGAATCCTTAGACTAATTTTTTCTGGGTCTGATTCTCTCAAAAAAATAATGTTAGATCCAATTGTTTCAAAATAATTTTTCTAGATTAGATTCTTTCCAAACAATTATTATATATCTGATTATTTCAAAACATTGATTTTGGGTCTTATTCTTTTAAAACAAGGATGTTTTATATGATTATTTCAAAACAATGATGTTGGATCTAATTTATTCAAAACAATGATGATGGATCTGATTTTTTGAATATGATGGACTCATCCTCAATTTAAAATTCTCCAACTTTGATATAATGATCAATTAAATTACTGAAAATCAAATGGGAACTTCTACTTCTAAATTCTCAAATGCACCGTATTTTCCACATGTGTGAAATTATTAAATGAAAGAATAATCAGAGGAAGTATTTATAGGAATCTCAGGTAGGAAACATGAAATCATTCCCTAGTTTCACAAATCATTAAACTCTAAAAAATTATCACATTTAAAACACCATATATTTCTCTGAAATTTATGAAATATTTAATGTCATGTTTGAAATCATTAATTCTTATTTTTAATCAACTCATTTCAAATTATTTGTCAATACATTAATGCTTTATCTTATTGTTTCAAAAATATGATGTTGAATCCTATTGTTTCAAAATAATGATGTCGGATAAAATTATTTCAAAACAATAATTCCATAATTGATTCATTCGATAAAATGATGTCAAGTCAAATTATTTCAAAACAATGATGTTGGATCAAATTTTTTCAAAACAATGATGCCTAATCTGATTCTCATAAAATCATGATACTGGATAATATTATTTTGACAACAATTATGTAGGATCCTATTCTTTCAAAACTATAATTCTGGATCCGATTTTATCAAAACAATTATTCAGGATCTTATTGTGTCAAAACAATGATGTTCGATCCGATTGTTTCAGAACAATGATACTCGATCCGATTTTTTCAAAACAATGATACTGGATCTGATTCTCTGAAAATAATAATTTTAGATCCTATTGTTTCAAAACAATAATGATGGATCCTATTATTTCATAACAATGATGTTGTATCCTATTGATTCAAAACAATAATGCTGGATATGATTTTCCCAAAATGTTTCTCAGAATTCTAGATCTATTTTTTCTCGGAATGATTCTCACTTAAATTATTCAAACCTCTTAACCATTTGTTCAACATATTTTTTCATGAGTCTTTTCATGATTTGTGAGAACTCTAAGATCATAATCGCAATTTATGATTTTTTTAGAATATTTAGAAACAATCAATCTTATGAATCTTCAACTATATCCTTTTTGATGATTCTTCAATAATAAATAGGAATTAAACAACATATTTTAAACTCATAAACATCATTCCTTATCAGAAAATTTATTGAGCTATATAACCTTATTTAAACTAAAAAACACTCTTAAACCCATAAACATATTTCTTTCTTAGAAAAAAAGACAAACATCCATTAACCAACAAATTCATCTTCCTTTATATCAAAACAATTCATCAAAAAAATGGTTCTTTCTCAAAAAATTTAAATTATTGTTAAACTAAAAAACAAAAAATTTCTTCAATATCACCTTTGCCTTTGTTGAAACCCCGTGTTAAAAACTTTTCCAACTCTAATTTTTTTTACAAAACATTTTTTTTCATTTTATCAAAAAAAATCCTTTTTTAAATGGAAGTATTCTGATATAACCCTATGGGATAGAGTAATGTTTTTGATGGGTTTATATCCCTCGATGGAATGAAAATTTTGTATCTATGTAATGATAAACTCCCCCATAATCAAAACCCCCCGTTTCCTTTATCTCTCTCTTTCTCACTTTTCTGTGTCTCTCCCGTTTTTCATTTTCTCTCCACCATTATTTGATTACAAGAGGTTCAAATTCATAAATGAAAGATGAGATTTTACTTTTTACATTGTAAAAAATCTTGTTTCTTACTCTCCCCCATAGCTAAAATAATCCAATGTATAATGTGGGTTCTTTCTTTTGATGTTTTAGAAGACATGAGAGGTGGCTCAAAATAGAGTTGCATAATCATTTTGACAAACCTTTCCTTCAACATTGCTTCTATAAATATATCATCAATTTGATACATTTATGATGTGTATTACAACAAAATATATCTTGTAGAGACATTATCTTTTATGATGTGAAATTTTATATCAATGCGTTTTGATTTTGACTATGGGACATGACTCATAGAAATATAGATTTCACTCTGATTATCACCAAGTATCTTAAATTGGTTAGAAACCAATACTTTCATATCATCCAACTGAACATTCATCCAAATAATTTGAGTACAAGCATGTGTAGCTAAAAAAATATTCAGATTTAGTTTTACTCAATGTTACCGAACATTATTTCTTACTATGACATCTCACAAAACATTCACCTAAGAAACATTTTCCACCTAAAGTTGCTATTCAATCATTTCAACCGTTATCCCAATCAATGTCAGTGTAACCATGAAACTTTAACTCACTATTTATTTTTTATAACAACCCATATGAAGTTGTTCCTTTTACATATCTCATAATCCTATATACATCAAACATATGTGATTATTTTGGATTACTTGGATACCTAGCACATTATTTCACTGCATAACCAATATGAGGCTGTGAATATGTAATGTAAAGAAGACATCCTATCCCATTTTGAAAATATTTTTGATTCACACTTATTCTGGATTATTATTTGTTTATCATTTTTCTCAATGATATACGTGTTGAATCACCTTTTTATTCTTTCATTCCAAACATCATTAACAATTCCATGGAATACATTTCTTTAGATAAGAAAATGTATATTTTTATTGATGAACTTTTTATCCCAGGAAGAATGTTAATTCCCTCAATAATGACATTTCAATAATTTTCTTTATATATTTAGAAATTCTTCACAAACCTTTTCTTCATCCATATGAAAAAATTATAGCATCCACACAAACAATTACATGTAATGTACTAGAGTCAATATCTTCCACATACATGTTTTTGTAAAATTTTCCTTTAGAAAAGGTCATCTCTCTCAAATAATTTTCAAACTTCTAAAACTAAGTATGTGGATCTTGTTTCCTCCCATACAAATATTTCTTAAATTTAAAAACATTTTTCTCATCCTCATTATGTATAATCCCACAAGGTTTATCAATGTAAACTTCTTCCCCAATTTCACAATTTAACAAAGCTGATTTTACATCCATCTGATAAAAATTGTAATTATGATGAGAAGCCACTACCAGAAACATCTGAATAGTTTCTAGACATGCAAGTGGAAATTTTTTTTATTAATATCCACACCTTCCACCTATTATTATCCTTTAAAAACAACTATTTCTTTGTTTCTTGAAACATTTCCATGTTCATTCAATTTTTTTTAGGTTAACACATATATTTATGATAACATATTAATTTATTATCCTTGGAATAAGTTCCCATGTTTCATTCTTCTCTATCTGTTCCATCTCTTCATTTATAGCATTTACCCATTATTTATGTTGAATAGCCTTTGAATCTGATTCTGGTTCAACTTTTGAGTTAACTGAAGTCATATTTTGTAATCCAAACTTTCTTCTTATTTTAACTGGATCCTTCTGATTCCCAATATTGTTTTTAGATTCAACATGAATTTATAAGGTAGGAAATATCCTAGTTTTCTCCCCAATATCACTTTCTTCTCCACAAGACTAATTTGAATCATGATGAGGTTATTTTGGATAACAATCACTACTATTGGATTTCTCCAATGATTCATCAACTGAATTCTCAACAAATTTTGTTAAGGAACGTTGATTTTCAATAACCTTTACATCATAGGTATCATCCATCTTTTGTAAACATATGTTCTAATATTTTCATCTTTTTTAATATAATGAATAACCTGTGAATGTTCCTTCCATAGCATTCTCATCAAACATTCCCAAATCCTGATTTTTGACACTATGTAAACATGGGCTTTCAAAAACACTGAAGTATTTTAATGAAGGGTTTTTGTTATAACACATTTATTAAGGAGTCATGTTGGTTTACAGTCTCAATATGTATCTATTTTGAACATGTTCTTCATTACTAATATCTTCACTCCATATGAATTTTGAATTTTTTTTTATTATAACATACAAATTCCCATTTCCACCATGATCATATTCTTTCTTTTTTCAACTCCATTTTAGTGTTCAGTATTGAGAGCACTATACTCTTGTTTGATACCATGATTTCTTAGATAATTTTTAAAAACATTCTTTTATTATTCAATACCATTATCAATTCTTAACTTCATTATGGGAACCCACAATTCATTCTCCACATATATTCTAAATAATTTTTTTATTTAAATATAATTTTACTTTTGCTTCATTAACATGATATTTCTCATTCAAGTGAATTCATAAAAAATGGTGACAAATTAAAAATCCCCTTTTCAGGATTGAGGTCTCATTAGCCCTCACAGACATGAATGAATAAGATCAATTGGTTAGCTAGATTAAATCCCAAATCTTTTATCACTTTTGTTAGGCAACCTTACATTCTAGAAAGTAATATAAATATCATAATTTCTACATTTCAATTCAGGAATATTCTAAACAACATAAACATCATTAAGATTAATCCTATCCTTCTTCGCATGGTGGACAAGTCTTTGGTGCTACATCTTATTTTCATCTTCATCACTCAAATAAAAAGTGTTTTGGGGATTCTCCAATTTGAAATAGATTCCCAATGGTTCTCTCTCATTTTGTAATGAATTTTAAATTTTTTACATTTGTGATGATATAATAATATTTTCAAATGATAAATTCTTTTACATTATCCCAATGTTGACTTACATTATGTATGTTAGGTTTTATCACATCAACAAGCATGAAATCCCTGGATTTCAGTTTCTCTACATCTATCAATGACATTCTAATTCCCTCAATTTTTAAGAAAATATCTTTGCTTAAAGTAACAGATCCACTCTCATGACTTTGAACATGTTCTACGATTTTTATATCACATGTCATTTGTAATGAACAACCACTATAAAAAATCCATGATTTGATCCCCTTACATGATTTCAAATCTGTCTCAACAACAAAAGATCTATCATAAACCATCTTTTTCCCAAATTTATATTCATTATTATCATAAGAAACATGTTCTAGAAATAGTGTCTTAAATATTTTAACATGATGACCAGACGAATCATATCATCCAGAAAAATCATCTATTCATTAAAATTTATTCTTTTTTGGAATGTTTCTAGAATCTTGAGAATTCATATTTTCAACTTTCTATGAGGAAGGAATGTTTCCCAATATCCTATCAATATTTCCTACACTTTTCCAAAACCTTAATCTATGTAGAGATAAATTGTTCCCCCCAATTATAAGAAATATGCCCATCTTTTCCACAACACCTTTAATAGACCATAAATAATTATTTTCTCTTAAAAAAGATATTTCTTTATATAAACATTATTGAGGTTGGTAAAATCTTTTATCCCTATCATTGTTAGGTTATGGAGCATCGTTTCCTTTTAGTTAGATTTCAACTTTTTTTTTGATTTTATAGGTTTCTCAAAACCTTTTTCAACATAATATTTTCCAAAAAGTCATCCAGTATGTAAAATGTAATAAGAATTAAATGAATCATTATTTATGGTAAGGAAATATTCTACCTGATTCTCATAATGAGGTTTCACAACATTTTTAGAGGTCTCTGCTTTTACTTTGGTATCTTTGTTGATGTTTTCATTCATCTTCTTCAGGGTATTTTTGGACTCAATATTTTTTGATTTGAACTTGTTGATATATTCTTCATATATTCCAACATCTTTCTAAGATATTCAATCATCGTTAAATGTTCATCATTTCTATTTTTGTGGCATAGATTTCTTGAATGTATTCATCCACCTGCATGTTGAAATAATTTCTTCCATCAAATACTTATTCACGTTCTGTCAACATCACTCAAATTTAATTCTTGAGAGGTATTTTTCCTTGATAAATCCATGAATTTTGGTTCTGAGCTGATACACATTATAAGATTCTTCACAACTTTCTTCACATTCTATTAAGTCTTTTTATTTTTCATCTTTCGTAATAATGGTTCTGATTTTCTAAACATTAAACATCAAAAGAATTGTTTTCAGTTGATTATGACTCATCCTTGTTTTTCAAATGGTTCTCTTATTTAAAAAATATTTCTTCATTAATTTGTTGGTAGACTTCTCTTATTTATCATTTTTGGTCCACTACTTCCATAGAGGGTTTTCTTCTCACTCTTCTCGATATTCACCAAATTTATTGTTGGGGTAATTCATAGTATATTTCCTTATTCCACCACACTCAAAACATTTGAGAGGATGTTTTCCTCAATACATCCCTCTTCCTCTATGATAGTTCTTAGATATAAGTGATTTGATTTTTTCATTTAGCTATTCATCTTCCTTGTTATTAGATTCAAAATTATCAGCTTCATCATGTTCATGGATTTTCATCATTCTAATTCAAAAAAAATTATTTCATATTTTATTTTCTTCTAATGTTTTAGACTTTTCCTCATTTCATAAGAAATTGGAATGTTATGCAATTCATCAAGAGTTAAATCATCTTTATATTCTTGGGAATAAATTTTAGAATCGAGCCTACGCTGAATGTTTCTAATATGTTTCTTCACAATTGTATAATCTACAAAGAGATATTTGTATACTCTATTGTTTCACACAATTTATTTAACTCTAGTTAATTATACATAAACTATTTCAATATCTCTAATTATGATATCTTCAAACATACTATGCTAGATTATTAACTCGACATTCATTACTTTGATATTTCCTTCAAAAACACTTTCCAGATTGTCCAACATGATTTTTGATGTTTTGAGACCCATAACCATCTAATAAACATTTTTGATAATGACATGATAATATAATTTCTATCCATTACATCAACATATATATTTCTTTTATCAACAATCCTCGTTGGAAAATATTTATCAATAGCTATAAAACCAATAGTACCAGCATCAATAACATCAAGGCCAAGAGATAGAAGATAAGGAATCTTCTGATTTATTCATCGACAACATTTATTGCCATCAATTATTAAAATACATATAATATTTCTAGAATTGATATTCTCCATGATAAGAATTCAACAAGGGGAACCTCCACACTGATACAACTTGATGTTCCAAGTATTGAATGACCAAGGAGAAGGGGGGTTCAATTAATTGTTCCTTTTTATTAGTTTCAAAACATTAAGAATCATAATCCCTATAACCGATAAATATTTATTTCCTTATCAACATTTAATAATTACGTAATCATGTAAGAATAGTAAATAATGTATGGAATAAACAATTTACAAGGCTCGACCTCCATGTCAGAACCTACGTCCTTCCATAGCCACACCCATGGGTCTATGAAAATCCACTATAATGGAAAAAGGAATACAAATTATTCAAAATACTATTATAATCCTTCTATATACTGATAATAATGATTATACTGGTTCCCATCAGTTCACAATTTTTTCTAATAAGAAAAAATATCAATACAAAAGATTAAAAACATTATTGAATCTACTCCAAAAATTCTCAGTCTAAATCCTCAGTCTAACTTTGGACGGATTTGATTATATCAAAACAATAATGTGGTATCTGATTCTTTCAAAACAATTATGCTAGTTCCAATTCATTCAAAATAATATTTTTGGATCTGATTCATTAAAAACAATGATTTTGTATCTAATTCTTTTAAAACAATGATGTTAGATCTAATTCATTCAAATAATGATGTCAGATATGATTCTTTCAATATAATGATTCTAGATCTAATGTTTTGAACATGATGAAATCAATATATATCTTAAATTATCCAACTCTAATATAATTCTCTATTCAATTATTCACAATCAAATGGGAACTTCCACTTATAAAATCCCTAGTACTCTGTCTTTTTCATGTGTGTCAACGTTGTAAATAAATAAATGATTAGATGAAGTATTTATAGTCAACTCAAACATGATACATGAAATAATTACCCAAATTCAAAAATCTCAATACTCCAAAACATTCACCAATTTAAAATTTATCATTGTCTTCTTCAAACATTCATATATTTCATAGAGAATTAGGAAAAAGTGATAGTTTTTTTGATAACATTAATTCTTCTTTTTAATCATCTCATTAAAAATTTATTCTCAATACAATAATGCTGGAACCTATTGTTTCAGAACAATGATGCTGGATCCTATTATATCCAAATAATATTGCCAGATATGATTATGTCAAAACAGTGATGCTATATATTATTCATTCAATACAATGATGATAGATCATATTGTTTGAAAACAATGATGATGGATCTGTTTAAAAAAAATATGATGGATCTAATTCACTCAAAACAATGATCATGTATCCTATTGATTAAAAACAATGATTTTGGATCCTATTGTTTCAAAACAATGTTACCAAATCCGATTTTTTTAAAATAATGAGGCTTGATCCTATTGTTTCAAAACAATTATTTTCAATACTATTGTTTAAAAATAATGAACTAGGATCCATATTTTTCAAAATAATGTCACTTGATCAGATTCTTTCAAAACAATGTTTCTTGATTATATTGTTTCAATACAATAATTCTAGATCCTATTGGTTCAAAAAATGAAGTTGGATCCTATTATTTCAAAACAATGATGCTGGATCTGATTTTTTCCCGAATGTTGCACAAAATTTTAGATCTGATTTTTCTTAGAATTTTTCTCATTTAATATCCTCAAACCTCTTCACCATTCTATCAACTGATTTTATCATGAATCTATTAATTATTATTCAGAACTCTAAGATCAAAAAATTATTTTATGATTTTGTTTAGAATGTTTTAGAAGCTTTTTATCTTTTGACATTTCAACAACATCATTTTTCATGATTCTTCATCAATAAAATAGTCGTTATCAATATATTTTGAACTCAGCAACGTCTTTCTTGCGCAAAAAAAATCATTCAAACTCAGAAATTTTCTTTATGCTTAGCCACATCATTAACCCCATAAACTTCTTTCTTTCTTAGAAATAAATAAAATACTCAAGAAACCAACAAATTAATCTTCCTGTATATTAAAAACATTGTTTAACAAATATGTTTAGTTTTTAACAAATACAAAACATTCATAATATAAAACACAACAAATGTTCGTTTGGGTCTCTATAGATTAGTTGTGTAGTAAGTGTTGAAATTGAACCAGTGGAATATTAAATAATTGATGAAGTGATTTTTTAGTAATGAAGAGACAAATTTTATTTACTCATGTTACATAAATTTTTCTCATTTTCTTAAAACCATTTTTCATTATTCCTATAATATTTTTATATGAAGAATAATAAATAAACCATCAATATAAGTTATAAAATTATTATCTGTACCAATTCTAAAGAATGATTCATAAAATTTAAATATTAATTATTAGGAAAAAATATAATATATGAACCTAGAATAAGAAATAAAATCTATTTAAAATTTGAATTTTGATTTAGGAAATTTTAACCATCCCAAGGTCAAATCCAGGGAATTTTTTCTATATTAAAAAATTTATTATTAAGTGAACAACAAATTATTCATGGTTCAAATTCTTCTTCTCTTGATTTGAACCAATAGATAATGATTGTGGATGTATTTAGTTGGTATAATAAATTTATAGGATGGAAACTCTTTAGAATTCATTACATTAGTACACTCATTAGAACCCATATATTTGTTATTGAAACTGGTTCTAAAACTTTTCAAGGACACCACTAGTGACTCAAAATCTAATGGATGTGGAATAGAAAAAACTCATTAATTTTTTGAATGTTGTCATTATTTAAAAGATTTATTACAGTTATTGGGGATGATAAATTCATTAATATTCTACGAAGGGTGGACTAATTTTTATAACCAATGTGGAATTTGATCATCTCATTACAATGATTAGTAGTGGATAAAGGGAGTGCATTTACTATATAGAGTTGAACATATGTATTATATAGGATTATGTTTTCCCCTTTATTAATCTAGTCCATGAGAGAGAAGTTTTCCATGAGTTATAATACTTCATATATAGGTATTTCGTGTATAGTAAAAAGGATGTATAATAATAAGATCAAGGATAACCCATCACTTTTCCATTCCATAATTTTTCTTTAATGTGCATAAAATTTTTGTTTTTTGATTACCCAATAAATTCTAGTGGTGATTAATGGGATTTTTCACTCCCATAGTGTGGGTGTCCATATATATATATATTTATATATATGAATTTTATATAATTTCGGATATATCAAATGGATTCCTAAAACATTATGGGAGGATTTTATCAATTTATGAGGAAAAAAATATTGTCTTTAATTATGGATAATTATATTTTATGTTAATGGAATGAATAAACCTTTTTCATTATTTCTATACTATATGGATTGTGATTGATAAATATATAGTAGATATCATTAATCCCATTACTTCAATTAATATTACCAAAATAGTTTGACCCCATTTAGAACATGATGGTTTCTATAAAAGTTTAATTATAAACTTGAGTTGCATTACAACACCATTATCTAATGTACTTGCAAAGGATTGTACTTTTGTGAATATGTAATGATGTGAGGAAAATTTATTAACACTTAATTCATTCCATATATATACACCCACTATTAAAGATCCAAATTTGAAACTTTTTATCTAATATACGTCCAATTTAAGTGACTTTTTATAGAATTTTTATAGGGATTACATTGTTATATTACACAGTTTTGAATTTCTTATGTAATGAAATGATTAAATGTGTCACAAATAAACTACATCACAAATATTTAAGAATTTATTGTATTTCAATTTTCAATAGAGATGTTTAAAAAATACATTTAAGAATTCACCATCACCATTTTCACTATTCTAACAACATTAAAACACCTTTTCCAAAGATAAGATGTCAAAGAAAAATTATTTTTTAATTTTTTTATCATGGAAAAAATTTATATAATATTTCATGTTAAAATGATTATATGAAATCAGATATTTTATCATTGATAATGAAATTAATTCATGGATAATTCATCCTATATTTCTATGTCTAATTCAATTCCTGATGAGGACAATAATTCCAAGAGTTATTAACTATTTTATGATAATATTGTCACATATTTTTTTTACATTTTTCATTAAAAATTTACTAAGTGGTTCATATTGGTCGAAATTTATCTATAATTTCAATCATTAGTTTTTTAATGATCTGTTCTTTTATTTTGTTTTCTTACCAATAATTATGAGATAATTCTTTATGTAATAGCAAGAGGTTACTCAAATTTTCTTCCATGAATAGGCAAATAGAGTCTACTTTTTCACTCTGAAAACTACTAAAATCATTCCATAATGTGGATTATTATAATCTAAAATATCTTGGGATTCCCTTAAATTATGTAAACAATTTTCTTAATGAAAAAAACATTGAGAAATTACCAAAAGGAACCATATATCCCTTAATAAATGTTTTACTATAGTACAAATATTCAATTCGGTAATTGATTCTATATAACCCTTTATATGGACTAGTGGTAGGTTTATATCCTCATAGATTTTAATTATATTTAGAAATTGGTTGAGTCCATTCCCACTATTTGTAATGTTCTTAAAGTTGTGATTATTTCCATAATCAAAATATAATTTCTATATTATTAATTATACGGTATGTAGTTAGTGATTTTGAAGCCAATTTCTATAATATTACTATTTTAATACTCATAAAATATAATTGGATCAATGAAAAAAATTCAATTTACCACCCCCAAAATAGTGGTTAATATGTGTTGGGGAAACGGGAAATAAAGTAAATTATTTTAAATACTTCCATCAATTATAGTAAATATTGGTTAATATATTGTCTTGGATTAGATGAATATATTATATAGGTGGTGAATATGAATTTTATATATTTTAGAATAATACATTTAAATATCATATAATTTGAATTTTCTATTATTTCATGAAGTAATTATGCAATTAAAAAGATTTCAAAAAACATAATGTGACATAAATAGAAGAGAAATGAACAGATTATTTTTATATTACTTTATTTCAAAATAATCCAACATCAACAAATCATTGTTCTATACATCGAAAAAATAATTTTATCCACTATGAACCTCAATTTTTTGAAGGTTTTCAACCTTCTATAAACCCTTTCATTTATATTATTAGTGGCACAAAAAACACATGGCTTTTGTTTGGGAGCCACAATCTAAGGATGATTTGTTTTAGTCTGTAGTTATACGAAATAAGACAGAAATTCTTATTATGTTGTCTGAAAATCAATCATTTCATTGAAAATCCCAAAAACTAAGATGAAAAAATAAACAATAATGAAAGTGAATATAGTGATGAAAACCAATATTGAAATTTAAATATTAAATGATTGATTAATATTTCAAGTTTTACACATTACCCTGATCAGTTATTAGAAATATGGAATGTTATAGAGACTTTATGATCAAAATTAATAGTTTTTTGTCTTAGGAGAGAATATTTATCACTTTTTCATTAATCTAATACTCACTCTAGAATAATCTAAATAATTATCGCATATTCTCACTATATTTTTAGTTATCTATGTATATATTCTAAATAAAGTCAACATAATCATATAAAATTATAATTTCATATTGATTAACTCCATAATATTCTTTCGAATGTGGGTTTTTAATGAGAACATGAAAATACCCATTGCCTATATTTTTTACTGTCCCATAAGAAATCATTTCATAATTAAAAGAAAACAAATTCAATCTTATTCATTGGTAAATATTGGTATTTTACAAAATAATATAAAATATAGAATAAATCACTTTAAAATGTTGTGAATGAATTTTTTTAAACACAATTTAAACATACTGAAAAATTTCAATAAAAAAGAAAAGTTGAAAATCATATGACTTTAATGAATCATTATGTCTTCTGAATTGTGTGAATTTAATTATCATAAAACAGGTATGAAATTTTTTGACTATGAATGATTTATAAATCTCTGTAAATGTCATTATATGTATTTTTACTGTTTTTTATGTTCTTCCATTTTTATAGGTATGTTGCCTTTATCAAAATTCTGAAACATTTAAATGTATATCACTTAGAGTTTCATATACATCTTTAAATCATATAAATTCAAAACTAATTTCAATTTATTTTTTTTGGAAAGTAGTTTTTATATGAACTTGTTAAAATAAATATCATGTATTTTAATGAAAAATTATTTTTAATGAATTATTTATAATTAATTTCATATAACAGTTTTTAAAATCAATTATGATTGAATTTTAATAGTTTATGACCATTTTATGTTATAAATAAAAATTTTTATCATGTATAATGCTAATTACATGTCCACAAATAGTTAAGATATAAATATTTACACAACATCAATATAAGATTAAACACTATGAAAATGTTGTGTTCAACCTTTCTGAAGGTCATACATTAAAACACATATCCAGGTAATGGAATACAATGAAATAAAAAGACACATAAAGGTATTAAGTATATATCAAAAGTTACATAATGATATAAATTATTATTTTAGTAGGATTCAAAATTTATTCTAAGTATATTAATAAATTAATTACATGATATATAAGAGTAATCAATTGTAGTCATATGTTTTTTAATGGTTAGAAAATTTTAAAACAACTCATATAAGGGAAGCATAAAAACCCTTATTCTACATTAGGATAATTTGAAAAATAAAGTAATGATATCTGAATACAATTTCAAACATGATAATAATTAAATAATTAATGATTATTTTTTAAATTAAAAAATTATTATGAGGTAAATTAATATAAAAAATATGAAAAATAATTAAAAATTTAACCATTAGTTTAAGTTTAATCGTTAACAAAAAAGTATCTAAATGTTCAAACATATAATGTTAAAATCTTTTGGATTTTATTTTAGAATAAAATATTAAATAAAAACCATCTTAGTATGTCATAATATTAGTCATATTATATAAAA
Source organism: Viscum album (assembly GCA_963277665.1). Lineage (NCBI taxonomy): Eukaryota > Viridiplantae > Streptophyta > Magnoliopsida > Santalales > Viscaceae > Viscum > Viscum album. The sequence continues at coordinate 910,575,954 of OY728148.1, forward strand.
TCCTTAAATTTACCTCTTAATATTTTTCACAAGTGTTTTGGATAATACCAAAATAAAAAAGACAATTTATTTTATAGGAAAAAAATCAAAATAAAGCCTTAATAAATTTATGGAATATAGTATGGAGGAATAAAAAATTCAAAGATAAAAAAGATAGATTTCACCCATCAAATTTTAGAATCTTAAATCCCAAAACAGTAAAAATGGGAAATGTGTAATCAAATATATTTCAATGCATCATTTAAACCAAGGTATTTTGAGGTTACTATTGTTCAAGCCATACATTTTACATCATTAATAAACATATAGGGTATTTAAGTTTCTTGATCCCATCAATGTTCATTTATTTATTTTCGAAGTTCATTAGAAAAATAAATTTAAATAATCATATGAGATAACTAAAATTGATGTTGAATTGACTATGGAAATCATTGAACATGATAAAAACTAATAATTTGGGGTGTCTATGTTGATATAATAAATTTATAATGGGTGTTTTTCAATATGAAACATAACTCATTTATAGTTATTTTATTATGTTATGTTTTTCTTCATATTTGGTATATTTTCTTAATATATGTATAAAAATAAGAAATTTATTTTAAAAAATATTTTTTCTATTTTATCTCCATATTGAAAAGATTTAAGTCAAATGAAAAGTGACAAGAATATATCACATTCAACTACCTAATGTTGTTGATTACCTCTTCCATCTGTTACATATATATACTTATATTATGATACTATATACATAATATATAAATATCTTATTAATTATTATTTTCATATGGTCTTGTTTCTTCCTTGAGTTAGTGTGTGGGGTTAAAAATCAAATTGGTATGAATTTTTATTAATAATATTTATCATTACCTTAGTAAAGGGAACCCAAAAGGATTTTATGGTTTCGTAATATAATTTATGTGTATGATTTAATGGATATTTTGGTTGATGTATTTACCATACAAACACATTGGTTCTTGGGAGAAGACATAATGTTCCACTAATGAGGAATTAATTTCAAGAGGATCAGATCTCTAATTAGGATGTTTTTATTGAATAAAATTCATCATTACAATAAAAAAATGAAAATATTCCAAAATTTTATTTCAAAATTCCATTTTAAACACCACCTTTCATTTCATCACACACGTATATATTATTTTATAAATCTGTGGGTTATATTATTCTTGGATGCGGGGGAAAAAGAATAAAATTTATGAGTTAAATAAAAATGAAATTTCTATTTTCTTATAAGTGATAACAAAATATTAATAAATAAATTGAAAATAAAATAATTATACATGTATTTATTATAATTTTAATGAATGATAATTTCTTAAAAAATATTCTAACTATTTTCAATTTTTTGATAATTTTGATCCTATAGATTTTCGTCTAATTAATCAAAATATCACAATTCACATGATTTGGATTTAATGGATTATTTATATTTTTATGCTATAAATATTATAACATTAATATACTATTAATTTTTATTTTAATATGAGTATCTAAATAAAAAAAATATTAAAAAATATAAATTCATTCATAAATCAATGTATTTAGTTATTTTTTGGCTTTTAATGTAACACCCCGTCCCCAGTTACCCTGAGTCAGTGCATTATTTTAATACGTTGGGATGATTACAAGGAATCAAGTCAAGAAGGACCGATCAGTTTAGCAGTCTTCGAAAATAGATTACATACATTAATGTTACATTACAATTTATAATATACAAAACAAAATAAATAATTCTTTATGAACGCCGTTATTCCTTTGGATTAACCTTGCATATAAATTCAAATATAATTTATGGAATCCTGGTAAATTAAAACGTAGAAAGGGGTGATCTCAGATGATTTGTAAAGATAAAAATATAGTAGAAACTTTTATAAAGAAGCCTAAACATTTAAGGAAATGCATATCTAAAATAAAAGCATATTAAACATGAACATAATCATAATATGGAAAAAATAAAATGAAATAATGCCACTTACTTATTCACATGGATATTCTACTAGTCGAATAATCTCATGCAATATCAATAAAAATTTTCATATGGATGGAATTCATAATGCTAGACAATCATAACCACATAGTCAAGGCCTTGTACCAAGACTACAAATAAGATTTTTTCAAGGCCTTGTTCCAAGATATTAGTTTTTCTCATGAGACCTACTGTTGCATTGAGGATCTATAGTGGGCTCCACCCATCAGTTACTATGTCCAATGCATTCCTCATATGAATAGGTTTTAACATTACATAAACATTCGTATTAAAACTATCATACGAATTGTCAAAACATTCTCCATAAACCATGAATGGTATAAAAATAACACATCCACAGTCAAACATATCAAAAAACCTTCAATACCATATGGAATATTTTATTATGATAAATCAACCTCAATCAAAAATAATAGCTAGTAAAGGACGCTGACATCGTTTAAAATGATGAGTAAAAGTTTTTTCGATAGAAGTATCCTTTTTGTAAAATTATTTAAAAGTCACAATTTTATAAAGGAATTAATTTAAAGTAAATTTTTGAATCAAAGTGTCCCATACCACTTTGAAAATATTGAAAATAATTATCATTTCAAAACATTCATCTCCATATAAATAAATCCTTAAAATCATTCTGATAATATGTACATTAATTAAAAACATTTAGAATGATAAATCTTGAAAACATTTTAAATTATGATCTTCATAAATATTACCTTTCACAAATGCTTAAAATATTCATTTTGAAATCATTTTTATGAAAAATGGTCATGTATGATAAAAATGTCCCAGTAAATACATACATATAAACAATCTCAAATAATATTGAGATTTAGGAATTAACCCTTACGAATTTGGTAACTTACGAAACATACACCCCATGAAAGTGGTATCATAAAATGAATATGTAAATACACATAAATTAAATTTTATTAAAATACTAATACAATTATGGGTAGTTCATACACAACACAATAGGTAATAGTGGCAATATGGCATGAATCCCACGGGAATAAGGAGTGAGATAAGAACCCCTTGCTTTGCACTTTCCTTTAGTCATGGGTACGTTTAACCTATTGTATGAGGACCGTATTATGTTAATAAATTATACCAGAACCATATTAATATTAATGATATCATACATTATTCATTTATGACTTTATACTATCCATTTAATAACAATTTCCATGTTAAATTAACATTTCAGGTAATAATCACTTTCTTAATTGTATGTGTTTTAACTTGTTACTCTTGATTGTATCACATAGATCATGAACAAATACGTCAAATATATAAAATATGATTTATATATCTTATATATTTAGAATATAAAAATTTATAATAGACAAATATAGAAATGGAAAACATTGTTTATGGAGACGGTAGTCCGTACGTACGCATAAATGTTGTTTCCATTTTCATATCATATTGATCAGAAATAAGTGAATAAGATATTTCTAAGCACATAAATTCATATATATATATATATATATATATCTAGTAGAATTATTATTTAATTTATTACATACTTATTAGTAATATATTTTTATAATCATCGATGAATATTGGACTTGGAAATGAATCTCATCGTCACGGAGACGGTAATCTGTACGTACGCATGAGAAAAAATATCATTAGTTTGATATTTGAATAATATTTAAGTGGATGGTATAAAATATATTGTCACGACCCATCCTCGGGGCCCATTCCGTGACTACCCCAAGCCCGCCTTCCATATGCCAGGGGTTGGCGACTAGCACCAAGGCGTAAGTCCCAACAAAAAGGGAAGGCATTGCCTTTAAAAGTAAACAACCACCACAGAGTAAGCCAGCAGATGTAAACACAACGTAAAATGTGTACAAGTAAGTGCGGAAAGTAAATGGGCCAGAATACAAACCCAAACTTAAAGTAAAGTACAACTGGAAAGAAAGTACAACAACTGAAAGTAAAGAAGCAACGTCGAGCCTTCCTCCAGTACTCCCACCAGAAGGGTGGGTACATATAACCACCTCAGTTCCTCGGGTCCAGCCGTCCGCTCCGGTTACGTCCCACCCAGTGGTCCACCTCTAGGTACTGACCTGCTCCTCAAGCCTCAACCACGATCAGCATTGTCCGTCATCTACAACCAACACAACGTAGTGTGGGCATAGCCCGTGCAGGGGTGAGTATAAGCTACTCAGTAGGGACCTCGAGACCCCCGAAGGTCTCCAGAATTCCACAAAGGATAATCCACAAAGGAAAGATTCAATCACAAAGTAACATCCGAAACTACATAGGTATATGCCCATACATATACCTATGTTATCAATTCCAGATCGGCTCCAACATACGAGCCCATGTTCGATCACATCCACACAGGATAGCACAACACAATCCACGTAGGAAAGAAAAACAAGATTCAGCTCACACAGGTATACTTCTTCGTATGATGATAGAGATGATCAGATTTAGCCACTGATTCAACTAAGCTGTCGGACCCACACATGATCGATAGTTACAAAACCCCACAGTGATCTACAAAAGATCGATAGGTACTAACCCCCCACAATGACCCACAAAGGATCGATAGGTACTAACCCACACAATGACCCACACAAGATTGGACCCACAAAAGATCTGTAGGCGTTGGTCCACAGAGGACCACTGAGAACTGACCCACACAAGATCTGACCCACACATGATCGGTAGCACTGGTCCACGTAGGATCGGTGAGTGCTGTAGTCGTCGCCGTCGAATCCACGGAGGATTTCTATACAGTCGTCATCTTCATCGCAGTCGCAGCCAGCTCTAGGGTTCCCTCACACAGCAAGCTCGTTCAGGAGGGTCCGCTCCACGATCCAAGTGGATGATACATCAACTGACATGTAGTCCACTGTTGATGTATCCAAATGTTTTGTATCGTCAACATGAACTCAACGACACAGACGACGCGTCAATCGGACTCCCGGTCTGAGAGTTATTGGCTTTTTCGTCCTAGGGGCCCGGTTTGTTTTTAGGTCAAACCCAACCCCACCGTACTCCAACCAAGTCCAAACCTCGATCGGAGTAAGCCAAAAAGTTTTTTTTCACTAAGAGGAATCCATCAAAGTCGACGACCCGTCAATCAGACGTCCGGAGCTCAAGTTATAAGCGTTTTCCGCTCCAAGGGACCAGTTGGTTTCGTGTACGAACCAACCCGGCCGATCCCAATGTTCTCTAAAACCATGAGTTTAATATACCGAAATGGCCATCCCGATCCAAGAATCGCATCCCAGCAGATGGTTCATCGATTAGAGGTCTGAAACCCATGTTATGGGTCAAATAATGAAAGAGGTCCGGAAGTTGGGGTTTTGGGCCCGGACTGATCCGGCCCGAGACCCCCTGGGTCGGCATGAACTGGGTCGACCCGACCTAGGTCCGGGTCTAACCCTCTTGGCTGCGGCCCGGCCCGACCTAGGAAAGGCCCGGCCCGGCCTGGCGGTCCGTCCTGGCGGCTCGGCCTAGCGGCTCGGCCCGGAGGCTCGGCTGAAACGGTAGAACGTTGAAGGTGGGGGGGGCGCTGCACCCTTCTCCGACGCCGACGGCCGGAAATCAGTCATTGTTCCCTACTCCGTTGCGGCCTATGGCTGCGACCATGATCCGTCCAATGCGGTGCGACGGCGCCGCGCCCCTTCGCCATTGCCCTTCACCGGCCGTGGTGCCTTTGTGATTCTCCGGCATGGCATGACGGTGCTGCGGTTTAGTTCGTCTTCAATGGAGCGGCGTTATGGCGCCATGCTTCTCCACCATTCATATAATATTCCCCGTGCGGTGATTCAGCACCGCACCGCCTTACATGTTCCACAACAAAATCAACCAACAAGGGGGAGGAGGGTTGGTCGTGTTCGTGCAATCCGACCTCCTCCTGTTAGTATGATATCTGGCGGCTCAAATTGAAAAGAAGAAAGCGACGAAAGTAATCACGAACAATCTATTCAAATAAACCCCTACCTCAAGCGTAATCGTCGAACAAGGTTGTCGCAGAAAGGGATGTCGCGGAATTGATCGCCACGGAAGAAGGCGGATCTTCATGTCACGAAGGAATGGAGTCTCCCTTCATTTGACATGGAATGAAAGAAAGAGGTGATGCGCGTCGGGTCATCGATCTCCGAGGAAGGCATCTTTCATCATCGTCCGTCATCGGAGGTCGGCGTTCATCGCATTCTTCGTCAAGGAGGAAGAACTGCAAGAACTTGAGAAAATTCTCCCAAGCCTCTCACAACCCAACACCTCTAATAAAATAAGAGTTTTTCTTATTTTATTTCTCAATCCATGCATTTTGAAATTCAAAAATGAAATAATCAATTAAATGAATTAATTGCAACGTTTAAACCACCCAAATTAAAAGAGGCGTTTCATAAGAAGAAAAACGCAAGGGCTGACTTCCACTTAATAGGGGTGTGGGTGCGTTACCTTATTAAAGGTGGGGGTTTAATAAGAAAAGAAACAGTGGGTCTCATGTGGGTCCCACCTCACAAATATTCTACCTAGTGGGTTGGATATTGTCGGTCCCACTTCATCCACTTATCTTAGGTTAAACAAAAATATAATAAAATTGGTTGCACCACTTTTATTTTATTCCTTTACTTAACCCCAAAATTTAAAAACCACACCCGAGCAAACGCATCTCCCGAAAAGGTATTTCTATAAATTACAAGCACTATGATTCCATCTGTGTCCTCAGATATCGATTCTGATCCCCAGTTCAAAAGTTAGGAAAACCCTCTTGTTTGATCACTGAACATACCCGAGCTAAACTTTGGAAAATGATTCCGAGCACACCGGGCCTCAGAATCAGGTGCCATGAGAAACTGCGTTCTTGTAAAATTCCAAAGAAAAATAAGAAAAAGAAATATCCTTGAATTTTACGGGTCCTTACATCACTCCCACCTCAGGGAATTACATCCCCGTAAAGATACATCATAAAATAGGGAAAAAATGTGGGTACTGAGCACGTATCTAAGCCTCCAGCTCCCAAGTGCTCCCCTGGAGGTTCCCGTGATTCCATCTGATGCGCACTAGAGGAATCGACCATCCACATAGGACCCTCTCCTGTAGATCCTCAATCTCCACCGGGACCTCCGCAAACATCGCCCCATCATCAAAGTCCAGCTCCCCGTGGTTGATGATATGCATCGGGTCGTGCACGTATATCCTCAGCTGGGATATGTGGAAGACGTCGTGCACCCGGTGCAACTGAGGTGGTAGATCCAGGCGATAAGCCTCCTCGTCAATCCTGCTGAGGACCTAGAAGGGTCCGATGAAGTGCAGAGATAACTTGCAGCCTCGGCCAAATCTCTGTAATCCATGTCGAGGTGAGACCCGCAAAAAGATGTGGTCTCCATCCTCGAACTTCAGTGCCCTCCGCCTCCTGTCAACATAAGACTTCTGCCGACTCTGAGCAATCCTCATCCGCTCCTGGATGACCTGGACCTTCCCCATCATGGCCTGGACCATCTCCGGTCCCACAAGTGCTGACTCCCCAGGGTCTGTCCAGCACAACGGTGATATGTAAGGTCGGTCGTACAACGCCTCATATGGTGCCATCCCGATGGTGCAGTGGTAGCTGTTGTTGTACGCGAACTCCACCAAGGGTAGTTGGTCACCCCAAATATGACCAAAGTCAAGGACACATGCGTGGAGCATGTCCTCGAGAGTCTTAATGGTCCTCCACGACTGACCATCTGTCTGAGGGTGAAAGGCGATACTCAAAGGTAAGTGCGTCCCGAATGGCTCCTGCAACCCCTTCAAAAGCCACGAAGTAAAACAAGCATCTCGATCGGAGATGATAGATGATGACATACCATGAAGTTTTACAATCTCCTGAATGTAGAGACATCCCAATCTCTCCACTGAGCCTTGCTCTCTGGTGGGTAAGAAGTGAGCCTACTTGGTGAGTCGGTCGACAATCACCCAAATGGAGTCGTGCCATCCGGAAGTGCGTGGAAGTCCAGTCACGAAGTCCACAAATATGTCATCCCACATCAACTCTATGAAATCCAAGGGATGTACCAATCCTGCTGGTACCTGGTGCTCTGCCTTCACCTATTGGCAGGTGAGGCATCGAGAAACAAACTCTGCCACATCCTTCTTCACGCCCGACCACCAGTGCTGTCGTCTGAGATCCTGGTACATCTTTGCCACTCCAGGATGTACCTCCAAGGGGGAAGTGTGGAACTATCTCAGCACCTCCTCCCGTAAAGAAACTGGTACCAAGTTACGTCCTTTGAAAAGGATGTTGTGCTCTCCCCCTAAAGAGAAACCATTAGGTCCCTATAAGGATGATATCTGCGCACGTCGTGTCTCACAGTCGAAATCCCCACGTTGTGCCTCCTTGACCCGCTGCAGTAGTGGTGGAGTGACTGTGAGTGACTGAATAAAGGATACTACATCCCTATCCATGATGGATATCTGCAAAGAGGTTAGTTTCTCTGTTGCCTCCCCAAATAGAGGAATGCCCGTCCTCCTGCTGAGAGGATCAGCTACCACGTTCCCCTTTCCAGGAGTACAAACTATTTAAATGTCATAGTCATGGAGGAACTCGAGTCATCGCCATTGTCTTAGGTTCATTTCCTTCTACGAGATGATGTACCTGAGACTCTGATGGTCAGAATAGACTGTAAAGTGCTATCCCGTCCGATAATGTCGCCACATCTTCAGAGCGAAGACCACTGCTGCAAACTCCGGGTCATGGGTAGCTTAGTTATGATCATGCTACCCCAACCGACGTAATCCATATGCGATCACGGCCCACTACTACATTAGTACACATCCGAGTCCGGTCCCTGATGCATCGCAGTAAACTACGTTCCCAACTCCCTCCTCTGGTAGCCTCAAGATAGGCGCACTGGTCAATCTCTATCTCAGCTTCTGGAAGCTCTGCTAACATCTTTCTGACCACACAAAGGGTTTTTCCCTTCTTCGTCAAAGCTGAGAGTGGTGCCGTAACTCTGGAGAAGTCGGGCACAAATCTCGGGTAGTACCCAGCTATACCCAAGAAACATCGCACCTCTGTCACCTTCCTGGGTGGCTCCCAAGCTACCACTACCTCGATCTTCGCAGGATCCACAGCAACTCCCGCCACATAGATGACGTGTCCCAAGAAGTGGACCTCACGTATCCATAACATACACTGCGAGAGCTTACCATAGAGCTGGTGCTCTCAAAGTGTGTCCAGTACGACCCACAAGTGGTAGTCGTGATCTTCCTCAGTCATCGAGTATATCAAATCGTTGAAAACCACGACAAATCGATCGAGGTATGGCTGAAATATCCTGTTCATGAGACCCATGAACACTGCTGGAGCATTGGATACTCCAAATGGCATAACCAAGAACACATAGTGGTCATACCGACATCTGAAGGTTTTCTTCTGCATGTCCTTGTCTTGAACTATGAGATGATGATAGCCTGACATGAGGTCTATCTTCGAGAACCACCGTGCTCCCTTGAGCTGATCGAAGAGGTCGTCAATCCTTGCTAGTGGATACTTGTTCATCATAGTAACCTAGTTCAGGCGACGATATTCGACATAAAGTCTCAAGCTCTCGTCATCCTTCTTGGCGAACAATAATGGGGAAGCCCAGGGTGAAACACTGGGTCAGATGAATCCCTTTCCCTGCAAGTCCTCCAACTATAACCGTAGCTCTCGAATCTCAGCGGGGACCATCCGATATGCTGGAGTGGATATCAGTGTTTTCCCGAGGTACATGTCAATATAAAAGTCTACCTCCTTGCGAGGAGGTAGTCATGGAACGTCGTTGGGGAAAACGTCCGCATACTGATCCACCACTGCAGGAAAACTAGGAATCCGCACATCAACTACTCCTAGGATGAGTCTAGACAACTGATGAGTGATGGGTTGTCCTCTTCTCTGCGAGAGTCCATCTTGTGCTGTAAAGACTCCCTTCTCGCCGGTGAAGGTGAACCTGATCCTGTCGATGCGTACACACCGCACTTTGCACCTAAAACAGTCAATCTGAGCATAGACTGTAGATAACCAATCCATGCCCAAGATGATGTCGTAAGTCCTCCACGCCACTAAAAGAATATCCCAACCGAAGCTCTCACCTCCTAGAGTATGCTCACACTGCCGGAACCAGTGCATAATCGTCGAGTCTACTCCTGTAAGAGTCTATAGCCGTAAGGATCAAGCCAACAGCTCCGTCGGAATCTCTGAGCTGCGAACAAGGGAAACGACTATGAAATAATGACTCGCTCGTGTGTCTATAGGAACTGCATAAAGGGTGTAATTTACACAGATAGTACCACGAATCATCTCGGGCGCACCGTGGTCGTAGACCTCCGATGCCTGAAGTTGTGCGTGTCTCTGCCCGCCAGCTCCATGTGGTCGGGGTAGTCCTCCTGGGGGTGAAGGTTGTAGAGCCTCAAAGCATCACCCACCACCTGTTGCTCGACCAGCTCCTCTGCCTCATCCGCTTACACCCTGCAGACCGCCATGGTCGACCCTCTGCCTCTACCTTGGTGGTCCCTAAACTGTATGCTGCTCCTCATCACAGCGGGTCGAGAAGTCACGAGCCATGTGGCTCTTCCCGCCGCATGCGTAGAAATGTATGCATCTCGAAAGACTGGCTCTATGCTGAGTGCCCCTCTCCTCTGAGCTAGTTTCCTGAGGTCGTCTGCCTAAGGGTATGGTCTTTCTGGACCCATGTTTCATCCATCGACTACCTGCTGCATAGGAATCTTCTATGTTCCACCCTGCGGTAGTTCTCACCGCTGTTGTAGAATCAGCATGAAATCTCTCGATGAGAAGGTCTCGCTCCAATACCCCTGCCTGCGTCAGAATGCTGAGGGAGATCAGCGATTCCCTGACCTCATGCCGTAGTCCATGCTCGACGGTTTGGGCCCAGAAAAATGTGTCTCGTACCATGTCCGTTGAATAGCGTGAGAGATCGGTAAATCTCGCCGAGTACTGGACAATCGTCAAGCTGCCCTTCCGCTGTTGTAGTAGCTCCTGGATGCGCACCGCACGGAGGGTGGACGGGACGAACTCCGAGCGGAAGAGGCTCTCCAAGTCCATCCAGAGGAGAGATACCTCATCGTGCACCTAGAGCATCAAGCTCCACCATATTCCTATTGTCGCGTGCTGGAGGCTCGCGGCGAGGATCACCATGTGGTTAGATGGTGTCCTCACTAACCTTAAAACTCGTACAACTGCCTCCAGCCAATCCTCGGCTGCCTGAGGGTCCATCTCCCCAAGGATCCTGGGCGGTCGTTGAGGCTGAAACTCGTGCAGTGCACTAAGGTGATGTGCATCATCAGCGGGTGGGGCTAGTAGCATCAGTGGCTCAGCGGGTAGAGGTACCACCGGTGCCTCTACTGTCAAAAGGCCATGTATCGAGGCCTCGTCGTTTGGTGGGTTGTTGTCACATAAAACGGTCGGAACCCTAGCTGGCTGCTGTCGTGGGGCCATCCTGAAAAGAAACAGGTGCACCACGGTAAAACAATATACTTTGTGAGCTGAAAAAAAGTAATCACAAAGAAAACTTGAAACACATATGCAATCAATGTTTTCGTGCATTATGTCAAAAATCAGAAGTCAGTGTCCTTGTGTACGGATATGTTGGCTGCCGCACCAACACTGGAATCCCTGGACTGATAACCACAGTCAATACACTTAACACTATTGCCTCACATAGAAAAATATCAGAGTCCTGTGTTTACGGTAGAACTGAACTACTCTAATACCAATTTTTCACGACCCATTCTTAGGGCACGTGCCGTGACTACCCCAAGCCCACCTTCCATAGGCCAGGGGTTGGAGACTAGCACCAAGGCGTAATTCCCAACAAATAGAGAAGGAATTTTATTTAAAAGTAAACAAACACCACAGAGTAAGCCATCATAAGTAAACACTACGTAAACTCCGTACAAGTAAGTGCGGAATGTAAATGGGCCAGAATACAAACCCAAACTGAACGTAAAGTATACCTGGAAAGAAAGTACATGAACTGAAAGTAAAGAAGCAACATCGCGCCATCCTCTGGTACTCCCACCTGAAGGGTGGGTACAGATAACTACCTCAGCTCCTCGGGTCTATCAATCCACTCCGGGTATGTCCCGCCCAGTGGTCCACCTCCAGGTACCGACCTACTCCGCAAGCCTCAACCACGATCAGCGTTGTCCATCGTCTGCAACTAGCACAACATATTGTGGGAATAGCCCGTACAGTGGCGAGTATAAGCTACTCAGTAGGGACCCCGAGACCCCCGAAGGTCTCCCAGAATCCACAAAGGATAATCTACAAAGGAATGATACAATCATGAAGTATCATACGAAATTACTTAGGTATATGCATATACATATACCTAAGTTATCAATTCCAGTTAGGCTCCAACATCCGAGCCCAAGTTCAATCACATCCACACAGGATAGCACAACACAATCCACGTTTGAAAGAAAAACTAGATTCAGCTCACATCGGTATACATCTTCGTATGATGATAGAGATGATCAGATGTAGCAACTGATTCATCAAAGACGTTAGACCCACAAAAGATCAACAGGTACTAACCACCGCAATGACCCACAAAGGATTGATAGGTACTAACCCCCGCAATGACCCAAAAATGATCGATATGTAATAATCTCTGCAATAACATACACAGGATTGGACCCACACATGATCTGTAGGCGCTGGCCCACACAGGACCACTGAGCACTGACCATCACAGGATCTGACCCACACAAGATTGGTAGCACTGATCCATGTAGGATTGTTGAGTGTTGTAGTTGTCACCGTTGAATCCACAGAGAATTTTCTGTACAGTCGTCATCGTCGTCGCAGTCGTAGCCATCTCTAGGGTTCCCGCACACAGCAAGATCATTCGGCAGGTTCCACTGCACGAACCGAGGGTCTGATAAATCAACTGATAGGTAGTCCGAAGTTGATGTATCCAAATGTTTTGTATCATCAAGAGGAACTCAACGACACAGATGGCGCGTCAATCAGACGCCTGGTCTGAGAGTTATTGACATTTTTGTCCTAGGGGCCCGGTTTGTTTTTATGTCAAAAACAAACCAAACATACACCAACTACAACAAAACCTCGAGCAGAGTAAGCCAAAAGGTCCATTACACTAAGATGAATCCATCAACGTCGACTGAACGTCAATCGGATGTCCAGAGATCAAGTTATAAGCGTTTCCGCTCTGATGGCCCTGTTGGTTTCGTGTACAAACCAACCTGGATGAAGCCAAAGTTCTATGAAATCTTGAGTGTAATATACTGAAACGACCACCTCGATCCAAGAATCGCATCACAGTTGACGGTGCATCGATCAGAGGTCCACAACACATGTTATAGGAAAAAGACAGAAAGTGGTCCGAAAGTGGGGGTTTCGCGCCCGGACCAATCCTGCCCGAGACCCCCCGGGTCAACCCAACCCAGGTCAGGGTTCAGCCTGATTGGATGCGGCCTGGCTCGGCCCGGCACACTGGCGCTTTCCAGGTAGCTCGGCCGAAACGGCCGAGCGTTGAGGGGGGGGGGGGGTGCTGCCCCACGCGTTGTGAAATTGCGGCCCCCATGTGGGGAGCCGCTCTTACTGGACAGCCGGGGTTACGACCCACAACGCTTCCCCCTGACCGGCCAGCTGCTACTGCCACTGGACCGGGGTGGTCATGTCCCCCGGCTCCGACACCGGCGGCCGGAAACCGACCGATGTTCCCTGCTCCGCCGTGGCCTATGGTCATGTCCTTGATCCGTCTGGCGTGGCGCGACGGCGTCGCACCCCTCCTCCGCGGCCATTGTCCGGCCGCGGTGCCTTTGTGATTCTCCAGCATCGCGTGACGGCGCCCAGTTTAGTTCGTCTTCAACGGCGCGGCGCGACGGTGACGCTTTTCTCCACCCTTCCTTTAATATTTCCCGCACGGTGCTTCGGCACCGTGCCACCTTACATGTGCCGCAACAAAATCAAACCAACAAGCGGGAGGAGGGGTGGTTGTGTTCGTGCGGTCCGACCTACTCCCGTTATTGTGATATCAGGCGGCTCAAATTGAAAATAAGAATGTGATAGATGTAATCATGAACAAACTATTGAAATAATCCCCTACCTCGAGCGTAATCGTCGAACGAGGTTGTCATGGAAAGGGTCGTCGCGGAATTGATCGCCACGGAAGAAGGCGGATTGTCGCATCGCGGAGGAACGGTGTCTCCCATTCTTTGATGTGGAATGAAAGAAAGAGGTGATGTGCATCAGGTCTTCGATATTCGAGGAAGGCATTTTCACCGTCGTCCGTCGTCGGAGGTCGGCGTTCTTCGCGTTGTTCGTTGAGGAGGAAGAACATCATGAACTTGATCAAATTCTCCCAATCATCTCACAACCCAACAACTCTAATAAAATAAGAGTTTTTATTATTTTATTTCTCAAGCCATGTGTTCTGAAATTCAAAAATGAAATAATAAATTAAATCAATTAAATGCAATATTTAAACCGCCCAAATTAAACGAGGCGTTTCATAAGAAGAAAAATGCAAGGGTTGACTTCCACTTAATAAGGGTGCAGGTGTGTTACCTTATTAAAGGAGGGGGTTTAGGAAGAAAAGAAATAGTGGGGATCATGTGGGTCCCACCTCACAAATATCCTACCTAGTGGGTAAGTTATTATGGGTCCCACTTCATCCACTTAGCATAGGTAAACAAAAATAAAATAAAATTGGTTACACCACTTTTATGTTATTCCTTTACATAACCCCAAAATTTAAAAAAAAACACCTGAGGAAACACAACTCTGGAAAAGGTGTTTCTTAGAAATTATAGGCGCTGAGATTCCATCGGTGTCCTTAGATTTTGATTCTGAGCACCGGTTAAAAAGTTAGGAAAACCCGTTCGTTCGATCAAAGAACGCACCCAAGCTAAATGTTGGAAAATGATTTCGGGTAGACTGGGGCTCGGAATCAGGTTCCCTCAGAAACTGCGTTCTTATAAAATTCTAAAGAAAAATAAAAAAGAAAAATTTCCTTGAATTTTAAAGGTCCTTACATATATAGATAATAATTATCATGTTATATTTATTATTTAAATCAATTACACATCATTATTATTTACCCTCCAAATAATAATATATTGAATAACAATTACACCATGATGTGGAGACGGTAGGCCATGTGTACGCACATATGGTGACATGTTATTAAAATGATGGATAGAATAATGAATTTGGTTGTACCATATTTATAATAACATCAAATTATAAAGAATATACTATATTTATTAATATAGAATGGAAACAACAAAGAAAAGGAAGTGGAAGAAGAAAGGATGTTTAAAGAGGTGGTGAGATATTTACCTCTTTTTCGGGTTCTTCCTTTTGATTTGATAAAAAGGGCTCTTTAGGTTGTTTTTTATGACTAATGGAAGTCATATAAGATGAAGGTAGGATAGTTGAGAGGATATTTTGGCAGGGGTTGGCTGAGACAATTGGCTTTGGAGGTGTGAGTTTCCTAGAAGGTGAAGTTCCCTTTTATAAGAGGGGTGAAGGGAACCTTTGAAAAAACATAAAATTTCATTTTATGATAAATTCATATTCGGTTTATAATGGCTCCAAAGTGACTTATTCAAAGGATAGTGTGGATATGGGTCGAAATAATCTCAACCAATAGGTTTTAGACAATTTTATGTTTCCAATTTAACCATACTATTTAGATTTAACTCTATGTTAAATAATTTAACTTTTACCATGTCATCTTGTATTCTTACAATATATGGATAATAAACATTCTATATACTGCCAATATAACCCTAAATGGTTTATTAATGCCATATATATTATTATATAAGTCTTTTGGCCAAATTGTAGATTTTTAGGACTGTTATATATATTGATAATATAATATTGTTTTAAAAAAACTATTTTATGTCAATTTTGACACTATTTGGAATTTGTTTTTTCTAAAATAATAACAGCATTATTAATTCACAAAAAATACATTTAATCAATTTAACATGTCATATTCACCTATAAAATTCATGGATGTCATAAAAACATTGAAATTATATTTAGTTTAATATTTATAATACCATTTATTTGATTTATTCATTAATAACGTAAATAATGTATCATCATGTGTCATTAATAAATATAATTATTTAATCTCTAAAAATTATAAATAAAATACCATTATATAGGAAATATTTTTATACTTATAATGAATCTTTATAGTCGAATTTATATTTTGTATAACCCTATATTATAAAGGGTTTAGTTATTAAACTTTGATTTTAACTATTTAAATTCTTCTTTAATTAAATAATAATAAATTCCTTAATCTAATCCAAGTCGACCAAAAGGGTAATATTTTATTCCTATGGTTGTTTTTGGTTGAATTATATTTATCCAATAGAATGATGACATGTGTTAGGATAATAATAATATCATTTTTACCCTTAATTACCCTATTTACTTTTAACCGAGGTAAATTAACGTATGAGGTTACTATTCACCCAAAATTATTTTTCTCTTATTGAACAAAATTTTTAGTACTGATATCAACCATTTCTATTAGATTTTTGTAATTACACTCACAGAAGCTGTAAAATTATGATTTATGTGAATTCACAAATTCTCCTAGGAGGTGGGTAAAAGACGGTGAAGAGTTCTATAATTTTTTTATATAACTACAATTATTATAAATTGTCTCCAATGAATTACATTGAATTTATATATGTAATATGTATCTATTTTGAAATAAAATAAATTTAAATAAAATAATTTTTTATTTAAATAAACATTCGGTTTTAATAGATAACTCGTTGTTTTTTTCACTATTCATCAAAAATTGAACGTTTTCGGAAAAATACAAAAACTTTAGCCTAGGATAATTTTGATATTTCGAACCCAAAAATGAAGTCTATTTTACCAAATTCAAAACATATAATTTTAATTTATTAATTTAAAATTAATTCTCGTTGTAAAAACAAATAGCATGTTTTTAAAAACAATAACTATCAAAAGAATGACATTTGTTAGTGTAAAATTTTATTGTAAAATTACTTAAAATGATCAGAATTGGATTAAACGTTAAAAATATAATCTATTTATACTTCCTATCCATTAAAATTGATAATTTAACACTATAAATTATTTTTATTAAAATTTTTTTTTTTAGATAAAATATAGTATTTTTCACTATTCACCAAAGTATTAATGTTACCATAAAAATACAAAAAATTTATTACAACTAAATTATTATGTCCCAATTCAAAAGAAGAAGTTTATTTTTTAAAATAGAATATATAAATGATTCAAATATTGGATTTAAAAAGGTTCTCTATTAAAGGCTATAAAATTGCATTTTTTTGAAAAATACTTATTTTATCTTAAAAATAAATTTTTTCCTACATTATGTCTAATAAAATCATAATATTGATTCTAAAATTATAAGTATTATATAAAGTTCAAAATGAGTTAATAAATTTTATAACTGCTTTGGAACGACTAGTCTGGTAAGTCATGGTGCGCTAGAAATCAGTGTTGCATGTAGTGCAAGTTATTGAATTACATTGAAGAAATAATGTACTATGAAATCTTGGGGTGTTACATTATTCCCTTCTTCAATAAATTGCATCCTCACAATTTGAAATCATTTTTTGAAAATAAAAGGTTGAAAATAAAAAAATCCTTTGGGGAAACCCACAATGGAAATTATGTTAAAAAATTAGTCTTAATAAGAGGAAAAGGGAAATGAAAGGGTCACCACCAAATTATGATATCAATTAGGAAAATATTTGTGGAAATTAGAGACATATAATTTGATAAAAACTATAAATCTTTATAGGTAGTGATTGAGTTCATCAATCAAAAACAATTGTAATATTGAGGGCCTTAAATTCAACAATCTATGATGATTTAAAATACCATCAGTTCATCAAAACATAAGTTATTAGGATAAAAAAATTTCGGTTTTGATATCCCTTCAATAATGTTTAAGATTTAATTTATTCATATAATATGTGAAGAAGAAAAATATACACTTGACAAGTAGAGTTCCATCCCTTAACTAATTTCTACCACAAACTCATCTTTCACTCTAAAAGATAATAGAATCTAAAAAAATATTATATTTATCCTATACATATAGGGTTCCAAAATAAAGAATTCATAATTCATATACCCTATTTTTTTTTAAAAAAACTACATATTTCAATCCCGGACATCATGTGGGCTAGTTGTAGGTGATACACCCTTGTCGCCCTTCGGTTGTGGGTTCATGACTCGCGACCTTGCTAGTCATGACGAGTTGTCACCCGGCCTCCGGTTTGTCCTTTTATGGAAATAAAAAATAATCTCAAACTAGAGTTATCGAAAATTCTTTTTTCCAAACTCACATACCAAAATTTGTAAGGCGGGTTAACACAATGATGTTCCTTTTGGACACATAATAAGATGTTAACACCATCATCATGTATTATTTTAAAACACTGCATGTCATGAATTATCACAAATCCTTATTGATTACATTCATGCTTATTTATTCCTTAGAGAATACTAGATATACTCCTTATATCCAAAAATGTTTTAAACTCCAACAATTATGGAATATACAAATCATTAATCAGTTTCAAGGTAGTCAAGAATATCTAATATAATTTATTCAAATAAACCATCTCTTCTTCCAAAATCACTACCTTATTATCGGGGCCATATTAAGGATTACTTTTCCGATGACCATGTATTTTCTAAAAAGTGTAGTTTACTATTAAGTCACTTCTCGTAAAACCATATAATCCCAAATCCTAAATAAAATAGTACTGTAGTACAATCCTTATTTATCTCCATAATTCATATAACCAGTATATTACCGATACAACACTCAAATGAAATTATACTATAATAACTACATAAGAACACTAGACATTCTTCTTCATCTGATGTAGTATCATAACTTGATTATTTTCCAATTACATCATTTAAGGTGTACACTGATAACCTGGACAATGATACGCACAGTGTACCAAAACCTTATAGATGAAGCATTGTACATTTGAAACTATTTTCTTACCATTGCAATCACGTACTCGATGTCCTTTTCTCCACACTTATAACAATCTCCCATTCCCTTAAATCATTTACCAATGTGATTATTTCCACATTTATCACATATGGGAAAATCATTCTTTTCCCTATTCCCTATATCCATCTTTCTCTCTTCCATCCTTTTCTTCTCTTGCTTCATTTCAAATATATAAGACTTATATAATTCTTTACTAATCTTATTAACACATGATATTATTTCTTCATATGTTGACAATACATGGGATACTATTTCCATTCTAAATGTTTCCTTAATACCATGAATGATATGCTCCTTCTTATTCTTTGGATCATATGTATTGCTGGTGTTTACAATCCTTCTGCTGATCGCCATTTATATACAATGACATACATTAGGTCATTTTTTTGAATTGCACGGAATAATTAAAAACTAGTTAAATACCTAACGTAAATTGTACAATTAATGGATATAACCCATAATCATAAAAATGTTTTCTTTGAGGAATTATATACTCATAAACCCTTCATAATGGTTTGTAAATAAAATGAGAATTACCCTAAGAATATCCCCGAAGAGTGTTGTAACCATGTGTATAGCAAGGCCCGCTGTCGTACACCACTTCTCATTTGATTCTAGCTCAAAGTGGTGTTTTTGGGTTTTACCCCTAGTTACATCCATGTCAGAGCCACCTCTACATGCTCATATCCATACAGGGATGTATTGTTTTGAAATCTAACAAAATCATTAGAGTACCAAAATTCTAAGAAGTTCTTCCATACTAATCCTAAAAGTCTATATTAGGGTAATGTACTCCAATCAGAGTTTATCTAAATCTAGTTTACAATATTATTTCAAAACTTCATCTGATACCAACTGTAACACCCTGACCCTAGTTACCGAGAGTCGGTACATCATAATAATACATTGGCATGATTACAAGGAATCAAATCATGAAGTACCGATCAGTTTAGCAGTCGTGGAAAATATATTACATACATGAATGTTACATTACACTTTATAACATACAAAAAATAAATAAATAATCATTTATGAACGCCATTATTCTCTTGGATTATCCTTTCATATCAATAACAATACAATTCTTGGAATCCTGGGAAAAAATAAAACATAGAAAGGGGTGAGCTCAGATGCTCATTAAGGATAACAATATTACAGAAACATCATAAAAAAGGATAAACATTTAAGGAAATTTATAACTAAAAAAAGCCTTTTAAACATGAACTTCATCATAATATGAAAAAAAATCAAATAATGCCTCATAATTATTCACACTGATATTCTACTAGTTAAAAAATTTAATGCAATATCAATAACAATTTTCATAATAATGGAATGCTTAATGCCAGACTATCATAACCACATAGTCAAGGCCTTTTTCCAAGACTACAAATAATATTTTGTCAATGCCTTGTGCCAAGATAGTAGTTTGTATCATTAGACCTAAAGATGCATCGAGGAGCTATATCAGGCTCCACCCATCACTTAATAATTCCAATTCATTCCTCATATAGACAGAATTGAACATAAAATAAACACTCATAACAATCTATTATACAAATTGTCAATACTATCTCTATAAACCATGAATGGTATAAAAATAACACATCCTTCTTAAAACATATCATAAAACCTTCAATACAATATGTAATATTGTATAATAATAGAACAAACTCAATCAAAAATAATATCTGGTAAAGGATCCTAACATAGTTGAAAATGAAGATTAAAACTTTTTGAGGGAAATATCATTTCTTGTAAAATCATTTAAAAGTCACACATTTATAAAAGAAGTAATTTAAAAGAGATTTATGAATCAATGTGTCCCATACAACATTGAATCTTTTGAAAATAATTATCATTTAAAACAATTCAAGTCCATATATATAAGTCCTTAAAAATATTCTAAAAACATGGACATTAATTAAAAACATTTAGAAAGATAAATCTTTAAAAAATTTAAAATTATGTTCATGATAAAGAGTACCTTTTACAAATCCATAAAATATTCATTTCGAAATAATTTTTATGAAAAATGGAAATATATGATAAAAATGTCCCAGTAAATACTTACATATAAACAATCTTGTATAATAATGAGATTAAGGAATTAACCCTTACCAATTTGGTAACTTATAAAACATACACCCCGTGAAAGAGGTATCATACAATGAATATGTAAATACACATAAATTAATGTTTACCACACAAAAAATAAAATTATGGGTAGTACATACACTATAGAAAAGGTACTAGTGGCAATATGACATGAATCTCACGGGAATAAGGAGTGAGATGAAAACCCCTTACTTTGCACTTTCCTTTAGTCGTGGGTACGTTTAACCTCCTTTATGAAGATAGTAGTATGTTATTAAATTATACCAGAAACATATTAATATTAATTATATCATATATTATACATTTATGACTTTATATTACACATTTAATAATAATATCCTTGTTAAATTAACATTTCGGGTAATAATCACTTTCATTATCGTACGAGTTTTAATTTGTTACTCTTGATTGTACCACATAGATCATGAAATAAATACACTAGAATATATAATATGATTTAAATATCATATATATTTATAATATAAATATATATAACAGACATATATATGAAATTGGAAACACCATTTATGGAAACGGTAGTCCGTACGTACGGATAAATGTTGTTTCTATTTTCATATCGTATTGAACAGAACTAAGTGAATAAGATATATGTATGTACATAAATATATATATATATATATATATATCTTTTTGAATTATTATTTCATATAATACATACTTATTATTAAAATATTTTTATAATCGTTGATGAATAGTGGACTTGGAAATGAATCTCATCGTCGTAGAGACGGTAATCCGTACGTACGCACGAGTGAAAATATCATTCTTTTGACATTAAAATAATATATAATTGGATGGTATATAATATATATTGAATCATTAAAATGTTATATTTATTATTTATATCAATTACACATCATTATTATAACAATCCAAATAATAATATATTGATTAACAATTACACCATGACGTGGAGACGGTAAGTCGTACGTACACAAAAATGATGACATGTAATTAAAAGGATTGATAAAATAATGAATTTTTTTGTACCATATTTATAATAACTTCACATTATATAGAATATACTAGAGTTATTATTTTATAATGGAAGCAACACTGAAAAAGGAAGTGGAAGAAGAAAGGAACTTGAAAGAGGTGGTGAGATATTTACCTCTTCTTCAAGTTATTTATTTTGATTTGATCATAATGGATATTTAGGATGGTTTTATGACTATGGAAATGACTCTAGGATGAATTTTGGATATTCTATAGGATATTTGGTAGTGTATGGAAGAGCCAAAGGGTTTTGGAGGTGTGAATTTGAGAGAAGGGGAAGTGCCCTTTTATAAGAGGGGTGAGGGGCACCTTCTGAAAAACATAAAATATTATTTTATAATAAATACATATTTGGTTTTTAAATGCTCCAAATGGAATTATTTAAAGTCTAGGGTCTTTATGTTTCAAAATACTCTCAAAAATATGTTTTAGACAATTTTAGGTTACCATTTTTACCTTATCATTTAGATTTAACTCTATGTTAAATAATTTAACTTTTACCGTGTCTTCTTGTATTCTTACACTATATGGTTAATAAACATACTATTTATATCCAATTGAACCCCAATTGGTTCGTAATGTCATTTATATGATTATATAAGTCTTTTGGACGAACCTTATATTTTTAGTACCATTATATCAATTAATATTATAAAATTTGATTTTAAAACTATTTTATGTCAATTTTGACACTGTTTTATATTTTTTTTGTTAAAATAATAACAGAATTATTACATCAATCAAAATAAATTGAATAAATTATAACTTCTCATATTGACCTATAAAATTTGTGTATATCATAAAAACATGGAAGTTATATTTATTTTATAATTTATAATACCATTTATTTGATTCATTCATTAATAAGGTAATTACTACATCATCATTGTGTCATTAATAAATTTAATTATTTAACATCTAAAAATTATAAATAAAATAATATAATGTAGGAAATATTTTTATCTTTTGAATGAATATTTATAGTCGAATTTATCTTATGTATAACCCAATATTAAAATGTTTTAGTTGATAAACATTGATTTTAACTCTTTTAACTCTTCTTTAAATAAAATAATAATAAGTGTTTTAATCTAATCCAAGTGGAAATAAAGGGAAATATTTTATTCCAAAGGTTTTTTAGGATCTAATTACACATATCCAATATAATTTGGACATTGTTAGAGTAATAATAATATCATTTTTACCCTTAATTACCCTATATATTTTTAACCGCGGTAAATAAAAGTAAAAAGTTACTATTCACCAAAAATTATTTTTAACATATTGAACCACATTTTTCTAACAGATATCAACCATGTATCTCAGATTTTTTAAATTTGACTCGTAGAAGAGATAGAATTAGGTTTTATGTGATTTCAAAAATTCTCCTAGTAGTTGGGTAAAAGACGGTGAAAAGTGCTATAAAACTTTTTATATATCTAAAATTATTATAAATTAACTCCAATTAATTAAATTTAACATATATATGTATTATTAATCTATTTTTTAAAAAAGTAAATTCAAATAATATAAATAATTATTTAAATAAATATTCGGTTTTAAACGATAACTCATTGTTTTTGTCAATATTCATGAAAAATTGTTCTTTTTTAGAAATCATACCAAAAACTCACCCCAGGTTAATTTCGATATTCCGAATCCAAAAATGATATCTATTTTAACAAATTAATATAATTTAAGTTTCATTTAATTATTTTATATTAACTCTTGTTGTTAAAATAAATAGTGTTTTTTAATAAACAATAACTATGTAAATTTTATCATTTTTTATGTAAAATTTCATTGTAAAATTAATTACAATGACCAAAATTGAATTAAAAGGTTAAAATAGAATCTATTAGAACTTCCAATCCATTAAAATTTATTATTTAACAATATATATTATTTTGATTATAAAATTTGTTTTCATTTATAATATAGTATTTTTTATTTTTTATCCAAATATGAATGTTATCATAAAAACACAAAAAATTTATTGAAACTAAATTCTTATGTCCAAATTATAAAGTAGAATTTTATTTTGCCAAATAGTATATATAAAAGTTTCAAATATTGGATTTAAAAACGGTTCTTCATTAAAAGGTAGAAAATTTCATTTTTTTTAAATTACTTATTTTATCTGAAAAAATTAATTTGCTCCTACATTATGTCTAATAAGCTCGTATTATTTATTCTAATATTATATGAATTATATAAAGTTCAAAATTCAGGTAGTACTATTCATAACCGGCTTTGAACAGCTAGTTTGGTATGTTTTGGTGCGCTAGAACTCGGTGTTGCGTGTAGTGCAAGTTATTGAATTACATTAAAGAAATAAAGTACAATGAAATCTTGGGGTGTTACATTTGAACATGGAGATAGATACTCTATTGTTTTGTAGAATAAATATAGGCATGCTATATATATTTTTAGTAGAATTTATTTTATCATTTTGAGAGGTAATAATTGATTATTCCCTAAAATATGAGCATCAAGTAGTGACCTAGGGCCATATTTCCTAGGAGTCATATAACGGATACCATTATAGGGGTTGGAATGATCATGAATAATTTACATTATAATGAAAAAAATTAAAAATGAAAATGAAAAAATTGATATTTATTTTCTTATTAAAATAGGATTCCCAACCAATGAATCCATATTTTTTATAAGAATTAAAAATTACCATAATATATTTTATCACGATCAAGAGAAATTTGTGAATAATTATTATTGGATGAATGGTTGAATTGAATTTTTTAAAATTAATGGGATTGGGTTTGGTATTTTATTAGTCTACAAGATTTTATAAATTATTTTTATTGGTTTCATGATTTATTTATGTATGGTCTTATTATACCACTTATAATGTTAAAATGTTTTTTGAAATGAGAATTCATATTTAATGTGTTTTAGATAACAATTATCTAGGGAATGAAAACAATATATTCCACGAATATATTCAAACTCATATAAATTTATATGAATTTTTTGATTTAGGGGATGAACCAAGGAATTATAATTTACTATTTAATATAGATATAGGGATGTAAATTGGATTGAGTGTGATTGTTTTTATTATAATGTTATGCTTCCAATTTTAGATTATAAGCATGTTTGTCACATAACTTTTTATTTAATACACTATATAATTTTAAATAAAATTTTATTCCCAACTATTCAAATTATACATAATGTAATGGTGAAATTTTGATCAAATAATGTTAATTATTAGTGCCAAATGATGTTATATTCATTAGAAAATTATGAAGTGTTCTTAGATTCACTATTTTAAATTCATGAATTTCTCATGTATAAATCTACATATAACCTCTATTAAGAAAATTTCATAAATATAGGGAAAAACTATTTTTTGTTTAAAATAAATAAGTCTTTTATTGAAAGATTATGTGTTCATTATAAATCTATTTTCCACTAATCAATACTTCTAATTTAATATTATGTCCGACAATTATTTACCACTTCATCTTCAATCAATTTTAATGATATGTGTTCTATGATATTGAATCATCCAATAACATAAATAGTTATTGAGAATGATTATATAATTCTTCATGTGATTATAAATTGTCTTTTATATGTATTTAAATAGTGAGTGATCATGTTAGTTTGTATGTGAATGAATTGATCCTACTTGAAGTAAATAAATTAAAATTCAATAAAAATTAAATATATTAATTTTTTATATCCCTATAAATTAATAGGGATCAACCCATTGAATTTAATAAAGTTTGTTAAAACATACTATTTTATGGTAATCTAAATCAATAAACCGCATCATTGTATAATATAAATCAATATAACTTTTTTGAATGTTCACGGGTCATTGGACAGGTTCTTAAGTAATTAGGGAATATGCATCCCATACTAAAATGTAAGTGTACTCTTCAATCCCTATTTTTTTGGGTAAACCCTTGTGGTTGGAATATACGATGTTCATTTTGGTTGGGTGTTTCTAAAAAATATATCATGAAATTTGAGATTAAGAAGGAAGGGTTTATTGTTAATATAAGTTGGTTCTTACTTTTTTATCAGTTTACTATTATGTATATGACGCATTGTGATATTTATTTACTATTTATTGGTTTTCACTATTCTCATCAAGTTCCAAGAGACAGTTCATTCATATATTATTATTAACACATAGTACTCAAATGGAAATCATGTAATTTCTAGTATTTTAGAACTCTAATTACGATAAGAGGTTTAGTTATTAAATTTCATAGAAATAACTTATATAAAATTTCCATATATAACATAATTATGTATTTATACACAATAGATAAATAATTATTTTATACAATTATTATATTGATAAATTATTTCTTCTTTTTTCATATTCTACCAAAGAGAGATAGAGAATGTGTGTGTGTTGGTATCTAGGACAAGACTGAATGGAAAAGGATATATGTGACCCCTTATATTATGGGTTGTGTGTGTATTGTGTAGGAAAATGTACTTACTATTTTTCTTATGAAATATGTTATATTTAAACCTATTATATATAGATTCTTATTTATTTGATATCAATTTTAGCGAAATTATATCATTTGGAAATCATATTGAGCATTTGATGGACAGGGATGAGTATTCCCCTCAGTTTCATGATCTAAGCCACAAAATACTCATGCTTTATATCTTGATCAAAAACTCCACATAAGTCTTTTAGATACATTCTTTTTGTGGGATTTGTAAATTTTATCGGTGGTCCCTAAATATTTGAAATTACTGAACCATTTTTGTTGTTTCATCAACCTTTGTTTACTAGAGAGGGTGTACATTGGGCATCTATGATGTAGAATGAGTATATACATGATATCATAGATTATCTAGAGATTACTATTGATATGTTGGTGAAACATAATATGTATATTATTTGAGGAATAATGAGAATCTTTTGGTATTTATAGTTCTTGGATGATTATCATGTGGGGTTTTCTTCAAATAAATTTCATGATTTGTTATTTTTGGGTTAATTTTCTAATACATCGAGAGTTAATAGATATTGGGAGACTGTAAATTTGGATCTGGTTTTCTTATCAATAATTGTTTGTGATTCCTTATTTGTTGAGTTTTATTATTTTTTACCGTCACTATTGTGTGATGATTTTTCTACCACTTACTATTTTTGGATATAAGAATACCTTGTTTTATTTATATTTTAATATATTCACTCATTTGTTTTTCAAACACTATAAACCATGCCCTCATTAAAGAGAGGAACCATACCACCAGAATTACCTTTGTAAAATTGTGTACTTATTTTAAGTCTATAATTTCATATTTATATATTCATATGTGATGTTTTAGTAATTCTCACTAGTATGGAAATATGTATTTCAGTGTAGGCCATAGGTCATTATGTTCTTATAATTGAATGACCTTGTTGGTATTATATTTATGTGGTAGTTTAAGGAATATGTAACAATAGTTCAATCGACCTCTAATAGAGTATCATCCATGTTTGTAGATGCAGCATCTAAAAAATTGTATTGATATTATAAATTTTTTATTGTTTATAGTTTTTTAGGAATAAGGATTATTGGATGGATTTGGAGTAGTATTGTTGGATAGAAATTGGAGTTCATCAAACAAATTAGTTCACAAAGGAGGTTTTTATTCTCAGTGGTACTACACACAACATGGTATTACTTAACTAGGTTATTCTGAGAGTTTTTCCATGACCTGGGATGAACAAAACATTATTCCATTATTACAATACTACTAAAAATGACGACGAGAATTTGACTATATGAGTTATGTTATTTCTATAATTGACCATTTCATCATCATTTTTTGATATTGAATCAATGAATTTTTCTATCTTTACATAGTAACATAGTGATATGTGGATATCCGTCAAGAAGCAATATAGAGTGATATATGTTGATATTCCATTCGAAGACTGACCTGATTGTTTTCATTAATGTTTTGAATATTCCATAATGATTATTGAACTATGAATTATTTGGGATTTATTAATTATAGATATGTGTTGTTTCATTGTGATCATATATTTTTATTTCATGACTCTATATCAAGTTCATATCGACTATATTTTTCTAAATATATCATTCATGTCATTTAAGGATGATGGATAGACCCTTAATAATTTAACGGATTTATTGACAAGCCAATCATGACCAAACAATATGTTTGTTTGGATGGTTTTATCAAATTTTCCCATTGTTTTTCTAGACATTAAATAGTTTTTTCAAATATACATTCCTCAAATTGGTCACTAGTTCTAATTTTTTTATCAGGGATAACCCATGTTTTTTACCAAAACTATTAGTGGATTTTGTGATCTAGATTATGAGACAAATAAAGATTATATCCATTAATCCCTAATGGATGACTACTACAGATCTTCATAATCTAAATGATCATATTTTTGATTTATTGGTGTAGGGATTTATTCACCCAATGAAATCAATGTTTTTTCTTCTGTATTTTTTCTAAATAGGAATATGGATTTTTAAATTTTCATATATACTAATATAGGTTTTCTAGTTGATGGAGAAGAACTGGTATCCTCTCCCTCATATATATTTCAATTTGACCATCTGTGGAGTTCGAAGTGATTTGACATGGTCAACATAAAGATGGTTATCATTTGTCATAGGTGATTCCTTCTGATATTTCTAGAATTTATGTTTAGTTAATTTTTTTTTCATGTGTCACTATCTTATAATGTGCATTTTATTTATGAATGAAATAAATTAATTTATATCAATGATGAATCTAATCATTCATCCATATTTATATTCCAATTAGTTGAAATTAGTCGATAATTTTTTTTACTGATAGATAATGTAGGTTCATCATAACTATTTAGAGTTCATTTTGGTTGAACATAGATATCATTAAATTTATCCTAATAATTTTATATGGGACTTTATAATCAGTGAGGCATACATGTTATGGACCATGGTATCAGAGATAAAAATATCACTATACCCATGTATTAGAAATTCCATTGTTTCTGGGAAGTATGAAACTAAGTGTTCAAGTTCATTTATTAATTTGATTCATAAGATAATGCATTATATTTTTTCAATAATGTTTTATTTCAGTAATACAGATACAATCCCTAACAATGAAGGGGTGATGTTTGTGTGAAACTATTCATGAATGGTATCCTTTAAATAGTAGAAGGGATGGTTGAAATTAACACAAGTTTTGGACTTACCTAATCTAGGTAGTTATTATAAAATATATTAT
Source organism: Viscum album (assembly GCA_963277665.1). NCBI lineage: Eukaryota > Viridiplantae > Streptophyta > Magnoliopsida > Santalales > Viscaceae > Viscum > Viscum album. The sequence goes on from OY728148.1 coordinate 910,605,387, forward strand.
AATATAAAATTTATAAAAATAAAATCATTACTGATTTAGGATTTTATTGTTTTTTCTTTGCAACTAGGTAGTATTTTTCTAGATGAGAAAAATTATTTATGTCATGATCTAGAGAGTATAACGGTGGTTCTTTCTTTGAGATGTAAAGAACATTTTCTTCTAAGTGACAGGTTCTTACTAAATATGAACCAAAAAAACCTATTATTTATATTTTACTAAAATAAAATTTACATTATGTAGAATATGTTGGTTGAATATATATATTTTTTCAAGTTTTAGATGATTTATAACCTAAATTGTAGAGATTTTTTCTAGTGAACAGATTTGAGAGTCTTGTGTGAATGTGGTACAAGTTGATAAATATGTGTGGAATATGAGAAGTTTGTTTTCTAATATGTACTTTATTGTTTAGGTTTGTTATAGAAATGTGACCCTAACATATTGGACTATTGAATCTTCCATCCATGAGATGCTTAATAAGTGTCAATTTTAATTCTAAAATTTTACTTTGATGATAAAATATATTAATTATTGGTCCTTGGAGTTATTAACCCCAAGCATAAATGTTCCATATGGTGTCAAGGGATAACCTAAATAACATTTACAATCCATGGTATTGTGATCTAGATTTACATACTCGTTTTTATAACATTTACTTGTGGTAGCATCATATTTGTACATAGATTTTGGTGGAAAATCATTGTAATTCATCATTATAAAAGCATCAACATCATTCCAGTTTAACTTGTAAAGACAACATTACGTGACTCATTTATACATAGAGGATAGACGAAAATAAAAATTTCTATTCATGAAAAAACTAGGCTTCCTCTCATATCAAATATCCAGGTTGGTGCGGTCATATCTTTTTGTTAGAAGCACCTCCTCCACCATGGTGTTAGACATATCAAAATCAACAAAGATATTTTCAGTATACCCAAACATTTGATTTTTATTTTTTTTCCATTATAATATGTTTTCTAAGAGATGTTTCAATATCACAAGGGATCCCCTAGTGCTAATATAGCCCTTAAAGATTACATATATAGATCAATGCATGAGTATATCTGTTCATAACATTTATATACTCAAAAATTCATTATCCTTGAATAATTCATAGAAATCAAGTAATTTGGGATGTCAAACCAAGGATCTAAGATCATATCATTTATTCGTTAGATGGGAATAACACATGGTATTATCCACACCATATTTTATTCCTTCTCTAATAATAAATTCCCCATATGATCGCAATACATCAAGTGAGGTTATGAAATTTCAATATTATATTTCCCTTAAAGGCCAAAACTCTCCTTATGTGTGGAATAGTTTCATGGAAATTCCCATTCTTCATCCACCTCCTTGCTGGATGAGCTATGTTCTATTTTCCTTTCCTGAACTCCATTCTTGGATGGAGTGTATCAATGTCTAGAATGATAGATATGTTGTCTATTTCACTACCTCAATGAAATTATTCTATAATGTAATAACAACATTGTTTTAATTATAAAAAAAATGGATTTTTTCTATGAGTCAAAAGTTCACATTATTCCCAACATGATCATATTGAGTTAAATATATATTTCCTCTATGAGATTTATCTTCTTGTTGAATTTGGGTTGATTAGATTTTTTATTTTCCTCTTTCTACAATTTCTCCACCATAAGTATTATGGTTCATTTATCCTAATTTATATTATATGAATTCTTTTAATTGGATCCTATTATTTTGGTGATACACAGATATAGTGATTAATATAGGCTATGTTATATATTCAATAGAAATAATATATGGTTTCTATATTTTTATGAAATAAATTTTGGAGGCCCATGAATTTTAAAAAAATATATTTGAATTCAAAATCAACAAGGAAACAATCTAAGGGAAAAAGACATTGTTGTTGTTCATGAAGCACTCTTCATTATAAAGTTTCTAACAATGAGAAGAACCTAGTCCTAAAAATTAAACAACATCATGAGGTACTATACAACAATGTGTTATATTAACCGTTCATAGATCTGCATGTGTATACTTCATGATGATAGGATTGTTGAGATCATAAACTCACATAGTGGATTTACTGACCAAAAGATTCCCCTGTATTCATGAAGAATCAAACCACATGTGCTTAGATTGAAATTATTAACTGGTCCACATGGAATTTTCCTATATTTCATTCTCCATCATCAACTATATCCACATCACTATATAATCTTTATGTTTTCTCTAATTCTATGATATCGGTTACTCGATAGTTACATAAATATCCCATTATTTATCCATATAGAAAATGGATATGGTTAATGGAAGGAATCAGGGATAAATAGTAAAAGTTGGGACACTAGGGTGATAGATTTGATGATATGATATCCCTGTGTATTTTATTTGAGATGTTTTCCTCTCATAATGAATCAGGTAATCAAAAGGTAAACACTCACAATGATAATAAAACAAAAAGGTTTAGTCTATGAGGGGATTTCATGAGTTCAATCCCTTCAAGTGGTCATCTAAGGATGGCCAATTGTGGAGAATATATATGGGAGATCCCATGAGTCCATTACATGAGGTTGATCATGTTAGGTGACTATATGTGGTTGGTACAGAGATGAGACTAATAATGGTTGTGCCATCAAGAAGACCCCATGAGGGTGATCCCAATATATGAATATGTGAGATTGATCGTATGAAGTGAACTTCAATGTTTCTAGTCTATGTGGTCACCTTATGAGGATCAATCGATTAACCAATCAATTCCAATGGTTCTAATATTTTGATAATCTTCCTTCCATGAATGACTGGGATACCTAGTATATGTAATAAGTCGTAGATATATCTCACCTGGTCCCGAAAATGGCATTCATTTTTTGCTATAAGACCCATGATGTTTCCCATTGAATATTTCTGAAATAGGAAACATTAATGAGCCATTAACACTCATCCAGGGGTGTCCCAATGGAATAATATACATCTCCTCTTCATGAGTCCATATCATCTATGAATTCCTATTCAAATATTCATATTCCCTCTTGAACATCAAGTGTCATCATTGAAAATTCATGATATCTTCTTTCTCATAGAGATCAAGAGTCACATGGTCTACGTTATTATGACTTATCATTCCCTTAGTAGGATTTTGGTGTCCTTGTGTGTCATAGTTTCTTGTTATAACATTGAACACCAATTTTGATAATAAACAATCATAAAAAATATAGTCCATTACTAGAAAATAACCTTATACTATATCACCCAAATTACATAGGATTCAATTCTTATTTCAAAATGATACATTGAATACTTCTCTAAGGAACAAACCCAACATCCCAAATTCTATTATTTTCATTAGGATGTATTCCTAATGAAATCATATCTCCACATGAAGAACTGTAATCCCTCTAGATAATAATTATATAATCTTATTTTTAGTAAAGATCTATTTCACGTGAGTAGTGGCCTATATCTCTACTTGTATATATAATAATAAATATCATGTGTTTATAATTTCTAGGTAGTTAAACCATGATCATTTACCCATATTTCATTTTATAATAACTAGAATAATATACTCAATAATAAGGATCGTGAAAAATATTGGGCAAAAATCCCTCAAAGAATCATATCAGTCTTTCTAGGGTGTTTTTTTGTTGAAACAACAAAAAAAATTAAAAAACAGAATAGCTTGTGTTTATAATGAATTTATTTTAGGTAGAATAGTTTCCTTGTGTTTCACTAATTTTTGGACCTCAAAATTGGGAGGTATTTTTTATATGGAAGGATTTCCGAAAAAGAGTGAATATTATGTGGATTGTGAAGCATAGTCCAGTGACTACATAGGAGGTATGTATAAATGTGATGGAGAATTGGAAATGGAATACTTTCTGCATTGTAGTGATGTATGGGTGGTTAGGCATGCCGCACAGTCCACATAAAATATGATTAGAAAGAAATAGATATTTTTGATAGGATTGAATTCTATGTTAAGGTCATAATTTGTGAATGAGAGGTGGTGATTCATTTGTGGAAGGCATAGGTCACTTAGAGGGAATAAATGCACTGTGATAACAACATAACATAGTCCTTAGTGAATTTTTTACCCCTTTCATGTTTTAGGTAATATGTATTACTGGATTTTTAAATCTATTTTCTTATATAAGTACTTATAATAACAACCGAAAAAAATAATGAAATTCATTAAATTATTTCATTTCTATGTGTATAAATTTTGAAATGTATGATGTGGTTCATGAGGGATGATTATGTAATAAAAATGTTTTTGAGAGGGATGATTATGAAAAGCGAGATGTAGTTCGTGGGAATAGTTTAAAAAAGGGTTTTGGGGACTGTAGAGCTTTTAAATAAAAAGGGTCCTTAGACCCAGAGGATGTAAGTGGAAGAAGACACCATCTATGTCGAAAGGGATATCCACATAAGAAAAATGTTTCATGGAAGATTAGAACATTTAAAAGGCAGAGGTATTATATATATGAATGGGTGTTCTGTGAAATACTCATGCCATGAGGGGAAAGATAGTTCATGGAGGAATATGTTCAGTTTTTAAGGGATTCATGATCTTAAAAAAGGAACTAACATATATCACGAATGTAAATTTCACAAACATAAATTTCATAGAAATTTGGATATAATCTTTGAGTAAAAATAGGACTCCAATAAGCCATATACCAATTATTAATGATATGGGAGTTCAAAAAATTATGGGATCCACATGCACATAAATTATATGTGGATATCATCTTGAGTAGTGGGGAAATTAAGAGGAAGATGTTGATCGTTTCCTATAATAGTGAGCCATAGAAAAAGTCATGGGCACTGACCATTGGGAATGTAGTGAGTTGAAACTAAATCTTAAATGGTAGTGAGTCTGGGAATAAAAGTGATCAATCCAATAAATTGTAATTTTTTAGTGATCCTTAGTGTATTTGGTACATCGGTACATTTCCATTGTATTCTCTTGGATGTATCCCAACGAGGGTGATCCAGGTAAAAAATTTGTGTCTATCTATTTTGTTTCTTTCATTATGTACAAATAATCATTATTAGAAAAATAATTAATTAATAAGATCATTATTATCACTTAACTTAAAAAAAATTACACTTATAATAAATAGGCCAAGAAATATAGGGGATATTCAAATTTTCAAAAGTAAATCCTTAACCTGATTCATACCCTCTCACGATATCTAGGCCCCTTTTTGGCCTATCAATTAGAATCGTAGGGATGGTTTATTTAATTATATATTTATGATCTCACATGGATCATTCCATTATTGAAGTTAAATAATCAGTCTTCTATTATAATGGTGTTCTGTAGAAAAGGAATAACTTCAAATAAGATGTATAAGTACAGTGGAATTCCTGAGAGTGTAAGAGTCTATGTGAAGATCACGATTTAGTTGAAGGAATGAAAAAATATAAGAAATAAATAAAAAATGAATTGGATAGTGAATATTTTCACTCATTCAATGATGTTGATGGAATGAGAAAATGAAATGATATTGTTAGTGATGTTGGTACTATAGATGATGAAGAAATTGAAAGAATACCAAATGATGAAGTTTTCCTAAAAAAAGGAATTGGATTATAAGATAGATGAAGAAAATAAATCTAATGATATCTAGATCCCAATCCATGTAATTTAATTCAATAATTTGAATGGTTTAAATAAAATTCATTTAAGAGTATCCACTTAACTATGTGAGGAGAATGATTCCCAACATAAAGAAAAACAAAATATGTATACAATAATAAAATACACAAAGATGTTGATAAGGGAATGAATCTAAACTCAGATGTAATTTAGAACCTAAAAGCTATAAATGATGATCCAACTACAAAACTATATAAACTAGTTCATGATAACCAAATTGTACAATAAGAGAATTTAGGTTGTACTGATTTTGTTGATAAAAAATTTATTATAAAGGAGAAATGTGAAATGGTGGATATGCTCACACGATAATTGAAAAATAAGATGTGTAGTTTTATGAATCCCAAGAGAGAACATAATTCTCATTTTGAATCAAGGGTTATGAATATTCAACAATTGGGAGAAGAGATAGAATTAGTATAGAAATAATTTTATAAATTTGATTCCAAGGTAAATCCCAAATTTTCATATGAAATGAATATATTATTTTATTATTGTTCAGTTGGTGATAATGAAATGAGAAAAAAATATGCTACTTTATAAAAAACATGAATGAAATGTCTCGTCCCAACGTCCATATTTTTTTGGAAGAATCATTATTGGATATATTGAATTTTCACCAATTCATGACCAGAATATAGTTGTGCAGAGATCTTGAAATATGATAAATAATATAGATAACAAAAAACTCTTAAAGCGTTTTTCACATGACGTAATTATAGTATGATCTGTTTCTATGGGATTCATTTTCATACTTCATGTTTTGGTTCAGAGGCTTTGGAATATATTTTATGTTGTGTGTGTAACACCCCGAGATTTTATGAAAAATATTTTTTTTAATTTCATTAATGTCTTGTGTTGTACGCTACACCAAAAGGGGCATTCACAACAAACATCCTTGACTTGCCTTTCATTACACGCAATCACGACCTCCTCGATAGCGTTTGTAGTACGCAATACCGAGTTTCGCTAAACAACGATATGCTATTAAAATATTATTAAAACTACAGGTTATGAATAGTAATACCAACTTTTTGAAATTTTATAAATTTTATTTTTGAAAATGGACTTCATTTTTGGATTCAAAATATCAAAATTAGCCCACAGTGAAATTTTGGTAATTTTCTGAAAACTTTCAATTTTTGATGAATATTGAAAACATTGGGTTACTATTTAAAAACCGAATTTCTATTTAAATAATTATATATTTTATTTAAATTTATTTTAGGTCAAAATTGATACATAATACCTATATAAGTTCAATGTAATTCATTAGAGTCAATTTATAATAATTTTAGATATATAAATTTTTTTTGAACATTTGACCCCCTTTTACCCACCTCCTAGGCGAATTTACAAATTTACATAAAACTTAATTTTACTGCTTCTGTGAATGGAATTTTAAAAATTCGAGAGACACGGTGGATGTCAGTATGTAAAATGTGGTTCAATGAGATGAAAATAATTTTTTTTGAATAGTAACTTTTTAGTTTTTTTAACCACGGTTAAAAGTAAATATAGTAATTAAGGGTAAAAATGATATTATTATTACCCTAACACATGTACTAATTCTATTGGATAAGTTTAATTCGACCAAAAAAAAACTTCGGAATAAAATATGACCATTTAGGCCCACATGGTTTAGATTAGGACATTTAATATTAATTTATTTAAATAAGGGTAAAAATAGTTAAAATCAATGTTTAATAAGTAAATAATTTTTAATATAGGTTTATTCATTAGATAAATTAGACTAAAATTATTCAATAGAAAGATAAAAAGATTTCATACATAATGGTATTTTATTTGTAATTTTAGACTTTATATAATTTAATTTATTTATGACACACTTATGATGCCGTAATTATCTTATTTATGAAATATTGACATAATTGATGTTATAAATACCAAAATAAATGTAATTTGAGACTTTTAAGGAATTCTACTAATTTTATAGGTAAATATGACATGTTATTATTGATTTATTTAACTTGGATCGAAGTAATAATTATGTTATGATTTTCACAAAAATCAATTACCATATAGTGTCAAAATTGACATAAAATAGTTTTTAAACAAAATGTTATATTATTAATTGATATTTTATTCCTAAAAATATATGGATCTGCAAAATGACATAGATAAGTTTAAATATATTAATAATAAAATACTTGGGATTTTTTTGTCTTGTTATAGTATGTTAATTAAGCTCATTGTGTAATAAAACAAGAAGACAAGGTAAGAGTAAAATTATTTAACTTAAAGATAAATCTAAATTATAAGGTTAAAATAGTAACCTAAACTTGTCCAAATTATATTGGATGAGAGGATTTCGACCCATCCCCACCATAGCTTCGAAATAAATCAATTTTGAGCTATTTAAAACAGAATAGGACTTTATAATAAAATAATATGTTTAGTTTTTCCAAAGGTACCCCTCTCCCCCTTATAAAAGGGCACCTCCTCCCTCTCTTCCTCACACCACTTTGAGCCTTCAATCTCGGCCAACCCCTGACATATTCTCCTCTCCACTTCCCTAGAAACATCCTAGGGGCTCTGGTCTTCTTCAAAGGACAATATTAGTGCCCTAAGGGAAGGTATCAAAAGGCATGTCGAAAAAAGAGGTAATATCTATTACTGATTCTTTCAATTGTATTTCTTCTTCTACTTTTTCTTCATTAGTTGTTTCATTATGAATTAATAACATCTGTATCACTCATATACTGATATGTTATTATAATTATGAAACAACTCTATTTCACTATCTATCCATCCTACGGAAAACGAAATCACCGCGCGTGTGTACGTACGGAATACCGTCTCCACGCCGTGGTGTAATCTATTTTCCACCACCACCTTACTTGGATGGGTATAATGGTGTAAATAATAAAAATATACGATTATTGTAAATTGGTATTGATTCTAAAATAGTATACATACACACCAATACAATTCCACGATCATGGGAATGATATCATCGCTCGTACGTACGTACGGAATACCGTCTCCACGATATGATGCGACTCGTTCTACATGATCTTAATTGAATAATTATTATATAAATGAATTTAATCAATGAATATGATATATATTACCCTAATACCATTCTGGAAATAGGGTATCTATATCCTAAAATTAATAATAAGAATTTATTCGACAAAACATGCATAAGAACAAAAAGTAATAAACACCTGAATAACAAGTATCAATGAAATATTACTAATAATAAGATAAGAATATGACCATATATGATATCATAACAATTAGTATGTTTCTAGAATAATTCAATGTCATTATTTAAATCATTATAAAGGATGTTCGGACACTTACAAAGCAAATCATACCTATGGAAAGGGAAAATATCACAATCTCATTTTTATCCGAGAGTGTTTAAACTTTGGTATTTACTGGGGTGAATTTTATCATCCACATCCATGTTCCCTCAATATATAATATTGTTTACATCCACCTAAAATTGGTTAAATCCAATTTTACCCTTCTGTGTGTTTTTATTAAAATATATGAAAGGAATCATTTATCATTTTTCATACGAAGTACTTTTTGACTTTTCCGACAAAAGTACGAGAAAAATGTTTTTTTAACTTATACGGCATGAATGGATTTTAAAAAAATTATTTCCAAGAAGCTTAATTTACATGTTTTCAAGTTTATTTTTAATCAACTTCTTTTAGTTCAAAATTCTATGACATGTTAAGAAAGGAAAAATGTTTTTGAAGTAGACATGGATGGAAGGGTAGGTTAAACCGGTTCAGTGAAACATGACTGAAACGAGGAATGAACTCGGTTCAGAAATGGACTTTGTCCACTACGAAAGTCTTGGCAATGAGTCTTGACTAATAAGAAATGAGTCTCTATGATTATGTGTGTATGCCACAGTGTTTCATGTTTTAATTTATGATTATTGCGATTAAATTTCACTACTATGATTTATCCCATGTAATGATATTATGATCTCTTTTGCAGGTGATGATTTCCAAAATGTTATGTTCTTATGAATATGATGTGATTGATATTTATTTTGTTTTCCCTTACTGAGCATTTGAGCTCACCCTTTTATGTTTTCTTTTCCCCAGGATATAATGAAAGGTTTTAGGTAAAAAAAGAAGATATTTAAGGGAGATGTTGAAGATCTTTCACCATGATTAGAAGATTATATTCCGAGTTTCCATTGACACTAAACTATTACGGTCCTCGTGTGTGTGTTTTTTTATGTACTTAATATTCTGCAAAATTAATGTAATGTCCATGTACGTTAATCTTTGAGTCCCTACAGTTGGTATCATAGGAATGGTTTAGTCAGCTTTGGAAACTAGGATGTGAGAAATTTAGTGAGATCCCTAGATATATTTATAAGGTATGTCTAGGGATGTCCCTAAGGTTAAGTATAAGTATAGGTTGTAGTACAATAATTACGGTATCCCAAGATGTTAGATATTGAAGTTACTCCCCCTTTATTATATTTATTTCCCTAGAGTTATTTTTGCCTCTCACACTATTCTTTTTGGGTTTTAGATGATGGATGGAACCCGAAGGAACTGTGTTGATCAATGTAATGGACAATACAATTATTTTCCTCCTGATCAAACAAATGTTATGGTAGATGGAGTGAAAAATTTTATTGTTATAATTACACAAGATATGAATCATTCTAGACTTCCAAATGAGCAGAGAAGGGAACAATATTTTACTGAGTCCTTCATGAGGAAACGTCCACCTTCTTTCAGTGGGTCATCTGATCCACTTGTTGCTGAACAATGGATCAGTACTACTGAATAGATATTTTCAGTTCTTCAATGTTCTGAACATGATAAATCATCTTAGCAGTGTATCGTTTGGAAGGTGATGCTAATCAATGGTGGAATCTTATCAAAAATACGAGGCCAAGAGATGAAATTGAGTCCATGGAATGGGATGAGTTCAAGAAATTATTTTTCAATAAGTACTTCCCTCGTATTCTTCGAACAAAGATGGAGATGGAGTTTCTTGATCTAAATCAAAAGGATGATGAATCTGTTGGTATATACGAAGAGAATTTTACAAGGCTTGCATGGTATGCATGTGGATTTATCATCCAACCTAAAAGTAAATTTGATCGATTCTTCAGTGGCTTAAAACAAAATCTTCAAAGGGAATTAGCTATAAGAGACTTCAGTAGCTATGTAGAAATTGTGCATTGTGCTATCAAGGTAGAAATGGAAGTTGGTGTTACTTATCCATCTCATAGATTTGACAAGAAACGAAAGATGGAGTTCAAGGAGAATTCTCAGAATAATGGTGAAAAGAAGATGAATGTTTCCTTATGCTCAAAGTGTGGAAAGAAGAATGGTGGAGATTGTCATAAAGGGACTAAAATATGTTTTAAGTGTGGAAAATAAGGTCATCGAGCAGCTGAGTGTCAAAGTAATGGAAAAAGGGTTTCTAATGATGTGAATAAATAAAAGACTACAGAGAACGCACCAACAACACTTCAATGCTTCAAGTGCAAGGAAATGGGGAATTATGCTAATAAATTCCCTAATACAAGGGTTAGTGATGATCGACATGAGAAACCAATTAAGGATGGGCGACAACCCATCGCGTTGGAGAAATGATTAAGTGTTTATGTAATGGGATTCTAAAATAATGTTGTATATAGTATCGTGGAATATTGGAATATTTATGTATTGGTCTATTGTGGTTTTCAATGGTACCGGTAACCATGGAATGTGATTGAGATATTTTTGTAAAAAAAGATGACATAATGAAGGGAAAACTAGAAAATGAAATGCTTGACCATATTCATGAGCTCATGATTGATATAAGGACTAAGTGATATCATGGATTGACTATATAGAATTTTGAGGATTTTGGTATGTGGAAAAGTTAACTTTTAACTGCATTAATGTTTTCACTAAGGTTCAATGGGTATTCATTCTTCAAGAGAATACTTTATTAAGGTATTCAAATGATTTTAATTTGACCAACAAGATATATCTTATGATATATGGGGGATAAATGATGGAATTCACGTGATTGTTATGTGACATTTGAAGTAATCATTTACATTATACAATAAGGTTGGAGCGAATTGTTTTAGATAACCCTAATGATTGGAATGGATTATGTTGGACATAAGTTGGTATTTATTATGGATAGAAGTTTTTTTCGATATTATTTATGGGATGTAATAGTAATGTAGTTTTAGAAAAAGGACAACCTGGAGGATGGGCGACAACCCATCGCGTTGGATAAGGGTGTGGGAATTGAACCCACAACCGATGTACGACTGGCCTTTATTGCTTACCACTGGCCTATAGGAAGTCCCTGCTTAGTAGAAACTAGTTTAATTATATTAAGCAGTATGATATAATAAGTATAAGTCCATTTTAGGAACCATATATGATTAATATCACTATAGATGGATTTATGCATTTTTTGATAACATTTCTAACCTTTTGATTGAGACAGATGGAATGACCCATCATTCTATCACGTGATCCACTAACACATCACGAATGAAAAATTAAACATCATTTCTTTATGAGATGAAGCGGAAATTGTCCAAAGAACGACCAACGGTGAGACTATACCAAAATCACGAAAGAATTTCTTCTAATTCCAATTTCATCAACTTTAGGGAAATGATCTTGAAAACCAAAAATGTTGTCCTATTTCTCTTATATCTAATGAATCAGATGGTACCTTAGATCTTCACAAATTTATGGCTTTGTGATTGCGGGCTTTTCCATAGCCATGTTCTCTACCACTCTCCATCAGAACATGATGGTTAGATTTCTCTTCCATATCTATATTTTCACCTATGTGGAAACCTTGTAATTAGGTTATTTGGGTAACTGTTTTGTTTCATTATGTTGTTTTTAAAGATTGGTTTTGATATTGCTTTTTACGATGTGGGTTTCAATTAAGTAAACTTTCGAGTAGTAAACCATTTATAACCCCGAAGAATTTCGAGGACGAAATTCATTTTAAGGGGGGTAGAATGTAACACACCGAGATTTTATGAAAAATATTCTTTTTAATTTCATTAATGTCTTGTGTTGTACTCTACACAAAAATGAGCTTGCACAACACACATACTTGACTTTCCTTTAATTACTTGCAATCGTGACCTTCCTCGATAGCGTGTGTAGTACGCAATACCAAGTTTCACTAAACAACGATATGCTAATAAAATATTAATAAAACAACATGTTATGAATAGTAATACCCAATTTTTGAAATTTTATAAATTTTATTTTTGAAAATGGGCTTCATTTTTGTATTCGGAATATCGATATTAGCCTACGGTGAAATTTTGGTATTTTTGTGAAAACTTTCAATTTTGATGAATAGTGAAAACAATGGGTTACTATTTAAAAACCGACGTTCTATTTAAATAATTATTTATTTTATTTAAATTGATTTTAGGTGAAAATAGATACATAATACCTATATATATTCAATTTAATTCATTAGAGTCATATTATAATAATTTTAGATATATAAAAATTATATTGAACTTTTGACCGTCTTTTACCCACCTCCTAGGAGAATTTAAAAATTTACTTAAAAATTAATTTTACCGGTTTTGTGAATGGAATTTCAAAAATCTGAGAGCCATAGTTGATTTCAGTAAGTAAAATGTGGTACAATGAGATGAAAATAATTTTTTGTGAATAGTCACTTTTTATTACCCTAAAACATGTCCTAATTCTATTGGATAAGTGTAATTCGAACAAAAATAAACTTAGTAATAAAATATGACCATTTAGGCCCACTTGGATTAGATTATGACATTTAATATAAATTTATTTAAAAAAGGGTTAAAATAGTTTAAATAAACGTTTAATAAGTAAATAATTTTTTATATAAGGTTATACATAAGATAAATTCAACTATAAATATTCATTAGATAGATAAAAATATTTCCTACATAATGGTATTTTATTTGTAATTTTTTTACTTTAAATAATTTAATTTATTTATGACACTATTATGATGCAGTAATTATCTTATTAATGAAATATTGACATAATTGATGTTATAAATACCCAAATAAATGTAATTTGAGACTTTTAATGAATTACGATAATTATATAGGTTAATATGACATGTTATTATTACTTTAATTAATGTCGTTCTAAATAATCATTCTGTTATGAGTTTCACAAAAATCAATTACCAAATAGTGTCAAAATTGACATAAAATAGTTTTTAAAACAAATATTATATTATTAATTGATATTTTATTCCTAAAAATCTAAGGACCGTAAAAATTAATTATATAAGTTTATATATATTAATAATAAACTACTTGGGGTTTTCTGGCTTGTTATTGTATGTTTTTTAACCTTATAGTGTAAGAAAATAAGAAGACAAGGTAAGAGTAAAATTATTTTACCTAAAGTTAAATCTAAATGATATAGATAAAATAGTAACCTAATATTTTCCAAATTCTATTGTATGAGAGTATTTCGACCCATCTCCATATTATCTTAATATTAAATCAATTTGGAGCTATTTAAAACCGAAAATGACTTTGTAATAAAATAATATGTTTAGTTTTTTCAAAGGTGGGCCTCTCCTCCCTTATAAAAGGGAACCTCCTCCCTCTCTTCCTCACACCACTTTGAGCCTTCAATCGTGACCAACCCCTACCAATTTATCCTCTCCACTTCACTAGAAACTATCCTAGGGGTTCTGGTCTTCTTCAATGACCAATCTTAGTGCCCTAAGGGAAGGTTTCAAAAGGCGTGTCGAAAAAAGAGGTAATATCTGTTACTGATTCTTTCAACTTTATTTCTTCTTCAAATTGTTATTCTTTAGTATTTTAATTATGAATTAATAACATCAGTATTACTCATATACTGATATGTTATTATAAGTATGAAAAAAATCTATTTCACCATCTATCCATCCAATGGAAAACAAAATCACCGCGCGTGTGTACGTACAGAATACCATCTCCACGGCGTGGTGTAGACTATTTTCCACCACCACCTTACTTGGATGGGTATAATGGTGTAAATAATGACTATATATGATTATTTTAATGTGTTATTGATTATGAAATAGTATACATACACACCAATACAATTCCACGATCATCGTGGCGATATCATCGCTCGTGCGTACGTACGGAATACCGTCTCCGCGATGTGATGCAACTCGTTTTACATGATCTTCATTGCTGAATGATTATATAAATGAATTTAATGAATGAATATGATATATATTACACTAATACCATTCTGTAAATATGGTATCTATAACCTAAAAATAAGAATAAGAATTTATTCGACAAAACAAGAAAAAGAACAAAAAGTAATAAACACCCGAATAACAAGTAGCAATGAAATATTACTAATAAGAAGCTAAGAATATGACCATATATGATATCATAACAATTAGTATGATTCTGGAATAAGTCAATTCCATTATTTAAATCATTATACAGGCGGTTCAGACACTTACGAAGAAAATCGGACCTAAAGAAAGGGAAAATATCACAATCTCATTTTTTCCGGGACTGTTAATACTTTGGTATTTACTTGGGTGTATTTTATCATCCAAATCCATGTTCCCTAAATATTTAATATTTTTTCCATCCACATACAATTTTTTAAATCCAATTTTACCCTTCGGTGAGTTTTTAGTAAAGGATATGAAATGAATCTTTTGTCGTTTTTCGTACGAAGTACTTTTTGACTTTTCTGAAAAAAGTATGAGAATAATTCTTTTCTAACTTATACGGCATGAATGGATTTTTAAGAAATTATTTCCATGAAGCTTCCTTTAAACTTATTCATGTTAATTTTTAATCAACTTCTTTTAGTTTAAAATTTTATAATATGTTACGAAAGGAAAAATGTTTTTGAAGTATAAAAGATATTTTCCTCAAGAATGGAGTTCAAGGGTTTTATAAAAATTATTTTCCATCTATGATAATATATGGTTCTGTTTTTAACACTATTATTACATTTATTTGATTATAATGTGATGTAATTATTTTTATGAATTACTTTATCTTATATGAATTTTTTTATGATGTCACGATGTTTAAGAATCCCATTTTTATTACATGGGTTATGCTATGATGTATGGTTTAGGATTTTGTGGAACACATAAGAATGGTATCATTATGAGATGGGTGGGACCTATATCTCCCTCCAATGTATTGGGTAAATATTTTATATCTCATGAGATAGACATGGCTGGAACGCAAGGTTAAACCGGTTCAGTGAAACATGACTGAAACGAGGAATGAACACGGTACAGAAATGGACTTTGTCCACTAAGATTGTCTTGGAAATGAGTCTTGACAAATAAGAAATGATTCTCTATGATTATGTGTGTATGCTACAATTTTTCATGTTATATGTTATGATTATTGGGATTACATTTCACTACTATGATTTATCCCATGTTATGATATTACGATCTCTTTTGCAAGTTATGATTTCAAAAATGATATGTTCTTATGAATATGATGTGATTGATGTTTCTTTTGTTTACACTTACTGAGCATTTGAGCTCACCCTTTTATGTTTTCTTTTCGCCAGGATATAAAGAAAGGTTTTAGGTAAAAAAAGGAAGATATTTATGGGATATGTTGAAGATCTTTCACCACAATTGGGAGATTACATTCTGAGTTTCCAAAGACACTAAACTATTATGGTCCTTGTGTGTGTGTTTTTGTTGTGTACTAAGTATTCCACAAAAGTAATGTAATTTCCATGTACATTAAGATTCAGGTCTCTACAGTGTGGATATAAATATATCTAAATATGTGAATAATATGAATCTTATTGAAAAATCTAAAATTAGTGTCTCTATTTAGAACGTATACATGAAATTCTAATATTTTCAAAGTCTAGGGAACCCAATGTGTGTGGGTCATGAATCCCAGGAGATAAATGTCAAACGAAAAACTCATGAATTAATAATGTCTTAACAAAGATATTATGACATGATGTATTTTTCTAAGAGGATATGATTTATATGATCAAATCATGGGAATTTTAGAAGATATTGTAGATAGAATAAATCATGTAATGAAATGGAACTCAAAAGGAGATCCACAACACTAGTGGTGTATAAAAAGAAAGATTATATTGAATGATAACATAATAAGTGGAAAAATAGGTTTATAGCCTCAAGGGAATAACAAGGAGATCAATAAAAGGCATATAAATAACCTCCCCTTTTATAATCACAAAATCTCTCATGGAATGAATATGAACAAAAAATGAATAAAACTGGAGGAGATGCTCTAGATGTGATTAAGATGAATGTAAAATCAATTGAATACTCAACCCCAACATGAGAGGGAGACATGTTGCAGATAATTGGTAAAATAAAAATGAACAATGAAGGTCTCATCTATCCCACAAGATATTATGACATGTGATAATTAATGAAAAAAAGAGATATATATTTAATGTAGAAATATCCAAGAGAAGGGGTCAAGTCAACATATACCTTATCAAGGAAAGATTCATGAAAATTCAAATATTGATGGATACTCAATGAAAGAAATTTCTACATGTGGGTATAAACTGAAAATTGTAAAAAAATTGAAAACCTATACCCTAAATATCATAAGAATGCTCATATTGTGGGTAATGACTATATAGACCTATGTCCATAATAATTGAGGTTATATGGGAAGTTAGAACAATCATAGAAAGAGTACAGAGCTTTTAATGAATGTATCAAAGCATTGATCCACCATGATCAACCATAATTTTCTTCTTGAAAATTCCAGAGATTCCCCTCTCCATATGTGATTAAATTATAAAAACCAATGTTCAAGTGTTTTAGGATTAATGAGAGATAAAATACAAGTGGATGTTTCCTAAGAATATGAAAGGTGGTGATTTGATGTACTATATAATGTAAAATGGGTATCAAGTGGATTTGAGAATTTTGATACTGAAATCAATATAATCAGATCTATCTATCAGTAGCTCTTGCGGATTGGAAAATGATATTTCAGATGATTCTTTAGATGTATATATGTAATTGAGTGAAATAGAAAATGATGGGGTTATTAAATATTTCTCTTGTTTCCTACATCATGATTGGACTTTTTATAATTATCATTTTTTTTGATGGTTCATCACTAAGTGGTAAGTTAACTCACAAAATAATCAAAATGAAGGTAGGAAAAGTAAGAAAATTTTATTGATCTAGGAATGGTTCTCAAACCTCTTGTAACTTTTGAAAAACTTATTGTAATAAGGTTAGAATTATATCTCTTAATGACATTTAGGATCACAATGGTATCAAATGGATGAATATTTATGTTTTTTGACATAAAAAATACCGGTTGGGGGAGAATTAGTGAAATTCATGTATTTCATAATTACTTATTTTTTCTATCATTAAAATATAATATGAATGAATTATGTATTCAATGATGGTATGAGGGAAGATTAAAAGTTTTTCAACAAGAAGTTATGAAAAGTAGTTAAAATTAACAATCTCACTAGAGTTGAGAATTCACAAAATCATCAAATATAGAGTGAACAATTTTCTGAGGAATATATTGATGAGGTATCTAACTGAGAGGTAATATATTTTGAAAAAAATTAAATCCAATGATCCAAGGTGAAATATATACAGAAGAAAGCCCAAATATAGACATTTAAAATAGATTCTCAATAGTAAGAACCATTTTATTCAATGATAGAGCATAATTTTTTTGATGAATAATCTTAAGATGTGATTTTGGTTCAGGATATGAATTGAGATCTAGAGAAAACATAGATGAATCAGAAGTGGAATAATTTTTCAGGAATAAAAGATAATAATTTCAACAGGACTAATTATGTCTTTAGAAACTATATGAATGAAGATGAAACATTGATTTGAAACAACTAATGATTAGTTTGGATAGGGTACTCCTAAATAGATTGTTTTGATGTTGAGAAATCAATTGTACATTTTTCAAGGATAGATTCATTCAAATTATTCTTGGCCATAGTAGTGAAAAGAATGTTTAATTTCTTCCATATGGATGTTAAGTCTGCATTTCATAATTGTATTCTAGAAGAAGATTTTTATCATGAATATGAAAACATTTTTCTCATTCATCAAGTTGATAAGATAAATTTTTATCTGAAGAATGTTTAATATTTGTTAAACCCAGCAAAAAGTGCATCATATTCAATTTTATATATGTTTTAAAAGCAGCTAAGGATTTTTCAAGGTGGATTTGATTACAATTTATATGTCATTATTTATATTATTGAAATGATGATGGTTTTTTTGACACAAGGAAACAATGGAACATTAATTTCCAAATACAAATAGGTCAAGGATTCTTTGAGAAGATTTGTATTATATAATTACATGTATATGAAGACTCTTGTTGCTTCCTAGATTAAAATGTCATGGGATGATGAATGAAATGTAGTTAATGTCACAGAATACATAAAAATCATTGGTAGTCTACAGTACTTGACAGTGACAAGACCTGATATTTTTTTCCCACATGCCTATTTGTATGGTGACTTGATATTATCAAAGAAATACACTTTTTACAATAAAAATACTACTCCTATATATAAAGGAAACAATGGATTTTTTCTTATTGAATAATGAAAAATCTCAACACGAGCTATTAGTATATAAAAATGCAGAATGGTACATATTAACATATGAAAGAAAATATACATCACATGGTTTCATTCTATCATGGTGGATTTTTTATTTCTTTTCTACAAAATAAATAAGATTTAGTTTCCTTGGGTATCATAGAATCCAAATATATTTCATCCACTCCATCATGAACATAGTTAGTGTGGATGGAGAAGCTGGTTGATGATGTGGGAGTTTATGTGAAGTCTCCGATCAGAACCCATTGCAATAATACCATTTCTATAATCCTGAATAAATCATGACCATCAATTAATGAAAAAGAATAGTGAAGTTAGGTATTATTTTATAAAGGAGAAGGAGGATTAAGGGATAGTGATGTCTGAGTAGGTTCCTACAAAACCATTGGTGGCAGATATTCTAAAAAATGCCATACCGAAATAATTGATTGACAGTCATCAACTTTATCTAAGAGTTACATTGACTCTTTGAAATAAGAAAAGTGTGCAAGTGGGACTCTCAATCCATGAGGAATATTCTGTTTTCCCTAATTATATGATATGTGTTTTTACCCTATTGTAGACCATGATGATGTGACATTATAGTTCATTGAAAATGGGGATAAATTGTGTCTTTAAAATAGGGAAAATTTCATACTCAATATAGGGGGAGAATATGATATGTTGAGAAGTGACATATGGTTAGTATTTAATATAATTACGATAAAGGAGACGAATCAAGGATATATATCATGATAAATGTCATTTTTTACGAAATCTATTTAGAGGATTTGAAAAAGAAGAGATTCATTGATGAAATTTACATTATATTTATTTGTATCACACCGTTCATGGATCACATGGGCATAAATTGTTCGTTATGTATGTTTTTATTGTTATCATAATCACAAGATGAGAAGTTTGGTTGATGATGGAATAGGATTTAATGATTTATAAAATTTTGAAGCGTTTTCAATAAACCAAAAGGGATATATTGTTGGGAAAAATATCTCAAATCAACATATCAATGTTTTTGGGGGGATTATGTTTGATGTATAATCCAATAAACCATGAAAAAGGATAGAGGTTGTTGTTGAAGTATTTTTTTTAGGATGAGTAGTTTCCCTGTATTTTCCAAATTATTAGGCCTAAAAATTGGAAGTTTGTATTTTTTTAAAAAGATAAATTTCCAAATAGGTGTGAAAATAATGTGGAAAACGAAATATAGTTTTTTGAAAACATAGGAGGTACGTAGAATGAAGAAATAAAAAAAATGTAGAATTTACATATTGTAGCGTAATACGGATTGTGAGGTGTTTTATGAGGACCATGTAGAGGAAATGGTTCACATGATAACCATGGGTTTCAAGAGGATTTATGTATGTGGGATAGCTGTAATTTTCAAATTATAGGTGGATATTTGTTTTTGGAAGGTATCAGCCTACATGATTGAAGAAATACACTTTTCAGACTGCATAACATTGTCTATGGTGAAGGTTGTACAACATCAATGTTTGGGGTAATTTGGATTATCTATGGTCTGGGGTTGATTTCCATAAATAAGGACCAATAATAACACCATTAAAACTTGATAATTTACTTAGAAAATACAATTTCTCTTGGAAAAATATGAAAAAGGTTAAATTAGTTCTTGAGGGAGGATTCCACAAAGTGAAGTGGATCATATGGTATGATTCTGTGAAGGGTGAAGTAATTCATAGGAACAGTTCATGAAAGGGTTTTGTAGATCTCAGTTTCTCATAACGAAAAAGGATTAGTAGAAGAAGATGTGTTGTGTGGAAGAAGATATAGTTCGAGAAGCTGGGGTGTTCCATGAAAGAAAAACCGTTTGTAGAAGAAGAGGCCATCTATAAAGTGGAGGCATTTTGTATAAGAATAGATGGTCAGGGAAGGGCTCATGTCCCATGGGGAAAGAGAGTTCATATAGGAAGAATGGATATTAATGGATAAATCAAGGACATTAAAAAGGGCACTAAAATAGTTCATGAAATTAATTCATTCAAACTAACAATGTGAATAATTGTATATTTCATTTGTGGGTGAAAACTAATCTTCAAAAAGTATCTACCTAAAGTGAGGATGCTTCCATTGTTGAAAATGATGGAATGTAAAAGTATATAAAATATATATAGAAATATTATAGATTAGTGAGAAATGGAATAATAATACATTGATCCTTTCTAATGGAATTGATCTAGAGAATGAGGAATAGGGAGTAACCCTTGGAAATGTAGTAAGCTGACCATCATCCTTTTAAAGGTAGTGGGCCTAGGAATAGATGTGTTATTGACTAAAAATTGTAATTTTTTGTGAGTCTTAGTAAATTTGGTACAATAGCTCATTACCATAGTATTGTCTTTGGATGTATCACAATGAGGGTGAACTAAGTAATAAACATTGTATCCATTTAGTTTTCTCCCTAGAATTACATTCAAACCATCATACTATGATAAAGAAGGAAAGAACAAGATCATAATTAAAACCTATATTAAAAATTAACCATTATAATAAATAGGTCAAGATGTAGAGTGGTAGGAATAGTTTTTAAAATAATATCCATACCCTGATTCAGTCTCCTCTCAGGGTATCTAGGTCTCATATCAGACCTAAAAAAACTATCACTAGGTACCATTTTATAAGAATAATTTTCCATATTAAAATTAAACAATGAATATTTTTTCTATTTCACATAAATTTAAAAACTATCATTTTTTACATCACGTCGAACCAAACTACATAGGGTTTGATTCCTTTCATGGGGATATGTATGAATCCCTTCTTAGTGATGGATCATAATTCCACAACAATCAACTGTTTTTTGAATGGTGAAGACATCAGAGTGTCCATATGTATATATTATTACAACAATATTATAAATAATAACAATTAAG
This sequence comes from Viscum album, assembly GCA_963277665.1. Classification (NCBI taxonomy): domain Eukaryota; kingdom Viridiplantae; phylum Streptophyta; class Magnoliopsida; order Santalales; family Viscaceae; genus Viscum; species Viscum album. Next base: position 910,627,562 of record OY728148.1, read on the forward strand.
AAGGTAATTAAATATTAAGAATCATTAATATATATGAATGTTCATGTTTCTTCATGGTGGGTATCCCTCATTAAAATTTGAGTCACCAGTCCAACAATATGATATGATAATAGCTCATGAATATTAAATAAATCTATTAGAATCCTAGAGAAGGAAATGATCCCTCAAAAATGGTGTGTTAAGTCCATACTCCCTTACTATTGACCAATGTGCATTCTGAATTGTAATTTGTTATGAATAAAATTAAAAATCTATCATTAGAATTTCGGTCTATAATGAATACATAATTCACATAAATGAGAGATATCAATAAAGATGTTCACTACTGAAAAGTGAAATCATGTATCCTATTTAAAAATCTCATCATTTTTAAATAACCATGTTTACAAGATAATTGGTTTATTTTTTCGATCAGATTGATCCAAAAAAATAGAAATGGTAAAGACAATGTGAATCCTTCACTAATAAAGAAAATACTAATAGATTTGTCATTTTATTATGAAAGTGATAAATCAAACAAGTCGTTATATGTGTTTCTTTAAAGAAGGGATTTCCTATTTCTATTTTAGATTCCCTTGTTAAAATATTTTAAAAAATTCAACCTTTTATTCAATATTTATAGTACCATTTAACTAATATTTGAAATCCATGGTTTCTACCAACACTATGTCCCTAATGGAGAAGATTACGACCTCTCTCTTGTGGCATCTCTGCAAAAAATTCATGAATACACTTATGAGGGATTATTACATTAATCGTACTATCACCACCTTAGATTCCCTGAAATAAATACTCTAGCTCATCTAAAACAATATTTTTCATTCCCAAACAGACATTTAATAAAATAAATCCATTTAGACCAATGATCATCATGAAACACATTAAGAGACTCTCATAGTAGTGTAAAAAGGGTACCTCTCTTATCAATGTTCGATGGAAGAGGGGGATGATTATAGTCATATCCAAACTCAAGACTCACATTGAAATTTTTTTATTAATAATTATTTCTATAACCCTTATATAATGAAAACTCCTTATATCATGATGATAAAACCACCCATATAGTATTGAATCTAGAAATGTTATATGGGGCACCAAAAAAATTCTCATAGGGTATAAAGAGCTAACAGTGGTACATTATTGTTGCATATAGTAATATTCATTGAATAATTTCATTAACTCTCTATGACTATAATTGATGACTAAATTCCTACACCTTCTTGTGATCATTTTATTATTCTATCATACCTTATTACAAACTAGAAAAAAGATCCATCATATTCAAATATATAACTAGAGTACTATAATGGATTGAAGATTTTTTGGACATATTTTATGAAAATATGATATTTATATAATTCTAAAATGTGTTGTAATTAATTATTGAAATATGAATGTGACAATTAAATGAATTTAGTAAAGAGATGTGTTACTTTCAATTGAAGAAACATTGAAAAATATTTTTTAGTGGTAAAAAATGTTTTGAGATCAATAAATTCGACATAGAGTGATCCAATTTTTACATCTATTGAATAGGGGATGTTATTAGGTATTATGACATATAAAAATGATCTTAGAGAAGGAATAAGTTTTTTCACATAATGGAATGTATACCATTAAATAATGATTTATAATAAAAAATAGTAAATTTAAGGAGGATATGAAAATAATATTGAAAAAAATTATAATTGATGATTTAGAATAATGTATTATCATTTTGATGATGTTCGATGAATATTGATTTTTAAGAATTAAAATGAAACTGAATTAAATAGATATATTGATAAAAATGATTTTATATGGGATTGAAGATCATTAAAGAATATATCATGGTTGATTTGGTTGGAATATAAAAAATTTATATTAATTTAAAAAATATGTTCCAACCAGATCAACAGCTCATGATGGACATGGAAGATGGGAGATTCATAGAGAAAGAAGATCCCACAGACATACAAGATATCATTCAGGTTGTGTGAAAAAGGGACGGTGGTTTTCTTCACAATAGAGGTTAAGAATTGAAACCTTATAGAACTATAGAGCCCAACCATATTTCAATGGTAGGTTGTTTAGGAATAATGGTTTTTTTACTTGTGCAATCCAATGTGTTTTTCTAAATCGCGATTTATTTTAAACATGTCGTGTTGAATTTGATAAAAATAATGAAAATGATTGGAATGATATTATTTGGAATATGTGGATTCCATGTGTTTCCCCTTCATATACATGCCTATGGTTTATATATGAATAAGAGGATCACATTTATAGACATTCCATTCTAGGTGAATGATTCAGATGCTTCGAATCTTACAAATGACACTTCATCAGTAATTAATACATTAGTCTGTCTCAATGAATTAAGACAATGATGATACAATAAAGTGTATATATATTGTAACATGTATATTTAGCAATTTATTAATGATAAAAATATGTATGTTAATGTAATGGGGGATTAACATGAATGAAATAGTGAATTCATGATAAGAAAGCTATATGTTTCTTGAGATTCAATTTAAAAACAAATATGGTGATTTACTATTTTCCGTGAAGTTTAATTCTGATGTTGGGATGAGTCGTTCATTCATGTAACATTTTTTAGTTATGGACATAGTATCTCTTTATGATTTTTTATTCCCTAAGGCAGGTGAATGTTTATATAAATATCCATGTCCACACTAGTTGAGACTAAATGGTTTGGAATAGAAATTGATATCCTGTGATGGAGGGGATTTATAGTTTGATATAGAGTGAAAAAATTGGGAACACCACTCTTTTATACAATATACCATTAGAGATTAATAAATAATTTCATACATTTCCTACAACATAAAATATATATTTATATCCATAATTTATAAATATGATTATTCTCATGTCAGAATCCTTCATGTTGAAGAATTTGTTCAATTATAGTTAACTAGAAATAATAATTACAAATGAATATCATGTACTGCAATATGAAAGCATCATTAAAAATATAGTATTCAGAAAAAATGTTTAGTGCAATGAGTATGTGTGTTCATGGTGGAATTGTTTCACTGTGAATATGAGAACCATGAACTAAACCTAGTATCATGAAGCTATGAACGTCAAAAAAAATATAATTTTAATAAAAACCATATAATGTGATCATGCATAAAAACTGATATTGAGATAAAACAACAATCTTAACTTTAACATTTTTTAGTATGTGCAATTGAAAAGATGAAAAATAAGTGAACAATGGTGAATTTCATGAAAAATATTATTTGGAGGATATGTTATTTCAGAAATATTACTTTAGAATGCAATCATGATACATGAAAAACAGATTAATGATAATTTATAGGTTATAATGGGTTATGTAATGCATTCTTATTGCAAGATAATTTTTTCAAAGGGAAATATTAAACCATAAATCATAGTTTAAGAGAACATGTAAGTTAAATGTGTTTAAGGAAAATAGTTATTCTCAATAAGATTTCAATTCATGTAATGTATAAAAGAACAAGTACAACATTCATGTTGAATCAGAGGGAATAAATAGTTTAATACCTATTTATAGGAGGTTTGGAATACCTATAATGATCCTAAGGTTGTCGAATTGATAAATTTCCATGAAAAAAATCATAAATTTTAAGAGACATCATTAATTTGAGGGAGTCAGTATTGATATCCCTCAGGGGATGTAAATATGTCATTAGTGGCAACCCTCTACATTGATTAGTGATCAGGAAGAACATGTTTGTATCTATTAATCATTTCTAGAAATAGTGTGTATTTTTAATCACATACTGGGTAGTAGATAATAATTTCCTCAAATATAAATTGTGATAAAAAGTGAAAGAAAAAAAAATTGCGATAAAAAGAGAAAGAAAAAATATTGTTTCAGTATTTTTATACTAATTATCCACCAATTAATATACTATCAAAATTATGTATGCATATCAATTAGTATCAAAGTGAGATACCACATAGAATTATATGCACATTACTATCCTAGTTATATTTATCATACTTATATAATGTGATGGTTTAAATTTTATTAATATTTTTAGTAACATAAAATTTCAAATATTGTATCCAAATTTTTCAGTTCCAATAAACTGGTTTCCAATAAACCAAAAAAATGTATACAAAAGAGTAAATAAAAATGATAAATATTATAATAATGTGAGTGAATATCCCATTAAACTAGGGTGTTCAAAGTGTTATTTTATCCACATTGTCTATTGTTGATGGTATTTATGATGTACCAAGTTCATGTAAAACAATTGATGAATATAAATTGTATGTTCTTAATGAGTCATGTAGATATTTTCTAGTTTGATATTAAAATCAATCTTGTTGTTGACTCAGTTAAATTTTTTACATATATACATTTTTATATTAATTGATTATAGATTTAGAAATAATAGTTATAACATGATTCTAGAGTTTTGGATATAGTTATGATTGAAAATATTTATGTATAAAAAAATTATAATAATGATATAGTAGATGAGTAAAAAATTTTGATATTCAAAAAGTTATGAAAACTATGGATGAAGATTACATGAATACAGAAACATATGATAAGGTTTATCTATTGAAAAACATGTAAAAAATTAATGGTTTTTTAAAATGAATAATTAATTTACAATGAACATATTTACATGGAACTAATTTTGATATTTCAAACATTAATGAAACATATGGATGAATAGTACATGATTATAGAAATTTACGTTAAAGTTTATGCTTAAAAAACTAGTTAAAAAATTTCATGATTTTTAAAATGAAATATTTATTTTCAATGAATATATTTCCTTTGTATAAGATGAGTTTGGAAGAATTGTTCATGGAAAGGTGATTATTGTGGAATTTTTTCCTAAGTTGTTCATGCACTAGAAGAAAATCATAAAGCAACAACTGATTTCATAAATTCTATATTTGAATTTAAATATTAAATATTATAGTTTCTTCAAAAATTCATAACAAATTAGTAAGCTATGTGATCGTTATATTCATAAGATTAAGAGTTAGTAAGAAGAAACCATGACATCATTTGATGATGATAAAATTTCACCTAATTTAATGTTTTGTAAAATAGTAGAAGAACTAATAAATTTATAAGGCACACAAGCTGATACATCCCATGTTTCTAATATTAAAAAAAATTCCAAGAATACTTGTTATATTATTATTACTATTAAGAAAGCTAATCCTAGTGGAAATTATTTCTTAATATTATATAAGGGAAAACATATGATATTCCTATTCAATATGAAAATAATTCATCCTAATAAATAAGATTGTTCAAATATAGATTCCACAACATGTGGAGGATAAAAATTAAATACCATAACTGCATGGTTGAAAAAAACTCTAAAAGGAAAACCATATCATCAACGGTTGATTTTAATAACAATAATAATTCTTTTTTCCCAAAAAATTATAAATTAATGAACCATGTTACACAAAAATAAAAAATATGTAAAAGATCTATCAAATGTCATATTGAATAAGAAATCAATATTTTTTGTCTACTGATATTATTATTGGATATTTAAATATGATTCATTTAACTATTTGTATAATTTAGAAATGTATCATAATTACCAAAGGCATATTCTATGGGGGAGATATTTTGATATCAAAATAATGTCTATTTCTTATAATAAAAAATCCTAAAAAATTGTGAGTGAATTTGTCTATATATTTTATATTTGAATTCATTATTTAATTTTGTGATTATTGAAAGAAAATATGTCATAATTATGAAGAATTCAAATAATTACTAATCAATGAAAATCTTTTCATTGAAATGGAAATAAAACGACATAATAATAGATTTAAATACGAATGTTATACAAATAATGTTTTCATGGAATGTAAATATAATAAGACAACATAATATTCTATTCACATGATATTGGAAAAGGACTCTAAATATGTTTTCATAAAAACTCAGAATATATGATTCGAGTTTGATATAAGATTGAATGTAATGGACATTATAATAAATTCCATAAAAATATGTTCTCATGGAAGAAATATAATGTAAATAGAGAATTCATTCCAAAAAAAAATAAAATGGTTGATTTGGTGCATGATAATGAAGAATAAAAATACGAATTTCATAAGAGGATTTAGAAACTTCAATACCAAAAAATTATATTTAAATTTTGAGAAATGCATAAAATATTTCTTAATGTTGATAAGAAATACTGGACATGTATCCATGAAAATTTTATTTATTGAATAGCTAAGGGAAATCACTAATAACCTTTTGTACTTAAAATTATTTTTTCCAGATGAATTCTTCACATACAGTGATAATTGGGAATGTACAAAAATAATGTATTACCATATGATAAAAAATTCAGGAAATCAAATGAATATGGAGGATAAATAAATTGATGAATTTTTTTTAATAATGATGTGAAAAAGACTAGTGATTCTAAAAAATATAGATGAGATCATTAAATCACTACTACATAAGGAAATTGATCATGGAATAATTAGGATGAAATAATGGGGAATTATTAAAAAAGATAAGATAAAATTATAGGAGTTTCTAGGATGAGTTTCAGGTCTCAAACTTGTTTTTCTAACTATGGATATGATATAGAATCATACTTATTACCCTAAATAAAATATATTTGTTTTTTTATTAAGGAATTTATGGTAATGTATGTGTGTAGGTAATGAATTAATGAATTAATGTTATTTAACAATAATAATTATATCATTCATAAAGAACTCTAGTTGGCATCAAAAGGTATATATTATAATTATCAATTCAAAATTCTCTTGTTATCATATAGTCACATAAAATCATATCAACTTGTATTAATTTAATTTGATAAACAGTTATATCTATTAGTATCATTGATGTTTGGTGATTATTCCTAATGAAAAGTAGACAATTATGATGTCTATTATAGACATTCCCCTAAAATGGTGATAAGAAGATATGGAAGATTCTATATTATTTCAATCTCATTTAAATTGATCGTTGTAGATATTCTGTATTTAATTTGAAGGATGTGAGGTGAAAAAATTTCATATGTATGGTATTTTGAACACATTCTTATACTATTATGGGAAAATCTAATTCTAAAACATTATGGTGGAAAATATATTATTTAATGACTAAAAATGTTTTTAAACGGAAAGATTCATCCTATAATTTTAATGTTTTTAATCCATTTGTTGAGATGGATAACATTTAATAGATGAGAAACCTTTGAAGGCCCTATGGAATAAGATTTTAATTTTAGTATCACATGGTGAATATTAATTGGATTTATTTCCAAGATTTATCACTATTGATTATATATTAGGGTATACTATATAGAATTATATTTCAATAATTTTTGACACATTTCTCTATGAATGTTTATTCCACCCTTCTCTTAAAAAATCAATTTTATTTTATTCATTTCATGTATCAATATAAATAATGGGACTGAGGGATAGAATATGAATAGTCTAGCTATACAATTGTGGGACGAGTAAAGAATTTCCTTATTCTTATACCATTAAATTAATTTTATATAAGGGTTATTTTAATTTACTATTTAGATGGTTATTTACATCAAATTAGAATAGGGTGATTATAGTACCCTAATGGAATGATGAAATTCGGATTATATTTATTTTCAATATGTTTGTGTGATGGAATTTCAATGTGTGTTGTTCTCAAGTTGGGTAATATTAATGTTCCGAATAAATGATGATTAAGAAAGGATGACTTGATTCTAATTTAATAATCATAGATAATGGTTATTATTTTGTAATATAAGTTTTGGTATGAATATATTATCGTCAATATATAGGTAATTTTACATTAGTTGACTGATGATATGTTCCTAGTGATTAATAAATGTGAAAATTGTACATGTAAAAAGTAATTTTTTTTACATAAATAATGTTACAAAATTCAGTAATGATTTAGAATTAATGAATTGTAAAATAATTGAGGATTTGACAATTGTCTTAAATAAACCATCCTTTATAATTTATAATTCTTAATTATCATTCAGTTTATTGATTTTAATTAATAAGAAATATGTTGAATTACAATGATAACATTATTCATGATGTTTTGTATGATGTGTTGAAGTTTATTGAATAATTTTTCATTAATGATTTTGAGTACATTTTATATTTTTCAGGTGATTAATAATCATATATGCCAACAAAACGAGCTACCCATGTTTTCCATGGTGGATAGGAGATACATTGAGAAGGTAGAGCATGAATAGGCTCATGGGAGCACATGGGTAGTGCATATAATGGTTGGATTTTTGTTTATTCATGGGATTCAAGGGACATGACCATAGGGAACCAATGAGCCTTTTATAATTTCAATTAGTGATGGAGGAAGAATGTTATTTTATAATAAGTTCAAAGATGTGGTTGTTTCCAATATTTTATATATTCTTACCATTTATTATTTATTTTAAGATATGGAATGCATAAATTTTAATTGATGAATCATGGAATGTGATGCCACCACATGTTGCATCTTCAACATCACAATTATGGATTAAATATGTGAAGGAATATTTTGTCAAGAACTTTTCTTATTATGATGAATCATGGAGATAAAACCTACCCTATAAATGTCACACAAGCAACCAAAAATATTTGATTCGATCATAATTCATGAACATAGTGAAGTTATAATATTGTATTCATGTAATTTTATATGAATATCCCGTAATGAATGAATGTTTTACATATAAGTGTATAAAATGAGGTTTCATGTCCCTATAAGTGTGTTGGAACTATAAAATGAGTCCATGTAACTCACCAAAGGATGAGAGACATGATATTAGAGGAAAGCTCATTCTGTAGGCTCTGATTTGATAGGACGTGGAGCCCAAATGAAGTTAGAGATCCGATGTTATGGTCATTTGGAGGTGGACTGCTTGAAATGGCCATTATGGACTATTTTGGAGAAATGTATGGATTTGCACACAAAAATGGAATTCTACACATAATAATGAAACCTGACATAAAAAAAATAGAATCTTGCATGTAAAAATGGAATCTTGCTCATCAAAATGGACTCTTGAGCATAAAAAAAGGAATCTCATGAACAAAATGTCTTTGCAAGGAAATTTGCATCCAAATTTTCTGTGCACCGACATTCAAGATTTGTCATAATAATACAAGCTCACCCTCTGCTTCCCAAATGGACCTCGGGGTTCGGTAGCTTCTCTAATTATTGTAAGTCTGAATTTTCCATGCAGGCGCATTAACGCCCTATAATGCATGCAAAACATCACTTTTGTGCAAAAACCATATTTATTAATGCAATGGTTCCACTATTCCAAATTGTACATGCTCTAGTGTTGCACCTATCAATTGCACGTACATATTCCCTATTGCATGCAATGATCCCCTATTAGGCCCAATTCATTCAATATTGCGTGAAATACCCCTAATTGTGTCCACATATCCTATACTACATGCACATAAGCCATATTTCCCGCAGGCTAACCCTATTATGGGGAATCCTTCCTTCTTGCGTGCAACCCATCCAGTGTGTAGCCTATCTTATGTGCAACTTTTCCCAGGCCTTTTCTTTTTGGTTTATACCACATGGAATGTGTCCTCGCACCCTAGAAAAGGCTCAGTGATCCTCCTTTTTTCTTCCGTCACTATCCCCCATTAAAAATGGAGAGTTGCACCCCAAAATTTCCAGGTCAGGTCATCAACATTTCCATTAAACCCTTATGTGTTTCCATATTCCTGCTATGGAATAGCATGATTTGATATACTCCTTCACACACAATGAATCCAGATATTCCTTATGCACTAAGCACAAGATACCAATTGTCATATCCATATGAATATATATTATAGTACTCCCTATGTGACAAATAAAATATGTCTCTTGTTCCAAAAAAGAGATACCTTATGTGCCACATACAAGATGCCAATAGTCCTCACTACATGACATTAATCTGTAACATTACCTATCATTCAATAATATGATACCTCTTCTTCCTAATAAGATATGACTTATGTAAGAAACATATGATTCCTCATGGAATGATTACAGTGGAATAATTTCACGAGCGTTGGAATCTGTTCGAGCTTTCCATCACTCCACCTTATACTCCATGTGTCCCACAATCAGATAGTCATAATCATTAATTCTTAAAAGGTCCCCCTAATGGCCTAGTCCCATTCCGCCTCAACCCATCGATAATTCAGGTCTAATTCCACAGAAGAATTTGGATGACACTTTGATTCAAGTACTCTGTTTAGAACATGATAAATAGTCAACCCACATTTGATTGTCCCCATTTCTGGCTAACATGATATGGATTCAGTTTTATAAACATGGTCAAAAGTTACCATCAATCATCATATCAACCTCACTGCATTTCAAATTTCTAGCATATGATTCACAATTTTCAACTCCCATTGTTCAGGCAGATTCCAATGCCCTTGGAGTTATCCTGCTAGTGAACTAGCACATAGTTGTGGACCCCAATTACATTCCTCAACCCACCAATGAGTTGGGATACCCACATTGCCATACATGAGGCTGGCACCCATGAAGCTTCCAGGTGTAAGCCCCATTCATCATTACTACTCCATAGCGGCACCCGAGCATCTTCCTTACGTAAGCCCCAATCACAACATTTTCTCCATAGCATCACATGGGAATCATCCTTGTGTAAGCCTCATAAACCATTTATCCTCCATAGAGGCACCCGAGTAGCATCCAGGCGTATGCTCCATCCATCATTGAAAACATTTAGTGGCTATCACGAACCGGATCTGGTCACCATCAAACCAGCACCAAACCCGGCATGTGCCAAGGTCCGAAGGGAGTTCCCGATCCCCACGGGTTGGCACAAGTGTCCGGGTATCATAAAATGATAATTGGGAATGATTTACCAACATTTTTTATACTTAAAACAACAAATGAATCCAAGAAATAAAATCTGGATTTTTCAAACCAAAACATCTTTTAATAAAAATTCAGAACTGAATTACACAATATTAAACAATGTTTTAACACCATTACAAAGGTAAAAACCTAGTAAAAGACAGACCATGAACCTCCACATGGAAAGAGTCACTTCCCTCAAGCCATCTCCACGACACTGTATCACGATGGACCGCTAACACCTCAAACCAAAGGCATAAAACCTGTACCCAATCCTGTGACATAAAATAAGAAATTCTACTTACACCCAAAGGTGCAAGTAGGTTGTGAGTGAAATCCCATTAGGATACCACCACTATGAGATTCCATGTTATAAACATTTAAAGACAAAAATCGTGCAAGTTTTCAAAAACATGAAAAGCTAGTTACAATTTCTAAAAGATGCAACCTTGAGTAAAAACAGTTTTCTAGTTGGCTATTTTAACGGGTTAACACTTCTAAAAAACACCAAAGCTACTGAATTTTCCAGCCAAATGTACCATATGCTGATGGTATGTATAATTTAAATAATGAGCACATGCAATATGAAATAACCCCTAGGCACTAGCTAGCTGTGGGTCCCAGGTACCTCGTATATCGGTGAGAGTAACCATCAAAAATATCCATTCTCATGCACGAGCCACTAGTAGAGAACAAACCCATAACCTAGTGGTCCCCAATCATCATCACAATAGTTTATTTAGAGTTTTAAGCATCAGTCTTGAAAAGTGAAACTGAGGCCAAAACCCTTGGATTCACTAGCATACTAGTACATGTCCACCCACCAAGATATCCGGGTTTTCCCTTTATGCTAAAAAAAAGTTCATCAAGCCAATATATATAGTTTTCACATGTAGATAACACTTCCATAACACACATTAACCAAACATCCCCTTGTACATCACATATGTCACAAATTCCACTTTTCATTCAAAAGAATTTTGAAATCAAACTCACACCAAAATAGCCCATGACACTTTTTTCATACCATTCACAATCCAACACATCCTTTAACAATTTTATGAAGTCCCTAAAAATATGATAAACATCACATAACAGAACTATTAACATTTAAAATGGCTCATTTGAAAGTATAAACAATCCGAAACAGTTTGCCAATATGTTTTAACCTCTTACATAAATCATTAAACCACTCAAAACGTTCATAAAACAATTCTAAATTGTGTACCAATTCTTTTCAAATATAAACCATTTCAAAACCATATTTCAAGGAAAAATCACACCAATAAAAATTCAAAACAGAATTGGAAGCCCCAAAAACATTTATTAAACAACCCCCATGTGTTATACAAACACCTCAAACAATAGCACAAAAGATCCAGATAAAACACACACATTTTCAAAATCACTTTGAAGAAGTACAATAATGTTTTACACCTTAAACCCTTAAAAAACACGTTAAGACCTAGTGGCACACCAATACCCCACCGAATCAGAATTTTAATCCCAAAAAGATTTACTAAACCAAATTCATATGTTATAAAACAATCCCAAACAATACCCAAATGGTTACACATGAAAAACACCAAATTTTAAGCTAAAATTAAACAATAAAAACAAATGTTTAACCAAATCCAACATAAACAATTTTTGCACCACACACATCATATTATGAGAATGCATAATATCTAATTCAAGAAAACTAAATCATCTAGAAATTATTACACACGGGATCACCTACCAGAAGTGTCAAATCCCAGAAAACGTGGTTCGAAACGTCAACCGCACAACTGCCGCACCACAAGGAAGATAAATTCAGACCTAGATCAAAATATTTGACCACAAATACACCAAATGAAACCCTAGGATCAAACCCTAACATATGGATATTTTATAACATAATGAAAGAGAGAGGAAACCCTAGGGGAAAAGCAAGAAACCAAGAAGGAATTACTTATCCAAAACAATCCTGAACAAAACGACCCAAAAATCGACTAGAATCTGAATTTTAAAATAGATTAAAATTTAATTTTGGTGTTAATATATCACGGTAGGACATTTAGGAGTTGGAATGAGTGAAAAATATTAAAAAATCAATATGTTATAAAAGAAACAAAATTTATTTTTAAATCTGGAATTGGGCACACGGTTTGGCCCAATTCATGAAAACTCATCTATTATCCATAAAACCTTTGGAAACCCCCAAAACAAAGAATTTATGGAAATTTAAATAAAAATACATTTAAAATAAGCTATATATGTGACAGTGGCCCCTAGGAAGCTTCCATGCGTAGGCCCCATCAATCATTGCCTCTCCTTAGTGGCACTTGGAAAGCTCCCATTCATAATCCACATCCGTAATTACCACTCCTTAGCAGCACCTCCGCTACATCCATGAATAATCCCAGCACAATAACTAATAAAAAATGATAATGGTTATTGAATCTTCACATATCCATGCTAATGTGGTCCCTTAAATGGATCACTCCTCAATTCCAACTCACCACATTCTTTCTAGTGTCTTCCCTTCACCAATGGTTAAAGCGTGCCAGTTTTGTAATTACATGGGTGAAAAGAGAACCCGCCTTGTCCAAGTTGTAGGACGTTTAACTATAAATAACCATCATCATAATCACATGAAGTTAAACTATGACCCCTCCCCATGCAACATACGTGGTGTTCCCACTCTCAGATGTTCTCTATGCCCACCGGTCTCCATAGGAGTGAGATCTTCCATGCATGGAATGATATCCTCTTTGCTAGAATTGAGTCTGTCTGTGGGGAAATAGAACCCACCTCAGTGTAGGCCCTAAGACTTTCTTGCAGGAGGTAACATCTCTACGCCTTGATTCCTCTTCTGGGCTAATAACTAGAGATGGGAAGGGGGATGGGCACAGAATCCCTCCCCAATCTCATGCCTAATCCATATCACATTGGGCTTTGTCACCACTTAGGCATCAACCCTGTAGTATGTTCCAATCTCCATTCCCCTTTTCTACTAACCACACGCAATCCCCTGTTTCCTATTTGGACTTTGGACCATGTGTAATCCCCTATTTTCATTTCTGGCTGTGGACTACATTTCAGCCCCACTCCACTTCTCATGGAATCACCTTTCGCAACATGATAGGCAGATCATGGTTGCCTCTTGTTTCTCACACCGAGCATGTCTCGTGTGGGCTTATAGTAAACATTGACCATGAAATCCTCTTCATGTAACCTTAGTGTGTAATCCCCACACCAATCTAAACTACGTGGACTTTGATCCATGTCATGGAATGGTATGTAGGAAGCCTCCCTGAGTTTGAAGCCCGATAACCATTGGTCCTGACTCCCTTCCCGTCGGTTCACCAAAACCATCCAAAACTACTTTGACTTTGATCCTTGCTAAGGCATGGTACGTATTAAGTCACCCTGAGGTTCAATACCAACAATCATTGGTCCCAACACCCATCATGTTGTTTTATAAACACCCTTCAGAAATATGTGTACCTTGATCCTGGCCAAGGAAAGGTACATTGAAGGCCTCCTCGACGTTCAAGCCCAACAACCATTGGTCCCAAATCCCTCCACGTCGGTTCATCAGCCAGTATGAACTACATAAACATTGATCGTTTCTAAAGGAAGGTACTTAGGAAGCCTCATTGAGGTTCAAGCCCAAAAGTCATTAGTTCTGACCAGTTCCTGTTAGTTTACCCCATCCCCAATGACATTAAATTGTAAGTCCCTTTTTTCTGTATGACACTTAAATGTCCATTATTCTGTGGGAATCCATTGTGATCCCCATCCTTAGGAAATACATTGTTATCCTCACGTAGCTGTAAGCCGTTGGGATCCCCATTAAGAAGTAAGACATTGTCATCCCAAACCCAGCATTAAGCCATTTTCGTCCCTTCTGTTGGGACCCATATCTCTAGTTTTTTTCAGTGGCATTGGACCAATCGGGGGCTACTAACCACGCATAATCCCCAGTATATCATTTCTTCTCAATCATTTACACACACCCTGATTCTATACCCCATCCTAAACTACGTTGACTTTTATTCCCAGCCACTGGGATACATAGGAGGACTCTTCAAGGATCAAACCCAATATCATCGACTCCCTCGAGTCGACTCCATCTCATTCTCCATCAACATCACTTAGCCATATATTCTACATCCTTGTTTTTTCCCGAGTTGCCACATCCTGGTGAGATCATGATAATTATCCTCTTCATAGCTCTTACAAGTAATCTGTCAACTAACCACATGTTATTCCCGGCATCAATGTTCCCTCTAGGGGTTGCACCGATATGATCCCCTCTAGTCAGTGTTATGATCAATCCGATCTGTCTCCTCCAGACATCAAAACTGTGGCATACCCTATGTTAAACATGATAAGCTGAGGTAAACCACAAGGACATGCATGTGGCATATAATCCCCCACATTCGACGTGGGATTCCACGGGCTTCCACACACTTGATAAGAACTATAATATGAGAATGAAACCCAAAAGTACTAGTGTTCCTGTGTTCAAACACCCTAGTGATGTTCTACATGACTACTCCACCGACTGAAGGTTGCTTCCATGGCCAGACTCCTTGGAATTTCCAGATAGAATCAGTGTAATTAAACATTTTCCATGAAGATGTGGAATTTGGAAGAGATTCATGGACAACATCATAATCTATAAGGGATACCTGGATTAGGTGAAGATTTCTGAGTAGGAATACATGGTTGGAAGAACAGATATCCCATCATCCCATTTTGATCAAGGTTAAATTGATCCTAAATAAGCAGTGGATGTCGTCGGCCTTTAGAAAGCGGGAATTTTTGGCAACAATAAGCACATCCTAATCCTCCACAAACTAACAGATATATACCCCCCGATGAAAGCATTGAAAAAATGAGTATTCCAAAATATGTTTATGTGTTTTGTAATTTACATTAAAAAAATATGTTCATTTTCAGAAAACTATGATGTCAAAATCTGAATATGGGAAAATATGGTACATGAGAATAGTTAATAGAATCAATGGAATTAGAGGATATCAATTATTATTAGATAAATTGAAGTATTGGATTGTGTCTATAAATATACCCTTCTAATATCAGTTGAGACTAAATAAAGAGGAAGTGAGAAATTGAATATTGATGAGAAAGATGTGCTACAATTTTTGACCCAGTAAAAAACATAAAATGGAAAATATATTTTAATATGAATTGTAATATATCATGTTACATTTTTATATAGTAACTATCATGTGAAACCAATAATTATAACAATGAATTATAGGCATTGGGGTTCCCATGTGAGAATCATTAGTGTAGGAGAATTTTTTTCATGCTAAATAATATGCATGATGATGAAAATAAGAATACCCAATATTATATGACACAAACAGTTTATAAACTACAACATTGAAATATGATGTGTAGTGTATGTATATTTCTTACTTTATGTGGTACTGAATAAAAATAATGTATACCAAGAACTAATATTTGTTGTGAATATTTTTTAAAAATTAAAAAATTGGAGATTGGTAATTATCATTTAATGTGTGATATTATAAATAATAGATAGTTACCATAAATAATAAATTCAAATAAAACAATGAGAAAATGGTGATATTTGAACACATATAATCATGTTCAATAAGTAATTAAAATAGTTATTAAAGACATCAAATAATATTTTCATGAGAATAACTAACTCAGGAAATAATTTATAGTAATTACTTTAATGATTTATGTTATATGACTACACGTAGATAGATATGTGATATTGTTTGGTGAAATTATTTTTTATTATAAGTATGTGAGTATTTAAAACCATTACTTACCACAATACACAATATAAGATCAATTTTTAGTTAACAACGAGAAAAGGAAATTGTAATTATGAAGAAGATTTGATTTTTTAGATAAGAAAAGAGAAAAAATATCCCATTACCTCAGTTTATATAATAAGAGGAATGCATATTCATAAGAAGATGATATTACTTTAGAAGAACTTTTGAGATCCAATCTAATGAAATACTAAGAAGACTAAAGAAAATATTTTTGGGTGATACCTTCGACTAGAAAGATTCATTATAATGTACTTTGGTGGGATGAAAATATAATGATCTTATTAGTTCAAAAGCCATTATAAAAAGTATTGATAATATATTAAATGATTTTTCCTATAATTAATTTTGGATTATTGTAAATATTTTTACTGAATTTTTTTAAAATAAGATAATTAATTTTCTAGATCATCCTGAACACAACTTGAATGCAGTCACTTACATTTGGGGTGAACCATGTAAAAATATAATTTGTTTTTTATTATTTAATTTCAATTATACATGTTGAATAATTATTTTTTATCATACATATGACCAATTTAACATATAATTTAAATAGGTTCAATTATAATATTGGGTAACATTTGAAGGAAAATAATTAAGTAAATTCTTGTACAATAATTCACCCCCTCCATATTTACCTACAAAATTCACTAGAAATCCCATAATCCTATGGAAATGTCATATTACAGACTTAAAATTTGAGTACATTTATC
Source organism: Viscum album (assembly GCA_963277665.1). NCBI lineage: Eukaryota > Viridiplantae > Streptophyta > Magnoliopsida > Santalales > Viscaceae > Viscum > Viscum album. The sequence continues at coordinate 910,644,991 of OY728148.1, forward strand.
ATATATTGATTATTTATATAGAATTAGTGCAGTATTATAACCATTCATTAATAAATTAATGTTCTTATATCAACATTTCATTTATATAATACAATAATCATATCCTTGTGATAATCAAGTGGAAGGATCATATTCCTGCCCATGAAATGAAATATTTCTAGAATAACAATGAAGCAGAAGAAATGTTTTATTCCTTTTGTCATATTATAGTTTAATATAGGATAATGGAACATATGACATCCCTTACCCACATTGAAGCAGGTTTTTGATATATTCTAGAAGATTCCAATGATCACTCTTAAATTCCCACTCCTATTTATAAGGATCTTTAGAATATTCCTATGATGGATAAATATTAGTATTTGGTTCATATTACCATTTGAAATGGATTTTTACATCATGTTTTTCATATAACTATTGGGTAGGATCATATGCCTTCCAATACTCTTACCTCTCTTTGATATCATCCCACATTTTAACCGTACTTGACTTATATTATTTCTACCCATAAATATATTATTCCATGAACATATAATCTATGATATGTTACCATCAACATATAATTTACATATTATCTTTAATAACAGCTATAATATATTTTTAATTTTAAATACCCTGACCCCAGTAGGATAGTGTTAGTGGTTACTGTTTCACATTAGTGAAAGATTGAAACATTCACATCCCAAAGAACTGAATAGTTTCATTGAATTGGAAAATTAGATACATATAATAATTTCCCAATACTATTGAAAACATAAAATAAAATATAGTATTTTCATTGAGACAACCATTACTTCTATAAGAGTATCCCTACATATTAGACATAATAGACATATGGAATTAAAAGGGAAAATAAAAAAAATAAAGGGGTGAGGTCAATTGTTCAGTACGTGTGTTAATAAAGTGGACTCCATCATTAATACCTATAGAATCATCAACATGTAAATGTAAATAAGGGAAAAAACTTCCACATTATCGATAAATTAGGAATGAAGAACTATATTACAATAATAAATTAATGTAAAATAATACCATATAAATAATCACTTGATGTTGAATCTTTTCCAAAGATAACATAAAATCTATTTTTTATGGATTATAACAACTAAACACTCAGACAAGGAAATGTATAATATTGGACATCATGATATAATACAATAGGATATCTATACAATCATGACCTTACACAAAGAATGTTTGGAACTATAGTTAAAAAAAATTATGTATAGATTACTAATTTACCTATGATAATTGTTGAGAAAAGTATTGTTTTCAAAAATATATAATCATGTAATTTAAAGGGGGAGATTATTGAAAATAATACTCTGTCTCTTTATGATAATTTTAATGCTCACAAATACCCATAATTATTTTCTAATGATTTCATTTAGTATTTTTCAGGAATTAATTAATTAATTTTACTCTTGAAGTAACGAGAATTTATTAATTGTTTATAATCTGCTTTAAGCGTGTCCTAGAATCATTGTTCATACCTTACTTGTTCAGAATCTGCTTTAAGCGCGTCCTGGAATCACTGTTCACACCCTACGTGGATAAACGTAGCGTAAGGATGAAAAGCAAGTATACTTTTTGAGAAAAGAGAAAACTATGGTTAAACAACCATACATTTTCAGCAAAATATGGAAGAAGAACCTTACGTTAGGAACGAACATTACGTTTTGGTTATCACCAATGTATGAATCATTTACCGTACGTTTGAGTGTTTATGTAAAAGTATGGAACATTTACCGTACATTTGAGAGTTTATGAAACAGTATGGATGATCAACCCTATGTTTATTTTCAACCATACATTTTGAACCTTACGTTTGAAGAAAGTAACATGAACCCTACGTTTATGTTCAACCTTTCATTATGAACCTTACATTTGAAGACTATGTTATCAACCCTACATTTGGATGTCGCATCATCAATCTTACGTTTGGTGTCATAAATTTTTAAAGACGATATTTTTATGCAATGGTCAGTAGGCTGATTATTGGGAAGATTTTAAGCCGGATTTAAGATAATTTTTAAAGTACGACTTTGACTGATTAAAAGATGTTTTATCATTGGATTAATGATCAAATTAAAAGGATATTTTTATTCCAAGTCTTCAAGGAAGTTATGGATACTCTGTCAGTTCCAATTTTGGAATATCACGAATCAGAAGGAGATTTTTATGGATCTAAATGTCCAGGAGATATGCTCAGCTTTATTATATATGTTCTTTTTGAAAACACCATATATGTGAGAGTGGTGATCAGTATTTTATTTTAAAAAGGTGAAAAACAGAGACTTCAGAAAATCACGATTGATCTGCTGATTCAAAAAGGAGCGTCAAATCTCTATTCATTTAAGAAGAATGAATTCATTAAAACATTCACTTGTTCTGCATTGAATATATACTGTGGATCTACTACTGCTGAAGTTTTGAACTATATCTTTATATGTATTGCAACCAGATCGACTCAGAACTGCTTCAACTTGAAAAAAAATATTTTTATAGATGACGATCTATCTGATGTAAATTTCATTCTATTGTAATTGTGATGATCATTTGGAAAATATTCTTTCTAAAAATTTTTTTATCTTCAGTGACGAGCTTCTCATACTATGCTTTGTAGATTCATGTTTGAACCAGAAGGCTTTGTTTCTCCATGGATTGTAAAGGTCTCAACTTCCTGTATTCAGTTGTGGACCGGTCTGTTGAAACGGGGACGAGATAGTGAAAACCATCAAGCTCGTGGAGTTGAGCATTGGTGGAGTGGACTAGGGGCCTTCTGTTCCCCAAAACACTATACATCATTGTGTCCCTACATTTATTTATTTCCATTGAATGACCAAATAGTTTAAAGTAAAGAGGACATAACTTTTTCAATCAAAGAGTTAATGGAAAATCGTAAAGACACAAATCAACCCCCCTCTTGTGTATAATCTGTATATTCAAGATCCAACAATTGGTATTAGAGGTGGATATTCTGAAAGAGACATAGAAAGATAGAAGCATTTAAAGATTATAAAACATAACACCATGACTGATACAAGAGAAGGGATGTCAATGGTCAGAGCACCATATTTCAATGGAGTCAACTATGGATGCTGGAAATCGTGCAAGATAATATATCTAAAAAATATCGGATATAAAGTCTATTAAATGATTCTGACACCTTATGAAATTCATGAAAATTCTGAGACATGGAGTGCTGCTACAGTTGCAGATTATGATATGAATTTGAAGGCTGTGAATGCAATCATCTTTGGTCTAGGACCAGATGAATTTAATAGATTAACTCAGTGCCTGACAACATATGAGATGTGGAAGACAATAACTGTGGAATATGAAGGAACAGACAATATGAGACAAATGTGATATGAAACTGCAAAACTAAAATTTGATACTTTCAGAATGTTTGAAGGAGAAAGCATTACCCAAATTAATGGGATATTGATATAAATTTTCAATAATATAACATCTCTAGGAGAACCTATCAATCATGTATATCAAGAATTAAATGTACTGAGGGTACTTCCTACTCGATGGAATGGTATCTCTACTGCAATCAGACAATCAAATCCTGTTAAAAATTTAACTATGAGAGAGCTGATTGGTACAATGATTATGTATGAAGCTGAAATGCAAGATGAGGCTAATGAACATAAAGTTATTATCAAAAGAGAAGAAACTTCCTTTAAATAAACATCACAATAGATGAATATAAAGATGAAGAATAGAGAATTCAAAGCGATGTCAGGGATCTCTGACTCATCAAACTCAGATGATGAGCTGGATCAACTAGCCAGGAAATTTAGAAAATTCTACAACAAGAAAAGTGTCTTCAAAAAATCTTTTAAGAGAGATGATAAAGAAGTAAGATTCTATGAATGCAAGAAGATGGGGAATATTAGACCAGATTAAACATAATTTAAGGATGCAATGAAGAAGAAATTATTCAAAATAAATGACTATGATTAGAAACACCAGAATGATATGAAAGCCACTTGGAGTGTATCTGAAGACTCTAGTTGCTCTCCTAAATCAATCTCAGAGAACAAAGAAGTCAATCTAAAATAAAATATGTGTTTCATGGCCAAAACTGATGAGGTACACTCATATTATTCTTCTAACTAAAATAATTAATCATATTCTGAATCAAGTAACACAAATGAAAATCTTGCATCCTACTACAATATGCTTGAAGAAAGATATGACTCACTATTTGAGAAACATAAGTCACTAAAGAACAAAAATAAAGTTGTTTCTGATGAAAGATATACAATGCTGAAACCCCATAAGGAATTAACTGAAAAATACATTTCTATTAACACTAATTATATTAATTTTTAAAAAACAACAAAAACACTGCAGGTTGAAGTAGAATCTTACAAACATGCTACATTGGTTTTTACAAAATGGGAGAATTCATTAAATAAAAATCTTGAAAAACTGTAATTAAAAAGGAGGGATTCGGAATTGGCAGTAAAGGAGAAAAATCTAATCTATATAAAAATTATTTTGTTCATAGCTCTAAAAAGGATAATTGTAACTTTTGTGGGACAAAGGGACATATAGCAAAAAATTGTTTCTTAAGAAAGCCTCAAATTTGTGGTATTAAGAAATCCTAAGTTTCAAATGAAATATATGATTCAGCTGATTTTAAAAGAACAAATAAAATTAGGATACCCAGATCATTGCTAGCTAACACCAATGGACCCAACAAAATATGGGTACCAAAGAATTTTTTTGAATGTCTTTACAGGTAGAAGGCCACCATAGAAGAAAAGATATATCGTACATGGATAGTGGCTGGTCAAGACATATCAGTGGAAACTCATTGAATTTTTCTTCACTCACTCAAAAGGAATGAGGAATTGTCACATTTAGTGACAATGCCAAAGAAAATACCATTGGCATTGGAACTATTGGAGATCAAAAAATAGTCTCAATCAACAAAGTACTTTATGTAGAAGGATTAAAACACAATCTGATAAGTATCTCTCAAATTTGAGATGATGGATATACAGTTGACTTTACTAACAATTGTTGTACTGTTTATAAAGATAAACTGTTTAAATTTAAAGCACCATGAACTAATAATGTCTGTACATTGGATTTAAATTCCTTGTGTAAACAACATGAAAACTACTTGACTGTTGAAATAAGTGAATATTGGATCTGGCATACGAGACTTGGACATTGAAATATATATGTTTTTAAGAATTTATCAAAGAAACATTTGGTTTCTGATTTACCTAGTCTCAAATTTTAATGTGACCGATTTTGTGATGCATGTCAACATTCCAAGAAATACAAGTCATCCTTCAAATCTGTTATTAAAGTTTCTTTGTCTAATCCTCTAGAACATATTCATATGACTTTGTTTGGACCATCAAGAGTAGAAATATTAGCTGGTAAATTATATATATATGTTTTAGTTGATGACTATTATTGATTTACATGGATTTTTTTTGTGAAAATTAAAAATGAAGCTTTTACATTATTTGAAGGTTTCTACAAATATGTTCAAAATGAAAAATGTTTTAATATAATATCATTTAGAAGTGATCATGGTGGAGGATTTGAGAATCAAGAATTTAATTCCTATTTCTCAAACATGGGTATTAAATATACATTCTCTTCACCAAGAACACCTCAACATAATGTGATTTTAGAATGAAGAAATAGAATAATTCAAGAAATATCTAGAACTATGTTAAATGAATATATCCTACCTATATATTTTTGGGCAGAAGCTATGAATATAGCTTGCTATATAATTAATAGAGTTTTAATTAGACCTATTTTGAAAAAGACACCCTATGAACTATGGAATAATAGAAAACCTAATGCAAATTACATTAAAGTTTTTGTATGAAAGGTTTACATCTTGAACACTAAAGATAATCTTGGTAAGTTCGATCCAAAATCTGATGAAGGTATTTTCTTAGGATATTCTGCTATCTCCAAAGCTTATAGAGTCTATAGTATGATGTCAATGATTTTTGAAGAATCAGTTCATGTGAGAATTGATGAATCTGATCACTTTGAGAAAGGGACAGATCAAATAGATGAACTTGACTCTAATGATAAAATGGGACTTGAAAAATTAATGAATAATTTTGAAAATGATATAATAGAAATTCAATCTAGTTCAGAGGAACATGATACTGAATAACCATTAAATTTTTTTCCTATATAGTCTAGAACCTTAAAGAAATACCCTTTAGAAACTATGACAGGTGACTTAGATAAAGGAATTAAAACTAGAAGAAACATAAGAAACCTAGTGGAATTCTCTGACTTCCTATCTCAATAAGAACCCAAGACTAAAGAAGTATCATTAGATGATGAAACAAGGTGATAGAAATGAAAGATGAATTAAACCAGTTTAAAAGAAATGATTTTTTGGAATTAGTGGAAAGACCTAAGAATTATCCAGTAATAGGAACTAAATGGGTCTTTAGAAATAAACAGGACAAATAAGGCACAATAACTAGAAATGAAGCACGATTAGTAGCTAAAGGATAAAATCAAGAAGAAATAATAGATTATGAGGAGACTTTTTCACCTATAGCTAGGTTAGAAGCCATTAGAATCCTTTTATCCTATACATATTATATGAATTTTATAATATTTCAGATGGATGTTAAATCTGTCTTTTTAAATGGTTATTTAATGGAGGAAGTTTATGTTGAGAAACCTCCTGGTTTTGAAAATGTTTGAAACCGGATTCTATTTTTAAACATACTAAATCACTTTATGGCCTTACACAAGCACCTAGAGCCTGGTATGAAAGATTAAGTTCTTTTCTTTTGAAAATATATTTTATTGTTGGAATGGAAGATCCAACACTCTTTAAGAAAACTGTAAAAAATTATGTTTTATTGGTTCAATATTATGTTGATGATGTTATTTTTGGATCAACTAATAAATTCCTTTGTCATGAGTTTTTAAAGATAATGAAAAAATTATTTTGAAATGAGTATGATGGGAGAACTAAATTTCTTCTTAGGATATCAAATTTATCAAAAAGATATTGGAAATGTATTTAATCAAAGAAATTACATTACCAATTTACTTATAATATTTGGACATGAAAATAGAAAGATATTTACAACTCTTTTCGGTACTAATATAAAACATGATTTGGATGAAACTGGAAAATCATTTGACAATAAGTTATCTAGTGGTATGATTGGTAGTTTATTATATCTTACTGCTTGCAGGCCATATATAATATATTCAGTATGTCTTTGTAATAGATTTCAATCAAATCATAAAGAATCTCATCTAACAAATGTTAAATTAATTTTAAGATATTTAAAAGGAATTGTTTTTCATTTTCTTCTTTATCCTAAAACTTTTGATTTCAATTTGATTTCATATTCATATGCTGACTTTTGGAAGTTTTAGATTGAATTGAAAATGCACATAAGGAACATATCACTTTTAAGGTAAGTATTTGGTGTCATGGTCTACTAAGAAGCAAAATTCAGTTGCCTTTTCAACATCTAAGGTAGAATATGTTTCTCTTGGAAGATGTTGTGCACAAGTGTTGTGGAAGAAAAAAACTCTAATAGACTTTGGATTAAATTTTAATAATACAACTATTTAATGTGATAATACAAGAGAAATTAATATTTCAAAAAATCCTATTAGTTAATCTATAACTAAGCACATTGATATAATGAATCACTTTTTAAGAGATCAAGTTATTAAAAAGGACATATTTTTAGAATTTATAAATATAGAAATTCAATTAGAAGATATTTTTACTAAACCACTTCCCACTGCAAGGTTTGATTTTATTAAGGGGGCATGGTTTATTTGTTGTTAAATAAAATTTTACATCACAATTTTCTTTTTCTGCTTAAAAATAATTTCCCTATTTTGTTTTTAAAACAGAATAAGTTTCTTTTATCCGCTTAATATATTTTATTCATTTTTAAATATATGTAATGATTATTAAAAACAAGGGAATCATGTTTTTCATTAAACCCTTTCAACTTCTGAACTGTTTTACTTCTTTTAAAACACCTTCGAACGACTGAACCTTGCCTTTACTCGTGAACCCTAATCTTCGAACCTCTGAAACCCTAAGCTTCAAACCATTAGAGATTCTCACAAAAATTGTAAGGACAAAAAGATCCTGTAAAGCCGAGCCAAGCAATGTCAAGAGACAATGCTCAGAAGGAAGAAAAATCTTATAGGGAAAGGTAATCGATCTCGATTGGTTATTTCAGACAAATATACTATTGAAACAAGAGCTGTCATTTCAGAACCTTGAATAGTCATTCAATAGTGACAATATGATATTTTTGTATGAGATAGAACTTAGATACTTCTTCAAATATGTACAGTTTAGTCTGGGGGATACTAAGGATAGTATGATGGCTAACATAGAGGAGAGGGATTTCTCAATCACATCAGTAGAAATTGGCCAGATTCTAAACTACCCTCATGAGGGAGTTTTTCATATTATTATGATGAATATTTGATATTATGTGAAAAAATTCGAGGATATTATGTCTTTTTTGTTTAGAACATTTACTATTAAGAAAATAATGGTGAAAGATTTAAAACCAGATCAGAAGATCCTAGCTAAATTTGCTCAGACTGGAATGGCTCCCAGAATGGAAGAAATGGAAAAGATTTTGTAACCTGATATATACATAATGTATCATATGTTAAGTGATATCAAGTTATACTTCCCATGGTACATGGTCAGGTACCTTAATTACTGCTGTCAAAGTGACTCCTAGATGAACTTTTTTCCTTTCAGTCATTTTATTTCTAAGCTGTTGATTAAGAAAGACATGGTGAGATTAGTGGATGCCCGAGTACAATGTCAGTACAGTAATATGTTTAATACTGGATCTTTAAGGAATATTGTATACTTCTGGAGCCCCATTAAAGGAAAACTCTTGCGAGTAGGAGCTAAGGAAGACTAAGAGAGTTCTCAGGCTCATCCTGATAAGTCCAAAGAGGGACAGGCTAAATCAAGAGGCAGCAATGTAGCAGTAAGGATCTTATTTGAAGTAGAATATGATGATGAAGAACGAAGTCATGAGGGACTTTAATCTCAATGAACTCAAGCTATTAATGATGATGTTACTTCCCTTGCATTAGCAACAACATAAGCTTTATTTTCTTATTCTTTTCTATGAAATGATGTTAATGATAAGACCATGGAAGCTGTTAGTGAAAGGACAACACCAGTAGAGGGATAAAGAGCTCATGAATAAGCTCAAAGGGAGAATCAAGAACAGGTTGTAGCAGATGTTGAAGTTACACTTCAACAGGACCAAGATAAAGAGGCAGTGCCTGGTGAGGAAGTGGCCAGACCTCAGGAAACTCCTGATAATAGTGTTCTTGATAATCTATTGGAATATAAAAATGATGATGTTTGTGATGACCATGCTTCTGAAGCTCACACAAAATTCATTCATGGGGAATTTTCTCTGGAGGATTCTGCAGACTCTATGGAAAAATCTGTTGACAAACCTACTCATGACAAAGACAAAGGGAAATCTGATGCTGAATCATTACCTTTGGTAATACTACATCATCCAGAGCCTGAGAATCCAAATCAATCACATGGTGCCACATATTCAAGGAGTAAAGAACATGAAGAACTATACCAAAAGGTTTCTCAATTGGAATATGGGAATATCACTCTGAGAAATGCCTGAAACTTCGAATAATTGAGATTTCAAAAGCTGAAAGAGGGTAGAGTCACAAGGCAAGAAGTTGAAATGTTTAAAGAGGATATGATGGATGCATCTACAAAATTGAAATCTGAAATGGTTATGAAGACGGATTTATCAGATCTCAGGTTTTTTATGGAGAACTAATTTTTATCAGTTGCAAATAGTGTTGTTAGTGGATCAGGTACTTCACCTGATTTAATCCAAAGATTACAAGCTATGATAGTCGCGATGAGCAACATGATTGACTGGTTGCAAAATCTTCCATGTAGAAGTGCTCCTATATCAATGTTGCAGGACAATCATAAATTTTTAGTAGATCAACTGACATTTTGTGATCCATCAATCAGAAATCTGTTAAACCAGATGTCAGAGAAGCTCTTCATGTTTATTGAAAAATAAGAGAGGATGCATGACTTTTTTCTGAGTCAATTTAATCGAGGATATTCATATGACTCAATAGAATAGAGAGCTCATTATCATACTTAGAGATGGAATGATGAAGAGACTTAGGGAATAGTTCACAGAAATCATGTCTGCAATCCAGAGGAGATAGAACATATTGCCTATCTTTCCTAAACCTTGATTCTGATGTTTATCATACTTGTAACAATTTTTCATTTTTTTTAATGCATGTTTATTTCATTATTTCTATTTGTTTTACAGTATTTATTTTTGATATGCCAGTACTCCAGATTTAATTATTGATAAACAATTAATAATAGCATTTTCCTACAGTTCAGTGAAACATTAAATGTGTTAAAATCCATGATTTATCATTCTTTTTTATATCACAAAAGGGGGAAAAATTTGGAGGAACACGACATTTTATTTAAAAGCACTTACATATTTTTAGGGGGAGATATTTTTATTTATTGAAATTTTAATTTGGAGAAATTTTTATTTATGAATTTTTTATTTAGAGAAATTTTTATTTATTTGAATTTTTATTTGTTTTGTTAAAATTAAAATATTGTTTTATTTTGAGAGTTAATTTCAATTAATTTCGTTTATTTTCTTATGGGTTTTGTGATCATCAAAAAGTTGGAGATTGTCTAGCAATGTATTGTTTTCAACAATATATAATAATGTTATTTAAAAGGGTAGATTATTAAAAATAATACACCGTCTCTTTATGATAATTTTTATGCTCACAAATACCCTTAATTATTTTCTAATGATCTCATTTAGTATTTTTCAGGAATTTATTTATTTATTTTACTCTTGAAGTAATGAGTATTTATTACTTTTTCGGAATCTAATTTAAGCGCGTCCTAGAATCATTGTTCATACCTTACTTGTTCGGAATTTTCTTTAAGCGTGTCCTAGAATCACTGTTCATACCCTATGTGGACAAACTTAGAATAAGGATGAAACAAGTGTATACTTTTTGAGATAAGAGAAAAGTATGTTTAAACAACCATACATTTTCAGCAAAATATGGAAGAAGAACCATACGTTATGAAGGAACCTTACGTTTTGGTTATCAGCAATGTATGGATCATTTATCGTACATTTGAGTGTTGAAGTAAAAGTATGGATCATTTACCATACGTTTGAGAGTTTATGAAAAGGTATGGATGATCAACCCTACGTTTATGTTCAACCATACGTTGTGAAACTTACATTTGAAGAATGTAAGATGAACCCTATTTTTATGTTCATCCTTACGTTTTTAACCTTACATTTAAAGACTATGTTATGAACCCTATGTTTGGAGGTCACATCATCAATCTTACGTTTGGCGTCAGAAAGATTGAAAGATGATATTTTTATGAAATGGTCAGCAGGCTGATTATTGGGTGGATTTCAAGCCAGATTTTACGTCGTTTTTAAAGTACGACTTTGACCGATTCAATTCCATTTTATCATTGGATTAAAGATCGAATTAAAAAGGATATTTTTATGCCAATTCTTCATGGAAGTTACGACTACAATTTAATTTCAAACATTTGAATATCGTGAATTAGAAGGAAATTTTTATGGATCTAAATGTGCAGGAGATATTCTCACCTTTATTATAAAAGTTCTTTCTGAAAAAACCATATATGTGAGAGTGGAGATCAATCTTTTATTTTAAAATGGTGAAAAAAAGAGACTATAGAAAATCACGATTGATCTGCTGATTCAAAAAGGAGCATCAATGCTTTGTTCATTTAAGAAGAAGGAACTCGATAAATGATTCACTTGTTCTGCATCAAATATCTACTGTGGAACTACTACTGATAAGTTGTGAACAATATGTTTATATCTATTGCAACCGGATCAACTCAAAACTGCTTCGACTAGAAAATAAATATTTCTAGAGATGACAATCCATCTACTGTCAATTTCATTCTATTGCAATTGTGAAGATCATATGGAAAAGATTATTTCTGAAATTCTTTTTATCTCGAGTAACCAGCTTCTCATATTATGCTATGTAGGTTTGTGTCTGAACCAGAAGCCTTTGTTATTCCATTTACTGTAAAGGTGTAAACTGTCTATATTTAGTTGTGGGCCGGTCTGTTGAAACGAGGACCAGATAGGAAAAATCATCAAGCTCGTGGAGTTGAGCGTTGGTGGATTTGACTATGGGCCTTTTGTTCCCCGAAAAACTATACATCATTGTGTCCATACTTTTATTTATTTCTTCTATATGACCAAATATGGTAAAGCAAATAGGATAGAACTTGTTCAATCAAAGAGTTAACAAAAAAAAATAAAGACAAAATTCACCCCCCCTCTTATGTGTATTCGGTATATTCCAGATCCTACAATAACAGTTGATCCATCAAAGGGTCATATAATTTTTGGATACACACATCACTACATGTCCAATTAATTCTTCTTATATCAAATGATCAAATTAATTCATGAACAATATTCCTTATCAATAATTTTTTTTTATTAAGTAGTGAATAGTAACTGTTATTAATTCATGAGTCAGTCAAAAAAAATTCAATGTAAAAACATTATCTAAAAAATAAATATGTTTTAGGAAATAATCATGACCATGATTTAAATAATATTGACATTTATGTGAAATTTAAAGTGCAATGATCACATGAATTTTAATTTTTACTGGTAATGATAATGACAATAATTCTAATAATCATATTGAATATAAATAATTTATCTGGTAAAACTATTTAGAATCCATCTAGAATAGAAATATGGATTGTATCATTTCAACATATACCTAGTAGAGTATAAGTAAAATAAATGGGAATTTTCAATGATGAGTGTAAATAAAATAAAAAAATATTAAATGTTTCTTTAGGAAAATATCATTTTTTCATTGAAAGCCACATTTAAAAATTAAAATATTCAATAATATTATGGAAATTATATTCTTTTTAATGTGTCATGAACTTTTTTAATGAAAGTTTCAAAAAAATTGATTTCATGACGGTGTATGATATCATTCATGAAAAATAATTTTAATTAAAAAATTCATTACATACTTTTTAAAATAGCTAAATTGAACAATTTTATAAAATGATAGAACAATTCCTTTTTTATTTTTTTAAAATTTCAAAAAATGAATTTAAAAAATATTATAGGACAAATAAAAAATGGAAATAATTTTTTAAATATAATATATATATTGATGAAAAATATTCCTTACAAATGAGGTGAAAATAATGTCTTTTTTATATTTTATGTAATTACAAGAGTAAAATTAATAGAAATATATCATGTTGAAAAAATAACAAAAATATAAAAAATATTTTTGTTTTAATATATAAAGGTCAAATAATTCCTCCAATAGAGACATAACCCTAAACAATCCCGAATAATGATGAGATTGTGAAATATTCTCTTACGGGTTTGGTAAATTTTGAATCCCAAGACCCATGAAATAAATAATTTCAAATAGATCTTCAAATCCCTTAAATATAAGTAGATTCATGATATAACAAAAAATTGGGTTAGTGTATACTTTACAAAAAAGAAATAAGTGGAGAATAAGTCATATTTCTCATGAAATTAAAAGTTATTTAATAAACTCATACCAAAAGTCCGACTTTCATCATATATGTCCGAACCTATTGTATAATTAATATAAATTTCTGGAAAATAATATTACAGGAATAAAATATTATAATTATTAAATAATTTTTATCAATTTAAATTCCATAATTTTTAAAATATTAATTTAATTTTTTTTATAGATTTGAAAAAAAAATAGTTTTTTCAAAGAAAATGTTTAAAGAACCAGTTTTTCCTAATAAGCCATTGAAATAAATCTAAATATTATTCCAAGTCCAATCACTGAGAAAACATGTTATTCCAAGGTAATGTATTCCTAGAATTAAAATTATAGAAATATTAAATATATATTTTATATTACCTTCCCATGGTTAATAATATAAAATTTGATAACACTTATGTAGATGATTAGATTAGATATCTGAGACAACAATAGGGTGTGAAACACAGTTTCCCCCCATGAAAGGCATGAAACAATTCTACATGGGATGTTTAGATCCCTCCCTCATTAGAAGATCATTTTATGTGATTTAATTAATTATGTTGAATAATTTTTTAAAAAACATAAAATTATTTTGGGGTTATAAATTAAAATTTTATAGGAATTCAGATAAAATCTTATTTTTCAGATGATGAAAACTCCCCATTCTCAACTTCTTGTTGAAAAATGACGAACCCAAAGATCTAGAAGTATCAAAGCAAATATGATCCTCTTCCTTCATCAATGAACACAATCTTTTTCAATAACGAGTGATCCCATCTAGGATGTACTTGTCTTCTGGGTTTTCACTCCACTAATTAATTGTTTATCATGTGTTCAATTTTTTAATCAACCAACACCCCGTGATTTCTAATTCTCAAATTCATGTTTTTTATCAAATTTTATAATGATGGAGACCTATTCTCAATCACTGACCAAGAACTATTGTCTACTGTGAATGAAAACATTGGATTTGGGGGAATTTCCCAATATTTTCGTCACATATAGGACCGTGGAATCCCCATGGATACAAGGTCGAAAATTTTTGTGTGCCTTGAACTCAGTTGGATTCATGAAATTAGGTAGATTTTCTAAATAGTGATGAAATTTTGGGTGAGGAACGAATCTAGAAACAAAAAATCATGAGGATGAACAATTTGAAGGTTGCATATATATATAATGAGAACAGATTTGGTGATGGATCGTGGAATATCTGACAAACCCCTTTATATTAGAAGGGGATGAATCATGACGAATGATGAAGGAATCCCACATTCTTCTAATAGATATTGCGATTTCAGAGAAAAATCAGGCAATGTTGACTGCGGATGGATAAAATTTGAAGCACGTGACAGGATATGGGAGATTTTTTTTATTTTAGAAAAAATACTAACTACGGGCTGTGTTCAGTGAAGAACACACGGCGTGTAGCCTCCATCAGCTGTGGCGCTTTTGTTTTGGGAAACATTAACCATGTAATGTCATGTACTCCCTTTAACATAATGTGTACATTTTCTCTATGTGGGAAAATCCTAGAAAAGGAGACATGGCTATGCACACACTCTGTGTTGAGCACACAAACACAGCATGGCCACATGGGAAAAACACCACATGGACAAACACACTATGTACGAAAGTGCACGAACTCAGAGTCTTAGTAAACAGACAGAGCTAGCAGACACGACCCGATCACCTAATAGGTAAGGCATGTTCTATAGTACCACTACATTGTATTTCCACTTACATGGTATTGGACCCATGTCAATTCAAGCAGATGACAAGATAATGAAGATAAACCACATTATGTGTGGTCCCCCTCAGACATAGAGTAATGTATGAGCTCTACTGAACATTATTCAATCCTTGGAATCTCTTTTGATTAAAGATGGATTTCATCTCACAAGTTTTTAATCCTATGTATTTTTCAATATATAATGTGATGGAGCCCTTGGGAGAGGATTTCAGTATACAGTGTGCATGTACCGGGCTGACCCCTCATCAGGGACGTGTAGTGTAGTCCATCAAGAGAGGATACGGGGATAGAACCCTCACCAAATCAGGGTAGTGTAGACCCCAACAAGAAGGTATCATGATGAACCCTCAGTAGGGCTATTATGTGTAGTCCCCGATGATTATATACTATAATAACCCCTTAGTATATCGTAGTAGCATAGTCCTTGACGAGAAGATACTACGGTGACGGCTTAGTAAGGCTGATTAGAATAGTCCTTGACATGTAGATACTAGGATGAATCCATAGCAAGTCTATGTATCCTAGTCCCTTATAAAAGATACTTTCTTTACCCCTCAATAGGGATGGGTAGTGTAGTCCCCGATGAGAAGATACTGAGATGACCCTTCAGAAGGAGTGGTAAGCTTAGTAACTGAAAAATTTGAGCATACCCTCTTCTGTGTAGGAATAGAGTCCATGTGTGGTTCAACAAACATAATGTGTCACAAAAAAGAGGGTCACTTTCCTTAGTGAGAAGTTTCATTGTGATGCAACTTAAAACTGTGCAAGTTATTTGGTTCATCCTAAAAAATATTATTGAGGAAGAGTAATTTGATCTTGTTTTACTTATGCCTCAAGGGAATATTTTATGTGGTGTTTTGATTTGTGGATTGATTTACAAAGAAATGATGGGTTCTCAAATTCATGGGTTGAGCTATGAAATAGATATCTCCTTGCTCCCTTGTTTGGGATTCTTTGATTGCTCATATAAGTCTATCCTATTAAATTGCCAAATCCTTGGGACTAGGTTATCATCCTTCTATGGGAGACAATGACATGCAGGGTATTCCACATTCTTTCCATGATTAGTTTGTGGTGGATGGATGGGTCTACTCCTTGGGTATATGTAGCAGTGAATCAATGAGGGGTTCACTTCCTCACCATCTCAAGATCATTTTGTTTGGATGATTCTACGTTGAAACACTTTTTGGGGTGAGATGCACTCTTTCCTTTTTCTTTATTGAACCTAATTACATTTACTGATTCTCTTCCATTGAAGCAATTTCTACCCCCTTCACCATTTTGAGGTGTTCTACTATGTACGTATTTACTCACACCTACATGGGACTTTAATAACATTTGTCATGTATTTTATAGACAACAGTCAAGTTGATCATGACTATTGAGATGGATAGGGGTATAGGATTTGTGGACCAGATACGGTGGTCATAGTGGGTATATAGGAGCTGGGTTCTCTCAACAGACACTCTTTTCCCGTTTTCAACTAGTCGGGATTAATTTTTGGTTTCAATGTGTATTCTACCTCATTAATTTTCATTATTTTCTACTATACCAATATACTATCAATAATTTTATTCATAATTACATTACTTTACTTTAGTTGAATCTTTTTCTACATTCCCTCTACACATTTACATCATGTTTGTTGTGTGTGTGTGTGTATAGGTTCTTAAGAAAAGGCCTCCCAGAGTTAGTTCTCTCTTCATTTCATATCGCTAACCCCTAACCTATGGAGGTAGTTTTGTGGTAGTTGCGACTAGAGCCTTATCATGGGTCATGTCATGAAAAAGGAGTATCAATGAAAAAATATTAATTGGGACATCATGTTGATGTTTTCCCTTAAAAAGAATCGGTTAGTTTTAAGGTAAAAATATCAATGTATCTCGAGAGCATCTCTCATGGTAGGTAGTCGAGTGATTGTATGAGTGGCCAATATATCCATTCACCAACACCCTAATAACCCACTCGTGAACTCGTAACCCTATGATATTTGTTTTAGGGAACCATGGTTCATGCATCGTATAGAATCAAGTATTTTATTATCCTTCTTAAGTCAGATCCAATATCTTTTGTTGATATATATATTCTCATTAGACCATGATACTCCTAAATCATCTTCAAGATGCATCTCTAATGAGAACATGGTAGGAAACTAGATTTCATTCTAGATGATGACCCTATGACCAATGAGGACTCAGTTCAGGGCCTATTGTGTGATCCCCTTCCCCCTAGTGGTTAGTTATAATCACCTCCACCCGTTGAGTAGTAGTTGGTCTGATTTGAACAGGATAAGGAAATGCACATGATGAGAACACATCTTGAGTTCTATCCACATCAACGTTTGTCATTCTGTAGCAATCTAGATCCTCTTGTTTCATAAGATTGGTTGGAATTAGTTATCTACATGTGTAGACTAGTATTGAACTTGATATACCATAGGGTGTCTTTGGAAACAATAAATTTTTATAGGGCTTATTGAAAAAGGTGGATGATGGATTCCTTGATGTGTGATGAGGTGATTCTCATATGGGATGAATTTTAACATCTTTTTTGTGAGGGGTACTACCCCTCCGTCTTTTTCTCCTTCAAGATTCAAGAGCTTCTGGAGAAACATCATGGGTGGATGAATTTTGTTGTGTTTGTAGCAATGTAAACTAACCTTATTTGCTACTCTCTCATCATGATCAAAGAAGGTTACATTTGAGCACAGATGTTTGATCTGGGACTCCGTTGGGGGATCCTAGCCAGTATAGTGTCTTTATGAATCCCCAACTCTGCTAGGGTGCTAGAGATAGACTCATGATAGAAACCTTCCTAGAAGAGGGATGCCAAGTGGATGGAGAAGGCAGTAGTTGTGACATGGCTAAGTCATCACCTACCACATTCAGGTGATGGAGGGATTAGGGAAGGATACAATTACTTCAGAAGACTCTGGGGCATGGTTGTATATGTCTGGGACAACGTAGATCACCTGTGAAACACATGGATTTCTGATCTATTCTTGTGATGGGTGAGGTCACATGGCCTAAAACCGGCTGACCAGGAATACTGAGCATCTCAGGAAGGCAGTAGATGGAGTTCTATAGAAGTGGCAAAACCTTGATTTGGGATCCACCTTTTAGGTATAGGGATATCCCCAAGTATATAGAGCAAAAAAAATTGCAGGAGGAGATGTAGGTGGGGGGATAGATGTATGAGGTCCTACCTTCACCTCCATTAGGAGACCCATGTCAAAGTTAGGGAGTTGGTGGTTAGGAACAATGATAGCTTCAGGATATAGATGTTTATGACCTAGTGACACCTGAGATATTCTGAGGTATGGTATATTTTTAATCTTTTCGTGAATAAGTATATGTAGACACTAGGTCCATCCTTTTCTTTATCTCTTGACACTTTGTGTGGGATATTAAGCTACTAATAAATACAATCACAGATAAACTATTATTTGAGGTTCCTAAAGGGAATGAATCCTCCATATCATTCATCTCCTGACAGTGTGAGTTGTAACATGGAGGAGAGAGGTTCATGTGGGACCAATTGGTCATCGCAATGGAACATTATAATGACTTCATGGGGGTGGATTTTCATTACCTTATTCAAGAACCAATTTATTTTCACTGCTGGTTAGTCAGATGCTCACATGCTGAAGAGACGAGGTTTCCTTTTTCTGGTGATAGACGCCTAATTACAGAATTAGTGGGTGTTATGTGAGAGAAGTTACAACCTATCACCCATTAGATAGAAAGTACGATAGTTTGTGCTACCGAGTATTCTAAAATTAGTATCCCTTTAGTGGTGGATTATTAGATTGATGTATTTCCTGGAAAGGTTTCAGGACCAGATCTATGTCTAGAGTTAGAGTTTTTCTTCGACTTTCATCCAAATACTATCCTAATATCTTCTATTGCATATCTAAAGACACCAATTGAGCTCCATGATCTTATATTATATATAGACATCCTTCAAGAGAATGGTTTTATCACACCCAGTGTCTCCACTTTGGAATGCTCAATTTTCTTTAGGAAGAAGGAATTTGAGTGATTATGGATTTTGGTGGGTAATCATCTCATGTATCAGGCCACGATAAAGAAAAAATTCACATTTTGATGATGGATGTCCTTTTCAGTCAGTTGCGTTGTGCGAGATGGTTCTCCATGATCTATCTCAGGTCTATTAACCACGATATTTAGAATCAAGAGTTTTATATTCTGATGATTTTCATTTCGATGACACTATGAATACAATGAGTTCCTAGTGATTCCCTTTGGCATGAATAATTACCCCACCATGTTCCTGTATGTGATAATCATGATCTTATTGGCACAGATGAGCCAGTTCATCATTATCTTTATCGACAAAATCCTCATCAAAACATCCATAGAGTAGGAGCATGCTATTCACATGAGGATGGTCCTTGATTTTATCTGAGAGAACTAGATTTATTAAAATCTCATTAAATTCTAGTTCTAGATACAACAGGTTCCCTATCTAGGGAACACCATTTCTAATCAGGTACTATCCATGGATCCGGAAAATTTAGAAGCCTTGAATACATGGGATCCCCCCAAGAACATGTCAAAGGTGCATATTTTTCTTTTCTTGATAGGGTACTACCTTTTATTTGTGTTATACTTATCAAGGATCACATCCCCTTTTACTTCTCTAATGTGGAAGGGACATTTATTTACCCCGTCTATGAAGTGCTAGAGGGTATTCAAGTAGTTGAGATAGAGGATGAAAGGGATCATATTTTTGATGCTACTATAGGATGGAGTTGAGTTCGTGGTATTCTACAAAGACATTAGAGGTGGGATCGATTGTGAGCTAATGTAGTGATAGGTGTTAATCACACAAGGGTTGAATTAGTTGATACCCCATAAGATAAATTACATGAGTCATAGTTTAGAGATTGAAGAATCTATTTTCCATATGAGGATGTGGCAGAACTACCTCATAGTTGAGTGATTTGTTGTTTATTCAGACCACCAGAATCTCAAGTACATTTTCACTCAATGATACCTAAACATAAGGTATCATTTCTTGTTGGAGTTAATGTAGGAAAACGACTCTGATATAATCTATAAACTAGGTAAGGGAACCAATTTTAGATTCCCTTTGCAGGAAGTCCCATGTAACATAGTTCGAGAACCTTCAGAGAAGTTAGATTCCCTATAGCTAAACCTGATGGGGGTGGATGGTACAAATTTCCTTCAGTCAATGGTGTTGACTCATATGCTACATGATCTTATGAACGATTCTTAGCTGGTAGACATCAACTGTGAGGTTCTACATGATCATATATCCATAAGAGATGCATCTGATGTATATTCTGAAGGAGGGAATCATGAGATCATGTTTGTGGTGTGAAATTTTTTTCTAGTTGTGTTGTGGGAGGGGGTGATGAGGGAGTCCCATATATATCTATTAGCTATAAATCCCTAGGTGGGGAATATGTATATGGATCATCAATGGATTTTTTTGTGGTCACTCATGAGACTGAGTGTAGATGAGTTTGCCGCAACGATGCCTTACTCTGTATAAGGTGAAGTCTAAGCACCATATACTAGAAGATTTATTACATCCTCGTGATATCATAGAATCGAAGTGGGATGGGATATCCATGGATATTTTCATATGTATCTAGTGCATTAATAAGATACATTACTCTATTTAGGTTATAATAGAAAAACTCACAATATCAGTGCACATCCACGCAATTAGAGAGAAGAGCTTGATGGAGAATCTTGGGTAGCTGTATGTATGAGAGATTTTCCTCTCTCATGGACTGATCTTGATGATTGCCTTTGATTTTGATTTTTAGTTTAATTCATGATTGTGGAGAGTCCTCATGGAGGCCTTAGGGACCCATCAATGGATGAGTACAACCTTTAACCCCTAGAATGATGGGTAGACTGAGAAAAATATCTTTTGAAAGAAGATATTTTGAGTGCATGTGTTCTGGATTTTGGCTCGAGTTCGGAGGATCAATTGACATTGGTGGAGTTTGCATACAACAACATGTACCACTACACTATTCAAATTAAACCTTTTTTGGCCTTATATGTGTGACCCTTCAAGTAAAACATGAGCTAGAAGATGATTGAGAAGTCATCTATATAGGCCAAGAGTTGGTGCAAGTGATGACAGAGATAGTTTTTGTCATTGGTGAATGGATTAAGATAGCCCAGAGCATACAAATGTCATGTGCAGATCACCTTTGATTTCCCATGTATTTTGAACAGGGAGACCACATCTTCTTGAGAGTCTCCCCACTATGTGGAATTCATACGTTTGGCCGGGGGAGCAGGCTATCCCTATGGTTCAACAAGCCTTTCAAAATCAAGCAGAGGATCATCAAGGATGGATACCTCCTCAATTAACCCCCATTGCTGGAGTTAGTGCCCGATGAAAACCATGTATTATAGCTGGGTAGATATATGCATGACCCCATGCACTGTATTGAATGAGGAGAGATGGACATTGGGGATGGATCCACAATTATAGTGCACCCAATGGAAATCAAGGACCGATAAAAGTGGACCGTATGAGGAAAATCCAACCACTAGTTCTTCTGTTTTGAAAACACAAAAATGTGCTTGAGTGTTCATGGCAGTGGGGGGGGGGGGGCAAATGACAGCTTATTATATCAAGTTTTTTTTCTTAGTTTTGTTTTTCATGGATTAAGACATTGAATTAGAGAATAAATTAGGGACCTTCTTTTATCTTAATAAGGCATCAAAATATTTCAAATATTTTTCTAGATCCAGGAACTAAGACGATGTCCAATTCTTTGGTCTGGTATTCTCGTAATTATTTTTATTAAAATATTAAATCTATTTTATATTTACCATGTTTAGTTAATTAAAGATTATGAGATAACTCTTGAATGGTGGTTCATATTATAAATCAGATACCATGGTTGGGTCTAGAATGCAATATTTCCCCCCATGCACAAAATGAGCAGTGTGAGATTTTTGGATCCCTTTCTCATAGGAGGATTGTTATTAGTGATTTAATTAATTAATTAAATAACATAATTAATAATATTTACAACTAATTTTGGGTTATAAATTCTCATTATTGTGGAATTCTATCATAATCTTATTTTTACAATCATGAAAACCACTTCTCCTCTCCTTCTCATTGATAAATTTTGAACCCCAATATCTAGAGGGATCAAAGCACAATAGATCCTCTTCCTTTATTGATGAAAACATTTTACATCAACAATTAGTGATTCAATCTAGCTAGGACTCATCTTCACTATTTTCATCCCTTGTATTTAATGTTGATCATGTTTTTAATTTTCTCTTCAACATATGCCCCTTTATTTCTAACTCTTCATGTGTCTATATACCTGATTCATATTTTTTATCACATGTTCTAATACAAATTTCCAATTATAAGTCACCAAACAAGAATGAATGGAAGGTTATGATTAAAACATTTTGTTTTTGTGCCTTTCCATCACTTTTCATCAATATTTTCACTATGGAATCCCTGTGGATCCTAGTATGATTTTTTTCGGGCACCATGAGCACGATTGGACACCCCGAATGAGGTGTATTTTCAAAACAGTGAAAAAATTGTGAGTGAGGAATAAATAAGGAAATAATACAACATGAGGATGAACAACATGAAGGTTCCATTCAGTTCCTAGGAGAATTTATTCCATGATGATACTCGAATGCTCCAGCCAAACCCTTGGATTCGGATGGGGCCAAAACATGATGAAGGATGATGAAATCATTATTTCTTAATATATATATGGTAATTTTTGAGTGAATACTAATAATGTTGACTGTGGTTAGGTCAAATTTGAAGTGCATGTGATGATTCATGAGATTTTTGTGATTTTGGTGGAAATCCCAACTACAGGCTGTGTTCAATGAAGAACACATGGTGTGTATGTTCCGTCAGTGGTGGCACTAGGGTTTTGGGAAATGATAATTATGGGAAGGTGTTTACTCCCTTTGACATAATGTTTACCATATTGCCACGTGGGACAAGTAGTGTGACGATGACAAAGCCAGACACACACTCCATGTTGAGAACACAGGCACAAAATGATTACACAGGAAACACCCCATGGGTACCAACACAATGTGTACTGAAGTACCCTGACATGAATTTTGAGTACACGGGCATGACCCACAAACACAGCCAAGTCTTCAGATAGGCAGTACATGCTTTGTTTTCCACCAATTTGACGTGTTACCCTACATGGTATGGGACCCATGTCTGTCCTAGGACACAACCAGGAAGTGAAAAGTAACCAAACACCATGTGGTACCCCTTACATGATGTGTACTATATGAGATCTACTCATCAATCTTCAATCATTCGTGTCTCTATTTTTTAAACTCAATTTTCGAACTATGGAATGCCTACCCTAAATGTGTTTGTACGTAGAACGAGATGGTTCCCATATGATAGATTTTTGAGATATGATGTGGACATACTAGGATGACCCATCATTAGGGTTGGGTAGTATAGTCCTCGAATGGAATATATCAGGATGACCACTCAGTTGGGAGGGGTATCATAGTCCCTGATGAGAAGATACCAGGCTGAACCCTCAGTAGGGATAGAAAGCGTATTCTGTGACGACCAAATACCAGGATGACCCCTCATTAGGGTTGGGTATATTAGTATTCAATGAGTAGATAATGGGATGACCCCTCAACAAGGATATGAAGTGTAGTCCTCAACCTGAAGATTTTGGGAAGACCCCTTAGTAGGGCTAGGTAGTGTAGTCCCTGTTGACCAGATACATGGCTGACAACTCAACAGGGCTAGGTAGCATAGTCCATAGTGATTCAGAGTAGTCCCTTGACCCTAAAGGCATAGTGTGAAGGGGTGGTTCTACTTATCCAAGGACACAATAGAAAGTGGTGAACATTCCCCACAAAGACACATCGATGTGATGCGTCCTAAAACCATGTGGGTGAGTTAGTACCAGCCAAAAAATATTTTATAGAAGCCTGGTGATTTGAGAAAATTTGTGTTTGGACTATTGAGAAGATTTCATGACATGTTGGGTGTTTTTAATGGAATTAATTGGAAATGATGGCTACTCATATTATTGGGATGAGCTATTAGATGGAGATCCTTATACTCTCTTAATTGGGATTATTTTAATGAGAATATATATCTATTTTCTTAGATTTCCCACTCCTTGGATCATGGTCACCATCCTTCCGGGGGAGACGAAGACAAGAAGGGTATGCAATGGTCATTACATGTCTAATTTCTAATGGTTGGATGAGTATACGCTTTGACTATAAGTAGAAAAAAATCAGAGATGGGTTCACTTCCTCATCGTCTCATGCTCTTTGTGTTTGGATGAGTCAACATTCCCACTCCTATTGGGTTGAGCTACACACATTCTATTGTCCTTACTATACCTTGTTCCATTCACTACTTCTCTTCAGTTTTTTCAATTACTTTACCCCCTTCACTATTTCAAGGTGTTCTACAAGGTATGTATATAATCACCCATACATGGGATTTTCCCAACACGTGTTGTGTCTTCTCCAAATAGTGTACATGTCGATCATCACTACTGAGGTGTGTAGTGTTAGGGGATTTGCGAACCATGTATGGGGGTCATTGTTGGGGTACTGGGGATGGACACTCTCATCAGATACTCTATTCCAATTTTCTTTAGGATGGGATCAATTTCTAGGTTGGGTGTTTATTTTTCCCCTATAATTTTAAGTGTTGGGTATCATACCTTGGTATCATCTATAAGTTCATGTATTTTTACTTAACATTATAGTCATTGTATCTTTGTATAATTTCCCTCTTCAATTTCTCATTTAGTTAGTTGTGTGTCTGTATAGGTTCATAGGAAATGGCCTCCATGAGTTAGTTGGGCCTTTAATTCTTGTTACCAACCCCTGACCTATAACGGTAGGCTTAGGGTAGATTCGGCTTGAGCCCCGACTTGGTTGGGGTCATGAAAAAATGTTTTCCCAATGATAAAAGTTATTATATTGAAATTGAACATATAATTTATTAAAAATAACATAATTATATTTATTATTTAAATTTAACTAATTTTACTTTTAAATCACTTGATAATTAAATGGAACATTGTAAATTCTTTAAACTAAAAGGATATTTTCCGTAAAACTCAGTACATTAAAAAATTCATAAAATATCCAAAAATGAAATGAAATTTAATCAATGATAACCATTAGTTTATATTTAAAAATAATAATTTCCTTTATCTAAATAAAATTATTAAAATGAGATAAATTAATTAATAATGGAAAATGTGATGAAGCTATTTTTTGAATAAAGTTATTTTTGTTTCATAAAATTATAACAATTATTTTCCCTAGCATAGAAAAAATATTTGACAAATGAAAAAAAAATTATTGAATAATATATATATATATATCAATAAATGTATTCATCCATAGTGAAAATTTTAATTTTTTTTCTTAAAACACTTTCATCACATAAAAACATTTTATTTGGAAAATAATTTATCTACATCTAAATTAGATTTATTTTTGTCTCTAATAGATTATTATATAAATATTTTTGTAATCATGTGTAACTAATATAATATTTATAAATTATTTCTCCATATTCAATCCCACCCGTTTAATTTCTACTTTATAGTGGTATTATATATTATAGTTCATATAGAATTTTGGATGTGTGTTTCAAAATATATATAATAGATTTAATAGATTTAAAAAAATCATAAATTGTTGGATTTTCATATTTTTCGCAGAGTAAAGAAACTCAATCATTGTAATTTGATCCTCCGATAGTAAATCAAGGATTTCAAATTTTAAAAATTGATTTTTTGAAATCCAAAATGGAAGGAAGGTATAATAATAGTCCCTCTATATATGATACAATTGGAAGTACAAATATTATATATAATAGCACATATTTAGGTTTTAATGTAATAAAACATTACTGGTTAGTAAAAATAAATACAAGAAAGATAATTTTAATTCATAAATAATTAAAGTGGGTGATATAGGACATTGAATTCAAGAAATGGAATGATAATGATAAAGTTAATCACCATAGAACTATAAAACGATGAGGTGTGGTACAAACAATTTTTATAATAAAAAAATAAAGCTAACTTTATAACATTTTTTTCAATAATATTTTCAAAAACAAATGGGAATCATTCAATATCATGATAGAGAACATCAGAAAATATAATTACATGATGTATATTTTTTAAATAATCAAATTTTTTTCCTTTCGGGTTTCTTTATTTAATTTCCACATCATTTAATAATCTAATAAATTTGTATCCAATAGGATTTTATTTATTCATGAATCACTAAAATTATTTTTTAACAAATCATAAAATCGACAAAAATTGAGAAGTCCTTCTGTATGACTCTAAATATTTACAAAAACAAAAATGGTTAGAATAATTTATATAATATAATAAATTAATTACAAAAATTCAAAAGTAAAATCCACTGTTAAAAATAATATTTATCAAAAACATCATTTCACTAGATATAATTTCACATTAAATAGGACATGACATAGGCTAGTTGTAGACATTGAAGCACTGTCGCCCAACGTCTGTGGGTTCAAGAAAAGTGCCCATTCAGAATGTGAAGGGTTGTCACTCAACATACATATAGTTATTTTTCAAAAAAATATATTAATATAACACTTATAACATTCACAAAAAAATGTGACAAATATCCTCAATAGAAACATTAATCATCACATAAATTTAAAAACAAAATGGTTTTGGTATAAAAATTGTTTTTGTCCACAAAATAAAATAATCTTGTTTCAGTTTCATGAACTTAACATAAACGAACACATTTAACATAAATTATATAAATACCTTTCACATATAAAAATATAATTTTACCTCAG
Organism: Viscum album; assembly: GCA_963277665.1. Taxonomy (NCBI): domain Eukaryota; kingdom Viridiplantae; phylum Streptophyta; class Magnoliopsida; order Santalales; family Viscaceae; genus Viscum; species Viscum album. The sequence goes on from OY728148.1 coordinate 910,672,289, forward strand.
ATAAAACATAATTTTAATATAAGGTTTATATATACCTCAACCTAATAAAATGTCTCCCCAACAGTTATTAATCACATATAAATCACATCACATTAAACATCAAAAAGGGTCTTTTAATAATTTGACCATGTAATAATCCACATAATTAGAAAACTATGATGACAACCCTCACTCTTGTGTTAATCAATGAAAATGACATGTATGATTCAAAAAATCAATAATCTTTTTTTGTTTCATTGTTTTTATCACCAATATACTTTTAATACAAAATTTTTTAGAAAATAATAATTATTACATGATTTATAAAGACATTAACCATTTTAAATTATTTCTTGGTTTAACATGGGTCCTTCATTTTTCTATGAGATATCACTTGTATTGTGTCATTTAGTAAAAAATTCACATTTTTCCCAAACATAATACATTAAATTCACAAACAATTCATTAATCCATGTTTTTTATTTCTATACTGAAAACATATTTCCCTTCAATTGAGTCATTTCTCAAGTTGTCTGTTACCATATTTATGACATGAATGAAATTGATTTCTAATCCTCTATGGTCTCTAAAATATGATCTCTTGGAAAACTGTATCAATATATTATATGTTAACATCAATAACTACTTATGGAGAATTTTTTCAGTCATATATCACGATAACAGATTTGGAATAATCACAATATATTTCTACATAATTAACATCCAATTTTGTTTCTCATTAAGACCACATTGTATATCTAATTCAGTGTTATAATTATTTCTCTTGGTTAAATCCATTGACTAAAAATAATTATCATAGTATAAGAAACAATAACAATAGTGTGAAACTAAATAATCATATATAAGATGCCTAAATCAGGACTCCTTATTTTAAATATACGAAACACTATTTATAAACTAGTTTGTTCATTTTAATTTTCCATTCGAATTATTATTAATGGTCTGTAAATAAAATTATTATTAAACCATGAATAACAAATGAGAATTTCAAATAATGAGTAAAATAATTTCTCGTACATGGGGATGATAATGTCAAATCCCTATAAACACTTTTCTATGTTATTACACATAGGTAAAACTACACCTGATCCATAACCAATTATAGTATCTACATGCGAATTTATTTTTATGAAATCAAAAAATATCTACCTTTAAAAAACATTAGACTTTTATAATATATATAAACCTATAATCAAAATAATTATTATGATTATGACCTCTAATTTATGTTTTCCTAAATCAGATAACAATGGTTTATACTAAAATTTATCTAATAGTTACTATGGAGAGTCTCATACTAGTATCATAAATTTGGTGGCCACATTATTAAATTTATTCTATATAAAAGCTATCACATACCAATGGACAGAATTGTTTATTAGTATTTTAAAACTATATACATAATTAAGTTTCACAATACAATTGAAAACATAAAATATAATATAATATTTTATTTAAGAAAAAAATTATTACCTTATGAATATACATGTATATCATCCATGAAAGACTTCCTGAAATACAATTGAAATAAATCATAAGAATTTAGAGAGATAATATGCCCTCTATAGGTATTCAAATACTAGAAGATATCAATAATACAGAAGGAATAATCAATATAGAATAGTGAGTAACTAAAAAATAATTCACCTTAATTAATAACATGAGCATAAATAATAATATGAAAAGAATAATTGATGATAAAAAATGATATATAAATAACCACATGATCATGAATCCAGTCCATGGATAAAATCAATATATTATTATGATAGATTAAAATTAAAAAATTCTCAATGAAAAAAATGATTAACATTGGATGTCATGATCTCAGAAATAATGACATCTATACAATCAAGACTTTATTCCAAGATATTTAAAAATTTTGTTTAAATTATCATTTAATTCAGGTTTACTACATTTCTTCATGAAACACATCATTAACTGGAGGGGATATATAATATGGAACCCCAAATGTCACATGATTTCTATGCATTCCTCATATATCAAATGATCACTTTTATTCATGAACAACATCCCCATCCGAAAATATCAATATTTATCAAAGAATACATGCTACAAATTATTCCATAATCAATCAAACAATCGTCAAAGTAAATTCCTTATGTTAAAAATTCAGAAACATTTTGAAAAAATCAGATCCCTGATTAAAATAATATCAATATTTAAGATAAATTAAATTTCAAAATATCACATGAAAATAAAAGTTTCTAGGCAATGTTATTGATTATTAAATAAATGAAGATAGTGAAGTAAAATATAATCCAAAGAAAAACTAGTGATAAATAATATGAAAAAAGAATAAGAAAGGTATAATTTCAATATATACCTTGTAGTGTATAAGTAAAATAAATGGTTTTTCTCACTTATGAATAGAATTAACATAAATATATTATTAAAAGTTTCATATGGAAATAAAATTTTAAATTTGAAAATTACATTTAAAAAATTTCAATATTATTAAGAAAAATAATTTATTTTAAAATTATTCTTATGTATTTTAAATGTCTGTTCAAATAATTTATTTTCATTGAATGGTGTGAATACCATTAAAGTAGAATATGTTTAAAGAAAACATTTCTTTCACACTTTGTAAAAAGTAAAAAAACACCTTTTTTAGAAAAAATAATATGAATAATACTTTTAAATGATTTTCTAAAAAAATATATCAAGTTAAAAATAAATTTAGACATTCATATATGAATTTTCAAAAATCATTATTCATAATGTCTTTATAAATCATAGACATGGTTAAAAATTATTCCATATTAAATGATAAGTAAGGTCTATTTGTTATGATTTTTTAAATATTTTGGGTAATTAAATGATTTAAAATAATAAAATTAAAACAAAAAATAACATAATTTTTATTGTTTTTATAATATAAATATCAAATAATTCCCCCAATGATGACTTAAACATTAACAATCAATATTATAATTAGATTGTGAAATAAACACTTACTAATTTGTTAAACTTTGATTCATAATCCCTATAAAAGAAATAAAATAAATTTACATGTTAAATTCCATGAAGTTAAATATATTTATGGTATAACACATCAAAGGGGAAGAATATACAATATAAAAAAAATAAGTTGGGAATATGGAATAGGTCTCAAGTAACTAAAAGTGAAACGAGAAACCCTTACCTTTGGTCTGACTTACAAAATATATATCTAAAACTACTATATATTAAATATATATTTATTATAAATATGTTACATAATCCTAATCATACATATTATACCTTATAAATTTTACTTATAAAATTTCAACACCTGTTTATTTTTAATCCTTAAATTAAATCACTATTATTATCATTAATGACATACTTTTTAAGTTTGTTTTCATATCATAGTTTTTTATCCCAATTTGATCGTTGAAGCATTATTCTCATAATATTAATAATGATTTAAATATTATATATATTAATTATATGAATATATATAGAAATGAATACAATTTATGGGTAAAAAATAACTTCCAGCAGTCTTGGAGATGATAGGTCCTATGTTTGCATGAACACTATATACATTCTTCTTCTGGAAAGAAGGAAATATTGATATATAATAATTCACATCTATATAATAATTATTATATAATATATTTTATAATTGTTCATAAAATCCATCTTTATTACCATACTTTTTCTTATAAAAGAAAATTATGATCTTATCACTTCGTGATGGTGATAGTCCACACATACACATGAGCACTATTATTAGTTGCCAACAGATTGAAATATGATAAGTTAGATGTGATACTATATTTTTAGTGTAAAATTATTTAATAAACATAATATATTAACATTAAATCAATCATTATATCCTACCTTTTTACATGGTGACAAAAAATTAATTACATCTATTCATGAGGCTATAATCCACCACAACCACGATTAACAGTTTTGTTTCCCATTTTATGGAAGAGGGGATGGTTATTAGTTGTACCACTGAGTTAAATATAAAACTATTTTTGGTCATACGTTTATTATTTTTTAGTTAGTTAATATTTTATATCATAATTGGATGAAATAAAATAGTTTTTCATTGTCAACAACCATACCTCTTCTTCAGACTTCTACATTAAGATTGTAACTAAATCCTTTATAGAATAGTGTTATGATCTCACAAGGGACTCTAAATGATGATACTCTATACAACAATGTTATTTGTTCCGGGGCGTTTTTATGACAAAAGGATTTTGTTGTGTGATGATGAAAGGGGATGGCGTTCCCTTTTGTAAGTAGGGGGACACATAGAGAATATTTGAAAAAAAATAAATTATACCAATTTTTTTCACATAAAAAATAATTTAAAATTGTTTTAACATTTAAAACTAGATTATTGAAGGTTAAATATTTTTATACTATGGTAATTATAAATGTTTATAGGTCATTTTAACTATTATTTATTTAATTTAACCCTTGGTAAACCCGTTTGACATTAACTGTGGTAATTAATTTATAATTTCTTTAGTATTCATAATGTAAAAAAAATTATACATCCTTTTTATATAATAATAATTATTCTGATATTAAACATTAAATCAATTATAAAAAATTTCTATATGGCATAATTTTATTTAATATAAAATTTACATAAGAGATGAAAAACATTTTTGCAAAGGTATAAAAAGTTATTTTATCCCAAATGAATAATAGCTTTAAATAACCAATATTTTATTAATTATAATATAAATGATCTATTATTACATTTAAACAATTTAAGAATGAAAATTTTTTAATTATATAATGTAAAATTTAGTTGTCAATTAAAATCATTATTTTTCACCATTCCATGAATAATCTAACAATTTTAGAAAATTAAAAAACTATTAAATATATGTTAATATTAATGTATTAATATAATAAATTTATTTCATTTCTAAAAATAATATTTTTAAATGTATAAAAAATAGTTTTAAAATAAATTATGAAATATTAATGCAATTGAATATTAGTAAAATAATGTTTATATGTATAAAAATATATATATTTATATAAATTGTGTCGAAAATATATTAGATTATTTATAAAAACTTTTGATTCAAAAAAAATAATAATGTTCATAAAATAAATCTTCAATAGTGGTTAATTTAATTTATTCAGATAAATACACACATTATTAATAGAAATATTTTTTTCATAAAAATTTTTATTTTACAATTAAATGTCATTAATTGTTTTACTAAAAGATAAGTTACTAAGGAATTTTTTTATATGTGTTTGAACCACGTAATTTCTAAAACATAGTAAGTCATATTCATACGTTCATATTCAATAGTTATTTTATAATGGTATACAATATTACTACTTATTTTGACTCATATTTATGTGTAACTCAAGATATAGAAGGGATTAAATGTAATTTAAAAGAAATATATCATAACATTTTAAGGTGTTAACGATATTGCCATCGCTAATTAATAAATAAATAATGTTTATTATGTTTATTTTATATGAAGGATTATTTTATGTTATTTTTTTGAATTTGTATGGATATATAAAAAAGAACATTTTATTTTTATGAAATAGATATTTTCTCATTATATACAGAAGTATTTAATACAAAATTATTCTCCAAATCTATCATAAAAAATTGTATCTTCATAAACCATAAAAAAATATGTATCTACTATCATTCTTCCTTTCAAGGGGAAATGAAAGAATAATAATGGGTTAAATGAAACACTCCGTAAGGGAAACAAATAATTGTTGTTTTGAAAAACAAAATCATAGTATACATAATACGTCTAGAACGAAAATTTTAAATAATTGCATATTCCACTGAATTAGAGATCATGGTATATCTATAAAAATAAATGCAAACATGTATATCAATAATACAGATCTAAAACTAATGGAATTCATAATTCTAGAATAAAATTACATAATTTCAGATCATTTTTTGAAGACATTTACATGCCTTCATGACCTAAAACAATAAATCATGTAGAATTAGGTAGGCCTACACTAAATACCCATACACATTTTTTCTCTTGAGACCTATTGTTGCATCAAGGGGATATTTATTTTGAGGCCCCTCCTATCATTTTTAGGTCCAATTCATTCATAATGTAAGAAAATGAATAAAAATTTCATAATATACTTTGATAATAATCGTCCATATTTTTATAAAAATGTACAAAACACCAATACATTTTCCCATGTCAATAAAAATGTCAACATATTCATAACATGTCTAAAAAATGTTGGTGTATTTTTAAACAATACATATTCATCTTACCAATAATCATCCATATAGTAATAATAATATATAAAATTTCAATAATTATCTTCGTTATAATAAAATTGATAACAAGATAATAACCTATCTAATGGAAGTATATTTATGGATCAAAAATACATAGTAAATATAAATATATTCTTCATCATTAGAATAATAACATGAAAAATACTTATCCCAATGTCCATTTAATAACATTCAGTGAGTTTGAGCATAATTCAGGTGGAGTAATGTAAAATTGGATGTTGACACTATATAGATTAAATAGTATATGAACATGTCAAAACTTGAATTAAAATATCATAAACCATCGATTTAAATTAAATTAATATATTAAAAAAATTCAAAATTAGTGAGAAACATTTGTGAAATTGTTTATTTCATTATAATATATATCATTGAAAAAAATTAGTGAATACAGCATAATGAAATATAAATGTAGGATAAAAAAATTATATATACATTATGTTTTAGAGATCAATCATAATTTAATGAATGTATGTTGACTTACCAAAAATTCTTACTACTAGGGGAAGAACTAAGTCAGTGTGTACATGAATAAGGGGACACTATTTGGCATGTAATCCCATTAAATATAATGTTTGATAAAAATATATCCATGGGTAGTGAGAACACCATATAAATAATAAATGATGTACAACATGTATTATTCCTCAAATAATAAAAATTGAGAAAATATTACCCATATAATTATAAAAAATTTCAAATAAACAACCCTTCAAAATGAGGTGATAATGTTTATCATAGTATACAATAATTAATAGATAATTTATTATAGGATTTTTAAATATGAATTATATACACCCATAAATTAAATTTGGTGTATAACATATCCTCCTATATTATATATATATATCACATAATTAAAACCTTTATTCATATTCTTTTTTTAGATACACTTCATAAACATAAATTAGGAATATATATTTTTTCAATTGTCTACATAAGGTTTTGATAGTTTTTTTAATTTGTACTGGTTTTATAATAGAGCTATTTGAATTATTATTCATGAAAATTTAATCATAAATATATCATTAAAGTTGATTTTATGTTTGTTATATTATAAAATATGATTAATAAAATTCCATTAATTAGAGTTATAGTCTTTATCATTGAAAATAAGTCAAGAAGAAGATTGGTTCATTGAATTTTGTTGATCAAATGTTGATTTAAAAACATCTTTATCAAATATTCTTATATCTTCAACTGAAAGAAATTATTATTTATAAATTTATATAATATTATAATAGTATTTATGTCCCAATAGATACTCATGATTCAAATTCATAGTATTTCTCATATAGGTTGTCAATTTAAACCAAACATGAATATAGCCTAATTTAATGAATGATTATGAGGTTGTTCTTTTGGAATATCATTATAAAAATATGATCATATTTAGTGTTTTTAAGTCTGATATATCAAGAATTTATAGAATTATAATAATATGTAATGTGTATGAAGATATTACACAATTTGAATAAATGGTTATCCTCTTTGTATGATTATTTTTAACGATTAATGTTGATTACATTTTATGAATATCACTAAAAATTTATCGAGTTTATCATAAGATAAAAATAATGATATATTATAAATAATATTAAATAATTAAATACATTTTAGGAATAATAAAATATTGTTTTTTGTTAAAAAAATAATTTTATTTCTCATGGTGGTGGAAATCTTCTTGTACGCAAAGATGAAAATTTGTTTTCCTAATGGATATAATTTATGAATAGATTGCGACAATATACTTAATATAAAAAAATTAAATTAAATGAATGATACAAACATATATAAATTATTATGGGTATAATAAATATGAATGAATATAAATAATAATAAAATCATTGTAGTTGATAATACTCAAGATTGGGAGTTGACTTTTCTATAGATGTATCCTTAGAAATAAATAAATTATGATGGCTAATGGTGAGAAGAGTCATAATAATGTGGGATGGGGTTCTATTATTAATGATTGGAGACATTTTCAAGGTTAAATACAATGGGTATGTGTTTCGTGTTGAGGTGGAGATGTTTCTAATTTATAGTTGAGGAGAAGGGTAATTTTATGAGTAACCCTTATATTTTGAAAATTTTAAAGATACTATTCAAGTTTCAAACGATGAAAATTTAAAAAATGGGTAGTAATGATGTTTTGGGAAAGAAACACAAATGAAAACGTTCTGTGAAATCATTGTGTGTTTTGAGGAGTTTTGTTTTAATGTTTAACTATTACCCAAATTTACTTTTACAATGGTAATTAATTTCTATACTCATGAAATAACATAAATGAAAAAATTATGATTAAAATTTTTAATATTTTATAAAATTTTAATTTTAAACTTGTATATAATTTTATGAATTATAATTCATAATGGTGTAAAAATATATTTTAAAAAACAAACATGATTGAGTAATTTTTTAAGAAAAACTATGTTTTTAAAGATTACATTTGTGTATAATTTTAAATTATCATATATATTGATTATAATGACCAAAATATATTTTTTATAAAAAATTAAAATTTAATGTGGCTTTGATGTCATAAAAAATACATGATCAAATAAATGGTTTACTGCAGTTTTTTTTAGAGTAACACATTAATTTGTTATAAAAATTTAAGACATATGATTTATAAGATCAATGGTTATTTTAAAATCCATAATGTTCTTCATATATTAAAATTTAATTTCATATATGTTTCTATATTCTTATAAATGAAATTATATAATGAAAATGTCAAAAACCTACATCTTTCATAACATCATAGTTTACAGAGAAAACAACACTTTTATGAAAAAGGAATAAACATAATTATAAGACATTTTTTTTAGAGGTACTCAAAAATTAATTTTTTGTTTTTATTTAAATTTAGGATATTAATAACTTCATTTTTTTAATAAAATTAAGAAATTTAATGGAAGAACGTTTTTATTAGATTTTGGTATTTCCAAATACAAATTGATATTATTCACATTTCATTACATTTAAAAAATAATATTTTTTTAACAAATTATTAATATCAAACATAATTTATAATTAAAACTTGTTTCTTGAAATTGATATATGTATCACATAAAAGGTCATATTTTTAGGATAATAATTTTGTTTTCCATAACAGATCCTGTTAGTTATTTTAGGCAAAGTAACTGAATTTATTTCTTTTTAAAAGTATCCATTATTTTAAATAAAAATATTATTCATAATGATAATAATTATATTCATTCCATATAATTAATTATTATATTTTTTATTGGTTTTTCATTTACTTTTATATTTGAACTAATTTTATCATATTTTAGTTTATTTTTGATGACGCGTGTGGAGAATGAAATTATGCATATTGAATTATTCAAGGTAATCATAAATTATGTTATTATGGTGTCACATTGTCCAACCAAAATAAATTGTAACCTCATTATTTGTCTCATAAAAATTTATAATAGGAACTCATAATTTTCCTTACACACTAAGAATATCATGGGTTTATTTAGGATGTGTAATGAAATAAATCTATATGAAAAAAATATTATTACAAAATTATAAATAGAGATAAATCATTCTTAAATCATAGAAATTTTTATTAATTAAATTAGATATAGATTCATATATAATAACATCACAAAATACATAAAATTGAATTTTATGATAATCAAACAACACAATATCTGTTAGATGGTGAAAATATACATAGCTTAGGACAATAGAAATTATAGAGTGGAAACTCATTATCGGATACCTTAGTTAATGATTCTAAAGATTTTAGTTGTTTTCATGTCATTGTTGACTATTTCTCTTATTGGTCCTTTGATTGCAACAATGAGATTCATAATTACTAGAACTCTTCAAGTTGAAAAAATAGATTTTTTCCTTGTATCCTACCATTACACTTGTGATTTTGACGACCTTCATCACCACACATTAAAAATTTAGTCCCCTGTTTTTCAAAAAATCCCGAAAAGAAGGAAATTGAGTCTTATATCCATTTTAATCTTTTTTACCAAAATTTCTATGAGTTATCAGCCATTTATTATTTCGTGTTATTTGGTTTTAAACTATATTCTCATTGAAAATATAAATTATTTTTTTCTAGTTTGAAATAATTATAATATTTATCACTCTATAAATTCTTACATTAGTTTATTCATTGTGTAGTTTTCCACATTGTCCATGACATCCCTTTAAAAAATGGTTACCTTTGGGTTCATCCAATACAAAACAAATGAGAGTTGAAAAAATTAAAGATTATTATAAGATCATAATCATAAAACATCAAAATAATATTTTTCCTCAAGATGTTTACATTTATAATACTATCCTATTAGAATATATTTCATACAAATAAACTTGTATTAGACCTAGTTCAACCTAGACCACTCATTGTTTAACATATATCATTATTGGTTCAACATATGTTACTTTTAGTCTGGACCTTATATACTAATTATCCCAATCCTTAAAATAGAAACCCCACATTACCATTCACATTCATAAAACATTATAAACCTAACAATGATTGAAATATATCCTCTCATAATCTAACATTTCATTCCTAAAAAATAATTAATCAATATTATAATCACATTACCATGTAATCATACACACTAATAATATTTTCTCAATGATAATCCTTTCAAGAAAACCTTTTGGAATCTCTAAGACATTAACTGATATGAGGATTATATATTCCACCACAAATAAACTATACCATTTCTCCCAAAATAGTATTATCTACTGTTTCATATGTTCACACACATGTCACTATGTATCAGAATCCAAAAAATGATATGATATTCTATAAAAATAATGATTTAATTATCAATCGCAATGTTACAAATTAAGATATGACGTACATATTCAAATTCAAAAAACACATTATTATTTCAACATCATGTATATATTAAAAATTAAATTTATTCGTGACCTAATAATTTTTTCTCCAATATTTATTCACAATAATACAACCTTTTTTGAAAATAAATTTTGAAGGATATTAATTACATTTATTATATTTTTTAATCCATTAAATTAAAACACCTAAAGAACAATCCATATTTGTTTCACATAATATACCTAAATATCAAAGATAAATATAATGTATTGAGAAAGGATAATGTTTTCAGTATTATTAACATATCAATATCACAACCCTATATAATAATAGGAATGTTACATTTTTTATCATAATAGGAAAATACTATATTTCCCAACAACATAAAAATTATAACTTATTCTGTTATATGAAATAGTATTTTATAAGAATGTTCATCCCTCAAATTCTATTTTATTATGATATTTTAAAAAAATTCTATAACCAAAATAGTTATGATATATCCAAAATATGATTTTAAAAATGTCAATAATAATATATGTTATCATAATAATCATTTTTAACATAAGATAAATTCCTATGAAGCTATGAATCTCCTTTTATAATACTTGGTTATGTATGATCATTAACCTATTCAGTTTTCTATCCCAATGTGATTCAATTCCTCATAATAGTTTCATTAGATAACTATGATCCAATGAATCTTCTCCAAGAGTGTGCATATAGGTTCACATTAAGGCCCCATTATTGTGAGTCAATTTTCCGGCAGGTTATTAACCAACACCCCATCTTTAGGGATATTACATAAATGTACATCTATACCAGAAAAAAATCAACATTCTATAATCTAGAAATGGATGTAATTCCTTGGTAACGAACATACTCATGACATTAAAAATCCTTAAGTATTACATCATATGCATAGAATTATTCATTTTATTTTAACTAATTTTATCCGATCATAATCCCAAAAAAAAAATTCACTATTAAGATTACATTTAATCATATTAAATTACAATAGGTTATCCATACCTTTGAAATTGTGATAAAAATTAACCATTATACCCTTATATTATTCTCAACTAACAACATAACCTCTATTGTAGTCTAAACCATTCATTTCCCCCCAACTATGATGGCTCATAAACATTATCTCAAATGTTATTTCTAGAAACACATACTCTACATATTCATTTTGATTCAATCTATAAAATCTCATATAGTCCCATCCTTCATTACAAAAACAATAATTATGACTACATATTTAAATTAATAAGGATCTTTTATTGTAAGAGGTTTTATGAATTAATAGACAAAAATAACTAGAAAATACATGATTTTTTATTATCAGACCGGAATTATTTTCATTATATACGAAACAAATTTGACACAAACAATTCTTCAACATCTCCTATTAACTAATCCACAAGTTTTAACCCTCTAATAATGTGATTTTTACTACTTTTATTTATAATCTACCGAAATAAAAACATATGTAAGGGTTTTCTAAAATTCACAGTAAAGAATACATATTATAGAAGATATAAAAACACAATAATGGTACACATAATATGTAAAGAATAAATAATCAAAATCATTCAATATTCAACTGAAACATAAAAAATTATATATAAATTATAATAAATTAAAACGTGGATATAAATAATATTGAACTCATATTTTTTGAAATCATAATTCGGAACTGAGAAAACCAATTACCAATATCTTATTAAAATATATTTACTTGTCATCATGACCATTGTAAAGAAATATTTCAAAATTGAGTAGGAATATAGAAAATACATTTCACGACCCGCATTCTCTAATAAGAGGGAATGGAATTCAATATTTCTTTCCCTCCCATGTTCAAGGTGAAGGAGATATAATGACCCCTTGAGTCCCACCATCAGTAGGCCCCATAGTGGAGACATTAATAAAGGGTATAGAATCTCTCACAAATGGAAGGAATTACCCATTTTATATAACAAGATAAATAGATAATATTTTCAATCCCAGCAACACCAAGGAATAATGATATGTTTAAATCGAAGAATCCATTCCCACATGCATGTTCAAAAGTTAAAATAATATAAGGATAACGATAATATTTAAAGGAATGTGCCAAAAAATGTAAAGACACAATGATAATTGTCCCGATGACCAAGATTCTATGGTCTTGATTAGTACTCAAAGTCTACATGAATAACTAAATGTAGATTTATATTGGTAGGTTTTGTATACTTTTATACACAATAGGGATACCAAAAATTCTCATGCAGATGTCTGAAAGAATTGTAATTTCGCAAGAGAAAAAAATAGAGGGTACCAAAAAACTAGCATATAAAACTATCCAACCCAACATCATCCAGGAACTCTACCTAAATAATGTATTCCATATATAAAAATTGTAATACAACATAGATATTTGTGTACCTATAACTTCTTTCCCACTGGTTATTTATAATATCCTATGAATTAGTCCTCCCCCACAAGTCTCATCGAAGTCCCACTTCCACCCCCAAAAACAATCATATAGTCCATCCCAACATCACGTCTATCCCACACTTAAACAAAATGGCCACCACAACCACACATCCCACCCGTATATACCCAGTCTACCAAAATCCCACATCTTTCCAACATAAACCTGGGACACCACAATTACACATCCCCCCATGTAGACACCATGAAAACTCTTACCACACATCCTACCCACTAACACCCGGGTCACCACAACCACACATCCCGCCTACAGACACTTCGGACACCACAACCGTACATCCTGCACATATATACCTAGGCCTCATCCCGATGAAACTTGGGAAACAAACCAGTCCGCAAAAATTGGGGGAAACCCACCACAACACAACATGCTCGAAGTGTTTTGGGATATTATTAAACTCATGTCATCATAGCCTAAAATAAATTTCATAGTAAACCTCGGAGAGGGAGAAGAAAGGAGGTAATAACCTTGAACTCATAAGAATGTTGGGGAAAACCCCCTCCCACTATAATTTGGTGTTTGGCATGAAGTGATCAACATGGGTGGGATGCCTATAAGAAACAGAATAACTATATTTTATACTTATGGGTAATCAAGAACTCATCGCATCCTAAGGGTGCTAGAACCCACAAACATCCCACACACACAACCACTCATGCTACTACACCTATATTCTCATATACCATACAATCATAACTAATGATCAATCGATTTCTAGAAAACATTTCCCCATTTTACATATTCTCGTTATCATATACAAGTGATTACATTTAAATATTCCTTCTCCACTGTCCAGCTAGAAGGCATATCCACAATCCAATACAACAATTGAAATAAAATATACAACAATGTGTTTACTAAATCTCTATTGGTTCTCTTGTAATAAAATAACAACAACAAATGGGATCTCGTTAAATCACTTGATGTACATGAACCTAACCAAACCCCCGCTTACTCGGCCCAAAATATTTTCGGCTGGCTCTACATGGCCTCAGATTATCACACCAATAACCTCTCAACCAGATATTTTCATTCCCATCTGCATCACTCCTCAATGAATTGAATTGAACAACCAAGAAGATCATCATAACAGAGAAATGATGTTTTCACATTTGGCCACAACAATTCATTAATTTATCTATTTTTGTTTGTATAACATTGGTGATAACACAAGGGTTCATATTCTTCAGGAATCCATCTAATCAAACATGTATATAAAATTAATCTGTTTCCCTGACATAGTTATTCTATCAGAAGATCATTAAGAAAAAATAGTTTCATTAGTGCGCAAGAATTTACCACCAATGACTGTGATTTTCAATGGCCATGATCCCATAAAATTCACAACATAAAAATGAAGGAAGAACATATAGACATCATCAACATCATAACCGCTTAATTCTTTAAAAGTCCATTTATTATCTTTGTTAAATTTGGTTTTATCTACTTCTCATGTGAACATCATAATACCCACCCCGCATGATGCAAGTTCAATGGAGATGACGTAAGAACCCCTACATGGATGATCAAAGATTAATGTTTTCCTTCATTCACAATGGAATACGGTCGCATGACAGGAAACACCAAAAAGAAATAAATCGATGGTCTCTCACGCAGGCTCAACATGTCTCTAGAAAAAAGGACTCCTTGAATAGCAAGAGGGAACAAAATAGACTGAGGAAGATGATTTCAGTGTGATAAAAAATAATGATACTAGAGTTACGAGATATGGAATATAGATTTTCTTGAAATGAGAATCGTGGATTGACCATGAGGTTAAGTGTTTTCACACATTGGTATTAATTGATATTTTATAATTGCCTCAGAGATAGTGAGATAGTCCAACACATGATAGAGAGTTGATATGTTACATTTAAACAAAGAAAATGCATAACATGGGAATTACTGGAAATGTGGAAAAGGGATTTAAATAGATTAAAAATGCCACTCATTGTGGTAAGTCAAGGATTTCCCCACTCTTAGTGGATATTATATATCCTTTAATAGTCATAAAAAGGTCTTAATCCTCTTTTAAAAAGGTATTAAAATGTAAAAGAGATGTTATGAGAGGGAAACTGAAAAAGAATCCTGACACCCCACACTAGCACCATTTGGGTGAGACATCGATTATTGGCACTGACAGGTGACACCATAGAAAAACCCTACCACTGACAGAAACTCCCCCATAAATCATAGATGGTGTCAAGGACAAGAAAACACTAGAATTTTACAAGGTAATTGACCTAGATTGTCTGAGAAATTACCTTAGATTCATCTCAAAGTATTATCGTCCTTGAGAATCAAGATTAAACATGAAGAAGGATGGGGTCTAGGAAACCACTTCAATAAATACCTCTCAGGGACAAGAAATCTAGAGTTGCTCGAATGTGGAAATAATACCTTCCCATCCATGAACAAGTCCTAATAACGATCACCCAAAATGAACACATTATCCTCAAAGATCACACTGTCCTAACACATGTAATAGGGAGTTATTTTCTCAAATTCAAGAAAATATCTACTTTGGGAATTACTCACACGTCCACACATGATTAATTTCAATCTACAAAAATGCGTCTTGATTAGGAATTAGGTACTCCCTTCCCCACATGTTCAAACTTTTCAAACACATATAGAGATCAAAGGAAACGAACCATCACATAGAAAACATGGTCAATAATTTACTTTAAAAAAGGCACAGAAGGAAATCGTTAGTCAAAGCACAGAACTACTATGGGTACTAGGCACACATCTATGTCTTCTAATCTCAGGTACTCTCCATGAGGCCCAAATTCCTTCACAATAAATGAACCAAGGGAATGGTCCATCCATGAAGAACCTTCTCCTTATAATTCATGATTTTTCGTAGTTGATCCATGAATGTTTCATCATCCTTGATTTCCAACTCTCCCCATTCAAGGATGTGTGAGTCATTGTGTTGATGCTGACATAACTATGATATATAAAATACATTTTGGATCATCTCTATCCATAGTGTTAATCCAGTAGATATGCCATCTCTCCACCTCGCACCAACACCTTAGAGGGTATGATGAATATAGAATAGAGCATACTCCAAAAACCAATCCTCCACAATCCACACCAAGGGGAGACCATTAAGAGCATGAGGTCCCCAACCTTGAACTACAAGGGTCTCCTCTTATGATCGGAATATGACTTCTACCATTCATGAGTTGTCTTCATCCTTTTACGCACAAGAAGATCCTTCTCCATCAGGCTTTTCACCACCGATGGGCTAAGAACACCTTCCTCCCCATCCATTGGCCAACATATGGGTGAATGAAACATTCTTCTATACAAGGCTTATAACGGTGTCTCGCCAATGTTATTTTGGTAGATATTGTTGTAGAAAAACTCTACTATAGGAATGCTTCATTACCATGATCATCAAAACTACAAAACACATGCTCGTAGAATGTATGCCAACATTTGGATGGTCCTCTCTATCTACCCATTCATCAGAGGGTGGAACGAAGTGCTAAGGCATAGCTAGAAGCCAAAATCACACGGTAATACCTTCCATACACTTGTAGTAAACCATGTATCTTGATATGAAATGATTTTTCTAGGAACTCTATGCATCTATAAATCTTCACCAATGTGCTTATGTGTTAAGGCATCAACTACGCGTGATTCCAAAATTTCCATTATGTGAGCTGATTTCATCAATTATTCCACCACTACCAAGATGGAATCACAACCTCCCTCCTCCCTGTGTATTCCTATGATGAAATACATAAAGACATCACCCCACATCCAATTTGTAGAATATAAGGGATATAATAGATCATCGGGAACATGGTGTCCATCCTTCACCTACTGACACTTAAAGCACCTTGATACAAACTTTGCCAATACCTGCTTCACTCTAGAAAACAAAAACCGACTTATCTATCCTCTGTACATCTCGGAAACACTTGGGAGTACCATTAGGGCTGATATATGAAACTCACTGTGAACTCCCTCACGCATTTCTACTGGGAAAAATATTTTCCCACAGAACAATATCTTATTTTGAATATCCTATGATCGTCATTCCGAATCATTTCCACGTTCAACGCAACCATGCATCACTTCAGTTTGTGAGTCACCCCACTAAGAATCCTCTACCAGCTGAACCAGAATATATTGTACTATCATCTGAAACAGACCACCTCTACCATCATCCACTCTCAAGACAATATGTAATATAGCCAACTCCTCTGTTTCCATTCATGAATCTGATGAATCCCGAACCACATCATTTTGTGACTTACTAATCAATGCATCGGCCACCACAATCCCCTTTCCTATGGGGTAGGAGATATCAAGGTCGTAATCCTGAAGTAAATATATCCACCTCTACTGCCTTATGTTCAGATCTCGTTGGGAGAAGACATATTTCAAGCTCTTTTGAGTTGTGATGACACGAAGCATTCCCCAATGAGGTAATCCAACAACAGCTTTACTGTGAACACAACCACTATACATTGTAGTTCGTGGGTGGAATAGTTATGTTGTTGAGGGAATAACTACCTTGACCCATAAGAGATCACACACCATTACTGCATAATCACACACCCCAAAAATAGACCAAATTAATCACATAATACTTCTAATGATACCCATTAATATAGAAACCTTATCACTATGGCACTGACCAACTTCTCTTTCAGATAACTGAAAGGTATTGGGAACTGCTCTACCCATACAAAAGCATGGTCTTTTCTGGTCGGGGCTGTCAAAGTCGATTCAACTCGATAGAAATCAAGGTATGAACCTTCGGTATTAACCTGTGTGTTCCATGAAACAAAGAACCTCTCCCTTGTTATTTGGTGCTGCCTAGAAAACTATCACTCTGACCTTTGACAGTTACACTTCTATTATATGATGGGACACTACTTTCCCATGTATGTGCACATCTCATGTCTATAATATTCACATAGACAAATTCTCATAGTGATGGTTTTGTTGGAGAACCTCCAAAATTGTCCTTATATGCTCAGCATGATCCTCCTATGATCTTTAGTAGATCAAGATTTATTTAATGAACAAGACCATGAAAACGTCAAGAAACTCATGGAAAACAGATTTTATCATCCCCAGGAACAAAAATTGAGTGTTCGTAACACCGAATGACATGACCCTGAACTCAGAGTTTCGATAAATTCATTTGAATGTAGTATTTGGGATGTAACCATCCTTCACCCTCAATTGCTAATATCAAGAATGCAGGTCAATCTTAGAGAAAGAACTAGCTCCCTTCTCACAGAAAACCTCCTAGAATGTGTCTCCTACCCACTACATTAGACTTCTTCTAAACCTCCATGTACATCGGTATAGTGAAGGGAGTGACACCATACATAATAGAAGGTCGTAGTGCCTCCTTGAAGCCAATTTCATGTCACTCCTCATCCAAAAAGAGGTCTGAAGGGAAGCTCAGGAGATCCTTGACCTTGAACCACAACTCCCTCACCAATATATTCCCTTGTTAAAGGGTGAGTGTATATTGACTCTTATCGGCCTTCATCTTGGAATAAAGGGATTCCACCAAAAATTCCTTCTGAAATTCAGTCCACAAAACTTCAGTTTCCCGCTTTCTCCCCAGGTATGTCATCCACCACTGATGCGCCGCTTCCCACATATGGGATCATAGTCAGAAAAACAACGAACACTATTTAATCTAGAATGAAGGTGTAAGTGATCACTAGCTCAACTATATATCCTCTAACTCCATGTCGGAGATGATGACCTCATACTTTCCTAGAGCCTTTTGTTTGAAGGTACTTCGGGTCATCTGCCATTGGTCATCCTCCTCCTCTCAATCATCCCTCAGCTGATCGGCCAAATCAACCTAATGGGCATCGACCTCATACACTACTCATGGAAGTCATCTGGGTGATACAGCTAAAAAGAAAAACAAATAATTATTATGCTTGAGTATTGTACATGATAAATTTTAAAATTGGTTTAAACTTTTTATTTATTTTAAATTCCGAAATCAACCAAGACAAATAAGAATGCAAGTCAACAAGATGCATGTTCCTTTACTAGGGTCTCTACCTTGCAATCAGTGTAGCCTCAGTTAATCATTCAGTTGGTCTAAAGTCCTTGAAATGGATCATGGATGGCCTTAATTTACTATTTCCTAGCCAGTTTTCCCTTGCTAATTTCAAGAACCAAGATTTCCTAACATGGTTTCCCTACCATCCAATGCAATCAGCATTGTCCCTAACCAGAAATCCATTCTATATCTCAACCTCCCCTTGATACCATTTTATTAAAAAACACCTACGCTAAGATGAGGGAAAGGAGGATAATATAACCTTCCCTTCCTTCTTTAAGGTGAATGAGAGATAATGTCCGGCCTTCAGTATTCCCCGATGTGGCAACATGCACCATGGGTATAGAATCTGACACAAATGGAAGGAATTACACTTTTTTATAACAAGACAGGGAGATTATATATAAAATATCAGCAACCCCAAGAACTACTGATAAGAGTAAAACCATGAATTCATTCCCACATCCATGTTCAAATGGGATAACAATACATGGTACCAGAATAAAATTTGAAGCAATGTACCAAAATAAAAGGAAATAAACAACTAAAAATGTCCCAACATTTGAGCTAGTATTGTCTGGATTGGTCATCAATGTCCTCCTGGAAACCTAAAAGATGTTTTATATATGTAGGGTGAGTATACAGGTACACTCAGTAGGGAATTGAAATGCTCTCTTACTTAAATGGGGAGTCCTTCAAATGCCCAATGAGAAAAAAATAGTTGAAAGCAAAACCCCTAGAAAAGAATAATGTCCACCAATATCACCAAGGATCACACACTAAATAATTTAATCTTGGTATAATAATAGTAATAGCATATAGATATTTTGATACCTTACACCGCTTTCCCACTGGTTATTTAGAACATCCAATGCATTAGACCCCCGCCCCCCACACACACACACAAGTCCCACTAGAGTCCCTCTACCCCCCTCCCACAAAAACCACATGGAACATCCCAACCACATGTCTATCCCTCCCACAAACACCAGGGAAACCACAACCACACATCGCGCCCATAGAAACATGGGCCACCACAACAAAACATCCTTACCATAAACACCAAGGCCACCACAAGTACAAATACCGCTAGAAAACACCTAGTCCTCCACAACAACACAACCTCCCCACAAACACCAGGTCCCCCTAAACCACAAATTCTGCTTGCAGACACATGGGACTCATCCCGAAGACACACAGAAAAGAAACCTGGTGGCACACACTTGGTTGAAACCACCACAACACATCATGCCCAAAGGGTATTGGGATTAAATTAACCTTAAGATATCAGAGCCTGCCCAAAAATTTTGGGATACCTGTGAGAGGGAGCATAAAGGATCTAATACATAGCCACTCATAAGAGTGATGGAAAAATACCCTCTGCCCTGAAATGGGGTTCTTAGTGTTGATGTTCTCAACATGGGTGTGGTGCATATAAGAATCCTAGTAACAATATTTTATACATATAGGTAATCAATAACCCATCACACCCTAAGGGTCTTGAATCCATCAACTATTCCACACACACATCCAATCTCTCTACTACTCCTACTTGAACAATTACATGATATTCATTATAGAGCACAACCCATATCTGGAAAACAGTTCCCCATTTTATCCATTTTCTTTATAATGTTCAATTTATTCGGTTTAAATATTCCTTCACCACCATGAAAATAACAGGAATAACTAAACGACAAAATATCAACTAAAAGAAAACATCCAAGCAGGCATTTAAGAATTCACTTTTTGTTCTCTTGTAAATCAGATAACAAATTTAAATTGGTCATGTGAGATCCCTCAATGTACTAGAACAAAACCAAGACCCAACATTCTGGGACATTAACATTTACCACTAGATTCACATTGACTTATATTTACAGACCAAAAACCACATAAACAGAGATTTTCATTCCTATAGACTTCACCAAATAATGCATCAAACATAACATCTAAGCATACCCTAGAATAGAGCAAGGAATTTTTCAAGTTTATCCACATCTATGAATTATGTTCCGTCATTATATTTGGTTAGTAGGGGGTCACACATTGTTTATTATTCATCATAAATTCATTTAATCAACCATGTTTACATGTTAATTTCATTCTATCACGAGATCAAACAGAAAATAGATCATAATTAGTGCACAAGAAGGGACCACCTACAGTAACGATTTTTCGTGGACATGATCCCATTAAATTCACAACCTACAAATGAATGTATTAGATAGAAACATCATCATATTCCCTTCCCCTTTATTATATAATTTTATGTTTATTATCATTGATAATGTTGGTTTCTTCTACGTCTTGGCACGCGAGACTCAGCCTAGTTGGTCAGGTCACACTAAGAGAATCCTCGAGACTGAGGTTCGAAACTACATAGAGTCATAATTCCGAGGTATTGTATCATTACTGTCATAGGTACTATTCGGTAATGTAGCAGGCACTCCAGAAGGTACTGTAGCAGGTACTATTGGGTACTGTATTAGCTAGAACTATTCACCTTGGGCCACATGTTTGGGCTTAATGTCTTTAAGGACTTCAGGGCCACCCAATACTTCATATCAGTAAGGATTTCGGGCCACCTCATGGTCTTTAGGAAACCTCAGGACCTCTAGGGCCACCAGATTATCAGTTGCACAAATAGATTCTATAAGGAACCAAACCGGAGGAGGAATCAAGAGCAAGGAGCATTCACCGTAGCATGGGATAATGAAATTTGGTAGAATGAAATGGTATGGCATTTGCCATCGGTACCACTGCTGTGCACTTGCATAGGGACATGCTATCTGAACAGACATGAAGAGGTGGATAGATGATCCCGATTCAGATGATGGGGTGGGGTGGTTTCGTGTATTAATAGTCTGTTTGATTTCATTAAGATGTGTGGGTCATGTAATGTCTCCAAACCTTCGGGAAATGTAATATCTAATCCTACGAGCATTGTAAGGGGTCCCCGATATCCCTTGAATATGGGGTTATAAAAAAATTAATAACAAAGAATGCCTTTGGTCAATTATGAAATCTATGTCTTGAAGGAACATCATCATACCCACACCGCATGTTTCACATTAAAGGGAGACGAAGGATGAACCCCTAATTGGATGATCATGGAATGATGTTTTCATTCATGCACCAAGGACTGGGGTCTCCAGATTGGAAACTACAAGAAGAACTAAACATGAGTTATCTCTTGAGGGAATGACTCAACTCCATAAATAAAGGACTCCAAGAACACCAAGAGGTAACAAAAGAGGCCATGTAAGAAGATATTAGGTTGATAAAAAGGAATGATCTTATAGTTACATGATATAAAATATGGAATTGATTGAAAAGAATATCATGGTTTGACTATGCTGTTGGGTGGTTACAAATGTTGGAATTAATTGAGTTTTAATAATTCCCCCAGATAATGTGAGATAGGACACTACATGGTTGAGAGTTGATAGGTTATATTTAAACTGAGAAAATGCATTACAACGGAGTTTCTGGAAACATGGAAAATGGTGTAAAAATAATTAAAACATCCACATGTTTTTCTATGTCAAGGGTATCCCCACTCTTAGGGGATTTATGATATCCTTTACCCACCATAAAATAGTCTTAAACAATATTAAAAGATGAATATAAACATAAAAATACATTATAGGATGGAGACTGAAAAAGAAACCAAACACCCCATGCTGGAACCATTTGCATGTAGACCGATTGGTGTGACTGATCGGTGAGCCACTGAAAGGTGTCCCTTATAGGTGACACCACAGTGATACCATGCCACTAACACCGACGACCTCCTAACCCACATATAGTCTCCAAGAATCCAAAAACACAAGAATTTGAAAATGTAATGGACCATGAAGGTCTGCGCCATTACAATACGAAAACAACATTCATCTCACTAGACATGCCAATGAATCTGTGGGCTATATAGAATCTTCTCATACAGTTTCTTTTTAGATCCAATGCCTTTATCATGTGAGAAAATTAACCCAAAATTCATAATCAAATTTTCATAAAATAATCCCTAATGGCCTAATAATATATGGAACACTGATTATTTTATCCATTTTAATAAAAGGTATAACATGATCATAACAAATACACGTGAAGAAGGTGGATGGTTAATTAATACATAGTCATCTAAGGAATATTATTGCTAATTTGAATAACAACATATGTAATTATCATACTTTTTCTTTATTATGATAAAAAATATATCATGATCAAAACCCATATCGAGTTTGAAGGTGGATTATTAAGAAATAAATAGTCATATTTTCAATAATCTTATGTATTGAAATGAAAACCTACCAAACAGTAAAATTTTTCTATATATTAATATACTAACATTATTCTTAGTTGAACGTCTTCCAATATGAGTTATATAATATGTTATGTTCAAACCATATATTGAAATGAGTATGTAGCTAAGTAAATATTAAAAAAACATGATCAGAATTCATTTGGGGAAAGAAGGTGAATGTTTTAAAAAGAACATATGTTTTGAGAAACATATTTCAAATGGATTATGTGGTAGGAATATATATCCCAAAAAACAGTGACAAAAAACCACATAATACAATCAAAGAGATAAATGCACCCATCTTCTTTAAAATAAGATGAAGAGAATAATCTAAACTCAATGAATAAATGTTGAGTTTCAATATATCTTTAATACATGGAAAACTACTAAATTAATACACAAATAAATAAAAAAAATTTATTAGTCTATAAATCCCATGAAAAACAAGGATTATGAGAATAATATTTTCCTGGGTTGTGAATAAACAATACAAAGAAAAAATGAAGCAAATAATTTATTTTATATCATATAATTAGAATTGAGACCTAGAAAAAAATTATAAAATTAGAATATTTCAGAATAAAAAATTCAAATTGTTGTCTAAAAATTTAAATTAAAATACAAACATTAAAAGATAATTAATTATATGATATCTCATATTGGTATTATATACAATACATTAGTGAAATCAGCTTCATTATTCACAACTTGTCTTAATGAGATGAATTTTATATGAAAAACCTATAATCGTTTATGGACTTGTAAGAATTTAATTTAAACACATCTATCATAGTAATAATTATGTTAATAAATTAAAAACAAACCTAAATCTTATAAAATTTTACTAACAATATTCATAAATAGTCATCCACTACATAATTATTTCTTTTTTACACATGATGTATTTATAGTTTTTACTGTTTAAACTAGTTTCATAATAGCCGAATCTATATTTTTTCTTCAAAATATCATCATTAGTAGGTTATGAATGATATTATTTGGGATGATTAATAAAAATATATAATGATTCAAATTCATTGGTTGATTTTTTTGTCATAATATTTTCACACAAAATTCAAAACAAGCATGTTTCTATGATTCTTGTCATTCAAAGGGTGGTTTCTTAATTATTGAATAACATATTTATTTAATATCTCCAAAAAAATATCATTATCTACCCATTGATATCATAATATTCCGATTTTTATTTTTTTATAGCAATTCATGATAATAATTTATAACACTATTTAGGTTAGTAGTTAAACATACCGAAACAAAAATATACACTAATTTAATTAGTGATAATGACATGGTTATATAGTAATATAATTAAAAAAATAATGATATTATTTAGGTTTTTTTATTGAGATGTATTACAATTATATAGAATTGTAAGATTTTTTAATGGATTATGAAAATATTACTTAATTTCAATAAATGATTATCATCTTAGTACTCTAATTTTATATGGTTAAATTTATAATGAATATTTATTCAAAATATAATTAATAATTTTTCATTTACCCTATAAAAAACATTAATGATATAATAGACAACACAAAACCTCATTAAATCCACTCTAGGGACACATAATGATGGGTGGTAATAAAAATTTATATCCACTTCTTGTGGTGAAAGTAGTCTTCCCATACATGTAGATTAAAATTACATTTTTCTTTAGTAATTAGACAGATAGATAAATAAATATAATACAATTTATTCATTAATAATAATGATTATAAATTAGTATGTTTAGAATATATTTTCATAATGATAAATAAAAATAAAATCTAATTATTTTATAATACTCATGACTGGGACATGGGTTTTTTATGGATGTCTCCTTAGATATGAAGTCGTTGTGATGAATATTGATCCCAATGATTTTAAATGTTTTTTAGGATAAAATGAGGGAAAAATACTTGAACATAAAGGTTAAATTCTATGTGAAGGTTAATATTGAAGGTGTGGATATGTTTATCTTTTATAAGTTAATAGAAGGTAGTTTTGGAGTAACCCTTATATTTTAAACAATGTAATGTTTATATTCAAGTTATTAATGAACAAAATGGAAATAATATGTTGCTATACTGATTTAGGGTTGACAACAAAACTAAAAACTCTTTCTATGGAAACATTGAGTGTTTTGGGGTTTTATTTACCTTTTAACTTTAACAAAATTTTACTTTTACATTGGTAATTATGTTTGAACATTAATATTTACTTTTACTGAAAAAGATAATGATAAAACCAATAATTTTTTTTAAAACTAATTTAAAAATTATAATACATTTTTTTGAATAACCATTCTAAAGGTCAAAAAAATTACATTTAATATAAATGCACATAATCACTAATTTTTTTTAATAATATCATTTTTATACATTAAATTATTCTATAAGATTAAATTATCCCAGATACTATTATAAATTATATAAACTACATTTCTAAAAAAATAATTAAAAGGGTATTATTCATTAAAAGAAATCCAAAAAATTAATCTCCCATGAAAATATTTGATTCAAATAAACGACTGATGATTTTTTTTATATGGTACCATATTTCATAGTTTTTACAATGTTGGACATATGATTTAAAATATTATAAAATATTTTAGAATGAATATAATTTTAAATATGTTCATATTTGTTAAAATAAAATGTTTTTAATTTTATTTTTCACAATAATATAATTAATAATTTATAAAAATCAAATATTTTTTGAAAACCATAATTTTTTACTAAACCCCATCATTTAAAAAAACCATAAAATTCATAAATAATATATTTTTATTTGGTGGATTAAAAATAATTTTAATTTTTATTAATTTAAAATTAATAAATTAATAAATTCATTTTTAGTATAAGATCATATAATAAAATAAAAATAATTTTTTATTTTAAAATGATAATTTAAAATATTAATTTTTATCATTATTATTTCATTTCATTTTCCACAAAAATAATTTTAATTAATAATTAATATATAAAATAATTTATCATTATTCATATATTAACTAAAATACAAATCTGTATCACTTGAAATATAACCATTTTTTAAAAATACTTTTCTAAACCATAAATAGTATTACTAGTGATTTTAGTTAAAAAATTTCCATTTAATTAAAATTAAAAGATTAAATTATTTTTAATATACATATAGTTTAAATATAGCTTCCTCATATACATTATATTAAATTTAATTGATATTTCTTTAAGGATCATAAATTAATAATTATATTTTAGCTAAATATATCACAATTTTGGTTATGTTCATTGTTAGAAGTGGAAAACTCTATCAAATACATTTATGTATCTAAAGGTAATCATAATTCTTGATCATAGGTTGATACAAAATCTAGGAATGGATTTCATTTAAAATATAGGACCATAATCCTTCCCACATTGAGTAAAATCCCTTACATATTCTAATGACTAAAAAATACTGAGTGTATATATTTGTATAATATTAATAATGTTTTTTACATACTGTAATAAACATAATTGAGTCACTAAATAAAGATACATTTTATTGTGTCAATTATGTAGAATGACTAACCTAAGTTACTCTATAGGGAATAACAAGAAGGATATCTCATTGTGGAGAATTCAAAGATGTGGAAAATGGTTATATCCATTCCCCAATTGAAATTGATGTTATTAAGGAATTGAAAACATTTTTATAGAGTCACTAGGGTAAACCAACTAGTCATCATAAATGGGAAGTATCTATGGTCATAAAAGTTTTACTTGTAGGAATACAATACCCATCTTGTCATTCCCTCCCTATAGTATACATCACAATGTCCTTCCTTGTGAAAAAATATTGATTGATCATCAGATGTGTTCTACTAATATTTTTGGATTAGTTAAAGAACATATTTGAAATTTCTACCTTCAATTTTTTTTGCAATCAATAAATAACTATAACTGTGCATCGATTAGAACACTAAGAAAAATACAATTAATTAAAATATAAATTTTTATATTAAAAATGGAACAAAATGGGGGACAATCACATATAATTTTGAATTAGTTTATAGATTTATTTTTTATTACATTTTCCTATAATTCATCATTTTTTTGATAAATAAGTGGACCAAAATAATTATACTAATGTTTTGTCACATGATATAATGGTCGAGTATTTTTATTGGTAATCCATATGTTATAAAAAATCTCATTACTCCATCCTAGAATCACTAGGGCCTAGGGAAATGTATTCTATTCACTTGTATCATTCTTCGTTTATCAATGTTAGAGACTCTTCAAGTTCAAATAATTCATTGTATATCTTTAATTCTTGTGATGATTGATGGAGAGTAAATCACTTATTCATAAAATCATTCTTTGGGGGATTACCTTTATGGCTCTCGAGTTTTCTATCTTAGTTTTTTTTTTCACACAATAAGTGGATAACCCTTAAATGTGATATAATTATGTATTTTTATTGCTATGTTTGGGAAACTAATTGCAAAACAACTGATAACAAAATGCATATTCTTTAATGAATGACATAATGAATAATATTATTAGTATTATTAATATTCTATTTAAATTCACAGTATATGAAGATTATTAAATATCATTTGTTAAGATAATCCATTAACAATTATTTATAATAATATTTAATATATTAAATTAAGTCATACAATTAAACATAGAATGATTATCCTATAAAGTATTTAAAATACCATACATAATTTAAATTTATTTTATTACATCAATTTCTCTATATTATTCATTGATAAATATAATAGATAATTATTCATTAAATCCTATAGAAAAAATATTTATTTTTATTTATCACAAATATTTATTCTTCTCAATAATTTATGATTTAATTATGGAAATCAAAATGATAAAAATAAATTACAAAACCAGAATATGGGAATAATATTAATTATCATGTGATAAGTTCACAATATAATTTAATAGTGATTTTGAGTACTCTTATTGTGTGAACCTCTACGCATGTTTCATATTGAAATTACCCAGAACCCCCAAAAGTAAATGTTCAGCATCTAGAAATATACTATTGGACCCATATAAAAACTTTAATGTCAAAATGATATACACCCTCATATGAATGATCATAGTGTAATACAATTTATATTTCTCAATATCTCTAATAAATAAGATTTCATGCTAGTATCATCATCCTATATGGTTATGCCTTTTTCTTTAACATTCTATCAATAAAAATATAGAAAACACTATAGTGACCTTGGAATGTAATCATGAAGTTCCATTCAAATTAAATGGCCTAAGAAATAAACTTCCACTAATACAAGATGCAATACCTACATTCTCACATTATTTATTGATGTAATATCACTAGTAAAACGCCAAACATCCCCAACATCCCATAAACAGATAAAATAATTGTATTGGGTAGTACATCCTGGTATTTGATTTATAATATTCATTATTAAAAATATTAATTGTATGGATCATTATATTTTCTTTTATATAAGAACATCCATTGATACATATTAAAATTGATTTACTATTACAGGTTAATTTACTCATAATATATTGAACTAAAGATTACAAATGGAAGATAAAATGAGACAGTTTCTTAATGTATTATGATCCTCTTCCGTTGATAACATGTATATTTTTTATCACATCAAATGATACCTTCTCATCATAAATAATATATTTATGAACAATTTAAAGGAAATACCAATTTTTACTCATTATGGGGAACAACTATGTCATTTCAGTGTCATATTTATAGGTAGAAATTTATCACATAATACATTAAATGGAAAAAATATTTAGGTGATAATATGTAAATTAATGTTCAAAAAAATGAATAAATGTTATAAAAATGTATATATAAGTTTTTTTTTCAAAATTTTCAGCTCCATGAAACTACCACATGAACCTAGAACCTAATACTATCAACTTTTAGTCCACTCACTTTTAAATTATATTCATTCTTTTGTTGTGACAATTCATCAGTCTGGTTTTCCACCTTGTTCTCCCCAATGGATACTTTTCTCATAATTACTTAAACATTTTGAGAAAAATCCACAAATAGTTGATAATTCTATTTAATATTCTATGTCCATTATTGTGACCTTATCTTCTTTGTGAAATCCAATATATAATTATAATAATAATATAACATGATGGGGTCTTTTATACTAGTCAATACATAATGATATTTTAGATTGTTTTTCATCTTAAAAAATAGTTTGGATACATAAATATATACTCCATTCATGGAATCTATTGTGAAATTCGAGGAAAAAATCTTTTATGAACACATTCAGATCATATGTCCCCATTAAGACTAAAAAAATATCATAACCATTACATTATATCTTTATTGTATTTCTAAATGATACCATCTCTATAAACCCCATTGATTATCTCCTTGTTTCCTCTAAACACCTGAATCATAGAATTATTTCCCCTAAAATATACATGTATTGCGTTAACATATTTCATCTTTTGGCCACATAAATTATATTCATACCTTACTACCATGCTTAATTTGTATTGAATATAAATCCAAGTATATTGAATGAAATACATGATTAAGCATATTACAAAAATACAATTTATATTACACATTATATATCATTTCATGGATGGATGAACAATATGTTACACTAGGTTAAATCCTCTAAATGATTATTTTATACTGAACCTATTCATTATCAATTCAATGAATGTACTATGTCATAATCAAATATTCCTCTCTTATCTATTAATAATGGCATTGATTCCATGTACATTATATGATTAACCTAATTCATTTATGGAGATACAATTGTTTTAAAAGTAATTATAAAACTATAAATGTTATATCAATTCTAATAAGTAATATTTCATAAAAATTTACTATAAGGATAACAACTTTACTCCCACTAAAAAATTTATTAATACATGGTTCTAATAATTTCTTAATGAAACAAAATTCTGGTATGGATTCATCAAACCAAATCTTAAAGGGAATGCATTCCAAATTTAATCCATGAAAGAACCATTGAAACATGAATATTTTCATACATTTATTTAGATACGCAAAATATTTTGTTAGTTTCACAAAGACATATAATGGATGGAACCATTTATGGAAGGGTTTTTTGACCTCAATCATTAAAATATCATATAAAAGGGAAGATAGTAAAGTAATTAGAATTATAATTGATTTATACATGTATACTAGAAAAAAAAGTATTCCTATTAGTCAATTAATTATTTTTTTAACCATTATTCATTATCAGTTTTTTTAGTTACTCACTTTACCTTTCATGTGAATTTATATATTGAGTAACCATTTGTACTCAATGATAATTTCTTCCAATAGTGGATCCACTAGTACCATAATTGGTTCTGAACCACGTAGTTTTTCTAATATATCAATGATTATTACCATGTTAACTATTTTGAAATCTCTAATCAGTCGTCATAGGAATGGGAATCACTATTGTGTGTCAATATTGAGTAACTACCCTCATTGACTAGAAAAAACATATCTTTATAGCTCTATAACCTCATTGGTTAACTTATGAAACACTTTAGTTTCATTAATAATCTCTTCTATAATAACATATGGAATGTGTTACTATAAAAATTACTATGTTTTATGATAATTAAATACATTAAATTCAGTCATTCCCTCAAAATCCTTTTTTATGCAACATCTAAATAAATATTTCATTTCTTATGACATATACCTTCTTTTCTATGGGATTTTAATACAATGTCCCATGATTTCCTTGGGTTATCCAATAACGATACACTTCATTATATTTGGTGTGAGCATGTTTCTATTGGTTTAATTATTAAAAAATTTCATATTCCATAGACTTAATTTAATTTAAATATTTTCTTTTAGACATTAACATGATTGTAATTATATAAACCAATTTTTTGGCACAACGTTTAGTGTGTATGTTGAAACATTTAATGTTGACCCCTAAAATGAATATTGAATATATGAATGACTCGTTATCATAAATACAAGTACTAGAGTATATGGATTATAATTTTAAAGGAAAACCCATTACACTATGGTGGATATAGAGGATTTATTTAAGATAGGATCCCACAATTCTACCAAAAGTGAATAATCTTCTAGATCAATTAATAACCACCAAGATCACATCAGTTATTCATTATCTTATTTACAAGTTTATTATCTACTTATTTATTGAATTATTTGAATTTCTCAAAGGACTCATAATTATACATCATTAAGTATACATGTAATCATCTTCTTAATAATAATAAATGTAATAAACTAAGTATAACAACATATAACATGTAACACCCCAAGCTTCCACGATTAACTTCTCTTTAAATAATATAGTAGCGTGTGTTGTATGCAACTTCGAGTTCTAAAAAACACAACAACAAATCAAAGTAGTTGTTATGAATAGTAATACCTACATTATTAAATTTTATAAATTTTATCTTTAATAATGGACTACATTTTTGGATTCGGAATATCGAAATTCTCTAATGTTGAATTTTTTGTATTTTTCTGAGAACTTCCAATTTTTTTATGAATAGTGAAAAATACTTAAGAACATATTTTTTAATAGAAATAATTTATAGTGATAAAATATACTATTGTGTGGTTTTAAAGTATAATTAGAATATATTTTTACCATTTTATCAAACGGTGGTCATTAGAATTAATTTCACTTTGAAATTGGACATAAACAATTGTCAATCTTTTGATATATATTATTTCTTAAAAACACACTATTTGTTGTGACATCAGGAATTAATTATAAAATTTATTAATGCAACATACATGTTTAGAATTTTTTAAAATATACATCATTTTTGAATTCAGAATATCAATTATAGCTTAGGGTGATATTTTGGCATTGTTCTGAAAAACTTCATTTTTTGATGAATAGTGAAACCACTAAGTTGTAGTTAAAAAACTGATTTTAAATTTAAATGAAACATTACCACTTCTGTGATTTGATTTTAAAAAGTCCAACATACATGGTTGTCATTTGGAAGTAAAATGTGGTTCAATGGGATTAAAATAATTTTTTGGTGAATAGTAACTTTTAAGTTTAATTAATCGTGATTAAAGGTAATTAGTGAAATTTAAGGTAAAAATGATATTATAAAAATATGAAAATACCATTACACTTTTCCTACCATTATTGGATGAGTCATGGCCGACCAAGAAAATCCTTGGGTCAACTTGGGGACCCCATGAAGCCACTTGGGTAAGAAAATTACATTAATAACTTTTTATTTAAAGTAAAAATAAAATTTTCACAAACATGTGTTGTTTTACTAAAATAATTATTATAAAGGGTTATAGAAGTCATATTTTAGAATATAAATATTAGTTGGAAATCTAAAAATATTTCCTACATCATGATATTTTATTATAATTTTTAGACATTAAATAAATTAAATTACTTATGACACCATGATGATGCAGCGATTACCTCATTAATTAACGATTTAAATAAAATGAAAAGATAATGTATAATCTAAGGCGTAAATTTGTCAAAAACCTATTGGATGAGAATATTTCGAACCCTTATCACCATATACTCGAAATATATAATTTTGGGACCTTTAGAATACGAAAAGTATTTCATAATAAAGTAACATTTCCATCTTTCCAAGAGTGCCCCTACTCTCCTCTTATAAAAGGCCCCCACCTCTATCACCTTATTCACACCATCAAGCCATTTGGATCAGCGAACCTTGGACCAAATACTCTCTCAACTTCCCTATCTTACTCTTATTAGCCTCACTTTGGGCAGATGTCTTCCCAAGGGAGCCTTTGGCTCAAATCAAAAAGAGTTACCTGATTTTATGGTAATGTATTCTCTCATGTTATTTTGTTTTATTTTTCTTCTCCAACCACTTAAAATCTTTTTATTCCATTATTTTGTAACAACACCAGTATCTTCAATATAATAGGATGTTTTTATGAGAAGTATTTGATTTCAACTTACACACACCTTCGTCAAATGGTTAAAGAACATACTGTTTCTATGGGTGGTGAAATACTGCCTCACGAAACGATGATTATTCAATATTGTTTTAAAAACAATAATGGTGGCCATTATGATGAAAATATTTTTATATATTATATATATTAAGTTTTTTTTTCTTTTGATTCTGTATTTTTAATTTATGTCATACCTTTATGATTTCCATTATGGGTAAACGGGATAATTTCATTTTAGGAAGTGCGGACTACCGCCCCCTCAAAATGATTTGAATCGTTTATGCCATATGTGGGATGTATAAATGATTGTGTAAATGGTATTATACATTATATTATACTGGAATTATAGTATACCTTTATATAATTATAATTCATTTCCATTAAATAAGACATAGAAATGAAAGAAGCATACATGCGTACGTACGGCTTACTGTCTCCACGAACGGTGCATTTCATTTCATACCTCTAAATGTTATGTAATAGGATAAATGAATTTATATACGATATATAAATGATTTATATGATATATACATCATGAATATAATTCTTGATATAATGGATATTTCACCACATTAACAACTTGTAATTATAAGAAGTTTATTGTTGACTCAAGTACCAAAGATCGACAAAACGACCGTTATTAACATAAATAATTACATAATGTTTATAACATGGTAATAAGTGATATAAAAGGAATAATAAACTTGAAAAATGTTCTTATGAAATTATAAATTAACTATAGTTTATTATTCAGGTGGATAAAAACGGTCGAGTCAAGACGGACACAAGGTAAGGGAAGTTCTTAACCCCATTTTCGTTCTTTGGGTTAATCTCCTACATTCAAATTATTTCATGATATTAATATGTCCTATCTTGTACTTGTACTTTCTTTATGTGTACTTATACTGAATACACATAATAGATCTATTTTATTTATAAAATGATCTTTGTACGGGACTTCGTCTCAATCTCCATTCATTGAGGCATATTTTTTTATACGAAAATTTCTTTTCTACGGTGTATAAACCCCTTTTAATTATACTCTTATTCAAAAGGATTATTTTTATATGATTTGTCTTACTAAATGACAAAAATGAATGTTTTTATTGTTGTACGTATGTGGCGTCAATGACCTCTCCGCTGCCGTGACCATTATTTGAGTTTCAGCTTCCTCTACAAGCCATAACATGTTATTAAATGAAAAATAAATACCAATATTTAATTTTATTTTATTTTGTTATTGAAAATGGTTTTTGAATTTATTTTTATTATATCAAAGTGTTGTATTGATATCTTGTGATTGAAATGTGGAAATGTTATGTTTCTTTTATGCATGTTTTATGAGATACGATTATGTTATGGATTATGATATGTTTAAACCTGTTCATATGAGGAATTCATTGGGATTAATAAGTGACGGGTGGAGCCCGAAATAGCTCCTTGATGCATCGGGATGTCTCATGAGACAAACTAGTGTCTTGGCACGAAGCCTTGACAAAAACTTATTTGTAGTCTTGGCACGAGGCCTTGGCTACGTGGTTATGATAGTCTGGAATTATGCATTCCATCATTATAAAAGTGGTTATTGATATTTCATGTGATTATTAGACTAGTAGAATATCCATGTGAATTATTAAATTGCATTATTTCATTTTATTTTTCCATATTATTCTGAAGTTAATTTTTAAAAGTATTTTGTTTTAGTTATACATTGCCTTAAATGTTAATGTTTATTTGTGAAAGATTTTGTTATATTGTTATCCTTACCGAGCATCTGAGCTCACCACTTCCAGTGTTTTAATTATTCCAGGATGTGAAGAAGTATATTATGAATGACCTGTAGGGATAGTATAAGGGGATATGAAGACAAGATGTTGTTTTATTTTTGATTTACTATATTTTTTATTGTAATACTTATGATTGTATCTAGTTTTTCCAAGACTACTAAACTAATCAGTCTTTCGAGACTTGATCTTTTGTGATCATGCCAATATTACAGAATAATTCACCGACATTGGGTAACTAGGGTAGGGGAGTTACAGTTGGTATCATAGGTAGTTTAGTACTAACATTGGAAGTTAGATTTAGATTAATTATTATTAGAGTACATAGCCCAAAGATAAACTTTGAGGATTAGTATAAAAGAACATCCTAGAATTTTGGTGTTATATAGATTTTGTGAGTTTTCCGAGCAATACATCCCTATTTGGATACGAACAGGTAGAGGTGGCTCTGGTATAGATGTACCTAGGGGTAAAACCCGAAAACTCCACATTGAGCTTGACTCGAATGGGAACTGGTGCACGACAATGGGCCTTGCTCACTCTTGGTTACGACACTCCCGGGGGATATGCTTAGGATAATTCTCATTTTCTTTAAAAACCATTATGAAGGGTTTATGAATATATATTTCCTCAAAGAAAACGTTTCTTTTTATGATTATGGATTATATCCATAAATAGTTCAATTTGTTTTAAGTGTTTTACAAGTATGGAATTATGTATTTTGATTCATAAACTAATCTAGTTTATTCCATTGTTTAGAAATGGCGCCTAGTGGGAGGAATGGAATTGTATAAATTCACAAACTCCATGTAGGGATTTTCCTCCTGCTCAAGATAATTATTGTGGAGCTGGAGATACAACTGGTGCTGATCAACTTATCACCATACTAGGACAACTCACTCAGGTTATGAATAATAACCTTACTCTTATGGAGCACCATGATCCACAACATAGAGGATCAATGTTAGACCACTTCCGAAGGAAAAAACCGCCAAAATTTAATGGGGGTACAAATCCATTATTAGCCGATCAATGGATAAACTCCATAGAGAAAATATTCCATTCCTTGGGGAGTAGCGAAAGGGAGAAGGGTTTCATGGAATTTTACCGGCTCACTGGAGATGCCGATCAATGGTGGTCACTGATTCAAAACACAAAAGAAGATGAAGAAGTATCTAATGTGGAATGGAGGGAGTTCATAGAGATTTTTATAGAAAAATAATTCCCACATGACCATAGAGCAGATATGGAAAGGCAATTTATGAGCCTGAGGCAGAAAGAGGATGATAATGTCGCAAAGTATGAGGCTACCTTTACAAGGTTAGCGAGGCATGCTCCAGATTATATAAGTAACCCAGGGATTAAGATCGATCATATCTTTGATGGGATAAAACAGTTTCTCCATCAATCATTAGTATCATAATCTTTCTCAACATATGAAGATATATTCTCATGTTCTATCAAGACAGAAAAGTAAATTCTCTAAATCTTATGACAATAAAGTAAACAAGAGAAGAAGATAACGGTGGAGAAAGAGACAGATAAAGGGAAAAAGGGAAAGAAGGATTTCCCATTATGCGATAATTATGGGATGAATCACCCTGGTACTTGCCTTAATGGAATGGGAGTATGTTACATGTGTTGTGAAAAAGGCCTCCAAGCTCATGATTGAAAGAGAAAGAATGTTGTTGTCACTGTGGAATCCTATAATTGTAGAGAGATGGGACATTATGAAAATGAATGTACTAAGCATCAGTGGAACATACCTCGGATGAGGCCAAGAGATTAAGGCCAACATTAGGCTATCACTACTGTTGAGGTTGAAGCTCTGAAAGACATGATGGCATGTAATTTAATGGTATCCTCAAGTTTAGAAGATGTATTATTTGATCCTGGATCATCGCATTGTTTTATATCTTCCCATTTTGCTTAGAAAATTAGATATTTCCAATTTGATTTAATAAGAGAATTTTCAGTCAAAACACCTAAAGGAAGTATCATTGCAACAAAATATTGTGAATCAGTCCCCATAAAAGCACATAAATGTTCTTTATCCGCTGACCTCATTTCCATACCTATGATTGATTTTGATATAATCCTTAGTATGGATTGGCTTTCAGACTATGATGCAACTATTTATTGTAAGAAGAAGGAGGTTATGATTTTTGATGATGATGATAAGGAACACATTATCTTTAGGGAAGAATCGTCAAAACCTAATTCTTATTTAGATCCACCCCCAGTAGCTCAACTAAATTCAATTATTGGGGAGGAGGAGAATGAAATGACTGAGGGAGAGGAAATGAATGTTCAAATAGAGGATGTACCTATTGTGAAAGAATATGTAGATGTGTTTCCAGAATATTTACCTGGACATCCTCCAAAACGACAAGTTGAGTTCTCCATTGATTTAATTCCTAGAGCAAGGTCTATATCGAAAAACCCTTATAGAATGGCCATAATGGAAGTAATTGAACAAAATAAACAACTAGAGGAATTGATTAATAATGGATTTATTCTCCCTCGTGTTTCTCCATGGGGATCCCCTGTTCTTTTGGTTAAGAAGAAAGATGGATCTATGAGGTTGTGTGTTGACTACAGGGAGATCAATGCTATATAAAAAAAGAACATGTACCCCTACCTCATATTGATGATTTATTTGACCAACTTCATGGATCTCAATACTTTTCAAAGATTGACCTTCGATCTGGATACCATCAGTTTTGTGTGAAGAAGGAAGAAATTCCGAAGGTAGCATTTCAAACATGGTACGGGCATTACGAGTTTACAGTAATGACTTTTGGATTGACTAATTCACCCTCTGTATTCATGGATCTAATGAATAGTGCTTTCATGGAATATCATGGTGATTTTGTGGTGGTATTTAATGATGATATCTTTTTTTACTCCAAATGCAATGAAGATCATGAAAATCACTTGCGCATTATCTTGAAGACTCAGAGAAGGCATGAATTATATGGGAATTTTATCAAGTGTGAATTCTGGCTTCAGGAGATTTTTTTTCTTGGTCATATTATCTCTAAGGATGGAATTTCCGTTGATCCTTCTAAGACCAAGGCAATCCATGAATGGACAACACCATCAAGTATAACTGTGGTACGCAGTTTTATTGGTTTGGCAGGTTATTATCGACATTTTGTCCCGAATTTTTCCCAATTGGATAAACCATTAACAAAGCTCACACATAAAGGGGTTAAATTTGTCTCAACAAAAGAGTGTGGATATTGTTTTAAAGAACTGCAGAGAAGATTAGTAAATGCTCATATATGGACTCTACCATCGGTGAATGATGGGTTCATTATTTATAGTAATGCATCAATGAAAGGACTTGGTTGTGTCCTTATGTAGAATGATAGGGTTATTTCCTATGCATCACGACTGCTAAAAATTCATGAGCAGAACTATCCTACTCATGATCTTGAGTTAGCTGTGGTAATCATTACCTTGAAGATATGGAGACATTTTCTCTATGGTGAAAAATGTGAGATATATACCATTCAAAAGAGTTTGAAATATAGTTTCTCACAAAAAGAACTCAACATGAGGGAAAGGTGATGGCTTGAACTAGTCAAGGAATATGATTGCATGATACACTACCACCAGGGGAAGGAAAATAAGGTTGCATATGCTTTGAGTAGAAAAGATCATGGAGTTTTGAATATGATGAGAGTATAAAGGGATCCTATTTTCATAGATCTAGTAATGATGGATATGTGAATCACCATGGAGGGTGAAACATCAAATCATTTTCAAATGGTTTCCAAACCATCTTGACTAGAATGGATACGGTGTTCTCAGGCCAATGATGAAGTGTTGAAAAAGAAGATTAAAGCTGTGAATGATGGGAAATTGAGTAACTTTGTGTTTGAAGATGGAGTTTTAAAATTTGGGAGGAGAATTTGTGTTCCCAATATACCTGATATAAAGAAGAAATTATTGGATGATTCTCATAGTTCCAATTTCTCTATACACCCTAGGAGCACCAAAATGTATAGAGATTTAAAGGGACATTTTTGGTGGGACAACATGAAGAGGGAGATTTCTGATTTTGTGTCAAGATTTATGGTTTTTCAACAAGTGAAAGCTCAAAGGCAACTACCTTGTGGAGTATTGCAACCTCTTCCCATACCTGAGTGGAAATGGGATAATATTACGATAGAATTTTTCATGGGACTACAGAAAACTCCTAGAAGGAATGACGCAATATGGGTCATTATCGATCATCTCACAATGTCGGAACATTCACTTGCTATAAGAGAAGATCTACCACATGAATGTCTAGCATGACTATATATTAACTAAGTTGTGACACTTCATGGAGTACCCCTGGCGATTGTCTCGGATCGTGATCCCCGTTTTACATCAAGATTTTGGAAAAGTCTTCAGAGGGCCTTGGATACTGAACTTCGTTTGAGCATTTCTTACCACCCTCAAACTGATGGACAATCAGAACGAACTATTCACACCTTAGAAGACATGTTGAGATCATTCTCACTTGACTTTCAGTCTATGCGGGATCAATATTTACCTCGGGTAGAATATTCCTATAACAATAACTTCCATTCAAGTTTCGGATGGCACCATATGAAGCGTTATATGGAAAGAGTTGTCGCACACCAACCTGTTTGGATGACGTTGGTGAAAGAAAACTTGTAGTCCCAGAACTGGTGGAGGAAATGATGGAAAAGGTGAATGTAATCAAAAACCACATCAAAGTAGCTCAAAGTAGGAAGAAGAGCTATGCCGACAACCGAAATAAGGATTTGAAATTTCAGGTAGGAGATCATGTTTTATTTAATGTATCTCCATGGAAGGGAGTAACACTTTCCGGTAAGAAGGGTAAATTGAGTCCCACATACATCGGACCCTTTGAAATTCCAGAACGAATTGGGGATGTAGGTTACCATTTGGAAATGCCGCCAAGTCTCTTCAAAGATCACGATGTATTCCACATATCATTGTTGAAAAAATACATGCCTGACCCAACACATGTACTCACCTATGAACAATTAGAACTGGAACCCGATATGTCTTATATTAAAGAGCCAGTCATGATTCTTGATACAAGAGAACAAGTGCTGAGAAACCGGACGACTCATCTGGTAAAAGTTCTATGCAGAATCCATAAGATGGATGATGCAACCTGGGATCCTGAGGAACATATGATGAAGAATCACCCGAGTCTTTTTATACAGTGATATTATATGATATTTCGAGGACGGAATTATTTGAAGGAGGGGAGAATGTAACACCCCAAGCTTCCACAGTACACTTCTCTTTGAATAAAATAGTAGCGTGTGTTACATGCAACTTTGAGTTCTAACACACACCACAACCAATCAATGTAGCCATTATGAATTGTAATACCTACTTTTTGAAATTTTATAATTTTTATTATTCAAAATGGACTTCAGTTTTGGATTCGGAATATCGAAAATTGCCTATGATGAATTTTTGGTATTTTTTTTAGAACTTCCAAATTTTTATGAATAGTGAAAAATACTTAAAAACAACTTTTTTAATCATAATAATTTATAGTGATAAATTATATTATTGAGTGGTTTTAAGGTATAATTAGAATATATTTTTACCATTTTATCCAATGGTGGTCATTAGAATTAATTTCACTTTGAAATTGGACATAAACATTTGTAAAACTTTTGATATATATTGTTTCTTAAAAACACGCTATTTGTCATGACAACGGGAATTAATTGTAAAATTAATTAATGCAACATACATTTTTTGAATTTTGTAAAATATACATCATTTTTGAATTC
Source organism: Viscum album (assembly GCA_963277665.1). Taxonomy (NCBI): domain Eukaryota; kingdom Viridiplantae; phylum Streptophyta; class Magnoliopsida; order Santalales; family Viscaceae; genus Viscum; species Viscum album. The sequence continues at coordinate 910,713,830 of OY728148.1, forward strand.
AGAATATCAATTATATCTTAGGGTGAAATTTTGGCATTGTTCTGAAAAACTTCAATTTTTGATGAATAGTGAAACCACTAAGTGGTAGTTAAAAAACTTATTTTTCGTTTAAATGAAACATTAAAACTTCTATTAATTGATTTTTAAAAATCTGACATACATGGTTTCCATTATGAAGTAAAATGTGGTTCAATGGGATTAGAATAAATTTTTTGGTGAATAGTAACTTTTATGTTTAATTAATCGCGATTAAAGGTAATTAGTGAAATTTAAGGTAAAAATGATATTATAAAAATTTGTAAATACCATTACACTTTTCCTACTATTATTGGATGAGTAATGGCCGACCAAAAAAATCCATGGGTCAACATGCAGACCCCATGGAGCCACTTGGGTAAGAAAATGACATTAATAAATTTTTATTTAAAGTAAAGATAAAATTGTCACAAACATGTGTTTTTTTACTAAAACAATTTTTATAAGGGGTTATAGAAGTCATATTTTAGACTATAAATATTAATTGGAAATATAAGAATATTTCCTACATCATGACAGTTTTTTATAATTTTTAGACATTAAATAAATTAAAATATTTATGACACCATGAGGATGCAACGATTTCCTCATTAATTAACGATTTAAATAAAATGAAAAGATAATTTAAAATATAAGCCTTATACTTGTCAAAAACCTATTGTATGAGTGGATTTAAAAGCCTTATCACCTTATCCTAGAAATATATCATTGTGGGGCCTTTAGAATCCGAAAAGAATTTCATAATAAAGTATCATATCAATCTTTCCAAGAGTGCCCCTCCTCTCCTATTATAAAAGGCTCCCACCTCTACCACCTTATTCAAACCATCAAGCCATTTGGATCAGCCAAAATATGCCCAAATAATCTCTCGACTTCCCTCTATTACTCCTAGATTCCTCACTTTGGCATAAGTCTTCCCAAGGAAGCCTTTGGCTCAAATCAAAAAGAGTTGCCTGATTTTAAGGTAATGTCTTCTATTATGTTATTTTGGTTTATTTTCCTTCTCCAACCACATAAACTATTTTTATTCATTTATTTTGTAACATAACCAGTATCTTCAATATACTAGGATGTTTTTTGAGAATTATTTTATTTACACTTACACACACCTTCATCTAATGGTTAATGAACATACTGTTTCTGTGTGTGGCGAAATACTGCCTCATGAAATGATGATTGTTCAATATTTTTTTAACACCTATAATGGTGGCCATTATGATGAAACTATTTTTATATATGATATATATTATGTTTTTGTTTTTATTATGATTTTGTATTTTTAATTTGTGGAATACCTTTATGATTTCCATTATGGGTAAATGCGATAATTTCCTTTTAGGATATGCGGACTACCACCCCCTCAAAGTGATTTGAATCGTTAATGCCATATGTGGGATGTATAAAGGATGGAGTTAATGGAATTATACGTTATATAATACTGGAATTATATTACACCTTTATATAATTATAATTTCTTTCCATTAAATATGAAATTAAAATGAAGTAGCGTTTTTGCGTACTTACGTCTTACCGTCTCCATGAACAGTGCATTTCAATTCTTACCTCTAAATGTTATGTAATATTATAAATGCATGTATATACTGGATATATATGATATATATGATATCTACATCATGAATATAATTATGGATATATTGGATATTCCACCACATTAACAACATGTAATTATAAGAACATTATTTTTGACTCAAGTACCAAAGATCGACAAAACGACCGTTATTAACTTAAATAATTACATAATGTTCATAACATGGTAATTAGTGATATAAAAGGAATAATAAACTTGAAAAAGGTTCTTAAGAAATTATATATTAACTCTAGTTTATTATTCATGAGGTTAAAGAATGGTCGAGTCAAGACTAACACAAGGTAATGGAACTTCTTAACCCAATTTTTGTTCTTTGGGTTAATCCCCTACATTAAAATTATGTCATGATATTATTATGTACTATCTTGTATTTGTAATTTGTTTATGTGTACTTATACTGAATACACATAATACATCTATTTCATTTGAAAAATGATCTTTGTAAGGGACTTCTTCTCAATCTCCATTCATTGAGGCATATTTTGTTTGATACACAAATTTCTTTTATATGGTGTATAATTCCTTTGGATTTTACACTTATTCAAAAGGAATATTTTTATATGAATCATTTTACTAAACGGATAAAAGGAATGTTTCTCTTGTGGTACGTATGCTGCGACAATGACTTGTCTGCCACCGTGACCATTATTTGCGTTTTGGCTTCCTTTACAAACCATAACATGCTTTTAAATGAAAAATAAATACCATGATTTAATTTTATTTTATTTTGGAATTAAATATGGTTTTTGAAAGCATTTTTATTATATCAATGTGTTGTATTGAAATCTTGTGATTGAAATGTGGAAATGTTATTTTTTCCTTTATGCATGTTTTATGTGATACGATTATGTTGTGGTTTATGATATGTTTAAACCTGTTCATATGAGGAATTCATTGGCCATAATAAGGGATGGTTGTAGTCCGCTATAGCTCCTCGATGCATCGGCAGGTCTCATGAGACAAACTAGTGTCTTGGAATGAGGCCTTGAAAAAATCTTATTTGTAGTCATGGCATGAGGCCTTGGATATGTGGTTATGATAGTCTGGAATTATGCATTCCACCATTATGAATGTGTTTATTGATATTTCATATGATTATTCGACTAGTAGAATATACATGTGAATAAGTAAATGTCATTATTTAATTTTATTTTTCCATATTATGCTGAATTTCATGTTTAAAAGGCTTTTTTTTATTCATACATTGCCTTAAATGTTAATGTTTATTTGGGAAAACTTCCACTATATTGTTATCCTTACTAAGAATATGAGCTCAACCCTTACAGTGTTTTAATTTTTCCAGGATGTGAAGAATTATATTATGAATGACCTTACGGGATAGTATGAGGGGATATGAAGACAAGATGTTGTTTAAGTTTTGTTTTACTCTATGATGTAATGTAAAACATTTGAATGTATATAGTGTTTCAAAGACTACTAAACTAATCTGTCTTTCGAGACTTGATCTTTTGTGACCATGCCAATGTTACGCAATATTGCACTGACTCTGGGTAACTGGTGTAAAGACCTGAAGCTTGACGTACATGGACATTACATTACTTTAGTGGAATAATTAATACATAACAAAAAAAAATACACACACGGAATGTAATAGTTTAGTGTCTTTGGAAACTTGGAACGTAATCTTCTAATCGTGGTGAAGGATCTTCAACATTTCCATAAAGATCTTCCCCTTTTATTTCTAACCTAAAACCATTCTTTATATCCTGGGGAAAAGAAAACATAAAAAGGGTGAGCTCAAATGCTCAGTATGTGTGAGCATGGATAAAATAAAACATGCCATATACATTTGAACATAAAAACATGAACACAATGTTTAAACATCAAAATCTTGAGCAACGACATAAAACATAGAAGTACATAAGGCATAGATCATATTGGAACGTAAACCATGATAAAATAGCATGGGAATAAAACATGTAATTGTGGAATTCATTAAGCACATGTAATGATTTCCATAGTAGCCAAGTCATTGCTGCCAAGACCATCTTAGTGGACATGGTCCCATTCTGAATCGAGTTCACTCCTCGTTTCAGTCCTGTATTACTGAACCGGTTTAACCTGCCATTCCAGCCATGTCTATCTCATGAGATATAAATATTTACCCAATTCATTGGAGGGAGATATAGGTCCCACCCATCTCATAATTAAATCATTCTTACTTGGGCCACAAAATAAACATACAACATTCATAATAACCCAACAAATAAAATGGGTTTCATAAACATCATCCCATCATCACATACTCCATATAAAAGAAATGGATATCATTTCATAATAAAAAAAGTGAAACCATTTCAATCATAGAGACATTACAGTTGAAACATAAACATATGAAATAATTTCATCTTAGATGGAAAATGGTTTTGATAAAACACTTGTAATGAATTCTTGAGGAAAATATCCTTTCTTTTCTAAAATCTATTTCTTTTCACAAAACGTCATGCAATTTTAAAAGAAAGAGATTTTATTGAAAATATTCATGAAATATTTTGGAGGAATCTTCATGAAAATAAGGCTTTATAAAACCGTAAAAATCCGTTCGTGCCGTATATGATAAAAGAAAAACATTCTTTTCGTTCTTTTGCCGGAAAAGTCAAAAAGTACCTCGTAACGTAAACAAAAGAAAGATTCCTTACATACCATGTAGTAAAAGTCAAAAAGTCAAAAAATGGGTAAAAAAGATATTAAACATTCATGAAAACACTTTTATAAAACATAGACATGGATGATATAAGTAACCCCAGTTAATACTTATGAATAAGAAATCTCAGATAAAAATGAGATTTTCAAAATTATCCCTTACCTTAGGTTTGATATGCTTCGTACATATCCGAACATCCTGTATAATGATTTAAATAATGTTATTGACTAATTACAGAATCATATTAATTGTTATGATATCATATATGGTTCACTTATGACTTTATATTACCCGTTCATTTGTAAATTCCATGTTAAAGAGCATTTTGGGTAAAATCGTTTCATTTGTCGTCCGTGTTTTGACTTGTAATTATTCATATAATTACTTAGATCATGATTACATACATCCAGATTGTAAAACATGATTTATATATAATATATATTCAGAATATACATATATATAATAGATTGATAAATGGAAATAAATACACCGTTCATGGAGACGGTAGGCCGTACATACGCATGAACGTTGTTTTCATTTCCTCATTGAATTGAATTGAATTAATTGGATGACATAAATATATATATATATACATAAATCCAGTATCATTATTATTCCATATATTTCATAAATACTTATTATATATACTTTATAATCAATTATGAATGGTTAATCATTGAGAATGAATCTCATCGCGTCGTGGCGACGGTATTCCGTACGTACGCACGAGCGATGATATCGTTCCCATGATCGGGGAATTTTATTGGAGTGTATGTATACTATTACAGAATCAATATCACCTTAAAATAATGATATATAGTTATTATTTACACCATTATACCCATCCAAGTAAGGTGGTGGTGGAAAATAGATTACACCACGGCGTGGAGACGGTATTCCATACGTACGTACGCGCGGTGATTTCGTTTTCCATAGGATGGATAGATGGACAAATATGGTTGTTTCATACTTATAATAACATATCAGTATATGAGTGATACTGATGTTATTACTTAATAATGAAACAACCTAAGAAGAATAAGTAGAAGAAGAAATAAAGTTGAAAGAATCGGTAACGAACATGACCTCTTCTTTGAAACGCCTCTTTGAGACCTCCTCTTAGGGGACTAAAATTGGTATTTGGAGAAGACCAGGACCTCTAGGATGTTTCTAGAGAAGTGGAGAAGAGAATTGGTCAGGGTTTGGACGATCTTGAAGGCTCAATGTGGTGTGTGTAATAGAGGGAGGAGGTGCCCTTTTATATGGGAGGAGAGGGGAACCTTTGGAATTCATAAAAATATTAATTTATAATAAGTCTATCCCCACATAAAAACCTCCGAAATGACTGATATTCGAAGCTTAGATGAGATAGGGTCGTAATATAATCAAAAAATAAAATTTATACATGTTTGGATCTTATTTTAAACCTTATCATTTTGATTTATCATTATTTAATCTATTTATGTTTATTTGTGGTAATGAAATTATAAATTTTAAATTATAACAAATAATTACTTAATTGTTGTGAATTATCCATAATTGGTTACATTATAACATTATAGACCATATAAATTGAAATTTATAATTTTTAAATATTTTTGTGATTTTTAAACAATTAAATAATATGTTATTTTTATAAAATAACAGTAGTGTTATTTTTGACACTATTCATTTATTTGAATTTTAATAAAATATATAAAGTAGATATGATCGAAAAAAAGCTTTAATAGATTAATAAAAGGTCATATGTATCTATAAAATTAGTGTATAACATTAAATAGTTCGTATAATATTTATTTTATTATTTTTAAAACCATTTATTTGGTTTATCACTTAATAAAATAATTACTAAAACATTTTTGTATAATTATTTAATATACTTATCTGTTGCATAAAAATTAAAAATAAGATCCTATTCTGAAGATAAATATATTACCTTTCACAATAATTCTTTTACTCGAATTTATCATCTTAAATTCACAATATTTAAATTGATATATTTATTAAATTATGAAGGTGACAACTTTGACATCATTTAAAATAATATAATATAAGTGTCATAATCGCTTTTATAAGTCTCCCATTTGTCAAATATTCGACCATTGGATGATTATGGTTTACATGTACATGACCAATAAGTTTTGGTCAGGGTTTTGGGCATTTTATGGTTACTATTAGTTTAATAAAACTATATTCTTGATTTTTCACTAGATAAACAATTTCTGCATCACTATTGTGTTACAATTAATGATAATTATTTAATCCCTAAAAATTATAAATAAATTTATATGATTTAGATAATTTCAATAGATTTTTGGAGACTATTCATGTTCGAAGTTTCATGATGTTTATCACTAAATTAAAATTAATATACTTATAATATTTAAGAGAGTGACATGTTGTCACTTTCTTTGGTTTTAATAATAATTAAGTTATTTTAATGGAAAAATGACCATTAAATGATTCTAATCGGACCCTTAGGTGATATGGGTCGACTTATAGTTATCCAATAAGATTTTGGCAGGTGTTAGGGTAATTTTATAATCTGATATTTACCCTTAATTACGCGATTTACCTTTAACTATAGTAAATAAAATTTACCGTAGTTACTATTCATAATGCCCAAAAATAAATAATAGTCTATTAATATAATTTGGACCCACTGATTCCAAATATGGAATCCATTTTTCTAAATTCAATATATAGAAGTTGTTGAAATTAAATTAAAATTAATCTCATTGTCGAATGAAAATGGGTTTTTGTTTAAAACATTACAAAAGATTGAATTGATTTAACCTACGAATTCAATGTAAAATCAATGCTAATGACATACATTATATTAAATGGTAAAAATGTATTCTATTTATACATTAAGATCATTAAATATTATAATTTAACCACATTTATTATTACGATGAAAAAAGTTGTTTTTAATTAAAATATAGCGTGTTTTTACTATTCATTAAAATATGAAAGTTATCAGAATGACATGAAAATTTTATCCAAGGAAATATTTTATATCCTTATTCCAAATAATAATTTCATTTTGTAAAATTGAACTTATAATCTTGTAAAAAAACTAAATTTAATGTGGGTGATCCATCAAAAGGCGGCAAAACTACATTTTTTGAAAAATACTTATTTTTCCAGAAAAATTTATTTTGTTCACATAAAATGTTTTAGAATATTTATAAGATGAATAATAATGTTATAAAATTCAAAATTTAGTTAATAGTATTCATAACGGCTAGTTCATAATAATATTATAAAAATATATCGTTGTTTATTAAAACTTAGTATTGCGTACAACACACGCTATCGAGGAAGGTCGCGATTACGTGTAATGCAAGCCAAGTCGATGTTCCGTGTTGTGCAAGAATCCTTTGTTGTTTCATATAATAGAATCCAACCATATTTTATTTATACATTGAATATATATATATATAAACACACTCAATGTTGCGTAGAATGACTATTATAAAACGAATTTGAAATTGTGTGTAACACGATCCAAGAATAGCATTGCGTATACTGCAAGTTAATACAGTGTTGTGTATAATACAAGATAAACTTGGTGTGGTGTATAATAGAAGACTTCAATGAAATTAAAAGAATATTTTTCATAAAATCTCAGGGTGTTACATTCTACCCCACTTAAAATGAATTTCGCCCTCTAAATTCGTCGGGTTTATAAATGGTTTGCTACTTGAAAATTTCTTTAATAGAAACCCACATAGTAAATAGGAATACAAAAATTTGAATTTAAAAACTAATGTATGAAACGTAACAGTTACCCAAATTAACTAATCACTGGGTTTCCACATAGGAGAACATAGGCGAAAATATGTATATGGAAGAGAAATCTAACCATCATGATCTGATGGAGAGTGGTAGAGAACATGGCTTTGAAAAAGACATGAATCACAAATCCATAGATTTGTGATGATCTATGGTACCTTATGATTCATCGGATATAAGAGAAATAGGTCAAAATTTTTGGTTTTCAATATCATTTCCCTAAAGTTGAAAATTTTGAATTAGAAGAAATATTTGCTTGATTTTGGTACAATCTCACTGTTGTTCGTGGTTTGAACAATTTCCACTTCATCCCTTAAAGAAATGTAGTTGAATTTGTTATTTGTGAAGAGTTAGCAGATCATGTGATAGAATGATGGGTCATTCCATCTGTTTCATGAAAAGTTATCCAATATACATAAGTCTATATATGGTGAGGTTAATCATAGATGAATCCCAAAATGAACTTATACTTCATATATCATACCTATTAATAAAATAAAACTAGTTTATACTAACCAAGGACTTCCTGTAGGACAGTGGTAGGCGATAAAGGTCAGTCGCACTTTGGTTGTGGGTTCGATTCCCACAGCCTTGTCCGACGCGATGGGCTGTCACCCGTTCTACAGGTTGTCCCTTTTATAAAACGACTCTACTATAACATCCCATCAATAATATCGAAAAAAAATTTATCCTTAAACAATACTAACTTCTGTCCAACATAATCCATTCCAATCTTTAGGGTTATCTAAAATACTTCGTTCCAAGATCATAGTATAAAGAAAATAATTACTTGAAATGTCATCATCCTAAGCATGTGAATACCATCGTTGATCCCCCATATATCGTGTTGGTCACATTCCAATCATGTATTCTCTTGAAAAATGAATACCCATTAAACCTTATTGAAAACATGAATGTTGTTAATTTTTAACACATTACCTATACCAAAATCCCAAAAATTATATATACTCAAACCATAATATCACTTAGTCCTTATATCAGTCATGAGCTCATGAATACAATCAAACATCTCATTATCTTCGTATCCCTTCATTATGCACATACCATTTGATATCCAAAAATATATGAATAACCTTTCATGGTTATTGGTACCATTAATCATACACTTTCAAAACATAAGGAATGGAAACAGTGTAACAATCCTTCGATGTCTCTTTCTTCCATAGTACCATGAGATTACATATACAACATTACACTTGATAAACATGTAATCATTCCACTGCCTTCTAAAACCATTGAACGAGCGTCAACAATTCTTTCAACTCACATATCATTTGTAGTCTCTTCATCATCATCAACATAAATACTACCAATATTAATACACTTATTCTCTTCATGAGAACTTCCCTTAGGGAATTGGTTTGCATAATTCCCGTACATTCCACATTTAAAACATTTAACCATTGTTGATGTCATAGCAATACCATTATCATCATCTATGGTGTTAACTGAACCTTTTCCTTTGCACTTATTGGCTTTGTGTCCTTCTTTTCCACAACCAAATCATCTTCCAGTTCCTTTGAAACAATCTCCCCAATGCCTCTTCCCACATGATTTACATAAGGGAAATTGAAATTTCTTTCCTCTGTGAACCTCATGAAACTCCATATTTCTCTTATTATCTGAGTCGGGAAACATACCAAAGTTGAGATTATTGATCATATTATGAGATTTCTGATTAGGCATAATAACGATTTTTGGACATCCAAATCCCGTTTCATTTGGTTTCTCATGAAGAATATCATTCCATTGTCCAGAATATCCTCCATTATGATGAATCTTCTTGTTTCCAGCAATTTTCTAAAACCCAAAAAGAATAGTGTGAGAGGAAAAAATCATGCTAGGGAAAACAACATAGTAAAGGGGGAGTATCCTCAATATCTAACATTTTAGGTAAAATTCTATGATCGTTACCTTAGTTCTAGGACTATATCCTATACATATACTTATCCTTAGGGACATCCCTAGACATACCTTAGAAATATCTCTAGGGATATCACTAACGTTTTCGCATCCTAGTTTCCAAAGGATGACTAATCATTTCCTCTGATACCAACTATAAATACCTGAAGCATGGCGTACATGGACATTACATTACTTTAGCAGAATACTTAATACATAATGAAAAAGACACACAAGGACCGTAATAGTTTAGTTTCTTTGGAAACTTGGAACATAATCTTCTAATCGTGGTGAAAGATCTTCAACATCTCCCATAAAGATATTCCCCTTTTTTTCTTACCTAAAACCATTATTTATATCCTGGGGAAAAGAAAACATAAAAAGGGTGAGCTCAAATTCTCAGTATGGGTAAGCATGGATAAAATAAAACATACCATATAAATTTGAACCTAAAAGCATTAACACAATGTTTAACCATAAAAATCTTGAGCAACGACATAAAACATGGAAGTACATAAGGCATAAATCATATTGGAACGTAAACCATGATAAAATAAAATGGGAATAAAACATGTAATTGTGGCATCCATGAAGCACATGTAATGATTTCCATAGTAGCCAAGGCATTGCTGCCAAGACCATCTTAGTGGACAAAGTCCCATTCTGAATCGAGTTCACTCCTCGTTTCAGTCCTATATTACTGAACCAGTTTAACCTACCATTCCAGCCATGTCTATCTCATGAGATATAAATCTTCACCCAATGCATTGGAGGGAGATATAGGTCCCACCCATCTCATAATTAAATCATTCTTACTTGGGCCACAAAATAAACATACATCATTCATAATAACCCTAACAAATAAAATGGGTTTCATAAATATCATCCCATCATCACATAATCCATATAAAAGAAATGGATATCATTTCATAATAAGAAAATTGAAACCATGTCAATCATAGAGACATTACACTTGAAACATACACATATGAAATAATTTATTCTTAGATGGAAAAGGGTTTTGATAAAACACTTGTAATGAATTCTTGAGGAAAATATCCTTTCTTCTTCAAAATCAATTTCTTTTCAAAAAAACGTCAGTCAATTTTAAAAGAAATAGGTTTTTTTGAAAATAGTCATGAAATATTTTGGAGGAAGCTTAATGAAAATATGGCTTTATAAAACTGTAAAAATACATTCGTTCCATATATGTTAATAGGAAAACATTATTTTCGTACTTTTGTCGGAAAAGTCAAATAGTACCTCGTAACATAAACAAAAGAAAGATTCCTTACATACCATGTAGTAAAAGTCAACAAGTAAAAAATGGGTAAAAATTATATAAAACATTCATGAAAAAACTTTTATAAAACATAGACATGGATTATATAAATAAGCCCAGTAAATACTTACGAAAAAGCTATCTCGGATAAAAATGAGATTTGCAAAATTATCCCTTACCGTAGGTCTGATATGCTTCGTATGTATCCAAAATTCCTGTATAATTATTTAAATAATGTTATTGACTTATTAAAAAATCATATTAATTGTTATGATATCATATATGGTTCACTTATGACTTTATATTACCCATTCTTTTGTAAATTCCATGTTAAAGAGCGTTTTGGGTAAAATCGTTTCATTTGTCGTCCGTGTTTGACTTGTAATTATTCATATGATTACTTAGATCATGATTAATTACATACAGAATGTAAAAAATTATTTATATATAATATATATTTAGAATATACATATATATAATAGATCGATAAATGGAAAGAAATACACCATTCATGGAGACAGTAGGCCGTACGTACGCATGAACGTTGTTTTCGTTTCTCATTGAATTGAATGGAATAAATTGGATGAAATACATATATATATATATATACATAAATAAAATATCATTATTATGCCATATATTTCATTATTACTTATTATATATACTTTATAATCATTTATGAATGGTTAATCATTGAGAATGAATCTCATCGCGTCGTGGAGACGGTATTCCGTACGTACGCATGAGCGATGATATTGTTCCCATAATTGTGGAATTTTATTGGAGAGTATGTATACTATTACAGAATAAATATCAATTTACAATAATCATATATATTTATTATTTACACCATTATACCCATCCAAGTATGGTGGTGGTGGAAAATAGATTACACCACGACGTGGAGACGGTATTCCGTACGTATGTACGCGCGGTGATTTCTTTTTCTGTAGGATGGATAGATGGTGAAATAGGGTTGTTTTATACTTATAATAACATATAAGTATATGAGTGATACTGATGTTATTACTTAATAATGAAACAACCTAAGACGAATACGTAGAAGAAGAAATAAAGTTGAAAGAATCGGTAACGAACATTACCTCTTCTTTGAAGCGCCTCTTTGAGACCTCCTCTTAGGGCACTATAATTGTTCTTTGGAGAATACCAGGACCTCTAGGATGTTTCTAGGGAAGTGGATAAGAGAATTGGGCAGGGGTTGGCCGATATTGAAGGCTCAAAGTGGTGTGTGGAAGAGAGGGAGGAGGTTCCCTTTTATAAGGGAGGAGAGGGGCACCTTTGGAATTCTTAAAAATATTAATTTATAATAAATCTAACACCACTTAAAATCCTCCAAAAATGACTCATATTTAAATATTAGATGAGATAGGGTTGTTATCTAATCAACCAATCAAATTTATACGTGTTTGTATCTTATTTTAAACTTTATCATTTTGATTTATCCTTATTTAATCTATTTAAGTTTATTTGTGGTAATAAAATTCTAAATTTTAAATTATAACAAATAATTACTTATATTTTGAGAATTATCCATAATTGGTTACTTTATAACATTATAGACCATATAAATTGAAACTTATAATTTTTAAATATTTTTGTGATTTTTAACCAATTTTATAATATGTTATTTTTATAAAATAACAATAGTGTTAATTTTGACACTATTCATTTATTTGAATTTAAATAAAATATATACAGAAGATATGTTCAAACTAAAAGCTTTAATAGATTCATAAAAGTTCATATGTATCTATAAAATTAGTTTATCACATTAAATAGTTCATATAATATTTATTTTATTATTTTTAAAACCATTTATTTGGTTTAACTCTTAATAAAATAATTACAAAAACATTTTTGTATAATTATTTAATATACTGATTTGTTGCATAAAAATTAAAAATAAAATCCTATTAGGATGATAAATCTATTACCTTTCACAATAATACTTTTACTCGAATTTATCATCTTAAAATCACAATATTTAAATTTTTATATTTATTAAATTAGAAGGTGACAACTTTGGCATCATATAAAATAAAATAATATAAGTGTCATAATAACTTTTATAGGGATCCAAATGGTCAAATATTCGACCATTGGATGATTATGGTTTAAATTTACATGACCAATAAGTTTTGGTCAGGGTTTTGGGCATTTTATGGTTACTATTAGTTTATTAAAAACTATATTCTTTATTTTTCACTAGAAAAACAATTTCTGCATCACTATTGTGTTACAATTAATGATAATTATTTAATCCCTAAAAATTATAAATAAATTCATATGATGTATATAATTTCATTATATTTATGGATACTATTCATTTTCGAAGTTTCATGAAGTTTATCACTAAATTAAAATTAATATACTTATAATATTTAAGAGAGTGACATGTTGTCACTTTCTTTGGTTTTAATAATAATTAAGTTATTTTTATGGACACAGGTTCATTAAATGATTCAAATTCGACCCTTAGGTGATATGGGTCGACTTTTAGTCATCCAATAGGATTTTGGAAGGTGTTAGGGTAATTTTATAATCTTATATTTACCCATAATTACCTGATTTACCATTAACTATGGTAAATAAAATTTACCGTAGTTACTATTCATAATGCCCAAAAATATAAAGTAGTCTATTAATATAATTTGTACCCAATGATTCCAAATATGGAATCCATTTTTCCAAATTAAATACACAGAAGTTTCAGAAATTAAATTAAAATTATTCCCATTGTCGAAAGAAAACGGGTTTTTGTTTAAAACGTTACAAAAGATTGAATTGATTTAACCTACGAATTCAATGTAAAATCAATGCTAATGACATAAATTATATTAAATGGTAAAAATATGTTCTATTTATACTTTAATACCATTCAATATTATAATTTAACCACATAAATTATTACGATGAAAAAAGTTTTTTTTAATTAAAATATAGCGTGTTTTTACTATTCATTAAAATATGAAAGTTATCAGATTAACATGAAAATTTTATCCATGGTAAAATTTTATATCCTTATTCCAATGAATAATTATATTTTGTAAAATTGAACTTATAAACTTTTCAAAAACTAGATTTAATGTGGGTGCGCCATCAAAAGGCGGCAAAACTGTATTTTTTGAAAAATACTTATTTTGCCCGAAAAATATATTTTTTTCACATAAAATGTTTTAGAAAATTTATAAGATGAATAATAATGTTATAAAATTAAAAATTTAGTTAATACTATTCATAACCGCTAGTTCATAATAATATTTTAATAATATATCATTGTTTAGTAAAACTCAGTATTGCGTACAACACACGCTATCGAGGAATGTCATGATTGCATGTAATGCAAGCCAAGTCAGTGTTCCGTGTTGTGCAAGAATCCTTTGTTGCTTTATTTAATAGAATAGAACCATATTTTATTTATACATTGAATATATATATATATATATATATATATAAACACTCAATGTTGCGTAGAATTACTATTATAAAACAAACTTGAAATTGTGTGTAACACAATCCATGAATAGCGTTGCGTATAATGAAAGTTGATATGGTGTTGTGTATAATACAAGATAATCTTGGTGTGGTGTATAATAGAAGGCATCAATGAAATTAAAAGAATATTTTTCATAAAATCTCAGGGTGTTACAACTGGGGTCGGGGCGTTACATAACATCAATTTGAAAGGGTCTATACTCATTAGTATATAGGATATCTAAATGATTTATTGTCCTTCAACATTAAAAAATGGTTATTAATTCATGTTGAAATGAAGACAAGTGTGATATCTTTTAAGTGGATTTATATCAAAAGATTTTAAAATAACAGATTGATAGATCTTTTTTATACACCTCTCATTTTCATATCCCATATGGTGATTCCGTAAATGAATGTGAAATGAATCATGAGAACATGATTAATTATCAATTTCATATATATGATTTTTAATTTAATATATATATATATATATAACAATAATTAAATTTTATATACCATTAAATATATTGTTTATAAAAAAACAACTTTCATTTCCTAACATGAAAATAAAAATACTTTTTCTAGGAAGGAAAATAAAATTTTATTCTTGGTAATATTTGGTACAAAGTAAAAATATATTAAACATCAAATAACAATTTATAGAAAATAATACATGCTGCATTATATATCCCTTGTTTTTAGATGAAGTGCATTGGATTCATTAAGATACATCTTATCATTTGAAGTCATTTATAATTTACCTAGTTCTTACCTTGGGATACATATGTTACAGTGAATAGCTATAACTAATGTCCAATGTACAGTGCTATAAATATTTTAATAGATAAGAAAAACACAAATATATTTTCCATGTTTTATTATAAAGGTGGAATTAGTATTATTTTTGATCACATATTCATATCTAAATCATACTATATTTTGTTTCATTGATTTCCATTGTATCTTATTAATTTTTAAGAAAGTTTCCCTTAATCCTTAAACATGGAAGAAATCTTAACAACCTTATACTTTTTCTATATTACTTTATTATTTTTTAGGTATACCATCTTTTTATTCACCGTGTATTTATAAACTTGGGTAATTAATGTAAGAGGTTATAATGGAGTCTTCACACTATCCCATATGTAATAATTCACAATAAAACTGGAGAAGCTCCTTGGTAGTGACTATAGGATAAGATCTATCCATATGTTTACAGGAATAATAATTCTTGAGATCTCAAAGTTATATATATATTGAATCATCATTAATATATATGGCATATATATAAGTATATTTTTGTGTTTTCACATTAACAGAGCACTGGATATCTCATATATATTTTCATGACTTTTCTTAATAATGGTTATGATAGTGAGATATCATGCTATATATATTCATATATTGGTGTTAATTTTTGGGCTCTATAGTCAAAAAAATAATATTAATCACCGAAAATATATGTCACTTTCCCCTTTTTAAGGTATACAGATACTTCTTCCTCACTAGTCACTTTTATTGGAGTCTTTGGATTTAAAGTTTGTAATGAATATAATTACAATTAATGAAATAGTATAATGCATGACTCCAAATGGAATTTCTATAAATTACTGATGTTGATAATTTTATCTTTCACAATTGTGGATCATATTGATAATTTAAATTCATTGGGTACCTCATTTCTATTATAAATAACATAAGAATTTCAGTACATTATTATATTTACAAAATAAGTTATTTGATTTTAAATTAATGAATATCCATCAATTATATTAAATCCTAATATACCGTAGCATTGATATGTAATATTTTATTTCTTGGACATTCTTATGGGATGGATATTTGTTATACTTATCACAACCCAAATGTGTCCATGGTCAATTATCAGTTTTTATTTAGGTAGGATGGTCACTGACAAACTTCTTCTAACTAATATCTTAGTGATCTGATAGTTATATTCCCCAATCCATTAATACCATGATAATATTTCCTCAAAACAATACCTCAAAATCTTTATGATATCTAGATAAGGGTACCAATCGTGTTATAAAATAGGCTATGTCAACCTATAACCATCATTAGATTTATCTATTAGATGGTACTATTTTGGTGACACCTAGAAGAACCACTATGATATATTGTATCCATTCTAAATTTCATAATGGATGTATATACTGAGATTATATAAAAATATGACATTTTTTAATCCTTATACATAAATTAATAATTTTTTCATAATATATCATTGCTAAAATTAAGTGGATATTATTATGTTAATAACCAATTTTTTGGTAAAATATTCTTATATCATAATATATTTTAATTAAATACTATCTATTTTTTATTGTTTGGTTTATGTAATGAAAATAATTTTTAGAAGTGAAATTTTAATTTTCATTTAATTTAATGAATTATTTTTTAAAACTGTCACATAAAACACACACACTTACATGGTTTTATGTATTTTATTTAATATAATTTTAATATTATTGATAATTTTTAATATAGTTTTTGATCAGTGATCACATTATTAGTATAAATATAATTTTGTAACTAATCCAACTGAATCCGAAAAATGATGTGGTGGATAGAATAAATATAAAAGTACCCTATGATGTTCGTTAATTAGATATTCTAACGAAGGAAAAATATCTTGTATTTTTCCCTGACTAAGACCATAATGAGATCCAGAGTCTTAAAAAAGAGATAAAAATTTTAATTTAAAAGTTTAAGCCCATTGATATCATGACCCAAACCATGTTTGTAAAATATCACCATGATAATCTCACTGTTCCACACCTTACTATTAGGGAGTATGTCGGTGCAATAAAGGTAAACGTATCAAGACCATAAATTTTTTTAAATTTATATTACATAAAAATGTATATAATTTTATATCAATTGATTTTTTTAAATGATTTTGGTTTTTATTCAATTAAATAGAAAATATATTTTCAAGTAATATTCAAATTCAAATAAACGGTTTATTTTTATTATTAATGGATTTTTGTAATAAATAATATTTTAATAAACATGTTATTCTTAATTGAGAATTATTAATTATAAATGGAGTGTACTTTTTATGAATTGAAATGTACTTTTTATAAGGGTTCAAAAATTGTTATTATCAAGAAATACAGCATTATTAAAAATATTTAAAATATTATTTTAAAATAAAAAATTAAAATAATTATAAAATTATTTAGAAAAATTAAATATTTATTTTCGAATCAGAACATCGATGTTATCCGAAGGTGAAATTTTTATATTTTTATAAGGTAGTCATATTTTCTGGTAAAAATTATATATCATATAAATTTAATGATTTTTTATGACATCATATTGACCCAAAAATGATGTAATAAAAACTATAATTTGTATTATCAATCCAATATATATTTTACCATTAATATAATTTTATTTTAAGATAATTTTATTATATGTATAATTCCCTTTTGATTCCTCAAAAATGAGTAATATATTTTATTATTTTAAATTCATTTCATTAATAATCCAACTCACCTAGACATAATAAAGAATAATATTTTAATATACTGAGCCATTTTACTAATAAAATCATGAAAACATCACCCATTTTGAAAGAACCATGGGCAAAATCCATGGCATCGTTTTTGGATTTCAATATTTAATTATATAGATTCCAAAACCTACGTTTGTGAAATATTAAAGAATTTCCCTTTCATTTCCTATATAAACCCAGCCCATGTTCTCAATAATCCCCTCGTCAAGATTTAGAATTGATACATTCTAGTAATGGTTCCTTCATTTCTCATTTTTATCGAAGTTTCAATATATTGTTACACAATATTATTTTCAATTAAAAATGATGTGTTATGTTTTCAACAACAACCATACAATACATACTATATTTTAATGATGAAATAACAATTTATTTCTCATTAATCCATCCCATGAATATCTTTTACCATGCAAAACATTCATAAGATTAATTTCATTTCACCCTTTTCTTCATGTTTGCTTATTATGTTACGTCTTTTATTTCCAAATTAAAAATGTTGGTAATTGAATTTACATGACCTTATTACTTTAATTTTAATTTATATATAATGAAATCCTCTTTCTCTCTCATTAACCCTTTTTAATTATTTTTATCCCATGCTATTAGGCTCATGAATTTTGATCGTGAATTTACATTCCAAATGAATTATTTAGTGAAATCAATACCAATTACCTATCAAGCATTTATTTTTATGCACATATATAGTTTTATTGATAAAATGAATGTATTTATTTCTCACTACGTGATCATGGAATAAATTATTATGATGAATGAATCCATGTTTTATAATCTATGAGCACACTAAAGTATAATAATGAAATGAATGTGACGGGTTCCACTAAAATTATATATTTCTCCAATGAGTTAGGTAATGTTTACTATCAGGATACATCATATATGGATAGCGTTTTACCCAATTTCATTACATTAATTTTTCCACTATGATGACATGGATGTTTTTCCTTGACCTATGATGATGTGGTTAAATTTGTTGCCACATTTCCATGTTCATAATATCATGCTTTATCATGAGTTGTTATTCATGTTCCTTCATGCCTAATTTATTTTTTGTGACTAAAATGTATTATTATCTTCATCTAATTCCATTTTTACTCCATTAATGGTCTTTAAAGATCACCCCTTCCTTATTTATTACCCTCATGATATCCCATGATGTTTTAATCAAGATAATGTTAAAGAAGTTTTCAATAAAATATTGTTTTTAATGATTAATGTTGCAATTCAATGTACCTAATTCCCAATGACACTATAATTATTGATGTTTTGGATTATATTATGTTTAAATTTATGTAATTGAATCCTTTATAAATTTAATAAAAATAACATGGTTTTTATAGTTGGTATCAAAGAAAGGATTAGTTATTTTTGGGATTAAGATTCAAAAACTGTAGTAAAGGACATAGGTCTACGACAATGTATATGAAAAAAAACCCCTAATTTTTTTTATTTTTGAGTAAGTTTTTTATTATAGAAATACATGATTTTTTAGAAATGAACATGTATATGTGGCTCTATCATAGATGTATCTATGGGTAAAACATGAAAAAACCACTTTGAGTTAGACTCGAATAGGAAATAGTGCATGACAACAGGCCTTGATGCACTCCAATTTGACACTCTCAAGGGATATTATTTAGAAAATTCATAAGATTGGTATGATAAATTTTTAATGTAAAAAATCCCAAATGAATATACATTAAGAATTAGATCATAGATAACATATATAGAATCCAAAAAAAATTAATGTTATGGAACTAAATGCAAATTATTATTTATCCCTCTAATTACATTAGAATCTCATTTATGTGTCTAATAGTTTAAAATATATACCCATAATTGTTTCATTTAATCCTAGCCAATGGAGGGTCATAAGAGGAACCAGGATAACCAATGATGGGAAGATCAAATGTAAACAATATAGTAATGAGATGTCCAATCCAACGGGAGTTGGAATCACAAATATTGTCACAATACTCTCTTAGGTAACTCATGTTTTGAATAGAATCCTGGAAAAAGAGGAACATCCATCACCCCACCCCCCATTAAATTAATGACAAAATTTAAGGATTCATGAGACCAGGACCAATTACTTTCAATGGATTATCTATTCCCCCAATCACCAAACAATAGATCCACACTTTTGAGAAGATGTTCTCCAAACATCAATGGTCAGAAAATAGATTGTTCTTATAGCTATTTATTGTTTGTAGGATGAATCTGATCAATGATGTACATTGATAAAAAAATCATGAGTAATATATAAACAATATGGGATATAATGATTTCTGAAAACAAAATTGATTAATACTTTCCTCGAACCCTCTGACATAAGATTTAAAGGGATTTCCTTGACCTCAATAAAAAAGAAGACAAATCTATTAGATCATACGAGGAAAAATTCACAAGTATTGCATGATACACCTCTGGATTTATCAATACCCCCAAATTCAATGTTTTCCATTTCATTGGTGGTCTAAAACCCAACCTATGGAATGTCTTGGTGATCCGTGAATCTGATTGAAATGATGAATTTTTTTAAAGTTCCCTCAATGTTGAAATGGAGATATGAAAATCTCAAGGGTATCCCCGATATAGGAAGAATAAAGTGGAGTCAAATTTTGTTGGCCTTATAATGAGATATAATGGTGAAATGAAATTTCAACATCCCATTATCCAATGTAGTAGAAATAAGATCTCTATAAATTTTCAAAAAGGGGAGGACAAAATTATTTAGGTGTGGAATGGAAGGTCAGATAAACATTGATTTTTGACAAGAAAAACCCACTGCTACAACAAGGAAATGAATGAACCAATAATACCAAAAAAAATTGTTCATATATAAAACTGAAAGAAGCCAAGGAATTTTCCAAACCAATTCACTAGGCCAATGGTTTTCAAAGGAAACCCACAACCTCGAAGACAGAAAAGATATATCTTTCATCATCACCACTGCCAATGTGAATCTTGATAATGAAGTTGTAACAGGTAAAACATTTAATCATTCAAGAATAATATATTTACTTTTTTATTTTGGTTATATTCATTCCTTCATATCACTATATTTTATTAGTACTATTCAATCTCCATCACAATGAATGTATGTTTAGTTATCAGTGAAAAAAACCAATGTGGAAATTATTGTATCCCAAGTATATCACTCCTCCCTTGTCATAATTTGTGGACCAATCATCCCATATAACCTATTCATACTCCCTGTCATGGAATTTAAATCAATTATAGGAACATATTGGATTTCCATATTTAGATCTAATATTTATTTACATGAGAAAGAAATTGTTGGAATCACCTGTTTTGATAATCCCAAATCATGCTTAAACATTGATTATGATGTATTAAACCTTTGCATTAATCTTATTATTCTATGCGTAAACGTATTTTATTCTAAACAGTTCATATTCTTACTCTCATAACTTTACTGTAATAGCTTACATTAGTGGTTACATAAGTTTGGTATTGTTAGCTAACAGTCGAAGACTAATACAAGCTTACAGTTACGAGTCTACTGCTATCTATTGTCAAAGCTCACAGACGAAGGTCACAGTTACAAGACTTCTGTTCAAAGCTTTCTCTGCTCAAGTTCACAGTCGAACAAGTCTACAGTTGGAAGAAGTTTACAGTCATAAGCCTACAGTCATAAGCCTACAGTCAAGGTTACAGTTAGACAGCTTCTGTCTACTAAGTTTACTGATGATCGAAGTCTGCAGTTGACAAAGGTTACAGCTCTACAAATTTAATGTTACAAGTCTACAGTTAGAGAGGCTACAGTTACATGGAGTAAAAGCTACCATTGCAAGCCTACAGACAGCAAGCCTTTTGTTGAAATCAGCAGTCAGAAGGAAGTCCACAGTTGGAAGTCCACAGTTGGAAGACCACAGTTGAAGTCAACAGTGACATACATTCTCGACTCACTGTTTTAATTTCTCTATTTCCTACATTTAATTTATTTAATTTATCTAACGGTCATATCATACATTTTGATGTTTTGTCAAATATCTGATAAAGGTTGTCGGATGTCAGGAACCCATACCTCGTACCTGCTGAAAAGAAATATTTTCTGTCCCCTGTTGGGAGATAAATACGAGAAGACTACGCTGCCCAAAATAAGAGATAATGTGAATACGAATGCGAACTAGACAAGTGCGTTGTGGACGAAATATACCAGAAGCACAAGAAGATAAAAACGAGTTCCATCAAGAACACAGAGAAGCATATAGACAATCAAGTATACTCGAGAAGTGTTCTGTGCATACAAGAAGAACCCTGAAGAACTTCATCGACTACATTCTCACTACCTGTGAACCTGGAGCATACGACACTCTGTTTCTCAAACAGAAACGAGAAGAGGACTCAAACTCTCTTCTGATCGAATACAAGAGCTACACTGAGATCACCAGAACCACTTCTAAACTCTACATCTCTTGTTCTGTGATTTATTCTACATT
The DNA here is from genome assembly GCA_963277665.1 of Viscum album. NCBI lineage: Eukaryota > Viridiplantae > Streptophyta > Magnoliopsida > Santalales > Viscaceae > Viscum > Viscum album. The sequence continues at coordinate 910,736,666 of OY728148.1, forward strand.
TTGAGCAGTGTGTGTTATCTGCTGTATTAAACACACACACTGACTCCTGTACATTCACTGGAGGATCTGTAAATCCTCAGCAAATCTTTTTGCACTCCATTTCCCACTGTGGATAGTGGTAGAGGTCTTGTGACCTGGACAGCTTGCTGCTGTTGTTTGTTTTCCCACGAAGAACTGTGGTAGAGGTCTTGTGACCTGGACAGTGTGTTCACTGTTGTTAACCCCGATCCAGGGTGTGGATCATTCTTATATAAAATTTTGAGAGGACTAAGTCTCGGCTTGAGACTTAACCTCTTGGTTAATTTTCTGTGCTTATAGTTATACTCTATATCCATACTATACATATTTATTTCATATTCCGCTGCTATTACTTTGAAATATAATCTATCTTCAAAGCTACTTTGATAATTAAATTCGCAAGTGTTTATATTTGTTATAAATCAGTAAGTTAGTTTCAAAAGTTAATTTAATCATAATATTAAGTTAACTGAGAATTAATCAATCTTTAAGAAACTAATTGAACCTTTATAATCTATATAAATTCACTACAGTTTAATTTGTTTTTGAAATTGGGGGATTTTAATAGAAATTGTTTTTAACAGAAATTTTAATTGGAACTCAATTCACCCCCCTCTTGAGTGTCCACTCCGACCAACATTTGGTATCAGAGGTTGTGTTTAGCTCTGTTATACTTGCTCAAAGTTTTATTTTAACTCTGTTTTTAAACTGTGATTGTAGTTTTATCTAAAAGATCTTAAATTTCTGTTAGTTCTAAATTTTATCCCTTTAAAACATTTTCTAAAATTTCCTTATGGATAATAGACTAGAAGGTGCTGCTACTAACAGGCCACCCTTCTTTAATGGTGTGAATTATGCCCAATGGAAGCTCAAAATGAAAATTCATTTGGAAAGTATGGGTTTTGATATTTGGACTACTATAGAGTCTCAATACAAGATTCCAGAAACTGAAAGAATAACTTGGGATGAACCTACTAAAGTAGCTTACAATAATAATTGTAAGGCTATGAATGCTCTCTACTGTGCTCTAGGAGATGAGGAATTCAATAGAATTTCTGCATGTAAAACTGCTTTTGAAATTTGGGACACCTTAGCTGTTTCTCATGAAGGAACAACTAATGTCAAGGAAATGCGGTTAAACACTTATACTATCAAATATGATAACTTTAAGATGAAAGCTGATGAACCTATTTCTGATATGTATCTCAGGTTTAATGAGATAGTCAACACAATGAGCTCACTCGGGAAGATTGTTCCAGCAAAGGAGAAAATCATGAGATTATTGAGATGTCTGCCTGACAGATGGAGAGGCACATCCGTTTCAATTAGAGAATCCTGTGATATTGGAACTTTGCCTGTCAAGGAGTTAATTGGTAAGCTGATGATGTACGAAGAAGAGCTAAAGGTGAATAAAGAGGAAGATGAGGAACCAAAACGAAAATCTGTAGCCTTTAAGTCTACTGCATCAAAGAGCAAAGACAAGGAGAAAGTGCATATACCAACTGAAAGCTCATCTAGTGAAGACTTAGATTCTGACAGTGATGCCAAGATGGCACAAATAGCAAGGAGATTCAAGAAGTTCTATAGGAAGAAGAAGTTCTTCAGAAAACCAAACTACAAGGGTAAGTATGATAGACAAGGTAAGTGGAAGAAAGATTGGAAGAAAACTGATAAAGAAGAAGACATAGTTTTCTATGAATGTAAAAGGAAAGGACACATTAAAGCTGACTGTCCTAAGTTAAAATTCAAGAAGAAATATGAGTACAAGGACAAGAATTATAAGAAAGCTATGAAGGCCACCTGGAGTGCTTCAGAAGACAGCACAAGTGAATCAGAGTCCAGTGATTCTGAAATAAATCGTGCTAATATGTGTTTCATGACAAACACATCTGAGGTAACCTTAGACACTCCCACTTTAAACTCTTATTATTCTGAAGGTGAAGCAGAATCTGGTTCTGATTCTGAAAATATGTCTAAAGATGAATTGACTGAATACTGTAATATGCTGGAAGAAACGTGTAATGAACTAAAGGATAAATATAAGTCTTTAAAGAAACAGCATGCTCTTACTGCAAGTGTCAAGTCTGCACTTGATGTAGAAAAAGAGAAAAATGTTCAATTATTAAAGGAGAATACAGAACTGAAACTATCTAATGAACAACGTAGAAAGGACTTAGAAACATTCACAAATGGAAAAGATACTCTAACCCAACTGCTAGGAAAGCAAGTTGCACCTATGTATGCTACTGGCTTGGGATACCAACCTGGACAAAGACAGTTTACTAAAACCCAATTTATTTCCAAGTCTGGAAAAAATCATGCTAGTTCCAGTTTTGGAAATTCATATGCCTCAACTGGTTATTTAAATAGTTGTCGATAAAGTAAAGTATATCTCTCTAAATCTGTTGCATCTATTAATTGTATGGGACCCATAAAACAAATCTGGGTACCTAAATCCTTGATTGCTAACATATCTGGACCCAAGAAAATCTGGGTACCAAAGTCATTTCTTGTCTAATCTGTTTTGTAGGAAATCTGTTTGAAAAGCAATTACAAGAAGGTATGGTACTTAGACAGTGGATGTTCAAGACACATGTCTGAGGACTATTCGTGCTTCAAAAGCTTAATAAAGGTTGATGGAGGATATGTCACTTTTGGTGATAACTCAAAAGGAAAAATCATCGGCTTAGGCCAGATTGGTAACACTGACTCAGTATTAATTTCCAAAGTTTTATTTGTTGATGGACTTAAGTACAACCTACTTAGCATTTCTCAATTGTGTGATGATGGCTTTAATGTCAAGTTTGAAAACAACTCTTGTGATGTTTATAATTCCAAAAATGCTTTAATATTTTCTGCCTTAAGAAATGAAAATGTTTATGCTGTTGACTTGAACACTTTAGCTAAACATAATGTTACTTGCTTAAATTCTTTTCATAAAGAGTCTTGGCTGTGGCATAGGAGATTAGGACACTGCAACATTCACTCACTTAGAAAACTCTCTAAGAAACACCTAGTTAGAGACTTACCTAAGCTTGAATTCCCAAATGACAAAGTGTGTAATCCCTGTCAAAAGGGAAAACAACACAAAGTTTCTTTTAAACCAAAGAAAGAAGTTTCAACTTCTCAACCACTTGAACTGGTTCACATGGATTTGTTTGGACCATCAAGAATTTCAAGTCTAAATGGGAAGCACTATGTATATGTTCTTGTAGATGACTTTTCTAGATATACTTGGGTATACTTTCTAGCTCACAAAAGTGAAGCCTGCTCTTCCTTTGTTAAATACTCTAAGTCTGTAGAAAATCTTAGTGGACTTAAGATTAAGACCTTGAGGAGTGATCATGGCCGTGAGTTTGAGAATCAAGAATTTGAATCTTACTGCTCACACAATGGCTATGCTCACAATTTTTCTGCTCCTAGGACACCTCAACAGAATGGTGTAGTAGAAAGAAGAAACAGAACCCTGCAAGAAATTGCTAGAACTATGCTTAATGAATATGACCTGCCTGTTTACTTTTGGGCTGAAGCTGTAAATACAGCCTGCTATGTTATTAATAGAGTCTTGATTAGACCGATTCTTAAGAAAACCCCTTATGAGTTGTGGAATAATAGGATGCCTAAGGTTAATTACTTTAGAGTTTTTGGTTGCAAAGTCTTTATTCTGAATACTAAAGATAATCTTGATAAATTTGCTCCAAAAAGTGATGAAGGAATTTTCCTAGGTTACTCTATGTCTAGTAAAGCCTATAGAGTGTTCAATAAGAAAACCAAATGTGTGGAAGAATCTGTTCACATTAAGTTTGATGAGACTGATCCACATGAGTCGAAAACTTCTCTTGAAGATGTTGAAGAAGACTTATCTGTTCTGGACCTAAATGACGAATCTAAAGAACCCGTAATAAAAACATCCAGTTCTGGACTTTTTCCAGAATCTTCCTCTGTGGAACCCGAACCTATAGATGAACCTGAAATCTCTAGTCCAACCTTTACCAAATCAACTAGGATTCTAAAGAATCATCCTTTAGATGCTGTTGTTGGTAATCATGATAGAGGAACACAAACTAGAGCTTCTCTAAAAAATCAGGTTGAACATCAAGCTTTTCTTTCACAGCTTGAACCCAAAAATGTCAATGATGCTATCAGTGATGAATTCTGGGTAATGGCTATGCAAGAAGAACTAAATCAGTTTGAAAGAAACAAAGTTTGGGAATTAGTGGAAAGACCTAAAGACACTCTTACCATAGGCACTAAATGGGTGTTTAGAAACAAAGTTGATGAGTTTGGAAATATAATCAGAAACAAAGCCAGGCTAGTTGCACAAGGGTATAGTCAGGAAGAAGGAATAGACTATGAGGAAACCTTTGCACCCGTGGCTAGACTAGAGGCCATTAGGATATTACTTGCTTATGCTGCTCATCTGAATTTCAAACTATATCAAATGGATGTTAAAAGTGCTTTTCTAAATGGATATATAATTGAAGATGTATTTGTGGAACAACCTCATGGTTTTACAAATCCCCATTTTTCTAATCATGTTTTTAAACTATCTAAAGCTTTATATGGTTTAAAGCAAGCTCCAAGAGCTTGGTATGATAGGCTCAGCTCTTTTCTTATTTCAAAAGGATTTACTAAAGGGATGGCTGATCCTACTCTTTTTATTAAATGGATTTCTAAAGATGTCTTAATAGTACAAATCTATGTGGATGATATTATTTTTGGATCTTCAAAAAATTCTTTATGTGTTGATTTTTCAAAAATAATGCAAAATGAGTTTGAAATGAGTTTAATGGGAGAACTCAAATTTTTCCTTGGATTTCAGATCATTCAAAATAAAAATGGTATTATTTTGAATCAAAGTAAATATATTAAAGATCTTCTAAAACTTTTTTCTTTGGATGGCTCCAAAGGCAGTGACACACCTATGAGCACCACTTGCAAGTTGGACAGTGATGAAACTGGTGAACCAGTGGATCAAACCAATTACAGAGGTATGATAGGTAGTCTACTGTACCTTACTGCCAGTAGACCTGACATTATGTTCAGTGTATGCATGTGTGCTCGATTTCAAGCCAATCCAAAAGAGTCTCATTTGACTGCTGTTAAAAGGATTTTCAAATATCTAAAACATACTCCCAATTTGGGATTATTTTATCCAAAAGGACAATCATTTGATTTATTAAGTTATTCTGATGCTGATTTTGCTGGCTGCAAGTTAGATAGAAAGAGCACCTCTGGAACGTGTCACATTTTAGGCAAGTCACTAGTATCTTGGTGTAGTAAGAAGAAGAATTATGTTGCATTGTCTACTGCCGAAGCTGAGTATATAGCTGCTGGTAGCTGTTGTGCACAAATCTTGTGGATGAAACACACTTTACTAGACTATGGATATCAATTCAAACATGTCTCTATAAGGTGTGACAATACAAGTGCTATTAACATTTCAAAAAATCCAGTATCTCATGCTAGGACAAAACATATTGATGTGAGACATCACTTTTTGAGGGATCATTATCAAAAAGGTGATATCACTCTTGAGTTCATTGGCACTGAACATCAGTTAGCTGATATTTTTACAAAGCCTTTGAATTCTGAGAGATTAAGTTACATCAAATATGAGTTAGGTATGATAAACTATAGCACAGTTGAAACCGCACAGTTGAGACCTCACAGTTAAACCTCACAGTTGGACCTCACAGTTGAAACCTCACAGTTGAGACCTCACAGTTGAAACCTTACAGTTGAGACCTCACAGTTGAAACCTCACAGTTGAAACCTCACAGTTGAAACCTCACAGTTGAGACCTCACAGTTAAACCTCACAGTTGGACCTCACAGTTGAAACCTCACAGTTGAGACCTCACAGTTGAAACCTCACAGTTAGACCTCACCGGTGTACCTCACTGTTATATCTCTCTGTAGGCTGTTTCGCTGCTTAATCTTATTTTATTTTTGCGGGAATTCGAACCGTTTCTTTTCTTTATATTTTTTTTTTAAATCCCTAAATGATAAAATTGAGAACATCGAACATATCTCAATCCAATCATCTCGACCTTTGCTCTCTCAAGTCCTAAACCCTAAACCTTCAACCGAACCTCGAAACCTCATTCAGTTCCAATGGCCAGAACAAAGTGACCCCCGACTGTCAACGAAGATGCACCAATGCCAAAGAGGACTCAAGTCGAATCCAGTGGCACCAGGAACGCCTCGATAAGACCTGTTAATCCACATCTGACTAAGAGAGAAATAGTCGCTGAGAAGGAGCTAAGTGAAGAGTGTATTTTATCGAGCAGATCATTAGTACTGGCATTGCTTAATGATCAAGGATGGACCGAATGCATCGCAAACAATAATGGACCATACTACCCGAAGCTGGTGAAGGAGTTCTATGAATATCTACAGTTCGAGGAAGAGGATGATCAGCATAGACTGGTATCCAGAGTAAATGGAAATGAAGTCAGTTTTTCATCAGTTGAATGGGCTGCTTGTTTAAGAGTTCCTCATGAGGGTATTTACAACTACTATTCTGGAGCGGCTCCTCCAAATAGTAGAATCTTTGATCATGAGACAGCTCTGGAAGAATTGACAGGCAATGGCACTGTAAGGAAAATTATTGCTACTGAAATGAATGGAGAGGACATGCTTCTGTTTAAGTTTATTCAGCATGTACTGAGTCCTAGAAGAGGAGATTTTGCAACTCTGAAGCATCAGGATATTTACTTGATGTACTTATTAAAACATGGAAGGAAGGTCAACCTTTGTAGGTTGCTGATGGCTCAGATGGAGGACATGATAAAGGCAAGATCAAAATCAAGTGCCTTGTTTCATGCTAAACTCATTTCGGTTATGTTGAAAGTGAAAGGTGCAGCTGGAAGTCAGGAAGAGTTGATAGTGGAAAAGAACAGTGTATGTATCTCGAAAGTAATCTGCAAATTCATGAAGATCAGTTGGAATCCCTGGAAGAAATCATGGGTGAATGATGAGGAGAGAATCTATGAGAATTTTAGCCCTTCTACTCATCCCTCTAGACCGAGAGATAGGAGAGATCCAGGCTTAAAGCCTGATGAGCCTGAACCTGTATACTCAGATGATGAACAGACTGCAGTAGTTGGTAACTCTGCAAGAGAGAACACTCCAATTGATGAAGGGAGTGATCCTGATACTACTCACAGTCCTGTCAGGACAGTGACGTTTGGAGCAGCAAGCCCTCCAAAAGAACTACCTAGTAGAGAACCTGTTCTAAGAGACAGTGAGACTGAGTCTACAGAAGAAGAAGAAGAATCTCAATATTTTGTCAAGGACACCTCTGATGAGGGTGATACAGTCGAAGCAGAAGAGGCTGGAACTTTAAATGAAAATCAAGAAACTGTTGCAGAAGAACTTAGTATGAGCCCTCTGATAGGGTATACAGACAAGTCAGTGTCTGACCAGGAAGCAGGAGTGGTCTCTACTACTGTTGTCAAGGAAGTGGTTGACGACCCAACAGAGAAGGAGGCTAACCTCACTGCTGAACCTACAGAGGAAGCAAGTATGGAACCTGCTAGAGCTACAGAAGAGAACTTAGAATTACCCAGAGTTGAGCAGATAGTAGAAAGTGTTCAGGAAGGACCTCCAAGTGAGGGGGAGCGTGTTGGTTCAGTCTCTGTACTGTATGATATAGAAGGATGGACCTCAGATCCAGGATACATGTTGTTAGGACTCAATTATGAGGATTCAGATGAGGAAAACCAACCACCAAGAAATCCAGTCATCCTACCTAACAGCTCTCCAGTGTTAGAAACTGAAGGATTGGCCACCAAGGAAGACCTTGAATCCTTAAAGAATGAAATGAAGGAGACCATCAGACAGTCTGTTGCTGAATTGAAAACCAGTCTTTTTGATGAGCTGAAAAATGTAGAACAATCCTTAGAACTATCTCTAGGATGTGTTGTGGGAAGTCCAATCAAAGAAGTGATGGATGAAATGAAAGTGTGCCACACCCAAATTGAAAGCTGGACTGGAGCAGTAGTGTCCCTCAGACAATCAGTTTCTTCTTTAACTGCCCTGAGCAGTTCTCAGACACAAGTGGCCAGTGAGATTCGATACATCAAAGAAGTGGTCAAGCAGTTTGTGGAAGTATTTGAGGCTTTCAAGAAATCAGTAAAAGAACACTTTAGTAATCAGGATGCTGTCATTCAGAAAGTGATTGGATGTCTGACTCAGTCTTTCAAGGAGACAGTGGCATTCTCAGTCAAGTCCCTTCCTTCATCTAGCTCTCCTGTGTACCTTGAGCAGTTTAGAAGCCTGCTCAGAGAAGAGCTTACTCAGGCCCGTGCAAATGACACATCAGACCTACAGATCCTTGCTACTACAAGAGAAGTCAGTGGCTTTGTTCGTGAGCACCTGCAGGCTGCTACTGCTTCTCAGGAGGCCATCAAAAGTAAAGTGGATTATTACTTTGATCGGATTTTCACCAAGCATCACTTGAACAATCACTTCAAGCTCATGCTAGAGACTATGAAGCTGCCTCCTGTAACTCAATCCTTCAAAGAACAATTTAGCAAGCTACGAGAGTTGACCCCGGCTTTGGATAAATTCTTGGAAAACAAAGATGACTTTTTATCTGCCATGGACAGAGGAGGAAACATTATCATGGATTTCAGAAATCTGCTCCTACCTTTTCTTCATGTGGACTGCACACCTGTTATAGTTCCTCCTGCCCTACCTGTCTCCAACCCCAGTGGTTCTTCCATCATGTCTCCTGCTGATGCCCTCAGAAGCCTTAGACCAATGATCCCTCGGCAAGCTACTCACTATCGGCCTTCAGGAGCATCTGTTGCTGCCCCTCCAGACATTCCTGCTGCCATTCCTCAGCCTGTTGATCATTCACCTCCTGCTCCATCTTCTTCCTCCAAAGGAAAAGATCCCTTACCTCCAGATGAAGAGGATTGAGTCTGTTTATTTTTTTTTTGATAGTGATCATGTATTCACATTTTGGGTCATGTATTGTACTCCTTTTTAATACAATGTTTCTTTTCTCTCTCTCTGTCTTTCTTTTTGTTAATCACAAAGGGGGAGAAATAAAGAGAAATAGATAGGGGAGAAATGGGGAGAAATAGGGAAACTCAAGGGAGAAATGAACCTATACAGAGAGGAGAAATCCTTGCGGATTATACCTCATTTTTGCGCTCATATTGCTAATACTGTGTTTTGCACACTTCTCTCTGATACTTCTATATTTCATACTGACATAATTTGTGATTATCAAAAAGGGGGAGATTGTTGGAATCACCTGTTTTGATAATCCCAAATCATGCTTAAACATTGATTATGATGTATTAAACCTTTGCATTAATCTTATTATTCTATGCGTAAACGTATTTTATTCTAAACAGTTCATATTCTTACTCTCATAACTTTACTGTAATAGCTTACAGTAGTGGTTACATAAGTTTGGTATTGTTAGCTAACAGTCGAAGACTAATACAAGCCTACAGTTACGAGTCTACTGCTATCTATTGTCAAAGCTCACAGACGAAGGTCACAGTTACAAGACTTCTGTTCAAAGCTTTCTCTGCTCAAGTTCACAGTCGAACAAGTCTACAGTTGGAACAAGTTTACAGTCATAAGCCTACAGTCATAAGCCTACAGTCAAGGTTACAGTTAGACAGCTTCTGTCTACTAAGTTTACTGATGATCGAAGTCTGCAGTTGACAAAGGTTACAGCTCTACAAATTTAATGTTACAAGTCTACAGTTAGAGAGGCTACAGTTACATGGAGTAAAAGCTACCATTGCAAGCCTACAGACAGCAAGCCTTTTGTTGAAATCAGCAGTCAGAAGGAAGTCCACAGTTGGAAGTCCACAGTTGGAAGACCACAGTTGAAGTCAACAGTGACATACATTCTCGACTCACTGTTTTAATTTCTCTATTTCCTACATTTAATTTATTTAATTTATCTAACGGTCATATCATACATTTTGATGTTTTGTCAAATATCTGATAAAGGTTGTCGGATGTCAGGAACCCGTACCTCGTACCTGCTGAAAAGAAATATTTTATGTCCCCTGTCGGGAGATAAATACGAGAAGACTACGCTGCCCAAAATAAGAGATAATGCGAATACGAATGCGAACTAGACAAGTGCGTTGTGGACGAAATATACCAGAAGCACAAGAAGATAAAAACGAGTTCCATCAAGAACACAGAGAAGCATATAGACAATCAAGTATACTCGAGAAGTGTTCTGTGCATACAAGAAGAACCCTGAAGAACTTCATCGACTACATTCTCACTACCTGTGAACCTGGAGCATACGACACTCTGTTTCTCAAACAGAAACGAGAAGAGGACTCAAACTCTCTTCTGATCGAATACAAGAGCTACACTGAGATCACAAGAACCACTTCTAAACTCTACATCTCTTGTTCTGTGATTTATTCTACATTTTGAGCAGTGTGTGTTATCTGCTGTATTAAACACACACACTGAATCCTGTACTTTCACTGGAGGATCTGTAAATCCTCAGCAAATCTTTTTGCACTCCATTTCCCACTGTGGATAGTGGTAGAGGTCTTGTGACCTGGACAGCTTGCTGCTGTTGTTTGTTTTCCCACGAAGAACTGTGGTAGAGGTCTTGTGACCTGGACAGTGTGTTCACTGTTGTTAACCCCGATCCAGGGTGTGGATCATTCTTATATAAAATTTTGAGAGGACTAAGTCTCGGCTTGAGACTGAACCTCTTGGTTAATTTTCTGTGCTTATAGTTATACTCTATATCCATACTATACATATTTATTTCATATTCCGCTGCTATTACTTTGAAATATAATCTATCTTCAAAGCTACTTTGATAATTAAATTCGCAAGTGTTTATATTTGTTATAAATCAGTAAGTTAGTTTCAAAAGTTAATTTAATCATAAGATTAAGTTAACTGAGAATTAATCAATCTTTAAGAAACTAATTGAACCTTTATAATCTATATAAATTCACTACAGTTTAATTTTTTTTGAAATTGGGGGATTTTAATAGAAATTGTTTTTAACAGAAATTTTAATTGGAACTCAATTCACCCCCCTCTTGAGTGTCCACTCCGACCAACAGAAATCACTCTCTATATTTCAAATCATCCTTTTCAAACCTGGTTCTTCATTTATTTGTTTTGAAACAGTTCATTTGAAATAATGATAATTTTCATGGGTCTTGTGTGATATTAATTTTGAGTTTTTAAGTTTCATATATTTCTAATCATCCTAATTTGGGTTCTAAATTTCTTGTTTAGGAGTTTTCAGAGAAAGGGAGGTTACTTCAAGATTTGGTCCAACCGTGATCCCATTTCCAGTTTTAAAAACAAAATTTTTTCCTTTTAAAACTCCTTTGTTTTCCAACTTTTTTACCCATTACAATTTCCAAATAGCCTAAAACTGACATATTTATACTATTATATCCTTATGGACCCTATAAAAATTCACAATGATGGTGAATTGGGGTTACTTATTTAGGAAATGGGCCAGCCCATTGTCCCATTTCCATTTAAAAAAATGTTTATATTATATCGAATTCAATATTTAATATTTTTCGGTGATTACTCCTACAACCAGAATCATATATCCTTATCCAAACCAAATTTTTCTATTTTCCCTCTTTGGTGCTCATAATACTCTCGTAGTGGGTAAACATTATCAATGTCTCTCAAATAGTCTAGAAATGACACGGTAAATTGTATCATTCATTAATTAATAAATTATTACTATTTTGACAACCAATATTATTTCCCTAGTTCTTCCAAACCTTTAAAGTATCTCCAAGATGATTAAAGCCATTAACTATTATCTATGGGTGCATATCTAGTGGAATATGATGATTTTTCTAGTTGAAAAGCCTGATTACATCTCTATTATCCTCCATATTTTTCCTCCTTTCATTATTTCTTGGTTTTATATTTTCTTATAGTCCTGTTCGACTTAGGGTTCTATTATTACATGATTTTTGATGTGATTTTTTTTCATTTGGTTCTGGTCGTCCAATGGTTAGGGATTTTAATCCTTCTGATGGTGATTTTGGGAATGAATTTCCATTACGCCGAAGATTTAAGGTAGGATTTCCATTGAATACGCCTTTATCATTTAAGTTTCATCATTATCATACTTTTATAACCTTATTTATATGATATTTTCTTCTGTGAAACCTTGTATTCAAAGGTTTTGTGGGAAAATTATGTTTTATGACTTATTTTGTTAAAAATATAGTTTTTCTGGTATAAATGTGCACTCCTTTTTTTGATAAATTATTCCATGAGCATCTGCACTTGGTTTATAATATTTCCAATATTTTAAGTATATTTAATAACTCTATGGAATGGATATAGTATTTTATCCCATTTTAAGTGCTTAAAAATGTTATTTAAAGAGTTCATTCCACTTGTTCGGTAAATTGCCCGGTTGACTTCTATGTGCCTAGTGAAATTTAAAATGATTGTTTAGGATTTATAAATTCATTGGTATCATGTAGTAAAAATATTTTGGGATAATTTAATATCTTTCCATTATATATTTGGTTATACAAATAAACGGGTTTTGGTTTACAACATGTTTTGGCCCGAGTTGCCGGAAAATGGCATGTTTCACATTCGTATGAAAATGGTTGTGTTTTGAATTTATAACCTGAGTGATTAAAGGGATTTATGATTGTGGTTTGATTTTATATATGTATTTTATACACCTATTCAAAAATAATTTAAAATTCATATCTTTTTTAAATGTTAATTGTGGGAAAATGATTAATGTCATGTTTGTTCATTCCTAAAAAATAATGAATGAGTGTTTTACTTATAAATACCATGTTGTGTAAATTAGGATTGTTTAATGATCCATGAAATGATTTTCATAAATGTTTTTAGGGTATCTAAATATGGTTGGGTATGGTCTTGTTGTGTGTTTATAATTCAAATAGTGTTTTTGAATGATTTTTTTCTGAAAATCCTCAATACACTCCTTGAAATTGTTTTATGAAAATTTATAGTGGATTACGGATTTGTTACAGAAATTTGAATAATGTTTATGGGATTTTTCTGCATTTATGGTTTGGGAAGTGAATTTGGATGTGTAATTTATATTTTAATAATATTTGTAACATGATTGATCACTAAAAGGAATCTTGGGTGTCTAGGTGGGCAAATGTGTACTAGTATGCTAGTTATTCTATGGGGTTTGGCCCCTGTTTCACGTAGCAAGTTTGATGATGACAAAACTAACTAAACTATGGTGATGATGTTGTTGGGGGACCTGTAGGTTATGTTTATTCTCCATACTAGTGGCTCATGTGCATGAGAATATATATTTATTATGGTTACTTTCATCGAGATACGAGGAACATTGGGCTCACAACTAAATAGTTCCTAGGGGTGTTTCTGTGAGTTTTCACCATGGGATATTTTTAACTCACTGTTGGCATAAGTTGTTTTTGGTTGGTAAATTCAGTAGTGTGTGTTATTTATTTATAATTTTAAAATCATTAAATCAGACATCAATAATAAATTTTCATTTTTATGTTGCACCTCTTTGAAATATTGTTACTTTCATTTTTGTTTATTATACATGCATGTTTTTGTCTAATAATTATTATACCATGGAACCTCATTGAAAAAACATACATTTATATCTGGTATTTAAAACTATAAATTGATGTTTCTTTTTTTAAAGGATTTTAATTGGGAAAATAATATCGGGCTAACCTACTGAGTTTTAATACTCACGCCTACCGCCTTCTTATGTTTTTATCCCTTGTGCTGGTTTTAGCTCGAGTTTGATCACCCTGGGCGATGTGTGTTCATTTATTGGAGAGTGAAATGGGGGGTTACATGGATTTCATTGGATAGCCAGTTTGGCCAGTTGCGTTTTTGGTTTAGTTGTACTTTCATTTTCTTGTAAAAATAATGTTTATTTAAATTTCTAGATAATTTTTTTGGGTTGTCTGTTTCTTTGGACTGTTTGGTTGATTTTTTAATATATGGGCCGAATCATTCTCTTGTGTACCATATTTATGACCTTGGTTCTTGTCTCTATCCAGAGAGGATCAAGAAGGCCTCTCAGGACTTGTGGTGAGTTGGCCTAGGTGAACGGTTAAGGGTTGACTCGGGCTGGTTCATGACAAAATGGAATCAAAGAAGGTCGGATCTTAGCAGACCATTCTTTTAGAGCACCCTTTTTATTTTGGGATATCAAGGTAGATGGTGTAGGATTTTTGGGGAATTACGGGTAAGTGTGGGAAGAGAGTAACGAACACTTTCTCGTACTGATCGTTGGGTTTCCATGGGAAGTCTAGTTTTATTATTTTCTTTTGTTCTTGCAGATTGTTTGGTGTTGGGATATGACAATGGGAGTCTGAATAATGGAAACTGTGAGCTCACAGGGCATGGAAAGACATGTGGAGCCAAGGAATGGTCATAATAAGTCTCTCCATGATGGTGTTGTGTATGATATATGGACGCCAACCATATGTTCAAGTCCCCCACTGACACCAGTTCCCTTTTGTGGGTTTCTTGGACCTTTTCCTGAATTCTGAATTTTTGTTTTCAAAATCCTTTAGTGAGAATTATAAAAATGGGTTTTAAACGAATGATTGGATTTGGAAAAGTATAAAATGGGTTTTCATAAATTAAATATAAGAATTTTTTTGGTAAGGTTGTGTTTTTTAAAAAAGTATTGGGGAGGAAGTGGAAATGATTTAACGATATGGGATTTTCCCTAATCTAAATATCTGGTATGCTGAAATAAAATGTTTCGAATGTGTGAATCATTTTAAATTAATTCAGAAACATAGTTTTAAATGGTGTCTTTTGGGATGTTTAAATGTGTTGGAATATGATGAATAGGTTTGGGAAATTCTGTTTGGTGCGGCTGGTGTTTTTTTGGAAAGGGGTTTTGGCATTTGTGTTTGTTAGATTATGAAAAGAGGCATTGCTGATTTTTCTTAAAAAATGGGGAAGGGTTATTTGGAATAGAATTGTAGTTTTTTTATGTTCTAATAAAATAAATGGGTTGTTTTTTAATCAAGTGGTTCTTGATGAAGTGTGTTTTGTTTTTTGGAATATGAAAAAGCGTTCTTGACTTGGTGGTTGGTGTTCCTTTTGATGGTACATTATTTTTTGGAATGATGTTGTTTATTTAGCATCTGGTGTTTTCAGGGGTTCTCACATTCATAGTATTATTGATATCATGAATGATGGACTATATGGAATGGTTTGTGAGTAAATGGGGTGGAACGTAAATGTTTACATGAGTGAGACTTGATGAAACACCATTTGTTAATGTGAAAATCCACCAAGATTGTTTTTTTTCAAATGTGTTTTTAGTAGAAAATTATGGTGTTTGTTTTGAACCAATGGTTTTATGGATGGTTTATCCTATTTCCTTGATGTGTTTTCTATTTATTATGATATATTATGATCTATAATTCATAATATTTTTGTATCTTGAGATGGGATCCTGTTTTTGTCTTGGTTTTGGAGTAATGTTCAATTGGATTCTAAAGATCTGTTGGATGTTTTGATGTGCCCATTGATATTTCTATATTTGAAAGATTTCATATTGATAAACCTAACGATTCTTTCTCATTTTTCCCAAGCTACATCAAACTCCTAAAATAATTCCTCATACCGTTGGTTTAAATAGAGGGATTCTTGGCATCGATTTAAAGTGAATTCAGTTCGTCATAATTATTGTGGACATAACAGTTGTGTTCATTGATGTTGATGAATTTTACCGTATTCATTTTCCATTATTATCCTCATTCCGAGTGATGTAGAATTTTGATATATATCTATGAGTTCCTATTTATATTAAATTGTTTTTTTGATCAAGTGAGTTTTTTTGAGTCGTGTGATACTTATAACCTAACTACAGGGAAACAGATGCTTCATGATTTAGGGCTCCAACCATAGGCCTCAGAGTGAATCTTTTCACATAGTAAGGAAATCTACAGAGATGTGGGGCACTTGACCAGGATCATGCCTCCACCATTGTGGTAAGGTAGTTTCAATGTTTATATTTTGGTTCATCGTTACTGTGAATTTCCATTTTTCACAATAATTGTGGTCGACTTACCCCTAACACATTGTCTATGGTTATGCCTTCATGGATGCGGGTTTCTGATCAATGTCCCTTTGTGGACCTCCCCTATGACAACCCTGCTTTTATTACAAACATAAACATGATTTATTACATAAACTATTCACTTGATACAACATGGAAGATCAATATTTCTAGTGTCTTTGGGGCTTAGGATCATTACATAACAACTTCAATCATGAAATACAACATCATTATTAAAAACATCATTTACATGATCGCTACATTCCCTCGTACTTAGCACTACATGGGATAACCTGAGAAAATACATAAGAAAAGAGATCAGATATAAATCCTAGTAAGGGAATAAACAAGGAATACATGACGAGTACAATACATGTTAGACAATAGGAATATCAGTAGAGCACAAGAGAAACATGAACATGAAGGCATGATAAATAATGATAATCATAACATGGAAAATGTGGCGACAACACTTAACATGGAGTTCTCATGAGGCACAGATCATTGCACATGGAGCATGGGTAAATCTTCATTGCACATGAAGCATGAGTAAAACCTCATTGCATTTGAATTAGCATGAGTCAACACTCATTGCACATGACATATCATGATACTATACATTACCTAATGCATTGGAGCTCTATTAGGTCACACCCTTCTTAAACATTTCATTTCATCCATAAGTGTGTGACATTGATCATAAAACATGGAATCATTAAACATAATCATTTATTCCATGATAATGGAATGTGGACTTCAAACATGAAACTTAATAATCAACAAGTAAATGTGCATAAAGGGGAATCCCCTTGATGGTGAAATGGGAATGGTATTCACTACACAAAGGCATTGGCTTAGAAAATCGGTGAAATTTCGGCAGCCTAACGGCGAGACATAAGAATTCGTAAAAATGCTTCATGAGAGAGAAAGGGGTGTCTCATAATATTTACACGAAATAGACAGTGTACATGGTGGGACATAAGAATTTGTCATTTATAAAGTAAAACTTATATAATAAGAAAAATATAAAAAATTAATAAAGGACAGGTACATGGTGGGAGTGGAATATGCCCATCCAAACTACCCAATATTGTCCTTCTATCATTTTCACCCATTATTTCCATCAAACATTTTGTGAAAAATAATTATAATCCATGTTCTCTTAATAAATGAAATGATAACATATTTATGTTTTACTTCATGTAATGATATTAATTCATATGTATTACAGGATAATTAAAGATCATACAGTACATAATGTTTAGAATTTAACATAGAAATTAATTTAATATATATTTAAGAATCTTTCTACATGTCCTGTATTATCCATAAATGTCAAAAATATACATGTTGATTTTTTTAGTTTAAATAATTTTATTTTTTTCTATTTATTTTATATTAAATAAATGACATACAATAGATTAAAATTAAAGTATTATGTGATTTATGACATTCTCTCTACTTTTACTATATCCTTAACACATACCTAGGAATAATGAATATTTTTTCCACAGTATCATTATGAGGTACATAGTGTTTATGCTTTAAACACTCTATGTTTCCATGATGATTCATTATTTTTTGTCTTAATTTCATGAAATAAATATATATAATTTATTTGACCCTTATGCTTTCAACATTGAAAACCTATCAACTACATGACATGTAGTCTAGTTACAATGATTGTAGTTATGAAATCCATTTACTGACCTAAACTATTCAAAATACTATGTAAATTATATATACTATGCGTGTTGTTAATTTATACTAACCCTATTTGAACATGATAAATCGTAGTGCATTAATCATGTGTACCAAATGACAAATTTAGGATTACATATCATGTACTTTTATTTTATCCTTTCAAAACCCCTTGACACCTCATAATGGATTATTCAGATATTTTTTGTTTATTTTCTTAGATTTTTATGGGGTATAGAAGAGAAAATGATGGGGGTAATATAATAATTAATCATTTAGATAAATGTATTGAATTATATTGAAATAAAACAACAAAAAATCACATATCATCAATCAAGAATTACACAAAAATTATAAATTATTTATGTGTTTTCTTTTATACGACTTTATGATTATTGTGAAAAAAATGTAGTTACTAGTAATTTCTATCATTTATTAGTTTTTAATAAATGACCAATTCCTGATGTAAATGGTTAATAAAAAGGAACTCCCATTATCAATTCCTCAGGAGATACACTCCATAGTGGTACTCCCCATAAAATACACTATCATGATCCTCCATAAAATAAAATATAACTTTGAAAAAAGGTATCCACTTATAATAATTAACTAAAACACATAATCATACAGAGAAATTAATTTAATTTTAAGGATTTCTACATTATGTATCTACTGATTAACTGGTTCTACCATTTCTCAAACAAGTTATTGAATGAGAAAAAAATTCATTATTTGTTCCACAATCATAATCTTCCTAACGTAATTCAATGGAGGAGAACCCAAAAAATCCTCATCCCCTTCATATAGAATCCTAAAAATGAACTCTATTGTCTGATCAAGTGGATGAATATAATTATTAATTCAGTAGAATGTAATTATCAGGATAAAGGAATTATCCCATAATTACATATTGGTTATTTTGTAAATACATATAGTGATATAAATAAATTTCACCTTTTTATTTAATAAAAGGCCTTATAATGTAAAATGATAATTGAAATCATATGAATTTCATTTTTTATTATATCATATTTAATTTAAATGAACATTCAGCATCATTATTGTTGTTAATATTTCATTTGAAAAATGTTCACATGACTAGTGTAAATATATGGTTTTTACAAATCCAATTGTCATAGAAAATGTAATTTATAACCATAACCAATAGGATCACAACCTATGAATCACATTTATTGGGGCATCCAAGGGAGATTACATCACTTGGTTGTTCCTTTACAAATCCTCAGATGAGATTAAATAATGTATGCATGAGGAATAACATTTACGATATAATCTTAATCTTATCATGATCATTCCTCAAATGATGTTTTCCAATCTGTCCAATGAAATATATAATAGTCGCACCCATTTCACTTTTGGTGTTTTCTAGTATATTACGAGGATATGTATGAAGACCCTCTAAATATGATTATTTCATAAACTTTATATATAATAGTGTGTATATTTCCATATTATCAATGTTACATTATAAATGATTATGATTTTGATATAATAAAAAATTGAAATTTTGGTTAGTGTTAAAATTAAATTATGGAATTTATTTTTATGAATTATTTTTTTGAAATAAATTTTTATTTATGAAATATTATTTTTAAATAATTATTATTGAATATAAATGATTCTTTTTTATGAAGAAAAGTATAATTTTTATAAGTTTCCAAAAATAGTTATTGATAAGGAATCAAAAATATATTACTAAATGTAGATTCATATTTTAAAATATAAAATATTCACATTTATATATCTAATTCAATAAAATTAATATATATTTTGGAATTAGAATGTCCAAATTAACCAATGGTATATTTTTCATAATTTTTTGATACAATAATTTTTTTGAATAAAATGTTTCGTAGAAATATAAAATGTGTGTTATGAAATCATAATGACCCAAAAGTTCTGAAATAAATACAATAAGTAGTTTCCAAGAAAAAATAAATTCCATCCATTTAAAATAATTCTATTTTAATTTCAATTTATTAATTTTAAAAATATATTATTAATCCACCAAATCCAGTAATATGTTTAATTTTTTTCAAATCAATTATTTAAGAGTAAGACTCAGTTCCACATATGCTAAATTATTATTTTATTATGTTTGGCACTTTTTCTTATAAAATAATGAAAATCAATCCAATTTTGAAAAAATAATCAATTTCAGAAATCCATGGGTTATTTTGTGGATTTTGTTATTTTAGTGTCCAAAGAAAATGTTTGATAAATATAAAAGAAATAACCACTCATTTCCTATAAAAACCAACCAATCTCCCATTTATATTAACTAAAAATATGTAAATCACATCCTTACTCTTCTCTGCCCTCTCTATATTCCTTAAAATTTTCCCCCAAGCTCTAAAGTATATCCTCCCATGAATTTGGAGTAACACACTCAATTAAAGTATCCTAAAATAACATTCTTAACTCAATTTTCATTATTATATTATACACTAGATTTCCAATTAATAATATTATGGTATGTATTTACATGGTTCCCTTAATAAATATTTTTTCCATGTTATTAGAGAACCCTTTCTCTTTCATATACCTATTTTATGAATTTTAATGGGACACCATTATGTTGTTGATATTTCATTGTGATTTTCCATTCCAATAAATTTGTATAGTGAATATGTTACGCATTTCCAATCATACATGTTCACCATTGTATACTACAACTTATCTGAATTTGGACTTCTATGTAGGTATTAAAAAATCCTTGATCATGGAATAAAATATTATATCGAATAAATAAATATTGTATGATCTTTGGGGAAAACATAAGCATGAGAACGAAATGAATGAGATGGGTGATATTGAAATTATATAGTTCTCCAATTCATTGGGTAATATTTAATCAGATGAGAAATCATGTTGGGATAAAAAGTAAACCAGATTCTTTAGTGGGAAATTTTGCTTCATGATTTCTTTGTAGTTTCCATGACATAAGTTTATGATATAATCTTTTAAGTTGTGTTTGCATTTCCCATGTTTCGTTTAGGATTATCATTTTATACCATGCCTCATTATTCATGTTAATGATTATACCACATTTTATTCTCCATTAATATTCATATTTTCTATAACTTATAATTTTCTTCATTTCATTCTATTTTTATTCCTATACTGGTATTTATATCTTATACTACTATTTGGTATATCCCCTAGTTATCCCATTTATATTTAAGTATGATAAAGTTAAAGATGTTTTCAATAAATATGATTCATTTAAGGTTAAAATTTTTATGTAATGTACCTAATCTCCAATGAAACTAAAATTTTAAATATTAAATTTCATATTAATTGTAATCCTATGTAATAAATTATGAATTAATATGTAATAAAGATAATGGTTTTTATTGTTTCATCAAAGAAAAATTCTATTAATTTTTTTTAGGGTTAGAATGCTCAGGTGAACGATTTAGGGATATGAATTTTTTGAGAAATTATCCCTATATTTTGGCAAGTATAGATTATGTGGTGTATAAAGAATTTAAATCCATGTCTAGATTCTACAAGTGGATGTGGATTCGGCATAGTTATAAATTGAGGTAAAACCTGAAAACACTATGTTGATCTAGAATCAATCCATACATTATTCCCAAAAATTGGACGTAGTGAAAACCTAGTTCAACACACCTAGAGGGATATGGTTTTGTAAATTCATACTCTCATTATAAACCATTATTAAGTACAAAATATTTTCCATAGCATAATATATTATGAAATAGATCATGGAGAACATAGATTGAGTCATAGAAATTCCTATGATAAGAAATTAATTAAAATTATAAGTTACCCCTTTAATGTTAGTGGAATCTCTCTATATTTGTTTAAGGATATAAAAATTGTCATACCTAATATTCATTTTATTCTAGCCAATGAAAAATAATAGTAGGAATCTATTTTACAACCAATGTTATGTGAAATTTGATGAATTCCCAAAAATGATTCCATAACCAATGTGATAAGGAATCATAAACATTATTATGGGAATATATCTTACGACTCCGGTTATGAATAAAAAACTGGATCTTGAGGAGTTTCCAAATCCCCCTAATATATAATAAGCTGTGATTGAGACTTTTATTTGAAAAATCTCTTTGAATTTAAATGGATCACTTGTTCCCTTATTCATATAAAAATGGTTCAACTCCACTGAGAATGTCTTCTTCTACTTCAATGTTCTAAAGAAGAGAATATTTTACTTTTTTTATTATAAATAGGGATAAGATGATTGAGGATGGAAATTAAAAAAATATATGATTCCTTATGAAGTGATCAAATTTATGGGGTGGATGGAATTCCATAAAATATTTTCGATATATAATTTCCTCGTACTCTTGGATAAGGGAGAGGAATATCCTTCCTCTAAAGTTGAAATATGTTGAATATATATGATCATAAAAGGAAAATTTCACATGATTTTTGTGATAAGACTCTGTCATTTTTGTTACCCTTGAATTCAATGTTGAACACTACATATGTTTGATAAAACCAAGGCTTGGAAAATCCCTAGTGATCCTGGACATTTATAGCTATGAGTAAATTGGATGATGTGCCTTGAAAGTTGAATTGGGGAACGGATAATCATGTGGTTATCATGTGGTTTTTAAAATATAAGATGAGTTAAATTATGGTGGTTCAATAGTGAAATATAATGGTAAAAAAATAACACCCCACATGTCCACTGTGTTGAAAGTTAAACCCTATAAATTATTTTAGGGGGTGAGAAAATGATTTAGGTGTTGGAAAGATGAACACTAAGAAAAAAATTGAAAATATGAGAAACCTAATAATATGATGCAGTGGATAAATAATCTAGTAAACCATCATTGCATTTTTCATTTCATATACTATAATTAATCATTAATCTTTATAAACAAATTCACTAAGACTTTTGTCATAAGAAGAAAACATCAGCCTCTTTAGATGCATGGGAATGTGGTTGGCTTCATACCACTGAGGTGGATTCCAACAATGATGTCGTGACATTTGTGATATTTAATTCATAAAGTATATAAAACATAATATTTTATTATGGTTCTACACATTCCTTCATATCATTAATGTTTAGTTGAACTATTCAAACACCACCATAAATTATTGAAGAAGATATGATGGTGAAAAAGGAAATTGGGGAAATTATTTAATTCGAGGTATATAAATCCACCCCTATCAAACATTGTTGGATGAATGCCTCAATGAACTTTGTGATAATTACATTGGTGAAATTTGGTACAATTATTGTTTTGTATTATCTTTATGTATATAGATCCTATAGAAATTTCATGAGACGGAAATCATTATCCATATCGTGAATCAAACCAAAATTCAATACAAGTACAATGAGGAAGATGAATATTATTTAGTGAAAAAAACTCTATCATGGATACTATTTCTATAAAATTAATTGTTTCTAGATAAAATTTTTTATTCATAGAATGATATAATCCTTGAAGACATGCCCATTGTAAGGCAATGTACTGATTTGTATAATGAATAATTTTATAGTCTCACTCCATGAAGAGAGGTTGAATTTTGTATTTAGCTTATACCAAGGGTGTCACAATTATCCAAGTCTCCATAAATATTGAGTGTTTTAGAAAATTTGGAAGTACATAAACAACTATTATAATATCTTGATAAAGGGATCATATTCCAATTTTCTCTACCATGGGGTGCACAAGTCCTCTACATAAAAAAGTAGGATGGGTCATCATTCCATTGAATTGATTATCATGAGCTCAAAAAACCACATTAATGAAAAATTATACTCTTCTAAGAATTTATTACTTGTTCAATCATATAATTGTTTTATAATAGTTATCCACGATGGATATCTGGTCAGGATATTACCATTCTTGGTTGTAGAAGTAGTAGATCCCAAAAGACTACTTTACATTAAAGGTACATGAACTATGAGTTCTTCATAATTCAATTTAGACTTTTTAATTAGAAAACAATATGTATAGACTTTATTAATGTATTCTTTAGGGATTACATAAAAACATTGGTAGTATTTTAGATGATATTCTTATATAAATGAAAATAAAGGAGGAACATGATGAGCATATGGGAACTATGATAATGAACATACAAAATGAGAAATATTATTAACAGTTCATAAAGTGTTATTTTCGGTTGAAGGACGTCTCATCATTGGTGAATATATTTCAAAAAAATGGGAAATTAGGGGACCCTTCCAAGACTGATGTAATTAAATGATGAAAGAGTCTAACAAATATGATAAATATCCATTGACTCCCAAGATTAGCTATGTACTATCATTAATTCGGGATAAATTTCATACGATTGAAACACCTATAACCATGATAATTATAATGAGACTCATGTTTTATTAGAATTATGAATGTGAATAGAGATTCAAGGAGTTTAAAATCAATATTATGAATTCAATTGAACTCACACTACCAACATGTGGATAAGTTTTCATGGTATCCTATAATGGATCAAATAAGGGATTGGGATGTGTGTTAATGAAAATTAAAAAGTGATCACTTTTACTTTAAAGAAGTTGATAGTTCATGAATAATACTACACAATTAATTATCTAGAGTTAGTTGAAGTGATCTTCTCTTGGAAAATATTGAAGCACTAACTATTTTGGGAGTATGTGTGAAATATATATAAATTAAAAAAGTCTAAAATATATATATACACATAACGAAAAAATATGTACCAAAAATATGGATAGATATGATCAAGGACATGGATTCTCAATCCACATCGATCATGGGAATGTGAATGAAGTGGTAGATTATCTATGTAGAAATGATCTAGAAATTTTATCATTTATGGGGATTAAGAATGGTATAATCTTCATAGAGTTAATGTTGATTGACATGGGAATCATAAAGAAAGGAACATGATAAATATTTTCACAAATAATTGATCAACCGTCCATTATGGAGTGGATAAAGGAAACTCAAAGGAATTATGGGGTAATTTAGAAGAAATTGGAAACTATAAGAATAGGGAAATCCTCTAAGTTTAATGTTAATGATGGATGAGTTGTTATATTTCGTTCATGAATATGTGTACCATAAAATCATGAGTTGAAGAATGATATTTTGGATGATGTTCATAGTTCAACATTCATCATCCATCTAGTAAGGACAAATATGTAACGAGATATCTAGGAGAAAAATTGGTGGGACAATTAGAATTAGGAGATCAGGGAATATAGAAATTGTCTTTTATGTCAACAAGTGAAAGTGAAAGGGAAAAAATCCTAGGGTATGATAATTAAATTACCCATACATACATGTAAGTGGGAAAACACAATGGAATTTTTCATTAGTATTTTGAAGACACCAAGAATAAAAAAATCTATTTGTGTTGTGGTGTATCATCTTAAAATGATAGTAGACAAAATCAAAATTTAGAAGACGTTTCCCTTGATCAACATGCATAGATATACATAAGAGATGTGGTAAGGTGACATGTAACACTAAAATTTAATTTATCTAATCTAGATACAATATTTATCTACATGTTATGGTAGTGTTTTTAACACACTCAAAATACTAAGTGTAAATTCAAGACAACTTATCCTCCCCCCTAAAACTGAAGGGAAATATGATTAGAATATCCATGCAATTGAATTTTTTTTGAAAGCATTCTTAATTAATATCAAGGGAGGATGAGATCATCATATATTTATGATTGAGTTGTCATACTGTAATAGTTTCCAATCAACCTTCCAAATGGATCATTATGAAGACCTTTATTGGAAGAGGTTCATAGCACATTCATGCTAGGATGAAGTTGGGGAATAAAAACTTCTAGTACATGAAATGGATGAGGAAATTTTGGAAATGGTTTAGACTATTTAGCCTGACCTTAAGGCTGATTAGAGGAGACAGAATGGATATGTTGAAAATGATCATAGAGACCTATATTTTGATGTTCGAGACATGTTATTAAATTTTATTACTCCATGGATTAAAGTCATGGTATATGGTATAAAAGTGAATATCATTCCATGACACATTATTCTGTTTATAACATTGATCATATTGGTGTGGTGGTTTATAGACCAGCACTCCAACCTAACCTATCTAAAGCATATTATGTTTTCCATGTATCCCACATGAGTAAGTACATACTAGACCGCCATCATGTACACAGTCTCGAGGAGGTACCATTGGATAAGAATCTATTATTTGATGAAAAAATAGTGAAGATATTAGTTCATAAAAAATGTTCTACAAAATAAGACAATAGACAATGAAAATTGGTGTAGAGAAACAAAAATTATTAATAAGTGAAAAATTAAAAAAAGTGGAGGTGATGAAACAGAGTTACACTAAAATTTTTTAATGTTGAGAAAAAAATATCAGTGGTGAAATTTTTGAAGGGGAAAAGATTGTAATTACTGGAAATGTTAGAAATAAATATCCCCTTTCAATTTAATTAAAGGTATATTTTGTAATTTTTTAGGAAAATAGGTGCACATATTTTGATTTAATATATCCTAAAAGATTTAAATAAATGTTAAGATTCATTATCATTGATAAAACAGATGTTTAATAGTGATCATGTGATTATTATAAAGATAGGGTTTTAACAAATCTCATTCACACAAAAAAGTACCAATGAAATCAACTAATATGATAATATCGTAAGAAGCCCATTTATTAGAGAATTCTGGTAAGATTTCATCTTTGGTAATTTCTGTTAACTAATCCCAAGCTTATATTCAATAACTTTTGAATGATCAAAACTATACAATGGATAAGTTCAATCACATTCAGATCATGGTACAAACTATGAATGTTGGACCACCCACTAAAAATCTCATAGTCGCACACTTTACCCATAAGGAATTTACATGTTTATTAATGGGAAATGTACATTGACCCTGGAATTAGTATATAAAATATTTTTTTCGTAATAATAAAAAAATTATCATCATACAACTGTTACATTATAAATTTTTTATTTTGTTACAATAAAACAAAAAAAATTTCTTTTGGGTAGTATTATAATTCAATAAAGGATTTTATTTTGATGAATTAATGAATTTATAAAATATATATTATTTTAATAAAATAATATTTTTAAATAATTACTAATAAATATAAATGTTCATATATTTTTTATGAATCATAATATAATTCTTATATCTGTTCGAAAATAGTTATTGTCAAAAAAATCTATCAATTCTATATAAATATAGATTCATATTTTAAAAGTTAAAATTAAAATATTTAGAAATATAATATGACTGAATTAATATTTTTTTAATATTAGTATCGAAATTATCCCATGGATAGTTTTTCATTATTTTCTAATGTAGATGATTTTTTTTGTAAAAAATAAATACTGTATAAATATACATTGTGTATTATTATTTCACAATGACCCATAAGTGATTTAATAAATAATATAAATGGCTTCCCCTAAAAAAAATATATGGTTTTCCAATAAAATAATTTTATTTTACGTTTATATTATAAATTTTATAAATCTATTATCAATTCTCCAAAAAAAATATATTATATGTTTTCAAAATCATTAATTGGGATTACAACTCAATTCTATAGAATCAAGGGTATTATTTTTTTGTTCATCCCATTGAATTATAAAATTAATAAAAAAATTTCTATTTTTTAAAATCCATGTGAAAAAACCATTGTATGTTTTTTTGGTTATGGTAATTTTATATAGTCGAAAACCTATGTTTGATAAATATTAATGAAATACCCACACAATTCCTATATAAAACCACTCAACCTCCAATTTCCATTCAATAAAAATAATTTTACAACATCTATTATATTAAATAACCTATCTATAGTTATCCCATGGTTCCCCCATGCTCTCATAAAGCTCCTCCCAATTATTCGGAGTCACACAATGAAGTAAGGGATCATTACCTACTATTTTTTATTCAAGATTATTTAATACGTTATGGATTATATATTCAATTCCTAATGTTGGGATATATATTTCCATGTCATTATCACTAACCATTGGATTTAGAAATGGTTATAATAACGTTTTTCATTCCTAAACCCATTTTATGAGTTTTTATGTTACTTTGTTATTCTGCCAAAAGTTCCCTATGGGTTTCTATGACAAGACATTTGTGTAGTGAATACCATAACCATAATAAATAAATGTTTTTCACATTAAAAAAATATTGTTATCTAAAATGGGACTTTCATATATTTATTATTCACTCCTTTATCATGGAGTAAAATATTATGATGAATTAATCCATTTTTTATGATCTATGTGGAACCAATAAGCATGGGAATGAAATGAATGTGATGGGTGTGCCTGAAATTATATAGAGCTCTAATGCAGTAGTTATTGTTTAGTTTCATAAGATGTCATGTTGGGACATGGAGTAAACCAAATTCTTTTTTGGGCATTTCCAAACATGATGTATTGGTATTTATAATTTAATAATTTTAATGATGCAATGTTTTAAGTTTTTGAAACATTTTTGTTCTTTCCTTTATGATTATCATGTTTTATCATGCCTTGTTGTTCATGTTTATAATACCCAACACATTGATTCCCCATTGATATTCCTATTGAATGAAATGAATTATCTTCATTGTTTTCTTCTATGTTTATTATGTTACTAGTAATTAAAGTCACCCCTTACCTATATATGTCCACATGTTATATAATGCAGTTTTATGATTGAGCAGGTCAAGGAAGTTTTCAATAATAATGATTTAAATCCTGTATAAGATATTATGTAATTTACCTAATCCCCAAAGAAACTATACATATTGATTTTATTGTTTTTATTATGACTAACCCTATGTGATAAATTATTAATTAATGTAAATTAATGAGAATGGTTTTTATATATGTTATAGCCCATGGCCACTCCAAAGTATGATCCTTTGAAAACATTATAAATTCAATTCATACATCATCATTATCTATATATATTGATGTATTTTAATATTCTAAGGTGAGGCATGTGTCTTATATAAAATATACTAACCATGTCGTGATTATGAGGAAATTATCTGTTAGATTGCCTTAATTTACCTTTAATTGTCATGAAACCTAATTTTAGGAATGAAATATAGAAACCTCCATCAGGATTTACATGACGCCATGAATGAACTCTATCATCTCATTATTTTATCCCATCTATATGTATACATTAGATTATCAGGATAATCATAATACATTAAATTTATCTATTATCCCTAATAATCAGAGTTCTTGTAGGAAATCGTACAATGTCATCATCTTGAGATGAGTCTCGGGACAATGGTTTATATACATTGACATGTATCATTAATAGATCCAAATACATCCAAAACCCAATTACGATATACTACATGTGAGATATATTTGAGAAGTTAAATTTACATTATTCAAAAAATAAGGAACATGTCTTGTCTTAGAGGATGAAGAAAACTCACTCTATAGAATAATCAGTAGATTCCAGTGCCTCACAACCAACATGATCTGTGTATCTATGTCATTCATAAAAAAAACATAATAGATCAAAATATTAGTTATTATGTATTCCAGTTTTTGATTATGGTATTATCCCATTATTATATGTTTGGGGGAATTTTCATCACATTTACCACTTACCCCAACACTATGGATATCAATACCTCAGCAGGATTAACACATATTGATATATGAGTTAAGAAAACCTAATATTACAAGGAAGAGGGAATTTAAACCCTCGCCCAATCTCATCCAAGGAATTTTGTATTATATAGATTGGTAGAATCCTCATAGCTACCTCCCTCGAAATTCCTTATAATGAATGATTCACCCAACTCACATTGAATGAATTTGGGGAATATTACTAAAGATTCTATTTGGATCAACATATATTTAAAAAAATCCTAAAGAAGAATACAAGTGATGAATATATCTTCTCACAAGAAAAATATACTAATGATGACACATCCCCTTATACTTTTTGATAAAAGAATTATTCATGTGGAATATTAACAAATTGGTCAAAATCTTCTGTGTAACCCCTACAGATGGGTTGAAACACAATTTCAAAATAAAATATTATGATAATGAAGCTAGTGGGCAAAATATTGTTCATCCTAAACGATTCAGGTTTGGTGCGTATACCTAGAAGAAAAGACAGTATCAAAATATAAGGTATTTATAAAATTTAAATTACTTCTAGATTGGTGAAATTTTTTCAAATGAAAATGTTGTGGAAACATCCTTCTTAGAACCTATGGTTACTAAATATATCAATATTGATGAAAGGTTATAAATATGAATCTTTTTTGGAAATTATAAACAATTCAATGATAAATAACTCAAGGTAAATATTCATACTGAGTATAACTCCTAGAGGGATGTCAATGTTAACCCTCTTGTACATATATGGAATCAAAGAGATTCATAGCTATTAATAGAATATATTATCCATCTCAATGGATATTGATTTATGTATCTAGTGTAAATAATCCTAACATATGAAAAATAAAAATGAATTGCTTACTCAAGGGAAACAACATCATCTAATCCAGTTGATCAAATCCAAACCATCTCATTATGTTAATCAATATAAGACACATGTAGTTTGACCATATCATACCCCACATGTTTCCTATATGAAAAAATATAATCCACCAACCATCCTGATATAATTTATTCACTCCATCATGTTTTAAAACCCCTTTTTGAGTCCATTAAAGGACAACCATACCTAATGTAACCTGGGAGAAAAACATTATCATAGTTGGATGGAATCAAATCGTCTTATTCAATTATAAATAATCTAATGTTCCTAATTTTAAGTTGTATCAGTAAGGAAAAGGAGCAGCTTACACATTATTTATCGTTAGGTTTTTTGTCATGGATGGGGAACTGAAAAGGAAAAAATAATTTAAAGATAGATCTGTTAACAAAAAAATTATATGGACATACTTAATCCATTTATAATATCTTAGCGTGTAGGTATGACATTGTTTGATAAGATAACTAAGGGTATTTTATAAATTTATATCTACATTTATAAATACAACAAATCTTTATCTACAAAATTGTAAATAAAATGAGAATTAGAGGGTCATAGACACCATTTCAGATTTTATGTCACTAAAATGATCTATAAACATGAAACTACATTATGTGGATATAAAAGATATATTTATATATATTATCCATGGTAATTCAAAAACATTGTATATACCCTCTAAATATCATAGTGGATTTTGATATTTTATATTAATATTACAAAGGATGGCAGATTTTATTCGACACGTAATTTATAGATCAAGACTACATCAAATAACTCAATGAAAGAGATGATGTACATTATAAAAGGTTCTACATAAATTAAATCAGGAACCAAAAATGGACCTAACACTATGGTTCATATAATTTTTTGGATGCCTCCCCAAAAAGGATTTATCAAGAGAATATTCCCCATCATTATGAGAGGAATAACCATACATTATTGTAATATAGAGTTCATAAAACAATATTTATTATTTCCATAATTTAAAAGTAACATGATACCTCATTATTGTAACAGTGAATAATTTTCTCAATTTCAAGATATTAGAAATTCCAATGAGTTCGGTCAAACTGACTGAAAATACTAATTCCCCTTTTATTAGATTCTGTGTCACAAAATCTTGCAGTTAATTTTCATTAAATTATCCCTTAGATGATGGTAAATTATTATAATATCAATTTATGAAAAACCCTATATCATGATTCATAAGGAATTTTTATTTTTTCTAGATGAGGAATAAAAATGTAAGCGACTCACAAGTAAGAAGATGTGGATGCTCGATGTTTGGATGACTAAAAACACAATTTTCCAAGAAGATGTTATATGTTTCCCCAAAAATTAAAATAGTATCTGGACCCAATCCCCCTATAATTTATAAATAATCCCCAATAAATTTAGGGTCCCAAGAGTAAATGAAACTAACATGAGTTGTTAAATACATCAAAGAAGGAAATAACACATTTTCATAATATAGTCCATGCTCTCTAAGATATTATTCGCTTGGTATTGAAATCATGGTAACTACCTCGATGAATATAAACCTGGTCATATAAATGGTAATAATATGCCTTTTCCAAAATAATACACTTCATAGACCACTTCTCGACTAATATTTGAATATGAAATGCAAAAACCTATACTAAATTGAGGATGCATTTTAAGAGGTCGAAGAGGATGAGGATGTAATTGGAGGTAAGGGTGAAATAGATCTAAAAATTCAAGCCATGTGTCTGCTATAGCCATATATATAGTAGAACGACATAGGCATGAATTTCAATTGGCTTTTAGGAGAGCCTATCAACACTCAAATCTTTTAGGTCGTGGATAAATCTTATTATACTATAATATATATTTGTATATGACTCACAATCCAATCATAACGTAACTATGAAATTTTAATCTCAATATAATACACAAAAATTACATGACTATAAATATTGTCTAGAGGAAGGGTCCTTAGTATAGCCTAGGTCATCCTATGCTACTTAGACCAATAAATAATCTCCCTGTGGAAAATGATGGTTCCTAGACAAAAATAATGATATATTTATGTAGTTATCTTCCTTCCCAAATAAGGTCTAAATCATGGGATCCCTTGACCTTACAATTTTTCTCCAAGAATTATTCATGTAGACCCTTAAAAGTCCCTCAATAATTCATGGATGATATTGAATCAGATTAGTTCATCCATTAATAAACCAATCCAATGGAGTTCCATAGAGTTGTAACCATTACATAGGACAAAAGAAGATAGAGTGGTTTCGAGGCATGTATATATAAGGACCTTTAACATTTTTTACAAAATGGAAATTATTTACATCAATCAATTACTCAGTTATAATATCATTATGATCAACATTATACCAATTTGAACCCTCTGTTATTTGGGCTATAGTGTAGCCAATTTTTATTTCTCTATTTTGTTGATCTAATGATTTTATAAAAGCTAATAGAAAAAAATTTCACAAATATTCATTAATCCCAGTTCAAGGACAACATCTCTGAAATTGAATTCATTTTCTTTCATTGGGATATTGCTTTAAATATCTTCTAGGAAGTCGATGATATTATCTACACATAGTAGTTCCTCCCACAAAACATATATTCATCAATTACTCTTTCCATAGACACGTAGGATTATTTATAATAGAAAATGTTCCCTTTAAGTCTCATTAATCTTATTATATTAACATATGAATCTATAATGGTGGTGGTAACAACCAATAAAAGAAAATGATACCTAAAATACTACCCACAAAAGCACAAAATTTTTCCATACAATGTGATAAAGGAGTTGTGAGAGGAGTTTTTAGTTCCCATTAATTGAATGAAAACAATTATTCTAAATATATAATTTTATTCGGAAAATTAATCTATCCTAATAATCGTTTAATAGTCTGTTTTGGATAATAATTTCTTGGTGAATGATGCCCTGACTTCTAAAAAATATTGTGATGCCCCCAATAAAGGTTCAATTTTAATATTTTCATATTCAATGAATGTTTTTACAATATCAAGGGTTGGGACCAAATATGATTCTGTGTATTCTCATAGGGATTAAAATTCCCTCTTTAATTCACTTAACATCCAGATTTTATTTCCTCTGTTGCACCTAATGATAATGAGGAAACAGAATGAATTGTTCGAAATAACAATAGTGAGGAGGTCTCCACACAATCCACTATAGAGTTAAATGAGATCTTTCCATTATTCCTAGGAAAATAAAATTACGCCTAACCATATGATACTACTGACTTCACGATAAACTAATTTGAGTAAGAATATATAATAAATTCCTCTCTTGTATTTGATTAAGGTGTATCTACCATGAATTAGAATCACAGAGAAGTAAATAAAAGTTCATAAGAGGACTAACATATCAAATTCATTGGTATTTTTATTCATATTGAATAGTTGAAAAAGTATATATCCTAATTTAAATAGAACCTTGATGTGTTCATTTGGAATAGTAAAAAAATCATATATTGGATCTTGATGTGGAAAACCAACCATTTTGTCCTACAGGATGATTATATTTTTTTCAAGAACGTTGGAAATTGGATATATCCATCACACACATTTATGGTTCAATCGTTGTTCATAATATATTCAAATATAAATTTATATTGTTATATTTGTACAAAAAATGGCTCTCCAGCATCATCCCTATTTATAATAAAATTGGTAGATCATGGTTTAAATCAATTTGAAGGTTATACAATTTCTTTTTTATCGTGTGTTATTAATTGTCTCCAATATTGAACTTCTAATGAATGCATCTACAAGATTCCAAACCAAATTATTTATGGTTGAAAAATCAAAATATATCCATATTAAAATATCTTTTGAGGATGATGAATCTAATATTTTTTTATTTCCCTATCTGATATTATATTATCAAGTCACACCATTTTGTTTAATGAATGTTTGCACCACATATCATTATGTCATATATCACATATTCTTGATCTTTATTTAAAATATAATGAAATTCTATGTGGTTCATTTTTTATCAAATCTTAGTGAAAAATGAGAATATTGTTGATCTTGAGAAAGATGATATCAAAATGTAGCAACATTACATAAATATTAGCCCCATTAAATGTAATTTAGTAGTTATGTAATAAAAAATCATCATCGTCACTATATGATGACATAGAATCAATATTAAACCATTGAGGTCTAATTTCATCCTTTAACTGTTGTATCCTAAAAATATCAAAAAAAATTGAGGGATTAAAGGAATTATATCATATATATGAATTTTCATAGTAAAACATTTAAATCAAGTTCCACAGATTTATGAAGCTAATAATGTAAGGGGCTACCATGCGATGGAGAAAAGACTATTAGGAAGCCTATAAAATTTCATGAAATATTTCTTATAACCACGAGTAATTATTCTTATGAACGAAAGGAAGATTCACATTCTATATGAGGACAATATAGAGTGATCAATCATTTAACTTATTATATAGAAAGACAACGTGAAGAATAAAAATTGTCTCTAGTGACTTATAATAAAAATTCCTAATATCATGATTGGATATTCTGATATTGAGAATAATTCTTCCATTCAAATTAAATAATTAGGTGAGTAAAAACATGTAGCACCATGAAGATCATATTTTCCCTCACAATAATATATTCATTCACATTCTCAATCATCTAATGTTGACTAGATTCATGGATTTTTGGATAGTCATCCTATAAAAATTTCAGTTCAAATTTATTTTATAAAAGATAATCAATGGATTATTAGTAGCTAATTTTATTGTAATTAAATTTTCCCTAGAATGCATATGGTGAGTATATAAATTCTAAAAGAAGATTTTTTCATGGTATATGAAACACCATAAATGTTCATGATTTACTTTCATGGTGCATCATGAAGAATAAATTAGAAAATAATGATTATTTCAAATATCAACAGTGTATTCTAACATATTTTCATCTTCACACTCTCCAAGAGTTTTTTACCTTATTCTTTATATCTATCCATATGCTACATCAATATTGATGTTAAATTACAGGATATCATCATAGGCATGGCCATTGATATGGTTATCTCAAAAGAAATTTATGGTTGAAGCATAGTTGGTAGTCCATTAAATTAATGGGGTAATAATAAATTATGATTGAGGATTTAGATTCCCTTCATATTTTCATAAGATGGATGACGATATAATTTCCATTTGAGATGACACATATTGATATCTGTTAGTAAAATAATACATGTTCTGATTCATTTCAAACTATAACCGTGAACCAATTTGATCTTTATTAGGTCAAGATAATCATCTACACCACAAAAAAACTATGGTTTCCTGAATTAGTGACAATGAAATAAATGAAATAAATGGGAATTCAACTAACCCAAAATAGGATTGAACAATATCATCATCAACTAATAACAATATTGGATTAATTTTCAATATAATGGACTATATCCATAGTGGAATAATAGTATCCAATCAATACAAGAAAAATAGATCTTACATCATGAAGAAAACAACATCCACTACAATGGCATGGATAAATTGAATGTCTACTAAAATTATGGCATTGATGGAATTATCTATAAATTCCTAAATCTATTAGAAAAACATACTATTATGGAGGATGTTAATTATGTATCATATGATAATTATAATTTAGAGAACAATATCTATTTTCAAATAATATAACGTGAGAATTTATAGATAATGATGATAAAACATTTCATGTGATTTAAAATAGGTCCCTACTTTCCAAATATAATATAAATTTATCCATTAATCCGCATATTTATTACATGATGATTAATATTCATTCCCATTTTCATTAGTGGGAATGGATGTCATGGGGTTATATCTGTTATCTATAACCATTAATTAAGTTAAATTAATAAAACTACAGACATTATATTTAATTGAATTCTGTCAATAATCCTAAAGGGTTGTTGGAATAAATTCAACATCATAAAGTATAAAATAATAATCATATATGATTCCATTTACAAAATATTTATATAAAATAATATAAATTACTGTCCTTCTATTTTTAAGATATTGTATCAGGAGTTTAACCTGAACTCCAAAAATTATTCTCAATAATGCTAATTTTAAAATTGATATATAGAGGCCTCCAATAAATATCTTTAAAATATCTTGTAGAAAAATGTGTACAATAATTATAAGGTATTTCTAAATAAATTGTTTCATTCCATTTGGATTAATCAAATCAAACCACATACTATGGACAAAGTGACCTAATATTTCATTTTCAATAAAAAATATGTAGCTTTTTCCACTGAGGATCAATTTACTTCAATCTGTAGATAGATAAAAGTAGAATATATACCTGAGATGTGAATTGATGAATAATAATGGCATTTTTAGAAGAGGATACACATGCAGCACAACCGTGAAATTA
Organism: Viscum album; assembly: GCA_963277665.1. NCBI lineage: Eukaryota > Viridiplantae > Streptophyta > Magnoliopsida > Santalales > Viscaceae > Viscum > Viscum album. The sequence goes on from OY728148.1 coordinate 910,773,399, forward strand.
TATAGAATCAGATTATTTGTGCCTTCATTAATAAAATTCATCTTCACTCATTTCCTTAGCCAGAGTTGGTATTAGCTCTTAAAACTCAAATAATACATTTGAGGAAGATATTAAAACATGATATAAAGTAATAAGAGACTCATTAAAAAGTAAATATCTATTCTAATATAGTTTAATATCAGGTAACCAAGAATGGGGAGTTAATAAAACCTCTCATCACTACATGTTGCCAAAATAAATGATTTAAAAAAATATATGTTAATCGTGTTCTAGTGGTAGGATAAAACATTTAAATACATATTATAATTTGTACAACTATAAGATCTATGGAATTATACATCTCATCCTCACTAGAAGATATTAAACTACATAGTTAATGTCCTTTCCCATATACATTAAAATGAAATGAATATCATTATTTTTCCATGACATAAAACTATATGGCATTATATTATACTCAATACATAAAACTAAAATAGATCATCCATCCCGGAAGATGATAAATTTAATGATCATCAACTTAATTTATGTGGGTAATTTCTATTGGAAGTAAAATTATTCCATGCCCATATAAAGAAAAATATTGTCTTGGTTATCACTCCAACATGAAATATATGGATCCAAAGGCTCCTTACATCGAGCCTAGTCATGATTTCATCACTATCAAAACATCATTGATATTGGGGACTCTTATCATCATCTTAACCATTTTGGTTGTGTGAAATAATAATGAAAAATCCCTTCTTTTATGTATAAGCCCAATTTTTTTTACTTCAATATAAAATTATTTATTCTTAAAACTTTTCCTATGAAAATTTTCTTTTTAACATGTATGTGATCTCTATCTATATTTAGTTAACATCATGAAATAAATGATTCATGACTGTCATGATCATGGGATATATAGTGACAACAAATATAAATTATCCTAGTCCCATCCATAGGATTTTACCAACAATAAACTAATTATATTTCTTACTATGATTTGATTACCAAACCTCATGTAATTATGAATGGAGAAATGTCAACCTTATTCCAATAACATCATTTCAGAACACCCTACACTAAATTGCATGACCATTAATTATGAATAATTTTTTCCCTGTCATATGATATTAAATTTCATGACATCATCCAAGAAACATAATGTTAAATGGTATAACATTATTTATATCATGAAATACACTAAACATCTTATCTGAATATTACTTTGTATGGAATGGATCCCTTAAACTATAACCAAATCTATATATGATCTCTTGATTTATGGATTCCAATTTTAATTTTCATAGGATAAGGTGAAAATTCCCCCATTTGATAAGAATTGTTTTGGGATTGATTCATAATCCCACAAGATACATAGTTATTCCCATATCATATTTAATAATTTGAACCACGATTTTCCATCACCCCTAATCCATCTATCACTACACAATGGTCTTATCCAAATTTGTGTTCCTCCTCGCAAAAAATGATGTGAAGGAAACATTAACCAAACATATTTATTTCCCTTCTCATGAACTCTTAGGAAACATGAGTTATCTCGATGTCATATCTTATTTCTCACACCATACACGAATCCCTGATATTATATGATCTGATGAATCACTCGAGTTAGCATTATTGAGGCATATCATATTTGAATTTAGGGAATAATGCCTCAGTTTCATAATATTAATATATAAAATGAAAAATATACCATATATGGATCATAAAATTGTTTTGGATCATCTATTGGTATGACCATATACCTTAAATGAGATTTATATATATTTATGAAATTTTATTGCATTGATATACATTATGATTAAATAACATTGACATATAAAAAAATGTATTCCTTGATTCATATTTCAATATGATACATAATTACATCAAGATCCATATCCATAGGCAATCGATACGATCAATCAAACAAATATTCATCTCTTATATATGAGCTATATATATGACAGTGCTTCATGAAAATACACTTCCATAATCCTATATTAAAAAATTAAAATAAAAATACTATCATACATGTGTTTAGGTACTCATCATCAACTACCGATCTTTCCCAATGACCTCCTACACAAGGACATCACTAGTGAAAACTATGTGTTTATTAATTCCAATTTCATAGGGATATGTAGTGACACATGGATAAATTATCCAAGGACTATTAGTGAATCCCACTCATATTGTTCATACTCTAATGGTGTAAACATTTTTTATTCACATCAGACCTATATATTACATTCTCATGACTCGACATCAAACACTAACATTCACCATCACTATATTATTACTAAAACAACATTGGGTTTTCCTTATAGAATTATAAATGGATTGAATCCAAAATTTATAGTGTACATTGTGATGCTTGGATATTATATCCTTTTCCTAGATATATGTTTTGAATAACACATATTTCCAGTATTTCATAAGAGTAATTTTCATATGACATCGTAGTGCAGGAAATTTGATCCCTTGTCACATGATTCAATATAGCATGGAATTGAAGTCATTATCTCATGAGGTTATATTTCACATCATCCATGTCCCTTTCACATGATGTTAAACTGTATGACATCCAAACACTTATCAGATGTAAGTAATATAAAAGACATATCAGTCATTTTATCTATAGTTAAACTACACAATATACAATATCCGGACTCATGATGTTAAATTCTATGATCTATTATTCTTTTTTGTTTAAAATTTAAAATACCTGACATTCAAGTCCTTGTTAAATGATGTTAAAATAAAAAACATATTGTTAATATTTCATGATCATAAATTAATCTATGTATCACATTCTCTATTACATAAATATCCCATTACATATCCTAATTCACATGGGAGAGTGTGACATATGAGATTCTATACCTGGGTAAAATGATTCATTAATCTCAAAAACCCTAGTTCACATACTTCAAAAAAATAAAATATTATCATTCCATCCTAAAGGAATTTTATATTCATTAAATTTTATGCATATTACTAAAATTAATCTTCCCCCTAATAATAATAATCATATTCAATAAACCATAAATTTTATATCTAGTGTCTATGATTTCAAAAAATATTCCATTGTTATTAGTAATGAGTGTGTTAAACAACAATGAACACCTTTTCATTGAAAATAATACATAACCATCATATGTTGTTTCCAAAGTACCACCAATGAGTCTTTCCATCAAAATGATTGTTTTTATGATAAGTATACGCTCCCAAAATAATCCTACTCCCTCACAAAATCATATTCACAACTACCATTCAAACATGTTCAATTTTTGGAATTTTAATACCTAACCCAGTTACCTAACTAACTTATCTTATCTCATCATTAAATATTCAAAAATAATAATTTATTAATTGACCAAATGTGTAATCCATATACTTATATAGAATCAATATCATTGATGCTACATATTCAAGAATCATACCAATTTTTCAATCTAAGGATGTGATATTTCATTCTTGAAACAATGATATTCCTCCTAACGAGACCCTAAAACATATGAATCCTAATTCAACTGGTCACAACCATAAACTATGATTATTTTATTGGTATGATAAATATTATATTAAACTAGGTCCATATATTCCGATCAATTATGGAATTTACCTTTCAATAATGTATGATTCTCCATGGTTTTGATTCAACTAAGAGAATATCAAATATTGTTCAATGATGTCTGACCATAAACAGTAGCTTCAATTATAAGAATTTCATGACCATAAAAAACTTAATAAAATTTTCATAGATCATTTTTGTTTTCAAATAATCAAATTAATGTCTTATCAAAATTAATGTTTCTTTTCCCTTGTCATACACCATGTTTAATCCAGGTGAAACTCAATATTTCAATAAAAAAGGGAAAACCATGTCATTTCATAAACCCCCAAAATAGAGGGATATGAAAATTTTGTGATCCTAAATGATAATTATAACTAATATAATCCTCATAAAAGTTACTCTGATAAAGAAAATGATGAAATAAATCTCTAGTGTTTAACCATATGAACATAGTAAAATTAAATAAACACATGATAGTAAACTAATCCTTGGAAAATTAAAATCATCACATCATCATTGGCATATCAGTTCATTTGAATTTAGTTAATCAAAAAATAGTGTAACTTTATTTTTCCCCATCCATGTCTAACATTGGATTCCTCATTCTAAATTATAATATTGTGATACTAGTCTTTGTGAGTAAAATAATCCATCCAAATGGGAAAACTATAGTGTACAATAATGACCAAACTGCCTATACCCATATGTAAGATAGGATTTAGAGGAACCCATGATCCATAAAAATGGACAAAAACTAGTTTATAGTGTGGAAATGTGTTCCTATATAAATCCATTATCCACTCCAAATAGAAAACCACATTTATTGATTTAATGGACTCACTCTAGTGTATAGTGATTGAAATTATTCATATACCTATCTATGAGACATGTTTGAGATGAAATCATTGATATTTATGTTTTTTGAAATTTCGATTGATATTATAACATTTAAATTCAATTTTCAAATGGTTCTATGTTTTTTTTATATTCATGTCCAACATTTTTAATGAAGTTATTGTATAAATCAAGGGATAATGAAATGACTAATGAATTTAAACACGAAAGGTAGTTAATAAATAGTTTCTATAAATATGATGATAGAATACATTTTGGAGTCTTCAATTCATCGATTCCACCCTATAAATAATAAATATTCTAAATTGATTGCCGAAATTGTTTGAAATTATCAATGTAATGACCAAATTTCTTATCAACAAAATTTATCTCTTATTATAGTAATGTAATATAGTATAAATAAAAAAACATATAAACTATAATACAAATTTTATAAATGAATAAGTAATTAATTGTGATATATTTATAGAATTTAAGGAATCCATAACGATTAAATAATATCTTTACCATATGATTAGTAAAATGTACCGTATTAATAGTAAACTTTCAAAAAGAATATTAACATCACCCATGAATATATAAATAACATTTAAGAATCTTATAAATGAATACAAGGAATAATTATATCATATTCTATGTAAAAAATATTTAAAAATTTATTCATTAATTGTTGGTATTTTTTTAACTCATAAATATTTAATTAAATTTTTTGAGTTATGATTTCAATATTATTTTATCAGGAAATATGTAATTTATATAAGTGTTATAAAATCAGTTACAATTTTAAAATCATTTATTTTCGAGTAAATTTATATTTTAACTATAAAATGATTTTTTTGTATTATAAATTTATATTCATAAAATGTAGAGACCCAAAGCGTGACATACATGGACATTAAATTATTTATGTTGAATACACAATAGATAACAAAAATAGACACACAAGGAGCTTAATAGTTTATTGTCTTTGGAAACATGGAACATAATCTTCTAATCATGAAGAATGTTCTTCAGCATCTCACATAAGGATCTTCCCCATTTGTATTCTTACCTAAGACCTTTCTTTAAATCCTGGAGAATAGGAAACATAAAAAACGGTGAGATCAGATGCATAGTAAGGGTACGCATGGATAATATAATACAATCCATATAAATTTGAAATTAAAAACATAAACATAAAGTTTAAACATAAAAATCATGAGCAATGACATAATACATGGAAGCACATAAGGCATAGATCATAATGGAACATCAATCATGATAAAATAGCATGTTATTAAAACATGTAATTGTGGAAAACCATTAAGCACATGATATGATTTCCATAGTAGCCATGTCATTGCTTCCAATACCATCTTAGTGAACAAAGTCCCTTACTGAATCGAGTTCACTCTTCATTCCAGTCCTATATCATTGAACTAGATTGAATTTCTATTCCATCGATGTCTATCTCATGAGATATAAATCTTTACCCAATTCATTGGAGGGAGATATAGGTCCCACCCATCTCATAATGAAATCATTCTTACTTGTGCCACAAAATAAACATTATTCATTTATCATAACCCAAATAATAAAATGGATTTCATAAACATCATAAAATTAGAACTTAATCCATATAAAGAAAAGGATATCATTTCATCATATTAAGAATCAGTCCATGTAAATAATAGATACATTATACTAGAATCATAATCATAATGTCATCTTTGATGGAAAATAATTTTAACAAAACACTTGAAATGAATTATTGACGAAAATATCCTTTCATCTCCAAAATCATTTTCATTCCAAAAATTTCCATTCAATTTTAAAAGAAAATAATTTTGTTGAAAATAATAATTAAATCTTATAGAGTATTATTAATGAAGAAAAAGAATTATTAAACTCTAAAAATTCATTCATGTTGTATAAGTTAATAAACATTCTTCTCGCTCCTTTGCCGAAAAAGTCTAAAAGTACCTCGTAAAAGAAAGATTCCTTACATACCATGTAGTAAAAGTAAAAAATGGGTAAAAATGACTTTAAACATACATGAAACCGTTTTTTAGAAAACAAGTACATGGATGATAAATATAACCCCAGTAAATACTTATGAATAAATAATCTCAGATGAAAATGAGATTGAAAAAGTTAGCCCTTACCTTATTTCTGTTATGCTTTGTATGTATCTGAACCTCTTGTATAATGATTTAAATAATTAAATTTACTTATTAAGGAATCATATTCATGTTTATGATATCATATATTGTTCACTTATGTCTTTATATTACCTGTTCTTTTGTAAATTCCATATCAAAGCAGCGTTTTCAGTAAAGTTGTTTCATTTATCTTACGTGTTTGGACTTGTTGTTCTTGATATCATCACTTATATCATGATTTACATACTTACAGAATGTAAAAAATAATTTATACCTAATATATATTCAGAATATAATATATATAATAGAACAATAAATGAAATGAAAAACATCGTTCATGTAGACGGTAGGCTGTACTTACGCATGAATGATGATTTCCTTTCCTTCTTCACTTGAATGGAATTATTTAGATAACACACACATATATATATATACATAAATCTAGTAGCTTTATGACGTCATATATTTCATTATTATTCATTATATATAATTTATAATTATTTTGAATGGTTAACATCGAGAATAAATTTCATCACGTCGTGGAGACGGTAATCCGTACGTACGCACGAGCGATGATATCTTTCCAATAATTATTGAATTGAATTGTAGTGGATGATATAATATCTCTGAATCAGTATAATGTTAAAATAAATATATATAGTTGTTCTTTACTCCATTATACCCATCCAAGTAAGGTGGTATTGGAAAAAACAGATTACACCACGGCGTGGAGACGACATTTCGTACGTACATATGGGCAGTGATTTTGTTTTAATTAGGATGGATAGAAGGTTGAAATGGGGTGGTGTCATAATTATAATAACATTTCAGTATATTAGTGATACTTATGTTAATTATTTTAAATAAAACAACTAATGATGAATTAGTTGAAGAAGAATTAAAGTGAAATAATCGGTAGAAGAGACTACATCTTCTTTGATTCACCTCTTTTAAGATTCCTCTTAAATAACTAGAGGTTGTATTTTTAGGAGACCAGAACCTATATAATGTTTCCAGGGTAGTTTATAATGGTAATTGGTAGGGTTTTTCCATGCTTGAAGGCTCAAAATTGTGTAAAGAGAATAGGGAGTAGGTTCCCTTTTATAAGAGGGGTGAGGGGCTCCTTAAGAAAAACTTAAAATATTATTTTATATAAATGTCATATTCAGTTTAAAATAGGTCCAAATTGAATTATTTAGAAGCTAAAGTGGTGATGGGTCAAAATACTCTCAACCGATTAGTTTTAGAAATGTTTAGGTTAGTATTTTAACCTTATCATTTTTTATTTAACTCTAAGTTAAATAATTTAACTGTTACAGTGTCTTCTTGTTTTCTTACACAATATGGTTATTAAACCTACAATAACAAGGAAAACGAACCCAAAGTGGGTCATTATTAATATATATAACATTATCTAAGACATTTGGCCGATCAATAGATTTTTTAGAATATAATATCAATTAATAATATAATATTTGTTTTAAAAACTATTTTATGTCATTTTGACACTATTTGGTAATTGATTTTTGTGAAAATTATAACATTATGATTATATCTAAAAAGGTTATTTTAGTCAATACTAAAATGTCATAGTAACGTATAAAATTAGTGAAATTCATAAAAAGTCTCAAATTACATTTATTTTTGTATTTATAACATCAATTATGTTAACATTTCATTAATAATGTAATTATTTTATCTTCATTGTGTCATAAATAAATTAATTTATTTAATGTCTAAAATTTATAAAAAAAATAACATTATGTAGGAAATATTTTTATCTTTATAATGAATATTTATAGTTGAATTTATCTTATGTATGGACCTATAGTAAAAAAGTTTTAGTCATTAAAATTAGATTTTAACTCTTTTAACTCTTCATTGAATTAAAAAATAATAAATGTCATAATCTAACCCATGTGAACCTAAATGATAATATTATATTCCTGAGGTTGTTTTGGGTCTAATTAAAGTTATCAAATAGAATTAGGACAACTGTTAAGGTAATAATAATATATGTTTTAACCTTAATTACCCTATTTAGTTTTAACCGTGGTAAATAAAAGTTAAAAGATACTATTCAAAAGAATTATTTTCAACTAATTGAACAACATATTACATACTGATATCAACAGTGACACTCGGATTTTTGATATTCCACTCACAGAAGCGGAAAATTTATGTTTTATGTAAATTTGCAAATTCTCCAAGGAGGTGGGTAAAAGAGAGGGAAAAGTTCAATAAATTTATTATATATCTAAAATTATTTGACTCCAATGAATTACCTTGAAATTATATAGGAATTATGTATCTATTTTTACCTAAAATAAATTTAAATAAAATAAATAATTATTCAAATAAAATGTCTGTTTTTAAATATTAACCTATTGTTTTCACTATTCATCAAAAAATTGAATGTTTTCAGAAAAATACCAAAAAATCACCCTAGGATAATTTTGAAATTCCAAATCCAAAAATGAAGTCCATTTTGAATGATAAAATTTATAAAATTTCAAAAAGTGGTTATTACTATTTATAATGGCTAGTTTATATAATATTTTAATAATATATCATTGTTTAGTGAAACTTGGTTTTGTGGACTACACACCTTATCAAGGAAGGTTGTGATCGCTTGTAATGCAAGCCAAGTCCTGGTTGCGTGTAGTGAAATCTCCCTTTGGTGTTGCGTATAACATAATCAAAACATATTTCATTTATGCATTAAACAAAATATATAATTAATGTTGCGTAGAATAATTTTTACAAAAAAACATGAAATTGTGTGTAACACTATCCAATAATAATGTTTCATATACAGCAATCAAATACGGTGTTTCGTATATTACAAACTAATCATGATGTACAATAGAAGACATCAAAGAATATATCACATAAAATATCTGGGTGTTACATTCTACCACCCTTAAAATGAATTTCATCCCCAAAATTCTTCAGGTTTATAAATGGCTTACTACTTGAATGTTTCTTGCATAGAAACCCACATCATAAAAATGTATACAAAAACTTAATTTTAAAATCTAAAGTATGAAGTGTAACAATTACCCAAATTAAATCATCACTGGGTTTCCACATAAAATAACAAAGGGGAAAATATGGATATGAAAGAAAAATATCACCATCATGTTCTGATAGAGAGTGGTAGAGAAATGGATATGAAAAATCCAACAATCACAAAGCCATAAATTTGTGATGATATATGGTATCAATTTATTCATCATTCATTAGATCACTAGGACCACATTTTTGGTTTTCAAGATCATTTCCCTAATGTTGAATAATTTTTGAATTAAAAGAAATTCTTACTTGATTTTGGTACAATCTCACTGTTGTTCGTACCTTGAACAATTTCCACTTCATCTCTTAAAGAAATGAAGTTGAATTTGTCTTTCGTTAAGTGTTAGCAGATCATGACATTGAATGATATGTCATTCCATCTGTCTCAAACATAAGGTTAGAAAATGTTATATACATAAGTCCATGTATGGTGAGATTAATCATATATGGTTCCCAAAAATGGACTTATACATCATCTATTATACGACTTAATAAAATAAAACTAGTTTCAACTAACCAGGGACATCCTTTAGGCTAGTGATAAAGGCCTGTCACACTTCGATTTGGCGTTTGATTCCCAAATCCTTTTCTTTCACGATGGGTTTTCACCCGTCCTAGGGGTTGTCCTTATTTTCTAAGACAACACTATTATAACATTCCATAAATAGTATCGAAAAAAGTTCTATCCTTAATCAATTCTATCTGATGTCCAACTTAATGCATTCCAACCTTTAGGCTTATCGAAAATACTTCTATCGATTCTTATAGTATAAGGAAAATGATTTCTAAAAATGTCATCAACCAAGGGTGTGAATACCATAATTTATTCCTCATATATCATATGATATATCTTGTTGGTCACATTCCACACATGTTATTACCTTAATCATGTATTCTCTTGAAAAATGAATACCCATGGAACCTTAGTGAAGACATGAATGTTGTCAAAAGTTAACTCTTTCCACATACCAAAATCCCAAAATTTCTAAATACACAATCGATGATATCACATTGTCCTTATATCATTCATGATCTCATTAATAATATCAAACATATCATTATCTCATTATCCATTCATTATGTGCATATCATCTACCTTCCAAAAATATTAGAATAACCTTTCATGGTTACTGGAACCATTCAACATATACTTTCAAACAAATTAGGAAAAACAATAGTGTAACAATCCTTAGATGTTTCTTTATTCCATTTACCATTACCTATACATTATAACTCTTGATAAACCTAAGTCATTCCACTGACCTTTTTAAACCATAGATCGAGCTTCATCATTTTATTCCTCAAAAAATCTTTCATCACATATAACAATTTTAATCTCTTCTTCATCATCAATATAAATAATACATATACGACCATGCTGATTCTCCTCATGAGAATTTCTCTTAGGGAATTGGTTCGAAAAATGCCTTTATATCCCACATGTAAAACATTTAACCGTTGTTGTTGTCCTAAAAATACCATCATCCTCGTCCATGGTGTTAACTGAACCATTTCCTCTGCCCTTATTGGCTTTGTGTTCTTCATTTCCACACCCAAAGAAACTTCCAGTTCTTCTGAAATATTCTCCATGATGTCTCTTCCCATATGATTTACATGGGGGAAATTGAGCTTTCTTTCCTCTATGATCGTGATGAAACTCCATCATTCTCTTATTAGCTAAGTCAGGAAACTTACCAATGTTGAGATTATTGATCATATAATGAGATTTGCTGATTAGGAATAATAATGATGTTTGGACTTCCAAATCCCATTTCATTTGGTTTCTCATGAAGAATATCATTCCACTGTCCATCATATCCTCCATTATCATGAATAATCCAGTTTCTAGCCATTTTCTAAAACCCAAAAAGAATATTGTGAGAGGAAAAAATCACACTATGTAAAACAACATAATAAATGGGGAGTAACATCAATATCTAATATCTTAGGTTTAATTATACAATCATTATAGTAGTTATAGCAATATAACCTATACATATACATAACCTTAGGAACATCCCTAAACATACCTTTGAAATATCTCTAGGGATCTCACTAATGTTTTCGCATCCTAGTTTCCAAAAGTTAACTAAACTTTCCCTTGATAGCAACTGTAGAGACCCAAAGCTTGACTTACTTGAAAATTACATTATTTTTGCAGAATACATAATACATAACGAAAACATACACAAAAGGACTATAATAATTTAGTGTCTTTGGAAACATGGAACATTATATTCTAATCATGGTGAATGATCTTCAATATCTCGCATAAATATCTTCTGATTTTGTTTTCTTACATAAAACCTTTCTTTAAATCCTAGGGAAAAGGAAACAAATTAAAGGTTGAGATCAAAATATAAGTAAGGTTAAGCATGGATAAAATAAAAAATCCTTATAAATTTGAACTTAAAACATGAACATAATGTTTAAACATAGAAATCTTGAGCAATGACATAAAGAATGGCAGCACATAAGGCAAAGATCATAATGTAACATAAATCATGATAAAATAGCATGTTAATAATACATGTAATTGTGTAAAACCATTAAGCACATGATATGATTTCAATAGTATTCATGGAATTGCTTCCAAGACCATCTTAGTGGACAAATTCCCTTATTGAATTGAGTTTACTCCTCATTCTAGTTCAATATCACTAAACCAGATTATCTTATCATTCCAGCCATGTCTATATCATGAGATATAAATTATTACCCAATGCGTTGGAGGGAGATATAGGTCCCACCAATCTCATAATAAAATCATTATTACATGTGCCTCAAAATAAACATTGTTCATTCATCATAACCCTAAGAATAAAATGGGTTTCATAAACATCATCCCATCATAACGTAATCCATATAAAAAAATGTATAACATTTCATCATAAGAAGAATCAAACCATCTAAATAATTGATACATTATCTTATAAAAATAGCCATAATGTCATCTTTGATGGAAAATATTTTTGACAAACCACTTTAAATGAATTCTTGATAAAAATATCCATTCTTCTTCAAAATAATTTTCTTATCAAAAAATGCCATAGAATTTTAAAAGAAAATGATTTTGTTGAAAATAATAATGAAATCGTGTAAAGTAATCTTAATGATGAAAAAACGTTATGAAACCATAAAAATTCATTCATTCCGTATAAGTTAAAAAACATTCTTCTTATACTTTTGCTGGAAAAGTAAAAAAGTACCTCATAAAATAATGATTCCTTACATACCATGTATTAAAAGTCAAAAATGGGTAAAAATTACTTTAAAAATACATGAAACCATTTTTTAGAAACCAATGACATGGAAGATAAATATATCCCTGGTAAATGCTTTGGAATAAACAATCTCGGATAAAAACGGGATTGGGAAAATTATCCCTTACCTTATGTCCGATATGCTTCGTATGAATCCGAACCTCATGTATAATGATTTAAATAATTTCATTTACTTATTACATAATCATACTAATTGTTATGATATCATATATGGTTCACATATGACTTTATATTACCCGTTCATTTGTAAATTCCATGTTAAAGCAGCATTTTTGGTAAAATCATTTCATGTATCGTACGGGTATGGACTTGTTGTTCTTGATATCATCACTTATATAATGATTTACTTTCTTCCAAAATGTAAAAAATAATTTATATATAATATATATTCAGAATATATTATATAAAAGAGATCGATAAATGAAATGAAACACACTTTTCATGGAGACGGTAGGCCATATGTACGCATGAACACTGTTTTCATTTCCTTATTGACTTGAATGGAAGTAAGTAGATGACATATATTTATATATACATAAATCCAGTAGAATTATCATTTCATATATTTCATTATCATTCATTATATATACATTATAATTATTCTTGAATGGTTAACATGGATAATGAATCTCATCGCGTCGTGGAGATGGTAATCCGTACATACGCACGAGCGATGATATCGTTCCCATAATTATTGAATTGAATTGGAGTGGATGATATAATATCTCAGAATCAGTCTTTAGACCATTATACCCATCCACATAAGGTGGTGTTGGAAAAACAGATTATACCACGGCGTGGAGATGGTATTCCGTACGTACACACGCATGGTGATTTCGTTTTCCGTAGGATGGATAGAAGGTGAAATGTGGTTGTTTCATACTTATAATAACATATCAGTATATTAGTGATACTTATGCTATTACGTTATAATAAAAAAAACAAAGAAGAAGAAAAAACATGAACGAATCGGTAGAATAGATTACCTTCTCTTTGATTCACCTCTTTTAAGCTTCCACTTAAGGCACTAGAGTTGGTCTTTTTAGGATACCCAAACCTCTATAATGTTTATAGGGAAGCTGATAAGGATAATGGACAGGGTTTGTCTGAGAATGAAGGCTCAAAATTGTTTAATGAGAAGAGGTAGGAGGTGCCCTTTTATAAGAGGGGTGAGGGAACCTTAGAAAAACATAAAATATTATTTTATAATAAAGTCGTATTCGCTTTAAAATAGATCCAAATTTATTTATTTAGAATCTAATGTGGGTATGGGTCTAAATCCATTCTACCAATAGGTTTTAGACATGTTTAGATTACAATTTTTACCTTATTTTTTAGATTTAACTCTAAGTTAAATAATTTATCTTTAATCGTGTCTTCTTGTTTCCTTACACTGTATGATTAATAAACCTCCAATAACAAGAAAAAAGTACCCCAAGTTGTTCATTATTAATATCTGTAACCTTATCTAAGTCATTTTCTTGAACATAGATTTTAGGAAAAGAATATCAATTAATAATATAATTTTTTTTACATACTATTTTATGTCAATTTTGAAAATATTTGGTAATTGATTTTTGTGAAAATCATAACACCATGATTAGTTATATTAAAGTTAATTTAAACAATACTAACATGACATAGGAACCTATTAAATTAGTTTAATTCATAAAAAGTCTCAAATTACAGTTATTTTGGGATTTATAACATCAATTATGTTAACATTTCATTAATAAGGTAATTACTGCATCATCATTGTGTCATAAATAAATAAACTTATTTAGTGTCTAAAAATTATAAATAAAATACCATTATATAGGAAATCATTTTAAATTTCTAATGAATATTTATAGTTGAATTTATCTTTTGTATAACCCAATATTAAAAATGTTTTAGTTATTAAAATTTCATTTTAACTCTTTTAACTCTTCTTTGAAATAAATGATAATAAATTTCCTAATCTAATACCAGTGGACCTGAATGATAATATTATATTACTAAGGTTGTTTTTTTTCTAAATAATCTTATCCAATAGAATTATGACATTTTTTAAGGTAATAATAATATCATTTTTACCCTTAATTACCCTATTTACTTTTAACCGTGGTAAATAAAAGTACAAAGTTACAATTCAACAAAAATTATTTTCATCTCATTGAACCACATTTTACATACTCATATCAACTGTGTCTCTCATATTTTTTTAAATTCCACCCACAGAAGCTGTAAAATTATGTTGTTGTAAATTTTCAAATTCTCCAAGGAGGTGGGAAAAAGACTGTGAAAAGTTCAATAAAATTTTTATATATCTAAATTTATTATAAAATGACTCCAATGAATTACATTTAAATTATATAGGTATTATGTATCTATTTTGACCTAAAATAACTTTAAATAAAATAAATAATTATTTAAATAAAATTATAATTTTTAAATAGTAACCTAGTGTTATCAGTATTCATCAAAAATTGAATGTTTTCAGAAAAATACCAAAAATTCACCCTAGGCTAATTTCGATATTCCAAATCCAAAAATGAAGTCCATTTTGAAAGATGAAATTTATAAAACATCAAAAAAAATTATTAAAATTCATAATTGCTAGTTTATATAATATTTTAAAAATATATATTTTTTAGTGAAACCCAATATTGCGTACTACACACAATATCGAGGAAGGTCGCGATTGCGTTTAATGCAAGCCACGTCAGGGATACGTATAGTGCAAGATCCCTTTGGTGTTGTGTATAACATAATAAAAACTAGTTTCATTTAATCATTAAAAAAATATATACTTAATTTTTCATAAAATACTTTCTACAAAACAAACTTGAAAATGTTCGTAACACTTTCCAAGAATAGTGTTGCGTATACTACAAGCTAATACAGTGTTGCGTATAGTACAAACTAATCTTGGTGTAAAATAGAAGACATCGAAGAATATATCTCATAAAATATCAGGGTGTTACATAAAATGTGGATTACTTTAGAAATATACACATAAATAAATCATTACGGTGATTTTTTGGGATTTTTTATAAAATACATCAAATATTTATATATACTAAAATTAGGTAATGTTAAATAAATTCTAAATACATGATTTTTTTAGTCATTGTTACTGTATGTTTGATGATTGAACCTTAATATCAAATGATCCTTTATTATTTTGATATAATTCCCAAACCATTCACAATCTTCAGCCAAAATAATAAACTAATGACACAAATATTGAGAAAACACCTCTTTAATCCACTATAAATACAACCCAAAACATCCATTTCTCCTCACACCATAATAAAATTGAGCATTTGTCGAAATTCTCCCAAATAATCTTACCAAGCCTCTCCCTGATGACCAGGATCCCTTGGAATCAACAAATGACCCAAATTGATTCCCTATAGAGGTACTAAAGGAGGATAAATTTAAGATGTATAATCTTTTTCATTTTTTTATTTAATTCCATTTAATTTCTTCTTCATTTCATATTCTCTCCTGAACACATATATAGAAATTATAATGATCACATATATCTATTTTATAAGATGTAATTATATCATTTTAATGAAATATCCATCAATAATCTTCTTCCACTCTCTCTTTTATTAGGAAAATGAAATCATTTCTTGTTATGTGTCAATTTAATAACATCATTGGTGATTCACTTTCATTTTCCATTAATTTCATCAAGGATGTTGATAAAACCATTTTAATGGATTCATCAGATATTATAATATTTGTTACAATCCTTTTTATGTTCTGGAACTAATCTATATACACAATAAAAAATGATAAAACAAAACAAGTTCATTGGGATCAAAAAATCACAAAAATTATCCTAAAATGATAATCATTAATGTCTATATAATTATTCATCCTCATAACATATAACCAAATTATTTTAAGATAATTTAAATTAATATAATATGATTTATAACATATATTTAAAATTATAGATCTTTATTGGAATTTTACATAAAATTACATTCATTTTTACAAGTGAACCAATCACACAAACTAAGAAACATGACACTCCCGAACAAAAAAAATTAAACACTTTGACTCATCCAAAATCCCATAAATGAACATAAAAAAATTAATTTACCAAATTCATGTATAAAATGTTAGTTATTTTTTAATTAATGTGTCTAATGGGATATATATGATATTAAGGTGATGAAACCATTTTAATATAAGATAAGGGTATTCTTGAACCCAACTCCATTTATATGGGATTTTCTTTATTTCAAAAATATTTTAGTTTGTATGTATATTTCATGATCCTTGAACAAAAGTTCCTTCATATACCCTTTCCTTTTCTGAGTTATACATGTTTCATACAAGATTTAATTTCAAAAACAACATTTTCCAAAAGAAATCTTCATTAAAAAAACAATCCTTCTAATTCTCTTGATATTGCCTATTCTTCAAGAAAGATTGTTGATTACTATAAAAAGAATATTATTCCATTTTTATTTCACAATGATTACTCACTAATTTATGATTTATGAAACTAAATGCATTCCTTTATATGGGTTATTTTATGTTCAATATTGATATGTGTTCTATGAGGAATGCATAATAATGTAATTTTTTTATCTGACAGGTGCAACCACAATTATATAGTGAAATGTAAATGTATTGATGTAACACGTGCATCTAAAATTATATTGAGATCCGAAACATTCGATAATAAATTTTAACTAATGAAAAAAGAGAAATATTCCAGAATATGATGCTATCACTATTCACAACTATGCGACAGTTTACCACTAAGACATGATTTTTCTTTTTTATGCATTTCAGCATTCAATGCCTTTATCGACGGATTACTATGATGATTACGATTATGATACTATGCTTATCTAATGATAATGGTGGTTATAATCACTCATTTTATATTGTTTCATGTTCTTTCCAATCCTATTCCTGTGCTTTTAACATACCCCATTCATGGATGTATATCTTCAGGTGACTACATATACATCGGATAATTCAAGGGCCGATAAGAAGCTAGATAAGAAGGAATTAAATTATGTTTTTCTATTATGTAAATTATATGAATGGTCATAATCTTCCAAATACAGTAAACCTTTTAATCCAAGTTCATTTATACAAAGTTTTTCTTATCATTAAAATTATTTCATAGTATTGTTAGAAAAATCATGATATCTATAGTAATAATTAGAGCCAGTTTTAGTTAATTTGGGAATTTGGATTAGAGAACCTTATTAAAAATTAATTGTATGAGAAAAATTCTAATTAATAACCCCAGAAGCATTGGTTTAGAAAATTATAAACATAGGGATCAACCAATATATATTATAAGAATTAATTGAATAAAATAACTTAATATTTATTATATATTTGTTGAATTATTTTTTTCTATAACCTTTTCAATTTTAGAAATTGGTGGGAATCAAGAGAAACTAGTCCAACAGCCCAAGTGAGGGACAATGAATCAATTTGTAAAATGAAATACCTAATTCATTTTTTCTGGAGTTCAAAATTTCATGGAATTTCATTCCCAGATATCTCATGTTTCAAACAATAACCTAAATAATGTGGAACATATTTCTTCACATAAGAGGTAGAAATGTCTATTGAGCCCTTTATGCGGAAATGAACACTAATGATTAGTTGATCTTCTAACCAAATAGATGCAGAACAGTTTTTCATCTCAATGTAGAAGATCATTGTTTCACCTCAATGTTTTGAGATGGAGAAGGTGACTCATTTAGTTTACTGTCAAGATGGAGAGGTGTCCAATGGTGGGAATTGATTAAGATAACCAAGCAAATTTTCAACATTGAATATGTAGAGTGGAAATAATTTAAGATAATGTTTCTTAAGATTTACATCCCTCAAAATAATAATAAAAATATATATAGATAATTCATAGAGCTAAAGTAAAAGGACAGAAAATAAATCATCACCTATGAACAAAATATCACAAGTCTTACAAGGTATGTATCAGGTTTTCTTACAAAAATTTATAGTAAAATGGATATATTATTTATTGGTGAAAAGTCACACATCAAAAGGCTCTAGGAATTTTTTAATTTGGGAGTTATGAATTTGGTTTTTAATTCTCTCTCAATGTGGGGATGTAGTTTGGAGAATGGGCACCATGGATATGGTGATAAGAAATAAAAGATATAGTTTCATCAAGGATTATCTAATGAGAAATGTGTAATTAAAAATAAGTTATCCACTTGTCAAAAATGTGGGATGAAGAGTCAAGGGAAAAGCCTCAAAGGGATGGGAAATTAATTAAGTATGTGAGAGCAGGACACTAAGATCATGAATGTCAAAAAGATTTGAGGAAGCATGATGATGTGGTGGAGGAGAGGAGAACACCACCCATTTTCTAGTGCAATAATACTTGGGAGAATGGGAACCATGCATTTCATTACACTAAACCTCAATTACTTGGTGGAAATCACGATTAATAGCCACAAAATGCAAAATATCATGGAAAGTCTTATTCCACCACTATTACTTAAATGGTGATAGAAAAGTATTTATACAATGTACCCTACTTATACACTCAAATATTTAAAATGTCTTATTAGATTTTGGTTATACACATTCTATTTTATCATTATTGTTTTCAAGAACTATAAATCTGAATACCCTAAACCATGATGTCGATAAATTTGTAAAGACACCACATCGTCAAATCATTTCAACCCAAGTGTTGGAAACATCTCATATTGTTATATGTTAGGAGTTTCTTCCAATGAATCTTGTGATACATCTCTTGGTTGAATTTCACTCAAAAATATGATTATATTGGATCTCATTACATAAACAACATATATACAGAGGGGAAAAATAAAAATTTTTAATATTCCGTATCATCTCATACACCTCTAAAAATTCAAGTAATATAATGAATCTACATTGGAAAATACTTCAATGGTGGGAGTGTTAATTCATTGTGAAGAATAATTTCTTAACCCAATGGTTCTGTCAATATTACTTATCAACCATGAGAAAATTAATGTTGTGAGGGAATATAATTGTGTATTTTTTGAAGAGTTTTTTAGACATAACCTAGATCATGAGGTATAGTTCTTAGTTGATATCATATCCAATACTACTCTTTTCTCAATGTGTACCTGTATGATGGATCCTATCAAACTGTAGGTGTAATAGAAGCATGTACAAGAGAATATTGTCAAAGGGTTCATATTCCCATGTGTATCTCATAACTGTGTGATTGTTCCCTTTTTACATGAAGAAGGATGGATAAAGGTGGATGTATATCTATTATAGTGAACTCAACTAGATCACCATAAATAATAAGTATCATATTCCAAGGATTGATGAATTATTTGATCATCTTCAAGGAAATCATAAATTCTCAATGGTGGATCTCTATTCTGGATATCATCAGCTAAAGGTGAAGAATGATGATATTCAAAATACTAACATTACAATGTCTGAGAAATATGTGTTTCTAGTAATTCCTTTTGGACATACTAATTCCCCTACAATATTTATGTATTGGATGAATAAAGTCTTTTGACAATTCCTTGACAAATTTTTTGTTGTTTCTATCAATGATATTCTAATCTACTCTAACTGTAAGGAGGGGCGTGATGATCTTTTAATGAATCTGTGGAATTAAATGGTGAAGTATAAATATTATGCCATATTTAGATTTTTTGACTATGGTTACATCAAGTCACATTCATGGGACAAATCATCATAAGTGATGAATTTTATGAATTCCCCTAAAAACAATGGAGATTGAAGAATTACCTAGACCCTCTAGAATCATGGAAATCTGTAGTTTTCATGGATTAGATGGCTACTACTGATGTTTTTTGAGTAATTTGACATGATTGTAAAGAATTATAACTATGTTAACATGTAAAGGCATAATGTATGTATTGATTTATAAATGTGAGGAATGCTTCAAGGAGATAAAGAAGGGGATTATCACAACACCTATACTCGCATCACCAAAAATTTGAGAAGGTTTTGTGATATATAGTGATTATTCATAGAAATGCCTAAAATATATACTAATTAAAATGATAATTTGATAGCCTATGCCTCATGATAGTTGATGATCTATGAGAAAAACAACCCAAAACATTATCTGAAGCATTTTGCTGTGATTTTTTCCGTAAAAGAAGGCAAATATACCTCTATAGTGAGAAATATGACATATATACCAATTATTGGATATTAAATTATAAATTTACACAAATGTTTCTAAAAATTCATCGAAGGACATTGTGGGATCTCATCAAGGTCTATTATATCTATATTTACTATCAAACTAGCATGGATAACAAGGTAGCTAATGAACATAAATTATATGAACCTAATACTCTATCTGTGACGTGGGTTGAGAAATACCCTATATTTATGGTCATGATGAGAAATGATTTTGAAATAATAAAATCATGGAACACATCCTACCGTTCCTAAATGATATCACATCCATCTATGTAGGATATGATTAAGGAGTCACAAAAGGATGATCAAGAGTTACAAATGAAGGTGAATGTAGTTATTGAACGAAAGATACAGGAGATCAATTTATATGATGATGGATTGATTTGATTTGGAATGTATATTTGTGATCCGTAGTCATCTGATATAAAGAAAGATATTTTGGATAATGCACAAAGCTCAAATTTTCATTTCCATCATGGGAGTAGCAATTTGTACTATGATCTTCGAGAACACATCTATTTGGATAACATGAAGAATGATATTGAGGAATATATCTTATGGTGCTTGATATGTCTTCAAGTTAAATAACTGAGGTTGATGTCTAATGGGATGATTCAATTATTTCCTATACCCCTATGGAAATGGGAGAATGTCACTACGGGATTTGTCATTGGTCACCCAAATACATCCAAATGAAATAATGTGATATGTTTTATGGTCGACCAACCCACTATGGATTCCCAATTTTTTAATATTCAAAATGGTATGTCACATGACCAACTTTAAATGAAATATGTGAAGTATGTAGTGGTACTATATGGATTTCCACTCTTGATTTACATAGACTGTTATCCCATGATAACATCTAAATACTGAGGGGTCTTTAACAAGATTTGGGCACTGTATTAAATTTCAGAATGGCCTATCACCCTAAACTGATGGAAAATATACACGAACTATTCAAATGATTGAATATGTTCTAGGAGAGTAATATTTTTAATTCAAAGGTGTATGGGATATACATCTCCCATTGTATGAGTTTTCATACAATAATGGCTTTCACTCGGTTATTAAGATTGTTCAATATGTTGTTTGTAAAGAAACCGATGTAGATATTCAACACATTGGGATGATGTTTGTGAATGAAATATACATTGACCTAATATTGTTCACGATATTACCTAGAATGTTCAATCCATAAAAAACATCTCAAAATATCTTATTGTTAGAAAATTATCTATGAAGACAACCCTCTAAGGGATATGTAGTTTGATGTTTGAGATAACATCTTCCTTCGAATATCTCCATGGAAGAGGGTAATGTTGTGTGGAATGAGAGGGAAGATATCACTAATCTACATTAGCCCCATTTTTATATTTAATATAATATTATTTGTGTCCAGTCGACTTGCACTTTCACAAAATATGGATTGAGTTTTGGATGTGTTCCATGTATCTCTCCTGAGTAAATACATTCTAGATCCCACACATGTACTAAACTCATAGGAGGTACAATAGGGAGATGGTCTCTATTGTGAGGATCGGTTATTAATAATTCTTGGATGGAATTATAAGGTTCTATAAATCATGAAAACCGACCTTGTCAATTTTTTGTAGAGGAACCAAACATATGAAGATGAATCATGGGAACTGGAGGAGATGATGAAGGAGAAGTACACCAAATTATTTTAAAAAAGGAAATTTTGATGGTGAAATTTCAAAAGGGGGGATGTAATGAATCAAAATATTTTATAATGAAATTTATCCTATAATATACAAATTTCATAAAGATTAAATATCAAAAAATATCTTATATATAATAAAAAAAATACTATATATGAATAATCAACTAAATATGAAGAAAAACTAGATGTTTTGGAACTAAAACAAATCAAATAGTAATTTGACCTTAATGATAGTAATATAACCCTTATGAATAATTGGCTGACCAAATAAATATTAGCCACACCCATTAAAGTATAAATAAAATTTTGACAACATATAAATGAATTTTTGGTATAATTAATTCATAGTCTAAGAAAATAAATGTTTTATAAATTATTAATTATGAGTTGGTATTCTTTTAAGTAATAAAAATTTAATTACAATTATATGGTTATTTTAATATTTTTAAACAAAATTTACTTCAATAAAATATATTCGTAAATTAATATTATTATTTCTCATTAATTTATGATAATATTTTGAATCCTTATGAGATTTTTCAAAGTGTTATAAAACCAGTTACAATTTTAAAATATTTATTTTTCGATTAAATGTTGATATAAATTAAAAATATAAATTCATGTATTTTGAAATATATTATCCTAAACATGAGTTAATTTTTCAATTTTAAACATATTAATTTTATTATGGTGATTTTTTGGGATTCATCTAAAATTGAAAAAAGAAATTATGAATAGAAAAATATAGTATACTTTGATAAATGATACGTGAATTTTATATAAGAACCTTAATATATAAACATATATTATAATTTTTAATATATTGAGTAATAATTATGAAACAATTAATAGTATTGAGAAAAATTAACAAACTACTTAAAAAATAAAGTTAAAAAACTCCTCTCCTCAACTATAAATACCTTCTCTCACAACCTATTCTCATCACCTTATAAGATTTTTTAGTTTATCAAATTCTTCTCAATAATCATCCCAAGACCCCCCCCCACATCCAAGATCACCTGGTCTTATCAGAAGACCAAAACCATTTCCTTAATGAGGATCTCAAAGAGGATAGATTTAAAAGGTAAAATACACATCCTTTTTCAATCAATTTATTTTCATTTCATTTTCATTTTTTATTCTCTACTAAACTAATCTATAAAATTGTTAAAAATAACTATATAATAATTTATATACTATATTTATATCCTATTATTGTATCATCAATGATCAAACTCATCACAATCTGTCTTTTATTCTAAAAATGAAATTGTCACCCACGATGTGTCAATTTAAGCACATCATGGGTGATGCACTTTAATATTCCTTAAACGCCTTCTAGGATGTTAATAAAACCATTTTAATGGTTTCATAAAATTTTATAAAAAATTATAACCCTTATTATGAAATGGAACTAAAATATATATATAATACTAAATTATTAAACAAAAAAATATCATTGTAATTTATAAACCACCAAAATTATCCTAAAACAATCATCATTTACTTTGGTCTTATGATTCATCCTCATAACATATAAAATATTATTGATATGATTTTTTAGAATTATTTATGATCATTAATAAAATATAAAAACGATTTTGGATACTTGTCCTCATTTTACATGTCCTTCCATTCAAGTATGCAGGTGATCTAATAACAAAAACTATGAAGGAAAACACTTCAGAACAATGATATTAAAATTATTTACTCATTAAAAGACCATAAATAAACATAATAACCCCTAAATTAATTGAATCCTGGTATAAAACGTTATATATTTGTTAATTAATTAATCTAATGTTAGGATATATGATATTAATGTGATGAAATCATTCAAACATAAAGTAATGGGATTCTAAAACCCAACTCTATTTCCATGGGGTTTCCCAATTTCACCCTGATTTTAGTATGTATATTAATTTAATGATACTTATGTTTCATTTAATTAATATAAAATATCTTTTTATAGTATATAAATGTCTTATACATAAAATTATGTCAAACCAAATGTTTTCTAATGAACTATTCCTTCAAAAAATACACAGCTTTTTACCACTCTTGTGATTTGTTATTCTTCAATCAAGATTGATGATTCTTATACATAAAATATAATTCCATTATTCCATCAAAAATATTATTCATGAATGAATTATTTATTAAATGAAACTCATTCCTCTTCATGTGTTATTTTATGTTCATGATTGATATTTGTTCTTTGTTCCAAGCATGATACTGTAAATTTTATGATGTGACAGGTTCATTATGAATTGTATAGAGCAATGTCAATGTTTTGATGTGACAATTTCATCTAGAATTATATGTTTCTTTAATTTATTGTTTAATGCTATGTATCATATGATAAAAAGTGAAATATGAATGAACATGGTGCCAAATTTGATCACAACTATCTATGGAATTTCACCAATAAGACATGAAGTTTAATTTTTTTTTCATTTCCACATCTCATGAATTTTTCCAATGTTTCCTCTCTTGATTATGATACTGATATTATTCTTATGTTATGATGATGATGATTATAATCACCCTTGTTATAT
The DNA here is from genome assembly GCA_963277665.1 of Viscum album. Taxonomy (NCBI): domain Eukaryota; kingdom Viridiplantae; phylum Streptophyta; class Magnoliopsida; order Santalales; family Viscaceae; genus Viscum; species Viscum album. The sequence continues at coordinate 910,798,754 of OY728148.1, forward strand.
TGTTTCATATTATTGTCTATCCTCTTACTGGGATTTTCTATCAGACCTTCCTTAGATGTATATCCCAAGTTGAATCCACCATCACATTCTTTTAATTCTGAACATGAATTTGATACAACCAAAAATCCCTTTCCCTTATTGAATATTTTTTTGGGATCATACAAATCATGGTGATTTTGTTTAGCTAAATCAATTTATCCCTCTTTGCAATGTTTCATATTTTTTATGTATTTTCAGATGTTGAGAAGCTTCCTATGTCACAATGGATCTGAGGATTTAAAAAAATGATTCATCCACCATAGAATGTATCAATTTTTTTTTATGAACTCATGTTTGAATAATGCATTTTACAATGTAATTAATGGTTGATTACTTTATAATATCATATACCATAGTTTGGATCATGATATGAACAATTGGTAAATTTACTAGCAGTTTATCCTAATGAGTTTTATAAATTACTTTCTAAATAAGTTTCAACATGAATTTTCAAGTGTTTTCATTGGAATTGAGAACATCATATCCATTATAAAATTCACTCTCTAATGGGTTAATGTACTCAAAAACCATATGAACTATATTTGGTTATGCCTTTACACTATTTGGTTTAACCAATATCTGGTCCTTTTGTTCCCTTACTGTCGATATTTGTTGATGCATTAGAATGATTGTTCCATATATATCTCACCTTAAATTAGATAAATATGATAAAATTTTCATGATATGTTATTAAATTATGATTATAATATAATATGATATAGGTTAATGGATAATCTCCAAATGATGAGGGGGGTTTGGTGTTATCTATCACTATCACATCATTGTAAATGAATATAAGAATATCTTTCAGTGGAGACACATATCTCAGTGGGTGTACCAAACTATATGGAACACATTATATTCATTATAAAAATTATTATTATTAATTAGGGATACTGAATTAATATCGATTAGAATGATATAATTTAATGTATCTAATATGATGGAAACATTCCGTCTTTAAAAAACACACCAAATTCAGAAAATTGTTATCCAAAGTAGTCTTCTGGATTTTTAATTTTCAATATATCATGTACTCAAATTAGAAGATAAAATTAAATATATAGTCATAATGGATTTGAATATTATTATATATTTTTATAGGACTCACTTCCTTCCACACAAATAGCCAGCACTTCCACATAGATACAGACTAATGGTTTGGGGATCGCTTTTCCTTCATATATGAGTTCTGAAATTCAAAAATCATATTATTATCTTCAATATGACTCAATTATAAAGGGATAGTGTCCGAGACCTTTATAATGTAACTCATTGTTCGTCAGTCTAAAATAACAACTTTAGGTAAATCTATGTTGTAAGTAGAGTCTCAAAAACATTGAGAATAAATGACTTTTTGTAAAGACCTAGAAATTTCAAGGAATATTTTTTAAATTCTATGGAATTTTACGAGCCCATTGATTCTAACAGCACTTGATTCCAAGACCCGTTGTGCCCAGAATCAATTTTTGATGTTTTGTTAAGCTTAAATTAACGATCGTGAGCAGTTTTCTAAAAAGTTGAATAACTATTTATTGTTTACACGGATCAGAACTACAAGGGCACTGTTATGCTCAGGATGATAGGATTACCTTAGGTACGACATAAGTTTAGTCGGCGTGGGCCTCCTGTGAGAAATCAAAAAAATGGCATAATTGTAAATAAAATAATTAATTTAAATATTTTATTTTTCAAATTCTTATAACTCAAAAACAATATCTCGGATTAAAAATTTGAGTCCAACATTAAAGTCGTGATGGCATGCTTTATTTTAGCAGATATTAACTTTGACCAGAACGGGAAACCGGAAAAAGTTAGTTTTTGGCTGCAAATAAAATAATTAAGTGAAAATTATTTTATTGTAAAATTCATAACTTCTAAATGGTAACTCGGATTGAAAATATTCGAGTACTGTTGGGTTCTATGGGGTTTGATTCACCTAGGAAGATCCTAACATCAACCTTAGTGGGTAGAGGGTGACTGATAATAATTTTCCAAACTTTTATTTGGGTACGTTCAGTAAACGCGTGAGAGGTGTTTTGTAACTTTTGAACCAGTGCTCGAATCTGATATATGACGGCACCATTGAGCTCACAGCGTCAAAAATTTCTTAGTGAGACCTTCACTACAGTTACATTCTGACATGAGTGAAATATGGTTTTGGGGGGTTTTTAATTAAGATAAATAAAAACAAGAGACAACTTATTTTTATTCCATGGTGGTTAAAACCTCTAAGAGGAGGTCAGTGTCATGCCCACCCACACATAACCTCCCTTGGGAGGATATAACTAACTTGGGTCCCTCCTGAGATCTTTATCTCCCCAAAACCCCCATTAACTTCTTGGAACTCCTAATTAAATTGGGTAGCCTCTTCACATTCTCTCATAAGTGTTCCAAACCACAAATTAATTAATGGAATAATTAATTAATTTTAAATGATTTGAATTATATTGAATTCATTATTCCAATATTATAATAAGTGGTCATCATCTATCAATTTTTGGTTGCCATAATCTTTGGTGGAGCACTGGATAACCATTGTGATCATTTCGTCCTCCCAATGAGGAACGCCCGTCGTCACCAAAAATCGACAAACACCATCTTCTCCCTCTTCAACTTGGGAGAGAGGAAGACGCCGCCCATGGAGAATGCCACCAACATTGACGTCACCTCTGAATGATCATCCGCAAACGATGAGTACCATCTTACTTCCCCAAAATTTATGAAATGAAATTCTCCTTCCATGACACCGTCATTGATCACCGAAAAATATGATGTAGGGGGTTTTACCTTAAGAAAAATTCCGTTTCTTTTCTCATATTCATTGAAAGGAGTCGTTTAAAAGTTTTGTTGTTAAATTCTTGATCATCATGCCTTTGATGAACCAACTGCTATCACCAAAAACTCGGAGGGTTCGGGCCAATATCACACAGCCTGACACCCTCCGTCAAATTTTTTTGTGATGTTCCATGAAGCGGAAACACGACATGCCAAAGAGACCACAACGACATAGATAGAGAACAAGGGCCGCGCTACCCATGACCTATGTGAACTGTGCTGCCCCCGCGGTGCCCCGACGTGCCCCCGCACCCCGCGGGCGCACTGCCCAATGTTTTTGCGTCGCACCGGTGCACTACGTGGCCAACTTGACGCCTCCCAGTGTGCATCTCGGCCTACCCGGTGCATCCGACGCCCTAGCTCACTACCCCATCATGCTGCTCGCACTAGTGAAAGACTTCTCAGCCGCTATCAGTGGCCTTCCAGGTGCCACCACAGCCTGCCGCAGCCTGCCCGGTGCACCTGGGGCCTGCCCGGTGACCGGACGGACAACCCGCACCCCATGAGGCCTCGCTAATGGCCTCTCGGCCACTATATTCACAAGCCGACCCGCGGCGGACCCTACGGTGTCACTGGCCGAACCGGACCTATCTCCCGGTCCGAGTTACAGAGCCACCTACGTGGCGACTATTTGGACGAACCGCCCTCACAGTCCGTTGGGAAAGGCCCAGTAGATGAAATCAAAACATAGTATCCTGACCTGCCCAATGGGACGGGTCAGACTCAGTGAGTCTGACTGGGTCGACCCAGACCGGTGCGGACCGGGCCATAGCCCATTATTGACCCATTACCTTCTTGAGCCATATCTTTGGCACTGGACTTCCGTTTGAAGAACCTTATGTGGCTCCAGTATTCTTGTGGGATAGCCGTCCCATGCAGTATACCCCATGGGAGTTCGAGGTTTAGGTGAGATACGGTCGGGTTAGTTCATACACGAAACCAATCGGGCCCCTATTACTAAAATGCTAATAACTCAACGATTAGGCATCCAATTGATGCGCCGTCTATTGAATTCAGACCCCTAGTATGTGGAGGTGCATTGAGATACTCCTATGTGAGACCTCATGACACTTGGAGTTTCGAATAGTAGCTCTTGGAGAGGAACCTCCTGGAGACGAGCATGCAGAGTTCAGAGACCTAGTAGTTGTAGACCCAACGAATGCTTCACCATTTCAACTTGGAGTGATTCGACTAGTCCAGTGTATGGAGATCCCAGTTTTTTCGCAGTCCCACGGTAGATGCAGTTCCTGGTTTGGCAGCAGACCCACGATACTCGATAGGAGGAGTACCTATAACTGCTATTAGGGGGTGCGTCCAGTTTGGCAGCAAACCCACAACGGAGGAGTGCCCGGTTTGGTAGTAGACCCACAATACTCGACAAAAGAGTACCTCAGTAGTCTAAGGTTAGTTAGTAGCACCTCGGAGTCGCGATAGGGCCACTGTACTCAACAGAGGTGGAGTTCTCCAGCAACCGTTATTTCATTAATGAAATTCCTGGTTTGAGCTGGATCAATGACCTTTGTGTTTTCCTCATTATTGAGATGGGTTACTAGATAACTTAGGTATATGTATTGGAATATATCTAAGTAATGTATATCCATTGATTCATACTTTGTGGTTTATCCTTGTAGGATTTTTTGATACCGTGAGGGTCTCGGGGTCCCTACTGAGTATTCTTATTGTAAAGACCCGGAAATTTCAAGGAATATTTTTTCATAAATACTTTGTAATTTTACAAGTATGTTTCTTCTGACGGAAAATGATTCTGAGGCCCTGTGTGCCCAAAATCAATTTCCTATGTTTAGCTCGAGTACATTCAGTAAATGAACGAGTGAGTTTTTATATATTTTGAACCGGTTCTCGGAATTGAAATCTGAGTGCACAGATGAATTCACAATGCCGATAATTTCTTAAGGGGACCTTTACCAAAGTTGTGTTTGTCCGGGAGAAGTTAATAATTGTGGATTAAATAAGAAGTGAATAAAAAATGTGGAACAATTTTTATTCAACATCTAAGTGGTTATATCCTACATGGGGATGTTGGGGTTTTCCCCTAACTACCCATGTGAGTATATTAGTGATGTGGGGCCCACACGATCCCCAACCCTTCACATTCCCTAAACCCCTTAAACCTTTAATTAGACTCCTTTTTTAATGTTGACACCTCCCTTGAATTTATTTGAGCAATTATCCCTCTCCCCTCACTTTCTCTTTAATTCATGCAAACACACACATTAATTAATTAATTGAAACTCTTTCATTAATTAATTAATTGTTTGAATTCTGTATATTGAAAGCATGGAATGATAAAATAAAATAAGGAGAAGCCTTATTTTATTTTGGGTTGGCTTGTTGTGCTGAGATTTTGGGGAGAGAGCTCTTGAGTTCGAAGAACGTTTAATCTCCATTGTTGAAGAACGCCAAATCTCCTACATAGAACATCGATTCAGCGACCCCGGAATCACCTTTACCTTCTTCCTCCACAACAATTGAGGAGACACCGACGTAGGATCTCGCCAACGACATCTCGCCTTATAATATCCTCACAATGAAAAAAGAGGAGACGCCGCTTCCTCCTCGGCGGTCTCCATCGTCGCTTACGGAACCTCATCTCGCGACACCATCTACTGTGACGCCAACATTCGACATCGATTATCGAGGTAGGGGTTAAGTTCAATTTTAATGGATTAAAATTGTGCTTTGGTTTGACGTCGATCATCTTGTTTACCTTGGCCATTTCCTATCAATTTAAGTGGAGGGCGCAGTCCGAACGAACATGGTCTGACGACACTCCGTTGAACTTTTTTATTTTATTTAGAATTGGCAAGAAAAGGCGGAGGAGGCACGACACCATCGTACCATGCCGGTAACGCGACAAAGGAGGTCGGCACCATCGCGCCGGTTGTGCGGGATGAACCGCAACCCGCTACACGGGCCGCTTTGGGGGAATAATCAGCTGGTCTGTTTGCCGATTGGGTGAAGAGGAGCTGCAACTCCAGGAGGGCACCGCTCTATAAGACCGCCCGACCTGTCAACCGGCCAGGTGGAGCTAGACCGCACTGCCTGGAAGGCGCCGCGCTTAAAGACTGGATGTTGGCCTATGCAGACCACGTGCGCAGTTGACCAGCCAGTCTAGTTGGCTGGTTTGGGGAAGGGCGGCACCGCCTGGTGCGGCCGGTGCGGAAAACCAGGGCCCCCTGGAACTCGCTCGGCTTCGGCCGAGCCACTAGGCTAGCCAAGCTGCGACGAGCCAGGTCGATACGGGCCGCACCATGTCGCGCTGCACCCCACCAGGCCGGGCCCAGTTGAGTATTTTTCTTCGGACCGGTCCGACACCCCTGCTAGGTCGGACCTATCTAACTGGGTCAATCCGACCCATCAGCCCACTGGGCAAAACAGGTCGGGCCTCTTATTCACTTAAACGTGAATAAACTAAGGACCCCATGTCCGTTCAACGCACTATCTGCGGAACTGGGACTCTTTCGATGAGACGGTCCTTTTTCGATACTCTAAGTGAGTTTCGGATGAATTTGGATATAGGTTGGGTTAGAAACAAGAGTTTTTCTAACAGGGACCTTGGGACGGAAAAACCAATATCTCTCAGACCGGGCGTCTGATTGACGCGTTGTCTATTGCGTTGAGTTTCTATTGACGAGGAGAAACATTGATATGAATCGAAACTATACTTCATGACAGGTGATGTATCGACACCCTTGGCTCGATGAGCGACCCTCCCGGAATCGAGCATGCTGTGTGCGGGAACCCTAGAGATGGCTGAGACTGCAACGACAATGATGACTGTACATGGATCCTTTGTGGGTTCGGCAGCGAGGATGACTGTACATGGATTCTACATGGGTTCAGAAGTGATAGTTACTGTACTAGGATCCTTCGTGGAGTCGACAATGAAGACTTTTGTAATTGGATCCTACGTGGGTTCGGCAGTGAAGATGATTCAGAGACTACATCTATCATCTCCACCCCTCTTCGGGAGTATCATACCTGTGTGAGCTGAGTCTTGACATTCAATCAATATAATCAATATGATTGACTTACTTTCCTATGTGGACTGGGTTGTGCTTTCTTGTATAGATTGGGTTGTACTTGGGATCATGAGTTGGAGCTGAACTGGTATTGATGACTTAGGTATACGTATCGTCATATATATAACTATATTTCGTTGATACTTCGTGTTTATATCTATCCATTGTGGTATATTATTTGTGGATTCTAGTAGACCTTCGAGAGTCCCAGGGTCCGTACTATGTATCATATACTCACCCCTGCACGGGCTATGCCCACACTACATTGTGTTGGATGTAGACGACAGATAGAATAGATCGAGGTGGAGTCTTGTGCAGTAGGACGGTACCTAGTGGTGGACCACTTGGTGCGACGTACATGTAGTAGATGGCCGGACCTGAGGAGATGAGGAGACCATTTGTACACACCCATAAGGTTGAATATCTAGAGGATGACTCAGTGGTTGCTAGATTACATTACTGTAATTGTTCCTTTTTTACTATTGTATTGTACTTTTAGTTGGGTTTGTATTCTGGCCCATTTAATTTCTCGTACTTAATTTTGTACTCAGTTTACATAGTGTTTGCTTCAGCTTGTGTACTCTATTGAGTTGTTTACATATATAAAGGCAATGCCTTCCATTTTTATCAGGATTTATGTCTTTGGTGATAGTCTCCAGCCCTTGGCCTATGGAAGGCGGGCATGGGGTAGTCACGACACGGGCCTCGAGGACGGGTCGTGACAAATTGGTATCAGAGTAGTCGGTTCTACCGCAGAACATTGGACTCTGATAATTAATTTTTATGAAGCAATAGTGTTAAGCGTATTGAGTGTGTTTATCAGTCCATGGAGTCCAGTGTTAGTGCAACGACTGATGTATCCATACACCAAGACCCTGACATCTGATATCTAACTCAGTGCATGAAAATATTGATTGCATGTGTGTTTCAAAATTTTTCTTAGTGATTACATTGTGTTATCTCACCAGGTATACTATATTAACAGTGATGCACCTATTTCTTTTCAGTATGGCCCCACGACGGTAGCCAGCTAGGGTTCCCAATTACGTGCGAGATGGCAGCCCACCGAGCGACGAGGCCTCCGTGCAGGCTCCCATTACTGTGGAGGCACCAAAGGTACCTCTACCCACAGGGCCACCGATACCACCAGCCCTAGCAGCGGAGAGTGAACACCACCTAAGTGTGCTGCATGACTTTCAGGGACAAAGGCCACCCAGATTCCTCAGAGAGACGGACCCTTAGGCAGCTGAGAATGGGCTGGAGGCTATTTTTCGAGTCTTCAGATTGGTAGGGACACCATCAGATCATTTGGTGATCCTTGTCATGAGTCTACTAAATGTAGAATCAGTTAGATGTTCGAGCCTGATGCTCCATGTGCACGATGAGGCATCTCTACATTGGATGACCATTGAGACCCACTTCTTCTCGGAGTTCGTTCCATCCACCCTCCGTGTGGTGCACATCCATGAGTTACTATAGCTACGGAAGGGCAGCATGACAGTAGCCCAGTACTCGGTGAGATTTACCGACCTCTCGCGCTACTCCATGGAGATGGTACGAGAACCATTCTTCCGGTCCCGGGCCTTTGAGAAGGGATTGAGGCATGAGATCAGGTCTTTGATGATCTCCCTCCCCATTCTGATGTATTCAAGAGTACTGGAGCGAGCCCTTCTTGTGGAGAGCTTCATTTCTAAGCCTACGCCAGCAGCGAGGCCTACAGTAGGGAGACACGTAGTAGAGTATTCTGCAGCCACCAGTAGACAGATGTTACAGATGTCCAAGTGGACCATTACGTCATGTGGGCGACCTCAGGATATTGGTTCGGAGGTGCGTGGAACTCGCAGCAGATCCAGTCATACGAGAGGCAGGCAGTGCTATGAATGCAGCGGGTAGGGCCACATGGCCCTTGACTGCCCGACCCGCCATGCAGGGGAGCAGTAGAAAGTTGAGGTACCAACAAAGCAGAGGCAGAGGATTGACCGTGGAGGTCCGTAGGGAGCAGGTGTATGAGGCAGAGGAGTTGGCCGAGAAGTGGGTGCTAGGTGACGCTTTGATGCTCTACCACCACTAGCACCAGGAGGTCCACACCGACCACAGGGAGATGACGGAACGAGGCAGGATCAGTTTCAGGTAGTGGAGTCATACGACCATGGCACACCTGAGATGATTCGAGGTACAATCTATGTCCACTCAAACCTTTTTTTATTTTTTATAGACATAAGATCAAGTCATTATTTTATTACTTCTACCCTTTTTCGGATCTCGGAGATTCCTACGGAGCCGTTGGCTCGATCCTTATGGCTAGAGAATCCTACGGGAGCAGACTCGACGAGTACACACTGGTGACGGCAGAGTGAGCTTACACTAGGAGGTGATAGCTTCAGCTGGGATCTTCTTGTAGTGGCGTCGAGGCCTTATGAAATCATCATGGACATGGATTGTTTATCTACAATCCATGCTTAGATCCACTATATTAGGCCCAAAGTGCAGTGTGTTCACACAGATGGGAGCAGGTTAACCTTCAACGGTGAAAAGGGATCCTTTTCAGCACAGGATGGACTTACGCAGAGGAGAGGGCATCCGATCACCCATCAATTGTCTAGTCTCATCCTAGGAGCAGGGGATGTGCAGAGTCCTAGATTTCCTATTGTGGTGGATTAGTTTGCAGACATTTTCCTTAATGACATTCCAGGACTACCTCCTCACAGAGAGGTAGACTTCTATATTGACATGTACCATGAGACAACACTGATATCTACACCCGCACATGGGATGGCTCCCGCTGAGCTTCGTGAGCTGTGAGTACAACAAGAGGACTTATAGGGCATGGGATTCATCCAATCTAGTGTTTCACCCTGGGCTTCTCTGATTTTATAGTCCACGTAGGCGGATGGAAGCTTATGACAATGTGTCGAATACTGTATCCGGAATCCGGTGACTGTAATGAATAAGTATCCACTCCTGGGGATTGACAAACACTTTGGTCATCTCAAAGGAGCACGATGGTTCTCAAAGACAGACCTCAGGTCAGGTTATCATCATCTCAGAGTTCGAGATGAGAATGTGCAAAAGACGGCCTTCAGGTGTTGGTATGCCCACTATGAGGTCTTGGTTATGCCGTTCTACATAACCAACACAATAGAAGTGTTCACGAGTCTCATGAACAGGATTTTCCAGCCTTACCTCGATCGATTTGTCATATTCTTCATAAACGACAAACTAATTTACTCAGCTACTGAGGTGGAGCACACCTACCACTTGCAGGTTGTACTAGACACACTCCATGAGTACCATATTTATGGTATGCTCTCGATGTTCCAGTTATAGATTCAATAGGTAAATTTCATGGGGCATGACATCTATAAGGCGAGAGTTGTGGTGGATCCTGCGAAGATCGAGAGATTAATTGCTTTGGAGCCACCTAGGAGTGCGACAGAGGTGCGAAGATTCCTAGGTCTGGGTGGGTACTATCAAAGATTTGTTCCATACTTCTCTAGAGTTACAACACAATTTTCCGCTTTGACGATGATGGGGAAAACCATCATGTGGTCAGATAGATTTCGGTAGATCCTCCATGAGCTAAGACAGACATGGACTAGTGCACCCATCTTGAGGCTACCAGAGGAGGGAGTAGGGTACATAGTTTAATGTGTTGTATCAGGGACCAGACTCTAGTGTGTCCTGATGCAAGAGTGGGCAGTGATTACTTATGGTTCATGATAGTTGAGGCAGCATGAGCAAAACTATGCTACCCATGACCTGGAGTTAGTAGCAATGGTCTTCTCCTTGAATATATGGAGGCACTATTTGATGGGCGAGAACATTATAGTCTACTCTGACCACCAGAGTCTCAGGTACATCTTCTCATTGAAGGACCTGAACCTGAGACATCAGCGATGGCTTGACTTCCTCCATGACTATGACTTTGAGATAGTATATACTCTTGGGAAGGGGAACGTAGTAGCTGGTGATCTAAACAGGAGATTAGGCATTCATATACTTGGAGAGGCGACAGAGGAACTAGGCGCATTGCAGATATCCTTCGCAGATAGAGATGGAGAAGCCCTTCTACAGTAACTCATAGTCACTCCTCCACTACATTAGTTGGTGAGAGAGGCACATCATGGGGACGTTGACTGTGAGAGGAGATGTGCATAGATATCCATAGGAGAAGCAACTGATGGATTTTCTGTAGGAGGAGAGCATGCCATCCTCTTCAGGGGACGTACCATGGTACCAGTAGAACTGCAGGAGGAAGTGCTGAGGGAGTTTTCCAATTCCACTCTTGCGGTACATCCAGGAGTGGCAAAGATGTACAAGGATCATAGATGACAACACTGGTGGGTGGGTATGTAGAAGGATGTGGCAGAGTTCATTTGACAATGCCTAACCTGCCAGTATGTGAAAGCGGAGCACCAGGTTCCGGCAGGGTTGGTGCAGCCCTTAGAAGTCCCGGAGAGGATGTGGAATGGGATATCAATGGATTTCATGACAGGGATCCCTCGTATTTCCAGAGATCACGACTCCATCTGGGTGATTGTTGACCGACTCACGAAGTCGGCCCACTTTCTACCTATTATAGAATTAGGCTTAGTGGAGATCTCGGGACGCATCTATGTTCAAGAGATTGCACAGCTTCATGGTGTGCCATAATCTATCATCTCCGATCAACACACTCACTGTAGTTCCTAGCTTTGGAAGGGGTTGGAGGAAGCTTTTGGGACGCAGCTACGCCTGGGCACCACCTATCATCCTCAGACTGATGGCCAGATGGAGAGGACCATTCAGACACTCGAGGATATGCTACGTGCATGTGTCCTTGACATTGGTCATAGCTGGGAGGATCACCTACCCTTGGTGGAGTTTTCGTACAATAACAACTACCACTCCACCATTGGGAATGCACCATATGAGGAATTGTACAGCCGACAATGTAGATAACGTCTGTGATGGACTGACCTAGGGGAGTATGCACTTGTAGGACCAGGGATGGTCCAGGCTATGAGAGAGAAGGTGCAGATCATCCAGGAGATAATGAGGACTTCATAGAGTAGACAGATGTCTTATACTGATATGAGGCGGAGACCACTGGAGTTCAAGGGTGGCTTCCACATTTTCATACGGGTCTCACCTTGACGTGGATTACAGAGATTTGGTTGGGGTGGAAAGTTATCTCTACGCTTTATCAGACCATTACAGGTACTTAGCAGGGTAGGCGAGGTGGATTATCGCCTGGCCCTTCCACCTCAGTTGCACCGAGTGCATAACGTCTTCCACGTATCTCAGCTGAGGAGATATGTGCACGACCCGACACATATCATTGATTACGGGGAGTTGGAAAACTATTACGAGGTGACTTTTGCGAGGTCCCAGTGGAGGTCGAGGATCGATAGGAGCGGGTCCTACATGGATGGTCTATTCCTCTGGTGTGCATTCATTGGCAGCATGAGAACCTCTAGGAGAGCACATGGGAGCCAGAGGCTCATATGCGTGCACAATACCCTCATTTGTTTCCCTAGTTTATGATGTTGCTTTATGGGGATGTAAATCTCTAAGGTAAGAGTAATGTAAAGATGAGGAAATTTCAAGGAAAATTTGTTCTTAAATACATTGGAATTTTACCAGTCTATGGCTTCTGACGGAACATGATTCTGAGGCCCAATGTGCCTGGAATCAATTTTCGAAGATTAGATCAGGTACGTTCAGTAAATGAACAAGCGATTTTTTCTATCTTTCGAACCGGTGGTCGGAAATGAAATCTGAGGGCACTGATGAATTTGCAACATCAATAATTTCTAAAGGGGACCTTTATCATAGTTTCATTTGTGCGGGAGGAGAAGTTAAAAATTGTGGATTAAATAATAAGTGAATAAAAAATGTGGAATAGTATTTATTCCATATCTTGGAGGATATATCCTATATGGGGAAGATGGGGTGGGCCCCTAACTACCCATGTGAGGATATTTTTTAGGTGGGGCCCACATGATCCCCAACCCTTCACATTCCTTAAAACCCCTAAAACCTCCCATTAAACTCTTTTGTTTAATGTTGAAACCTCCCTTGAATTTATTTGAGTGACTCTCCCTCTCCCCTCTCTTCCTCTTTAATTCATGCCAACACACACATTAATTAATTAATTGAAACTCCTTCATTAAATAATTTAGTGTTTGAATTTTGTACTTTGAATGCATGGTATGATTTATCCAAATATGGAGAGGACTTATTTTATTTTGGGTTGTCTTGATGTGTTGAGATTTTGGGAAGAGAGTTTTTGAGTTCGAAGAATGCATCATCTCCTTTGTTGAAGAATGCCAACCCTCTGACGAACAACTTCAACTCGGCGACCCCAGATTCTCCTTGGCATTCTTCCTCCTCAATAAGGAAGGAGACATCGACGCAGGATCTCGCCAATGACGTCTTGTCTTATAATCTTCTCACCATGACAAAAGTGGACACGCCGCTTCCTCCTCAGACGCTCACCATCGTCGCTTACGGAACCTCATCTCTTGATGCCATCAACTATAATGCCGACGTTCTAAATAAATTATCGAGGAAGGGGTTAAGATCAATTTTAATGGATTAAAATGGTGATTTGGTTTGCCATTGAGCCTCTTTTTTAACTTGGCCATTTGATATCACTTTACGCAGAGGGCGCGGGCTGAATGAACACATCCCAAAGACCCTTCATTGAACTTGTTTATTTTATTTAGAATTGGAAATAAAATGCAGAGGAGGCACGAAACCATCGTGTTGTTCCAGAACGCGACAAAGGAGGCCAACATCATTGTGCTGGTTGTGCAGGATGAACGGTGGCCCACTACACGGGCCGCTTCATCGGATGAACCAACCGGCACGTCAGCTGACCTGGCGGAGCTGGACCGCAGTGCCAGGAGGGTGCCGCAATGGAAGACCGGTGGCCCGCCCATGCAGGCCACGTGCACAATAGATATGCTAGTATAGCCAGCCGGTATGGGGAAGGGCGGCACTGGTGCAGAAAACCTGGGGGGCCGCTACACAGGCCACATAGGGGAATGAACTGGCCAGCCTGTCGGCCAACCGAGTGAAGAGGAGCCACGACGCCAGGAGGGTGTCGTGCAAGAGGACTGACCGGCCCGTCGGCCGGTCGGGCGAAACTGGACCGCGACGCCTGGTGGGCACCGCGCTGGAAGACCGGCGGACTACCCATGCGGGCCGCATGCGCAGAAGACATGCAGGTCTATCCGGCCAGTTTGGGGAAGGGCAGAGCCACCTGGCGACGCTGGTGTAGAGAACTAGCCCCCCCCCCCCAATATTGGAACACACTCGGCTTCGGCCGAGCCATCCGGGCCACACGCCCTGCCGGGCTGCGCGGGGCCGGGCCGCGCCCCACCAGGCCAGGTCACACCTTATCGAGCCGGGCATCGTCACATCGGGCTGCGTCGTGTCCCTTGGGGTTGAGTTGTGTATTTTTCTCCAGACCGTTCTGACACCCCTGTTGGGTCGGACCCGTTAAACTGGGTCAATCTGACCTGTCATCCCACTAGGCTAAACGGGTCGGGCCCATTATTCACTTATACATGATTAACATAAGGACCGCGCATCCAATCAATGAACCATCTATGGCACTGGGACTCATTCGATGAGATAGTCCTTTTGTGATACTCTAATTGTGTTTCAGATGAATTTGGATATCAGCCGAGTTAGAAACGAGCATATTTCTAACCGGTCCCCTAGGACCGAGAAGCCAATATCTCTCAGACCAATCGTATTATTGATGCACCATATGTTGTGTTGAGTTCCTATTGACGAGGAAAAATGTTGGGATACATCAAAGCAAGACTTTGTGAAAGTTGATATATTGACCCCCTTGGCTCGAGGAGCGGACCCTTCTGGAATCGAGCGTGCTGTATGCAGGAAACCAAGAGATGGCTGCGACTACGACGACGATGAAGACTATACATGGATCCTACGTGGGATCACCAGTGAGGAAAATTGTACATGAATCCTACATGGGTTTGACAATGATGGTTACTGTACTAGGATCCTACGTGGTTTCGACAGCAATGACTTCTGTACTTGGAACCTACGTGGGGTTGGGTGGGAATATGATTCAGAGGCTACATCTATCATCCCCACACCTCTTCATTAGTAGTATACCTATGTGAGATGAGTCTTGAAATTCTATCAATATCATCAATATTATTGACTTACATTCATGTGTGGACTGGGTTGTACTTAGGATCTTAAGTTGGAGCTGAACTGGAATTGATGACTTAGGTATATAAATTGGAATTTATCTAAGTATAGTTGGTTGATATTTCGTGTTTATATCTTTCATTTGTGTTATAACCTTTTTGGATTCTGGGAGACCATCGGGAGACTCGGGGTCCCTACTGAGTATCGTATACTCACACATGCGCGGGCTATTCCCACACTACATTGTGTTGGATGCAGACGACAGACATCCCTGATCAAGGTGGAGTCCTGTGGAGGGGGACAGTACCTGGAGGTGGACCACAAGGTGGTACATACACAGAGTAGAAGGCTGGACCCGAGGAGCTAAGAAGACCATTTTTACCCACCCTTCATGAGGGATATCCAGAGGATGACTCAGTGGTTGCTGGTTTACTATACAATAGATGTTCATTGTTTATTATTGTACTATAATTTTAGTTGAGTTTGTATTCTGGCACATTTACTTTCGAAAAATTACTTTTGTACTCAGTTTACTTAGTGTTTAATTCATCTTGCGTACTCTAATGTGTTGTTTACTTATATAAAGACAATGCCTTCCCTTTTTATCGGGAATTATGTCTTTGGTGCTAGTGGCTAGCCCCTGGCCTATGGAAGGCGGGCGTGGGGTAGTCACGACATGGACCCAAGGATGGGTTGTGACAGTTATACTCACCCATGCACGGGCTCTTCCCGCACCTTGTTGTGTTGGATGAAGACGACAGGAAGCGCTGACCAAGGAAGAGTGTATGGGGACTGTATGGAACCCAGAGGTGGACCTCACGAAGAGACGGTACTCGGAGGAGATGGACGGACGTGGAGTGTGGATTAGGCTATATGTACCTACCCATCATGTAGGATCCATGTTGGAAAATCCAGGAGATTCTAGACACCTTCCAACTATTTGTCTTTTAGTTTTACTTATTTTGTCTTTTTCTTGTACCTTACTGTTGGGCTTGTATTTCCAGCCCTTTTAATTTCCTTCACAACTTTGGTTATACATTATTCTACATATTGTTTTCTTAAAATTTCACTCTAGTTGTGTGTGTTTTCATTTTATAAAGGAAATGTCTTCTGAGTTATAGGGATTTACGCCATTGGTGATAGTCACCAACCCCTGGCCTAGGGAAGGCGGGCTTGTGGTAGTTACAACACATTCCCCGGAGGATGGGTGGTGACAAATTGGTATTAGATGAGTCGTTTCTACTGCAGAAAATAGGACTCTGATATTTCATTACAGTGGAGCAATAGAGTTAAGGGTAGGAAGTGTGGTCTTCAGTTCAGGGAGTCCAGTGTTGGTGCAGCGGTTGACGTATGCATACACCAGGACCCTGACTAATGATTTCAACTCAGTGCATGAAAACACTGATTTCTTGTGTGTTTTCAAATTTTTTCTTAAGTCAGATCAATCCCGGTCAGCTCACTAGGTATAAATTTTTTGACCATGTCACAACTATTCAGGATGCCTCCACACAGACAGTCAGTTAGATTTCCAGGAGAGTACCTGGTGATGGCCCACCGAGAGATGAGGCTCTAGTGCAGGGCCCTCTTATTATGTTGGAACCTTCAGATTGTGTACCAGAAGCACCTCCACCCATTGGGAAGTAGATTCCACCAGCCTTACTAGCAGATGGTGCACACTGACAGAGGATGTTTCAAGTGTTCCAGTAGTAGAGGCCTCCGAGGTTACGAGGCGAGACAGATTCCCAAGAAACATAGGATAGGTTAGAGGCGATTGCAAGAGTTTTCTAGAGCTTATACAACTTCAGTAGAATGACATATCGGCAGCTAAGTATTTATTGAGGGGTACCGATCGTTCCTAGTACTTGATTAATATGATTTGATCAGTGCATCAGATCTTTGACCTCTGATTGAGATGTGTTTAGGGACATCCGAGCCCGCACTTTGTTTTTCTTCTGTGCATTCCTACCTATGTTAGGATGCGAGAGAGAACCATTGCGGTTGAATGTTCTTTGGCTGAGCAGATACATCCAGTGGATGATAGTAGTGGGAATGCACGAATGTAGTGTCAGTCTCAGAGACTTGAGCGTGTAAATATTTTTGATAAGAGGATGTTTTAAGGACGATGAATCTGCAGGGCAGCAGATGTGGAAGTAGAGCTAGAAGAGCAGAATGAGGTGGTGTACATTTAGACATGTTACAACCACCCGACATTGTAGTCCCTGCCAGGTTCAGGGAGTTGGAGGGAGGGGAACGAGAGTAGCTGCATGCGGTCAAGGAGTGTCACCCAAGGGATCTAGGAATGTTTCGAGGTACGGTTTGTGTCTAATAATAGCTTCTGTATTAATAGACATAGGTACTAATCATTCCATCCTTCCAAGAATCATTTCCTTGACCTAGAGTTTCTGATTAAACTTTTGACTTATACTTTATGTCTGGATATACCATTGGGTGGAGACTCGATAATCACACTTACGCTGACGGTGTGATCTGACCCTTCAGGCATGTGTTTCAGTTGTATCTCTTTGTACTAGCATCGAGGACTTACTGCATCTTCCATGGCATGAATTAGTACCGTTCATGTCAGTATTGACTGAATTAGTCAAAGGAAATGTTTCACCCAGGGGATGAGACCAGATTTCCCTTTTCATCAATGGATAAATAATAAGTTCTCTTATAGAACATAGACGAAGAAGGGTGAAGTCGAGTTCTTACAATTGGCTAGTCTCACCAATAGTTCATTGAGCGAATGGTTTATGGTTTACTCTAATATCAACAGTCTCAGGTGTGTCTTCTTTCAGAAGGACCTGAACCTGAGACAAAATTGATGGCTTGAGTTCCTCCGAGACTATGACTTTTAGAAATTCTATACTCTTATAAAGGGGAACTTTGTTGCGGATGTGCTCAATAGAAAGACTGGTATTCAACTACTAGGTGAGGCGACATAGCAGCTGGATGCCTTACATATATCCTTTGTGGATAAAGATGGTACGAGCTACCACAAAGAAGGTGCAGATCATCCAGGAGCTGATGAAGACTACACATGGAAGACAAAAGTCATATGCAGATAGGAGATGGAGACCTCTGGAGTTTGAGGGTTGTGACCACGACCTTTTATGGGTCTCACCTCGATGAGGTCTACAGAGATTTGGCCAAGGCGACATGTTATCTCCATGATCCTTCATACCTTTCCAGGTCCTCAGCAGATTAGGCGAGGTGGATTAACGCCTGGAACTTACACCTCAGTTGCACTGGGTGCATGTTTTCTTCTATGTATCTCAGCTGAAGAGATATGTGCACGACCCGTCCCACATAATCGACCATGATGAGATGGACATCGATGAAGTGGCGACATTCACAAAGCATCTAGTGTTGATTGAGGATCGAGAGGAGAAGGTCCTGCATGGACGATCGATTCCTCTGGTGCGTGTTTGTTGGCGGCACGGGAACCTCCAGGAGAGCACATGGGAGAAGGAGGCTCTGATGCATGCTCAATACCCCACTTTAGTATCCCTAGTGTGTCTTGTAGCATTACAGAGATGTAAAGACCTGAGGTGGTGGTAATGTAAAGACTCGGAAATTTCAAGAATTTTTTTTTAAATTCATTGAAATTATATGAGTCTGTAGTTTCTAACAATGCTTGATTCAAAGGCCCAGTGTGTCCGGAATAAATTTCTGAAGTTATGTTATGCTTAAATTAATGCGCATAAGAATTTTTCATGAAAAAGTGGAATAACTCATAAATGTTTACTCAGATCAGAAATCTGAGGGCACCGTTGCGCTTAGGAAGGCGGCTTTACCGTAGGCACAACTTTAGTTTAGTCAGTACGGGCCTCATGTGAGAAATCCCAAAAAAGGTATAACCGTAAATAAAATAATTAAAATAATTATTTTATTTTTATAATTCTTATAACTCACAAACGGTAGATTAGATTAAAAATCTGATACCACCTATAAACTCGTGATGGCATGATTTATTTATGAAGATACTAACTTTGTCGGGAACGGGCCACCAGAAAAAATTAGATTTTGGCCGCAAATAAAATAATTAAGTAAAAGTTATTTTATTGTAAAAATCAGAACATCTCAATGGTAACTCGGATTAAAAATCTGAGAGTACTATTGGGTTCATTGGGGTTTGTTTCACCTAGAAAGTTTTTAACCTCGTCAGTAGTGGGTTGAGGGTGGCTGGTCATAATTTTCTGAACTTTTTGTCGGGTACATTCAGTAAATGTGCGAGTGGTTTTTTGTAACTTTTGAAGCATTGCTCAGAACTGAAATCCGATGGCACCACTGAACTCATAGAGTCAGTTATTTCATAGTGAGACCGTCACCGCAATTGCGTTCTCACATGAGTTAAAGATGGTTTTGGGGTTTTTTAATTAAGATAAATAAAAATAAGAGATAGCATATTTTTGTTACATGGTGGTTAAAACTTCCGAGAGGTGGTTAGTGTGGGGAACACCCAAACATAACCTTCCTTGGGAGGAAATATCTAAGGTGGGTCCCACCTGAGCTACTTAACACCCCTAAACCACCAATTAACCTTTTGGATCTCCCAATTAAATTGGGGAGCCTCTTCACATTCTCTCATAAGTGTGCCAAACCACAAATTAATTAATGGCATAATTAAATAATTTGAAATGATTTGCATTATTTTGAATTCACTATGCCAGCATTATAATAAGAGTTCATCTTCTATCATTTTGTGGTTGGAAAAATATTTGGTGGATCACTAGAGAACCTTCGGGAGAATTTCATCCTCCCAACGAAGAACACCCATCGTCACCAAAAATCTACGAACACCATCTCCACCATCTTCAACCGGGGCAAGATGAAGATGCCTCCCGCAGAGAACGTCTCCATCAATGATGTCACCTCCGAATGCTCATAAACCAATGATGAGTACCATATTCCTTATCTGACATTGACATAACGACGTCCGCCTTCCGCGACACCATCATCGATCATCGACAAATATGAGGTATGGGGTTTTACCTTAAGAAGTTTTACTTTACTTTTCTCATCTTCTTTGAAAGTAATCATTGCAATGTTTTTTTATTAAATTATTGTTCATCATTCCTTCTATGAACAAAAATCTATTATAACAAATGCAGAGGTTTCGGGCTATCCTCACATGGCCTGTCACCCTCTTTCGAATTTTCTTTGTGATGTTACACGAAGTGGAAACACGACATGGAAAAGAGGCCACTATGACGTAGATAGCGAAGAAGGGTCCTGCTAACAGTAGCCTACGCGAACCGTGCCCCCACCACGGTGTCCTGACGTGCCCCCTCACCCCATCGGCATGATGCCCGATGCCCCCATGCCTCACCGGCACGCAGCCCGGCCAACCCGACGCCCCCCGGCGTGCTACCATGCATGCTTGGTGCCCTAGCATGCTTCCCCGGCACACTGCTGGGCCAGCCCAGCACCCTCGGCGCCATAGAGCGTTGCGCTGGCGCGCTGCCCGCACTCGTGGCGGCCTTCCCGGCCCCTGCCGGCGGCCTACTTGGTGCCACCGCAGCCTACCACACCCAGCCTAGGGCACCCAAGGCATGCCCGATGACCAGCCGACATGCCCACACCACATGCATCATACATGATGGCCTCTTGGCCACCGGCCTCCCGAGCCTACCTATGGAGTCCCCCACGGTGTCGTTGGCTGAATCGGCCTGGTCTCCCGAGCTGAGTTACCGAGCATCCTATGGGGTGACAATCGGGCCGAACCGCCATCGTGGTCTGCTGGGCTGGGCCCAACGGATAGGGTCCAAACATAGAAGCCTAACCCGCCCAATGGGATGGGTTCGACCGAGTGAGTTTGACCAGGTCGACCTAGGCTGGGTCAGGCCAGACTGGGTTGGGCCGAGTCAGTCCAACCAGGTGGGACCAGACCTGGGCCCATTACTGACCCATTACCTTCTTGGGCCATATCTTTGGAACCAGACGTCTGTTTGATAAACCATCAGTGGCACTATTATTCGTGGTTCATAGCCATCCCATTGAGTATTCCCCATGGGATTTCAGGGTTTAGTTGAGATACGGTCGGGTTGGTTCAAACACGAATCCAACTGGGCTCCAGAGACTAAAATGCTAATAACTCCCTGACCGGGTGTCCAATACACAAGCCATTAGTTGCGTTGAGACCCCTAGGATGTGGCGGTACTTTGAGATACATCCATGTAATACCTCGTGAAACATGATGTATCGACCAGTAGCTCATGGAGTGGAACCTCCAGAAGACTAGCATTCAGAGTGCGGAGACCTAGTAGCAGTAGACCTAGTGGCTTCTTGACCGTTTTGACTCAGAGAGATTTGACTAGGCCATTAGACGGAGTTCCCAGTTTGGGGATAGTCCCATGGTAGACAGAGCACCTAGTTTGGCAGCATAACTGCGGTACTCGATAGGAGGAGTTCCTTTCACGAATCTTAGGGGGACCGCCCGGTTTGGTGACAGACCCACAGCGGAGGTGTGCTAGGTTTGGCAACAGACCCACAGTACTCAACAGTAGGAGTACCTCAGCAGTCTAAGGATAGTGAGTAGCACCTCAGAGTTGTGACTAGGCCACTGAATGTGACAGAGGAGGATTTCTCCAGCAGCCATGGTTTTGTAAATGAAAATACTAGTTTGAGCTAATTCAATGACCTTTGTGTTTTTCTCATGATTGATATGGGTTACTAGATAACTTAGGTATATGTATGTGCATATACCTATGTATTGGTTATCCATTGATTCATACTATGTGGTTTATCTTTGTTGGATTTTTTGAGACCTTGAGGGTCTCGGGGTCTCTAAAAAGTATCGTTATATTCACCCATGCACGGGCTATGCCCACACCCCATTGTGTTGGATGAAGACGAAGAACAAAACTGACTGAGGCGGAGTGTACAAGGACCTGATGGAACCCATAGGTGGACCTCATGACGAGACGGTACAAGGAGGAGATGGATGGACGTGGAGCACCGAGGAGGCTATCTGTACCAACCCTTCAGGTAGGATCCATGGTGGATGATCCAGGAGATGCTAGACACCTTCCATATGTTTGTCTTTTAGTTGTACCTATTTTGTCTTTTCCTTGTACTTTACTATTGGGCTTGTATTGCTGACCTTTTACATTCCAACACAACTTTTTTATACATTATTTTATTTAGTGTTTTCTTCCACTTGTACTCTGTTTGTGTGTGTTAGCATTTTATAAAGGCAATGCCTTCCCATTTATAGGGATTTATGCCTTTGGTGCTAGTACTAGCCCCTGGACTATGGAAGGAGGGAATTTGGTAGTTACGACACGGGCCCGGGGGACGGGTCGTGAAACTTTCATACCAACATATATTCTTCTAGTAATGTGCTTTGAATAATTTTATTTTATTATAATCATTTTTCCTCAACAAGACAGTGTATACATTAGTGATTTAGAAATATTAGAGGAAATTTAATTGAAAAGTGAGTGGATTGATATACTATATTTTTATTTTAGATAGAATATCTCCCTTTGGATTAATTGATATATTTTCCCCCTCATAACCAATAAGGATTTCTCTGTAGGATGGATAGCTTGTAGTTATTTTAAAAAATTGGGATTAATAAGGTTCAGTTACCCAATTTTATTTATAATTTTCGGAGAACCTTCATCCTCATCATTTTTGATTGGATCATCACCAAAACCTATAATCTTGCATTCAATTGAGTGCTATTGGGGAAACATAGGTGACTAATCCTCTTAGAATTCTCAAAAATAACATGTAAATAATTACTGTCAAGACCCCAACCACCAGGGCCATCAATGATAGTGAGAAACCAATTGTCATGGGCCAAATATGACATCAAAAATTACATGGGATAACAACCAATGATGAATATGAATATCCAATATATGGGAGGCATCTTCCCAAGGTACATGTATGGTTGTATACATATTCAAGACAATGAAATTATAACATATAACTGATACCAATGTATCCATACATATTAATCCAAAAAAATATTATAGCATATAAATTAGAAAGGATATGCGATAAATTAAATACCACCATAATTGTAAAATAGTACATCATGTTCAAAATGAGAAAATACTATCAAATTCAACATCATTAAAGAACTGATAATTTCATATAAATTACTATGTTGTGCCTACTTTTGGTCCATCTAGGACTTCATTGAAATTAATTCCACCATTATAAGACATTACATGTTAATGAAGATCATATTCTTGTGTTATTATAATAATATCTAGTAGGACACTCTGAAATCAGTAAACATAAAGAATCAAGAGTAGCAAAACTCATTAACACATAGGTATAGAAATAAATATATGAGACATGATGATGATAATGAACTATAAAAAAATTATAATAAAACCATAGTATCAAATTATTAAAAACAATATAAGAAAAATATTTGATTCTACACATTGAATCATGGTAACACATTTTTGGAAAATCTACTCTATAAGCCATGAAGTCAATGATATCATTCTATTGAGAGGATATTCTCATAAAATCTCTCTGAATAAGTATCTATTAAATTATTGAAGATATAATCATCTATGTGGGTGATCTGAACCAAGTCTACTCGGTGAAACCACCAATAAACAAGATCGATAGGCCTGATAGGTGATCAAATCTCTTTTATGACCTCAAAACACCATGATAGGTGGTGGGTTCAATGATAAAATAATTCTTTTAAAGTTAAATATTATGTAGTTTTATTGGTAGAGACATGATAAACTATATCAATGGAATCATACAGTAGTTAAACATTCACCTTTAGAGAGAATGCATAATATTTATACTTTTTCACCACTATGGAAAAGTCTAGGGTGCATATTCTAATATTGTGACTATCATACCAAAATACAATAATCATTACATGTAGTTGTGGAAGATAGATGTTCAGACACAATCACTATATTCTATATACACTTTTGTTAAATGATTTCATAGATAGTGCACTCCCTCCTATATAACACTTTCATCGACTCCTTGTAGCTTAGTGCATTGGGTGAAGTGTTACTTAGTCTAACAACAAGAACAAAACTTTTGTATATTTTCATTTAAGTCTTTTTACCTAAATAAAATCTGAGTCAACATGGATCGTATAAGTGAGTTGATTCACATAAACAGATTTTCACTTAAATAATATGTTAAGTAACTTTTTCGTAAAGCATTTTCATGATGTTCATGGACTACTTGAAGAAAAATACCTTCATGAAGCATATAACTCATCATGGAATTACTAGTCATCACAAAAATCATTTTATTGATATAAATAAGAATTGTTTAAGAATTATATAATATTTTCTTGATTATGATGCTATTAAAGAATACCAAGTTCACAATGCTAATATAAATTTTAAATTCCAACAAAAGTTTCAATTTCTATAAAATTTTTCTTTAAAAGTGGTGTGGGGGTATCTGCATACTTATAGACACAACCAATCACAATGATCCCATGACTTAGTGGGAATTTAATGAAAATATTTAAAACATGTTTTCAATTATCAATTATTTTCCAGACACCCAATAAATTTACCCTTTCATATTGTCATTTGCAATGACCCAGATCTGAAAAACCACATGAACAGTGTAAAATGGGTCAGGTGCTACTACCTTGGGAACACCTCCCCGAATGCAAAAGGTTGTTGACTATCGGAGAGGGTATTATAGGTATAGTGGAGAGGATATACCCTCTCAGAAGATAATAATAACAGTACTGGTCCATGAATAATAGTAAAGATGCCATGGAATAAATGACTCAACAGACTCGAACCAGGCCCGTAATGCAGAAGCACAATCAGTATCAATAAACAGCAGAAGAAATAAATATAAACAATAATAGTGGAAAATAATCACAACAACATGCTAATCACTTATATGTACTACTGAGAAACAAAACATGCATCAAAAGAAAGTCATACATATCTAAATAGAAAGGGCGCCAATGGATGTCCCACTGTAGCTACAAAATAGGCATGCTGATAAAGGAAATAATGAAAACAATGTAAACACCAGCTAGGCAAGACCACAAGGTCCATACCATCTTATTGCAACAGCTAATATGACCCAATTCCTAAATTTGGCCTCTTTCCTACACGCAAAACAATAATGTATGCACACGTTCAGAAGGACCCGTGCGGGGTGTGATACGAAGCTTTGTAGGATACCACCCAACAGGGCGTACCTAATATATGTATTTAAGCAGGCAGTCATTTATAAGGAAAGCGGTAAACAGAACAATGCACAAATAAAAACTAACTCCATTGATGCTTAGTAGTCACCATGGAGTGTCACCTACTTCGTCCAATGTTGAAATCTTTGTCATGTAACCCGACACCATGTGCCCCCTGACATCGCATGTCTCAAGTACCAACCTCTCGAAGGCACTCCCAACAGTAGTAACCCGAAGGAACAACAATTTCTGTCCTCAAATATTTACCATAGGGACAATGATATCTTCCCTAAAATAACATAACCAGAGGGACAACAATGGCAGCCCTCAAATAAAAATTATCTGGAGGGACAATGAAATCTTCCCTGAAATAAAATTTATTCGGAGGGACAATGATATCAGTCCTAAAATAATGGTGAGCCTCTGCCCCCCCAATACGATAGCCTCAGTGCGATCCCCTGAAGGCTCCTCACCTCCCACATGGATTCCTACGACAAGACCCCAAACCAAAATTACCTAAACCGCAACTAACAGGGGCCTCTACCCCCACGAGTGGTCAAAACAACCTCATCACGAAGTATCTCTGTGTGCACTCTACTCAATGTCCGGGTGAGTGGTAATCACCAAAATTTTGCCCAATACACAACGTCTTGGACACCTCATGTCCATGTGACCATGTTTCTCAAATCTGATGGCATCTCCATCCCTATATCCTAGGTCATGACCAACCTGCCAGTCATCCGACCTCAATACCGACGTCTATGATGCCCAATCCCATGGTCATAAGAACCCAAATTAACCCATTCCTAACCCATCATATGATCAGAATCACTCAAGAATATCTGAGTCATTCCCAACACCACCCAAAGGGGTCCATCATATCATATTTTACAATTTCATATATAACTTATTTAAATTGTAAAGAATAAACAGTCAAAACAATCTAAGTAGTTGAATTGCACTATGAAAGGTGATGTACCAAACCAGAACTAATGTCTTGAATGAATATAACAAATTTATATTAAGTTAAAAACACAAAAATAAATAGTTTTTAATAATATAATTCCAATTAAACCATTTTGGCATCCCCCGGCCCTGAATGCCCTGATGAGCAATGACCCCTCACTCGGCCCTGCTCAAGAAAAACTGGTAACAAGGCATACCCAAAGGTATCCCATAGGTCAATAAACCACATTATATAAAATATTAAATAATAGTGGGTCCCGCTCAAAATACTAGAAATTGCACTGAAGGCCACATTACCCAAATGACCATGAAAACACAAAAAGAGGTATGCACCACCTACCTGAGACTATTACTATTCTACTACTCCATTAATAGCCTCCAATTAGGTGTAAAAGACGATATATTTATAAAAGAATCAAAACTAATCAAACCCCAATAACATGTTCTGGAATAGAAATCATACAAAACGTCTCCTGAGGAATGAAGGCCTTACCGAGGGGGTTCCAACGCATCTTTTAGTGATTGAATCCAACTTCAAATGATGATCTTGGAGAGAAGAAAAGCTTCAGATGGCTTGGTTTGCGAAACCCAGCGGAGAAAAATGAAGTTCTGCCTCAAAATAATGCTACTGCTCGTTTTAACCCAAAAAAGAAACTACACAGTGTTCTTTAGGACTACACACTGTGAATATCATTTAACTGTTCATTTGGCAGCTGGAATTCTGCCGACATACTTTCCCGAACATGCCAACATGAGTACATGGTGTGTACCTAGGGGTACATTGTGTGTTCTCCATTTTTTCACCCTTCCATGCAGACTTACCCACACGCCATGTATTTCATCCATACACGGCTAGCTGACAAGGCGTGTCTTGGAGGGATACGACGTTTACATGGTTATACAAAACTACCCGACCAATAGGTCTACAGGAAATGTATATCCATCAAACACGAGAAAAACTACATGACCTGTCCAAAGAGGACACGATGTGTACATTTTTTCAACAATTCCACCCATCCATCAGGCCATCACGCTATGTATGGCCTCCAGACAATCACGGGTACACGATATGTCTCAATACTACATGTCGTGTAGTATGAAATTTCAACACGGTTCTGACAGATCATGTATTCGGTGAGTACACGTCCGATCACATTCATAGCACATACACGACATGTACATAATGTACACGACTTCTAGCCTGTAAATTTCCCGAAACTGCCCATTTTCTTCAGTTTCCTCCAAAACAAGTCAAAAATTCAAACATGGATGGGATTTTGACCCATTCTAAAAACCTGGGTTCGTACAATCTCCCCACCTTAATATAGCTCATCCCCGAGCTATCATACAAAACCCAAATATGGTACCCAACATACAACCCCGATCAGAGTAACCCGGACATCCCCAAACTCAATGGTCCCGACTAAATTCCTCAAGAAGGCTCCCCACCTTAGGAATCGCCTAACCCGGTCTCACCCCATAAAAACTCAATGAAAACAAGGTTTATTAACTTGTTTACCGAACGCATAGTCATTTCGTGACACATTGTCACTCATGCACCTCATTTGTGCTTCTGTGTCATTATCGACACCCAACATATCCCGCACCACATCAGTGTCCGCCTCCATGAGTTCCTGGTTCCTAGCACCTCAAGTAACTTGCATCCTCGAGGCCATGATGCCGAAGACACCTCAAAAAACCCACATCCTTGATTCCCTGATGCCCATTGCACCTCTAGTAAACCACATCCTCGATGCCCATGATGCTACGCCTCTCATACATATATATATTCAACGCAGATAAGAAAAGAAGTAAAAGGCATTGCATAACTACTACCCTTTCTCTCCCCCACCAAAACACATGCCCCATGGAATCCTATCCTCATGGCCTCCTTTCCCACCCCTATCTGGGAAATATATCAAAAGTACCTTAGGCCATGCCCATCCCGACCACTAGCGTTGACTCAATCTGATGACCGAGTTTCCCAATCTTGGTGATCACACCAACTAAGTACATGTCTGCTCTCATAAGAGACAGACCCAAATATCCTGAAACATTAAATTCTACAAATATATATTGCATGTCAAAAACAATGAAAAAAAAGAAATTCTATCATGAATTTTACATATTCACATTTCAAAGCATACAAATCATTTCATTGGATTTTTATTCACATGGTATTATCACATTAAAAGGCATACATGCAGTTATGAAATTGAAATACCCTAAAAATGTTCCTATCAAAATCCATGAAAATAATCCTTTCCATATCGGGCCAAGGTACAATTCTCCCTTACATCGACAGGTCAAGGGTTACATATCACCATCAATAACATCCAAAACATTGTGAGCCACCTAGGTGAAAATCATATAAAAAATAATCTAAGAAAAAAGCAAAAAATAGTTCCCACCCGTGGAAAATTGGTACATACCTCATACCTGGGGCTGCAGGCACCCAAGAACAAGCTAGAAAACCAGTTCAGTAACAACCTATCTCCAGTCTACGATAACCCAAAGAGTAAAAACAGTAGAAATAAAACAGAAGTCTCAATCTCATTAGTATCCAGTAAAACACTCCTACTAAATCTCTATCAATAACTCCTATGATACCACATTGTAAGGACCCGGACCATAACACCCATCTGAACAGTGCTAAACTGGTCCGGTGCTACTACATTAGTCGCACCTCCCAAAAGGCCAAAGGTATCTGACTAGAAGAAAGGGTCTTATAGGTATAGTGGTGAGGCTATACCCTCTTGGAGGATAATAATAATGATACTGGTCCACATACAATAGTACAGATTCAACAGAATAAATGACTCTGCAGACTCAAACCAGACCCGCAGAGCGAAATCACAATCAGTATCAATAAACAGTGGAAGAAACAAATATAAACTACAAGAGCAGAAAATAATCACAAAAACATGATAATCACTTGTAAATACTACTTAGAAACAAAAATGCTTCTAAATCAATTAAAACATTTCAAAATAGAAAGGGCGCTAAGGGCTAACCCACTGTAGCTACAAAACAAGCATGCTGATACAAGAAATAATGAATAAAAATTAAACTCCAGCTAGGCGTGACCTCAAGGTCCATACCATCTCTATGCAACAGTTAATACAAACCATCTCCTAAAGATGGCCTCTTTCCTGCACGGAAATACATAAAGTCTACATGCATCTCTAAGGGACCGTGTAGAGTGTGAGATGAATCTCAGTAAGATAACACCCAACAGTGCGTACCTAATATAAGTTTTAATGAAATAATGAATTTATAATTAAATAAGTAAACATAAAAATGTACAAATAAACACTAACTCCATTGGTGCTTAGCAGCCACCATGGAGTGTAACCTTCTTCGGTCAGTGCTGAAATCTCTATCGTGTAACCCGACACCATGTTCCCCTTGACACTACGTGTCTCAAGTACTAATGTCCCGAAGGAAATCCCAACAACAGTAAACCAGAGGAACAACGATTTTTGTCCTCAAATAAGTACCGGAGGGACAGCAATGTCTTCCCTCAAACAATGTAACTGAATGGACAATGATGTCTGCCCTCAAATAAAATGTATCCCGAGGGACTGCGATATCTGCCCTCAAATAAAATGTATCCAGAGGTACAACGATATCTACCCTTAAATAATGTTGACCCTCTACCCCCAAACCGATAGCCTCAATATTTTCCCATAGAGGCTCCTCACCTCCCACATGGTTTCCTACAGCAACCACCCCAAACCAAATTTACATAAAATGCAACTAACGTGGGCCTCTTCCCACACAATTGGTCAAAACCACCTCATCATGGAGTATCTCTATGTGTACACTACTCAATGTCCAAGTGAGTGGAAATCACCAAAATAGTACCCAATCCACAACGTCTCTAAAACTTCATGTCCTTGCAACCATGTCACTCAAATATGATGGAATCACCATCCTACTAACCCAGGTTATTCCCAACATGACAGTCATCCTACCTCAATACCAACGACCATGACACCCAATCCCATGGTCAGAACCACCCAATGTAACCCGGGCCAAACCCAACCTGTGATCAGCAACACTCAAGAATATTCGGGTCATTCCCAACACCACCCAAAGGGATCCAGTATATGTAATTTAGCAATTTAATATATAATGCATTTAAACAGAAAAACATAAGCAGGAATAACATTCTAAATAGTTTAATTGCACTATGAAAGGTGTGGTCCCATTCGAGTACTAATGTCTTGAATGAATTTAACAAATTTATATTATGTTCAAAATAATAAACTCAACAGTTTTTAACAATATAATTCAGATTAATCCATTTTGGTATCCCCCGACCAAAATGCCCCGATGAGCAATGACCACTCACCCAGCACCACTCAAGAGAAATCTGTAACAGGGTATACCCAAATGTATCACATTGGTAAATAAACAACATAATGTGGAATACTAGAAAAAAGTGTTTCCTGCTCAAAATACGCAAAAACGCACCAAAGGAAGTGTTACCCAAATGACCACAAAAACACAAAAAGAGGTATGCACCACCTATATAAAACTCGTACGATGCTACTCCTCTGGTAACAACATCTAATTATGTATAAAACTCAGTAGATCTACAAAAGAATCAAAACCGCTCAAACCCCAATAACTCATTCTAGAACAAGAATCAGACAAAATGGCTCAAGGGGAATCAAGGCCTTACCGAGGGGGGTTCCAACGCATCAATCGGTGATCGAATATGACACCGGAAAATAATCTGGGAGAGAAGAGAATCTTCGACCAGCTTGGTTTGAAAAATGCGACAGAGAAAAATGATGTTCTTCCTCAAAACGAGTCTACTTCCCATATTAAAACAAAAAAATGAAACTACTTGACATGTACTTTAAGACTACAAATTGGGTATATCATTTAACTATTCATTTAGTTACTAGAATTCCGCCGACATACTTTCCTGAACCTACCGACATGAGTACAAAACATGTACCAAGGGGTACACGGTGTGTTCTCCATTTTTCTTTACATCCGTGCCAAAATACACACACTCCATGTATTTCATCCATACACAGCTAGTTGGCACATTGTGTCCAAGAGGGACACAACGTTTACATGGTTATAGAAAACTAACTGGCCAACAGGTCTACACACCATGTATATCCCTCACACACAGCTAGACTACACGATGTGTCCAAAGAGGACATGGCGTGTACTTGATTTCAATAATTCTACCCAATCATCAGGCCCAAAAAACATATATGGCCTCCACACAGTCTAGGGTACAAGACGTGTCTCAAAACTACACTATGTGTAGTAAGAAATTTCTACATGTTTATCACACAACATGTACTCGGCGAGTACATGGTTGGTCACTTGTATAACACATACACGTCGTGTACTTAATGTACATGGTGTGTAGTCTGAAAATTTCTAGAAACTACCCATTTTCTCCAGTTTCTTCAGAAAAAAGTCAAAAATTCAAACAGGGTCGGGATATTGACCCATTATAACAACTCGGGTTCTTGCATCATTTCATTTCTGATTTTTCAATAACATTTGTGATGCTCCACATCATCATCATCATGAATGTCACCCTTCATTTTTCCCAGTGTTTTCAAAACTCATGATAATACAATATTTGAGATGATAAAATATTAGAGGACCACCTCTGATAATTCCTTCTTCTTCGTCAAAATTTTGAGTCCAAATATATAGAATACTCTAGGAAATCATTCCACCATTGAACAATGTTTCAAAATATTACTATATGATTACATTCCTTGAAAAAACTCTTATCAAACCAGACTATATTTATAGAAAACACAAACTAGACTATGATTCCTACAACTAGTTATGACAATACATAGTTCCATGAATATCACACATTGGGTTTGTTGGAAATATCATAGATAAATTCAGTAAAATTCCAAACTCAATTAAAACCCTAAAAGGAGGGAAAAAAATCTTCCAACACGTGATTTATACATGAAAAACTATCATTGTAGAAAATAATAGGAGAATAATGAATTGGGTTATCGTTTTTTAAAATCCATAAACGTGACTATGAAATTCTCTAATAAATATGGATTATTTCCCCATAACACCTTATTCTCTTCATATCACAGTAGAATTTTATGGTTTTTCCAAATTATTTCAAAAATAAATTTCTAAACCCCCCCCCCATGGAAATAAAACCAAATAACCTATATTTTTACATGTAGAGGTCAAAACATACCCACCTCGATTGTATCTCCCACATAAAACTAAATATCTAACTCAAATAGAGGAAACTAGTTATCACAAATTGACATAGGGGACTAATAGTAACATCATAATGCACCGAGAGGTGGCTGAAAATAGATATTTAACTAATGTTTCACAAAAAATTTGTGCTTTTAACAACATAGCTAGAATTTCATGTTGTCAAACCTAGTTTTTCATGTCATGTGTTTAATCTGGTTCATTGGAAATCCAGATCTTTTAATTGGTTTTAGGAGATATTAATTTTTATTATTGATCTTAAATTTATTTTTAATATTACTAACATGGTTAACACATATCATATTTGGAATTTATTGTAGGGAATAGTGGCTACTTTATTTTTTTGGCTAATAGTGATCTAGTTTAACGATTTAAAAACAAATATTTTTTATAACTCATCTTTTTTCAGAATTTTTACTAATTACACTTCCCACTTGTCCTAACCTGACTTATTTAAACCACCATATCCATTAGGACCCCTTATGAACTCATAATAATTGTGGAATTGGTTTATTTATTATGGTATTGGGCCTCCCACAAACCCATTTCTAGTTTTTTTAAGAAATTGTATCTTTTATATTGTATTAATTTTTATAAAATTTCATTGATTACCACCATCCAAATGGAGCCCTAACTATTTAATATTAACCAAAAGAACCTACCCCTTCGTTATATGCCATTTTTTCCTCTTTTTGTTTGATTTATCCCAAAATGTTAGTTGTTCTTCTTAATTTCATCATCAAATCCTTCTCCTTTCTCTTCACTCTTTATTACTCAATAATTTTTTTCTGGGATTTATCTTATCCCGTAGTTATGGTCAACCAATGGTTCTTTATTACCATCATTTTTTTGGTCAGAGTGGATACTCAAGAGTGGGTTGAATTGAGTTCCAATTAATTTTTCTGTTAAAAATATTTCTCTTAAAATTTCCCTATTTAAAAACAAGTTAAACTATAGTGAATTTATACAGATTGTATGTGTTCAATTAGTTTCTCAATGATTGATTAGGTCTCAGTGAATTCAATCAAAAGATTAAATTTACTTTGGAAACTAACTTACTTGTTCATAATAAGTATAAACACTTACTAATTTAACTATCAAAGAAAATTTAAAAAAAGTGTATTTCAAAGTAATTTGTAGCAGAAAATAAAATATATAGTATAAATTTTACTTAAACTAAAATGCACAGTAGATGTAGCCAAGAGGATTAGTATCAAGCCATTACATAGTACTCACAATCAATTTATATAAATCTGATCCACACCCAGGATTAGGGTAAACAATAGTGAAAACACAGTCCACATAAAAAGACCTCTACCACAGTTATACGTGTGAAAAAAACAATAACTCACAGGCTGTCCAGGTCTTACTTGACCTCTACCACTATTCACAGTGGGTATTGTAATGTGTAAGGTGTTTGGAGTGAGGATTTAGTATCCTACAGTTTAGTCCAAGAGTTAGTGTGTAAATAAAACACACACTGCGCGAAAATTAAATGAATAAAAAAAATATAGCTAAACAGGTTGAAATGTGTTTAGAGTGCTCTAGGTGTTATGAGTGAGGCTATGGAATCCTTGGATTGATTTAAATGAAGCTCTGAGTCCTTTTCTAGTTTTTGTCTGACAAATAGAGTGTCGTTTTCTTCAACTTCAAATTTATCAGCTTGAGTGTGTAAAGAGCTCGTTGTAGTTCTTCACTCCTAAGGTGCATCTTATGTTCTAATCAAGATTGAATGGTTTTGTTTATGTCTAGTGCTCTTCTAGTATGAATATAGATTTTATATTTTGGTGTGAATGCACCAGGCTTCAATGTTGTTCATCCCTTGACATTTACACCCTTCAT
Source organism: Viscum album (assembly GCA_963277665.1). Lineage (NCBI taxonomy): Eukaryota > Viridiplantae > Streptophyta > Magnoliopsida > Santalales > Viscaceae > Viscum > Viscum album. Next base: position 910,833,065 of record OY728148.1, read on the forward strand.
GTGCCTTCTTCATATTATGCTATTTAGTTATTGTCCTTACTTTTATCTCTTTCAGCTCCGGTAAAAATTATGATTACCTTTTTCAAGGGTACTAGGTACTGCTTCCTAACAAGCCAAAAACTATCATTAAATTACATTAATTGCATTAAAATAATCAAATATAACTGCTGCTTCTTTAATAATTAAATAGTATTGAGAGTATAGTGTTGGACTGGTCAGTCATTCATTGGTAACCTTATGTAGGTAGTGGCTGGCTTTATGTAGCAGTACCGTCTATCGGTAGCTCTTTGATCATGTACGGGTAGCTCCTTGTATCCGTGGTAATTTGATCATGTATCGGTAAACATTTTTCTTGTATCGGTAGCTCCTGGTATCGGTAGTTGTTTGATCTTTTATTGGTAGCTCTTTGATCTGGTATTGGTAGCTCCTGGTATCGGTAGTTGTTTGATCTTGTATCAGTAGCTCTTTTATCTTGTATCAATAGCTCCATGTATCGGTAACTATTACTCTGTGTATTAGTAGCTCTATATACCAGTGACTTTATTCTATTTGTAGCTTTGCTTCTATGGGTAGCTCTTCTTTGTATCGGTATCTTCATAGAGGTAGATTTGCTTATATCAGTAGACTTTTATCACAAGCTTGATGTACAGGTAGCTAGTGCACCCGATAGATCTGTTCTGTACCAGTGAATTGTATATCAGTATACTTATGCATACCGGTAGACTTGTTCTCTTGGTAGTATTGCTTCTGTCAGAAGTTGTCTTTATTGGTGGACTTGATCTACCAGATACATGGGCTTACTGGTGGAATTATACAAATCGGTAGCTCTGCTTATAGTTGACCTTAGCTTATCGGTGACTATGTCTATCAGTAGACTATGTACCGGTAGATATGTATCAGTAGCTATAAGCATATCAGTGACTAAATACTTATCTGTGTTAGGAAAAACACATCCGATTGAGTTAGAATTTCATCAAAACATATATAATCATAGTGAAACATTGATTAACATATTTCAAAGATTATTTTATTATAATTATCAAATTGATAATAGAATGTCATAGATAGAAAGAATTAATATATAGATGAACACTAATTGGGATTATCAAAGTATGTGAAGGCATAATTGGGATTATCAAAATAGGTGAAGTCAACAATCTTACCCTTTTTGATAATCACAACTTATGATATTATAGTTTATGAATGATGTGTAATTGTATCAGAGGATATATCATTAAATACGATTGTAGAAAAGAAAACAAAACACCATAGGTAAAAATTTAATATGTCAAATGTTAAATGTTCCAGTGGTAGAATTAAATGTAAATGTATAATGCGTATAGGTTATAAATCATAGATAATATTTCTCCCACATTGACAATATTTCTCTCCCTTAGGTAATATTTATCTCCCTTATGTAACATTTCTCCCCTTTTGTGATAATCAAAAAGTGGGAAACAACAAAGAGAAAAGGAACAAAATGGAAAAGAAAAGAAAACAATATGTATTTCATGTCGCAAAAAGGTACAGGGAAATAAAACAAAATACAAGGGATTCCTATCAAATATCATAGCCACTTATTCAATCAACGTCCTCAATGTGAGATTTTCCCTTGGGATCAGAGGAGTAATCAAGCTATGTGGATGCAGGTGAAGGCTTTGGAACACCAGAAATGATCACAAGAGGCTGAGCCACTGATAATATTCATGGTCTGTACTGAGTAGTTCTTTGAGTGATCATAGGAGTAAGGTTTCGAATGGCTTAGACTGGAGTCATCTTAACAGGAGAAGCAATAGAGGCAGAGGTAGGTAAAGCTGGAGGTAATATCACTGGCCTAGCATCGACATGAATGAAAGGAAACAATAGATTTATGAAATCCCTAATTATTCATCCTCCTCTCTCTATAGTAGATATGAAACCATCCTTGTTATCCATGAATTTGTCCAAGGCTGGAGTCAGTTCCCTTAGCTTGCTGTCCTGCTCTCAGAAGTCTTGATTAACAGGAAGTAACTTCATGTTTTCTAACAGATGTTTGAAGTGATTGTTGAGTTGATGTATGGTATAAATCCTTTATAAATAGTAGTATAACATTTCTTTCAGTTATTTCTGAGTGGCAGAAGCTTCTCTCATATTGTCCTGAAAAATCATCATTATCTCTCTAGTGGTATCTCTAGTAGAAATCACCACTTTGACTAGGTCAGATGAGTCCGCAGATCCACTGTTTGATCCTTATCCAAGATCATCCATCATCACAGCTCGAATTTGGTTTAGTTATATTGATGTTATGGAGGAAAGAGAACCAATAGAGAAAGTAACTACTTCCTTGATGTTTTTGGTCAACCCACGGATAAGATTTTTGACTTGGGAATCCTTGGTGCTGTCATGATCTTTCATGGTGGTTTTAAATCCATCAAAAAATGACACCATGTGGCTAAAAACACTTTTGATATAAGATAAATCCTTATCAGCTTGGGATTTTGAACTCACATAAGATTTTAAAGAGATAACATATTTCTTTAGAGCTTCAACATCCTCTTCCAGTATAGAAAATTGATTCTGGAAAGCTGTAACTTCATCCACTCTCTCTGCCACAAAGGTAGAGACAATACAACCAAGAGAGAGTTCAAAGGAATTTTCCTAATATCTCAATTATTCAACAAATCAGTCTTTCAACTCGAAAACAGAGCCACTAGTAGACTCTTTCAGCTCATTCTTTATGAATTCAAGATCATCCCCGGTGGTCATTTCAGTAGGTGCAACCACAACAGGTGCTCTTTCAAATACTATACTGGCCATTGAGTCACTCATAATCGATTAAATTTATCACACCATTGATGCTTATATTTTACTTATTTCTTCCACAAAACGGATTTGGAGATCAGACATAAGCTTGTCCAGATCATGAATTATGAGCACATCGTCAGGTAACAACTCAGTCTGAATATCATAATTGGTTTCTGGTATATTTAGGGATGCCTCATTATCAGAATCAAGATATTCCAATCCATGAACCAGAAAACATGGGTCTTCTTACCAATCCTCAATTTCAATATCCACTGAAACACATCTAAACCTTTCTTGATGATCCCCCTCAATGGGTTCATTCACTTTTATAGAAACAAAATTACTAGAAAGTATTTCTTCCTCAGATAAATCTTGAACAATAAACTCCATATCTACAATAGTAAGTGTATCCTCTAGATTATGCACAGGTACTTCCATCTCACCTACTACATCCATAACAGGTACAACTGAGCATCCAATCAATGGACTCAGACTTACGCAAATAGAATCAGAGGCATCGGATTCATTCTCCCATTATTCGTCATTCTCAGGGACTAGATGGTCATCCTTATCAGTAGGTGTATCTTCGTCTAATAGAGTTTCCTTTCTAGATGACACAATTTCAGAAATAAGACTTTCGGGAAAGTCTGGATCCCTTCTATCAGCCATATAAGTATCTTCTTCATCAGTCTCATCACTATACTTAGGTTCTTCTTCAACAAGTCCTAGACCTGTATCCCTCACATCCATAGGTCGTGAAGGATGATTCATAGGATTGAACTTATCATAAACCTTCTTGTCATCATTAACCCACTCTCCTCTCTATGGGATCCAGTTTATCTTCATGTATTTACATAAAGTGATTCTAATACAAATGTTTTTCCTTACTACCACTATCTCCTCTTGAGACTCAGCTACTCTTTTCACCTTAATCATCACTAAGATCAATATAGAAAGGAATAAGTCATTGGTCGTTGATTTTGCCCTGGTCATATCCACCATTTGAAACCTTAGAAATCTACATAGATTCACTTCCACAAAATGTCTCAAGAGATGTAGGAGATAGATATCTTGATATCTTAAATTCGCAAAGTCCCCTCTCCTTGGAATTAAAACATGTGGAACAAACATGAACAACAATATGTTCTCTCGATCCATTTCAGCAGCCACCACTTATCATTGATAGCATCTACCAGTGAGCTCCTCTAAGGCTATCTTATAGTCAAATATATCGCTTTTTGGTTGTATTGATTTCGAGACATATCCAGAAACACCTTCGTGTGGAACCTTCAGGCACTCAACCTATTCAATGGAGGAAAAAGATATATCTTTTCCATTCACAAATGAAATCACTTGGTTCCCATCTTCTAATTTCTCAAAACTCACAAACCCATAAAATTATTTCACTAGATTCAGATAGTAGGGACCATTATTATTCGAAAACAAATCTACCCACTTATGATATTCCATCACCTAGAGAACTAACGATTTACTAGCCAACAACCATTCCACAAATAGTTCTTTTTCGATCAAAATAACACTATTTGAAAATGAGGATTCACTGGTCACATCCCCGACCATGTTCTAACAACACTACCACTTGCTTCTGGCTCTGACTTCCGCTTCTTTGCATTCAGATCAACAATGTCATCTTTGACAGTAGGGAGTTTGGTTTTTGTCCTCTCTGGTTTGAGGATCCTAGGGTTTTTGAGAATTTCGGGAGCTAAGGCTTTAGAGTAAAGGGTTTGAGGCTCGACGGATTGATAATTAACTAGGAAATTGTTTTATCACTTAGGAATCATAAAATAAATAAATTAAAATGAAGAATAAATGGTACAAATTCATGAGGTAGACAGAAGTTTAAAACAGTGCGTACTCGATAGGGTTTATCAGTGATAATTTCTATTAGTGAGGTCCATCAGTGAGGTTTTACATCGGTGATGTATTCACATTGGTGATGTTTTCACATCAGTGAGGTTGATCATATCAGTGAGGTTTTTACATTGGTGATTTTTTATATCGATGAGGTTTTCACATCGGTGAGGTTTTCATATCGGTGAGGGTTTTACATCAGTGAGTTTTTCACATCGGTGAGGTTGATCATTCCTAACTCATGTCTAATGTAACTTAACCTATCTGAACATAAAGGGTTGGTGAAAATGCCAGATAATTGATGTTCAGTACCTATAAATTCAAGAGTAATATCACCTTTTTGGTAATGATCTGTCAAAAAGTGGTTCCTTACATCTATGTGTTTGGTCCTAGAGGCAGATACATGGTTCTTTGAAATGATTATTTCACTAGTGTTATCACAGTTTATTGAAACTTGATTAAAATCATATCCATAGTCCAAACGATTGTGTTTCATCCACATAATTTGTGCAAAACAACTACCAGTAGCTATGTACTAAGCTTCTGCAGTGGAAAAAACTACATAATTCAAGTTTTAACTACCCCAAGATACTAAGGATTTTCCCAATAAATGAGATGTTCTAGAAGTGCTTTTTCAATCCAACATTCAAACAACAAACTCAGCATCTGAATAACTCATTAATTCGAAAGATTTTCCATTTTGATAAAACAAACCTAAATTTTCAGTGTGCTTAAGATACCTAAAAATTATTTTAACCACAAGTATATGATATTCTTTTGGATTAGATTGAAATCTTGCACACATACACACACTAAACATAATATCTGGTCAAATAGTAGTAATGTAAAGTACGCTTCCAATCATACATATATAATGGGTTTGATCCACTGGTTTCCCAGTTTCATCTGCATCCAATTTACAGACAGCACTCATAGGAGTATCACTTTCTTTAATACTATCAAAACCAAAACATTTTAAAAGATCCTTTATATGTTTACTTTGATTCAAAATAATACCAATTTCATTTTGAAAAACATGAAATCTAAGAAAATGTTTGAGTTCTCCCATTAATCACATTTCAAATTCATTTTGCATAATCTTTGATAATAAGTACATAAAGAATGATTTGATGATCCAAAAATAATGTCATCAACATAGATTTGTACTATCAAAACATTATTAGATAATCTTTTAATAAAAAGTGTTGGATCAACAATCCCTTTAGTAAAACTTTTTGAAATAAGAATATTGATATGTCTATCATACCAAGATCTTGGAGCATTTTTAAAACCATATAATTCATTAGATAGATTGAAAAAACGATTTGGAAAATGAGTATTATTAAATCCGGGTGGTGGTTCAACAAAAATATCTTCAATTATAAAACCATTTAGAAATGAACTTTTGACATCGATTTGATATAACATGAAATTCCGATGAGCATCATAGGCAAGTAGGATCCTAATGTCATCTAATCTAGGTACATGAGAAAAGGATTCCTCGTAGTCGATACCATCCTCTTGACTATATCCTTGTGCAACTAACCTACCTTTTTTTCTAACTATATTTCCAAACACATTCAATTTGTTTCTAAAAACCCATTTACTGGCTATTGTGAAAGGTTCCTTGGGTCTGTGAACTAATTCCCAGACATTGTTTCTTTCAAATTGATTTAACTCTTCTTGAATTCCATTAACAAACATTCATTATTGATTATATCATTGATATTTTTAGGTTCAAGTTGTGAAGGAAAAGCTTGATGTTCAACATGGTTTCTTAGAGAAGCTCTAGTATATGTCCCTCTATCAAGATTTCCAACAAAAGCATCCAAAGGATGATTCTTTAGAATCCTAGTTGATCTAGTCAAGGTAGGACTAGAAATTCCAGGTTCATCTATAGGTTTGGGTTCAACAAAAAAAGATTTTGGAATACATCCAGAACTAGATGTCTTTACAACAAGATCTTTAGTTTTATCATTATGGTCTAGAACCGTCAAATCTTCTTCATGATATTCAATAGATGACTTAAGATCATATGGATCAGTTTCATCAATCTTGATGTGAACAGATTCATCCAAAAATGTGGTTCTTTTGATAAAGACTCTATAGGATTTTCTAGTTAATGAATATCAATGAAAAATTATTTCATCACTTTTAGAGGCAAACTTGTCAAGACAATCCTTTTTATTGAGAATAAAAACGTTCCATCCAAAAACTCTGAAGTAATTAACCTTAGGTTTTCTATTATTCCACAACTCATAAGGGGTCTTCATAAGAACCAATATAATCAAGACTCTATTAGTAATATAGAAAGCTGTATTTACAGCTTCAACCCAAATTTAAATAGGTAGATCCTACTCATTTAGCATTGCTCTTGAAATCTCTTGAAGGGTTCTATTTCTTATTTCTACTACACCATTCTGTTGAGGTGTTCAAGGGGTAGAAATTTTTTGACTATAGCCATTATGTGAGAAATAATATTCAATCTCATGATATTCAAACTCACAACCATGGTCACTTCTCAAAGTCTTAATCTTAAGTCCACTATGGGTTTCTACAGACATGGAGTATTTTAAAAAATAAGAACAAGCTTCACTTTTGTGAGCTAACAAGTATACCCAAGTATATATAGAAAAGTCATCTACTAGGACATTGACATAGTGCTTCCCATTTAAACTAGAAACTCTATAAGGTCCAAAAAAATCCCAGTGAACCAACTCGATAGGTTGAGATGTTGAAACATCATTATTTTATTTAAAAGAATATTTATGTTGCTTTCCCTTTTGATAGAGATTACAAACATTTTCTGATGGGAATCAAGCTTAGGTAGGTCTCTAACTAAGTTCCTCCAAGTAATTTTTCTAAGTGAATGAATTTTGCAGTGTCCTAATCATCTGTGCCAAATCCAGGACACTTTATGAAAATAATTTAAACAAGTAAAAATTTTCTTGGATAAAGAATTCAAATCAACAATATAAACATTTCCATTTCTTAAAGTAGAAAATAGAAAAACATTTTTAGAGTTAAAAACATTGCAAGAATCATTTTCAAACATTACATTAAAGCCATCATCACATAACTGAGAAATACATAACAGATCATATTTATGTTCATCGACAAATAAAACTTTTGATATTAAAACTGAATAAATGTTACCAATCTGGCCAAGGAAAATGATCATTCCTTTAGTCTTATCACCAAAGGTGTAATGGTCACCACCAACCTTTATTGTAATTTTAAAGCACGAATAATCTCTAGTCATGTTCCTTGAACATCCAATATCCAAGTACCATATCTACTTGTGAGAACTCTTCAAGCAGGTCTCCTACAAAATAGGTATAGATGGAAAATGATTTTGGTACCCATATCTTCATGTATCCATACAGGTTAGCATGTAATTCTTTATTTACCCAAATTTGTCTTATTGGTCACAAATAATTTACAGAATCAATATATTTTGAAAGATAAACTTTATTTGATCTATAAAAATGAAAATAACTAGTTGAAGAAATATGAATTTCCAGAACTGGAACTAGTATAGTTTTGTCCTGATTTAGGAATAAATCTATTTTGGGTAAATTGTCTCTATCTAGTTTGGTATCCAAAAAAAGTAGTGTACTTTGGTGCCACTTGTTTAACTATAATTTGAGTTAGATTGTTCTTTCCATTCATGATTTTTTCTATGTAATTTCTATGTTTCTTATTAGACATTTTCAGTTCAGTATTTTCCATAAGTAATTGAGAATTCTTTTCCTTTTCAATTTCAAGGGAAGATTTAACAGTGCTAGATAAAGCATGCTATGTTTTTAAGGCTCTGTACATGTCATTAAGTTCATTACATGTCTATTCTAGATTATTAAAATATTCAAATAATTCTTCACTAAACATGTTTTCAGATTCAGAATTAGAAATATAATCAACACCAGAATAGTGTGAATTTGAAGCAAGAGTTTACAGTGTTACCTCAGATGTGTTTGTTATAAAACACATGTTAGCCTTGTGAGAGTCTTCATCCTTAAAAGATTATGAATCACTTGATGTTTCTTCTGAATAATTCCATGTTGCTTTCATTTTTTTCATATACTTGTTGTCCTTGTAGTCATGTTTCTTCTTGAACTTCTACTTTGGACAGTCACCTTTTACATGTCCTTTCCTTTTCACTCATAGAATAAAATTTCTTCACGTTTATTATGATTTTTTTAGAACTTTTTCCAATGACCTTTGTTGTAATATTTTCTTTTGTAATTTGATTTTCGGAATAATTTCTTCTTCCTATAGAATTTATTAAATCTTCTGGCTATTTGATCCAACTCAGCATCACTGTCAGAATCTGAACATTCACTTGTTGAGGATTCAGTTGGTATGTGAACTTTCTTTTTGTCCTTGCTCTTAGAGGCAGTAGATTTAAATGAAACTGACTTCCTTTTTTGTTCATCATCTTCTTCCTTATTTACCTTTAGTTCTTCGTCATACATCATATCCTTTCCTATTAATTCTTTAACATGTAGTTTGCTGATGTCGGATGATTCTCTAAGGAAAAAATATGTGTCTCTCCATCTTTCTGTAAAACATATTAATATTCTCATGATCTGTTCTTTTGTAGGAACAACTTTACCAAGAGAGCTCATGGTGTTTAAAATCTCTTTGAACATGATATACATGTCAGAAATGGGTTCATTAGGCTTCATTTTAAAATTATCACATTTAATAGTATATGTATTCAGCCTCATTTCCATAACATTGGTTGTTCCCTCATGTGAAATTGCCAAAGTGACCCAAATTTCATAAGCATTTTTTCATGCAGATATTCTATTAAACTCTTTATCTCCTAAATCATAGTATAGGGCATTAATTGATTTATAATTATTATTGTAAGCTCTTTTCGAAGGTTCATCCCAAGTAGATCTTTCTGATTTTGGAATCTTATATTGAGTCTCTATTACAGTACATATATCAAACCCCATAATCTCTAAATGAATTTTCATTTTAAACTTCCACTGGGCATAGATTGTACCATTATAAAAGGTGGCGGGTCAGGAGCAGCACCTTCCAATGTATTGACCATAACTATATTTTAGAAAATATATTTAAAGGGATAAAATTTATAACTAACAGATATTTAAGATCATTAAAGATGCAACTAAAATCACAGTTGAAAAAAAAGTGTTTCGAAATGGCGTATTAATAAAAACATCCATTGATACCAAATGTTGGTGGGAGTGGATACTCAATAGGTGGTGAATTGAGCTCCAATTACAATTTCTATGAAAAATATTTGTCTTAAAATCACACTATTTAAAAACAAGATAAACTGTAGTGAATTTATACAGATTTTAAGTGTTCAATTAGTTTCTCAAATATTGATTACGTCTCCGTTAATTTAATTAGAAGATTAAATTGACATTTGAAACTAACGTACTAGTAAACAATAATTAAAAACACTTACTAATTTAACTATCAAAATAACATTAAAAAAAGTGTATTTAAAATTAATAAGCTATGGAAAATAAAATATATAGTATACTTTTGACTTAAACTAAAATGCACAACAGATGTAACCAAGAGGTTCAGTCTCAAGCCGAGACTTAGTCCTCTCAAAAAATTTATATAAATTTGATCCACACCCTGAATTGGGTTAATCAATAGTGAAAACACTATCCAGGTACAAAGACATCTACCACAGTTATACGTGGGAATACAAACAACATCTCAATGGTTTTACATGCCTTACTTGTCCTCTACCACTATTTACAGTGGGTATAGTAATGTGTAAGATGTTTGGAGTGAGGATTTAGTATCCTCCAGTTTAGTCTAGGAGTCAGTGTGTAAAATCAACACACACTGCTCGAAAATTAAATGTATAAAACACAGTATATATAAACATATTGAAATGAGTTTAGAGTGTTGTATGTGTTATGAGTGAGGCTATGGAGTCCTTGGATTGATCTAAATGAAGCGATGAGTCCTTCTCTGGTTTTTTTTTCAAAAAAAATGAGTGTTGTTTTCTTCAACTTCAGTTTTATCAGCTTGAGTGCATGAACAAATCATTGTAGTTCTTCACTCCTATGGTGCGACTTGTGTTCCCCTCTAGATTGAATGGCTTCGTGTATGCCCAATGCTCTTCTAATATGAATTTAGCTTTTTCTTTTTGTGAGAATGCACCATGCTTCAATGTTTTTCAGCCCTTGACTTTTACACCCTTCACATGCCTTCATCGTTTTATGTTGTTCAGTCTTTGTCCTTCCTTTTATAACATTCAGCTCCCGTAAAATTTATTATTACCTTTTTCATGGGTACTAGGAACGGTTTCCTGACAAGCCAAAAACTATCATTAAATAACATTAATTTCATTAAAATAATCTAATGTAAGAGTTACTTCTTTAAAAAAATAAATAGTATTCAGAGTATAGAGTTTGACTGGTCAGTCTTTCATTGGTAGCCTTCTATAGGTAGCAGTTTTCTTTATGTAGCAGTGACCTTCTATCAGTTGATCTTTCATCATGTATGGGTAGCTTCTAGTATCAGTAGCTGTTTGTTCTTATATCAGTTTCTCTTTGATCTTTTTTCAGACAATCCGGGTGTCGGTAGCTGTTTGATCTTTTATTGGTAGCTCATTGATCTTGTATCAGTAGCTCCTGGTATCAGTAGTTGTTACTCTGTGTATTAGTAGCTATATATATCGGTGACTTCATTCTATCGGTATATTTGCTTCTATCAGTAGCACTACTTTGTATCAGAAGCTTCATTGCGGTAGACTTTCTTATATCGGTATAATTTTATCAAAAGCTTAATGTACCGGTAGCTAGTGGATACTGGTAGCTATGATCTATACTAGTGAAGTGTATATCAGTAGACATATGTATACTGGTAGACTTGTTCTATCAGTATCTCTTCTTCTGTCGGTTGCTATCTGTATCGGGGGAATTTATCTATCAGAGACACGTGCTTACAGGTTGACTTATACATATCGGTAGCTCTACGTATCAGTGACCATAGCTTATCAGTGACTATGACTATCAGTAGACTAAATACCGGTAGATCTGTATCAGTAGCTATAAGCATATTAGTGACTAAATACTTATCTGTTTTATTCAAAACACATCCGATTGAGTTATAATTACTTCAAAACATATATAAGCATAGTTAAACATTGATTAACATATTTCAAATATTATTTTAATATAATTTCCAACATTTTAATAGAATATCCAATATTGAAAGAATTAATATATAGATGAACACTAGAAGGGATTATCAAAGTATTTGAAGGAATAATTGGGATTACAATGATAGGTGAGGTCAAATATTTTTTATGGGGTTTTTAGTTTTGTTAGGGATGGTCATCTTAGATTTTGGGTTTTGGATCCCACGACAGGTGTTTTTGGGTGTACTACATCATTTCACTGTGGTTTTAAGGTAGGTTCTCCCGAGAACATTCTTTTATTATTTATGTTTCATATTCTTTTCATTCTAATTTAACCTTATATAATATATCTATTATTTCTATTAATCCTTTTGATGATCCATTTTCTGTTCAATTGGTTATGTATGCCTTCTTTGTGTAAAATGGAGTTTTTTTGTTATAAAAGTGAACAATGGTTATTCAAATAAATATTCCACAAGATTTCAAATATGGATTATAATTTTAGTAACCTTGTTTAACTACTATATTATATATTTGCAATTAAAATTTTGGTTTTTCCCCTTTGGGTGTTAAATAGAAGTTATTTTTCAACATGTTTCATGCCTAGTTTTGTGAAATGTTCCCAGTTAGTTTTTTTTTGTTTTAAATGTGATATAAATTGACTTGTTTTAATTTTTTAAAGAATGGGATGCATGAAAAGATATATTTAGGGGTCCTTTATGTATTTAATATGTGGTGTTGGTTTTATAAAAATATGGGTTTTAATTTTTGTTAGGTTTTGGGATGAGTTTCCAGTAAGTGGATCATTCGACATTTTTATGAAAATTGTTGATCATTGATTGTGTAACCTAAATGTTTGAAACTGTTTATGTAAATGTATTTTTCTTTTAAAGGAAAGTATACACCTCTATATGTTATTTTAAATTTGTACCTTTTTTATATGTTTGTTTGGTAAAATTTTTGATGGACTGATTGGCATTTTTCTTAAGAAAATGGTTTCATGTGAGTTCCATGTTGCCACATGTGGTGTTTCACAATTATGTGATGATGGAAACTATTTTATATTTAGGAAATGATGGTTTTTTTGTGATTAATGATTAATATATAAAGAATGTAAAAACACTAATACATATAAAAATAAATTTGTTTGATGTTGGTTAAATAAAAAACTCTTGTAACATGATTATGATAGAAACGAATCGATTATGGTATAAAATATTGGAACACATGCGGTAGGGAAAAATTAGAAATCTATCTTATAGAAATATTGTCTGTGACATTACTGGTTTTATAATAAGTTGATTTTGGTGGTTCACTACTTTCTATAAAGGAAATTTTACAAACTCAATGCCTAAGAAAGTTGAGTTTTATTCAAAACAACCCCTATAGATAATTTAGTCTAATATTTGTGGGCCAATGATAAAATATTCCATAACTAGAGATAGGTAATTCATCACTTTGATTGATTATGTTACTCACATATATTCTTTTTTGTATATGAAACATATGTAAGATGCTTTGAAATTGTTTTAAAGTAATATAAAGAATATTGGAATAGAGTGTTAGTATTCTATGATGAATTTAAGAATAAAAAATGGTTGTGATTATAGAAGTGATGAATTTGAATGTTATCTAGATAATCCTAGAATTCATCATGAGATAATTTCCCCATAAAACCTTCATAAAATGGGGTTACCAAATGAATTAATAGAAACTTGGTGAAAATGGGATGAACCATGTTACCTGAGCATGGCCGTTCTCATTAGATTTGAAGGAAATTCATGACGACTTCAATTTATTTTTAAAATCATTGTTTCTACTAGCCAAAATCTGATATGACTCTATATTAATTATTTTGGAAAAAACCCATGTTTGAAACACATATAATTTTTTGGATGTGCATGTGTTGTAGAAAAGAAAGGTGAAAACATTGGTATGTTTGAGGATAAAGGGGAATATGAAAATTTTCTTAGTTATTCTCTATAAATAAGAGGATATAGATGTTTCAAAAAATAAATAGAAAGAATTATTGATTAAATCAATGTTAATGTTATTGAAGGATTCGAGAAATAGAAAATGATCTAGAAGAGAAGGATTTTGAGAAATTTTTAGAAGAAAATTCTTATTGGGATACATATATTTGCCATCCTTTTCAATAAGAAGAAATGAACTCATCTATTTCAAGGGATGAGGAAGATTAAATAAAATATAATCCAATGATTTGGAAGTAAGTGGAATCACTAAATATAATTAGTTATCGAAATCAAAATCTTCTAACAATAAGAAAAAAATACTACAATACATAATTCTCTGTATTCATGAGTGGAAATGAATGATGTGAAAGAATATTTTGAGCATCAAAAATTGGTACAATCCATGTATGAAGAATTATATCATAGTGAAAATAATAATAAATGGGAACTCATACCTAATCCTGAAAACAAAAACATCCTAGGATCAAAATGGGTTTTCCATAACAATATGAATGAAGAAGGTAATGTTAAATGAAACAAATCAATATTTGATTTCAATCGGTATTCATAGATTTATGTAATTGATTATTATGAAATATTTTCTCTGGTGCATATATTGGAAACAATTATAATCATTCATTCTATTTTTGCACAACACGACTAAAAGAACATTAAAATAGATGATAAATCTGCATTCATGAATAGTGATCTTGAAGAAGAGGTTAATATTGGTCAACCATATGTATTTGTTTTTTGGAAAGGTGAATGTAATTTGTGTATATTGAAAAATGATTTGCGTATCCAAAAACATGCTCCAAGAACATGTCATTCGAAATTATATAAATTCATAGCAAGGTTCAATTTCATGATATGAGGAGTGGATAGAAATATCCATATCAATTAAAGCCAATTGTATTCCCCTGTTATTATTCATTATTATGGTGACGTTATATTTGCAGGGAATGATGAAATAAGTGTTGAATGGTTTTATGAACAAATGAAAAAGGTATTTTAACATTATATTCTAGGGGAAATGAAATACTTTATTAGGTTACAAATACATCAAAGGAAGAAATACATTTTTCTTTCTCAATACAATTATGATAAGGAACTTCTTAAGAGTTTTTTCATGGAAAACTCAAAACCTATCTCCACACTTATTTTGTTGGAACAATGTTCAGAAAAGTCTAATAATGAAATGAAGTTGATCAGAAAGAGAATCAAAATTTGATTGCATGTTTTTTGTATTTGACTACCATAAGACAAAAATTATTTATGTTGTTATCTTATGTAATATATTTCAATGTATTCCAAAATAATTACATTTAATTGAGGGAAAACAAATTCAAAAATACAACAAAGGAACTGCCGAATTTGGAATTAGGTTTGGATGCACATATAGTATAGAATTGTTTGGGTATTTAGATGATGATTGGGTAGGATATGTTGATAACAGAAGATCAACATCTAGGGGAGTACTTTTTCTGGTAAAGAATAGGGTTAGTTTCAATTAAAAGAAGCCAAATTAATTATCTCTGAGTTTGGATGATTTTGAGTTTGTTTCTTCTACTCACGACGGTACAAAAATTATATGGTTAAAAAAGAAATTGGAAGATTTATTTATTGAAGTGGAGTTACAGTTTATCATGGGTTGTTACCATCAAAGCACTATCAATCTCACCATGAATCTAGATCAAAATTATCATAAAAAATATCGATATCTATTATCATTTCATCAAAGAATTTGTATATGTATTACTTGAATTTGTAATATTTTCCAACATTGAATGATGTGGCTGATATTTTCACAAAAACATTCCTGAAGGAATCGTTTTCTATATTAATGTTTAACAAGTGCATCAGATCTCTTTCTAATCATGTTTTAGGTATGTGTTTATTTCCCCTCCCTCATCATACATTTTTATTGTATTTTCATGGGGGATAATTTTTTCATAAATCAATGTATTTCATCTAAAAAATAGAGTTTTGGGTAACATGTGAATTCAACATTTTTTTAATGAATTATTCTCACTCTTTGGAAGAGTGGTTATAGGAGAGGAAAATTATTTTATTTTAGTTTGAATGAAGGAAAGATGAGGTTATGAAATAGTTGAGGAAGGAAAAAACATTTATAATAATCACTACTTTTGGATATCATGTTTTTACTCTAAATGATTATTGATTCCTAAAATGAGTTAGCTCATATAGGATTAGAATTATTGATTTGTAATCCATTTATTTAGTATATAATGTTTAGTGATTAGTGAAATTAGTTGACAAAAATATACAATGGGGAAGATAATTAGCACCATGATAATTAAAAGTTGTTCATTTTCAAGTGTTTTATTTTTTTTCAACAGTGTTTTTAAATAAATAAAATCACCTCACCTTTTTATCATAGAAAAAATCATATTTGGGGTTGTTTTTTCGGGAATCAGACCCATTTATTCAAAATAATAACACTCATTATTAAATTCCATCATAATGAGATAATGATTATTAGATGAAATGGTTTTGATCAGACTCAAATCATGTCCAAATGGAAGCTAAAATATTTTATTGGAAGTAACTGTTCCTTTCATTCACATTGAGTTTGGTGGGGTATAAGTGTTTTTAATGAATAATATATGTCTTCAATACTTCGATTAATTTATTATGACTATTATTTTATTCTTCATATTTAATTAAAATATTATGTTTATTCAAGAACATTTTATACAATTGTGTTTAAAGTGAAAGAGAATAATATGTTGTTCCGATTGTATTCAAAAAGATCGAATTCAGGTGGATGTGAAGAAAGTGATGTTTTTGATTCATGGTAGAATCTTATCATCAACAAGATGAAAAATTAAATATTCGTCCCTAGGATGGAGATATTCGGTATCAAGAGGAAAATGATCATACCATTAAATGATCTTATTCATAAATGATTTTACCCTGAAAAATCATACTCAGAAAGATCATACTCTACACAGTCGTAATCCGGATGAGTTGAATTATTTATTGAAATGTTAAAGGAAGAGATGAATAAAATCGGATTTATGCTCAAATGTTCTCTACAAAGTTGTTTAAGAGATTTTATAAAGAAAAGGAGTTGAATATATATTTTGGGGGTTCTAATATTCAAATAAAAGCTCTGATTTCTTTAATTTTAATTTCAATTAGTACAGACCATTATTTTGAAGAAATCAATTAGACTCAAAAATTGAAAATAAAATTCATCAATTATTATCAGACTAAGAATTCAAATGAAATAATAAAAAAGTGGATGATGTTTGAACAAGAATTTTGAAGCTTCCAGAAGATTTGATAAAGTAAATAATGCTTCTTGATATTTTATGGGGAAAAATTTGGGTGAATTTGTTTGTGTGGGAATGATTATTGGGATTCCATCGAAGACCATTCTAGGGTCACCTATAAAAGGTTTAAATAAAATTGTAGTATTCTGATGATTGATGCATTGTTCCAAAGAGAGAATCTTCGATTTTTTAGTAAGGTAAAAATAATATTTTATTGATCTTTGTTGACGATGTTGCAATTGGAATAAGGAATAAAAGAAGAGAGAAGATTCCAACATTGAATTCGTCTAATAATTGTACTCTTTGTTTATCATATTTAAATTATTGTTGTATTCATCTTTTCAAATATATTTAGTATTTCACAATGGCCTCCTACAATCCTACATATAATCATGATGTAAAGTGTGAATACAAGTCAAAAACTGATCTTTAAGGGAACTTCAGGGAACCATATTGTCTTCTTTGCATAAATTAATCCCATAATATCTACTAAAATCCACTATATATTATATAAAATGTTGGATGACATGGTGAGTCATATAATGATCACCTAGAAACTATTTTCTCCTCTATAAATATAGTGTATCCCTATATTAATGGGAATATATGTAACATCCCACTTCCACTTTGGATCATCAAGGGGTAGATATAATCTCATTTAATCTTTTGGAATATCCATCACCTAACAAAAATTGAGGTATCAATAAAAAATGGTACACAATTATTTATAACTATCCATATTAAAAAAAATGCGTATTTATACATCTTCCACGCACATTGATTTTCAACCCTGAGGGATGTATGAATGTCCCTTAGAACATCCTAACACAATTTCATTGGTAGCATATTATGGCCTCTCAAAACTATGATGTGCTCCATAACTTTTTATAATATATCAAGGGCATATCTACTTGATATATATTTATGAAATATCTCACATTATGTTTCTCCATGTTGAGACTCTCTAACACACTCTATAAGTAGTCGGAAAAATACCATAAAATATTCATATTCCACCCCATCCTTATTTACTAAGGAGAAATTCTATTATCAGATCTACACTAACACCTCACGCATCCACTATGAACAAGAACTCCTTCATAGATCATTATCCAATTAATTTTCCTTAGTAAGAGTATAAACAATATCAAATTCATAATCCTTGTTAAACTCAATCAATTATAAAATTATCATTTTTTGATCCATATCTTAGATGATACACTTGAGTATCTTATGGTCATAATGGATGATAAACTGATCACCCATAAGGTAACGCATTCACATATTCAGTGAAATGACTACAACTAATAGCTCTGGACCATGGGTCGTATAGTTTTTCTTATGTGGTGTAAACTACCAAAACCTATAATCAATCACTTACAATCAATATATCAATACATTTCAATGATTGATCCATAAAAAATTATAGAATGATAAGTACACAATACCCTCCTAGGGAAATATTAATGTTGTGGAACTCATTAACCTCTGTAGAAACTACTAAATAATCTAGTGTAACCTTACTTTATACTTGGAATGCTACCCTTTATATGTCAATCTAATCAACAGTTCTAATAACATATAAAAATTGGTAAAATCACCAAAACTATCCCTCCACGCCATGTAATATCCACACCTTTGTCTTATTATTTAGTAGATCATATGCTAATGTTGTCACAACCCCTTTGGATTCTAATGTCACCCCATCAACTAATCTGTCATGTGCCTGAATATGGATAGCCTCAATCCAAGATGGATATTTTGAGATCATCCAATAAAGATAGTGATCTCATATAATATGTAGGACCTACCTCTATTATATCTCATGGTCATCCATAGACACCATGTATAGTAGAATATCAAAAATGAATACCACAAAAAAACCAGTCAAAAAAGGATGAATGATCTGGATAATGAGTCCCAAGAACAGTGATGAGGAAATATTATTTCATTATGAAATATTTAATTACTCATAAATAAAGTTGAGAAATCTAAATTTCATTATCGTTATATACATTTCTTATACTGGAATTTGATGATAACATGATCTGAGGTCAATCTTTGAGAACCATCTAACTCATCTCATTTGATCGAAGAGTTCCTTGATCCATGATATTAAATAATAATTAATTATCTTAACTAGGTTCTATTACAGATAATCCACACACATCTTCAACCTCTTATGCCTATTAGTTTTTTATAACAGAGGGGCTACATTGGTGGAATCACATGGTCTAACAAATCCCTCCCTCTGTAAGTCCTCCTACATCACCTTCATCTCTTGATTGTTTTCCTGATCCATATGATGTAATTGTGTAGATATCAAGGTAGTCTTGGGGTGAAATTATCTTTAGATTTATTTCTCTTGGTTTGGAGGAAATCCTGACATATCATTAGGAATGACGTCCTTGTACTCCACCACCACAATCAAATGTTGAAATCCCACAGTATCTCCATCTCAAAGGGTAATACTATCCTAATGGATATCATTTAGATATATCCAAATATTTATGATCCAATGCATATCTTCCTTGATTTCCTTCTCACCTAGGAAGGAATAATACATCCCATCATTCTGGATACACAGCATTCTCCTCCCAAAAATTTCAATCTGGGCATGAACCGATGCTTTTTAGTCTATACCTAAGATGAAATCATAAGGCCTCATCACTTATGTAAAGAGATATTATATGAATAAATTTCCCCCAAGAGTCAGGTATCACTATATATAAAATCATGTGATCATTTATTCCCCTCTAGTAGAAGTCTCTAAGAAACGTTGTGGAGTAATGGGATCAACTAGAATCACTATGCCTTGAAACATATATGTTTTTAATAAAATATTGGATTACAGCCATGAAATGATTATAATATCAAAAATAGATAATACATAGATATAACCACTAATAATTCATAGAGCCTTGTAGTTATAGTCCTCCACATCCTCGAATTGTCCTTGTCCCTCTCCACAAGCTCCTTATGCTCAATCTTGAAAACATAGGGGTGAAGGTGGCAAAAAGAAAACCTGTATACCACCTACATTTGTATAAATGATCCTTTTCGACAATCTATAAATTGTAAACTTCCATGATCTAATGATTCTCTCAACATTGGTGGTCAATTGATCATATTCTTATCAATTGTATGGTGAGTCAGTCAATCCCAAGCAAGATGACACCAACTACCCTAAGAGAAACACTACTTATCTTTTGGATTAAAAAATCCTCTTGACATCCAATAATTGTTGATCCTCTATCGGGAGATCATCTCCTAAAGTGTCTCAAATTACAAGATCCCTATGTCTTCCATTCGATGCATTCGTTTAGTGTCTCATCTCTTGTATGACCACTACCAACTTCCAACGTCTATGCCTTACCATCAAGGAATATTTACACTACAAAACTCCACTTAGGTACTTAATCATAGTCAGAATGTAATGAGATATCTCTCAAGAAATAGTATCTTATGGTGAGCCTGTCTTGGAGGTTTATGATATGAAGATGTAATTGCGAACCATGTCAAGATAGTATAACAAGTGTTTAGTAAAAGTAAACTAATACCCTTCCATATTCATTGTTCAATGCTAAACATATAGAAACTCTTGGATAAACACTGAACATAATGTGAAAAAATTGTTCTTCTACCTGAAGAGATTCCCAAAATATGACTAGGACCAAGATGTCATGTCATGTAACAGATTCACAAGATTCTAATATCTCCCCATCGATCCCTGACGAATATTTGTTGTTGAGAACACAACATGATAATTATGTTTCCACACAAGTCATAAAAAATTGGTGACTACCTTTTATTAGTCCTGTACATTATGGAGGTCTATCTCACTCTAAAATGGTAAATCCATTTCCCTCTCAAACTCATTTAGTTCCCTAAGACTACTTAAATCATCATTTATTACAAATGGTGAAACATACTTATCAATTTGTGGTGGAAAATTACCAAACCAACTCTTGGTATCGTATCATATACAAACACATTCACTGAAGCCTAACCACTAAATGAATAAACCATGTGATCCCACAGTGGAATCCTAGCATTCATTCTTCATGGATACATCCTGAGATAAAATATACACACCATAATTAATGAGTATATCTCGGTAGATGAATCAATAGGTACCTGTAAAATACAACTTATTCATATATAATGCATATACCAATGATTCCCCTATAACAATTACCTATAAGTACTGAGTCAATAATAAGAATTCTAGAGTACTATTGAATGTATTATTTGGCCACTAAAGTGACACTAAATTCCCAATCTAGAAATCAATACTCGAATAAAAATCAACACTATGTCCATATATCCCAAATATTAATTCATAACTAAAAAAATTAAAAACTCATATCCTATGGTATAATCAAATCCATTGATACCAATCTGTCATGACCTCGCCCACTATGGACCAGCTGGCAATCTTTAATATTAGCATGAAAACCCCAAGATTATCTATAGTATTATAGAGGCCAGAGAACATAGATAATTTTTTCACAACCCACATATGAGGAAAATTATGATAAGGTATGTTTATGTACATAGACATATCTATGACCATTAAATGTTGAATGTAATGAAAAAATACTATCTATTCATATATAAAAAGAAACCCTACAAACAAGTTATGAAGAAATTATAGAAATGTAAAAGGGGAAAATGAAATCCCACAAAGAACTAAAAAATATTCCAACCTTCTATGATGTAGTGTAATACATTAAAATGTGACAATAGTATGATCATCAACCTATATATCCCAAAAATGATTCTCCACCAAATATTAGGCCACGTAGGACATCATAAAAATCATTTTCATCTTCATAATACTTGATATGTATGGGATGTTTTCTTTTAGGGGTGAGGTTCATAATAACCTATGGGACACCCTGAAATCACAAAAAATAATTTTTCAAGAGTAGGAATCTCCTTAATACATCTGTTATGAAACAGATACATGAGACATAATGATAATAAAAGACCCATATATACTCATAATATACTAAAATAGTCAAATGGGTATCAATTATAATTTCATCCATGAGACTCATCTTCAGTATTCATGGTAATGCTCAACAAGGATAATCCACTCAATGATCCATGTTGTCACTAATGGAGTTTATCTGACTGGCCATGCTCATTTGGTGTCAGCAAAGAAGTACTCAATGGATCTCTGATGATCTCATCATCGATATAGAAGATAAAACCAAGGATTGATAAGGGACACCAGAATAAAAAGTTAGATCAATATTAATTATTATAGATTGATTACCTATGTCTTTTGTTCATGGAGATTCCATGAAACAATCCTAATGAAGTAGATATGATAGGGGATCACACTCCATTCCTCAAAAAGGGGTATCACAAACATTATTTGAAACCAAACCTGCATATGAGATCAAATTCATATCACATGGTTATAATTCCATATTGTACACTCATATGAATGGACTGAATCATTCCACTCTACTAAACTGATTCTATATAGAAATATTTTAGGGCCTCACATTAAACTAGAAAATGTACACTACATGTATTAAAAGTAAATACTATTTCTTGTCTACCCATGGTCTTCCCATGTCTCACTATCTCACATAAAATGTAAACTTCCATAGATGGGAATGATATTTAGGGTTAATAAATGTTTGTAGTTTTGGGTGGCAGTCACCATGTCGTGTTCCCATCCCCATGTATTTCTTGTTTTTCTCATTATCTTCTATTGTTCCCAAGTACCAATCCGTTCAATTGCACTCTACTAATTCCCATCATCATGGCTATATCTAGGCACATATATCATTGGGGTACATTTCAATATTCTCGCACTATTCACTAGTTGTGTGACATGTGTCATATAATGACCCATACTTTACATACATTGTTAATACATCAAAATTGAAACATACTTATTACAACATATAACAAAACCACGAAAGGACCGTATAGGTATAGTGTCTTTAGAAACTGGGAAACATAAACAACTGGTTCATAAAGCATCTACACTGTCTCCCATTTATTTCATCATATCTATAGTCCCTTTTGGCATATCTTACTTAATAACCTTCTTCCTGACCTGGGGAAAGAAAACATACAAAAGGGTGAGCTCAAATGCTCAGTAAGGGTAAAAAAATATCAATCACATCGTATACACAAGCACATAACTTTTGGAAATCTTAACCTGAAAAAGGGATCATAATTTCATAACATGGGAAAAATCATGGTATTGAAATGTAATCACAATAATCATAACATAAAACATGAAACTTTGTGGCATAAACACATAATGATAGAGAATCATTTCTTGTAAGTCAAGACTCATTTCCAAGACTATCTTAGTGGACAAAGTCCCTTTCTGAACCGATTCACACTCGTTTCAGTCCTGTTTCACTGAACCAGTATAACCTACTATTCCAGCCATGTCTATCTCATGAGATATAAAATCTTTACCCAATGAATTGGAGAGAGATATAGGTCCCACCCATCTCATAATGATACCATTCTTATGTGTGCCACATAATCATAAACCATACACCATAGCATAACCCATGTAATAAAAATGGGAATCTTAAACATCGTGACATCATAAAACAATTCATATAATATAAAGGAATTGATAAAAATAATTCCATCACAACATAATCAAATCAATTTAATAATAGGGATAAAAACATAACCCTTTATTATCTTAGATGGAAAATAATTTTGATAAAACACATGAACTTCATTCTTGAGGAAAATATCCTTTCTACTTCAAAAACACTTTTCCTTTCTGAACATGTCTTACAATTTTAAACTAAAATAAGTTGATTAAAAATAAACATGAAAACTTGTAATGTAACCTTCTTGGAAATAATGTTTTAAAAATCCATTCATGCTGTATAATTTAAAAAAAACATTCTTCTCGTACTTTTGTCGGAAAAGTCAAAAAGTACCTCGTATGAAAAAGGACAAAAGATTCCTTTTATATCTTTTACTAAAAACTCACCTAAGGGTAAAATTGGGCATAAAAAATTGTAGGTGGATGGAAATAACAATACATATTGAGGAAACATGGATTTGGATGATAAAATACACCCCAGTAAATACTAAAGTATAAACAATCTCAGATAAAAATGAGATTGTGATATTTCCCTTACCTTAGGTCCGACTTGCTTTGTAAGTGTCTGAACCACCTGTATAATGATTTAAATAATGTTATTGACTTAATCCATAATCATAATTATTTTTATGATATCATATATGGTCATATTATGAGCTTCTTAGTAGTAATATTTCATTGCTACTTGTTACTCGGGTGTTTATAACATTTTGTTCTTCTGCGTGTTTTGTCGAATAAAATCTTATTCTTTTCTTTAAGTTATAGATACCTCATTTCCAGAATGTTATTAGTGTAATATATATCATATTCATTCATTCAATTCATTTATATAATCATTATGAAATTAAGATCATGTAGAACGAGTCGCATCACATCGTGGAGACGGTATTCCGTATGTACGCACGAGTGATGATATCGTCCTATGATCGTGGAATTGTATTGGAGTATATGTATACTATTTCAGAATCAATATCACTTTATAATAGTCATATATGGTCATTATTTATACCATTATACCCATCCATGTAAGGTGGTGGTGGAAAATAGATTACACCACGGCGTGGAGATGGTATTTCGTACGTACGCACGCGCGGTGATTTCTTTTTCCGTAGGATGGATAGATGGTGAAATAGGGTTGTTTCATACTTATAATAACATATCAGTATATGATTGATACTTATTTTATTACTTCATAATGAAACAAATAAAGAAGAATAAGTGGAAGAAAAAATAAAGATGAAAGAATCGGTAACGGACCTTACCTCTTCTTTGAAGTGCTTCTTTGAGACCTTCTTTTAGGGAACTAAAAGTGGTCTTTGAAGAAGACCAGGACCTATAGGATGTCTCTAGGGAAGTGGAGAGGAGAAATTGGCAGGGGTTGGCCGATCTTTAAGGCTCAAAGTGGTGTGAGGAAGACGGGGAGGAGGTTCCCTTTCATAAGGGAGGAGAGGGGCACCTTTGGAATAACAAAAAATATTATTTTATTATAAACTCATTTTCGGTTTTAAATAGCTCCAAATTGATATATTTTGAAGATAAGGTCGGGATGGGTCGAAATAATCTCATCCAATAGAATTTAGAAAAGTTCAGGTTCCTATTTTAACCTTATCATTTATATTTAACATTAAGTTAAATAATTTTACTTTTACCATTTCGTCTTGTGTTCTTATACTATATGGTTAAATCTCTTCTCATATGGATTTAACAAAATTTATTTATAAAGCATTTGAAATTTTTATTGTCATCATTTATCCATACAAATAATGATTAATCTACAAGATTTTTTTCAACCCAATTGCTGATATGTCCATCGTTATAAGAATTAAATGTTTTGGGAACCCAAATCTACATATATTTTTTAGAAATTTATTAATTTATAATATAAAAATTAGTAAATATTTAAGAATAAAATAATTATATGTTACACATATACAAGAGTATTAGTGGAAAAAATATTTTAAATATTTATAATATATGTCATAGTGAAAAAATTAGTGTTTGACATGTTTCTGTTCTTAGAACAAGGGATACAATTTATACACATTAGGTCTATACCATTTAATTTTTATTCAAAAAACTCATTATATTTGTAATTATTAGTGATGATTTTATTTTGTTATGTATATATCATGGAAATGAAAATAATGACATCCTTAATATAATTGAATTCATTCATTTATCAAATTATTTTTCATTCATGAACTAAACAACTAGAAAAAATATAATCAATTTATGTTTTTTTCGAAATCGGAATATTTAAAACCCCATATTCATTAAAAAAAACATAATTTGATTTCATGTGGTTATTATTATTTTTATTCACAATATCATAGGGTTATTATGACATATAAAAACAACAATTAATCTTTTATAAGTGTAATTATTATATTAAAATTAATATTTCAATAAATACTAGTACACAGGATATGGATGAGCTATTTTTCCAATAAATCGCATATTTTCAATTTGATTGGATACTTTGTCTTTCTAATTAGAAAAAGCATCATTTGAGGTAATCCATGTTGCCATTACTTAATTATTCTAATTAATAGAGTATGATATATTCTTATAATTATTTTCCTAATTTGTATTCGATTTGTACTAAGGGAAATTAGTCCAGAAATTCCTAATCATCATAGACTCGTATAACCTTAGTACTATTGTTTTTCCATAGAATTTTTAATAAATACTAATGGATTTATTGAATATTATTATTTTATTATATAAATTCTTGATATTTTTGGATAATTGGTAATTATAATCACATTACTTTGACTCACATGTTGTGTTTTTTTATTACTGTTAAAATGATGTATCTTTAAATTTCCTCTCAACTTATGATGTGGGTGACTTAAATAAATAATTATCTATATTCATCATCTAATATTCTCCAGCATCGATATATATCTATGATTAATATAACATAATTGATCCAATATGATATTTTATTTTAAAATATTTTATAATAGTATATGTCTAAAAGTATATAGTATCACACTTAAAATTACTGGAATAATTTAGAGTAAATTTAGAAATTGACTATGTTAAAGAATATTATATTATAAGGTAATTTAATTTCATAGAATTTCAGTCCACCTTCCCTTCATTTGATTGATGATATCACCATAATTTTTTATGAATGTATCAAACATAAATGTTAAATTGTTGTATATTAGATTCCTTATATTAACAGTAACACCCTAAGAAATCGATATATTTTTCCTCATTTTATGTACTATATTACTAAATGAAACGTGGTTGAACTCATTAGGATATAATACATACATACATACATACATACATACATTCAAACACACACGCACACACAGATATATATATATATATATATATATATATATATATATATATGTGTATATCAACTTTCATGGATTGGATTTTAGGTCATATTATTCTTCTATTATAGAATCCCATTTTTGATTTATCATTTGGTAATTTCATAAGTGTTTGTGTATTTGTAAAAAACATTTATAAAATAATTTTTCATATTTATAATCATTCATTCTTTCTAGAATAACTAGATATTTATACTGAAATATTATTCTGAGACCATATACATTACCTCTTTATTTTTAGAAATTGAAAATATAAGAGAAAAAGATATTTTGGAATTTAATAAGTTTGAGTATAAAATGAAAGGGCCGCATTTTTATAACATTTATTATTTTATATAGTTTAATATAAGGTATAAAGTGTGTGTGTGTGTGGGGGGGGGGTTATTTAGTTCTTGAAAATTAAATGAATTAATTTTACCCATCAATGTATTCTTTATAATTTTTTATTATAGTAGTAGAAATTAAAATATAAATTAAAAAGAGTATACCATATATATATTTTATTAGTATAGAGTATAATGATCGACTATTCTACACTACCAATGTTTTTTAATTAATAATAGTTAATTACACATTATATGACCTTTTTAGGGGATGTAGATAGTTGACTGAAATCAATTATATCTTATTATAAATAATTCCATGAGATTATACAGGCCTCTCTATTTTTACAAGACCTATCCATATCCTTCATATAGTTTTTGAATAGTTTTCACATTAAAATAAGATAAAAATTATAAAAATTATATTTCTATTTTTATCATAGTTTCATGAGGCAACATGACAAAAGATAAGTTTTAAATCTCCTTAAAGATAAAATGTTTCAAAATGTTTCTTCAGAATAACTCCCTAAAATAATTTATATTTTTCCTAAAAGAACTAAACTAAAAAATTGTTATTTTTTTTATTATAATGAAGAAAATATACACATAAGAATGAAATGTGTTAATTTTGTTCTTCTAGATGAATAAAATTATTGTAATATTTTATTGCTTCTACTTATAGTTGATTTTGAATTTCAATTTATATATATACTCTAAAGGAAAATTGTATATTTAATAATTCATAATGATAGGCTATGTTTTTATATGTGACATTACATTCCATAAATAATAAACATTGAAATAGTCATTGATATTAAAAAAATTATTCATTGGAACAATAAAAAATAATGGATATAGATATATTATTGACTTCATATTTCCATATCTGTCCCCTAAATTTTTTGAATAAAATTAATGATTGAAATTCACCCAAATTCCTGCAACAGTAAAAAATTCATTGCAAAAGAGAAGAAACTATCATAAATATAATCATATCAAATAACTACACCTTTAATGGTTATAAATTTGAAAATAAGTCATTTTATTATTGAAGCATCATAAGGCATAGTGGAATACATTAATTTAAAATCTATTGAATATCTATAATTTGAATGAATTCCACAACATCAATGGATAGCCTTTTTATTATGATATTTCATCTCTTCAAAAGATAATGTTTTTTTCATTAGAAAAATAAACTCGAAACTCTATTTTGTAAGATAATATTAGTCCTTGTTTGATGTTTTCATGATTTTTGTAATTATAATCATTGTATGATATTTTTTATTTTCCAGTATCAATAAGTAGACTCTCAATTCATGTAGGGAAAATTGGTACTTTAAATGATAATTTTATTATCATATGAAAAATTAATTGGCAAAATCTCACAACTCATATTATTTTGTTATTCCATTTCTCATAATTCAAAAATATGATATTTTTATAAGATATTTTAATTTTTCTAAAAATTTAAATTCAAGTGTAGAATTTTATGTCTATTCATAAGATGATTTTCTATTACAATAAATATACCTCTTGATATTTTATGAAAATTTATATATCATTTTTAAAATTATAAAATCATGTTATAATTTATCATATTTTATGATATTTTCACAAAAAACATTATTTAGACATAAAAATATATATTTATCCAAGAAACAATAAAATGAAATATTACATTAAAAAATTATGAAATTTTTTTATATTTTTAGTATAAAAACAAATGGATATTTTCTAATCCTAAAAACATAAGAAATATTTAAATACTATATAATAGTATTCTATTTTCAATACATCTAGTAATTTCACTTCATAGATGAATTGACCTTTACTAATGATCTTTTCTCGAAAAATCTAATAACAATGAATAAAATTTATAATTTGTGGACTCATGGAATATGGTACCAGAATGGGTATATCATCTAGTAATATAAACAAATAAATTGGAAGCTTTTCAAACACAATTTAATCGTGATGGGATTCCCATAAAACATTGAAATGGTTTTGACATGCATAAACATTTTTCTGTTGATAGAGAATAACATTGTTAATCATCTGATATTGTTTTTCATTTATAGAGTAGAGACAATTATAAAGTGATATATTATAAAACGAAAATAAGAATAGAGTTATATTCTCAAAAATAAATTAAAATTCCTAGATTCAAAATTTATCATATAAGAAATAATTCTGAAAGGAAATATGAACACATTTTTTGAGGTCTCTTGGTGAAACAAAATGTTGATCATGTGGACAATGAGGTATCTATATTAACATTGTGGTTGATCGAGAATAAACCATCTCTTTTTCAAGGATTACATAATTTGTGATATGACCATACAAGCAAATGGAGTGACTGAGAAAACTATGACTTCATCCCATGAGCTACAAGCAGACGATTTGGTGGAAACTTCATTTAGAAACTCATTCCATGTTCATTGAGAACATGAATTTTTATAAAATAAGAAAATTGATTTTTATAGAAATTAATATATTATATCCATGGAAAATGATTGAAATGAATGGGAAATTAGTTGATTTATATTTAGGGGCCCACTATAGTGAACCATATGTATACTACATGGGTTTTTCTAATTCTATTGAATTAGAACCTAATTGTTTCAAACCGACCCAATTCTGAAGGGTTGGGGGGGGGGAAATTATTGAGGGTATATAATTATAAAAATCAGAATATTATATAAAAAAATTGATTAAAACCAATCAGTAATGAAACACCGGAATGGTATATTTTGATCACCTATCCAATGATTTATATATCCTCAGGAAGCAATAGACCCTATGAATGTTCCAAATTAATGGATCACTAAACCTTATGGAATCTATGAATAATTGTTTTGATCACCACTTGATTAATTTACAAGGATATGATGGCCATTATCATAGATTCAACTCATAGATATCCCAACCACCTGATGTGTGTAAATTCATGAAGTATCTGGCCTCATTTATAGGGAGAGGTAATTATAAAAACACTATGTAGTTCATCCATAGAAATGATTTAATATCCCATAATTTGTACATTATAATTATATATATCAACTTGTCAACATTTTTTTGAAAATACGTAACCTAGGGATTCATATAAATATAATATTTAATCTCTATTTAGAAAATGGAGGATAAAATATGGAATTAATGATGGGTACACATAAAAATAAGGGATAGTAGAGTGAAAAATAGATGGAAATGTAAGGTAAGAGTTTCCAATTATTGACATTTTTATCCCATAATGAAAAATATAATCAACATGGAAACCCCCACACGTAAATAATGGAAAATGGAAAATACAATAAGAACAACAGGAAAGGGAGATTCTATGGGGTGACAAAGCAAGGGAGATCATATTATGTTAGAAATAAAGTGTTATCCCAATAAAGGATTACATGATTATGAGACCCTATGGGAACAAAAATAGTAAAAACATGAGGAAACCTCATGGGGGGATATTATGAGGTTGCCATGTGAGTCTGATCATATGATGTGACCGTAGAAAATAATAGTCTATGATGTTTACACACGATGACTAGTTTACATGATCCCCTCTATTTTAGGGTCCCCCATTTTGACAACATACCCAACTTCTATTATTGGTTCATCTCTTTTTATGTGTATATTACCCTTATATCTCATGTAGTCTTAAAATGGTCCTCCTTTTTAGGAAAAAGAATATATATTATTCTCATTAATGATTTCTTTGAAAATAATAACCAATTTATAAGAAACACACATCCATGGGTAACAATAATGTGTTATGGTCAATGAATTTCTATGGTGGCATTTACATTATGAAAATCACATCAATATGATTTATTCCCTCTGGAACTTTATAGGAAATGACTAATCTTACATTGCATATTTCCTTTCATAGCAATAATGACCCATGTGGGCATATAAATTTTTGTTGTTCATTTCAGATGCATGGTTGACGTATCCATGTATTTCATGGATTCATGAAATAAAATGATATAATAATTAACTAACCCCGTGATGTTAAACTACACTGTAGGTTCCTAACACATGACCACAAACCATATCACTCAAACCACATGGGTTTGGATTTTAATATTTCATGGATATTAATGATACCTCTCTATAGTACAAAATAAATATTCAATGTTCATGTCTTGTAATTGTTCTATATTTCTGATGATATCATAACCCCACCCCAAGCTCCATATTCCCATTTTACAATCTTCCTATCATCTTAATTTTAGACATATTCCACATCAGGTTCTATATGTGATATAACCCTATAATGAATTCTAATGACATATCTCATGGGGACATATTACTCAAGAATAAATCCCTCTCTTATTAAACCAAATTATCTTTGGGACTAATAAGAATTATTCACCCAATGACATGTACAACACCAACAATTGCTAGGAACTCTTCTACTAGGAGTTCTACTCACCATGGCATTAAACATAAAAGTATTTATCATCAATAGGTGAACATAAATTTCATGTCATGTACATATAGTTAAAAATGAACTACATGTATTATGATTCTATTAATGTAGATACCTATAAATCAATTCTTATGATTTCATTAACAATTCCCCGAAATTAAATACCTTCCCGGATTTGGATAAACTCTATAGTTTTCGTATACAAGGAATAAGCCACAATATTCTAATTAAGAATACTTAATAATTGAATTATGAATAATAACCTTAAATACAATCAAATATCCACATCTATGAATGGTTTTTATCCATTTTTATAATTCAAGTAATATTTCATTACCTGAGATTTGGGAAGGATTGAAAATTATATCTTTTGTCTTTAATAGTCTCAAAATAGGAAAAAAACCCTTCAAAAGGATGTCTCGTCCAATGTACATGTGAAGCATCAATGTCAAGAACCTGAGTGACAACGGGAATTTGAAATGAATGTTTGAAACTACGATAATGTTAAACAGTCATTCATATTGGTGTAAATCAGTGATGTTTCCCATAGTAAAAAATTGTGCACCTAATGTAAATGTTGTAACATTAAATAAATAACCATGTTTCTTTGATATTCCATCCATTTCATTCTACAGGATTACATCAAGAGTATGTTGGATAAAATTTCTCACATCCCACAAGAAAATTGATACAATTTCAATGAAGTGGTCTCTCTTAATATCCTTTGAGAGTGGTTTGGGAATTTAGGGACTCGATTGGCCAATTGGTTGTTATAAGATGATGTATCTATATTTAATGGGAATGATTTTCCCATAATGTGCATATAATTTTTTGTTCTATGACTATTTGGAATTCCATTGAGTTATGTAAAAATCCCTAGAATAATGGTATCATGAATTTGGTCCCCATCGTCTGGAATGTCATTCGGAATTGAAAAGACTATGCCCTCTCTTGCACTGTGATGAAATATAGGGTTTCTAAAGAACATACCTTGTATAACTGGTTTAGGGAATGTTTTCCACCGCAATAGATACTAGAATTCGATTTTTTATGCATCAGTTATTTTTATGATTTTTTGTTTAGTATGAATGGATTGGGAAATCCATGATTTATATAAAGGTGAATGATATTCCCACCATTTAAATAATTTTTTTATATTATGAATTAAATGTTTATAATCATGACACATTTTTTTTATTATGTTTATGTGATGTTATACAATACTTCAATTTATGGATAAATTTTTCATTGTATACCAACATATATTATTCCTTATTGATGTTGGTTGGTATACCTATGAATTTTCATATTACATGTTGAGGCGCTATAAAAATTGTAATGGTATGTAATTCCTTGTTCATAATTATCATCCATCAATTTAGGATTCAATTCCCTTTATTTGAGTCCTCCAAGGAAAGGGACATGGTTACTATTTGTGAATTTTAATTTTGAGATGTGATATGGTCTCCCATTATGTTTCTTAAAAACATGGTTTCACTACACCCCAAATGAATATTTTATTAGATGTGGATAATATACCACTCTTAAGGAGTATAGTAAGAGATGAAGTCTGATTTTATATAGTGATGTGGGGATTTTAGAGTCCCAGTGTTGACTAGTTTATTGCGATATATCTTAGATGAATTAATGGTATTGTTTTTCACAATGTTGTTACTATCATTATTATTGATGTTTAATTTAGATTTATTTCATGGGTTTTGATCATTATTCAATATTATAATGTTACAACAATTAATGAGGGTATTTGGGTGAAATTACTAGTTGATTAATATGTAAAATATTTAGAGGCATATCTAGAGTGGATGATAAATGCACGGTTAAAAATTAATGGACAAGTATAACTCACTATATTGATATACTAATTATTAATATAATTACCAATTTTCATTAACATATTATAATATCACTTTGTATATTTACATTCATATACTCAATTTATTTAGGGACACCATAGGTGGAAGTATATTGAGTTGTACCCACACATGTCCCATAAATCATAGTATAATATTGAAATTTATGGCTCATGATTTAGGAAAGGGAAAAGAATTTTGTTGCTAGAAAATGAGTTGTGGAGCATGGTAGGAAATGAGAGATTTGGTAAGGTAATGATTAAATAATTTTTTCTATCACCTCTTATTTGTTTTCATATTATTGGTTATAATTTAATCTAATAGACCTAGAGGATATATTATGTATATCTAATACTTCCTAATATTACAACATCATTTTATTGGTTCACGGATAACATTATTGTAATACATTGAATTTAGATGTGATGTACTTATTCCTATATTATTTTTATAATGTTAGGGATTATATTTTTCTACTCTGTTTTATATATAACTGTAACAAAGAGGATATAGTCTCTACACAACACATATAGAACCTCACTGTTGGTCAGTAGCCACTAGAATATAGGTAGGTGTATATGAGGTTCATGGAAACTAGTTCTATTATAATGGAAGAGAAAATTATTAGGGATTCTAAAAGATATATCCAAAATAAGATACATAATAATTTTATCCCTTGAAATTTCTATTTTGAACATCCCTAATCATTCATCCATTAGTGAATAATCAATTTAATTTTAATATCTAGTAGACACTTTGAGGTATAAAAAACTATATAAAATCTTTTATATGGATGAATTTGAATGATAAAAAGTTATTAAATCTATTTTAAAATGAAAATTTTTTATGTATACCAATCCATTAACATTACTGTAATTTCATTGATATGATTTGTGGCTAATAATACATTGGAGAACATATACAAGAATTTATATCCAAACAATACCACATCAAATCCATTCTAATTACTATAAAAAATCTATATAGAAAAAACATGTGGAAGTTTATCTTACTTTTGAAAAAAATAACCAATAAATAAAGTGTACAACAAGGATTAAAATAAAATACTATAACCTATTTATCAACAGTATTACCAAACATATTCTATAAAGAAATTCCCCATTATCCTAATATATTAAATGGGTTCTGGATACATTTCATTGTATGGATATGTATTGGGAACTGATGTAACATTTAATATATAAATGAGAAGTTAGTGTTGTATACAATAATATATATATTAAAATGACAACTTATTTGACAATGATGAGTTCTTTAAATGACCAATTAAACTATCTAGAACAATATACCCCTTGATTGAATTTTTTATATCTGAGAGTTTTAAATACACTCACAGAACTTGGTTAATAAATAAAGTGGTCTATCATATCCCTAAAATAAATATATTCCATCTTAAAAAGTTGTTTTGTATCAAATATAGAATTAAAACAGATTTTATTGACCAAATCCTCCTTGAAATTCACAAAACTATTTGAATTGTTATGAATTAATTATGGGTTGTTATCCCATCTATCCATTAATAAGGATATTTCACACATACAAATGATATATTAGATGTTAATTAGAATGGAAGAAAACATTTCCTCTATAATATCTCAAATATTAGAATATTACTTACATCAACATATATTGAACACATGTAAATTATATCCATATATTAGTAGGGTAATCCAAGACCATATGAAAACACCTATCAAGAAATCCCATGTTATTTTTTATAAAATTCTATACATTATAACCCTATACTCGGGTTACCGGGTCAATAATCCACATATAATATGATAAATTCTTACAAAAAAACTAAATGATGTTGACTAGTAGTACTTATATCGATTAAAAAGACTACAATGTGAGATTATATCTTCTAATAATATAATTAAAAATGATAACCATACACAATGATAGATTTTAAATATAATCACGAACACTTTGGATTACGGTGATCTTTAGAAAAATGATAGATTTCATTTATAATTCCATGAAAGATCCTAAATAATGATGGGATCAATGATGTTTAACTGTTTTAACCTAATAAAAATGATGAAAAAAATAATATTCAATTGGAAATGATTTTTATTATAGTATTGATCATAACCATATCTATGTGGACAAACTAATCATCACATATTAAAATAAACCTCTAACTAGGCACTAAGTTATAGTATAATAGAAATTATTTTATGAGGGAATGTATAGGTTAGGGGTGTAAATGAAACCATTAATCGGGGCCCAATGCACCACCAATTTAAATAGTACCTAACAATACAAATCATAATGATGACTAATTACAGGTCAGTGAACGTTTTTACCATTTGAATAGTTAAATAGATTTATATTATATATAGAAAATTCTATATTAACAAATGTATCAATAAAGATATTATCTAACACTATTCCTATTATTAAGGGAACATGATAAATTGTTATCAAATGATTAGGAGATTACATGACCCTCTATATCTAACTAAATCCCAAATTATGGACACTTAGAACCCCCTATTGATGTAATGTCACACTAAAATACGTTTTTTTATGATTATAGATATTCTATCATATAAGTAATAAGAAATACCAAGGAATCAAATCCTAACCAATTATTAATGTAATATATATAAAAGAAAACTCATATAAACAAATCATAAAACCTGCAACTTAAAAAAATAGGTCACCACATCATCAATGATTTATCTCATAAATTATTTTAAAAAATTAATAACATTATTCATCAAGCAAGTATATAGATCAAATTTTAATAAAATGTATCAAATTAAGATTACACTCTCATTAGGTAATCCCCTATTATCAATTTTGATTTTCAACTAACATACATGTCGAGTAGTATCATTATTAATTCTTCTATACCATCATGAAAAATAAATGAACATATTATAACTAAATCACAGTATAAACCCTTAAATATATCATATTAACCACATATATAATATAAAGACAAATATATTGATATCACAACATTTATATTTCAATAAATTGAATACCAGCTATAGCATTGAATCAATCAGTCATTATCATATGTCAACAATGATCATCCATTGTGTTTTTACATTCAATAGATAATCATGGATTGAGAAAAATATTTATGATTCATTACAATTCATTTCATTAAATAATATCTTTAAATTTGAATTTGAGAAAAAAATCCCAAATAAATTATATTTATGCATACTATAATCAAGGATTTTAAGGGAGATTCTCGTGTATTATATTAGTCATGGCCACCACAAGAATTCATAATAAAACATCATCTCAGTAAGAATTAATTTATAAAATTATTTTTTCGATCAAAATAAAAATGAATGAATCATTGAATTTCAAATGCGAAACTGAACAAAAATATTTCATTTCAATTTTATTTTCCTTGTTAATTGTTACATAGGGTGTCAAATATTTTAAAAATAGAAAAAATACAGTAAATATTTATATATTTTCAATGAAAATATCATTATAAAAATCACAATGAGAAATTGGGTAAAAAAATATTTATTTGTAATAAATTGATACATGATGAAAAAAAGATTCATTTCATCAAAATAATTATACAGAGGGAGTTATATGGTTTTCCAAAGGCCCTTTACTAAGGTTATAATTATTTACCATAGAGAGGCCATGCATTTTTTATCTCAATATAACTATTTTAAGGATGTATGTGGATACTCATTTCAATATAATATATTATATTTATTGATAGAATAATAATCTATATTGAAGAGGATGATAATTGATTATTATTATTGTATATTATAGTAAACGTATTCTAGATATTCACATTCAAATTGATTTCATTTAAATGAATCTATAAAAATTCATCATTTATTAAAATATCTCATATGCCTGTAGGGATTGTTATACTTATATCTGGTAGCCATATGGTTACCCATTAACCCGTATAAGTCGGAGTTATTTTAACCACATTTCCACACACACACAGTCTCTCTCTCTCTCTCTATTATACAAAAAATATGTCCTAAAATACTTGAAATTTCCATATGATGCCCCTGAATTCCCACAATTCCAACAAACATCTTCAATGATTTCCTATTTATTTAATATTTATCATACATAAATTTTCAAAAAAATATAACGAATAAAATAAATTTAATATAATATAAAAAAATTTGAATGGTTTAACTCATCACTTTCTTTGGTATACTTACTCTTAGGAAAATCCAAAACAGTATTTTATATTTTTCAGTTGTATCTAATATTAGAACTATTAAAATTCTCTCATTTAATCATTATAATGATTCATATTATTATTCATTGTATTATCACTTTAAAATTAATTGGTTGATTTAAATCATGTTTTTTTAATAAATGATTAATCCATCCCCAATCATTATTCCCTTTTAAATCATGAAATATGTTCTTGTCAGTGTTGATGTATCTACACAACCAATGGTTGTTGTGACATCTCATGTACTGGATGTGAATCCTATAACACGGTTCCACAGTGGAGAGTGATAAATGGATGGATCCAACCACTGAAATATATAATCATAAGTACATAAATTATAATAATAATATTTTTATTGTTAATATAATTTGAAAAATATATAGACACATTATTTATAATTTTCCATTAACAAAATTGTTAAAGGGACTAAAAAATCCAAAATCAATGAGGATTACCTCAATCCCATGATTTGTTTTGGATTGTGTTGTCTCAAATTAAATTATATGAAAATATGAAAATGATAGATAACTACTTAAGTATTGAAAAATAATAAAAACAATTCATCAAAATCCCCAAAGTTGAATGTCATTTTATTTTAATATTTAAAATCATTATGTAATTATATTGCATAATGTATAATAATTCAATGTTTTTCTCCAAAATCAAATTATAGAACATGAAAATTTAAATTAATTATATGATTAAATTTATTGAACTCACAAAAAAAATAAAATTCTCGTAATTCAATTCAAACATTCATACAAGAGATAACACTACATTCCAAAATCCGCCTAATCAAAAATGAAATTATTTTTGTATATATAAAAGTATAAATTTTTCATTTCACCTTGATAATATAAATTTTAAAATTATATATTTCTAGAAACAATGTCTCTTATAACAAAATATAGTTACATCAAAATAAATTTGAACTTATATAGATAGTGAAAAATGTAATATAAACAAATTGGAGCCATATTATTATCACAAGGGAATTATTTCTCAAATAAAACCCATTACAATATAAAATTACATTGAGAATTAATGATTATTCAAATAATTATCATATAAATCAACAACTCAGGGATGTTTTTACTTGATTTGGCATGAAATTTATAATGTTCAATTATACAACCACTATCCTTTTAGATTATATAATTGTATTTTTTGCCTGTATTTTTAATATTATTGGAAGGTACAAAGAAACTATTTTCTAATGAAATTAAAAATTTATATTTGTGTGTGTATTTAATAAATAAATTTAATGTCATATCATATATAATGTCTTTATATTGAATATTCATATACGCATAGTGTAATTGGAATTGAAAAGAATATTTTACTTATCAGAATATGAAAAATAATCATATTTTAATAATACATGAGTAATATATTTCCCATTATATATCATTAAATATATAAAAATATATATATTATATTTTTTTGATACGTAAAATATATTATTATTAATTATATCATAAACCATGTGCATCAGACCAAATGTTTTACTTTCATGAATTTTTTTATAAAATCTAATTATATTATATTATTTAACAGTATATAATACAAATATAACACAT
Source organism: Viscum album (assembly GCA_963277665.1). NCBI lineage: Eukaryota > Viridiplantae > Streptophyta > Magnoliopsida > Santalales > Viscaceae > Viscum > Viscum album. The sequence goes on from OY728148.1 coordinate 910,872,519, forward strand.
CAGTTTGAAAAATAAAATCTATTTTTATGATGTTGGTCACATTACACAAATGTAGACTTTTTATAATTTTAATTATATACCTTTATTTTTATATATAATGTTCTATTCACTTATGTTTCTCAAACATATTCACAATAATGTAATTAAAAACAATATTTATTTTCAAATAAGTTTAAAATAATGTAGTTAATTTTTATAAAATTAATATACAATGTAAACCCTCGATAAATTTATTTTAAAATATTTATGATATTTAGTAAAATATAGTTTTAAATGTACATTATTACAACAATTTAATCATTTTAAAAAATATATGACACATCACATTAGTCTTAATGAAGTGAAAATATTTCTATATATTATAGCAAGATTTTTTTTAAGAAATATAATAATTATTATTATGTTCTTCGTGTACCATCATAAGGGATATTTAGCTACAATGTTAGAATTATTTCATATAAACCTAAAATATATTATGGATATTATTGATTTTTATCAAATATATATTTTTTATAATTAATTACGAATTGATAAAATAAAAAATTAAATGTTTACATTACCATGTTCAAGAAAAATAAAATATTTTAGGTTACCCATTAATTAGAAATAATTTTTGTTCATTGTCATATTTTTTAGTTGAATGAAAATTGACAATCCCTCAATAATGGTGTAATAAAATATAATTTTTGAAAATTCATATTTGTAATGGCATTATTATTCATGATAATTTTTTTTAAATTTTTCTATAATATTATAAGAACACATGTTATCATATTACATATACACTATTTGTTTTATTGATATTATAATAACCTTTTTGATATTAATAAAATTCAAAATTTACATAATATTAAAATATTAATTCACTTAGAGTCTCTATCAATTGGTTCCTTTTGAAGAAGAGGTTACTTTAATATATAAAATTTTCATTCTTAATATTATATATGTAATGCCCCTACCCCAGTTGCCTAGTGTTAGTGCATTATTTTAATACTTTGGAATGATTACAAGGAATCCTGTCCCAAAGGATTGATCAGTTTAGAAGTCTTCGAAAATAGATTACATACATGAATGTTACATTGCACTTTAATACATCCAAAAAAACATAAATAATCATTATGAATGCAATTATTCCCTTGGATTAACCCTATATATCAATCACATAACACTTCTTGGAATAATGTGGAAAAATAAAACATTGAATTTGGTGAACTCAAATGCTCGGTAAGGGTAAGTAATACAGCGGAAAATGACATAAATATTAAGCATGGTGAATAATTTAAACCACATGCCCTTACCAATAATAAACATAAATACTTTTATGGAAAAAATATGAGATGAGTAAATAATTTCCAAATAAAACATAATCATGGGTATTCTACTAGTCGAATGACCACATGAACCATCAATATTATTTCCATAATGATGGAATGTATAATGCCACACATTCTGAAACATTTTGTCAAGGCCTCGGCCAAGACGTCTAAAATGATTAAGGCCTCAGCCAAAACCATATATCAAATTGGTAATGGGCCTCAGCCAATTCCACATCTAGTTCTCTCATGAGACCTACCAATGCCTCGAGGAGCTATAGCGGGCTCCACCCGTCACTTACTATGTCCAATAAATTCCACATATGAAAAGGATTAAACATATCATAAACATTCATATTAAAACTAGTATACGAAATATCAATAATTTTACCATAAACCATGAATGGTATAAAAATAACACATCCACAGTCAATCATATCATAACTCATTCAATACAATAAGGAATATTGTATTATAATAAATCAACCATAATCCAAAAGAATATGTAGAAGAGGATGCTGACATAGTTGAAAATGATGAGTAAAACTTTTGGAGAGAAATATCCTTTTTGTAAAATCATTTAAAAGTCACACATTTATAATTTATGTAATTTAAAAGATATTTTTGAATAAAAGTGTCCCATACCACTTTGAAACATTTGAAAAAAATTATCATTTAAAAACATTCATGTCCATATAAATAAATCCCTAAAAACATTTTGAATACATGGACATTAATAAAAAATATTTAGAAAGATAAATCTTTAAAAAATTTGAAATTATGATCTTGATAAAGAGTACTTATCAAAATCCTTAAAATATTCATTTTGAAATAATTTTTATTAAAAATGGACATGGATGATAATAATTTCCCAGTATATACTTACACATAATCAATCTTGGATAATAATGAGATTGAGGAATTAACACTTACCTTGCACTTTCATTTAGTCGAGGGTACGTTTAACCTCATGTATGAAGATCATAGTATGTTATTAAATTATACCAGAACTATATTAATATTTATGATATCATACATGATTGATTTATTATTTTATACTACCCATTTAATAATAATTTCAATGTTAACTTAACATTTTGGGTAATAATCGCTATCTTAATTGTAGGTGTTTTAACTTGTTACTCTTCATTGTATCAATTAGATAATGATTCAAATACGTCTAGAATATAAAAAATGATAAATATATCATATATATTTAGAATATAAATATGTATAATAGACATATATATGTAATGGAAAACACCATTTCTGGAGATGGTAGTCCGTACGTACGCATAAACGTTGTTTCTGTTTTCATATAGTATTGAACAGAAGTAAGTGAATAAGATATATGTAAGTACATTAATACTTATATATATAAATATATATATCTCCAGTAACATTATTATGTCATATATTACATACATATTCTTAATATATATCTTTATAATCGTCGATGAATGGTGAACATGGAAATGAATCTCATCGCGTCGTGGAGACGGTAATTCGTATGTATGCACGAGTGAAAATATCATTATTAAGATATTAAAATAATATAAAATTGGATGGTTTATGATAAATACAGAATACATATAATTTTATATTTGATATATACATCAAATTAATTTCATTATTATACCCATCCAAATAAAAATGTATAGAATAACAATTACATCAAGACGTGGAGACGGTAAGACGTGCATACGCACGTATAGTGACATGTCATTAAAAGGATGGATAAATACTGAATATTGTTGTACCATATTTTTAATAACATAACAGTATATAGGGGATACAAGATTTATTATTTTACAATATAAATAACAAAGAACGATGAAGTTGAAGAAGAAAGGAACTTGAAAGATGGTGGTGAATATATTAACTCTTCTTCGGGTTCTTCCATTTGATTTGATCAAAAGGGCTCAATAGGTTGGTTTTCTGATCAAACTAAGGCAGCTAGGTTGAAGTGAGGGATGTTTAGAGAGTATTTGGGTGGGGGTTGGCCGATCCGAAAAGCTTTGATTGTGTGAAGAATTGGTTAGAAGTTGGGTCCTTTTATAAGGGGGAGGAGGGGATCTTTAGGAAAAACATAATGTATTAATTTATAATAAATTCATATTCGGTTTCTAATGGCTCCAATGTAGATTATTAAATGAATAATGTGGGTATGGGTCGAAATAATTTCAACCAATAGATTTTATACAGGTTTGGGTTATTATTTTTACCATATCTTTTAGATTTAACTCTTAGTTAATTAGTTTAACATTTACCATGACATGTTGTAATTTTATAATATATAGTTAGTAAACATACTTTATAAATACAAGATACCCCCAAGTGGTCCATTAATCATACACCAATAATTATATAAGTCCTATGACTGAAACATAGGTTTTTAGTAATAGAATATAAATTAATAATATAATATTTTTTTTAAAAACTCATTTATGTCAATTTTGACACTACTCAATAATTAATTTTTGTTAAAGTCTTATCAACATTATTAATTCGAACCAAATTAATTTAAGAAATACTGAAATGTCATATTAACCAATAAAATTCGATTTTTTCATCAAAAACATCAAATTATATTTATTTTATCATTTACTATAACAATTAATTGATTCTTTCACTAATAATGAAAATATTGCATCATTATTGTGTAATATATATTTTAACATTTTCAATGTCTAAAAAATATAAATAATATATAATTATTTAGTAAATATTTTTATCTTTCTAATTAATATTTATAATCGAAAAGATACCATATACAGCCCTATGTAATAATTGTTTTTCTAAAAGATATAAGCTTATGTCATTTTTGTATTTACTTCATCTTAATTAAAATAAAGTGTCCCTATCACCTACAAGTGGCTACATGGGGTCCCAAAAATCGACCCAAAGATTCTCATGATCTGAAATGTATCCACAAATAAGGTTAGGACACGTTTTAGAGTAATATATTATTATTATAATATTATTTTTTAACCCTTATATATCGGATTTATCTTTTAACCATGGTAAATAAATTATTTACCGAAGTAAATATTCAAAATGTCTAAAAATAAAAGGTACATATTAACACAATTTGGAAATCCTGTTTCCAAATATAGAATCCATTTTTCCAAATTCAAAATACATAAGTGGAAAAAATTAATTTAAAATTAATTCCTGCTATCAACACAAAAAGCATGTTTTTAAGATATGATAACTATCAAAATATTGACACTTGTTTATGTCCGGTTTAATTGTGAAATTATGTCCAATGGCAAACATTGTATTAAATGGTAAAAATATATTCTAAATATACTTTAAAACCACTCAAAATCATAATTAATCACTATTATATATTTTGATTAAAACTTTCATTTTTAATTAAAATTTAGTAATTTTAACTATTCATCAAAATATAAAAGTTATCTGAAAAGTCCCAAAATTTCTCCCTAGGATAAATTAGTTATTCTAAATCCAAAAATGAAGTCCATTTTGAGAGAAAAATTTATAAAATTTCAAAAAGTAGATATTAGTATTCATAAAAGCTAGTTCGATTGGATGTGGTGTGTGTTAGAACTCGAAGTTGCGTACAACACATGCTATTATTTTATTCAAAGAGAAGCATACTGTGGAAGAGTGGGGTGTTTCACTTTAAATTTATGATGTCGCCATTCTAAGAAATATATTTATTTAGTCAAATTGAATATATAAAAGTTAAAAATATTGGATTTAAAAAAGGTTCACTATTAAATGTTTATAAAATGCATTTTTGAAAAATACTTTTTTCACTAAAAAATTGACTTTGTTCTTATATTATGACTAATAAACTCATAAGATGGATTCTAAAATTATAATAATTATAATGGTTCAAAATTTAGTTAATAATATTCATTACATCTTTTGAACGACTTGTTTGGTAATTCATGGTGAACTTGAACTCAGTGTTGTGTGTAGTGCAAGTTTTTTGAATTAATTTGAAGAAGTAACACACTATGAAATCATGGGGTGTTACACTATTCCCTCATTCAATAAATTGAATCCTCACAATTAGATATTGTTTTTAGAAAATAAAGGTAGAAAATAGAAAATATCATTGTGGGAAAACCCACATTGGAAATTTGGTTAATAAAATTTAGTCTTAACAAGAGGAAAATAGAATTGAAAGGGTCACCACAAAATTATGATCTCGATGAGAAAAATATTGGTCGATATTAGTGATATATAATTGGATTAAAAAAGTAAATATTTATAGTTAGTGATTGAGGTCATCAATCACAAACTACTTTAATATTGAGGTCTTTAAATTCATCAATCTATGAGGATTTAAAATACCATCGGATCAAAAAAACATAATGTATTAGGATAACACATTTTTGGTTTTAATATTCCTACAATAATGTATAAGAATTAGTTTCTTCATAGAATAATAGGAGAAGAAAAATATTTACCTGAAAAGTATAGTTCCATCCTTTATCTAATTTCTACCACAAACTCACCTTTCACTCTAAAAGATAATAGAACATAAAAAATATATTCTATTTATCCAATTCGTTTGGTCTTAAAAAAATAAATTTATAATTAATCGACTAGGCCTTGTAAAAATAATAAACATTATTTAATCCATGAAATATCATGGGAAAGTGTTAGGTGATACACCCTTTTCGCCCTTAATTTGTCGGTTCAAGACTCACGGCCTTGCTGGATGCGACGGGTTGTTGACCGACCTCCGAGTTGTCATTTTTATAACAATCCAAAAATAATTTTCAGAAACGATTTAACCTTAACAATTGTATCAAATGTCAAATATAATCCATTCCAACCTTTAGACATATCCAAATTACCTCTGTCCAAACTCACAGTCCAAAATTTATAAGGAAGGTCAATATAATGAAGGACTTTTTTTGCCATGTAATAACATGTGAATACCTTCATCATGTATTCTTTTAAAATATGGGAGCACCCTGAATTACAATAACACCTTATTGATTACATTCATACTCCATTATTCCTTATATAATACTAGATAAATTCCTTATATCCTAAAACATTGAATATTCCAACAACGTTGAAATAAACAAACAATTAATCAGTGCCAAGGTAGTCAAGAATAACCAATATAATTTATCCAAATCAACCATCTCTTATTCCAAAATTACAACCTCATTATCAAGACCATATTAAGGATTACCATTCCTTCAACCATGTATTTTCAAAAAAAATATTAACTTGATGTTGAGTCACTTTTCATAGTACCATATAATCTCAAATCATAAATGAAATAGTACTACAGTACAATCCTTATTTATCACTATAATTCATATAACAAGTACATCATTTATACATCACTCAAATGAAATAATTCTTTAATAACATCATATGAACACTAGTCATTCCTCTTAATCTATGGTAGTATCATAACTTTATTATTATCCAAAAGCATCATTTGGGTCTTACTCTAATGATATGAACATTGATTCGCGTAGTTTACCCACTCCTTGCAGATAAAGCATTGTACATTAGAAACCTTTTTCTTACCCTCGCTATCATGAACATGGTGTCCTTTTTCTACACAATTATAACAAACACCCATTTCGTTCAGGCAAGTTCCAGGGTTTTTCTTCCCACAGTTATCATATAGAGGAAATTTATTCTTTTCCTTCTTCCCTTTATCCATATTTCTCTCTTCCATCCTTTTCCTCCCTTACTTTCCTTCAAAGCCATATTATTAAGAGAACTCTTTACTTATCTTATCAATAAATGATATTATTTCTTCATATGATGATAATACATGGGAGAATATTTCCCTTCTAAATGATGTCTTAATACCATGAATGATACTATCCTTCTTACTCTTTGGATCATACGTATTTCTAGAGATCACAATCCTTCTAATGGACACCATTTCTATACAATAGCATAAACTAGGTCAGTTTATGAATTACAATGAATAATTCCAAACATGTAAAATACCTAACATAAATTGAATAGTTTATGGATATAATCCATAATCACAAAAATGTTTTCTTTGAGGAGGTATATAATCATAAAACATTCATAGTTGTTTTTAAAGAAACATAGAGTTATCCTAAGAATATACCCCAGGAGAGTCGTAACGAAGAGTGCAGTACGGCCCATTGTCGTGCACCGGTTCTCGTTCGAGTCTATCTCAAAGCGGTGTTCTCGGGTTTTACCTCTAGGTACATCTATGCCGGAGCTGCCTCTACCTACTCGTATTCAGACAAGGACGTACTACTCGGAAAACTCATAAAATCTCTACAATACCAAAACTCATGGACGTTCTTTTATAATAATCCTCAAAGTCTATCTTAGGGTTATTTTCTCTAATTAGAGTTTTTCTAAATCTAGTTTCCAAGGTTATTTCTAAAATTCCTCTAATACCAACTATAACACCCCGATCCCAGTTACCTAGTGTCGGTGCATTATTTTAAAACATTTTCATGATTACAAGGAATCAAGTCTCGAAGGACCGATCAGTTTAGTAGTCTTGGAAAATATATTACATACATGAATGTTACATTGCACTTTAAGACATACAGAAAAACATTAATAATCATTATGAATGCTATTATTCCCTAGGAATAACCCTATATATCAATCACAATACACTTCTTGGAATCCTGGGAAAAATAAAACATTGAAAGGGGTGAGCATAAATGCTCAGTAAGGGTAAGTAATACAACGGAAAATGACATAAAAATTAAGCATAGTGAGTAATTGAATCCACATTCGCTTACCAATTATAAACATGAATAATTATATGGAAAGAATATGAGATGAGTAAATAATTCCATAATAAAACATAATCAGGGGTATTATACTAGTCGAATGACCACATAAACCATCAATATTATTTCCATAAAGAGGGAATGTATAATGCTGGACATTCTGAAACATTTTTTCAAGGCCTCGGCCAAAACCCTATATCAAATTGGGAAATGGCCTCGACAAATTCCACATCTAGTTTTCTCATGAGAACAACCAATGTATCGAGGATCTATAGTGGGCTCCACCCCTCACTTATTAAGTCCAATACATTCCTCATATTAAAAGGATTAAACATATCATAAACATTAATATTAAAACTAGTATATGAAATGTCAATACGTTAACCATAAACCACGAATGGAATAAAAATAACACATCCACAGTCAAACATATCATAACTCATTCAATAAAATATGTAATATTGTATTATAATAAATCAACCTCAATCCAAAATATTATCCAGTAGAGGTTGCTGATATAGTTGAAAATGATGAGTAATACTTTTTGAGAGAAATTTCCTTTTTGTAAAATCATTTAAAAGTCACACATTTATAAAAGAAGTAATTTAAACACGATTTTTGAAGGAAAGTTTCCCATACCACTTTGAAACTTTTGAAAAGAATTATCATATCAAAAAATTCATGTCTATATAAATAAATCCTTAACATCATTTTGAAAACATAGACTTTAATTAAAAATATTTTGAAAGATAAAACATTAAAACATTTGAAATTATGATCTTGATAAAGATTACCTTAAAAAATACTTAAAATATTAATTCTGAAATAAATTTTATGAAAAATGGACTTGGTTTATAAAAATTTCCTATTAAATACTTACACATAAACAATCTTAGATTATAATGAGATTGAGGAATAAACCCTTACCTTGCACTTTACGTTAGTCGAGGGTGCGTTTAACCTATTATACGAAGATCGTAGTATGTTATTAAATTATTATAGAACCATATTAATATTAATGATATCATAAATGATTCATTTATGACTTTATACTACCCATTTAATAATAATTTCCTTGTTAAATTAACATTTCGGGTGAGAATCGTTTCCTGGGTCGTACATGTTTTAACTTGTTACTCTTCATTGTATCACATAGATCATGATTTAAATACATCCAGAATATACAACATGATAAATATATCATATATATTTAGAATATAAATATTTATAATAGACATATATATGAAATGGAAAACACCATTTATGGAGACGGTAGTCTGTACGTACGGATAAATGTTGTTTCTATTTTTATATAATATTGAACAGATGTAAGTGGATAAGATATATGTAAGTTCATAAATAATTATATATATAAATATATATATCTCCAGTATCATTATTATGTAATATATCACATACTTATTTGTAAAATATATATTTATAATCGTCGATGAATGGTGAACTTGGAAATGAATCTCATAGCGTCGTGGAGATGGCAATTCATACGTACGGATGAGCAAAAATATCATTATTTTGATATTAAAATAATATATAATTGGATGGTGTATCGTATATAAATAATTTTTATAATGTTATATTTTTTATTTACATAAAATACATATCATTATTATACCCATCCAAATAATAATGTATTGAATAAAAATTACACCACGACGTGGAGATGGTAAGCTGTACGTACGCACGTATGGTGACATTTCATTCAGAGGATGGATAGAAAACTGAATATGGTTGTACAATATTTATAATAACATCACAATATATAGGATACCCTTGAGTTATTATTTTATAATATAAATAACATTGAAAGAATATGTTGAAGAAGAAATGAACTTGAAAGAGGGTGGTGAAAATATTAACTCTTCTTCGGGATCTTCCTTTTGATTTGATCAATAGGGCTCCTTAGGTTGGCATTATGATCAAAATAAGTCCTCTAGGTTGACGTGAGGTAAGTTGAGAGAGTATTTGGGAAGGTTTTTGCAGAACCAAAAGGCCTTGAAGGTGTGATGAATTGGTTTGAAATTGGGTCTTTTTATGAGGGGGAGGAGGGGCTCTTTAGGAAAAACTGAAAGTAATAATTTATAATAAATTCATATTCAGTTTCTAATGGCTCCAAAGTGGATTATTAAAAGTCTAAGTTGGGGATGGGTCGAAATATTTTCAACCAATATATTTTAGAGAGGTTTGAGTCATTATATTAACATTTTTCTTTTAGTTTTAACTCTTTGTTAATTAGTTTAACACTTACAATGTCACATTTTATTTTTATAATATATAGTTAATAAACATTATATATACATCCATGAGACCCCCAAGTGGTACATTAATGATACAAAAATAATTATTTAATTCTTCTGAAGGAACCTTAGGTTTTTAGAAATAGAATATAAATTATTAATATAATATTTGTTTTAAAAAATCATTTAGGTCAATTATGACACTACTCAATAATTGATCTTTGTTAAAGTCTTAACAACTTTATTAATTCGAACCAAATTAATTTAAGCCTTAATAACATGTAATATTAACATATAAAATTCATGTATGTCATGAAAACTTTGATATTATATTTATTAAAATTTATAATACCAATTATTTGATTCGTTCATTAATATGGAAGATACTGCATCATTATTGTGTTATATATATTTTTAAATTTTCAATGTCTAAAAATTATAAATTAAATATAATTTTGTAGGAAATCTTTCTATATTTCTAATGAATATTTATAATCTAAAATATAACATATATAACCCTTTGTAAAAATTGTTTTTTCTAAAATATTTAAGCTTATGTCATATTTTTATTTTCATTATCTTAATTAATATAAATTGTCTCTATCACCTACATGTTGCTTCTTGGGGTCCAAAAAATAAACCCAAATATTCCCATGGTCGGTCATGTATCTACCAAAAATGTTAGGACACGTTTTAGGGTAATTTAATATTATTCTAATATAATTTTGTAACCCTTATTTACTGGATTTATGCCTTTACCATGGTAAATAAAATATTTACCGAAATAAGTATTCAAAATTTCTAAAAATAAAAGAAAACTATTTACTCAATTTGGAAGTCATGATTGCAAATATGGAATCCATTTTTCCAAATTCAAAACACAGAAGTGGCATAAATTAGTTTAAAATTATTTCCTGCTCTCAAAACAAAAAGCGTTTTTTAAGATATAATATCTATCAAAAGATTGACACTTTTCTTGTCCTATTTAATTGTGAAATTTTGTCTAATGACCAACATTATATTAAATGGTAAAAATATATTATAAAAACCCTTTAAAACCATTCAAATTAATAATTTATCTCTGTTAATTATTTTGATTAAAATATTTGTTTTTAATTAAAATTTAGTATTTTTTACTATTTATCATAATATAGAAGTTTTCTGAAAAGTACAAACATTTCACCCTAGTATAAATTAGATATTATGAATACAAAAATGAATTTCATTTTGAGAGATAAAATTTATAATATTTCAAAAAATATGTATTACTATTCATAACAGCTAGTTTGATTGGTTGTGGTGTGTGTTAGAACTCGAAGTTGCGTACAACACACGGTACTGCTATATTCAAAGAGAAACATACCGAGGTAGCAGGGGGTGTTTCATTGTAAATTTTTGATGTCCCCATTCTAAAAAAAATATTTATTTTGCCAAATATAATATATAATTGTTTAAAATATTGGATTTAAAAAGGGTTCACCATTAAAAGTTGGTAAACATGGATTTATGAAAAATAATTCTTTTATCTGAAAATTGAATTTGTTCTTAAATTATGTCTAAGAAACTCATAATATAGATTCTAAAATTACAAGAATTATATAAGGTTCAAAATTTAGTTAATACTATTCAAAACCTCTTTTGAACGGCTTGTTTTGAAAGACATGGTGAGCTTGAACTCGGTATTGCGTATAGTGCAAGTTATTGAATTATTTTGAACAAGTAACACACTATGAAATCATGGGGTGTTACAATATCATAGTTCAATTTGAAATTGTTAAATTTACTACGATTTAGTATTTATCCTTAATAAATGAAAATAATAACCAATTGGATATTATATTTACTACAATGTAAAATAGAATCATTTAAAGATGAGTATAATGTTTTAAAAGTATTCATTAATGAATTATATTCAATATATTTTATATTTTGTTTTAAACACATCCATATATTATTTATATTATAGGGTTGTAATATATTCTCTATTTATTATTAATTAATATGTAAAAATTAATTTATTAAATATTTGTTTAGGTTTTTCATACTAACATTTATAAAAAATAATAATCCTAGATTATTTAGTGTAAAGGAACCAAATAAAATTCATTTAATGAATTTTAGGAACATTATTATTTATATACATAATTTTTTGTGAAATATATCCATGTTTATCCATAATTTAGAATTAGGATTTGGAAATTATCATTTAGGATTATAAATATTCATCATTCTCACACATGATAGTTTTTAAGAACATTTTATTGGCATAAAACACCATTATTACCTGATAATGGTTTTGAAAAGTGAAAACCTTAAAATAAGACTAATACATAATATATTAAAGGGTTTTTGTAATAAAGAACAATTTAATTTCTATCAACAATTCATGTAAATTATATCTTCTATATTAACTTTAAATACGTAATTTCTAAATAGATTTATTTTATATATCCACAACTAATAAAAAATTAATGTAAAACTATTTATATAATCTATTATTTTTTTAATAAATCCATAGTAAAATTTCATTATAATATTTTACACAAAATTAGATTTATGTTTTCAAAATATTACATAAACCCTATTCAATAAAAATATTAAAATCATCAGAAATCAACATAATAATCAATTTTATTTATAGTGAAACATGTATTTAGTTCTTACATTTCTAGATAGTGACTAATGAAATATAAAAGTGGGATATAGAAAAAATATAACGATTTATAAATTATAAATTAAGTGATATTTTTAATTCTATCATAATCATAACTATAAATATATGTAGATCAAAATTAAAAAATTATTTTTAATTATTACTACAAATGAAAAATATTTTCAAAAAAATATTGATTTTTGTGTAATACCATGTAAAAGACATGTTAAATTTTGGTCTAATAGGTATAGAATCAATTAAAATAATATAAATGAAGAATAAAAATATTCAACTTATAAAAAAATTTATTTTATTAAATAAATAAATAAATAAAAATATCATATATTTAAAATAAAACATGTAAATTTTTCACATGATTATTCATTCCTTATTTATAAATATATATAAATTCTCCAAAAATATTAATATTTAATCATCATTATTTTATTAATAATATTTTCACCTCATAATTTATAATTAGATAGTATGTATAATATGATACTTATTTAATGAAATAAATTATTGATGAAAAATGAAAATTAATAATATATTTATATATATCTTATTTTAAAATTTAATATATTTTTATAAAAAAATATTTAATTCAAAATCATATATTCTAATTTTTTCCCATAAAAAACCCTTCAATATAATATATTTCAAGGATTTTTTGACCCTTTTTATCATATACACTGATATAACCTATACCATTACATGTGATATAAATAAAAAATTATTTTTATCTAACATAATAACATTATGATTCAATGATTATGATGCATCTGACATATCATTTCACTATATTTATTTTTATCAATTAGAATACATTGATATAACACTCAACATGATAATAATAAAATCATGTTTTGAATTATAATGTTTATCTAATTATCTTATAATGAAATAAAAATATAAATCCTTATTTTAGTATATTTGATGTAATCATATCTTAGATTATGATATCTAATATAATTCATTAATTTGTTAAAAATAAAATTATAGATTAGTCCATTTCATTTCACATCTATTGATATGTATTTATCATCAACTAAGATATCATGTGTTATTTTTTTTAATTTTTTAAAAAAATCCATTAATTTAGGTTTTCTAGGGTTGGATCTAATATCTGAAATGGTTGTTGGTGAAAAAAATAAATAATAATACATAAAAATTAAATTAAAAGATTATTTAAATAAATAATATAAATAAATATATACAAATAAATTCCATAAACATTTACAATTGGATGAATAAATACATAATTTTGATTCATGAGAATGAATCGAAAATAATATTTTAGCATCTTCAAAAATAATTTATATGTAAATTATACATCACTCATTTTAGACATAAATTCGATTAAGTAATTTGAAATAATTTATTTTTTGATGGGTTGGACAATAAGAGATTAAACCTTGTAATGCCATACATATATTCATTATAATGATTTATGGGTCTCATTTTATAGAATTATATTAAAATAATAAATAAGAACTAAATTAGAATATTTTTCAAATTTTTATGAATTATTTACTGAATTAAATAGTATAAATTACATAAAAAATTTTGAATAGTAAACAGAAACAATTATGTATTAAAATTTTGAAAAAGTAACTATTAAATTTTTATTTATTCAACACATCATCATATTGTTTTCTAAATTATATTTCATGAATAATATTATCACGAACTAAATTATATTGAGATGTGATATCTTATATAATAAGACTATACATGTATATCACTCAATGTGATGTAATTATGTTATGGTGAAAAATATAGACCTTAAAATACCATATGATATTGGATTTCATATAATTATATCCTTAAAATATTTTCTATGTATATTTGAAATCTAATAATGTTTTTCATTTTATAAAGATTTAATGAGAGTGTATAAAATAAAGTAAAATTAAAATAATATTTTCTAAATGGAGATATATGCAATATTATGAATGATATCCAATTTCTAATTCCTATTAATTCCACATATTAGTTAAAAATATTTTTTTATATTCATTATATTATTTTATTTTCTTATCAATTTATTGACTATTATAAAATTTTTAGTAACTTGATAAATTGGGCTAATAATTAATATGGTGTAAAATTTATAAATTGTCAATATCACCAACAAAATGTAAGGGGTGTAATTATAAAATATAATTATTTTATTGAAATTTTTTCTTTGGATATAGAAATTAAATTCATTCAAATGTATATTATAATTTCATTATTGATTTTTATAATTTCTAATCCATTCAGTTGAAGTGATATCTTTTAATAGGAGTATCCTTAAATCTTATAATATAATAAAATAAAATAACATGGAATATAATAATTATTTTTCTTTGATGTTTTTGATGGGACTAGGTCATCAGGGAAACATATTACTCTAATGACGAAATTGATCAATGGTTGGCACTGATCATGAATATTAATTTAATGAATTTTTTTACACTATCTTATATGGATGGGTAATTAAAGAGGATATTCATTAATAAATATTTTCTACAAAATTCCATTGAAAAAATTGATAATCTCTAGAGACAAAATGATGACCCTAACATGTATTTTAATGAAGCATTAACTAAATCTGATAGATACATGTCTATTTTTTATCATAAATTTAAATTAATTGATAGATTCTTTATAGGATTAAAAATTATTTCTTCCATTAATATAATTTTTAGATAAAAATATATCATAAATTTTTATATCACATATTATTAATTTCTATATATATTTTATAGTGTCTTAATGGTATTATAGAGTAAGATAATTTAAACCGAGAATGAATCTTCTTTCTATGATTAGAAAGTATCATAGTTAAATAATAATTTTCCACATATCAAATATAAGAAAATAAATACCTAGAGAATAATTAGTTGGGAATTTGAAAAAAATTATTTATAGAAATGAGTGAAAAAAGAAGATCGTTACCATATATTATTATATTTTCTGACTAATTTGTTGGATGGGAAAAATATTTCAATCAATTCACCATACAAGGTCGTATATTTCAATTATACAGATCTTGATCATTATTCTATGTAGTACATAAATTTAATTATAATTCAATATAGTTTTTACGAGTAACATCCATATATTGGAAAAAGGATAATTTTATTCCATTAATATTAATATATAGATCAAATAAAGGATAAAATGAAATCCATACTCATTATCCACACTGTAATGATATATATAAATATTATTATGTTCAACAATTCATTTTAAATATATAAATTTTTAATGAAATATTTAATCATTAAACCCAATATTAGAGGTATATCATTCCTTAAAATGATTAGTGATGAAATTTTGTATCTCTTCTGTATAAATCATAAGGCATAATCATTTATGATAGGGTACTTAGTAAAAAGTCATATTGATTTCATTATTTTTATTAAATTTCATATTGGATAGTGATTTTTTCTCCTTATATGAGGCCAATATTAATTATCAATTGATGTATATCAAATTTCATATCCAAAAAAATATTGGTTTTATATATAAATTCAATGATAAAAAATAATTTTCATTCAAATAACCTTTACACATATGGTTCATGTTTCCAAACTAAGAGGAAAAATAAACAAATAGTTACAACCAATTAAAATCTAATCATTTAAAATATATATATTATGTATAAATAAGATGATATATTCATATATGAGTAACATAAACGTTCACAAAATTATAATATTATGTTCATAATAGAATATACACTTAGTAATACTACAATATCAAAAATCCTCTTAAAAAAACCTATATCTAATTATAGGAACAAAATGTGCAACTATAATGGAATTTTTATATAGGGTTCTTATAGGGAGGTAAATCAATATGGAGTGCACTTATATTTCTATCCAAAATTAATGATTTTTAAATGACCATTATAATCAACTACCAAGTTTTTAATAAGGAAGTGATAAATAAATATCATTTATCATGGCATGATGAGGTATTCAATCTACATCATAGAGACCATTTTTTATAAAAAAATTTTCAATCCAGATATCATAATTCAACATAAAAAATTAATACAGTTCAAAAATCCAATTATACATATGATATGGTAACTATGTATTCATATAGTTGTCCTTATAATTTAACAAATTACCATAAATTATACTAAATTTGATAAGTAATTTTTTTTATAATTACATTATAAATTTTTTTGAGAATTTACAGATTAAATTCTCATATATTATAATGGGGAAAAATAGAATATGGGAATTTATCAATGTTCTTAAAATAGTTATAATGGATAATTTATTCAATATATTAAGTAATTGTGAATTGTTGATATAATATGTGATATTTTTCGCGTATGTAACCATTAATAAATTAATATCTATATATCATTTTAATATAGTAATGACTCATTAATAGTCATGATTATTTATGTGGATTAGTAGTTATATATATATATTTTATGTATTTTTTCTATATTATTGTAATTCATATATATTTTTCAACTCCTTAACAACATAAACATAGATGGGTGTTTTGTTTATAAGGATAAATTTTTATAAAGTACTTTTATTCAGAACATTAAGAGTATAACGATATTCATTTTCCATGGACTATGTATTACCCCCCATGTTGAGATAGATTTTTTATTCAAATATAAGATTTATAAAATATAGTGGGATACACTAAAATAGTAAACAATAAGTTTATATTGTATAATTCATGTGGAAAATTATCCAATGTATTATATGGAGTTAGTTATTATAATTATCATTTTGAAAATTTGAAGACATTGTTACGACCCTGAAATTAATCAATGGAATTACCCATTAATATAATTATGTTATATATTATAAAACAGATATATGAATTATATAACCAAATAAAAAATTATTATCCTTAATGATTAAATCAATAGGTGGTATTTATTGAAATTAAGGGACCTATACAGATTGAATAGTGACCTGACCATCCGAATAATAATATGTCCATTATGAATAGTAATCTAGCCAATAGAATAATATCCAAACCTATAAAAGTGTAAATCTAGTTTTGGAATAATGTATATTAAGATTGGATATATTAATATAAGTGAATACGTAAATATAAGTTTTAAAATGATAAATTTTTTTTTTTAATTTTAGTGAAACGAAATTTTTTATATTAAATTTTATTAATAATTCAAATATTTAAATGAAAATTTATTTTCATAAAATTATATTTTTTCTGTATTCTAATTATAATATTATTTAATGATATCTTCATTAATTAATCAAATTACCATAACATCAGTTATAATTTTAAAAGTGGGTTTTCTACAATAAATGGTGATTTATATAAAAATTAAATCCATCATATGTGGAAAACTATTTTAAAAAAATGGATTTAATTTCTAAAATATAAACACAAATGAACTCTTTGGGAGAAATTTTGGGATTTTTCTAAGATAATTGAATTTGTGTAGAATAGTAAAATACGGAAACCTACAGAAGTGAACAAATATAAATTATTGATTCATGAATATTGTATGGTTGATGAAAGTAACCATTGTTTAGAAATAACCTAAACCATTTGATTAATATAGTTATTGGAATCCAAATTATTGATATTATTGATCTAAAATAGGAAAGGAAAGAATATAATAATAATAAAACAACCCTCTCAGCCCCTCATAAATAAAACACCTCACCACCCATTCTCCTCAGACCTTCATATCCATGAATAAAATAAAAAAAAACAAATTACCTTCCCAATACTCCTCCGCAAATTTAATTAACGATGGATTTAACATAATTGAAACACCATGTGTCTCAAGATAGTTCTTAAAATATATTCAAGATGGAAAATCTTCCAATATCTTATTTTAAATCCATTATTTATTCAAACTTCACAACATATTTTCTTATCAAATCATGCATGATAAATCTAGTATTATATATACAGAATAATATTTTTAAAATTTAATATCAATCATAAAATGTTATTAATGTTCCTTTAATTGAAAAATGAAAACATCACCTGTGATATCCCGATTCACTCCCATTATTGATAATGTTTTTTAGTTTTTCATCACCACATTAAATGATGGTCATAAACCATATATTATGGTAAAATAATATTTTAATATACATATTATAACATATTCCAAGTACGAGATCCAATAAATAAAAATAATATTAAATATAACCTTGCATTTTCATGATTGTTGTAAAAACAAAAAAAAATTAATTAAAACATTTTAATCTAAATTTTATCTAATGAATCATCATCATATTATATAAAAAAAAATATATGATAAAATTTAAACATATATATGTTCATTAGTAGAATATAAATATAGTTCTAGTGAATTATTTTCATTTCACATAAACATCCATACTTGTATACAAGTGACCTGAACAAGAAAATCCTGAAAAAGAAAACTCCTAGAATAAGAAAATTGATATCTATTATTTATCAAAATTTCCATAAATAAATTAATAAAACAATATAAATAAAATAAATGTGTTATAAGTTTTGAATTTATTTAAAAATCATAGTAATTTGATTATCCAATTTATTAAGTTCAAGTGAAGGAAGCATTCAGACATAGTGTAAGTGGATTCTCGAACTGAACTCACATTCTTTGTGTTATGCCTCTTTGTTTCCAAATTACAGTGTGAATTTTTTTAATAATATTTTAATATTATCTAATTTTTCTTAAATTATATTTTCCATATACATTTTTTAAATTTTTTGTTGAAAAATTCAATGATTTTCCAAAATAACTGTTCTTTCAAAAAAAACATTTAAACTCCACTTGAGGTGTTTCTTCTTCATTCAAAAATGATGAATCTTATATAAAATATGTTTGTACCTTTTTCAATTTAGAAGCCAAATATTACTTATGGTTGATGAAATTATTCTGAAACCAATTTTTTTACATTGGTAACTTTATGATTTTTTTGTAGCACATTCTCTATGGAATCCATGATTATTAAATTCTATAATGTGATGGGTCATCCTAAAATTATATAGTAATCCAATACACTGGGTAATGTAATTTATATCTAGAGATAATGAAATATACACATGAAAATAATGGTATATTTGTTCCCAATGACTATTTTATGGTCATTCACCAAGGTTATGTTTGAACATGGTATTATTTTTGTTCATAACTATCTACGGTATTTGACTACTAAGACATGATGTTTTTTAATGCATTATCAGATTCAATTGAATTATTAATTGTTTCTAAAATGATTCTAATAATTATCCCATGGTTATTATATGATGATGATGATTATTATTTTTAACTATGTTATGTTGATTCATTTTTTTATTTATCCTCTAAATAGGATTTTAGCTCACCCATTAATTTGATGTATATCCATAGATGACTCTATGTACAAAAGATAACATTATCATTATAAGTATAAAGAATATGTTTTTCAATAAATGATTATTTTTTTATGTACGAGTCACATATGGTTCTACTTTTACAAAGACTCTAATCCTTTGGATGCTAATTTTGTAACCCTATTATGTTGTTTATCATAAAAATTATGTAGTGGTAATGTAAGAAAATTTGAGTCCATATAGTAAGGAATAGAGTGCAGTTTAATGAATTTGTGAGTTATGACATGAGAAGTCTAGTGAAACCCCTTAGGAAAAGACCATGTATATATATAAATCCAAAAAACATTCTATTAAATATGTACTAAACGTAATGATCTTATAAATAATTTATATTTAATTAGAAAATAATAATAAATTATATATTCATCATCTATTGAATTAATTTTTGTTCAAATTTTTTATGGTTTAAAAAACTGTGGGGACTAGGGGAAACCATTTCAACAGCCCCTATAAATAAAAATGAAATGATTTCCCAAACAACATCCCTAGTGCCTTAGGTGGTGGAGTTCAAAACATCATGTAATGTTTTACCCAGATATATTAGGTTGAGAATAATAACTTGAACTATGTGGAATATCTGACTTCACCGAAGAGGGAGAAACATTCAATTGATTCTTTCATGCAACAAAGAGCATCAGTGTTTTGTGGTTCATTTGATCTAGTAGTCACAAAAAAGTTGTTCAACGCAATTGAGAAGATCATTGCATTGAATCATTTTTATGACAATGACAAGTTGAGTTTGGATATTTATTGATTAGATATAGAGGATGATCAATGTTGGGTGTTGATTAAAAAGACTAAACTGAAGGATAAAATATAATAGATGGATTGTGAATATATTAATAAAATATTTCTTAAAGGTACTGTCCCCAAAACTTACTACGAAATTGAGATATAATTCCTAGAGCTGTTGTAAATGAAAGCTAAATATGTCATCAATTATGAAGAAAATGTCCAATGATTTCAATTTATGCCTCGTGTTTTGTTATAAATAAATATAGCTAACTAAATTAATTCTTTATTATTTTAAAACATCACATTCAAATTTCCCTAGTTTTTACAGTCATTGGGATTTATGAATAAGTTGTTAGATGTTATCTAAAATTTGAGATGGAGATTAGAGAATGTAACCATTACAATGGTTATTAGAATGTAATAACGGAGTTCAATTCTTGTGGATGTAATAAAAAAGTGCAATGAAAGACCAACCACCCAGATTTCATTATTATTGGAAGAATCATCATGAATCTCCCTCAAAGATACAACGAAATGTTATAACTATGGGATAGGAGCCACCATGCTCATGATTGTCTAAGAGTCATAAATAATCTATCTAGTGTGATATGCTAAACGAAAACACCACCCAAGGTACAATGATCCCACTGTTAGGAGAAAGGGCACTATGAAAGCTGGTTCACTAAACCTCGATTAATTGAGGTTGTTCAGTGTCAACAACCACGAAATCAAAAGGAACATATAGAGCTTATGCCATCACTACTACTAAAGTGGAGTAGGAAAACAAAGTTATTCAAGGTAAACATCATTTTCACTCGTGAATGGAAAAAATACTTTTTTGATATTGGTTATATGAATTCCATTTTTTAGTTCATGTTTTCTAGAACTATTGAATCAAATCCCTAATACAATGATTTAGAGATATACATAACAACACGTACTTGTAAAATCATTAAAAACAAAATGTTGTAATATTATGATATGGGGGAATGTGGGAAGATTCTATAAGAAAATATCATAATACATACCTTGGGGGAAATTGATGTTGTAATGGGCATGGATTGGATTTCAATATACAGATCACACATAAATTGTTAGGAATAGAAAAAAATTATATACCATCCCACACACGACAAAAAACAATAGAAGGATAATGATTCTCCTTTTTAAATTCCATAAATATTTTGTGCGGTGAAGAATATGAAGAAGAATACCCTCCCCCATTGATTCATTAAAAACAACTAACTTGAGAAGAATTTCAAATTGATGGAATATAATGATGTATTTCACGATGAGTTTCTAAGATATTCCCCAAATAATGAGGTAGAGTACTCAATAAAATATATAACTGGAGAAAATATTATCTCTAAATATCCTTATAGTATGACCCCTATCGAAATAGATGAGTTAAAGAACTAGGTGTGAGAGAATTCGGACAAGTGTTCCATATGCACTGATGCTCTTCCATAGGGTGCAATAGTGAATTTTAAAATTACAAATGATGGGTCAATATTGCTATATATCAATTAACAATAGATCAATAAGATCACTGTAAATAACATTTATCATCTTTCCATGATTTCATTCATTTTCGATCAATTATGAGGATCTAGATACATCTCAAAGTTGTATCTTCAATCTTGATATCATTAACTAATAATGAATAAAGAAGATATTCTGATGGATTATTTTCTTATAAGGTATGGGAACTATATGTTTCTAGAAATTTTATTTAGAATTACTAATACCCCTATAAAATTCATGGATTTTATGAATAGAGCCTTTAGAACTACATATACATTAATGTGGTAGAGTTTATCAATTATATTATAATGCACTATAAGAGTAAAGAGGATAATTTATAACAACTAAGGATATTTGAGGTTACATCAATGAAGGAATAATTTTATTCCGCATTCCAAAAATATTTCTTTTGTAAGAACAATGTCACATTCATAGTACACATGTTTACAATTGAGGTAATTTCTATGGAACCGTCATAAAAATGATATTTAGGAAGGGTCTAAACCCACTTGTGTAATGAAAATCCTAATATTTCATGAATTAGTTGGGTACTACTACCGTTTTGTGAGGAATTTCTAAAGATTTTATAGACCACTAACTATGTTAACAACTAATGGGGTAAAGTATTTCTAGATGGATTAATGGGAGGAAAGCATCATGGAGGTATGAAATAGTCTAATCACTGCCCTTGTAATCATACATCAAATATGTGGAGATGGTATTATTATATATAGTTATGTTTCAAAGAAAATATTGGGTTGTGGACTAATGCATAATGATAAATGGAAATTTTATGCCTCACGATATTAGAATATCCATCTGTAGAACTACTCGATTCATGATATAGTTATATATGCTATTATTTTCTCATTTAAAATGCTTCATCACTACCCTTATCAAAAAAATTATGACCTATATTTTGATCAAAAAAGCCTATAATATATATTATCATAGAAGTAAAAGAACATGTATGAAATAACATAGTTTGAGACAATTATTGACTATGATTTCCTAAATGATTACCATATGAGAATGGAAAACTATGTAGTTGATGCTTATAACAGAAAATAACCTGCTACTCTATTCATGATGCAGATGATAAATACCATATATTCATTGATATGTAATGGATGGATATGAAAAATTAGAATGGAAAGCAATATATCCTACCATACACGTATTATTTTTCAACCAAATATCCAATAGATGATCATGTAGCCATAAACGAATGATATAGAGATACCAATGATGGAAAAATTGGTACTAAAAGGCAATAAACCTGAGTTACACATCAATGACGATGGTGTGATTTTTTTGTAACTAGTAATTTTTTCCTTCATCACCTAGTAAACATAAGGTGTTATTGGATAACGTGCATAGCTTATGTTTCTCCATTTATCCTATAAATAACAAGATGTATCGTGATTTTCATGGGACCCTTTGATGGGGAAAAATGAAGAAAAATATTAATGATTATATCTTAGGGTGAATTGGATGTCAACAAGTTCAACAACATTAATAGATATCCAAAAAGATGATGGGACCATTCCTTATTACTAAATTAAAAATGATTTAATATCACTATGTATTGTTTCACGGGACTTTTAATGACCTAAAAATGAAGAAATGTGATGTGGGTTATAGTAGATCAACTCTTGAATAAATCACAATTTATTGATATTTTGTATGATCTATCTCTTCAACTAAATTCCATGATCATTGTGAATGTAGTGGTGCAGATGTATGGAGTTCCAAATTCAATAATCACATATCATGATCCAATGTCCACATTAAAATTATACACAATTCATCAAAATGTTTGGAGTAACGACTCAATTTCAGTGTGCCTTATTAACCACAAATATATTACAAATCAAAAAATACTATTCAAAAACTCTTGGAAATGCGGAGAGAAAACAAAATGGAATTTAAAGGCGGATGAGATCAGCATCTCCCATTGGTTGACTTTTCATATAAAACTAAATTTCACTCATGTATTCAGGTGGCTCCATATGAATCTCTATATGGGATGTGATACAGAACTCAAACATGTTGGGATAAAGTTGGAGAAAAATCTCCCAATCCTGCTGCTCATTTTTATGTGTGATTGTGATTTTTCTGATAAAAATTTTGACAATGAATCATTATCATTGGTGTTTTCCAATATTGTTTTGTAAGGTGGCATATTTTCCAAGTAATTTCCAATTTTTTGGGATTCAAAATCAAGAGATTCTTTTTGTAAAAGGAATGATTTTTTAAAAGGAATGAATACTATGTTGACCATGAATCATAGTCCATAGACCAAATATGTGGTAAAATAATGGATGAAGGATATTATAAAATGTAATAATTTCCAAATAGGAGTGCTATGAAAACTATGAGGCTCACCACACAGACTGTGTTGTGAAAATGAATAACATGAGAACTAATGTTCGCGACATGCTTGAATTTCATGGGAAGGCCTTAATTTGTGGTTGAGAGGTATTGATTCTTGTTTAGAAGGAATCATCCTTTATAGGGGGGAAAAGTAATTATATATACCACATAACATATAATTTGGTAAATGATATACATCATAAAAGATTTTTCTAATTCAGATTAGTGGGATTTGTGAAAATATATACTTACATAATGACTGTAATTTAAATCCCATAATATATAGATAATTTTATTAGATTACATCATATATCTAGAAACAAATTTGGAAAATTACAATTTGGTTATTGAGAGAGGATTTTGTGATGTGATGTGGTTTGTGAGGGAGAATCCCATGAAGGGTGAAGTAGTTCATTATAGATCATTTCTATAAAGGAGGCAGTTCACATGGAATGTTTAAGAAAGGGATTCTGGGGAATTGTATCCCATGAGGGAAAATATTCTATGAAGTATAGGTGGTCTAGGGAAAATTAATACATCCACAAAGCTTGGATTACACATGAATTAAGAGGTAGTATGCAAAGAACTAACTCCATGTAATGTAACATTGTACATCAAAGATTCAAGGTAGTTCATGAAGAGACTAAAATTGTTCATCAAATGCAATTTTCAAAAAATATTTGTATGTGGAAATGTTTATTTCATCTATGGTTGAAAAAATGACTTCAAAATAGAATTTATCTACAACTAAGGATGTATGTATTCATGAAAATTAAGTGACCTATAAGTCAACAAACTATGTGTGGATTCGTTCTAGAGAAGTGAGAAAATGAAGTGGAAGAAGGTGTTCTATTACACTTGATGTGAGAAAGAGAAAGATATATAAAGAGTGTGCCTTGGGAAATTTGTGAGTAGAACCTATCAATATTAAATGTAGTCATCCTTGGAATAGAATTGACCTTTCTAAAATCATTTACTGGCAGTGAGCCCTAGTTTATTTGGTACATTGGAACATGGTCATTTTATGCTCTTTGGATGTACCCCAGAGTGGGTTAACCTTGTAAAACACCATATATCAATGTCCTTTATTTTTTGATTTAAATTCTATAAATCATTATCAAATAAATTTTGAAGGGATAAGATAAATATAAATAGTAAAGTGAAAACAAAGTGACCCTTATTAATAAATTTTACAAGATCAAGTGGGGAAAAAATAATTTTAGAAATAATATCCATACACTGATTCACCCCCCCACCTAGGGTATCTATGACCCTTTTAAACCTAACATCAATCAATATAAAAAGTTAAAAAAGTATCTTAGATTGAGAAATAGTGTTATAATAATAAATATCAAATGTATTTTGAGTTTTACCACAGATACAATGTCTCCCATTGAATATCACAACTGAATAGAGTCTTGTGATTTGTATGGAACAATATTCTTTGAAAATGGTACAATAGAACCATTCAGATCCTTGATTATATATGAGAAATGGAAAACTAGATTTAACATCAACAAAATATGGAACAACTTCATGACATGTTACATTTATATCTCATGAGTAATTTCAAATATGACCTCTCCAATATATTGAATCTGTAGGTGGTAAAACTAGATAATGAATTATCATATAAATAGAATATGGTGAATATATTAGTCCATAGATACAATGTCCTACTGAAAAAGGCAACATACCTTATATATGTTTTGTGTAAGAACAATAATTAAGAAGAGGATACATGGGATCTCAAGGAATCTATGGAAGAGAAAAACCCATATATATTTTAACCCTATTATGTAAAGTTATATTTCGAGAGTGAAATTTCTAAGGGGGAGAATGTAACTACCGAAACATTTATCATTTTAATTTCACCGTCTTAAAATTTTATTATATAGTATTAATATCTACATATATATATATAATAACTAACACAATAAAATAATTATTCTCAAGAATAATGAATGAAATAAGTCATTTATATGGAAATTAAATAACCTATAGCGATATAATATAAACATAATCATTTGAATAGTAATATTACTATCAATAATATTATTATGGACAATAGAATTGTAACCTCGGCTATGAATGTATATCTTAAAATATAATATGACATAAATTAAAATATAATATTTTATATCATATAATTATTAAAAAATGGTTTAAAATGATAAATTATGTTTTGCTATTTTTGTGAAACCTAAATGTTTACATTCAATTGTATAAATAATATAATGACATTAATGAATTTTTATCTTCATAAAATATATTCATTAGTAAATATATAGTTTTATTATAGTTATACAACATTTTATGAGTTATTAACTATTTTTTAACGTTTCATATTGTCAGTTATAATATGACAATTGTTATTTTTTGAGTCTATAATGCTTTAAAATAAAAAATAATTTTCGCAATTTAAGAATATTATTTTCATAAAATGAAATAGATTTTTCAAATTAAATTCTATAAAATGACTATGGGGAATTTCAATAATTTTTCTAAAATAGTTTACTATTTTGTGATTAATGAAATACATTAATTTATAAAATTTAATAATTACATTAATTATTGATTCATGGATGATGTATGAATGTGGTAAGAAACCATTGGTTTGAACTCCCCAGAACCATTAACTATATTTTTTAATATGAATTAAAACAATTATTAGTATTGACCTAAAATAACAAACTAATGATTATGATATTAAAAAAACACACACCCCTCCTCTGCATGTAAATATCACCCCTCACAACCCCTTCCCCTAACACATATAATGTCTTTATTCTTGTATAAATCCATCCCAATATCTATACACGTAATATTTATAACATAAAAGAGATACTATTATTTACAAAAGACCAAACCCATGATCCTTATGGTGGTTCTCTATGAAAAGATATTCAAGAGGTAAAATCCTCCACCATTCTCTTTTACATTAATTTTTCCTCGACCATATCCTCATATACTCTATCATAAAATGAATTGTAAATAAATTAATACATATATAATATTATTACATTGTTTAAAATAATTATCCAACATGAAATCTATTCTCTTATCATTTTATCCTAAAAATGAAAACATCATCTGTGATGTTACAATTGAACACCTTCATCAAAGACAATTGTTTTCCACATCCACCTTCAAGACTATTAATAAAACAATTATTATGGTTCAATAAAATTTTAATATACATGTTTAAAAAAATATTAAGATTTTCAACCAATATATCAGTTGATATTAAACATAATTATATATGTTCATGGAGGTCGTAAATACCACCAAAATAAATAAAAACATTTTCATCAACATTTTATCTAATTAATCATCCTAATATCATATAATAAATTTATATTTTAGACCATTTGAACAATTTGAATTAATTAATATCTTAAAATTTACATTATAAATAATTATTCTCATTTTACATGAACTACCATACTTTTATACAAGTGAACCAATCATGAAATACATGAAAACAAACACACTTAGAATGATGAAATTGAAATCTATTACTCATCATAACAGTCATAAACAAACTTAATAAAACAACAATAAATCAAATACATGGAGAATATGATCTGTATTTAGTAATTATTGAATGTAATTATAATATCCCTGATAATATGTGGATGGGAATTAGGAATTAAAACATATGGTATGGGGATATTCAAACCCCACTATATTTCATTGGTTTATAACTATATAATACAAAATTTCATTGTAGATATTATATTAATATTTTTTAGAGAAAATTTCATTATTATTATCTTTTATTTTCTTGTATATACATGTTTCCAATATTTTTTTAAAAATTTAAAATATTTTAAAAAAGAAATATTCTTTACAAAAAACATTTTTACTCTGCTTATTTTTTTTATTTCTTCATGTAAAAATGATGAACTTTATATCAAATATATTTGTCAATTATTCGTTTAGAAACCCCATGTTTACTCATGAGGGATGAACAAAAAATGAAATCGATACATTTATATGGGGTACCTCATGTATTTTTTTATTTACATTAAATGTATAATGCATGATTTTGTTAATGATCTAATTTGACAGTTGTACCTGAATTATATACCACTCCAATGCATTGGGTAATCTGAATTTTCTCATGAGATAAAAAGAAATATTCATGAATATTATTTTAAAACTTTCCACAATAATTATTTTATAGTTATTCAAATATTTTATGTGTGATTATGATATTATCATTTTTCAAATCTATGTGTGGTATTTGATCGCTAAGACATGATGTTTCATTTTCATGCATTTACACATTTTATGCCTTTATCCAATGACTCCCTCATGATATTGATAATGATCCCACATTAATTTTACTATGATTATTATTATTATAATGATAAACCATTATATTTCGATTTTTGTCCTTATTTATACTCTTTCGAGTAATTTATTTAACCCCTTTCCTTTATTTATATCTATAGGTGAATACATTTATTAAAGAGAGCATGAGATTTAGAAGGATAAAAAATAATTTTTTAATAAATATGTTTTGATTTTTTATTTACATGTTTTGTATGGTTCTAGTTTTTTCAAAACATTAAAAATGTAGATCCTGTCTTTTTAACGATATTGCATTATTCATCTTTAAAATGATGTAATAGTTCTGCATGAAACATAGGTTCTCAATATTCATTATATTAGGGGTGAGAAGTTTGATATATATAATAATCATAAAATGAAAAATATTATATTAATATAATACAGTTAAACATGAGAAAATTATGATTTCTATAGTTAATGAAGGATTAATAACACTCAAGAAATTACTAATTTTAGAAATAGATCATTCTATAGTGTTGTTATTACAAATCTCTTTCTATATCATCTATAATGATGATTATAAGAATATAAAATATGTATGTAAGTGTTATGGATGGAAATTGAAATAATATTGTCACGAATGATGTTATTACTTTCCCAAATGATGTCCCAACCATCCCTTTAAAAATATTTTTGAAAATATTTGGAGGACATAGAAAAAAAAACTAACGAAGAGTGAAATAATGGCAAGATACAAAATTTTATAAAAATAATTTTAAATATTTTAGAACCAGTTTATGTTTTCCATTGATTCCCAAATTAATATAGGAGGTGTCGGATGATTCACATTTCTTATCATTCTCTAAGACTATAAGAAGAACAAAAAAGTATTGTTTTCATTAAAATAAATATTTTTTGGGATTATATAAATAAATTGGTTTTTTAATATTCTATAATAAAAATTTAATTCCATATATTTATTGTAAGCTATTAGAAATATTTTCATCTAACAAAATCATTAATAATACCAATATATAATGGGAAGTATAGATATTATATTTAATATTCCAATGATATAAAAACAAAAAATACCATTTATGTTTTGGTTGATCCAAATAAAATAGTAGCTCACATCATTTACAATGAATATTATTCAAATTTGTATTTACGTAAATATATACATATAAATACATATAACTATATATATAATGTGGAGGATATAAGGGGATCTACATATGACATGTTCAAATCATTATATGACATTTACCAATGTGTTAATATATAATTAGAAGCCAAAAATTAAATATTGAATTGAATATTTTTATAAATTAGCATCCTCAAACTGATTTAAAATATGAAAAGACAATTATAAGAAAGAAAAACACTCATAAATGATAATAAATGGATATAATAGGATGTTAGTATAATATAACCAATTCTTTGAGACATAATGTGAAAATTAATTTTGCAAAATAAAAGAAATGGTTCCATATAGAACTTTATGTTAGAAAATATTTAAATTTTTTTTTATTGATTGAGAATAAATGTCATCAGGATTTCAAATTATGAATTAAAGGATAGAAATGGTTAACATTTCTGAAAAACCATTAAATGACCCTGAGCATGTTAAAATATTTATGTTGATAATAACTGTAATTGAATATAATTCAATGATAATGGAATATTATTCCTTAAAATATAAACTAGTAAGTGAGTATGATGTTCTATAGGATGGAATCATTTATACCTATCTATATTAAGAAATTAAATATTATTAATCCCAGGGGAAATGTGTAAAATAGAATATACTTTCAACTAAACATATTTCCAGTTAATTATACTTATATATATATATATATATTGGAAATTTTTTATAGATTACTCAAATGTATTATTCTTGTGTAAAATTTGGAAATAGTATCTTAAATGACAAACAAATAGTGATTATCATAGATAATATAAAAAAATATAGTGAACAAAATTACATTCTTTGTCATGTTATATTTTAGAAATCATAAACACAAATAATTAACTTGGTAACTCAACAATTTAATGAAATAATGGTATCCCTACTAGTTCTCATATCATCTTATGAATTCAAATTTATAGGATTAAATTTTATATGGAAGACATCATTTAATATACTATTATTTCTCTATTATGGCGTAAAATAATAGTACTATTTATTATAAAATATTCAAACAATAAGGTAAATTACACATATAAATTTTGTACCAAAATTAAATAAATGAAAAGGAAAGAACATGATGTTACTTATTAATTCTAAGAGAACAAATAATATTTTTACATTCCTAGTAAATTTTATAAATAATAATATATAGTAAATATCAATAAAGATAATGAATATGATCTAAAATACCATTATAACATAATCATACATAAATAACAATATGTGGAGAATACATAAACAAATACATAAAAATATTTTCAATGATATCATCTTTAAATCATTAAAATTCAATGCATTTAGTGAAAATTAATTAATGATTATAGTGATATTTTCATATGTATTTAATGGGATATATTGGATGTTAATGGGTAAATAATAATATTAAATACTAACTTTAAGGGATAATGTGTTCATTGGATAAATTATAATATGAAATTTAAATTATTTTAAATAATATATATGTTATTTTAATTCAAATGGATGCACACATTAATTAATTTATAACTAAAATTATTATATAATTAGTAAGAAATGATTTATACAGTGAGACATTTTGTATCAAACCAACATAAGATATAATTAGTTCAATAGTAATACATAAATCCAAATGTTATGATATTCAGGTTCTTTTGTATTGATTTTATTTTATGTAAAATATTTAATTAATTTCAATAAAAGTGTAAAATTATATCAGATTTAAATTTTATTTCTATGAAATAAAGATTCCTCTATTTGTAAATATGATTTATTTTAAGGAATATGTAAATATCATTATAATTAATGAATTAATGAATCCATGATTCTATTTTTATACCTTAATTATTAATATATATATACCATGATTAGATAATAGATCAATTTTATAATTATATGACCATATATTTTTAATTAATAGATTCATAATATTACTCACTCAATTAGAATAAAGTTAAAACTATCTAGTTTTCTAGTGATAATGTAATAAATTAATATATTAATACTCATTATTAAATGATAAATAAAAATTTTATGGAATAAAACAGAAAAAATTAAAATACATATCAAATGACATTAAAATATTAAAAACCATTGTATAATTACACTTTCATCACTAAAAAACACTAAATCTTAAAATTAAATTATTTAATTTTAACATAAGACATAATAATGAAAAATATTTCAAATAATATAAAAGACTAATCCATATTTTATAACCCATTAAAAGGGACACTATTGTCTTACCGAACCACTAATAGTCAAAATTATATAATAATTACATAAATGTTTATCGTATCTATAATTTTTCTAATACAGTGGCATTAATATTTTATGATCAAAAATTTAAGTCCCTAATATATAATTATGTAGAAATGAGTAAAATAAATTATCCATCTATTTATTTTAATGATTTCAACACCTAATAAAGTTCAATAATTGTATATTCATCTTATTTCTTGTTCTCATAAAATTTATAATTCCAGTTAAGATTTAATGTCTTCCATTGATCCAAATGATCATTTTAATCTTAAAAAACCTCTATTTATTAATTAAAAAAATGTGTCCAAATAAGTTTTTTATTATTTATGAAAATGTATCATGGTTACCCTTGATTATGGATTTCTCAACCTATTAGTAGAATTTTATGAAGGGTTTCCCTGATCTGCATACAACAGTTATTGTTTGATTGGATTCAACCAATACAAAATAATTATTTATTTTTCATTTAAAAAAAATTGAGATCTACTTAAAAGTACATCATAGATATTCTGATTTTATGAAATCCATGAAAAAATAAATCAGAATTTTAAAATATATAAACTATAAATATCAACGAATAAATGAAAAACATATCCCTAAAACATATTACATATTAAGTGAATGAATTTATACAAAAATATATAAGTAAAATATAATCACTAATAAAACAGAAATAAAAAGAAGAAAAAATTATACTAGAAAGCATTACATGGATCGATACAACATATTATTGATAACCCAAATTAAAAAAATAAACAAAAACACCCACGTCAACATCCTATGTGAATCTTTCTTATACATTACCACCAACACACCTGATGAAAAACCTAGAGGATCAGTCCCTAAAATAAACTGGAACATGAAAAATTTTTATTAAAATAGGTTAGAGAATAAAATTGGAACATGTTTCCTCCCAACACCCCCTTTAAGACCATGAAAATGAAATACAGTTAATTGGAGTTTTAAAATAAAAAATATATAAATTCAATATTTGTTATTTTATTCAAAAATAATAACAATAGATAAAAATTTAAAATCATGCAAAAAAATTATGATTGAATAAATTCCAAAATATATCATTCATTTTATTCATTAAAATAGGAAAAAAATAAATTCTAGGAGAGGAAATTTATCTCAAATAACTATTCTTTTTAAAATTTCAACATGAAAGGGATATATCCCAAGCCTTTAAGACATATTCTATATAAAATTTGGAAATCCCATTTTTAGTTTTTAATAGATTCATACCATCATAAATAACAATAGATAAATAGAAATAAATAAATCATAGACCAAACATCCTAAAATTAGTACTTTCACGTTCTTCATGATATAATCAAGAACTAACAACCATGGAAATTCCTATGAGATCTGAGGAAATCTCGAAAATTAAAAATTAAAATCCCATATATTATATTATATTTTTTTAAAATGATTCAATTTTATAGACGATAATATATCATTAATATTCAATAGTTAGTTCATTTTTATGTTCTTGGTCACTCCCTTTTTTTAAAAATTGAGTTTCTAGGACTGTTCAATATGACTTTTTCTCAAATTCATTATTTTTTCATGGTGTTATAGAAGTATTTAATTCTATATTTTATTATTACTAAATTATATTGTTTATTTATATATACTAAAAAAATCATGGACCTTGGTTATGTGGTTACATGGCATGACCTAGAAAAACATGCCAAATTTGTGGGGAGAAAATTGATGTAATCTTTTGATCCCATTGGTCTCTTGTAACACCTTGGTTTTCAAATAAATACACAATTTTAAAATAAAAAATTTGGTCATATATCATACTAGATTTTCTCCAAATCGTACAACTAGTGTTCTCTTATTGTGTATTTTCCTCACTCACAATAACCAAATATAACATCCAAGAGGTCACTTGTCCTGGAACTACTACAATCCATCATCACTTAATTTCACATTTATAATAATTTAGGTTATAAAACATAAATTTGAACCATTATTTGAGTTAAAATCCTAAATCAAATCGATATATTTGAATTTATCAGATATATATTTGTTATGATGGGTTAATTTTTTGGATGCTTTTCAAGATGTGTGTGAGTGGGGAAAATGTACACTGAATTAACATGGGGGTTTTTATGGGGGAAGTCATTAGATTGATAAGTGGCCATAATGTGTAATATCTTATGGTTTTCATGGAATGTAAATGTTGTATTATTGGAGAACAATGGGGTTACATTACATGCTTTATAGACTATGTATTTCAGGTCATGGAAGATGGTATCACATATAATTGATATCCTAATATGGATAGGTATTAACATTGTTTATGGTTTACACTCTACAATAAGGGCGTGGTTCTATAACAGGTTTACAATGTAACAAAGCTGTAAAATTGGTTATTAAATGTATAAATAGTACTACCAATTATATAAAGGTCCAAATTTATTTTTATAAGTCTTCATAGTAATCATTATATAGTTAATCATGAATAGATTGGATTGTTGTTTGGATTATTGACCTTCATGGATGTTTCCCATAGTGTGTGTGAGTCGGAATACATAAAATGAAAGAGTTAATGATGGCCTTTAGGTATTTTCATTTGTGTAATTAGTGACCACAGTAGATAATTTCATCTAGTGTGTTAGGATGTGAACCAATATATTAATGGATATAGATTAAAACGATGACTAGGTTAATGGCCCATTATGGTCAGTCAATGAAAATATTCTCCTATATTTTATCTTTTAGTAGACCCATCTATATCCTTTTAAAAATGTTGAATAAATTCTATGTGAAATATAATATTATAATTTCAAATAACTATGATATGTGTCACCATATCATTTCCACAAGCCATTTTCATTATTAATAGTAATAATTTTCATTTATATGACATATTAATCTTGACAAATGGTTTTTATGAAATTTTTTCTAATTAAATATTATGAAATCATATATGTTTTATTGAATGAAACAAAATTTCGTAAAATATATTTTATCATGGTAATATGGTTTTTATCATTTCAAATTAAAAAATTTAATTTTATATCAAGAAAAAATATAGAAAACTAAATATAAAACTGTAATTAAACATGAATGATTTAAAAAAAATATTTCATGTGATTCTAGGAATATAATTTAATTTCATATTATTTATACACATCTATTCCTAGAGTTATTTTTCTCTAACTAATATTCTACAAAAGTTCTTTCTATGTGATATCAAATTAATAAGTTTTTTATCATTAATATCTCATTTATAAAACATTTCTATAGAGAAAAAAAATTAATAATTCAATTTTAAAATGAACAAAAACTGACCAGGAAATCATATTTTCTCTAATGTGACTGTAAAAGAAAAAACAAAACATACATTCTAATGAATCCAATAATGATTAAAAATAAATATTTAAAAACATATAAATTTCACACATCAATTTTCTCAAAACATAATTCCATTCCTATCCTCTACAATGTTCCCCGTCATTATCATGAATAATATAGATCATAATAAATTTTAAAATCTATATAGTAATTAATTTTTAATATTTAATAATTATAATTAATTTTTTATGAATTTCTACTAAACACTTTCTAAAAAAATAATTTTGGGTAAATAAAATGAACCATGCAATATACTTTTTATTAATATTCCACACATAAACAACATGTATATATTAATAATAAAATTAATTCATTGACATATTGACAATCCTTTCAAGCTCTATATTTATATTAACCACAATACATGAAACAAATATTTATCTTCATGTTACTGTTGGTATAAGTTTATATAGAATTATAGTGGAAGAATTTCTTATTCAATCATATAATTCATACATATTTTAACACCATTATCCCCATCATTAATCTCGTATTAAATACAAATTACAAAACATATGATAATAACTGTAATGGGTTGTTTTCCATTTATAAATATAAGGTTCTAATTAATAATTTATATTTTCAAAAAAATATAATAACCATGAAAAAAATATTAATTGAATGTTCAAAATCAATATATAATATACTCCAAAAGCTCTAAGTAATTATTATATCAATATTTTCATTAATGAGATTTTAATAAAATTTTCACAAAAAAAATTATCCATGTAAATAATATAATATATCATTAAATAAATATTCACATCTTTCATATACTTATCCACCAATAAATTTAATCATATGAATTTATAATTATATTATTTTAAACAAGTAATGATAATATTCATAAGAAACTATCAATATAAATTGAATAAATGAAAAAATAAATCAAAATGTGAGTATGAAATTTAAAAATAATATATGGGAACATGTTAATATATTGTATATAATATAATATTCCCCAATAATTAAATATCTATTATTTATTCTTTCTATCTCCATTTTAGGATTAATACGTGTTTATAATATATATCAATAAGCTAAAAATTTTTATCAAATTATTATTCTATCATTAATACAATCATATAGTGTCACTAGAGACTCTTCCTTAAATAACCCTAAAGTAATTGTTAATTAATATTTATAAAAATGTAATTAATAAAAAATATACCTCTAAAATAATGTTTTAGTTATAGAATATTATCTATGTATTAACTCTATAATGATCATGAAATAGATGGTTGAAAAAATGTTAAACTACATAAATAAATGAACGGATCATTTGATTATCTGGAAAATATATGTGTGTATTTAATTTATTTAAAATTAAAATTTATCTTCCATTATATTATATCTTATCTAATTAATACATATAAATACACCATGTTTTAACAGGTCTTAGAGGGAAAACTATAAATCATAGAATGATACAATATAATAACCATTTTTAAGCTTTCCCACATTAAATTCATGTTGAATTTATGTAATAATTTTATTGGTCATATAATAACATGTTTCTGAATTATTTTTTTATTTATTTCTTATTAGATTTTTTTGGATATGTTTTTTTAAAAGTGTTGAGGATGTTTTATATCATGTTTATTTTTTCAAAATGACCAAAATTATTCTTATATTTTGGATTCTATTTTTATGTAATTGTATTTTTAAGTATCATTATTTATTTAACGATGTACATTTTTAGTTTAATTTAGTATCAATGTTTTTGGATGGAAGATATGATAATCCATATATTTGTTCTATTGATGAAAAAATAGGAGTTTATCCTAAATTTAGAATGGTATCTGGAAAAAAATACTCATTTTGTTCATAATGAATGTTTTTTATTTTGTGGAAATTTGGTCTTATTTAAATATATTTTAGTTTTTTGGGTGTCTACATGTTCTAAATAAATGACACAAAGATAATAATTAAAATCATAAATATCTTTATAAATATAATTTTATAATATTTTTAAATTAAAAATATTTCATTTATTTTTTCCTCAAGAGGTGGCATCCATCAAGAAATTATTTTGTCCAAAAACATAAAAAAATTGGAATAAGGTATAATTATTTGATTCGATCTCATTAATAATTGTATTTAAATTTATTTTCTTCAAAAATATTGAAAAACATAAATGTAATATTCCATAGCATTTAATATATATTCACTGAAATCTATTTGGTTAGTTAGTCATCCAGGCATAAAAATATTCATAATATGTCTTATGGTTCTATAGATATTTTAGATATTTTATAAAATTATATTTTCTTATAAATGGATGAAAAACATCACTTTTAGGGAAATAATATTATACAACATTTATCATTGTTTATTTATTTATGGGATAAATTAATTGACATTGAGAATGTAATTATTTGAGTTATAGAATAAATCTTTTCTCAAGGGTAATTTTATTCATATATTATTTGATTAATAATTTTAAATTATATGAAAATTTGATCCATGTGATAATATTAATATCTTCATGGTATTTTATATTACACAAACATGTTATTAAATTTATATTTTAATTAATGATATGTTTTATAATGTTGTGGATTTTACATAGTGGTGGATGATGGATAGTGGTAGTTGACATGAGAAGCTTGATGTCCTGGAAACCAAACTATGTGGGTTATGTGGCCATTTTTTAATTAATAAGGGGGAGGAAAAATATATTCATTACAAGTGGGGTACCATAATTTTCCACTACATAGATCACATCATTTATCAATTCAATACTATCAAATTTTTAAGGGGAGTTGTAGAGAATTTGCTCAGCCTGAACAATCTTCATGGATGTACCCAATTTGATATGAAAAAAGACATGATTAAGCATCAATGGGGTATTTATATACAATGTTTTATGAGGGAATTTTCCCTAGACCCAAATCAAACTATTAAATTTCAGTTACGTCATCATATATATAGTCAATTTTATATGATATGTATTCATATCAATATATTTTTATTACTTATGCTTTAAATATTAATATTAACATAATCTTAGATTAATTGGCATAATAAAATTTTATAGTAGTTTCTATATATATTATGAAAATGCACATACTATGATATTAATATTAAATTTATATAATATAAATTAATTATATCATTATATTGAGACATGGATTTTAAAAGAATATAAAATTCTCATGAAATATTAGATTTAAGACTTCTTCTCTTGAAGTTCTCTCTTTATAATCAAAATAATGTGGATCATGAGGAAAAATAGACCTAAAAAACACAACATGTTTTTTGTTTCATTAGATTACCCCATCTATGAGACTGTTTATTGTTCTCCAAGATATATATAATTAATGATCATTATTACATATTCAAAAATGAAGATTCATTACAAAAATCATGAGAATTTATGTCTTTGGAATGTTTCCTAACATTTGATTCATCATAGTGGTATGACAATGGTTGAATGATTAAACCATTATTTTTCAGTTCTGAATATAGAAATAATATATCTTCTTCAATTTTACTTGGATGGTACTGTTTTATCTAAATATCTATCTATGGTGGTTAATGTAATGTATATATTAAATATTTACAGGAAGAAAAAAAAAATTGGATGATGTCATAAGGTATGGACCATTTTTTAAGATATAATGAGACATGAATATTCTATTATATAGAAAGTAATAGTTGGATGTAGTTAGATAACACTTCATTATTTTATTATGATTACATTAAGAAAATATTATGTTTAATAGATTATAAAATACAAAACACTGATATTAAGAAACTATAATATACTATACATATATTGTTTTTTAAAATATTGATTTTATAACCATGTTGTGGGATTTAAGAGTATGAATATGAGTAAAATATTTATGAAATATATTTATAAATTTTTTCAAAAAATATATTAATTAGTTCATTGTAATATTAATCTAATTTTAAAAGATATGAATTAAATCATATATTTCTAAGAACACTTAAATTTTAATAGGGTTAGTTTTCTATAAAAGTAGGTTTGGTTTTTTAATTTATTTCATTTAATAGATAATATTATAAATGTCACATATAAAATTAAATAAAAATTATTTCCTTTTTTGGGTTAAAAATATCAAAATTATCATAAAAATAAATGTGTGTATTTTCATAAATTGGTTGATTTTCAGGTGAATTGTGAAAATTATAGAATTTTTAAATATTATCACATTTATGAAATAATAATGATATAATAGTTATATAAAATTTGAAACAATTTTTTATATATGAAATAAATTTTAACTTAGATATTTAAAAAATTCTCAATTTTAAAATTTAATGCGTACATCTATTCATTAAATTATTGAAATTTATGAAATATTTTATTCAAGTAAAAAGTATTTGCAGTACAACTATTTTGACAAAATTTTCACAAGAAAAATTATGGTTTCTAATATATTTTTATTTTAAATAAATGTAATTTGATTTTAAAAAATCATTTAATTCTATGGGAATCAAAATTATACATGATTTATGTATAAATAAATTTTGTTATTCAATGATCATTTTTATAGAAATGGTTATAAATTGATTTTATTATTATATTAAAATGATTTTTTTAAACATATTTAAGTAATATATTAACAACTATATGTCAAATTTTCAATAAATATTTTCAAAATTATTAATGAGTTCAATGTAATTTTTTTAATTTATTATAACCATTGTTAACTTGTATCATAAAGGTAAATTCTAAACTGAGTAAAATGGGAGAAATATTTTGTTATAATGAAATAGAAAATCGTCATAAAAATTATTTTATGAGATAATTTAGATGTATATATCATTATATATTAATGTGAATTGATTAATTGTCACATTCCCATGAACCATAATTTATATCATTTTAAAACATTTAATAATAACCATAGATAATATCACATCATTTATGAAAGGGAAAATCATTTACCCACCATATTCAAAAGAAATTAAACACTATACATTAGTCAATACCTACCCTAATACCTTCTTAAATTCATTAATCATGTGTTATACGATGGTTTATCATCAAAATAACATTTTAAAAAATTCTTAACATTAAACCCAAATGGTTTTTTTCCAAACAAGAGATATAACCCTCAAGTGGGTCCTTTTGTGTTTATAGTTTACTCTAAATCCTTGAAACATATCATAAAAATTCCTCTATAAATGAATTATTATATACAATAAACTAGAATGTTATTTTTTACAACTGTTTATACATCCCTTTTTATCATCTATTAAATAAACTAATTGACCATGCGTATGTATTGTCTACCATCTTAATGAATTGTTGTAATTCATTTTTTACCAATACATCTAATGGATATTAATATATATGTAATTAGTGAAAGTATATTATATTAATTAATTGATTATAAATATAGATATATTGGATATTACTTACCTTAAAATCATCATTTTAATTTTAAAATGATAGTTTCTATCATACATACATGTGGACTACCACTTCCACAAAGTGATAAGATTCATTTTTCATTTCCTCTCATAATATATTTTAATATATTTCCCCTCTACATTGGCCAAAGGAGTGATGGGGGAGATTCTATGACATATGTGACATCCAATGAACCAATTTAAGGAATTAAATTCTATGAGATATAGGGATGTTTAAGTAATGATTATCAATTTAAAATATAAAACATACAAACTACCAAAATAAATGTAACCAAACTATCCTCTATATGATGCATGTGTATAAAATTTGACAAAAAACATAACCAAATAATCAAATAATAATAGATTATAAATGAAAACTAAAATACATACTAAAGTGGGATAAATAACCCGAAATATAAAACTCTAAAGATCAGAAAACATGTAAACCCCACACCGAGTCTAATCTCTAACTCTATATGACAGACCACTATATCGAGAAACAACACTAAATAACTATGATACCTATTCATTCTTCTATATTGAGAGATTACATATACCATCACACCTCAGTTACTAGGAAAGGGGGAGTCTAAAATCAATTGGATTTCCCTAATGATATCCCAAATCATGCCATGAGTATAGTGAAACTATCTTTACATATAGAGACTTGACCAATTTTTTTAAGAAAACATAAAACATTATAGAAATAGACACTAAAAGATTGTATTGGTCTAGTTCCTTTGAAACATAGAAATATAAACATATATACATAAGTGAGAGACATTATCTCCCTCTATGTTCTTATTTACTTGCACCCATCCCAAAAAAAATACATATATTCATAAACGGGGGAAGAAAAAAATTTGTGAGATTAAATGATCAGTAAGGGTAATCATGGGTGATATGAAATCATAGTCTGGAGCATAAGGGTATCAGAACATGATAATGAAAATAGAATATCAAACAGTTAATATCACAGATCATATATTTGAATCATAGAATAAACCATGGAAGATCATATGACATGAATCAAAAATATTTAATGAACATAATACCTGAAAACATAACACAGAATTAAAACCTATAATTTTAGTAGATAAATAATCATATAATAATGATTTTCATAGTATTCAAGGCAGTGTTGCAAAGTCCATCTTGGTGGATAATGTTCATTACTAAACCAGGATCACACCTCTTTCCATCCATGTATTACTAAACCAAGTTCACTCTACGTTCCAACCTTATATTAGCTAAAAAAGTTCATTTCTTGTCACTATACTATAATACTGAACCTTATTCATTTCTCATTCCATCCATGAATATCACATGACATATAAATCTTTACCCAGTGCATTATAGGAAGATATATGTCTTACAATTATCATTGTGAAACCATACATACATGTCAAAAAAATCATAAACAATCATTTCTAAACCCATGTAATGAGATGGGTATCAAAAACATATAAATATATCATTACTTATGAATAAAAATTTTGGTTTCATAAGCATTAAATCAAAATAATATCTTGTAGCCAATGAGCATGCACGATAGTGTTACAAGCACATTCTAGGAATCCAAAAGACCCAAGATCAAATCTGGGTAGGGAAAATATTATTGAGGGGACTATAGTAGCACTACAGTAGGGCACTGTAGTAGTACTATTACGATAGTGGACTGTAGTGGCAGAGCTATAGAAGCGGTAGAGGAACTGTTGTAGGAACTGCAGTAGAGGTGTTATTATAGGAGGTACTATAGCAGC
Source organism: Viscum album (assembly GCA_963277665.1). Lineage (NCBI taxonomy): Eukaryota > Viridiplantae > Streptophyta > Magnoliopsida > Santalales > Viscaceae > Viscum > Viscum album. The sequence continues at coordinate 910,915,750 of OY728148.1, forward strand.
CTGGGTAATGTAACGATACTATTCACTGAGGGGCACATTAGGCCCAAAAAATGTCCTTTAAAGCCTAGTATTCATTCCACTTGTCTGTGGGCCTTTGTTTTATGTAATGGGTCTCCCACTACCCAGTCTAAAAAGGTCTTTGAATTAAATAATAACATTAAAATATCTTGTAAAAAAGGAACACATTTCATAAACATATATCCAATGAAAGAGAAATGGGTTTCATATTGACTAGGACATTAAACATATCCCAATCATGGAATGAATATGAATATATCCATTAGATCATTTCTTATATTGTAATGAGTAATATCAATCAATGTTATCTTATATGGAAAATAAATATAAAATATCTTTTAGAAATGATTTGTTGGTAAAATATCCTCTCTTATATGAAAAAAAGTTATTAATTATTAAAACCATTTTAAAATAATTTTCATATAAAATACCATGGAAATTTATAAATAAGACTTGAAATAATTATGGATACCAATTTAATTGAAAATATATAAATAAAGAAGAAAAATATTTTTAAAAACTAATTCTTTGAAAACACTTTTAAATCATATAACAAAATCTTCAAAATGTTTTAAAAAACTTTTTACAATAAAAATATTAAATATTTTTCAAAATATTTTGAATCACATTTCGTTGAAATACATTAAAAATATATAAATAAGGCTTCAAAAAAATTTGAAATCAATTTTACATGAAATAAAATAAAAGACACTTGAAAAAGATTTGACGAAAATATTGATTGAAGATAAATTTTAAAAACAATTTCTTAAAAATTGTTATTTTAATAAGGTATAGAAATCTTCAAATAAAAGATGGTGGGTAAATCCATATATGTCGTACGATGTAAAAAGAAAATTCCTTTTACATTGTAAAAGGATAGAAAATATCAGTACTCATAATATTTCTAGATGATTCATTAGAAGAGATTAGTAAAAGGAAAAGGGTTAAACATGTCTTTTTAATATTATTGTATAATCATATAATATAATTGGGAAAAAATTTCAAAAAATATGGGTTTGAAGGGACATATATTTCCGACTGAAGAGAGGGAAAATTTTGGAATTATTAGAAACAATTTCATTACTCTATTATGTAAGAAATAGAACAAAAATATTACTAAATATATGAATATATAATGATTAACTAGAGGCTAATTAAATTAATGAATTTTGTTGAGAGATGAGTTATAATATTTCATCAAATGTACCATATTCATCTGTAATCTTAGAAAGAGATGATATTTTTTCAATAATCACTTATCACATGGTGACATGGTATCATACTCTGTATGTAAGAAAAAAAATTACATTTGGAATATAATATCATTATATGAACGATATTCATGATATATCATGTAAAATAGAAGTATATATGCCTCAAAATGAATTTTGGAACATAACTAAACCTGAGTATCAAAGATGGGAAAGTGAAGTAAAACTATTTTACCAATTTTGTTACATTTCAAACATAAACCCCATGAAATAATGTTAATAGATTGGATATGTAAATACTAAAAAATTTATGTATAAACATCAATGAATAAAATCGCGGTCATTATATATGCCACACAAATGGATTATATGGTGAATAAATCATGTATCTCACTAAAATAAAAATTGAGTTGAATTTCCCATACCATATGTATGGAATCTCATCATAATCCTTCAAAACAAATATATAATAAATATAAAATTTCAATAAATATTTTTCACTACCATATTCAAACTTCTCATACCATATATGGTTTGATTAAGACCTTATATTACCCTTTCACTCTAGGTAATATTAGCTTTATTCTTGGCATGTGTCTTAATGTGTTAAATTTTTTTGATTATAATTTTATAATTAATCAAGAATAAAAATATTCACATAAATATCATGCATATTCAGTGTATGTGTATTTTAATAATCAATATAATATATATTTATTTAGTGTAAAACTTCATTCATGGAGATAGTAAGTCGTACACACACCTGATTGTTGTTTCCATTTTTATTGTTGTATAGAAAGAATGAAATAAAATTAAAGATATGTATATATGTATATCATATAATAATACTATAATTATAATTTTATATATATCATATAATTTCACTAAACCTATCCTTAATACATTCCATGTAGTGTGTGAATGAAACACATCCCTTTGATGGGGCAGTGGTCCATACTCCCTCAATCCAAATTATCGTATTTACACAAAATGGAAATTAAAAATAATATGTGTTGTAAAAGAAATGTATAAAAATAAATATATAATAAATATAATGTTTTAAATTTATAAATATATTTCACATCATAGTTTCCACCATGATAAACGATAATAGAAAAATGAACAATCATCATTTAGTGAAGCGGTAGTTCGCCTCATACGTATACATTATGTTCATTAAGAATTTAATGGAGGTGTGTGTAATTTTAGGTCAAATTGATAGCATAATAAATCCATTAATATTAAGGATACATGTATTTTTAAACATGAATGTAACAAAAATATTGTATGGGTTGGAGAAAGGAAATAAAATAATGAACCATGAGAGAAGATGTAACCTCTTAATCGGGTAACTCTTATTCAATTTTTCCAAAATCCATACATGGATTATTTTTTGTCCAATTGAATACTTCAATGATGAATGGAGGGACGTTTATCTGTGTGTTGTTTTGAGATTTGATGAGCCTATGTGGATTGGGAGGTGTCAAGAAGAGGTATAGGTGGTGGCCTTCTATAAGGAAGGGAAACGATGCAATTGGAATTTTTAAAAACATGTTATGTGTAACCATGATCTAAACTAACAAAATAAAAAAATAATGTAACTAATAGAAGTATCATGGCTGAATAATATCCCTAAATGGGGTTTTGAAAGGTTTCTAATTCGTTTTGGGTCTGAAATATATGTTTTAGTACATTATTAACCTATTTTTTCCTACCAGTTTTAAATAATTTTTTGTCACAATAACTAATAATTTATGAAAAAATAGAGTATAAGATATTAAAAATTATAATTAATTATAATTACATCTATGGAAAAAAAATTCCAAATTCAAATGATATAATTGGTATCAATTAATTTAAAATTCATCTCACAGACAGGATGACATTTTGGGGTTTTAAAGTAAAAAACGATCAATCTTTTGAAGTGTTTTTATACCCAATTTCAAAGTGAAAATAATTTCAATCGACTAAATTTGATTAATTGATAATAATATTATCCAATTAATCTTTTAAACCATTTTAAATTAAAATTTATCCTTACAAATAAATTATATTGAAAACGCAGTTTTGAATTAACATTAGTTATCTTTCACTATTCATCCAAAAAAAGAGTTTCTCAAAAAAATCCAAAAACATTTCCATATGATAATTTTGAAATTAAAAAATAAATAATTATGTTTATTTTATCCAATTAAATTGGTAAATTTTTCAAAAAATAATTTTATTATTTTAAACACAATTACATGTAAAGAAGTTCATTTGAGAAAATAGTTTTTTTAAACATATAAGGACATTACCAAAATTTATATCTTTCACTATAAATATGTTTTATTTATCCAAACCATTATGAAAAAATATTTGAAAAGTACTTAAACTATTCATATTAAAAAAAATTAACATGTATATTGTAATTATATCATTTAAATAATTATAAAAAATAAAGACAGTTTAAAGAAACCTAGTGCTTCATGTAACATATACTAAGTCAGTGTAGCGTGTTGCATACTCCAAGTATGCATATAGTGCATTGTATGTCATGTAATATTCTAAATTTGATGTTCTGTGTACAAAAATTTATAAATAATTTTGTGTTTAATGAATGATTAACTTTATTTTGCATATAAGACAAGCCAAACATAGTGCATTACTATAAAATAAAAAATTTACAGTGTTACAAAAAATGATGAAAATTTCCAAAAGGTTAAATAAATACGAAAAAAATAATTCACAAAATCTCGAGGCATTGCATTCTACCCCCCTTAAAATGAATTTCTCTCTCAAAATTCATCTAGGTTATTATTGTTTTAAAACATTAATGTTTCATTCATAGAAACACACATCAGAAAAATAGATACAAAAATATCCCATAAAATGGAAATTTGGAAGCAAAATGATTACCCAAAGTAATATAAAAATAGGTTTCTTGATTAGAGAACATATATTAGGATTGGATATTGGACATAGGGGAGAAGCATAAATAATTATTGGGATTCATTGAGGTCATCAATCACAAACAAGTGAATAATTATTGAAATATTGAGAGAATCAATGTCATGAATCATTGGAGATTTATATAGCCATTGGATTAAGAAAAATAAATGTATTAGGGAAAATTATTTTTATAAATATCATATATTTGGGAAATTACTTTATTGAAAAATAATGAAAAAAAATATAATTATATGATATATCTTTATAAACAAAATTTTGATCTTCTAGGGTGATTTTTTACCATTTCAAATTAATCTATTAATTAAAGAAATGTATATCAAAAAATTAACTTTTACAACTGAAATAAAAAAATATTATAGCTGATATTGAGGCCCATAAAATAATGAAACATTTATCTATTTTTCTATAACTATTCTTAAAAATAAATAGGAATATTATATTAATATCTAAGCATAAAAAAGTTGAAGTACTATTTCATTATAAATAATTATTCATACAAAATATTTATACATTAACCAGGACATTATGTAGGTTAGTGGTATGCCTGAAACCATTATTGTCATGTGGTTATGGGTTTAAGATACCCCACCTCATTATGCATTATTGGTTGTCATCCAACTTACTCAATGGCCTTTTCTCAAACCATAGTAATATAATTTCCATAATTGATGTACATACTTGAAATAATGTTAATCACTAAATATACTTTTAACAAAAATTTTCAATACATTCTCAACACTTAAATAATTCCTCAGATGTCTAACATAAACTCTTAATTATTTTTTAACCATATAAGCCCTCTGGAAAATGAAATTCCAAAACATTATAAATATGGTCTCGAAACTATATTAAAATTTTTCCACTATATATTACAAATTATCTCTTGGATGTCACATTAAATAATATGTGAGTACCCTCATGGAAAATTCTATTATAAAATAGTGACTACCTGAATTGCCATAAATCCTTTTGAAAAAAATTTATGCTTATTTATTCCATAGATTACTGGATATATTCTATAAATCCATTAAATTATATACATTATTTATGTTATCATGAACTAGTTTTCAATTGGTCCATAATTAGTACTAGGGTAATTAGTATATTCAAATTTAATTATTCGTATCCCACATATCATTATCCAAAAAAAAACTACTTAACATAAGGAAAATATTAAGGGTTATATGTCTCGTAATCCTATCTTTTCTAGGGACATATCATTTCCATTATATCACTTTTCAATTCCATATGAACAATTCAAAGTGTTATTGTAAATCTTCAATGAAAAAAAACTAAAAAAATCCATATATATATATATATATATATAACATAATTCTTCCATCCAAATACCAAAAAACATTTATTATTCAACTTCACCCATATTCCATTAATAATTCTACTCCGTCATATTATACAATACCTCTGTCCTTTTACATATTATCTCTAGTATCATCATCTTTAGAAATAAATAATTAATCATACAATATTGTTGATACACTTCAATAGAATTCCTCTAAGGACATCTATTTGCATAATGACGGTTTATTCCACACATATTTCACTTAAAATCAATGATGCCTTAGGGATGAAAATATTCATATCCATATTATTAACAAAAATCATCAATTTTTCTTTTAATTTACATGTTATGTGAACTTTTTTCCCACAATCAAATCATATTCTTGTTCATCTATGAAATTTACACAGGTGATTCTGTCCACATTCTTGACATAAGGGAATCTGAATCTTCTTTCCACAATGGTCTTCATTACCAAAACTATCAGGGAAGTCCTTATTTATATTTTTGAGTCTTATAGTTAGTCAAGGTGTATATTTTTAATCTAATTTGAAGACATATTAGTAATCATCACATCTTCTTTCACCCCATTTACCACCCCTCTTGATTTCTCGTCAAAAAATCATCCGTCAAATTTAACGTTAATCGAGTGCCTCTGATTCCCTCCACTGGCTATAACTATATGCATACTAGGACAATTACATGTCATTGAAAATTATAGATATATTCATGAAAATAATTACATATAGGGGGTCTAAATCATGAAAACATCCATAATATATGACACCCTAGGTTCATCCTATGTTATTAAAAGCCAATGAATATTTAAATCCTTCATGGTGGTTGGTGAAGAGTTTGTGAATTACAAAATAATATTACCTAGGAGTGTAAAACGTGGTGTATAATAAGAGTAATTGTTTTGTACTAGATTACAATGAGTCAGCCTAAGAAAATATTATCAGATTCATTACTCCTCAATACAGATATATCATAGCTACATCCACTTGTAGTATCTATAAAGTGATGTACTTTTATGAAAACACTAACTCTATCCAAAACAAAAATTCCAGGAAATTTTCCTACACATTTCCTTATCCGTATACTTATTCCTATACTTATCTTTATGGTTATAATTAAGGTTTTCATAAATGACATTCCAATGGATAAATAAACATTTTCTTTAATTTCTATTATAGAGTCCCACATTTTTCAAACCTAGAAATTAAATAAAATTTTTTAGAAACAAAAATTATTACATAAACAGACACGCAAATACCATACTAGTCATGTTCTATTAGAGACATGGAATCATAAAAACTGATATATATGTGTGATACATTATGTCACAAATGGTTCTTCTTTACTATCAACAGTCTTAGACAATTAATATATATAAAATATCTTCATAACATGGAGAGGGAATCATAAAAATGGGTGCGCTCAAATGCTAAGTAAGGGTCAATAGAGGAAATAAACAATCATAATCATGAGAATAGGGGTATGAGAACATTATCATGAAAATAGAAGATCATACCATGAAAATAAAAGAACATAAAAATGATTCATTGAATAATGCATTGGATTTCATAACACCTGAAACAAAAGGAAACAAAAAAATAAACCACAAAATCATGACATAAGAATAAGACAAGGAATTATAACAAACACATAAGAATATAATAATTATTTCCATAGTAGTTAAAGCATTTTTGAAAAGGCCATCTTGGTGGATAAATTACATTTCTGAACAAATTTCACAAAATGTTCTAGCTCGGTGTTAATGAACCGAGTTCACTCCTCGTTCTGTCCAAGTATTACTGAACATAGTTTATTTCTTTTTATGTCCCTATAATTTGGAACTGAGTTCATTTCTCATTCCAGATCTGTCTATCTCAAGATGTATGAATATTTACCCAATGTATTAGAGGGAGATTAAGGTACTACCCATATCTTACATAAATCATAAATATATGTGACACAAAATAAAAAACATTCATTTCTTAATCCATTAAGTGAAATTGGTATCATAAAGATATATACATATCATACCCTATACCAAAAAGTTACATTTTTCATAATAATTTCATCAAAATCATAACCCAGGAAAGTGAAATGGATTTCATGAACATATAACTCGAGAATGACAAATAGGTTCATTAATACCATGAAATGAAGATGAATCCAATCATATAAACAATATGAATGGATCGTTTCAATCGTTTCTAAGAAGTGAATGACTAACATCAAAAGATATCATTATAGATGGAAAATAAATTTGAAAATTTATTCAAATTTTTTATTTGGGGAAAATATCCTTTCTTCTAGGAAAATGGGTTTTTATTATATATAAACATTTTCAAAACATTTTCAAAAAAATACATTGAATTATTATAAATAAAAAATGAAATCATTTTTAAAATTATTTTCTTTGAATACTTATAAAATAATATTCAAAATATTTTCAAAAACGATTTCTTTGGAACCACTATGAAAACTTATAAATAATGATTATATATGTTTTTAAAACATTTTTAATTGAAAACATATTAAAAATTCATGAAATTTTTTAAAAAACTATTTCATTGTTAATACATTCAATAAAGGAATCTAAAAATTTAAAAACATTCCAAGAAAATAATAATAGAATATTGAAATAATTTTTAAAACAATTTTACATGAAAATAAATTTTCAATAAATTTTCATAAGAAATAACATTTTAAACATAAATTGTTAATTTAATGTAATGAATGTGTGTAAATTCTTACATGTTGTTTGTGGTGAGAATAAAATTCATTTTTTCACAGTAAAAAGGATAGTAATTTGATTTGTTTAGAGAGGAACAAGTTGGTTTTTTTAATATATTGTTAAAATAAAAAAAGATTAAAAATTCATTTTAAATATTATAGGAAAATGGTACAATATTCTTGGAATCCCATACTATAAAACATGGTTTTATTGAAGATATATTTTTGATCATAGAGAGGGTAACATCGAGCTTTATTAAGAACACTTTCTTAAATATAATATGTACCAAAGAGTAGAAAATTGTTCACAAATACATGAATAGATAATCAATGACCATAAAAGAATAATATTCATGAATTTTCTTGAGATATATATTATAATATTCAATCATTGGAATTATAAACATAAGAAATCTTGAAAAGTGGTTAGATTGTTTCAATAAACTCTTGTAAGTTAGTAAATTGGGACCATACTTTATATGAATGAAAATAAAATTACATGAAGATTATAATATAATGAAAGTAATGATATTCAGGATATATCATCTAAAATGGAAGTATATTTTCCTTAAAATGAATTTATTCCCATAACAAAACATGAGTCTGAAAGAATGACAATTGAGAAAAAATTATTTTTCTAATTTGAAATCATTTTAAACATCAACCCCATGAAATAAATATCATAGAATGGATATGTAAATAACGATAAATTTAAATATAAGAATAATTGAAAAAATCCATTCTATGTATTCTATTAACACAAAAGTAATGGGTGATGGATATATTGGGTATCTCATATAAATAAAAACTGAGATGAAATCCCCTTACCTTGTGTCTTGACTCTCATCATTTAAATTCAATCCACCGGTATTATAATTAGATATATTTTTAAAATATTTTAAAGAATCATATTCATAATAATAATAACATATAATGATATATTATGTAGATTTATTACACTATTATTAAGAATCATATGTTAAGGTTTTCATTAGCGTAATACCAACTTTGTTCATCACATGTGTCTAAATGTGTAATATTCATGGTCCATATACATATATCATGATCAAAAAAATTTAAACAAAGATATTAATATCATTTATAATCATTATACTTGTATTATAATAATCTATTGAATATATAAGTTTGAAATGGAATTCACTATTCATGTAGATGTTAAGTTGTATGTATGCATGAATGTTGTTTCCATTTTTATTGTCGTAATGAATTAAATAAAGAAAATTAAATATATGTATATATATATATATATAAAATAACATTATATTATAATTATAAATTTATATATATCATATAATTACACTAAACCCATCATTAATACATTGTATTTTTTTTTTAACAAATCACATCACATTGAGGGGGTATTAGTCCATACATCCTCAAATGAAATTATCAAATTTACACAAACTGGAATGTAAAATGATACATTGCATAAACAAAATAAATAATACTAAATACATAATAAATATAATATATGAAATATATAAATAAATTTTCCATCATAATGACAATAATGAGAGGTGGTAAAGGAAAAAATGAACAAACTTTATTTAGTGAGTGGGTAGTTCACCGTACAAGTAAAAAACATGGTGTTTACACATTAGATGGTGGTGTGTGTAAGTGTAGGTCCAAATAATTGCATAAAAAATTCCTTCTGTATTGATGAATGTAGTGTTTTTATAGATTAATATAATAAATATAGTGGAGGGGTGACGAAATAATATAAAGGAAATGAGCTTAAGTGAAGACGTTACCTCTTAATCGTTTAACTCCTTTTCGTTAGTGCGAAAAGGATTCTTGGGTATTCTCTCTATCAAAGGGTATGATTATAAGAGAATGTGAGGGATATTGGGAAGTCTATTGTGTAGATCCTATAAGAACCTATGTGGTTATATTTTTGTTATTAATCAGGATAGTTTGTGGACTTTTATATGGAAGGGAAAGGATATACGAGGCATTTGTTAATACATGATTGGTGTTCCTAAATTTTTACCCAAAAAAACGTCAAAGAAAACAGACTAAACACAACAATGTAATCTTAATGGTCGAATAATATCTATAGAATGGGTATTTTTACAAGTTTCTATGTATATTTGGGTCTTATATTTAATGATTAGTAGATTATTAACAAAATTTCTCTCTTATATATTGTAATTAATTTTAATCAATTTCAATATTATTTTTAATAAATGTTTTTTACATTAGTCGACATTATAAATAATTAAGATTTAAAATATGGAATCCATTTTTTCAAATTCTAATACTATATGTGGTATAGATTAATTTTAAAGTAATTCTGCTGGTGGGATGACAATAGAGGGTTTTCTAGTAAAATTTCCACGGCTTTTGTTGAGTTGTTATAACTTATATAAAAGTGAAATTTATTACATTGACCTACATTGGATTAATTGATTAAATATTACCCAGCTAATATTTTATACCAATTTAAATTGTAATTTATGTTTATAAACAAATTGGTTGAAAAATTAGATCTGAATTACAATCTGGTAATTTTCACTATTCATTCAAAATGATGTTTCTCAGAAAAATGCAACAAATTCTCCTTAATATAATATTGACATTATAATTAAAAAAATGAATTTTATTTTATAAAATAAAATTTCTATATATTTCAAAAATTTAAATTATTAATTTCTCACAGAAGGGCATTAAAGCAGTACATTTAAGAAAATCTTATTTTTGCACATATAATGGAATTACCAAAAAATTATCTTATTAATAAATATATAATATTTATATAAAACAGGATAAAAAATTTAAAAAAATATTTACCGCTATTTTTTAAACTATGTTTAATGGGTATATTATAAATATATGATTTAAATAATTACTACAATAAATGATGTTTTGTAGAAACTCAATGTTGAGTTTATCTTATGCCATGTAGGTGTTGCCTGTTGCGTACACCACCTTGGAATTTCATATCACATATTCCAAGTAACCGTCTCACCTAGATGATCCTTGTATATAAAGCTAACATTTATGTTGTTTGAAGTTCAATATTAAATTGGTATTATGAAGAAATCAAAAAAAAAGTTATTTAATATAAAATAATCTTTTTTTAGTGTTACATGAAATGAGAAATATCATAAAGGATAAATAAATTACGAGAAAATTAATTACAAAAATCATGGGGTGTTAAAACTAAGGAAAACCCTGTATTCAAATTTTATACAATAAATTAATGTAGTATAATTAATTTTTATCTAAGGCAAAAAATAGTTTCCCATGGAAATAATTATAACATAAATCAAACCATTTCTAATTTGATTAAGAATATTCGTGTCCATATCCACACTCACTATGATTAAAACACACATAGAAGCATGGTGCAACCGTTGATCATGGAACTCCATGTACATTATCCATCCAACATTGATAGTTGTGGTTCGTGACTATACACTGTCCCATAAAACACACACCTAATTGGTTATAACAATTTCATTACAATCCATTTACCAATAACCAATTTCAATGAAATATATTTCTCATAATTCTAATTCCTTCTAAGAATTAATTTCATAAACAACTTTACATGCATCAAAAAAATTCAAAATTTGTAAATCATCATTTTAAAAATATAAAGAAGTTATTTTTCCAATATAAAATCAATTTTCAACAATATCTTTGAAAATAATAAAGAATTATTTCACATAAGCATTTTTGAAGAATTTGAAAACCATTAATAAAAAATATTTTAATAAAAAATGATAATTTTTTTAAATCCATTGGATTTGAGAAAGAAACCACATATCTCAAAACAGTTGGGGAAAAAAGAAAAACACATGAAAACACAAACATTCGAACAATCTCAAATTACCCAAACTGGATTCTATGTGATTACATAATTAAACAATTCAAAAAAATGGATCTATAATTAATGAAATATATCAATGCTTCCAAGAGAGAGAGATAATAAGTATGGATCTAGGATGAATAAAGAATAATAAGTAAATAATTATGATTTTAGGCCTCCAAGACACATTTTTTATCTTCAGGATCACTCCTGGATCAATGGTGATCATATATCATACCTGGGAGAAATAAGCAATTCATGTTATGGGAGTAAATATTATGATAAAAAATATTAATCTGGATTAGATCCACTTTTTTGGAAGTCCATCTCTATGTTTCATGACTATGCTGAAATATTTTTTATTTAATGTAACAATTGTTTTTTCTACTATCTTAAGTCCATACCTCACATAGTTGTCTCAAAAAAATTGATGAACTATGCACTAAACATGAATTTCACCCTAATTCATGATTCATAATTTCCTTATTGAAATTAATTGGACTGGAAACATTGTACACCAACCTTGCATTTTCTTAATGTCTACTTAATGTTCATGTATGGTTTTCGGGAGATATATAAAGATTTATAATGACCATTCTCAATCTATGATCCTTAATGAAGACCACCAAAATGTTAAAATATCCATAGGATTCTCTTGAAATAGAACATAATAATTATATATTGTTAATTTACAAGAATACAGGTTCATATATGTAAAGTCAATAGTGTCCCAATAACTATACCATTTTAATGTTCATCCTCAAAAACTATAAAACTATTAACTACTAGATAGGGTTTGGGAAATTACTTCATTATTTCCTTCTCATGCTCCAACATTTCTTGTTGAATCTAACTATATCATCTTAATACTCACACTATAACGACGAATTTATCATAAAATATCATCTTTTTTCAATCCAAAATCTTTACTAGAATGTAAGTTAACATAACATCCATCTCTTTGAGAAAAATATCCCTTCGAATCAGATAGTTTGGACCAGGTTGGTACTTCCTCAACTGAGTTACTTGAAACACATAGTTCAATGAACACAACCATGATAGTAAAGAAAAATGTTATTCCAAACCACTAACACATCCATATATATTAAAAGGGATTATGTATCAAATAGATAAACTTACCTTCTTAACAAAATAAAAATTCTCAATCCTTAGGGAGATTATAAATAATAAATGATCACTCACATTCAATGATAATGACAATTGATAATGATCAATTTACGATTTCAAATGAATCTTTGATTTCTCAAATATATTAATGATTTAATTAATCCAATCCATCGAATATTTCCCAAGGTTATCTCTAGTTAGTAATGTTTCACCTATTTCTACGCAAAAACATGAAAACCAATTAGGGTTCCAATACAATGCTTCAAAATGATCCATATGAAAAAAGACATGATAAATTTTATTGAATAAGAACATCACTAACTATAAATTCATCTACGATGAAAAAAAAATAATCCATTACACAATACAGAATAATGTCCCCCAACCTTTTTATTGATTTTTCTAAATTCTAATCCATTTTAGAAAGATTATCCATACACATTTTTGCCAACATTCTAATGGAATTTTGTATGTATCTCAAAAAATCAGACATCAACCTTAGGTATCTTTAAGATAAAATTGATATTTGATCATCATGTATCATTACAATTTTCCAAATTTAAAATGAGCCAAAATTGTGAGATGGTATTTTATCATCCATATGGAATCGTGCTTCCAAACAGTCCTTTGCAATCCATTTATAAATTCCTTGGATATATGCTACCATTTCAGCATGGGAATTGCTAAATACTACAACATACTATATAGCCATTTATAATCCCACTTTACCTACTAAGGGGTGAGACATCTCAAGACATGATACACTACAACTATTATCTACATCTTCTAAATCCATTGGTGAACAAACCATCCTAAATTTTCAGTGATACTATGAATATTTCCTAAATATTAATTTTATGAACATCTTTTCTCAAAAATAAAAAATGGACCTCAATCTTGATTCCATCCCTCAATGGTCTCCTCGCCATAGAGATTTTACCTCACAGTAAAACAATATAGATAATTTTTTTGGCCTTTATTACTTTCTTAAACAAACCAGAAATAATAAGAAATTGAAATAAAACCAAAAAACCCACAATGTTTTGAGAATTCTAGATGAATATATGATATGACAGAAATTAGTTTCCCTAGGTCTAAAAACTATAAAGCCAAATCAACATATGTTTTTCCAATTCAATAAATACTCTATATAGTTTTATCTATCAAGTGTATACATCATGTTGATGTCAAAACTCCATAGTTTTTCCATATATCAGCACAACCTTAAATTCAAATAAATTTATGTAAAAATTTATTTCAAACTCTTATGATACATAAAAACTATTAATATCTTAAAAAATATATAACAGAACAAGGTATTTGATGATTAGATCACAATAGAAATTTTTCCTTTTCATTTTGGTTGTTCTTCACATGAAAAACCAACATCTATGAACCATAATAAACTGCATGATCTCCCAATAGGAGACTACATCCTAGCCAGATATTGATGCATCAGAATAGATTATATAGATCTGTCAATACAGAAGAATCAATAGTATAGTTTATTCATTAAATTAGATGTAATGTTATCGAATTGATTTATATCATTAATAATTCTATTGGAAAGAAACTAATTTTAATTATAAAGTTGTCATCATTGATGCCAACCAAGAAAAATCATGTACAATACATCCATTGTATCCTAGTATTCCAAGGATGCTATGTATCAGAAATTCATTTTTTTCATTGGTTTCCAAGAGATATTATCTTCTACATTTTCTATATTTATATATATTTTTTCTCAAAAAAAATGAAAAGTAAACATACATATTTTGTAAAAAAATATTAGTTTGATAACATAGAATACTAATTACATTCCCTCAGGATACCCAACAATATTGTCATGTGTTACCCATGATCATATTTTCTCTTCATGTAGTTCTCTAGGGAATTATTCTTTATAGTATATTGTCATATGGTAAGGTTATTATCTTTATAGTATAGAATCATATGTTCTAGATGTGGAATAGTTTTTTGAACTTTGTTTGACATGGAAATTTTATAATGATAGTGGTTTATTCTCCAATCTATTTTATTTAAACCTAAATGTTCATCAGTTAATCCTATGGGATGCATAGCAACATTGAGTTTCAGATGGGGAATTTCTATGTAATTATTAGTGAAATAATATTAATTATTCTTTATTAATTCTACATAAACCTCAGTCCCCCCATTATGTATGGACATATGTGATTAAATTCATAATTTCCATAAATTTTGATAATTTCTTGTGATGAATATTTTCTTATCAGTTATATTGTTGTCTTGATATAGAGACATCATGACATAAGAGTTTTATATACTATTTTTACCATGTGAATCATTCCATAGAGGACATGGACATGTCTAGATAACTATAGAGTGTATTTATGATTTAATGGAACCCCTCATATCCCTGACAAGAGAGGTTTCTATCCTCATATCTCTAATATTTCACCAATACATTTATGACCATGTAAATAATTCACCCCATTTTGACCTTTTTGGGGCAATGTAACGGGAAGTAGAAATGTTTTGGGACATGAGTGAGAGAATATATTTTTGTGAAAATCACTATATATCCATTTTATTCTCATTATTGTCATATCTATAAGTCATTAAAAGGTTAGGCTATAGTGGTTTCCACTCTAGGTCACCTTCTCAAATTGGTGAAGTGCAGCTGATTATTAATGGGGAAATATTTATCGTAAAAATTGGTATTTTATGATCCTGTATATATGAATGTTTATTTTTTTTAAACGCTATATTTTAATGTGTTTGGGTAAGTGGATAATTTCCTTGTTTGTGAGAGACGTCACTATAGGGATGTTGACCACTGAAGATATTAGTGGTACAGTCCCAACTATCGAATCGCACACTGCCATAGAGAAGAATATCATGATAATCATAACCTTATGCATTTTTTAAAGATTCAAAATACACATAGGGTTTTTATAATGTATATAGAACAACCTAAAGGAAAGTGGCATTGAGAATATTAAGGATATGAGCCTATTTACCCATCATGTCTAGCATATTCAAACCTACCTTTTGGGATTATGATGAGATATGAGACTGTTGTATAATGGATGCCAGAAAATATTTATTAACTTCTAGTGATACAGTAATATGAGACTGTTATTGAGAAGATTTTGGAGTATGTCAATGATCACACACATATATATATATATATATATATATATATATTAGGGAAATCATCCTTCCTATAGGCAGTTTCTATAATTAGTTAGTCAATCTTGGATGATGTGGGGATATGATTTTAGTTTATATATGCATCCCAAGTCATATTATATCGATAAACATTTAGATTGGGGGAAGGGGTTAGAGGCCCATAAAATATGATACATGAATATTTTGAGTATATTTAATGATATGAATATGATCTTATCCCAATTCATGTGCTTCTATGAATTGGGAAACCCATTCCATAATGATGATATGAGCTAGATCTTTGGCCTCTAGAACATTTCATTGGTTTTTTTTATAGGAATACGAGCATTTCTTAAGGAATGTTCTTCAATATCATGGTGATCCTTGGCCTGAATGGTGATACGATACTAATGCTGGTCCATTGTAATATTCTTCTAGAATTTTTCAAAAGGAATATGAGGCTATCCTGAGGCATGCATTAATCTCTTATTGTGAGCCCTAGTTGAAATTGGATGATGATGACATCCTCATGCCATATCATTTACATGAATATGTTGATAATCCTGCTTAACAAGAGCACAGATATGATATTTTTCTATAGTAGGTACATGATAATACTAATTAGAGTTGTGTGTTGTTCTAGATATTGGGATTGGAATAAATTCATATCCCTATATCTTTTCCAAAATATATCTAAAGTGTCCCTATGTCATTTCCATAGAGCACTTTCACTTCAAAAGGATATTTATAAGAATATATGCCTCTACAATCTCTGTTATAATTAAATTTTTATCAATATTTTTGATTGAATTGGGGATTTACACCCAATCATATCCTCCTTGTAGTATCATAATATGTAGAAAATGTTTTTAAAAGGGGAGTAGATTTAAAATGGAACCATTCTTGATTTCTAGATATTATTATAGGATTAGATTAAAATACTAAGCATATGATCATTCACCCTCTTTTCCGTGTATTTTTTCATTCTCTAACATATACGTGATGAAAATATCTGAGTTTTCATGAAGGTGACCTATCAGATAATTACCGAGGTAGGTGAATGATGTGTATTGGAAATCTTGTAACATATCTTGGATTGATATTTTATAATATCTACAGAACATCTAGAATATAAAATTCCAACCTAGTAATGAAAATTTATCTAAGAGATTGAGATGCCCCATAGTTTTCCATCCAGTAACTAGGATGTATTCAATATAAGTTATCATAAATGTATAAGGAAATTATCATGTAGTTTAACATCATAAGATGAGGATGTATCATTTTACATAATAATCATGTTATTAGGATGTGGCCATGTAGTTTAGCATCATGCAACTGAGATATATTATTCAGCTAAATTTCATTTGACAAGGATGTTAGCCATTTAGTTTGACGTCATATGTCAAGAAAGTTAGTTGTGTAGTTTAATGTTATGAAGTAAGGACATTAGTCATGCAGTTTAACATCATGAAATAAGTACATAAGCCATGAATTTAAAAATCATTAGGTAATTACATCAGAAACTGTGTAGTTTAGTGTCATGTGAAAATGACATATATCATTCATTTTAACATTTTTCTTCAAGGGAAAAGGTAATTAACATGTTATGAGAGTGATTCATTTTATGGATCATGGATAAATATTTTTCATATTTTAATATTATTATGATCTAGGTAATCTATCAATATGTTACTTAGATGTCTTTCTAACCAGCCACTGACGATAAATAATCACTATATTTTATTTCTAAGATGTCGATGGTAGGAGGATCGGTTTTCTTATCTTATCAATTATTATTCATTCAGATTCCATAATATTATGAGTTAAATAATTCCTTTTCACAGGGAAAATTAAAAAATTAACCATGGCCTTTTTTTAAATAATATCATTTATTAATCCTTCTTTTGATACACCTTCACCCATCGATGGGTCGTATGTGGATCATCCTCTGCTTCCCAGTGGGAATATTTTATTCAATGTTCTTAGATTACTATAGCTAGGATTCATGTATTGGTATTTACAACAACCCTATTAACAACTTCATTGGATTCCATTTATTATAGGAATGATAATCTTTTGGTTGTACTCCTTTGATTTCAGTGGTAGGGGAAGTTGCTTTTGTGGCATATCATCCCATGCACACATGAATTATTATAATCAAGATCTATATTAATCTATTTACTGGGGACCAATAAAATTACATTGGAATATGATATGATAGAAATGAATGATATTTTTACTATGTTTCATCAAAATATGGGGGGAATGTTGTATCTCCCATGCGCTATCACTACCACAATTGGTGTGGGCACAAGGATGAATTTAAAGTATGGGGTGTAGAGTCCCTATTGATATTTTATGGGGGATGGTTCTAGAGAAATTGGTGTCTTGGATGATGGAGACACTTCCCACTTATTAGAATGTCTTGAATCTCCTTGAAGGGTTTTTTGAAACTGTTGAATTCGAATGGTCTTTAGAATAGACTGATTTGTTGGAGAAATATATAGAAATACCCCAAGCCTTTGGGATGGGTGTGTTGAAAATATAAACATCACATATCCTTATGGGATGAGGTGTGGTGAAATAATTTCTCTATTTCTCTTAATGATGGGATGAAAACCCTGAAAATTCTACAAGATTAGGGATGGAGGACCTATCTTAATGGAAAAAATTTGTAGGATGGTTCAAATACATCACTCTGTGGTAGAGATACTATAATCATTCTCACAATTCATTCATAGAGATCATTTTCTCACATTGGATACCAATGATATGTTTCACTATAAATATTCTCTTATCATTATAAAGGGTTTTACTTGGGTATCATTGATAATACCCATTACTCTATAGATGATAGGGTTAGTGGATGATGATGGAAGTCTCAACAGAGGCCCTGGTGACTGAATCTTGACCAGAAACATACCATATGATTCATTGTTTTACCAAATTTAATTAAAATATGAGGTTTAACACCTTTTCTAGATTACTAAATGATACATTTTTGCCTCCTTTTTTATGTGTTCAAGCCAGAAGATAGGCCAAAAGGATATTATAAGTATGACTGAAGGAGGGTATGATAATAATTTTTAGAGGTGAGATTTTTTAGACCTGATGATAATTATTTAGATTCAATTTATGTCATATTTATGGAGAAATAAGAGGGGATGGGGTTCATCCTGAATAGAGTATCTCATTTGGTAGGATGGTGTATGACATTAAGTATAGGGGGCCAATTCCTATAGTGACACTTATTGTAACACCCCAGGTAAATAAAGAATATGAAATTTTCATATTTATCAATATTTGTGAATAAAATATTAATATTACTTTAAAGGGGACGTTATGCTCGATGGCATACCCAACACGCAACAACGAGTTTCTTGGGAATCTTACGTTGCACTCTAATAA
Organism: Viscum album; assembly: GCA_963277665.1. Classification (NCBI taxonomy): domain Eukaryota; kingdom Viridiplantae; phylum Streptophyta; class Magnoliopsida; order Santalales; family Viscaceae; genus Viscum; species Viscum album. The sequence goes on from OY728148.1 coordinate 910,935,500, forward strand.
TAAAATAATATTATTTTAAATGGTAGTTAACATGTAGCCATTGTATTGGAGGGAATGTATAGAAATAACTAAAATATGATTATATATGTTTTAAATGTTTTTACATTTATCCAATAAAAGATAAATGCTTAAAATATGGAAATAATTCAATTTTAGGCGTATATGCCCTAGTTTTCACTAAAGGTTCACTTATCGCCTTTTGATGGGGAACCATCATTAAATATAGTTTTGTTCACTCTTATACATTCTATTGGACAAAATAAAACTCTTCTTAAGAATCAGGACATCAAAATTTACTTTGTGTAAATTTTTGGTATCTTTCCGATAAAGTTCATTTTTTTAATGAATAGTGTAAAATGTTGTATTTTAATTCAAAACCACTTTTTAATCTAATTTATTTATATGATTATATTATCTTTTGAATTGGTTTCAAAGTGAAATTAAAATATATTTTTACCATTAATCACAATAATGGTCGATGGAATTAATTTCACTTTGAAATTAGACTTAAACTAATGTCAATCTTTTGATACTTATTGTTTCATAAAAACAAGCTATTTGCTCTGACAGTAGGAATTAATTATTAAATTAATTACTGTGACTTATATGTTTTTAATTTTTTAAATATACTTCATTTTTTAATTCGGAATATCAAATATAGCTTAGGGTGAATTTTTGGGATTTTTCTGAAAAACTTCAATTTTTTATGAATAGTGAAACCACTAAGTGGTACTTATAAAAACTGATTTTTCCGTTTAAATGAAATTTTTCCATATTTGTGTTTTGAATTTCAAAAATCCGACATACATGGTTGTCATTAAGAAATAAATGTGGTTCAATGGGATAAAAATATTTTTTTGGTGAATAGTAACTTATTAAGTATTTAATCGCGATTAGAAGTAAATAGTGTAGTTTATGGTAAGAATAATGTTTTAAAAAAATGAAATGACCTAGACACTTGTCCTATCCTCCTTTGATGTTTTATGTCAGACCAAGACAATCCATGGGTCAACTTGGGGACCCCATGGAGCCACTTTGGTTGGAAAATGGCATAAATATCTTTTTATTTAATGTTAAGGTAAAAATGACACAAACATGCGATGTTTTACTAAAACAATTTTTATATGGAGTTATACAAGTCATATTTTTTATTATAAATTTTCATTGGAAATATAAAAAGATTTCCTACATAATTGTATTTTTTTTATAATTTTTAGACATTAAATAAATTAAATTATTTATGACATCATGATGATGTAGTGATGACCTCATTATTTAACGATTTAAATAAAATGGAAAGATAATGTAATATCTAAGACCTAAACATGTCCAAAACCTATTGTATGAGTGTATTTCTAACCCTTATCACCTTATCCTCAAATTATATCAATGTGGGAACTTTAAAATCCGAAACTCTTTTGAAAAAAAAGTAACATTTTGTAACATTACAAGAGTGCCCCTCCTCTCCACTTATAAAAGGCCCCCACCTCTACCTCCTTACCAACACTCCCAAAGCCTTTGTCTCGGACAACCCTTTCCCATTCTGTCTCTCCACTTCCCTCTCTTACTCCTTGAATCCTCACATTGGGCATAAGTCTTCCCAATGAATCCTTTGAGCAAAAACCAAATAGAGATACCTGATTTTAAGGTAATGTCTTCACTTGAGTCCTTTTGTTTTATTTTACTTCTCCAACCCCCTAAACTATTTTGATTCCTTTCTTTTCTAAAAAATCCAGTATCTTAAATATACTAGGATATTTTTATAAGAATTATTCTAGCTACACTTACACACACCTACATCTAATGGTTAAAGAACATACTGTTTCTGTGGATGACGAATTTCTGCCTCCCGAAATGATGATTGTTCAACATTCTTCAAACACCTTCAAAGCTGTCCATTAAGATGACACTATATTTATATATGATATCTAATATTATTATGTTTTACTTAAGCTTGTTTATTTTTCATTTATGGCGTACCTTTATGGTTTCCATTATGGGTAAACGCGATATCTTCATTTAAGAAAGTGCGGACTACCGCCCCCTCAAAGTGATTTGATTCGTTAATACCATATGTGGTACGTATAAAGGATATATTTAATGATATTATATATGATACCATACTGTAATTAAAATACTATTATGTATAATTATGGTTTAATTCCCTTAAATATGAAATAGAAATGGAAGTAGCGTTCATGCGTACGTACGGCTTACCGTCTCCATGAACGATACATTTCATTTCTTATATCAAAATGTTATGTAATATTATAAGTACATATATATAATGGATATATATGTAATATATTACATCTAAATTATGGATATAATTCTGGAATTATAACATATAAATATCTCTATCATTTTGTTTTAATTCAATTAATATGACAAAAAATGAAAGTTGCGTTCATGCGTACGTACAACCTACCGTCTCCATGAACGATGCTTTTCGTTTTTTATCTCCAAATGATATGGAATAGTATAAAATGAATATTTAATGGATATATATGATATTTTAGTCATTAATACTATTCTGTAAATTATTTACATATAACTACATGCGCAATCTTTTTTCAAACAAGTTCATTTTTGACTCATGTACCAAACATCGGCAAAAAAGTCTTATATGAACTAACATTATTAAAAAATTATTATAAAACTATAATATGTGATATGAACTGAATAATAATCTCTAAAGTAGGTACTTAGGCAATTATTAATTTACCAAAGTTTATTATTCAGGAATATAATGAAACGAACAAGACATGTTGGACTTGAGGTAAGGGATCTGGCTCCTCTCTTTCTTTTAAAGTACACTCTTTTATGTCATTCCTTTTAAAGATCATATTTCTTGTTATTGGGATGTTATTTTATATTACTATTACTGCAATTTTTATGTTCATATGATGAGAGATGCTATTCTCTCTCATCAATCCAATTTGGATGTTTTGAGTGACGTCGTTTGGCTGCCGAATTTTCATAAGAGATCTAACCTCTCTCTTTCTCTTTAAGTACTCTCCTTTGTGTCACTTCTTTTAAGATACTCTTTGTTATGATGGGGGTGTTCTTTTATATTCCTATTTCTGTACATTTTATTTTAATGTGATGAGATACCCTATTTTATCTCATCAATCCATTTTTTGGATGTTTTAAGTGGCACTGTTAGGCTGCCGAGTTTTCATAAGGGATTTTTCATCTCACGTTTATTCCCATGATATTTATGCTACATTTGCCACAATTTACATTGAGTGGTGTATGTACTGACCATTATTTTACTCATTGTGTAATATTATTTCAATTATGATTATTTATATCAATGTTGTATTTTCCTTCTTTCACGGGGAGTATGTTTCGAAAGTTACCCATGTCGGTAAGGGAACATTTCACCCTCCTCTTTTTAAAAGACTTATTTTGTTATGTCTTTTAATTCACATAATATTATTTTGGGATATGTTCTTATATATCCTTATTGATGTAAATTTTATGTCCAAGTTATGAGATACCCTTTTTATCTCTTATCAACTCTTTTTCTGAATTTTGAAGTGACGCCGTTAGGCAATCGAATATTTGCAAAGGAACTTCTTAACCCAATTTCGATTCTTTGGGATAATATTGTACTCCTTGAATATGTCGTTCTATGAATATGTGTGAATAACCTCTGATGGTTTTACACTTAATATCCACTTATATTTGGTTTATTATTTTTTCACACATAATTATCTAATTGATTTATCCTTAATCCAAGGATACCGTATTTTTATGGGACTTCATCTCAATCTCTTTTCATTGAGGCATATTTTGTTTTATACACAACCTTCTTTTATAAGGTGTATATATCCCTTTGACTTTTACATTTATCCAAAAAGGAATCTTTTTTATAAGAAGCGTTTTACTAAACGACAAAAGGGAATGTTTTGGTCGTACGTATGCGGCGACAACGACTTCTCCGCCGCCGTGACCATTATTTGAGTTTCAAATTCCTCTAGAAGCCATACCATCTTTTCTAAAGAAAAATAAATTCAATGTTTTACTTTTCTTTTATTTTGGTATTGAAAAATGTTTTCATAGTGTCTTTATATCAATGTGTTTTATTGATATCTTGTTATTGAAAGGTGGAAATTTTATGTTTCCTTTATGCATGTTTTATGTGATAAGATTATGTTATGGTTCTTGGGCATTGTTATAAAGATGGGTGGTTCCGTGATAAACTAAGGGCGGGTGAGCCCGATATAGCTCTCCAATGCATTGGGTAACGCGAAGGAGTGAAACTTTATGGTTTCTCTAAATAGATTTAGGGAATATACTGTGATGGATATTCCAAACGTAACCAAGAGGGTTACTCCCTATGTAAGAATGTTATGAATGCCTCATGTTACCTTTTATGTCTTTTGATTTCTATGATTAATTCATGATTTGATGAGGTATGTTAAAGTGCCTGTGTTTTATGGGTAAAGTATGATTTCATTCTTATGTATATATAAACTCATGTTTCCTTTCCATATTTTTATAACCCTTACTGAGCTTTTTATGCTCATCCAATGTTTTTGAAATGATTTTCACAGGTCAAGGGAAAGGTACATGATGTGATGATAGTGTCAAGGATTTGTCAAGAAAGAATCCATGTTTTATTTTAAAAATGTTTCTGTTTATGGGAAGAATGAATACTTTCTTTTATGTAACCACTTTGTTTAAATGTGGAATGTAATGAATGGTTCATGATCTAATTCTCTAAAACACTAAACCTGAAAAGATCATCAATGTGTAGTCTTGTAATAACTCAAGATTGAGTAAGGATTAAGTCCGGGGCCTTATACTTATCCCATGGTAAAATATGATAAAAATAACCTCACACATATTGGTTGAGGTCATTCTTGGAATTCCAAAGTCACCAAGGATAGCATTGAAGATGTATAGAGATCATAGCCGGTAATTATAGGAGTGTAATTTAATTTCACTATCAGGATAATAATGTGGGCCACAAATAGATTTTAGGTAGTAGGGATATAAAACACCTACATAGACAAAAAAATTTATACCCTTTGGGGTTCTCTTGTTGGATTCCCCAATTGAGATTGTTAATGTAGGAAACAAATACCCTCTAAATCCTTATGAAATCATGGTCGCATGTTTATGATGCTGACTAGATTGAATGGGGTCTGTCTATGATAACTCATATGATATTGAGTTCTCATGTTGGTTTTCGTCATCGAAATCACTTATGTATAGGAGGTATGAATTGTAGCACTCTTAGGATAATCTCCCAGAGACATTTCATACAGAAAAATTTTCACTTCCTCTTATGTGGTCTGTCATGGGAAAGAAGGATAATGGGAATTAAAACTTGGATGGATTTCATGGGTTAATTCCAAATTTTTATTGGATCTATTGATATGGTACTCTCAGAATAGGACATTCACCAAATGGTAGTGGATTTTTTGTTTTGATGCCAGCGGGTGTTAAGGCCTCGGGGCTAAATAAACTTTTCTGGCGATCATGGAATCTGTTGGGACATTCGATGATGTCATTTTAATTGTGTAGAAATTGGGAAGTCCCATGGAATAAACAAGAAACCTTATTAATGAAATATCATATATAATATTACATTTTAGATCAATTAAATTCATAGTTATTGATTAATAGGTGGTTCTTTATTATTATGTATTGTTCTAAGTATTAAAAAACATATCTGGTTCACCATTTTGTTTCATGAAAAGTGAATAAAAACATGTATGACGAGAAATAGATAATCTATCCCTTTCAAACCATGAAAAAAATTTCATTGATAAGTAATTTCATTTTTGGTTCACCATTTTGTTTCCCTTAAAAATCTATAATGGTTATTTGGAATGTCTCTTTGCTTTTATGGGTATTATTGTGATTAAAAGTTGTTTTAATTGGGTTTACCATATTGTTTTCATGGAAACTCCCACTAGTTTCAATGTCTATAAATGAGTACAGACTCACATTCCAAAGGAAAGTTTTCTTTTGGGGTTTCAAACCCAGTAATTCATAGGAACAAACATTGGTTGAGAGGATGGTAGGTTTGTATCATCACTCAATTTTAGAGGGTATAATTAACTACATTGGGTGTATCTTATATATTTACGATATATTCATGAAATCATTGAATGATCCCCACATAAGAAAGGTTAACCCTATGTCATTAACATGATTTATACCAAGTATTTATGTGATAAAATGTGTGCATATCATGTGATCTATGTCATTGTCATGTTTATTTTTGACACTTTAGGTTCTAACAATGATCGTGAACATAATAGTGTATTCCTATCTAAGGATGAGGTTAGTGTCACAAAGATTTTATTGAACATATATAAGGATTCCTAGTTATAAAAGGATAACATGTATCAAAACCCACATAGTTCATTTGAAATTGCATAAAGATGTATTTTTAATCCTATCATTATTTTTTAATTTCATTTATTGAGGATGTTAATATTAGGCTCGGTGCATTAGGAGGAATCATAAATATTCTATAAAGAAATAAATTATAGTGTATATTGTTCTTTTTATGATCATTCTATAATGAAATAAGTGAAAATAGAGGCCTTATGAGGGAATTATGTATATAAGGATACCCTAGATTATCCGTCAAGAGTATGACCATTTCTATGATTATGGGATGCAATAAGAGATAAATCACAATGTAGGGCACATATAAGGGGTATTATCATAATTCTATGGAATAATAATCTCTAATATATAATCCTAGGTGATCCATGGGACCTTTGAGAAATAAGATATAGTGGGAAATTAAACAGATTTCACGAGAGAGAATTTCAAAGGGACATACAAATTAAAGATTCTCTTGATGAAATATGACTACATGTCTCAAGTACGACATGGTATGGAGATATGACATGAGGAAGGCGTCATATACATCTTTTTTATATTATGATTTAGATCCTTTATGGATTTATTCATCTACAACCTTCTGGTGGTATTTTATTATATAGATGGCATGGTGGAAGCTTACACATAAAATGAACCTCCTGTATAGTCCCTCTCCTTATCTATTGGTGGAAAAGGATGGGTGATAGGCTTAGGGGATAATTTAGACACATATGGTAGGAATATTTGGGATTCAATGGAAATTACACTAGTGTGGATTCCAAATGGAGATCGGGCCTTAAGAATGCATCATTGATATCATGTTTAGACATGAATCATATTTCTTATAGATCTGTTACCCCCTCTCTTGTTGATGGTTTGGGGTGGTTGGTCAAACATATAGACATTCTGGTTATCCGTGAGGTTTTAGTAATACTAGGGGATTACACTATGATATCTTCCTTTTTCATATCCATTCTTTATCTTCTGATAGGTAATGGAATATGATGAACCTTCAAGGACAATTTGATATGCTTGGTATGACATGTATGGACTGTCTGGGAGCACATATCATATATGGTTTCATGAATTTTTATCCCAAATCTAGAAAGTTCACCACCCTTATAAATGGGTTATGTAGCCAATGGTTAATTTCCTATTTTCCATATCGTATACGAATGAGTGATCTTTTCTGATGAAATGGGCCTGTATTATGGGATTTTGACAACATGTATTGGTTATCCTACAAGACAACTGTCCATCCAACATATTTGGGGTGTGAGTATGACATGGTAGAAACATTCAATGGTGTGTTCCTAAAATTTGAAACGTATTTCATATAATCTATTAAATTGTCTTGGATGTATTGACTTGATCAAATCAGAAATCTCTAGGGACATTAATATGATCAATTGAATTTTCTATGAAGAATTTTCATGATGGAAGTTGACATATCCATGATTTTTTTCCTAATAAAAGTGGATATTTCTATGATTATTTGTATAACCAAAGTGGACATGTCCATTTTCATGTGAATTATCGAAGAAGAAGTGTCTATATGTTTTAACATGATCATAATGTCTTTTCCCCCGATGGTCATATTACAATACTTATATGTCAATAAGATATTTAATGACACTGCCAACTTTTTAATATATTATCACAAGATCAACATACTTTCTTGATAATAATTCTCATGTTAATGAAAATATGTAATAAAGATATTTCACGATCAACCAATGATTTCTAGGGATTATATTCTGATCAAAGTGACTCATAAAGGGCCACCAAAGTACATCACGAGACTAGATATGAATATAAGGATTTCATTATCCTAAATTAATCACATGGATGGGTATCGTGAATGTGTTTTTGATCTTGCGACTACACCAATTTTGAAGATAAATGCCTAAAGGGATCATGCATAAATGTTTTATAGACAATATATTAATAGATTTTGAGTGCCTGGATAGTGGTTTCATTACATAGCTACAACTATATGTCCTATATGAAAATTTGAGCTCCTATCTAGGAATTCTCATTTTTATGATTTCCATATACCGGAAAATGGGTGCCGACATGACATCATCTCATGAAACCCAATTTCTCATGAGATTCACATGAACACAATTGGGTATTGTGAGTGGTACTTCCAAAATATAAAGAGGTTTACCATTGATGCCACTCACATGGATAAAGGATGACGATTCATGGGAATCAGGGTCTAAGGTCGATTTGTGGGATTGAACACATTCTGGGGGGTCCCGCATGATGGCTCCCAAGAATATCCCTTATTCGTGTGATTTTCGTGCTTTAATGGATTATTATAATGGGTTTTGTGATCATGTAAATGATCAGTAGTGGTGTTGTGTTATATGGTACAAATATTCAGGGTTGCATGCAAGCACAACAAGATAGGGGAATCTCAACATTGTGAGATCAAGGGCTGTTTTGTCCATTAAGGCATGATTACAGACACAATTATGGGTGTCCCATGAGTATATATTATTGAATTATCGAATCAAATGATGTTATATAACTCATCAGATTGTGTTATCTAATGGAAGGTTTTTCAGGATTTCTTGTAAAAAGTCACATGGGGAACACACCTAGAATGTATGCATAAAAAATGTCATTCTTAGAGAAGTCTCCAAACTAGTTGGGTATCACATGATATTATTAATACCCTATATAAAGTTTAAATCACATGAAATTAAGTTAATTATATGATCTTATGATCATTAAGAAATCATATGATCCGTTCTTGCAATCAAATGAATAGATTTTCTTGTGATTGTAGATGGTGCACACTTTTTATCATCTCCTCCCCACTCTATTTTTCTCTGATGATCTCCATACTCTATTTATTGTGTATCTATTATATGGGTATTGAGGTTTATATTAGACAGGGGATTCTTATTTTGATTTATATTGGAAAGGGGATGATACATCATGCACTAGCTTGAGGTGGTGTAGGATTTGGGGGATCAACATTACACGACCGTATGATTGATTTGAATGATATCCACTCCTCAATGTGAAAAAATTATATTGAAAAATAAATATTAATTTAAAATTGAGACGAATCATGTTTCACAATTTTTCATACAAGGATTTACTGACATCCTCTTCTTCTCATAAGATCATAATTTTTATACAGTGTGTCCCTCAGAATATCTTGCGGTGGACTCATGTTATCCATTTTGTGAATATTCAATTCCTGTAAACCAAAATTCTTTATGAGAGGGGTTCATGTGATGGATTCCATATTGACTGATTCTGTTCTTTGAAATAAAATTTTGAATTAAATTCGTTGATTTTATGAACTGTGTCTTTGTGGTTTTGTGACTGCATGATATTTTTTGTTCAGTTAATCGATGAAATTCATGTTATAACATGCGTATAAGAATAATGGTCGATGTCAAGCATTCGAGATTCTAATCAACTTGTCTCGGTCTCTTGTGGAGATCATTGAAGAATTGGAGGTTGAGGGGATGGTAGTGGTGTCAATAAATCATCATGTATGGATTGTGACATCTAACCAGGGATTCGGGTGGCTCATGGTGATGTGGGTGAACAATCAAACACAAGTGATAGATCTGATAGAATGACTAATATTTTTTCTTTATGTTTTAGTAGATGAAAATTGAACACGCAATAGGGGTGTACAACATTTAATTTTTCTTGTTCAAAGTAGAACTTAATAAGGAATCTAATGAAATCAATCCATGAATCCAAATGTTGGGCCGACACCCACAACACATAAACCTATCCTCATGGGCCACACCCTTCCATTCTATGTCATGCCTTTACATACCTACACACACAAATTCTAAAACCATGTGATACATACATGGATGACTGGATGGATGTATACCTAGGTGGAGATGAGGTGATTCCCGCAAGTTCTCAGGACGAGATGGTCGGCCCATTGGCTTACCTGGCCTATTTATTGATGAATGGAATTTATAAATACATGGAATTATATTTTTAGTAAAATTAATTCATGGGTCAAAAGTATGTTCCCTTATAAGTAAAATAAATAACCATATTATTCATTATTATACCTCTAATATCTTTCTGTATTTGTTGAAAAAGTTCATATCACCAAAATATGGATGTGAATAATACTGTAAAAGTATTATTATTTAAATAATAATTTTATGACCTCGTAGTTTGATTGGCTGCTATGAATAAGAGAATCTTATTTATTGATTTTTTTCTGATAATATATCATAATATAAATTTATTAATCAGTTCATTCGATGTAAGTACACAATTATTATTTATAATAATGATCTCATATATGATTAACGACAATTAAATTTAATAACCGTATTTCTACTATAAAAGGGGATTTTTTATTTTATATTTTTATTTGAAGCATTGATTTCCTAATTTCAAAAATATAATTTAGTAAAAAATATTTTATATTTGGTATCATAATATGAAATTTATAATAGGATTATTTTTTCTTATTTTTCTAAAATGGTTTATTTGGCGAATAATAAAAGAATATCATTGTTACAATTTATTTTACTCTTATGAAATTATCATGTTATAATAATGACTTAAAATATTTGGAATACTTTTTAAAGATCAAATATAAAGATATATATATAATTAATTTATATATATAATTTTGAAATCATAAATATTTTTTTGAAAATTTTTAAATCTCAGAAACGATTTTTTTACACATTAAAAAACCAGTGCTTCATTTTTAATCATATTTTCATAATGTATATTTCAGTTTTGAATTTTTTTTTTGAATTTAAAATAAGTAATATTTAATTACACTAATCTAATTAAATCAATATGAGACAAAATTATATTCATATTTGGTAGAAAAACATTTTTATGATTAAAACAAATAGATTTTAAAGAAAATTGCTTTCATAGAATTTAGCATTCTTATATTAAATTTATTTTATATCAGTTATGAAGATTGAATATTAAAATAATTAATATTATTTTAATGTGTATGTTTAAAATTATTAATGCATACAAATTCAAATTTTTCATTAGGAATAGTATAAATGTTGATTTTTTATCCCCATGATAAATTATTTTCGAGTTAATTATAGTTACGAATTTATAATATGGCCTCAAACTATATTTTTGATTATTATTGAATGATATTATGTACACCATTAACAAAATATGTTTTATATTTTATTTATTTGGTTCCACTATACCATAAAATAGGAATTATTTTGTTTTAAATTGTCGAATAATTATAATTTTACGACTCCACTCATGTATAAGAAAGAAAGTCATCTCATAGATTATTCTCAAACATATATTAATATATTTTGGAAAATCCGTATCCAAATGAATTCCTAAATTCAATAAAAGGTTCAATGATTTCCTTATCTTGAATAATATGATCTTAATTATGCTTAAGGTGTAATCCAAATGTGGTTTTCCAATGTAGAGGTTTTCCAATGTAGATTTATTACTATTAACTAGGTTCTCTCTTGTTTATTTGTTCATAAAAAACATTAAAACCCATCATAATGAATCATAAATAATAATATATGTATATACAATATTCACAAATTTATTTTATTATTTTTATAATCATTTTTTATCTACATTAATATCCAATTGGAAATAAAATCATTACTCATGTATTCATACAGATAGTTGTCTCCATGAAGAATTGTATTGTTTTCATCACCAAGTCTCATCTGAGTTATAAATATGGAATTTAAAAATTGATAACATTTATGAATTTTTTTACATGATATAGTGATAATATTTTATATACATTATTACCTTACCATTAATTGGAAAATTATAATGTCACTTGTGGGTAGGTGTCGACATCTACCTTCATGAAGTGATGTGATTTGTTTCTCATTTGCAACCCATATGGATTGACATTGGGATGGATTTAATAAATTAATATAGAAATAATAACATAAATAAAATTTTTTATTGGTAAACATTTTTCTATTCTATTACCTTTCCTTCTTTTATAAGAATGTGAATTTGCTCGTGTCTGCGTGCAAACTGCCACAACTATTAAATGACATGATTCATTCATCATGATTTTATATCATGTATGGTTTTAAAAATTATATATAATTTAAAAAATGATAATTTAAAAATGAATAAAATTTTGAATTTTATGGAATGATGAACCTTTCTAGGGCTTCCAATGTAGAGAATTTATTCTCAGAATATAAATCAAAAAACTTAAATAAAACTAGTGTTAACATAAACATTTTAGTAACTAAATAAAAAATTATAATACATAAAATAAAAGGAATAATAATAAAGTAAATAACTATAAAAAATAACATAATAAAGTTTAAAACAAGACTTATAGTAAAGGTAATTATCTATTTAATTTATCAAAAATAACTTAATAAAATATATAACTATTAAAAAATAACTTTATGATTTGTTGAACATATGAATGTAGACAAGACTTATAGTAAAGGGAATTATCAATTTAATATCAATTCATAGAGACATAAGTCATCTTCAACACATGATTCATTTCATGTGGTAAAAAAAATATTATAAGAATTTATTTTGAAAATAATTAAATGAAAATCATTTTGTTTTCAAATCAATTTGAATTTATCTCTTTAATAATTTTTTAAAAACTATTAACGTCTTATGAATTTTTTTCATTGAGATGTTATTTTAAATTATTTTAAAAAATTTATTCTTTTTCCACATTGTTTAAAATGATTATTGATTTTTAATATAAAAAATTTAAGTACTGTTTAATTATATTTTCAAATAATATTTATATTCTTTAATTTTTTTTAAAAAGAATAATTTTAAGAGTAACGATAAAAGTTATTTTTTACATTCATTTCTAAAAAAACATAAATAAATATTTTTTGACAAGGACATCAGGAATTCATTTAACCACCATCATTACAATTATTCATTATATTCCTTCATATATATTATTAAATTTTTTCAATATTCTCATTTCTATTAATCATTGATTTTTTTATTATAAAGATTTTTCCAATGAACGCAACATTTCTCTATAATTTTAAAGAAAAATGGATTATTCTTTGGTATATTGATGAAAATGAGTTTTTTATGGGATTTATGATGAATGTATATATGATTGTATATTTTTCTTCCTCATATAGTTCATGGTTATTATAAATAAATATTTGTGATATTGATGTAACTCATGATAACAAGTGAGATGTATATAACTCTCCAATTAAATGGAAAATGATTTAAATAATAAAGGTGAAAATAACGAAGATTACATGTTCGGATACTTTGATTCAATTATGTAAAGATTATTTATTCTAAAACAAGTTAAACCGGACTGATCGCATTTTATTCGTATTATTCTCTATGATACGAATTTTATGTTTCATAGGGTTTATTAGTTGATCTTTTTATTTCATGTAGTATGGAATTTTTATGAACTATTAAGGGTAATGAATTTGATTTTATGTAAAATGTTATTATCATTTCTTATGATTTTTGGGAACTATAATGGTTAATATTTTTCATTTTCAAATGCTTGGAATAATTTTATGAAAGACATTGGGAAAAAAGATGTTTTAATTGGTTTGTAAATGATTATTTGTGCTCAAAATTAATTTTTTTTAAATGTAAACACACTTATGTATTTTCAAAATTTAAAATGGTTTTATAATTACCCATTATTTATATATCCCTTACTGTTATATTATTCTCAAGAATGATGTTTAAAAAAATTAAGGGGCATAAGGATATGTATAGATTATATCATCATTAGTGGATTCACACCATGCATGAATTGGAAGTGTCCTGAATGAATCATTATTGATAAAGTAAGGACATTTTCTTTTTGAAAAAAGTTAACACTTTGTGGAAATTTATACTTTTTAATGGAATGGAATTAAAAATTATATAGAACTATAAACCTTAATTATCATGGGAGTATAATAAAATCAAAACCATGTTATTAAAATCATATTTTGGTTGTTTAACAATTTCTTTTTGTTATAGTTGTGTTTACGAAATATCGTTATCTCTTTAGGGGACATTATGCATCTCAAGTTATAATTCATTGATTGTTAGTATATCTCACTATTTTCAATAGTAGTTCTTAATATGCCACACATAATGTGTATAAAATATATTACCAAATTTATGTGGTTAATTTTTGGAATAATGTGGTCCCCATGTCTCTGAATTGATGTTCACCCAAGTGAATATAATTACAGTATTTCATTTTATAAATTAAATTAAATTTTCTTTAATTTTATTATAACAATATTTTTATTTATATATCATTGTATTCGATTATAATTTATGGAAAAATTATACATAAAAAATTAATTTTAAAAAGGTTATTTATATATGTTTCCTTACGAATATTCTAGATAAATAACTTAACATAATTGTTTATATTTTAATTAAAGACATGTTGAATTTTTTAAATGTTAGTGAAAAATTGTTTGAGATATTTTTTATGAGTTAAATATTTAATATATATAATTATCAATAAAAAATCAGATAATTCCTAGTCTTAATAAGTGTAACGTTAAAAAACATAAGGTAGTATAATTAAGTTCATTTCATTATGTGATGATTTTCTCTTCCATGTTTCATGAATTTAGTGTCATCATGAGTTCTCATTCATGATATAAAGTTAGAAATAAGGGATAGGAACATGATACATTAAATTACTCCCCAATTAATACTCATTTGATTTGGTAAATTTTAGTTCATTAGAAAATAAATATTTCTAATGTGATACAACATGATTATAAAAAAACTGATGAATTGTGATCTTGATGGTGCATCTGTTTTAATTTTTTAGATTTTCTCCATTGGTTCCTTTAAGATATTATTCCTTATAGATGAATAGAGTATATCATGGTCAAATCATGACAAAAAGTAATAAATTTTATTATTTTATTAATAATAATTTTTCTATTTTTCTATAATACAAGACATTTGGTAGAACCATATGTCTGGAATTCATGGTATAATGTTCTATGGATGATCTTGATTTCAAATTTTAAAATATTTTATCTGGAATGGTTTTTCCCTTCTTACAGTTCATTAATTGGGTAGAGTGTGTGCATGTGAGAGTATCATTAGATTCCAGATGTATTTACATTGTATAATGATATGGTGTTTAGAAAATGTGTTAATTTTTGGGGTTTATTTATTTTACTTAATATTTATTTTAACTCCTTTTAACATAAAATATAGAGTGAAATATTTTTTAGAAAATTTCATAATGTTTACATGTTAATTTTAATTCATTCAATATTTTGGTGCCTTGTATGTAAAGACCCTATAATTTAGTATAAGGTTTTTAATTATATGGAAATATTATGAGACATTGAAATTGGTGTATCGTGATTCTAAGGCCCGGAATGCACGAAAGATATTTTTTGTACTTTTTTAAGGTACGTTCAATAATCTTGAAAGTGAGGTTTTATATATTTATAAATAACTATTGGATTGAAAATATGAGGGAACATTTGAATTTTGTAGCGCCAAGATACACATTAGAAAAAATTAACATAGACTAGAAAGGGTCGGATGAAAACGATATTTTTTGTACTTTTAAAAAAAATTAATAAATCAACTCTTTGAGTTATTTTATTTTACATCAACCATTGAGAAGTGGTTGGAGGAACCATAGTGTAATTATAGTCATTAAATGAGTGTAATTTAATGACATGTTACTTTTTTTGTGAAATTACAACATGGATTTATGTAATTGTTCATTAATATTTGGTCATTAAAGAGCCACATTAATGAACACAATGTCAAGGAATAATTATTTTTATTATTAATTTCATTAGAAAAAAAATTTAAAACCATAGGAGAAACCTCTAACCTGACACCAAATAAATTCCTCTCCAATGATGAATAGTGAATGAATGATGATTATTGGACGAATCGATCTGAAGATAGAAAAGAAGTGGATAACGTTGAACGACAATGAACATGAAATCCCTTCATCCCTTAATATCAGATTCCACTGAATCTCGGTAGAGGATTTATGTGTTCAATAAGTACCCTTTTTTCTTTCATAAAAAATACAATTTATGATGATAAATCGACAAAAGAGTAGATCCATCTCTCATTTTTTTCTTAGGGTGGTTGTAGAGATATATTATATTGGTGTTTTACATAATTTATATGATGATTTCTATCATTCCTTTATAAAACACTAATGTGGAGAGAACAGACTAATATATCCAAGGCCTGAACCCTTATTCACTATTGGATATTGTGAATTCTTCCAGGGAGATTGGGAAACGTGGGGGCTAAGTGATTCTATAGGTTTCACAATTAATGTTGTGACAGGAGGGGCCTGTAGGCGCATAGGAGAAGGATAAAAGGACAATTAAAGCATCTTCGGAGTCCCGCAGAATGTGTCACCATTGAGGCGGGACCAGCTACTGGTGGGGAGACTGGTGGGGGCGACTGGTAAGGGTAGCGACCATTTACCTACTGTGACCGGTGACCCATGGCGGAGGGAACCAGTAGTCGGCTCATGCCTACCATTTTTTGAGATGGGGTGGTGCCTTACTCGCACTGTGAGATGGGTGAAACGGATGCCTTACTTTCAGTCTAATGTAAATATCCCAGACCACATGATCTATGTTCTCTAGGTAGGGTAGACCATGCCATCTGTGTAGGACTCCACCATAGGGAAGGATCCATACTAGACCCATACCCCAACGGCCCCATTACACTAAAAGTGACGTAAATCAGAAAATGGGCATCTAATTGATGCACCGTTTGGAGAATGAGAATAGTTGAAACTAGGTGGTCTTTTAGAGTTACTCCACTTGAGTTTTGAATGAATTTGGAGTATATATGGGTTGGATCAGAAAAAAATCTAATCAGGCCATATTTACCTTTTTTCCCATATCTTACGGATTGGGCATCAGGTAGACATTCCATCTATCTCTTTGAAACCCTTACAACAAATGGTCCTTTGAGTTACCTCAATGTAAGACTTCATTGAAGTTGAAATACGACCAACAGATTGAGGATCCGAACCCTCAGAACACATATGTAAAAGGTGTGGAAGTCCAGGGGAAAACTTTCATGTGAAGAGTGACCCTCTATTGATCAGTAAGATAGTAACCCTTCATGGACCGACAATTACATGACCGTCTATGTATGGGTAAGAGAGATACCCTCTGTGGAACGTAAATAGAGTGACCCTTCATGGATATTCATGAGAGATACCCTCTATGGATTGGAAATAGTGAGAACCACTATGGATCAGCATGAGAGAGACCATCTATGGTTCAACAGTAGTGTGACCCGTCATGGACAGGCCTTAGAGATACTCATCATAGATCAACAGAAGAGTGACACATTGTGGTTTGGCTATGGAAAAACCTTTCTTAGAATCACAACTGAGCCCCTCCACATAATAAGATCATCTATATTACAACTAATCATATTTATTTAAGTTCATTATTTTGTATACCTGTTGTGAGCTATCTTTTACATTGTGCTCTATTATTGAGATCATGCATTGTGGTTTTTCCTTATATAATTACATGAGACCCTTGAGGGTATAATGGTCCCTACTGATTATTGTTTCACTATCCCCTACACATGCTTCTCCCACACGTTGTTATGTCTTGTGCAGTTAATAGACAACATGACTAAAATGTTGGAGATCTAGGGCTAGACAGTAAACACAGGTGACTGATTGACATGGTGAGCCGTAGTGACAAGTTGTAACTACCCTTCAGGTAGGATCCTTGACAAAATATCCCTAGATATTTTTTCTCTTTTTCTATAATACTCTTTTAGTTTTCATTTTATACTAGCCCCTTTACTTTTAGTACATAATTTTACTTCTAGTGGTTGTTTTTAGTGGTGGATGTTTTATTTATTTTTTTTCATGTTATAAATGTATGTAGTGTTCCCACTTTGTGTGTGTATATGTCTAAAGGCAATGTCATACCTTTTGGGGGTTCACCATTCTAGTGCTAGTCACGATCCCTTAGCCTATGGGAGGTGGGCTTTGGTTAGTCACGACATAGGAATCAGGGAATGGGTCCTGAAAAAGTCATATCAAAGGGCAGTTGGTTATTCTAGAATAACTAAGAGTTCTTAATTTTCATTAGATCAATAATTTTAACTGTATTGCATTCGGTTTTCAGTCTGGGGTGTCCAGTGTTGGTATGATGGCCAACTTATCCATACACCAGGATCATGAATTCTATTTTTCGACTTGGTACACGAAAACACAAGTTGCATTTGTCTTGAATTTTTTTCTTTTGATCTCTTTTAAGACTTCTCAGTAGGTATAAAATATTGACCATGGAACATCTGTTTCTTTATAGGATGTCTCCATGTAGATAGCCTGCTAGGATTCGAGTAAGAGATCATGATAATGGCCCACCATGTGATGAGGCATCCGTGTAGGGCCCTCTTGCAGTGATAGAAACTTCGGGCGGTGTACTAGTAGCACCACCACTCATAGGGAAATATTTTCCACCATCTATACCTATAGATAGTACACGATGACAGATCGCATTGCCTATGTTCTAGTGATTGAGGCCTCTGAGGATTTCAGGTGAGACAGATCCACAAGTATCTAAGGACTGGCTAGAGGATGTGGCATGAGCTTTCCTCATGGTTGAGATACCATTAGACCAGATGGTGATCCTAATTTCTAGTCTCTTTCCTGGAACAACACATAAATGGTGGATCCTAGTGCTCTAGAAACATAATCAGAAAACTCTTCCTTGGTTTGACATTCAGAGCCTGCTTGAGAAGAACTTTGTACTAGCAGCATTACGGTCAATGATTATTCAGGAGCGATTTTACTTATACCAGGGAAGCCTGACAGTGGCCTAGTACTCATTGAGATTCACTAACCTCTCCAACAACTCCGCTGACATGGTACGACACCCATTCTTTAGGGGTCGGTCCTCTGCACATGGACTCTAACAAGAGAGTAGAGTGTCGATGATATCTCTCAACATCTTGACGTAGGCAGGAAAGATAGAGAGAGCGCTATTGGTGGAGAGATTCATAGTTGACCAGGAACCAACAATTAGATCCACCACCAGACGATAGGCAACTGATTCATCTGCAGTAAACAGTATGCAGAAGACGCAAAGTCACAAGTCTTCCGGACCTTTTAGCGGATGAACCTAGGTTACAGGTTTGGAGGTTCAGAGCTCGCAAGGAAGAAGAGGTCATAAAAATAGCATATTGTGCTACTCATGAAGTGAGCAGGGTGAAATGGATCACGACTGCCTGAACTGCTATACTGATTATTAGTAGATTGTTCGGGGACCACTGAGGTAGCTGTAGAGGTTCAAATGAGGAGGTCTAAAAGTAGGAAGACATGGTAGAGGAGTAGGTTATGCAACAGGAAGTGGGAAACAGTTTGAGGTACTACTTCCACCAACCCTAGGTGGTCCACCTCGACCTTAGAGAGCATATGGACTGGGACAATCTCAGATTTCGGCAGTAGAGGCCTATGTCCATCGTGCTCTTAAGATGATTCGAGGTGTGATCTATTTCTACTCCACCATATATGCAGTTCTTATACACACAAGTTCCAGTCACTCTTTCATATCCACATATCTAATTGGGATCTTGGAGATTATGATGGAGCTATTGGCTCGATCCATACAATTATATACTCCTATTGGAGAGTATTCAATGATGAAACACTACTGATGGTAGTGTGAGATTAGAATAGGAGGCAAGTTATTCGACAGGGATCTCCTAGTATAATCGTCGAGGCCTTACGACGACATCCTATGTATGGACTAGTTATCCATAGTCCATGCTCAGATCGACTGTTCTAGGTGCAATGTGCAGTGTTTCTGTAAGGATTGCAATCTTTTTTCATTAACTAGTGAGAAGGGAACCTTTGTAGCATGGGAATGAATATATAATAGGTGGCTACAACTCATCACTCATCAGTTGTCTAGCCTCACCCTCAGTGTAGTTGTCGAGAGGATTCTGAGCTACCATGTAGTGGTGAACTGGTATGCTGATGTCATTCCTGAGGATTTTCCAAGACTACCACCTCATAGAGATGTAGGATTTATCATTGACATGTACCCTGGGATGGCACTGAAATCTACACCAATGTATTGGGTTTCTCCCATGGATATTTCTTAGTTAAGGGTATAGTGGGAGGAATTTCGGCGAAAGGGGTTCGTAAGAGTTAGGTTTCTCCTTGGGGAGCCCTAGTTTTATTCTCCAAGAAGGATGATGGAAGATTTAGGAATTGTGTAGGCTATGGGTTCTTGTTCTAGGTGACCATAAAGAATAATCATCCTCTCTTAAGGATCAATGATCTCTTCAATCAGGTGAAGGGAGCACAATGTTTTTTTTAAGAAAGACCTATGTTCATGCTATCATCCACTAAGGGTACGGGATGAGGACATATTGAACATAAACTATAAAAGATGGTTTGGAATCTATGTGTTCTTGGTGATTCCTTTTAGCCTGAACAACACCCATGTATTGTTCATGGGACTCACAAATAAGATCTTCCATCATTACCTCAATCGCTTCATGGTTGTCAACATTAACAAAAAATCAGTGTACTCGGTGTCAAAGGTGGAGCATGCTACACATCTACAGATAGTTATGGATACACTCCAAGATCACCATATATATGGTAAGATCTCGAAGATATTGTTCTAGAAACTAGAGTTCCACTTTCTGGGACATGCCATCTAATAATCTGTAGTGGCATTGGATCATGCGAAGATACAAGTAGTGATTTCATGGGAGCCACCCATGAGCATGACTGAGGTGTGGAGATTATTGGGATTGGATGGGTACTAATGGAGACTTTTACATAAGTTTTAGAGAGTATAAACACCAATGTTAGCATTGAGAAATATGGTTCATCCCTTCGAATGGAAATAGAGATTCCAGTGGTGTTTCTAGAAGCTAATGCATAAACTGAAGAGTGCCCCCATCTTGAGGCTACCCGAAGAGGGAGTTGGGTATGTAGTCTATTGTGATGCAATAGGGACATGACTGGGATGTTTCATAATGGAATAGCAAGCTATGATCACCTACGAATCACAAAATTCGAGGAATCATGGGAAGAACTACGTTACCCATAACCTTGTGCTAGCAGTAGTGGACATTGCATTGATGATGTTTCAGTACTACTTGATGGGTGAAAGATATACTATCTTCTCTGATCAAAAGAGTCTCACGAATATCTTATCATAGAAGGACCTAAACCTGAGATAGTGGTGAAGGCTGGAGTACCTCTAGGACTATGACTTTGAGATATTGTATACTTCTGGTAAGGGGAATTTAGTAGCAGACACACTCAGCTGGAGGTCAGGTCTATAGCTTCCGAGTGAGGCGACAGAGCAGCTAGCCACATTGTAGATATCCTTCATAGATAGTGATGAAGTAGCATACCTCTATTCAATGACTATCAAATCACCACTCCCCCAATGAGTATAAGTGGCACACCTTGGGGATGTTGACATTGAGGCCCAACGTGCCCAGATATTCTCATGATAGGATTTTGATATATTTTTTATAGATGGGGAGCATTTAATCAATTTTATAGGACACACCATGCTACCAATGATGTTTTTGGGAGGTGGTTTTTAGGGAGTTAGACAAATCCCCTTAGGTGACACATCCTGGAGTGGTGAAGATGTACCATGAACTCCACATTCAGTACTGGTGTCCAGGTATAATGAATGTAGTGGCAGAGTAAATTTCTTGATGCCTCACTTGTCAGAAAGTGAAGGCCCTGAATCCGGTTCCAGTAGGCCTAAAAAAACCACTAGAGGTACCAAAATTAATGCGGGATAGTATCTCCATGGACTTTAGGACTAGGTTACCACTCACGTCCAGGGGCCATGAATCTATTTGTGCAATCATTGACTGACTCACCATGTCAGCCCATTTTATACCCATCTGAAAGCAGTGATCCAGAAAGGGTTGGGGACGCCTCTACATTTATGAGATAGAATGAAATCACCTGATACCGTCAATAATTGTTTCATATCATGACTCTCATTTTATATCCTGGTTGTTGAATGGATTACATGAGGCATTCAAGAACCAGCTACGCTTGAGCACCACCTTTCACCCTTAGACATTTGATCATATGTAGTGGACCATAGAGAGACCTGAAAACATGCTCCGTTATTTTGTTGGTGATTTTGGCTACAGTTTGGAGGACCACCTACCATAGGTGGAGTTCACATACCACAATAACTATTAATCCACCATCGGCATGGAACAATTTGAGTCCTTGAATGGGAAACCATTCATCTCACCTCTATACTGGACAGACCCAGCAGAGTTAGCACTTATAGGTCTAGAGTTAGTACGAGCTACCACTGAGAAGGTGCATATCATGCAGGGGTGGATGAAGACTGCACAGAGTAGGAATAAGTCTTAGGCAAACAGAAGACAAATACCATTGAATTTAAAGGAGATAGACCATGTTTTGTATGGGTCTCACCCTGACAAGGATTGTAGATATTTGATCAGGAAGGCAAGCTATCTATGGGGTTCATTGGACACTTAAAAATTATTAGCATAGATAGTGAGGTGGCATAACACCTAGCTATCCCACCATAGATGCACTGAGTGCATAATGTTCTCCATGTGTCAGTACTATGGAGATGCGTGCATGACCCATCAAACATTATCAACTGGGGTGATCTATATATTGATGATGTGGTGAATTTTACAGAGTTCTTGGTGTTGATAATGGATCGATAGGAGCGGGTCCTTCAGGGATGGTTGATCCCTCTGGTGCGATATCGGTGGTAGAACAGGAACCTCCAAGGGAGAACATGGGAGTTGGAGGCTCAGATTCATGCTCAGTAACCCCATTTGTTTTTGTAGATTTTGTTGTGGCTTTTGGATTGTAAATCCCTAGGGTGGAGGGAAATTAAAGAATCAACAATTATGTATAATTTTTTTAATTATATTGAATAATTATGAGACTATAAAATCTAATGACATGTGATTCTAAGGCTCGAAGTTCATTGAATGGTTTTTTGAAAATTAACATGGTATGTTTAGTAAATGTGAGAGGGGGGCTTTCTATCTTTTGAACCAGTTCTCGAAATGAATGTCTGAGGGAACTGTTGAGTTCGCAATTCCTAGATTCACTTAGGAGATGATTAATATTGGCCAGAATGGGTCGAGTGAAAATGATAATTTTATGGGAATTTTTAGAAAAATAATAATATTATTATTAATAAAATAACTCTTTGAGTAATTATATTCTTCCTCAACCATTGAGTGACAATTGGGGGAACCACATTGTAATGATTTTCATTAAATGAGAATCATTTAATGACCTGTTACATTTGTAGTGAAGCTGCAACACTCATTTAATTAAATTTTCATTAATTATGGTTCATTAAAGAACCACATTAATAAACACAAGATCAAGGACAAATTACTTTTATTATTCATTCGATTGGAAAAAATAATTCACAACTGTTGTAGAAACCATTGACGTGACACTGACAACTTTCGTCTCAAAAGAAGATCAGTGAATGAACGATGATCAACGAATGATTTGATCTAGAGATCAATAAGCGGTGAAGAGCACCGAATGAAAATGAACACAGAATTACTTCCTTCGTCCACAATGTATTCCACCGAATCAATGTAGGGGATGTATATGTTAAATAATTAATCTTTATTCCATTATTGAAAAATACAATGAATGCAGATCAACTGAAAAATGGATTGATCTATGGATCATTGTTTGTTGGGGTTGGTTGTTTTGGGATCTTAATTTTAGATTTAACTTAATCTATATGATGATTGTTATAACCTATTGATAAACTGCTAATGTGGAGGGCTTGGGCCACTCTGAACAATGCTCAGACCCTCCTCCACTCGAGGATATTTTTTGTTCTTTATATGAGATCGACCAAAGTGGTGTGATGGTGACTCTATGTGATTATCTGTGAAGGGTGTGACCTGTAGGCAAAAGAGGGAAGGAAAATAGACTACCAGGGAATCTATAGTGTCCTAAAGAAGGCGACACCAGTGTGGCACAACTGGCGAGTTACCACAGGCATGGTGGCAGCCTGTCCGTGCTGGCCGCATCGAGAAATCGGTACCTGTAAGTGCCAAGACGACAATTTCTGTAGCTGGAAGGCCACAACGGATGGACAACATAGAGTTGGTGCACCACATGGAGGTGGATCATCCCGGTCCGGAAGCTCGGCTAGAGCATAGGGGTCAATTCATGCCTACTATTTTGGGAGACATGGAGACTCCCCTATGGCACTGCTAATAGGGAGAATTGAATGCCCTACCTCTGGTCTTGTGTAACTGGCCCGTACCACGTCGGCTGATTTCATCATGTGGTTCGTACACCCTCCCACCTTCTTCTCTGTGCCTCAACCCATCAGAAATTTTGGAACCATTCCCATCAATCTGGACCCATGCCAGCCGTGCTGGACCCCTATTGGAACAAGACCCTAACAGCCACGTTTCACTAAAACTGGTGTAACTCGCAAACCAGGCATCTGATTGACACACCGTAAACGTCGAGAGGACCCTTATGAAGAGGTTGTCCTTATGGATACATCAACCAAGTTTTTTCTGATGTTCATGTATAGTCAGGTTGGATTGGACTCGAATCCAACTGAGCCCTATGTACCGTTTTTCCTATATCTTATAGATCTGGAATCCAATTGACGTGTATAAATTCACATTGTAACCCTTATAAAAAGATGGTCCATTGGATTACCTATAATTTAGATTTTATGATAGTTGAAATACAACTAATGGCTTGAGGATAATATCCCTCATAACTCCTACGTACAAGTTGCGGAAATCCAGTGGCTGTATGTCAAGTGAAAAGTGACCATCTGTGGATAAGAAAGAGTGTGACACTGCATGGATCAGCAATGGAGTTTCCCTCCATGGATAGAAAAGAGAGTGACCCTCCATGGATCAGCAATGGAGGTACCCTTTCTTGATAGGAAAGAGATAAACCCTCCATGGATTGATAATTGGGTGTCCCTCTGTGGATCAGCATGAGAGAGACCCTTTGTGGATCAGCAGTAGCGCGACCCATCATAGAAAAGTCTTAGATAGAATAGTCATAGATCATCGGTAGGGTGACCCTTTTTGTAACAGTAGTGGTGTAAGACTTCTCAAATTTGAATTCAATCCCCTCAACAAAATTAAATGATCTAGACTACAACTAATCATCTTTATTCCCATTCTTTTTGTCGTGTACCCAATGTGAGATGTATTTTTATTTTTGCTCTGTGATTTAGATCATTCTTTATGGATTTTCCTTGTGGAATTACAAGATACCTTCGAGTGTATTTTGGTCCCTACATGGTATTTTTATATTCACCCCTACACATAATTCACCCACAACTTGTTGTGTCTTGTGCAGATGATGGACATCATGACATAGACTTTGGAGAGTCTGGGCTAGATTGTACACAGAGGTGACTGATTTACGCGGTGAGTAAGAGTGACGATCTATACATACCCTTTAGGTCGGATCCTTGGAGGATGATCCCTAGATATTGTTTTATATTTTACTGTACTACTCTTTAAGTTGATCTTGTATACTGGTCCCTTTACTTTTAGTACAAACTTTTACTCCTAGTGGTTGTTTTTAGTGGTGGTTTTTATACTTCTTTTCTATCAGTTTTTACATATATGAAGTGTTCCCTGTCTATTTGTGCATAGTTCTAATGAATATTCCTTCCATTTTAGGGGTTTTCCTTTCCAGTTCTAGTCACCATCCCCTAGCCAGTGGATGGAAGGTATGCGGTAGTCATAGTACGGGCAACATGGGACATGTCGTGATGTTGTACATTAAAAAAAATTATTATTTAGTGGAAATTTGATGACATATTCTTAAATAATATTTTTATTTTAAAAAAATAATTTTATATTTATGCCACATGCTCATTTTAGCACCGTTATGACATTATTGCGAAGTATCATGTGACGTAAAATGCGGTAGTTAAACTTTGACATGGTGATGTGAACTTGAAGGAAGATCTTTATTATGATATTATTTTTAATCATAATATTTTTACATTTGGTTAATATGTGTGATTGTGTGAATATTTTTTATTGTTTATTTGATACAATATGTGAGGGTTGAAAGTAAATATGATGTCATTGTTTTTTTGGTGGTGATACATAAGAATATTAATTAACTCTTCTCACCTAAAACTATTAGTTCAAAGATTTCAAATCAACGAGATACCTACACAAGGATGAGATTGGTGGAATCATATCAATTATTTTTTGGAATATTTGAAATTTTGGGATACATTTTATAGTATGATTTCTTATTTCTTTTGATGATAATTATAATTGAACTATTATTTTACAATGGGTTATATTGAGGAATTAATTAAGGATATGATTCAATATTTCAATAGAACCAATTTGATTATTGGGTGAGATATACATTCATTGATGGAGTCTAAATATATACATATCTAGATCACTAAGTTGTATAATGTTTATCCCTCTATCGTTATTCATGGGTAATATTGAGTAAATGGGATTAGTGATTTTGTTTTTGATGACCTCTGATTAGATATTATATATATGAAATATTATATATGATATTATAACATTTTATTCATATACATATGAAGAACTAAATACTTATATTTTGTGATAATGACAATGTAGATAAATTAATTTTATTAATGTTAAAACAAAGTGATGTTATCATTATATTTTAAATATAATATTATTCATTTATATATATATATATTAGATTATCACATTAGAATTCTAGAATGAGTTTTACCTCATTCCCCATTCATGTACACATGTGAATTTTTTCTATATTATTCATGTAGATCAATAGGAGTAGTTTAGATACAAATTGATATATTGATAGCTTTTTTGTTGAAATGTAATATCTTTCTTGAATAAAAATATTTTTCTTTCTCATGATATGTCATATTTATTATTTCCCATATAAAATTGAATTATATTTTGGGTTGTTTTATTAGTTCTATTTCATTGATTAATTATAATATTTAATATAGTCTTATATTATATTGTAATATTTTATATGAGGTTATGTGACCGGATAGAGACAGGTTATTCATTATGGTAATAAGACCAATTTTATTTGGATATGTTAGAAATAGCCAATAGACCATATACTAGTAGATGTGGTCATGGGGAATTCACTTTCGAACCAGTTGGTGTGTAATAGATTTTTCTAAAGTGTTATTTTAGAGTTCATAGTGGGAGATTTTATTGGATTTTTTTCGAATATAATAAGGTGATGTTTTTCATAGGACTAATTTAATTGACCAAGTAATTTCATATATTAATATTAAATCATTTTTAAGAATATTCTTTACATAACTCAAACACGTGTCTGAGGACCATAATTGTCAAGTTCATTTGAAACAATGGAAACCTAAATACAGGTACATAAGGGAGATATGTATTCTCGTACTATGTTCCTCATAAATATATCCTTTATGAAACATGTCATATATAATACAATTATTCATATCCTAGGGAAGGGAAACTTAAAAAAGGGTGATCTCAAAAAAAATAGCAATGGTAAACCAGTGATATACATAATCATTACATGAGAAGAAAGGTAAGAGGACATGATAATAAAATTAGAAAACAATTATATTCAAATAAATATCATATTCATGAATAATTTAATTAATATTTTATGTTCATAAAACATGAATCATAAGATAATCAAAGAATATGAACCATGAGAACATAACATTGTCATAAGACATGAATTTGTGGAAGACACGTGATAATAGAAAACCTTTTCCATATTTTTCATGGATCACTTCCTAGGAAATAATATTATATGTGGTCCCCCCCACTAAACCATAAAATTTTTCAACGTTTTCTCCCAAAACTATTATAGTTGAAAAAGTCCCTTATTGAACCACTTTCAGTCCTCATTCTAGTCTTATCTATATCTAGAGAGAAAAATATTTACCCAATTATTTGGAGGGAGGCATAGGTCCCCCTGACCTAATAATGAAAACAATTTTTTATGTGTTCCCCAAGATAATAAAAATTAATCATATCTTAACACCATAAGTGAAATGGTATTGTTAAACATTCCATAATATCAATACATATAGAAAACAAATAAGTTTCATATCCATTATATTATACCATTACACATGGAACAATGAACTAGGTTTCTTATGAATTTTATCGTGGTATAACTCATGGAAGAGTAATGGGTTTTATAAACTTCAGGACATTATAAAAATATATAATTTAGATAAATAATAAGAATTTTTTCCCAGGATCAAATGCCTAGTATGGTATAGGAAACCTAAATTGAGGAAAAGTTATATAAAAAATGATTTTAAAGGATCATTTTAAATATTTTTCAATGAAAATATCCATTACACATCAAAAAACAAATTTCGTAAATATAAACTAATTGGAAAAAAATTACTGTGAAAATAATATTGAAAACTTATAATACATGTTTGAAAATAATTTAAATCTTTTTTGAAGATAATATCCTTTCTGATTAGAAAATTCAAAAACATTTTAATTCACTGCAATTTCTACAATATCATCATTCAAAAAAACCATTACAATATATATATTAGGTTTCAAATATAGGTTTCATCATGAAGCTAGAAAATTATATTCATGTCATACACATTAAAATTAAGGTTCCTTTCATAATTTATGTATTAAACAAATGATAATTGTTGGAAAATTATATAATTATTCCTTTTATAATATTTTTTCTAAAAGTTTATGTGGGTAAAATTTGTTTAATATATAATTTTTTCAACTTAATATCTCTTTTTATATCCTTTTTAGAAATAATGGTTTTGATTGAAAACATAAATCTACACAAAGAGAGAAGTGATGTCATATTTTTATATAATTATTTTCATAATTAGTTTAACTACCAATGATTAAAAAATATACTACTACATGAAAATATAATGATTATAAGTTTGTAAATAAAAATTATGATTTTTTAATGAGATATGGAATAGAAGATTTTATAAACAGAAATAAAATCCTTAAAAATATTGATTAAAAATTAGAACGTGACATAAAATATTAACCACATAGGTATATTTGAATCATAAGACCCAAATTGTTATAAATTTATTTTGAATAGAAAACATGATGAGGATATATAAATTCATGATACTATATTTTAAACTTATTTTATATAGACCTCATTAATGAATATAGTTACATAACATAATGTACATCTCAAAGAAGTAAAATTGAGACATAAATCCCTTACCACTTATGTAATATTATGAATCATAATCCCAAATAAAAAGTAAAATAAATTAGAATTTAAATATAATGTTCTAAATTTGATTTATTATATAACAATTCAAATTGGAATTTTCTACAACATAGAAAATGAATTATTATTGAATATTCATATGTCTCCCAAAAATAAATGAGTTATAAAAAATCTCTTACCATATGTCTTGACATTTGTCACACAAGTTCACACCTCCTGTATAATATATTTATTTAACTAAAAATATAATACATACATATATATATAATTTAATATATTATTTTATTAGTCCATTTATTTCATGTCTTTAAAAATTCAATTTAGTGTTTTTTTTTCTGGTAATAATCGTTTAGTTTTTATATATGTTTTGATTTCCTTTTTCCTGTCATATAAAAAATTGTTCAACTATAAAAATAATTTTATCAATGATATAATTATCTTATATATTTGGAAAATATTTTTTTATAATAATCCATAATATTTAGTGATAAAAATAAAATACACCATTCAGATAGATGTTAAGCCAAGTATACACATAAACCCTATATCCATTCTTTTTTGGATTAAAGAATTCAATTAAAATTATACATTATCATTCTATAATAATTTTTATGTAATACATATAACATATATTAATTCAACCTATATCTATTACATTACATTAATATCATGAACTAATCACATCACTTTCAATGTTGGTATTATGCCGTATGCGCGGATGATGTTATCACATTCCCACAAAGTGAAGAGTATGAAGACATGTGTGATATAATAATTCCATAATTAAAAATAAATCATAAATATCAGATATATATATATATAATAAAAATATCATTATAACCATCATGGAGTGGTATTAATGGAAATATTAATGACATCAGTTCGTGAGGATGTAGTTCTACACACACTAGATCATGTAATTTGTAACCAATTTAATGTAAGTGGAGATGTTTTTAATAAATTAACATATCATAAAAAATACATGGAATATAATTAATTTTTCAAATAATAATTATATAAATTATATTTATTTATTTTTAGAAATATATAGTATAAAAGTTGTTGTTGATGAACATTACTTATTCATTGTGTATCATCATTAGGTTTGTATTAAGTGCCTTCTCGGGATGAATTAATGCCCAAAATAAGGGCTCTATGAAAAAGGTAGGTATTTTTGAAGGATAATTTGGTAGGGAGTGGTTGAACCAAATTGTTTCTAAGGTGTGAACAGAGGAGATATGGTATCCCTTTATAAGTGGGGTAGAGGACACACTTGGTAATTTTGAATATAATTCAGTTATCCCACATCATTAATGTGGCACAATTGTCTAAAATTAGTATTTATCAAACCATAGATGTTTCATGATCGAATTATTTCTGTAAAATATTTTCTAGTAAATTTTATAAGTTATTTTGATCCACATAAATTTTTTAACCCCTTGTAAACCAACTTTTGTCATAAAAACATTAATTTATTTATACACCATTCACTATACATTTTTGTCAATAATTAATTGGAACTTATTTGATAATAAATTTTTTTATTAAAAACATATCATATTAAATTTTAAAAATTTAATTAAAAATGTTGAAATATATATATTATCAATAATAGTGGGGAATCGATGAGAATATGGGATTTTAGAATGAAATTTTCATAAGATTGCAATGTTTTTATATGTATATAAAAGAATAAAATATATCATAATGAAACAAATTGGGTATATTTATGTATATTTGATTTAATCTTAATTTATAAGTAATTTTAAATAAATTTATCATTGAAAATAATTTAAATTAAAAAGTAGTTTTCAATTAAAAGTTAGTATTTTACATTATTCATCAAAAAATTAATATTTTTAAATAAAATCCAAAATATATAACATATTATAATTTTGACATATTTGTTTCAAAAGTGAAGTTATTTTAATAAATTAAATGCTTTTAAAGTGTTAAAATTTAATTTTATTATCATTCACATGTTGAATTAAAAATAATTTTTTGGGAAAAACTTTTTTCGAAAAAGATAAATAGTTCACTCAAAAGAAATAATTTTTTATAAATATAATTTATTTATATAAAACTATTATTCATAATAATTCCAAACTATTTATTACTATAAATATAATTATTTTTAGTGGATATGTTATAACGACTATGTCTGAATAATTTTTTTCAATATACTATGGATTTTCTAAAATTTGGTATCTTTTATAATTCAATATAGTATTGTGTTATGTGTAATGAAATCATGATATAGTGTTTTTTTAGCACTAGATACAAAAAAAAATTTATTACAAAAAATAATTATTAAAATCTCACTGTGATACATTATAACCCTAACATAAATTGAATTTTTCCCTCTAAATATATCACTACTATAAAAAAATGATGATACCACCATATAATCATGTTCTCAAGTTCCCATGTACCATTCTCAAACTGGTGGTTTCAACAAAAATAATATGTCAAATATAGTGGTCTTGTGTTATCTAACGTACTATATATGTTCTATAATCTCCAGTTTTTGTTCCAAATAAGAATTTTTTTCCATTGGTATGACATTTGAGTTCAGTAATGTGAAAAGTAAAGTATGTAAATCCTCAAGAGATAAAAATAGAACATATCATGAACATGATAGGGATTTGGTGTATGTGAAATTGATAGTCTATTATCTCTATATGATCATTAATTTCAATGTGATCAATATTCTAATGGTTTATATTCCCTTTATTTATGAATCTTATAACATTATTCCATAGATAAATTCATAGAAAATCTTTATCATTCACATTAAATTGTATATAAAGCCAAAAATTTTCAACATAACTATTCTACAAATTTTGAGCAGCCTTGATGTGCTTCTGAATAGATTTATCCTTCCTTTTAATTTCTCCATATAATATAGTTCGAAATATATTTCTTTCTCCATATACATTTTATCACATTTGTTCTCTACATTTCCATCCATATTGGGATATATATGGTTCCATAATAATGCTTGATTGAAATATTTTTTTTAAGAAAACACAAAAAAATAAAATGAGGATCCTAACAACAATTTAAATACAAATAAATATATAAATATATATATAAATATACACATCTTCTAGGGTTTTATTTTTATTTTGTACATTCTATATGTTTGGTTATAATACATAGTACGAAAATGAAATCTGTATCAAGCGATTTATGAATAATTTTGGAGAACATTGAGGTAATCCTCATATCACTATTAGAAACAATGTAATGTGGTACACCATAAAACATTACCACTTCTTTAATGTATATACCAGAAATATATCCTAAAGAGATCTATTATTTTATAGCAAATAATTGTACAAATATTGTAAGGATATAACTAGTAATAATATTTCATTATTCTGATTAGAGGTATTTAGTATTTCATTGAAAAAATTAAATTGTGAGATTTTCCCATTTCCACTCTGGTGTGGGTAAATACTTAAAAATCCCATATTAATTTTTCCTTTCATCCTGAACATACTGAAATTCCATGTACCAACATACAAACTCTTTAATATATTCTTTCATTCCATCCCACAATATGTATTCATTCAAATCTCAACAAATCATACATATTCCAGTATGAATAGATAACGAGGAAATGTGATCATCCACTAACAACTCCATTTTAATATATTGATTGAAATGAAAACATATGTGATCCAGAAACATTATCTTTACATCATGATCAAGGTTAAATATAGTATCATTTCCAACCATCCTTATTAGATCCACATCTTCCTTTTTTTCCTTTTTAATCACCTTATTGATTGATGTATGAACATTTAAAAGGGAAATATAAGAATTGTCCCATCATTTTGGATTTATAGATCCAACCTTTGAAAGTAACAAAATACTAGATATTTTTTTATCCTCATCATGTATAAGCCATCATGATCATTTCGAATCCAAGCATTGACCACATAATTTTCTTTCCTAGGGTAGTAATATTATGGGAAAACATAATCATTGATCCACTATATCATCCTTTTGTTGTGATGATATAACCCATCCGAGGAATATGTACATTAAAAATTTGTGAGCAATATAATTTTTTCACACTTTTCATTATGAAGATAAATCCTCTTTAATTTTAATTATAAAATTACTATAAATAACTATAAATCACTAACAAGGATATTTTTCTCAGTTTTAATCAATTTTAATGAGTAATAAGATTTGAACATTTCATTCAATATTATAACAATTCCATACACACTATTGGATTCATCACAATAAATTAAAAGCAATTCTCTACTATATGGAAATTTTAAAATAGTTTCACTAACTAATCGTATATTTAGTTCCTTGAAATATCCATAACATTCATATTTAAATAAGTAATTGGATCCATTCTAAGTTTACATCATGAGATTATTAGATATTCATTAGAAATTATCATGAAAAAATAATAAATATATTTATAAAATAATAAAACTATTGATATCAGTTAGTGTGGTTGTTTTGTTTCAACATTAAATTGCATTCTTCTTTGATGGATCTACTGATATAACCTCACATGATATTATATTAGTAAAAAATGTAACCTTTTGTAGCCAAAATGAACATATTTTAAAATATTCAAATAATTTCTAATTGATTATCCTTGACCCACAATTGATGAAATCCAGAACATGGGTGAATATTGTAAAATTATTGAGCTCTCAGAAACTAATCAGACAAGCCGTCAATATGGGGAAGATAATACATGTTTTTAATTGTGAACATGTTCATCTATTAATAATAAATGAAGAGTCACAATGATCTATCTTTAATTTTTATCAAATGTACATTTTCATCTCAAGGTGATGAAATTTACAAAATATATATCATGTGATGATTTTATACAAGTTTATTCATCAATTCTAGAAACTCAATGATGTATATTAAATATGGAGTCTTTAAAATTGGTATGGAACTTGGTATGAGATCCATTGAGAACTAAACTTCATGTTTTGGTTCAATACAAGGAAAATCTTCTTGAAATACAATAATAAATTCATTAAAAATAGAATATCATCGATTTCATAATTACCCCCAACCATTTGGGATAAAACTCCATCATAATGAGAGTTATGACCCATATAATGGATTTAATATCCATCGAATGTTTTTAATTATCTTCAATTGATATACAATCATATGTTGGTTTGGAATTTCAAATGTGACTTCCCTTCCTCAATAATTGAAGCGATATATATGTAGGGAAACCCCATCCAAACCTATGATGATATCAAATTCAACTAGCAGAACAATGACAACATTTATAGAAGGAACATTCCCACAAACATCAACCATATAAGAATCATACCCATTAAAAGAAATTTGCATACCATTATGGGCTTTGACTACTAATATCACATCCAATAATTTTGGTAGAATAATAATTGTGTTAGAAAAATAATTATATTGGATGTAATTGGTATATACATAGTTAAATTTGACATTGTTAGTACTAGAGTTGAATGTAAGAGTACCATTAATCATTCCATCATCAAACGCCTAATAAAAATTATTAATCACATGAGATCTCCCTTTTCCATTATCATAATAGGTTTCTGATGTCAATTATTGTAACACCCCGAGATTTTAAGAAAAATATACTTTAAATATCATTGATGTCTTGTGTTGTATGCTACAACAAGATTTACTTGCGCTACACGCAACACCGTATGAGCTTGCAGTGTACACAACACTATTCTTGGATCATGTTACACACAATTTTGATAGTAGTTATTCTATGAAACATTGAGTGTATATATATAAATATATATATATTCAATGCATCAATGATATATGGTTAGATTCTGTTATACGAAACAACGGAAGAGTCTTGCACAACACGCAACCCTGACTTGGCTTGCATTACACACAATCACGACTTTCCTCGATAGCGTGTGTTGTATGCAATACCAGGTTTCACTAAACGACGATATATGGTTATAATATTATCATGAACTAGACGTTATGAATAGTATAAAATACATTTTGAATTTTATAACATTATTATTCATCTTACACATTTTCTAGAACCTGGTATGAGAACAAAATCAATTTTTCGAGTAAATTAAGTAGTTTTAAAAAAATGTAGTTTTGCTGCCTTTTGATGGCGCAACCACCTTAAATATTGTTTTTTACATGTCTATAAGATCAATTTTGAATAATAAAATTCTTCTTTGGAATCATGGTATAAAAATTTACTTTGGATAAAATTTTCATATTATTCTGATAACTTTCATATTTTAATGAACAGTAAAAACACGCTATATTTTAATTAAAAAAACACATTTCATCAAAATAATTTTTATGGATAGATTATCTTTTTAATTGGTTTTAAATTGAAATTAGAATATATTTTTACCATTTAATCCAATGTTTTTCATTGGAATTAATTTCACTTTGAAATTGGATATAAACAAGTATCAATCTTTTGATAGTTATTGTTTCTTAAAAACACGTGATTTGTTTTGTCGACGGGAATTAATTTTTAAATTAATTAATGCAATTGATATGTTTTGAATTTGGTAAAATAGATATCATTTTTTAATTCATAATATCAAATATAGCTTAGGCCTAATTTCTTGGTATTTTTCCGGGAACTTTAATTTTTTGATGAATAGTGAAACCACTAAGTGTTAGTTAAAAAACTGAATTTTTCATAAAACTTAATTTTACCACTTCTGTGAGTGGAATTTAGAAAATCAAGAGACACGGTTAATAACAAGGACTAAAATGTTGTTCAATGATATGAAAATAATTTTTGGTGAATAGTAACTTTTTACTTTTTTTTACCACCGTTAAAAGTAAATAGGGTAATTAAGGGTAAAAATGATATTATTATTACCCAAAAACATTTCCTAATTCTATTGGATAAGTGTAATTCGACCAAAAACATCCTTATTAATAAAATATGACCATTTAGGTTCACTTGGATTCGATTAGGTCATTTATTATTAATTTATTTATAGAAGGGTTAAAATAGTTAAAATCAATGTTTTATAAGTAAATAATTTTTAATATAGGGTTATACGTAAGATAAATTCGACTATAAATATTCATTAGAAATATAAAAAGATTTCCTACATAATGTTAATTTATTTATTATTTTTAGACGTTAAATAATTTAATTTATTTATGACACAAATATGATGCAGTAATTATCTTATTAATGAAATATTCACATAATTGATGTTATAAATACCCAAATAAATATAATTTGAGCCTTTTATGAATTCAAATAATTTTCTAGGTTAATATGACATGTTATTATTGATTTAATTAATGTTTCTCTAACTAATAATCCGGTTATTAGTTTTACAATAATCAATTACCAAATAGTGTCAAAATTGACATAAAAAGGTTTTTTAAAACCAATATTATATTATTAATTTTTATTTTAATCCTAAAAACATATGGATTGGCCAAATGACTTATATAAGGTTATATATGTTAATATTAAACATCTTGGTGTTCGTTTCGCTATTTCTAGTATGTTTATTAACCTTATAGTGTAAGAAAACAAGAAGACACGGTAAAAGTAAAATTATTTAACTTAAGGTTAAATCTAAATGATAAGGTTAACATAGAAACCTAAAAATGTCTAAATTCTATTGGATGAGATTATTTCGAACCATACCCACATTATCTTCAGAATAAATCACTTTATAGCTATTAGAAACCGAATATGACTTTATAATAAAATAATATTTTTAGTTTTTTCAAAGGTGCCCCTTTCCTCCCTTATAAAAGGGAACCTCCTCCCTCTCTTCCTCACACCCCATTGATCCTTAAAGCTAGGCCAAACCATGAAAAATTATCTTTTCCACTTCCATAGATACATCCTAGAGGTTCTGTTCTTCTTCAAAGACCAATTTCAGTGCCCTAAGAGGAGGTCTCAAAGAGGCGCTTCAAAGAAGAGGTAATGTCCGTTACCGATTCATTCAACACTATGTCTTCTTCCACTTATTCTTCATTAGTTGTTTCATTATGAAGTAATAACATCAGTATAACACATAAACTAATATTTTATTATAAGCATGAAACAATCCTATTTCACCATCTATCCATCCCACGGAAAACTAAATCACCAGGCATGCGTACGTACGGAATACCGTCTCCATGCCGTGGTAAAATCTGTTTTTCCACCAACAACTTACATGGATGGGTATAATGGTGTAAAGAGTGAAAATATATGGTTATTATAAAATCATACTGATTCTGATATATTATACCATCCACTCCATTTCTATTCAATAATTATGGGGACGATATCATCGCTCGTGCGTACGTACGGAATACCGTCTCCACGATGCGATGAGATTCATTCTCCATTTTAACCATACATGAATGATCATAAAAATTATATAATGAATAATAATGAAATATATTAAATAATAGTTCTACTGTATTTATGTATATATATATATATGTATGTCATCTATTTAGTTTCGTTAAATTCAATAAGGAAACGAAAACCGTGTTCATGCGTACGTACGGCCTACCGTATCCATGAACGGTGTATTTCATTCCTTTTATAGATCTATAATGTATATATGTATATGATGAATATATATTGTATATAAATCATGTTTTACATTCTGTAATTTATGTAAATCAGGATATAAGTTATAATATCAAGAACGAAAAGTCGAAACACATACGATAAATGAAATGATTTTACCCCAAAACGCTGCTTTAACATGGAATTTACAAAAGAACGGGTAATATAAAGTCATAAGTGAAAGATATATGATATAATAACAATGAATATGATTATGTAATAAGTCAATGACATTATTTAAATCATTATACAGGAGGTTCAGATACGTACGAATCATATCGGACCTAAGGTAAGGGATAATTTTGAAAAGCTCATTTTTATCCAAGATTGCATATTCGTAAGTATTTACTGGGGTTATTTCTATCATCCATGACCATTTTTTATAAAAGTTTATTCATGTATGTTTAATTTACTTTTTACCCATTTTTGACTTTTAATACATGGGATTTAAGGAATCTTTCTTTTGATTATGTTACGAGGTACTTTTTGACTTTTCCGACAAAATTACGAGAAGAATGTACTTTTTAACGTATACAGAGAGAAAGGATTTTTACGGTTTTATAAATCCTTATTTTCATGAACCTTACACTAAAATATTTCATGACTATTTTAAACAAAATATTATTCTTTTAAGATTTCATGGAATTTTGTGAAATGAAAATGATTTTGTAGAAGAAATGAAATTTTCCTCAAGAATTCTTTTCAAGTATTTTATCAAATACCATTATTCATCAAAGATAAAATTATTTCATATGTGTATGTTTCAAGTATAATGTATTTATGATTTACATGGTTTCAATTTTATTATTATAAAATGATATCCATTTCTTTATATGGATTATGTGATGATGGGATGATGTTTATGAAACCCATATTATTTATTGGGTTTTTATGAATGATGTATGTTTATTTTGTGGCACACGTAAGAATGATTTTATTATGAGATGGTTGGGACCTATATCTCCCTCCAATACATTGGGTAAAGATTTATATCTCATGATATAGACATGGCTAGAATGGAAAGTTAAACCGATTCAGTAATACGGGACTGGATGGAGGAGTGAACTCGATTCAGAAAGGGACATTGTCCACTAAGATGATCTTGGAAGCAATACCTTGTCTACTATGGAAGTCATATCATGTGCATAATGGTTTTCCACAATTAAATGTTTTATTCCCATTCTATTTTATCGTGATGAATGTTTCTTTATGATCTATGCCTTACGTACTTCCATGATTAATGTCATTGCTCAAGATTGTGATGTTTAAATATTATGTTCATGTTTTGATGATCAAATGTATATGATTTGTTTTAATTTATCCATGAATACCGTTAATGAGCATTTGATCTCACCCTTTATATGTTTTCTTTTCCCCAAGATATAAAGAAATGATTTAGGTAAGAAAACAAAAAGGGGAAGTTCTTATGGGAGTTGTTGATGATCTTTCACAACGATTAGAAAATTATATTCCGAGTTTCCGAAGACACTAAACTATTACGATCCTTGTGTGTCAGTTTTTGTTATGTATTATGTATTCCGCTAAAGTAATGTAATGTCAATGTACAT
This sequence comes from Viscum album, assembly GCA_963277665.1. Taxonomy (NCBI): domain Eukaryota; kingdom Viridiplantae; phylum Streptophyta; class Magnoliopsida; order Santalales; family Viscaceae; genus Viscum; species Viscum album. The sequence goes on from OY728148.1 coordinate 910,975,257, forward strand.
CATGCTTCGGGTCTCTAATGTTGGTATCAGAGGAAAGGTTTAGTCAACCATTGGAAACTAGGATGCGAAAATGTTAGTGAGATCCCTAGAGATATTTCTACGGTATGTCTAGGGATCATTAATGATAAGTATAGGTATAGGATATAGTCATAGAACTATGGTAATGATCATAGAATTTATCCTAAGATGTTATATATTTAGGGTGCTCCCCCTTTACTATGTTTTTTTCCTTATGATGATTTTTTCCTCTCACACTATTCATTTTGGGTTTTAGAAAATGGATGGAAACAGGAAGATTCATGATAATGGATGATATGACGGACAATGGAATGATATTCATCATGAGAAACCAAATGAAACGGGATTTGGAAGTCCAAACATCGTTATTATGCCTAATCATCAATCTCATAATATGATCAATAACCTCAACTTTGGTAAGTTTCCCGACTCAGATAAAAAGAGAAAGATGGAGTTTCATGATGATCATAGAGGAAATAAAGTTCAATTTCCGTCATGTAAATAATGTGGGAAGAGGCATCAGGGAGATTGTTTCAAGGAAAGTGGAAGATGCTTTGGGTGTGGAAAAGATGGACACAAAGCCAGTAAGTGCAAATGAAAAGGTTCAGTTAAGACCATGGATGATGATAATGGTATTGCTACGACATCAACAATGGTTAAATGTTTTAAATGTGGAATGTACAGGAATTATGCAAACCAATTACCTAAGGGAAAGTCTCATGAAGAGAATCAGTATGGTCATATGGGTAATATTTATGTTGATAATGATTAAGAGACTACAAATGATATGTGAGATGAATGAATTTTTGAATCTCGGTCAATGGTTAAAGAAGGTAGTGGAATGATTACATGTTTATCAAGTGTAATGTTGTATAAGTAATATCAGGGTACTATGGAATAAAGAGACATCTTAGGATTGTTACACTGTTGTCTTTCCTTATGTATTGAAAGTGTGTGATGAATGGTACTATTATTTATGGAAACTAGATGATATGCGCATAATGAAGGGATAAAGAGAAAATTAAATTTTTGATAGTATTCATGAGCTCATGACTGATATAAGGAGAAGGTTATATCATGGTTTGAGAATATAGAATTCTTGAATTTTGGTATGTGGAAAGAGTTATCTTTTTACAGCATTCATTTTTTCACTAATGTTTAATGGGTATTCATTTTTCAATAGAATACATGATCAAGGTATTCACATGATTAGAATGTGACCAACAAGATATATGGGGGATAAATGATGGTATTCACATGCTTGGCTGATGACATTTCAAGTAATCATTTTATTTATACTATGAGCTTGGACCAAAGTATTTTAGATAATCCTACAGATTGGAATAGATTATGTTGGACATAAGTTAGTATTGTATAAGGATATAACTTTTTTCGATATTATTGATGGGATGTTATAGTAATGTAGTTTTAGAAAAAGGACAACCTGCCGGACGGGCGACAACCCATCGCGTTGGAAAAGGCTGTGGGAATCGAACCCACAAGGGAAGTGCGACTGGCCTTTATCTCCTACCACTGGCCTACAGGAAGTCCTTGTTTAGTAGAAACTAGTTTTATTATATTAAGCATTATGATATATAAAGTATAAGTCCATTTTAAGAACCATATACAATTAATCTCACTATAGATGGACTTATGTATTTTTGATAACTTTTATAACCATTTGTTTGAGACAGATGGAATGACCCATCATTCAATCACATGATCTGCTAACAGGTCATGAATGACAAATTCATCTTCATTTCTTTAAGAGATGAAGTGAAAATTGTCCAAAGAATGAACAATGGTGAGACTGTACCAAAATCACGAAAGTATTTCATCTATTTCCAATTTCATCAACATTAGGGAAATGATCTTGAAAAACAAAAATGTTGTCCTAGTGCCCTTATATCTGATGAATCGGAGGTACCTTAGATCATCACAAAACTATGGCTTTGTGATTGATGGATTTTTCATAGCCACGTTCTCTTCCACTCTCCATCAGAACTTGATGGTTAGATTTTTATTCTATATCCATATTTTCACTTATGTTCTCCTACATGGAAACCCAGTGATGAGTTAATTTGGGTAACCATTACATTTAATACTTTAGTTTTTAATTCCATGTTTTGGTATTCCTTTTTACTATATGGGTTTCAATTAAACAAACTTTCAAGTAGTAAACCATTTATAACCCCGACGAGTTTTGAGGGTGAAATTCATTTTAAGGGGGGTAGAATGTAACACCCCGAGATTTTATGAAAAATATTCTTTTAATATCGTTTATGTCTTGTGTTTTATACTACAACAAGATTACCTTGAGCTACACGCAACACCGTCTGAGCTTGCAGTATACACAACACTATTCTTGGATCATGTTACACACAATTTTGATAGTAGTTATTCTACGAAACATTGAGTGTATATATATATATATATATTAAATGTATAAATGAAATATGGTTGGATTATGTTATATGAAACAACGGAAGAGTCTTGCACAACACGCAACCCTGACTTGGCTTGCATTACACGCAATCTCAAATTTCTTCGATAGCGTGTGTTGTACGCAATACCAGGTTACACTAAACAACGATATATGGTTATAATATTATTATGAACTAGCCATTATGAATAGTATCAACTACATTTTGAATTTTATAACATTATTATTCATCTTACACATTTTCTAGAACATGGTATGAGAACAAAATCAATTTTTCGAGTAAAATAAGTATTTTTCAAAACAAAAATAGTTTTTCCGCCTTTTGATGGCACACCCACCTTAAATCTTGTTTTTGACATGTCTATAAGTTATATTTTACAAAATAAAATTATTCATTGGAATCATGGTATAAAAATTGACTTTGGATAAATTTTTCATATTATTCTGATAAATTTCATATTTTAATGAATAGTAAAAACACGCTATATTTTAATTAAAATCAACTTTTTTCATCGCAATAATTTATATGGTTAGATTATCTTTTTAATTATTTTTAAAGAGTAATTAGAATATATTTTTAGCATTTAAACCAATTTTGGTAATTTGAATTAATTTCACTTTGAAATTGGATGCAAACAAGTATCAATCTTTTGATAGTTATTGTTTCTTAAAAACAAGCAATTTGTTTTGACGACAGGAATTAATTTTTAAATTAATTAATGCAACTGATATGTTTTGAATTTGGTAAAATAGACATCATTTTTTAATTCAGAATATCAAATATAGCTTAGGCCCAATTTTTTGAATTTTTCTGGAAAATTTCATTTTTTGATGAATAGTGAAACCACTAAGTGGTAGTTAAAAAAAAGAATTTTCTTAAAACTTAATTTTACCGATTCTGTGAGTGGAATTTCTAAAATCTGAGAGACATGGTTAATATCAAGGACTAAAATGTGGTTCAATGATATGAAATTTTTTTTGGTGATTAGTAACTTTTTACTTTTTTTACCACGGTTAAAAATAAATAGGGTAATTAAGGGTAAAAATTATATTATTATTACCCTAAAACATGTCCTAATTCAATTGGATAAGTTTAATTAGACCAAAATTAACCATAGGAATAAAATATGACCATTTAGGTCCACTTGGATTAGATTAGGACATTTATTATAAATTTATTTAATGAATGGTTAAAATAGTTAAAATCCATGTTTTATAAGTAAATAATTTTTAATATAGGGTTATACATAAGATAAATTATACTATAAATATTAATTACAAAGATAAATAGGTTTAATAAAAAATTGTATTTTATTTATAATTTTTAGTCATTAAATAATTTATTTTATTTATGACACAAAGATGAGGCAGTAAATATCTTAAAAATGAAATATTGACATAATTGATGTTATAAATACCGAAATAAATTTAATTTTATCCTTTTTATGTATTCCACTAATTTTCAAGGTTAATATGAAATGTTAGTATTTATTTAATTAACGTTTTTTAACTAATAATTTGGTTATTATTTTCACAAAAATCAATTACCAAATAGTGTCAAAATTGATATAAAATAGTTTTTTAAAACAAATATTATATTATTAATTGTTATTTTATTCCTAAAAGTCTATGGTTCTGCCAAATGACTTAGATAAGGTTATATATAATAATAATAAACAACTTGGGGTTCGTTTGGCTTTTTATAGTAAGTTTATTAACCTTATAGTGTAAGTAAACAAGAAGACACAATAAAAGTAAAATTATTTAACTAAAGGTTAAATCTAAATGATAAGGTTAAAAATATAAACCTTAACTTGCCTAAATTCTATTGGATGAGATTATTTCGACCCATTCCCACATTATCTTCGAAATAATTAAATTTGGAGCTATTAGAAACCAAATATGTCTTTATAATAAAATAATATTTTTAGTTTTCCAAAGGTGCCCCTCTCCTCCCTTAAAAAAGGGCACTTCCTCCCTCTCTTCCTCACACCACTTTGAGCCTTCATTCTCGGCCAACACCTGCAAATTCTCTTATCCAATTCCATAGAAACATCCTAGAGGTTCTTTTCTTCTTCAAAGTCTAATTTTATTTCCCTAAGAGGAGGTCTCAAAGAGGCGCTTCAAAGAAGAGGTAATGTCCGTTACCGATTCATTCAACTCTATTTCTTCTTCCACTTCTTATTCTTTAGTTGTTTCAATATAAAGTAATAACATCTATATAACTCATATACTGATATGTAATTATATGTATGAAACAACCCTATTTCACCATCTATCCATCCTACGGAAAATGAAATCACCACGTGTGCGTACATACGGAATACCGTTTCCACGCCGTGGTGAAATCTATTTTTCCACCAACACCTTACATGGATTGGTATAATGGTGTAAAGAATAAAAATATATGGTTATTATAAAATCATACTGATTATGACATATTATAACATCAACTCCAATTCTATTCAATAATTATGGGAATGATATCATCGCTCGTGCGTACGTACGGACTACCGTCTCCACGACGTGATGAGATTCATTCTCCATGTTAACCATACATGAATGATCATAAAGTTTATATAATGAATAAAAATGAAATATATGATATAATAATTTTACTGGATTTATGTATATATATATGTATGTCATCTATTTATTTTCATTCAATTCAATAAGGAAACGAAAACAGTGTTCATGCGTACGTACGGCCTACCGTCTCCATGAATGGTGTATTTCATTCCTTTTATCGATCTATAATATATAAATGTATATGATGAATATATATTGTATATTAATCATGTTTTACATTCTGGAATTATTTAAATCATGATATAAGTAATAATATCATGAACGACAAGTCGAAACACATACAATAAACGAAATGATTTTACCCAAAATGCTGCTTTATCATGGAATTTACAAAAGAACGGGTGATATAAATTCATATGTGAAACATATATGATATCATTACCATGAATATTATTCTGTATTAAGTCAATGAAAATATTTAAATCATTATACAGGAGGTTCAGATATGTTCAAAGCATATCAGACCTAAGGTAAGGGATAATTTTGCAAATCTCATTTTTATCCGAGATTGCTTATTCGTAAGAATTTACAGGGGTTATTGCTATCATCCATGTCCATGTTTTATAAAAGTGTGTTCATGTATGTTTAAAGTATTTTTTACCCATTTTTGACTCTTAATACCTTTGATTTAAGTAATCTTTCTTTTATTTACGTTATGAGGTACTTTTTGACTTTTCCGACAAAAGTACGAGAAGAATGTTTTTTTAACGTATACGACATGAAAGGATTTTTACGGTTTTATAAAGCCTTATTTTCATAAAGATTCCTCCAAAAAATTTCATGACTATTTTAAACAAAACACTATTCCTTTTAAATTGCATGGCATTTTTTGAAAAGAAAATGATTTTGAAGAAGAAAGGACATTTTCCTCAAGAATTAATTTCAAGTGTTTTATCAAAAACCATTATTCATCTAAGATAACATTATTTCATATGTGTATCTTTCAAGTATAATGTCTCTATGATATACATGGTTTCAATTTTATTATTATTAAATTATATCTATTTTTTTATATGGATTATGTGATGATGCGATGATGTTTATGAATCCCATTTAATTTATTGGGTTTTTTTGAATGATGTATGTTTATTGTGTGGAAAAAGTAAGAATGATTTCATTATGGGAAGGGTGGGACATATATCTCCCTACAATGAATTGGTTAAAGATTTATATCTCCTGAGATAGACATGGCTATAACGGAAAGTTAAACAGGTTCATTAATACAGGACAGGAACGAGGAGTGAACTCGATTAAGAAAGGGACTTTTTCCACTAAGATGGTATTGGAAGCAATGCCTTGGCTACTATGGAAATAATATAATGTAAATAATGGTTTTCCACAATTTCATGTTTAATTACCATGCTATTTTATCATGATTACTGTTTCTTTATGATATATGCCTTACGTACTTCCATGATTTATGTCATTTCTCAAGATTATGATGTTAAAATATTATGTTCATGTTTTTATGTTCAAATGTACATGATTTGTTTTATTTTATCCATGATTACCCTTACTGATCATTTGAGCTCACCCTTTATATGTTTTCTTTTCCACTGGATTTAAAGAAATGTTTTAGGTAATAAAACATAAAGGGGAAGATCTTATGTGAGATTTTGAAGATATTTCACCACGATTAGAAGATTATATTCGGAGTTTCCAAAGACACTAAACTATTACGATCCTTGTGTGTCTGTTTTTGTTATGTATTAAGTACTCCGCTAAATTAATGTAATGTCCATGTACATCAAGCTTCAGGTCTCTACAATTATGATCATTATCTGTTAGATTTAGTCAAAATTTAGACTATGTTTCATATTCCTTGCATTTGAAATCTAGAGTGTGGGTTTTGGATTCTATACAACATTGTCTGTAGTTAAATAATTAGTTAACTTCTTTTCATCACTCAAGAAATGAACTTTCTAGTGACCTTACAGACCCCAAATAAAACTTTTACTAGTAAATTAGTAAAGTTACCACTAATATTCCTCCAAAACATTGTGAAAAAAATCACATCTTCTTTTATCCATGGTTTTTATTTTTTCCTTTGAAATCCATAATCCTTCTCTTATTAAAATCATGAGATTCATTTGTGACTCCATCAATGATTTCCACATTGGTGGCAAATATGAAATTAGATTAATATCTAGTAATGTTCCTTATGTATAACTCTACTCCAATACATTGTTTTAATCCATTGAACAGTCAGTCAACATTGCATTCATGTTTAATGAAAATTAAAAAATCAATCCTTAGAAGGGTTGTAAAATTTTCCATCATAGGTACTAAAAAATTTATCATCATTTTTCATTAACTCTATGAAATATTTTTCCCACTTTGATTGATGAACATAGGTACATTACATAATGTAAAATAAGCTCATTAACATATCCCAATCCATGGATTAAATTTCATCATATTTCCTTATGTTCATAATAAAAGTCATATGTTTAACCTCTTCACCTTCAAAGTGGTAGACCACAAGAAGTAATTTTTTATAATCTAAATGTTTGAGAATGAAAGAAATATCTCTAGGGGTACATATCCATAGTTAAAAAACTATTGGATCAAAAGACCCATGGAATAAATGTTGAATTTGGATTAAGAAATACTCAATAGAATCTTATAACCTCTTTTGTTCATATAGAAGTCCATCATGATTAATATCTCGAGCCTGACGTGTGATCATAGAAATTATACTTTTCCTCCATATTCCATAATATTTGGATTCTCAGTATGACAATAATTGTATTATCTTACACACTCTGCATTTACATGAGTTATCGAGGTTCTATCAATTGAATAAAACTAAATGCAAAGTGTAAAAAAAATAATAGTAGGGATCCACATGATTGTGAAACATTAATTGAATGCGGTGTAAATCAATATGGATTCTTATTTAGTATATAGCACCATTGTTTTATCCTAGTTCATTCGCATTCATCATATATTAAAATCCTTCAAAATGGTTTTTAAATATTTTTGTAAATTTCCAAAGCATATCAAACTAGATTGTCAAACTAGGTGTGTAGAATGGTATGTTTCCATTCTCCATGTGAGGGTTGATTCCATCTCAATGCTCTATTTTTATATTTATTACCCATAGGTACCTTTTTTTCATAGCCACATCCACTTATAGAATCAATATAGTGATGTAATTTCTTTGAAACCATTGTCCCTATCTTTTAACAAAATTCCAGCGCATTTTACTATTATTTGTAACATCCTTAAATATAACATTGACTTATAGTTAGGGATTTAACTAAGGTTTTCTTATCCTATGTTACAATGGTTAAGTACACATATCTGATAACACCAACTATAGTGACATATATTATCATACATATATATATGAAATCATTTATATGAATATTCACTATATTACACCAGCAAACACCTAAAGAATATCATAATTTAATGCCCATGGAAACAAGAAAACATAAAAATTGGTATATAATTGGGCTTCATCATCTCCCACAAAATAATTCATAATTTTAGACCTTGTTTTTCAAATCATGCCATGTTCATTTCATTCTAACATGGGGAATGTGAATATAGAAAAGGGTGAACTCATATGCTCATTAACGATAAACAAGGGAGATATATAATCATAACATGAAAATATGGGCTTAAGTAAATGAGAATAACATCTAAAAACCATACCCTTCATAAAAAATAGCATAATCAAGAATCATAGAATCAATATTGGACATTCATAAAACATAAATCATATGATAATCAAATAACATGAGATATGGGAGAATAACATTTCCAACGACATGGATTTATCTTGTTCACATAAAGATAGTAAAATATTTTCAATATTAGTCATTGATAACTTATAAGGATATTATATTGGAATGGGTTCACTCCTGAAAACATCTTAGTAGTCATGGTTCTATCCCAAGATGATTATAGTGGATAATGTCCCTTAGTGAAACAAGATAACTCCCCATTGTAGAACCCTTTATCTTAATAGATATAAATCATTAACCAATGAAATAGAGGGTGATATAGGTACCACCACTCTCATAATAAAAATCAATCATTTATGTTCTATGAGATCATAATCATTTATCATATCATAACCCAAGAAAATTAATGGAATTTCATAAATGATTCATCATATTATAACCTATGAAAAATGTATAGACTTAATAATAATTTAAATAATTCATCATATCATAACCAGTTGATAATAAAGTGGTATTCAAAATAATTATCTCATGATATATAAAATTGAAGAGAAATATGTTTCTTAAACAACATTCGTTTATAAACATATGACATTAAAATAAAGAATAAAAATGGTTTACTTCAATTATATTTATAGTAAGTCATAGGATATGTCAATTGATGAAATAATTGACTTAAAAATGATGTTGAAAGATCATTTAAAACTTTACATTTGGAAAATATCCTTTAAAATTTAAAAAACACCTTTTTATATAAAAAACATTATAAAAAAAATTTTCTATAAGAAAATATACAATTCATGTAAAATAATATTTTAAAATAAGTTCAAACATTTAATGTGTAAAACAACCATTAATATTTAAAAACATTTATATATTTTAAAAACTAAATCATTTTTAAAATATTTGTATTTGAAAAGAAATTTCAAGAAATATAAAGTATGTTTTGATGCAATGATTGGTCATGACATTTGAAAATTCCATTCAAGTTAAACACATTAAAATAAAATATTCCTTTAACATTGTTTCCATAATCTGAATTAGACTTGTCTAGATAAAGACCTTATGAATAATTTTAAAATATTTATAAAATTTAAAACACCGGGTATTTATTTTTAATAAATCATATAAATATTCGTAACAAATTATTTAAATTTTTTTTATAAAACATTGTTTTTAAAGAAAATTAATTTCTAATCGAAGAGGGAAATAATGTTAGATTTTATTAAATAAATTTTATTAAATATTTTATGTAAAAAAATGAGTATAATGGTAATTTTACATTAAAATATCATCAAAAACTATATAATAATATATATACTATGTTACATGAGATATGGATCATAAGATTTCATCATTGGTAATATAATTATAAACAAGCTCGATAATTGATGAGATTATATTATAAAATCATTACCACTATGGTAGCATTGAATTTTAATACCCATGAAGGAATAAAATAAAATAGATAATAAAATAACATAAGGGTAAAAGTTTAGATATGACATGAAAATGAGGATGTTTATACAGCTCGTGGATGAATATAGATGAGTAATATAACATACATCTAAAAGATGAAAATTTGAGTCCAAAATCCGTTACTTCATTAGTAATATTTTGATTCATCATAACCAATCATGAATAACATCAAATGAGAAATTAAATATCATTAAATAATTGGAATAATGATATAAAAGGTAATGTTCATTTATATTAACCAATCAAATAGAACGAGTGGTGAATTTATATATATCTCTTTGAAATAAAAGAGACTATAAATAATTTAAATTAAGACTTTATATCCATCCTGAAAATTAAAAAAAAATATTAAAATAAAAATAATTTTATTATAAATATTTTAGATATATATAAATATATCATACATGTATTCTTTGTTTACGAAATTTCATTTCCTGATTATTAACAATTCCATGTTAATGTTATGATTTACATAATATCATCTTGGTTTTTTTGTATATATATTGTTTCTTATTTTTTGGGTTCTCTTTAATTGATCTTGGTTTCTTCATATAAATAATTAAAATCATGATATAAATATATCATATATTAATTACATATGAATTTAGAGTTATCCATAATATTTTTGGCTAAAAATTAATGACATTGTTCATCTAGAAGATATGTTGTGCGTACACATGAATGTTACATCAATTTTCATGTTAGGTTGAAATAAATAAACTTTGATTAAATATTATCATTATAGAATCATTTATGTGTCCTAAATCACATATTTTCCATAATCCCATCCATAATAAAATCTACAAAAAGCAAGATTGAATCACATCTCTTCATAAGGCTGGTGTCTATCGTACACATGATAGAGGTTATTATCACCTAAAAAAATAAAGGGTATGAAGGATTTTATGATATAAATATTAAAAAATGAAACTAGCATCATAAATATCATATATAAATAATAAATCATTCCTTATAACTATCCTTGAGAGGTAGTAATGGAAAACTGAATGACATCGGTTTGTGATGTGGTACTCTATCAAAACATTAATGAGGATTTCATAACCCATTTAATGAAAGTGGATATAGTTCTAGTTTAGTACCATAACATAATGATATATTAGTGTATTTAATAAAAATATTTTGTTATATTACTGAGATATAATAAAAATTTTAGAATTTTTATGAAGAAAAAAATGATCGTTAATGAATATACCCACTTTTAGGCTATCCTCTCTAGGTTTGAATTGAAATCCTCCCAAGGATGTAATTGTGTCCAAAATAAGGCTTTTAGTATTAGGTTAGGGATGTTAATAATTTATTTTATATGCTCTATTCCATTATAGTGTTTTTTAAGGTGTGAATTACAGAGTCAATGAAGTGGCATTTTATAATTTGCAGAGATGACAAACATGTAATTTTTTAAAATAATAATGTGATCCCATGTTTTTAATACTCACATGGGTCCATAATGAGCCATTTTAGAACAATAGTAGTTTAATTGTAAATATACATCCATAAAATAATCTTTATAAAAGTCTATTGGTCAATTTTTACATTATCATGTTAGGTTAACCCCTCAGTAGAACAATTTGTACCATAACAACAATAATTATATTTTATAAAATTCAATAGTAAATTGAAAAATAAAATTAAACTGAATTTTTTTAATAGTATAAATTATTCCAACTCTTAGTATTTAATTCATTTTTTCAAATTTTATTCTAAATTTTGAAAAAATATGGTTAGATATTATTCCAAAAGATGAAACGAGAATGTATTTTTTTAATGAGGAAAAACGTTCAAAAGTTTACAAAGGTTGTATGTCAAAATTAAATAAAAAAAGTTTAAAAAATAAACTAAATTGGATTAATGGATTTATATTTTAACTAATTTTACATTAAGATAATTTAAAGTATAATTTATCTTTATAAATAAATTAAATTTAGAGGTAGTATTTAAGTAACATTTTATATTTTCACTACTTGTAAAAAGCTACATTTTTCTGAAAAATAACAAAAAATATTCCTAAGATATTGTTTACACGGTGATTTGATAAATATTTTTTGTTTTATCAAATTATGTTTCAAAAAAATTCATTAATTAATTTTATTATTATTCCTATAAATAAATATAAAACATTTTTTTGATAACATACTATTTTCAAAACATATAATGACTATACAAATAATTAATAATTTAGTATCAATTTTTTTAATTTATAAAAGGAATTTATATATAATATTTAAATATTATGTATTAATATTCATACAACAAGTTTTACAATCCTTGTCATAATTGTCACATTTGAATAATACTAATAATATATTGTTGTTTTTCTTATACTCATAATCATGTGTAATGCATGATAACCTAGTATTGCATATAGTCAAATCATAACATGTTGTAGTGTCCAGTTCATGATTAAATTGTTGTTGTGGGGGTTCAATATTCCAAATGAAATTAATTTATTTGAAAAAATATATTTATAAAAAATAGTTGGGGTTGTACACTCAATTATTTTATTAAATGGGGATGTTATTACAGATATGAAAAACTAAATTATTATAGTGAATTACTCAAATGTTAGGACTATTTTAAAAAGATATTTTGTGTAATATTCAGTTGGTATATAAGAAATAGTCACTTCTCATGTAAATATTGGTTATTATTTTGAATGTGTGCTTTATTTTTATGTATATTAAATATTAAAACTATTGAGAGTGTATTCATTTTTTCATCATCATATATCAAATTATTAAATAATGACCTCATTTCAATTTTTTCATTTCATTTTTGAGTAATATATATTCATTGATGATGGTTTAAAATTATAAATGAGGAGACTATGTCATTTTATATGGATATAGAAGTAGTATTTCAGTGATTTATTGTTGAGCTAAAACAACCACATGATGTTAACTAGCATAGAGATTTCATTGAGGTACAATATATACTTTACAGGTTGAGATAGTGACTAAAGTTTATTCTTGTGATCAGAGTTCAACGGACTCATTATATACATTATTATAATGGAATATGACTACAAGGATCTGAGGTTTTGACATGAATATTATGGCTATTAAATCTTATGTGGATGTTCGAATAGATTTTTTATTTGTTTCCATTATACTACAGCATCATGTTTTCATAATAGTCATTTTGTGACATTATGAGACACTTCAATACAATAAATAATTATTTAGAGTATAGAAAAATTTATATTTACACGAGGGGAGTTCATTAAATTATTTATTAAAGAGATTCAAATTATTACACTCTATATGAACATGTACAATGATCGAATAACATCATAAAAAAGTGATTCCACTAATCATGATTTTTTAACTAATATAACTAGAAATTTACAATATTCATATTATATGATAGTGAAATAGGAGTTAAGTGAAATGAATTTTGAGAAATATTTTATACTTTATAACCATATGATTATTGTATTTTTATGATTACATACTTATGTAGAGGTGATATAGTGAGTCATTGTGGTAGTTTGATTCCTCTTGAGGATAAAAATATAATAAGTGTCAAAAAATGTTATGTGGTGGGTGACCTAATTTGATAAAATACCACACTATAAGTCATATATAATTTTTGTAAATTTATATGAAATATATTAATAATAAAAATTATATGTGTTATTCACAAATTTATTCTAAAAATTGGACCATGTAGCCTTCGGTTCATCTCCAATGTGAAAGTGGAGTTAAATGGACATGGCGAACAGATTGACATAACATAAATGTAGTGTGGGATGGAACTATCGGCTAAGAATGATTGATTATAGGGATAATCATGATTACCATGATCATACAACCTATAGTCACCACGGTTTACTAATTTTGTAATGAGAGGTTCCCTTCCAAATGATCATATATAGCTGGAAACAATATGAGGATGGAGAGATACATGAAATTGATGCAAGTGAGGTATACAAATGTATCACTGGGGGTGACTCTAAAGGGAGGTATATGTACTAGAACCAATCCTAAAAACTTCCTTAATCACCATGTATATTATGGGTTCCCTTCCATGATGCATCAAACCATAATTATAAATGAGTTCATGGATGGGGGAGGGAATGCACCATTCACACATGGATCGTGGCTTATTGATCACTAGTAGGGTGTGGTGTGATGTATAATTGGTAAGATGGAATGATGCAGAGTACTATCTTGGGGAATTTTATTTATAATAGGCCTTGGGTTTAGTAGTGATTCATTTCATGATTTAATGACACTAAGGGCCATTGGTCCTTCAAGTAATGTATGAATTACCTCTATACCATGTTCAAAATGTTAATTTTTCTATATAAATAATTTACTTCACCCTAACATATTAAAAAAGTGTAAAAACATTAAATTAATTACTTGGGTGTGTCGGAAACTGAATGTTTTAGTATCTCGTAGTAAGGATATTTCAGAATTGAGATACTCATATTATTAATATATATTAATAATGAAATAACCCATAACTTTTATATAATTCAAATCCACTAGTATATGTTATGATAAGTGGTTGTACGGATTGTGTATGCAGGCCAATATAGGTGATGGTCTATGTTTTGGTACTCTAAATCCACTCGTACTGCCATGTGATTGGAATCATTTTGTTGTAATAAAATATGTTCATTATGGGGATATCATAGAATGCATGGAGGAATATATGTTGGTAGTTTGTAAATTCAACTACAGTTATATAATATGAAGATAGAATATTTAGATGAGAAGATCTAGATCTTGGTCATTAGTGGTATAATCACGTTATTATAAACCCTTTGTTCTATACTGATTCACATAGGATATTAATAAATTTTTTGATTTCTCTTATGAGAGATCCCATTCATCTTATGATTATGTTATAGAGTCCACTGAATTTATTAACTCAATTTAATGGGTTTCATATTTTTTTAATATTTTTAATGATTCAATTTTTAGACTTTGTAGTTATAGATTTCTATAAAGTCTTATTATGCTTATTTAATTCACATATTATTTCATTAATGGACTTGATTGATAATAATTAACATGTGATTCTATTTATTATTTTCGATCAAGGGTTTCATATACTAGTTATTAAGAATAGTAAATATTATTTAATATATACAAATAGATTTATCCAGATATGTGATGTTTCGGGTAAAATAATACAACAAATCTACTATGTAGTATTTTTTGGGCGCTGATGGTAAAAAACCCATAACTATAAGAGGTGTTTAGTTAATTTCACAATCTATTTTACGAGGATATGATTTTCTAAAAACTTTAATTTGCTGTTAATTATTGTATAATTACTTTTTTAGGAATAAATATTATCTGAAAAACCAAATAATATAATGATCTAACTAAAATTTCTGAGTAAATATTACATATAATTGACCAATTACAAAAATTATTCATGTATACAATCATGTCATCACTATGGAATATATTTATATTTGTGATGATGTTTTATAGGAGTTTATTAATTTGAAACGATTATCACCAATTGAACTAGGTGATTATGAAAAGAATATAACCCTTGTAATGTATTACCGACCAATTTGACCAATTTTAGGGACCTCAAGTATTCTATAAGATTGTCATTTGATGGGGCATCAATAGTTTTGAATTCATGAGGAGGATAAACCTAAAAATAAATTTTGATCTTTGAATTCACATTATTAATTTATGGTGATCCCTTTTTATGTAATGAATGACCAATTAGTTTTAATTATTTTCATGAACTATGTATTTACTTTATATATATATTTTTTATTGGAGTGTTAATCAATGATATATTGATTTAATCATGAATAAAATATGAACATGAACTAATGTTTATGATAATTATTGGAAAATTTATTAAAACATTGGTTATATAGGTTCTTTTTGAATTTAAAATTTTGCATTTAAGATGTAATATTTTTGGGTAATTATATATATATTGTAGACTATACTATTTATCCATAAAAAGTGGAGAAATTAGTGGATTTGGACCCACATAATAATTAATTTGTGGTTTTTTGTACCATAGAATTGTCAATATATGAAAATTGATTTTTTCCAACATTCTCCCTGATAACCAAAAATACATCAATACTTATTATGAAGGAGAAATGTTATATTTCTATAAAATATTTTTTA
The DNA here is from genome assembly GCA_963277665.1 of Viscum album. NCBI lineage: Eukaryota > Viridiplantae > Streptophyta > Magnoliopsida > Santalales > Viscaceae > Viscum > Viscum album. The sequence continues at coordinate 910,991,621 of OY728148.1, forward strand.
AATTATTTTTATTCTAAAAGGGATGTTGATGCGTAAATCGATTCTTGTATTTATTAATGAAGAAATAAGTTGTGTGCTCTCAAATTATGCATTAACTTCAATAATTATGTTTCTACTAATATAAAAACATGAAGTATTAATGATTGGTTTGAAGAAAAATCAAAATAATTTATGGAATTATGTTACCCATCAATTATATAAGGAGGCTAATATATTTTCATATTGGTGATCATATTTTCTTGATGTTTTTTACATGGAGATAAGATAAGATTTTTTAATAGAATTATGTTATGTTTATGGCTTTTAGACCATTTTAGATTCTCTAACAGTTTGGAAAAATGACATATCTCAAAGATATATCCCCTTACATGGAGCGGTGCATATAAAATTAAATGTATAAGAGAATAATAGTTATAAATAAAACAAATTCAATGTGTTATATTATAGTGATATTTTATTAATGTAATATAAGGAATATTTGGATAAACTAATATAGATATTGTGTTTTTAGGACCAAGATTCTTAAAAGGAAGAGATATCTTTAGTGTTAGAGATCTATATTCATGAAAATATTTAGTGGAATACCTTAAAGTTATAAGAGAATATGTGAGATTAGTATCCTCAATCATTGATATGATATCTGTATCAATATTTAATTAAATTATAATTATATTGATTCATTTTATGGATTATGGTTTTTAAAATTATTGGTAGGGTATAGTAACAATTTAATATTTAATAGATTATTTGTTTTTTGTGTGTTCATTTGGGTATGAAAATCATTAAGGAATAAAGTATGGTACGTTTTTTTTTATTTATTCGAATGAGTTATCGTCTATATATAATTTTTAATTAATTTTTGTTTTATTAAATTATTTGAAGACATTTTTTTAATTTATTAATTTATTCATTTAATTATGTTTCATTGTAAAATTTGAGGTGGGATTTTTATTATTATATTTCATGATAAATAATTGAAAATTTATAATTTTTTTCCATAATAAAATATGATATCTAAAAAAGATATAATAATTTAATCTAGGGGTTTTCAATTAAGGTTTTAATTTCTCATTAATTAAATGACATTAATAACTTCTATGTCATCGATGTATTTTATATTAAATTAAAATAATAATATTTAAAATTTATGAAAATAAATTTCATAATAAATAATATGTTGAATAATTTTTATATATTCCATATCTTTTCTGATTTCCTATCAAGATTTTCCAGTCATCAATAGGTGTCATTTTCAAATAATGGTAAAAAAATTATCAGATCAAGGAATAAACTTTTATCCAATATCATTCTGAAGTGTATTTTTTCATTTATCATCATAATTATATAACCATATTTAGTTGGTAATAAAAAATTAATAATACATATATAATTCAATTGTTGACATTAACATTATGGAATGTAATCACAAAAATACCATTTTTGGTTCTAAAGAGATGTTAATGGTATGTTTTTACATTTTTTTATAAATTTATTGAAACATTATCATTTTTCATAATCACATTGTCCAATGTATATTTGACTGAAGGTACTAAATATATACATACAACTTAAATGTTAATTGAATAATCCGGATTAAAGAGTGGGTTTCATCATAGAAGGAAAATATATTAAATTTGATTTTCCTTCAAAATAGTAATAGTGTCGGTGATTTATTCAAGGGAATAATTTTTTTAAGATACAAAATATATTTATTGATAAATTTATTTAAATTGAAAAATATTTTTTCCTAAATATATGATATGGATGATGTTATATAGAAGATGGTAGTGGGGGAATATGGTAGCTCAATGTAATGGTGTCAATGTAATTTGGGTAATTTTTTGTTTGATTAGATACCGGAGGGAGGAACAAGAAGAAATTCATGATTTATGTGGGGATAAAGGGCCCATGGTTGGGTTTATCAGATGTGGTTGATCAATTTTTATATTTTGAAAACCTATTAGAAATTTTTGGGGCCATCTCTAATTGTCCAATCTATAATGACTTGAAATTTTTGATCAATTATTGTTTTCTGAAAATGTGTTGTATATTTTTTTATGCACAACAAAAATATATCTCTCTAATAAGGAAGTGAGTATATTTTGAAATGTTATCATCGATAGTCAACAATTATATGACCATTGGATAATTTTTATTGTTAGTTAATATGGTCACTAGAATATATACTCTTAATAATAATAATATTATTATAATTACTATTTACAAGTAGAAATGATAAAGGAAAATTAAATCATAAAGAAGATTCTATGGCCTCATCCAATATAGTCCGGATATACCAAGCCCATTTTTCAGAAATTGGGTTCTTGGTATCTTCCATAAGCTACTATCTTGAACAAGCCAAAGTCTAGCTTCAACAAGTGAGGTATGACCAAAATCACCTTCAAGAAAATTTCATGTTAGTGGAAATTACAACTCAAACATTATTAAAAATGCTGAGCCATGAATATTTACCCATATTACACTTATCCTTAGTTATAAAGAATGTTTTATAAGGGGATATGTTTCAATAACTTAGATATATAATTTATATTCTCTTTGTAAAAATAAACTTTTTGTTCAATCATTTTCTTTTTGAGTATAGTTTTTCTTATAAATATGACGAATTTGATAAATAGATTTTTTAGATCGAAATTGTAAATTTCAGAAAAGATATAAATATTATAATAAACTATGTTATTAATAATAATGTTTATTTAAATGAAAAAGAATGTTTAAAATAGTAATATTTAAATTTATGTGTTATTTTTGTTTCAGGTGTTAGAAATTGTACTATGCCTTTCCTGTACTATTATTTTTAATAAATAATGGTTTTTATTTTAGAGAGTTATATTTATTATACATATAAATTTATAATGATAAAATAAACATTATTTTTTAAATAATCATTTTGAAATTATGATGGCCTAAATTTATGGGAATGTTCTAGAATATTTTATTTTCTAGTGAATAGTTAAAAAATAAAATTTTGATTTTTTTGTATGTTTAATTACATAATAATAATTTATTATGTAATATAAAATTATGGTAGAATATTGTGTATTATAATGAGATAATCCTTTTCTCATGTGGCCAATACCATGGCCAAATACAATGGTCAAGCCAATGCTGTCTATGTTTCCACTACCTAGATGTCCAAGCAAATTAATAATAAATTCTTCTTTTTACAAGAATAATGAACCATTTCCAAATTATAGTTTATAAATCATTCATATTAAATGAATATATGATATATTTTCACCACAATGAGTCATCCCTTGTTACCTAACTCCCCAAAGGTCCAAATATTTGAGTTTTAGGAGATACGCTTCATGGTAAGGTAAATCTCGACATCTCTATCCTTTCATGTTAAATTTTTATGTGGAATGTATTTAAAATATAAAAATATTTTTTTATGAAAATATTATTCAATACATTTACATTATTAAGATTCTTATATAAATTTGCGACCCATTCCTAATCTCTTTGTAAAGTTTTCTATAATCAAGTTTCCTACCTGTTATGCTGCCAAATTTCCTTCTCAAAATTTATCACTTTTCTCAAGAAATTATTTTATTTTCATTATATGAATAAATAAAACACATTATATTTGAGGGGTATTCAAATGATATAATTTTTTTTAAATTTATTATTTACATACGTAAAACTCCCATTCTCTTTTTATGTGTTTTAAATGACAAAATGATCATGTTTTAATCACGTTTTTTAAAACGCCATGATTATTATATGAAACCTATTTATTTTAATACCCAACGATTATTGACAATATGTTTTATTATTATATATGTGAATCATGTGATAATTAATATATGTTATGTTTTTTAATTGATATCACTCCAATTCATTAGGTAAAAATTTTAATCTCGATAGATGACATGTTTCATGACACATTTTTGAATATCCTTGGAAATGATTACGACAACTTTGTGATAAACCATTGTGATATTCATATGAAGGTCTAAAATAAATGTTTTATTCATATATCCAAGTTATTATTAATGTTATTTATGATACTATTTATGTTCCCTTTTTCCCTAATTGCATTCTTCATTCTTCATTTTTAATTTCCTCAAGATCTTGTAAACTATTTCCATTTCATTCACTTACTGTGCCTTATGCCCTCCCTTTCCATTGATGGGTGTCCCTAGGTTTTGGGATGTAGTAATTATTTATAGGATGTCCCTTTTTGAATCAGTTAATGATAAATAGATGAAATTTTTATGTTTTCATTAATTATGAACCTTTTTTCAAGAAACTAAACATTAAAATATCATCTACTATGTAATATATAATGATTGTTATGTAATAAACAAGAAGGTTTCCATAGTTGGAATCAAAGGAAGTTTTAGTTATTTGGGAAATTATTATTTTAATGATTTAGGGTGAAACCTATTTAAACATTTAAATATAGGAAAAATATCCTAGTATTTGGTGAAATATTATGTAAGTGGTTTCTAAGAAATGAAATAATTGTCTTGATAAAAACAATACGATGTTACTATGGAATAAATGTATGTAGGGGTAGCATATCTAACTAGGTGTGTCAAGCCTAAATCAGTTTAACCTAGTACATGATAACTATCCTTTCTATAATCTTTGTTAATAACTCATTAGTGATATTTATGGTAATTCATAAGTTTTTATTAACCACCATGAATTATTAATCGAAAATTTAATTCATGTTATAGAATAACATCTTTAGTCATAATGTTTTAAGACATTACATTCCAATAATATTATAATATTATTAAATGAATCATGTTTCATACTACGGTTTTCATATTTATAAATTTTCATGAAATAAAGGAAACATAATAAATGGTTAGAAAATTGAAAAAGGCACTAGAGGCCATTTGATAGAAGCCAGAATAAAAAAACATCTTGAGAATAACGAATCAAATAACATGATCTATGAACCATGTCTTTAATCAAGATGATAAACCAGATTCACCTCAAAGGGAAAAACTTTCTATTGAGTCTATTATGTGTCAATTAAAACCATCATTAAGTTAATCTACTGACCCACTAATTTATGAAAAATGGATAAGATATATAGAAATTATCATTTATGTAATCTTATATTAAATACCAGAGAAGTCAGTCATGTTATATATATTGTGGAGGGACAATGTGTTCAATGGTGGACACTCATTAAAAACATGAATCCTTGATGGGAGATTGATGTTATATAGTTGGGCGAGTTCATGTGAACCTCATCTATGAATGAATCTAGAAAAACATGATTGTGGAAATTATTATGATATTTTTAGGAGTTCAATGAAGGTTTAGATAGTGTTTATAGAGATATACGGGTCCCATAAATCGATTTAAAATAATATGTCTTTCAAGAGAAACATTGAAAATATGTTTGATCAAGGAAGTGAAATAATGGATGTGAAGATTCTGAGATAAAAAAATTATGTGAAGATGTATTTTATGAAATTCATGCATAGTAGTTGGAAATTTTAAATCAATGGAATAGATGACCATATATTTCATAACAATCATAGTTAGGTGAAGCCTAAAATTCTTAACACTAATGAACTAGGAATGACGATGCTTGACCTAATGAAAGTCCAATGCATCATGAGTGGAATGCTTTGGAACATTCCCAATCACTATCAAATTTGAATTTAATTGAGGGGAAGTACCATCTACCTCAGAAAAGGATATGAGAATAATTTTGTGTTTTTTCTAACATGATGTCAAAAGATGAAGATCAAAATGATGCAGTGGTAGGTAATCTCATTTATCTATCAAATCTATAATGAACATTGTTTCATTCTGATTCAAAAAATTCCATTAATTCCTCCAAGATTTAAAGAATATAGAATAAATCCCTAATCATCTATAATTAGTGTTATCATTCAAGACTCATAGAGGGATTATCCATGAATATAAAATTTCTAGAAATTGTAGTACTCACTTTGTCTTGAACAATCACATCGCAAATCTAGGAGTCATTTCCATGTTAGAATTTGACATCATACTAGGGATGGATTGTCTCTCAGTATACAATGCTATGAAAAAATAAAGAAGAAAGGAAATATATAGAGTCTTGAATGGAATATTGAAAATTGTTTTCAACATAGAAATATCTCAAACAAAGAATTGTGTAGAAGAACCACTCATATAACTATTGATGGATATGATTGGTGAAGATGAAGAAGAAAATGAATGTATACAAATATTTAATGTCCCCATAGTTTTGAAATACATTTATGTATTTCTTGGGGAGTTACAGAGACCTCCCCTAGTTTGAGAGGTAGCATTCTCCCTTCAACTCATGCCTAGATCTAGTATGACATAAATGACACTGTACAGAATAGAAAATGTTCATATTTGAGAAATTAGAGAAACAAATTTAAGATCTTTTGTAAAAGGGGATTATCCGGAAAAGTGTATCCCCATGGGGAGAACTAGTTTTCTTTCTAAATAATAAAAATAAATCAATGCAGTTATCCATTGATTATATAAAACAAAATGGGGACATAATGAATAACAAGTACCCTATTACTGGAATTGATGATTTACATGACCAGTATTATGAGGCTCAACTCTTCTCTAAGATAGATATTCAATATGGTTATCATAAATTGATGGTGAATGAAGAATATATTCAAATGAATGAATTCCATTCAAGATATGGTCATTATAATTTTATTGTTTTCCCTTTAATATTGTCTAATGGTCCTGATATTTTTAGTGATTTTATGAATAGATACATTAAGTACTACCATGATAACTGTTTCTTAGTTTTCAATAATGATATTATGATATATTCCAAAATTCATGTGGAGAAAAAGGATCATATAACTATTATATTTCAAGCTCTATGGATGTATAGTCTGTAAATTTTTTTCATAAAATGTGAATTTTGGTTACAATAAATATTTTCATTTGGGACGATTATAACCAATGAAGGAATCTCAATTAAACCTACCAGGTCAAAGGTTTTTGAGGAGGGGATTCATCCTACTATAGTAAGTGATATTTTATGTTTCCATGGAATGGTATGATATTATTAGAGGATTTTGAAAAAAAGTTCATGAAATTATAATCCACTATCGAAGTTATCGTGAAATGGTTATATGTTCATATGGACTAAGGAGTGTGAAGAGTGAATCTAAGAGATGAATATGTGATTGGTTACAACACACATGTGAACTCTTCCCCCTATCATATAATGTTATTTTAAATTTTTTTGTGTCGAATATCTAAATGGGGTATGGTGTATCCTATTGAAATATGATATGGTGATTGATTATGCATATTAAAAAATTGAAGAATCATAATAAGAATTGTCCTACACATAAACTAGTGTTGGATTTAGTTTTTTCCACTGAATATAATAAGGCTCTATGTTTATGGGGTGAAATGTGATATTTTCATAGACCATCATAATTTGAAGAATATTTTCATGCAAAGGTAATTAGACATGATAAAGAAGAGATTTTTGGAACTTTTTAGGGACTATGATTGTTTAATTAATAATAATCATAGAAGAGAAAACAATTTAGTTGATGAATTATGTATGAAATAACACGTTTTTTTGTAAATAATGAGGATTCTTGTTGATCCTTTTGTCAATTACATAGTAAAACTATACATGACAGTTGTATGGGAAGGTACATCATAAAACATATCCCAAATTATTTCTTAACCTTAATTACTAGATAATATTAAAAAATATAAAATATATGAGTTTTTTAAAAATTAAGATAGATGATTTGATGGTTTGGAAGTTTCATGATATAAATATTGTTCAAGAAGGTGTACTAAAATTTCATTCAAGAATAAATATTCCATCTACTAAAAAAATAAAGAAAAAAATAATGGATGAAACTCATAGTTCTATTTTTCCAATTCATCATGGAATCACCAAAATGTGTAGGGACCTTCGTGATCATCATTGGTGGGATAACATGAAAATGGAGATTTTTTACTACACTACAAAGTTCTTGGGGTGTCAACAGGTCAAGGAAGAGAGAAAAATTACTAAAGGGGTAATACAAACACTACCCATACCAGTATGTATGTGTGATAATTTCATTATGGACCTTTTCAATAGTCTCCCATGAAACTCAAAAGGAAACAATTTCATAGGGGATAGTGTAAAATGACACCACGTTTACCAATTTTATCACTATTAAAAAAATATCTCTTGAAATAAATTTAAATGATTTATATAATACAACTGGTAAGGATTCATGGATTGAAACATTCTATAATTTCAGATCATGATCCATAGACCAAATCAAAATTCTTCAGATGTATCAAACATTTTCTATGTTCTGAATTATATTATAGTATTTCCTATCACCACCAAAATTATGGTCTCTCTAAAAGGTCATTTAGACACTTGATGACACACTGAGAGTATGCTCATAGTAATTTATTGCTGGATGGGATCAACATATCCTAGTAGTTGAGTTATCATACAAAATTATATTTCATTTGAGTATTAAAATTGAACCCTATGAAGCTATATATGGGAAGTGATGTATAACATTAAATTCATGATAAAGCTATAGATTGAATTATTCTTGGGCCTAAAGGTGTGCAAGATATGATATAAAAGTTTCATTCCATCCAAAAACACATAAAAGGTAATCATATTTGGATGAAGAGCTATTCTGAATACCATTAAGGAGACTTGGAGTTTAATGTTGGAAATAATGTCTTCCTTCGAATTTCACCTTTGAATAGATTCATATGGTTTGGGAAGAAAAAGAAGCTCAGTCCTAGGCACAATGGCCCCTTTCATGGAATAGAAGAGGTGGCCTATCAGATTTCACTTCCACAAAATTTTGAGGAATTTTTTGATGTATTCCACATATATCTCTTAAATATGTACGTAGATGACCCTTAACATGTACTAAATCAATAGCTGGTACAATATGAATATGACTAATCTTATGAGGAGAACCTAGTGGAGATCTTAGACCATAGTGAAAAGGTTCTATGTAAAATAAATACCCACCTCAGTTAAGTGTTGGGGATGAACCACACATATTTAGAATCACCATGGGAACTTTAGAAAACAATGAGACACAAACACCCTCACCCTTTATCAACAAAAAAATGATTTGAATTTTTGGGGATGAATTTTCTTAAGGGTGGAAGAATTTAGTAACCTGAACTTTTATAATGGTAACAGTTTCATGAAAATGTATATTATATTATTTTATACAAGAAACATATAATTATCTTATAATGATAGTAGTAAATATTGAAATGTGACCACTGGGTTTCAACCATTATATAACCATTGGATAATTTTGATAATTTGAAAAAATGATCATTATAAACTACACAATTAATAATAATTTTTATGTCAAAATTGTTATTTATATGAAGATATGAAAATGGAAAATTAATACAGAATAAAGGGTCAATGGTCTCATCTAGTTGAGTCATGGCATATAAATCCCAATTTTCATAACATCGGATGGAGTTAGTGTCATTAGCCATATCTCTTGACCAAGCCCAATGTGAGCTCCAACAAGTGATACTTGAATGAAATCTCCTTCGAGTGAAGTTCTAGTTTGTGGATACTACCACTCATGTGAAGTTAGACGAGTCTCCCCATGAATTTATCACCATCACAAACCTTACCCTTATGTCATATTCATGTGTTCTATTGGGTAATGCGTAAATGAATTAGTTACTTAATGTATAATTCATTTGTATAAATAATTGTTTTCATCGTTTCAATTTTGGGTATTGTTTTTCATCAAAATATAATGAATTTGACAAATTAGTTTTCTAGAAACAAGTGTGAATTTTATAAAATATATAATTTTTATAAAAAACGGATGTATTTTTAATAATATTTATTTTAAATAAATAGTATTATAAAATATACTCTTACTTAAATTTAAATTATAAAATAATTTTATTTTTTCAGGAGTCGTTAATTTTTTATGCATTTTATAACCACTATTATTTTTAATATATAAATATTTTTATACTCAAAAGTTATATTTATTATAAATAGAGAATTATTATGATAATAAAATATCATTTTTGAAATCATTGTGTTTTGATTAGGTTAGGGTGCATTTATAATAATTTTTTAAATTATTTTGTTCTTGATGAATAGTAAATATACATTTTTGACTTTTTAGTATGATTTATAAAATCATAATTATGTATAATATAATATAAAATTTTGGGATAATCTTGTTGATTATGAAAAAATTCTAGGTGTCTCAGGTGTCCAATACCTTGGGAAATCCCATGGTTCTTAATTTACTACTACCAAGGTGTCCAAAGAAATTAATTAATAAATCCTTCACTTCGGCTACAAATACCCACCCATTTCTCCATTATTTTTCATTTATAATTCATTTTTAATGATTATTTAATATATTTACCTCCATGGAGTCCTCCCATGTTCTCTCAAATCCCACAACGTCCGAAGATTCTAATTTATGATTTACTCTTCATGTTAAAGGAAATCTCAACATCTCTTTTCATTTCAAGTTCTATTTTTATGTGGTATATCATTAAAATTTACATACAATGTAGTTTTATCTAATTTATTCTATCACATTAATGTATTATGTTCATTTTATTAATTTTACACCTTTTCTCCTCCCTTTTTAAATTTTTCTAAATTCATGTTTCTTACCTATTATGTTGTTGAGTTTTCTTCTAAGAATTTGTATCTTTTTCTAAATAAATTAATTTATTTCCATTACGTGTATACCTACACATCATTATTTTCCATGTTTTTTAAACAAGATGTAAAAATAATTTATTTTATTATGTGATTGACACACACAAAACCCTCATTTACTTTCTATTGGTTATAAATTACATAATGATGATGTTTTTAATAAATTCTTTAAAATGCCATGATTTTGATACAAAAAAATTTATTTTATTCCCCATGTGTTATATATGAGATATTTGATTGTGATCTATGTGGATCATATGAAAATAAAAAAATATTAAGTGTGAAACCTGATATCTCTCCAATGTATTGCAAAAATAATTTTATCTCTAGTGATGACATGTTACACCATAATGAATAACCTTGGAAATATTTATGAACCCTAGTGAAAAAAAACATAGTGATATGGTAATTAATTTCTATAATAATTATTTTATACACATTTAGAAGTTATTATTCATGAAATCATGGTATTCCTCATGTTATCATTTTATTATATTATTATATACTTCATGTTCTTATTGAATTTTCTCAATACCATTTGTAAAATGTTTCCTTCTCATTCCCTTACTGGGATTTATGATCACCCTATACTTTAATATATGTCACTAAGATATGAGATGTAGTAAGTTTAATTAGAAATGATATTTGATGGACCATTTCAAGTGGAATAGATGACTGATTTATGTTTTCATGTATTATTTACATTATTTTTAATAAACTAAACATTAATAGATCCTCTATTTTGTACAATGTAATGAATGTTATGTAATAAAAAGGAGGGATGACATAAAATCTATGTAGATTAAGAAAGTTTGATCTTTAATGTCATGTTGATCGTATATTGATGGATAAAGAATGCACAATGGTTTAAAGGGGGCACCTAAAAGGACATGGGGAGTTTGTATATGAGATTTAATAACAGTCCAATTTAAAATATGTAAAATTAAATTATTTCTCGTTTTACCTCTTGGTCATAATATAACCATTTTTGGAAAATAAATTGATGTTCAAAATTTTCATTTTTTCATTAGGGGCCTATAAATTATTATAATATATATTTTCATAGATTATCAATGAATCCATAATAAATGTAATTTGGAATTATTTTTTAAAATTTTATTACATTTTATAATTAAGGAACAAAATCGTGATGTTTTTCATGATGGGATTTTATATTTTTCTTTACATTAAACCAAATATTATAGGGTAACTATCATAATAATTATATAGATGTCTAAGATTGTAAAATTAACTTTATTGAACATATAGGTTACAAAATAGGTATTTTATAAACACAAACTGAATACATTTAAAAGGATGGTTTACTTATGTCAATGTGTCACGTTTTGTTTATATGATGTAGTATGAGACTGTTGAATTTAATGAAGACGTTATTAGTTTTTATTTCAATGATACAGCTGAAGGTTTATAATTTCACATTACATGTATCTCTTGGTTAATGTTCTACTAGTCATAGAGGAGAAATTATATATGATATTTTGATATTAGCTGGGGTGATTAGGTTAATTTCAGAAATTACTATCTTTTCCTTATAATATAATTACATTTTTTATTTGATATTGTGTACTTTGAAGACATATTTCTTATTATTTGTTTTATTGTTGAAGGAAATATGGATATTCATGCTCATTTGACTAGAATAAAAATTATGTATAGGTGATTTCCATATCTATTCAGGTTATTCTATAATGATATATATTTGGATTTCAAGAATATTATGGATATTATTAATTTGGGTAGTGGAATTCAGTATAGAAATAATGATCGATATCCAATGTTCATAGTGGCCTCTGGTAATAAAAAATATATAGTTATAATTTAATGTTAGTAATATAACTTATGTGTTTCACATTTATATAAACCCTTAATGTTATTTGAAGGGTATCATTATAGTGAAGAATTTTAATTTAAATAATTTTTCAATGAGGATATTATTTAATTATATTATTGTTCAATTACACATTCGTATATTTTATTTTAATGAATATATTTCCAAACATCTATGTATGTGTATAATAATTATTATTTCTCAACCTATTCATGAACATTAACTATTTCCAACTTCTGATCTTATGGATTAGGTTCAGAAGATTGGAGGTGAATTGGGATATATGTATCATTATGGTACTATTATTATAGTCTTTTTTGAGTGCATGATTATTATTACTCGGGATGAGTTAAATTTTATATTTCTCTTATGGGAAATGATTATAAATTTATATTCAAATGTTTGTTATAATATTCATTAATCATTAAATTTTTTATTTTTAAATGTTTTAATATCTTTGGGTGGATGATACTGTATGATTACGAAGAAAAAAATTATTCAATGTGGTATTCATTCCATTTTGTATATAATTAATATGCCCCCATTATTTATTCTCCATTTACAACCTTCTTGAAAATATGACTCCATTATGTTCTTCATTGGAAATAATGTCTAAATATTCATGATTATTATCCTAATTCAATTCATCTTCTCCTTAATTTTAATTACATGAAACATGATGGAAAATGAACTTATGTTGATCTTATAAAAACTAAAGGAAACCCCTTATTATTTTACATCAATGATTCTCTTTATTGTTTCTCAAAGTTAATTTACCAAAATGGATGGTGTAATATTATCTTATAAATCCAAATATAGAAAAAACATTAGCATATAAATCATTCCCATTTTTAACAAGACATATACAATAAATCTATTTATATAGTTTCTCACATTTTCATCAAATTTGACAGAAACTTTTATGTGATTAATTTCATATATAGAAAAGATAATAAATTTAAATCATTATTTGATTTATACACTCTTAACAAGATCACAATTTTTTTTCTAAATTTCAAATTTATGATATTTCATGAAATCAAAAAATGATTGCGAAAATTTTTATTCTCTGATGTTTACTTTTTCACACTGAAGTATTTTGATGCAAGAGAAAATTTTAAATCCTTTAATCTTTTATAATATTTCAAATTAAATGTGTTATAATATTTTTTGAGATAATAAAATTACTAATGATTCAATAAAAATAATTTAAATATAAAATTTATCTATAATTTATAAAAAATATGACATTATTTTTTATATTCTTCTGTAACCTTATAATTTTCAACAATGGAAACATAAAATAAAAAGGTTGTGTTCATCATTCTATAATTTTTTTATCAAATTATTTCTTTCAGAACTAACACTAATTATTTTCACCACTATCATCCTTTGTTATTTTATTTCGAATTCTATATATAGCTCCCATGTACTTCTAATTGTTAGGACCCATAATTAATCAATTAGGTTAATATTCGCATTATCAGAATATCCCCTTATTATGATTCATTAAAATGGGAAACAATGTTTCCTATATTAATATACATATTGATATATTGGGATTCTTTAGAAATTAACAATTTAATTATGTGTATAAATATCATTGGATCTAATGAACAATTCATAGGATTTATTTTATTAATAAATTTTATTTTTTCATCGATTTTATACATATAATTATTGAAAGACATAAAATATCCATCTAGTTATATGTTATAAATTTCAATAATTTTTTTCTTATATACTTAATCTATAATAATTATTTCTCTTCTAAAAATAAATATCATTCCTAGATTATTTGATAGTACAATTTTTTTATTTGATGAGTATCATGAATGGGGAATTTTTTTATTATATAATTATCCTGTAAAATAATTGAACCATATTAACTTAGAGGGTATACTCATATTACATATCAAATTCTCACAGAATTATTTTAAAAAGTTTTTTTTGAAAAAATAATACAAAAAATTTATTCTCTTAAAAACATCAACATTTATTATACAAGACGAATTAAAATAATAAATTTCCTATTACATTGATTTGAGCCTTAAAAAATTAATTCCCAACTATTGGGTTTCAAAGGATTAAACAAGAGTAGTTCATAGAAGTACAATCAACTGTAAAACTCATCTCCAGATATACAATCATTTAAACCTAAAGTACTCATAAATAATGTAATGAACTTTTTTGAAAACTCTAAACCAAATATAGAGACTAAAACAATAATTTATAATGTTCTAGAAAAATATCTCAATTCAGTAGCAAATAGACACAATCCACCATAGTGTATCCATGGGATAATTCTATATCACCAAATGTATTGGTGGGACATTCCTTCCTTCAATAAAATTTTAATGTATATGGTGGAAAATTGGGGAGGTGAAGATAACTTCAATCATAGAGAGATAGAATTAGTTTCGAAAATTATATTCTTGAGCACCACTAACTCATGGTTCACACCATGTAATATTGTCTTTGACAAGACTACATGAGCCTTCATATAATAAAGCATAACGTTAAAAAAAATTATTAATGATATTTCCATTATTTAATTTAAAATGTATATGAAAATATTATGTATCTTTATATATATTCTTATGAATGTTTAATGGTGAAAAATATATAATAGATTCCAAAAAACTTCATTTAGTTATCAAATGCCTTATTATTAATATGTATTGGAATGATACTATATACATTGAATTACAATTTATTTTTACTACGTCATATGATTTACATTATTCTCATTTATTTCATACTCTACTGAATACATATTTTATGAAATTCAATATGACCACATTTTTAAAAAAAATAATGCATTAGATCATATATATAACAATATCCTACTTACTATAAAGCCTTGTAGACTTTATTCCATTTTAACTTATATTATGTCATATTTAAATAATTTCTAAACCATTTCCATAACAATTTTTTTCATCATCCAAATCAATTTTGGAAATCTATCATGATATCCATATTATATCACATCAAACAAAATACATAGTTAATATCATTCCAAAAATACATTATGGACAAAATACTAAACTCACATAGAGATTTTTTCTTATTTAATACTCTATATACTCTGAATGAAAAATAAATTACTCTTGGTTTTTTGAATTTAAGTAAAATATGAATTCCAAAAGTCATACATTTATGTAATGAGTAACCTATTGAAAATAATTATTGCTCTCAATGATTAAAGGGATATAGAATTATCATCATTAAATAAATAGCTACAAATATTGAATAACTATATATAAAAAATTTATTGATTTTCATATGATCATATTTTATAACACATTGAATATTTACAAGACATAATGTATGTTAATCCTGTAGAGATTCTCATATGTTCTTGATTCCTGGAGTATATAATGACCAGTTAAAATAATATATTAATATTCATTTACCCTTATGGATGATCACATCACATTAGACTCAAAAATAGATATTCACATCATATTTTTATATAATAACGGTCATAAAATTTATTAAAATATCTTAATTGAGGGTGATGATGATAATATTTTCATAGGAGAAGAAAAATCCAATCCTGGTCAAGATCCAATTTAAAATGTGATCACTAACATACTGAACAACACCTATATTATCTAACAAATAATGCATTTATAATAATGATATCAATTTAAAAAGGTTATAAATAATGGTATCACACCCACCTTAGGTGTTTAGGAAATAAAAATATGAACCTTCACCCCATGTATACCATAGATATGGTGTATGACACTTCCTGTGTTATACATTGTCGGTCACCTGGAATGAAAAATTATTTTCATCCTAATGAGAATAATTTATACCCTAATAAAATAATCTAATAATTATACCATATAATTTTATCGACATATATATCACATTATGATGATTAATTGTTATATATTGGTAAAATTTATACTTTTATTGGTCAATTATCATTTATATTCCTGGGTAAATGTTTCCAACATCAATGAATTATAAATTGTGGACTACCATTTGTATAAAGTGATATATATGATATTATTAAATTGTAAGGATAAATTAAAAACCCATATATGATAACATTAATAATCCTATAATATATGACGTAATATTAGATCAACCATGTGATAGTATCACTTTTAGTTATTTTTCAAACTAGTTTTATCTCAATGTAATTCTTTCCACAACTCTATGTTTCTATTTGATAAGAACCTCCCAATAAACATTTTAAAGTTTATATTTTATAATAAATAATATTATTATAATTTTGAGATGTAGGTATTATGTCCACAATGTTTATCTCTTTCAAATACATATAAAACACTGTTACAAAATAATAAAAATTCTTATTATGTTAATAAATCAGTTTCAAACCAAAAAAACTTACATTTATAGCATCCTAACCATTATTACAACATATCTATCAAACACTTCCCATTAAATCTCATTGGTAAATAATGTAACAATCATCTTTGATATTTATTTACACCCCATAAAACCCTTTAGGATATAAATATACATTTAATTTCTATCTTTTGTATACAAATTTTATTTAATACCATAGAACATTTCAATGGAAAAAATCACTCAATATCCTCTTAGACATTACATTATTTAATAAATATCCGTATAAGTAATATAAACACTTTTATGGTAGAAAATAACACTTATTTCCTTTTAGTAGGAATATTAAATAAATAAAATGCTGAAAATCATATATTATATTATATTTTATGTGTTTGGAGAATTATTATAAAAATGAACTCTCATTCATAAAATCGTCCACTATACATCATGTGATCAGATGCATTATTTTTTTATAAATATATTCGTTAAAATCATTTAACATTGATTAATAAACTATAAATGTCTCTTTTTCCAAAATTTTAGAGGATTTGATGAATTATAAATCACTTATATCCTCACACATTGTTAATAAAAATACATTTATAAAAATAATGGTTCTATAATCACATAAGATTATTTAGATGAATATATGAATATTTTTCTTAGATCTATATAGGATTGATTTATTCCTTTTCATTTATAATTATGATTCAATGACACTTTGTATCATTATATAAATGAAAACTAATAACTCTAGGAGTTCTTACCTAGATTTCAAACTACATGTATTTACAACACTTATAAAATACTGATTTTTTGGAATCTTCCTATCATAATTGAAGACATTATTTATATAACATAGATATCAGACATGAAAACTATTTAGATTTTCTATAATCCCATTATTTAATCTATGTAATTTAATCTTGTAGAATAATTACTCAATTATTCATGATATTACCTTTATTTTTCAATATCATTGACTAACTATTATAAAGAAACCATTTTATACTATCCAATAATAATTTTGTATTCTCATTATAAATTTTACACACTTATAATATTGATACAAAACCATGACCTAGACATAAAATTATTAGTTTCCCTAAAACTGTAAACTTATGATAACAATTTTTTTAACTTGTTCATTTTACCATATCATTTTCAACATAATGAATTTTTTAAATTGAAAAAGTATCAAAGGAAATTCAATTGTCCACTAGTTATATGTAATAATATTGTGTATAATAGTGGATGATAATGTTTATTAGTTCTATAAGCATATAATTATTTTTAAACAATTTTTGAATCATTCTATTATTTTTGTAGGATTATATATTTTAATGTTGAAGAGATTAATCATTTGGTTACATAGGAATCTATTTTTCTAATAAATAAAATTTTCCTATTAAGAGAAATTGTCATATTTTATACTCGTGTAGAAAGGTATTTTCATTAAACATATATTTTCTATATAATTAATTTGAAATTAATTTTTAATCATGAATATTTTATTTAAAAAAAATAGAATATTTTGTACGATCAATATTTTATTTTATAATCCATTATGAAAAACATACACTAGATTTTCTCCTTCTAAAATGATTACCCTTTATTTATTTAACCAATTTAATTAGTGGTTCAAGATAAATATTCTAATAGGAATGTATTCTTATTTAGCATACCACCCACTAATTATCTATTTTTTATGGACATCATGAAAATATTATATAATATGACTATTAGATATTTGGGAAGAAAAATTGGTGTCTACTTATTCAATATATAAACTAAATACCTTTCCCCTTGTACCCTAACTCTCAGGGGTTTATATCTAATCATAACCCAAAAAAATTAAAAAATGGTACATATCTCTTTGTGTCACATAATTACTTTATTTACATAAATACTATTTTACGAGGGCACCATGATTTGATAAAACCCACTAGATTGAATTTTATATGTCTTGATAAATGTTTAAATTGGAAGGAATGTAATTCATATTTTCTCAAAGGGATTAAATCACTCTATATTAACAACTGTATTCAATTTACTTGATTTAATATTTATATTGATTTATTTTGTAATAATATTCCACCCACTGAATCAAAATGATCAAGACATAATGATGTTTATGCCTTTAGAAAACTCATATCATATGTTACTAACTAAAATTAAAATCTAACTATATTCATTAAAATATAAATTCATCTCATGTGTAAATAATATAAATCTTGTTCATGAAAGGTATAAAATCATGTAAAACAAAAAATCCATAAAAGTGTGAGATGGGAGAGGTAGAAATACAAACCAAAATTTTCATGGTAAGGATTAAAATACAAGAATAATGAGTAGTTTAAATTAAAGTACCTTAACATATGGATACATCACTAAAGAGATACATTAATTCCATCACATTTCAAACACTTGATATTTATAAATTACAAGATAATGGTTAATTCAATATCATAACCTAGATCTTTCCAATGTCAAGGTAGAACCAAAAAAATCAATATTCTTAAATACTATATAACTCCTTATAAAATAGTATGAAATTTTATAGAAGTAGTTCATCTATTTAAACAAAATCATACATTAAAATTCACAATATTAAAATTATAATTATGAAAAATATAGGAAATTAGAAATATAACTGAATAACACATATATTTAAACATTTGGTAAGAATTTTCAAATAATTCCTAAATAAATTAATTATAATGATTTTATAATTTCGTAATGAATGATTGAAATTCTATAATAAGATAAATATTGACATCTTAAATTTATCACAAACATGGAATAATATATATCTTCTTATATATGGAATTTTTATTTGATATGTTATTTAAGAAATATTAAAATTATATACATGATATATTAATATTTCTAGAAAAGATTCAAAATATAACTAATTTAATATAATTTAACCATTTATAATATCATTAATCAAAACCCGTTTTTGATATGATTTAAATGGTACCTAAAATAAATCATTTTTAGTATGAAGAATTATTAAAAATAAGTATAAAATGTTCATAATATTAAATATAATCTCTTTTATGTTTTTCCTATTTTTTAAATTTATGAAAACATTATATATTATACTAATAATTTCTTTATAAAAACATAATTACTAAAAATAAGACTTTTCATATAATTGAGATAATGATTATTAGAATATAAAATATATTATATTGAATATTTATTTAATAATTTATTCATTTAAATATTTAGTTTATTATAAACACATTATATACTAAATAAATAATCAAAAATGTGTTTTTATATATTCAAAAAAAATTCTTATTATAATTAAATAAACATGTAATTTAAATGTTTAGAAGATCAGAAGGATTCTATATGTTGTATTTAATGATATAAAATATATCATAAAGCATTATTCAATCTAATATTTGTCAAATTTAGGAATAGATCATTATTATTCTATGATATACCCTTCAGTTCCTAAAAGTTCATGAATTGTAATATATCATATACCATAATAATGATACAATGCTCTGATTTTTAGAAATATGTCATAGTGATATAATCCCTTATAGTTTTTTATTCCATACATTATAAAATATTGGAGAAATAAATGAAAATTCTATATCATTTCCTAATATATTTGTTTTCATATGGCCTATCCATATAATTTTCTTCAATATTCCATGTTATTTTTTTTATCATATCACAAGTTTTTATTTTTTTAAGATAGGTTATATTAAATAGATTCTGTATTCATGTTCATTAATATTCTATCATAATATCATGATTTAATTATCATGCTAATTTTTAGATACTACAAATGATTTTATAAAGATTATATGAAACTTATTTATGGAATACTAAGAAATTATAGTGATCAAATAAAACTTATTCACAGGATCATAAGAAATTAGAATACTCATTGCAAGATAGAAAACACATTAAATAAAATCAATAAATAAATAAAATAATGAACATTTTTGTGTGAGTTACTAAAAATGTATCATGTACCACTGTCTTACATAAATAATATAGTTTAAATGATTATCATTCATTGGAAACCCTCTATGTGGTGTATCCATTGGATATTATAGTATCATTAATTTTATTGGAGGGAATATAATTCCTTCCAAAATTTTTTTGATGATTCTTAATTATAGGTAGATTGGGGAGATTCAATGAGGGGTAAAATTCATAGGAAGAATGATAGGCTCAAACACCAATATCGCCTAATGGTTTCCTACTAATATAGGATTTGGCAATGCTACTTGATAAATTATGAAATAATTCAAACATTATAATAATCATGAGTTTTTCATTAACATTTATTTAATTAAATATTTCAATGAAACCCATGATTATAAATATGTTTCATATTATGATATGTATAGTAATTGTATATATATATATATGGAACCTTAAAATAAATAATTTAATAATCAACATATTTATTTATCATATTCACTGGAATGATATTGTATACTATTCCTTAAGATATACCTATTTTAATGAATAATATATTCCTTAGTTCCATGCATGAATTAATATTATAAATAAATATATCATATAATATGATATGGTCCAATTCCTATAAAATCTATTTTATATTTAAAAAATATCTTCAATAGTATCCACATCCCATGTTCTTAAGGTTTGAACTTTCAAAAAAAATATCATAAATCCTCTCTCTTCCCAAATTAACATACTCATCATAATGTTGATTAAAATTAATTATATTAATACAATTATTCATATATTTTGAGGGAATGAAATTGTGTTACCAAATGTCATTCCAAATCTTTCAATTTAGTGATGGAACAGTTCTCTAAGATTACAATCCATTTTTTTACTTCTATTTAATGAATATATAAATAGTTCAATCGTTAATCTATTAAATATAATTATTTTAAATATAATATATAAAAAATTCATAAAATATTTTCAATTCATGGTTTGGACAGTAAAATTATTTCACATAAAATTAATAAAATGTTTAATAATTTTCTTGATTTATAACATTATCAAGAAAACATTAACAATAATAGGTGCCACTAGGAAGCCTATTATTTTAACCAATACAGATTTAAATACTAGTTATATTTTATTAAATGTAGTTTCCCCCAATTCTAAATCATCTTCTAAAATGGTTTGGGAATGATGATGCATGTATAAATATAATTATTCCTCGATTTTGGGTATATTTATAAATTTATAACTTACATTATTATAAATTAATATAATAGTTATTTATTGTGAAAAGTTTGGTGTTGAATCATATGTGAATAGATTCATCCCTAGACTTATACATTGATTATAAATATATGAAATTAGATCCCATGATGGTTATGTAACATTAGGGAGAGTTAGATTAATTGGTGGAATACTTTCCATAATTACTATTATTAGAAATAACCTCATTGAAATATTTTTAAAGATATCCTCTCAGTCATGAATTACACTATCTCACCTTAATGTAATAAGAAAATAAGGAACATATGAACTGCATAATTTTTTGTGGTTTTTCCACCATGTGAGTGACCAATACTTTTAGAGATTAGTTAGATTTACCAATCATTTATTATTTGCTATAAAATAGCGTAGTTAAGTTAGCGATGTTTTGGATCCCATCATTACATATTCCCAATATGTTTCTTTTACAATGTTCCATTGGAATAATGCAACTGTAATACACCCACCACAAAATATTCAAACAAAAATAAGAAAGATCTTATTTTATGCTATATAATTCATCACCATTTCAAAATAGGTCTTCCCTCATAAACCTTCCTGATAAATATATACATTTATGTTTGCATATTCATGAACATTAGCAGGATAATGACATGATTAGGTGACCCAATCATGGTCATTAACAGCCATAACATATCAAATGAATATACATAATTGAAATCCCCTCTCTAAAAATATCATGACTTTACTGTTCTTCTTTTCCCACTTAAATATTTTCATGAACTTGATACTTAGTTCTAGAAATTCTAAAACCCATTAGCCAATTTATTTCCCATTTTTATACACACATAAATTTTTTTGAATAATGATTCTATTTTTAATATATAATTTTCTAACGGTTCTCCTTATTGTGAATTACTCCAACTAAAATTAGCGAAATGAGATCCCCAATTTTATTATTCTCATTTTATGTCACTAAATCCCCTATCCAGAATTTCTACTCAAAAGACTCATCAAATTATCATCCTCTCAACACTATAAAAAAAATATTTCATTAAAATATTTTGAATTAACCATCCACGTGTGCATGGATGCATGAAATTATAACTTGGAACTATGGAAGACTGCATACAAAAAATACCAATTATCTATTCTTATATAATAATAAAAATTTATAGAATAATTGTGGTTTAATTCCATTTTTGATCATAGTAAAAATATCATTTTAATTAAATCCGCTTCCACAAAAAAAAATATTTCATTAATAATCTATATTATAATAAACTCATATTTCATTGATATTTTATAAATTAATAAACTATTATGATTTTAGAAATTACATTTCTGATGTTCATTTTTACTCTTACATTATTTGGGAGTACATAGATAATTTAAAGTCTTTTTAAATAGAATGAAACTTCATGAACAAGAATAAATCATAGATTTATGAATAATCCATAATATTTATCTATTCAAAATTAATAACATTTTATCCTCCTTACACAACATAAAAACCATTTCTAAATCCTCAATTTTTGTTATATAATGACACATCTTCATATAGGGATGACTCTAGGACTTTTGTTATTATCAATTTATTTATTCATTATAAGTATAATTGATCTTTATTGAAATAAATATAATAATTATATAGTGTTGATCCATCATTATGAACACTCAATATCCTTAAGAATAAATGATCTATATAAATGTTGAAATAATATATATAAGGTACATTTTGTGGATACATATTTATTATTTTTTCCATACATCCCCATTGATTTTTGAGACTTACTAAAATGGTGATATAACCATGTTAGGTTATTTTATAGCCTCTTATATCACTCTTAAAAATCTATAAACTTCAAAAAAATATTGTTTTTACCTGGAAAGCGCTTTCATAAGAAAAACACTAACCATTAAATAAAATAAAGGAAAAGTGCACCAAGAAAACACCACAAAGTAGAAAAAACAAATACAAGTCATAAAATTCATGCCCTTTAACACATCCATAATAGTGTGTATCCTCCACAGTGACCCTCTCTAAGATTTTATAATGTGTCAGAATATTAGCATACTTCTATAAAAGGTTCAATTTCTCTAATGATATAAACTCTTTAGTAGACTACATACCCTTTTTCAAGCTAGAGGGTTCCCCTACTTCCTTCCTAGAAGACCATGTAGACACTGACTTTGGTAGATAAGAGTATTCTTTCCCCTAACTTCTTCTTGTTGGGTTATACAAATATTCCTTATTCCCAATTACATTCTTCTTCTCAACCTAAATAATGCCAGTGTTGGAAGAATAGACTATGCTGCAATCATTTTCCTTACCATTATCAAATATGTCCCTCCGTTTTCAAGAAGTTTGCACCTCATTGAGACCCTCATTCACTCCCATCCCATGCTTAAAATGACTATTCATATCAATCATAGCTCTACAATGTGGTTGTTCCACAAACTCATGAGCATCATGAAATCCCTTCTTGATTTCATCTTTAATGGTTGTTGGATCCTTTTTATCACCTTCATTCCTTGGAATACCACTGTTTACATGACATTTCTTCTCATACTCTAATACTTAGAAGTAAATACCAGTGGAAACATTGATTATAAAACATCGATCACCACCTTCCTTCCCTTGAAACTCTACAGTGCCAGAATTTAATGCTCCCACTATTGCACCATCTTCAAAAGCAACAGAGTCCAAGTCCACCCCATTCAAATTTTCTGTCTATGAAGAACAAAATTCCATAGACTCTTTGACATTAAAGTCCCTATCCATACCATGATCATTCCTTAGGTGATCAAATACCTACCTAACCATCGGTTCCTGTGGCCTCCACTACTCTCCTTTCTAACAATAACCATATATGGTTTCCACTACCACAACCATATTCATCGAAGACTATGCCTTATCTACTTCCTGCCTAATGGATGTCACACCCACACACACTCCCAATATGTGAGTTCTTTCCACAGGTTCATGTCTTGATATAATACATCCTGATGGAACCTTCATCCGTGAACCAACCAGAGAAGGGTCACCATTGTCCCCATTTCCCATCCTCATCACCCCTTGTGATTTTCTAGCCATGCCATTATTGTTACATACCATTTCAATATGTCAAAATATGACCCAAGAAACACATTAATCCATCCACAATTTAAATATCACATCATTCTTCTTCCAAAACATTTTCCATCCTTCATCCAAACTCAATTTACAAGATACCATACAACAACAATCTCAATATAGATCCATGGATAGATGGGATGACATACCACATCCATTTGTCGATCTGAGTAATTTTATCATCCTCTCATGTTTCTAATAGAACACAAAATTGATGGATTTTGAAAAGAAAGTGGATTACCAGGGAGACTCACCCATTTCCCCATCACTGAGGGGTCACGCCGCATGTAGAAGTCAAGAATACAACAAAATAGATAAAACAATTCAACATTGCATCGTTGAGGAGCTCTAGATTTGGTAGTAATCTATTCATCATCTGTCTCAAATCGAATCATCACATTCCTCATATCAATCAAGTTGACTACAGCAAGCTCTTGACGATCCCATGAATTGAAAACAAATTGGTCTAATACATCAATCGAAGTGTGTTGAAGAAAAAATCGAGCTACCAGCATGCGACTGCATAGATCTATTTCACGATTGAGCTTTTCCTAGGAGAGATGAAAAATTGGTATGGGCAGGCTACACTCATGTCATCCTAAAAAATCATTAATTATTCTCAAATATATTCTCCATCTTCATTAATTATTTCCAATACCATGATCCACAATTTCTGAGAATAATAGAATGAATTTTTTTTAACAATATGTCTTTTGTTATTCAATTATATGTTTTCATAGAAAAACCATTTATAGAATAAAATGTTAAATAAAAAATACAATAAATTTTATACATATACAATTAAACATGAATTACCAACTCAGGTTTCTAATTTTACTGTATTTAAAAAAACACACCTCAAAAATCTATTAGAATATCCAAGTGTATGTTTTCATTATCTATATTTTCAACCTAACATATATTAGACCTTGATAATATAGATGAATTAATTAAAAATTGAGATTTTAGTGAATTTTAATACACCAAAATTAAATATTTTTATTAGATATCTAGATTCATTATTTAGATGAAGTAAATTTTAATTGATAGGTTTCTCCTCATGTATGCTCCTCTTAAAGGGATGAAATTTACACTATTTATCATTGATTTTATATAACTATTTAATCTATCTATTTAATGAAAATATAAACAATAATAAAATCATCTATTTTTCTCATTCATTCATATCCATAAATTCCATATATGTTAAAATAAATAAAAAATATGGAAAATTTATGTAGTTATGATAAATTTCATTACAACAATAAGTATGACAGTTTCCATTCATTCATGGTCCATAATTTTTTATAAAAATATCATTGGATGAATTTTCATACATCTATCTCTATCTTAAAAAAAATATTTTTTATAATAATTTTAATTTCATAAATATTTTCATTTTTTTGGAGTTTCATTCTTCACCTAAGGTGTTGAATCAAGTAAATTATATGATTATTAAATTAAATTCATCATTAGTTCTTCTTGGGTTGGTAGGGTAGTTCAAAATTTTTGTCATATCGGTTCCAACATGTTCACATCATCCAAATTGATTCCCTTCAATATTTATTTTGATTGTTTTAGATAACCTCTGATGACCTTGGATATCATTATGTGAAACAACATTCCTTCCTTCAGTAATTGAACATATTTTTTATTCCTCTATATTCTTATAAATATTTATTTAGTCTAAAAAATTTCATGATCGTGCTTTTATAATGGTAGTATTCTTGGCATAGTTAAAAAAAATTGGAAAATTTGTAATTTCAGGAATATTCTTCCATTATCTTTTTAATTTCAAAACAATCTAAACTATAGGGAATCTCCCCATGTATGTTTTTCATGTTGTACCTTTATTTAGAACCTAAATCATCAAATATTTATAAAATTTATTTTATATATATAAATATAAAGAGAATATGATGATCTGTTAAATTTGTGACTATATGTCACCAACCGTGATAATATGGTCTTATTTTTAGTTTTCATATATCTCGATTAATTCCTCATCTCGTGTACGAAAATATTTAAATAGAAAGAGTATTCCATATGTTCAAACACCCCATAATAGTATTAGAAACCATGATACATTTGTATTCCATATTCATGATAAATATGACATCACTTATTATTTCAAGGTGACGGCGAATGTATGTCATGGATCTCATTTGGTGATATAACTATCTTATCTTCCAAAGATCATTCCAGGAAAAAATTTCTAAATCCTTGGATTAGGGGAACAAAGAACCATGGCACTGAGAAAAATGAGAGATCTATAATCTACTTAAAAGGTTGTTGGTATCTCTAGAAATAGAAGAATGAATCTCAGAACAATAGATATCAATCAAATATATCATGTCTTAATTCTAAATCCATGAATACCATCATTTATTTGATATACCTATGTAAGGAGTTGGATAAACCCCCCTATAAATAATCTTTTTTATCCATAATTACAGCCCCTATAGTGCTCTCAGTGCCAGGAAGGGGTGATGGGTCTAATGGTATCTTTTCCTGTAATGTCCTAAATAAGACACTAATGGTTCCTAGAATATGGAAATCTGGAGGGGTGAAGAATTTTTCTATAACCCAGATGGCTCTCTTACCTTGTCTCTAATTTCTTACTTCAGAAGAGGTTACTACATCCAAGCTGAAGATCAATTCATTCTCAGTAGAAATTTTTTTATCCACTATATTTTCCATCTTTTGGAAGTCAAAACTAATTCTATTAATATTTATAATCCTTTTCATGGTCTTATACTTATACCATAGTCTATTGTATACACTATTCTCATGCATGATCTTATTATGAACAACCACATGGAATTTTTTGATACCTATCCTGGTAAGAATAAATTTTTCAATTTCTATTCTTCCAAGGTCACTTTATGGGATACAATTTTTTTTTTCTCAGGTATTGAATCATTTACCCAGGGACAGTGACCCTTGTTAGTTATGAAATGGTTGGTTTTCATTTCTTTTGAACATGGGGACCTTTTGTTATCATAATACACTATTTTTTTCCTTATATGTTCTTATATACTTCCTTTATAATAAAATAAATATTTATTAGTATGTTATTATTTCCTAACATGTCTTATAAATATCCCATAAAATTCTTCAAACATGATTCCCTTAAAGGAAAACCATACATATTTATCCTACTTATAACATAGAGAAAATATAAAAATAGGAAAGCTGAGCTCAGATGCAATGTAAATGTAAATATAATCCTTGAAAATTAAATATCATAAGCTATAATAAAATTAAAATAATAGTATAAAAACATAATGAATGATCATGAAAATAGAATAATATATTCATACACTTAAAATGAATATTCATAAATCATGATTCATGGGATAAATATTTTAAATAACATTAGAATAGATTAATATGATTCAGAAACTAGGAACCATGATCAATCAACCTCAAAACATGAAAATCATTAACACTAATAATATGTATAGATAAATTAGAAGGTAATATGATATATCATTTAAATCGATCGTTTTAAATCACCATTTCATTTGAAATTATCATTTTTCTTACATTGAAAATTTTATCTCTAAAGACTTGATTAATATCAAATTCATAACTGAGCAATATCCTAACCCAACCAATCATTATATATTCCTGAATACCTCTAAAAATATATATTTATATATTGGGAATTATTTTCCTTATAACACAAATAAAAACAGAAATTATCCCTTTATAAATTTATTAACATTGGGAAAATAAATAGGTTTCCATAAATTTTCATAAAACATCATCGTAATACATCAGAAGAATGTTCTTGAATAGTATCATTAGAGTAGAACCAAAAATAATAAAAATTTTAAAATATGTTTAAATAGATGAAATAACTTTTATATAGGTATTAAAAATATTGTTTGGAAATTAATTAGAAAGAAACATATTATTTGGTAAGTATTAAAATATGAAGAAACTCACTAAAAAATAAGAAAAATATTTTCTTTCAAAATGCATGGAAACAATGAAAATAGGGTAAATAATTTAAAAATGATATAATTTTATGGATTAAAATTAATGAAACAAGTTAAAAATGATATTGATGAAAACTGGTTGGTAAAAGGCATCAAAACTTTTAATGTAATTATTTAAAATAAAACACCTCAATATTTAAAAAATTGTTTGAAAGAAATAACATATTATGAAACAAAAAATTTCATGAATTTAAAGAGATTCAAGATATAATATGTCAAATAGGTTTCATATAAAACAAATAAATTCAAATTGAATTGTATTTAGATATAGATCTCAAGGAAATAAATTTGAGACCTAATACCCATATGGCTTTTGTAAAGACTGAATTAAAAACAAAATAAAGGATGTAACGTGAAATGATTATCTAAAAAACATAAAATACATGAAATAATATTCCACAATAAACTCAAGGGTAATAAAACATTAAATTAAATATAAATAATTGTGTATAACAAGAAAAATGTCTAATGAATTTGATATTGGGACAATGAACACTTATAGATTTTAAAAACATGACTGAAAACATATAAATAAATAACAAAATTTGGATTTATAAATATTTGGAATTAATTGAAAAATATATTTTAATACATATAATATTAAATTTATCAAAAAATCCTCATATAATTGGAAGCATTTTCCACAAAATGTAACACATGCCAATGAAGTGAAATTATGACTATAGAATACTAAACCTTAGACATCGTCATAGTAATTCGTGGTCCAATATACGAATATAGTAAAATAAGGTGATAATTTAATATGAAAAATAACTTTATTCATATTAATTTTAATGTATACCACTAATGTATATTTCTCTGTAATCCATATATTAATTTTTAATTTTATTGATTAACCTTTGAGTATATATCATATTGTTTATTTTACATGATTATGTATAGAGGTCCAGTCCCTTATGCCATGGTAAAGGTTTTATAATATATTAATAGTTAATTTTAGGATGGAAATTATTTTTATATATTTTCTGATTACTATTTCCATTTCAGTGAACATTTGATGATGGTTTTCATGGAACACTAAAAAAGACCATTTTCTGTGATTTTTTGAATCTAGGAAAGAATTCAATTAATTTGAAAAAATAAATTATGAATATTAACACTATATTGTTCTGAATATATAATAAATTAATCATTATAAAATATCATTACTTATATTTAATTTTTCTTTACCATTATTGACATAAATATTATATCATCATTCATGTAGGTAGTAAAACGTACCCATAATTGAACAAATTATAATGAAAGAATGAGTAAGAACATATTTTTGTATAGTATGAATATAAAATTTGTAAAATACTATGGATTAAAAAAAATATTAATATGATATATCATATTCAATTAGAGGTACATGAAATAAGATAAATGAAATAAAATGTTAAGAGGTAGTTACATGTAAAGTGTGTTTGTATGCCCATTTTAGGCTCTAAAATTTAACCATGAAAATTAATTTTTAATATTATTAATATAACGTTAGGGATACTATTAAAAAGATTAATAATGTACTAAATATAATATTTATTAATTAAATCAATTTTTATAATTTTATATTTAAGATGGAAATGAAAAATAAAATACATTAATCAAAGAGGTGGCAGTCCACACATAATAGGAGTGAAATTTTTATTTTCCACATGATGAAAATAAGATATATAATGGTTACTATAGGAACATAATAACATTTAGTATAAAAATTATAATAAAATCATTAGATTATTCTGGTTATAATATATTTTATGGATGTTTTAGAATAAATACATTTCCAATCACTCAACTAAAACAACCACCTCTTCCATGAATATTATTTATTGGACATCTTTTTTACCCTTCATAGATTTATCTTTTAGGTCTAATAAATACTATTGGTCATGTGTATGATGAAATGGTAATGTTTTTGGAATATTTCACTCTAGTTAATGTTGAATTTGTGCATAGAGATGGATGGTGGTGAAGGACGACATTTATAATCAGAAGAGTGACACACTACTAAATTCATAATTTCATTATATAAAATAAATTTCATACAAATGAAAAATGGAAAAATGAAATGGTTTCAAAACAACATTTTTTTGGTCATAAATAAAGTAAAATAGTCAAATAGAGGCATTTTTCTAATATATTTAAATCATTATAATTTACATTAACCCCATTAAACCCATTTTAACCATTATCATTAATAAAACCATTTAACATGTTAACATAATCTTCTCAAAAAAATGAAAAGGTGAAAATATTATTATTTGAATATTTTAATTCAAAAAGAACACTATTTTCACTAAAAAATTATTGGGAAGTCAAAAAATAGTTTTTTAAAAATATTTATAATATAATGAAAATGGTTATTTCAATTCAATTTTTGTATTCAAATGAATTTAATTAGAAATATGGTATAAAAATTGATTTAGAGGAAATTATTTAAATTAATATTTAATTGAATTTAAAATAAATCCCAAATCTATTGGGCCATTGGGAATACCTAATTAAAGAAATAGGGTCAAAATTATTTTAATTATAATTTATTAAATATTATGTATCAAAATGTTAAATATAGATCTAAAAATTGAATATATGAATCATAAAATAATTATTTTACACTTTAAATACACATTTTTAAATGAAAAATATTTGATATGTTATAAATTCATTATTATATAAAAAAAGAATTCATAGAAGTTATGGAATTCTCTAAAACACTATTTTTCATTATTCAACTAAAAATCTTCTAATTTATGAAAGTCCAAAAATTTAATCATATACTAATACTAACCTAAAAATTATTAAAATATTCGTAAAATTAAAATTAGAATATTTTTGAATTTATCATTTAATAGAATATAATACATAAAAATAAACATTTATTTTATAGAAAAATACTTTTATTTAGAATTTAATATTTCTAAATATTATTTCTAACAAATTACTAATTAAATAAATTTTAACAATATAAATAAAACATATTATCATAATCGTCTTCTAAAAGATATCTAATTCTTTTTTATATATATATATATGGAAATTATGTCTCATTAATATTATACAATATTATTTCTAACTCATTAAAATTGATAAATTATGTGGAATTAATGAACAAATTTTTATTAAAGACGATATTATTCATTTAATTATACTCATATTATAAAATTAAAACATATCAAAATACTAAATTAATAAAAATAAATGTAACAATAATTGTAAGAAAATTTACTACATTATTAAGTATATGTTTATGTCATTGTAATCTCTAGATAGAAAATCCCTCAAAACCATTTTATAATATTTATGTGTATGCTATGAAATGGTGGAAGCTGCATGTGGTGCTTTAACATGAATATATTTCATTGTTATTTCCATGTGTATGAAATTATCCTGGTGGTTATTTCTTCTAAGGTGTAACTATTGATGTTTAGCTTGGTCATTGTATAAGGAAAACCCTAAGGACACCACATCATTTATCATCTTGGAAAAATTATCCGAATAAGTTATATGGTACTACTTGATTCCATTACTATTTATTTCATAATTTGGTTACGTCTATTTATAACTGCTAATTATGTAACTATATTATTATTTTCATGACTAATACTTATAAAATATATGTGGTTTTGTTTTAGTTCATAATATTATGTGAAACAATCTAATCAAAACAATTTATTTAATGTAAAATTCGTACTAAAATCTATTGGTGTTATATCCTCTCCTATTGAAATAAAAATTTTCATCAAATTTTTTTAGTATATTCTTTGTAGAGAGAAATTTAATATACATACCATTGAAATATGAATTACTAGTTTTTCCAAATGCAGTAACTAATATGATTATCAATGATAGGCCAACTAAATTCCATGCTTTATTAGAATAGCTCAAAAAGTATTCGAGGTTCTTTTTCTTCCATTATCAATGTACAACTATTTTATCTAGATTGAAATTTATGTTTGTAGGGTTAGATATTTATAAGTATTCCTATGATTTTAATAAACATTCTTGAAAAATACTCCCAATTTTATTTTCCATAAGAAAGTGTCATATAATTTTATAAGATATGATTGAATAAGAGATAGAATTTATTAAAATTAAATGTTATGATATAAAAACATTCAAATTTCACTCAATGTTCACCATCCATTGAACCTAAATAACGGACTCTAAACTGTTTTTTTCATTTATGTACTGTAAAAAATTGATAAAATAAAATATATTTTCTTACAAAATGAGTGTGACGGGATAGTATTTTGTTTTTAAAACATGATCAAATGAATTAAATGTTACATTATGTTATCTAAGCATATAAGATGATTGGGATATATTGAAATTTTTTAAGTATGTTGAATAACAGAGCTGGCTTCCAAATCACATTCTCTGTATTTTTCAATCATAATTATAATGGATTTATATAGAATTGAAATAAGGATTGATCTCCACATTCCCTCATCCATTATAAGGAAAAGATTTACATTGGTAAAATATTATTTTAATTAATATATTATCTATGGGTATTCACTATTACAATTTATTATTATCTAAACATTTCAAAATGTTGAATGAATATCTCATAAATGGAATTTATATCCAAACATAATAATATCATGGTTTAATATAAGTTTTCCATGATCATTTTCATGTTTGGTTCATTAATAAAATTATATATTACCTCACTATATATTAAGATAATATAGATAAATCATTTATAATTGTTTATAAAGTGGATTTGAAAAAAGAAAACTATATCACATTGGTGTATCTAACTAGATATATAGTCAGGTACACTTCTTTTACACTAGGTTATGATTTTTTTAATACCCAACTCCCATTTTTAGGGATTATAAACAATATGTGTATTTTCTTCTGAGATTTTATCCACTTGTTTATATCCAGAATGGAATTTTGTTTCTAATAATCCACACACTAATAACTTTTTTGAAAAAATAAGATATTTTATTATAATAATATTTTCCCTACGGTTTACACAAATGATTTATCATCCTAATTTCAATTAATATTTTAAATAACAATAATATAAATCAATACTTTAAGAATTAAACATTAATTTCATCCCAGAATAATTTCATTTATCAATCAATATATACCTTAAATATGTAAACTTCCAAAAAAATGAAAATCAATTCTAGAGCCACTAAAATTTTTTTGGAATTAAATTACTTTTCAATCTCCAAGGTTATCCATAATAATGAAATTATACTCAAAATAATTAATTATTGAATTTTATTAATTAACCATAATAAAATAAAAACCCAACTGAAATGGTCACATGTACCTCAATAATATATTGTTCTCAAGACCCAATGAAGTCTCCAAATATATACTTAACCAACTTAAAATCTAATTACATATGACCTAATATTGATTAATATTCCATTAATATTAATATTTATCTTAAGCATTTTTACCTTTAATGATATTTAGATATCTTAAATTATCCTCATTTGATAACCTCTTAATCTATAGTGTTATCAAAATCTAGCTTTGATACAAACTATGAAAACCCATAAGATAATCAATGAATAATTAAAATATTATTATAAAGGAGTTCACATTCCTATATTACCATGATATTTTAGGTTTAGAGTTTTATTAAATTCGAAAATAACTGTAAATAAGAAAATTCATATATTTCTCATGGAATATAAATTTTTCTACATATCGATAACTTATTATTTCTCAATATGTCATTAAAATATAGGATAAAAATATATAAACAATATACCCTTATATAAAAGTCATATATAATAATCATTGACATAAAATGGGTATAATAGAAACATTTGAAGGGGGTCTCAAATAATCATTAATGATAAACAATGATAGTAACATTCAAAGATCATAATTGAACATAAAATGATCAAAATGGTATGAAAACATAATAAAATGGTGTGGAAATAACAAAATATATCTATTCCCCATAAATAAAGAATAAAAAATTAGGATTCAAGGAATATAGCTTTTGTTTCACATAATATATATGTAATATTATTCGACAATTCAAAATGATGTAAAATAAAACATTTCAAATGAAAACTGTTACATAGTATAAACTGAAACCCATTATGTTAAATTTGTACATCACATTCATTCCCCTATTTAATCATCTGTTCATTAATAACATCACTTTATAGTTAAATCCATAAATTTACCTCCAGAAACTATCTAATTACATAATTTATTTGGGATATATATCTCAAAATATCCTATCATAATCTATAATTATTAGGAACCATAACATGAAAAAAAACATAAGACTTAAATTACATCATCAAAATCACACAATATTAATTTGAATCTATATTAACATACCTACTCCAATGGTTTGTGAAAATTTTTGGTATAGTCCCCTCTCAATAATTTTTTTTCCATTACCATTTATATACCCTACTTTACAGAGGTATATACAAATATATTTCTCTAACAGTGTTAAGTCCAAGCTGATGAAGGTGATTGTTTTTAGATGTTGACTTATGTTCTCTAGAATGTTTCACAAAGGTGAAATAAAGTTTAAGACGAAATGATAATCACATCACTTTTTATTTTTATTTGATTTTATATCATATGTAAGGAATTGGACTTGCTTTACTTAATGAGGTCAATCATTTTAAGGAATAATCTTGTTAGAATAAAATGGTCATCAGATTCACTCTGGATCCTCTATAGAAGGTGTGATCATATGATATGAGAATAGTTGTTTGTGTGACTATAACATAAATGTGACGATGCTTTTATGATTATGGATTTCTCTTAAAACACATGTATTTGGACAAATTTTCATGCAATATTGAAAGACAATATGTAAATTTTATTCAAATTGATCATATCTAGATGGAAAGTGACAAGATGGTTGAGATCATATTCTTCATGATTATAATCATGATGATCATAATTATTTCAAACGCACTCAATTAAGTGATTCACCCATATTTCAAGGAATTATAAAAATTTAGGGAATTTGGTAGAGCGGGAAACTATTTCAAATTCATAATAAAAAAACTATTGGTATACTTGTAAAAGAAGAAAGTACATTATACTTTTTATGGATGATGAGTTATTCATAGAGTAGAGAAAGGTGATCCAAAGCATAAGGGAGAGAAAGAAGTTTCTATATTATGTTGTGTTCAAAATGTTTAGATGGATTGAAGTGAAAGGATATGAGACCAGATCACAATGTTCATTTACAAATCATTTTATTTAGTGATCATTATATTCAATAGACTATTATATTCTACTTATCTTCTTATTTGTTTGTTCATCATATCAATCTAGATAATCAAATCGTGATTTCTATATTGAGATTTCCATATTGTGGAAGAGTGTCTTTTAAGTTATCTCGATCCTATTCATAAAGAGTCATATCCATCATATTGGGAAATAAAATTTGAAGATAATATTAGAAGATAATATTAGTTAATTGTGTTGAATTTTATATCAAAATCCTTAAATTTCATACAAGTTTATGGGTAACAAATTTAAGAATTGATTTACAATGAATACATTTTCCAAAAATTGAAAAATAAGAACATGTAACATGTATTGTTACAGAAGCATTGTTTTATCGTATTGGTGTGAATATGTTGAATATGCACTATTATATTATTTATATTGTGGTACAATAGTGTATGGATGTAACGTAGTTGTTTTATTCCACATCAAGGGATTGATTTCTAGTGGATTTAGTGGAGTTGGATCATTTCCCAATGATACTAATGGCATAGCTATTCTTATTGATTAATGAACCATGTAAATTATTATATTCCTATGGATGTGTGCTTGAATTTTTTTCCATTGGGAATAAATTATGTAACTAGAGGGGAAGGATGTTTTATTTGTAAGGAAAATTAAAATAAATAGAACCACTAATTCACCGATCACCCTATCAGTGATACAATTATCCTGATTAGACCCTTCCCAATGGAATCAGAGGGAGGATCATTTAACATATAATTTACTGATGTATAATTTAAATTATTTTAATGGTAAAGGTTTTATTGTTTTCTATGGAATGAATTATCATATCCAGAAATAGAAAATTTTCATTATCACAAGTCTATTGGATATGATGTTCTTGAAGCTGCAATAAATGGGTTTACCCGATTTTCAATAAAGTTTATCTTATAAATATTGATAGGAAGAATGTAGAGAATCATGTAAGTTTCGAAAATAATTTAATATCATAAAATTCTAATTGTTAATTTATATGTGAGAAAGGTTTTGTGATATCCAAATGTATATGATACAAGTTGAAGATTATATATCAATGAAATACAAATTGGATGACTGAAAAAATTAAAAATATAGAGATTGATGTAGGAAGATTTAAAGATTGATGATTATGAATATATTTGGGTATACTTTTCTTGGATAAATTAGATTTTCAACACTCTTATATTTCTTGATGAAAATTTAGATTATTCCACAATTGCTGAAAATATTTTGTGTATACTTCCCAATAATTTTGATGAAAACATTTATTCATCAAAAGATAGATATATTCAAAAATTATCAATAGAATAAGTATATATCACTATCATTACATATGAAATGTGAGGGGGAAACTCTATGATAATATTAAATTATGGATAAATTTATTTCAATTGTATTAAGAAAGAGAAGTCAAATACTAAATGTATTAAAAATAAAGCTTTGGAATCTGATTCTAAAAATGATTTATGTAAAAATTTGGAAGATATTTTATCCCTATTTTCTAAAATAGTGAAAATAGGTATGAGGAAATATAATGGGAAATATACCTTGAAATATATTGAATGTGGAGCTGTTGGACATATTGTGATCAATTATCCTCAGTGAAAGAAATAATATTATAGTGATGATGAATAAGGACGTCTGGGAAGATCATTGAATAAATAGGGAGATAAGAAATCTTATTCCATAGGGAAAGATTGATTATAATTAAAATCCAAGAGAAGAAGTTTCTTATTTATTGATAATGAAGAATATGGAAGTGATTTCAAATCCAATATGTATATTGAGTATGTTATTGAGAATACTATTATTTACATGGTGAATCGTGATTAATTTAGAAACATAAGTTATGAAGAAGAAGAAGATCCTCGTATTAAATTTCATTTGAAAGAAGACTTGAAAAATTTTCTGAGAAGAGTTAGAATGCTAGATTGGAAAAACAAAAAATTTTCAGATGAAGGTTCCTCAACATAAAAAAATTTAATGGGAATGTAATGGCCCGGACCCTCCTGGTCCATTACTTTGCCAAAAGTGAGGCTCCACCAAAATAGTGGCACCGTGAGGGTGACACTGGTCACGGTGGAACCGTGACGGTGGCACCGTGAGGGTGACACCGTGACGGTGGCACTATGAGGGTGACACAGTGAGGGTGACACCATGATAGTGGAACCGAGACGGTGGCACCGTGAGGGTGAGACCGTGACCATGGAACCGTGAGGGTGAGACCGTGAGGGTGACACCGTGAAGGTGGCACCGTGAGGGTGACACCGTGACGGTGGTACCATTTCCCCTCACCGAGTACCTGACTTTTCGGCTCCCGCAACGTACGTTTTGACATAAATTAATTTTTTTACTCCTTTTAAAACAACTTAAATCCCGTAATTATTAATGAAAATACCGAGAAACATCCCCGATGTGGGATATTAAATAACACCTTAATATCATCG
This sequence comes from Viscum album, assembly GCA_963277665.1. Lineage (NCBI taxonomy): Eukaryota > Viridiplantae > Streptophyta > Magnoliopsida > Santalales > Viscaceae > Viscum > Viscum album. Next base: position 911,030,502 of record OY728148.1, read on the forward strand.
TGTGTAACTGCCCAACCGCGTGGTCAACCAACGACCCCCGCTCACCTAGTTTCGCGTTCTTATCTCAACCATCTGCAGCCCTTATAAACTAAAGGGATAGGCATGGTTTCTTCTTTCCTCGATCGCGGCTTTTCACGAATAGCTTTTGGTGCATCGGGCGAGCCGCATCATTATCCGTAAAGTTCCTCTCCTGGCCTAAGCATTGATCGTCTATCAACAAGTAGAGAAATTTCTCCATTGCCTCTCTCTTTTGTGTATCATGCGGGGTGAGTGTGCTTTTGATTCTATAGAATTGGATAAACCAGACCTAATTAATGATAATGAATGAAACCTTTAAAGAATGAAGGGTGGGGGGGTGGGGCTGTGATCGTTGATGTTGTTATATTAAAATCATCTTTCTGAGTTGTGTTGGCTTACGGATTATGAAAATCGAGGCTGTTGGTGGTCATTGCTGGTCCACTAATGAACCCCTCTTGATGTTTTAAATGGCTTGTTTCGTAATTATAAACACCTTCTGGGAAAAGTAAATTGGTTAATCACGTATCCCTGACTGAATAAATTGAAAGCATCAGGATCAACCCTTCTGTGATAACTCTTGGTTAAAACACATGGAATTTGAAATTATGGAGTGTGTTAAAAATTATAAATCTGAAAATACAGGCGTCGACCTTCATTGTGTCAGTGGTAGTGGTTTGGTTGATTCCTTTTGGGCTGATTGTTGGAAATGTGGGTGGGGATGAGATCCCCTGTTTTTATACTCTCGGTCGTTGTGAAATTGGGGATGGGATCCTCTGTTGTTATGGATTCAGTGTTTGTGAGTTTTGATACCGGGTGGTTACGTTGTTTATATCACAAATTGGGGTGGGATCCTTTGTTGATGAAAAACCTTTTTGGGGGAGGGGACACGGGGTAGTGTATTGGGATTGTCTGGTTCCAGGACTTCGAGGGTTCTCACTTTTCATTTGTTGTTGTGACTTCACACGAGAACCGGGTGTGGATGCTTCGTTGACGTTTGGCTGGTTTCTTTTCCTTGGTAATTCTTATGGTGTTAGTTTCCTAGTAGTGCATAAACATATTTGAATATTATTACTGGACATGAAAACAAGAATGGGAAAAATGGGTCTTGTTGGAGAGAGTTGTGACTCGGACTTGAGCGATGTTTTGTTCTATAGGTTGTCTGAAGAAAAAACCTAACTATGGGTGAGTGATTTTTACCTATGTATATATAGTAGTTTTTTGTTTCTTATTCGCGCCCCACCCTAGTTGAGAACTTAGTGCTGAACACCCCCATTTCATGGGGGAGGGTGTTTTTCCCAACACTATTATTAGTGGCTGTTTATTAGCTCCTTTTCTTCACCCTTTCCCGGATAGCCCAAGTATCTTCGGGCAGGCTGTGACTGCCTGAGGTCCATTATTAGCCCATGAACCTCTAGGCGGGGTAGTGTGTTGGTTGGCCAGGTGTGTGCGGCAAGTGGTTTCCCATGTGTCTTTGGGATGAGGCCCAGGTGTCTTCGGGCGTGGCAGTGGATTTTCTAGCCTAGGTGTCTTCGAGTGTGGTGGTGGTTGTTGTGGCCCAGGTGTTTGCAGGAGGGATTCGGCAGTGGGACTGCGTGTGGTTGTGGCCCAGGTGTGTGTGGGTGGGTGTGGTAGTGGGACTGCGTTGAGTATGGCAGGATTGGTGTGATACATAGGATGTCTCAATAACCAGTGGGAAAGTGGCGCGAGGTACCCAAACATCAATGTGCTCTGATTATATATTTTACTTTACTTGCGTTATTTTGGGAGTGTGCCTTGGTGAGGTTTGGGTGGATAATTTTCCTTAATAGGTTTTTAGTTTACTCCTTTTTTCTCACGGGACTTTAGTACGATCCCCCACTTGTGCACAAGAGTCTTTGGTTTTCCCTACTGAGTGTACTTGTATGCACACCCTACGTATATAAAACTGCTTTCAGGTTTCAAGGAGGACTTCGGGGATCACACAGGACCATACTACCTCAGACCATTGGGGCAGTTGTAGTTGGTGATTTTCTTCTTTGGTACTTTCCCTTGGAGTCACCTTTTGTACTTTATGGATTTTACTTTTGGAACATGCATGTGGGAATGGTCTACTTTTGGCCTTACATTTCTTTTATCTTGGTGCTGTTCAGTTTCATCATCTTATCTCCTGGTCCTATAAAACAAAAATGGGTAATTCCTTCTATTTGAGAGAAATTTCAATACCTGTGGTGCTAGTATCTACTATGGGACCTATTGAAGGCTGGTCTCGGGGGTCATTATCTCTCAATCAACATAAAGAAGGAAGGTCCTGGAATTCTGCTGACCCTTCCCTCATTTTGGTGAATGCGGGTCGTGACAGAATTGTATCAGAGGGAGGTTGAGAGATAGGATGGAGCCTGGAGTTAGGTACAATGAGGATTACATGGGATGGTAGGGAAACCGTGTATGTTGACCTCAGTGCGTGAATTAGGACAGATAAGACCGGCTAGGACACGTGTTTTTAGGGCCCCCATGATCCGACACAAGGACTCTGGACCTACCGAACGCCAAGTGATTCCACGCTGATTGCAGGGTAGAGACCCTAAGAAAGGTACATGCATCATAATGACTTGTGTTCTCCTGTTTCTGGGGTGTTTTGGGAATTAACAATAAAAGAAAAGTTTAAAAAGGTTTAAAGACAATAATCTGCACTACATGGGCTTAGGCATTCTTTTTTTACCTTGCATCTATGGAACTTGGAAGGAGACCACGTGTGGTACAGACGATCGAGGCCCCATAGACTACCTTGGCCGATCGATAGAGAGCTGACCGAGAAGAGGAGGAAGACCAGTGGCAGAAGACTCTCCGGGCCTTCCAGCAATAGACCCTCAAGAAGTATGAGGGCAGCACATCTGACATGAAGACAGAAGGCTAGCTAGAGAATCTAGTGATATCTTTCGGCCTAATTCGGGCCCTGACTGAGTACTGGGTTCCTCTGGACCTCATCCAGATGTGTGGAGTGGTGCGTCAGTGGTGGACACTTTACCTGGGGGATAGGAGAGAGTCTAAGGTGGCATGGGCTGATTTTGAGAGGGATTTTCAAGTGGAATTCCTCTCATCGACGATGAAGGCAGAAAAGTGACATGAGCTACTCTCCCTCAAACATGGGAGTATGTCCGTGAGAGAGCTAGGGATCAAGTTCAAGGACCTCCTACATTTTGCTCCGGTCCTCTTTCCCGAAGAGGAGTCTCAGCCAAGAAGTTTGGAGGAGGCGCTCCGCCCCTCCATCCAGTATGTTGTTACGCCCTTTACCCTTCCGACATACATAGAGTTCCAGAACAAGGCCGAAGTGGTGGAGAGGATGCATTCTCTAGGAGGAGTGTCACGAGAGGGGATCCAGATGGGACCATCGAAGGGGAAGGCCATCAGCACAATACCTCTAGCATCAGGACCCTCCAGGTTCTGACCTGCAGGGAGCAGGCTGCAGTAGTTTCAGTTTCAATCCCCTGGTCCTCGCCCCATTTCCTCAAGCCCAGGGCCGCAATGCTTCATATGTGGGTGCTCTGTACATCTCCGGAGTTGGTGTCTGGACCGGGTACAGTATGGCGGTGGTGGACAGCCCCACCACCCACACCAGCAGCAGCTTCCAGCCAGACCCTTCCAGCAGTAGCAACAGGGACAACAAGCTCCCACTCCTCTGAGGGCAGACGTAGGAGGAGGAGGCCATTATAAGGGTGCTTCTCAGGGACCTCGACTAGGGCGTGGTCAGGGAGGTGGCCGACAGCTAAGAGGTAGAGGATCCGGGTGTGGACAGCTAAATGCCTAGGAGGCAGTAGTTCTAGTAGGGCCGGAGGTTGTTCGAGGTACGATCAGTTTGTTTAGCACTCTTTCTTATGATATGTTCGATACCGAAGCTTCGCACTCTTTTTTTTCACCAAGTCTAGCTCGTTCCTTTGGTCTAGATGCCGAGAGACGTCTAGTGCCCCTGGTGTTGAGCACACCAGTCGGAGGTCACACCGACATATTGTTTGTTTGTTGAGGATGTAGACTGATGATAGGGCCACATCAGTCGGTTAGGGATCTTCTTCTGCTGCAGATATAGTGATATGATGTCATCCTAGGAATCGACTGGCTATTCTCTGTGTGTGCAGTCATTGACTATATCCGAAGAATGGTCATGTTCTCAGACTTGGGTGGCCGGCGTGTTACCTACACCAGTGAGCGGAGCGGTCAGAAGGGCAGCAGGTGAGAGGAACCCCTCCTCTCCTTGTCAGCCGATCTGTCAGTAGATTCAGTATATGCAGAGATGGTGGGGATTCCAGAGGTTGTTCATGAGTTCATGGACACCTTTCCTGAGGAGGTGACGACTCTACCCCCTCAACGTGATATCGAATTCGGGATAGACCTGCAGCACAGCACTCATCTGATCTCGATGGCTCCTTACCGGATGGCACCTTCAGAGCTACGGGAGTTGCGGATTCAGATTGATGATCTGATGAACATGGGTTATGTTCGGCCGAGTGTGTCACCGTGGGGTGCTCCAGTCTTGTTCGCAAAGAAGTCAGATGGTGGTCTCGGGTTGTGCATAGACTACAGGAGGCTGAATCAGGTGATGATCAAGAATCGCTACCCTCTTCCGAGGATAGACGATCTTTTAGACCAGCTGAAAGGGGTAGCATGGTTCTCGATGATTGACCTGTAGTCTGGGTACCACCAGCTAAGAGTGATAGAGAGATAAATCCCAAAGACGGCCTTCTGGTGTAGATATGGACACTTCGAGTTATTAGTCATGCCCTTCGGTGTTACGAACGCCCCGGCTGTGTTCATGGGGCTTATGAACACCATCTTCTGGGAGTACCTAGATCGGTTTGTAGCTGTGTTCATCGACGACATCCTGATCTATTCGAGATCCGGGGAGGACCTTGTGGAGAACCTGTGGACGGTTTTGGAGGTCCATCAACAGTACGAGATCTATGGTATGTTGTCAAAATGCATGTTCTGGACACGAGAAGTACAATTCCTCAGACACGTGGTGTCCGAGTAGGGGGTAGCAGTGTAACCATCAAAGGTTGAGGCAGTTGTTTCTTGGAAAGCACCCATGAAAGTGGAAAAGCTCTGAAGATTCCTCAGGCTGGCAGGTTACTATTGGAGATTCGTACCCAACTTCTCCTGAGTAGCAGCTCCTTTGACAGCCCTGACCAAGAAAGACCAGGCCTTCGTGTGGAGTGAGCAGTGCGAGTCAGCTTTCAGCTATCTGATGGAGAAGTTGGTTAGTGCCCCAGTGCTGAGATTACCAGAAGAAGGGGTGGCCTATGAGGTGTTCTATGATGCTTCAGGACAGGGCGTAGGATGTTTGTTGATGATGTGACAAGGGGTGATCCCTTATGGGTCCAGAAAGCTACTCCCTCATGAGGGTAATTATGCCACCAATGACCTGGAGCTTGTAGCGGTCATATTTGTGCTTATGTTATGGTGGCAGTACCTCATCGGAGAATGCTTTTTGGTCTTCACGGATCACAAAAGCTTGAGGTATATCTTCTCCCATCAGGACCTGAACTTGCGACAATGGAGATGGGTGGAGTTCCTCCAGGATTACGACTTCTTGATCTCTTATACTGAGGGAAAGGGCAATGTAGTGGCCGATGCCTTGAGCAGGAGGACACAGAAGGATACAGTCCGAGAGTTGGCAGACGCCTAGAAGGTAATGGAGGAGTTGGCCGCCTTACACATGGATGTGAAAATGGATAGTGGTAGAGGTTGCCTATATCAGATCATAGTGAAGTCATCTCTGTTTCAGCATGTGGAGGAGTCTCAGTGGTGAGACCCAGAGTGCAATGTGATGTGTGACCGTGTTGACCAGGGAAATTCTCCAGAAGGATGGATAGATGATGGTCTGAACCAGATGATTTTCCATGGAAGGTTTTTTTGTTCCGGAGGTGATGCGTGGAAAGTTTCTCAGTGAGTTCCACATCTTGCCACTGGCGGTACACCTAGGAGTTTCCAAGAGGTACCAGGGAATGAAGAGACAGTTTTGGTGGCCCAGAGTGAAATGAGAAGTGGCAGAGTTTGTGGACAAGTGCTTAGTGTGTCAGCAATTAAAGGCTGAACACCGAGTTCTAGGCAGCCTTCTGCAGTCTCTAGGTGTACCCGAGTGAAGTGGGTTGACATCTTGATGAATTTCATCATGGGACTTCCCAAGGTCCAAGGGGCATACGACGCCATCTGGGTGGTAGTGGACCAGTTAACGAAATCGGCCCACTTTCTAGCGATAAGGGAGTCGAGTACTGTGGATGATTTGGCACGAAAGTATGTGGATGAGGTGGTGCGATTGCATGGATTTCCGAGGACTATAGTCTCGGATAGGGATGCATGGTTTAACTCAAGCATCTGGAAAGTATTGATTCATGCTTTTTGCACACAATTACACCTCAGCACTACTTTCCATCCCCAGATAGATGGACAAACAGAGCACACCATCCATACATTGGAGGATATGTTGCGGGCATGTGTTCTGTACTCATGAGGATCATGGGTGCGACACTTGACCCGGGTAGAGTTCACCTACAATAATATCTATCACTCTACCATTGGTATGGCCCCATTTGAAGCCTTGTACGGGAGGCCCTGCTCTTCACCTATATGTTGGGCTGAAGTTGGGAGAGGCAGGCATCCTTGCCCCAGAGGTGGTGCAGAGCACGACAGAGAAGGTTTTGCTCATACAGGAATGGATGAAGGAATCCCAGGACCTACATAAGTCATATGCCGATACCAGGAAGAGGACCTTGGAGTTCGAGGTTAGAGATCATGTATTCTGGATGGTCTCCCATCGGCGTGGGAAGCAGAGGGTTAGCACGGGGAGTAAGAATTCTCCCAGTGTCATCGGACCCTTCGAAGTGTTGGGGCGGGTCGGCGAAGTGGCTTATCAGCTAGGGTTACCACCGCCTCTACTGAGGATACATGATGTCTTTCATGTGTCCCAGCTCCGTCGGTATCTGCACGACGATTCAGATGTCCGTGATTGGGGTGAGATGGACATCGAGGACGACTTGACATTTGGGGAGAGACCAGTGATGATCAAGGATCACAAGGAGAAGGTGGTTCATGGGTGAACCATTCCCTTGGTTCGTGTGTTGTGGAGACATGGTGGGCATGAGGAGAGTACGTGGGAGAGTGAAGCATAGATGCATACCTAATACCCCGAGTTGTTTTGAGTTTTGTTCCTTGTTGTACCTACTGTGGTAGAACGTTTTGTCGTTTTGGCAATGAAATGTACTGGTTTTCTTTCCTCTGAATGTGTGTGAAAAGACCTAGTTATGGGGTAGGAGAGAACCCCCCCCCCCAATCAAGACACATTAAGGTGGATGTGATTAAACCTGTGCGGTCGAGTTAGTGCCACACAAAGTGGATAATATCTTGACATGGGGGAGGAGACTCCCCAACCCACATGCCTGGGCAGTTTGGCATGGTATGTTTCTTGGTTCTTGATAGGAAAGTGTTTTTAATTAGCATGGGTTCACTTCTAAAAGGTATCTTTCGAAGTGGTTGTTCGGACCCTCTATTTCCTTCTTGGTTTGTTTTGATTCTCGAAGACGAGAATCGTTTAAGAGGAATCTAATGTAATGGACCAGACCCTCCTAGCCCATTAATTTTCCAAAAGTGAGGCTCCACCAAGATAGTGGCACCATGAGGGTGACACCAGTCACAGTGGAACCGTGACGGTGGTACCGTGAGGGTGAGACCGTCACCGTGAGGGTGAGACCGTAATGGTGGGACCGTGAGGGTGAGACCGTAACGGTGGCACCGCGAGGGTGACACCGTGATGGTGCCACTGTGACGACGACACCGTGACGGTGACACCGTGAGGGTGACACCATGACGGTGGTATTGTTTCCCCTCACCGAGTACCTGACTTTTCCGCTCCTGCAACGTATGTTTTGACGTAAATTAATTGTTTGACTAATTTTAAAACCACTTAATGCCCAAAAATAATTCCTGAAAATCCCAAGAAACATCCCTGATGTGGGATTTTAAAAAAACACCTTAATATCATCATGTGTAACTTCCCATATGCATGGTCAACCCACGACCCCCGCTCACGCGGTTTCACATTCTTATCTTAACCATCTAAGACCCTTATAAACTAAAGGTTTAGGCATTTTTTCTTCTTTCCTCGATTGCTGCTTTTCACGAACAGCTTTTGGTGCGTCGGGCGAGCCGCATCGTTATCTATAAAGTTCCTCGCTCGGCCTAAGCGTCGATCGTCTATCAACAAGTAGGGAATTTCTCCTTCACATCTCTCTTTTGTGTATCATGCAGGGTGGGAATGCTTTTGATTTTGTAGAATTTGATAAACAAGAACAAATAAAAGATAATGAATGAATCCTGTAAAGAATGGTAGGGGGCTGTGATCGTTGATTTTGTTATATTAAAATCTTCTTTCTGAGTTGTGCTGGCTTACACATTCTGAAAATCGAGGTCGTTGGTGGTTGTTCTATGTGCACTAATGAACCCCTCATGATGTTTTAAATGGCTTGTTTTTTAATTATAAACTCTTGTTGTGAAAATTAAACTGGTTAATCACGTATACCCAGCTGAATAAATTGAAACCACCAGGATCAACCCTTCTGTGATAACTCTCGGTTAAAACCCGCGTAATTTTAAATCATGGAGTGTGTTAAATCATCTAAATCTGAAAATACAGGATTGACTCTACTTTGGGTCGGAGGGTGTGGTTTGGTTGTTTCCTTTTGGGCTTATTTTTGGATATGTTGGAGGGGATGAGATCCCCTATTTTTATACACTCAGTGGTTGTGAAATTGGGGATGGGATTCCCTATTGTTATGGATTCAGTGTTTTTGAGTTTTGAGACCGTGTGGTTACCTTGTTTATATCACAAATTAGGGTGGGATCCTCTGTTGATGAAAAACCTTTTTGGGGGAGGGGACATGGGGCAGTGTCTCAGGATTTCCAGGTTCCAAGACTTTGAGGGTTCTCACTTTTCCTTTTTTGTTGTGACTTCACAAGAGAACTGGGTGTGGATGCTTAGTTGATGTTTGGCTGGATTCTTTTCCTTGGTTATTCTTATGGTGTTAGTTGCCCAGTAGTGCATAAATGTATTTGAACATTATTACGGAACATGAAAAAAAGAATGGGACAAATGGGTTCTGTTGGCGAGAGTTTTGACTCGGACATGAGCGTTGTTGTGATCTGTAGGCTGTCGGAATAAAAAATTAACATTGGGTGAGTGCTTGTTATCTACGTATATATCGTAGTTTTTTTGTTTCTTATTCGCGTGCCACCCAATTTGAGCACTTAGTGCCAAACACCCCCGTTTTCATGGGGGAGGTTGTTTTTCCCAACACTATTATTAGTGGGTGGTTATTATCTCATTTTATGCTCCATTTCCCGGATAGCCCAAGTATCTCCGGGTAGGTTGTGATGGTCTAAGGTCCATTATTAGCCCAAGAACCTTCGAGCGGGGGAGTGTGATGGTTGGCCAGGTGTGTGCAGTAGGTGGTTTCCAAAGTGTCTTCGGGATGAGGCCCAGGTGTCTTCGGGCGTGGTAGTGGATTTTATCTCCCAGGTGTCTTCGGGTGTGGTGGTGGTTGTTGTGGCCCCGGTGTTTGCGAGAGGGATTCGGTAGTGGGACTGCGTGTGGTTGTATCCCAGGTGTGTGTGGGCGGTAGTGGAAGTGGGACTGCTGTGAGAATGGAGGGATTGTTATGATGCATAGGATGTCTCAATAACTAGTGGGAAAGTGGAGCGGGGTACCCAATCATCGATGTGCTCTAATTATATATATTAATTCACTTGCGTTATTTGGGGAGTGTGCCTTGGTGAGTGTTGGGTGGATAATTTACCTTGATATGTGTTTGATTTACTCCTTTTTTCTCACGGGACTTTAGTATGTTCCCCCAATTGTGCACGAGAGTCTTTGGTTTTCCCTACTGAGTGAACTTGTATACTCACACTACGTATATAAAACTGCTTTCAGGTTTCCAGGAGGACTTCAGGGATCACGCAATACCATACTAGCTCGGACCTTTAGGGCAATTGCAGATGATGCTTTTCTTCTTTGGTACTTACCCTTGGAGTCACCTTTTGTACTTTGTGGCTTTTACATTTAGAATATGCATGTGGTAATGGTGTACTTTTGGATTTACTTTTCTTTTATCTTGGTGTTGTAGAGTTTCATCATCTTATCTTCCGATCCTATAAAACAAAAGGGACTAATGAATTCCATTTGTGAGAAATTTCTATACCATTGGTGCTAGTTGCCACTTTGGGACCTATTGAAGGAGGGTATCGGGGGTCATTTTCTCTCCTTCAACTTAAAGAAGTAAGGGTCTGGCAATCTGCTGACCCTTCCCTCTTTTTGTTGAAATCGGGTCGTGACAGGGAATGTAAATATAGGGAATGGAAATTGATGATATGTGGAAAAATCTTATTGATAAAATAATTTGTAATGAGCATATAGAGGAGAAGATGAAGGGAAAAATAATATGGGAGGAACTTATCCAACAAAAGATATAAAAATATGGACAAGGAAATAAAATATCCAAATATTCTATCTCAGAATAAGGTGATAGTTATCGATTGGAGAAAATAGAAAAAAATCAACTGATGTTAACTTCAAAGGTTTAAAAGAAAGATTTAGTTGTTAATGAAATGATGAAATCATCGAATGATATTTATATGTCCAAAACCAACATTGTTGGGAATTCAAAAGTTTCTAAAAAACATGAATATTAAAATTATGAATATGGAAAAGTTTCTTATACTTCTATTTCTAAGAAATAAGAAAATTAAAAATAATATTCTGATTGATTAAAAAATAGTTGGTGGATCATAAAATAAATAAAATAAAGTTGTTGATAAATATATTCCGAATTCTGGTTAGTATGAATTTTTCATATGAAAATACACTTTCTATGGATGCTTTTGTTTTTGTGGGGGATTTAGAAATATGGAAGAAAATGTAATGGTTGAACCAACAAGATTACAATTATTCCATACATTGTGTAATATAGGTAACCCTCCTTTTCAAACATAAACAACACATAAGTTGTTCCGTATATTAAACATTATATGTAAGGACCCGAACCTTGTTTCCTAGAGCCAATTTTTTATTTTATTAAATTGAAATATAAACAAGGAATATGCATCCCGAAGGACTAAGTAGTGAATTTTCTTTGGAAACAAGATACTTACATATTTTTGACATTACAATTTGAAATGTTTACAATGATGCTCTCAATATAAACTTTTTCATGTTTGAAGAAAATGAAGCACAAGAAATGGGTGACATAAGAGGATCTGTAAGGGTATGAAATACATGGGAATATTTCATAAATGTAAACATTTTCGATGGTGAATAACTAAAAACATGTTCCTTTAAAAATAAACATGAACATAATATTGTAGGAACATGAGATGAGTAAATATTTCCCTAATAAAACAAAATTAGGCGTATTCTACTCATATAATTACCACATCAACTTTTCATTACTAGTTTCATAAAGAGGGAATGAAAAATTCATGACAACATTACCAAACTATCAATGTGTCGTTCCAATATCATAAATAACCATTTTGTCAAGGCCACATGCTAAGACTTTAGTTTGTCTCATTAGACCTACTGGTGCACCGAGGGGCTATAGAAGGCCCATCCCAAAACATAATAATTCCAATTCATTACTCAAATTAATGGGGGTCAACATATTCAACATATACATTAATATTGAAACTAACATACGAAATGAAAATAACCTTCCCCATACATTAAACATAAACACAATCCATTTTACGTTTATTGGTGAAACATCCACATTCAAAATAAACAAAAACCCTTGAAAAACTTATTATAGATGATAACATAAGATATAAACCTCTATGAAATAAACGATTCATCAATGTATGTTGGAATAAATAAATATACTTGTAAATGAGATTATTGAGAAATTCATGAGTACGTAATCCTTAAACATTCAAATTTGTCACATACCACCTTGAAGAATTAAGATAATAATCACATAGATTATCTTAAGAATATAGAAATTCCTAATATTATATACCAAGGGAGAGTATATATATGACAATTGAATAATAATTGTTGAACAAGGCATATATCTTATACAAGTTAATTTGAGGTGAAAAAAAAATCTATATTACTTATGAAAGAATATTTATTTTGGAATATCATTTGTATTTTTCTTAAATATGGTTTTAAACATATATTACCCATAAAAAGGGAAGGACATTGAGATTAAATTTTTGGCATAAATGATTTCCAACAGAAGTGAAATCATGTACAAAGTGTTTTTAATGATCTAATAGATTTAAATAATTTTATTATGGTTCAAGGAATTCATTAAAGAGATTTTAATGTTTAAAGACATGATTTCTTTAATAAAAATAGAAATGAACCAAAATATATATTTCAAGTAAAAATGTTTGATTTTATAAATATACATCTAGATTATAAAATATTATAGAGGGAAATTCAAAATAAGTAAGAATTCAATATGTTCCTTGTATTGAGCTTGCATTTCAGAATATTTTTTGAAAGAATCTATTAAAAAATATAACACCACATAAAATAAAGAAGGATTATTATTGTTAAAATAATAAATAAATAAATATATATATATATATAACAAAAAAATAATTCAGTATTAATACATATTAATAAATAATAATTCCATTTTGTTGAGCAGAGAATAAGAACAACTCGAATGAAAATAGAGGTTCGAGTAAAAAATACTTACATCTTTCTAATCAATTGAATCAAATGCCCCAAAATTAATAATTAAGAAATCATATATTGAAAATAATGAAAATAAAAATATTAATTATATGAAATATCAATGTGTTGTATACATACACCATACACAATTAATAGTAGTGAATACAGAATATCTAAAAAAATGGAAGTGAGATGAAGAAACCCTTATAATAATTTCGGCATGGTAATAGATGTTCTTGTGAGAGATTAATATGATGTAAATGGGTATACCATCATTTATATATCATAATATAAATATTTGTGTGGTTATAAAACAATCCCCATCATTATGAATTAAAAATAAAAGGACACAACATATGGGGGATTCATGAATAAAATTGAAAGAGAGGATCCCTTACCTTAAATCCGAGGGTGTTCTTCACATGATCTTAATAACATTAAAAATAAAATTAGGTTTATCGATTAACTTTTACATAACAATTTATAATTTTATTTGGTATTATGACATTATTGAGTTCATATGTTGCCTTTTGTATGGGTTATGGGATTCAATTTCATTGTTTGTGAGTGATCTTTTTCATAAAATTCATGATCATCTTACTTATAAAAAAGTATTGCAGTTCATGTAATATGGAAGTCTATGTAAAGAATTGATTTTATATTCAATAATTTATATTTAATATTATTTCGTGGTTATAAAATTAATATTTTTTTTATTGAAGGTGAATCATTATATAAAACATTAATGATAAATGCTTGGACTAATTTGGTGATTTCGGTTATAATTACAATGTTTTGTATTATAATTTTAAATATTTAGTCCATAAGGATTACAGAAAATTAAATAAGATAAAAAATATATATAAATATCTATTTCAACACTAAAAACATTTCATGACTATATTTGAATAAGTTAAATTATATTGAGAGAATCATTATCCTTGAATGATATAAATCAACACATCTCAGACGATGTTTCATTTTTACCCTAAATGAGGAAGAAAGAAGAGGTGAAGATGAATTATCAAATTAGTATAAAAACATTAAATTAAATGTATAGTAATAGATATTTCATACCATTTGGATGAAAAGAGTTTAGGAAATAAATGATAACAATGCAATGTGAAAATGAATGAAAATAAAAGTGGAATTTTACCTCTTGAATTATTGTTACTTCAAAGCCTTTTAAGGAAAAGGTTTTCATCTTTTTATATGTCTATGGTCTTCTAGTCATGGGGGAATCTTGGGAGTATATTTGACTAAAATTTAGAAAAGTCACAAGGATCAAGTGGAGTTAAGAGAAGATGGACTGGAGGGGGGTTATAGTAGAGGATAGGAGGGTTTTCCCATTATATTATTTGTTTTCCAATGACAACCAATAGTATTAATTATGGAAAATAGGTATAGTAATATTTTAATGTCAGTTCAAAAATAGTGTTCATACATTATACCTGACTATAGAAATAGTGAATTTAACTGATAATTTATATATATGATAAATTATTATATTTCACTATTCATGAAAAAATCATGTGTTTCAAAATAATCCAAAAAATACACGATAACCATTTTTTAACGTGTAAAATCCAAAAATGTATTTCATTTTTAAAAAATAATTCTAACTAATACTAATTAAATTTTTAATTTACTTGAAAATACAGTTTTTATAACATTTATCTGCTTATTCAAAAACATAAGTACATCATAAATTCACTTAAATACATTAAATATAACATCATTGGTGAGGTTAAAAGAAAAAAAACATGATCCACAGCCCTTCATGTTTAAAACCAAATACAAGGGGGGGTTGTGCTTTCTATTTAAAAACATCTATTTGAAATCCTTTTTAATGTAATAAAAGATTCACATTTATCTAAATAAATACCAAAATCAGGTGCATCGAAAAATAGTTTCCACACAAATAGGGGAATGGCGCTAATAGTACTCGTAATGGCGCAAACACGAGAAATTCTTGGAACACGGAGGAAGACCAAAACATACTATACATATTACTCATCCTGAAGGCATGCCCTAACTCAATGATTTCATAATGGCCTAATGCTCAGCATCGCCCTACATGGCCTAATGGTGGGGCCCAATTACCATTGCATCAATAAATCAGTACTCCCCTACTATGGGGCCACTTTCTAGTGCGTAATCTAAACTAGTGAAAAAATAATTCCGAGTAATCCTCTTTTTTCTATGCAAGGTTCCCATGTAATGTTCTCAAGGGGTGTGCCATATCATTCATACAACAAGTCACATACATATAATCAAACACACCACACAAACTGGCACTTCCCCAGCCACCTCAAGGGTTTGTCCCTTGCCTCAAAATAATTATCATTCAAAGAAGTCCCATACTGAGGACCCTTCCATCTCATGAGTCAACATTTAGGCAGGGATACCAACCTATGAAGGGTTTTCCAAAAAATCTATTTCAATATCCAAACGCTCCATTACCCCATGAATTCACCAATCATTTTTATTGTTCTAATCGGGATGTTTAAAGAAAACACCTGGTAAGTGAATCTTGATGAAAATGTGCAACAAACATTGAAATCCACTTTTCAAATCATACACACTCTAAAACATTTTCCAAAAATAGTTTCAAAATTCTCCCATAATTTAATAAAACATTAAATCACCTTATAAAACAATTATAAATAACACTCAAAGCATTTAACCAAAAAAATCTTTCTTTTAAACAATATTATTTATCCACATTCAACTGCATAGGCAAAAACATGTGCATGAATTGAAGGACATGTAAAAACAAATATTTATCAAGTTAAACTAATAATAAATCATTTCCATAAACTATGTACATTTTTAATAAAAGTGTGAATCAGGTTATAATAATTAATTACTACAAATACATGTATCGCATGGAACAAAATTGGGAGAAAATACAAGGAAGTACCAACCTCAAAAAAACTAGTTGAGCTAATGCTTCCAAACTCACACTGCCTCCCGCTCATGTATAGGCACTCCCAAAAAAGTGCACACAGTAGAAAAATAACATCTTCACACCATAATAATACAACTGACACCCAAAGTTAGTGCGTCGAAGAAAAATGAAAAAAAAAATTAAATATTAGGGTATTATTATTTAAGTGGCACCAAACCCATCCCGTGACATGGCCTGAAGGGCGTTCCCTATCCCCACAGTCTAGAAAAACTACCACTGTATCATTAATTTAGGTTTGGGAATTATTTACCCAAGTTTTAAAGCATAACACATTAACACAATCCATAATATAAAACTGAAATTTTCGAGCCAAACATGTATTAAACAAAAACCAGAACTGAAAAAATTGGTTTAATGAAAATAAAACAGGTCCATATACAAATAACGATTGCATCAATACATCTCCAAGGACTCAACATGTCAAGGGGTATTCACCCACATGTTGTCCCCGCAACTCCACACCAAGGATGGGAACTAACACCCTGAACTGCCATCACCCTTACGCTTTCCTTTACCTAAGTCAAACATAACCAAGTCTACTTACACACAAGGGGTGTAAGTAGGGTGTGTTCCTAATCACAATAAGAAGCCACCAAATAATTCCAAAGATCAAGAAATACAATTTGAATATGAAAACAGTTTTAATAGGGAAGGAAGAGCAGTGTTAAAATTCCAAGAATTGTAACTTTCAATTGAAATCATTTTTCAATCCAAAATTTTCAGAAGGTTCCAAAAATTAAATATAAATTTTAGATACTGTTATTTACTACAAAACTCACCTTTATAAATGGGTAAATACTACAAATACAATTAGCAACAACATTGGGAACACCCCTAGGCACTAGGTTGTCTTGGTCCCTATGTACCTCGTACATCGGTGTAAAGTAACCATAGAAAAATTCAATCTCATGCACGAGCCACTAGTAGGGAACATACCCATAACCTAGTGCTACCCAATAATCATACACATAGTTTATTTATAGTTTTATTTATCCAAATTATAAGTGAAACAGAGACAAAACCCATCCGGTCCACTAGCCGTAATATTACAAATCTGCCCCACCTAGGTAGCCGAGCTTACCCTTTTGCGCTCAATCAATTTAAGCATGAAACATAAATCAATTTTTATAAAAAACAAAATTAATGGTAAAACACCACCAATATAGTATATAAAAAAATTTATATCACATAAAACATACAACAAAACACATAGATTTTTAATAAAACAACCTCTCATAGTCACCCATTGTTTTGCACCCAAAATTCCTTGAAATATCCGCATTGTAAACTATGTTCACACTTGTAAGTCACAAAAACAAAATGGAAGTTCAACACCCTTTAATGAAACCAAAAATTCAGTTATGGGCAGCCCCATGTGAACCAAGATGTTATATCCTTTAAAAACCACAATTTTCACCCTAACAGGTCACATTAAGCCCATTTGCTTTCCAAACACCATTTAAACAAACTTTTTCAGCAAAAACAAAAAGAATAAATAGTAAAAACATGATTTCCAGTCATAATATAATTCAATAAAATCAATTATGTAATTATAGGAAATCCCCAAATGAACTAATAACATATTTGTATGTAAAACCCCCAATTCCACAAAAAATTGGCACTTACAATTCATTTTCTTTATAAATGCCACTAAACAAATATTTTCAGAAACAATAAAATAAAATAAACATAAAAATACCATAACCACAGCAAGATAAGTCACAAAAATTGAATGCACAATGGAATCACCTACAAAATTATTTAAATCCTTGAATCCATTGGGCGAAAATCAAATCGCACCACCACCGCATCAAGATAGACCTAGATAAAACCTAAAACCACAATAAAAGACCAAGAACACCCAATGTTAAACCCTAGTTTCAAAACCCTACCATCTGTACATTTGTTACCTCAATTAAAAGGAATTAATACCTAGTAAAAATGAATGATACCCTAATCCATTTGAAAGAGGAATGAAATTGACTCACTTACTTGAATTATCATGAAGTAATCACTCCAAAACAACAATAGCTGAAATTTAAAATAGCCACAATTCAGGGTGCATTCGAATAAGAACCAATAGGCCATTTAAAAACTATAATGGAGGAAAAATATTATGAATTGAGATGGTTATGAAAGAATGAATTACCTCTTCAAATATGGATGATTTGAGCAACCCTATGGAGTTGTACACCAATTCGTGAAGAACCAAAGCTCCAAAGATGGGGGAGAGAGTATAGACACATGTCTGGGTTCAATGGGATTGGGTAAGACTTGGAATCACCGAAAAATCCCAAAAATTGAATATGTTATAAAACAAAAAAAATTCATGAACTGAAAAACACACTTTGGAGTGATTTTGGGGTGCCATTGGGGTATGTTGACTGCATATGTTGTGTGTGAGGTTTGTGATACTTGATTGAAATTGATGGATCAGCTCTTTCTTTTCATTATATTTCTTGATATGGGAACCTAGAATAGTGAGTGAATCTTCTGAGAATGATGGCTTCACTAGTTTATATTATGCACTGGCTAGTGGCACCATAGTAGAGGAATACCGATTTTTTGCTGCTATGGGTATTTGGCACCTCAGTTAGGCCATGCAGGGCTATGCTGAGAGTTATAGTGTTATGAAGTCATCGAGTTAGAGAATGATTTCAGGATGAGTCACATGTATAGTACATTATGGATTGTTCACGATCTCCTAGGTTCGACCCATGTTTCCTTTACTGTTTATTTGTATGTGGAGGATGATTAAGAGGTCTAGTTCAGTTGTTGGACCATGTGTTCCACGTTTTCCATTTCCCTTGGTGTGTGTTGTGTGTTATGTGTAGTTTTCCTTTTTGTATAATAAATAAAGTTCAATTTTTTCTAATTTTTCGCAAAAATGTTTTAAAATTCAATGCACCTTTTCCTTTTAAACATTAAAAATTGTTTTTAAATTAAAAAGGGAAATGGACTATTTCATATTTTAGAAATGAAAGTGTGTGTAAACTAATATTTTATATAATTTAGTTCAAACCCAGAATTGGTAGATTCTTTATTTAAAGGTAGTGTATTGGGAATAGATATCAGGCTAGCCTACTGAGTTTTAGTACTCACTCGGATGGTTCTTTTCTATTTTAGTGTTTATGCAGGCTACAACGTGGGTGTGTTCGCCTTGGGAGAAATTTGGTTGTGAGTTGGAGGGTTACCCGAGAGGTCACATGGAGATAGTTTTTGTCCCTCTCAGCTAGTTTTATTTTCTTTAGAACGTGTTTAGTTACTTTCTTTGTTGATTTATTTTGCGCTACACTATTTTATTTCTTATTTCTTTATTAATTTATTGTTATTATTATTATTATTATTATTATTATTATTTTTATTATTATCATTTACCTTTTATTTTATATTATTTATTTTTATTTTATTCTTTCCTCCACTTTCTTATCTTTTTTTCATCTCTATCTTTTGATTGGTTGTTCCATGCGGCTTCTCCCCTGCCCTTTTTTCCCGGATCTGGTCTTCTTACATTCCCACCCCTCCTTCTTCTCCTCACGCACCAGCAGCAGCATGGCCCCTTCCTCCTTCCATGTCGCGAGGTGAAATTCTGCATCGCCACACCCTGATGCTTCGCCGCACAACACCCTGGTTCCCTCCAGCAACACAACACAGTACCCCGGTTCTCCCCTATCTGCTTAGCCATAAGCTCCAACAATTCCATCTGTGCCACCCTCCCATGTAGCACCTCCCTGCTCAATCCAGCCGCCCATATGTTCTGTCCGGAACCTCCTCGCCTACAACACACGTCCCAACTTTCCATCACCTAACACCTCTTTCCTTCTCTACTGCCTCACCTGCATCCCGACTTACTGTCACCCAGAACCTCCTACAATTGCCCATCACTTATGCTCGCGTCCCGTCCTACCGACAGCCCGGTTGCACTGTCATGTCAGGGACTGGCTCAGGTGACCATTTCATGGTCGACTCGGGTTGGTTTGTGAAATTTAACTATTGGGTCCCGGTGATATCACAACCACCCCCCCTTAACATGGTCGTTGGGTCCTGGCCTGCCAGGTACCACCAGTTGCCTCGCAGACACATGGTCCCCACCCAAGGGTCCACCCACCTACCTGAACGGGTCATCTGACTAATGATAATCCCCATAGGCCAACAAAAGTCTTTTCCAGTGTGCTTTGTCCTCACCCACACACATACTAGGAGACATCCTAGAATGTAACCTATCCTGATTACTACTCTAGGACAAGCATGCTTAACTATGGAGTTCTAATCAGACAGGCTCTCAAAAAGGAAGGTGCACCTTCTTGACATGAGTCATATCAGTTATTCAATTAACCCAGTAACATTTGGGGATGTTACAATCACCATCACCCCTTTAGATCACAACACCCTAGATCTTGGCCCTATATCTCAACACAAGAAGTGCACCACACTTAAGGCTGGGTACCACCTCTGATACCAAATGTAATAACAGGGTCCCGGTGATAGCACAACCACCCCTCCTTAACATGGTCGTTGGGTCCTGGCCCGCCAAGTACCACCATTATCCCCGCAGACACATGGTCCCCACCTAAGGGTCCACCTGGATTCCTGAACATGTCATCTTACTAATGACAGTCCCCACAGGCCATCACATGTCTTTTGCAGTGTGGTTTGTCTTCATTCACAGATGCCCTAGGAGACCTCCAACAATTTTCACCTTCTTTTTAAAGAGCTTACATGATTAGAACTCCACAGTTAAGCGTTATTGGCCTAGAGTAGTGATTAGGATGGGTGACCTCCTAGGACGTTTCCCACGGTGTGTGTGAGTGAGGACAAAACCCACAAGAAAGGACATGTGTTGGCCTGTGGGAAATGTCATTAGTCAGATAAACCGTTCGGGCAAGTGGGTGGGACCTATGGTGGGGCCCACATGTCACCGGGGAAACTAGTGGGCCTATATATATATGTGCCATGGTTTGATTATATTTTTTGTTAGTTAAATGTTATTTGAGTCATTTTAACTTTTTATGACCAGCGCGGGGTGTTTCCGAGTGAGCGCCATCGTCGCGCTTTGTTTTGGAGTTTGCATCGTCGTCGCGCTTTAGTTCCGAGGTGAGGTTTTCTTCCTATCTCATGGTTTCACCTACTTTATGTGGGTTTTTTGTTTGTGTTTTCAGTTCTTAGTGTTTTTTTTACAGTACATTGGGCCTTACTGTGTGGTGTCAGAAACACGTCTTCCTTTTCATATCGGTCTCAAGGTAAGTCCCCCACTGCACTCACCATTAAATTTTTAGTTTATTAATTGATTGATGTTTTATTAATTTTAATAAATAGGAAATAATATAAGATTATTAATTTTTAAAAAATTAATTGGTGTAAAAAGATCAATTTATCTTATAGACATCACTTGGAATATTTTCTTGACGAACAGACTCCCAATAGTGAAAGTATGCCTGGTTGACTTTTAATCATAATTCACAAAATTTAAAATGTATTTTTGGTTTAAATGATAAATGATTTTTTCTAAACATGTTTTTTTGGTTTTCTTTAGATGTGAGGTTTTTCTTTAATGTTGGTGAAGGCCCGTTTGGCACTTTAATAAAAGAAATTATTTTGGAAAAACAAACATTGGGCTTACTCAAGGCTGATCGTTGGTGTGCATTGATTGCGTGAGTTGTGTGTGATATTTGTTCCTCATGACTGATTGATTTACATTTTGCACGCACCTATTTTTATTATATGTGTTGACCTTCGAACCTGGAATATTGAGTGAATCTTCTGAGAATTATTGTTGCACTAGTTTAAATTGTGTACTGGCTAGTGGCCCTATAGCAGGGGAATACTGAGTTATTGCTACTATGGGGATTGGTCCCCTCGTTTAGGCCATGTAGGGATATACCAAGCATTAGGGCATTATGACGACTTCGAGTTAGGGAATTCCTTTAGGATGAGTAACATGTATAGTACATTCTGGATTGTTCACAATCTCCTAGGTTCGACCCATGTTTCATTTTGTGTTTATTTGTATGTGGTGGACGGTTGAGAGGTCTAGTTTGGTTGCTGGCCAATGTGTGCCACTTTTTCTATTTCCTTCGGCGTGTGTTGTGTGTTATTTGTAGTTTACCTTTTTGGATAATAACTAAAGCTTGGATTTCTAATTTTCCGCAAAAAAGTTTTAAAATGAAATGCACTTGTTCCTTTCAAACATTAAAAAAAATTAAATTAAAAATGGAAATGGATTGTTACTTGTTTTAGAAATAAAAGTGTGTGTGGAAAGTAATTTTTTATATAATTTAGTTCAATCCTGAAATCGGTAAATTTATTATTTAAATGTAATGCATTGGGAATAGATATCTGGCTAGACTACTGAATTTTAATACTCGCGCTTATAGTTATTTTTTATTTTTAGGGTTTTTGTAGGATACAACTTGGGTGTGTTCTCCTTCCTTATTTCCACACGGCTATCCCCCATTATTTTTTCCCTCTTCTTCATCCCGTAGAAGCCGCTGCACCCTCCCCTCCTCACACCATTCTGCCTCACGCATGACGACTTCCATTTCTTACAGCGGCCCTCTTCCATGACGCCTCCCAGGTTGTACACGAGCCTTGCACCACCTCAGAGCAGCTCACCTCCAGTCGTGCCTCATGCCGACTCCAAGTAGTGCTCACACCGGCCACGCCTGACACCCCTTACTCCTTTCCTATCGCGAGTAGGTATCCCATAGTGCCACACCCTCCTACTTCTACCATGTGCACCTCTTCCTCCGGCCTCCCTGCTTGCCTCCTCTGTGTTCGGCTGAGACCCCGCACCCCCTTGCACTATGTCCTACCTAATATGGATGCCTCCCCTATACTTGTGCTACACCGATTTGACCATGCACCCTACCAGCAGCACCCCAAACCCATGATCCTACCATGAAGCCGTTGTCTGACCGACCTCTGTTGTTGCGTCCCCATCCAAGTTCATGCCCAGCACCGTCTCACCCACACTGATTTCCATCCCCCATCTCCACATGTTCGGGAGCTGCCCCATAAATATTTACTACATGCCCTTCTGTTCAAGCCTCATTTCGGCCATCACGCACCCATCGGGCCTCCTTCCGGCCTCTGAGTAGCTCTAACATGTCGGTGCCCTCCGATCACGTGACTTTTGTCCTATCACTGGCCCTCTGATCGGAAGCACACCCTTCCCCGCCATGTTCCCTCACAATCGGTTTCTTTTTAGGTCCTCTACAACCCCTCTCTGGTCCTTCGGGGTGGAAAGACAAGCTCTGTCGACTCACTTGTCACCCCTGTTCGTGTGACTAGCCGCACACCTGGTTCACAATTGTGGGCGTAACGGACGCCACCGCCAAACGCTAGTGGTTTGGGTTCACCGCGTTTCACCTACTCCATTCCTGAGGTGAGATTTGAGCTATTTATTCATTTGTATCTTTCGAAAACAATTCTTATGTGTGTTTTTTTGTTTTATGATTGCTACAGAGTGTTGGTAGAGAAAGTCGGTGATATCATGGTTTACCGGGTGCACATGCTTGTGCGCGAGTGTGAGACGTGCTGCATCATCGTAACCGAGCTGCAAGTCGAGGTAGGTCCCCCACTGTACTCACCTTTAAATTTAGAATTTATTAATTTCTTGATGTTTTATTAATTTTAATACATGGAAAATAATATACGATAATAAATTCTTAAATGATTATTTTGTGTAAAAAGATCCATTTGTTTTATACACGACACTTCAAATATTTTCATGATGATAGGTCACCCAGTAGTGAAAGAATGTTGGTTTATCCTTTAAATATAATTCAAATAATTTCAAATGTATTTGTAGTTTTAAAGATAAATGATTTCTTCTGAAAAAGTGTTTTGGTTTTTCTTGAGAATGTTGTTTTTTTAGAGTTGGTGAAGTCCTGTCTGGCACATTAATAAAATAAATAATTTTGGAAAAACTCACATTGGGGTTACACATGGGTGATCATTGGCGTTTGTTGATTGCATTATTTGTGTGTGATATTTGTGACTTGTGACTAATTGATTTACATTTTAGATGCACCAATTTTTATTGTATGTGTTGACAAAGGAACCTAGCATAGTGATTGAATCTTCTGAGAACAATTTCTAAACTAGTTTAGATTACGCACTGGCTAGTGGCCCCAGAGCAGGGGAATACTGAATTATTATTGCAATGGGAATTGAGCCCCTAAGTTAGGCCATGATGGTCTATACTAGGATTTAAAAAGTTATGACATCATCAAGTTAGATCATTCTTTCAGGATGAGTGACATGTATAGTACGTTCTGGATTGTTCACGATCTCCTTGGTTCGAAACACATTTCCCTTAGTGTTTATTTTAACGTGACAGTTGATTGAGAGGTCTTGTTTGGTAGTTGGCCCTTGTGTTCCACTTCTTCCATTACCCTTAGTGTGTGTTGCGTGTTGTGTGGTTTTCCATTTTTACTAACAACTATAAATTGAATTTCTAAAATTTTAGAAGCAATGTATAAAAATGGAATACATTGATTCCCTTTAAACATTAAACTTGTTTTTAAATTAAAATGGGAAATGGGATGATAATTGTTTTAGAAATGAAATTGTGTGTGGAAACCCATATTTTATACACTTTAGTTCAAACCTGGAATTAATACATTTCTTTATTTAAGGTTAGTGCATTGAGAACTGTATGTTGGGCATGCCTATTGAGTTTTAATACTCACACCTATAGTTTTTTTCTGTTTTTATCTTTGCTGCAGGTTTGATTCAAGCTTTCTCACCATTGGAGAGAGTTAGTTGTGGACTAGTGAGTGTCTCTCAGAGTCACAAGGAGTTTTGGTCGAGACCTGGATAGTGTGTCTTGTTGGTTATTCTTTCTTTTCATTGTCATTTATTTACTTTTTGTTGTTCTACTCTTACACTTATTTAATTATTTTTAATGGGTGAAATCGTTACCACTTGTCCTCTAATGATTCCCTGGCTCTTGTTTCTAGCCCAGGAGGATCGAGAATGCCTCTCGGGTCATGTCGCGGACCAGGATGGGAGATCCGTTCAGGGACAAACCGAGTTTGTTCATGACAAAACGATTTAGCCCATATAAATAAATAAATAAAGAAACATAAATAAAACAGACTAGTGCATGATCAATAAAATAAAGTGAATAAATAAGAACAAAAGAAAATGAAACTAAATGAAAGGTACAACCACTATCTCCATGTGACCTCGCGGGTCACTCTCCAACTCACGGCCAAACGTCGCCCAAGGCGAACATACCCAAGCTGTAGCCTGCACGAACACTAAAATAGAAAAGAACACTAGGAATGAGTACTAAAAGTATGTAGGCTATCTCGATATCTATTCCCAATGCACAATTGTTAAATAATAAAATTTACTAATCCCAGGTTTGAACTAAATTATATAAAATACTATTTTCCACACACTTTTATTTCTAAACACGTAACATTCCATTGCCCTATTTAATTTAAAAACAATTTTTAATGTTTGAAAGGAACAGGTGCATTGAATTTTAAAACATTTTTGCGAAAAATTAGAAAAAACCCAACATTAATTATTAGGAAAATGGGAAAACTACACATAACACACGACACACACCACGGGAAATGGAAAAAGTGGCACACAGGGGCCAATAACCAAACTAGACCTCTTAATCGTCTTCCACATATAAATAAACACTAATGGAAAATAGGGGTCGAACCTAGGGGATCATGAACTATCAATAACGTACTATACATGTGACGCATCCTGAAAGCATGGTCTAACTCGATGACCTCATAACCCCATAATGCCCGGCATAGCCCTACATGGCCTAACCGAGAGGCAAAATCCTGATAGCAGCAATAACTCTATATTACCCTGCTATGGGGCCAATATCCAGTGCACAATCTAAACTAGTTCAGAAATCATTCTCAGAAGATTCACTCACTATGCCAGGTTCCCATGTCAACACATATAATAAAAAATGGGTGCATCCACAATGTAATTTAATCAGTCACGAAGAACAAATATCACACACATCTCACACAATCAATGCACACAAAAAATCACCCCTTTGTAACCCCAAAGTGATTTTTTCCAAAATAATTTATTTTATTAAAGTTCCAAATGGGCCTTCAACAACATCAAAGAAAAACCTCATTTCTCAAAAAAACCCAAAACACTTGTTCAGAAGAAATAATTTATCTTTCAAAATAGAACCACAATTCAATTTATGAGAATTATGTTTAAAGGCCAAACGGGCATTCTTTCAATACATGGTGACCTCTTATCCTGAAAATGTTTCTAGTGTCGTGTATAAAATAAATGTCTCTTTCATACACCAAATTATCATTTAAAAATTAATTTTCTTATATTATTTCTCATTTATTAAAATTAAAAAAACATCAAGAAATTAATAAATTCGAAATTTAAAGGTGAGTGCAGTGGGGGACCTACCTCGACACACAACCCGGTTACGATGATGATGCACATCTCACCCTCATGCACATGTACGCGCAACCTGCTGTCAACCACAACATCACGGAAAGCCTCGCCAATGCGCTTCAAAAACACAAAGTATCTAAAATCACAGAAACAAGTAAGTAGCTGTAACACCCTGATATTTTATGAGATATATTATTTTTAATTTCATTGATGTCTTCTATTATACACTACACCATGATTAAATTGTACTATATGCAACACCGTATTAGCTTGGAGTATATAAAACACTATTCTTGGCTCTTGTTATACACAATTTCATGTTCATTTTGTGGAAAATATTACATGCAACATTAAGTATAGATTTTTTTAATGTATAAATGAAATAAGTTGTGATTTTGTTATACACAACACCAAATGGAGATTTCACAACACGCAGCCCTGACATGGCTTGTTTTGCACACAATCATGACCATCTACGATTGCGTGTGTTGTACGCAATACTGAGTTTCACTAAACAACGATATGTTATTAAAATATTATATAAACTAGCCATTATAAATAGTAATACCCACTTTTTGAAATTTTATAAATTTTATCTATCAAAATGTACTGCATTTTTGGGTTGGAATATCGAAATAAGCCTAGGGTGAATCTTTTTGTAGTTTTCTGAAAACTTTGAATTCATCATGAATAGTCAAAACACTCGATTACTATTGGAAACCTGACATTTTATTTAAATAATTATTTATTTTATTTAAATTTACATTATGTAAAAATAGATATATAATACCTATATATGTTCAATTTAATTCATTGGAGTCATTTTATTATTATTTTAGATATATAAAAGTTTTATTGATCTTTTGACCGTCTTTTACCCACCTCATAAGAGAATTTAAAAATGTACAAAAAACATAATTTTACCACTTATGTGAGTGAAATTTCAAAAATATGAGAGATATGTTTTATATCATTATGTAAAATGTGGTTCGATAAGATAAAAAAATATTTTGGTGAATAGTAACATTTTACTTTTATTTACCACGGTTAAAAGTAAATAAGGTAATAAAGGGTAAATATGATATTATTATTACCCTAACACTAGTCCTAATTATATTGGATAAGTTTAGTTCAAACAAAAACAACGTTAGGTATAAAATATTACCCATTTGGTCCACTTGGATTAGATTAGGACACTTAATATTATTTTATTTAATGAAGAGTTAAAAAAGTTAAAATCAATGTTTAATAAGTAATACATTTTTAATATAGGGTTATACAAAAGTTAAATTAGACTATAAATATTCATTAGAATGATAAAATGATTTACTAAATTATTTTATTTTATTTATAATTTTTAGACATTAACTAATTTCATTTATTTCTGAGACGATGATGATGCAGTAATTACCTTATTAATTAAACATTAACATATTATTGTTTTAAATACCCAAATAAATGCAATTTTAAACTTTTTATGAATTACACTAATTTTATAGGATAATATGTCATGTTATTATTGATTTAATTAACTTTTTTTGAAGTAATAATTCTGTTTGGATTTTCCCAAAAATCTAGTTCCAAATAGTGTCAAAAATTAACATAAAATAGTTTTTAAAACAAATATAATATTATTAATTGTTATTTTATTCCTAAAAATATAAAATTCTACAAAATGACTTATATAAGGATATATATATTAATAATGAACCACATGGGGTCATTTGGATTTCTATTGTATGTTTATTAACCATAGAATGTAAGAAAACAAAAATACACTGTAAAAGTTAAACTATTTAACATAGAGTCAAATCTAAATTATAAGGATAAAATATTAAACTAAACTAGTCTAAAACATATTTTTTGAGAGGATTTAGAGCCATCCCTACCTTATATTCTAAATTAATCAATTTGGATCTATTAAAAACCGAATATTCCTTTATTATAATATAATTTTTTATGTTTTCCTAAGGTTCCCCTCTCATCCCTCAAAAAAACGTCACCTCTTCCCTCTTTTCTTAACACCTTTTTGAGCCTTGAAGCTCGGCCAACCCCTAAAAATAACTTTAATCAATCTTTCTAGTTATATCATAGAGGTTCTGGTCTTCTCATGAGTCCAAATCTAGTGCCCTAAAAAGATGTTTAAAGGGGGTGCGTCGAGGAAGAGGTAATCTCTTCTACCGACTCTTTCAAGTTTCTTCCTTCTTATACTTCCTCTTCTTTAGGTTTTTAATTATAAAGTAATAAAATAAGTATTACTTATAGACTGATATGTTATTATAAATATGAAACAACCCCATTCCCCTTCTATACATCCTACGGAAAACAAAATCACTGTGCGTGCTTACGTACGAAATACCGTCACCACGTCGTGGTGTAATTGGTTTTTCCACCACCACCTTATTTGGATGGCTATAATGGTGTAAATAATAACTATATATGATTATTATTACATAATACTGATTCTAAGATAATATATCATCCATTCCAATTCCATTAAATAAATATCGGAACGATATCATCACTCGTTCTTACATACAGATTACCGTCTCCATGACGCGATGAGACTCATTTTCCATGTTAACAATTCAAGAATGATTATAAAGTATATATAATAAGTAATCATTAATTATATGAAATAAAAAAGATATTGGATTTATGTATATATATATGTTTGTCATCTACTTAATTCCACTCAATTCAATAAGGAAACAAAAACAACGTCCATGCGTACATAAGACCAACCATCTCCATGAACGGTGTATTTCTTTCCATTTATCGATCTATTATATATATGTATATTATGAATATATATTATATATAAATAATTTTTTATATTCTACAATTAAGTAATCTTTATCTGAGTAATCATATAAATAATTACAAGTGAAAACACGGACAATGAATGAAAATATTTTACCCAAAATGCTACTTTAACATGGAATTTACAAAAGAACGGGTAATATAAAGTCATAAGTGAGCCATATATGATATACTAACAATGAATATGATTCTATAATAAGTCAATGAAATTATTTAAATCATAATACATGAGTTTCAGATATGTATGAAGCATATCAAACCTTAGGTAAGTGATAATTATTCCAATCTCATTATTATCCACGATTGTTTATTCTTAAGTATTTACTTGGGTTATGTTTATCATCCATGTTCATATGTTCTCAAAATGTTTTAATAAAATGATTAAATTTTTTCCACGTATGTTTAAAGTCATTTTTACCCCTCTTTGAATTTTACATTGTGTTATGGAAGGAATCTTTCTTTTTTACCATATGAGGTTCTTTTTGACTTTTCTGGTAAAAGTACGGGAAGAATGTTTTTTTAACTTATACAGCATGAACAGATTTTTACGGTTTTATATGACTTATTTTTATGAAGCATACTCTACAATATTTCTTGAATATTTTCAAAAAAAATATTTTCTATTATAATATCTTGGCATTTTGTGAAATGAAAATTATTTTTAAGAAGAAATGATATTTTTCTCATGAATTCTTTTGATGTGTTTTATCAAAACCATTTTCCATCTATAATGTAATTATTTTATATGTGTATGTTTAAAGAATAATGTCTATATGATTTACATGTTTTTAGTTTTCTTATGATTAAATGATATCCATTTGTTTTATTTGGATTATGTTATGATGTGATGATGTTTATGAAACCCATTTTATTCTGGAGTTATGATGAAGGATTTATCTTTATTTTGTGGCACAAGTAAGAATGATTTCATTATGAGATGGGCGGGAACTATGTCTCCCTCTAATTCATTGGGTAATGATTTATATCTCATGAGATAGACATGTCTATAATAGTAAGTTAATCTGGTTTAGTGTTACAGGACTAAAACGACGAGTGAACTCGATTCAGAAAGGAACTTTGTCCACTAAGATGGTAATGGAAGCAATGCCTTGGATACCATGGAAATCATATCATGTGGTTAATGTTTTTCCATAATTACAAGTTTTATTTCCAAGATATTTTATCATGATTGATGTTTCTATTTTGATCTATACCTTTCGTACTACCATGTAATATGTCATTTCTCATGATTTCAATGTTTAAACATTATGTTCATGTTTTTATGTTCAAATGTATATGATTTGTTTTATTTTCTCCATGCATACCCTTAATGAGCCTTTGAGCTCACACTTTATATATTTTATTTTTCCCAGGATAGAATGAATGTTTTTAGGTATGAAAACAAAAGGGGAAGATATTTATGGTAGATGTTGAAGATATTTCACAATGTTTAGAAGATTATGATCTGAGTTTTCAAATACACTAAACTATTATGGTCCTTTTGTGTCTATTTTTGTTATGTAGTAATTATTTAGCAATTGTAATGTAATGTATATGTACGTCAAGCATTAGGTCTCTACAGTTGATATCTGAAAAAAGGTTTAGTTATCCTTTGGAAACTAGGATGCGAAAAAATTAGTGAGATCTCTGGATATATTTCTAAGGTATGTCTAGGGATGTCTCTAAGGTTAATTATAAGTATATGTTATAGTCATAGAACAAATGAAACCATATTTGAATTAAAGCTAAGCCATTAGATATTGAAGGTACTCCCTCTTTTTTATGCTGTTGTCCATGCATGATTTTTGGGTCTCACGCTATTCTTTTTGGGTTTTAGAAAATGGCTGGAAACAGGAAGATTCGCGATAATAGAGGATATGATGGACAATGTAATGATATTATTCTTAAGAAACTAAATGAAATGTGATTTGGAAGTCCAAACATTATTATTATACATAATCTGAAATCTCATAATCTGATTAAAAATATCAACTTTGGTATGTTTCTTGACTGAGCTAATAAGTGGAAGATAAAGTTTCATGACGTTCCTTGAGGAAAGAATGTCCAATTTCCTGCATGTAAATCATTTGGGAAGAGGAATCAAGGAGAATGTTTCAAAGGAACTAGAAGATTCTTTGGGTGTGGAAAAGAAAGACACAAATCCAGTAAGTGCAAAGGAAATGGTTTTATTAACACCATGGACAAGGATAATGGAATTTCTATGACATCAACAATGATTAAATGTTTTAAATGTGGAATGTATGGGCATTATGCAATCCAATGCCCTAAGGGAAAGCCTCATGAAGAGAATCATCATGGCCATATGGGTAGTATTTATATTGATGATGATGAAGAGACTACAAAAGATATGTGAGATAAAAGAATTGTTGAAGCATGGTCAATGGTTTAAGAAGGTAGTGTAATGATTGTATGTTTATCAAGAATAATGTATGGTACTATGGAATAAAGAAAAAATCTATGGATTTTTACACTATTGCCTTTGATTGAGTTTTGAAAGTATATAATGAATGGTACCAGTAACCATGAAAGGATATTCAAATATTTTTAGAAGGTAGATGATATGTGCATAATGAAAGGATAAGGAGATAATGAGTTGTTTGATAGTATTAATGAGTTCTTGACTGGTAGAAGGCCAAAGTGATATCATGGATTGAGTATATAGAAATTTTGTGATTTTGGTATGTGGAAAGTGTTAAATTTTGACAGCATTCATGTTTTCACTAAGGGTCAATGGATATTCATTTTTCAAGAGAATATATGATTATGGTATTAACATGTTTGGAATGTGACCAACTATTTTTTTCTTATGATATATGGGGGATAAATGATGGTATTCACATGCTTGGTAGATGAAATTTCTATTAATTGTTTTCTTTATACAATGAACATGGAAAACATTATTTTGGATAAGCCTAAATATTGTAATGGATTATGTTGGACATAAATCATTATTGTTTAAGGCTATAACTTTTGTTTCGATATTATTTATGGGATGTTATAATAATGTAGTTTTAGAAAATGGACAACCGGTAGGACATGCGACAACCTGTAATGTTGGACAAGTTTTCTGGAATCTAGCCGACAACTGAAGTTCGACATGCCTTTATCGCATAACATTGGCCTACAGGATGTCCCGGGTTAGTATAAACTAGTTTTATTTTATTATGAAGTATGATATCAGAAGTATAAGTGCATTTTAGGAACCATATATGATAAATCTCCTTATAGATGGACTTATGTATTTTTGATAACATTGTCTAAACTTTTGTTTGAGACAGATGGAATGACCCATCATTCTATCATATGATCTGCTAACACCTCATGAATGAAAAATTATACTTCATTTGATTAAGAGATAAAGTGGAAATTGTCCAAGGAACAACCAACAGTGAGATTATACCAAAATCAAGAAAGTATTTCTTCTAATTCAAATTTCATCAACTATAGGAGAATGATCTTGAAAACCAAAAATGTTGTCCTGGTTCCCTTATATGTGATGAATTATATGGTACCTTAGATCATCACAAATTTATGGCTTTGTGATTTTTGGATTTTTTATAGCCATTTCATCTAGCACTCTTTATCAGAAGTTGGTGGTTATATTTCTCTTCCATATCCATATTTTCACCTATGCTTTCCTATGTGGAAACCCCGCGATGAGTTACTTTGGGTGAATGTTATGATTCTAACTTCCCTTTTTAAAATGATGTTTTAGTATTCCTTTTTACGATGTGGGTTTCTATGAATGAAACTTTCAAGTAGTAAACCATTTATATCCCCGACAAATTTCGAGGCCGAAATTCATTTTAAGGGGGGTAGAATGTAACACCTCGAAATTTTATGAGAAGTTTTTTCTTAATTTATTTGATTTCTTCTATTATACAGTACACAATGATTAAATAGTACTATATGAAAAACAGTATTAACTTGCAGTATATGCAACACCATTCTTTTCTCATGTTACACACAATTTTAAGTTCGTTTTGTGGAAATTATTCTACACAACATTAAGTATATATATTTTTTAATTTATAATTGAAATAAGTTTTTATTATGTTATACACAACACCAAATGGATCATTCACTACACGCAACCCTGACTTGGCTTGCATTGCACGCAATCATGTCCTTCCACGATTGTGTGTGTTGAACGGAGTACCGAGATTCACTAAACAAAGATATGTTACTAAAATATTATATAAACTAGAGGTTATGAATATTAATACCCACTTTTTGAAATATTATAAATTTTATCATTCAAAATGGTCTTTATTTTTGGATTCGGAATATCGAAATTAGCCTGGGTTATTTTTTTGGTATTTTTCTGAAAAAATTCAATTTTTGATGAATAATGAAAACACTGGGTTACAATTTAAAAACCAACTTTTTATATAAATAATTATTAATTTTATATAAATTTATTTTAGGTCAAAATAGAATCATAATACCTATATATGTTCAATGTAATTAATTGGTGTCATTTTATTATAATATTAGATGTATAAAAATTGTGTTGAACTTTTGACCGTCTTTTACCCACCTCCTAAGATAATTTGCAAATTTACATAAAACAGAATGCTACCACATCTGTGAGTGGAATTTCAAAAACCCAAGAGACA
Source organism: Viscum album (assembly GCA_963277665.1). Lineage (NCBI taxonomy): Eukaryota > Viridiplantae > Streptophyta > Magnoliopsida > Santalales > Viscaceae > Viscum > Viscum album. The sequence continues at coordinate 911,064,067 of OY728148.1, forward strand.
CGGTTGATATCCTTATGTAAAATGTGGTTTAATAACATAAAAATAATTTTTGGTGAATTGTAACTTTTTACTTTTATTTACCATGGTTAAAAATAAATATGGTAATTAAGGGTAAAAATGATATTATTATTACCCTAAAACATGTCCTAATTCTATTGGATAAGTGTAGTTATACCAAAAACAACCGTAGGGATAAAATTTACCCTTTAGGTAAACTTGTATTAGATTAGGAATCTTATTATTATTTTATTATAGACGAGTTAAAAAGGTTAAAATCAAATTTTAATAAATAAACAATTTCTAATATAAGGTTATAAATAATATAAATTCGACTATAACTATTCCTTAAAAAGTCAAAAATATTTCCTACATAATGGTATTTTATTTATATTTTTTAGACATTAAATTGTGTAATTCATTTATGACACAATGCTGATGCAATAATTACCTTATTAATGAAATATTAACATAATTGATGTTCTATATACCAAAATAAATGTAATTTTATACTTTTTAGGAATTAGAATAATTTTATAGGTTAATATGACATTTTAATATTTATTTAATTAACATTTGTTTACTAATAATGTTGTTAGTATTTTCACAAAAATCTAGTACCAAATAGTTTCAAATTTGAAATAAAATAGTTTTTAAAACAATTATTATATTATTAGTTGTTATTTTTATTCTAAAAACCTATTTTTCGGCCAAATGACATAGATAAGGATATATATATTAATAATGAACCACTTGGGGTTATTTTGGGTTGTTATAGTATGTTTATTAACAATATAGTTTAAGAAAACAAAAATACACGGTAAACTTTTAATTCATTAATTTAGAATAAAATCTAAATGATAAGGACAAATTAGTATCCTAAACTTTTCTAAAACCGATTGGTTGAGATGATATTGACCCATCCCCACCTTAGATTCGAAATAAATCATTTTGGAGCTATTAAAAACCTAATATGACTTTATTATAATATAATATTTTATGTTTTCCTAAGATGTCCCTCTCCTCCCTTATAAAAAGGGCACCCCTTCCATCTTCTCTTCACACCCTTTTGAGCCAAAAATCTCAGCCAAACACTAAAAATTCTGCTTCTCAACCACTCTAGTAATATAATAGAGGTTCTGGTCTTCTCAAAAGACCAACTCTAGTGCCATAAAAAGAAGATTAATGGAGGTACGTTGAGGATGAGGTAATCACTTCTACCGACTCGTTCAAGTTTCATTCTTCTTATACCTCCTCTTCTTTATTTATTTCAATATTTTGTAACAACATAAGTATTAAATATATACTGATATTTTATTATAAATATTATTCAACCCCATTTCCCATTCTATCCATCCTATAGAAAAAGAAATCACCGCGCGTGCGTACGTACAGAATACTGTCTCCACGCCGTGGTGTAATTTGTTTTTCCACGACCACCTTACATGGATTGGTATAATGGTGTAAAGAATAACTATATATTATTATAATAACATAATACTTATTCTAGGATATTATATCATTTACTCCAATTCCATTCAATAAATATGGTAACGATGTCATCGCAGGTGCGTACGTACGGATTATCGTCTCCATGACGCGATGAGATTCATTATCCATGTTAACAATTCAAGAATGTTTATAAAGTATATAAAATAAGTAATCCTGAAATATATGTCATAATAATGATACTGGATTTATTTATATTTTTATATGTATTTCATCTAATTAATTACATTCAATTCAATACGGAAACGAAAACAGCGTCCATGCGTACGTACGGCCTATCGTCTCCATGAACGATGTATTTCATTCCATTTATTGATCAAATATATATATGTGTATTATGAATATTTATCATATATAAATCATGTTTTATATTCTGTAATTAATTAATCATCATCTAAGTAATCATATTAATAATTACAAGTCAAAACATGGACGATAAATGAAGATATTTTACCCAAAACGCTACTTTAACATGGAATTTACAAAAGAAGGGGTAATATAAAGTCATAAGTGAACCATATATGATATCATAACAATAAATATGATTCTTTAATAAGTCAATGACATTATTTAAATCATTATACAGGAGGTTCAGATATGTAAAAATCATATCAGACCTATGGTAAGTGATAATTATTCCAATCTCATTCTTATCTGAGATTGTTTATTCGTTAGTATTTACTGGGGTTATGTTAATCATCCATGTCCATATGTTCTCAAAATGTGTTCATAAAATGTTTAATTTTCTTCCATATACGTTTAAATTCATTTTTACCCTCTTTGACTTTTACATTGTGTTATTGAAGGAATCGTTCTTTTTTTTACCATACTAGGTACTTTTTGACATTTCCGGTAAAAGTAGGAGAAGAATAATTTTTTAACTTATAAGGCCTGAATGGATTTTTAAGGTTTTATAATGCCATATTTTTATGATCCTTACTCTACAAGATTTCATGAATATTTTCAATAAATTTATTTTCTTTTAAAATTGAATGGAATTTTGGGAAAAGAAACTGATTTTTAAAAAGAAAGGATATTTCCTCAAGAATTCTTTTAAAGTATTTTATCAAAACCACTTCCATCTAAGATGACTTTATTTCATATGTTTATGTTTCAAGTATAATGTAACTATGATTTTCATGGTTTCACTTTTCTTATGAGGAAATGATATCCATTTGTTTTATAAGGATTATTTTATGATGGGATGATGTTTATGAAAAATATTTTATTCTTTGAGTTATGATGAATGATTTATGTTTATTTTGTGGCATAAGTACGATTGATTTAATTATGAGATGGGTGGGACCTATATATCCCTATAATTAATTGTGTAATGATTTATATCTAATGATATATACATGGTTGGAATGGTAAGTTAATCCGGTTCAGTGTTATAGGACTAAAACGAGGCGTTAACTCGATTCAGAAAGGGAAATTTTCCACTAAGATGGTCTTGGCAGCAATGCCTTGGCCACCATGGAAATCATATCATGTAAATAATGTTTTTCCACAATTAAATGTTTTATTTCCAAGCTATTTTAACATGATTGATGTTCCATTATGATCTATGCCTTTCATACTGCAATGTTTTATGTCATTACTCTCGATTTCAATGTTTAAACATTATGTTCATGTTTTTAGGTTCAAATGTATATGGTTTGTTTTATTTTCTCCATACTTACCCTTACTGAGCATTTGAGATCACCCATTATATGATTTATTTTCCCCAGGATTTAAAGAAAGGTTTTAGGTAAGAAAACCAATGGGGAAAACCTTTTTGATAGATGTTGAAGATATTTCACCATGATTAGAAGATTATGTTCCAAGTTTCCAAAGTCACTAAACTATTACGGTCCTTTGGTGTCTGTTTTTTTCTTGTATTAAGTATTCAAAAAAAGTAATGTAATGTCTATGTACGTCAAGATTTGGATCTCTACAACCACAGCATGAGTGACTAAAAATAACTAAATTAAACTAATCCATAAACAAGGTTCACCTTCCTTTTCGGGAGACTGTCTGATTAGAACTCCAAAGTTAAGCATGCATGTCCTGGAGTAGTGATCTGGTTGGGTGACCTTCTAAGAAGGTCCCCATGGCTGTGTGTGATTGAGGACAAAGCACACTAGAAATGACATCTGTTGGCCTATGGGGAAAGACATTATTCAGATGACCTGTTCTGAATTGTGGGTGGAACTTGGGGTTTTCCCCACATGTCTGTGAGGCAACTGGGGGTACCAGGTGGGCCAGGACCCGACGACCGTGTTATGGCATGGTGTTTGAATTTTCACCAGGACCCAGTTGTTACACATATTATATGTGGTCCCCATAATGGGGAAATTGTTTTACTCCTCAAGTTTTAATCAGGTTTTAATGATCACAAATCATATACATCGTGCAAATATTGTTTAATATGATTTTAGTCATGTGTAAAGATAGTTGGTTTGTTTATGACTTAAATAAATTTTCTCACTATCTTGATTCCTATAAATAACGACTTTTTTTTGTAAACTATATTTAATTTGGTTTATAATTAATTTCTTTTATGAATGACTATGTCTCATTCATTTTATGAATATTTCTGCTGAAGACTATATACATATATTTGGCTAAGTCTGAGAAACTGTTAGTATGCCACTAGTACGGGATTTTTGGAAAAGGACCCAAACATCTTGATACCAACACGATGACCCAAACACCGTGACCCATACACCATGACCCAGACACGATGAACTACACATTGTGACCAGACACCATTACCAGATACCTTAACTAGTTTAAGATTTGTTTATGTCTGTGACTTTGGTTTCTTGTTAAGACATCGTTCGAAGTTTGGAAAAGGACCAGACACGGTGATCCTAACACTGCATTTGTGCTACCGTTTCCTGATCTCTATATAACTTTGCCATCATAGCATTCTCATCACTCAAAGTCAAAGAACAAGACATCATTTCACGATGACACCATTTCTACGTGACACCATTTCTATAAAGACAGTGAAACCATTTCATTAATCTGTTCTTATCATTTTCAATTTAATTTATAAAAATAATATTTGATTCTTTTATATCCACTTATATAATTAATATTTCTTTATAGAAATGTCACCTGATAGTATGGGGTACGAGGTGGAGAATACACTCATCATGTCGACTCCAACACATGCACTCCAAGAATAAAAATAAAAGTGGGGCCCCGAAACAAGTGATGTGGTAGAGTAGCATAAGCACGAACATTCTTAATAAAAGTACCAACACATGCCACAAGATACATTTTAAGAACACACAATGAATTAATGAATCCAATACCTTGGATACCATATATCGCAGTCATGAACATCTTCGCAATACAAAATACATGACAAACACGACCTACATCTATCTAGAAACCCAATCACCATACTTTCGATACATTGTTTCTCGCAAGAAGAACTACTAATTTTTATCATCATTATCCAAGAATTCCAGAGATACATAGAATAACACTCAAATAACTTCTATCCTTACCTCATCATCATTGCTCTGTTGTGGATTTAATTTAGCTTTTGAATAGCGTGTGTGTGTCTGTATTAAAACAAACCTTTTATCTTGCACTAAAATTATTGATAAAAGATATCATTCATCTCATAAATTTTACACTTTTTTCTCCCATGGATAAGTGTGGATGAGGTCCGTATGTGACCTGGTAATTTATACCCATGATGAATTGTGGGAGAGGTCGTCTGACCTGGACAGTCCTGTGCAATGTTTTTTACCCTTCTCTATGTTGTGGATCAAGTTTATTAATATAAACTAATTGGTGGAAGGTGATCTCCAAGTGGAGTGTATTAGGTCTTGGCTTGAGATTGAACCACTTGTTTTATATGCACGGTGTTGTTTAATTTATTTTTCTCTATTTGACATTCTAATTCAGAAATAACTAGATTTAATTTGATAGTTAATCATGGATAAAAGTTATATTTGTTTTTCCTTATTAGATTAGCTTCAAAAGTGATGTCAATAGCTAATATTGAGATTACTGATAATTAATCAATCTAAAGAAATGTTATTTGAACAGTCAAACTTTCATAAAGGTATTACATTGATTAACTCCTCTATATTTATTTGTATTTGATAACCTATTATGAAAACTTTTCAAATAGAAATATTTATAGATACTCAATTCAACCCCCCCTCTTGAGTACTCGACTCTGACAGACATTTGGTATCAGAGGTGTTTTGTTATTCCGATTAAGACTCTTTTCTTTAAACTAATAAAATATGATTTTAGATGTACATTAAAGATCTTTTAATTTCTGTTAAATCTAAAATTATATATCTTTCAAAGTATTTTCAAGTTATTTCTTTATTATGGATAATAGTCTTGAAGGTTCTGCAACAAATAGACCACCATTCTTTAATGTAACCAGTTATTCCCAAAGGAAAATTAAAATTATAATGCATTTAGAAAGTATGGTTTTTAAAATTTTATCTTAAATTATATATGATTATAATATTCATTCTACTGATATAATCACATGGGATAACCCAACCAAGAATTCCTACAATAATAATTAAAAATCCATGAATGCTTTATATTACACTTTTGGAGATGTGGAATTTAACATAATTTCCGCATGTAAAACTTCCCATGAAATTTGGTATACATTTTCTATATAACATGAAGAAAATTCTAGTATGAAAGAAATAAGAATTAATACTTATAAAATTTAGTATGATATATTAAAATTGATCCCAGAAAAGTATATTTCTAACATGTATCTTAGGTTCAATGGAATTTTAACCAAAATTATTTCTCTTGGAAGAGATGTTACTACAAAAAAATAAATCATGAGGATTCTCAGATGCCTACCTGACAGATAGAGATGTACCTATGTATCTATTAGAGAGTCGTGTGACCTCAACAATTTACATTTAATTGAACTCATTGGGAAGCTAATGATGTTTGAAGAGGAGATGAAAGTCAGCAAGAAAGAGGAGGATGAACCCAAAAGAAAATATGTTGCATTTTAGACCATAACCTCTAAAAAAACTAAAAATAGAAAATTGTAGTCATTTTAGAATGTTCCATTAGTGAACAATCATCACCTGATAGTGATGAGGTTATGGATTAATTATCCAGAAGGTTTATGATATTTTACAAAGAAAAATTTCAGAAACCCTAACTTCAATGAAAGATATGTTAAAAAGAGAAGCTGGAAGAAATATTGGAAAAGAAGGGACATGTGTGATGAGATAGTATGCTATGATTATAAGATAAAGGGACGTGTAAAGGATGACTTTTTCAAGAACATGTAAAAAAAGAAATATGAGGACAAATATAGAAAGTATAAAAAGGAAATGAAAGAAACATAGAGTGCTTCTGATGACAATTCAATTAACTCAAAATCATCACATGATGAGTAGGCTAACAAAGCCAATATGTGTTTTATAAAAAAACACAACATAGGTAACACTGGAATCTCTTATACAAAATTCCTATTATTCTGAAGATGAATGTGATTATGAGAATATGTCTAATGAAGAAATGTTTGTGTATTTCAATATGCTTGAAGAGACATCTAAAGAACTAAAAGAAAAATACAATTATTTAAAGAAACAATGTGATCTTACTTCAACTATTAAATACAAAAAATACTGTAGAAAGTGAGAAAAACGTTCATTTAATTTACGTAAACAATGAAAAAAATCTATCTAATCAGAAATTCAAAAAGGACCTGGAATGATTTACTAATGGTAAAGATACTCTAGTACAAATTCTAGGCAAAAATATTTCTCCTAAATATACTACTAGTATTGGATATCAACCGGGTAAAATAAATTTTTGGAAAAACCAAATTTGTTTCTAAATCTAGGGCCTACAATTTTACACCTAGTTCTGGAAAAAATTCATCTAGTTCAAGTTATAATACACTCTCTACTATTTCAAGCTTTTCTAGAACAAATAGAATTTATTATTCAGGAAAATTACATAATTAAAATAGTAAACTTATAATGAAGATGTGGGTTCCTAAAACACTAGACACTAATATTGCTGGACCAAAACAAATATGGGTACCAAATTCTGTTTCTATTTGACTATATTGTAGGAAAATTAATTAAAGTGCTTCTGTTAAATCTTATAGTATATGGACAGTGGGCGTTCAAGCCACATGACATGATACTATTCATTCCTCAAGAACATAATAAAATTTGATAGTGGACATGTCCCCTTTGGTTATTGTAACACACCAAGCTTCCACGGTACGCTTCTCTTTGAATAATATAGTAGCGTGTGGTGTACGCAACTTCGAGTTCTAACACACACCACAACCAATCAACGTAGCCGTTATGAATAGTAATACCCAATTTTTGAAATTTTATAAATTTCATCTCTTAAAATAGACTTCATATTTGGATTCGGTATATCGAAATTATCCAAGGGTGAAAGTTTGGCACTTTTCGGATCACTTTCATATTTTGATGAATAGTGAAAATTACTAAATTTTAATTAAAAGAAACTTTTTTAATCGAAATAATTAATAGTGATAAATAATTAATTTGAGTGATTTTAAATTAAATTTAGATTATATTTTTACCATTTAACCCAATTTTGGTCATTGGACATAATTTCACATTTAAACCGGACATAAACAAGTGTCAATCTTTTGATAGTTATTGTTTCGTAGAAACACGCATTTTGTTTTAACAGCGAGATTTAATTTTAAATTAATAAATAAAAAATCTATGTTTTGAATTTGGTAAAATTGAATTTATTATTGAATTATTAATATCAAAATTAGCTTAGGGTAAATTTTTGGTATTTTTCTGAAAACATTAAATTTTTGATGAATAGTGAAAAACACTGAGTTACTGTTTAAAACTGGATTTTTATTTAAATAATTATTTATATTATTTAAATTTATTTTAAGTCAAAATAGATACATAATACCTATATAATTTTAATGGAATTCATTGGTGTCAGTTTATAATTATTTTATATATATATAAATTTTATTGATCTTTTTCACCGTCTTTTACCCACCTCCTAGGAGAATTTGTAAATTAACATAAAACATAATTTTACCGCTTCTGTGAGTGGAATTTTGAAAATTTTAGAGACACAGTTAATATCACGGAGTAATATGTGGTTCAATAAAATTAAATATAATTTCAAAGTTTTTATGACATCCATGAATTTTATAGGTGACTATTACATGTCAGGTATGATTCAATGTATCGTTTTTGAAGTAATAATGTTGTGATGACTTTCACAAAAACAAAATACCAAATAGTGTCATAATTGACATAAAAATGTTATTATAACAAATATTATATTATTAATTGATATTAAATTACTAAAAATATAAGGTTTGGAAAAAGGACTTGTATCATGACAGTTTTATCATTAATGGAGCACTTGGGGGTCACATGGTGGTATATAGTAGTTTTATTAACTATATAATATAAAAATACAAAGTGACATGGTAAGTGTCCAACTAATTAACCAAGAGTTAAAACTAAAAGATAAGGCTAATACAATGACCCAAACCTGTATTAAATCTATTGGTTGAAATGATTTCGACCCATATTCACCTTAGTCTTTTCATAATACACTTTGAATCCATTATAAACCGAATATGAATTTATTATAAATTAATACTTTAAATTTATCCTAATGAGCCCCTCCTCCCCCTTATAAAAGACAACACTTATAACCAATTCCTCACAATGCTCAAGGCTTTTGGCTCCTCCAACCTCTGACCAACTAAGCTCCATACATCCATATACTCCTCATAGAAGCCTCACCTTAGGATGAAGGCACTTCAAGAGTCCTTTTTGGTTCAAACCAAAGGGAGTTACCCCAATTAAAGGTAAAAATTTCTCCTAGAATCTTTTCTTTTATTTTACTTCTCCACTCACTAAACTATTCGCATTATTTTCATTTGTAACAAAACAAGTATCCTAAATATATTAAAATATTTTTATGAGAATTATTCTAACTACACTAACACACACCTCTATCAAATGGGTGTGGGAACATAATGTTTCTGTGGATGGAAACCAAACGCCTAACGAAACGATGATTGTTCAATTATCTCCTACCACCTCACATGGTGGCCATTATAATGGAACTATAATTAAATATTATATTTATGATATTTATTTTTTATATAAGCTTATGTAATTCCATTTTATGTTATACAATTATTAGTTTCATGTTGTATATATATACGATAATTTGATTTGAGGAAGTGCGGACTACCGCCCCTCCAAGTTATATGACTCGTTTATACCATACATGGAACAAATAAAGGATGGTATTAATGAACATAAGTAACACATATAAGATATTATATTATACTGGAATAATAATATACCTATTTATTATTATTTTTTATTCCTTTTAAAATGAATAATGAAATGGAAGTTGAGTTCGTGCGTACGTACGGAAAACCATCTCCACGAACGCGATGAGATTCATTCCTCATCATATTCATTCAAGTATAATTCTCATTATTGATTAAAAATAATGTTTAAGGACTTTATATCATTCTTGATAAGTATAAGATACTTCCTATCCATAAAAAACACAGCTCATGTAACAAAACATATAAAATAAAACGAGTAAGTTAACACTCAAAACGACGATAATAGTAAGATATTATTAACAAAGAAATGTTAAAAGATCATATATGATATCAAATTAATGTATATTATTCTTGTATAATTTAATAAAAATCATTTAACCATTATACAAAAGATTACACTACCATCGACAAAGGTAATGTACAAGGTATGGGGTTTTCATCTCACTCTTTATTCTAGTGAGATATATGCATTATTGCCACCATTACCTTCTGTGTGGTGTATATACCGCCCTTAATTGTATACATTATGAGATAAGAATTAATTTATGTTTATTTAAATATACATAGAGTAATACCTATTTCATTTTGTGTATGTTTCTTATGTTACCAAATTGGTAAGTGTTAATTCCTCAATCGCATTACTATCCGAGATTGTTTATCTGAAAGTATTTAATGGGATGTTTTTATCATCGATGTCCATTTTTCATAAAAATGATTTCAAAATGAGTATTTTAAGGATTTGTGAAAGGTACTCGTTATCATGAACAGAATTTAATTTGTTTTAAATATTTATCTATCTAAATCATGTTAATCAATGTCCATGTTTTCAAAATGCTTTTAAGGATTTATTCATATGGACATGAATGTTTTGAAATAATAATTTTTTTAAAAAATTTCAAAGTGGTATGGGACACATTGATTCAAAAATATAATTTAAATTACTTCCTTTATAAATGTGTGAATTTTAAATGATATTACAAGAATTATATTTCTCTCAAAAAAATTTACTCATCATTTTCAATTATGTCAGCTTCCTTTACTAGATATTATTTTTTATTGAGGTTGATTTATTATAATAAATTATTACATATTGAATTGAATGAGTTATGATATGTTTGACAGTGGATGTTCTTTTTTTATACCATTCATGGTTTATGGTTAAAGTATTGACATTTCGTATGCTATTTCTAATACGAATGTTTAGGTTATGTTTCAACCTTTTCATATGAGGAATGTATTGGAGATAGTAAGTGATGGGTGGAGCCAGCTATAGATCATCGATGCATCGGTAGGTCTCATGATAAAATTAGATGTGGAATTGGTTGAGCCCCTTTCCCAATTTGATATATGGTTTTGGCCGAGGGATGAATAATTTTTAGAGGTCTTGGCCAAGGCCTCGACAAAATGTTTTAGAATGTCTGGCATTATACATTACCTCAATATAAAAATAATATTGATGGTTCACGTGGTCATTCGACTAGTAGAATATCCATGTGAATAATTAAATGGCATTATTTCATTTTATTTTTTCCATATTATGATGAAATTAATGTTTAAATGTCTTTTGTTTTAGTTATACATTTCCTTAAATGTTTATGCTTATTTATGAATGTTTCTTCTATATTGTTATCCTTAATGAGCATCTGAGCTCACCCCTTTCTATGTTTTATTTTTCCCAGGATTCTATGATATGCATTGTGATTGATATGTAGGGTTTATCCAAGGGAAAAATGGCATTCATAAACTATTATTTATATTATTTTGTATGTTATAAAGTGTAATCTAACATTCTTGTATGCAATCTATATTCCAAGACTGGTAAATCGATTGGTCCTTCATGAATGGATTCCTTGTAATCATGCCAATGTATTAAAATAATGCACTGGATCTGGGTAACTGGGGAAGGGCGTTACAGTTGGTATCTGAGGAAGTTTAGAAATAACCTTGAAAACTAGATTAAGATAAACTCTGATTAGAGCACATCACCCTAAGATAGAATTTGAGGATTAGTATAGAAGAACACCCTATAATTTTGGTATTGTAGAGATTTTGTGAGTTTTCCAAGAAATACATCCCTTTCTGGATACGAGGTAGAGGCAGCTCTGGAACAGATGTACCTAGTGGTAAAACCAGAACACACAGCTTTGAGCTAGACTTGAATGGGAACTGGTGCACGACAACGAGATTTGCTGCAATCTTGTTTACGACACTTATGGGGGATATCCTTAGGATAATTCTAATTTTCTTTACAAACCATTATGAAGGGCTTAGGAGTATAAACATACTAAAAAACATTTTTATGATTATGGATTATATCCATAAACTATTTAATTTATGTTAACTGTTTTACATGTTTTGGATTAGATATTGATATTCATAAGCTAATCTAGTGTATTCCAATATTTAGAAATGGTGCCTATTATGAGTAATGAGAACTCCAGTAATACACATGATCCAAAGAGTAAGGGGTCATATCTTCCATGGTCCTAATCCAGAATTTAGAAGGGAAATAATCTCCTACGTATTATCATCATATGAAGAAATTTTATCATGTGTTGATAAGATATGTAAAGAATTCTCAGAGTCCTATGGATTTGAAGGTAATCTAGAGAATAAAATGATGGTAGAGAGAAGGAAAGATAAAGGGAAGAAGGTAAAGAAAGATTTTCCCATATGTGATAACTGTGGAAAGAATCACCTTGACAAATGATTGAAGGGATTGCGAGTATGATATAAGTGTGGAGAAAAAGGACACCAAGTATGTGACTGCAAGGGTAAGAAAAAGGTTTCAAATATACAATGCTTCATCTGCAAGGAGTTTGGACACTATGCGAACCAATGTCCCAATCATCAGACTATTACACAAATGATTCTATTGGATAATATCAAGTTATGATACTACCAAAGATGAATAGGAATGACTAGTGTTATTATGTTTTTATTTTGTAATTATTTCATTGAAGTGTTGTATCAATGATGTACTGGAAATAAATAAGGATTGTAGTGTAGTACTTTTTCATAGAGGTTTTTTGATTTTATGCTACTAAGAAAATTGACTCTACAATGAGTAAAAAAATTTGGAAATTACATGGTTGAAGGAAAGATAAACAATAATATGATCCTAATATTGATGTACTGATTTTGGAATAAGATTGGGTTGATTCGAGTCAATTATATTTGATATTCTTGACTTCTTTCAAACTGATTAAAGATTTGTATATTCCATCATTGTTGGAGTATACAACATTTTTTGATTGATGAAGTATATCTAGTATTCTATAAGGAATAAGGGATCATGAATGTAATAAATAATATTTTATGGTAATTCAGGAAGTTTCAGTGTTTTAAAAGAATTCATGATGAAGGTATTCACATGCTATTACGAGGTAAAAATGATCTAAAATATGTTTAACATTCATATAAATTTCGGACTATGAGTTTACAGAAGTATTTTGGATAAGTCTAAAGGATGGAAGGGATTAAGTTTGAAAGGTTATTTTGGGTTTTTTATAAAAGGACAACACACAGACCGTGTGACGACCTGTCGCGTCAGAAGAAGCTTCGGGAATCGAACCAACAACCATAGTGAAATTTGGATTTATCTCCTACCACTAGACTACATGAAGTTCCTGGATGGTATAATATAGTTTCTTTTTTAAAAGGTCTTATATGTCAATTATAAATTCATTATATTTGGATCCCTATATGATTAGGATAAATAGAGTATTATTGAGTTGTATTATATTTTGTGGTGAAAGATGAGTTTGTGGTAGAAATTTATTAATGGATAAAACTATAATTATAAAGTAAGTATATATCCTAATGATCTTATCCAATCTCATAAATAAATTCATCAACATTATGAAAAGGAAATTAGAACAAAATTTTTGTCTTAGGTGGTACCTTATATCATCATAAATTTATGCCTTTGGGATTATTGGGATTTTCATAGCCATGTTCTCTACCAGTCTCCATCAGATATTGATGGTTAGATTTCACTTCCATATCCATATTTTCCAATATAGAACCCAAGAATGTGTTATTTTTGGTAACCTTCATACTTACCACTCTTTATTTTCAATAGATGCCTCATTAATCCATTTTTTGATGTAGGATTTCAACTAAGATATTTTGAAATGTCAACCCAAAGTTTCCAATACTGAGCATAAATTTTGAGGACTCAATTTATTGAATGAGGGTAGAATGTAACACCCCAATATTCCGCGGTACGCTTCTCTTTGAATAATACAGTACTGTGTGTTGTACGCAACTTCGAGTTCTAACACACACCACAACAAATCAAAGTAGCTGTAATGAATAGTAATACCCACTTTTTGAAATTTTATAAATTTTATCTCTCAAAATGGACTTCAATTTTGGATTCGGAATATCGAATTTAGCCAAGGGTGAAATTTTGGTACTTTTCTGATAACTTTCATATTTTGATGAATAGTGAAAATTACTAAATTTTAATTAAAAACATAATTTTTAATCGAAATAATTAATAGTGATAAATAATGAATATGAGTTGTTTTAAATTATATTCTGAATATATTTTTACCATTTTAACCAATTTTTTTCATTGGACAAAATTTCACATTTAAACCGGAAATAAACAAGTATCAATCTTTTAATAGTTATTGTTTCTTAAAAACATGTATTATGTTTTAACAGGGGGAATTAATTTTAAATTAATAAATGAAACTTCTATGTTTTGAATTTGGTAAAATAGAATTAATTATTGAATTCATAATATCAAAATTATCTTTGGTTTAATTTTTGGTATTTTTGTGAGAACATTAAATTTTTGACGAATAGTGAAAAACATTGAGTTACTATTTTAAACCATATTTATATTTAAATAATTATTTATATTATTTAAATTTATTTGAGGTAAAAATAGATACATAATACCAATATAACTTCAATTTAATTCATTTGATTCAGTTTATAATAATATTAGATATATAAAAAAATTTGAACTTTTTCATCGTCTTTTACCCACCTCCTAGGAGAATTTGTAAATTCATATAAAACATAATTTTACCGCTTCTAAGAGTGGAATTTAGAAAATATAAGAGACATGGTAAATATCAAGGAGTAAAATGTGGTTTAATAAGATAAACATAATTTTTGGTGAATATTAACTTTTTACTTTTATTTACCACGTTAAAAAGTATATTGGGTAATGATGTGTAAAAATGATATTATTACTACCCAAGTACATGTCCTAATTATATTGGATAAGTTTAATTCAACCGAAAACAAACATAGGAATAAAATATGATCCATTAGGTCCACTTGTATTAGATTAGGACATTTATTATTATTTAATTCTTAGAAGAGTGAAAAGATTTAAAATCAAAGTTTAAAAACTAAAACAATTTTAATATAGGGTTATACATAATATAAATTCGATTATAAATATTTATTAGAAAGCTGAGAATATTTCCTATATAATTGAATTTTAATTTTAATTTTTAGACATTAAATAATTAAATTTATTTATGACATAATAATGATGCAGTAATTACCTTATTAATCAAGGAATCAAATAAATGGTAATATAAATTTTAAAATAAATATAATTTCATAGTTTTTATGACATCCACGAATTTTCTAGGTGACTATGACCTGTTAGATATGATTCAATGTATCTTTTTCTAAGTAAACAAGTTGTGATGGCTTTCCAAAAAACAAAATACCTAATAGTATCAAAATTGACATAAAAGAGTTTTTAAAACAAATATTATATTATTAATTGATATTAAATTCCGAAAAATATAAGGATCGGCCAAAGACTTGTATAATGATAGGTTTATCATTAATGGACTACTTGGGTGTATCTTGGTGGTATATATTATTTTTATTAACTATATAGTATAAAAATACAAAGTGACATGGTAAGTGTCAAACTAATTAACCAAGAGTTAAAACTAAAAGATAAGGTTAATATAATGAACCAAACCTATCTAAAATATATTGGTTCAAAGGATTTAGACACATATCAGAAATAGGCTTTGAATAATCAAATTTATATCCATTATAAACTGAATATTAATTTATTTTAAATTAATACTTTATGTTTATCCTAAAGAGCCCCTCCTCCCCCTTATAAAAGGACACCACTTATAACCAATTCCTCACACCTCTCAAGCCTTTTGGCTCATCCAACCTCTACAAAATAAATCTCCCTACATCCATATCCTCCTCCTAGATGTCTGACTGTGGGCATAAGGAACATCAAGAGTCCTTTTTGGTTCAAACCAAAGTGTGTTACCCCAATTAAAGGTAACGATTTCTCTTATCTTCTTATCTTTTAGTTTACTTCTCCAACCCCTAAAATCTTCTCATTGTTTTTTTTGTAACAACACATGTATACTAAATATTCTAGAATATTTTTGTGATATTTATTCGAAATACACTTACACACACCTCCATCTAATGGGTGAATAACATAATGTTTCTCTGGATGGAAACCAAATGCCTCGCGAAACGATGATTGTTCAATTATCTTCTACCACCTCTCATGGTGGCCATTATGGTGGAACTATAATTAAATATGATATTAATTATATTTATTTTATATATAATCTCTTTTAATTCCATTTTATGTCATACCATTATCCATTTCATGTTGTATATATATACGATAATTTCATTTGAGGATGTTCGGACTACCGCCCCTCAAAGTGATATGACTCGTTTAAACCGTACATGGAACATATAAAGGACAGTATTAATGAACATAAGTAACACATATAAGATATTTACTCATACTATAATAATAATATACATATTTATTATTTGGTTTTTATTCCTTTTAAAATGAAAAATGAAATGGACGTTACGTTCGTGCGTACGTATGGACTACCATCTCCACAAACAAGATGAGATTCATTCCTCATCGTATCCATTCAAGTATAATTCTAATTATATGATTAAAAGTAATGTTTAAGGACTTGATATAATTATGTATTTGTATATAGATACAACCTATCAATAACAAACACTTCTCATGTAACAAAACATATAAAATAAAACATGTAACTTAACACCTGAAACGACGATTATACTAAGATATTTTTAACAAAGAAATGTTAAAAGATCATATACGATATCATATTAATGTATATTATTCTAGTATAATTTAATAAAAATCATTTAACAATTATACAAGAGATTACCCTACCCTCGACAAAGGAAATGTACAGGGTAATGGGTTTTCATCCCACTCCTAATTCCAGTGTGATTTATGACTTACTACCACCATTACCTTTTGTGTGGTTTATGTACTACACTTAATTGTATTATTTGTTTAATAAATATTAATTTATGTGTATTTAAATATTCATAGTATGATACCTCTTTCATGTGGTGTATCTTTCGTATGTTACCAAATTGGTAAGGTTTAATTCCTCAATCTCATTATTATCCAAGATTGTTAATGTGAAAGTATTTATTGGGAAATTTTTATCATCCATGTCCATTTTTCATAAAAATGATTTCAAAATGAGTATTTTAGAGATTTTCTAAAGGTACTCATTTTGAAGCTCGGAATATTAAATGTTTTAAAGATTTATCTTTCTAAATCCTTTTAATTAATTTCTATATTTTCAAAATGATTTTAAGGATTTATATATATAGACATGAATGTATTGAAATAATAATTCTTTTCAAATGCTTCAAAGTGGTATTGGAAACATGGACTCAAAAATATCTTTTAAATTACTTCCTTTAAAAATTTGTGACTTTTAAATGAATTTACAATTTGTATACTTCTCTCAAAAACATTTACTCGTCCTTTTCAACTATGTCAGCATCCTTAACATAATATTATTTTTATTGATATTTATTTATTATAATACATTATTCTATGTTGTATTTAATGAGTTATGATATGTTTGACTGTGGATGTTCTATTTTTATACCATTCATGGTTTATGGGTAAAGTACTGACATTTCATATGCTAGTTCTAATATGAATGTTTATGTTATGTTTCAACCTCTTCATATGAAGAATGTATTGGACATAGTAAGTGATGGGTGGATCCCTCTATAGCTCCTTGATGCATCGGTAGGTCTCATGGGACAACTAGATGTGGAATTGGCTGAGGCCCTTTCCCAATAGGATATATGGTTTTGGCTGAGGCCTTAATAATTTTTAGATGTCTTGGCCGAGGCCTTGACAAATGGTTTTAGAATGTCTGGCATTATACATTCCCTCATTATGAAAATAATATTGATGGTTCATGTGGTAATTCAACTAGTAGAATATCCATTGGAATAATTAAAGGTCATTATTTCATTTTATTTTTTCCATATTATGTTGAAGTTCAAGATTAAATGGCTTTTTTAGTTACACATTTCCTTAAATGTTTATGCTTATTTATGAATGATTCTTCTATATTGTTATCCTTACTGAGCATCTAAGCTCACCCCTTTCTATGTTTTATTTTTCCCAGGATTCCATGAAGTGTATTGTGATTGATATGCAGGGTCATGCCAAGGGAATAATGGCATTCATAAAGGATTATTTGTGTTGTTTTTTATGTTATAATGTGTAATGTAACATTCATGTATGCAATATATATTTCATGAATGCTAAATCGATCACTCCTTCAGGACTTGATTCCTTGTAATCATGCCAATGTATTAAAATAATGCACCGGCTCTAGGTAACTAGGGTCGAGGCATTACAGTGATAATTCCAAAGGAAAAATCTTTGGCCTTGGCCAAATTTGTAACTGTAACTCAGTTATAATTTCCAAAGTACTTTTTTTTGGTGGATTGAAATATAATATTCTTAGTATTTCACAACTATGTGATGATGTATTTCTGGTTAAACTTTAAAATGATGCTTTCAATATTTTTAATTATAAAAAGTAATATTTTTTTCTGCTTTGAGAAATTAAAATTTATACACTTTTAACTTTGAGTCCATAGTTTCTCGAAATTACTGATGTTTATGTTTTTTTTCACAAATAGTCTTGGATTTGTCCTAGTAGATTGAGACATGGTAATATTAACTCCCTTAGAAAGATAACTAGAAAAATCATAGTCAAAGATATACCCAAACTAGATTTTCCAAATTATAAAGTGTGTAATCGTTGTCAAAAGGGAAAGCAAAACAAAATTTAATTCAAACAAAATAAAAAAGTGTCAACTTCTCAACCTCTTAAAGTAGTTCACATGTGTTTTTTTGGACCATCTAGTGTTTCGTTTTTAAATGGGAAGCACTATTTTTATGTTCTTGTAAATGACTTTTCAAGATATACTTGTACTTTTTTTGGATCACAAATGTTAAGCATGCTCTAATTTCAACAAATATGCTAAAACTGTAGAAATTATTAGTGTACATAGAATTAAATCCTTGAGAATTACTCAAAGTCTTGATTTTGAAAATCAATAGTTTGAATACTTTTTTCCACAAAATGGATATATTTAAAACATTTCTTCCCCTAGAACATATCAACAAAATTGAGTTGTAGAAAGAATAAATGGAACCTTGGACGATATTTCTAGAACCATGATTTGTGAAGATGACTTAAATATTCATTTGTAGGTTGATGCTATAAATACAACATGATATATTATTAATAGAGTGTTCATTAGACTGATTCTTAAAATAATTCCAAATGAGGTATAGAATAATAGAAAACCCAAAGTAACCTACTTCAAAGTTTCTAGTTGAAAAGTCTATATCCTTAATACAAACTACAATCTTAAAAAATTATCTTCCAAGAGTGATAAAGGAATATTTCTAGGATATAAAATCTCTATTAAATCCTATAGAGTGTTTAACAAAAGAACTTACTATCTGGAAGAGTATATCCATGTCAAATTTAATGAGACAGATCCACGTGGTCATAAATCCACTCTAGAAAACCTAGTGGATGATGTGTCAAATGTGGACATAAATTTAAAATCAACTAAAAATCCTGTGAAGAATCTGTGAAATCATTGAATTCTGGAAAATCATTAGATTCAAATCATAATGAACCCTAACCAGTTGAAGAACGTGAAATCACTAGTCCTTGTTTTTCTAGAGAAATTACAACCCTTAATATCCAACATTTAGATGCTGTTGTAGGAGATTTATATAAAGGAACTGAAACTAGATATTCTCTTAAAAACCAATTTGAACATCAAGTTTTCATGTCATAACTTGATCCTAACAACATTAATGATGTTATCAATGAAGAATTTTGGGTGATGTCTATGCATGAAGAACATAATCAATTTGAAAGGATCAAATATAGGAAACTTATTGACATACCCAAAGACACATTTACCATAGGCACTAAGTGGGTGTTTAGAAATAAAGTAAATGAAGCTAGAAACATAGTTAGAAACAAGGCTATATTGGTTGCACAAGGCTATAGTCACAAAAAGAGAATTGACTATGAAGAGAAATTTGCACTAGTATCTAGACTTTAAGCCATCTGAATCCTTCTTTCTTATGCTGCAAATATGAAATTCAAAAAATATAAAATTGATGTTAAGAGTGCATTCCTAAATGTGTATATATATGAGGATGACTTTGTTGAGAAACCCCCTAGTTTTAAAAATCCACATTTTTCAAATCATTTTTTAAAATTATTAAATGCTTTATATGGTTTAAAAAAAGATCCAAGAGGTTGGTATGATATATTAAGTGCATTTTTTATTTAAAATGTATTTACAAATGGTGTAGTTGATCCTACCCTTTTTATAAAACTAATTTCCAATGATGTTTTAGTATTTCAAATTGAGAGGACCAGTTTGCAATATTCTAGACATAGAGAGGGAGGGTAAATCAGTGTTGGGGACTTTATAACCAATTCCAAATTTTATCCCTGTACCTATTGACCTTTTAGGTTCTTGATTCTATTATTCTCTTTTCCCTCTCACATGCAATAATAGAAAGCAGAAAAAATATTCACATGATATTATTACAAGGTTCACCACTCAATCAGAGTAGTTATGTCCTTTACATGCATGGATATTAGTATTGCATGGATTATACACTATAATGTTATATGATATTATAGTGGAGTGGCTAGGAAAGAAATATTTTAGCTAGTTTGAGTCCCTACACATTAGAGGGGCTGAGAAAAAATGAACTTCCCTAGACTGGGGATGACCTCGCCCAACTTGTAGCCTCTAGCTGGTTAATTATACTACCTATAGAGACAGTCTTCTTCCTTCTTCAAAATATAGGTTTGGATGTTGGTATTCTTTACTGATCATCACTTGATTACATGAAATGTAGTAAGAAAGTAATTCATCCTAATTTTTTTCTCTTATTCTCTAGTGAAATACCAATTTCACTAGACTTCTTATTTCTTCTTCATAGTGCAACAACTTACTGCACTAAAACAAATTCTATGTTCTTGGAAATAATCACATACACCAATTTGATTATTCAGGAAATAAATATCGGTTCACTTGGCACCATCTAAATTAATTATATTCTACTTGTTCATGCATGCATGTGATCATGCATATGACATTAGTTAGAACCATTTCATCATTTCTTTCTTCTTCCTCATTATACTTGTGCACAAACTTGTTTTTATTCTTTATTTATGTCCCGTTACGTGTGCATATGCATGCATGATTTCATGCATTCTCATATTCTTCATCTTATGTGAGAAACCTTATTGAATATGGTAATTTAAACAATGTCACATGACATCTTCCTTCTCTTTGTTTTCTTTATTCCAATTGAACTTAGATAGGGTTTTTATTTAGGTGTGATATTTTTCGTCAAAATAGAATGGGTGAATCCCTTTCTATGTGAGAGCTTCTTCTTCAAAGAACTGTACATGGGATCGGGCTCCTTAAACCATAGAACATTTATACATGCATGTATTCTTCTTTTTCTATTACAACACCTAAGCCCTTGGGATTCTCCAAATCAAACAAAAACGTTTATGAAATTCAACACTTGTGATCTCCTCCTTCTTCAATTGTGAACTCTTGCACACAATAGAATACAAATATTCAAAAAATAGGGAGTTCATACCTTTCTTCATGAAACCAATATGGCCACATGTCAATTTCATCATTGAATGATGTGTGGATCTTCTTTGGGCAAGAAGTGTACGACTATGGATCTTCATGAAGCTTAATGAGTGAGTATCTCAAGCACTGGCTAACTATTGCATGGATTTCGTGAAGCACAATGAAGTTTTTTACAAATCCTATCTCATTTTCAGGTTTTGATTCTTTTTAAAGCTATTTGAGGGTGTGTATCACTAGTTGAGGGCTTGCATGAACTCTTCTTCGTAGAGAAGATGGCTCACAAGACACCAAGTTTCTCTTCGCAACTTAGTGAATAGGGAGATGCTATATTTTATGAAACAGAATTTCTCGGGTATAAGAATGAAGAAACATTATTCGTCTAGGTCTCCTCCTTTTATAGTTGTGGGTATCACCTCTTCCACGTTTACAAACCGTGTGAGAGGATGCAAGGAACATTGTTTGAATGAACATAATTATTGGTGTTTCAAAATCTTGAAAACCATGAGTGAGGATTTGACAAGATCCTCAGTTTTATTTCAACTTCAATTTAGGAACCAATAATCATGCATGCATTCAAGTTCAAATGCACAATTATCATGCCTGAATCTCGCTCAGATCCTCTATGTATCTCGGACAAAAATTAAGGCCTCGAAACTTTGTTTACTTCATCCTCCTTCGAGATATCATGAATTCAAGATGTATATAGCATGAATGGTCTTGGTTAGATCCAGTATCCTTTATGGTGATGAAATAACCCTTATTTGATAGTTAGATTTCATCGATGGTGATCGAGATTCTTCTCAGGTGAGTTACAGCGGTGGTGGAAAATGCATGAAGTTGAAGAAAACGGCATAGTTGATTCAAATCCACAGGAGGATTGGACGACTTGGACTCAATTGCACAAGGCACCAGATCAGATTAGCAGTAGAGATAAAATGATCAGATTTCGTGGATGATCGGAGGATCGACAGAGATGCGGGATGAGATGAGCATCTATGATTCTATCAGCATTGTTAGAATATTGTCCCTCATAGAAACAGACATGTGGGAGAGGTGTGGTTTATCAATAAACTCCTCTTGACCACTACCCCAAATTCTCCCCTCCCCCCTCTGGTGCCTCCCCACACTAGTTCTCTATGGGAAAGATTCTACGCCCTCCCATGCCTCTTGCGGGCACACTCTTAGCACCTATAATGCATCCCTGCGCACGGGTTGATCACCATGCACACACTCTTGCCGGATTTTACACGGCCCACACATGCCTCTTTCAAGATGGCTCTGGCTAGGCTTCCTTGTGGGTTTGGTCGACCCCATGTGGTCCCACATGTTCCTCAGGTTGAGGGTGGAGTAGCTATTTTGTGGTTTAGCCTCAATTTTTTTTAATTCCCTATAAAAAAGATAGTAGATTTCACAAAAATGAAAGGCAATATTTAAATGCAAATCAACCTCATGCATAGCTACCTTAGAGTCCAATCCGCTTCATAAAAATTATTCTCCTCTTCATTTCTCTTGGGATTATTAAATTCAAAGTTATTTATTCATCTTAAAAGGAATCCTACTTTAATCTTGTAATCATTGAATCACACATGATACACGTTATTCAAACTTCTCATGATCAGTGCCTCAATCGTCAAATTTGTAACAACATATAAAATTTCCCAATTGTGGAATCCAATGATATGAATCCAAAACAATTTTTGAGATATCTTCAATTCAATAAATCTCTATTTCCTTTAGTGACCTTCTTCATCTCCGTATTTATTTTGACCAGAATTGAAAACTGTTGACAACAAATATAATCAATATTCATAATGCGGTCCCAAAAATCTCCCCCTTTGTACTTTGTTGTCAGTACCATTAATCTTCTCCTAAAATTATTGTGTCAATGTCAAAATTACCTCTTCTAAAAATGATCTCTTCTCTCCCCTTACATATTTCATTTCACTTATCTCCCCATTATTGACATGAAATACAATGTTCATGGTGGAGAGGGTATCTATCCATTCTGAAGCTATGTGCCATTAATCATTTCACTCTATGTCTACTTGAGCAATGCTCGGTGTAGAAAATAAGAGGATATTATTTAGATATCAAATTTATCCATTATCCACTTAACCCTGATACCTCATGAGATGAGAACTCATGAACTTTATGTCAAATGGATTCAAATTTTATTCCATGCGGTGGATAGTAAGTTCCATATAAACTAATCAACTTGAAATTCCTACACATTCTTCAACAAATAGATCAAAAACATTCAAGTGAAATTGATAGGATAAGTGGCCTTAGAGAAGTTTCATTTTTCTTATGCCACTAATTAACATTTTTATTCTCCTTTTGTAGAATCATCATTATTTTGAGTAACCAAATGTGAGATATTTAGGTACAACATACCTTTTCCAAAGATATTATCTTCCGAAAAACATCAGAGTAATTGAGTTTTATACTAAATGATGTTAATACTGATTGAGATACTGACTCTGGATGCTTCTTCATGTATCACCCCCTCAAGGGAACACTTCTCTACATGTATTATTAGAATATCTCCCTGAGTGCTTGCCTCATCTTCAATTCCTTATATGATAAGAAAAAATACAATACTCAATGATTTAAGGGAATCAGGTGGATCCTTCTTATTCCATAAATGTGAACAACAAGGTCGATATGATCTTCTCAACCCAGATGCTCCATTATTGACACTTTCTCAACTGATCATTAATGATGACATTAATTGTGTGGACCTCGCTATTTCCTCCATATCATTGTGTGTGAATCTTCTTTCGTCAAGGGAATTTAAAGCACTATAATCTCCAAGTGAAACATTCATATTTTTGAGAAATTATTATTAGGATGGAGTAAATTCAAAGCATCTTTTAATAGTATGACATGAATAGTTTCTCCTCACACAATGAACTTATTTTTCTTCACGCAGAATCTTCTTTTGTTATTTTAGCACAAGTCCTAGCCTGTGCATCTTCCATCTTTCTCATTCTTCCCAAATCATCTGGCCAAACCACTAGAATATCATTATGGACTGAGGCATCAATATTGGATCTTCTACATGGCTTATTATGAGTGGATTCCTTCTTATTATTTCTTTTTTATGCACCACCCTTCAACTTCTTGGATTTAGAATCCAAGGAAATCTTATATTTCTCTCTGGAAATATTCTTTGGAGAATTTGTTTTCACATTATTCATCTGATTTATTCACAAAGATACTTCTTCATTTGTACCCAGATTAAGTGGTCTTAATTTATTATCTATTTTGAGTACCTGTATAAACAAACATGCACCATTAATATGACCACTCCCATTTCAAACATCACAAATGTTATTAAACATTCCAAATCAGTTTGCAGTATACAGATATTTCTGGATCGGTGGATGTTTCTTCTTCTTCTCAGAATTTATCCCCTTGAGATGGGCTTTTTTTGTGCTTTCACATTTAAGGGGTTGTACTAACAATCTAGTTCACAATTCCCAAATCTATTATAGCACCATCATTGACAAAAAAACCTTGACTTCTTGACATATTCCTTATATGTTTGTTGAATCTTCTTCTTCATGTGTTTTCCTTTCTCTGGGGAGATATCATCCACACTCTTTCTCCTATCCACCATTTCATTTTAGTAGTTTTATTATCACTTTTCTTCATCCATAATTTTTTATAAATTTTCTTCCAACATGTACTTTTTGTAGAAAAAAATTTACAAACATTAGTACAAGTTGGTATGGATGGTGCCTTGACATTCTCTACTTCTTGTGATAAATAAATGAGTGAAGCCATGATCATATTGTCACATGTTGGAGGTATTTGGAGTGTATTATCCTCAAGTGAAAATTGAGTACAAGAAGAAACTATTTCCTTCTTTTTTGAAGACTCAATATGTGTCTTATCATGATTCGTCAACAATGCTTTAAATTCTAAACGTCTAATATTAAGGATGACTTCCTGGTCTTCAATCATAGACATATTCTCCTAAAAATCATTCTTTAATCTTTCAAATTAATCTTCATGCATCCTTACTTTGTTTTGTAACGAAGATTCATGTTCTATGATCCTCTTGAAGACTTCTTCCAAATATAACTCATTGAAATCATTACTTTTTTCAGCTCATCATCAAGTGCATGGATATTCTCTTCTAGAGTTTTATTTACTCCCTCTCTTTCTTTAAAAACATTGATCCACATTGAATAACTTAATTCAAATTCATTCTTTATTACTTCAATGGCTCTAACCAGTCTGTAGAGCTTTATATATTAAAAAAAAATTTCTTGTAATCCTTTCTCCAAAAAATAAATTTCTTCTTCCTACTGAGTGATATTTTCCTACATGTATTGAAATAATCCACAAACCAAGGATGCACTCTCTTCTAGAGTACCTTGAAGAATCATTCATACCCTATCCACTGATATTTCTTAAGAAGATATTGATTGATCATCACCACTTATGCCAGCATATTCATCATTAGGATAATATCAAAACGTACTATCATATACCTTCTTATCATTTGAGGTAGGAAGGTTATCCATATTTTTGGTGGAAACTTGATCCACCTTCTTATAACATTCCATGTCTGATGTCTCTTCAATGTCAGCCATATATGGGGAACCAGATGCTTCTTCTTCTTTAGATAAGAGGGACTTCTTCTTCATCTTTCTCTTATACATATTTTTTCATGTTCATCATGGTATTGGTAGATATAGTCTTCTTCACCGAGATAACAGAATCTTCACAGAAATTTCACTTCATTGATAACTCATGAAAGAAAATCATGTCTTCAAAATAGAATAACATCACAATATAAAATCCAATAGATTTGAACCATTCCCTTTGATACCAATTGAGAGGACCAGTTTGGGATATACCTGACCCTGAGGGAGGGGGGGTGAATCAGTGTTTGGGAATTTTTAATCCAATTACATCTTTTAAACCTATACCCCTGGACCAATTAAGATCTTTATTCAATTATTCTTTTTTCTTTGTCTCATGCAATAATATAATGTAGTAAAATTATGCTCACGAAATTTTTACAAGGTTCACTACTCAATAAGAGTAGCTACATCATTTCCATGCATGGATATGACAACTGCACAGATTCTCCACTATGATGTGATATTCTATTATAGTGAAGTGTCTAGGAAAGAAATACTCTAGCTAGTGTGAGTCCCTACAATATTCAGGGGGTGAGAAACAATCCTCTTCCCTGGACAGGGGATGACCTAGCCCAACTTGCAGCCTCTAGCTAGTTCTATAGACTACCTACAAACTCCTTAATTAGTTGAACATTCATATATGCATGTATTTTTATTTTTCTCTTGCAAACACCCATGCCCTTGGGTTTCTTCAAATCAAACACACACTTTTATGCAATTCTCCACTTGTGATCTTATCCTTCTTCAACATTGTTCCTCTAAACACTATAAAATACAAATATGATAACATGAGGGTGTTCTTACCTTTCTTCGGGAAACCAAGATGGAAAAATATCTCTTTCTTCTTGAAAGGATGTACATATCTTCTTTGTGCATGAAGTTCATGATCTTGTATCTTCTTAAAGATCTGTGAGAGAGTATCTCAAGCACTAGCTCATTATAGAATGGATTTCATGAATCAAAAAAAGTGTTTTTCCAAAACCTATTATGTGTTCAAGTGTCTGTTCTTAGAAATTCTATTAGAGGGTGAATAACACCTTTCAAAGGCATGTAGGAACTCTTCCTCACAGAGAATAAGTCTCTCGGGACTCGTGGTTTCTTATCACAAATTGGTGCATAGGGAGATGTTCGGTTTTCCAAAACTAAATATCTAGGTTATAAAACTGCAGCAACATTATTCTCCTCAGGCTACTATTTTTATAGGTTATGGGATCACCACTAATGTGTTTACAAACCATGTGAGAGGATGTAAGGATGATGGTTTGAATGCTCATATTTTTCGGCATTTTGAAATCATCAAACTCATGTGTGAGGATATGTTGAGATCATCAGTATGTTTCCACTTCAACGTGGGATCATATCTTCATGCATGGAGTCACGATCACGTGCATAATTCTCTTGCATGAATATTTCATAGATCTTCTATGTATCTCGGACCAGAATTAAGCCCTCGCAACTCCATTCGCTCTAGCCTCCTTTGAGATATAATGCACGCAAGACGTATATTTATTGCATGGTCTCGGTTCAATCCAGTAGCCTTTACGGTTCTGAAATGAACCTTCATTGATATTCAGAGGTCATCCATGATGATCAAGATTCTTCTCTGGTGAGTTACAATTGAGGTGGAATTTGTTGGAGGTTGAAAAAAATGGCTCATCTGATTCAAAAATATGGGAGGATTAGACGACTTGGATTAAAATGTGCAGGGTGCTAGATCATATGAGCGGTGGAGATCAAATGATCAGCTTTCACGGATGATCAGACGGTCCACTGAGATTCGAGATGAGATGAGCAGCTGAGATTCCATCTTCATTCTTAAAAGATTGTACCACATCAAAATGGTCATGCAGGAAAGGCACGGTCTATCAATCAACTCCTCCCGACCACTTCTTAGAATTCTCCTCTCCCCACTTCGGTGCCCCCCCACACTGGTTCTCTGCAGGCGTGCTTCTACACCAACCCATGCCTCTTGTGGGTGTGCTCCTAGCAACCACAATGCTTCCCTGCACATGGGTTGATCACTATGAGAGCACTCCTATGGGCTTATACATGTACCGCACATGCCTAATTTGAGCTAGATTTTCCTAGGATTCCCCATTGGTGTTGTTGACCCCCTGTGTTCCCACATGTGCCTCAGGTTGTGGATGGGGTAGCCAGCTCATGGGCTAGCCCCATTTGTTTTGGTAATTCCACATAAAAAAACATTGCAGAATGCACAAAAAAAAGGCAATCTATAAACACAAATAAACCTCATGCATGGACACATTAGTGTCCATGCCTCTTCTTCAACATTATTATCCTCTTCATTTCGTTTTGGATTGTCAAATCCAAGGTACTTTGTTCATCCTAAAAAGAATTCAACATTAATCTTATAAAAATTGTATCACACATGATACATGTTCTTCGAAATTTTCAAGATCAGTTCATTAATCGTCTAATTTGTAACAAAAATGAGAATTTCCCATCTGTGGAATCCAATGCTATGAATCCAAAATAATTCTCCATAATTCATCACATCAATCAATATCCATCACCAGGGAGTCCTTATTCATCTCCTTCTTCATTTTGACCATCGTTGACAACTGTAAACAAGAAATAAAATCTTTATACACAAAGTGGTCCCAACACAAATTAATGTAAATGGTATTATGTTTTAATCTTCAAAAAGTACTTTACGTATATAATATTCCAAAATTATGAAAATAGAATTTGAAATGAGATTAATGGGTGAACTAAAATACATACTTGGAATTAATATCTTTAAAAATAATGATGGTATTATTTTAAATAAAATAAAATATACTTGATATCTTCTAAATCATTTTTTCTTTGATAGCCCTAAATTTATTGACACTATAATGAGTACTAAGTGTATGTTGGATCTTGATGAAGATGGAAAATCCTTGATCAAACCACTTAGAGAGGAATCATTAGAAGCATACTATACATAACTACAAGTTGGCCTAACATTATGTTTAATATATGTATGTGTTCTCGTTTTCAACAAAACCTTAAGGAATATCATTTAAAAAATGTTAAAGGGATTTTCAAATACCTCAAACATAAACCAAATCAAGGACTCTTTTATCCCAGAGGACAATAATTTAAGTTATTTAGTTATTCTGATGCTGATTTCGGTTGTTATAAGTTAGATTAAAAAAGAACTTCTAGAACATGCCTCATTTTAAGAAAGTAACTAGTTCCATGATATATTAAGAAACAGAACATTGTTTTATTATCTACTATTGAATCATAGTACATAGCTTCTAGTTGTTGTTGTGTAAATAATTTGTGGAAAAAACACACATTACTAGATTATGAATATCAATTCAAGAATGTACCTATAAATTGTGAAAATACAAGTGCTATTTTCATTTGAATACTTCTTATTTCACACTCTATAAAAAAATATTTGGTTGAAAGACATAAATTTTAGAAAGACCATTATCAAAAAGATGATATCACCTTATAATTCATTGGAACTTAATATCATCCTGCTGATATATTCACTGAAAAATTAAATTATGAATGAATAGATTACATCTTACATGAAGTATGAATGAAAAATATTAAGTATTATGTGTACTGTATCAAAACTTATTGTTTCACTGTTTACGGTTTCACATGTCATTGTCTCCAGATTATTTTCTAACTATTATAGTTCTATAATTTACTCTCTTAAAAGTTGTTGTATCATGTTGGAGGTCTCGCAATTAAAATCTCTCGGTTTCTTTCTGGAACATACTGTTTCAAACAATACTGTCAAATTGTTTTGAAGTCACATAGTAGAGATGACACCGTGAAAGTTTGTTCCAATCTCACCGTGAACGTCTGTTCTATTTTCATCATAAAGATACAATTTCGTTTTATTTACTTATTATATCTCATATTTCTGTGATTGATTATTTAATTCATTTAAATTATCTCTCTTTTGAATTTACGATGCTTGATATTCCTATATGTTAAAAACGAAAGAGGTTTCACTCATTTCTTCACCTGAGCTCTCTTATCTCGAATCGTAAGCCCTCCTTCAACCCTTCTATTACATTTCTATCTTTTGACCATTCATTGAATTCCCATGATGAAGCCCCCATATTCTTTAACTCCTGAGGAGCACATATCTCATAATAAAGTGTAAAGGGAACCGAAAATAGTGCCCTGAGTCCCTCTAAATCCAACCCTTGTTGACAGAATAGTGGTACCAAAAAATGAATTCTTCCCTAAGTGGTTGTAGTCAAGTAATTATCTACTATTTAATGTGCTAAAAGAGAAGGGATGGAGAGAATGGTTCATAAATGATACAAGGTCTATTTACCCAAATATATTTTCTCAGTTTTATCAGTTCATTCAATTTTCACGTGATACAGAAGATGGATTTGTTGTGACAAGCTGGATAAATGGCCAAAGAATTAGATTTTATTTGATGTTATGGGATTCTTGCATAAGGATACCTCATAAAGGAATTTTGAAGGACTACCAGAGAGGTCCTCCTCCTCCAAGTGATATCCTGGTATTAGAAGAATATTTAGAAGCATGACTAGGAATAAAAATGAGTCAAGATATATTGCGGTGAAACTAGATGGTGAAACAATATTATCGTTTATGTTTTTCATAATATGATTAGTCCAAGAAAAGGATATTTTTCTACACTCAAGTATCATGATGTATTTTAGATACATATTTGGAAGAAAGGACACAATATTAACCTATGAATGTACATTATACTTCATATGTGTGAGTTGATAAGGACAACCTCAAATTCAACCTCTTTGTTGTACTCATGGATAATCTCTTCTATGCTTCATGCTAAAAGGTAGGTTGGATAGGATGAAAAATTCATTAAGAAATATGAATTTTTTATCCCAAAGGGTACAATCAAAAGAATGAAATACAGTTTGAATTAGTGGAGAAAAGCATTTGTGATGTATAATAAGAGGGTTTATGAAAAGTTCAACCTGATTGAGAATTCGTCACGACCTAAGAAAATTTCAGATACTGGTCTAGAAACAGATGAAATTTTTGACTATCATATTGTGGAGGAAAAAAGAAGTGTTTGTTGCACCTATAGGGGAATCTCTTTGTATAAGGAAGAAAGTGGACTTGTACCTCATGTTATGGTTTAGAAGTATGTACTTATTCCTAAAATAACAGTTGTATTGGAAAAAGAACTTTTTTAGAGAAGATTTTGTTTTTAATGTAAAGGAAAAGACTGTTCTAGAAGAGCATCTAGAAGAAGATATTTCTCTTGTGAAAGAAGCTTCTTTTGATGAACACTTAGTGGAACAAGTTGTTCCGGACATTATCTCATCTACTGAGCAACGAATGGAGCAATACTTTATGTTTTCTATAAAAGACATGGAAAAATATTTTGGGCATAATATTTAAGAAATTGATCAAAGAACTATATCTCTTAGTTCTTTGAAATATACACTTCTTGAGGGGATGCACCACCCTAATTTGGAATGTATTAAAATTCCTAATCCAGTTTATCAAATAACTGTGGATAAATCGTATAAATTCCCTAGCTTTTTGATGAGAATGGTTCCAAAGGGGCCTCAGTTAAAGACATAGATCTGTATACTATGTTTCAATTGAAACTGGTCTCTTCTCTTGAAGTTATTTCTTCAAAGGAACCTCATCTTATCTCATCTCATGTTCCTGATCCTTCACAATAATTATTCAACATTACAGAATAAGGTTAATTTGAAAGCCTTTGGAGCTACTTTATTGGCTAGAGTTGAAAAGATCATGAACACCCAACATGCACCTTTAACAAACCAATGTGAAAAATATTCTTCCCTACTGTTATAAAATATCATATGTCAGATTTACCCATAAATGATTCCTGAAATTGAAGAGGTCAGAATTGAGAACAAACAACTGAGTGTTTAATTGAAGTGTCTTTAAGCTATGGATGAAGATATGAAAAGAGTGTTGGAATCATGACCAGATCTTGTTTCTCATTTTCTGGATGATGATAGTGATCTGATTCCATATGATGTTTTCTCTCTAGTTAAATCTAACCTATCCTCCATAGATGAAAAAGTCACTGATAGAAAGAGGAAAATAGTTCCTGAAATGCATGAGAATGTTATTGGTCTCAACAAATTTACTAACTATTATAAGGGATGTCTTCAGAAGTTTTGAATCAACGAAATTCTCTTAAATTAGATTGTATAGCTTCTAGTACGTCTAAAGAGTCATCTCAACCCTCTTTTGATAGTGATCTTCTTAGAAGAATTGTTATGGAATAACTTCAATCAGTTCTAAGTGGATTTGACAAAGAGTGTCTATATGTTGTTGTCATGAATAGTGAGAGAGTTCTTGATTTGGTAAGAATTGACTACAATATTACAAATGATTCTGAGGAAGAAATTACTATGAAGGTGGATTTCTACTTCAATAGGATTTTCACTAAGCATGATATAGAAAACCATTTCAATTACCTTGTATTGAATCAAAAAATCTCTATTGTCACTCAGGTTTGCAAAACTAAAGTTCAAAAGCTAAAATATTTCACTCCATTGTTGGACAAGTTAATGGAACACAAATATGATTTTGAGAAAGCAATGTATTATGGTGGAGAGATTATTGTTGACTTCATCAAGTTATTAAGGCCTTATCTTCATTTTTAGAGCTCTGCAATTGTGCCTTATGAACCTGCACCCATGCATCCTAGACATCTTCCTTCCTCATTCAATACATTATCCTCCACCTATATGTTTGTCTCTTAGTCTCTGGGTTAGATCAGACATGTTATCAATGACCAACAATTTCCATGGTCTTCTACAAAAACTACCATGGCACCTTTTATTTTTTAAGGACTCTGACTTCCTCCTTTGGATGATGATTTACTCTGTTCTTCAACCTCTACCTCAACTCATGTGGATTCTTTTGATGTTTCTTCCAATAGAAATGAGAAGACAACAACTGTTGAAGAATAGCGAACACTATCTTTTGATAAGAATATTTTTTTAATTTTTTTGTTGCCTACTTTTATTGAATGAAATGGTTTTCTCCATCAAATTATTTGTGACATATAATTTTATATTCTCTTATTTTCCTTTGTACTCTTTTTAATACCCCAAATGGGGGAGAGACACATACACTATGAATATATATCTCACGCATATGATTTGTGATCATCAAAAAGGGAGATATTTTTTGAATCCTCTTGTTTTAATAATGTTTTAATGATCATAAATCTTATACATCATGAAAATATATTTTAATTTGTTTCCATTCCTGTGTTATGATGGTTGGTTTCTTTATGCTTTAAATAAATTTCTCATGATCTTGATACCTATAAATATAGACTGATTTTTTAAAACTATATTTAATTTGTTCTATAATGAATTTATTTTATGATTGATTAAGTCTAATTTATTCTATGAATATTACTGCTTAATTCTATATAAATATATTTGGATAAGTCTAAAAAACTGTGACTCTGTCACTTGTTCTGGTTTTCTGGAAAAGGAAACAGACACTGTGACCTGGACATTGTGACCCATACATCTTGACCAAGACACTGTCACCCAAAAACTATGACACAAACATCATGACCTTGAAACCATGACCCAAACAGTTTGCCCGTACACTATGACCTGACATCGAAACTAGTTTCAGATCTTTTCATGTTTGTGACATCGTTTCCTTGCTAGTACACAGTTCAATGTTTTCAAAACATCCATACACCTTGATCCTAACACTGCATATGTGCTACTGTTTCTTTATCTCTATTAAACTATGCCATCATAACTATCTCATCGTTTAGTGTCAAATAAGATGAAATTATTCCCTGGTGACACTGTTTTCAAGTGACACCATTCCTAGACATACTGTGACACTATTTGTTTAATCTATTTTTGTTGTGATTAGTTGAATTTATAATAGTCATATTAGTTTTTTTAAATGAACTGACATAGTCATTATTTATTTGTACAAATTCCACCTAACTGTACAAGGTATGAGGTGAAAAATAAATTCATCCTTTTGGCTCCAAAACATGCACTCCATGAATAAAAAGAAAATTGTGGCCTTGAAACAAATGCTGTGCTAGAGTAGCAGAAGAACATACATTCATGAGAAAAGAAGATAAACATGCATTAAGATACATCTGATGAACGCACGAAGAATTAATGAATCCAAATGTTGGGATACCATATAAAATATTCAATAACATATTTGCAATAAAAACTCCATAAGTAACCTGAGATACAACTAATTAGAAATTAGGGCACAAGACTTGTGATACTCTGTTACTCATAAGAGGACCAGATACTTTCAACATATTTATCGTAGAATTCTAGAGCTATATAAAACAATATACTGGATCAATTCTATCCTTATCACATCATATATTCTCTATTATGTGTTTCTTTATGATTTTGAGTAGTGTGTGTGACTTTATTAAAACAAACACTATCTCTGGCACAAAACTGAAGGATACAAGATATAATTCCTCTAATATCATTTTACACTTGTTTCCCCACATGGAATCGTGTAGAAGAGTTCCCTGTGTGACCTGGTAGTTTATTCCCATGATGAACTATGGAAGAGTTTGTTTAACCTCAACAGTCTGATACATTATTGTTTACCCTGATCTAGGGTGTCGATAATGTTTTTCAATATAAACTACTTAGTGGAACGTGATAACCAATGGGATTAGATTAGGTCATGGCTTGAGACCGAACCACTTGTATTATATCTATTGTGAATCTTAATTTAGTTTTCCATATTTTACTGTATAATTCAGAATTCACTATAATTACATTGATAGTTAATCTTGGACAGAAGTTATAAATATTTTCATTATTAGATTAGCTTAAAAAGTTATATCAATAACTAATATTGTAATTACTGGGAATTAATCCTTCTTCTAAGAAGTTATTTTAATAGTCAAACATTCATAACTATATTACCTTGGTTAAGTAGAATTTATTTATTTTTATTGGGGAACCATTTTGGGAAAATTTTAAAATAGAAATTTTATAGATCCACAATTCACCCCCTCCTCTTTATTACACTTCTTAGACAAACAATTATGACTTTATTAAGTTCCTTCATATCCATTTATATGAGTAAAGGGATTCAGTTTCATTGTTCATGAGTGCTTGTTTTTAAAATATTCATGCTCGAATCACTTATAAAAGTGTATGGTATTTCATGTAATATGGGAGTTATTGACCAAAATTGATTTTATATGTTACCAATAAAAATTAAAAATATGAAATAGTTATAAAATTCATTTTTTTATTTGGAGATATGTTGAATAATTTTACATACCATTAATGATAAATCCATGGATTAATTTGGTTATTTTACTCACAATTATAACGTTTTTTATAATTATTTTACATATTTAGTGCATAATGATTATAGGATATTACATAAGATAAAATAAATATATAACAGTGTGGTTAAACCTTGAAAAATGTTTCATTGCCATATTTTAAGAAAGTAAATCAAATTGACAGCATCTTCATCCTTGAATGTGATAAATCAACACGTCTCAGATGATGTTTCGTTTTTAGCATAAATATGGATGAAATGAGAGATGAAGATGAATTATACCATTATCATAAAAAACTTATAGTACATGTATGGTATTGGAGTTTTTATACATTTTGGATGAGTAATGATTAGGAATGAAAAGATAACAAATGAAAATTAAAATTAAAGAAAAGAAAAGTGTAATTTTAGCTCTTGAAATAACCTTACATGAGAGCCTCTTAATAGAAGTGGATTTCATCTTTTTATGTGACCAAGGGATACTGGTCATGGAGGAGGATCGTGTGGGGATATTAAATCATAATTTAGAAATGTCACAAGTCTTGAGAGGAGTATAGAGAGAAGGGAGTGATGGGGTTTATTTTTAGTGTAGGAGAGGAAGGTTTTCCCATTATTTTAATCATTATTTTATTATTTCTACAATGAAAAAAAATAGTATTGATTCTAGTGACCAAGAATAGTAATATGTTCTTTTATGTTTTCACCAAGCTTGATTACATCAGTCATGATTCTATTAATAGTGAATTTATATGAAAATGAATATATTCTGTAAATTGCCGTATTTTATTATTCATAAAAAAATCATGTATTTTAGGAAAAATCCAAAAAATTCACCCTAACCATTTTTCGATGTGTAAAATATTAAAATGTAGTCTTTTTTTCAAAAATAATTTTCTAAATATGATTAATTTATTTTTTAAATAAAATCATATTTTAAAAAAAAATATTTTTAAAACATTTATTTACATATTCAAAAACATAGGTACATGATAATTTCACTTAAATCCTATAAATATAATATCATATTTGAGGTAACTATTCATAAGGGTTTGTCAATATTCATAAGGTTACCATTACTATTCATAATGGTATGTTACTATTCACCGAATAATATGTTGCTCATATCAGACTCAAAATAACATACTAATTGCAAACATTTATGTCAGATTTTCGAAATTCAAATCATATGGGTATTAAAATTAAGTTTACTGGATAAGTTATAAAAATGTGGTGTCTTTTATAGAATTTGTGTTTTATAAATTCAATATTAAATTTATTTTCAGAATCATGGGGTGTAACATTAAACAAATAGACACCCAAAACAATAATTTTTCTATGGAATTTGGAGAAATAGAAACATAAACATCATTAAATAAATGAGCTACATCATCTCCCACTAGATTCTTCTAGACTCACAACATTCATAGAAAGCTCAAACATAGTACATATCATCATAACTTGGGGGTAGGGAAAGATAATAAGGGGTTAGCTCAGATACTCATTAAGGGTAAAAATGGGTGACATGTAAGCCTATACATGAGCATAAGGGTACAAGAACATGTTCATGAAAATAGAAGATAATACCTTGAATATCTAAGATCATAACAATAATCATTTCATAAATATTAGAAGTTAATAATATATGAATCATAATGAAATAAAGAATATAATCCATGAAATCATAACATAGGAATAAAAAATTCAATCATGTAAGTAACATTAGAATATTATATGATTTACAATGTATCAAAGTAATTTCTAACAATACTATCTTGGTGGTATTGGTTCATTCCCCACACCGTCTTGGTTGTATTGGTTCACTCCCATGGACATAAAAATTTTTATTTTTTCACTCCTCATTCCATATTGGTATTCATGGTTCACTCCCACGGCCATCTTAGTAGTCAATTTTCATTCACAAGACTATCTTAATCTATGTCATGAGATATAAATCATTTATCAATTCATCGGAGCATATAAATATCCCACTCATCTCATAGTGAAATAATTAATACATGTGTCATGGGATCATCGATAGTCATATCATGACCCATTAAACGAAATGTATTTTATAAACATGTAATCATATCATAATATGTGGAAAGATATTGGTTCCATAATTATTTCATGATAAACATATTATTTGGAAATAATTGGGTTCCCAAAAAATAACTTCTCAAAGAGAAACGGAGTTTAAAAACATCATTCCATGCAAAAATAATCCATTTAGAGAATGAATATAATTATTAAAATTGACTAATTTTACCAAAAAGGCAGAAGTAAAACCGATGGATATTATCTTAGTTGGGAAATAATTTTTAAAAATATTTAAAAACATTTTTGGATGAAAATATCATTTCATATTTGAAAAATTATTTTTATGAAATGAATACATTTGAAAACAATTTTTTAGAAAATAGATTAGAAAACATAGAAATGAATATTTGAAAACAATAAAATATTTTAAAAATTCTTTTTCTTTAAAAATGTTCTCCATGAATCTTTTGAAATCATTTTTGGAAACATTTTTGATAACATGGTTTTTTAATACAATAGAATTCTGACCGATGAGAGGGAGACAATTTGTTTTTTCATAAAAAACACTGTCATAAGTAAAAAAAATAGTGGAAAATTGGTAATAATTATTGTGGATATCTTGAATAAACAATGGATAAGGGAACACATGATTATTCCGGATATATGGATCAAAATATGTCATCAATGGATTGATAAACATAAATATTGTCGAAAAGCGAAGAGATTGTCCCAAGAAACTCTTATAAATATGTAACATGGGGTCACACTATCCATGTACGAAATGGAAATTACATGAATCATAAAATATAATGAAAAAATTAGATTCATTCTATATATTGTAAAAAGGTATTATATACACTTTAAATAAGAGTTTAAGAGTATAATAAAACATGAGTCTCAAAGATGAAAAATTGTTACCAAAGTTTTTTACCAATTTGTTTACTTTTTAGACATAAACCTCAAGAATAAATGTTTATAAAATGGAAATTTTAATAAAAATACATTATGGTATATTACACAAATAATTTAATCCTAGGTAGTACATACACCACAAAAAAGGAAAGAGTGTTGAATATAGCACTTATCTCACAGGAATTAAATGTGATATGAATTCCACTTAACATGTGTATTTATTATCTTTATACTATTAAATTATTTATATATGACAAATATATGTTTTTTATTGCAATTTTAAATAATAAAAATTGTATACATAATACCATATATAATTTTATTATGACCTTATATTACTTTCTGGTTTATAATTCTATGTTAAGGTTACACTTTGTGTAATATCCGTTTTTTTCACTTGTGTCCAAATTTGTTATATAGTTTATCATTATACATATATAATGGTTCCATAAATTAAATTATGATTTAAATATCCTGAATATCTAGTGTATATATATATTATTATAATCTATATCATAAATAAGTACGAAATGAAATACATTGTTCATAGAGACAGTAATTCATACGTATGCATGAATGTTGTTTCCGTATTAATAGTTTGGTTTAATAAATGAATGACAATGAAATATAAATTTATATGTATAAAATATAATTATATAATAATTATAATTTTATGTATATCCTATAATTTCAGAAAACCATTATTTAATACAATCCATTTACATTGTGAATGAATTATATCGCTTTTTGGGGGTGGTAATCCACACTTCCTAAAACGAAATTATCGTAATTAAAAAAAATGGATAAAAATTTTTGTGTCGTAAAAAGAATAAATAAGAACAAATTAATAATAAATATAATATGTTACATATATAAAAATATTTTTCATGATAATTTCCACCGTGGGAGGAGGTAAAGGAGAAATTATCAATACTTGTTTAGTGAGGTGGTAGTTCGTTGTACAAATAACCAACATGTTCGATATTCATTATTTGGAGGTGTGTGCAAGTATAAGTAGAAAACATAGCATAAATAATACTTGTATATTTATTATAATTTTTTATTCATAAAATAGTGTAACATAAATAGTGGGGGTGTAGAAGGAAAATAATGGAAAGGATGTTGATAGAAGCTGTTATCTCACAATCGTGTAACTCCTGTTGGTTTGTGATAAAAGGATTTCATGAGTAGCCTTATACCCATGAAAAGTATTCAATGTGGAGTTTAGTAAATTTTAGAGATTATTTGAGAATCATTTATGTTCTACAAGGGGAATTATATGTTTCAGTATATGGGTAAAGGTGTTGGTTTTTTAAAGGGAAAGTAATGGACACACATTGCATTGTTGAAAACATGTTTGGTAAACCGATGTATTTACCTAAAACAATGTCATGAAAAATGCAAAAAAAGTAGGGAAATGGAAGCATTATGGAAGAATAATGTCCAAACAATGGGTTTTGGATATGTGAATTGGTCTTTTTGGGTGTTATATTTAATGTATCACCTTATGAACCTAATTTTTCTCTTAACTATTGTAATTAATTTTATTCACATTCACTAATATTTTTGATAAAAAACTAAGTTGAACTTATTATAAATTATAAATTTTTCTGATTCCAAATATAAAATACATTTTTCCAAATTCTAATCAAAATAGTGGAAGAAATTAATTTAAAATTAATCTCATAGATGGGTCTGAAATGCAGGTTTTTAAAGTAAAAAAATGATCAAATCTTTGCGATGTTTTTATATAGAATTTCAATATGAAATTAGTTCCAATAACTAGAATTGGATAAATGGATAAAAATATTATCTAACTAAACTATTAAACTTATTAAAAATATAATTTATCTTTAAAAATAAATTAAAATAAAAAATAGTTATCGATTAAAATCCGGTATTTTTCATTATTCATCCAAAAATCATGTGTTTCAGAAAAATCCTAAAAATTAACCCTAAGATAATTTTAACATAAAATATTCAGAAATTATGTCAATTTTATCAAATTAGGTTCCCAAATTTGTCTAAAATTAATTTTTATATTTATCATAGAATTACATTAAAATTCATTCCTTTGAGGAAACATCATTTTTAATCATAGAAGGGATTTAACAAAACTAATATATTTTTTTCTAAATATATTTTATTTAAATAAAAAAATTTATAAACTATATTTTAATTTTTTTTATTTCAATTCATATAAATATTTTTTAATAATATGTTATAATTGATTCATTTAAATAATTATAAAAATAAAATGATGTTTCGTAGGATTATTGGTGTAGCATGTAAAGTACACCATGTTTGTGTTGCATGTAACATATGTCAAGTATGTGTTGTTAATATCAAAAAATGATGTAGTTTCATGTGAAAAGAATGTATTAATTATTTTCTTTAAGGATATAAATGAGAATTTAATTTATTTGACAAACCATCCACAATAACTCAGGGTGTTGTATTTTACCCACAATAAAATGAATTTCTCATTCGAAATTCATCACTTTGGTAAAAATAATGAGGATAATTATGCTTTGTAATATCCTCAAGTTACCATGTAGATTACTTTAACTAGTGATTTCTTTGACTGGGTGAGTGGTCTTGTTTCATAGAACAATCTATGATCGATCAATAATTTCAACACGCTGTTCCTTGTACGATAGATCCTTCTATAGTGGTATGACCATTGAGATTAGTACATGTGAAGGGTTATGTATGTACTTCCTCATGAGATATACATCGAATAGATCATATACATGGGATATATTTATATTATGTTCCCTAAAATAGGCTATTATCCTAATACGATCAATAATTTCAAATATCTGAATATACATAGGGATTAGTTTAAATTTCTTCACGAATCACATGAATTTATTCAATGGCGAGATACGTAGAAAAAAATTTCAACATCATAAAATTTTTGAACATACATATGGTTATCAACATAACCTTTATACCAAATTTGACCTATAATGGTATCTTACTGAAGTGTTCTAACCTTATCAACAATTTCTTCAGCGATCTCAGGTCCCATTAGATTTTTTAACCTCGTCCAAATACATTGAAGATCTACATTTATTCCTATGGAGGTATTCAAACAATTCCATGTGAATTATTTAGTAAAAGATATTTTTGTAAGAAAACACAACAACTAGAAGGTATTGATCCCAAAAATCTTTTAAATCAAATTAACAACATATCAGTATATCCTCTAGGGTTTGAATTATTCTTTGAGATTGACCTTCTATTTGAGGATGATAAATAGTGCTGAAACTCAATTCGGTTTGAAGTGCCTATTGTAGAGATCACCATAACATTTAGGTAAACCTCAGATCCCAATCTATTACTATATATTGTGGTAATCCATGCAACCTTAACACTTCATTAATGTATATACTCAAAAGATAATCAAAAGAAAAATGTTCATTGATAGTAATGATGTGTGTTGACTTAGAATAGAAATTGACTACCACCCATATATAATTAAACTCTTTATAGGTTTTGTGTAGCATAATGAAAAAATCCATAT
This sequence comes from Viscum album, assembly GCA_963277665.1. Taxonomy (NCBI): domain Eukaryota; kingdom Viridiplantae; phylum Streptophyta; class Magnoliopsida; order Santalales; family Viscaceae; genus Viscum; species Viscum album. The sequence continues at coordinate 911,106,359 of OY728148.1, forward strand.
TGATGTTATCCCATTTTAATTCTGGTATGGGTAATTTATGAAAAATACCTTTAGAAATTTGCCTTTAAGCATTAACTTGCTGGCATAACAAACACTATGATACACACTCTATGAAATATCTCTTCATTAAATCCCACCAGAAGTATTCATTCAAGTCCATAGGCATATTTTTACTTCCTAGATGAATATAAAATGATGAAATATGAGATCCTTATAATATCTTCCTCTTCAAATATGGTAAGGAAGGAACACATAATTAGTTACTAAATCTTATCATTCCATCTGGGACAAGGCTAAACACAGGAACATTTCTGACTTTCTATTTTATCTCTTCATCTGCCTTCTAATCCTCTTAAATCTATACATGGATATAAGGTTTGAAGGGTCATTTTAGAAATATAGGATTTTTTCGAATTCCTTCATTATTTCTAGATCCATCCTTTAAAAATCTAGAAATGTTGTATGTTTGTGATCCTCATCATGGACAATCTAGCATGATCCTTTAGACTCAAATCATCAGCCACCATGTTCTGTATCTCGGGAGTGTTAGTGTATTCAGCAGTGATAATCTATTATCAACACTATTTTTTTCTCCAGTTCTTTTTAAAACATTCTATGTGAATATATATTTTTGAATTTAATGATCGTTATATATATCAAAAAAATTCCATAAATATAATGGATCCATATCATTAATGAGAAGACTACAGCTACAAACAGCAAAGCGTGATTTGGGTATTGTTTCATATGAATATTCATCATTCATGAGGAATAGTCTATAATTATGTTATGATTTACATATGAACACATCCCAAACCCTTATTTGGTGTATCTATATAGTTTACAATACCCTATCCATTATAGGGTAATGTAATCATAGGTGCACTGCCCATCATTTTCTTCAGTTAGTTGAAATTTTCATCACATTTATCTGGAAAGAGGAACATGACACCCTTCCATGTTAAAATTGTCAATGGATAGATAGACATGAGAAATCATCTAAAAACTATCGATAATATCTAGATAAATCGTGAAACCTATGGATCTCAATAATAATTTTTGGTCTATTCTATAATTCAATAGATTTTGCATTAATGGATATACTACTATACCATCTCATGAGATTACCTAAATCCAATATTAAACAATTTTCAGCGAAAATTAACACTTTTTAAATTTATCATAAATATTCTAATACTATAGTGTCTTCAGTGAAATTCTCAAGTGATTTTCATGCTATACCTTTCACTTTGAATAAATAAAAATATCATCCATAAATTCTACCACAAACATATCAAGGTAATCTACAAAAATACAATTCATTAAATCAATGGAGATAATAGTGGAATAAGTAATACCAAATGACATCACAATATATTCATAGTGACCATAATTTTTATAGAATTACATATTGTGTATATCTTATTTCTTAAACGTTAATTGATGATAACTAGAAAAAATATCAATCTTGAAAACATATTGAGCTCCATGTAGTTGATTAAACAAGTGATCAATATAGGGAAGTTGATTCTTATTATAGATTCTGATCTTATTCAACTCTTGATAATCAATTCCTAGTCACATTTATCCATCATTAATTTCCAAAAAGAGAACTGCTGCTCCCTATGGTTATATAGTTGGTCGAAGGAATCCCTCATCAATGTTTTTTTGGAGTTTTTTTTCAATTCCTTAAACTCAATCAGGGATATTCTATAATGAGTATTTGAAATTTTTATGGAACCGGGTAGGAGTTCTATTAAGAAATTTACTTCACATTTTGGTTCAAGGATAGAAAAGACAACCCAAGATAACATCCACAAAATCCTGAAAAGTATAAATATCATCGATTTTGATCTTCTCCCCAATCATTTGAGATAAAAAACCCTTCAAAATCGATATTAAGACCCATACATTGGATGTAATACGCAAAAGAAGTCAATTATTATCCTCACTTTGATGGATGATCATATGATGTTTATAAATATCAAATGAAACATTATTTACCTGATAATTGATGTGCGATATATATATAGAAATCCAATCTAGGCCGAAGATCTCATCAAATTTGACAAAATATTAATGAAAATACTTGCAGGATCCACATTCCCACAAACATCAATCAGAGAGAAATCGTAGACTAGAGATGAAGTCATCGTACCATTATGGTTTTTCACTATTAATTCCAAATCTAATTATTTTGGATGATTCTTAACAACCTTAAAAAATTCATTAGGGATGAATTAGTGGGTGGATCAAGATTAAAATATTACATTAGTAGTTTTAAATTAAATTTTAAGTGTAACTTTCAACATTTCCTTTGCACACCCCTCATCAGAAATATAAATTTCATGAGATTTCCCCATGACACATGGCTTAAGTGATTGTTGACATTGATCTTCATCGCCATCCCTTGGGTTTGGGAGTTGGTTATAGTAATTCTCATTCTCTTTAAACATGTATCACTGAATCATGGGAGGCTTATTATGTGTTGGTTTTCAACATTAGTGTTTTGAGATACCTTCTTCCCACAAATTCAGTAATGAAATTTTAAATGACCATCCCTTACACTTATAACACAGTGGTTATACCCCTTAAGGTAATTACCTTTATGCATCATCCCACACATAGATCATAAAAGAGATCTCATCTCTTTTCTTCATGGTTTTTATATTTTTCATTAACCTTTTTCTTCCTTTTCCAGTAAAAAACATGAGATTGATAGGTGACACCAACCTTCATTTCAACCTTGATTTCACAAAGCACAATGGATTCGTTGATACTAATGTCTCTTATTGAAAACACCCTTTTATGACTTGGATTTAAGCCACTTATGAACCTATCAAATTTAAATTTGTGTAGGATGATAAATCCTGAAGATTACCTATCATAACATGTTAAAATATCATCGTAGTTACCAACATATTCCTCATACCTTTTCTCCAACTGAGGGAACTATGTCTCTCTTTTGGTACAATAAATTAAATTAATGTAATTATTAAAAAATAAATTCTTGAACTAATCACATTCCCTGGATTCAATAACATTATACTACAATGTATTCTAAATTAAAGTCCACCATTGATCCTCCTTACCTTCTAATAGTTAAAAAACGAGAATGATATTCTCAAGCTCCAAACACTAATGAATAGAGAATATATTTGTTGTAGTACTAATCCATTCATTATCATCAATTTTGTTAGAATACCCTCTAAATGATGGTGGATGATGCCTCATGAATGACTCAATATAATTTTCTTCCCAAATGATTCATTTAGATGTCCACCAGGATTCATAGCTTGAGAATGCTTTGTGATCATAGAAATGTGGTTTTTCATTCCTACTCCCATATAATTCAGTTTCTCTATAAGAGAATCAATGAATTGTTTTTCAAAATTCCCATTATCATGGTTCTTTTGGGCTCCAACCATTGACTAAAAAAATCATAGAGTAATAAATAGTTATCATAATGCGGAACCAAATAATAATGAAAAATAATATATTGGATGTCTATCTTATGGAACCATTATTAATATATGAAAACGTAAGTTTATCATAGGTTATTTATAGCTGTCTTATAATTAAATCCTTCATAATTTTTTGTAATTAGTTTTTCAATTCCATAAGAATAACTCTCAGGATTTTTAAACCAAGTTTGTAGCGAGGTACGTTGTCGTGTTCCCGATTACCCCATGTTAGGAACGAAAATATTATGTGAGTTATTACACTAAGGTACATCTATTCCAGAGGAAAATACCCTATTAGTATCCATACATGGGTGTATTTCTTGGAACAGAATCACTCTATCCTTCCACAAAATTATAGATAATTTTTCTATAATTTACCTTATCCATAGGCATGTCCATGGGTTTCTTTCTATGGTTTTCTCATCCATGATTTCAATGGATAACTAAAAAATTTCCATGATATCAACTATAACAAAACTCACTTTTACAACTTAAACATTGCAAAATGTTTTAGAAGTAATTTAAAATAATACAAAAAAAATCGTAAAGACTATAATTTTTCTAATCCCTATGGAAACATGGATACATAAACATTCTTAAGTAAATGAGCTACATCATCTCCCCCAATGTTCTTATTCACTAGAACCCTTCTTAGAGACCTCAAACATATGAAATATTACCATAACCTGGGGGAAAGGAAACAACAAATGGTTTGATATTAGATAGTAAATAAATGTAAACAATGGATATGTGTAATCATAAACATGATCATAAGGGAATGAGAACGTGGTCATAAAAATAGAAGATCATAACCTATATATCACGGTACATATTAAGAATCATTAAAAATATTAGAAATTTATAAGTCAAGAATCGCAATGAAATAATGACCAAAAGCCATGAAATGATATCATAAGAATAAAACACGGAATTTTGGAACACACATAATAATATAATATAATATCCATAGTTGCCAAGGAATCACCTCAAAGATCGTCTTGGTATTTTGTGTTCAATCCCTAGACACTCTATGAAGTAATTGTTCACTCTGATATCCATATTAGTAGAATGAGTTTAATTCTCTTATCATCTTGGTAGTCAATGTTCACATTCATGGCCACCATAGTAGTCAGGGTTCATTCCTAATACCATATTATTCTATCTCATGAGATATAAATCTTCAACTAATTCCTTGGAGAGAGATATATTTATGAGCCATCTAACAGATATATCATTCATACATGTGCCATATGATCATAAAAATTTATATCATAATCCACGAAATAAAATATATATTATAATTATGTAATCTTATAATATACATTTTAAAGCCACCTGTTTCATAATCATTTCATTATAAACTTAACCTGTGAAAAGAAATGGGTTTCAAAATCGTATAACCCATGAATGATAAATTAGTTTCAAAAAAATCATTCCATCAAAACATAATACATTCACAGAAGGAATATCAATGGAAAAATTTTATAATTTCCCCATGAAGTCTTTAGTAACACAAATGGATGTTATCCTAGATAGAAAATAATTTTTAAGGATCTATAAAATCATTTTCTAGGAAAATTATTTCTTCTCCTTAGAAGCATTATTTTTATAAAATAAATAATTTTGAAAACATTTACATTAAAATATATTTGAAAACATAAAAAATAAACATAGAAAATAATAAATCTTTTTTAAAATTTAATTTGCCCTTGAAAATTATCTTAATGTATCTTCTGAAAAAAAATTGAAAACATTTTCTTAAATATGTTTATTTGATTAACATAGAAATATGATCAATGAGAGAAATACTGTGAGATTTTACTTAAAAACAATATCATTAGTACCAATTCATGGATAATATGGTACTAAAACCAAAGGATATTTTGAATGAAAATTGTATAAGTATAATCATGACAATTCATGCGATATGGATCAAAATAATTAATTAGTGGAATCATTAATGTAAACAATCTTTAATAGTGTTTTGATTGTCTCAAGAAACTCTTATCATGAGGTTCCTTGGGATCATAAACTCTATGTAAGAAAAGGAAATTAAATGAAGAATAAAATATGATTAAATAATTATTTTCGTGATATATCAATTAAAATGGAAATATATACACATTTAAACATATTTTAGGTGAAAAACAAAACATGAGTCTCAATAATGAAAAATTGAGATTTTTTTCCCAATTTGGTATATTTTGAAACAGTTTCTCCATGAATGAAACATCATAAAATGGATATATTATTAAACATAAATTAATTTATAATATAATTAAAATAAGATCAGAGGTAGTAAATATATAACACAAATGGAAGGAGTGGAGAACATAACATGCGTCTTACGAAAATAACAAGTGAGATGAAATTCCATTACATTCTGTCTTGACTCTATTCTTACTCATACAAGATTATAGTATAATAAATATAAATTATTATACATCGTTTCAATTATATTATTATTATACATAATACCATATATGGCATTATTATGACCTTATATTACCCTGTTTTTAACAATCCAATGTTAATGTTTCACTTCTTGTAATATTCACTTTGTTCTACGCATGTGTCTTAATTTGTTATCCCATTCGTTATTATACATATATCATGATTCCAAAATGTAAATAATGTTGTAAATATCATGAATAGTCACTATATTTTTATTATAATAATATACATCATAATTAACTATAAATTGGAATACACCATTCATGGGGACGATACGTTGTACGTACGCATGAACACTATTTCTATTTTAATTGTCATGATGAAAGAACGAAAGAAAATGACATAAAGTGTATATGAATATAATATAATTACATTATAATCCTAACTATATATACATCATATAATTTTGATAAACCCATCCCCAATAAATTCAATGTAGTTCGTGAACAAATCGCATCGCCTTGAGGCGACGGTAGTCGACACTTCCTCAAACAAATTTATAGTAATTTAAACAAATAAAAAGAAAAAATATGTGTTTTTTAAAAGGAATAATGAAGAATAAATAAATATTATATATTATGTATTATATATATAATAATATTTTCATTAATAATTTCATCAATGAGTGGCAGTATAGAAGAAATGAAAAATCATTGTTTAGTGAACCAGTAGTTCACCGTACACGTAAATAGAATGTTCAATATCCATTAAATGGAGGTTTGTGTAATTTTAGGTATAACCATTATCATAAAAAACATATGATTATTCTTATAATAGTTTTTTCAAAAAAATAATTGAGTAAATATAGTGGAGGTGTCTAGAAGGAAAATATTGGAAATGATCTTGAGAGAAGATGTTGCCTCTTAATCAGGTAACTAATTTTGGTTTGTACCAAAATGATTCCTTGAGAAACCTTATTCTGAATGGAATGATTATAGTAGGAAGGTAGAAAAGTTTAGATATTATTTTATCATATTTTAATCTATATAATGAGCATGAGAGGTGTAAGGAAGTGGGTAGTGGTGTTGGCCTTTTGTAAGGAAGGGCGAGAACACACATTGCATTTTTAAAAACATGTTAGGTGTAAAAACGTTTTTAACAAAAAAAGTCGTACAAAACCTAATAAACTCAATCATTTAAGGTTCAAAATTGATTAATGTATATAGAAATTGTTTTTTACATATTTATAGGTCCTTTGGGCATTATATTTATGGTTCAACATTTTATTAAAGTAATTTTTATCTTATTAGATGTAATTAATTTTAATCACGGTCACTAATATTTTTTAAAAAAATAAGTATTACCACATTATAAATTATAAATTTTTATTATTCCAAATAAAAAATACATTTTTCAAAATTCATTTCATATATTTTGTTGAAATTAATTTAAAATTAATCTCAGAGTTGAGTGGATAATGCTAGTTTTTAAAGTAAAAATAGTAATCAGTGGTTTGATAAGTTTCTATATTCTATGTCAATGTGAAATTGAATATAGTGACAAAAATGGGATTAATTTATAAAATTATCATCTAAATAAACTATTAAACCAATTAAAAATATAATTTAACCCTATAAATAAATTAAATTATTAGAAATATTTGGATTAAAATCGGGTATTCTTCCACATTCATCGATTTATGATGTTTTTAAGAAAAATCACAAAGATTTAACCTATTCTAATTTCAAATTTCAAAATAAAAAACTAAATTTCATTTTATCTAATTAAAAATTTAAATTTTTTTTAAAATATTTTTATTATTTTTCATATAATGATAGTAAAAGTAGTTCAATCTAGAGAAAAATATCTTTAAACAAAGAAGGGAATTAACAAAAATCATATATTTTATTATCAATATGTTTTAATTAAAATAATTATAAACTCTATTTGAAACGTATTTATTAATATTAATATAAAAAATTTGAATAAATATCTTATAATTATTTAATTTAAATAATACTACAAATAAAATTATTTTCCTAGAAACATTGGTGTTGTTTGTAGAGTACGCCAAGTTGATGTTTCATGTAAAATATACCATATTGGTGTTGCAGGTATTTTATGAAAATATTTATCTAGGAGAAAGGAATGTTGGACATAGTGTATTGCAGGATATAAATAAATATTTATTTTATTTTAAAAAAGATCCAAAAAAACAAAGGGTGTTATATGGAAGGAAAAGTTTGAGGGGGAGACAATTCCTGCAAAACAAGTAGCCTGAGAATATTATTTTAAAGAAAACTAAGATGGATGGAGTAATAATTTTAAATAGATTCCATCCATCAGAAACTATTTTTAAAATATGTGAACAAAACTGACACTATTAAAGTGGATTCATTGTACTATTTCTGTCACCAAAAATGTATCTTAAAAATTATTGGAGTTAGAAAGTGATGAAATAATAGGAAGAAGAAAAATCTCTTATTCCTGAAAATGATTTGAATGCTACAAAAGTATAATGAAATTATATAATGTAATGTGTGTATTATTATCATATGAAATGATATTTTATGTTGTTGGAGGATGTGAAATATTTTAATGAAGGAATAATGACATTTGGCAATGATGAATCTCTAAGAATCAATCGTGTCGGATACGCGATCATTTGGAAAAGAAAAATAGAAATCCATGAAATATTTTGTTTTTGATGGTATGAACCATATTAATATTAGTTTTTATAAAACAATATTAGGGTTACAATGATATCATCGAAAAATATGGTTTTTTTGTGAAAATTGAATGATATTTACATGGGGACAATACACCATTGGCAATTTTTTTAATGTTTGTGAAATAAAAAAATTATTGTTACTTGAGTATGGTGGAAGAGAATCCATTTTTGCTTAAAATTCAAGGACACATGTTTCAAAAAAACGTTAGAAATTGTAAAAATTGATATAGTGTTTAAAAAATTCTTGTTTTTCAATGATGAATAGATTTTTGTTGCACTATTTTCCAAAAATGATAGATTTCAAACTCAGTTCATAAGAAAGCTAAGATTTGTTCAAAAAAACAAATGGACCTTATTCATTCCAATATATAAGGTCTAATGAGAAAAAATATAAAAAATATAGGTATGTACATTATTACATTCATTTATATTTTTAATATCCTTATTTGTGTTATGTATATGAACCATAAGTTAGATAATTTCAAAATGTAAAAAAATTTCAGAAGGATAGCTGATAAAGAATGTGAGTATTCACTGGAGAAGATGATAATTGATATCAATGGTGAATACAGAAATGAGAGATTTGAATGTAATATTGGTAATAATAGATGTGTGAATGAATATAGTTCTCAATATACTCCACATATAAATGTGGATTCATAATGAAATAATAGAAGTTTGGTGGAAATGGGGAGAACTATATTACATGTACATAAACGTTCTCATTACTATTGGTGGAAACTCATGAGTAAAAATTTGTTTATTCAAAAAGGATTTTTCCACATCCCAAGATCACATATGTATCCATAATAATTTTTTTATGTAAAATCCCAAGTTTGAAACACTTGAGTGTTTTTTAGATTCAATTATTTATAAATAAGAAAGGTGGAAACATAGTAATGATTGAACAGTATGAGGATGATAGAATAGTTCATTACTATGAAATGGAATGTAAAGGATATAGATATTTTGAAAAAAATTAAATTCAAACAATTGTTGAATCAATTTATGTTAAATTCATTAAAATGACTTGAGGATGACAAAAACATTAATTCTGAAATGGAATTTGAGTAGAAATGGTTTGATAACAATTCAGATATAGATAGAGACAATTTTAATCCTACTTAAATAGAAGAATCATACATAGATATTTTATTGATGAGGAAGATGATCAAAAATATCATTCTGGGCTTAAAAAAAATTGGACACTCAAAATAACATCATATATCATCATAATATGGTTCAAACAAGATTATAAACATATGTCATTACGCATACTTGATTTTATTCAAAAGTGAAACCAAATGATGTGAAAAAATATATTGAGTATCTGGAATGGGTTTTGGACATAAATGAAGAGTTGTATTATATTAAAAAGAATGAAACAATATAAATCATACCCAAGCTAGAAAACAAATAACACAATTGGAACAATTTTGGTTTTCCATAACAAGTTCAATGAAGAATAAAATATGATATGAAAAAAAGCATTATTAGTGTGAAAAGGGTATTAAAAAATTGAAGTTATTGATTTCCAAGTACCATTTATTCATTGTAAATATTAGAAAAAATTATAATTTTTCTTGGTATTATTGTACAAGAAAGTTACAATATCATTTGAATGGATTGTAAATCCAAATTATTTAATGGTAAACACCATATAGATGTTTTTGTTGAACATCCTTATGTATTTTTTTAGAAAATATGAAATCAATATGTGCATATTGAAGAAGGATGTTGTGTGATAAATAAATTTCTAATATCATGGTATTCCAAACTAGAGTCATGCATATGGAATATGGTTTTACAAAAATTAAAATATTATTCTAATCATTATGTAATAGAAATTCCAATGTATTCCCTCATTGTAATTTTTTATTTTGATGATATTATCATTTCATGGAATGATGAAAGAATTTGTTAAAGATTGTATATAGAGAAGAAAACAGTATTTGATAATTCGGCGATGAGGGAAATGAAATCATTTCTAGTGATAAAAATTTTACAAAAGAATAAACATACATTTATTTCCCAATAAACGTATGATATGTATCTTAGGAATTTGTTCGGCACGTAAAACACAAAACCCATTTCCACACAATTTTTTGTAATAAAGATTGGCAAAATTTTAATCACCCAAACATTCATTAATAAAAATTAATCTTTATCTGATTAAATGACTCATTTTGTAAATTTTTTATATATATGTAAAATTAATTCAGTTTATGTTTTTGGATTTTTAAAATACCATTAAGAATTGTGATCGTTTCTAATATAGTTAGTGAACTATGATAACCTGATTTGTATAAATATATGGCTTTAACAAATACAATTTACATAGAAAAAAGAAGTGTTGTCCTCATCCAGTATACTTGTTTTGTACGAAGCCCATTTTTCAGAGATTATAAAGAATCTGGCGTCATTGTGATTCCCTCTTGACCAAGTCTAAGATGAGCTTGAACACATTAAGCTTGATAAGAACTGACTATAGGAGAAGTGGAAGTTAATAGTGATTACCACCAGAGAAATGTTCTTATAGCCATCCCAAGAGAATGTCACCATCACACACCTTACCCTTCAGTTTTATGTGTGTTTTATAAAGAGTTATGTAACAAGACCTTGGCACTATTATTATGTGCATTATCTGTTAATATAATAATGAATATACATTCATTTTATTATAGTTACATCGTAAATAGTTTTTAAAGCACAAATAGTATTTTTAGTTATTATATAACTAAGAAATCTATATTGATGAATTAATGGATTTTTTATTTAAATAATATTTTAATAAAATATTATTAAATTACTTTTTATTAAATATAAATTTTCATTTAATTTTTACCAATGCAATTGTAATTTTTATTAAATTTTGAAAGCTATTCTTATCAAAACCCATGATTTTTTGATAAATGCCAGTTTTTTTATTTACAAGGTAATAATTCACATATTTAAATAATTTTAGAGATAAAATGAATATTATTTTTGGAATCAGAATGTCAAAATTATCCAATGATGAATTTTTAATTGTTTTTTGAGATAGTAGAATTTTTGGGTAAAAAATAAATACCGTTTAAATATATAATGTGTTTTATAACATCATAATGACCCAATAGTGTTGTAATAAAATACTATAAATGATATTTTTGGCCAATATATTTTTTAACTGTAAAATAATGTAATTTTAGTTTTTTTATCTTTATTTTTAAAAAATTTGTGGACCCTCCAAGAGTTATAAAACATTATCACTTTATAAATGAATTTTTTTGATATTGTGACTCGCCTCTACTAAGCCACCTTATTATTTTAAGAAGATCATCCCATGGCCTTATAAAATATTTTTTCCCACTCCCCTTTGGAAAAAAACAATGGTCAAGAACCATGGGGTGGATTATGGTGTTGATTAGTTTAAAGTTTGGTGACCCAAACCAAAATAATAATGATTCCCCTATCTATTCCTATATAAACCCACACAACCACCCACTATATCCTTACTAAAAGCCTTTTGAGTTCATCTAACATATTCCCTTTTCTCTCTATAATCCCCCAGGGTTCCCCAAGCTCCCAAGAAGCTTCTATCAAGCCTCTCCCAAGCCATTGGGATCACACTTCCAATTAAGGGATGTCATCCTTTCACATTTTTGTTCAATTTTATTTAAGTTGTTATGCCATTTTGTTTTCAATTAAAAATGTTAGGGTAAGAATTCACACATCCCCCTTACTGCCCTCTTTATGGTTGGATGATGGGCGACCCCTCTCTCTCTCATTAATGCCTCTCATTTACACATGTTACCACACTGAAATTCCGTGAAGGATTTCTCTCTCCACTTTTATAAAGACCTATAATTTCAATGTAATTTTTTTTAATTATATGGGAATTCTACGGGTCTGTGAAAATTTACAGCACTTGATTCGGAGGCCTAGAGTGCCTGGAATGAATTTATGAACTTTTTTTGGGAACATTCATAAAAAATACGAGCATGTTTTTAGGACATTGAAACCGGTTCTCAGAATTGAAATCTGAGGGCACTGTTGAACTCGTTGTGCCGATATTCACTTAATTAGACTTTCACCTCAGCGGTAGATGTTCGAGGGTTGAAGTTAGGTTTTGGGTTTTTTGTGAATGAATAAAATAAAAATAATGTTGTGTAGATTTATATTTATTTTTATTCCTTGTGGAAGTTGAGATGTGGGGACCACCAAACCTAAACATCACATGAGAGGTTATGGAGGTGGGGACCACCAAGCCTAACCTCCCATGATAGGTTATGGTGGTGGGGACCACCCAAGGATAAAAAGTCTTGAACTCTCTATTAAGTGGAGAGAAACCTCTTGAGATCCCCACTTAATGGTGTCACCACCCCATTTAATAAATTTATTCCAACCTATGTAATTAATTAACACAATTCTAATTTTATGCCAATAACTTAATAGATACTTTAAACTATTATTTTGGGATACATTTCATTTTGGTGGATTGGGAGAAAGGAAATGGGAGAAAATATCTCCAGCGAAGAATGCCAATGAAGAAAGCTTCTCCTTCGAAGAATTCTTCTCCAAGCTCCGTCAAAGAATCGCGGAAGACAAACTTATCCACCTATGATCGAGGTAACGCCGATGTCACCAACGTCCATCTATCCCAAAATTTCGGGTTCGTAACAACCATTGCAGGAGGATAGGTTATTGACATTCATGTTCATGTTATTGATGAGCCATAAGATACAACCCTAACGTAGAGGGTATGGGCCAAACCAACATGGCCCAATCCTTTCAAAAATCATGGGATGTTTTTTGTGAAGAAGGGGGATGAAAACCATCCATGGTTGGAGAACTGGGACGGTGACCGATGCCAACGTGGTCCGCGACGATGTCAACGGTGTAATGGCGCTACCCAGCGGCCACCGCATAGACCACAGCCTCTGCACTGACCGTAGCCTCCATGCCGACCATGGGCAAACAGCCGCCCCACAGCCAGACTGCCACCCCCCAGCCAGACTGCCGCCCAGCGGCTGCATCGCCACCCCGCAGTCGGACCGCTACCCTGCGGCTGGACCGTCTTCCTCATCCTACCCTCCCCGCAACCTCACGCCCTTACAACACTTTCTGTATCCCCTCACGGCCTGTCGGGCTGGGAAGCGCTACAGGTCGGGCCACACCCAATGGGTCTGGCTGGGATGACCCGTACTGGGTCAGCCCAGGCTGGGTCCGGCCAAGTCGGTCTAACCAGGTTGGACTGGACCTTGGCCAACTATGACACATTTACTTTCTTCTCTCCATAACATTGGCACCAGGCATTCATTTAATGAACCTTCAATGGAATTGGAAATCATGGAGTCACACAGTCACTTTGAGTATACCCCACTAGATTTTTGGGTTTATATGTGGAATGGTCATGTTGGATCGAGCATGAATCCAACCAGGCCCCCGAGACTAAAAGGCTAATAACTCACAAACCGGGCGTCCGATTGAAGCATCGTCTTTTGTGTTGAGACCCCTATGACGTGGTGGACCTTTGCTATGCTTTTTCATGAGAAATCGTGGCAGTTTGAATATGGACTAGTAGCTTGTGGAGTGGATCCTCCTAGAGAAAAGGGAGCATAGTGAAAGAACCTAGTAGTCGACTGAGACTTGACGACTACTGATCATTTCAACTCGAAGTCACTTGACAGGCCCAATAGGCAGTGCCTTTGTGTGACGCGACAGACCCACTGTGTGGAGCGCCACTGTGTGATGTGGAATACCCACAGTACTCCAAAGGTGGAGTACCTCAGTAGGCTACAAGGGGTGGGGGCACCTATGTATGACATGGAAGACCCACAGTACTTGACAAGAGGAGTACCTCATCATTTCACGAGGAGGAGTGCCTTTGTGTGATGTGGAAGACCCATGGTGGGGGCTTCCTCTTTTTCATGGGACATGCCCACTATACCTGACAGTTATAGTACCTCAATAGTCCAAGGTTAGTGGGATGTTCCGCTATGTGACACGGCAGACCCACTATACTCGATCTAGAAGGAGCTCTCTAGCATCCAAAGTGTTCGACCATGTGACTGGGAATGTTACTTGTTTCTACCCCAAGAATAAATCCAGATGTGAGATGAGTCAGTGCCTCTATGTTTTCCTCATGATTGTGATTGATAACTTCATAACTTTGGTATATTTATGGGCATATACCAATGTTGGGTTATATGTTGATTTCATACATTCTGGTTTATCCTTGCCGGATTTTGTAAGACCTTGAGGGTATTAGCTTCCCTACTATGTATCGTTATACTCACCCATACACAAGCTATACCCGCACCTTGTTTTGTTGGATGCAGATAATGAACAACACTGGCTGAGAACGAGGGTACTTGGACTGGACGGTGCATAAAGGTGGACCTTAATGCGTGTATGTTTTCATAGGAGACGGGTGCACGTGGAGTGTTGAGGAGGCGATCTGTACTTACCCTTCATGTATGAATCCTGGTGGACGGTCATGATCTACTTTTCACCTATCATTCGTCTTGTACATCCAATTTTTTCTTTTACTTTTTAGTGGGGATTGTATTCTAGCACCTTTTTCATACTGTAATCTCTATTTTTACTATTCAGTTTACTTGAGTTTGTATCTTATTGTGCGCTTGGTTGTGTGTTTACAGGTTATAAAGTCCATTCCTTCCCAATTCTGAGGAATTGTGCCTTTGGAGCAAGTCTCCAGCCCCTGACCTAGGGATGGAGGGCTTAGGGTAGTCACGGCACGGGCCCTGGGGGACGGGTAGTGAAAAATTGGTTTCATATGGGTTAGTTATACCATAAAACATAGAACTCTGATCATTATTTTAAATGGAAATAGTGTTATGTGTAGTGAGTGTGGTTATCAGTTTATGGAATCCAGTGTAGATGCAGCGGTCGGTGTATCCAAACACCAGGACCCAGACATTTGATTTCGGACTCAGTGCATGAAAATACTTATCGTGCGTGTGTTTTGAATAGTTTTATTTGTGATATTATGAGTCATATCACCATGTATAACTTATTGACAGTGGTGCACCTGTTTCTTTCTAGGATACCTCCACACAGACATCCATCTAGGGTTCCGAGAGTTGTACGCACTGACTACCCACCGAGTGACGAGGCCTCAGTGTAGGGCCCTCTTCATGTAGAGGCACCAGTGGAGGCACCAGCAGTACCATTACCCATTGGGCCACAAATGCCACCAACCCAAGCATCAAAGTGTTTAAGCTACTTGATTGTGTTTCATGAGTTCCAACACTAGAGGCCACCCAGGTTCATGGGAGAGATGGACCCACACACGGCTGAGGATTGGTTGGAGGTTGTGGTGAGAGTCTTCTAACTTGTTGGGACACCAACTAATCTCATGGTGATCCTTGCCGCTAGCCTTCTATAGGCAGCAGCAAGCAGATGGTGGAGCTTTATACACCAGTTTGATGATGAGTTGGAAATTCTCTGGGGTAGACAACAAGAGCCTATTTTGGGTAGAGATTATCCCAGCATCTCATCATGTTGTACGCATACATGAGCTTCTTCATCTGTCGTAGGGCAGCATGGATGTATCTCAGTACTCAGTGAGGTTCACTAAACTCTCACGCTACTCCATAGATATGGTGAAAGACCCTTTTTTTAGAGCCTGTAAATTTGTGCAGGAGAACAGGAAAGATATCCAGGCTTTGATGATCTCACACAACATCCCGACACAGGCGGGGGTGTTAGAGAGATCCCACTTGGTGGAGAGTTTCCTTTCCAAGCTGTTACCTGCAGAAAGACCCACTACCAGTCATCATGTAGCTGAGTCTTCCACAGCCTAAAGTGGATAGATGTTTCAGAGATCCATGTAGACCATGCCTACTGGTGGACAACCTCATGACATAGGATAGGTTGTCTGTGGAACCTGAGGTAGATCGAGTCAGGCAAGGAGCGGGCATTGTTACAAATGCGCCAGGAAGGGTCACATGGATCATGACTGTCTGACCCATCATACATATGATCATAAAACAGTCAAAAGACCACCCAGGTAGAGATAGAGGTTCGACTGAGGGGGTCCATAGGGAGTCGGTGGACGTGGCAGGGGAGCTGGTCGTGCACCTGGCAGTGGGTGACGATACGAGATGTTACCGCCACCATCATCAGGTTGTCCACCCCCGACAGTTGGGAGTAGGTTGATAGGGGAGAGATCGACTCCATGAAGATGGGGCTTACAACCACGACACTCCAAAGATGATACATGGTAAGATCTATGTCTACTCTAACTTAGCTAAAATACGTATAGACACAGGTCACAGTCATTATTTTATGGAAATTTCTCTCGTTTGGAGCATGTAGATTCCTAAAGAGCCATTTAGTCGATCCATACAGCTAGAGACTCCTAAGGGAGTGAATTCAATGATTAAGAACATGTGATGGTAGTGTGAGATTACTCTAGGATGTCAGAGCTTTGGCTGGGATCTCCTAGTAGTATCTTCGAAGCCTTACGATGTCATCTTGGGTATAGACTAGTTATCTACAGTTTATTCTCAGATAGACTACATTAGGTGCAAAGTGCGGTGTGTCTTCACGGATGGGACCATGTTTACATTCACAGGTGAGAGGGGAGCCTATGAAGCGCATGATGGACTTACTTGGAGGAGGGTGCAGCTGATTACACATTAATTGTCTAGCCTTGCCCTAGGAGATATTAATGTGGAGAGTCTAAGCTATCCTTTAGTGGTGGATGAGTACATAGATGTCTTCTATAAGGATGTTCTAGGTCTATCTCCTCACAGAAAGGTGGAATTTTACATTGAACTGTACCCAGGGATGACATAAATATCTACACCAGTGTATTGGATGGATCTCGTGGAGCTTCGCGTGCTACGGGTAAAACTAGAGGACTTTTAGTGGAAGGGATTCATCCAGCCTGGTGTTTCTCCTTGGGCATCACTAATTCTGTCCGCCAAGAATGTGGTTGTGAGCTTGAGACATTATGTGGACTACCGGAACCTGAACTAGGTGACCATGATGAAAAAGTACCCACTCTTGATGATGGACGACCTATTTGATCAGCTAAAGGGAGAATGGTGGTTCTCGAAGATAGAACTCAGGTCAGGCTATCACCAGCTCAGTGTGTGAGACGATGATGTGCAGAAGACGAGCTTCAGATGTCGGTATAGCCATTATGAGTTCATGGTTATTCCATTTGGCATGACCAACATTCTATCAGTGTTCATTAGACTCATGAAAATGATCTTTCAGCCATACCTTTGTCCCTTTGTAGTATTCTTCATCGACAACATTCTGATCTACTTGTCTACTGAGGAAAAGCATGGCTTTCATTTATAGGTAGTACTAGACAGACTTTGAGAGAACCAACTTTATAGTAAGCTCTCGAAGTTCCTATTCTAGATTTGATAGGTTCACTTTCTAGGACATGTTATCTTGGAGGCTGGAGTTGCAGTGTATCCAGCGACTATTGAGGCATTACTTGCTTTGGAGCCACATTGGAGTGTGATGGAGGTACAGAGTTTCTTGGTTATGGCTGGTTACTACCCGACATTTGTGCCAGTTTTCTACAGATTTGTAGTACCTATATCAGCATTGATGTAGAAGGGGAATACTTCATGTAGAGACCCAAGCTTGATGTACATGAAAATTATATTACTTTTTCAGAATACTTAATACATAAAAAAAACAGACACCTATGGACCGTAATAGTTTAGTGTCTTTGGAAACATGGAACACAATCTTCTAATCATGGAAAAAGATCTTCAAAATATCCCATAAAGATCTTTCCTTTTTGTTTACATAACTAAATCCTTTATTTATATCCTAGGGTAAAGAAAACATAAAAAGGGTGAGCTAAAATGCTCAGTAAGGGTATGCATGGAGAAAATAATACATAACATATACATTTGAACATAAAAACATGAAAATAATGTTTAAACATCAAAATCTTGAGTAGTGAAATAAATCATGGTAGTACGTAAGGCATCAATCATAATGGAAAATTAATCACGGTAAAATTGTATGAAAATAAAACATGTAATTGTGGATTACATTAATTACAGGATATGATTTCCATAGTAGCCTAGGAATTTCTGCCAAGACCATCATAGTGGACAAAGTACAATACTGAACAGGGTTTACTTGCAGTTCCAGCCCTCTATTACTGAACCAGATTTACTTGTCGTTCTAGCCATGTATATCTCGTTAAATAGATAACATTACCCAATTAATTGGAGGGAGATATAGGTCCCAACCGTCTCATATATAAATCATTAATAGTGTTCCACAACACAATCATAAATGATGCATCATAACCCAATGAATAAAATGGGTTTCACAAACATCATCCCATCTTCACATAATCCATAAAAAACAAATGGATACATTTCATCATAAGAATAATTAAAACACACAAATAATAAAGTCATTATACTTGAAACATACTAATATTATATAATGTCATCATAGATGGAAAATGGTTTTGATAAAACACTTGAAATGAATTCTTGAGGAAAATATCCTTTATTCATCAAAATCATTTTCTTTTCTCATAATGCATTGAAATATTAAACGAAAAGGTTTTAGTTGGAAATAATCATGAAATAATGTAGAGTTATATTCATGGAAATAAGTTGTTAACAAACCATACAAATATGTCCATGCCATATAATTTAAAAAACATTCTTCTCGTACTTTTTCCGGAAAAGTCAAAAGTACTTTATACGGTAAAAAAGGAAAGATTCCATCAATATAATGCGGTAAAAGTCAAAAATGGGTAAATTAGACTTTAAAAGTACATGGAAGAATAGTAATTATTTTATGAAAAAAAATTTAGAAAACATTAACATGGATGATAAACATAAACCCAGTAAATACTTACGAATAAACAGTCTCAGATAAGAACAAGATTATAATAATTATCCCTTACCTTATGTCCAATTTCATCTGTATGTGTCCGAGACTCTTGTATAGTGGGTGTAAACATATTATTAATATGTAAAATAACCATAAAAATATTTATTATATCATATATGATTCACTTATGACTTTATATTATCCGTAATTTTGTAAATTCCATATTAAAGAAAAGTTTTGTGTAAAATCGTTTCATTTATCATACGTGTTTTAACTTGTTGTTCTTGATATTATTAATTATATCCTGATTTACTTAATTACAGAATGTAAAAATTGATATATATATATATATATTTATATAATATATTTATCATATGAATATTTATGATAGATCGATAAATGGAATGAAATACACCGTTCATGGAGAGGGTAGGCTGTACATATGCATGAACACTATTTTAATTTCCTTATTGAATTGAATGGATTTACTTAAATGAAACATATATGTACATAAATCCAGTATCATTATTATGTAATATATTTCATGATTATTTATTATATATAATTTATAATCAGACTTGAATGGTTAATATTGGAAAATGAATCTCATCATGTTCATGGCGACGGTAGTCTATACGTACGCACGAGCGATAATATCATTAAAATAATATATAATTGGATGGTATATCATATATAGAGAATCATCATATAGTTATATTTGTTATTTATATCATTTATACTCATTATTATACCCATCCAAATGATGAAATGTTCTAATAACAAACTATTCCATGACGTGGAGACTGTAAGCCGTACGTACACACGTGTGATAACTTTATCATTTATAGGATGTATAGAATAACTAATATGGTTGTAAAATTTTTATAATAACACCCAAGTATATAGAAGTTTCTTGAGTTGTTATTTTAAAATGGAAACAACAACGAAGGAAGAAGTTGAAAACGAAAGGAACATGAAATAGGTGGTTAGACATTTATCTCTTCTTCAAATTCGTCCTTTTGATTAGAACAAAAGGGCTCATTAGGTTGGATTTCTGTGTAATAGAATGCCTCTAGGATGAAGAGAGGACAGTTTAGATGGTATTTGGGCAGGGGATGGCCAAGGAAAATGGATTTGGAGTTGTGAATTAGAGAGAAGGTGGAGTGACCTTTTAAACATGTTTAGGTTACCATTTTAACCTTATCATTCTGATTTAACTCTAAGTTAAATAATTTAGCTTTTACAATGTCTTCTTGTATTCCTAGACTATATAGTTAATAAAAATACTATAAACTACAAATAATACCCCAATTTGTTCATTAATGTCATATAAATTATTATATAAGTCTTTTGGCCGGCCCTTATATTTTTTGGACCATTATATCAATTAATAATAAAAAAATTTAAAAAAAACTCTTTTTTGTCAATTTTGACAGTATTTGATATTTTTTAAAAATCCATAACAACATTATTAATTGGAAAAAAATCATCTACCCAACCCTATTATATTATATTAACCTATAAATTTAGTGTAATTTATAAAAAGTCTCATATTACATTTATTTTGGTATTTATGATATCAATTATGATAATATTTCATTAATTAGGTAGTTACGACATCATCATTATGTCATAAATTATGTAATGTCTAAAAATAATAAATTAAATACCATTATGTAGGAAATATTTTTAATTTTCTAATGAATATTTATAGTCAAAATTATCTTATGTAGAACCATATATTAAAAAAAAAATTAGTTATTAAACATTAATTTTAACACTTTTAACTCTTATTTGAATTAAATAATATTAAATATCCTTATCTAATCGAAGTATACCTAAATTGATATATTTTATTACTAAGGATGTTTTTAGTGAAATTACACTTATCCAATAGAATTAGGACATGTTTTAGGGTAATAATAATATCTTTTTTACCCTTAACTACCATATTTACTTTTAACCATGGTAAATAAAAGAAAAAATTTACTATTCACCAAAAAATTATTTTTATCTTATTGAACCACATTTTACTTACTAATATCAACCTTGTCTCTAGGATTTTTGATATTCTACTCACAGAAGAGGTAAAATAATGTTTTATTAAAATTTTCAAATTCTTCTAGGTGGTGGGTAAAAGACGGTGAAAAGTTCAATATAATTTCTCTATATCTAAAATTATTATAAAATGAAACAAATTAATTACATTTAACATATATAGGTATTATGTATTTATTTTGACCTAATATAAATTTAAATTAATTAAATAATTATTTAAATAAAAATTCTGTTTTAAACAATAACTTATTGTTTGTCACTCTTCCTCAAAAATTGAATGTTTTTAGAAAAATACCAAAAATTCACCCTAGGTTAATTTTAATATTCTGAATCCAAAAATGAAGTCCATTTTGAAAGATATAATTTATAAAATTTGAAAAAAAGGTAATACTGTTCATAACGGCTAGTTTATATAATATTTTAATAACATATCATTGTTTAGTGAACTCGATATTGGGTACAACGCAAGCTATCGAGGAAGGTTTCTCTTGCATGTAATGCAAGACAAGTAGGTGTTGCGTATAATGAAATCTTCCTTTGGTGTTTTGTATAACATAATCAAAATATAGTTCATTAATACATTGATCAAAATCAATACTTGGTGTTGGGTATAGCACATGATAATTTTGGTGTAGCGTACAAAAAAAGTCATCAATTAAATTAAAAAGTTTATTTCTAAGAAAATCTCAGGGTGTTACATTATACCCCCCTTAAAATGCCTTTCTCCCTTGAAATTTATCGTGGTTATAAATGGTTTACTACATGCATTTTTCTTTCATAGAATCCCACATCGTAAAAAGGAATACTAAAACTAATCATCAAAATCCTCAGTATGAAATGTAACTGTAAACCAAATTAACTAATCACTGGGATTCCAAATAGTATAACATAGGTGAAAATATGGATATGGAATAGAAATCAAAGCATCATGTTCTGATTATGAGTCGTAGAGAACATGGCTATGAAAAAGCCAATAATCACAAAGCCATAAATGTGTGATGATCTAAGATACCATCTGATTCATCAGATATGAGGGAAATATGAACACAATTTTGGTTTTCAATATCATTTCCCTATTGTTGAAGAATTTTTGAATTAAAAGAGATACCTACTTTATTTTGTTACAATCTCACTTTTGTTTGTTCCATGCAAAATATCCACTTTATCTCTTAAAGAAATGAAGTTGAAATTGTCTTCTGTGAAGTGTTAGTGGATCATGCGATAGAATTATTGGTCATTCCATCTATCTCAAACATAAGGTTAGAAATATTTATATACATAAGTCCATCTATGGTGATATTGATCTTATATGGTTTCCAAAATGGACTTATACTTCATCTATAATACCACTTAATAAAATAAAACTAATTTCTACCAAACAAGGACTTCCTATAGGCCAGTGGTAGGTGATAAAGGCCTGTTGCACTTCAGTTGTGGGTTCGATTCACACAACCTTGTCCGACGCAACGTGCTGTCGCCCATCCTACAAGTTGTATTTTTTCTAAAACTATACTATTACATCATTCCGTAAATAATATGAAAAATTTCCAACCTTAAACAATACTATATGATGTCTAACTTAATCCATTACAATCATTATTATTATATAAAATAAATTTGTCCAATCTCATAGTATATTGAAAAAGATTACTAGAGAAGTAATCTACCAAGAATATAAATACCATCATTTATCCCCCATATATCATAAAATATATATTGTTGGTCACATTATAGACTTCTGAATACCTTAATTATGTATTCTCTTGAAACATTAATAACCATATAATCTTTTTAAAAACATGAATGCTTCCAAAATATAACACTTTCGACATACTGAAATCCCAAAATTTCTATATACACAAACCATGATATCATATTTTCATTATATAAGTCTTGAGCTCATTAATACTACCAAACATCTCATTATCACCTTATACCTTCATTATTCACCTATTAGGTGCTTTCCAAAAATATTTTCTTCACTTTTCATGGTTACCAGTACCATATTCTTATAGAAAACCACAATGAACCAATACATATATATTTCAATATAAAATAAAATTACCTCAACAATATTATTCTTGAATTACTATAAAAAATCACTTAAACCCATCTTCATCAATGATTGGCATGGAATAAGTCCTTCCTTGATTTAGAAATAACCTCTTAGGTCAGGGAATTGAGGTGGGTAATTCCCATGTTCTCCACAGATAAGACATTGAACTCAATAATAGTTTGTCACACTATGACCCATTTCTCCACACAGATAACATCTTCCCCTCCATTTTAGGTACTCCTCAATGTTCTTCTGCCCTTCTTCTTGATATGTAGAATGATTCATATTCCTTCCTCTATGTTCATCACCATGCGAACATGCATAAAAGTCCCTATTCCACTTATTTGATGACTTTGGAATATAACTATTGTTCACCTTTTTAACATATATCACGATGATTGATTCAGCATAATCATAATATCTTTCTTTCCAGGAATAACACAATTTTGTTGATCATAGTCACCAATTTGTCCATGGGAATCAATGTTAACTGAATTCCTTCTCGTTCCCTTCGTTGACTAAAACTAGAAACCATAGTGGAAGAAATAGTTAAAATAACAAGGAACCACATAATCATAAAAAGTCACTTATGGGATGTAAGGGATGTCTAACTAATCACACATTCTATAATTCATGACACCTTAGATTCACCCTATTTTATTCACGATCATAAACATAATTCTAGTACTGTAACCTATAGTTATACAAAACGTTATGGAAATCCCTAGACATATCATAGAAATATATCTAGGGATCTCACTAATGTTTTTGAATCCTAGCGTCCAAAGGTTAACTAAAACCTTCCTTTGATTCCAACTATAGAGACCCAAGATTGACGTACATGTACATTACATTACATTTGTGGAATACTTAATACATAACAATAACATACACCTAAGAACTGTAATAGTTTTGTGTCTTTGCAAACACGAAACACAATCTTCTAATCATGGTAAATGGTCTTCAACATCTCCCATAAAGAACATTCCATTCTGTTTTCTTACCTAAAACCTTTCTTTATTTCCTGGGAAAAATAAAACATAAAAAGGATGAGCTCAAATGCTCAAAAAGGGTATTCAAGGAGAAAATTATACAAAACATATACATTTGAACATAAAAACATGAACATAATGTTTAAACATCCAAATCGTTAGTGCTGAAATAAATCGTTCCAGTACATAAGGAATAGATCATAAAGCAACATTAATCATGAAAAAATAGCATAGAAATAAAACATGTAATTGTGGAATTCATTATTCACCTGATATGATTTCTATAGTTACCAAGGAATTACTACCAAGACAATCATTCTGGACAATGACCATTACTGAACTGGGTTTACATGCTATTCCAGCCCTGTATTACTGAACCAGATTTACATGCCATTCCAGAAATGTCTATCTCATGAGATATAAATCTTTACCTAATGCATTGGAGAGAGATATAGGTCCCATCCATCTCATATTGAAATCATTCTTACGTGTGTCACAAAACAATCATAAATCATGCATCATAAACCAAAGAATAAAAAGGGTTTCATAAACATCATCCCATCTTAACATAATCCATATAAAACAAATGGATACATTCCATCATAAGAAAAATAAAACCATGAAAATAATAGAGACATTATATTTGAAACATATGCATATTAAATAATTTCATCTTAAATGGAAAATGGTTTTGATAAAACACTTGAAATGAATTCTTGAAAAGAGTATCCTTTCTTCTTCAAAATCATTTTATTTTCCAAAAATGGAATGAAATTTTAAAAGAAAAGGATTTTGTTGAAAATAATTATGAAATCATGTAGGGAAATATTCCTAGAAATAAGTTGTTAAGAAACTTTAAAAATATCTTCATTCCTTATAAGTTAAAAAAACATTCTTCTCGTACTTTTACCAGAAAAGTCAAATGTAACTTATACGGTAAACAAAGGAACGATTTCTTCAATAAAATGTGGTAAAAGAAAAAAAAAGGGTAAAAATAAATATAAACGTAAATTTAATAGTAGTAAACATTTTATGAAAAAAATTTTAGAAAACATGGACATGGATTGTAAACATAACCCCAGTAAATACATACGAATAAAAAAGTATGGATAAGAATGGGATTGGAATATTTATGCCTTTACCTTAAGTCCAATTTCTTCTATTTGTGTCTAAGACTCCATTATAGTGGGTTTAAACATATTATTAACTTGTAACGTAACCATAATAATATTTATGATATCATATATTATTCACTTTTGACTTTATATTATACGTTCATTTGTAAATTCCATGTTAAAGCAATGTTTTGGGTAAAATAGTTTCACTTATCGTACGTGTTCTGACTTTTTGTTCTTGGTATTATTACTTATTTCCTGATTTACATAATTACAGAATGTAAAACATGATTTATATATTATATATATTCAGCATATAAATATATATGATATAACGATAAATGGAATGAAATACACCGTTCCTGGAGACGGTAGGCCGTACGTGCGCATGAACACTTTTTTCTTTTCCTTATTTAATTGAATGGAATTATGTAAATGAAAAATATATGTACATAATTCCAGTGTCATTATTATGTAATATATTTAATTATTATTAATTATATATTATTTATAATCATAATTGAAGGGTTAATCATTGCAAATGAATCTTATCGTGTTCGTGGAAACGGTAGTCCGTATGTACGCATGATCGACAATATCGTTAAAATCCTATATAATTGGACAATATATAATATATAAAGAATCATCAGAATGTGATATTTATTATTTATATCATTTATACTCATTATTATATCCATCTAAATGATTAAATGTTCGAATAACAAACTACACCACGATGGGGAGACGATAAGCCGTATGTACGCACGTGTGGTGACATTTTCATTCATTGAATGGATAAAATAACTAAAATGGATGTACCATTTTTATAATAACATCACAGTATATAGAAAATACTGGAGATATTTTTTTAGAATGGAAACGACAAAGAAGGAGGAAGTGGAAGAAGAATGGAACTTGAAATAGGTGGTGAGACATTTACATCTGCTTCGGGTTCTTCCTTTTGATTTGATCAAAATGGCTACATAGGTTGGATTTATGACTAAAGTTAGTCCTCAAGTAGTAAGGGAGGATAGTTGATAGGTTATTTGGGCTGGGTTTGGTAGTGCCAAATGGCTTTAGAGGTGTGAATTTGAGAGAAGGGGGAGTGCCCTTTTATAAGAGGGGTGAGGGGCACCTTAGGAAAAAATAGAAAATATTATTTCATAATAAATAAATATTCAATTTATAATGAATTCAAAGTGACTCATTTAGAGGATAGGGTAGGTATGGGTATAAATACTCTAAAAAATATATTTTAACATGTTTATGTTACCATTTAAACCTTATCATATAGATATTACTATAAGTTTAATTATTTAACTTTTATTGGGTCTTCCTGTATTCTTACACTACATGGTTAATAAACTTACTATAAACTACCAATAGAACACCAATTATTTCTTTAATGTCGTGTATATTATAATATACATGTTTTGTAATATCCTTAATTATTAGGACCATTATATGAATTCATTATTTAATATTTGTTTTATAAAATCTTTTATGTCAATTTTGACATTACTTGATATTTTGTTTTTTTAATTCCTAAAAATATTAATACTTCGAAAAGAATTCATCTAACAAACCAAATTATGTTATATTAACCCATAAACTATGTTTCATTCATAAAAAGTGTCAAATAAGTTTTATTTGGGTATTTATAATATCAATTATGTTAATATTTCACTGAAAAGGTAATTACTGCATCATCATTGTGTCATAAATTATTTAATGTCTAAAAATTATAAATAAAATTCCCTTATGTAGGAAATATTTTTATCTTACTAATGAATATTTATAGTCGAGTTTATCTTATGTATAAAACTATATTAAAAATGTTTTAGTTATTAAACATTAATTTTAACTCTTTTAAATCTTCTTTAAATTAAATAATAAAAAATGTACTTATCTAATCCATGTGGACCTAAAGGGTCATATTTTATTCCTAAATTTGTTTTTGGTCTAATTATCCTTATCCAATAGAATTAGGACATGTGATAGGGTAATAATAATATCATTTTACCCTTAATTACCCTATTTACATTTAACCGTGGTAAATAAAAGTAAAAAGTTACTATTCATCAAAAAATTATTTTTATCTTATTGAACCAAATTTTACGTACTGATATCAACCCTATCTCTTGGAATTTAGAAATTTCACTCACAAAAGTGGTAAATTTATGTTTTATGTAAATTTTGAAATTCTCATAGGAGGTGGGGAAAAGACGGTGAAAAGTTCAATAAAATTTTTAAATATCTAAAATTATTATAAAATGACTCCAATGAACTAAATTGAACTTATATGGTTATTATATATATATATATTTGACCTAATGTAAATTTAAATAAAATAAATAATTATTTAAATAGAAATTCGATTTTAAACTATAACTCAGTGTTTTTTCACAATTCATCAAAAATTGAAAGTTTTCAAAAAAATACCAAAAATTCATCATAGGCTAATTACAATATTCCAAATCAAAAAATGAAGTCCATTTTGAAAGATAAAATTTATAAATTTTCAAAAATTGGGTGTTACTATTTATAATGTCTAGTTGATATAATATTCTAATAACATATTGTTGTTTAGTGAAACTCAGTATTGTGTACAAACAAAGCTATCGAGGAAGGTTACTCTTTCGTGTAACGTAAGCCAAGACAGTG
Source organism: Viscum album (assembly GCA_963277665.1). Lineage (NCBI taxonomy): Eukaryota > Viridiplantae > Streptophyta > Magnoliopsida > Santalales > Viscaceae > Viscum > Viscum album. The sequence continues at coordinate 911,134,669 of OY728148.1, forward strand.
TTGCATATATTGAAATCATCTTTTGGTGTTGTGTATAACATAATCAAAATATAGTTCATGTATACACTGTTCAAAATCAATACATGGTGTTGTGTATAGCGCAAGCTAATTTTGGTGTAGCGTATCACACAATACAAAAAAGAAATTAGAAAGATTATTTTTCATAATATCTCATGGTGTTACACTTCGTGTGGTCGGAGAGATGCCAGCAAAATTTTCAAGAGCTGAGGCAGAGGCTGACTAGTGCACCCATATTGAGGCTTCCAGATGAAGGTGTACGGTATGTAGTTTACTGTGCCAAATCAGGGACCAGACTCGGATGTGTACTAATGAAGGAGGAAGCGGTGATCGAAAATGGCTCACGACAGCTGAGACAACATGAGCAGAACTACTCTTCCCATGACCTGGAGTTAGCAGTAGTGGTCTTCACATTGATGATTTGGGGACACTGTATTATAGAAGAGTGCTTGACATCGTACTTTAGTAATAAAATATCCAATTATATCTTCTCTCAGAAGGACCTAAACCTGAGACTGTGACGTTCTTTTGAGTTCCTCCAAGAATATGTCTTCGAGATAGTCTGTACTATTGGTATGGTAAATGTTGTTGCAGATGCACTCCGAAGGAGGACTGTTATTTAGCTTCTAGGCGAGGTGACGGAGCATCTGGCCACTTTGCAGATATCCACTGAGGATTGAGATGGAGCGGTTTTCCTTCAGTCACTTACAGTCACTCCCCCACTTTTTCAACGAGCTAGGGAGGCACAACAAGGGGACTATGACTACAAGGCTCGACATACTCATATATCTATCGGGCATTCACCAGATGGGTTTTCTGAAGATGGGCAGAACGTCATCCTCTTCAAAGGAAGTACCATGGTAGCAGTGTCACTTCAAGAGGAAGTGTTGAGGTAGTTCCACACATCCCCTATAGCGGTACATCCCGGAGTTGCGTAGATGTACCAGGATCTCTGACGACAAAACTAGTGGTCGGGAAAGAAGAAATTAGTAGAATATTTTGTCTCTTGATGCTTCACTTGTCAGTAAGTGAAGAGGGAGAATCAACAACCAGCAGGCTTGGTTTAGACTTTAGAGGTCATAGAGTGGATGTGGGATGGGATATCCATGGTCTTCGTGACAGGACTCCCACATACACCTAGAGGTCATGACGCAATTTTGGTGATCATCGACCGACTCACCAAGACGGCCCACATACTATGAATTAGAGAGAAGGGTTCATTAGAGAGCTTGAGACACCTCTATATGCGGGATATTGTGTGACTACATGGAGTACACTCGACGATTGTCTCCGATCGTGATGCATGTTTTACTTCCCAGCTACGGAAGTGGTTACAGGAGGCTTTCCGGATGAAGCTTCATTTGAGCATCGCCTTCCCTCCTCAGACGGATGGCCAGACTGAGTAGAACATTCATACACTTGAGGATATGTTGTGTTCTTGCATCCTAGACTTCGGTTTCTTCTGGGAGGATCACTTGTTTTTAGTGTAGTTTGCATACAACAACATTTATCACTCCACCATTGGGATGGAACATTTTGAGGCATTGTACAGACTACCACCGAGAAAGTATAGATCATCCAGGAGTGGATGGAGACTACACAGTGTAGGAAAAAATTGTATATTTACAGGATATTGAGACCTATGGAGTTCGAGGATGGTGACGAAGTCATTCTACGAGTCTCACCTTGATGAGGATTCTCTAGATTTTCTTGAGGCTGCAAGTTATCTCTATGGTTAATTGGACCCTTTCAGGTCCTCCATAGATTTGGCGAGGTGACTTACCTCTTAGCTCTTCCACCTCAGCTGCACCGGGTGCACGATGTCTTCCACGTATCCCAGCTGAGGATATACGTGTAAGACCGTTCTCACATAATCTACCATGGAGAGCTATACGTCGACGATGGGGAGACTTTTATGAAGGTTCTAGTAGATATTGAGTATTGAAAGGAGTGGGTTGTTCATGGATGGTCGACAGATCTGGCGCACCTTTGCTGATAGTACGGGAACCTTCATGAGAGCACATGGGAGTGGGAGACTCAGATGCATGCTCAGTACCCCCACATTTTTTCCTTGTTTTGTGATGTGGCTTACCAGGACGTAAAGCCCTGAGGTGGGGAAAATGAAAAGACCCATAATTTCCATGTAATTTTGTATATATATGGAAATTTTATGAGTCCGTGAAAATTTATGGGATTGATTCTGAGGCCCAAAGTGCCCAAAATTAATTTAAGGACTTTTTTTAGGAACGTTTTGTAAAAATATGAACGAGTTATTATAACTTTAAAACTGGTGCAGAAAATTGAAATCTAAGGGCATTGTTGAACATGAAGTGCTGGTATTTTCTTAAGATGACTTTCACCTCAACGGTAGTTGGTCTATGGTGGAAGTTAGTTTTTGGGTTTTTTGTGAATGAATAAAATAAAAATAAATATTTTTACCTTTATTTTTATTTTTATTCCATGTGGAAGTTGTGTAGTGGGGACCACTAGAACTAAACCTCCCAAGAGAGGTTATGGAGGTGGGGATGACAAAAGATAACCTCCCCTTAAAGGTTTTGGTGGTGGGACCACTTGATTTTAAAACCGCTTAAACAACCTATTAAGTATAGAGAAACCTCCTGAGCATCCCCACTTAATAGTGCCACCACCCCCCTTTAATTAGTTTATGAAAACCTATGTATTTAATTAAACCAATTAAATTTTTTTTCCAACTACTTAATAGATAGTTTAATCTATTATTTTGGGTTCCTTTTATTTAGGTGGATTGGGAGAAAGGAGTTGGGAGAAAAGCTCTCCAATGAATAACATCAATGAATATTACTTCTCCTTCAACGAATTCTTCTCCAAACATAGTCAAAGGATCGCTAAAGAGGATCTTCTCCACCGACGATCGAGGGAACGCTGATGGCACTAGCCTCCATCTATCCCCAATGACGTCATCTCCACCCTTGAGACCTCCATCAATGAACAATAAAAGGTAAGGGTTTATTTCTATTTGTTTATCACATCCCATATACACCCCTAGTATTACTTTTGCAGGTTGGGAATAATCATCGTCGGAGGATTGATTTTTGACGTTCATGTTCATTTTCATGATGATCCATATGCTACCACCCTAACACGGAGGGAATGGGAAGAAAATGACCTGACCCTTCTGAAATTCTTATGATGTTATTCACGAAGGATGAGGATAACAACCATACATGGTTTGGGCATGAGAATGGTGGTCATCACCACCACCGACGGTGATGATGGAAACAGTGCAGCGGTGCCGCCCTGTGGCCACCGCGCTGACCGGGGCCTCCGATTTGACCGTAGCCTCCACGCTAACCACTCCATCTATGCCAACTGCAGCTTCTACACTGTCTGCAGAGGCGCTGCCCTGCGGGTAGACCGCCGCCCCGCTATCGGACCGCCGCCCCGTGACAGGACCACCACCCCACGGCCGGACCGCCACCCCATGGCCAGACCTCCACCCCATAGCCAAACCTCCGCCCTCCTGCCAGATCACCGCCCCGCTGTTGGACCACCGCCCCGCGGCCAGACCGTTGCCCTACGTCCGCACCGCTACCCTTCGGCAAGACTACCACCCTGCGGCCGAACTGCCATTACCGGCCGAGCTTCCCTACAGACTCCCGCCCTCGTGGCACTCTCTGCGTCCCCTGATGGCCTTCCTGGAAGGGAAGAACTGCGGGTTGGGAAACCTTACAGGGCTGACTCAATCCGGGTTAGACCAGACCCATGCCCACTATAACCCATTTACTTTCTTTTGGTGATAACTTTGGAACCAGGCGTTTGTTTAATGAACCATCAGCGACGACAGAAATCATGGAGCAAGGTGGAACCATTGAGTATACCCCACTGTAGTTTTGGTTTTATATGGGTAATGTTCAGGTTAGATCGAGCACGAATCCAAACGGCCCACCAGAACTATATAGCTAATAACTCAAAGACCGAGTGTCCGATTGAAGCAGCATTTGTTGCGTTCAGACCCCTATGATGTGGGGGACCATTGAGATGCTTCTTCATGAGAAACTGTGGTAGTTAGAATATGGGCCAGTAACTTTTGGAGCGGATCCTCCTAGATACAAGAGGGCATAGTGCGGGAACCAAGTATCTTGCTGAGAATTGATGACTGCTGACCATTTTGACTCGGAGTGACTTGACGGGCCTAGTGGGGAGAACCTCTGTGTGATGCGATAGACCCATGGTGGGGAGAACCTCTTTATGACATGGATGACCCATGATAATTGACAGGAGGAGTACCTCAGTAGGTTACAAGGTGGAGTGCCTCTATGTGGTGAGGGAGACCCACAATACTCAATAGGAGGAGTACCTCAGCAAGTCAAAAGGGGGAGAGCCACTGTGTGACATGGTAGACCCATGGTAGGGGGCTCCTCTTTGAGACGTGGCATACCCATGATACTCTACTAGAGGAGTACCTCAACAGCCCAAGGTTAGTGGAAAGAGCCTCTGTGTGACATGGAATGCCCACTATACTAGATAGAGAAGGGGTTCTCTAGCAGCCAAAGCCTTTGACAATGTGACTGGGGATGTTACTTGTTTCTACCGCTAGAATAAATCCCGGTGTGATCTAAGTCAGTACCTCTGTGTTTTCTTCATTATTGAGATGGATTACTTGATAACTTAGGTATGTGTATGGGCATATACCTATGTTGGGTTATCTATTGATTTCATAATTTTTGGTTTATCCTTGGTGGATTTTGTGAAACAATGAGGGTCTCGGGGTACCTACTCAGTATCATTATACTCACCCTAGAATGGGCTATGACCACATCTTATTGTGTTGGATGCAGATGACGGACATTACTGACTGAGGATGAGGGTACCGTGACTGGACTGTGCTCAGAGGTGGACCTTACGTCGTGTCGGTTTGTAGAGGGGACGAGTGGACGTGGAGTGCTGAGGAGGCGATCTATACCTACCCTTTAGGTAGGAATCATGGTGGATGATCCAGAAGATTCTTTTCATCTATCAGCCATCTTGTACTTTCCAGTTTCCCATGTACTTTCTAGTTGGGCTTATATTTTGTCCCATTTTTCTTACTGTACTCACTCTGTTTACTATTTATTTTACTTGAGTTTGTATCTTGTTGTTTTCTTGGTTGTGTATTTATAATTTATAACTGAAATGCATTAATAGTTCTAGGAAAATTCTCCTTTAGTTATAGTCATCAGCCCCTAGCCTGTGGAAGGCGGTCGTGGGGTAGTCACAACACGAGCCCCGGGGGACAGGTCAAGAATATTTTGAATCCAAGTAACTTTTTTGTATTAGGCATCTAAATTCAATTAATTTTGTTGGTACATATATCAATTTGAACCATTACTAACTATTTCATGTTAATATTATGAGTCACCGATTTATCATTAAATAAACATTATAATGAATCCTTATGTCATGTTGTTATACTAACGAAATTGAACTACATTTTTTTTATGCTTAGATAATTGTGTAGGGAATACCATACCCATGTCTCTATTAAGGGTAATAACCTTTTAGAACATATGCATTTTGAATGGTAATTTAATGTATTTATTCCATGTAACTTAATTATATAATAACTTATGATTTTGATTGATTCCATTTTGCATGATCCATGTGGCACACTTATGCATGAAATGGAATGTTTATAGAGGGTGCACCCTGATAGCCCTCCAATGCATTGGGTAAATATCAGTATCATGATAAAACAAGTGAAATGAGGGTTTAGTCATGCTAATTCAAGTACAATGAGGGTTTACTAATGGTCCATGGGAAATGAATCTTGGCTCATGCTAAAATCAGGTTAAAGGTTGTTTCCACATTTACATTTTATTTTAATCATGGTTTATTATAAATTTATGTTCATTATTCTCTTAGGCTTAATCGATTTACCTATTTGATAATATTTATTGTATCTTTCATGTTATTCCTTGTGAAATCTCTTACTATTATTTATACCTCACCCTTATTTATGCATGTCCTCAGGTTATCCCATAAAATGCTAAGTACGATGGAAAGTATGGTCATATAGAGGAAGTTTTAAATATGAAGTCACACACTATGTTTTAAGTTGTTATGTAATGATCGTAATCCCCAAAGGAAGTAGACCTCTCAGTATTCTATATAGTATAAAGTGAATTTTTCTATGTAATAATTCATTTTTATGTGTGAAATAAAGTGAACGGTTGTCAAAAAATATTGACAAGGAAAAAAATCTAAGTAGAAATGATTTCATAAGATAGTTAGATGTTTATAGTATTTGAATGCCACAGTCCTGAAATTGTCTATGTTGTTACTTTATGTTCAAGATTTCAAATTTCCCATAAATAATCATATTTATTTTCACAAAAATTATTCTTATATGCATTTATGGTATATCAAATTTCTGAAGGATATATGAAAACTCAAATTTTTTTGATTTTTTAGATTATTTAGATGCATATTAGGTAGGAAATGTTGATGATATAAGATCCACATCAGAAGGATTATTCCTGCTAGGAAATAATTTTTTTAGATGGCATTTAATTAAAATGAATTTGGTAACTCTCAGTACAATTAAATAAGTGTATTTTTCTTTCCACTCGATATGTTACTCAAATTATATAGATAAAAACTCGATTATATGATTTTCTTATAGAATTGTATTTACCCATTATCTTGGGTAGTCATAATAAATGTACAATCAATATCACTTTGAATTTAGTTAAACATTCATGTTTATAACATATTTATATCAAATATCATTTTATCAAAGAGAATGTGTAGAAGAATGAATCAAAGCGGAAGTATGTTCCAAAAACTGAAGAAGTTGGGGAAATTTTCACAAAACATTTACCAATTTAATCATTTTAAAAATTGAGTTTCACCCTAGGTGTCCTGCCTAAATATCATCATGCTTTAGGTATATGCTTATTTCCCCTCTATCATCATACCTTTGGATACTGTAGTTAAGGGGTATATATAAATTGTTTCATTATTATATAGATTTGAATGCATGTAAAAAAGGGGGAGTGATGGGTAAGATATGAATTTAGCATTATATGTGTGTGAACTATTCTAACTGGTTGATAGATTGGGTGTAAGAAACCTACTACATTATTATAGGGAAGTTGAAGAATTTTAAAAATACTAGGAATAATGCTATGATAAATATTTAAGTATTTTTTATATTCATTTATTTTTTTCAACGTTGTTTTTCTATCAATGATTATTTTTTCTTGCTATGAGTTAGCTCATTTAGGTTTAAAATTATTTTTAATAAATACATATCATAATGATAAAATGTTCAGTGATTTATAAAACATGGTGGAAACAAAAAGAAGAAGATAGAGATTGTTATGATAAAGCTGGTGAAGGTGATTTTGTTTTCAAATGTTGACATCTGTTTTAAATAATTTTTCATAAAGAAGAATGAAATATTATGAATAAAGAAAAATGACCTAACATTGTATTTGAATTGGATTTTCCACCATATTCAATGAATAAAACATGAATTAATAAATGATTTAAATTATATTAAGGATTAATATTTCTGGAATTAAATGTTTATCAGATTCACTCCGGATCCAGCATGTAAGGAGTGATAATATTGGAAGAGTATTAGAGAATATATGACTAATTTCAATGTGATGATTTATTTTGGATCTTGGATTTATCATAAATCATGAGTATTTGGAAAACATGTGATGAAGTTTTTAAATAGGTGTTGTCAATTGTATTTAGATTGATCCTATCTAAATGGAAAAATAATAGTTGTTGGAGATCATATTCAGCATGATCATAATAATGATGATCATAATCATGTATAATGTATTCAGGTTAGTTGATTTCTATACGATCATAGTCTAGCTAAGTTGGAAAGAAATCTGTTTTTTATGGTTTTGGGAAGTAGCAGTACATTCCATTTAAATTCAAATGATGCTAAATCTTCTATCAAATTTAGTAAAAACCATGAAGGAAATCATGATAAAAAGAAAGTTTGGAATTGAATTAAGATGCTGAAGTTGAACCTACTAATACCAATCCATCATATTCGACATACCATCATATTTAGAAATAATTCATTTCAACAAGACTAATGTTAATATAATTGATTTGAATTCGAAGTCAATCATAATGAATGAGACTGATATAAATATAGACATCCATTAAAGGTGGTTTAATGTGTTTTCAAAGGCAGATCTTGAATATTAAAGAGTCGAAAGATTTAAAAAATATAGAATATGAATGTACTACTTTTTAGTCAAACTAATACCCCAAAGAAATAAACCATCGGGGACTGAAGAAGATGCGTCATAAAAAAATAATGATATATGATTTGTTTTTAAATATTTTTAATCAACTGGATAAAAATAATAGATTAATGAAATAGATGTATGTGTAGTCGAAGGGGATCCAGAATTACCAAGAATATGATTTGATTATTTAATTTGTATAGAGAATTTTAATGTATAATTGGAATAAACATTGAGAAAAATATGAAACATGTCTATTAATTAATGTATTTATGTTTGACATGATTGAGGCATCGTAATAATGAAATCAGACTTGTCTAATAGGAATGGGAATCAGAATCGTGATGGTGAATGAATGGAAACTCCGAAAGAGAAGTATTGCCTTAAAGAAGATTCAAGAATAATCATGAATCATTGATGAAGTTTTAGATAAATGAAAAATTAATGGATTCAATAATTTTTTGTGAATTGGGATGATTGCAAAACCATTTTATATTCCCACCAAAACCACTATTGGTTCACATAAAAAATGTGAAAGTACTGTGTACATTTCATGAAGGAAGTACTGTTTAGAAAGTAGATAGAGTTGGTCTACTGGATAGTGGAGTGAAATAAGTTATCATATTTTTATATTTTTAAGATATTTACATGGATTTATGTAAATAGACATGAGGAATGATTGCCTTTCAATTCAGCTGATCATTATATTCAGTGACCAATGTATTCATCTGACTAATGTATTCTACTTTTCTTTATATTATTCTAGTTAACGTATCGATCTTGATAATCAAATTGGGATTTCCATATTTCAATTACCTAACTAAGGACGAAAGTATTATGAGATTTATTGATCATATTCAGACATAGTCAAATCAATCGTATTAGGAAATTAGATTTCATCATCAGATTGGAAGAACCGAATGGGAAATCTGATTCAATTCTATATAAGTGTCCTTGAAGTTCCTACCATCATCTAGGTATGAAATTAAATAATCATTTTCTAAATAATACATTTGAGGGAACAGAAAAATAAGAATAATTAACATTTGTTGTTACACAAACATTATTTTACCCATTTTTTGCAACGAGGGTGCACTTGAACAATTGGGTTATTTACATAGTTCTACAAGAGTGATAGGGTGTATCAATATTTTTTTATTCCACATCAAGGGATTTATTTTATGTGGATTTTTTTGGTGTTGGGTCATTTCGAAACCATAACAACGACGTAAAAATTATTATTGAATATTGATCCTTGTAACTATTTGTGTTCTTATGGAAGATTGTTTGATTTTATCAACAGAGAATGAAATCATTCACAGGAGGTTAAGGGTTTTCATTTTCATGGCAATAGAAAAAGAAAAGGTTTCCCTAAATCTTCCCTCCCCCACTCAGTGATAAAACAATTCTATCATTTCACTTTTAAACCATTATTATAGAGAGAGATTCACTGATGATTTTTCTAACACCATTCGTATGTAATATCCATCCCAATTATTGTAAAAAACAATTAGGATAGGCATACCTAATATCACCACAGCCTCCACATCTCCTCATTTCAGTAAAGTATCAATACATTTCAGTATTGAGAGCCCGTGAACCCTAGAAATTGGTGTTATAGTTTCTTGAAGCGATTAGTGATCTCATGTCTTATTTTATTGAATCCATTATTCTTCATTTTTAAATATTGTACTTCCAAGACATTCATATATTATATCAATCAACAATTATTTTATTCGAGTGATAAATCACCAAAATAGATTCCTTTTTTAATCCAACCTTAATTTATTTTGACATGTTTAAAGATTCTTGAGGGTGTTAAAACAATGGTATTTAAAACATATATAGAATGATAATTTATAAATTTTCTCATTATTGTTATTTATATTTCCATATTTCTACATGTTAAGATGGTGGGTTCAATTAATATTTTATTTTTTTTATTTTTTGATATAATATATCATTCCTACCAAATTTTTTTATATGATTTGGTTGACATTGATGATGATATTAATCAGGGTAGCATAAAAAATCATCCATCTTGGAGGGAAAATATGGTTTTTATTATTTGTTGGGTAATGGTAAATGAATTATCAGTCATTTTAATCATTTTAATGTATTTGTTTAGGATATAACATGAAATTGAATTTATATTTAAGAGTGTTTCAGCAGGATGTTCTGTCGGGGTGGTTATTGGTTGGTTTTGATATTAAAAATTATGGATATCATCCTAAAGGGATTTTGGGTCAATAATATATTTGGTGAATATTTAAATATTACATATATTTACTTTTTTATGATTTTATAAAATTTTCACATCTATTTAAAATTTTTTATAATAAATTTCATATATTTTTACTTTTTTATTATTTATAGTTTAAAAAAATATTTTGATATATTGGAATTTGTTATGATTTAATTAATTTCTTGTTGTTTAATCAATCTTATAATAACTAATTTTCTAAATTTTATACAACAATCACAATCTAGGATAATAGGATAGATAGAATGAAGAGAGAGATATATTTTATATTCTATAAGATTCAAACTAATATAAATGGAAAAGGCATAACCCTAGAGGGATTGCATATGATTTATACTAACAAAATTGAACTACAATTTTTTATGCTTAGATCATTGTGTAGTGAATACCATACCCATTTCTCTATTAAGGGTAATAACCTTTTTGAACATATGAATTTTGAATGGTAATTTAATGTATTTATTCCACGTTACTTAATTATATAATAACTTATGATATTGATTGATTCCATGTTACATGATCCATGTGGCACACTTATGCATGAAATGAAATGTTTATAAAGTGTGCACCCTGATAGCCCTCCAATGCATTGGGTAAATATTAGTATCATGATAAGACAAGTGAAATGAGGGTTTAATCATGCTAAATCAAGTACAATGAGGGTTTACTAATTCTCCCTGGTAAATGAATCTTGGCTCATGATAAAATCATGTTAAAGGTTGTTTCCACATTTACATTTTATTTCAATCATGGTATATTATAAATTTATGTTCATTATTCTCTTAGGCTTAATCGATATACCTATTTGATAATATTTATTGTATCATTCATGTTATTACTTGTTAAATCTTTTACTATTATTTATACCTCACCCTTTTTTATGCATGTCCTCAGGTTATCCCATAAAATGATAAGTATGATGGAAAGTATGGTCATATAGAGGATGTTTTAAATATGAAGTCACACCCTATGTTTTAAGTTGTTATGTAATGGTCCTAATCCCCAAAGGAAGTACACCTCTCAGTATTATATATGGTATAAAGTGAATATTTATATGTAATAATTCATTTTTATGTGTGATATAAAGTGAACGGTTGTCAAAAAATATTGAGAAGGAAATAAATCTAATTAGAAATGATTTCATTAGATAGATAGATGTTTATTGTATTTGAATGCCACAGTCATGAAATTGTTTATGTTGTTACTTTCTATTCAAGATTTCAAATTTCCCATAAATAATCACATTTATTTTCTCAAAAATTATTCTTATATGCATTTATGGTATATCAAATTTCTGAAGGATGTATGAAAACTCAATTTTTTTTTTGATTTTTGAGATTATTTAGATGCATATTAGGTAGGAAATGTTGATGATATAAGATACACATCAGAAGGATTATTCCTGCTAGGAAATAATTTTGTTAGATGGCATTTAATTAAAGTGAATTTGGTAACTCTCAGTACAATTGAAGAAGTGTATTTTTCTAACACTCGATATGTTACTCAAATTATATAGATAAAAACTTAATTATATGATTTTCTTATAGAATTGAATTTACCCATTATCTTGGGTAGTCATAATAAATGTACAATCAATATCACTATTAATTTAGTTAAACATTCACGTTTAAAACATATTTATATCAAATATCATTTTATCAAAGAGAATTTGTAGAAGAATGAATTAAAGTGGAAGTATGTTCCAAAATTTGAAGATGTTGGGGAAATTTTCACAAAACATTTACCAATTTAATCATTTTAAAATTTGAGTTTCAACCTGGGTGTCCTGCCAAAATACCATCATGCTTTAGGTATATTCTTATTTCCCCTCTATCATCATACCTTTGGATACTGCAGTTAAGGGGTACATATAAATTGTTTAATTATTATATACATTTGAATGCATGTAAAAAAGGGGGAGTGATGGGTAAGATATGAATTTAGCATTATATGTGTGTGAACTATTCTAAATGGTTGATAGATTGGGTGTAGGAATCCTACTACATTATTATAGGGAAGTTGAAGAATTTTAAAAATCCTAGGAACAATGCTATGAAAAAGATTTAAGTATTTTTTATATTCATTTATTTTTTTCAACGTTGTTTTTCTATCAATGATTCTTTTTTCTTGCTATGAGTTAGCTCATTTAGGTTTAGAATTTTCTTTAATAAATACATATCATAAGGATAAAATGTTCAATGATTTATAAAACATGGTGGAAACGAAAAGAAGAAGATGGAGATTGTTATGATGAAGCTGGTGAAGGTGATTTTGTTTTCAAATGTTGACTTTTGTTTTAAATAGTAATTCATAAAGAAGAATGAAATATTATGAATAAAGAAAAATCACCTCACATTGTATTTGAATTGGTATTTCCATCATATTCAATGAATCAAACATGAATTAATAAATGATTTAAATTGTATTAAGGATTAATATTACTGGAATTAAATGTTTATCAGATTCACTCTGGATCCAGCATGGAAGGAGTGATCATATTGGAAGAGTATTAGAGAATGTATGACTAATTTCAATGTGATGATGTATTTTGGATCTTGGATTTATAATAAATCAGGAGTATTTGGAAAACATTTGATGAAATTTTGAAATAGGTGTTTTCAATTGTATTTAGATTGATCCTATCTAAATGGAAAAAGAAAAGATGTTGGAGATCATATTCAGCCTGATCATAATAATGATGATCATAATCATGTATAATGTATTTAGGTTAGTTGAATTCTATATGATCACAGTCTAGCTAAGTTGGAAAGAAATCTATTTTATATGGTGTTTGGAAGTTGCAGTACATTCCATTTAAATTCAAATGATGCTAAATCTTCTCTCAAATTTTGTAAAAACCATGAAGGAAATCATGATAAAAAAGAAAGTTTGGAATTGAATTTAGATGCTGAAGTTGAACATACTAATACAAATCCATCATATTTGACATACCATCATATTTAGAAATAATTCATTTCAAAATGACTAATGTCAAAATAATTGATTTGAATTCGAAGTCAGTCATAATGAATGAGACTGATATAAATATAGACATCCATTTAAGGTGGTTTAATGTGTTTTCAATGGCAGATCTTGAATATTAAAGAGTCGGAAGAACCTAATGGGAAATCTGATTCAATTCTATATACGTGTCCTTGAAGTTCCTACCATCATCTAGGTATGAAATTAAATAATCATTTTCTAAATAATACATTTGAGGGAACAGAAAAATAAGAATAATTAACATTTGTTGTTACAAAAACATTATTTTACCCATTTTTTGCAAAGCGGGTGCACATGAACAATTGGGTTATTTACATAGTTCTACATGAGTGACAGGGTGTATCAATCTTTTTGTATTCCACATCAAGGGATTTATTTCACGTGGATTTTTTGGTCTTGGGTCATTTCGAAACCATAACAAGGACGTAAAAATTCTTATTGAATATTGATCCTTGTAAATAATTTTGTTCTTATGGAAGATTGTTTGATTTCATCAACAGTGAATTAAATAATTCACAGGAAGTTAAGGGTTTTCATTTTCATGGCAATAGAAAAAGAAAAAGTATCCCTAAATCTGCCCTCCCACACTCAGTGATACAATAATTCTAACTTTTCACTTTTAAACCATTATTATAGATAGAGATTCACTGATGATTTTTATAACACCATTGGTATGTAATATCCATCCCAATTATTGTAAAAAACAATTAGGATAGGCATACCTAAAATCAACATAGCCTCCACCTCTCCTAATTTCAGTAAATTATCAATACATTTCAGTATTGAGAGCATGTGAGCCCTAGACATTGGTGTTATAGTTTCTTCAAGCGATTAGTGATCTCAAGTCTTATTTTATTGCATCCATTCATCTTCATTTTTAAATATTATACTTCCAAGACATTCATATATTATATCAATCAACAAATATTTTATTCGAGTGATAAATCACCAAAACAGATTCCTTTTTTAATCCAACTTTAATTTCTTTTGACATGTTTAAATATCCTTGAGGGTGTTGAAACATTGGTATTTATAACATATATAAAATGATAATTTATAAATTTTCTCATGATTGTTATTTATATTTCCATATTTCAATATGATAAGATGGGGGGTTCAATTAATATTTTATTTTTTTTATTTCTTGATATAATATAGCATTCCTAAAAAAAATTTATATGATTTGGTTAACATTGATGATGATATTAATCAAGTTAGCATAAAAAATCATCCATCATTTAGGGAAAATATGGTTTTTATTATTTGTTGGGTAAGGATAAATGAATTATCAGTCATTTTAATAATTTTAATGTATTTTTTTAGGATATAACATGAAATTGAATTTATATTTAAGAGTGTTTTGGCATGATGTTCTATAAGGGTGATTATTGGTTGGTTTTGATATTAAAAATAATGGATATCATCTTAAAGGGATTTTGGGTCAATAATATATTTGGTGAATATTTAAATATTAAATATATTTACTTTTTTATGATTTTATAAAATTTTCACATCTATTTAAATTTTTTTATAATAAATTTCATATATTTTTACTTTTGTATTATTTATAGTTTAAATTTTTTTTTTGATATATTGGGATTTGTTATGATTTAATTAATTTCATGTGGTTTAATCAATCTTATAATAACTAATTTTCTAAATTTTATACAACAATCAAAATCTAGGATAATAGGATAGATAGAATGAAGAGAGAGATATATTTTATATTCTATAAGATTCAAACTAATATAAATGGAAAAGGAATAACCCTAGAGGGATTGCATATGATTTATATATAAGTGACAAGTTAAAGTTATACTATGTTATAAATCCGATAAGTGTACAATGGAATTTATAAATTGATTTTCAAAGTGATAAATGTAATGTTATGGTCAATTTTATTCTATATATAATAATTTAAAAAGGTTAGATATGAATGACTCATTTTATATAATCCAAATATAAATTTTGGGTATAATATGTCATGTGGAAAACCATTAAATTCTAGAACTAAAATTTAATTTAATATTCCTTGGATGTGATGGACCATAATATAAAATTCCCCATTCTTATTCAGAAATTCATATTTGAAACATAATACAATTCCAAAAAAAATATTTTGGGATTAACCTAAAATCATTTTATTCTTTTAGTCTAACCAAATATGTATGTGACCCTATAAATATTCATTATAAAAACAATTTCATAAATTATATTGATGATTGTTATGATTTAGGATTAATGTAAGGATAATAGTTGATATATTCCCATGTGAAGAATCCTCACACATTAACCATGACACATGGAAAATAATACGAAATTGATTAAGAGAATAGGATAATTGAAATGAGTTAAAATAAGTACTAGATGGTATTATATATATCATAGTAACATGATATTCATTTGAGGTTTATTCAAATGCATGATGACCATCCCCTTGTTGATATTCCTGATAAATCATCTATCCAATATTAGTTGGGATTGGCATTATTGTATATAGATTTATTCTGTAATTGAATAATATTTTTTCCACATCATTACATTATTTTATCTCTATTGATTGTACAACAGATCCCATATGGATAAACCATGGAGATGTCCACCACCCAATATTTATTTTATTCATCCATTTAATTGAATTCAACATCACATATTTATATTTATATTATTTTTTATACATATAGTATCATGATTTCTATTGTATTTTGATTATCCTATAGACTAGTTTTCTAGTTATTGTTTTATATAAAGTGAAAAATTATTATTTCCATAAATATATTATCAATTTAAAATAAATATTATTTCACTTATTTTACGATATGAAGTATATCATTTTTTAATAGAACGGATAAGAGTTAGATATGTGGAACTTATAGTAACTCAAGTGACTTTTAAAATAATTATTGAGTTTTTGAAATTTTTCATTTAATAGTGCATCAGTTTGTGGTCACATAAATTGACCATGTTATAATTCTACTGTAAGACCATGGTTATGTCATAATGAAGTTAGATACCATATAACCAAACATGGTTTAAAAAAAAACTAATATGTGTGGTATTTCAATGGGGAGAAAATTCAATCTCATAATTTAAATGATTTAAAGTTGAGGAATGGATAAGAAAGTCAAGATGATATGGCTATACTATGTCTCTAAAATTTTAATACATTTCTAACCATTCCTCTGTTGCCTTCTAATTTCCCATTTTCAAAGCCCTCTACTCCAACTAACTTTGTCCACAGATCATGTTCTGTAGCTTCTCTTACACCCCCTACTGTCCTGAGCACTCATGCCTTGGCTTGGCCCTTTACCCTATCCTTTAGGGATGATTTTAACCAGCCTAAACCATTCCTTTTTTCCTCCATCTATCTTGATATCACATTGCCCCTCTGATGGTCTTGAGGGATGGCTCACATATTTCTCTAGATGCACCTACTTCGGCCTTTAATGAGGCATTCACCTGCCTATGTTGTTCCCTAATAGCGAGGTTATATTAGATAAATCTCTACTTATTGTCTTCTATAAGATCTAGGATTCGTGGGGCCTTAGTGTTTCATCCTATATCTCGACCGTGAATCAAAACTCCATCTGAGTGGTGTTGGCCTCAGAGATGGATTTCAATCAATATTGGTGAAATATTCTTAGCTCAATGGGTTGATGGAATTTTATCCTATCGTGTTGGTAAATGGAATCCCACAAAGGTATGTATGGTCCGTAGGATTATAAATGGAGCAACCTCTCTAGTATCCCTCTTCCTTTTCAGAATGAAACATTTTAGAAATACATCAGTGATTGTTTACGAGGCATTTGGGGTCTTGATGATTATACACTTAGTTGATCTAATTCTTTTGTGCCTTGAATATGTGTTGAGATTGATCTTTCCTCCCCCCGCTGGAATGAATTTTTTTTAGGTCCAAGACATGCTCAAGTGTAATTGGGAAATTACTACCTAGTGTTTAATAGGTATTTTTCTCTTTATTAGCTTCATGGACCCTCTGTGACGGTATTTACAAAGTGTTTTTCTAATGGTCATGCCCAATACGTAGCTAGTAGGGATATACTTATACTTTATATGGATATAATTCCTCAGTATTAGGGTATGGTTGTAGATCGTAGGGTTGATGAAGATTGTTCCCCTATTCATAGTGGATCCTCTTCTTTAGGAACAGACTTGTCTCCTTCTTTAATGTTATATGATTATGGCTTTTAGGGGCTGAATATGTTTCCTTTCAATTATCTAGTTTGTTGCATATTTTCAGTAGACCATGTTCCCTCTATCAAGAATATAACACGTGATCCCATTATTTTTTTCGTTACAGGGAATGATTTAAATTTAATCCTCCTAATAAGAAGCCTCCACCATCCTACATTCTACATCTCGTGAAACAATATAATTTTCTCCATTTGATGATTAAAAGTCACCACAAGAGGTTATCCAATCCATTTCTCATGCCCCCTCTAGTGCTCCCCCAATAAAAAGCTTTCAAACAACATATTAAGATTTCATTGCATGTTATTCTACCATATATAATCTATGACACATCGTTATAGTCTTCACCTAATAAGATTAAAAGTTTGAAGGCCTATCCACAATCCCTATCCACCCATATAGCTACACTCTCCTCTGTGGAGCATAATGATATCTATACACGATCTAGATTGAGATAATTAAGGGAGTTATCCTCTCTACATCTCAATTTTCTCAAATTTCAAGTTTCCAAATCCATATCTACTCTCTTTTAAATGGATCCAGTAATCATCTAGAATTTTCATGGAATTGGATCTAGGGTTAAGATTGATTTCATTCCATCATTGATCAATAATCATAAGTTTTCTCATATTACTACTATTCATCATAGATAAAACTCATCTAAAAATCAAACATATTACCCATAGCATTGAAACTCATGATTGTAATCCTGCTGATTCTATCTCCCACAACATCTAGATCTTTTATCACTGTAAAATAAAAATGGATATGGTTCATGCTGCTGATCAATTTAGAACTACCAATTTTACTCAAGGAGGTAGGAGTATTCTCTTCTCATTTGTATATGGGAGTCATGATAAACAAAAAAGAGATGGTATGTTGAATGGTTTTAATGGTTTCATTCTAGGGGATTCCCCATGGATCATCAGAGGGGACTTCAATATTATATCTGATCTATCAGAAAAGAAATGTAGTAGGAACTACCCCAACAAAGGGATCCTAGAATTCACTTATATTATGGATACCAAGGGGTTTATGGACATGGGGTTTACAGTGGACCGATTTACCTTTTGTAACAACCAAAGGGGTGGCTTCCAATCATGGATCATCCTTGATGTCTTTCTAGAAAATTTTCATGATATATTATCATATCTGAATGTTAATGTCAGCCACATGGTGCGGGTAATATCAGACCATCATCTTTGCTCAACCTTATTCCGAAAGAAGTGAATTATTGGATATTATTGTTCTATTAGTAGTGGACTGAAATTTTGAGCTTCAATCTAGTAGTTAGTGATTAATGGATGTGTTATACTCATGGAAATTCATTGATTGGGATAACCAATAAACTGAGATGTCATAAGAATGATCTTTAAGAAGGGACAATAATCATCCACCCAATTGACCTATAATGCATGGAAAACTCTAATGATATTGAGAAGATGGAATATATGATGCAAGAAAAATGTAATGAAATGTTTTTATGAAGATATCTCCCATAAAAATATTCGTTTTTGGATCTAATATTAAGAGATTCATTTATGTCTTGGGAGACCATGGGGAAAAATGGTTGCGTGATGGGGACACGAACACTACGTACTTCCATGCCTGTATTAGGGGGAGAACAGTCCAGTGAAACCCAATATATTAAATGAGGATGGGTTCATGTCTATGGAAATGGATTTTTTTGGTAGAATGGCTCATAATTTCTTCAGTGATATCCTAGTTGGAACCAATCTGTGTATACCTGGGGGATATTCGACTGGCCATGATGGTATTTTGGATGTGCTCTTGAAATTTTTACAACCCTGGAAAACCTGATTGATGTGAAAATTCCAGAAGAGAAGGAAATTTATAAGGCCACGTGTGGAATTCATCGAAAGAGTGCAATGGGTCTAGATTGCTTACCTGGTTCTATTTATTGGTATTCTTGGTCTGTGCAAAAAAATGATATTGTTTTTATTATTCACGACGTCTTTTGTGGGAGAACCTATTAGTGCATGGATTGTGCATGTACCTTTATCATCATACCCAAAATCAAGGCCCCTTCCTCATAATTCCATTATAGGCCGGTGAATATGTCCAATTTTCCACAGAAAATTCTCGCAAGTGTCATCAATAAAAAGCAACCCTTACACCTCCCCCATTGGATCTTCTTCGAGAATCATAGGTTTGTTAGGGGTCGATCCATCTAGGGGATATTTCATTGTCCCAATAAATGATTAGGCACATCAAATTCAAGTCACAAGGTTCAACAAGGATATAAAACTAGATATGAGTAAATAATATAAAAGAATTGAAGGGATCATGATCAATTATTTTCTCTCATGTATGGGCTTCTCCCCTTGTGAAAGTGATCTTATTTTTATGTGTTATATCTCATCATGGATGGATGTATTCTTTATGGGGAAATCATATCGATTATTTGAAGCTACCCAGGGGTTAATGAAAGGTGATACCTTGTCCCCTACTATATTCATCCTCACCCGTGACATCTTCATCTGCCTCATTAATAGGAGTGTGCATAGTAGAGATATCTTCCACTATTGGAATAGACTGAATAACCTCTCCATTTCCTGTATCATGTTTGCAGAGGATACTTTTATTTTTATAAATGTCGGTTGGAGGTCAGGGTGTTATATTAATAGGATTTTTAGTCACTATTTCCATTGGAGTGTCCAGGTAATCAATAAACCCAAAAGTAGTATCTTCATCTAATGTAGATGCATAACTATTAGGGTCTACTTATTATGATGCAGTCATGACATCCATAGGGGAAAATTTCCAACAGAATACTTGTGTAATCCGATTTCTTCTAGAAAACTCTACATTCGTGATTTTGATTATATTATAGGTAAAATAACAGCAAGCATCCTTTACTATATATATCGGTTCCTCTCCTTTGGGACGAATTAATCTTGTTAATTGCGTCTTACCTGATGTTCTGATCCATTCCTTGACTTCTATCCACATTTTGATGGGGTTTTTCAGCTCTACAGATAAAATAATTTTTTATTTTATATTAGATGTTATGTTTTATGGGAAGAGGCACTAGGAATATTTGTCACGAATGGGAAAGCTGATTCATGAAGGAGGGATTAATGTGAGAATCCTTTCGGATACCCTACAATGTATTCATGGGATGTTAATAATGGGAAGACATATAAAAGTGTACCCTATAGGGAAGGTCTATTTAAAAATGATGAAGATAGGAAGAGGATGGTGTGAATTAACATGGATCCCCCTTCGTGTCCTTGTATTCACCCCTCATTTCATCCCATTAGCCCTTCTCCTGTTGGATTGTAGGAAGAGGTGATATTTCTTTCTGGCGCCAAAATTGGGCTGGTTGGAAGATGGGACTCCTGGGATCTCCTCTTTAAAGAATATCCTTCAAGGACGTAAAAAACTACCCATATTTTATCAATGTTTTCCAAAATGTAGATCAACAAGCTACCTTTGACCATATTGAGATGAGCTCATATTCCGATAAGTGAGTTTTCACCCTCTCTACCAGAGGTGCCTTTTCCTCATGACACTTCTAGAGGGTGGATGTTTTGAATAGAGCTCGTGATATTTGGAATTATTTTCTTTGGTGTGATTAAATTATATCTAAATAAAACATCCTAAACTGGAGAATTTGGAATCATGATTTTCCTTCTAACCATAATATCCAGTAGTGTGTCATTTCTATCATATCACGTTGCAACTGATGTAAAATACACAAGGAGGAAAACACAAACCATCTATTCTTCAATGATGATTGGGTGTCCACCATCATGACCTATTTGGGGAACTCTTGGACTTCTCTAGGCAAAATCATAATGATCTCCAATTCATGGATCACTGGTTTTATGAGGTGAGTTATATGGGGGTGAAATGGAAACCTCAGGTTATTTCCCATAACACTAGGTGCTTGTTTCTTTCGAAAGTGAGGAATAAATCACACCATGATGATGTTTGTACTGTATAGAGGACCCTCGTTATAAAAAAATATCTAGCTTACTGATTTGCTCCACATTCTTGAAAAATGGTGTGATTCCCCTCTCTCTCAATCTGCTGCATGTGTGGTACTCTCTAAACCATCCCTTTGGAAATGCCTCCTAGGTCCAGTTGGATTGATGTATCCCTCCTTTCATGGGCCTTAAATTTAATATTTATGGATCATGTGTCTCAGGTGATAATACATGAACTGGGGTGGTTCATAATTCACAGGGATCGATTATCAGGCTGTTTATGGCCCACTATGGAAGCATGATCTATCTCCTATAAAAACATAAGGTGATCCTCACTGGGTTTCACCTTTTCATACATAGGAAAATATGGATGGTAGAAATTAAAATAAATTCTAGAATTAATAATAACTCCCTCTAATGGAACTGGTATTATCCCATGGTCTATTTCTTATATCATTAATAAATGAAGAGGGATTCATACTAGCAACATTCATGTGTCTCTGACACGCCATGTGCGAAACAAAGAATCAGATCATCTTTCCTCCATGGTGGTCTATGACTAAAGTATTTTCCATTTTACAATCATTATTTCATTGGTACCATAGGTTACATACATAGTCAATGGGGATGCACTTGGCCTTCTTAAAATTAAACCTACCAAGGTTGGAAAACTGTAGTGTCTCCCTTTTCTTGTTTCCTTGATTTTTTAATAAATAAAATAAAAAATTATGATGATAGGTGAGAGGACTATATTGGAGAATTAATTATATGAAATATTTCCACATAATATTCATCATGAGAAGTAATGTATGATGACCTAATAATACTTATATATAAGAAACGATTATGAATATAATGGAAATAATGATGTATCCCTAGTGGATAAGTTGAATAATGATGCAAAGAATCCATTATACCTGAAATGGGGTAATATGAAAAAACTGGAATCACTAAAAAATTTGTTTCATATGAAAACCATGTATTGAATTTATAATAATTCCATCGATTAAATCCTTAAACTTTTAGTGTAATTACATTTAAATGATTCATATAATCTATCAAACCATTATATGTCTTGGAAGTTATATGTGGAACATGTGTATCTAAAAACAAAATTCATGTTTTCCGAAAAGAATACAGCTTATTCGAGGTGGAAATTGCTAAACTAAATGATTTTATAAAATTATGCACATTATAAGGGAATCCAAACACAAAAGTAACACCATCACATGTGGACCAGAATGTAATGTGGCACTTTACCTTAATTTCTAGACACTTGAATCATTCCATGTCTAATGAAATAAAAAAAAATTGTAATATAATGATACTAAGAGTTCAATGCTAATGATGAGATCATTCAACAGATAGATTATTTGTAACAGCCCGAGATTTTATGAAAAATATTCTTTTTAATTTTATTAATATCTTGTGTTTTACGCTACATCAAAAGGAGCTTGCACAACACACATCCTTGACTTGCCTTGCATTACACGCAATCACGACCTTCCTCGATAGCGTGTGTAGTACGCAATAACGAGTTTCATTAAACAACAATATGCTATTAAAATATTATTAAAACTAGCCGTTATGAATAGTAATAACCACTTTTTGAAATTTTGTATATTTTATTTTTCAAAATGGAATTAATTTATGGATTCGTAATATCGAAATTAGCTTAGGGTGAAATTTTGGTACTTTTCGGATAACTTTCATATTCTGATGAATAGTGAAAATTACTAGATTATAATTAAAAACAACTTTTTTAATCGAAATAATTAATAGTGATAAATCATTAAATTGAGTGGTTTTAAAGTATATTTAGAATATATTTTTACAATTTAATACGATGTTGGTCATTGGATGTAATTTCACATTTAAACCAGACATAATCAAGTGTCAATCTTTTGGTAGATATTGTTTCTTAAAAACACGCTATTTGTTTTAACAGCGGGATTTAATTATAAAATTAATTAATGCAACTTCTATGTTATGAATTTGGTAAAATAGACTTCATTTTTTAATTCGGAATATCAATTATATCTTAGGGTGAAATTTTGGCATTTTTCTGAAAAACATCAATTTTTTATGAATAGTGAAACCACTAAGTGGTAGGTTAAAAACTGAATTTTGCATAAAACTTAATTTTACCGCTTCTGTGAATGGAATTTCAAAATTCCGACAGACACGGTTGATATCAGTAAGTAAAATGTAGTTCAATGAGATAAAAATAATTTTTTGGTGAATAGTAACTTTTTACTTTTTTTACCGCGGTTAATAGTAAATAGGGCAACTAAGGGTAAATATGATATTACTATTACCCTAACACATGTCCTAATTCTATTGGATAAGTCTAATTCGACCAAAAACAACCTTATGAATATAATATGACCATTTAGGTCCACTTGGATTAGATTATGACATTTAATATTTAATGAATAGTAAAAATAGTTAAAATCAAAGTTTAATAACTAAAACATTTTTAATATGGGGTTATACATAAGATAAATTCGACTATAAATATTCATTATAAAGCTAAAAAGATTTCCTACGTAATTATATTTTATTTATAATTTTTAGAATTTAAATAAATTAATTTATTTATGACACAACGAAGATGCAGTAATTAACCTTTTAAGGAAATATTAACATAATTGATGTTATAAATGCTCAAATGAATGTAATTTGAGACTTTTTATGAATTCCACTAATTTTCTAGGTTAATATGATATATTAGTGTTGATTTAATCAACTTGGTTCGAACATATAATTCTGTTATTACTTTCACAAAAATCATATATCAAATAGTGTCAAAATTGACACAAAATAGTTTTTAAATAAAATATTATATTATTAATTGTTATTTTATTCCTAAAATATAATGTTCGGCCAAATGACTTAGATAAGGATATATGTATTAATAATAAACAATTTGGGGTTCGTTTGGCATGTTATAGTAAGTGTATTAAACATATAGTGAAAGAAAACAAAAAGACATGGTAAAAGTTAAATTATTTAACTTAGAGTTAAATCTAATTGATAAGGTTAAAATAATACGCTAAACTTGTCTAAATCTTACTGGTTGGTAGGATTTCGACCCATCCCCACTTTAGCTTCGAAATAAGACCCTTTGGAACCATTATAAACCGATTTTTTCATTATTATAAAATAATATTTTGAGGTATTCCTAAGGTGCCCCTCTCCTCCATTATAAAAGGACACCTCCTCCCCCTCCTCCTCACACCAATTTGATCACTCAAGCTCGGAAAACCCCTGCCAAAATCTCTTCTCCACTTCCCTAGCAACATCCTAGAGGTTCTGGTCTTCCTCAAAGACCAATTTTAGTGCCCTAAGAGGAGGTCTCAAAGAGGCGCTTCAAAGAAGAGGTAATTACCGTTACCAATTCTTTCATCTTTATTTCTTCTTCCACATATTATTCTTAGGTTTTTTCTTTCTGAAGTAATAACATCAGTATCACTCATATAATTATATGTTATTTTACGTATGAAACAACCCTATTTCACCATCTATCCATCCTACGGAAAAAGAAATCATCGCGCGTGCGTACGTACGGAATACCGTCTCCATGCCGTGGTGTAATCTATTTTCCACCACCACCATAATAGGATGGGTATAATGGTGTAATGAGTAACTATATATTATTATTATAAAGTTATATTGATACTGAAATAGTCTACATACACTTCAACACAATTCCACGACCATGAGAACGATATCATCGCTCGTGCGTACGTACGGACTACCGTCTCCATGACGCGATGAGATTCATTCTCAATGATTAAACATTCATGAATGATTATAAAGTATATATAATAAGTACTAATGAAATATATGACCTAATAATGATACTGGAATTATTTATATGTATGTCATCTACTTAATTCCATTCAATTCAATAAGGAGACGAAAACAGTGTTCATGCGTACATACGGACTACCGTCTCCATGAACGGTGTATTTCTTTCCATTTACTAATTTATTATATATGTATATTCTGAATATATTTATATAAATCATGTTTTATATTCTGGAATTAAGTAATCATGATCTAAGTAATCATATGAATAATTACAAGTTAAAAACACGAACGACAAATGACATGATTTTACCCAAAACGCTACTTTAACATGAATTTACAAAAGAACGGGTAATATAATGTCATAAGTGAATCATATATGATATCATAACAATGAATATGATTCTGTAATAAGTCAATGACATTATTTAAATCATTATACAGGAGGTTCGGACACATACGAAGCAAATCGGACGTAAGGTAAGGGAAATATCACAATCTCATTTTTATCTGAGATTGTTTATTCGTAAGTATTTACTGGGGTGTATTTTATCATCCACATCCATGTTTCATCAATATTTAATATTATTTACATCCACCTACAATTGTTTAAATCCATTTTTACCCTTTGGAGAGTTTTTAGTAATATGTATGAAAGGAATCTTTTGTCGTTTTTCGTACGAGGTACTTTTTGACTTTTCCGACAAAAGTACGAAGAATGTTTTTTTAACTTATATGGAATGAATGGATTTTTAAAACATTATTTCCAAGAAACTTCCTTTACAAGTTTTCAAGTTTATTTTTAATCAACTTAGTTTATTTTAAAGTTGTATGACATGTTATGAAAGTTAAAAATGTTTTTGAAGTAGAAAGGATATTTTCCTCAAGAATGGAGTTCAAGTATTTTATCAAAATTATTTTCCATCTAAGATAATAAAAGGGTTGTGTTTTTATCACTATTATTACATTGGTTTGATTATGTTGTGATGGAAATATTTTTATGAATTCCTTTATCTTATATGAATTGTTTTATTATGTCATGTTGTTTAAGAATTCCATTTTTATTACATGGGTTACGCTATGATGTATGGTTTATGATTATGTGGCACACATAAGAAAGGATTCATTATAAGATGGGTGGGACCTATATCTCCCTCCAATGCATTGGGTAAAGATTTTATATCTCATGAGATAGACAGGGCTGGAACAGTAGGTTATACCGGTTCAGTAAAACAGTGTAACGCCCCGACCCCAGCTACCCAGAGTCGGTGCATTACTTCGTAACATTGGCATGATCACAAAAGATCAAGTCTCGAAAGACCAATTAGTTTAGTAGCCTTGGAAACACAAGATACATTCGTAAACGTTACATTAAATCATAAAGTGAAAAACTACAATAACAAAGTCTCCATAGTCCACTCTCATATCCTCTTCTGAAAATCCCTGCAGGTCATTCATAAAATACTTCTTCACATCCTGGAAAATATTAACACATTGAAAGGGGTGAGCTCAGATGCTCAGTAAGGATAACAATATTGCAGAAGCTTTCATAAATAAACATAAACATTTAAGGAAATGTATAACTAAAACAAAAGCCTTTTAAACTTGAACATAAACATAATATGGAAAAAGTAAAATGAGATAATTCCATTCACTTCTTCACATGGATATTCTACTGGTTGAATAATCACATGCAATATCAATAACCACTTTCATAATGATGGAATGCATAATGCCAGACTATCATAACCACGTAGTCAAGGCCTCGTGCCAAGACCACAAATAAGATTTTGTCAAGGCCTCGTGCCAAGACACTAGTTTGTCTCATGAGACCTGCCGATGCATCGAGGAGCTATAGCGGGCTCCACCCGTCACTTATTAAGTCCAATGCATTCCTCATATGAATAGGTTTCAACATATCATAAACCATAACATAATCGTATCACATAAAACATGAATAAAGGAAACATAACATTTCCACATTTCAATCACAAGATATCAATACAATGCATTGATATAATAAAAATGCTTTCAAAACCATTTTCAATACCAAAATAAAAGAAAGTTAAAACTTTGTATTTATTTTTCATTAAAAAAATGATGGCTTGTAGAGGAAGCCGAAACTCAAATAATGGTCACGGCGGCGGAGAAGTCGTTGTCGCCGCATAAGTACAGAAAGAAAAACATTCCCTTTTGTTGTTTAGTAAAACGCTTCGTATAAAAAAGATTCCTTTTGAATAAACGTAAAAGTCAAAGGGGTTTATACACCGTATAAAAGAAAGTTGTGTATAAAACCAAATATGCCTCAATGAAAGGAGATTGAGAAAAAGTCCTTAAAAAGATCATTTTTAAAATAAAATAGATCTATTATGTGTATTCACTATAGGTACACATAAAGAAAGTAAAAATACAAAATAGGACATAATAATATCATGACATAATTTGGAAGTAGGAGATTAACCCAAAGAATGGAAGTTGGGTTAAGAAATTCCCTTACCTTGTGTCCGACTTGACTCAACCGTTCTTTAACCTCCTGAATAATAAACTAGAGTTAATATATACCTTATTAAGAACCATTTTCAATTTTATTATCCTTTTTATATCACTTATTACAATGTTATGGACATTATGTAATTATTTAAGTTAATAACGGTCGTTTTGTCGATCTTTGGTAACTTGAGTCAACAATAAACTTCTTATAATTACAAGTTGTTCATGTGCTAGAATATCCATTATATCCAGAATTATATTCATGATTTAGATGTCATATATATCTTATATATCCAGTATATACATTCATTTATAATATTACGTAACATTTAGAGGTAAGAAATGAAATGCACCGTTCATGGAGACGGTAAGCCGTACGTACGCATGAACGCTACTTTCATTTCAATTACATATTTAATGGAACTAAATCATAATTATATAAATGTATAATATAATTCCAGTATAATATAGTGTATAATACCATTTACTCCATCCTTTATACATCCCACATATGGCATTAACGATTCAAATCACTTTGAGGGGGCGGTAGTCCGCACTTCCTAAAATTAAATTATCGCGTTTTACCCATAATTGAAATCATAAAGTATGCCATAAATGAGAAATACAGAAGCATAAGTAAAACATAAACATATTATATATCATATATAAAAATAGTGACATCTTAATGGCCACCTTTTAAGGTGTTATATGAGTGTTGAACAATCATCGTTTCGTGAGGCAGAAATTCTCCATCCACAGAAACCGTATGTTCTTTAACCATTAGATGTAGGTATGTGTAAGTGTAGATCGAATATATCTTATAACAACATCATAGTATATTGAGTATACTGGTGTTGTTACACAAGAAATGAATAAAAAGAGTTTAGGGGGTTTGAAAAGAAAAATAAAACAAAACAACATTAGAGAAGACATTACCTCAAAATCGGGTATCTCTTTTTTGATTTGAGCCAAAGGCTTCCTTGGGAAGAGTTCTGCCCAAAGTGAGGCTTCTAGGAGTAATAAGGGGAAGTTGGGAGAGTATTTTGGCAGAGGTTGGCCGATCCAAATGGGTTGAAGGTGTGAATAAGGTGGGAGAGGTGGGGGCCTTTTATAAGTGGAGAGGAGGGGCTCTTTTGGAAAGATTGAAATATTACATTATTATACAATGATTTTTTCGGATTCTAAAGGTCCCACACTTATATAATTCTAGGATAAGATGATAAGGTTTCGAAATATCCTCATCCAATAGGATTTGGACAAGTGTAAGCCTTGGATTTTGCATTATCTTCTCATTTTATTTAAATCGTTAAATAATGAGTTCATCGCTGCATCATAATGATGTCATAAATAATTTCATTTATTTAATGTCAAAAAATTATAAAAAAATTACTATGATGTAGAAAATTGTTTTAGCTTTCTAATGAATATTTATAGTCAAAAGTTGGACTTGTGTAACCCCACTTAAGAACTGTTTTAGTAAAACAACGCATGTTTGTGTCAATTTAATTTTAACATTAAAAAAATATATATTAATGTCATTTTCGAACTAAAGTGGCTCCATGGGGTCCCCAAGTTGACCCATGTGTTGTCTTGGTCGGCCATGACTCATCCAATAGGAGTAGGACTAGTTTCATGCTCATCTCATATTATTATAACATTATTTGTACCTTAAACTACACTAATTACCTCTAATCGCGATTAAGAACTTAAAAGTTACTATTCACCAAAAAATTATTTTATTTTCATTGAACCACATTTTACTTCTTAATGACAACCATGTATGTCGGATTTTTGAAAATCAAATCACAGAAGTGGTAATATTTCATTCAAACGAAAAATAAGTTATTTAACTACCACTTAGTGGTTTCATTATTCATCAAAAATTGAAGTTTTTCAGAACAATGCCAAAATTTCACCCTAAGCTATAATTGATATTCTGAATTCAAAAATGATGTCTATTTTTCAAAATTCCAAACATATAAGTTTCATTAATTAATTTTATAATTAATTCCCGATGTCACAACAAATAGCGTGTTTTTATGAAACAATTTATATCAAAAGATTGGCAATTGTTTATGTCCAATTTCAATGTTAAATTAATTCTAATGAACACCATTGGATAAAATTGTAAAAATATATTATAATTATACATTAAAACCACTAAATAGTATAATTTATCACTATAAATTATTTTGATTAAAAAAGTTGTTTTTAAGTAATTTTCACTATTCAAAAAAATTAGAAGTTCTTAGAAAAATACCAAAAATTCAACATAGGCTAATTTCGATATTCCGAATCCAAAAATGAAGTCCATTTTGAAATATAAAATTTCTATAATTTTAAAAAGTAGTTATTACTATTCATAACTGCTACTTTTATTAGTCGTGGTGTTTTAGAACTCGAAGTTGCGTACAATGCAAGACATTGCATTATTGAATGAGAAGCGTATCATGGAAGCTCGGGGTGTTACAAACAGGACTGAAATGAGGGTTACTCGATTCAGAAAGGGACTGTGTCCACTAAGATAGTATTGGCAATGAGTCTTGATAAACAAGAAATGATTCTCTATGATTATGTGTGAATGCCACAAAGTTTCATGTTTTAAGTTATGATTATTGTGATTACATTTCACAGCCATGATTTATCCCATGTTATGAAATTACGCTCTCTTTTTCAGGTTATGATTTCCAAAATGTTATGTTCTTATGAATACGATGTGATTGATATTTATTTTGTTTACCCTTACTGAGCATTTGAGCTCACCCTTTTATGTTTTCTTTTCCCCAGGATATAAAGAAAGGTTTTAGGTAAAAAAAGGGAAGATCTTTATAGGAGATGTTGAAGATCTTTCACCACGATTAGAAGATTACGTTTCGAGTTTCCAAAGACACTAAACTATTACGATCCTTGTGTGTATGTACTAAGTATTCCGCAAATGTAATGTAATGTCAATGTACGTCAAGTTTCGGGTCTCTACAGTTGGTATCAGAGGAAAGGTTTAGTCAACCTTTGGAAACTAGGATGCGAAAACGTTAGTGAGATCCCTAGAGATATTTCTATAGTATGTCTAGGGATGTCCCTAA
Source organism: Viscum album (assembly GCA_963277665.1). Classification (NCBI taxonomy): domain Eukaryota; kingdom Viridiplantae; phylum Streptophyta; class Magnoliopsida; order Santalales; family Viscaceae; genus Viscum; species Viscum album. Next base: position 911,165,738 of record OY728148.1, read on the forward strand.
GGTTAAGTATACGTATAGGTTATAGTACTATAACTACGCTAACGATCATAGAATTAAACCTAAGATGTTAGATATTGAAGGTACTTCCCCTTTATTATGTTGTTTTCCCTAGCATGATTTTTGCCTCTCACAGTATTCTTTTTGGGTTTTAGACGATTGCTGGAACCCAAAGGAACCGTGTTGATCAATGCAATGGCCAATGCAATGATTGTCCTCCTGAACAAACAAATGTTATGGGAGATGGAGTGCAAAATCTTATTGCTATACTTACACAAGATATGAATCATTCTGGACTTCCAAATGAGCAGAGAAGGGAACAATATTCTATTGAGTCCTTCATGAGGCAACGTCCACCTTCTTTCAGTGGGTCTTCTGATCCACTTGTTGCTGAACAATGGATTAGTACCACTGAAAAGATATTTTCAGTTCTTCAATGTTCTGAACATGATAAATTCATCTTAGTAGTATATCATTTGGAAGGTGAAGCTGATCAATGGTTGAATCTTATCAAGAATACAAGGCAAAGATATGAAATTGAGTCCATGGAATGGGTCGAGTTCAAGAACTTATTTTTCAATAAGTACTTCCCTCGTATTCTTTGAACAAAGATGGAGAAGGAGTTTCTTGAACTAAAGCAAAATGATGATGAATCTGTTGGTATATACGAAGCGAATTTTACAAGACTTGCAAGGTATGCATCTGGCATTATCATCCAACCTGAAAGTAAAGTTGATCGATTTTTCAGTGGCTTAAAACCAAGTCTTTGAAGGGAATTAGCTATAAGAGACTTCAGTAGCTATGAAGAAATTGTGCGTTGTGCTATCAAGGTAGAAATTGAAGTTGGTGTTACATATCCATCTCATGGTTTTGACAAGAAAAAAAAGATGGAGTTCAAAGAGAAATCTCATAATAATGGTGAAAAGAAGATAAATGTTTCCTTATGCACAAAGTGTGGAAAGAAGCATGGTGGAGATTGTCTTAAAGGGACTAGAAAATGTTTTAAGTGTGGAAAAGAAGGTCTTCGAGCAGCTGAGTGTCGAAGTAATGGAAAAAGGGTTTCTAATGATGTGAATAAAGCAAACACTGCATAGAACGCACCACCAACAGTTCAATGCTTCAAGTGCAAGGAAATGGGGCATTATGCTAATAAATGCCCTAATCCAAGGGTTAGTGATGATCAACATGAGAAACCACTGAAGGAAATGGACAAAGGGAAGTCACATGTGATCACTATTGGAAATGTTGAATATGAAAATGATGTGGTGGAATGATTAAGTGTTTATGTAATGGGATTCCAAAATAATGTTGTATCATTGAGTATTGCAATATTTATTGATGTGGTATTCAAAGTGAATGAGATATTTTTTGGAAATAAGATGATATGCGCATAATGAAGGGAAAACGAGAAAATGAAATGTTTAATAGTATTCATGAGCTCATGATTGATATAAGGACTAAGTGATATCATGGTTTGAGTATATAGAATTTTGAGGATTTTGGTATGTGGAAAGTGTTAACTTTAAACTGCATTCATGTTTTCACTAAGGTATTCATGAGAATACATGATTAAGGACTTTGAATGTTTAGAATGTGACCAACAAGACATATCTTATGGGGATCAACGATGGTATTAAATCTATGGTAATTGTTTTCACTATATTATGAGAGTGGACTGCAGTATTATGGGTAAGCCTAAAGATTGGAATGGATTATGTTGGAATAAGTTAGTATTTTTTAAGGATAGAAGTTTTTTTCGATATTATTGATGGGATGTTATAGTAATATAGTTTTAGAAAAAGGACAACCTGCAGGACAGGCGACAGCCCATCACGTCGGACAAGGCTATGGGAATCGAACCCACAACCGAAGTGCGATTGGCCTTTATCGCCTACCACTGGCCTACAGGAAGTCCCTGTTTAGTAGAAACTAGTTTTATTATATTACGTTGTATGTCATATGATGTATAAGTCCATTCTGGGAACCATATATGATTAATCTCACTATAGATCGACTTATGTATATAATTTTTTTGCTAACCTTTTGTTTTAGACAGATGGAATGGCCCGTCATTCTATCACATGATCTGCTTACACTTCACGAATAACAAATTCAACTACAGTTATTTAAGAGATGAAGTGGAAATTGTTAAAGGCACAAACAACAGTGAGATTTTACCAAAATAAAGTAAGTATTTATTCTAATTCAAATTCTTTAACATTAGGGAAACGATCTTGAAAACCAAAAATGTTGTCCTAGTGATCTTATATCTGATGAATCAGATGGTACCTTAGATCGTCACAAATTTATGGCTTTGTGATTGCTGGCTTTTCCATATCCATGTTCTCTACCACTCTCCATCAGAACATGATGGTTAGATTTCTCTTCCATATCTATATTTTCACCTATGTGGAAACCCAGTGACTAGTTTATTTGGGTAACCGTTACGTTTCATACTTATGTTTTTAAAGATTGGTTTTTATATTCCTTTTTACGATGTGGGTTTCTATTAAAGAAACATTCGAATAATAAACCATTTATAACCCCGAAGAATTTTGAGGGCGAAATTCATTTTAAGGGGGGTAGAATGTAACAGCCTGAGATTTTATGAAAAATATTCTTTTTACTTTTATTAATGTCTTGTGTTTTACGCTACATCAAAAGGAGCTTGCACAACACACATCGTTGACTTTCCTTGCATTACACGCAATCACGACCTTCCTCGATAGCGTGTGTAGTACGCAATAACGAGTTTCATTAAACAACAATATGCTATTAAAATATTATTAAAACTAGCCGTTATGAATAGTAATAACCACTTTTTTGAAATTTTTTATATTTTATTTTTCAAAATGGAATTAATTTATGGATTCGTAATATCGAAATTAGCTTAGGGTGAAATTTTGGTACTTTTCGGATAACTTTCATATTATGATGAATAGTGAAGATTACTAGATTATAATTAAAAACAACTTTTTTAATCGAAATAATTAATAGTGATAAATCATTAAATTGAGTGGTTTTAAAGTATATTTAGAATATATTTCTACAATTTAATACGATGTTGGTCATTGGATGTAATTTCACATTTAAACCAGACATAATCAAGTGTCAATCTTTTGGTAGATATTGTTTCTTAAAAACACGCTATTTGTTTTAACAGCGGAATTTAATTATAAAATTAATTAATGAAACTTCTATTTTATGAATTTGGTAAAATAGACTTCATTTTTGAATTCGGAATATCAATTATAGCTTAGGGTGAAATTTTGGCATTTTTCTGAAAAAACTTCAATTTTTGATGAATAGTGAAACCACTAAGTGGTAGGTTAAAAACTGAATTTCGCATAAAACTTAATTTTACCGCTTCTGTGAATGGAATTTCGAAAATCCGACAGACACGGTTGATATCAGTAAGTAAAATGTGGTTCAATGAGATAAAAATAATTTTTTGGTGAATAGTAACTTTTTACTTTTTTACCGCGGTTAATAGTAAATAGGGTAACTAAGGGTAAATATGATATTACTATTACCCTAACACATGTCCTAATTCTATTGGATAAGTGTAATTCGACCAAAAATATCCTTATGAATATAATATGACCATTTAGGTCCACATGGATTAGATTATGACATTTAATATTTAATGAATAGTTAAAATAGTTAAAATCAAAGTTTAATTACTAAAACATTTTTAATATGGGGTTATACATAAGATAAATTCGACTATAAATATTCATTAGAAAGCTAAAACGATTTCCTACATAATTATATTTTATTTAAAATTTTTAGACTTTAAATAATTTAATTTATTTATGACGCAATGATGATGCAGTAATTACCCTTTTAAGGAAATATTAACATAATTGATGTTATAAATGATCAAATGAATGTAATTTGAGACTTTTTATGAATTAAACTAATTTTATAGGTTACTATGATATATTAGTGTTGATTTAATCAACTTGGTTCGAACATATAATTCTGTTATGACTTTCACAAAAATCATATATCAAATAGTGTCAAAATTGACAAAAAATAGTTTTTAAATCAAATATTATATTATTAATTGTTATTTTATTCCTAAAAATTTAAGGTTCGGCCAAATGACATAGATAAGGATATATTTATTAATAATAAACAATTTGGGGTTCGTTTGGCATGTTATAGTAAGTGTATTAACCATATAGTGAAAGAAAACAAAAAGACACGGTAAAAGTTTAATTATTTAACTTAGAGTTAAATCTAATTGATAAGGTTAAAATAATACCCTAAACTTGTCTAAATATTATTGGTTGATAGGCTTTCGACCCATCCCCACTTTAGCTTCGAAATAAGACCCTTTGTAACCATTATAAACCGATTTTGACATTAATATAAAATAATATTTTGAGGTATTCCTAAGGTGCCCCTCTCCTCCCTTATAAAAGGACACCTCCTCCCCCTCATCCTCACACCAATTTGAGCACTCAAGCTCGGCCAACCCCTGACAAAATCTCTTCTCCACTTCCCTAGAAACATCCTAGAGGTTCTGGTCTTCCTCAAAGACCAATTTTAGTGCCCTAAGAGGAGGTCTCAAAGAGGCGCTTCAAAGAAGAGGTAATTACCGTTACCAATTCTTTCATCTTTATTTCTTCTTCCACATATTATTCTTAGGTTGTTTAATTATGAAGTAATAACATCAGTATCACTCATATAATGATATGTTATTTTACGTATGAAACAACCCTATTTCACCATCTATCCATCCTACGGAAAAAGAAATCATCGCGTGTGCGTACGTACGGAATACCGTCTCCACGCCGTGGTGTAATCTATTTTCCACCACCACCTTAATAGGATGGGTATAATGGTGCAATGAGTAACTATATATGATTATTATAAAGTTATATTGATACTTAAATAGTCTACATACACTTCAACACAATTCCATGACCATGGGAACGATATCATCGCTCGTGCATACGTACAGACTATTGTCTCCACGACGCGATGAGATTCATTCTCAATGATTAACCACTAATGAATGATTATAAAGTATATATAATAAGTACTAATGAAATATATGACCTAATAATGATACTGGAATTATTTATATGTATGTCATCTACTTAATTCCATTCAATTCAATAAGGTGACGAAAACAGTGTTCATGCGTACATACGGACTACCGTCTCCATGAACGGTGTATTTCTTTCCATTTACTGATTTATTATGTATGTATATTCTGAATATATATATATAAATCAGGTTTTATATTCTGGAATTAAGTAATCATGATCTAAGTAATCATATGAATAATTACAAGTTAAAAACACGAACGACAAATGAGATGATTTTACCCAAAACGCTACTTTAACATGAATTTACAAAAGAACGGGTAATATAATGTCATAAGTGAACCATATATGATATCATAACAATGAATATGATTTTGTAATAAGTCAATGACATTATTTAAATCATTATATAGGAGGTTCGGACACATACGAAGCAAATCGGACCTAAGGTAAGGGAAATATCACAATCTCATTTTTATCCGAGATTGTTTATTCGTAAGTATTTACTGGGGTGTATTTTATCATCCACATCCATGTTTCATCAATATGTAATATTATTTCCATACACCTACAATTGTTTAAATCCATTTTTACCCTTCGGTGAGTTTTTAGTAATATGTATGAAAGGAATCTTTTGTCGTTTTTCGTACGAGGTACTTTTTGACTTTTCCGACAAAAGTACGAAGAATGTTTTTTTAACTTATACAGAATGAATGGATTTTTAAAACATTATTTCCAAAAAACTTCCTTTACAAGTTTTCAAGATTATTTTTAATAAACTTATTTTATTTTAATGTTGTATGACATTTTATGAAAGGAAAAATGTTTTTGAAGTAGAAAGGATATTTTCCTCAAGAATGGAGTTCAAGTATTTTATAAATGTTATTTTCCATCTAAGATAATAAAAGGGTTCTGTTTTTATCACTATTATTACATTGGTTTGATTATGTAGTGATGTAAATATTTTTATGAATTCCTTTATCTTATATGAATTGTTTTATGATGTCATGTTGTTTAAGAATTCCATTTTTATTACATGGGTTACGCTATGATGTATGGTTTATGATTATGTGGAACACATAAGAAAGGATTCATTATAAGATGGGTGGGACCTATATCTCCCTCCAATGCATTGGGTAAAGATTTTATATCTCATGAGATAGACAGGGCTGGAACGTTAGGTTATACCGGTTCAGTGAAACAGGACTGAAACGAGGGTTACTCGATTCAGAAAGGGACTTTATCCACTAAGATAATCTTGGAAATGAGTCTTGACTAACAAGAAATGATTCTCTATGATTATGTGTGAATGCCACAAAGTTTCATGTTTTAAGTTATGATTATTGTGATTACATTTCACTGCCATGATTTATCCCATGTTATGAAATTATACTCTCTTTTGCAGGTTAAGATTTCCAAAATGTTATGTTCTTATGAATACGATGTGATTGATATTTCTTTTGTTTACCCTTGCTGAGAATTTGAGCTCACCCTTTTATGTTTTCTTTTCCCCAGGATATAAAGAAATGTTTTAGGTAAAAAAAGGGAAGATCTTTATAGGAGATGTCGAAGATCTTTCACCACGATTAGAAGATTACGTTCCGAGTTTCCAAAGACACTAAACTATTACGATCCTTGTGTGTATGTACTAAGTATTCCTCAAATGTAATGTAATGTCAATGTACGTCAAGTTTCGGGTCTCTACATTTATTTCCTTGGAGGACATTTGATACTGGATATCATGATTTTATATCTGACATGGACAATGTATGTTTCATTCATTCATGTGATGGAATTAATATGTTTTGGGAAGCTTCTTAATTTTCACAATACATGTTCAGTTTTAACACATATTTATAACATTTCCTCATCTATGTGTATGGAAAACCCATTCACTTCTATGAGTATTCTAATAAATGGTTCTTCTAATCCTATAAATGAAAAAAATTCTTACATGATTCCTTTAATAAAATAGTTGAAACAACATTCGAATGTGGGTGTACACACATACGATTCATGTTTTAAAGACATATTTCATATGTGTTCTATGATTATGGGTAGCATAATTATTTTCCCTACTAATGTAATGATTTATGGATGGATAGTGAATGGAAAACTATCATGTACTATTTCAATGAAGATTACACAATCCATAAGTCTTAAATATCTCAATATATTTAGTTTTATTAAACATAGACTATTCATTCCAACGGATAACACATATAGGAATAATCATCGAAGGTTTGACAATAACATAGAGACTAATAGTCCATCTCATCATATTCCTATAACTGACAAGATTAATTAATTGATGGATTTAATTTTACCTTTTTGGAAAGTGCAAATGAAATCTAGAAAGATGAAAAATGTATCAACTAAAACCAGTTATAACTGGAAGATTAAATGTATCTCCCATGAGTTTCCTTATAGTTCAAAAAATATATTATTTCATTACATTGATGTAATAAAAATTGGAAAAAATATATGTTAAAACTTTATTTTATATCATCAATATATTTTGAAAAATGGAAACGATGATTTATTATCTCAATATTACATGGGGAATTGGGGAATCATACCATAATTTCACCGCCTGTTTACTAGAGAGAATAAATAGAAATGTCCATGTGCTTCATATGTGATGATACGTACAAAAATAAATAAAAAAATTTATTTAAGTACTATATACTGTTATTTTCCTTGTTTATTTCATTCAGTATATAAAAATGGGTCAATAGAAGATAGTTGAAGGGGAAATATTTTAATACGAGTTATTATCACATCCTTTTGTATGATGTTATTATAATATAAATCAACCATATATTTCAGATAATGTAAGTGTTTCAGTTATTCAATTTTACAATTTTTATAGATATCTTTGTGCTAAGAAGTCATCCAAGTTTTTCATGATTTTTTTGGAAGAGGTTCCATTAATTTTTTTTGAGTTATAGAAAGTAGTTCCTCTATCATTTTTCACATGCATGATACATCTATCTATATATCTTCCAACTAAAATAATTTTAGAAGGGAGTGAGGCTTTTCAATGGATGTATCCAATTGATAAAAATGTGTACACATTGATTTCTTATATCCGTAACAAGAATAATCCCAATGGTTCTATCAAGAAAGGTTACATGGATCATAAATGTATGGATTTATCTTAAATTTATTTTTTGGATGTTAATATGAGAGGGAATATACCACAGTTATTTTAATAATAATAGTAAATTGTAACTTAACCATATTTTACCATCACTTCACAAAATTGAGAAAATTTATGGACCATATAAATTGAAGACATTATCCTTTGGAGAGCATGATATGGCACATCTCATAGTTTTTCTTAGCATTGACATGTTTGGTGACTATATCAAGTACATCAAGTGAAAATGTATATATTATCTAACCTAATGTTATTTTACATATATTTTAAACTACTTCAATATTTTATATGGGAACATAAACAAATGATAAATAAAATTCATCATTATTTATCTTTGAGAGGGAGTGTGAATTCTCATTACAAAGTGTATTTTTATTGTTTGATATTAAAGGTATAATTTTTGAGGAAATAAATTATTAAAATACATATTGAATTGATTTTAATATTTATTTATTTTACAAATATATATTTTTCATACTAACTCTATATTTTAGGGAATAATATTTTTGTCATTATGTCATAATTCTGTTGTTTTGGAGGGAAAATCAATTGTTATCAATGTGTATAAATTTACTAGAACTCAATAGAAAAGGAACATTAGAACACCATATAATGGTGTTATGTTAAATGGCACAATAGTAAATTATTCTAGTGAATCAGATATCAAAACATTATTTGAAAATTTAACTTATTACGGATTCATTGATAAAATACTAATATTAGATTAATACTCTCATGGTCGAGTCACGGTGATGAAATAAAAGTGTTTTGATTTATTTTTTAGGGAATAACACATTTATCGATAATATTGATTTTTTAGTTATTAATAGTATGGGCACTATATCTAATGATGATCCATATATATTGGTGTTATTGTTGAAAAATGTTTTTATGTGAAATATTAACTCAAAAATGACACTTTAGAACCCAAAAATAACTCATTCATTTCTAGATGTTCCTTACCAGAAATCCATTAATCCATATATACCCACTAATTATCCATATATGGCCTCAATATGTTACCAACTCCTTATTCTGAGTCATATAAAAATTCATATGTAAAAATTACTATATTAGGAATATGGAGATTCCAAAAAATTTATTCAATGTAGGGATAGATTATCCTTATGGAAATCATGATCATCATTATAAATTGGCCCACCATAAATAGAAAATATTCAGATTCTTACAAAATACATGATTCCTACAAATAATAACATGATTCCTTTAAAGTCTAACATATGAAAAATACTTAATATTTTTTTCATACCTATTAATTGTAATTTTAGTGTTCCAAAAATAATTATAGGACTTGTTTAACACATTTCAATGATTTCTCTATCACTGAAAAAAATATTACCTACATCTAAATATTTCATTATTCTATTCATAAGCTTCATTGATTTCTAATATTTTTTGGATAGTCTCTAAAAATATTTCAAGACTTTAGGTTTACATTTTCTTCAATGTTTTTAAATTTTCAATCATCCAACTTGTTGTCTTTATTTAAAACAAATTATGAACAATTACACATTGTGTGTCATAATTAAACAACAATTATTTTTATTTTCTTTATTAATAAGCTACTCAGTCATAACATTTGAAGGGTAACTATCAAGAATTTGATCAGCTAGGTATCCATGAATAATAAAATAATTTTTTTAGTTTCTAAAATATCTTCTATAATTCATCGATATGTTATTTTTGTTGGAATTTATTCATAGAGAATCTTCATTAGATTTTTTATAATTTGGTCGCCTTTGTAATTTACATAATGATATTTTATGTATGTGGTATATTATTTGAGATCTATTTTGATAGTTCATTATATTATTGAGGTCTTGTTTTGAAAACCATTATCCAACCACGAATGATATTTGGGTCTAAAAATCACAAAAGGATTGCATGTAAAACTAAAATAGAATACTTTTTATAGTGATACATTACATGATACAATATTTCATTCTATTATGGGAGTTTGAGAATATATCATATGATCATTCTATTATAGTTCTATGTCATGAATTAAATGAAATCATGTAAAAGAGATTCAAGTTGGTTTTATATGACTCCATAAAATATTTTGTCACCTCACAACCCAATTATTCATTTTGAGTAAAAATATATGAAAATTAATTTTTTTTTTCTAGAGAATAATATCTCACAAAAAGAGAAGGTATCAAACACCCTGAAATTCCATGGTATATTTTTGTTATTTTTTTCATGTAATCCAAATGATGTGAAAATATAGGTCACACTACATTCTATTAGGCAGTTAAGTGATTATAAAGATAAATCATTCCATTATTTAATGAATAATATAGTCATGTAATGAATATGGGTTTCTATTGAATTAAAATTAATCTTATTATAAATTATAATTATTATTGTTTTTTTTATTTAAATAAACAATTTATAACTTCTATTTTAAAATTAAATGATAGAAAATAACTAGGCATTTATCCTTGGAATAAATTAGATTGGGAAGTTAATTGGAGATTCAATTTCAAATTTTAGTTTCAATAATTCCTTGGATATATAAAAATATTTTTTGTATAAGAGGGGACAAAATTCTCATATATATAATTGAGGGAGTGAAAATTAATGATTAGGTAGAGAATAATGTCATGGAATATATGGATTATTGAATAATGTTGTGTGAAACTGGATTACATTGAATATTAAAACAAAAAAAATATTTATTTTATTGATGATATATAAATGTGTATTATAGATTCATTGAGATCAAATTTGTAGTTGGTTTTAGTATCATTTATTGAAATATTGTAATAATGACATATATGTTCGCTATATCTCTATAACTATATTAAAAAATTACAGGTAAGAGAGGGATATTCATTTGACCATGGTTGAGAAATATGATATTAAAATATTTGTAATCACATACTTGTGAAGTATTGATTTATTGTAGTGTCAACACATCAATTATTTGTTATCCTCAGATATAAGCATTTACAATTTATCTCTATTAAATTTTGTGTCTACACTATTTACTATTTCTTATTTAGTTATGTATTCATTATTCTCAAAGTGAATTACACATTTTTATAAAATTTTATTGTTTCATTAAGTGGAAGATATAAATTTAATACTCCTTAATTGACACCCACATATTATGTTGTTAAGAAAGGAATTAGGATAGTACAAGATGTATTTAATACACTTTTTTTATTGAATATGTCAGAGAAGATATATAATTAAAGATAATGTTTAAAATGGAAATCAATTCCCTTATTTTATGGATGAAAATATCATATAGGGAATAATATAATGAGATCACCTATATTATCTATTTAACAAGATTTATACTTATCCAAATTCATGGGAATGATTTCAATAATACAACCCGAAGGTTGATGTCAAAACTAGATATTAACTTGTGTAATTATGGTTTTATTTTTTATAGTTCCTTATCAGTAGTATTTTATAATAAAATTTATATAATTGTCATATAATTTTTCAGAAAATATTTTAATTAGGGAAAACAACCAAATATATATGATGGAAATAAAAATGATAAGTTGTAACATCCCAAGGTTTTCTAAAAATAAATTGAAAATGCTTGAAATTTTGTTTAAAGTATATATTTATAAGTATCCTTTAAACATAATTTTATTTCTTCTATGTTTTGAATTTCAAGAAACTGTCATCTACAATTGTGTTCAGTATGTTATTTCGAGTCTGATGGAACAAACTTGTTTTTTTGGTGAATAGTAACATGCCCTTATGAATAGTAATATGAATAGTAATATGAATAGTAATATGACCTCATGAATAGTAAATAATATTATTATTTTATTTTCCCATGGCAATAGGATAATGGGATCTTAATTAATTTTCCAATGTCACATAAAACTAATTGCACTTCAATTTTGTTATTTTTCGAATTAACTGTGACCTTATTTTAAAATTAAATTAATAATATTTAGAAAATTATTTTTGAAAAATGGAGTTCATTTTTTAATTCCACACGTCGAAAAATGGTTGGGGTAAATTTTTGGTATTTTTCTGAAACTCTTGAATTTTCGGTGAATAGTGAAATACGGTAAAATACCGTATAATCAATTTATCAGTAAAAATGCACTATTTATGACATCATAAGTGATGCAAGGCCACTTGCTTCGAAATCACATGATATTTTCACTAATTAAGGCCACTTGATTTGAGATTATTCATAGTCTTGATAAAAATATTATAATAATAATTAAAATAATCTAAAATACCTCCCCTCCTCCACTATAAATACCACCCTCACTCCCCTCTTCCTCCCACACCTCTCAAGCCTTGAGCATTGTCTAATTTCTGCCAAATTCCCTCCTCAATCTTCTTCCCCACGTCCTAGAGCTGCTGGTCTCACCAAAAGACCAAAATCAAAGCCCTTAAGAAGGATCTCAAGGAGAAGAGATCAAGAGGTAAACATCCTCTTTCATTTTCATTCTTTCCTTCCATTTTATGTTATTCTCTTCCTTTCCCTTTGTCTTTTGTTGGGATATTTCATTTAATATTTCCCTTACTGTCCAAATTTTGTATGATTGATGAGATATTCCATTCCTCTCATCAATCTTGTTTTTATGAAATTTTTAGAGGCGCCGTTAGGCTGCCGAATTTTTTGTAAGAAATTTCTCATGTTTTCTTTATTTCATGATTCCTTCCACTTCTTTCTTCACCCCCTCTTATCCAAGAGGCATGAAATCTCCAGAATCATGTATATTCTGGATGTTTTCATGTTTATGGAAAATTACAAATCATTATTCCTCTCCTCTTTCACTTATTTTAAAGAATCAAAAAAACATTGTCCATTTGTGTCGAATTACCGATATCGTGGACGATGTATTTTCAATTTCCATTAATTATTTCAAGTCTGGTCATGAAACCATTTATATGGTTGAACCAGGTTATAATATATGTTTTATGAATCATATAAGGTTCTGTAATTCTTTTGTACTCATGATTCAAACTTATAAGACTAAATGAAATTGTAATTATCAAAGAACCACTTAAATTATCTAAACGAACATAATTAATGTTTTAACTTATAAATCATCATCATATAAAGAACCAAAGTGATGAATGGTATAATTTATGGTACTGGAATTATGTAAATAATACTCCATTCCAATTCTGGAGTTTCACTTCCAATCAACAAGAACGATTCTTCATGAACCGATTGTGAAAATCACAAAAGAACTCACCCGAAATAATGCAAGGAACAAAATACTAACAAATAAGGGGTGAAATGAGGTTATGAAATGACCATATAAGATGTTATAAACATGAACACGTTTCTTTAAAATCCTATTAACACTCCTTTAACCATTATACAGGAGGTTCAAACAATTTTGAAGTAGGACAAGCCCAAGGTAAGGGAATTCTTAACCCGATTTCCATTCTTTGGGTTAACCTTCTACTTTATAATTTATGTGCTATTTAAATTGTTTGTGTGATGGGTTCTGTTTATATTATGTTTAATTATGTGTATTTACAGAGTATATACATATTCCATCCACTCAATTAAGTATCACTTCAAGTATATGATGTTTATAAGGGACTTTTCTTCTAAAATCCTCTTTTTAAATTCTGTTTTATAAGATTCAAAGGCAATGTTTTTATGCTATTATTTATGTTGAATGATTATGTTTTGGCTATTGGGCATTGTTTATGATGAAGGGTGGGACCTATATTTCCCTCCAATGCATTGGGTATGAGTAAGTTGGAGGTCGGCCGTATGGTTACTCCAAGTGTAACTGTGATGGTTACACAAAGTAAGGTAGCCGTGAGGGTTACAAATTTTAAGGTAGCCAAGATGGTTACAAGATTATGTAAGTAATGCCCCAATATACCTCTATGATTATAATTATGTTTGTGTGGATCTTGTGTAAATCTCATGTTACACAAAGTAAGATTTTATGGGTGTAAATCATGTATTTTGAAAATGTTTTCATATGTCTTGTGTATTCATGGACTAATGAGATTTTTCCTTCTTTTTCATACCTTACTGAGCTTTTGTGCTCATCCCAAGTTTTTAAATGATTTTTCACAGGTTAATGGATGAATAATACAAGGAAGGAAGACATGTTAAATGTTGAAGAATTGTCAAGGAGTCTTGTTTTATGTTTTAATGTTTTATATTCTGAGGAAAATGGAAACTGATTTTATGGTATCCACTATGTAACAATGTGTAATGTTGTGAATATTTTGTCTTAATTCTCTAAAGCTCTAAACTTGAAAAGATCCTCAATGTAAAATGAAGTGTTTTCTTGAATAAATTCAAGATTATGTATGAAATAAGTGCGGGTCCTTATAGTTGGTATCAAAGGATGGTTTAGATGACTTTAGGGGTTAAGGTGATGCTAATAGAAAACCATAAATAATTCTCACCCTATGTTTAATTTCTTATAGCATTTAAAGATTACCATGTTGCTTCATCTAAGAAATGTTTGTTTAGAATGGTTGTCCGCAGAAGGAACATGGATGCTGAAGAGGATAGGCACCGACAGAATGACATCCTTCCTGATCAACAGCCCGGAAAGGTAGGGATTGGAACCGAGCAGTTTGTGACAGTAATGGATCAGCTAACACAGGCAATAAATGGTGGTGGCATCCATGCAAGAGGACAAATAGATGTACCCCAACAGAACATGACAGTGGTGGAACATTTTATGAGACAACATCCTCCTGCATTCAGTGGATCTTCTGACCCAGTGGCAGCAGAAGGATGGATTAAGGCCCTTGAAAAGATATTTGATGTTATGGGATGTTCAGACAATCAAAAGGTAAGTCTTGCCATTTATCGTTTTGAAGGGGAAGCTGATCAGTGGTGGTCAATGGTAAGGAATATCAGGGGTAGAGAGGATTTTGATGCCTTAGTATGGGATGAATTTAAAAGTCTTTTTCTTGAAAAATATTTTCCTAAGGTGGTGCGACTTAGAATGGAGAAACAATTCCTTGAACTGAAACAAAAGGAGGAAGATTCAGTGGCTATGTATGAGGCGAACTTCACCCGACTGGCGAGGTATGCTCCGAATCTTATTCTGGATCTCGATAGCAAAATCAACCGCTTTTACTCAGGATTGAAGCCAAGGTATCGAAGGGCGTTGGCCTCCCGTGAATTCAAAAGTTACGAGAAACTTGTCCGATGTGCTGAGAGGGTAGAGATGGAGTTTGCTGACGATCACATGCAATTTGGAAACAAAGAGAAGAAGAGGTCAAATTGGAAAGCAATGGGTAAGAATCAACCAATGAAATCTGATGGTAAGAAAATACAGTTTCCAGTATGTGAAAAGTGTGGCAAGAAGCACCCTGGGGAATGTCTTATCAAAACTGGGAAGTGTTTTAAATGTGGTAAGTTTGGACATATGGCCCGAGATTGCAATGAAAATGATCCAAAGACTAATCCTGATAAGCAAACTGTAAAGTGTTTTAAATGTGGTGAGATGGGTCACTATGCAAATGCCTGTCCAAAGAGGGATCCAAATGATGCAAAGAAGCCAGACTACAAGCAGAAAGGTGTAGGGAGATCCTTTGCGACTACGTCAGCAGATGTTGGGCCATCCAATGAAGTTGTATCAGGTACTTTGTTTGTTCACTCAGATTTTGCTAAAGTTTTGTTTGATACGGGGTCTACACATTCCTTCATCTCTGAGAAATTTTCTAGTAAATTGGAAATATCACCTCAAAAAAATGATACCCGAACTTGTTGTTAAAACACCAGGGGGAAATGTTATAGCAAAGAGGAATTATAAGAATATTTCTATTGTGGTATGTGGAAAGACTTTACCTGCAAACCTTGTTGTTTTACCCTTAGTCGAGTTTGAAGTTATTCTGGGGATGGACTGGCTTTCTGGTTATCATGCTAAGATTGATTGTGGAGCTAAAGAAGTTGTTTTTCAGAAAGAGTTTCAGTTTGTATACAAGAATGAACCCATACAATTGATAACATATCAAGAAGCTGAGAAACTACTGAAAGATGGAAATGAAAGTTATCTAGCTCATATTGTTGAAAACAAGGGAACTATTCAAATCAATGATGTGCCAGTGGTAAATGAATACCTTGATGTTTTTCCTGAGGAGTTACCCAGTGTCATACCTAAACGAGAAGTTGAATTCACAATTGACTTAGTTCCTGATGCTAAGCCAATTTCAAAACCCCCATATCGTATGGCTCCAATAGAACTTTTTGAATTGAAGAATCAGTTGCAGGATTTGCTTGTCAAAGGTTTCATTCGTCCCAGTACTTCACCATGGGGAGCCCCTGTTTTGTTTGTTAAAAAGAAAGATGGTTCCATGAGACTTTGCATTGATTATAGAGCTTTGAATAACATCACTGTTAAAAACAAGTATCCTTTGCCTCATATTGATGACTTGTTTGATCAGCTCCAGGGAGCTCAGTACTTTTCCAAGATTGACTTGAGATCCGGATACCATCAGCTGAAGGTGAAGGAGGATGACATCCCGAAAACAGCCTTTCGTACTAGATATGGGCATTATGAATTTGTTGTTATGCCATTTGGGTTAACTAATGCACCTGCTGTATTCATGAATCTTATGAATAGAGTATTTCATGAGTTCTTGGATAAGTTTGTGGTGGTATTTATTGATGACATTCTGGTTTTTTCTAAAAATAAAGAGGAGCATGAAAAACATCTAAGGGTTGTTTTACAAACTTTAAAAGAAAAGAAACTATATGGAAAATTCAGCAAGTGTGATTTTTGGTTGCAACAGATTTCTTTTCTTGGGCACATTGTAAATAAGGATGGAATAACAGTTGATCCTGCCAAAACAAAAGTAGTTGATGAATGGCCAAGACCCACAAATGTTACAGAGATTCGTAGTTTTCTGGGCTTAGCAAGTTATTACCGACGCTTTGTTGAGAACTTTGCACGGTTATCTAGCCCAATAACTAAGTTAACACGGAAAGGGGTTAAATTTGTTTGGACAGAGGAATGTGATGTTTGTTTTCAGGAACTAAAGAAGAGATTGGTGAATGCTCCAGTTTTGGCCTTACCTTCCCGGAATGGTGAGTTTGTCATCTACAGTGATGCTTCTTTGAAGGGACTTGGTTGTGTTTTGATGCAGAATGATCAGGTAATTGCCTATGCCTCGAGACAACTTAAACCTCATGAGCTGAATTATCCCACACATGATTTGGAATTGGCAGCTGTGGTTTTTGCTTTGAAAATATGGAGGCATCATCTATACGGAACCAAATGCCAAATATATACTGACCATAAAAGTCTTAAGTATATATTCACTCAGAAGGAATTAAACATGAGGCAGAGAAGATGGCTAGAACTGATAAAGGATTATGACTGCACGATTAATTACCATCCTGGAAAAGCAAACAAAGTAGCGGATGCCTTAAGTCGGAAAAATCATGCATCATTAACCATGCTACGTTTGGAACGTGATCCCTTGATTAATGATTTGATAAATTTTGGCTTGGAAGTTGTTGGTGCAGGGAATATATCTGTTTTGTTTCAGGTTTCAGTGCAGTCTTCGTTGTCAGACAGAATTATGAAAGCGCAGAGGGAAGACTGTGAGCTACAGAAAAAGGTAGAATTGGTTAAAATGGGAAGTTTCCAGAATTTAATCTTGATAAAGATTGTGTTTTAAGGTTTGGAAAAAGGTTGTGTGTGCCTTGTGATTCCCAGCTGAAGAAAGAATTGTTGTGTGAAGCTCATAGTTCTCCATTTTCTGTTCATCCTGGAAGTACTAAGATGTACAGAGACCTTCGAGAGTATTACTGGTGGAATGGGATGAAAAGAGATATTGCTGATTTTACAATGAAATGTTTGACATGTCAGCAGGTTAAAGCAGAGCGACAGTTACCGAAGGGGATGCTTCAGCCTTTGCCGGTGCCAGAATGGAAATGGGAGAATATATCCATGGATTTTGTGGTGGGACTACCAAAGACTTCTCGAGGTAACAATGCGATATGGGTTATTGTTGATCGACTAACAAAGTCTGCTCATTTTCTTTCTATTCGAGATACAATGACATTAGATCAGCTTTCTCGATTGTACCTCAAGGAGATTGTCAGGTTACATGGAGTTCCTCTTTCCATTGTGTCTGACCGAGATCCCAGGTTCACTTCTAAATTTTGGAAGGGACTTCAGAAGTCTTTGGGCACAGAGTTGAATTTCAGTACAGCTTTTCATCCTCAATCAGATGGGCAGTCAGAGCGAACGATTCAAACTTTGGAGGATATGCTTCGAGCTTGTTCAATGGACTATCAGGGAAGTTGGGATCAACATCTTTCATTAGTTGAGTTTTCTTATAATAACAGTTTCCATTCCAGTATTCAGATGGCACCTTTTGAGGCCTTGTATGGAAAGCGGTGTCGGACTCCTGCGTTTTGGGATGAAGTCGGTGAAAGAAAGTTGATGGGGCCAGAATTAGTAGAGGAAGTGGCTGAGAAAGTGAGGATGATCCAGCAACACATGAGGATAGCTCAAAGCAGGCAGAAAAGTTATGCAGATAATAGAAGGAAAGACTTCTCTTTCAAGGTAGGTGACCATGTTTTCCTTAAAATATCTCCTTGGAAAAGTGTGATGCGTTTCGGTAAGAAAGGGAAACTAAGTCCACGGTTCATCGGTCCTTTTGAAATCTTGGATAAAGTTGGAACAGTTGCGTACCGCGTAGCTTTGCCTCCGAGCTTGTTTCAGGTACACAATGTTTTTCATGTTTCGATGTTGAGA
The DNA here is from genome assembly GCA_963277665.1 of Viscum album. Taxonomy (NCBI): domain Eukaryota; kingdom Viridiplantae; phylum Streptophyta; class Magnoliopsida; order Santalales; family Viscaceae; genus Viscum; species Viscum album. The sequence goes on from OY728148.1 coordinate 911,184,676, forward strand.
AAGTATGTTCCAGATTCATCACATGTCTTGAGGCCGGAAGAAGTTCAGCTAGCAGAGAACCTTTCTTATGAAGAAAAACCGGTTCAGATTCTTGATCGAAGAGAACAGGTATTGCGGAATAAGGTAATCCACCAGGTAAAGGTTTTGTGGAGAAACCACATGGTTGAAGAAGCAACATGGGAGTCTGAAAATGCTATGAGGGAAAAATACCCTCAGTTGTTTAATAAGTAAATAAAATTGCGAGGACGCAATTTCAAGAAGGTGGGGATAATGTAACATCCCAAGGTTTTCTAAAAATAAATTGAAAATGCTTGAAATTTTGTTTAAAGTATATATTTATAAGTATCCTTTAAACATAATTTTATTTCTTCTATGTTTTGAATTTCAAGAAACTGTCATCTACAATTGTGTTCAGTATGTTATTTCGAGTCTGATGGAACAAACTTGTTTTTTTGGTGAATAGTAACATGCCCTTATGAATAGTAATATGAATAGTAATATGAATAGTAATATGACCTCATGAATAGTAAATAATATTATTATTTTATTTTCCCATGGCAATAGGATAATGGGATCTTAATTAATTTTCCAATGTCACATAAAACTAATTGCACTTCAATTTTGTTATTTTTCGAATTAACTGTGACCTTATTTTAAAATTAAATTAATAATATTTAGAAAATTATTTTTGAAAAATGGAGTTCATTTTTGAATTCTACACGTCGAAAAATGGTTGGGGTAAATTTTTGGTATTTTTCTGAAACTCTTGAATTTTCGGTGAATAGTGAAATACGGTAAAATACCGTATAATCAATTTATCAGTAAAAATGCACTATTTATGACATCATAAGTGATGCAAGGCCACTTGCTTCGAAATCACATGATATTTTCACTAATTAAGGCCACTTGATTTGAGATTATTCATAGTCTTGATAAAAATATTATAATAATAATTAAAATAATCTAAAATACCTCCCCTCCTCCACTATAAATACCACCCTCACTCCCCTCTTCCTCCCACACCTCTCAAGCCTTGAGCATTGTCTAATTTCTGCCAAATTCCCTCCTCAATCTTCTTCCCCACGTCCTAGAGCTGCTGGTCTCACCAAAAGACCAAAATCAAAGCCCTTAAGAAGGATCTCAAGGAGAAGAGATCAAGAGGTAAACATCCTCTTTCATTTTCATTCTTTCCTTCCATTTTATGTTATTCTCTTCCTTTCCCTTTGTCTTTTGTTGGGATATTTCATTTAATATTTCCCTTACTGTCCAAATTTTGTATGATTGATGAGATATTCCATTCCTCTCATCAATCTTGTTTTTATGAAATTTTTAGAGGCGCCGTTAGGCTGCCGAATTTTTTGTAAGAAATTTCTCATGTTTTCTTTATTTCATGATTCCTTCCACTTCTTTCTTCACCCCCTCTTATCCAAGAGGCATGAAATCTCCAGAATCATGTATATTCTGGATGTTTTCATGTTTATGGAAAATTACAAATCATTATTCCTCTCCTCTTTCACTTATTTTAAAGAATCAAAAAAACATTGTCCATTTGTGTCGAATTACCGATATCGTGGACGATGTATTTTCAATTTCCATTAATTATTTCAAGTCTGGTCATGAAACCATTTATATGGTTGAACCAGGTTATAATATATGTTTTATGAATCATATAAGGTTCTGTAATTCTTTTGTACTCATGATTCAAACTTATAAGACTAAATGAAATTGTAATTATCAAAGAACCACTTAAATTATCTAAACGAACATAATTAATGTTTTAACTTATAAATCATCATCATATAAAGAACCAAAGTGATGAATGGTATAATTTATGGTACTGGAATTATGTAAATAATACTCCATTCCAATTCTGGAGTTTCACTTCCAATCAACAAGAACGATTCTTCATGAACCGATTGTGAAAATCACAAAAGAACTCACCCGAAATAATGCAAGGAACAAAATACTAACAAATAAGGGGTGAAATGAGGTTATGAAATGACCATATAAGATGTTATAAACATGAACACGTTTCTTTAAAATCCTATTAACACTCCTTTAACCATTATACAGGAGGTTCAAACAATTTTGAAGTAGGACAAGCCCAAGGTAAGGGAATTCTTAACCCGATTTCCATTCTTTGGGTTAACCTTCTACTTTATAATTTATGTGCTATTTAAATTGTTTGTGTGATGGGTTCTGTTTATATTATGTTTAATTATGTGTATTTACAGAGTATATACATATTCCATCCACTCAATTAAGTATCACTTCAAGTATATGATGTTTATAAGGGACTTTTCTTCTAAAATCCTCTTTTTAAATTCTGTTTTATAAGATTCAAAGGCAATGTTTTTATGCTATTATTTATGTTGAATGATTATGTTTTGGCTATTGGGCATTGTTTATGATGAAGGGTGGGACCTATATTTCCCTCCAATGCATTGGGTATGAGTAAGTTGGAGGTCGGCCGTATGGTTACTCCAAGTGTAACTGTGATGGTTACACAAAGTAAGGTAGCCGTGAGGGTTACAAATTTTAAGGTAGCCAAGATGGTTACAAGATTATGTAAGTAATGCCCCAATATACCTCTATGATTATAATTATGTTTGTGTGGATCTTGTGTAAATCTCATGTTACACAAAGTAAGATTTTATGGGTGTAAATCATGTATTTTGAAAATGTTTTCATATGTCTTGTGTATTCATGGACTAATGAGATTTTTCCTTCTTTTTCATACCTTACTGAGCTTTTGTGCTCATCCCAAGTTTTTAAATGATTTTTCACAGGTTAATGGATGAATAATACAAGGAAGGAAGACATGTTAAATGTTGAAGAATTGTCAAGGAGTCTTGTTTTATGTTTTAATGTTTTATATTCTGAGGAAAATGGAAACTGATTTTATGGTATCCACTATGTAACAATGTGTAATGTTGTGAATATTTTGTCTTAATTCTCTAAAGCTCTAAACTTGAAAAGATCCTCAATGTAAAATGAAGTGTTTTCTTGAATAAATTCAAGATTATGTATGAAATAAGTGCGGGTCCTTATATAAGTAGTTTGATCTAAAAGTATTATATAACATTTTTTTTATTATATTAATATGAGTTATATTGAAAATATAGATAGATTATTTGAATACCTTATAGAATTTTTCAGTTCCATATTTGGGCTAGGTCAGGATATCATGGTTTATATATTTAGGAGATGATAATAAGATGATTATGCATAATGTATAATTTGAAAGTATCAACTCTTTCAGAAATTAATCTCACTAATTAATCTCTTAATGACATGAATTTAAATCATATATAATTTACGGTATGGGTGAATCTATATGTCACTCTATAAAATTCCTCATTAGCGATTTAATTAAAGGCTATTTAGAATTTAGAATTCCTAAAGACTACAAATTAATATAATGTAAGGGTTGATATTTTATAACTTATTATCAGAAATATTAAAAGGAGAAATTTTGTATTTTAGGGGAAGATTTTTCTAGGTATTTTCCAGTATAATAGGGTTTGAAAATTCATATTTAGTGTCCTAATTGGGTTTTTATGTTGATTTTGTGCCTAAGTTGTCTTCTAAATATTAGAAGAGGTTTAATATTAAATATAATTTCAATTATATAAATTCAATTAGATTGAATTTTCAGATAAATGGTATTGTTTTAAATTTATATAAGGATAGTTAGGAAGAAAAATTATAAATCATGGATAAAAATATTATTTCGAATATTAATTATGCAATTATGATTTCAATGGAGAAGAATAAAGAATATATTGAATTAAATGATTAATAAGGGGAGTTGTATACATTAATGTTGAATTAGAAGGGTATCGTGATGATTTATATTTAAAATTGAATAATATAAGTACAATGGAAGGATTTATGTAATATAATATAACCTTTGTTTATGATTATTATGTTGAAAATAATAAAATTCACAAAATTGTGGAATATAGGGAGAAAAATCATGTGAAATTTTGATATTAAAAGAATTTAAAATGTATGATTGGAAATTTTTTTTTGACAATTGATGATCTTAATTTATCTATAAAATATAAAATTTGGAATAATAAAATTCTTATAGAATTACTTTTATTCATAATAAATACCATTGGACTTAATGTAAAATATTGTCATCATCAATAGTAGTTTTTTTATTCAAAATGGTGAGAAGAGTACAGAGAATAACATAGTGAAGAAAAAAAAGTAGAGAAAGCCTATAGAGGCCTTATATGGTGCATCCCTAGGGAAACCCCTTTAATTAGATTGACCCCTCAGACTTCATACTCACCATATTATGAAAAAAATACATTGTCAGGACCATCAAAATCCAATGAGGCTAGGTGATATGTAACTATGTTCCCCTCCCTCCAAGTGTGGAGTACCTGAGTACTACTACTGAGAGAGAGTTGACACCTTCTGACTATAGAGCGCATTGAATAATAAGAGTTTCCATGTCCGCACAAAAAATTATAAAAATCAATGAGTCAGTCTCCCCTTCATTGATATCCAACCCCCTCTGCCCACTAAAATTGAGGCCAGTGAGCATTGCCAAAACTTCATATTGAAGAGAAGAGCCCTGCCACAGCCTAGACAAGACTTCTAGGTGAACCTAACAATTTCAATCACACAAATACCCTCATCCCCTCATAATCCCTTAGACACAAGACACACCCGTGTTCAGTTTCAAACCATGGGGGTGCCTACAGATCCAGTTACCTACATTGTTTCTGGTTGGACGTGTCTCAAGGAGACCTGAATTAAACCGGAGTAGGGTAGGGGACTCCTACCATTTCCTAAAAATCTTGTCCAAATAAATTAGAAAATTTCTGGCCCACAAAAAAATTACATGGTCTAACACAATCACCATGTTATATCTCACTTTTTTCATTCCCACAAAATACACCAGAACCCCAAATTCAGCACTATTGTGCAAGACAATACATCCAGGACTTTACCACTTTGGGCATAGAACCATCTCTCCAGGATTGAGAGGCCATTCAATTTCAATGTGGATATCACATTGAATTCCCTAGGAACGCTACACACATCATTTTACCATTCACTCTTGAAGAATAGGTGAGTGGTTCTCCCTATACTCAGAACCTTGCAGCACACACACCATGAAGGGAAATGGTTTTATGATAATATGAAATTTTGATGAAATGATTAGTGATAAAAGGATAAATGTTATGTGAAAAATTGGTATTAGTTTTGGTTTAGGTATATCAAACAAAACATGACATGTGGGAAGACTATAGGGAAGCTGATAAATGAAAAACATTTTAAATAATTAAAAACTAATCAATAGTCAAGACGTTTATCAAAATGTAGTGATGTTTTGGAGAGATGATATTAATAATTTTTTTTATGGATAAAATATCAATTTTTGTTTTTTAAACAAGCTATTTATTATTATATATAATTTAAAATCTATCTGAAATTAGAATATATTGGATGTTAGAAAAGAGAGTTTGAACATACACATTATATGAGGGAAGTGGTTCTGTTCATGCTTACAAATTTTATATTTCCAATTTGATATATTCCAATGGATTGTAGACTTAAGGGAGGAATATATTCTTATTGAAGATATAAAAAATTAATGAAAATATAACCAACAAAATTCAATAAAAATATATTTTCACATTGAAGATGAATAAATTGATATTATTCCCTGTGTTGAAAATGATCAGAATAGACCAAAAAAAGTTTGAACTCGATCAAGAATTTCATATAAGAAGATGAAGATGAATTGTAATGTATAATTGTATACCAATTAGTTGAGAAAAAGAAAAAAATACAAATCTAGATTGTGGATAGTGGCTGTTCATCATATATGATAATATGATGGATAATTTATAGAATGTAAAGTGTATATTTGATGGAACTATACACATAAAAATGATTGATATATGAAAATGCATGGACATGGTAATAATTAATTCACTAGTCATGAATTGATGTACAATGATTATATTTATGTTGATTGTATAAGTCCTAATTTTTTGTATATTATTCTACTTTATGACACTATTTTTGAAGGAACATTTTGTTAGGATGGTTGTGACATCAAATTCAAATTTGGGAATTCTATAATGAAATTTTGGAGAAGAAATAACAATTTATATTTATTTTAATGGATATATAACATTATCTATTTAATTTGTAAGATGTTATTGAACTAGAGTCCAGTTCATGTCAATAAATAGGGTCTTCATACATGTAAAAATTCAGTGCTACTGTGGATTTTACAAAAATTGAAGTGAGATAGGGAAATGATTTGAGAATATAATATACATGTAAATATGGTTCAAAATCCAAATCATCCAACGAATAATTTAGGATCATGTTCAAAAAAGTTGTTATTTACAGATGTGTATGGTCTAATTGGTTGAGATAAAATTAATGGTGACATATATTTCATCAGATTTTTGGATGATTATAGCAGAATGGGATGCAATTTGTTTATATATTCAAGGATTTGAATTATGGATTATATAAATTGATACACAATAAGAATATAAAATAAAACCAACATATTTATGAAAATATTAATATCATGAAATTGAATATAGTAAATATCCCATGAGTTTTAAAACGTCATTAAAAGTTTATTATTAATCACGAGGGGTCTTTAGTGGGGGATCCCCCCTGAGAATGTGACATGGGAATGAATAAATTGTATTTATAATGATGTAGAAAAATTGTTTTTGATTGATAAATTAATATGTAACACTGTCTTTATTTATGAATTATCTTTTTTGGAACAAGTTACATTTCATTTATACCTTCTATTACACACAAAAATACGCTTTCATGATTCGTGAAAAAAATTTAATTACATTATTTAAACAAGATCCTTATTAACTTTTATATAAAATTGGAAGAAAGAATAATAAAAGTCACATTTTATAAATTAATTATAATTAGTTATTTAATTAAATAAAATTTATAAAAATTCTTCTTTTTTTGTAAAGTATTCACATGTTTTGAAAATAATATTTTCGTAAAAAAATCTATTTTTTTTTGTGAATAAAATTAAACTTGTGTTGAAAATTTTTAAAAATTATTTTGACTAAAAAACAACATTTTCTAAATCATAATTTCAAAATTATATTATGGTGAATGTTCTGAATTTTTCAAATACATTAATTTTATAGTGAATACTTAAAAATATTTGGCCTTATTGAAAGTTGTTATTTCATTTGGAGAATTTACACATGTAGTTTTTTTTTAAAAATGGTTTTAAAATAAAAATTTCATTAATTTTATATTAATTAATCAAATATAGGTTGTTTATATATTTTTATATATTGAATTTTAATATTAATTTTTTTTAAGCATTTGAACATTTTTTCACAGGACAACTGCTTTCTTATCACATATGTAGGTTTAAATTTAAATTTTAAATTATCCACTTTTTAATTTATTATTGAAAAATTGATTTCATATCTAAAATCCTCATATATTATATTATAAAATAATGTCTACATAATTTTTGACTATAACTAAAGTTAAAAAAATTAAAATTTATTTATTGTAGTTAAGGTACAAATTGGTTTACCATGGGTTAAACTAAAACTATAGGGGTTAAAAGTGATAAAAAAATTTGGAACACTCATTTATTGTTTTATAATACCATTGTAACATATAATGTTGTTATTGAACCATATTAAGCCTTTTTTACTGAAAAAAACATGGGTATACATTTTTATTTTTAAAATATTGCAAGTTTTCCACTCACCTTAATTATAAAAGCCCACCCATTATCCTCTCCTATTATGACAAAAAAACCTTTATATTTAACAAACCCTGCCAAAATGACTTCCTAAATTTCCTCCTCCCATACTATATGCATTATTGTTTTCCTAACACCACCCTAAAAATCCATTTGGGTGAAACCAAATGTAGTAGTCTCAAGAAGAGGTAACACATATAACCAAGAATTTTATTTTTTTCTTCCTCAACCTCATTCAATTATTACTATAAAAAATGATATTACAACCACAATATCATACATATACATATATATTTTTATGTTTAGGTAATGAACTATATCCATCTTTTATTCCATCAAATTTGATATGAATTCATCATTCTTGTGTATGGAAGACTATTGCATCACGAACTGAGGTTATTTTTTCCATGAAAATCTATCAATACTGGATATAATGATGGATTATATGTTTATATATGATATTTAATATATTGTTATTCTTATTTTTTTATATCACATATACCATCATAAATTTAAATCAGAGGGAATACAAAAACATCGCTTGTGTGTACAACAAACTATTGCCTCGTGAATCCATGTGATTCATTCACCCATTACAAGGAATGTTTTAATGATGTGTTAAATGAAAATATTTGATATATTTGATATGATTATTATTCTATTATGGTTATAAATTATTTTACTATATTTCATTCAGTCCATAACGAAAATTGAATCAATGTTCATGTGTACATATGACCTACATTTTCTATACAAAGTGTATTTAATTCTATATCTATTAATCATATTGATTAATAACAACTAATATATGTTGAGTATGTATTAAATATATTTCATAGTTAACATTACTAATTTTTTGGAACCATGATTAATGTAATATTACAAAAAATAAAAAGTCAACACATAAGAAAAAAAAAGTACGTGTTGCCCGAAACGTGACATTAACATTGAATAGATAATAAATTGGAAATAAAATGCCATATAAATAATATATGCTATTATATATAAATATATAATTGTTATTAAATATATTTTTAATATATTTATAATTATTATAGATGATATTTGGATGTGCATAATTAATGTTGAGACTAATGTTAAGGGAGTCATATATCACTTTTTCTTCCTGGGAGACACAATCTATATTCACAATTTGTTTCATTTATACGAATTATATATTTTCCATGAATTTATTTTCTGAATATTTTACCTAATATTTTGAGGATTTAAATATCAATTATATGTTATTTATTTCATGGGTTAATGGCCCAGAAGATACCAATGTGGAAAAGGATTTGTATCTCAATTTTACTTCCTCAAGACATATGTTATTTTTCACAGAAATGATCATTTATAAGATTTATATACATCCCTATAGAAATTTTATATAATTCCTTTTTAAATTCTCATGATATATTATTTTTAATTTAATTTTATACCTTCGTTGGTGAAACAATTCAATAATACCAATGTTGTAATTATTATATTGAATTTTCTCATCACTCTTTGGGATTGTTTATGATTATGGTTTTGATGATGAAATATTATGATCTAGATATAAATAAACTTATGTATTTTGTTCTCCACTATTAATTTCAAGATAATACATGTTTTCCATTAATATTCAAATTTTTTTGTAATTGAGTGTTCAAATGAATTTTATTATGGAAAACCATGTTTATTTCTCTCTTGAGTCTAATACTTATTATTTTTTATAAATCATATTTTATACAACTTTTTAGAAAAATTTATTTAACATTTTATATATAATTTATTATTTACTTTTCCCTATTTTTTATTAATTTTTTAAAAAATGAATCTTCAAGTTCTTTTTCAAACAATACTCATTTGGAATTTACCAAATATTTGAATGGAATATCTATTTAATTTGTAGGACGTGAAAAAAAATTTCTAGCATCATTTCCAATCATTGATTTTTGTATCACGTTTTAATCATAGAAGTAAAATTTGAAAAAATATTATTTTGAAAAATATTTATGTCCTAGAAAGTGTTATTCAATGTTTTAAATATATTTTCTTCAATAAATGATTTAAATTATAATTAAAAATTATTTTCTATATAAAATTAAATCTTTTGATGTTATATATTCTTTAAGGGGGGCACTGAACAATGATTTAATTATTATTTTTTTTGTAATTGATTTTATGATGTAATTATAATATTGAAATCCATTTGGCATCCATGAGTTAATCTATGTGTAATTCTTCTGAATCATTCTTCATTCCATTAATTATATTAAGATGAAATAATAGAATGATTATTAATTTAGTATCTTTTCCATAGGTTATGAAATGAGAAATTTTTTATAAAACCCATTCTATTTCTTTCATTATTAATTGATGTGTTTTTATGATTTTTTGGCACACATACATATGAATTTTTTATGCAATGGATAGTAACTATATCACCGTATAATGAATTAGTTAATTATTTATAAATCATGATATAAATACAATAGGAATAAGGATTGTAATGAGTTCTTTAAGAGAATTATTCCTCTATGATGGAGTTGGGAGTGAACATTGACTATTATGACGGATTTTAGAGTGAATCAATTCCTCTATTATCTCCATGGATGTGTTCCCTAAGTACTTTGGGAATTATTTTCCATGCCTATGTGTATTATACAATTCATTGTCTTCATCAAATGATATTCTCTCAAGGATCATGTAAATTGATTTAATATTAATTCATGACTTATAAATTAACAATTTTGAGGACATGATTAAATATAATGATCTTTTAAATGCATGGTATGGCTTCCAAATTTCATACACATGTTCACATACCTTTATTTCTATGTTAGGAATAAATATATCCCTTTTTAATATTACAATTCATCTAATCTTTTGATTTCTTATACTTCCTTCTCCTAGGGGATTAAGAAATAAATTACGTATTATTTTTTATAGAAAGGTTCCTTATATGAAGTAGATAGTGCTATATGATGTTGTTCACCAACGAACCAGTTGTTTATATTTCCATGTATCTAAAGGGATTATACCTTTAGGATCCCAATGCATGTGTTTGTGTAATGTAAAAAAAATTTCTAAAAAAATAATATCTCTGTATGAGAAGGTTGGTTCACTATAGTTTGTATCAAAGGATAGGTTTTGTTATGCATTGGAAACTTGGTTGAGAAATAAATAGTGATATTTCAAAGGACATGTATAAGGACAGCGCTACGGATGATAGAATGTCTATAAAAATTTACATGAATTTTGGTAAAGGATAGAGTGATTTGATTCTAATAAATTAAATGATAGTTTGGATACTAGAAATAGATGTGTCTCTTTCATATACCTACCTAAGTGTAATGATATTAATAATTGTGCATTTATCCACACTCGACCATGACCTACTGCGTGAAAATGGACCTTGCCACACACATAGTTTGAAACCCACAAGGGGTTTGTTTTTAAAACACACATTCTAATTATAAACCGTGATGGATGATTTAAATAGACTGTGACTATGAATAAACTAGTATAAAACTAATGTGTCATATATTAAAAATATGGTGTCATGATTTAAATGTACTATAAGAGATTTTATAGGATTATGAAGGTCTCCAATATAATTATTGTTTAAGACAGTATTTTTTTTGGGTTTATTAAATTTATATAACCAATAGAAATCCTATTAATGCTGGGTGAAGTGTATTATGAAATCACTTTTTACCTGACTAGCCAAATTTTAGAGGATTTGGATTGAAAAATATCTTTTCTATGAGTATTGAAATTTCTCAAGCTATTAATCTTGTTTTACTTCAATGAAAGAAAATTAGGGGAAAATGTTCTATTGAGTCCATTATGTTGTAACATCCACCTTTCATTAGTGGATCTATTCATCTTATAGTTGATGAATAATGGATATATAACAAATAAAGTTGTTTTATTTTCTCTAGTTTTTAGAACATTAAAATTCTATTTTGGATTTCAAACATTCGTAAGGTGAAGCAGATCAATGGTGAACTCATATCAAGAGTACAAGGGATTCTAATGAAATTGAATCCATGGATTGGGATGATTTCAAGAAATTATTTTTCAATATTTATATTAATCTTATTCATCATATAAAGGCATATAAGGGGTTCCTTGATTTAATGAAAAGAGATATAAAATATTTTGGTTCCTAAGATGAAAATATAAAATGAATTTTTAGTAATTATTATGGTATTACCATACATCCTAAAAAAAGATTCAATGATTCTATAGTGGATTAAAACCAAGTCTCTAAATGGAATTTGTTATTAGAGACATCAATTGTAATGAAGATAATTTAATATATCATATAGAGGTGGAAATTGAATTTTGGGTTATTTAATAATATGATTGTTTTGATAAGAAGAGAAATATTTAATTAAAATAAAATATAAGATATATGGGGAGAATAAAATGATATTTCTTTTATGTTCAACATGTGGGATAAATCATGGAAGAAATCTTCTTGTCAGTTAATGTTAATGTTTTAATTATGGGAGGGAATATAATTAGTTAATAATATTATAATGTGATGGGGAGAAGTTTTATAATTATGTTGACAGAAATAATTCTACATATAATACACATCCCACACTCAAGTGTTTAAAATTCATTGACTATGGTAATTATTCTAAAAAGTTTCCAAATTTTCAATTTGATCGTGATAATCTACACAATAACCATGGTTGCCAAAAAAATTAAATTTCATTTGATCAATGATTCTGATAAAGGGTGAAAAAACACGGTAAAAGGATCACTTACCATACACTCTTTAATTTCTATTTTCTTATTTGACTCTACATCTACCTTCTCATTCATTTCTAAATAATTTTTTAAGGGTAAAAAGAGTCCAACCAAATGATTAGATATAAAATTTTAAGTTAGAATACCATATGTTATGATGATAATATCTCATTAATATCATTCTTTATTGGTTTATTTTTATGAGAATTTTCTTCAAATAAATATTTTCTTTCTTCAACTAGATTAATTTGATGTTATTATAGGCTTGGACTGGCTTTCTCAACAAAAATCCAAAATTATTTACTAAGTATGAGAAGTCATATTCGATATTCGAAACAATACTATGATTTTCTATCAATGCATTGATTTATATTATATTCTGATGGAAATCACATACATCCTATGAGGTTTTATTCCTTTCCATGAGGGGTGCTTATCTCATATTTTCGGAAAGAAACTCGATATCAATAATATGCATATTTTGTGAGTTTTTTATTATGAATTTCTAGAATATATTAATATCCTTCCATAAAAATGTGAATTTGATTTCTCATTAGAACTCATAAATAGTGACACAAAAATATCAATCAATCTATATATAATGGGGATATTAGTGTTACTAGAATTGAAATAATCACTAAGAGAGCACTGATAAGGGATTCATTCACCAACGTGTGTCTCCTTGGGGTGTACAAATTATTATCTAAAAAATTATGGATTAATGTGAAGCCTCATTGATTATGAAAAAATAAAAAATATCATGAATAAGAATATATATCCTCTAACAAATTTTGATGACCTATTTGATCTAATTTGCCAAGCTAATTACATTTCTATGATTTACCTTCATTTCGGTTAGCATAAATTGACAGTAAAAAATTATTTATATACCTTGGAAGATATTCCAAAAATGGTATGGATACTAGGAATATGTATTGATGCAAATTTGTCTTACTAAATTATTATCTATCATCGTGGATTTAGTGAATATATTATTTATTTATAACCTTTATTTGTTTAAGGATGTATTTATAGATGATATTATTATATATTAAAATATTAAGTAAGTGTATGAACATAACATTATAATTTTAATATATCCCTTATATAATGAAAAACTATATGAAAAATTATCATTGTGTGAATTCTGGAATCAAATTTTTTTATGGGTCATATAATCTTAGTTAAGTGTTTATTGGTATATCCATCAAAGATAATGTCTTTTGAGTTTTATCCCAAACCAACAATAGTGATTGAGATCTATAGAATTCATTTTATTATTGAAATTATTAATGTTTTGTCGATAATTTTTATTGAATTTCAAATCCACTCACTTTGATAACTCATATGGGATCTAAATTCCTCTAGAAAGATGAATATGAGGAAAAGTTTAAGAATCTAAATTAATGATTAGTCATAAAATTTATGATTACATTACCTTATAGTGTTGAGAGGTTTTCGATATATATTTATGTATCCAAGAAGGTTTATGGATATATTATTGTGAATAATGACCTGGTTATAGATTAAACATCATGTAAATTTGATGTTCATGAGAAAAATAAACCCAATTTATTGTTTATATGACGTTTCAACAATATTTCCCTAAATATATAGAGGCATTATCATTACTAATATCAATGATAAATATATATTGATAAAAAAAATATTTATGTATATATTACTGAAAAAGGAGTTCAATATGATCCAGAGAATATGGGTAGATATAATCAATGATTCTGAATGCTTAATTCATTACCACTTCAAGAATGAGAACAATGTGGTTGATGATTTGGATCTAAAAGATGTTACTAAATTATCCATGATACAGATCCTAATAGATAAAAAATTTATGGATTTTTAATGTATGAATATTGATAACCTAATGTATGTGGAGAAATATTAAATTTATCAATTGATTGTTAAACCATCTATTCATGTAAATAATAAATAGGAGTAGAAGGAACAAGTAGATATGAAAATAATGATAGAAAATTTATTGCATTAACCATGATTATAACGGAATGATATGGTTTATGAACCACATATGTGTTCCATCAAAACCATATTTTTATAAGGATTTGATTTATTAATATCATAGTTCATCATTATATATTACTGAAAGAAGTAATAAATATGTTTTGAGATTCAAAAGTCTATTTATTGTGGGATGACATGAATAGATATTTCATAGAGTTTTAATCTTCGTGCATGGATTGATAGTGATTTAAGGAAGGGAGGAAAAAGTATAAGTGGATTTTACCTACATTTCATATACCTAAATAGTACCATTTTTTCATCAGACTCCCAAAAACATATAATGGTAATTATACTCTATGGTTTGTTTTCAATGCCCTAAAAATTTCAGCACACTTTACCAAAATCATAGAATAATTATATCATGCTCATATTTATAGAATATACATTAAGGGGTAAGGTTCCATGGAGTACAAAATTCCATTATATCTGATTAGGATCCGTGGTTTGACCTGAATTTATGGAAAAGTATTCAACATAATCTACATACAGAGTTATGATTTAGCACTGAAAATCATCCTCAGACAAATTTTCAATCAGATATAATAGTTAAAACTCTAGAGGATACATTGTGATATTGAACTATGTTTTTCAATGCTGATTGGAATAAAAAATTTACTTCTGGTCAGTTATCATACAAAAATTTCATTCAATTTATATTCCTAATGGATCCTTATGAATCCCTGTATAGAAAGAATTGTAAATCTACAACATGATGGAATTTTGTTGGAGGAAGAAAGCTATTTGGACTAGAGATAACTAAGGAAGTGGTAGAAAAGGTTAAATACATTCATCAACAAATCCAGGAGGATCATTGTTGGAGGAAAATTTATACTAAAAACTAATAATTTTATCTATAATTAGAGGTTGTTTATAATTTGCTTCTATGAATATCTACTCAAAATAATCTAATGAGATTTGGAAATAAGGGAAAACTATGACCTTGGTATGTATTTCCTCGACTCCAGTAGCGTGTACTCGATGCATTATTTTATTAAATTGGAATGATTAAAACAATCAATTCATAAAGCGCCAATTAGTTTTTTAGTATTGAATAAACATGATACATACATAGAACCAATTTTACATTGGTAAAAGAAACAATATATGATACATAACAAAATCTAATAAATTGCATCCTTGAAAAGCCAATAAATGACCACTTTATCATAACCTGGGGAAGGAAAAAAATGAATGCAGTCCACTCAAATTCCCATTATTGGATACATATAGTATAATCATGAATCAATAAAATGTGAATCTGAATCTATTAGACCTAAATAATATGGCATGTTGAATATAGTAAAAAACACATGCCTAAAATAAAGTGAGAACGAAAATACAACCACATATTTTAGCATAGTGAAAACCTCATAGAACATAATAACTGAATAATGAATAAATAGAATTATTACTATTTTTATGTCATGTATCTGGAATATGACACATTATACCATAGAAATATTTTAATTCTATCTGTTGAAACTTGTCTGAGTTTTTGGAACCAAACTGGAAGGTTTTGCCGCCAACTAATTTGTCTCATGGGAACTATCAAGTCATCGAAGGGCAATAGTTGCCCCTGAAATTCACTAAAATTAAAAATAATTCTTTATTATGATTTAATAACATAAAAATATTCCCTTTAAACATCCATGTTTACTAGAGGATACAGATTCATCATTGCAATGAAAATAACCACCATATGTAAAATGATATACGACTTAGACAATTATCATATTCATGCAAAAAGAATATGGATATATAATATATTTAAAATTTTAAATGAAAAATGATATCAATTTGGTAGTATATACACCACATAAGTATGATTAGGTTCACAATACTATGAAAATATTAATGAAATGGAAATTGAGACAAAGTCTCATACCACATTGTAATCAATCGAATTGTATGACAAAAATTTACTAAAAATAAAATGAATCATTGAATACTATGAATATAAAGATAATAATGATATTATAGATCAAATTGAAGTATAAATACACCACCTACAAGAAAAAAGTGTCTAATAATTGAAATTTCACAGAAATCAAAGTGAAATGAGAATCCTCTTACCAATAGTCTTGATTAATTATGTCGCTTTTGTACCTCCTGAATAATAAACATATGTTTATTTAAAAAATGATAAAGAATTTAATTATAGTAATTTTATAAAAACATATATCAATTTTAATCATTTTATTATATTTCATAATTTCTATTGATGAAACTAATGGGTCTTCATATCATATTTTACTTAAAAATTCCATGTCGTCAACCAATTTCACAATTTTATTAAATGTAATTTATACATTAATGTTAGTATTTCCATAAGATTAAAATACATGTAATACTATATATATATATATATTATAATCTATATTTTCTATCCATTAAGGTGGTTAAAAGAAATGTTTTTGGGAATGTCATTGTAGTCAGTTAACGAACCATTAACGGTCCATTATCGTAAGTGAGATAGTCAAAAAACTACATATGTCATATATATTAGAAATGAAGTAGGTTAAAATAATTAATATAATATAAACTTACTACATTAATATTTTTTATAGTATAAGGTTTATAAAGTTTATGGAAATGACGACGGAGAAGAAGAAATGAGGGATGATTTATTAGAGACTTACTCTTTCCCTAGTGGGACTTCTCTTGCACAACCCCATAAATCCCTTTTTGATTGATGTCAGATGACTACAGAACATTCCTAGGTATTCAAAGAGGATTAAGAGGGATAATTCTAAATATGATTTGGCTTTTATATTGGTGGACTGAGTGGTTTTCCAAATAAAGGGGAGCGATTTTTTGTATTTGAGAAGAAGGGTAGCTTAGGAACTACTGAAATTATTAAAATATTATAAATATAAGATAAGGGTTAATAATTTAAAAAACTGCCAAAAAAAGGGGTGAAATTTTCTGTGGAATCATATAATTTTTGAAATTTTTCAATAATGTTGGTATTTTTAAATAATTACTAAAATATTTTATTCATGAAAAAAAAATTCCCCAAAAAAACTCATAATAATTATGACTTAAAAACAACAAAAAAAGTTTGAAAATAGAATAAAATTCATTATTATATCGTATTCATTTCATATTAATCTAGTGAATTTTTTAAATATCTTTAAAATATGAAATTATATTTATTTTATTATTTTTAATATAATTATTTTCATTTATTCATTAATTAAATTAATAAAGCATCATCTTCGTTGTAGTCATTATGGTATTTATTTATTTTTCTAAAATTTTAGAAAACATTTATAACAAATATAATATTATTATGATTTCAAATACTATTTTTTCAACAAATATCAGGGAAAAACTTACAATTTTTTTATACAACCCAAAGTTTATTGTGTGAACACCTTAGGTTAATTTTAAATTAGATATTTTTAATGACATAATATGATTCTAATATGTCCAAAGTGTCCCTAAATCAAATAAAGAATAGATAATGATTGATACTTATAGTGATTATTTTGCCAAAATATGTGTCATTTGTAATTCTTATCATTTTAATAAAAAATTTACTTATATTTCTCATTCATGCACAATAACTATATTTGTTTTTCATATTATTTAATATTAATTATTTCATATATAAAAATTCAAATTAAATCAGTATCATAAAAAATAAAATAATTTGGTTCTTATTAATGTTTTAAATTCATTCATTATATATATTCACTCTTATACATAGTTAGATATCTTCTTATATTTGTTATTTTGCCTTTCCTTGCCGGACACAAGAATTGAAAAAAAATAATGCTCATGTTATATAACAATAATTTTCATAATTAATAATAAAATAAATCAATAATACATAATAATTGGTAAATATGTCATTAAAATAATTTTTAACCCGCAATTATTATATATTTGTTAACAATTTTGATTGTTTTTAGCACTGTAGAGACACACTCTCATCAATGACAATGATTTTTACACATATCTTGAAAAACAATAATTTTAATTTTATACATTACTTTTTTATAGTATTCCACTTATAATATAAATATTTAGTTGTCACGTAGTATAGATAATTTTTATATTTTAAAAATTTCATGAAAATTTAATGAAAATTACTGTATTTAATAAAATAAACTATATTTTTTTTACTTTTCACCAATAATTAAACATTAAATAAAAATCCAAAAAATTCATCCAAGCCATTTTTTTAAATGTAGAATTTAAAAAGGAACTCTATTTTTTATAATAACTTTTACTTTCAATAAATATATTAATTATAAAATTATAAATAATCATTATTATTTTTATAAAATTATTATACAAAATTATTAGTAATTATATAATACATTCATTTAGAAGATTCCTAAATTTTATTTTTAATATCATTGGTGATGTTAGAATTAATAAGGGAACATTAATATTAATCTGAGTATTGTTGTAATTCATAAATTATATTACTATTCATAAAGATCATGTTACTATTCATTAAAAATTAATTTAAATCAATTAGACTCTAAATATATAACCAAACACAACTATGCATGTATGTTTGGAAAAATTCAAAAACAAAGAAGTGGAAAAATTACGTTTAATTCATAGGTTATAAATATAACAATGTTTAGTTTCATAGTGACTCTTTATTGTGTGCATTTTGTCTAACTAATGAATTAAAATTATTAATAAAGAATCATACCATAAAATTGGGGGGTGTTATAATAATTGTTAATATATTCAAAAATATTTTAGTATTTATCAAAATAATTATAATAGTTATTATATTAATATTAAAATATATTTATAAAAATGAATTTTTTAACAATAAAACACACATATTCATGTTAAAATAACCATTTACACAAAATAATATTGTAAAATATTGTTGGTTTTTAAAAATCATTTGAAAGCATAAAATTCGAAATATAAGAATTATTAAATAAAAAAAATAATTTTAAATAATTATTTCTCATAACATAATGTATTTAACATTATTAAAAAATTACTTTGGTGTTACATTATTATCCCATCAACATAATTGGGTTCTCGCAATTTGAAAATACACTTTGAAAGTTAAATATTGATACTTGAAATTTTTCTTATGGGAAACCCACATCAGAAATAGGGTTAACAAAATATTCTCTTAATAAGGGGGAATGTGAAATTCATAGGTTACCAATGATCTATGAATTCAAATTCGATAAAGCTTTTGATTAGTGAAAATATCGATGTGGAAGAAAAATCTTACTTTCATGTTCAGATGGAACATGACAGATAACATGTTCAAATGTATGTTGATTAACCCAGAACCATAAAATACAATTATGGAAAAGTTCACTGATATCATTAAAAAATTTTACTATAGGACACAAATTTCTATGACACTTTTCTTCGTAATGAGGAATTATTCCACTATATATGATTATAAATATACACAAAATTATCCTTTGATTTAACCTTGAACTATATATACTTCATTAGATAACATAGGTTTCACCATGTGGTGCTATAATAAATTAACCTCTAAATTCTTATACAATGATCAACTTAAATAATTAATAAATGGTTGGACTTTCCATAATGATTCAACACATTAGAACGAATTTCTCTGTATTTCCTAGAGGAACATGTCATTATCCCATCATCAACACGAAGAATCTCTAAATTGTCAAATTTCAAACTTGTCAATAATTTAATCATGTATCCTCTTGAAATAAGGTAATTACTCGAATTACTTTAAATCCTTATTGCAAACATGAATTCATCCATATTCCTTAAGTAAGATACATGTAAATAGATTTATTCCTTAAATCTAAAATTATGGTAAATGCCTTTGATGATAGCATAGAACACTTGTCAACTAGTCAATAATCAGTTCCAAGGTAGTCAATACTTTTCCAAATCAATCATTTCTTTATCATTATATCATTATCATAAATATATTTAGGGTTATCATTATTTCAATCAATAATTTTCCAAAATAATTAACTTTCCATTAAACATCTTTTCTTGGTACCATTCAACATATTGTTCCATATCCTTAATGAAAATGTATTGCATTAAAATCCCCATATATTCCATTAATCTTATAACTAGTATATTGCTGAAATATTATTCTAATGACATGATTCTTAACTAGTAATATTAATCATTGTAATTCATCTATGAGAGAATCATAACATCATCATTATCTAGTAATAGCATTTGGGAATATTACATTCATTATTGAGACAATGTTTCATATATTTTCCCATCACCATGTATTTGAGGCATTGTACGTTGTAAACCATTTTCTTACCCATGCAATTACGAACGTAGTGTCGTTTTTTCACTACACAAGTAACAAACTCTCATTCCCTTCATGCATTTACCAAGGTGATTTTATTTATAGTTATCACATGTGATAAAAAATATCTTTCCCTTCTTCCCATTATCCATATTTTTCCCTATTATCCTCTTTTTCATTTTCTTCCCTTAAAATCCGTAATACGTATAGAAATCATTACATACCATGTCAACACATTATATTATTTACTCATATGATGAAGATACATGGGATACAATCTTCCTTTGAAATGACAGCTTAAAGCCATAGAAGATAAGATCCTTATTAGTCTTTGAATCAGGTGCATTAGTTTAGATATAATTTCTTCTACTATGTTTTATTTCTAATAAATTCAATATACTATATTAGATCATAAAATTATGAACTCTCTATAACTCTAAACATTGTATAGAACCTAAAATAAATTTCTGTATTAAAAATACTAGAATCATATACTTTGGTTACATTATGGGAATCAATCCTTTATAAAGGATTGTAAATAAAATTTAAATTAGCCAAAAAACTATCCCCCCGGAGTATAAAACTAGGTGTGAAGTAAGGACCATTGTCCTGTACCATGTTATGATAGGTCATGCCTAGAAATTTTTCAGAGTTGTTAATCCTAGGTACATCTGTGCTAGAACCACATCCACTTATAGTGTACATAGAGGGATTTATTTTCTACGAATATCCACATATTCTATAATATACCATCATTCTAGGATATTAATTCATTATTATACTACATGAATATCATAGGGTTTTTTCAGTAATCTACATTTTTTAAATCTAGTTTCCAAGGATTCTACTAAACATTCTATTATTCAAACTCTAAGGTCGTGACTATAGTATCACGGGGCCTATGAACTATTTTATTAGATTGGAATGATTACAAGGAATCTATTTCTGAAATTCTAATCAGCATAATAGTCTTAAAAAAATAGATACATACATGGAACCAATTTTAAATTTGGAATGGAAACCAACTATGATTCATAACAAATGGTAATAAATTTTATCCTTGAAAACTCAATAAATTATCTTTTTGAGTTGGTATGGAGTATGATAATCTCCTACGATACCAACTAAAGGATCAAAATGATACATTAGATACACAATATATAATTGGAGGTTTAATTGTATAATTTAAAAAATCCTTAGAGAATTTTTTTATAAAAAAATTCACAACACCTCTAGGTCTCCACACTCGCTTGATTCTTGAAATATGATTCCAAGAATGAAATTATAGTAAAATGAATCCAAAAATGAAACTTATCAAATGTTTACAAAGATAATGATTTTAACTTATAGTGCATAGAAACATACTAAATCAGAGTGTACAAGTATATGGAAGTTTAAGAAATTTTTACTTTCCTAAAAAACAAAATGAAGCTTAAAACATGAAACAAAACAAGTAACAAGTAGTAAATATTTTAACCCAAAGAGAAGGGAATCCAAAAACCACTGATAAAGGTACATTGATTTATACATTCAAAAAAAGTATGTCTTACCCAAACCAGGGTAAGCCCTCGATATGAAGTTCGAAGTCTGTCTTTCTATCCCCGCAAGCCCTCAACTTCAAGGTAGTCGACACCTCTATCTTCCTATCTCCGTAATCCCTCGAATGTACTCAACAACATTCAGAGTCACACAAAGCAATTCTACACAAAACAATTTTTGAACAAGACATTAAAACTTTCTGCAAGAAGAGTGAGTGTTTATAAGAGCTTCTCTCTCTATAAATCATTTCGATAGTGTTTACGTGTGATCTGCCAAAACTTAATGTATTGAGATCATTAAAATGAGAACATTTTTTGTATACACGACTTCAACGTTCAGCTCCATCCTCCAACGGTCATATTTTACCTTGAATTATGGGGGTACCTGTACATATTTCACTCAAACAATGATTAGTTAGTAACTGAAAGCACAACATCATTTTGTCATCAAATTATGAGTAAGAAAATATTTTGTTACATAACTAAAATCAATTATTCGGATTTTAAGGAATAATAGAATGGAGTCCAACCAAAAATAAATTTGGTTTCTATAATACAAAGATATTCAGATTCTCTTTTCTCAGGAATTCAGAACCAGAATTCTTTAGAATTCGAATTCTGAATTTCAAGGAAATTCTGAGCCAGAATTTATAAGAATTCGGAGTCTGAACTTACAATGTTTGGAGTCTGAATTCATCATAATTTGATGTCTAAACTTACATAGTTTTGAGTCTAAATTTATAAGAATTCCGAGTCATAACACATAAGATTTTGGAGTCTAAATTTAAAGAACTCGGAGTCAGAACTCATAAGAGTTCTGAGTGTGAATTCAGAGAACTCGCAGTCAATACTAATAAGAGTTTGGATTCTGAATTCAGTGAACTCGAAGTCAAAACTCATAAGAGTTAGGAGTCTAAATTCAGAGTACTAAGAGTCAGAATTCATAAGAGTTGTGATTCTAAATTCAGAGAACTCAGAGTCAGAATTCAGATCATGAAAATAGAATGCTCTATTTGTATATATTATATGATTCCAAGGCATTGGATACGAAACGAATTTTTAAACTTCGATGAAATAATGAATAATGGAAACATGGTAATGATAAATTTCCATAGGGATGAAAATTTTCTTTATGAAAGTAAAACATATAGTAAAATTAAACTTTCCTTAAGATATGGTGTTTGTGATTTTCCAAACAGGGTAAAATAGGGAAGCAATAAGAAAACCATATTGACTCAAAAATATCCCCAAACAAGGAGGAATGGAAATGTCATAAGGAAACATTATTTACTTAACAGATCTCATCTTCATAACCGATGGATAGAAAAAAATAAAGGCGCTGAGCACAAATTCTCAGTAATGGTTATATATAGCAGAATCATGAATCAATAAAAATTTTATCATAAATAATTAGACATAAGATATATAGCATGGTAAATATTTTAAAAAACACACACCGACAAGAAATTAATAATAAAAATATATCCATATATATTTTCCTTAGTGAAAACTCATGGAAATTAATAATTGAATACAAAATAAATAGAATGATTATTTTTTGGACGTTAGGAATTTCTCACATGAACCATTATAACATCGATATGGTTTAAGACTATCTGTAGAAACTTATTTGATTTTTTGGATGCAAAATCGAAGGGTTTTTTTCCAACTAATTTTTATCATGAATCATTTTGATGCACAGAGGGGATATAAAGGGCCCCACCCATCAATTTATGTACAAATTATTATTTATAAATATATTTAATACTATAACAATATTCATTTTCAATATCCATTTTGAGTAGAGGATACATAGTCATCATAGCATTCAAAATAACGACCATATGTAAAATAGTATACAAATTATATTATAATCATATACATGGAACAAGAATATGGATATATAATATAATTAAAATTTCGAATGAGAAATGTTCTAAAATTTGATGTAAATACACCACCTAAGATGGATAAGGTTCACAATACAATGAAATAACAATGAAATGGAAATTAAGGCAAATTCCCTTACCACATTCTAATCAATCGAATCGTTTGACCAAAAAGTAAAAATAATAAAATAAATCAATGAATAATATTAAAATAAATAGAGGTATTAAATTATATATCAAATTAGAGTACACCCAAACCACATAAAATAAATAATTGTTGAATAATGGAAATCTCAAGGAAATAAATGCGAGATGAGAAACCATGGCCAAAATTCGAACATAATTAGGTCACTTTTGATCCCCATGAATAATGAACTTTTGTCTATTTAAAAAAATAATATAGAAGTTTATTATATTAATTATATAATAAATTATCAATTATAATAATTTTATTTTATTTATCTACTTTCAATGATGAATTTGAATCCTTTTGATGTAGTATTTTACTTAAAAATTCCCCTACTCCAACAAAATTCACAATTTTAATAAAGTTAATGTATATATTACTATAAATAATTATATAAGAATAAAATAAATTTAATTAAATATATATATATTATATAAAATCAATATTCTGTATCCATTAATGTGGTTATAATAACATTTTTTTGGCAAAGTCTTTGTCGGTGATTAACTGATCATTAACGAGAGGTTGTCGTTAGAGCGGGAGTGAAAAAATTATATTTGTCAAATATATAATACATAAATTAGGATAAAATAATTAATATAATGTTTTCTTAAACCATTAATTATTTTTAGGGTATATGGTTTTTCATGCAAAGTGAAATGAAAACAGGGAAGAAGAAAAGATGGAGGAGTTAATGGAGACTAACTCTTTCCTCATTGTGACTTCTCTTTCACAACACTATGACTCCATTGGGGATTGTCTTTAAATGAATCCAAAACGTATTTAGTTATTATAAGAGGATAAATAGGGGGTTTTATAGATATTTATCCATTTAAAGGGTGTAACGTGTGGTTTTCCAAAGGAATGGGAGTGGTTATTTATATTTGAGAAGAAGGGTAACTAATGAATTAGTCAAATTATAAAAATATAATAAATATTATATATAGATTGAGACATAAAAATGGAATAAAAATAACTTTTAATTACACTTTCGAAATACTCTTATCAATTTTTTTATTTTTCAATTATTTTAGGATTTTTAATACATTAAAAAAATATTTTATTCATGAAGAACAATTTTTTGTCTCAAAAATTACTCAACACTTTGACATCTAACACTACAAAAAAATTTAAAAAAACAGATATAATTATTTATTATATCATAGGAATGTCATATGAAACTATTGAATTCATTAATTATCTTTAAAATATCAAATGATATTTATTTTTATTATTTTTAATATCATTAATTTAATTTATTCATTTAATATATTAATACAGAATCATTATTTGAAACCCATTATGATATTTATTTTTGTCTAAAAATTATAAATAAAATTCTATGAGAAATAAAATCTTAATATATTTCCATATATTATTATTTTTAGAATAAATCTCAAAAAAAACCTCATCTTTAATTTTTTATACAAAGTAATGTTTATATTGTGAACACCTTGTCTTACTTTTAAATAAAATATTCTAATGATCATGAAGTGATTTAGGTAGGTCCAATGTGTTCATAAATAGAATATAAAATCGATAATGGTTGAACCCTATCTCTATAAAAATATTTCCAAAATATGTGTCATTTTATAATTCATATAATTTAAAAAAACATTTTATTTATTTTTCTCATTCCCACAGAAGCACTGCCTCAGCGTTTCAAAGGAATTAATGTTAATTATTTAATATATATAAATTTAAAAAATTAATAAAATATAAAAAGATTAATTAGGTTCAAAATAAAATTATATATTCACTCATTATGTATATTCACTCTTATACATATCTGGACATCTTACATTTTTTATATAGTATTTTCTTTCCCTACGCAACCATTGCACAAAAATATGGATAATACTCTTGTTATATAACCATAAATTTCTAAACTAACAATAAAAGTAATAAATAATTATTAATTATTAATAAATAATTTCTTAAAATAATTTTTAGCATGGAATTATTATATTTATGTTACCAATTTTGACTTTGTCAGTGCTCTGCATGCACTGTGTTGGGATTGGCAATGATTTTTACACTCATGATGAGAAATAACATTTTATTTTTATACTTTAATTATGTAAAATATTCAACTTTTAATATAATTATTTAGTTATCACATATTTTATATAAATCATATATCATAATAATTTCATGATGATGTCATGAAAAATACAGTATTTTATTTAAAACTATATTTTTTACTATTCACCCAAAAAATATTCTATTTTATAAAAATCCCGAAAAATCATCAATACCATTTTTCGCAATGTATAATATAAAAATTAACACCATTTTATGAAAATAAATTTTCTTATCAATATTTATATTAATTAAATAATTATTAATAAACATTGATGTTTTAAAAAAAATCTTATAAAAAACTCTAAATATCTTACTAAACACAAGTGTGTAAAACCTTTTTTCCAAATTCATAATTCAGAAGTGGGAAAATAATGATTATCGTCTAGGTTATAAATATAAAAAAGTATTTTTTTTATAGTGAATCAGTGTGGTTTTCATATAAGTTATCTAATGAACTGAAATTATTTAAGATGAAACATGCCAGAAAATCTTGTGGTGTCATAATAATAATGAATATATTAATAACATTATTAAGTATTTATCAAAATATTTACAATATTAAAAATATATATATATATTATAATTTATTAATAAAAATAAATTTTATATTAATAAGATACACATATTAATATTACAATATTATTTTTCGCTAAATAATACTACCAAATTGTAATTATTTTTAAAATTAATTTGAACGGAATAAATTTGAAATATAAGTATTATTAATTAAAAAAATTAAATGATTATTTTTCATAAAATAATGTATTTAATATTATAAATCAAATTATGAGTTTATTACATTGTATATCACTACATTTGAAAATATTGATCATATCAGAATTGTAGACTATCTGTTATCCCTTCCAATAACCTCACTCAATTCAACCTTATATTCCATGTATCCCTCACATGAAAGTTCATTCTAGATACTCTAAATGTACTAAAATATGATGTTATTCAATTGAAGTAGGAAATTTCTTATGAGAACATCAATTGATGTTTCAGTATCATTGTGATAATGTGTTGTGAAACAAGACCACACACCTAGTCAATGTTTTTTTTGGTAAAACCACCAATTTGGTGAAGTTTTGTGGGAACTTGAGGATATGATGTATAATAATTAACCTCAAAATTTTGTATTAGCGTGAAAAAATTCGATGGTGAAATTAATTTAAAATGGTTTAGAATGTAACATCAATTGTTTTTATGTGTTATTAATATTCAAAAACATTTAGTTTCCTTGTATGTTTCCTTACAAGTGATAACATTTTTCTATGAATCACGACATGATCTTAATAACTTTATTTAAATAAAGGCATTATTATCTAGATAATAGAATTTTCTTAATAAAAAGGAATAAAAAGATTTTAATTATTATGAAAAATTTATTTATATAAAAAAAATTATATAAAAAATTTTCTTTTTGGTAATGTTTTATATGTTTCAAAAATAATATTTTCTAAAAAGATGTTTTTTCTTTTTTAAACAATAATAAAATTAATTTTATAAAATATTAAAAATAATAATTTTATAAAATAAAGTGAATTTTTAAATTCACGATGTATAAATTATCTTAAGGTAATTTTTTTGAAATATTCTAAAAACATTAATTTTTGAGGGAATAGATAAAAACAATGATTTTGATAGAAAATGTACTATTAATTTAAAGATTTTATAAGGTCATTTTTTTTAAAATATTTCTTCAAAATTAATATTAATTCAATTATATATATATTAATCAAATTTATGTCATTTGAATAATTTTCATAGTCTACATTTATGTAAAAAACCTTTTTATCCTTTAAACATTATCTCATTGGAATACTACATTCATGTTCAATCTATAAGTTTATATTAAAAGTAAATTTTTAATCTTATATAAATGGAATTTAGGAAAACTGATTCCATATTATCAATCATCATAAATTATTTTATCTAATATACTCATATAAAATATTAACCTTATTTAATAATAAAAATTATTAATATTATTTATCATGGTTTAGGTAAAAATAGTTTTACTAAGGGTTAATCTGAAAAGACAATAGTTAATAATGTTCTAAAACATATCCAACTGGAATTTTCAGTACATTTTTTAAACTAATAATTTAAATTTTCTATAATGGTTTATTTGGAAGCCCTATTTCTTAAGAAAATCGTGGATACATATTTTAATTTTCAAAAAATTATGAGTGTGCCACTCACATTAGTTATAAATGGTTATCCCTACTTGTATACTCTTCACAGTTACAAAACACTTTGGATCGGCCCTTACGTACTGTAATAACATCCTTATATCTGTCCTCTAGTCCTAGAAACCTTATTTTGGATATTAATCCATCATATGATTCTTTTTTCTGAAAACCAAAATATGATTCCCCATGAATATGTAACACCACAGACTGATCAGTTTATATTATTTATTCCTCCACCTCCATTAATTATTATGAAACAAATTATGATAAAAATACATAATATAGATAAAAAGTATTGTTTAGGTTCCACTGATAGATTTTTGAATAATTTGTACCCTAGTTTTCTGAATTTATTCTTTTTAAATTGAATATGTTAACATGTTATGGTTCCCTGTTGACTCAATATCACCTCCTGTGTAGTGTTAAAATAAGATATAGAATCCCACAGTATTGAAAAGGGATAGAAATGAAAGGCATTCTCCTTTATATGTTGGTTAAACACCCCAAGTTGGATTCCCACCACTATCTCCACAAGTTTATACAGTTGTTATGACACCCCAGATCCACAATTAGGTAGACACCCCAATTTATATTCTTATCTGATTGGGTAGACACCCCATTTGCAAGACTCTAGGAGTTGGTTGGAAACCCTGACTGCTAGCATCACCATCAGTTGTCATTGTGATAGAAAATATTCTACAAAAAGATTCGTCCTTCATAAAATATCTAGATATCAATTTTTTTTCATACAAATCATCAAGGTCATCAATAGATGAATTGATCAATCATACTTGTCCTTGAAAACCCTTTTATATTGTGAATGATCTTAATTATCCTTATTTAAATACTAGGATAAATGTAATAACATTTTTATGTATCACCCAACATTGGATCACTCCCAAAATATATATTTTTTAAAATGTCTATAAGGGGAATCTATATAATTATATAATTCATTACATCTTCCATCACCTACTTGGGAATGTTTATACAATGAATAAATTGGTGCGCAGATCTCAATTAACTCCATGAATTAAATTCTCATTTGATACCTCGATTCCATTTTTTAGAAAATTAAAAACATTTGATTTAATATTATTTAAAATAGTCACACCATAATTAGGGTTTTAAATTTCTTATATTTAATAACCAAATAAATTTGTCTATTAATATTCTCTATGTTGAATAAACCTTAAACAATGGTTTTTTCCTTTTCCACATACAATGAATTATCAAGGGGTATTCTTATTTTCATATGTAATTTTTTAATGTTGAGGACATACCATGGATGTATGCATGATCATGTTATCCTCATGTAAAGCATCATGTTATCCTTAAAATATAAATCACTAGAGGAACTAAGGTCATTCTAATTCTATCAATTAGGAAATTATTTACAAGGAATATCATCCACCATTAAACACCTAAAGGACTTAGGTGTTCCATCTTGTTTTATCAATAGATAAAAAATATTGTGCATCACCTATTTTCACCGTGTCACAATCTCATATGGATAATGAGTTTATTATTCTTCTAGATCTTTTTAAGAAAATATTCTGCTCATTTCTACGCTTATACATGCCTTAAGACTCAGTGTATCCCTTTTTTATCACACTAGTAGCTCCCTTAATGCATCTCAAAATCAATAAGAGATCATTTTCTCTGTTATTCAGATGTGATATTGACATTTAATACACATATCCTTATATGTCAAGGACTCTCGATATCTTAATTTTATTTTCATTTAATTTTAATATGAAATAATTTATTAACTTGGACATCCCTATACATAAATTTCATAATTAACATTGTTTAAGAAGTCTGGAATCATCAGGAAAACATCATTCTTTAGGATCCCTCAGATCATGAAGATCTATTCTGGTAAATCGTGTGTAATTTTTATCTATGTCTCACTTGGATATTAGGAGATCATCATGGCCATAGATTAAATATAATGTGTGATTCCATGATCTTGATGGTCCCAAAATGACATAAGATCCCATACCAAGTAGCCTAAAAATATCTAGTGAAATATAACCAACCAGCATGATCAAACATCTTAGATGATCCATAACATGTGGTTTATTAAATTTCTACATTATTAAGTCTGATTAACAATGTTAAACATGCTAAAACCCCAAATAAAAAATTTCATCATTTGGAGTGTGGTATATAAATCATCCACTTTCATAAATTTATCGAATTATCAACCCCATTTATACTACCCCATATTAGTCATATAATTGTGCCATCCCCCAAAATGTTTTTAGAAAACTTTTTATCACTCTGCGTTAGTTCACTCTGTACTCTTTTCCACATGAATACTGACACTACCATGCATCCCATGGGTGTCATTAACCCATCTATCCCATAGGATACCTTAGTTGATGTTGTCTAGTTAGCATAGTGAGCTGGCTAATGTTGTAGATAATGTCCAAATTGTTTACATAGAAATATATAAGTATCATGTGAATGAAATTAATATCCTCCCTCAAATATTATTTCACAAAAACTAATTTTCACATATCTTATTATTTTATTCATCAGGAAATATATTCTCATATTTCATCATGTCCATCACATCACAGATACATGCATTACAAACACAATGAACGAGTATTCGTCTTCATGAAATTAATACTTTCATGATCTTAACTTGTTGTAAACAATCACCATACTCTTTTTTACAAGTTTTATTTACATTTAACATCACTTAAAAATAATATAATTTATTTTTGGGAATTTTCCAACCATGACATTCAAATACATTTCATGAATCCCTAAAAATTCACTAGGCATCACTACATCATGGAAACTCATAAAACATATATTGACAACATTGAAAAAAATGAAATCATTAGGCCAAAAAATATCACCAACTGTATATTTATAACAATATATCATTAAAAAATAAAAACTAAATATGATTCATATAATAGTCATCTACCCTATTAAAAATAAATTGCAAAGGATTAGTGGGGGTCTTCTCATCTCACGCTTCTTATAAAAAAATATTCATTTATTTTAAATGAATGGGATGATATTATATGATATGTATAAAATAGAATTTATCTATTCAAATCTATGTCTACAACAGATAACCCTATGTAGCAGAAATAATTGAAATAAAAAATGGATTTCTAAGGAATCAATAGCACATTCTCATATGTTATATCAAGATCATATTTTCACAATTTTAAATTTGGAGTTTCCAATTTTCCATACTTTCAATTAAATCAAAATCGTCTATACTTCAATTAACACATTATAATGATAAGTTAAAAAATAATACCACTACCATTTCAAAATAATTCCTCAACCAATAACCCACCCTTAATAATTAATGTTCTGAAATATGGATGAGATTATGATTAGAATACATCATATATTATAAAATATTCACCTTAGGGGATACACTTATATTTATCATCATTGAAATTAATGAACATCATGGTGAACAAGGATTATCCTTCAATTCCCACAATTTCATCTCATAACAAAAAAAATATGGAATATAGTGGAACCTAATATTTCTTTATAGTAAAAAATTTAAGGATATAGTTTTCCTTCATCATTTATTTCTTCTTCTTTCCAATACAATCATGGGATTTCCATTATTTCATTATTACATGATTCATATATTAGGAATATATTTTCTTCCCATTATATTATTTATTTGGTGTAATATCTTTTTAGCCTCCTTCAGTATTAGAACAAATTTTTTCCAATTTCTATTATATTTTCCACAAAGATTATTTGTGTGAGTGATCATATATTTGTTATTGATAAACAAAATATTTTTTTCTCTTTCATTTTTAGAATACAATATTCTTGTTTTCTATCATAAGTCGAATTTTTCTATTTTTATAAATATTTTTTTAAGTCATATAAGTAGAATTCCTCCATATGTCTTCAATTTCCTTCCATATATTTTCCAAATTAGAATTCTTTTCCCAAATTAAAGTGTTGAAAATAAAAGAAACTTTTTCCCAATAATTCCTACCTAATTTGGTCTCTTCCTGATTGATATAATTGAACTAAGGGAGTTCTTCTATAATATTTGGGCTTTTTCATTTCAAAATATTTAGTCATGATGTACCCAAATCATCTAGAATAAAATATATGATTATTTCAACTTTTTCGAGTCACATTTCATGATTTTTCATTGGTCAAAACATTACTTCCCAGTTTATACTATAAGTTTTTCTTTTTCGGTACACATTTTGAGACATGTTTTAAAATAATATTTATTTTCTCTTTGGAGTTGTTTCACATCTCCTCAATATCTGCTATTTTCATTCCATTATTCTCCATCCTTTTTCCAAAGGCCATTGGTTTTATAATCTCTAAGGAAATATGCTTTATCAAGTCTCTTTTCACCTTTACCAGGGATCCAATTTTCATTGACTTTAGATTCAATGTCACATTTTCTATCATTAATTTTTTATTTTAAAACATCAAACCATTCACCATTGAATAGTAAACTTCTTACATGATTCTCCATTTACATTCTTGATCAATTCATAACTATTCCATTGAATAAAAACATGACATAGTTACCTCAACATCAATATAATAAAAACAATTATATGTGTTTAGAGAGTTTGAATGAGTGAATTCATTCTCAAAAATATGGTTAGAATCAAAAATAACATTATATTTAGATTTTAGCTTGATTGAATAACCCATATTCTATGATTTCATCTTCTTTTTATTTCATGAAAGTCATAGGGATTGATTTCATCTTAACACATTGGATTATTCATAGAAAAATGTTTTTCTTTCATAATCATTTTACTCCTTTTTAAATTTCATGAAATAAGTTAAATGACCTCATCCTAATATTCATAAGATTCTGTTATTAAAACTTATTATATCATTAGAGGTGACCTACACTCTAATACCACTCGTAGAGTGAAAGTACTAGTTAGGTTCAACTAAATGGGGGTTGAATTTGGGGTACCCTTGTTTTATGATTTTTACAAATTTTAAATTCAGCCACTTGAACTTGTTTAGGTTCTCAATTAACTAAATATTCTATATCAAACTCACATAATTCACAATATAAATATATGATAGAAAATCACACAATATTTAGAAGGTTTGGCAATGAAAGGCCTAAACCATTCTATGTTTGATAGATACCCAAAATTGGATTCACATTATGATACGAAAATTTTAATAAATTTGTTTAGAAAAACTAGTTACACAATTATTTAGATAGATAAATTAATCTCATACTATGGTGGGTCAAAAATCCCATTCACCACCCTCCTGTAGTGGTTTATACACCCCAACTACATTTTTCCACTTTAGATGTCCTAGTGATGAAAACAACTTATTCATAGATTTTATTTCTCCACCAGAAAGATGAATGTCCCTTACTTTTGTTAAATATTCATGTTCAAAAAAAATTTAATTGGTGATTATTAATTTACCTAGAAACTAATTTTGGATCATGATTGATCGAAATTCTCCTACTTCAAAATATTGGGTATAAGTGATAACTTTGTTCGTGTATTTCATATAATTTTCTCACTGTCAAAATTATTCTTATACAATGGTTGTTAGGGTCCTCAAAACAATCATTAAATTAAGTAAATGTTTCATCACTTACATTCAAGTGTTTATAAAAAAAATGGTTCATGGATCTCAATTAATTCATAAATTAAAATTCTCATTTAAAAACAAAATTAAATTTGTTATGTAATTAAACATATTTAATTTATTCTTCCATAAAATAATAATACCTGAAAGAGTGAATTATATTTTCCAAATTAAATACTCAAATTGATTTGGGTATTGATCATCTCTCATTTTAATATCCATTAATCTCTATATATTTTTCTTTTCCTCATGTAATCATTACTTGAGTGGTTTTATTCTTTTCATGTCACATCGATGAATTGACATGGTATATATAGAATCTGAGAATGCATGATTGATTATGCTACCCTCATGTAAAACATCATATTTTCATGAAACATATAAATCACATGAGGGATTATGGTTCATAATCCTTCATTTGAGGATTCCATTATATGTGTTGAATATATTTCATTTTTAACTCCCAATAGACTCTAGTGCTCCTTCTTGTTTCATCACTGGATAAAAATTATTGTGGATCACATGTTTTCTTAATGCTTTAAATGATTGATGAATTTTTTTTAATTATTCTTCACAAAGCTTCCATGATTACCCACAACATAATATTGACTTTATGGATTCCTAAATACTCAGTCTTTCCATTGTTGATCACACTCGTGGATCCCTACATTCTAACATGAATGCATCTCCAAATCTTCTGGAGTGCTTCTTCTATATTATTGACATAAGATATTCATATTGAACACATGTTGCTCCACATGTGACCTTTTCTTGATATCATCATTTGAATTTAATTAAATTTAAAACTACATTCATGCCTCAATTCAGCCATATTTTGTAATAATTCTCATCATTTACATCTTCTTAGAATTTTAGATTTGATAAGTGACCATCACGCATTGGTTTACCTCTTATCATGAATATCCATTCATGGATTTCTTGTGAAATATTAATCTAGGACTCACCTATAAATTAATAAATCATCATTACCATCAATTAAATATGGTGGGTGAGTCCATGTTCTTCACTGCCTCAAAAATAGTACAAGATCCACTACAAATCACCCTCAAACATAGCTAGATGAATACATGTTCCCATCATGAATGGAACACTCATATGAGTTATATCATACAGTTTAGGAAACGTATGAATTATGTGTTAGATGAATAGTATTTATATTCTTAGAAACCAAAATTGAAACATTATTCTATTAGTGTATGTTACATATATATATATATCATATGTTATCATCAGTGGCTAGAAATTTTATCCTATCTGGTACCACAACATATTCGTACTCTCATCAGGCCAACCCACATAGTGTCATCACTATTCACTATTATGCTCGTCAATAGCACCCTCATCACATTTCCAGATCTTTTTATCTAGCTCTATATTGCCTTCCTTGGGCGTGGAAGACCCATTTTTCAGGTGTGAGCCTATAGTTGAGGTTATCTAGTCAGCATGGTGGGTTGGATGGTTTTTTTATAATGGAAAAATTATACATGTAACAACCCAGATATTTATTTAATAATAATTTTTTATTTCTATAAATATTTTATATTAATATATTAATTTTACGTTAAATGGGACACTTTGTTTGATAGAGTACTCAACACACAATAATGTGTATCTCTAAAATCATATGTTGCACACAATAATGATTTATACCGAAAAATAATACAATAATAATATTATTATTTTAAATGGTAGTTAACTCCATTCCATAGGAATGAAGGTAATTAATAGTATCAATTATATTTTGAAATATAGATCACAAATGTTTGAATAATGAATCCCTGGTTACCAAATTTATTAGAAATAAAAATAAAACAAATTGAATATAAAGGATGTGTTTTAATGAAAACATATATAAAAGAGAATAATTATTATTATAAAATCATATCAATATTTATGGATTTTTATATATTCCATTTATTGTAATAAATTAATCTAATTTGTTTTCTAGATATTATATAATAACAAATTCAATATTTTGGATAAAAGAAGTATTTTTCTAAAAATGCAGTTTCAACGCCTATGGTGGTGAATAAATTTTAATTTTAGTATTTGACACATTTATATGCTATATATAAAAAAATAAAATTATTATTTAGAATTGATATATCAAATTTTAATTTGGATGAATTTTTTATATTTTTCTGATAACTATTAGTTCTCATGAATGGTAAAAATATGCTAAATTTTAATTGAAAACAACTTTTTTCATCGAGATATTTAATATGGTTAAATCATTTTATTTAAGGGTATTAAAGTATAAAAGGAATATATTTTTATCATTTAATCCAATTTTGGTAATGTGATGTAATTTCACAATGAAATTGGACATAAACACATGTCATTTTTTTATTGTAATTACTTCTTAAAAACATGCATTTACGTTTTGACAACATGATTAAACACTAAATTAATTATTACAACTTCTATGTATTGAATTTTTAAGGATTGATTAAATATTTGGGATCATATGTTATAATTTTTTTGATTAGTAAACTTTTAATTTTAGACATTATGAATGGTAACTTGAGTAATTATTAATTTTTAACATGGTTAAAGGAAAAATAGGGTAAATAATGGTAAAAAATAATATTATAATAATATTAAACTACTCTAAAACATGTCATAATACTATTGGATGATATATGTATGACATTTTTCATCCTTGGATCTATTAAGGGACACCATATATACACTTTGAAGTGATAGAGACATGTTATATTAATTAATTTAACGTAAAATGAAATATAACATAAACAAGTATCTTTTACTAAAAAATATTTATACGGGGTTATATAAGTGATATATATGACTATAAATATTATGTAGAAATATAAAAATATTTCCTATATCATGATAATTTATTTAAAATTTTTAGACATTAAATAAATAAATTTAATTATGACACAATGATGATGTCGTGATTGCTTCATTAATAAAGAATTCAAATAGATAATATTACAAATGTTAAAATAAATGTAATTTTGTTATTTTGATGTCATTCACGAAATATATGGATGATATTGAAATATTAACTTAGATTTAATTACTTTGGTTTGATGGAGTCAGGTTGTTTTGAAATATTAAAAAAGTCAAGTATGAATAGTGTCCAAAATTGACATAATTCATAACATAAAATATAGTATAGTTTTTTAAATGATATAATAGTCTTAAAATTATAAGATTCATCCAACTAAAATATATACTATTAAAAATGTTATTAATTATTATATTATAGTTTACGTGGTATTTTATTGTAAATATAGTTACCATATATTATAAAAATTCATGAAGACAAGGTAAGAGTTGATGTTTTTAACTGAGGGTTAAAGAAAAAGATTAGGTAACATTCATGAACTAAACATGCCTAAAACCTATTTTTGAGAGGTTTTCAAACCAATAGGATTATATCTTTCAAATATATGATTTAGAGACCATTTGAAAACGAAAATAAATTTATAATAAAATAATATTTCAATATATTTTTAATGTGCCCCGCCTTCCTCTTATAAAAGGTCACCACCTCTACCCACATAAATCACACCCATAAATCCACTTGAATTTTCAAAATTCTACTTAGATAAGCTCACAACATCCCTAATATCCTTTTATAAGCCTTACCATGGGCATAAGTAAATTCAAGAAATATTTTTTTCTCAAATGAAAAGAAGTTACCTAATTTCGAGGGAGATCAAGAATGAACAAGACAAGTGTGACTCAAGGTAAGGGAACCTTTCACCCTCCCCTTTTAGTCAAAGAATAATTTTATTTCATGTATTTTAATTTTTATTTTATGATGTTGGGATATGATCTTTTATATCCTTATTATTGTACATTTAATTTCTATGTGATCAGACACCCTTTTCTCTTTCATCAACTGATTTTCTTAATTTTTTATTGACTCCATTTGGCTACCGATTATTCATAATGGAATTTCTAAACTCAATTTAGATTAACTGGGTTTTATGCAAACTTGGTTTATTATATTATTCCAATATTATATGTGGAATCACAATTTATGTATTTATGTTATAATTTACACTTCTATTTGTGTGGATATACTATTTTTACAAACAATCTCCCCATTTATAAATTCTTGTGTCATTTATATGATTATTGTAAGGTAAATCATCTCAATCTTCTTTCATTGAGGCATATCTTGATATTGTCAACATTTAATATCCTATAAGGTGTATATAATGACCTATTTACATTTTATATATTTAATTTCAATATTCTCATGATATTTAATGTTTCCTTTGATGTTACTATTTTATTCAAATTATTCAAGTGTTTCTCATGTTTTACAATACTCTTTAATTGAGACATCATTTTAAATGTTATAAAGATTTATTATTCTAAAAAATAATCATTAATGTCTTTGTTTTCAAATTGTATTGAAGGATTTATTTATATGAACATATATGTTTTATAATTCTAACTTCAAAATTTCAATTAAAAGTTTCAAGGTGGTATAGGAAACATTTAATCAACAAATATCATTAATAAATGGTTTAAATGGTTTTGGAAATGTATTGATTATTTTAATATCTTAAATTAATTTATTGTGATTGATGAGTTAAATGTATATAACTAAAATATTTTATTTTTTACGATTATGTAATGGTACATGGTCATTTGATGAGCGGTTATGTGATAAACCAAATATGGGTGGTTTCGTGATAAACCTAGTGTGGGTGAGCCGGAGATTGATCGCTAATTCATTGGGTAATGTGGAAGAAGAAAATGTTAATATTTATCCTAATATATTTAGATAATATACTGTGATTGGTATTCCAAATATATCTCCCTATGTAGATATGAAAGCTAAAATGTATGTTTTTTATAGATGCCACAAGTTATCTTTGACATGAATCATTTCTATGTATTATTCATTATTCTATTGAGTTCATGATATATGTTAATGATATTATGTTTTACGATTAAAAAGTATTATTTCATTGATTTATATGTATTTATTGACTAATATTTCCTTTCATTATTTTAAAACCCTTACTGAGATTTTTATGCCCATCCAATATTTTCGAAAAAAATTTCACATGCTATAAGGAAGGGTAAGAGAAAAGAATAATTCCAAATGATTTTTAACATGAAAATAATTCTTCTTATATTTAATTTGTTTTATTATAGTGAAAACATTGGATAGAGTATGAGTTTTATTTTTTAATATTTGATATGTAATGTAATAGTTATGGAATAATTCTCTAAAAATGTCAACCTGAAAAGATCCTCATTGTGAATTCTTGACGTAACTCTAGTTTATGTAATGCTTATGGTGGTGGTATTCCCGTTGGAATCAGAGGAAATGTTTATACAACATTGGTGATTAGAATTTTTTCTTAAGGGTTAGGGATATGATCATGGGTTTATAATTTTACAGTATATTATATGTTCAATTAATTAGAAACACCTTCTGAGGGTCATTTATTTTTCATTGTGATGAATGGTATTTTTCGAGAAATTCACCTTTGAGGAAATTACAGGTTATTAGTTTTTGGGATGAAAAATGTGAGGAATTAAAAAACCATTGAGGATAAAACATGTTATGGTAATTTTTTTGTAATTTACTTATTTTTAATGTTATTATAGATATATGGATTTCGAAAAAGGACTACACGTAGACCGTGTGACAACCTATCACATTGGAAAAAGCTGCGGGAATCTAACTCGCAACCAATTTGTGACTATGATTAATCTTATACCACTGGACTACATGAATTTAATGTCTTAGATACTCCATGCATTATTTGAAATAATACGTGGGAATTATTCCAAGACTAGGATCTGAGACGGCGTGCAGTTCTGGGGCCCAGTGTGCCCAGAAAAAACATGAAACCCTTGGCGGCTCTAGTGGCTCTGGAGAAAAACCTCCCAATGGGGTGACAATTACGTGAAGACCGGACCTTCTCCAATGAACATCGCAGATCTAGGTATCATTTTTTTATGTTCATTTCCACATTCTTGATTCTTATGATGAACATGGACAAATCTGTGAACCAATTAGCCCGCGGATCGATCGTTTAGCGGGCGGGTGTCATTTGGGGTTTTAATGGAAAATCAAATACTCAAGGTTATAATATGTTGATTTTTTTGTTTGATCTAATAGTGACGAACCCAGATCTTCATGAACAACAATCGAGGTTCGTCCATCCTATTAGATTTTTGGTATTTTATCCGTCGCATTCTTCGTTGCGTTCTACACGTTCTTGGAGGAAATCGATCGTTACACATTCAATTGTTGGCACAACGATTTGAGATTGATGATCCATCCCCGGAGTGATGTCACAGAGGTACAATGATGGTTTCAGAAAATGATTCGGAGAGGATCGAGATATATGAGTTTTCTGGAATTTTTCTTCATATGGATCGTTCAAGGTTTATGATATGATTTATGGACCGAAAACACCCATTGAAATGTTCGTATGAAGAAACAAACCAACCCCTAGAGTATCGGGATGAACGGATGAGAAACCGGGGAACTGGAGGATCAGCTGTGACGTGAGGAAAAAGATGGTGTTTCTAGAAAAATCAAGACTACACGGCGTGTAGTATGGGGGACACAACGTTTGTTTGTTAGTGGATAACCTGGCGTGTACTCTAGGAGTACACAGGTACGGGTTAGGTACATGGCCAAGGACACATCATGTATACCCCTCCCCGGCAAGACCCGACCAGATACACGGGATACCCCGTGTGCTGGTATACAGGAAGGTGACACGGACAGAGACCGTGTACGGGCACATGGCCAACGTACATGATGTGATCCCGAGGTGCTCGAAAATGGCGTGTGATTCTTCTACATGCAGTGTAGTTACTATCTATCCGAAATGCTAAATGACACGGTCCATTTACATGGGAAGTACCCGGAGTCAAGGAACACGACGTTTGACACTTCTACATGTTGTGTAGTTTAGTTTTACACAGCATTGATGGATGACACAGGCCGTTTACATAGGCAGTACCTAGGGTAAAGGAACCCGGTGTGTAACCACACTACACGCCATATAACTTGTCTGAAATGGCTTGATCCACTTGACTTCTGTGAATTGGATAATTTTTCTTAGGGTTTGTCCCCTTAGCCTTTCCCTTGATGGTTCCCTGTATCATTTTCTACATACAAGAGAATGATCCCTCTAGTAGGATCTTTTTTGAATATTTTTGTTGGAATCCCCTCTATGAGAATTAGAGCCAGATCCTCGATTCATTCTTGGAACCATAGGTAGAGTTCTTCCTATCTACGTGACCAACATTACCTGGGCGTTGATCCTCTGCTTAGCGGATTAGCACAAACTGAGTTGTCAAAATCACACCATGACTTGGTCGTGATCCTCATCTGAGAATCATGTTTTCAAAGTAATTGTGGAGTGTGTTCTTACGGAATGAGTACTTCGTATCTCTCTCTTCATACCCAGGATTGTGTTCTCCCTGTTTTATGCATAGTGGAATCTTCGATTTGGATCTTTTGTGGTGGTTTCGCAATGGTCACTTGTGTATGAGTATATCTGAATATTCCTGTTATATGTTCCACGAACATGTACTCTGTAGAGCTGAATGTACCTTTCTTTTGTGGTTTTTCCCTTGTTTTATTCCTTTGGGGTTTCGAGGTGTCCTACTGGGTATTGTTATACTCACCCCTGGACGGGAATTGCCCGCACAGGTCGTGTCTTGTGTAGACGAGCGAGCCTTTGACATGATTCTTGGTGGACCAGGACTAGACGATACTCAGTATGATCAGACAGTCCAAGGTGTGTTCCTACGACTACGGACTTCAGTCCCAACACGATTCCTTACAGGATGTAATTTTTAATGGACTCTCTTTTGATGGGCTTGTACTTTTGGACCATGGTTCTACATTACTATATATTACTTTTTCCGTCATACTCTGTTGGTTTGGTTTTAATGTATGCCTGAATCTTTTAATTTTAGTAGTTTTTTATTTTCAACTTTGTGAGCTTGGAAATGTGTGTGTGTACAGTTTTATAGGAAATTCCTCTCATGTTAGTAGCATTCCTACTCGGTGATAGTCACCAGCCCCTGGCCTATTGGAGGTGAGCTTGGGGATATGCGGCTCGGGCCCCACTGGAACGAGTCATGACAGAGTGGTATCAAAAGAGGTCGGTTCTACCATAAGATCGAGAGTCTGTGAGTCGTTTTGAGGAAACAGTTTTAAGTGTCTTGAGTTTAGCCTTTTGGATAGGGACCACAGTGTTTGTGCGGGTGGCAGACATATCCATACAGCAGGACTCTGATAACATGCTTTTTGAATCGGAACATGAGAACACTAGTTGCAGGGGAAAATAATTGTACATGCATCATATAGGAATGGGTTGTGGTTTCCATTTCCTTCTTGAGTCAGCTCTCCAGATATACTCGTTGACTGAGATACGTCTTGTTTCTTTACAAGATGAATCCACGACGTGCACCGGCTAGGATCCAGCAG
Source organism: Viscum album (assembly GCA_963277665.1). Classification (NCBI taxonomy): domain Eukaryota; kingdom Viridiplantae; phylum Streptophyta; class Magnoliopsida; order Santalales; family Viscaceae; genus Viscum; species Viscum album. The sequence goes on from OY728148.1 coordinate 911,227,460, forward strand.
CTCGATCACGAGAATGACCCCCTCATTGATGAGACTTCGATTTAGGGACCAGATCCCCCAGTTTTACCATCGAGTGGTGTGCCAGTTATCCCGCCACCTGTGGAGCAGTGTTTAGTGCCTGCTGTACCAGTGGAGGAGGAGCAAAGGCTGAGCGCACTCCACGAATTTCAGAGACAGAGTCCCCTGAGGTTTCAAGGGGAGCCTGACCCTCAGGAAGTAGAGGACTAGCTTGAGGCGGTGGCTAGAGTCTTCCGTTTTTTCAGGACACCAAGACACCAGATGGTGATTTTGGAAGTGAGCCTTCTGTAGGGCTCGGCAGGACTATGATGGAGTTTGGTTATCCAAACCCACAATGAAGCGACTCTTTCATGGTTGGAGTTTGATAATCTCTTCAGATATTAGTTTTCTTCGGTTACCCTGAGAGCAGTACGTATACAGGAGCTTCTTCAGCTCTAGTAGGGAACCATGATGGTGGATGACTATTCATCAAGGTTTAATGACCTCTCACAGTACTTTATGGATATGGATAGAGATCAGTACTTCAGATCTCGGACATTTGAGCGGGGCATGTGCAGAGATATCTGAGCTAGCATTGTCTGTATCAGCTTTCCTACTTATGCTGGGGTGCTCGAGCAGGAATTGGTGGTCGAGAGCTTCTTGTAAGAGCAGAGACAGTCGGCAGTTTTCAGTAGTGAGTGAGCTGGAGTAGAGACCTCGGTAGCAGGTAGCCGTTGTCAGGGACCCAGGCATGGGGGACGTTTTTAGTGGAGATCCTAGGATAGGGGACCTACCGTACAGGGTTCGTAGGGAGAATCCAGCCAGCCTCAGGAGAGGAGATGCTACTCATGTTATGGTAGGGGATATCTCGCTCAAGTTTGTCTGACCCATCATTCTATTACCACGAGAGCAGTGGATGGACCACTGAGGCAGAGGCAATGTGTAGAGCAAAAAGATCCGCCGGCTGGCAGACGTTGTAGAGGAACTGAGAGAGCAGCTGGATTTGGTCGGCGTTTTGACCTTTTTCTACCACCACCCCCAGGAGGTCCACCCTATGTTGAGGGATATGGTGGACAGAGGCAGGGACAGCTGTAGGTGGTAGAGGCTTATGACCCATGTACTCCTGGAATGATTAGAGGAACAATGTGTGTCATTTCTACTTTGGTTTTCATACTAATTGACATAGGTCCTAGTCATTCCTTTTTGGTTTCTTATCCTGTGAGAGACCTTGAGATTCCAGTTGAGCCGTTGAATCGTCCCTTATTCTTAGAAACACCGACTCGGGAAGATTCAGAGATCACACACCTCTGTATACAGTGTGACTTGACCCTTGGAGGTGAGATTTTCAATTGAAACCTCTTGGTGGTAGCGTCGAGGCCTTATGATTTCATTCATGGTATGGATGGGCTATCCACAATTTATTCCCATATCTATTGTTTTAGGTGAATGGTGCCCTGTGTCCGCAGTGATGGAACAAGGTTCTCTTTTGTTGGTGAAAGAGAGACCCAGGTAGCACAGGATATAATCATGTGTAAGAGGGTGCAAATGATATCTTATCAGTTGGCTAGCCTAGCCCTTGGCACTGCATATGTTACGAGTTTCCAGTTTTCAGCAGTAGTGGCTGAGTACGATTACATCTTTCTAGAGGATGTCCCCGAACTACCTCCCCATCAGAAGATAGATTTTTGCATTGAGTTACAACCCAAGATGACACCGATATTAGAATCATCATATCGGATGTCTCATGCATAGCTTCGTGAGCTAAGGGTAAAGATGGAAGACTTGCGGAAGAAGGGCTTTGTGAGAACCTTCATTTCACCCTGGGCATCTCCAGTTCTATTTTCCATGAAGGCAGACGGGGGCTTGAGGCTATGTGTGGATTACCGGCACGTGAATCAGGTGACCGTGAAGAACTGGTATCCACTACCAAGGATCAATGACCTCTTCGACCAGTTGAGTGGGGAACAACCTCAATGGATAATCTACAATCCAGATATCACCAGTTTTGAGTACGGGATGAGGATGTACCGAAGACGGCTATCAGATGTTGCTACAGTCACTACGAGTACATCGTGATGCCCTTCGGCGTGACTAACGCCCTGACAGTGTTCATGGGACTCATGAAATGCATATTTCAGCCCTATCAAGATCCGTTCTTAGTAGTCTTCATCAACGACATCCTTGTGTACTCCGTGTCTGAGGAGGATCATGCGAGACACCCAAGGATGTTTCTGGGCACACTCCGAGAGCACTAGTTTTATAGGAAACTCTCGATGTTTTAGTTCTGGATATAGGAGGTCCACTTTATTGGACACATTATCTCAGCAGATGCTGTAGCAGTGGACCCCGCCAAGGTGGAGGCAGTACTAGCATGGGAGCCACACTAGAGAGTGATGGAGGTGCGGAGTTTCCTTGGATTGGCAGGCTACTATCACGTATTCATTCTTGATTTTTCCAGGGTTTCAGAACCCATGACAGCTTTGACCCAAAAGGGGCATCCATTCGTGTGGACAGAGATATGCCAGTAGTGTTTCCAGAAGATGAGACAGAGTCTGGAGAGCACCCCGATCAAGAGATTATCCGAAGAGGGTGTCGAGTACGTAGTGTTCTGCGACACATCAAGAACCGGTCATGGTTGTATCCTGATGCATAGGAAAGCATTGATTACCTATGTCTCACTTCAGTTGAGGCCACATGAGTAGAACTACATGACCAATGACCTTGAGTTTGTAGTGGCGGCCTTCGCGTTGAAGATGTGGCGGCACTTCCTGATGGGTGAGTTGTATACCGTCTACTCTGATCACAAGAGTATTTGATATATCTTTTCTCAAAATGATCTGAATTTGAAACAAATGTGGTGGCTTGAGTTCCTCCAGGATTACGACTTTGATATCGTTTATACTCTAGGGAAGGGGAACGTTGTTGTAGATTCTCTCAGCAGGATATCCAGTTCGCAGTTTCTAGATGAGGCAACAAGACAGTTGGCCTCTTTACAGTTATCCTTCGTGGATGGAGATGAGGGAGCTTACCAAAAATCGATTGTTGTTACCCCTCCACTCTTACAGGGAGTGAGGGAAGCAGCACATGTGGATGTTAGCTATGAGACTATACATGCTCACATATCCACATGTGTTGTGGCTAATGGATATTCAGAAGGTGGGGAGCACTTTTTTCTTTTTAGAGGGCGTACAATAGTACCAGTGACGTTGTGGGAGGGGGTTCTAAGAGAGTTCTATACATCTCCTTCTGCAGTGAATCCGGGCATGGAAATGATGTACAAGGACCTCCTACAATGGTTCGAGTGGTTAGGAATGATGAATAGTATGGTAGTCTTTGTTTCTTAGTGCCTTACTTGTCAGCAATTAAAGGCTGATCACCAGGTTCCATCGAGATTGACTCATCCCCTTGAGGTTATAGAGTGGTAGTGTTTTTTTCTTAGTGCCTTACTTGTCAGCAATTAAAGGCTGATCACCAGGTTCCATCGGGATTGACTCATCCCCTTGAGGTTCTAGAGTGGAAGTGGAATAGGATATCCATGGACTTCATGATGTGATTACAACGTACGTCCATGGGACATGATGACATCTGGGTGATCGTTGATTGACTCACCAACTCGGCCATCATCCAATTCATACGAGAGAGGAGTTCAGTTGAGAGCTTGGGGCGCCTCTACATGTAAGAGATAGTTCGACTTCATGGAGTTCCATCCACAATCGTCTCAGATCGTGATGCTCGATTCACATCCTAGTTGTGGAAGGGATTACATGAAGCTTTTGGGACATAGTTGTGCTTGAGCATAGCGTTTCATCCCCAGACTGATGGTCAGACAGATTGGACCATCCAGGTTATGTGGGATATGCTTCGAGCATGTATACTTGACTTCGGTCGTAGCTGGGATGATCACCTACCACTGGGGTAATTTTCTTATAACAATAGTTATCATTCCACTATTTGTGTGGCACCATTTGAGGATTTGTACGAGCAACCTTGTAGGTCACCGCTTTGCTGGACTAACCTAGGAGAGTCAGCACTCATGGGTTCCGAGATAGTGAGAGCTACTATAGGGAATTTCCAGGTCAACTAAGGGTGGATGAAGACTTCGCAGAGTTGGAAAATGTCTTATGCCGATAGGAGGTGGAGGCCCATGGAGTTTGAGGAGGGAGACCATGTGTTCCTTTGGGTCTCACCTCGTCAGGGATTGTTAATATTTGGCCAAGGAGACAAGCTATCTCCAAGGTTCATCGACCCTTTTCATATTCTGAGTAGAGATTGTGAGGTGGCATATCGCTGGGCTCTACCTCCTTAGATGGACCGGGTACACAACATCATCCATGTGTCGTAGCTGCGGAGGTATGTGCATGATCTATCACACGTTATCATCTGGGGAGAGCTGGAATCAAGGATGGAGCGACCTTTGCTGAGTACCCAGTGGAGATCGAGGATCGGTAGGAGAAGATACTTCGGGGGTGAGCTATTACCTTGGTGTTTGTTCGGTGGCAGTACAAGAATCTCCAGGAGGGAACATGGGAGCGGGAGGCATAGATTCATGTGTAGTACCTCCAACTTTTTGAGTAGCCCTTGTTTTGAATTTTTAGGGACGTAAAATCCCTAAGGTGGGTTTGATGTAATGTCCCAGATTTTCCATGATTTATTTTTAATAATATGTGGGAATTATTTTGAGACCAATCTCTTAGATGGCATTCAGTTCTGGGGCCCAATGTTCCCGGAACAAATTTTTGAATTTAATTAAATAATTAAATTATGCGGGCATGTGGTTTTCCTGAAAAAGTGGAATAACACACGAATGGGTGCTCGGATTATAAATTTTAGGGAACTGAGGCCTTCAGAACAATGATTTTACCTTAGGCGAGGCCTAACATCGTCCGGCGCAGATCAGTGGTGAAATCTAGTTTCTGGACGTAACAGTAATAAAATATTTAATAAAAATATTTTATTCTACAGTGAAATATTTTTAAATCTTTTGTAGCGGATATCTTTTATCCTTTTTAAATAAAGGCTTGCGCAGGGGTCCAGTGCTACAAACCTCATAACCCCGAAACCATTAGCGGCTCTGGAGGCTCTGGAGAAAACCCACCAAATGCGGTGATGACAACGCGGCGACCAGACCTTCGCCAAAGAAAGCCGCAGATCTAGGTAGGATGTTCGTTTTTGATTTTCATTTCCATGTTTTTTTATTCCTATGACGAACGTGGACTAATCTACGAACCAATTAGCATGTGGATCTATCATTTTTTGGGAGGGTGTGATTTAGGGGTTTTAACGGGAAATCAAATACTCGAGATTATAATCTGTTGATTTTTTTGGTTTGATGTAACGACAACGAACCCAGATCGTCACAAACAATGATCTAGGTTCGTCCCTCTTGTTCAATTTTTGGTATTTTTCTACTACATTATTCGTTGTATTCTACGCGTTCTTGGATAAAATAAATCGTTGCCTATTCGATTGTGGGCCCAACGATCTGAGACTGTCAATCCAACCCCGGAGCAATGTCACTGAGGTGCGATGATGGTTTCAGCAGACGATTCGGAGCATGTCGAGATATATGAGTTTTTTTTATCATTTTCATTCGGATGGATCGTTCAATGTTTATGGTCTTATATAAGGACTAGAAAAACCCGTTACGGTATTTGTACCATGAAACAAACCAACCCCAAGAGTATCGGGATGAATAGACGAGAAACCGGGGATCCGGAGGATCACCCGCGGCACAAGGAGGAAGATGTTGTTTCAGGAAAAATCCCGATTACATGGCATCTAGTACGGGCTACACGGCGTGTGTTCATCGGTGGATCACCTGGCGTGTACACCGGGAGTACACATAAACGGGTTGGGTACACGGCCAAGGACACGACATGTATACCCCACCCCGGCCAGACCCGGCCAGATACATGGGATACCTCATATGCTGGTACACGGGCAGGTGACACAGACAGAGACCGTTTATGGGCACATGGCCAACACACACGGAGCAAGCCCCAGCAGCTTGGACATGGTGTGTGATTCATCTACATGTTGTGTAGTTACTTTCTATCTGACAAGCTGAATAACACGTGCTATTTACATGGGCAGTACCTAGAGTCAACGAAAAAGGCGTTTGATAATTCTACACACTGTGTAGTTGGGTTTTACACAGCTTGGACGAATGACAAGGTCCGTTTATATGGGTCGTACCCTAGGTCAAGAAAAATGATGTATAACCACACTACAGGCTTTGTAACCTTTCTTAAATGGTTTGGGCCACTTGTCTTCTGTGTCTTGGACTAGTTTTATTAGGGTTCATCCCCTTGGTCATTCTCCTGAAAAATCTCGAAATCATTTCTTACATACAGGAGTATGAAACCTTCAGAAGGAGCTCCTGAATAGAGTTCTAGGAATCCCCTCTATGAGACTTAGACTTGGATCCTCTATTCATTCTTGGAACCCTAGGTAGACTTCTTGGTTTCGACATGACCATATTTACCCGGTCGCCGATCCTCTACATAGAGGATTAGCTCAGACTGAGTTGTCAGAATCACCCCATGACTTAGTGGTGATCCTCATCTAAGAATCATGTTCTCAATGTACTTGTGGACTGTGTTCTCCTGGAATGATTACATCCTATATCACAATTTAGACCTAGGAGTGTGTTCTCCCAGTTGCATGCTTAGTAGAATCTTTGAGCTAGATCATAGTGGTGGTTTCGCAATGGTCACATGTGTATGAGTATATCTAGATATACTTGTTATCTGTTCCGTAAAAATATACTACGTAGAGCTGAATGTACCATTATTTTGTTGTATTTCCCTTTTCTATTTCTTCATGGTTTTGGGGTGTCCTACTGGGTATTGTTATACTCACCCATGGACAGGCTTTGCCCGCACGTGACGTGTCTTTTGTAGAAGAGCAAACCATTGACAGGATTCTAGGTGGACAAGGACCAGATGACACTCAGTAAGATCAGGCATGCTGAGGTGTTTTCCTACTCCTACCGACTGCAGTACCATCACCTTTCCTTATAGGTTGGAATTTTTAAGGACTCACTTTTGGTGGGCTTGTACTTTTGGCCCAGTGTTTTTCATTATTTTACTTTACCTTTCCTTTCGTACTCTGTTGGATGGGTTTTAGTGTATGCGTGCATCTTTTCCTTTTAGTAGTTTTTAATTTTCATCTTTGTGAACATGGAGATGTGTGTGTGTGTGTGTTCAGTTTTATATGCAATTACTCCCATGTTAGTAGCATTCATACTCAGTTCTAGTCCCCAGTGTTGAGTCAATAAGGTTTTCCTTATGACTTTTCCATTCCTTTTTCTTTTGAAAATCATAAACACCTTATCTTTAAGGAAAGTCACTTTTATAAGGAAAATAAATTTTATAAGGAAAATCACTTTTATAAGGAAAATTGATTTTCTAAGGAAAATTGATTTTTTAATGAAAATTATCTTTATAATATTTTCATTATCTATATCCATATATTTTTTAAGTATAAGAATCGTATTCATTTCTATATTCTCGGAATCGTTTAAAACTTTGATATGAAGCATTCTATTTTAGGATCCGAATTCTGGATGAAAACTGTAATGATGTTCCACTCCGAATTCTGTATATGAACTCTGATAAAGTTCTACTCCGAATTCTGGAAACGAATTGTCATGAAGTTCGACATCCAAATCTAATGACAAATCCTGGTTAAGAATTCTCATTACTAATTCTGATGACGAATTCTCTTTCCGAATTCTCATTCCGAATTCACCTATTAAATAGAATCTAATCATCTTTGCTTTATACTCTCTGAATTTATTTAGACTTCAAATATTATTTTTGGTTAGACTCTGAAATTTCATTTTTCTTACACTTTTTTAATTCGTCTACTCGTTGACATTTTTTTTACACTCAGAACCTTCACTCCGTACTTTTTAATTAGACTTAAAACGATGTCGTACATTCTGTTACACTTGTTTTGATATAAAACGATGACGTCTATTCTGTTATAAACTAACCGTTGGTTAAGTGACACATATAGAGGTCCATCCGATTTTTATGGAAAATATGACCGTTGGAAAGGAGGCCGAAAGAGCCTATAAATAGGAGCTCATTTGAAAGAGCTCACAACAACAATGAAGTTGGATCGATCTAGAGACCACACGCCGCTAAGGTGATTTCTAGAGAGAGAAATCTTTTCATACCTTGTGCGTACTGAACCGCTCGTTCAGTTTTTAATTTTTGAGACTCCAAATGATGGTGATTACATTCGAGGACATCCGGGAATAGTAAGACAGAGGTGTCGACTACCATGAAGATCGAGGGCTTCCTTGCTGAGGAAGAGAAAGGTTCCAACTACCTTGAAGTTGAGGGCTTACGGGGATAGCAAGACAGAGATTCCAGTATTTGTATCAAGGGCTTACTCTGATTTGGGTAAGACAAACTTTCTTGAAAGTATAAATCAAGGGACCTTTATCCAAGGTTGTTGGATACCCTTCTCTTTGGGTTAAAAGACTTATATCTTGTTACTTATAGTTTTACTACTTGTTTGTTTCTGCTGCATATTGTATTGTAAGGAAAGTATAACTTTTATATACTTTCTTACTTTTACTTTGATAAATTTAGATTCTATATGCTTTATGGTAGAATCTCATATTGTGATCTTTAGTTAAGTTTCAATTTTCAGATCCATATTTCTGGAACCTACTTTCGGAATCACTTTCCAGTTTTAAGAAAGTACATAGAACTTGAAGTTTATAACTTCATTCCTTATTCCAATTTTTAATTTGGTGTTAGAGGTTTTGTGGATATGCTTACATTAACATTGTTAATCTTAGATCTTTCCTTTGTTTAAGGAAATTTTTAAAGTGTACAATTCACCCCCCTATTGTATATTGAGCATCTACATCATTATTTCGATCCTACAATTGGTATCAGAGGAGGTCTCTGAAATAATTATACTCACGCATATTTTTTTCTTGCTCATTTTCCTTTATTCTTCATACTTTCTTATAAAGTTTTTTGTCATTCAAAACATTTTCATTCCGAACATTGTCATTCCAAACATTGTGATTACGATTTTTTTTCTACTAACAAGTTTGTGTGCCAAAGGTTATTTTATGTATGGAAGTAATCAACGTTGGTTCCATTGATAATCAAAATCCTACAAGACCACCAATCTTTGATGGTAATGACTATGAATACTGGAGAGATCGAATGAAGACTTTTGTTATCAATACTGGAGTGGAAAACATTGTTATTCTTACCGGAGATTATAAAATTCCTGATAAGGAAGTTAGAACTTTCACTGACCAGGAAAAGCAAGAGTATCAACTCAATTATAAGGTACACAATACTTTACTATGTTCAATGACTAGAAATTTATATAGCCAAATTTCTTCTTGTGGAGTAGCTAATTGTATCTATAAGAATATAGAGGTTACAAACTTTGGAACTTCTAAAGTGATTGAGACTAGGAGTGCTATGCTTAAAGATGAATACCATGGCTTCAATTTTCCGTATGGTGAACCAATCTGTAATGTTCAATAGAGATTTATGACTATAGTCAATAGTTTACAGTCTATGGGAGAGAAAGGGTTAGATGATGAAGCACTCTTGGATAAGATAATTGATGTCATGCCCAATGAGTGGGAATCAAAGAGAACTGCTATTGATGAGAACAGGAATGTCACTGAAATTTCTCTTGATGAGATATTTTGAAATCTTCTTCAACATGAGGTGAGAATGAAGAGAGATGATGAACAAATCAAAAATAAAAATGGAAATGGTACTGTTGATTTTACAACAACATCAATTCATATGAAATCTATGACTCCAGAGAGAGTAACCAGATCCAAGTCTAAGAAATTTATTGTCCAATCACATTCTAGTGAGAGTGAAATCTCAGAAAATGAGTTAGGAATTCTTGCTCAAAGGATGAACAAGTTGTCTGGACAAAGAAGTTTCCAATCCAAGTATAAGAAAAAGGAAAGTAAAGATAGAAAAGATGGTGAAGTCACGTGTTATGAATGCAAGAGAGCTGGACATATTAGACCAGATTGACCTCTACTCAAAAAGAAAGAAATGAAAGATAGGCATTCAGACAGAAATAGAAAGAGGTTTTATAAATCCAAAACTAAGAATGTTTTGAAAACTAGTGTTACCTGGAGTGCCAGTAGTGGTGAGTCTTCTGATGAATCTTCTGATTAAGAATCTTCAGGACAGAAGAATCTTGGTCTTATAGCTAGAATACCTATTTACAATCATTGCTATATTGCTAAGGTACGAAATGCTAAATCATTGACCAATGTATCTTTAAATTCTAATGATATTAAGTATTATAACTCTTCTGATGAAGAATCATCTTATGATGAAGATAACACATTACCTACTTATGAAGAAGTTTCTAGATTTTCTGAACTTCTTGGAATTGAGAATGCTAAACTCAATAATGAACTTGATATGGGAAAATCTAGGAATAATATTCTTACAAAAGAAATATCAAATCTTTCTAAAGATCTTGATAGGAAAAATGCTGATTTTGAATGTATTTCAAAAAAAATTGAGGAAGTAAATTCTAAAAAGAACAAACTTTCTAAAGAGTTAGAAAAAGTAATATCTAAGAATAATGTTTTTGAGCCTAGCTCTAGTTCTAAATCAAATGATTTTGAAGATAAAAACATGGTTATAAAACTCAAGTCCGAAATTTTTTCCTTAATGAAGTGTCTATCAAACATTACCCATGGTAATGAAAATTCTGATAAAATGTATTCACAAATACGACCTTTAAGAAATAAATCTGTATTTGGTTATACCCATGAAAAACCTATTTTTAGTAACAATTACATTGTTTCACAAAGTACCCCATTTTGCACCAAGTGTCAATGTGGTTGTCATTGGGAAAATAATTGTTCCTTAAACAAAACCCAATCTCTAAGATTTCACAAATCCTATCTCTCTAAGAAGATGTGGGTTCCTAAAATATTGTTGTCTGGAAATCTCGGATCCAAAAAAGTTTGGATTCCGAAAGTCTAATTCTTTTATTGTTTTCAGGTAAATAATTATAACACCAACAACAACACGTGGTACATGGATAGTGGATGTTCCCGGCACATGACTGGTAGCAAAAGCTATTTTGAAAATGTTATCAAAACGAGAGAAGGAAATGTAACTTTCGGAGATAATGCTAATGGAGAAATTGTTGGTATTTGGGAATATTCTTCTTCTAGGTAAAGCTTTGATTTCAAATGATATTTTTGTTAAGGGTCTTAACCACAACATCATTAGCATATTTCAGTTATGTGATGAAGGGTACCTTGTGAATTTTAGGAATGATAAGTGCTTAGTACACAATTCCAAGGAAGAATTTATTCTCTCAGCCAATAGGCAAGAGAATGTTTACACTTTGAACCTATAAGACCTCAGAAGTCATGATATACCTTTCCTAAGTCCAATGGAAGATCATTCCTAGATAGGGCATAGAAGACTAGGTCACTGTAACCTTAGGAACTTATGAAAACTCTCTAAGAAGAAACTAGTTAAGGATCTACCAGATCATAGATTTGATTCTTCTAAAGTTTGTGATCCTTTTCAATATGGCAACCAACATAAATATAGTTTTAAATCAATTGGTGAAGTCTCAACAACTGATGCATTACAGTTAGTGAACATGGATCTTTTTGGTCCAACTCAAACAGGAGGTATTGGAGGAAAATACTACGTGTTGGTTCAATTTGATGATTACACTAGATTTACTTGGGTCTATTTTCTAGCAAAGAAGTCTGAAGCTTTCTCTTATTTCAAAAGTTTTAGAGCTCAAGTTAAAAATGAGAAAAACCTTCCATTGAAAACTATTCATAGTGATCATGGAAGAGAATTTCAAAATTCTGATTTTGAAACTTTTCGTGGTAGAAAAGGTATTACTCACAATTTTTCAGCACCTAGAACTCCTCAACAGAATGGTGTAGTTGAAAGAAGAAATAGAATTTTTCAAGAGATAACTAGAACCATGTTGAGTGAATATTCTATATCTAGGCTTTTCTGGGCGGATGTTGTAAGTACGGCTTGTTATACTATAAATCGATTTTTGATTAGACCTTTTCATAATAAAACACCTTATGAGTTATGGAATGGAAGAAAACCAAGACTATCCTACTTTAAGATTTTTGGATGCAAAGTATTCATTCTGAATAATAAATATAATCTACATAATTTCGCACCAAAATCTGATGAAGGAATTTTATTAGGCTACTTCCCAACTTCTAAGGCATATAGATTTTTCAATAAAAATACTTGTACTGTTGAAGATATAGTACATGTAAAATTTGATGAGTTTGATCCTTTTGTTTCAAAACCATCCCAATATTCATCCTCGGATGTGTTTTCAAAAACTGATTGTCAACCTTTGATAGAAGATCCTTCTTATAAGGAAAATTTTCAAGAAGATACTTCTGAAACATTTACCCCTGAAGACATTCTACCTTATGTTGATGAAGAGGTTTTTTAAAACCCAAATCAGTTGTTTCTTAAGAATCATCCCAGTGATAGCATCATTAGTGATGTAAATCAACCTGTAACAACTAGAAGATTCATATGAAATTAAATAGAACATCTGGCATTTCATTCCCAATTAGAAACAAAAAGCATTGATGAAGCTTTAGGTGATGATGATTGGATCAAAGCTATGCAAGATGAACTAAATGAATTTGAAAGGAACAAAGTCTGGATCTTGTTCGAAAACCCTAAGGAAACTTCTGTTATTTGAGTAAAGTGGGTATTCATAAACAAATGTGATGAAAATGGAGTCATATTATGAAATAAAGCAAGACTTGTTGCTAATGGTTATAATCAGCATGAGGGAATAGACTATGAAGAAACCTATGCTCCAGTAGCTAGACTTGAATCTATCCGTATTCTACTTGCCTTTACAGCATTCTTTAATTTCAAAATATTTCAAATGGATGTGAAATTTTCTTTTCAAAAAGGTTATGTCCAAGATGAATTTTTTATTGAACAACCTCCTGGATTTGATGATAAAAAACATCTTGATCATGTTTTTAGACTTACCAAAGCTCTGTATGGTCTTAAACAAGCCCCACGACCATGGTATGATAGACTCACTGGACTTTTGCTTCAAAATAACTATGTTAAAGGAAATGCAGATCCAACCCTTTTTATAAATAAGGATAAGAAAAATGTTTTGATTGTCCAAATTTATGTTGATGACATCATATTTGGTTCAACTCAGCAATATTTAACCGACTCTTTTGCAAGTCTAATGAAATATGAGTTTGAAATGAGTATGATGAGTGAGTTTACTTTTTTCCTTGGTTTTCAAATTTCTCAAAAACCAGAAGGAACCTACATATCTCAACATAATAATATTAAAGATCTTCTCAAAAAGTATGGTTATGAAAACACTAAAAGTATATGTACTCCCATTGGTACCTTAAACTCTTTAGATCTTGATGAAGCTGGGAAACCAGTAGATCAAACATATTTTAGAGGTATGATAGGATGTTTACATTACATAACAGCTAGTCGACCAGACTTAATGTTCTCATTATGCTTAATTTCAAGATATCAATCCAATCCTAATGAATCTCACATAAAGGCACTAAAAATAATTTTTCTCTACCTTAAGGGAACCATGGAACTAGGATTATTTTATACTTATGGAAATTATTTTGTTCTAAAAATCTTTTCTGATGCTAACATTGGTGGACGTAGAATGGATAGAAAAAGTACATCTGGAACATGTCATTTCTTCAGATATTCACTAGTATCTTGGTCTTTCATGAAGCGACATTCTGTATCCCTTTCCACTGCTGAAGTCGAATATGTAGCAGCTGGAAGCTTTTGTGCTCAAGTGTTGGGGATGCAACACACACTCACAGACTATGTCTTAATTTTACTAAAACTCAAATTTTGTGTGATAACACAAGTTCCATTGCACTGAGCAAGATCAATACACATCACTCTCGTGCAAAACATATAGATATTAGGAATCACTTTTTAGGTATCACAGACAAAAATGAGATATTACTCTTTAGTTTATCGGATCGTAAGATCAACTTGCTGATATTTTTACAAAGTCTTTACCCTCTGATAGATTTGAATATATTAAACAAAAGTTAGGAATGATAACCATACGGTAATCATTCATCATTAACTTCTTGGTGAACAATTCGCCTAACAATAATAAACTCATTTTTATAGGGGGGGGGGTACATTTTTTTGTTAGAGTTACTAAATTTTTTCATAGTTTGTTTTTCAATCATTTCAGAACTTACATTTTTGGAATGGGAATTTCTGGAACTAAAATTTTCCAGAATGGATATTTTCATATAGAAATCTTCTGGAAAGGAAATTATCATTTTGAAAACATCTGGAATGGAAAATTTCGTACTGGTGTTTCCGTAACAATATTTTCGTACCGAGCCTTTCATTTTGAGTTTTTCGTATTCAAACTTTTGTAGTGGAATTTTCATGCTAAAAATATTGTAATGAATTTTCATTTTCATTGTTGAGTTTATCGTAGCGAATTTTGTGAACTATGTCTTTTCTTAATAATGATTTTTCATAGTAATTTTTTTTAGGAAGATTTTTACCCATTACGAATAAACTTCCTAAACTAATCCGAAAGGTATGATTTCCTTACTCAAGTTTTCATAATCAAACTTTACAACCAGGTATTTTCTTATTTTTTGTTTTCAGATTATATTTTTCTTAAATCATTGTTTTAATAAAAACCTCAAAAAGATTGGATTCAAGTTTTCTTCAGAATTGGATTTCAACCGTTAGATCTGATCTCAGTTTTTAAAACCGTTCGATCAACCGAGGAAGATGAACCGTCATATCATTGCATATACAAAAGGGACCCCAAGTGGTCATCCCACATCGGGTTTTCAAGCTCCAGCTTCCCGAAGCTCTTCCTCTCTGATTTAAGGTCGTTCCGTTCTTCAGCAATCAATGTTCCGAACTTCTCAGAAGTCTTCAGATCCAAATTTCTGTGGAAGTAGCTTCTCAAGACATGTACTCCTCTAAGCCGATTTCCAAGTGGTTAGAATATAGAGAAAGGTTGGTTCATCATTATTTCTTCAACAAGTATGATTCTCTTATATCCAAGAACATAAAGCCTAACTGTTGGGAAGACATTGCTGTGTCTAAGCCTGGGAATCAAGATGAAGTTTATTCAGATTTTCTTATTGAGTTCTATGAGTCGGTTTCCTTATTTAAGGAAAATTATAGGGAGAAATTTTCATTCAAGTCTTATAGCAGATGACAAGGCTCCGAAGAATGCTTCTCTGTCTACGAATTTTCGGATTCTATATTTATGGGTACAAGGCTTTATCGTACCGAGAAAGGGTGACAAGGACAGTTTAAAGAAGAGTGATATCTATATTCTAGATTTTCTGATAAATCTAAGGAAGTTTAATCTAATGAAACACATTCTTGTTACCATTGAGAATGTTAAGAAATGGAATCTGAGAGCTCAGATCATAATGTATCCAGCAATCATCTCAAGGTTAATAGTTCAGTGCCTTGAGTCTTTAAAGGAGGCTTGTAAGTCTAAGCCAAGAGTTTGAAAAATTATGTTGGTGAGTGATGGTACCCTCAAAAGGATGGATATTTCCTTCAACAAGAAGACTGGTGAGTTGTTTGATCTACCAGTTCAAGAAGAAGTGGTTCTGAAAGTTGGTGAACCTGAATCTTCTAAGCCAGTAAAGAAGATAAAGTTGAAAAAGTTGATGTTGAAGCAGCGAATCCCAAGTCTAAGGAAGTTCATTCTGCATCGCCAAAACCAAAGAAGAAGAATGCTTAACCTGATGAGGTAGTTTCTAAGTGGAGGGAAATCAAAGAGAAGAGAGTGCAAGGGGAGCCTCAGTTTGGCTTGGATCCTGTGGAGGCTAAGGCCTTGAAGGAAAAAACAACGGATGAATTAAAAAAACAAGAAAAACAAAAGAAGATTAAGAAGAAGATGTCTGAAGCTGAGGTAGCTCAGACTTCGTTAATGTTTAATGAGATGGTATCCGCAAACATTCCAATTCCGAGATCATTCTCTTTGGAATCTCTACCTGAGACTCCCGGAAGAAACTATGTAACTCCAAAAGAGGCAGTTGCTAAGCATGTTGAAAAAGTTGTGCTAATTGAGCATGTGGAAGAAGTAGTAGTAGTTGCTGAAGGTAGTGGTGAGACCGGAAATCTATTGAATCAAGTAGATGATTATAAGGGGACATCTTCGGAATATTTGTCTCTCCGAACTTCAGAAGCTGAGTCCTCTAAGTTAGTCACTCCAGGGAAGGATGAGGAGAAAGGAGAACAAGAATTAGCTTATCATGAAGAGGAAGAAAAACTTCTACATGATATTTCTCAAATGAAGGATGTAGAGGATGGGGCACAAAAAGATATTGATGATGAAGAAAATATTGTTCAAGTGTCTGATAGTGAAAAGAGAACTCCGGAACATGAATCCATTCCGAAAAAGGACAAGGGAAAGAAACTTTTTGTTGATACCCCGATCTCAGTGGCTATAAAGAGAAGGGAACTTGGTGATTCTTCAATGAAGAAGGATGAGAAAATCGAAGAAGAAAATTCTCCAAGAAAATTCTCAGATTCGGAGTCATCTTCATTGGGTCATGACTTTGTTGTAAAGTCATTTACAAAGTTGGTGGGTTCCATTCCGACCTTCTCAAGTATTGAATCAAGATGACAGATGCTTCAACATACATTGAATCAGAAAACAGACTCTGTATACATGGTTATGGAAAAATTTGTTAAGATAGAGGCTCAGTTCAAAACTTTTTTTGTCGGCTATGAAGCCCACAAAAGTTCTTGTAAGAGAATGACTAGATGGTCGAGGAGAACTGTAGAAGAGATGAGGCTATTTGATGAATTCCAAGATAATGTTAAGGATGATTTTGAGACAGAAGACAAGAATATAAATGAACTTACTTCTTCCTTTGAAGAAAAGTTGAGAGCTGAAAAAAAATTCCTGGATTCATGAAGACAGAGATCTGATTGGGAAGCTGAATTTTATTGCTCAAAGATGGAGGAATGAAAGGGATCTTTGGATTGAGTTTGAAGAGAATTTTTTAAAGAAAGAACAAGTTCTGAAAGCTCAGGAAGAAAAGCTTCGAGCCCAGGAAGAAAATATTGAAGCTTAAAGTGCAAGAATAGTTGTGTTATAGAAGCAAGTCGAAGAAGACCATAAAGACATGAAGAAGATAAAGACTATTCATAAGGGTCTCATGTCAAAAGAAAAAGATCCAAAATAGACAAATCTGATCTTTTTGTTGTATCTTAGCTTCCTTGTTATTGAGTTTTCAAACTTAATGAAAATCATGCTTGTTTGTATCTTTTTTTGTTGCTACTAATTTTTCAGGTACTTTGTTATATTTTGCATTCCCTTGAATTCTTTTTTAAAATCACAATGGGGGAGAAGGAAAAAGAACCCTAACAAAGGGGGGAATGAAAAAAAACCTTAACAAAGGGTGATAAAGAAAAGTAACTCTAATAGAACTTATCCATGGGGGAGCTTTTCATTAAAGAAGACAGTATTTTTCGTAAGAAAATATCATTCCAGAAATCCAGAATACGATCCTTAGAGTTTCAAAGACTAAGGGAGAGTTTGTCGTATTCATCAACTTCCATAAGAAAAGGGAGATAAGCTTTAATGTTTTCATTTTTATTCTTTCTTCTTACATAGTCTTTCTTTTTCGTAAATATGTTTGTGCTTTCCATAAAGGGGGAGATTGTTGAGTAAATAAGGTTTTCCTTATGACTTTTCCATTCCTTTTTGTTTTGAAAATCACAGACACCATATCTTTAAGGAAAATATCTTTTATAAAGAAAATCACTTTTATAAGGAAAATCGTTTTTATAAGGAAAATCGCTTTTATATGGAAAATCTCTTTTATAAGGAAAATTATCTTTATCATATTATATTTATCTATATCAAGATTTTTCCTAAGTACAAGAATCGGATTCACATCTATATTCGCGGAATGGTTTAAAACATTGATATGAAGCATTCTGTTTTAGGCTCCAAATTCTAGATGAGAACTGTAATGAAGTTCCACTACAAATTCTGAATACGAACTCTGATAAAGTTCTACTCTGAATTCTGGATACGAATTCTCATGAAGTTCGACATGAAAATCTAATGATGAATCCTGATTATGAATTCTCATTACGAATTCTGATGACTTATTCTCAATCCGAATTCTCATTCCGAATTAAACTATTAAACAGAATCTGATCATCTTTGCTTTATACACTCAAAATTTATTTAGACTCCGAATATTATTTTTGTTTAGGCTCTGAACATTCATTTTTCTTAAAGTTTTATAATTTGTTTACTCTTGGACATTTTGATTACACTCCGAACCTTCACTCTGAACTTTTTAATAATTCTTAAAACAATGTCGTACATTTTGTTACACATGTTTTGATATGAAACGATGTTGTCTATTCTGTTATAAATTAACCGTTGGTTGAGTGACACATGTACAGGTCCCTCTGATTTTTAAGGAAAATATGACCGTTGGAAAGGAGGCCGACTGGGCCTATAAATAGGAGCTCATTTGAAAGATCTCATTTTAAAGAGCTCACAAAAATAATGAAGTTACATCAATCTAGAGACCAAAAGGTGTTAATGTTATTTCTAGATAGAGAAATCTTTTCATGCCATGTGCGTACTGAACCGCTCGTTCAGTTTTTTCTTTGTGCGACTCCGAATGTTGGTGATTACATTTGAGGACTTCTGGGAATAGGAAGGCTGAGGGGCCGATAACCTTGAAGATCGAGGGATTCCTTGGTGAGGAAGACAGAGGTTCCAAATACCTTGAAGTTGAGGTCTTGCGGGGATAGCAAGACAGAGATTCCGATATTTGTATCGAGGGCTTACCCTGGTGTGGGTAAGACAGACTTGCTTGAAAGTATAAATCAAGGGACCTTTATCCATGGTTGTTGGATACCCTTCTCTTTGGGTTAAAATACTTATATCTTGTTACGTTTAGTTTTACTACTTGTTTGTTTCCACTGCATATTGTATTGTAAGGAAAGCATATCATTCTTATACTTCCTTACTTGTAATTTGATAAATTTAGATTCTATACACTTTAAGGTAGAATCTCATATTGTGATCTTTAGTTAAGTTTCAATTTTTGGATCCATATTTCTGGAACCTACTTTCGGAATCACTTTCAAGTTTTAAGCAAGTACATAGAACTTGAATTTTATAACTTCATTCCTTATTCCAATTTTTCATTTGGTGTTAGAGGTGTTGTGAATTTTCATAGTTTAACATTGTTAAACTTAGATCATTCCTTTGATTAAGGAAATTTTTAAAGTGTACAATTCACCCCCCCCCCCTCTTGTATATTGAGCATCTACATCATTATTTAGATCCTACACCCATCCCCTGGCCTATTAGAGGCGGGCTTGGGGAATTCCAGCTCGGGCCCCATGGGGACGGGTCGTGACAATGAAGTCCCTGTTCAGTGTGACTTATTATTTTTTGTTAAATTGTTATATGGATCAATAATATGTTAATTTTGGTAACATATACTCTATAAAATCGATATCCTTAGTATATGAAAAAAATTGGAGATTTAGTGATAAATGTTTTTTGGAAGACGTTTGCTCTTTTGGGAACACTATATGCCTATGTAAAATAGAATATAATGGGATTTTTTATGAGTTGTAATTGATTAATTTCATGTTTCAAGAATATTTTGTATTTATAATGGAAAAATGGAGATTTGGGTTGCTTGATAAAATGATTAACCTATCATGGAGAACTTGGGATTAGGTGAATTACTTTTAAGTGTGATACTTTAAGAGTAATAGGTGTTATTTGGTTATAAACTATATCGTGAATGAATGTGATCAAATCCTTCTAAATATTTGGTTTCTATCATAGATTGGATTATTATAAAAAAATTTAAGGATTATTTTTTATTTAATGGGTTTTGTGGAGCTTTGTGTATAGTTTGTGGATTTTTATGGATTAAGTGTACTATTTCATTTTATGAAGGATTATTATTTTTACGGACTATCTGATATTGTACTCATTATTATGTTATTGTTTAATGAATAAATATAGGGGAAATATATAGTTCATATTCTTTGTATTATGTGAAGCTCTAGAAGTGGATTTTAGTTCTTCAGGTGTAACCATGTCATCTTGAATACTCATCATTTATAGAAAGATGAGTTTGTGGTAGGAATTTAATAAAGGATGAAACACTACTTTTGAAGTAAGTATATTTCCTTATAATATTAGTCTAGGTAGTAATAATATTCCTCAACATTATTAAAATGAATAAAAAAAAGTTTTCTGTTAAAATTTCCTACATGTCAATAAAATTCCGTTTAACCCATTACATTTATATGGTTTTCTTATAGTTAACTTTCTCCTGATCATGTTTTCAATCACTCTCCATCAGAACATAAAACTTGGTTACTCTTCAATATCCCTGTTTTCCTTCATGTAATCATAGTATGTGTTATAGTGGGTGACCTTTGTACCTATATTTCCATTTCTTAAAGTGGTAGTTTTATTGACTCTTTTTCTGATGTGGTACTCTCAATGAAGTTTCTGAGCCAAAATTTTAAAATTGCGAGGTTGCAATTTCAAAATTGGGAATGATGTAATAAATTATGTATTTATAGAATAATAATTTTCCATTTAAATTAATATTTATGAATAAAATATTAATATCACATTATAGGTGACTTTTTGTCTGATATCATAATCAACATGCAATAATGGTTTTCTTCAAAATATTTTGTTGCACATAATATTGAGTTATACTGAAGAATAAGACAATAATATTATTATTATTTTAAATGGATGTTAACACATATACATTGGAATGGTTGGAATTAATAGTATAAACTAAATGATTAATGATGGTTTTCACATGTTTAAATAATGATTCATTTCTTACCAAATTTATTAGATATTGAAATACAAATAAAATTAATAGAAAGGAAGCATTTTTATGAAAAACATTTTAAAATAGAAAAATTTCATCTAAAAAATAATATCAAACTTTTTGGATTTTTATATATTCTATGTAATTCTATAAATTCATCTTATATATTTTCTTGATATGATATAAGAACAAATTCAATTTTTCGGATAAAAGAAGTGTTTTTCTAAATATGCAGTTTCACTGCCTTTTGACAGGGAATCCATTTTAAATTTATTTTTTTACCCCTTTATATGATATATTTGAGAAAATAAACTTATTATTTAGAAAAGGGATATAAAAATTTACATTGGATGAATTTTTTATATTTTTCTAAAAACTATCAAGTTTTGATGAATAGTAATAATACGCAAAATTTTATTTGGAAACAACTTTTTACATAAAGATAATTAATATGGTTAAATCATATTATTTGATATTCTTAATGTATAAATGGAATATATTTTTATCATTTAATCAAAAAAAAATTCATTGTATGTAATTTCACTCAGAAGCTAGACATAAATACATATCAATCTTTTGATAATTATTAATTCTTAAAAACCCACCTTTTAGTTTTGACAAAATGAACAAATTATAAATTTATTACTCTAACTTTTGTGTTTTGAATTTGGAAAAATAGATTCTATATTTAGAATCATATGTTATAAATTTTTTGAATATGTACCTTTTTTATTTAGAAATTCTGAAAACTAACTTCAGTAATTATTTTTAATTACCATGGTTAAATAGAAAATCTGGTAAATAAGGGTTGAAAATAATATTATAATAATATTAAACATTACAAACACATGTACTTATACTATTAGATGAGATATTTCTGTACATAGGCATCTTTGAGTCGATTTGGGGATTCCATGGATCCACATGGGAGTGATAATGACATATTATATTTATTAATTTATTGTACAGAGAAATATAACATAAATATGTATCTTTTACTAAAAAAAATTTTATAGGGGTTTTTATAAGGGATATATTCAACTATAAATCTTAATTATAAATATAAAATTATTTAATATATCATTATATTTTATTTAAAAATTTTAGATAGTAAATAAATAAACTTAATTATTACACAATGATGATGTATTGATTGCTTCATTAATAATGGATTCAAATAAATGATATTATAAATTTTAATATAGATGTTATTTGTTTTTTTTATTTGAAAAATATATTTTTTAGATTATATTGATATATTATCTTGGAATTTATGACATTTTTTCATAAAAATCACGTTGTTATAATTTATAAAAAAAATACATCTATGAATAGTGTCCGAAATTGACATAAATAAGAACGTAAAATATAAAATAGTTTATTAAATTCTATAATTGTCTTAAAAATATAAGATTCATCCAATGTAATTAAATAATGTTATAAATGTCATTAATGATCCACTTATGTTTTTCATGGAATTTTATAGTAAACATTGTTACCATATATTATAAAAATTAACGAAGACATGGTAAGCGTTAAAGTTTTTAACTAAGGGTCAAAGCCAAAAGATAAGGATAATTTTTTCACATAAATATTTTTCAAACCTATTGGTTAGAGTTTTTTGACCCAACAACATCTATTAATTCATATAAACGAGTTTGGGACCATTTGAAACAAAAAATAAATTTATAATAAAAGAATATTTCAATACCTTCCGAAGGTTCCCCTCCTCCATATTAGAAATGGCCATCACCTATACCCACATAACTAATACCCATAAAGCCACATGGATCATCCATATTATACTCAAATAATGTCCCAAAATCCCTCCCTTCCTCAAATAATCATTATCTTGGGTAGAAAGATATTCAAGAAATCTTTTTTGATCAAATGAAAAGAATTTACCTGATTTATAGGGAGATAAAGAACAAACAAGACAAATCAGACTCAGTGTAAGGGAACCTTTCTCCCTCCCCTTGAAGTCAAAGACTTTATTTATGATATTAATTTTAAATTAAATTATATTATGTTGTGATATGTTATTCTATATCCTTATTTTTGTACATTTTATGTCTATGTGATGAGATACCATTTTCTCTCTCATCAACTCATTTTCTTAATTTTTATATGAATTTGTTAGGTTGCCAAAGTTTTGTAAGGGAATTTCAAAAAATAATTTCAAATCATTGGGTTTTACACATACCTAATTGATTATGTTATACCAATATTAATTGTGTAACCTCCACTTACCTTTTTTCAGATATACAATTTCAACACATAATATCCCCATTTATAAATTCCTACATCATTTATATGATCTTTTTAAGGGATATTGTCAAAAAAATCCTTTAATTGAGGCATATATTGATATTTTGTACCTTTAATATCATATAATGTGTATATATAACACTTTGGACATTTTATATCATGAATTTATATATTCTCATTATATTTAATGTTTCGTTTGATGTTATTCATTAATTTTTTTATTCAAGTGCTTCTCAAGTGTTACGAAACTTTTCAACTGAAACATTGTTTTAAATGTTTTAAATATTAATTCTTACAAATAATTATCATTAATTTTCATGTTTTCAAAATGTTTTTTTATTTATTTATATGGACATATATGTTATTAAATTCTAACTCTCAAATTTCTTTTAAAATTTTCAAAGTGGTAAATGAAACTTTGATTAAAAAATCACATTATTAAATGTTTAAAATGGGTTAAAAAGATGATTGAATATTTAAATATCTTGAATTGATTTATTATGTTTGATGATTGAATTATTGATAACATAAATCTTTTATGTTTTATTATTATGTAATGGTATATGGAAGTTTGAAAAGTGTTTACGTGATAAACCAAATATGGGTGGTTAAGTGATAAACCTAGAGAGGGTGGGCCTGATGTAGATCTCCAATTCATTGGGTAATGTGACAGAGGTAAATTTTAATGTTTATCCAAAGAGATTTAGGGAATATACTATGATGGGTGTTCCAAATGTAACTCCCGATGTAGATGTGATAGATAAAATATATGTATGTTATATATGCGAAAAGTTACTTGTGTGATTTATGATTTCTATGTGTTATTAATAAATATTATGATTTCTTGAGGTTTGTTAATGAGAATTTGTTTTATCATAGAAATGTAAGATTTCATTGATTTGTATGTTTTGATTTTCTAATGTTTCCTTTCATTATTTTAAAACCCTTACTGATATTTTTATGCTCATCCCTTGATTTTGAAATGTTTTTCACAAGTTTTAAAGAAGTTTAAGACAAAAGAATAATTCAAAAAGATTTTTATCAAGAAAATAATTCCTTTATTATTTAAAGAGTTTAATTGGTGTTAACAAAATTGGTTAGAGTGTAAGTTTCATGTTTGTAATATTTTATATGTAGTGTAATAGTTATGGCCTAATTATCTAAAGCATTAAAAATAAAAAGTTCCTCAATGTGAATTCATGACAAAACACAAGATTGTGTAATGTTTATGACTGGGGCCTTGAAATATTCATGGAGAAATAAATGTATATTAAAAATTAAATTAAAATCATACATCAAATATAATATCAATATAGAATATTTTCCCTTGTATTACTCTTTCATTCATCATGAAATATATTTTATGTTTTATACATGGCTATCTCTTTCCATCCTCATGAATGAAAAACACAATGAATGGGAATTATCCTCCATTGAATTTATTTAATTCAAGGTCTAAAAATTTAATAAAAATTTGAAAAATCATTTTTATATGTTTTATTAACTATTAATTTCATTTCAATATTTTATTTATTTATACATCATTAATTTTCCTACCTGGAAGTCTAATTCCATTTCTGTAAAAAATATTTATTATTAAGGAAACAATGCTTCATCAAAACTCACCAAAAACATTTTTAAAAATTCATTTATACAAAATGAAATCATTGGGTATAACACCTAGTATCTTCTAGATAATTAGTTTTTTTATGTTATTGTAATTACCTAAAATTATCTCTACTTAGATCAAATTGGATATGAAATCATTATTCAAGTGTACAACAAACAACCCCCCATGCGAATTGAAGTTATTTGTTTTCCAACACCACCTATGAATAATTGATATAATTATGTATTACATGATTATATATTATATTTTTAATATTATCCTTATTATTTAATTTTTATATCACATATATCTTAACACTTTAAATTACATTGGAATATGATGACATTGTAGGTGTGTACATCAGACTACTACCTCGTGAAGGAATGTGATTTGGTCACATATTAAATGCTAGGTAATAATGATAATTTTTAAGAAAATATGAGATATATATGAAATAATAACTATTATTAAATGAAAATTTAATATTTAACATTATTTTATTCAATTCATCGAGAAAATAGAATCATCATCAATGTATATGTATGACCTACCATCTTCCTTGAAAATATATTTCATTTTTTATCTCTAAATAATATGGATTATTATAAATAAATATAAACTAAATTTATATGATATTTATAACATGTTTAAAATTATTTATATTACAGAATCATTATCAATGCCATAGGTCAAAAAATAATACATCAAAATATACAGGAAAAACAATACAGTTACTGCCCGAAACATGATTTTAACATGAAATTTTTAATAAATCATGAAAAAATGATTATAGGAAAATAATTGATGGTATGATATATAAAAATATTGTCACTAATATATTTATAATAAACATATATTTACTATAAATGATTTGTTTCTATGCAATATGGTAGTTGGAACATAAGGTATGAGATTTTCATCGCACTTTTCTTTTCTCTAAGACACAAACCATATGCACCACATTTTCAATTATTTTTTGTTTATAATTACCATTAATGTATATTATTATTATTATACTTAAATTTATTAGGATTTAATTATCCTTTATAGGATATCACTGTCATGGGGATTACTATACAAATGTAACCAAATGGTAAGGTATTTTTTCTCAAGTTTTGATCTGTGAGGCATACGTTATGTTATACAAATCTAATATTTTTTGATGTGAATATAAAGAATCCTTTAAATTAAATGATAATAATTTATTTATTATCATTATATTGTATTATTATTTTAATTTTATTCTTTAATGTTGAATTCAATTTAATATTATCAAACATGTAATGATTTTATGCTATAATCTCAATGTTTACTGTGATAGATTAGGATATCATTTTCGATGATCAAATAATTATATATATATCTTTAGAAACCTATGAATATTTTTCACCTATGGTTATGTAATTAGACTAACATTATTCCCTTCATTTTTCACTATGTATGTAATAAATAGTTCATAATAATTTTTTATGAAAAAATTTATTAATATCCATCTTCTATCAAAAACTACTTTTTCTTTTAAAACTATGTAATTTAAAATTGGATACAAAAATTTATTCAAAATTCTTAAAATTATTTATTAAATATATTTTTACCAATTTTTAACTTATCTTATAAAATAATTTATTTAGAAGAAATCGTCATGTCATTTTCTAAATAATGATTACTTTTCTTTTATCAAAAATGTAACTTGAATATTCATTATAACATGACATAAATGAACATAATTACCTATCATCATGAAAAATAATTAAATATAGGATTAATATGAAATATTCCAATTTTATATTCATTGAAAATAATTTTTAAAATGTATTCGGTTTTAAAAAAATATAAGTGGAATGGAAATTTTCTTCAAGAAATGATTTAAATGATCATTCAAATTCATTTTCCAACTAAGATGATATATTTTATGTGTACTATATATTACTATGGATATGATCCAATAATACCACTTTTATTCTTCCCTTTAATTTATTATATAATTATTCCATGATTTTTTATGAAACCTATTTCCATTCCACTGGTAACACTATGATGAAATTATTATAAAAACCACTTCTTTTGACTATTTATACTATGATGAAAAGCCATAAGATTTCAAATACTATCACTTTTCAATGGGTTATGATACGATGAATGTTTTAGTATTTTGAAGAAAGTATATGTATGATTTTCATTATGTTATTAGTGGGACCTATATCCAAATAAATTTAATTGGGTAATGATTAATATATCATGAGATTGATAGTACTAGAACAGTGTGTAAACCAGGTTTAGTAAGGGGCATGGATTGATACCATGGATTTGAAAATGATCCTTGACTATTTTGACAATTTTATGAGTGGTACGATTCCAAAATTATTCCCTTATAAGTGAGTCTTAACTACTATGGGAATAATTTTTCATGCTTTTCTGCATTTCAAAATTAAATGTCTCATGAAAATGTTATGCTTTCATGGATAAAGTTATTTTATATCCTTAGGATTCATGCACAATAAACATGAAATAATTAATCCATTCCTCAATATTATAATCCTTCATGTTCTTTTTATTCTTTTCAAATGATATGCTCGTTTCTCATACACTTATGTTCTTGTTATGTTTATATATCTCACCTATTTACAATTAATAAGATTAGGAACTCATCATTTCTTATGTTTCTAATCCCATGGAAATGGTGAAATGTATTATTCATTATTTTACTAAAAAAAGGTACACAATTTGAAGAATATAGTGGGGGATTATAAATATCACCTATAGACCAATATTGAATGTTTACATGTTTCCAAAGGCACTATACCTCCAGGATCCATAAATATGTGTTTGTGTAATGTAAGGAATATTACTATAAAAATATGTAGAATTTATGTATGAGTGGGTTGGGTCTCAATAGAATCTCACATAACTACAAAAAGTAAGAGGGTTAATGGGATTGTTTATGCATTGAATAGAGTATTACATAGTTACTCAGGATTGATGGTGTTATTTGAAATATGGAATGGATGAAAACACTCTTTTGAGAATGTCATGGTATTTTTAATAAATTCATTCATCAAAGAAAAATAATAAAATTAGTGTTACTTATTGTATGAATGTATTTTATATGGAACCTCAATAATGTGAATGGAATATATGTTCTTAAATAAAATAAGAATAAAATTAGATAATTCATGTAAATTTGTTTGTGAATGAAACCAAACCATAATATATATTTTTTTGATTGATTTGTTTGAATACAGAAAAGTTAAAATGTAGATTTATAAGAATCTATAAATTTATTGGAAAATGGTGAATTTTAAATTGAATAAAATTAATTTAATTGTAATGAATTTAGTGAAATTATTCCTCAATAAAGAAAAAATGGTTTATGTTCATTATGTAAAAATCATTGGTTACAAATCATTGCTAAGACATTCATAATATATTTTGATAGTAGAGAAGTAATTTCTATTATCAAAGATAAAACCCAAATCAATTTAAGAAGTGGTAAAGGATAAATCTTGGGTTTAATGAATGAATGAATAATAGGACTAAAATTAAAAAAATTATACAAGGGATATTTTGAGAAGAAACTAATATCTTAATGTGATTAATACAATATGGTTTTTCGTGAAAATGCTGGATGAAAAGGAATAGTTATCTTCATTGGAGTAAGTATTATTTATAAGGGACATGTTATAGGTTTTTAATTATATTTAATTGAGTTTCAAAGGAATTTTATGAATGGAATAATTTATATTATTGTTATAAGAGTCTATATAGTATAAGACCAAGGTATTTTTAAATTCATGTTGTGATAACATTCTTATATAGAATATTTAATATTTATGTATTTATAGTTAAGTGTGTGGTATTTATCCTTTGGGATGATTATTCTAATGTATTCATGTGGATGAAGGACATGTATGTCCTAAAAATAACATATTTCTCAGTATACATGGATTGACACATTTTTAAGGCAGCTAGATTTCAATAGTCGATAATTAGATCCCAAACTCTACATGAAAATTTTATATGAAGAGTAGTTAATAGTGTTAGTTTATGTTGATGAAATCATATCAAGTGGCTGAATTTATACTTAGGTTTATAATTTTTTAAAAAATAATTGATTTCGGAGTTTTAAATTTTACGCAATGAAGATTTTGCCTATTTTATATAGTTATAAGATAATTTGTGGGAAGGGAATACATTCACCATAGAGTTTCAGAATTTAAGACAATTTTAATTATGTTTAGAATGTAAGAGTTTAAGAATGTTTTTACTCAAATATAAATTGGAACTAAGTTGGGAAATCATAAATTGAGTATGATACTAGACCAAAAAATGTATATAATTATCATAAAATTATTATGTTTCCCTTTTATACTTGACCATATATATTATATAATGCATTTTTGACTACATGTTTTTGGAGTTCTTTATAGATGGAAAATATTTATGTCATGTTCAAAATTCTATTATCTGATTTCAGATTATGAATTTGAGGTTTACTATTAAAACTATGTTAAAACATGTATTTATTTAAATATTTGGATGTTATTTTGGTAGGTGACATTATGGAGGGAAAACTAAAAAGTGGGGGGGGGGGTGAATTTATATTAGAAGAAATTATATGGATTAATTAAGAAACAAACATGTTTATGTTTCTATACATATTAAAAGATGAATTATATTTCAATCACAAAATAATTTATACTAATTATTTATATAAATAGTTAGTTGGAAGGAATCCATAACATGGTGTAATATCAAATGAAAATACAACAAGACAACTAATGTGTTGTTGAATTAACAACAAATATGGTTCAACATTCTTGCACGAAACACATTGGGATCTATAACTAGTTGATAAAATTTATACTTATGAGGAATGTTATATGTAAATAATGTATTAGATGTAGAAATAATATGGTAGGAATATTGAAAAATCCCATAGTTTCTCATTTGATCAAAAAAATAGGTTAAAACGTGGATTATAACTACTCTCATTACATTAAGAAATTTTGAATTGGCCCTCTCCCCATTGAACATAAATCTATTTTTTTCAATTTAAATTATTATATATTTAATTAGAAGTGGGAAGATGAGAATATGATTATCAATTGGGTGTTGAAAAAAATGAAATTAACTAGAGAATGTAATAATGAAATTAGTGCATTTGGTTTTTCCCATATTTATAGAATCATGATCTGGATAATGTGGGCATAATGATTCGTTGAATAAATTGAATATATTTTTAATATTGTAATAATAATTTAATTAAATATCATGTTTTTTACAAAATTAGTACTCTCTTATGCCTACACATGGTATATATAATTAATGATGTTTACCAATCACAATACTATTTGTAACTGGTAAATAATAATAATAAACTATATAAATCACTTGTTACAATGTATTGGGAAAGTTGCAAAGTCTACAAGAGCATATTATGTTTGCAATAGGTCTTCATATTATATCTCGTATAGGTAATGCAACATACATATGAAAGTACAATTATGAACATAAATAAATAGCAATGAATAGATAAAGAGGGAATTTTTTGTAATTAATGGTACCCAAAAAATGATAAATCATTTAAAATAAAATGATTTTTATTTTATTAAGAGATTAGTGTTTATAAAAGTTGAGAAAAAATAGTAATGTTGAATAAATTTTAATTAATATATAATGGTGTATGATAATCGAATAGGAATGTATAGAATATGAAGAAGAAATTCAAACAGTTGACAATGAAAAAACAGATTAAAAGTATATGAATCTTTAAATCTTGAGTAAGAGAATTTGAATTCATTTTCAAATTTGATTATAATAACATTAATGAGGTAACTGAAAGAAAAAGGGAACTGAAAGAAAATTTGAATGCTAAATTAAAGAGACAATGTTCATAATAAAAAAATTGAGAAATGATAAAATGAATGAAATAATAATAAATTGAATGAGTTGGTTGTTGAAAAAAAACAGAGTGAAATAATTCATTCTGTATCTTGAACAATATGGAATGAGGGACAGAGATCAGAGACAAATATATAATGATGAAAAAATACTTATAGAAAGAGAGACTTACTGGGGACACAAGTTATGAATTTGATGAATATGGGTTACATAAAGATCAGTTTCAACTGTAATAATATTTTCCTGATACCATAAAGAGAATTTTTATCACGTTCACAGGACTGAATAGTGCCTTAGAACATTAGTAGACTTCTCTTCCTCCACTAGAACCAACATTTTCTACATAAATAAAGTTGAATGAATCAATATTTCGTTACATAGTTTATTATCAGTTACAGAGTGCACCCCATCTCCCTCAAATCCAGTCAAAAAAGTAATGAACCAATGATTGATAACTAATTTTATTGACCATATGTTTTGCAATTATTAATATCAAGAATGTTTTTAATGAATATGAATAATTTACCATGTTTCTACTACACTATAATATAACATATGTTCAGATGCTAGTAATATCTATTGTGATAGATAATTTTGCAGTGATTTGAATGACATACCTTATTACAGTATGAAGAATGAATTTCTTCATGACCATGGTGGTGGACATAAGTCACTAAATCAATCCACCTATGAAAAATATGACAAGGAAAAAATGAACCACTCCTATAAAAAAATAACCCATCATGAATAAAGTATAAATCAGATAGTATTGAAATGTGTGCCATCTTATTTGTATAAGTAAATAATAAACTAAATCCTGATAAAATCAAAAAAATGATAACTATATTAAAATAGAATAAAATGAGCCATTGATACAACAAAATTAGAATACATTTTTCATCACATTCATCAATAAGCCTTCCAAATCGCTGGACAACAGGTACCAAAAAATGGAAAATAATTTATGCTGAGAACAAATACCACATTCATATATAAATGGACTCCAAAATAGAGGGAAAAAATGTTTGGGACTTATTTAGACCTGTAAAATGTTATTTTGTGATTCACCAGAACATCATGTTGTCCTCAAATCATCATACCATAAAAATATTTCCTCAGACCAGTATCCCAAATATCACATGCATGACCAGTAACATTCAAATATAAGCTTCTCATTTTGTTGGCCTCAGATAACGGGCTCATTAGTGCTACCATAAGTAAAATACATATTATCTTATAGATCATATAATATTTATCATGTACAGTTTCATGAAAGCTTCAATGGATATTCTATGTGGATAATTGCCTTTACTTCAAGGAATTAAGGAATTTCATCACCTTGAAGCAGTATTTCTTCACATTAATTCCTTATTTCAAAATAGGTTCGTGGCATTTCCTCTATTCAAAATAACAGAATCATGAGTCTCCCTTCTAAAAAGAGAAATTATATTCATTAATATACAAATAATGAAAATGAAGTAATATGTTGTTGCTCATATAACTGATATACCTATATCTGCAGCATCATCACTAACATCATCGGTTTCCCCAATCAGATATATGTTGCTGCTCAGATATATATTGCAGCTAAACAAAAGAAAAAGTAGATATATGTTTCTGCATATATATGTGAGTTTCCATTCCTTGTTTCAATACATTCATTAATAAATTCAGAAGTTTATTTTATTTAGTTTCCTTGTATGTGTATATATATGTTGATGAGCATGCCATCCCCAGGATTCATGTTGACATAAAAATCATCTTTCAAAGGATACATGTATATAATGTCATCAAAATTCTAGGAAATTCAGATATCATACCTTAAATAATATGTACCATGACATGAATATTTAATTTCCTAATGTACATCATCTTATGGTCCCAAAAAATGGCACCATGAGTTTGGAATATGCTACCTAGACCAGGTGGTGTGATTGCTATGAAACATTACCTAGATATACCGCATATGGTAGGAAAACTACAATGTTCTCTTTCTAATAAATAATTGAGTGATAATTATACATGATAAGATCAGTACGTGATTGTATTTATTCTCAATATTGACACTTCTAGGTTAATACGTGTTGATGCTTTAATCATTTTTAGATGTGGTATCCTTTTTTGTAGTCTAGTAGACTTTGATAAGTCAATTTCTAGTTAAATTGTACAATAGAGGGAAAACATTTAATGATTGTAAGATAACCAAAAAAACACAGTATTCCTGCTTAGAAAGGATGACTTGTTCCCTTTTGCAATGGGACCTCCAACAACAAAAAATTAACACGCCAATCCTGAAATGAATGAAATGATTTATATGCTTAGACATTTAAATTAAAAATAAAAAACCCTTGAACTAAACACATTCAATCTTCATGTAAAATGTCCAATCACATGAGGAAAATGGGTAGAAGTTCGTTTATAACACATAAAATTTCATATTAAATTATTTCTGTTTGTATATTAAACAAATTCCAAATTCAATTCATAAAAAAAAACCAGATTAATTGTGGATCAATCAGGTCAAATATCAAGCATTTAAATTAATTACGAGATGTAATTTCAAAAATCATCAGAAGATCTCTCTTTTGGAATCCATGAAATATCAACATGAAATAAGAATAAATCATTGAGGGATATATCCAGTGTTATGAAGACAATACCTCTCTATTGAATTCCTTCTATTTCAGCCCTCTTGAATATATTATGAATTGATGTTTCAACACTGGGAAGGGAAGAATGAAGATTTTTGATCACCCACACAAATTTATTCACTTATGTAGACCCATTTGGAAGTTAGTGAATGAATCATAATTTACAAAACAAAATCATATAATAATTAATAGATATCTAAAAAGTTGTTTCTATTTGTTTCCTTATAGTCTCCTCTCATATCAATTTCTGTTGAAATGTTTAGAAAAAAAGTCATGGAAAATCATAAAGAAGTCAGTAATATTAACATGATATGTTATATTTAGAAAATACTAACATGTACATTAGGGAATTAATAGTACAATGAAATTAACAAAAAAATCATGTAAAGATTAATAAGAATATAATAGACTATTTATAGTTGTTTTCATAGTAGTCTCCATGGAATATATGGTCAATTCATGCTCACAATTTCAGAGATAATGTACGGTAAGATAAAAAATGTCAACAATTTAAATGTGAAATGGTAAATTTAGAAAACAAATGAGAAGTACTGTAACAGTACAATGAAATTAACAATTTACAATGATGTAGTTAATACATAATTGATTCTGGAACATCAATGCAGGGAAGTGATTATAGGATTATTTCATGGAATTGGAATCATGATTTCCACTATCACGTTCAGATCACATGGGGCCCTCTATTAGTTTTTATCAGTGTATCTATTCCTCTTAAATGAGAAGGGATTAAAATAATAGATATAACTAAAATAATAATAAATGTATTCATTCTAACACTAAGGCCATGTGTATTAAAATATATTATTGAATGGGAATCACAAACCTACATGATCAAACTTATTATAGTTATCAATAGATGCACTTCAAGCAATGAGATTCTGACTCATAAATATTGATAACTGACCAATTTCTTCCTCTGCATATCATAATATCAGAAAAGTAATATGAAAATATAAAATACCATTCTGGATATGCATCACTTTTTTTCTCCACAATCAAAGAAACTATTTAGGCCTCTATAGAATGATATGTAATTACATTGTAATTCAAATTTTCATCACCAGGGTTGTCTATATCACCCTTGCATGCTTCCAGCCAATGTTTCTCGGCAATTGGGAATATCCTGATACTGGTTTAGCAATTTAGAAACCATCTTCCTAGGAAAATTGATTTTAACGATAAATAGAACACAAAGTTAATATTCATTAGACCATGAAGAAAAAAAATATATGTATGAAAACAAACAGATAAAAAATGAAGATAACAAACCAAAGAAATGAATCTTTAGAAAAAGGTTAATATTAGTAAAAATTACAGAAGAATCAGATTAGTCAGCCACATAAAATCCCAAGGAAAAGATCAACTGTGGAAAATAACACTCAATTATTTGATGTAGAGGAAATACATACTAAATACGATAGAGTAGATAGTTGAGGATCTAGAAAGCCTTGATGCCGCATCCAAGCATGGGTTCCCCAATCGAACTCCCAAGAGTTCTAGAGATGTAAAATAAGTAGTCCAGAAAATATCAATGAATGAATAATAGGGAAACACATCAATAAGCTGTCCAAAAATATCTATGAATGACTAATATGGAAACACATACATATAAATAATCTTGAAACATTATTGTTTCAACTACCTGTATGTAATTATGTAATTTCCAGTTACATCTTATTGTAGGGGCACCAAGATACTATCTCCAGGCACTACACATTCATGGTATGTTGAACCATACAGAGAAATCAATGGGTAGAGATCGTATCAATATTTGTTACACACAAATATAAAAGACAAAAAATGGTCATATTATTTAAAGGGAAATCATTATATTGAAAATTAGATGAAATCTACATCAAAATAAGAAACCCCCAAAACACCATGTAGAAATATATATGAATGAATAATAGGGACACACTTACATATAAATGATGTTGAAACATTAATGTTTCAACTATATAAATATAATTATGTAAACTTCAGTTCCATCTTAATGAAAGGCACCATGATTCTATTTCCATGTAGTACAATTTCAAGGTATGGAGAACCGTATAGAGAAGTGAGTGGGAACAAAGCCATAACTTAGTCAGTTAAACATAAATAGAAAAGGGAAAATATGTAGGATTATTTGAAGTCCAAACAGGATATTTAAAATAAAATGAATTCTATATCCACATAAGATACACAAAAAACAGCATATAGAATATGTATTTGAATGTAGAAAAACAACTGCAGAGTTAGTGAATCATACCTTATAAAAAGATGAGATCCAGGAATCCAATACTTTTAACCCTGTAAATGATGCTTTTGGTAAATTCACAGTTACCTAAAAATTAGGCGACAAAATTAGCAACCTGAACCAACCTCGAAGGAATTGGTTGAAGTCGTATGAAATCGGTGGATGATGAAGCACGTTGTTGTGATCTTGGGTCCTGGTAGATCATGTGAAGTCGATGTAGCTAGTTTAGAGGGGATTCGTTGAGGGGAGCAGGAGAGGGGATATGGATAGCATGCTCGGGGAGGGAAAAAGGAGGGCAGTGAGTAGTCCGTCGCTAAGTGCTTCGAGCACTCTCAGTCGACAGGAGAAGCGGGAGGAGAAATCCAGGGAGGGGTAGTGCGACTGCGATCTATAGAAACCAAATTTGAGGAGTTGTATCCATTGAAGGTTCATGGGGAGAGCAGATGAAGCAGTGGAGTGAAGTCTTCTGGAACCTAATCGTATTGGAGTAAAATCCCAAGAGTGGGATGGTGTGGACTGTGGGAACGATGAAATGGCAGGGGATGTTATGTGCGTTCATTGCAGGAATGATATGCGGGAGGAGATGAGAATATTCGATCAGCGATGTTTTGATTGGAGCTCTATCAAAACCCTAAGCACAACTAGATTACCTGGTATAGAAAGCTAGGTGAAAGGAAGGAGTCGGCATGGAGAAATGGTTGAGGAGGTAGCGCACGACAGTGTGGGGGTGGAATCAGGAATAGAAGTTGTTTTTGGGTGACGTGGTTGATCGTGGAGGTGACAAGTCATCTTGGAGGTACCCAGATTTAGTAGATATAATAGATTATAATAAAAAAATAATTTTATTTTCAAAGGGGGGAGTAATGAAATAGAAATATATGTGAAAGAATGAAAAACATAAAGAAATAATAAATTAATTGAGAGACTAAATATAAATGTCGGGGGAGTTCATAATATATATTTTTAATAATTTATATAAAATTTTATTGATTATTTATGTAGATCAAGATAGTTATATTGGTTGATAATAAGGTTAAAAAAACAAATGGGGAAACTGTTATAATAACATGTTGTTTTATTTGTCTTTTTTAAATTTAAATCGTGATTGTTTTTGTTTTGATGTTGTGTGTCTCTAGAAGGCACTTTAATATTCTTAAGTTATGAGTGTGATAACCATAAATCTATTAGAAGAACTTTCAAAATTATTTAGGTCACACCACAACAATCTATTTTATCGCATAAATTGATCTTGAATTGTAAAAATGATCCATGAATTTATTATAAGAGTAATATAGTATCTAAATATTAGACATACACATCATGATATAATATATTACTCTATGAAGAGGTTTTCTGAAAATTTCATTAGATCTGTTTATCATAGTGTAACATCGTGAAGCTAATGACAAGACACAAATGTTGTTAAACATGTTTATCAATGAATTTTGAAAATTCAACAACACATCATGAATCAATAAGTACCCTCTTAAAGGAATTTTAGAATATTTGAGAGTTTTTTGAAATTAGTTTCCTATTACATAATGTGTCAAGGCACACAATGAAAACTTCATAGTATATTCCTAGGATTTTATAAAATAAATCATCAGAACATGAATAAATAAGTCTCACCAATACACATTAGAAAACTGGGAAAAGTTATAAATAAATTATTCTATCAAACCATGAAGGAATTAATAACACATTAATTATAATTTTCAACATGTTTCAAAATAAGATGATTATATATTATATGTATATTTTGTTCGATGTTTTTTCAATATCAAGTAACTTCACATTATAATTTCAATGATTAAGATCAACTGGAAATCAATCTGAGAGATATATTTGAAATGGGTGTCAATTAGTCTTTGAATTGAAAGGTTAGTTTTCAAAAAAAAATCTAGATATACAAAAATTGTTTTTGTAGAATAGTAGATAAAACACACATAGAGAGATGGATATTTTAATGATAAAAAATTGAATATATGGAAGAATAAAGTATCATTGAATATTTATATTTTAGAATAGAATTATTTGAGACCGGATTATAATGATGACCAAGAATGAAAACAGATTTTGTTGTCAATTTCATTGATGATCCCGAATTGAATATTATAGAATCATTAAGAAAATCATTTTTGTCTGGTTTTATATATAGTATTGATACATTTTATGAATATCATGTTTTTATATTGAATATTTGTAACTATTTTGTGGAATTTCATAGTAGAGTGGAAGATTTTGCTGACATTGTATGATAAGTGAGCTCTTTATAGAGTTACAATCACAAACTAGGGAAGTAGATATTAATTAGAATATCAAAAAATAAATTACATGTACCCCTCAAATGTATTCTGTTATATGATAATAATGTGACAATATATTTCAATGAAATTTATTATTTATGAATTTTTTTGTGCAATTAGTTAAAATTGAATTTGTACTTTATAAAATGAATGCAAGGGGATATTTATTTATGAGGATGAATGAAAATAAATTCACCATAATCCACCACTCGCCCCCTCATAGTGTGTCCTATAGGGCCTTTAGACACTACATTCTTCCCCTGATCAGATTCCTAATCTTGCAACATATATTGAAAACATCCCCATATATTTATAAACATAATTATTTGTAAACAATACAATCCATACTTGGTAACATCATTATTTAAAAAATTTTAAAAAATATTATTTATTATAATTAGATTTAGTTGAAAATGAAGAAATTATATGATATTTATATTTTAAAAATGTTAAATCCATATTCATGATTTTAAAAATAAAATAAATTCTATGACATATTTTAATCTCATTGATAATATTCAATATTTATTTAATTTTTGATCATCTTGTCAACAAGAAACCCAAAATTTTTCTCATAACAATGGTCCTCGATAGACCATGTAAATATTGATATATTGGAATAAATTTGTTTTTTTTAAAAATCTTTAACAAATTATTTTGAGTAAACTTATTATAAAAATTACTATAATTCCATTCATTTTAGTTCCATACTATCAATAAAAATAAAAAATAGTCATACCAATACAACCATCCCCATAATCTAATATACAAAAACAATTTACCACAGTATTATCGATTTAATAAATGTTTTTTGGATAAAAATAACATATTCATGTATAATATTTATTTAGGAAATTTCATGAGACCCTTAGATACTCTACATGGTCTCATATCAAATGAAAAAGTTTCCCTAGAATCTTTAGTACTATATGCCCCAGGTTTGAGACCAACACCAAGGGTATCAATCACCCATATAAGTGTAATTAATCACTTAAATATTAGGAACATAAATAAAATCAACCAATATATACCATAATATTAAAATGTTTTAAACTAGAGCGTGTCTATTTGATTTGTTGTTGATATCATGTGAAATTGTTGGATGTAGACAAAATATTATCCTAAAATCTAAGAAGGGATAATTTTCGTATCTGAAGGATATGGAAATATTACGGTGGACTCTATTTCCATTACTACTAATAGCATATAAGGTTCTCAATATTTAGTGGGTATTCATGGTTAAATTCAAAATTTAATTAACAGAAGGATGAACTGATGTAGAAAGAGTTTCAGAAATTACATGAGTCATTATTGAATGATATAGCTATATTAACAAAGTGATATTATTAATCATGAAATTTAATGAAAATAAATAAACTATATTCATATGTGTTAAATGTTTTTGGAATTTGGTATAAGATCTGATTTACATATTCTTAGAAAATCATAAGATAATCTCAAAAAATATGAACATAAGTATGCAGATATTCTTATTATATCCATTTAAGAAATGAATCCCTATAATCAATAAAGGTTATACAGTATATACTCTATATAATATATAATTTAATCAGTCTAATCATTGAATATGATTTAATGGTATTTGAAAATAATAGAAAAATTGTGTCCGAGGAAATGGTTAATGTCATGAAATAATTGCAAAGTGAAAATTAAGTATCACCGCTTGAGCATAATGATTCTAATATGTATGGATTCTTAAGAATCTATATAGTTGTAAAAAAGTATAGTTTGACATCTTCTATTGTCAATATTTTAGAAATAATATATTTTTTTTGAATGGAAACATGTAATAAAAAATAATTTTTCTGTAAGAATGCTCAAAGAAATTTGGTAAATTCATAAATAACACACATGTTAGAGTTAAGCAAAGATTTTTTCATGATGTTTGTCATGAGTGTGTCAGTGGAATACATATTTGATTGGGAATAAATTTTAGGGAAGAAAAATGTTTAAATAAAATATCGTTATGTGAGTAAGTACAAAATTTTGAGGAAAAGTGCCATACATAAGTGATGTATTATAAACAATGCTTCACTAGACAAATAATCATGAGGATTTTTGTGAACAATTAAATGAAAAATGAGTATCATATATTAATTTTAATTAAGGGTAGAATATTTCAATAAATTTCTATGTTCAAAATGATAATATAGGATGAAAAATATAAACTTATTAAAGGAAGGTTCTTCTTATGAAAATTCAATGAATTTTAATATTCTTAATTACACAAATGGTGTAACTTGAATTATTGAGTTCCACATGCAACTTTTGTGAATGAATATGTTCAATGAACACATTATTTATATGAATATATGGTTTTTGGGAATGGATACCATTTGAGAGAGAAATATATTAAAAAATTTCACTCATAAGAACATACGAGGGAATATGTTTTATGAATCTTGTGTAAAATTGATATGTTTTGAGAAATTTATATGTTTTTTCAAATTGGTATGTTATGTCCAACTTTATAGTTCTAAAAAATATATGTATTTCATTAAAATTTTGTTTAATGATTAAAATATTGGGGAAACTGTTATTTAATAACATAGAGTATATATCAACATATGAGGTTGCATTTACAGAAATAATTCATTACTTTTTCAGAATAGGCCCACATGGAAAAAATTGA
The DNA here is from genome assembly GCA_963277665.1 of Viscum album. NCBI lineage: Eukaryota > Viridiplantae > Streptophyta > Magnoliopsida > Santalales > Viscaceae > Viscum > Viscum album. The sequence continues at coordinate 911,268,028 of OY728148.1, forward strand.
CATTTCCTTCCACAATTATGTTCTTAGAGGTGAAGAAGATTAAGAACGCCATGGTTGAGGAGACACTAAATATTTTAAATGCAGTGATCAATACATTGACTTATTATGAATAAAATAATTATATTCATTGAATGAGTGTATCAATTTAGATTTTGGATCATCAGAACATCGTTACTGTGGTCCCCTTATACATAAACCTTAATAGTGAACCATAAAAAATCCTTCAATTGTAAGGATATTTTAATTTTCTATGTATATGTGTTTTTTATAATAAAAAATATAATTGTGTTTCAGTGTGTTCCTTTCAATATGTGAGAATGATCTAAAAACGGGGGCCAACAAAACCAAGTAAAAAGGTTAAATAAGACAACACCTCGACTCATCCCCTATAAAGTTGTCCCTAATTGTAAAAAAACATTAAATCCTAAAATTAAAAAAATAGAAGAAGTTATAATATACAAGTATCTATGATAAAATAAAAAAAATCATATAAAGTAACTCTGACCTAAATCCTCATTCTCTAATATAATAGTGTTAAAATTTGTTTCCAAGACCATATATAAAACAATTTAAATAGTTTTATACATATATGGGTGAGAATACCTTTATACATAGTAAGATCCTCTTAATGGACTCTTTTGAAATTGTGGAAGAAGCTTACTAATGACACAAATAAATAAATAAGTAATGGAAACATGCATGTAAAATATATCAACTAACCCAACCTCATCAAGGATGTCCTACCAAATATCACCTCCAAGTGTTATAAAATAATATTAATAAATATATTAGTAAGGGTATGATGAAAAACATCCCCATAATTTTTTGACTCTCATATATGAATAAATTAATTCAGGGGTCTCTCATCCCATCTATACCATTATAAGTATATTTCATCATCTAAATAACACATAGCCACATCATTATCAGATTCCCACATCTCCACAACCATATAACCCATATCAATACCTCTATCATCACATTTATCTTCCATCATAGTATGGTATTTTGAACATATTAAAAGTGGATCTCATTCCCTCATCCTACAATGCATTACCTTCACAATATAAATCATTATCATCCCAATATCCCCAAGTTATCACATTTTTGACATCTCACCATCAAATATCATTCATAGAAACTTTTTAAATTACATTCATTATATTCATAAAAGAGAGTTAAGGGATGTGGGACTAGTTAACCATGTATACACCCACCAATCTTGATATTTGTTAAAGATACTCTGAACCCAATACATTTGAGCAATGGTAAGGTGATCCATCTTGATTGGGTTCAATATAAAATAACAAAACAATACATGTATAATAAAATAATACACAATCCTAGCCTAAAGTGTTCATATAAAAAATTATCCACACTATAGATAGTTATAACACTATCACACCATATTCTACCATCATTATCAATTACTATTCCACAACTCAACCTCAAATCCACATAACATTTATTTAAAACCCATTCATGATATCCAATTTAATGAATTCATATAACCCTTTTTATATTTATTTCTTTTAACAATATTAAATTCAATATACCAATTAGTGACTGTATACAATGATAAACTATTCACAGATCAACTCCCACATCATATTTATCCTTTACCCTTCAATATATTACCATTTTAGTTCAGTAATAGTTTTTTATTAATAAATTTCATCCCATTGATATATCTTCAGAAGAAATTGTCCACTGTTTTATCTTATGTTCCATACTACCTGGTGCTTATCAATTCCATCTGAAAATAAAACAATATACACCATAACCTCTTCCATGAAACTCTGTCAAAAAACCATAAAAAATTTCCACAGCCCTATCCATTTTGACTACATGAACCGTAACAACAATTCAACTATAACTAGTGAATCATCATGATCCAAAATCATTTCATTCATAAAAAAATTATTGGACACCATAGAACCATAGTAAATTTGTAAAAAACAATTTTTGTCATATTATCCCTTTCATTCCCATGAAATTTATAGAAAACAATCATAATAAATATTATAGTTTCTATGTTTTCTAAAAAAATATTTTTTTTCACAAGAATTATTTACGTCCCATTTAATAAAATTTTATTTTATCATCTTAATCATAAAATCCATATACTTAAACATAGTTTTTACAGAAAATGTAAAAATAAAATCATATGAAAGAACGTGAAAAAACACATTTGATTCTTTGTTCCCTTAATTATTCCATTTTTTATTTATATTATATTTTTAGGTCAGTTAAACCTTTTATTCATATGAAAATAGTATCATTATAATACCATTATATTTATAAATTTCATGATATATTTCTTGAATCTGTTACATTAAGGTGAATCTATCATGACACACATGACATGTACTATGAAATGTAATGATGATCATAGGCCTGAGACTTCGGAAGAATGGACTCAAATAAATCTGATAGGGTCTCTAAACACAAAAGGGGATGTTTTAATCATATAGTTTTGCAGAATCATTATTTTATGAGGTATATACCTTTTGATTTTAAAAATAAATAATGCGTCAACATATTGAATATATTATAGTTTCACCATTTAATAAAACTCATCAATCCCCAGCCTCAGTACAAAATATATATCTCAAGATGATTTTTCATCACTATATATAATTTAAATTCATTAAAACCTACAAAAATGTCATGGTATGTTAAAAGAAATTATGCATGTAATAAAATTATTGTTCTTGAAGATTTTTTCATTTAAATGGAATTTAAAATTATTAAAAATGATTCTAATTGGGAAAATGAGTATGAAATTATAAATAAGTTAAATAATGTTATGCCCATAGAAAGGATCATCACATGTAAGGGAATGACCCCTACGAAATTCATATAACCTGTATTGTAATTACATGATCTTTAAGGGAATATAAAAGAACCCTTACAAGAATTCATTAAATCTTATAGAAATATCGATACTAATAAATGTCCCTTATAAAAACCAAAATGACCCATATAAAAACATACATATCTTTATAAAAATAAGAAATTACCCAATAAAAATTTAATAACCCTTTCAATAACCAGAAAGTCCCTTATGAAAAATATAATGATTCATACAATAACAAAAATTCCTATTGTTGAAATAGAATAACTCTTAAAGAGTCTATAAATAATCATATGGAAACTATATGTCTATTATTTAATTATAATATAACATTACAAAATAGGGACATTCCTTTAAAAATTTATTTTCCCTTTCAAAAAACTAATTTACTCTTATGAAATCCATGACGTCCCTTATGGTCTATTTAACATAGCATAAGAGAATCCTAGAAAATAATTAACATACACAAGAAATAAAATTATAAAATTAACATAAATAGTATGGAAATATAAAAAATACACTTATAAATTGATCTTTAACAATAGTAAAATAGAAGTGTCATTTATCAATTATCGGGGGGAAATGTAATAGTCATCCTAAACAAAAAAACTAAACTGAACATAAAAATAAATTATCAAACCCAAAATGATGATTCACCTAGTATTAAATATTCAAATCCAAAATTAAATAATTAATTTAAAATTTTCTTTTTAAAATATAATCAATATCCATTGAAATATAACATTACGAAATAATATCCTTTGATCCCATGACACTTGAGAAATAATAAATTAATGATTTTATGATTCCTTAAGACTATACATCAAATAAATATAAAACAATTATTACCCACAATAACTAGAATAAAACATGGAAAATAAATAATTTAAAATCATTTCCAACACTCCCTAGGAGATACCTATTTAACCGAGATAACACTACCACTAAGGTGCCAAGATTCAGAAGTGTCCATAATTATAAATAAATCATTATTAATAAAATAATATGAAAAGTTATATCATCATGTAATAACATTAAACATTAATGGACTAAATGGATAAAATTATATTGGAAAACTATTATGGAATATTCAATCCATGTTCCCAATTATATTCCTCTAATTAAACTTGCCTTGAAAAAACTTTAATCCCTAAAATATGTCACTGGCACAACAACTTATTATATTAATTTTAAACCTAATAAGGCCTCTCAATGATTTTTATTTAATACATCACATATTAATCACCTTTATGAAAGTATTTAGTTTTATCATTAATATATCACTAGATATAGTACCTCTACAAAACATTGTGAATATGATCAAGACATAGAAAAACTCTTAATCAACATTCAACCTCACCTATGGACCCTAAAATCACTAATTAGGAAAAAAAATATGAAGAAATATTACAAATTTGGCCAAATAATTTTTTCCCCAATGATAAAAATACTTTAAAAGTATATGATCTTTAAAATCAAATCAATAGGCATCCTCAACCAATTAACATAACACTTTTATTCTCCTTGTTCTTTATTCACCAACTTTTAAATCATCTGAAACTTCATTATTTTTCTCCCAATAAAATATAGTCTGAATACCACTAACAATATAACATTATCCAAACAAAATAGACATTTTTCGGTAACCCCAGACAATGTCTCAAATATAGCCCTCAAAATGGATGAATGATAACATCTACTATTATAAAATCCATCAATTGTAATTTTTTACTTATGATCTTATAAGAAGAAAAACGTGGGATCTAATCAAATCCTGTAGTACTTAATTATTTCACATCATGATTCAATTTTCATATGAAAAATTAGTTTTATGGTTTTTTGGGGATATATAATCTTTTTGAATTCCTCCTCATACTCTTGAGTTAAAATAAGTACATTGGTAAAAAATGATGGTCCTCAGCACCCTGTGAAGCTATACTAGCTCATTCATATTATTGAGTCCAAAGGGTTTCCTTATGACTTTTCCATTACATTATGATTTTAAAATCAAAAACATTCATTAAAAAGAAACTTTTATTTCATCTAAGATTTATCTTGTTAAAGAAAAGTTTTGTTCCCCATGGAAATTTTATCCTTAACTTGGTTTTTTATTGTTCATTTTATAGTTTCTCTTATCCTAACTCCTTTTTTTCTATTGTCTAAACATCAATTTCATATCTAAAAACTCAAAATTCTATAAATTCATTGATATAGAGTATTCAGTTTTTAGATCACAAATTCTCTAAAATTTAGATTCTGAATTCTCTACAATTCATATTTTGAATTCTCTGAAATTCAGATTCTGAATTCCCTGAAATTAACATTCATAATTCTATAAAATTCATATTCCAAATTCTCTAAAATTCAGATTCTAAATTCTTTGAAATACATGTTCTATATTCTCTGAAATTATGATTCTTTATTATCTAAAATTCTGAATCCAATTTCTCTGAAATTCATATTTTGAATTCTATGTAATATATGTTTTGAATTCTCTGAAATTTAGATTCTTAATTCTTTGAAATTTAGACTTCATATTCCTTATAATTCATACTCTGAATTCCTCAAATTTCAGACTCCAAATTTCATTGAATTCTGACCCCGAATTCATTAGAATTCAGACTCTGTGTTCCTTATGATCCAGTCACTGAATTCCTCATAATTCATACTTCGAATTCCTCATAATTTAAACTCTGAATTCCTAAGAATACAGATTCTGAATTCATTAGAATTCGGATTCCAAAATCTATAGAATTTCTGTTTTGATTTCCCTAAAAAAGAATCCAGATATTTATGATTTATAGTCTCAAAGTGTTCATTTTTTTAGACATTGAACATTATTTTCCATAAACACCAAAAAATTGGATTTGGTTATGCAATATTATTTTTCATACACTTTTTATAATTATGGAAAAATGGAATACATTAATTTTCTCATTAACCCTTGAATGAGTAAAAATTGTACCGGTCCCTCTGAGATATAATGAAAAATATGACCGTTATAGGAGGGAGCTGACTATTGTAGAAATTTATATAAATAAGATCTTATTCATAATAGCTCAACAAAAACTGAGATAACATGGATCACTAGAGATTACATGATGTTGAAGTAATTTCTAAAGAGAGAGAGACGATCATGTCTTGACCGTACTGATCATCTTGTTCAGCGTGCTTCATGTGACTCTGATTGTTGTTTTGTACAATTGAGGTCTTCTAGGGATAGGAAAACAGAGGTGCTGACTACCTTAATGCTTGAGGAATTTTTGGGATAAGAAGACATAGATTCTGACTACTTTAATGTTTGAGGGATTGTGGGGACATCAAGACAGATTCAGATATTCTTATATAGGGATAACCCTAGTGTGGATACGATATAATTTCTTGAATGTATAATTCAATGGACCTTTATCCAAGGTAGTTGGATACCATGCTCTTTGGGTTAAAATATTTCATACTTGTTACTTGTTTTGTTTCCTATTTATATTCTACTATATTTTTATGAAGGAGGAAAGTATAATCTTCCTATACATTCTTGTTATTTTTTATACTCTAATAAGTAATATTATATATTCTTTAAGGTATAATATTTTACTTGAAAACTTTTATTTATATTCATTTCCGGAACAATATTTTCGTAACATATCATGTTTGTAGAACTAAGAGGTCTTGTGAATTTATATTGTTTAACATTGTTAAACATAGTTTCCTTAAGGTTAAAAAATGAATTTTTTAAATATACAATCCCCCCTCTTGTCATTGATAATCTATATTAATATTGTGATCCTAAAATTGGTATGAGATGAGGCCTTTGAAATAATTATATTCACATATAAGTTTTCTGGATCAAGTTTTCATTTCTCTAAATATAAATTCCTTGCTTTGTTTTTTTATCCTTGTTTAAGAACATTTACTATTTACAAGTTTCTGTTGAAAGATATTTTCTTTTAGATTGTAGGAATGAATGTAGGTTAGATTGAAAATATAAATCCTACTTGACCACCTATTTTTTATGGGAATGATTATGAATATTGGAGAGATCGTATTAGGACTTTTTTATTAATATCAGAGTGGAAAATTTTTTTATGCTTACTATAGATTACAAGATTCCTGCTAAGGAAGTCATAACTTTTACTAATCATGAAAAGTCATAATATCAACTAAACTACAAGGTATGAAATAATTTTCTATATTCCATGACTAGGAATATATATAGTCAAATTTATTATTTTGATGTTTCAAATTGTATATGGATGAAATTGTAGGTTACTCATAATGGTACATCCATGGTTATAGCAACTAGAAGAGCTATCCATAGAGAATAATATCTTGGGTTTATATTTCCTTATGTAGAACAAGTGTGTATGATACAACAATGATGTATGTAAAAATTTAATAGATTACAATACATGGGTGATAATTTCTTAGATGATGATGCACTTGTGGACAAGATTATAGATATCATGCCTAATTAGTGGGAATCTATGAGAACTACTATTGATGGGAATAGAAATGTATCTTAGAAAATTATTGATGAGATTTTTGGAATTCTTCATCAACATGAGATAAGAATTAAAAGAGATGTTTATTTGAATAAGAATAATAATGGCAATGGAAGTGTATCCTTTACTACAAATAAATTCAAGATTCCTAAATGGAGTACAAGATCCAAGTTGAAGAAAGTCATTATTTTTTCTGAATCAAGTGAAAGAGAATATTCATAGACTGAGATATCTAATCTTGCTCGAAGGATGAATAATTTGGTTGGGAATAAAGACATTTAGTGTAGATATAAGAAGAAAGAAATAAAGGACAATAATGACTCTGAAGGAACTTTTTATGAATGCAAAATAGCATCGCATATAAAGCTAGATTGTCCAATGCATAAGAGAACGAATAGAAAGGAAAAGCATTCTGAGAAGAATATAAATAATTAATACAAATATAATGCTAAGAATTTTTTGAATGTTATTGACACCTATAGTGCTAGTGGTGGAGACTCTTCTGATGAATCCGCAATGTATGAATCTTTTGGTTAGATGAATGTTGGTTTACTAGCCAGATTACCCATTGAAAATCATTTTATTATAAAAAAGGTACATAATGATGAATCAATAACCAATGTATCCCAAAATTATAATTATAGTGATAATAAATATTATGAAACTTCTAATGAAGAATTATCTTTGAATGAAGATAATATATTAACGACTTATGAAGAAGTTTCTAGATTTTCTTTGCTTCTTGAGAGTGAAAATTCAAAACTCTAGAAAAAACATGATAAGGTAAATTCTAGAATTTATATTCTTACAAAAGAAGAATATTATTTTTCTAAAGATCAATATAAGAATATTTATGACTTTTAAAGTATATCCAAAAACCATTTGGAAGATAATTTTGAGAAGGATAAACTTTCAAAGGATTTAGAAAAAGTAATTTCTAAAAAAAGTACTTTAAAGACGAAATCTAGTGCTAGAACTAATGTTTTTTAGGATAAAAACATAGTAATTATACTACAGAAATAAATATTTTCCTTAATAAAGGGCTTGTTAAACATTACACTAGGTATGAATATTTTTTATAATTTGTATTCCTAAATTCAACCTGTAAGGAATAATTCAAGACGTGGTTATACTCTTTCTAAACTAGTCTTTAGTAAGAATTTTTTAGTTCCTCAAAGTGCTCCATTCTGCACTAAATGTTACTGTGGTGGGAATTTGGGACGAAAAATTATTTAAACAAAACATAACCTTTTGTTTTATAAATCTTATTTTTTGAAGAAAATGTGGATTCCTAATATTTTCCTTTATGAAGTTTCCTGATCCAAGATTGTTTGGGTTCCGAAAGTCTAACACTCTTATTATCAGGAAAATAAATATATTACAAACAACAATTCATGGTACATGGATAGTGGATGTTCCCAGCATATGGATGGTAACAAAAAAATCTTTGAAAATATTATCAAGACGAATGGAGGAAAAGTATCTTTCAGAGATATTGCTAAGGAATAAATGGTTGGTATATGTCACATCATTCTTCTTGGAAAAACATTTATTTGAAATGTCTTATTTGTTAAAGGTATTAATAATTACATTATTATAATATGTAGATTATGTGATGAAGGTTACCTTGTGAATTTTACGAATGATAAGTGTTTAGTAGACAATTCTAAGGAAGTGTTTATTAATTTTACGAATAGGCAAGAGAATGTATACACACTAAACCTAAGAGATCTTAAGATACAACATCTACATGTCTTAGTGAAATGGAATATTATTCATGGTTTTGGCATGGAAGATAAGGACACTATAATCTTTAGAAACTATGTAAACTCCCAAGGAAATAATATTTAAGGATTTACCATAGCATAGAATTGATTCTTAAAAAGATTGTGATCCTTGTGAATTTGGAAGGCAACCTAAATCATGTTTTAAATTAGTCGGTAAGTCTCAACTAATAATGCATTACAATTGGTTCATATAGATATTTTTGATCCAACACAAACTAGGAGAATTAGTGAGAAATATTATGTATTTTTCTTAGTTGATAATTACACAAGAATTACATGGGTCTATTTTCTAGCAATGAAATCTGATGATTTTTCTTATTTCAATATTTTTTTATCCCTAGTTTAAAAAGATAAAAAAAATCCATTGATAACTATTCATAGTTAACGTGGAGGAGAATTTAAAAATTCTGATTTTCAAACATTTTGTAGATGAAAAGGTATTACTCATAATTTCTTAGCACCAAGAACCCCTCAACAAAATGGTGTTGTTAAAAGAAGAAATCGAGTTCTTCAAGAGATAACTGGAACCATGTTGAGTGAATATTTGATATCTAAACACTTTTGGGATGAATCTGTTAGTAATTATTGTTATACTATAAATCGAGATTTGATTAGATCCTTTCATTAAAAAACCAGTTATGAGTTATAGAATGGTAGAAAACCTAGACTTTCCAACTTCAAGGTATTTGGTTGCAAAATATTCATTTTGAATACTAATGATAATTTATATAGTTTCACTCCCAAATCTGAGGAAGGATGTTTCCTAGGATACACCACAACCTCAAAGGCTTATAGGGTTTTGAAAAAAACACAAGTACTGTTGACGAAATAGTACATGTCATATTTGATGAAACTGGTCTCTTTTTTTAAACCTCAACATAAATCTAGAGATAAGTTTTCAAAACCTGATTATCTACCCTTTATAGAAGATATTTTTGTTATGGAAAAATTTCAGGAAAATATTTCTGAAGAATTTACCCCAGAAGACATCCTACCATATTTTAATGAACATGTTTTACAAAACTCAAATCAGTTATTTCTTAAGAATCATCCCAGGGATAACATAATTGGTGATGTTAATCATCCTGTAAGGACTAGAAGTTCCTTAAGATATGATGTAGAACATCTATCATTACTTTATCAATTAAAACTTAAAATTGCTGATGAATATATATGTGATAAAGAATGGATTAAATCCATACAAGATGAGCTAAATGAATTTGAACGGAATAAAGTCTAGACCTTTGTTGAAAGACATAAGTAAACATCTTTTATTGGAGTAAAATGGGTCTTCAGAAATATGTGTGTTGAAAATATAATTATAGTATAAAATGAAGCAAGATTAGTTGTTAAAAGATATAATCAACAAGACGGAATATAACATCAATACACCTATGATCCGGAATCTAGAATTTAATCTATTCGTATATTACATTCCTTTACAGCATTCATTAATTTTAAACATTTTTAAATGGATGTTAAATGTTCTTTCCTTAACAGTTATGTTCAAGAAGATGTTTTTGTTAACCAACCTCCTAGTTTTGAAGTTATAAAACATCATGAACATGTTTTCAATATTACCAAAGATTTATATGTATTTAGAAAATCCCCTAGATCCTAGTATGATAGACATAACATATTTTTGTGACAAAAAAATTACATTAAGGGAAATGATGATCCAACTCCCTTTATAAAGAAAGATAAGAAAAATGATTTGATTCTTCAAATGTATGTTTATGACATTATATTTCGTTCGACTCAGCATTCTTTAACTGATATGTTTGCGAATCTAATGAAATCTATGTTTGAAATGAGTATGATAGGTGAGTTAACATTTTTTTATTAATTTCCAAATATTAAAAAAATGAGAAAGAATTTATATATCCCAACATAATTATATTAAATATATTCTTAAAAATTATGTAGATGACAACACTAAGAGAATAAGTACTCCCATCGGAACCTCAAATTCACTTGATCTTAATGAAGCTGTGAAACCAGTGCATCAAAAAAACATTTAGAGATATGCTAGAAAGTCTACTATACATTAAAACTAGTCATACAAACATAATGTTTTCAGTATGGTAATGTGTTAGATATCAATCCAATCCTAATTAATCTCATTTTAATGTAGTGAAAATGATTTTTCACTACATAAAGGGATCCATGGATTTTAGACTCTTTTTAATATCTCGAAAGGACTTTATTAAAAAAAATTCAGATGCTGACTTTGGTAGATGTAGAAAGGATATAAAAAGTACATCTGGAACTTATCTTTTCTTTAAAGATTCATTAGTTTCTTGGTCAAGAAAAAGAAAAAACTCATTATCACATTCCACTACAAAAGCTGAATATGTTGCAACTGGAAGTTGTTTTGCTCAGGTGTTGTGGATGCAACACAAACTCACAGACTATGGTATGAGTTTTACCAAAACCGAAATATTTTGAGATAGTACTAGTGTCATTGCCTTAGGTAATACACTACACATAACTCTTCTGAAAGGCACATAGATATTAGGCATCACTTTTTTAGGGATCAAAAAAAGTAAATGTAATTCTTTAATTAATCATAACTCAAGATCAAATTTCTGATATTTTCACAAAATATTTACTATATAATAGTATAAGTCCCCCACCATAAAAATTACGTAATATTGAGTTATTTCAAGAATACACATTGAGGATCATTTCAGGTTTAGAGTTTTATAGAATTAGATCCTAAATCATGCATTACACTCCACATTTAAACAATGTGGTTGCATAAAATATAGTACTAATTTTTCCCATCATCGAAAACATATTTAAAATAAAACATAGATTCTTTTTTGAAACTTCCTTGACACTATCATCACATCATGTACCTTTCCCTTGACCTGTGAAAAACATTTCAAAACATGGGATGAGCATAAAAATCTCAGCAAGGGTTGTAAAAGTACCAAATGAAAACATTATTCAATGTATGAAATCATACTTTACTCGTAAAACATTAAAATTTTAACATACCTCATCAAATCATGAATAAATCATAGAAATCATAAGCCATAAATGTAACATGAGGCATTCATAATATTCATACATAGGGAGTGATAGAGATGATATTTTCAATATATTTTATCTAAATTTCAATGATTTAGTCCTCACCAATTTTTCATTACATGTTAAGTTGCATCATTTTTGGAATATTATTGTATTTTGAGCTAAATTGTGAAAATGACTTAATTATAGATTTTAAGCAGTTTTTGACTTGTCTGAGTTTTCTTTCATATCATTTTAACTACTTATCCAATTCGGCTGATTCGTTTTTTTGGGAACCCCTAGAATGTTATCTTCATATATGTAAACTGGATCAAGAACTAAATCGTCCATAAAGGGTCCAAATAAATCATTCTTTGGGAATAGTTTGCATGTTCGGATTTGTGGAGCCCACTTTGATAAATGGATCATAACATCGGCTACAAGTTTCCAATGTCATTAGTTCCAACTGGTAGTGAAAGAGGACTCCATGTCTCGCCTTCATGATTAATTTCAAGGACAAAATCGATCATTAGGGCATACAATGATCGAGTCAAACAAGTGTGAGATGAAAGGTCTCCTCGTGCAGAGAAAGGGTCGTGGAGTAATTAATTCATAACATTTTCAACACGTCTCCAAAGCGGCTGAAATGTTTTGGACCGACGGAGAACATATTTATAAACAACTCTTTAGGAGGGTCCAAAGGTTGATTCGGCCGAGAGGTGTTCCAAACCGAAACATATTTCGGGCTGACAGAATCTGGACAAAAGATTTCCAGCCCTCCTCCCCTATTCTCCCTATCTCTTCATTCATTTCAAGGGGGGTTGGATTTGTGGAGACAATGATGATGATGGTGTACACTATTGCTGGAATGGAGGTGATGTGGGCTGATTAAGTGATGCGAGGCTAAACACCAAGTGGTTGCTGACGACGACAACCGACAGACACTCCCTTCCGAGTTTTGATCTTTATGTGTAATCTCTGTTGCATCTCCTTTGAATTTATATTCCTTGAATGACGGCGGTTGTTTTATTTCTTGAATATATTTTCAACTTGTTTGTTCTGGATGGTTTCCCAATCTATAAAATAAAATAGTCGATTTCACTATTTAAATTTCTTCGGTGAGGTCTTACCGTTGAGTGTAGTGATTTCGGTTAGGTTTGGTTATTTGAAGGTCTTTAAATAATTATATCACTTTTATAGGAGGGGAAAAATCATATCGAGGTCTTAATATGATATCTTTGCCAAATAAGGTGTTTATCCAGAGATATTTGGGTAGGCATTGAGAGATTCATTATAGATATAATTTTAAACAAGGAAGAGGGGAGTGACCGGGAGGTTAAAGCTTGTCTGTAACCACTGTTTTGATTCTGGTTTAAAACGCATTTTATTTCCAATTAATTTTCTATCTCATTCTATAATTTTCTTTCTCTTTAGTTTTTTTTATTTTATGTTCTTGAGTCTTTAATCAAATCCCCAATTTTCTATTTCATGTGAAAACAAACCAACAAAAAAAGTGTCAGTCAATCAACTCAAATTGCAACCACCTCGAGAGACAATCCAGGGACTTCTATATTTCATTTTTTTGGGGAAAAATTAATTGATTGGGGATTTCATGAAAAATAATCCTAACATTAACTGGCGCCATTGCCGGGGAGGTTGATTGAGTTGATTTTTGTGAAAATTGTTTTTGCATGACCCGAAATTATAACCCAAAATTGTTCCCATTGGATTCTGAAATGGATAGAACTTTTCACTATAGGGATAGAGCTACTAGAAATCACATTGTACCAAGTTGTGAATCTTCTAATAATGTGCTTAGAAGAAACCTGGTAGAAATTGAAATTCCAATGGCTGAAAATAGAACCATGAACGAATTGTCTACATCTTATGATGCAAATCAAGAAAATCCTGTTGAATATCCTGAGGCACCTGTTGGGTTTGAAATTAAATCTGGTTTCACTCACCAACATCCAAAATTTAATGGTTTTCCTAGGGAAGAGCCACATAAACACCCTCAGGAATTTAGTTATCTTTGTGTCATCATGAAACCCCAGGGAATTGATGCAAATCAAATGAAATTGAGGTATTTTTCTTTTTCGTTAGATGGAGTTTCCAAAGAATGGTTTTTCAATTCATATTCTACTTTGATTAGGGATTGGAATGAATTGGAAAATCATTTCCTTGAAACTTTTTTCCCAGCTTCTAGAACTGCATCCATTAGAAAGGAGATTTGTGGAATAGGCAAACTCAAGGTGAAACATTTCTTGAGTACTGGGAATGCTTCAAAATATTTGTTTGAGTTGCCGCCACCATCAAATTAGTGACCAACTTTTGATTCAATATTTTTATGAGGGATTGTGTCTTACTGATAGAAGCATGATTGATGCTGCTGCAGGAGGGGCTCTAGTTGACAAAACACCAACTGCTGCTAGGACATTAATTGAAAACATGGCCCAAAATTCTCAATAGTTTGAAAGAAGAGGCCTTCTTCATGTGAAATCTTCCCATGAGTTCCCCATTGCTAGTCATGAAAACAATATGATTGCGAGTCATCTTTTTGATCTTACCACCATGGTGAGGTCAATGATGTTATCCAGTACCCTACCAACTCCACCCAAACCTGAAGAAACATTTCAAATGAAAGTCTAATGTGGAATTTGTTCTTCCAATTACCATTTTAGTGACCAATGCCCTCAAATGCAGGAACCTTCTGAAAACTGCAATGCTGTTTTTCCTGGAAAACCCTTTCAATCAAACCAACAAAGGCCATTTAAATAAAATCAAAATTTCAATCAAGGCTGGAACAACCACTCTAATGAAATATTTCAACAGCCTGAACAACCTAGATGCTTCTTCCAAGGACAATCAAGAAATTCACAACCAAGATATTTCAATGAGCAAGCCAATGCTCATTCTGGAAGAAACTTTCAGGCTGCCCCTCCCACTCAAAATTCATAGAGTAATATTGAAGATGCAATGAGGAAAAAAACATGAGGAAATGAAACAAACACAAGACCAATAACAAAACATGTTGAATACCCTAATGACTCAAATGGGTTAACTTTCGTCTGATCTTAGTTGCATAAAAAATAAAATGAGTAGAGGTTTTCCCTCACAACCCCAAGTGAATCCGAGAGATAAAGGGAAGGAAAATGTGAGTGAAATTGAACTTAGGAGTGGAAAACAATTGAATACCCCTCAAATGGAGAAACCAAAACCTGTTTTTGAAACTGCTGTTGAGAATCCCACCACTAATGGAAATGCTGTAAATTCTAAATGTTCATTGAAGGGAAACACAATTTCAAGAGAATAAATGTTTCTTGAAAGAAAAAAGAGGGATTGTAAGAGGATGTCTGGACCTTTTGTTTCTCAAAGAAGTTCTCAAAATAGCCTTGAAACAACCAAACCACCATTGCCTTACCCTAGGAGTGAACCACCAGTGAAGTCGAGTGCTGAGAAAGAGTTGGAAAAGGAGGTTTTGGAAACTTTTAAGAAAGTTCAAGTCTATATACCTTTTCTTGATGCTATAAAAAAAATTACAAGGTATTCAATGTTTTTTAGGGAAATGTGTACCCACAAGAGGAAATTCAAAGGAGGTGAAAAGGTCAACTTTGGGAGGAATGTTTCATCCATGATCCAGCATGATTTTCCTGTCAAATGTAAAGACCCAGAAAATTTTACCATTCCTTGCACCATTAGAAAATGTGAATTCAAGGATGTTATGCTTGATTTGGGGGCCTCCATCAATGTTATGCCACATTCTATTTACTCATCTCTTCATGTTGGAGAATTGAAACCCTCTGGGATCATCATTCAACTTGCTAACCGAAGTGCCACAAAACCTGCTGGAGTTATTGAGGATGTTCTTGTTCAGGTGAGAGACATGCTTTTTCCTATGGATTTCCATGTCTTAGATATGGAAGATGATAGGTTTAGTACCCATGCACCTCTCATTCTTGGGAGACCATTCCTAAAAACTACAAAAGAAATCATCAATGTTCAAAAGGGAACACTTTCACTGGAGTTTAGCAGAGAGGTTGTTCATTTAAATATTTTTCAGTCCATGAAACACCCAGTTGAGGATCATTCATCCCCCCTAGTGAACATGATTGATTGGTTTTCCACTGATATGTTCCCTGATTTTTCATGTGATGAGAAACTAGCTGATATTTTTGATGATGGAAATTAGTTTGTTGCTAAATCTGATCAACAAGAGGAGGAAAATGGAGCTGATGATGAGTCTTGGAATGGTGAGATGGCTTTGCAAGATTCTATTGATCTCAACATTAAGTAAGATGTCTCCCTATAAATCCATCGTGCTGCTGGTGGTCTCCTAGGAGAAATTGAAAATTTTCCACTAGAATCAAATTCCGAGAACATTGAAATTGATATTCATGGCGACTCTCCTTTAAATTATGTAACCCCACTAAACAACCACACATGTAAACAATGTTCCTTGATCAATGAAAATACACCAGCAAAGTTAGAGTTGAAACCACTTCCTGAGAATCTCAAATATGCTTTCTTAGGTGAAAATGAAACATTCCCTGTTACAATTTCAAATGACTTGTTGAAGGACCAAAAGAATCAATTGATAGGAGTCCTCAAAACCCACAAGAAATCTATTGGATGGACTCTATCTGATTTAACTGGAATCAGCCCCTCAGTGTGCATGCATAGAATTTTCTTGGAAGAAAATGTTAAAATGGTGAGACAATTTCAATGGAGGTTGAATCCAACACTTTTTGAGGTTGTTAAGAAGGAATTTACCACCCTTTTAGCTGCTGGAATTATTTTTCCCATCTCTGATAGTCAATGGGTGAGTCCAATCAATGTAGTTCCCAAAAAAGGTTGCTTCACAATCTCAGAGAATGAATTTGGTGAGCATGTTCCTGTTAGGATTCCATGTAAATGGAGAATGTGCATTGATTACAGGAGGTCAATTTGGCTACGAGGAAAGAAAACTTTCAACTTCAATTTCTTGATCAGGTCCTTGAAAGACTGGCTGGAAAAACCCATTATTGTTTTCTGGATGGATTCTCTGGTTATTTCCAAATTCATATTGCCTCAGAGGATCAAGAAAAAACCACATTAACATGCCCATTTGGAACATTTGCTTATAGGAGTATGCTCTTTGGTTTGTGCAATGATCCTGGAACTTTTCAAAGGTGTATGATGAGTATTTTATCTGATTTTATTGAAATATGCATGAATGTTTTTATGGATTACTTCACTGTTTATGGTTCATCATTTGAAAGTTGTTTGGAAGGTCTGGCTCATGTTCTTGAAAGGTGCATTGATAAGAACCTTGTTATTAATTATGAAAAATGTCATTTCATGGTGGGTAAAGGGATTTTTCATGGACATGTTGTGTCTTTGGATGGAATTCAAGTTGATAAGTCCAAAATTGAGGTCATTTCTTCATTGCCACACCCAAAAAGAATCAGATATGTGAGATCTTTTCTTGGTCATGCTGGTTTTTATAGGAGATTCATTAAGGATTTCAGTAACGTGACACTTCAATTGTCTAGATTGCTCTAGAAAGACACCCCATTTTTCTTTGATGAAAAGTGTAGATAGGACTTTGGGGGGATGAAACAAAAATTTATTACTCCTCCAATTGTTCAACCTCCCAAAAGGGACTTTCCTTTTGAGATCATGACTGATGCATCTGACTTTTCTCTTGGGTTTGTTTTAAGTCAAAGGTTGGAAAAGAAATCTCATGTGATTGCCTATGCCTCAATAACATTAGATCAGGCCCAATCAAACAACAAAACAACTGAGAATTAGCTGTTTTCTATTGTCTTTGCTTTGGACAAATTTAGATGTTATCTTCTGGGATCTAAGTTGATTGTTTTCACATATCATTCTACAATAAAAATTTTGGTGAAGAAACATGATGCAAAACCAAGACTTTTGAAATGGATTTTGTTGTTACATGAGTTTGATGTTGAAATAATGGACAAGAAGGGAAGTGAAAACCTTGTTGTTGATCATTTGAGTAGGATACCATCTGTTTCGAATGGGGATCATCAGATCTATCTTCCAATTAAAGAAACATTTCCAGATGGGGATTTGTATGCTTGTCAAACTGAAAGGCCATGGTTTGCTGATATGGTGAATTATTTAGCTTCGGATGATGTTCCCCACTGGTTTTCCAATACTCAATTTTCTAAACTTTTGAGTGATTCAAAGCATTACATTTGGGATGATCCTTACTTGTGGCATGTTGGTAGTGATCAAATGATAGGGAGATGCATTCCAAATTTTGAATTCCAATCTGTCCTAAACTTTTGTCACACATTGAGCTGTGGAGGACACTTTCGGCATCAAAGAACTGCAATAAAGGTGTTGGATTCTGGTTTGTATTGGCATACCATTTTTAGAGATTCTTTTGATTTATGCTGGACATGTAGAAATTGTCAATTTCAAGGTTTCATTTCCAAAAGGAATGAGATGCCACAACAACCTCTGTTGTTTTGTGATGTATTTGATTTTTGGGGTATGGATTTCATGGGACCTTTTCTCAATTCATTTGGATATCTTTACATTTTACTTGTTGATGATTATGTATCCAAGTGGGTAAAAGCTATTCCCATAAGAGCTGATGATGCAAAAACTGTGTCCAAGTTTGTGAAGGGAAATATATTTTTAAGGTTTGGGTTCCCAAAGTTCTTGATTACGGATCAAGGTACTCATTTTTGTAACAAGACTTTGGAATCACTATTTAAGAAGTATGGAGTTCATCATAGGGTCTCTACACCCTATCAACCCCAAACAAATGGAATGGCTGAGTTGTCCAATAGAGAAATCAAACAAATTTTGGAAAAAACTTTGAACCCAAATAGAAAAGATTGGTGTTTGATACATGATGATGCACTATGGGATTATAGGACTACATTCAAAACCCCAATTGGCATGTCACCATTTAGATTAGTCTATGGAAAGGCTTCTCACCTTCCGGTTGAGTTAGAACACAAAGCTTTTTTGGGCTGTTAAAAGATGTAACATGAATCTGTTTTCTGCTCGGGAAGAAAGAAAATTTTGTTTGCAGGAGCTGGAGGAGATCAGAAATAATGCATATGAAAGTTCTAGGCTATACAAGGAACGAACCAAATCATTTCATGATGAGATGATTCTAAACAAAAACTTCAAGGAAGGATACAAAGTGATGCTGTTTGATTCCTGGTTGAAGCTGTTCCCGGGTAAATTTCGTTCCAAATGGTCTGGTACATTCATTGTTACTCATGTTTTTCCATTTGGTGCAATCTAGATTAAATAACCAAGCAATGGGACACCATTCACAGTCAATGGGCAAAGGTTGAATCTGTTTAGAGATAATGTTCATGATCTTCTGGGGGAGGAGATCCATCTTCATAAAGAATAATACAATTGATGCCAGGTTGTCTTTTTCCTTCTCACATTTTTTTTGTAATGTCTTTGATTTCTTGAATATCATATTCATATAATTTCATTACACAATGGGGAAATTTCATAAAATAATTGTGGGGGAGGAACATGCTGGGTAGATTAGGATTTTGTGTTCTTTCATTTTATTTTTTTTTCTTTTCTTTTCTCTCTCTTTCAATTTTTGGTGTGTTCTTTTATTTTTCAAACTATGTGTGTTTTATTTAAAATTTTGAAAAACATTTGAGCTTCCATGATGATCTTTTAAAACCCTATAAATGATTGAACCAATTGGTCCCTTGAATCTGGTTATAAATGAATGCTGAAAAAGACACTGTTTCAAGTTCCAAAATTTAGAAAAAACCATTGAATTTTGAATTCCATTCCATGAATGCTGTCTAATATTGAAAACCACTTTCCTGTGATTATTTTGAACAGATTTTTCATCTTCTTCACATTCATCCTACTTCTTGAGTGAACCAATGAATACTTGTTTGATTGAACCTAAACGTTATCTTTTTCTATCAAAACATGAGGGCTAAGGTGAGTGTGATTGAATTTATTGAGGCAATTTGTTTGTGATTGAAAGCCCCTTTTCACAATTATCCCTTTTATTATGGCCCACCTTTTACATTATATCTTTCTTGAGCCCTTAGTTTCCATGTACTAGCTTTTAGATAGCCACATCACAAGCCATTTTCCATTTCCAGCCTGCTCTGGAAGTATAAATGCATGGTCTAGTTGAACTCAAGTATGGGGGAGATGACTTGTGGTGTTCTGCATCATCTGGTTTTTCCTTGGGTGGTTATCTAAACAATGAGGAGATATGTCTTCTGTTGAAAGATGTTTGATTTCTGAGAGTTGTACCTGTCTGGAGCTCTCGAAGGAAGATAGTTGTGCCTATATGGAGCTCTCAAGGATGAGAGTTGTGCCTATCTGGAACTCTCAATTGAAGAGAGTTGTGCCTGTCTGGAGCCCTTGATGGAAGAAAGATTTTCCCAATCTGGAGCTAAAAAGAAGAGAAATGTAACTGTTGCTGCTGAAATTTGGATGGAATGAGGTGGAAAAGATATTCTCAGGGATTCTCAAATATGACTTTCATTGGAGGAGAGTAAGGAGGATTCCAAACATGACTCAAGATTAGATTCATGTATTTTTTGCTTCCAAAATGATCCAATACCTCCTTATTCGGCTTCAGAATTTTAGACATTTGAGACCCACCCACCTTTATCAATATAACATCCTTGAGAAGCCCTCAAGATTATCACATTTTTCTTGGCTCACATCTGGTATAGATTTAGAAATTTTTCAAGACTATGATGATTGTTGCATGTTTTCTTGAGAGAAGCTTTGTTGGAAATAAATATTTGTGTTGAGAGAAACTTTTTGTGAGGTGACTATGTTAAGTGAATGAGAGGAGAAAATGAGTTGAAATAGATTGAATGAACTGAATTTAAAACAAGAATAATTTTTTATGAGGCATTATATCATTTGATTCTTGTTGGTTGAATGGTGAACCTCATTGGTTTATATTTTGAATATGCACTGATTTGGTTTTAATGGTCACTTGTCTAGGAGACCAAGTTGTAAGTGTGGGGTAATTGATAGAGCTGATATTTTCAATATATTGTATCTAAATTTAAATGATTTATACCTCACCAATGTTTCATTACATGTTAAGTTGCATCATTTTTGGAATATTGTTGTATTTTGAGCTAAATTGTGAAAATTCCTTAATTCTGGATTAAAGTAGTTTTTGACTTGTCTGCGTATTTGGTAATATCTTTTTAACTACTTATCAAATTCGA
This sequence comes from Viscum album, assembly GCA_963277665.1. Classification (NCBI taxonomy): domain Eukaryota; kingdom Viridiplantae; phylum Streptophyta; class Magnoliopsida; order Santalales; family Viscaceae; genus Viscum; species Viscum album. The sequence goes on from OY728148.1 coordinate 911,289,401, forward strand.
CTGATTCGTTTTTTTAGGAACCCCTAGAATGTGGTCTTCATATATGTAAACTGGATAAAGATCTAAATCGTCCATATAAGGGTCCAAATAAATCATTGTTTGGGAATAGTTTGCATGTTCGGATGTATGGAGCCTTCTTCAATAAATGGATCATAACATCGGCTAAATGTTTCCAATGTCATTAATTCCAACTGGGAATGAAGGAGGACTCCAAGGCTCGACTTCATGACTAATTTCAAGGTCCAAAGCGATTATTAGTGCTCACTATGATTGAGTCAAACAAGTGGGAGATGAAAGTCTCCTCGGGCATAGAAAGGTCCGTGGAGTAATTAATTCATATCATTTTCAACACGTCTCCAAAGTTGCTGAAATTTTGTGGACCGACGGAGAACATATTTATAAACAACTCATTAGAAGGGTCCAGAGATTGATTCGGCCAGGAGGTGTTTTAAACAGAAGCATATTTCGGGCGGACAGAATCTGGACAGAGGATTTCTAGGCATCCTCCCCTATTCTCCCTATCTCTTCATTCATTTCAAGGTGGGGTTGGATTTGTGGAGACAATGATGAAGATGGTGTACACTCTTGCTGGAATGGAGGTGATGTGGGCTGATCAAGTGATGCGAGGCTAAACACCAAGTGGTTGCAGACGACGAAAACCGACAGACACTCACTTCCGAGTTTTGATCTTCATGTGCAATTTCTGTTGCATCTCCTTATAATTTATATTTCTTGAATGACAGCGGTTGTTTTCTTTTTTGAATATATTTTCAACTTGTTTGTTCTGGATGGTTTCCCAATCTATAAAGTAAAATAGTCGATTTCACTATTTAAATTTATTTCTGTGAGGTCTTACCGTTGAGTATAGTGATTTCGGTTAGGTTTGGTTATTTGAAGTTCTTCAAATAATTAGATCACTTCTATACGAGGGGAAACAATCATATTGGGGTCTTAATATGGTATCCTTTCCAAAAAAGGTGTTTATCTAGAGGTATTTGGGTAGGCATTGAGAGATTCATTAGGGATATAATTTTAAACAAGGAAGAGGGGAGTGTCCGGGAGGTTAAAGCTTATCTATAACCACTATTTTGATTCTAGTTTGAAACCCATTTTATTTCCAATTAATTTTCTATCTCATTCTCCAATTTTCTTTCTCTTTAGTTTTTATTTATTTTCTGTTCATGAGTCTTTAATCAAATCCCCAATTTTCCATTTCATGTGAAAACAAACCAACAAAAAAGTGACAGTCAATCAACTCAAATCGCAACCTCCTCGAGAGACAATCCAGGGACTGCTGTATTGCATTGTTTTTGGGAAAAAATTAATTGATTGAGGATTTCATGACAAATAATCCTCACATCAGGGAGTAACCCTCATGGTTACGTTTGGAATACCCATAACTATATATTCCTTAAATCTCTTCAGAGAAACCTTAACGTTTAACCTCTTCGTATTACCCAATGCATTGGAGAGCTATATCTGGCTCACCCGCCCTTAGTTTATCACGGAACCACCCGTCTTCATAAACAATTCTCAAGAACCATAACATAATCATATCACATAAAAATTCATAAAGGAAACATTACATTCCCATATTTCAATCACAAGATATCAATACAACACATTGATATAATAAAAAAAATATCAAAACCATTTTCAATACCAAAATAAAAGAGATGTAAAACATGGTATTTATTTTTCATTTAAAAAAAGGTTATGGCTTGTAGAGGATGCCGAATCTCAAATAATGGTCACGGCTATAGAGAATTCATTGTCGCCACATATGTATGAAAAAAACATTTCCTTTTGTTGTTTAGTAAAATGCTTCATATAAAAATATTAATTTTGAATAAACTTAAAAGTCAGAGGGGTTTATACACCGTGTAAAAGAAAGTTGTGTATAAAATAAAATATGCCTTAATTAATGGGGATTGAGAATAAGTAACTTACAAAGATAATTTTTTTAAATTAAATAGATCTATTATGTGTATTCACTATATGTACACATAAATAAAGTACAAATACAACATAGTAAATAAAAATATCATGACATAATTTGAATGTAGGAGATTAACCAAAAGAACAGAAATTGGGTTAAAAGTTCCCTTACCTCAGGTTCGACTTGACTCGATCATTCTTGAACCTCTGGAATCATAAACATGAGTTAATTTCTACTTGAATAAGATCCTTTTTAATGTTCATTATTTCTTTTTATATGACTTATTACAATGTTATTAACACTATGTAATTATTTATGTTAATAATGGTCGTTTTGTCGATCATTGGTACTTGAGTCAAAAATAAACACTTTATAATTACAAGTTGTTCATGTATCCATTATATCCAAAGATATATTCATGATATCGAAATCATAGATATCGTATATATCCAGTATATACATGACTTAATAATATTACATATCATTTAGAGGTATGAAATGTAATGCACCGTTCATGGAGACCGTAAGTCGTTCGTACGCATGAATGCTACTTTCATTTCTATTTCGTATTTTATGGTATGGAATCATAATTATACAAAGTTATATTATAATTCCAGTATAATATCATATATAATATCATTGAATCCATCCTTTATACATCCCAGAAATGGAATTAACGAATCAAATCACTTTGAGGGGGCGGTAGTCCGCACTTCCTAAAATGAAGATATTGCATTTACCCATAATGGAAACCATAATGGTATGCCATAAATGAAAAATACAGAATAATAAGGAAAAAATAAACATATTATATATCATATATTAATATAGTGACACCTTAATGTCCAACATTGTTGGTGTTAGAAGAATATTGAGCAATCATCATTTCATGAGGCAAAAATTTTCCATCCACTGAAACAGTATTCTCTTTAACCATTAGATGTAGGTGTGTGTAAGTGTAGCTAGAATCCTTCTTATAACATCATCCTAGTATATTGAAGATACTTTTTTCGTTACAATAGGAATGAATAAAAAGAGTTTAGGGGGCTGGAATTGCAAAATAAAACAAAAGAACATTAGAGAAGACATTACCTTTAAATCGGGTAACTCGTCTTGGTTTGACCAATAGGGATTCTTAAGGAGCTTTCTACCTAAGGTAAGGCTTCTAGGATGAATAGAGGGATGTGGAGAGATAAAATTAGTGGAGAATGGCTGAGAAAAATCCTTGATAAGTGTGGGTAAGGAGGTATAGGTGGGGGCCTTTTATAAGAGGAGAGGAGGGGCACTATTGGAATGTTATAAAATGATACTCTATATTAAAATGAGTTTCGACTTTTAAAGGTCCCAAATTGATATATTTCTAAGATATGGTGATAAGGGTTAGAAATATACCCATCCAATAGGTCTTTGACAAGTGTATGTTTTAGATTTTACATTATATTTTCATCTTATATAAATCATTCACTAATGAGGTAATCACTCCATCATCATGATGTCATAAATAATTTAATTTATTTAATGTATAAAAAATATAAAAAAATACTATGATATAGAAAATCTTTTAATATTTTTAATTACTATTTATATTATAAGAGATACTTTTTTTAGACAATATTAAATATGTTTTTCTCAGATGATACACTCTTTAGTGATATTCTCCTTTCTTAAAAAAAGATAAAGTGTCACATTCAACCAAAAGTGATTCCATGGGGTCCCTAAGTTTGGAAAAAGGCATCCCATGGTCATACATGACACAAAATGTTGCATTAGGACACATTCTGGTGTCATTTTTTATTATTATGATATTATTTTATTATCCTTAACTACCCGATTACTAATTAATCAAGATAATTAATGATAATTACCATCGTTACTATTCATAATGTCCAAAAACAAAAGAGTCTTAATTAAAGAATTTGTACCTTATGATTCAAATATGGAATCCATTTTACCAAATTCGAAACATAGAAATTGAAGTAATGAATTAAAAAATAATTCCCACTGTCAAAACAAATAGCGGGTTTTTTTGAAACAATATCTATAAAAAGTTTGGCACTTGTTTATGTCCAATTCCAAAGTGAAATTAATTCTAATGAACACCATTGGAATTAATGGTAAAAATATATTCTAATTACACTTAAAAAAAATTAAAAGATAACCTATCAATGTAATTAAATTTGATGAAAAAGCAGTTTTGATGAAAAATTGAGTATTTTTCACTAGTCATTATAAAATGAACATTGTCAGAAAAACACCAAAAATTTATCCAAAGTAAATTTCAATGTCCCAATAATAATGAATAGGATTATTTTGAAAAAGATCTTATAAAATTGTCAAAATATAGATTTAAAAATGATTCACCATCAAAAGGAGGTAAAATAATATTTTAAAAATATTAGAGAATTCTATGCTTAGGAATGTAATTATTCTCATTTTATGCCTATAAAACACTATCTAATCCATAAATAGACATAGGTAAGAATATATATTTTTAATTACTTACTTGGGATGTTAAATCCTTCTGCCCTTTAGAAAATTACAGCCCCTCAATTTATTTACTTATCGAATAAGTGGGGGTATTTATCCCTCATTGCATTTTCAGATTCCCATGATGCCTCTTCAATCATGTGGTTTTTTCAGCAAATCCTTTACTTGATGAGTCACCTTATTTTGCAACACTTTCTCCATGTGTTAAAGAATCTAGACTGGTTGTTCCTCATATGATACATTCTCTTCCAACTGAACTACCTCTGTACTCAAAACATGAGATGGATCTGGAATGTACTTCTTTATCATTGAAACATGAAAAAAAATTGTGTTCCTGAGATAAACTCGGAGGTAAAGACACTCTATGTGCAACTAATCCAACTCTCCCCGGAATTTCATATGGTCCAATGAACCTTGGACTCAGCTTTCCATTCTTACAAAATTGAATCACATTTTTCCATGGAGATACTTTGAGAAAAACATGATCACCTACATCAAAAGATATATCCTTCCTCCTGTTATCTACATAACTCTTCTGCCTACTCTGAGCTATTCTCATGTGTCTATGTATCAGCTGAACTTTTTTTGCCAACTCATCTACCAATTTTGGTCCCATCAACTTCCTTTCACCCACTTCGTCCCAGAAAGCTAGAGTTCGACACCGGTTCCCATATAATTCCTCAAATGGTGATATCTGTATACTGGAATGAAAACTATTATTATAAGAAAACTCATCAAAATAAAGATGTTTGTCCCAACTTCTATGATAATACATCGAACAAGCACATAGCATATCCTTCAAAGTCTGAATCATTCATTCTGACTGCCCATCTGATTGGGGATGAAAAAGCTGTACTAAAATTTAATTCATTACCCAATGACTTATAAAAGCCTTTTCAAATGTTATAAGTGAACTTGGGATCACGTTCACATAAAATGGAGAGCTGAACTCCATGTAACCTAGCTATCTCTTTAATATAAAAACGGGAAATTTGATCTAGGGAAAAAGTATCTCGTATAGAAATGCATTGAGCAGATTTAGTTAAGCAATCAACAATAGCCCATATTGCATTATTACCTCAAGGAGTCTTCGGCAATCCCACAACAAAGTCCATGGATATATTCTCCCATTTCCACTCTGGCACTAGTAAAGGATGAAACATCCCATTCGGTAGCTGCTGCTCTGCTTTAACCTGTTGACAAGGAAAACACTTCACAGTAAAATCAGCAATATCTCTTTTCATTCCGTCCCACTAGTAATACTCCCTAAGATCTCTATACATCTTAGTACTGCATGGATGAACTGAAAACGGAGAACTTTGAGATTCACATAAAAACTCTCTCTTCAACTATGAATCACAAGGAACACACAATCTCTTCCCAAATTTCAAAACACAATAATTATCAATGTTGAATTCAGGAAACATACCCTTCTGAACCTACTCTACCTTTTTCTGCAACTCACTGTCTTGCTTCTGTGCTTATTTAATTCTATCTGATATAGAAGATTTCACTGATACCTGAAAAAAAAACAGATGGACATCTTACACCAACAACTTCTATGTCAAATTTCATCAAATCATTAACCAGAGGATTGCGTTTCAAATGCAACATTGTTAATTACGCTTTAATTTTTTGACTCAAAGCATCAGCCACTTTATTTGCTTTTCTAGGATGGTAAACAATTTTACAGTCATAATCCTTGATTAATTCTAGCTATCTCCTCTGTCTCATGTTCAATTATTTCTGAGTGAATATATACTTTAAACTTTTGTGATCAGTATATATTTCATACTTTACACCATACAAATGATGCCACCAAAATTTTAAAGTGAAAAAAACAGAAGGTAATTCCAAATCATGTGTGGGGTAATTTACCTCATGAGTTTTCTACTGACATGAAGAATAAGAAATTACCAGATCATTTTTAATTAGGATGCAACCAAGTCCTTTCAATGAAGCGTCATTGTGGATAACAAACTCCCCATTCTTAGAAGGTAGTGCCAAAACTAGATCATTCACCAATATCCTTTTCAGTTCCTTTAAACAATCATCACATTCTTTTATCTAGATAAACTTAACACCCTTCCGAGTTAACTTACTTATTGGATTTGATATCCGGGAAAAATTTCTAGAAAACCTTCATTAATAGACTGTCAAACCAAGGAAGCTACGATTCTTAGTTACAGTTGTGGGACTTGGTCATTCTTCAACAACCTTTGTCTTTGCAGAATCAACAGTTATTCCATATTTAGAGAAAATATGTCCAAGGAAAGAAATTTTTTGCAACCAAAACTCACACTTTCAAAATTTCCCATACAATTTCTTTTCTTTTATGGTTTTCAAAATAACCCTTAAATGACTTTCATTCTCCTCTTTAATTTTAGAAAACACCAAAATATCATCAATGAAAACAACCACAATCTTACCCAAGAACTCATTGAAAATTCTATTCATAGGTTTCATGATTACAACAAGTACATTGGTTAGAACAAAAATAATAACTACAAATTTATAATGGCCATATCTTGTACGAAACACGGTCTTTAGAATATCTACTTCTTTTACCTTCAACTGATGGTACCCCGATCTCAGGTCATTCTTTGAAAAATACTCAGCTCATTGGAGCTAATCAAACAAATCATCGACATGAGGCAAAGGATATGTGTTATTAACAATGATGTTATTCAAGGGTCTATAATTAATGAATATTATCATGGAACCATCTTTATTTTTAACAAATAAAATAGGAGCACCCCATGGTGATGTGATAGGTCGAATGAAACCTTTCTCTAATAAATCTTTCAATTTCTCCTTCAATTTTAAAAGATCAATTTGATCCATTCGATAAGGGGGTTTTGAAATTTGATTAGCATCGTGAACTAAGTCAATATTAAATTCAACTTCCTGATCTAGTATTATTATAAGCAACTCATCATGAAAAACACCAGGATACTCATTTACCACTAGCACATAATTAATATGAACAATTCCTTTGTTTTCAAAAATGTGTGCAAGGTAACATTCATTTCCATCTTTTACAAGTTTCTCAGCCTCTTAATATGATATCAATAGTTAGGGTTCATTCTTGTACACAAACTGAATGTATTTCTGAAAAGAAACTTCTTTATCTTTACAATCAATCTTATCATGGTAAACAGGGAGCCAATTCATACCTAGGATAACATCAAACTCTACTAGAGGTAAACCAATAAGGTTTGCAAGTAGGTTCATTCCACGAATAAGGATAGAAAGATTCTTAAAAATTATTTTTGACTCAACATTTTCCCCAGGTGTTTTTACCACATGTTCATGAGTCATTTCTTGAGATGGTATTCCCATTTTACTAGAATAGTTTTTAGAGATGAAAGAATGTGTAGACCCTGAATCAAACAACACACTGGCATAATCTGAAAAACAAACAAACAAAGTACATGATACCACTTCATTTGATGTCCCAACATTTAGTGATGTAGTTGCAATAGATTTCACCACCCCTTTCTGCTTGTAGTCTTACTTCTTCCCATCACTTGAGCTCTTTGTCGGACACTCATTTGCATAGTGACCTATATCATTGCACTTAAAATAGTTAACTAACTGTAAATCAAAATTGGTTTTACCATCACCCCGATCATTTTCAGTGCAATCACGATTCTTATGTCCCATCTTACCACATCGGTAGCACTTTATAGAATTCAAAAGACATTCCCCAGCATGCCTTTTACCACATTTATTAAAAACTAGAAACTTATTTTTCTTACCAACAGACCTTTTTGAATAATTCTTCCCTTTCACCTTCCACATCGGTCTCTTCTTCTATTGGTTGTTATATGACACTTGATCATCGAAAAACTCCATTTCCACCTTCTCAGCACATCGAACATGATTTTCATAACTTTTGAACTCACAAGAAGCTAATTCCCTTCTATATATTGGCTTTAATCTTGAGTAAAAACTATTGATTTTACTATCAAGGTCTCGGAAAAAATTTGGAGCATACCTTACCAATCTAGTGATTCTCTCTTCACAAGCAGCCACTGAGTCATCCTCTTGCCACAATTCCAAGAGTTTTTTTCCATCCTAAGTCAAACAGCCTTAGGAAAATACTTCTCAAGAAACATACCTTTGAATTCATCCCTGTCGAGAGAAACAATCTCATCAGTATCCCTGATATTTTTGACCATCGACCAACATTGATCTGCTTCAGCCCCTTTATGGTAAATAGCAAGAATAGCCTTTTGATTTTCTAAACACCCCATGACATCAAAAATCTTCTCAAGTGATTTAATCCACCCTTCAGCTAGAACAGGTTCAGATGATCCTCTAAATGATGGGGGATGTTGCCTCATGAAATGTTCCACCACTGACATGTTTCTCTACAGTTGACCTGGCTGATCTCGTGCATGGATACCATCACCAGTTATCTCTTGATTCAAATGCGCCATTACTGCAACAAACAGTTCAGGTCCAATTCCGACCATATCAGGATGCTGATTCGGAAGGTCATTTCCTTCTGTATGCCTTCCTAGCACTACTTCCCTATTTCCTCTGTGGAAAACCATTCTGAACAAACATGTATTAGATGACACAACGTCGTAATCTTCAAATTCTATATAATTTCAATTTGACTATAAAAAAATATTTTCGAATAATACTTTAATAGAATTTGAACTCCTACTTTAATCTATTCCTACCTCTGATTTGAAATATATGGCCCTAGCCTTAAAAATTACATAATCATGAGTTTTTTCTAGAATAAACATTGAAGATCTTTTCAGGTTTAGAGTTTTAGAGAATTAGATCATAAATCATGCATTACACTCCACATTTAAAGAAAGTGGTTACATAAAAGATAGTAATCGTTTTTCCCATCATTGGACGCCTATTTAAAATAAAACATAGATGTTTTCTTGACACTTCCTTATCACTATCATCACATCATGTACCTTTCCCTTGACCTATGAAAAACATTTCAAAACATGGGATGAGAATAAAAAGCTCAGAAAGGGATATAAAAGTACAAAATGAAAACATTAGTCCATCTATGAAATCATACTTTCCTTGTAAAACATAAGCATTTTAACATACCTCATCAAATCATGAATAAATCATATAAATCATAAGATATAAAGGTAACTTAAGGCATTCATGACATTCTTACATAGGGAGTAACCCTCATTGTTACGTTTGGAATACCCATCACAATATATTCCCTAAATCTAATCAGAGAAATCTTAATGTTTAACCCCTTTGCATTACCCAATGCATTGGAGAGCTATATCGGGCTCACCCTCTCTTAGTTTATCATGGAACCACTTGTCTTCATAATCAATGCCCAGGAACAATAACATAATCATATCACATAAAACATGCATAAAAGAAACATAACATTCCCACATTTCAATCACAAGATATCAATACAACACATTGATATAATAAAAAAATATCAAAACCATTTTCAATACCAAAAAAAAAGATAAGTAAATCATGGTATTTACTTTTCATTTAAAAAAAGGTTACAGCTTGTACAGGAAGCCGAAACTCAAATAATGGTCACGACGGTGGAGAAGTTGTTGTCTCTGCATACGTACGACAAAAACATTTCCTTTTGTCATTTAGTAAAAGTCTGCATATAAAATGATTCCTTTTGAATAAACGTAAAAGTCAAAGGGGTTTATACACCATATAAAACAAAGTTGTGTAAAAAACAGAATGTGCCTCAATAAAAGGTGATTGAGATGAAGTCCCTTACAAATATAATTTTTTTAAATAAAATAGATATATTATGTGTATTCACTATAAGTGCCCATAAAGAATGTAAAAATACAAGATAGGACATTATAATATCCTGACATAATTTGAAAGTAGGAGATTAACGCAATGAACATAAAATGGGTAACGAAGTTCCCTTACCTCGGGTCCGACATGACTTGATATCACTTTATCCTCCTGAATAATAAACTTAACATAATTTATACATGAATAAGAACCTTTTTACAGTTCAATATTTATTTTTTATATCACTTATTACCATGTTATGAACACTATGTAATTATTTATGTTAATAATGGTCGTTTTGTCGATCATTGGTACATGAGTCAAAAATAAACTCTTTATAATTACATGTTGTTCATGTATACATTATATCAAGAGTAATATTAATGATATAGATATCATATATATCATATATATCCAGTATATACATGAATTTATAATATTACATAACATTTAGAGGTACGAATTGAAATGCACCGTTCAGGGAAACGGTAAGTCGTACGTACGCATGAACACTACTTTCATTTCTATTTCATATTTTATGGAATGGAATCATAATGACACAAAGGTATATTATAATTCAAGTATAATATGATATACAATTTCATTAACTCCATCCTTTATATGTCCCACATATTTCATTAACGAATCAAATCACTTTGAGGGGGCGGTAGTCCACACTTCTAAAAATGAAGATATCGCATTTACCCATAATGGAAACCAAAAAGGTATGAAATAAATGAAAAATACAGAAGATTAAGGAAAAAATAAACATATTATAAATCATATATAAATATTGTGACATATTAATGTTCACCATTTAAGGTGTTAAAAGAATATTGAGCAATCATCGTTTTGTGAGGCAGAAATTCGTCATCCAGGAAAACAGTATGCTCTTTTACCATTAGATGTGGGTGTGAGTAAGTGTAGCTCAAATAATTATTATAAAAAATTCCTAGTATGTTTAAGATACTGGTGTTGTTATAAAATAAATGAATAAAATGATTTTTAGGGGTTGGAGAAGCCAAATAAAACAAATGAACATTAGAGAAGACTTTACCTTTATATCAGGTAACTCATATTGGTTTGAACCAAAAGGGTTTCTTAAAGAGAATTAAACCTAAGTTAAGGATTATAGGATGAAGATAGGGATTTTTAGAGATTATATGAGCATATATTAGTCCAGCCAAAGGCTTCAGATGTGTGGGAAAGGAGGTAGAGGTGGGGACCTTTTATAAGAGGAGAGGAGGGGCACTCTTGGAAATTTATAAAATGTTAATTTATATTAAAATGATTTTGGGATTTTAAAGGTCCCACATTGATATATTTCGAGTATAAGGTGATAAGGGCCCTAAATATACTCATCCAATATGTCTTTGACAAGTGTAAGTCTTATATTTTAAATTATCTTTTCATTTTATATAAATCGTTCCTTAATGAGGTAATCACTGCATGATAATGATGTCATAAATAATTTAAATTATTTAATAACTAATAATTATAAAAAATACTATTATATATGAAATATTTTTATCTTTCCAATGACTATTTATAGTCCAAGAGATAATTTATGTAGAAAAAAGTTAAAAAAAATTACTCATATGACACATTTTTTTGTGATATTCTCCTTTCTTTAAAAATAAAAAGATAAAGTGTCACTTTCACCCAAATGTGATTCCATGGGGTCCCAAAGTTTGGCACAAGGAATTCCATGGTATGAAATTACACAACCAATAGAATTATGACACATTTGGGGGTCATTTTTTATTATTATGATATTATTTTATTATCCTAAACTACCCGATTACTAATTAATCAAGATAATTAAAGATAATAACCGTCTTTAATATTCATAATGTCCAAAAAACAAAAGAATCATAATTACATAATTTGGACCTTCTGATTCCAAATATGGAATCTATTTTACCAAATTACAAACATATAAATTGAAATAATGAATTTAAAAATAATTCCCGTTGTCAAAACAAATAGTGGGGTTTTTTAAAAAAATATCTATGAAAAGATTGGAACTTGTTTATGCCCAATTCCAAAGTGAAATTAATTATAAGGAACACCATTGGATTAAATTGTAAAAATATATTCTAATTAAGCATTAAAACCAATTATAAATATAATCTAACCATATAATTAAATTAGATGAAAAAGTCGTTTTGATGTAAAATGAAGTATTTTTCACTATTCATTAAAAAATGAACATTGTCAGAAAAATACCAAAAACTTTTCCATAGTAAATTTCAATGTCCCAATCATAAATAATAAGTTTATTTTGAAAAATAGAGCTCATAAAATTGACCAAAGATATATTTAAAATTGGTTCTTCATCAAAAGGCGGTAAAACAATCTTTAAAAAATATTAGTGAATTCTCTGCTTAGGATTAGATTTATTCTCATTTTCTGACTCTAAAACACTATCTAATCCATAAATAGACATAGATCAGAATATATATTATTCATTACATACTTGGGATGTTAAAAATATATTTGAATACATTAAAAAAGTTAGGAATTATAACTATAAGTTAATATTCTATATAAAAATCTTTTTCAAATCTATCTCCTAAAAGTAAGAAACTTCTTTCCAAAGGGGGTGTACATTTACTTTTTAATCAAAATTTTTTGTATTCATAATAATTTTTAGTCAAAATTTTTCATTTTCAATTTTTTCAAAGTCATAATTTTTCGTAGTCCAAATATTTTTATTCAAATTTTTCGTAATCAAATTTTTTCATTGAAATTTTATGGAATCTAATGTTCTTCAAGAAGAATTTTCTTCATTACGGATAATTTCCAAAACCAATTTGAAAGTGATGTTTCATTTCATAAATTTTGATAATAATCTTTTTACCTGTTGGTATTTTAATTTTGTTTAACATTTTTTTAATTATATCATTTTCATAAATATGAATGTGTATCTTAAAAACCTCTAATGATCGAAACCTACCGAAATTCTTCTTTGGTTTTTATCTCAACCTTCAGATCTAATAAAGAGTATTTTAACTATTGGATCAAGTAAAGATCAAGAGTTTTCACCTTGTTTGCCAATATAAGGACCTACCCCTACCCCATGGGTTGTCCAACATCAATCTTCACGCTCTTGTGTGTTGAATCCCTACTGCTTTACATAAGAGCGTTCCAAATATTCAAGGATTGTTTACTTCCAAATTTATGCTAAAGCCTCTCCTCAGAAATAAATGTTTACTGTAAAGGATATTTTTAAATGGAAGATATACCATCAAAGGTTGGTCAATCCAAAATTTTATGCTATGTATTACTCTATCATTTCAAAATTTATTAAGCTAAATAGTTGGGAGAGCCTATGGCAATCGAAACCAAAGGTACATGATCTGGCCAATATAGATTTTATGAGTGAATTTTATGATACAAAAAGATTTTTCAATGAAAATGGGAACGATAAATTTACTTTCAATAGCTATGGAAAGACTTATAATATTTCATACAGAAAGGAAACATGTTTGATCAGAATTCGTTATGACGGAGAAGCAGAAATTTGTAATTTGAAGTTAACGAATGCTTCAAGATCATTCAATAAGGAGAAGGGTCAAGCATGTATTTGTATAAAAGAAGTGAAGACTCAGAAGATTCTTCATTTATCTACAATCCTTTGGATTATTGAGTTATCTGTCCAATGATTTTTCATTCCGAGAAAAGGGGATAAAGACACCCTGAATAGAAGTGATATTTGTGTTTTGGACTACTTGGTGAACCTCAAGAAGATAAAACTTGTAATGTATATCTTGGATATGATTAAGAATATCCAGAATAAAAATATGAAGTCTCAAATTAACATGTATCCACTTATACTCTCAAATATTATTGTTCTTTTCCTTCAGTCAATCAAAATTGCATGTAGTTCAAAGCCAAGGAATTTCAAAGTAATGTTTGTGAGTGATGATACACTAAAGAGAATCAATGTTGTTTTATCTTGTGATACAGGAGAATTTTATAATTCATCAGAAGACGAAATCCAATCACTTTAAAAGAAATATGAAGTTTCTGAAACATCAATGAATGGTGGAAGGAATAGGAAGGCCATGGAACCGGAAAAGAAAGAAAAAAATTTTGGGGATATGGAAACTCAATTTCCACCACTGAGGGTAAAGAAAAAAACGACTATCTTGATGAACAAGTGGCAATGTGGAGAGAATACAAGAAAAACAGGAAGGAAGGGGAGCCTATGTTTTTCTTGGAACCCGCTAAGGAAAAATCATTAAAGACAAAGGATACTGAAGAATATGAGAAGCAGCAGAAAGAGAAGAAGCAAAGGAAGATGTTTACTAAAGTCGAAATTGATCAATAAATTCTCAAGGATGTGGAGAAAGCAACTAAATAAATCTCAATTATAGAATCGTTTTTATAGAATCACATCTTGAGACTCTGGGAGAAGAGGTGGTGATTCCAAATCCATAACAAGAAGAAGAAATTGTTCACGAATAGGAAGATGAAGTAGAAGAAGAAAAAGAAGAAGGGGATCACACTGATGATTTCATAAAGAAATTTGAACATTACCATGAGATGGAATGTCCATCTATAAAATTATTGATCTGGACTTGCCAAGAAGAATCCTCAAAACATGCTACTCCAGAGAGTAAAGAAAAGGATTAGGAAGAAGCAATCAATCCTTCTGAAGAAGAATGTAGTAATAATGATTTCATTCATCCAGAAGATCAAGTGGTTGATGGTGAGAAATATGAATTTGAGTAAGATAAAATTGTTTTGTTATTGGATAGTGATCATGAATCAGCTAAACTAGAAGATATAATTCAGAGAGAAGATAAGGGAAAGCATGTGTTGGTCCATACACATAAAAAATATCAAGTGAAAAAGAAAGTTGTTGGAATTTCATCAAAGATTAATGCTGATGAGCTAGAAAAAAACCCTCCCCTACAAAACATTATGATTAAGAATCATATTATCATGGACGTGAATTTGTGGTACAATCATAGAAAAATATGGTTGGAACTATTCCCTTATTTCCAAAAAAATAATCTATATGTCTGATGATTTAACATTCGATGAATCAGAATATAGATTCAGTTTCCATGCTTATGGATAAATTTCTCAGACTCAAGGTAGATTTATAATCCTTTATCATTGTTTATGAGGATCATCAAAGGTCATGCAAGAAGATTAGATGTTGTTCAAACAAGACAGTCAATGACCTGAGAGCTTTTGATGAATTTTACGGTAATTTCAAAGATGCATTTGACACCGAAGATGCAATGTTTAATGATCCTTCTTAGATCTTTGAGGAAAAGCTGACTCTCGAACAGACTACTCAGAAGCAATATGTTAAGGATTTGAATGGGAATAATAATTTTGTGGCCATGAATTGGAAGAGGGAAATGCATCTCATAATAGAATTTGAAGACAATTTGGTTAATCGAGAATAAGTTTTGAAAGCTCAAGTATAATGTCTTATGGAATAGGATGAAAAGACTAAAGCCTTGGAAAAGAAAAGAGAATATTAGGATCAGCTGGTTATGCATATGGAAGAAGATCACATGGAGCTCAACAAGCTGAAAAACCATTGTCAAAAAGTCAATGCTGAAGAAGAAAGAAGGTTAATTTTTCCAATTATTTTCTTTTGTTGAATTTTTTCCATGTACAAATTCATTCGATATTAATGGAATTTCAGTTATTCTTCACATATATTTTGGTTTCATATTACTAATATTTCAGGTACCATATTTTTTTAATTCCCATTAATCCTTTTTAAAAATCACTTAGGGGAGAATGGAATTATAAAAACAATACTAAGAAAAGATGATATATCCCTATGTAAGGGATATTTAATCTAATATAACGTTCTTATCAATGAAGATTTTCATATACACGAGAATATAAATTCACATTAAAGAAATCAAGAATATGATCCTTAGAGATTCTAAAGCCTATGGGGGAGTTAGTCGTATTCACTATGTTCCATAAGTAAAAGGGAGATAAGTTTTTTTTTCACATCCATAAAAAATTGTAAGTCATTATATTCTTTTTAGTAATAATGTTTGTGATTTCAAAAACGGGGGAGATTGTAGAGTAAATACGGTTTCCTTATGAATTTTACATTCATTTAGGTTTTTAAAATCACAAACACTCTTTCTCAAGGTAAAATTTATTTCTTATATGATTTATCTTATTATTCAAAATTTTCCTTCCCCAAGGAAATTTTCTCTTTACCTTTTTTTTGTTATTCATTACATAGTTTCTATTATCCTAAATCCTTTTATTTATAATGACTAAAAATCAGTTTCATATCTAAAACCTAGAAATTCTATAAATTTTTAGATATAGAGTATTCTGTTATCAGATTCCGAGCACTATGATATTCAGATTCTGAATTCTCTGACATTCATATTTGGAATTCTCTAAAATTCATATTCCAAATTCACTGAAATTCATATTCCAATTTATTTGAAATTATAATTCCGAATTATCTTAAATTAATATTCCAAATTCTCTGAAATTCATATTCCAAATTCTTTGAAATAAGGATTCCAAATTATTTGAAATTTAGAATCCGAATTCCCTGAAGTTTATATTCCAAATTCTCTGAAATTCACATTGGGATTTCTTTGAAATTCTGATTCTGAATTCTTTGAATTTCAAATTCCAAATTCTCTATAATGTGGAGGTTGAATTACTTATAATTCAGACACTAAATTCCTTATAATTATGACTATTAATTTCTCAGAATTTGGACCTTGAATTCATTAGAATTCAGACTCTGAATTACTTAGAATTCAGACTCCAAATTCCGAGGAATTCGGATTCTGAATTCATTATTATTCAGATTCCAAAATCTATATAATTTAGGTTTTTATTCCATGAAAATAGAATCCATATATTTATTATTTATATTCTCTAATACTTTATTTTCTTAGACTCCAAACATTATTTTCTTTAGACTATGAAAAATTTGATTTTGTTATGAAACCTTATTTTTCTTACACTTTTTATAATTATTAAACGATTTCATAGATTCTGTTTCTAACTAACCATTGTATGAGGGACACATGTATAGGTCCCTTCGAGATTCAAGGAAAAATATGGAAATTGGAGGAGGGAGTCGACTGCTGGAGAAATTCTTATAAATAAGAGCTCATTTAAACGAGCTTAACAAAAACTGAGACAACATTGATCACTAAAGATTTCAAGCAGCTGAAGTATTTTATATAGAGAGATACTATCATGAATTGTGCATATTGAACATCTTTTTCGGCTTTCTTCGTCTGACTCTTATTTCTGTTGTATACAATTGAGGACTTCTGGGGATAAGAATATAGAGTTTAAAACAACCATAATGTTTGAGGAATTCTAGGGATATAAAGATAGCAGTGTCGACCACATTAATGTTCGAGGGCTTGTGGGTATAACAAGATAGAATCTGATATTCCTATTGAGGGAAAACCTTGGTGTGGGTAAGATAGACTTTCTTGTAACTATAATTAAAAGGAATTTTATCCGTTGTTGTTAGATACCCTACTCTTTGGGTTAAAATACTTCGTACTTATTACTTGTTTTGTTTCATTCTTATATTCAGCTCTATTTTGATTATGGAAGAACGTATAACATTCTTATACTTTCTTGTTCTTTTGTATACTATGATAAGTATGATTCTATATTCTTTATGGAAGAATATTTTCCTTGTAATATTTTATTATGTTTCATTTCTGGGACCATATTTCCAGAACATAGAAAGTTCTAAAACTAAGAGGCCTGGTGAATTTACAGTTTTTAACATTGTTAAACATAGTTTTCCTTAATGTTAAAAATGAATGTTTTTTAACTTACAATTCACCTCACCATGCTTGTAATTGAGAATCTACATTCATATTTCATTCCTACACATATATCATATCGCCAAAATATACTTGGAACCTGACTACCTAATTGTTATTTATTTACCATACTAAATTAATAAATCATACTCACCTAGATAGCACCACATCCTCCTTGATTTGGGTGAAAACTTGTCTAAACATCCTTCTAGATTACATTTCACTTATACTAAATAATATTTAGTGACTGAAGTAACCCACCAAGAACTAAATTTTATGTATCTAACTATTGATAAACTAAAAAACATGATATTAATTAAACTATTCATTGAATCATCTAACGATATAAAGTATTTCCCCTCAATGAATTATATATACTGGATATACAAGAATGTACTACCAGGGTTGGTCTATGAATCTCAAAATGAACCACATAATCCATTTCTACTAGAACAAACAATATCACATGAAATAAACCCACCTTTTGATCATCCTCTAAAAATAAATCATATGAATCTCCATAGAATAAATGATCTGACATTACATCTTCCTATATGTTTTCCCAGTGATACTCCACCACTTATAATATAAAGGTTGAATTTCCTTTCATCTGGTATATGAAACATCTGCTGCTTGCATTCCCCCAAAGCAAAATTTATTTTGGAAATATCCATTATCACCATTTAAGTTTCTCAATACATTAAAACAATATATAATTTTGACATCCACCTCAATATTTCAACAAATACATTCCACTTCCCTATGTAGTAAGATGTCTCAATGTCATAGTCCACAGAAAACAATATCAAACTATACTAGTAATGTTTCAAATTTCATTGAGAAAATACACACCTCAATATTTTTTTTATTGACTACCGATAATCATTCCCCAATGATGTTATATCATTTCAGCTTTAAATAAAAGACCACAACTTCCAACATAAGTTCATTGAAGATATTATTTTCTTCAAGGGGTCATATCTGACTAAACTAATATGAGATCACTATAATATACTATATCATGATACCAGTTGAACAAAAATGATATATTTCACATATGACAAAAAATATTTCTCATTCTTATTAAACAAGAATTATAGGAACATATATTACTTTTCTTTCATGTATTCTAGTTATAACTAGAACTATTTAGTCCATAAAAATAAACTATATTCAAATTATGGGATATCAACTAAGGGGAAAATCTCAGATAACTTTGGAATCAAACTCTAGTATTATCCAAAGATTTATTTAAAATGTATTCCTCCATAGAATTATTGGGTGATACGTATGATATTATTACATCATTCTACAAGGGACAAAATACTACTCCTTTCCATGATACATCATGCCCAATAATATACACATCACATTTATGAAATTTACACAATGATATATCCAGATATATATTTTTGCGTTGGGGGGATTCGGAAACTGCCAAAATATTCATAGCATGACCCTCCTTTGACATCATGTTTTTCAATATGTTATATATAAAAATTTCCACGAACTAACATAAAAACAAAATAAAAATGAAATTCAAAAGTACGAGGAAAATATTGTTGGAATTCATGAAACCACACGTAATAATTAGAAATTCAAAGTTATCGTAAGAATATATGAACAGAGTCAACTAGATATATTCCATCTTCACTCTTATCTAATTATTACCTAAATACTAATTAATATTTAAAAACTGAGTAGGTCTATTCATCTGGTTTAATATATCATCTATCCATGGTGTAATATTCTTAGAATTTCTTGGACACCTAGCGTTAGGATGGGACATTAGATAAGATAGATTACCCCACCGGGAAGTCTGAAACTCAACATGGAAGGGTATTTTATGGGTGGGGTGATGAGTGGAGCGGTGCTATTTTGGAATCTCGGGATTTAGTACTCATTGGTCTTAGAACCTATTACAGACATGTTTATTCCTTGGAGACAGAAATATGGTTACTCCTTTTAGGCTTGCAGGTTTGTAGGTAGTGTGGTATGTTTGTTGTTGAGATTGAGTTTGACTCTGAGGTGATGGTTTGGGATATTAAGTGGAATCTTCTTACTCCATTTTCTCTAACATACCTTATTTGACATTGTATTTTGGAGACTAATCGTGGATATATTGTTTGGGACATTTGGAGGGAGAAAAACATTGCAAGGGATTCCATTTCTCGATTGGGTAGAATGAAAGAGGAGTTGGTTGTTTATGATAGCATGGGTTCTCTCCCTGTTGAGGCCAAGGATATTATTCTCATGGATTATTAGGTTTTACATTATTTATACACCCTTAATGTCTCCCTTTATACCTTGGATTATATATATAATGGGTAAAATGAAACACTTCAGTTTTAATTTTTTCATCTAAATCATTAATATTTATTTCTTATAAGGTTTTTTCTTGTCGGGATTCATCATGATAAATTATAATCAATGTACGAAATATATCATGAAATAAATAACATAATAAGTGTGTAGTATCACAAAATCTTATAGGGAATCATTTGTGAACTCCCTGATAACATCAAAAAGTTCAACCACATGCACCTCTATCACGTCCATTTATAGAACTTATAGGTGAGAGAATAATGGATCTAGATGACTATGGATCGTATTAGGATCTCTCTCACCAAAGAACAACACATTTCATACTTCACCACCAAACAATGTAACCCCAATTAAATATAAATTAATGAATATTTGGGTATAGTACAACGAACCCATGTCAGTGATAGTATTATATGACAACATCTAAAGAAATAACTAAATTATCTCATGACTAATGTTACCCCATTATCTGTCCACAACCCACAAATATATCAAACAACATGGAATATCTTCAAAATGGTGTAGTCAACATCTGGGTCCCTAGAAGCCTCTCCACCTTGAGTCCTAAAGCACTAACCAGGGTTAGAAAATTAAAATAGTGTGATGCTCTAAATAGGAAAAAAATTATAGTGGAAAAATTGAAAGATGGTATATTAAATGATCTCTAGGCCAGTGGGAGTTGACATATCCACTATATGAAACTATCCATGTCTAAATCCTCAACCACCATAGAATATCTGATGGCTAAATGCATGGATACACTTTGATCATTTACTTTAAGAAAAAAATAATCATGAGGACTACCTCTACCTTTTTAATTTCTACTAAATGGAAAATACTTCTAATTTTTCCTATCATTTTTATAGCCTCAATGAAAACTACTAATTAGTATAATATGAAATATTATAACCTATAAAATGTTGTGATATAATAATTGATAGGAAAACTATCACTTATGGACATGAACTACACTAATAACTATGACCAAAATTATATTACCTTGTAACTTAAAAGACCTTTAATTAAATAATTTATTACACGTTTTTAACCTTTATACACTTCTAATATCATTTTAGATTATATTTTTAGAGAATTATGTTATAAAATACATAATAAAGTGGAACAATTCCCATAGTATACATTATTTCATCAAATTTAATGATATTAGTTTACAACCCTATTTCATTCATGAAAATATTTTTTTTGTTTAAGTTGAGACACCAAATTTGAAATATTTTACAGTTATATTATAGTAACATATTGTAAATACACTAGAGGTGATTTTGATGAGGACATAGGGATGAAGTGATGTAGGAATGATAGAGGCAAGTGGTGATGTAGGCGTGATAAAGGTAGGATGAAGTTGTACTAGGATTTTGGGTCGTGTAATGGGATTCATAACCACTAACTCTATGGGCCATCTATTAAATAATAATGGATTGAAGGGTGATATATTCCATTGGTGGATATTAAATTCCATTATAACTTGTTTGTGAGGGTGTGTGGATGTTTGAATGTAACTGTACTCCCCAGAACATAATATTTATATAAACGATTCTTAGAACGGGTTATAAAAATAATAGTGTCCCATTATCCTAGTGAAAAACAAGAAAAACAAAGAGGAATCTTTTCTTTTTTGAATATTGAATCGTTTTTACATTAATAAAATAGTCATATAACTATTAATATAATATTTTCACAAATAAAACCTTTTAACTCCATTTTAAGGAATAGTAAAATACAATAATGTCATTCTGAGTATCATGGAAACTCAAGAAAATATTCCATTGAAAAAGTGACCGTTCACCAATAATCTTTTGTAACCTCATGAAATGAAAAAAAAATCATAAAAAAACTTATTTGAAATAATGATATAGGTAACATGGAACAACATATTCAAAAAACATGTTCACTCATGTTTTCCCCTTGACATAACAACATCATATAGGATAATTCAATAGTAGTATTCATATTCGTTATCTCCCTACTTTTTTTCCTCTATGACTACATCAATACTCAATACATTGAAATGATATATGAGGTTCACCTACCATCATGAGCTATATAAATCTCACCCATCATGATCTATAATTATATAGTTCAATATCATATTCTATATATTTTCATTATTGACCATTCATCGTTAAGACCTTGAAAAAACATTATTTGAATCCAAAAGGAAAACACATTCCATTATCTTTATAAATTCATAAAAATGAAAAATTACTCAAATAGATTGAGTAAGATATTCAATCAATATTTTTTTAATGTGTAGATGTATCTTTTTAATTATAAATTACTATGATTACATGGAAAAAAATTTATGTTGTATAGGTTAAAAATATATTTCTTTACCTTCTAAAAAATTCAAAATTCATGATACAATTGATGGAATAAAACATTTATTTTTATTATTTTTTAATGACATTGAAAATAATAAGAAAATTAACATTGGAATTGTTTTATTTATAAATTAGAACTTTCTTGTAATATTTTTTTAAAAAATACTATAGATGAAAAATAATTTAATGGAATACTTTCAAACATGGTTTTAAATAAATACCATACCTTCTGTCCCATGTTGTTTTACTGATATTTAAACACTCACATATAATAATATTATATTGTTATTATATTTATGAATAAAATATTTTATATTTTCAGATTAAAAATTATACATTTATTCCATTTTTTTACAATTTTTATTTAGTTACTAAAATGGTTAAGTGTATGATGAATGTTTTTATCATATATGATTTATAACATGAAAGAAACATTGGAGTTTTGGTTGTGGTAAAGTGGGTTATGGATCCATTACCTATAAAAATAATTTAATAAATTTCATTTTTTTACATTAAATAAAATTTTAAAAAAGTATATAAATATGTCATGAAAATGGAATCACATTGTTTCATAGAAAGAGTAGTTTATACATAGTCATGAACGATGTTTTATTTTTTGAAATTGGTGGAAGATAAAAAATTATAATATATTTTACTTTTTATTAATCATTAATATATTTTATATGTCATATTTATTCATGAGTTCCATTCTTATTACCTTCAATATAATGTTGAAATGTAAAACGTGACATTATCAACATCCAAATGAAGGAATCAATAAGAGTGTATGTAATTTATTATCATCAAGGAAACTAAATATGTTTAAAATATCATATATATTCATTTTATCAATCATTATAACCATCCCTAATTTATTTTTATAAAAAAAATATTTCACTTCATGGAAGTGGTAGTGTGCCCATATGGAAGTGCGTTTTTTTATTTCCCATAGGTTGGAAAAAATAATTAAAACAGTTGTACCATAATAATGAAAATATTTAAGTATATGTAAGATATTTATGAAATTATTTAATTATTTTTAAACAATATTTTTATTATATAGAAGAAAGAATAAACATGAAACTCTCAGTTAAGGGTTATACATCTTCTTTTTGAAACCTCCTTTTCCTCACATCTTAAGCCTTCACAATTTGTTATTTTGGTTCAAAAAAACTCTAATAAAATGAAATTGTGTTTGGGGAGAGAATAATTTTGGTATATTTTGAAATAGATATCTAAAACGGTTTGAGTAATCGGGGAGAGAGGAATTCCTTTTATATGTGAGTTGAGAAGCACAATAGAAATTATAAAATGTTATAAAATAATATTAATTCATATTCATGGTCAAGTGGAACATAAAATAAATAGCCAGAGAAGATAAAATTATAAGGTTCAAAATAATCTCATCCAATAATATTTTAGTTAATATTTTATATCATTGTCACTTATTTTACCTTATTTTACCAGATTTACTCTTTCACTTTGGTGACTCATTTTCCCAATGGTTACTCATTATAATTAAAAAAATGTAGGTGAATTAACTAATCAATTTAAACCACCTAATTAAATGTTTGGAATACATATCTTGATATCTAGTTTTATGAGTGCTCGGAAATTACTTTTAATATATTTGTAAAACAACACGTTAAAAAACAGTTTTGATGAAAAATGAATATTTAATCCTAAAAATGAAAATGTAGAAATTTTTTAAATTTTTATTCATTTAGAGTCATATGGATTATATTTAATAAAATATAAATTATTATAATTTAATATCAAATAATGTATATAAATGGACTTTTAAATCACATTATTTAAAGTCAAATTGGAAATTTCACAAAAATCATCATTTTTCACTTATCATTCAAAAATAATTTTTTTTAGAAAATATACATAAAATTCCTCTTATGATTTATTCTAGTAATTTATTTAAAAAATGAATGTTTTTTAATAAATTTAAAATTTAAAGTCATGAAATTTGTCTCTTATGTAATACCATTAAATTCATAAAAAATATTTTATTTAAAGAAGACTAATTCTTATTCAATA
The DNA here is from genome assembly GCA_963277665.1 of Viscum album. Classification (NCBI taxonomy): domain Eukaryota; kingdom Viridiplantae; phylum Streptophyta; class Magnoliopsida; order Santalales; family Viscaceae; genus Viscum; species Viscum album. The sequence continues at coordinate 911,314,135 of OY728148.1, forward strand.
ATTTTTTTTATTATTTTAATACTAAAATGAATATAAATATATAAAGAAAACACATATAAATGATAGTGTTTAATAATTTTTAATATATCTAGGTTTTTGTATACTAATACTCTTAGGAAGTTGAATCCTCATAATTTTCTCCATTACAAAATCAATTGAGGGTATTCTTCACTCATAGAATTTTTTGATTCCCATTTTTCTTCTTTTATCATATAATTATTACATAAAAAATTACATTGTAAATCTCTATATTTCATATTACCTACTCTCTATGATCCATAATCTAAACAAAATTTTGTATATAATATATATTCTCCCCTAAGTGAAAAACTTTATAGCCGAAAAAATGAGATGTATCTTGTATATTCTTCTATAGAAAAGAAATATGAAATATATTTTTTACATGAGATAGTCTCGTAGGTAATGATACTTTATACTAAAATAATAAATCTATTTCCAAAATTTAATATAAACCCACAAACCAAAAATTTATGATTCTATTTCATACAAAATGCATAACACCATTTCATTAAGTTGTTTTATGAAAAACATGATCTCCTATCAGAAATGAGATATCAATTCATTGATGATCTATATATCACTTATGTATGATATGATCCACCCACATGTGTTGGTAAGTCATAATTATTTTATCTACCATTTCATCCTCCAGTTATTGACCCTGCAACTTCCTTTTATCTTAATCATCCAAATAGGGTAGATTTTATCCCTGCAGTCCACATAATTCCTCAAAATATTACAGCTATATATTTGTTTGAAAATTTTTATAATACAATTTTTTTTTGAAATATTTCTATCCCAACCTCTATAAGAATACCAAAAGAAATTTTGAAGCATGACCTCCATAGTCTATGTAATTCACACTAACTATCCATAAAATAAGAGATGGATGGCTAAACTAGAATTCAATTCATAAACTTAATACTTTTAAATAACTTTAAAAAATATTAGGGCATATATTGTATATTGATCAAATACAATAGAAAGATTAATTTCAGGAAATATGACCATATCATGGATAAAATTATATAAAAATTATATAAACATAGAATCTCGAATTGAAATAAAATTTATAGATTTAGTTCATCAATCAATAATAACTGTAATAAAATTATTTTCCCAAAATTTATTTCGTAATAACACCATGGAATCTAGGCAAATACTCACAAATTTATATATTGGAATTATAAAATAATGTAGACTCCCATCATTAATTGTGTCTATGCATTAACCTTTTCACAATTCAAACATTTCATGGTAAAATCTATAATATCTTTTTTCATAAATTCTATCAAATAATATTCCTCACGAACACAATAAATATCAGTAATTCCATGATAAATATAATGAAACAATCTATGATCATTAATTGAAAATTCATTATTCAACTAGGAGTCACGTGAATCAAAAAACTTCATTCCAAATTTAATAAAACAATATTTATTTTCCTTAAAATTTTAAGAAATAACATTATTAACTGATTCTATTATTTCATTAAAATAATGATCATCCTTTTAGTAAACCTTATAATATTTTGAAAAATATAAATATAATGATAATAGATCAAAATAGATAAATTTAAAACATACAAAAATTTTGAGGAAATTTTTCATTAAGTTAGTAAATAAAGGATCAAATTTAAAACATAACATCATTAATGTCACATTATATTTTCAACTAATATCACTCACTAAATTGGTTTTCATTTCTAGGATGATAGTGTATCTTGTAATGATAATCCGTTATAAATTAAATACATATTATATAACCCATGTTTAATAAATTTTTGATTAAATGTATTTTCTAAAAATATATGGTCAGTATATAGTTAAAATTTAAGACTATATAAATGATGCCGCCAAATTTATAAAACAAAAAACAACAATGTAATATCAAGATCATTAATACATTATTTTTTATAATGGTTTTTAATTGAAATTAAACATATAGAATAAGTTTATAATATTTCATTAATATACAACCCATTACTTTCTATAAAAAAAATATTGGTACATACAAGATTCACTTTCTATTTTTAGAATGGAAAATAATGGAGTATTATAAAATGTTATTGTAAATTACTAAAAGAATGCATCACATTCCCTTGTTATTATTAATTTTACTACCTTTAATGTTAACATAGTTAATGGTATAGGTAATGGATAAAATTTACCAAAAAACCATCACTAGTAACCTCCTAATCCAAGAAAAAAATAATCACTTTTCTATTTGTAGGCCTTATCAATTATTCTTCTTCTTTGGTTTTAGCAGTATCAATAGTTACATCATTTTGAAAACAATATTTCCAATAATAGAAATCTTTTATAACCAATATTTCCTTTTTTTTATTTTTCCGTGTAACCACTTTTCATTTAAAATATATATAAAATTCAATATTTGTTTCTCAGGTTCCTCATAACATTTTCACTAAACAATAATTTCATTACTTGAAATGACAAAAAAATTTACCAAATACTATTAAAAACATTTATTCATAAGATCTAAAAATATAGTGGTTGAATTTTTTTAACATTAATTTCATAACCACAAACACAAAATTCTAATTAATTGTATAGAACACTATCCTCAAAATTTTCCCCTCATTATACATTAGTTGGTGATACACATACCTAAGATCATCTATTAAAAAAATATGACCTCCCTATAGTTGATCAAAAAAATAAATAATATTAGTAAATAGATACATTTTTATAAATTTTATTTTATTTAGTGATCTACAATTAATTAAATGTTACATGGAACCATTATTATTCTTAACAAAAAAGCTGAAACACCCTTTGTTAATGTGTATTTGAAAAGGAAACCCTTATCATGTTAATAATGTATCTTCATATATTTATCCATTTTATCATCATATTGACATGTTATCAAATGGTTGAAATAATTCATATATACAAACTGAATATAACTCTGAAAATTCAATTTGGTTTCATATAATATTAATTATATCATTTAATGATAAACCAAAATAAAACCCATACCAAGAATAACTTAGAACTCGATAATGGTATAGCCAGAATGGTTTAAAGGAAAAACCATTTTTCAAATGATAAAAAAAAGAATATAAAATTCATGATTCCTTTATACTCTCCATAAATGTTTTTATCCAATGTTGTGGAATGATTATCTGAAATGGTATTTCCATTTCAATTTTAAATTTCCCCAAAATAAATGAATATATCGATCTAGAACCAAACATGAAATTGGAATAATCTAAAAAATAAATATTATACCAAAAAACAAATAATTTTAAAATCCAGTATTTATTTTGGTAACAGAAAATGATGTTTTGCCATACTATTTATTTTTTATATATATATCCCACCATGAATAAATAATTTCGAACCTAGATTATAATATTTAATTAATACATTGATAATAAAGAATATGAACATGTGTTTGATGTTTGGTTTCCCATTACTCTTTTTACTTGAACTCTTTTCCTTATAGTGATAGGGCATATGACTGATATTACCATATCACTAACACATTTCCAATCCTGTTAAACATTTTTTGAAAATCATTTTACTAAAATGGGAACATTTTGAGGGATTACCTCAGGATATATTAGTTTACTATATTAAAAATTCATTCTTCCTTGACAGTTGTATACTTTCTTTTGTTATTATTTGTATATGTACCACAAAATATATATCAAATTTCCCCTCGTAACTCATAAAAAAATTAAAATCGTGATAATTTAATTATATTTGGGAGAATTATTATAAAGATGTTAACAAAACATATCAATTTCCCTCTAATGGTCCATTATAATATTGGGTGTATATCAAGACAGTCTGGTAAAGTGTTCATTATAAGTAAACACTGAGACTTATTAATTTTAATTTAACACTAGAATTTTCCTTTTTATTCTATGTTTAATTAATTTAGTAAAATACATATCCTAAAAAAGACATTTAATATAAATCCACTCCATTGCATAAATCTCAAAATTTTACTTTTTATTTTTAACCTGTGACCCCAACTAAAAAACATCACCTTCAAATTGATAAATAGAAAGTGTTGACTTTTACAATTCCACATATCCAAAAAATTAAATATTTTTTCAAAATCAATGATAAATCCATTATTATTTACTGAGTTTGATGATCCACCAAATATTTGAGAGTGATAATTCATTAAATGCTTCATAATAGAAATGTTCCTATATAGATAATTTTTATGCTCTCATTTATGGGAGAAACAATTAAATTCTTACAAAACTGAGTAAATACTACTACAAACTGATTTTCTCCAACCATTTCATGTTTCTGATTCATATGGTTATTATCCCCATGATTTTTTTTTGTTCTTATCTACCATGATTTCTATATAAAAACTATCAAAATTAAAATGAATTTTTTCAATAAACATGAAAATATTCAAAATTTATATCATCATAATATAATATTAAATTACTGTATTTTTAAATGGGTTTCTTAACAATAGTATATCTCTTAATCTTATCTAAAACATACATATGATACCAACTGTAAATACAATAACATTAAAAACCTATAATTATGTTATTTATCACAAGCTTTCATCCTTTAATATTTATATGATCTTTTGGATATATTATTTTAGAAAATTTGGAAGAAAATTTACAGAATAAAGATGAATCTTTCATATATTATAATTTTTTCAAAAAAAATGATAATTATGATTATTCCCATGTTTCGTTGAAGAATTATTTTTTTGATTAATGATGAGTCATCATAGTGTAAATCAGTAAACATTAAAAACATTGTATCAATAATTAGATCCCATGAAATTAATTTAAATAAGTGGGATGGTAAAACAATATGTCATTAATATATGTCAAAAACAAAATAGTTTCATTAGTTATGTGAAAAATTAGAAAACTAATAACAACGTATAAATTTTTCATAATATATATTTGATCACAAAAATAATTTATTTTTATAAGTGAAAATAAAAATTTTGTCAATGAAAACATCTGAAAAAAATTTAAAATTAAAATAAAAACCATAAATTCATCGTATGGAATGTGGTGACTCATGAAAACATTCATCTGAAATAAAATATTTTACCTTTCAACATTCATTTATTCTTGATATAAAATCATTTCGATAATAAATTTGGTTTGTAATCATAATTTAGGTATCTTTTACTAAAAAATTCACATCCAAGATTCACACATGTTTAAACATGGTCAAGATATTTATATTACTTCTTATTCAATGAGATTAACCATCATGTTTGTATGCTTGTTTTTCCTTCAAATACATTATCTTTACCTAATGGATTAGAGGGAAGCAACTGTGTATCTAATCATCATGAGTTATATCAGGATCGATCTCAGTAATTTATAATTTTCAAGTACCATATCATGAATTATTTTTTTAATATTTTTATTATCATCATAAATTTAATGAAAAACTAATTTGACCTCATAAGAAGAGCACGTTCCAATTTTATGTAACCATATTGAGAAATATCAATTTTCTATGAGAACAAATCAAAATGAAAATTTAATAAAATGGTGGTAATAGGAAAATAATTGAAAATACATTTCTACATTAAATAATTTATATATATCATATTTTTTCATTAATATTATTCTTATTACCATAAATATATTGTGGGAATTAAAAATGGATCACATAGCATTATAGAGGCGGTATTCCACACTTATGCACTAGTAATGTTTTAAATTTCTAATGGGCATAATGTGATTGAAGGAAAGTTATATATAATCTTTTAATAAATAGTATTATGTTATAAAAATCATACATATTAATTTTTCTATAATTTTAAAAATCTATATAATCTGGAGATTAATATAGAAACACGTCACTTTCTGGAGGTAGTAGTCCACATATGTCGTAGAGCGATATTCTCATTTTCCATTGGATTGAAAAAAAATATAAAAACGGTTGTACCATAATTATAATAACATTATTGTGTGTTTTAGATATTGATTTTATTATTTCATCAATTTTAAAAAATATTTAAAGGATGTAGAAGAGAAAATAAACATGATACCCTAAGTTTATTCATTTATCTTTTATCATCATACATCGAGGCTTGAACTTTATTTAGACAATAACATATATGATATGACAGTAAATATTGAGGAGTTATTTGTGTAGGTTTCTAATAAAATTATCTACTAATAATGTGTTATGAAGGAAGGATTGGAGGCTCATTTTTATAAGTGAGGGTAGTGGTACACATGTAATTAAATAATTATTCAAAATAATATTAAGTCAATCTCAATCTAATCTATAACTTAATGAAGTGAAACTAACATATAAGATAATATGTTTTGAAATTATCTCAACCAATAAGAATTTAGATATGATTTTTCGTCCGTAACACTTGTTTTTTCCATAATTATCATGTTTACTCCTTTACCACTGTGATTTTTTTACCATTGTTATAATTCATAAATAAAATAAAAATGAAATTGATGAAATTAATAAAAAATAACTTCCAGAATTGGAAAATGTAATCTATTATTCAAGATTCAATTTTTTAAATTGGATAAAAATTAATTTTAATTTAATTATGTAAAACCTAATGAAAAATAGTTTTTATAAAATTTCGTTTTTTCAAATAAAAAAGATTATATACCAAATTAAAATATAATATTGATTTCCATGAAATAAGTTAATATAAATTTAATGAAATGGATATTATTTTACAATAAAACTAAAATAAAAAATAGTTGAAAATTTAGAATAATTCATTTAAAAAAATAATTACATTTTAGAAAAAATTAGTTTTCTTCACTATTCACACAAGAATCAGTATTTTTAGAAAAATAACACAAATTCAACATAAGATATAATTCATTTTATGATTCCAAAAATTAAGTCATTTTTATTATTGTAAATTTCTATGAAAAATTATCTTTTTTTATTAAACCTTTCAATTCATGGAAAACATTTTAGTAAATTAAAACTATTCCTCTTTTCGGCTGAAAACATTAATAATTTTTTTTTAAAAAATATTATTAATATAATAAATAAAATGAAAATTTATAATCATGGGATTTATTTGTTTCCATGATTAAAAAAATTCCACAACTATAGATCTCCAAATGGATGTATGTGAATGGGAAAATCCTGAAAATTAAGAATAAGGGAAACAAAACAGAGTACCCAACAAATAAAACCCCAATTTTATTATTGTTTGAGATCCTCCATTTCAAAAAAACCCCTTGGACGTTTTGGATGAACTCTCACCCAAGATGATTATATATGCTTCATTTATCCTCTCATTCAACTCCATATTATTCATTACCATTAAATATATACGAAATGTAAATGTGTTAACTCTATACATGATATCTAGAAGAAATGATACCTTAAAAATTACACACTGGATTCTTTATCTGAAATGACATCACATGAAACATAAATAATGTCCCTGAAATTGATCTTAATTTATCACATATATATTCTCCCCTACTTAAGTGATTCTTGATATTTTCTTTTTTCATCCCTTAACATAATTGAATGTATCTTCATGGATACTACTTAAATAAATCAACCCAGGAAACCTCTTCCATTATCTTATACCAAAGATAAAAATTCCACCTCTAGTGCACTGCTCCTCATATCTAGACAACATCCATATGAAATAGACACTCTGCCCTAAATTTAATCATGTTTATTATGATATCATTCCCTTCAAACCAATATCAAATATTAAAACCCTATAATATCCCCTTATAGATTTGCAAGCCCCCATATGAGAACTAACAATATATTCTCTTCCATGTGTCATCCACATCAATTGGGTTAATCATCTATCAGTCAACAGGATCATCCTATGAAACCACTCCTAAATTAACCACATATAGATAATGACAAAAAAACATCTCTATAAGTAATGCTTGAAATAACTAATCATTGTGGTATATAATTCATTTAATTAGATTCATTATAGTTTCCAAAAAAAATAAGCCTAATTAAATGATAAACACAATCATGTATGTTGTATATACCTTTTCATGTTATTAAATCTCAAATTAGTATTTTTATGTTAGTGTAATTCAGTAAGAATAAGAAGTATAAATATTTATTTTTTTGTTACAGGTCATTTTTTAAGGAATTCTGGTATAAAAAGTCACTTATAATGACTCATGGTCACAAATAGACCATTTTAAACAAAAAAACTTCCAATAGACCAATTCCAAATTATTTGAAGCAACTTAAATTTAATTTAAAAATACATTTCAAAAAATTAATTTTTTATTTTTTGAACAATCACAATAAAATAAAAATGTTTACTTTAGAATAAAATACATTAAAAAAATTTAAACAATTCATGCATTACAAAAAAGAAAAAAATTTAAAATTATAATAAAAGAATAATAATATTAATACCATAATGAGGTGGGGATCTTCTACATCTACCAAAACCATGGGTATGTTAACCCATAATGTTAATCATGTCATTATGTCATTGGTACAGTTATTATCTCTAATCTCATTATTTTTGTTTTGGATCATTTTATTCTTTCTTCAACCACAATATAATCTCATCGTATGCTCAAAGCCTCTCCACATATTTACAATCATCAAATAATGATGATGAATATCCGTTGAATAGCCCCATTAATTTATATAATTTCATGGATTCAGTGTCATAATAACATTATGCGGTCAACCATGAACCTGATCTGGTAACTCAGTTTTTCTAAAGACTAATCATAGGAACGAAATTATATTTTTCTTCATTATGACATGACTCACATAAGCCCTGATCATTATCTCCTTATGTCTCTACATGAAAATCATTCATGGAGATTAATAATGATTTTGATGTGGATTTATAATAATTTAGAATAATATTTAAATTACATTGATATATACAATTGAATAACAATTTATCTAATTTTAAATAATTTATAAAAAAAATTATACTGTGAAAATATAATTTAAATTTTTGTAATATTTTTTTTAATTAAGACTAATTTATATAAATTTATAATAATTTATAATATTTTTATTAACATATATTACATTATAATAATATATATTAATTTTTCAATTTTTTAATTAATTTTTAGTAAATGAAAGTTAATTTTTACTAATATATAATATGTTATAATAATTCATATCAATTTATTTTAAATTAAATAATTTTTTCATAATTATATAAGTTTATAATTTTTTATTAATTTATAATAAATTATACTTATTGGGGACAGATTAATAATATTTTATATTAATTTATATGAAATTATAAATTTTTATCAATTTATAAACAAATTAACTAATTTTTTTATGTTTATAATATTTATAATTAATTTATACTAATTTAAAATATTTTTAATTAATTTTTAATATCAAATAAAATTATTTATTTATTTAAAATGGTTTATATTATTTTACTTTTATATTTCATGAATTTTTTATAATTTTAGTATTTTGTATTAATTTATAATAATTTTTTTTAATTTATAATAATTTATTAAAAATTTTCAAAAATTACTTTTTTTTTCAATTTGGACTCATTGAAGATGGATTTATATTAAATGATAAAAATTTATATTAATTACCTATAAATTTTTACTAATCTATAACAATTTTATTAATTTTTATTAATTATTAGTAATTTATAATAAATTAAGTATTTTTGTAATTAATTAAATAAATTTAGGATATAATAGATAAATTTATAGTAATATATAATAAAGTTTATAAATATTAATCTCTAGAATTTATTATTTTTAATTTACAAAAATTTAAAATAATTTCTATTAGTTTATATGATCTTAAAATAAAATGTATCAATTTTAGTTTTATTCTTACTAATTTGTGAAAAATATATAATGCCTAATAGAAGAAAACAAACAAAATATTGAATTATATAAATTTATTCAAATTTATAAAAAATTATTAATTCATATAAATTTATGGTAATGTTTATTTCATATATACCAATTCAATATCAATACATAATAATATTAATTCAATTAAAGTAATATGACATTAATTTTAAATATTTTATAAAATATTATAATACATTTTTTTATCGTTGATATATTAATGTTATTAAAAAATTTCATATATAAATAAACAATTAAATATAATAAATATAATAATATTTAAATTTTAGGAAAAAATATATTGAAATTGGTATTTTTTATTGATTTGTAGACTTGATGTTGAATCTACTAAGCTAAATATTAAGTCTAAAATATGAATGATTTTTTAAGATAAATAAAATTTATATAGAATGAAATGGAATATATGCCTGGGGTGGACAACAATTTATATTTTTTGTGATAGACTATTTACAAAGTAATTTTTTGTTGAAAAAAGTATTGTTTGTGATGAATATTATTGAATAAATGATTTTATTCAATAATATTATTATTAATAACATATATATTACAAAATACCACAAAAATTAATAATTTCATATGTATCTGGAGAGAAATGCAATGGAGAATTCCATCATAAATATTATTCCCAAATCACTATTTGGGATAGATCTGATTTGAAAAATGTAATGTTGACAGATCTGTCACAAGTAGTGCATTTCATAGCTGGTCATTTTAAATAGAATTATATGTTTGTAAAAAATATTTTTCAATAACTATTTGGAATTATTAGTTATTATTTCAAAAAATTAACTATTACTCTCTACTCCTCTCTCAAATGTGCAAATTTGTTTTGAAATACAAAATGAATTCCTCCACAATAAACAACCTAAAAACATTACTTATAATTGAATTACTAGTTTATTCAAAAAAAAGTTTTACATTTACTTCTTATGAATCAATTTCATTCCTCCTTTATCATCTCATGACAAAAAAATAAATTAAATATATTGAAGGTGTTTATGGAAGAGAATAAGGGTCCATAATAGTATGTGTCTTAGCCAGTCTCCTTTGATACATCACATTCTATGTTTGACTAACACTTTTATCCAACCATTCTCATGCAATAAATATTAGTTCTCAAATCTCAACTCTCTCATAAATCTCATCCATTGATATAATTCAACATTTTCCTAACCCCAAACCCCATACACCCCTCCTAGTCTTCTATTGATGATCTGAGTGACCGCCAAAGCCTACCTCCAGTATGCATGAGTATGATACTATAACTAAGTTTATTTTCCATACATATCCAAGGCATTACCCTCATAATTACCATTTATATTAATATAATAAACCAATAAAAATTATAATATGAAATAAAACCAATTTCTCAAAAAGAAACCCAATAAAAGTAAAAGTTTTATAAATTCATGTCTTTATGAAAAAATACCCATATAAACTCATATGCAGAACAACTAACACTAGTCTTATATATCTATGCTAAAAATTACCATGTTATGTCCATCTTATTCCCTAAAACTGTTGAAGAATATATATATATATGTGGGAGATAATATATGTATAATCAGATGGACCCTCATCGAGATCTCTTAATGAAAAATTAGAATAATCATCCAAATGTCCTTGTGAGTAAACAAAAAAACAATACACAATAAAACAATGTCAACAAACCCATTCTCAGCATGGATCTCACAAAAAATATCCTATCCAATTATATTAAAATAGTATCAATTAATATATAATTAAGGGTATCCTTCACCACTAAATAACTAATTTTTTTCTCTCACACTCTAATGAAAAAAATTATAGCACTCTCATACTATCGATATCATCATATCCTTGTCAACACATTTACATACAACATAACTAGGTCAAAAACATAAGTCAATATATCCACGACTATAAAACACATTTTCTTTTCTTATTCTTAAAATCACATTTCAATCATAATACGATATAATGACCATGAAAGACATCATCCTTATACCAATCTCCTACCATGAAAGACGCACACTATATATCGGATCATCATCAAATCATCCCCACATGATCATTCTTTTGAATTCTATGCATCATTATTCATGCATAAAATCATTTTCTATCACATCCCTTCTATATATGGATGAGTGTATGGAAAATTTGAATTAATTAACCATATTTTCTTTTGTGAACCATAATGTTTTTGGATGACTCATAGAACCCAGAACATTTATTCATAGGTGTAGTGATCTGAATTGGGTGGGCTACGTATGTAATAAATTAAATTGAAGAATAATACAACCATACTTAATCCCAACCTATAGGGTTCAAAAAAAATAATCATTGGTACACCTAATACATCCACAACACTTTCACAACCACATTATACCATTTCCAAGAACTACTATACAATAGACCATCCCCCCATTCTACAAATATCAAATAAGTCACCCTTTCACAGTCACCAATTAAATAACGTCATTTAACATTTTCTTCATTGCAAATTTACCCACTATATTAAATTCATTATTGCATTCATTAACCATATTTAATTTCAATTAATTTATAATTTATCTCTGACATTGTTTCTATCCATTTCCATTCTATCTAATATCTCAATAGATCATCAATTTGTGTATCTTAATAAATTTAATTCCACTTCCCATATTTTTATTGTTCATTTTAATCCATATATCATCATGTTAAATTATACCAGAAACCAATATATTCTACCTCACAACAAAAAACCATCCACTGTGACCACTCCCTAAATCCTTTCACCAACATTGATAAAAAAATATGCAAACCATTCTCTTTAAATAAAATAATCACTAACAACATATCTATTACAAAAGGCACATCAAACCCTAACCAGATCATTTAATTCACAAAAAAACAACACATGCCAACATTGAACTGTAATAAATTAGTATCAAACACATAGGTTAATGACCCTAGTTCTTCTTTTTATATGAATTTTTACTATATCTTCAATGATTAATAATATTGTTTTTGGATTTTGCAGAAATATTTTTTATTACCATGTTAATGTAATTATAATTTTATAAAGGTTTATTCTATGAGTGAAATCTCAAAATTGGTATCATCATAACTATTATCCATAGAACACACATTAAGAATATCAAAAGAAACAACACATGAACAAATAATGTACATGTGATTATCCCCCCTCCACTTTTATTTCAATATTTCATCATTTATCATACTGAATTTACATGACAACATTTATTTAAATGAAAATATGGTTTATAGTTCCATTATATAAAAAAATATTTTTCAATCCCCTACCTTATTGTGAAGCTCCCATAACTAATTTCAAGTGGATTTAGAAATGGAGAGATGATTGTAGGCATGAGACTCATAATTATGGGACCTGAACAGATCACATGGTTCCATTGAATATGAACTTTATTGTTTTGATCATCACGGGTTATGAAAAAAAATCATGGGATGGTCATTAAAATTTTCAAAATAATTGTGCATAAAATTAATTGTAGTTCTCTTAGGCCATTCCTTAATAAAACCCAGTCAACCCAACATTTAATCCCCATTAATTTACCCATATTTATTTCTCATTACAACATGTCATTTTTTTCTCCTAAAATATATGAATAAGTAATTATTAGTAAAGAATATTTATTTACATAATAACATTATTGATTTAGTGGGTTTTTAATTAAAAATTTAATTTTAATTAATGAAATATGATTCTGATATACGTAAATAATTTGGAAAAAATCAATGAGGGAATGACTCATACATTGGTATAAAATACCATTACAATGTAGAGAAATACCATTATGAATATCACTTAACCCATTTATAAAATATTTAACCCCTATATATATTATCAAAATATCTTTATAAAAATCCTATGAACCTTATAGAAATAAATGTACCAACATATTACCATTAAAACATCTAGAAAACCAATTAAAAATATAATTATCATTCTAAGAACTAGAAATACTATTATATAATCATAATTACCCATAAAAAATAGGAAAACCCATTAACAATATAATGGCCCTAACTAACACTAAATATTGTATGGAACACAAATGGGCCTTTTGAAAGTGATATTGGAACTTAAAAAAACACAATAGCCCTTTATAAATTCTATAGTACCATTTATAAAAATTAATCTACATTTACAAATCTTTTTGCCCTTATGATGACATATTTTGTGATTAGAAAATCCAAGAAGACCCTTATAAAACATCATATGACCCTTATGGAATCTGGAATAACCCTTACAATACATAGAAATGTCCCTTACGAAAATTACATGACTCTTATAGAAAAAAAGGCTCTTATGAAATATAATTTTAAAAAAAATTTAAAATAAAAAAATTTATTTATTAATGGGAACAATATAAGGGTAAATCGCGACTTATCCAAATGAATTCAATGCAACTAAAAATACCTAATTAAATAAATTATGTGTAATTACCTAAAAAAAGAAAAATACACTTTTTAAATTGAATAATTTAAATTAAAATAGGTTTTAAATGTGCATAAAACTCAATATCACTCTGATACTACCAAAAAACATCATTCAATTCCCTTCAAAACTATGAAATTTCAATTGAGGGTTTTGGAAAAAACTATTCCCACACATTCTATCATCCATAATATTAGATACACTATCAACATTCATTTTCAATGATAATATCCCAATAGAAATGATATTATTAGTAATTGGTTTCTCATAATAAAAATTATATATATTTATATTTTGAAGGTATCATTAATGGAATTACATATCATTACACCTTTTTAAAAAACGACATGGGAATGATGATCCTAAAATATTTAATATATGAATATGGAAATTTTTTTGAACATAAAGTAGAATACTTATATTTAATACATCGCACAAATATTCTTGAATCAGTATTGGATGGGTAAATTTATTAATCATGTTTCATTATATATATTGTCAACATATCAAAAAATTGATAGTTTATATATTCGTTTTATAAATATTATGTTCATAACATTAGTATCAATATTTTAATTTTTATAATAAACTATAATAGAATTTCATATTTTGGGGTAATAAAGGGGCCCTAGTATAATGGATTTTATTAGGGTTTTAACTATTATTGTTTGATAAAAAATTATCTTCTAAAAATCATGGAAAACTACTTTTCTATTCCACTCTCAAAATTTTCATTAATATTTAGAGTGACACTTATATGATATTTTTCACTAATATTTAATAATCACTTAATGGTTTACGAATATATGGTATACTTATGAATATTATAAGAAAAATGATCCAATATAATATTGACATATCCATTTATCCCCAAATGGTCATTTAGAAACATATTACTAAAAATATGTAGAATAATTAGAATCATATTAATTCTAATAGTGTTTTGATATAAATTCCCCATTATTTATCATAGGAATAAAATTACCAATAAAAATGGATAATTTTTATTTTTCCTTTACTAACAAATATCAATATTCTATAAATAAAAATTATAGTTTTTAAACTATTATTAAAATGGGCAGTATGTGGCCCCAAAAATATATATTGATATTGGGATATATTTTATAAAAGAAACTATACATTTATATCATATAAAAATTTTTGACCATTAAATTATATTTAATGTTATTTTATCCATCAAAGGTGGATAGTTTGAATTTTTTAATGTTTTTTAAGTAAAATTAATATATAGGTACGTAATGAGGTATTTTCACTAGGGACACTTTTTTTGGAATTAATATGGATTCAAATATTTTATGGATGATGTGAATTTATGGGTATGAAATATTGGATTTCCTTCCATGTACTACATATATCATATTATATTATATAAAAATATTATATTAAATGTTTTTTAAAAGATATTACATTAACTCTTTTGTTCTATGCTATGATTACATGATGTCATATTTCCTTGAATTAAGTGGTATTTCATGTTACTTCCATTCAATTTCAACATATATTAATTTTAAGACTGTTAATATACATAATGCTCAGTATGTTATACCTTGATACAACTATTTATGAGTTGGGAAGTTGAAATATTCCACTTTTATAGCACTAAATAACTATAACATGAAAAATAATTCATTGGAGTTTTCCCATTCATGAATATAAAGTGTGATCTAGTAAATGCATTGTTTGATGAATTTTAATACATGAGTTAACACATAAAACCCTAATATGAATCCTCAGGGTAACATAAGTACCAATTTCATATAATGAATGTGATTGTGTGTGTCCTTCCATGATTTTTCTTGAGTCACCCAATTTCTAAATGATCTCACAAATTTTTCCTTAGTATTTAAAGGTTTTAGTATACTATGTAATAAATGGGAGTCCCACATTCATGGAGTATATTACAATAATATCATAGATACATCACAGATGATGTATTTTTTATTTATTGTTGTCATCATAATGAAATTTCAATTTTGATTGAATCAAGTGCAACATTTCATTTTGTAATGGTACATGGAAAATAGACTTTATTTATTTAATTTTATGAATATTTTCTTTTTATGTGCCTAGTGATATTATTTATTGGATTTCAATTTCTTTAATTATATTTATTAAATGTTAATAAACAACTAATTATTGAAGAAGATAAATTTTAAAATAATGATGTAATGAATATCATTAAATATGATATATGATATCACATGTAATTATTGTAATATCTATTGTAAAATTTGACTGATATAAAATTTCATTTTTAATTATATTCAATTACTAATTTATTAATCACAATATATGAATAAAAAAATTTATGTTCTTCAAAATATCAATTGTAACCTTTGATTCTCTATAAATCATAAAATATGTAATGTTGAGAAAGAAATAAACATTCTATATATTCAATTAGATATTGAATTATTATTTTAATAATTTTTAATAATTAATATAAATAATTGGGTATGTTCATTAATGTATACAGAGTTTTTAATTTGAATAATTAAAAAGATATTATAATTAATTCATAAAATTTTACTAAGACATTATTGATAAATGTACCATAACATTAAATGTTAATTTTAAAAGATAAATTAACAATTTATATGGCATGCGTTATGGATTATAAATAATGTGTCTATTTAATAATCACAAGGATTAATTTTTAGTGTTTATAAAATACAATATAAGTCTAAATATATTGTTTTTTTTTCAAATTATGAATTATTCAAATTTAATTATTTGGAATTGTTCAAATTATATCCTTAATTTGAGGAATCATGAAAAAATCAAACATTATTTTCATTATTGACTCATCAATGGTTTAAATATTATTACGTATTTTATATTTAGATTATTGTAATTGGATACATAAACTAATTGTATTATTTGATTTCTATAGTTGATAAAAATTTCATGTATTAAATGTAATATTAAATATAATGATTATATGAGAGGGTTTTATTATGAAATAAATATAAAGAGTAAGATTTTATAATTTATACAAAAATAGTTCAATTTATAATGTATTTATGAATTTATCATAAATAATTATCCGATATTTAAATATGTGAAATATTAATTTGATTAAAAATCATTTCCATCATTATTCTATGTTATAAAATATGTATGTTATGAATATGTTTATTATTTAGTTTATGGTTTTTAAACCACTTATTATATATATTCATGTATTTCATTATATACTATGTTTGATAACATAATATTTAGTTTACATATACCATGAAAGAGACTTTTGATAGAAGTTATTAAACTCAATTTATTTATTGAATAAAATTCATATATTATAGGTGTTAGATTTATGATTAATTATATTATATCTTTTTTAATGGTTACCCCTTTGGAGGAAATTTTTGTATGACTTTCAATAGTCTTGGCAGGTTATTCCTTATTCTAGAAAAGGCGGTGTTTGTTAGTTGTGGATTTGAGGTTACTCATGGGATGATAGTAGTATAATATATCTCCAAACCATTAAATGAATAGTTTATATATCATATTCATTAGATTAATATGGAAATAAATCAATATTTATTGATTATTTTTTTTGAGTAACACAAATTGTTGGTTCTAGAATGACTTACATAATAATTTGATGTCAACATATTATTTTATTTGATGGAATCATGATTCCAAAACTAATACATTAGAATAATTAATACATAATGAGAATAACATGAGGTATTATGATTAGATTAAATCCCCTTCCAAAAAATAAGTTTGAGAATCATTAAAATCACAACTTCTCAATACCATATTCTACCATCTAGGTAGATCCTCATAATGTTGGGTGCCCGTAGATTATCTATGTGTGGACATAAAATTTTGACTGACCCATGATTATCCATATGGTAGGTTATTCCATAGCTAGGTTCCCACAATTTTCATTAAAGTACGTATTATTGGAATTTTATTTGGGTTATACTAATCCAAGTGATCGTAATAGGATTTGGTAACAAAAAACATAGATATTCGTTTAATCTATATGATTGATTTAAAAAATAATTTTCCACTAAACTATCTATAAATTGTATTTGAAATGACATGGATAATTCCTAACGTTAATAACTAATTAGTGACAGATTTTTTATAGAATACTCATTACATAATAAAATATATATCCTTTCATTCTAATTAATATGATGAATTTAAAATGTGTTTCATTCGAGTGGGACCTCATTTAATAATATTACTTATTAAATGGAAATAAAACATAATACCCATATGATAATTGTTTTTGTTATAAATAATACCCTCATAATAATAAAAATATCTTTCAGATTAGTCCATCAGAGATAGAAACATATTTTATGAATATTTTTGTCTAGTTAACTATAAAATGTTATTATGCAAGGGAAATTATATTTTCTATTGAATTTAATTTTTTATTGACCCTCTATAAAGGTTGTTTAAAATGTTGATATAAATTATTAAGATAAGTAATGTTTGATTCCCTCTAGGTTTCAAGGAAATTATATTTGAAATGAACTACTAAATTTTAGACTCATATTGTTAATATTGTTTTGAATGATAATGGTAATAAATATGATTTAATATGATAATGAATTGGTGAGACTATGTTATTTCATATAAGTATTTTTATGGATATATTATTCATCTTATATTCATTATAAAAAGGAATTAATAGGGAATGTATAAGAATTATTCTTAATAACTGATAATTGATGAATAATTCTTGTGATTTCATAGTTTTAGAGTTTTGTTGTTAATAAAAGTGGGTAATGTTCAAACTAAAATTAGTAATTTTATTTGGAAAAACTACCCATTATTCATAAAGTATCATATCTTGGAAAATGAATCGTAATGGTCGATCAAGGAAGGAAGAAGAAATGATTCCAAAAGATTGAATTATTCGGGATACCTAAATATGTCTCAAAACTCCGTGGGATTTTCATGATAAGTAATGATAATATAATAATAAACACCATAATTTGAAACGTATGTGATTTGAAATATACACTTTAATTTTTTCTTAAACAATACTAGAGTTTAAAATGAAAGGATTAATTAATTTTGCTTCTATTTTTAATTCATGTGATGAAAAAAAGAGTTACTAGTTTAAAAATTTATGATTAAAGGAAAATAAAGTGAATCTATGAAAAGGAAGTGAATATTGAAATAATTTATCTTTTTTCAGAGGAGATGTTTTTCATTAATTAGGTTGTTATAAACAAAATGATAAAATTATTCATAGAAAAATGATTTAATCTAAACTTGGTTCTATAGTATGATTAATAAAATAAAAAGATAAAAAATGCATCTATGATAAAGTGATTATTTATCAATTTACAAAAAAATGATGGAATATGTTCCCAACACACATCATTGATATATAATTATAAATAGTCATATTTTCATAAGAATATAATCTAAAAACATTGAATACCATATATGATATGAATATAACAGTTTGTTGACTGAAAAATCATTCTCAAAGTAGATAATACAAATTTCAAAAACACAATGAGGTTTTTGAATCATTTCTTGACACTATAAAGATAATATATTATTTTCCATCTTTTGGGAGTTTATGGGAACATTGATAAGTCAACATTTAACATATAATATATTATACTTGTCTAGATGTTGAATTTTTCCTAACTTAATATTCTAAAGTATTTATAGTATCTAATTGATATTTAAAGAGTATTATTTATCTATTAAGAAATATGAATATCCAAATTTCTTATAGGTATATGATAATAAAAATATAATGTGAATTTCATATAATATTACAAAATTATATGTAATTGAGGTAAAATAATATATAAATAGATATATTTAGTTTAAATAAAAAAGTGAATGACCCATCCTCCAAAAGAAATTTAGGATGTGTTAGTGAGTGATAATATTAATAGTTACTCTATTTTAAAATGGGAATTTTTTACATAAATTGTTCTAGAGTTGATGATATTCAACTTAGAAATATTATAAGAAGTATAAATCATTTAACATTATAATATTTGATGTTGTGGAGTTAAGGATCTTGAATATGATTGAGGCGACGATAATTGTGAATAAGATTAATAAATCTCATCATTATCCTAATGTTCTTTATTTATAAATGTTACACATTAATGATTTTATTTTAATTATTTAAATATATTATCATAAATAGACTTTGAACGAATCAAATATAGATATCTCTATTTAATATAACCCCATAAAGTGCATCAAATATAAGTTTGATATGGTAGTGTATCATAAATGAGATATTATACAGGTTCTTATATAGTGTTAGGTTATGTATTATTAAATGGGGTTAGGAAAATTAAATATTATTATACTAATTCTAATATACCCCTTTACATTCATTGGTGTTGGATGAAAAAATTTATATATCAATATATATTAAATGTAATTTAATAATAATTGACCTCATTAATTGAAACATTTTATTTTTAAAAAATTTTAAAATGAATTATTATAGATAATAATGAAATTTTATTATTTTAATGGTTAGTCTTCTTGTATGAGATAAAAAATGTGATCATGAGGTTATTGAATCCTTTTATAAATGAGATAACCCACTACATATAGCACAAAGATTGTAATTAGCTTTGTATTTGGTATACTAGGGGGAATGGATCATATATGGGACCCCACATTCATGTTTCAAATACATAATTAACTTGATAACCTTCAAACTATGACACTTTACTTATAAATGTCATTTCAATGTAGCTAACAAGGATGTATTTGGTTATGTTACTAATCATGTTAATTGATGGAGCTTAACTACCATGGTATTCTTCATCTTATTTGTTAAGTGTGACATAGGGGAACTCGATTTAGATTGAATGGAGTTTGAGAGAAAAAAAATATATTACATATTATATACATGTCTATTTTAATGAGGGGTCGGTGAAGTGTTTATCTAGAAAATATAATTACTTGTGATGTAATCACTAGTGAGGGAAGCCTATACACAGAGTATCATGAATTTATAAGTTTGATATATGGGATTGATATGCACCCTTATCCTTGGTCTCTCAGTTACCCAGAATAATGGAATTTATATGAATTCATTTTATAAATAGATTTAATTTTTATACACAAGAATATACAAACACTTTTTTATAAATATCACACTGAATCTGTTTGTACATTTAGTGGCATTAATTATATTATAAATTAATCTCTGAAATTTACCATGTTACAATTATTTTTAATTATTTATAATTTTCATAATTTTAATTCAAAGGGAAATATTTATTTTTTTTCATATAATTAAATATAATTTTTTTATAATTTCACAGCCTTCCAAAGACTATATCACACTGGGGGTTTTGTTATGTGGTTTTTGGTGGAGGGTTTCTATTATGTAGTTGTGTTATGTGTTCCAAAATAGTGTAATGGGATATGAATTTTCTTTTTTACAAATGTTTTATGTCTATGGAATATGTGTAGGTTTTCATAATTGTGGTTTTTGTGTATGTGTGTTCAAAGGTGTCTAAGAGGTGGAATAGAGTGTATGATGAGGGTATGTCCTGGGGGGAGTTGTGTGTGTCTTATTTTTTTATTTTATAATGGTTTTGGTGATCAGCTATGTTTTGGAGCATGGTATAATATATAAATGAGTGATTAATAAGGGTAACCCTTAGGACAATATAGTTTAGTTGTACTACATGACATAGTGCATGGGTGGAACTGAGGAGGTTGGTTTTTTATGTGTAACCTTTCTGCAGACCACTACACAACACAAGACAATGGATATTTTATTGAGGGTCTATATTTTCTATAGGATTTATCTTAGGAATATTGGGTAAATTACATTGATTATGGGGATACATCCGAAGGCTTTAGTGGGGCGGCTCTTTATTCCATTTCATTGTATGGGTAATCCATAGGGGTGATTAATCATGGGTTCTTGGACAAACCCATGATCTTTTTTTAGGTAATAATTCTATTTATTTTGGACTTTCACTTTTCATTTTAATTTATCTTTACATTGGGGAGAAAATTAAAAAAAATTATTTGGAAGGTGGTGGTGCACAACTAGCACACAGTAAGAAGAAACCATTCACCCTACAAAGAAACCATGCACCAAGGTGTAATTTTATACATAGCCAAAAAACATGGTCAGGGCATGGTTTGTCACACCATGTGACTAATTATGCGACATGTGCTTGGTTGAAATTTGTGACTGCATTGTTGGTGCACGGTTTGGAAAACCATGGCGACTAACCCTGCAGCCTTTCTAAGTCGTTAAAACATTTGGATTTTACCCTTTTACCCAACATTGGATTTAATCCCAAATCACCCAAAATCATCGCTAATTTAGGATTTAATCCCTTGGTGGGACCCTTATTCATTTCTCCCTATGGATCTATTTTGGTGTGTGGTTTGGATTTTATTCCCCAAGGAACCATCAAGAATGTGGTTTCTTTTTTGTTTTCTACCTTTGTCACGTGTTTTCCTTCACCATCATTAGTGTTTCTTTTATAGTGGTTTTTGTGCCTTATTTAGGGTTATATCATAAATTTTGGTTTTTTATATTAATGTTTGAGTTTTTATCATCTCTCATTATGGAATGAGTGAGTTTCAGTTGAAGATTTGCACCAAATTCCATATTTTTCTTCATTTATGTTAGGTGGATCCATGATCAAACATTATTTAATGATTTTAATATTCATGGATTGTTTCTTGTTTTTGTTTTATGGATTTTTTGTGAGGGGGGAAATGTATTTTTTAAAATATTCAAGGTGCATCGATGTTGGAAAATGTGGTTTCACATGATATGGGTTATGTTCCATGTGTGTTTCATATGTGATTCTTTAAGGGTATTTTATAAAATGTGTATGTGACAAGAACTGCATTATGAAATGGTTTTGGTGGGATTTTGTATTTATAAGTGATTCTGGTAGTGGAAATAGTGTTATTAATAAGAATTTTTATATTCATTTGGCGAATGTATATACAAGTGGTTATATATGTGATATGTGGAATGTGAATTGAGCACTACGGGAATCCTATGTGACTATGTGGGTGTGTTGGGACTAGTATTCAAGTTATCCAGTAGTGTCTTTGGCACGGATTTAGTTAGTGGGATTGGTGATGACAACACTAACTAAATATTGATGATGAATAAAGACCACTAGAATTTTGGATGTTGAAACTATTTGGTGGCTAATGTATAAGGACATAGAGGGTCTTGGTTTATATAACATGTTTATCTAATATATTATGTACCTATGGTCCCACTCTTAGCATGTTCCAAAAAGTATCTCTAGTGACTTTGTGATCTCTATAGATATCGCATACACCATGTACATATAGTACACCTTGTTGGTTATTTAAAAAGAAAGAATCTTTTCCTTCCAACCATTTTTCTATAAAAAATTATTTATATACTTTTTATAAAATGTTCGAATTAGTTTTCCTTATAATGGTAACGAAATGATTTATATTTTTTGGGTGGCATCCAATTCAACTCTGGCTCACACCCTACTTACACATTTAGGTGTAAGTAGAATTTGTTATTTTAGATTTGGGTAATAGAAAGGTGTTTGGAAATGGATGTTCTGGATTCTAGTGGGATTCTATTGCAGGTGTTGTGATGGTGGCTTGAGGAATATTCTCCTCTTGTAATATGGTTATTTTAGGGATAGATACTTGATTCATTTTTTGGGTTGCAATCCTTTTGGGATTTTATTTAATTTTTTATACATGAATCTGAATATTTTTATACCTTGTTTGGTTTTGATTATTCAGTATTGTTTTATTTATTATTTTTGGTTATTTATGTTTGTGTATTTGGTTGAAATCATTCCCAATGTATATGATTAATACTAGGGAACTAGTTTACATCCCATGGGGATTGGGGATACCCTTCCAACCATGCCAAGAATTAGGTTATGTGTCAGGATTCAATGAAACCTAGCCTAGTTCGTGAAAAAATGGTATTAAAGCAGGTTATTCCCTTTTAGGTCATGAAATTTGGAATTATTTTAGATAGACTAGTGCATTTATTATCAAGAGATGATGTTCTAGTTTTGTGTAGGGTTTCATGCTAGAACACCGTGTGAAAAAACTCATGTCACCATGGGTTATTGGGAATTTTTGTTTTACTTCCCCTTCATGTGAGATACACAAGCTACAGTCTATATGTGGATACTGAGTGGAGTTGAAGTGGTTTTGTTTCTATCTTATTTTTATGAGTTTAATTCATTATTTTTACGTAATGTTAGTATATGTTGTTGTTGCTGGAAATTTTTTGAATAGTCATATTTATCGTTTTTGTTGTGATTAATGATTTTATAGTAAACAACCTCTCTAGATACTTTTTATTAAATATTGGGAAGAGGCCAGAGATAGTTCTCCCTCACCAATTTATTAGAGACTAGTTGATGATATGGTCTGTGATGTTTAGGATTTGGGAAATGGAGTGTGTATAGGTCTTTCTCAAGTTAGAGAAGCGGAACCTAGTCCTATGAAGGAAAAAAGCTTAGGTGTACCTTAATAAAAGTCCTAATTCTTTATGAGGAATCCCTATACTTGAATAATTAAGATGATATATTTCAAGTTTTTATTTCTTGACACTCCTGAACATGTTAGGGTAAAATAAACTACATTCATTCCAAAAGAACCTATTCATAGGTGGTGGGACTTAGTGGTGCAAGATAAAAAGCATGAAAAGATTAAATGGAAAGTTATCAAGACTGTTTTCAATGACTAATAATATTCTGATGTCTTGGCCCCTTCCAGATCCTAGTAAATAATGGAAATTGTTTAGGCGAATCATTCAGGGATGGGGTACACCAACCACTTTTCTATGCTAGTTCGGTATGCACACACAATCATTTCCAGTGAGAATATGAAGGATCAGAGGATCGAAAGGGTGTTAATGATAGTGATATATTCCTAGGTATATCTATTTATGTTGAATACCTACACTGGGGTGGTTGGTCATTCTTGAATGATTGAGATTAATCAAAAAGGAAGGTATGCAGTACCTAGGGTTGTGTCAGTATTGGTTAGTGTCAGTTCATCTAAGAAATAGCGAAAGTCGGATGAGTAGGGAATGAAGGGAGGTGGTAGCTAAGGACATTATTCCTGGAAGTCTTCTTATGATGACTCATATGTTGGGATAGTTTGTTCCATTGGTTAGGGAAGGAGGGGAAATTCATCCAACAAGAACATATCCTCCAAAATTTTTCCAATGGTGAAAAGATCTGGGAAACATAGAGCGTTTTGGTAATGTGGTGATTCCATATCAGAGTGGTGAAAGATTTTTAGCTTCTATAGGGAAGTCATCTTAGATAGAGACATACAGGAAAATGGGATCTTATTTTGCTGGTCATGGTTGTAGGACCAGATCCTCTTCTAGCTATATTTAGTTCTAGGTAGAGTTGTACGTCAAAGATCGTGCAAAGATATAATAAGACACAACCAGTCGTTATGTTGCAGGTCATTCCCCATTAGAACTAGATATAGGGCCTTAGATAGTTTGATGCACTATTTTTATTTCATCATCTATTGCTATAATTTTATTTGATACTAGTGCTTCTATCCCATTTTTCTCTACCCGTCCTGTGATCTAATTGAGTTTTCCAATAGAGCTCCTATGATATGTGATGGATCTAATAATGTTGTTGAAAATGTAGTGGGAAAAGGGTATTAGGATTACATGATGATATCTCACTATGTTAGGGGTCATTCTTGAATGGGATTTACTATCTTAGATATAGAAATTTTGATGTAATCATTGGCATGGACTCGATGGTGATCTTTTAGGAACATATAGATTTCTATAGGTAGCAGATGAGTTTTGTGGAACATGTTTGAAGTACCCACGTTGTTCATAAAAATGGGTTGTAGAGTTAGGTTTCCTAGACCTCCAATTACATAATTTATAAACCATGTTCTTTATTTATCGGGAATCATTCGGGTGGGTGATGGTTGTGTTCTTAAGGGTGGATTACCTCATGTGGTGGATAAGTTTCCAAATATCATTCCTGCACACTTTTTAGGCTTTCCTCCAGAGCTCGGTGTGAGGTTCTCTATAGAATGGGCGCTAGGAACACTTCCAAAATATATTCCTTTTTATCATTTATCACCCATCAATTTTAGGGAATTAAAGGTACCATTGGATGATTTGGAATAAAATGGATTCATTCACCCATGTATCTCTCCTTGGGCTTCCCCATTATTTTAATAAAGAATGAAAATGGATCTATCTAGTTCTGTATTGATTACCATATGATAAACAAGGGAACCATAATTACAAAATATCATTTACCCCAAACTGATGAAATGTTTGATTAGCATAAAGGGTAAAGGTGGATCTCAATTATTTAATTTCCTTCTGGTTATCACCAAGTCAGGTGAAAGAGGTTGATGTATCAAAAATGGATTTATGAAGCTAGTGAATCTATTTTTAGAAATCGGTCATTCCATTCGGGCTGAAGAAGGATCAAATAGTTTTCATGGTGCTTATAAACACGGTGTTCCACCAGTTTCTCAATTCCTTTTTTTAATGGTGATCGAGGATGAAATCCTGGTTTATTTTGAATCTGAGATGGATCATGAGTGGAAATATAGGACCATATTGAGAACACATTAAGACCATCACATATATCCCATGTTCTCAAGGTGATCCTTCTAGATAGATATGTTGTGTTTCTAGGCCACGTGATCTTAGAACAAGGTGTTTCAGTGGACCTTGATAAGATCAGTGTAGTAATGTCATGGGATTAGCTGAAGAGAATATATGAAATCATAATCATTCTAGGTTGGTATGGATATTATTGTTAGTTCATTCAGGATTTCTCTAGGATAGATTCCCCCATTATCTCTCTTACTACGATGGTGTGAAGTTTGAATGGGTCCAAAAATTCAAAGAATCATTTAATGAGCACAAGCTTTTGTCAACCACCAAACATATGTTGATCGTTCCTCAATATGGAATAGGATATGCAGTTTATTCAAATTAATGAGGTATTGTACTCAGGTGTGTGCTCTTGAAGATCAAACATGTGGTGGTGTATATCTCTCTTCAACGCTGACCACATGAAATGAAATATCTGACCGCTGACTTTGAATTAGAAGTTGTGATGTATGTTCTAAAAATATGGTGCCCCTATCTTTTTGGGGAGAAGATTGTATTTTATTATGAATATAAGTGTTTGAACTAAATGTTCTCTAAAAATATTTTTAATCTAAGGAAGGGACATTGGGGGGAGAACTTGTAAGTGTTTGAATTAAAAATTGTTTATATCCCTTTCATAGGGAATTCCATTGCACATGCTTTGTGACGAAAATTGATAGTGGAATCTTTGAGTAAGTCCAGTGATGAGTGTACATTGATGGGTGTTTTTTCAATTTTCACCTAGAGACCATGGAGCATGTGGGAGTGGTGTTCATGGATAGTATAATGTAAGCTCCATCTCTTCATGAGCTAGTGCAGTTGGAGAAACATTATGATAATATATGAAATCATTATATCCAGTCTCTTCATGGTGGGGAGACACCTTGAATGTATTCATTGTCTCCCAGTGGAGTTTTATGTTTCTAAGGTTATTTTTAATTCTGTTATCTCTCAAGATGGTGGATATGTATCATAGACACAATTCATAGTAAAATATTCATTCTAGAGCCACCAAGATTTATTATCATGTGCATGGAAATTTCTCATGGATAGGTATGAGATAAGATATAGTTGAAATAGTATCTAGGTGTTATACATACTGGCAGGTAAAAGAAGAGAATCAAAGGGCCTCTGGTTTGCATCACCCAAAACCCATTCCTACATGGAAGTGGGACAAGATCATCATAGACTTCATTGTAAAATTTCATCACACGCCATAGGAGGAATAATTTAATTTGTGTTGAGATTTATCATCTGAAAAAATCATCCCACTTCATCCTAATAGGGGATTTGGAAAAGGTGGATGAGTTCCACCGATTGTATGTTCATTAGGTATTGAGGTTTCAAGGTGTGTTGTAGGGTAGTGTTTCCGTTAGGGACCCAAATTTTACCTCATTGTATTGGGAGGGAATTCAGATGACAGTGGGGTCACAGATCAAGTTAATAATTGCATACCATCCCTAAACGGATGGTCAGAATGAACAAGAAAACCAAAATTTGGTATACATTCTCTGAGCATATTCCATGGACATTAGAGGATTTGGTATATCCATTTGGGATTGTTTTAGTGTGTGTCTAATAAAATATATCAATCCTTGATTTTAATGGATCCCAGTGAGGCACATTAGTTCATTTGTATTGTTTGCCTCTATGTTGGTATAAGGTTGGTGAAACCTCACTATTTGGACCAAGCTATTTGAAAGAGACTTATGATAATTTCAAGATGATTAGAAATTGGTATTTTACATCTTAGTGTCATCATAAATCTTATACCGATCAAAGAAGCTAATATCTTGAGTTTTATGAGGGTGGGTGGCTATTCCTATAAGGGGTACCTCTATAAGGTCATCATTGTATGGGATAACATGGTAAGATAATGTTGAGGTATGTTGGACCCTTTGAGATTTTTGATTGGATCTATAAGGTGGAATATAGGTTTGGTTTTCATTCAAAGTTAATGTCAATTCATGACATGTTTCATGCCTCCCAGTTGAAGAAATATAACCCAGATCCATCTCATGTGTTAAATTGGGAAGAGTTAGAAATATACAAAGATATGTTCAAGTTTGATTTACCATAGAAAATTATAGATTAGCATGCATAAGTTCTTCATGGGAAGTCACTACCACTGTTCTAAGTCATTCTTAACATAGAACTGATGAGAAACTGATCTAGGATCATAAATTGTTGGTTTATCAAGGGTACCCATTAATATTCTCTGATCAATCTTCAGTTTGAATTTCTAGGGATGAAAAGTTTTTATGGTGGAGACAATTGTCACACGCGTGGTAACTTTTTTGATGTATTTATTATTTTATTTTTGTCTTCTACTTTTCAATTTAGTTTTTTCTTGAATTTTTGGTGAAAATGGTAAATTTTTCTTTGGAATGGGATGGATCACAACTAGCCCACTATTAAGAGAAACTGTATGTATTTCCCAAAAAACGGCCTGCCAATGTTTCATGTTTGATAGTTCCAAAAGACATGGTTAGAATATTTTTTTCTACTGTTCAATTAACAATGAGATATGTACCTGGTGGACATTTGAGACTTCATAGTTGTCGTACAGTTTTCCAAACTGTGCGGACTAATGGTGTGACACGTAAAGGAAATTAAAAATGTGGATTTTACGTAATTTTACATCTGTGGATTTAATCCAAAATCACTAGAAATATTCACCCACTCATGATTTCATTCAATGTAGTTTCTCCCCCAGTCTTATATTCTTCATTAGGATCCATTTTTCTGGTTGGTTTAGCTTGTATTCTCTATGTAACCTTCATATTAGTGGTTTCATTCTTGTTTTCTCCCACAATTATAGTATTTTTCTTTCTTATCCATTGGGATTATTTTTATAATGGGTTTGGTGCCTTATTTAGATTTATATCATAATTTCTTTTGCTTTAATCTTTACTTTTTTGGTTCTATCATGTCACTATAAGGTTTGATTGAGGTGTGGTTTATGAATTTCACCAGATTCCATATGTTTCTTCATTAAAAATAGGTGGTTTAATGCCCAAAAATTATTTTATAATTTCAATATTATTTTCTTGCTTCATGGTTTTGTTTTATGAATTTTTTGCAAGGATTAAAATTTTTATAAAATGATTCAGTGTGATATGATTTTGGAAAATTTTCTTTTAATGGAAATGGGTTATGTTCCATGTTTGATTCTTATGTGATTCATTGATTTTATCCTTAATAGTGATTGATAAAATATGAAAGTGAAGTGAATAATGTTTTTAAATGGTCATTGTGTACGTTTGGATTTAAAATTTATTTTGGTTTTGGAAATGGTTTCTTAATAATATTTATATTCATTTGGATCGTGGTGTGCAAGTAGTAATTTATGTGACATGTAGAATGTAAACTAACCACAATGGGAATCCTAAGTGACTAGGTTGGTGGATAAGGAGTAGTATTTTATTGATTGATAAGTAGAATGGTCATGGATTCACTTACTGGGAATAGTGATAAGATCCCTAACTAAATATTGAAGATGATTGGAGACCTCTAGAATATTGGTTGTTTCTCCTCTCTATTAGCTCGTGCATGAGGACATGGATGGTCATGGTTTATTTACCAATATTCACTGAGATAAGATGTATCTAATATACAACTAATAGATATTTCTTATAGGTATCTCCCATGATTTAGTGATCTCTTATAATATTCGAAACATCATTTTCATAATGTTCACCTTATTGGTTATTTTAAAAACAAGCTTATTTTCCTTCCAAAAAGTTTTCTATAAAAACTATTTCTATCCTTTTTATAAAATTTTCATTTTACTTTGTCTTATAATTTTTAGAGAGTGGAATATCATTGATGAATAGAATCCTACATGGATATTTCTCAAACCCAACTTACAAATTAGTCTGTAAGTAGACTAGGTTATGTTTGATACATGTAATAGTAAGGTGTTTGGAGATAATGGATTGGGATTTTAGTGGTCTTACCTTGAAGGTGTTGTGTTAGAGGATTGAGGAAGATGCTCATATTGGCATATGGGGGTTTTGGGATGGTGAATTGTTTCCTTTTTGGGCTGTATATCGTTTGGTCTTTTATTTAGAGATGTAAACCTAAATTTGAAAATTTTGTATACATTTCTTGATTTTGATTATTCTTCTCAAGTATATTTATTATTTCTGGTTGTTCAAGTTTGTGTAATAATAAGAAATAATTCCCAAGGTATTCGGTTAATACATGAGCAATATTTTCTATCCCATTTTGATTTGGGATGCCCTTCGGGCCATTACATGAATTGGGTAGGGTTTCAGGATTCATGGAAACCTAGTCAGATTCGTCACATGCAATGTTCTAGTGGTAATATTCATGTTGTATCCCTTATACACTTGTTTTTTATAATGTTAAATATGATTATACCCATGTCTTTGTTAACGGTTTTATTCACTTTTTCTCCCACTTTTAATTTGAACTAGAGATTTTTATGGCCTTGATAGTTCTGTCTCCATCTATACAGAATTCTCACCATCTTATTCATCAATTCCAAGTAGATTCTCATTGTAAATATCCCTATAGTCATTGTTTTTTAATTTTCTTTTTCACTCTCATGTATCTCTTAGTTTCCACTTCCTATAGAAAAACCAATCAATTTATGATATTGATTTAGTGTTTTGGAAGGTTTTAATTTGTGGGTTTTGAGGGTTTGGTTATATAGAGGGATGCACCATATTCATTTTACTTATTTTTATTGAAGGTGATTTATTAAAACACAATTTTTGGGATTTATACATGATTTTAGGTTATTGATTTGGTGTAATTTCATTCGAGATATTTAATTTTATAATTGTATAATTTTTATTATTTCATTTATTAAATTATATTATTTTATGTTATCTATACAGATTTTTTCATGTATTATAAAGATACATCAGAAATGTATTAATAAAATTATTTAATTATTTCATATTTTTCGAAGAATTTTTTTTAAGTTCCACATGATTTAGAAATTTTTAAAATTTAATTTTAAAAAAACATTTATAGTCTTGAGCTATGATCAAATTTGAGTCATTGATTGAAATAAGGGGTGATATTAATGTTCTTAAATGGTAAAATAAAATAGGGAATTTGATTCATAAACTGATTTAAAAGTTGGTTTATGTGTAATGTTTTTAATAAATGGTGTATATGTTCTTTTTGATTTCTTATGAACCAGTTCATCATTCTGAGTTAGATTTTAAGAAGTCCTATTTGTAACATTCAATCATTTCTTAAAAGTATTGTGTGTTTATGAACCTGTCAATGCACCTTTTGATTATTTCAATTTGTTGGTGGCTCTTGGTGTTTATGGTGATTGGGTGATGGATAAAAATGTTTTTTTAAATGGTTTTGAGAGTGGGGTTTTCAATCTGTATAAATAATATTTTCCAAAAAACATCCCCAAATCCAAATTTTTATTCAACGGAACCTTGGTTATAGGGTAGGTTATCCTATATTAGGAAAAATTCATTCTCACCTATTCTTGGAATCTCCTTGTTGGTGATATAGTTAATATAGCACCCTACACTAATTAGGGATGTAGTTATAAATACATTACACAAATTCCATTAACAGCCCTAATTAGTGATATATAATATTTACATTTCCTAGATTTAGTGAGAATAGAATAGAGACCAATCACATACTATGTGGGGAACTATTGACTATTTACTAGGTTCTTATACATTTTACATGGTTTCATGGTTCTTTTTGATATATCTTATTTATCTATGAAGTGCGATTGTGGTTCCTAATGGATTTTTAAAATCACTATTAATTTGTTCTTTAAAAAGAAAAGGGTTTATTTTTCATTGTTTTAGATACTTTTAAATATTTTTTTCATTGTGATTGTTTTAATTTAAGATAATATAGTTTTAAATTGTATATTTAATTAAGAATTTCCCAACCATGTATTTTATAAATATGAATATATGGTTTTATAAAACCAAATTTATTTATTCTTTTCCGTTTTTTTAAATCTAATAAACTGAATTGAATTTATTATTTTTATTTAAACTATCGTAATATACCTGCCTTTTAAAATTAATTGTACACACTCTTTAGTGAACACTGACTTGGTTTTGTTTAATGAAACCATTTATATATTATTTTTTGTGTTCATTTCATATATCTCTCCTTTAGGTATCTCGGGCTTTGATCATTTTTCTTGTTTGATGTTCAGGTTTCCCCATTATAAGTTATTTCGGGATGAGATGAGTTATTATGGGTTATTTTAGGGTTATTGTAGTAATATTATTCAGTTTGATTTTATTTTTGGGTTTCTTTGTCATTCATGTGAGTTTATATTTATATCATCTTTATCTTATGTATTAAATATTTTTTATTCCTTTGTTTTCACATTATATGATGTTTTAATTAACATTATTGAAAATTCAATGGTTGTATGATTTCATTATGTTTTTATTCAGGGTGAAAAATTCATAAGAATTTTATATTATGCTCATTCAATAATTTATATCACATAATTATTTGGAATGAAATTTTGTGAATGTCATGATCTAGGTCGAGTGATTAATAATGTTGGACCGACAGGGTTCTTAAAAAATGACATTATAGCCTAATCTATTTAGAGGGATCCAATGGTATTGAAATATCGTAATTTTTAATGGTCAGTCTTTCTAGAAATGGAATTAGGCATGTGTGTAGTCTCAAGAGTTTCATTGAAAATTGGTGCTTGATAACCACGTTTCATGAACAAAATTGTTTTCACATGGGTATTAGTGATTTGAGTAATAATTTTGACTTACACATTGATATTTATTTATGGGTATTTAACACCTAAATGTTATGTTTTCAGATTATTATGAGATTATATATGGATATTAAATGATATCCATGGTTTTTTAGGTATATCACATGGTCTATAAAACCATGTAAAACCATTGGGGATGATGTTCTATGATTTTCATGGAGGATAACAAATGGCTGGAACATGGTATGATAAACCATTTGAAAAACCATATATAGGTAAAAATTCCATTAAACATATTTTAAATGTATTTTGGATTCCAAATGGGTTTTTATGGTCACTATAACAATATTTAGGTGATTATATGAGGGTTTTTTTGTAGATAGGGTCAGATTGTGGAGTGCTGAATTTGTGTGTAATGGTATTTTTTCAGTTTAAAAAGTGATTTAGAGAAAAGGGATATTTTATATAAATTCTATCAATTATATGGGATATTTTATGAGGATTTTTGGATTTCTAATACAAAAATAGTATTGATTAATAATATTTGTAATTTTTCTTTTGAAAATAATAACATAGAGATTTAGTTTATAATAATTATTTGAAATGTGTTTCGGAATTTGGATTTCATGTAATAATATTTAATAAAAATTGAATGAATTTGAAGTATGTAATGTTTATAAATTTTTACCATTGTAAAATAAATTTCTAAAATATTTTTGGCTACCAGATATTTGAATTTAATCGGACTTTACGGTTGGGAAACTAGTTTGGGTGGAAAAGGGGATATCATGTTTTTCCATTAAATTTATGGGTTTTTAAAAATGATTCCCAAACAGTGGAATAATTCTTTTCAATATAATTTTTGTCATTAAGTGTGAATAAAATTATTTATTTTGAATGAAAAGTGTTATTTTAACTCAATTTGTTATTTTTATAATGGAGATTTATGTTTTATGATTTATAAGTTATTCTTTAAGGGATTGTGTTTTTAGTTTTCCCCCTTAGTGAATTATGGTAATATTTTGGTTTATTTATAAGAAATAGATAGATTATTTTCATATATTATGATATTTAGAGTATATATCCTAGAAAAATTTAATAAATAATGTTGAATTATCTTTTTCAAGGTGAATCCTTATATCACTTGAAAAAGATCCCTTTTGTTTTTAACATTACCTAGACTCTAGATGGGTGGATGTCTTAACAAATTAATTTCTATTATACCCTACTACAATCTATTTTAATCATAATCTTCCCTTATTCAATGGTGGTAAAATTTTAATTAATATGGTTGGATGACTGTCAATTATTTATATAAATTCTAGATTATTAATTAGTTTCATGTATGTATCAATTAAAATATTTTAGACAGATTTTTGTAATGCTTTCATATTCTAAACATGTGACGGTGATTCAATCTCTTGATTTCATGAAACCATCTTAGGTTGAAAGGATGGAGACATTGTTTTCAACATTTTCATTTATTTTTATGTTTTATCCCCCATGTTACTTCTAAAAAATTACATGAAATCTAACCATTTCATGAGTTTATTTAATTGGGTTATCAGAACAGTAAAGATTATAATTTTTTTGTTTGTTCTCTTATTTTTTCAATTTTCATTTCTATTTTCACCTTTGGTCAGATATATTGGGTCTTCATCAGTGGATATATTACCTTTATATGACATTTATCTTTTTGGATTCCAATATTATTGTAACACGCCGAGATTTTATGAAAAATATTTTTTTTAATTTCATTAATGTCTTATATTGTACGCTACACAAAGATTATCTTGCATTATACGCAACACCATATTAGCTTGCAGTATACCCAGCACTATTCTTAGATTGTGTTACACACAATTTCAAGTTCGTTTGATAATAGTCATTCTACACAACATCGAGTATATATATATATATATTCAATGTATAAATGAAAAAAAATTGTTGAATTCTATTATAATGAAACAACAAAAAAGTATTTCACTATACGCAACCCTGACTAGGCTTGCTTTACACTCAATCACGACCTTCTTCAATAGCGTGTGTTGTACGCAATACCGGGTTTTACTAAACAATGATATGTTATTATAATATTATTATCAACTAGCTGTTATGAATATTATTAACTATATTTTGAATTTTATAACATTATTATTCATCTTACACATTTTCTAGAACATGGTATAAGAACAAAATAAATTTTTCGGGTAAAATATGTATTTTTCAAAAAATGCAGTTTTTCCGCCTTTTGATGGCGCACTCACTTTAAATGTAGTTTTTGACATGTTTATAAGTTCAATTTTAGAAAATAAAATTATTCTTTGAAATCAGGATATAAAATTTTACCTTGGATAAAATTTTCAAATTATTCTGATAACTTTCATATTTTAATGAATAGTAAAAACACACAATATTTTAATTAAAAACAAATTTTTTCATCGTAAAAACTTATGTAGTTAAATTATAATATTGAATGGTTTTAAGGTATAAATATTATATTTTTTTACCATTTAATATAATGTATGTCATTAGCATTTATTTTACCTTGAATTC
Organism: Viscum album; assembly: GCA_963277665.1. Classification (NCBI taxonomy): domain Eukaryota; kingdom Viridiplantae; phylum Streptophyta; class Magnoliopsida; order Santalales; family Viscaceae; genus Viscum; species Viscum album. The sequence goes on from OY728148.1 coordinate 911,350,361, forward strand.
GTAAGTTAAATCAATTCAATCATTTGCAATGTTTTAAAGAAAAACCCGTTTTCTTTCGACAACGGGATTAATTTTAATTTAATTTCTGAAACTTTTGTGTATTGAATTTGGAAAAATGGATTCCATATTTGGAATTAGTGGGTCCAAATTATTCTAATAACCTACTTTTTATTTTTGGGAATTATGAATAGTAACTATGGTAAATTTTATTTACCATAGTTAAAGGTATATCCGGTAATTAAGGGTAAATATAATATTATAAAATTACCCTAAAACATGTCAAAATTCTATTGTATGACTAAAATTCAACCCATATCACCTAAGGGTTTGATTATATTAATTTTATGGACTTTTTACCATGAAAATAATTTAATTATTATTAAAACCAAAGAAAGTGACAACATGTCACTCTCGTAAATCTTATAAGTATAATAATTTTAATTTAGTGATAAAAATCATAATACATCAAAAAAGAATAGGATCCAAGAAACTAATGAAATTATCTACATCATGATAATTTATTGAGAATTTTTAGGGATTAAATAATTTTCATTAATGGTTATACATTATTGATACAGAAATTATTTATTAAGTGAAAAATCAGTAATTTAGATTTTATTGAAATAATAACACTTATTAAAAGGCCCAAAAACCTGACCCAAAATTATTTTTAGTGTTTATATACACCTTAATAATCCAATTACATAATATATAACCGTTTTGAGCCTTATAAAAGTGATTATGACACTTATATTATTTTATTTTAAATGATTCCAATGATGTCACCTTCATAATTTAATAAATATAACAATTTAACTATTATTAATTTAAGATGATAAATTCTAGTAAAAGTATTATTGTGAACTGTAATAGATTTATATTCATAATATAATTTTATATTTAATTTTTATGCAACAAATAAGTATATTAAATAATTATACAAAAATGTTGTAGTAATTATTTTATTAAGAGATAAACAAAATAAATGGTTTTAAAAATAATAAAATAAATATTATATGAACTATTTAATGTGATCCACTAATTTTATAGTTACATATGCCCTTTTATTAATCTATTAAATCATTTATTTTGTACATATATTATGTATATATTTTATTTAAATTCAAATAAATGAATAGTGTCAAAATTGACACTATTGTTTTTTTATAAAAATAACATATTATCAAATTGTTTAAAAATCACAAAAATATTTAAAAATTATAACATTAAATTTATATGGTCTATAATTTTATAAAGTAACCAATTATGGAAAATTTAATACATATATGTAATTATTCGTTATAATTTAAAATTTAGAATTGTATTACCACAAATAAACTTAAATAGATTAAATAAGGATAAATCAAAATGATAAGGTTTAAAATAAGATCCAAACATGTCTATATTTGATTGGTTGATGAGATTACAACCATATATCATCTAATATTCTAATATGAGTCATTTTGGGAGGTTTTTATGTGGGGTTAGATTTATTATAAATTAATATTTCTAAGAATTCCAAAGGTGCCCCTCTCCTCCCTTATAAAAGGGCTCCTCCTCCCTCTCTTCCTCACACCACTTTGAGCTTTCATGCTCGGCCAAACCCTGCCAAATTATCTTCTACACTTCCCTAGAAACATCCTAGAGTTCCTGGTCTACTTCAAAGTCCAATCTTAGTGCCCTAAGAGGAGGTTTCAAAGAGGCGTATCGAAGAAGAGGTAATTTCTTCTACTGATTCTTTCAAACTTATTTCTTATTCACCTTATTCTTATATAGTTGTTTCATTATAAATTAATAACATCAGTATCACCAATATACTTATATGTTATTATATATATGAAATAACCCCATTTCACCTTCTATCCATCCTACGGAAAACAAAATCACCGCGCGTGTGTACGTACGGAATACAGTCTCCACGTCGTGGTGTAATCTGTTTTTCCACCAATACCTTACATGGATGGGTATTATGGTGTAAATAATAACTATAAATAGTTATTAAAACATAATAATGATTCTGATGTATTGTATCATCCACTCCAATTCAATTCAATAATTATGGAAACGATATCATCGCTCGTGCGTACGTACGGACTACTGTCTCCACGACGCGATGAGATCAATTCTCCATGTTAACCATTTAAGAATGATTATAAAGAATGTATAAGCAATAATAATGAAATATATGACATTATAAAGCTACTAGATTTATATATATATATATATATATGTTATCTACTTAATTCCATTCAACTCAATAATGAAACGAAAACTGCGTTCATGCGTACGTACGGCCTACCGTCTCCATGAACAGTATATTTCATTCCATTTATTGATCTATTATATATATATATGTATATTCTGAATATAAATTATATATAAATCATGTTTTATATTCTGGAATTATGTAATTATGATCTAAGTAATCATATGAATAATTACATGTCAAAACACGGACGGCAAAAGAAACGATTTTACCCAAAACACTCTTTAACATGGAATTTACAAAAGAACGGGTATTATAAAGTCATAAGTAAACCATATATGATGTAATAACAATGAATATGATTCTGTAATAAGTCAATGACATTACTTAAATCATCATACAGGAGGTTTGGAAACGTTCAAAGCATATCGGACCTAAGGTAAGGGATAATTTTGCAAATCTCATTTTTGTTATCTGAGATTTCTTATTCGTAAGTATTTACTGGGGTTATTTCTATCATCCATGTCCATGCTTTATAAAAGTGTTTTCATGTATGTTTAAAGTCATTTTTACCCATTATTGGATTTTAATAAATGGTATGTATGGAATCTTTATTTTGTTTACGTTTCGAGGTACTTTTTGACTTTTCTGGAAAAAGTACGAGAAGAATGTTTTTTTAACTTATACGACATGAACGGGTTTTTACGGTTTTATAAAGCCTTATTTTCATGAATATTCCTCAAAATGATTTCATGAATATTTTAAACAAAATCTTTTTCTTTTAAAATTTCATGACATTTTTTGAAAAGAAATTGATTTTTAGGAAGAAAGTATATTTTCCTCAAGAATTCATTTCAAGTGTTTTGTCAAAACTATTTTCCATCTCAGATGACATTATTTCATATGTGTATCTTTCAAGTAGAATGTCTCTATGATTTAAATGGTTTAAATTTTCTTATGATTAACTGATATCAATTTTTATGGACTATGTTATGATGACATGATGTTTAAGAATCCAATTTTATTACATGGCTTATGCTATGATGTATGATTTATGATTTTGTGGCACACGAAAGAATGATTTCATTATGATATGGGTGGGACCTATAACTCCCTCCAATGCATTGAGTAAAGATTTATATCTCATGAGATAGACATGGATGGAACGGTAAGTTAATCTGGTTCAGTTTTACAGGACTGAAACGAGGAGTGATCTCGATTCAGAAAGGGACTTTGTCCACTAAGATGGTGTTGGCAGCAATGCCTTGGCTACTATGGAAATCGTGACTTGTGATGAATGGTTGCCACAATTACATGTTTTACTCCCACGCTATTTTAACATGCTTAATGTTTCTTTATGATCTATGCCTTACGTACATCCATGTTTTATGTCACTGCTCAAGATTTTGATGTTTAAACATTATGTTCATGTTTTTAAGCTCAGATGTATATGAATTGTTTTATTTTACCCATGCTTACCCTTATTGATCATTTGAGCTCACCCTTTATATCTTTTCTTTTCCCCATGATATAAAGAAAGGTTTTAGGTAGGGAAAAAAGGGATGATCGTTATGAGAGATGTTGAAGATCTTTCAACAGGATTAGATGTTTATATTCTGAGTTTCCAAAGACACTAAATTATTACGGTCCTTGTGTGTCTGTTTTTTGTTATGTATTAAGTATTCTGAAAAAGTAATGTAATGTCCATGTACGTCAAGCTTCGGGTCTCTATAGTTGGTATAATAGGAAAGGTTTAGTTAACCTTTGGAAACTAGGATACAAAAACGTTAGTGAGATCCCTAGAGATATTTCTAAGGTATGTCTAGGGATGTCCCTAAGGTTAAGTATAAGTATAGGTTATAGTCCTAGAATTATGGTATCAATATTAGATTAAACATCAGATGTTAGATATTGAAGTTACTCCCCTTTTATTATGATTTTTTCCTCTCACACTATTATTTTTGGGTTTTAGAAAATGGTTGGAAACAAGATAATTCACAATAATGTAGGATATGATGGACAATAGAATGATATTCTTCATGAGCAACCAAATGAAATGGGATTTGGAAGTCCAAACTTCATTATTATGCCGAAGCAGAAATCTCATAATATGATCAATAAACTCAAATTTGGTAAGTTTCCTGACTCAGCTAATAAGAGAAAGATGGAGTTTCATGATGTTCATAGAGGAAAGAAATTTCAATTTCCCTCATGTAAATCATGTGGGAAGAGGCATCATGGAGATTGTTTCAAAGGAACTGGAAGATGCTTTGGGTGTGGAAAAGAAGGACACAAAGACAGTAAGTGCAAAGGAAAAGGTTCAGTTAACAACATGGACAAGGATAATGGTATTTCTACGATATCAACAATGATTAGATGTTTTAAATGTGGAATGTATGGGAATTATGCAAACCAATTCCCTAAGGGAAAATCTCATGAAGAGAATCAGCATGGTCATACGGGTAGTATTTATGTGGATGATGATGAAGAGACTACAAATGAAATATGAGTTGAAATAAATGATGAAGCTTAGCTAGTGGTTTAAGAAGTTAGTGGAATTATTGTATTTTTATAAAGAATAATTTATGGTACTACGAAATAAAGAATCATCTAAGGATTGTTACACTATTGGTTTTCCTAAAGAATTTGAAGGTATATGTTGAATGGTACCGGTAACCATGGAAGGTTATTCAGATATTATTGAAAAGTATATGATATGCACAGAATGAAGGGATAAGAAGATAATGAGATTTTTTATTGTATTCATGAGTTCATGGTTGATATAAGGACTAAGTGATATCATGGTTTGAATATATAGAAATTTTGGGATGTGGAAAGAGTTAACTTTTGACATCATTCATGTTTTCACTAAGGTTAAATGGGTATTCATTTTTCAAGAGAATAAATTATTAAGTTATTCACATGTTTGACCAACATGATATATCTTATGATATATGGGGGATAAATGATGGAATTCATGTGATTGTTAAGTGACATTTGAAGTAATAATTTTCATTATACTATGAGCTTGGACTGAAGTATTTTAGATAAGACTAAAGATTAGAATGGATTATGTTGGACATCAGTTAGTATTGTTTAATGATAGAAATTTTTTTGATATTATTGATGGGATGTTATAGTAATGTAGTTTTAGAAAAAGGGAAACCTGCAGGACTGGCGACAGCCCATCGCGTCGGACAAGGCTGTGGGAATCGAACCCACAACCAAAGTGAGACTGACCTTTATCGCCTACCACTAGCCTACAGGAAGTCCCTGGTTAGTAGAAACTAGTTTTATTTTATTAAGAGGTATGATATATGAAGTATAAGTTCATTTTTGGATCCATATGAGATTAATCTAACCATATGATGGACTTAAAACTTTTGAAAACCTTTTGATTGAAACAGATGGAATGACCCATCATTCTATCACATGACCTGTAACACATCACGAATAACAAATTCAACTTCATTTATTTAAGGGATGAAGTGGAAATTGTTCAATTCATGAACAACAGTGAGATTGTACCAGAATCATGTAAGTATTTATTTTAATTCATCAACTTTTGGGAAATGATCTTGAAAACGAAAAATGTTGTCCTAGTGACCTTATATCCAATGAATCAGATGGTACCTTAGATCATCACAAATCTATGGATTTTTGATTGTTGTATTTTTCATATCCATGTTCTCTACCACTCTCTATCAGAACATGATGGTTATATTTGTCTTCCATATCCATATTTTCACCTATGTTCTCCTATGTGGAAACCCAGTGATTATTTTATTTGGGTAACAGTTAAGTTTCATTCTTTTGTTTTTAAAGATAAGTTTTTCTATTCCTTTTTACGATGTGGCTTTCAATTAAAGAAACCTTCAAGTAGATAACCATTTATAACCCCGACGAATTTCTATGGAGAAATTCATTTTAAGGGGGGTAGAATGTAACACCCCAAGATTTTATGAAAAATATTTTTTTTAATTTCATTAATGTCTTTTGTTGTACGATACACCATGATTATATTGCGCTATACGCAACACCGTATTATCTTTTAGTATACGCAACACTATTCTTAGATTGTGTTACACACAACTTCAAGTTCGTTTGATAATGGTCATTCTATGAAACATCGAGTATATATATATATTCTATGTATAAATGAAAAAATGGTCAAATTCTGTCATAATGAAACAAAAAATGACTCTTTCACTATACGCAACCCTGACTTGGATTGCTTTACACGCAATCGCGACCTTCTTCGATAGTGTGTGTTGTACGCAATACCGGGTTTTACTGAACAATGCTATGTTGTTATAATAATATTATAAACTAGCCGTTATGAATACTATTAACTATATTTTTAATTTTATAACATTATTATTCATCTTACACATTTTCTAGAACATGGTATAAGAACAAAATAAATTTTTCAGGTAAAATATGTATTTTCCAAAAAATACAGTTTTGCAGCCTTTTGATGGCACACCCACATTAAATCTAGTTTTTTTCAAGTTTATAAGTTAAATTTTACAAAATAAAATTATTCTTTGTAATCAGGATATAAAATTTTACCTTGGATAAGTTTTTCATATTATTCTAATAACATTCATATTTTAATGAATAGTAAAAACACGCTTTATTTTAATTAAAAACAACTTTTTTCATCGTAATTACTTATATGGTTAGATTATAATATTGAATGGTTTTAAGGTATAAATATAATATATTTTTACCATTTAATATAATGTATGTCATTAGCATTAATTTTACCTTGAATTCGTAAGTTAAATCAATTCAATCTTTTGCAATGTTTTAAAGAAAAACTCGGTTTCTTTCGACAACAGGATTAATTTTAATTTAATTTATGCAACTTCTGTGTATTGAATTTGGAAAAATTGATTCCATATTTGGAATCAGTGGGTCCAAATTATGTTAATAAGCTACTTTTTTTATGGGAATTATGAATAGTAACTATGGTAAATTTTATATACCATAGTTAAAGGTAAATCGGGTAATTAAGGGTAAATATAATATTATAAAATTACCCTAACACATGACAAAAATATATTGGATGACTAAAAGTCTACCCATATCACCTAAGGGTCGGATTAGATTCAATTTATGGACTTTTTACCATGAACTTAATTTAATTATTATTAAAACCAAAGAAAGTGACAACATGTCAATCTCTTAAAACTTATAAGAATAATAATTTTAATTTAGTGACAAACATCATAAAACATCGAAAATGAATAGTCTCTAGAAATCTAATAAAATTATCTACATCATGATAATTTATTGAGAATTTTAGGGATTAAATAATCGTCATTAATGGTGATACATTAATGACGTCGAAATTATTTATTAAGTGAAAAATCAGTAATATTGTTTTTATTGAAATAATAATACCCATTAAAAGGCCCAAAAACCTGACCAAAAATTATTTTTAGTGTATATCTACACCTTAATCATCAAATTACCTAATATATAACCGTTTGGATCTTTATAAAAGTGATTATGACACTTATATTATTTTATTTTAAACGATTCCAATGTTTTCACCTTCATAATTTAATAAATATAACAATTTAACTATTATTATTTTAAGATGATAAATTCTAGTAAAAGTATTATTGTGTAAGGTAATAGATTTATCTTCATCATTGGATTTTATATTTAATTGTTATGCAACATATAAGTATATTAAATAATTATACAAAAATGTTGTAGTAATTATTTTATTAAGAGATAAACGAAATAAATGGTTTTAAAAATAATAAAATAAATATTATATGAACTATTTAATGTGATCAACTAATTTTATAGATACATATGACTTTTTATAAATCTATTAATTCATTTATTTCGAACATATATTCTGTATATATTTTATTTAAATTCAAATAAATGAATAGTGTCAAAATTGACGCTATTGTTATTTTATAAAAATAACATATTATAAAATTGTTTTAAAATCACAAAAATAAATAAAAATTATAAATTTAAATTTATATGGTCTATAATGTTATATAATAACCAATTATGGAAAATTCACAACAAATAAGTAATTATTTGTTATAATTTAAAATTTATAATTTTATTACCACAAATAAACTTAAATAGATTAAATAAGGATAAATCAAAATGATAAGGTTTAAAATAAGATCCAAACATGTCTAAATTTTATTGGATTGATTATATTACAACTCTATATCATCTAAGCATCTAATATGAGTCATTTTTGGAGGGTTTTATGTGGTTTTAGATTTATTACAAATTAATATTTCTAAGAATTCCAAAGGTCCCCCTCTCCTCCCTTATAAAAGGGAACCTCCTCCCACTCTTCCTCGCACAACGTTGAGCCTTCAAGCTCGGCCAACCCCTGAAAAATTCTCTTCTACACTTCCATAGAAACATCCTAGAGGTCCTGGTATACTTCAAAGACCAATCATAGTGCCCTAAGAGGAGGTTTAGAAGGGGCATATCGAAGAAGAGGTAATTTCTTCTACCGATTCTTTCAAACTTATTTCTTCTTCAACTTCTTCTTATATAGTTGTTTCATTATAAAGTAATAACATTAGTACCATAAATATACTTCTATGTTATTATAAATAAGAAACAACCCCATTTCACCTTCTATCCATCCTACGGAAAACAAAATCACTGTGTGTGCGTACGTACGGAATACTGTCTCCACGTCGTGGTGCAATCTGTTTTTCCACCAACACCTTACATGGATGGGTATTATGGTATAAATAATAACTATAAATTGTTATTATAACATCATAATTATTCTGATATATTGTATCATCCACCCCAATTCAATTAAATAATTATGGAAACGATATCATCGTTCGTGCGTACGTACGGTCTACGATCTCCACTACGCGATGAGATTCATTCTCCATGTTAAACATTTAAGAATGATTATAAAGTATATATAAGCAATAATAATGAAATATATGACATTATTAAGCTACTGGATTTATTTATATATATATATGTATGTCATCTACTTAATTCCATTCAACTCAATAAGGAAATGAAAACAGCGTTCATGCGTACGTATGGCATACCATCTCCATGAACGGTGTATTTCTTTCCATTTATAGATCTATTATATATATATGTATATTCTGAATATATATTATATATAAATCATTTTTTATATTCTGGAATTAAGTAATCATGATCTAAGTAATCATATGAATAATTAAAATTCAAAAAATGGATGGCAAATGAAACGATTTTACCCAAAACACTCTTTAACATGGAATTTACAAAAGAACGGGTAATATAATGTCATAAGTGAACCATATATGATATAATAAAAATGAATATGACTCTGTAATAAGACAATGACATTATTCAAATCATCATACAGGAGTTTTGGATACATACGAAGCATATCGGACCTAAGGTAAGGGATAATATTGCAAATCTAATTTTTTTTGTCTGAGATTTCTTATTCGTAAGTATTTACTGGGGTTATTTCTATCGTCCATGTACTTGTTTTATAAAAGTGTTTTCCCTTATGTTTAAAGTCATTTTTACCCATTTTTGGCTTTTACTACATGGTATGTAAGGAATCTTTCTTTTGTTTACATTATGAGGTACTCTTTGACTTTTCTGGAAAAAGTACGAGAAGAATTTTTTTTAACTTATACGGCACGAACATGTTTTTACAGTTTTATAAAGCCTTATTTTCATTAAGCTTCCTCAAAAATATTTCATGAATATTTAAAAAACAATTCTTATAAAATTTCATGAAATTTTGTGAAAAAAATTGATTTTGAAGAAGAAAGGTTATTTTCATCAAGAATTCATTTCAAGTGTTTTCTCAAAACTATTTTCCACCTAAGATGAAATTATTTCATATGTGTATATTTCAAGTATAATTTATATATGATTTAAATGGTTTCAATTTTCTTATGATGAAATGATATCAATTGTTTATTGATTATGTTATGATGGAATGCTGTTTAAGAATCCCATTTTATTACATGGGTTATGCTATGATGTATGATTTATGATTTTGTGGAACACGAATGAATGATTTCATTATGAGATGGGTGGGACCTATATCACCTTACAATGCATTGGATAAAAATTTATATCTCATGATATAGACATGGATGGAATGGTAAGTTAATCCGGATCAGTGTTACATGATAGAAATGAGGAGTGATCTCGATTCAGAAAGGGACTTTTTCCACTAAGATGGTCTTGGCAGAAATGCCATGGCTACTATGGAAATCATGACATGTGCTGAATGGTTTCCACAATTACATGTTTTAATCCCATGCTATTTTACCATTATTAATGTTTCTTTATGATCTATGCCTTACGTACTTCCATTTTTTATGTCATTTCTCAATATTTTGATGTTTAAACATTATGTTCATGTTTTTAAGCTCAAATGTAGATGGTTTGTATTATTTTATCCATGTTTACCCTTACTGAGCATTTGAGCTCACCCTTTATATGTTTTCTTTTCCCCATGATATAAAGAAAGGTTTTAGGTAGGAAAACAAAAGTGGAATATCGACATGAGAGATGTTGAAGATCTTTCAACAGGATTAGATGTTTATATTCCGAGTTTCCAAAGACACTAGACTATTACGGTTCTTGTGTGTCAGTTTTTGTTATGTATTAAGTATTCCACAAAAGTAATGTAATGTCCATGTACGTCAAGCTTCGGGTCTCTATAATTATTTTGGTTTGAGGTGATTTTTTTTGTTGTTTCATTAGGTATTTCATAGGTTCCTGTTGAGATTTTGGGTATTTAAGGCTATTATTATGCTTGGTGGAATTATATTTATTAAGTATTTGTAATTTTCCTTGTTCCGTTGATAATGGATTCCTTGTTGACTAAACATGGTAGACCATTTGGCACATTCTCATGTAACTAAGATAAGTGGTTTTTTATTGAGTAACAATAATATGGTGATCGTTAACAAAGTTATTAGTTTTTCCTTATAGATCATGTATACCTGGTGTCTATAAATCATGTTTTTTGGTATATTTTAGGTTTATTTCACATTCCTTCCTAGTTTTATTTTTTGGTAATTTAATGAAGGGATAAATTTTTTTTATTTAGTGGGGTACTAATAGGGTGGTGTTTTCCTTCATAAAATATTCTATTTTCAGTTCCCCATTTTATAAGAGTTATACATGATGGGGAGACCTATGATGAGTTTCCTTTACATTAACGATTCAATTTTAAATAGAGGATATCATTTTTCATAGAGATATTTGGAGTTATTTTAGGGTTTTTTATATTTAGTGTCTTGATGGTTTTAGACCTGTATTAATGATAGGTCTAGTTATGTAGTGTGGGATACCTTTTAGTCAGGTTCCTTCCTTCTTTTTTCCTATCCCTCCCAGAATGTGTAATTGGTTTAAAGGTTATAGTTATCCACTTCTATCTAATATACTAAGTAATTCATTAATATAGAAAGTGTAATGGGCAGGAATTATAACACCCCATTTCACTGTTGTAGTTAATTATTTAAATGTCATGTTATTTTGGGGTAATTTTAAATTTTTATTGGGATTCCTAGATTTTTGTAGTATTTCAATTTATTATTAATTTTTCAAGAGACCAAAAAACAATGGGGGTTCTACAATTTTGAGTTGGGGTGTGGTTGTCTAATTTGATATAGTATAACGAATAATGGAATAATGGAGTAGGTGATGGATTTTTGAATATAATAACAGGTTTATAGGCCATGTCACAATGGTATGTTTGTTCTATGGTGACTAATGTTTATGTGTGTGATGGTGTTTGAGAGGGAGAGAAAAACATATGGATGGGGCTACTCTATGGAAGGAGTTACAAATGGTGAGTTCTTCTGTCTCAAAATGGTCATGGAGACCATCTATTCCATAGATCATGTGATATGCCATAAAAGATGGTTGGTTAATTGTAACACTTATGATAACACTTGTGTGGGTTTAATAAACACAATAGGGAGTAGGTAGTGGCATGGATGATAGCTATGGGTTATTACTAAACATGGACATCTCATACAACTAGGCACTTATCCGGACCTTTTCAAAACCCAAATGGAATTTTCGATCACCATAGGCTAGAAACTATAACCTTGGAATCCAATAATAATTAGAGATAATATTTTTCTCAACATGAAACAATATAAATTGTTGAAAAAATACTATATAAAAAATAATTAATATATCATAATCATTATAGTGACTACATTATTGATATAACCAAAAGAATAATGATAAAAACCAAATGTAAATGATCAGAGACATTCAAAACAGATTACATAAACCGAGAAACGCTACTCCATGTGATATATGGAAAACCCCTTTTCGTCTCACCAACAACTTCCCATACCTAGTTGAAAAAAAATCTCTACCCCATATTGGTGCCTCTCCCATTCCTACATCAGATAAAACAATGTCTATATTCCACAAGAGAGTGTTCAAGATGTGACCAAAATATGATAAGTAGGATACCACCTAGTTGTTCCATAATAGGTCTCTGTTAAACTATTATAATATAGTCAATTTAAAATAAAACTCCACATGATAAAATAATTTATAATCCTAACAATATCATGGTAAAATAGTCCCTATTATAGTTCTAAATAAATTATAGATAAAATATTTTCAATTAATATTTTATATAAACCATTTTCACTTATCAAATAATGAATAATTTCATTTCAAAACCACAAAATGAAAGTAAATCATTATATATATCACCCTATGTACTACACAGGTCGGGAAAGCTTTGTCACTTGTAAACCAATAACAATCATATCTATTTCATCATATAGATGATTTCAAAAACAAAACAGGATAGGGAAAATAAGATCATCTAATGATTAAACCCCATGAATTTATAATATCATATTCCAAGAGAAAATATAACTATGATCAAGGAACATAGTAATATACCAAAATGTTATCCACATATGGTTTCAATAGATAAGGATCAATACAAAACCATCCACTATAGTACCCAAGGATCGCATGTTCTATAATTATAAAACATTTCTATTCCTTCGAATAATTAAAAATACAACACCATGAAATCCTTTCTACAAAAATCATTTTTTGAAAACCATTTCAAAATTCTTTGAAAAAAAATATTTCATTTACAAAAATGAGTGGAAAATCATATTTTGTAAGAACCAAATTTATCATTCATAATCAAACCATTTCGTGATAATGAATGTAATCAATTAGAAATCCATTTCGGAAACTAGTATAATCAACATAACATTAAGAATAGGCTAAATGAAGAACAAAAAACCACAATCTCTGGTCACACGCCACCCACAATTGGATCCATGAAGCAGATGGAAATAGATCAGCAAAAAAATCAATATGATACTATAAACAATGTTTACCAAACATATAATAACATTCCCATAAGAAAATGTTTTGGTATAGAAGATAGATCGACAAATAATTCATAAATCATACATACCGCACTATAACCAACATGAAATTTGGCCTCTAAGAAATGAACCCATTATTGATCTTTAAAAAATAGTGAAATAATCTCTATTTGATTGATAAATATGATCAAAATGGAATAGTGACATTTCATATTCCAATAATATTAGACGAACAGAGAAAAATTAAGATAGATACATTCAAATATATTGATTCATTTTAAAATAGATCAAAATAGGATTGAAACACAATGTGTAGAGGATCTATGTTTACTAAAATGACAATGATGAGCCTCTCCATAGGAAATGGTCAGATTATGTTCAGGAATGAGTGGATAAGGAATTAATAATTGGTTTTGGAGGATTATAATTTCAATTAAACACTTACAAACCATGCACAACTTGACCCCACAAACTACCAAATGGTGTCTATCAAGGAGGCGGCGTCCATTGCATACATGAAATTGATATAGTAATTCCTATTAGCTTCCCCATAAAATTAATTCAAAACATAGAAATAATTAAATAAAAGGACTAGACAATGGACCCCTATAGCTAGTGCTTATCCAACTCCACCAATGAACTCAACTGGACATCCCTAAAAGCTCTATAACACAAAATAAATCCTCTTAAACATTACATATAATTATAAATAGTTTGGGATGTTAAATTTATTAACACTATAAGATGTTTTTTCCTACTAAATTAATTTGGAAGAAGGATTCTTCATAAATTAGTGAGGCCACCACTTCCTCAACAATGATTCATTCTCCCAAATATCATGATAATTTGATTCATGATTCCATAAAATGTTAAGAAATGGTGTATGTTTCCCATCTATAAATTTCATCTAAGACTCAATGATTTCATATGGTTCATCAAAAAATGAAATTTATAGCTCTAATTCAATCACCTCAAAAAACAATCATGGGAAGGGTTGGGAAGACACTTTTTGTAATGTAATATGTGGAATGAATACTGAATACCAAACTAATAATAATACAATTCCTATAAATAAGAATCATATCCATGATTCTCAGTGTTCTCCAATAGTACAACATATCTAATTTATATCTTCCCCTATTTCCCAAGTTAACTATTACCCAACAAAGGAAAAAATTTCTGCATAACCCAACATCCAATTGAAACATCCGATGGACGCCATTAAAAATCCTCATAATATTTTTTTGACTCTGAGATGTCACCAAGAGTCAACATTTATTTTGGATCCTCACTAATTTCACTTGGATAAGACTTGATCTTACAAGAGATAATTTTCCCTCAGTTGACCAATAGAGAGATGTAATTAATGAGTTACCATAAAAATACTCGAAGGGATCCATTATGATAAAAAATATATATCTATTATTATAAGTAAAATATATCTTCTGGATATGGCTATTTTACATCCCACTAAATTCCAAGAGTAATTCACAAATCATATCTTCTATGATTTGAATATCATACTCTATCTGACCAAGTTTGTATAGATATCGTGTTGTACTCTACTAGAAAATAGCCCCCATTACCTCATGGATATTTTTCCATAAATAATTTTTAATATTGGGATCCCTTTAAAATACAATACCATTGAAAACACCATGAAACCACATGATCTCCAACATGTATATATTTCAAAGATATTCAAACATGGTGGTTTCCGTAATTATAATTAAATGAGACAATTTCACCAATTATTAATCACTACCTAGATTAAAATAATTTATGATTGCGATGAAGGTACCCCAATAATGAATTCAATAGACACCTCATCTCATTTCGATACTAGATCTATAATGGTTAGAGTATAGTAGAAGGCTTATGGTTCTTTACCATAATATACTAGAAGAAGTAGTATGGTGATTCATAATAAGAAATTTCATACTTCACAACTGTCCAACAAAAATTATGTCTATTGTCATATCACATTTATTTAGTTTCCGGTTGATTGTACCATGATGAAATTTTGAAATCATGCAACAAATAATTCTAGACAAATAAATTGATGGAAAACTAAATCTTATAGAAAAGAACTCCATCATTGGTGAGAGACCAACAAGTGATGGGCTCCCCAAAATAAAATGATTCTCTATATCTTATAAAATAATCATAATTATAATATAGAAGAATAATAATATCGAAAATATATGTTGAAAATGATATAATAGTCTCAACCATTACTAAATCATCCTCATTCATTTCAGAATTCAATTGATAGAAAATACCCATCTGATTCTACTCTCTACTCAACTATAGGATAGACTGAGAAGGTAATATCTTACTGAGGGAATTTAAAAAAACAATTCCCTTACTGAGGATGTAGAGGATTTAAATGTCAAACATTTTAAGGTAATCCACCCATCACCTATTCACATTATAGGATCTTTTCTGTGAAATGAGGTAACTCATGATCTGTTGTTTAAAAATAACTATGAACCTCTCCCAAAAAAGATTTGGTTATAACCACATAAGATCATTCAAAATTGTTGTGAGATTAAATTCATGATTGGATTAATTCTTCTCATGAAATATAATATATCTAGAACAATACACTGTAACATCATTATCTTATATAAGAATGCATCGTAGACTTGTATCAGAAGCATCACTATATAAAACAGATCCTATACTATGTTCCAAAAATATTAGAATAGAAATTGATGTGTGATATCATTTCATCTCATCATAAGTTTGATGGACTTTATCATACATGATTCTTATTCTTTCCATCATTATTACATGCCATCTCTCCATATATAGATGATGCCCTAACTTTTTGTCATGCATTCTTTATTTCCAAAGGTAAAAGGCCTCTATTTCAATAATGGATGATTTTAACTACTTGATCAAAAGAGGATGATAATATTTCTATTCGCACTTCTATGGATTCCTCCTTGGAACTCATTACATAGTCTAGGAATTACTCAATGATTTAATTCATGCACATGAATGTCATTTCTAGTACCAAATCAAGGTGGACTCTAGTTAATTAAACTACATATTTATCAAAATTAATGTAATATTTTGTGGAAGAATATAAAAATTATGTCCATATCTTGTCGTCTATGGGCGTTTGGAAGAATTGGAATCTATAATGGCATCTCCTTTAAGAGATGGAGTCATCACGTATAACAAATTTATGGTGCGAAACCTAAGGCATCCGATGTTGGACACATTTTAGTTGACTCCAAAGGTGTATGTATTCCAAGGATTTTTACCTTAGGGATCACATGTTTATTATATGGGATAGAGATTATGTATTTTTCAATAGGTTTAACATCTTTTTGCGATTGGTGAGTCATAGGTTTAACGTCTTCTGGGTACAGGTGGGTAACATGTTTTACATCTTCTGGGGAGAGGTTGGATGCATGTTTAATGTCTTGTGGGGTTTGGTGGGTATCAGGATTAATGTATTATGGAGACAAGTGGGTCATAGGATTGACATATTATGGGGATATGCGGGTCATATGTTAAATTTCATGTGTCAAAAAGTGAGCCATAAGTCTAACATCAAGTAAGGACAGGTGGTTCATATGATTAATTTCATTTGGGGATATTCTTGTATTAGTTTTATTGACTTATAGGGAAATATAGGTCATTGGATTAAATTTTTATGGGTATAAGTACATCACAGGACTAACATCTTGTGAAGAAAAGTATGACATATGTTTAATGTCTTGTGGGAAATGGTGGGAAAAATTTATAACATTGTGTGTGGACGATTGGGTGGTTATATGTCTTCCCAATGGGAAGAATTCCCTTGTGGAATTTAATGGAAATGTTGGGGGTCAGAATTAAACCTCAGGGAGGTACCTGATATGTGTTGATAAGTTGAGATTAAACATCATTGAAGTGTAAAAAATACACTATAAGTATACAAATATCAAATCCCACATAATTATATTGCCTATTTTAAGGTCATATGAGTTGACCAATCCGTGTTGTTTAATGTCACGAGATCATGATGCTCATGTCTTGGAAGTCTATTAATGATGGATTTTTTGGGGATTAGGAATAAAATATTCCTATGATACTTGTTTCATCATATGATATGGAAGGAGGTGGATTATCATGATGAATAAATATGAGTCATCTTGTGATTGTGAAAAGGGTAATTGGTGTGACGTCATACCATTCAAGTCATAGGTGGGTTACCATTGATTACCTCATAGTTTAAGACTGATATTTTAAAACATGTATTGAGTGTGTTGTCATAACATTTAACATTGTATGAATAGGTCATTAGGAACAGAATTTTTATGGCTTGATGCTCAAATGTTAATGTGGAGTACACCCATGGATACCATTTCAGATTTCAAGTGGAAGATAAGATAAAATGCCTCCCTACTAGGAATGGACATAAAATTTACATCATGATTCAACCATAATGTCCTACGACTCAACAAATCGTGCACACCATGGAAAGACAGGGTTTAAACTCTTCCATGGAGGAGTTGAAATTATTGGTCCCAATATTAGGGTGAAAAATCTAGGTTGAATGATGAATTTTTTTTTATATTCATTATATTTAATGTAATAACAATTTTGTAAGGATTTCCTGAAACACAAAGGGAGGATATGAGGGTTAGTGGAACCGATCAGAAAAATATTTGGGTTGTGGTTGAAACATCCCTGGATATGTGTCGGGGCATTGGGAACTCAAATTTTTGTAAAGGTTGATTGTTAAAAGAAGGAAAATGTATAATTATGGAAGATGTGTTTTATTAATGGTGGAATTCATGAATTTAGAGAGAGTCACAAAGATCAGGGGTCTTAAGAAACAACATGTTTCATAATACATTGTGACCATGCATTAGAGTGAAGTCGTGGTTACCATGTGGTTTGATTCGTGAAGGATAATTATCATGTGATATACCATGAGTTATAAAGGTCATTATTCCTACACAATAACTATGGGACATCATGAATGGACTCAACATCATGGTATAAGGTTATAAAAAACACATGGTATGTGGATTAGAAAAATACGAGTCCCTTTGGAAATCCATATCATCTATTCCTAATAAATATCATGATATACATGAATTAAAATAATTTTATGGAAGGTAAAAGGTCATTTCCCCTTAAATCATGACATATTCATTTTACTAATTACATGAGCTCAAGATGAGTACCAATTGTGGAATAAGCTACCGATATTTGGTTTTTGGATAAGGAATGATTTGTTCATCCCCATTTTCAATCGACATGATCATGCATATTGATTCAAGAGGATACCTAGGCAGTATAAGTGTCGCAGTAATGGTGGGAGTTAGAATAGAAAGGAGCGCACATATCTTACCACTCATTCCTTATGGAACCATGTGAAAAATTTCACTGAAGAGACATTGGATGTTAAGATGTCTCCCACTAAATATGATAGAACCATCATGGTGAGATTATAATGGCATCACAAATGGTGGATAGGAGATGGGCTTCTTCTGATAGGGTGGCTACGTCGAGGATGAATGCACTTTTGTATAGTAAGTATGCCAAATGTGTCATGAATTTTAGGTGGAGATGAATAAGTTGAACAATATGAGGTCACATAGTAGTCATAGATCAATGTATATCAACAATATGACATAATGAAATATTTTCTAATAAGGTGGACTATGGGGACCATCTAGATTTATCTACATCATAGGGAGGTCAGTATTGGTTCATTAGACCACTAACTCTTAGTGGGGATCCAAATGTTAGGGGGATATATGGTGAGTTTCTCCCGAAATTTAAAATCTATGATGACTAGGGGAAGACTCTAGAAATTGTAAGAGTATTTTTGTGCTTGGTTTAGGGATAGAGTGGCCAAAATCCAGAGATGACGTTTATCCCTTTCAAGAAAAGGTTTTGGTATGTTTTTAATGAATCAATTCAAAAATATCTAGGAGGGGGAGTCAGTGTCAAATGGAAAATAAACCAAGAAATTATCCCTATTATTAGATATTACTAGATGTAATGTCATCAATTATTTCATTTATTACATTATAATATTTATAAGAATAGTTAAGGAACTAGTAGCTAAGACGATGTGAGATTCCAAGCCCCAGTGAGCCCAAAATTGATATTTTTAGAAAATGTAAAATATATTTATATCAAAATAACACAGTTTTCATAAAAATTTGAATAACTCCCATATGGAGTCTCAAATAAGAAATACAATATCAATATCAAACATAGAAGCTACAGTTTACCATAGGCATGACATAAAATTTTTTATCATTTCGAATTTGGTTATAAGAATTGCGGACCCAATTAATGAAATAAGTAAATAAAATTTTAATTTTAATTACATTGTGTAAAAACCCGGATCTTCGATTTCATGTATGCTTTCCTTTTTCAGGAGTTTTTGAGAAAAATGATTTTTTCTGAAATTTTTTAATTACACACTGTGTACTTTCTGAGTACACGCCGTGTAATCTTTTCCCACTCAAGGTTGTGTGTTGGCCGTGACTGGGCCACACACACGGTGTGTAGGGGTGAGGTGGAGGCCGATTTTAGTAGAGTACGAGAAAACCCACTACATGTCGTGTACTCTAAAAGTACATGCCATGTATATTCGTTTTTTCACTAAATGGACTGGGGTTGTGCCCGATCGCCATAAACGTCTTCTTCTTGGTCTGGTTCGGCCAAGAGCCGCGATACGACCACGAAACTTCTCCAGATTCTCGATCCTCCATCTGTAGGCTGATTTGACCATTGTCAATTTCGTTGGAACCACGTCGTTGAGTTCTTCGTTCTTCTTGAGTTTCATTCATTTATTATTCCTCTTTCTCATGTTATCGTGGTTTGAACATTTTGGATGTTTACTTAGATCTACGAAACTCAAGGGAGAATCAGTCATTGTGGTTCAAGTATATCAATCCCCTAGGATCTAGGTAGGTGGTTTTCCCCTTACTGTTAAATGTCTTTGAGTTTTATGTGAAAATTCCTCCAATACACATGAATGGGGTATTGTGTGTTTAACTTTTTGCCCTTTTTTCATGCCTTGTTTTTATACATGTGTATAGGTAAATTAATCATTTTAGAAGATATTTTTGTTGTTCTTTGATGTTTTCCGTGATTTTTTCTAGTTACAACCATCGGGTTTTGTTTGCCTTTGGCTGTTACTCCTATTTTCTATGCCTTCTGACCGTTGGATGGAGTGAGATCCATATCATGCTTGTTGTCCTGTAGAATGTTAGCCAAGTAGCCATATAAGTGTACTTTGGTGATCCAAGTAGCTCTTTAGGTTTACATTGTACTTATAGCATTATCATGCACTGACTGGCAAGGGGCTGTGAGAACCTGGCGCTATAGACTATAAGGGATAGACCGAGTGAGCTTCCCAGAGAGTCTTGGACATTATAGACTATATTAAGGTAGACCGAGTGATCTTCCTCAGTGAGTCATAGACATTATAGGCCACACGGGATACACAGAGTGAGATTCCTAGAGTGCCTTCAGATTTTATAGACTATAGGAGGGTATACCGTGTGACCTACCTCAGAGAGTCTTAGCATGTTTGATTTCCCTTTAAGAACCCTCCCAGGCTAGAGGAGGAATTGACCGAGTGAGCTTTCCCAGAGATTATATGGTATACCTGAGGCTATAGGAGGAATTGACCAATATAGCTTCCTCATAGAGTCTCTAGAACATGGGGCTAAGAGGTTTATACCACGTGATCTTACTCAGAGAGTCCCTGACTACCCTGGACTATAACGGGAATTGACAGAGCGAGCTTCCCCAAAGAGTATCATAAATTTGTTTGACCAAACCAAAGGGGTTAGGCTGAGTGATCTTCCTAGAGGTTTGTGGTACATCATGGTTAGGACCAGAGGGGAGGGTTGCAGGTACTTCCCATTGGGTTTCTTGTCTGTCTTAGATGTTTTTTTTTCACTACTAATGTTTTTTTGGTTGATTTCTTTTGTGTAACATCCTATTTACTGCATGTTGCTTTGCATTTGTTGTTTACTTCTTACTGTACATTTACATGCCATATACTCACTGACTGTTAGGCACAGATCTTTGGGTGGAAGCCTACTGGGATTTTATCTCACACCCTATTTGGGACATGCTTTTGTGCCCAAGACGACTATGTTGTTGCAGGTATAGACAAGGGCAAGCACCCTTCAACTTATGGTACTTGATTGCTTAGAGAAAGAGAGCATCGGACCGATCATTGGCTTGTGATGCTGATGATATGTTTAACTTTCTTTTGTACTTATTTTGGTACTGTGGTGTTTTCCCAGTATTGTGACTTGTTTGGATACTTTCCTCGATATGAATCATGAATCATTTCATATATACATATGTGCTCCAGTTTGTTGATTTAGCCTTCCTTTGTTTATATTTTTGGTTATTACTGCTTCAGTTATTTCATGTTTATCTATTTTTGTTGTGTACTCTGCAAATGATGGAATAGTTTCCCCACTGTCCCACCCATGGTCCTCGATGCTAGTCTAAAACCTCTGGAATTTGGGGAAATTCGCTTGGGTCCATGTGACCAACCGGGTATGGGGCGACTTTGGGTGGCTTCCGGAACTGGGATGTTACAAAGTTCTATCAAAGGAATTATTTTATCATGACTTACCATTTGGAGACATTAGCCTAGGATAGGATAGATTCAGTATTTGGTAATAAGCTCTGCCCAGGTGTAGCTAACCCGTACCTCGTGATTGTAGTTTTCTTGTTTAGAGATTTTACGGTTGACATGATTTCACTTAGATTTATTCACATGAATTGTGTGTCGTTATTATTTTTTGGATATTGTAGTTCTATTTCTGTCGCAACCCAACGAGATGTGGGCATTCAATATCATTCATCATATAGGCACTTGTTATAAATCACATGACATGAATTCTTGCCTTTCCATCTAGGGAGAATTAGCAATTGCATGTTGTTGTGATAGACTTTGTGTAGATTATGCATGCTGTTGTGATAGATGCTTTGATCGAATCTATGCTATAGATAGGGGACTGTTTTTATTGTACCTAGCTTATATGAAGGCCAAGTTTTGGTTCTTGAGGTGTTATGGGCCCTCTTGAATCTAAAATCGGTGGATCGTTGACTCTTTTTTCCTTATATATGATTGTGTTGGATGCCAAGATTTGATTTGCAGGAAGTATAGGCCCTCCCGAGTAAGAATTTGGAACCTCCCTACTTTTTTTCTGTGTTTTCTGGAATTCTATGTAGTTTTTGAGGTACTTCCTGGAAAAACCCAGAATACACGGTGTGTACTTTCTAGATACATTCAATGTAGTGTCAGGCCATGTCACTGAACGTGTGAGCAGAAACATGGTGTCGTGAAAATACCGTCATGAACACGTTGTGTACTATTGGTGCGTGCCGTTTAGTTTAGAGCCATGTACCCGGCCGTGTCACTAAAAAAAGGGTCGGGGAAGCTCGAGTAGAACATCCCGTTTTGGTAAAGAACACAATGTGTAGTTTTGTCCTAGGTACCCGGCCGTGTCACGAACAACATGGGTCAGTGTTATATTTTTCTATACACGCCGTGTTTGTTTGGAACACGCCGTGTTAGGGTAGTCATGTAGGCCATCTTGTAACTAACAACACGGGCCGCCGAGACCTTGTCAAGTACAGGTCGTGTCCCTAGGGAACACGCTGTGTAGTCTGGGGATTGTTTGGACCTTGTGGGTTAGCTGTGTAAGGAGACTTGGGAAGGGATTCAAATTTCAAGTACACGCCGTGTGTGGGAACAACTAGTCATGTAGTTTGGGGTGTTACACGACTAGTTGTGGCATGAGTACAAACCCATGTTAATGACTTTAACGGACATGCCTTGTAGTTTTAAAACATGATGTGTAGTCATGCTTTGTAAAAACGTGATGTTTTCTCCCTGTTCCCATATTGTGCTCCTGTGCTTTCAATCCGAGTTAATCCTGATCTATGGTGTGCTTTGGATCGTTTAGTGTTATGCCTCCGAGACGTCCTCTGGTCATACGGCAGCTGCCGAATAGTGACCAGACACTAGAAATGGCCGATCAGGCATGTCCTATTGATCCTCCTGTTATGCCTGTCTTGGCACTAGCAGTTATACCCATCGTAGGCGCTAATGCATAGCTCAGGGAGGATTTACTGAGGATGATGCAAACTTTTCGGGGACTACTGCCTCTTTCCCCGTTGATGGGAAGTGGAAGAGGGTTTTCCAGCAGCAGCATCCAACTATATTTTTAGGGGATAGAGGACCCAAAGGCTGCAGAGTCGTGGTTCAAGGCCACCCTGACTATCTTCGAGCATCTGTAGATACCCCCAGAGAAGAGGGTAAAGCTGGCCACCTATATGCTTCGGGACACCACCAAGAGGTGGTGGGAGGTTATCTCATTTCATGATGCCAGTAGGGTATGAGTTGGGAAGAGTTTCGACGCACCTTCTATGACTAGAACTATCCTGAGACCCTGAGGGCCAATCGAGCCAAGGAGTTTATGAGTCTATAGAAGGGTACTCTTTCTGTCCTAGAGTACTCATCTTAATTTACTGAGATGCTTCGTTTCACACCGATCACAGAAGGTGATGAGTTGATCCTTGATAGGATGTTTGAGGATAGTCTCAGGTTGTAGATCAACTCCTAGGTGAATATATTCTATTTGACATCTATATCCTTCATATGAGGGATTCTGGAGTAGTTATCCAGGGAGGTATGACACCCTGAGATGGTGTTCCTCCTACAGATAGTAGGAAGAATCATCGAGAGTCTTCCCAATGAGATCTAGGTTCTCATGATGTGTCTTATGGAAGCCAAGTCATATTTTTCCAGTGAGTTATAAGTTGGCACACTAGGCCTCAGTGCTTGAGAGATCCAATAGAGTGCGGATCTTGCGGAAAGATGGGTCATCTTCAGCATTTTTTCAGATCTTATCACCTTCAGCTGGTGGTAGGGGTTCATCTATAACCCCACGTTCTGTAGATGCTTCGCCAGTTTCCCACTAGGTTGGGAACTGGAGTTCTTCCAGCTATTCTGGTCGAGGTGGAGGTTGCGGCCGTGGTGGTCAATAACCAGGTCATCAGCGACAGTAGAGTGGATCTACTCAGAGCTGTCAGCTAGGGGCACAGGGCCGTGATGCAGGCCATTCTTTAGCCGTTGAGTACACCTATCAGGAGCAGGATCCAGACCCTTCTACAGTTCGAGGTACAATCTTAGTATCCTCAGTTTTATCTTCTGCTCTTTTTGATACTGGTTCCTCCTATAGCTTTATCTCTGTTGTGGTTGTGGAGAGACTTGATATTTGTATCTCTTTGTCTTCGTTTTGTTGACTCTTGACACACCGTTGGGAACAAGGACATCTAGTGTAGGTCAGTGTATAGAGTTACCTCTAGAGGTTGCGAGATGTCTTTTCATATGGGACCTCTATATCCTAGTGATGACGGGTTATGACATCATTAGCAGAATGGACTGGTCGGTTCCCTTCTAAGAAATCGTCGATTTCTATCACCACTGGGTGAGTTTCATATCACCAGAGGGTGGATCCTTCCTTCATCGAGGAAAGTGGGATGTCCTGGAGGGTAGAGATGGACCAGAGCATCATGGGATAGGGGAATTTATAGCCCATATTTCCAGTATTTATCTGGATAACCATGGGACTTCACAGTTAGATTTTCCCCCAATGGTGGATCGTTTCATAGATGTATTTCCAGAGGACATTTCTGGTTTTCCTCCAGAGCATGAGGTAAACATCTCGATTGAGCTCGTTCCTAGAGTGGCACATATTTCTATTCCTCCTTATAGGATGTCTACACATGAGTTGTAGGAGCTCAAGAAGAAGCTGGAGGTGTTGTAGGAAAAGGGTTTCATCCGACCTAGTACTTCTCCTTATAGTTCTCATATCTTGTTTATGAAGAAGTCAGATGGTACCCTTCGACTTTGTGTGGATTATCGGATGATGAACCAGTTGATGGTCAAGAACCGATATCCCTTGTCGAGGATAGATGACCTCTTTGATAAGCTTCAGGGAGCCCGAGTGTGCTCAAAGATCGATTTGAGGTCCGGTTATCATCAGCTGCGCGTTAGACCATCAGATATACCACTTACTGCCTTTAGGAGTAGGTATTGTCTATACGAGTATACTGTCATGTCGTTCGGTCTCACGAACGCGCCTGCAGTTTTCATGGAACTGATGAACTGAGTGTTCTATCCGTACTTGGACTCCTTCATCATGGTCTTCGTGGATGATATCATGGTGTACTCTCACACTCGACACAACCATGCCACATATCTTGAGATTTTTCTGTGTACACTGAGAGATCATCGGTTGTATGTTAAACTCTCGAAGTACCACTTTTAGATGGACCAGATTCACATCTTGGGCCACCTCAATATATAGGCAGGAGTGTCTGTGGATCTAGAGAAAGTTAGAGCTGTAGTTTCTTGGAAGCATCTGAAGATCGTATTTGATGTACAAAGTTTCCTAGGGATGGCAGGATACTACAGATGTTTCATTCAGGACTTCTCACTCCTATCAGCACCGTTGAAAGGTCTGACCAAGAAGGGGGTGATGTTTTTCTGGTCATATTATTGTGATTCAGCCTTTCAGGAGTTGAAGGGGAGGTTGACGTCAGGACTGATACTATTCTTGCTAGAGCTGGGAAAGGGGTACACTGTTTACTATGATGCTTTAGGTATTGGGATGGGAGCTGTTCTTATGCAGGGAGATAGAGTCGTTGTGTATGGGTCTCAACAATTGAGGCCACATGAGAGTAATTACCCTATGAATGATCTGGATTTGGAAACTATTGTTCATGTCTTACACTACTGGAGACACTACCTTCTGGGAGAGCACTTTTTGATTTTCACCGACCACAATAGTCTCAAGTACATCTTCACTCAGCATGATCTGAATCTGAGACAACGTAGGTGGGTCGAGTATCTTCAGTCTTTTGATTTTGAGCATGCCTATACACTAGGAAATGGCAACGTAGTTGAAGATGATTTGAGTAGGAGAACTATGATTCAGGAAGTTCAGGAGGCTAGTAGTGAGTGGCAGCTTATGGTTCTGTTGTCTGATATTCACTTGGAAGTGCACGATAGAAAGGGATAGACTTTTCTATCTTCTGTAGCTGATACCTCTAAAATTCTTGATCGTGTACGGATGAGGTAGCTATCAGACAATATAGGCTTAGTCCTTCCGGAGAGTGTCTCATGAGAGGACCATCTTCCTGGATGAAAAGTTGGCAAGGATGAGATCTGGCATTTCCAGGGACTCATATGGGTTCCAGCAGACATATGCGATGAGATGATGTGGGATTTTCATTCCTCAATTTGGACAGTTCTTCCTAGCATCACCGAGATGTATCTTGATCTACACCCATAGTATTGGTGGCTAGGTATGAAGAAATATGTTGCTGGTTTTGTCTTGAGATGTTCTAATCGTCAGTAAGTGAAAGCCAAGACTCAGAAACCAGCATGGATATTACATTAGTTTCCCATTACCGAGTTGAAGTGGAATGATGTCACAATGGACTTACTGACTGGGTTTCCAAGGTCGCCTTGGGGAAACGATGATGTTTGTGTTTTCATCGATATGCTTATGAAGGTTTCCCACTTCTTGCCTATCAAGGAGACCATTAGTATTGATGATCTAGGACGGTTGTACATCCAAGAGATTTTACATCTACATAGAATTCCACACTCCATTGATTCAGACATGGATATGTTCTTTACTTCTCGGTTCTTGAAGGGACTTCAAAAGGCTTTGGGTACATGGGTACTTTTGAGTACAACATACCATCCCCAGCTAGATGGCCAGTCTGAGCGCACGATCTAGGTGCTTGAGGATATTCTCTGAGCTTGCATTCTAGACATTGGAGGTTCTTGGGAGAAGCATATCCCTCTGGTGGAGTTCTCCTACAACAATAGTTTTCTGGTTACCATTCAGATGGGACCATATGAGGCTTTGTACGGTAGGCCATGCCAATCAACCTTATGTTAGCTGGAGGTAGGAGAGCTAGCTCTGCTAGGACCTCAACTTTTTTAGGAGACCTCATAGAAGATAAAGTTGATTCGGAAGAGGATGGCTGTGGCACTGTCTCGACAGTAGACTTATGTTGATTAGTAGAGATGACCTCTAGAGTTTGAGGTTGGATATCAGGTTTTCCTGCATGTCGCACTGAGGTTGGGACACAAGTGGATTCGGAGATAGGGTAAACATTCACCATGGTATGTCGGTCCGTTTGAGGTTTTTGAAAGAGTTGGTCCGGTTTCATATCAGTTGTAGTTACCTCAGAGGTACCGGGCCATGCACGACGTCTTCCACATCTCTCAGTTCCGACATAACTTTTCAGACACGTCACATGTCTTTCAGCCTGAGGAGGATGATCGCGAAGTGGATCCATCGTTTGAGGATCATCCCATCTGGATTGTCGATCACAGTACGAAGGTTCTCCATTCACAGTCTATTACATTAGTACGAGTTCGTTGGCTGCATTGGCGAGTACAGGACGAGAACTGGGATAGAGAGGCCGATGTACGATCACAGTGTTCGGAGCTATTCGGGGTTTCTTCTTCTACGCCTCGGTAGGGAATTTTGGGGATAAATTTATTTAAGGGGTGAACTTTGTTAGAACCCAGATCTTCATTTTCAGATATTATTTCATTTTTCTGGAGTTTTTTAGAAAAATGATGTTACTCGAAATTTTTTAAGTACACGTAGTGTACTTTCTGAGTACACACCATGTACTGTTTTCCTCTCGAAGCCGTGTGCTAGCTGTGTCTAGGCCAAACACATGGTGTGTAGGGGTGATGTGGAGGCCAATTTTAGTAGTGTACGGGAAAACCCACTACATGTCGTGTACTCGAAAATTACACGTCGTGTACTTTCTAATTTTCATTAAATGGACCGGGGTCGTGCCAGATCACCATAAATGACTTCTTCTATGTCAGGTTCTACCGAGAGATTCCATACATCCGTGAAATTTCTCCAAATTCCTAAGCCTCCATTTGTTGGATGATTCGACCGTTGTCGATTGCATTGGAACCTCAACGGTGAGTCCTTCATTCTTCTTGAGTTTCATTACTTGATTCTTCTCTTTCACAAGTTACCATGGTTTGAACGTTTTGGATGTTTTCTCAGATCTACGACGTTCAAGAAAGAATTAGTCGTCATGGTTCAAGTATATCGATCTCATAGGATGGAGGTAGGTGGTCTGTGCCTTACCATTCAAATTCTTTGAGTTTTATGTGTTAATTCCACCAATACCCATGACCGATGTATTGTGTGTTTACAATTTTCCATTGTTGTTTTCCTGCCTTGCATGTATTCTTTTGTAACGGTAAATTAATCATATTAGAGGATATTTTTGTTGTTCTTGGATGTTATTCCATGATATTTTTTGGTTACAACCTTTGGTTTTCATTTTCCTTTGGCTGTTACACCAATTTTTCTTACCTTGTGACCATAGGATGGAGTGAGATCCATAACATGCTTGTTGGAATGTATAATATTAGAAAAGTATCTCTATAGGTGTACTTTGGTTATCCATGTGGCTCTGTAGGTGTACTTCGGCCTTATAGAATTATCATGCACTGACTGGCATGGGGCTGTGAGAACATTGTGCTATAGGCTATAAGGGATAGACTGAGTGAGCTTCCTAGAGAGTCTTTGACATTATAGAAAACAGGAGGGTAGAACGAGTGAGCATCCTCAGTGAGTCTGCGACATTATAGGCCACAGGGGATAGATCGAGTGAGATTACTAGAGTGAATTTAGATTTTATATACTACAGGAGGGTAGACTGAGTTAGCTTCCTCAGAGACTCTTACTGTGTTTGATTTCTCTTTAAGAACCTTCCCAGGATAGAGGAGGAATTGACCGAGTGAGCTTCCTCAGGGAGTCTGTGGTATACCTGAGGCTATATGAGGAATTGGCTGAGATAGCTTCCTCAGAGAGTCTCTAGACCTTGGGGCTAAGAGGGTTAGACCTCGTGATCTTCCTCAGAGAGTCCCTAACTACCCTAGACTATAAGGGGAATTGACCGAGTGAGCTTCCTCAGAGAGTCTCATAAATTCCTATGACCGAGCCAGAGGGTTTCGATTGAGTGCACTTCCAATAGGGTTGTGGTACATTGTGGTTAGGACTAGAGGGGGTGGTTGCAGGTACTTCCCAGAGGGTTTCATGTCTGTGTTAGATGACTTGTATCACTACTGTTGCTGTTGTGGTTGATTGCTATTGTGCATCATCCTTTTCACTACCTGTTGCTTTGCTGTTTTTGTTTACTGCTTACTGTACATTTACCTTCCATATACTCACTAACTGTTAGGCACAGATCTTTGGGTGGTATCCTAAAGGGATTTTATCTCACACCCTGTTTGGGTCATGCTTTAGGGCCCAATCAGAGTATGTTGTTGCAGGTATAAACAAGGGAAAGCGCCCTTCGACTTCTGGTACCTTATTTCTTGGAGTAGGAGAGCATGGGACCGAGCTTTGGCTTGCAATGATGAGGAGCTGTTATACGTTATTTTGTACTTGTTTTGGTACTGTGGTGTTTTCCCTGCATTGTTACTTATTTGGCTGCTTTCCTAGATATGTATCATGCATCATTTCATATATAGATATGTTCTCCAGTTAGTTGATTTAGTCTTCCGCTGTTTATAATGTTAGTTATTACTGCATCCATTATTTCATGTTTATCTATTTACACTGTGTACTCTTCCAATGAGGGCATAGTTACCCCACTATCACACCCATGTACCTCGCTGCTAGTCGGCAGCCTCTGGCGTTTTGGAAAATGTGCATGAGGCCACGTGACCAACCGGGTTAGGGGCACCTTTGGGTGGCTTCCAGAACCGGGACGTTAGACATTGACACTGAGACCTACATGGTCCTATATAAATAAAATTTTATAAAATGAATCACCAAATCAGTATATGGTATGCATCCTTTAAAATTTATTCTCCCAGATAGCTTCTGTTGGATGCAACACCGAGCTCAAATTAACCATGATATACTATAAATATTTTTTTTAAACATTATCACCTGTCCATTAAATTGGTTGTTATGAAAATGATTAAATAAATTATAAACTTATTTTAATTATTTCATTGGATTCAAATTAGAGATAAATAATAAAAAAAATTATATTGTAAAAACGGTTTTATGAAAACTATTTAAATGCCCACAAGTATGTATTATGCCAATAAAATAAAAAATCGAACATTATTGAATAATTAGCGAAATATTTATAAAATATATTCAACATAACTTTTATCATTCATCTTATAATTTTTATGGAAAATATATAAGAACAAATTTAATTTTATGCATAAATAGTATATTTCTAAAAATGATGTTTTCCATCTTTTAATGATGCATTAGGTTTAAAACTAGTTTTTGAAAATTATATAAATTATATTTGAAAAAAACATTATTCTCTGATATAAGAGTATTAAAACATTATTTTTTTATCTTTTTGTATTTTTCTGAAAATATTCATTTTTTGATGAATAGATAAAATATATTGTATGATAGTTGAAAAATTATTTTTTGTCTGGTTTATTTATATTGTTAGATTATATTTTAGATATGATTTAAATAATAATTAGATAAATATTTTACAATTTAATCCAATTAATGTCATTGAAATAATTTTTACACTTATTTTTGATATAAAAACATTTCAAAAATTATGAAATTTATACATTGAAAATATGTTTTCTCATTCTGTCAAAGAGATTAATTTCAAATTAATAACAAAAAAAATGGTTTAAAATTTTAAATAATGGATTCAATATTTTGAATTAGTGGTTCAAAATTATGTAAATATGTTTCTTTGGGCATTATGAATAGTAGATTTTTTTTTATTACAATGCTTATAGGTAAATCGCATAATTAAGGGTAAGAATAATATTATAAGTAAAATAAAATTACCATAACACCTATCCAATTTTTCTAAGATGAATTTATGTTGACTAAAATAATTCATGGATAGATATAATGTCCTTTAAAATCCAATTCTATGATATTATGACATTAATTATAGATTTATTAATGAAAAGGTAATGATTTCGTAATAATATTTGAAATAAATATATCATTTTCAATCTAGGGTTATACAAAATATGAATTCATATATAAATACTAAATTAAAAGAATTTTTTTACCTTAATAATGATAATTTATTTTTAATTTTTATGAAATAATTAAAAATCATAGAATCTTATTCAATGATGATGAATTAATTATTTAATTAATAGAAATATCTAATAGATGAAACTCAAAGTACTAAAATATATATAATTATACATAATTAATATCCTCTACGAATATTATTGATAACTATGACATGTTATTGATATATTATATTTTTTTAGAAGATATTTTGTTTAATAGATTTATTTAAAATTCAATGTATTTTATTGTATAAATATTTTTATTAAATTTATATTAAAATAAATAATATTTTATAAATTGACATAAAATTCCTAAAAATTTGGTATTCAAAATAATTATTTGGGTAAAGATTCTAATTTCATTAATGACCCATTTAATATTCTTATTAAATTTTATGGTAACTATATTAACCTTTGAAGTGTAAAACACTCTTTTCATTGTAGGATTTAAATGTTTTAAAAAGGATTAAAACCAAAACATAAGGGAAAATATGAGACATAACATGTATCAAAACTATCATTTGAGTGCATTTGAACTCATAATCGTAATATATTATACATAACTAAATTTTCAAAAATATTAAATTGGAAGTTGATTTATATTAATTTTATATTTTTAGAGTTTTAATTAGTGACCCTCACCTAAATTATAAAAGGCACCTCCTACCTTACATAATCACACCACATTCTGCCTTCGGTCTCGACAAAACCCTAATCATATCTTCTACCAAAATCATTATAAATTTTATTCGGTGTCTTGTTCTTCCAAATATTCCAACTATAGATACCATAAGAAGAGATCTAAAGGTTATCGACCAAAGAAGAGGTAATTGTTTTGCATACTTATTTGTGTTCCTTTCATCTTCTTCTGACTCTCTAAGTGTTGCTTTTATAAAAAAGTAATAAATCCAAACTGATTTATATTATAATATTTTTTCAAGATTATGGTAAAACCATATTATTCATTTTATCTATCTTATAAAAAATGAAAGCATCATACATGATTACGTATGGATTATAGGCTTTACGTCGTGGTAAATTTGTTATTCATATCCAATTTATTTGTATGGGATGAATGATGGATAAAATAAAAATAAATAATATATATGACATTATATTCATAATATATAATTTGCATACCTTTCCATTCATTACAATTTCTCCATTAATGCAATGATATCATCAATCATGTGTATGAACGACCTATAATCTTTATGAAGGGATGTGATTAATTTTCCATGATAACAATTAATGGATGATTATAAAAATATATATAATTATACAATGTGATTTCAATTAATTTAAAATAATTCAGGAGGTGATGTAAATATATGCTATACGTATGAAGAAGAACTACCATGACAAAAATTCCATAGGAAAATTAAGCATTAAACACACGAAACAAGGATAGTAACATAATAAAATTAACAAAAAAATTATAATGTGATAATATATGATATAAAAAATATGGATATTGTTCTTTTTTAAATTAATAACATGATTTAAACCATTATATAGGTGATTAAATCACATTCAACTAATTTAATGTACAAGCTAATGGATAATTTCACAATCTCTTTATTATTCAGGATTGTTAACACATAAGTATCTAAAGGGGAATATTTATCATCCATGTCCATGTTTCTTAAAAATGTTATCAAAAATATTTTTCATATTATAGAAAATAATATTAATCCATTTTTTCCATGATCTACTTATCATAAAATGGATTGAAAGAAATATTTTCGTTTTTTCCAAATGATGTACTTTATGAATTTTTTGAAAAAAAAATATAGCTGAAATAATTTTTTAACATATACAGCATGAGAAACTTTTTCCACCATCAGGAAAAATTAAGGTATCGAAGCATAATATTTAAGAATACAATAATATTTTCAATGAAGATTTTTTTTTATAAAAGAAAATAGTTTTAATAAAATATTTTAAAGTAAAGTGGAAATTTTTTAATTGTTGTTTAATGATTTTATTTCAGTATTTTCAACTATGACAACATCTGTTGTTTCATTTTATGCTTCATTGAGGTTGATCTATTATAATATCTTCTGCCATATTTAATTAAGTGTTTTATGATATGTTTTATGCTTTATGATCTATTTTTATACCGTTCAAGGATTATGGTTAATGTATTCTCATTTCAGAAGACAGTTTCCTATAAAAATGCCTATGTTGTTTTGTCTTCACATTTTTAATATGAGGAATGAATTGGACTTGGTATGTTATGGGTGGGGCCCACTATAACCTTTTGATTCATCAGTAAGTCTCATGATATAAACTAATTTTTGTATTGTATGAGGCTTTAACCATTTATGAATGGTGTCTCGGTTGAAGCCTTTATGTTGTGTTTATTATGTGAAGCAATACGTGTTCCATCTTTATGAGATTAGTTGTTGATATTCGATGTGATTATTATATTATTAGATAAAAATTATATTATTTATATGGAATTATTTGATTTATTCTTGTTGTAGTTTGATTATGATTATATGGATTTTGTTTTATTTATAAACCTTGTATTAATGTTTATTCATATTTAAAATAGATTACATAGTATGCTTAGCCATATGAAGAATCTAAGCTAACACATTTGTTATTATTTATTTTTTCTATGATGCTGAGATGTATATAATGATTGATATTTATGGTTATGTTCGATGAATATTTGTTCTCTCAATGAATTTACTATGTTTTGTTTTATAGTTCTGTATTTAATGTATGTTTCATGTATGTAATCTAGATTCAAAAATAAGTAAACTGATCAGTCCTTTGGGATTTACGTCTTGTAACTTTGGAAATGTAATAAAGTAAGGCTCCAGCTCCATGCTACTTGGGTCAGAGATATTTAATTTGATATAAGTGGATGTTTAGTGGAAGCCATGGGTATAAAATTTAGTAAAACATATATTAGAGAGTGAAAACGTATGATAAAAAATTGAAATATACACAAATAAACATAGCACATTAATTAGATAGTAGTTATACATGAATTTTTTTTATGTTATATGACTCAGTAGTTATGATAATATAAATTATATTTCATAATTTTATGATCTAATATTGTTCATTCCATTCGTTATAAATGGTTCCTAGAAGAAGGATTGTAAACTGTAGAAATTCACATAACCCAAAGAAAAACAATGATCATTTATTCAATGTGTGTTTGAAAATATTTAGAAGGGAACTAATATCACAAAAATTATCATCATTTGAGGACATGGTATCTGATGATAATGAGATAAAAAATAATTCAATAAGTATTATGTATTTGGAGGGAGTCATGAGGACAAGATTCCTTCAAGAAAAAATTGGGATAAAGGAAAGAAAAGAAAATTGTAAAGACCAGAAAATTCTGTGGATTTTTTTTAATAAATTCATTGGATTTTTACGAGTCTGTGATAATTTATATCACTAGATTCGAAGGCCTGGTGTGCTCAAAATCAATTTCTACGTTTTTTTCTGGTAGGTTCAGTAAACACGTAATAAGGATTTTATAACTTTGGAACCAGTGCTCGCAATTGAAATATGAGGGCACCGTGGAACACAGAACACCAATATTCACTTAATAAGACTTTCAACTCGACGGCAGTTTTTTGGGAATTGAAGTTAGTTTTTAGGGTTTTTTAAAATAAATAAAATAATAATAAGGTGATAAATTATTTTTATTGTGGTGGTTAAAACATCCAAGTGGATGTTAGGGGTGGGTGCACCACACCCTAACATCCGATGGGACGTTATGGTAGTGGGTCCCACCCAAGCCTAAAATCCCTTAAGAGGATAATTAAGGTGGGGGCCACGCAGGCTTTAAACCCCCTTTAACCCCTCATTAATGGGGGAAGGTGAAGACTGTTCTCCCATATAAATCGAGGGTTAAAGGGAGTTTAATGCTTTGGTGTCCCCCACATTAATTATCCTCCCAATGGAGGTTATGCTCAGGTGGACCCCACCACAATAACCTCTCAAGGCATGTTAGGGTGTGGTGGCCCCCACCCCCAACCTCCACTTGGAGGCTTTAACCCCCTCAATAAAAATATGTTATCAACTAATTATTATTTAATTTATTTATGAAAACCCCAAAAACTAACTTCCATTCCAAACCTACTGTCATTGACGTGAAAGTCTTCCTATGTGAATTCTGGAACTCTGTGTTCAACAGTGCCTTAGATTTCCATTCTGAGAAATGTTTTAAAAGTTATAAAATCCCTGGTGGGCCCCACCTTAATAGGGGATGGTGATGTTTTTTCTTGTACATAAATGCAATGATAAAGGGGGTTTAAAGCCTGGGTGGCCTCCACCTTAATTATCCTCCCAATGGAGGGTATCTCGGGTGGGCCCCACCACCATAACATCCCACGGTAGGTTAGGGTGTGGTGGCCCCCACCCCCAAATATCTCTTGGAGGTTTTAAAACCCACAATAAAAATATGTTATCAACTTATTTTTATTTAATTTATTTAAAACCCCCCCTAAATACTATCTTCCATTCCCGATCAACTACCACACGGTTTGTCATGAACCGTCCCCTGGGGCCCATATTATGACTACCCCAAGCCCACGTTCCATAGGCCAGAGGCTGGAGATAAGAACCAAAGGCGTAAATCCCTAAACTAGGAAGGCATTTTCTTTATAATAGTAAACAAACACAACATAGTATGCAACTGAAAGTAAAACAATAAGTAAAACTATATACCAAAGAGAGTGTTTTACTTCCAGTTGTGTTTTCTGTTGTCTTTGTTTACTATTATAAAGGTAATTCATTCCTAGTTTAGGGATTTACGCCTTTGGTGCTAGTCGCCAGCCCTTGTTCTATGGAAGGTGGGCCTGGGGTTGTCATGATACCGGCCTTAGGGGACGGTTAGTAATAAAAGAATTATTTTTTTCCATGTAATAATTGTGGAAGGAAACTCCATAATATTTAATTATAAATAATTTGGATTTCAAATAAATATGGTAATAAAAACCCGTAATTCTTATGGTTTAATGGGTAATAATATTCTTTCAAACGTAAAATGATATAATTGTAATGAGATGTGACACTACACAAATAAATTTCTCATGTTCCAATAGAATATACCCCAAAAGAGGATAATTAGTGAAGGTAAATCTTGTCATACTAGCAAAAACTAATAGTTGTGATAAATGTGATTATTCATGGATTAAATAATTATGAAATTTTATTATTTTATCAATGACTTACTTGTTACAGAAATTTTTGAATATATAAGTATTGTATTGTGTTAATTATTCTTTAAGTGTTTCGATGAATGAACATTTTCATTATGAATTTTATAGCCATAAAGATATATATATGTGAAAATAATAGATACATTACATCATTTGGTTAATCTGCTGTTACGATGGATTTTGGATTCTCAGAGACCTTTTTTGACTGTGAATTATGAAAGACGTGTTTTGGATGAGTCATAAGGTTGGATGGATTAAGTTGAACATGGGAGATTATTTGAGTTTAATGTATTATTTATTGAACACTATTTTCTATCAATTTTGGTTTTAGTAAATACATAAATGATGAAGTAATGACTCATGGATCATTTGATTTATAAAAGTGCTTCAAGTGTTAAAAATTGATCTTCATTATCTATTTACTAGTGTACAAAATAAGGTTAAAATAGATCAAATTAAAACCAATGGATGCAATTATGATTATTACATGGAATTAATTCAGGTATGTTCTTATCTATATAGTAAAATAATCCATCAACTATAGGAAGGAAAATTAGAATGAAAATTTTATTCATTTAATTTAATTAACCTGAAATTAATGGCCTCTTAAACCCATCACAAATTTACTATTTTTTAATGGTTAAAATTCTAATTACCATGTTCTATATTAGTATTTATAAGACATTGATGGTTATATTCCTCTTCTATGTACATATGTTTCCTTTCCACTAATTATTTCCATTTCT
This sequence comes from Viscum album, assembly GCA_963277665.1. Classification (NCBI taxonomy): domain Eukaryota; kingdom Viridiplantae; phylum Streptophyta; class Magnoliopsida; order Santalales; family Viscaceae; genus Viscum; species Viscum album. The sequence goes on from OY728148.1 coordinate 911,388,043, forward strand.
AAATTCTATTTTTAGGTCACCATTTCTTTTCGCATTTACTCATATAAATATAATGCTTTATTAACCCTGTTTTTGATGTTGGATTCGCAAAAAAAGAATGTTCAATTGTCAACATATTATTTTTGGAATGAAATTTAAAATTTAAAGGATTATATTAATTGAAGGAGAATATAATGTAACACCATGATATATTTAATTATGATTTTTTTAAACATGATCTATTCGATAGCTTATGTTGCACACAACACCGCTCTTAAACAATTCATATTATACTAGTAATATTATAGTTTAAAATTATCCTATACATGTTAAATTGGAGGTTATGAATATAAATAACTATTTAATTAAAATACATGATTTATTTCTTTGGTAAATAAATAAATACAAATATATATATATATATATATATAAAATTAATACGAATAAAATGTTTTAATAAAAACTATTTAAATGAACACAAGTTCATTTTATACGAATATTATAAAAAATAACACATTTTGGATTTTATTGAAAAATATAAATATAATATATTCAATATATGTTTTGAAATTCATCATTTGTGTTTTTTAGAAAATATATAAGAACAAATAAAATTTTATTTATTGAAGAATTATTTTTCTGAAAATTCTATTTCCACATCTTTTAGTAGCACACTGGTTTTAAACATAATTTTGACATGTATATAAATTATTTTAAAAATAAAACTAATCTAAATTAATAGTGTCGTTGTTTACTTTGTTTTAATTTTTTATATTATTCGGATAAGAATCATTTTTTTAATAGTGAAAAAATAATGTATTTTAATTGAAGACATCTCTTTCGTCTGATTTATTTATACTGTTATATTATATTTTATATTGGATTTAAATTATAATTAGATAAATATTATATAAATTGATCCAATTAAGTTAATAATAATAAATTTCACATTTATTATAAATATAAAAACATTCGAATATTCTGAATGGCTTTACTTTATAAACTCATTTTCTGATTCTATCAACATGAATAATTTTAAATTAATTAATAAAACTAATGTATTTCAAATTTTCAAAAAGTGATTAAATATTTTGGATCAGTGGGTAAAAACTAAGTTAATATGATTCATTTATTTTTGGGCATTATGAATGGTAATTTTAGTATTTTTTTAATTCCCATGGTTATGGGTAAATCAGATAATTAAGGGTAATAATAATAATATAAGTAATATAATATTTCCCCAAAATCTGTAAAATTTCATTGTATTAGGTGATTTCACCAAAAATAATCATTGGGCTGATATTCTAACTATTATTAGCCACTTGGATGTCAATATGGGATTTATTATATTTTATTTAAAGAAATATTAATGATGTCGTGCTTTTATTTTAATAAATATATCATTTTTAATATATGGTTATATAGAAGATTAATTATAATAAAACTATTCATTTTAAATATATAATGTTTTTAATCTTCATGATTATTTATGATCAATTTTTATGTAATAAATAATGACGTTAATATATTATACATGATGATGTGGTTATTATTTAATTAATGGAAATATAAAATAAATGATATTAAAAATATAAAATAAATATATTTTGAAATAATTACTATCATACATGAATTTTATTTATTACCTTGAAATGTTAGTGATGTTTTATATATGTTTTTTGAAAATATCTTGTAAAATTGATTTTTCTAAAAGTCAATTTAATGAATTTTATTAAAATTTTCATTAATGTTATATTAAAATAAGTAATATTTTATTAAATTATATAAAAAACATAAAAATATAGAATTCATCTCAATGGATAGTATAATGTTTAAAATTTCATCCATGGCTCATATTAATATATTTTAGCATTTTATTGTAACTATATTAATCTTTAATGATTAAAACACATGTTGTCACAGTAAGAGTTAAAGGGTTTAAACAAGGATAAAAACAAAATGATAAAGGTATAAATGAAACCTAAAGTTGTCTATAAATTATTTATTGAGATTATTAATACCCATAAAAATATTATCTTCAAAATAACTCACCTTGGATCCATTTTTAATTTGAATTTAATTAATAATAATTTAATATTTGGATTGTTTCAAAAAGTGACTCTCACCTCAATTATAAAATAGAACCTCATACCTCACTTCTTCGTAACACAGTCAGGCTTATATATTCATAAAAACCTTCCCATTTATCATAAAAAAAATTCAAATATATGTTTTGGAGGTCATTATAATCCAAAAAACATAAACTATATATCCCTTATGAAGAGATCAAATAAAATTCCACCGAAGAAGTGGTAATTGTTTCACCAACTCATTCATATTTTTTTCTTCTTATCCATTTTCAACCTATGATGTTTACATTCTAATGTAATACCTAAAAAATGATATATATTATGAGATTTTATTATTATTATGAAAATCATTATTTCACCTTTAATACATCCAAAAAAATTAATGCATTGCGCATGTGTACGTACGACTTACTGTCCCCACATCCTTTTGTAATTTCTTTTTCATCACCACATTATTTATATGAGAATAATTTTTTATATAATGGATATAAATAATATATTTGATATTATATTTATTATATTTAACTAATATAACATTCAATTCATTTCCATTTCACTAATATGGAATGATATCGTCACTCCTGCGTACATATGACATACTGTCTCCATGACATGATGTTATTATTTTTACATGATAACCATTAATTAATGATTTTACAAATGTATCAAATGATTAAATATAATATATTTGAACATAATAAAATTCCTAACTTGAAATAAATATCTATTATGCATAATAAATGGGAATTACATGAAAAACAAATACCTAGGAACATGAAGCAGCCAACACCCAACACAAGCATTATAATGAAATATTATTAACAAAATGATATTATAATATCATATATGAAATCATAAATATGTATATAGTTCAATTATAAATTAATTACATTATTTAAGCAATTATACGGGGTGTTAAATCACATTTAACTAATGTAATGTACAAGGTGAAGGTTAATTTTACAATCTCATTATCATTTGAGATTGTTTTTATATAAGTATTTTCTGGGGAATATTCATCATCATTGTCAATGTCTCTCAAAAAATCCTTCCAAAATATTTTATTATTATAGTATAAATTTTAAATATTTTTTTACCCATTTTCAACATTTTATAAAATGTATTCCAAGGAATATTTTTTACAACTTCCAGAAGAGGCACTTTATAAAATTTTCAATAAAAAAAAGAAAAAAAATGTTTTCAACTTATATATAATGAGTGGATTTTTCAGCCTCCATTAAACCATAATTTCATGAATTTTGCTTCTTAGGTTTACAAGACTCTTTTCAATAATTTTATTTTATTTTATAAATATGTAGATTTTAATAAAATTATTTCAATTTAAAGGGGGAACTTCTATCAAGAAATTTTGAATAATATTATTTGTTATTTTAATCTATTTCAACATACATTTTTTTATTTTAATCTTCAATGAGGTGGACCTATTATGATTTTTTATTCTATTTTTTATTAATTTTTTGGATTAATTTGAGTGTGTATGTGATATTTTTAGTCGATTCATGGTTTATGGTCAAAGTATTCCCATTTAGTTTGCTCATTATTTAATATGAATGTTTATGATCTTTATGTTTTATTGTTTTCATATGTTCAATCCATTGGACTTCACAAGTGATTGGTGGGTTCTACTATATCCCCTCAATGGATCATTGGGCCTCATAAAAAAACATTTTAGGGTATTTTCCAAGGCCTTGCCCATTTATGTATTTTGTCTTGGTCTATTCCATGAAAATATGTTTATGATTTCCAACATTATGTTTACCCTCATTTTTTTTTTGTTATTGATATTCCATGTTATTATTAAATAAGTAGAACATCCAATTTATTATTCTAATAGAATAATTTTATTTTTCTGTTCAATATTATTATAATATTTAAATGGATTGTGATTTATTTAATAACTTTTCTTTAATATTTATTCTTATTTACACATAATAGATTTAGGTATAAACATACGATTACTACGAACATGATATCAACCATTTATTATTTATTATTTTTCCTAGGATTCCAAGATTTATATTATTATTTGTTTTCCATGTTAAGCTAGTACAATAGTGGTTTTGTCAAAAGGATTACTATAATATATTTTATAGTTTCAATTTTAATATATTTTTCATTTATGTAATCTTATTTCAAAAACTTTTAAACTGATAAGCCCTTTGTTATTCATGTATTGTATCTATTCCAATTTAATACAGTATGTAACTGGCACTTGGTTAATGGGGAAGGGGTCATTACATAACCAATTCTCAGGATTAAACTCATAACTCTGAGAATTTATAGGGGAGTGTGGAGTTACATTTGTGGGCATTATTATCATGGATTAATAATCGAGATACTGTAAAGTATGCCAATGACAACACATCTTTCGGGTCTCATTAGCGATAATGACTTGTAATAATTCATTTTTATTTTTTGATCTATATAGATTTAGGTTTTTGTTTTTGGTGTATTTTTTCTAGTTTTATTTACCATTGATGAATGTGAATGAATCACCATACAAATCAGTTCATAGATATATTTTTTAATTTTTGAAATTTATTTGTCTTCCTGGGGTATAAAAATTGATTTTGTTTTGTTTTATTTAAATTTTCTACATTATTTATCCTATGATAAGGAATTGAGGGAACACGATAATTAGCCATGGTCCATTATTATATTTTTTTTCATTTTCTATTAATGTTCTACTTTAGTTCACCATCAACATTATTTTTTGGTCCACGACTAAAAAATACCTGGAAACTAATATTTTCACATTTGATCATTGGTGAAATATATTTTTTTCATGGATCATCATATCTGTTATGAGATATGATCATGAAATATAGAAATAAAGAACAAATCAATATGGATTTAGTGATTCCTATTTTTTTAAAGTGTAAATGTGTGTTGCAATAGTATTGAATTTCAAGAGGATAGGGTGGCCATAATTTGGCCTTTAACAATGGAAATTTTAGTCAAGATCATATACATGCATGATTGTGGATGATCATGTGAATCCATTGTAGAGACCCTAAACATGATTTACATTTACATTACATTACATTTGCGGAATACTTAGTACATACACACAAGGATCGTAATAGTTTACTGTCTTTGGAAACTCGGAACGTAATCTTCTAATAGTGGTGAAAGATCTTCAACATCTCCTATAAAGATCTTCCCTTTTTTACCTAAAACCTTTCTTTATATCCTGGGGAAAAGAAAACATAAAAGGGTGAGCTCAAATGCTCAGTAAGGGTAAACAAAAGAAATATCAATCACATCGTATTCATAAGAACATAACATTTTGGAAATCTTAACCTGCAAAAGAGAGCATAATTTCATAACATGGGATAAATCATGGAAGTGAAATGTAATCCCAATAATCATAACTTAAAACATGAAACTTTGTGGCATTCACATATAATCATAGAGAATCATTTCTTGTTAGTCAAGACTCATTACCAAGACTATCTTAGTGGACAAAGTCCCTTTCTGAATCGAGTAACTCTCGTTTCAGTCCTGTTTCACTGAACCGGTATAACCTGCCATTCCAGCCCTATCTATCTCATGAGATATAAAATCTTTACCCAATGCATTGGAGGGAGATATAGGTCCCACACATCTTATAATGAATCCTTTCTTATGTGTGCCACATAATCATAAATCATACATCATCGCATAACCCATGTAATAAAAATGGGATTCTTAAACAACATGACATCATAAAACAATTCATATAAGATAAAGGAATTCATAAAAATGTTTCCATCAAAACATAATAAAATCCATGTAATAATAGGGATAAAAACAGAACCCTTTTATTATCTTAGATGGAAAATAATTTTTATAAAATACTTGAACTTCATTCTTGAGGAAAATATCCTTTCTACTTCAAAAACACTTTTCCTTTCTTATCATGTCATACAATTTTAAACTAAAAGAAGTTGATTAAAAATAAACTTGAATACTTGTAAAGGAAGATTCTTGGAAATAATTTTTTAGAAATCCATTCATGCCGTATAAGTTAAAAAAAACATTCTTCGTACTTTTGTCGGAAAAGTCAAAAAGCTCCTCGTATGAAAAACGTCAAAAGATTCCTTTCATATTTTTTACTAAAAACTCACCGAAGGGTAAAATTGGATTTAAACAATTGTAGTTATATGGAAATAATATTACATATTGAGGAAAAATGGATGTGGATGATAAAATACACCCCAGTAATTACCAAAGTAAAAACAATCTCAGATAATAGTGAGATTGTGATATTTCCCTTACCTTAGATCTGATTTGCTTCGTATGTGTCCGAACCTCCTGTATAATGATTTAAATAATGTCATTGACTTATTACAGAATCATATTCATTGTTATGATATCATATATGGTTCACTTATGACATTATATTACCCGTTCTTTTGTAAATTCCATGTTAAAGAAGCGTTTTGGGTAAAATCGTTTCATTTATCGTAGGTGTTTTGACTTGTTGTTCTTGAAATTATTATTACTTATATCATGATTTACTTACTTCCAGAATATAAAATATGATTTATATATCATATATATTCAGTATATATATATATATATATAATAGATAGATAAATGAAATGAAAAACACCGTTCATGGAGACGGTAGTCCGTACGTACGCATGAACGCTGTTTTCCTTTCCTTATTGTCTTGAATGGAAGTAAGTAGATGACATACATATATATATATACATAAATCCAGTAGCTTTATAATGTCATATATTTCATTATTATTTCTTATATATACTTTATAATCATTCTTAAATGTTTAACATGGAGAATGAATCTCATCGCGTCGTGGAGACGGTAGTCCGTACGTACGCACGAGCGATGATATCATTTCCATAAATATTGAATTGAATTGGAGTGGATTATACAATATATCAGAATCAATATGATGTTGTAATAACTATGTATAGTTATTATTTACACCATTATACCCATCCATGTAAGGTGGTGGTGGAAAATAGATTACACCACGGCGTGGAGACGGTATTCCGTACGTACGCACGCGCGGTGATTTCTTTTCCCGTAGGATGGATAGATGGTGAAATAGGGTTGTTTCATACATATAATAACATATCCGTATATGAGTGATACTGATGTTATTACTTCATAATGAAACAACCTAAGAAGAAGAAGTGGAAGAAGAAATAAAGATGAAAGAATTGGTAACGGTAATTACCTCTTCTTTGAAGCGCCTCTTTGAGACCTCCTCTTAGGGCACTAAAATTGGTCTTTGAGGAAGACCAGAACCTCTAGGATATATCTAGGGAAGTGGAGAAGAGATTTTGGCAGGGTTTTGCCGAGCTTGAGTGCTCAAATTGGTGTGAGGAGGAGGGGGAGGAGGTGTCCTTTTATAAGGGAGGAGAGGGGCACCTTAGGAATACCTCAAAATATTATTTTATATTAATGTCAAAATCGGTTTATAATGGTTCCAAAAGATCTTATTTCGAAGATAAAGTGGGGATGGGTCGAAAGCCTATCATCTAATAAGATTTAGACAAGTTTAGGGTATTATTTTAACCTTATCAATTAGATTTAACTCTAAGTTAAATAATTTATCTTTTACTGTGTCTTTTTGTTTTCTTTCACTATATGGTTAATACACTTACTATAACATCCCAAAAGAACCCCAAATTGTTTATTATTAATACATATATCCTTATCTAAGTCATTTTGCCGAACCTTAGATGTTTAGGAATAAAATAACAATTAATAATATAATATTTGATTAAAAAACTCTTTTGTGTCAATTTTGAAACTATTTGATACATGAATTTTGTGAAAGTCATAACAGAATTATATGTTCAAACCAAGTTGATTAAATCAACACTAATATATCATAGTAACCTATAAAATTAGTGTAATTCATAAAAAGTCTCAAATTACATTTATTTTGGTATTTATAATATCAATTATGTCAATATTTCATTAATAAGATAATTACTGCATCATCTTTGTGTCATAAATAAATTAAATTATATGATGTCTAAAAATTACAAATAAAATACCATCATGTAGGAAATCGTTTTATCTTTCTAATGAATATTTACAATCGAATTTATCTTATGTACAACCCTATATTCAAAATGTTTTAGTAAATAAACTTTGATTTTAACTATTTTAACTATTCATTAAATAAAATAATATTAAATGTCATAATCTAATCCAAGTGGACCTAAATGGTCATATTATATTCATAAGGTTGTTTTTGGTCGAATTACACTTATCCAATAGATTTAGGACATGTGTTAGGGTAATAGTAATATCATATTTACCCTTAGTTACCCTATTTACTATTAACCGTGGTAAAAAAAAAGTAAAAAGTTACTATTCACCAAAAATTATTTTCATCTCATTGAACCACATTTTAGTCCTTGATATTAACCGTGTCTGTCGGATTTTCGAAATTCCATTCACAGAAGCGGTAAAATTAAGTTTTATGCAAAATTCAGTTTTTAACCTACCCTTAGTGGTTTCACTATTCATCAAAAATTTAAAGTTTTCAGAAAAATACCAAAATTTTATCCTAAGCTATATTTCATATTCCGAATTCAAAAATAAAGTCTATATTACCAAATTCATAATATAGAAGTTGCATTAATTAATTTTATAATTAAATCCCGCTGTTAAAACAAATAGCGTGTTTTTAAGAAACAATATCTACCAAAAGATTGACACTTGATTATGTCTAGTTTAAATGTGAAATTACATCCAATGACCAACATCGTATTAAATTGTAAAAATATATTCTAAATATACTTTAAAACCACTCAATTTAATGATTTATCACTATTAATTATTTCGATTAAAAAGGTTGTTTTTAATTATAATCTAGTAATTTTCAATATTCATCAGAATATGAAAGTTATCCGAAAAGTACCAAAATTTCACCCTAAGCTAATTTTGATATTACAAATACAAAAATTAATTCCATTTTGAAAAATAAAATATACAAAATTTCAAAAAGTGGTTATTACTATTCATAACGGCTAGTTTTAATAATATTTTAATAGCATATTGTTGTTTAATGAAACTCGTTATTGCGTACTACACACGCTATCGAGGAAGGTCACGATTGCGTGTAATGCATGGCAAGTCAAGGATGTGTGTTGTGCAAGCTCCTTTTGATGTAGCGTAAAACACAAGACAATAATAAAATTAAAAAGAATATTTTTCATAAAATCTTGGGCTGTTACATTCTACCCCCCTTAAAATGAATTTCTCCCTCGAAATTCGTCGGGGTTATAAATGGTTTATTATTCGAAAGTTTCTTTAATAGAAACCCACATCGTAAAAAGGAATATCAAAACCAATATTTAAAAACAAAAGTATGAAACGTAACGGTTACCCAAATAAACTAGTCACTGGGTTTCCACATAGGTGAAAATATGGATATGGAAGAGAAATCTCACCATCATGTTCTGATGGAGAGTGGTAGAGAACATGTCTATGGAAAAGCGATCAATCACAAAGCCATAAATTTGTGACGATATAAGGTACCATCTGATTCATCAGATATAAGATCACTAGGACAACATTTTTGGTTTTCAAGATCGTTTCCCTAATGTTAAAGAATTTGAATTAGAATAAATACTTACTTTATTTTGGTACAATCTCACTGTTGTTCGTGCCTTTAACAATTTCCACTTCATCTCTTAAATAAATGAAGTTGAATTTGTTATTCTTGAAGTGTTAGCAGATCATGTGATAGAATGACGGGTCATTCCATCTGTCTCAAACAAAAGGTTAGCAAAAACAATTATATACATAAGTCGATCTATAGTGAGATTAATCATATATGGTTCCAAAAATGGACTTATACATCATATGTCATACAACTTAATATAATAAAACTAGTTTCTACTAAACAGGGACTTCTTGTAGGCCAGTGGTAGGCGATAAAGGCCAGTCGCACTTCGGTTGTGGGTTCGATTCCCACAGCCTTGTCTGACGCGATGGGCTGTCGCCCGTCCTGCAGGTTGTCCTTTTTCTAAAACTATATTACTATAACATCCCATCAATAATATCGAAAAAAAACTTCTATCCTTAAATAATACTAACTTATTCCATCATAATCCATTCCAATCTTTAGGCTTACCCATAATACTGCAGTCAACTCTCATAATATAGTGAAAACAATTACCAGAGATTTAATACCATCGTTGATCCCCATAAGATATGTCTTGTTGGTCACATTCTAAACATTCAAAGTCTTTAATCATGTATTCTCTTGAATACCTTAGTGAAAACATGAATGCATTTTAAAGTTAACACTTTCCACATACCAAAATCCTCAAAATTCTATATACTCAAACCATGATATCACTTAGTCCTTATATCAATCATGATCTTATGAATACTATTAAACATTTCATTTTCTCGTTTTCCCTTCATTATGCGCATATCATCTTATTTGCAAAAAATATCTCAATCACTTTGAATACCACATCAATAAATATTGCAATACTCAATGATACAACATTATTTTGGAATCCCATTACATAAACACTTAATCATTCTACCACATCGTTGTCATATTCAACATTGCCAATAGTGATCGCATGTGACTTCCCTTTGTCCTTTGCCTTCAGTGGTTGCTCATGTTGATCATCACTAACCCTTGGATTAGGGAATTTATTAGCATAATGCCCCATTTCCTTTCACTTGAAGCATTGAACTGTTGGTGGTGCGTTCTCTGCAGTGTTTTCTTTATTCACATCATTAGAAACCCTTTTTCCATTACTTCGACACTCAGCTGCTCGATGACCTTCTTTTCCACACTTAAAACATTTTCTAGTCCCTTTAAGACAATCTCCACCATGCTTCTTTCCACACTTTGTGCATAAGGAAACATTCATCTTCTTTTCACCATTATTCTGAGATTTCTCCATGAACTCCATCTTTCGTTTCTTGTCAAAACCATGAGATGGATATGTAACACCAACTTCCATTTCTACCTTGATAGCACAACGCACAATTTCTTCATTGCTACTGAAGTCTCTTATAGCTAATGCCCTTCGAAGACTTGGTTTTAAGCCACTGAAAAATCGATCAACTTTACTTTTAGGTTGGATGATAATGCCAGATGCATACCTTGCTAGTCTTGTAAAATTCGCTTCGTATATAACAACAGATTCATCATCTGTTTTGCTTTAGTTCAAGAAACTCCTTCTCCATCTTTGATCGAAGAATACGAGGGAAGTACTTATTGAAAAATAAGTTCTTGAACTCATCCCATTCCATGGACTCAATTTCATCTCTTTGCCTTGTATTATTGATAAGATTCCACCATTGATCAGCTTCACCTTTCAAATGATATACTGCTAAGATGAATTTATCATGTTTAGAACATTGAAGAACTGAAAATATCTTTTCAGTGGTACTGATCCATTGTTCAGCAACAAGTGGATCAGAAGACCCACTGAAAGAAGGTGGACGTTGCCTCATGAAGGACTCAATAGAATATTGTTCCCTTCTCTGCTCATTTGGAAGTCCAGAATGATTCATAGCTTGTGTAAGTATAGCAATAAGATTTTACACTCCATCTCCCATAACATTTTTTTGTTCAGTAGAAAAATCACTGCATTGCCCATTGCATTGATCAACACGGTTCCTTCGGGTTCCAGCCATCATCTAAAACCCAAAAAGAATAGTGTGAGAGGCAAAAATCATGCTAGGGAAAACAACATAATAAAGGGGAAGTACCTTCAATATCTAACATCTTAGGTTTAATTCTATGATCGTTAGCGTAGTTCTAGTACTATAACTTATACGTATACTTAACCTTAGGGACATCCCTAGACATACCGTAGAAATATCTCTAGGGATCTCACTAACGTTTTCGCATCCTAGTTTCCAAAGGTTGACTAAAACTTTCCTCTAATACCAACTGTAGAGACCCGAAACATGACGTACATTGACATTACATTACATTTGCGGAATACTTAGTGCATACACACAAGGATCGTAATAGTTTAGTGTCTTTGGAAACTCAGAACGTAATCTTCTAATCGTGGTGAAAGATCTTCAACATCTCCTATAAAGATCTTCCCTTTTTGACCTAAAACCTTTCTTTATATCCTGGGGAAAAGAAAACATAAAAGGGTGAGCTCAAATTCTCAGTAAGGGTAAACAAAAGAAATATCAATCACATCTTATTCATAAGAACATAACATTTTGGAAATCTTAACCTGCAAAAGAGAGCATAATTTAATAACATGGGATAAATCATGGCAGTGAAATGTAATCACAATAATCATAACTTAAAACATGAAACTTTGTGGCATTCAAACATAATCATAGAGAATCATTTCTTGTTAGTCAAGACTCATTTCCAAGACTATCTTAGTGGAAAAAGTCCCTTTCCGAATCGAGTAACCCTCGTTTCAGTCCTGTTTCACTGAACCGGTATAACCTACCGTTCCAGCCCTATCTATCTCATGAGATATAAAATCTTTACCCAATGCATTGGAGGGAGATATAGGTCCCACCCATCTTATAATGAATCCTTTCTTATGTGTGCCACATAATCATAAATCATACATCATCTCATAACCCATGTAATAAAAATGGGATTCTTAAACAACATGACATCATAAAACAATTCATATAAGATAAAGGAATTCATAAAAATGTTTCCATCACAACATAATCAAATCCATGTAATAATAGGGATAAAAACAGAACCCTTTTATTATCTTAGATGGAAAATAATTTTTATAAAATACTTGAACTTCATTCTTGAGAAAAATATCCTTTCTACTTCAAAAACACTTTTCCTTTCTTAACATGTCATACAATTTTAAACAAAAAGAAGTTGATTAAAAATAAACTTGAATACTTTTAAAGGAAGCTTCTTGGAAATAATTTTTTAGAAATCCATTCATGCCGTATAAGTTAAAAAAACATTCTTCATACTTTTGTCGGAAAAGTCAAAAAGCACCTCGTATGAAAAACGTCAAAAGATTCCTTTCATATTTTTTACTAAAAAATCACCGAAGGGTAAAATTGGATTTAAAAAATTGTAGTTGGATGGAAATAATATTACATATTTAGGAAACATGTATGTGGATTATAAAATACACCCCAGTAATTACCAATGTAAAAACAATCTCAGATAAAAGTGAGATTGTGATATTTCCCTTACCTTAGGTCCGATTTGCTTCGTATGTGTCCGAACCTCCTGTATAATGATTTAAATAATGTCATTGACTTATTACAGAATCATATTCATTGTTATGATATCATATATGGTTCACTTATGACATTATATTACCCGTTCTTTTGTAAATTCCATGTTAAAGAAGCGTTTTGGGTAAAATCGTTTCATTTATCGTAGGTGTTTTGACTTGTTGTTCTTGACATTATTATTACTTATATCATGATTTACTTACTTCAAGAATATAAAATATGATTTATATATCATATATATTCAGTATATATATATATAATAGATAGATAAATGAAATGAAAAACACCGTTCATGGAGACGGTAGTCCGTACGTACGCATGAACGCTGTTTTCCTTTCCTTATCGTCTTGAATGGAAGTAATTAGATGACATACATATATATATATACATAAATACATTAGCTTTATAATGTCATATATTTCATTATTATTTCTTATATATACTTTATAATCTTTCTTAAATGGTTAACATGGAGAATGGATCTCATCGCGTCGTGGAGACGGTAGTCCGTACGTACGCACGAGCGATGATATCATTTCCATAAATATTGAATTGAATTGGAGTGGATTATACAATATATCAGAATCAATATGATGTTGTAATAAATATGTATGGTTATTCTTTACACCATTATACCCATCCATGTAATGTGGTGGTGGAAAATAGATTACACCACGGCGTGGAGACGGTATTCCGTACGTACGCACGCACGGTGATTTCTTTTCCCATTGGATGGATAGATGGTGAAATAGGGTTGTTTCATACTTATAATAACATATCAGTATATGAGTGCTACTGATGTTATTACTTCATAATGAAACAACCTAAGAAGAAGAAGTGGAAGAAGAAATAAAGATGAAAGAATTGGTAACGGTAATTACCTCTTCTTTGAAGCGCCTCTTTGAGACCTCCTCTTAGGGCACTAAAATTGGTCTTTGAGGAAGACCAGAACCTCTAGGATGTTTCTAGGGAAGTGGAGAAGAGATTATGGCAGGGTTTGGCCGATCTTTAGTGCTCAAATTGGTGTGAGGAGGAGGGGGAGGAGGTGTCCTTTTATAAGGGAGGAGAGGGGCACCTTAGGAATACCTCAAAATATTATTTTATATTAATGTCAAAATCGGTTTATAATGGTTCCCAAGGGTCTTATTTCGAAGATAAAGTGGGGATGGGTCGAAATCCTATCAACCAATAAGATTTAGACAAGTTTAGGGTATTATTTTAACCTTATCAATTAGATTTAACTCTAAGTTAAATAATTTAACTTTTACCGTGTCTTTTTGTTTTCTTTCACTATATGGTTAATACACTTACTATAACATGCCAAACGAACCCCAAATTGTTTATTATTAATACATATATCCTTATCTAAGTCATTTGGAAGAACCTTAGATTTTTAGGAATAAAATAACAATTAATAATATAATATTTCATTTAAAAACTATTTTGTGTCAATTTTGACACTATTTGATACATGATTTTTGTGAAAGTCATAACAGAATTATATGTTCGAACCAGGTTGATTAAATCAACACTAATATATCATAGTAACCTATAAAATTAGTGGAATTCATAAAAAGTCTCAAATTACATTTATTTTGGAATTTATAATATCAATTATGTCAATATTTCATTAATAAGATAATTACTGCATCATCTTTGTGTCATAAATAAATTAAATTATTTGATATCTAAAAATTACAACTAAAATACCATCATGTATTAAATCGTTTTAGCTTTCTAATGAATATTTACAATCGAATTTATCTTATGTACAACCCTATATTATAAATGTTTTAGTAAATAAACTTTGATTTTAACTATTTTAACTATTCATTAAATAAAATAATATTAAATGTCATAATCTAATCCAAGTGGATCTAAATGGTCATATTATATTCATATGGTTGTTTTTGGTCGAATTACACTTATCCAATAGAATTAGGACATGTGTTAGGGTAACAGTAATATCATATTTACCCTTAGTTACCCTATTTACTATTAACCGTGGTAAAAAAAAGTAAAAAGTTACTATTCACCAAAAATTATTTTCATCTCATTGAACCACATTTTAGTCCTTGATATTAACCGTGTCTATCGTATTTTCGAAATTCCATTCACAGAAGCGGTAAAATTAAGTTTTATGCAAAATTCAGTTTTTAACCTACCACTTAGTGGTTTCACTATTCATCAAAAATTGAAAGTTTTCAGAAAAATACCAAAATTTCATCCTAAGCTATATTTCATATTCCGAATTAAAAAATGAAGTCTATTTTACCAAATTCATAACATAGAAGTTGCATTAATTAATTTTATAACTAAATCCCGCTGTTAAAACAAATAGCGTGTTTTTAAGAAACAATATCTACCAAAAGATTGACACTTGATTATGTCTGGTTTAAATGTGAAATTACATCCAATGACAAACATAGTATTAAATTGTAAAAATATATTCTAAATATACTTTAAAACCACTCAATTTAATGATTTATCACTATTAATTATTTCGATTAAAAAGGTTGTTTTTAATTATAATCTAGTAATTTTCACTATTCATCAGAATATGAAAGTTATCCGAAAAGTACCAAAATTTCACCCTAAGCTAATTTTGATATTACGAATCCAGAAATTAATTCCATTTTGAAAAATAAAATATAAAAAATTTCAATAATTGGTTATTATTATTCATAACGGCTAGTTTTAATAATATTTTAATAGCATATTGTTGTTTAATGAAACTCGTTATTGCGTACTACACACGCTATCGAGGAAGGTCGCGATTGCGTGTAATGCAAGGCAAGTCAAGGATGTGTGTTGTGAATGCTCCTTTTGATGTAGCGTAAAACACAAGACATTAATAAAATTAAAAAGAATATTTTTCATAAAATCTCGGGCTGTTACATTCTACCCCCCTTAAAATGAATTTCGCCCTCGAAATTCGTCGGGGTTATAAATGGTTTATTATTCGAAAGTTTCTTTAATAGAAACCCACATCGTAAAAAGGAATATCAAAACCAATCATTAAAAACAAAAGTATGAAACGTAACGGTTACCCAAATAAACTAGTCACTGGGTTTCCACATAGGTGAAAATATGGATATGGAAGAGAAATCTAACCATCATGTTCTGATGGAGAGTGGTAGAGAACATGTCTATGGAAAAGCCAGCAATCACAAAGCCATAAATTTGTGACGATCTAAGGTACCATCGGATTCATCAGATATAAGATCACTAGGACAACATTTTTGGTTTTCAAGATCGTTTCCCTAATGTTAAAGAATTTGAATTAGAATAAATACTTACTTTATTTTGGTACAATCTCACTGTTGTTCGTGCCTTTAACAATTTCCACTTCATCTCTTAAATAAATGAAGTTGAATTTGTTATTCGTGAAGTGTTAGCAGATCATGTGATAGAATGACGGGTCATTCCATCTATCTCAAACGAAAGGTTAGAAAAAAAAATTATATACATAAGTCGATCTATAGTGAGATTAATCATATATGGTTCCTAAAATGGACTTATACATCATATGTCATACAACTTAATATAATAAAACTAGTTTCTACTAAACAGGGACTTCCTGTAGGCCAGTGGTAGGCGATAAAGGCCAGTCGCACTTCGGTTGTGGGTTCGATTTCCACAGCCTTGTCCGACGCGATGGGCTGTCGCCCGTCCTGCAGGTTGTCCTTTTTCTAAAACTATATTACTATAACATCCCATCAATAATATCGAAAAAAACTTCTATCCTTAAACAATAATAACTTATTCCAACATAATCCATTCCAATATTTAGGCTTACCCATAATACTGTAGTCCACTCTCATAATATAGTGAAAACTATTACCAGAGATTTAATACCATCGTTGATCCCCATAAAATATGTCTTGTTGGTCACATTCTAAACATTCAAAGTCCTTAATCATGTATTCTCTTGAATACCTTAGTGAAAACATGAATGCAGTTTAAAGTTAACACTTTCCACATACCAAAATCCTCAAAATTCTATATACTCAAACCATGATATCACTTAGTCCTTATATCAATCATGAGCTCCTGAATACTATTAAACATTTCATTTTCTCATTTTCCCTTCATTATGCGCATATCATCTTATTTCCAAAAAATATCTCAATCACTTTGAATACCACATCAATAAATATTGCAATACTCAATGATACAACATTATTTTGGAATCCCATTACATAAACACTTAATCATTCCGCCACATCGTTGTCATATTCAACATTTCCAATAGTGATCGCATGTGACTTCCCTTTGTCCTTTGCCTTCAGTGGTTGCTCATGTTGATCATCACTAACCCTTGGATTAGGGCATTTATTAGCATAATGCCCCATTTCCTTGCACTTGAAGCATTGAAGTGTTGGTGGTGCGTTCTCTGCAGTGTTTGCTTTATTCACATCATTAGAAACCCTTTTTCCATTACTTCGACACTCAGCTGCTCGATGACCTTATTTTCCACACATAAAATATTTTCGAGACCCTTTAAGACAATCTCCACCATGCTTCTTTCCACACTTTGTGCATAAAGAAACATTCATCTTCTTTTCACCATTATTCTGAGATTTCTCTTTGAACTCCATCTTTCGTTTCTTGTCAAAACCATGAGATGGATATGTAACACCAACTTCAATTTCTACATTGATAGCACAACGCACAATTTCTTCATAGCTACTGAAGTCTCTTATAGCTAATGCCCTTCGAAGACTTGGGTTTAAGCCACTAAAAAATCGATCAACTTTACTTTCAGGTTGGATGATAATGATAGATGCATACCTTGCAAGTCTTGTAAAATTCGCTTCGTATATACCAACAGATTCATCATCTTTTTGCTTTAGTTCAAAAAAACTCCTTCTCCATCTTTGTTCGAAGAATATGAGGGAAGTACTTATTGAAAAATAAGTTCATGAACTCGTCCCATTCCATGGACTCAATTTCATCTCTTTTGCTTGTATTCTTGAGAAGATTCCACCATTGATCAGCTTCACCTTCCAAACGATATACTGCTAAGATGACTTTATCATGTTCAGAACATTGAAGAACTGAAAATATCTTTTCAGTGGTACTGATCCATTGTTCAGCAACAAGTGGATCAGAAGACCCACTGAAAGAAGGTGGACGTTGCCTCATGAAGGACTCAATAGAATATTGTTCCCTTCTCTTCTCATTTGGAAGTCCAGAATGATTCATAGCTTGTGTAATTATAGCAATAAGATTTTGCACTCCATCTCCCATAACATTTGTTTCTTCAAGAGGAAAATCATTGCATTGTCCATTGCATTGATCAATACGGTTCCTTCGTGTTCCAGCCATCATCTAAAACCCAAAAAGAATAGTGTGAGAGGCAAAAATCATGCTAGGGAAAACAACATAATAAAGGGGAAGTACCTTCAATATATAACATCATAGGTTTAATTCTATGATCGTTAGCATAGTTCTAGTACTATAACTTATACGTATACTTAACCTTAGGGACATCCCTAGACATACCGTAGAAATATCTCTAGGGATCTCACTAACGTTTTCGCATCCTAGTTTCCAAAGGTTGACTAAACCTTTCCTCTGATACCAACTGTAGAGACCCGAAACATGACGTACATTGACATTACATTACATTTGCGGAATACTTAGTACATACACACAAGGATCGTAATAGTTTAGTGTCTTTGGAAACTCAGAACGTAATCTTCTAATCGTGGTGAAAGATCTTCAACATCTCCTATAAAGATCTTCCCTTTTTTTTACCTAAAACCTTTCTTTATATCCTGGGGAAAAGAAAACATAAAAGGGTGAGCTCAAATGCTCAGTAAGGGTAAACAAAAGAAATATCAATCACATCGTATTCATAAGAACATAACATTTTGGAAATCTTAACCTGCAAAAGAGAGCATAATTTCATAACATGGGATAAATCATGGTAGTGAAATGTAATCACAATAATCATAACTTAAAACATGAAACTTTGTGCCATTCACACATAATCATAGAGAATCATTTCTTGTTAGTCAAGACTCATTTCCAAGACTATCTTAGTGGACAAAGTCCCTTTCGGAATCGAGTAACCCTCGTTTCATTCCTGTTTCACTGAACCGGTATAACCTACCGTTCCAGCCCTATCTATCTCATGAGATATAAAATCTTTACCCAATGCATTGGAGGGAGATATAGGTCCCACCCATCTTATAATGAATCCTTTCTTATGTGTGCCACATAATCATAAATCATACATCATCGCATAACCCATGTAATAAAAATGGGATTCTTAAACAACATGACATCATAAAACAATTCATATAAGATAAAGGAATTCATAAAAATGTTTCCATCACAACATAATCAAATCCATGTAATAATAGGGATAAAAACAGAACCCTTTTATTATCTTAGATGGAAAATAATTTTTATAAAATACTTGAACTTCATTCTTGAGGAAAATATCCTTTCTACTTCAAAAACACTTTTCTATTCTTAACATGTCATACAATTTTAAACTAAAAGAAGTTGATTAAAAATAAACTTGAATACTTGTAAAGGAAGCTTCTTGGAAATAATTTTTTAGAAATACATTCATGCCGTATAAGTTAAAAAAAACATTCTTCGTACTTTTGTCGGAAAAGTCAAAAAGCACCTCGTATGAAAAACGTCAAAAGATTCCTTTTATATTTTTTACTAAAAACTCACCGAAGGGTAAAATTGGATTTAAACAATTGTAGTTGGATGGAAATAATATTACATATTGAGGAAACATGGATGTGGATGATAAAATACACCACAGTAATTACCAAAGTAAAAACAATCTCAGATAAAAGTGAGACTGTGATATTTCCCTTACCTTAGGTCCGATTTGCTTCATATGTGTCCGAACCTCCTGTATAATGATTTAAATAATGTCATTGACTTATTACAGAATCATATTCACTGTTATGATATCATATATGGTTCACTTATGACATTATATTACCCGTTCTTTTGTAAATTCCATGTTAAAGAAGCGTTTTGGGTAAAATCGTTTCATTTATCGTAGGTGTTTTGACTTGTTGTTATTGACATTATTATTACTTATATCATTATTTACTTACTTCCAGAATATAAAATATGATTTATATATCATATATATTCAGTATATATATATATATATATATATATAATAGATAGATAAATGAAATGAAAAACATCGTTCATGGAGACGGTAGTCCGTACGTACGCATGAACGCTGTTTTACTTTCATTATTGTCTTGAATGGAAGTAATTAGATGACATACATATATATATACATAAATCTAGTAGAATTATAATGTCATATATTTCATTATTATTTCTTATATATACTTTATAATCATTCTTAAATGGTTAACATGGAGAATGAATCTCATCGCGTCGTGGAGACGGTAGTCCGTATGTACGCACGAGCAATGATATAATTTCCATAAATATTGAATTGAATTGGAGTGGATTATATAATATATAAGAATCAATATGATGTTGTAATAACTATGTATAGTTATTCTTTACACCATTATACCCATCCATGTAAGGTGGTGGTGGAAAATAGATTACACCACGACGTGGAGACGGTATTCCGTACGTACGCACGCGCGGTGATTTCTTTTCCCGTAGGATGGATAGATGGTTAAATAGGGTTGTTTCATACTTATAATAACATATCAGTATATTAGTGATACTGATGTTATTACTTCATAATGAAACAACCTAAGAAGAAGAAGTGGAAGAATAAATAAAGATGAAAGAATTGGTAACGGTAATTATCTCTTCTTTGAAGCTCCTCTTTGAGACCTCCTCTTAGGGCACTAAAATTGGTCTTTGAGGAAGACCAGAACCTCTAGGATGTTTCTAGGGAAGTGTAGAAGAGATTTTGGCAGGGTTTGGCCGAGCTTGAGTGCTCAAATTGGTGTGAGGAGGAGGGGGAGGAGGTGTCCTTTTATAAGGGAGGAGAGGGGCACCTTAGGAATACCTCAAAATATTATTTTATATTAATGTCAAAATCGGTTTATAATGGTTTTAAAGGGTATTATTTCGAAGCTAAAGTGGGTAAGGGTCGAAATCCTATCAACCAATAAGATTTAGACAAGTTTAGGGTATTATTTTAGCCTTATCAATTAGATTTAACACTAAGTTAAATAATTTAACTTTTGCCGTGTCTTTTTGTTTTCTTTCACTATATGGTTAATACACTTACTATAACATTCCAAACGAACCCCAAATTGTTTATTATTAATACATATATCCTTTTCTAAGTCATTTGGCCGAACCTTAGATTTCTAGGAATAAAATAACAATTAATAATATAATATTTGATTTAAAAACTATTTTGTGTCAATTTTGACACTATTTGATACATGATTTTTGTGAAAGTCATAACAGAATTATATGTTCAAACCAAGTTGATTAAATCAACACTAATATATCATAGTAACCTAGAAAATTAGTGTAATTCCTAAAAAGTCTCAAATTACATTTATTTTGGTATTTATAATATCAATTATGTCAATATTTCATTAATAATATAATTACTGCATCATCTTTGTGTCATAAATAAATTAAATTATTTGATGTCTAAAAATTACAACTAAAATACCATCATGTATTAAATCGTTTTAGCTTTCTAATGAATATTTACAATAGAATTTATCTTATGTACAACCCTATATTAAAAATGTTTTAGTAAATAAACTTTGATTTTAACTATTTTAACTATTCATTAAATAAAATAATATTAAATGTCATAATCTAATCCAAGTGGACCTAAATGGTCATATTATATTCATAAGGTTGTTTTTGGTCGAATTACACTTATCCAATATAATTAGGACATGTGTTAGGGTAATAGTAATATCATATTTACCCTTAGTTACCCTATTTACTATTAACCGTGGTAAAAAAAAGTAAAAAGTTACTATTCACCAAAAATTATTTTCATCTCATTGAACCACATTTTAGTCCTTGATATTAACCGTGTCTGTCGGATTTTCGAAATTCCATTCACAGAAGTGGTAAAATTATGTTTTATGCAAAATTCAGTTTTTAACCTACCACTTAGTGGTTTCACTATTCATCAAAAATTGATAGTTTTCAGAAAAATACCAAAATTTCATCCTAAGCTATATTTCATATTCCGAATTCAAAAATGAATTCTATTTTACCAAATTCATAACATAGAAGTTGCATTAATTAATTTTATAATTAAATCCCGCTGTTAAAACAAATAGCGTGTTTTTAAGAAACAATATCTACCAAAAGATTGACACTTGATTATGTCTGGTTTAAATGTGAAATTACATCCAATGACCAACATCGTATTAAATTGTAAAAATATATTATAAATATACTTTAAAACCACTCAATTTAATGATTTATCACTATTAATTATTTCGATTAAAAAGGTTGTTTTTAATTATAATCTAGTAATTTTCACTATTCATCAGAATATGAAAGTTATCCGAAAAGTACCAAAATTTCACCCTAAGCTAATTTCGATATTACGAATCCAGAAATTAATTCCATTTTGAAAAATAAAATATACAAAATTTCAAAAAGTGGTTATTACTATTCATAACGGCTAGTTTTAATAATATTTTAATAGCATATTGTTGTTTAATGAAACTCGTTATTGCGTACTACACACGCTATCGAGGAAGGTCGCGATTGCGTGTAATGCAAGGCAAGTCAAGAATGTGTGTTGTGCAAGCTCCTTTTGATGTAGCGTAAAACACAAGACATTAATAAAATTAAAAAGAATATTTTTCATAAAATCTCGGGCTGTTACATCCATGTTGTAATTAAATTCTACGAGTGAATAATATTATTATTATATTAATAAATATGATAAAAATATTATTATAAATAATAATATTGATATTACTAAGGATGAAGAGTTTGGTGATAGGGGAGGAATGGATAGACTCTTCATGTGTGAGGGATTAATATAAATTCGCTCTGCTATATTAATTCAGATATTATTATATTAATAATAATTAGTAATGGAATTGGTTAGTGGAAAGAGAATGGGGTGTGGTGCACATACTCCATGTGCATTGTGAAGCCCATGCATGAAACTATCATCCAAAAAAACCATTTTCATATTTGCATTATTATAATAATAATATAAATATAATAACAATAAAATTATTATTATAATTTTGAATATAATATTTTTTCATTCCATGTTTCAAATATATCATTAAACCGAGTCATATGATTGACCAATTATTAATTAAATCAAGACCCTGATCTTGAGAATTCCGAATCAAAATCAATGATGGATATTTTATTTGGACTTTTGTATTGGGCCCACAAAGCACCATACATATGTTTTATAATAAATTATATTGAGTTTCCATTTTCAGCTTATAAATATTATATCCAAATTATTTTTCCTTAAGGATAGAAATTGTGGGACTCAGTTATCCATTAATGACCATTTTTAGTGACATATTAGTGGATTTCTGTTTTTCCGTAATAGACCAATGACGAGACTCGTGTGTTCACCTAACTTGTGGCCATACATAGATTTGGTCTCATAAATAATCAATCCCAGGATGTTTTCTTGTAGAATTTTATTATGGACTTAGTTTTAGAAAATGAGATATTACATGAGGTGATGTAATTTGGTACCTTATTTAAATGATGATTAACATGTATCAGTTTAGTGTGTTCCCCTGATACATTCCTATGAGGGTTTTATGCAGCATCATGTACTCATCGTAGGATGGTAATCACTCTACTACTTCTTGATCATTAGGGAATGGGGGTGATTTCCCTTATTCTATTTTTAGTTGTCTTGGACTACATCTATGAGGGTTATTATGACATATGGTCTACACTATCATACCTAAGACCCCTAAACGACATTGAATTTGTATACCTCCAATAGGACCAAACTGATCCTCATTCCCTTCATGTTTTTTCCTATGTAGGTTTTATAGAATTTTCATGAAAAAATATTACACATGAATCAATCCCAATATAAGAGGATGTTTCCAGTAGGGTGTGGTGTTCACCCATTGATTCCTATTCATTGAACTGTTATCTATGTACCATGATCTGATATTTTAGATGGGGAATTTGTACAATGAAGGGATCATCTTGAGTGAACATTATCATTTTCCATCATTTTTATTCATAGAGGGAACTAAATGGAATGACCTCTAGTATGAGTAAATTCATTAATAGTGTATCTCCTGGACTAGTTCCCCCCAGATGAGCATGACCACTGATATGTGATTCATCAATGGAAGTATAACTTTGGGAGAAGTTCTTATGGATGAGCATGACCTCTAGATGATTTTTATAAGTGATGGTATTTATCACCAAGTAGTGGTTTATCCAGTGCAATCATTACATTGAATCCTCAAAAAAGTTATCTGGCTGGAAGTGGTTGAGAATTTTTGAGACATCATGCCTTTTATGAGTATATCTAGGATATCGATTTTTATTGTTATTTCTCTCGTGTTTTTTGATATACCTATGTTTAATGAGATGAATACCCTTGATACTATATATTAGGTGTTTTTGTTTTGTCCTAATGGGTATTTTTATACTCATAGGTGCATGGTATGCACCCACACATGCCATGTATTATATAGATGATTGACCATTTTATCATGTCTAGGGGGGAAAAGATGTAGGTGGATCAGATTTTGGGTCAGATAAAACTTGGTATATACAGGTGTTTCGTTGAGATCATCCCCTCTTTATAAGCAGGTTGGACATAATTTTTCAATTTTGGGTGGGCATGTATTTCATCACTTTATTTCTATAATATTAGTTTGTAATGTAATTGTAAGATTATAGATGTATCCATGAATTGTTATCAGTTATTTAACATTTCAGTATAATTTTGTCTAGTATATCTGTTTATTTATAGGTACATTTGGAAAAAAACATTCCATTTGGGACATTACATTTCAACAATCATTGTCATACCATGGCCAATGGAGGTGGGATTACCGTAGTTTATGCTCACACTTCTTCCTCCTAGGTCTTCCCTAGAGGGTTGGGTCATGAAATAGCAAAATCAGGCTAAGGTTTCTATCCAAGGATGGGAGTTTTATGTTTTTTCTAGATGTGATATTTGGTTTGGGAATTCTGGACGTATTGTTAAAATGCATTCATATTCGTCATAAAGATAGTGAAGAAAGTGTTGGTTTAGTGTTTGAAATATCTATTAACTAGTAATCTAAAATAATTCCTGATGACTTTGTTCCAATAGTCAATGGTTATATAGAAAACATTGGTTTTTGAATCACATTGTAATGGGTTGATGTTTCCATATCTCTCTTGAGTCAACCCACCATATATACTCATTTATTGCATCATATATTCTCTCTTGTATGAATTTTCTGTTATGAAAATCATAACGGATTCTATATTAGTGTTAATGGGTGACCTGATGAGTTTTATGGACTCTATGAATGACATTATTCATGAGGTGGTATATAATTAGGATGGTCATCGGGTAGTCATTTCTCTTTTTGATCAGTTCATTGAACCAACTCTAGTTGTTCATGTGGATTAAAGATGTCATACTGGGTCTTGGAGAGATATTTTAGTGATCGATGATGATATACATGTCTTCAGTGTATATCAAGAGACATCAAGATTGGGATCACCTAGGATATAGTGTCAGAAGGACCCACAAATAAAATGTCTGCAATGCAGGTCTCTTCATAAGAGGAGCTATCATTCACAAAATGCTCAGGGAGATCTGAGTCCACTAATTGAGTATCATTTCTATGCTTGTGAAATGTATGTAAATATCTTGTGGTTTTTTCTTATCCATCATGAATCATTGAAACATGTGTTATAAGAACCAACTAGGAAGAAAAATCACTTATAAAAAGGAGGAACATAGGGCGGTGGACTTGATGGTAGATCAATGGTTGAATTCATAGGGGGATTCTATTTTTGATTGATGCTACCACCTCCACCTCAGTGCGGTTCAATATTGGATTGATATGAAGGTGGTCAGAATATGGGGTAGCTAGAGGTGCTTGATTTTTTCTACCTAGATGATACATGAGTTCTTCAAGTTATGATCTGTATTCCTTATACTTTAATTGTAATATCTTGAGACACATATTTCAGTTTCACTATTTCTACCTTTGTTTTATTCTATTCTAGAGAGATGTAGTTTTTGGTAAATTCCTATGTTGGTGATTTTTGGTGGGTCATTGAACGTGAATAGAAGAGGGACAATTCCCCCATAGAGACATGTTCTTCAGACATGATCCAGAAAACCACATTATTGGTTCAGGGACTCACAAATCATATAGGGTTGTGGTTTGGTTGATGAGTTCCTTTTAAATGTGTCTTTTATTTCCTATTTATGTGATATGGTTTTATAGAATGATTTTCAAGTGGTAAGTAATTTTAAAATGGAAAGGATTAGATCGAAGTAATTGGATCTCTCAAAGGATTCAAGTGTGGTTTGAGGGATAATGTTTGTCTTCACATACAGAGGTTCATTTTCCAGATAGAGTTATGATCCACATATCCTAGAAAAATACCTAATTAAAGACATTGTGATACCAGTAAATCTTTTTTCTTGAACCCTATTTTAGAGGATCTTTTTGGGATGATCGGTGACTACACACTTCTACTGATAGTGTGACATAATATTGGGAGGAGATAGATATCCTTGTGTGGAATATCATTATAGTGGTAGTTAGACCCTACATTTTTTTCATAGTATGAACTGGTTTCCTACCATCGGTGATAAATTATGTTCCACTGGTGAACGTGGAGGTGTTTTTGTACTGTTGGGATGCAGTTTTACTCCCTTTATAATGAGTGGTCCTAGAAAGAGTAGGATGAGATCATGTACAAGAGGATATGCCCAAATTCAAATAATTATTCTTTTAATACCATTGGATTAGTGTATTATATGATATTTTTTTGATATAATGGTGGTGAAGTATGAAAATTTCATTCCTAGGTACATGTTGGGTTTATCTCCTCAATGAGAGTTAAGATTTTTCAAGTACCGACAACACAGATCACCAATGATTTTTAAAACACATATTATTTGTAATCCATTGAGATTCATAATATGATAGTGAGTGTAGGAGTTTTTAATGAATTTTTTTCTATAAGACCTAGTCTGTTCACCTGGGAAGCCAGGGTTTTTTCTCCTTTGAGATGAATGAGTGATTGGGGATGAGTTTAAATTTTTTATCACTTTAACAAGGTGATGAGTGGTACACTATCTACTACTGATTATCAATGATTTCATAGACTAGTGGTTTTGTATGAACTTGTTCTTATAGTTCTACAGAGATATAGATTTTCACCATCTCGGGTTTTTTAGCAAGATATACCATAAGTGTCTTTCCAAATCCACTGTAGATATTTTGAGTTCATGGTGATAACATTTAGTCTGTTGCACTCTTATGTATTTTGTAAGAAATTTATAATAGATCATAAACAAATTATGGGTCTATTCAAGTTATTATTCATTGAGAACATCAATATGTGTTCATGGTTTATGTTAGAGAATATGGGACAAATGAGGATGTTGTTGTTTATCTTCAGTAGATAGTTGTTACCCCCACATCTACATCAGAGTGATAAAGAGGTACAACTCAAGGATATTGATTTTGAGATGTTGTGTGACATGATTTCCCCTTGATATGTTCTTTTTGGACATTCCATAGGTGTTAAGCTCATCATCCTTGTTTGAGGATATGTGTTGAAACCAATCCCAACGTAGAAGGAGGAGTTATGTATACTTTCTTCCCTTATCAGTATATCTGGTAAATGTATGGATATACTAAGATATATAAGCATATGGTATGTATCCAAGTGAGTTTAAAACTGTTTTAAATCTAAAATATTTTGTATCTCATATTAGGGGTGATGACCAATAGATATTTTTTGAATTTTCGACACACAAGTGGTTGAATAAGATAGTCCATCATCATGGAATTCCCTTGATAGTAATTGTAGGCTTATATAATCACATCAGAACATGATTTGGGAGAAAATTCAGAAATTATTTGTGGAATATATTTCATTTGAGTATAATTTTTCATTCTAATCACCCATCCAGGTAAAGTGGATTGTTCATGTTACGGTGAACATGATTCTGGTTCACAAGATTGATTTTATCCATAACTAAGAGGATCATTTATCATAGTAGAAGTTTGAATTCAATATGAATACCACTAATCCCCTTGTATAGGACCGGTTTGAGTAGGTCGATGTCATATTTGTTGTAGATAGTTGCTGAGTGACCTTGGTATATAGTTTTAGTGATGGTTGTGAAGGTGTGGTTAAAGTAGGAGAAGAGGAGTATTGACCAGAATCATCAAGATTTAATTTTGAACAAAATTTGAAGTCCGTTATTGTTTTATGGTTTATATGACTATCTAGGATGATATTATATATATTTAGTTCTTATTACATTTAAATAATTTCATAAAAATATGCCAAGATAGGGAGGTGTTGTACAATAGAACCATGTAATCATAGAAGTTTTGGTTTCATTATGTTCTCCACATGTTGCAGCTGATGAGGTAAATGAATTAATCATTGTATGAATTTGACATGGATATGAATGGATATGAGCAAGGATTTTTATTTGTCAAGGATTAGTATAGTGGATACAAGATACATAAATACCATCATGGGAAACGTTTTTCATGGGTTCATGTTTTTAGCTGACCAAAAATCTTTTAGGGGAGACCATGGGTGTGGGAGACCCATTTATGATTTCAGTATCCCCATATTTTTTTTAGTCTATTCTATTTAGGGAATAAAATATAATAATATTTGAATAATTTTAGGTCTTGTTTTTTTATTTATGTTTTTGGAATATTTCTAGGAATATTTCCTAATCTAGGTGCTGGGATGGTGCAATATTAAGAGGCCCAGTGAGTCTAGAATTGACATTTTTAAAAAAATATTATATATACTAACATCGCGTGCATTAATTTTTTAGAAATAGTGTAATAACCAACCAATGGATTCTCAAATCAAAAATCTAAGACAACTATTTAGTTCAGAACATGGGTTTTTCTATAGGCACAACATTATCTTAATCTATGTTGGGTGTTAAGTTTAAATCTTTAGATAGTGAAAATAATAAATTAAATAAATTAAATTTATTTATTTTTTACATTGAAACCCTGACATAGTTTTCCCTCTACAAAAGTTTTTGATTTAAATCTCATAGGGTTAGCTTCATAACCATAAGAATTGAGAATAGATCATTGAGGAATATTGGTGGGCATCATGAACATGGATTGATGATTAGAGTACCATAAGAAATGGTAATGATATCCCAACTTGTGGATCTCATGAATGACAATGACATGGGATAGATCTTCCTCCATTATTAGTACAAATCACTGAAGGTTATTATTCTATCTAGTGTTATCCCATTTTTATTTACCCATTTTTTTATCACGAATTAATCTCCAAATAAAACAATCCGTATATTCATTGTTTATTTCTGGTTATTTACTTATCTTTATATGGTATATGAATTTATTTTTTGGGGGTTTGTTTAATTTTTATTCATGTTTCACCGTATCAAAATGAAATGAGTCCAATGTGAACATTGGTTTTGTTCCTTTATTATGTTTTCTGTTTTATGCATTTTATCTCCTTGTTCTACATAAGTTCATCGTCGGAATTATTTTTGGTCCTGTGGTTCAACGATTACCTATAAATCGATCATTGAACATATAATTATTGGTTTGTTTGATAGTTTCTATGGATCCAGGTTCATGATCGGTGAAGTGATCTAGGTATGAGGAAATTATGGAAAAATAGATGTGGTTTAAAAGAATCTCATTTATTTTGGATTGGTGAGTGATGATGTGTGGGGCTATGAGATCATTTTCCGATCAAATTGGGTGGATGGAATCCAACCATCAGTGATATCAGTCTCAGTTAAAATAAGATTCTCGAATGATTACAGCTGATAACATTAATCCATGGAGGATTACATGGGTACAAAGCATGAATAATAATATTACATGAATAATAAATATTATTAAAATATTATTATAATTAATATTATTTAAATTATTAAGGATGAAGGTGGTATCTAGGGAGAGGCACTATGAGATGATGTACATGTGAGGGTTGAGATAACCCCCCCCCCCTTATAACATCATATATTATTATATTAATAATATAAACTAATAGAATTGGTTTGATGAGAGAGAAGGTGGTGGGGTGTGAACATGCCATGTGTAAAAAGATGTCATTGCATGAAACTCTCCCACAAAAAACCAATTTTTATATTTTTATAATAATAATAATATAATAATTATATTAATATATGTATAATTAATACAATCATTACTATTTCGGTTACCATTCCTTGTTTCAGTATCATCATTAAATAGAGTAGTAATATTTAAGGGCCTTTAGGGGCATCATGACCTTAACATTGAGATGAGTGATTTAAGATAAATTATTGATATTCAATTGAGTCTAATGGATCTATCCCTTGAAGCACCGAATAAAATATTTATGTAAAAATGTGTTTTTATGGGCATCTGTTTGAAAATTAAAATATTGTATCCTAAGTATTTTTATATTAGGATAAAAATGGTAGAATCTATTTATAAATTTGTGTCTTTTTCCAGTAATATATTAGTGGAATTTTTATTTCCCCAATGGACCAACGATGTGCCTCATGTGTTCATCATACTTGTGGATAGACTATGGATTGGTCCTGAAGACCATATATCCTATGTAGTTTTCCAACTAAAACATGGTGAATTCCTTCATTTTAGAATTGGTTACATGACATGAGGTTATGTAAGTGGGAATAATATTACAGTTATTCTTATCATGTATTATTTTCTTTTGTTCCCTTGGTCTATTTCTATAAGGATTTGGTGTTGCATCACTTCATCATCATAGGATGATGACCCCTAAACAACATGATGATGATCAGGGCAGTGTGGGTTAGTTCACATCATATGGAGTGAGATGTATTAGTTTGATTTTATAGGGGTTAGTAAAACATATAGTCTAATGAATCATACCTTATACCCCTCAACATCATAGATCGTTTATTACTTTGAGAGGTCCAACATGATCCTTATATTTTTTTAATTTTACCTATATATGGTTTGTGCAATTGGTGTGGACAAAACTAAAATTGGAGTCGATCCGATATCTAGGAGGATGAATCCAGTATTTCAAGGTGCCCACCCTAGTGATTCATGGTCTTTTACCCCCCCATAATTTATTCAAGATTACATAATCATGATGGGGTATTTTTTTGATGGAGTGTGTATCTTGGAAGAATCCTCTCGGTATTCTTTATTATTCATCATGGTTATACATAATAAGCATGACCTCCGAGATGAATTTTATCTATATCAGTATATCTCAAGGAGTGGATTGTCCTACACAATCATTATCTACGAGATGAGTTTTATTAGTATAATTATAGCATAGAGATAAATTCCCTCAGATGAGTTGACCTATGGGATGAGTTTTTTCAATAGAATTATAGATCAGGGAGTGGTTCCTCCTAAATATGTGCTTCCATGAAATATCATATTAGATGTCACGACCCCCTCCCCACAAAGTGTACCCCCTGGTCCGGCAATGTGAAAAGGGAGATAATGACCCCCGAGTCCCGCCTCCAGTAGGCCTCGGGTTGCCGACTAGCACCGAGGGTATAATAACATACAAATGGGAGGAATTACCCTCTAAGAGAACACATGCAGAAGAGAGAGATAGAATAGACTCCAATCAACTCCAACTCATAACTGAAATATAAAAGGAAACCAAGTACATATATGAAATTTCATGAAAAAGTACTACAACTGAAAGGGGAAACTAAAAGTACCCAAAAGAAAGTAAAACGACAACGTCCACAAGCCCGAACAGCTCCTCCTCCAACCGCAAGCTAGTAGTAACCAGCTTAATCTCCAACTTTCTCCAAGTGAACTGAAAAATAGTTTATATTTACATAGGGTGAGTATAACAGTATACTCAGTAGGATCCTCCCCAAGACTCTCGTGCAAAAGTAAAGAAAGCATGCTAAAGCCCAGTGAACAACAAGTGAAACTAACTCGTCACCTAAACAGGTATACTATGTTCCCAACCTCACCATGGATACTCTCACCAAGTAACGCATACAAGAATATAGCATATAGTAAAGAATATCAGGGTTACCCCGCTACTGCTTCCCCACTGGTTTTCCGCTTTGCCCCAACGACATACGTCCTGTGCATCTCTCTCCAAAGGCTTGCCTGCAGACACCTAGGCTAAGCTCCACAATCTGCACCTCGTGCACCACAAAGGCTTTCCCGCAGACACCTAGGTGAAGCACCACACCGTCCTCACAACCAAAAGTAACCAGGTAATTTTTGGGAGCCACCACAGCTCGCATAACGTGTATCATACGTCGGGTATAATACCTCAAGCCATTATAGCCCATACGCCGAGTAAGGATCCTCAAGCCATCATAGCCTATACACATTACACCTATAGTAGTCCGTAGGATACTATATCCAGAATATATGTGTGTGAATAACCACAAGCCATTACAGCCCTCTACACACATATATGGGGTAACTAACCACTGTGCCTCACGGCACAAGTATCTACCAAGAGAAGAGATCAGATCCAAAGGGGGTAGTCAGCCATTCAACCTCCCATCAGAATGTTGGGGAAAACACCCCCCAAGGCTCAGAATCCCTGGGGTGTCAGTTTCCCTTACCGACAGGGTGTAGTAGCGTATAGAAACACAAAAAGTTCAGAATATATAAGTAACTCACATCCACACTATGGGCATTACCTATTCTTAGATACAACTGCAGCTAACGTCTCTCAGACTCCAGGCTGCTACTTCTAAGACTAGGTATCCTATAAGCACACAAACATTTGAAGAGATTTATTAGATTACTCCATTCTCATTTTATCAGTTCCACTGTACGTTAATTAATTCTTTAAACATTAATTAAGAATGAACAATTCCACATCAAACTGAATTGGCATCACATTCAAAAACAACTGCTCCTTTTTAATATTCACATCACCTTTAATTTCCAGCATCTCCTTCCCTGTAGATTTTCACCATTTAATCAAACATTCATTACAGAATTACTTTTCCACATTCCCAAGCATTCTAGAAAAACATCTTATGCTTCTAAACACAAAGGAGGCTCAACATGGTGAATAGGTATACTACCCGTCGAGTCATTGCCACCTATAGAAAGAGCATATACCCATTCTCCCTCGAGAGGATAAACACAGAAAGCACGTGGCATACCCCGCGCGTCTTCGCCTCCTTCGGAAGAAGGGTAGCAAGACCAGCTTCCTTAAGCAGTGGGGAAAAGCAAAGCAGATTAACATTCAAGAAAACCACAAGCAACCAGTAACCACATCCATCCCATTCCATCACCCCTGGTGTCCTCCCTGACACCCATATGCATAAACTGATGCATCTCGCCACTCTAGGCGTCATCTGCTGCCATAACCACAAGGCCTCCATGCCTCCACATATCACAAAAACCATCCAGGCTCACATCACAGTACAAGTAGCAGGAAAACAAACATCACATCATGGGCTCTTGACCCTTTAACAAACAAGAGGGTAACTCAGAACCCTTTTAGAAATTCCCACATAATCTGTTCTCTAATCCATATTGAATTGGCAGATTTTTTTATTCATAGGTTCCAATCATGGATACCTAATCAGCAAGCTATCAAAAACAAATAACCATGCTAACTTCCCTAATTTGATTATCCTCAAATTAGAACAACTACAACAACGGCAATAACCAGATTAATTTACATGCCTCTTTATCTTTAGCCAATTAATTAACAATTAATTCCGGATTTACGTTCATTATCAATTTCTATCATGAACGAACAACAAATCAAAGAAAACATAGATATCACTATATCTAGGAAAACATGAGGCAAACAATTATCACGGTAATAAGCAACAACATGCGATCAACCAATTCTTTTAATCCGGTTCAAGTATTTAATTAGGTAAATTTCATTGTGATCCAAAGGGATAAATCATGCTAATTCTACGATTGCACATATACAATAAGAGAAGCCATGAATCCCCTACCTCAAACAGTTCCTCACGCTCTTTATCTACACAACAGGTCACGATCCTCCCCTCGCGACAACTGCATCCACCGGAGGATGCTGCGGTACGACAGTACCAACCAACCCCAAGAAAACCCATTATAATCTTGGAGAATACATGGTATAATTATGGAAAAGCGGATAGGAGAAGATGAACCCCAAAAGAATGACGATACAACATAC
This sequence comes from Viscum album, assembly GCA_963277665.1. NCBI lineage: Eukaryota > Viridiplantae > Streptophyta > Magnoliopsida > Santalales > Viscaceae > Viscum > Viscum album. The sequence goes on from OY728148.1 coordinate 911,422,635, forward strand.
CTTATATCGAAGATTGATCGACACGGTTCAGTTGCATCCAAAACAGAACAGAACCAATCCTCGGGGTAAAGATTGAATGTGCAACTCCTATGGAAAGGATTGAAAGGTTCTAGTGTCTCTTAGCTGAGAACAAATGGAAAGAACAAGGGAGAATGATATCTCATCCCTTTTTAAGATTTAATGGGGCGACGGTTTAAGATCCGGTTAATTCTCCATTAAAAACGGATCACATTAACCCACACGGTTTGACCATGTAAAACATTCCAAGCCTTAGGAATAATTAATATAGGATTTATGGAATTTGAAACGGACTTAAGAGCCCTTAAAATAAGGCTTTAAATGTATTTTACGTCAAAAGAAACGTCAAAAGGGGAAAAACTGTAGGAGTCTGGAAACACTGTTCACCCACCGTTACTGTACATGAAACCGATCTGTGAAACCGATCTGTGAAACCGATCTGTGAAACCGATCTCTCACACCGATCTGTGAAACCGATCTGTCACACCGATCTGTGAAACCGATCTGTCACACCGATCTGTGAAACCGATCTCTCACACCGATCTTTGAAACCGATCTGTGAAACCGATCTGTGAAACCGATCTCTCACACCGATCTGTGAAACCGATCTGTCACACCGATCTGTGAAACCGATCTGTCACACCGATCTGTGAAACCGATCTGTCACACCGATCTGTGAAACCGATCTGTGAAACCGATCTGTGAAACCGATCTGTGAAACCGATCTGTCACACCGATCTGTGAAACCAATCTATCAGACCGATCTGTGAAACTGATATGTCACACCGATCTGTGAAACCGATCTGTCAGACCGATCTGGAAAATCGATCTGTCACACCGATCTGTGAAACCGATCTGTGAGACCGATCTGTCAAACCGATCAGTGAGACCGATCTGTTGCTGTTCATGAAACTGGAAGCACTGTTCATAGAACTGAAAAAAATTGGCAAAGTGTTGGGGATAAGTCCCCTTGACCTCCCAGAACACCTCCAACACCAACATTTCACAAAGTAATGGACCGGAGTGGTCCGAGACATTACATTAGATACCTCTCAAAACATTCTCGTCCTCGAGAATTAAAAACCAACCCAGAAGAAAAGAGGGGTCCGAACAACCACCCCATAAGATACCTCTCAGGGGAAAACCACCATGAGTTGTTCGAAATACTGGAACAAAACTATGACATCCGGGTGTATGGGAACAAACAATCCATACCGAAACAATTCAAACATAACATCACATCAAAGGTACATAAATAAAACATGAAAGGTCCAACCACAAAGAAAACAACATTAAAAGAAAGGAGTTAAACATTAAACAACTCTGGGTACTGAGCACGTATCTTTGACTCATGCTCCCATGTACTCTCCTCCATGCCACCATGTCGCCACAAGACACGAACTAAGGCGATAGAACGCCCACACAACACTTTCTCCTTGCGGTCTTGGATCTCCACAGGTCGCTCCTCGAAGGTTGCATCATCGTCAATATCGATATCTCCCCAATCGATAACATGAGATTCATCATGAAGATAACGAAGGAGTTGTGATACATGGAAAACATCATGTATCCGAATCATATGAGGGGGAAGTGGAACTCGATACGCCACAGCTCCAATATGAGCTAACACCTCGAAAGGCCCAACAAACCGGGGAGAAAGCTTACTTCCACGACCAAACCTTTGCTTCCCACGACGGGGAGTCACCTTTAGAAACACATGACCCCCAACATTAAACTCTAACGGTCTCCTTCTTTGATCAGCATATGATTTCTGACGATCTTGTGCTGTTTTCATCCTCTCACGTATCACCTGAACCATCTCTGTTGTATTCTGCACTAGTTATGGTCCGAGAATTGCTGACTCTCCGACCCCAGTCCAGCACAACGGAGAACGGCATGGCCGACCATACAAGGCTTCAAACGGCGCCATACCAATGGTAGAGTGAAAACTATTATTGTAAGAGAACTCTACCAAGGGTAAGTGCTTCACCCATGAACCTCCAAAATCAAGAACACAAGAGCGCATCATGTCTTCAAGAGTCTGGATGGTTCGCTCTGTTTGACCATCCGTTTGAGGATGAAAAGCAGTGCTAAGGCAGATTTGAGAGCCAAAAGCATGCTAGAGACCTCTCCACACCCTAGAGGTAAAACAAGGATCTCGATCAGAAATTATCTTCTTAGGAACTCCGTGAAGCCTCACCACCTCCTCCAGATAATGCCTCGACAAAACCTCCACTAAGCTCGACTCCTTGATTGTTATGAAGTGGGCCGATTTAGTTAAACGATCCACTACCACCCATATAGCATCATGTCCTCCCGGAGCTCGAGGTAAACCTGTAACAAAGTCCATTGAGATGTCCTCCCACTTCCACTGAGGAATATCTATGTGTTGGAGAAGACCACCAGGAACACGGTGTTCGGCCTTCACCTTCTGGCAGACTAAACATCGAGACACACATTCTGCAACTGTACGCTTCAGCCCAGGCCACCAAAACTGACTCCTCAAGGATCGGTACATCTTCGTCACACCAGGATGTACCGCCAAGGGTGAACTATGGAACTCTCGGAGAACTGTCTCGCGCATCGCCAAGGGAACAAAAATCCTTCCATGATACAACACTCGGTGTTGTTCATCCTCAGACCAACCATCAGGGGCCTCACCACAAACAACTTTGTCTCTCCAATCATCCACCTCTAGATCACCCAACTGAGACTCTTCCGCCTTCTGCATCAGGGATGACTGCACCGTCATCTGGAAAAGACAACTTCTTCCCCCAACTTCTCCCATATCAAGATGCAAAGCTGATAGGTCTTCCATCACTCTCCAGGAATCACCAGATTCACGCACAACATCATTACGTGACTTTCAGCTCAGTGCATCAGCAACAACATTTCCCTTTTCCAGGTGTATACGATATTTCAAAGTCGTATTCCTGCAAGAACTCCATCCACCGACGCTGCCTCAAGTTCAAGTCACGTTGGGAGAAAACATACCTCAAACTCTTATGATCGGTGAAAACCACAAAGTGCTCACCAATGAGGTAATGTCTCCACAACTTCAGAGCAAACACCACGGCTGCCAACTCAAGCTCATGGGTGGCATAGTTGCGTTCATGGGGACGCAATTTTTGGGACCCATAAGAATCAACTGACCTTTGCTGCATGAGATCACAGCCTAGCCCTAGATGTGAAGCATCACAGAAAACATAAAACTGGACTCCCTCCACTGGAAGACAAAGGACTGGAGCACTTACCAACTTCTCCTTTAGATATTCGAAAGCTGTCTGACACTAATCAGTCCATATGAACGCTTCATCCTTCTTGGTCAAAGCTGTCAGAGGAGTCACAACTCGGGAGAAATTGGTTACAAACCTCCTATAATAGCCTGCGAGACCAAGGAAACTTCACACCTCTGACACGGTCTTGGGGGCTACCCATGACACCACTGCTTCTATATTCGAAGGATCCAGAGCTACTCCCTGTTGGGACACAACATGCCCTAAGAAACGAACTTCTCGAGCCCAAAACTCACACTTGGAAAACTTCCCAAACAACTGATGTTGGCGAAGAACTCCCAAAACGGCTCGTAGATGCTCTGCATGCTCTTCTTCAGATGTGGAGTACACAAGGATGTCATCGATGAAAACCACAACAAACTTGTCCAGGATTTCACGGAACATAGCATTCATCAACCCCATGAAAATAGCTGGAGCATTCGTCATGCCGAATGGAATTACAACAAACTCATAATGCCCATGACGACAACAGAAAGCAGTCTTCGGGATATCATCATCCTTTACACGCATCTGATGATATCCTGACCGCAAGTCGATATTTGAGAACCAACTTGCACCCTTCAGTTGATCGAATAGGTCATCAATCCGTGGAAGAGGATAGCGATTCTTTATTGTCACTTTGTTTAATCGACGATAATCGACACACAACCGCAAACTGCCGTCAGCCTTTTTCACAAACAAAACTGGTGCACCCCACGGTGACACGCATGGCCAAACAAAACCACACTACAACAGACCATCAAGCTGAATACATAGATGTCGTAACTCAGAAGGGGCCATCCTATACAAAGACATAGATATAGGGGACTCTCTTGGCTGTAGCTCGATCCCAAACTCGATCTCTCGTTGAAGGGGTAAGGATACAACCTCTCTGGGAAAGACACCAGAGTAATCCTCTACGACCCTAGGAAACGCCAACTGTTGAACCTCTGAAGAACTCAGAATCATCCCAGCCATCATGGATGATAAGGATGAAACTCGTCTATGATTCATTCGAGGATCTGTCTCACCAAAAAACACCACTTCCTCTCCATCTTCATCAAAGAAAACAACCTTCTTCCTGTAGCAATCCACAATAGCCTGCATCGAATACAACCAATCCATGCTGAGGATGAAATCATATGGTTGTATTCGTAAACATAGGAAATCTCCCCAAGAGCGATGCTGCCCCAACACTAGATCACAGTCTCTACATACTTCAAACAAGCCAGCTCGACCTCCAACTGGCGTAGTCAACGCCAAGGGAACTTGAAGACTCTCTACCTCAAGTCCCAAAGCGTGTACAAGGGTAGGGGATATAAAGGAGTGTGTTCCTCCTGAATCAAACAAGGCATACACCAAGGTAGAAAACAAGCAAAGGGTACCTCGGACGACATCTGGATCGCCTGGAGCTGGAAACGCTAGAGCATGAAGCTGACCACGACCACCTCCACGACCTCTCTGACCCTAATGACGAACACCACCACGGCCGCGATCTGCTCTCTGAGGACGAGGAGCGTCATGGGGCTATCCCCTACCTGCTCCATCTACCCTCTGGTGAACTAAAACTGGTGCAACCTGCTACTGCTGCCTCGGCTAGAACTGCCTCAACGGAGGAACCTGGAGTGGATCTCCTGGTGCACGATGACTGCTCTGAAAAGTCGGGCACTCCCGCTGCTGATGACCACGACCACCACAAGAAAAAAAAGCGCCTGATCCCTTGGAATAGGCTTGAGAGTTGCTTCCTCCGTAAAAACGAGATGGGAAGGGCTGGGACCTACCCCCAGGTGAACGGAAACTCTTCTGTCCTGAAAACCGGGAACCCCGGACCACAGCTCTACTTCGTGAGGAATCATGACGATTCCCCTCTCGTGACGATCCGGTCCTAGCCAAAGTCCTCTCAACAACCTCTGCCCTCGCCAGCACCTCAAGATATGTCTTCAACATAAATGGGGTGACCTGGCGCTGGATCTCTGGACGCAAAGCCTCCTCGAAATTCCTCGCTCTGGCCTCCTCATCTGGTAACAGGTATGAAGCATATCGTAGAAGGTTCCTGAAACGAATTCCAAACTCTCGAACACTGGAGATCCCCTGTCGAAGGGTAAGATGCTCCTGGCGACTGGACGCCTTCGCAGTCGAAGAAAGAAACTCGACTCTAAACCTGTCTCGAAACTCCTCCCATGAGATCGCTGACTCCTCACGATCCCCGAGGAACTAGAACCACCACTGTCTCGCTGCTCCACGCAACATCGTCACAACTAAGGACACCCAGTGTTCCTTCCGAGAACGAATCGAACTGAAGCCTATCTCGACCTCCTCCAACCAGTCTTCTGTGATTGCATCTGAAACGGAGCCCTCGTACTTCTGTAGACTCTGGCGCTGAAACTCTCGGAGTGTCTTCCTCCAAGTGTCATCGTCGTCAACCTCTACCCGGCGACGATCTTCTGGAATAGCCTGCTAGGCACCTTCTGCGCAAACCTGACGAGGACGTCGACCTGGAGCCATACCTGTAAAATAACAACCATTAGAGCTCCTAAGCCTGGAATATGGAAGACTCAACATTAATTAATTAATTATTTTGTTTTATTAATTTTAGGTTACCTATCCCAAGGTCTACCCATTCAAACACAGGCGCAATGAATAATGATGCATGATCCTTTCCTAGGTCTCTACCCTGCAACCAGTATCACTTTGTTTAGTAGCCATCGTAAACTTAAAGGTCCGTGCAATAGATCATAGGGGGCCCTGAACACCTATGTCTCTTCCGGTCTCTAGTGTTTACCCCACTTGCTAAACATGAATGACACCGTTGCCCTACCATCCCATGCATCCTCACCTGTTCCTAACTCCAAACTCCATCCTATCCCTCAACCAGAGCTCTGATACCACTCTGTCACGCCGATCTGTGAAACCGATCTGTCAGACCGATCTGTGAAACCGATCTGTCACACAGATCTGTGAAAATGATCTGTCAGACCGATCTGTGAAACCGATCTGTCACACCGATCTGTGAAACCGATCTGTGAGACCGATCTGTCAGACCGATCGGTGAGACCGATCTGTTACTGTTCATGAAACTGGAAACACTGTTCACAGAACTGAAAAGAATTGGAAAAGTGTTGGGGATAAGTCCCCTTGACCTCCCAAAACACCTCCAACACCAACATTTCACAAAGTAATGGAATGGAGAGGTCCGGGCCATTACAGTAGATCTAATGTTATAGGTAGTTGTAAAATTTTTCTCTTCAATGTCATTTATGAGAATATCCTGGATATTCATGTTTATCATTATGTCTAATGTATTTTTTGATATACCTATATTTGAAGAGTTGGATACTCCTGATGCTTTACGGTTTGTGATTATGGGGTGTACTATAGGGTATTGTTGCACTCAACTGAGCATGGGATCTTCTCACACATCTCATGTATTATGAAGATGAAGAAACACTTTACAGAGCCCCTGGAGGACTAATAATTGGTGGAAATTACTTTAGGTGAGACATAATAAGGTTTATATAGGTGTTTCATAAAAATCAGTAGCCTCCTTCTCAGTAGGTTTTAATTTTTTAATGTTTTTTGGATGGCTAGTATTTAGCCCCATTCTCTACATTCCTGTAATTTATATCACACTTTTATTGTGGGATTATATATGGAAATATTCATTGTTATCAATTTTTTAGAGTTTTTTATTGTATGGATAATTAGATATGTTCTTGTGTATAAGTAGATTCAGAAAAGGACTCATATTATACATATGCATTCTTTGAAATTCATTCAATCCTCTAGCCTATGGAGGTGGTTTTGGGGTAGTTGTGTCTCTTCCTTCCACCCGACAAGAGGTCCCCATTAGGTCGGTTGAAGACACTGGAGGTGAGTGAATGGTTATTGTGGGGTTATAATGATATGTCTAATGCTATTGTAGTAAGGCTACAAGGGATTATCACTGCACTGATCAATGGTTAGATGCTTCAGATTCAGGACGACCACATGGGGGAACATTTTATAACCCTCGTCTTGTTGGCGATGATAGTAATGGGGAAACCATTCAACCTAGCGGCCCCAATCTTGGTGAATTGTCACAATGTTCTATGCTACATCATCCAAGGGACCCCTCCCTCCTTTTTTGTAGTCCCTCCAATTTTATATATTGATAGATTTAAAAACACATGGGGATATTAATATTCAGATGATATCACCCCTTCAAACTCAAATTTCCATCCATCTATCACTAATATCACTGGGACTCAGACTCTTGAATTGGTCCCAATTATTGTCTTAATGAGTATTGGGCTAACAATGTTGTTCAACTTCTATATATCACCCCTTATCATGGGAATTTTATTTGATAATTTCTTGATATTTATTTTTCCGCGTTCATACTTATGGACTTTCGAGGCAGGGTATTGGTTTCCAAATTAGACTACATGTTTATTTGTGAGTCATACCCCATATTAGTCTATGATATTTTTCCACATCATATAGAGGATCACCCTAAATATATATCAAAGGAATAATATCGAGCACCACATCCTCATTATTAAGAAAATATTGTGCATTTTTTCACATGAAGATGGAAGATGATGAAATGATATGTCACAACTTAATAATGCTTGTGATCTCATTAATGTATATACACTAATTTCATAGATATAATATCCTAGGTACATGATGAGTTGATGAAATACATGGAATTATGATGATTATGTTCCCTCACAAACATGGGGTTGATGTTAATAAGTGATCAGTTCATGCCATAGATCCAGAGATGGGTCTGTTCTAGAGAAATGACAATAGCTCGATCCATGCCTAGTATTGAAAAGGAAAAAACATTAGGGGGAGAGAATAATATGAATCAATTATCCTATGTAAGTGGATTCAGGGTCATATATAACTATATGGATTAGTTATATGGTATCACAACTAAGGTATGGGGAACTAACTATGTCACTTAGTTGTTCACATTGAATCTATTTTCACTTATGTATGGGGTAGTTCTGGGATCCATAGATAAATCACTAATCTTCATGTTATATAGAAGCATGTAAGCTCTGAGTAGATATTACTTAATAGGATTGTTCATGTAAAGGAATTTTACAATACCCCCAAAGACAAGGAGATGTTATACAGTGATTAACTAGAATATTTGGCATAATATCACGGTATTGCACACACCCTAATCAGCTGAGTAAAGGATTTTCTAGGAATTCCATCACCATTGAATCTATTTGATGGTAATATATGAACATTTAAGAGAATCCAATAGGGGTTAATGTAGGAGGGATGGGTAATATATTTCTATTATGATAACCTATGGGATATATATCCTATCAATGATAATGTAAATACCTAGATATTGTGTGTCTTGGATTATACTAAATCTATAATGGTTCCAACTAACACCTTTTTCACATTTCCTGGAATCAATTATCATAGGGTAGGGTATGTTTGTTATGAATGTCATGGGATGTTTTTGGGATCCCTAACGCTTAGGGGGGATGAGGCCTATCTCAAATGACATGATCATAAGTGGTAAACCGTCAGTTGAAGTGGTGTTTGCAACTAGGTCAATGACTCAATAGTTCAAATCACATCTTGATAAAACTTTATCCCTATAAAGGTGATGATTAATCATTCCTATAACTATATTAAGCAATTTTTTTCTTATTTAGAGATTCATAACATTTTATCATGTAGATGCTCCTTACAACTATGGTGTTGAAAGATTGGGGATTTTCATTTCTAGGGTGATTACCCATGAACATTTCTAATTTTTGGTCATTGTATCCCAATCATGTAAGCCATATTTGTCATTCAACCACATTTTTTATTATCTATCCATAATTCATTATTGGATTATCCAATTCACAAAAAAAGGTAAAATATATTTTTTTGTTTCTACTTCTATAATCAATATTTGAGTTAATGGAGCCTGATGTTATGGTAGGGTCGATGGGTCTTTCTATCCCGACTGAGATGGATGGTGTGGTGGCGGTGGTTATTCCATCTATTATTGTTCCACATATAAAATCTTCTAATACCACGAACCTAGTGTAGGGGTAAGAACCATTAAAAAAATAGGTCTAGTTAAGTGTTCTTTGAGGATTGTGTCTAACATGTAAATTCCATTTGTGGGAGCTGATAGAAACGATGTATCCATGAATGGGGACGATATTCTACTACTGAGAAAGGTGGTCAAGGGGCCCTTAGTTCCTGAGTTATCCTCATAATTGTCAAAATACATAGTTTAGTATCTCACTATAGGTGAAGGATCTATGGAGGATTCATTACCCCTAGTCATTAGTCTTAGCCGACCCAAAATTTTGACTATCGATGACTATACCAATAACCCGTTGTTTATTTTCCCTCATTATGAGCCTACACTTCATAAGGTATATTAAGAATTAGGCACTTTTATGGAAATTATAACCGATTATTTTGATGAATTTTGTGTAGGATTGTGTAGAATTTCATCACTATCACTCCACTAGCCAATCTATCAAACATATTGGGATAACACTGTCATTGGATAATAAACATGGGGAATTGTGGGGTGGAAACTACAACCCAACATTAACTATCTCAAGACATTATAATTAAGTGTTCATTTGATGATTTTTAAGAGTTTAATGTATCATTCCATGGGTATAAGGCTATGGGAATCTAGGTGGTCCAGGGAGATGAAGAGGAAATCACCTAGATAGAAGAGCAAACACATGATCTTGCAGCCTTCTCCACTAAATAAGAAGGGATTATCATCCCAATAAGTGATAAGTTGGTGATTGATTATTCTAATTATTTAGAGTTGGATTATTTTTAGGCCAAAATGAATCATGTGTGAATCCATGTTGTAGATGTTTTCTCTACCACTGAGTAACATTCGGCTGATCTGGAAGTGCAGCAGCTACCTCTAGAGGACACTAAATAGAGGCTAGTTGATCATGAACACTGAATCACTGTTATTTATCCTTGAGTTAATATTATATTATCCTGAAATAATGTTGAGTCACAAACATGTGGATGAAACTCTTGATCTTTTTTATTGGTTTTTTAATATCCATTGTTCTCAATTGTGTCCCTTATTTCTTCAAATTTTTACATCTGAATCATAAAAATAATACAACTAGAAACTAATCCATTGCACACTGTGACTTATATTAAATTTTGTATAAAGGTAAAATTATATGATTACTCATTCATATGAATGTTTGAGATAATGTATGAACACTTGGGACCTAAACTCCTTTATTGTCCAGAAGCAGTGTCCTAACAGAGAAATTTATTTCTTGAGAATGAATCATTCTACACATAATAATTTCATACATAATGTGTGATATTAAAAAAGGGGTAATTACATGGTGTTTGAATTCTACCCATAATTTGGGGGATGAAGAGTATGAATCTACACACCTCGGATTTGGAACACAAATAGGGTGACATGAAGAATCAAGTATGACTGATGACCATGTTTGAAACATAGGTTCCATTATCACACCATCATAGATAGCGAAAAACATATGAGGTTATAAAATTTACCATGTTCAATGCATGAGACACATTAGAATTTCACAGGATGTTCATTGAGGCATGTGTCTAGTATGGTAGGTGAACTGGTGTGATTAACAACCATTTACTTTATATGGGAACTTTAATTTGTGAAAGATGATGGGTATCCACATACATGGAGACATGAAACAAAGTGATGAATTGGAGAAATTTTTTTAATGAATTTCAATTCCATAGGTATAATTCCACTGCATCTTTTGGAAAATTTGGTCAGAGTATCAGTCTAGAAAAAGGGAATACTCATATTCAAAGATGGGAATCCTTTTAAATGGTATTCAATGGTCAAATATCTCGAATAGTGTGGTTGGTGAATGGTAAATAAGGGAGGAAATATATTCTTAGGAATGGGATTAATATTCTTGATATTTTTTCATCATTCTACAAGAATGAAGGGTAGGTAGTATAATGTCTTCTAGCAAGGATATTGAACAGATATATTAATTTCATATGGTGGCGAAATATTTTTGTATAGCTTAAATAATGTGACACGGATATTTTTAGTGTAATTTAGTTATATATAATAAGAATTTTCAAAACAATAGATAATATTCTATTAACCTGGATGATTGAACAAATATGAATAAATCATGCATGATCATGGTGGTGGAGTGCATGAATAGGAGACACTACATGTGTCACCTTGTAGTGGATCTCATGAGGAAAAGTGAGTTTGGATTTGGCATTAAATATTTCTGGAAGACATGGTGTAAAACATGTGTGGAATGGTTTTTTAGGGTCCAAGATGGGTCCCGCTAGATTTCTATAATTTGTATTTCTCCCTTACTTTATTAAATTTCATGGAAGCATCCTAAAGGGTAGGAGTATAACTTCTTCTCAGGTTCCCCCTATAATAATTAAACTGGATTTATATTTTTTCCACTTTCCCTTTCCATATTATGTTCAATCCTTTATGACCAGGTGGTTTTGAAAATTTTAAGGTCATAATTCATAGACCATGGGTTGTAAATTGTTTAAGGTCGTATTTCGTGGACCATGGACTTAAAATATTTTAAGATCAAAATGAATGTACAATGATTTGAAAATATTATATGATTATAATTCATTGACTATCAGTTGATAATGGTTTAAGTTCATAATTTTGTGACTATTACTTTTAACTACTTTAAGGTTGTAATTTTTAGACCATATTGAGGTGTCTCAATAGATTTTTTTAGAATAAAAGAGGGGTTTATTAACATGAATTATGGTTTATGGAGACCCGATGACACAAAAATAATTTTTGATACACTCTGTACATAGTATAAGATTTTAACTCATTGATTGGGGATCATAGTTTATGGTCATTGTTTTTGACCAAGGAGGTAAATGTTATAGATGGACATGTGTTCCAAGGATGGGAGTAAACCCCACATGAATTAAAGGCTAAAGATACCCAACATAACATGAAACATTCATAGGGTTACATGAGTTCAATTTAAAATCATGAAACTTAAACACGGGAACCTATTTTAAGATCATAAATTTTTGTCACAGGAGGTACCTATAGGTCTCAACATTGCATAGAGAATATTCACCCCAATTACTAAATCCATATGATCCTTGATAATTTTGTGAAATAAGGATTGGTACTAGGTTATATTTGATTCTAGGATTAAATCAAATAGGGTAAAGGTGATAGACATGGGAGATTCCCAAAAGGCAGTGTCTTATTAGTTCACCATGATCAAGTATTTTGGTGAAATTATGCACAGAGTGATTTGATCCCCACTATAGAAAAAGGATATATAAGGGAAGGTAAATCATGATTTCCAAGGCATGTGTGGTGAAAAGGGGATGATCAATGAGTAGGGAACAACTATTGACATGCTCAAAACTAAGGTTACACATACACACCAGCCAAGGATGAGGGGAAAAAATTCTGAATCACCCATTTATGGAGTTTGAATCATTGGAAACACCATATATTACCTTTTATTCTTTGAGTATTCAACCCAGGATGGTATGTGAGCCATTGTGGCTAGGAATAATTATCATTAAAGAGATTTCAAAGATCTAAAGGGTGATTAATATCCAAATAGAAGGAAGCTCAATGTGTATAAATGAAATTAAATTTTGTTCTATAGGTAATTTTAAGTTCCCTTGGGGATATCCTACCACACGTTCAGATTCATTAGATGAAAATGTGGTAAGGAATGGATAAATCATTCACTAGAGGGGGAAGCCACCAAAATAAGATATTAGAAGGGCTTCAAATAGTATATTATATATAGGTGTCACTATGTATCAAATGGGAATTGGAATCAATAAACACATAATTCTAAAATTTGGTATGTTAGGAGACCAACACTAGAGGGTTGATTTCCTCTCTGGTTATGATATTGAATAATCTCATACATATCATATGAGGCATCCTATATTTATCACATAGGGTAAGTATGCAATTTAACATCATGTGCATGGGAATTTGGTATGTGCTATATCATATTTTTTATATAAGGAATTCTACTTTTATAATTGGTAAGTCTATAGTTTAATTTCCTACATTGAAGAGGTTGTCTTCTTTTCATCACACTTTTTCATATGGTTCATCATGGGTTTTAATGGGTTATTGATATAGTTTAAAATCATGTTAAAAGGATAGTTGTATTAGTTCATCCCCTATTAGTCATATGATCCTCCCTTATGTTACATGGTGTAAAGATATAGTATAAAATTGTCTACTAAGGATTTTGGGATTTTTAGTTCATATTGATGAATCTCAGACTATGATTGATACAAGTTTAAGGTCATGGAGAATAGACCTAATAGAGTAGGTTTATTAAACCGGATTTTTTCATTCGAAATAGGGATAAAAAATTGAAATGTGGACCAATGTGCCCTTTTGACTCATAAATATACAAAAAACTAATCTCCCAAGATAAACTCAAGCTGATGGGGGAAAAAGGTCCCTGTGATGAGTTGACAGTAGAGGAAGGAACTATGATATGAGATCCATGAATTGGTAGGTATCATAAAATGATTTCAATCAAGACACACACACTTATAATGTGTTATGGAGTTATAGAAGACCAAATATTGTAGGAAGATGCCCTCTAATGTGAGGATTCAATGAAAAAGATAAGTGGGAATTGTTTTGATCAAACCCTAAGAGTGAATTAAACTATTAAGATAAGGGTTGATAAAGGGGATAGTGAATATTGTTTAGTGTCACATTTAATAGACCTAAAGGGGTTCACACGAATTGATGATGATTGGTTTTTGTATACGTGTTAAATCCTAACATGAAGGATCTTATGAGACTTTTAATCCCATAATGAAATCTGAAAACTAAATTTAAATAGTTTATGTTAATGAGTCATTGACCAATGGGAGACCTCCAAATAGGTGGGTGTGAGGCTACTCTCAGGATGTTTATTCCAGACCATCCTACATATCCCATATAGAATGATAATGAACACACAGTTTTTTTAGAACACACAACTGTAGAATAAAAACACCAGAGGGGTGAAATCATATTTTGTGAGAATATAAAATCATCTTAAGCATATCATATAAGGTATCCAGTGTTCATCTCATTGGGTGAATAAATGGTTTAAAATCATCGGATGAGGAAGTTGGATTTTTGATCTCATAATTCTTATATGTGGTGCATAATGGCGTTCCATGGGATATGTATGTACAATAACAACATGAATCAACGATATTGGTTTTTATTCTTCCCATATTTTTTATATGACGCATCTCGATTTGACAAGGGGTTAGGCTACAGTTTTACGTAATGTGGTGAGGATATTGGTTTTTTTCATTCCATATTTTTCATATGATGAATACCAATTTTACATAGGGTAAGGCTATAGTTTAACATCATGTGATTTCAATATTATTGATTATTCATCCCATATTTTCCTTAATATGACTCCTAGTTATACTAGGGGTAAAGATATAGTTTAATTTCTTCTGTTGAGGTATATGGTTTTTGTAGATACCATATTTTTCATACGATGAATACCTTTTTTACATGGGGTTAGTATAATGTTTAACATCATGTGATAATAGAAATTTTATTTTTAGGTATGATTAATATAACTCATACTATGGATTTCACTAGTTTATGGTAATGGAGCACTCATCAAAGGGTTTCAAAAATAGATTAAGGAAATGAAAATTTAATCTTGGATTATAAAAATAGATCATGTACATAAATAATGAAATATGGGTGTTAAAAATAGATTATGTTCATAATGATTTGACCATTGGGGATGAATAATATTTTATGGATGTAGTACTTGGACCATAGATGATGATATTAATTTTTTATTCATATCACATGGTTCTTGGATGTTGTAGTTTATGCTTTCAAAACATTGTGCATGGATGCTATAGTTTAATGTCACATTGCTTGGACCATTGTTGTTATAGTGTATGGTCATGTATTATTAACCATGGTTGTTTTAGTTAATTCATTTTTAGTGTTGACCAAGGTTATTGGACTTTATTGTCTTGTAGATTTGACCAACACTAATGTAGTTTATGATAGAAATGATCTGACCATCGTTATTGTTTTTTTTAAGTTTGAATATCTTTGACAACAGATGCTATTTTTTATGGTTGCGTAGAATTGAACATATTTTTCATGTGATGTATTTGAAGAATAATGTGTTTATGGGAGGTTTGATTTTCTTCCCATTAATGGTGATTAAATATTATACACAATTAGAATATTCCTTGTGGATAATGTAAGGTTCTTCCCATTTGGTCTCAAACATTAGAAATATTTTTTTGGATATCATCGGTGTTTTTAGATCCAATACATTGTCACCATGGATGATGGATTAGTGGTTAACCTTCTTATGTAACACTCTCAATACCCTATTTTGGATCCTTTCTGAAATTTCCATTAGATTAACCCTATTTTTCTCGAGACCATACAACTATTATAAAATAATTTCATCCATTTTGTATTGTTTATTTTAGTCATAAATAGTTTTTTTTTGTGATAAAAAGTGATCCTTAAAAAAAATCTGCCTATGTTTCATACATTAGGGAGTATAGGGATGCCTCAGTGGAATTTTGAGTTGTCGTTTGATAATCAAAATGTATATTAGTTAAATGTTTCGGCCAAATATTTTTGTTCCGGATGACTCACTTCTACTATATGATTCATAGTTCCATAAATATACCCATTTTTCAATGCATGGTAGTGGGAAGTATGGTTGGATGATATTTTGAACATGGAATACAATTTCATTATCTCAATAACCCATTAATAGGACTCATTTTATATAAGAACAGTTTGAGGAACTCTATACCAATGGATTATGTGGGAGGCCACAAAATCAATCACGAACTAGGTTTTGAATTATTTGAGGGTAATCACTTATTCCCATTAAAAAAAAGCATTTTGTGTTCGAAATGTGTCACACCCATCGCCATTGAATTATTTATTTTTATCAATTTTCATTACGTTGGGTGGTTTAGGTTGAGTCCTGACATAAAATATTTTGAGTACCTTTGTAAAAATGTGTTTTTTGGCCATGACTGCATCCATCGCATCGTGGCTGAAGCCGCGCAGCCACGCCTGGGTCACCGTGCAGCCTCGCTTAGTTCCCAACACACCTATCTGATGATAAACTAATTAAATAAAATAGTTATTTACAAAGAAAAAAAATTAAAAGAGGGATAAAAGAAAAATAAAATAAATTAAGAATTGTGATAAAAATTTAATGGTTTGGCTTAATATTTAATGACGTTATTATCATTATTATTATTAATTCTAAGGATGATAAAATATTTATGTTATTAATAATATTCCAATTATTATTATTATTATTATTAATACATTAATTTAGTATATAATATTGAATTTAGGTTTTTTTATTTTTTATTTTATTCTATTTTAATTTCTTCTTATTTAATTTTTTTATATTTTTTTCCTTTCTCTTTTTTTTTTCTCTCCCTCACTTTCTTCACCCCCCCTCTTTTTTCCTATCCCCCTTCTACCCCATCCCATTGCGTGGCACACACCCCTCCCCCTGGAACCCTCTGGTTCACTGCGCCCCTACCCTCATTCCTAGCCGCTATCCACCTTGCACCAAGCCGTCGTAGCCTTGAAAAATGCCAAACCTCTTGTCCGTTGAAGACCTCCCTCCCTACCTCCTGCTTGCTCATACTGTGTGCCAGATCAGCACTCCCTCAGGTGCCCCGCACTCCTCCTGCACCACCCCACCTATGGCGAACTTGGGCCGTCGTCCCAGCTCCCCTTGCTCCTCCTCGAGCTGTAGTGAAAACCCCCACCTCACCCTGGCCTGCCCTCCTCAACCCACCAACCTCCTTTCACAAGCGGCCGAACCCCCTCCCCCTGGTCGAGCCTTTTATGCGCCGCTAAACCCTCTCCCCTATGGTATATCTTTTTCTCCCCTTTGCTAGAGTTTTTCCCTTGTTCTTGGGGTTTATTTTTTTCCAGCAGTTATAGTAAGAATTTTAGGGATTAATTTTAGGTCTTTTGGCTTGATCTTCTTGTTTTAGGGATCAATTTGGTATCATGGTGATGTGATTGAAGAAAAAATGGTATTTTCTTCATTTTCGGATATTTATACATGTCGTGGTAGGTGGTTCCACACATAATTATTGTTTGATGAATTTATTTGTGTGTTTAGTTATTTCCACATATTATTTAGTTAGTTTTCATGGTGAAAAGTTGGTTTATTTTATCCTCTTGAGATCTCATATGCATTGATTTGTTATTAATCTTTTTCTGTAATATTAGTGTGATTTTCGGGAAACCCATGTCAAACTAGTTTTTTGTGTTTTATAAACTGTGAAATTTGTAATTAAATGATATTTGTGGTGCAAATCATGTTTTGATAAGATTACATTGTGTGTTTGGTTCTAAAGTGGTATTTTAAATAAAACAAAATATATCTTTATTGAAAACATTTTTGCATCGTTTGTTAATGCGTGTGTTAAACTACTCAAACAGTTTTTTTGAAATTTTTTAAGTGGTGTGGATTGAACTCTTGATGTGGAGTTGTGTGTGTTCGGTTACGAAAGAGGGTTGAGTTGGTTTTGTGTGTAAATTCATGCTCTGCTCTTCAAAAATTTGATTATTTAAAATCTTAAATGTCTTATTAAATAGTTATTAAAGATATATGTTTTTTTAATTGGTTATGTAAGAAATGCAGATTGAGTCTTGAAATATTTTAGTGTGCATATTATTTCAAATGGATTTAGTGTGTGCAAATGGTGGTTTTGACGTGTGTTTTGTCTTTCTTGGTTTGAGTATGTGATTATGGCATAAAACTATAAATTTTTACTACTTGAGCACAAATGGGAATCCTAGGTACTAAGTGGGTGGACTAGGACTTGTGCGTTAGTGATTCAAAAGTGGCTTCAGCCTTGTATCACTTTGCTAGATTGATGACTACAACAATAAATAAACTTTCGGACGATGTTGGAGACCACTAGGTTATGGATGTGTTGCCCTAATAGTGGCACGTGCATGAGAACGTATATGTTTGTCTTCCTATACCATTGTTCACCGAGACACGAGGTTCTAGGGTCCCTCTTCTCGCTAGTATCATTAGGGACTCTCCCATGTATTGAGCTCTTTGTTGCTTTCTGGTCACCATCGACACAAAGTGTGAAGTTGGGGCTACCATGAAAACTGTGTGTGCATATGTGTGTGTGTGTGTGTTTGCGTGTGTGTGTAAGTTAATTTAAGTTTTTTTATTTTAAGAGAAGTTTCCCCTTAAAAAACTGTTTTCTTTAAAATTCATTAAGCACTTATTTTTTTATTCTTTTAAATTGCAAAAGTATTTTTCTTTCACAAAATATGAGTGGAACCTTTTCTCAGTGGCATCCTACTGTTCTTTAAGCTCACACCCTCCATACATCCTTGGGTGTATGTAGATTATGTTTCTTCTTCTTTCCAGGTTGTGACTTTGTGCTCAGTGATGGTGGTTCAGGTTGCAGTTTGTCTTCCCATGCAGAGTGGGTTGTTATTGCCTCTCTTTTGCCGATAGGTTTGGGTAAAAGTTTTAGTTTCTGTTATTATATTTTCTTTTTTGTTATTAATTCAAGTTTTATAATCTAAAAAAGGTTATAGTTTAAAGGTGTGTTTTTTTTTGTCTTTTTCTATTTTCAGTTTATTTATCTTGTTTGATGTTTTTTTGTCTTTTATTTCAGGTAAACCGTTCCTACATGTTACTCTTGATACCCGAGAACTTGTGCCAGCCCATGGGGATTTGGAAACCCCTTTGGGCCATGTCGCGGACCGGGTCAGGCACCAGGTCGGATGGAGACCCGGACTAGTTTGTGACAAAATGTTATCAAAGGAGCAAGTTTGCTCTCTTGGGTCGTGATATTTTGGGAAAGAGTCACGGTAGACTGGAGTGATGTTTTTCAGGACACGACATCCTGGCCACGAGTAAGGTGCCTGGCCAGCACACCTCATTGCAGGACTCGAGTTACCAAAGTTAGTTGAGGTTTGTTTGAGTTTTTAGTCTTTGCGATTAATGATGTTTAGAGGAAATGAAAAGGGAGTAGGGTCAGTGGTCCCAGTGAGCTCGCAAGGTCTGGAAAGCCATGAAAATCTAGGGACACTATCCTAGAATACTTTGCGTGGCTGTGGCGTGATTGGCGTATGGACACCAACCATATGTTCCAGTCACCCGCTGAAACAAGTTTTCTCATGCGTCGTTACTCGTCTCTTTATTTTGGATTCATCGGAATTTAATTTTTACGTAAAAATGTATTGGTCAAGGAAAATATTTTCAAATGAAGTGATTTAAAAATGAAATAGTTTGTGAGGTTTTAAAAGTGTTGGCTGTATGTTTTGGATTTGAAAAATGAAATGGTTTGGTTTTGATTCATGGTGTTCTCATGGGAAACCACATTCATGAATGTGTATGTATAAATAAATGGTTATTGGCATGAGCAGGTGAGTTCCTGTATGGATATGAGGTGGATGTCGGTGTGGCATGAGAACATGCATTTCGAGGCGCATGGGACACCATTGGTGTTTGTGCAACCCACTAGCTTGACTTACTTTCAAAATGTTACGCTAAATAAAAAAATGATATTCTAGTAAACAGTGATTGTGTGGTGTGTCCTTGTATTTTTGAATGGTTGGATGTGAGAGGTTTCGAGCCAAAAATCATTTTTTACTGATTTGTGTCTTGAGTTTGAATTTTTATTTGTAAGTTGGTATGATATATTTTTGTTAGTGAATTATTTTGAAGAATACATCAGAGAGCCCTTGTAGTGGTTCCCCCTGCACGTTTGGTGTTCGCTTGTGGTATGCCTTGCCCATTGGACCAGTTCGGTTAGGTCCATGGTTTTCTTTCTTGACTAGTGTTTTCCCCCCATGAAGTGTTGACTACTGATTGATGTGCTGCCATAGGAAAATTGCTGTTGACTGACCCTCTAGTTGATCGGAGGAATCTCTTCTTGAATTATAGAATTGAACCCACCTCTCCTTTTTAAAACTAAGCGGATACTCTCGTAGCCAGATGACAGATGTGATGTGAGTTGTAGGGAGTGGTGGTTTTTTTTGATTGTCTGACTTGTCGAGTATGAATTTTGACACTGTCATGTTTGATGCTTCCCCTTGGAAATGGAAAAAGGAATTCCAACGGTGAAAGGTGAAGGCGGTTCAGAAGTTACAGTGTTGACTAGTGTCTTTAAGGGCTTTGTATTATTTTCATCGGTTACAAGGGTCATGTTCCGTGATGTCATGCAGTATGAGTTCTCTTTGATTGTCAAGGGTGAGGTTTGACCTCATTAATCTAAAAATTTCAATTGGAAACGGTGAAGGATATTCCAGTGGGGAAAAGGTGGAAGCAACCTATAATGGTTGGTGTAGGCCACTATTCTAGATGACCTTTGGTCCTTCGTTGGTTTCATTTAAGAAATGGTCTACATTAGGCCACTAGTGTGGCAGACTTAGTCACATGGGGATGCAACGGTCAATAGCAGGAATCACATGTTGTTTAAGACCCAGTTTGAATTCCATCTCCATATAATGTTCCTCTCAACAACAATCGTCATGTTTGGGTAACGATTTGTGGTATTTTATTCTCATCTAGTGTGACAAAGGGTGATGCACACACACCGTTATAGCTTATTTGTTGGATAATATTCAATGTATGATTAGTTGGATGTTATAATGTGTTGTTTTTACTGGTGTTTTCTCAGTTGCAGTGTGGCTGCATGTGACACCAAAAGGATAAGATTCGTTCGGGAGACTTCTATGCCTCACTGCAAGGAAGAAGTTTCTTCAAACATCAGGGCTCCAGCCATAGGTCTCAGAGTGAAGCTGGCATATGGTCAAGAACCCCAAGACTGTATGGGACCTCGAACTTATTTCTATCATCGATGTAGAAAGTTAAAGCAACATAAATTGTTTTCTATGTTTTTTCCGTTTCGAACTAACTGTATGGTTGCGTAAGGTTGTAGTAACTATGTGGAGGCATGTCTTCCTCATTGCCTGTATTTCATGGGGGTAGCGTCCCATTGTATGTAATCACTTTTAGTGGTCATGAGAGTCTGTTGGGGAAATTAGTCCCAAAATTGTATAATGCTCATCCCGGGATGTGGATGTGTTGGTCGGGTCTTATGTCGTGGTTTCGACACCCGGGTGGACGGGCCCCTCCCTCCCCGCCCCTTGTGGTGGGGTGTTTGGTCACCATTGGGAATTTTTTTTAATGTTCTATATCCTCTATTAGTTCTGATATCAGCGAGACCCACGATGGGTCTCTCACAAAGGTCTCTATAATAAATCGATGTTGGCCTTTCCTTAATGGTGGGGAGTCCGCCTGTACCTCCCCACGTTGATTTTCTAGTCTCATCTTGGGCGTTGGAAGGATCTTAATGGTAGGGAGACCCACATGGGGTCCCACATGAATTCCTCTAGAATAAATTGGTGTTGGAATTTTCTTTAATGGTGGGGAGTCCGCTCGAACCTCCCCATGTCGACTTTCCAGTCTCGTTTCGAGCACCAGTGAGTTCCAAATGGTAGGGATCCCCTCATGCCTCCAAAAATAGATTCATGTCAGTTCACAAATTTTTTTTATGCTTTCTGCCAGGTCAGTGAGTCATCTTTCTATTTGGTAGCAACATGACTGCTTGTTACCTCATATTCCATCATTCCAATAGTTGGAATATTCCACAAAATTAATCATATATTTCATATCCTTAATGGAAATTGGATGATGGGATGTTGGTACCCCTATGACAGATTCCACAATGGAACTCGTTGCCTAGTTCAGATCTATCTTAAATAGCTAATTCATGTTTGTAAAACTTTTTATCTAGGCCATATTGAGGTGGATGTTGTTCATCTATGTTTCTTCTATATCAAATGGGAATTAACATTCAGTTAGAGTATATTGTAACAATGGTTGTGTCTGGGAATCTATGGAATATGGGTAGGTTGGTCACATATGAATTCTTCTCCTATTGAAATTAGATTCATCCCATATGAGTAATCATTGGATTGTAAATTAAGGCCTTATGTGTCATCCTTAACATAGTAAACCTCAAGTGATAAGTGTTCTTCATATTCTCACCTTGGGAATCCCATGATTACATTATGGAGTTGATATTAGGGATAAATTTAATAGTTTAATGTATTTTGGGGACATGTGGGTAACATGATTAACATATTCTGGAGTTTGGCATGTCATAGTTTTAACATATTTTGGGGAATTTTGGGTCACATGTTTAGCATATTGTGGGGAATAGTGGTTCAGAACTTTAACATCTTGATGGGATTTGTGGGGAATAGGTTTAACATCATAAGGGGAAAGTTCATACACATGTTTAATATATGTTGGGGACATGTATTTCATGGTATTAACTTGTAAATGATGTTTATGGGTAAATGTATTTATATATTTTGGGGAAATTTTGGTTATTATTTTCTTCCATTGGGGGGATATTTTAAAAATAAAATTTGATGGAGTGTTGGGGAGGTCAGGATTATACATCATGGAGGTACCCAAGGTGTGTTGGTATGTTGGGATTTAACATCATGGAGATTTTAAACGTACCCTATTAGTATACAAGGATTAAAACCTGCATATTTGTTGCCTCAATTTAATGTATTGTTATAGGACTGGTCCAGGATGTTTGACATCATGTGGTACGGATGCTCATGTTATGAATATAGAACCAATGAGGGATATTGTGGGGTTACACACAAAATCTACCAACAAAATGCATATCTTACCATGATTGGGAAATAGGTGAAATCTCATGTTGATCATACATGAGGTTCAAATGATCATGATTTTGGGTAAGAGGCTTTAGATCATCCCCTTATAGTTATTCATTTGTAATATTTTTTTTACAAGAAATGGAAGGACTAATTTTTTCACATACTGAGGATTTGGTAAGGCATTATAACATCATGTGTCTAGGACGCTGGGATAGAATGTTTAATGTAATGTATCTCAGATGTGGACAGGGAGTACACATAGTTAGATCATTTCAAAGTTGAATAGGAAGATATAGAAAAGTTATCTCAACCAATAAAGGATTGTAGTTTCCCATGATGATTCCACCTAATAGAGAGTTCATCTCTTCCCCTCATGAACCTATGGGATGGAAGGGGCTTAAAAACTGTTGTGTAAGAGTGTAAATCAAAGTTACATTGTTAGGGTGACTATAAATAGGTTAAAGTATCATTATGGTAAATATGATATGGTAAAAAAGTAATGGTAATGGTTTTTGACAACATTTAAACAATAAGGGTGGACATGAGGTTTTGTGAATTCAGCCTCATGAAAATTTTAGGTGTAGTTAAACCCATTCTGAATAAGTGCATAGGCCCTCGGTAGTTAACATTCATGGAAGGGTGTTGGATGAAAGGAGGAACCATGTAGAGTCTTGGTATATTGGTTTCACAAATTATTGGTATTCATGATGTTTGATGTATTTGAAAGGCCATTAGCCTCATGAAATAACATTTTTCACGAAACATGATGACCCTACCTTAGTACGAAGTCATGGTTCCTATGTGGTTGGTTTTGAAAGGGATACATGTATCATGAAACCACAAGTGGAAAAACTGATTTATTCTTATGAAATGGCCCTAGGAATTTTACAAATGCATCTCCACAGTGGTTTGTAGTTGACAAAAATCTATAAGAGGTGTTTCATGAAAGATTATATCATTTGGAAATTAATCTCCTCACATACTTGTGAAGATTATGAGTCTTATTAATTCATAGGTTTTTGTATCGACCCAATGTCTTTCAATGGAAATTCCCTTCTTATAAGTATGTAATAAAATCACATGAAAAAACATCCTAATGAACTAATAAGTGCTATGTGACCTTTAAATATAATTTTTCACATCTGTATTTGGAATTTGGAAAATCTAAAAAAATGGTTGTGTTCAAAATGATTTATGGAGTCTAATAAAATAAAAATTTATTTTGGTGAGTAGAAACCTATCATTATGAGTAGTAATATACCCTTATGAATAGTGATAAACTCTAATTAATTGTAACATTACCTATGATAGTATAAAAATAGTATTCAAGTGAATGTATGATGCACCTATATTTTAGAGTTACTAAATGAATGTTTAAAAACTGTTTTTTTTATAATAAGTTATGGTATTAATTAAAGATTAAATTAATCATATTTAGAAAATAATTTTTTAAAAATGGACTTCATTTTTGGATTCTACACGTCCAAAAATTGTTGGTGTATTTTTTTGGTATTTTTTGGACATACTTGAATTTTTAATGAATAGTGAAATACTGTAAATTACAAAATAAGCTAAATAAAGTAATAATAGGGTCGTGTGTGATGTTATGCTGATGTAAGCCCTCTAGGTTCGAAATTACATTATAAATTACACCCTTCACTCCCTCATTTCCTCACACCTATCATGCTTCAAGTCATCTCTAAACTCTGCCCAAGATACATCCCTAGCCCCTCCCCCACATCCAAGAGATTTTTGTCTCATAAAAAGTCAAATCGTAGAGCCCTTAATGAGAATCTCAAGAGGAGGATTCAAGATGTAATTTCTCTCCCTCTTTCCCTTTAATTCCCTTTCAATTTCAAGTTCTTTTATTATTCCCTCCCCACGTATCTGTTAGGTCGGAGAAAAACGGGAAGGATGGCAAGAGGGGGGGTGAATTGCCTTTAAAAAAATGATTAACAAATTAAAATCAAAGTAAAGAATGTAGCGGAAATAAAGAGGCAATCACAGAAGCAATTGTTAACGGAGTTCGGCCAAAAACCCGGCCTACGTCTCCGCTCCCAACTCAACCGTTGAGAGATTCCTACCTCTTTCTTTTCAATGGTTTTAGCAAGAAACCCACTAGGCTTTGAGGTAGCACTAGGACCTATTACAGCTTGCTTTTGGTGGTTAACCAAGAACCCACTTGCTTTTAATGGTTTAGCAAGAACCCACTATCCTTCTTACAGGTGAAGGATAGCTCACCTATGTCTCAAGCTATTTAAAGGAAAGCTTGACAACCTTTTCACACCTTAATGGTGATGTGAAACCCAAAAGAAAGAGGGGATGAGAAAGAGTTTTGGGTTTGTAGGAACAAACCCTATTTTAAAGCTCAAAATATATAAAGCAAGAAAAACCGTGATTGAGGAAGACTTGGGCGCCAAAGTATGATGGAGTTGATGTAGCGTGCTCTCCCAAGCTTCTTGAGGTGCTCCTTGGATTGGAAATTGGTTGGAGCACTTGAGGATCCTTGAAGGTGGAGTGCCGGAGGTTCGCCAAATGTTCAACAATATGTCCGAGCGCTTGGTATATGATCCGGTTGGTGTCCGGGGCTTCCTTGGCCTTTATTTGTAGGCATGGAACCCTTGGGGAGTCTTCGGAGCCATTGTAAAGGTCTTCGGAGCCGTTGGAGGCCAAAAGAGGGTTGACTGGTCAAAGCCAACGGCTAGTTTGACTGGGCTACCGGCTGGCCGGTGCAGGGCCACCGGCTGGCCGGTGCCTTGGATGTTGAGAAGGCCTTCTGCCCAGGCAGCACCGGCTGACCGGTGGCAGAGCCACCGGCTGGCCGGTGGGCAGACAGTAGCTGCCACGGTTTCATCAGGCTGCCACCGGCTGGCCGGTGACAGAGCCACCGGCTGACCGTTGGAACCTAGCAGTGGGAAATGCCTCTGCCAGGTCCACCGGCTGGCCGGTGCTATCACACCGGTTGGCCGGTGGACTGAAATTCAGTCCACTTCTTGATTCTTTCTTGGGCCATTTTCTTGTCAACCTTGTGCCTATCATTCAAGAACACTTCAAACAATATTAGACAAATAATAAGGTGATTGTGATCATGAAAATCAAACAACGAGGGGAACGAGAGGTACAATAATCTCCCCCTATTTTGATGATCACAATCACCGAAACAATAAAAGTAAAATACTGAAATTAAAGACATTCTTAAAGGATAATTTGAAAATAAATCAAAGCATGATAGAAAAGATTCTCCCCCAATCAATCAAGAAATTTCTCACCCTTTGTGATTATCAAAATAGCACGGGGCATAAAACTTGATTGAGGGAAAGGGTTTGAAAAACAAGATTTGAGATTTGAAAATCAATTGAAATTTTGGAAATTGAAAGATTGAATAACAGTTTGAATTGAATGTTTTGAATCAAAAATTGAATAACAGTTTGAATTGAAAGTTTTGAATCAAAAATTGAATAACAGTTTGAATTGAAAGTTTTGAATCAAAAACCAATTGAAATTTGAAATTTTAAACCAAATGAAATTTTTGAAATTGAGAGTTGTTTTAAAAAAAATGAATTGAAAGAGATTTTTTATTTTAAGAAAATTTCTCCCCCTAAATAAAACAAAAGATCATCGGGGAAACGAAACTATTTTTGGCCCGGAGAGACTCTCCAAAAGGGATTTTTCAATCCAAATTTGTTTTAAGGCGGGTCTTCTCCTATAAAATTCGTCCGAATAAAAAATAGATTTGGGTTGACCGTAACGGGAATTTTTGCAATCGCATTCATAAATTAGGTGCCCGGGTTTTTTACAATAATTACAAAATTTAAAACTAGAGCTCCCCCTTACAAAAACAGTGGGAGCATGGGAGGAGGAAGCTATATTGGTGTAGCCAAGTCCATTGGTGGTTCTAGATACTCGTTTAGAACCTAAGAGTTTGGACAAATTTTGTTCACCTTGGGTGAACTTGGCTAGGGATTCTCTAAGGTCCTTGATGGTTGATTCCAAAGAATCAACATTTGGGAAATTTTGGATTTTGAGGGAGAGTTCCTCCTTCTCTTTGAGAAGTTGTTCTTTTTCGGAGGAAAGCTTTTTGAAATTCTTATTCAAAGCAACGAATTTTGACGAGAGTTCGTGAAAACCATTTTCTAATTGGTCTCGCACATGTTGGAGTTCTTCGTATGACAAATGATTGAAAGAATTAGAAGAACTAGAGGATGATGAGGAAGAAGAGTCGGAAGATGATACCTCATGTTTTGCCATTAGGCATTTTGTACCTTGGTCGCTTGAGGAGGAGGAGGAGGAGGATGATGAGGTGTCACTCCATGTCGCCTTGAGGACCTTTTTCTTTCCTTTTTCCTTTGGCGTGGCCCGTTTTTTGTTGAGTGGGCAATCGGGCTTGTAATGCCCTTTTTGGCCGCACCCGTAGCATTTTACCTTGGGCTCGGATCTTGCGGTGGGTTCTTGCTTTCGCGCCTTGCGAGATTTCTTCTTCTTCTTGTGCTTCTTCATAAATTTGTGCATTTGGCGAGCGAGATTCTCCATTTCCGAGTCACCGCTTGATGATGAAGAAGATGAAGATGATGATGATGAGGAGGAGCTTACTTCTTTTTATACTTTGAGGGCGATGTTCTTTGGTGTCTTGATTGGTGTGCCCTCCTTTTGAGCTTTCCTCCTCATTGTGATCTCGTACGTCATTAGGGATCCAATGAGCTCCTCGACCGGCATGTTTTTGACATCCTTAGCTTCTTGGATTGCCGTCACTTTAGGTGCCCATGAGCTCGGAAGGACCCATAGAATCTTCTTGACCATTGCTTCAGCTGAAACATCATCACCAAGAGATTTTCTACCATTGCAAACGTCAGTGAAGCGTGTAAACATTTCAGAAATAGACTCATTTGGATGCATTGAAAAAGATTCAAAGTCTTGTCTATACATATCTAATCTAGTATCTTTGAATTTATTAGTGCCTTCATGGGTCACTTCTAAAAGCTTCCAAATTTCATGTGAAGTGGTGCAAGTGGACACTCGATTGAATTCATTCCTATCTAACCCGCAATGAATAGCATTCATGGCTTTTCCATCAAGCTCGAAATTCTTAATATCGGCGGGGGTCCATTTGGATTCGTCGGGAGAAGACAAAGAATAACCTTGCATGACAATTTTGTAAATAGGATACCCTATGCTTCTTAAAAAAGTGGTCATGCGGGTTTTCCAATAATTATAGTCGGTCCCATCAAAAAATGGAGCCCGACCCAAAGAAAAGCCTTCGGGGGCGAAAGAAGTGGATGCCATCACAAAGGATCTTTAATTTGAAACCGGTTAGGGAATTATTCAAATACTCCCTCTGATACCAATTGTTAGGTCAGAGAAAAACGGGAAGGATGGCAAGAGGGGGGGGTGAATTTCCTTTAAAAAAATGATTAACAAATTAAAATCAAAGTAAAGAATGCAGCGGAAATAAAGAGGCAATCACACAAGCAATTCTTAACGGAGTTCGGCCAAAAACCCGGCCTACGTCTCCGCTCCCAACTCAGCCGTTGAGAGATTCCTACCGCTTGCTTTTCAATGGTTTTAGCAAGAAACCCACTAGGCTTTGAGGTAGCACTAGGACCTATTACAGCTTTCTTTTGGTGGTTAAGCAAGAACCCACTTGCTTTTAATGGTTTAGAAAGAACCCACTATCCTTCTTACAGGTGAAGGATAGCTCACCTATGTCTCAAGATATTTAAAGGAAAGCTTGACAACCTTTTCACACCTTAATGGTGATGTGAAACCCAAAAGAAAGAGGGGATGAGAAAGAGTTTGGGGTTTGTAGGGACAAACCCTATTTTAAATCTCAAAATATATAAAGCAAGAAAAACCGTGATTGAGGAAGACTTGGGCGCCAAAGTATGATGGAGTTGATGTAGCGTGCTCTCCCAAGCTTCTTGAGGTGCTCCTTGGATTGGAAATTGGTTGGAGCACTTGAGGATACTTGAAGGTGGAGCGTCGGAGGTTCGCCAAATGTTCAACAATATGTCCAAGCGCATGGTATATGTTCCGGTTGGTGTCCGGGGCTTCCTTGGCCTTTATTTATAGGCATGGAACCCTTGGGGAGTCTTCGGAGCCGTTGTAAAGGTCTTCGGAGCCGTTGGAGGCCAAAAGAGGGTTGACTGGTCAAAGCCAACGGCTAGTTTGACTGGGCTACCGGCTGGCTGGTGCAGGGCCACCGGCTGGCCGGTGCCTTGGATGTTGAGAAGGCCTTCTGCCCAGGCAGCACCGGCTGACCGGTGCCAGAGCCACCGGCTGGCCAGTGGGCAGACAGTAGCTGCCACTGTTTCATCAGGCTGCCACCGGCTGGCCGGTGACAGAGCCACCGGCTGACCGGTGGAACCTGGCAGTGGGCAATGCCTCTGCCAGGTCCACCGGCTGGCCGGTGCTATCACACCGGTTGGCCAGTGGACTGAAATTCAGTCCACTTCTTGATTCTTTCTTGGTCCATTTTCTTGTCAACCTTGTGCCTATCATTCAAGAACACTTCAAACAATATTAGACAAATAATAAGGTGATTGTGATCATGAAAATAAAACAACGAGGGGAACGAGAGGTACAACAGTATCTTCATCCAAATGTTATTGTAACTCCAATTTTATGCTTGTATTGTATTGTTATTATGCTAATGGGATATTATATCATCCAACCCCCTTATCCTCTTCCATTTATTTTATTACAGAGAACGTTGCTCGTGAGGTGTTAATTTATCACCTTCTTGAATGACATGTATTCTTTTTCCATTTCTATCTTTAGATATGGTCATGAAACCATTTTTATGGTTGAAACAGAATATTTTTTATGTATTATGTCCTATTTAACATTTTGAAACTAACTTATGTACATATTACTAAGTGATAAATTAAAAACATCATTTTGATCAAAAAATAGCAGAAATTAACCAATACAATCATCATTTAATTCTTATTTAATGATTCATCCACATAGATATAATAAGATTCATTATAAAATCATTGAAACTCCTATAATATCATTAATAGCATGTAATATCATTTCTGGATGTTTACCCATGTTCTACCTGAACTTCAATTTAAGAATACAAATGATCCACTCAAGAAAACCATAAAAACAAACATTCTGGAACAACGTCTTAAAACTCAATAACTCATTAAAAGGCACATAAAATCAGTTAATGGAACTGTAATGAACCATACTAATTTACACAAGGTTATAGACTTCATATTAATGAATATAATGTCATTATACATTACATTAAAGAGAAGGAAGCATTCCGATAAATGGAAAGGATAAATTCTCGATCCCAACATTCATCCTTCAGATTCTCCCACTTTCACTTCAATTTTGATGTGGTTACTCCTTAAAGATCATTTCTTCATCATTTTATTTCTCATTCTGGGATATAAATGTTTGTTATTGGTTTTTATGTCAAAAATTAGTTTTTCCAAAATAACACTTCTTTTAGGAACACACATTTTACTTCTCACTCAAAGAAGACGGTTCTTGTAACATGTATGTTATTAACTGTTTCTTTTGGGAACCCAATGTTTTGGAATGTGTTCTTATGAGATGAAACCCAATCCTTTCCATGGGTTAGTTATGTTCATTTTTTATATGTGTTCTGTGTGGCATGCATGATAATGATAATGTTATGATGTGATGGGTGCGCCCAGAATTATATAGCGCAATATGAATATTTTAATGTGACCGGTGTCCCCGGAATTATACAGCACTAAAATGCATTGGGTAAAGAGATGAATCTCATGAGTAAATGTGAAATTATGTGTAAACACGATTCTAGCTTGGTTCACAAGTCTTTGTGGTAGTTTACCACTAAGACATGGTGTTTCATTTTTATACATTTCCACATTACAAGTCTGATATGTATGCTCTCTCTAATTCTCATTATCTTTTTCCCATGTTATGATTATGATCACCCAAAGTTATATTGTTCTTATCTATCCTCTTACTGGGCTTTTATCTCACCCCTTTTGACATATATCCTCAGGTGGATACATAAAATAAGGAGAGGAAAAGTGACCATAAGAATCTAGAGAAGATGAAATTAAATAAATGTTTATGCTTGATGTTGTAACTACTATTTACGGTCATAGTTTTCCCAAGCCACAAAACCTTTGGAGCCTCCATGTGTAACACTATTATGTTGTTTATGTTTAAAATGATGTAATAGTAATGTGAGAAAAGGTTGGTTTTCTATAGTTCTCAAGAAGGATAATAGGTATTTTCCCATTAAATATTAGATATTTTGATTTATTTGTAAGATTAGTAGAGGTAAGGGAATATATTGGAAAAAATGGAAGGCTTAGTGAAATATTAGGAGTTCCATGAAGGAATGGGGTTCTACGAATAAACATGTCATGTGGGGAGGTTACAACCTCCTACTTTATTTAGTTATGTGAAATTTTTGAAATGGAGTTATGATGTGTAAATGTTACATACTCGGGATCCATGTGACTTGGTGAGTTATGATAATTTGATTTATGCTATTGGGGAAATTGAAAATATAGAATTTAGTTATGTTTTTAGCCTCGTATTCCAAATAACATCACTAATTTTGTGACAATTTTTCAAGGACATATTAAAAAATAACTCTTATTATATTTATTCATGTTTTTAGAAAACATGTATAAAATAGAGATTTCTATTTAGAAACATGCCTATGTTAGTGTAATTTTCTGGAAATTATTCTAAATTAATGACACGTATCCGAAAATGCGTCTAAATTGAGACGTTTTTTAGAAATCACGGTTAAATTTCCAACATTGTCATGAAATATCTCAAATTTGGTGATGGTTTTTGAAAAATGATTCCAATTTAGAAATATATTTTAGTATACACGATGATTTTAATTTTAGAGACATTTTTTAGAAAATGTAGCTATTTCAGGGACATTTTTATTACTATTTTAAAATACTACTATTAATGTATAAATATAATTATATGAAAAAATATAAATATATATATATATATATAATATGTATGTATATAAATTTTTAAATATATTAAAATACATTAAAATATATTAAATTAGCATAATATAAATGTATATATAATTAAACGCAAAGAAATAAATACAATAATAAATAAATATATATATATATATATATATATTTCAAGATATAAACACAAACACACACATACATATCTATATTTATAAAAAAATACACAAAAATACATATATAAATATATAAATATATAAATATATCTAAATATATAAATATTTACATATAAAAACACATATATATTCTAAATTTAGATACGTTTTTAATAAAACATGGCTATTTTGTTGACATATTTACCATTTTTTTAAAATATGGCTAATGATAAATATATATATTATTATAATTAAAATAATGTGCATATATATTGAATTAAAAATTTATAATTATAATTATATATATGTATACATACACGTATATATTTATGCACACACACTCATAGATATATATATATTTATATACAAACATATATATATATATATATAAAATATATAAACATATATATAATATAAACATGTATATATATATATATATTAATATAAGTATATTAATATTTAATATTATATATATAATATATTAAATTGTGTAACAGTGAAATCAATTAATATATATATATAAATATGTCCTCATATAAATATATAAGAAAATGAAATTTATAAGAAAGTGTTCGGTAACCTGCTATGATGGTGCAGGTGGTGTGTTCAAATCGTGTGTTTCTCTGGGTTTTTCGAACATGATAGGGGTTGGTAATGTGTACACAGAAGCTAGGATGGTGTAGGCTTGTCATATATAAGGGATGATAGAATTTCTTTGGAGTCCTACAAGGAGGATTCGGTTGATTTTATGGAGGGTGGGATGTAATTAGAAAAATTAAAAACAATGGGTGTTAAAACATTGTTTTCAAAATTTTTTGGTTAAAAACAACCATATTTATATAAAAAAAATTCTTTTTTAGAACTCATTTACTAGGATCTTTTGAAAATATTAGTGAATAAGGTGTTGCTAATCAGTGGGTTTCTAAATGTTATTAGTTTATTATATTTAAAAACATTTATATTTTCCAAAATAATATAAACTTTTATAGTTAGTGTTATTTCAAATCATTACTAATTAGAAACACTGTATTTACGGATATTTATGAAAAATTTTGGTAAATGAAATAGTTAAATTTTAAAATGTCTCTAATACAAAAAAAATCACTAAATTTATTTTTTGTTTTAGTGGTAGGTTATTTCCTCACGATCTATTCTGTCATGTGAGTTTCGTGATCCAAAGTTACATGGCATAGAGGTGAAAACCTCAAGCACCATGAGGCCATGTAAGTTCTGCAAACCACAACCAATCATAATGGTTTAATCCTTCACAAAACCATCCCTATATGGGTATTATTATTCATTTTATCTCGAATTTTCATTAAACTATTTTTCCCTTCCTCATCCTCTCCCTTTTTATTCATATTTTGGCATCAATAGACCTATGAAAATTTCACCCCTTACTTGGTAAGAGAACTGAATGGTGTCTCCATCATTAAGAAATGATTTTCAAAAAACCAAAAGTATTTAGATAGAACAAATGAAAATCTGTATCACAAATTATTTCTCTATTTCATCACTTGAAAATACAACCATCGCCTCTTTTGGATCAACCAGGATGCCATATTCTAAAATCATGTTCCCCAAAAACATCACCACTCATATCCATAAATTACAAATCGATAGCATAACATAATAGTAGTGACTCCTCAAGGATTCATGTCTGAAATTTAGATAGTCATCATTCACATGCATAAATCTAATATAAAACAAGATAACATTGTTGAACATCTCAAAAAAGTTATTCAGATACTAGTATAATTTACAGTTCATGAAATTTATAAGCACAATTGAAGAATTATTCATGCCACACGAATTATAAGATATTCATAATTTCTATACCTAATCCTAAAATCAATTTTTGAATTTATAATTATCTAAATATGAGAGGATGATAACCATATCGATGATCCATTTTTGAAAAAAAATTATCCCTTTAACTATTCAAATAATTAATATCATTGGGGAAATGGATATTTGTTCAAAACTATTACCTGATCCTACATCTCATATTCTATATAGATATGCATAGAAAATTATGTTTTTTATAAAAAAAATGGTCCCCAATGGTGAGAGACTAGGGTAAATAAACACCATATCAAAATTTATGGGGAATTAGATCTTGAGATATTTTGTCACACTATGTTCCTATGATAAGAGGGTACAAAAATTGGTTGAGTTCCATAAACCAGATCAATTGGGAATCATACCTCCATATTTGGAGGAAGACCAAAGGATTAATTGGGAAGAACCATAGAAACATCAATAAGATCAAAAGGATGTTGAACATGAGAGGTTACATCATTAGGATCCACAATAATATTAGAAATATAACTCCTGAAATTTTGTTTAAAAGGTAATGCATGACCAGATCAAAGGTTCCACCATCCATTGAACACATGAGAGAACTCATGGGTTGTAGAGAATTAAATAAATTGATGATGACAATTGATTATGGATCAATGAGAAACTATAAAAGGAATATAAATGATTCCATCAAATAGATCCTTATCATGAACTAGTATTTCTAAATCTAACACAACATATGTAATCTAAATAGAGCATGAAGCACAAAAAACCCCATATCTTTCTTCATTCCAAGAGAAATTATCATCTCCATAACAATGGAGATAAGTTCAATTGGAAGTATCAACATTTCTATGAAATGGAAATATATAATGGATTATTATACACATTTATAAATTAGATTAGATATTATAGTAGATGAAGAAATATCTTTCCTAACATTGTGGCTAAACCTGTGTGAAATTATACAAGATACGCATCCACTACATAATGGTGCTTCTCTCCTCAGGCCTATGGCTAGAGCCTTATTGACATTAAATTGACTAAATACACATTAATGGGCTTTATATGAGAACATATTATAACATAATAGGGTATTGAGAGATCCTAGAAGAATCTATACAGATGACCACATTATCCATAATCAGTAAAGTACTTCGTTCGTGCTCATAAAAATATTCTATGGTTTCCCATCATTCCAAATCTGTAACAATTAAGTGGTAAAATATTTTCCACCACTCATAGAATGGGATAATTATATAGGTATGAGCCACAACCACTTCTCTTATGACTATCATTTCACTTTCTTTCCTCCCATGTGCACTACTGGAGATACCATTGGGTGAAAATGAAGTTCCAAACAAAACTATATTGTAAACTATATCTACATCATCAATTATATTCTTATAAACCATATCATCATATGTGTTAAGATTTATAATATATATACTATCAAATATCAGGACAAAATACTTTTAAGGTTTTTTTATTATTCAAAAAATCATCCATCACCGCATCTAGAGAAAATTGAACCAACTCCATAAATTGTATGTTTATTTTTTATCTAAAAAACTACCATATATAGAGATTGAAGTTCCATAAATTTAAAATAATCAACGATTTAGTGTATAATTTTTTAAAGAAAGGGTTCTTGATTATTTACCGCTCTAAACCAATGTGTTTTTAATCCTTGAATATATAATCCCACAACCTTTTTCTAGGACACTTGATCATAAATTTTTCACAATCCACCATAATAAACTAAGGTTCTATTAGAAAATAACAGAACTGGTCAATCCTATCTAGCCATTCCTCCACATATTAGGGTTTACAATACCCTTAAGGGATGGTGATTTCTCACATATGAATTAACATTCTCAATCTATTTCCAATTTATCTCTTGTATTTTCATCAAAAACACGGTTCTGAATTAGTGGATAATTCAAGTCCATAAAATGAACATCCCTCATGATACCCTCTTAGGGGGATTATGATGAATTTGAGGATTCAGTTTATTATATTCTCCCACTATTACCTCCCAAGGAACCCTAGGAATAAACAACATATGCATGTTTCAATATTAGAAACAAATAACGAAAATTATTAGATAATGATACTAAATTATTTTAAACTCAAGGTAACACATGGAGAAACATATATTAGATTAAAGAACAATGTATAAGACAAATTACACAATATCTAATTTTGACGTGAAGATCTTCATGGTAAGAGATGGAATATAACTCTCTAGAACCTACCTCTCAAAGCCTCTATAACCCATTAACTTAACTATAAACTTCCCATGATTGATCATTGCCATCCCTCGAATATAAAATTATAAATACCCAAAAAAATCCCATCCAAATATACTCCAACCATACCCTGGTTGGACCCATAGGGTATTCTTATCCCCCACGGGCTAGCTACCAATACTTGATAAACTAAAAAACACAAGAGATGATGATTTTACCAATCAAAAACAAGAAATAAGTCATAAAAATAAAATATAACAAGAATAAATTTTACAGAATCAAGGGAGTGATAATGGTAGTAATACAATCAAATATATCATTAAAAACCCAAAATTAAATTTCTAGAAACAATGGAAAAGGGTAACCACATATTAGAAAAGTTACTCCATGAGATAAATGGGAAATTTAGGATCATCTCACTGCACCTAAATGAAAAAAATCCATATCGCCTCAAAACAATACTATTCCATTTCTAATATCATGAACAATATGGTTTACACACACCCAACGATGTGTATAGGGTGTCAGATAAATAGGTTCAATAGGAACCTACCAATGTGTTCCATAAAAATTATCTATAAAAAAATTATGGCATGCTCTATATAATATAAAATATTGAATGATACACAATTTCCACATTTATATTAAAACAATTGTAAAATAAATCCCTTCTATAGTTCTAAGGTAAGGCCAAATAACAATGTTTCAATGAAATATTTCAAGTACTCATTTTATTTTTATCAAATATTGAATCAGATAATATCTAATCCATGTAATGATTGTTAGGAACCATAACGATCACCCCATATATAACACGGGTTTGACTAGCTAGGTAACTTGAACCCCAATAATAATCATGAATAGTATTCTCTATACAAGTTCCTCAGAAAATATAAGACTAGGGAATAAGAAAATTCCACATGAGTGAACCTCCTATGATGTTAATATCATGTTCCTATAGACATTAGCACAATGAACTATTAAAAACATTATAGCCAATATTGTGAACCCCTTATGGTTTTATAAGAGATAGATGAATTCTAAACCCTTCACTTAGGCACCTAAGGTTCCAATGTTTTTTACATAGCAAATAGTTTTTAGGTTATAAAAAAGTTAAAGATATATCTCTTAACAACCCTTTCTACCAACATCGTGCTTTGAAAACAATTTATTAAGCTATTTTTAAATGTTTTTAAACCCATCATTGATTTAATAAAATTGAGGGTGAGATCTTTTAAAAAAATTAAATTACACATGCATATAAAACTATTTAAGGATCATTCTAGTTTTCATTAATTATAAAAATTATAATATAATTGTACAAATGATTTATCAGGAATAGGGTAGAGATTGAAACATATACCAAAATCAATGGTCACATACCACCTAAAATACGATCCACACATTTAAATGAAAGTGAATGGAAGAATAATAAATCATAGTCCATAAATAATTTTTCATAATATAGTATCATTTTTTCATAAGAAAAATGATCATTAGAGAAGACATATCGACACCTACCTTAACAATCACACGAAAAACAAAAAAACCAAAACAATTTTCGTACTCTGGAGAAATAATAAAAATATATCTATACGAAATTGAGAAACTCTCACTATGATATTCATATATATAAGGATAAAAATCATTTATCCACTTCCCATTATATTAAGAATTAAAGAAACATGATAATTCAATAGTGATATTAGAAAACATACCAATTTGTGTTCAATCGACCAAATTAAGATCAAAACACCAAGTGGTGATGGTCGATGGAGATTAGAACTACAAAGAGGAGCCTTTCCTAGATAACTAGTCAGATTATGAATTAGAATGAGGGTGTAAAGGGTTATTTATCGGTTTTTTGGGCATAAAATTACAATTAATCCCTTACATACCCATTATAACCTGATTCCACGGTCTATCTAGTGGTGTCCTCTGTCTATCTGGGGCCACTACAGTCATGTAGTGGGTATAAATAGGCCTATTGAATGACTAGTGAAAGTCCATAAATTTTATTTTAGAACCAAGATTCATACATTGATTTATCCAATGCCAAAATATAGCATGAATCTTCCCACTTGTTGTCTTGTGTCTCCCAATACCTAGTTATTGTTATTATTTACTTAGGAACTCCACTAAAACACCAAAAAAACAACCAAACCCCAAAACAAATGCTATTTAACAATAAATATACACATAACTATACAATGATGGTATACTATATAATGATAAACCTTCTATATACCTCTATGTGTTGTAGGTCTATTTAAAATCTACATACGGTCTAGATTTTCTAGAGGATTTCCCTACAATAAATTGGGGGACATGAAAGATTAATAAGGATATATCATTATGGCTTGGTAAGGATTTGCTTTATGTTTTAGTTGGATGTAGTTACACATTAACAAATCCAATGTAGGGATTATTTTTTATATGAGTTTGGTCAATGTTTTTTATCTTAGTATTCTAGATTTATAGAAAATTATAAAAGTCCCTTATGTCGCTATCAAATTTAAGAGTCTATTCCCCCTTCCTCTTTCTATTAATTTTAACAATACAGGTTCATTACTATGAGATTTATCCCATAATTTCCAATTCATTCATTTATTCTTCTCCATATATTAATGTCGTACCCTAAGGTAAATCTATCTATATTCTTATTTTTTAATTTTTCATCATCTATATCCCATTTCTATTTGTTTTTTGATACACCCTAAACACCTACAACCATGGGGGTTGCGATTAAGTGTTAATAATGGGTTTAATGTTGATTTTTTAGTGTATGTTTTTTGAGGTTTCAAATTTCATTTCTTGATTATTTACTATTGATGTTGACATTTTCAACTCATTTTTAGGGATTTACACTTAATTTGTAGGTGGTGTTTTATTAAATTTCTTTATATGGATTTCCATTGTGTGATTGATAATTTTAAATGTTTTAATTATTAAAAATTATTATTAGATGATATTTCTAGTGAATTTTTCAATTTTTTTAACGACACTTCTCACATTGAATAAAAAATGAATTTACTGGTTTTCTAATTTTAAAAGTATTTTATGACTTTCATGTTTTTCTCAGTAGTTTTAGTTTTTTAATTTATGGATTGATTACAATGACATTTAATATCATTAAGGACATGGAATGAAATATAGTGTGATGTTTTATGTTTTTAAGAAAAATAAAAAGACAAGTGGCCTCTTAATTTTATTTCAAGGGAGGTTCAAGTGTAATGCCTCTAGGAAATGTATTTTATGTATTTTAACAATTATTGTGATAGGTATTAGTATTATGAGTATGTTTTTACTGAGTAATATTTTGTAATTTCTTGCGGTTTCCAACATTATTGGGTGTGTAAGACCATATTAGTTCCCCTTATGCTTGTATCCATTTAGGGGTTTTTTTTCTATATGTGGTGACTCGCTGATGAAAAAAAATGGTTATTTCTTGTAAGGATTTTAAATTAGAGTAGTATTTATTTTTTTATGCATATGAGTTCGTTTTTTCAATAATTACTCCACTCTAGGTTGTTTCTAATTAGAAACTAATTCTAGGGTAGTTAATCATAGACTAGGATGAGTTCATTTACATTAGTTTTAGGAAATGATTGACCAATGAAATTTTCTATAT
Organism: Viscum album; assembly: GCA_963277665.1. Lineage (NCBI taxonomy): Eukaryota > Viridiplantae > Streptophyta > Magnoliopsida > Santalales > Viscaceae > Viscum > Viscum album. The sequence goes on from OY728148.1 coordinate 911,462,467, forward strand.
GGTGTGATCCACTAGATATAGAATTAGTTTTATTATAATTCCACCAATTACATAAAATTAAATAAAGAGTGATATATAATCTCTAGTTTCAAAATATTTTGAGACCATAGAGTAGAGGCCATGAAACATATTCCTTGATTATTGGATTATTCTTTGGGATTCCATCACCTTTCTTTGATATCCTAGTTGGGATATTATTTCTATCACTATTTAGTATAGATTATATTAATTTTTTTTAATTGGAGACATGGGCATATAGATTGATCATCTTAATCTATGAAGTGTGAGTGGGTTTTGTAAAGGATTTTTTGATGAAAAACCATTATATTAAATGTGAAATTATGAATAGTTTGATAAATATGTAAATATTTCTTCCAAGTGTATTTTTTTCATTTAAGAACAAATTGATTTTATGTGTTTATTTGAAATAGAATTTTCCTCACAACAAATTTTTTTAAAAGGAACATATATTATTATAAAATTGTTATTTTTTATTATTTGTGTTGTTTAACATAATATAGAGAAACATATTTTCATTATGTATTTTAAACTATCATAAATGAAATGTTTTTAAATAAATTTCCTACTTTTTTTGAAATCTTAATGGGCATGGTTTTCTCATACTCAGCATGCACTGTATATTGAATGTAGTTTTTATACCCAATTTTATATATCTCAGTCTTTGATCCCCTACTGTTATACTATTAAAAAATTGTTTGGGATAATATTATTGACCATTGATCATGTTCTTGGGACTGTAGTGAATGGGATTAGTTTTATTTAATTTATGGGATCTTTATTATAGTTTCGTCACTTATTTTTTCTTTTTGGTTTCTTTTTCCCATGAGTTTATATTTACTCCTAAATTTTATGTTTATAAAATGATTTATTATATTATTTATATTATACTCTGATTTTATGTCATATTTGAGATTTTTGTTTATTTGAAATCATTCCCATGTGTGATTGTTGATGCACCTTCACTAATTTTCAACCTCTAGGGATCGGGAACACCATTTGGGTTATGTCGTGGATCGATATGAGTGATAGGTTGGGTTGACCCAGGATGTTTATTGATATATTCAATGCATCAATTTATGTAGATGGTTAATTATTTTTATTTTATAATCTACAGAGGCCAATGGGATCAAACATTAGTGTTAATTTTAGAAATATTTATTTCCATTTAGGGAGATTCTCTAAAAGTATTTTAAAGTTAATAAAAATGTTATTTTTATTGGTATTCATAGGGTTTTTCATATGATGTAACACATGATGATGTTGATGATAGAATTATAAAATTATTTTTAAATATATCTAGAATGGTTTTGGATATAATTTCACATGTTATTGTATATGATATGAAAAAAAGGTGAAATGGAATATATGAATTTAATGCTTTAGTGAAAAAGGGAGATTAAAATATTTATATACTCTAAAGACTCCTTTTCATGGAATGAAATAAGGTAATTCATATTTTATGATTGCATTGAATAATAGGAAATAAAATATTATATTTCACGACACAAACTATATATATATATATATAATGTTATATGATAGGACCATATCAAATTTTATGGGTTAGAGAAACCATGTAACCACCTATCAAATCATATTATATGATTAGACCGTCCTGTAATATATGGGATGAAATGATATTTGATTCAAATTCCCATGAAACACAATGTAGTTGTATTATCAGACTATTCATCATCATAAATATAAGAATTTGATGCCTTGTTACTACCCTTGATGATATCAATGGATGAAATATTCCATAGTGTTCTCAATAAGGAACCCTCACATGATATGAAATGCAAGGTAGGAGTCTCATTCATATATATGATGAATGAATTAAAGTAGTTATTAAAATATATGATATAATGCATGATTTAATTCATGAATAAACCAAGAATATCGTCATGTTTATATAAATACAACCATTATATGTTGTTTATTGAACTGTGTGGGCATGCATGATACATGTACCCCTCATTTCATGAAGTTATCTCTTCATCTTCCATATTAGAGTGAGTTATTAACACATCATGAAATTAAGAAGAGTATTATATAAATAATGTCTATTCTATACAACCTATGGATACATCATAGAGAGAGGAGTATATTGATTTACCTATACTTATCATCATATAAAATGTTTGAATTCATTTTTGGTTTATGTTGTAGTTCATAGGGAAAGGGTACACAATTTACATAAGAACATTATTTTTGGTTATATATATTTCTTTATTATATGAATGGTAATATTACTATAAGTATTTCAACCAATTATATATATTTTATGAAATTTTAATAAAACCACGTGAATCCTAGCAGGTAAATTATCTATAACCCCCCTCCTTAAACATTATAAAATCATAAAGGTGTATCTTATTTTCATAGAATCATCCACCAAATAAAATATTACATGTATAAAGTAAAATAATAATAAAAATTACTTAAATCCATTAATGAATTTTTTATATATCTCTGGTAAGATATAGAATAAAAAAATCAAGAAACATAATCTCAGTATGTTTCACATTTTGATATATTACATTAATTATAAAACCATTAATTACAAACTAATTTCTTATCATTTATTGAAAAATATGCAATGACCAAGAACAAAAATAATGGGAAAGGTTATAAATAATATTTTATTCCTTTCTTATAAAATAGTCACATAATTCTATAGTTAATATAATTGAATATATATATATATATACAATATTATTATAGCCATTAAAAAATTAAAATTTATTTATATTAATTTTGAATATTTCAAAAAAATATCAAGAAATTGAATAAAAATATTTAGGTAAATAATTTTTAAATGTACATCTAGAGATAAAATGTATCAAATATAAACATATAATAAACAATAAAAACATTATAATTATTTTTATACAATTTATACATCAGTAGATCCAAATATTAAATTAATTCATTTAGTAGTATATTAATGAATCAATATAATGATTTGGTGTTATTAAAATGTATTAAAATATAGATAATCACAATATTATTCAATGATAATGAATTTAACATATAATTTCCAATTAACATATTATAGTGAAATTATTATATTCGTAAACTATATTCATGAAAATAAAATTAAGGGTTATAAAACATAAATTACAAATATCAAAAAAATATTAAATTGTTTTTAAAAAATAAAAAATATTAAAAATTTACAATTATATATTTATTATAATAATAAAAATATATTAACCCATGTTTTAATGGAATACATTCAATAATATGGAAAAATATCACCACCAATGGATAAAAAAACCATTCTTTAAAATCCCTCATAATGGTCTTTACAATTCTCTCTAAACATGAGTAGCTATTCTTATATATTTGTCTAAGTTTGATTGATCTCTATAGTATAATTTCATACCATGAATCTTCAATCACATTTTATAGAGTTTATTTATATGTGATTAGTCTTGGTGTAAAAAAGTGTAAAATTGTAGTATCTTTTAAATATCCTTCAAACATTAGTGCCTTATAATTATTTGGTTTTCTCTGTAGTGGAAAAGACATCTCTGGTGGTTTTGGATGGAATCCCATTAGGCTCTGATAGTGGTAAATTCACTATTCACTAACACTTTTAGATTATAGTGTATCCTCTTCGATGCTTGGACACTAGCTATTTGGTTTTTTATTTTCCTAATGATAGTGAAATTTATTTTTCTACTCCATTATCTACATATTTAATTCAATTATCATCTTCAAATATGCAACCAATATATTTTTCACTGATGTAATTATCAACCTCTACAAAATTACATCATATTGGATCAGTTGTGGAGGGAGTGGTAGAGGAGATTCGAGATTCCTATACTTCACCATAATGGTTGATGATGGAGTTCATGTTTCCAAAAGAGAAAGTGCTATCACATCTTCTTCCCATCGGCCTATGCGCCTGGATGGCCTATGAATCATAGGGATTTGAATTGGGTATCACATGCATAAACACGGGTGACTCATGTTGCTTTGACTAATATTAATGTCAAGATTGACCCTCCACTATTGGATAGTGTGTCTATGACTTGAGCTAGATAAGAGAAGCTATCATCTATAGTTACACTTTTAAAAGTGTAACATCATACCATAGGGATAGACCCTCTTTATTTTAATGACTTATATAATTATATGGAATTCTAGGGCCTTGGGAGACGATGTTAATAATTCCATTATTTCTAATGAATATGTAATATAACTTCTATCCATTATGGTAGTGTTGTAACATGAAAAACAGGTTGAATGTTTATATTCATTGGCTAGGAGTGTGGTATTTTTTGAATATATGAATGGAAACGTAGGTAACAAGTATGTGTGGATCCTCTATAAATACAACGAGTTAATAAAATTTGTAAAAATTTATTTATAGTATGTAACTTCAAAAATTAGAATGAACAGTTGTTAATTTTTCCTCCCTTTTTTGTATTCTTACTATGAGGTTGAGAAAATATTGAGCTTATGGAAGAAACATTCCCCATTCATCCCAAAAATAAATTTGCTGTTTGTGGGGTTGATTTTAATACAATTTCAAAGTCATCATAAAATTGAGGCGAATCTGTCCTCTCCCATATAACCATACAATATTTTAGGGAGTTTATGGTGATGAATGGACATTTGGATATAGGATTTGAGGGAATAAATTACATAGTAAAAAAATATAAAGTGAAATAGGAGGACTTGAATAAATCTTGATCAGTGTCTCTCCAACCATCAAGGAATGGTCACATTTTTGAAAACAAGGTAAATAATCTCACTAGATCACATTCCAATCATTCTCTATTTTTGGTGGCTTTGAGGAAGGAGGATTAGAGGTGAAAATTTTTCTGTTAGTATATTATTTGGAAAAAGTTTGATAGTTTCTTATCTATGGTTAGATTTTTGTGGGAGATGATAGAATGTTGTAATGTGTGGGTAAGACTCATGGATCATCTGTATTGACAGGAGAGGGTTTTGATGGAATTGAAATTGATAAAAATACATAGTGATAATATCTTGGAAGGGATCAATGAATAGATTTGAGGTTTAGAGTAGACAAGAAACATGTATGATGAAATGATTGCTTTTTTAGTTGAGAATAAATGCATGTTATCAGAGAATATATTCAAATTGGACAAGATGTGTAGGTAAAATCTAGAGAATTACAACTTAAGTATGGAAACAGGAACACCACATAATTCCATTCATGTCTAAAAGTTAAAAAAGAGTCTGTGAAAATAAATATAAAAAAGGTTGATGGGTCTTATACAATTGATTTTTTAAAAGATGGGTAGTTGTAACATGTTTTTTTAGAACCAATTGGAAATTTCAAATAACGTCAATGATATTAGGAATAATAAGGACAATGGAGAATATTTCTCCATGAGTTTCATACCTATCATTAGGTAGTATTAGGATAACAACATAATAGAGTATATTTCAAAGGGGGATGAAATTTTTTGAAGTGGTTTTAAACAAAATTTAGGAGAGTTCCCCTGGTCCAAATGGGTTTACAAGAGATTTTAATGTGGCTTCATGGGACATCATTATGTGTAATGCCCTGACCCCAGTTACCCAGAATCGGTGCATAATTGCGTAACATTGGAATGATAACAAAGGATCAAGTCTTGAATTACCGATTAGATTTGTATCCTTGGAAACACTAGATACATTCATAAATGTTAGTTTACATCATAAAGTGAAAAATCACAATAACGTAGTCTCCATAGTCCACATTTCTATCCCCTTCTGACTATCCCTATAGGTCAGTCATAAAATATTTCTTCACATCCTAGGAAAAATAAAACATTGAAAGGGGTGAGCTCATATGCTCAGTAAGGTTAACAATATAGCGGAATATTTCATAAATAAACATAAACATTTAAGGCAATGTATAACTAAAACAAAATCCTTTTAAACATGAACTTAAATATAACATGGATAAAGTAAAATGATATAATTTCATTTACTTATTCACATTGACATTCTACTGGTAGAATAATCAAATGCAAGATCAATAACATCATTCATAATGATGGAATGCATAATACCAGACTACCATAACCATGTAGCCAAGGCCCTATGCCAAGACAACAAATAGGATTTTGTCAAAGCCTTTTTCCAAGACCCTAGTTTGTCTCATGAGACCTGCTGATGCATCAGGGAGCTATAGCGGGCTCCACACGTAACTTATTAAGCCCAATGCATTCCTCATATGAACTGGTTTAAACATATCATAAACCATAACATAATCGTATCACATATAACATGCATAAATGAAAACATAGAATTTCCAAATTTCAATCACAAGGTATCAATACAACAAATTTCTATAATAAAAACACTTTAAAACCCAATTTTAATACCAAAATAAAAGGATATTAAAACTTGGTATTTATTTTTCATTTTTAAAAAAATTATGGGTTGTAGAGGAAGCCAAAACTCAAATAATGGTCACAGCGGCAAAGAAGTCATTTTCACCGCATACATAAGACAAAACATTCCTTTTTTCGTTTAATAAAAATGCTTCATATAAAAATATTCCTTTTGAATAAAAGTAAATCTTAAAGGGGTTTATACACCAGGTAAAGAAAGTTATGTATAAAATAAAATATGCCTCAATGAAAGAATATTGAGATGAAGTCCCTTACAAGGATCATTTTTTTAAATAAAATAGCTCTATTATGTGTATTAACCATAATTACACATAAAGAAAGTACAAATACAATATTGGACATAATAATATCATGACATAATTTGAATGTAGGAGATTAACCCAAAGAACAGAAATTGGGTTAAGAAGTTCTCTTACAAAGATCATTTTTTTAAATAAAATAAACTTATTATGTGTATTCACTATAATTACACATAAATAAAGTAAAAATACAATATATTACATAATAATATCATGACATAATTTTAAAGTAGAAGATTAACCCAAAGAACAGAAATTGGGTTAAGAAATTCCCTTACCTCGTGTCCGACTTCACTCGATCATTCTTTAACATCATGAATAATAAAATAAAGTTAATTTATACTTTATTAAGAACCTTTTTCATATTAATTATTCCTTTTATATCAGTTATTACCTTTTTATGAACATTATGTAATTATTTATGTTAATAACGATCATTTTGTCGATCTTTGGTACTTGAGTCAAAAATAAAATTCTTATAATTACAAGTTGATCATGTGGAAAAATATACATTATATCAATAATTATATTCAAGATTTAGATATCATATATATCATATATATCCAGTATATATATTCATTTATTATATTAGATAACAGTTAGAGGTAATAAATGAAATGCACCGTTCATGGAGACGGTAAGTCGTACGTACGCATGAATGCTACTTTCAATTCTATTTAGTATTTAATGGAATGAAATTATAATTATATAAAGGTATAATATAATTCCAATATAATATAATGTATAATACAATTTACTACATCCTTTATACATCCCACATATGGCATTAACAATTCAAATCACTTTGAGGGTCGGTAGTCCGCACTTCCTAAAATAAAATTATCGCATTTACCCATAATGGAAATCATAAAGGTATTGCATAAATTAAAAATACATAAGTATAAGGAAATCATAAACATAATATATATCATATATAGAAATAGTTTCATCATAATGGCCACCATAAGAGGTGTTAATAGAATACTAAATAATCATTGTTTCGTGAGGCAGTAATTTGGCACCCACAGAAACAGTATGTTCATTAACCATTAGATGAAGGTTTGTGTAAGTGTATATCGAATCCAAATAATAACAACATACTATTATATTAAATATACTGGTTTTTTTACAGAATAATGGAATAAAAATAGTTTTGGGGGTTGGAGAAGAAAAATAAAACAAAAGAACATAAAAGAAGACATTACCTTACAATGGGGTAACTCTTTTTGATTTGAGCCAAAGGATTCTTTTGGAAGACTTCTTCCCAAAGTGAGTCATTTAGGAGTAAGAGATCGGAGTTGAGAGACTATTTGGGCAGATTTTGGCCGAGCCAAATGGCTTGGAATGTGTGAATAAGGTGGCAGTGGTGGGGGCCTTTTATAAGAGGAGAGGAGGGGCACTCTTGGAAAGTAATGAAATGTTACATTATTATGAAGTGCTTTTCGGATTTCAATGGTCCCACGGTTATATATTTCAAGTATAAGGTGATAAGGGTTCGAAATCGACCCATACAATTGGTTTTTGACAAGTTTATGTCTTAGAATTTACATTATCTTTTCATTTTATTTAAATCGTTAATTAATGAGGTAATCACTGTATCATCATGGTGTCATAAAATATTTAATTTATTTAATGTCTAAAAAATATAAAAAAATATCATGATGTAGGAAATATTTTTAACTTTCAAGTTAATATTTATAGTCTAAAAGTTATCTTATATAACCTCATGTAATAATTGTTTTAGTAAAACAACACATGTTTGTGACAATTTTATTTTTACTTTAAATAAAAAGTTATTAATGTGATTATCTTACCCAAGTGGCTCCATGGGGTCCCCAAGTTGACCCATGGATTTTCATGGTCGGAAATCACTCATCCAATAAGGGTAGTACATGTGTAAGGGTATTTTCATATTTTTATAATATCATTTTTACCTTAAATTTCACTAATTACCTTTAATCGCGATTAATTAAACTTAAAAGTTACTATTCACCAAAAAAATTATTTTAAGCCCATTGAACCACATATTACTTCCAAATGAAATCCATGTATGTTGGATTTTTTAAAATCAAATCCCAGAAGTGGTAATGTTTCATTTAAAAGAAAAATCAGTTTTTAACTACCACTTATTGGTTTCACTATTCATCAAAAATTGAAGTTTTTCAGAACAATGCCAAAATTTCACCCAAATCTATAATTGATATTCCAAATTAAAAAATGATGTCTATTTAAAAAAATTAAAAACATATAAGTTTCATTAATTAATTTTATAATTAATTCCCACTGTCACAACAAATAGCGTGTTTTTAAGAAACAATATATATCAAAAGATTGACAATTGTTTATGTCCAATTTAAAGTGAAATTAATTCTAATGAATACCATTGGATAAAATAGAAAAAAATATAATCTAATTATACTTTAAAACCACTCAATAGTATAATTTATCACTATAAATTATATTGATTAAACAGTTGTTTTTAAGTATTTTTCACTATTCATAGAAAATTGGATGTTCTCAAAAAAATACAAAAAATTCAACATAGGATAATTTTTATCTTCCAAATCCAAAAATGAAGTCTATTTTGAAATATAAAATATATATAATTTCAAAAAGTGGGTATTACTATTCATAATGACTATTTTTATTGGTCGCGGTGTATTAGAATCTCAAACTTGCGTACAATGCACGTTATTGCATTCTTGAAAGAGAAGCATATCGTGGAAGCTCGGGGTGTAACATTCTCCCCTCCTTCAATAAATTGTGTCCTCGCAATATGAAAATTTTTATTGAAAATAAATGTTGAAGATAGAAAATACCTTTGTGGAAAACCCACATCGGAAATAAGGTTAATAAAATTTAGTCGTAATAAGAGGGAAAGGGAAATGAAAAAGTCACCATCAAATTATGATATCGATAAAGAGAAAATTGGTGGCAATTAGAGATATATAATTGGAGGAAAAATGTAAATATTTCTAGGGAGTGATTGAGGTCATAAATCACAAAAAAAAGTAAAATTGAGGGCCTCAAAGCCTTCAATCTATGTTGATTTAAAATATTATCAGTTCAACATGACATAAGGTATTAAGATAATATTTTTTTTAATATCCCTATACTAATGTTTATGAATTAATTTATTCATATCATAAGAGATAGGTATATATATATATATACTTGACAAGTAGAGTTTCAACCTTAAACTAATTTCTACCACAAACACATCTTTCACTCAAAAAGATAATAGAAGTCAAAAATATTATATTTATCCTCATCGTGTAAGGTTAAAAATATTAACACATACGATTTAGATTAGGAAAACTATTTTGTAATAACCAGGGACCTCCTGTAGGCTAGTGGTAGGTAATAAAGGCATGTCGCACTATGGTTGTGGGTTCGATTTCTGCAGCTTTGTCCGACATGACAGGTTATCCCCCAACCTGCAGGTTGTCCTTTTCCTAAAAGTATAGTATTATAATATTCCAAAAATTATCTTCATAAATGTTTTAACCTCAAACAATACTATCCAAAGTTCAACTTATTCCATTCCAACCATTATTGTTATCCAAAATACTTTTGTCCACTCACAGTTTAAATTTTATAAAGAAGTTAAACACAATGAAGTTCATTTTTCTGCATAACAACATGTGAACACCTTCATCATGTATTCTTTTAAAACACCACAACATCCTGAATTATCATAAATCCTTATTGATTACATTCAGGATCCCTTATTCCTTATAAAATACTATATATACTCCTTCTATCAAAAAATGTATACAAATCATTAATCGGTTTCAAGGAAGTTAAGAATATCCAATATAATTTAACCAAATCAATCATGTATTATTCCAAAATCACTATCTCAGTATCAGAAACATATTATGGTTTATCTTTCTCTCAACCATATATTTTCCAAAAATTTAACCTCCTGTGGAGTCACTTTTATTGGTTCCACACAATCACAAGTCCTTGATGAAATAGTACTGCATTACAATACTCATATACTCCACAATTATTATGACCAGTAAAACATTGATACAACACTCAAATGATAAAATTCATTAATAACAACATAAGAACTCTAATCATTCCTCCTCATCGGTGGTAGTATCATAACTTGATTATTATCCAATAACATCATTTGGGGCATATTCTGATTATTTGGACATTGGTTTGCGTAGTTTCCCCACTCCTTGCAGATGAAGCATTGTACATTTGAAAAAAATTCCCTACCCTTGAAGTCACACACTTGGTGTCCTTTTTATCCACACTTATAACAAACTCCCATTCCCTTCAGGCAAGTTCCAAGGTTATTCTTCCCACAATTATCACATATTGGAAAATTATTCTTTTACCTCATCCATTTATCCATCATTATCTCATCCATCCTTTTCTTCTCTAGCTTCCCTTCAAATCCATAAGACTCAGAGAATTCATTACTTATCTTATTAACATATGATACTATTTCTTAGTATGTTGAGAACACATGGGAGATTATTTCCCTTCTAAATGTAGGCTTAATACCATGAAAGATATGATGCTTCTTACTCTTTGGATCATTCTTATTTATGGAGTTCACATTCCGTCTATAAGTCACCATTTCTATACAATGGCATAAACTAGGTAAGCTTATGAATTGAAATGAACAATTCCAAACATGTAAAATACTTAATGTAAATTGAACTATTTATGGATATAATCTACAGTAAAAAAAGGTTTTCTTTGAGGAAGTATATACTCATAAACCCTTCATAATGGTTTGAAAAAAATGAGAATTATCTTAAGCATATCCCCGGGAGTATCGTAACCAAGACTGTAGTAAGGCAAGTTGTCGTGCACCAGTTCTCGTTCGATTCTAGTTCAAAGTGGTGTCTTCGGGTTTTTCCCCTAGGTACATCTGTTCCAGAGCCGCCTCTACCTGCTCGTATTCAGACAAGGATGTATTTCTCAAAAAACTCACAAAATCACTATAATACCAGATTCTAGGATGTTCATATATACTAATCCTCAAAGTCTATCTTATGGCTATGTGCTCTAATCAGAGTTTATCTAAATCTATCTTTCATGGTTAGTACTAAATTTCCTCTAATACCAACTGTAACTCCCCGACCCCATTAACCTAGAGTCGGTGCATTATTGTGTAACATTGGAATGATCACAAAGGATCAAGTCTTGAAAGACCGATTAGTTTAGTAGCCATTGAAACACTAAATACATTCATAAATGTTACATTACATCATAATGTGAAAAATCACAATAACATAGTCTCCATAGTCCACAATTCAATCCCCTTTATACTATCCCTATAGGTAAGTCATAAAATATTTCTTCACATCCTGAGAAAAATAAAACATTGAAAGGGGTGAGCTCCGATGCTCAGTAAGGATAACAATGTAGTGGAAGCTTTCATAAATAAACATAAACATTTAGGACAATGTATAACTAAAACAAATGCCTTTTAAACTTGAATTTTAACATAATATGGAAAATGTAAAATAAGATAATGCCATTTACATATTCACATTGATATTCTACTGGTCGAATAATCACATGAAATATCAATAACCACTTTCATAATGATGGAATGCATAATGTCAGACTATCATAACATATATCCAAGAACTCGTGCCAGGACTACAAATAAGATTTTGTCCAGGCCTCGTTCCAAGACACTAGTTTGTCTCATGAGACCTGCCGATGCATCAAAGTGCTCTAGCGGGCTCCACCCGTCACTTATTAAGTCCAATGCATTCCTCATATGAACAGGTTTAAACATATCATAAACCTTAAAATAACTGTATCACGTAAAACATGCATAAAGGAATCATAAAATTTCCATATTTCAATCACAAGATATCAATACAACACAATGATATAATAAAAACACTTTCAAAACCATTTTCAATACCAAAATAAAAGGAAATTAAAACATGGTATTTATTTTTTATTTTAAAAAAAAAGTTATGGCTTGTAGAGGAAGCCGAAGCTCAAATAATGGTCAAAGCAGTGGAGAAGTTTTTTTCTCCGCATACATAAGACAAAACATTCCTTTTTTCGTTTAGTAAAAACACTTCATATAAAACTATTCCTTTTGAATAAAAGTAAAAGTCAAAGGAGTTTATACACCGAATGAAGGAAAGTTGTGTATAAAAAAATATACCTCAATGAAAGGAGATTGAGATGAAGTCCCATACAATGATCATTTTTTTAAATAAAATAGATCTATTATGTGTATTCACTATAAGTACACATAAGGAATGTACAAATACAAGATTGTACATAATAATATCATGACATAATTTGAATGTAGGAGATTAACCCAAAGAATAGAAATTGGGTTAGGAAGTTCCCATACAAAGATGATTTTTTAAAATAAAATAAATCTATTATGTGTATTCACTATAAGTACACATAAATAAAGTACAAATACAATATAGGACATAATAATATCATGACATAATTTGGAAGTAGGAGACTAACCCAATGAACAGAAATTGGGTTAAGAAATTCCCTTAACTCGTGTCTGACTTGACTCGATCGTTCTTTAACCTCCTGAATAATAAACTAGAGTTAATTTATACTTTCTTAAGAACCTTTTTCATGTTCATTATTCCTTTTATATCACTTATTACCATGTTATGAACATTATGTAATTATTTATGTTTATAAAGGTCATTTTGTCGATCTTTGGTACTTGAGTCAAAAATAAACTTCTTATAATTACATGTTGTTCATGTGGTAAAATTTATATTATATCCAAAATTATATTCATGATATAGATATCATATATATCATATATATCCAGTATATATATGCATTTATAATATTACATAACATTTAGAGGTAATAAATGAAATGCACCGTTCATGGAGACAGTAAGCTGTAAGTACGCATGAACACTACTTTCAATTCTATTTCATATTTAATGGAATGAAATTATAATTATATAAAGGTATAAAATAATTCTAGTATAATATAATGTATAATAACATTTACTCCATCCTTTATACATCTCACATATGGCATTAACGATTCAAATCACTTTGAGGGGGCGGTAATCCACACTTCCTAAAATGAAATTATCGCGTTTACCAATAATGGAAATGATAAAGGTATTTCATATATAAAAATAAATAAGTATATGGAAAACATAAAAATATTATATATAATATATAGAAATAGTTTCATCATAATTTCCACCATGAGAGGTGTTAAAAGAAGATTGAACAATCATCGTTTCGTGAGGCAGTAATTCGCCACCCATAGAAACAGTATGTTCTTTAACAATTAGATGAAGGTGTGTGTAAGTGTATCTCGAATCTTTATCATAAAAAAATCCTAGTATATTAAAGATACCAGTGTTTTTACAAAAGAAATTAATAAGAAGAGTTTAGGGGGTTTGAGAATCAAAATAAAACAAAAGAACATAAAAGAAGACATTACCTTAAAATCGGGTAACTCTTTTTTATTTGAGCCAAAGGCTTCCTTGGGAAGACATCTGCCCAAAGTGAGGCTTCTAGGAGTAATAGAGGGAAGTTGAGAGAGTATTTTGGAAGAGTTTTTCCGAGCCAAATTTTTATAAATGTGTGAATAAGGTGGTAGTAGTGGGGGCCTTTTATAAGAGGGGAGGAGGGGCACTCTTGGAAAGTAATGAAATGTTACATTATTATGAAGTGCTTTTCGGATTTCAAAGGTCCCAAAATTATATATTTCGAGGATAAAGTGATAAGTAATCTAAATCTACCCATCCAATAGGTTTTTTAAAAGTGTATGTCTTATATTTTACATTAGCTTTTCAGTTTATTTAAATCGTTAATTAATGAGGTAATCGCTGCATCATCATGGTGTCATAAAAAAATTAATTTATTTAATGACTAAAAATTTTAAAAAAAATATCATGATGTAGTAAATATTTTTATCTTTCTAATTAATATTTATAGTCTAAATGTTAACTTATATAACCTAATTTAATAATTGTTTTAGTAAAAAAACACAAGTTTGTGACAATTTTATTTTTACTTTAAATAAAATGTTATTAATGTCATTTTTTAACCCATGTGGCTACATGGGGTACCCAAGTTGACCCATGGATTATCATGGTCTGCCATGAGTCATCCAATAATGGTAGTACAAGTGTAAGGGTATTTTCATACTTTTATAATATCATTTTTACCTTAAATTTCACTAATTACAATTAATCGTGATTAATTAAACTTAAAAGTTACTATTCACCAAAAAATTATTTTAATCCCATTGAAGCAAATTTTACTTCCTAATGAAAACCATGTATGTCGGATTTTTGAAAATCAAATTACAGAAGTGGTAATTTTTCATTTAAATGAAAAATCAGTTTTTAACTACCTCATAGTGGTTTCACTATTCATCAAAAATTGAAGTTTTTCAGAAAAATACAAAACATTCACCCTAAGATATAATTGATATTTTGAATTAAAAAATGTTGTCTATTTTAAAAAATTACAGACATATATGATTCATTAATTAATTATATAATTAATTCCCACTGTCAGAACAAATAGTCTGTTTTTAAGAAACAATATATATCAAAAGATTGAAAATTGTTTATTTCCAATTTCAAAGTGAAATTAATTCTAATGAATAGCATTGGATAAAATGGAAAAAATATAATATAATTATACTTTGAAACCACTCAATAGTATAATTTACCACTATTAATTATTTTGATAAAAAAAGTTGATTTTAAGTATTTTTCACTATTTATAAAAAATTGGAAGTTCCCAGAAAAATACCAAAAATTCAACTTAGGATAATTTTGATATTCCGAATCCAAAAATGAAGTCCATTTTGAAATATAAAATAGATATAATTTAAAAAAGTGGGTATTAATATTCATAATGGATATTTTGATTGGTCGCGGTGTGTTTGAATCTCGAACATGCGTGCAATGCAAGCTATTGTATTATTGAAAGAGATGCGTATCTTGGAAGACCGAGGTGTTACATTAAGGGTCAAGTGGAGAATGTGATGTGGGGAATATTCATATGTGGAGCTCTAATTAGGGTTGTGTGTGCCTCCAAGGTTTTTATTATACCAAAAGGTAATGGAACCTATATCCCACAAGAATTAAAGACCACTTTTCCTTTGTAACGTCTCATGAAAAAATATTTCCCATCAAATTAACAGGATAATTAGTAGATTCATCACAATAACAGTGTCAAAGGAGAAACATGGATTTTTTCAATGTAAATGTATAAAGGGGGAATTGGAATTAAAAAATAAATAGCGAAGGACAAAAATTAAAAGATATTGGGTTCAAATTTTATGATATATGTTTACATGAACATGGAATTTGATTGTTTTGAATGGAGATTTATCATCAAAATCATGAGGGAATTTTCCTCAAAAAATAGTTTCATGTTATTTGTTATAGATTTCGTTCTTCACTATGGATCACCATTTCCATAATATAGAGGATATTTATAATCTTCATATCTATCTTTGTTGTTATAAAATGATTTCTCACGTCTCATATTATAATTATTTTAGCTCATAGTTTTTAACTGGTAATGTTAAATTAAACATGGTGGATAAGAAGATTATTCTCTTTTTAAAACAGTTTCAGAAGTGGAATAGTGTCTCACCTCATGTTTGTTGATGGTATGTTTTTTTATTAATTTAAATAATAGTTCAATTAGAAGTTTAAACAAAATAATGGATCCCTATGGGATCATCTGTTACTAATTAATAAGTTAGATGAGAAGGAGTGTGTTCATATCTAAAAAAATCCAACAGGCTTATTATGATGACTCAGGACAATTTAATCATGGAAAGGTGGAAACATCCAATGGAATACTATGGAGATCATATATAAAATGGGGGGGGGGGTCAAAAAGAATACCTTTCCAGATACAATTATTGTGATTATAGGGAGAATATACAACTCTAAGAAAAAATTTAATTCATTTGGATGACAAATCATCTTTATTAATTGTGTACTTACCTCGATACAAAAAAATGTGTTTCCTATCACCAAATTTATCAAATAGACTATTGTGAATATAGAGTAAACCATGACTACATTATTATGAGATTTTTAACCAATCAGATTCTATCAGTTCGAATTATGGAAGAGGATTGCATGAACAATCGATGGAGGTGGAATTGGTGTTCTTTGGGTAGAAGAATCCATTCACACCATGCATGAAAAAATGGTGTCGGACATCATCGATGGAGATTCACATTGGGAGGGATTCATAAGGAATGTGTATGGGAAATATTAGAGTGAGTATTACCATAGAACAAGGAGACATTATAAACTTTTTTTTTCATTATAGATCACTTGGAAGAGCATAAGAATTGAACACAAGCAATTGAGGGCCATGAACACAATTTTTTATAGGAGAATTGGATTGGTGGGATAATATTTTTTCTATGATGTCCATATTTAAATATTTTTTATATGGAATCCTTTTTATTCCAATCTTCTTTGATGATAGGCTGAATAAATATTTAATGAAAATCCACCAGTATATAATTCATGTTGATGGCCGGGATAGATGTGTTTTTTTGGGGATGATGTCATGAAATTTTAGTGGTTAAGAGTTTAAACTAATGATCCATGTAATAATATGAGATGTTGAATTGGAAAAAAAGATTTTTTTGAAGTAAATTCTACTTAAGTTGTATTTTATTTTTTTGGATAATGAAGAACCATTCTCTTCATATCGATGTAAAATGTGGAATGAAGGGGAGTAGTCTTGGGATCCAAATTCCAATGTTATACATGGCCATAATAGGAGACATTGTGGCATATGTTTTTCCAAGGTGACCTGAAAATGGAAATTTGGAAACATATGGTGAAATTTATTATCATTAATGGGGGAAGGGATACATTTGAGATTTAATTGAGTTATTTTTTAAGGGAGTTAGGAAATAAATTATAGAACTAAAGATAAGTGGTGTGGTTTTTTTATTGTGTGTTGGATCTTGTGGGTGGAGAGGAATAAAGAGAGAGATGGTAAACATATTTTTTCCCTGGTTTTGGTGAAATCTATAATCAAAGAACATGGACCTCATATCAAGGGTGGGGTTTATTCTACCATATTTATAGGAATCATTAAAATGATGAATTGTAACATGTATATTTTTGGAAAAAGTAAGTATAAAAGGGTGTAAATTGGTAGCCTGCAAACACATGTATTAAACTGAATGGGGATATATCATGTGATTCTGGAGAAATAACAGGGGATCCTAATTCGGGATAATATGGTGTCGTTTTTTATAGGATTCAGATCAATTTTTAGACCAAGATATTTAAAGTAATCAAAGGAAATGTCAATGATTACTTGTATTAGGCAATGGAATATTTACAATATTCATATTTTCATCTCAGTCATATATTGAGAAAAAATATAGAAATCACATGTTTTTCAAATTAGATTGTCCTAATCATTACACATGATTTTAAACATAATAATCCATTGAATCTTTTTATTAGGTCTCAATAAAAATTGAATTAATTTCTTTCTTTCATGAATATATTTTTAGAATCACAGTCTCTAAGTAAAAAAATAATTTGAAAATTACATTTGAAATTGTTTTTATACTAATTATTAAAAACTCATATATGATTTCCAAAATCAATTCCAATAATTTTTTCATCAATTCTTTTATAAGGCCCATGTATGATATGGATTCCTTATAAAAAATAACTTATTTAAAAGATGAAAAAATGTGTTTTATTTTTTCTTTATTTATTATTTTTAGTAAAATTACTTATGGAGGAATATGTCCAATCATAGGTGGAAGGAGGTATAAATCCTGAATTACTTAAAAACAATTATTCAATGAATTGTGTTGCAAAATTCACTTAACAAAAGGAACTGCCACCCAAATAATATTACTAAATGGAACTCATTTATTTTCTCAACATATCTAATTCATTTAATGTAACTTTATTATCTAGAACATTTACATCATTATATGTAAAATGTTCATAGTATTTAGTCAAAAAATTATCTTCATGATTATCATGGTTACATTCCCTACACTATTACTGGATGGAGCCTGAATGTTAAATAAATAATTTAAATCATAAATAATATTTATAATTATTTTATCCTTACCATTTTTCTTTATAAAACCTCAACATCCAATTGTAATGGAAATAAATCCATTAATAATTAAATCAATCATTAAAATGAATGTTAATTCCTTATGTTAAATTTTTATAAAAACAATTGGACTATATATTATACAATTATTAGATATATTTCGTAATCATAGACTGTTTTACATAAATATTAATTAGCACCTTTGACAGGATAATCTCAATTTATTAAATTTGAATTAATTTTCTCAATAAATAGAAATTATTTCCCAGTATATATGCTTAATTTTTAATGTAACATAAAATTTATTTATTATTAAATTTTTACATATTATGATTTATATTTTTCAAAAAACATAATGAATATTAGGAACTATATAATTAGAGTTAGGAATCGGTAAATTCATGGGAATTTTTTAAAAATAATGAAATATAAAGGTAAAATATAGGTAATATTGTGATAATGTAAATTTGTATCAATGATATAATCATGTAAAAAATTTCACATCATTTGTAAGGCATCATAAGACTAGACTAAATGTTTTAAAAATTTAATGTAGTGATGAAATAAAATTATGAAATTGTAAAATCTATATTTTGTATGAAATTTAAATCTATGTTAAAAAATTTATTTTTAAATTTTAAAAACTGATTTGGTGTATTTAGTCAACAATATTTAAATAATAACCAATTTTTATTGAAATATTTGTATTTATATATATTAATTATTATATACAATATTATTTTTTCAAAGATTAATTTTTTTCATCAAACAATATAATGATGATTATATATTTTATTTTTTACAAAAAAACAAATCATGATAATGGTTAATGTGTTTTGTATAAGTGATTATCGAGTAGATAAAATATAAAATGATAATTTAAATAGTATGGATCAAATATTTTTTATTTTCATTAATATTTTTTAATAGAAAACAACATACATAAATATATATATTCATAATAAATCTGATAATCAATTCAATGAATGTGTGAATTTAAAAATATAACTGTTATTTGATACAAAAATCATGTTATGGAAGGGAATGTATGTGTATCTAAGGAAAGAAAATAAATTATATCTAGAGATTACTAGTCTGTATGATGTTACAAAATTACATGGTATTATACATAACATAATAGAAATGAAAAAAATTATTAATGAAAAAAAATTAATGAGGAAAAATTGATACAAAGACAAATTGTGTCGTGATAATTTAAATCAAAGAAATATAAATCATTAGCACATCATTTTTTTAAATAAAGTTAAAACCCCCCATACACACATTTATTCTTATATAATCCAATATGAAATAAATTTAAAATATAAAAGATGTAAAAACATATGTTCACAACCCCACATAAATTCTATATAAAAAAATTGAGGAATATTGTCAATATTTCATCATCCATGTTTAACTAACAAAGATAGATTTAAAATCATCTCATCATCCTAAAATAACAAATATAAATCTTTTTTTGATGGTATATTTAAGCCCAAACAAACCAAATAATCAATTTAAATAATGTTTGTAATATTTGTTTCCTCATTGGTCCCACTAAATGTGAAAATCAGAGAATTTGATAATTAGAAGTTGTAGCTTTTTGAATTTTTGTGTTAGTTGAGGTATCATTTTTTTAGAGTCAAATTATAATTTTGAGGTTTTATGATAGAATATTATTTGTTTATATAAATTGTTTGATGTTCAGTCTAAGGATGGTGGTTTGAGTAGGTTGTAAGGAGGTGTTTCCTATAATATTTTACTAAAAATGACACTAGATATCTGGTTATTGCTCACACAGTATCCAGTGGGGTTGGTTCTGGTGGTGAGACTTAATGGGTGACAATAGATACCTTAATGGTCTAGAATGATTTTATTACCGAAAAAGGGTATTATAGACATTTTCATTCCTTATATTTATGACAATTGTGCTTCATTTGAAATCATTCCTTATTCTATTTTCATGAGCCATTCTTTGAATCTCTTTGAATCTATTATTTACCCCCTTTAAATCGCATAGACAATGTTTCATTCTAAGTAATTTTTGAAATGAAATAATTATAACATTTATATATTTTTCTCTTTTTCATAATTTAATAATTATATCTGATAAATAAAAACTAAATCCTTTAACCAAAATGTATAGTGTCTTTAGAGATTACAAACATTGATGTATTATTACAATTAATTTCTATATCTCCGCCCACAAAATTATTTAAAAATTTCTTTCTTATATATATATTAGTACATATAATTTACTAGGGAAATGGGAAACATAATGCTTAGTGAGATGAAATTCTTATTAAGGGAAAACTCTATCATTGATAAATAAAGGGTAATATTATAAGAATCTAAGAAAACCTAGACATGGGATACCAACATTAAATTATTAGAGTTACATATACAGTTTTATGGGAGGTTATATAACATCAAAAGGATCATTAGAAAAGCATACCAAAAAACATGGTGTAAAAAAACCTAAGAGTTTAATTATGATCCATGGATTATAAAAATGGTATGTAACATAAACAAAAACATTGGAAAATATTTTCATAATGAATATATCTAAACACAATCATGATCTCACATTGAGTTTTGAATTTGAATAAAAAAATTATACCCACTCACAAATTTTTGAATATATTTGAAATAAATATTATCAAAAAATAGATTTGGGAAAATAGATAAATACAATTATTTATATCCATTATGATTGAATAAATAATTATACATAAATAAAAATTTCATGTCATTTCATTTCCTCCTGAATATTTTATGGTATGCAACATTCGGTTGCACGAACATCATGTATTCATGATTTCCATCATTTTTGCATTGAATATTATACCCGTGGTTGGGGTATTTTTTTCAATTTGAGAATGAGTAATGCTAATTTAAAGTATATCATAAAATGATCCTCCCATGGAGTGAGTTCTATATGGACACGTAATTGGTTCTAATGATTATAAATATCTTCCTTAGTCCTTGGGGCTTCCACTGTTCAGTGTCTCAGATGAAAATTGGTATTCCATGTCAATATTGGTATTTTGGAAAGAATCCTATAAATAAGAGAGTGATGTGACACTAATTCGACATGTGACTGAAAACTACATAGTTGTTCATAATTCTTCCATCACATGTATGATTCTCAATACATCATTGCAATATCTGTTTCATAGCAACTTTTCTCAAGAATCGATCAGCAGACTACATCATGAGACTATTTTTCACTATATAAGCACATGAATTCTTTGTATATGTACTTATTTAAATTAAATAAGAAATTATTCCTATTATTTTTCTTTAATAATGACACATTTTCATTGTTGTATAGATTTAATAAAGGTTCCACATGATCTGTCGGTTCAGTTTCATAATAACTTGATGCTTATTTGGTTTTTGTGACCATCTCTAGGTCATGTGATTGAAAGTATTATAAAATATCACACTATTGAAATATGATTTTTGGTTCATGTGATTCACGAGGACTATATGAATTCATGAATTCTAGAATAAATTTATGGTATATGGATTTTTCATGAAGTTTTCCATGTTATGAAGGTCTGCTAACTGATCCCCCCTCCCCACCTGACATGTGCTTATTTCTCTAAACAAATGGCTTCCAGTTTGTGTATAGCATCATGAGTGACCAACCACATGGCTATTATTGTCATGAATTTCAACGATATCCCTCTATATTAAGTTCCTTATAAAAATGATATTTCAACATACCTTTTTAAAGATATAAATCAGAGCTACCCATTGTCACAATGATTGCCTCTGTATGGCTTTGGTCATTGGGATGATGCCATCATGCCCACACTCGACAATAATCTCCCATCATAATAGCTTCATTATTCACATAGTTGTATTCAAATGAATAATTATTAATATTATCAATTGTTTACAGAACCACTTTATGTTATTTAATATATATTTTATAAAACCTCTTTTGGTCTAGATGGTCTTTTTCTTCCCCATCAAACAATTTTTCAGTGTTATTTGAGATTACACATCTCATATTTGAATGATATAATAAGTGTTTGGAGTTAATAGTTTCACATTAAGTAAGGAAGAATCTTTTTGATGAATTTGAATGGAATCTTAAGGTTAGGCTGAGATTTATGCAATTATTCAACCAACTATGAGTTTTCCACCTTTACATGGAAACATTGCTATCCTAGTTTCCCATGTACTGTTACCTATAACTCCTCAGAGAGCTGACAAAACACTAGTTCCCAAGTATTAAATCTTTAAATATGTCTCGTGGTGAAGTTTGTATTAGTCATTGATATTATAATTAGTTATGAGTGATACATACTCTTAAAGTCATGTAAGATCAATTTTTCTCTTATATAGGCAATTGGGATGACCATAAACAAACTCTAGCCTTGGAATGAAACATACTCAATATTTTTTAGGTCTGATAAGGAAGAATATAAACCTTTACATGATAATTTATATCAATAATTGGATTAATACATTCTTATATTGAATTTTTACTCATCCAAGAGCTAATTTCCCCCCATCGATTTCCTTCTCGATGAGAGAGAATAAGCGCTTATTGGTCCATTTGGGAATTGGGGGAATACCCCTCATGGGGAAACTGGGTGAGACGTAATGTATCCTAAAGTATTCGGTTTGTGGGGTTTCTATATATGTTTCTAAATGGATGGATTCTCTCTTATAGGGATCATTCATACATTTTCGAGTATTTACATTGGTAATGGTGTCCCAATCAGTATATGGTTGGCCTTGCAATCTAGTTTTTTCAACTCTTTCCCATATTTTCTGACTTCATAGTCAAATTAATAAGGACATAACCTATATTGGATTGTTGGAAAATTAAAATTATTATTCATATAGATAGGGGATCATTTTCATTGTTATAAATACCAGAATAATATACATATCTTAGATGATTCATTCCATCCTAGTCTACTAGATGTCTCGTGGATCAAGGAGAAGTCACTTGATTCTGACGAGGTTATTTTCATGTTTATTTGGAATGATTATCGAACTTCACGCCTTATTATGTACAGACCTTACATATTTTTGGTAATAGAATTGGATCACTTAATGAGAGGTCATAAATGATCTCCCTCTAAGGTGGGGGTTCATGTGAAGGCATGGACAAGATTATCCCAAGTGATTCATATACCATTATCAGTTTTCCTACCAATTTGGATTAATTCAAAGGATTTGTACTACTAACCAAGATATCTTGTGGGGGAGACGCTATCCTGATCTCATTTTTTAGTTTTGGATTATGATAACACATGAGTATAAAAACTATGAAATCATTTTTCCCCTAATAATACCCCTTTATTTTTATATTGGTACAATGACCAAGAATGTGTGGTTGCATATTCGAGCAGTGCACAACCTCGATTGGCCATTCATGTGGAAAATAACTTCACTACAAAAATAGGAGTATATTTTTTAGTTTTGGAATTGATTAATGGATTTGGAGTTCTTTCAGGGAAGGGTTCTCACCCTAGTGATTAGTATCCCCTTACATGGGTGAGATTTATTAAGGAGTTTAGACCATAAGTTCATGTGTTGGATGATGCATCAATTGAGAGGAAATCACATGATACTTCTTCCCCTATATTTTATATATCTAATCAAATCCCAATTTCATCAAAGTTTTTGATTGATCATGATCAGTCCACCATTATTCTTTTTAATGTACATAATCCATTTTCTATAGAGGAGTACGAATAATGTAGAATAATTTGGAAGTAGATCCCTACCCCAATAATTGAGACTACTATGGAGATTTTTCATGATCAAATGAATGATATTAAATCTCTTTATCATATTGGGGGAATCCAATAATGAACTCCAACCATTATATGATATCATGATTCAAATCACAATGAACAAGAAATAACATTTTAATATAGATAATTACCTTTGTAGTTTATATGATGAAGGTTCTCTAGCATACTCAATAGTGTAAGTGTCTGAGGTTCATGAGAAAGGACATCACACATCATATCAGTTTTGTGATCAAATGTATCTCTTGACCACATAGATATAAAAGTACAAAGCACATGTAAATGATACAAAATACCATCTTCTAACATCAATATCTTTATTGATATCCATTGAAAAATTAGTTGAACAATTATCTTAAATTATTTATATTATTCATCCTAATATGAATGTAGAGGAGGTTGATTTAATAACACTTTACCATTCCAATAATTCATTCCTCCAAAAATTAGATGATTTGGAAAATATCGAAAATTGTATTTTATTGTGATCCTACCATAGAGAATATATGTAGGATTTTTTTGGAATGTTTTAAGAGTAAATTTTTAATGTGGAGACTTATCCATAATTTTTCATTATATTAATAAATAAATATTTCTAGAATGATTCATGTTAATGTTAGAATTTACATTATTTCATATGTGAAGGTAATTTTAGTTTTCTTGATAAAATAAGGATCATCAATAATACAGATCCTTTACATAATTTCATGTAAACCCAAACTTTTTTATTTTCATTTTTAAATAAAAATATATTTCTCTCGATAATTTCTCATTAATTCCCATAGACTTTAGATTACTCATTGATATATATACTCTGGTTGAATTGATATCTGCTAATTTAAATGGATAATTTGCTTAATATATATATCTTTGAGGGATAATACACTAATTTTATTTATGAATTCAATAGACATAACAATAATAAATTATATTTTTCAGGGGAAAATATTGATCCTTATATGTTTAGTATCTTTTAATTTTTATATTTACATAACATATACCTATGATTAATATAAGGTGTTATGTCTAAAAGTGGATTAGATAACCAATGAAGGGCGCTGAATCTGGTTATGGATATTATTTTTGAACATCTTCCTACCTCATTTGATCCTGACCTCTTTATTTGTAGGGTCACATCATAAGGTCATTTAATGTTAATGCTGATCATGTTCATTCCAATTTTATTTGATGATAATGCACATAAAGTAAAACAATAAAGAAATTACAAGGACACAACAATTTTTACTTAGTCCACCCTCACATGGCTATATATAAAGAGAATACAATGACAATATTCTGATTGTAGAAAATTTACTAAGGCTCATAGTCAATAATGGTGTTTGGGATAGATCACTTTTATGCCCAGGATCAATGCCTTTACAAGATTTTGGGTCTCCTGACTATATTCTCAAGGCTCACTCCATATTTCTTTTTCACTAGCTCACTACTGGTGGAAGGGATCACCATCTTCCTCTAACATTTCTCATAACTCATGAAAGTTATCCAATAATATTTTATGGACTTATAGGTCCCACATAGAATATAGACATGTAGACTGATTCGTTTTCATGAATACATGCATCATCAACTATAGTTATACTCTATTTTGATGTTCTATTTTCTCCCATAGATGAAATACACATTCTTCATACTATTATTTATCCAAATTTTTATTCATGAATAGTATAAGTCCCATTGTAAACAACCTAATTCCTCCAAAAACTATGCTACAATGAGTACCACATGCGCTTTGGGGACCACCTCTCCTCTATGGGCTTCCATTGCTTCATAGTCTATCTCTACTTCATCATATCACCTATTCTTACAACATCGGTGAACTGCCTCTGTGTACAGCCTCTGCATACTACTTCCACATACCACCCCAGCATACCACCACCACTTATAAATAAATCCTTCTTTCACTGAATACTTCTTCCGTAGACCGCTTCTTCATCCACCTACCAAGTCCTCCTCCTTGGACCACATTCCATTGTGAGATTTAGAGCCCCACATAAAGACATTAATATAATTCTCCCACGAACCACCCCAATTTTCAGAATCCTGCCTCACAAATAACATCAGACATTTCTGAATTTCTTCTCAAAGTGATGATTACGTATAATGATAATTTCTCTTTTTAATGATGGGAATAACACTAATTATAAAGAAAAATAGATATAAAAATATTTATAATCTATTTTACCCAACCATTTGATGTGTTATAGTGTTCACATCATATTGAGCTTCCTGTGAACTATTTTTCATATGTGTTTATGTACCACCACTCTTCCTTCACAGTGGATGATATCTTCCAAGAATGAAACCCTTCACAGATCCTAAAATCACCTCCTCAATTATGAAAATGAAAATACATCCCACATATCACATGACATCGTTCAAATACCATCCTCTTGTAAACCTCAAGCCTTTTTGTGAACCATTTTCCCTATGCAGTCTATGTACCGTGCATTGTGGTTTGAGAACCTTCCTTCACGGTCCGGATACCATTTCTATGTGAAAAAATATATTTTTCCAATTTTCCATTTCCATTATGAATACTCCTTATAGAAAAACATTTTTTTCCAATACCAAAACTCATGATTTTGAGTCCCAAAAATTTGGCGGACACTATGAAATTACACAACCATTAACACATACTTCAAAAAACACCAACCATACCCATTCATGATAATTATAAATTTTCAACAAACATAATCATACCCAATAACTATGATAGGACACCTTGATATATTTTTTCATAAAAAAATTCCCCTTTTGGTTTTTTTGAAAACTCATTTAAAACATGATACCTTATTAATGATTCTCCCATATTCTACCCACATTTTCTTCCTAGTATTAAGATAGTGATTATGGATTTACTCAGAATATAATCTATGACTATATGATCCATGATATACATTAGAACCAAATGTATAATGTAAATATCGTTAATTAATCACTTCCTTCCATGACAAAACAATTATTCTTCATTCATCAAAAATCTCAGATATCATGATATGTATCCTTTAATCAATCACTTCTAGCAATGTCAAATTTAATACTCCCCTTATATCATTGATCCACCTTTCTACTTCTCCCCATGTCTTTAATATAACATTTTCTCCCATTTAATATCCATAATTTCTCCCCCTTTTACAATGATGCTGAAGGTCAGTATGTTTTTTTCTAAAATAGGGTAAAGAAAAAGCAATAGTATAGTAGGGAAAAACACTTCGTACCTCAGGGAGAGGGGGTCCCACAACCACATTTTCATGTACGGAGAGTCGATTGAGCTACAAGAGACAGTCGATGTTATTCAAATGATTATTTAGCACTAGTGGAAAATGGGTTTATACCCACGCAGAGTTATGATGGTTTATAAACCATTGGGATATGTGATAAATTGTGTTCTATTCCTACGGTTTTGCTAAAATTGTCCGTATACATTACCGATTTTATAATTTTATCAGGATCCCTCTTGATTTTTCATCCCCCTATGTGAACCCACCCCGACCTCGGCCTCATGTACCTCTCTTCCCCACCCTAACCTCGACCTAATCAACCTCCTAGCCTCCACCTCATATCCCCCAACCACTCTCATCTCTATCTCCACTGGTGATGTTCCCCCCCTCCACCTCTAAGATCCATCTCCTCCAAATATGTTCCCCCTCCCCCCTTGGATCCCTCTCCTGGGACATCCCCCTACCCTCTCGGCTTTCTATCCTCTAATAATGTCATTTTCCCGATCTACAATCATGTGTGAGACCCCCTATGGTCAAACAGACTGCATGACGTTCCCCTCTCTCGGCTCCCTCTCCTCCCACCATATCTAATAAATTTCTTGAGAGTTATTGGTTGGTACTTCTAGGTAAGATTTCATTTTCCTTAATTCCTAATATTCTTATTGTTTTTTCTCTCCAGTTGTTAGATTTCATTAAGATGATCCCTATGGGTTTTGAGGTCCCCTGATTCTAACATTGAACCTTTTTTCTTGGGGGTATCATGGTTCTCTCAAGTAACCATGGGTGTGTTTTGGCATCTAATGCCAAAGGAAAATTGGTTTGGATAGTGTTGGTTCATCTTCAACCATTTGATGTTGGTTTATTCTTCTCTCTTTGTTTGGACCAATTTAATTTGGTGATTTTAGGGATTTATGTGTTTGTGAAAAATCTAAATTATGTATGAATTTCATGAATAAATTTACATTACATCTTGAATATCTATTTGTGAGTTTTTGTAGCTCATATTATTTGTATACGTTCAAGATTCATCCTTTGGTATAATCATTTGATGTTTGTTTATTGATGGGTGAGTGGGAATATGTTGTGAAATATGATATTGTAAAATGGATATATTGGTATAATTGATTTTTTATTCTGTTTTGTTATATGCTATTATATTTTTATACTTGTCCTAATGTAATAAAATTTATGTCATGAAATTGAACAACTGTAATATTGGAATTTCCTTTTTGAGGATCTCATAAATACTCATATGAGTCAGTTTAGTCCCTAAAAACTAGGATATGGAGAAATTTAGATATTTTGATACTGATAAAAAACTAACTAATGAAATACTTCTTGATGTTCAAAATAGCGGTCCTGAATATATGTTGTCATTAGTGGTTGAAGTCCAATAGAGTGTAAAATATAATATTTTCTTATACATTCATGGAATTCAGCTATCATGAGTGGATCAAGTATGGATATATGATCTCAAAATTCAATTACATATTGCACAAAGATAAGAAGGTTGAAATTTTTATATCATCAATTTTCATATAGTGGATTTTTTACCCAAATGATATCGATATTTCATATGTTCTTGATTGATTGTTTTACAAGCATGTTTACTAATATTATTGATTACAAGGACAACATTAACAGATGTATGTTATTCCACATTTGGTATTATAATTTCAAATGTCTAATCTCATGGATGATCTCTTTAGTGATTAGGTAATGGATACACTCCCCAATCAAGACATCACCCATGGTCTTTATGGTTTCATTAATAGAATTTTCATGAGTTAGTGGGATTTTCATGAGTTAGTGTGATTTTCATGAGTTAGTGGGATGTTTAGAATTTTGATGTATATCTTGAGGTGGGGAAATTTTTATAACATCATACATTCCTATGGGTTCTAATTATCAAATTATTATGCTTATCCCAAAATATAAAAATGATTGAAAGGCCAATGATTTCAGGACCATTCCTAATGGATTCCAATTTTCAAATTCTCAAATTATTATTCTTATCCCAAATATAAATTTATTGTATTGGGTTCTAAGTTGCATGACCCAAATTGACATGAAATAATCTAAACTAAACGAAAATGATATTAACCAAATGTAATCAAACTAAATTAATTATGACCCATATGAATGAAATAGTCTAAGATAATATAAACAAAAACATGAAAAACAAAATCTAATGAAAATGATTCAAACAAACTTGTATCTAACAAAATAAAACTAAACTCAAATTCGAGCTAAACTGATTATATATTATTAATAGGATTATTAATTGTTAATTAATAGGAATTTACTATTTGATATTATCACTTTTCAACTTGGATATGTTTCACCCTTTCTTATAGAAACATTATTTTACCCATGATCATTATCGTTATTATATATTTGGTGGTGACATGTATAGTCACGGGATATAGGTATGTTTTTGTTTAGTTTTTATTTTATTTTCTTTATCTCATTGGCACTTATCCCTTCTACTACATTCAATTCATATAGGGTAGTGTTGTTATCCTGACTAGTTGATGTAGATCACTTGTATACTGTAATACCATGAGGTGTGAGTGTGAGGAAACCTTGGAAGCTAGAGTAGACTTGCAGTCTTCTATGATATGGAATTGTTTTTCTAATACATTTTGTGGTAATATTTCTATAGTATGTTGGAGTCATGAAATAACTCCAAGTGTCTCCATGAAATAGAATAAATAACCCCTAGGGTCTACATACATCGTATCACCCTCACATGGGTTGGCCACTCACCCAATACTATCAAACATATCCTAGTATATCCTCTAAATCACATATTATAGAATAATATCTCAAGGATTATCCCATGCCTCAATGCACATATCACCATCCAACAAGACAAAGAGTATTATTCACCTCATGATTTTCCTAGTCACAAAGAACCCCATGTCAAACCCATCTATATTCTTATCTCATCCACATATGAATAATCTAGGGTTCCTCGAAACCATCCTAGTCACCATTCACTAACCATAATTCTCATCCCACACACTATAGTCTTCTCTGGGTATGTCGACCATTCATTAGAAATATTCTCAATAATCTAGTCAAGAACCTAATCAAAATCATGTATTATAACCAATCCCCACTAACCAGGTTATATCCAAAGCTAAATTTCACCAAACCTATTGGAATTATAATGCCAATCTGTCCGAAAATACCCAATACCCACACTATCATCTCATCCTTCATTTTCATAGTTAAACTATTGAATCATTAAATTGAGTAAAAAATTCCATAATAAATTTTATAGATTCAGAGGGACCATCCCAATCTACGAACCCACCAGGATTCCAATCCATCCTCATATGTATTTCCTCATCAAATGCTTGATGTACTATTGCCACACATATCACTATAAGGGCCAATCCTCTTGGGAATTTATTTCATGATCTAAACCCTAATCTAGTCCATACATATATTATCCCAATTACAAGACTTGTGTTAGACCACTCATATCCCAATTGATATTTTATCCAATTGTAGACCTAGCTACAGGTCGATTTCATTTCTATAAAATCTCTAAATAACCTTCTCTTAACATAGGCAGCTTTTGAACATCATATATATGGGTCTACTATGTTAATCTATTTCTTTTTATCTACCATACATAGAGTCTATGACACCCATGAAACATAGTTATAATCAATCCGTTGGAAATATATGACTGAAAACATGTCTCTCCTCTCCTCTAGAGATGTCCCCTGACCCCTCATCCTCTCCAGTCACGTGTGAGACCCCCACAGTGGAACACCCTTACCAACATACCCCCTTATTAGCTCCTTTCCCTCCAGGAATTTATACGGAATTTATTAAGGTTTATTCGTTGGTATATTGAGGTATGAATTCATCTTCTTTAATTCTTCAATTTCATATAGTTTAATTCTCTCCCATTGTCATGTTTCATTCGGTTGAACCCTATGTGTTTTGAGGCTCTATGATTATAACATTGATCTATGTTTCTAGGGAGGATCATGGTTCTTTTAGGTCTACCTCAGATGTGATTTGGCATCTACTGCCGAAGGC
Source organism: Viscum album (assembly GCA_963277665.1). Taxonomy (NCBI): domain Eukaryota; kingdom Viridiplantae; phylum Streptophyta; class Magnoliopsida; order Santalales; family Viscaceae; genus Viscum; species Viscum album. Next base: position 911,494,352 of record OY728148.1, read on the forward strand.
AATGCTGTTTGGACTATCTTGGTTCATCTGCCACTATTTTCTATTATTTGAGGTTGGTTTATTCTACACTCTTTTTATGGAAAAATTTAATTTGGAGTTTTTGTGAGTTATGATCCCACGAAAAATCTATATTATGTATTAATTTCATGAATAAGAATACTTTATATCCTATATATCTATTTGTGTGTGTTTGTAGCTCATATTATATGTATATGTTCATAATTCATCCTTTGTTATAATCATCTCATCTTTTTTTATCCATGGGATACTTGGGATACGGTGAGAAAAATGATATTTTACAATGGATATATGGGTATAATTGTTTTTATTCTATTTTTGTATGTGATATTATATTTTTCAACATGGCATAGTGTATTTTTTATTTTAATTTCATTGAATTTTAATTTTATGATTCATTTTTTAAATTTTAATTGATGTTAGAAATGTGCATATCATTTGTGTTATTTATCTCTTTTAATTTTGTTTATTTGATAAATCATTGATCTCCAATTTATGGGTGACCCATTCAATATTCTCAATAATGGACTCAATTCCATTAACGTAGTCATGAGGATGCATTTTGAAATTCTATCCACATGAATTAGGAATAAAATTTCACCACATGTTATATAATAATTCAATGATAGATGATTCAGGTCCAACAACAGTGATAAGTGTAATTAATAATTATTCATCATTATATAGTGTTTAATTTGATAATATTTCCACTAATTATATTATTTAAACATATATTGTGTAAATGATAAAATATTTTATTGACTTCATGCATTGTGTGAATTAAATTGAAATGTCTGAAGGTAAAATTAGAGAGAAAGGTCTCATATGACCTTCTTATGATTTTCTTTATATGATATCATTCATTTATATATTTTTTTTTCTGGATATGGAACCAATGGATATAATTATTAATATGGATTTATTGATTATTATTAATTCCATGATCGACTATAACCCAAATGAATGAAATGGTCCAAGATAATATAAACAAAAACAAGACAAAATAATTCTAATTGAAATGTTCCAAATAAACTTGTATCGAACAAAACCAAACTAAGATGAAACTCAATAAAAACTAATTATATACCATTAATAGGAAGATTAATTGATAATTAATAGCAATTTACTATTTGATAGTATCATTTTGAAACATGGATATGTTTCCCCCTTTCTTGCAGGAACATGATTTGACCCATGGGGCATTGTGGTTCTTATATGATGGGCATTGACATGTATACTCATAGGAGACATGTATGTTTTAGTTTAGTTATGATTTTATTTTCATTATTACATTGTTAAATTATGTCTTTTAGTGGTTTCTATGGAAATAGGGTAGTTATATTCTGTGAAGGGGTCCAAAAGGGGTTCAGATTATTTTTGTCCTCCGGCTTTGATCCAAGGTAAGATTTTATTGTTACTACTTGTCTCACAACTCATGTATTTGGGGGTTTTAGTGTTTTGGACTCCATGTTGTGTTTTCAATATGGAATTTGATCATTTTGTGTTGGTTTGGGTGGATTTGGTTCTCAAGTGCAAATCTAGGTAATGCTTTAATGCCATAGGTTGGTTTCTCATTGGTTATGTAGCATCCTTTATGTTTTTTATATTTCCTAATATCCTTTGTGTAGTGCATTGATCCCTACTCGTTTGTTATGAGTCTCCGTGTAAAGGGATAATCGCCTGTGTGTAAATAAGTATGTAAGTATATGTATGTGGGTTCCCCCATTATTCGTATAGTCAACCATGGTATTGATTATGCATGTATTGGGATAGGTGATACCATGTATATATATATATATATATTTATATGTAGTTTAGTGGAGACTGTATATTCATAAAATCATATGTGCAAGGATACCCTTGAACATGCTCATTTACATGTGGGTGTGTTCATAGGGGATATGTGTCCTTTCAAGTGTGCGAATGTGTGTATACATATTGGAGGAGCAACAAATTTTAGTTAGAATGCTATAAGAGCTAATGTGGATGGCTTGGATCCACCTTGATGTAGGGTACCTCTTCCAACCTCTTTAATTCAATAATTCTTTAAATTAAATTTATCTTATTTCATAATAATGGTTAATTATATTTAATTTCATATATTGAATAGGTTTTATTCAATATAATTGTTTCATATGATAAAAAAATTCATGTTTTTATAATCAAACCCCTCCAAAGGAGGTGCGCTGTTTGAGAAAACTCGCAGTGATAGTAATGTTGATCTAGTTGCGTAACTTGTCGCATTTTATTTATTCTAAATGATTTTTAGAAAAAATGTTAAATATAATTAAATGATTTTTTGGTTAAAGTAAGGCCATAATTTTATAATAAAACATCTCCAATAGGCATTGTCTTCTAAACCAAAGAGTAGTGCTATTTATTTGTATCATTTTTTGATTTGGATAGAGTTTTTCATATGCCACTTATTGGACTTTGTTTTGGGGATAAATAGTTTTGTTTCATTGAATAATATAAATTGTCTTATCATACACATTTAGCTAAAATGACATTTCTCGAGTAGGCATATTACTTGACCATAACACTTCTCTTTTCACCATTTGAATATAATAAATGAAATTTCTATGTTTAGGAGAAGTGAATGAATATGTAAATGGTTTGTGTAGGGTGTATGATTATTTTCCATCATTTAGTTTCCCATTAGAATATTTTTCTTAGTGCCACTCACTACAACATTCTTGAAATCCCGTATTATAGAATATTAAATAGTTTTTTTGTTCTGACGTGTTCATTATAAACTTATATTATAGAGAAACCCATTTTTGGGGTTTTCCTAGCCTCTTGTCCACCCATTTGTATGTTTATCCTTTACAATATATCTAAGAACACCGATGGTGTCATTTTTTAACACCTTTTAGGCTTATGGTGCTCCCCACGGAAAGCTTCATCTTACCACCACCAATTCATATTATTTTGTGTCTCCTCCATTGAATATTCATATTTAAACATTTATCCAAAGTTGTAAGGAGATGAATTAGAGTGGGGACACTCACTAAAGGCATTATTGTCACTTGGTTGGACCATTGTATAACGAAGTATAGAAATATGTTGTATATATACCTATGTCATTTCCCTAATCATTTTTGGAAATATAGGTCTCTTGGTGTATACAGATATTTTAGTGGAGAAAAATGGCTAAGTGTTCATGGTGTCCAATGTTTTAAAGGGAATATTTCATAATGTGATGTTTCATACATTTCTGTGAAGGTAAAAAGAATTTTTTTGAAACACAATTCAAAAATGGGTTTCTATGTTATGAGATTTAGGATTTTAGAAGTAATGTTTGAATAGTTTTGTATGTAATAGATATTCAGTTTGAGGATCAAAAGATTTCCAAAGTTATGGAAAATGTCGAGAATTAAAATGGATGAATTCTCACAAGATATTCAGATATTTTTAGGTGGCGTATTTAAAAGGGGATATCTGCACACTATGTGCATCTTCTAGATAGAAATTTTAATGCTTTTTATAGATGGAGTGTATTTATATTCATTGAAGGATCTAGAAGGGAACTAGAGGTGGCTACGTGGTTTTCATTGTAGTGGAGGGATATTGGGGTAGTGGAGAGATTAATTAGTATGTTTCATTTTTTACTCCTTTATACATTTTTGCTTATATTTATTCTCTTTTACTTTAGCATGGACGTCCAACATATGGATGGGTCATACTGAAATTTAATTTATTTTTTTCTTTTTTAATTAATTGTTTGGGGGATTTTTTTTCCAACAGTCGATTCTTTGATGACCAGAAACATTTACCAGCCCATGGTTGTAGCGTATCAACCTTACTCTATCCTATTCATTCCTCTATTATAGTCTAACTAGGTTATTACTATGGTTAAACCATAGGAGGGCCTAGGAAACATGGAATAACTAGGGTGAAAATGGGAAAATATTCAAAATTCTGTTGATAATGACAAAAAAAATTAATGATTATTTTATAACAACTTTATGTTATAAAGGATGAACTCTTAATAGGTGAAGATATATTGGTGAAAGGAATAAAACTGTGTTGGGGTTGGAACCAGTCATTAAATCAATGCCCTATTGAGTGTGAGAATAGGATGTATGATTATTATTTTACTATGGGTATGGTTTTTATAGTAGTTTCATAATAAAATATAATATAAACTTGATTATAAGATATAAACAGAAAGTCCAATATTCATAAAAGTGAGAATACGTATGACACATGTGTGGATCAGAGGGAGTAACTAACCTATAAATTCTCATGAAAATACACAAAAACTCTCCAAGAGAAAAAGATATTGATGGTGGGAGATAAGGAATACCATGGTCTTCACAAATAGATGTGAAAGAGGTGACCTCCCACTTCAAAAACATAAAGGGGAAATGTTATAACATTCACTCCCAAAAAGACCACTAGTCATCTAGTAGTCTGTTGTAGTTTTTCAGCAGCCACCTAAATCCCTCCATCATTCCCCCAAGATCTCTTGAGCTACATCTCGGGACCAATTATGTTGTCAAAAATTCATTATCAATTGGTTTTATCCCTAAAAAAAGGACTGTAGGGACAGTCAATTAGTTCCAACCGTAGTGAGATCCACACGAGTCAATGTTGGGCATGAAAATGGCTAGAATATATATATTGAATGAGCCTATTATGATAAGGGGAGATACCTACAAAACATTGAAACATATAGTTCATAAATAATTAATAATGGAAGGATAGGCCTGGGATTTATTGATATATTTTTTTCAAATAGAAAAAAAATGTATGAAAAAGAGTGTGAATATAAGAATAGTTTTCTAGTGAATAGATCCATGTAGCCTTTGAAGACAGAAGCTTCCCATTGTTATACATTGTAAAAATAAGGAGTAAATTGAATAAATAATTATAGTCTTGAAATAATCATCGTGATAATAGTTTTTTCCTTTCATGTGAATATAATGATTTAACCCACACACATGTGGTGTTGGTATCATCTGGTTTATTGAAAGGAGGCATCAACCATTGATGATCAATGATCATATATTCAAAATAAAAGGTACAAGGTTTTTTCTTGACCCATGATAATTTAAATAAGATCATCATGTAAATAAAATTCATATTTTATCCCTTAAATGTCATGCCAAATGTGGTTTCCAAGAAACTGAATCTGATACTGATAAGCACTCCGAGTGAAATTCAAGACACAATGAATTGTAATTATATAGGACATCTTATCAAATTGCATACACCATATCCAATAATTAAACATCATATGATACCCCAACTATAGTGTAATTATAGAAACAAACTTTGAAAAAGTAGATGATGTATGTCCTCTGCCCAAAGATAGATAGTGCATGCCGAAGAAAGTTTGTATCCAAATCATTAAGTTTCATCTAGAGTGGCCATGTTTCCATTTTCTATAACAAGAGGAATTTGGATGGATAAATAAATAAGCCTTTGAGTTTCATTATACATCATGGTGGTATCCCACAACATGACAGTTTATAAAACTCCATGGCATTGAAGTGAACAATTCGATTGTGTTTCCATGTGACGTGCATGATGGTGTAGGTTTATAGATGCTTTGGAATACTTTTAGAGGTGTAGGTTTATAGGTTTATAGTTATAGTTGATTTAGAAGACACAAATTCTTTGGAAGGCTGTTTGAGGTGTAGGTTTACAATTTTACAGTTTAGTTTTATTTCTAATTCTGTTAGAGATATAGGTTTATAGGTTTATAGTGTTCTTTGGAATTCTCTTAGAGGTGCAAGTTTATGGATTTTCATGTATATGTCCTCTGGTCAAAGTGGGTTTACAGTTTTATAAGTTTATAACCTATGCTTTGGGTTGTCCAGCATTGATGTTTACTGAGGAGTGAGGATATACCAATTGTTCACAGAATTGTTGGTATTCAGTATGTTGGACAACATATGCCAGTGGTTCACAGAACCATTGGTATTCAATATATTGGACTACATATTCTAATGATTCAAAAAACCGATGGAATTAAATATATTGGATGGTATACCAGCAGTTTCTTAGAATATATTACATGATGTATAGTATGTATAGAAATGGTTCATGAAACTTTGGTACACATATATAAAAATGGATTTAATTAAACGGTTGGCATAGATTAATTTCAAACTACCTATACCAAAAGTTCTCTTGAAACTATTGGTATAGAGCTATTGCAACACCCAACATACCAACTGTTCCTAGAATTCTTAGAATAGTCTATCCCAACTATTTTAGGGGATATCCAAATGGTTTAAAACTGTTGGGATAGGTGACATTTTTAGTGGTGTGGGTAAGGCCTTTGTCAGAGTGTCCACATCCTGTTGATTTATAGGAACATACTCTAACTTCACAAGGAATTCCTCTACCATCTCCTTAATAAAATGATACATGATTTCAATTTGGTTTGTCCATGAGTGAATTTCTAGAATTATTTTAATGGATTCAAATTGGTTATTTCACTTTAACTCCTATATCATCAACCTACATCTTCATCCCCAATAATAGTATGAATGATAGAGTGGAATTAATATATTCATCGTCAACATTGCTCAATGAAATGAAATCTTGTATCTTACATAACCAAGAAACACACAAACCGCCAAGATAAAATACAACAACTAATGTTGATTTTCTATCATCCATTGAACAAAACCAAATAGAATCTATAAATCCCAATTCCTCTTGCTGGTATTTTCCATTATACATCAAACTAAAATCCATCGTTCCCTCGATATAACAATTTATTATTTTCACCACATGTAAGTGGGATTCCTTGGGATTAATTTGATATCACAATTCTTGAAATGTGTTAAACTAATATCTTGTCATGTAATTGTTAAATACAATAGTCTTACAATGATATTACTAGACTCTATATCATTAACAGCTTTTCCTTCATCATCCCAAGATAGTTTTATCTATGTAGCCACTTGAGTAGTCAAATTATTGGAATTATACATTCCAAATCTTCTTAGAACCATAATGGAATATTTTCATCCAGAAATGAACATGTCATGTTTTCCTGTATCACTTGCAAAATAATGTTTTGATTAAAATCATGGTTAACAAGTAGATTGTAATCAAAACCACCACTTTAAAAACATAGAATGATCAAAAATTGATCTAGTCTGGAATACCATGCTTTTTGTTCTTTATTCAATCCATATAGCACAATTTTTCATCTATCATTTAGGTGATTCCCTAATCATATCTATCCTACTAAAATATTTTTCTTATTTATCTACATTTAGTTGAAATATTGATTCATTTAGAATTTTTTATATGTGAGAAATATATTTTACAGTTTCACATATTTTCAGAAATTCTATGAGATTGAAATTATTCGATTATTTAGCGGAATCTCTTGACATATGAATATATATCGCCAAGTGTTCTTGTAACCATACCTCCCTGAAAACCATTTTATTTTGAATGATTCAAATAATTAATAAAAATTAATGAGATGAATCTAGGTTTTTAGTTACTACTCCGAATTGGGATTACACTTGTTGAAAACATTTTTAATCTTCTTTCACAGCTTCTTGGTATCCTGATTACAGTCAGCTAATACCATATCTTAAAAAAAAAATAGATAATGATGAATTAAATTAATTTTGTTACTTTACCCCCAATCAGACTTCATGAACACAAATGTTCAATATTTTTTATCATTTAGATCATTCATCATATTAGATGATAGGATGTTCCCCATATGACATGAAATTCTTCCAGTTTTTAGGCCCACTATTTAGAAAAATAAACAATTCGCTTCTCCTACATCATTTCTTCACATATGACTACTAGTTTGAGAAACATCCCTAGCTCAATAAAATTTTCCAGTTGTATTTATATTCAATGAGATTTTCATAGGGTGAATTTAACACTAAATAATGAGCCATCATTTTAATGACTTGGCCTACAGAGCCAGAACTCAGTGTAGGGAAAAAGAGATAAATTTAAAAACACCATCACTTTACATTTTACTTTATTATTTCCTCATATCTCATGAAGACATTGACCATTACATCCATTCAATAAATTCATCTATATTTCTTATTTATATATCTTAACATATTTGAATTAGTTTACATTATATAGAACTTCACATCACCACATTTCATCTTTTGATTTCTCTTCCCCATAGATCGTATCTACCCATGAACTTGAAACACTTGAACATCAGTTAATATTATTTATACACATAGGGAGAGGGAATCATCTGGAATCATTAAGATGATGATTTATGTTGATTCTAATGGTTAAACCCTTTGACATGTTCTTGGAATGCACTGTACAATTTCTTGTCATGTTCTAACTATCGGACCAACATCATTTGTTCTAGACATATGACTAAACATTCCTTACCCACATGATGAATCCTATTCTTAGATTAGATTTTTTATGGTTGTTATTTTTCACAATTTATTGTTTAAAACAATTTTTATAATTTTTCTTCTTTGATTCTCCATTGATATTCCATTTTTCATGACTCTTTCCTTGAGGAGGATTCTTTTCCTAGGCCATATACGCTTTCTTTTTCTTCCATTAGAGGGATATATTTTTTTTCAATCACTTCTTTCCATGTGACATGACATGGTACCTATTTAAGGATTTATTTTTCCATATTTATTTCTATAAATTATTTTATTTATTCCCCTCTTTCTTCTTTAAATTGTGTCTTCCATTAATTTTATATTCTTCTTAATCACAACTAGGAATATTTTCCCTTGTTTATTCTAATTTTTTTCACATTCTTTCCAACAGAGTTGTTGTGTGTGTAATAATGGCGGTGATTGATATGCCTTTCATTGAGATCCTTGAGATTTCCTTGATGATGTAATCCTATTTTTCAATTAATCATATGGTATTCCAATGTTATTTTTTTCATTATATAGTTCCAGTGTTAGGGTTCTTATTTTGGGTTCATTATCCTAGAATTCTTTTTTCTTATTGCAATGACTTTTCAAATTCCCATGATCAGAACATATAAACTATATTCCACTAAATTAATACCTTGTCTCATCCTTTATTTGTAGATATGTTGATGTATCTAGAGTTCTTGTTTTGACATAAAACACCTTTTCATTGTAACACATACTCATGGTGTGTCCCATTCTTCCTTAATTATTTCATTTCATGGATACTTTATTAAAAGAGACTCTTCTTTTATATTTCTCAAGATTCTTCTTCTTATTCATATATTTAGAAATATCTCTATCTTTATATCATAAAATATATTCCAAATCCTCTGAGAAAAAACATGATGTATAATAATAAATTCCATTGAAATAGAACATGCAATCATTACTTCCTATAAACACCTTTTCAGGACCGTTTCTAGTATCTATATGATTTTTATTTTTTATATAAATCTTCACAAATCACATATTTTCTTGCATGGGATATGTTTCTTCATATCCCATATTAGTTTTTTCAAATCAATATCACTTTTGAGATGAGAAAATATGTTCATGATTCTCCTCTAAAAGACAATATTTTCATTTAATTTCACCATTACCTACTAAAGTATAATCATATCCAAAAATAAAAGAATAATTCGATTTAGGTTTACCTTTGGAATTGGATTTATCTATTTCTTTCTTCAAAAATTCTAGCTCTTATCCATATAGTTGAATCTTTATATCACTTGATCTCAGTTGATAATTAAGTTCTCTATTTATATTCATCACACTACTCATCTCATCTTCTAATATTTGGGTGAGCCTATTCACAATGTCAATCACCTCGTTTAATTTATATTTTTCTTGATAAATAGAATCAAAAAAACATGAATTAACTTGTTAAAATTTTTGGTTATGATGGACTAGTTTGGATAGCTTTATTGCAATATCATCATTCCTAGATTTGAGATTCTGAATTTCTTAGGAGTTTATATTCTTCCACATTTCATCAGCTTTGAATTTTTATATATTTGTATACATATTTTGTAGTTCATCATATTTGGAATAATTCTTCTCCATGAAAACATTAGACACATATAGATGTATGTTATTTTAACATTTCAACATGTTGACTTATATTTCTGGCAATTGGATTTGGATATCTTTAGATTTATTTTCTCCATTCATTTTCTGATCCATTTCCATTATTTTGTGGACAAAATACTATTTTATTATACTATAAATTTATTCATAATTAGAAGTACCAATATCACTTGGAATATCAGGTTCTTCACTCATTCCATAAGCATAATTTAATGACTGAATAGTTTCACTATCTGATTCATCCAGGCCATTATTTAGTACATTTTTGGATTCCTACAACCTAATAAAAATCATTCCATAGACACTTCCATAGAGATAAATCCCACCAGACTTCTTCTTAATCTTTGAAGTTGATCCCTTCCCCATGGCACACCCAGATAAGATTAGGCTGAATCATTTGCATTAAAAATCAACTGAATGAAGTCTGATAAAATAGATCAGATAAAAGAAACCTAAGATTTAATACCACTGTTTCAGTTTAATAGGTGCGGAGATACCATAAGTGGGTGAATTGGTGTATGTATATTCTTTTCTAACTTCTTCATTCCCCACCAGTTAATGAACTATTTTTTACAAGGTTCACTTCATATTCTATTTAAAGTTCAATTTTGATCATGTCATTACCAATTTTATATAATAATAATGCACCAAATGTAAAGAAATAAATCAACCACAAACATGAAAATATTTTTACATGGATCACCCTCACTGGGCTACATATAAGGATAATACAATGAAAATTTGATGATTGTACTAAATGAAGAAAGGCTCACTACCAATAATTATGGTTGGGCTAGAAAAATTCTATACACATGAACAAATCCGTTACAATATTTAGGGTATTCTCAATTAATTCTCAACGTTAACTCCATATGTTTCGTTCTCTAGATCTCTACCAGTGGAAAGGATCATCATATTCCTCTTCCGTTACACACTACTCTTGGAATATATCCACTCACATTTTATGGGCTTGTAGGTCCCATATAGTTTAAATCTATGTAGGTATCTTCTCTTTCATGAATGTACTAATCCTCAACTGTATGTAGATGCTCTTTTGAAGTTCATTTTTCACCCATAAATAAAATACACTTTTTTGGAAACTGTTATTTAGTGAATATTTCTTTCATGAACTTGTTATGTTCCTTTGTGAACTAACTTATTTCTCTATGAACTGCACTGTACTATGTATCAAGTGTGCTTTGTGGACCACCACTCCCCTATGGATTTCCCCTGGCCTCTATACTTTATCTGCTTCAACGTACCACCTCTTCATACCACTTATCTGAACCACCTATGCAATCTGCATCCACGTACTACCTCCACTACTACCATTGCATACTACCTCTATGTACAACCTCTGCTTCTACAGAATTCCTTCTTCCGCAAACTACATCTATAGAATTTATTCTTCCATGGAAAACTTCTTCCAAGGACCACTTCTTCTCCCACGAAGAAACTCAAATCCTCTGACCATTTTCCATTGTGAGCTATAGAGCCCCCAAAAAACACTTTTGTGGACTGTTCCCACAATCCACTTCACTTCAAAGAATTCTCCCTCATGAACCATAGCATACATTGACAATTATATTCCCAGAAAAATGATTTTCTATAATGGAATGTGTACATTGTAATGATGGGATAATATCTTCATATATAGGAAAATATATCTGAAAATCCCACTAATTTGTTTTTCCAAAATATTCAATGCAGTACATCATTCAATAAATACTAAGCTTCCTATGAACCATTTTTTATATGGGGTATTAATATCACCGATATTACTTCTTGGAAGCCAATTTCTTCCATGAATTAATCCTTCATGGATCTCCAAATACCTACTTTGTTTCTAAAGATGATGATCCATCCCAAGTACTACTTTCCTTCCATGAACTACTTGCCTCCAATGAGCTGCCAGACTTCTCACGAACCATTTTCACTACACGGTCTACATACCAAGCTTCATGGTCTACGTAACATCCACCAAGGTCCGTGTACTATTCCTATGTAGAATCCCATACTTTTCCTATTTTTCTTTTCCATTATGTGAACTCCTTTGCAGAAAAATATTCTTCATCCAAAATCCGAACTAAAAATTTTGAGACTCAAAATATTGAGAAACACTAGGAAATTGCACCACCTTAAATGATTGATTAATAAAACCCCAAGCATACACATTCGTGATCATATGGATTTTTCAAAAAATACAATCACTCCCAAAAACAGTGAGTGGATTCCTTGAGGGATTTTTCCATCAAAGGGGAACGCTTTGTAAAATTGGACATATGCTTTTCTCAAGTCAACCTTTTATGGGTTTTCATCCTAATAGGTTTTTTTCATTTCCATATTATGAGTGCTCAATATTACAAGTATCAAAATAATTTCTGATTAGTGAGAAGGTACTCGACTATTTCCTAGGATGAATTTTCCCTATTTTCACATTATTGAGCACTTTGTCTCTTTTAGTTGTCTATTTTTTATGGTGTTTGTAATTACAAAAGTAATATTTTCTGTTTTTCTTTCTTTAATCTCAAACCATTAACTACTGTATTTAAAATTATTATATCTATAACCATCTATCGTTGTTGTTTATGGTATTTTAGATCAATACATTAGTTGTTGTAGTGTTATGGGATTCCAGATAATACCTTAAAGTGTTATGTAGTTCAGAATCTACATTCCAGCACATGAGGATCCATGTACATTAATTTATTTCCAGTTGGACTTGATCAACATATATGAAATGAGAAAGACATGTTGGGGATGACCCAAAACACCCTATGTTATTACGTTCTAGTAATTTGTTTTTATGTCTCATGAGGATTAACATTTTATTCCTATAATTATGATATACCATTAGTTTGTAGGTTAGATTCCCTTATGCATGGGTCAATAGGGAATACATGATTGGTCGGGTAAAGGGGGTCCCCACACTTTTCCAATTTCCAGGGAATATTTCGGAATATGATATTCATGGATCATAAATTATTAAGTAATCCGATTCATATAGTATTTTTGGAATATTGGAGGTCTATATCATCACCCAAAAGAATAAATTTGTGAATATGTTTTTGGGATGACATATTGTCGATGTACCCTAACACGTTTTGGGGATATGATCATCCACAGAGTTACTAGGGGTCATAAAGATCAGAGTTCCTTTTTTGAATAGAATTGATGCCTCTATTTGATTGGTCATTATCCATTATGCATGGCCTGCTAGGGCTTACAATCATGGTCAACTAAAGGTAATCCTCACACTTTTCCAATGTCCATGGAAGATTTTTGAAGACCCAAGCATCTGGACATTGAATTAGGACGTGGAGAAAAAGAAAAATTCAAGAAGGGTTCTAGAAACCTATGGATGTTTGGATATTCGTTATAAGGATTTGGCTCTAAAAGATATGGTTTTTTGTCATGTGTTGTGGTATATAAAAATTTTCATGAATGAATTTTCACATTACTACTTTGAGAAAGTGTTCAATACATGGTAATGTAACATCATGGATGCCGAATCAACTTGAATGGTATGGTCATGGGGATCATTAATTATGGTATATAAATATAAATGTTATCTTAGGATAGGGAACCAATGGGAATGTGTTAACTATTTGTAATGGAGGGAGCCCATAATATTCCACAGAGTCTGGAGAGTAACAACTGGATTTAAGGGGGGGGGGGACTTCCAGGGACCAAATGACCCTTTTAGATGAATCATTATCTGTTACAAGTTGTATACAAGGAATATCAAACAGAAAGGGAGTACAAGGTATATGAGGATCAAAGATAAGGATATAAACTCATGTAATTGGGTTTTTCCAGTTAGAAAACTATGAAACTAGTTTGGATTATGATTAATTAAGGATAAATGAAGGATTCGAGCACCCTAAAAGTTTTTTCACCTTCATCTAAACTCTTTATCATGGAAATGAGAGGAGAAATATAATTATCAAAAACATTCAAAGACCAAGGGGTCTAGTTAGGATTTCAGGAATTTTACTAGGACCACAAAGAATTATGAATTGTATATTAGTGCTCTAATTTTTTTCAAAACTCTATATGTGATCATTTTACTGAGCATAGAGTTGAATTTTTCTTAATCTTCCCATTGTAGATTATAAACCATATCATTCTTCGGTCTATTTCTCTAAATGTTTTTGGGTCTTGTGATTTGGACCCCCATAAGATAAATTTTGAGTCTGAATAAATTCGATGAAATTTCATGTATTTTATAGACAAGTTTCATGTAGACCTAGTATGAAGGGAATGATACATAATAACCTAATTAGGATACCAAGGAATAGAGTACACCAACACCCCTATGAGTGAATGGTGAAAATGTTTTAAATCCTGAATCAATGTTTATGAGTCATGAGTAACTGTATGGTTTAATCATGCTTTGAATGACCCAAAAAATCTTGTTGTGATGAGATCCACCACAGTGACATTTGGATCATAATGATAAGAAAGACCTTACAGTAGGTCCTTGATGTCTCCGGTTGGATGGTAAAATCCCTTATATATATCCACCTATTTAATGGTTAAATAGAGAGATCTCTTTCCATTTCTAGGGATCATTAATGGTTCATTGAAACCCTAAGTTCTCAGGGCATGAAGAGTGATTTATGGGTTGACGTTCTTTAAAGATGACAGAAGTATAACACACTCTAGTTGAAAGGGTTATAATTCTTATGATATGTTGATAAGTAATAATTATTGGAGATAGACTAAATTTTTTAATTTCATGTAGTTAGTGCATATCTATCATTCAGTTTAATATCATGTGACAACGAAATTTTCATTGTAGTTTAATGTCTTGGGGTATATACATGGGAACAGATGTGAAATTTTTAAATATATCATTGGGGACTCTTTTAACTAGTTTAATGAATTTATATCTTTGGAACACATGCTATCTATGGACAAGATTATTAGTGGGTAGCCATATGTCGATTACCTTGCACATATTTATCACGTGTTCAGGAAAGAGGTACGTAGATTTTAATAATGTTTAGGAATAGTGATGTTGATTGATTTGTACCTCTTTAAAAAGTGGTATATGTAAATTTTATGGTTGGTACCCCCTGAGTTAACTTATGAATACTATAAGGGAAGGAATAATTCTATAATAACCTCCGTTATAGAGATCCGTCTGCATACACCTGAATTGTATGCAAGGGATATGATCCGGAGTGATAGAGACCCGAAGATGAGCCTAAAGATGAGAATCCATGCATAAATACATATATAGTTATAACAAGAATTAGTTCGCACATAGTTATTGAATGCGATACTCTCAACAAGGTTCAAAAATATATGGAGAGTGGGTATTATTACTGTTGGTTATTGTGAGTTGACCTATAATTGTTGATATATTCATCAACATGCATCCATTAATGGCATGAATCGAGACACATATAGTTCTTTCATGAAATCATTCTATAAAGGTTCCACTAATACACATAGAGTGGAGAAATTTTTATGTCATGGGTTGAACTGAGATTAGTTATCCAATCATCACTACATATCCTATAATTTAAATAATCAAAACACTTGTAGTACAATAATGGGAAACTATACATACATATACGACCCATTTATAGATGGGATATTATTCCTATTTATTATATTTAGTGTACTATGGATTGGATATCCAAAAGTAACAACATATATTATGATGATAGGAATCAAGATAGTCAATGATCATGAATGTGAAAATCTCTATGGAGGTCTGACCCATACATAGAGGGGTTAGTGTTCCAGTTTATTATTCCAGAAGGACTTATGATTGGACAATTTCGGGTCACTACATATCATGTGATGATAGGAATAACGAAAAATATAGTTCTTGAATTAGGATGTGGTGGAATACCAACACCAATAATAGTGGTCCAATTAAGTGAGTTCCACAGTAATACGTAACATTATGTCATTCAATAAACTTCATCCATGCAGTTTAACATTTTTATGTGACATCTAATGGTGTAATTTTTATGGTATTGCATCAAAGAACATGATACCCTTGTCGTGAAATGATATTTATGTATTATATGGTAATTCCCTAACCAAAATTAGAAATCCCAAATGAACAATGCTCCATATTAGAAAAAAGGAATGAATAAGGTTTATCACACCACATTGATGCGATTAAATGAAAAGTCCAATTAATTTTTTATGTGGTGATAGAGAAAAGATATATGATATAGTTGTCTCTACATATCACATTGGAGGGGAATTAATTCATACATAGTTCTAGGAAACCATGGAATTTAATATAATGGAGGCATGGGCATTGGTTACAATACATGAAAAGGAATAAATCCTAATAAATGATGCTAAGGCAATTAGGAAATAATATCATGATAGCCATCAAATGTTTAAAACATAAGGCTTCCACATATGTTTTCCGATGACATCTTGCGCTTCGTATATAATGAAATATTACATTTTATCTTATTTTTCTCAATGCATTGTTGGAATGGTTAATTTCATTTGATGGGTATGAATATAGTTCAACTAGAACTAGGATTTGGGATCTGGGAATCACAATGTATCATGTGATGGATGTATTCAATCCATTTTTGTGTATTGAGTGGGGTATTCCATGTGTGGATCTAACTCACATAGAGGGAAGGGGAAACATTAAATTTCTCTGACACAAATCTAGCTCATGTGCAGATATTCATCAGTGAATTGTTGTTCTCCATCATATTTATGTAATCCGATCAGGACATAAGATTTTGGGAAATATTGTCTTCCAAGATAT
Organism: Viscum album; assembly: GCA_963277665.1. Taxonomy (NCBI): domain Eukaryota; kingdom Viridiplantae; phylum Streptophyta; class Magnoliopsida; order Santalales; family Viscaceae; genus Viscum; species Viscum album. Next base: position 911,511,131 of record OY728148.1, read on the forward strand.
ATTCTCTAATGGTTAATGTAATATTGTTAGAAAACATTATTCATTCTAACTTCATGTGACTAGGAAGTTTTCCATGCAGTTTAATGTCATGAAACAATGATGAATTTGTCCATTTACTGGCTTGTGATGAGAAAATTTCACATAGTTTAATTTCATGTGACCAAGATGTTGGATGCTTGATGAAAGATATGAAAGGAAATTTTTTGAGAAACATTTCATTAGTGGGCGACTTTATGTGTTTCCCATCCATTTTTAAAAATGAGCAAGCTCCATTGGAATAGTGTTTATCTATCGACGAATGTCCTTCCCATTTGTGTTTTTTCATTGGAGGTTTCATTCCAAATATCATCTTGGTTTTGGGATCCAATACCAGTTCTCCTTAAAATAAAAAAATAGAGGTGACATTTTATATTATTGGACTGTAATATATGATTCTAATGGACGTTGAGGTTGTATAGTGTTCACAACCTTTCCTCATCAAGTTGTTACAACTCATCCCGCAACTATTGCGATGTCTTGTGGTATGATATTTTTCTACATATTGATATTAAAAGTGAGTAAAAATAGAATTATATGGGAAGCACCACCTCAGTTCCATACCCCATTTAATATGGGGTCATATGTGTGTCAGTGTGCGTGGTGGTATAATATTTCCACAAAGCATGAATGAAATTTTACATCCATGAGTACTTGTCTTTTTATCCTATAATCTAATTATATTTCATAGAGTCCTATTGAAGAACTATTTTTATCAATTTTTAATATCATGTTAGTGGTGTGAATAATCGAACTCGATGTTGTACTCAGGATAAATTTTGATCAAATCGTTAGAGAAAAAGTTAGTCTTGTATTTTTTGAATATAGAGTGAGGGACTCTAAATCTGGTGGTGATATTCAAGTTCATGAATTTAAGTATATCATTCATCCAAAATTAATTGAATTTTATTTCCTTGTTCAATTTGGAAAATACATATTTGATATTGAGGATAATATTAACATTATTATCCATGGATGGGGGATATGGCCCCACAACATCCATTCCCCATGTAGAAAACTACCGTGAATATTTAGGTCTATGTAGAAATTATGGGGGTTAATGGATGAAGTTTCATTAATTTGGAATGCATGAAATATCTTGATGAATTCAACAAATTCTTATATCGTCATTTTCTTGTAGTAAGGAATAATCCTAATTTGATGGTGGAGTTTTGTCCTAGACTGATGAGTGCCTCAAGAGTATGCCTTGACTACTTCAATGAATGAGGGAATACCACTTTATACTTTTCATCTGAATTGGATTCTATCAAAGACTCATTTTTGGAGACTTTTTTATCATTTTCCCTCTGCTGATGGGTAATTTGTCTTGATCGGTGCCAAGCCATTTCCATCCATTCTCGATCAATAGGGAGGGTCTTATATTTTAGGTAATCAACTATATGCTCCATCCATGCTGTGGTGAATATTAGTTCATTATGTTATGTGATAGGGTTGAACTGATTGATGTCTTCCATATTACTTATAATGATTGATGAGACCATCCTATAATATGTGATATAGATGAATACCACATCCATCCATCCAACAATATGTAATTTTATTGATAGGTGTCTCGAAAAGGTCATGAAGGCCATAACTAGTGGAGCCTAAGAGCATAGGCTATCACAAGACTCATACATTCTTGGGGAAGGGACCTAGTGGTGTTATTGGTGCTACATGAATTAACCAGAGAATCTGACGAGGCTAAGAAGTATGCAACCTAATTACCCACTCACCACATGTGCGTACTGTCCATGTGGCTAGAAAGAAAGTTTATACATCTATGCACAATATAGGTGATAGACTAAGTGGTTGATAGAGATATTGTGATAGACCCATGGAGAATAGAAGAATCTGTTTCCACCCCTGATAGTAGTATATTTTGTGAGAGGCCCAATTTCATTTAATTTCATTTTTCATGGTAAGAGCTTGAGTAATGAGAGAATCCCCAGTGCCAAGAGAAGCACTAAATGAAAGGATAACTGAGCTATCTTGGTTGCAGACAACTCATCCCACAATTATGATACAATTTATGCAATACCAATTAATATTAATTTTCAGTCTAGAAATAGGCAGAATCAATCAAACACATTTTTACTACGGTGAAAATATGTGAGTCATGTTTTGTGATGCCTTACCATGAAAGATATGGAGAAGGGAAGAAGAAGTATCCCAGTGGTTAAATAGATAATCCAATTCAACCAGCAAGGAATGATAACAGACAAGAATAACCAAATTCAAATTGTGCTTCCCCTAATTTAATCACTTTTTATAGGCATTCCATAAATTCATCATCTGGTGACCATGAACACCATCTAAACCCTAATATCCATAGATTTGAACTGTGAATCGCGAGACCATGTAGGGAGAAAATTATTGCCTATGCGATCTTTATTAGAAATTTTGAAAAAAAAATTCCAACACTGCTCCACAAAAAAATCCTCACATTCCCCATAAAAGAAAATATGGTTGATGGTCTCCTCATTGGGTTGACAGTAACAGCTTCATTGCGAGGCAAGTAAGATACCTCATCATTGTGCTAGCTCATTAGTTAGAAAGGCTTGATTATAGATTCATCAAATCATGAATGAAAACATCATCGGAATCTCCTTACACCACATATATGATCCCCCTATGATGATCCCAGGTTCCCTGTGAAGAATATACCGATAGTCTTTCGTTGAGATGATCTTGGAAGAGGAGGTGGTGAAAACCAGTCTATCAGGTTATGAATTGGTTATGATGTTTTTGAGGACTTCCAGCTCTTGGAAGGTAAGGGTCACATGGGTAAAAGAGGTATATGAGCTGGCCTATTCGAAGAAGATATCTGGTACAGGTAAGCATTGAAATTTCATAATCCTCCACATTGTGTTAGTCTCCCAGTGGCTAATATATTCACATCGAACAATCCAATGAGAGTGATGTTTATGGGTAGGTATGTGACGCTAAATTGAGTTCCATAGCCTGGAGATCCTACCCCCAAGATCAACGATACTCGTCCCATATTTTCTAGGAATAAACATATCCCACAACAATGTCTCATCTATAATGTTCCATTCCAATCCTGCTTGGATACTATCATTGGTTTTAGTGACACTTTGGAAGCCAATTACACCGCACTCAACGTCACCAGCCATCATATGTATGGACGCCCAATGAAATTTTCCTTCTCTATGTCCATCCCAAATAAAGCTATAATACATGTTTTCAAGGCTCTGGAATACATCCTTGGGATAATAAGACTATACAAGACATGAATGTGGATGCAGTAGAGGACATTGTTAATTGGGGTGTTGCATCCATAAAAAAATGGAAGTAGTTCTTCCAGTTATGGATGTTGTTGGATATTTTATCAATTATTCTTTCTTAGTGATGTATCAGAAATCTAACTAAGGAGATTGGATCTTCAATATATTCTATGGGGAAGTGACTTTTTTGGATTCCAATACTATCATTAATTCTTTTTCTCATTGCATGAGGACATGAATTGGGGAGATAAACACTTCTCTTCACCCGGTTGATGGATTGACCACTCCATTGACATTATAATGGAAGGATTTGGTCACACTCCTAGACTGATCTAATATTTATGTTCAAGAATAGAAGCATTTCATTATCCAATAAATGGTAGGAGGTCCCATTGATGTTAGTATTTCATCATAATGGAATCATGCATCCCACGTCAATTTTCGTCTTGAGATATCTTCTAAACACATCCTAAGACAAAATAAAGACACATTGGAAGAGAGGATCCCCTTTTTATAATCCCTTAATCAATTTGAAGAAACCATAGATTCTCCCCATTAAAGTTATAGAAAACTATGGGAACAAATTCATCAAAAGAATATATCAATAGAATATTCTGAGAACCCCATTCAGTGTATAACTCTAATGATGAAGCTCCACTCCATCTTATCGCATGCTTTGCCCATGTCCAGCTTTATAGAAATGTTATAATTGGAGATATTATTATTAATGTCATTTACTCTCTCATGAGAAATCGAAATAGAATGTTTGGTATATATTCCAGGAATTAAGCCTTTTTTCTCCCCATAAATCCAATTTTAAAGATGGATGGATATTCCTATGTTGATGACCATTGAAATACTTTGTAAATTAAATTGAACAAGTTGATCAGGTGGTACTATTTAAGAGATGAAGGATTTGAGGCCTTCAGAATATGGATAAGGGTGGTTGCACAAGCTACCCTAGGAAGACCACCCCCACAGAAGATGTACTGAATGACCCCCACAAGATACGTCTTAAGGATGTGTGGCAAATTAAAGTATAAAGATCTAGGAAAGCATTCGGGACCTGGGGCTCTTCCAGCATTGATAGAGGAGAAAGCTTCCCCAACCTTCCTCTTATCTAGTGTTCATTAAAAGAGATGGTTATTATTAGGTGTAACACAATGGTGAATTCAACCAAATATGTCTGATTGATCTGAGGTATAACCATCTTGCATTCAAGGATTATCATCAGTAAGTAAGGAGACAAAAAAGGTTGTGGCCATACATCCCACAACATATAGGTGATTGCTGAAGGTTCCATCCACGAGCAAGATGTTTGGGGCCGTAGATCATTTCCAATATCAGTTGAAAGCATGGAAGAAGGAGGTATTTAAGTCCCCCTCTATAAGGAAGGTAACTCTATCTATATCCATGTCTAATAATTCATGCTCAAGTAGAAGTTTAGCTAGATGAGTATTCATTCCATCAAAATTTCTATAAATTTAATCATCCCATCTTGATTAAAGATCCATCTCGGCTTGTTCAATATCATCCTTAAGGCCATAAAAGTCATGAATGTTAGGGGGATTGTTGGATTCCAAAATAATAAGACCACCTATCACCCATCGGAGTTTTTTAGGAAACTCAACCCATGACCCTTCACCCATATGTTTTTTCCACTAGTTAAGCACTTTTTCATGATAAAATGTGTCAGAAACAAACCACCTTGAGTAGAAAAAATGGTTTCCTTGACTAGTGCTATCAGATAGAATAATAATCATAGGGGAACAGTACAACAATACCCAAAGTAAATGATCAACTTTTACATTTTTAATTTCGTTAATAGCTTGACTGTTTTCCAATAAATGATCTATGTAGCACCATCTAAAGTTGTCTCCCCATTGACTGTTACACCATGTGAATTTAGCCCCAATGAAACCCATGTTGAAAAGGCCATTGTGGGATGTAGAACATGAAAAATCAAGATGATATTTCCTCAGATATATCCATCCACACTTCGTTTCTAATGGTTCCATAATGAAATTAAAATCACCACCCATAATCCAAGCCAAATCTCCCATTTCTAGGTTGTCCAGCTGTAGCCAAAGGGGTTCCCGCTTCCACAGATGTAAATTTTTATATAGAAAAGACATATAGATACTAAAAGTATCCAAACTGACATTCACAGAAAGATGTTGTTCAAAAACACCTATTTTTTAACTGAAATTGAAATGTTTCTGAAGACCCAGATGTGTCTGTTATCACACCCTCCATACATGGAGTTGCGAAGACTGATATTGAAATAAATGTTATGTCTATTTACTGACTACTATTTTTTTTAAATAATATCAACCTATGTGGATTTGTGATGATGGAGTACATATGAGATGATGTACAACTTCCCTAATGATCCTAGCCCCTAATAATTTCATATGATAAATGATATCATTGTGGGAGAGACTGTGGGTAATTATCCCCTATAAAAAAATGCCCATAAAACACAAAGATGAAACTTCTTGTTCCCTTTATACACAACCTATGGTACATGAACCACTATGATGAGGAGACAGATGATGAGCCATATCATCTCCTGAATGAGATATAAAATTGAACTCATTCACAAGATGAATAGAAGAGGAATGTTTTCTGATAATGATGGAGAAATATAGAGACTGGGCAGTGGGCTTATTTCTTTCTCGATGGTGGACATTCCTGGGACTGGTTAGGGGAGAATCCGAGGTTGAGAATGATGGGGCAAAATCCACACTACTAATAGGAGATGGATCATCTTGGATAATGGCCATATCCCTACATGATTCGTAAATATCGGAGGAGGATGGGTCTCGAGTCAATGGCTCGGGTGGAGAGTAGACAGGTGGATTCGAAAGGCCATGGTAAGAGGATAAGTTGGATACAGTTCAGCAGGAGTGGATACAACCACCTCCACCAGGCTCAAAGGCGTCAGCTCTAAGAGGGAAATACAGTGTAGCTCTAAAGGGCCTGGGGTATAAAAATTCACCATGCCAAGTTACTTCGACACCAAAACCAGGGGATGCTCACAGTGAAGATGCACTGAGGGAGAAGCAATGGGTATTTTTTTAAATTGGTATTTTGGAAAAAATAATTTAAAACGGGATCAGTTTAGTAGTATTTTTAAAAATTGGTCTCGAGGTGCATGAACCCCATTCACACATCCCCAATTTCAGAAAGATGGGTGAATGTAGTTCACACATCCTACCGAAATATTTAATTTTTAAATTTTTTGTACAATTTTTTAATATTTTTTTGTTTAATATATATATATAACATAAATTTCTAGTAGAATTTATCTACTATTCAATATCTAGTCATACTACAATTACATCAATCTGGATTCTGACACAGACCATCACCTAAGGCTCTCTTTTGTAAGAGGGCTTGCCCTGGAAATCATTCTGCATTTCTAATGTGGGATTCAGGTTCTCCCATTCCTATGCAGAACATTCTACATTTATGATGTGGGATTATCTTTCAAGTACATGACTTTAAAAGACTATAAAATTTAAACTATAATACTAATGTAAATGGAACATAAAACATGGATTAAAAATATAATAAATTGTTTAGAATAAAAAGAATTTTGTAAATAAAATTGATTGATAATAATTTATACGCTTTCAAAACCACCAACTTGAAACTTAAAAATGTTTCTAGTACGTGTTTTTGAAAGGCTTTAAAATAAAAACTATAAGACCAATATGAATGAAACATATAACAATGCTTAAACATATAAGAAAAAGTTGAAAATAAAAAGAATTTCATAAAAAATGTTGATAAAAATTAATTTATAAGCTATCAAAACTACCAACATGAATCTTAAAAACGTTTCAAGTACGTTGCTTTTAAAGCATCTAAAATAAAAACTATAAGACCAATATAAATGAAAATTAAAATATGGATTAGACATATAAGAAATAGTTAAAAATTAATTACATAATTTGTAACATAATTATTAATTATATAATTATTAGTTAATTAGTAATATCATTTTCAATTATATAATAATCCATTAGTAATATAATTATTAATTATAGAATAATTAATTAGTAATATAATTTTCAATTATATAATAATTAATTAGTAATATAATTATTAATTATATAATAATTAATAAGTTAAAAATTAATTAGTTAATTGGTAATATAATTATTAGTTTATTAGTAATATCATTATTAATTATATATTTATTAATAAGTAATTGAAAAATTAACTATATAATAATTAATTAGTTATATAATTATTAATTATAGAATAATAAATTAGTTAATTAGTATTATCATTAATAATTATATAATAATTAAGTATTTAGTTAGTAATATAATTATTAATTACATAATAAATCATTAGTTAATTAGTAAATTAGTAATATAATAAATATTTATAATTATTCAATACAATTATTAGTTATTAATTATTAATAATTAATTATATAATAATTAATTAGTAAATTATTTATATAATTATTAATCATCTAATAATTAATTAGTTAATTAATATTATAATTTCTAATTATTATTATAATTATTAATTATATAATTAATAATTATATTACTAATTAACTATATAATTATTAAATAAATAATTTGTAATAATTATAATTAATAAATATATTACTAATTAACTAATTAATTATTATAGAATTAGTTTTTAATAAATAATAATTATATTTATAATAATCATATTAATTATTATATAATTAATAATTACTAATTATAATTTGTAATTATATTACTAATTATAATTAATAATTATTTTACTAATAATTATTAATAATTATATTACTAATTAACTAATTATTTATTATATAATTAATAAATATATTACTAATTAACTATTTAATTATAATATAATTAATAATTGATAGTTCATAATTTATTATTATATTGAATAATTATAATTTATATTTATATTAGAAATTAACTAATTAATTATCATATAACAAATTTTTAATAATTATAATTGGTATTTATATTATTAATTATAATTAATAGTTATATTACAAATTAATTTATTAATTAGTATATAATTAATAATTAATAATTATAATTATTAATTATATTATTAATTAATTATTGTATAATTAATACTTATATTACTAATTAACTAATCAATTATTTTATAATTTTATTAATAATTAACTAATTAATTATTATATATTAGTAATTAATAACTATGATTAATAGTTATATAACTAATTAAATAATTAATTATTATATAATTAATAATTACTAATTGTAATTAATAATCATGTTACTAATTATAACTAATAATGATATTACTACTTAACTAATTGATTATTATATAATTAATAATTATATTACTAATTAAATAATAAATTATTATATAATAAATAATTATAATCAATAATTATATTACTTATTAACAAATAAATTATTATATAATTATATTACACATTAACTAATTATTTATTGTGTTTTAGTAATTAATAGATAATAATTATATTGATTATTAACTACTTATTTATTGTATTTATAATTATCTAATTAATTATTATCTATTTGTTATATGTTTAATCCTTGTTTTATTTTTTATTTATATTGGTCTTATAGTTTTTATTTTATAGGCTATCAATGCCACGTACTTGAAACATTTTTTAGTTTCATGATGGTGGTTTTGAAAGCTTATAAATTATTTGTCATCATCATTTTTTTGAAATCCTTTTAATTTTAAACTATTTCTTATATGATTAATCCATTTTTTCTGTTTCATTCATATTGGTCTGATAGTTTTTATTTTATAGTCTTTCAAAGACATGTAATTGAAACAATTTTATGTTTCAAGTTGGTGGTTTTAAAATCTTATAAATTATTATTCATCATCATTTTTTAAAAAATTATATTTATTTTCAACAATAATGTTTAATCCATGTTTTATGTTTCATTTATATTTGTATTATAGTTCGTATTTTATAGTCTTTCAAAGTCACATACTTGAAACAGAATCTCACATTGGAAATGCAGAATGTTCTATGCAGGAAAGGGTGAACCTGAATCCCACATCGGAAATCCAAAATGATTTCCTTTGGAAAGCTCTCTTATAAAAGAGAACCATGGGTATGGGTCTATGTCATAATGCAGACTGCAGTAATGACAGTACTAATGGATATTAAATAACAGATAAATTCTCCTGAAATTTTTTGTTTAAATATATATATATAAACAAAACAAAAATTTAAAATTTAAAATAAACTCAAATAAAACATTCTATAGGAAGTGTGATAGGGGTTCATTGATCCTTCATAAAGATTACAAAGGATGTGTGAACCCAATTCATGCTTCCTGGTGAGGTGAGATACGTGAACGAGGTTCAGGCATCTTTTATCACAATTGTAAAAGATTTGTGAACACCATTAACGCATATCTCAATTCCAAAGATGCATAAATGATGTGTAAACATCTTGAGACCCATTTTAAAAAATATTAGTAGCTATACCCCTTTTTTATAAAAAAACCCCAATTAAAAAAACCCGAGAAGCAGCTGATATGGAAGATTGTTTTTTCCCTATAGATCTAGGGCTTTTATTCCATTCCTTGATGATGCCTTCCCTGGAGTCAGATACAAAAAGATGCCTTACGATTGAGGATTGAACTTCTAGCCGGATTATCAATCCCCCATTAATGTAACAAATGTTGGATGATGGAGAGGGAAGGACTGTCCACCACAAATCTAGCCACTAGCGTCCACCGGTGGAAATCCAGAGCAACCTAAAAGGCTTCTAGAGGGAAATACAATATAGAGGACCCATCCATTACCGTAGGCCGGAGGCTACTGAGAAGAATCTCAGGAATCAGAGAAAGATGAGATGTCCAAGATGAAGATGGACAAGGAGGAAGGCATTTCTCGGAAGATACCATTTAGTCATCCTTGAAAGATTCTGGAGGAGGCAGAACCCCAGGATCGGGGATAGAGGAGGTTAGAAATGGGACGATAAGAGAGGTAGGTGCATCAGTCATCACAGGAATGGGTGACAGATAGGAACTTAGTACAGGTGGTGGAGATAAAGCAAGTAGGGGAATTTAAAAAATAGGAAGCACGTTTGGTGTGTTCCCCTCAGTCATTCCATCCTCCTTTCCCCCCCCCCCCCGAAAGAATACCACATCATAATAATGATTTTTAATTATTTTGGATGCATTATGTTGTGCATCACCATAGGAATTTTTTTACTGAGGATTGTTAAGCTATGTGGATTAAAATGGGAACTATTCAATCATTCCTATCACATAACTGGTGAGATAATCCAATTATTCATTATTTATTTAATTTTCAATGATGATTTTTTTTCACTAGATTCATATACTGTTTTATGTTCATGTAGAATATCTTCAGTTGTAGGGCTAGTTCAAAGCCAGAAATTAGGTCTTGATATTTTACATCATTATCTGTTCCACTGTCCAATAGTTAGAAGGATTAGAGAAGATTTACTTTTTTTAGGGAAACCAATAAAATCCTTAGAAAAAATAGATTATACATCAAATTTTCAAATCTATTAAAATTCGATCATCAATAGTGGTTGTCAAAAAACATATCCCTTGTTCATGGAGTTTCATGGGAATATAAAACCTCTTCATCTAAAAATTTTCTGCACACATTTGAGCATTATTAGGCATGATGGTACATAAGAAATTTATCAAAGGCCTACACTTTCAAATTATTCTAAAACATAAACATGATATCATATTTTTGTATAATAGCTACCCTTTGGGGAAAATTACCAGTCACCATGGGGTATCCAAAGATGTACATGATAACTTCATAATGAGTAAAATAGTTGACCTCATGATAGAACAAGTAATGTCTAATATTTTTTAAATGAAAGTTTGAGTGTGAGGTAGTTCTACTCAGCATTGGATTACTAGGCCTCAATACCTAAAATAATTTGAATAAGACTATAAAAGTCTTATTAGTTGTCATTATCTCATCAATAAAAGACTCCCACCTTCATTAACTTATTGAAGGGGGGGGGGGGGAATTTCTATACTAGTTAGTTGTGAATGGAAAAAATGAAATAAATATTTTCTTTGATCCGTTTCAGTTCATTAATATTTTGATGGGGTGAATGTACTAAAATTTTTCTAGTCATTCCAGGATCGACATAGATTCTATAGTGGAATACTAGAAAGCCATGTAATCTCCCTAACATTACCCTAAATGATTACTTCAATTGATTATTCTTTAAACTATTTTGTAACAACATGCAGATGATTTTTTGATATTCTATTATGTGATCACATCACTCTTGAGATTTGAATACCAGTTTTTCAACATAACAATATTATATTCATCCATGAAGGGCTTAAATATATGATTCCTGGTTCATTGGTAGGTTATACCACCATTCATTAATCCATAGGGCATGAACTGATTCTAAAAAATACAAAAAAAATTCTCTAAATGTGGTGTATTCCTCATCTTTAGTATAAATCATTATCAAATTATACCATAAATACCAATCCATGAATTAAAGGTCATGGAATCATGTATTTTCGTAGAAAAAAATTTCAATTATCAGAAATGGGAGGTCATCCTTCAGATTGTCTTGATTATGGTCTCTAAAATTGACAAAAATATTATTCATCCCATTCATTTTCAATATACGGATGATGTTTATTATCTATTTTGGGTATTTCACTTCCTAAAAAACAACATTTGATTAATTTATTTCATTCTAATTCCATATTATTATCATGGGAGGGGATCATCCTTCTTTCATCCAGGTTGAGTCCTTGATAGTCATCGGGTACACCTAGATGGTTCATACCACGTTGGGGTCCATCCCGTAAATTTCCATATAATTATAAGATAACACTTAAAAAAATTCTATAGAATTGAATTGTGAATAAAATACTCCTCAGGATGCATGGAGACACTAATCAACATTGTTCGTGTGCCTTCTTATGTTCCTAGATTCACCTGCCTGAGCTCATCAATGGTGGTGGAGATTCCTCCCTCAATTGTAGGAGTGTATTTCAAGAGATCAACCAATTCTTATTCAATCCCTATTAGTTTAGATGAATTTTTAAACATGGTGGATGATTTGAGGGTGTCTCTATCACCGGTGATGAATGAGATTCCATAAGAAGAGGTAATGTCACACTGAACCACCATTGTTGATTCAAAGTGACTCTAAAAAAATTGATTTTTATTATACAATTATCTTAGACATGAGGATCTTGGACATATTGGATTTAGTGTACTACCTCAATCTAGTTTATTAATGACATAATATCATTGTCGAGTATAATCCAAGGATCTATAGGGGTGGTCCCAAATCCATTATAGGATGAAACCTATTTGTTGTTATCTATCATTGGTTTTATTACCACCACTTTTTATAAACCTTCATCAGAATATATGGAAATGTAGGAATTAAAGGTAGAACTGACAACATGTTTTATGGATACCTTCCCATTGATTGTCTATTTCAAACACATATCAAATGTTTAAGGTACCTTCACATGCCTGTGTAGCCAAGGTCTTTCTAGAAAGGCATTAAAATTTGTGTCCTGATGGATAACCATGAAATGAATTTCATTTGTGAGATCCCCACACTAATCATTGACATTGATCTTCCCTAGTGGGTTTTCCCTCTATTATGAAAACCTTGAATGATTATCCTTAAAGAGGATAAATATTGCTTTCTATATCCCAAATGTTGAAGTGTCTGAATCAGTATGGGATTGATTCCAGAAACATTGTTATTTATTGACCTTTGAATGTTGAAATTTTCATGTATTCATGAAACATACAGTGTTCTGATATGTCCCTCGATAAATTCTTCCCTATCATTCTCTGTGAACATGATGGGGACACTCCATTCTAATGGAATAGTTTCAAATTGATAATCCTTGCCTGTAATGACCTCCATTTTGACCTCATTTGGCCACTAGATATCATTGATGAGTACCCGTCCGAGTTCCTTTGAAATATGGATATCATCCATGATTTAGATTTTGGGTTTAACAATTTCCAACTATATTATAGTGTTGTAATTTTGTGTCTACGGACTATGGTTCCCATAGTGGGGTTTCTCATTATTATTTTGATAAGGTGTTTATGTTTTCATGGTGGAGATTCATGGTACATTATTAGTGGTCTAATGTGCATCTTTGGCATGTTTTGTGGGTCACATTGACCTTCCCCTTCACATGGATGATCCAAAAATCGCACCCCTAATAGTCATTCTTGTAAGATGAATGGTGTTATACAACTGATGGAGGGATTTGGGACACCACCGTGTTTCTTTTTTTCATACAGTTGTGATTACCCATAGGCCTTGGCTGTATATATATCTCCATGGGAATTTGAAAAATATATTGGATTCTACCATGCCTGTAGTATCCCTTGTATCATCGTCTCCTACACCAACAACATCCATCTCGCTGATCAAATATGGAGAACTTGTATATGGAGGCATATTCATCACCAGATAAGGGGTTCTTATGTTCACTACATTAACGAATCCAATTATGAGCTCCTCATTTGATAATGATTCCATTTTTTTGGGTAGTTCCAATTTATCAAATGTTGAAGGAAAGAAATTTGTAAGATTCATATATTGCATAGTAGATGAATATGAATCCCCAAGTTCAATCTATTTTTATTTTTGGCCACTATGTAAACCTATTAGATTTGTATTTGAAATCAAATATTTATTAAACAAGATCATTATTGGGTTGTGATGTAGTTCACATAGGGCAGAATGAGATTAATCAACACACATTTGAGTCATCCAATTATTGAACAATTTTCTTGCCTGGATGAACCTTCTTTCCAGTCACATACTTTTTCATATTGGGTAATTATTACACAATTCACATGTGATGGTGAATTTTCAAGTATCATTTGTCTAGAATAATCCATTTTTTATTGGTCATATTTGAAGGTGAAAAATCCTAGATAGTGTGAAACTACCTCATATAGAAAGGGTATTAGTCATGATGTTCAATGATTTTGACCTCGTTGGGGTTTTGAGGATATTATATCTTGAGTATGTAATTTTATATGGCCTCAAATAAATAACAAGAGTCTTGGTCAGTAAAATGAGTACACATTATTCATCTATTCCAAAAGTCTTGGGAAACCATAATATCCTTTTACTTCTGGTCTAGTGATACTTGTTGTTATTACTAATCAATAGTAGTTAATAGATGATTTGAGGACTTCATGGGTGATTAGATTGAAAATAATTTTTATTTGAGGGTAACAGTGGTATTATCTTCGTTACAAATCCATTTTCTCTATGATGGGGGATTTATCCATGACTTATCTTTGGTTCTTTAAATGTTATCTCCCAAACGACGTTCTATCTCTTCAAACTTATAGAATCCACCAAGATTATTCATCGTGATTATAGGTGTTTATAGATCATACCTAATATTTTTTACAACAATGTTCCATTAGAATATCTTTTGAGAGAGGCGAGATATGTAAATAGGTTAAACCCTTCTATAATGTGTGGAAATATGGAAAACATTCATCTTCACATTACTTATTGTTAGTGAGGTTTAAAAAATTTCCCTTATCATAGAGTTGAATTGATAATGGATTTTATGGTGAAGGTATTCCCAATCGCCAATGTATCCTGTTAGGTGGGTACTACACTGAATATAGATATGACCTATCAGAGTAATTACAAAAAATCTCATCTTGCTCACCAACATATATCCTCGAGGTTCCATCATTGGGCCACATCCGGACATGATATGCGTGAGATTCTATTTTGTATCTCTAGTACCATCAATGATTGAGAAGGTAGGATTGATAACATTGGGTGTGGGAATGTCTCATCCACCCACTCAGGATATGCATTCTCCTCAAGTAGAATGGGTTTGTTTAACACGTCCATGGATTCAATTTTATCATCCATTAATTCAAATTCCTTAAAAAATTGGGTAGGTACCACTGTCTAGGTCGCCTCCTATCTAGAGAGAGTAGGCACTACTTGATGAGGTAGCCCCATTATTTTACCCTCATATATTTTTAATTATTAAATGGTTAATAGATCAAGTTGATGAGTGTGATGATTCCACCATAATCAAGGTAACTCAAAAACATATTCATCATTATCATTTATGTAGACTGACTTCCTAGATATGGAACCATCTAGATGCTCATATGTGTCTTTTTTTGGTGGATCAACTCAGTCCTAATGCATGGGAGGTGGGATATTATTATCTATCATAGGAAAATTAGTATTTGGAATGTTTGTCATAAGTATCTCATTATTCTGTTGTTTAATTATTTTCCAATCATTCACATATTGTGTTACTTATTCCTCCTTGGAAGGAATTTTAGCATGAATGGGTGGTGATTCTGATATATCAACACCATTCCATTTATCAATGGTGGTGTTATTCCAAAAAATAGAAAAATCATCATATTGACGTGTCAGGTTTTGGACCCTCCTGTGATTTTGTGTATGTAAATCCTTAGTTGGTTCATCTATATTAACATCCATTTAACGTATGTTTTTATAATTTCATGACTCTGGGTTTTTGTCTTGGACCACATCATCTATTATATTGATGGAGAAGACATTCACTGAGGCATATTGATCAATTTAGTTATCCCATTACTATTAAAACAATAAAGTTCTTCTTCAATGCTTTCATTATGGTGAATTCTCTCTCCATTGGACATGTTGTAGGAATTTGTCTTATGGAAATTATGGGGTATGATTTAAATTATTGTGAGGTCCCCCTCTCTCAGTCTTTCAATAGTGATCTAGAGGGTTTTTCTGGTCATGATTTCTGAATGGGCCCTATATAACAATGGTTTATCCTATAGTGGATGGAATTGAGTGTATACTAAGAACCAATATTTAACTCATAACCTAGAAATGATTGATTCCTTCTATGGTGATGATACTGAAGAAAATTCCCTCATCCTTACAGTATTAGGCTAATTCAAGGATGCAATTGAAACTTTTTTATCCAAATGTGATGTATTTAATGATTTTAGTTGAGGATTTCATGAATCATAAGATAGAAATTGAGATAAAAATTACACAATCTCTATATATGATATTTATCATTTACCAACATTGATTTTTCCAGGACCCTCTTATGGTTTGATAAACATGGGGATAGAGACTGGGAAAAAAATCCAACAGACATATAGTCAGGGGTTGGTTTGTTTCTTCCATCAATTTTTCTTATAACTTTTCATGGATTTTTAATCCAATGTGTGGATGTGTTGGTAGATATTCCCCCATATTTATTGGATGTGTTCCCACTTAGACAGTTTATATGGAAGTTTATTTGGTGACTCATTATATTTGGTGTAATTGTACTCATATATGAGTTGGGTGTAATGGAAGTGCATTATTAGAGTCATTTTAAATGAGAAGTTTTTAAGATGGATAGAGATTTATATTCCATTTTTGAAATGTGTTCCCATTGTTTGGAGGTCCCCTACTAAATGATCTTTTATATCCATCTTCTTATGTTATTTATATCTTTTCATACTTAAAGAGTGGGTATTCTATTATGTTTACCAAATGGATCACGCTTTACATGATCCAATGATTATAATAATGTCTATGACATTAAATGATTCCATATCATGGTATTTCTATAGTTTTAGGGGCATGGTGAAGTGAAACACACCATAAATTATCCATCATTGGATATAGATACTTGACAATGCATCAGAGACCAGTTTTCAAAGTGTTGTTGTGAAATAGAGGTATGAATGTTGTAGATTTAAACTCTTATTTTATAATATTGAGTCCTAGGATATGTTGAAAAGAAACAATTCCAATTGAAAATAGATTTTGTGTATGGTTTCAAGGTGATCATTATGTCCTAGATATTGGAGGTGAATATCCTTTAACTACTGAAGATTTACCACAGAGTTTGGAATAGGTAACACAATCACTAATTCTATTGGTCATTTGGGGTCTCAAAATAATAATTGTTTATTGGTTAGAATATGATTTGAAGATTGTTCTAAATTGAATCCATCAATAAATTGATGTATTCCTTCTCTCCATCAGATTTATATGACTCAAACTAGTCAGACCAGAGATGTTTCTTCTATGATTTTCCTACTGAACATGGTGAAGTGATTCCTATAGTTGAGAATGAAGTATATATGCTTATACTTGGGGTTTTAATAACCTCAATTTGTGATGGTTTCTATGTTTTGAATGATATCCATATATAGGTGTATCGAAAGTGGTGATATCCACTTCATAGGGATGAATAACTTTAGGGAGGTTGACCATGGTAGATGTCTAGAATAGAGTTTCTAAAATCGATCTCTAAACTACCATGGGTAGTAATATCAATTTAATGATCATCTATTATTCAGTTGAAGGGTCAGAAAAACCTTGAGGTGTTTCAAAGAATCATCAAATAGAATTAAGGACTCTATTAGTGAGAAGACCATGGATATCAACCTCAATCTATGTCATGTTCAGAATATGTCAACTTTCTTATTATGGTTGAGGAATGATATGTTCTTCATACATGGAATCATTAAAAATATTTTCATAACTGACTGATGTCATACGAATGTGAGAGTATTATTGGGAAGTTGATGGAGTATTCCGATGAGATTATATATTATCAATAAGAAAATTATCATCGATTTGGGGGGGTTAGTGGAATTTAACAGTCATAACTGGATGATGTAGTTATATGATATCGATTAAAATTTTCTTTTCCCATTGGAATATGTAGATGGACCTTTGCAATTGGGGAAGGGATATGAGCCTCAACCTTTATATCATTTGAAGGATTCTAGTGAATTCATTCATCAGGGTAAGTAGGGATATAAGTTTGGATTCTGTGAGCTGCTGGATTATGCAAGGTAGTTAAACTGATATGAATATGATTATGTCCCATGTAATGATCCTTTATCAATTAGTGAACCTCCGTGGGAATAGGGATATGAGCATATTCTTGTTCATTTAGAGTATGCCTCTGATGTTTTTCGATAGTATTATGAGACTATCCCAAGGCATGGTCCACTCTCACCTAGTGAGCCCCATTTAGAATGGGAATATGAACCAAGTCATGATGGTTGAGAGTTTTCTATTGTTATTTTTTATATGAATTTTCACATATCCCGAGAGTGTGTCTCTCTCAATTGGTGAGCCCTAATTTGAAAGATAATATTAGTCTAGTCCTATGAATCATTATTTACTATAAAAATTTTATTAATCCTGTTAGATGGGATAATTATTACATTCTTTCTCAAGAGTATCCATCTATTCATAATGATCCAGGTGATGAGATTCTCAATCTATCATTATGGGAATATGTTCATTTCCATATATATGTACCAGTTCCGAGATATGTCATGGGAGCTCTATAACGATTTCTAGAATGTAGTGATAATTTACAATAGTGTGTGAAGGATTGTATGCATAGATATTTTTTGACTCCAATATGTATAAGAACACATCATCGTTTGAACTGGGTAAATAATCCCACTCTTGTAATACTTGTAAAATTAGAATATATTAATGGGATTCATGCATGGTGAATATATATATGCCTTCACCATTCTTGTTATAGGGATATGCATGTAGTCTTGATCTAAGGGGGTAGGGATATGATCTTGCCCATTGGAAATGACCATAATATGGCGAAAAGATTCATTAGTGTAAGTGGTGTTATGAGAACACTCCCATTTATCAATAGATTCCCATGAAAAATGTGACTTCCTTTATACTCGTGCATGATTATAAAGGGTGTAGATTTTCTGGGGGGGTTAATTTAGAAGGAGACTGAGCTGATTTGTGGGATAACGTTAGTGAAGACTATTGATAGGAGCCTTCCACTATGGGTCATGAACTAGAATGGATTCATAGTAGACTCGTTGATCTATCTTCCTCAGATATTGAAGGTTCTGATATCTACTCTCCATGGATAATATTTTTATGTGATCTGTATTAGGAATGATTACTGTTGTTTTCACTATAGCTTTTCCTAGATGAGATAGAATTTTCAGCATCATCATTTGTATACCATGACATAAATCCTTGAATATTGCGATCACACTATGTAATTAATATTCCCTATCCATTAAGTTCTGAAAAAAAATTTTATTCTGTCGAGTGGGTGTGGCTGTTTAATGAACCACAAGGGTTTCATTCATTATTGATCTTCGAGAACATTTTCGCAATAAATACATTATCTCCTGTCCAAGTATTGTTTCGAGAGAAGTATATGTAGTCAAAAGTACAACAAGGAATTATATCATCGATTTTTGAATTATCACAAGTATCAGACATTTTTAATCATATATGAACAACTAACACAATCTTACTTTATTATTATTGGTTTAGAATTTTTTTCTGGTGGACTCGTCAGAGAAAGAGTGATCAAGGATAAAATGTCAAAATGACATCACGTGACCTAGCTAATATTCCTAGAGGACTTCACGTTACTTGGGAGACATGTCCAGATAACATAAAAAGAATTGAGAGACATGTCCTGAGGACTTCACATGACTTGGGTGACTTTTCATGAGGAATTAATGGTCCATGGTTGACATGTTCTAGTCTTGTCACATGAATTTGGTGAAATTTCATTATTTTATCAAATGAATTTTGTGATGTGTCCAGGTGTTTTCATATGAGTTGGATAGGTAATGGTAAATGAAAGATGTATTCATATGAAATTTATATTATCTATCTTTGCATAATACAGCCATCTATTTTTATTCAATATTGTATATATTCTATTCTTGGTCAACCATTATCTTAGATATTTTTCATGTGACCTTGGCAACTTGTTGAAAATCATTCACATAATATTCCATATCCAGTATAATTTCTTGGCATGATCTAAGGGAGATCACATGAAGCACATGTTCATGCCGTATGATCTATTTGGACATTCCATATTTTTTGACCTACTATAATATCCTTAATATGGAAATTATTTACACTATGATGTGTATTTTCTTCTACGACTCTATCAGCATTTTTTTCTATTGTGTTATGGTGGAGGATTTAATATTCCTAACTACCATGGATATAATCATATTTACATAGTGTGTACATATAAGATATGATTTGGAGTCATTGGATGGTGTTTTTCATCAAACTGTTTACATGATCCAACTGATGTTCAACATGACTGTCATCTTTGCATCACATTAAAAACAACGAACACAAGATTACACCATCATTTCCAGTTTTATCAAACCCTTATCTCATCAATGGAATTTCTCATAATCATTTTTACATGTCAAATGGACATAAAAATCTTTTAGACAACATGTTATACGGTCTTCATAAGATAAAGTCCTTTATAGACTGGATTTAATGTTATCAAATTAGACTTTATTGGGGTCATTTTCATAATCAAGATAGCTTATTATAGGTCTTATGGAATATTAATATGGTTTTTAGTGGCCACTTATCAGATCAATCTAGCTTGTCGAAGGGTTATTGTGTGATCAATATTGATCACCTGAGATGCCTGACACCTTCATAAGAAAATCCATGTATCTTAAATTATTAAGAGGCTTCCTCCTTTTCAACCATTTTATATGTAATTTTCAAATAATTATAGAATATTCCCATTGGGATTGTACTAGTTAATTTCATGATCAGTAGATTATCTTGTGAAATCATGTCACCAATATTACAAATAGTTTCTATTGTATTCTATGATGCATCACATGATCAATGATGGACCTGATGATGGTGTGAGAAAAATTTTAATGTACAATACCTTATCATTTCTATGGAGACAATGTGGAATCATATTATAAAATCCATGTTTCCTATTTTTTATTATTATGAAGTTTAACACCCTCATTCAAAAGAATAACATGGTCAATATATCACCAGGGGTCACCATGGGGTCTTACAAATCACAAAATCAGGTCTCAGGAAAATAATCAAAAATTTAAATTTCATCATGATTATACCTATTTTTTCCTTTATTTTATGAATGGGCCATGGTGATCATTATTCAAATATCTAATGAATAGTCATGTGAACTTAAGAACTCACCCGGTATCCTTTTCATGATCATTAGTGTTAGTATGGATTCCATTGCAATAAAAGGAGGGATTTATAGATGGGATTTGAGTGATAAGAGGGACTCGATAATGGGGCTTCTCATGGTCATCCATAGAACATTAAAATCAATGACTATTAAACAAGTCCTTATAATAGATATTTGATCTTGTTTCCTCCTGGAGGATATGAAATCTGCATGATTCAGCTACCTATACATCATGTACTCATGCCACTCCTTCCTTATTTTATAGAGAAAATAATACCCAAGCCTCATGTATTCTTTTACAATTCCAAAAAAAATAGATTCATATAAATGAGATAAAAAACCATGGGGTATATGAGATATATGTGTATGATGTTTCAATTATAAAAATTGGGATTCACATTTCACACTATTAACCAATATATTATTATGTATATTTTCAGGTTTAAACTATGAACATAAGGGAAATTAATTTAAGTATTAACAACAAATAGTGAGAGTTATTTAACTAATATTGATTCTAAGAATAAAAATATTTAGTTTATGACTGTTATAATTGAAAATATTTGATCGATACTTTAGTAGAATATTTAATATTGTGTTATCATATATATAATCTTAGCTAAGTTCAATAGTAAGTTCACATTAAAATTACCAGGATGCAATTTATTTTGGGGGGATATAACACTCCATGTTTTTTGGATCCAAAAAATAATAATAATAATAATTATTATTATTATTATTTAACTCAATAATTTATTGAACATTTCTCTTTTCTATCAAAATGATTAAAAATTTATAATAAAAATATTACATAAAATATAAAAAGTAAACTAAATAGGCTTTATTAATTCATAAATTTTTTATTAAAATAATATAATAAAAAATTAATTATTTCAAACCTCATATTATTACTCATAGTAGATAGACTCCATCAATTATAAGCTCATAAAATGGTAGGGGATAATAGATATAATATAACAATATCTTCATGGCTATGAAATATCACATATCCTATTCATCCTTAAGGATCACCAATAGATAAAAAACATATAATGAGCGAACCACCAGGAAATGAGAAATAAATATGAATAATCTAAAATATTAAATAAGAATTAATCCATATGAAGTGAGAGAAGAATGATTGAATGAATTAGTAAGTCTATCTTATTGAATGATATGTGATCATTGTTAATATGATCATTACAAATTATGTTTTTACATATATGGTCCTTCCTATTACATCCAATAGGTATATTGAATTCGTCTATTTCTAACTAGTAAATTTTAAATAATATAAATCATATTGAAATAAATGTATGACATTATAATATTGTATATAAATAATATTTATGAATTTTATATAAATATAAATAATATTATTTGTAAATTATGATATCATGTATTTGTAAAATTAAAATAAATATTTTCATATCATGGGAGTAAAAAACTTAAATTTTAGAATATTAATCATTCCTTTTAATGTATGTCGTTAAATTGTATTTATATACAAGTAAATTTATATATACTATATATTTTATGATAATATATTAAACTTAACACTTTAAAAATATTATTATATATTAATTAAAATATTAATATCTTTTAAATTTCAAATTTGTATAAAATAATATTAAGAATGCCTAATTTTTTAAAAAATTAATTAAAAAAACATTTTCTTTAATTTATTGTGTTTTCATTTAAAATTAAATTTATATATTTTAGAATTTTAATTAGATAATTCAAACATCATTTTTTGTTTAAAATTTCAAAACTATCTTAGCATTTATTTTTTTATTTTTTGAAAAATATATTTTTTTTGGTAAATATTGAAATATAAAAATATTTCATCTTTAATGAAATTATTAGTATATAATATTGTTTTGTATATTCATGAAACATTTTCATAGGAATAAATATTTATTTTATGAATTTAATTTTAATTTTGAATATAATAATAATTTATAAACCCCAATTTGATATTTTAGAATTTAACTTATACGTTTCAAAATATCATATTTACACATAATACATTTAGTTTTCTAACTTATTTTTTAAGAAATTTAAATATAAAATCCAATAAAATGGATTTAAAATTTTGAAAATCTATTTTTAAATTATTTAATAAGTACTATTTTATTTTTCTTATAATGGAAAAATTTCCTTTATAACAGTTATTTTTCGTGGTGGAAACCAAAAATGGTAAAAAGTTGAAACCTAAGAGGTAAAGGGGAAAACATATTATAATTATATACTAATTGATTATTTTAAGTTTCTATCAACCATAAATATTCTAATATATAATATTTTTAAATTTTGGATTTATTTTATTTGAGAATGACATTCCCTTTCTAAAAGGTTTGTTTTTTTACAAAATTTCCCCTCCATTTAACATATAATATGGGATCTCTTATCCTCAATTCCCATCACAAAAACCCCAAATTTTTAGCCCAATATATATAAATAACGCTTATAAAAACATATATAAACCTTACCATGTTTTTTGTATTCTCAAAATACTATCCTCAAATGACTTAACCCATATCACTAAGAAGATCACTAATGTGGTGAGGTACAGATTTCAAATGGCTTCTTAAACTTTTTTTCATCGTTATGGGTTTTTATTCGTTAAATTTTTTTTCTACCCACATAAAAATGATAAAATTATTATCCTTATAGTATTATGTTTTTATAATCATTGTAAAATCTTTACCAATTCATCCCATTACCACTAAGAAAAGTGATAATGATAATTGTGTGTGGGCGGACTACCACCTCTAGAAAACATCATGTTTTCATTTCATTAACCATTTTTCATGGATGTTACTAATGTATAATTTCATAAATTAGTATTATATTTATAATATATTTAATATTCTATAATTATAAAACATATTATAAATTTACTCTATTATATGGAAAATAAAGTAGTTAACCATATGTATATGTTTAATACCTCCTCTATGGGATGATTGATTTGCATTTATCTTTTCATCATTTACTTACATGTTTGGTCATGAAAATGGGTTTAATGGAAAAATATTAGTTTTATTATATTATTGAGGATATTTAATGAATCATTGGAGATCAAATTAATGACATGATCAAAACGGATTATCCTTAATTCTATCATTTAAAATAAGGGTTTTAAGAGGAAAACATTAATTAAAATTATATAATATCTTCATATCCATTAATTATTCATATATTTCCATTCCAATTCTGATATATCACACTAATAAATACTAAATGATATGATTATGCTACCAATTTAATGAAATTGCAACTAAATCTCGACATAATCATCCATAACATTTGTATGTTTATGTTTGGGTAGGTTTGACCACCTACAATAAAAATGATCTAAAATTTTATCAAGGATGATTTTGAAAACATATTTCTATTTTAATATGAAAAAAATTATAAAATAATGATTCATTTTTGGTTCTAAAATGATACATCAATATTTGACTCACTACATAAAAAACACCCTTTGTATGTTAAAAATCACCATAAAACATTCAATATTGATTTAATATTCTATGATAAGGACTAAATAACCCTTAAATGGTAATTTATAAATCATTAATCAAAAAAATTAATCCATTATAGTAACTTCAATGAAATTATAATGGTGGGAAATGGGAGAATAATGAATAAAAACACCTCTATTAAAAAACTAGATCAAATTGAGCATGATTACCCAAACCCAAAATTGAAAATATAAAATAATTAACATATATAAATTTAGACAATAATAAAAAAGAAGGTAATAAAATGATATTACATAGGTTCTAAATAGGTGTTTATGATATTAATTTTTTTATATTGGATCACATTCTGCATTCGACTAATATAATAAACAAGGTAAGGGTTTCCTTCCCTCAAATTTAATTACATGGTAAATATTAATTAATCCGCACATTGATTCTATTAATCTCATTTTATTAATAAATAATAAATGTTTTTACAAGAATCACTGGGTATTAAGAGCCATATAGTGTAATTTATTTAAATTTACATGAATTAGAATGTTATCAATGTTAAAAATGGGTTTTGATATAAATATTACTCAACCTGTATGTGATTCAATTTCCAATAATATTTTTTTAATCAAGATTTTTTCCAAAATATATAACATCATGGTAATTATTATTCATTATAAAAACCCACCTTTTTCATAGTATATTCATGTTGTTATATAATTCCCCTAAAAACAATTCTTTAACTTGTATTTTACATGTAATACTCTTTATATGTGAAACATACAATGTATCTTCTTTTAAATAACAAAACACCATATTTCCATGTTTTAATTAATTAAATTCTTTTGAAATGTTCTTACCTATACCACAATAATTTATTGAGGACATTTTATATAACTTTATCATATTCAAAATGTTTTAAATATAACATGTAGCTCATTTGTACACACCATGCAATACCTCCCAATACTATTATGTAGGACCTACATTTCCAATGTGATTTATTTAATTCCCATTAACCAATAATTTAGTTCCCCTTATCTATGTGTGAGTTATAATAACTTTTAAGAAATCGATAATACAAATACATGTGTAAGTTGTTCATGATGGAACAAATACGCTACCAAACCAGGGGATATAATAGTTGAGAGGTGGAGCTACAAAGCATTCCCATAATATCACAACAAATTCCCCTTATTTATAGGTTGATTTATTATCTTCTAAATAAAAAATCTAAGATAATATCATGATTAGGTTATTTATTTATGTATTCATTTTTTTCTTCTGAAATATTTATTTTAAATGTTCAAGACCATGATCACAAAAACAAATGAACTAATTTTAAAATATAAAATATAAATAATTTTATTATGTGTAATTTTTTTTATCTAAACATGAATAATAAATTTATAAGAGTATACATAATATTAAAAATACATTTAAAAGATTAAAAGAGAAATGTTTACGTATTATAAAAAAATACTCAACTAAATTTATAATCAAAATTTTCCTTCCAAAATATAAATTAATGATTAAACCATAGTGAATGTGTCATTTTAGGCCAAATTTGGGGAAACTATAATATATCGGCAAGTCATTTCTATAATGATTGGTTGAATTAACTCTCCTTGTATAGAATTTAACTTCCAAAGTATGTTCATTTAATATTTGGAGAAACTATTGAGGAAATTTATGTCAGGGTTTCTCTATTGGGGATTCCAATCAAAAGATTATAGAACTGTAAGCCAAAAATTAATAATAATTTCTAAATAAATATATTCACATGAAATTAATGATTATAGACTTGATTATAAATATGTTAAATATGTCTCCTTTCAACTAGACGGTCTTTTGAAACTCGAAAATCTCGGTGCCAAGGTAAATTTTAGTGGGACTTCATGAAATATTAGGATGGATAATAAAATTAAATTTATTTTTTCTCAGAAAAATAATAATAATACAATGAAGTAATGTTTATTTTAATTATTATAGAAAATGTAAATAAAAACAAAATAAACACTATGATCATTCCTTATATCAGGTAATATCCTTACAATTTAAATTTTCCAAATATCATAAAATTATTTATGAAATTCATTATTTTCATAAAGATTGTATTATGTGTTGTAATACTCTATTCATATTCTTCAACCCCATCATGGTAATTAATGTGAAAAGTATTTCTACCTCATATATGTTAGTATTCTTCATATATCCATTGAGTTGTATTTCCATCTTTTTTCATGGATTTTATGATATAACTTAAATATATTTGTTCATACCCCATAATATACAATCTAAACTCTCTTGACAAAGACAATGAAAGGCCTAAAATAAATAATCTTTTCAATGCAATATGTCAATGTAAACTGGAAAGAGGTAACCTAGATATTTAACAGGCTTCCAAAATGATGGGTTATATTGATTAGTTGTTCAAATTAGGATCCACATGAATATTAAATTTTCTAATGTTATTATTATACTATCCTTACCATCAATTATATAATTATTTTTATACGATTGGATAAAAGAAATAGATAAGTATATGAGGAAACAGTTTTCTATACATCACCATGTATATTCACGCTAGTTAAAATCTATTTATCTACCTCTTATGGTGAAATATTTTAATGGAATGTCTAATTATCATATTGATAATATTATAAAAAAATATTCTTTATAGTTCTCCAAAAATAGGCAATGGAATCCAAGGCATAATATTAAAGAGGAGGCAATTTTCTTCTCATGTGAAAATTTTCAACACTGGATAAGTAAATGCAATGAATTGAATATGAAATAACATTCAACCACTTTTGGTATCTTAATCAAATTTTTATTCATCCCTTCTGTATTAAATATAAAATTCTAACACAATAAATGTGTTTAAAAATGGGGAACGTGAATGAATAGTGTTCATGGAGAGTGAACTCATAAGAATTTAAGAAAGGCTGATTTTTTGTGATCCAAAGAGATCTCACTATTTATCGATGCATAATATATTGATTTATGTTTTTAATAAGTGTTACCAAAAAATTTATCTCACCATCTGGATTGATGTAATGAGATGTTATTTCATTACCATGATTACAGAAAATAAAATATAATAATCCCAATCAATTTGAAAAAGAAAATTACATTTCCATTTTAACAATATTTATTAAATCATCTTATACCCGTAAAAGTGTTTCAGTCTCAACTGAGCTATGATACTAGATATAATGAATAATTTTCATGTTTTAGATTAAATAAATTTAAAATAAATTTATTTCATAGAGGAATTTTTCGTTTTATAATCATGGACACATGAAACATTCTAAAGCTAATGCTAACATTATATACATTATGAGTTTCCTTAAATTAATTTTATAAATTATCAATGAATTAAATGAGTGCACTGGGTAAAGATTGGGGAATCACTAAACTAGCTTATCAGAGAACATATTATCTAAGTAATAGTTGATCATATACACATATAATAATAGTTATCTTTTACTCATGTTTCCTTATATATTTATATATATATATATATAAATTTCTTGATGATAGTAAAATGAAGATCATTTATGTGTCTTATATATATATATATATATATATATATATATATTGTAAATCATCCATTATTTATTCATTGACATGTTCTGAAAATAAAAGTGTAAAAACTAACCATATTGACAGTATATTGTATCGTAAATATATCCCCAATTACATTAGGATGATAATCAATTAGAAAATAACCACAAGTTATTATTGAAAAATATTTATTATACTATGGCCTATCATAAAATAAAAATTCAAATCACTAAGGTGAATCAGAGTCAATAATCCTATAAACATTAAGGCTAGTAACATCTAGTCATGATTGACTATATTTCAATAATTAAAGCCTATATATTTGATGATAGTTGCTATAGAATTTAATTTTCTGGGTTGAGGAGCTGGATTCACATGAGTTGGCATAGGAATACTAGAATCCAATATGCATAATGGGATGAGTTATTTTAAAGACACATACTATGTTGGAATTTATAACCAATGAGGTGGTTTGTGTTCACCATGGGGGTGATTCATAAATTATTCATTCAAAATAATGTTTCATAAAATTAATTTGTTAATGGAAATGTGATAATATTTAAATTTTTTATAAATTATTGTAATAATATTCATGCCTCATATGTTAGGGATTTTGCATGTTTAATTTTACTAAGACCTGAGACAACTGGTCAGTATTTAAGGGAAATTTTATGTGGATCGAACAATATGGTACCTATAAATCATGATTGTTTTTTGAAAGTTATATTTTATGAAAAAATAAATTTAATAATTATCATGACAATAATATATTTTGAATTATCATTTATTAAATCAAGTTTCTATGATCATTATATATGGTCATTTACATTCAAGGCCACCTCATTTTCTGGATTCCTTTTGGACGATTTTTATATAATGTAACTGAAAAGTAGACCCTATGGTATATGTCTACAAGGAATAAACAATAAATGGCGTTTAGTGACATCAATAAATACTAAAATGATATGCACATTGCATAAATTTATTTATGAATAAATCAAGAATAGTGATCAAAGAGCATTATTCTAGAAACAAATTAGTGACATGTGTATTTAAATGGTTTTTGGGAGTGCTATAACTTTTCCAGTTAGATTAATCGATCACATAATGAAAAAAAATTCATACCTTGTATTTAATATATGGATTAGATTTCACAATGTATGACCTAAAGTTGCAACCTTTTTATAGAGATAAATAGATCAATTTGTTTCATAAATTTAGTTGTAAGATATATATTATCATAGTATTGAAATATAAAGCTTGAAAAAATTCAATATCAACATTTGGTGGGAAGACAATCCTTCCAATAGAACATGTATGGGAATTAAAAGATACTATTCAGATTAAAATAATTTCCCAACCTTAATAAATAGAAATTTATCAAATGTTATATGATATGTTGTAATATTTTATATCACAAATTCATTATTCGTTAAATTTCAATATCAAACCGATCTAACATAACTGCATTAACTTGTATTTTGAACTAATTGGTAATACATGGGAAAATAGGACTACACGAGTTCATGGAATTTGGGGAATTGGAATTAATAGTCATTAATGGAAATAAACACATGTATTCATTTTGTTCAATTTGATTTGGTTTGATATAAAAGGATATATTATTGGGAATAAAAAACTTTTAACATCCTGTGGTTTTAATTACTATAATATCCGAGTAAATTTTGGCTCTTAATGTTCCTTTAGGAGTTTCATGGAAACATCTTGTTCTATATTTGGGTTATACCAAAATAAAGTGTTTAATAATTATGATAATTGATGACTATGGTAACTGTTAATATTTAAGGGATTTGATCTTAGAAAAAACTATAGACACTCAATTTTAATATCTAGTTGAGGGATCTTCTCAATATAGTAATGTTTCATTAAACAGACTCACTATAGTGACACGTGGCTTTAGCAACACTAGTAATTTACACATAATTGGACTAGTATTTATATCTATACTTAGAAGAATAATGTTGAACATGTGATAAGTAACCAACCATTTGATGTTGGCTCTACTACAAGTGGGATTCTGTTAGAGTTGGTGACCTACAACCAACCATGTTGTATTATAGATTACATAAATATTCATTGGAGTGAATTTAAAAATAAATATCTTATCACATGATAGTTATTCTTTTACATAACAATGATGTGATAATTTCCAATATTATCTATCACATTTATAAGGTCATAGTAGTTTTCCACTATGAATAAAACATTTAAAATACATGATAATATTATTTAAAAATAGTTGTACGGTATTATTACATACTATAATAGGGTACATAGTATATATAACATAAAGTAAGAGTAATCATAAGAGGATAAGAATTATTGTAATTATTTTTTAACATGGTAATTTATAAGACATGATATTATAAGAACAATCATACCAATATAAAATTTTCATTTTTTGGTGTCATCTAATATTCTTCTCTCAAGTCATTTGTAATGGTTCTTAGATTTCATTATTATTGTTAATGAATATTACAACTAACACACGTTGATTTATTTAATTAACCAAGAAAATAATATTTCATGGTGAATTTGGATATATTTGTTCCATCACACATGATATGTTATTATTAAATAAGTCAAGGAACGATCAATCCCTTATATATTTATGGATGTTGATATCTTGATCCTTTGATCAAAATAAAACAATCACGTTAAATTCCATGACTATGGTGTAATGATGTGTTTATTTAAAATATTAATGAAATGTGTATCAAGAATATATATTAATTATACAAATGTGTAACCTTATTGGTGAAATATTATTATTAAGAAATTATATTACACTATTAGTTTTCATATGTGGTTTTCGATGTTTTGAAATTGTGTTCTTTATCAATGGTTCATTTCCCATTTTTATATATTAATCATAGACTCTAGGATATCCTAACTAATAACAATGATAAATAATCATAGAGGGTCACATCGTATGTTTTTCTATTAATAATGACTATATTCTAATTGAATCATGGTTTTGAAATAAATATTATTCTCAATAAAAAATAACAATTTTATTTATTTTTTATTGATCAAATGATTTTAATATTTAATGAAATAATTAATTATTCAAGTTTTTAATAAATTTCAAGAGCATGGAGAAGACCAATATCATGTCAGGTGATGAATATTTATTCATAAGAAAGTAAATAATATTAATCAAATGGTTGAGTTAAATCTTTATATAATATAATAATTTTATTATTAATATTATATGGCATGAGGTTTGATATGAATTTTTATATTATTTATTTTTCAGTATGAAATTAAATAATATTTTATCAGCAACCAAATATCTCTAAATAAGTAGCTATGTCTATTATTTCGGCTTAATCAAAAATTGGGAATAGAGAGTCATTGTGTAAAATAGAAATATCTCACTCTCTCTCACTACCAAAATTTTTCTCTCATATTCTAAAGAATTATAGGAACTCATTCAATCCTGAAGGATCTTGAAGTGATGAAGAAAATAAACAAGATGATTTATTAGCTATTATAACACCTAGAAAATAATTGGCATCATTTGTAGAGTAAAGGAGAACATCTATATCAAAACTAGATGGATTCTATACATGGAAACTCCATGAGAATTTAAGGTAACCAAATATTGTATTTAATTTTTAACACACCATGGTGCTTAGGATGTGCCATGAACCATCAAAATACATAAAAAATAAGAATTCATCTACCTTTCAAGAGGAAGGTATAATGAATTATATAAAAAAAGAAAATGGATATAAAAGGAAGTGGATAATTCCAGACAAGTATATTTCTGTTATAATCTCAAGGTTGAATGTTAGATGAAAATAGAGAAAAAATAAATAAAGACTCTAGGATGAAAAATCCATCAATCCATGTTACTCTAATTAAAGACAAAAAATTAATTACTTTATACCCTAATATGTTTCAATGGATTTCAACATAAACAATGGATTATGAGGGGATTCAATTTAGTGGGGACCCTGAGGTGAATGTCAATGGAAAAAGAATTTATTTATAACATATGAAATATGAGATGATGTGAAAAAATGAAAATAATGGAAAGCAAAATCACAAAGACACCAGATGTAGAAACTATTGCGGAGTTGATATTGAAGTACACCAATAAAAAAGTATAGATTTTTATGAGGAAGTTATAGATTTTGAAAATTCTAATAAATGAATATTTTTCATCATATGGATCATTGATATTTTCATCCTCTTGTTGTTAAATATTTATTATGAGGTTTAGGGGGAGAATCTTTTTTTCATGGAAATTAAAAAATTCCATTACAATGTAGATGAAAACTAATATTTTATGCTTTATCATTTATTAATTTTTTATTGTGATGAATGACTATAAGTAAATAGAATTAAAATAAAAAGATTTCAACCCAACTGGGAGATTTTATTAAATTTATCATCACTAATTACATTTTATGGACATCATTATTACATGAGTAAACTATTTTATTTTTTACACTATGAATAGATCATTTAGAGATATAGTAGGCTGATTCATTGAAAATTTCCTTAGGATATATGATGAATCCTCTTACCAAGAAATACATGGTTTAAATTCAATTTATTAGACGAAAAAAAATAAGAAAATTTTGGATAAAAGATCCTCCCTAGACCTCAATATATCAATAAGGGGGTTTCTAATTCAGAGCGTTAAAGGGGGGAGAAGATTGATCCCTCACACAAAATAATTGAAATTTTTTATCAAAAAAGTGGAGCTACAAATAAATGACTATAAAGAGTATATGGTATTAAAAAAACTAGTGGTGTATATTGAAGTACCCATAACATCATGATACTGAATTATTTTATTTTTTCATTGATTGTATAAAAATTCTCATAATGAGTTAAATTAAATTGAATTTTCATATAGGTGTTTCCAAAGTAAATCCCATGAAACAATATAAATCTGAAAAATAATACTATAATACATAGGAACATTATTTATTTAAGTAAATTTAGGTTAATACAACTGATAGATGGATAAGAAATTCATTGAAATTACTATACCTATAAAAAACCATAAATATATAATGAATATTTTCACTAAGAATATTTTTATTAATTAATAATTCTTATTAATGAGGAATAATTATCGAATAATTTTTTATATAAGAACAATTTGTTTCTTGGATGATGATGAATTGAAAGTAACAACTATATGACATTATATTGAAAAAAGGTTTGGTTTGATGAATTATCTGATCCATGATGTGTATCATAAAGACAAAAAATCCTGAATATCAATTTATCTGTTGATAATTATATCTAAATTATTACTTCTCCTTAATATATAATATAGTCTATAAGACACAGGGTAATGATCGATAGTTTTATATTCACTGATTAACACTCTGCATGGGATGATAATAAGAGGACTTGAGCATAGTTTGCTCATAAATAATGTGTTTACCAAGAAATATGTTTTAACATAATGAATATTTTATGTTCATCAGATATATAGAGATTTTATGACTCCTATTTATAGATGATAAGAAATGGGGAATGCCCATAATATAGATATATTGATATTTTAATTTTTCCTTTCAGATGTATGATAATGGATAAAAAACTGATAAAACTATGAACACATTGATTAAAGGAAACACCATATGCATATACAATGAAATCAATGTCAGTTTCACAAGTTTCATTCACAAGAAACACATATGATAACTATATAATAAAACAATGAATTCTACCATGTAATGACGATTTAGGGATATACAAGAATTTAAGTTCATGTTTGAGTGAGAAATGATCAATGTTAGTGAACATTTGAAACTTAGATGAATAGAATAACAGAATAATGTAATTTTCTAGATGTATAATATGTACTATAAAAAATATGTTGTTATAAAGTTTGGTTGAGGAATTATGGAAATATAATAAGGGCCTAAAATGATAATAAAGTGATCAGAAGATTAAAAATTGAGTTCTATATACATACATGAATTACGTTTATGAAGTATACATTCTCTGAGAAGACGATTTTTTAGATTATGATTATGAAAATACTATAGATTAAATATATAGGATTAGTATTATAATTATATATAATAAAACATGGAAATAATGTTTTAGTCTATAATCAATATGAAGATATATACAAAGGGTGCTCAAATGATGCTTGTGAATAGACAATTCATCTTGTGTTCATCATAATATAGTGTTTCATTATTTATAGATGACATAAATATGTCAATCACGTGATTTTCCCATGGAATCAATTAGGATACGAAAAAATGAACTCACGTTAGTAGATTTATTGGTAATCTATAATGTCCTTTACACATAAAAATATGAATTAAATATGATATGACAACATTCAAAAATTGAAATCATTAGATGAGTATAAAATACATGATGCATATAAAAGATTGAGAATGTTTGATGATAAGTGACAATAATAATTTTCACCATAAGATTTTGTGAGAAAATGATTTGAGAACATTTGGAAAAATGGACTAAATAATGTGTTTGAGATACGAAGTCATAAAGATAGATAATGAATAAAATATGAATGCTGGTTCTTCTGGAAAAAGAGGATTAAAATGTCATGACCCATCCTCGGGGCCCGTGCCATGACTACCCCAAAGCCCACCTTCTATAGGCCAGGGGCTATCGACTAGAACCAAAGGTGTAAATCCCAAAATAAATGCATTGCCTTTATAAAGTAAACAAACACCACAGAGTACGCAAGCTGAAGTAAACACTAAGTAAAATGATTACAAAATTAAGTGATGGAATGTAAATAATCCAGAATACATACCCAACTGAGACTAAGGTAAAATTGAAAAGAATTTACATGGGTAGAAAAGTAAATCAGTAACCACTGAGTCGTCCTCTGTCTATCCCACCTGAAGGGTGGGCACAGATGGTCTCCTCATCTTCTCGGGTCTGTCAGTCTGCTCCGTATACCTCCATCCTGATAGTCCACCTTCGGGTACCATCCCGCTCCACAATCCTTAACCACGATCAGTGATGTCTGTCATCTGCAACCATCACAACGTAGTGCGGGCATAGCCCATGAAGGGGAGAGTATA
Organism: Viscum album; assembly: GCA_963277665.1. Taxonomy (NCBI): domain Eukaryota; kingdom Viridiplantae; phylum Streptophyta; class Magnoliopsida; order Santalales; family Viscaceae; genus Viscum; species Viscum album. The sequence goes on from OY728148.1 coordinate 911,546,548, forward strand.
TGATACTAAGTAGGGACCCCAAGACCCCCGAAGGTCTCCCAGAATCCACAAAGGATAAACCATAATGAAGGATACAAACACGAAGTAACAACCAACTCTACTTAGGTATATGCCCATACATATACCTAATTCATCAATTCCAATTCGTCTCCAACTCACGAGCCCAAGTAAAACCCAATCCATACAGGAAATCACAACCCAATCCACATAGTAAAGCAAGTCAATCATATCGAAGATAATGATTGAAATTCAAGACTCAGCTCACAAAGGTATACTACTCAAGAAGATGGGTGGGGATGATAGATGTAGCCTTTGAATCATCTCCCCTTCTGAACCCACGTAGGATCCAAGTACAGAAGTTGTCAGTGCCGAACCCACGTAGGATCATAGTACAGTAACCATCACTGCCAAACCAACATAGGATCCATGTACAGTCGTCATCACTGTCGAACCCATGGAGGATCCAAGTACAGTCGTCATCGCTTCCGAACCCACGTTGGATCCAAGTATAGTCAACATCGTTGTCGAACCCATGGAGGATCCCATCATCATAGTCGTCGCAATCGCAGCCAGCTCTAGGGTTCCCACACATAGCATACTCGATTCCGGGAGAGTCCGCTCCTTGAGTCGAAGTGGTGGATACATCAACCATAAAAAAGACCAGAGATGATGTATCCCAACGTTCTGCCCCACATCATTGTAAAAAACATGGAAAAACGTGCCCGAGTCCTGTGGAACAAGAAGACCATGCCATTTTCCCAAAGTACATGGCATGTAAGTAATAAATACACACCGTGTCATCAGAAAATGGGTACTGCCCGAGTGAAATGACCCGTGTCATGGGGATAGTCGTGTAAAAATTAAGTGCACGACATGTGGTATGGTTACACGTCGTGTCTTCAGTCCACGGGCACTGTCCGTTTACCACAACCCGTGTCAAAGGGCTATTCATGTAAAAAGGAAGTACACAGCATGTGGTATGGTTACTCACCGTGTCCAATCTTCTGGGGTCGAGTCCGGGTATGATGGCCATGCCTGGCCATGTGGTGGAGAACCTACCAGTGTACTCCACCCCACGTCCTTGTATTCCTGGAATACACACTGAGTCATCACGAAGCTGCTTCTGCCAATGTGATGGTACTACACACCATTCCACTTGACTGTGTGGTTCTTCTCGTGTCCGTGTATCTCCCAAAATACATTCCATGTCCATCGAAGTCTCTTCTATCAAACTATGTGGACAGTACACGACCTGTGACCAGTGTCACACTCCGTGTGTCATTTCTTCATATGTCCATTACTTATGCTGTTGAACACTTGTACTACACGGTGTGTGCTTTGGAAGTACACGACGTGTATTTTGGAATTTTCAAAAAATGATACATCTGGACAAGATGCCTCCCGAGGATTCTATCCTTTGTTTCGATGATCTGTTTGCTACAAAACTCCCATTCCTAGGTCATCCCGATAATCTGAGGCCGTTTCCAAGGTTTTCGGGCCTCCGATCGGCTCTGAAAACATGCATTGATTCACCACTAAATAACAGTTCGAGTAAACCATTCACCAAGAATGGTAGAGGAATCGGACCGTATTGTTTGGTCTAGTTCCTTCCACATTAGTTTGATTGCAAAATGTTTACAGAGAAACATCAACATGGAAGGAAACCCAATATTTCTCAATTCAAAACACACCCCTACCTCAATTCAAGAAGTTTTATCACTTGATGAAGGATGTAGATGGTTTCGTTGATGTTGCCACTGAAAGGCAGCGTCTCTTCATCAACATCGAGAAGAAAGAAGCCGACGTTGGCACTGGCATTCTTCGCGTTATTCAACGCAGAAAGATGATGTTCTTCAAGTGTTTAGATCTCTCTCTCCCAATATCTTCACACAACAACTAACCCCCAAAATAAAATGAGACTTATCTTTTTTTTATTAAATCAAGCCATTCATTTCAATTTTAAAATTCAAACACATAACTCACTTCATTTATTAAGCTTGAGTTTTCTAATTAAATGGGGTGTTAAGTTGGAATGTTTAATGAGGGTGATAGGAAGGAGTTACTCACATAAAGGGGGAGTTAGGGAGTTAAAGGAATATGAAGGTGTGGGGATCATGTGGGCCCCACCTCAAAAAATTCCTAACATGGTTAGTTAGGAGATTGTGGGTCCCACACCAACTACCCCATGTATGATATAACCATTAGTTAAAGTAAATAAAATTGTACCACAATTTTATTTACTTCACATTTTAATCCTCAATTTTTAACAACTCCTCCCGAGAGAACGCACCTTTATAAAAGGTCCTCTTAATCAAATATGGCCTCTACGGTTTCATCGGTGCCCTCAGATTTCGATTCTGAGCATCAGTTCAAAATATAGAAAAACCCAGTCATTCGTTCACTGAACGTACCCGAGCTAAACTTTAGAAAATGATTTCGGGCACACCGGGCCTCAGAATCAGGTTCCCTCAGAAACTGCTTACTCGTAAAATCCCAATGAAAATAAGAAAAAAATCCTTGAATGTTAAGGGTATTTACATTACTCCCACCTTAGGGCTTTTCATCCCCATAAAGATACATCACAAAATAGGGGACAAATGAGGGTACTAAGCATGGATCCGAGCCTCCCGCTCACATGTTCTCCCCTAGAGGTTCTCGTGCTGCCACCTGATGTGCACTAGAGGAATCGACCATCCAAGAAGGGTCCGTTCCAGTCGATCCTCGATCTCCACCAGGACATATGAAAATGTTTCCCCTTTATCGATGTCGAGATCTCCATGATCAATGATATGCGTCGGTTCGTGCACGTATCTCCTCAGCTGAGATACGTGGAAGACGACGTGCACCTGGTGCAAGTGAGGTGGAAGAGCCAGGCAATAAGCCAACTCACCTATCCTTCTTAGATCCTTGAATGGTCCTATGAAGCACACATATAACATGTTTCCCTGACCAAATCTCTGTAATCAATGCCGAGGTGAGACTCATATGAAAATGTGGTCGCCATCCTCGAACTATAGTGGCCTGCTCCTCCTATCATCATAGGACATTTGTCGGCTCTGAGTATTCCTCATCCACTCCTGGATGATCTGTACCGTCTCCGTCATGGCCTGGACCATCTCTGGTCCTACAAGTGCTGACTCCCTAGAGTCTTTCCCGAATAGAGGTGATCTACATGGTCGGACATACAATGCCTCATATTGTTCCATCCAGATGGTGGAGTGGTAACTATGGTTGTATTCAAACTCCACCATGGTTAGATGATCCTACCAATTGCGAAAAAGGTTGAGGACACATGCACGGATCATTTCCTCGAGAGTTTGAATGGTCCTCTCTGTCTGACCATCCATCTGTGAGTGAATGGCGGTGCTCATGCGTAGCTACGTCCCAATTTCCTCCTACAAACCCATACAAATCCTGGAAGTAAAGTGAGCATCTCGATCAGAGATGATAGTCGATGGCACACCATGAAGCCATACAATATTTTAAATGTAAAGGCATCTCATTATCTCCACTGATCCCTACTCTCTGATGGGTAACAAGTGGGACGACATGGTGAGTCAGTCTACGATCACCCAGATGGAGTCGTGTCCTTTGGAAGTATGCAGAATCCCTATCACGAAATCCATAGATATTTTGTCCCACATCTACTCTGGGACCTATAAGGGTTGTACCAAGCCTACTGGTAATTGGTGCTCCGCCTTCACCTACTGGTAGGTGACGCATCATGAAACGAAATCTGCCACTGCCTTCTTCATACCCGGCCACCAGTCCTATCATTTGAGATCCTGGTACATGTTTTCTACTCCAGGATGTACTGCCAAACGGGAAGAACGAAACACTCTTATCACCTCCTCCCGTAATGGAGATGGTTCCATGGTATGTCCCCTAAAAAAGATGGTGTGCTCTCCTCCTACAGAAAATCCATCATGTTCCTATCCTGAGGATATCTATGCATGTCGCGTCTCACAATTAACGTCCCCACGCTGTGCCTCTCAGACCCTCTGATGTAGTGGAGAAGTGACTTTGAGAGACTGTAGAAATGATACCCCATCTCTATCCCTGAAGGATATCTGCAACGCGGCTAGCTTCTCTATCACCTTTCCATGTAGTTGGATGCCGGACCTCCTGCATAGAGCATCAACTTATATGTTTCCCTTTCCATGAGTATAGACAATATCAAAGTCATAGTCCTAGAGGAACACAATCTATCGCCAATGTCTGAGGTTCAGTTCCTTCTGTGAGAAGATGTACCTGAGACTCTGGTGGTCAGAATAGACTGTAAAGCGCTCACCCATCAAAGAGTGCCGCCACATTTTCAAGGTGAGGACCACTGCTGCTAACTCCAGGTCATGGGTAGCATAGTTCTTCTCATGCTGCCTCAACTTTTGTGATCCATAGGAGATCAATTCCCACTCATTCATCAGGAAAAAACTGAGTCCAGCCCCTGATGCATCGCAGTATACTACGTACCCTACGCCCTCCTCCCGTAGCCTCAAGATGGTTGCACTGTTCATTCTCTGTCTCAGCTCATGGAAGCAGGTGATTAGGGATGGGTGTCGTTGGAAACCCAAACCAAGTTATTTTTTTCATTGTAAATAATTAAATATCAGAAATTTTTATATATTGGAACACTCCATTTTATTATTTCATGAAATAGAATGGATTAGGAATCATGGGTGTTAGCCTACTGGGATTTTATCTCACACCCTGCTCAATCATCATTGACACCCGAGTAGATTATATGTTTCCTAGTATTAATAAAGGGAAGTGTGTTGCTTCCGATGATTGATTATTTCTTGCTACCTAGGATGGATACTGGGGAAGAAGACTAATCCTTACTCATGATGAAGTTGTTTCTTTGTGTCTTTTCTATTTAGTTGATAGAATTCTTGGGATTTTTTTTACAAGCATTCAGTTTAGACAGAGATCATGACATGACATTATTTTGAGCTTCTCCACATGATTATTATATAGTTGGATTGTTCATATTGATTCTTCTGCTATTTATGCGTTTATTTGCTTCTGATATTTATTATTATTTATTTTTTTCTTCTGTTGTGTATTATCTATTATCTATGAGGGCATTGTCTCCCCCAGAGAAACGTTAAAAAGTCCCTTGCTGCTAATCGACAGCCTGTGGAATTTGGGGAGATGCAATTGAGGTCATGTAACCCACCAGTTTGTCCACCGTCTTATAGGTGATCCAGGTCAGGACGTTACAATCAAGAATCACAACTTCTTCATATTTAAATTATAATCTCATAACCTTAAATAATAAATCTGTGGCATGATACAATATATATGTGATGATAAAATAATTTGTAAAATATAATGACATTAATCATGATTTCAGTGATTCTTGATAAAATCCCGAGTTCATATAATTCATATAACATAAAGTAAAATTTCCAATGATTAAAGATATTAGCATAAGGTTTCAAATGGAATAGTGTATGTAAATAAAGAGAGGATCTTGAATGCGACCTGTATTCCAAAAATGTTCTTTTTAACGAGAGGTAGATTCCAAACATGAGAAACTATTTGTACTATGAAATTTTCTCATCATAAATATGAAAATAATAGTATATTAATATAGGAATAAAATATCATAATAAATGATCATGAAAAACAAATAATATTATTATTAACAATAAAAAAATTAATAGTGAATAATTAAAAACATAGTAATTATAAAAACTTATATAGAAAGGGGTTAATAATTTTTTGAAATTTAAAACATAAGTGTTTAGTAATAAAAAAAATTAAGTATAGTAGAAATTATAAAAAAATATATATTTTTATTATCAAGACAATAAAAGAGAAGATAAAAAGGTAATAACATCATGGGGGACTAAAATAGTACAATCCCAAAGCATCAGTATATACATAATGAAATAAATTTCAATCCCAATATATTCTAATTTCTTTTATAATATGAAAACTTTTGATATTCCCATATTTTTTATTAATTATATAATCTTTTAGTATAAGTCATGTTGTTTTGAGCTCACAGGTAAGGCCTCTCTAAATTAGTGTAGAAATCTTGAGTTAATGTACATCATGATATATTAGTGGAAAACGACTATTACAGTGTGCAAGCTCCAGTTCCTGAGATCATATGTTTCCTTCTACATATCATTCATATGAGAAGAGCTATAAAAGTTATTTCATGTACATATAGCTATATCAATGAGACACTATATTTTTAATCATTTTTTTGAGATCCTGTATATAACATGTATTAAAAATAATCATTCCAACTACTTTCATTTTCCATGTGGAATATTATTAACATCCTTATAGGGAATAAAATTCATCTACAACTTGTTATTACATATAGTAGTAGCTAAAACAACTACACAGTGTGATGAAAATTAATTTTAGTTGGTTTCATGAATAAACTCAAGATTTATCAATGTAACATTCTGTGTTTTGAATCGAATGAAAAATGGGATAGAAATTAAAATTTTCTATTAACTGGGTAGGCTGGTTTTAAAATCGAGTGTCATAACATTTATCTCCGATAGTTGAAAATGTGATAAATAAATTTTATTAAATTAATTAGATTACAATAAAAATGGAAACTTATTAAATGAAGGGTGAAAGAATCATTAACACTTTGTAATATTCTATATTACATTTTGTTAAATAATGAGTCACCAGAGGGTTCCGAGACCCGTAGACTATCGATGTTAAGAGAATAAAAATATTGAATTTATTTTATTCATATTCATGTTTGTTTCTTTTATAAAAACAAAATAACTCCCAAATAGTAAGTCGTATGAGAAATCTAAGACCATTGTTAGATTAGGAATGTCAGATTTACACTAGGAAGGGTATAACCATGATTCATATCGGTTGTTTGGCACCCTCGCACATGATAATTCCATATTTTTTTTAATTAATTAATTATTCCATGTTTATATAAAAAATAATTATTTTCTCACAAATGGTGTGTCAAATGAGAAATCTGGGACCACCAATAGTTCTGGTGTGTGGGGTTTACCATAGGAAAGTTATAACCTTTGCGAGCGTCTGAAGTTTTTTCATATCACACCCGAAGATATTATATTTGGGTTATGAATATTTCTGTCGGCCTTTAGAAATAATAATAATAATTTTATTATTTATATTTCTATTTGCGTTGAAGAAAAAAAATGAAAATACACTTATATAATTAATCAATTTGTTGCAATGTAAATAATAACAAACTAATGTATTAAATATGATATTATTAAATTTTATAATTAAATAAAAATGCACAATCAATATTTATTTAATAATAGTTATCCATTTTATTAATGGTTATAGTCATTAAAATATTAACGTTGTCATTGATGGGTGGAATTAAATAATAATAACTATTTTTATTATTTTTATTCTTATTATATAGGTACAAACACTGATGTATATATATATTTGGTTTATAAATATATATGGGATTAAATAAATATAAATATATATAGTTATATATACATTTATGGGTGTATATATATAAATATGCAAATATATATATATATATATATATATATATATATAACACGTATATACAAGGATGGATATTAATTGTTGGGTTAGATAAAATATTATTAATTACATATATAAATGTTTTTAACTAGTTGAATTAAATCAAATTGTGTACTTTGATGGTTTTAATCCAAATATTTAAAGCGACTCAGGGCGTGCGCTTGCACACCCTCTTGCATGTCCCGAAAAACTATTAAAATTAATTAAATGATTGTTCAGGAATTATGTAAAATATCATTTTGCTCCATAGAGTAGTGTTTGGGTTAAAAATAATTAAAATTTTTAAAGGAAATTAGTATAATTTAAATAGGGAGAAAAATAAATAATAAAATATATATGTTTGGAAAAAAATTAAAAATAATTAAAATGAGGTAAACTCAATTTAATTATTTTTTTTATTTCTTCCACCTTTTTATTATTTTATTTATCTTTCTCCATTTTTGTTATCCCATTTTCTTTTTTATCCTTTCCTTTCTATTTTTTTCTCCTCTCTTCCCCTCCTCCCTCTCCTCTGTGTGGCGCACCCACTCTCTCTATGTGTTGCGCGCCACATTCTCCTCCCTTCAGAAGATCATCGTGCCACCATTATTTGTCTATTTTCTTCATCGTCAGGTGCACTATGAAACTCGCAGTAAGTATTATCCCACACACCATTAATTGTGTGATCTCATTCCAAATCCATTGCACTATTCTCCGTGAAAAGATTTTACCCTATTTTGGGGTTTTTCTAAAATCTTCCATTTTCTTCTGTTTTAGGTCAAATTCAATCCTACCACCATAATAGGATCATCTAAGATTATAACGTAGGGTGTATACACACTTTCCCTCTGTTTTGTTAGGATTTATAAAAATGAAACATTGTGCCGTTAGTCAGTGCCTATCGGCTTTGTGAAAATTCATCCAAATTATTTAATTTATTTTTTATTGCCTAGTTGATGCATCCCTTTTGATCATGAATTAATTTATTTAATTTTTTTGATGTGGTCTGACACCCCTTTGGGTGTGCTGATGTGGTCAATATAAATTCAATTACCTCGAATATTTAATTCATTTAACTGCATATTTTGTGCTCCCTATTTCTGATGTGTTTAATTTAAATAATTATTTTAGAATAATTATAAACCATGAATTGATGGTTCATTGGTAGTTGTTGGTTCTGAATTATTTATTTATTTAAATGTGCATTCCCAGAAATTTAATTTAATTAACTGCATTTGTTGCGTAGCCTATATTTTTGTGTTGAATTTAAATTAATAATTTGGATTAATTATGAACCATGAATTTTTGGATTCTTCGTAGTTGGTTTTACTTAATTATTTATTTATTTAAAAATGCACTTATCTACTTTTGTTGATGCAATATTTTTCCTTGTTAATATTGTTATGTTGTAATATTTAATTTGTACCATGTGTTTCACGGGAGTATCTGTTTAGTTTTCATACTACAATATCATATGCTTATTATGTTATATCTACCGCTATGAAAACATTAATTATATTCTGGGCTAGGATAGAAGGTGATTCATGTATTAAGGGTCAGGCTAAAACCCTTCATTCCTAACGGTTACCACTACGCATCGGGGGGCGGTGTCGTTGTCTTTTTTGGACCGAGACTTCTTCAGGATTTCTAATACTTATGAGTATTGATTCCAAAAGAGATCATCAAGATGGATCTATTGGCAATAAAACTAAGCCATCATAGGATGATACACGACCCCTTTTTGTGTGATCGGGACAGACTCAGGGTAATGTCATGGATCGAGCGATACTTGGTCTTTCGAAATATTTCTTTGGATGGGCTCAGTGGTAATTAATTATTTGACGGATGTTCCACAGTGATACCTTCAGGATAGGCTCATACCCCAACCCTCTACTTGAAACCGTAATAATGATGCAATGATGGTTTATATTAATATCACTTTAAGACTCTTGAGATTTTTGGGACTTTTATGGTATATTTAAGCATTCCTAGTTGACACATGACATAGACACCAAGATAAAGAACAAGATTTGGGGTATGAATATTCCTTGTTTTTCCTTTATTTTTAGGCTTTAAATATATGCATATGTATAGTCATCTCATAGGTACACCATTCAGATTTTTAGTTTAGGATAAAGAAGGTGATTAGGGTCGGGTGCCATTGAGAACCCGGACAGAGTTATTTATTTCATTTCACCGAATTAATTATCTGAAATTGTTATATACTGGCACACTGAATTTTATTATTGCATGAAATAAAAATGTTTAGACATCGGGGGTGTCAGCCTACTGTGATTTTATCCCACACCCTTCTCGGGCGTCGTTGACACCTGAGTAGATTATATGTTTGCAAGTACTGCCAAAGGGAAGTGTGCAACTTCCGATGTTTGATTGTATCATGCTTCCTAGAATGTAGATTGGTGAAGAGGGACATGCCTTGCTCGTGATGAAGTTTTTTCTTTGCGTATTTTCTATTTAGTTGATAGAATTATTGGGATTCTATTTTATGTGGTTTCTATTTAGACAGACATCATGAAATTAAATTGTTTTGTGAGATTTAACACTTAATTATTATTCAATTGGATTATTCATATTGCTTCTGTTGGTGTTTATACATTTATATGCTTCCTCTATTTATTATTATTTGATTATTGTTCTTGGTTTGTATTAAATATTACCTATGAGGGCATAATCTCCCCCACATACACGTTAAAAAGGTCCTCGCTGCTAGTCGACAGCCTTCGGTGTTTGGGGAGATGCACTTGAGGTCATGTAACCCACCGCTTTGCCCACCGTCTTAGAGGTTATCCAGGCCAAGAAATCACAATGTGGAATAAGAGATGGTATTTTACATTGAATTCCTATTTTGGGTTGGTATACCAGAGACTATGAATGTGTCGCTGCTTGGTTAATAGGCATGTCTTGGACTGACCACCCCACGTACGGTAAATGACCATGTGTCTAGAGTTGGTATTGTTATTAATTCTATTAAATGTTACAAGTGATATGATTTAACCTCGTGTGATTTGATGTAATTTCCATTTCTTATGAATTTATGGAATTTATGATATTTTACCCTTGGTATGTTAACGTAATGATGAATCATTGTATGCATCATAATAGGCACATAGGAATTCTAATGGCATGCATATTTCCATTCCATGTAGTTGCATTTTAGGCTACCTATTGATTCAAATTGTGTGCCTTGAATCCATGTCAATCCTTTTATTTGTTTAGCTTTCCTTTTCTATATATCATGATTCAGTGTTATAATTAGCATGTTATCTTGTTTCAATATTTCAAGTTTAATACTATGTTTTCCTTGTATCATGATTCTATGCCTATTAGCATGTCTTTGTGATTAAAATTTTATGTTTCTTTCATTAGAAAATGTCTCTTTCTGTTAGCTTCTTGTAGTGACCTACTGGCTTGTTTGTTATATTATTGGTTGCTTTTTTGAAATTTATTGTTTGCCTTTGAATGGGAGGAAAATTCCAAAAACAATAAAGTGTATAGTCACTAATTAGGTTGATATCCACTCATATATCTAGGTATTTATTTGTTTGACCATGTTATAATTTCAAAGTAAATTGTTAATTACCTAAAGGCACAACTAGGACCAAGTAGGCTAGTTGGTATGTTCCTTATGAGAAAACCGTGTTTGGGTGTTTTGATTCTTAATAATTAAACAACTATTTTTTGGTTGCAATATATTGAACCTAGGTCAGCTTAGTGGGGCCCTTGTAGGTCACCATATCTTACTAAAAGGAATTTATGTGATCGATTTCCCAATTAAGGACATGATTTCAATTAATTTAAAATGTTTTAAAATAGAGTGTTATAAGGCTTTCCTGTTTTTATCCTTGACGCATTGGTTAAGAGCAAGTACCTTGTGTTTTGTTTTGAAAAATGTTACATGATGGGTTGATTAAACATTTTGATGATTAAAGATTAAATGTGATAAAATATAAATGTCTTATATGTGGAACAAGCAGAGATGACCTCTGCTTAAGATCCTGGTATAAGGATAGTTTTAGTTTCACCTTGAGATTCTTTGGAATAGAACCTTTGGCTTACAATTGTCCATTTTCGGACCCCCTTGCTTAAAATGACACCCTTGTTTGGATGAGTGGTCATGTTTTCCTTGACATTAGTTTTAGGTTTGAGAATCGATAATTCTCATTTCAATTAGGTTAGTCATTCGTTTGGAATAGTTAGATGCCTCATAGGTCGTTCGACACTCTCTTCTCCATAGCGATGGATGACATGGTATGACATCATCTGAGTTAAAATTTATCTTGCTTCTGTGTCACCTCAGTGTAGTATACGTTCACGTATGTTGTACCGTCGAGTGCTTGATACTTTTTTGAACTAGTTGAGTTCAGTGTAATCGTCATGCCTTTCACTATTAAATTTGTTTTGGGTCATCTCTGAAATGTAGTAACTTCTGCGTTAAAGGAATCAAGTTCATCCTAATGCTCGGGATAACTTTCGTAGACATAGGTGTTTTGACACGGCATTCATGCCAATTGTTTAAATGTTTTTCTTCTGTAAATTTCTAAATATTTTTAGTCTACTCTTCCAGTAGTGAAGAGCAAGTCCATTATATTTCATTCTTATTTAATGCACAAAGAGTGCATCAGTATTTCACCATGATAAATATTTAAATGTATTTTGGTTTGTTTAGGGTGATTTTCTTAGCGTTGAATGCTAATGCGTCATTCTTAACCAGAAATTCATTAGTCATCTGTGACCCTCAGATTTCCATGTAGAAATTCCATGGACTAACACATGTACAAAAGTTGTTTCATAAAACTTGACGACCAAGCCAATGTCGCTCTGGGCTAGGTCAATGTTTTGATATGCGTATCTTTCCCTTGTACCAATTTCTCACTCGTAAACATGGTGTATAGTCTCCTTTGAGTTAGTTCCTTTCACTCATGATGTTCCAATCCAAGGATACCCTATACCTTTTGTCATTATTAGTGATTTTTAAGTCAAAAAAGGTTACTGGAGGTCAGGTATGATAATCGGTGGACATGTTCGTGATAAATGCGAGATACCTTTGAAGAAGGCATCACAATTCTGTTCATAATACATTTTCCATCTAAGATATGATTTTTCATAAATGGTCAGCCGATGTGGCTTGACTACTTCCTTACCCTATTCAATAATATAGTCAGTTAATGACCTTTTTTTGTCATGTTGTTTGGTGAGACGAGTGCGGTTTGTATCGACGAGGGAATTTCATAAAAAGATGGCTCAACTTGGTATTTATGGGAAATGGGGAATCGACTGTTTTATCCATTTCAAAAATCAAGAAAGAAGCATCGCTAGAACACTTAACAGATTGTCTTATAGGAAATTACAACAGAGGAAGGTGTCGTGACTCGGAATTTTCCTCTTTCTATCTTTAAAACCTAAGGTGGAAAGTAACTTTGTCCAGGAGTTAATGAGACTGTGACATGGTCATGTATCTAAATGAAGGTGTTTGGATTGGTAATGTCTTGGTGTTTCAGTTGGAAAATGAGTGTTAACTCACACCTTATTATCATAGGTGTCGCTTTCATATCCAATTTTTGAACGTGTGTTGACCATTTGAAGATACAACACGAACTTTTGAATGAGACAACATGAACCTGTAGATCAGGGGAGGGTTACGTTATTCCTGAAGGATTCTTTGGGAAGAGATGTTCTAAGGTGGGAATGTTGTAACGTTACATGTTTTGAACTGAATGAAAAATGTGAATGAAATTAAACTTTTCCGTTAACTGATCAAGCCAGTTTTAAAATCGAGAGTCAGAACTTTTATCTCCGATAGTTGACACTGTGATATGTCTTTTAAGGAAAAATTTTTAAAATAATTAAATAAAAATAAAAATGGAAACAAATTAAATGAAGGGTAAAAGTATTATTAAAACTTTTTAATTTTCTATATAGTATATTGTTAAACAATGAGTCACTACAGGGTTTTGAGACCTGTAGACCATTAGCATTAATATAATAAAAATATTGGATTTATCTTATTCATACACATGTTTGTTTCTATTAAAAATAAAACGAAATAAATCTCAAACGGTGCGTCGTATGGGATATATGAGACCACCATTAGATCTGGAACGTCGGGTTCACCCTAGGAAGGGTATAACCTTGATTCGCATCAGGTGTTTGACACCCTCGCACCTGATAATTCCAAAATTTTTAATTTTTTAATTATTCTATTTTTTATAAAATTAATAATTACTTTCTCCCAAACGGTGTGTCAAATGAGAAATCTGATACCATCAATATTCTGGGGCGTGGGGTTTACCCTAGGCAGTGTATAACCTTTGTGAGCATCAAACATTTGGACATATCACACACAGAGATAAGTTATTTGGATTATAAATAATTTTTTTGGCATTTAGAAATAATAATAATAATTTTATTATTAATATTATTATTTGGGTCGAAGACAAAAAATGAAAGTACACTTCCATAATTAATAAATTTTTTACGATGTAAATAATAAGCAGGTAATGTAATAAATATAATATTATTAATTGATCCAAATAAATACAATTGAGAAGTTATCTTTATTTAATAACCACTATACTTTTTATTAATGGTTGTTGTCATTAAAATATTAATTTTGTCATTGATGGATTGAATTAAATAGTAATTATTTTTTTAATTATTCTTATTAGTATTATATTGGGACAAAAACATTACTGTATATTTTTATATATGAGGTATATCTATGTATATGAGAGAAAAAATATATATTGTTATATAAAAATGTGTGGGTGTATATATATGAATATGAAAATGTATATATATATATATTCAACATGTATATACATGGGTGGATATTTATTATTGCGCTATATAAAATATTATTAATTACCTACATAAATTCTTTTAACAGGTTGACTTAAATCAAGTTGTGGAATTTTATGTTTTTAATCCAAATCATTAAAACGACTATGGGCGTGCACCTACACACCCTATTACAGGTCCCAGAGAGATATTAAAATTAATTAAATGATTTTTCAAGATTTATATGAAATATTACTTCTCTCTACATTGCAACATTTGGTTAAAAATAATTAAAAATATTTAAAATAAAGTAATGGAATTTGATGTGGAAGAAAAATAAATAATAAAATAGTTACGGCTGGAGAAATATTAAAAATAATTAAAATGAGGTAAACTCATTTTAATTATTTATTTCATGTCTTCCCCCATTTCATTTTTTTCATTTTTTATTTTTTTTACTTTACTTTATATTTCTTTTCTCCTCTCTTCCTCTCCTCCCTCTCCGGTGTGTGGCGCACCCACTCTCCCTATGTGGTGCGGACCAGATTCTCCTCCCTTCGAAAGATCATTACGCCTCCATTCGTCGTCTGTTTTCATATCCATCAGGTGCACTATGAACCTCTCTATAAGGCTTATCCCATGCACTAAGAATCGTGCAATCTCATTCCAAATCCTTTTCTCAGTTCGCCACAGATTGATTTTACCCTATTTTGGGTGTTCTCTAAAATCTTTCATTTTTTCATTTTTGGTCAAATCAAATCATACAATATATCATAGAATCATCTACGACTATATATTATAGTGTCTACTCTCTTTCCCTCCATTTCGTGGTGATTTATAAAAACCCATCATTGTGTCGTTAATCAATGTTTTCCGACATTGTGAAAATTAATCCAAATTCATTACTTTATTTGTTTTGCCTAGTTTTTGCATCCCTTTGGATAATGAATTAATTTGTTTAATTTGTTTCAATGTGGTCAGACATCTCTTTGGGTTTCCTGATGTGGTCGGTATAATTTCTGTTAGCCCAGGTATTTATTTGAATTAATTTCATGTATTGCGCAGCATATTTTTGATGTGTTTAATTTAAAGAAATATTTCATAATAATTATAAACCATGAATTGTTGGATATTTGGTAGTTGTTTTTTCTGAATTATTTATTTTTTTAAATGATCATGCCTGAGAATTTAATTTAACACACCACATGTGTTGTGCAGCCTATATTTGTGGTGTTGAATTTAAATTAATAATTTAGATTAATTATGAACCTTGAATTGTTAGATTCTTGGTAGTTGGTTGTGATGAGTTATTTATTTATTTAAAAGTTAATTTATGTGCTTATGTTGATGAGGCATCTTTCCATGGTAATAGTGTTATAATTTAATATTTAATTTGTTCCTTGTGATGCATGAGTGTATCTCTTTAGATTTCAAGCTACAATTTCATATGATTATTGTGTCATATCTACTGCTGCGAAATAATTAATTAAATTCAGGGAGGGGAAAAAAGATGGGTCATGTATTACGGGTCACCCTTAGACCCTCTATTCTAGATGGTTACCACTACGCGCCGGGGGGGGGGGTGTCGTTGTCTTTTCCAGACCAAGGCTTCCCCTGGCTTTCTAATACTTATGATTGACACTGGTTCCAAAAGGGGACATCGAGACGGATCTGATGGCAATGTGTCTAAGTCAGCCTTGAATGATATTCGACCCCTTTTTACGATATCGGTACGGACTCAGGGTAAAGTCATGCCACGAGCGATACTTGGTCTATCAAAATATTTCCTTAGATGAGCTCAGTGTTATTGGGTAATTTGATAGATGTTCCGTAGCGATCCCATCAGGATGGGCCCAGACTCCAACTCTCCACTTGAACCCCTAATAATGATGCTCTGAAAGTTTATATTAATGTCAATTTAAGCCCCTTTAGACTTGTGACACTTTTATGTTATATTGAAGCATACCTTGTTGACACATGACTTAGACTCCAAGTTAAAGTGCAAGATTGAGGGTATGCATGTTTCTTGTTTTTCCTTGCTTTTTCAGACATTATATATATTCATATGTGTATTATTCTCACTACTACTCCTTTCAAACTTCCGGTTATGGCCGAAACAGATGATTAGGGATGTGTGTCGTTGGAAACCCAAACCGAGTTATTTATTTTATTGCACTTAATTAATTATTTTAAATTGTTATATTTTGGCACACTTAATTTTATTATTGCATGAAATGTAAATGTTTAGACATCTTTTACACTCGAGTATATTATATGTTTGCAGGTACTAACAAAGGGAAGTGTGCTGCTTCTGATGTTCGATTGTTTCTTTCTTCCTAGGATGAAGATTGTGGAAGTGGTTCGAGCCTTGCCCGTGATGCAGTTGTACCATTGTGTCTTTACTTTTTACATGAAGGAATGCTTGGGTTTCTGTTTTTCATGCATTCAGTTTAGACAAACATCATGGAATGACATATTTTTTTGAGCTTCTTCACTTGATTATAATTGGGTTGGATTATTCATATTGATTCTGTTGTTGTTTATGGGTTTATATGCTTTTGCTATTTATTATTATTTATTGTTTTCCTCCATTGCGTATTACCTATTAACTATTAGGGCATAGTCTCCCCCACTGACACGGTAAAAAGACCCTCTCTGCTAGTCGGCAGCCTTTGGCGTTTGGGCAGATGCACTTGAGGTCATGTAACCCACCGGTTCGCCCACAGTCTTAGTGGTGAGCTGGGCGGGACATTACAATCAAGACTCACAAAATCTTCATATTCAAATTATAAGCTAATACCCTGAAATAATAAGTCGATGTCATGATACAATCTATATGTGATGATAATATAATTTTGAAACTATAATTACTTTAATCATAGTTTCAAAGATTCTTGATAAAATCTCGTCTTTGTAGAATTCATATATCATAATGTAAAATTTCCAATGATGAAATATATGATAATAAGGTATCATATGGTGTGGGGTATGTAAATAAAGAGAGGATCTTGAACGTGACCTGTTTTCCAAACTTTTTGTTTTAAATGAGATGTAGATTCCAAACATGACAAACTATTTGTACTATGAAATTTTCACAACATAAATGTGAAAATAATTTATAGTAATACAGAAATAAAATATCATATTTAATGATCAATAAAAACAAATAATATAATTATTAACAATAATAAAATTTATCGTTAATAATTATAAAATATTAGTAATTATAAAAACCTATGTAGAAAGGGTTTAGTAATTTTTTAAATTTTAAACAGAAGTGTTTATTATTAATAAATAATTGAGTATAGTGGAAATTTTAAAAAAAAATATATTATTATTATCAAGACAATATATTAGAAGATAAAAAGGTAACATGGGCCTAAAAAAGTATAATCCCAAAGCATCAGTAGTAACAAACCAAATCCCCTCCGGGGGTAAGGAAGTGAGGCTAGTTAATGGAGTGATTCTCTTATCAATAGTTGATTTAGATTCTAGAATGTATGAAACAACATTTTCTTCTCTCCAAGTGTGATGAATCTCTGATTGACCATCCAACATCCCCATGTAGATATGAATAGAGTATGAAATGGACAAAGGAATGTTTCCTTTTCTAAGAAATTCATTGTAGATAATCAAAGAGTCCATCACAATAAAATAAAGAAAAAAGATTTATCTACCTACATTATTAGAGACCTATATGATGGAGGATCGATTGCAGTGGTAAACTCAACTATGCACACACAAATAACTTGAGTTGATTGTAACCACATAAACATAGAAGAACAAACTGGTATTATTTATTCTCACAAGAATTATTATCACAACTCACACATGTCTCCCTATTTATAAGGATATAAAACACACACAAAAATCAAATAAGGAAAATAAAAGTCCACAGTTAGTCGCAGTAGCTTCCACCCAAACATCCGGATCCACAAACGTCAAGCTGCCTTTATTTGAATTCCTCAGGCCACTATTCTAATAGAGATGTGGGTTTCGTCAATGAAATAATGAGTTTAATATCCAACAACCCCCCTTAAACATATTTTCCTCATGACCCATACATTTTCATTTCTTCAGGTGGGTAAAAAATGGGTATAATGACTACAACATAGTCCTGAGTTACAGTAAAATCAATAGCACATGTGGTGGAAAATAAACCTATCACTGGTGGTGATCATAGGATCAAAATCACATCAGCAATAAGAAAATAGGATTTTGTTTCTTTGATTTGAAATTCATCCATCTTTGCACTTTTCTTTTTGGATCGAATTTTTTTCCTGAAATCCTCTTGAGTTCTTTGAAATATCCCACCTTACTCTGGGCCTTCACTGGGACTCGAACACACATGAAGGAGAATTCATTTTTCTTCACTAGGGTAACCAAAACAGGGAACCGAAGCATCAGGATTACTAAATCGGCGGATGGTTTGTTGGATACAACATTAATGTTGGTCTCAACTTTCAGGAAAACGTTTCTATTTGATATTATCTTCAGTTATACGATTCTTTTTGGGATGGAATCTTTATCAAATATCAACTCATATTCTTCAATAGAATCTTGTGCAGATAGTTGATTCACCTTTGGGAGATGAGATAGAGGCAGATGGTGTCCATCATCGTGGTCGACGTCCATAAATAAAGGATCATTGAAATTGAAGTCACAATCTAGGGAAAACATTTTTTTGGATAGTAACCATTTTTTTCAGAATTGAATGATGACATTTTTTTTGAGAAATGTAGACTGCAACAATATTGTTTTTTAATCTCCCAAATATTTTATCATAATTGGATTGCATAATTTTTTTCATATATGATGAGAGGAAAAATGAAGTGGATGAAAATCAAAAGGAGGTGAATATTGATTTCTTCTTACTAAAAATGCATGAGGGGTGACACTTAATGAAAAAAAAAATTCTTAGGGAGAAAAAGGGAGGGGAGGCACTGAGACAAACGGTGAGAGGAGAGAGATTTTATGATGAGAGGATAAAAACGTGGAATTAAAATCAATTTGAATAATGAAAAAAAAGGTGTAGAATGGATGGAAAGGAAAATTAGAAATTTGAAAAATTAGGGAGATAATATTTTCCCACCACCTTGTGATATGGAGGTGGAGACAATTAAAATAAAGAATAAGAAAAGTGGGATGGATGGTAAAATTCTCACTGAATCCTTTTTCTTCCTCGGTTCACTTTCTTCATCCCTGTTTGTGAAACCAATTGAAAGGGGATATCACAGATCCCTCTTGGAGCTACAACAGATGGATCGGGAGCACAACTCTTAGATATATGTCCTCTCAGGTCACCAATACAATTGATTTTTACTATAAGCAGCTTCAAGCTTCATCTTTCTCTGATTCAACTGATGTACTTTAAACTCGACTGTGCACACACAAATCACTTGAGGTGATCGCAACTACATAAACACATGGAAAAAAACTGATTTTATTTATTCTCATGAGAATTTTTATCACAAATCATGCATATCTCTCTATTTTTATATACAAAAAACACACAATAAAAGAATACATAAAAAATAAATGCCCATGGTTGGTTGTAGTATCTTCCACCCAAACATTCGGATCCACACACGTCATGTTGCCTTCATTTTAATTCCTCAAGCCTCTATTCCAACAATGAGGTAGGTTCTGTCAATAGAATAATGATTTTAATATACAACACTGCATGTGTAGCCTCTGCATAATATTGATGGGAATTACTATTTGCAAACACGAGAAAGACAAAACTAGTGAGCCCCATGTCACTGAGGACCCCTCCGCCTCACATGCAACCCATGAGACAAGAACCATAAGTATTCTACATCAAGCCCTAACTGGGGGATCCACTGAACCCCACACCCATGAGACACACCGCTAGATTGATTGGGATAAGCCACCAATAAATATTTGAAGGGAGGAGAAGATTCCCATCTATGGAATAGTTTGTCCAAGTCTAGAAAAATATTATTAGTTTTCAAAATAATTTTAGATATGTTCCCACCAACATCCATGTGGCAAGATTCATTCCAACCTGACTATATATACTCAAGCACCAGACAACAATAATGATGGACCAAGCCTTCCTATCTGATCCTGATGTATAGGAACTTTCAAACCAGCACTAGAGGAAATATTCCAGTGACACCTCTCGCCCTGTCCAGTGATCACTTATTCAGAGAGATAGAAAATGGGTGAACCACGCGATCAATTGGAGAGCACATTGCTGTCTGAATGGGATGGCTCCCATATGTGAGATTATTTTATTATCCCACCAATTTTTCACCTAAAAAACTATAAAATTGGACATATCAAATAAATTTTTGATTTTTTTTAATGATAATGAAGTTAAAATAATTATGGTTTTAGTACACAAAAAATTGTGGATTGAGAAATAATTTTAGTGATAATAAATTATGAGAGAAGAATATTTTAAATAAATGTTAGTTAACATGATTTAAAAAACATAAATGTTACAATAATACTTTTAAAATATCATCCTCCTCATAAAATAAGTTTCTCCATCATTATATATTTAAATAATATTAAAAGTAATTTAAATTTTTTTAATATGTGTAATATATAATATTTTAGAGGAATATTAAATGTTGTATAATAATGTCCTTGAAAAATTTTCTCTGAAAAAAGTATATTTTAATAATAAATTTAAGATATTAAACATTTTTAATTTAAAATAAATGGATTTGTAATGAATAGTTAAAATTTTAAATACATTCTATAAATTTAAAACATTTAAAAACATAATAATAATTTAAAATAATTTCCCCCTGAAATTGAGAATTAATATTAAAAAAATTCATGGGATTAAACATAAAAATATTAAAATAATTAAAATATAAACAATTATGACATGCATATGAATATTTAAAAATAAACAATAATATATAAGAAATTATTGTTTTGGCACATAAACTAACAAAACATACTAGAAAAAAAATTAAAGTCATACTTCATAGTAAAACAAAAAAAATTAAAATAAAATATTTTTTCGTTGAAAATAATTACATTTTAATTAATATATAAATATATATATATTATTAAAAAAAATTAATCATTTAACTGAAAATTAATTTAAAAAATTAATTTCAAATGCAAAAAGAATATTTTTTTTCAAAAATCATTTTAATAAATTGAATCAATTTTCCCATAAAATAGAGTTTTTAAATTTTAAATCACCTGAAATGATAAAATCAATAATTATAAATGACTAGTGATCTAACCGTATGTAAAATATTTAAAAACAAAGATCACTAAATAGAATTAAAAGTATTTTAAAGGAATGTTAATATACTTTAATAAAATAAGTAAAATTTTATGTCATGATCATAGTGAATACATTTAATTTCATGCACAATAATAATATAAAAATATATTAATTATAATAATATTTCATAACAGAAATGAAAATTTTAATGAGCACATATCTTGTTCAAAAATTAAAATATATATTTAATAAAATTAAAAAACAAACAAGATTAATAAAATATTAGTTTAAGAGTAAAATGTTAAGACAATAACAATTAACAAACTTACAGTTCATTCCAATTTGTAATAAAATATTGCTTATTTTTAATAAAATATTAAAATTAATATAGAATAGAAACACCACATCGATTTTAATAAATTTGGTTCTAAGGATTTTTTCCTTTAGAATAATGAACAACTTCAGAGTCATTTAATCTTTGTAAAATAACTATTAGATTCATTTAAATAATAAGGAATAGAAATGAAATAAATATCCTTATTTTTCATTCATCCACATGGTGATATAATTATAATTTTTAATTTCATTAACCTGAAAATATAAAACATGATGGAATTTTGGTACCCAAATTATTTTGTGTCTTGCTGTGTCAACAATAAAGGACAATGGTAGCCAAAACTATTCACATTGAGTAAAAAATCATGATTTAATGTTAGAAAATGATTTAAAAAAATAAACATTATTGAAATCAAAAAATTGAGAAATTTTAAAATAGAAGTTATTATAATAATGTACATTAATACCATAATAAAAACATTTAACAATTGACCTGATTTTGGTATTATAATGAGGTATAAAATAATTCTTATATAATTTAAACATTTCATCATTACTAACAATTCCAAGTATGTATTTATTAATTTTATTCATACAAAGAATTAAATATACATAATTATCTCCATTAGTAAACACACAAAATTATAGTTTTATTGAATAAAACTATACAAATAGTTCCTTAATATCATCATTATACAATGCATAAGAATATTTGGAAAAGTTAGAAAATAAATATGAAATTTATTAAGTAAAATCCACCTTTTCATTAAAAAAAGAATCAATATTTTATTTTTTTCCATTGTCTGTTTATTATGGATTCATATTTTTCATGAAGAATATTACAATATTCATCATTTTCCCTAAAATTGAGATTTTCATAATATGAATTATAAGTGATAGATGATTGTACCTCGTATATATGATCTATAATACAAATATTTACGCTTTAGACTAGTCATTAGATATTTAAGTAGAATCATCGCTTGAATATCATGATGCACTGTCCATTTCCTTCATATATTTCATGCAGTTCTTATAATAAAATTTCCCTTAATCAATTTGAAATGGGTAGTTGCGTATCAAATGACCTTACTTTTATACATTTTTAACATCAGACCTCAATATCTTTACTATTTTTTTAAATTTATTCCATATTTATTATAGAATTTTCTTAATTATCTAAAAATATCATATAACTCAACACTTACTATGAATTTTCTATATTTAAAATATGAATATTCATCTTTGGAAACATTGGGTTTTGTAATTTACATGATAGAAATTTTATCTTCATCTTCAGAATTCATCTAATATTTATACATCATTAAGGATATGATTATTTCTTTCATCCTTAATTATTTAATAGTTTTATATTTTAGAATAGATTAGAGATTCCATTCCTCTTACCTGGTAATAATTTTAGTGTATTTAATTACTATTATATTTCTGGAATTATACTTCCCAAGGTAGCAATATCATTGATGATTTCCATCAACCTCCCATTAAAAAATTAAACACTTCATTCTTCAAACTACATTAATTATTATAGATTAACCATAGTAGAATTATACCTTAGTTTTCATACATAATTTGTTCCTTCATAGTAAACTATGATGGTTTCCCTCAATTCATAAGTTGTAGTACATTGATAAACTCCATTAAATTAAACAATTCCCTATCCAATAATAATTCAATTTTTATCCATTTAATTACGTTCATATTTATACACATTAGATTCACTCATGTTTTCATGTTGAACTTTAGTAATATTATATGGTTTGATAGAATTCAAAAAAAATCAATGATTATTAAAGTATGTAATGATAACATTTTTCTAGAAACTATAATTATCACATTTTAAATAAGTATAAAAAATCATTGAAATAATTTCAATATTATTAGGCTTTTCAAATTTTTTTTATGGATCAATAAATAAATCATGTAAAGACCGAAATAAATCTTCAATATTTTCTAAAAGAAACCTTTCGATGATACCTCTTATTGGTCCGAGATGACAATGAAGAAAACATAAAACGGGGCTACTGATTTCCTTTTAAAATATTATCAAATTCAAATAGTCCCTCTTAGAATAAAGAGATCATGTTCTTCTATTTTAATATCGAGTAATAAAATAGAAAATAAACAAAATAAGGTGAAATAAATGAAGGTTTAAAGTGGTTTGGGGAATAAATAATCCCCTAGTCCGCTCCAGAAATTCTCTCTTACTGAACTTTGTGAAATTCAATAGAACACTTCCTTAAATGAAGAGTCATAAGAAAATTATTGTGGTTAGTTTAAATCTTACAAGAATTCATATTATTTTACTAAGAACCTCGATAGATTAGTCCAGGAACAAAATAATCAACCACAAATTAGTATAAGTAATCAATAATCCTTTAAAAAGAGATGATACATAGAATTGGTGAACAACATTAGCTCACACATTTCTACACATATATTTCATGATTTAAACATTATAAAATCACAACATCAGCTGCTATATCTTCAATTACTATATCCTTCCATCTACTTATAACTGTAGAAACAAAAAATAATAATTACACATTTATTTTTTTAGGTCATGAGTGTCATTATTGTTACATATCATCTATAGAATCTTCATTCTATTTTTTGAAAAGTATATTTCTAGACATTAAAAACTCTGACTCCTGCATCAATAATTAATAATCATCATGTTAAAATTTTACATGATTTTATCCAAAATCATTACATAAAAATTGAATATTCCTTGAAATTAAATTTGGATAAATTAATATTCAAATATTCTATTGGAACATCCATAAATGTTCCCTATAAAATAAATCTACATAATAATATCTATCATCCATACAATAATTAATATCTATTAAAATATTTAACTAATTTTTAATATTAATTTTTAATTCAATCCACAATACTATTCAATTCATAAATTCAAATATTTCAATTTGAATTTGAAATTTCCAGAAATATCTCCTTTGTTGTATAAGGACCTAGCCTTAAGCATTACAAATTCATGAATTAAATGACAAATTTACATTGAGGGTCGTTCTGGGTTTATAGTTTTAGAGAATGAGTCCATATCTATTACATTACATGTCAAAAATTATAAGTTAGACACTTCTACTTAATTTCCATTATTTTCAAAAAGTAAAAACTCTTGAAAAAAATATTCAATTCTAGTCACATGTTTTAAACATCATGACTTTTCCTTGATCCCATCCTTGACCCTATTCATCTTTAGGTCATGTGAAAAACATTTCCAAACTTCGGATTAGCATAAAAATATCAGTAACGGTTATAAAACACAGAAATAAAACATTTCTTCATCCTTTCATACATAAAATAAGCTCTTTAGCATACCTCATGAAATCATAATATTTATTAATAACACACAGAAAGCATAAATCATAATGTTAACTTGTGGAATCTATAAAATACATATGTTGAAGCTTTCACAACTATGTAGGGAGTTACATTTGGAATACACATCATAGTATATTCCCTAAATCATTTTGGAGAAACATTCACGATTACCTCCATAACATTACCCAATGAATTGGAGAGCTCTCTTGTGCTCACCCACCTTAGGTTTATCTCAAAACCACCCGTATACGTACTAATGAACAAGATCCAGAACATATTCATAACACATTAAACAAACATAAAAGTAAGAAAACAATTAAACATTTCAATCAAAATATATCATTTAATTATATTGTAGTAATGAATCCATTATCAATACCAATTTCAATAATAATATACGTAAAAAATATTTAATGGTATTTACATCCCTTTTAAAAATATTAAGGTTTGTTTAGAAATCCATAGATCAATTAATACTCATGGTGGTGGAAAAGGGCGTTGTCACTGCATACGTAAAATGAAACCATATTTTTGTCATTTAGTAAAAAGATTTGTTGAACAAGATTCCCTTTGAATGAAATGAAAATTCAAAGCATTTTATACAGCATATAAAAGAATGTGGTATATTAAAACAAAATATGCCTCAATGAAAGGAGATTGAGAAGAATTCCCTATTCTCATGTTCGACATGACCCGTTCGTTCTCTAATCTCTTGAATAATAAACTAAAGTTAATTTATAATTTATTAAGAACCCTTTTAAAGTTCATTATACCTTTTATATAACTTATTACAATGTTATAAACTTTATGTAATAATTTAAGTTAATAATGGTTGTTTTGTCGATATTTGGTATTTGAGTAAAAATTGGACTTCTTATAATTACATGTTGTTCACGTGGTCAAAAGTTCATTATATCTAGAATCATATTCCTGATTTATATATCATATATATCATATATATCTAGTATATACATGTATTTTTAATAGTATATAACAATTAGAGGTAATAAATTAAATGCACCATTCATGGAGACAGTAAGTCGTACGTACGCATTAACACTACTTTCATTTCTATTTATTATTTATATGGAATTTAAAAATAATGATACATATGTATATTTAATTCGTGTATAATATCGTATATAATATCATTAACTCCATCCTTTATAAGTCCCATATATTGAATTAATGAGTCATATCACATTGAAGGGGCAGTAGTTCGTACTTCCTCAAATGAAATTATCGCATTTACCCATAATGGAAACCAACAATTCATGATATACACGAAAAATTAAGAATCATAAAGAAAACATAAACATAATATATATGATATATAAATACATTTCCATCTTAATAGCTAACATGAGAGGTGTTAGGATATGATTTAACAATCATCGTTTCGTGAGGTGTTAGTTTTCGATCCACAGAAACAGTGTGTTCTTTACCCATTAGATGGTGGAGTGTGTAAGTGTAGTTTTAATCCTTCTCATAAAAACATTATAGTATATTGAGGCTACTGGTGTTGTTATAAAAAATGAATAAAATGAGTTTCCAGGATGGAGATTAAAATAATAGAAAAGAATTTAAGAGAAACAGTTACCTTTAATTCAGATAGCTCCATTTGGTTTGAACCAAAAAGACTTCTTGAAGTTCCATCTGCCAATGTTAAGGCATTTTGGTGTAAGATAGGGAAATTGAGAGATTATATGAGTAGGTGATGGATGAGCCAAGTGGCTTGAGAGGTGTGAGGAATGGGATAGAGGTTTCGTATTTTTATAAGGGGGATGAGGGTCTCATTAAGAAAGTGTGAAAATATTATTTTATTATATAATGATTTTTGGTTTATAAAGATACAAAAAATAATAAATTAGAAGTTAATATGACTCATGATCTAAATAAAATCATCAAATTAGAATTGAATAGGTTGTGGCTATTATTTTGACATTTATAATATTGTTTATTTAAATTCATTATTAAGGAGGTAAACACTCATCATTATTGTGTCATAAATAATTTTATTTATATGATGTGTAAAAATTATAGAAAAATACTATGATGTATGAAATTATTTTATCATTCCAATTAATATTTATAGATTAAATGATAACTTATATAACCCCTTGTAAAAAAATTTTACTAAAAAATATTTTCTTATGTAATTTTTGTCATTAATTTAAATTTATTATTATAAAGTGACATTATCTATCTGAAGTGGTTCCCTGGGGTCCCAAATTTGACCCAAGGATGCCCAATGTCGGATATGTTTCAAAAAAATGGATTGGGACACATTTTAGGGTAATTTTATTTTATTATAATAATATTGTATTACTCTTATTAACCAGATTTACACTTTAACCATGGTAAATAAAATTTTTACTATAGAAAATATTTAAAATGTATAAAAATAAAAGTAACATATGTAAAAAATTTGGACCTAATGATTCCAAATATGGAATAAATTTTTATATATTCAAATCATTGATGTAGCATAATTTAATTTAAAATTAATTCCAACTTTCAAAACAAAAAGCCTGCTTTTTAAGAAATAATTACTATCAAAAGATCAACACTCATTTATGTCCAAATTCAAAATAAAATTACATCAAATGACCACCATTGAATTAAATTGTACAAATATAATCTAATTACACTTTAAAACTAATTAAAATGATAATCTATCCATATAAATAAATTACAATAAAAGGTAGTTCTGAATTAAAATACAGTATTTTCCCTTATTCATCAAAAATTTAATTTTATTAGAAAAATTCCAAAATGATACCCAAAGTGAATTTTGATGTCCTGATTCTGAATAATTATTTTATTTTCTCAAAAATCAAATATAAAAGTGACAAAAACTACATTTAAATAGGGTTCTCCATCAAAAGGCGGTAATTCAACATTCTAAAGTGAATTATGCATAAAATTAGATTCATTTACATTTTAAGCCTCTAACTTTTATTGGTTAAATGTAAAAAAATTTATCAAAAAATTATAATCATATTTCAGTTAGTTCTATACATTCATTCCAATAAAATTTCTAGGCATTGACAACCACTTAAAATAATAATATTATTTTACTTTTGTACGACGTATGATTTTAAAGAAACCCATTGTTGTTTATCGGGTACGCCATCAAACATAGCATCCCCTTTAAAGTAAAAATAATATTTAATTCACAAATATTAATAAATATGAAAATTTTATTATTCTTTATTTAACTGGGATGTTACATCCTTCCCCCCTTTTGGAAATTGTGTCCTCCCAATTTTATTCACTTATCAAATAAATGGTGGTATTTATCCCTCCAAACATTTTAATATTCCCATGTTGCCTCTTCAACCATATGGTTTTTCCAAAAAAACATTACATGGTGATTCAACTTATTTCGCAACACATTCTCTCTTCAGTCAAGAATCCAGATAGGTTTCTCCTGATAAGACATATTGTCTTCCAACTGAATTACCTCTAGACTTAAAACATGAGATGGATCTAGCATATTCATTCTGAACATTTAAACATGAAAAAATAGTGTACCTAGGATAAAAATGGAGGTAAATCCACTCTTTAATCAACTAATCCAACATTCTCTAGGATTTCATAGGGTCCAATGAACCTTAGATTCATCTTTCCCTTCTTACCAAAATGCATCACATTTTTTCATGGAGAAACTTTGAGAAAGACATGATCACCTACCTCAAAAGAAAGATCCTTCCTCCAGTTATCTGCATTACTTTTATGCCTACTCTAATCTGTATAATGTGCTTCTAAATCAACTAATCCTTTTTTGAAATCTCGTCTAC
This sequence comes from Viscum album, assembly GCA_963277665.1. Lineage (NCBI taxonomy): Eukaryota > Viridiplantae > Streptophyta > Magnoliopsida > Santalales > Viscaceae > Viscum > Viscum album. The sequence goes on from OY728148.1 coordinate 911,575,576, forward strand.
CAATTATAGTCCCATCAATTTCCTTTCACCTACATTATCCCAAAAAGTTGGAGTTCATCAACACTTTCTATATAATTCCTCAAATGGAGACATCTGTATACTATAATGAAAACCGTTATTATAAAAAAAATCAACCAAAGAAATATGTTGGTCCCAACACCCCTGGTAATCCAGTGAAAAAGCACATAGCATATCCTCCAAGGTCTGAATTGTTCATTCTGACTGCACATTTGATTATGGATGAAAAGTTGTACTAAAATTTAATTCAGTACCCAACGAAATCTAAAGGCCTTTACAAAAGCTAGAAGTAAACCTGGGATCACGATCAGATACAATGTAGATGGGAACCCCATGCAACCTGGATATATCATTAACATAAAACTGATAATGTTCATCCAGAGACAATGTTTCTCTAATAGGAATGAAATGAGGAAATTTAGTCAATCGATCAACAATAAACGAGTTTCCATTATTATCTCGAGATGTCATTGGTAATCCCACAACTATTTCCAGGGATATATTTTCCCATTTCCACTATAGCACCGATAAATACTGAATCATCCCTTTTCGTAACTACCGATATTCTTTAACACGCTAAAAATTCAAACACTTCATTGTAAAATCAACAATATCTTTTTTCATTCTATCCCACCAGTAATACTTCTAAAAATATCTAAACATATTAGTACTGCCTTGATGAACTGAAAACGGGGAACTATGATCTTCACATAATAACTCATTATTCAACTATGAATCAGAAGGCACGCCAAATATCATTCTAAATATCAAAATACAATCATTATCAACATTAAATTTTGTCAACTTACCCTTCTAAACAGTCACTAACTTTTTCTGCAACTCACTGTCTTCCTTTTTCGCATTCTCTATTCTGTCTGATAGAGATGATTTTACTAACACCTGAAACAAAATAGAAGAATTTCTTACACAAATAACTTCTATGCCAAAGTTCATCAAATAAAAAAAACAAAATATCTCGTACCAAACATAGCATGGTTAACGAAGCATTACTTTTTTGAATCAACGCATCAGCCACATTATTTGATTTTCCTATATGGTAAAGGATTTTGTAATCATAATCCTTGATTAATTCCAACCATATCCTCTATCCCATTTTCAATTATTTCTGAGTTAATATATACTTTAATCTTTTTCTGGTAAGTATATAATTTACATTTAACTCCATAAAAATGATGCCTCTAAATTTTTAAAGAAATAACTACAATGACTAATTCCAAATCATGTGTAGGGTAATTTAAATCATGAGGTTTCAACAGACGTGAAGCAAATGAAATAACATAATCATTCTGCATAAGGAAATAACCAAGTCCTTTCAATGAAGAATCAATGTTGATAACAAACTCACCATTTCTAGAAGTTAGTGCCAAAACTGATGCATTCCCCAATCTTCTTTTGAATTCCTTAATACAATAAGCATGATCTTTTATCCAAATGAACTTAACACATTTTCGAGTTAAATTAGTCAGTGGAATAGATAACCATGAAAAATTCTCAACAAAACTCCAGTAATAACCCTCCAAAACAAGAAAAATTATACTCTCAATTATATTTGTGGGTCCTGGCCATTCTTTAAAAACTTTTGTTTTAGCAGGATCAACAGTTATGGCATTTTTTAAAACAAGGAGACCAAGGAAAGAAATTTGTTGTAACCAAAACTCACAGTTGCTAAACTTCTCAAATAGTTTATTTTATTTTAAGGTTGGAAAGAGAACCCTTAAATAACATTCAAGATCTTATTTTCTATTAGAATAAATAAAAATATTATCAATGAACACAACCACAAAATTATCAAATAACTCACGAAATATTATTTTACTAATATCCATGAATATAGCTGGTGCATTGGATAAACTAAAAGGGAATACTACAAATTCCTAATGGCTATATCTAGTACAAAACATAGTCTTCATAATGTCTACATTGACTAATTTCAACTGATGGTACATCGACCTCAAATCAATCTTCAAAAAATACTGAACTCCCTTGAGATTATCAAATAAATCATTGATATGAGGCAAAAGATACTTGTTCTTAATAGTTATGTTATTAAATGCTCTATAATCAATGAAAAGTCTCATTAAATCATCTTTATTTTTAACAAACAAAACAATAGCACCCCATGGTGAAGTGCTAGGTCGAATGAAACCTTTATCTAATAACTCTTTTAATTTTCTCTTTAACTCTAAAAGTTTAATTTGATCCATTTTATAAGGGGGTTTTGAAATTTTATTAGCATTATGAACTAATTCAATAGTAAATTATATTTCCTGATCAGGTATAATACCAGGAATCTAATCAAGATAAACATCAAGGTATTCATTTACCATTGGCACATCATTAATATGAACAGTTACATTGTTTTCAACAATATGGGCAAGGTAACATTCATTTCCATATTTTACTAGTTTCCCAACTTCCTGATATGTTATAAATAGTAAAGGTTCATTCCTGTATACAAAATTATAATCATTCTAATGAGAAACCACTTTAGATCTACAGTTAATTATAGCATGATAAACAGAAATCCAATCCATACCCAAAATAACATCAAACTCTACTAGAAGAAAAACAATAAGGCTTGCAGGTAGATTCTTTCCACATAGAAGGAAAAGATGGTTCTTATAATTTCTTTTTTGTTTCATCATTTCCTCTTGATGTTTTTACCATAAGTTCAGGATTCATACATTGATATGGAATTCCCAATTTAGTAGAAAACTTCTCATAAATGAACGGATGTATAGACCTTGAATCAAACAATAAATTGGCATAATCTGAATAAAAAAATAGTTTACCTGATACTACTTCATTTGATGGCCCAACATTTGATGAATTAGTTGAAAAGGACTTCACCGCCCATTTCTGCTTGATGTCTTACTGCATTCCCTCTGATGAGTTCTTCATTGGACACTCATTTTCATAATGACCCATATCATTGCACTTAAATCATTTTACTGATTGTAAATCGTTTTTTTTAACCATAACCCTTCTCCTTTTTAGTGAAATTACGAGTCTAATGTCCAATATTCCTACATCGGTAGCACTTACCAGAATTCAAAAGACATTCTCCAGCATGATTTTTACAACAATTTTTCAAAACTATAAACATATGTTTCATACTACCATACTTTTTTGAATACATATTCCCTTTCAATTGCCCCAATGACCTCTTATTCTATTTTTTGTCAAAGAACACCTGATCATCGGCAAACTCCATTCCCACCTTCTCCTCACATCAAAATTGTTTTCATAATTTTTGAACTCACAAGAAGAAAAATCCCTTTGATACTTTGGCTTTAATCCTGAGTAAAAATATTTTATTTTACTATCAAGATCTCATATGAAATTTGGAGCATAACATTTCAGTTGAGTGAATTTTTCTTAATAAGCGGCCACTAAGTCATCCTCCTTCCTCAATTCTTGGAATTGTTTTTTTATCCATAAAAAACCCACCTTAGGAAAATATTTCTCAAGAAGCATACCTTTGAATTCATCCCAATAAAAAAACTCAATCTTCTCTCTATCCCTGATATTTTTCACCATCGGAAACCAATTTTCAACTTCACCTTCAAAACGGTAAACAGCGAGAAAACCTTTATATGTTCTGAACACCCCATGACATCAATAATTTTATCCAGTGTTTTAATCCACCCTTAAGATATCATAGGGTCATATGATCCTCTAAATGATGGGGGATGTTACCTCATGAAATTCTCCACTACTGATTTGTTCCTATGTGGTTTATCTATCTGATCTCGTGCATGGATACCCCCACCATTTATAGCCTAATACAATTGTTCCATCACTACAAAAAACTATTCAGTTCTGATTCCGACCATTTCAAGTAGATTATTTGGAAGGATGTCTTCCTCTTAATGTTTTCCCTAACATAGATACCATGTTTCCTCTATGGAAAACCATTATAAACACAGAAATATCTTAGTCAAAGCAACATGGTAATCTGTAAATTCTATATTATTTCAATATTAACATAAAGTAATTTATGGATATTAATATAACAATACCCTAACTTCTAAATTTATCTAAACTGTCCTTTGATACAAACAATAAGACACGACCTTAAGAATTACATAATCTTGAATTAAATGAATAATTCAAATTGATAATCTTTTCAGGTTTAGAGTTTTATTGAATTAGTCCATAAATATTACATTACATCTCAAAATTGACAAGGTAGAAACTTATACTCAACTTCATTTTTTTATAAAATAAAATCTCTTGAAAAAACGAGTCAGGTCTAGTAACATGTTTTAGAAAACATGAATTTTCCTTAATCCCATCCTTGACACTATTCATCTTTTGGTCCTGGGAAAATATTTCAAAACAAGGGATGAGGATAAAAATATCAGAAAGGGATATAAAACAAAGAAAGAAAACATTATTTCATCATTACATACATTACATAAGCTCTTTAACATACCTTATGAAATAATAAGATTTATGAATAACACATAGAAAACATTAATAAAAAAGGTAACTTATGGAATCTATAACATACATATGTTGTAAATTTTACAGCTTCATAGGGATTTACATTTAGAATGCCCATAACAGTATATTACATAAATCTCTAATGAGAAACATTCATGTTTTCCTCTGTCACATTACCAAATGCATTGGAGAGCTATCTCGGGCTCACTCGCACTAGGTTTATCACAGAACCACCTGTATACATACCAATTCCCCATAACCATAAAAAATTCATAACACATAAATCAAACCTAAAGGAAAGATAACATTTCCACATTTCAATCACAATATATCATTTTAATATATTGAAAAAATCAATCCATTATCAAAATCATTTTAAATACAAATATATGTAAAAGAAGAGTAAATGATATTTACTTCCCTTTTAAATCCATTACATCTTGTTAAGGAATCCATAAATCAAATAATACATGTGGCGGTGGAAAAGGTCGTTGTCACCACGTACATAAAAAGAAACCTTATTTTTGTCGTTTAGAAAAACACTTCGTAGAAAAAGATTCCCTTTGAATGAAATGAAAAGTCAAAGGAGTTTTTTACAGCGTATAAAATAATGTTTTGTATTAAAACAAAATATGCCTCAATGAAAGGAGATATAGATTATGTCCCTTACATCGTGTCTCACTAGACCTGTTCATTATTTAATCTCCTAAATAACAAACAAAAAATAACTTCTACTTGCTTAAGAAGCTTTTTCAAGTTTATTATTTATTTTATATCACTTATTACCTTGTTATAAACATTATGTAATCATTTATGTTAATAATCGTCATTTTGTCGATATACGGTTCTTGAGTCTAAAATGGACTTTATATAATGAAAAGTTGATCATGTGGTAAAAGGTTCATTATATCCTGAATTATAATCATGATTTAGATATCATATATATCATATATATCTTGTATATAAATTTATTTATTATAGTGCATACCATTTGGATGTATGAAATGCAATTCATCATTCATGTATATGGTAAGTCGTACATATGCATGAACACAACATTCATTAATATTTATTATTTTAATGGAATTAAAACATAATGGTACATAGGTATATTATAAATCCAGTATAATATCATATATAATATCATTAATTCCTTCCTTTATATGTCCCACATAGGGCATTAATGAGTCATATCACTTGGAGTGGGCGGTAGTCCACACTTCCTCAAATGAAGTTATCATGTTTACCCATAATGGAAATAATAATGGTATGATATAAATGAAAAATAGGGAAGTAAAAAATATTACTTAAACGTGATATATATCATATATAAATATAGTTCCATCTTAATGGCCAGAATGAGAGGCGGTATGAGATAATTGACCAATCATCATTTTGTGAGGCGTTAGTTTGCCATGTACAGAAACAATATGTTATTTACCCCTTATATGTATGTGTGTGTAAGTGTAGTATGAATAATTCTCATAACAAAAACCTAATATATTGATTATACTGGTGTTGTTATAAAATAAAATAATAAAAATTGTTTTGTGGTTGGATAAGTTAAAAAAAAGAAAAGAATTTAAGAGAAACTGTTACCTTTAATTCAGGTAACTCCCTTTGGTTTGAACAGAAAGGACTTCTTGAAGTGCCTTATGCCTAAGTTATGGCTTATAGGTGGAAAATAGTGATCTCTAGATATTATTTGGGTAGGTTTTGGATGATATAAGGTGCTTTAATGGTGTGAGTAATGGGTTAGAGGTGAGGGGTTTTTATAAGGAGGGAGAGGGGCTCTTTAGGAATGTGTGAAAATATTATTTTATTATATAATGATTTTCAGTTTATAAGGTCCAAAATTTATTAATTTATAATAAAATATGAATAATGGTTGAAATAAAACCATCCAATATGAATTTTACAGCTTTTGGATATTAATTTAATCTTTATAATATTAGTTATTTAAATCATTTATTAATGAGGTAAACACTGCATCATTATTGTCTCATAAATAATTTTATTAAATTGATGTCTATAATTTTTAAAAAAAAAATAATGATGTAGGAAATATTTTTATCATTATAATGAACATTTATAGTTAAATATATAGCTAATATAACCTCTTTTAAAAATTAATTTAATAAAAGATATATGTTTATGTCATTTTTGTCATTACAATAAATTAATTAATATTAAGTGTCATTATCACTCTTAAGAGGATCCATGAGGTCCAAATTTCTACCCAAGGATGAATATTTTCTGATATGTATCATAAAATATAATTAAGACACATTTTATGGAGATTTTATATTGTTATTATAATATTTGATTACCCTTATTTACCAGATTTACCCTTTAACCATGGTAAATAAATTTTTTACTGTAGTAAATATTATTAATGTCTAAAAATAAAAGTTACCTATTAAAAAAAATTGGACCTATGGATTCCAAATATGGAATCAATTTTTATAAATTAAAAACACAAAAGAGGCAGAAATTAAATTAAAATTAATTCCATCTCTCAAAACAAAAAGAGAGTTTTTTAAGAAATAATAACTATCAAAATATAGACACTTGTTTATGACCAATTTCAATGTGAAGTTAAATCAAATGACCCAAATTGGATTAAATGGTAAAAATATAATATAAATAAACATTAAAACCAATTTAAAATATAATATAACCATATAAATAAATTAGATTAAAATACTGTTTTGAATTAAAATACAGTATTTTCCATTATTCATCAAAAATTAAATTTTATCCGAAAAATACAAAAATATTATTCAAAGTTAATTTTGATTTCCCAATTCAAAAGAATAATATTATTTTCACAAAAATAACATATGAAAGTAACCAAAAATTTATTTCAATAAGGTTCACCATCAAAAGGCGGTAATTCAACCTTTTAAAGTAAATTATGCTTAAAATTAGATTCATTCACATTTTAAGTCTCTAACATTTATTGGTTAAATGTATAAAAATTTAACAAACATGTATAATCATATTTTAGTTAGTTCTATTCATTCCCTCCAATACAATTACTTGGTAGTAACAACCATTTTCAATAATAATATTATATTATTATTGTACCACATAAGATTTCAAAGAAACCCATTGTTGTTTATCAGGTATACCATAAAATATAGTGTCCCCTTTAATGTAAAATAAATATTTAATTAAAAAATACTAATAAATATGGAAAATGTCTTATTCATTATTTTTCTGGGATGTTACATGCTCAGTCTTTGATAATTCCATAACTATTCAACTATAAATCATTTGGACATGAAAATTAATAAATTCAATAGTCTCCAAACAAATTTCAAATTTTTGGTCCACCCATTATATATAGTAAGAGAAAAAAATTCATTTTCAATATAGTTATCAATTAAAAATCATATTTGAAATTCTAATTTAAATCTAATGATTCACATAAATATCTCTATAAATAATAATTTATAATATTAAAAAAATATTAAATTTATTTTCATTGAGTAATTGTTACTCCTTAAATCATACAGGTCCTTCATTAATTTCGGTAATAATAATTTTAAAATGAAATCATCTAATTAAATGGAATAATTTGATAATCCAATAAATATGAAATCTTCATAATTTCATCAATAAATATGGATTGAAGTAACATCATATGTTCGCAAATTTTGACAAATTATGAAATATCCAAAATATTTTATATTCTCATATTTTAAAATAACCTGATAATCCTATACTATATGACGTGATGTTTTGATCTCAACGACATGACCTATATCAATTAATTCAATATTATTGAGTTTATTAGAGTATTGATAAACTAGTATAAAGCCACTAGTATAATATGTAATCTTCAGTTTGGGATAATATAATATACCTTCAATGTATTTGATTATATAGGATGTTCTATAAAAGATAATTATTGAATGTTGTGATGCTGCGATGAGCCTCCATTTTCTCCCAGGATTTTTTGATCCAGCTCATGTGTATGTTCCCAGATTTTCTTAAGGTATGTTTTATTTATGTTATGGTTTGGGTCTCTCTTTTTTGCTAAATATGTGTTCTTTGATGTTCATGATAATTCTTGGGGTGCCCTAGGGGCTTAGGGTGCGATGCGAAGAGAAATCGGGCCAAGAACTGCTAGGCACAAGGTCTACACACGGTTAGGGGAAACCATGCATATAAACCGTGTGGATCATCCATCCTTGGATAATAGACTTCACATGGTATGAGCACTGTCAGGGAAAACCATGCAGGATTTCAAGAAAAACCATACAAAATGTGTGTCTTCGGATTGTAGTTTCCGCACGATTTGTGAATGGTTTGAAAAACTGTGTGGGTAAACCATGCGACCTAGAAAAGTTAAAAAATTTACAAATTTTCCATCCCAATATGTAAAACCCCAACTTGGGTTTCTCTTCTATCTCACCCTCTGCAGCCCTAGTGACAATCCTGGATGAACCAAGCTTCCTATGGACAGTTCTCCATCGATTATTTACCATTTGGAGTAACTTTGGTTGTGAATCAAAGCTCTAGGTAATTTCAATCTCCTATTTGCTTCCTTCTTTTGATTAGGCTGATCATCATTCTTACATCTCCTTCCAATGCTCTAAAACCCTCTTTTATGTGTGAGTTTTAGGTTGAGGCTTCAAGGGAGGTTTTAATCCTCATCTATGATGACAATTAATAGTGTGTTAATTGTTGTATTTGAGGTAGGTGGTCTACAAGTATTGTCCCATAGTTTTATGTTGAGTTTCTGAATGGAATTTTCTGTTATTGTTTTCCCACATTTGGTGTTCATGGTTCCATTGAGGAACATGATAAAAATGGATGTCTATGTGACCAATAACAACCATCAAGATCCTTTTGTGATGCCTAAAGTATGTATTGACCATTTAGGGGCCACCCATGGGCTACGCTGGCTTTTCTGTACATAGAAAATGGTAGGGTTAAATGAAGGGTTGCTGAGTTATAATGTTGAACCCATGTAGAACCCATGTTAAAGGTTGATTAAGTGTAAATGTAATGATAATAGAGATTCCATAAATGATATGGCGGAATGGATTGTTTGGAATGACATTGAAATGAGCAATTTCGGTCGAATGGGATTATGTCAATTGTTTAACAAACTGTAGTTAGAAATTCATAAGGGGATTAGCACATATTAAAAGGTAAAGATTTAATTGTACAATGGAATGGGGAAGGGGATATATGTTAATGAGATGTAATAAAGAAATGGATGAATTTTTGGGATGGGTCAATGCATGAAAATTAAGTGGTATAACTAAATGGTTGAATGCAATAAATGGATTATGTTGGGTGATATGAGAATTGTACTTGAATGCATAAGTGGGTAAATTCTTGGGAAATTATAAATTTGATAAATGGGTTAATTAATGGTCAATGATGAATTTGGATAAGTCATATGGGTTATTGAATAATCATAAGGGGTTATGGCACGGGAATGGGAACATGGCTAAAAGGATATGAATTGTAAATGGTAATGATATTAATGGGTTATGGAATAGTATTAATTCCCAAGATGTTGTCATGAATTGTGATATCCAGTTTCATTGAATATTCTTGGTTGTGTTATGGTATGGTTGTAGTTATTTGGTGAATAATCATGTTCACATGGCTTGGTTGTGTGGGGTATTTAATTGAGTTTCTATGCCCACAGGTTGTGTAAGACTAAGGCTCTAAAATCCACCACAAAATGCACGTGTTAGTGAAGGGGACAAAGTCTCTATTCCCCAAACAATTGCATTCCTGCTGGACCAAGGCTTGGATGTGAGGAGAATGTGTTGATGTGATATGTAGATCCCTTGAATGTTAGGGACCTGACTTATTTCCCCTATGAATTGTGATAGATTACATTATACACTTGTGTAGATGATATTTATACCTAACCCATGAGACATGTGATCATTACTGCTTATTAAATGAATATGTTAAAAGAAATGAAATTAGGATAAATGCTAGTCAAGAATTAAATGAACATTGTTCACAAATGTAACCTGAACTGTACCTAGCTTATATTTAATTCATTTTTTATGTGCATGAAATATTTATTAGACTAGATATTTTTTAGACACCGTTGGTTGTGGCATACTGATTTTAGTACTCACACCCTACTCGAGCCACCTTTGGGTACTAGAGTAGATCTCTTGTTTGCAGTTTAGGACACATGAAGTGTCCCTACTATGAGATGCTGAGTTGGGATCAGGATGTACATGGAGGAGGACCCAAACGTAGAGTCAGGACTCATTCGGAGTTTTGTCCATTGGTTTTGTTTTGGGTTATATTCACATGCCCTACTAGTATGGCATGATATTATTATATTTTATTTTTGGATTGTACCCCTTTTGGGAAAGGATCGATTATTCATGTTTATTGGTAATTCAGGTTGTTTCCACTATTCATATTGTGTTCTACAGTGGCATGATCTAATAAATATTGTATAGTCTCCCCACGTGACTTATTAGACTCTCACCACTAGTTGGCAACCTTTTCCGTACGGGGAGGAATGCTTGAGGTCTTGCAATGACCCGACTCAAAGAATTACTTTAATGGATTTCGAGGTGGGGATGTTAAATATTGGCATCAGAGGAGTTCTTTTTTATTATAACTATTTGGGGATGGTAGAAAGGAAATTAGGATGTGTCAGTCCTTGGTAATGAGCTCGTTCTTGGGAGTAACTAACCCATGTACGAGGGAAAACCCAAGTCACCCTAGGTGGGAATCGTTGTTTATGATATGTGTTGTTATAATTGGATGATATTTTACCGTTGGGTGATGCACATGTTGTGTGATTTGACTAATTTATGATATTTAACTCATTGGAGGTATGGCATGGGGATGTGCATTCATGAATCATTTTAGGAACAAAACGATATAGGTGGCAGGCATCAGTATAGGCAAACACATAGGATGGTTGTGTTATGCATAAGGAGTGAAATTCATTTTACGTTCCTGAGAAATATGATGAAAATGATGCCTAATAATGGTAATAAAATTTGGTGAATTAAAATAATGAAAATTAATAGTTATGAAATATCATTCATAAATAAATGTTGTGACCGTGTTAATTTTTTGGGTTTTGATAAATCGTACGGGTTGTTTTTGTGTCAAAAAGAAAATTGGTTGCATAATGATAGTAAGATTGTTATTGAATTTTTCCTAATGAACGGTGTAATTGAGTTAAAATGATGATTTTAACAGTTGATGAAATTGTAAATGTGCCTAATAGGGAAAGAACTGTATTGTAAATGAAGAATTGGTTTGAAGAGGCATTGATGAAAGAATTTTCATTAAGTGAATTGGTTACTCCATGTTAACCCTGACCTGCAGTAGGCGTGGTAGGGGGAAGCGTTCTATGTGTGATGATGACCATTGGGTTAGATCATGAAAAACGATTTGTTCAAGGTAGCGAGGGTGAGACGCCATCCATATGTGTTTAGGTCCTTTTGGTCATCATTCAAAGCATCAGGTGAATTGTATGTTAAAAATGAGAATGATTGATTTCAATTGTGGGTATACCATGCGTGGTTGGTTGTACCCTTGTATGTGTATGTTGGGAAGTGGGAGTGCCCTAGTGGAGACTTTGGATTTGATTTGTGAGGCCTTACCAGTCATGTTGTGGCCTAACTGGTGTGTTTAGGTAACCCTCATAGGGTTGTGGACTTTGGGTTGCGAGGCGTTGTTCGGTAATGTGAGTGAGAGAACTCTTGTGGTTTGTGAATGTGCATAGTATATGCTGGACCCAAAGGATGGTTCCTAGGTCTTGGTAACCTTGTGACTAGAAACCTTGCGAGTTGTGTCTTGAATCCCAGAGAGAATGTTTTTCCCATAGTGCCTATGAATTTTACACATTTGGTGGGGATCCTAGAGTAGATGGTTGTTGGTGTACTAGGCATAGTGTGCATCAAAATGGGAGTGGGATTTCCATTATCAAGCATTAATTTGTTCGTGTCATGATAAACACGGTTTGGAGAAATGGACCAATGGCTTATCCTAGTTGTGACTCTATTTTAGGGAGTTTTTATTGTTCAACCTTCATGAAGACCCATGAGAGTGTTCAGAAAGGGATTATAGTTATATTGAGTGTGTGTCACGCATGTTTATGTTTTTAACTTTGATAGTGGATCTCTGGGTGTTGTATAGTGCACTTTTATCCTACAGGGCTATGTGGGATGGTTGTGGGTTGGTTGTGCTATTCGAGTAATGGTTATGTGTTGATAGTTTTGGACGATCAATGGTGCCTCGTCGGAGATTAGACCAGTGGTGCAAGTACCTTAGAATATCAAACATGGTAGATGCATTAGAGGTGATGTTAATGCATAGTGAGTACCACCATGTTTTAGTAAATATTATAGTTAGACACAGTTCATTCGTATAGGAACCCGAGTGATCATAATAGGATCTATGGTTTTCTTTTGAAGGGTTGTATCATATGGAATCCAAAATCACCTATTTGGGTGAGGATTAATGGAGGTTTGGATGTTTTTTTTAATATAAAAGATGAAGGTGGCAGAAATGTGGTTATATGCATTCACTCGAAGGTGACACCCAGGGTACGGGTGTTCATATGGAAGAACTTGTTTTTATGAATGGTTTGGTTGTGGAGTGGTGGATTAACTTGGTTGGAAATCATGCCTAGGTGGTGATGGTTATGTTTTGATGTGACATGTTTAGGAAGGAATCCCAAGATCCCTGGAAGGTCATGGTGTCCCATATCATGACATCAGAAATTGATAAGTTGGTGGTGGTGTTCTTTGAGAACTTCTTAGCATTCCTTAGTTATTGACAAGAATTCCCAACATCTTGACTTCATCCTAGGTATCTTGAGAAGATCTGGATCATTCCAAGAGACATGAAGGTGTTTGGATGGTTGAGGGACATCATGGAGTTATGCTCATCGAAACAGTATGCATAAATTCGGAGGATGGGATGTAAACCCTCAATGTCTTCGGGTGGGGTCCTCGGGATGGACCAAATGATGACAAACTCCATGGGTGATGTTAAAGGAAGCCATGAACAAGAAATGGGTAATGTTTGTTTCCTTGTTATGGGGAATTCTAGATGGCCATTTCTATGGTTGTGGTTTTTCTTGTGTTGACTGTAAGAAGCGGTGGTTGGAATTCCTCATGGTGAGAAATTCTAATTACACTCCTAAGGTGGGGAGTGATGAGTCAGTCCCAGATGGGCAGAGGAGAACATCGAGCTGATGTGGTGGCATATAGTTTCCAATGAGGAACCTATGAGGTTCTTTTTAGGTTCCTTAGTGAGGCAATATGGAACATCAGTGTGGTGACTGATGAGCCATGTGTCGGATTCAGGATCAGGGTGGCTCTGTGTGAAGCTTGTGATGTATGTGAAAAAGTCGTAGATGGGTGTGGTTGGATATGACAACTGGTTATAGAAAGAGAAGTGGGGTAATTATAACTTCAATGAATATTGGGGTTAGTATCATATAGTTTTCCAATGTATGTTTAGAATCATCGTGATGATTGGGTGAACCTTGTCAATGTGATGTGGTGCCATGCCAAGGGTAAAGCCAATGATGGTCTAGAGGAATGTAGTCCCATGATGATGGAATTCTATTTGAATTCAATAAATGACCTCAGTGGGTGCATTTAATGATAATGATAGACATCACGTCAGTAATCACCTTGGGTAGGTGAAAAAAGAGTAGTGTACCATCAGTGGATGGTGGGTGTACTGGGGAAAGTTGATCGATGGTGGTCCACCCTGTGATTGTATACTTGAATGGTGGACGATAGTGTGACCCACCACCAGGTTCATGTTGTATTATAATGATCCTTTTGAATTGAATTTGTACCTGAGTGTGGTCAGGATGGTCTTAGTTATTGAATAGATATTGTAGAAATGTCTTCCCAATGGTTGTGACAGTGCAGTTGGATGCCAAGGCAGGTTAATGCTCCTAGGAGGTCATGGGTTGGTAAGTTTGAATGTTTTAGGAAATGTGAAGGTTGGGTTGAGTTCTAGTGGTCCTTCGTCGATAGAAGAGGTTCCAAGTAATTGGAAATGGTGGAGAGAACCATAACTAATAAATTTTTGGTTGATGACACGATTAGAGTTTTGGGTTGTAAGTACTCAAATTTTCACCATTCGGGTGAGTTATCCCGAGTAGAGAGCATTGGCACAATTTAATTGGTCAATTAGCCCAGAGTTTTGAGTTTCATTTGGATTTATAGTAGGTAATGAGATCTTCATGAAATGTGGTTGGAAGGGTCGTGTGTTTTCCTCTCGGTAATTCCAGGTTAGGTTTCCATTAGAGTTGGGTGGACAAAAAATGATTCCAAGTGATTTGGGTCATGAGTTGTGTAGATGATTGGGCTGATAATCTGTCAATTGGTTTTCCTATGATGATGGGATGTTTTGTGTTAAGTTTATATGTGTTTTGAGTTAGTTTTTGTCACCTATGTATTCCACATTAAGTTCTCGTGGTGAGAATGATTAAAGGTGATGAAACCTGGAAGAGTTTCAACTTGTGTTGTGGTTGTGGTGAATAAGGCTTGTGGGGAAATTCTGTGCCCTTGATTTGTGTTCAGTAGGAATTGTGGTGTACAACAGGAAACATGGAAATTGATATTGGATAGGAAGACCTTGTGACATGATCCATTGTAATAGATGTTAGGGATTCTCGGAAGAGTGGCTCAATGATGAGACATTATAAAGTGCGGAGGTTGTAAGATCCCCTATTTTCTTAAGGTATGTAATGTTTATGTTATGATATGGGTATATCATTTTGGATAAATAAGTGTTTATTGAAGTTCATGATAAGACTATGGGGTTCCCCCAGGACTGAGGGTGTGAAGAGAAGAGCAATCAGGACAAACAGTGCTAGGCACACGGTCTGCACATGGTTAAGGGAAATCGTGCAGATAGACCGTGCAAACCATCCCTCTATAGAAAGTATCCATTGCATGATTTGAGAACATTTATGTAAAACCATTCAATATCCTAGGAAAACCATGTTATATGGGTGTCTTCAGATAGTTTCTTTCACACAGTTTTCGCATGGTTTGGAAAACCATGCAGGTAAACCGTGCGGCCCAAAAAAGTTGGAAAATTTAAAAAATTGCCATCTAGGGATTTAAAACCCCAACTCAGTTTTCTCCTCCACATCACCCCCTGCAACCCTAGTGATGATCATGGATAAACCAAGCTTCCTGAGGATGGTTCTCAATCGATTATTGGATGTTTTTTGTTCCGTTGGTTGCATATCGAAGCTCCAGGTAAGTCTAATCTCCTCCTTACAACCACTTTTTGATTAGGGTTATCATATTTATTCCATCTCCTTCTGAAGCTCTAAAACCCTCCTTTTTGGGTGAGGATTAGGTCGAGGCTTCAAGGGGGGTTTGAATATGGATCCATGACTACGATTAAGAGTTCTTTCATCGTCGGATTTAGGGTAGGAGGTCTACAAGTATTGAACCATAGTTTAATGTTGAGTTTGTGCATGGAAGTTTGTGTTATTGTTTCCCCCCTTTTGGTTTTCATGGTTCTGTTGAGGAGTTTTATAAAAATTGGTGTCTAAGTGGCCAATTGGAACCCTCACGATCCCCGTGGTATGCATAGGGGATGGATTGGCCATTTAAGGTCCACCCATGGGCTGTGTTGGCTTTTCCAGACATAGAAAATGGAAGGGTTAAATGAAGGTTTTCTGAGTAATAATGTTGAACCAATGTACAACATGTGTTAATGGACTGAAAATTAAGATTCCTAGTGTGATAAGGAATAAGGGGTTGTTTGGAAATACATAGAAACATGCAATTTGGGTCGAATGTGATTATGTCAATTACTTAACGAATTATTGTTAGAAATGCCCATGGGGGTTAGTGCATATTAAATAGAAAACTTTTAATTGGTCAATGGAATGAGGAAGGAGAGATATGTTAGTGAGATGTAATAATTAAATTGATGAATTTGTTGAATGGGTCAATACATGATGATTAATTGGTGCACCTAAATGCTTGAATGCAATAAAGGGATTGTGTTATCTGATATGTGAATTGTACATGAATGCATAGGTGAGTAAATGATTGTGAAATGATAAATGAGCTCAATGGGTTAACGAATGGTCAATGGTGAATTTTGGTAAAGCATTGGGGTTCTTGAATAAGTATAAGGGGTTATGGAACGAGAATGGGAACTTGGCTAAAAGGAAATTAATTGTAAATGGTATAGGAATTAATGTGTTATGGCGTTGTATTAATTCCAATGTTGTTGTTATGAATTTTGATAACCAGTGACATTGAATATGTTTGGTTGTGTTATGGTATGGTTGAGGCGATTTGATACATAAACATGTGCACATGCCTTGGAAGTGTGGGGTATTGACTTGAGGTTCTATGCCAATAGGTCGAGATATAATGAGGCTCTAAACTCCACCCCAAAATTCATGGGTTAGGGAAGGGGACAAAGGATCAATTCCCATAATGGGTGCATTCCACCCGGACTGAATATTCGAGGTGAGGAGAATGTGTTGATGTGATATGTGGATCCTTTGGGAGATTGGGAGTTGACTTGTTTCCCCAATTCATTGTGATTAATTTCCTTAGATCCTTTTTTAGATGATATTTACACCTAATCAATGAGACATGTGATCAATATGGATTATGAAATAAAGATGGTTTAAGAAATATAAATGGTATAAATACTAGAAATGAATTAAATGAAAACTGTTAACTAATGGAACCTAAACCATACCTTGATTACTTTCCTTTCATTTTTTACATTCATGAACTCTATATTAGACTATATATACTGTAGACACTATTGTTTGTGGACAACGTAGTTTTGTACTCACACCTTGCTCTGGCCGCTGTTGGGTACCTAAGCCGATCTCTTGGTTGCAGGTCAGGACACAGGCAGAGGCCCTACTGTGAGATTTTTAGTTGGGCATGGGGTGTACAGGGAGGAGGACCCGAACATAGAGTTGGGACCTGTTCGGAGTTTTTCCCATTTTTTGTTTGCGATTTTTTTCACTTGAACTACCAGTATGGCATGACATTATTGTATTTGATTTGTGGGTTGTACCCATTTTGGGAAATGATCATTTATGCATGTTTATTGGTTATTCATATTTTTTCTTCAATTTTTATTGGGTTCTTCTCTGGCAAGCTCTGATAGAGAAGGTATATTCTCCCCATGTGACTTATTAGACCTCAATCGCTAGTCGGCGACCTCCGGAATACGAGGAGGAGCACTTGATGTCTTGTGATGACCCATCTCAGAGCATCAATTTAATGGATTCTGAGTTGGGGACATTACATCATGAATTCAATAAATAATAGGAATAATGATTCAATATCCTTTCATAATTCGTGTGGCATCATAATGTCATGAATTTCGGATTAGAAATTAACAATGAACTCATGATTACATACCGTAGAAGCCCAACATACTATTCAATGAGGAATGTGATGATTCCTGTTAATTGTATTGATATATGAAAAATGAACCAATGCTCATGGATTTATCATATAATGTATAACATTATAATTATAAGTGTTCTGTGAGAGATTATATTTTTGCAATGATAAAAAATTATGATACTATAATCTTCATGAAACTATAATCATGATTACAATAATACTTGATAATATCAGGATTTCATAAAATTCATGTAACATAGAGTACAATTGTTTCAATTGAAATATTTTTATGTATAGTTCCCAATTTTTTGTGTTATAACACAAATGAGAGGATCTCAAATGTGAGGTATATTCCAATTGTGTCATTCCAAGCATGTGGTACATTCTAAACATGAGATTTTATCTACACTATGAAATTTTCTGAACATAAAAATTAATGTAACAAAATAGAAAAATAAAATAAAATGAAATAATTAATTATCAATAATAATTAGCAATAATAATATTAAAATGATTAATTCGTATTGAATAAATAAAAAAATTAAGGGTATTTACTAAAATAAATCTAATAAGTGATTTAGTATTTAATAAAAGTATAAAAATTAACGGTTTTAGTAATGATAAAAAGAAAAATAATCTAGAAATGACTCCAATGTTATTCTCGATGAATTTTTTGGATGATTTGAAAAGATATTTGAAGCTATATTTTGTAGATTTTTCTTTTTAGTTTGATATATTAGAATATATTTTTAAGGTATTCATAATTGAGAAATGATGTTCATATATTTCAAATGACAAAACATATTATAAATGTTGAGAGTAATATTTTTTATAATTTCTATTGTGGCCTTGCATTGGGTCAGTGACACGCATTCATTTCTTCTCCTAGAGTGTTTCACATCCTTGGTGGATGTGGGGATGTCATCCTATGAAATTAATAGATAGCATATATTTTTTCCATTTCATATGTTCAAGATGTAGTTTAATGTCATGTTCTAAGGATATTTTCATGTATTTTTATATCATATTACTATGATATTAGTCTATATAGTATTATGACTTCTAGAATGAAATTTTTATGCCCTACGCCTATTGAGGCCATTTTAATTTAGGAAAATATTTTATAATACTAAATATATATACTAGTAATGATGGGATATTTCCCTTTATGATTCCTCCCTCATGGCGTATGTGTCTACTACACAAGAACTTCATGGTGGTTCATGGTGTAAATAGTACCATGGTGAAGAGTAAAATGGGTATCCTAACATTTGGGAGCCTGTTATTAAGATAAATAAGGGATACAACTATCCATACCATGGATGAAGATAAAATTCTAGACATTGGGTAGTATGTTACTGAACATGAAATATATGGTGGGAAATATGTATTGGTTTTTTGAAGGCATAACAGCCCTAGGAATTGGGATTCCACCAAACTAGGTATGCCCAAAGGAGGAATCATGTAGGATCTAGTGTGGTTGGTTTTGTGAAGGTATATAAAATTTAGAAGGATTATGGAATTATAAAGTTGAGATCTTAATTTAAATTAGTGACCCTACCACTTGGAAAATTCTTGGTTCAGCTGGGGAATTTTACACTACACATAGTTATCTCAAAAAACCTCATGAAATATTAATGTTCAATCTCTAATTTGAATATTGAATTCATTTAATAAATATTTCACCATTGGTATTTTTTACCCCAACGTACTCATGGATATCCTTTCATGAATCATGGATACAAATATGAATCCATTTCACATTTTCTGTATTATTGATTAAGTTCCATGAATTCAATGCTTATTGTGGAATTCCAAAGGTTGTTTCCCCCTTATGTTATGTGTGTATTGATGTTTTTATTGGATTTATAGGGGAATGAATGTAATTTTCCTGAATGTTACTCCCTGAAAAGTACATTAGGTGGAATATGGTGAACTACATGTATAGTTATACATTGAATGAATGTTATAGTTATTCACAAATGTTCATTCAAAATGATTGTTATATATTTACAAAGAATATTTGATTATATAAGTCTTGTATGTTCATGAATACCATGATTTGTTAAGAAATTAACCCACTTTTTGCAAGAATTTACCTCAACATATCTAGGAATTTTTCCATGTATCTTGAAATGAGTGATTTTCATTGATAACACCCCCACTAAGAATGAGATTTGACATTGAATATAAGTGTGAAATTATGATAACTAATCACCAAAAAACTATGACATCAGATCCATTTTTTTAAATCTAATCTCAACCCTTTTCCCTATAAATAGTGTCAGGGTCATGGGGGACACATGATTTTTACTTAAAATAAACCCTTAATCTATTTTCAAAATACTCAGGAACCTTGTCAGCATTATTCGAATTAAATACATACTATTCATGATTCTCTATCACTACCATGCCTATTTTCTCTATTGATAACAATTCACAATATAAAAAAACATTTTCAAATGAATTAATCACGAACATATCTTTTTTAAACAAGAATTTAAAATTTTGAAATGTCATGATAATATTTGGTGAATGTATCAATGATATGGCTAATTGATGGAAGGAGGTGGATGGAAATATCATAACGTGGATGATCATACAGAGTGAATCATAATATGATAAACATACTGAAATTATAAAATGTGAACAATTGGACTATTAAATGCTCAAGAGGTTCCCATTATTTAACTTTAGACGTAGGGATGATGTGTTCGTCAATAATGTTGACCTGTACACACTAACATACTCGTTTATGAGTTCTACTGGCTATTTAAGTTTAACAAAGCTTCTTTATGTCACTACATTAAGGACCAAATATTGGTCTATATGCATTTATTATGTAACCCTTTTAAAAATATTAATGCGAGGAGTTTTAAGAAGAGACACCCACTCCTCATTATGAATGAATTTTCAATGGTGTCCTGGAGAATCGTATCCAAGGCAGGATAGAGGTGTGAGTTCTAAATTGGGGAAAAAATTCATTGATGTGTGGGATTGGGAATACTATGTATTCCAGTTATATAATGAAATAAAAGATGACCTAAATAGGTAGCATTTATATTAAGTGGCCTGAAACTCACAGTTTCATACCTTCCAACACCTGATCATTATGTCGTAGCTTCTAAGATGGTGGTAACCAGGGTTCAACATGATTCTTCTACATTATGGGAGGTCACAATCAACTTGTGGGACCCCATACAATTGGATAGGATCCTAATAGATATGATAAGGTTTGATTAATTCCTCATGATTGAGGACATTTGAGAGGACCACGGTCATATTACAGTAATAGCATAGGAATTTTCAACGTCCTGGATTTGGGTGCCACACAATGGGTGCCCCGAACTCGGTTCGCCATGTGACCTCAAGATCATTTCCCCAAACACCAGAGGCAGCCGACTAGTAGCGAGGGCCCAGGACTGATAGTGGGGAATCTATGCCCTCAATTGTCAAAGTGTAGCGTAGTGGAATACAAGATAAAACATACAACAATAACAATAGAAGATAATAACCATGCACAATTTTAAATGAACAACTGTAGTAAAAACAACCAACAATCATATATATTTATAATGATGATGTAACATGCCACATGTTCTATGAAAATAGCCACAACATGTTACACGGCATTACAGTAAAATATTGTGAACAAAAAAATAGAACAAAACAGCTGGCAACATCGTGAGCCTATGCTCGGTCCCATGCTCCCCTACTCCACAACAACAATCAAGTACCTGTATAGGGACCCTTTCCCTTATCCATACCTGCAGAAATGTAATCTGTTTGGGCCGAAAATTATGACCCAAACAGGGTGTGAGAAATAATCTCAGCAGGCACCCACCAAAGGCTTGTGCTCAATTGTGTGGTAACATGCAACAACAGTGTGGAAAAGTAAATTCAATTAACTAAGTAGTACTCAATAGTAACAAACATTACCAGTTGTATTTCCATTTATTATTCATCTCATTATTTACTATAAAGAAACAACTATAGTGAATTTCTATGTAAACAGTCAGTGTCCTCAGACAAGAAAACCCTTAACCTCAGGTTATCAGAATCTTCCTGCAGGTAATTACCCACATGCATACAGATAATGCCCTCAGGCATACGAAGTGTCACCCTCAGGCACAGAGTCTAATTCCCATAGGCACGGAATAATTTCCCCTCAGGCTAAGAGGAACTGCCCTAAGGCTAAGTAAAACTCTTCCCTTGGGATAAACATGTAACCAGGCCATGCCCAACATATAATAAAGCAGTTCAAATACAATTCCTCTCTAGTCAAAATTAATGCATAATATAAACAAGGCCTACCCTTGGGTATCCTGGCCAAATGGCTAAATAGAGGAATGCACCACCGGGGTGGTCCCAGATCCAAGCAACGATCCCTAAACAGCAGTTTATTATCACATTTAATTACTTACACAATTCTAGGTATTTAAATAGCCAAGGCCTCAGCCACATGACACCTCATCATGGGTACATATCACAAAAATACACAAAAACATAGGACATATGGAAATTAAACACCAAGCCATGTACCTAAAACAACCAAGAACTGTATACCCGAACGATACCTTCTGAAATGTCCATGAACATCGTATATCTGAGGCAATACAATTCTCATTCAACTTCAAATAACATCCATTAGAGGAATAATTGGAATGAACTATGAAAGGAGATGGGAGGGCTTACCCATGCAGTTCCAACGTGATCGATGGAAGCAGAAACGGATTCCTGATGCTCTATCTGGAGATCCAAAAAGGTTCATTCATCCTCTCACAAGCTCATATCTGGTTTCAATCCAATACTGTGAATAGGGTCGGATACTGCCCATTTTGAGAAAAAAAAAACATAGTACACGATATGAAATTTTGACTACTCGGCGTGTACTCCCCTCATTTAACTATTCCTCTGGAGGCACCTCAAAACTGTTAATCCATTGACATGAGTACATGGAGTGTATTCTAGAATACACAGTGTGTACTGTCACCCATTTAGAAACTGCTTCCACCGCCTTACTGTTTTGTCTGTTGACTTACTGCGCGGCGTGTATTTGGTTTTTACACCCTTATTTGCCATCAAGGATACACACCCAGTGTAATCATCCCACATGGCCAAAGTACACGGTGTGTGGAAAAGTATAGGGTGTGTAGTCCCAAGATTTAGGATTTTTCCCCGTTATCCTTATTTTCTCATTAAAAATTAAGGAAAAGGGAAAAAAAGAAACTCATACCTCAAAAGTAAGAACCGGGTTATTAAAAACATCCCCCTATAAAGCAATTGGTCCCCAAATTTCCCTTACAAGGTTGGAAAAGATAATGCTCAGAATAGCTCTGGAAACTAAGCACATACGTCATTCTCCAACTCCTAGGTTTCGTCATGCACTCTGCCATGCAACCATAGCACCCGTACGAGTCGAACATACCAGTATCGAAGATATTTTGTGCTCCTATCAACGATACGAATCAGATTCTCCTCAAAGGATGCATCTACTTCAATCTCAACCTCCTCAAGTTGAAAGACATGAGACGGGTTTGAATGATAATGGCACAACTAAGATACATGGAAGATGTGATGCATGGATCAGTATCTCTATGGTAACTACAACCGATATGCATCCGGACCGACTCTCTCTAGAATCTCAAATGGACCAACATACCTTGGTGGAAGTTTATCATGTCTTCTGGTCTGCATGTGCCCCATACTTGGTGAAACACGTAAGAAAACATGACCCTCGACCACGAACTACAAGATTTGTATGCGGCGATCAGCATAAGATTTCTAACGAGACTGTGTGGTATCCATCCACTTCTGAATCAACTGGACCTACTCAAAAGTCTCCTACATGAGACATGGTCCCAATAATGATACCTCACCTACATCTAACCATCACGAGGGTGATCGGCATGGCCTACCATATAAAGCCTCAAATGTTTCCATATCAATAGTTGCTTGAAAACTATTATTGTATGAAAAATTGATTAGGGTTATATGCTTCTCCCAAGTGCCCCCAAAGTATAGGATTCATGCACGCAGCATGTCCCCAAGAACCTGTATCATACGCTCTGACTGGCCATCGGTCTGAGGGTGGTATGTTATGCTCAGAAGCACCTGTGTACCCAGTTCCCTCTGAAAACTATGCCATAAACAAGATGTAAAATGGGAATCCATATTTGAATTGAAAGAACAAGGAACCCCTTGAAGACGTACGATCTCTCGTATATACATCTTCCTGATATCCTCAACTCCAAAGGCCTCCTTGATCGGAAAAAATTGAGCTACCTTCGTGAGTCTGTCTTCAACAACCCACATGACATCATTGCCTCTAGGTGACCTCTGTAACCCAGTCACGAATTCCATCGCGATATAATCCCATTTCCACTCCGGGATAGGTAACTGTTGTAACAGTTCGACTGTCTTTTGATGCTCTGTGTTCACCTGCTGACAGGTGGAATCCCTTGTAACAAAACTAGCTACATCTCTTTTCATACCTGGCCACCAATAATGATGTCTCAAGTCATGGTACATCTTGGTAACTCTAGGATGAACTGCCCAAGCTGAAGCATGAAACTCCTGCATCATCTCCTCGTATATATCCCCTGGAACCCATACTCATCCACGAAAAAACAGTACTTCATCATCGCATATCATCCAACTAGGAAGAGGGTCCTCACTTTCCACTGATTCCTATAGAACTAGGCCTTTTAGATCAGATAGATGTCTCATGCTCACTCTATCTAGGAGGGTAGAAGTCACAGCTAATGAGGAAAGATATGTTTTCCCATGAATTTCATAAACCTCCAAATGCATATAAGAGAACAAATCCATGAGCTACCACTCATCACTGGCCTCCTGCACAGCTTGTATCTGAGTCCTCCTACTCAGTGCATCAGTTACAGCATTACCTTTACCAGGTTTATAGGAATGCTAAAAATCAAAGGACTGAATGTATTCGACCCACCTTCGCTACCTCAAATTCAAGTCACACTGAGTAAAGATATACATGAGACTTTTTTGACCAGTAAAAACCAAAAAATGTTCTCCCAATAGATAGTGTATCCAATAGCACAACGCATACACAACTATAGCCAACTCAAGATCATGAGTCGGCTAATTCCACTCATGTGGCCTCAACTGCCGAGACCCGTACACAACAACTTGATCGCCCTATACCAACACTGATCCCATCCCAATACTTGATGCATCACCGTAAAATGTATAGAACTTCCCCTGTTCTATAAGTATCAAGACTGGGGATGATGTGAACCTTCCTTTCAGGCCCTGAAAGGCTATCATAGAAGCATCAGACAAAATGAACTTCACACCCTTCATTTTCAAACCCATCAACGGTGCTGCTAAGTGGGAGAAGTCCTTTATGAAACGTCTATAGTAATCAGCTAGCCCTAAGAAACTATGTATCTCAAACATATTCTTAGGCTTCTCCCAGGAAACTACTACTCTCACCTTCTCTAGGTCCATGACAACTCCACCCTTCGAGATGATATGACCAAGGAAGTGAATCTGGTCCATCCAAAAGTGGAACTTTGAGATCTTAGCATATAGTCGATTCTCTCTCATTGTACTCAATATGATCTCAAGATGGGTGGAATGGTTGTGTCAAGTGTGAGAGTACACCAACATATTCTCCATGAATACTACAACAAAAGAGTCCAGATAAGAATAGAACATGCGATTCATCAGATCCATGAAAACTACTAGCGTGTTCGTGAGTCATAACGGCATCACCAAGTACTCATACAGACCATATCTTCTCCGAAAAGCTGTAAGCGGTATGTCCAATGGTCTCACGCATAGGTGATGATATCTGAATCTCAACTCAATCATCAAGAACACTCGTTCTCCACGAAGTTGATAAAAAAGATCATCAATACTCGGCAAGGGATATTCGTTCATGGCCATAAACTGGTTCAACTTCCGATAATCCACACAGAGTCTGAGGGTACCATCCGCCTTCTTCGCAAAATGGACCGGAGAACACCAAGGAGAAGTACTGGGTTAGATAAAACCCTTTTCCAATAACTCCTATAAATTCCTCTTGAGCTCTTGAAACTCAGGAGTGGCTATCCTATAAGGTGGAATGGACATCGTTGATGCTCCGGAAGATGATCAATAGAGAAATCCACCTCTCACTCTAGTGGTAGACCCAAAAATTCATCCGGGAAGACATCTTCGAAACGATCAACCACTGGAGGGAAATCCACCTGAAAAGTCCACTGATCATCCAGATATATGCTCAAAATCTAGGCTCTGACTCCACCTCACCCATGATGATCTAGTCCTTCTTCAATCGACTGAACATCCCATTCACCCTTGTATATAAACTCTCTGCGCTCTGGTGAAGTGAAACTCACCCTGCAACGATAGCAGTCTACAATGGCTCTAAAGTGAACCAACCAGTCCATATCGAGAATAATGTCATAAGGTGTCATCTCTAAGACATAGAGGACCCAATGGAAGTGACACCCACCAACCTCAAGGGGGATCTCCTTGCACTGATGCACACTTTCCTTTCTAGACCTCAACGGAATGTCTAGCCTCATGATATTAGAAGAAGTAGAAACACAGATCCTAAGGATCTTCACTACTAGCACAGATATAAAAAAATGTGTAACAACTGTATTGAAATTTACTAAAGATAAGACAGAAGCTACTATAATAGTACCACTGACTATAGAAGGTCCGGGATCCTCCTCATGATGGGTGTGTTTCACTGCATATGCCTACCCAGTTCCATGTCCCTGCGACACAGCCTGGCTACCATGAGATGTCTCTCCCTGTTGCCTATGAGATGCTGGTGTCTGGAAACCATGTCCATGACCACCATCTCGACCTGCACGCCCTAACGTATTCTAGTTACCCGACTGGTAAGACAATTCTTGTCCTTCTCCTACTCGCAGAGTATGCACAGAATCCCTCTCACTAGCCACTGGTGGAAATGCCCTGCAAAAGCGTTGTAGATGACCCATCTTGCTGCAAGCTCGACACTCCAACAGGTCATGTGGACACTGAGGTCTCTTGTGCCCCTCCGTACCACACTGGTAGCACCTGACATGGACACCTGAAACATCCTTTTGTCTGGTACTACCACCTTGAGAGAAGTCCATATGACGCTTACTCTTTCCAGTAGAAATAGTACAAGAGACTAGTGCTGAATAGCCCTGGCCCACACCACTAGCTTCCTACAGGTTCCTCTCTATAATCAGCACCTGGTTTACAATATCATGTTCTGAAGTCAACCTAAAAACAGTCATCAGTGCCAAGACGTCATACTGAAGACCATCCCTAAAGTGTATGGCCCTCGAAGCCACATCACCCACCAGAACTGGTTCAAAACACTGATGATTGGTTAAACGATCAGAATAATCCATCACTGACATAGCACCCTGATGCAGATTCAAGAACTCTCGAGCTCTATCTTCCCTGAGTGTCTCTAGAAAGAAGAAGTAATAGAAAAATGACAGAAAATCTTCCCACGCCATGTTTCTGTGATGCTCTGATTGGGTAGTAACATCCCACCACCTGTTGGTGGAATCACGCAACATATACGTTGCGAGCATAACCATCCACCCTGGAGGTGTCTTAAGATGCTCAATGATCATCTTCATCGACCCCATCCAAGATTCGGAAGCTTGTGGTCCGCCATCCCTGGAGAACGTCGGCGGGTGATGCTGTTGTAATATATGAGAAAACACAGCCATAGATGTGGCAGCTGGCGATGCTCCCTGAAAGGTCTGCATGAACTGCATGAAGCCTTCACGGAACTGTGCCTCCGCGCTTGTGTCTTGTGTAATGGTTGTCATCGCATATGTCTCTGCTAGAGGATCCACTGGTAGCCCATGGCCAACCATCTATAGAGTATACTCGTTGCCGCTCTATTGGCGATCAATGCGAGGTCGCCTCGGCGGCATGACACTACAAGGTCAAACGAACATTTTAGATCAAGATTATGAAATACTTAAAAAGAAGGAACCCCAATGGGAAGTGGAGGATGAAGGCATTCAAAATTCTCTAAACAGGACTACATGGCATGTCTAATGACTACATGGTGTGTACTTGACTTCTCTTCCCCTGCCCGGGTCCTTCTACAGGGAAAATCCACACAGATCCCATTGAACAAAACTTACATGGCGTGTATATTATCTACACGGTGTGTATGGTGTAATTTTCCCACTATCCGTGTGGTTTGTGACACGACCGACTACTCAGCTTGACACTACATAGCGTGTGACACCCGAAAATGGCGTGTAAACCACCCCGTTTTCTAGCCACATGGAAAAGTACACACGGTCTGTCCTCAGACAAGACTACACGGCGTGTCCCAGATGTACACATAGTGTACTAGACGAGCTTCCCAGATCCATGTTTTTAGTTACACGACTAGCCACACGGCTCACATTGCACATCGTGTTCTATATGTACACGGTGTGTATACAAGAGGATTACATTGACCCGTGTTGTTAGATACACAGCCAGGTCCCTAGGATAGACTACACGGCGTGTTAGATAGTGGAAACGGCGTGTATTTCTTAAGGTATCTGTTGTCCGTGTTGTTAGTTACACGGGCGGACTCTGGGTCAACACTATACGGCGTGTAAATCTGGTACACGACATGTTCTCCCTAAGCATTTCCCTTCCCCATGTCCCAATCCACACGGTCTATGACACGAGATGCTACTACACGGTGTGTACTTAGGGTACATGTTGTGTACTCAAAAAAGTTTTATTTTCTTCCCGAACAGATGGCCATACACTGCACGTTTGAGGTACTACACGGCGTGTATACTAGGTTTTCCTGAGAGTATGCCTCAGAAACTTCCCAGAAACACAGAAAATACTGAAAATCAACAACTAAGGGCCATATTCTGATCCATGAGGGCCCATACTACGCATGAATCACAGTTTTAGATCTTATCTGTGTTATAACATAATAAACAGCTAATGATCCACCAAATTCCGGTCAATGGGTACCCATACTCCCCAAAAATCAATTTTTGGCATCCATTATTTCAGATGATTTATACAGAAATACCTTATCACATATTCGGTATTTATCAAAGAAAATATCACAACAACATGCTTTTTCTAGGACTACAACTATCACAACAACATGCAATTTCTAATGCACCTACATGACATGGATCTATGCATGGCATGTGATTTCTAGAATGTTCCTAAATGGTGAATGAGATGGAATACCCTCATCTCATCAGTTTTCAACTAAATAGAACCCATGGATAAAATACAAATAGCAGAATCACAAGTGTGTCACCCAATGGTGAAAATCAAATCAACTGTAAATTGAAAAATCAGTAAAATTGCAATACAAGGTAAATTGGATTTTTCCTGTACACGGGTTAGCTACGCCTGGGCATAGAATATTACCAATGACCGTTTCATCCTATCCCTGACTAAGGCTAAAAATATTAATTCAAAGAAAAGAAATTCTTTTTTTACCACTTTGTAACGTCCCAGATTCGGGTGCCACTCCATGGGTGCCCCGACCCTAGTTCGCCACGTGACCTCAAGCACATTTTCCCAAATGCCAGAGCCTGCTGACTAACAGTGAGGGTCCATGTCTGATAGTGGGGAAACTATTCCCTCATTTGTCGATGTGTAGCATAGTAGAATACAAGATAAAACATACAACAATAACAATGGAAGCAAATAACCATGGAAAATTTTAAATGAACAACTGTAGTAAAAACAACCAACAATCATATATATAAATATAATGATGATAAAACATGCATCAAGTTCTAAGAAAATAGCCAGAGCATGTTACATGACAGTACAATATAATAAAGAGTACAATAAAATAGAACAAAACAGCTGGCAAAATCATGAGCCTATGCTCGGTCTCGTGATCCCCGACTCCTTAGGAGCAATCAAGTACCTGTATAGGGACCCTTTCCCTTATTCATACCTGCAGAAATGTAATCTGTTTGGGCCCAAAAGAATGAACCAAATTGGTTTTGAGAAATAATCTCAATAGGTACACACCAAAGGCTTGTGCTCAACTATGTGTAAACATGCAACAACAGTGTGCAAAAAGTAAATGCAATAAACTAAGCAGTACTCAAAAGTATCTATATTTCCGAGTTGTATTTACATTTAATATTCATTTCATTATTTATTATTATAAAACCACAATAGTTAATTTCTATGTAAACAGTCAGTGTCCTCAGACACATAAACTCGTACCCTCAGGTAATCATGATCTTAACCCGCAGTTAATTTTCCACAGGCATACATATATCACCGTCAGGCGTACAAAGTGTATCCCTCAGGAACAGAGTCTATTGCCTATAGGCATGGAAGAAGATTCCCTCAGGCTATGATGCACTGCACTCAGGCTAATTAAAACTCTGCCCTTGGGCTAAAAAAGTAATCGAGCCATGCCCAACGTATAAACAAGAAGTTAAAATAAAATTACTCTCAAGGAAAAAGTAATGCATAATATAAACAATTCATACCCTCAGGTATCCTAGCCAAACGGCTAAACAGAGGAATGCACCCCCGGGGTGGTCCTGGATCCAAGTAGTGATTCCAAAGAGCAGTTTATCATTACATTTGATTACTTACAAAATTATAGGTATTTAAACAGCTGAGGCCTTAGCCACATGACAACTCATCATGGGTTCGTAGCATAAAAATACACAAAAACACACAACAGTGGGAAATTAAACACCAAGCCACCTACCTAAAACACCCAAGAATGGTAAACCCAAACGATGAATTCTGAAATGTCCAAGAATGTTGTAGATCTGAGGTAAAATAATTCACAGTCAACCTCAAATAACTTCCATTAGAGGACGAATTGGCAAGAACTACGCAAGGATATGGGAGGCATTACCCGTGCTGTTCCAATGTGATTGACGGAATCAGAAACAGATTCCTAACGCTCGATCAGGAGATCCATGAAGGTTCAGTCATCCTCTCCCGATCTCCAATCCAGTTCTATGCCAATCAAGTGAACAATGTTGGATACTGGGTATTTTATGCGAAAAAAGGACATGGCGTGTACTTTTGACTACATGGCATGCAATCCCCTCATTTAACTTTTCCTCCGGCGGCACCGCCAAACTATTCATCTGTCGACATGATTACACGACGTGTATTCCCAACTACACAGTGTGTACTGTTGCCTACATGGCGGCTACTTTCACCACCATATTGTTTCGTCTTTCGACTGTCTACACGGCGTGTAAAGGAACACTACTCAGCATGTAGTCTATTTTTACACCCACAATTGCCAACTTGGCTACACACCCTGAGTACTCATCCCACACGGCCAAAGTACACAACGTTTGGAAAATTACATAGCATGAAGTCCCATAATTTTGGATTTTCCCCATTTTCCTTATTTTCTCAAAAACACTTAAGGAAAATAGGAAAGAAGAAACTTGTACCCCATAATTAAGAATAGGGTTCTTACAGAATTACTATATCTTGTTCATGGAGAGTTAGAGTAATAGTAAGGATGAATTATGCCCCTTTTACGAAGTGTTTTTCCTACATTATAAACAACCCTATGGAATAGATACAATAAAGGCCTCATCATTACCAAAAATCATCATAGTGAGGGAATAAGATATTTTATGGAAGTATTCATGATGTGATCATGTGGTGTTTGTGGGGGTATAGTGTGAATGAATTATCACATGTTGCTAGGTTGGTGGGATTCATCTAAGACCTAATCTATGGATGGATTAAATTGGTATGTGACACAGACATGTGGGTGATTCCATGAATGATTATTATATAGGCGATTCTATGTATGTAATATTGCATCAATTTTTTTCAATCAATGATAGAAATTTTTTACAAGTTATTACACAACATTAGTTGGTGGAAGACCTATTTCAAATAATTGTGGACCATTTCACTTTATGAATTGCTTCTTATTTAATAAATCAACCCATATACAATCTCAAAATAGTACCTGACCCAATATAACACATACCTGACGAGTGTTCCCAATCACTATTGGCTGGCGACTAGCACCAACGCATCGAACAAAAAATAGAGGGAATGATTTCTTCCAACCTAAACAAAAAAATGAGTATTAATATTTTCAAAATAGATCTGAATATATATTCCAAAATTTAAAGAATATAGAATAAACCAACACAAAACAAGGTTAGAACAATATCCAAGTACAATTAAAAAAAGGACTAATAAGATAAGAAAAACAAACTAATCTATGTGATAGCGCGGGATAACCAACATCATCTCACGATTTAGCTACGCAAACATAGCTGACCAAAACCACATGGCCACACTATAATGAATTTACTTTCCCTACAACAAAATACATACAATGTTCTATGCACCACTGAATATGATTTGAGTGTTAGAGATAACATGCACAGTAAGGTCCCACCTAGATGTTTCATAACAAGTTTCTGTATATAAAATTAATGTATACTCATTTCATTTAAATCATAGAATAATAAGAAGTACTTATTTTATTATCATAGTTAGGGAAAATATTTTCCCTTTTCCAACAATTCCCATGAAAAGGAAGGTATATCAACCATAAATCATATTTACCATTATCATTTATAAAAATACAAGGAATGAATATCAAATAAATAATAGTATAAATACATGCATGGAAAAATGATAGAAAGGAACTCAAGAGATCTAGATAAGAGACTACTCGTTCTACAAAAAATGACTAGTGGAAAACATGTCCCTAGAACACAGGTCTATGGAGCATAGAAACCCCCAATGAGTGAACCACCAAATAATTTCAAACAAGTCTCTAGAAAAACACGCCTAGAGAGTAGGGAAAATCCCCATTATAAAATCCACTAATGGTAAAAAGGATGATGGACCTAAGATAACGTTTCCACCTATGTTCATAAACAATCGCATGGGATTCATTTTATAAACCATTTCAATGAATTAAAATTAACCCTTTTTTATTTAATAATACCCATGGAAAAATAAACTTTTATCACAAATACATTTACACACACAAACACACACAAATCATGAAAAATTATTTAAAAATAAATTTATAAAAACTGGAACAATAAAATCCATCCAATACAAGATATATTCTGTACCCCCTACCTTAAAACATGGGGTCCCACACACCCACGAAGGCACCATAAACAAGTATAGTTTAATAATGAAAATATAGACCATATAACCAATTTATACTTATTTGAATTGATTCAATTCAACAAAATGGTTGACGGAGAATAGAAAACCACACATATATAATGAACACACACTTTTCGCACCACAACCCATAATGGAAACGGTCCCTTGAACTATATTTCACCACATATCTATAATACAAATGAATAGAATCGAAAATATGGATCAATGGATCCAATAAGATAAAAAATGGCACTACCATATTCAAATCAATGAAGAAGCCGAAAGGCATACTGGTGAGTCATTTCACAAAAGTTATGTTATCGGTGTCCCAGATTATTTTTACCCTAATGAGTATAGTACCATTAAGGGGTTGATCCATAGGGAAAAATATGTTATTTCTTTCATTGCATAACTAAATTGTATTTTTTTATAAATATTTTTGCTGAATTTAGAGTTGATTTTTTATGTTTGGATAAAAATAATAATCGGTGTTAATTTTCATCAATAAATTACTTAATGAATAAAAGAAAATATGGGAAAATTCGTTTTGATGGAAATAAAGAGAGAAATGCATTGGGGTTGAGGATTCATATGAAGTTGTTTGTTAAATTAAATTTCTTCTGAGGTTGTGATGTTCATGGTAACCCAACACTCTGGGTTCAATTTGTAACAACGTTTCGTTGGTCTGGTAAACTTATATTTAGAGATGAAGAAATTAACTCCTTGGTCTGGTAGTTAGTGTTTGACAATTCTTTATTTTTCTTAGTCCATTTTCAGTTGATGAATACTTCCAACAATCATGAAATTACTCATCCTTATTTTTCTTTTGAATCGCTAAAAATTCCTCCCTTGTTCAGGTTCAGAAATTTCAATGATAAGATTAAGTGATTTAAGAAGAATAAGAAAAACTTATTAGAACAAATTCATTCATATAAAATAATCTAAATTACAATTATTACATCTCCCACAACCCAACACACTATGTATTAAATTACACATAGAAGAAAAGATATAAACAAAATCTTCGATACCTGATGTGATCATGCTTGAAACATTGAAGAGGGAGTGATTCTTCAGTAGACGGTAGAATGGAGGTAGTAGGACAACATAGCCTCATTCCTTCAGACCTTCAACCCTTTTCTCGACAACATCTCTCCTTTTTCAAACAGGAGGCCAAGGCCTCTATTTATAAGAAATAATACGACATAGTGTGTGGTAAATGTACAAGACATATACATTTTTCAACGCACTTTTGTAATTTTTTTCTTCACTAGTAGGTGGCCTAACATGCCATCTATGACTTGGAAAACGGTGCCACCTAGTAGGTTGATATAAACGACATGTATTTCCACCATACACGACGTTTAGTATCATGGGTTTGGCCACCAACGTCTTCTAGAAAGGTAAACATGGCATGTATAGTGAGAAAATGGCACGTACCATCTTCTGGTTACTAGGGAATGTACTTTTCATGGACAATTTGTGTCTGTGTACGAATGTACACAACATGTGTATAATTAAACGTTGTGTATAGTTTGTAAATTTTGTTTAATTATCCCTCGTTTTTTCTATTTGGCCATTTTTTCGGATGCTTTAGCTGGGGCACACACGTTTGTCTTGATGGAGGATGAAAGGCGTGGTTTTTTTGCCCCACATTCGCACTTTTCAATGGTGGGTGACATCCGTTCATTGTTCAGGGATGTTTTCTCCTTAACTGAATTGGGATGATGGGATGACAGTTCTTCCTTATGTTGATTCCTCATCGAAACTCATCACCTAATATGTGTCTCCCATATAGACTTACGACATTGTTTGTGAAACTCATCCTAGTTCCATATCTTCATGGACTCTAGTTAATTACACTGCTTCTGTCAGGACATTCCAAATGGTCCTATCAGGGTAGCAACCTTCGTTCAAGGCAGTAGTTATGTTAGACATCACTGGCATGTCTGGACACTGGAACACAAGCGCATCTGGTTTTATTTCAATTATTATATGGCTTCTCAAGGATGCGGAAGCCTAAGGCATCCCACATAGGATGTAGTGAATTTTATTCCATAGGCCTATATCTGACATTTTCCTCAACTTCTTATGTTTAACACATTGTATGCCACAAGTTTAATTTCTAGAGGAGGTGGATCAGACTAATCAACACATGAATTAGAGTAGATTAGATGAGTGATACCCATAGAGGGAACATCAATATCGGGGCCAACGTGTGGTTATATTCTCGATTGTTGTTAAGGGGAATGGGGAATGATGTGGCATTATCCCACTGGGATGTGGCGACTCGAGTAAGAATCAGGATGGATGATAGAAGGATTAATGAATTAGATGGATAATGAGATGGTGTCATCTCAAGGATGATCGTGATGTTGGGATTGAGTCTCTTAGAGGCATCCTATGTATCCCTATGGTAGGGAATCAAAGTCCTCATAGTTCATCTGATGATGGATTACCACTGATTGGGGATTTCAACAGCTTTCCACTAGATGGGGTCACAACGACATACCTCTAGATGGGAATGTCAATGACTTATCTCTGAATGGGTTCAGTATGGCTTATCGCTGGATGGGGTAACAACGACTTACTACTAGATGGGAATGTCAATGGATTACAACTAAATGGGGTCATAATGGCTTACCGATGTTGGGGTCAAACGGCTTACCACTGGATTGGGTGACAATAGCTTACCGTTGGATGGGGTTGAACCTCATGGAGGCTTTTTACGTACTCTGTCTTGGATAGAAGGATCAAATCCCACATAGTTTGGGATAGAGTGGGAACCAACGTGAAGATGGCCGAGACTGTTGGGTGTGGGGCTTGAACCTCAGGAAGGCTTCCTACGGACCTTTCATTGGCAAGGATCAAAGACCACGTAGTTCTAGTGGGGTTGGCGAAACGACGTGAAGGGGGTCGGAATTACCAATTAATGGTGGACTTGAACCTCAAGGAGGCTTCCTACGTACCTTGCCTTGACATGGATCAAATACCACATAGTTCAGGTTGGTGTTTGGGGCATACACTCTAAGATGCCCATATGGGATATCATGGTCAATGCTTACTCTAAGCCCACAGTAGTCATGCTCAGTGTGGGAAACCAGAGGCACTAAAGAGCTGGCTATCACGTCGCGAATGGTGCGTCCATGGGAAGTGGAATGGGTGTTTATTCATGGTTTGTTTCCCAAAGAGGAAATAGGGGTTTAAGCCTCGTTAGCAGCCCGAGGTGATGAAGATTGGGACTTTCATTGGGAAGGAGGCCTGGATAGTGACAAATCCCACTAGGAGAGGGACTTGTCAACTAGGAAGAGTATAAAAGCAGGGGTTCTACCTCCTGTAATAAAATCTATGGGCTTAAACTAGGGTGGTTTCCCTTTCCCCATTTAAATACACCACTATGATAAAGAGGATCTCATTCCATGTGAGGAATGATCTCACTCCAGTGGAGGCCAGTGGGTATGCGGAATGTCCTAGGTGGGGGAACCCCGCGTCTGATGCACGAGGCATGGTCACAATTTAACGTCATGTGTTGAGGATGATGGTTCTTGGATTTTTAAGGTCACACATATCGGATGAGAAAGATTCACTCCGCACCCTTATAACTTACAAAACCAATACCCACCGTCCCTTGAGGGAAGGAAGGAATTGGTAACGCTGTTAATGGGGGTGTCGCGAGGTTATCCCATTGGGGGTCCACATCAGTGTGGATATGCAAATAAACAATAACCATTAGTGTGCCTAGGTGTCATTAAGGAGTGACAATGGTGAATTGGGATTATGAAAGGAAGCTGTCCGGGTGCCTCTATGGAGTAAAAATTGTGGATGGGGCTTATGCAAGGAAGTTGATCGAGTGTCGTTATGGGGTGTAAATGATGGATGGGGCTTATGCATGGAATCTGACCAGGGCCCGCAATGGAGCAGAAATGGATGGTTGGTGTTTACCCATGAATTTTTCCCGTAATTCCTTACTCATGTCTAGATATGAGGGTATCCCAAATTACATGTGGGTTGAGGTATATGATTGGGGCCTACACCTATGAGCTATTGAACAAGTGGGATAATGCAAAGGGTGCTGGAATCAGTCTGAACAAAGGGGGATGAAAAGTGGGAATCACATGCCC
The DNA here is from genome assembly GCA_963277665.1 of Viscum album. Classification (NCBI taxonomy): domain Eukaryota; kingdom Viridiplantae; phylum Streptophyta; class Magnoliopsida; order Santalales; family Viscaceae; genus Viscum; species Viscum album. The sequence continues at coordinate 911,612,720 of OY728148.1, forward strand.
AACATTTCAAATGTGGTGAGGGTGGCGTGATGATAGAGGATAACTATTGACTCTGATGGAAACACAACATCCATATCGTGTTCGGTTGAAATGGGGACAATCAAATGAGGGTTGACTATTGAACATGTTCGAAACACATGACCTTACTCAAAGTGTTATCCTAAGTCTTCTTAGGTGTTGGCCTAGTATGGTAGGTGAGCAGATGCAGCATGGGACTATGCCGTTAGGGGGTCCATTCAAAAATAGAAGAAGATGAAGATCCGAATGAAGGACACACAAATCATGAGGCAGTGTGAGGGAATGTTTGAACAGATTCCAATGCTCTGGAAATTATGCCACTACAATCATGGAATGAGACATCTTATTCTAGTCACATAAAGTATCTCTTATTTGGAATAAGAGGCATCCTATTATTTAATTATAGGGAATTCTACAGTTTATTATCATGTAGATAGGACTGTTGACATATTATTCTTAGAACATAAGGCATCTCTCATTTTGAGTAAGAGGAATCCTATGTTTCGCACTTAATTTGTTCTACAGTTTATAGTCATTTAGAATGGATGGTTGACATCTCATGCTTAGAGCATAAGGTATCTCTTTATAGGAGCAATAGTCATCCTATGTTGGGAACATAGGGTGTACAATAGTTTATTGTCAATTATAATGTACTATTGGGAATAAGGTGCCTAGAAATGGTTGGTGTTGTGTCTTACATAAGGGAGGACCATTATTGTTCAACCTGTAATAGAAGCCAGGTGATGGGGTTCAGATGATTAGATTGATGAATGGTTCATCTCAATGTACTCCAGGGGATTGATGACAAAAATCTCAACTCATGACATAGGAAACAGACCGAGATTAATATGTTGACTCAAGATGTTTCATGGTGTGTGGAGGAGTAGCTCAAATCACAGTATCTAATAGGTGGGAGGCAGCTTCACATAAGGGTGCAATGGAAATTACTAAAGTCCTTGCCGAAAACGTTTGCGGTGCGAGTCTAATTTTTTCATGGGGGTCAGTGACGGTAGCTAATGGACTAACCCTGAGGGTCAAGACCGCAGCCCGAAAATGACCCGAGCAGAGGAGTGAAGGTGCAACCCCCGCGATATGGACCAGCATGTGCATGCCAGTATACTGTTGCGCATAAAATGCAACACATGCAGGATAGGTTGTGCGAAATATTGCACTGTGCGGAACATGTGCATGAAATATTGGGAATCATGGAATTGTAGCGCACAATAAGGAAGGTCGTCGCACAATAGGGAAGGATTGCATGCAATAGGGGAGGTGTGCATGAAATATGGGAGATGTGCGTGCAATAGGGGGTCATGCGTGCAAAAGGGAAAGACTTGTATGCAATATGGGAGGTTTTCACTAAATATGAGAGTTGTGCATGTAATAGAGAATTTGTGCACGCAATTAGACAAGCACTGCACTAGAGCATGTAAAATTGGGCACAATGGAAATGTTGTGAAAAAATAAGGTTTTCTGTGCAAAACAGGGGAACGTTGGCACTTTTTTGGGTGAGAGGGGGTTTTACGTGCATGCATGGAAAATGTAGAATTACATGCATTAGAGTGGAGGCTGACCTCCGGGTGCCCTTCTAGGAAGAAGGGGGGGTGTTCTTGTACTTATATGTTGAACTAGGGAGGTGGTGCGCGATAAATTCCACGTGCACAAGTGGTTTTCCACGCAAGGCAGTGTGCGTAAAATTCTGCACGCGCAAGTGATTTTCTCCGCAAGGTGCTGCACGTAAATTTCCCGACACCCATGTGGTTTTATGAGCAAGGCAGAGCGCATAAAATTCCACTCTCGGAAGTGTTTTTCCACACATGGTTGTGCACAAAATATTCTTTGTGCGAAAGTTGTTTTCCACAAAATGCGTTGTGCGTAAAATTCCGCCTGGGAAAATGGTTTTCCACGCAAGGCGAGACACGTAAAGTTGAGCATGCACAAGTGGTTTTCCACATAACCTATACCAGGCGTGTGTGCAAAGGGTTGTAATTTAAACTATATCTACAATCATGCAAAGAAAAATTTAGAACTAAAATAAGCAGGCAATTTTTAAATTTTTTCCATTTTCAGCACTATTATTTAGAAATTTGATTAATCAAAATGTCTTTACATTTTCAAATATATCTTCCTATAATGATGTATCCTAGATTGATGATAAGTGAAAAGGCTGAAGAGGTTGAGAGATTCCCCTCACACTTAATATCACAGGTAGTCCACCAAGTGCCATAGATAGTGAATAAGGGAATGTAGGGATAATAGTGGACCAGGATGGGGGGATGTAAGGAAAGAAGTAATCTTATGAAGAAAAGAAAACAATAGAAAAAAATGGAAAAACAATACTGTCCTAAAGTCTAGGTAAAGAAATATGTGGGGTGATGGGGAAGGCTAGTCCATAGCATGCCAGAGTACATGTGATGATCATGGAGAAAGAACACTTCAAGCATACATAACATACACAGGAACAAGATATCAAAAATTTATATATAATGTAAAATATGCTTCTAAACACTATTCAGGGGGTCACCCCAGAAGAGGCATCATCCGGTATAGAAACAGCTGGTAGAGAAGGATCTGGAGTTGTGGAAACTGGTGGCCCGAAATCCACATCCAGAATAGAAGCCGTAGAATGGGGAGCTGTAGGAGCTAGACTTAGAATAGAAAACTTGACATCAATCCATGGACCGGTAGAAGTGGTGGTAGCAGATGAGCTCGTAGTGGATAGGAGAACTGAATCCATGAACAATGCAGTAATGGGTGGTGGAGCAGTGGAAGAAGGTCTTGGAACCAAGGTTTAGGGAGGTGGTGGGGGTAGTGGAATATCATGATTTTAAAGAAGAAGACCCAACATCTTCTCTAGTTGGTCCTGACGTCGATCAAGATGAACCAAGTTCTGCTCAATCAAGGCTGGGCGGAGGGAATACGAGATGTCGAACGAGGCCATGGGGGTAGGGGTAATAGGTGGAATATAAGAAGGTAGGCTGGAAGAAGAGGGTTCAGAATAAGGGGGTGGGTGGGGAAGTTGGAATGGGTGTAAACGGAGCAGTAGTGGCCTTGGTGGGTGTAGGAGGTTCAACAGGTGGTTGGGGTGGTTCTTGGGCAATGTTGTACACACCCCTACATCCGGACCAAGCCCATGAAAATAAGCATGAGATAGTCCATCCATTGGGAGAAAACTAATAGGTCATGAGTATGAGAAGGCTCAGAAACGTTGAGGTGGTGGGCAAGAAAGGTTGTGTAAAACCCACCATTTCAGGTTTCATTGACAGGCCGTAAACATGGAATGGAAATAGGAGGCGACAAGGTAAGGGGGGTCTGAGTAGTCATGCTGGATGACATGGGTGAGGAGATCCATTTTACGACCAGTCATGACCCCCGTATCCTCATTGCAGGGGAAAAGGATGGCGCCGAAGCACCGATGGGTGAAGTGAAGGATAGGGTTAGCAATGTGGGTACACTTCTGGGAAGTAGGGGCATAATAGTGGTCAGGACCCACAATCTCCCACCACATAGAAATGATCTCAGAGTTCTCGAGATGGGTTTGGGTGGAGATATGGGGTGGGGTGATGGATAAGTATAGAAACTGCACCCTCTTCCAAACATGGTCATAGTAAGGGAAAAGGGTCGACCGCCTAGCCAGAACAGGACCACTAGGATAGCATCACTAGTTGTCCCCATGTACCCAGCTCTATCGAACTAAAAGGAAGCAGAAAAATTCAAAATTAAATCATTGAAAATAGGAGTGTTGTCATGGAAGGTCATGGGTAACAGAGTGTGTCCATGAATATCCTCTAACTCAACCCAGATACCCAGCTGTTGAGGGATGTTGCTGCCAATATAGTGGCTGCTCAACGAGATCATGTGGATAGAGATGTTTTGGACCCTATCGTGCGCCAAATCAGAGACCGAGAACACCATTGAAGGGTAAGGGACACCCGAAGGGCTTGTCCCCAGTGAAGGTGCTACAACCGGATTTGGCTCTATGGGTGAAGTAGCTACCGTAGACGGAGGCTCGCTGGATGGGGCAGTCAATGAGGGACCATCTATGAATGAGGAGTGCTCAGGTGGAGTGGAAGCTGGTGGAGAAGAATGGGTTGTGCGTAGAAGCTCTGTTCTATATGATTGAGGTGCGACAATAATATTACTAGCCTCATATGAGTTAGTGAGTGTTGGAATGATATCCAATGGAGGGATCTTGTACGCCATAGAGTTATGATCTAGGGGTGTCATATATTGGAGTCATATGTGATGATAAATGGGCCTCCCGCCCTTAGTGGCGGAGGTGGGACACTTCCCCCTTGAATTGTATTTGTCTTCCATACCGTGAAAATGAATTAAAACCCAAAAACAGAAAAGAAAAAAAAGGAAAAGAAGAAAATGTGAGAAAAATGAAAAATAAAAAGGTACACGGCGTGTGTATCCAAAGTAAACTACTTGTAGTGAAAGTGGGTTAGAATCCCATGTTCTTTGGATAAACAGACTGAGTGAACATGAAATGTACCAGGGAAGGATACAAGTCGTGTATGTCCAGAGTAGACGGTGTGTAATGAGAGCGGGTAGCATCTTGTGTTCTCTAGATTGACAAGCCAAGTCAGCATCTGGGTCCAGTGAAGGATACACAGCGTGTACTGAACATACGTGCTGTGTTCATGCAATGTGGTCCTGGTCGAGTGTTGGAAAATACACGGTCAACATTTAAGTTGTTCCAACAATCCAGGACATGTCGTGTGAGGGGTCAACATGGCATGTAAAAGAACACAGGGTAAATGGCGGTGTAAAGTTCTAGACTTGGACTGGATGAAATAAATGGGGTACACATAGTGTAGCGATCATACATGTTGTGTACATGAACATGGTGTGCATGTCCATGTGAAAATGATACTCGGGCACGATATGGGGTGGAAAATGGTGTGTACCAACCATACACACCATGAATTTTTAAATCGAGAAGCATTCAGTGAGAGGACGTGTAAAAAAGTACACAACGTATGTTTATCAAATCGTGACGGTGTATCGCAGAAGCAGAATGGTCGGATGATCCAAAAATTACCCTCAATGCATATGAAATCTTGAAATAAAGGGTGTATAAGGGTGTACATGGATTGAGGATCACAATACAGTATATATCAGAAGGTAAAACATCAGAAATTTGCGTATTTGAGAAAGGGGAAGTTGAGTGTCGTATGGGACAAGAAACGGGGAGAGGGGACGGTGATGTGTGACATGGGCTGATGTCTGGTGGTCCGCGACTTTTAAAGACGATGGACATGGCATTTATCACAAGACAACACATCATGTATCTCATTTTTTTACTATTAACTTATTATATATATAATTATAATAGTAGACTATATAATAATTAATAATAAAAATTAAAATATTGCAAATAGATATGTATATAAAACATAATTTATCAAAAATAAAAGTATACATGTAATGTATCGGGTAATACACGTTGTGTGTTCTAAATTTGGGAAAAGAGAAGTAAAACCATTTGTTATGCGCTTGGGGCGAGGATCGAATCGGTGATCGATCGTTCTGAATGGAAGACCACATCCACTAGAGAAAAGGTTGTACTGTTTCTCGTATATATTATTTAAATATATTTAACATAAATAGACCAATGCTACATTGGAATAATAAATTCACGATGAGTGGTTTTTAATTAGTAAAAATGGGTTGAAGCAGGTAGATTCACCGAGTTCAAACTCAGGTCTTTTTGGATTCAGGGCCAAGACTATTCCAAACTGCCAAATTCACCAGCATGAATTTCTTTATGTGAAAAATCATTTCAATTTAATAAGTAAAACATGGCACACATGATGTATATCAAAAGTCATAGTGTTTTGTTTTATTAAAAGGAAAAATGATGGAAATGGGTAAGTCTTTAGGATTCGAACCCGGGTCTTTTGGATTTGGATTACAACCCTAGAAAATTGTCCCATCCCTATCATGGGTTTTCTTATAAGAAAACATATAAATATATATATTAATGAATAATACCACACACGCCATGTATGAAAATATGAATAGAAAAAGGAGGAACCTCATGCAGAAGGTTGGTTTGGAGGGATTCGAACCAGTGACAGCACAGATAAACGTCAATGACCATACCATCAACATAGACATCAACACAGTTTATTACATTGTTAAGCTATATATTTATAATAGTTAGAAGATAAATGAAAATGAATACATACACGTTGTGTGTATGGGCGGTAAACGACCTGTATCCACTTTGTTTCCTCTACGGAAGAGCCTTTTTTATGTCATTTGGATCAACATATTTACCTCTACTTAACTGAGATGTATGGTGGACAACGTTCCCACTGTGTTTTACATATGATGGTAAGCCTTCAATCACTGTCTTTTTACCTTGAATGGTTAACCATCCTCTCTAGAAATTTACACTGCTCCCTGAGGGAATACTTGTATAACTTGGAATGGTCTTGACCATCGTGACTTTAGAATCCCTAGGAATAATCTAAGGTGAAAGCAAAAGTGGATTTCCTGATCACCAGGATGGAAATATTTGCATGAAATCTTCTAGCTGTGAATTTATCTCTCTTATCCTTATATAGCTTGGTGTTTTCATGGACTTCTAATATGACTTCATCATGATACGACAGTTGGATCTTTCACTTCTCTCCAGATGTATTCAAATAAAAATTCAAGGCCCCGATGGCCCAGTATGCTTTACGTACCAATTCTACTGGAATATGGAATGAATTTCCATAAATGAGGAGAAATGGGTACATTCCCATAGGTTTTTTGAATGTAGTACGGTATGCCCACAGAGCATCATCTAACTTCTTGGACTATTCTTTCCTCGAAGTGTTTAATATTTTATCTAGGATCTTTTTAAGCTCATGGTTAGAGATCTCCACTTGTCGACTAGACTGGGCATTATATAGCATCCCCATATGATGCTTTACTCCGTACTTTGATAGTTTTCCTATAATCAGTGTGTTGTTGAAGTGGGTCCCTCTATCACAAATCAATACTTGGGGAACATTGAACCTGATAAAAATCTGTTTCTTTAAAATCCTCATGACTACCTTGTCGATTTCGTGAGTTGTAGTAGAAGCTTCCACCCACATGGAGATGTAGTCGACATAGAACATGATGTATAGGTTCTTGAATGATGGGGGAATGGGACCCAGGAAATCTATGCCCCAGACGTCGAAAATTTTGACCTCCAAGATGGATTGTTGGGCATCGTAGCTCTACGTCCCACATTACAAATTCTCAAAAATCGATCACAATAGAAAAAAATCCTGGCCATCTTTATGCATGGTGTGCCCGAAAAACATAGATTGTAGGATCTTTGCTATCATACGGTCAGGTCCATGATGTCCCCAAACTGGTGAGGTGTGATAGAATTTTAAGATTTCATGAACTTCATTTTCTGGGATGCAACTATGGATCACCCCATCTCCACAGGATCGGAACAAAAAAGGATCTTCCCAGAAGTACCTCTTAACACCAGAGAGAAACATCTTCCTTTGCTGGAATGAGAGGTCAGGGTGAACTACACCTCTAAAAAAATTACCAGTATCAGAATACCAATCTCTAGGTGTTTTTTTGATTGAAAATTGGTTCTAATGAGGTAAATCCTCCCCGATCTCTTGATCTTCCTCCTCCTCCAAATGAGGCAGCTCCGGGCGGGAGAGATGGTCAATAACTTTATTCTCTCTCCATTATTTTCTTGGATCTCCAGATCAAATTATTATAGGAGGACAACCAAACAGATCAATTGGTGCTTCACATATTTCTCTTTTAGAATGTGCTTTTGTGTTGCATCGTCAGTGTAAAGATTAACTTTTGATAGAACTATGTAAGAAAAAAACATGTAAAATTCGAACACCACTGAAAACATCTACTTTTCTATGGTGGTGTAGTTCATTTTTGCCTCATTGAGTGTCCTGCTGGCATAATATACAGGTCAAAAAATCAAGTCAAGCTCTTTCTCCAAGACTACTCTCATAGCGTAGTCGCTGGCATCACACATCACTTCAAATAGTTCCTCCTAGTTGGGAGAAATCATCACTGTCTCTTCCACTAGGAGATGCTTCAGGTGCTCAAAAGCTATGGCGCATGTCTCATCGAACTCCAATATGGCATACATAGTCAGAAGATTTGTGAGGGGTTGGGTATTTTTGAAAAGTAGCGCACAAACTACCTATAAAAACTAGCATGCCCCAGGAAGCTGTGGATGGCACTGACGGAAGCCGAAATAAGAAGTCGTGAGAGGACCTATATTGTTGTAGGTTCCACCTCTATCCCATTTTCAATGATTTTTTGGCCAAAGACAATGCCACCTTCCACCATGAAATGACACTTTTCCTAGTTCATAACTAGGTCAGTGTTTTCACATCTTTCCAAAACTTGCTACTGGTTGTGCAAGAAAGTGGTGAATGATTTTCCATAAATGAAAATGTCATCAATGAATACCTCAAAGATATGTTCCACCATGTCATGGAATTTATCTAGCATAAATCACTAGAAGGTGGTGGAGGTGTTTCACATGCCAAATGACATCCTTTGGTTAACAAACGTACCATAGGTAAAAGTAAATGTGGTCTCCTCCTGATCCTCTAGAGTAGTGGAAATCTAGTTATAGAAGGAATAACCATCGAGGAAGTAATAAATCTTGTTCCTAGCTAGTCTATCTAGCATCTGATCCATGAAGGGCTGGGGGAAATGATCCTTCCTCATGGCACCATTCATCTTCTTATAATCCACATAGACTCGCCGGCCTCTAACAGTGCGTGTGGGGATGATCTCATTATTATCATTTGAAATCTCAGTTATACCATCCTTTTTGGGTACCACTTGTAAGGGACTCACCCATAGATTATAAAAAATGGATTAATTATGCCTGCATATAACTATTTTATCACCTCTTTTTTTAACTTTTTTAATTGGGGAATTAAAGCTCCATTGTGGTTGACGAGATCTCTTAGAACCTTCTTCACGAAGAACCTCGTTGTTGCAAATGGTAGGGCTGATGCCCATCACATTTACAACTATCCAGCCAATAGCTTGCTTCTGCTGTTTTAAAACATGCATAAGTGCATCTTCCTGCTCTTGTGATAGTTCTGTACTAAGTATGATAGACAATGTTTGATTGTCTCCCAAATACCCATACTTTAGAAAAGAAGGAAGAGGCTTCAATTCTAGATTAGGCACATTTATGATCGAAGTTACAAGTGGTTTCACCTTTTACCGTTCCAGACTATCAGGAACAACTGCATGTTGCCAATATTGGCCGCCCGGGACTTCTAGTAATATCATGTCCTCAGGTGCTTCTTCAACTTGAATGTTTGGAATGATAAAGTTATCATAGGTAAAAGAACATACCAGATCAACACCTATTTTTCTCAAGCGATTATCCATAGTGGTTATTGCATAACATCCCATATGATTAGTCGATGTTGAATGGCTGATGGCTTGAGGACATTGTACAAGACTCTCTTGTCTCCTACTCGGAAAATTATCTCCCCTTGGTGCTTATCGATTAGTACCTTCCCAGTTTCTATGTAAGGCCTTCCCAAAATGATGGGTGCCTCCTGGTCATCCTCAATGTCAATGATGATAAAATTTGTGGGAAAGATCATCCTACCTACCTTGACCAACACATCCACCAATAACCCCTTTTTATATTTGATGGATCGGTCAGCAAGCTGAAGGGATACTCGGGTAGGATTTAGGTCGTTGAGCCCTAGATTTTTGAAAACTCCATGGGGCATGAGGTTGAAACTGGCCCCTAAGTCACAGAGGGGCTTACCAAACTCACATGTTCAAATAGTGCATGGAATAGTGAAGCTACCGGTATCCGAGAGTTTGAGAGGAATCAAATGTTGGACGACTACATAACACTCCTTGGTTAGGGAAATGGTGCCCAAATCCTCCATATTTCTTATTTTGGTGAGGATTTCATTCACAGATTTTGCATAAGTGGAAATCTGTTCTAGTGCCCGTGCAAATGGATTATTTATTTGTAGCTTCTTGAACACATCCGTGATTTTTCTAAACTAGTGGTCTAGCATTCTCTGCTTCATTCTCTCTGGGAAGGGTAAGGCAGGATCAAAGGGGTAGACAACCTCATTTCTTAAATTCTACAATTCCTCCATTAATGGTATTTTGGAAGAGGAGCGGTCTGAATCTGTACCTTTTTCATCATTAGTGGGTGTGGATGCACTTGGCTATGCTGGTTGATTATATTGTAGCTCTTTTCCACTCCCTAGTGTGATGGCATGTGCCTCCTCCCATTGGTTCTTTTATGTGTTACCCAGTATTTTACCAGGTTTCCTTCTCGAGATATGGTTTTCCAACAGGCCAATCTGATTAGCTTGGCTTCGAATTGAAGCCTTATGATTTTGAATCCTGGTCTCAGTAGTAGACATAAATTTGTTCATGAGTTCCTCAAACATTGAGGTGTTCTCCTGCTATGGTGTTTTTTGAGCTCGTGCAGGCGGTGGTTGTCACAGCTGTTGTGGGTGACGATTTTGATACCAATGCTGCTGATAATAGCCTTGTCGGGGATATTGTTTCCTTGAGTACTGGTTATGATATGGAGGCTGGTTGTAGCTGTGTAGTCAATAGGGCAGAAGATTCTACTGTTTTTGGCCCCCGCCTGAGTTCTGTTGATCACGCCAAGCCATGTTCTGATTCTTTTGGTACTGATTTGACCCTTGGATTGGGGCAACATAACTCACCTCGCTTTTTGAAGGGCCTCAAACAGAACTCGATCATTCTTCCATGATGTGGTTATCACAAATTTCTCTACACGTCGGATGGTTTGCCCCATGTGCATAGGACGTTCCCTTCATATTGTGTGCATCGATCTTTTTGGTCATAGTTTCCATCTAGGTAGTGGGAATATTAGTAGAATCAATTTTATTCATACCCTATTTATTGTGTGCCCCACATAGAATGTCATTGGAAACTGTTGGCAGACATGTCATCCAGTAGTTCAAAAATCACTTGGGAGGATTTTCTCATTAATGTACCTCCATCATCAACATCCACCATAGAAATTGTATTTTTTATGAGTCCTTCGTAGAAGGTTTGGACCTGAATTCATTGTGGAAGTCTATGGTGTTGGAATTTTTACAACATCTCCTAGAATCTCTCCCATGATTCATATAATGACTCCAAGTCATGCTGCTAGAAGTTGTGTAATTAGTTCTATAGAGTCGTTGTCTTCGATGGTGGGAGGTATATAGACAGGAACTCTTGGGAGAGCTCCTCCCAGGTTATGATAGATCATTATGGAAGACCTTTAATCTAGTCTTTCACCTTATCCCTTAGAGATAAGGGGATGAAGTGAAGAAAAATGGCATCTGTGGAAACTCTGTGGTAGCAGAACGTGTCGTATACCTCTAGGAAATTAGAGAGATGGGAATTGGGGTCTTCACCGGGCAGACCACTGAATTGAAGTTGTTCTAAATTAGCTTCAGGATAGAAGGCTGGATTTCGAAGTGTTGGGCCTACACCAATGGATGGGTGATACCTGTGTGAGCTCCGTGGATAGATGTCAGGTGATACTCCATTAGAGTACGACGTGGAGTTTTCTATTCAGAAAGTAGATCCAGCTTGTATTTTGGTTCTTGAGGGCCATAGTACAACCCATGACCTAGGACTAAAAATGTCATCCAAAATGGTTGAAAATGTTGGAGTTTATATGGGTCATACCATGGATCTAGTGGAGATGGAAAGTAATGGTTTTCATCTGGTCCTAACGGTTATCCAGCTCCTTCGGAAACAACTGGATTTCCTTCCACATTATCCACTATGGTATTTTTGTGATTGTGCTCAGTCATGAGTGCTTGTTGGAATATCAAAAGCATCTGTTCGATTTCTGAGTCATTTGGAAAAAATCCTAATGACCCTGCATTCTTGGACCGTTTGAGGTAGTCATGCATACACCTAACAACCTTCACAATAATGAACACCAAGTGTAAACAAGGAAAAAGAAATATAAACAAGAAATGAGATTAGAAAATATATTTTTGAGAATTTATGATTTTTTATTTTCACTAAAATTTGATAACAACATAATTAAATTAAGAACAAATTTAAATTTTCTTAGTTCCCCGGAAATAGTGCAAAAAATTTGCAAGTCCTTTCACTGAAGGTATATTATCAGTGTCCCAAGTTGTTTTTCCCCTAACGAGTATAGTACCAGTAAGGGGTCGATCCACATGGAAAAAGAAGTTATTTTTTTATTTTCATAAGTAATTTATATTAATGTTTTAATGAATTATGATAAATTTAGTGTTTTTTTGATGTTTGGATAAAATGAATAATTTGTTTTAAGTTTCATTAATAAACTAATTAATGAATATATGAAAATATGGGAAAATTGGTTTTTATGATAATAAATAGAGAAATGATTTGGGGTTGTGGATTCTTAAGAAGTATTTTATTTAATCAAATTACTTATGAGGTTGTGTTGTTTATGATAACCCAAAAATATAGGTTCAATTTCCAACAATGATTACTGGGTCTGGTAAATGCATATTTGGAGGTGAAGAAACTAAATCATTAGTCCAGTTGATTGTGTTTAGCAGTTCCTTATTTGGTTTAGTCCATTTTGAGTCGACGAATACTTCTAATGATCATGAAATTACCCATAGTTATTCTTATTTTGAATTGCTGAAAATTACACCCTTGGTCTGGTTCATAATTTTTAGTGTTAAGATGAAGTGATTTAAGAATAATAAGAATAAGTTATTAGAACAAACACATTCATTGCAACTAATATAAATTACAATTCTTACATCTCCCACAATGTAACACCTCGACCCCTATAGGCTAGAGCCAGTGCATTACTTGTGGTATTGGAATGGTTTGATGGAATGAAAATCCTAAAGGAAAGATCAGTTTAGTAGTATTGAAGAAAATAGATACATATATGTCCCTCAAATTACATTGGAAAGGTTTACAATATATAATACATAACAAAAACTAAAACTGAAACCACTTGAACTCAATAAATGTCCATCTCTTCATCCCATGTTGAGGTTAAATAATTAAAGGGGTGATCTCAAACACTCAGTAAGGGTTAAAAATAGTATAATAATGAGTAAAATAATAATTGAATAAAAATTAATCTGACATAATCAATATTTCATAGTGAATAAATGAAAAACTAATGCCATTAATAAACTAAGAATGAAACTGCATCCACAGTTTTTTTCACATTGAAACCTCATTGATAAAAATAATATATGGTAATGAATAAAGATAATGATTAATAATTTCACGTAATGTATCTGGCACATGAAGCCATAATACCGTTAAAACGGTTTAGATCTATGGGTAGAAACCCGTCTGATTTTTGGAAACAAACTCAAAGGGTTTGTCGCCAACTGATTTGTCTCATGAGACCTACCGATACATCGAGGGGAAATAGCAGGCCCCACCAACCACTGCATGTCCAAATCATTATTTATACATTGATTAAATAAAATATCAATATGATTTTTCAATATCCGTATAGAGTAGTGTATACAGATTCATCAATATTTCCTTAACTAAAATAACTTTCCAAATAAACACCATATGTAAAATGGTATACGGTTTAGTCAACAAACATATCCATGATATGAGATTATGAATATTTAATATAAATATAATTTCAAATGAAAATTGATCTCAAATGGGATGTAGGTACACCACATAAGGATTATTAGGTGCACCATACAAAGTTAGTCACAACCAAATAGAAGTTGAGATGAAGTCTCTTACCACAATGTAATCAGTCAAATCATATGACCAGAACGTAATGAACATCAAATTAATCATTGAATAACATGTATATAAATATAATCATGTTATTTTATATCAAATGGATGTACACTTATACAACATATATTAAATAAGTGACGAATAATGAAAATATCAAAAACATGATTGTGAGATGAGAAACCCCATACCTTTTGCACGAGTGTGTTATTCATTTGTTATAATGACCAGAATAATAAAATTTAGATTTAATAAATAATATATCCAAAAACTCCTATACATTTAATTTATATAGTATAACCTTATTAGGTTCATTCATGGCCCTTTTAATGGGTTTCAGAGGTAAAATTTATTGTTTTGGAAACATTTTCTTTTTTGGTTTTGATGATTAATTTACATGCTCTCATGAATGGATGATCATTTGAAATTTGGATAAATATCCAGAGTTGTTAATATATATTATTAGTGAAATTAAAGAGATAAAAATGTTCTTATACTTATTATAGTTTATATTCTTGAGGATGAATCATTAGTTAAATGCTTTTTATAAACGCATGTATTTTGCATGGCAATTTTGTATACAATGAACTCGTTTTGAATTATTATTCAATATTAGGAGTGTGTAAGATTCAGAAACATTATTTAGATGAAATAAATATATTTTTATTTGTTTCAACCATTAAAATGGATTCACGTCTAGTAATGAAGGATAAAGTGAAGAACAAAACACCGTCATCCACAAAGGTTATAAATTGGAACCTCATGGACGTTGATTTCACTTTTAAAAATAAAAAGGGGAATAATAATATTGATGATTTTTATTCCATTAACATGATATATTTCCAGAATATAGATGATATTAGAGTTTATCATGGTCATTTGGATAGAGGTGGTGAGAAGGGAAAAAGAAAAGAGATGATCTTGAAAAAAAAGCTGAGAGATCCCTTTTGAAAAATCGGCAGCCTAACAATGTAGCTTACAATTTCATAAAATCAAATGATGAGAAAAAATGGTATCTAATAATATTGAAATCAAAAGGGTAGTAAGAAGAATAAATAAAATTAAACCCCAACATAGGAGAAAGTAATTTCAAATAGCTAACATAAAATATGTGTCGACTTAAAGAAGAGAACGAAAAATTCACTTACCTTGTAGAATAACTCTTAAATATTGAAACATGGGAACTTGGTGGCTTAGGGACACCATGGGAGGAATCCTAGAGAGGTAAAAACACCGTATAATCGAGGATGAGGGGGTTGGGATGAAATAAAACGAATGGATGAGTGGGTATTTATAGAAAAAAGGTGTATTTTTTAATTATATCAAAGGGACACCTCATTTGTGGTTTTTTCCAAACCATGGTCTTGCCCATGGTATTTTCCCATGCTTTTAGACACTTTGGAAACCAAATTTCATAAATTTATTTAAACAAGTCTACCAAACTTTTATATTTAATTATTACAACATTTTTGAGGATATTAAACCACCAAAACTGAAAACTGTATTTTTAATATTCATGAAATATTCAAGTATTTTAGAAAAATCTAAAAAAAATTACCCAAACAATTTTTTGATGTGTAGAATTCAAAAATGAACTACATTTTTTTAAAATAATTTTCTATGTATTTTTAATTTAATTTTTAAATAAAAACAAAGTTAATTAGGAAAATAAAAATTTTAAAGGTATAATTAGTTCTATATCACATTGAAAATTTAATTAAGATCACATTATCTTATTACTTTAAGATAATAAAATATTATCTATAGTAACTATTTATTAGGTTCATATTACTATAAATTTTGCAATTCATAAGGGTTTCTTACTATTCATAAAAAAATCTAGTTGGATCTATCAGACTCCAAATGACTTACTGGTCATAACACAAGATGACCATTTTTTGGACATTCAAAACATAGAAGTGAAAATTTTATGATTAATGGATAGCTTATAAGTTTCTCCTATAATGTTTTTATTCACAAAATACATAGTGCTTCATGCAATATAGGTTATGAATATAATGCATTTAATAGAGCATACCATAAAATGTTTGGGGTGTTATATTATTCCCTCCTTCAGAAATTTCATCCTCAAAATTTTATGTATAAATCCCAATAAAAAGATGTGGTTGGTTCTTCTTCATGAAATCCGCTGGTTACCATGTTGCTTCCACCATATTCGTGTACTCCATTAACAATGATAGGTGGAACACATCATGAACTCTGGAAAGATTTGGCGGCATTACTAAACGGTAATCTAAAACTTTGATTCATTCTAGAATTTCAAATGATCCAATGTACATGGGGCTCAGTTTCCTTTTCTTGTCGAACCTCAAGATACCCATCCATTGAGAAACTTTCAGAAATACATGATCCCCCACTTGGAATTCAATGTCTTTTCTCCAATTTTCAGCATAAATCTTCTGCCTACAATGGGAAACATTAACATGGGACTCTATTTTCATTACCTTTCTCGTGGTATCTTCAATCTGTTCTAGGCCTATAAGTTTTTTCTCACCAACTTCATCCCAACTAGTTGGAGTTAGACATCTATTTACATATCATGCTTTATATGGAGCCATTTGAATATTAGAATGGAAACTATTGTGGTATGAAAATTCCACCAAAGGCGAGTATTGATCCCACATAGCATGGAATTCAAGAGAAAATGACCACAACATATATTCTAGAGTTTGAATAGTCATTTAATATTGTCCATCGGTTTGGGGGTGATATGCGGTACTCATATGAAGCATGGTATTCAATGCCTTATGATGAATTTTCTGGAATTTTTATGTAAAATGAGGATCTCGATCGGAGACAATCAGTATAGGTGTACCATGAAGTCTCACAAAATAATTAATGTAAAGTCTTTCTAGGTGCTCAAGTGGTAAATCCTCTTTTATTGAAAGGAAATGTTTTGATTTAGTGAGACCACCAATAATTACAAATATTTCATCATTCCTTGTAGGTGTACATGGTAGTCCGGTGTAAAAATCCATCGAAATGTTATCCCACTTACACATAAGAATAGGTTGAGGTTGCATCACTCTTTTGTGATGTGGTCTCTCCACCTTCACTTTTTGACAACTAGAGACCTTGACACATAGTTAGAAATATCTTGCTTCATATTATACCACCAAAAATATTCCTTCATATCTCAATACATCTAGGTGCTACCAGGGTGTATTGAGAAATTTGAGCTATGAGAATCATCTAATAGTTCCCTTTTTAGCTCAGGTACTGATGGAACGCATAACCTCTTCCCAAACATCAGAACTCCTTCTTTATACACGAAGTCAGCTAGTCTCCCATCCATAATTGTATTAATTTTCTTTTGAAGATTCTCATCATCAAATTGATTTATCTTCTCTAGTAAAGATGTTTTAGAAATAATTTGAAAGAGGAGTGATGTTTCCCCTTCCTTAACAATACCCATATCCATCTTCAGTAGATCCACGAACATAGGATCTCTTTCAATTCTCATTTGAGTCGGAAGGACATGATCTTTCCTGGTTAATTCATCTTCTACCATATTCACCTTTCCTTGGTGGTAGTGTATTTAGAATTGTAATCTTTGAGTAACTTGAGCTATCTTTTTTGCCTTATGTAGAGTTCATTTTTTTGAAAATATATTTCAAACTCTTGTGGTCTTTATAAATTTCCCATCTCTCTCTATAAAGACAATGCCTCCATATTTTCCGAGCAAATATTATAGATGCTAACTCACAATCAGAATTTGTATATTTTCCTCACGATTATTCACCTGTCTTGATGCATAAGAAATAACTTTATCATTTTGCATAAGGATGCAACCTTGACCATTCTTTGATGCATCACTATATATTACAAATCCATCACATTAAAATTGATGATTCAAAATTGGAGCATTGATAAATATTCTTTTTAATTCATTGAAGCATCCTATACAATCATATTTCCACACGTACTAAACTCCTTTACGTGTGAGCTTGGTTAGCGGGTTAGCCGGTCGGGAAAATTTTTGAATGAAACGCCGATAAAAACCTACTAAGCCAATAAAACTGCATACCTCAGTTATGTTTGTTGGAATGGGTCAATCTTGGATTTCCTTTGTCTTCATAGGATCAACTAGGATTCCATCCAGAGAGACAATATGGCATATAAAATCATATGACTGAATCTAGAATTCACACTTCCTAAACATCCCATATAATTTATTTCTTCTAAGAGTTCTTATAATAAATCGCAAGTGACTTTCATGGTCTTCATATCTTTCAGAGTATACGAGGATTTCATCAATGAATATGAAAAAAATCTTAACTTGATTTTACTTGAAACCACTATTCATTAAATCCATGAAAATAGAGGGTGAATTTGTCAGTCTAAAAGGCATCATTGTAAACTCGTAATGCCCATACCTGGGTCAAAATGTTGTCTTAGGAATATATTCCTTCCTCACACACAACAGATGATATCTGGATTGAAGGTCAATCTTCAAAAAGTATTGAGCTCCATGAAGTTGATAAAATTAATCGTCTATCTGGGGCAGAGGATATTTATTCTTTATTGTAATAGTATTTATTTCCCTATAATCAATGCAAAGCCTCTTGGATCCATCATTTTTCATGACAAAGAGGACAGGGGCTCCCCATGGAGAAATACTAAGTCAAAGAAATCCTTTTTCACTCAAATAATCTAGTTGCTTCATTAGCTATACTAATTCCACAGTGGCCATCCTATAGTGAGTCTTTGATATAGGTCTTGTATCTGGAATTAAATCAATAGAGAACTCAACTTCCCGCTCTGGAGGTTGTCCAGGTAAATCCTCTGGGAATATAACAATATACTCTTTAACTATGTGCTCATAATTAATTTTATGTTTTCTTTCCTTTCCCATATATATTGGTTTATCTTCATCTCCATGTATTTCATTCAGTAGAGCTTTTTGTGTTCGTTCTACATAAGAATCAGGTGGTAAAGTTTCTTCCCTAAAGACAAGGGATTCAACACCATTTTCAAAAATTTCAACTTCCTTCTTCTTACAATAAATCATCGAATCATAATTTTTTATCCCATCCATATCGAGAATTATATCGAATTCAGTCATTGGTATGATGATAAGGATTGAAACTTGAGCACGTTTTGGTGTTTGGAGGTTTACTAGTCATCATTCCATAGTTGCAATGATACACCCCTTGTGAGTTTTGACTGAACACTCTTTTATTAAATCAAATTGGACATATCTAATTTTCTTTGCAAACTAAGAAGATATAAATGAATTAAATGATCCAGAATCAAATAATGTGTTGGGTAAGTTTGAGGAAACTACTAAAGTTCATTCCTTCACATCATTAGTAACTTCAACCTCCGTGGCTGTAATACCATAGGCTCAACCTTGCTCTCTTGGCCATTTCTGAGTCAGGTTTCCTTGGCTCTTAGAACACTTATTTGAATAGTGTCCCATCTCTATAAAATTGTAGCATTGAATATCATTGAATTCTTTCCTCCCCTTGAATTCATCAGATCGATGAACCTTTTCTCCATAGTTGTAGAAGACTCCCATGCCTTTCATGTATTTCCTGAGATGATTCTTACCATAGTTCTCACATAATGGGAACATATTTGTTCCCTTGAACTTCTTTGGTGCTTCTTCATTTCCTTTGTTATCATAGTACCACTTCTTATCTTGGTTTCCTTTGAAAATATTTGATCTGGAAAATTCCCTCTCTATTTTGATGGAACTTGATACAATTTCATTATATGATGAAAATGATTGACAAGCTAGTGCCATTCAAATAAATGGATTACGATCTTCAATGGAATGATCAACCTTGTCTGCCATGTCACATACGTAATCCACGAGTTACCTGGCCAGCCTTGTGAGTGTAGTTTCATACTCTGCAACATTGTCTTCTACCCTTTGTTTTATGCTATGGAATTTCCACTTCATTTCAGTTCATTGCTCACGAGGGAAATATTTTTCGAAGAATATTTCCTTAAAAGTCCTCCATTACATATCATCTATTTCTTCTTCCTCTGTGGTATTATAAATCAAGGAAAACCATTGATCAGTGTCTCCCTTGAGGCAATATACTGCCAGTACTACATTCTCATTTTCATTGCTTCTTAATTCCTTGAATATATTTTCAAGGGACTTGATCCTTTTCTCAACAACCACAGGGTTGGTAGTCCCAGAAAAAGATGGAGGCTTCTGCTGTATGAAACGATCCAACACAGGTTTAGAATGGTTATTCATTACAACCTGAGTATGTTGTCCCAATATGGTATGATCTGATCTGATCCAATGCTGACTCTATGGACATTCTCAGTACGGAGATCTCAACCATTCCCATGAGTATTGATTCCCCTTATTCCATTAGAAATCATTTCTAAATAATGGGATACACTATATTATTTTATGAATCTAAAATAGAAAACCACTCAACATAGATTGAAATTCTATGCATAGCTAATCTAACAAACATGGTTCCTTTAAGAAAAAATTTACATTAAAATCCTTTATAATGGATTGTAATGAAAATTTGAATTATCCTAAGATTATCCCCCAAGAGTGTAGTAAGGCCCATTTTCATGCACCAGTTCTCGTTCGAGTCTAGATCAAAGTGGTGTTTTTGGGTTTTACCGCTAAATAAATTTTTTCCAGAGTCACCTCTACCAGATCGTTTCCAGACATGGATGTATTGGTTAAAATATCCACATAATCTATTCCTTACCAAATTATGTGGACGTTCTTTCATGTTAATCCCCAGATACTACCTTAGGTATTTGTTCCCTACTATACATTTCCTACTCTAGTTTCCAAGTTTTCTAATAAACTTCCACTAATACCAACTGTAACACCCTGAACTCTCATGGATGGAGCTGGTGCATTACTTGTGATATTGGAAAGGTTAGAAGGAATGAGGATCCTAAAGGAATGATCAGTTTAGTAGTCTAGAAGAAAATAGATACATATATGTTTCTCAAATTACATTGGAAATGTTTACATTATACAATACATAATGAAAACTAAAACTGCAACCACTTGAACTCAATAACTGTCTTTCTATTCATCATCTATTTAGGGTAAACAATGAAACTAGTGAGCTCAAATGATTAGTAAGGTTTAAAAATAGTGGAAGCATGAGTACAATAATAATTGAATCATAATTAATATGACATAATCATTATGGAATTGCGAATAAATGAAAAATTAATTCCATTAATAAATTGAGAATGAAACTGCATCCATAGATTTTTTCAAAGTGAAAACCTCATAGATAATAATAATAACTGGTAATGAATATAGAGAATTCTTATTAATTGGATTTCATGTATATAGAACATGAAACCATAATACCATTAAAAGAGTTTAGTTATATTTGTAGAAAATCGTCTGATTTTTGTAAACAAACTAAAAGTGTTTGTCTCCAACTGATTTGTCTCATGAGACCTACCAATGCATCGAGGGGCTATAGCAGGACCCACCCACAACTTCATGTCCAAATAATTCATTATAAATTGATTCAATAAAAGATCAATATTCCTTTTCAACATACTTATAGTGTAGAGTATACATATTCATCGATATATCCTTAACTAAAATAACATTCCAAATAAACACCATATGTAAAATGACACACGGTTTAGAAAATAAACATATCCATGATATGAGATTATGGATATTTAATATTAATATAGTTTAAAATGAAAATTTATCTGAAATGGGTAGTAGGTACACCACATTAGGATTATTATGTTCACCATAAAAAGTTAGTCACAATCAAATAGAAGTTGAGACAAAGTCTCTTAGCACAATGTAATCAGTCGAATCATATGACCAGAACGTAGTGAACAACAAATGAATTATTGAATAAAATGAATATAAATATAATCATGTTATTTTTTTCAAATGTAAGTACACGTATACTACATATATTAAATAAGTGGCGAACAATGAAAATCTCACAGAAATGAAGGTGAGATGAGAAACCACTTACCTTTTGCTCGAGTGTGTTCTTTATTTATTTTAATGACCTGAATAATAACATTTAGATTTATTAATTAATAAGTAAAGAACCTTATATACATGTAATTGATTTATTATAAGCTTATTAGGTTCATTCAAGGCCTTTTTAATGGGTTTAAGAGGTTCAATTTTATTGTTTTGGAAACATTTTCTTTTTTGGTTTTCATGATTCGTTTACCTGCTCTCAAGAATGGAAGTCCATTTGAAATGTGGATAAATATACAGATTTGTTAATATATATTATTAGTGATATTAAAGAGATAAAAATTTCCTTATAATTATTATACGTTATATTCTTGAGGATGAATCATTAGGTAAATGTTTTTTATAAACGCTTGGATTTGGCTTGTCAGTATTGAATACAATGAACTCGTTTAGTATTATTATTCCATATTATGAGTTTGTAAGATTCAAGAACATTAATGAGATGAAATAAATATATTATTATTTGTTTTAACCATTAAAATAGTTTCATGACCATTAATGAAGGAGAATGTGATGAACAAAACTCTGTCATTCACAAACGTTATAAATTGGAACCTCATGGACGTTGATTTATCTTATAAAAATAAAAAGTTGGAGTAAGAATATTGATGATGGTTATTCCATTCACATGATTTAATTATATTATATAGATGATACAGGAGTTTATCATGTTATTTTGGATAGAGTAGATGATAATAGAAAAAGAAAAGAGATGATATTGAATATAAAAGGAAAGTTGAGAGATCCCTTATGAAAATTCAGCAGCCTAACGGTGTCGCTTAAAATTCATAAAATAAAATTATGCGAACAAAATGGTATCTCATCATATTGAAATAAAAAGTAATGTATGAAGAATAAATAAAATAAAACCCCAACATATGAGAAAGGAATATAAAATAACTAACATAAAATAAGTGTCGACATAAAGAAGAGAACAAATGATTCCCTTACCTTGTAGAATAACTCATAGATAAATAAAAAAGGACCTTGAGGGTTTAGGGACACTGTGGAAGGACTCCTAGAGAGGTAAAATCACCAGAGCTTTGAGGATGAGGGGTTTGGAATGAATGAAAACGAATGGATGAGTGGGTATTTATAGAAAAAGAGATGTAATTTTTTAATAATTTCAATGGGACACCTCCGTAGTTGTTTTTGTCAAACCATGTGATTACCCATGGTATTTTACCATGGTTTTATCCACATGGGTCAAATCATGTCATAATATTCTGTACAAAAGTCTACAGTACTTTTATATTTAATTATAACATCATTATGATGTCATTAAACTACTGAAAACATAAAACTGTAGTTTTACTATTCATGAAAAATTCATGTATATTTGAAAAATCCCAAAAAATTACCCTAACCATTTTTCAATGTGCAGAATTAAAAAATGAACTCCATTATTTGAAAATAATTTTTGATGTATTTTAGATTTAATTTTTAAATAAAATCTTAGTTGATTCGGAAAATAACATTTGTAAAGGTATAATTAGTTCTATATCACATTGAAAAATTAATTATGATTGAATTATCTTATTACCTTAAGAAAATAAAATATTATCATTAGTTACTATTTATTAGGGTCCTATTACTATTCATTTTACTATTCATAAGGTTGTGTTACTATTCATCAAAAAATCATGGTTTTTCTATCATACTCTAAATGACTTACTTGTCACAACTGTAGATGACCATTTTTTGAAATTCAAAACATAGAAGTGGAAAATTTATGTTTAATGGATATCTTATAAGTTTCTCCTATAATGTTTTTTTCACAAAATACATAGTGCTTCATGCAATATAGGCTATGAATATAATGTATTTAATAGAGTATACCATTAAATGTTTGTGGTGTTATACACAACCCCACACACTGGGTATTTAGTTACACATAATGGAAAAGATAACCACAAAACCGTCAATACTAGATGCGATCATACTTGAAACATCTAGGAGGGAGTGATTATTTAGTAGGTAGTAGAATGAAGGTAGTATTACAATAGATATTATTTCCTTTGGACCTTCAATATTTTTCTCCACACCTTCTCTACCTTTTTGTACCAGAGGCCAAGGCCTATATTTATAAGAAATAAAACTAAACGACGTGTGGAAAAAGGACATGGTGTGTACATTTTCCAACGTGCTTTTGTCATTGTTTTCTTAACTGGTAGGTATCCTAACATGCTATCTTTGACTTGGAACATGAAGCCTCCTTGTAGGTAGATATACACGACGTGTTTCTCCACCATGCAGGGAGTGTAGTCTTATTGGTTCGGCTACCAACTGTAACAACCCAACATTTTTCAATGGAAAATTCTCTTCTTATATTTATGTCATAAAAACACAAAATCATGAACTACTATGTGATAAGTGACCTTTAAAGATAATTTTTTCACCCCTATATTTGGAATTTGGAAAATCTGATATACACGGTTGTGTTTAAGATGGTTTTTGCAGTCTAATGAAACAGAAATAGTTTTTGGTGAATAGTAACCTACCCTTATGAATAGTATATATTACCCTTATGAATAGTAAATAATAGTATCATTACTTATGAATAATAAAATAAAATTTAGACATCTTTGAAAGTGATAATTTGACCTTAGTAAACGTTTTTGGTATTTTATAAATCATAAATAATTATTTATAAATAGTTAATTAATTTAAAAGAATATTTATTTCCTTGAAATGTATTCATAATGTTTGAATAAATTTCTAATAGTTTTTAGATAATTTTATATGACCCTACGTAATTTATGAAAGAATAACAAAATCAGTTTTAATTTTAAAAACTGTTTTTTAAGTAAATTATGATTTTAATTAAATATTAAATTAAGAATATATAAAAAAAATTATTTTTGAAAAATGGACTTCATTTTTGGATTTTACAAGTCTAAAAATGGTTGGGGTAAATTGTTGGGATTTTTCTGAGCTACATAAATTTTTTATGAATAGTAGAATCTGATAATTCATAATAAATGCTA
The DNA here is from genome assembly GCA_963277665.1 of Viscum album. Lineage (NCBI taxonomy): Eukaryota > Viridiplantae > Streptophyta > Magnoliopsida > Santalales > Viscaceae > Viscum > Viscum album. Next base: position 911,637,470 of record OY728148.1, read on the forward strand.
AATAATGTATTAATTGAGTCATCAATGATTTTTTGCTTATGTAATCCCACTTGTTTAGGGATTTCATTATAAAATTACTATTATTGGTCGTTCAAGACTCAAAATTTCATGTCTTAGGTGAAATAAATAAACTAATCAATTTTATATTAAGGAAACCCCTCTCCCCTCCACTATAAAAGCCACCCTTCACTCCCTCTTTTCCTCACACCTCTCAAGTTCCAAGACTTCTCTAAACTCCGCCCAAAAACCTTCTCTATCCCATACCCCACGTCCAAAAGCTTCTGGTCCCATCAAAATTCCAATACTAACTTCCATAGAGAGGATCTCAAGAGAAATATTCTAGAGGTAATTTCCCTACCTCTTCTCCTTTATTTTCCTTTCAAGTTCAAGTTCATTTCTTGATCTCTCATCAACTCTTTTCATATAAATTGTATTATAACTCCAGTTTTATACATTTACTAGAATTTTATGATGCTAATGTGATATTATATCACCCCACCCCCTTTCCCTCTTCCTTTTATTTTATTAAAGAGATCGTTGTTCATGAGGTGTTAATTTATCACCTTCAAAAACGACATGCTCTCTTCTTCAATTTCTACCTTCATATCTGGTCATGAAACCATTTTTATTGTTGAACCAGAATATGTTAGATGTATTATGTTCTATTTTATGTTCTTTAAATAACTTATGGCCATATTACTAAGTGAAAATCTAAAACAGGTTCGTTGTGGTACAAAAACCACTCAAATTAACCCAAATAACCATCATTAAATTATTATTTAATGATTTGTACACATGGATCTAATATAATTCATTATAAAATCAGTAAATCTCATGTAATACCATTAATAACATGTAATATAAATTCTGGATGTTTATCCATGATCTACCCAAACATCAATTTAAGAATACAAGTGAACCACTCAAGAAAACCATGAAAACGAACATCCCCGAACAATGTTTATAAACTTTATATGTCATCCAAAGGAACATTATATGAAATAATGAAACCATAATATACCCTATTAACGTATAAAAGGTTTTTGAATTTATAATTAATGAATATAATGTCATTATATAGTACATTAAAAAGAAGGAGACATTCGAGTACAAGTTAAGGGGAAATATCGAACCCAATTTTCTTCCTTCGGGTTCTCCCACTTTCACTCCATTTTTGATATGGTTAATCCTCAAAGATCATTTGTTAATAATTTCCTTTACCTTTCTGGGATATAAATGTTTTTCAATGGTTTTTTTATGTCCAACTATGTGTTTTCCAAATGAACTCTTCTTTTAAGAAAGCCCCTTTTACTTCTCAATCAAAGTGAACGGTTCTTGTAACATGTATGTTATTCCCTCTTTCTTTTGGGAACCCCAAGAATATGAATGTGTTATTATGAGAAGAAAACCATTCCTTTTCATGGTTTAATTATGTTGATTTATGTTATATGTTCATTGTGGAAATCATTATAAATAATAATGTTATGATGTGACACGTGCACCCAGAATTATATAGCGCAATATGAATGTTTAAATGTGACGGGTGTGCCAGGAATTATATAGCGATCCAATGCATTGGGTAAAGTTATGAATCTAATGAGTAAATTCGAAATTATTTGGGAACAAGATGCTAGCTTGGTTCAAAAATATGTGTGGTAAGTAACCACTAAGACATGATGTTTCATTTTTATGCATTTCCACATTTCAAGTCTTTTATTTATGCTCCTCTCATGTTCATGATCATTTTCCTATGTCATGATTATGCTCACCCAATTCTATATTGTTCTTATCTATCCTCTTACTGGGATTCTAGCTCACCCCTTTTGATTTATATCCTCTGTTGGATACGTGTACTAAGGAGAGGATAATTTCCACTAAGAAGCTAGTAAAGAAGAAATTAAATAAATGTTTATGGTTGATTTTGTATTTGTCATGTATGGTCCTAGTTTTCCCAAGACACTAATCCTATGAATCCTCTATGTGTAATACTATTATGTTGTTTATCTTTGAAATGATGTAATGGTAATGTAAGAAAAGGCCGGGTCTCTATAGTTGGTATGAGAGGAAAGGTTTAGTTAATTTGGGAATTATGATTAGTGAACCCTAAAGAAAACCTCTAGTATGAGACTATGTACAAAAATGCACACAAGAATATTTACCTAGGGATCCCATATGTTATGTTTTTGGTATAATTGTTCAGATGAATATGTAATTCATGAATTTTTTACTTATGTTTTGTTCTAACCTTTTCTATTTTAGAAAATGTTGGGAACCCGGAGAAATCAGGCCAACAACTCTTGCAAGGGCAAATGCAATGATTGCCCGAACAACATCCCCAATTATTTGGGAGGTGGAGTTTAAAATTCATGGAGATGATTACCCAATTATCTCAAGTTATAAATAACAACCATAATAATGGGGAACATCCTCCTTCACCAAAGAGGGAGAAACTAGTTATCGAATGTTTTATGCGGCAACGACCACCGACGTTTTGTGGATCTTCCGATCTACTAGTTGCGGAATAGTGGGTCAACTCTATGGAGAAGATCTTTTCTGTTCTTCACTATTCTGAGATGGAGAAGGTGACCCTAGCCATTTATCTTCTAGATGGAGAAGCCTATCAAAGGTGGTATTTGATTAAGAACACCAATCCAAGGGAGGAAATTGAAGAGATGGAATGGGAAGACTTTAGGATAATGTTTCTTAATAAGTACTTCCCACGAACTCTTCGCACGTAGATGGAGAGAGAATTCATTGAGATCAATCAAAAAGAAGGAGAATCAGTAACAACCTATGAATCAAATTTCACAAGGCTCTCAAGGTATGCTTTGGGTTTTGATATCAAAAATGATAGAAAAATTGATAGATTCTTTATTGGATTAAAACGACATCTTCAAAAGGCTCTTACAATTTGAGACTTTGGGAGTTATGAATAAGTTTTTCGGTGTGCTCTCAAAGTTGAGATGGAGTATGGATATTGTTCCCATGGCTATGGTGATAATAAATGAAAGATGGAGTTTCAAGCCAGTGGATCTAGTGACAAAGGTGGGAAGAAAACACAACGACCCACATGCCAAAAATGTGGGAAGTTGCACCATGGTAACTGCCTCAAAGGTATGGGGAAATGCTTTAAGTTTGGGAATGAAGGACACTAAGCTCATGAGTGTTGAAAATACACGAAAATAAAGGAGAATGTAGCCGATGAAAGGGGAGATCCACTCATGGTTCAATTCTACAAATGTAGGGTGCTAGGTCACTATGAAAACCATTTCACTAAACCTCGAGCTCTCGAGGGTAATCAGCCTCAGCAGCCACCAAAGCCAAAGGAACAAGGAAATCCTTATTCCATCACTACTGTAGAGGTCGAGCATGATAATTAAGTCATACAAGGTATACTTCCCATTCACTCAAGAATGGAAAAAGTTTTATTTGATTCGGGTTCTACGCTTTCCTTTATATCTTTCATATTTTCTAGAACAATAGAATCAAAGCCCTGAAACCTTGAAGTAGAGATATCTTTAAAAACACTAAGTGGTGAAATCATTGCAACCCAAGTGTTTGACTATTCTTCTGTTGATGTATGTGGGATGATTCTTCTGGAAAATCTGGTAATACTTCCCTTGGTGGAATTCGACTCTATAATGGGAATGGACTACCTCTCGTTATATAAATCACATATCAACTGTCGGGAAAAGGAAATATCTTTTCATATTCCGAACCATTCCATGCTCCTCTACAATTTCAAGGATGATCATGAGTCTCCTTTAAAAAATACTTCAATGGTCTGGGTGCTGATTCCCTATGAAGAAGCATACGTCGCCCAAATGGTTGAGTCGAAGGAAAGTTCCAACCATGAGGAAATGCCCATCGTGAGGGAATACAGTGATGTATTTCTTAAAGAGTTACCCAGAATTCCCCCGGATCATGAGGTAGAGTTCTCAATTAAACTCATAGCTGGAGCTACTCCTATCTCTAAATGTCTTAATAGGATGGCTCTTATCGAACTAGAGGAGTTAAAGAAGCAGCTTCAAGAGAATCTGGACAAAGGGTTCATACACCCTAGTGCATCACCTTGGGGTGTGCTAGTACTCATTTTGACGAAGAAGGATGGAACCATGTGGCTGTGTATTGATTATCGAGAACTCCACAAGATCACTATAAATAACAAGTATCATCTCCCAATGATTGATGACTTGTTCGATTAGTTTTGAGGAGATCAATACTTCTCAAAGGTGGATCTTCTTTCTGAATATCATCAAGTATTGGTGATGAAGGAAGATATTCAGAAGACTGCCTTCCGTACAAGGTATGGAAACTATGAGTTTTTTGTGACACCCTTCGGACTTACTAATTCCCCTACAATATTAATGGATTTGATGAATAGAGTCTTTAGACATTACCTTGAAAAATTTGTGGCAGTGTTTATCGATGATATTCCCATATACTCCAAGAGGAAGGAGGAACATGAAGAACATCTAAGACTTGTGTTGGTCACATTGAGAAAAGAGTAGTTTTACACCAAGTTCAGAAAGTGTGACTTTTGGAAGAATCAAGTCACGTTCTTTGGACATGTGATCACAAGTGAGGGAATTTCTGTGGACCCTTCAAAGACAAAGGCGATTGAGGAATGGTCCAGGCCCTCTAGTGTCACAGAAATTCATAGTTTTCTTTGATTAGCTGGGTACTACCATTGTTTTGTGAGAAACTTCTCACGATTGTCAAGCCCACTAACTATGTTAACAAGGAATGGGATATAGTATGTCTAGATGGAAGAATGTGAGGGAAGCTTCAAGCAGATAAAGAGAAGGCTGATCACTGCACCTGTACTCACGCTACCGAAAATTAAAGATAGTTTTGGGATATACAGTGATGCTTCAATGAAAGGCTTGGGTTGTGTACTCATTCAAAATGATAATGTGATAGCCTACACCTCACGACAGTTGAAGATCCATGAGCAGAACTACCCAACGCATGATCTAGAGCTGGAAGTCATGATTATTTACTTAAAAATATGGCGACACTACCTTTATGGTGAGAAGTGTGACATATACACCAAACAAAAAATCCTAAAGAATATATTCACACAAACGGAGCGCAACATGCGTCAAAGGATATGGTTAGAGCTAATAAAGGATTACAATTTCTCTATTCACTATCATCCTGGGAAGGTGAACAAGGTAGCTGATGTTCTAAGAAGAAAAGAACCTGCTACTCTATCAATGCTGCAGATTGAGAAAGACCCTATCTTTTTGCAAATGCAAAGGACGAATTTGGGAATCATAAGGGTAGGGGATACATCCTACCCTGCCCAAATTATTGCACAACCATCCATCCATGAGAAGATTAAGGAAGCACAAAGGGATGATGTGTAGATACAAAAGAGGGTGAATGCAGTAAAGGAAGGGATGCTGTAGGAGTTCCATATCGATGGTGATGGTGTGATTAGGTTTAGAGCACAGATTTGTGTGCCTTCATCACCAGGGATAAATAAGGATCTATTAGACAATGCACATAGCTCAACTTTCTCTATCCATCCTGGGAGTACCAAGATGTATCGTGATCTCCGAGAACACTTATGGTGGGATAACATGAAGAAGGATATTGGAGAATATATATCGAGGTTCTTTGTATGTCAGCATGTTAAATATGAGCAAAAAAGTCCAATGGTATGATTGAGCCATTGCCTATACCCATGTGGACATGAGAAAATGTTACTATGGACTTTGTCACGGGTCTCCCGAAGATGTCAATGGGAAATAATGTGATATTGGTTGTTGTTGATCAACTCACCAAGACGTCCCATTTTATCACTATTCGGGAGGACCTCTTGCTTGAAAAACTTGCTAAGATATATGTGAAGGAAGTGGTGAGACTGCACGGTGTTCCACTCTCAATTTTCTATGACCGTGATCCAAGGTTCACTTCTATGTTCTGGAGGAGCCTTCAACATGCTTTGAGTACTGAATAAAATTTAAGCACGGCCTACCACCCCCAAACTGATGGCCAGTCTGAAAGGACTATTCAGACGCTTGAAGATATGCTAAGAGCCTGATCTCTAGAATTCATAGGTGGAAGAGATCAGCATCTCCCATTGGTTGAGTTCTCATACAACAATAGCTTCCACTCGAGCATTCAGATGGCTCTGTATGATGCTCTTTATGGGAAGAAATGTAGAACTCCAACCTTTGGGATGAAGATGGAGAAAGAAAGCTACTTGGGCCAGATCTTGTTCAAGAGATGACTAAGAAGGTTCAAGTCATCCAGAAACACATCAAAGCTACTCAAAGTCGGCAAAAGAGCTATGCTGACAGCCGTCGAAGGGTATTGGAGTATGACGTTGGATATAAAGTCTTCCTTCAAATATCTCCATGGAAGAGAGTCATGTGATTCGGGAAGAAAGGGAAGCTAAGACCAAGGTATATTGGCCCCTTTGAGATCCTTGACCATATAGGAGTTGTGGCCTATCGACTTTCACTTCCACCGAATATGGCACATGTTCATGATGTGTTTCATGTATCACTATGGAGGAAGTACATACCAGACCTCTCACATGTACTAAAATCAGAGGTGGTACAGCTGGAAGATGATATCTCCTATGAAGAGCAGCCAGTAAAGATTCTGGACTGAAGTGATAAGGTTCTACGCAACAATACAACCCATCTTGTCAAAGTGTTGTGGAAGAACCATAAGTTTTGGGAAGAAACTTGGGAACCATAAAAGGCAATGAAAGAGATGTACCCTCACCTGTTTGTGTAAAGTGAAATTTTGGTGGTGAAATTTATTAAGGGGGGAAGAATGTAACGACCCAAAGTTTTTCAATGGAAAATTCACTTATTATATTTATTTCATAAAAACACAATATAATGAACTACTAAGAGATAAATGACCTTTAAACATAATTTTATCACCCCTATGTTTGGAATTTTGAAAATCTGACCTACACGGTTGTGTTCAAGATGGTTTTTGGATTGTAATGAAACAAAAATAATTTTTGGTGAATAGTAACCTACCCTTATGAAAAGTAATATGACCCTTATGAATAGTAAATAATAGTAACATTACCTATGAATAATGAAATAAAATTTAGACACCTTAGAAAGTGATGATTTGACCTTAGTAAAAGTTTTTTGGTATTTTATAAGTCATAAATAATTATTTATAATTAATTAATTAATTTAAAAGAATATTTATTTCCCCAAAATGTATTCATAAATTATTGAATCAATGTCTAATAGTTTTTAGATAATTTTATATGACCCTACGTAATTTTTGAATGAACTACAAAATCAGTTTTAATTTTAAAAATGTTTTTTATGTAAATTATTATTTTAATTAAATATTAAGTTAATAATAATTAGAAAATTATTTTTGAAAAATGGACTTCATTTTTGGATTCAACATGTCAAAAAATGGTTGGGGTAAATTTTTTGGATTTTTCTGATATACTTGAATTTTTGATGAGTAGTAGAATCTGATAATTCCCAATAAATGCTAAATAATGTATTAATTTAGTCATCGATGATGTTTTTCTGATGTAAGACCAAATAGATCAGGATTAAATTATAAAATTACTATTACTGGTCATTCGATACTCACTATTCCTTGTCTTATTTTCAATTAATAAACTAATCAATTTTATATTAAGGAAACTCCTCTCCCCTCAACTATAAAAGCCACCCTTCACTCCCTCTTTTCCTCGCACCTCTCAAGCTCCAAGCATTCTCTAAACACTACCCAAACACCTTCCCTAGCCCATCCCTCACGTCGAAAAGCTTCTGGTCTCATCAAAAGACCAATCCTAGCTTCATTAAAGAGGATCTCAAGAGGATGATTCTAGAGGTAATTTCCCTCCCTCTTGTCCTTTATTTTCCTTTCATGTTCAAGTTCATTTCTTGATTTCTCCCCACCTTTTTTCATCTAAATTGTATTTTAACTCTATAATTATACATCTAATGTAATTTTATGATGATAATGGGATATTATATCAACCCACACCCTTTCCCACTTCCTTTTATTTTATTAAAGAGAACGTTGTTCACGAGGTTTTAATTTATCAACTTCAAAAACGACATGCTCTCTTCTTCCATTTCTACCCTCAGATCTGGTCATGAAACCATTTTTATGGTTCAACCAGAATATTTTATATGTATTTTGTTCAATTTTAAGTTCTGTAATTAACTTATGGAAATATTACTATGTGAAAAGCTAAAACAAGTTCGTTGTGATCAAAAAACCGCTCAAATTAACCCAAATAACCATCATTAAATTCTTATTTAATGATTCGTCCACATGGATCTAATATAATTCATTATAAAATCATTAAATCTACTGTAATATCATTAATAAAATTTAATATCAGTGTTTTATGTTTACCCATGATCTACCCAAACTTCAATTTAAGAATACAAGTGAACCACTCAAGAAAACCATGAAAACGAACATCCCCAAACAATGTTTTCAAACTCTATAAGTCATCCAAAGGAACATAATATGAAATAATGAAACCATAAGGAACCATATTAATGTATAAAAGGTTCTTTAATTTCTAATTAATGAATATAATGCCATTATACAGGTCATTAAAGAGAAAGAGGCACTCGAGTAGAAGGTAAGGGGAAATCTCAAACACAATTTTCTTCCTTCAGGTTCTCACTCTTTCACTCCATTTTTGATATGGTTTCTCCTCAAAGATCATTTTTTTAATCATTTCCTTTAAATTTATGGGATATAAATTTTTGTCAATGGTTTTTTTATGTCCAATAAAGTGTTTTCCAAAAGAACTTTTCTTTTAAGAACACCCCTTTTACTACTCACTCAATGTGAAGGGTTCTTATAACATGTATGTTATTCCCTCCTTCTTTTGGGAACCCCAAGCATATGAATGTGTTATTATGAAATGAAACCAATTCCTTTTCATGGGTTAATTATGTTTATTTATGTTATATGTTAATTGTGTCAAGCATGATAAATGATAATGTTATGATGTGACGGGTGCGCCCGGAATTTTATAGCTCAATATGAATGAATAAATGTGATGGGTGCGCCTGGAATTATATAGCACTCCAATGTATTGGATAAAGTGATGAATCTCATGAGGAAATGTGAAATGATTCGTGAACAAGATGCTTGCTTGGTTCACAAATATGTTTGTTATTTAACCACTAATACATGATGTTTAATTTTTATGCATTCCCACATTTCAAGTCTTTTATTTATGCTCCTCTCATGTTCATGATCATTTTAGTATGTTATGATGATGCTCACCCCATGCTATATTGTTCTTATATATCCTCTTATTGGGCTTCTAGATCACCCATTTTTATGTATATCCTCAGGTGGCTACATGTACTAAGGAGAGGACAAGTTCTACTAAGAAGCTAGTGAAGAAGAAATTAAATAAATGTTTATGGTTGATGTTGTATTTGTTGTGTATGGTCATAGTTTTCCCAATACACAAAACCTTTGGATCCTCTATGTGTAATACTATTATGTTTTTTATCATTGAAATTAATTAATAGTAATGTATGAAAAAGCCAGGTTAATATACCAACCGCTTCCAGAAAGGTATACACAATGTGTATAGTGGGAACATAGTATGTACTGACATATGGTTACATATGCATGTACTTTTCCTGGTCAATCCATGTCTGAGTTTGAATGTAAACGATGTGTGTATAAGTACACGCTATTTAGTCTGTAAATATTGATCACTTCTTCCCTGTTTTGTGTGAATGGACATAAATCTCTTAAAAATGAACAAGATCACCAAAATAAAATTATTTTTCCACTAATAAGAAAGTAATTTCTGAAAACATGTTCTTATTTTTAAAAAAATGTGTGAAAATATATAAAAAAATTGAGTTCATCACATACTCACCCAAAGAGATAGAAGAAACCTACTATAGTGGGAAAAAATCAAATAGACCAATCTGGAACAAACATGGACTCCAAAAATCACCAGAGAATGAATCTCGGTCATGATCCAAAATCTCCATTGAAGAATGAAATGAAATATCATTCGTATGGTGCCCTAAAATGAAATACTCAGACGTTTACACATTGTGTAATCCATTTACATATTCTGTGATTCACAATGATCACATATGTTGGAAACCCCCATGAACATTTTAATTATACATTATATTTAATAATTACATGTCATGTAACCAATTCACAACATGTTACCAAAAAATAAGTCCACATCATGTAACCCCTTAAAACATTATGAAATCACCCAGTGTAGAACAGAAAACTCCAAAACCAACTCGAGCATCCTCCAAACTTAGGGATAAACCCACAAAATCCATTAACACATTTATACATAGATTACATTAATTATAAAAACTCCATCCCTAATAATTAATTCATTTATGCCAATAATTTCTATCCAGGACTAGGATTTCCAAGATGCTACCAATTAAAAATAAAAATATGAAAAGATAAGGCAATTTCCCCAAAGTGGGTAAAAAGATGTTACAAAATCCAAACAATAAGAATTTCTATCCCTGTGAAGTCATGTTGAATAATTAAGACTGGTAAATAAGTGAGAACATTTCTCCCTCATCAACGATTAATGCTGCCATGTCTCATGAGTGTCTGAAGTGTGTCGTCATAACACTCTGATTAATGGAATGGACATTATATGAAGGTCATTCATGTGAGAGTCAATGATATCAACTGAATGCTCAAAAAAATAAATCTATAACTATAACAAAATCTCCTACAACCTAAAAACATGATAGGGATCATCATGATATTTCATAACCTTTTATATGTGGAGGAAATAATGAATTCCTATAAGCAATGAAAAAAATTCCAACTGATATGAAACCTTTATGATCCACTCAATGATCTAAAACTACACAACATATATCTGAGCTAATATTCATAGTTTTGGGATACTATAGTGGCCCACTAAAGAAGAAAAATTCAGGAAAATTTGGACACCTATATAAAAATACATAGGATGACATCATTGATTTTCATAATACTTCTTCTAACTGTTCATTTTATTGAGACAAATACATATTTCCATAATCCTCATAGACAATATCTGATCCAAACTCAGTTCCCCCAAAAGCATTAACCACCTCTCCCTAACAACGATGTAACATGCATAAGTGACCATAAAAATCCCAAAAATTATCCATTAAGAATAATAAATGATAAATATCATTATAGGAAAATGCCTCTCGTTCAATATGGCTATCAAAAGATACAAAAAAATCCATCACACAAGCACAAGGCATATCCTCCAAAATCATAATAACACACTACATCAGATCGTCTATCAATGGATGATAAGTTTTACTCAGTTTGAAATAAATCCCCATCACTTCATGGATACTTCTCCATAACATTGATGTTTACCTAGGATCCATGTAGGAAAAAATAGAAGAAGGAACTCCTTGTTTCTTGAAAACATCCTGCACATATAACATACCCATATCATCATCATTAGTGGTGTCCCTGATCATAATGAAATGTGATTCCTATTTCAATTGGGAAAACACTAGCCATATCTCATTACTCCTTCAGTAAATATATAGAAATATGACAACAAAATCTATATTCACCTCATCCCATTTCAAAATGGGAACTAGTAAAGGATGAAGGAAACCATATGTTTTAAAATACTCTCATTTTTCTGTTGAATTTTATAATAGTAAAAAATAATTAGCAATGTCATGCCTCATACTTAGTAACCATAATCTCCATGTCATATCATAATAAATTATGATAGCACCATGATGAATGGACCATGATGAACTATGATAATTATAAAAAAACATAACTTTTCACAGATACTATTATGATTACCCAATCCCCAAAACCCATAATACCATCTAAAGTGAAGGACCAACCTAAAAAAGAATCCCACCTATATAGGGTCTCTTCAATTCCTCTGAAAAAGACATATTTCTATAGAATCTATAGAATAGACTTAAAGAGAGATGATTATAACTAACAAATAGCCAAAAACATAACTAAAACATCTTCATGAGCATCAAGATGCAACTGATCATTAATCCCCATAATGTTCCACTCTTCCTTTGATTACAAAAAAACATGTGATGGAACTTTCCTACTAAGATAATTTTCAATAATATTCCCATTACATGGGGTGTATGCAGTATCGATGTCAAACATCTGAGTGTCACAACCCGACCACGTGTTTCTTTTATTATTATTTATTTTTCAATGATGAGTCTTTCGTTTATGGTTGAGTTTGGGTCCCAAAATAAAAAATTTGAGGATCGATGATAATGGTGGGTTTTGGACCGGTGCATGGGAACCTCATGCTTGGAAGTAACCATGCGGTTAACATGGGTGCCCCTATAGTTTCCAACTATTTAATATAATATAAATTTATAAGAATTAAATAAGTTAATTTTTTAAAATATAATAATAATTATATGAGTGTGTATATATTATTATTACTATTATTAAAAATTGTTAATAATATTATTATCATTTCAAATTGTTATTAATAAAACTATTATTAAATTGTTATCAATGCCAATATGATTTGAAATGAAATACATGAAATCATCATCATCATTATCATCATCATTATTATTATTGTATTATTATTATTATTATATAATTATTATTATTATTATTATTAAAAGTAATTGAAAGAAAATAATTAATGGGAAACCTAGGTGGAGTCACCCCCACTTTCTCCCATGCGATGTGAAATGCGCCCTTAACCTCCCCCTCCTTTGCATTTGTCCTATAGATCGCCGACCCCATCACTACTCCAACTTGGGCCCGCTAACCGACCCCAATGTCTCTCCACCTTGCGCTAGCTAGCCCACCCCCCTTGACGCTCTACCTTGTGTTAGAAATTCCTTCCCTCACTACTCTGCCTTACAATAAGAAGCCTCCCCTCACCTCTCCACCTTGATCCAGTAGCCCGACCTCACCACTTCTCCCTAATACAATTACCCAACCCCCTTCCCAGTGTGCCTCCAGTGAATAGGCCATGTCTGAAAAACCTCCATATAATTATTTCATATTTAGTTTTAAGGGGTTTCATTCAATTTAACCATTCCATAATGTCGTGATTTGTAATTATTGTGATTTTAGAATTAATAAGGGTGTATGGTAAGTCCATAGGGTGTTGTTATTACTTCCACTGAAGTAGCATTGCAGTCTCATGTCATTGAGGTAGGAGAATCCATGTATTCATATTCAAATAAGACCATTTAATGGTTGATTGTTTTTAATTAAATCTTTTACTTGACTCACACCTTCATTACACACTTAGATAATTATATATAGTGTTTTCATGTTGGTTTATTTTGATAAAAATATATTTGATGTGTTTCCATATTTATTCTTATATGTTCCATTGGAAATATTTGTACTTTGGATATAAAATTTTGTTTTGATAATGTTTTAAAAATGACACACAACTTCATAATACTTTTCCATTGTTATTATAGGGTTTTCTAGTTCGTATAATTTGTTAATAATGACTTGTAAATTGATTCTTTGAATATTCCTATGTATTGGTGCAACCGTTTCATTCTATTGAATGTCAAATTTTGTTTTGATAATTTTTAAACATTTTTTCCACCTACATCATGTATGTATATAATTCATTATGGTGTGTTCTCCGTGAAAATGATTAATTAAAATGGTTAGTTTGTGTTCTAGGTTTTATGTGTTTGATGTGGTGATTTGTAATGTATGGTTTGTGTGTTGTTTTGGTAAGTTCAATGATTTATAAACCCAATGTTATGTCATTGTGAGTTTTTTTAAATTGGGTAAGTGTTATTTGAAAACAAATGGATGATTTAAAAATGGAAATGCCTTCGTTATGAAAATTAAAAAAGGTTATGTTTGACTTGTTTTATAAAGTTGCTTGTTTTCTCTTAAAATGGGGGATTTGGTGTTTCTTGTGTTTAAACATGGATCCAAATGTGTTCCTTATGGTATTGCCTAGTTGGACTTGAAACATGCTTGTGTGAGTGGTTGGAATATTGGGCCTGATTGGAGTTTGTAAAAGAGGATTGGTTTGTAAGTAGTTTAAATGCTTTATTGACATTTTCTTATACTCTGTGGGTTTCCACTAGGTTTTGAAAATGTACATGGTTTAATTTTGGTGAAATCATGTTTTAAATGATTTTTTGTCCACGTTAGTTTAAAGATCATGTTTTTTTAAACTGGTTTCGCAGTGTTGTTGTTAAGTGGATACATTTTGTGAACTAAAGGACCATTTAATTTTATTATAGAAGATAATTTATTTTGCTAAAAGCTAGCATCTGTTCGGTGATTTAAAATGTTGACGGAAATGATTTTGAGGTTAGTATGGTGAGATGACCTGGTTGGAACCTTTGATGATTTGATATGAATATGTTATATAAGTATGTAACTATATATGGGGAACCTATATAGGATGATATCCCTCTACGGGTTATTGTATAGAGTGTCTATGTTTGGGGTAAGAATGTGTAGTAAAGAAATGTAAGGTGAGTCATGCATGTGAGGGACTCCTATATACAAAACATTACTACTACCACCATGGGTTCCTGGGAATCATTTAATGTGTCGAGTGATAGTTCCTGATCAACCCTGATTTTATGGGTAGGTACCCCCCTTCATTTTCTGTTAGTCTTGGCGGGTTGTGCCACTACTAAGGCAACGTTAAGGAAGCTAATTGGTTATTGACATAGGGGTTTCACCATACAGTAGTAGGTGGTTCTGAACCAAGTGCATCTAGGGGACTTCAAGGTATGTTTAGAATCACCCATGGTTAATATTATTTTGTTTCATGTTTATTTTCTATTATACCTATTAGTTTATTTCTATCTTTTACTGTTTAGTTATTTCATTTTAGCAAAACTTTGGTATTAATTATTTATCAATTTTTTTTATAAATGTGGATTTTGTTTTGGAAATAATTTTTATCATGTTTTTGATTTAAAAAATGCAACAAATGTTTTTTCTTTAAATTGTAATATCTACTTCATAACTGTATTTTGAAACTAGTTTTCTTCTAATGTTTTCGTAAGGGGAAATTTTGGATTCAGTTCATTATTCTTGGAATCCCTACTTATCATTATTGTGATAACGCCTATTTTATCATTTTAGTTGTAGGTTCACTTTCTTCATGTTCTCCTACATTACATTGTCATTTTTTGAGAAAATATGGTCTTTGGTTGGGTGGTGACCTAGAATGTCACATGGCGGTATGTGCCGTTTTTATTCTTCCCTCTCTTTGTTTTCATCTTCATTATTCCATTTTTTATAATTTAATTATTTTTCATTAATTTATGTGAAAAAATAATTCCCACAATTTAGTTTTGATGATCGACGCTATTTTCCAGCTAGTGGGTATTATGAACACCCTTCAGGCCTTACCATGGACCAGTTTGGTTGACTGGTTCAGGTACATCCCATGTTGGTTCATGAAAAAATTGTATCATTTGAGTCCCTTGATATTTAGGGTGTCTGGTATAAAGATATTATGATTTTTGAGGCTTAGGAGTTAGCTTATGGGTCAATTCTTAATCACAACCACTAGTGATGTGACCAGATTCCCAAGGGGCTGTCTGGGTTTTTAGACTTTTGTCTTTGTTTTGGATTGAGGGATGACAATAGAGGTGACTCAGTGCAATGGTTATACCCCACATGGAGTGGTGACCCATTTGGAGTCCAAAATCTTAGTTCGATGTCATCTTAGTGTAATGCATTACATGGGTCTTGGCTCACAAACACATCTCCATAATTGTCAGAGGCACTAGTTCCTCATTTCAGTGGATCATGTCGGTTGTAATTTATGATGATTTCAGTTCGTGTTTGAGTGTTTTTAGAAATGAATGAGGTTTTGAAATAAATCTTCTTTTTTCAAATAATTATAAAATTGGTAAAAATGATTTTCATTCATTTTTTTGGAAATTGGTGATATGTGTATTTAAATGAGGAAGTATTTTGGTTTAAATAAGTGGGCATATTTTTTTGGATTTGGAAGCAGAATGGAAAGTGCAACTCTTGGTATTTCATAGGAAAATCTGCATATGTGTGGGTAGAAACATCAGGTTATCTTTGCACATCTCTACAGGTGGTTTGAGTGGAAAGGGATGAACACTTATGTCGTGATTCATAGGATTGCATGGGTGGAGTTTTGGGATTTAAGGCATCATATAATTTTTCTAAAATGGACTTCAGTGAAAAAGTCAATTTGTGACTTGGCATTCCTTGAAAAGTGTGTTTTGATATTTGGAGGGTGGCCTTGGAATAAGGAAGTATTCAAATTTAAAGGAAATGAATGTTTTTCAAATAGTGGAATATTCATTTGTTTGTATAGGTTTGTATTATGAGCATGTTACCCTTGGCATGGTGGTTCCACTTTTGGGTTTGTTTTTTGTGTTTCTCGGAGTATGCTGCCCATAACTGTCGCTAATATAGCCCATGAGTCATTCTTAGTTATGATTATTTTTAATTGTTTCTATTTTATTGAAGTAATTGAGGTTTTTTGGGACAACTTTGTTGTTGTGAATGTAATGAATGAATTTTGTTTGATGCAAAATACATAGTTTGTTAAAGTAAGTGTCGTTTTAGTATTAATGGTGGATCATGTTTTTGATTAGTGGAGTTTTAATGACTCTTTGTTGTTGGAGATGGGGTGTAATTGGTGACGGTTGAATTTTTTGAAGGTTCCCCATCTAGTGAGTAATACGTTCCAGAGGATTATTTTCCTAATGAAATCTCATTCATCGGTGCCGACTTCTAGTTTGTCAGACCGTTCTCTTACGTGCCACAAATGTGCCAGGTTTAGGCATTCCAAGCTAATTTGTCGCATCCCTTTCGTAGTTTTGTCCTTATTTTGGCCATTCGAGTCTATAAGGAATGTTCTGTAAGAAGTAACATTTGGGGAAAATTCATGACTAGTGGATGCTAGTACCTTACTGTGAGGCATAAGATGATTTGGCCATTATAGCCCTAGCCTGATATCTCAGGGTGAATCCTACACATGGTCAAAAGTTGTAGAGGTAGTGTGGGACCTCAGTTCAATTATTGTTTTCTTTGTTGAGATAATAATATATAAAATTTCCATTTTTTTGTCTTAATATGGGTTGGTTCATCATTTCAGGGTTAAGGTGTGATGGGTATATTCTGATGTGATGTAAACAGTTCTGTTCATTTTTATGGGCCACCTTGAGTTATTCATTTTTCCTAAGAGTTGTTCGGCCATTGGAGGTGAGGTGTTGGTTCTAGTTTAGTGGGTTTCATTTGAGGACGTTTGGGTTATATAAAGTGGGGGTATAGTGTTTTTGGTTAACCATTTAAATTCAGTTCTTCTCGATGTTTTCCCTAGTGTTGTGAAATTCAACTGGTGTGGGGGATGGTTAATTCTAGTTGTGTTTTTATTCACCCTTGTTCAGAGGGTCATTGGTTCTTGTAGGAAGTGTTCTTGTTCTGGCATTTCAGCATGCCAAGTATTTTTAGGGTTGGTTTTCTAAATGATTTATGTGGTGTTTTTGTTTTTATCATGAGTTAGAAGGTGGTTTGGATCAGATGGAGTTCCCTCATTATCCCCTCCCGGAGGTGGTGTGTTCAAATTCTATGGTTTCTGTGTTAGTGGATTTCTTCTGGTGTGGAGAACCACACTATTTTCTCACCTTGTTTTGGGATGTGGTATCATATTGATTGGTCGAGTTTGACTTGGGGAATAAATAGTCACCCCATAATTCATTGATTCATATAGTGATGTTCATACATGGATTCAATTCCTCACTAACCTTCTTCTTGGTGACTTTTTGGTGGAAAAAAGTGTATGTGGGGGTGATAATTGTCACACCA
Source organism: Viscum album (assembly GCA_963277665.1). NCBI lineage: Eukaryota > Viridiplantae > Streptophyta > Magnoliopsida > Santalales > Viscaceae > Viscum > Viscum album. The sequence continues at coordinate 911,655,284 of OY728148.1, forward strand.
TAACCACAAATTTATTTATTTTAATTATTTTTAAATTTTATGTCTCTAGTTAAATATCGAGTTTCGGTACTAAACTAATTTTTTTAGGTTTGATGATTTTGGTGGGTTTGGACGACTCCCAGGGCACCGCACAGATTGTGGTAACTATACAGTTAGTCCAGGTACCCTACAGTTTCCCACTACATAAAATAATAAAAATTTATAGAATTAAAGTAGGTAATTGTTTAAAACATAATAATAATAATAATAATATTTTGTAAATAATAATAATAATTATATAATAAATTATTAATAATATTATTGTAATTTATAATTTTTAAACATATATGATTATTAAATTGTTATTAATGTCATTATGATTTAAAATGAAATGAATTTTATTATCATTATCATCATCATTATTATTTTATTATTGTAATTATTATTACGGTATTATTATTAATAATAATAATATTTTAATATTATTATAATAAGAAAATTAAAGAAAAAAATGTATTGAAACCCTAAGGGGCCGCTCCCCCCCCCCTTTTCTCTTATACGAGGCACTGCGTGCACTACCCCCTCCCCCCTTATGTTCAGACTATAGTACACTGACCCTATCAGTGCACCGCTTTGCACTGGCCAGCCGACCCCCTCACCGCTCCACCTTGTGTCAGCCTACTAACACCCCTAGCCACTTCGGCTTCTGCCAGCCATCACTTCCCTCACCACTCTGCCTTGTGATGACCAGCCTCCCCTCACTGTCTCACTAAGTTCTAGCATCCCAACCTTGCTACTCTACCCAACTCTGGAGACCGTATCCTCTTCCTGGAGCCCCTCCAGTGAATTTTCCTTGTCTGATAACCCCACCTCCAATATTTTATTCATCGGTTTTTTGGGGATTTCCTTCAATTTTACCAAAACCTAATTTCACTATTGTTAATTCGTACATTTTAATCATTGATTGGGGTGTGTGGTTGGTTTAGAGGGTACTGTTATTCCTTTCAATCAATAGTCATCGTAGTCGCACTCTATTGAGTCAGTAGAATCCACATTTTTCATTCCGATTAAGTCCATTAAATGCATGAGTGTTTTGAATTAAATTTTTAACTTGACTCTCACCATCACAACACACTTAGTTATTTTTCTATAGAGTTTTCGAGTATGTTGATTTATCTAAAAATATATTTTGATGTGTTTTACTATTATTCATACATGTGCCTATGAAATAATGTGAACATTTGATGTAAAATGTTGTTTTGATAATGTCTTAAACATGACACACAACTCCATAATAATTTTCCATAGTTTGATATAGTGTATTCTAGTTTTTATAGTTTTTTAACAATCAGAGTGGATTTGATTATTTGAATATGACCATGTATTGGTGCACTTATTGCATTCAATTGAATGTCAATTTTTTTTTGAAAATTTTTAAACATTTTATCACCTGCATAATGTATGTAGTTATATCATTATAGTGTTTTTCCTATTGAAAATGTTTCATTAAAATGGTTTGTTTTTGTTTTGTGACTTACATGTAGGATGTGGTGACTTGTAATGTATGTTATCTGTGCTGTTTTGGTAAGTTCAATGATTTCTAAACTAAAAGTTGCGTCATTGTGAGTTTCGTGAAATTGGGTTGGGGTTATTTCAAATCTAGTGATTGATTGAAAAATTGAAATGGGTTTTTTATAAAAATGTAAAAAACAGCCCGTTTGACAGGTTTTATAAAGAATCTTTTTTTTTCAAAAATGGGGTAAGTGGAGTTACTTATTTTTAAATATTGTTCCAAATGTGTTCCCTAGGGTTTGTCCTAGTTTTCCTTGAAACATGCTTGTATGAGTGGTTGGATGCGAGGGAATGTATGGCGTTGGTAAAAGAGGGTTGTTTTGTTTGTAGTTTGAAATCATGTTTGTTACTTTTGTAATCATTGTGTGTTTTAACATGGTTTTAAAAATGAACTTGGGTGCACTTTGGTGAATCTTGGTTTAAAGGCCCAATTGTCCATGTTATTTTATAGACCATATTTGTTTTTGTTTATAAATTGGTTTCTATGTTTTGTTTTTATGTGGTTAAATTGTGTGAACTAAAGGCTCATTTGTATTTAATATAGAAAAGAATTTATTTTTTTAAAAGTGTGTATCTGGTCGATGATTTAAAATGATTACTGAAATGATTTTTATGTTAGTTTGGCATGATTCAATGATTTAACCTTAAATGATATGATGTGAATATATAAATTAATTATGTATATATTTATGGGGAACCACTATAGGGGTATGTCTCTTTATGGTTTATCCTTTTGAGTGTCAGTGTTTGGGGTAGGAAAATGCGTTGCTGGTATGTACGGTGAGTCACACTTGTGAGGGCCTACTACGAACACAACATTACTTCTAATACCAGGGTACATAGGAAGCTTTTAGATGGTCAAGTGATGGTTCCAGATCATCACTGATTAGACACGTTAGTAACCCATAGACTTGATATTAATCCAAGTGGGTTGTGCCACTGGTGTGGCCAGGTTAGGGAATATCATCAGTTATAGACATAGGGCTTCACCATAGGACAACATGTGGTTCCAAACCGAGTACATTCAGGGGTCCTATCGGGATATTTTGGATCACCAATAGTTATTATTATTTTAATAATTTTTATTTGACACTATAACTATTAAGTTATTTCCATATTGTACTGTTTATTTACTTCTGTTTAGCATAGCCTTCATATTGATTCTTTTTGGATTTGGTTTATAAATGTGGAAGTTGTTTTGGAAATGATTTTTAGTGTGAATTGGATTTTAAAAATTATAAAAGTGAATTTGTTTTCTTTAAAATGAAAACCCTACTCAGTAACTATATTTTCAATCTAGTGTTCTTGGACTATTTTGGGATAGGGAAATTTTGGATTTAGGGGTTTATTATTGTTATCCCTACTAATCATTTACTTTCTCACACCAAATTTATCATTTTAGTTACATTTTCTCTTTGATCAGTTTATCTTGGATTATTTTTTCATAATTGGAGAAAGGTTGGTCTTGGGTTGTGTGGTGAGCTAGAAGGACACAATGAGGTATGTGTATTTTATCTTCTTTCTGATGTTAGTGGTCATTTGTGTTGGTTAATTTTTATTCATTTATTTATTTTTCATTAATTTATGGTCCAAAGTTTTCCCACAGGTTATTTTTTATGCTTGAAACTAGATTCTATCCCATGGGGACCCAGAATGCTCTTTCGGCATTACCGTAGATGGGCATCGGTGACTAGTTCAGGGTTGACCCGAGTTGGTTTGTGACACTGAAGGTATTCAAAAGCATCCAATTTATATGATTCATTTATTTCTTGGTGAAAGTATAAATCAAAATCTTATGTTCATAAATGAATGTGAATCATTACCCAAAAATATAATTCTACCAATAATTTAGTGCATTCATTACAATATAAAACTATAAACCATGAGTTGGGTCATTTTTCTCAGTATCTCTAAGATAAAGTGATCCATAATCAACCATATGATCATTCATCATGATAATACAACCCAAAATAGTTCCAAAATCATCACATAATACCACATAATACCTACTAGGATCAAGTAAGATAAAAGTAGGATATGATGTCTGAATCCATTTAAGCTCATTGAAAGAATACTGAATCATCGTATCCCATGTAAAAATCCCCATTTTCATTTTCATATTTTTCAATGGAGATTCTAACTATGAGAAACCCATGATAATCCATCAATTGTATCCATTATGACCATGGATGCTCCAAATATCAAATACATTCATTAGCTCTTCCCATGAAAAGAAGAAAGCATTACATTCTATGGATCAGTTGATAATCAATTCTCATAAATCACATGCCCATGAAATTCAAATAACAATTAGAGAGGTTTCATCAAGAATTATTCCCATAAAAATGGTGACTTATTAGTAATTCTAAAATTGAACTCAAATGATGCTTATGATCCTGCTGGGATCTTGAGTAATCCAATATTTATTCCATGGGAACTATAAAAAACATGTTGAGATAGTGATGGAATATCTGATTCATCAATTCTATAAAAACTTCAGGAGTGATAGTCATGAAAAATGGAATTAATAGATATTTATAATGACCAGAACTACACCCGAAAGATTTATTTTGTATGTCATAATCAAAAACTCTGAGATGATAATAACCCGACCAAATATCAATTGTCAAAAACTTATTTCCCCCCTTAACTGATCAAAAAAATAATTCACATGAGGAAAATGAGATTTTTTTATTAACTATTATCAGTTCAAATAAACATAGCCCACACACAACTAGAGAAAATGATATTCCTTCATGGAGAAGAGAACAAGTGATGGACATGGAAAATCACTAGGTCAAAGAAACCCATTTACACCAGATTTCCCAACTAAATTTTGATCTTTGTCTACTATACCAGTTTTATATGGTAAGATGGTATTGATATCAACTGCATTCTTGGAACCAGTTCTATTATAAACTCTACACCCCTATCGAGAGGACACTCCAAGAAATCATCTTGGAAAACATTAGTAAAACCTCGGATGGTTGTGGGAAGGTAAAAAATAGAATAAATTCCATCGTGATCAACTATAATTGAAAATTGAAAAATCATAAGCTATGGGAAGGAAGGTCCAATAAGGTCGAACCTTGTATATAATTCACTCCAAAACACATGTGAGGTCCAATAACCCAAAATAAACAAGATATTTTGATGATAATAATCAACCTATAATCTATGAGAAACAATCTAATCCATCTCAATAATGAATTTGATCATATCTATTTTGAGAACAAAAAAATCATAGTCTATCTTGATATCTATTATAGATAACACACAATAAGGATACTAAAACCCCTACTCTTTCCTATTTCCAAGAGGTTTCCCTAAATATATATCAGAAGACATGAGTTCCGTTGAATGGTTAATAATATAAAAAAAAGATAATGATATAAATGAGTTGGAAGCACCAATATCAAATAATGAAATACTTAATGGGGATGAAACAAATAAGGTACCTTTCACGATTGTTGGACCCTCATCTACCTCTATTGAAAACTCATCTACTATGTGATGGTGCCTCACTAATGAGGCCTACAATTAGATCACATGTAGTCTTTAATGCATCTGACTACCCCACAATATTCTTTGCATATGACAACCCCCAACCATAACGAGGAGTGGACATATCCTGGAAAAAACACAATAGATGTCCCTAAAACTCATAGCTCTCACATATCATTTCTAGTGAAGGAAAGGAATGTCGGATGTGTCCAAACCTTTAGCATTAATATTATGATATACACACACTTATATAAATTATTAAAGGTTCTAATGAGGTATGCAACTGATAACGGCTTCCACTACTCCTATAGGGAAACTTCTACTTTATCTTTTTTTCTAGCGCACCACAAAAGCAACCACTAGGTAAGAGATAAGGTGTATAATATCTAAAATTTATTTATATATTAATATATTCAATAATTTAATTATCCACTATCGATGCATATGTAAAATAATTCATCCAAAATACATGGGATCTGATAACCGGTCACTAACCATGTAGGTACTTCTAAGCCTTTAACTGGATATTCCTTACAAACTCTAGTTCAAAATGAACTAGATAAGAAAACCAATTGGTCTTTAGGAATACCAAAATCTTACCCATATACAATGGGAGGGACTCTAGATATGTCTACATATTTACTGACTGAAAAAAATACTTATAGAATAAGCGATCCTTAAAACCCTTCCCATCCAGACCCACATGTTTATCAGCCTGTACCAAAGAATCCCACTGATGCTTATTAGGACCCTAAAGTTAAAAAACTAAACACCTCAGAATTATGTTCTCATGTGAATCAATGTAGTATAATATCTAAAAAATCATATCCATCTATTCCTCAACCTATTTTGGTTCATTGATACTACTAAAGGATAATAGCTTCGTATTCATAAATGCTCTTAATTGACCACTTTCCCTTATACCTCCCCTCTGTACCTCAACAAACGAGTTTTTAACTTGTAGAACATTCCAGTTATCTAACAAATTTATTTCTTTATTTCCTCAATGAAATTTGGATCCATCGGAGTATTCCCTTAGAGAGTTCAGCTTCAACCTCTTCAAGAACATAGAGAACACATATTTGAGGAATAATGATGCTCATCGAAAAAGAATAAAAAATCCAAAAACAAAATAATATTATTTAATAGTATAAATAACATATGTAAAAAATGAAATCAACTAAAATTTCTTAAAATTAGAGAGACACATCCCATCATCCAATGGTGACATGAGTATCATCATAGGAAGAGTTGTGCCGGAACTCACTGCAACATACCTAAAAACCCTGACAGTCCTCTCTCTAGACTAACAGACATCCCAATATAAGAAATATTGTGAAAATCCTCTGTTGATAAGAAAATGTAACAAATCAACTATAATCCTCTCTAAAACTAGTACTCAACCAATTATTCTATATAATCGATGGGAATTCCTGATCCCCACAGGCTTGAAATAAGCACCCAGGCATCGAACAAAAAAAAGAGGGAATATTTTCATTCAACATGAATAAACAGCAAAGAATATATATATATATATATATATATATATTGAAAATATCGTAAGTAATAACTATTACATAATTAAAATAAAATAGAAAAAAAAAAGTGTAGAAAAATATAAAAGTACATGTCCTTCCACAGAAGACTAACAAAATAGAATAAACCAACTGCTCTATGGGATATAATCAGAAAACCTACACTATATCAACATCTAGCTACCCAGAAATAGCAAACCAGATCTTCACTACATCACTATAGTGACTTTTTATTCCCTACATCGAATGAAATTTAATTTTCTATACACCACTAAATAAGTGGACATGTCATGGGAAAACTAGAATATTAGTTTCCCACCAAGGTGTCCCATAACATTTCTAGGTTCAAACAATTCATTTATGATCATTTCATATAAAACACAACTTGATAATTAGTAAATTATTTTTTACCTAAACCATGATTAATATTATCCATTTTCAAAAATTCCAAAATAAACTTATGAATTTCAACATTATAGAATATTTTCAATTATAATTTACCAAAATCCATGAAATGCATATCATAGAAAAAATAGTATAAATTCAAGAACATATTAATCACACCAAGGAACTCAACATGTCTAGATAGTAAAATACTTGTACCACAAAAAATGACTAGTGGACAGCATGTACCTAGAAAAATTCCTTATGGTGTAGAGAATCAACCCATGAGTGAGCATCCCAACAATGTTAAACAAATCACTAGAACAATAGGCCGATAAAAAAATCCCCCTGACAAAACTCTCTAGTTGTAAAATAGATGATGGATGTATGATAAACCTTCCACCAACATAACCAAGCCTTCCCATATGTTTCATTACATAAATTATTTCCATTATTTAAAAATACCACATTCTTTCCGTTAACAAAAAATAATGTAAAAACAAGTTTTATCAATAGTCTATTTACACAAAAAAAATCATTCCAATTTATTTACAAATCAATTTATAAAATTATGAGCAATGTAATTAACCCAACATAGTGTAGAGATAGAACCACATAACTCAAAACCTGGAATCACACTAGCCCACGATGGATCCATCAACAATAAGAATGAAACAATTAAATTTGATTCCATAGAACAAATCTATACATCATAGAGTTGATTCAATTCAATAAAAATGGTTGGAATAGAAGAGGAAACTACACCTACCTCAAGAATACACAACCACCACACCACAACCATTAAGGTTAATAGACCTTAAAACATGATCACACCATATATATTGAAGGGAAATTACGGTAATAACCACTATATGTTATTAGATAAGATAATTAAAAACCATCATGCTACCACAATCAAAGCAATGAAGAAGAAAAAATGCATAGTCACTCAATGAGATTGAGCCCAACTACTGTGGTGATACATCATCCAAACGATAAATATAAAATAAATTGAGACTCCCAAAAACATTATTTAAGGCCTCTGGGTTGATATCATAAAGAGTTTATGAATAATGAAATGAAATTTCATTTGTACAGTTCACTAGAAATACCTTCTTGTATATTTACACAATCTGTAATCCATTTACAATTCATATAATCCATGAAGATAAAATACATTGTAAAACCCATAAATTTTTCAATTAGAACATATATTTAATTATTAAAATTCATTAAACAATTTCAATATTTGTTTCTAGAGAATAAGTACATGTCATGTAACCACTTTACAAATTTCTTAATTGCCCAAAAAATTGTAGAAAAATCTGCAACCAAGTCGGGTATCCTCCAAACTCAAGGAGAACCCCACAAAATCCATAAAAACATTTATACCCAATTTACAATTATTTAAAAAAACAACCATCCATAATTATTCAATAATTATTACCAAATAATGATCAATATTCATGGGTGTAACATGATCCACCCAATTAAATAGGAAAATAAGAAAAATAATGGAATTTACAAAATGCTAGTAATGAGTTGTTACAGGGTCGCCACATAAATTTGAGGGGTATGAATTGACAATATTTATTTTCCTTCGTGGAATAATCTTTTGACCTTATATGCAGAACATTGGTGGTATTAAACCTCTCTTTTTGGATCCTTTTAGGAAGCTCAGGAGGATCAGACTAGTATACATTTTTATCTTCTACCTAGTCATGCTTCAAATAGGGATGGTTATAGATGATTGAATGAGAATGATTTAGCATCAGTATTACCTCTTAGACTTATGAGGTGGGTTGATGGTTTTTTTTTGTAGACTGAAGGGATTAATGTTAACTTAACACCACCTATTAGTACTCTAATCAATTCCAGTTATTCCAAAGGATCACCATGAAAGTGTACACCGAATTATGCATTTAGTTAATCCTTTTAGTGCTTCCAAAAATATGGGGAATGCTAACATTGTAGGATTATAGGGGGAGGAATGAACATCCACCCATAAACACTACATGTTGTATTTTTTTTTTGTGAATATGCATTGATTTGGGAAAGTGCATACCCTTGGAAGTTACTATGTAATTGATCCAACCTAGTGAACTCTGCAGAAGGGGTTCCGTTGTTTTGGGGTCGAGGGAATGTTGTAGTGAGAGGTTCACATCAAGATAAATGGATTACCCTAATCATTATGGAGGAAAATAAAACTCCTAAAAGATAATATTAGAGGGATCAGGGCTCCCGAAGAAGAAAACTCAAGATGAAGGTGGAACTTTCTGAAAAATTGTGAGGGTTCATGTTACAGCTCTAGGGAAGTGTAAGTACAATGAAGATATCCCAGATGACATCATTATCCCAAGTTAACTGATTAGTTGGGAGATTTTTTGATGTATCAAATCTCTCATTCCAATATAGTTACACCTCTAGGACGAATTGATTCATCTCCACATCTTTAGTAATGAAAAGGAGAGACTCTAGGTCTCACATGTTGAAGCCGAGAAGTAACTTATGATGCTGGAATGAATGATTAACTCTCATGGAAGAGAACACCCTTTGATGAATGTTTTGAGGATCCTAGGTATCTGAATCAAATATAGACTCTCTTGAGAGAGGAGATCCTACTAATGACAATGTAAACATTCATATTTCATTGGTTTCCACCATCTAGGAGTCCCTTTGGAGTTTTTTTCAAATTCTTTCTAACTCATGTATAAATAGGAACGTATGAAGGAGGGGGAACCAATGAGGACATCCCAATTGGGGGTAATAAATCCCCAATAAATGAAGTGGTGGGATCAATACCTATATCAACAACTGTATTGGTTACATTACTAGTAAGGATATCAGTGAATATCAGAGACCTTATAACCATAATTAACATTCCTCTATTTTTTATCACATTTTCATTTATATTATAATCTCCATTCCACCAGTTGAGACTTACCAAATACACATTATTAATGGATCTGAAGACCATGTTTGGATTTCAACTTATTTTATTGATACTTAAATTTATGGGGTATGTAGCTTAGGTAGTGAGAGATGATGTTTTTCTCAGTTTAGAGGCGTTTAAAGATACAAAAATAGTTGAGCTTGTCTTGGATATGTCTAAGTATGTGTTGGATGAATATTTGGGATCAGTGGAGTTAGTTGAGGTTTCACCATCGACTAAGGTTGTTTGGGAGACTAGGGTTATTGAGATCTCCTTGGAGGTTACTGTGGAGGTTATTTCAGTGAATCCAATATTTGATACGACACATTCTAAGGAAAAGGTTTACAATGAGATGGCTTCCATGAGTAAGTCTACCACTACCATGGTACCTCAATAGGTAATCAAGATGGTTGTGAATAATAAATTAGTAATATCATAAGAACATCATAAGGGGGATGTGGTGGATAAGGTCGACCTCCCTCAAGATATATAGCCCAGACCATTTGAATGGATTTATGACACTGATATTGATATGGATTTTCTATATGCTTTCCTAGAGTATGATCCCTCACCTATCAATGAAATCCAGGATTATCTCTCTGAAATGGATGAGGATAACTAGGTTGTTCGATATATGAAATGGATAAGAATCTAGATCATCATATCTTATGTTCCATTGGTTGATCAGACACAATATGTGGGATCCCTCCATAGCTAGTAGGGTATGTCTAGAGAGCAATGATGTTTACTCCCACTATTTTTACACTTTTTATTGATATTTCCTCATAATTTATTCCCATTAGGAATGTCAATAGTTTAAGTTTCTCTAGTACAAGTAGAAAGTTCAAGGAATCATGACACTCCAATTGGACAATTATGTGTTTTATCAACATTTAGTGGAGTCTCAGCAACATGATAAATGAATAACTATAAAGGTTGGTCCAATTAACCGTCTATTAGGGTATATATTGGTGGAAGAGGGTAATGCACTAGAGTCAAATTCCATAGTAGTAGAGTTATTTCAAAATAGGTTTAGGTGTAGATCCATTCTAATGGGTTTTCTCCTATGGATAAGGAGGAGGAAACAATAATAAATAGGAATCAGTGGGCTATAGCATCTTCCCATCAATTGATGGTCATGTTAGAGTTATGAGTTACAAGATCTGATCCTTAGGGGATCCCCTTTTCCCTTCTCCCATTTTTTAACAATTGGGAGGATTCATCTTGTTGATGAACCCTCTAATTTCTACATATTTTGATATGATATGATTACCATTTTGGATAAACATTCTATGATTTATCCTGGTGATATCTCAAATAATTTAACATGATAACAAATTATAAACATCTATTATCCTATGATTCATTATCAGTTTGAGAAACAAGAGGAAAATAGAGGAATACTCATTTCAATGAGTGTTATAACCTAGGTGAAGGTCATGGTTGTAATTTTTAATCAACCAACTATGAGACCCTATGTCTGATTGAACAAGATGTTTTAATCTCTTTGTTCATGATATGAATCATTGGTGGGCGGTGAACATGTGACTATAACAAAAAGGAAATTAGAGTTCTACATAAAAATTGAATAGTCGTGAGAGGTATTTCACAACATCAATGGTCTACATCAAGGGGTGTTGATAGGTGTTTTTAGGATAAAACATTTTAATGTTTGGAATAATGGTTTTATAACCTCTCTATCTAGAGTGTCTTTTCTATGAAGTGTTCCTAGGTCGGTGGTGAGCCTATATTTCTATGTTCTATTAATAAATTGATTTCGTTCATATATAGTGGACATGAATCATCATGTATGTCCACCCCCATCTGAGATGTTATCTTATTTTGGCCATGTGTTTTCACTATAGTGGGATCCCATTTGGGAACATGGAGTGGATGTCGATATAGATTATGATGTAATAATTTTTGGAACCATGGTATTCTATGCATGATTTGGAGTATGGTTTGTGTATGTTGTCAATCAGTAGTGGATGTTCAGAATGTGTACCTGCAAAGAGATCATACAGTTTAAGCAGACTATAGTATTGAAGCTGGCGCCGTTTCCTAGTGTTTGCCAAATTTTTGGGCCTGAAAATCGACAAATAGAGAAAATTATTTTTGGCAAAGTGACTTGCGTGCTGTGTACTAGATGAAGAGTAAACTTGCATTCCATATGTTTTTCATGAGGAGAACATGGGAAAATGGAAAATGGATAAGGGCCGCACATGTTTTGGGCTGGTCGCGCAAGTGACCTGCGCACCGTGAACAGACTTCGACACCGATGCCTAGGAGGACTGGAAACTTGCACGCCTATTGTTTTTCAATATCATTACTTCAAAATATGGTAAAGGAAAGAAGGTCATGCAAGTATTTGTGTAGGTCGTGCAAGTGAGTAGCACGACAGAAGCTAGGGAGGATGAGCTGCACGCCAGAACCTACGCGCCGAGGGAAGACTTGCACGCCACCACGCAGGGGGTCCAGTTTTCCTATAAATATAGGACCCCCCCCCCCTCAATTTGTAATGAATTTCAAGACATAGAGGTTTTTTGAGCTATCTTCGTGCAAGTGGTTGAGTCGCGCAAGTGGTTGTTGTGTCACGCAAGTAGAGGCTGCGCGCCAATTGTTGGTTGCGCGACCAAGGTAGTTTGGGAGTTAAAGGCGCAACGTCACGCAAGTTTGGTGTTGAAGGAGGAAGTGTCGCGCAGGTTGTTTGGTGTCACCTGTGCGCCGATTTCGTACCGCGCAAGTGACATGCGCACCATGGTTGTGACTTGCACGCCTGGCTTGGATATGCGCGCTGGGGTTGTTAAAGTTCAGCTGTCCTTTTGAAGCTACACGAAAACTTGAAGATCGCCTGGTAACCTCAGCGCAAAGTGAGTTCCATTTTCCGCTGAGAGTTGGACTTCAACATAGCATTTACATACTATAGAGGATTAATTCTTATGCAAGATGATGAGACCTTCACGTCTATAAACTAAGTGGGACTTCACCAATGGCAGTTAGCCAGGGGGAGTCAACGGGAGTGACCCGAGGGAAGTAGTGAGCTATCCCTGAACCTTTGTAAAGGTGGTGATCCTGGGATAGAGTGATTGTGCCCAAACCATTGTAATCCACAGCTATTGAAGATTAGTGGAATTTGGTACGACAGACAACTTGTCGGCGTATGCTCCTTGGACGTAGCCCTTATTGGTGATGCAAGTAAAAAGTGATGTGTCTTCTCTATGCATGTGAATGTTTGCTTTCTGATTATATTCATCATACAGGTTCAACAAGTTCCTACCAAAGTGGGAACAAGATCCATCACATTAAAAGAAAAAGTTGTCACCCTGATTCACCCCTCCCCTCTCAGGGTGTCCCAGGGGTCCTTCAACAATGTGTCCTTATGGTTTATTATGTTCTTCAAGGTAAGTTCAAGAAATATTGTGGCTACCCCATCATGTGTCAACCATATAAATTGGAGCATGTAAAATCGATGAAAATCTCAAAATATAGCCAAGAGAATGAGAGCATCGTCAACACAGATCCCATGGAAGAAACCTATGGTATATCAGGTTTATAAGTTTATGTTTATATAGATTTGGTGGATGGGTTTTTATTTTATGGTTATATCTACAAAACCATGATTCCTAGTTTCAGATCGTATATATCAAACCATAGTGCTCTTAGATTTTATGTATAAAGCTATGTCCAAGGATCATAAATTAAGACCATAGATCATGGATCATAATTAACAATTTTGTGATGGTTTGTGTAATATTAATAATAGTGAAAAATGGTGTGAAAAGGGTCTTATGGGTCCCCTTCACTACATTAATGTCCCTGAGACATGTTAATCATATTTTATAGTCATGATTTTTGGATAATAAATATTCTATCATTGTCCATGAAATGGAATTACTACCAAGTTTCCTAATACCAAGAGATCCATGATTAGTGTGAGAAACAATGAATGGTAAGGATCCTTCCTAGTTATAAGGAATACATGTAATAAAGAAAAGGTAGGATCTATGTCACGACCCATCCCCTGGTACCAGTGTCGTGACTACCCTAAACCCACCTTCCATAGGCCTGGGGTTGGCGACTAACACCGAAATGAATATCCCTATATTACGAGAAAGAATTTCATTTAAACCTGCAAGCACATAGTCCATGAATACAATGAGCACAACCCACGTAGTAAATTTCTATAGAGAAAAGTTTACTAAAATTAAAGGAGCTAGAATACAAGCCCAAATAAAAACTACAAGTACAACTGAAAGGAGAAAACAACTCTTGGATAATCCACCGAGTATCCTACCTGAAGGGTAGGTACAAATCATCTCCATAGCACTCCACATCTGCATGTCTCCTATGTGGACAGCCTGGTCCTGGCTCCCTCATGTTTCAGCCTTGCTATTCTTCATCTGCACAAGACACAACAAGGTGCGGAAAAATCCCGTTTAGGGGTGATTTTTACAATACGTTGTAGGGGAACACGAGACCCCCCGAAGGTCTCTTAGTGATCCACAAAGTAGAAATTACTAGATATACCTCAAATTTAATATCACTAGCAGGATCTAAATCATGAAGCACAATGAAAAATAGACGGATCACATCAGGTATACAACTCATAGATCAAGAATTTAGATGATTAGTCTTATTCTATATCTTCATATTCCATTTAAGAGTTCCAAAAATAATCCACAAATGAGTTTCTCAATTATCAATCCACTATTGGACGTTAGTCTCCATTCCACGATGGGACACTATGAGTCCGGTTCTCATTGGGTCACACTACTGTTGATCAACATGGGGTTTCTAGAATGATGATCCACAAAGGTTCGTTGGATTTCTGATCCACACAGAGTCACTAAATGTTGATCCACATAGGGTCGCAAGATGTTTATCCACTTAAGGTCTCTAGATGTTGATCCTTAATAGACCACTCTAAAACTGGTCCTTGTCAGGTAGTTACAATGCTGATTCACACAAGGTCACAATGATGTTGATCCACAAAGGGTCGCTACTTCCATGATAGCCGATCACAGGATTCCCTCTCATAGAATGCTTTTTTAAAGGAGAAGCACTCCTCAAGACTTCGGTAATATTCCTACCGGTAAAAAGTACCAAACAAGTATACCCAATGGGCAACCCTATCATAGCGGTCCCAATGTTACAGACGGCGCGTCAATCAGACTTCCGATTTTTGAGATATGGGCACTATTGTAAAAAGTGCCCAGTTGGATTCAAGTCTGATCCAAACCATGTTTCACTTAAAAATCCTTCAAAACTCACTTAGTATATCTCCAAAGTACATCCTTGTCACACGGGTCCTTATTCCACTGATAGTGCGTCGATCAGACGCCTTGTCTGTTAGTTACATCCCTTACTGTGAAATGGGGGGTGATCTCACCTCGGTCCGGCACAGTTCGATCAGGCCCATTGGAATATGAGAAATGGACCTCTTCCAAAAAGGTGTCCCAATTCCACTGACATCGTGTCAAAAGGACACTGGTTTGTCAGTTATGAGAGTTTATTTATTCAGGGGCCGGTTGGGTTTGGGCCATGTCTGACTCGGTCTGACTAGCTCGATACAATAGTTCTCGGGGTCTACCTAACCCCGCATGGGTCTGGCCCGCTAAGAGTCATCCTATTTCGTTGGGTCTGTCCCATTGGGGTTGACCCATTGGTTTGTAGTCCCGAGACACTATTGGCCCGACCCGTTGGGTGGGGCTCAGCCCACATGCATTAGACCATTGGGCCGTGGGTCTGGCCCACTGAGGAACGAGTCTGGCCTGACCCACTAGGCCGACCTTCATCCATCCCGATCTACCATAAGACGGATCACCTTCTCTGCTGGCCCTGCTGTTGCAGGTTCTTTTCACCCAGGTGGTGGGGTGCTACCACACCTCATGAAATGGTCGGTCTTTTGGCTGATCGGCTTCCACCAATGCAGTTTGGTGTGGGGCATGTCCCACCTTCCTACTGTGTCCACCAACAGTGCCTGCAAGTGTCTCCCATGACCCGCACAGCTGGCTTTGGCTAGCCTCCTCTGGCTGCCATGGTGCGCGACGACGCGCATCATCCCCGACCGGTGGCTGGTCACTATGGGTCTCCTCCAGCCACCACCGACATAGTACGGTAGTGGTTTATTCCACAGTCCACAAGACAAGATTCTATGGTCTGTTTTTGGTTTCATCAGTGCCTACGAGGGTCTCAATTCACCTTCTCTATTGTGTGTCCTTCAGTTTCATCTTGCAGCTCCATTTGTAAAACCATTCTGGATAAATGAGAAAATTACCAAAGAGGCGGAGGGTTCGTGCCTTGTTAGTTTTTCCTGATCCCTCCACGTTAGCATCGTATCAGGTTATCAACAAGTTATCTCATAAAGATGAACTTAATAATAACCCCCCTACATAGATAGACATCCATTTATAATGATCGATGGATCTTCTTTTGTCATTGTCGTCAGTTCGTGATTCAGTGGCTCTTGTCACCACTCGTTCAAATCAGTGTCATCCTCCTGGTGAATGTATTTGTGGTACTTTTCTAGAGAATCGTCACATGATGAATCCATGCCAACACCCCACCATGAGTTCTATATAAATAGGTGGGGGGAAGAGGTGGGTAACACTCTCTGAAATTTATGAGGTTCATTTAATTCATGGGCCTCCCAAATTCCTTACGATTTAGTTACAAGTAAAGAAGAGTAAATCCATTTAATGGATTGACATGTCATCGTTCCCGCCACTACCGCTCTTCCGTTGGAGAAATGGAAAAGAGGAATAAAATAACATTTTTATTTTATTATTATTTTAAATGTCTGAAAACTATCTTTTTCTTCTGACCTTGTATGGTCAATGTGAACCCTCCCTAAATCGAATCTCAGTGTTGTGGTTTCACTGGTGCCCTCATATTTTTAATCCGAGCACCTGTTCAAAATATAGAAAATGTCACACGTGTGTTTACTAAATGTACCTTAAAAAATGTTCAGAAATTCATTCTGGGCACACTAGGGTTCAGAATCATGTACCATCTATTTTTACAGTCTTCTAAAAATTCTATATAATTTAAATAAAATTACATTGAAAATGCGGGTTTTACATTCTCCCTATCATAGGGATTTGCATCCCCAATATTCCTAACCTTGATTAAGGAAACAAAAGGGCATACTGAGCAAGAATCTGAGGCTCTCTCTCCCATGTGATATCTGGAAGTTTCCCATGTTACCAGAAAACGCACACTAGAGGGATCGATCATCCACAAAGGACCCACTTCTGCCGACCCCCAATCTCAACTAGAACCTCTGTAAAAGTCACCCCATCATCAATGTCCATCTCTCCCCAGTCAATAATTTTTGATGGATAATTCATGTTATTCCTCATCTATGACACATGGAAAACATCATTCACCCAATGAATCTGTGGGGGTAGAGCTAGGTGATATGCCACCTCACCTACTCTGCTGAGAACCTGAAAAGGTCCGATAAACTTTGGAGATAGTTTTCTTCCCCAACCAAATCACCCCAAACCTCAACATGGTGAGACCTCTAGGAAGACATGGTATCCCTTATTAAACCTCAGAGGTATTTTTCTCCTGCCAGCTGAAGACTTCTACCTGCTATGTGCAGTCTTTATCCACTCTTGGATGATCTTCACCTTCTTAGTGGTTGCTCGTACCAACTCTGGACCCATAAGTGCTAACTCCCCAGGGTCTGTCCAGCAAGGAAGTGATCTACATTGTCAACCATAAAAGTCCTCAAATGGTGCCATACAGATGGTGGAGTGATAGCTGTTTTTGTACCCAAACTCCACAAAGGGAAAGTTATCCTCCCAACTGTGGCCAAAATCAAGGACGCAAGCAAGAATCATGTCCTCCAGTTTCTGAATGGTCCGCTCCGTCTGACCATCTGTCTGCAGATGAAAGGCGGTGCTCGAACATAGCTTTTGTCTTGAACACCTTTTAAATACCTTCCAAAACTAGGTTCTAAAATGTGCATCATCTTCAGAGGCGATCATAAATGGAACCCCTTGAATATGTACAATCTCTTATACGTAGAGTCATCCCAATCCCTCTACTAATCCCTTCTCTCAGTTGGGTATGAATTGGGATGACATGGTGTGTCGGTCAATGATCACCCAAATAGAATCATGGCCCATGGATTTACGTGGAATCACATTCATGAAATCCCTAGAAATTCCATCCTATATACATTATGGAACCTCTAGTAGGTGATCTCAGTCTACTAGAACATGATGTGTGGCCTTCACATACTTACATGTGAGGGATTGTGAAAAAAACTCCATCATTTCTTTCCTCATCCCTAACCACCAGTGCTGACATCGGAGGTCCTGGTATATCATTACTACACTAGGAAATACCACCAGAGTGGACATATACAACTCCCTTGAATCCTCCTCGCGTATATCCACTGATTCCATGGTGCTTCTTATGAAGAGGATGATGTTCTCCCCACCTTTATAAAATCCATCATGTGCCAGTCCTGAGGATATCTGAGCATGTCGATCCTCACAGTCAATATCATAATTTTGTGCCTCCAAAACTAGGTGAAGAAGTGGGAGAGTGATAGTCATATATTGGAAGTATGATTCTCCATCTCTATCTAAAAAGGATTTCTTCAACGTGGCTAGCTGCTCTGTCACCTCACTCAGTAATAGTAGACCAGGCCTCATGTTGTGTGAGTCTGCTACTACATTCCCCATCCCAGGTGTATAGACTATCTCAATTTCATAGTTATAGAGGAGCTATATCCAATGTTGATGTCTCAGGTTCTGGTCCTTCTATGCGGATATATTCCTGAGTCTCTTGTGATTAGAGTAAACAGCGAACAATTCACCCATCAAGTAGTGTCGCCACATCTTCAGCACAATGACCATTGCTTCTAACTCCATGTCATGAGTAGCATAGTTCTGCTCATGCTGCCTCAATTGTTGTGAACTATAAATGATCACTGCTCACTCATGCATCTGGACACATCCATATATGGTCCTTTATGCATCGTAGTAGACTACACATACAACACCCTCTTTTAATAGAATTAAGATGGGGGAACATTTCAGTCTTTGCCTCATCTCCTAAAAACTCTACAGGAATCTATCCATCCACATGAAGGGTTTTCCATTATTTGTCTACACTAAAAAGGGTGACACAACTCTAGAAAAGTCAGGTACAAATATATGGTAATACCCAGCCAACCCCTGGAAACTCCGCCCCTCATTCACACGCCTAGGTGGCTCCCAAGCAAGAAAATCCACTATCTTCACTGGATCCAATGCCACTCCATCCTCTAGGATACTGTGTCCTTAAAAGTGGACCTCCCATATCTAGAACTAGAACTTCGAGAGCTTACCATAAATCTGGTGCTCTCAGAGTGTATACAGATCAATCTGCAAATGATAGGCATGCTCCTCCACTAACATCAAGAATATAAATATTTTGTTGATGAAGACCATCACAAAGTTATCAAAGTATGGCTGAAAGATCATATTCATGAGTCTCATGAACACTGTAAGGGCGTTGGTCATGCCTAATGGAATAACCATGAACTAATAGTGTCCGCACTGACATCTAATGGTCGTCTTCTGCACATCCTCTTCTCGTACCTTGAGATGATGATAACCCGATCAGAGGTCTATCTTCAAAAACCAATGGGATCCCTTCAACTGATCGAAGAGATCATCAATCCTCATAAGTGGATACTTGTTCCTCACAGTCACCTGGTTTTGGCACTTCTAATCCACACAGAGCCTCAAAATTCCATCTGCCTTCTTGGAAAACAAAACTAGGGCTTCCCATGGAGAAACACCAGGCCCTATGAACCCCTTAATCTATAAGTCCTCCAGATGTACCTGTAACTCACGAAGCTCCACGGGAGAAACCCGATATGATGTTGTAGATATCAGTGTCATCTTGGGGTAAAGGTCGATATAGAATTCCACCTCTCTATGAGGAGGTAGTCCCGGAACATCAACAGGGAAGACATTAGCATACTTGTGCACTACTATAGAGTAGCTCAGACTCTCAACATCAAATACTCCAAGGAAAAGTCTAGTCAACTGACGTGTGATCAACTTCACACTCCTCCGAGAAAGTCCATCCTATGTTGAAAAGGATACCTTCTAATTGGTGATGGAAAACCTAGTCTGACCCTCTCAGACACACCACACATGGCACCTAATGCAGTCAATCTGAGCATGGAATCTAGATAACTAGTCCATACCCAAGATGACGTTGTAAGGCCTCAATGCCACTAATAGAAATTCGGAACTGAATATCTCACCTCCTAGATTAATCTCACACTACCAGAACTAGTGTGTAATTATTGAATCTTCTCCTGTAAGAGTCTCTAATCTCAAGGAATAAGCCAACTACTCCACCAGAATATTTGAGCTCGAAATGAGAGTCATGGAAATGAATGAGTGACTTGAACATATGTCGATAAGTACTACAACTAAGGTGGAGTAGATAAATATTATACCTAAAATAAACTCTGGAGTTTCGTGGTTATAGGACACACCGGCCTGGAGATGAGAACATCCCTATCCACCTACTCCCTATCGTCGGGGTGGACCACATAGAAGTGGCGACAGTTAAACCTCAAGTCACCACCCACGACCTCCTGCATGACCTATTCCTCTAACACTTATGTCACCCTGGAGACCTCCTCACTCGAATATCTACCTCTTCATCAGTGGTCCCTCAATCATCTTCTTGTCTTCTGTGTAGTTGTTCAGGGAGTTGGGAGCCATGTGACCCTGCCCACTGCACAATAAGCATAATCTGATTCATTGCTGGGATGATATCCCTCATGAGCCTCACACCTCCAAACCTAAATCATGGGGTCATCCTCCAGAATTTATGGTCCACTTAGACCTCTGTGTCATATGAATACTACGAGCCCCAGATGACTCTCCTATGTGTCACCTAGTAGTAGGTGTCACCATCAGTGTCTGCTCAACAAGGATTCTCTCTATAAATAGTGTTCTATTTAGCACTCCAGCATGCATTGGGATGCTGATAAATACCATTGATTCTCTATTCTCCCTTCAGAGTCCCTTCTTGAAGGTTTTGGCCCTGAAGAAAGGGTGATGCACCATGTCATTGGAGTAGCTTGAGAGGTTGGTGAACCTCGATGATTACTGGGCCACGGTCAGGCTGAATTGCCGCGACCTGCTGGCCTCGGCTACTACCTCCAGTAGTGCTTCTAGGCACTGCCCTTGTCCTGCACAGTCAGCATGGGCTGATCGCCTCTGTCCGCAAATGGCGCACGTCGGTGTGCCACATCCCACTTCCCGTGGCAGGTCGCGCTGTTCTCCTCCAGCCACCGCCTGCTACCACCGACATTGTGTGCTGATGGTTTCTTCCAAAGCCCACCAAATGTGCTCCGATGGTCTGTTCTTGGTACTGTCAGCAACTACGAGGCACTTGGGTCACCTTCACTGCATCGTTTCTTCTTGTTTCATACTGCTGCTCTGTTTGGAAAACCATTCTAGAAAATTTATACAATTACTGATGAGGCAGAGGGTTTGGGCCTTTTTCATTTGGCCTGCACCCTCTGTGTTAGCATCATATCAGGCGTTCAACAAGTTATCTCATAAATATTAACTTCACAACAATCCCCCTACCTAGATAAGACAATCACTGGCGACAATGGATAGAACTTCCTTTGATGTTGTTGTCGGTTCATGATTCGCTGGTGATCATCCCCACTCACTGAAATCGGTCTCATCCTCCCGATGGATGGCGTCATGGAACCTTTCCGAAGCAACATTGCTTGGTGAAGTCATGCCAGCACCCCACCATGATATCTATATAAATAGGAGGAAGAAGAGGTGGGTAATTCTCCCAAGAATATTTGAGTTTAATTTACTTAAGGGTCCTCCCAAATTATATACAGTGTGGTTACAAGTAATGGAGAGTCAAGGAATTTAATGGATTGACTTGTCATCAGTCTCTCCCCATCCACTAGTCCGTAGGAGAAATGAAAAAAAGAGAAATAATATAACATTGTTATTTTATTATTCAATTAAATTTCCAAGCACTATCTTTTTCTCCCAACATTTTTTGGTCGAATTGAAGTGTCCCTTAAGAGAATCTTGGTAATACAATTTCAATGGTGCCCTCATATTTTTAATCGGAACCCCAGTTTTAATGATAGAAAATGCCACCCATGAATTTACTAAACGTAAATTAAAAAAAACATAAATTTATTCTAGGCAGACCAGGCCTCAGAATCACGAGCCATAAATTTTTACAGACTCCTAATAATTCAATATACTTTTAAAAAAAATTACATTGAAGATCCATGCCTTTAGAATCTGAATTGAGATCCTCAAGAATTATAAAATTCTTAATGAATGTTCATTAATTCCTAGGGGATAACAATAAGGGTATTTTCATTCCACTATAACAGATGAATATGGATGGGAAGTGAATCAAACCATTCAATATTTGAATCACTAGAGGGGTGGTACTAGTGGGGATCACATCCAAGGTGTTCTTTTATGGTATATACATTATTTTTTTGATACCTTTGTTTTGTGGATTAAATATTTTTTTTTAAATTTAATTTTTTCGTGGGAATAAGGTGGTGTAAAAACGTCTTATGTTACGGATAAATTGTGTTCCACCCTAGTGGAAACTGTTCAACCCAAATATTGGTAGTATCCGAGCCACATTTCAAAGCACACAAGGCATGAGACCCTTATATGATAATGATCTGAAAAAGATATTAATACTATCCAAGGTGAATTACTAGGTTCATGGGTGATTACAAATCAATAAAAATCATGAAAAGTATCCCTCCTCTTTTAAAAACATGTCTCATAGTTGGTGCATTGTATGGAAGGCCCTGCATCCAAACCATGGGGCCTCCCATATTAGTAAATTTTATGAAATTCAAATTATAACAACCCCATTTTTAACCCTATGACCCTTATCTCACACCCCATTTTATCCCCACCATCCCTCTAAACACCTTTCCCCATCTTCAAATCCTCTTAACTTTAATTGTTTTTTGGATTTTTGGTTTTTAATTTCATAAATCACATGTTAACTCTTACTATTTTCTCAGCATATCTACTCCTTCTCTCACCTTTATTTATTCATTGGTTATGTTTCATTAATACAATTATTTTTCCTAAATTGGTATCAATATAATTCCAATATGTTGAATATTTATGTTTTTGAGTGATATTACTTCTTTAGGTTCTTTTCTTGGTGTGAATCATGGTTTCCAATCAAGTTTTCAGTGATTTCTATGTGAAAGAAGATGTTTCCATGCTTATCCATTATTTTATAATTTAAATATGATATTCCTATTTTCTCAATTCATTATAAATTTGTCTATTTCTATGTGAAAAATGTTATTTTTTAAAACAAAGGCATGAGTATGGTTTTAAAATAGTGAAACCCCATTAGAAATGGTGTGCATTAGATTGTGATGTTTTTTATGTATTGTTGATTTATGGTTCAATAAATGGAAAATCACATAGTAATATAATGTATCTAGTTTGAATGTAAAGGCTAACTTCTCAAGGAATTATCTTTCCTACCAATAATGATTATAATAGAACACTAATAAAACATTGATAATGTGGATTGGTTAGACCAAGAAAGAGACAAACCATCATGTTCAGGTTTGATTATAGAGAGTATTAGGATCCTAATTACCCACTAATCCTAGATACATAGGTATTTATCATGGTTATTATGCTATAGATTTTGTAGTATTACATTATTTATTAACATCTAAATAATTATAAATTTTATGAACATGATTCATAAAATAAATTACTTTTCTCCATTTTCTACAAAAAGAAAAATTACAATTTAAATTTTTTCGTTGCATAAAAATAATCATGTTTATATGTATTAAAATGAATATTTTTAAAACCATTTAATTGGTATCATACTAGGAAAGTGATCTCACACCATATATACACCCCTAACTATATTTAAACCACGTTATTTTTGACATAGGTAAAATTAAGGCCTTCTAGAGATGTGGTAATAGTTTATCTTATACCAAATATTCTATGGTAGGTATTGGTGGAGGATTCATGATGGTCTAAACCCATATGTAACATGAAGGTATTGTAATTCCATTTTATTTCTATACCTTTCGTTGTTTAATTTTAGGTACTAGTTGTTAAAGGATCATATTATGCTTGAATTGATTCCTTTATCTTGTATATAATGAATTTTGATGGAGGTTTGTAAATATTTTCTACTGTTGGTAATTATTTACATGCAAAAAAACTATTCGTAGAAGAGTTTTACATTTCCAAGGAACTTGTTTACAACTAATAACTATTATGAACACCTTTTGGACCATTTCATAGACGTGTTGGGTGTTGGGTTGGATGGAATCCAATTATGGTTCATGAAAGAATTGTATTATTGAAGTTTATTCTTTACTTTTCTGGTTATGAAATTTTTTGAGTCTTGTTATAAAGATACTATGAATTTTTAGGATTAGTGATCTAGTTGTGAGTGTGGTGTTTGGAAAACACATCATGGGATAATTGTTAATATAAAAAGTTATGATTTGTATTTGTTTTGAATAATCCCTTAGGTGTGGTGCACCGACTATACACTATGCATGGACCCTGAGATTGGATGGAGTGGTTTAATTTGATTCTTATGGTTGTTAAGGTTTTAATTTGGATTCATGTCTATACGAAAATCATATTACTATTGAATTAGTCATGAGAGGTTTATTAATGATTTATTTTGTTTTTTATAACTTGTTTAGTACCATGAATCCATAAAGACCTCTAAAACATCCATGAGATGAGGTTATAAAAAATAATCTCTCACTATTTGATCAGTGTTTGGTAGAAGTAGTTGTTTTGGATAACATAATTTTTGGTCTGAGTGGGTGATCTAGTCATGGTCATACTAAAAAAACCGAACCATCCCAGAAAAGGCAATAGATCAAGTGTTTCTCAAGAATAATAACCCCTTTCCCAAGAAGCACATACCCTATATAAGAAGAATTCTTAGTGGATAAGACTAACAATATCTTTGAGTTCACTAGTACCTTGGAAAAAGCATTGTTAAAATGAGCTTTAATCATGTTGGAAGGACCTAGTCATATGTTGTGTGAGTTAATTTATAAGGTTGGTAAAAATATTTTTTTGTGATGGAAGGAATTTAATGCCACTTTTAATGAGTATTACTATATTGAAAATTTAACACATTCTATGACATGGGAGTTGAAAGATATCAATCGAGGAGAACGATTTATGATGGAGTGTGCTAATAGTTTTTAAGAGCTAGTATTTTTTTCTCCTACAGTGGTCTTTAATAAATAGTTGAAGGCCCATGGGTCGAAATGGAATTGTGAGTTTATGTTTAATCCCAATTTTTATTATTTATGTTTAAGATTATTATTGACGTTTTTTATGGGGAACTAATGGAATAAATAGACTAATACTTTATGTTTGGATTTTATGGGATAACTCTTGTTATGGGACATGGTAGTGATGAAACATTTGAATAGAATAGGATGTGTGAGGAGCAATGAGTGAAATGCGGTGGGAGATCTGGATACCCCTCCCAACCACCACTGTTAGTAGCTTCCTATTGGGGATCTAACATGTTCAATCAATGTGGTATGTCTAGGAATATATAGTTTTCATGTATAGATCCACCTAAAACATTACATTGGTGTGGGATCCCTGTTCACAGGAAATGATTTCTTTAGTGTGGTCACCCTTTTTAAATTATTACGAGTTTTGGTTGTATATGGATTCAGTAGTTCTATATGGTACATTTAGATCTATGGGATCATGACCAAAAGCGTGTTTTGGAAAGGTATTTTCATAATATAGAAAAAATTATGTTAAGGAAATTCAATGAGTTAGAAGGCAACCTCATGTATCAGTAGAATCAGATCACCTCAACATTATGTAAAAGGCACCAATGAAGTCTTATGCAGGGAATCCAAGATATTGAGGTATTAAGTATTATTGTGTCCTCATAGTGGTTGTTTTATTTTATACATGTGATTATAATTAATTCAACTTTTCTATCTAGGTATATCTATAAAATATTTAGGCTAAATTTATATCATTACTACGGAGTTAGTTTATCTAGGAAGAGGGAACAAGGCTCTAGATTTATATCTAATGTTATCACCTTATCAGGGGTTGAGTTCGTATGGAATTTCCTTATCCATTAAATATAATGTTTCGATGAGATCCTAGGAAAGGGTTAAACTACATGATTAAAGGAATATATCAATTTTTTGGTGGTAGGTGACTTTCATTGTGCCCGCTGGGAGTACTCGTATTTTTCTAGGTGAATGGAACCCATAGTTTGGTTGAGCTAGACTTCATCTTCCAGTGCTAGGAATCATGTTTTGCGAAGGATTTTTTCTAATGGTAGTTGATGATGATGATGGATATGGGGGTGAGTTTCCTCCCATATTAGATGAGTATATTGAGGTGTTTCTATAATACTTCTCTATTTTACATCCAAATTCGTATGTGGAGTTGAACATCGATATAGTGACGTGGACACATCTGATATCTCTTGCCTTATATTATATTCCATACATCAATTTGAGGGAATTAAAGATATGACTATATACATTATAATATAATGTTTTCATTCACCCGATCATATCACCTTGGGCCTCCACAATACTATTTTCTAAGATGTGTGATGGATCCCTATAGATTTTCATTGATTATCATAAAAGGAATATGGTTATAATCAAGAATAAATACCCATTTATTTGAATCTATTTACTATTAGATCATCTTATGTGGGAAATATGGATTTCCATGATTGATCTACACTCAATGAATCATCATATCTTGGTAAGAGAATTAAACATTACCAAGAAATACATATGAAGTACATATGGATATTTTGAGTATTTGGTAATACCATTTTTGTTCTAGAATGATTGATGGTATTCACGACCCTTATGAATTGGGTGTTTCATTAATACCTTGAATTCTATATAATGTTATTTTTGGATGGAATTATGGTCAATTGTCAAATAAAATAGGAGAATGTAAATAATAAAATAATTATTTAGATCATGATTTAGGATCACCATATATATGGAAATATCATTGTGTATTTATTGGATTTGAAATTTTAATTTTTGGGGAATTTAGTTTTGGATTATGTAGTTTTAGTAGATCCATAGAAAACTAGTGATGTGATTTCATGGGTATATCAGAAGAATGTATTTTGTATTAAATGATTCATAGGAATGAAATGATATTAAAGGCGGGGTTTTATGTATTTATCACAGTTTCCCCACTGATGATAGAACTTATCAGAAAGGGGGTCAATTTCATCACGATTCTCAAATTAAATATATGTTTTAAGAAGCTCAAGATGCGATTAAACACTTACCCAATTTTTATTTTACCATAATATGGAAATGATTATGTTTTTTGTGATTATTTTTTTTGTATTAGGTGTTTGATGATGTTGGGATATCATGTGGGGGCATGTGGTTCTCTACAACTCTGACCAAATGAAATTAATTTCCCAACCCATGAAATTTAGCTGGAGGTAGTCAGACATGGATTAAAATCATAGAGTCACTATCATTTCAGGGATAAATTCAAAATCTACTCAAATCATAAAAGTTTGGAAATCATTTTCTCCTAAAAAGACATCAATATGAGGGAATTCAGATAGGTTGAGTACCACAAGAAGTTTTACATTGATATTTTATACACCCACGGAAAAGGAAATGTGGTAGCTAATTCCATATGAAAGAATATTTCAATTAAGGAATTGATTTAATTCAAGGATGAATGGAATCGTATTGAGATTTTTACATTCAAACACTTGGAAACCAAGGGGAATGGTGGAAGTATGTTCCTAGCAACATTTATGATTATTCCTCCTCTTCTATAACTGATCTAGGAAGAGACAACCAAAGATAGGCTATGAAAACAGTCAACAAAACTCCATAATGGTAGTTAGGTTCCTAATGAATTTTTGAGGAATTATAAATGGATAAATTTCATTAATTATCATTTCATGGTTTCATATTCCCCATAAAATATGGTGATGTAGGATAGCCACCAATCATAGTGAGTCATTCAATATAGGAACACTAAATTATTTCTTATATGAGTCACATGATATATTGGAAAGGTAAGAAGTATGATGTAGAAGACATTTAATCTAAATTATATACATATCAGTATTTTAATAATATCAATATAAACCCACAAGAATTTTTTTCACTACCTATTTCTAACTAGAAATGAGATGAGGACAGTATGAAATTCATCATTGTGTTACATGATACTTCCAAAGGATGGATTTCCAATTGAGTGGTTATTTACCATCAAACCAAATCCACCAATTTTATCATGATAATGGTTTCAATTATAGTGAAGTATATTGGTGTTTTTATGTCTAATAAATTTTAAGCATTCATGGTGGGTCGTTATATGATATTTACAAAACGGTTCACCATTTTATCAATTGATTATGTGAAGGAAATAAATAAGAAATTGGATTGAATGTAAACATCATTATGGAATATCAGACTCAAATATCTAATCAGATAGATTAGGAAAACAAAATATTGGAATAAATACATCATACATGAGTGTTGGATTTATGAGTCTCTTCATACAACCATGTCAAATTGGTGGAATTTCGTAACAACAATAGCAATCAATACTCAATCAGAATAGATCCCCTCAAAAACATTATGGTTGGCCATGGAAACTATGTAAATAATGGATGGACGTGGATGATAAATCTATGATATACAATTGACATTTGTAGGATATATATAAAAAATATTGAGAGATTATGTAATAGTTTTTATAGTACAAAGCATCAATAATTCATATGATGATTAGCGACATCGATCCTTAGAATTCTCAAAGGGAGATCATTTAATTATAAAAGTGACATGTCACCTCAATTACTATTAACTTGATAATTTGGGTAATTTTAATTTGAGGTATTGTATATTGTTTTACATTACAGAAATGATTTATATGGTGTAATGTCTCTTGGGTTTACTTTCCTAGTATGTTTTGGCTCACATTGTGCTCCATGTCTCATAATTGAAGAGGTGTAACTCGGACCATTATCACATGTGGAGTATGAAGGAATTAGAAATGGAACCCTATTTTACCATGACTGAAAAAACTAGTATTTATTGTGAAATATCATATGAATGTACATCAATGGTGGTCCATTATTTAGTTTTATCCATTTGGTTTGATGACAACTATGAGCCCAAGACATGGAAACAAAATCTTGGGTAAAGGAGTGGTATTCTCGTTTTTTCAATGATAAAACTATAGTTTTTCTATCCATGAGTGGTATTTTTTTATAGATGGTAGAATATTCACATCTTCTGCATTATTTTTAGGAACATATTACATATTTTTTTTATTCTTACATGTATTTTATTTCTTAACCCAGTGTTTTTCATGAAAAATTATTGTCTCTAGGGGGACAGAAGGGGACACACAGTTAGTGCTTGGTTTGGAGAAACTATACCCAAAGATAGTGAAAACCTCGAAACCTAGATAATGGATCCTTCCTAGCCGCATTTCTAGGTACATGGGTATATGAACCTCCTGGGATAACATTGTGACCTATATAATGGCATTGTCTATGGTGAAAGACTTACAAAATGAGTGTTCACCCCTCCAGGAAAATTATTCAACCTACAAGATTTATATTTTCATAATTTATAAATATTAATATACCTAATTTTAATCTGATAAACCTTATATATATCCACATTCATCGAAAACTAGCCCCATGTGCACAACTCATCCACCTACACTAATCTTAACCTCATTATTCGGGGGCGTTTGGGATTGATTACTTAAAGAAACTCCAAGTAATATCTTCATTATTTATTCACTTCTACATTAAGGTTATCACCTTAGTTTTATATTGATTTCTCTTTTCGTAAACAATGTTGATGTCAAAAAATAAGTTAAAATCATTAATTTTGGTTGAATCATGATGGTTTGGTGAGTTCATTCTTCCTTAGTGACTTCTATTACTGAAAAGAATCATTTTTAATCATATTTAGGGTGATGTCAAGTGGATGGTAGGATGTTTTATGCGTTTTAAGTTTTTTTAATCATTAAACATTATATTTTTGTATCCCAAATTCATTATAAATTGTGTTTTGCATATGAAAATAGATGCTTTTTTGGAATGCAATTCATGTGTGGGGTAAAAAAATACTAAAACTCTGTGGAAATTTTGTGATCTGATATTGAAAACCTAGTGTAAAAATACATAGATATTAATTCATTTTTAATGAATATTCATTAAATTACATAATCAAATCTCTAATGACTATAACAACTAGTTTCTTTGGAAACACAGAAACATAAATACCAAACCATAATTGATCTACGACATCTCTCACTACCATCATCACAACTCAATACCATCTAAGAAATATCATATAAATTACATTTATTCATAACCTTGTGAGTGAAAACATAAAAAATGGTGAGATTAAATTCTAAATAAGAGTAAGAATGGGAGATAAGAATTCATAATAAGGGAACAACAATATGAGGACACGATAATGACATTTAAAAATAATACCCGGCATATAAATGATCAATATCTTGAATCATGGAATAAAAATTGGTCCTTATTAAGACATTAATCATAATAATATCAAATAAAATGATCCATGAGATCATAACATCAAAATAAGGCCTCATATTTTGTTTATACAAATAAAATTGAAAAAAAACACTGATTGGTCAAGGATCACTTCCATGGTCATCATAGAGGACAAAATCCTTTTATATACTAAGTTAACTCAATGTTCAAGACCTATCTTACTATACGTGGTTCAATCTCTATTCCAACCATGTACTCATATAATAATATAATTAAACATTCCATAAATTGTATCCCTTAACATATTAAACTATTTACCCAATGCATTGGTGGTCGATACAAGTCCCACCAATCACATAATGAAAATCATATTTATGTGTTCCAAAAGAACATAAAAATTATTCAAATCATAACATATGAAATTAAATTTCCATTAAGATAATTTCATCATATCACAACCTTTGGAATAAATACAAGATTCGTAATCATTTTATCATATAATAACTAGTGAAAAGAATTATGTTTCATGATAATTTTATCATGGTGAAACCCTATTAAGAGAAACAGATTCCATAATTATCTTACGATAAAAATGTAATCTAATAAGGAAAATTATTTAAATGTTATACTTGGAACATATCCATAATATGGGGAATGTAACACCAATTGATTTCATCTTATCAAGAGAATAATTTATACTAATCATATAATGTAATTCATGATGAAAATATCATATCTAATTTGAAAAAAATATTTTCAAGACATAATATTTTTTAAAATCCCTTTTTATTTTAAAATATATTTATATATAATAATAAATTCATTGAATAAAATTATTTTTCATTATTTTAGGAAACAATTACAAGATTTACATGTAGAAAAGAATTTTCATTTCACATTTATTGAAAAATCCAATTGGGCATTGTCTAGAAAAATAAATTATGATTATTTAAAAAAAATATAATAATTAAAACATTGGTAAAAATTTATTTTATAAATCAAAATATTGTATGAAAAAATTTGATCTTTCAATAGAAAACTATTATTTGGAAACAAATCAAAATTCTGACCGAAGAGAAAAATGAAATTGGATTTTAATAAAAATGTTTTCTTAACTGTATTAAGTTGAAATAAGTATAAAAATGGTACCATTATGCGAAGATATAACAAAAAATAATTTTATAATAAAATTAATTATAATTAATGTGTTTTAGATCATGAGATTTATATATTTAAAACTTAATCATAAACAATCTCGATAGATGATGATATTATATCATAACAACTTTACCAATTTTGTAACAATGTATCATAATCCCCATGATGGAATAAAATATAATTTAACTAGAAATACTATGAGGATTAATAGATTAATGATATTATATTTCAAATTGTATGTATACACATAACATGAAATAGTATTGTTGCATAATATAATGTATGTATCATAGAAGGAATGTTGAGACAAAAATACCATACTGATTTATTGAAATTTGAATTGTAACCCCTATGAAATATAGATACTAAAATAGATTTTTAAATATTAATAAATTTATAAAAAAAATAAAGTAAATTAATTGTAATTATACAAACAACATATAAGAAATAAGCGGTGAATATAGCATGTGTCTCATGAAAGTAAAAATTGAGAGAAAAATCTCTAACCTTAAATCTTGCATTTTTTCATACCTTTTAAAACATACAATTAATAAAATTTATTTTCTTATGAATATATAAAAGAAAAATTTTCATATCTTTCTTAAAATATATTACATTATTGTGACTTTATAACACCCATTTATTAATTATTTTAGGTTAATGTTATATTTTGGAAATAATCTGCTTTATTTTGGGCGTAAGTTTTAGGTTTTCATTTCACAGTGCTCTTAATTTGACCATAGATTCATAATATAATAAATTAAATACATTATATAAATAAAATATATATTGATTATATATTTATATTTATATTTAGTAATATATAAATGATAGAAATATGAAATTAAATACACTGTTTATGGAGACGGTAGACCATATATACACATCACAACTATTTTCATTTTCTTATTGGAATTGTGGAATGAAATTTATATGATATATTAACATTGAATAATATTTTTATGAAATATATATTAAATATTTTTATTAAACCCATATTTAATAATTTTCATGTATAATTAGATTGAATCATGTCGCTTCACAAGGTGGTAGTTTGTCGTGCACACGAACGACATTATCCTATTCCTAATAAATTGAAATCATGATGTTATGATTGATATAAATATTATATAAGAATAATAACTACATAAAAATCATATATATCACATTTAAATAGTAATAATTACTTTATAACCATTTTTAGAGGTGGAAATGTAAAAACAAACAACATCAGTTCATGAGGTGGTAGTTCTCCATACACATAAATGATGATTTCGTAACACATTTATTTTAAGAGGATATTATTATAGGTAATTAATTTATCATGATAACTTATAAGTATATTTAAGACACTATGTTTATTGTATAATCATTATATTAAAATAATTAATTTTATTTAATGAGGAAATAAAACAAATATATTTCTTGATGAATGTTACCTCTTCTTCAGACATTCTCCTTTTGTTATTCCAAAAATTCTTCCCTGCAAGGATTTATGAAAAAAATAACACTTTTAATACGATGGGAGGGAATTTGGAAAGTTATATTTTTATAGGATGGTATATTCAAATTATTTTAGTTGTTTGAATAATTGGGGATAATGAGTTATTTTTTGAAATTGAGGGGGATTGACATTTCTCTAAATAACAAAAATCACTCAATGTTATGAGGTCTCACATAACTCAAGTTCCAAGAAAAGTGAATTATAAATGATTTTAGACCTCATTTGGTCTATAAATACTTCTTCCTAAAAATAAATACATTTTTATCATGTTATTCCTTAGTCACTATATTTTATCAATTTTTTATTTATAGTTTTTTACCAGTGATACTTGTTTCTTTTTACTTACCTGGGTAATTTATATTTTGATAATAAGATTAAAATAATACATATTAGATAATTTACACCAACTATTTCTAAATATGAAATAAAATTTAATAACTAAAAATCAAATGGTTTTGTAAAATCTTCCATAAAACAAACGAACATAATGCACAGAACCCTGTATTAACCGCTATCACAGAAATTAATTTTAATCGTTTTCACTAATAAATATTGTCAAAAATTATATTTACCTTTTTATATAATTTAATTTATTCTTATTTAAAAAATTGAATCCATATTTCTATATATTATTCGTATTATTTACATATTTAAATTTGAAATTAATACCATAGATGAAATGATAAATCGAGTTTTTTAAGAGAAGATGATAAATAGTTTACAATGTTTTTGTTTCCAATTTCAATATTTAATTTATTATAATGATATAAATTGGATTAAAATAGGTATAATTGAACTAACTATACTTTAAAACAAATTTTAAATATACTATAATTTTATAAATTAATTATGCGAAATGACAGTTTTAAATTACAATTTAGAACATTTCATTATTTATCAAAAAAATGAATCATTTTTGAAAAATCAAAAAAATTAAAACTCTGATAATACATATATCACAAATTTTAAAAAATAATTATAAAAAAAATTTATAAGTGATTAAGAAAATTAATTGTATTATTGATCACGAAAGAGAGAAAAATAATTTTTGGGAAAATAATATTTTTGAAACTTATATCGACATTACAAAACAATTAGTATTTTATTAATAATATTATTTATTTATATAA
This sequence comes from Viscum album, assembly GCA_963277665.1. Lineage (NCBI taxonomy): Eukaryota > Viridiplantae > Streptophyta > Magnoliopsida > Santalales > Viscaceae > Viscum > Viscum album. Next base: position 911,689,589 of record OY728148.1, read on the forward strand.
AACCATAATAATTATTATTGAAAAATTATTTATTAATATTAATATAAATGTGTTTAATTTTTAGGATATAATGGGAACATTAATAATATATCATGGTTTTGTAAAAATTTAATATTGTGTGCAACTGAATTTTAGTCGGTGTTGCATATAAAGAAATAATAACATGATATTTCATATAAAGAATGATTAAAATTTCAAATAATGTAACCAAATATAGCAAACTAATTTATTTTACTCAAAAAAATTCATAATAAATCCAGGGTGTTACATTCTTCACCCCTTTAAATGAATTTATCCTTCAAAATTCATCACTCTCATACACACAAATGTGTATAATTATACAACATTTTATCCTCATGTACCAAAATATGTTCCTCAAACTGGAGTTTTCACCAAAAATATTTGGCTAGGTGAGCGGTGTTTTTTCATAGAACATTCTCTATGCGATCTAGAATCTCCAATAATTGTTCCTCAGAATATATATCGTTCTCTTGTAGTTTATCCTATAAATTTAGTACATGTTAAGGGTTATGTATTTACAGACATAGGAGAGAAACATGGGACACATCATTGTCTTATGATTTTTTTGGTGGAAACTCCATGTAAAAGGATATCATGCTGATATGATTAAGAATATAAAATGGATTGATATACCAATGCCTTTTTTCCTTTCTTTATAAATATCATAAACATATTCCATATATACATTCCTAGAACACCTTATCACCAACATAAAATTATAGGTCACAATGGTTATTATATGCCTATAATTTATGTCTACTCTTATATGCCTTGATGTGATACTAAATGGATCTAACCATCGCTAAAAATTCATTAGCCATATCTAGTCACAATATATTTGTTTATATAACTAAATACTATCAATTTGGATCTCTACATTTAATTCCATTGGGTGATTCAAAAATAAATATATGAATTTTTGAGTGAAAGATTTTATTTTACTAAAACCCAACAAGAGGAATGTGTTGATCCCAACAACCATTGAAATCTAAAGAACAACATCTCAAAATTACCTCTAGTGTTTCATTTTTTCCTTTGATATTACCGTATTTCTAATGATTATATGCCGCATTGAAACTGAAATCTATAAAAATATCTTAATAAATTATTTTCTTGAATATTTATGTAAACCTCAAATCCTTATCACATATAATAGAATTTGGTAATCTTTACAACCTTATAACATAGTTAATGTAAATACCGGGAAGATGATCTAGAGGGAATTATTCTCCGATATAGATGATGCGTGTAGTATTATTAAGGTGATTGACTATAAAACATATTAAATTATTTCTTTTAGATGTTATGGGGAGTCTAATGAAAAAATCCATGGTGATTTTTCCCATTTCAATTCCAGTGTGAGTAATGGATATAAATCCACTCATAAAAATTCTTTTATCCTTACCTTACTGGCATACCAAGTCTTGAGATAAAAACTATGTGATATATATCTACAATATATCCACCTCGATGTACTTATTTTAATAATTATACATATTCATACATCATAGAAGAATAGATAATGGAAAACTATGAGTTTCCTCTAACAGCTCTTTTATCATATCTGGTATAGAAGGAACACGTACATAGTTCTTGAACATTTTCCATCAATATTGTCCAAGGTTAAACATAGGAACATTTATAACCTTCTATTGTATCTCTATATCCTCCTTTGAATCATATTTAATATTCAGTTGGATATATTCCTTAACATTCAATTGATCAAGATAATATATTCCCCCTTTCTTTTGGATTTCCAGTTATACCCTTTGTAAATCATGAAATATTTAATATTTTGTAATCCTTATCATCGATGAGCTACCATGATCCCATAAATTAAAATAATAACCATCTTGATAAAATTTTCATTATAGTAATGTATTGAGAAATAATTATCATTAATAACATATGACCATCTTCCATGGCATATATTCATCTCCATTTATGTATAGATATATAGGAATGTTTTGTGATTGGTATATATATTAAACTATTCTCCATAATGATAATTCATGCATCTAATTAATGAAAAAATGGTGGTATCAAACTAAAAATCATGAGTTGGATAACTTTTATCATGAATCATATATTTTCATGAAGAATAAACTATAACGATTTCATTTTTTATAAGAAGCCATCCGAATCACTTCTTGGTTGCATCACTATAGATTAAAAATCATTATCCACTATAAGGTAAAGTTGGCATGTGTTTACTGACTAGCACTCACTTTAGTTCCATGAAATTTCTTCTCATTCATCTTTCCAGTGGAACTTGGCTCCCTTCTGAGTTAACTTGTTCAGATGATCAGATAGTCTTGAGAAGTTCTCCAAAAACCATTGATAATATCTAGCAAAACCATGAATGCATCATATATCAGTCACAAGGTTTGGTCTGGGACAACATTAAATATCCTCCATTATTGATAGATATATTGATATACCATATCTGAAGATTATATGCACCACAAATAAATCATTATGCCAAAAAAATTAAAACTTAGTAAATTTTCCATATAGTGTTAGATTTATTAGTTCCATTAATACAATTCACATGTAATTATAATTTTCTTACATTATCATTAAATAGAGAATAAAATAAACAATAATTAATAACAAAAACTGATAAATTTAATATATAATGACACTTCTCATTAATTTCATAAATACCGAAGGAGAATTACCAATACCAAAAGTCATTAGTATATAACCAGAGTGTCTATTCATTATATGGAATTTTTTCTTACATATATCAACATTCCTGACCATCAATTGATGATATACCAAATTAAGGATAATCTTATAAACCTATTTGGATCCTTGATGATGAAAAAACATCATCGATATAGTTAATGAGATACTTTTTCTTAATTTTGATATTTTTAACAGCCCAATAATCAATGGAGAGTCTCATTAACCCATCATTATTTTTAAAAAATGAATAGCTGCACCCCAAGGGGACACAAATGGCCAAATGAATCCCTTATCAATGATTCCTTAGAGATTCTTATTTAATTCTGGTTCTCAATTGGGAAAATTATATTGGGAGTCTTTGAAATATGTGTGAAATAAGGTATCGATTCTATTAGAAACTCAACATCACATTTTTTTGGTTGAATAAGAAATTATTCGTAAAAGAAATAAAAAAATTCCTACACAGTTTTCATATCATTTATGTTAAGTTTATCTCTAACCATAAAAAATTAGCACTATATCGAAATGGTAATTGAGATATTTAAATGAATATATTCTTTATAGTATGTCTATTCTTACTTCCATGTTGATTGACGATCCTGGATGGTATGGAATATCAAATGTTACTCCACTAACATTATAATTTAAGCTTTATTTATATAGAGAAACATAATACATGCCTTATAAAACAAAAAAAACCACCATAAGATGAATAAATAGATATATAGGAATCATATTAAAAAAAATCATCAATCCAAAAGAATCATAGCCATTATATGTAATCATCACACCATTTTGGGTTTTCACTACTAATCCTATATCTAATCTTTTCTGTGGAATCCTAATACCAATAGAAAATTCAATAGATATGAAAAAATTTGTATAACTGGAGAAAAATAAGACAATAGTAGTTCTAGAGTCGATGGAATGTGTACATTTTACCATGTTGTCATCACACCCCTCTTCAAAAATTGTGATTGTAAGACATTTCCCCTATCCCAGGGCTTATGAAGTTTCTTACATCGATTATCATCTTTATCGCTTTGGTTTATTCACTAGATTTAAAAATTACCAATCTCCTTACACTTAATTCACAAAAGTGGGGGAGGTTAATTTTAGGTATCTTTCTCTATAATAACATGGTTAGAATAATTCTTCCCATCACATTGGAAATCCAATGCCCGATAACCTTCTCTTCTATAATGAATTTTTTTTATTCCCCATAAGAAAATTTCCTTCATGATTATTCCCAAACATTGAGAATAATGGAAATCACATATTATATTCTACATGGTTCATATATATTCATTTGGACACTATCTTCCATAATTTTTAAATCCATATGATTGATACAAAAATATAACCTCCATTTACAGTTTGATAACACATTGAACAATATATACCCAGATATTGATGTCTCTTATGGATAACTCCTTTTAATGACTTGATTTTAATCCACTAAATAATCTATCAACCATACCATTAATTTGGATGATAATTCTAGAAGCATACTTCACGTGTCTTGTATAGGTGCCAATGGAATCATTATCCTTTGGGTTCAACTCATGAAACTAAATATCAATCTTCATTCAAAGAATATAAGGAATGTAATTAACAAAAAATATGTTCTTGAACTAGTACCAGTCTATAGAGTCAATTTGTTTTTATTGCCTTGCATTTTTGATATAATCCCACCACTGATTAGTTTTACCTTCCAGTTGGTAGACATAGATTATTAAATATTATTTCTTCTAATACTAAGGAATAGAAAATTACTTATTAGTTGTACTGATACATTGTTCATAAACTAGTTTATCATTTCTTCCACTGACAGGACATAATATTTTCTTCACGATGGAAGAAATATAATATTATTCTCTACTTGGATCATTTGGAAGGTCAATATAACTCATAACTTTATACAGTCATGTGAGCAATGTGATGAGATTTTTCATTCAAACTCACAAATGTTTTTATTATAAAGAGGATATCTATTTCACTTTTCGTCACACTAGTCATTAATAAAGTTCCTTCAGTTTCCATCCATGTAAAAAAAACAGAAAACATATTGTAAGAAGTAATAGTCATAGTGGGGAACCAAAAATGTCATTTACAATTACTTAGAAGAAGTATAAATCATGTATCATTTTCCTTTAATCAATGAAAACATAGGTTTCAAATAGTTTATTCATAATCACATCCCATTTAAATCATTATGATGGTTGATAAAATATTATTCATTTTTGAAATCATATTCCCCAATAGTGTCAAACCAGGTATGTAGCACGACTGTCATGAACCAGGCCAGATCTTCATTCGACCCAATGCCCGACCTGGTCCGCGACATGGACCAAAGGGCGTTCCCGATCCCCACAGGCTGGCACAAGTGCCTGTGTATTAAAAATAAACATGGGAACGATTTACCCAGATGAATAATTTTAAAATAGACAACAAGAAGATTAAATTGAAACTAAAAACTGAAAACCAAACAAACCCTTATACCAAGTTCATATTTAATGTTTACAACTTGAACCAAAAACCCAAAAGAGACTACACCCAAGGAAACCAAAACTCCAACACAAACCTCTATGCGACATGAGGAGTCACATCCCCAAGCCACCGCCACCAACCAACATGAGGAAGCTACCTACAACCTGAACCACCAATGCTATGCTCGATGCCTCAACATGGAAAGAAACAGAAACAAAATCTACATACACCCAAAGGTGTATGTAGGATGTGAGCTAAAATCCTAGTAAGATTCCACCGAGAAAAGGTTCCACGCACAATTATTAAATGACCAATACATTTGCAACTTCAATTGAAGAAAAAAAGTAAAATCTTAAACAACTTTTAGAGGAAAACAGGTTTTAGAGAAAACAGTTTTAAGAAGGAACAACTCAAATTAAAACACATGCACACAAGCACACACACTTACTTTTAAAAATAACCGAGTTTCACACCGAGGAGCGTAAAGTAACCAATGAGCACTAATATGGGAGGGGCCGCATGGGTGTTGGCTAGCTTGGGTCCCTATAACTTCATGTCTTAGTAAAGCGTGGCTTAGAAGGCCACGACCCTCAGAAAACGTGGCTAAGAAGACCACGACCCTCAGAATAGAATTTGTTTAGTTAGTGTTGCAATCGTCAGTCCGGCTAGTGAAATCGGGTCGAGTCACCTCCAGAACACTAGCCCACTAGTCTAGTCTACCCTCCTAGCTACCCGGGCGTCCCAGTTTGTGCTCAAAAAATTCCAAGTTCTTTTCACAATTCATAACAATATACTCAAACCATAAAAAATCCTACACACACCAAAACCACCATTTTCACACACAAAAATCCATTTAAAATTAGAAGCACACTAAAAATATCTCAAAAATAAATCTGCATCAGTTACACAACCAATTAAAACAACTGCACAATCAAAGAAATCACTTTCATTATTAAACACGCCACTAACTGAATTTATTAATCAAATTCCACACACGTCGTGTGACTTTAATCAACAAAAATATTCACACGATTTACCCAAAACAATTTTCACCCTTAATAGTTATTTAATAAAACAAATAAAATTTTTATAAATAAATTTTTAAGAGTAAACAACGCTTTACACACTAGACCGACCCAAACTCCCCTCACATAACCACACGCACACAACGCCCCCTCCAGAACCAAATCTGCATGACACACATGATTAAAGAAACCACCGGAAAAACTCTCCAACCCATTTGAAAATACGTCACACGACTAAAACAACGAAAATCCACTCAAATGCTCATTCATAACAGAACGTCTACCGACACTACCCCAAAACAAAAATTGCACCCCTTGCACATCCTAATAAAGTAATTTCACAACTTACAAAATGCTAGTGAATCGTCCGACATGGGTTTCCACGACAACAACATACTCATACCACTTAAACACACTAATAAACAAATCAAGACACACTAAAACTCAAATAAAAATTTAATCACATCAAAGAAACTAATTAATGAACTAACCTCAAAATTTTAAAAAAAATGTTAACAATTAACCAGAGATGGTTTCAGCATCAAGTACACATATTATTTCAACACGCTACTAAAAAAATTCGAAGTAAAATAAACGTCAATGAAAATAAACTTTTCACCACACGCATTAATTAAATAACACTATAAACAAATTAACCTTGCAAATTAATTAATCAAATAATAAATGGATGTGGAACCACTTACCTCGAATGTAGAAAAACTTCGCAACATGATACACAAACCCTAATCGCGCACCAAATTCGCCGCAAACAACTCAAATGGACTCTAGCGTCAAAACATCAATAAAATTTCACCAAAATTGAACTAAAGAAACACCAAACCATAACATGGAAACCTACCAAATGAAGAAACAACAAACTAAAGAAAAAAGCACCTTCAGAAAGGGTGAAAGGAGCTGGCCAAAGCTTTAAAGAAGCTGCCAGAGGTGTGAAGCAACGAAAAATCCGACTGGGAGGAAGAGGAGGTGTGGGTCCTTGTGGTCCGAGGCTATGGAGGCTTACGGGCGGTGAGGGAGGGTTGGACGCCGCTAGTAGGGGCGGCGCGAGGTGAGCCGGAGGGGGAGGCACTGGTTCGCCGTGAGGGAGAGGAGGAGCGGCTAGGAGGAGAGGCGTGCGGTGGTTCAAGGCGGCACAGCTTGGTTTGGCTGGAAGGGAGACGAAGGGCAGTCTGAGGTGTGGGCGTCGCGCCGGTGGTCGGAGCAGGAGGCAGCTTGACAGGGGAGGCGTGAAGGGGGAGGGGAGGTGTGGTGCAAGGCTGATAGGGTTCGGAGGTGGGGGGAGGGGAACCACGAACCAGGGGGAGAAAAAAAACAAGCCGTACATGGGAGAGAGAGGGGAAGAATTGAGTGAACAGAAAAAAAAGAGGGAAAAAAAGATAAGGAATTTAGAAGAAAACAAAAATAAAATAAAATAAAATAATGATAAATTAAAAATAAAAGAAACTACAAAATTAACTTAAAATAACAATACTATGTTAACAATAGCAGTAGTAATATTAGCGCCAAAATATGGTGTTAAAAAAAACATACAAGATTAATTTAAAAATACATACAACCTAATTAAAATCTTAACAAAGTTAATAATAGCAATAACATTAAAACTTACATGCTGAAAATTTTATGATCATTTTAAAAATGTAATATTATCCAACTAATAAAAATATTAGCTGAAATAATAAGAGGAAGAATAATCCCCAATAAAAATAATAATAATATTAAACAACTCTTAAATTAATTAATCATTTTTCATATTTTGCTTTTTTTGTTTAAAGTATTATTCAAATCGTTAATTAATTGATTACCCGCGCACCTGGTCGGTCGCACGAACATCTGAAGAAGCCATAAGGCTCTGCCCGTTCCGTGCGCATGCGCCAGTCACTACCAAGTCAAAAAATTCATTTATCATCAAAATGCAAAGACTCAAGTCGGACCTGGAAACGTGCGCGGGGTCGTGTGCAAGATCACACACACAAATAATAACACATAAAAAAATAATGTACGATTGTCATTGGGCGCTACACATGGTCACACGTACGGGCACACACCCATAAAAGATCACAAATCCCCTTTAAATTTGAATCGATTCAAACTGCAACTCAAAGAAAGACCTAAGATAAATTAAAATATAATAAGCGTTAGGTAGGGGTGTGACAATTCTCCAACCCATTTGAAAATACGTTGCGCGACTAAAACAACAAAAATCCACTCAAATGCTCATTCATAAAAGAACATCTACCGACACTACCCCAAAACACCAATTTCACCCCTTTCACATACTAATAAAGTAACTGCACAACTTACAAAACACTAGTGAATAGTCCGACATGGGTTTCCACAACAACAACATACTCATACCACTTAAACACACTAATAAACAAATCAAGACACACTAAAACTCAAATAAAAATTTAATCACATCAAAGAAACTAATTAATGAACTATCCTCACAATTTTTTTTAAAAATGTTAACAATTAACCAGATATGGTTTCAGCATCAAGTACACATATTATTGAAACAGGCTACTAAAAAAATTTCAATGTAAAATAAACTTCAATGAAAATAAACTTTGCACCACACGCATTAATTAATTAACACTATAAATAAATTAACTTCAAAATTAATTAATAAAATAATAAATGGACGTTGAACCACTTACCTCGAATGTAGAAAAACATCGCAACATGATACGCAAACCCCAATCGCGCACCAAATTCGCCGCAAACAACTCAAATGAACTCTTGCGTCAAAACATCAATACAATTTCACCAAAATTGAACCAGAGAAACACCAAACCATAACATGACAACCTACCGAATGAAGAAACAACAAACTAAAGAAAAACTCACTATTGGAAAGGGTGCAAGGAGTTGGTCGAAGCTTGAAGGAAGCTGCCAGAGGTGTGCAGCAACGGGAAATCCGACCGGGAGGAAGAGGAGGTGCGGGTCCTTGTGGTCCGAGGCTGTGGAGGCTTATGGGCGGTGAGGGAGGGTTGGACGCCGCTAGTAGGGGCCGCACGAGGTGAGCCGAAGGGGGTGGCACTGGTCCGCCGTGAGGGAGAGGAGGAGCGGCTAGGAGGAGAGGTGTGCGGTGGTTCAAGGCGGCACAGCTTGGTCCGGTTGGAAGGGAGATAGAGGGTGGTACGAGGTGGGGGCGTCGTGTCGGTGGTCGGAGCCGGCGGCATTTGGACATGGGAGGCGTGAAGGGGGAGGGGAGGTTCGGCGCAAGGCTGCTAGGGTTCGGAGGTGGTGGAGGGGAACCACGAACCAGGGGGAGAAAAAAACAAGCCGGACACGGGAGAGAGAGGGGAAGAATTGAGTGAACAGAAAAAAAAAGAGGGAAAAAAGATAAGGAATTTAGAAGAAAAAAAAAAAAAAATAATAATGATAAATTAAAACTAAAATAAACTAAAAAATTAACTTAAAATAACAATAATATGTTAACAATAGTAGTAGTAATAATAACGCCAAAATATGGTGTTAAAAAAACTTACAACGTTAACTTAAAAATAGATACAACCTAATTAAAATCTTAACAAAGTTAATAATAGCAATAACAGTAAAACTTACATGCTGAAAATTTTATGATCATTTTAAAAATTTAATATTATCCAACTAATAAAAATATTAGCTGAAATAATAAGAAGAAGAATAATCCCCAATAAAAATAATAATAAAATTAAACAACTCTTAAATTAATTAATAATTTTTCATATTTTGTTTTTTTGCTTTTAAAGTAGTATTCAACTCATTAATTAATTTATTACCCGCCCACCGGGTAGGTCGTACAAACATCTGATGAAACCATACGTCTCTGCTCGTTCTGTGCGCATGCACCGGTCACTACCAAGTCAAAAAACTCATTTATCATCAAAACGCAAAGACTCAAGTCAGGCCTGGAAACGTGCGCAGGGTCGTGTGCAAGATCGCAGACACAAATAATACCACATAAAAAACATTGTTCAATTACGATTGGGCGCTACACATGGGCGCGCGTATGGGAACACACCCGTATAAGATCACAAATCCACTTTAAATTAGAATCGATTCAAACTGCAACTCAAAGAAATACCTAAGAGAAATTAAAATATAATAATCGTCAGGTAGGGGTGTGACAACGACCCATTTTCATGCCCTAGTTCATAATCAAGTCTACCTCAATATAGCATTTTGGGGTTGTTAAAACAATGTACTTATATTCCAAATCAACATTCTTTTTTATTGTCTACAAATATTTTTAATTTCTTGGTAACCACTCACTCTATCCTTTAACACAATTCAATGACATTTTTTATGCATGTACTCATCCATAGGCTTATCCATAGACATGTCATATGGGATATCACTAATGATTCTTCATCCTTGTTTCTAAAGGTTAAATAAAGATGTCCTATGATACCAATTATAGTTACCTTGGAGTAAACATAAGTAAATATTAGATCATATTTTATTACTATTTATTACATTACATAAACACATGTTTGAGGATAGTAATATATTAGTGAATTTGGAAACAAAAAAACACTAAAATACAAGTGAGTTGTGTCGTATCCTACTAAAATATTAACTACTATCAATATTCATTGACAAATTATACATAATTCATACGTACATAACCAAGGGAAATTAATCAAAAGTAATTGTGAGATCAGGTTTAATATAAGGGTAAATAAGGTATATAATTAATAATAACATTCAAATAAGGTTATAATAACATGAGACTAATATTTAAAAATCATGCATTGTATATAAAATATTAATATCTTCAATCATGGAATAATAATTGGATGTTAATAAGACATGAATCATAAAGAAATCAAATAATATGAGCTATGAGAGCATAACATTGTCAAAAGGAATTGAATATGTGGCATAGAAAAAATGATAGGAAATAATTTTTATATTGTTCAAGGATCACTACCAATCCAATAAAACTGGAAAATTTCCTTTACTATATTGAGTTCCCGCTAGGATCCATCCCTAAATTATAGTACCAGGTATACTCCCCATTCCATCCATGTCTTACATTACTAGGTTCACTACCCATTCAATCCATTTTTATATATAAACATTTATCCAATGCATTGGGAGGAAATATATTGGCCCAAGATATCACTTAATGAAAACCATATTTATATTTAAAAATAATCATAAACATTAATCACATCATTACCCATAAATTAAATAGGCACCATAAACATATCATCATATCACAATCTCAATCAAAGATAGAGTTTTCATAATCATTTGATCCTAGAATATCCCATGAATAGATTTGTGCTTCACAATTATTTTATCTTGGTATAACATCTTCACGAGAAAAAAAAATTCCTAAAAACAATTATATCAAAACATAATCCATTCAGAGAAATAATATGAATGGTATCATTGGAACAAAATCATTGTAATATGTATGTTAAACTAACAAATGTCATCTTAGATAGAAAATAATTTTGAATTATAATTTGAAACATTTAATTTATAAACTATAATTTATTATATTACAATACACATTTAAAACATAAATAAGTTATAAAAACCTTTTTATTTAAAAATAACTATGAAAAAAATAAAAACAATATTAAAATAAATTATTAGTTAAATTTTAGAATATTATTACCATGTTTTAGAGGTAAAAATAAATACTACATTCACACTTATCGTAAAATCCAGAGGAGGATTATTTTGGAAAACTACATGAAGTTTATATTAATTTTTTTTAATAATATAAAACATGGGTAAAATTTATTTTATTAATCATAATATAGTAATAAAATAATTATGAATTTTTTTTAGAAAACATGGTTTTGAATAATAAAATATTTCTGGGAGAAAGAGAAATCATGTTAGATTTTTATAAAACATTTATCTTAATTGTGTGAAATAAAAAAGAATATAAAATTTTACCATTACCCTAAAATATCATTAATAACCAGAGTATTTGAAAATTCATGGCAAATATTGAGAATTATATCATGATATTTCAACATTGGTGACTAAATCATAAACAATCATGATCAATTATTAAATTGTAGCATAACATATTTATAACTTTGGTAACAAGGATTTTATATACCCATGAATTAATAACATATAATGTAATATTATATGATATGAGTATTAATAAATTATATATAATAAATATAAATGGGGTGGTATTTACATCTCAGGAAAGAATATAACTGAAAACATAACGTATGTTTCAAGGAGGGAAAATTGTGAGAAAACTCCCTTACCGATTTGTTATCTTTTGAATTATAAAAACCATAAAATAGATATCCTAAAATTTATGTTTGAATACCAATAATATTAATTATTAAAATCATACATTTCTTTCAAGGTTAGTATATTCACCACATATAAGAAAGAGGTGGTAAATATAGCATGAGTTTCACGAAAGTAAAGAAGTTAGACCAAAATACCTTACCATAAGTATTTAGTTCCATTTTACTCACTAACTCCTCTTATATAATAAATATATGTTTAATATAAATATATTACATGAACATATTAATATATATCATATCATATATCATTTTTTTATTTCCTCTTATTACCCATTTATTAATGATTTCATGTAAAATTAATGTTTCTGGAAATATCTTTTTTTCATGTTAGTTTTAACATGTCTTTTAATGATCTGATTACCTTGATTATGGTTTAATAATATCCATAAATTAATAATTGATATAGATATAATATATATTTTGTATATATGTATTTGGAGTAATATATTAGTGATTGAAATTGTAATTGAAATACATCGTTCATAGAGATATTAGGATATACATAGGCATGCATGATTTTTTCTTTTTATTATTAGATTGAATAATAAAATATAAGATATATTATCATTAAAAAATAAATTTTATAGTACATAATTCACATAGTTTCATTAAACCTGTCATTAATACCTTCCATTTATAGCATGAATGAATCACATTACATCACATGGAAATAGTCCACCATAGACACAAATTACATTATCGTATTCCCACATAATGGAAAGCATGATGGTGTGTATAAAATATAAATTAAAGAATAATATTAAACTAATAAAAATTATATATATATCTTATATTAAAAATAAATCCATCATTTTTACCAACCATGATAGTCTTAAATGGAAAAAAGAATGGCATCGGTTCCAAAGGAGGTTTTCAGTCGTAAACACGAACAATGATTGCCTTACCCATTTAATAAAATTGGATTTGATTGTTGGTCATTCAATTATCTTAATGAATATAAATAAATTAATGATATTATGGTTAAAATATAATGTTGATATTATTTAATTTCCCGTGTTTTAGGAAAAAATAAGATATATAAGTCATTGATAAATGTTAAATTTTTTTTGGTATCCTCCTTTGGGTTGAACTAGAATCCATACATGGATTAATTTAGGCCTAAAATAATGAATATAGAATGAATGTAGTGATTTTGGAAGGTTATTTTGGTTGTTTTTTTTAATCCAAATGTTGTTAAATGTTTTAAGTAGGTGTGAGACAGAGTTCCCTTTTATAATTCGGGGCGAGTGGAATTTTTATAAATTCCAAAAACCAGTCACAATTTAGAGGTCTCCCATACCTCTTGTTAGTAAAAAAGTGGTATATAATGGTCTTTAAGGATTAATTTGTTTATAAATACCACCCCTAATAAAATTTATACTTTTTAAAAAATTCATTCCATATTCATTATGTTTACTCATTTTTTTCTTTATAGTTTTTACCTAGGTAACATGTATATTTTTATATAACTAGGTAATTTAAAATTTATGAATAATATTAAAAATATATTTATTTTATAATTTAAACAAACATATTTTACATATAAATTATAATTCGTTAAATTAAAATTATATGTGAGTGAAAATACTGTTTCAAAACCGACGTATGTAATGCACAAAACCCCGTTTTATCCTTAACCATGATAATTAATTATAATTGTTTTCACTAATAATTATGGTAAAACATTATGGTGAAATTTTTATAGACTTTAAATTATTATTAAATCAAATATTGAATCCATTTTTTCAAATAAAATTAAAAAAAAATCTGAATTTATTTTTAAATTAATCCAACAGACCAAACAAGAGGGAATGTTTTAAAATATAATATGATCAAAAGATTACAATGTTTTTATATCAAAATTAAATATGAAATTTATTCCTATGAGTATTTATTCATTAATATACATATTATTTATCTAAATATACTTTAAAACCAATAATAAATATAATTTATTTTCATATATAAATTATGTCAAAATAAATTTAACTTTTAAATTTCTATATTTTTCAATATTCATTAAAAAATAAATAATCTTCAAAAAACCCCAAAATTTCGCCAAAAGATTATTTGGATATTATGAATTCAAGATTAGGTTTATTTTAGAAAGTTAATTTTCTAAAAGTTTCATATAATTAAATTTATTAGTTTTCACAAAAATACAAAAAAAGTTGTTTTCTAAGAAAATATTATTTTTAAAAAATATTAATAAATTACTGAAAATTATGTAATTTATTATCATTATGTTTCATTTATATTAAAAAATTATACATTTTATATAAAAATTAGTTATTACTATTCATATAACTACATTTAATGTCTAGGTTATAACATTATTGTAAATAACTCATCAGGGTATTATTGAATGTTAATGTTGTGAGTAACCAATGCTATGATAGTGTGTTGTATTGGTTAATATAAATATGGGGATATGTATAACAAAATCATAATATTGTGTACTATTTAATTCATTATATAGTAAAATTTTATTTATTTTTAAAAATAATATTTTATTAGAAACATAGTGTGTTATAATTGGCATGTGAATGATAGGTTTGTGATATATGGGAGCTTCATGTTTCAATAAATGGAAAATAACATGTGAATAATAGGCATCTAGGTGGTAATACTTGGAAATATATTCTAGTAATGAATTTCCCTACCAAGAGTGGTTACGATTAAACACCAACTAATAATTTTTTAAGGGGATTGCTTTCCTCATGGAAGAGACAAACCATTATATCCGTGATTTATCACCAGTAGTGTTAGGATAATAGGTACCAAATAAACATATATTATTAGTGATTTTTCATGGATATTATACTATATATTTTCTATTTTCCACCTATTTATGGATTTTATAATATTTTATAATGTTGAGAAAATGATTCCTCAAATAAGATGTTATCATCACTTTTACACAAAAATCTATTTTTCAATATAAATTAATTATTCATTTATAAATGAGAATGATTATTTATATTCAATTTTTTATAAATATAACCTTCTGGGTGGTATCCTTCAGAAAAAGTGAGATCACACCCAATATACACTCGTATGATTATGTATACCATTTTCTATCTAACTCATATAGAGGAAAGGACTTCTATAAAGGTGGTGGTGGTTTCTATTATTAGGATATTCTTCTTTGGTAGGTGTTGGAGGGGTGGAATGATGGTCTTGGACTGCATGTCACATGGATTTATTTTCAATCTAGTTTATTTCAACCCATTTTTACTTCAATTATTTCATGTTGTAATAATTAAATTCTCATCATGCACTTCAATTTTTTCCATTATCTTGTATTTTAATGAAGATGGTTATGATGTTAGTAAATATTGTCTGATGATATTTGTTATTCAAATGGTAGAAACCATTCCCATAATAAATTCATGATTCATAGATTCTAGTTTATAGCCAATGGGGATTGGGAATTCCCTTCGAGCCATGTCATTGGCTAGGTCAAGTGTCATGTTGAATGGATGTCTGGGTTGGTTCATGATAGTGGGTGAGAAAGCATATTAACCCAACTCAAAACATATATCCCATAACCACATTAGTCATGGGAATTGAGAACAAATTTGGCACATACCATTGACTCTATTGAAAACATGGGAGCCACCATTTGTCAAAATAATCCATAAGTTTGTGGACACTAGGATAATGGGTGATAAAGATTAGCCGGAAACATATACCATTAGGGGATACATTCTTGATCTAGTGGTTAATGAGGATCCATATTATGGAATTTCTAAATTTATCAATAAGATTCGGTGAAATATTTCAGAATGTTTTTAAAACCATTTGATTTAAGCTGTCTTGAATTTGAGAACATTGGGTGGGGCATCATTGAGAATGCATCAAACCAGTTATTTAGAATGATGATTCTATATAAGTTCAAGTATAGGTTCGGGTTCATGATATTTGATCAGAGAATATCAATATATAATATTGAATTAAATATGAATCAATCCTAACATACTTCTTCAACACGTAATGGTTGGTGACTGATACAGGTATGAGGATTCCTTATCGGGTGAAGGATAATGGAATTATCTAGTTTTACATCATGTAATAGGAACTTGAACCATATTGTTTAACATAATTTTATATGGATATTGGACACATACTTTAACGTCATATAGTAAGGATGAGGTTTCATGAGTTTACATTTATATAGAATTGAAAATGTTTTCATGAAATTTAAATTCATGTTACTAAGATGTGAAAACTACCTTTTATGTTCAAGAAACTAGGACCTATAGTGAGGTTGAGGTGGATTTTTTAGCCATGGTGGTCCTAAACCATATGAAACATTGGGAGAATATACACATTGTACAAATTCATAATGATTAGAACAAAAGAGGATGAATCCTTGAATTTTCAGTATGGAACGAATGAATAGTGAAATGATGTGAAAGGGGATTATGGAGGCCCATCACCACTAAGAGAATGTTGGACATGTTTTACAGAATTTAAGGTCATTATTCTTGGAACATAGAGGTACTGAAAATCTATTTAGGGGAACTATATCTATTTCAACTATGCTTGTGGGAATGTTTCACATCAACACCTAAGCTCTTGTCATCCATTCTTAGCATTAGAAAATGGATAAACAGGGAGTTTACCTAACTGAAATAAGGGTGGAATAATGGATGAATGAATTCATAATGGGAATTCTCTCACGATATCAAATTTGTTAGTCCTCATGTGATAAAAAATTGTGGAATAACACTAAGGGTGTTCAAAAATTACCAGAACAATGGAATGTGGAAAGGGAGATACATCGAGACTTCCTTTATCTAGACTTTCGAATGTTGCAGGATTTTCGGAAGGTAATGACTACTAACCACAGTCAAAACATAGGTCTCATAACCATGTCAGATGATGATGGGGTAAATAAATATAGTATTTACTGTTGATCATGTTTGAGACATGGGAACCAAGATTTGTTTCTAGGGTCCTTTAGGGCATGAAACTATGTAGGATGAAATCATGTTTTTTCCATGACCTATCACTATAGAGAGATAATTCATATGTGGAAGTATAATGAGAATCCATATATATAAAGTCTCTAATTTATTAGGTGGAAATGTAGTTCTATTTGGGGGAGAGTCAAATACCATAGGAGAAATATCAACTTGTGCTCGAATGTGATGAATGGACATATCATTTAGTTGGTGGTGAAAATGATCCTATGTAGTAATATCCAAGAAATAGATCGAATGATAGGATGTGAATGATACATTATATTTGTGTATCTCTACATATCCAATTAGATCTTGAATCAATTTATTCTTTTTTGATGGTTTTTGTGCAGTAGGAGACCAAAACCAATTTGGGGATCACTCTCATGATTGAGATATGGAAATTACATAGTTTTATACAATGTAATGTTGTCAAGAAAAATGTAGTTAAAATTCATGTAGTGAGGATGTTGGATACACAGTTTAACAAATTAATGATAGTATGAGGTTTCAACAGTTTTTGATTTTATTTATTTGAACTACATGTCATATAGTTTAATGTCAGACATGTAGGATGTTTTCTTATTGTTTTATGTCATGTGACTGAGAAATTTTCATACAATTTTACATTATGTGATTATGATGTTAGGCTTCCAAGATTAATCTATTATAGCTTGGACTATGAGGGTTCATGTAATGTACCTCTTTAGGAAATATGAATTTTTGGGAGGCATGATGTTCTCCCTATTAATGGTGGTCAATTAGTAAGAAAAATTAGAGTAGAAATTATGAATGATGTAAGGTCATTCATACTTGCGTCCCACATTTGGCTTCTTTTTCCATGGTTTCATTAGGATCTGTAGGGCCAATACCATGTAACCCTGATGAAAGTAAAGGTGGTAACAATTTTTTTGAAGGTATATGCCTCCCAATTTTGGTGCCTTTCTAGGTTATATGTTGCATGAAGCCTAATTTCTTCAAACACTTCCATCAAATTCAAACATACTTATTCCCTCTTGTAAAGTTTTTTCTGATCATCTGAAGTAATGGTAGCTAAACCATTATAGGTAAAACCACAAATGTTATTTACACTATGTATTATGGGGTAACAAGGGTAGAATTTCATGTTTTCAACCAATATAACCATAGGAAATTGTGGACATTATAAGGACAACTCTTCTTGTTTTGACCGACCATATTCTCAAGGAAATTAGATATGGTTATACTAAAAGTGAAAATTTTCCCATTCACCGAAGCATGATATAGGGAGGTATGGTTGAATTGGATGTTGTAATTCCCCATACTACAGAGGGACAAGAGTAAATTTTTTATTAACAAGATAAGATAGAAAATTCCGGATGTTTTCTTGAATCTATCATGTGTAATAATTTTTGGTGAACTCTATGTAGTCTTGGACTATGTTGGTCTAGAAGTACACTAATCATCAGATCTACTGGGAGAGATTCAATCCAACTTCATGGGCCCCACACAACCCAACATGGTCATCTAGTAAGTCCTAATTATATCATCTCGTTGGATGAAATTCAGAATTATTTCATCAAATCTAGGGCATTAGAGAGTTTACTCTATGTTGGGGTCATCCTTAATGGTGTGCATCACCACATGTCGAGAAATTCTATTTCACTCATCTTTGTTTAGTGGGAGGTTCTCATATTAGAAATACTCAACAAAAAAATCCATTCAATCATGTGATTTTTTGATTGAGGGGTAATTTAAGGGCCCTATTGAAGAAGTGACATCATCTAGTAGGATTATATACTAGTTTTCTTTAGTAGAGGTGATAGATGAAATGAATCTATGGAGGACCAGAAGGCTGACCAAATGGTATGGGTGAGGATATGTGAGAGAATTAGCCAAACCAACCAGTGAATCAACTTAGTCATTCAGGGGATGAGGAATACGAGTCTCATTTTGATATGATAGGAACTAGAATATTAGCTAATTATTTAGCTCTAATAAGGTTATAAGTTCCCAATTTTTTATTTTTCAGTCACCATTGATCTACTTGTTGACATGTTAAGAGTATCCCCTTACATACCTTCAGGGGACTTTATTTTCAACATAGATGTTGAGACTTGTGATAAGATCCGGATACATAGAATTTTTGTTAGTAAAATAATATAATAATTGTAACAAGTATAAAAATAAGGCCAAAATGGGCATCATGTATATGATTCCTAGTCTATCCATGTAGATTTTTGGGATATTAATTCTTATCTCAGTCAGGCTACGAGACGAACCACCAATGTGAATCTTTCAACATAGTACAGCTTGATTAACTAAGAGTATGGAATCATCTAGGAAGTCAACATCCACGGTTTATTCCCTAGGATTCATGTGAGTTACCAATAAATCTTCTAATATATTACCATTGATAGCCTTTTAGACGAAAACTAGATATTGAACAACTCTATGATTAATAACCATATTGCTAATCACCATTATGATATGGGTTGAGTGATGATTTAATTAAGTAGATCAATTTAGGAAACCAACTATATTTCACGGTGATACATGTAATGTTGCAATTTCTGAACTATGAAGAATAGGGCTATAAAAATATTATTAATTTAAGAATACATGGTTATAGTATCATGAAACATGAGGCCTCTATTATAGAATTTGTTTTCACTACCCTAAATATTCTTCTAATCCAGTATTTTTCCAAGAAACCACTCAAGGACGACCATATAAGGTATTATAGTCTTCCTTGGGAGGGGTAATATCATGACCAGGGGATTTAGAGGATGCTGCATAATTTATTCGAACACATTCACTAACACTTCATAACACTATTTTAGGGTTAATATTATCATGATACTAGAGAATGGTTTTTTATTTATCATTCGGGTTAGTGATTAATATCCTAATATATGCCAGATGGCCCTGGAAAACTGATAATTACCAGAGGGTTCATGGATGAGGATTCAAGCCGATTGATATGATCTTCTCTAGGTTTATCTTGATACCTCTATATCTGAAAAATAACTAGGTAAATATTAAAATATTTCACCAAATTAACACTTCAACAGGGTAATTTTAAGGATATGGGAGTAGTGGATATTGGAAATTTTCTCATTATCTCTGAGATGGTCCATATATATTAAGGATTTGACCAAAAAAATCACCCACATAACACTCCACCAACAATCTAAAGAGTTTCTTAATGATATGGTTCATGATGCACTAGTAGTTATCCCTAGAATTCTTCAATCTAAATGGAATCACTTGACAACAAAATTTCCCTAGGTTCCATAAAGGCTGGGCTTCTACATTTTACTAAGCCATCCATATTTGATTGTATCAAGAGTGACCATCCATGAAATACATGTCATGCACGTTTTGAATGGAAATTATTAGAAATTTTTTCACAAGGGGAAATAACCTTTTGGATTGTAGCTGTTAAGATCCCAATAGTCAATATATTCTTTGATGAGCCCATTCTTCTTCCTAGATAGAAAAAATGGAAACCATTTTAGATATTAGAAGCCCCTGGTGAATCTATATAACAACAAAAAAATTATTCAATGTAAATTTCAATCTTATAATTATTTCATATAGTATAAATTTCCTAAAATCACTTATATATCACAAAAACAAACATTATAAACGAATAATGAATTAAATAAGACGAACTTCTAGTAGTCATGGTACCTATACCGATGAAATAGTAACATGACCTTTGGAATAGTAATTTGACCCTTATGAATAGTACACTAAACAATAGAAATGTAACCTCACCTATGAATGTATAAATAAAATTTATCAATCTTATAAATGAAAATATGATATAATTATATCATAGTATATGTAAATAAATGTTGTATAAATTATTAATTAAGTGTTGATATTTTATAAAACAGAAGTTTTTATTTTTAATTTTTAATATATAAATTATTTAAAAAAATTAATTTTGTAAATTATATTCATATATTAATATATATTTTTTAAAATTAAAAGGTAGTTTTTTTAGATCCTAATTAAAATTTTAAAGTGTTACAATCTTAGTTATAATTTTAATGATGGTATCTTCCAGGTACATGATGAATTTAATTAAAAATTAATTTATCATATTTAGAAAATTATTTTCATAAAATGGAGTTCATTTATGAATTATAATTATAGAAAATAATTTAGGTTGATGATTTAGGATTTTCTAAAAGACATGAATTTTTTGTGAATTTTAAAATACTATAATTTACGATGAAAGCTAAATGCATGAATAATGGAGTCATAGATGATTTATAAAATATATTAGAAAAAAGTATGATGTCATCTATAATTATTCTAATATTTTTTGGGATAATTATAAACATATTCATTTTATTACGGAAAAATAATAAACTAATGAATAAAATATTGAGAAAACACCACTCTCCTATATAAATACAACCCCTCACCACTTATTCTCATCATACATATCAAGCATTAATCCGGGTCCAAATTCTGCCCAAATCATTTTAAAATATATTCCCCACGTCCAAAAGAAGACCAAAACCAATCCCCTTATAGAGGTTCTCAAGATATTGGATTCAAGAGGTAAACTCCTCTTTCAATTGTTTTAATTTCTTTTCATGTTAATTTATTTTCATATTTTCTACTCACATACCTTCATCCAAATTGTATGATAACTCCATTAAATTAAATATACTATAATTTTATTATTATAATGGAATTATCCACCATCATTTCATTCCCATCTACTTTTCTACACAACATGAAAACATCATCTCTGATGTGTTAATTTATCAAATTCAATGCAAATCCTATTTTAAATATCCATTTCGTCATCAAGACTAATCATAAAACCATTTTTATGGTTAAAAATGTTAATATGTTTATTTTATCATATTTATTTATTTTCATCCAATATATAAAAATTATATTTATTAATAAAATATACATATTAAATTTTGGTCGAAAAAACACCAAAATAATCTAAATGATTATCATTAACATCATTTCTTATTATTCATTCACATCCTCGATTAAGAAATGAATTATATAAGTATTTAATCTTATGAATGTTCATTAATAAAATTAAATTTCAATTATTTAAACCATTATCATTTTAAAATATTTTCTATACATGTATAAAAGTAAACCGATCCTGAAAACCAATGGATCTAATGCTCGTGAACGATAAAATTTATTCTCATAACCCATCAAAAAGGCCCCAAATGAATTAATAAAATTTTAATAAATTAAATAAAGTTATAAAAGATTCATAATTAATTAATTAATAGATTTAAATTGATTATCCTGGAAACGAAAATCAAATTCAGAACACTTTTTAACTCTATGTAAGGGTTTCTTCTCGATCCTCCATTTTTTCCTTGGAGATACAGTTTATCTAACTTTAACATAATGTACAATTTTTTTTATATAATTCCAATAAATTCTTTTTAAATGTTCCGAAATAATCTATTAAAATAATTTAATCTTTCTATTTTGGGGATATACAAATTTTTATAAGGTTCTCTTCTCAATTCATTCCGATAAGAAAGCCCAATTAAAAGGAACATCCTGATATCTTACCATTTTTCATGTGAACTCCATAACTTGTTCCAAATAAAAATTTATTTTTATTAAACAAAAAATTTTATAATTAATAACTACCGTGGTTTTTTTATGTTTTATATATAATATTATGGATTTTATGACATAAAATTACTTTAATATTTTCTATAAACCACAATAAAATATTCAATTTCTAGTGTTTCTTAAACACACTTTTTACATTTTTTCACTTAATTTTGAATCAAATTTTTATGATAAATTATTATTCATAATTTTTAATGTCCATGTAGTTTATGGATCCATTATTTCATGGTCACTTTTTATGATAGGCCATTTTTATGCTCTTTAACATGATTACGATACCCATTTTCTGCCATGGGTAACCCGTATTTTATTATTCAATTCTTTTTGTGGCACACATTATCACAATGTTATTATGATGGGTTCATCAAGATGGTTCTCCTATGCATTGGGTGATGTTTATTCTCATGATACTTCATGTTGGGACATAGAGTGAACCCGATTGTTGTATGGGACTTTGTCCACTATGTTTTATTGTTTTTCCAATTATCATTGAATCTTATTTATATCATGTAATATGAGTTTACAAATTCCTATTATATCATGGTTCTATGATACGATTTTATAAAAAATTCTCCTCATTATATTTATTCTTGTTCTTTTTAATTATGACATCATGTAATTCCATCTAAACCATGTACTTTTTTTATTTTTATATTTATTCCCTTACTGGGGTTTTTAGATCATATGTCTTGTTCATATATTCCCCAGGTTATCCTACGCAGATATAAGATATAAAATAAAGTTACTAGATGATTATTAAGATTAAATTAAATATGTTTTTTAATCATGATGTTTAATTATGTACTGATTCTTTTAAGAAATTAGACTTTACAATACTTCGATTGTAATTTAATGTTAAATTTCTCTTAAAATCTTGTTATAATAGACTTAAATTGTTAGGGATTATAGTTGGTATTAAATAATGGTACAGTTATTTTTGGTTATTAGGACAAGATATATTTACTGAGAATCCTACAGAAAATTCAATATCCATGTATAACCTAGATTGAATCTTAGTGAATCACAAGTTAGAATATAGTTTTCATTTACAAGTTTATCATTATATGGTCACTATTTACTATTTATATTCTTATTAACTATGTATTAAATCCCCAACATTGTAGTTTCCTTTTATTAGATAATTGTTGGAAATAAATAAACCTGGTACAATAATCAATGTGATATGAAAGGATATGATTTCTCTAATGATATTCCAAATATAAAGGGGAACGGGTGCTCAAAACATTATTATAGTACTTGATCAGCTATCTAAATTTATGAGTAATGACTCAAATATTGTGGAATTCTTTCTTTATCCTATTAAATATAATATTTCTGTTGAATCATTCATGTGGAAAAGGCGTCACATATATTGTGAAACATCTTTCCCCATCCTTTCAGAATAATAGATTAACTCCATAGAGAATATTTTATCTGAACTCTAGTGATGAGAAGAAGAAAAAATTGGGACGATGTTCTACTGTTTTGATGGTTAAAATGATTCGTAGTGGAAAATAATCTATAAAAAATATCTAATGAAGAAATTTATTCTATGGATTGGGAGGAATTAATGAAAATATTTTTCAATAAATATTTATTTCAAACTCTTCATCTCAAGATGAAATTGGAATTCCTCATAATGAAGTAGAAAGAACATTATTCTATCAGGTCATTCAAGTAAACAATCAAAATGATTGAAATATACACCTCTAGGTTTTTCATTAACACAAAATTAAATGTGGATTTCTTATTTAGCAGACTAAATCCATGTCTATGAAAATAATTGGTGATTTGAGACATCGAAAGTTACAAGATATTTTTGTTTGTTCCCTTATGATTGAAATGGAGATCATACATTATGAGTAGTCTTGTGGGCCCTATGAAAAATAGAAGAAAATGGAGTTTAATACTGTTGTCACAATAGATAGATCCTAATATAGAATGAATACCCAACATACCACATGCCAAAATTATTGGAATAAGCATTATAGAAACTCTTTAATGAGAAACAATATATGCCTCAAATGTATAAGAGAAAGGAATATGACTAATAATTTTTGAATAGAAATGAATAATGTCACTAATGCAGAAGAATAATGGCTTGATCAGATAAACACTCATCCTTAAGTGTATTTTTCTATATCAAGGAACATGGGAATTATAAAAGCCATTTTTCTATGCTATGGGTTTTTGGAAGAAATCAACTACAAAAACCTACAAGGTCGAAATGAAATATGTTATAATTAATGGGCAGGTGGATCTTGACAGTGATGTGGTGATTCGAATTATGGATATTCATTAATGAATAACAAACATTATTTTCTATTCCAGTTCTATTCATTCTTTTATATCATTCAATTCTATGTATAACCATTTAATAGCCACCTCAAAAAATGATGGTTGAGTTATCGATGATAAGAGAAAATGGGAAAATATATTACCAAAGTTTCTATATCCTCCCATGGATGCTCAAAATGAACCTGATGCCTAACACCTCATGTAACCCGCATTTTCGATTCCCTGATTCCCACGACTTCCCAGGTAACCCTCATCCTCGATGCCCTAATTCTATGATTCTCATACATTTATATATGAATATATCACACACCCAATATGGCGCCAATCCCACTAGATAACATAAGGTCAGTCCCCATAAATCTTCTACACATCGTGCACTCAAAGCGGACATTCCCTAATAGGCCATGCCAAAATAAGTAAAAAAACAGATCATGGAAACACCCTCAGTGTACCTCTAACTATCATCATCTCACTAGACTACTCCACCGCTAGCAGCTCCACAGAGTGAACCTAACCTAAAGTATGATTTCATGATGCCTAACCTCCATGTGGTCCTGCTCATATCACAAGCCATTTACCCCACAGTTGGGTCTCGTTGTCTCTGTCACATCCTTCGTGTGTAGCTGAACCTTAGTTACCGTCACTTGGAACCGAACCTGAACCAACTTCAGATTCCACCATCTGTCCTAGTCCCTAACTGTCAACTATCTAAGAAGGATTATAGAAGAACCTCTCTAGATTACTGACTTATCAACATGTATGGAACTACTTTGGAGGTGTATCGCACTGACTCCAAACATTCCCTAACTATCTACACTGAAATAAAACCTCTAAAGAACTGCTACGAGGTGGTATAGATGAGTTTTTAGGCCTGACAAACCTCATGGAACTGAACCCATCATTGATTTCAGCTACCCGAACCATCACCTGAAGCCATTTTCCGGCCTAAGTGAGACCTCTCTTTCTTGTTGTCCACTACTATGAGCCCCAGATTCACCACCTCTAAGAATATACCTATCCTGAAGATATTTACTTGGATCTGAATGGAATTTCTTAAGCCATCCTCAAAGTGCCTTAGCCTTGACGAGTCATTGCATACCATACCAGGTGAAAATAGAGACAACTCAGTGAATGTAGCTGCATAGTTTATAAATAATAAGTCTCCTTGCTGAAGGATCATGAACCCTTGAACTATATAATCCCTCAGTTTCTTTGGGTAAAAGTGATCGAAGAACCTGTCCTCAATGTAATTCCATGCTAGTCTTTCATATTTGTGAGTCTGAACCTGCACATCACACCTATGCTTCGCCGGTCCTCTAATCATTTACGTCAGTATCTTGACAGAAACGGAGATCTATGACGATTGGATTCAAATTGGAGATTGATATCAAATTTTCCTACTTCTAAGATTCTTATGTATGTGGTGCATACCTTATTTCGTGTTTTTGATGAATTTTGGGGGACGCAACCTTTGGTGTGTATTTGGGTATTTTGAGCGAGACCCTGTGTGATCTGTTATTGCAAATTCAATTGCTTATTAGACATGCGGGATTCCTTTGGGCATCCCCTTTTACATATTTTTCGTGAGTGGCGTAGTGTGGGGAGCCATTGCTCAATTGGGAAATTTTGAATAGGTATGACAAAATGCATTAAAATCAATTGTTTAGATTGAACAACCATGTTTATTTTGTTATGTGATGATGTGAATTATTGGAGTCTTTTATGACCTTGGTGCTAGTATGGGATAGCACATAGCTAGTGCAATTCAACTGTTTAGTTTTTTTTTCATGTTTAAAGTATTTATCTTGATTATATATATATTATGTGTGATATTTCATATGATGGAACCTTCAGGTTTTGATGGGCATGGACTATAAAATTTTTAGTGATGATGATCATAGGATGGGCTTGGCCCAGGTTACATTGGGTGGTTTTGACCATGGGATTGGGTGTCATGGATGTCAGCTTTAGGTAGTGTGACTGTTAGATTGGGCATGACCTGGGTTACTTGGATGGTAAGGCCATCAGACTTGAGTGACATGGTCATAGGGGAACGAGGTGTTATATATGTTGTGTATTGGGAACTTATTTTGGTGATTACCGCTCACTTGTAACATTGAGTGGTGTTCTAATAGGGAGACTCTGTGATGAGGTGGTTTTGACAATTCATGTGGGTAAAGGGCCCATTAGTTTTTGTTTTGGTACTATTGGTTTGGGGGGTCCTTATCATAGGAATCCATGTGAAGGCGAGGATTCTTCAGGGGATAACGTTTAGGCTATTGGGTTGGGGATTGAGGTCCACTGTGGTTTGAGGGTAGATATCTCTATCCCTCAAGTTACAAGTTTTTTGGGAAGACATCACAGTCTCTCCAGTTAATTTATTGACGGAAGTCATCGATGTCCCTCTGGTTACTTATTTGTGGATAATAAACATTTTTCTTAAGAGTTTCTTCATTATGGTCATGCCTTCGAGATACCGGTACTTGAGACCCATGGTGTCAGGGGCACATGGTGTTGAGAAACATGATAGTGATTCTGGCGTTGGCTGAATTATGTGACACTCCATGGTGGCTGTTGATCACCAGTGGAGTTTGTGTATATATTTTAATTATACTGTTTACCGGTTTCCTTATAAATTCATTATTGATTAAACACTAATATTAGTTACGCACCATTGGGTTGTATCCAACTAAGATCATCTCACACCCTTCATGGGCCCTTTGGGATGTGTTTAGACCTTTTGAATTTACATGCATGAAAGAGACCAACTCAAGGAGCTAGATTTCATTTTATGTTTTATAGAGATGGTATGGACCTTGAGGTCATTCCTATCTGGAGATTACTTGTTTAGTTTCCATTTTTTTTTTGTATCATCATGCTTACCTTGTTTACTGAATCTACTGTTGGTTATCAATTGGTGCCCTTTTATATATTTCCATGCTATGTATGGATGATTTCACTATTTTAGTAGATGATACAAGTGGTTCACCATACTGTTTTGTTTACATTCTACTATTGTTGTTTAGATTTATTGATTCTGTTGTTTATTGCTATTGATTATGCTTCCTCTATGTGGGTCTAGTTTGAGTCTGCTAAGTCCCTTAATTTTATATTATTCTCAGACCAATACCATTATTATCCTCTAAGAGGATATAGCCTCCCCACTATATTTATAAGACGTTCAATGATAGCTAGTATCCATTGGAATTCAGGGAGGTGAGTCTATAGAAGTAACACCCCGTTTAGCACTGTTTTTGTGGCTGATCGGGCCCAGGATGTTACAAAGTGGTATTATAGTAGTTTTGGGAAGGTATTTAGTAGTAGTGTTTTTCTCGATACTAATGATATTGAGACTTTTATTTTTATTTCTACTGGTTCTACAATTTTTGTATATGGTAGGATGGATATAGGTTGTTACTGGAACTGGGTTTCTCTCTTTTTCTTGGGTGCCTGCATCCCCAGGTATGAGAGATGGGTCATGTCTACATGGGTAGGAATTTTTTTTCTCTTTTTACTTAGATTGTTGTTTATATGATTTACACCTCAGTGGGTCACTTGTTGTGTGATTTTATTGATTATGATATGTAACCCTTTACCCGCTGTGGTAGGGGATAATTGGACCTTGGATTGGAATTGAAAGGCATGACTGTTTGGATTTTGATAGGCACATTTTTTTGGATATTTCATCTTCATAATATCATATATGCTTTGTGAAGTCATAATTCCATGTGAATAATATCAATTTCCCTGATTAATATTCTTTTAAATGTGAAAAGGTGAAATTACTGATAAATATTTCTAGTTTATTGCAATTTACCATTCCATGGTTATTATATATTTTGAATTTCTTGTTGAAAGATATTTTGGGCTTGACTCTTGTATGAGCAGTCAAGTACTATTCTGAGGTGTTTTTGA
Source organism: Viscum album (assembly GCA_963277665.1). Taxonomy (NCBI): domain Eukaryota; kingdom Viridiplantae; phylum Streptophyta; class Magnoliopsida; order Santalales; family Viscaceae; genus Viscum; species Viscum album. Next base: position 911,718,923 of record OY728148.1, read on the forward strand.
TCACCATGATTGGGCATCCTAGATGTTGATTTGAGGTATTTCGACTTTCCGGATTTGGTGATTCATTCGTTGGTTTGAGGTAATGTTGGTTGTCAAGATGGGCATGTCCTAAGGTAATTTTGATACATGGCCCTATTGAGGGGTGGGTAAGGAGGCCATGAGGCCAGGATGTGATGGGCATGGGTTGTAGTAGGTGTCAGTAAGGGTAGTAGTTATGCACTTAATTTTAATGATTTTCATATCTATGTGAATATATTGTGTGTGTGTGTGTGTGTGTGTGTGTGTGTGTGTGTTTATATATATACGGGTTGTCTAACAATTTTTGGTATTCAGCAGGTTCCTTTTAGACGACTCAGATGGAGAAACAGTCGAGAGATGTTATAGTACCGCATGAGAAGGATCATGTTCAGGATCTAGTGCAAGCAGAGGAGGAGCTTCAGGTATAGGCTCAGGCACATGATAATGTTCAGGATCCAATGTTGGAAGGGAAATATTTGGGTTTGGTATTGTCCAGATGTGGCTCAATGAGCATCTCTGAACTATCCTGGTACATTTATTTTAGGGGATCAACAAGGGTTCACAAATTATAGATACATCTATGGAATATCTGATGAGGGAGTTCTAGTCATAGAACCCGAGTCTTTTTCAGGGTGAGGGTAGTCCACATGTGTCTTATAACTAGATAGAGATCATGAAAATGATCTTTGTGCATCTCAAGATTCATTTAGGTAATCTGGTCAATCTAGACAAATACATGTTGAGAGGATTAGCGAAGCATTGGAGGGATGGATAGGTAGACACGAGGGACTAGCCTTGAAGGACATCGAGGAAAGAATCTTTGAGAACATTTTCCTAATGATTCTGAGGGAAAAGATAGTTCGAGAGTTCTTGAGCTTTTATTAGAGAGACATGTTCGTCATGGACTATGCAACTACATTCATTGTGTTTTCATGAATTTCACCTGGTATGGAAAGCGATGACTTCGAAACGGTGAGGCACTTCAAGGATGGATTACGACATGCTATTTGGATCTAGGTAAATATCTTCAGGTTCACCTCATTCTTAGAGGTGGTGAATCAGGCAATCATAGTATAGGGAAACCATATGGATATTCCCCAGGTTGGCCAGGTGATGATTTCAGGTGATGGTTTATATAGATGTAGAGAAGAAAAAATGAGTTCCATCAGGGAAGTCAGGAAAAGGACTCATCTAGACCACATTGTAGAAGTTATATTGTTCTATTCTTTAAGTGTGGGTAGCTAAGGCATGTTCGGACTCTGTATGATAGGACTCTAAATGAGTGTAGGGAAAGTGGGCAGGTCGGACATCTAGAGAGGTTCTGTAAGAAGCCTTCTCAGACAGCTAACAGGTAGGGGCCCGAACAGACAGTGGTATCTAGAGTTAGTTCAGGTTTTCTACCAGGTGACATTAACGGAAGTTTAGCTGCACACGAAGGATGTGAAAGAGAAAGTGGGACCCAGTTGAGGGGTCTGTATCTGATGACTGGAGTATCACCATAGGGAGTTCAGGCATCAGGTAATCGTACTTCAGGTCAGGTGCACGTCGTGGAGCTGCTAGGGGTTGAGCAGGCTGGTGAGCCGATGATAGTTCTAGGTACACCGAGGTTCTGGATGTGATATGTTTTGTTTTTACATTTTTGGAATGACCTATTGGGGCATGTCTGCTTTGATTGCCCGAGGTGAACAACATTTATTTTGACTGACCAGATGCAGACCAGTGGGATTGGCTTCATATCAAATGAGTTATATATTTATATATATGTATGAGATGCATAGCATTTGGGGCATCGAAGATGTAGGTTGCTTGAGGTGTTTTGGGCATCAAGGCATTGAGTTTGGGAGTTAATTGAGGTGATAGGGGAATCAGGGCATCAAAGATGTGGGTTAGTTGAGGTGTTAGGTACCATGTTCGTTTTGAGCATCAATGTGATTTAGGACCTAATGGAGGTTGGCACTGATGTAGTGAGAGATATGTTTGGGGTTTCAGAAATGACATGGGAGCACCAATGAGGCTTATGGGTGACATTGCATCATGAGATGACCATGAGTCCAGAAATAGGTTGCTGAACCATTTCATTGTTGTGTTTTGTATGGTTGATACTGAGTTTGGAAATTCCTATGGTGGGGAGAGCCTTGAGAAATTTAACCAAATCCTTTTAGATCAGGGTTTTCCAAGTCCTTTTGACCAGGGTGAAATGTTTGTTGCTATATCTGGGTTTCATTTGATATCTTGTGGATGATTTATTTTAATGTGGAGAGATTTTAAGAAACAAGGTTTTTGGATCGGGTCAAAATACTGACCCTATTTGATTTTTTTGACTTGTTTATAAAAAAAATTGGAATATCTAGGAAGTTATAGAAATTTCTAGATTACACGCCTTTTAATCCAAAGTACACAATATGTATTGTCTAGGAATGTACCATCCACGTTCTCACTATGTAAATGTTGTGTGATGACCATGTAAGAATTTACTAATATACTACGTGTAGTGTTTCTAGACACACTATGTATTTTTTCTTCTATGTACCGGCTAAGTCCTAGTCGTGTGTCGAACCGTGTGGCAGGTCTAAGCAGTGTGGATCCCTCATCTTAAGTCGGAGTACAGAAAAGGATACTACAGTGCTTGTAGACTTTAATACATGCTTTTTATTTTTATTTTTATTCTCTTAAATGAAAAAATGTCATGTCTTATTTTAGAAAACACCTTCTTCTTCCCCAAATTTGGAATAAGTCAGTTCTAAAATTCCAAATTACATTTCCTATCCAAGAATCCTCATCCATCGCCCATTTTTCAATGATTTAGTGTCTATATGATTGCCTCATGAAGGATAATCCCGCACACCCTTTTTCGTTCCAATTTCATTTCCTCACAAACAGAAAATTCCATCCAAGCCATGTTGTTGGGATTTGAAGGAAAAATAGATCTAACAAGATCAGAATTGAATTAGAGCATGATATTGGACATTCCTATGTCTACGAGTCACAGTTAGGTGGGGCATACCGTCTTTCTTGTTTTTAAAAACTTTTGGGTGATGTGGCCTTTGGTGTGTATTTGGTTATTTTGAACGAGACCATGTTTTATATACTATTTCATATTAAATTTCTTATTATACCTTTGGGATACCTTTGGGTTTTCCCTTTTACCTGTTTTTCATGAGTGGGGCCGAGAAAGGGGTCATTTCACAATTGGGGATTTTGAGATGGGTATACCAAAATGCGTTAAAATGAATTATTTTGATTAAATTGTTTTGTTCAATTTGTTATGTGATGATGTGAGTTGTTCGAGGCTTCCATGTCTTTGGTGATGGTATGGGACAACACATAGCTAGTGAAATTCAACTATTTTGTTTTTTTTCCTATTTTATGTATTTCTATTGATTATATATATGTGATGTGTGATATTTCATATGCTGGAACCTTAGGGTTGTGATAGGCATGAATTGGGTATTGTTGAGTGATTCTGATCCCTGTTTGGGAAAGGCTTGGGTTATATTGGGTGGTTATGACTACTATATTGAGCATCATAGATGTCATCTTGAGGAAGTGTTACTATCATGTTGGGCATGGAAATGGTTACTTGGATAGAGAGGATGTTGGACTTGAGTGACATGGTCATAGGGGAATGAGGTGTCAGAGATGTTGTGTCATTGGAACTTATTTTTGTAATTACCGTTCACCCAAAACATTGAGTAGTGTGCACACAGAGAGACTCCATGATGAGGTGGTTTTGAACACCCATGTTGGTATAGGCCCCATTAGTTTTGGTTTTGGTACTATTAGTTTGTGGGGTGATTTTTGTAGGAAGCCACATTGAATGTAAGGTTCCTTCAAGGGATAACATTGAGGCTATCGGGTTGGGGGCATAGGCTCACTGTGGTTTGAGGGAAGACATCGTCGTCCCTCCAGTTACTGATTTTAGGAAAAACATCACTATCCTTTCTATAACATTACTGAGGGAAGGCATCATTGTCCCCCATGTTACTTATTTGAGGACATGCATCAATGTTCCTCCTAGTTACTACTTCTTGGGATTTCCATCGGGATGTCGGTACTTGAGACATGTGGTGTCAAGGGGGATATGGTGGCTACTGAGAACTAGTGGAGTTTGTGCTTATTTTTTCTTCTTACTATTTAATATTTTCCTTATAAATGCATGCATTCTAAAACAATAATATTATGTACACATAGTTGGGTTGTATCCTTTTTGGATTCATCTCACACCATGCATGGATCCTTCGGAATGCATGTAGACTTTTTATATTTACGTGTAGGAAAGAGACTAGATTTAGGAGATGTATTGCATTATCTATTTCATATAGATGGTATGGACAATGAGGTCATTCATGGATGGATTTTACCTATTTAGTTTCAATTTTTTTGTGTATCAACATGATTACCTTTTTAATTGTAGCTACTATTGGTTAGAAATTAGTTCTATTTTATTGATTGACTTTCTATGGATTCATGATTTGACTATTATAGTAGTTGTTTCAAGTGGTTCAACATTCTATTGTGTTTATATTCTATTGTTTTTGTTTATATTTATTGCATCCACTGTTTATTTCTATTGATTGTGCTTCCGCTCTGCAGGTCTGGTTTGAGTGTCAGAGTCTTCTGATTTTATATTATGCTCAGACTAGAACCATTATTATCCTTCAAGAGGGTATAGCCTCCCCACTATATCTGTAAGATATTAACTTCTAGTAGAAAACCTTTGGAATTCGGGGAGGTGCACCCAAGGTAGTAACACCCGACCCATTTAGCACAGTTCGGGTGGGTAATCGGGTCTAGATTGTTATAGAGAATCCTGAAAATGATGTGGTGATAGGAATTCTGGTTATTCATTAATGAATAAAAAATATTGTAGTTTATTCTACAAATATTATATCTTTTATATCATTCTAGTCTTTGTATAACCATTTAATAACCACCTCAAAACATGAAGGTTAAGTTATCTAATATAACAGAAAATGAGGAAATTAATTTATCTAAAGTTTATATATCCTCCTCAGTTAATGTTTATTAGAGTAAATCTCTTAAAAAACCTTTTTATACTCCCATAGGTATCGTTTGGTGTAACATTGGGCATGAATTTCCTATCATTATATAATTCTAACATCAAATATTAGAAAAGGGATATCACTCTTCACATCTTATATCATCCTAAAATTTTGTACAACTGTAAGGAGGAAAATAAATCTCTATTAGAATATTGATTTTAACTACAAATATTACTTCCTTATGATAAATCATATCTAGGTTAAATGCCTGAGAAAATGAAGAGAAAAATGCTTGAAGTTATGTCCATCATGAGGGATTACACTGATATATGATTGAAGAATTTGTTAGTCTTCCTCTAGATAAATAGGTTCAGTTATCAATTTATCTTATTCCTAGATCTCTTCCTATATCAAATAAACCTTATAGAATGTCTATCGTCAATCTAGAAGAACTAAAGAACAAGTTACAGGATATTCTGGACAAGGTTTTAATATTTTTGAGAGCTTCAATATGGGGTGTGACAATCCTCTTCATCATGAATAAGGGTGGATAAATGAGATACTACATTGATTATTGTCATCTCAACAAAATAATGATAAATAACTAGTTTCCCCAACCATAGGTAGGTGACTTGTCTGATCAGCTACATGGGGACAATTAGTTCTCATAGGTATTCCATCTTTTGGGATAAAACCAAGTAAATATGAGAAAGGAAGATATTTCCAATTCTTCCATTCAAAATTTTCATGTACACTCTGAGTTCATAGTGATTACCATCAGACCCAAAACCAACCCAGTAATTTACATTGACCTAATGAATTTATACTTTCGAGAGTAACCTGACCAATTTATGGAATTCATTATTGAAGATGTTCTAATTTTCTCTAAGGTCATGGACGAACATGATGAATATTTGAATACAGTGAGAAAAAAATTTCAAAGGGACATAATATATGGAATGTACAACAAATGATAGTTCTGTATGGAGGATATATAATTAAAGGGTGCTTTTAATCACTTGAAAATGGATATCTATAGAGCCTTCCAAGAAAAAGGAAATTAAATAGTGCCCCATGAAAACATCTATAATGAAGATCCAAAGCATCCATGTTCTATTAGGGAACTACATATTATTTTTGAGGAACTTATCAACATTATCAAACCGGATATACAAGCTAAATCATATGGGAGAAATGTTTTTATAGACCAGTGATTGTGAAGACTACCTTAAAGAGTTTAAAAAGAAGCTTATCAATGCAGTAGTTCCCACACAACCAAAATGTGGTAAAATATTTGTGGGGTACAATGATTCGTTAATGATTGTCTTAGGAAGTGTAAAAATGAAAAATGATAAAGTGATAGACTATGATTTAATGTAGTTGACAATTCAAGAGAAAAACACTCCCACACGTGATATAAAGATGGCAGCTATGATCATTGTGTTTTAAATATGGTGGAATTATATATATGGGGAGAAGTGTGAAATATATACTGATCATAAGAGTCTAAAATATATATTCACACATAAGGAGTCTAATATGTTCCATGGAGAATGGTTAGATCTCATCAAATATTATGAATTATTAATCCACTACAATATAGTTAAAATAAATAAATAAGCTGATTCTCTGTGTAAAAAGGATAATTTTTATTTATCAATTATGATAATTGAGAAAGATCCAATCTTCATAGTCCTTAAAAGGTTGGACATTGGAATCGTTAATGTAGTAACATCATCAATCTTATCTCAAATGATTTCTCAACAACACATTATGGAAGAAATAAAATACGATCAATGAAATCCTGTAGAAATTAAAAAAAGGTGGAAACTATCTGAAAAAGAGATCCTCAGAGTTCCCAGTGATCTCCCATACTAGGAGTAGCCAATGAAGATCTTGGAATGTAGATATAATTGTAAATTGATCTCCCATACAAAGAGTAGCCAGTGAAGATCTTGGAATGAAGAGATAATGTTCTATTAAACAAGATTACTCATCTGGTCAATGTACTATAGAGGAACCATCATTATTAATATGCTATATGATAACTATAGTATGGGATGAAGGACAACTACCGACACATATTTTCAACATAGACAGTAAAATGAAATTTTGATGGAGAAATTTCATAAGGGGGGAAGAATATAATGACAGAATATTTTATCAATGGAGTTCCATTATTATAATTATTTAATATAGTATAAATCAAATAAAATCACATAAAGAACAAAAAACAACTTTTATAAGTGAATAATGAATGAAATAATATGTATTTATATTATCTAAGGAACATATAATGATGAAGTAGTTACTTGATATTTGGAATAGTAATGTGACCCTTTTGTATAGTAAACCATATAATTGAATAATTACATCATTTATGATTGTATAAATATTCTTAATCCATCTTATAAATTAAAATATGATACAATTTTATCATAGTATAAGTAAATAAATGTTTCAGAAATTATTAATTCATGGTTGATATTTATATAAATAATAAGTGTTTATTATGAATTTTATAATTAATATTATGTTAAAAAAGAAAAATTATTTCCATAAAATTTATTCATAAATTAATTTTTTGTAATGTTATTATTATAATATTATTTTATGAGACCATAACTACTTTTTTAAAGTGTTACAAAATCAGCTATAATTTTAAAATTTGTATTTTTCAAGTAAATGATGATTTTAAATAAAAATTAAATATAACATATTTAGAAATTTATATTCCTAATATTGAGTTAGTTTTTCAATTCAACTGTCAAAAATTGTTACCGTTAATCTTTAATATTTTTTTAAAATAAATTATTTCATTATGAATAGAAAAATATGACAATTTATGACAAAGCTAATTACATGAATTATGTAGTCATAGATGTTATATTGCTGATAAAATACCATAATATAGAACTATCCTTCATTATTTTATTATTTTTGTTCGAAATTTTCTAATTATTCATAGTATTAAGGCAAAATAATAATCATATGAAAAAATAATGGGAAAACACCTCTCGCCTCCCCTATAAATACCACCCCTAACCACAACCCCTTATCACACATATCAAGATTTGATAATTCTATAAATTCTTCTCAAATTTCATCCCAATACCCTAACCCATGTCTTGGAGTCTTTGGTCTCCACAAAATACCAAGAGAAACCCCCATAGTGGTTCCCAAGAAGAAGGATTCTAGAGGTAAAATCCTATTTCTTTTCTTTTAATTTCATTTCAACTTATTTTAATTTCTAATTTTCCCCACACCTCCCATCATAAAAATGGTATGACATCTTCATTAATTTAAATATAATATAATATTATTAATCTAATGGTATAATTCATCATCATTTCATTCCCTTGGCTTTTTGTTATAAAAATGAAATCATTTTCTCTGATGTGTTAATTTTTCACATTTAAGGATGACATAGTTTTCAATTTTCATTATCTATTTCAAGACATATCATAAAACAATTTTGATGGTTAATACATATATTATATTTCTATTTTATCTTATTAAATGTTTTGGAACCATTATATATGCATGATATTAATTAAGAAAACAAAACTATTTTGTGATGATAAAAAACGTAAAAATAATCCATATAGTTATCATTAACCACTTATCTAATGATTCATACTCACCCAAATTTAAAAGTGACTTATATAAACATTTAGTCTAATTGATGTTAATTAATAACATATAAGATCATTTTTGGACAACCATTACCATTTAACATGATTTCTCTTACATGTATACATGTAAAATGATCATGAAAACCAAGGGAAAAAATTCTCCCAAATAAAGAAATTGAATATCATAATCAATAAAAAAGGACATAAAAGAGCATAATAAAATTATAGTAAATAAAATAACTATATAAAATGTTCTAAAATAATTATTAAATGGATTTAATTTTATTATCCAAGATGTTAAGATATAGTGTTAAACACTTTTAGACACAAGGTAAGGGTTTTTTCTTGAACTTCCATTTTTCATTTGGGTTACAATTTAACTTTATTTATTCAAATGTTATTATTATTTATATTTATATATTTCATATAAATTATTTTTAAATTTTACAATATCATGTATCCAAATCATTTCATATTTCCCTTTCTGGTACATACATGTTTTAACTAGATTTCCATCTGAATTCATCCCAAAAAGAATTCCTGGTTATATAAAACATCCCAATTTATTACCCATTTTCAAGTGAAATTCATTATATATTTTATTCCATATTTATTTTCATAAAATAAATAAATTTATAATTAATAACTATTTTCATTCATTTTTTATTTTATATAAAATTGTTTGGATTCTACAGTTCAAATGCTCTTTAATATTTTACATAAACCGCAAAAAATATAATATTTATAATGTTTCTTTTACACTATTATTACATATTTTCAATATATTTTGAAATAACTTTTATGGATATATTACTATATATCCTTATAAATGTACATCTACATTCTAAATCCATTCTTTCGAGGAAACTTTTATGATAGCCCATTTTTTATGCTCTGTGGAATGTTTAAGATTCCCAATTCTTTAAATGGGTAACACTTATGTATGTACTTGATTCTTCACTTGAAACAAATTTAAATGAAAAATTTATGATGGTTTCACCAAAATAGTGATTCAATGGATTAGGTAATTTTTATTCAGATTAAGGGTCATGTTGGGACATAGAGTGAACCTAATTCCTTTAATGGAAATTTTCCAAATTGTGATATGGTCTTGGTAGTTAGTGTTAAATCATGTTTATGTCATGTTATATGACGTTGAAACATTATTAAGATGTAATGGTTATATTTTCACATGTTATACATGTTATTAATCCTTATTTTTATTCATGTTCCATTACTTTAAGTCAGCATATTATAACTTCTAACAGATGTGCTATGACTTATTGCAATGGTTATTCCCATTATAGGGTTTTAAAATCATATATTTTGTTCATTATTCCATAGGTTATCCTATACAGATATAAGCTATCAAATTGAGTTTTGAGTCCATTATTAATATTAAATAAAATATGTTTTCATTTTGGTTACATGATATTTAATTATACACTTATTCTTATAAGACACTATATGTTACAGTCTTTGTCTCAAAAAATGATCTAAATTATTCTTAAAATAATATAATAATATGTGTCAAATTACAGGGATTTTATTATATATCATTGATTATAATTTCAAAATCCTTTTCAAACATGGCACCCTGGGATGATTTCATCTTCATGGGATGTTATTAATATCTGTGGTGGCCCACTTCGAGGATATAGTGGTGAGAAACTACTTACTAATTAAGGTCTGAAATTTCCTTTTACCGCCAGGTGAATACATCATGTTTCTATTTTAAAAAATCTACAATTTTTTTCTATTATGGGGTCATTAATACAATAGTCTGTTCAGTCTATGTTGTTGCTTTGGATGAGATTATCATATGTTACGTTTTTTATAGTGGTGGCGAAAACATCCTTGTAAGTGGGAGGGGTGTCCTCTGGGCCCTATTCATCATTTAGAGATGAGGGTTTAGTTGATAGGTATGACCTCACTGGAGATGTGTAATATGAAGTTAAAATACCTTCTTATATGATATGGAAGAGATCCTTAGTGAGGAATTCCTTGTTCGTTGACATCATTGAAGCAAAATATGGTGATCCAATTCTATGTTGTTATTAAGGATTGGCTCAATCTCTATCATAATAAAAAATTATGAGAAGTGGAATTCCATTGAGTCATACATATTCCCTAGAACATATAATGTATTTTTGGTTAAATTTCCAAGGGATTGACCTCCCATCACACGATGTGTGTAGGTTGTTATGGCCATATCCATGATTTTATGGTATAAGAATAAACGATGATTTTTATGTGTTTGACCCCATTGATTAGAAGCTTACATCCCTCTAACATGTAATGTAAATCATCTATGTATCAGGGCTCAGTAGATTTAAGGCGAGCATCTTCAACAAGGATCACCCCTACTAAACCATTAATGGTGTACATGAGTCACTCATTATTTGAATATGGGACTACTGCACAGATTTTATGTCAGGGAATTTAAAATAGGTCATTAATGGTGGTATCCAATAAAAAAACATGAAAATGGTAAATGGAATGAAGTCGTTAAACAATGTATCTAGATGGATATTTATTCATTGATATTGATCATAGTTGTTATAACCTAGAGTTTTCATGTTGGTGGGTTTCAAATAAATCCATGGTCCCTAGTTTGTGGAATGTGGGGGTCGGTATGACGTTGCTTCCAAACCTAGTCTCTACTAGTCATTAATGGATTTCCATGATATTAAACTATCTTATAACATATAATGGAAATATTTTTCCCTTGATAATGGAACCATTTTAATCTTATTTAAACAATATATAATGTCATTGAATAATTCCTATTAAAAAAATTTAAAAAATATGCCTTAGTGTAGGCTTCCTCATTCTCATGCTAGGTAGGGGTTTTCAGGGCCTTGATGAGAGCCACATGTATCTCCGTTGATATGAGGAGTAAATAGTGAATATAGATTATCTAAAATATTATGGATAGGTTCTTTAATAGTTTATAATTTTGGTATATGGGAATATTTTTTCTATCTAGAATCTTATCACTGGATTATAAGAACATTTGGATGAGGCACTAGGGCTCTAATGGTGCTTTCCATGTCCCACTGTTGGTCCAAAATACAAGGATGGGCACTAGAATAGTTAGTTCAAGACTTGGTAAGTTGTGATTGAACTCTAGGATATTGTGATTTAATGTTAAGTTCAACTAATATACTTGGCTGTGGTCATGTTCCCCTTGATGTGACCAGTTAGCGTTATTCTTATTGTCTCTTACACAAGACCTTTTTTGTGGTTTCAATTGACTACTCTTTCCATTCTATGGAATCTACATGAGTACTCTTTTTGAAACCATAATAGTCATCCCAACCTCGACGATGATAGAATATAATACATGATGGGGATGTGGGGTACTCTTCATCACAAGATACCATGATACAGTCTACAAGTATTATTGTATTAACTGATTCATATCATTATTCATAATTGGTGGAATATTATTTAATTGGACGAAATATTTAGACTCCGCTCAATTCATGGGGAATTATTTCCTAGAGTATGAAAACATAATTTGATGCTAGTGGGGGCTCCATATTTATCAGTTTTTCTAATTCCAATTATTTTTAGATTTTTTAGGATGGGATATCGATAAGGATGACACAGTGAGCATGGAATCCATTTGAGGTGATATCTTTCTCAGGAGAGAAAATATAATTTTGTGAGAATGAGAAACAATATTACTGTGTATATAATTTATTAACCTTTTTAATTCACACAACCCCCTGGCTCTATTATACAGGGTCCTCATCATCACTATCAATATTAGTAGAAACATGTTCTACATGTGTGGGGACTTTAGCTAACTTGAATAGTACATTGTTTAAATGGTCCTAATGCTAATAACTGAATATGAAACACTCTTTTATAGTCTTCCTATGTACCCTATAGTATTGGTTGTAGTTTGAATATTCAGTATGGTTGGCCTCCTAAGGAGAAATATATTATGTAAAATCATGATTCTCTTATCTATGGAATAAATTAAATACCCTATAACTAAAGCGTCCTTGAAATAGTATACCATATTATTATACTCTATGAAGAGTACCATGGAGACATGGATCAGATGGAGGTACTTTATAGAATTCTCATTGTGAGCATGTTTTGTGAAATGTCTATCATCTGGATATAATTAATGGAAAATTGGAACTGAGGCCTATGTTTTTAAGCCTAGGGATATTCTTCCAAGGAATGTTTATATACATCAGAGAGAAAGTCAATGGGATTGACCACTACATTGTATTTTATGATGCCTCTTATAGGCATTGACACATTTTCATGAATTATGAAAATATACCAAGATACCTTATGGATATAAGAGTGGGAAATGGTTCATCCAAAAATTCTTCACTCACATTATAAATAGATACTCTTTAGAAAGCTGTATATCGAGGGAGTACATGAGTCATTTATATATGGAAATGAATTATAAAACTCTCTCATCTGACTTGTTCTTTCAATGTAAAAGGTCAGCAATGTTTGTTTTCAGCATGGTGGATTATAACTCTAAGAGAAACTATTAAAAAATATCTTCTCAGTTAGCTATATATCATGGGTTATTTGACTGCGCCACATGAAAGTAGGTACCTCGAATGTATGGATGAAGAAATGAATAAAAAAATCTTTATGTTGCATATGAGTTCCCAAAATAAAATCACTCCATGAGGAAATGTGAGATAGATAATTAAAATGACCATCAAAACCATTTAAATGGATTTATCATAGATTTTAAAATTCTTGAGGTGATATCTAATGGTATTCACATGTAGTGTATGCCATCCATTCTGAAGGGATTTCATCATGATACTCTCAAAATATTCAATATAGATACCGAGAGTAGCTATAACAAAACCCTATTGAGGGTTTTTAGTCAATAATTCTTTTATATGATGGTTATCTCACAAGGAGATGTGATGATAGTCTGGATGATGGAATTCATGCCACTTGGGTAGGATTGGTGATTCATTTTTTGGCCTTTTAAAATGGCCATCTTCCTCTACACATATCTAATGCATAGAACCCCCAACCTAAAATCTATGTGTATAACCAAGGAGAATATACTTCTTGGCCAGTTGGGGGAGGTATAACCCTTGGGAATTATCTTATTATGGGTTTTTAGATGGTTTTCAGGGTATGCCAATGGGTTTCATCATGTTTTAGGAGAAATGCATCAATTCTGATTTTTTCCTCTATTTTTGGAAATGTCTATGACAGTACAATGGGATAAAAAATCCACTTTACCTTGTTGAGATGTAGATGAGCATGAATCATCAGGTCATATATGGGACATAAGAGGCCCTATGTATGAAACTGATAATAGGTGAGGGAATCCACCAAAAGGGCTTCAGGATGTTGTGATCCCCCTTGGGCTGCTGCAAATCATTTTTTTTCATTTTTAGAAGCCGGTTTAAGGGGACCGGTAACCGAAACCGGTTAAAGGAAAACTGGAAAACTCACAAAACATCACGAGATTTCATCGCCATTAAAAATTCATATTTCAAACCAAACCAAATCAGCGCACACCATGTGTCCATCATCACGCGGGCCCATCATCACGCGTCCAGTCTCGAGTTGCGCAGCCACCGATCAACGTTGCCATCATGCCACCGGAAATCCACGTGCTCCACCTCACGTCGTGAGCCCGTAAGCGTGTCACACGCCTCGAGCTGTGCGACAACCTTGAAACACGAAAGCCTCCTCGCCACCAATCAAGCCACTAGTGAGGTTCACCGGACCGGCCAAGTACCCAACGCATCAGCCATATCCACATCACTGGATCACCGGTGACCATCTCCGGCGCCCGTCGTCACATCGTCACCCCAACACACCAACGAGGAATCAACAAAACATCATTCATGGAGATGCCTATGCGTTCCCACCATTAATTCCCATCACCGAATCACTGGTGATCTACACCAGCGTCCACCATCATCATCATATCCACAGAGGATTCAATACAACATTGAACAAAACACTAAAAACAACAAAAAATAACCCAGGGAGATGTGTCTAGAGTCAACTTTCTATCTCAACAGCACGTTCACCGAAAGGTTCACCACGACACAGCGGAAGAAAAACCAAAATAAAGACCAGAAAAACCCAACGCCACCAGACAGAACAACCGCATAAGACCCACTGAAACCCTAACTTGCTCACCTGAGAAGATGTAGAGCCCCACAACCACCAGCTTCTGATCGCAACCCCCAACCGCGAAGAAACTCACCATATGATAAAAACGAGATGGAAGATCAGAACTGCGAGCACTCTGATGAGTGTGCCGTCAACAACCGGTCTTAAACCCATGGATCTGACCCACAACCGTAGAAGCCTGGGGAGACTCTCCCCAGCCCGAGAGATGACCACGAAGCCTTACAGTATAGAACCACCACCAACCCAATGAGCACGAGAAGGAGTCTCCACGCCATCTGCAGCGCTGGAGCTGGCGGCGGCGAGAAAACAATGTTTTAGTGGTGGTTTTTTCACCGTGGTTTAAAAAACCACCTCCAATTTCTTTAACGGGGGTATTTTTAAAAAACCGTCTTGAAATAGCGGCGAATTTTTTGAAAATTGCTGCAAAATATAAGAATATTTTTTAATATTTTTTAAAAAATTATATATTTTTTAATATTTAATATATAATATTTTATTATTGTTTACAATTAAATATAGTTCATTATTTATAATTTTATATATTTATAATTTTATAATTGTCTAATATTAATAATTATTAGTCAATACTATTTTTAAACAGAATGCAATACCAAAATAAGTTGAAGAACGTACTTCGCCATCAAATAACCATAACTTCTGATCCGAGAGTCCTTTTCAGCTCCACAACCAGTCAAATCAAGGTTTATCAAATGAGAAAAAACCAAGTGAGATTTAAATCATGTGAAAATCAAAGGGAAAAAATATATATTCAAAATTCAAAACTTGAAAATCGAACTCGATCTTCAAACAACCAAAACTTTTAATCCAGATGTCGGTTTGGGCTCTACCACATATTAAATAAAAGCCTGCGATGAGCTCTACACTTTATAGGTTTGGTACCAACTCTTTGAGTATTGAATCCCTTTTTATTCCACTATAAAGGCCTAAAACTCCTCTAAAACAGAGGTTTTAGTTGCAGACACCGATTCCATAAAATTCACACTGTTATAACTTTTGATCCAAGTGTCCATTCGTCCTATACAACATATCATATTGAAGCTCATTTCACGGTCTTCAAATTGACTAGTAGTGGCACTTGAAAATGAGTATCAGATCATATTTTATGACCATTTCAGTGTTTTTAGGGTTTACAGATATTCTTAATTTTTTATGATTTATTTAATTAATTTTTATTTATTTATATATTTAAGAATTTATTTAATATTAATTAATTAAATAATTAATTAATTATTATTTATTAATTATTTAAATATTATTTATAATTATTATGTATTTATTTATTTATTTATTTAGTTATTTTATACACATTAATTATTAATTTATTTTTAATTGATTAATTAATTAATTAATTAATTAATTAATTATTAATTATTATTTTATTAATCATTTTTTATTTATTAAATATTTATTCATTCGTTATTTAATATTTATTAATTAATTAATAATTATTAATTGATTAATTGATTAATTAATAATTATAAATTATAAATTATTATCTATTAGTTATTATTAATTATTAATGATTAATTATGAATTATCTATTTATATAGTTCTGTTTTTATTTCATTATAACTTTTTATTATTTTTTATTTATTTTTTATTTTTATTCATTATAATTTATTCTTTATTCTTTATTATTTATTTTTAATTTACTAAATATAAATTTATTATTAGTTTATTATTTATTTATTATTTATTAATTATTAATTATTAATTGATTATTGATTATTTATATGTATTAAATATTTCATATTTCATATTAAAATTAAATTATTAATTTTTAATTTTTAATTTTTTAATTATCAAATATTAATTATTTATTATTTATTTATCTATTTATTTATCTATCTATTTATTCATTATTGATTTTTTATTGATATTTATTAATTAAAAATTAATTAAATACTAATTATTTATTAAATATTAAATATTTCATATTGCATAATGCATATTAAATATTAAAATATTAAAATATTAAATATAAATTAAGAATTATTCATTTTATAATTATATATGATTAATTATTAGTTATTATTAATTATTAATTATTAATGATTAATTAATTATTATTTATTTATCTATTTATTTATGAATGAATGTATTTATTTATTTATTTATTATTCTTTTTAATTTATTATTTATTATTTATTATTTATTATTTATTATTATTAATTTATTTTCAATGTACTAAAAATTAATTTATTATTATTTGACTATTCATTTATTATTTGTTTTTTTATTTATTCATTATTCAATATTTATTAATTATTTATTATTTATTTATTAGTAACTTATATAATACTTATAAATTATTTATAAATTTTTAACTATAAATTCATAAATCTTAATTCATAATACTTAATGATCAATTATTAATTACTAGTTGTTATTAATTATTAAATATTTATTATTTACTATTTATTATTTACTATTTATTATTTAATATTTACTATTTATTATTTATTTATTTATGACTTATTTATTTATTTATTTATTATTTAATAATTTATTTTTATTTTTTTTATTTATTATATATTTAATTAATTTTTAAGTAATTTATTATTTATACATTACTTATATATATGTTAAGTTATATATTATATATTATATATTATCAATTATATATTATATATTATATATTATATATTGTATATTATATAATATAGAATAGAAAATAGAAAATAGAAAATATATATTATATAATATAATATATAAAATATAAAATATAAAATATATATTTTATATTATATATAATCTATAAAAAATTATATATTATATATTAGATATTAGCTATTAGATATTATGTATTTTGTATTATGTGTTTTGTATTATGTATTATATTTTATATATTATATATTGTATGTTATATGTTATATATTATATATTATATATTCTATATTATATGTGATTAATTATTAATTATTGATTATTGATTAATAATTATTTATTAATAATTATATATTTTGTATCTATCTGTTATGTATTACTTGTTTTTACAATTAGTATATATATATGTATGTATGTATGTATGTATGTATGTATAAGTATATTAAATTCGATTTATTGACCACATGAAGAGTCTGCTAGAGTGGTAAAGTCTTTAGGGAATAAGCAAGAGGTAAGGGGTTCCAATCCCACCAAACAAAGAATTTATATATATGGCATAGGCATGTGCATAGACATAGACTTATGCATAGAGATGGACGATTTAGCGGTGGTTTTCCAAAATCATCATAGAATGATTTCGCAGTGGTTTAAACCGCCACTAAACGTAAAAACAAACTTCCACAAAATAAAAATTTTGGCTTGGTGATTGATTCAAAAAAATCATTGTAGTGATGTCTTAATATGAACCCTTTCGAACAAAAGGAATGTAATCCAATATTCTTCCCATTTCTAGGAAAGAGTAATTAATTCAAGGATAACAAAAATCACTGGGCGACTAATCTTTATATGTAGTGATTCTTCCTGCATGATTCCCTTTAACATAATGAGGAACTTGATGCATGTTTTATAGAAGTCCTGGTTGAATTCATACAAATCAGGGAATTGATCTATTGAGAGTGTTGTAATATTGACTCTCTATCATTTCTGATGAACATCCTCAATGATCTCCTCACTCCCATGATAGTACATTTTTTGATCCTGGGTGCGATTCCATATTTTGAATATATTTTTATAGACATTGTGCATGGTCCTTAGTGAGCGATTCGAGAAATGAGAACTGGAATTCTACGGGCGGCCCAAATAAGACTACTCCTTATACACAATCGGAGGGACATCATACTTTTGATCAGCCAAGGATCCAACTGGTGATTTATAAAAAATAGGATTTTGTATTGAAGTGGATTATTTTCAATGATAGATTCTTAGAAAGGGGTGGTACCACATGGTTAAATTTTTTCTAGAAAACAAAATGTCGTCTATAAGTGGTTCTACCTTATAGACCATGTCCACACAAAATGAGGATATTTTGACCTCTAGATGGTTTAGAAGATCACCTTTCTCATGCCTCAATGGCGTAACAG
Source organism: Viscum album (assembly GCA_963277665.1). Classification (NCBI taxonomy): domain Eukaryota; kingdom Viridiplantae; phylum Streptophyta; class Magnoliopsida; order Santalales; family Viscaceae; genus Viscum; species Viscum album. The sequence continues at coordinate 911,737,787 of OY728148.1, forward strand.
AATGATCATATTTACCTAGGGTTGTTAATATAGACCCATAATCTTCCCCAAATTCAATGGTTGAATAAGAGAAATGGGAAGATGATACAGAACATGATTTTTCCCAAAAAGTTCCAAAATGGAATCTATAATATCTATAAGCTAATCATAATTATAGATAGAAGTTGAAACCTTGTATGTATTTATCCCAGGGATTATCAATCTCAATAGATGGATTCTGACCCCCAGCACTTTTGATGTTGGCAGGGGTATGTAAGTTGACATGTAGGTTGTATCAGATTTCGAGAGGTTGATTATGATTCATTGATAATACTGAACCTTTCACTCGATATACAGTAGTTCCCATTGCCTGGTTGTAACACCCCGAGATATTATGAAAAATATTCCATTAATTTCATTAATTTCTTCTATTATACACTACACCAAGTTTATCTTGTACTATACGCAACGCTGTATTAGCTTGCAGTATACGCAACACTATTTTTGGCTTGGGTTACGCACAATTTCAAATTCATTTTGTGGAAATTATTCTACACAAAATTAAGTATAGATTTTTTTAACGTATAAATGAAATATGTTTTGATTATTTTATATGCAACACAAAATAGAGCTTTCACTACATGCATCCCTAACATGTCTTTATTTACATGCAATCATAACCTTCCACGATTACGTGTGTTGTACACAAAAACGAGTTTCACTAAACAACGATATGTTATTAAAATATTATATAAACTAGCCGTTATGAATAATAATACCCACTTTTTGTAATTTTATCATTCAAAATGGAATTCATTTTTGGATTTGAAATATTTAAATTAGCCTAGGGTGAATTTTTGGTGTTTTTCTGAAAACGTTCAATTTTTTATGAATAGTGAAAACATTGGGTTACTATTTAAAACCCAACTTTTTATTTATATAATTATCTATTTTATTTAAATTTATATTAGTTAAAAATTGATACATAATACCTATATAAGTTCAATGTAATTCATTGGAGTCTTTTTATAATAATTTTTTATATATAAAAATTTTATTGAACTTCTCACCGTCTTTTACGTACCCCCTAGGATCTTTTTAAAAACATACATAAAACATAATGTTACCACTTTTTTGAGTAGAATTTCTAAAATCCGAGAGACATGGTTAATATCAAGGAGTAAAATGTGGTTCAATAAGATAAAAATAATTTTTGGTGAATAGTATTTTTTTACTTTTATTTACCACGGCTAAAAGTAAATAGGGTTATTAAGGGTTAAAATGATATTATTATTACCTAAATACATGTCATATTTATATTGGATAAGTGTAATTCGACCAAAAACAACATTAGGAATAAAATATTTCCCTTTAGGATCACTTGGATTAGATTATGAAATTTATTATTCTTTTATTTAAAGAAGAGTTAAAATGGTTAAAATCTATGATTAATAACTAAAACATTTTTAATATAGGGTTATACATAAGATAAATTCGACTAAAAATATTCATTACAAAGATAATAAGATTTCCAACATAATGGAATTTTATTTATAATTTTTAGACATTAAATAATTTAATTTATTTATGAAACAATGATGATATAGTAATTATCTTATTAATGAAATATTAACATAATTGATGTTATAAATACCCAAATAAATGTAATTTGAGACTTTTCATAAATTCCACTAGTTTTAGAGTTTAATATGACAGGTTATTATTGATTTAATTAATATTTTTCGAACTAATAATTCTGTTATGAGTTTCACAAAAATTAATTCTCAAATACTGTCAAATTTGACATAAAATAGTTTAAAAAAAGAATAATTATTAATTGTTATTATATTCTTAAAAATATATGGTTCAGAAAAAATACTTAGATCATTATCAGTGTATCATTAATGGACCACTTGGGGCCTCTTGGATATATATGGTATGTTTATTAACTATATAATATAAAAATACAAAGTGACATGGTAATGTAAATCTAATAAAATAAGAGTTAAAACTAAACGATAAGGTTAATATAATGACCCAAACCTGTATAAAATCTATTGGTTGAGATAATTTCGACCCATCCCTACTTTAGCTTCAAAAGAAGTCAATTTGGTGCTATTATAATCCGAATATGACTTTATTATAAAATAATATTTAAATATTTTTCTAAAGTGCCCCTCTCCTCCCTTATTAAAAGGGAACTCCTTACCTCTTCTCATCACAACCTTTTGAGACTTGAAACTCAGATAACCCCTGCCCATTTCTCTTCTCCACTTTCCTAGAAACATTTTGGAGGTTCTCGTCTTCTCAAAATACCAACTATACTACCTTAAGAGAATGCATAAAGGAGGTGCGTCGAAGAAGAGGTAATCTCTTCTTCCGATTCTCTCATGTTTATTTCTTCTTCTACTTATTCTTATTTAGTTATATAATTATAAAGTAATAACATTAGTATTACATATATACTGATATGTTATTATAAATATGAAACAAATCTATTTCAACTTCTATACATCCTACGGAAAACGAGATCACCGCGTGTGCGTACGTACGGAATACCATCTCCATGCCGTGGTGTAATTTGTTTTCGACCACCACCATACTTGGATGGGTATAATGGTGAAAATAAATAACTATATATGATTATTGTAAAGTGTTATTTATTCTAAAATATTATACCTACACTTCAATACAATTCCACGATCATAGTAATGATATCATTGCTCATGCGTACGTACGGGCTACCATCTCCATGACGCTAAGATTGATTCTCCATGTTAACCATTCATGAATGATTATAAAGTATATAGAATGAATAATAACTATATATATGACAAAATAATGATACTGGATTTATGTATATATATATCTATGTCATATACTTAATTCCATTCAATTCAATAAGGAAACGAAAACAGCGTTTATGCATACGTACGGCCTACCGTCTCCATGAAAAGTATATTTCATTCCATTTATCGATCTATCATATATATATGTATATGGTGAATATATATTACATATAAATAATTTTTTACATTATGGAATTAATTAAATCAGTATATAATTTATAATATCAAGAACAACAAGTCAAAACACATAAAATAAATGAAACGATTTAACTCAAATCATTGCTTTTACATCGAATTTACAAAAGAACGGGTAATATAAAGTCTTAAGTAAACTATATATGATATCATAACAATGAATATGATTATTTAATAAGTCAATGACATTATTTCAATCATTATACAGGAGGTTTGGATACATATGAATCATATCAGACATTAGGTAAGGGATAACTTTTCCAATCCCATTTTTATCCGAGATGGTTTATTCGTAAGTATTTAATATGGTTATATTTATCATCCATGTACCTATTTTATAAAATTGGTTTCATGTATGTTTAAATTACTTTTAACCCATTTTTTTCTTTTACTATATGGTATGTAAGGAATATTTTTTTTATTTACCATACAAGGTACTTTTTTAATTTTTCGGAAAAAGTACGAGAAGAATGTTTTTTTAACTTATATAGCATGAACAGATTTGAACAGTTTTCATAATGCCTTATTTTCATGAAGCTTACACTACAATATTTCATGACTAATTTAAAAAAATCAATTTATTTTAAAATTTCACGCATTTTGTCAAAATAAAATGATTTTCAAAAAGAAAGGATATTTTCCTCAAGAGTTTAATTCAAGTGTTTTATCAAAACCATTTTCCACCTAAGATGAAATTATTTCATATGTGTATGTTTCAAGTATAATGTCTCTATGATTAACATGGTTTCACTTTTATTATTTTGAAATGATATCAATTTTTTATATGGATTATGTTATGATGGGATGATGTTTATGAAACCCATTTTATCCTTTGGGTTATGATGAATGATTTATGTTTATGTTTTGGCACACGTGAGAATGATTTTATTATGAGATTTGGTAATGATTTATATCTCATGAGATAGACATGGCTGGAATGGTATGTTAATCTAGTTCAGTAATACAAGACTAGATCGAGAAGTGAACTCGATTCAGAAAGGGATTTTGTCCACTAAGATTGTTTTGGCAGCAATGCCTTGGCTACTATGGAAGTCATTTCATGTGAATAATGGTTTCCACAATCACATGTATTATTCCCATGATATTTTATCATGATTGATGTTCCTTTATGATATATTCCTTACGTACTTCGAATATTTATGTCTTTTCTCATGATTTTAATATTTATATTTTATGTTCAAGCTTTTGCATTCAAATGTTTATGGATTGTTTTATGTTCTCTATGTTTACCCTTGTTGAGAATTTGAGCTAAACCTTTTTATATTTTCTTTTCCCCAGGATATAAAAAAGGTTTTAGGTATTAAAACCAATAGGGTTATATCTTTATGTGAGATGTTGAAGATCTTTCACCATGATTAGAAGATTACATTGCGAGTTTCCAAAGACACTGAACTAATATGGTCCTTTGGTGTATGTTTTTGTTATTTATTAAGTATTCCTCAAAAGTAATGTAATATCTATGTACTTCAAGTGTTCAGTCTCTACAGTTGGTATCATTGGAAAAGGAGTTTGGAATGAATCTGATCCTTGGTAACTCAATGATGTGAGCGTTGGACGAAGCAAGGGTCTCCGCCCAAGGGCTTCAAGTGGAAATGGATACCACTGGGTATGGTGGTGTGTCCCACCCAGGGGGTGTAGTAGCCCATAGAGTTCCCTGATAGGTATCAATTATAGACTACATTAAGTAATTCCAGACCACTACAGTTGGTATCAGAGGAATGTTTTAGTCATCCTTTTGAAGCTAGGATGTGCAAACATTAAGTGAGATCCCTAGAGATATTTCTAAGGTATGTCTAGGGATGTCCCTAAGCTTAAGTATACGTATAGGTTAGAGTCCTAGAATTATTTTTACAATCATGAATAACCTAGGGTGAACATAAGGTGTCATGGAATAAAGAATTTTTGATATGGTTGACATCCCATAAGAGACTTTTTTTAAATATGGGATTCCTCGTTGTTTTAAATGTTTCTTACACCATGGTTTATAGTCTTAGTAAGTGGAGGGAACGATAAGTTATTCAGTTAAGATTGATTCTAATGGAAAAATTGGTGACTATGATCAATGAAATTATGTAACACCTGGAGATAAAGATATTATGATTATGCCAAATCAGTCATCTTGATATATGATTAAAAAGGTGAACTTTAGTTGTATTCCTATGTCATCTAATAAAAGGAAGATGTAATTTTATACATGTTCGCATGGTGAGGAGAATAGAGAAAGGAATATTGAGATTTCTAAATATGGGATGAAGAACCATGATGAATAACTCAAATGGAGGGGAAGATGATATCTACGTGGAGAAAAGTTTCATAGAGTGACAGACTGTTATGGAGTACAATGTCATATCTGTGGAGAACATGGGCATTACCCAACATAATGGCCTGAAATAAGAAGTCACTTCTAAATAAACGTAGGACCTATTCCATACCAATCATTTAAGAGGTTGGATTTAAGGGCATGGGTATTGGAATTCAATAATGATGTTGTTGAGGTGATTTTATAGTATATTGAAATATCTGTGTATTGGTCCATTGTGGTTTTCTATAAAAATATGGTACCTGTAACCATGAAAAGTGATGGAAATATTTTTGGAAAGAAGATGAAATGCGCATAATGAAGTGATAAGGAGAAAATAATATGTATGATAGTATTCATGAGCTCATAACCGATATAAGGACAAAGTGATATCATGGTTTGAGTATATAAAAATTTTGGGATTTTGATATGTGTAAAGAGTTAACTTTTGATAGCATTCATTTTTTCACTAAGATTAAATGGGTATTCATTTTTCAATAGAATACAAGATTATGGTATTCACATGTTTGGAATGTGATCAAAATGATATATCTTTTGATATATGAGGGATAAATGATGGTATTCACGTGGTAGTTATATGACCTTTTTTGTAATCATTCTCTTTATACTGTGATTTTGGAATGAAGTATTTTGGATAAGCCTAAAGATTGGAATGGATTATGTTGAACATAAGTTAGTTTTGTTTAAGGATAGAAATTTTTTTGATATTATTGATAGAATGTTATAATTGTGTAGCTTTAGAAAAGGGACAACCTGCAGAATGGGCGACAACACGTTGTGTCAGACAAGGATGTGAGAATCAAACACAAAACCAAAGTGTGACAGGCCTTTATCACCTACCAATAGCCTACTGGAAGTCCCTGGTTTGTAGAAACTAGTTTTATTTTATTAAGCACTATGATAGATAAAGTATAAGTCCATTTTAGCAACCATATATGATTAATCTCAGTATATATGGACTTCTTTATATTTAATAAATTGTGCTAAACTTTTTTCAATAGATATAAATGGAATTACCTATCATTCTATCTCAAAAGCAGCTAACACTTCACAGAAGACAAATTCAACTTCATTTCTTTAAGAGATGAAGTGGAAATTGTTCGAGGCATGAGAAATGGTGATATTTTACCAAAATCATGTAAGTATTTCTTTTAATTCAACAATTCTTCAACTTTAGGAAAATTATCTTCAAAATAAAAAATGTTGTCCTAGTGCCTCATATCTGCTGAATCAGATGGTACCATAGATCAACACAAATTTATGGATTTGTGATTGTTGGCTTTTTCATATACATGTCCTCTACCACTCTTCATCAGAAGTTGATTGTTATATTTTTCTTCCATATCCATATTTTCACCTATGTTATCATATGTGGAAACCCAGTGATTATTTCATTTGGGTAACCGTTACATTTCATAATTTAGTTTTCAAAGTAACTTTTTGGTATTCCTTATTACGATGTGGGTTTCTATTAATGAAACTTTCAAGTAGTAAACCATTTAAAACCCTGAATAATTTTGAGGGCGAAATAAATTTTAAGGGGGATAGAATGTAACACCCCGAGATTTTATGAAAAATATTCTTTTAATTTCATTGATATCTTCTATGACACACTACACCAATTTTAGCTTGTACTATACGCAACACTATATTAGCTTGTAGTATACACAACACTATTCTTTGATCGTGTTACACACAATTTTAAGTTTATTTTGTGGAAATTATTATACGAAACATTATGTATAGATTTTGTTTAATGTATAAATGAAATAAGTTTTGATTATGTTATACGCAACACCAAACAGAGCTTTCAATACATGAAGCCCTGACTTGGCTTTCTTTACATACAATTGCAACCTTCCATGATAGCGTGTGTTGTATGAAAAATAGTGTTTCACTAAACAACAATATGTTATTAAAATATTATACAAAATAGTCGTTATGAATAGTAATACCCACTTTTTGAAATCTTATCGTTCTAAATGGACTTTAATTTTTGGATTCGGAATATCAAAATTAGCCTAGGGTGAATTTTTGGTATTTTTCAGAAAACATTCAATTTTTGTCGAATAGTGAAACCACTGGGTTACTATTTCAAAACATACTTTTTTTTAATAATTATTTAATTTATTCAAATTTATTTTAGGTTAAAGTTGATACATAATACCTTTATAAGTTCAATGTATTTTATTGGAGTAATTTTATAATAATTTTCGATATATAAAAATTTTATTGAATTTTTCACTGTCTTTTACCTACCTCCTAGGAGATTTTTGAAAACACAAATAAAACTTAATTTTTCCGCTTCTGTGAGTGGATTTTTGAAAATCCAAGAGACACGGTTAATATGAAGGAGTAAAATGTGGTTCAATATGACAAAAATAATTTTTTATGAATAGTAACTTTTTACTTTTATTCACCACGGTTAAAAGTAAATAGGGTAATTAAGGGTAAAAATGATATTATTATTACCCTAAAACATGTCATAATTATATTGGATTAGTGTAATTCAACAAAAAACAACCTTAGGAATAAAATATTTCCCTTTAGGTGCACTTGGATTAGATTAGGACATTTATTATTATTTTATTTAAAGAAGAGTTAAAATGGTTTAAATCAATAAATAATAACTAAAACATTTTTAATATATGGTTATACATAAGATAAATTCAACTATAAATATTCATTAGAAATATAAATATATTTCCTACATAATGGTATTTTATTTATAATTTTAACACATTATATAATTTAATTTCATTATGACACAAAGTTGATCCAGTAATTATCTTATTATTGAAATATTAACATAATTGATGTTATAAATACCCAAATAAATGAAATTTGAGACTTTTTATGAATTACACTAATTTTTTAGGTTAATATGACATTTTAGTATTGATTTAATTAATTTTTATCGAACTAATCATGCTGTTATGATTTTCAGAAAAATCAATTACCAAATAGTGTCAAAATTGACATAAAATAAGTTTTATAATAAATATTATATTATTAACTATTATTAAATTCATAAAAATATATGGTTCAGCCAAGATACTTATATAATTATATATTTATATTTAATGGACTACTTGGGGGGCTCATGGATGTATATGGTATTTTTAGTAACTATATAATATAAAAATACAAAGTGACATGGTATATGTCAATCTAATTAACTAAGAGTTAAAACTAAAAGACAAGGTTAATATAATGACCCAATCCTATATAAAATCTATTTTTTGGAGGATTTAGACACATACCCACTTTAGCTTCGAAATAAATCAATTTGAAGCTGTTATAAACCGAATATGACTTTATTATAAAATACTATATTATGTTTTTTCTAAAGTTCCCCTCTCCTCCCTTATAAAAAGGGCACCCCTTCCCTATTCTCTTCACACCATTTTGAGACATGAAGCTCGTCCAAACCCTGCCAATTTCTCTTCTCCACTTCCCTAGAAACATTTTGGAGGTACTGGTCTTCCCAAAAGACCAACTATACTTCCTTAAGAGGATGCTTAAAGGAGGTGCGTCGAAGAAGATGTAATATCTTCTTCTGATTCCCTCATATTTCCTTCTTCATCTACTTCTTATTATTTATTTGTTTCATTATAAAGTAATAACATAAATATTAGTTATATAATGATATGTTATTAAAAATTTTAAATAACCCTATTTCACTTTCTATCCATCCGAAGTAAAAACGAAATCACCGTGCGTGCGTACGTACGAAATACCATCTCCACACAATTGTGTAATCTGTTTTCGACCACCACCGTACATGGATGGGTATAATGGTGTAAATAAATAACTATATATGATTATTGTAAAGTGATATTGATTATGAAATATTATACATACACTTCAAAACAATCCCATGATCATGGGAATGATATCATTGCTTGTGCATACGTACGGACTACCGTCTCCACGACGCGTTGAGATTCATTCTCCATGATAACCCTTCATGAATGATTATAAAGTATACATAATGAATAATAATGAGATATATGATAGAATAATGATATTGTGTTTATTTATATATATATATATATGAATTCCATCTACTAAATTCAATTCAATTAAATAAGGAAACGAAAACAGCGTGCATGCCTATGTACGGCCTACCGTCTCCATGAACGGTGTATTTCATTCCATTTATAGATCAATAATATATATATATATATTTATATTCTGAATATATATTATATATAAATCATGTTTTAAATTCTGGAATTATCTAAATCAGGATATAAATAATAATATCAAGAACAACAAGTCAAAACACGTACAATAATTGAAATGATTTTACCCAAATCGATGCTTTTACATCGAAATTAAAAAAGAACGGGTAATATAAAGTTATAAGTAAACAATATATGATCTCATAAAAATTAATATGATTATATAATAAGTCGATCACATTATTTAAATCATTATATAGGAGGTTCAGATACATACGAGGCATATCAGAGATAAGGTAAGGGATAACTTTTCCAATCACATTTTTATCCGAGATTGTTTATTCGTAAGTATTTACTAGGGTTATATTAATTATCCATGTCCATGTTTTGTAAAAATGCTTTCATGTATGTTTAAAGTCCTTTTTACCAATTTTTGACTTTTACTTCATGGTATTTAAGGAATCTTGTTTTTACCATACAAGTTACTTTTTGACTTTTCCAGCAAAAGTACGAGAAGAATGTTTTTTAACATTTATGGCATGAACGAATTTTTACGGTTTTTGTAATGCCTTATTTTCATGAAGCATACACTACACGATTTTATGAAAATTTTCAAAAAATTCCATTTCTTTAAAAATTTCATGCATATATTGAAAATAAAATGATTTTAAAAAAGAAAGAATATTTTCCTCATGAATTCATTTCAAGTGTTTTATCAAAACCATTTCCCTTCTAAGATGAAATTATTTCAGATGTGTATGTTTCGAGTATAATGTCTCTATGATTTACATGGATCCACTTTTCTTATGATGAAATGATATCCATTTGTTTATATGGATTATGTTACGATGGGATGATATTTATGAAACCCATATTATCCTTTGGGTTATGACAAATGATTTATGTTTATATTGTGGAACACGTAAGAATGATTTCATTATGAGATGGGTGGGACCTATATCTCTCCACAATGCATTGGGTAATGATTTATATCTCATGAGATAGACATGGCTGGAATGGTATGTTAATCTGGTTTAGTAATACAGTACTAGAACGAGGAGTGAACTTGATTCAGAAAGGGACTTTCTCCACTACGATGGTCTTGGAAGCAATGCCTTGGCTACTATGGAAATTGTATCATGTGCTTAATGGTTTCCACAATCACATGGTTTATTACCATGCTATTTTTTAGTAATTAATGTTAATTTATGATATATGACTTACATATATCCAGGATTTATGTCTTGGCTCAAGATTTTGATGTTTATATTTTCTGTTCAGGATTTTGCATTCAAATATTTATGGATTGTTTTATGTTCTCTATGTTTACGCTTACTAAGAATTTGAGATCACCCTTTTTATGTTTTCTTTTTCACATGCTATAAAGAAAGGTTTTAGGTGAGAAAACCAAAAGGGTTAGATCTTTATGAGAGATGTTGAAGATCTTTCACCATGATTAGAAAATTATGTTAAGAGTCTCCAAAGACACTAAACTATTACGGTCCTTCGGTGTCTATTTTTGTTATGTATTAAGTATTCTGAAAAAGTATTTTAATGTCTATGTACATCAATCGCTTGGTCTCCACCCTGATCCCTACAAGTACATGTGTGTTTATTCCTGTGAAATCATGGTCGACACTAATGGTGTGGCCCCCATCATGGTTTCCTACCTTCCAACCCAAGGATGGATCTTCAATGTGGGTAAAATCTTCGAAATAGGGAGGAAATACTTTTAAAATAATGAAATCATGGAACCCCCACAATGACGATGGTATTCATGTGGTAGTCCACGATGGTTGTCATTGTTACCTGAGGAAGGGAGATATAAACAAACGTTTCCAATAAGTGGATGGGGTTTCGATCCCAATCTAATAAGAACCTTCCCCCTTGTTCTAGTAATTAGGGTGTAAGGTGTATTTTTGGGGGATGGTGCCAATCGAGTAGTCATAGATGTCTACTTTCGGAAAGGGTTAATATCATAGACCTGAAATCAAGATAGGGTATTCAGGATTGGGGATGACAAATTAGGGATGTGATCAAACTCTTTGTTAGCCTCTGAGGTCTCCCATCACTTTTTGGGGAATTGAGTGTTGGGATTCCTCCTAGTCATCCCCTAGGTGGTGGTCATAATAGGTGAGACTGAGGAACCCCTAAAACCTTAGTGTTGGGGAGCGGGATATCAATTTTCTCGAGGAAAAATATCAATATATGATTTTCATAGTGATAAGGGGATATTTCCCAATAATAATACCTTGTGAATGGTAGTGATCAAATAGAACATCTGATTTGATCTCATGGCAGTCCATATCCCTATTAAGGATGACCCATTCTTTCTCTTAATGGAGAACAAGGATGTTGATTACCCTATGTTGGATGAGATCATGGGGGGAGATGGGGTTGGGGTTTAATATTCATGGGAGTGGTGGGTACTATGATTGGATAATATTTATAGACGATTATTATTCAATTGATTTATCTGACACGATGAATGTTGGTGTTAGTGGATTGTCAAGCATTTACTATACCATAAGTATTGTAGTATATATGAGAAAAACCATTAGAAAAATTATAAATAACTTCATTCCTAATGTTTCGAATTCTACACTTCCCATAATAAGGAAGGATACAATATTCATGAATATGTTTTCCTAGAATTAGTGATTTCAAATTTTCTTCATCTACCTCTAGATACAGGATAAGATATTCTTGTTTGTTTCACCATTTTTTCTAATGATTTTCATAGGGGCTTCACATTAGGGTGTTAAGGTACCTTCTTCTCCACACACAAAGTGATCCACAATGTTGGACTTATTTTTTCACAAACCATTCCAAATACCCAGGTATCATGTTCCCTATGTAGGAAAATACATGGACTGAAGTATTTTACTGATCCCAATGGTTTGGAAACTTTAACCTATAATCATAAATGATAAAAGAGGAAAATATTTTTCCACAGAATAACAGAAATTAATGATACATATCAATATATTGAATACTCTAAGGGAGAGTGCACCTGAAAAATAATAGTTATAACAAAATACCAAAAAATTATGGAATAAAAGTACAATGTATAAATTCAATCATCCCAAATAAAATTTCACTCTATGACCAAAGGATCAAGAATATATACATCCTCTTAGAGTCCCATCACCATTTTCGAGACCTGTAGAAAGAAAATATACAAATTCTTAAAGGGAAGGTAGAGTGTGTAATTTAAATTCAAGTAGGGTATCACCATGTTTCCCATAATAATATCCCATAATAATAATAGCATATAATTTATTCAATTTAATGAAATCATGGAAAGAAAATACAAATGAAAATTTAAAACAAAACAATCATTAATCTCAATTTGTTAGAAAATCAATTAAAAATGGATTAAATAATCATTTTATATGAAATTGATTATATAAATAAGTACTAATAAGTAATATAGTTTATAATAAATGGAATATATAATTAAAAAATCAAAATAAGAACCATGGTTGTAACACCCTGACCCCTCTAGGTTGGTGCTGGTGCATTACTTGTGATATTGGCATGGTTATAAGGAATGAAAAATCCTAAAGGAATGATCATTTCAGTATTCTTGAAGAATGTAGATACCTAGATGTTACTAAAATTACACTGTAAAAGTTTACAAAATACAATACATAACGAAAACTAAAAACATTATCCTCAAGAACCAAAATAAATGATCTCCTCTTTCTCACCTGTCAAATGAAAACAATGAAATGGGTGAGCTCAAACACTATGTAAAGGTTACAAATAGTAGAATCATGAATACAATAATAAGTGAATCATAATCAATCTGACATAATCAATATGGCATGGTGAATAGAGGAAAATATCGAGCCATTAATAAATTGAGAATAAAACTGCATTCTTAGATTTTGTCATTCTGAAAACCTCATAGATAGTAATAAATGATAATGAATAAAGAAAATTCTAATTATTTGGGTGTCATTTATTTGGAACATGAAACCATAATATAATAAAAATGGTTTAGTTCTATGGGTAGAAACCCATCTGATTTTTGGAAACAAACTCAAAGGGTTGGTCGCCAAACTGATTTGTCACATGAGACCTACTGATGCATCGAGGGGATACAGCGGGCCCCACCCACCACATCATGTCCAAATAATTATTTATACATTGATTCGATATAAGTGTAATATTCCTCTTCAATATCTGTATATAGTAGAGTATTCATATTCATCAATATTTCCATAGTTAAAATAACTTTCCAAAAAAACCATATTTAAAATGGTATACAGTTAACACAAAAAAACATATCCATGATATGAGATATTGGTTAATTAATATAAATATAAATATAAATTCAAATGATAATATATCTCAAATTAGAAGTAGGTACACCACATAAGGATTATTAGGTGCATAATGCAATGTTAGTAATAACAAATTAATAGTTGAGATAAAGTCTCTTACCACAATGTAATCGGTCAAATCATATGACCAGAACTTAATAACCCTAAAATGAATCATTTAATAAAATGAATAAAAATAGAAATAAGTTACTATATATCAAATGTCAGTACACATATAACAATACAAGAAATAAGTGGCGAACAATGAAAATATCACAGAAATGAAAGCGAGATGAGAAACGCCTTACAAAAATTTTGGCATGGTAACGATTGTAATTGAGAGGGATTAATGAGAGGTTAAGGGGTATTCCATTATCTATATGTAAAAAGGGAAGTATGGGGGAGGTTTGAAAACAAACCCCATCATTAGGAATTAGAAAAAAGGGAACAACGTAGGGGAGATTCTTGAACAAAAGTGAGAGAGACGATCCCATACCTTATACTCGAAGGTGTTCTTAATTATTCTTAACAACCATAATAATCAAATCTAGATTCATTAATTAATAATTACAGAATATCATCAACATATAATTGATATTTTATGACCGTATTATGTTCATGAATGGCCTTTTTGATGGTTTAAGAGATTAAATTTTATTGTTTTGGTAGCATTTTCATCTTTGGTTTTGATGATTCGTTTACTTGTATTCTTGAATGGATGTTTGTTTGAAATTTGGTTAAACATACAGAATTGTTAGTATACATTACTAGTGATAATAAATAGATATAAATTATATTATAATGAATATGGTTATATACCATGAGGACGACTTATTCGATTAGTTAAAATAAACGCTTGGATTTGGCTTGGCACTTCTGTGCACAATAAATATGTTTGGTATTATTATTCCATATTATTAATGTGTAAAGATTAAAGAACATTAATCAAGATAAAATACATAAATTATGACCTGGATCAACCATTGATAATGTTTCCTGACTATTATTGAAGATATTAATACAAATTGAAAACCCATCTTCCTTGAGTGTGATTAATTTACACATCTCAAACATTGTTTGCATTTATTGTCTAGAAGGAGGGGGAAAAGATAGATTATGATAAAATATTCCATTATCACAATGAAAATATTGTACATATAAGGTAATATAATTATCATGTCATTTGGAAGAGGGGAGGTTAGAAGGGAGAACAAAGAATGGAACTTTGTAGAGGAAATTTTAATGAAAAGAGAAGGAAGGTTCAGCTCTTGAGTAATCCTCCTTGAGAATCTCTTTAAGGCCTTTGTTTTTAGCCTTTTGGTTACACCAGTAGGTCATGGACAGGAGGAGAGGGCTTGGGAAGATTATTTGGCAGAATGAAGGAATTGATTGAAGATTAATTGCTGTGAGAGGAAGATGGGGTGAGGGGTGGTTTATATAGTGGAGGGGAGAGGAGTTTTCTTAATATTATAATCATTAATTTATTATTTTCTCTCAATACAACCAATAGTGAGTATTCCATGAAAAATAACTATAATATATTCATGTGACATTGAACCAATTGATCTTACATCATCAGATCATCATCAATGACTTAAAAAATCCCTTATTTAGCATTTATCTAAAAATATTGCATTTTACTATTTATCAAAATATTTAATTATTTCAGAAAAATCACAAAAATTTACCCTAACCAGTTTGTGACGTGTAGAATCCAAAAATGAAGTCCATGTTTCAAAATTAATTTTCTATATATGATTAATTAAATAATTATTTAAAATAATTAATTTATTAAAAAATATAAACACTTAAAATATTCATCTTCATTTTTAAGGTGCCTAAATTCATTTATACCTTCAAGGGCATGGATACCATTCATAAGAGTCATATTAATACTCATAAGGGTAAGTTAAAATTCATAAGGGTAGGTTACTATTTATAATGGAAGGTTACTATTCACGGAAGATTATGTTAGTTCTATCAGACTCTAAATATCATCTTGAACACAACCGTGTAAGTCATATTTTTGAAATTTAAATCACAGAGTTGGAATATGTAAATTTAGTGACTAGGTTATGGATATGTCCTACAAGTAACCATGTTTTGTTCCATATAGGCTCAGTGATTCATGAAATATAGGCTATAACTAGATTATATTTAATAGAAACAGACCATGAAGTGTTAGGGGTGCCACATTATTCACTCCTTCGGAAATTTCATCCTCAAAATATTATTTATGAAGCTCACCAAAAAGATATGGGTGATTATTTTTCATAACATCCTTAGGTTACCATGTCACTTCCACCATATTCTAGTTTATCCAAAGAACCATTTCAAGATGAGTTGCTCAATTTGTCAATACCTACTCCCTTGTGTTAAGAATCCCAATAGGCTTTTCACAGTATGAAAAATCAAGTTCCAACTCAATTTCTTCATGTGTGTGTACATACATTGTGTCTGACATGAATTTCTTTAACAATGATATGTGGAACACATCAGGAACTCTAGAGATATTTGGAAGCATCGCTAAAAGGAAACATGCAACTATGATTCCTTCCAGAATTTCAAATTGTTTGATGTGTCGGGGGCTTAGTTTCCCTTTCTTACCAAACATTAAGACACCCTTCCATGGATATACTTTCAGAAATACTTGATGTCCCACTTTTAATTCCAAATCCTTTCTCCGGTTGTCAGCATAAATCTTCTACCTACTTTGGGATGCTTTTATATGAACTTGGATTGTCCTCACCATTGCGATAGTATCTTCAATAATTTCTCGGCCTATTAGTTTTCTCTCACCAACTTCATCCCCACAAGTTGGATTTTGACATCTCTTTCAATATAATGATTCATATAAATCCATTTGAATACTATAATGGAAACTATTATTGTATAAAAATTCCACCAAAGAAAAGTATTGATACCACATACCATGAAAAGAGAGCATGTTTTCAACATGACTTCTAGAGTATGAATAGTCCATTTAAACATTCCATCAGTTTGAGGGTGACAAGTAGTACTAATACGAAGATCAATATTCAAAGGCTTCTGGAGACTTTTGCATTATTTTATGTAAAGAAAGGATTTCGATCAGACACTATCGATAGAGGTGCACCATAAATTCTTACAACTTCATTACTATGAAGTCATTCTGGGTGGTCAAGTGGTAAATCCTCTCTTATTGGAAGAAAATGTGCTAATTTAGTGAGGCAATCAACAATTAATCATATTGAATCGTTCCTTATCAGTGTCCTCAATAGTCCGGTGAAAAAATCCATTGTAATGTTATCTCACTTACACATAGTAATAGGTAGAGGTTACATCACTCCATTGGGATGTTGTCTCTCCACCTTCACTTGTTGACAAACTAGACTCCTTGACACGTAGTAAAAAAATTATCACATCATATTATCCAACCAAAAATATTCCTTTATATCTATATACATCTAGGTGCTAGCTGAGTGTATAGATAAATTTAATCTATGGGAATCGTCTAATAGTTCCATTTTTAGCTCATGTACTGATGGAAAGGATAACCTCATCCCAAATTTCCGAACTCCTTCTTCAGACACGATATTTATCCAGTCTTCCTTCCTTATCTTAATTAATTTTCTTGTGCCGATTCTCATCATCAGATTGAGAACATCTTATCTTTTCTAGTAAATATGGTTTAACAATATTTTGAAATTGGAGTGATGTTTCTTCATATTTATCAATTCCCATGTCCATCTTCAGTAGATCAATGAATATAATATCTTTATTAAAACTCATTTGTGTTATAAGGCCATGATATTTCGTTCTTAATGCATCTTCCACCTTATTCATCTTTCTTGGGTGGAAGAGTATTGAAAAATCATAATATTTGAGTAACTCCAGCAATTTCCTTTACCTCATGTCGAGTTATTTCTATGTGAAAATGTATTTCAATCTCTTGTGGTCCATATGAATCTCACATCTCACTCCATAAGGATAATGCATACATTTTTTCAGAGTAATGATTACGGATTCTAAATCTATATCATTATTTGAAAAAAATAATTCTCTTGAGTCTTCACATTTCATAATGCATAAGCAATAACATTATTGTTTTTCATAAGGGTGCAACCTAGTTTATTCTTTGATGCATCGCTGTATATTAAAAATCCATAACATCAAGATGGAAGAGTAAAAATAAGATCATTGAAAAATATTCTTTCAATTCTTCAAAGCATTCTATACATTATTTTTTCCACACAAACTTAACTCCATTACGTGTGAGCTTGGTTAGCGGGTTATCCAGTCGAGAAATATTTGGAACGAAACGACGATAATAAACTGCTATGACTATAAAATTGTGTACCTTTGTTTTATTTGTTTGTATAGACCAATCATGGATTTCCTCTTTCATTGCAGAATCAACTAGGATTATATCCTTAGAGAAAATTTGTCCTAGAAATGATACTGATTGAAGCAATAATTTTCACTTGCTAAATTTCCCATATAATTTATTTCTTCTAAGAGTTCTACGAATAACCCAAATGTGATTATCATGATCTTCATAGATTAATGAGTATATGAGGATATCATCGATGAATACCACAAAAAATTTATCAAGATGTTCCTTGAATACTCTATTCATTAAATCTAATAAAATAGAGGGTGAATTTTTCAGTCCCAAAGGCATCACTGTAAACTCATAATTCCCATACCTGGTCTGAAATGTTGTCTTTGGAATAACATCCTTCATCACACGCAACTGATGATATCTGTATCGAAGGTCAATCTCCGAAAACTATTGATCTCCATGAAGTTAGTCAAATAAATCATAAATCCAGGGAAGAGGATACTTATTATTTATTGTAATAGTATTGATTTCTGTTTAATCAATGAAAATCATCATGGATCCATCTTTCTTCATAACAAAGAGGACATGGGCTCCCCATGGAGAAACACTTGGTCGAATAAATCAATTTTCACTCAAATCCATCAATTGTTTCTTTAGCTATACAAATTCCACAATGTTTATTCTATTGGGAATCTTTGATATATGTCTTTCATCATGAATTAAATCAATAGAGAATTCAACTCCCCTCTCTGGAGGATTTCCAAATAAATCCTCTTGAAATACATCAGTATACTCATTCACTATGTGCACATATTTAATTTGAAAATTTATTTCTAAACCCATAGATATTGGTATATATTCCTCTCTAAGTATTTCATTCAATATATCTATTGGGGTTGGTTCTAGATAAGAATTAGGTGGCAATGTTTCTACCCAAAAGACAAGGTATTGTACACCATTTTAAAAAATTGTAACTTACTTCTTCTTACAATAAATCTCTACATCATAATTTGATAGCCAATCAATACTGATATTTATTACATGTTTATTAATTGGTATGATGATAAGGTTAGAAACTAAAGCATGTTTTTGTGTCTTTAGGGGTACTAGTCGAAATGCATTCATTGCAATGATACATACCCTGGTAGTTTTGACTGAAAACTCCTTTAATAAATAAAATTGGACATATCTAATTTAATATGGAAACTGGGATGATATAAATGAATGTGATGATCTAGAATCAAATAATGTGTTGGCTATGTTTGAAGAAACAACTAATGTACATGCCACCACATAATTAGGAATTTCATCCTCCACTGTTGTAATCGCATAGGCTCTCCCTTGCTCTATTGGCCTTTTCTATGTCAAGTTTCATTGGTTCTTAGTACAATCATTTCCATAATTTCCCATCTCTATGAAATTGTAGAATTGAATATCATTGAATTATTTCTTCCCCTTGAATTCATCAGATCGATGACCATTTTCACCGCAGTTATAGCAGACTCCCTTGCCTTTCAAGCATTTCCTAGGATGATTATTTCCACAGTTCTCACATAATTGGAATAGCATTACACCCTTTCTCCTCCTTGGTGTATCTCCTTTTCCTTTATTATAATAGTACCGCTTCTTATCTTGGTTTCCTTTGGAAATATTATATCTAGAAAATTCTCTCTCTGTTTTTACGGCACTTGATAAAATTTCATCATATGATGAAAATGATTGAGAGGCCAGTGCCCTTAGAAGACATGTATTAATACCTTCAAAGAAATGATCAATCTTGTCAGCTGAGTCAAGTACATAATCTATGGCATACATCACACACCTTGTGAATGTAGCCACATACTCTACAACACTGTCTTCTTACCTTTGTTTTATGCTAAGGAATTTCTTCTTCATTTCAGTTTGTTGCTCATGAGGAAAATATTTTTCAAAAAATATTTCATTAAAAGTCCTTCATTCAATATCATCTATTTCTTCTTCCTCTGTGGTATTCTGAACTAAGGACCGCCATTGATCAGTATCTCCCTTGAGAAAATATATTTCCAGTACTTCCTTATCATTTTCATTTCATCTTAATGACATGAATATATTTTCAAGGGACTTGATCCATTTCTCAACACCAACAATTTTAGTATTCCCACTAAAAGATGGGGGCTTCTACCACATGAAATTATCAAACAAATGTGTGGAATGGTTATTCATTATAACCTGAGTAATTTGACCCAATATGGTCATGATCTGATCTCCTCCAACATTGACTGTGTTGACTTTCTCAGTAAAGGGATCCCTACCTTTCCCACAAGTATTGGTTCCTCTTCTTCCATTAGACACCATTTTTAA
The DNA here is from genome assembly GCA_963277665.1 of Viscum album. Lineage (NCBI taxonomy): Eukaryota > Viridiplantae > Streptophyta > Magnoliopsida > Santalales > Viscaceae > Viscum > Viscum album. The sequence continues at coordinate 911,758,333 of OY728148.1, forward strand.
ATACTCTCACACACTAGATTAGGGTATTATTCATAATTTATAATCTTATCTTAAATAAATACTTAGCATAAAATGAGATCCTATGCATGGCTAATCCCATAATCCAAAAAATGGAATCTTTGAGGAAAAATTTACATTTATATAAATCATAATGTCTTGTAAAAAAATAAATTATCCTAAGCATATCCCTTGAGAGTGTCATAACCAAAATTGCATCAAGGCCCGTTTTCGTGTACCAGTATACACCTGGTCAAGCCTGAAACTCCTTGTAAGAGCTTTCACTGTTAGGTATATCTGGGCCAGAGCAACCTCTACCTACTCATATCTACAAAAGGATGTATTTTCTATAATGATTCCCATAATTTATTCCTTACCAAAATTAAAGGATGTTCTTGTATGTTCATCCTCAAAAACTACCTTAGGGATTTGTTCCTAATCTACGTTTTCCAATCTAGTTTCCATGTTTTCTGGTTAACTTTATTTGATACCAACTGTAAAACCCCGTCCCCTCTAGGATAGAGACGTTACATTACTATGATATTGGCATTGTTACATTGAACAAAAATTTCTCAATGAATTATCAGTTTATTATTCTTGAAGAAACAAGATATATAGATACTACTCTAATTACATGGAAAAGTTTACAAAATACAATACATACTAAAAACTAAAAAATGTATCCATGAGAACTTGATAAATGATCTCCTATTTGTCACCTATTGAAAAGTAAAAAATGAAAGTGTTGAGCTAAAATGCTAAATAAGGGTTATAAATAGAGGAAACGTGAATATAATAATAAGTAAATCATAATCAATCTGACATAATCAATATGGCATGGTGAATAGATGAAAAACTTGAGCCATTAATAAACTAAGAATGAAACTGCATCCATAGATTTTGTCACAGTGAAAACCTCATGGATAGTATTAAGTAATAATGAATAAAGAAAACGCTTATTATTTGGACATAATGTATATATAACATGAAACCATAATACAGTTAAAACAACTTAGTTCTATGGGTAGAAACACATCAGATTTTTTGGAACAAACTCGAAGTGTTTGTCACCAAACTGATTTGTCTCATCAGACCAACCGATTCATAGAGGGGATATAAGGGGCACCACCCAACACCGCCTGTAAAAAAAATTCTTTATACATTGATTAAATACAAGATTAATATACATTTTCAATATCCCCATAGTGTGTAGTATACAGATTCATCAATATTTCCATAGTTAAAATAACATTCCAAATAAACACCTTATATAAAATGGTATACTATTTAGAAAACAAATATAACCATGATATTATTTTATGGATAATTAATATAAATATAATTTAAAATTAAAAGTGATATCAAATTAGTAGTAGGAACACCACATAAGTATTTTTAGTTTCATAATGCATTGTTAGTCCAAACAAAATAGTAGTTGAGACCAAGTCACTTACCACAATGTAATCAGACGAATAATATTACCAGAATGTAATAACCATCAAATGAATCATTTAAAAACATGAATATAAAGTTAACCATGTCATTATATATCAAATGTCTTCTCACTTATACCACATACAAGATATAAGTGTCGAACAATGAAAATCTCACAGAAATGAAAGTGAGATGAGAAAACCCTTACAAACATTTTGGCTTGGTAACGATTGTTATTGAGATGGGTTAATAAGAGGTAAAGGGGTACTACATTATCTATATGTCATAAGGGAAGTATGGGGGAGGTGAAAAAGAATAACCCATCATTATTAATTTAAAATAAAACGTCACAACAAAGGGGATATTCTTGATCAAAAGTGAGAGACATGATCCCTTACATTATACTCGAACGTGTTCTTGATTGTTCTTAACGACCTGGATAATAAAATTTAGATTAAGATAGAATACATATATTATCACCTGGTTCAACCATTGTAAATTTTTCATGACCATTATTGAATGTTTAAATGAAAATTGAATACTCGTCGTCCTTGTGTGTGATAAATTTACACATCTCGAACGGTGTTTACATTTATTGACTAGAAGGAGGGAAAATAGAGATTATGATAAATTATTCCATTATCATAATGAAAATCCATTACATGTATGGTAATGGAATTATCATGGAATTTTTATTAGGGGAGATGAGAAGGGAGAACAATATAACATAACATTATAGAAGAAATTTTAAAGAAAAGAGAAGGAAGGTTCACCTCTTAAGTACTCCTTCTTGATAATCTCCTCAAGGACTTTGTTTTTTTTTTTGCCTTTTGGTGATACCAATAGGTCTTGGACATGGGTAGAAGTCTTTTTAAGAGTATTTGGCAGAATTTAGTCATTTATTTAAGCTTATGTGGTGTGGGAGTAAGTGGGGGTGATGGGTGGTTTCTATAGTGTATGGGAGAGGAGTTTTATTAATATTATAGTCATTAATTTTTTATTTCCTCTCAAGACAAACAATAGTGAGTATTACATGAACATGAAAATTAATATATGTATGTGAATTATAACCAATTAGGATTATATTATAATATCATCATCAATGAATAAATAAATTCCTTATTTGTCATTTAACGTAAATTATCACATTTTTCTATTCATCAAAAATTTAATTATTTCAGAAAAATCCTAAAAATTCACCCTCACCAATTTTTGATGCTTAGATTCAAAAATTGAAGCCCATTTTTCTAAAATAATTTTCTAAATATGATTAATTAATTAATTAATTAAAATAAATATTTAATGGAAAAATATAAACACTTAAAATATGCATCTTCATTTCTAAGGTGCCTAAATTCATTTATACCTTCAAGGGAATTGATACCATTAATAAAAGTCATATTAATACTCATAAGGGTATGTTACTCTTCCTAAAGGTAGGTAAGTATTCATAAGGGTACGTTACTATGTACTGAAAATAAATTAAATGCTATCAGACTCTATATATCAACTTGAACACAACCGTGTATGTCAGATTTTTAAAATTCTAATCACAGAGATGGTAAATTTATGTTTTGTGGCTAGGTTCAGGATATATACTATAAGTAACCATTTTTTCATCCATATAGGCTTAGTTATTCAAGAAATATAGTCTATAACTATAATGTATTTAAGCGAAAAACACTATAAAGTGTTTGGGGTTCCACAATGGTCATCATCCTTGTGGTATGATAGTTTCTAGATATAGGATCCTCACACCTATCAATATGTATCTTAGGCTCAGGATGAATGGGACTAATAAATATCCCATCAAGGTAATGATCATGAAAACTATATTTTTTTATAGTTGTAATCGTCACCCATTTCTAGAGAATAACCACACTACCACACATTTCCCAAATTACACAATCACTACCTAGACTCAAATATTCTCAATCAATCAGCCAATTTAAAATTTTTAAATCAACACATTACAAATCAATCATTATTCACATTTCAATTTACCACATTCACTTTTCAAAATTCTAATTCACATAAAAATGTAAAACATGGGTTTTTCATTAATTAATTCCATTTGAAAACAAAACCAATAATATGTTTTTGTCAATTATATTTAAAAAATTCACTAAATAATTTCTCAAATCATATGAAAATTTCCATCAATTTAAAAATAAACCCCAAATTCTAATTCTTTTTGACTATTGTTTTCTTTTATAAAATACCATGCTTATATAAATTCAAATTCCAATTCACCTCGTATTTGAATTTAATAAATCAATTAGAATAAATTTAAAACAAATTATGAAAACAAATTTTTAATCAAATTGACAATCATAAATGAAATTTGATACCATTAATGAAAGAATCAAAACCCATAAATCATAGAATGATTCTCCAATATATAACTATGGAAATTGAGATCAAGAAATCAAACCTAGATTCATGATTCAATTTAATGGACTTTAGAACTGCCGAATAGGTGATTTAATATCCAACACTATATAGAAAATAACAAGAGATGGTGGGATAGAGAGAGTTGGGGGATATAATTAATGGGAGGAGATCCACATACAAAAATGGTTATGTTTCTACCAAAATTTCTTCAATTCATCAATTATGGGGTTTGGAGGGGCTAAAATTGGATCTAGGTATCCTCCAATGCCCTGCAATTTGAGATATATCAGGTTAGAGTTCAGTACTGACCTAAAAAAGGGTTAGTGGAATATTAAATAATATATTAGAATTAAAATTTCCCACACACAAGGTTAGATTTGATGGGCCACATGGATAGAAAAACTGTGCACCAAACATGAAAAAATCACTATCTAGGGTTTCATTGTTTTTACTAGGTGGGCGCACCATTTGGGAACCTGTGCACCAACTACGAACACCACATAAATGATTTTTTTTTCTAATTTTATATGAAACATCCCTAAAAAAGATCCATCAAGATCATGATTAAAAGGAGGGTTGAGGAGGACTTGAAAATAATAAAATGATGTTACAACATCCCCACCATAGAAACTTTATGTCCATCGAAATGTCAATAGTAAGTTTCCATATAAAAAAACTATGTATAATTCATTCTAATTAGATCCCCACACTCCCATGTCTCATGTTTATCAGAACCAAGCTGACACAACACAGAAGCCAATGCTATTATCATCCCATGAAGTAACATTATCTTAGATTCCACTATACTAACATAGTGATTAGTCACAGATAAATCTGGATCTACTTAAGATAAAAAAATCTCAAAACATGATATGGATTTGAAAGATACTTCCAAATTTGTGATACAGGACACTCATTATGTACTGAGGTAAACTATAGTTGATGTTCTAAAAACTAAGAAAATTTACTCACCAACTCAATTACATCAAAAGTTCCCACAAAATATAAAGAAATATTACCTCTGCTACCATACCATCAATGTCTCAAATGGGGTGAAACTTTTAAGAACACCCAATCCCTGAATGAAAACTCCAACAATATACGAAAATGATCAACATAAGTTTTTTAATGGATATATGTTGTCAACATTCTATGATAGAAAAATAAATATTTTTTATTATCTCCTAGACCCTGCTCATTCAAACCATGGTACTTTCACTAATCTATGATTGACACAAAGTAGACTTATAGGGATATCCATAGAAGGCCTCACTTGGTGCCATTATGATAATGGAAAGTAAATATAGTTATAAGTAATCTCAATCTATCCCAAATGGTCATCTCAATCTCCACGAAAATTGAGGATGTTGTTCTAAAGAATATACTCAGGAATATTTATAACAATCTATGTATGGCCATCCATATACGGAAGTTATGATATACTCAAAAGAACTTGGGATCCCAATTCAGGTTAGAGAGATTCCAAAAATCATGAAGTAAAATGGATATATCTATTAGAGACTATAGTATAGGGAACTCTGTGTAACAAAAATCCCATTTATATAGATTTATCCCAGATCCTCAATTTTTTTATATTAAATGGGTATAAATTGTGCTGATTTGGTCAAAATATTGATCACAACCAAAATCATATTACTCCTTCCAGGGTATACAGAAACCCATCCAAAAATTCCCTCGAGATATCATCCCACTTCCAGTTTAGAACTGGAAATGGATGAAACAAATCCAATGGTATCTAGTGCTTTGCATTGAAATATTGGAAAGTATACAAGTGAAAAAAATGTCACTAAGGACCATCCTCAAAAATTAACAATAGAATCACAGTTGAATGTCATAGAACATATTTTCTATTATAAGGTGCATAGCCCACATGGAATTATGTAAATCCCCCATCACTGGTTTCATCATTGTTAATGACACACCAAACCGATTCTAGAATCATAGAATTACGTCCTTTTAGAACAACCATTCAGCAATAGTCTCCACCCATTAAGAGAGATCATAATTCCATATAATTCATTATCAAGTTGTCATTGATGAATAATCTTAAAAATAATTGTATAAGTCAAATTAACACAATACAAGACAACATCGACCATATCTCTCAATCTCATATATGAAGTTGTTAAAAAAAGATCCATCGTGATAAACGCCTGGGATGATTCATCCACGAAATGGGGTTGAATTTTACTTCCCAATGTAATAGTTGTTCCCCTCCCATTCCATAAGGTATATGTGACATCAAAAGAAAATGTATGCTAGTAATCATCCCAACAACTCTGGTGAGGATTAAAATATTTTTGAAATATCATTTTACTCATACTCTGTTGGTAGTAATGAATGATATCCATTTCTCTAAAATTTTGATTCCAATTTCTCTTACGCCCATGAATGTTATGTTAAAGATCAATTTCATGTGATGGGTAATTATTCTCATGTGGCGTAGGTTATCGAGTGTTATAGGAAACCACATGATCAACCTATATAATAATAGAGCCCAAACTAGATCCCAAGGCTTTATAGAATACCACAGCCCCACATGACATTTAGAAGTGTCAACACTGAAATAAAAGTCAAAAGAAATATATGCTCAACAAAATTAATCATAAATTTTTATTTGAAGAAAAAATTAATCACTTCTGAGTGAGAGCTATCATCAATGTTTAAAAATTTCAAAATTCATTTAAAAACAAAAGATAATACCTAGGTAAACCAATGAATATCAGAATCTCGACAACAGTACATGGTTTCTCCATGTCATAACAGAATTAAACATCATAGTATATTAAAAAATTACCATGTTTTGAGATCATATATCCCATGAAAATCACTTCAGAAATCCAAAAGTCACAATTTTATAGCTTGGTATAAACTCGGTGATTTCCGAAAAATTATGAGACTCAATTTAGATAACAATAATATTTCTCCTTATAAATATAATAGATTAGTATGTCATCCAAAAAGGCCCCCATGAACGTATCAAGAAAATAATGCATTATTTATTTCATAAAATCCATAAATACTATAAGACCATTTCTTAGAATAGATTTCATGAATAGGCACTCATAATGTCCATTCATACTCCTCAAGGTGGAATTCTGAATGTGTTATTATTTAATTCAAAATAATGGATGGCTAGATCAAATATAAATCTTCTAAAACCAATTAACTATATTCATATAGTCAAATAGATAATCAAACTATATAAATGGATACATTTTCATTATTGTAACTCAGTTGTGTTTTGAGAAATCAACACATAGGTGAAGTGTTCCATCATCATTGTTCTCAATGAGAATTGGAATCGACCATGGTGGCACACACTAGTGTTTAAATAATTTCATTAAATAATCACCAAACTAAATCTTTAGATCATTATATTCAACTAGTTTTATATGGAAAATAAGTATTTATTCTATTTGATTGCCTATTAATAAATCAGTATATGTTTCTATGTACCTTACAGAAGTAAAAAAACAATTTTATAAGGGAAAACAATGGGAAAATTTAAAAAACTAGAGGTAGATCATCAATTAATGATTTCAACTCAAGATCAAAATAAAATAATGATATTTTTTTTCCTTACAATGGATAAGAAGTTGAGGCTCTACTCAACCATATGTTTATTTATATCGGAATGATACTTCCCACCCCGTCAGGAATAATAAGGAGACACATGAAAGCTATTAATGAATTTAGTATTTATAAACATTGATCTAATCAGTCGTATAAATTACATCAAGCGGTTTTATGTAGAGATCAAAAAAATATATGGTCAGATTAATATCTGTTAAAGGGAAAAAAATCAAGATAATAGAGACCCTTGTCTCCCTTCATTCAAAGGGGTGTAGTAATATACAACACCTAAGACAAAATCTAAGTAAGAATAGATAACAAATCACAATTAATGTTGAAATGAATGAATGAGATGCACCATTATCAGAAAACGTAGTCACTAAAGATGGATCTATATTGATGGAGCGTATTATGGTCATTAGACCTATATGTTCTTCGTATAGATACTCTTCCAAAATGTTAAGAGGAATCATTCTAGATTATTATTGCTAGAAACCCCTTGCATGAAATGAATCTAAATGAACCATAATAATTTTTTTATGATGATCATCCCATTATATTGTGAAGGGAATAAAATATATATAAAATAATTTTCAAGTCTCCTTAGTGACCTCATAAACTACTTGTCTGGGATACCTTAGTGCACACCCATTTCGAATTCCTAGGCTTTTCACATTGGATGAAAGTAAAAGGGACTCTTCCTAACACACCCAGAGGACTGGATGAATTATACTATGAAGAAAAATATTAAGACTCATAATTCATTCTATTTCCATTAATTTAACGCAATGAACTCCCATTAAGAGAAAAAGGAATAGATTTCATCCTTTACTTACTGGAAAGATCAATTTTAACCATTGAAACACTATCCAACACATGAGTATGAAAAGTATGATTCAGCAAGAAAACCTAAGAAATGATATCATAGATATGAAAATATCAATCCATTTTGTATTTATATTCTACTCTAATATAATCTCATGTGAGAACTGGACAAGATTATTGAATCTGTTGACATATTATATGATGGTCATATTAGCTTGTATGAGTTTGAAAAACTCAACAGCCTTAGACAAAAAAATAAATCTTGGATAGAACTAGTTAGTCTAAATAACATTAATGTATTTAAAAACAAATAACTAATGATATTTTATCTTCACTATTTAATGATATTATCTCTTCTAGGTTCTTTTATCTTGAAGGTGGCACATTTCCCTTTAATTGAATCATGTTTTTTAAAAAACTAAAAAAAAAGCTATATCTTGCATAACTAATCCTCATTTTCTTGAGGATCATTAGATCCTTGGTGAACTGGTGGATATTATCGAATGAAATCCTAAGATATATTTTAGGATTAATCCATATAAGGTTCTACAACAAAATCCTGAATGGGAATAGGTGATGGTCCTTGTCATTGATCTTATACAAAACACACAATAGCCTCAACCAAATTCAAATCCATGGGATGACTTCCACACTGTTTTTTAGTTGTAGTTTCTTCATATATCCTATTCACACATCATATCGAAGGAATTTTATTACACATCATCATCAACCATCTTTTATTATATCAGAGGAATACTAATACCAAAAACATAAAAAATTCATTGGGGAAATTAATACCATCGAATAAGAAAAAATATTTGTATTTCAGTTATCCAAATAAAATTTAGGGAAAAGGAAATAATTTTCTTCAATTCAATATTACCAAACCACCCTTAGTGAATTAAGTCTCACTCTAATGAGATATAGCCTTAAACTCACACATAACTACCACCTATGTCAAGATAAGATTCTCCAATAAATATTCTAACATCATGGAAGGATGATAAACCTACACATTCTATATTAGTTGTTCATGAACTATATCAGATTCCATGGTATCCTAGCACCCATTACATAAATTTCATGTAGTGAAGGGTTATTAAAATCCCCAAAGGGTAGTGAGTAGAACATGGCATCATAAACTATTATAGGTAAACAAATTTTCCACAAAACATTATAAGATTAAGATCGATTTCAATTTGATAAAAGTTTCAGGAGAGATAGTACTAGAAAATCATGAAGGTATACTAAAACACCCAAAATAGTAAATAATAAATATACTAGGTAAAAATTAAATCATATGAAAGGAAATTTCACTCCAATCCCGAAGGATCAAGAATATCCACCTCGTATAAGAGGATCTTTCCCTTTACTATGACATGGAAGAAGTAAATATTCAAATGATCAATGGAAAATGCATAATGTGATCCTTAAATACTAGTTGGATCTCTACATGTATCGCCTAAAAATATTCCATAATAATAATATAACACCACTCATTCAATTTAGAAAAAGTCATGAAAATGTAATTTCATATTTAAAACTAAATATTCTTTCATCTCAATATGATTGAAAAATAATTTATTTAATATAAAATAGAATATCATAAATATATAGGCGTGAAAAAATAGTCCATATTAAATTTAACATATAATAAAAATAATCAAAATAAGAACCATGGTCATATTCCCTACGGCATGATAGATTCTATTTATAAGATCCTCACCCATCACATATCATTGATCATGGAAATATGTGTACACATTCCCCTCATGTTCAAGATTTATAAGATTCATCAATATCCCATCTGGGATATGATCTTTTGAAATAAATTTTTTAGAGATGTAATAAATGTCTATTTATTTATAATAACCATCTAAACATGATTATCCCAAATAACCCCCTAAATACCCGGGCTCACATGTGAACAATCAATATATCAATTGAACACCAAAAAATATAATTTCAAATCAATCATCATTCGCAATCAAAATTCCCACATTCCCTTTTCAAAATTACAGTTATCATTAAAAATAAAAAATGGGTTTTCTATCAATTCATGAAATTTAAATAAAAACAATCATAGTTTTTTGTAAATTTAATTTAATCAATTTTCAAAATAAATTATTAAATCATTTCACAACATCAATTAATTTCAGAAAAAATCCCTATTTACATTTCCATTTTAATTGGGGGGGGGTTTCCAAAAAAACCCCATCATAATTGATATTAAAATTCCTATTCATCTTGAAGTGGGGTTTAATAAAACAATTGGAGGCAATTTAAATCAAATAAACAAAAATAATTGTTTGATAAGAGGGATAATCTTTAACGAAGCCACCCACCATTAGTCATGGATTGAAATCTCAAAACCCACATCATGACATTCCCACAAAGAACAAAGGTAATTGAGAGAGAGATATATATTTATATATATATATAACATAGAATTAATATTTAAGTCACTAGTGTTTACATCCATCAAATAAATGATGATCTATAAAATTATATGTTGGAAAAAATATACAGTATAGAAAATAACAAATGGAGATCCAATTACTGTTGATGGGTAACATATTCTAATGGGTCATATATTATTCATAAATAGGGTTTATCGGTTCTAAAATTTCTTCTTGAGAGCCTTGGAATCTTGGAATTCATTATATGTTGGGTTAGGGTCATGTGGTAACTTAAATATGTGTTTGTGGAATGTAATATAAAATTTTAGAATTAAAACATCATGCACACACAATTATCTAGAAAGGGCCACACAATTAGACAAACCATGTGCCATAAATGTGCACCCAACCACTATGGTGGGCAGGTTATTCTGGGTGGGAGTATGTTTTTGGAAATCCATTCACTATACATGCACATCCATTAATCCTCAAAAAAATTAATTCCCCCCAAATAACCCTTAAAAAGGACCAAACAAAAGTATGCCCAAATGGAGGGTCAAGCAGTACCAAAAAATCAATATGTTACATATTGTGTCTCCCACAATGATGATCATTCAACAATTACAAACTTCCTAAGGATATTAGCCTCCATTACCATGAATAATGATGTCAGCTCTATGATCAGACAGAGATGATTTTATGTTGTATCTTACTTCTCTGGATTCCTCGTACCTTATCACCTAGATTGGTTCTTCGTCACATATCTTATACATATTTGGAAATCTATAATAAAGCACCATATTGATGATGATGGCATTTAATTACTTCATTTCTATCATAATTGGGAAGCTACCTTAAATTTGGGGTAGATGATGGTTGCAAAGATTTATCATGTTATACATATATAAAATTCATCTTCATTTGGAGTTGATATTTCTCATTCATTATATTTGTTGGAATACTGAAGAATCATGTATTAACTATGAGTGAAATTATGTTATTAACACAATTTATTCAAATCTATAAACCTAGAGAGTCTCATATAAACTTCATAGGGTATGGATTCTCATGTATTTTTTAGGGTTTATCACAAGTTTAATGTATTGTATGGATATGATAGTCATATTTTTAATTCATTTCGGGAAAACGTAGTACATAGGATTAATATCTTGGATATATTAGTAATTAATAGGATTAACATCACGTGGGTATAGTTTGAACATAGGTTTAACATCTTTTAGAGATAGGTTGATCACATATGTAATGTATTGTGTGGATTTATAGGTTTTACATTAAACATTTTGTTGGGAAGTTTTGATCATATTTTTAATATCTTGTGGGGATAGGTTGATCACATGATAAAATCTTTTGTCACTTGTATTTTATATTTTTAAATCCTAGTGTCGAAATTTTTGGATTGAATGTTTCTGAGAGGGAAAAGATCATACATTGTGGTTTCCACCTTCCATGGAAAGGGAATGAAAATTTAATGGCAGTGTAGTGGTATTAGTAATTACCCTCAAGGAGGTATCCCATGTATTTCATGATTGAATCACACAATGAAATCCTAGGTATCATTTTGGAGATATATACCAAATACCACATAGTTTGAGTGAACATTTTAATGTTCGGTGACATGACATATCAATTAATTTTAACATCATGCAGTAAGGATTCTTGCATCAAAGATGGAGAGAAAACAAGAGACAATGTGTGACTTGTGTATAAATTAAATTGTAGTTCATGGGGGTTTTATCCAATTGAGGTGTGGGGATTATTGATATGGGATTCCATAATGTTAGGGTTTCATCCTTTTTTGGGGGGTTTCATCACATTGGGGAGGTGGGGGTTATATAAAATGTCGGTTATACATGGGGAATCATTTTTTCATATCAGAGGTTTTGGATATTGTAAAATATCATGTATTGGGATTTTTTCGTGTTCTTTTATCTCATACAACTATGAAATTAGGTTATTAATCTTAATGTATTTTATCTCAAAAAATTTGGGTCATGTTATTATGAATTCCATTTCATTGTATGAGATAAGGTTACAAAATAACCTCTAAACACACAAAGAGGTGGGATGATTTCCATGATGTTTCCACCAATAAGGATCGTGTTTCTCCTACAATGGTACCATTAGGTGGTTCATTTCATAAAAACATCCATGGTCAAGTAGAAAAAAGGATAAAAAAAATGAATCCCAATGATTAAGATAATGAGGTGATACAAGTGGTTATGAGATTTTTCAAGAAAATAGGCCGGCAAGACGTTTGATGATATCAATCATTTAGATGATTGGGGAATAGATAAATTTGGTTTGGAAGGCATAAGACACATAGACACTCAGATATCATGAATCTTGGAATATCAAAGGGATTAATCATGTAATCTCTAGGGAGGGTTTCTTGAAGGTCTTGGGTATCATGAAGGATGATGGGTTCATGATGTTGAGACCTTCATGAAATATGGTGACCCATCCACATGGAAATGTATTTGATCTTTTAGATATGGTTTCTTGAATGGTTGGTATCCTACAAAACCCTAATAAATTTTAAGGGGTTCTCTCTATTTTAGGGTTTTTGTATTTTCTGAAACACCCCCCCCCCCTTTTGAAATTATTTACCCTATGGTACTCATGGACAACCATTTTCAAAGGGTGGGATACTTTAAGAATGAATTTACACTTTTTAATCATGATGTTTAAAGTTCTAGAAACATAGATCATCTAGTGGAATTCAAAAGGTTTTGACCCCCTCTAGTGTGGGGTGGAGGGAGGTATTTATATCTATTATATAGGAAGGATGTTCATATTAATAAAATTTACAACCTGGGAGGTATGTTTCACTAAATATTGAGGCCTCCATTAATGAACATACATTTTAAAATGGTTACCTTTTTTCTCGTATACCCTTTTATGGTTCCGGATAAGGCTTCACTAGGACGTATTTGTTTTATAAAACATTACGCTATCCTGAATCGCATTCCATTGATGGTTTTTAAACCAATTTTTTCATAAATTGATCATGATAAAAAAATTTATTCCCACATATCACCTAAAATGAGTGAATTTTTATGTCAAAAATTTTAAAAATTTATGACCCCATTTAGAGAAATATGGTAATGAATAGAAAGTATAGAGAGAGTTTTCGATATTATTAAGAAAAAAATCAGAGGAAAAATCCAACCAAGTACAGTCTAAAAAATCATAAGTTTCCATGATGTGATAATACTAGAGCATGATTTTTCCACAGTTGAGTGATGTATCCAAATTCAAAATATTATAAGGAGAGTGAGGTCTTTAGAATTAAATTCTCCAGACAGAGAATAGGGTCAATATGAATATACTCTAAAAAATGAAAAAATATTATTTTATAACATTTTTATCATGGATGAGAATTATTAATATATAAATATCAATATCATTTTTCAAGGGACAAATTTTAATGGATTCACAATTTGGGTTAAGTATAAAAACATCCGACACCACTTGTATTGATGAAACGTTATTTGTGGAAATTTTCAAATATGAATAGAGTCAACATAACACATAATTGGTTCTAATATTGAGATTAAACAATTTAAATATGACTATATTATATTTTTTAATTTAGTATATATAGTGTATGTCATAGAATATATTGAGGGTTAATTATTATGGTTTATCCATTATAAATGAAGATTGTGAATTGATTAAATTAATGGAAATAATGAATTTATAGTGAACATAATCTATAAAAAAATTTCCTCACCCCATTTACCCCATTCTATTTCATACATAAAAATATTAAAGGACACTTAATGTAAATTATACACAATTTACTACCAATATTCTAATCTAGGGAAAATGAAAACATCATTAGTTTCTACTTGTAGAGAACCACCTTTATAATGTGATGTAGTTCATTTTCAATATCTCAAATGGTTTATTTTTAATCTATTTTTTTTAAACTATTAACAAATATAATTAACATAAAATAATGATAAAACAATTTTTATGGTTCTATAAATATAATATTAGAAGATAAATTCAATTTTAATAAACCACATTTATATGTTTTTTTTTCAAAATAAGATCATCACTGATTTCATCTTCATAAATCATGGAAAAAAATATAATTTAATGATATTATAACATTATAAGTATTTTTAAATCATTATTTCCATTACCTTTTATAATTAATAGTTATAAATATTTTATTAAATAATAGGGATTAACGTCGATTGTTTAAATCAAGTGAGAAAACAACTTAAATAGCTAATAGATGATGAGAAACATAAACTATAGCTGGCTAACAAATATATAATGAATGAGTTTAAATGAATACTATATTGAGACATATATATGAATAATGTTCATAGATACAGTATTAATAAAGTTATGTTTACAATATTTTAGTGTCGAGTACATTCCCAAAAGGAAATAGTAATGGTATGGGTTTCCCATCTCAAAATTGCTTCATTTTGAACATGATTTGAATTTTGAACCAAAATTTTTATATCATATTTATACCACATATTTGAAACTATTTATAGCTTTTATATCTTAATTCATTTAATTTTGTGTTTTATTTCATTTTTACTTCATCAAAGGATCTTTTTCAATGGTACAAAACATGTCAGGTTTTTTCATAACATTGTTATGTTCCTTCGAGTTATAATGATTATTTTTGAACCCCAATTTTCTATGATGTATTATTTAATCTAGTGGTTATATAAAATTATAATTCCATTTTATTTTCTATGTATTTATAAATATTTACAGTGAAATATATTCCAAATAGTTATTTCATAAAAGACATGGATATTATTATGTGTTTTTTCATAAATACCAATTCTATTATGAGTCATAATTTTTCAATGTTTACTATGGTTTTATAATAATATTCTCATATATAATTTAATTATATTATATTTATTATCCTCAATTAATTATAGGGAATTACATCATCTTAGAAAAAAAAATTGATGAATTTAATTATTCATAAATGTTGACGAATATAACAAAAATTAGAATCATACAAAAACAATTTTCATCGAAATATATCTATTTAGTATTCATAAATTTTTAATCTTTATTATTTTTAAATCTAAATATTTATTACTTTTTTGGAACATTAAATTTGAAATTACCAATTGATATAATTAGTCTTTTTTACACATTTTAAGATAAATGATTCTATAAATAATTTAATAATTTTTATAATATATTAAATATTTTTATTAAATGTTTAATCTTCCACATTGTGGGATGACCATTATGTCATTTTCAAATATCCATAATTTATCATTCCTTATTAAAGCACCTTAATTTTTCAAAAAATGAATTTGAATGTGTTATATAACTTTATTTTCTATTTCAATGTCAAAAATTATTCTTAAAACACTTTCAAGGGTTTACATTGATTTTCATATTTATCTAATAATGACTTTTCATCATATAATGATTAATTTTTTGATACTTCTCCCTCAAAATAACCTCGTGGTATCATATTTTGGGTTGAATTTTTTTATATTTTGACTAATCTAATTCATAAATTCAAATTATGTGATACAATTCTGAAATGTTATGGAAACCAATTTTATTCAATGAGTTCTTTATGATATGATAAATGATTGGTTTTAGGGAGCCCACATATATATGGATTATTGGAATGTTGGGTATTTTATCTCCCTCCAATTCATTGGTCAAGGTTTTTTATCCCATGAAATAATAATGAGCTGTGAGTTATGATACCCAATCCAATAACGGACATTAAGTTGTGATACTTTAGTCAAAAATGGATAGTGAGTTATGACCATAAATTCAAATTTTTTCCAAAAATTATAAAACAAGAATCAAGAATGGACTACATAATTTGATACTCATATAGGTAAAATACCTCCATTTATGATTCTTGTGTTACTAATGGGCTACATGTTATGATTCTAGAGTTACTAATGGGTCATTGTATGTAATTACTAACAACGAATTTAATGGGTCATAATATTTTAATGTTTGAAATGAAATATAATATTTTCCAATAAATATTTATATTTCATAGTTCCTTTTTATTCCATTATTTTTTGGAATATATCATTTTAATTTCATATGATTTGGATTATGTTCTTGGATAATGTATATTTTCAAAAAATGGGATGGTATGTTTTTGTTAATTTTAGAATACATGACCTTCTATCCGAACTTTTAAAAAATCTTATTATTTCATGTAAATTTTAAAAAGTTATTTATCCCATGATATATATTACTAATATTATTTTTAACATAACATTGATGAAATGATGATGAGTTATGTGCTTACTAAGATTTGGATATCACCTCGTTCATATGTTCATTTTCCTTTGAATATGAATGTGTGTGTAACTTAATATATGTTTGGAGGACAGTCTAGTGTCTCAAAATTATAGGGAACTATTATTTAGTGTGGAAAAATAAGTTTCTTATGTAGAAATTCCGAAATGGAACATGTACTTTGGGTTATGATATAATGAGATTATTTGTGACATATAACGTATAGCTTATGAAAATATTTTTAAATAAATATATATTTCGCTTGAGTCATCGTAGTAAGTATGATACCATGGGTAAGATATTTTTTAGGAAAAAAGTTTATTTAATATTTAGGTGTAGTTTATTAAATTTTTTATCAGTATGAGATAATATTATTGATAAAACTCTGTATAACATTATATGTATGATAAAATCCTATAATTTTAGTAAAATATAGATTATGTTGTTTACTACTAATTAAATTCCTTTACCGTAACTATATTTCCATACAATATATCTCTTATATTTTCCTAGGAGAAATTATTCGAAATGGAATGTGAAGTATTTATTTTATCTTTACCTTGTGCATGACATAGAGGATGAACTACACACCAAGCACTACAAAAAAAACCGCTGTTTAGCGGCGGTTCTAGGAACTGCCGCGAAACATTAGTTTTTTTGACACCCGACCCTTCGCCCCACCCCGACTCTCCTTCCCCAGTTTCCCCTGGCCCCCTGCTTCCCCTGCGACCCCGGCCCCCCGATTCCCCCGGTGACCCTGACCCCGGCGACCCCGGCGACCCCACAAACCCCGCTACCCCGCAACCCCCAGCCCACCGCGACCCCGGAAGATGCACCATCTTCCCCTATAGTTATGGTTTTGTTTCTCCTTCTTTAGTTTTATTGGTTTTCCAGATGGTAGGTTTTTAGTATATAGTTTGGTATACTCTCCACATTAGTTTAAATCCTCCTAGTCTCATGATTTTAAACTGTATGACAATTTTCCTAATTTCATTCAATTAAACATCATAAAAATCATCCCTTATCACATGAGTACTTGTTTTGCTAAAATAAAATGAAAGACAATTTCTTCCTTTCTATGTAACCCATTACCAATATGAGATCTTCATCCATGTAATGGTATAATGTATATTATTCCAATCTATATACTAATTGTATAGTTGCATATTTTATTTCTATGGAAAAATGTATCATATCTATTTGGTATTGGATATTGATCATCACCTTTTTACAATCCCATACATGGATGAGATATTAAAATTCAAACCCCACTAAATGAGAACTTGATCAATATAGAAGTCTTTTCCACATGGTTGAGAAGAATATTATAGAAATAATGCACATATTCCTCACATGTGATATAAATATATGCAATGAATCATATATAAGTACAACTACATGTTGGATTGACTCCCATTACATTAGGATTTGTAGTTATATCTAGGTACCCTACCATGGAACCAACTACCATATTCATTTTCAAAATATTATAATTACTATCACCTACATATGCGGTGAATCTATGTAGTAGATTTTTAAATGGGTAATCTTATATATAGACCCCTGATAAGAATAAAATTTCTCTTTCATTTTATATGATTCATATCATTGACAGAGGGATTTTCATTTCAAGAACTATGTGTGGATTTATTCTCATTCTAATTAAATACATGGTTACAATGATATTTATTTTCATAGGCATGTCCACAAATACATAGTACATGTACTAAAAACTTAAACATTGTGAATTTACACATGGGAAAAAAATATACATCAATTGGGATCCCAACTGATGTTTGATATGTCCTCCACATTGATGTACTAGTTGTTCTACCTTCCATCTCTAACTTAAGTGACGTTGAACCTCAAAAACATTTTTCAAATCTGTATGACCTTAAATTTTAACACTTTTTTCTAATTAAAATTACATAAACTAAAAATCAAAATAGTCACAACTATTTGTTAGGTCTAAAGCCTCTTAAAGAAATCATTAGAGGTGTAATGTTTCACTCCCACTAATCTATTCCCTTTTATGGATTAGGAAAAATATTTCTTATAAGAATACTATCATAAAAATATCATGGGGTTCACTATGCAATCCTTGATAATTTATTCCTTTTCCCCATAAAAGTTTCATCTTGGAAAAAGTTATATTGGATATCCCATCCAATTTTCAACTAGACTTTGGAAATTTTAATAGTACATTCTCCTCAATTAAAATACAACCTCTTCAAATCGAATATATCACTACATTAAGTGATTTAATACACAAGAGACTCATGTTTCATTACATCACACAAGAATCAATTTCAGTACATGGTGGAATAACATATAATGTTTTAAAATTCTTTTTGAATATTTTTTTCTCTATGAAGCCAGTTCATAACTCTGATGTGTGATTCAACACTGATAAATTTCCCACGATGATATACTATTATTAGGATCCTTTAAACTTGATTTAATAAATGAATTTTTCGATATTAATATAAAAATTGGTTGTGGATGTTGATTTATTTGGAGCTAACCTATTAGGATTTGATACTGAATATCACACCTTTCCTCGAAGCGTATATTGTTATCCCTATGGGATATTTCAGTCATGGAAGATAGTTCCACCTAAACCACATAATCAATCAGTGGACTAATTGAGAAAATATCCAACCTACTACCATTGGATTATATTGAATGAGAATGGTATTAGTATTCCACTATTTTTTAATGGTCATTCATCACCATTTGGTCTCTATTTCTTATTTACTCAGGAATTCATAGTGTATGTTTTAAACCTTCCAAAATCATTCTATTCAATGTGATTGTTGTACCCTGAAGTTTAAACATTTTAGAATCATTTTAACAGTTAAATAAATTATGAAATTATATTCTACGGGCCCTTCCAATTTGGGTATGAATCTCTTTTGGATACCCCAAATACATAACATTAGATTCTTTTTTTGTAATGTCTTATCAAAACCATCTTCCTTTTCATAGCATATTAAATTTTCTTACAAAATGGTCTAAATATCATGACCATAACATTAATATCCCCCTCTAAGGTATTATATGATACTAATAATCCTTAATTCACATTAGGTTGTGTTTTTGAATATCTATGAAGACTAACCAATCAGTGGTTCTTTGTTTTTATATATAAAAATGATAGCATCTACAGGTCTGAGAACCATGATCATAAAATATCTAAGCCAACCTGATCCAACCCCCCAGACCCAGCCCCTCCCTCCCCCCATACCCAACCCCTGCACTACCCAGACCCGACCCCTCCCTCCCCCCATACCCAACCCCTGCACTACCCAGACCCGACCCCTCCCTCCCCCCAGTGTGCAGCTAGACCCCCCCCCCCCCCCCCCGTGCAGCCAGCCCCCCACTAGACCCAGCCAGCCCCCCCCCCCCCCCCCCCGATCTAGCCAGCCCCCACCAGACCTAGCCATCCCCCCCTGTGCAGCCAGCCCCTCAGACCCAGCCCCCCAGCCCCTCCACACCCAAGCACCCAGCCCCCCAGTCCCACCCCCTATGCACCCAGCCCCCCAGCCCCCACCCCCTGTGCACCCAGCCCCCCACCCCATGTGCACCCATCCCCCCAGACCCAGCCCATGTGCACCTAGCTGCCCATACCCAGCCCCTCTGTACCCAGCCCCCCAGACCCAGCCCCTGTGCACCCAGCCACCCCCCCCCTGTGCACCCAGCCAGCAAAGGAATTCACAATGGTCTGGATGAACACCTCAAAGTAGAATGATCAAAATTTGATCCTCATCAAAATACAAACATCATAGAAAGGAAAACATAAAATTTTCCAAATGTCCTTACTTGAACAGAATCCATCAATGGGTAGCATCATGACCACATGTGTAGCATTAACATCACTGCGCTTCAATGGAATCCTCAACAAGAGACTATGGAAACCATTGATCACTCACTTAGTAACTAGCCCACTAGGGAGTCCTGGATGTTCCCACATTATCAAATCAAAAGATCATGATCTATCACCCATACCCACCATCCAAAGGTATCAACACAACCTAAATTATCCAAAATCTCTTGGTCACAAACCAAAGAGCCGAAACATATGAAATCTATCCTCATGAAATAGGTCCAATCACATAGGGTAAATACAATGTCACCTCAGAGATGCTAATAGATCACACATTTTGGGATCTATTTAAAAGAACACCAACAATTATTGTACAGTAATCAATAATATAAGTAAATTATTTAGCACCCACACCCAGCCCCCCCCCCCCCCACCCCATGTGCACCCAGCCCCCCAGACCTAGCCCCCCTCCCCCCCGTGCAGCTAGCCCCTCAGACCTAGCCCTCCCTCCCCCCTATGTAGCCAGCCCCCCCGAGACTCCAGACCTACCCCTCCCCCCCAGAACCTTGTCCATCCCCTCCCCCCCATCCCCCATGTGTTGTGCGGCCAGCCCCCCAAACCCAACCCCTACCCCCAGACCCCTATCCAGAAACCACATTAAATAATCAAACTAAAAATAATTGTTCATTTGAATTTGCAACACTATGGACAGAAAACTATAATGAAACTATATATCAGCATTCATGCGGAGCTAAATATATAAATAAATTCATTTCTGCATTATAAATAATTTATTGTTTGACATGCACTTAAAAACCTCAAAACATTACATACAAAAATAACTATTTAGAAAACTGATAGGAGGGAAAATACAGCTTGGAAAACAACCATACCAATGTCTTGGTACAAAGATAGAACTGCAGCTTCTCATGGGTTGTCTAGAAGTGGTTGTGGCCAAAAGCCATGGAACACCTGAGCTCGATGATTTTGATGACACAGATGAGCATGAGGATGTTGACAGCACACATTAGCAGGGCATTGGATTTGTAACCAAAAGAATGCATCATTCTCCCCCATACTCATCCAATGACTGAAGGCACCGACAACTGAAGAATCGTGTAACTATTTATTACAAGTAATAAGTTCCATAAACAATTTTCAATAAGTGCTGAAAAATGTCCATGTTTATTGAAAAATAAAATATGATTTCTCTTCTTTTAAACACATTATCACCCAATGAACAATGGTGATTGCTCTCTCTCCCCTGGCTTATTCTTTACAGGGAACTTCTTGTTTAAGCTCTTACACATGGTCACCAGATGCACAATCAAATGAATTCTCACAAGTATAAACAATAGGTTATAGCACACTCATCAATAGGTTAGAAGAAAGATAAATTCTAAAAAATCACAAACTAAATTCAAAACACTAATAAGGTTTTTCAAATAAAAATTTCTTACCAATTAGTTAACCAATTCATACCGCACACACATGCACGCAGCAACAGGCAGAAGGAGGAGGCAGCGCTGCAAAGCACAACCAAAACCAAATTTCTCAATCCTATTTTAATCCAACTTTAAAATCAAGATAAATACTAAAAAATCAACATCCAAAAAAAATATAAGCCCTTCCAACAATAATAAGTGGTTAGAGTACTAAAAACTGCATACTGTTAGTCTGTACAGGAGGAGGAGGTGCCGCCGCAAGCAAGGGTTTGGGGAAACTCAGGGATGGAGGAAGGCCGATCTGTGCGCCCGAAATATTTATATATTTAGCTCAGAATGAATGCTGATCAGTGCGTGTGAGGTAAGGTCGGGGTCGGTCGGTTGGAAGGAGAGAGGGGAGGAGTAGGTTGGCAGTGGTTGAGGCCTGGCGAGGTGAGAGCTCGAGCGAGCGACTCGTGTATGGGAGGGAGGGAGGACATTTGTCGTCAATCATGAGGGAAGAGGAAGAAGGGGGTAGGGTTTCTTCGGGGGGAGATGAAGAGGGAGAGAACGCGAGAAAAAGAGGCTTATTCATCCATGTACTTATATTTAAAATTCATTCCTTTAATGATTTAGCATTATCTATATAGTAGTCCCTTTATCATAACTACAAAGAACATGATTCCTACTCTTATAGTATACATAGATAAATCTAGATATCCTATCTTGTATCAACATATAAATCTAATTTATGTATATAATTGATATATTTCATTTATATTTTATTGATGTTCACTGTAATTTTTAAAATGGATTATATAGTTCTTATGCTGACCTATAATATGTATTTATTTGTTGATTTTTAATCATTTTCTATCTCGGACACCATCATAGGATTCCTGAATCACATTGTGTGTGAGAATTTTTTAGAACTGGATTTATAGTTTCAGTATAGTCTTGTGGGAGTCAATGATACCTTCTTAACATCATGAATGTATGAATTGGAATCTCATCAAGATTGATTTTTTTAATGGTTATTTCCTAAGGGAATTAATGTAGAGAAATATATTGAGTTCATGAGACTTTTTATTGGTGAAAGATCAGTATGGGAGTATGTCAATAACCATTCAATGATTTTTATATATTCTCCAATGATAGGGGTCATCAATTATGAGAAAAATCATTTCTTTGGTGATGGTCTTCACCCAGACCTTGGTACATCTCTACTTTCTTTGGGAATAACATCCATTTTGGAGGTTTTCACTAAGGACATGTGAATGGAAGCTAAATATTCTTGGAAATTGATGGTTGTTCATTCCTTAGTTTTATCTGGTTAGAACACTTACATGGGTTTGGCTTGTCCCATTTGTAACTTTGATTTTGATACCAAACGGCTACCTCACAGTAGAAAATGGTGCCTCTTGTGTCATCGACGATTTCTCAATGCATCTCATTGATTTTGGCTGAATAGATCAAAATTTAATGGTTTCATTGATCGTAGACCACCTCTAAAGATGTTAAATGGTTTTGAAATATTGGCATAGCATGAAAATGTTGACACAGAATTTGGGATGGTTCATCATTTGAATGATAGTGGAAAATGAGTCCGAAGTGCATCCTCATGCAAAACCGAAACACAACAATGGAAGAAAAAAATATATTCTTCAAAATTATGTATTGGGAATTTAATTTGTTGTGGCATAATCTTTATGTGATGCATATTGAGAAGAATGTCTGTGACAATTTGATTTTCACATTGCTTAATGAGCATGGAAAGTCGAAGGATCATCTCAATGCTCGCAAAGACTTACAAGCACTGAACATAAAACACGATCTCTGGCCAGTTGAGAATGGAATGTATCCTCCATCAATTTTTGCAATGCAAAATAGGGATAAAGATACATTCCATCGAATGTTGAAGAATTTTAAGGTATCTGATTGGTATTCAAGTAACATCTTGAGGTGTGTTGACTTGAAGAATCGTAAGATAAATGGATTTAAAAGCCACGATTCACATATTTTGTTACAACAGTTACTACCATTGGCATTGCGTAGATTATTACCTGAAACAATTACTGCTGTTGTACTCCAGTTTTGCACATTTTTCAGAAAACTATGTGATAAATCTCAACATCTATTTCAGCTTGACATCCTCCAGGACAAGTTTGTATTGACCCTTTGCGCAATGGAGATGATATTTCCTCCGTCATTTTTTACTGTAATGATGAATTTAACTTTGCATTTGGTTGAGGAAGCTAAATTAGGAGGCCTCGTTCATTATCGATGGATGTATCCCCTTGAGAAGTACTTTATTTATATGTTTTCCAATTAAGTAAAAAAAATTGGTACTTAATTAAATGCATAATTATTTTTATTTTATTTCACAGATATTTTCGGAATTTGAAATCATACGTGAGAAATAAAGCTAAACAAGAAGGCTCAATTGCTGAAGGCTATGTGGATGAGGAGTGTCTTAACTTTTTTTCTCGATACATGGACGATATTGAGACATGATTTAATCAAGTTGGATGTGTTGACGACACATCGAATCAATCTCAAATACATCAGAAATCCATAATATTTCCTACTATTTCCCAATCATTTGGGAGGACCTGAATGTGACACTGACTGAATTGGAATAATTACAGGCACATAGATATGTGCTACTGAATTGTTAAATTTCAGACCCATTTATTTAAGAGTTGAGGATTCAAACAAAGTGATGAATAAGAGGTCAAACATGAAATGAGAATGATATAACTAAAGCTGTTAATAAAGAGCTTGTATAATGGGTTTCATGACGTGTAAGTTCATAAATATTGCAATAAATACGAATATTAGTTTGACAAATACATTTTTTAAATCTAATAAAGTATATTTCATTTTTCAGACCATGAATACTGATACTCGAGTAGAGGTATCAGAATATTTGAAGTTTCTTGCTAGAGGTCTTCTAAAAGAAGTTAGAAAGTTCGACGCTTATAATGTGAAAGGATTTAAATTTCGTACAGTCGATTGAGACGTGGGTTTGAGAACACATAATAGTGGTATATTTACATTTTCTGAAGTGGAATACAATGGAAAGCTGCATGATATTATTGAATTAAACTACTGCGTACATTTTTCTATTGTTTTATTCAAATGCAAATTGGTCGATATTATCAGAGGCGTTAAAAAAGATTCCTTGCAATTTTCTTCTGTGAATTTCTCTCTCTTGATGGATGTTGGTGATCATGAACTACATGATCCATATATCTTAGCATCTCAAGAAAAAATGGTATATTATGTGAATGATGTTGCTGATGAAGGGTGGAGTGTAGTTTCTCACGTATTACAAAGAGATTTGTATGATATGGGTGATGAAGTGGAAAATTTGACCTCTAAAATTGAATTTAATTAGAAAAAGGAAGCAGAATTATTTGGCCATCATGATACTAAAAATATTAGTCTAGCAAGGATGAATGAAGTGGATTAAGTAATGGAGCAGGAAACTGAAATTATTGAAGGGGAAAATGATTGTATGTACAATTATTTATTTATTCAGCAACCACTTGTTTCATTTATTCAGTCATTCATTATCATTGTTATATATATTTTGTCCGTTAGTACTCCATCTGTTATCATTTTTAATTTTTTTTTCTGCATAAGTTTTTTGAAATATATATTCTGAACCTAATTTTATTTGATTAAATGACAGGAATTCCATGGAAGAATTGTTACATTATTTAATCCAGTTCTGCGACAGATGACTATCCATCTGGCTCCCTCCCTACAACATCCGATGCACCAGCTGCTGACACTCATGTACCATCTCCCCCTGTACCATCTCTCAGACCATCTGTGGATGTCCTAGTAGAGGCAGAGTCGTCTACTCCCCCTTCAGGAGCCTCAGTAGTGGGGCAGTGACGCGCCACTTCCAGTTCATCTCGGACATACTAGAGTGTCACTATCATATGTACAAATTTTAATTAAATAAATTTATTGAATTTAGTTTATACTAACTGTTTTCTCATTGAAGATGAAAAAAATGCAATAGTGGAGAAAAAAATAAAAAGTTCAGATGTTTGGAATCTGAATGGCGAGATGATTTTTGTGCCATTTTATTCTTACGGGGTCCCTACGGATGATGTCGCAGGGTTGCTTGACCA
Organism: Viscum album; assembly: GCA_963277665.1. Classification (NCBI taxonomy): domain Eukaryota; kingdom Viridiplantae; phylum Streptophyta; class Magnoliopsida; order Santalales; family Viscaceae; genus Viscum; species Viscum album. The sequence continues at coordinate 911,784,671 of OY728148.1, forward strand.
GATTCTAGGCCAGCGGGAAGTGGAGCCCATTTCCCTTCCCATTTCATATGATGATTGGAGACATATGCCTCCAAGCTGGAAAAATGATGTGTTTTATTCTCAAATCGAGGTATATTTATTACATTATGGTTTAATTTAATGTCATGTTACTAATATGTTCAAAATGAATTTATGTACACAGATGTTCTTCCAATTTACTGTTGTTGATGTGATAGCATGGAAGTGGATGTTAAAAAATCTAGGTAAGATGTGGAATGTTTTTAAATGGAGATTGTGGTGTGATGTCAATGATGATTCATTGACCACGCTATAATTGTATGAGAAGCTACCCAGTGGGGTACCGAAAGAGCAGTGGAAAGTGTTTGATGACAGTCATCGGGATCAGAAGCGGCTAGTATTGAAATATATATATTATTATATTATCCTCATTTTATATTTATACATGTATATGAAAAGGACATGACATTCAATACATCAGTATTAAATTTCATTTTATTTATTCCAGGATCTATCAAGACAGAATGCGTCAAACCGAGCGAAGCAAGTCATCCCACACACTGCGGGCTCAAAAAGTTTTTCTAGAAATCGAAGTATATTGGTAATCTTTTATTTGTTTAAATATTTATAAGACAATATTATCGGTTTAAAATTTTGAATTTTCGATTTATCTTTGATTAATGCAGTCATAGAGTTTAGGACATGAAGCATCTAGAACTGAACTGTGGTTGGATGTTCACAAGAAATCAAATGGATGTTTTGTTAATGAGCCTGCTATAGAAGTTGGGGTATGAAGTAAATTTTTTATCATAATAACTTCTTATCAATTTTTTCTTTGTTAATATATATTTATATTTGATTTATAGGTCAAAATTAAAGAACTATGGGATGTCAATCCTGCACATTCCTACTATGTCTCCCAGGATGACCCGGTTGCTAAAGTCCTTGGGATGGAGCATCCTAGGAGAATGTGAGGGATGGGTTTGGGACCCGTGCCATCTAAGGTTTTTAGAAGGCCACCGGGGATAGCTTCTGCATCAACTCTTGACTTTATTCAGCCCGTAGATGCTAATAAAGAGATTGTTTCTTTATGAAACATAGTTCACCAGCACGAGGATCAGATATCTGCATTGCAGAAAGATTTCCCTGAACTACATCAGCAGATGAGAAGATATTCCCCTGGTGGGAGTGCATCGATTGGTGGTATGTAGGTAAATCACAGAAAATAAAAATCATTTTGTTTTCTAACTTTCATTTGTGTTAAGTTTTAATATAAATATGTAACTCTATTTAATTTTCAATATAATGTTCTTACAGTTGACAACATAAAGTGGAAATTAAGGTAGAGACAGTGACGATGCATCATCGGAATCTGAGTAGTTTTACTGTTAATGTGTTGAACAATAATGGAAACAGTTGGTTTGTATATGTAACATTTTTGGGACATAGTTTCCACCACACATTTTCATGTCCTAAAATTTCCTTGATTTCTCATGTTTCTTTTTATACATTTTATTTATTTCTGGGGTTTCTTTTTATGTATTCATTTCTCATGTGTAGTATACATCATTCCATTTAAGTCTGTGTTTTAATGGGTAGTCGAGATTTTGGATGACTAGGAGTTAAAACCATTGTTTATTTGTTGAACAAATTGGGTCTTTTCATAGTGATCAAGGGGATAGTGTTGTGGACACTATGGTGAGGCCCATTATTGAAAATGTATGATTTAAGCGTCAAAGGTATATAAACATGCTCTATCTCTTCTAAAATATCATGAGAATGTTCTAAATCAAAGGTGGTTTACTAAGATATAGGTGTGACTGAGGGGTAATCAATTAGCATAAGTCCATGAATATAGGCAAGAATACTTTAGAAATTAAAATATAATATCGAAGATGGATGTTGACTTGACGCACAATTGGTATGTCTTATAAAAACATGAATTTTAAGAAAATAACTTCTTCCAAATACTTCAATATTAGGACGGTTACAATGGTCCATTTCCAACCATAACTGTTTTGATAACTAAAATGTTACTGCATGACTGGAACTGCATTCCCAACATAATTTCCACTAAATCATGGTATGTCTGGTAATTATTACATATCATTATATCCCTAAATTATTTATTTTATGATTCTTAATTCCATTTTTTGATTCATTAAAACCTATCCGGTCATGAAACTTTAATAATTGGAAATTCCAGAACATTCTTCTTTACCATTCATGACTATTCTTTCTACAACCACTCTCCTCAAGGTTACATTTTCCATGACATGTGTGATTCTCCCCACCATAGGATTTTAATATTCATCATTTTAATAAAAATAGAAATCTAATTCCCATTAAAAACACTCTTTCCACCAGTAAACATGGTTTCTGGATGTGAGTCAATATAATTATACCATGTTCCATCACGACAATCCATCCTTGGAATACGCTGAAGCCTCATCTGGAACGAACATTCCATCCTTAATAAACATGTGGTTCACTTCCTACCACATAGATTTTCATCATCCACTTAATAATAAATAGAAATGGTCTATTCATAATCACATGAATTATGCAATCCTCATTCCATGTGCACACATTCAATCAACATCAATAACTACATCTTGAATTTTAACCCAGATTGATGATGTTATAAAACTCGATCCTCTTACATAGTCATCCATAGAACTAGGATAACATAGATTTTCTACTAAAAACTCTTGTCTACATCACTCACCACAACATAGTCAATACCTAGGTAACCTCACTTAGGGAGTGATCAGTTAACACAACCTTATTAGATCCCACAACCCTAAACCAAGTAGTTATGTGATAATACCCCTCAAGGTGTTACCTGTGATTCCATACCTCAAAATCTCAGAGACTAGAAACTTTTTCACAAAACACCACACAACTATCTCCACCAAACCATAGTTAAATAGGATATTTATATGATAATTAATACTAAATTGATGTTACATCAATGAAATGGGAACTCACATTTAATATAATTCATAGGACCAATGACACTGTGCATTCTTGGTATTTTCTAGCCTACTCAAAAAATCAAACCCAAGGGTTATGTTATTCTACATAACCATTTAAAATGGATGATGACTTCTTGTGTCATACACAATTGAAATTAAACTCACACAACTAACTAAACTAAATAAAATTAGATTGGCATGTAAGTCTCACTAATCTCAAGCATTAAAGATGCTCATGACACCTAGAAGTTTTACTTATCTCTTGACCGCCTACCAACATGGGGAATAATTCCACAACTAAGTCCTACTCAATCCCAATATACATAAGAAAACAAATTCTAGGACCAAAAACTAAAAATATTCATCCAATGATGGTTAATATCTCCAAGGATGCTAGAAAAACTAGGTTAACCCCACACATAACATGAGGAATCAACTCTAATTCTAGGTTTATTCCTAAAAGTTCAATAGAATCCCCCACCTAACCTATATTCCAACATAAAAAGATGTCAACTAAGACTCACTGGAAATATCCACATTCCTATAAAAGCTATATCCCAATGTAACTCTAAAACTATTCCCACAATAGGATTTTTTATAACAATATATTTCTAATGTTTTATTTAAGCTATTTCATCAGTTCAAATTTATTATAAGTATTATGGATGGTTTCTAGGCCACAAAACAAAAAAATAATTATATAAATGGGTTGGTACTGATATAACTACTAATTCATCAATTATCAATTATTTTAAGTAGAGTGGAATTGCTATGGATGATCTATCCAAAGAAAGTGAAGTTATAATATTTTGTGGAATCCAGTTTTGGATGTTACAATGTTGTATCAATGGAGTTTTATCTTCCTAGTATTTACTATTTAGGATATTGTATACATGAGTATGACGAATGTGTTGGATCCTTTGATGGATATCTGACTGCTGTGTTAATAATACTTTGACAAATTGGAAGTCTTATTTTATTGGGTTTTATATTTTTGTTCTACTTTTAAATATTAAAGATGTATATTATTTCTCATTGAGAGAAAAACATGTTTTTTGGATGTTGTGATTTATTCTGGATATTCAGATCTTGGTCATTGGTGGGAGGCTAGGGATGGTTTTTATGGTTTTATTTGTTTCTCAGGGTAGTGGTGTAGCAGAAGTAAAGAATTTTTATTTTTATTATGGGCATCTTTTCACGGCAGTTTTAACTACTCCGAAATGTATACTGGCAGCGGTTTAAACTACCTCTAAATAGGAGCATCATGGTTTCCTCATTCCGCAGTAGTTCCCGTGACTATAGCGGCGGTTTTACGGCCGCTGGAATTTGAATTTATTCATGGGGGTTATAACTGCTGTGAATAAATTCATATCCAAGGCACGTAAAACCGCCGCTAAATTCAGGGGAACCGCCATGAAATGAGTGAGCGATGATGCTTTCCTGAAACCTCCACGAAATGTAAATAACTTCTGCTAATAGATTTCTAACGCCCTATTAGATGGCAGTTTCTGTAAACTTCCTCCAAACAATGTCGCGGCGGTTTAAACTGCTGCTAAAAACAAAAAAAACGCTGCTAAACGGCGGTTTTGTTGTAGTGAAGTTTGACAAGCCAATGTGATATACTTTGGTGAATCACATTATATTTGTGGTCCAATATTAATGATTTATATCAAATTTGAGGATGAAATATATAAATAGATATGAAAGGGAACCTAAAATGAATATGTTCCTAGAATACTGAGGTTTGAATATAGGAGATATATGTAGATCAAATTATTTCATAGTTCAAATGATTATATCATATATTAAAATAAATTTTCATCAAGGAAGGAATCGTGGGATTGTCTTTTATTATTTTTAAGAACATTTATTCTTATTTAAGTGGATGGTATCAGACTAATTTTTTATTAATTTTTCAGTTGTTAGAATGATCCTAAATATAATTTTATAAAATGTATATATAAAAACATCATATTTTTCAATTGTAAATTGTGATAATTTTAACCATCAATCATATGTTATTGATCGATTCATTTTTTGGGCCATGTATTTTGTGGATTTAGAAGGTTTAATTATGGTTTCATTCTTTGTAAAGGGTTCAAAATTTATAAATGGTTTTCCCAAACCATTTATATTCTCTAGGAAATGTGAATCTATAAGAATAGGATAATGTTGTTGGACATGGTTATGGAATATTGTTTGTAAATCTACATGGAATCATCTTGAAAATATTACAGTAAACTCTAGTGACCAAAAATTTGGTTAGTGCACAATCTAACAAACCGTGTGGCTAAAACACATTGACTTTCTAAAAGCCTGTAAAATATGGATGATTGGAACACAATTTTTTTAATTCTATATGCATGATTATAATAATAAAAATTCATTCTTAATGGACAATTATAGTCCATATTTACTAGTTTGTGTTTCTATAGGATGATCTACAAATTTTTGAGAATCCTCTAGCATCCCTAAAAAATTATTCTTTTTAAAATCAAGATATTATCAAATTAATGTTGGTGGAACATCTTAAATTGAGGTATGTGATGTGAATGATTCATTTATTTGGTTGTCTCCTTCATATACCAAATTTATAATTATATTATTCACATATTCAATATATTTTTTAGAGATTAATAAATTCCAATTACATTTAATGACCAATTCATGGATCATTTCTATATTAGTGATGGTTTTGATTTTTCAATGACATCTCTTTTTACTAGTGATAAATTCCTCATGAATAATGGATGTATTCGGGTAATATTCAAAAAATTGATCATCTATAGAATGTATTATTTTTTATTCTAATCTTAAATCTCATTTACATTGATATATTTATGATAGATCAATTATCATCATCCTATCTCGAGGTTCCTGATGATAATAAAAAAGGATTTCACTATATGTTTCTTGATCGACAATGGATGTGATGAATTGGAATCCTATTCATTGATATAGTACAAAATTGGTTTTGTTGATGGAATTTGTTTATGGGATTCTTGAACAACCCACTTTGATAGAGGATCTCTTTGAGCTTTTTTTCTAAACCACTTTCTAAATAAACCTTAAACCAAAAAATATATCCTTGGCATGTGATCCAATTCTATGTTGGTGTGTGATGTGGTTTAGGACTTAATACATGGTCGGCCTTGTAGTTTTTCATCAAAAACCTTATGGTATGATGTTACATACCATTTGGTAATCTTGAAAGAATATTTTCCTTTGTATGTTTCTTATGTAGGAATACATTGATGATTGGGCATGATTGTGATTATATGTAGGAGTGTTTTTATACATTTAGATATGTGTGTGTTTATTGTTTACATTAGTATTATTATAATGTGTTTCAATATGTTTTATTTTGATCTCATGTATTGTATGATGCTACTATTTTCTCATGATGATATCATATGATTTTCCCTTTATTCTGCACCCTGTTATGTGTTTTACCATACCTTTGGAGTTATTTAAAATTCTTCTCAAATTATGTCGACCATCATGACATAGTTATACCTTATAGGAGGAGTGAAAATGAATTGAGATGATAGCAATGATAGAACTCATCACATGGTTGGTAAACAATGATGCTTCATTGATACTGTGTGACTCACTCAAAGCCCAATTGATGATAAGTAAAATATTTACTTGAAGCTTACTAGAGGATGAGTACCATGATCATTCAATTCCTAGGGGATTCAAAATAGTATGATTTACATGATTAATAATGGATACTGAATAGCACCCTCACATGATTCCTTTAGGATTCCAAGAGGTATGTATACTCTCCTTGTTTCTAGTTCTCAATTACATCCGATGTCATAAAAATACTTTTGGTATGGAGTTAAATCAAGTTTACTTGGGGATCATAGTGTATTGGTAAATATATGAGTAATTTTTTTGACTGTTATTTTTAATAGAATAGTTATTGTTGTCTGGTAATACAATTTTCATATATATTAACACTTGCTAAGAATTAACTTTTGGTGTCCACCTGGGTTTTAATACTCGAACCATCCATGTGAATATTGATATTCATGAAGGATTCATTTATAGGGATCTAGGTATTGGAAACATACCCATTGTATATAGTTTAGATGAGAACCATAGAGGGGGTTGTTCCATAGGAATATAATCTATAGGGATCAATAATGTTTCTTTATTTCATTGCTTTCACTTAATACCATGGTTTGGTTTTCCACATTGGTATCCCAAATTATTATAAAAGTATGAATTGTGTTCAATGCATTGTTACATGAGGATTTATTAGACTTAAACTTTCTACTCTGATTATTTTTTTATATAATTTATTAATATTGTGTGTATATGATATAGTATTGAGGGTACAGTTTCCCAAATTATGTCATTAAAACCCTTATTTTCAGTTGGAATCCACTTGTGAATGGGGAGTTCAACCTGAGGTCTTGTGGATATCTTGATCAAAATCTCGGGTTTGGGCCAAGGTGTTACAAAATAGTATCAAATAATTTTTTTTCTTTTTTGTACTCACACAACAAGTGGTAGAAAAGTGATAAGTTGTATAGGACTCAGGTTGTGGAGTTTTCAAAATCATGACAATCTCATGTATAACAGACCACCAAGCTACATTTGATGCGACTTCTATTAACATTTTAAGAAAATTGGGTGTGTTCAAGCATCATTATTAGGGATGTAGGATCAAATGGAACATATATATAGTTTTTTCTCGATAATAGTTATTCAATAAAATTATTTGATTTTTTATTTTTTTAGAATAATCATGTTTTATTTAATCAAGTGATATATTTGTTTTATATATGGTTATAATATATAAATACTATAATTAATTAATTCAACGAAATGATTTTGTTATGTTTTTTGTATGTATATGTGTGACTGTGGAAAACATGTAGGTTTATAAACTTTGGTTAATGATAGGTGGGACATACCATGGGTTATTAGTAGACTCCTAATAGAGTTTTTATGTAATTTTTGACACTTTATTCCACTTTATTAATGAATAAGTGAAAAAGGGAAATACATACGAGAAAAAGAGAAAATACATGAAGGATTTCATGATTTAAAAAGGGCCCAAATTGAAATTTCCCTAGTTAATCCAAATCATCGTCAATGCACAAGGTACTTGTGTGCCAACAACTAGTGCACTACCAACTTGCATGTCTAAAAAGAATTATCCAAGGTCTTGTATTTTCTAATAACTAGAACCATGGGCTCTACATTTGTATGAATGATTTCTTCCAATGTCCAATTTCTACTTTAGTAGCATTAGTTCTTCACCCAAGTCTTTCGAAACCTCCCAGGTAGTTATTTAACACCTAAGATGATGATATTAAAGGAGGATCATTTAGACTAGGTCCATTTAGTTTTTGAAATCCATAAAAGTTGTGCGCCCAAATCATCCAACCTCCCAAAATCAAGAACACTTGTGTGCCCTCAATTCCTTACATAAGAACTTGAGCACCCAACTTCTGGGAATACCTATGAGGTATCTTGGAGGCCTGAACCCAGTTTCACCGAAGTCTCTTCCTCCTGGATTTTCATCACTTAAGGTGACATCAAGTCATCCAAGTCTACTTATGTAGCCAATAACTACATGATAGAGACTTGAGTTACCCTTTTTGGTACACCTCACCTCTTCAGCCTCTTCTATCCTCTCATGAAGATTCCTTCAAATCCATTCATGATAGAGGTTCTTCTTTATTGGATCCATTATCTCAAAAGGATAATGTTGAGTCCTCCACTAAGACATCCCAATTTTTAAAAAACATAGGGAAAGCAACACTACTGTGTCTCCGATTTTGATTTGTATCTCTACGGTCAGAGGTTTCCCATACTTTTCATATTGGTAAGTTTGTTTTCTTATAATGTCTCTAGACTTCTATCTCCATAGTCATGAGGGATCGTCTCCAAGAAAAAGTGTTGAGGATTTCCTAGTTTGGTGGATTAGGGTTCGGGCTATGTCTATCCCTTTTCCCTAGAATTCGAAGCCATAGTTCCCTTATAGGGATGGTACAGTTCACAAATGCTTTTCATTTCGACAAAAAAATGTATCACTCCACTACGAGAGTCAATTTTATGGAATCCATCAAAGAATAATCCTGTATCCTTTTTGGATGATCGTAATGACCATCACTTCCATTTAACATTGAAGTGTTCACTATTCCATGCCCTCAACCACCATCGCCTTGTCTTCTTTCATAGTTGGCCCAACCTCTTCCATCGGTAGAGGGGAAAATGTGTGGTCTGCTGAATCTTTCACATCCTCCTGTTTCTCACAACGAGAATGAATAAAATGGGCTGAGATATTTGTGGTGATCAGAAAATATGCAAAATCCACCCCATTTCATATATTACGAGAACTCTAATTCCCACCAAAATTGGGATACATAGGAAGCCTTTACCCAGGGCCCATTCTCACTAGAAATCCTCCTTGAGATTCCAACACTAACTCCATTAATCCAGTCAGCCTCTTTAATTTTAAATCCCAAATTAATCCATATACATCTTAATGAGTTAATACTTCTCTCATGGACCCTGTAACAAGGTCATCCTTTTTATGAATAATCATCATCATATTAATCTCAAAAGTCCATCATTCCCAGTGAGACGTACCGAACTATGTGGGCATTGATTCCCATCTAAGTGGGATACATAGGAATCCCCCCCTAAGGTTCCAACCCAACATGCCAAATCAACCTTGTTCTTTCTAGGATACATTACAAATGGGGCATAATCTAACTTAGAAACCAATATCCTTTCCATGTTTCTTGGGATGCATAGGCATAAGTTCCACACCAAGATTTGAATAGAAATATTCCATCAAATATTTCCTTACCACATGGAATTAAACTATATGGTTATGTCCTTATCACACAACCATATAATGTTTGATGTGTCCCATTAAGTGGCACTGAACTATAGGGGTTATGAATCCATTACTGAGGACACCTAGGTAGCCCATTTATGGGTATGATCTCAACATCAAAACAACTCTTGTCTACCTATATTACAATAAATTATAGAGTGCCCCACTGAGTGGGTTAAAAACCTGAATCATCATAACAATGACTAAAGAATATATAAGTAGTATATGAAACGATACCATTGATGTAGAACCAATAATATATACATATATCTCTATTGATGAAGAACCTCACATACATATGGATGATTCCGAATTTCATACAATCTAAATAAAATTCATAAAAGAATCCAAGGGAAACTAACATTATACATGGAAAAAAATAAGGATTCATGAATATATCTTACATATACAAGATAGTCCTTGAATATGCAATAATTCCCCCCAAAAGGGTTTGATGATCCTGACCCCCCATCCTGTCGACCAATGTGAGTTCTTAATTATCATAGGTCAAGAAACCTAACAAATTCCTGACATAGGAATGTAGGTCCCTTTGGATACCGAACCGTTGGATGTTTTTAGTTCCATAATTAATTCCAATGGAAACACTCCGGATGTTGTTATTCTTAATCAGAACATACAATCTTGGAGAAACAAAAAACGGTGAACCCAATTTGAATCCTTAACCAAGATAATAGTGTTAACCATATTTTAGGCCTCTATAAATTGATAAAAGTGGGGAATATAAGGTAATCAATCGTTTATGTGTTCATCTAAGAGATTCTTCATTGTTGGAGTTCATTAAGTATAATTTTCATATATAGGATCATTCGTTCCAGGAACCCTCTTCATTCCAAATAGATTACCTCAATTTTACCCCCACGAATTCCATGACTACTGCTCAAGATGGATCCTCTTACACTCAATAGACGTTATCTCCAACTTATCATCTTCAAAGTTGGGTCTCTAATGAATTTGTCTAAGTGTATCATCAATATTATACTATCCTAACATTGGAGGATTCCTGAATGTCCCTCCAAATCTGAAATAACCCTCAGTCATCAAGTCAACGATGACTAGTGGATTAGAAGAAGATGGTTCCAACCACCATCTTCAAATGTTTTGAGAGTTTATCCCTAGAACGCAATCACCAATCCCTACTCTATTCCAGGGTGGTCAAAAAAATACATCCATGGCCTCATTCCGAAGACACAAGGGTCCATCCCAAGAGATTTTACCAACAAACATCACCACCAATTCCATGAGGTAGAACAACCTTAACATGAAGAGTGTGTTAATTTTGGCTTTCCAGTCCATGTACGTCAAACCCGAGCATACAAGATGAACCATCAGGGACAACTACCGGCCAACAGGGAGAAATTTCCATACTTTTTCCCATTCAGAGAAGTCCATCAACCCATTTTTATGGAAAATATTGAACATAAACATACTCATGTCTGCCTTAACATCACCATCCAACAGCCTCATCCAACATCACCCAAATAATCTCACTATTGAAATATAGTGGAGTACTATGAGTAGGAAAATTCACCTATTTACAATCTATCATCCAATAAATTGACTCGCCTGACTTTATTCAAGAAATTATTTTATCCATATATAGTGGTAATTTTTAAAAGGAATACACACCTACCACCATCCATCAAGTATGACAAAAACTCATTTGGCAGCATTCAGAGAATTCAGTTTGAAAGCTCTAACAATAATCATGGGGCAGACCCAGCTCTTTTCCCCCATGCACAAGTATCGTCTGTATCCACTAAAAGGAATGGGAGGACAAGAGAAGGTACATACACCTCCTCCAGACATGTAACAGACTTATATTATCATTCTGAAGGCAGAAGTCACCATGCACATTATGGAAATATTGAAAGGGAAGACAAAAATTCTTACCTATATCCTAGAAGCATGAAAGAATAAAATAACTGATAAATCCACAATAACAGAAGGAAGGAAACATAATTCTATCCCCACTGCTATGATAATGCATCATCATGTCATCTCAGAGTAGATACATACCTCTGTACTAATCCAAAGGGGTTATGGGACATACACCAATATATTATATGGGAAACCGTATCAGGAACATACACCCATTCCAAATAATGATAATCAGTCTATTTTGACAGAAACTCCAAAGTATTCACATATTCATACTTTAGATAACCAATTTTCCCCCCAAGTGGACCCAACTACAAGTTAGAGAGAGACTAGGAAGAAATCACCCCAAGAATGGGGAGTAATCCAAATTTGATCTACGATCTAGCTCATCTAAATGTTGGAGTTCTTGAAGCCCATAGAAATTTATCTATTTTAACTCATGGTCTTACACTACCATTACAAAATTATGGGAGTAGTTACAACTATTTTGATGTTCATCATTAGATACTTCTTCGTGACAGCTTCTTTCATTTAAATTTAGTCAAGATAGAGAACCTATGTCTAGATGAGATCCAAAAAAACCCTATGTGTGGCCCTAAGACCAAGGAAAAAGATAATTGATCCTTATTTGTAATCTACCTTGGAATTCCTCCACAAGATGGAGTTTTTTACGAATGTCATATTAGCAGTAGTGTTTCAAATTGTTATGAAAATTCTCCAACTAACAGTGTTATGATTAGAAATCCCTCTTATCTTGAAGCATTGGTTAATTTAAATCAAGTCTTGCTTAATGCCTTGTTACTGGTGGGTGAAATACATTCTCAACAAAAAGATATCCCAACACAAATTTCATTATCCAAACCACCTTTGGGTCAATTTACTTTTAAAATAGAATAAGAACCATCAACCTATACCACCCTTATGATAAAAAAATCAAGAAAAATCCACTTCAGTCAGACCATATAGATAATCCTCTATAAAAAGATGAAGAGGATATATTGAATATGGGAAAAAACTGGATAAATGTGAAATACCATTCTTGTTTTGGCATTGGATACATCCTAATATACCATTGCAGAAATAATGGTAGAATATTCCATTAATGATATCTACCTCAACCTCTTGGCATCTCTTTTTCTTTTAAAAATCAATGTTTTACAATATAATGAATATGGAATTCATGTCAGTGTAATATAAGGGTTGCGACACCAAATTATCATTGTATATCTCCATGTTTTTCGACATCCAATTATCATGAAGACATATGAGGTCCATCAATGTGCATGCCTCAATACATTTAAGAGGTTGTGATAATGGATCATGGAAACCTCATATGTTGTTCACATCAGAGGATGTGGTGCACATGGAGCATTACATTTTAAAGCACAAAAAAATTAGAAAAACCCATAAAATTTGGCATAATGAAATGGTATTATCTCAGGCCAGATAAAAAAAACAAATTAAATTCATGACTAAAGAGTTGATCAGCAAGAGAAAGAGTCTACTGGTTTTCACCAAATTATGGCATGAAGAGAGAAATATAGTAAGATCCTTCTGCATCAAGCATATGAAAACATCGAGCATGATTCTCTCTTATAGGATGTAAGATATCAGATCACCCAATTGTCTGAAATAGTACACCAATATTCAAGAATAGGTGATTTATGTGGGTTTCAGATAATGCTCCCAAACAATGTTTAGTCTAGAATTCATAAAATCCAAAGAGAATATGCACTGATATCAACCATATTAGATCAAGAATCACACTATCCCGCAAATATGGGGCATTTTTTAACCCAACCTTTGGTGTCAACAAGGAGAGCCAGAAGGGTTAAGGAAGATGAAAAGGAATATCCCCAGCCTATAGGGTTGTGGGGTTATTCACATATATAATCACCTCCTCAGTAGAAGTTAGTTTTATACCAATTATGGAATAATACACAAAGTGAATGCACAACTGAAATATCTAAGAATTCATTTAGATTATTTTTCATCAAATATTTATTTGGGAACCAAAAAATAGCATAACAATGTCTCATCCAGGACGATGGAGAAGGAAATCTCACAAAGATAATGGTATAATGTCATTAATGTATTATTCATTAGTGAATGTCATTACTTCCATTATATAAGATCCTATAGAAAATGTGTCCATTTTATGGGAGTTAGAGGATGAATTTATAATTCAAAATGCGCTACACACTAAAGAAAATGAAGTTGGTTTTCATACTCAAAAGAAATAACTTACCAAAATTTAGGTATTTCCTAGAATAATCAACTTCTACATCTTTGAAAGGCACCTAACCAGGGGAAGGGTGAAGGTAAGATCATGTATAACTTTTCCAACGGTGAATGTAAATCTCTTTTTGTTGAAGAATTATTTTCATAGAAAGATGAAGAGTTGAAGGAGTTGAGAAGACACAATGATGAGTTAATCTGATGCAGTATTCCAACCAAGCATGTTATGTATGTAGATCCTCAAATTGCACTTCCAGTAGGAGCTCCACAACAAAGAGGGTTTGTTGAAGCTATAGATATGGATAATGAATTCCATCCATTGTGTACGCATCCAAAACAATTTCAAGAACATCCTTAGAGGCTTATCCATATAGAATATCCAAGACAAATACTACAAGCTCCACCACATACAGTTCTTCTAATCACCGCACCATTTTAGGCATCGTCTTCTGTACCTTTATTGGTTCCAACTCGTCTCGATATTCCCCAAAAGCTTACGAATACCACTGATTCAATAATGAATCAATTATAATCTATATAAGAAGAGTTAAAACTAGTAAAACTAGAAAAGAAGGCATACATTGAGTTTATAGATATGATTCCTCTGATTTTGGCCTTTTTAAATACCACATTTACATTCTTTAATGTTTCAGGAGATTTGGAGTAGCACTGAACACATTTTATGGATCACTGTGGTCCCATGAATGGGACCCCTCAATAAAAAGAATCTGTAAAACATAGATGTTTTGTAAAATCTATGTAGGTTCTGACCTTTATTTGGTATACATGTTTCTAGTATTGATCATTTATTGAATGGGGAGACCTCCATTAGAAATTCAATTTCTAATTTAGCTTAAATCTATAAAATCCAATAGACATTGATTTAATTGAAAAATAAGGAAGACCAAAAGGATTTCAGATTTTATTGCTTGATTGAAATGTTTAACATACTCCATGAATGAACTACTCCCTCAATAAGTGTTATTTCCAATATATGTGGAAAATCTTCATGATGAGTTGAACAGACCACTAATCCTTGTGATATACATAAGAGGGTTTCAAGACCTTGATTCAATCATTGAACATGTGGAGAATTACATTGTCTGAACAAAATCTAACTCTTATGTAATCCCAATATCTTGGGGACGGAGAATAGGAAAAGTAGAGGCTACCGTAGTAACAGTCAAACAAGAACCTATGCATGTTTCTACTTCAAATCCCTCACCATACCATTAGGCTACTTTTCTTAAATGACAACAATAATGACAACCTAATCAGAATGATCAAAAATATCAAAGGTGAAAATAGTTTGAAGATTTAAAGAATAAAGAAGGAGATTAAGACCTCCAAAACTACTTTCCCTTCCATCAAATATTGGGGAACCCTGTCTAGGAGAGTTTTTTGAAAGATCAATTTAAAAAGATAGTGGATTCTGGACATGAGAAACTTAAAACTGCATTATCCCAGGTTGCATGGATTAGTTTTACCAATCTAGAGGAGTAAGTTACATGGAATAAAATAAAAAGGAAGAATGTGAAGAAGATTGATGATTGGATGGTTAGGAAAATGATCAACCAAACTCATAAAATTCAATGAACTCAGTTGAAACAATTGACTATGCCTCCTTTCTGTTCTAATTCTACCAAGAAATATTCATCAAATGATCAATCCTCCAAATTCCATTTTTAAAGGACGCGACATTTTCAGTAGGATAAAGAGCAGTCAAGAGAATATGAGGTTATGTCGAGGCCAAATTTTTCCATGACATTGGAAGATTTTATTTCAACTATCTCAAATGCATGGGAACCACCCTGCCAAAGGACATAAAAAGAACTAACATGTTAGGTATAATCTTCATTAGATGATGAGTTGATCTTCAGTTCCACTGATGTTATCTAATTAATGAACCCAAGTGAAAATAATGATCCTTGTTATGAATCTGAATTCCCTATACATGATTGTGGAAATTAGGGCTGAATTAAAGGTCATGTACACAGGGGGGGATATGTGTGTATTCCAGAAGCCACTATTTTAATTACCCCCACTCAAACCTTTTTTGCAGTAGAAAATCATGGGAGATCCCTTTAGTGGGATAAATGAGAATAAGGGAAATCTCCCACATATGGATAGATCAGGCATGACATGATCATATTTGAAGATATATTTGACGCTATTCCACAACATTCTTGGTATGTGGTAAGACCCAGTTAGCCTACCCTTCAAGAGAAAAATATTTATAGCCTCAACCAAAAAACATGGTATATCTATATCAAGAGAATAAACTTCCATAAAAACCTATAAAACCACATATCCATGCTAGAAAATATAGTCCATTGGATCAGATGTATGAAAATCTGAAACAACATACCGAAGTACCAAACATGTTATCATTCCTAGATGATCTGAATCTGTGAAAAGTTCTTTTAGATTAACTTATTAAGGCTTTGTCATGTACTCAAGATTTCGAAACTGACATTATTTCTCCTAAAGTCTACCATATAGATAATAATCATAAAAAATTTCATATAGTTATATATTTCATGGACTAAAATGAGGATTATGTGATATATGTACACATCAGACCCCAATATTTAGCTGGAAAGGTTAATGATAGATGCATCCAATGATCCTTTATTGATAATGGCTTAGGAGTCAACCTCATTACCATCCATAAACATATTCATTTTGGGCTCCCTAAATCTGACCTATCTACATCAAATTTTTATGTTTCAAGGTTATGAAAAGAATAAAAAATAACCTCTATGTGAGATTACACTCAGAAATCAGTTTGGGGAACATGTATCTAATACATATTTCATGGATTTTCCAAAGGAAAAAACTTTCAACATTTTTCTTAGAAGTCCTTGTTTACATCATCATGTGTCCATTCCTCCATCATACCACCAATGTCTCGTGTGTTGCATCAATGGTCAAATTGGGTAATTTAATGGTGACAAGTCCCTATTTGAAGCTTATGAGTCTCAGTATATTGAGGTAGAGTTCTATCACACAAAGGGAAGACAGTCAATGCAAAATGATATTACAAGAATTAAATCTCAAAATGGTTTGAAAAAGATCCTTTCTAACCAATTCAATCATCTATGTAATGATTATTTATTTCATATTAGTAAAATTGAAAGGGTGGACCCAAATATAATCACTCTTTCGAAGACATCCATTATTTTAGATGTGGAAATCGAGCATGAAATCACAAGAGAAATTATTGGATTACTAAATAGTGGTGAAAGATTTAATGTAGATGTCTTCATTACCTCCACTGAACCTCATCTATTATTTTATTCAATAGTATTTCTAGTAGAAGTAGATTCATTAATATATAATGAATATTATTCTGATTCTTAACCCATCATTCTCACTTAAATAGTCCTAGAAGACCCTTAATCATCAATTGGGTCAGAAATTATTTCATGTTCTTCACGATTTCCAAATACTGACTCCTCCCATATCTCTCAATGTCAAGATTCATCAGCTCCCATACAAGAAGAAACAGAAGATGTGAAATGAGAGGAAGAGGAAGAGGAAGAATATCTCATAGATTCTGCTCTAGCATTCAAGGAAGGTGTATCCACCATTTTGAATGATCTCAGATAAATAAATTCTAATATAAAGGAAGATCTACACCCCACTCTAATTAGTGAGGCCATGACTTCTGATGAAAAATTGGATTATAATTTATTTCTAAAGAAACATTGATATGTATTTTAGTGGAACTATAATAAAATTATAGGCCATGAACATGATTTGTCTACTCATCATTTGGGTTTTTCATTAAAGAATCAGGGATTTATGTAGGCAACTAGAAGAACGAATCCAACTCATGCCTCTAAAATCTAGGGTGAAGTCGAAAATGTATCAATGTTAACTTTATCAAAGAGGTGAAACATCCCAGATGGATAAAGACAATTTTCCAAGTGAAAATGATGAATAGAAAAATAAAAGATTTCATTTATTTCATACATCATAACTGGAATTGTCCACATGATTACTTTTTAGTTCCAATCACAGAACATTTAATTGATGCAACTACTGGATATGATGCTCTCTTCTTAGTGGATGGTTACTATGGGTATAAATAATTCTAAATTCCCCAAGAAGATGAGTAATCTACAACATTTAATCCCCTCAAGGAATTTTTTTCTACCAGTTAATTCCATTTGGCTTGAATAATGCTGGTGCAACATATAAAAGTGAAAAGAACTATATTTTCGAACATTTATTGGGGAATTTATTTTAATGGAATGTCGATGATATATTGGTTATGTCCATACAACATTCTAATCACCTGGTGGATCTAGAGACCATATTAATTAAGCTTCGACCACATAATTTAAATATGAACCCCTTGAAATGTTATTTCAGGGTATCCATGAAAAAATTTATTGGTTTTTTATACACCATCGCAACATTGAAGTAAACCATTAGGAGAATATGTTTATCATTGGAATGCCAGCTCCTCAAAACTAGATATAATTCAGAGGTCTTCAATAATACTTTTCCTATATCTAGAACATCATATCCAATTTTGTAAAAATGTGTTTTTCCTTTACCAAATTGATGATGAATGGAGTCACATAACAGAGGACCAATGACTGCAAAGAAGATTTTGATATCATCATGAAATAATTATTGAGCCCGCCAGTATTGATTCCACCTATTGAAGGAAAGACGCTCAATATTTTATGTGAAAAACATGGAGAGATCACTAGGATCCTTCCATGCACAATAGAATGATTATAGGAATAAAAACAACCTTTACTTTCTCAGTCGAACCATTCTTGATGTGGAGACTCTATATTCAGATACTGAGAAAATATACCTTGCATTAAACTTCATAGTTAATTAATTGAGACACCATTTTTAGCATCACTAGGAGCACATATCTTCTCAAAATAACATACTAAAATTTATCTATAGTCATATTATGCTTATGGGATGTCTATCACGGTGGGCAGTTATTCTGCATCATTTTGATATACACTTTGTGCTATAGAATGTAGCAAAAGGCCAATCATTACTAGATTACATTACTGAGAACCCATCTGTGGAAGAGACATCATTGAATGTTTAATTTCTTAATGATTAATCCTTTTACATTAAATAATGTCCCTGAATATGGGAAATTAACTTTTATGTTTGCTTTTATATGATCAATGAGGAAGAGAATGGAAAATCATAAACATCATAATGATGGGTTTGGAATTGTGCTTATTTCCCTAGATAAGGCAGTGTTTCTATATTAATTTATGTTATTAGATGTTGGTACAGAAAATGAAGCAGAATACAATGCTCTCATAGTAGGCCTGGAATTATTACTTCAAGTACCAGTGGATTAGCTGGATCTGAAAGGTGATTCAAAATTGTTAATCAAAAAAATCAATGGGAATTACGACATTAGAAAAGAAGAACTAATCCAATTTCATTGTTATGTTTAAAATTTAATGGAAGAATTACCCTATGATCTAACACTGTCTTATGTCCCATAGTCAAAAAAATCCCAAAATGATGCATTGGAAAATGTATCTGTAACCATAGCGGATCCGAATCGAGATGAAATGATCATTTTCATTGCTCATTATTGAGTGGTTTCAACGTTTATTCAAATCAGAGCATAGTAGATCAGTGAAATTAGTCCCATTTCTAAGATATATGGTCATACCATGGGATGAACAATGCCCATAATTGAATATCTCTAAAATTGGTACTTCCACCAGATAGAATTAAAAGAGAACATATCCAGTGATGAGTAGTTAATTTCACTATTTATAATGTCCCATTTCATCAGAAGATATTTTATAGATGAGCCTATGATAAAAATCATCCCATATGCATTGATGGGGACGAAGCCACAACAGTGATGAAAGAAGTAGATGCAGGATCCTGTGGTGCTCACCCTTCTGGGAAAAGGCTTTCTGATCCAATCTGAAGGATTAGATTCTTTTGGTCTTTGATGACACAAGATTGCACATATATCAATAAGAAGTGGCATCCCAATCAGATGCACTCCAACATCATTCATTAAAGCCCTAAGTAACGACATATAGCTAAATACTCATGGCCATTTTATATATAGGGAATGGATGCGGTTGGACACTGTCCTCCAGTTATGGAAATGTAGTTCAATTATATTCATATTGAAACTTATTTCTTCTCTATGTGGTGAGGAAATAACTCATAAAGAATTTAGGGCCAAAAGTATTTTTAGATTTGTCAAAGGTACTATCATTAGCATAATTTGTTGTCCCTAAAACAATATTGACAGAAAATGACACATATTTTGGTTCCACTGAGTTAATGAATCAATATCAGGATCACAATATCAAATAAAACCCTTTACATCACTACCATGCTGTATAAAATGGGCAGATATAGTATTTCAACAAGACCCTATAGAATATAATACAAAATATGGTGGATAAAGATAAAAAGTATGGGAATGATAACCACTTTCATGCCTTTTGGTGTTTTTGAACTACTACTTGTACTGTAACATGGTCAACAATATATTTATTGGAGTACAGGAAAAAATGGTTCTACCACTTGAAATTCAATTGCCTTCACTCTTAGTTTCCAAATATGATAATTTATATAAAGATAAATATTTTCAAAAATGATTTGATGATATGAAACCATTAGACAAAATGAAATTGCATAATTTTCATCATTTGGAAGTCTACCCAAATATAATTTCATGACATTTTAACAAGAAAATTTTCCTCAACTCATTTCTTAAAAGAGAATTAGTATTTTTCCTCAGGATGTATATTATACAAGGAAGGAATCCTCAAAATATTGAGCCAAAGTGGGAGGGACCTTATTCCATAAATGAGGTCTACTCTAATGGAGCTTATTACTTGATCTCAATGTATGGAGACCATATTACAACTCCATTCAGTGAATGATTCTTGAATATGTACTTTTTGTAATTATAGAGAGTAATGTCCTAGTTTAAAGGCATTAAACTTCATAACAAAAATATGTGTCCATGCTACATGATGTTAAAACGAATAGAATATTTTTCCTTACCGCATGACGTTAAACTGAAATACATCATTTCTCATCGCTACATGAAATTATATTATATGGTTATTGTCTCCTTTGTTAAATGTTATGAAATCCCCTTGGTAACCACAAATTATAATTCATTGTGCTTCATTAAAAAATTAGTAGAATCCATGAACATGAATTACTCACATCATTGCTACTCCTTATTGGCGCTTGAGTTTCATTTATCCGAATGTTTGAATCAGATCTACATATAGTAAAATATTCAAGAACTATGTATGGATAGATTCTCATTCAAATGAGATACATATTGATTCACAGATCTCCAATTTTGGGCCAAGCAAAAAAAAATTAAAATCCTTCCATTCCTTAGGTTTATGAGTTAGATATTCACAGAGAATGCTATTTTCAAGAACTACATGTGGCTTGATTCTCATTCTAATGGGATATGTAGTGATGCTCAGATCTCCAATTTTGGGCCCTACTACAACCATAATTAAATTTCATTACCATTTTCCTCCCTTATATGAACCAAATCTACATTGATTAATCTTATAGAATACATGTTTTGATCTTCATAACATCTTGCATCTTATGTTTAACAATTCCTCTAGAATGAATTAAAATCTCTCATATCTCACATCCCACTCAATTAGTGTTAGGAACGATCTTTTAAAGAACTATGTGTGTCTTTATTATTTCTTCATCATGATACGTAGTGATTCTCGGGTCCTATAACCCAGCTCAACAACCATATAATTGTCATACACTACTACTTTAGTTGTTATACCTTTGTGTTACAGAAGAGACCTTTTTACACTCCTTGTTTCTCACACTAAGCACAGCTCATGGGGGCATAAGAATTGGTTAAAGAACATGTGAATATAAATAATTTATTTCAATTAATAGTTAGGGTTATATGTCCTTACCACATGAAAATATGATTCATGATCTTATTAAAAAATAATGTTTATTATGATTCACATTTATTTGAGATATGTAGTCATTTCATTCTAAATCACCTTCATCCTCACTGCAATACATTAAACTACATGGGAATTGGATAAATTCTAATTTAAATGGGATACGTAGTGACATACATATTTTCAATCCTTGGACCAACTACATCATGGTGTAAAAATACTATTCTCTCTATGTATGAGTTATATATACTCCAGGAAATTCAAATTCAATTTATATAAAATATCCAAATGTCCTTGCTGGTTGACTTTAAAACTGAATGGTATCCAAAGAACTATATATGGCTTGATTCTAATCCTATTGAGATATGTATTGAAAACTATAACATAGATCTTAGTTCCAGGTATGGAAGAAAAGAAAAGTCCCCATATCCTGCATAAAAATAAAAATCCATGTTGAAGCCCTTTATTTTAGATTCTCTCCTTTGAGAGTCGACTAAGGAATCAAAAGATATTCCAATTATACATATGAGTCAAATCTTTGTAAGGGAATCCTAAATCATGTCCATTATTGATTAAAATATTTATCCTATGAATTTAACATCACCCATTTTTCATTTAACACTCTTAAGTTTGACTAATTTTAGATCTTCATAATATTTCATTGGTTTATAGTGGCAGAGTTTCTGATACGTGATAACTCTTTTTCCAAACTATGCAGTATGTGCCCCTATGTGGCCTTCCATAGCATTTTCCATCATAAAAATCCTATCATCAAAAGGATAGCACTCTTCGAATATGCAGAAAATTCCCTAGCTATCCCTATATAATACATCCCCTATAATGGGTTTGTAAAATAGTAGTTACATCATTCTCAGATGAAGCCTCTTCTATCCCCTTCAAACCATTATGATGATATAAAAGAACACATATTTTAATGCGGTCATCGAATGTATATTTTTCCCATATCATGTTGCTCAACCTAAAAGCCTATAATACAATGTTTTACAAATTTTCCCTCTCAATGTGTTCAAATCATATTGAAATAACCTTAAATAATGGCTATAAATACCCCCTTTATATTCAGTACATTCCCCTATGTGTCCTTTCATAAGTTTTATACATAATAGTCATGTTATCCGAATGATGCCATTGTTTGGATATTCATAACTTTCCCTAGATGGACCCACATAATACATCTCCCAGAACATGTATTTTCAAACAATGGTAACAACATTCATGAAAAATACTTTTTTTAATTCCATTATCCCTTTCCAATATCACTTTTCAAATTAATAAATCCCAAAATCACAGTTTATAATTATTTCATTCCATACCTAAGAAGGGTAAAAAATTTCAAGATTAATTACAATGAATATGTAGATTAATAAAACTCTTTTCAAATCTCAATAATTTAATGTATACCCCCCTTATTGTACAAACTGTATGACCTAGACCATCACAGCCTAATGTCCTTGATTTATGAATTAAAAATTCACACCATAATGTCCTTATTTCATGACTCAAAACTATACAACATAATTTCATTTCTGAACGACATTAAACTAAATTGTAAAATATTAAAAATCCCCATTTTGAAAAATATAACCTCTTTCGTACACCAAATTCATGTAGGACTGGCTCATCATTCATGTCCTATATTAGCAGAAATATACAATTTTTATTCCCAAATACATTTCCTTGGTAAATCCACCCAATGTTCTATTAAGAAATCAAAATTTTAAACGCATTTGTTTATCAGTAATGGAATGTCAGAATTCTTGAGATCTAATTTTTTTGAAAATGTAGTATGTTCCCCTAGGTGGCCATGCATGATTTTCCTACATAATGAGAATATTAGTTAAATTATGACACTGTTTTTCTATGAAGCACATGCCCGAGCTGGACTTTCATAATACAACCCTCATAATGGTGTTTTGAAATAAAAGAAACATTTTTATCATAGGATACCTCCTAAATTTTTCCACTTCATATTTTAGATTTGGTGATGGTAAAAAATCATCATCATGACTCATGAATCCACTTGGAAATATCTAATGAATATTGGGACTTTCGCCAACTATCAATCCTTGTTTGGGTTATAATCTCAAAATTCCTAGTCGAGGATACACAACCTTATACATTTGAATTATTAGTCTATCATTCATGACTTTAAACTGTGAAAAAAAAATACATATAGTACTCACCTAGTTTAAAACCTGCAAAAGGGAAATCTTGACAAATGTCGAGTCGTAGCTCACTAAACTTATGACTTGTATGGTCAAGGTAATATAGAGAAATCAAAATTAAAAGTCATAAATCATATTTGGTTGATAGCACAAAAATGTAAATCTAAGAAAAGGTCGAATCTTATATACAAAGTCTCCATAATATTAAGCATAGAAAAAAAAGTTTTTGTTCCAGGATGAATATGTAAATGATTACGAAACAAAATTATTTTCATTTATAAGTAATAATAGTCCCATTGGAACGTACAAAAAATGATTTTTTTCAATTATCAATCATAAAAGGCCGTCAATGTTGATTTTCATTTTTTTGATACCCTCTTAACATTCATTAGTTGCCTAATGATGTTCAATTAGCTGAGTAGTGTCATTCTCCTCAGCATGATGATGTGATTCCTTTATGCCTGCAAAGGCTTTTTCACCCTCTTTCCAGGATTCTCCTATTGAACCAAGAAGTCGGTCAAGATTAAATATAATGATCTCTATATATTTTTTAATATGAGACATTTTCAATGTCATATATTTATCTTGATGCCTGAGTCATGTCATCTTTGCAGTATGATCAGCCTCATCATGGAATAATTCTCATTGGAAGTCATCAATATTGACAAATATTTTGGATTTTTCCATATATTTTTTAATTTTTTTTCTCATGTTCCATTTTACATATGGTCTCTTTCACTATAGTATGGATTTCATGGTATTCAAAATCCCCATATCAAAATTTAGTGAACATAGTTGAAATCTATGGAATTCATGAATATAATACCTAAATGGGAACACCATACATTTTCATCCATATGTTCTACCATGCCTTATGACAATCAAGGAAAATAGCCTTTGGTAGATATGGATCTAATTCAGAATGGCTACCATAAAGGGTAACATATTCCTCGATTAATGCAAGAAAAGAAGATCCATGATCTATTCCTTCTAGAGTAGGGGATGCTTTACATCCTAAGGATGGATGAGAAGATTAAGATGTTCCAGCTTCTTACCTATCCATTGATAACGATAATCATACCTTGTGAATTAAAATCATGTTTAACTTAAAATTAATACAGGGAGAGGGCATCATCATTATGTGGATAAACCTTACCTCACAATAGATCATCAGCATTAGAATACTCCTCTCCAACATTTCCCTCCTTAGTAGTTTAGGTTGAAATTTTTTGGTGTGGGATACCTTCTTGATCCTTCTAAGAGTTGTACAGATGAACCTCATGAATATTATCCATTTTGAGGTTTACCTGAGTCAACACCTCCTCATTAGTGAGATTGATAGTGATATCAATGCATCCTCCATGCATCATCTATATAGAAGTTTATATAGATGCAGTTTCACATTTGAAATGATTATGGTTATAAATAGGCATGAGAAGATTGATAGAATAGAAAATAAAAACTAATGTCCACTGGGTTCTATATAATGAACATCACATTTATCTAAATCACTAGAAATATTAACCTGTTCTAATGTCTCTTCAAAATATATTCCAATATTTTTTATATCTTTCGAAACACCTAATTTCACATATTAGTCTCACCATTGAAAATATTTAAAGTGGCTTGTACACGACCCTCCTCCGACAACATTTGACCCTGATAAACTTCTTTTATAACAACCATAATGTCAGTAGAAGTCATCACCTAATTTTATGGTGCATTTTATAATCATAAAATATTATAGAAAAAGAATTACGATGTCAATATACATAGTTTCTAACAAAGAACTTATGACTTAAAAAAGGTGTCCTCTCTCGTAGTAGAAAGAATAAGAGAAGTGCCAAGAACAAATATTGTTTCCTTTGTCCTAGAAACCCTTTAAGAAATAGAGTATCTTCATTGAATGAAATATTCACTTGAGTAGAAGTGACCACTTCCATTCCCCGAGGATGATCAGTAATTTCCATAAGGGAAGAAAAAGAAGGTGTTCCTATAATTCCAAGAAATCTAAACACATTCTATGGATAAGGAAGAAATTAATACTATTAAGAATGCATTCCAATGCCAATAAAAATTTTAAACATAGTTTTCTTTATTCGTTTTATCTTATTATTTATTTTATTTTTTGGATGGACATGCATCATCATCTGCAAAAAATATTTATTGGAGACCGAATCCTCTTACCATATTATCCTCCATGGCCTACTGACCAGTAGATATATCTCCGGGTTCATGGGGTGATCCAACATCTCCAAGTATAACACCTTCAGGGATATACTGTGGTGAGGGAACTTCAGTCATCATTCCCTTATTTAACTACAGTTTAATATGGTATTTACCCTAAAAATTGTGCTTTTACTAAATTCATATATTAAATATTGAAAAATAGGGAAAAATTAAACATACATCTTTAGGATTTAAAAAATCGTGAAATTCTTCACAAAATAAGGATTTATTCGCTTCAGTGGTTCCACAGCCTATCATATACTTAGCTCATTTTGTAGTGGGAATTGAATCATTAGTTGCATATATGGGAGTTTCCAACCCCTTTATATGAATTTTTACATAATTAACATTATTCTCAAATTGGATATCAGATGAATCTCACAGATATCTTATTCTTAGAATATTTAGTCGTTTAAATAAATTTATCCATGTGGTTTCAGAATCCCAATGAAATATTTTCCATGTTTGAACCAAATTTGGAAATACATATTCAGAGTGTATTCCATCCTATTATGAGTATTATCCCATAATAAAATATCTGATAGGCTTCTAAATTCTTTCCATCACAGACAGTGGGTGAGACAATGGGACCAGATGCTCTTCTAAGTGATGATAACTAGACCATCTTGATACAGATTTAGTTGGTGATGATGGTTTATCCACCTTTAATATATAAGGTGGATTCTATCTTTAATGAGGAAACATTGGTGAACATTGATCTCCTTCATCCTAACCCTCTGACTCTGGTGCAGCATCCTCTGATGACGAAAAAGAACCATCCAAATAAGAGGGTTGCTTTTTAAAATGTCTCTTTATTCCAACCTAAGATACATCATTATATAGAACCCATTTTAGGTATTATGCAACCCATCTCTCATTATACAATATAGTCAATCAACTCATTTCATCATTGAAAGGTATATTCAATACTGCCTCGGTCTTATCTACAGTTTCCAACAACTGTAGTTATTGTTCAACCATTGGATGTTTCTATAATATAACATTAACTGGATGAGATATATTAATATTTTGAAATCATTTGAATTTATTTGTGAATCTGTAAGGAGCATAGGCCTCACATATGATTTCCCAATTAATCCTAGTTGTCAATACCCCATCTCTGCTAGCCAGCACATATTCCCTTAGCTATAAGATAGCCATCCCATCGTCAAAAAATTACCCCCATAGGATGATTACCATAAGAGAAAGGATGTAACTCCTTAAATATAATCAACCTTACCTTAATTTCATAAATTTACAAGGAAAAATGTGAAATACCAAAAAAATATTGAATAAATAGTCGGAATGAACTTCTAGGGATGTTGATCCCACTCTACACAATATAGGCTCTAAAATGAGTGGAAATCCATCCCCTGAAAACCTATAATGGTCCTTCTATTATGAAAAGATACATCCTTCCATTAATATGAAACAAGATCATCTAGATCTTTGCCAGAATATGGGTAGCCAACACCACCATCTTCGTCCCTGCCATCTTGGACTCTATAACAAAAGATCTTGGCCTTACATCACCATAGGAATTTCGAATAGGAAAAAATATACACAGATCCACATCTCCAAAAAACCCACATGATGAATCTTCATAGGAATTTGGGTGTTGACATCATACCCCCACTTTTCAATCTATCTTGTCTCTAATGTTAGATAGAAAGTGTGAGTCTCACCTCTATTTTAAACCTTTAGAAAACTTTTTGGATGCATGTAGGTGGGAATATTATCCTTCTTATTCACATGGAATATTTCCATAAATTCCTTTAAGTGAATATCCCTTCTTGTATGGGAATTTTTCATATATGCATTCTTGAGTTTGAAAAATATTTTCAATAGCTCACATGCCAAGGATGGAATCTTTTATATATAATTCCATGTCTTTTTTGGAAGAATAAATTCATTATATATATCTACATGTATTTTAGCTTAAAAAATATTATATAAATCCCACAAACTGATGCCTACTTCTCCATGTGTCAATTAGAAGGAATTTGTCTCTGCAATCCATCATCTCAGGAACAATGGCACAAAATCCTCATTTCTATATACATAGGTTTTACCAACCCATAAAACTTTATAAACTCTATAACCATTAAAATCATACATAAATTACACACATGTTTTGATCACCAACTATCCACACATCCATGTGGGTTTATCACCCCCTCCTGAGTAAAATTCCAAACTTCTTTTTAGCTGATTGATCGTTCTATTAGAAAATTTCGAAAAATGGTTGATTAATAGTGCAGTTTGTAGCTCAGTTGTTTGTTATTTCAGAACAAGAGAACATGGGCTGTGATTTATGAAATGGTCCTTATAGGCCATAACTACATTGATATTTGTTAACACAACTGAAATAATGGAATATGATAAATTGGTAGGGTCTTGAAACTAAGAAACTAGAACATAATTATTTGGATCTGGTATGTTGGCATCCTGCAGATGATCATAATTGTAAAGTGGAAGATAAATACTCCTTGTAAAATATTTGTGATTCTTCTTTATATAATATTCCAAAACAGGGAGATTAGTGTCATAGACATAAATGTAATAATTCCCAACGATTTTTATCATATCACCAATTATCTATCTAGATAATTCCTCAACAGTTCCAATTATCTTCGGAGCCATTATTTTAGGAGCCATTAAACAGGAAAATTATATCAAAATTCATTTTTCAGGTGAGATAAATTTAGAAAATTATAATTTTTTTTGAAATATTGAAAATGGTATTATGGAACGCATGCGAATTTGTGGTGTGCAAGGGTCTCACCCCGTGTTCGGCTCACAAGGGTGGATCCCCACATAATGAAGAAGCGTGGCAGATTTTTTTTTACAAAAGTGTTTGAATGAAGGGACTTGCACATCGAATGGTTGATTTATGAGAGCCTTTGTGATTTTTACTAAAGTAAAGGGCCTATATATTGACATTGAATCCAACTTATGTTCCACTACCTTGTGTGCCACTAACTTGTAGACAACTACATTAAGTTCCACTACCATGAGTTCCACTACCATGAATCCCACTACCTGACATGACACTACCTTTCTTGAAAGATGAGGTGTGACGTATTGATCATTTTATTCAGCAATTTACCTTACGATAAGACAAGTTTTCATTCAGATCCAATCCTATGGGGTGATTTTTTGAATGTTTATTCCACTTCATGGATGAAAAATCTAAAAATAGAAATACCTTAGAAAAAAAGAGGATAAAGCACGTAGAGTATTTCAATATTTTAAAAGGGTCTAAAATTAAATCTCCCTAGTTGAGAAAAATCACCATCAGTGTGCAAGGTAATTGTGCACCCCAAACTGGCACACTATCCACTTGTATGTCCAAATTCAATTTTCCTAGGGTCCTATTTGTTCTATAAATAGACCCATGGGGTATTCTTTTATACAAAAGAATTTCCCTGAAGCCCAATTGATGTTCTAGTCGACAAGGAGCTTCACCCATGTCATTAGAAACTTCATAGGTAGTTATTTAACACCAAAGGTGAGGGGATTAAAGGATGATAATTTGACATAAGTCGATTCAATGCTTTAAATCAGTAACACTTACTTTCCCAAAGCACCCAACCTCGATAAATCATTAACTCTTGCATTCCCTCTATTCATTACAAAGAAATGTGAGAACCCCATGTATTGAAATACCTATGAGGTCTCTTTAAGGAATGAAACATGTTTCACCAATGTCTTATCCTCTAGGTTATTCATACCTTAAGGTTTCATTATGTCTCCCAAGACTACTTGTGCACCCAATACCAACGTGCTAGAGATTTGAGTGACCATATTTTGTTCAACTAACCTATTTAGCCTCTTCAAGCCTTTTATGAATCCTCCTTCAAATCCATTCATGGAAGATACTCTTCTTCACCAGCTCCCTTTTCTGAAATGGATCATATTGAAACCTCCACCAAGACCTCCATATTTACAAATCTTTTAGGAACAGCACACCAACATGTATCTTCTTTGGATTTGTATCTCTACGGCCAGAGGCTTCCCATACTTGTCCTATTATAAAGCTATGATTCTTGAAATGTTTGTGGAGTTTTTTCTCCATGGTCACGAGGGATCTTATCCCAGTAATAATGTTGAGGAGTTCACATAATTGAGGATTAGGGTATGGCCATGTCCTTGCATTTTTTTTAAAAACACAAAGCCTTAGTTACCGAGTAGGAAAGGTATGGTTAACAACTGCTTTTCTTTTCAAGAAACAAAAATTATTCCTCCTCTACCGGGATCAATTTAGTGCATCCATCATGGGAAAAGACCCCATCCTTCAGAACAGAACCAATGACCTTCACATTCATTTCAAATTGAAGGGATTATTACTCCTCTCCCTCACCCACCATCACCTCATCTTCTTTCATCGTTGGCCCGACCACATCCATCTACAGGAGTGAAAATGAGTGGTTTGATGAATCATTAACATCCTCTTATTCCTCACACCAAGCATGAATCACGTCATTTTAGTGATTAGTGATGATCAAATAATCCAAAAAATCCACCTCATTTATTGAACTACAAGAACTCTGATCATAACACCTCTAGCTTCCATGATACAATTATTTTCTAAAAATACAATAGCTTGCGCTGAACACAGCCCCAAGTTCTAGCATACCCCGAACAATCAAACTATCCATTTAAAAAAGAAGTTATGAATAATAATACAAATTTTTTTAAATTTTCTAAATTTTATTTTTCAAAATGCACTGTATTTTTTGTTTAAATATATAAAATTATCTTAGGGAGAATTTTTGATATTTTTCTGAAAAAATTGCAATTTTAGATAAATAGTGAAAAACAACACGTTATTATTTAAAATGAACTTTTTATTTAAATAAATATTTTTTAATTTAAATGTATTTTAAAGAAAAAATGTATAAATAATACATATATTAGTCCAATTTAATTCATTGGAGTAATTTTATAATAATATATGATATATAAAATTTTATTGAACTTTTTACTGTCTTTTACACACCTTCTAAGAAAATTTGAGAATTTGCATAAAATATAATTTTACCACATCTAGGAATTGAATTTAAAAAATATGAGAGACATTGTAGACATCATTATGTAAATTTTGGTTCAATAGGATGAATTTCTTTTTGAATAGAAACATTTGAATTTTATTTACCGCGGTTAAAAGTAAATATTGTAATTAAAGGTAAAAAATAATATTATAATTACCATAACACATGTCCTAATTCTATTAGAGAAGTGTTGTTAGAAAAAAAATAATCCTTAGGACAAAAGTATGATCCTTTTGATCCACTTGGATAATATTAGGACATATTTTATATTTTATTTAAACAATAATTAATGTGTTAAATTCAAATTTTAATAACTGTTTTTTTAATATAGGGTTATACATAAGATAAATTTGACTATAAATATTAATTATAAATATAAAAATATTTCTACATTATAGTATTTTATTTATAATTTTTTATAATAAATAATTAAATTTATTTATGACAAAATGATAATGTCGTAATTACCTTATTAATGAAAGATTAAAATAATTGATATTATAAATATTAAAATAAAAGAAAATTGAAACTTTTTATGCTATAAAATAATTTTATTGGTGAATAATAAATTTTAGGATTATTTCACTGTATTTCGTTCGAATAAATCATATCCTTATGATTTTCCCAAAAACCTAATACTTAATAGTGTCAAAATTGACACAAATGAGTTTTTAAAACAAATAATATTTTATTATATTGTACAATAGGTCTAAAAATATAAGGTTCATCAAAAAAACATAAATAATGTTATATATGTCATTAATGAATCACTTTAGTTTATCTTATAATTTTATAGTTATTATATTAACCATATAGTGAAGAATAAAAGAAGACATGGTAATTAATAAACTACTTAACTAGGTGTTAAATAAAAAAAATAAAGTTACCATGGTGAGATAAACATGTCTAAAACATCTTAGTTGAGATTATATAGTCCCATAACGACCTTAGAATATAAATAAATCCATTTGGATCTATTAGAAACCGAAAATCATTTTATAATAATGTAATATTTCACGATTTTTCTAATGTTCTCCTCACAACTCTTAAAAAAATGTACTCCCCCTTCTATTAAATTCACACCTCCAATGCAATTTGCCTCAGACCAAAACTGCTAAAATATCCTCCCAACTACCTTAATTCAACTTATTGTCCTTAAATTGATCATAAATCCAATATTAGGTGGACTTTTGTTCAAATCAAAAGGATGCACCCGAAGAAGAGGTGAATATTTCATCACATCTTTCAAATTTATTTTCTTCTTCCACTTCCTCATTCTGTTTTGTTTACATAATAAAATAATAAATCCCATACCTTCTTTATACTAATATTTTATTATAAATAATTTACAACCGTATTTATTATTCTATCCTTCATATGAATGATAAAGTCACCATAGATGCGTATTACGACTTAGCATCTTCACGTCGTGGTGTAATATGTTATTGAACTCTTTATTAATTGGATGGGTATAATAATGAGTATAATTGATGTAAATAATAAATATAACATGTTAATTATTTTGTATATATAATATACCATCAAAATACATACTATTTCACCATCAATAGAATGATATTATTTCTCGTGTGTACGTACGGCTTACCGTATCCATGACGTGTTGAGATTTCATTCCACATCATAACCATTGAGGAATAATGTTCATTTTATGATTAAAAAATAATTTTTAAGAACCTCATATAACTATTGATATGAATCAAATACATCCTATCCATAACAAACATGGCTTATGTAACAAATCATATAAAGAAAAAAGAATCAGTTAACACCCGAAACAATGATACTGCTGAAATATTATAAACACAGAAATATTAGAAGACCATATATGATATCATATTCATGTATGTGGTTCATTTTAAATTTAATAACAATTATTTTTCCAGTATACAAGAGGATAAAAAAACCCTAAATAATTAAACGTACAAGGTAAGAGTTAATTTTACAATCTCTTTACTATCCGAGGTTGTTTACACATAAGTATCTACTCGGACATCTTTATCATCCACATTTGTGTTTCTCAAAAATGTATTTCAAAAAAAAATTCTATTTACTAGATTATGGTTTAAATACATTTATACCCTTGTTTTAATTTTTATATTTTTTTTTGAAAGGAATCATTCTGTTTTTTCCAAACAAGGTCCTTTATGACCATTTCTTCAAAATTAAGGAAAGAATGTTTTCTAACCTATACGGTGGGAGAGGCTCTTTTATTCCATTATTGAAACTTTTAAAATTCTATTACATGATTATAATCATATTTTCAAAATAAATGATTAATTTACTTTTATATTATTTCATATTAGAAAGATATATTTCACTCAAATTGTTTTTGGATTGATTTCATCTATGTCAACATCTTTTTTTTGATTTTATACTGGTTTTAAGTTGATTTATTATGATACAATATTTACATATTGTATTTAAGGTTTTTTGATATGCTTGATTTTGGATGTGATATTTTTATACCATTCACGGTTTATGGATAAAGTATTAACATTTTTTATGTTAGTTTTAATACATATGTTTATGTTATGCTTCAACCATTTCATATGTGGAATGCATTATATGTAGTAAGTGTTGGGTAGGGCATGCTATATCCCTTCAATACATCAATAGGTCTCATGAAACAAACTAGTGCCTTAGAAAAAGGCCTTGAAATAATTTATATTTGTAGTATTATCACGATGCCTTGACTATGTGGTTATGATGTCCGAAATTATGCATTCCATTATTATAAAAATTAGATATTGATATTATGTATGATTATTCGACTAGTTGAATATCAATGTGAATAAGTAAAAATAATTATTTATTTTACCTTTTCCATATTATGTTTATGTTTATGTTTAAAAGTCTTGTGTTTTATTTTTATACATTTCCTTAATTTTTTTTGCTAATTTATGATAGTTTCCATTATATTGTTATCCTTACTGAGCATCTGAGCTCACCCCTTTTCTATGTTTTATTTTTCCCAAGATGCGAAGAAGTATATTATGAATGACCTACATGTATAGGGTAATGTATTCGAGTGTGTTCAAAAGAGACACAATGTTTATTGTTAATTTCATAATGTAATGTAAAACATATATTTATACATATTCATTCGAAGGATACTAAACTACTCAGTATTTCGGGACCTGGTCCTTGTGATCATTCCAATGATATATAATAATTAACAAAATCTAGGTAACTTGGGATGAAGTGTTACATTTATTCCCATAATAAATGGGATATGTAGTAATCCTTTACCCAAGGCCAAAGCTCACTGGACATCCTCCTCAGGAGCCCAACCCTCACTCCTTTAATCTGGGTATCCTCCATGGAAGTAAATCCAGAATTAAGCCCCCCTAAATCTCTATGAGTTAACACATCTATCTTCGACCTTGTTATGTGGGCATCCCCTTTAGGATTAATCCCCAAATTATTTCTCTCAAATCACCATATTCCCCAGCGAGACATAATAAACAATGTGTTCTTTAATTCCCATCCATGTGGGATATGTTGGAAGCATCCACGAGGTTCAAAACCAACACTCCAAATCAAACATGTCATTTTTAGGCTATATTCCTAGTATGATCGAATCCATCTTGGAAACAGATATCCTTTCCAAGTTCTATTGGATGCTTAGGATTAATTCCTACACCATTCTTTGACTAGAAATCTTCCTTATTAGATGTCCTTACTAGATGACATTAAACTGTATGGTTAGGTCCTAACCACAAAAACATAAAAGGTATGATGTTTCCCATTAAGAATCATTGAACTATGAATTTTTTTATTCATTTTATGAGGATATGTAGGTATCCCATTTATGGTAATTATCTCAACATCAAAAAAACTCTTATCTACATTGATGACTATAAAATTTTTAGTGCCCTACTGAGTGGATTAAAACATGGAATCATCATAACAAAGCCTAAATAAACTCTAAGTAGTATATGAGAGGATACCATTGATGGAGACAGTACTAGAATGGTGGGATATACCAACACTTTCATGCCAATGGTTTGAGAAAACTGTTGGCATAGTTCATTTTTTCCAACGGTTTAAGGAAACTGTTGGGACATCTCCCATTAGAACACATTTTCCCAACAGTTTCCTTAAAATATTGTAAAATCTCTATTTTTATCATCCTTTAGCAACAGTTATACAAAACCGTTGGGAATGTTTTTCTCTAAATACACAGAACCCCCAATTCACGGTATGTGGGAAAAATCCCTAGCTCAATGTCTCTCCCGAAGGTATCTAATTACCCACTTTCTGAAACTCCTTCCATCTTCTTTAATCAACACTTTTCTTGTTCTACATTGCAAATCGGTATGTGCTATCTTTGTTTTGTTGTTATGATTCTTTGATTTTTTTTCTGTTTGGATATCGATTTTTGAATCTATGAATTTTTGTTATTTGTTTTGATTTTGATGAATTTATGTTTCAATTTGGGTTGGGGAGGGTGTGAAGATGGGGTGGGGGAAGATGTCGAGGGCTATCCATGTTGGGTGGGTGAGGGGCTGTATATGTAGGGTGGGGGAGGGGGATCAGTTGTCCAAATTGGGTGGAGGTACGGCTGTTTGGGGTGGGAGAGGGAGTGTAGTTGGGGTGGAGGAGGTGCTGTCTAGGTAGGGTGGGGGGATGGGTTGTCCATGTGGGGTGACGGTAGGTCTATCCATGTGGGGTGGGGGTGGGGGAAGGGTTTTCCAAGTGTGGTGTGGGGGGTAGGGGTGTCCAGGTGAGGTGGGGGGAGGGTTTCCAAGGGGGAGGGGGTAGGGCTGTCCACGTGGGTTGGGGGGGATGGGCTGTCCAATTGGGGTGGGGGTAGGTTTTTCGATGTGGGGGGGGGGGTGGGTTTTCCAAGTGGGGTGGTGGTAGGGCTTTCCAATTTTGGTGGGTCGGGTGGGGGTATGGCTGTCCAAGTGTGGTGGGGGATGGGCTGTCCAATTGGGGGGGGGGGGGGGTTGTCCATGTGGGGTGTGGGTAGGGATGTCCAAGTGGGGTGGGGGGTGGGGTTGTCAAAGTGGGGTGGAGGTAGGGATGTCCAATTGGGGTGGGGGGGACTGGGTGGTCCAAGTGGGGTCGGGGTAGGGTTTTCCAAGTGGGGTGGGGGGGCTGGGTTGTCCAAGTGGGTTTGGGGTAGGGCTATCCAAGTGGGGTGGGGGGCTGGGTTGTCTATGTGGGGTGGGGGGGGGGGCTGGTTTTCCAAGTTGAGTTGGGGTAGGGATATCCATGTGGGGTGAGGAGGGTGTGTAGGTGGATGAAGATCATAACTATGAAATCTCTATAAATTATGATGTATGAAAATGCATTGGGTCATTCATGATCATTTTTTGGTGGGATAACATAAAATGTGTTTGATGTTTTTAGTCCTTTTTTATCTGTAGTTTTTTTATGCTGATGTTTCTTATTTATACCTATGATGGAATTTATTTTAGTTTCTAAATCGGCTGAGACTCTCCCACCATGCATAGTTTATGAAACCTGTACCCTTATTTAACCATCTTGTTTACACAACCTATGCAACCTCAACCCTCATTTAATCAGTGAACTCAAGTCATAAATTAACACCTTCATTCTCACTAGAATTTAAGAAATTTAATGATATATACCCATCCCCACATGATTTCATACCTTATATAGTGTCCAACATATGGAATATGAGCTTTTAAATTCATCAGTTAACCCGGATCATATCTTCGATTTCCCCCATGATGACTGTACTAATATAAAATTAGAGTAAATTAAATATGGTTCTCATTGTAAGTTGTATATTATGTGTCCTTATTGGCCAATACTCACTTTTATGAGGGTGGGTTTCTTTTCAATAGCCATGCTGGAATGTGTAGACATCCATTAAATTGTAAGATAAGTCACAAGTATAATTTAGTAGTTATGTTATCATTGACATACTTTATTATTAATATCAAATTTAAAAATAAATGTCTTTGACTATAATTTTTGAAATTAAATCATTTTACAAGCCATGAACAATGTATTAGTGTAGATTCCTAAAATTTATTCACCCATGGGGTGGGATTGACTTGGGGAAGTAATTGAGCAATGAAAGGTATGACCATAAAGGTGCCAATAATGTGTTATTGAACATGAGTGAATGATTTGGGATGCCTATAACACATAATGGGACCCGAGGCATGATCCTATTATAGACCAAATGAAAATCAATATAAATAAATTAAAATTTATTTTTTTAGTTTTTGTTCTTTAAATTATTTCAATAGTTCACTACGTTGTCTAGAAACTTCTTCCTTTATCGTTTACTTAAATGTATTTTCTATTAAACATCAATCTTATTGAATTGTTTATGACAAAATTACTTATATAAATTCTTTTTACAGAATGGAATGATGTTGGATGTATCAAACCTATCGGATCTCATGCGATTTTTAAAAAACATTGGAGAGCTTTATATGTTTTTCATTTCACAATGCTTTAGATTTTGGACACATACACTGCCCATGTTCCAATTGTGTTGGTAAACCTTTGTTGAGCCGTGAAGAAGTCATCTACCATATAAAAAAATATGGTTTTCAATAAAATTACTTAGTGTGGTATCGCAATAGGGAGAAAATGAAATCTCAAATTGGTGATGATCTAAATGAATGGACTGGAATGGAGAATTTGTTAGATGATCAAATTCCGTTTATTCGTCATCCTGAACAAGAATGGATTTTGACTCAAGAAAACATCGATATGAAGACAGATGATGCATCTAGTGAAAATGATGAAATTTATTGGGTGAAAAAATTGAATGATGCTACCATGACTCAAGTATATTGACAATGCGATAAAATGAAAAAGCTGGAATTATTAATCTTATTGTTTCATGGGAAAACTATGTATGGGATTTCTAATACAGCAATGGA
This sequence comes from Viscum album, assembly GCA_963277665.1. Taxonomy (NCBI): domain Eukaryota; kingdom Viridiplantae; phylum Streptophyta; class Magnoliopsida; order Santalales; family Viscaceae; genus Viscum; species Viscum album. Next base: position 911,822,959 of record OY728148.1, read on the forward strand.
TTACATTCATACAATCTTGAAGGATATACTTACAGATGATGCAAATATTCCCTCAAACCACTGTATGGCATGGATGTTAGTTGAAGAACATTGATTTTCAAGAAAAAGAATTCATGTTTGCCCGAAAGATTGCAGTTTATTCTTGAAGGAAACCGCTGAATGAAATGATTTTATAAAATGTGGCACATCCCGATGGAAGATAAAATCTGATGAAACACCATCCCACATTCCATATAAAGTAATGTAGCACCTTCCATTGATCCCTATACTCCAAAATCTTTTTATTTCTGATGACATATCAATAAAAATGATATGGCATGATACTGATAGAATGGAAACTAAAGATGAGTTGGTTTATCCTATAGATGGATTTACATGGTAGAGATTTGATGCTCGACATCCTGATTTTGTAGCTGACGTGCGTAATGTGAGGGTGGGTCTTTCATGTGATGGTTTTAATTTGTTTTGGATGATTCTTAATTCGCATAACACATGGCTAGTTTTTATACACATTTATAATCTTCCCCCATGGTTTTGTATGAAAAAAACATTCACATTCATGAGTATACTCATATCTGGTCATTCTGATCCCGACATTGATATTGATGTATACATGCGACCTTTAATAAAAGATTTGAATCTTCATTGGTATATGGTTTTGCGCACATACGATGCATGTTTGAAAGTCATAATTCAGATGTGTGTTGCGCTTATGTTGAAGATCAATGATTTTACAGCCTATGCAATGATGTCTAGATAGAGTACAAAGGGAAAACTTTCATGTCTAGTTTGTATGAAGAATACACCATCTAAAGGACTAAGACATCACTGTAGTTTTAGTTTTATGGGACATCAACGATTCTTTCCAAAGGATCTGCCATATAGAATGAATCATCGAAGATATGATAATACCATAGAGACCGATGATCCACCACAGCGTATGTATGGAACTGATTTTCTTAACGAATTGAATGATTTTTTTTTTCATTCCGGTAGGGTCAAATGAAATCTGGAAAGAGAAAGAATTATTCCACTAAAACCTGTTACAATTCGAGGAAGAGGATTATCTTTTTTGATTTGCATTTTTGGTCAAAAAATATGTTACTTCATTTCTTAGAGATAATTCATATTGAAAAGAATATATGAAAAATGTTTCTTTCAGTTCTTCTAAATGTCATGGGGAAGAAAAAAGATGATTTACATGCTCGGCATGATTTGGAGGATTGGAGCATCAGAACAGAATTGCATCCTGTGTGTATCAGTGAAAATAAATGTAAATTTCCATGTGCTTCTTATGTGATGACACCAACAGAAAAAAACAATTTCTGAATGTATTAGATACTATTAGAGTTCCTGATGGCTATTCAAGAAACATAACTAAATGGGTCAACAAAAGAGAGTTCAAGATAAAATATTTGAAGACTCATGATTATCATGTTCTAGTGCATGAGTGGCTTCAATAGTAGTCCGTCATATTTTTTCAAATAATGTAAGGGTGTCTGTTTTTCAGTTGTGCCACTTTTTAGAGATCTTTGTGCTATGAATCTCTCCAATTATTTCTTGCAAAAAGTGTTGACAGATGCCCCATTAATTTTGTGTGAGTTGGAGAAAATCTTTCCTCAATAATTTTTCACATGCATGATGCATCTGACTGTCCATATTCCCAATGAAATACTTCTAAGAGGACCTTTTTCTTTTTGATGGATGTATCCAACTGAAATATATATGTACACGTTAAAGACTTATTTCTAAAACAAGAATCATCCCGAAGGTTCTATATAAGGCCCAATCCTTAAACCTTACTTAATCTTTAGATATTTCAAGATTACACCTTGAGGATCTTTTCAGGTTTAGAGTTTTATAGAATTTGATCATAAAACATGCATTACATCCCACATTTAAACAAAGTGGTTACAATAAAATATATTATTCGTTTTTTTCCCATTAACAGAAATATATTTAAAATAAAACATTGATTCTTTCTTGACACTTCCTTGACACTATCATCATATCATGTACCATTCCCTTGACCTGTGAAAAGAATTTCCAAAACATGGGATGAGCATAAAAAGATCAGTAAGGGATATAAAAATATGGAAAGAAAACATGAGTACATGTATACATAAGAATCAAGGAAATCATACTCTACTCATAAAACATAATCACATTAACATACCTCATCAAATCATGAATAAATCTTAGAAATCATAAGATATAAAGGTAACTTGCGGCATTCATAACATTCTTACGTAGGGAGGAACCCTCTTGGTTACGTTTGGAATACCCACCACAGTATATTCCCTAAATCTCTTCGGAGAAACCTTAACGTTTAACTCCTTCGCGTTACCCAATGCATTAGAGAGCTATATCGGGCTCAACTGCCCTTAGTTTATCACAGAACTACCCATCTTCATAATAATGCCCAAAAACCATAACATAATCGTATCGCATTAAACATACATAAAGGAAACATGAAATTTCCACATTTCAATCACAAGATATCAATACAAAACATTGATATAATAAAAACATTATGAAAAACATTTTCAATAACAAAATAAAAGTAAAGTAAAACATGGTATTTATTTTTCATTAAAAAAAGTTGTGGCTTGTAGAGGAAGCCGAAACTCAAATAATGGTTACAGTGGCGGAGAAGTTGTTGTCACCGCATATGTACGACAAAAAAAAACATTCCCTTTTATCATTTAGTAAAGGCTTTGTATAAAAATATTTATTTTGAATAAATGTAAAAGTCAAATGGTTCTATACACCGTATAAAATAAAGTTTTGTATAAAACAAAATATGCCTCAATGAAAGGAGATTGAGACGAAGTCCCTTACATTGTGTCCGACATGACTCGATCGTTCTTTAATCTCCTAAATAATAAACTTGAGTTAATTTATACTTTCTTAAGAACCTTTTTCATGTTCATTATTCCTTTTATATAACTTATTACCATGTCATGAACACTATGTAATTATTTAAGTTAATAATAGTCATTTTAATGATCATTGGTACTTGAGTCAAAAATAAACTCTTTATAATTACAAGTTGTTCATGTATCAATTTTATCTAGAGTTATATTGATTATTTAGATATCATATATATCATATATATCCAGTATATACATGAATTTATAATATTACACAACATTTAGAGGTAATAAATGAAATGCACCATTCATGGAGACGGTAAGCCGTACGTACGCATGAACGCTACATTCATTTCTATTTCATATTTTATGGAATGTAATCATAATTAAATAAAGGTATATTATAATTACAATATAATATCATATATAATATCATTAACTCCATCCTTTATAAGTCCCAGATATGGCATTAACGAATCAAATCACTTTGAGGGGGCGGTAGTCCGCACTTCCTAAAATGAAGATATCGCGTTTATCCACAATGGAAACCATAAAGGTATGACATAAATGAAAAATATAGAAGAATAAGGAAAACATAAACATATTATATATCATATATAAATATAGTTACATCTTAATGGTCACCTTTTAAGGTGTTATAAGAATATTGAACAATCATTGTTTCGTGAGGCAGAAATTCGCCATCCATAGAAACAGTATATTCTTTAACCATTAGATGTATGTGTGTGTAACTGTAGATAGAAATATTCTTATAACAAAATCATAGTATATTTTAGATACTATATTTGTTTCAATAGAAATGAATAAAAAGAGTTTAAGGGTTTGGAGAAGAAAAATGAAACAAAAGAACACAAGTGAAGACATTACCTTAAAAATGGGTAATTGTTTTGGATTTGAGCTCAAAGGCTTCCTTGGGACGACTTATGCCCAATGTGAGGCTTCTAGGAGTAAGATAGGTATCTCGAGAGACTAAATGTGTAGGGGTTGGCCGAGACAAAGGCTTGAGAGGTGTGGGTAAGGAGGTAGAGGTGTGGGCCTTTTATATGAGGAGAGGAGGGGAACTCTTGGAAAGGTATAAAATGTTACTTTATTTTCAAATGTGTTTTGGATTTTAATGGTCCCAAATTGATTTATTTCTAGTATAAGGTGATAAGGGTTCTAAATATACTAATACAATAGGATTTTGACATGTGTAGGTCTTAGAGTTTACATTATCGTTTCATTTTATTTAAATCGTTAAATAATGAGGTAACCACTGCATCATCATGATGTCATAAATAATTTAATTTATATATTGTCAAAAAATTATAAAAAAAATAATGATGTAGGAAATATTTTTAGCTTTCTAATGAATATTTATAGTCAAAAATATGACTTGTATAGCCCCATTTAAAAAAAAATTAGTAAAAAAACTCATGTTTGAGTCATTTTTATCATAACATTAAATAAAAAAGATATTAATGTCATTTTCCTACCAAAGTGGCTCCATGGGGTCCCCAAGTTGACCCATAGATTGTCTTGTTCATCCATGACACATTCAATAAGGGTAGGAAATTTTTCAAGTTCATTTAATATTATTAAAACATTATTCTTACCTTAAATTACACTAATTACCTATAATCGCGATTAAAAACTTAAAAGTTACTCTTCACCAAGTAATTATTTTAATCCAATTGAACAACATTTTACTTATTAATGAAAACCATTTATGTCAGATTTTTTAAATTCAAAACATAGAGGTGGTAAAATTTCATTTAAACGGAAAATCAGTTTTTATAAGTACCACTTAGTGGTTTCACTATTCATCAAAAATTGATGTTTTTCAGAAAAATACCAAAACTTCACACTAAGCTATATTTGATATTCTAGATTCAAAAATGATGTCTATTTTAAATAATTAAAAACATATATGTTACATTAATTAATTTAATAATTAACTCCGACTGTCAGAGCAAATAGTGTGCTTTTATGAAACAATAAGTATCAAAATATTTACACTAGTTTAAGTCCAATTTCAAAGTGAAATTAATTTCAAAGACCACTATTGGATTAAATGGTAAAAATATATTCTGATTTCACTTTGAAACCATTTCAAATGATAATCTAATCATATAAATATATTAAATTAAAAAGAGGTTTTTAATTAAAATACAACATTTTTCACTATTCATTAAAAAATGAACTTTATCGGAAAAATACCAAAAATTTACCCAAAGTAAATATCAATGTCCCAATCATAAAGAATAAGTTTATTTTTACAAATAGAGCTTATAAAATTTTCAAAAGCTTTATTTAAAATGGTTTTCTATCAAAAGGAAGTAAAACAATCTTTTAAAAATATTAGTACATTCCATGCTTAAGATTGGATTTATTCTCATTTTAAGCCTCTAAAACACTATCTAATTCATTAATGGACATATATAAAAATATCTATTATTCATTACTTACTTGGGATGTAACATCCTTCCCCCCTTTAGAAAATTACATCCCCGATATTTATTTACGTATAGAATAAGTGGGGGTATTTAGCCCTCATTGCATTTTCAGATTCCCATGTTGCCTCTTCAACCATATAGATTTTCCACAAAGCATTTACCTAGTGAATTACCTTATTTCGCAACACTTTCTCTCTTCGGTCAAGGATCTGAACTGGTGGTTCTTCATAATATAGATTCTCTTCCAACTGAACTACCTATGGACTCAAAACATGAGATGGATCTGGAATGTACTTCCTTAACATTAAAACATGAAAAACATTGTGTACCTGAGATAAACTCGGAGGGAAATCCACTCAGTAAGAAACTGATCCAACTCTCTCCAGAATTTCATATGGTCCAATGAACCTTGGACTCACCTTTACTTTCTTGCCAAATTGCATCACACTTTTCCATGGCGAGACTTTGAGAAAAACATGATCACCTACCTCAAAAGAGAGATCCTTCCTCCTGTTCTCTGCATAACTCTTCTGCCTGCTCTGCGCTGTTCTCATGTGTTTCTGTATCAGATTAACTTTTTCTACCAACTCATCTATCAATTCTGGTCCCATCAGCTTCCTTTCACCAACTTCATCCCAAAAAGATGGTGTTCGACACCGTTTACCATATAACGCCTCAAATGGTGCCATCTGTATACTGGAATGAATACTGTTATTATAAGAAAATTAATCCAAAAGAAAGATGTTGGTCCGAACGTCCCTAATAATCCATTGAACAAGCACGTAGCATATCTTCCAAAGTCTTAATTGTTCGTTCTGACTGCCCATCTGATTGAGGATGAAAAGTTGTACTAAAATTTAATTCAGTACACAACGACTTCTGAAGACCTTTCCAAAAGTTAGAAGTAAACATTGGATCACAGTCAAATACAATGGATAGAGGAACTCCATGTTACCTGACTATCACATTATGATACAAACGGGAAAGTTGATCTAGGGAAAAAGTATCTCATATAACATGGAAATAAGCAGATTTAGTGAAGAGATCAACAATAACCCAAATTGCATTATTACCTCGAGGTGTCTTCGGCAATCCCACAACGAAGTCCATGGATATATTTTCCCATTTCCACTCTGGCACTGGTAAAGGGTGAAGCATCTCTTTTGGTAACAGCCACATTGCTTTAACCTGTTGACAAGTCAAACACTTCACTGTAAAATTAGAAATATCTCTTTTCATTCCATCCCACCAGTAATACTCCCGCAGAACTTTGTACATCTTAGTACTGCCAGGATAAACTGAATGCGGAGAACAATGAGCATCACATAACAACTCCCTCTTCAATTTTGAATCACAAGGCACAAACAATCTCTTCCAAAATCTCAAAACACAATCACTATCAATGTTGAATTCAGGCAACTTACCCTTCTGAACCAGCTTTACCTTTTTCTGCAACTCACTGTCTTGCTTCTGTGCTTGCTTGATTCTGTCTGATAGAGATGATCTCACTAATACATGGAAAAAAACAAAAGGACATCCTATACCAACAACTTCTATTCCAAATTTCATCAAATCTTCAACCAAAGGATCACGTTCCAAACACAACATTGTTAATGAAGCTTTACTTTTTCGACTCAAAGCATCAGCCATGTTATTTTCTTTTCCCGGATGGTAATGAATTGTACAATCATAATCCTTGATTAATTCTAGTCATCTCCTCTATCTCATGTTAAATTCTTTCTGAGTGAATATATACTTTAAACTTTTGTGATCGGTATATATTTCACACTTTACTTCATATAAATGATGCCTCCAAATTTTTAAAGAGAAATAAATAGCAGCAAATTCCAAATCATGTGTAGGGTAATTTACCTCATGATTATTCAACTGACGTGAAGCGTAATCAATTACCTGATCATTCTGCATTAGGACACAACCAAGTCCTTTCAATGATGAATCACTGTATATAATAGACTCACCATTCCTGGAAGGTAGTTCCAAAACTGGAGCATTCACAAATATTCTTTTCAATCCCTGAAAACAATCATCACATTCGTTTGTCCAGATAAACTTAACACCCTTCCGAGTTAGCTTAGACATTGGACTAGATAACCGTGAAAAATTTCTAACAAACCTTTATTAATAGCCTGCCAAACCAAGGAAGCTACGAATCTCAGTAACATTTGTGGGTCTTTTCCATTCTTCAAAAACCTTTATTTCTGCAGGATCAACAGTTATCCCATCTTTAGATACAATGTGACCAAGGAAAGAAATTTGTTGCAACCAAAAATCACACTTACTGAATTTCCCATACAATTTCTTTTCTTTTAAGGTTTTCAAAATAACCCTTAAATGTCATTCATGCTCATCTTTACTTTTAGAAAACACCAAAATATCATCAGTGAAAACCACCAACATTTTTCACCTGAGTCCACAGAGCTATCACTGCAAGAAACAGTTTAGTTCTGATTCTGACCATCTTAGGATACTGATTTTAATGGTCATTTCCCATTCGATGCCTTCCCAGAAAATCTGTTCTATTTCCTCTACGAAAAAACATTCTTAACACAAAAATATATTATGAGAAACAACATGGTAATCTTCAGATGCTATATCATTTCAATCATATCATAAATTAATTTATAATTTATCAATTTTCTAACTCCTAAAGTTGTCTAAACCGACCTCTGATACCAACTATAAGGCCCCAGCCTTAAATATTACTTAATCATGAGATATTTCAATAATACACCTTGAGGTTCTTTTCAGGATTAGAGTTTTAGAGAATTATATCATAAAACATGCATTACATCCCAAATTTAAACAAAGTGGTTATAATATAAGATAATATTCCTTTTTTCCCATCAACGGAAATATTTTTAAAAATAAACATGGATTATTTCTTGAAACTTCCTTGATACTATCATCATATAAAGTACCCTTCCCTTGACCTGTGAAAAACATTTCAAAAACATGGGATGAGTATAAAAATCTCAGTAAGGGATATAAAAATATGGAAAGGAAACATGAGTACATCTATACATAAGAATCAATGAAATAATACTCTACTCATAAAACATAATTAAATTAACATACCTCCTCAAATCATGAATAAATCATAGAAATCATAAGACATAAAGGTAAATTGAGGCATTCATAACATTCTTACGTACGGAGTAACCCTCTTGGTTACATATGGAATACCCACTACAGTATATTCCCTAAATCTCTTCGGAGAAACCTTAACGTTTAACTCTTTTGTGTTACCCAATGCATTGGAGAGCCATATCGGGCTCACTCGCCCTTATTTTATCACGGAACCACTCGTCTTCATAATAATTCCCAAGAACCATAACATAATCGTATCACATAAAACATACATAATGGAAAATTAACATTTCCATATTTATATCACATGATATCAATACAACACATTGATATAATAAAAACATTATGAAAACCATTTTTAATACTAAAATAAAATAAAAGTAAAACCTGGTATTTATTTTTCATTCAAAAAAAGTTATGTGTTGTAGAGGAAACCGAAAATCAAATAATGGTCACGGCGGCGGAGAAGTCATTGTCGCCGCATAAGTACGAAAAAAAAAATTCCCATTTGTTGTTTAGTAAAGGCTTAATATAAAAAGATTCCTTTTTAATAAAGGTAAAAGTGAAAGGGGTTTATACACCGTATAAAAGAAAGTTGTGTATAAAAAAATATGCTCAATGAAACGAGATTGAGACGAAGTCCCTTACCTCGTGTCCGACTTGGCTCGATTGTTATTTAATCTCCTGAATAATAAACTTGAGTTAATTTATACTTGTATAAGTACCTTTTTCAAGTTCATTATTCCTTTTATATCACTTATTACCATGTCATGAACACTATGTAATTATTTATGTTAATAATAGTCGTTTTAACGATCATTGGTACTTCAGTCAAAAATAAACTATTTTTAATTACATGTTGTTCATATATCCATTATATCCAGAGTTATATTCATTATTTAGATATAATATATATCATATATATCAATTATATACATGATTTTATATTATTACATAACATTTAGAGGTAAGAAATGAAATGCACCGATCATGGAGACGGTAAGCTGTACGTACGCATGAACGATACTTTCATTTCTATTTTGTATTTTATGGAATGGAATCATAATGAAATAAAGGTATATTATAATTCCAGTATAATATCATATATAATATCATTAACTCCATCTTTTATACATCTCACATATGGAATTAACGAATAAAATCACATTGAGGGGGCGGTAGTCCGCACTTTCTAAAATGAAGATATCGCGTTTACCCATAAGGGAAACCATAAAGATATGACATAAATGAAAAATACAGAAGCATAAGGAAAACATAAAAATATTATATATCATATATAAATATAGTAACATCTTAATGGCCACCTTTTAAGCTTTTAGAAGAATATTTAACAATCATCGTTTCGTGAGGCAGATATTCACCATCCACAGAAACAATATGTTCTTTAACCATAAGATGTAGGTGTGTGTAATTGTAGCTCGAAAGATTCTTATAAAAACATAATAGTATAATGAAGATACTATAGTTGTTACAAAAAATTTAATAAAAAGATTTTAGGGGGTTGGATAATCAAAATAAAACAAAAGAACACAAGTGAATACATTACATTAAAAACGGGTAAGTCTTTTTTATTTGATCTCAAAGGCTTCCTTGGGAAGACTTATGCCCAATGTGAGGATTCTAAGAGTAATAGAGGTATGTCGAGGGACTAAATGGGGAGAGTTTGTCTGACCCAAAGGCTTGAGAGGTGTGGGTAAGGAGGTAGAGGTGGGGGCCTTTTATAAGAGGAGAGGAGGGTCACACTTGGGAAGGTATAAAATGTTACTTTATTTTCAAATGAGTTTCAGATTTTAAAGGTCCCAAACTAATTTATATCGAGGATAAGGTATAAGGGTTCGAAATATAATCATCCAATAAGTTTTTTACATGTGTAGGTCTTAGATTTTACATTATCTTTTCATTTTTTTACATCGTTAAATAATGAGGTAATCAATGCATCATCATGATGTCATAAATAATTTAATTTATTTAATGTCTAAAAATTATAAAAAAATATCATGATTTAGGAAATATTTTTGTCTTTCTAATCAATATTTATAGTAAAAAAATGTGACTTTTATATCCCCATTTAAAAATTGTGTTATTAAAACAACTCATGTTTGTGACATTTTTATCTTAACATTAAATAAAAAAGATATTAATGTCATTTTACTAACAAAGTGGCTCCATGGGGTCCCCAAGTTGACCAATGGATTGTCTTGGTCGGCCATGAAACATCCAATATGGGTAGTACATGTGTCATGTTCATTTCATATTATTAAAACATTTTTCTTACCTTAAATTACACTAATTACATCTAATCACAATTAAAAACATAAAAGTTACTATTCACCAAAAAATTATTTTAATCCCACTGAACCACATTATACTTCATAATGAAAACCATGAATGTCGGGTTTTTTAAATTCAAAACACAGAGGTTGTAAAATTTCATTTAAACGGAAAAAGATTTTTTGTAAGTACCACTTAGTGGTTTCACTATTCATCAAAAATTTAAGTTTTTCGGAAAAACACCAAAACTTCACCCTAATAAATATTTGATATTCCGAATGAAAAAATGATGTCTATTTTAAAAAATTCAAAAAATATAAGTAACATTAATTAATTTAATATTTAATTCCCGTTGTCAGAGCAAATAGCGTGTTTTTATGAAGCATTACGTATCAAAAGATTGACACTAGTTTAAGTCCAATTTGAAAGTGAAATTAATTTCAAAAATCTCTATTGGATTAAATGGTAAAAATATATTCTCATTTCACTTTAAAACCAATTCAAAAGATAATCTAATCATATAAATAAATTATATTAAAAAGTGGTTTTGAATTAAAATACATCATTTTTCACTATTCATTAAAAAATGAACATTATCGGAAAAATACCAATAATTTACCCAAAGTAAATTTCAATGTCCCAATCATAAAGAATAAGGTTATTTCAAAAAATAGGGCTTATAAAATTTTCAAAAGTTTTATTTAAAAATTGTTTGCCATCAAAAGGCAGAAAAACAATCTTTTAAAAATATTACTGTATTCCATGCTTAAGATTGGATTTATTCTCATTTTAAGCCTCTAAAACACTATCTAATTCATTAATAGACATATATAAAAATATCTATTATTCATTACTTACTTGGGATGTTACATTCTATCGTGAACGATTACTTAGCTCAAGAATTTATGGATTTCTACTCAATGTATTTTTCTGATCTTACTAAAAGAATGAATAGACCAATGAGAAATGAATAAGAACAATATGGGAAAATTTAACCCAATTTTCCACCACTTCCTCGAATAGGAGGAATTCCTAGATCATAAACATTGAAGACATTAATCCATGGAGAGCAGGAGATGGCACATCGCACAGTTTTGTTCAACTGTGATTTGTTCGAGGACTATATCGGGCAACTAAATTGAATGTGTATATCTTAAATATATATATTTTTTAATATTAATATTTTTTATCTACAAAGAACATAAAACAATGATAAATAGTAAGCATCGTTATTTTTCTTTGAGAAGGAGGGATACATTGCAAAGAAAAGGGTTTTCTGCTTGGCTAACATTGAAGGAAAAAATATTACTGTTTAAAATATTTATATCAATTTCTAATTAAGTTTAACATTCATTTATATTGTAGATATTTAGTTTGTCTGCTGAATGTATCTCTAAGGAAATAAGAGATTTTTCTTTTTGTCTTAATATCATGGTTCGTGACTGTAAATTAATTTTAATCAATGTGTACAAATTTATTTTCACTGAACGAGCAATGAACATGAGAACACAAAATGATGGTGTTATGGTTACTACCACAAAATATTGTTATGCCAGTGTATATAATAATAGATCGCAATTTGAAAATGTGGGTTATTATGCAGTCGTTGAGAAAATAATAATATTGGATTATTACTCTCATGGACGAGTCACAATGATGAAATTCCATTGGTTTGATTCGATGATGAGACAAAGAACATTTATTGATGGTTGTGGATTTTGAGTAATTAATATGACTCGAACTCTTGCTACCAAAGAACCATATGTGCTGGCCTCATGGATAATGAAGTTTTTAATGTCAAAGACCAACTTCGACCTAAATTTGGTGTCATTGTTGAAGTAATTCCAGGACATATTTTTTATGGTGATGATGATGGAATTGGCACTTTCCCTAGTTCCATTGGAACCAATCCATTTATTTCTTTTGATGAAACCTATAGCTCAAATGTCAGTTTTGATTGTGAATCTTATGTTGTGGTTGAAAATATATGGAATCATTCATCCATGTTCTCAATTATTTTGGTTTACCTCGAGTTGGGTTTTTATGTTTGGTAATAATAAAATTTATTTAATATTGATCACAAATATGTTTTAGCGTACTTGAAAGTTATGTGAATTTTCATTTTTTATTTGGTGCAGTTTTATTTGAATTGCATTTTCTATTTTGTAATTGAACTTTATTCAAACCAAGTCATACAATATTTCTAACTTTGTGAAAATTACAACTTGTATGATTTGATAAATCGATTCAAGCTCTTCTAAAACAATTGATACATAAATTACCAATGAATCCACATATTCCCTCATATATTTAGTTTTTTGGTTTATCCATTAGTTTCCTTTTTCAAATTAATTATAAATTTGTTTTCAAAAGTAGGAAATGCAGCCAATTGAAGAGAGTATATGGAAAAAAATGTTGGAGAACAATCGTCGACTGGCGAAGATGGGTGTTCCACCATTAGTGCCTACAGTGAGTACTTTATTTAAAATAAATATATTTAAATTATATATAATGTCATGTGATTAATTTTTTTTTTGTAATCATTTTTGTAGGATCCACCTATACGTCGACAATTATTTGACGAGGAGCCTAGTACTGGTCCTAGTACTTAGGCCGGTGGTATGAGGAGGGTTCTTACCAGAGGTGGACGAATAGCTTCGCGTACCCAACTAGAACTTGCCCCTCCCACTGACATGTCATCCATCCCACATTCTGATCCCAGTGTGTCATTAGGTATACACAGTATATTCAGACTTCCCATGTTTTTTCCACCTTTTTCATCATTTGGACCATCTTTTTCATATCACATGATGATTCCCACTCCCCAGTCAGAATCCGGTCATACATCTATCCCATCTTCTTTTACTTCTACATCTATCTCTCTGAGCTTCTATATTCCATCATCTTCGACTCCTGTTCCACCACAGGGTGTTCCATCAGTTTCTGTGGATCCAGCGGCGCTCAGCGATCAGACTGGTGCATGTATATTTATAGAACCTTAACAAATTTTTTTAGAAATATTTATTTTTATTGTAACATGTTTTGAAAAAATATTTGTTTTTCTTTTATGACATATACCACTACTAATAGGAGGGGGGAATACACGCATGCGTGAAGTGTGGAACCGCCACACACAGGTTGTGGTGGATTACAATGACGACAACCAAATGATTGAGAAAACAGGGCATCAATGTTGGATTTTTTTGGGGATGCTTGCCAAATACACTGACATCATTTCCATAAACCCGCTATCATGGAGACATTTTCAACATGAGGTCAAAGATACAGATTGGTCAGAGATATGGGTTTAAAAATATGTTGTATTTAATTCCATGAATTTTTTTTGTATTTATATGAATTAATATTTTGATGTCAACTTTGATTTAATTTTCCTGATGGTGAGGGTGCACGACCAGATCTTCTAAAGGATTTAGGTGAGCTTTGGTGAGCCTACAAGAATGAGTTGTATATTGGCTGGCATGATACAGTTAGCCCTGAGTTATAGGTGGTACCATTCAAGGATGATTGTCTTATAGAGTAGTATCGTCATATTATTACTGATTGGATGACTACCCAGTTTAAGGTATTAATTACAGTTGAGGTTTTTAAATAATAACATTCATGTATTGCATTAATACTATATTTTTCATTATTGAATTTTATTTAGGAATTATCTGGAAAAAATTATAAAAACATTGATGCAAAGAAATACCTCCCCACACTGGGACATACTATGATGCCAGATCACGAGAGGAAGCAGGTATGAAAATTGATTATAAGTTTTCTTTACGACTTACACTTTCTTTGGTTTCCTCAATTATTTAATCATTTGCAAAATTTTTCAAATAAAATTAGTTTTCAATGTCATTGTAGAGTAAAATATTGAATATTGAAGGATGTGTGCCTCGAGCAAAACTATTTTTCTCAAGTAGACGGAAAAAGGATGGATGTGATGTAAACAAAGCGACTCAGCAGCATATTGAAAGTTTTAATCTATTGATTTTATATTTTAATATATATTTTTTAACATACTAATATATTTATATTTTTAATAGGATGCTTTAGAGGACCTCGATTTCCGAGAACTAGACATTTTTGGGCCAACTGATAACTTACATTAGGTGTTGGGTGAGGAGAATCCTAGAAGAGTATATTGCAGACCTATGATAGCCCCGATGAGGTATTGTACCTCCTCAAGTATGATTTATAGTGGCACCGAGCTGTAGCATGTTAGGGCACAGACAAAATAGGCTGAAAAAAGGGACACAAAGATGGCAGAACAATCTTCTAGGGAAAACAATGCATTTATGAAATTTATTGATGTTGTAAGTCCAACACTTCCACCAGAGGCCAGCCCATCTTTTGATGAATATATTTCGTCGATACATATTATATATGGTGCATCATGTGTACATTCTAGTGGTGTTCAAGGCGATGTCCAGCCTAATGATGATGATGGTGAGGAGTCTGATGTGGAAGAGGAGGGAGAAGAGGAGGGAGAGGTGGATGGCGAGGAGGAGGAGGAGGGCGAGGACGAGGGCGTTGAGGAGGGTGAGGATGAGGATGATAGTGATAAAGCTGGTGATGATGGTGATGGTGATGTGGGACAAGTTGATACGTTACATTTTTTTGTAATATTACTGATATTTAATGTTTAATCTATTATAGTTGTTGGTTTTATCTAGACCTATAGTATAGTATTGGAGTTGAGTTATTTTTATATATTGTTTGTTTTCATGGATGTTGATGTTTTTTAGTGGTTGTGGTGTATCTTGATCATGTTTGTAGAGTTTTTTGTGTTTGGGAACTCCCTGGACCGCCCCCTCCTTCATGGAAACTGGACAACCCCCCCACCATCCTCCTTGTACCCCAGACATCCCCCCGAACAGCTCCCCAGACATACCCCCTTGACAGCCCCCTGGACAGCCCCCCAGACAACCCACCCATACTCCTCCTTCGTCCCCGGACAGACCCTCAGATAGCCCCCTGAAAGCCCCACAGAAAGCCCCCAGACATCCCCCCACCCTCCTCCATGGACCCCGGACAGCCCCCCACCCTTCTCCATGATTTCACATTCCTTTTTTTATTTCATTGATCTAGAAATGTTATTTAGGAATATTCCATTTTTGTATGCATTGAATTATATGAATATATTGGTAAGCATATTAGCTCAGTCTCATCAAATGCATGTGATGATATGCTTTAATTTGAATACAAAGACTTGTTGTACGTTATCCATGTTATGGGAATTATTCCTTGTTTGATTTGGTTTACTTGTCAATGTTTAGGATAAGACATGGGTTACATGTTAAGGAGTTATGGATAGACTCGTCATTCTCCGGGAATTTAGACATGAAATTCTAGGATGTATTCTTTGTTTTTTAGGTGAGGGATACTATGATTTTGTTGATACTTTTAAAAAATGATCCATGGGTCATTTTTGATGTGTAGGAGTCAACCCCGTCTAAATCCGAGGCATGGTGTAGCGGGTACCACTCTAAATGTGTCTCTTTTGGTTAAAATGGATGGGATTTTAAGTGGAAAAAACAACTGACATACGGAAAACCAACCAAACACATTCATATTTTGTTGATACATTATCTCAATGATCTGTGGGTCATATGTGACATGTACGAGTCAACCCCGGCTCAATCCGAGTCGCAGTGTGGTCGAGATCTCTCTAAGTGTCTCTCTTATGTTTATAATGGACAACATTTTAAGAACTTATGGAAAACCAAACAAAAAGATTCTGATTATGTTGATACATTATCATATTTATCCCTGGGTCATATGTGACATGTACGAGTCATCCCCACCTCAATCCAAGGCGCAGTGTGGCCGACACCATTTGAAGTGTCTCTCTTTTGTTTGAAATGGATAACAATTTAAGTGAAAAGTACAACTAACATAAGGAAAATCGACCACACACATTCAGATTGTGTGATACATTAGGAAAATTATCCTTGGGTCATTTGTGACATGTACGAGTCTACCCAACCTCAATCCGAGGCCACGTGTGGTTGGTACAACTCAATGTTTCTTAGTTTTATTTGAAATAGACAACATTTTAAATGAAAATAACAACTGACATACAAAAAACCGACCAAACAGATTCTGATTGTGTTGAGACTTTAGAAAAACTATCCATGGGTCATATGTGATGTGTAAGATTCAACCTCGTCTCAATAAGATGCATGGTGTGGCCGTAACCATTAAAAGTATCTCACATTTGTTGGAAATGGATAAATTATTAAGTGAAAAGTATAATTGACATATGGAAAACTGAAAAAACGCATTGGGAGTGTGTTGATACTTTAGGAAAATGATCCTTCGGTCATTTGTGATGTGTACGAGTCAACCCAGCCTCAATCCGAAGCACGGAGTGGCTAGAGCCACTCAATGTGTCTCTCTATAGATTAAAATGGACTTCATTTTAATTTAAAACAACAACTGACATACGGAAAATCGACCAAACACATTCGTCTTCTATAGAAACTTTTGGAAAACATTCCATGAGTCATTTGTGAAATGTACTATTGAACCCTGCCTCAATCTGAGGCTAGGTGTGGCTGGGACCACTCTAAGAGTCTCATATTTATTTCAAATAGAAAACATTTTAAATGAAAACAACAACTAACATACCGAAAACTGATTAAATGCATTCGGATTCATTTGAATCTTTAGGAAAACGATCCATGGGTCATATGTGAAATGTACGAGTCAACCCTGCCTCAATCCAAGGCATGGTGTGGCCGACAGCATTTGAAGTGTGTCAATTTTGTTTTAAATGGATATCATTTTAAGTGAAAAGTAAAACTGACATTCAGAAAACTAGCCAAACGCATACTTATTGTGTTGATGCTTTAGGAAAATGATCATTGGGTCATTTGTGATGTGTAAGAGTCAACCCAGCCTCAATCCAAGGTTCGGAGTGGCCGACACCACTCGATGTGTCTCTCTATAGATTAAAATGGACTTCATTTCAATTGAAAACAACAACTGACATACAGAATCCTGTCAAAAAACATTCAGATTCTATTTAAACTTTAGTAAAACATTCTATGAGTCATTTGTGGCATGTAAGAGTCAACCCCGCTTCAATCCAAGGCTAGGTTTGGCCGGCACAACTCTAAGTGTCTCAAGTTTATTTTAAACAGACAACATTTTAAATGAAAAAAACAACTAAAATACGGAAAACTGACTAAACACATTCAGATTTAGTTGTTAATTTAGGAAAATGATCCATGGGTCATATGTGACGTGTTCATGTCAACCCCACCTCAATCCAAGGTGCGGTGTGGCGGGCACCATTCCAAGTGTCTCACATTTATTAGAAATGGATAAAATTTTAAGTGAAAATTACAACTGACATACGGAAAACTGACCAAAGGCATTAGGATTATGTTGATACATTAGGAAAATGATCCTTGTGTCATTTGTGACATGTAAGAGTCAACCGAGCCTCAATATGTGGGATGGAGTGGCCGGAACCACTCAAAGTATGTCTCTATAGTTTAAAATGTGCTTCATTTTAATTGAAAACAACAACTGACATATAGTAAACTGAACAAATGCCTTCGGATTTTGATGAAACATTAGTAAAACGATCCATGGGTCATATGTGATGTCTACAAGTCAACCGCGCCTCAATCCGATTCGTAGTGCAGCCATGATCATTTTAGGTGTCTCTCTTTTGTTTAAAATGGACAACATTTTATGTACATAATGAAAACTTACCAAATAGATTATGATTGTATTGATACCTTATCACAATGATCCATGGGTCATATATGAAGTGTACGAGTCAACCATGCCTCAATCAGAGGCATGGTGTGGCTGGAACCACTCAAAGTGTCCCTCTTTAGATTAAAATGGACTTCATTTTATGTGAAAACCACAACTGACATACGGAAAACTGAGCAAACACATTCAGATTCTGTTGATCCATTATTACAATGATCCATGGGTTGTTTGTGACGTGTATAGGAACCCCACATCAATCCGAGGAATGGTGTGGCTTGATCCACTCAAATTTTCTCTCTTTCATTTAAAATAGACTTCATTTTAAGTGAAAACAGTAAATGAAATATGGAAAACTGACCAAATGAATTTGGATTCCATTGGAACTTTAGGAAAATGATCCATGGGTCATATGTGATGTGTAAAAGTTAACCCTGCCTCAATATGAGGATTGGTGTGGCCCGCACCACTCAATGCGTCTCACATTTATTTGAAATGGACAACATTTTAATAGATAACATCTATTGGCATACAGAAAATTGACCAAACGCATTCAGAATGTATTTAATGTAAATTAAAATGATCAATGGGTCATATGAGATGTGTGAGAGTCAACCGTGCCTTAATCCAAGGCATGGTGTGACCCGAACCACTCAAAGGGTCTCATTTTTTATGAAATGAACAACATTTTACGTGAAAACAACAACTGGAATATGGAAAACTGACCAAACGCTTTCTGAATGTGTTGATGCTTTAATAAAATGATACATGGGTCATATTTCCTGTGTACAAGTCAACCCCGCCTCAATCTGAGGTGTGGTGTGGCCGGAACCACTCAAAGTGTCTCTCTTTGGTTTAAAATGGACATAATTTTAAGTGAAAACAATAACTGATATACAAAAAACTGACCAAACGCATTCAGATTCCATTGAAAGTTTATTAAAACGATCCATGGGTCATATGTGATGCTTATGAGTCACCACACCTATATTTGAGTCGCAGTGTGGCCGTCACTACTCAAAGTGTCTCAGTTTTATTTGAAATGGACAATATTTTAACAGAAAAGTACAAATGGCATATGGAAAACAAAAAAATTACATTCATATTCTATTGAAACATTAGTAAAACTATCCACGGTTCATATGTGACCTGTATGAGTCAACCTCACATCAATCTGAGGCATGGTGTGGCTGGAACCCCTCAATGTGTCTCTTTTTTGTTTCAAAAGGACATCATTTTAAGTTAAAACAACAACAAAGATACGAAAAACCAATGAAAAGCATACGAATTCTATTGAAACATTAGGAAAACGATCCATGAGTCCTATGTGACGTGTACGAGTCATCCTCACCTCAATCTGAGGCCTAGAATGGCCAACACCACTCAATGTGTCTCAAATTTATTTGAAATGGATAACATTTTAATTGAAAACAACTACTGGCATACATCAAACTAAACAAACACATTCTGAATTTTTTGAAACATTAGCACAATGATCAATGAGTCATAGGTAACATGTGTGAGTTAACCCTGCCAGAATCAAAGGCATGGTATGGCCGACACCACTCAAACTGTCTCTTTTTTTTTTGAAATGAGCAACATTTTAAGTGAAAACAATAACTGGCATACGGAAAACTGACCAAATTCTTTCCTAATATATTTATACATTATGAAAACGATCCATGGGTCATATGTAATGAGTACGAGTCAACCCGCCGAAATTCGAGGCACGGTGTGGCCAATATCACTCCATGTGTATGCTTTTTTTTAAAATGGGTTTCATTTTAGTAAAAATTACTGGTATACAAAATACCGAACAAACGTATTCAGAATCTATTGATTCTTATTCAGTTTTTTATTTATTTTATTGATAATTTATAATTAAATTATGTATGCACTCAATTATGAATTGAATTCTGAATTCCACAAATAATTGTCATCTAAATTATAAAATGAATTCTAAATAAATTATGTGTGTTTTTAATTATGTTATGAATAATGATTTAATTCTGGTGTGAATAGTTAAATAATACATTATATGTTAAATGTATACGAATTTGTACTCTATATTTATTTTTTAGTTTGTTATTGCAGGTATAGTAATTGGAAAGGAGGAGAATAGACAACATTAGAGGCTACTGTGCAAATTTTATGCTGTTGTATTATTTATTCTGCATAGCCTTTACCAATGGTTTCAAACCGTTGGCATAGGATTGTAATAACCATTTCCCAACGGTTTAAAACCCACTAGGAATGGTTTCTAGGTATTTCTTTTTCTAATGGTTCAATGAGAATCATTAGAAAAAACCATTCCCAATGGTTTCTAATCCTTTGGGAAAGAGTTAATTTCTTTTGTTTTAGCAATGGTTTTGGGTAAACCGTTAGTAGTACATATGCCAACAGTTTGGCCAAACCGTTAGAATAGGTTAATTTTACTAAACTATACCAATGGTTCTTTGTAAACCATTGGGAAAGATATTCACAGGGAATACTATTTTCATGAACTACATGTGGCTTGATACTCATTCTAATGGGATATGTAGTGATACCCAGATCTCCAATTTTGGGCCCAACTACAACCATAGAGAAATTTATTTACAATTTTCCTCCCTTATATGAACCAAATATACATTGAGTAATCTTCTAGAATACTTGTTTTTATCTTCATATCATCTTGCGTCTTTTGTTTAACCATTTCTCTAGAATGAATTAAAATCTCTAATATCTCACATCAAACTCAATTAGTGTTAGGAACAATCTTTTCATGAAAAATGTGTGTTTTTATTATTGCTTCATCACGATATGCAGTGATTACCGAATCCTATAACCCAGCTCAATCACCATATAATTTTTATACCCTTCTACTTTAGTGGTTATACCTTTGTGTTGCAGAAGAGACATTTTAACAATCCTTGATTCTCACACTGAGCACAACTCACGTGGGCATAAGAATTTGTTAAAGAACATATCTATATAAAAAATGTATTTCAATTCATACTTTGGGTTATATTTCCTCATAACATGACAATAAGCTTCATGATCTAATTAAAAAAACTATGTTTATTATGATTAACGTTTATTTGAGATATGTAGTCATTTCATTCCAGTTCACCTTCATCCTCACTGCAATACATTAAACTACATGGGAATGGTCAAAATTCTATTTATATGGGATACATAGTAACGTAAATATTTTCAATCCTAGGACAAACTACAACATGGTGTAAAAAGTCTATTCTCTATATGTAGAAGTTATATATACTAAAGGAAATTCAAATTCTATTTATATCAAATCTCCAAATGTCCTTACTGCTTGACTTTAAAACTACACGGTATCCAAATAACTACATATAGCTTGATTCGCATCCTATTGTGTTATGTATTGAAAACTAGAACATATATCTTAGTTACAGGTATGGAATAAAAGAAAGGTCCCAATATCCCGCATACAAATAAAAATCCATGTAGAATCCCTTTATTTTTGTTTCTCTATTTTGAGAGACGAATAAGGAATCAAATGATATTCCAATTATACATATGAATCAAATCTATGTAAGGGGCTCCAAACTCATGTCCATTATTGATTCAAATATTTCTCCTATGCATTGAACATCCCCCATTTTCCATTTCACACTCTTAATCATGAATAATTTTAGATCTTCGTAATATTTCTTTGGTTTCTGGTGGCAGATTTTCTGATACCTAAGAACTCTTTTTCCTAACTATGCAGTATGTGCCCCTAGGTGGCCTTTCATAACATTTTCCAACATAAAAAATTATCATCCAAAGGATAACACTCTTTGAATATGCAGTAAATTCCCTATCTAGCCCTATATAATAAAACCAGCATAATGTGTTTGTAAAATAGTAGTAAAAACATTCTTAGATGAAGACACTTCATTCCCCTTCAAACTTTGATGATGACATAAATGAGCCAATATTTTAAAGCGGTCATCGATTGTATATTTTTTCCATATCCTTACTCTCGACCTAAAAGCCTCTAATACCATGTTTTACAAATTTTCCCACTCAATGTGTTCAAATCATATTGAAATAATATTAAATAATGACTAGAAATATCCTCTTTATATTCAGTAAATTATCATATGTGTCATTTCATATGTTTTCTACATAATGGTCCTATTATCCGAATGATTCCATTGTTTGGATATTCAGAACATGCCTTTGCTGAACCCACATAATACATCTCCAATAACAGGTTTTGTCAAACAATGGTAACATCATTCATGAAAAATACATTTTTAATGCCATTATCCCTTTCCAATATCCCTTTTCAAATTCATAAATCCCAAAATCACAGTTTATAATTATTTCTTTCTATACCTATCTAGGATAAAATATTTCAAGATGAATTACAATGAATTTTTAGATTCATAAAACTCTTTTCAAATTTAAATACCTAAAAATAAATCCCCTTATTTTACTAACTGTATGACCTAAAACGTCACAGCCTAATGTCCTTGCTTCATGAATTAACACTTCACACCGTAATTTCCTTATTTCATGACTCAAAACTATACAATATAATTTCCTTGCTGCATGACTTTAAACTACATTGTAAAATATTAAAAATCACCTTTTTGAAAAATATAACATCCTTCATACACCAAATTCATGTAGGATTGGTTCGTCATTCATGTCCTATATTAGAAAAATATACCATTTTCATTCCCAAATACATTTCCTTGTTAAATCCACCCAATGTTCTTTTAATACATCAAAATTTTAAACCCCTTTGTTTATCAAAAAATGGAATGTCATAATTGACGAGATCTCTATTTTTTGACAATGCAGTACATTCCCCTAGGTGGCCATGCATGATTTGCCTACATGATAAGAATTTCTATTAAATGGTGACACATTTTCTCTATAAAGCACATGCCCTAGTCGAACATGCATAATACAACCCTCATAATGAGGTATTGAAATAACAAAAACATTTTTCTCATAGGAGGCCTCCTCTATTTTTGTACTTCATATTTTAGATTTGACCATAAAAAATCATCATCATGACTCAAGAATCCACTTGGAAATATCTAATGAATATTGGGACTTTCCCTAACTATGAAGACTATTTGGGGTTATAATCACAAAATTCATGGTCAAAGATACTCATCCATAAACATTAGTGTTATTAGTCTAACTTGCATGACATTAAACTGTGAACAAAAAAAGGCATATAGAACTCACCTAGTTTAAAACATGCAAAGGGAAATCTTGACAAATTTAATGTCTTAGCATGCAAGAATTATGCTATGTATTGTCTAGGTAACATCAAGTAATCAAAATTAAAAGGCATAAATCTCATTAGGTTGAAAACACAAAAAGGAAAATCTAAGAAAATGTCGAATCATACATACTAAGTCTCTATAATATTGAGTTTAGAAAAAAAATATTCCATTCTATGATGAAGATGTAAATGATTACGAAACAAAATTATTTTCATTAATATATAACAATAGTCCCATAAGAACATCCAAAAAATGATGTTTTTCAATTATCAATCATAAAAGGATGTCAATGTAGATTTTCATTTTTTATAGCCTTTTAACCTCCATTATTTGCCTAATGATGTTCAATTAGTGGAGAAATATCATTCTCTTCATCATGATGAAGTGATTCCATTACACCTGCAAAGTATTTTTCACCCTCTTTTCACACTTCTTCTATTGAACCAAGAATTCATTCAAGATCCTCTATAATTATCTCCACATATTTTTGAATATGAGGCATTTTCACAGTCTCCTCTTTATATTGTTTCCTGACTCATGTCAGCTTTGCAGTATGATCGGCCTCATCATGGAATAATTCTCATTAGAATTAAACAATATTGAAAAATATTTTGGATTTTATCATATGATTTTTAATTTTATATTATTGTTCCATTTTACATATGGTCTCTTTCACTATAGTAGGAATTTCATGGTATTCAAAACCACAATATCCAAATATAGTGAACATAGTTAAAATCCATGTAATTCATGAATATAATACCTAAATGGGATTCTCATATATTATCTTCCATATGTTCTACCATTATTTATGACATGCAAGGAAAATAACCATGGGTATCTTTGGATCTAATTTAGAATGGCTGTCATTAATGGTAACATATTCCTAGATTAATGCAGAAAATAAGATACAAGATTTGTTCCTTCTAGAGTAGATGCTATTTACATCCTGTGGATGGTTGAGAAGATGAAGATATTCTAGCTTCTGACCAAGCCATTGATAATTATAATCACACGTATGAATTTAATCCATGGTTAACTTCAAATTAATAGATAGAGAGGGCATAATCTCTATGTGGATAAACCCTACATAACAATAGTTTGTTAGCATTAGAAGAATCCTCTCCAACATTTCCTTCCTTAGTAGATTTGGTCAACATTTCATGGTGTGGAATACCTTCTTGAACCTACTAAGAGTTCTCCAGATGATCCTCATGAATATTTTCAATTTTTTGGTTTACCTGATTGATCACCTCTTCATTAGTGAGATTGATAGTGATATCAATGCATCCTCCATGAATCATCTATGTAGAAGTTTATATATATAGAGTTTCACATTTGAACTGATTATGGTTATAAATATGCATGAAAAGATTGATAGAATAGAAAATAAAAACTCATGTCCACTTGGTTCTATATAATGAACTTCACATTTATCTAAAGAACCGGGAATATTAACCGGTTCTAATGTATCATAAAAAGAAATGCCAATATTAATTGTAGCTTCCTAAACACATGAAGTCACATATTAGTCTCACCATTGAGAATATTTAAAGTGGTTGGTACATGACCCTCCTCCGACAACTTTTGACCCTGAACAACTTCTTTAATGACAACCATAGTGTCAGCATAAGTCGTCACATGATTTTATGGTGCATTTGATGGTCCTAAAATATTATAGAAAAAGAATTATGTTGTCAATACACATAGTTTCTAAAGAAGCACTTATGACTAAACATTGGTATCATCTCTTCTAGTAGAAAGAATAGGAGCAGTGCCAAGAACAAATGTCATTTACTTTGGCCTAGAAACCCTTTAGTCAAAGGAGTATCTTCATTGAATGAAATTTTCACATGACTATAAGTGACCACTTCCATTCCCCAAGGAAGATTAGTAATTTACATAAGGGATGAAATAGAAGATTTTCCTACAATTACATGAAATTTAAACACATTCTATGGATAATGATGAAATTAGTACTGTTAGGAATGCATACCAATGACGATTACAAATTTTACCATAGTTTTCTTTAATAATTTTATCTTATTATTTATTTTCTTTTTTGGATGGACATACATCATCATCTCCAAAAATAGGTATTGGAGACCGAATCCTCCTGTCATATTATCCTCCATGGCCTACTGACCATGAGATAACTCTCCTAATTCATGGGGTGATCCAACATCTCTATGTATAGTACCTTTATGGATATACTTTAATGATGGAACATCAGTCATCTTTCCATTAGATAACTACATTTTAATATGGTATTTACCCTATAAATAGTGATTTGACTAAATTACAATCTAAAATAATGAAAAATATGGAAATATTAAATATACATCTTCAATAATTAAAAAATCGTGCAATTCTTCACAAAATTAGGTGTTATTCCCTTCAGTGGTTTCATGGTCTATCATATTCTTCGCTCATTTTTTAGTGTTAATTGAATCATTAGATTCTTATATGGGCGTTTCCAACTTCTGTATATGAATTTTTACATAATTAATATTATTCTAAAACTGGATTTTTGATGAATCTCACAAATATCTTATTCTTAGAATATGAAATAGTTCAAATAAATTTATCCATGTGGTTTTAGAATATCAATGAAATATTTTCGATGTTTTAACCACATTTGGTAATACATATTCAAAGTACATTCCATCCTATTGTGAGGATGATACCACAATACTAGATCCGACAGGCTTCTGAATTCCTTCCATCACAGATAGTGGGTGAGACAATGGGACCTGATGCTCTTCAAAATGATGATAACTATACCATCTTGATACTGATTTAGATGGTGATGATTGTTTATCACACTTTACTATAGCAGGTGGATTATAACTTTCATGAGGACACATTGGTGAACATGGATCTCCTTCATCCTAACCATCTGACTCTGATGAATCAGCCTCTGATAATGAAAAAGAACCTCCCAAATGAAAAGGTTCCTTCTTAAAATGTATCTTTTTTACAACCCAAGATACATCGTTATTTAGAACCCATTTGATGTATGATGTAACCCAACTCTCATTGTACCAAATAGTGAATCTACTCATTTCATCATTGAAAGGTAAATTCAATCCTTCCTCGGTCTTCTCTACAGTTGCCAACAACCATAGTTATTGTTCAACCATTGGATGTTTCTCTAGTCAAACATGAACTGAAAGATATATATTAATATTTTGAAATCATTTGAATTTTATTGCAAATATGTAAGGAGCAAAGGCCTCTCATATGATTTATCCATTAATCTGAGTAGCCAATACCCCATCTCTGCATACCAGCACATATTCCCTTAACTATAAGATAGTCATCCCATCATCAAAAAATATCCCCCGTAGTATGATTACCACAAGGTAAAAGATGTAACTCATTAAACATACTCAAACTTACCTTAATTTCATAATGTGTGAAGGAAAAAGGTGAAATACCAAAAAAAAGTTTGAACCAATGTTCGGAAAGAACATCTAGTGATGTTGATCCCAATCTGCACAACATTGGATATAAAATGAATTGGAATCTATCCGCTAAAAACATATAATGGTCATGATATTATGATATGATTCTTCATTCCATGAATATGAAACAAGATCATCTGGATCATTTCTAGGATAGGGGTAGCCAACACCACCATCTTCTTCTCTTCCATCTTAGACACTATAACAAGAGTTCTTGGCCTTACACCACCCATGGAATTTCGAATAGAAAAAAAATACACTGATCCACATAGCCAAAAACCCACAAGATGCATCTTCATATAAATTTTGGTGTTGACTTCATACCCCCACTTTTCAAACTATCTTATCTCTAATGTTAGATAGAAAGTGCGAGGCTCACCTCTCTTTTATACCTTTAGAAAACGTTTTTGATTCATGTAGGTGGGACTATTCTCCTTATTATTCATTTGGAATATTTCCATACATTCATTTATGTGAATATCCCTTCTTGTATGGGAATTTTTCATGTCTGCATTCTTGAGATTGAAAAATATTTTCAATAGCTCACATGCCAAGGATGACATCTTTTCTACATCATTCCATGTCTTCTTTGGAGGAAGAAATTCATGATATATATATCCATGTATCAGTGCTCAAAAAATATAATATAAATCCCACAAACTGATGCCTACTTCTCCATGTGTCAATTGGAAGGAATTTTTCTCCGGAATCCATCTGCTCAGGAACTCTGGCACAAAATCATCATTTATATATACATAGGTTTTCCCAAACCATAAAACTTCATAAACTCTAAACCCATTAAAATCATCCGTAAATTCTACGCATATTTTGAACACTTACTATCCACTCATCCATATTTGTTTAACACCCTCCCCCGAGTGAAATTCCATACTTTTCTTCGAGCCATTTGATCGATCTATTAAAGAATTTCGAAAAATGGATGAATAATAGTGTATTTTGTAGCTCAGTTGTTTGTTATTTCAAATATAGAGCACATGGGATGTGATATAAAAAATGGTCCTTGGATGCCATACCAACAATGATATTTGTGCCCACAATTGAAATAATGGAATATGATAAAATGGTTTGGACTTGAAACTAAGAAACTAGAACACAATTATTTGGATCTGGTATGTTGGCATCCCACAGATGATTATAATTGTAAAGTGGAAGATAACTACTCCTTGTAAAATCTTAGTGATACGTCTATAGATAATTATCAAAATCAGAGAGATTAGTGTCATAGACATCAATATAATAATTCCTAACGATCTTTATCATATCATCAATTATTTATCTTGATAATTCCTCAATAGTTCCAATTCTCTTTAGATCCATTATTTTAGGAACCATTAAACCTAGAAAATAGATTAAAATTCTTTTATTAAGTGAGATAATTTTTGAATTTTTTTATTTTTTTTACAAATATTGACAAAGGTATTAAGGCACACATGTGAATTTGTGGTGCGCAAGGGTCTCACCACATGTTCGGCTCACAAGGGAGGATCCCCACGTATAGAAGAAGCATGGATGAAATTTTCTACAAAAGTGTTTGAAATAAGAGGATTTCATGTGGAATGCTTGATTTATGAGAGACTTTGTGATTTTTACTAAAGTGAAGGGCCTATATATTGACATTGAATCCAAATATTGTTCCACTACCTTGTGTGCCACTACCTCGAACAACACTACATTGGGTTCCACTACCATGGGTTCCAAAACCTTGAATTCCACTACCTTACATGCCACTACCTTTCATGGTAGATGAAGAGTGACTTGTTGATCAATTACTTCAGCACTTTAACTTAGCATAAGACCTGTTTTCATTCAGATCCAATCCTACGGGGGATTATTTAAATGTTTATTCCACTACATGGATGAAAAAGTTAAAAATGGAAATACATTAGAAAAAAGAGGATAAAATACGTGGAGTATTTAAATATTTTAAAAGGGTCCAAATATAAATATCCATAGTTGAGAAAAATCACCATCGGTGTGCAAGGTATTTTTTCACCCCAAACTGGCACACTGTCTAATTGCTTGTCAAAATGCATTTTTCCTAGTGTCCTATTTTTTCTATTAATAGACCCATGGGGTATTCTTTTGTACAAAAGAATTTACCTGAATCCCAATTGATGTTCTTGTCCACCTAGTTCTTCTCCCACGTATTATTAAACTTCCTAGGTAGTTCTTTAACACCTAAGGTGAGGGGATTAAAGGAGGAAAATAGGACATAAGTCCATTCAGTGTATAATATCTATAACACTTACATGACCAAAGCATCCAACCTCCCTAAATCATGAACTCTTGCATGCCCTCTATTCATTACAAAGAAACATGAGAACCCCATATATTGAAATACTTATGAGGTCTCTTGAAGTAATGAAACATGTTTCACCCATGTCTTATCCTCTAGGTTGTTCATCCCTTAAGGTTTCATTATGTCTCCCAAGCCTACTTGTGCACCCAATACCTACCTTCTAGAGAATTGAGTGCCCATATTTTGTTTACCTAACCTATTTAGCCTCTTCAAGCTTTTTATAAAGCCTCCTTAAAATCCATTCATAGAAGATACTCTTCTTCACTAGCTCCCTTTTCTAAAATTGGTCATATTGAAACCTCCACCAAGACCTCCATATTTACAAAACCTTTGGGAAAGGCACACCAACGTGACTCATTTTTGGATTTGTATCTATACGGCCAGAGGATTCCCATACTTGTCCTATTAGAATGCTATGATACTTGAAATGTATGTGGAGTTTTCTCTCCATGATCACGAGGGATCTTATCCCAGTAATAATGTCGAGGAGTTCTCAAAATGGAGGATTAGGGTCTATCCATGTCCTTTCCTTTTTTTGAAAACCTGAAGCCTCAGTTACATTGTAGGGAAGGTATGGTTCACAACTTCTTTTCTTTTCAACAAACAAAAATAATCCCTCCTCAAACGGGATCAATTTTAGTGCATCCATCATGGGATAAGACCCCATTTTTCAGAACAAACCCAATTACCTTCACATTAATTTAAAATTGAAGGGTTTATTACTCCACTCCTTCACCCACCATAACTTCATCTTCCTTCACCGTTGGCCCAAACACATCCATCATCAGGGGGGGAAATGTGTAGTTTGTTGAATCATTAACACCCTCTTGTTTCTCAAAACAAGCATGAATCACATTAGATTAGAGATTAGTGATGATAAAAACATCAATATAATCCACCTCATTTATTGAACTATATAAAATCGGATCGTAACACCTCATGTTTCCATGGTACAATTCTTTTTGAATAATATAATAGCTTGTATTGTACACAGCCCCGATTTCTAGCATACCCCAAACAAACAAACTAGCCATTTAAAAATGAAGTTATTAATAATAATAAATAATTTTTGAAAATTTTGAAATTTTATATTTCAAAATGGACTTTTTTTGTTTCAAAATATAAAATTATCTTAGGGTGAAATTTTGGTATTTTTCTGAAAAATTAAAAGTTTAGAAGAATAGTGAAAAACAATACGTTATTATTTAAAAACATATTTTTATTTAAATAATTATGTTTTAATTTAAATATATTTTAATGTCAAAATGTATACATAATATCTATTTTAGTCAAATTTAATTCATTGGAGTCATTTTATAATAATATAGGAAATATAATATTTTATCAAACTTTTTACCGTCATTTACCCCCATCTAGGAACATTATCATATATGCATAAAATGTAATTTTACAACTTATGTGAATTGAATATCAAAAATATGAGAGTCACAGTAGACATCATTATGTAAAATTTGGGTCAATGGGTTGAAAATAATTTTTTTTGAATAGAAACTTTTGATTTTTATTTACCGCGGTAAAAAGTAAATAAGGTAATTAAAGGTAAAAAATAATATTATAATTACCCCCAACATATTTTCTAATTCTATTAGAGATGTGTTTTTAGAAAAAAAAATCTTAGGACAAAAGTATGATCCTTTTGAGCCACGTGGATTTGATTAGGACATATATTATATTTTATTTGAACAAGAATTAAATGTGTTAAAATCAAAATTTAGTAACTGTTTTTTAATATAGGGTTATACATAAGATAAGTTTGACTATAAATATTTATAATAAATAAAAAATATTTCCTACATTCTAGTATTTTATTTATATTTTTAGACAATAAATAATTAAACTTATTTATGACACAATTATAATGTCGTAATTACCTTATTCATGAAAGATTAAAATAATTGATATTATATATATTAAAATAAATGTAAATTGGAACTTTTTATGCCATACAAGAATTTTATAGGTGGATATGAAATTTTAGGGTTAATTAACTATATTTCTTTCGAATAAATCATATCATTATGATTTTCACAAAAACCAAATACTTAATAGTGTAAAAATTGACCTAAATGAGTTTTTAAAATAAATACTATATTATTATATTATACAAAAGTTCTACAAATATAAGTTTTATCCAAAGGACGTAAGTAATGTTATATATATCATTAATGAATCTATTTAGTTTCTCTTTTAATTTTATAGTTATTATATTAACCATTTAGTGAAGAATATAAGAAGACATTGTAAGAATTAAACTATTTAACTAAGGGGTAAATCTAAAAAATAAGGTTAATATGGTGAGAAAAACATGTATAAAACATATTAGTTGTAAGTTTATAGACCCATTACCACCTTATAATATAAATATATCCATTTGGATCTATTAGAAACCGAAAATGATTTTATAATAAAGTAATATTTCATGCTTTTTCTGAATTCCTCCTCACCACTCTTATAAAAGGTTACTTTTCATTTTATTAAATTCACACCTCCAAAGCCATTTAGATCATACAAAAACTGCTAGAATATCCTCATAACTACCCTAAATTCATCTTATAGTCCTTAAATTGATCACAAATCCAACCTATGGTTCCCTTTTTCTCAAATAAAAAGAAGCACCAGAAGAAGAGGTCATTATTTCATCACATCTTTCGATGTTTTTTTCTTCCAACACTTCCTCATTTTCTGTGGTTTCCATAATAAAATAATAAATACCATACCTTATACATATTGATATTTTATTATAAATATGGTACTACCATATTCATTATTATATCCATCTTATGATTAATAAAGTCAACATAAATGCATGTTACGGTTTACTGTCTTCACATCGTGTTGTAGTATGTTATTGAACACTTCATTATTTGGATGGGTATAATAATGAGTTAATTGATGTAAATAATAAATATAACATGTTAATTATTTTGTATATATAATATACCATCCAAATACATACTATTTCACCATCAATATAATGATATCATTGCTTGTGTGTACGTACGGATTACCGTCTCCATGATGCGTTGAGATTTCATTCCACGTCATATCCATTCATGAATAATGTTCATTTGATGATTAAAAAATAATTTTTTAGAACCTAATAAAATTATGGATATTAATCAAATACATCATATCCATAACAAACGTGACTTATGTAACAATACATACAAAGGAAAAAGAATCATTTAACACGTGAAACAATGATAGAGCTAAAATATTATTAACAATGAAATAACAGAAGACCATATATGATACCATATTTATGTATTTGGTTCATTTAAAATTTAATAACAATGATTTTTCCATTATAAAAGTGGATAATGAACCCTTATCTAAGGAAAAGCACAAGTTACAAGTTAATTTTACAATCTCTTTATTATTCGAGGTTGTTTACACATAAGTCTCTATTAGGACATCTTATCATCCACATTTTTGTTTCTTAAAAATTTATTTCAAAACATTTTTACTATTTACTAGACTATGTGTTAAAAACATTTATAATAATTTCTTATTTTTTATAAAATGTTTTGATAGGAATCATTCCGCTATTTCCCAAACAAGGTCCTTTATGAACTTTTTGTCAAAATTAAGGAATGAATGTTTTTTTAACTTATACGGTGGGTACATAAATTTTATTCCATTATAACACCTTTGAATATTTCATTACAATATTATAATCATATTTTCAAAATAAAAAATTTCGTTACTTTTAAATTGTTTCAAATTAGAATGATATATTTCATTCAAATTGTTTTTGGATTGATTTCATCTATGTCAACATTCATTTATTTATTTTACACTTGTTTTATGTTTATTTATTATGAAACAATATTAACATATTGTATTAACGGTTTTTGATATGTTTGACAGTGAGTGTGAAATTTTTATACAATTCACGGTTTATAGATAAAGTATTAACATTTTTTATGTCAGTTTTAATACATATGTTTATGTTATGTTTCAACCATTTCATATGAGGAATGCATTGGATGTAGTAAGTGATTGTTAGGACACACTATAACCCTTCAATTCATCAATCAGTCTCATGAAACAAACTAGTGTCTTAGAAAATGGCCTTGAAATAATTTATATTTGTAGTATTATCATGAGGCCTTGACTATATGGTCATGATGTCTGACATTATGCATTCCATTATTATAAAATTTGATATTTATGTTACGTTTGATTATTCAACTAGTTGAATATCAATTTGAATAATTAAATATAATTATTTATTTTATCGTTACCATATCATGCTGAAGTTTAAGTTTAAAAGTCTTGTGTTTTGTTTTTATACATTTCAATAAATTTTTATTCTTATTTATGATAGTTTCCTTTATATTGTTATCATTAATGAGCATCTGATCTCACCCCTTTTCTATGATTTATTTTCCCCATGATGCGAATAAGTATATTATGACTGACCTACAGAGATAGGCTATGGTATATGAGTGTTTTCAAAGGAGAAACAATGTTGATTGTTAATTTTATATTTTAATGTAAAATTTATGTTTGTATATAGTCATTCCAAAGATACTAAACTGATAAGTCTTTTGGGACTTGATCCCTTGTGATCATGCTGATGTTATATAATAATGCACCAACTCTAGGTAACTGGGGTTGAAGTGTAACATTGATTCACATGATGAATTGGATATGTAGGAATCCTTCACCAAAGGCCCATGCTCACTGTACATCCTCCTCAGGATCCCAACCCTCACTCCTTTAATCCGGATATCCACCTTGGATGTAAATCCAGAATTAATCCCCCCTAAATCTCCATGAGTTAATGCATCTATCTTGGACCTTGTTATACGAGAATCCCATTTAGGATTAATCACCAAATTATTTCTCTCAAATCGCCATATTCCACTGTGTGACAGACTAAACAATGTGGTATTTAATTCCCATCCATGTGGAATACATTGGAAGCATACCTGAGGTTAAAAACCAAAAATCCAAATCAACCATGTTATTTTTGGGGTATATTCCTAGTATGGTCGAATCCAACTTGGAAACTGTTATTCATTCCAAGTTCCATTGGATGAATAGGCTTAATTCCCACACCAATATTTGACTAGAAATCTTCCATATAATATGTACTTACCACATGACATTAAACTATATGGGTAGGTCCTTATCAAAAACCATAAAAGTTATGATGTGTCCCATTAAAAATCACTGAACTATGATGGTTTTGATTCATTTTATGAGGATATGTCGGTATCCCATTTATGGTTATGATCCCAACATCAAAACAACTCTTATATACCTGGATGACCATAAATTCTAGAGGGACCCACTGAGTGAAATAAAACACGGAATCACCATAAAAATGACTAAATAAACTCTAAGTAATATATAAGGGGATGCTATTGATAGAGAACCTCACATACATATAGATATCACCATTAATGTAGAACCTCAAATACATACTCGTGATTCTGAATTTCATAAATGCTAAATAAATTGATCAAAAATCTAAATGTAAAACATAAATTATACTTTTTAAATTATTGAGGATTCCTGAACATATCATAAATCTATAATAGAGTCCCAGAATAGGCAATAATTCAACCAAAAATGTGTGATGAGCCCAAACTCCCATCCTCTCGACCAACATGATTTCATAAGTATCGTAAGTCAAAAAACCTAATGAATTCCTTCCTTTGGAAATTAGGTCCCTATATATACAGAATTGTTGGATGATTTCAGTTCCATAAATAAATCCAATTGATACAATCTTGAAGTAGTGATTCCAAATCACAACACACGTTCTAGGGAAAAAACTAATACAATATATTTATTAGTAATTATCCTAACAATTTTCTTTCCCATAAACGATCCCTTAAAATTTCATTAAATTCCAACTGAGAGACATTTTACAAGAAAACATGGTGGAGTGGGATAGAATGACACCATAAGGGATGATGTAATGAATCAACTAGAAATAATCTAAGAGAATATAACTGAGTATTCTCTAGCAATAGTTCTAGTTGTTTGGGATGAATGACCAATTCATGAAGGGTTATTTTTTGAATATCCTATAAAGGGTGGTTGAGCTTTTGAGACTTTGGTCAAATGTTCTTGGGTTTTTATGCCCATGTATCATACATACTTCTTGGAAACTAGAGTCCTATAGGATATTGAGGACTATATTGACATGGTCAATGAAATATTTGACCTAGTAGAAACTCTCATGTAACATTGAGTACATCAAGTGTGTTATTATCATATTTATCTATACCTTCCAATAATGGTTTCATTAGTATAAAAATGAAAAAAAGAGGTAGCATGTCAGAGCGGTATAGGATACTTGATGTAGAGAAGGGCCTCTTCAACAACTTTGTGGAAGAAGGAGGTCCACAATGCATCGAATATGGGAATTTAATACTTCATTCAAAGTTTCTAGAAGCACCTCAAACCATGTATCAAAAGTGTATAAAGAAGGGTAATCTATATCATTTCATCTCTAGATCTTCAAGGGAGTGGATCCATAAGGGGGTAGAATAGAGGCGGTATGTGACCCATAGATTTGGTCAAGGTCATCACTAGTATACTCAAATAAAGATAACTCTAAAAGGTTATGAATCACATGGAAAGGGTCATAAAGATGGGCCATATTAAGTATATGTAATGGACTAGACTCCAGTAGATGGTGGTGAGGTATAGTGTATAAATAAATTTATGATATTGAAGAATTATATGTTAAATATAATATTGTTTAAAATTTGTTCCTCCCATTATAGTATATCAGTATAAAATTTTTATAGATTTTTGTTTCCAATCATATTTTCTATTATGTTACTTTCCCTAAATACACCATTGGGAATGAATATATACCATCTTCAGAGATGTCCATAGATTCCTATAGTCATTTCATCTTATGGACATCTATTA
The DNA here is from genome assembly GCA_963277665.1 of Viscum album. Taxonomy (NCBI): domain Eukaryota; kingdom Viridiplantae; phylum Streptophyta; class Magnoliopsida; order Santalales; family Viscaceae; genus Viscum; species Viscum album. The sequence goes on from OY728148.1 coordinate 911,859,388, forward strand.
AAATTCATGATTCTATAGATGATGATCTTTGACTTGATTCTTAGAATTGATTGGATGACCAAATTTTATTCCCACATCAATTTATATCAGAGAGTGTATCAATTACATCACTTAGGGGTGATAAGTATGTTATGTATAGATAATGATATCTATGAGATGGTTGGGAGGGACTAGAATATAGTATCATTTTGGAAATAATAGCATATATTGAAATATTTTCTCTTTTAGTAGGATTAGTGTTAACCAGTACATATTTTCTTTTAGTTGTGGATATATTTCCAGAAATAATTCTTGATTAATTTATTGGACTTAACCCTAATACAATAGTTGAGTTTAAGATGGGGCTCATGATAAGGGAACATCATTCATGATAACAACATATCATATAGAACCAGATGTGTTTATGTATCTCAAGGTAAAACATGAGGACTTGAAACCAAGGGGAATTATCATGATGATTATTTCACGGTTGGATGAATGAGTTTTGTTTTCCAAGATAGAGGATGGTAGTCATTTAGAATTTGTAGATTACTGGAATCCAAATCAGTTGATTGCTAAAAGTATGTATCATTTACCTAGGATCAATGAATTTTTTTCTCTATTTTAGAGAGTCTAGTGGTTCTCTAATACCAATATAAACATAGCCTATCATCAATAGTGGGTCAGAGATATGGACATCCAGAGGATGACATTTCAAAGTAGGTATGTTTTATACCAGTATATTAACTCACTCATCATGGTGTTCATTGAAGAAACCATCAACTATTCACTAATCCTAGATTATCATGTGTAAATTATAATCATTCTCCTACGTACACTATGAGCATATCTAATTTATTTAAACCCCTTAAAGATTAAATTTTGAATTCATGAGGTGATGTTTTTGGGGAATGAGATTTTTGAGACCATTATATCAGTGGATTTGGATAATGTGGATGCGGTGATATCCAAGACATAACCCTAGAACATATTCATGATTAGGATATATATGGGATTATAATGATACTACCTATAGTTTAATTTGGACTTCTCTCATTAATTTTAAACTATGTATTTACTAATGTAGACTGAAGTGATGTTTTAGTGGTTGGACTAGTATAGAGATGAATTTATTATGATGATGAGGATGTTGAATGGAACTCCAGTGTATATTCTTTATATACCAAGGGTTTGTTGTTCTATGTACTATAACTCATAATGATTTTTTGGGGGAATCACTGATGTTTATGGATTGATGTATAGTATAAGGGGTAAATTAGTTTTGATCCCCTAAGAATAAATATCCTACACTTAACTTGGATATGGTAGTTATGGTCCATTATTTGATGTCTTGGTGACACTACCTCTTCATAGAGAGGTTATTTTCATCACTGATCACAATAGACTATACTATAACTTTACACAACGAGACACTAACTCAAGGAATAGGGATTGGGTAAATTATATGTTGATGTTCAAAATTGGGAAGGAATATTCAGTAGATTAAGTTAAAATCATTGTAGATTATCTTAGTTATAAGATCCTAGTAATATAGGATCTCAATGAATGACATTAATAGGAATTGTGATACGTAATGTTTCATTTTTCTTATTGGAATATGGATTCGTATTTGGACCAGGGATCAGCGATGTGTTCCCAAATAGTGATCACACCATAATAAGAGGAATAGGACAAGGTTTGTTTGAAATTTTCCCATTGTGTGATGTGAAATGTGAATAACTAGTAGGTGGAGACTTGATATATAGGTGGTCATTGTATATATAATATTTCATCATAGTATATGAGGATGTTTTTTCATTTCATCCATCACAGAAGAGTAGATGAGAGACTTCCATTATTATAATTTGGAATAATATCATGGCAACATGAATATGCACCATAACATTATGATAAAATTCTAGTAACATGGAATGAAGAGTGACATTGTAGGATTTTTTTCATGATGACATACATTAAATAGGATAATGGTTGATAACATGAATTATGATGGAATACTATCTCCACCTATTGTTCCCATATGGAAGTGAGAGGAAATCATGATGTAATTTCTGATGGGGTTAGTGATGACATAGTTTTGGATTTTTTCGATCAGGTAAAAAATGTTTCTCATTTATTACATAACTTGGAGTCTCACTCAGTAGAAGAGATAGAAAATATGTTTTTCCATGATATGATACCCTTAATTATAGTTCCCCTAATATATTTAACTAATAGAGATTCATGTTTTTTAATTCATTATTATGTCTTGCTTACGTCTTGAGGGATTCAATTGAGTTTGAGTATAATGTATAATCCTTAGATAAATATATAGTCAAAGTGGGGAATTATAGTGTGATATGAAATATTTTGATATTGTTTTCTATACTTTTTTAGAGTGTTGTATAATCGCCATGATTTATTTCAGTATGCATAAAACTATAGTTACATGGAATCAATTCAGATAGAACCTTATGAGGCCCCCTATGGTAGAACGTACTATTCACCAAATTATAGGAATGAGGATTATGAGGTCATGGTTTTGGAGCCTAGTATGATTCTAGATACTTTAAAATGGGTCATACTAATTTAGAAGAGGTTAATCACAGCACAATGAAGGAAATGATCATATACATGCCATAGGAGGAGGACTCTAGAGTTATATCTATGAAAATTGGTATTCTTAATAGTGACACCTTGATTGGGACACCAATGTATGGGGATGAAAGTGAATATAATAACATGTTATTGAGGGAAATGAATGATAATTGAATGGGTTAGGGAAATAGAATACCATCTAGAACTTCATTCATATTACAGAGGAATGAATGATGTTTTTCATGTGTCTCAACTTCAGAGTTAAATGCCTAATATCATGCATGTCATCAACTATGTGGCTATTGAGATGGAAAATGATGTATAGTATGTGGAATGCAATGTGAATATTGATAGAAAGTGGAAAAAATTTCTCAAATTAATTAATATAAATGGTTTATAGTATCTATGGTGGAATGGATGAATCCAAGAAGATACATTGTATTGAAAGGAAAATATTCAGGCTCTGTGTGTTTAGTTTTTTGAGTTGGACCCATAGACATGTTATTGAGGAATAAATGTATTTAAAGGTGTGATAATTTAATGGAATCATAATTTTATTGTGTCTCATGAGTTAATTTTATCCTTTAATCATGTTTTTTACCTATGATTTGGATGGAATGAAATCCATTGGGTTTACATAAGGTTTGGAAATTTTTCATGACAATTTAATGTTGGAAGTATTTATGATATTTTTTCCCAAATAGTTTAGATTGATTTGAAAACCAAGAATGTTGAGGTATAGGCTCTAGGTGTGGTGTAGTGTTATGATGCGTGGTTTAAAAAACCATGTTACCAGGCCTCAAAAACCATGCTGTAATAATTAATTTTAAAAAACAAGGTTTGTGTCACTATTAACAGATGGTGTAGCTAAAGCATGTGGCTAATCAATATGCCTAGAATGGGAATAAATATGGCACATAATACTTCAATCTATGTTTCCAAACCATTAAAATGTAATAATAATGATCTGAATTCCTCATTAATGTCCATTTATAGACAGTTTGGACCGTTAATTCTTTTATTAGAAGCCGGACAAATTATTGAGTCTCCTATGGAATTAACATAAAAATGCATCTCCTCCAAAACTATATTATGAAGTGTTTAATTGGGTGGAAGATCTAAAATTTTCATATGTGATGTGAAACCCTCAAAATTTTTGGTTTCTCCTTGATCTACCTATTTCATCTTTATATGATCCATTGATCTGAAATGCTTATTCCTAATCTACGACTTACAATTCAAACTATTGAGTGATTATCAAATATTTGCAGGTTTAGTGGGTTTATTGATGTGTCAATGAAATCATTTTTAGGAGTGTTACATTCAACATGAACATTGTATTATTCCTAGTATGTTTACAGATATTGATCATCTTGAGGATCTATTATTCTTGATTTTTTTCATGAATATCCCTCATACTTAAAATACATAAGGCAATCTTATAGAATTAATGAAGGATTAATGATAATTTCCTCAATCGATAATATTTCTATTGAATCGGAATCCTCTCAAAGGGTATATTCTAAAATTGGTTCGAATTACATACTATTTAATGTATTTGATTATATATCCACACTTCTTGACATGAAATATCATTGATTCTAATTTCAAAACCTTCATATTGATGAATTAGACATAAATACGAATCAATGATGTACAATCAAGTTCTCTTTGTTTGGGGGTATGGGTGTGATGTTTTTATGTTGGTAACCTTGGTGAATCATGGAGTTATTCATAAAAAACGTTTAGGTATGATGTTCTCTAATAATTGGAGCTCTTTTATGAGTGTTTATCCTAGTTTATTAATTTTTTTGACATACATTGATAGACTTTATTGATTGTGATAACATGCGGGTGATTGCGTAATCCACGAGACATGATAATGCTAAATGTTTCAATGAGTATGGTTTTATTTTTGATTGATTATATTTGATGTTTATCACATGTATTGGATGCTTCTAATATATGATCATGATGATATTATATTTTATTATTTGTATTGTATACATAATTATGTATATTACCATGGAATTTATAGGTGTTATTATTAGATCATGAAATATGAATTCCATCATGATGTGGTTATCCCTTTGGGGGGGAGTGATAATGACTTACGAAAATGGTAATAATGGACCTAACAAAGGAGTATGGATTCAGTGATTCCACATGGATTTCATATGATTCATTTATAACCTAGTGGATTCAATGTAGTCTATATTCTTAATTCATAGTATAAAATGAGTTTTAGGATCCCATGATTCCATGTAGAAATAGAGTAACATGATTCAATTAAATCCTTGGGCATCCAAAGTATCATGTTCACATGATGCCATAAGGATAAAAAGTAGTATGATTAATATCATTCTAGATAGTTCTTGATTACATTAGATATAATTATAATACTTCCATAATATTGCTAAATAAGGTCTATATGGGGCTCATGGTGGCTTGGATAGCACATGGGTTTTAAGAATGTGATTTCTTATTCTTTCTTTAGAATTAATTGATATCATAGTATACAACTTTCATACATGTGCACACTTTTTAAAGATAAATTGGTGTGTCCTACATGGTTTTATTACTCGTAACCATTATTATAAATTTTACGAATCTATATAATTTTGTTATAGATATCCATGTAAGGAAATGGGGTTTATGGGGGACAGTTGAACTGATGATCCTTGACGAGGTAGAAGTACAAGGACATACTCCAGAGGACTCTGCATTGTTTCTTTATTATTTTGGTTTAACATATTACATAGGTTTGTCTTAATACATTGGGATCCATGATTATTTTAGTTTTATTAATTGTGCTCCATGTATTATTACATTATAATTATTTATTCATCTACATGCATGACCAATTACTCTATAATATTATATTTTTTATGAATATTATATGGATATGATATGATATTGAGGGTATAGTCTCCCCACATATAGTATTGAGATAATGACTTCTTGTCAGCAATATCTTGTATGTAGTGAGGTGAAGAAGAGGTCTTTGGAATCTCCAGATTTGACCCAATGGATCGGGTTGGGCCAATAAAATATTTATCTATAAACATCTAAATAATTAAATTATAGATAAATAATTCAATATTCATAACTAAGATCATAAAATTTATATTCCTTTTTAGAAATTATATCCCTAGTCATGTGTAACTTTTATGTTATCTATTATGTTATCGTTATTATGTTATTATTAAAATTGGGAGATCATAATTTATTTAAGGGGTTGTGAATCTAAATCATATAATTATTTGAATTAATTCCCATTTAAATAAACACTATGTTGAGTACCTTATTTCACCCAAAACACCATACAAAAACAAAACCATGATAAATTAGAATGTTATTATATTTTTCTATAATAAAATATTCATTTCATTATTTAGTATAAAAAATATTAAACACAAAGTTTTAAAAATATGAATAATGGATAACTGATGGAATCATGTAGTATGAATATTTTTTATGAATCTCAACTATCTGAAAATGGAATGGACGTATCGTAACTAGGTTTTTCTATTGACCAAGCCTATATAGAACTCCATTAGATACCTTTTGAATGAAAATTTTCTGAGAGATGTCCACGATCATTAAAAATTCCATGACATTGATATTAGGTGAACATCTACCAAAATTTCCACCAGTGTTATTATTATCTGTAAGACGTATAAAAAGATCATGATAGGTTATGTAAGTGGAAATTTTGGAGATATAAACATGTAATGATTTTATTTTATCATCAAAACATAATGAATATTTACTTTTAAATACTAAAGAAATATAAATTTAATGATTTATTATATTGGAAAAATTCAATTCGTATAGCTAATCAAAAAAAAATTATTATTTTATACATAAATGTAATTTTCCTAAAAATTATATTTTTAGTATTTAAGTATCTTCTATATTAATAAAATAAAGAGAAATTTTTTTTAGATACATATATTCTAATTTAATGCTAATTTAATAAATCATTGATTGAAAATAAGAATAAGAATATTAAAATTTTTAAACGTCATTTCCCTAGAAAATAGTTTTTCGAAATATATTATATACCCATTTAAATTTTCAGAAGATAAATTTATAATTTTAGTTTGAAAAAATAAACATCTTTTTTTGGATTTATTAGAACTGTGGAATATTACCATTTCATTTATATTTTTCTGATAAGACTAATTTCTAGGTGAATAGTGAATGTAATGTTTTTACACATACTAGAGATTTTATTAGAATATCATGATACAAGTCTGACAGAAATATTTATATAAAATTTTTAATGAAAAAAATACAAAGTAGTAAAATTATTACCTTAATTTAAGGATTTATTTTATAAAATTGACAATTTATATTTTGAGAACCTAAATAATCATTGTTCCTAAACAAATATCACTTCCTTGTTCTTTTTTATTTAATATTTATAGAATATAAATTAATTTTTGGATTCATTTCAATGATCCAAAACTATATATTTTTAATAACAAACCATATAATAACATGTAAAACAACAAAATTAATAGTTTTTCCTGAAAAATATTTTATGCTAAAAAACAACATTTTTTCTAAATTTTTTTTACATGTTATGTGATCTCATATTTGAAATACCATTTCTCAATCATGGAAATTTTATTCTAAAAGATGGTTTATATAATTCAAATTATTATTAATTAATATGGTAACAAGGATATTTTTAGTTTCATTCATGATCATTAATAATTGAGTTAAAACATTAGATAACATGATGAAGATAAATAAAAGAAAAATGATTTAACCAAGTTTAAATGAGATAAAACATGTTAATAAATAGTCTCCAAATTCATGGTCTAGTTTTTAAATAACTATAATTTTTCACTTGACCATTTTTATCTGTATTTCTATCCACTTTCCATGTGATACATGTGTTATTATTATATTTATAGGTAATATTTTAGAAATTTAATTCAATTCACTAAAAAATGGTCATAGCAATCCCCCTTAAAATCCACTCTTAAAAACTATTTTACCTTGTAAATCAACCAAGTTTATTTTTTAAAGATTAATATTCCACATCTATAACCCTTTGGACACATGAAGTTATCCTAATTCCGCCCATTCTAAGAAGTAATTCAAGATAAATTTCAAATTCTCAACCTATGTATTAAAATCAATATAACATTTTCTTAATTATATTAAAATATAACATTACACATTAAAATTTTATGTAATAATTATTAATAATATTTTTAAATTTTTTTATGTTATGGAATAAATATTACCTACCATTCACCCTTTGTCATATGAAAAATGAAAACATCTCCATCTGTGTGTGTATACTATCACCTCGATGAATGATGTGTTTTATTAATCATCCATACATTACATTTATGGTTCAAAAAGGGTATTTAGTAAACTAATGAGAAAATAAATTTTAGTTTTATGGTTATGAAATTTTTTTTTTGAGAATTTAAAATACTTATTACTAAAATCCATATATTCATTAAAAAGGGTAAAAGTAATATTTTCACTGATTTCCCCTTCATGAATCATAAAAAAACTATAATATAGTAATACTAGAAAATTATAAATACAATATCATTGAAAATAAAATAATTTAAAAGTGATGAACTTGGTATAAAATAATTCTGACCGACATAAATATTTTGAAGAATGCTTTTACCAATCAAAATAAATAACATATGTTGATTAAAAATCTAAGTAACAAATAAATTTATAATAAACAATTATAAATTATTAGTATACATGGTTTTATATAGGTGTAATGGTCTAAAATATAGTATCATTATTGATGTTTTTGAATAATAATAGTATAGAACTTTTTAAACAAATGAGATTAAAGGAAAGGGATTATTGTATCAAAATTTCATCACATGATACATGTTTTATAACATACACCCAAAATTATTTATATGGTCTTTATAATTCCTATTTTGAAAATAATATAATGATTATTTATTTATTAAAAATATTGAGTGTTTTATTTTAACTTCAATCCTTTGAGTTATTTAATAATAATGTCACCAAATTAGAAAACATTTTTCCACAAATCAAGTTGTTTTTATTGAGTTATAGTCATTATTCTATTTCCACAATCATCAATGTTAATTTAATTTTTATAGTTATTATATATTATTTAATTTCAATTTTATTATATATATATATTTAATATTTTCTCATGAATTCATTTATAAAGGATTATCATATCTGTAATTATCATATTCATATGTGGGTTTTAACTTCACACAACTTCTTTTCTTGTGATATAATATTTCTTTTTTTATTTTGGTTTTGAGATATTGTTTTTTTACATGAAAAAATGATACTATATATTTTATCTCCTTTATTTCATGGAAATTAAATTATATCATAAAAAAATATTTTTTATGGATATTATTATTCATAAAATTTGATGATTTTTAGAATAATTTACATCGACCATAATAAAATAATTTTACTCCGTGTACATTTTTTCACTTAAAAAAAATTCCATTATTAATGTGGAATAAATGTATTTATTATTTATTTTAACCATTAAATTTCTCCATATGTATTTTTAGAATTATGTTTTATTACACTTTTTTAGATTTCGGTTTCAACTAATTCATTTAAATTTTTTGGAAAGGATTTTTCATTTTTTATTAAATATATTGTCTTACAGACCATGAGAATACATTTTGGTTATTTTGAAAGAACCATTAATGAGTACTAGTTTAAAAATTAATAAATATTCTTATTTTAAAAAAAATTATAAAAAATTATAATTGAAGGTGTTCCATAATATCAACTATTATGAAAACATTAGAAACATACTCTGAAATCCCTTTTATGGGTTCTCTTATTTTTTCCAATTAATCTAAAAGTAATATATATTATTTGAAGGAATACATTTCATTATTTTATCATCCTAATTCTATATTTTGACATATTTGTTTTGGGTGATTCAAAAATTTTATCAAAAATTCTAGTTTATGAATCCATTTTATGTGATACCATTTGGAAATGTTACGAAGCCAATTGTTATTCTATGTGTTCATTATGATATGATGAAATATATATTCCATGTATCATATATGTGTATGTATGATTGATATATGGGGTCTTATATCTCTCTCTAATAAACTTTATAGTTTCTTATCTCATAAGATACAAATGGGATGTGATTTGTCAACTCAGAGTAAAAAATAGACTAAGATATGTAATACTCGAGTCCATAATGGATCATTATATTTCCTTCCAATTTTATCAGATGTCTCTGAAGAAAAGGATCATTAGTTATAATAATTTAATTACTAATGTATCATGATTTGTGATACTTGACTTAATAATAGACTATGTGTTATGAAAATCAAGTCAATAATGGATGGTGAGTTATGATACATGAGTTAAGATACTCTAGTCACTATTGGTTCGTAGAACATAATTACTAAATCACCATGTAATATTTTGTATAATTTTAATTATAAACCACTATATAATTAGTTCTTATGATAATTTTTGTGTTATAGTTTCATATTAAAGAATGGTTTCATGACATCACACAATATATGGTCATATTATTAGGATTATTTTCTATCGGTCATATATATTATCATACACTCTTATGAAATGGTATATGTTTATACATTTTAAATTACATGACATTATCTCATGACTTTATTAAAACCCTTATTAATAAATATTAATTATAAAGTTATATTACTTTTGTTTCTCATCCCAGCTCACTTTGTTACAATAGCTGAATCAGTTGGTCATAAGGCCTCAAAAAAGTCCTCTTATGCTGATGTCTATCCACTAGTAGCTAGGGTATAAGGTGGTATATTAGAGATACGATAACCCTATAATCAATGAGGATCATAATTTTTGATAGTGTATAATTTAATAAGATTAAGCATCAATAATTAATAAGCAAGTGGAATAAGCATAAATATCTATGTGATAAATAATCAAATCAAAATATGGAATTATTACTATATAAAAAATGATTTCATATATCTAAAAAATGTATTAATCATACATGGAAGTAGTAATATACTATAGGTTGTTAAAAATAGTAATAAAACCAAAAAACTATCCAATTATCCTAAGAACTGAATATGATATCTATTATTAATATCACATCATAATAAAATATGTCACACATCCATAATTGGATGTTTCCACTTATCCACACTTGCAATCAGTTTTTCTACCGAGGTACCAATGAAATCCTAGACAATGTGTGAGATAAAATTAATAGGACACAACCAATGGTGTATATGAAAATCTATTCAATGAATATAAAATGCAATAGTGAGTATGTATATCAAACTAAAACATTAAATTCATAAAACCCATTTCAAATTTCAAGAACTTTTTGGGACCCATTGATGACCATACATTATTTATCTTATGGGATGTCTCTAAGAATGTGATAATTCAATCATTAAGTCATTTGTTAAGTAATATAATATTGGTAACCCTTGGAGGGGTGACAAGGATGAAAATAAAAGAGAATCTAGGGAGAAACTAATGAATCATTTACCTTATAAGGTCAATCATGATCACGATACAGAACCATGAATCATATAAATTATGAATAAGAATAATACAAGGGGTATGATTGAGGCATTCCACATGAAATATATCCAAAAATGTCCACAAATTATTGACAATGTAAATAAAAATCTAAACATGGATAGATCCCATGGAGTAAAGTCAATAATGTGACTTTTCCTATCACATCAAACTTAATCCAAAGACTACTCACAAGGAATTATAATATTCTAATGATGGATAAGGGATCATACTTTCTCATTCCATGAATCATCAAAAATACATTGACCAAAATAAAATATGGGAATCTCTCATACAATTTCGATAAATGAATTAAAATGGAGTCATACGAGTTGTAAAGGCATTTCCATAGTAATCCAAGGTGATATCAAGTATGACCATTCCTATAATGAAGAAAATATCCCTTATGTAAATGGAACATTATACATATATTTATGTATAAAATATAATGTCATTATAGGCCATTTAATAAGCATTCCATTTATAATTTACTTATGTTCACTCCAACACATTTTCATTATAATGATAAAGGGTCAAAAAGTGACATACAACCATGTCAATTCAATTATAAGTGACAAGAGACAAGTTATTTATTATTTCCATTTATTGATTTGTGATTATTTTATTGAAAATAATAAATTAACTTAGAAAATGTCAGTTTAAGAACAACCAAATGGTGTTTCGGGTAGTGAAGACATTGATATTCATAAGTAATAAGATGGAACACAACATAAATGGGTGCTAAGAGTTGAGGTGTCAGCCTCAAACAATGTCATTGGTTCTTAATATTTATTTATATTTTAATTTAGAGAATTCAATTATAAAAAATTTATTTTTAGATGTATCACACAACTAAAAATACATGTGACAAAAAAAATTCATAAATGGAGAGCCCTTATTGGAAATGTCACAAACCACCTACCATATGCATGTAGTAGATTAGTAATCTAGTGATATCACTGGTTGTGGTCTATGTGGGAATAAAATGGAAGAATATAAAAAATAAATAGAAAATAGGTTGTTTTATCTCACACCAGAATAGAACTGAGGATGTTGAGGTAAAACCAGAATAGAAAGAAGTCGATCAAAGCTCTTACTAGGATGAATCCAAGGATTAAAATGGTGGTGTAGTTAGAGTCTAGATGAAAGATAAACCTGACAAACTAGATTGAGGTGGAGATAGAGCTCTTTACTTCATAGAGGATTTTTTGTGTAAGAACTAAGGGGAGTGAGAGGAGAAAATGAATTTAAATATGTAGGGAAAATTAATCAATTCTCCCCACATTATGATGTCTCATGGATTGTCCCATTGTTGAAAAAAATAATCCAACCATATGATGAGAACTATCCCGATGGACCCCTCACTTGGGATAGGAACATGGTTAGACTAACCATGAAAAAACCATGAGAATAACATATATAATGATATATGTGACATTGACATAGACAAAAGACTTGTTCTAAACATTTAGAAAAAACCAAGTGGCCTCATACTGTGTGTTGGGGAACAACTCATGGTTTTATAAAACCACATAGACTCAAATACATGGTTTATACAAATCATGTGGCCCACATGTTTCATCCAAAACATAGGGCTCCATGTTTTAAAAATTCCTCAGGCACCCTCATAACCATTGTGACCTCATTAAGAATTAAGAGAAGTATAAATCTAAATAACTAAACTGAAACTAAACTCATTAATTCCACAATGAATACCATGTATCATTTATTATTCTTATCTTAATGAAAAGATTCCTCGAGTTTCCCTTCCAATGATGTAAATATTCTTCTGTGAATTACTTTATCAATTCATCATTCACTCCATCCTCTGTCTCCCAAGTATCATCCTTTATAGGAACATTATTCTATATGACCCATATTGTAGGGATATACAATAATTTGAGAGACTTTATTCTCTAATATATGATAATAAAAAAATTCTCTATAAAATAAGTGACTTCCTCCAATTAGATTTACAAAGTATAAAAACTACGAGATAATACAAAATGATATCGGTGAATTTGTTATATATTAAATATTTAATTAATGGATTAGTATGTATATGGAATATCTATTTGATAGGGAACTATAATAAATCTCTCTAATATCTGGATAGGTCCAACAAACCTAGGAATCAAATTTTGTTTCCTTTATATCAATCTATGTAATTGTCTAGGTGAAAAACAACAGAAAAAATACAAATCGTGAACTTTATATGTCATCTATGAAAATTTGAATGTGATTTTTTTTCTAGAATGAGTAGTAATGAAATTCTTCCTTATAAGTTATACCTGCTCCAATATATCCTAGAAGAGTTGAGGTCATAGTAATGCTTCATCCCGTAAATATTTCCATCATAGAGGTGATCGACATGACCTACCATATAAAGCCTCTTAATATGGAATTTTAATAGTCCTATTATACTTATTATTGTTTGAGTGCATGAAAGAGGGAATATGTTTCTCCCAAGAACATCCAAAATAAGGGACACATGCTCGAAGCACATCTTTTAACACATGTATTTAATTCTGGTTGGTCATCTATCTATTAGTGGAATGTTGTAGTAAGAAATACTATTTTACTCAAGGATTTATATAACATTTCAAGAGCCATTATTTTAAATGAGTGTACCTATCAGAAATGAAAATATGAGGTAACCATTTCATTTTTTAATCACTTAGATATTCAATCTTCTTAGCTCATCAACTGTATGGGAAGGAAGTGGGATGAATTTTTCATCCTGTCCACAACCACTAAAAAAGAATAACAACCGCAAGGTGAAATTTGTAATATGGTTACAAAATCCACAATGATGGCATCCCATTTTCATTATAGGATGATTAATGACTGTAACATGCCATCATTGTAACACCCCGATATTTTATTAAAACTATTCTTTTTAATTTCATTAATGTCTTGTGTTGTACTCTACACCAAAAGGATCTTTCACAACATGCATCCTTAACTTTCCTTTCATTACACAAAATCGTGACCTTCCTTGATAGCGTGTGTAGTATGCAATTCCGAGTTTCACTAAACGAGATATTATTATAATATTATTATGAACTAGCCGTTATGAATAGTAATACCCAATTTTTTAAATTTTTTAAATTTTATCATTCATAATGGACTTAATTTTTGGATTCAGAATATCGAAATTAGTTTAGAGTGATATTCTGGTACTTTTCGGATAACTTTCATATTCTGATGAATAGTGAAAATTACTAAATTTTAATTAAAAACATCTTTTTTAATCGAAATAATTAATGGTGATAAATTAATAATTTGAGTTGATTTAAAGTATATTTAAAAAATATATATTTTTATAATTTAATACAATGTTGGTCATTGGATGTAATTTCACATTTAAACCATACATAAATAAGTGTCAAACTTTTGATAGTTATTATCTCTTAAAATCACTCTATTTGTTTTGACGAAGAGAATTAATTTTTAAATTAGTTAATGTAACTGATATGTTTTGAATTTGGTAAAATAGACATAATTTTTTAATTCATAATATCAAATATAGATTAGGCCTAATTTTTGGTATTTTTCTGGAAACTTTTATTTTTTGATGAATAGTGATACCACTAAGTGGTAGTTAAAAAAACTGATTTTTTCATAAAACATAATTTTACCACTACTGTGAGTGGAATTTCAAAATTCCGAGAGACACGGTTAATATCAAGGACTAAAATATGGTTCAATGAGATGAAATTAATTTTTGGCGAATAGTAACTTTTTACTTTTTTACCACAGTTAAAAGTAAATAGGGTAAATAAGGGTAAAAGTGTTATTATTATTACCCTAACACATGTCATAATTCTATTGGATAAGTGTAATTAGACCAAAAAAACCATAGTAATAATATATGACCATTTAGGCCCACTTGGATTAGATTAGAACATTTATTACTAATTTATTTAAAAAAGGGTTAAAATAGTTAAATTCAATGTTTAATAACTAAATCATTTCTAATATAGGGTTGTACATAAGATAAATTTGACTTTAAATATTCATTAGAAATACAAAACGATATCTTACATAATGGTATTTTATTTGTAATTTTTAGACTTAAAATAATTTAATTTATTTATTATAGAATGATGATGCAGTAATTATCTTATTAATAAAATGTTGACATAATTGATGTTATAAATACCAAATTAAATGTAATTTGACACTTTTTATGAATTACAATAATTTTATATGTTAATATGACATGTTATTATTTATTTAATTAATTTTTTCTGAACTAATAATTCTTTTATGATTTTCACAAAATTCAATTACCAAATAGTGTCAAAATTGACATAAAATAGTTTTTAAAACAAATATTTTATTATTAATTGTTATTATATTCCTAAAAATCTAAGGTTCGGCAAAGATACTTATATCATGATAGGTGTATCATTAATGGACTACTTGGGGGTCTCTTGGATGTATATTGTTTGTTTATTAACTATGTAATATAAAAATACAAAGTGACATGGTAAATGACAATCTAATTAACTAAGAGTTAAAACAAAAAGATAATGTTAATATAATGACCTAAACTTGTATAAATTCAATTGGATGAGAGGCTTTCGACCCCTCCCCACCTTAGCTTCCAAATATATCAATTTGGGGCTATT
The DNA here is from genome assembly GCA_963277665.1 of Viscum album. NCBI lineage: Eukaryota > Viridiplantae > Streptophyta > Magnoliopsida > Santalales > Viscaceae > Viscum > Viscum album. Next base: position 911,875,158 of record OY728148.1, read on the forward strand.
AAAAACCGAATTTTGACTTTATAATAAAATAATATTTTTGGTTATTCCAAAGGTTCCCCTATCCTCCCTTATAAAAGGGCACCTCGTCCCTCTCTTCCTCACACTACATTGAGCCTTCAAGCTCGGCCAACCCCTGCCAAATTCTATTCTTCACTTCCCTAGAAACATCCTATAGGTCATGGTATTATTAAAAGACCAATTTTAGTAGCCTAAAATGAGGTCTCAAAGAGGCGCTTCAAAGAAGAAGTAATGTCCGTTACAGATTCTTTCAACTTTATTTCTTCTTCCACTTATTCTTCATTAATTGTTTGATTATGAAGTAATAACATCAGTATAACTAATATACTGATATTTTGTTATAAATATGAAACAACCTTATTTAACCATCTATCCATCCTACGGAAAACGAAATCACTGCGCGTGCGTACGTACGGAATGCCGTCTCCACGCTATGGTGTAATCTGTTTTCAACCACCACCATACTTAGATGGGTATGATGGTGTAAATAGATAACTATATAAGATTATTGTAAAGTGATATTGACTCTGAAATATTATACATACACATCAATACAATTCCACGATCATGGGAATGAATCATCGCTTGTGCGTACTTACGGACTACCGTCTCCACGACGCGATGAGATTCATTCTCCATGTTAACCATTCATTAATGATTATAAAGTACATATAATAAGTAATCATGTAATATATGACAAAATAATTATACTGGATTTATTTATATATGTATTTCATCTATTTAGTTTCATTCATTTCAAAAAGGAAACCAAAATAGTGTTCATGTGTACGTACGGCCTACCATCTTCATTGACGGTGTATTTCATTTCTTTTATCAATCTATAATATATATGTATATGATGAATATATATTATATATAAATCATGTTTTACATTCTGGAATTATGGAAATCAGGATATAAGTAATAATATCAAGAAACGAAAAGTTGAAACACATACAATAAATGAAATGATTTTACCCAAAACACTACATTAACATGGAATTTACAAAAGAACGGGTAATATAAAGTCTTAATTGAAACATATATGATATCATAACAATGAATATGAATATTTAATAAGTCAATGACATTATTTAAATCATTATACAGGATGTTCGGATCCATACGAAGCATATCGGACCTAAGGTATAGGATAATTGTGCAAATCTCATTTTTATCCGAGATTACTTATTCGTAAGTATTTACTGGTGTTATTGCTATCATCCATGTCCATATTTTATAAAAGTGTATTCATGTATGTTTAAAGTCTTCTTTACCCATTATGACTTTTACCCCATGGTATGGAAGGAATCTTTCTTTTATTTCCCCTACAAGGTACTTTTTGACTTTTTCGACAAAAGTACAAGAATAATGTTTTTTTAACTTATACAGCATGAAAGGATTTTTACAGTTTTATAAATCCTAAATTTCATGAAGCTTCCTCCAAAATATTTCATGAATATTTTCAACAAAATCCTTTTCTTTTATAATTTAAGGACATTTTGTGAAAAGAAAATGATTTTGAATAAAAAAGGATATTTTCCTCAAGAATTCATTTCAACTGTTTTATCAAAACCATTTTTCATCAATGATGACATTATTTCATATGTGTATGTTTCAAGTATCATGTCTCTATGATTTACATGGTTTCAATTTTCTTATTATGAAATGATATCCCTTTATTTTATATAGATTATGTGATGATGGGATTATGTTTATGAAACCCATTTTATTTATTGGGTTAGTATGAATGATGTATGTTTATTTTGTGTCACAAGTAAGAATGATTTCATTATGAGATGGTTGAGAACTATATCTCCCTAAAATTCATTGGGTAAAGATTTATATCTTATGAGATAGACATGGGTGTAATGGTAAGTTAATCCAGTTCAGTCTTACAGGACTGGAACGAGGAGTGAACTTGATTCAGAAAGGGACATTGTCCACTATGATGGTCTTGGCAGCAATGCCTTGGATACTATGGAAATCCTTACATGTGCATAATGGATGCCACAATTACATGTTTTATTCCCATGGGATTGTATCACGATTTATGTACCATTATGATCTATACCTTATGTACTTTCATGTTTTATGTCGTTGCTCAAGATTTTGATGTTTAAACATTATGTTCATGTTTTTAAGTTCAAATGTATTTGGTATGATTTATTTTATCCATGAATACCCTTAATGAGAATTTGAGATCACCCTTTTTATGTTTTATTTTTCCCCAGGATTAAAAGAAAGGTTTTAGTTAAGGAAACAAAACGTGGAAGATCGTTATGGGAGATGTTGAAGATCATTCACCACGATTAGAAGATTGCGTTCCATGTTTCCAAAGACACTAAACTATTACGGTCCTTGTGTTTCTGTTTTTGTTATGTATTAAGTATTCCACAAAAGTAATTTATTGTCCATATACGTGAAGATTTGGGTCTCTACAGTTGGTATCAGAGGAAAGGTTTAGTCAACCATTGGAAACAAGGATGCGAAAACGTTAGTGAGATCCCTAGAGATATTTCTAAGGTATGTCTATGGATGTCCCTAAGGATAAGTATATGTATAGGATATAGTCCTAGAACTATAGTAACTATCTTAGAATTTAACCTAATATGTTAGATATTGATGGTACTCCCCCTTTACTATGTTGTTTTCCCTATAATGATTTTTGTCTCTCACCCTATTCTTTTTGGGTTTTAGAAAATGGCTGGAAATAAGATGATTCACGACAATGGAATGATATTATTCACGAGCAACCAAATGAAATGGGATTTTGAAGTCCAACCATAATTATTATGTCGAATCAGCAATCTCATAATATGATCAATAAACCCAAATTTGGTATGTTTCCTGACTCGGCTAATAAGAGAAAGATGAGGTTTCATGATGATCATAGAGGAAAGAAAGTTCAATTTCCCCTATGTAAATCATTATGGAAGAGGCATCAGGGAGAATGTTTCAAAGGAACTGGAAGATTCTTTGGGTGTGGAAAAGAAGGTTCAGTTAACACCATGGATGAGGATAATTGTATTGCTACGACATCAACAATGGTTAAATGTTTCAAATGTGGAATGTACGAGCATTATGAAAACCAATGCCCTAAGGGAACGTCTCATGAGGAGAATCAGTATGGTCGTATGGGTAGTATTTATGTTGATTATGATGAAAAGACTACAAATGATATGTGAGATGAAAGAATTTTTGAATTTCTGTCAATTGTTTAAGAATGTAGTGGAATGATTACATGTTTATCGAGTGTAATGTTGTATAAGTAATCTCATGGTACTATGGAATAAAGAGACATCTAAGGATTGTTACACTCTTGTCTTTCCTTATGTTTTGAAAGTGTATGATGACTGGTACCAGTAACCATGAAAGGTTATTCAGATATTTTTGGAATGTAGATGATATGCGCATAATGGAGGGATAAGGAGAAAATTTAATGTTTGATAGTATTCATGAGCTCATTACTGATATAAGGAGAAGGTTATATCATGGTTTGAGTATATAGAATTTTTGGATTTTGGTATGTGGAAAGAGTTATCTTTTTAAAGCACTCATGTTTTCACTAAGATTCAATGGTTGTTCATTTTTCAAGAGAATACATGATTAATTCCTTCGAATATTTGGAATGTGGCCAACAAGACATATCTTATGATATATGGGGATCAACGATGGTATTAACATGCTTGTTATATGAACTCTTTGGTAATCATTTTCACTATAATATGAGTTTGGACAGCAGTATTTTGGATAAGCATAAAGATTGGAATGGATTATGTCAGACATAATTTAGTATTGTATAAGGCTAGAACTTTTTAGATATTTTTGATGAAAAGTTATAATACTATAGTTTTAGAAAAAGGACAACCTGGAAGACGGGCGACAACCCATCGCGTCAGACAAGGCTGTCGGAATCGAACCCACAACCGAAGTGTGACTGGCCTTTATCACATACCACTGGCCTACAGGAAGTCCCTGTTTAGTAGAAACTAGTTTTATTATATTATGAAGTATGATATATTAAGTATAATTACATTTTAGGAACCATATATGATTAATCTCACTATAGATGGATTATGTATTTTTTTAATAACTTTTCTAACCTTTTGTTTGAGACATATAGAATGACCCATAATTCTATCACATGATCATCTAACACATCCCGAATGACAAATTCAACTTAATTTCATTAAGAGAGGAAGTGGAAATTGTACAAAGAATGACCAACGGTGAGACTGTACCAAAATCACGAAAGTATTTCTTCTAATTCCGATTTCATCTACTTTAGGGAAATGATCTTGAAAATCAAAAATGTTGTCCTAGTGCTCTTATATATGATGAATCAGATGGTACCTTAGATCATCAAAAATTTATGGATTAGTGATTTATGGATTTTTCATAGCCATGTTCTGTTCCACTCTCCTTCATAACTTGATGGTTAGATTTTTCTTCCATATCCATATTATATCCTATGTTCTCCTATATAGAAACACAGTGATGAGTTACATAGGTTAATCATTACGTTTCATACTTTAGTTTATAAAATAAAGTTTATGTATTCCTTTTACGATGTGGGTTTCTATTAAAGAAAATTTCGAGTAGTAAACCATTTATAACCTCGATGAATTTTGAGGGTGATATTCATTTTAAGGGGGGTAGAATGTAACACCCCGAGATTTTATGAAAAGTATTCATTTTAATTTCATTAATGTCTTGTGTTTTATGCTACACCAAAAGGAGCTTGCAAAACATGCATCCCTAACTTGCCTTGCATTACAAGAAATCATGACCTTCCTCGATAGCGTGTGTAGTACGCAATATAGAGTTTCACTAAATGAGATATTATTATAATATTATTATGAACTAGCCGGTATGAATAGTAATACCCACTTTTTGAAATATTATAAATTTTATCTTTCAAAATGGACTTCATTTTTGGATTCGTAATATCGAAATTATCTTAGGGTGAAGTTTTGGTACTTTTCGGATAACATTCATATTCTGATGAATAGTGAAAATTACTAAATTTTAATTAAAAACATCTATTTTAACAGAAATAATTAATAGTGATAAATTATTAATTTGAGCGGTTTTAAAGTATATTTAGAATATATTTTTACAATTTTATACAATTTTGGTCTTTGGATTAAATTTCACATTTAAACCAGACATAAACAAGTGTCAATCATTTGATAGTTAATATCTCTTAAAAACACGCTATTTGTTTTGACGATGGGAATTAATTTTTAAATAAGTTAATGTAACTGATATTTTTTTAATTTTGTAAAATAGAAATCATTTTTGAATTCAAAATATCAAATATAGCTTAGGCCTAATTTTAAATATTTTTCTGGAATCATTCATTTTTTGATGAATAGTGAAACCACTAAGTGGTAGTTAAAAAACGGAATTTTTCATAAAACATAATTTTACCACTTTAGTGAGTTGAATTTCAAAAATCTGATAAAAATTTTTAATATCAAGGACTAAAATGTGGTTCAATGAGAAGAAAATAATTTTTGGTGAATAGTAACTTTTTACTTTTTTTTACCACGGTTAAAAGTAAATAGGGTTATTAATGGTAAAAGTGTTATTATTATTACCTCAAAACATGTCTGAATTCAATTGGATAAGTGTAATTAGACCAAACACAACCTTAGGAATAAAATAGGACAATTTAGGCCCACTTGTATTAGATTAGGACATTTATTATTAATTTACTTAAAGAAGGGTTAAAATAGTTAAAATGAATGTTTAATAACTAAATCATTTTTAATATGGGGTTATACATAAGATAAATTAGACTATAAATATTCATTAGAAAGCTAAAAATATTTCCTACATAATGGTTTTTTATTTGTAAATTTAGACGTAAAATAATTTAATTTATTTATGATACAGTGATGATGCAGTAATTATCTTATTAATGAAATATTGACATAATTGATGTTATAAATACCCAAATAAATGTAATTTGAGACTTTTTATGAATTAAAATAATTTTCTATGTTAATATGACATGTTATTATTTATTTAATTAATTTTTTTCAAACTAATCATTCTGTTATGATTTTCACAGAAATCATTTAGCAAATAGTGTCAAAATTGACATAAAATAGTTTTTAAAACAAATATTATATTATTAATTGTTTTTATATTCCTAAAAATTTACGGATTGGCCAAGATACTTACATAATGATAGGTGTATAATTAATGGACAACTTGGGGGTCGCTTGGATGTATATGGTATGTTTATTAACTGTATAATATAAATGTACAAAGTGACACGGTAAATGTCAATCTAATTAACTAAGAGTTAAAACTAAAAGATAAGGTTAATATAATGGCCTAAACTTCTCTAAATTCTATTGGATGAGAGGATTTCTACCCATACCCACCTTATATTCTAAATACATAAATTTGGAGCTCTTAATAACCGAATTGTTCTTTATAATAAAATAATATATTTAGTTATTCAAAAGGTGCCCCTCTCCTCCCTTATAAAAGGGAACCTCCTCCCTCTCCTCCTCACACCACATTGAGCATTCAAGATTGGCCAAACCCTGAAAATTTATCTTCTACACTTCCCTAAAAACATCTTAGAGGACCTGGTATTCTTCAAAGACAAGTTTTAGTACCCTAAAAGGAGGTCTCAAAGTGGCACTTCAAAGAAGAGGTAATGTCTGTTACCAATTCTTTCAACTTTATTTCTTCTTCCACTTATTCTGCTTTAGTTGTTTCATTATGAAGTAATAACATCAGTATAACTAATATACTGATATTTTATTATAAATATGAAACAACCCTATTTCACCATCTATCAATCCTATAGAAAATGAAATCACCGCGCGTGCGTACGTACGGAATACCGTCTCCACGCTGTGGTGTAATCTGTTTTCGACCACCACCTTACTTGGATGGGTATAATGGTGTAAATAGATAACTATATATGATTATTTTAAAGTTATATTGATTCTTAAATATTATACATACACTTTAATACAATTCCACGATCATGGGAATGATATCATCGCTCGTGCGTAAATACGGACTACTGTCTCCACGACGCGATGAGATTTATTCCCCATGTTAACCATTCATTAATGACTATAATTATATATAATAAGTAATCATGTAAATTATGAAATAATAATGATACTATATTTATGTATATATTAATTTAATCTATTTAGTTTCATTCAATTCAATAAGGAAACGAAAACAACGTTCATGCGTACGTACGATCTACCGTCTCCATGAACGGTGTATTTCATTCCTTTTATCGATCTATAATATATATGTATATGATGAATATAATATATATATATATCATGTTTTACATTATGGAATTATGTAAATCAGGATATAAGTAATAATATCATGAAATGACAAGTCGAAACACATACGATAAATGAAATGATTTTACCCAAAACACTACTTTAACATGGAATTTACAAAAGAACGGGTAATATAAAATCATGAGTGAAACATATATGATATCATAACAATGAATATTATTATGTGATAAGTCAATGAATTTATGTAAATCATTATACATGATTTTCATATCTATATGAAGCATATCGGACCTAAGGTAAGGGATAATTGTGAAAATCTCATTTTTATCCGAGATTGCTTATTCGTTAGTATTTACTCGGGTTATTGCCATCATCCATGTCCATGATTTATAGAAGTGTATTCATTTATGTTTAAAGTCTTTTTTACCCATTTTAAATTTTACCCAATGGTATGGAAGGAATATTTCTTTTATTTACCCGACAAGGTACTTTTTGTCTTTTTTGACAAAAGTACGAGAAGAATGTTTTTTTAACGTATACAGCATGAAAGGATTTTTACGGTTTTATAAAGCCTTAATATCATGAAGCTTCCTGAAAAATATTTCATGACTATTTTCAATAAAATCCTTTTCTTTTAAAATATCATGACAATTTGTGAAAAGAAAATGACTTTGAAGAAAAAAGGATATTTTCCTCAAGAATTCTTTTCAAGTGTTTTATCAAAACCATTTTTAATCTAAGATGACATTATTTCATAAGTGTAAGCCTCAAGTATCATGTCTCTATGATTTACATGGTTTCAATTTTCTTATAATGAATTGATATCCATTTCTTTTATATGGATTATGTGATGATGATATGATGTTTACGAAACCCATTTTATTTATTGGGTTATTATGAATGATGTATGTTTATTTTGTGGAACAAGTAAGAATGATTTCATTATGATATGGGTGGGTACTATATCTCCCTCCAATGCATTGGGTAAATATTTATATCTCATGAGAAGACATGGATGGAACAGTAAGTTAATCCGGTTCAGTATTACAGGACTGGAACGAGGAGTGAACTCGATTCAGAAAGGGACTTTGTCCACTAAGATGGTCTTGGCAGAAATGCCTTGGCTACTATGGAAATAATTACATGTGCTTAATGGATGTCACAATTACATGTTTTATTCCCATGCAATTTTATCATGATTTATGTACCATTATGATCTATGCCTTATGTACTTCCATGTTTTATGTCGTTGCTCAAATTTTTGATGTATAAACATTATGTTCATGTTTTTAAGTTCAAATTTATATGGTATGTTTTATTTTATCCATGCTTACCCTTACTGAGAATTTGATCTCACCCTTTTTATGTTTTATTTTCCCCCAGGTTGAAAACAAAAGGTATTAGGTAAGGAAACAAAAAGTAGAAGATTTTTATGGGAGATGTTGAAGATCTTTCACAACGATTAGAAAATTACATTCCAAGTTTCCAAAGACAATAAACTATTACGGTCCTTGTGTGTATATTTTTGTTATGTATTAAGTATTCCACAAAAGTAATGTATTGTCCATATACGTCAAGCATTGGGTCTCTACAGTTGGTATCATAGTAACGGTTTAGTCAACCATTAGAAACTATGATGCGAAAACGTTAGTGAGATCTCTAGAGATATTTCTAAGGTATGTCTAGGGATATCCCTAAGGATAAGTATACATACAGGATATAGTCCTAGAACTACAATAATGATCATAGAATTTAACCTAATATGTTAGATATTGATGGTACTCCCCCTTTGCTATGTTGTTTTCCCTAGCATGATTTTTGTCTCTCACACTATTCTTTTTGGGTTTTAGAAAATTGCTGGAAACAAGATGATTCGCTATAATGGAAGATATTATGCACAATGGAATGATATTCTCCCTGAGAAACAAAATGAAATGGGATTTGGATGTCCAAACATAATTATTATGCCGAATCAGCAATCTCATAATATGATCAATGAACTCAAATTTGGTAAGTTTCCAGACTCGGCTAATAAGAGAAAGATGATGTTTCATGATGATCATAGAGGAATGAAAGTTAAATTTCCCCTATGTAAATCATGTGGGATGATGAATCAAGGAGAATGTTTTAATGGAACTGAAAGATGCTTTGGGTGTGGAAAAGAAGGACACAAATCCAGTAAGTGCAAGGGAAAAGGTTCAGTTAACACCATGGATTTGGATAATGGTATTGCTACGACATCAACAATGGTTAAATGTTTCAAATGTGGAATGTACGGGCATTATGAAAACCAATACCCTAAGGGAAAGTCTCATGAAGAGAATCAGTATGGTCGTATGGGTAGTATTTATGTTGATGATGATGAAGAGACTACAAATGATATGTGAGATGAAAGAATTGTTGAATCTCGGTCAATGGTTTAAGAATGTAGTGGAATGATTACATGTTTATCATGTGTAATATTATATAAGTAATCTCATGGTGCTATGGAATAATGAGACGTATAAGGATTGTTACAATGTTGTCTTTCTTTATGTTTCGAATGTGTATGATGAATGGTACCAGTAACCAGGAAAGGTTATTCAGATATTTTTGAAAAGTTGATGATATGCGCATAATGAAGGGATAAAGAGAAAATTAAATGTTTGATAGTATTCATGAGCTCATGATTGATATAAGGAGAAGGTTATATCATGGTTTGAGTATATAGAATTTTTGGATATTGGTATGTGGAAAGAGTTAACTTTTGACAGCACTCATTTTTTCACTAAGATTCCATGGTTATTCATTTTTCAAGAGAATACATGATTAATGCCTTCAAATATTTAGAATGTGACCAACAAGACATATCTTATGATATATGGGGATCAGCGATTGTATTAACATGCTTGTTATATGAACTCTTTGGTAATTGTTTTCACTATAATATGAGACTGGACAGTAGTATTTTGGATAAGCTTAAAGATTGGAATTGATTATGTCAGACATAAGTTAGTATTGTATAAGGCTAGAACATTTTAGATATTATTGATGAAAAGTTATAATAATGTAATATTAGAAAAATGACAACCTGCAGGACGGGCGACAGCCCATCACGTCAGACAATGCAGTGGGAATCAAACCCACAACCGAAGTGCGGCTGGCCTTTAGTGCCAACCACTGGCCTACAAGAAGTCCCTGTTTACTAGAAACTAGTTTTATTATATTAAGCAGTATGATATATGAAGTATAAGTCCATTTTAGGACCATATATTATTAATTTCACACTAGATGGACATATGTAATTTTTGATAACTTTTCGAACCTTTTTTTGAGACAAATGGAAAGACCCATCATTCTATCACATGATTATCTAACACATCACGAATGAAAAATTCAACTTCATTTCTTTAAGAGATGAAGTGGAAATTGTCCAACGAACGACCAACGGTGAGACTGTACCAAAATCACGAAAGTATTTATTCTAATTCCAATTTCATCAACTATAGGGAAATGATCTTAAAAACAAAAAATGTTGTCATAGTGCTCTTATATCCTATGAATCATATGGTACCTTAGATCATCACAAATTTATGGCTTGGTGATTGATGGATTTTTCATAGCCATGTTCTGTACCACCCTCCTTCATAACATGATGGTTATATTTTTCTTCCATATCCATATTTTAACCTATGTTCTCCTATATAGAATCCTAGTGATGAGTTACATAGGGTAATCATTACATTTCATACTTTAGTTTTGAAAATAAATTTTTAGTATTCCTTTTACGATGTGGGTTTCTATTAATGAAACTTTCTAGTAGAAAACCATTTATAACCTCAACGAATTTCGAGGGCGAAATTCATTTTAAGGGGGGTAGAATGTAACACCCCGATATTTTATGAAAAGTATTCTATTTAATTTCATTAATGCCTTGAGTTGTATGCTACACCAAAAGGAGCTTGCACAACACGCATCCCTAACTTGCCTTTCATTACAATTAATCACAACCTTCCTCGATAGTGTGTGTAGTACGCAATACCGAGTTTCACTAAACGAGATATTATTGTAATATTATTATGAACTAGCCGTTATGAATAGTAATACCCACTTTTTGAAATTTTATAAATTATATCTCCGAAAATGGACTTCATTTTTGGATTCAGAATATCGAAATTAGATTAGGGTGTAGTTTTGGTACTTTTCGGATAACTTTCATATTCTGATGAATTGTGAAAATTACAATATTTTAATTAAACCAACTTTTTTAATCGAAATAATTAATAGTGATAAATTATTAATTTGAGAGGTATTAAAGTATATTTAGAATATATTTTTACAATTTAATACAATGTTGGTCATTGGATGCAATTTCACATTTAAACCAGACATAAACAAGTGTCAATCTTTTGACAGTTATTATCTCTTAAAAACAAGCTATTTGTTTTGAGGACAAGAATAAATTTTTAAATTAGTTAATGTAACTGATATTTTTTGAATTTGGTAAAATAGACATCATTTTTGAATTCATAATATCAAATATAGCTTAGGCCTAATATTTTGTATTTTTCTAGAAACATTCATTTTTTGATGAATAGTGAAACCACTAAGTGGTAGTTAAAAAAACTAAATTTTTCATAAAACATAATTTTACCGCTTAGTTGAGTGGAATTTCGAAAATCCGAGAGACATGGTTATTATCAAGGACTTCAATGTGGTTTAATGAGATGGAAATAATTTTTGGTGAATAGAAAATTTTTACTTTTTTTTACCACTGTTAAAAGTAAATCGGGTAATTTAGGGTAAAAGTGTTATTATTATTACCATAACACATGTCCTAATTCTATTGGATTATATTAGGACATTTATTATTAATTTATTTTAATAAGGATTAAAATAGTTAAAATCAATGTTCAATAACTAAATAATTTTGAATATAGGGTTATTAATGAAATATTGACATAATTGATGTTATAAATACCCAAATAAATGTAATTTGTAACTTTTTAGGAATTCAAATAATTTTATATGTTAATATGACATGTTATTAATGATTTAATTATTTTTTTTCGAACTACTCATTCTGTTATGAGTTTCACAAAAATCAATTACCAAATAGTGTCAAAATTGACATCAAATAGTTTTTAAAACAAATATTATATTATTAATTTTTATTTTATTCCTAAAAATCTATGGTTTGGCCAAGATACTTATATAATGATGGTTTTATCATTAATTGACCACCTGGGGGTCGCTTGGATGTATATTGTATGTTTATTATCTATATAATATAAAAATACAAAGTGACATGGTAAATGTCAATCTAATTAACTAAGAGTTAAATCTAAATGATAAGGTTAATATAATGACCTAAACTTCTCTAAATTCTATTGGATGATAGAATTTAGAACCATCCCCACATTAGATTATAAATATATCAATTTGGAGCTATTATTAACCGAATTTGACTTTATAATAAAATAATATTTTTAGTTATTCCAAAGGTGCCCCTCTCCTCCCTTATAAAAGGGCGCCTCCTCCCTCTATTCCTCACACTACATTGAGCCTTCAATCTCGGAAAAACCCAGCCAAATTCTCTTCTACACTTTTCTAGAAACATCCTAGAGGTCCTTTTTCTCTTCAAAGTGTAATTTTAGTACCCTAAAAGGAGGTCTCAAAGTGGCACTTCCAAGAAGAGGTAATGTCCATTACCGATTCTTTCAACTTTATTTCTTCTTCCACTTATTCTTATTTAGTTGTTTCATTATGAAGTAATAACATCAGTATAACTAATATACTGATATTTTATTATAAATATGAAACAACCCTATTTCACCATCTATCCATTCTACGGAAAACGAAATCACCGCGCGTGCATACGTACGGAATACCGTCTCCACGCTGTGGTGTAATCTGTTTTCGAAAACCACCTTACTTTGATGGGTATAATGATGTAAATAGATAACTATATATGATTATTGTAAAGTGATATTGATTCTTAAATATTATACATACACATAAATACAATTCCACGATCATGGGAATGATATCATCGCTCGGGCGTATGTACGGACTACCGTCTTCACGACGCGATGAGATTCATTATCCATGTTAACCATTCATTAATGATTATAAAGTATATATAATAATGTATTATATGACATAATAATGATATTGGATTTATGTATATATGTATGTCATCTATTTAGTTTCATTCAATTCAATAAGGAAACAAAAACAGCATTCATGCGTACGTACGACCTACTGTCTCCATGAACGGTGTATTTCATTCCTTTTATCGATCTATAATATAAATTTATATGATTAATACATATTATATATAAATCATGTTTTAAATTCTGGAATTATGTAAATGAGGATATAAGTAATAATATCAAGAAATGATAAGTCGAAACACATACGATAAATGAAATGATTTTACCCAAAACACTACATTAACATGGAATTTACAAAAGAACGAGTAATATAAAATAATAAGTGAAACATATATGATATAATATCAATGAATATTATTGTTTAATAAGTCAATTATGTTATTTAAATCATTATATAGGAGGTTCGGATCCATACAAAGCATATCTGACCTAAGGTAAGGGATAATTGTGCAAATCTCATTTTTATCTGAGATTTCTTATTCATAAGTATTTACTGGGGTTATTGCTATCATCCATGTCCATGTTTTATAAAAGTGTATTCATGTATGTTTAATATATTTTTTACCCATTTTGACTTTTACCCCATGGTATGCAAGGAATCTTTATTTTATTTACCCAACAAGGTACTTTTTGACTTTTCCGACAAAAGTACGAGAAGAATGTTTTTTTAACATATACAACAAGAAAGGATTTTTTCTGTTTTATAAAGCCTTATTTTCATTAATCTTCCTGAAAAATATTTCATGACTATTTTCAACAAAATCCATTTCTTTTAAAATTGAATGAAATTTTGTTAAAAGAAAATGATTTTGAAGAAATAAAGATATTTTCCTCAAGAATTCATTTCAAGTGTTTTATAAAAACCATTTTTCATCTAAGATGTCATTATTTCATATGTGTATGTTTCAAGTATCATGTCTCTATGATTTACATGGTTTCAATTTTCTTATTATGAAATGATATCCAATTATTTTATATGGATTATGTGATGATGGGATGATGTTTATGAAACCCATTTTATTTATTGGGTTATTATGAATGATGTATGTTTATTTTGTGGCACAAGTTAGAATGATTTAATTATGAGATGTGTGGGACCTATATCTCCCTCCAATGTATTGGGTAATGATTTATATCCCTTGAGATAGACATGTATGGAACAGTAAGTTAATCCGGTTCAGTATTACAGTACTGGAACGGGGAGTGAACTCGATTCATAAAGGGACTTTTTCAACTAAGATTGTATTTGTAGTAATACATTGGCTACTATGGAGATCATTACATGTGATTAATGGATGCCACAATTACATGTTTTATTCCCATGCTATTTTATCATGATTTATGTACCATTATGATCTATGCCTTATGTACTTCCATGTTTTATGTCATTGCTCAAGATTTTGAAGTTTAAAAATTATGATCATGTTTTTAACTTCAAATGTATATGGTATGTTTTATTTTATCCATTCTTACCCTTACTGAAAATTTGATCTCACCCTTTTTATGTTTTATTTTCCCCCAAGATTAAAAGAATTGTTTTAGGTAAGGAAACAAAAAGTGGAAGATCTTTATGGGAGATGTTGATGATCTTTCACCACGATTAGAAGATTACATTCCAAGTTTCCAAAGACACTAAACTATTATCTTCCTTGTGTGTCTGTTTTTGTTATGTATTAAGTATTCCGCAAAAGTATTGTATTGTCCATATACATTAAGCTTTGGTTCTCTACAGTTGGTATCAGAAGAAAGGTTTGGTCAACCTTTGGATACTAGGATGCGAAAACGTTAGTGAGATCCCTAGAGATATTTCTAAGGTATGTCTAGGGATGTCCCTAAGGATAATTATATGTATAGGATATAGTCTTAGAACTACGGTAACAATCTTAAAATATAACCTAAGATGTTAGATATTGATGTTACTCCCCCATTACTATGTTTCTTCCCTATCATGATTTTTGTCTCTCACACTATTCATTTTGGGTATTAAAAATTGGCTGGGAACAAGATGATTCACGATAATGGAAGATATTATGGAAAATGGGATGATATTATTAATGAGAAACCAAATGAAATGGGATTTGGAAGTCCAAACATAATTATTATGCCGAATCAGCAATCTCATAATATGATCAATAAACTCATATTTGGTAAGTTTCTTGACTCGGCTAATAAGAGAAAGATGAGGTTTCATGATGATTATAGATGAAAGAAAATTCAATGTCCCCTATGTAAATAATATGGGAAGAGGCATCAACAAGAATGTTTCAAATGAATTGGAAGATGCTTTAGGTGTGGAAAAGAAGGACACAAATCCAGTAAGTGCAAATGAAAAGGTTCAGTTAACAACATGGATGAGGATAATGGTATTTCTATGACATCAACAATGGTTAAATGTTTCAAATGTTAAATGTATGGGAATTGTGCAAAACAATTCCCTAAGGTAAAGTCTCATGAAGAGAATTAGTATGTTCGTATGGGTAGTATTTATGTTGATGATGATGAAGAGACTACAAATGATATGTGAGATGAAAGAATTGTTGAATCTTGGTCAATGGTTTAAGAATGTAGTGGAATGATTACATGTTTATCAAGTTTAATGTTTTATATGTACTCTCATGGTACTATGGAATAAAGAGACATCTTATTATTGTTACACTGTTGTCTTTCTTTAAGTTTAGAAATTGTATGATGAATGGTACCAGTAACCAAGAAAGGTTATTAAGATATTTTTGGAAAGTAGATGATATGCGCATAATGAAGGGATAAGGAGAAAATTAAATGTTTGATAGTATTCTTGTGCTCATGACTGATATAAAGAGAAGGTTATATCATGGATTGTGTATATAGAATTTTTGGATTTTGGTATGTGGAAAGAGTTAACTTTTGACAGCACTCATGTTTTCACTAAGATTCAATGGGTATTCATTTTTCAAGAGAATACATTATTAAGGCCTTCAAATATTTGGAATGTTACCAACAAGACATATCTTATGATATATGGGGATCAATGATGGTATTAACATGCTTGTTATATGAACTCTTTGGTAATCGTTATCACTATAATATGAGATTGGACAGCAGTATTTTTGATAAGCTTAAAGATTGGAATGGAATATGTCGGACATAAGTTAGTAATGTATAAGGATATAAATTTTTCGATATTATTGATGAAAAGTTATAATAATGTAGTTTTAGAAAAAGGAAAACCTGTAGGATGGGTGACATCCCATCGTGTCGGACAAGGCTGTGGGAATCGAACCCACAACCGAAGTGCGACTGACCTTTATCACCTACCACTGGCATAAAGGAAGTCCCTGTTTAGTAAAAACATGTTTTATTATATTAATCAGTATGATATATGAATTATAAGTCCATTTTAGGAACCATATATGATTAATCTCACTATATATGGACTTGTGTATTTTTTGATAACTTTTCTAACCTTTTGTTTGAGACAGATGGAATGACCCATCATTATATCACATGATCTGCTAACACATCACAAATGAAAAATTCAACATCATTTATTTAAGAGATGAAGTGGAAATTGTCCACAGAACGACCACCAGTGATACTGTACCAAAATCACGAAAGTATTTCTTCTAATTCCAATTTCATCAACTTTAGGGAAATGATCTTGAAAACCAAAAATGTTGTCCTAGTGATCTTATATCCGATGAATCAGATGGTACCTTAGATCATCAAAAATTTATGGCTTTTTGATTGATGGATTTTTCATATCCATGTCCTCTACCAATATCCATTAGAACCTGATGGTTAAATTTTTCTTCCAAATCCATATTTTAGCCTATGTTCTACTATATACAAACACAATGATGAGTTACGTTGGGTAATCGTTACATTTCATACTTTAGTTTTTAAAATAAAGTTTTAGTATTCCTTTTACGATGTGGGTTTCTATTAAAGAAACTTTCAAGTAGTAACCCATTTATATCCTTGGTGAATTTCGAGGGGAAATTCATTTTATGGGGGGTAGAATGTAACACCCCGAGATTTAATGAAAAGTATTATTTTTAATTTCATTAATGTCTTGTGTTGTATGCTACACCAAAATGATTACTCACAACATGAATCCCTAACTGGTCTTGCATTACACGCAATCACGACCTTCCTCGATAGCATGTGTAGTACGCAATACCGAGTTTCACTAAACGAGATATTTTTATAATATTATTATGAACTAGCCGTTATGAATATTAATACCCACTTGTTGAAATTTTATAAATTTTATCTTTCAAAATGGACTTCATTTTTTGATTTGGAATATCTAAATTAGCTTAGGGTGAAATTTTGGTACTTTTCGGATAAATTTCATATTCTGATGAATAGTGAAAATTATTAAATTTTAATTAAAAACAACGTTTTAATTGAAATAATTAATAGTGATAAATTATTAATTTGAGTGGTTTTAAAGTATATTTAGAATTTATTTTTACAATTTAATAAAATTTTGGTCATTGGATGTAATTTCACATTTAAACCAGACATAAACAAGTGTCAATCTTTTGATAGTTATTATCTCTTAAAAACACGCTATTTGTTTTGATGACCGGAATTAATTTTTAAATTATTTAATGTAATTGATATGTTTTGAATTTTGTAAAATAGAAATAATTTTTGAATTCATAATATCAAATATAGCTTAGGCCTAGGTTTTGGTATTTTTCTGGAAACTTTCATTTTTCGATGAATAGTGAAACCACTAAGTGGTAGTTAAAAAAACGAAATTTTTCATAAAACATAATTTTACCGCTTCTGTGAGTGGAATTTCGAAAATCCGAGAGACACGGTTAATATCAAGGACTATAATTTGGTTCAATGATATGAAAATAATTTTTGATGAATAGTAGCTTTTTACTTTTTTATCCACGGTTAAAAGTAAATAGGGTAATTAAGGGTAAAAGTGTTATTATTATTACCCGAACACATGTCATAATTCTATTGGATAACTGTAATTCTACCAAAAACAACCTTAGGAAAAAAATATGACCATTTAGGCCCACATGGAATAGATTAGGACATTTATTATTAATTCTTTTAAAGAATGGTTAAAATAGTTAAAATCAACGTTTAATAACTAAATAATTTTTAATATAGGGTTATACCTGAGATAAATTAGACTATAAATATTCATTATAAATATATAAGTATTTCCAACATAATGGTAATTTATTTGTAATTTTTAGACTTAATATAATTTAATTTATTTATGATACAATGATGATGTATTAATTATCTTATTAATAAAATATTGACATAATTGATGTTATAAATACCAAACTAAATTTAAATTGAGACTTTTTATGAAATTAAATAATTTTATATGTTAATATGACATGTTAGTATTGATTTAATTAATTTTTTTCGAACTAAAAATTCTGTTATCATTTCCACAAAAATCAATTACCAAATAGTGTCAAAATTGACATAAAATAGTTTTTAAAACAAATATTATATTATTAATTGTTATTTTATTCCTAAAAATTTAAGGTTCGGCCAAGATACTTATATCATTATAGGTGTATCATTAATGGACCACTTGGGGGTCTCTTGGATGTATGTGGTATGTTTATTAACTATATAATATAAAAATACAAAGTGACATGGTAAATGTCAATCTAATTAACTAAGAGTTAAAACTAAATGATAAGATTAAAATAATTTTCTAAACTTGTATAAATTATATATGATGAGAGGATTTCGACCCATACCCACCTTAGATTTGAAATATTTCAATTTGGATCTATTAAAAACCGAATTTTACTTTAAAATAAAATAATATTTTTAGTTATTCCAAAGGTGCTCCTCTCCTCCCTTATAAAAGGGCACCTCCTCCCTTTCTTCCTCACACCACATTGAGCCTTCATGCTCAGCCAACCCCTGAAAATTTATCTTCTCCACTTCCCTAGAAACATCCTAGATGTCATGGTCTTCTTAAAAGACCAATTTTAGTACCCTAAAAGGAGGTCTCAAAGAGGCGCTTCAAAGAAGAGGTAATGTCCGTTACCGATTCTATCAACTTTATTTCTTCTTCCACTTATTCTTATTTAGTTGTTTCATTATGAAGTAATAGCATCAGAAAAACTAATATACTGATATTTTATTGTAAATATGAAACAACCCTAATTCACCATCTACCCATCCTATGAAAAATGAAATCACCGCGCGTGCGTACGTACGGAATACCGCCTCCACACTGTGGTGTAATATGTTTTCGACCACCACCTTAATTGGATGGGTATAATGGTGTAAATAGATAACTATATATGATTATTTAAAGTGATATTGATTCTGAAATATTATAAATACACTTCAATACAATTCCATGATCATTGGAATGATATCATCGCTCGTCCGTACGTACGGACTACCGTCTACACGACGTGATGAGATTCATTCTCCATGTTAACCATAAATTAATGATTATAATGTATATATAAAAAGTAATCATGTAATATATGACATAATAATGATACTGTATTTATGTATATATGTATTTCATCTATTTAGTTTCATTCAATTCAATAATGAAACGAAAATAGCGTTTATGTGTACGTATGGCCTACCGTCTCCATGAACGGTGTATTTCATTCCCTTTATCGATCTATAATATATATGTATATGATGAATATATATTATATATAAATCATTTTTTACATTCTAGAATTATGTAAATCAGGATATAAGTAAAAATATCATGAAACGACAAGTCGAAACACATACGATAAATGAAATGATTTTACCCAAAACACTAATTTAACATGGAATTTACAAAAGAAAGGGTAATATAATTTAATAAGTGAAACATATATGATATCATAACAGTTAATATGATTATTTAATAAGTAAATGATGTTATTTAAATCATTATATAGGAGGTTCATATCCATACGAATCATATCAGATCTAATGTAAGGGATAATTGTGCAAATCTCATTTTTATCCGAGATTGCTTATTCGTAAGTATTTACTGGGGTTATTGCTATAATCCATGTCCATGTTTTATAAAACTGTATTCATGTATTTTTAAAGTCTTGTTTACCCATTTTTACTTTTACCCCATGGTATGGAAGGAATCTTTCTTTTATTTACCCTACAATGTACTTTTAGACTTTTCCGACAAAAGTACGAGATGAATGTTTTTTTACGTATACAACATGAAAGGATTTTTACGGTTTTATAAAGCCTTATTTTAATGAAGCTTCCTCCATAATATTTCATCACTATTTTCAACAAAATCCTTTTCTTTTAAAATTGCCTGACATTTTGTGAAAATAAAATTATTTTGAAGAAAAAAGGATAGTTTCCTAAAGAATTCATTTCATGTGTTTTATCAAAACCACTTTTCATCTAAGATGAAATTATTTCATATGTGTATGTTTCAAGTATCATGTCTCTATGATTTAAATGGTTTCAATTTTCTTATTATGAAATGATATCCATTTCTTTTATATGGATTATGTGATGATGGGATGATGTTTATGAAACCCATTTTATTTATTGGGTTATTATGAATGATGTATGTTTATTTTGTGGCACAAGTAAGAATGATTTCATTATGAGATGGGTGGGACCTATATCTCCCTCCAATGCATTGGGTAAAGATTTATATCTAATGAGATAGAAATGTCTGGAATGGTAAGTTAATCTGGTTTAGTATTACAGGACTAGAACGAGGAGTGAACTCGATTCAGAAAGGGACTTTTTCCACTAAAATGGTCTTGGCAGAAATGCCTAGGCTATTATGGAAATAATTACATGTGCTTAATGGATGCCACAATTACATGTTTTATTCCCATGTTATTTTATCATGATTTATGTACCACTATGATCTATGCCTTATGTACTTCCTTGTTTTATGTCGTTCTTAAGATTTTGATGTTTAAACATTATGTTCATGTTTTTAAGTTCAAATGTATATTGTATGTTTTATTATATCCATGGTTACCCTTACTGAGAATTTGAGCTCACCCTTTTTATGTTTTATTTTCCCCCAAGATTAAAAGAAAGGTTTTAGGTAAGGAAACAAAAAGTTGAAGATCTTTATAGGAGATGTTGAAGATCTTTCACCAGGATTAGAAGATTACATTCCATGTTTCCAAAGACACTAAACTATTACGGTCCTTGTGTGTCTGTTTTTGTTATGTATTAAGTAAGTAATGTATTGTCTATATAAGTCAAGCTTTGGGTCTCTACAATCATTCCACAGGTTCTCCACCTTAACCTACTAACATGGGAACACCATGTGATAAAACCTACAATACAATGTTTCATCCCTGAACACCAATACCTACTGAGCATATAATGACACATCTTGGAAATCCCATAGGTAGACTTCCTAGTTTGAAGCATGGAATTCTTGAAATAATTCATATCACATATATACAGGTACCCAGATAAAACCATTTATAAGGATGATGTAATCTCCATCAACATTCAAATCTAGTGGTGGGTATGTACCACAAATACCCCCCTTTGGAATAATACATTATTATATGATAATTGAATCCTCTTCCATATATCGAGAATTTAAGGTGATACTATAATGGATAAAAAAATGGATGCATTTAACTCTGCTGAACCACTAAGTGTATCATGAAAATAAAATACATAAAACACCTTCCATCATTAGCTTCCTGAATAGATTACAATAGATTCTTCATGATCAAATATTTGTAACCTTTATTTAACATTCCATGTATATAGACAAGCTCAATGTCGAAAGACTAAAGTTATTCAACCCATCTTCTATTTTAGAGATTCAAGTCATTTTTTTGTAAAATTATACATGAGAATTGTATGGTCTGTATAACCCCAAAAAGTGCACTCCTAGAAAATAGTGTCTCTAGTTACATATTGCATAAAACACCTTTTCAAGCTCGAGATCGTGTATCGGGTACTTATTCTCATATGTCCATAACATCTAAGACTCATACAAAACACATTGTCCCCCTCCATTAGAACTATATCTGTCTTGATAAAAATGAAATCACAAAACACATTGTAACCATTACTAGGATCATTATTTAGGGTGAGGTCATTTATCCCATCAACTCATGATAATAATTATCACACACATCAAACTATATAAACCTAACACCCTTCATGGCCATGAAAATAAGATGAGTTATACGATGGAAGAGTTTTAAAAAAAATTATAGTAATGTCATATCATCCCCAAGGAGCAATATATATAAAACATGTTATTGGTATTATCATAGGAAACTATTATCCTCACCATACATGGATCAATTAATAATCATTATTATTGTACAAAATGGCCAAATAAGTGAACCTTGTTGATCTAAAAGTGGAATTTAGTGTGTTTGGAATACAACCTATGTTGTATCCATGTGCTCAGAATGAAGTCCACATGATCTTTATGAACATGTGATGTCTATGAGTACACCAATTTTTCATCCATGAACACCAATATTAAAAAAAAGGGTATCAGTGGAAAATCCGATTAATCAAGGACATAAAAATATTCGGAATGTTAATCATATTGAACTACATAAACAAGTACTCCTAACTTCCATTGCTATTATAAAACATTATAATATGCATTTTTAAAGTCTAACACATACTTGATGATAGCATGATCTCCAAACGATCTTGAATATCACCTTAGCGCCCCAAATATAATAAAAAAGATAATCAATTTGTGGTAATAGAAACTAGTTATTAATTGTATGATGGTTTGAACATCCCTAATCGACACATATCATAAGGGTTCTATTATCCTTCTTGGAAAAAAGAACTAACGAACCCCATGGTGATGTATTGGGTCAAATAAAACACTTATATTAAATGTCAACCAACCACCTCTTGATCTCCTAAAGCTATTTAGGTACCATCGTATACGATGTAACTAACAATAGTGCTACTATTGTTCCGACCTTGATCAAAAATTATTCCTTTCTATTTAAATGTAGTAGTAAGAAATATTATAAAAGGATATACATAAAAAAATATGCCACTAGAGAAAAATTTCCAAAAAAATCCTCTAATCATTCAATTATAGTCTACTGATCTTGGTTGTCACTCCTCCCATCCATCAAATCTCTTGCCCAACATGAAAATCATAAACATTAAATTCACCATTATATACATATATACAATCATTGGGTGACATGAAATACACCCTTCTATGATTAAATTAACTATGGTAATTATAAAGAACTATCCAATCCATCCCCAATATGATATCAAATCCTATCATCTCAAGGAAAAAAGGATCCAAAATAAATGATGTCCACAAATCACAAAAGGAAACAACATTCATTGGCATAAACACTCTAAATTAACTCCCAATGAATTATCATATGTCATCATTTCATATATATTTTTAATTTTTAGCCAAATAATATCGGTAAAAAAATTAATATATGTTAGTTATCATGGTAGATTAAGTTGGGATTACAGTAGAAGATACTATATTATTACCACATACAATATAAATCTTTATGATTTGATCCCTGGGTATCAGGTGTTTTTAATTGAAATATCCTAATCTACTTCCCAAGGCTACAGGTGGACTACCTAGAGTGATACTTCTTCGTTTATGTTAAAATGTTAGAGTTTAGATACCTCATCCCTGACCTAATCATCAACCAAATCATCCAGAGCTACTCTAGCTTCCTGCTCGACATAGAGCTATTGATCCCACTCCACAAGGTGTTGCTAACATGAAACTTCTCCCCCTAGGAATTGATGAGATTTTTGTAATAATCCATGAAGATGAGCCACTCTACTATTTGTTCTTCTCTCAACTAGTCTTCTTCTAAACTAAGGCTTCATGTGACCTTTCCTACCGCACATATGGTGTACTATTGAATGAATTGTTCTAATACACTGGATTCTAGTACCCTTTAAAGAACACACATCATGGTAGTTCAAACCACTAGAGTAACCATTAAACATGCTACTAAGGATGTTTTCCATGTACAATTAGTTTCTCTTATATTTCATTTCTGGATAATGCCTTGTTTCATAGTAATTGAAATGGTATATTTTTTGAAATCATTTACTTGAGTTTGGATGGTATACCAAATCCCATCCTCATTGAATATATCACTAGATAGCTTATCTCTAGTTATGGTTGATGAAAAATACTAAATTGTAGTAATAAGAGCTAAATAATAAATGATGAACACAATTCCTTGATCCATGAACAAACACACATCATCTAGATCAGATATCAGTGTCTCTGAGAAGATAAATTTGTAGAAACATGATTTGAAATACAAATTCTTCATTAAACATTATTGATCAAATTGATTCATTAAATCCAAAAATATATTGATGGAATTACATAGAATATAAGTGGAAATCATCACACCCATCCCGGTATGTGTCTCAAGATTCTACAAAGTCGATAGCATGGCCTCTAGACATGAATCCACAACCTATAGGCCACCATCCCCAAAAAACATTGGATGGGGTTATACCGAAATATCTAAGTTTGACATTGACATAGGTGAAAAATTATCATACCATACTGAATGGATAATACTAATTGTAGAAAACCCTATTAGAGTTAAACATCATTTCCCAATTTTGCTATAGTGGATTTTTCCTAAATTTTCACTACAAGAGTTATAATCAGTGGTTCAGTTACGCACATCTCAAGATCATGGTCATCACATCATTCCTAGTGCCCAACTAGAGGCCTTCATTGTAGTATATGTCTACAATTACAATAATACACCATTGAAAAATAATATCAAGGAACGTAGAATAAAAATGGAAAAAGAATAAAAAAATAATCACTATCCAACATACTGAAAAAATCCATATTTATGGTCACAATATTGGTAAAAATTCATGTTTTAATTTATGGGGATTCTATTATATTATAGTTCATTTAAAAGTTAAGAGAAAAAATATCTTCAAGTATTACATGGCCTCCTAATTTATAAGAATATATTTTATTCCTAATCCATAAATTTATATTTATATGACCATATATGGGAATAAGAAAAAATTTATTGTCAGATATTTTTCCCTACCCAGGTTACAAATTATAATTCCTTCTAATTTACAATTTAAATTTCAATAACAGGTTAGATTTATTAACTTTTCAAATTTGTAGAAGTACTATATTTATAAAATTCATTCAGAATCCATTTAATTACATCCAAATAACATTTTATCTTATGTAACATGAGTCACATCACTTAAACAAAGAATAGTTATTTAATTGTGGGTCCATCAAGAAAAATATAGTAATTCACTAATTAGGTTTGGGAAGATACATTAATAAAAAAATATTTTATCTCTTCCCTATATAATTATTATGAGGAAAATTCTTATAAAACTGCCATGACACACACAAAAATAATAGGAAACATGTGCTATGATATCAATAAAATGATTCTATATGAAATGGTATATGTGGAGTATGTGAACCTCTAGGTGGCTATAAGGATGCAATTAATAATGATCCTTTCTATACGGGTCTATCTTCAAATATACATAAAGAATAACAAACTCAAAAATCACATGATTCACTGTATATCATTTGTAAGAAGTTAAATAGAAATTGAAAATTTACCATTCCCGAAAAATTTAAAATTTTCCCCACATATAGGCTTCCTAATATTAGGAATAAGCTCATTTAATTTTTTTTGATACTTTCTAATCTGCTTTATATCATACCAAATTAAGGAGGTAATAATAATAGTCTATTAATATAATTTTATGACATCGTGGCCCAATTAAGATGTTAATAATAGCTAAATATGTTGGCCATATAGACACAAGCACACCTCCCATTATGCAATAGGCTGCAAACTGGCATCAAGGATCTATGTTGGTACAATGTTAATAATATACCTTCATAATTATAGTGAATCATAATGGTAAAAAATTTATAAATAAATATATGGAATCCATAATAATAAACAATGTAGTTGAACCGACATAAACATATAAGCAAAAAAAATCTGAAGTAGGAATCAATACCATATAAAAAAAATGACGCCATGTCTCTACAAAATTGATCATTTTTAACTAGAATCAGAAACATAAAATAATTAATAAAAAGGTTTCAAAATTCCAAACACTATGTTAGCATCCCGAGCAATGTAATATTCATCTACTACCAGGCTCTCAACCTAATACAAGTATCGACATATATGTAACTAGACGATTCCACTTATCCACACATGAAATCAAATAATATTACTAGGTAAAAATGCATGTTTGGATAGGGTGATATTTAAAATTATTAGGTCACAACCATTGATATATTTTAAAAATCCAGTTTGTGGATTAAAATAGTAGAAGTGTACAATTATATCAAAGTCAAATAAGAAATAAAAACAACCGATGTTCAGATTAGGTACTTCATTTTACACCTATCATATCATAGGTTCTTAATCCAATGAATGATGTAACCATGAATGTGTTGATTTATTTATTTAGTCAAGTTTTAATAAATAAAATACTAGTGACCATTGGGTGGTAAGATGGACGATAATAAAATAGGATCCATGTAGAATCTGTGGAATCCTTGACCTTAGAAGGTTTTTCTTACTCATAGTACCCAATTATTCATCCAAGAATGATGGAATATGTGTCATTTGAGGGGTCTTTGATGCCCTCTAGTAAATCATCATCAAAAATAATAAAAGAAGAAATACTTGATTAAGGGTGTTACCTTCCCCACAAAAGCAAAAGAGTCGATACTTGTAGATCACATGATCATCTAATGGACTCAGGTTCACATGAAAATTCATGGTTATGTGAGGAATCCACATAAAGTACATAACCTATGGTGAATGTTGTAGATACCACCTCCACTTATAAGAACATTTCTATTATTGTGAAGGCCCTCTAGAGAACTGAATGGTCACCCTGGGACACATGGGTTTTTATTGGAAAGTGATTGAGAAACCATCCAATGTATTTGTAGTCATGTAAATGGGATGTTCTTAACAAAAAATATAGTCCAAGTAACTAGGGAATATCTGGATTTGAGATCCATATCCATTCGCGGTGTGTAATACCAGAATACAAGGGAAACCTCAGAGTGTAAGCCTCAATCAATGAAACTACAAATACACAAATTCTTGCCCTATTATGGATACGATGACTATTTCTTTTAGGTTTGAGTTCCATATTAGCCATCTCAGATTATCCTAATATCTAAGCCCCTTATCCTATGTAATGAAATTGATCACCTCTTAACCCTTGTTTTTCACAATAATCTTGGATCATTTTGGATTAGAGAGTATCATTGATCTTGACATCTACACTATACACCACATGGTTATAAGGGAAACATTAGTGCATAAACCCCAACTACATACATCATATAGCATGTACTTGATCAATAGGGAATCCTTCTTGGTGTAAGCCACTAGGATATCAATAACCTAGATGAAAATCATAATGTCCTTGAGATTGATAATCCACCTTATCCTATCAACATCGTAAGTGATAATTGAATATGATGACTTAGATTCCTACCATACTCATGTTATGTGGGACACCTTCTCAAGGATCGATCTATATGCCAAAATTACCCACAGACTATCCCAATACATAATCCCCATATATACATTCCATGAGACTAATCATCTATTCACCCTTTTTTATCACACTGAGAATAGCTCATGTGGTCTTAGGAAGATGAAAGGAACACCTCATTAAGCATCATGAATTTCCACTCTCCAGGGTGGTCCTAACATGTAATCCATAACGAGTATCATGGTACAAAAAACAATAATATAGTACAATATATGTTGGGGATAGTCCTAAGGGAATTATTGAACTATGATGACTCTAACTCCTTCCACAACCAAGATAAGTAGGACATATCATTAAGAACTGAACACAATCTTTTGGGGTCTTAGTTCCCACTCCTATTTCCTCTTCACAAGTTTCTAAAATGCATCATATACAGGACAACACAAAATGGATTAATCCCCTCCTTGTAATTTTAACTACATCCTCAAATAGAATCCCATTCCAAATCATTTAGTCATACATATTTGGAACATAAATCATCTACTCACTATTAGGAAAAAATATTAATAACATTGGATATATACATAAGGATTCACTAATGAGACCGCTCTCCCCTCTGTTAATCAATGAAACTCCCTTACATTGATTAATTAGAGAATTAACCAATGAATCATTTTTAGGATAATTAGTCCCATATCAGGATTATGAAGAGATGTATGAACATATCATAAATCATTAAGAGAGTCATATAGTTAGCAAAAATTACCAAAAAAGGGTGTAATGAGGTCGACCTCTTATCATGTTGACCAATGCATTTCCCTAAGAGCCATTTGGACTGAAAACCCATATGACCTATAGAATTTTCAAAGAATGTCTATACACATCTACAGATGAGGGAAACATTTGGTGTATCTAGGAAAACTAAAAATGGTGGCCTGAGGAGAATAACTCAATCCAAGATTCTAGAACTCGATGAAACAAAAATGGAAAACTGGACATGAATCTCTCCAATGAAAAAATGATTAGTTATTATACTACAGGAAATTTATTTTTCACCGATATTAAAACAATAATGGTGAACCTGAAGTGAATCTATCTAATGAAAAAATTATTCGGGATCTTGAGGTGGAAGTATGGGGAGATCGAGTTTTTTTTTGGCGAGTCCCCTGATGGTTGGTCTGAGAAAGAATAATATATTGTTTGGTTTTTGGGTAGGACATTCATTCCTTTAGTGATGTGAAAAATGGTTTAGGAGACTCTTATGGTAATGAAGGTAGAACTTTATCATTATAAATCCTCTTAAAATCATAGGATGAGACATATGGGTTTGACATTGGGGATCATGAGTTCCAAATGGTGACGCACCATTGTGGGAAATAATGGTTTGGTCGTGGGAGTATGCTTTCATTATAGTTTTTAGGTCTTTTCAAGGTGTTGTATTGTGTTATAACCTTGGTGTATCAAATATCACTTCCACTAAAGATGATTCGGATACACAATGTTTTTTATGAGTCACAACTCCATCATTATCATAGTGGTGAGTCTAACATCATCGATTGGGGATATATCAATGTTGATGATGATTCAACCTTAGAGAAGAAACCCAAAAACATCCAGGACCACCATGATAAGGTGTTTCAAAAGAGTTATATCCCCTTGGTTTGTGTATTGTGGTAGAATGGTGGCATGGAGGAGAGTACCTAATAATACGAGTAGTAGATGCATGATATGTACCCCGAGCTGATTGATGATTAGCTCTTATCATTTAATGTTGTTAGTTTAGTGGTTGCAGACAGTTTTTTTTTGAAATGCCATTATCTTCTTTTTTTATTGTGTTTTTCTATATTTTTAGTGGTATCTCCCCCATGAGTGTGTTTTCGAGACGGATACAATTGTTTCAGAGATTCAAATTATTACATTTATGAATCAGTTGGGATCATTTGGTGGAAAGAGTTTTGAGAGGTATCTCACAGTGTGGCTATTCTGTTGACCCTGTTTACTCATTCATTCTGGGTTGTTTTTGGATTCATTAGATTTAAAATGTTTGGATATATAAATGATACATGGGAAAATATGTATATGGACTAACCCTTTGCATGTTTTGAAGACTGAGGTTCTCGGAGGGGGCTCAGATGAATTCTGGAGGGACTCAACTGCTAAAAGATTAATGTAGAGAGATTTCACATCATGAATGAAAATTACACTATGAGAATATGGTTTTAATCATGTGTAATATTTCTTGTCCTCATTGAAAAATAAAATGTATAGGATATTATTTAAAATAAATAGCCTCAAGGAATTACACGTTGTGAAATAGGATTACACTTCATTTAATACCCCATAGCAATTTGTTTTTAAAAAAAATTATAGCCACACAGGTTTTCAAAATTTATGGCTATAGTGGAACTCAATCAATTCCCATTGACATAAAAACCTCAATTTACTATTTCGGGGATCCCTTTATCAAGGATCAATTCTTATCATCCCCCCAGGGATTTGTAACGATTATCCTTCAATCTAAGGTGCATTCTTCCCCCGTTCTGGTGGTTTGTCCTGGTATGGTATTGTTTTCCAATCTCTATCCTCACTAATATATTTATATTTCATTCCCATGTTTCTAACTGTGGTCCTATGGATTTTAATGATTCATTGGTGTCATGGTTCTTCTGTATGGATGTTGATCATACAAGAGAGGTGAATAGAGATCCATTGCATTGTCCATTATCGTACGTAGATCATCGATGAACTTTTGAGGGTGTGGATTCGTTACTTATATATTTATTTATGTGAAATTGTTGAGCTAGCATGATTTATCCCCTTGGAACATAATGAAATTGACCAAATAATTATTTTAATTGTATTAAAGAAATGGTATCAATTGAATAGTGTTGTTGTTGAATTATATCGTGATAAGAATTGGCCTCTTGATTTTATTGATTGTGTGATATATATGTTTTGATTGGTTTAGAATGTTTTTCTTGATGGAAATTGTTAAAAAACATAAAGATGGAATTTATTAGTAAGTAATTGGATAATTTATTTAAAGTGGCATGCTTGACGAATCTAGTTGTTGTTGTAATTTAATACTAATAATTTTTTTAGTTGTGTAGTTGTAATCAAATTGGTTCATAACCATGAATCATGTTGATTCTTATTGATAAAATAATTAGAGGTATGCTAAATTAATTATGTAATTAAATAGTGATATTTGTTATAGATTTTTTATTGGGTTTCCCATCATTGCGACCTATGATAATTAATTTGATAGTTTCAGATGGAATAAGAACCATTTGTGTGACAAAAGATAATGACAGTGTATGGAATGAGTTTCCCACATTCTTGAAAATCTATGTGGCCTATGTTTTGGAGTTGTGAGAACTCGTTGTTTTTGAAGGATGGATGCCTAATTTTTTCGTTGATAGCCCATTTCTATGTTTTTATCTTGATTCTTGTGATGTATCATGAGCTTGGGATGCCTAAGCCTGGAGGGATATAGTGGTAAGTGGGGTGTCTAGTCCTAGATGTGATGCAAGAATTTGATGGATGAGCCTAGTTGGCTATCATGGTATGAGGGGTAGGGAGGACCAGTTGTGGTGGTAGAAGTTCATTCCTGGAGTGAAAATGCATTGGTATATGCAGGTTCTTATTGAGAAGGACACACGAGATGATGGAATAAGATGACAGGGGGCTTACCCAGTGTTATCAAATCTGGATGCTTGTTTGAATACGTTGTTTGGATAGCTGTGATGTTGTTTGATTATCTACTTTTCTTTCCCCACTTCTTGAGGTAGACATAGGTGTTTGGTTACTCTCTTTACCTGGTAGGAAAAGATGCATCTGGAATGAAACGTTCTTTCCATGATTAGATCCTTAGAGTTGGATGAGTTTTCTATCCTTCTATATGTGGAGAAAAATAAACAGGTTTATCATATACTAACCATGTTGACCCCATTTTATTGGGAGATTAGATTGTTTTCGTAGATTACATGGTGATATGTTATGTAATTTCGTAAAATAGAAGAATAAATGTTTTACCCATGGGGTTGAAGCGTGCGGTGATTCAATACTAAGGTTGTAATAATGAGTAGTGATGTACTTGGTTTACATATTCATAAATACCATGGATATTTTTTGAGATTCTAATATATGAAATGTGGAAACTGGTAATGGTATATTAATGGTCAAATAATTAATTTACATAATGTGAAACTGCTAAAAATTTATAATTTAATTTAATGTACAATTCTAAATGGCTACATGATTATATGATATATGGTCTTAGATGTTTTATTCAAGTGTTTAAGAGACATTAATTTTAGTTCTGTATAATACTAGATTATTCCCATAGTGTTGTTTTTAGTTATATTATATCTTTTATTTTAGTTTCTATATGCAACTCCACTCAATTGTTTAGGGAAACTGACACCCCAATGATTTAGATACCTAAGGTGTAACGCCCCGACCCCAGCTGCCCAGAGCCGGTGCATTACTTTGTAACATTGGCATGATCACAAAAGATCAAGTCTCGAAAGACCGATTAGTTTAGTAGCCTTGTAAACACTAGATACATTAATAAGTCTTTCATTACATAAAAAAGTAAACAAACTACAATAACATGGTCTTCATAGTCCACACTCATATCCTCACTGACTATTCTTGCAAGTCAGTCATAATACACTTCTTCACATCCTGGAAAATATTAAAACATTGAAAGGGGTGATCTCAGATGCTCAGTAAGGATAACAATATTGCGGAAGCTTTTATAAGAAAACATAAGCATTTAAGGCAATGTATAACAAAAAAAGCCTTATTGAACTTGAACTTCAGCATAACATGGAAAATGTAAAATAAAATAATGCTATTACTTACTCACATGGATATTCTACTAGACAAATAATCACATGAAATATCAATAACCACTTTCATAATGAGGGAATGTATAATGCCAGACATTCTGAAACATTTTGTCAAGGCCTCGGCCAAGACGTCTAAAATGATTAAGGCCTCGGACAAAACCATAAATCAAATTGGGAAATGGCCTCGGCCAATTCCACATCTAGTTGTCTCATGAGACCTACCGATGCATCGAGGAGCTATAGCGGGCTCCACCCATCACATATTAAGTCCAATACATTCCTCATATGAATAGGTTTAAACATAACATAAATATTCGTATTAAAACTAGCATACGAAATGTAAACAATTTCTCCATAAACTATTGATGGTATAAAATAACACATCCACAGTCAAATATTTCACAAAATGTTCAATGGAAGTTTTGTATCATAAATCAATTTCAATTAAACTTAAAACCCATCAAAGGATGTTGACATGGATGAAATCAAAGCTATTTGAGAGAAATATCTCTCCTTTTTGAAATCATTTAAAAGTCCCATAATTATAAAATAATATATTTACTTTGAAAATATTATTATAAGATTGTTAGGGAAGCTTCTACGAAGTTATAATGGCGGAAAATAGCCGCACCCTTCGTATAAGTAAAAAAACATTCTTACCTTAAATTTGTCAAAAAGGTCAAAAAGTACATTGTTTGGAAAACGACAGTAAGATTCCTTTCAAAAACGTATAAGGGTATAAATGACTTTAACCCATTTTCCATTTAATAGTAAAAAATTTTTTAAAGACATTTTTAAGAAACATGGATGTGGATGATAACGAGGTCCCAGTAGATAATTATGTATAAACAACCTTGGATAATGAAGAGGTTGTGAAGTAAACCCTTACCTTGTACTTTTCCTTGGTTGGGGTAGGTTAACCTCCTGTATAATGGTGAAATAATTGTTATTAAATTATACAAGAATCATATACATTCATATGATATCATATATGATCTTTTAACATTGCTTTGTTAACAATATCTTAGATTTATCGTTGTTTCAGGTGTTAACTTACTCATTTTCTTTTATATGTTTTGTTATGTAAGTCGTGTTTTTCATGGATAGTTTGTATCTTATTCATATCCAGAATGATATCATGTCCTTAAACATTATTTTTAAATCATCAAATGATAATTATACTTGAATGGATACGACGGAGAATGAATCTCATCGCGTTCGTGGAGACGGTAGTCCGTACGTACGCACGAGCGACAATATCATTATTTTGATATTAAAATAATATATAATTGGATATTATATCATATATAAAGAATCATTATCATGTTATATTTATTATTTACATTAATTACATATCATTATTATACCCATCTAAATAATAATATATTGAATAACAATTACACCACGACGTGGAGACGGTAAGCCGTACGTACGCACGTATGGTGACATGTCATTAAAATGATGGGTAGAATACTGAATATGGTTGTTCCATATTTATAATAACATCACAGTATATAGAAGATACTGGAGTTATAACTTTAGAATTGAAATAATAAACAAAGAGGGAGTGGAAGAAGAAAGAAACTTGAAAGAGGGTGATGAAAATGTTACCTCTTCTTCGGGTTCTTCCTTTTGATTTGATCAAAAGGACTCCTTAGGATGGCTTTCTGACTAAAGTAAAGATTCTAGGATGAAGGGAAAGAAGTTGGGAGAGTATTTGGGCAGAGGTTGGCCGAACCAAAAGGCTTGGAAGTGTGAATAAGGTGGTAGAGGTGGGGGCCTTTTATAAGAGGAGAGGAGGGGCTCTTTTGGAAAGATTGAAATGTTACATTATTATACAATGATTTTCGGATTCTAAAGGTCCCACACTTATATAATTCGTGTCTAAGGAGATAAGGGTTCGAAATCTCCTCATCCAATAGGCTTTGGACAAGTTTAAGCCTTGGATATTTCATTATCTTCTCATTTTATTTAAGTCGTTAAATAATGAGGTCATCACTGCATCATAATGATGTCATATATAATTTAATTTATTTAATGTCTAAAAATTATAAAAAAATACTATGATGTAGGAAATCTTTTTATCTTTCTAATTAATATTTATAGTCAAAATTTGGATCTGTGTAACCCCACTTAAAAACTATTTTAGTAAACCAACTCATGTTTGTGTCAATTTAATTTTAACATTAAATAAATATATATTAATGTCATTTTCCAACTAAAGTGGCTCCATGGGGTCCCCAAGTTGACCCATGGGTTGTCTTGGTCGGCCATGACTCATCCAATAGGATTAGGACAAGTGTCAAGCTCATCTCATGTTATTAAAACATTATTTTTACCTTAAACTACACTAATTACCTCTAATCGCGATTAAGAACTTAAAAGTTACTATTCACCAAAAATTTATTTTAATCTCATTGAACCACATTTTACTTCTTAATGACAACCATGTATGTTGGATTTTTGAAAATCAAATCACAGAAGTGGTAATATTTCATTTTAACGAAAAATCAGTTTTTAACAACCACTTAGTGGTTTCACTATTCATCAAAAATTAAAGTTTTTCAGAATAAGGCCAAAATTTCACCATAAGCTATAATTGATATTCCGAATTCAAAAATGATGCCTATTTTACAAAATTCCAAACATATAAGTTGTATTAATTAATTTTATAATTAATTCCCGCTGTTACAACAAATAGCGTGTTTTTTAAGAAACAATTTATATCAAAAGATTGGCAATTGTTTATGTCCAATTTCAATGTTAAATTAATTCTAATGACCACCATTGGATAAAATGGTAAAAATATATTCTAATTATACTTTAAAACCACTAAATATTATAATTTATCACTATAAATTATTTTTATTAAAAAAGTTGTTTTTAAGTATTTTTCACTATTCATAAAAATTTAGAAGTTCTCATAAAAAAACAAAAAATTCAACATAGGCTAATTTCAATATTCTGAATCCAAAAATGAAGTCCATTTTGATAAATAAAATTTATAAAATTTCAAAAATTAGGTATTACTATTCACAACGGCTAGTTTAATTAGTTGTGGTGTGTGTTAGAGCTCGAGGTTGCGTACAACACACGCTATTGCATTATTCGAATGGAAACGTACAGTGGAAGCTTGGGGTGTTACATAAGGGGGTGTTTTCTCTAACATCCCGGTGGGAGGATGGAAGGAAGACTACCCCATTTGTCCCTATTATATCTCTTATAAGTTACTTTTTTTCTAGTATTCATGACTTTTTGTTTTCCCAATACATATATATAGAGGCATGTAAGGTCTTGTTGTTTTTTTACACACATATATTCCAGATATAGTTTCTAAAGGATTACTATAGGTATAATGTGTATAAGTTGTGATGGTTGAGGTTCTTACTCATTGTATGGGACGTAACAACATGAGGTATAATAACCAAGGTATGATACACATTATACGAGCTATGCTGGTTCTTGGAAACAACCTAGTTACATTTGGTTATATTGATGTGGTGTTTTGTTGTATGAGTTGAATGTTGTGGTGCTTTGACCATGTGTATACAAGCTAACCTTTTGGGAGAGATATGATTTGGATGTGCAAAATTGTGGTAGAGTGGAAAACTAATGGGTAAGTGATACTTGGGTAACCATGATATAATTTATTATATTTTATTCTCTTGTAAGAAATATGTGGTGACAGTATCCATAGTGAGGTTTGGAATATTTTATAAAAGTTAATGTGATAAGTTAGTTTCACTTGTTGTTCACTAGGCTTTATGATGCTTTGTTTACCTTTGCATGAGAGTCTACTTAGATGATTCTTTTGAGTATAATATTAAACATACCCTATGTATATATAATTTGTTTTTCCATTAATTAGGAGAACGATGGTGATTAGGATGGTTACTACTAGTTTGGGGGAGATTAAGATGGTTAATACAAGCATGGGGATTTTTAGGAGCTATTTGGACTTCTTGTTCATTTCATTCATTAATATTATTTGTTACATTCAGTTTTGTCTTTCATTTATATTACGTAGTGCATGAAATTATATTTTTTTATTTGGATTTTAATATATATTTTCGGATGAGTTGGAGATGGTTGGTGTATTTCTAATATATCTCTTCCACATGTGTTTTCATAGAGGGGAATGCCTCCCATAAGGATGTTTATTATGCCCTCAGTGCAATCCACCAACCCTGGGCCTATTGGAATGGGAAATCGAGAGTCACTATCTATCTTTTCTAATTTACGACCTAGAAGGGGTACATGAGGGGGGCGTGACATCTTACATCAGATGCTGAGTTTATAGTAATCTTGCAAGAAACCTTAAATAACATCCTGCTCGAATGACCCTATCACCATAGACACCAAAAGATTAATTTAACCTTTCATTGGTTTCTAAAGTCCCTATAAAAGGAAAATTTGACATAGTAAGTGGTGAAAGTTCCCCCTTAGAGGGTTTCAGGTCCACAAATACTATATCATATTTCTTTAAAAATTGAGGAAAATGGCCAATGGTTGATGATTATGTACATGTGGCCACTTCTAGTGGTTTAGATACCAGCCCTATGAATCCATATAGTGTTCTTGATAGTGACTATATTCTCCCCACAAACCTTATCGGGGTCATATATATAATCCCATAGATCCAAGAACTTCTTAACCCTAGTGACTGCATCTAATACTTCTAGCCCCAACATCACTCTTCATTGACTCAGACAGCATGGGAAGACATTGCCTCTTATCAAGGCCTCTCAAAGACAGATAATAATAATGGGACCCCAAGATTTCTATATTAATTATAAAATTTATACACCAATTTTGAGATGGATGAAGATGAGGCTATCCTCATGAGAATCCCTCTTGCATATGAGGAAGGTATTTCCACCACCTTCGATTAACCCAGGATGATAAATCTAGGAAACGAGGATGTCCATTGGACAAATCTGATTAGTTCTACCATAAACCTAAAATATAAATATATGTATATTGAATTTATAACGAATCATCGAAATGTGTTCTCATGGAACTATATAGAAATCCTTGGATTGAACTGGGATATAGCTACGCACCACATCAGGTTACCCGATGAGCATTATGTATTCAAGCAGGCACCCAAGATGACACACCCCACTAATGACACCAATATGGAATCAATGATTAATATTTTTATCGAATATAACTTCTTCCAAGATGTAATATATCTCTGATGGAAATCCAACATCATCACCATCAAGAAAAAGGATTGGCATATTAGGGTCTGTGTTGATTTCAAGGACCTTAATTATAATTTCCAAAAGGGTGATTTCTCATTCCCGATCAATGAACTATTTATTGATGCAACTACTATTTTCCAATACCATTATTTAATTAATTGATATTTAGAGTACAATATAATAAACATTTCACCTGAAGATGAAAAATAAAATTCCTTTAGAGTACCTCTAGGGATTTTCTTCTATCAGGTCATGCCTTTTGGTTTGATGAATTTTGGAACCACATATCCATATTTCATGAACTATTTCTTTAATCAATTTCTAGGAAAGATATACATATGAAATTTCGATGATTTGGTGATAAAATATTGGCATTGGTGTGATCACATCACATTAATTCAATCAATTTTTTACAAACTATGACATTACAATCTGATGATAAATCGATCGAAATGTTCTTCTGGGGTGACGTTAAGGAAATTACATAGCATTGTGGTATGCCAACATGATATTGAGGTCGAAAGGTAGGGGACATGTTATATATTAGGAATGGAACCTCCATGAAAATACATAGAACTGAGGGGGAACAAATAAAGCCTCGTTTACTTTCAATAGTTCATTCCCAACCAATATGGTAATATGCTCCCCTTCACTAGGCTATTGAAAAATGATATCACCTACCAATGGGATGATGATTTCCAAAATCCATAAAAAATCAAGTAGTTTCTACATAACACACAATTAATTATTATTCTAGTGGAAGGGATGATAGTAAACATATGCATGGCCTCCATGGAATACTCATTGTGTGACCTCATCACACAAAAGAATACTGTATGAAAAGAGAATAATATCTATTACCTGAAGAGACCCAATGCTTGACATACATGGACATTACATTAACTTTGTGGAATAATTAATACATAACAAAAATAGACACACAAGGACTGTAATAGTTTAGTTTCTTTGGAAACGTGGAACATAATCTTCTAATCATGGTTCAAGATCTTCAACATCTCCCATAAAGATCGTCCCTTTTTTTTTACCTAAAACCATTCTTTATATACTGGGGAAAAAAACATATAAAGGTTGAGCTCAAATGATAATTAAGGGTAAGCATAGAGAAAATAAAACAAACCCTGTGCATTTGAACATCAAAACCTGAACATAATATTTAAACATCAAATTCTTGAGCAATGACATAAAACATGACAGTACATAAGGAATAGATCGTAATGGAACATCAATAATGATAAAATAGCATGGGAAAAAAACATTTAATTGTGGCAACCATTAAGCACATGATATGATTTACATAGTAGCCAAGGCATTTCTTCCAAGACCATCATAGTGGGCAAAGTCCCTTTTTGAATCGAGTTCAATCCTCGTTCCAGTCCTGTATTACTGAACTGGATTAAATTACCATACCATCCATGTCTAAATCATGAGATATAAATCGTTACCCAATTCATTGGTTGGAGATATAGTTCCCACCAATCTCATAATGAAATCATTCTTACTTCTGCCACAACATAAACATTAACCATTCATCATAACCCAAAGAATATAAATGGGTTTCATAAAAATCATGCAATCATAACATAATCCATATAAAACAAATGGAGATCATTTCATTATAAGAAAATTGAAACCATACAAATCATAGAGACATTATACTTTAAACAAACACATATGAAATAATGTCATCTTTGATGGAAAATGGTTTTAGTAAAGCACTTGAAATAATTTCTTGAAGAAAATATCCTTTCTTCTTGAAAATAATTTTCATTTCAAGAAATTCCAATCAATTTTAAAAGAAACGTATTTTGTTGAATATAGATATGAAATATTGTATAGTATGCCTCATGAAAATATGGAGTTATGAAACCATAAAAATCTGTGCATGCCGTATATGTTAAAAAAACATTCTCCTCGTACTTTTGCTGGAATGTCAAAAAGTACCTCGTATGGTAAACAAAAAAAGATTCCATACATACAATGTAGTAAAAGAAAAAAATGGGTTAAACGACATTTAAAAATACGTGAAAACATTTTTATAATACATGGACATGGATGATAAATATAACCCCAGTAAATTCGTACGTATAATAAATCTCTGATAAAAATGAGATTGGAAAATTATCCCTTACCTTAGGTCTGATATGCTTCATACGTATCTGAAACTCCTATATAATGATTTAAATAATTTCATTGAATTATTAAAATAATCATCTTCATTTTTATGATATTATATATGGTTCACTTATGACTTTATAGTACCTGTTCTTTTGAAAATTCATGTTAAAGAAGTGTTTTGGGTAAAATCGTTTTATTTATCGTACATGTTTGGACTTGTTGTTCTTGATATTATTATTACCTATATCATGATTTACTTACTTCCAGAATTCAAATCCTGATTTATATATCATATATATTCAGTATATATATATATATAATAGAAAGATAAATGAAATGAAACACACCATTCATGGAGATGGTAGGCCATATGTACGCATGAACGATGTTTTCCTTTTCTTATTGACTTTAATGGAAGTAAGTAGATGTCATATATATATATATATATACATATATAAAATAGCATTATAATGTCATATATTTCATTATTATTCATTATATATACTTAATAATCATTCTTGAGTGGTTAACATGGAGAATGTATCTCATAAAGCCGTGGAGACGGTAATCCATACGTACGCACGAGCGATGATATCGTTCTTGTATTTATTGAATGGAATTGGAGTGAATGATATAATATCATATAATAATTATGATTTAATAATAATCATATTTAGTTATTCTTTACACCATTATACTCATCCATTTAAGGTGGGGGTGGAAAAACAGATTACACCACGGCGTGGAGACGGTATTTTGTACGTACGCACGCACGATGATTTCATTTTCTGTAGGATGGATAGAAGGTGAAATGAGTTTGTTTCATATTTTTAATAAAATATCATTATTTTAGGGATACTGAAATTATTACATCATAATGAAACCACTAAAGAAGAGGAATTATAAGAAGAAAGAAACTTGAATGAATCGGTAGAAGTTATTACCTCTTTCTCGAAGTTCCTCCTTTGAACTTCCTCTCAGGGCACTAGAGTTGGATTTTTTGGAAGACCAGTACCTCTATAATGATTCTAGGGAAGTGGGGAAG
Source organism: Viscum album (assembly GCA_963277665.1). Classification (NCBI taxonomy): domain Eukaryota; kingdom Viridiplantae; phylum Streptophyta; class Magnoliopsida; order Santalales; family Viscaceae; genus Viscum; species Viscum album. The sequence continues at coordinate 911,916,372 of OY728148.1, forward strand.
TAAAATGGGGGTAGGTTGGCCGAGATTATTGGCTGAAAAGTTTTTTAGGAGGATAGGTAGGAGGTGCCTTTTTATAAGGGACGAGAGGGGCACATTTGGAATTATAAGAAATATTAATTTATAATAAATTCCATCCCCACAGAAAAACATCCAAAAAGACTCAAATACGAGTATTAGATGATTTAATGTTGTAATCTCATCAACAAATAAATTTTGACATGTTTTGAATTTATTTTAAACATTATCATCTTGATTTATCCTTATTTAATCTACTTAATTTTATTTGTTGTAAAAAGATTCTAAATTTTAAATTATAATAAATAATTACTTATGTGTTGTGAATTTTCCATAATTGGATAATTTATGAAATTTGGGAACATATGAATTTTAATTTATAATTTTTAGATATTTTTGTAATTTTTAAATAATTTTATATTATGTTATTTTTATAAAATAACAATACTGTCAATTTTGACACTATTCATTTATTTGATCTAAATAAAATCCTCATAGAAGTTATGTTCGCACTAAAAGCATTAATAGATTCATAAAATGTAATATTTATCTCTAAAATTAGTGGAGAACATTAAATAGATCATATAATTTTTATTTCAATTTTTTTAAAACTTTTATTTGGTATATCTCTTAATAAAATAATTATTACATCATTTTTGTATAATAATTTAATATACTTATTTATTTTGTAAAAACATAAAATAAAATACAATGATGAATATAAATATAATTAAATTCCTAATAAAGTTCTTAATTGAATTTATCATTTTAAAATCAAAACATTTAAATTGTCATATTTATTAAATTATCAAGCTGACATCTTTGACATCATTTAAAATAAAATAATATAAATGTCATAATATTTTTTATAAGGTTTTAAATGGTCCAAAAATAGAACCATGGATGTTTAGGGTATAGATATACTCAAAAAATAATTTTTTGTCAAGTTTATAGTCCTTTTTATAGGTATTGTTATTCTAATAAAAACTATATTATTGATTTTTCACTAAATAAACAATTTCTGCATCACTATTGTGTCACCATTAATGACAATTATTTAATCCCTAAATATTCTAAAGAAAATATCATAATTTAGATAATTTTTTAGCTTTCTGGATACTACTCATGTTCGATGTTTCATGAAGTGTATCAGTATATTAATATATTTATACTTATAATATTTAAGAGAGTGACATGTTGTCACTTTCTTTGGTTTTAATAATAATTTAATTATTTTCATGGTCAAAGTTACATAAAATTACTCTAATAAGACCATTATGTTTTATGGGTCGACTTTATGTTATCAAACATAATTTTATAATGTGTTTGGATAATTTTATAATCTTAGGTTTACCATTAATTACCCGATTTATTATTAACTAAAGTAAATAAAAATTACTGTAGTTTCAATTCATAGTGCCCAAAAATAAAAAGTGTCCAATTAACATAAATTGGACATACTGATTCCATTTATGGAATACATTTTTTAAAATTCAAAACATATAAGTTTTAGTATTTAATTTAAAATTAATACCGCTATTAAAAAAAATGAGTTTTAAAAGTTAAAGCATTGCAGAAGATTGAAATTATTTTACCAATGAATTCAATGTAAAATAAATGCCAATGACATACATTATATTAAATGGTATAAATATATTATATTTATAATTTAAAACCATTAAATATTATAATTTAACCACACAAGTTATTACGATGAAAAAAAGATGTTTTTAATTAAAATATAGCTTGTTTTTACTATTTATTAAAATATGAAAGTTGTCAGAATAATATGAAAAAAATTTAAAAAGTAAATATTAATATCTTGATTCCAAATAAGATTCTTATTTTGTCAAATTTAACTTATATACATTTTAAAAACTAGATTTAATGTGGGTGCTCCATCAAAAGGGTGCAAAATTTCATTTTTTTAAAATAATTATTTTACCCGAAAAATTTATTTTTTTCTTATTCCATGTTCTATAAAATGTGTATAATTAATAATAATGTCATAAAATTCAAAATTCTTTTTATACTATTCATAATCATTAGTTCATAAAAATATTATAATAATATTTCATTATTTAGTGAAACCCGATATTGCGTAAAACACGCGCTATCGAGGAAGGTTGTGATTGCATGTAATCCAAGCCAAGTCAGGATTTCGTGTAGTGCAAGATCCTTTTGGTGTAGAGTACAACACAAGACATCAATGAAATTAAAAAGAATAATTTTCATAAAAAATTGGGGTGTTACATTCTACCCCCCTTAAAATGAATTTCCCCCTCGAAATTCGTCGGGGATATAAATGGTTTACTACTCGAATGTTTCTTTAATAGAAACCCTCATCGTAAAAAGGAATAACAAAACATATCATTAAAAACTAAAGTATGAAACATAATGGTTACCCAAATTAACTAATCAATGGGTTTCCAAAAAAGAGAACATTGGTGAAAATATGGATATGGTAGTGAAATCTAACCATCATGTTTTGATGGATAATAGTAGAGAACATGGATATGAAAAAGCCAACAATCCTAAAGCAATAAATTTGTGATGATTTATGGTACCATCTCACTCATCGAATATAAGGATAGTAGGACAAAATTGTATTTGTATTCAAGATCAATTCCCTAATGTTTAAGAATTTTTGAATTAAGAGAAATAATTACTTGATTTTGGAACAATATTACTGTTGTTTGGGCCTTGAACTATTTCCACATCATCTCTTTAAATAAATTATGTTGAATTTGTCTTCTGTGAAGTGTTAGCAGATCATGCGATATAATGATAGGTCATTCCATTTATCTGAAAAAAAGTATAGTAAATGTAATTTAATATTCATAAGTCCATCTATAGTGTGATTAATCATATATGGTTGCTAAAATGGACTTATACTTCATATATCATATTGCTTAATATAATAAAACTAGCTTCTCCTAACTAGAGACTTCCTGTAGGCCAGTGGTAGGTGATAATGGCCTTTCGCACTTCGGTTGTGGGTTCGATTCCCAAAACCTTGTCCTACGCGACGGGTTGTCGCCCGTTCTGCATGTTATCCCTTTTCATGAACTAATCTATAATAACAATCCATTAATAATATCAAAAAAAGTTCTTGTCCTTACACAATACTAACTTATGTACATCATAATTCATTCCAATCATAAGGCTTTTCTAAAATACTTCTATCCAATCTCATAGTATAAAGAAAACAATTACTTGAAATTTTATCTAACGATCATGTAAATACCATCATTTATCCCCCATATATCATAATATATATCTTTTTGGTCACATTCCAAACATGTTAATACCTTAATCATGTATTCTATTGAAACATAAATTTCCATAAAACCTTAGTGAAAACATGAATGCTATCAAAAGATAACTCCTTCCACATACCAAAATCCCTAAAATTCAATATACTCAAACCATGATATCACATTGTTCTTACATCGGTCATGAGATCAATAATACTATCAGGCATCTCATTATCTCTTTATCCCTTCATTATGTGCATATCATCTACATTACAAAAATATTTCAATATCTTTTCATGGTTACTGTACCATATAATTATTGTAAACTAATACATAGATATTAAAAATTCCATGATGCCATAAATGAGATTCCATTATCCCATTACATAGACACTTAATCATTACACAGCATCATTGTCATACTAAACATCACAAATAGTGATCACATCTGACATCCCATTATCCTTTTACTTAAGTGGTTGCTCACGTTGATCATCATTAACCCTTGGATTAGGGAATCGATTAATATAATTCCCCATTTCCTTGCACTTGAAGCATTGATGTGTTGGTAGTGCATTCTCTACAGTATTTTCTTTATTCACATCAATTTTCTTTTGTTATTATTTTAGATACATTGATTAGGTTTTAATAGTAATTACCCTTCATGTAGATTCCTTTAAAAGATCTGGGACCGAAATTTTCCATTAACCATCTTCATCCCCACATGTTGGTTTACAACATCTCTTTCCATACAATGCTTTATATGGTGCCAATTAAATGCTTCAATAGAAACTATTATTGTTGGAAGACATAACCAAAGGAAAACATTGATACCACATAACTTGAAATCATGTGCCCATGATCTCAAAAATTCTTAGAATGATTGTATCATCCTTTCTAATTGCCCATCACTTTGAGGGTGATAAGAAGAACTCAATAAATGCTCATTATCTAGTGATTTATGAAGAAACCTAGAAATCAACCCTTTCCCCCATGAATTATTTCAGGAAATGCATCAATCTCTATTGAAGGAACTCATTCAAATCCATAAGAAAATATGAAAAATAATTTTACATGCCCTCATGATCAATAATGTCTTCATAAATCGACAATAATCCAATAAAATATGCATTTATAGAAGAGAATCATGATTGATGAAAATCAAAATATGCACTCTGAACGACCCACAACAATGACTCGCAAAGCCACATGGCACCATCCACCATCACTGCTTCTATCCTGGATTCACACCATACATGCCCGTTTGAATTTGTGAATAGTTGGGGAGGAGAGGCCAATAAATTCTCCAGGACAAACTCTATGAGGGGCTGTATTGTTTTTATCTCAGAGCTTGATGTGACTACACATGGAATAGATCATGGATTCTCACACTAACAGTCGATCATATTTATCTGAGAAACTGATTAAACAATTGTACAACCTTCCATCCGGTACTATACTAGTGGGTAGGGAGAGTATTCTTGCGCTAGGCATGAGACACATCACATGATAATTTTTAGATCATGTGAAGTGTCTCTAGTGTTCTATGAGAAGGACATGTCAAACACCCACTAGATCATGTAAAACTCATGATAAACTGACATTGAATAGAACCACAACTTCTGTAATAAATAGACATAATAAATAATAAATATTGAAGACTTAAATCGAAATGTTGTTTCAATCCCATGTGTGATTTGCATGAGCCTCCCAAATACACACAATGTCACCATGAAATGTCGCCTATATCTCTTAAATCACATTCAACATGATAATTGGATCATTCGAATCCCTACAGACATGTAAATTTTTACCCCTTAGAAATACAAAAATAGTATCATGGAAATACCCATGTACATGCCGCCCAAGCCACATGATGACCTTCAGATGCATCGCCTCACTCATATAATGGTGCTTGTAAATGTGTTCCCATGTCTCACTGAAGAACCCATGGATTACAATGGGATATCACAATGTCCTCTAGATGTATTATCTTGGATTCTTGAATCCCTCTAAGGATATCATCCCTGACATGAGACATCATCTAGAATTTTCAACACATTATCATAATTTAATTAGGGAATATTAAAGGTTTATCATGTCATCCTATGGATATATCGAACAAGATCTTATGAAACTATATAGACATTATGGGTTTGTATCATGATGGATTATAGGGATTTTATCCCAGACATGTGACATCCTTCAAACCATGTAACATCTAGTCTTGAGACACCCCACATATGTATCAAGACAAGTCATGTGATGGCTTCTAGGACAGGACAATCAGGTCATGTTATGTCCTCTACACAGTTCAATTGGTTTATTTTACACCCTCTAAACATGAAGGCCACGTCCCAAGGTAATATATAGATTTGACAGCATCATCCAACCCTGGTGTGTCAGCCCTGAGAATAAGGAAAACATCAGTGTGTAATCCCTAATCTAAGGAATGATGATGACTCAGATTCCTACCATATTAAGGATATGTAGGACACCTATTTGAGGTTCTAGTTCCATATAGACAATCTAGGGTTATCCCATATCTTAGGTCCCTTATCTAGAACAATGAAAATAATAACACTATAACCCCTATTTCTCATAATGAGCATGGATCATATAGGATTAGGGAGTTTCACTGATCACGTCATCTACACTATACAACACACAATTATTTGGTAAATTTCATTGTGTAATCCCCAATTACCAACATCATATAGAATTTACTCAATTAATAGGGAATCCATCTCAGTTTACGCATCTAGGATTTTTGAAACCTCAAGAATGGTCATAATGTACTTGAGTGAGATCATCCACATTATACTATAATTATGATAAGGGAAAAAATAACTATGATGACTCTGATTTTTTCCTTACTCAAGATACGTAGGATGACTTCCGAAGGCCCAATAACTATAACAAATGCTGCAAGGATTTTCCCTCTATATAAGTTCCATATCTACAAGACATGAGACAAGTCATATATCCCCCCTTTCTTTTCACACCGAGCATAACTCACATGGGCTTAGAGAGATGCAATGAACCCCTCATTATGAAACATGAATTTCAACTAACTAGGGAGATCTGAGAATGTAATACCTAATGAGTTTTATGGTAAAAACACCCCATATATAAGGGAATATACTTTAGGCCTAGTCCCAACAACATGATTAAAATACAATGACATTGATTCCTACTATAACATAAATACATATGACGTCTCATAGATAATCAAGCTCAAAAATTTTATGTCTCATTGTCGGTACCTATGTCCCCTTCACATGAAGCTAAAATACATATGATTAATGATCGATGGGGGTTTTAATTTTGGTAATTAGTAGGATATGTATGATTCATCATAATGACTCAATCCCCTCCTTATAATATTAACTTTATCCACATGTGGCAGTGCATTAAGATGCATTTGGTCATACAACATCAGCACATAAAGCATCTACTCATTGTTAAGAAAGTGGATGAAGAACCTCATATACATATATATGGATTAAATAATGAGACCACACTCCCCTCTATTCATTATGGATACACTATTCATTTTTTAATGAGAGGATTAACCAATGTGTTTTTTTATCTGGGTAATAGTTAATGTATCCAGATTATAAAGAGATTCATGAACATATCATAGATATATAATAGAGTCATGGATTAGGAAAAAAATTCCAATCAAAATGGAGATATGAGCCTAAAATACCGTCATATCAACCAATATATGTCCCCAGGAGTCACTGGGCCTAAACACCCAGATGACTACTGACCTATGGAATGGCGGTCTATACACAAGGAACCATTGGGAGTATCTGGGAAAAGTGACTATCATGGACAGATGAGAAAAACCCATTCTATACATCTAAGACACGATGAAATATGGGTACCTCCTAGGAATTCCACTAGATTTATGTACAAATAATTTCATAAATCATGTCTATTGTATATATCATGTTATTAATTGCTGGAGCCCAAGGAGAGTCATCCAATGGATCACATGTCCTGATACATCACTCTAAATCCAAGGAGTGAAACCAATGACTTTAAATTTTATAGTGTAGGATAATGGATCATATATCACCATGTAAGGTATCAACTATTATATATGGTCCATGATAAAATGTGGTTATCTCGCATGGAAATGTTCTCAATAATTCTGAATGCGGCCTTCTTCATTGTCAATGTCTTCCTTCGGGAATCCAAGGTGGGATGAAGTCGTAACATTCTTATAAAGATGAAAGTGTTTAATATACAATATTGACATTATATGTATATATATATATGTAATCTTAATTCGACATTTTTCATGTAATAACTCTACCAAAGACCATTTACATCGGAACATTCCAACACCTTTTTATTATATTGAAAAAGTGTCAAAGAGGGGCATGAAACCATATCAATTAAAAAGTGATTGGGCCAATGTGATTTTAGATATTTCATTTAATGAATTAAGATCCATTTATTAAAAAATAATCACCTACCATGATCAAAGTTCAGGTTAAATACATCCAAACATTTTTTTGGGCAGTCATGAAATTTATCACCACAAGGCATAACATTGAAATCACACAAATTGGGTTGTTAGTGTTGAGGTATCTACATCCAACTGTTTCAATTGGTCTCACAATGGAATTGGATTAAAATTTTGAAATCTTAATTTAAATAATTTTAATTTTAGGAAAAACTAAAAAAACTGATGTGTGACCCAATAATAATAACACCTAAATATTCATACATTGAGGAAAAATTTCTAGACCACCTACCTTATTCTTTTAATAGAGAAATCATCCAGTATTAGGTGATTATTCATTAAATATGGAATGAAATGGGAAGGATATAAAAATAAAATAAAAATAGTATATATTAGATTTCCCAAAATATGACCAATGGTGGTGAGACTAAACATGAAAGGATGTAATTGGACTATTGTTGTCACTCTATGGAATAAATGGGAAAAATAGTGGTCTAATCACAGTTCATTTGAAAGAGAAGCCTCAGATCATAGATTGTGGTGGAGGATGAGTTATTCATGTGGGAGGGGATACTGTGCATGATAAGTGAATGGAATCAGTATAGAAATTATATTTATGGATAGATTGAAAAAAAAATCATCAATTCAACCCCACCTTATGAGGATTCATGGTTGGACTAATCCTTCTCCAACCATGCAAGAATGACCATCCCAAGGAACCCATCAGATAGGATACGTGTAAACTTATACAAACTATGGAAAACTCATTAAAAACACCTCTATAATGAGATCTATTTCTAGAAAATATATGTTCCTCCTGGGTTACATAGGTAGAGTGAACTATATTCCCACATACTATGCATTTCCCACCATGTACAATTTGAACAAACAATATAGATTTGGAGACATGGTTTATAATAATAGTGTGTCACATTATTTTATCCAAAAAATTAGGGCTCAAGGATTTGAACAATCCTTAGAAACCATCACAACCATCATGAACTCTTTAGGAATTAAAAGATTTTATAAACTAAATAATTAATCTAAAACGAAATGGTTTTGTACCTCACAAAAAGAAACCACAATCTTACAATTACTACCATGGACTTGTTTTCTCATACGTTTATAATCTAATGCATGATGACATATTGATGAGTTTTTTAATTTTAGAGTTTGATAATTCCCCATTTTTATGTTTCTATTAAATAGGTTAAGAATATGGGTACAAATTATGAGAATATTAAAACAGAGTCCATTGTTTCTGATATTGGAGAAATTTTCATAAGTATTCAAAAATAATTTTCTTATGTTCATAGTCCAGAAATTCACAATAAATTTATATTCATGTATTGGGAGATTATTTGTGGCATGAAAATTTTAAATTATGAATGAAATTTAAAATTTTTATATGAATAAATAGTCTTAATTATAATCATTTTTCTTTTATCAAAAAAAATTAAATTTTGAGGTAAAAAATTAGTCACCACATTGAAGGTATGTTAGGGTTATATGAGTTTTCCCTTGTGTAAAAGAGCTTCAACATATTAAAAAATGTCAAAAATGAGTGGTTGAGGTGCTAATCGAGAAAAAGCTATCACTTCTCAATTATTTTACACTTTTTATTCTATTTTTCAGGTGAAACATCTAATTATTTAGTATAGGAGAATATATTAAAAAATAAATCCCTTTACTTATAAATGGTTCCTTCTACCACCCTACTAAAGTTAACATAAAAATTTGATGTTCCCCTTGAACTCATACCATTTTACTATACCTAGAATCAGATTCACCTTCCCCAAGTCTTTGTTGACAATATGTGGTCCAAATTCCTTCATTTATAAGAAGTGATTCAATAGAATGTTATAATTCCCATGGGATGTCAAAATCACCCTATAAACTTCTCCATAATTATCTTTCTCCTCAAAACAAATTTTATAAATTTTATGAACTATTTTTGAGTGGGGTCTTATCTTTATCTATAATGTATTGGATAAGGATTTATATATCATGATATAAAAATTGAATGTAATTTTTGGCACTCGATTCAACAATGGAAAATGAGTTCTGATAGTCGATTCAATGAAAAAATTTTAGTTATGAAACATGAGATAACAATGGAACCTGGGTTTTTAAAATTTAGTCAATAATAAAGTATAATTTATGATACCAGTGTAATTAATAGACCAATAGTTATAATTCCCATGTCTGTATTGTGTATAGAATTGTTATATTTAAGTCACCAATGAGTGATAAAAAGTAATTCCTTAGATACACTGAAATAGGTCACAATATTTTGATTCCTGATCAATTGTTTAATTTTTTCCATTGATAAATTTTATTCCAAAGGTACATGTTATTTGACAATTCCAATAAAAGACCCATATTCATGTAGCATTATTTTTTTATTCTCATTGTCTCATGAATATTATCTGACACAATTATACCATATTACATGTCTGTTCAGTTGAGGGAATATGGCCACATATCATGACTAATGGAAACAATATTCAATGTTCAATTTAATTAGATATTTCTCCAGCAGTCATGTTTTTTATAATGTTTGTGATCTAACTTGATGTGACGTATTGATGATTTTTTCTATTTCTATGATTTTATGATTCCCACAATTATATGTTTATTTTCCCCATGTTATGAAGATTAGTACAAATTATATAGAGTCCATAGTTAGTATAGTGTGGACTAATTATAGATAAATATTCAAATTTTTTGTAAAATATGTTTCTTATGTAGGTCTTCCCCAATGATACTAAACTATTGGATTTTAGGATTATCATAATATTAGTGACATTTAATTTTTAACTTATGGGAATGATGTGAATTAATGATATATTCATCTTGGGTAACATTATATCGTTCTAAAGAAAGGTTCAATTAATTTTTAGGATCAATTTAGTTATTTTTTAGTATTAGTTCAGTTTTTATGGGGATTCTGTTGAGATGACATTAGTGAAATCCCTTGGGATAAGTCGAAGTATGTTAAAAAATCAAGAAATCTTGGTAATAAAATTACTAGTTTTTATAGCAATGAAATCCATCTATGGATAATACAAGTGGATGTAGGTTATATAACAAATTTACTAAGTAAATTAATATCTAAAAGGACGGTTTATTATTAACTCAACCATCATTAGGTGCATGAAATACTGGCCTAACTACACACCTAGTTTGAAACTCTAGAAGGATTTAATTTGGTGAATCATGTTCTCTTTATGATCCATTATGGTCGATTTAAATGGATTGTAAGGATGTAATATATATAAAAACTTTTGATAGGGAACAAAATAAGAGTATTTCTATGGATAATGTAGGTAAAACTGAAAGAGATATAGATAGGTCTAATTATCTAAAATTTTAAATGAAAAAATAACAGTTCCAAATGAAGTGTCATTAGAGAAGTCATGCTAGAATTAATTTTTCATATTCATAACATATTTTTATCAGATTTTATTAGTGTACACAACAATTTTGGATTTTTTTAATTTTTTAGGAAGAGTACCAATAAAATTATGTTTGTAAAATTATATATTTATTAACACTTGTAGAATATATTTGTGGTAAATAGTTTACAAGTAATAAATATGATTGTATGCTTTATATATATCACCATAAATTATATATTGAGTCTTGTGTATATTTTATATGGTCATATATATTTTCATATGTTTGTAACAATTAAAATTTTGATGATGTAATTTATTTATGGTGGAATGTAATACAATAAAATTTTTTATGAATTCCCATTTAAATAAATACTTTGCAGAATATAAAAATTCCCATCTTACATTTTACATGAAAAAACATTCATACATTAAAATAATTTAATTGAAGTTTATAGTAATAATAAATCCTTTAGTTTATTGGGTAAAAAAGTTACCACAATGTTATAAAAATGAATTATGGAGAGGATTTGACATTGAATAGCATGTGAATTGGATATGAGGCACATTTATCGGAATATGTATATGAGGTTTTGTCCCTTGTGTTTTATCCAGACCAGGTTGAATATATACTCTAATAATTATAATTTTATAGAAATCATTTTTGAGAGACATCTATAATCATTGAAATCTATGTACGATCCATGAGAAATGATTTGGAACCCCTAACATCCACTAAAACGCAACTTTTAATTAGTTCTTATATATAGATACTTTAGGATTATGTGTTTCCCCCCCACCATCCAAACATACCCCTCCTTGGATGGCATGGAAGTTTGAGAGATAATAACCCCTAGGTCCCACCACCAGAAGGTCTTTGGTTATTGAGTAGCAGTGATGGTAAACAAATCTCACAAATGGGATGCATTTCCCTGTATAATATATGATCATGAGATAGAATAAATCAACCACAAGAAACACTACGAAATAATATAAAAATCAAACCAATAAGCATCCCACATTGCTTATAAAGAATAAAAATATATAAATTTTTTCAAATAATTACATAAATGAAAAGTCTTGTAATGGCTAATCAACATCTTATTGAAATATCAAGATAGTAAATTTCCACCATAGTTTGATACATCCTCCTAAAACCAGGATGAAAATATTATTTATAAACAGGGTGAGTATACATGTATAATGGTTAAGAGAATATAAAAATTATCTCATTCACTTGTTAAGAGAGCATACCAATGTGCTAGTGACCAAGCTACAGAACCAAAAACACATAAACATGTCAAATAATAAATCACATTCTAACTGTCGAAAGACCATAAGATAATGAATCCAAGTACAATAACATAATAATAATCATATCAATAAAATAGTAGTCCACACCTCATTCCAACTTCTTATCCACTCTCACACCCAAACATTGGATTTCATAGTTCTCCTATATCGTCTATAGAGCATACTACATGTAAAAACATAGGATGACACAATAAAACTCTCTCTAAAACACTTGGGACAACAAATCACACCTATACTAAATACACATGGTCTATCCCATCACATAACAACATAAGAAACTATGTTCATCACATCACACCAAAACAAAATAAATGTGGGCCATCACATAACTACATAACCTGGATAATAGGGTATCATGAACAAGAAGTAAATAAAAATTTTACTCTACTTGTACCATGAATGTACCCCACCATTGGATATATCATAAAATATAAACATAGTGAAATTTTGACTTATGGAAACAATAAATCAGGAATATCAAAATCAGAAATATGAGAGAGTGGGGAAGAGAAGGCAGACAGTCACCCATCCTCACCTCAAGGATATTGGAAAAAAACACACAAAAACATTTGGTTTTTAGATTTTATGTTCATTGTTAGTGGGGGTTAGTGTCTAATTCACAATAAATGTATATGGTATATATATAAAACAACACTCAAACCCATCCTATGGGTTGAAAATATGTATACTATCCAATTCACAATATCATTATTATGTATCATAACCTACACCACATTCATCGCCACAATAAATTTCACAAAACCAAAAAATTAACATAAAATCAATGTAATACATCCAACCTTTCCTTTAAAGATAAGACAATTTCTAGATTTCCCATTACCAATGAATTTGAATTAACCATACCATTTATTTGACATTAAAACATCCACCCATTTGATCACACTTCCAATATTATTACAAAACATTATTAACTATCTCAACCCATGTCATTATGATTTTCAATTTTCAATTTGATTACACTAATACCCATGAACCATGAAGAACAAACCATAAAAACATCCCTATTATTCCAATATGACCCACATTGCTAGGATTTCACATCACCACCACTTCTCATCACAAAGGATGCATTGAAACCATTTCCTATTACATGAGTCACTTATCATAAACACATATAAGCATGTCTACACATATATCACATTCACACATCCTTAACCCAAAAAAACCACATGTCTCTTCCACATGGAAAAACCACATACCACTTCCACATAGAGAAACAACATATCACAACCACATGAATTATTTAAGATTTATCAATAGTATTTATTAACAACTAAAATGTAATTACATGTTAGTTCTCACAAAAAACTAGATATTACATGTGATACTAATTTATTATCCTTATAAAGGTGCTTAGAAACATTCATTCATAGAGATAATAAATATCCCCAAAACAGGGGTACTATAGTTATGAAAACAATAATTTAAAAATATCCTAATATTTCCATGATTGTTATCAACACATCAATACCATACCATAACAATATTAAGTTATATCAATATTAGTAAATTAAGAATTTTAATTCACCATTCCATTTTAATTTCAATTCCTCCAATTTATTATATTTGATAAGAATGTTCATACTATCTTCCAAAATGATAAAAAGAGAAAAACCCTCCCATATGATACAACTAGATGAAAAATGAAGGATACAATACCTCAAATGATGATTTCCAAACCACTGAAAAAATATATAATGAGATAGAGACCACTAGAATGAACCTTGAAAATATGATTTCATTGATTTCCTTAATCACAATAGCACAAAACATATTATTCCGAAAAATAATTACAAAAATATAATAACCTTGAAAAAAACCTAATTCAGATGATGAAAAATGAGAAAATATGGAGATGGAATGAAGGAATCATACATATAACCCCCAAGGATTGATCTCCCTAGGTAGGGGTTAAGGGACACTATTTTAGAAATGAAAACAATTTGATGAACTCAGTTGGGTATCCTATGAAAATAGATAAATGGTGGATGACTGATTGTGTTTGGGGGGATTTTGGAATCTATAACTAGACATTAAAACACAACACCATGGGGAAACATCATTCAAAATTCTATAAAATTGATGAAAAATAAAATACTATAACAAAAGGGGAAGGGACTATGATACATCTTGGTTTTTCAACACTCCTATGATAATATTATTGATCCCCATGATATATTAATTATAAAAAACAAAAAAAAATCATGGTGAAACCTATAATACAATTCCACCAACTCCAACAAAATATAAAGGCACTATACCTATGTAGCAACCCAAATTTTTTACTTGATTGTTAATTTATTTCAATAAAAAATTACATTATTCTTATAAAATAATGGATATAAAGGTTTAGTATCTTGGAAAAATTAGGATTATATTTCTTTATTACATAAATAACCATAGACATGTATTTAAATTATTATTCTTTGTATATATCAAATATCTCATTCTAATATGTACATGTGTTTTCTTGCGGATATACATCAAATAAATTGGTGACCTAAAAACCCAATAAGAGGGGAAACGAGGAACATGAATTTATATAAAATGGGTGATAATAATCATAATAATCACATAAATTTATAGTATTGTCATCATAATCCGAAGTTTAACATTTTATAAATTCATTTAATGTGGTTATGTATAAAAATGAAACATCATTTCATTACAATCAAATAACCCACATAGTTGTGAAAAAATAACATAGTGTTCATGAATAAAATATATTTTTAATCATCAAATCATCATAGTGAAAAAATATAGCATCAAGTTCCAATATAATACATATTTTCTCATGGCATAAGAAACATTACTCAAGGCATTAGAGGTGTATGTAATTTTGGGAACACCCGTTACATTATAATTTTTACATAATCTTGCATTCCACATGGAATTCATAATAATGATAGTAATCAAATAACCCATGTAATGTAATGGATTTTCTAAGGATTTGATCAAAAATAATTTCCTGAATAAACGAATTTTCCCAAAATGAAAAATTGAAGTTTTATCTGGCATGGAAATCTTCAATCTTGATTAAAGAACAAAAAACTAAAGAAGAGTAAATGATGAGTTTGGAAAAGAAAATTTTTCTTGGGTATTATTTTTATTTAGATTATAAATAATTGTGGTAACATGAATATCACAAAAAAAGGTAGAAATAGTGAATGGAATGTTATATAATATTATAGGAATACCCATACTAAAAATGATTTGAAGGAGTTATGACATAAATAAAGGGTGTTGCGTTTGATATCACCTTACCTTAAATCCTTCATTAAAGTGTTTATTTTCCTCTTATTAAATAACAGAATTATTTTTATTATAACATTGATGAAAATTTTAATTTCATTAATTTGTTTAGATGCTTATCCTTTATGATTTTTGGATTGTAATTGATACCACTTTTTGTTAAATGTAAAAAAATTTATGTCATGTTTACATTACATTTCCTAGTTTTGTTTCACTGTCACTGTTATTGTCCAATTTCATTTATATATTATTAGAATAAATTCTAGAGGATGAAAAAAAATTATACCCGTATTCATAATATTTAATTTATTTTAAAAAACAATAGTTTTGGTGATAATAAAATTATTGCAAATTTCCTCAATTGTAATTATATAACTGTTGTCAACACTTAAATGAATTTGAGGTAACTAGAAGATTAAAATTTATATATATCATAATTATGATACTTATTGTAGTAGATAATAATTAATATAAATTTTGAATAATTCCTAATTAATTTTATACAATTTTAGTTGAATGCAATTTGGAAAAATAAAGAGAATATGAAAAAGAGATAAGAGTTGATAGAAACATACTCTTTCCTTAGAGTAGCTCCTCTTATATGCCACAAAAACTCCACTGTATTTAGAGATGATTAAACCTTGAATGTACTGTGGTATTATATGGGACCTGATAGGGATGATAGAGGAAAGAAATTGATTTGGGATGTGAAGTATGTGAGTTTATCCAATGGGACATAGAGGGGTTACTTATACTTGTAGAGAGCAGTATTTTTCTAAAAAAATATTGAATAATGAATTAAAAGAAATGCATAATAGGTAATAGATATTTTATTGACAACATAAATAGTATATGAATAAAATAAAATATTTTTAAACAATCAAAACCCATTAAAAATATAATTATATTATGTTATTAAAAATAAATGCAGAAAAAGGAAAATTAGTTATTTTAAAGGAATAATATTGACATTAGGTTTTAGAAAAACGATTTTTAGGTTTAGAAATTACATATATTATATTTTAGTGAATCATTAATGAATTTAAATATTTATTATACAAAAATAATGTTCTATAAATGAATATGTCATTATTACATCATGAATAATGTTATTCAAGATGCAATGATAATGATAACAACTATATTTTTACTATTCACTATAAAATAGAATGATTTCAGAAAATTTCCAAAATATTATAATTTTAATAATTCATCATGCTGATTTCCAAAATTATATTGTTTTTATGTAAATAAATTTTAAACAATGTTTATTTTAATTTATTAATATAAAAATTATTATTTTTAGAAAAAACATTAAAATATATTTCCATAAAAAAATTTATTGAATTTCATCATGTTTTTTAGTAATGATATATTGTTTTTTCATTGTAATATTTTGATTCACTTTTAATTTTCATGTTAAATATTATTTTAAAAATAGTTATTATATTATGGTTAAATTACTAATCCAATGTTCATGTTATTATTATTAAATATCGTTTTACTCTTCTAATGGTCACATTACTATTCCAATGGTAACATTACTCATTTATATAAAACATCACTCTTTAAATCAATATTCAATAAAATTAATCCCAAGGATATATATTTTTATTTTATTATTATGTTGATTGGTTTATTAATAATATTTTTTATTTACATATTATTGGCCTTGTGGGTGATGATTCTAGAATATTAGGTTCAACCAAATATTATAATTTTATATATATTTTTTAATTTTTTTGTCACATTTTCTTTTTTTTTTGTTTTAATTAGTTTTATATATAAACGATGTAATGATATTTATTAATGAATAGAAGTGTTTTTTGTTCCACCATGAGAAAAATTTGTATAATACTTATATAATAAATTATAAAAAATAATTATTTATGAAAAAAAATAATTCTAATAGACATTAGGTCATTTAATTATTCACCCCATAAGAAATTTAATTACAAAAAATTCAACTCATATTCATAGTTTAGAATAGACATGGGTCCTTCTGTTTCGTTGTTTCCTCAATTCCCATTTCACTACATCATTCTTCTAGTACATCCATAACACTTGGATGAGGAAAGTTGTATTATTATATTAAAATTTGTGTCCATAACTAATGATCTTCACTGGATTATCCTCATAAGATATTTGATTCTACAATTGTTCCACCAATGAATTTAGTACATGTGTTGGGTCATTTATGTTCTCCATTCTGAGGGATGTGTGGAAAACATCAGGAACTGGGTCCACATTTGGTGCAAGTTCCTCTTGACAGGTCACTAATCCCATGCGATCAAGGATGTAAAAGGGTCTGATGTACCTAAGTCTAATCATCCAATTATTTCCAAACTAAATGACTCTTTTACCTGGAGATATTTTATGGAAAACATTTTCTCTAACATCAAAATGAATTTCCCTTCAACAGTTTTTACAATAAAGTTTCTTCCAAGTCTAATCATATTTTATATATTGGTTTATGTCTTGATCCTTCAATATCATATCTTATACATGATAAACTCTATGTTTCATTCCAACCAAAACATTATCCAAATATGTTTGTGTTGAGTTCAATGATTGCATTTTTAGTCAATGATATGTTAATATGATCATTGTGTGTGGATGGTTTAAGTGTCCGTATGGGCTCATGAAATAACATAGGATTTCATGATTAGAAATTCTCAATCATAAATTCCGATGATTTATTATGCAAATCATAAATTTTTAAGAGGTGTGAAAAAATATTTTCTACATTATGTACCCTGAAGAAATACTTTGAAATTTAAATTTATAATCAAAATATAAGGAGAGGGAAGATCATAGAGGATGAAGATGAATGTATTTAATTATTGAAGTCTCCATGAATTTCATATTAAATTTAATTATATATACATTTTTTTTAACAAATTATTTTATTTTGGGATTATTTAAAAATAATGGCTAGCCCAATAAGCTGACCAGCCAGCCTCAACTGAGGGAACTTGCTAGACACTCGGTCAAACTCACATAGTAGAAGGTAGAAAAGTCCATCCCACAGGAAGCATGCACATGGCCAAGTGTATGTTCATAGGAGCGCATGTGGTCAACCCCATTCATGGTTTGGGCTAAGGGAATGAAGTTGGGTTGGGCATAGAGTGAACCTAGAGAATGGTACAAGGCAGTACAGAGAGGGGGAAGAGATTTCCGAGCCTCAGTGGTCATGGATTGTAATATAAAGTTTCCTCATGAAGTGGTACATTATGATGTGGGATAATGTTTAATGAAATGGAGACATTTGATCTCCACCTCTTATTATCAAGGCCATCCATCTAGTGTGTCATATTTATTTCTCCATTAAACCATTGGATATTTATTAATATTGTTAGTCCTATTGTTTAAAAAAATATTAACCCATAATCTTCAACCTCTGACCTCCCTATGTATACCATTACACCATCACCACAACCACACCTCCATGATCGAATTCTATCCACCATTGATATTCTAACCTAATCATGTGGGACATCTTGAAAACATGAAATTATTCTTTCCAATACATTTTCAAGCAGCCAACACAATAAAAAAGATCAACCATGGACAAAGAAAATATAGTTGTAGAGGATTCATAGTGTTATAAATTGATTAACTGACACATTATACAGATGATATGCATGTGAGACATCATGAAAATGAGGGTGACATCGCGAAAGAGAGTCTCGGGCTCATGGATGAAAAAATCCATGAAAAGCGTTGTTTGATTGAAAGGACCCCGAATGACTCCGACATTTTGTTATATGAAATGGAACAAAATATATTTTGGCGGTTTAATGAGTCACGTAAAAGGAAAAAAATGTAGATCATAGGCAGTGAAAGTCACTATGATCCTCTCCTATAAAAAATCCCTTGACCTAGGGTTTTCTGCTACTCGAAATTTTCAAGTACTCTTATTTCTCTAATGAAATAGAGACACCGTGAATACCAATGGTTTAAAAAAGTAAAAGGTTTATGCAAGGAATTAACCCTATGTTAATAATAAAGACACATTGGACCTTTGAAATATGAAAATATCTCTCAAAGTAACTTCTTAAAGAACTAGTTCTGTATAACTTTTACATTCATGAATAACCAGTTCTACACTGATTTCACTTGTGTGATGATACAAAAATCCCAAACTCCTCTACTTTTCATGAATGTTGTAGAATCTTCAAGAAATTTTACACTTACACTAGCCATTGATAAGAATAACCTAGGTGTAAAATCAATCAATTAGAGTTTTCACACAAGATGAAGCAGGGAACACACCTAAGTGACCTTCTCTTGATTTATTCTTAAGAAAAATTGATAAATAGTAGATGTATAAGGACTAAATGAAGTGAAATGCTTGTATTCAAGTGGCATAAAACATAATTAAATATATATAAATTTATTCATGACCATGAACACATGAAGAATTAATCGTGTTTGATGATTCAATTGTGAATGATGAAACAAAGAGGACTGATTGTAATGATCATTATTGAATATTCATATTATTGAAGAAGTTGTGTGCCCCACTTGAACACGTATAAAAGAGGATAATAATTCAATTATAAGGAAGAAATATTATCCCTGGCCTTTGTTTAAACATGGAAACAAATAATTTCTAGTGTCATAATCTTTGAGATAGGCCGAATGATTCTATCAGAGATTGTTGAAGCTACTTGAAAATGTACATGAGCCAGATAGATCCTACAATCTCTTGGTGAAATTTTACCACCCTGAAGTTGATCAATCCATATATAGAAAGGGGATGAAGTTGGTGGTATAAATAGTTTCTGGAATATGAATGTGTGGTTGTTTTCATACAAAACTAGAAAAAATTAATTCAAGTTGGGAGGTATATCCATCTTGTAGTTTTGGAGTTTAACAAATTAATGTTTGTAATCATCTTCTGATAAAGTAAAGAATATGTGTTAGGGAGAATAAGAAAAATTGGAAGGAGTAGGTATTTTTAATGAACCATGTAAATACTTGTGTTCTTTGCCTTTGTTTAACAATATAATTTTTTGTATGACCAAGATATATATAAAGAGTGGATCATTGAATTAACCATATACACAGGCTTGATTGAAATCAAAAACGGTAAATTCATAAAAATTGAATATTTAATATTGGGGATCAGTGATTCACCCATACCCTCTATGTGATCTTGAACAATTCTAGGTATTCCAATTTGTATCATATCTATGAATCCTATATGAGTATTTTCGTCATTTTGAATATATATTATCTAAATTCTTTAAATATAAGGGGTGTTACTACTTTTGATGGTGCGAGTTATCATAGTTCTAAGAATATGATGTTACCATATCTTCTATCTCTTGTACTTGAAGTTATAGATAGAACTAATATAGGATTCCCTCATATTTATGATGATGTTGTTATGACATTCACATAGAAAATAACTATAGAAGTCTATGGGGAAGATAAGAATTCCATTTTTAAGTCCTTTTCAAAAAATTATTACACAATGGTCATGTGATTCAAAAAGTGCTATTGACGTTTGGCACATAATTTAAATTAAGTTGTGATGGAAACATGAATGTCAAGGAATAAAAATGTAAAATTTGGATGAGAAAAATAGATGACATCAAATGGGGGAAGAAAAAAACATTGATTATTATTTCCTATGATTAAATAAAATTTTCAATAATATTTGGGGCTTTAGAGAAATGAGGAATGATTCTACTTTATTCAAAAAACAACAGAGACATTTTCCAAACTATTTTGATTTGATTGTATCTGGATTTGCGATAGAGTGATATTTATCTTTATTAGTGGAATAACATTATCATTTCATATGAAATGAAAAATTTCCCATTTTTGAAGAAGATGGTCATATACGATATTGATTTTGAGGATATGTGGAAACTTAAAATCATAGATGATGATTTTTCAAAATGAATTGAATCCGATGATAAAAATAATGATGTAGAATATAACAAATAATTGCTCTTATATCAAATAGATTCCTAAAAGTAATTTTTAAGGGTAAAGGAAAACTACCACCAAGATTTTAAAACTATAATGACATTATCTACATTTCCATAAATTTTCTTATGAAATGGTTTTTTTACCTGAGACTGATTAAGAAAACTCATACAAGAAGAAATGGGGTAGAAGCTCAATTAATTAAATAAATATTGTGGAAGAAAGAAAAAGTTATTTCTAGGTGAATAATGAATTATTATGAGTAAATAATAATACATAGACTCTAAATCAGGTGACCATTTAGAGGATGAAACTAATTTAATAGTTCATATAGAAAAAGGTTTTAATACTTATAGTAGTGAAGATGATGAATGTGAATAGATTGATCTAGAACACATGTTAAAGAATGAATTTGATGATTATTTTGGAAAGATCAAAAATATCAAGAAATATAAAAGATTTTTTTTAAATAAAATAGAAATTATAAACAAGGACATGAAATATTTTAAAAATAAAGAAAACTTTTAAATTGAAGAAATAAAAAGACACAAACTGAATGTAGGTGAAATGAAAAATATGTTAAAATATATTAAGGAAAAACATTACCTCATAGAAGAAGAATAGTCAATGAATCAGTATAACTGAATTAGATCACCGAATAGGCTGAAAAGATCAGAGAATATTGTACAAGACTTTTTAGGTCGAGGTAGAATCAGCAAACAATGGTGAAATGATGGGATCAAAGAAGCAGGTCAATTCAATACTCATTAAATTTCAATATACAACATTATATCTAAAAATACATTCCCAAAATAAATCTGAGACTTGTTTGGATAACAAAGGTTAGTGATAAATCATATTCTACTATAAAGGAATAGGTAAATTATCCAAGAATATTTGTTCACCAAGACCAAATACAAACTCAGGTTGTGGAAAGAGAACCAAACAAATTCATCAAGACAAGGATTTTATCCATGGGGAAGATCAAGGTTTATAGGATACGGATGATGTCATTGAATTTTTTGGAATAATGCACATTTTTCATGGTATAACATGACCCTACTAGAAATGAGGCATAAACCAAGGAGGTTTTATTTTGAAAACAAAAGAGAAATAAAATGTAAGAATGTAATCTTAAAAAAATCATCTGATATGGAAACATAGAATAAATATTACTATTTAAAGTAAGTATGCAGAATATATGATCAGAATGGTCATGGTTTTAAAGAGTGATTGAGTATTCATTCTAATGAAACAATCAATTTCATGAATGGAGAGGGTGTTTAAAAAATAAATGAAGAAAATTTGATTTTTTTATGACATGGCTTTGAAAGATGGTAGTAATCCTAATAGTGTATGTTCTTCACACAAGAATAGTGACACAAAAATTTATAGCAACATAGAAAATCATGACGAAGAAGTCGTGATCATTTTAAATGACTTTTCTCTGACATTTAATGGGAGTTGGATGGAAAAGATTGAATCCAGAACTATGAAGTCCAATGATGTATTATTTTTTGATGGGTTAAAGAACAATTTTCTTAGTGTGAGCCATCTTAGTGGTGGTGGACATGAGGTTTTGTTCAAAAAGGATTAATTTATCATCCAGATCTCAGTGGAAAGAAGAATAATCACTCAAGTAAAAAGGACCACTACAATCTATTTCTAATATGTGATTCATTGAATTCCTATTATTTGAGTTCCAATAACGAAAACAAACTCTCACATAGAAGACATGGCCATCATGGTTAAACTAGTGTTTGTAAAATCTAGGTGTATGAAATTGTGAGAGTTGATACCAAGATGAAAATAGAAATGGATGAAATTTGTGTAACATCCTATAAGGAAAAACTGACACAAAGTTTACAAAAAGTGGTGGATATTATATTTACTAGGCCCCATGAACTTATTCATACTAACATATGTGGGCAAATGAGAAAAAAGTATAAAAGAGGTTATCTATATTTTATACATTTATTGATGATTTCAATCTAATTACTAATGCCATGCTTATGAAGAAAAATTCATAGAAAACTAAAATGTTCAAAAAATTAAGAAGGCAATATGATAAATAGATGGGTCTCTATATCTAGAAATTGAGAATAGATAATGGTAAGGATTATACTAGTGCTGATTTCAAATTATATATTTGAAAACCTAGAATCAAGACTCATTACCAAAAAACATATACTCCACAAGAATATGAGGTAGCAAAAAGAAAGAACAGAAGCATAGTTGAGATGGGAATGACTATATTATCCAAACACAACATCTCGTTCTTTTTCTTGAGAGATGATATATATACTACCATGAATATGAAGAACATATATATAAGAAGAATAGAAACAAAAATGATATATTATAAACTTTGTTTCAAAATAAATATAACTATTAAATAATTTATATTCTTTGTTAGTATCTGCATTATAATGATTAAGAACATTAATCTATGATAATTTGATGAAAATGCAAGGGATGAAAATTTAATGGGCTACCTATTTGATGGTAATGGATATAGATGTAGGATGAAAATGATGATGAATCTAGTTGATTTCAGTGAATTAATTATTATTGAAAACAAAATAAAATCATATATTATTAATAATATTGATTCTAAATATTTGAAAAAAATGTTATGACAATGAAACATAATAATGATGAAGCTACTGAGACGAAACCAAAGATTGTTGATATTAATTATGAACATGCTTGTGATGTAGAAGAAACTGATTAAAATGAAAGGAAATGCTAAAAAAAATTACTGAAATAATCTGAGAAGGAAATATCATTGGTAATCTATATTATCAAGTGAAAACAAGAAGAATATTGAGAATTGACGATCAAACTACACTTATTTATCAAGATGAACCTCATAAAGTGGCTGAAGTAGTTGAGCATGAAGAATGGTTTCTATATATGCATGAGGAGCTTGATGAAATTGAAAATAATTCTACTTGGGGTATTTTATGAATACCTAGAAATAATGTTTTTTAGATACAAGTGGGTTTTTAGAAATAATCTAAAGGAGAGAGGTGATGTTTCATGAAAAAAAATATAGGCATGTATGCAAAGGATTTTCACAACTGAAATGTATTGAATTTAAAGAAACTTATGCACTAGTAGAAAGACTGGAAACCACTAGAATGTTCTTGACAGTTGAAGAACACTGTCACTATAAGGTTTATCAAATGGATGTGAAATCATCATTTATGAATGGAAATATTGATTAAGAGATATATATCGAACAACCGGATGGTTTTATTTCAGACAAGGATGGCAGCATTGTATGTATGTTATGAAAAGAACTATATGGTTTAAAACTGGCCCCTAGAGCTTGGTACACCTAATTAGATTATTGTATAAGTGATTTTAATTTTATCAAGGGTAAATATGATAGAAACCATTATATTAGATAAATGGCCAATGGTACTATAATTATCATTATATATGTGGATTAAATTATATTTGTTGGTGATATAGAACGTCTATGTGAATAATTATTTTAAGAAAATTAAGAGAAACATTGAGATGTCCATGCTTGGTAAAATGAAATATTTTATAGAAAATCAGGTTGATGAAAAACCGAATTCTTTATTTCTATCACAAGAGAAGTAACAAAAAGATTTGGTGAAAGAGTATGGAATTGAAAATGAAAAGGTGGATTCAAAACCCATTTCAGTTGGAACCAAATTATGCACGGTTGAAAATGGAAACATTGTTGATCAGAAAAATTTAGAAGAATCATTGGAAGCCTATATTATGTCACAACATCCCAGCTATATATAACATATACAAGGACTTTACAAGCCATTATTTAAGTGATCTAAACGAGTCTCACTTATTAGCATCTAAATTTATTTTGAGATATGAGAAATGAACTCTGAACTATGGGATTTTATACAAACACAATGCAGACATAAAGGTTTTGGGGTTTATAGGCGGTGATTGGGCTGGTGACTATACTTATCAGAGATCTACTTTAGATAGAACAATATTTTTGGGAGAATGAAATGTCAATTGGTTTAGAAAAAAGCAGAATTTAGTAACATTGAGCATAACAGAGGGAGTGTATGTGGTATCTACACATGCATGTACACATGTTATTTAGATGCAAGTACAGCTAGAATATTTAAAAATTGAAACCTAAAACCCACTAGAGAATTTATGTGATAATAAAATTCCCATTTTATTATCAAATAATCCTATAAAACATTAAATATCCTATAATATTGATATTAGATATCATTTTATCATGTAAAAGGTTCTTGGTGGAGATATCAAGTTAGAATACATTTATACTATGGATAAAGAAGTAGATATTTTTTACAATGAAAATCCAATAGAGAGGTTTGTTTAGATAAGGTTGAAACATCATGTCCAGCCTTATCCTATCACATGAATAATAAAATTGGCCCCTCCTTATTCAAAAAACATATACATGATTTTTTACTAATTTTCTACGAATTGATGTAGATGAATTCATTCCTTGAGGGGAGCATTGTTTGATGAAGTGTGTGTATGAATTTTTCATTTCATTTTTTAATATGATAACTTCCAACCCCTTGTACATGAATTGATACATTTTGAGAATGATTTAACAAGGATGATTGTTTATTTACGTTGTTAATAAACTTGGTCACATATATCTATTTTTATACATCATGTTATCCCATGTAGACTTAGTGTTGATTATCTTAATGCTCTTTTCGTTTTAAACCATGCGAAATCATCTCTATATCAGAAATATTAATGAAAATAATCTTTAATTGAAGAAGAACTTGTTTTTGAAAATCCCCCACATACCTATGGAATTTTATTTCTAGTAAGGGGAGATAAAATCGACATACATATTGACTCTTACAGAGTGTTCATAGGAGCTCACATCAAAATATAAAAGGGGAGATTTTTTATCCCAATTATGGAATTTGTTGTCACTGATATGTCTATATGTGCTTTTGGAGTGGATGGTTGAAGAGTCCTCATGGGATCATGAAATAAAATTGGATATCATGCTTGGACATTCTGAATAATAAAATCAGATGATATATTAGAGTGATCTTAAATGTTCATGTGGTTTGAAAAAGAGTTTTCACATTGGGTACATTAAAGAAATACTTTGAAATTCATATTCCTAAAATAATATAAGAAGAGGGATAATGGTTGAGTATGAAGAGGCTTGGAGAAATAAGTTTTTGGGGTCATACATTTCCTGTGGAATTCCATTATATATAATTTGATTTTTAACAAAGTGTATTATATGGGGTTTATTTAAAAATAATGTCCATCGCACTAAACTAACTAGACATCCTCAACTGAGGAAACTTATGGGACACCAGGTTGACTGCACCCAAGGGAAGCTAGCTAAGTCTATCCCCCTGGAGGAATGTGTAGGACAATGATTAATTCCACTAGAGGGTAGCTGGTCATGCCCATGAATGGTTTTGGACAAGGGCACATAGTAAGGATGGAAGTAGAGTGTTCATGTAGAATGGTATAGTGTGGTTCAAATAGGAGTAAATGATTTATGAGCCTTCTTTTTTTTTTGTGGATTCTCATATAAAGGAGTCACAATAAAAGGTTCATTTCAATTTTAGATAATTCGAAATGAACTTCATATGTTGGATATCAGTATCTGATTTTCAGGCTCATCCATCCAGCATATAATATTTTTTCTCCATCGAACTTTTGGATCTATTCCGTATTAATGATGGTTATCTAATTGTATTTCTATGTTTTTTACCCATCATCTTATACCTATGACCACCAAACAGATACCATTATTTTTTCCCCACAACAGTACTACCATGATCGAATTCCAACCAACATTGATAGTCTCACCTAATTAATGGGGATCGTCTAGACAATATGATATCATGCATTCAATTAAATTTTCATTCACACAATGCAACAAATAAGATCAACCATTTCTAAAGAAAACATATTTATAGATGATTCTTAGTGTTTGACATTGATTCAATAAAGCATTATAATCCAGATATTTATGTGACACATAATGTAGATGAGGATGACAACATGAAGGTGAGTCTCTGGCTCAAGGAAGAAAAATTCTACAAAATACGACGTTTCATTGATAGTGGCCCGAATGAATCAGACATTTGATGATATACTATGTAATTACATCTATTTTGGGGGTTTGAATGAATCATCGAAGAAGAAAAAAATGCGGATCACAGGAATTGAAAGTCACTGTGATCCTCACCTATAAATAAAGAACCCTTGATTGAGGGTTTTCTACTGCTCGTAATTTTCATGTTCTACCATTTCTATAAAGATATAGAGACACCAAGAAACCTTCTGGTTTATGAAAATAAAATAATTCTTAAATAAATTCTTCCTATGAAGAGAAAGAACACACCAATACAATTTGACAAGTGAAAAAACACCCAAATAATATTCCTGAAGAACACGTTCTTCATAGCTTGTACTTTTATAAAGAACTGGTTCTATTTATATTTCAATTGCTTGGTGAATCCAGAACATAGATCCTTTTTTTTCTTGTAGGATTTTTAATCTTTGAAAAAGTGTACGCATACACTTCTCTTTTAGAAGAATTACCCAAGTGCAACATCTACCCATTCGGGTGTGTGTGAAAGAGGAAGTTGGGAACACTTTTACATGATTGTATCTTGATTTATTCATAGGACAAATTGATAAAAAATGAGTTTATAAGGAATAATAGAAGTGGATTGTTTGGTTTTTAGTTTTATAAATCATATTTAAATGTATATGAATTTATTACTTCCCATGCACACAGAAAGAAAGAATCGTGTCTTTAAATTTAGTTGAGAAAGAA
Organism: Viscum album; assembly: GCA_963277665.1. NCBI lineage: Eukaryota > Viridiplantae > Streptophyta > Magnoliopsida > Santalales > Viscaceae > Viscum > Viscum album. Next base: position 911,944,866 of record OY728148.1, read on the forward strand.
TAAAAAAAGTTGATAGATTGTTCATGATCATTTTTTCTTAATCATATTCTTGAAGATGTTGATTTCACCACATGAACACATATAAGTGAGGCCAATACATCATATAAATGGAAGATTTATCAGCATGAGCATTGGTTGCACTAAGGAAACTAATCGTTACCAGTGATCTAAAATATTCATGAAGTATAATAGATTCAATCCGAGATTTTGGATTCATAATGAATAGGTACAAGAGAAAATAATATCCTATGTACTTGTGGATGAAGATTTTCAAATAATCCTGAACCGAATCAAGCCATCTAAATAAATAAGTTGAAGTTGGTGTGTATATATATTTTCAAAATGAAAACATTGAAATTATGGTCAATCCTAACTACAAAATTAGACTTCAAATTGGTGGTATAACCAGCTTGTAATTGGGGAGTTTAACCAATTACTATTTTTAAACATCTAATATTAAAGCAAAGAATATATTTTGGGGAGAATAACTAACACGGAAATGAGTTGGTATTTTTACCGAACCATGTAAATCCTTATGTCTTGTGAATTTGTTTTACAACATCATTTGATGTATGACCAAGAGATATATAAAGAGTGGATTGATGAATTAACCATCCATAGATGATGAATTGAAAAAGGGTGAAATTTATAAGAAGAAAAAAATTTAATATTGGGGATCTTAGATTCACCCATCCCCTCAGCATGATCCTGCGGTATTCTAGGTATTTTAGTTTTATTTCTATATAATTTTTTTACAATGATTCATAGGGATCCATCTGAATTAGGGAGTGCATGAAATTATTTTATGATAACTTCAGCAATGGGAGATGTTGGTCACATCTTCACTCGTATTCCATTGAGTATGATCTTAGCATGTTCTCAAGAATTTGAATGATAATTATATATTGGCCATTAGTTTTGGCATGATACATTGTACTAAAATTCAATATCAGATTTAAATCATGATGAATAATTATCTATAATATAGTGGTAATTATTTGATCACCATGATATATGATTTATAGTGGAGTCACTTAATGCCTCACAACATACATTACATATATCATTGAATGTTGTTCAAGTGAAAAATAATCATGAATAATGATTTAGTGTGTAGTCTTGGTGGTTCGATCCACCACTAATCATATCACATTGTTTCAATTGGATTTACTAAAGAGATTATTGATAATGTAAATGTTGACATTATTATATTTTCACATGGGCATAGGCAATCGTTACATCATCCATTTTGACATATTTTTCTCTACATTAACATTATGACATACCATAAACAATAAAACATAAACTATAACATCCTTCTTTTTGTAATCCCAAGAAAAGCTATCTTAATGATCACGATACATGATGTTAATTATGGGATGTATATAGAATGATGAGATATATGAATGATACAATATATCTTTCTACTATTCCGGTGAGCAAGGCACACAAATCATAGTTCTAAAATAAATCATTCAATCATCATCAATATGCAATTTTTGAATCTTCATTTATTTTATTTTACTTTTGAAGATCAAGATCATCCTTTTCTTCGTCTGTCATCTACTCTTTGATAGGTGGGTGGGAAATAATTTGGCAAAGGTATTATGCATTCCCTACTATTCAAATTTCCCGACCCATGCACTATATATCCATTAAGATGGGATCTTTATCAATCAATATCATAGACGGAGATGTTGGTTCTATTCCACTAAGAGCATTAGCTATGTTGTCCTCTATCGTAGGATGGTAGTGAAGAGAGAAATTATAGTAATTGATTATCTCTAAAATTATTCATTGATTCATGATGGTCTCCTTTTGTATGAATATATAATTGAGACTCAAGTTATTGGTATATATGTTACATTTTTCCTCATATAGGTAGTATATCTATGTCTCCCATGAAATGATCACAAAATATATTCTTAGATCATGAATCTTGTCGTTTTTTTCATGGTTCATTAATTTTAATGGAGAATAAGCTATCATTTTTCACAATGCATGAGTAAGAAATCAATAATATCATTAAATAATAACTATATATCACAAAAACATCTCCACATTATAGTAGTGTTAGTACATGTGAAGTTATTAGCCTCTTCATGATCTCTATAATTCTTTCCACGAATTATTCTATCCATATATACATTACACCATTCCATGTAAAATTAGTAATCGGTCTATACAACCATACTAAATTTCACACAAAACATCAGTATTTCCCTATTAATACATGAATATTGATGATTTCTATGGCACTAATGGGTTTGGTCCATTATCGATTTTTTTGTTTCACTGAATGGTCCATATAAATTACTTCCCTAGGGATCACATTTCAAAATAATGCGACTTTATAAATTCAAAAGTTACACTTAATAAACAGTTAATAAATATTATACTTTCTCTATGTCTTCAATAATATCCTCAGAGGATCTTCTTGTTCCTCCTTACTATTGGTGTAAATTATAACATCATTGATAAAAATTGTAAAAATATTCCTAGGTAGTCTCTAAATAATATATTAATCATATCTAGGATGATTTTTGAAGAAATAATACATCTGATGCGAATCACTATGAACTTATCATGTTGATACCTTGAACAAAAGATAATATTTTGAATATATTCTTCTTTCACCCTCATTTAATGATATCAAATATAAAGATTCACCTTTATGAAGTTCTACGATCATCATAGTTAATTGATCATGTCATAAATCATTAGTATATGATACTTGACATTTATTTTACACTTGTTGATCTCTTGGTGATTAATACAAAACTAAATTTATCCATATTTATTCTTGATAGAATGAACTAATTCACCCTAATGAGATTGTTTCCAAGGATTTGTTCAGGGTGTGCATCATTTCCCTATGACGCATTGGTATTCTACCTGCATTACTTCTTTCAAAAGGCAGGTGGAATCTATTGATTATTTAGGGACATTTTCTCATTAATTGAAAGGGGGTGATGGGATTTCAGTATCTCCTTCCATGGATTCCTCCTCTGAATTCACCACCTAGTCCGGGTTGTCCCTTAAAGATTAAGATGTTTTTTGTTAAACTCTTCCTTGTTCCATATCTATTTAGATGCTAGTTAATTACACTACATATGTCAAGACATTAAATGGGTGAATATTTTGAATAAAACTTTGGTTATCAGAGTAGTAATGTTGGGTATCACTGTCATGTATGGATGCTAGAACACTGGTACACCTAGATTTCTTCCCCTTATGATTACAATTATTGAGGGAACAGAATCCTGAGGAATCCAAAATCAATTGTGGGGATTTATATTCCATAGGAATGTATCCATGTTTTTCTTTGACTTCCGATGTGTATCAAAGGGTATGCTGTGTGTTTAACTTCTAGCGCAGACGGATCATACGAATCAGAACACTGATGGGAGTTGATCAGATGAGTACATCCCTAGGTGGAGAACCAAGGAGGTTTTTTAGATAGGTGGATCAAGACTCCCAATAAGGAAAAATATGAGGGTGATTGGGTCCAGACAAAAGGGACGCCATGCTTTACCATTTACCAGGATTAAACCTCGTGGAGGCCTCATACGTACTCTGTTTAGATGATTGGAATCAAAATCAAAATTTTTCAAGGGGGTGAATCATGGGATCAGGGTGTACCCAATGGAAAACAACATAATGACATGTTGAAGCTTAAGCGGGTTTAGTGGCTAGGGTGTTGTAAGGATCAACAAGGAGAGGGATGACATGACCTCACAAGGATGTGGAAGCCTTGGTAAAACCAGGATTATCAATAGAAGATTTTATGATGTGAATGAGAATAAAAGGATGGAACCAATGTTAAGATAATAATTATATTGGTATTGATCTGTTGAGAGGCTTTCTACCTATCATAGTGGATTGGAATCAATGTTCTCGTTGTTTGGAGGGGTGAAGATTCACCTGAGGAGGCAGATTGTGAAAATGGATGCATGGATGGGGATCTGAATGGATTGGATCCTTTGGGTTAAGGAATTAACTTCCCAAAACAAAAAGTATCTAGGGAGAGACCAGGATAGGACATGAGAGACCATATTGAACCTCAGTGGGTCTTCCTACAATTCCTCATGGCAGGGAATCAATGTTCACATAGATCGTTATAAAAACAAGTGCTTGAACCTCAAAAAATATTTCAATATATCACAGTGGATATGAATTAAAAAAACGTAGTTTAGAGGGGTGATGAATCACCTAAGTAGGTGACTCGTTAGAATAGACTCATAGATGGGGACCCAAATGTATTGGATCATTTGGGTTAAGGTATGACATTCCTGAAACACAGAGTTTTTAGGGAGTGACCAGGATGGGATAGGAGAGATCGGATGGAACTTTAGGGAGGCTTCCTATGTATCCCTTTGGTAGGGAATCAAATTCCACATAGTTCATGAATTTGGGTGATGTAATCAGCGTGTACCCAAAGTACAGAAACCTAAATACATGTTGGGGATTATGCGTGGTTAGAAGCACATCTCAAGTGGGACAATCTTGGTTTCAGGAGTGGGAATTGAGTATGGATCATATGCATGATTTTCTACCAAGGAAATGGTATAACGCAAATAATGGGGACATATCAAGGATGTTGGTCCCAACAATTTGGACCATGAAGATTACTAGTTTTGGGGGTTGAAACTCAGGGAGGCTTCATATCTACCCTTCCTAGGTGCCTGGGATCAAAACCCATGTAAATTGAATTCATATAGTTTAACAGCATGTGGATAAAAGGGGAATACATTTTAACATCATTCAGGAGGAGGGTAGGCCTTCGTGAACTGGTCGAGGCTGATTGGTGAGGGTATTGAACCCCAGGGAGGCATCATACTTACCATTCATGGAAATGGAAATGATCAAAGTCCATGTTGCTCATGAAAAAAGGGCATGGGTCATAAACAAAATGGCAGACCAAAGATGATGTCATTGTTGATTCTTACTATAATACCAAGTGAGTCATGATTGATGTGAGAAACAAGAGGCAACAATGACCTAACAATCGCTTCAAAAATGTTGCATCTATTAAGAATGGAGTGGAGATTACGCATGGTTAGTGGACCATAGAAATGATGTTTGGGGATTAATCTGATTGGGATGCCTGATGATAAAAGATGGTTTCCTGATATATGAAGATGATATGGACATCATATCTAAATCATCCCATAAATGGGTGTCAAGGATTACGTAATTAATTCCATTGGTGTGCATGGAGACAAATTCTAGAGGGGGTTGGGAGTGAGAAGGTGTTGGTGTACATCCCACGCATAGTCCAATTTGGAATTGTTTCTTATGCAGTGTCCACGGTTTAACATCATGTGTCACAGATGTGGGAGGTTGGTAGTTTAATGCCCTATAGCTCGGACGATGAAGATTTGATCATCATCCCTAGGACTAACATATTTAGTGAATTTTAACCCTTGGTGAAGGGAAGGAACCAACAATTTTGTATATAGACAGGGTTGTAGAGTTATCAATTGAGGGGATAAAATTAGCATGGCTATGTAATGAATAAATATACATTAGAGTGCCTATGAAAATATTAATGAGGAAATGAAATGAAATGTGAATCGCCGCTCAAGGTACTTTGAAAATACTTCATACAAACCTGGATGTATGAAAGGTAGAAGGGTACAAAAAGAATGATTCCTTGCAGAGAGGGGCCTTACAATGTTTAGAGGCTAGCATGGAACTGGGGATTGGAGAGCATTGGGGATCGTAGCACACAAGGGCTCACAAAGCACATGGCCTCATAGATAATATGTATTCACAGAGTACATGTATTTGCAGAACTCATGGTAATGTAGTGAATCAGGGATCAATGAGTACATGGAATTTAAGATCAAAAAGGCTCTCAGAGGATATGACATTGCAAAGAGAAGAACATTGAGATGTATAATATCTCTTCCAAAGTATGGAGTTCTTATGTTTTTGGAGAGTGCTACACAAATCAAGGGATCTTTGTGATGTCTCGAGTAGCCAAAGGGGTATCCATACTCAGTAGTGTCCAATAGGATTCGTGAAGGGTATCCCTTAATGAAACATGGGAAGATCGGAGAAATGGAAAAGTGTTTTTGAATTGATCAAGTACCAATGATGATTCATTTTCTTAGTTGGTTCGTAGAGTAATGAACGCTTCGTTATTTGGGAATTCATAAGATGAAAGCTCCGGGTCTGGATCCTTCGGAATGGTTGGAGATGGGAATTTTTAGGGTTTATTGGAGAATGATAATCTAAGGTTCTATCATGATGTAATTTGTGCATTGGAATCAGAGGAAAATTGCAACATGTTTCTTAGAGTCGCATAGTTGAACATCATCACGTCGACGATATTTGTATGGGCTTCCGTCAATTTCGAAGGACTCGTGGAGGTGATCATACATTCCTCCACAGAAGAGAGATTCCCATAAAGTTAAACATAAATGTGGATTTGACTATCACATTCCTCTATGGAACAAGAAGATAAGACCTCAGCTTTGTTTCGGCCATAGTGTAGAAGGTCTTTGTGATGGGGATTCTTTTGCAAGGGTTGTTCATGAAGTGACCCCTTTCAGCATTATTTAGTGTCCTTTTGATATTTTCCCCCATGCACATTTTTTGGTTAAAATAGTGATGCACTAGGTCATATGAAACATTTTTACAAAATCTCTTACAACATATTATTTAACATATCCAATTCGATCAGGGACATTCGATATGTTCATTTGGAGATAAGAGTTAATCAACTTATGAGTACTATTGGGAACACTAACACATGGATTGAGGGATGTTTAGGACACTCTCTAGGGAATATATCAGTGTATTAGCTTAAAATGGGAATTATATCTTGGTTAATTCCTTAAATTGTATCAGACAATTGGCCATTGTATGATTCCTCATGGGGTATCAACACCAACAATGTTGATGGATTTTTTAAAGGAGATTCACAATCTTCCTTGAATATATTTATGATATTAAGATGGTTTGGAAAATGAAAAGTGATTTTAGTTTCTTAATAGTTGATGTGTTCTATATAAAATGAGATCCAATGCATTCCCAGTATAGATTTGAATTCCTCGTAGAGAAGGAATATAATATTCACTTGAAGAATCATACCACAAATGCGTACTTGAGAAGATTACAACACATTGGTTGTAATAATAACCCCACTATATGTATTTTATATACATCCCTACTTCATGGTTTTAGGTATTTGATTGAATAGTTCATGAAAACATTCATGATTTAAAGGATTTAGTATATCCATAATCATATAAAACTTCTTCCATTATTGTGTTAATAATTTGTGTTCCTTGCATGAATTCATTTTCATGCTTCACTTATATAGTAGTGATGAAATATTATTTCCCTTCTTTGTTTTTATTTGGTGAATGTTGACGCTGATTATCCTCAAATACCTGTGGATTAGTGCATTGGATTGTATAATATCTTTTTTCCATAAATTTTATGTATTGAACCATAGGTGGAGCATTGTGATATGTATTATTTTCTTCCATAATGTTGGTCATATTCTTCATGCCTCTGTAATAATCATGAGCAGGGTTTCTTTCTATCCCATAGTTAATGTGTTTCCCAAACTATATAAAGAAATATCATGGATTTATCTTCCAAAATTTGTGACATGTGGGTTGTTGGACCCTCATTACTCCTTTTCAATTTTACCCATAAGATTGAAACACAACTATTATCTTCTGATCTCCATAACCAGGGAACCATTATCTAGACACTATCACAACATTCAGAAAACACAGAACTACTTCTTAATAACTCCCAAATTATATGATATCTTGAGCCCTTTTAATGTGTGGTTATAAAAAACTAAAGAATGTAACTATTTCGCTATCATTATTGGTAACCAATACAATGATGTATCGTAAATTCCTAGTGAATTTTTTTATCATAATCTATTAATGATTCAACTCTTTTTCTTCATCTCTATGAATTCTCTATACATATTTTCAAGATGATATATTGTTAAATTCTTGATATGAAATGTTTTCTTAAATTCTTCCCACTCTATATCTTCCATTTAATACTCAAACATAATTTTTTTATCAACTCCTACCATTTATCAACCTCTCCATATATGATAAATGACCGGGGCCACCATCTCTTTATTCAAAAGTGGTGAAAAAAATGTTCTTCTACATTAATTTCACCCAAAATTCATTGTTATGTGGAATGGTGATCCAATAAATGTTAGTGGTGTTTTCAACAAAAAATTTCCATTGGGTATTTTATCCTTCAGGATTGAAGGTGGATGCTCCACTAGATTTAGGTTATTGTCTATATGAAAGGATAACAGGGAAAGTTTCACCATGAAGTTTTGAATTATTCCTCCCACAACATTAGGGACATAATTTGGAAAAAAAATTCATTGTACCTCACATGGGCAGTTTTCTAGGTTTCTCCAAGTTCCCACCATTTTGTAAAATATTAATGGTTTGAACAAAACAAAATTCAACAAATCATGAATAAATAATTTATTATTTTACACAATTGACTATAAATGAATATTATATGAGTACCAATTGTTTATATATTTCACAAAAAATGATTATTGGATGTATAAATATATATTGAAATTTCCTATGGATTCTTACTAATCTTTCTCAATTACAAAATTAACTAAACTGTACCTTGGATACCAATGAAAAAAACAATTATTTTATTACACAACTATTAAATTATTCAAAACGTAAACAGTATAATATTTAGACATTCAATGATTGAAAAGTTTAATATCTTCCCCAAATCTATATCTATATCTATATATATACTAAATCAGGCTTTTTCATGCTGCCGTGTCACCTTACCACACCTCCACGTCACCATAATTTCTGTGTTCGATCCTCCAGAATCGCCAATAGCTCTCGCTTTCCTGACCCTATTTTGGAATTTCCATTTCTATTCGCTCTCCTCCCCAATTCGTCTCCTCGAATCCCTTCTCCCTAGTGTAGGGTTCTTGCACCAGTCCCTGATTCCCCTATCTATTAAACCTCCCTCCCCCTCCACACCCCTCCCAGATGCCCCTCTCTAGCCACGACTCCACCTGTTCGTGATTCGTCTTCGGCTCATCCGACCTCGGCTCCTTGGATATCAGATCCTCGAACTTCGGCTCCTTCATCGTTGGATCCTCACTCGTTATCTCCTCCGATGAGGCTCCTCCAACATCGGCTCCTACGACTTCGGCTCCTCAAACTATGACTCCTCCAACAATGCTTTCTACACAACGAGTGGATCCGACATCAACACTCCCATGTTCGGGTTCTCTGCTCTGCCTAGGTTTCCTGCGCCCTCGAGCAAGCAGTGAGTAAGCCCAGTTATAAACCACTATCAAAGATCTTCATGTATCAATGTATTTGATTTTTTATGGTGTTTTTTATAGGATTAATCAGTATTATTTGCCACGTGTGTTGGGTGTCTGAATCTGATATCTATTTCAGGGAGACGAATCTCAGAATTGAACATCTATTGAATAGTTTCAAGCATATACTTCAATTAAACTTACACAACATATATGGATTTAGACTCCACCATCTACTTGTGATTTTAATTTCCACTATCTGTGATTAACTTGCATTTACTCTTTTGTAACCTCGACCCACTGCTAAACCACCTCGAGCTCTAAATTTTAGTATTACATGGTACAATGTTAATATATTTTATTCACAATTAGTTTTTTCAATGATATTATGTTGTATTCACTGTTAGATTGTTCATTGTATTCACTATAAGTTTTTTCATGGTTTGGTCTTTTACATTGAATGAAGTGCCTTTAAGGATTTCTTCCAAAACTATAATGATATATCACTCTTGAGATTCAGTTTTATTTATCTCAAATCAATTTTTTTGTTGATGGAGAATAATGGTGGTACTGAATGATTTCCATCAAAATGCACTGATAGGTTCCAGGATTTAGGTAATTCCTACAACAATCAGATCCCTGAATGATGAGGTAAACCATGCACTTATCACAACCCATAATATAGAGCCATACTATTATTATGATATTGTACATGACACTGGTGGTCATAGGTGTTTCCATTATTATGGATGACATAATACTCTTGCCTGCTAAGTTGTATTAGCCAGGCTGTTGCTAACTGTAGAATATCTGATGAGGTATGTAGTGCTGGTCCAGAGGAATTTTTTATTACTGACTACATGCTTCCTGCTACACATATTTAAGATGATGACGAGGCCTCAAGGTTATCCAAGGCTTTGGATCAGGCTTGGAGTTGATCGTTGTGAACATGATTTATAAAATTCCTCAGTGAAATCAGGTTGGGAACCCAGTTTTTGTCATTGTATATATGTTTCCATTCAGTATTGTCATGTGGTGCACTTTTAATATATACATGCATTCTGTCGGGAACCAGTTGCTTTGAGGTTTTGATGTTTTTAGAATAAAATGATTATGAAGTATGATTGATAGATTGATATTTGTATTTTATTATTTAACATAAAACAATTAACACTATTTTAACACCATTTTTCCTTTTGAATTTTTCAGGGGGTTGTATTTTGCTTTATATCTTATTGTTTCCCTATTAGTCATGCATATATATTTCTAGATTTCTCCAATCATCAAAATCCCTATTTAATTCTGCAACTACCTCGAACATAAGGTATGTCATCATTTATTATCAGCTCACCAACTCCGACTATGGATTGTAACCCAAATTCTATCCCACATCTTCATTGCTGTTCAGGTTTGTGATTATTTCTTATTGGCTTGCTTACCCCGACAATGCGTTCCATCTCCTATTCCCTTCCGCATCATCTTTGTAGTTCAGGTACGAGATTAATTACCTATTTCAAAACATAACTCTTTGATTCTAAATTTCTCATCTCATTTCACATATTACTTCGGGTTAAGATTTAGTTTTCTTGTTTTTCATGTAATGTTTGAAAATTACAAACTTCTATTGTTCTTAATTTTAGTACTGTGATCATATCTTCTCGGTTCACTTCCTACATATCCTATTCACACATCAGGTATGAGATTAAATACATATTTCAAAACATAAATACTTTCATACATCAATATTATAATCAATGATCTAAATGGGATTAGTTTGAGTTTTATCAAAGGGATATTCATGTGAGTTAACATAAACAAATAAAATTGTAAGTGACATTTAATATTTGACTATTTCAACCAATAATATGAAATCATTTGTTATGTATTTTGGGTGTTTTATATTAATTTTTTGAACCCTATTAGGTGGTATTACTTGAGTTTTATGCATCCTGATATCATTTATCCACATGATTATATATTTCTTTGGAATGAATAAAAAGGATTTCAATATTCTGATTCAGAAAATTGAGCTTCTCCTCCTGATTATATTATTGATGCAATAGTTAAAAAGGTCATTTCTATTACCAAGTTGGGTGCATTTTTTATCTGTCTATTTTCTACTCTATTTATGTTTTGTTCATGTGTTGAGTCCATGTTGTGTTTTGTTTTAGTTCAGTTCCTAAGTTGGGTGAATTTTTTGTTACATTTCTGTTGAATTCATAAGACTATCCTTAAATCCAGCACTTTATTCTGCTCAAAATGTTCTGTTTTACAGGTGGAAAGTTAGCACAGAGTATTGGGCAGGGGAGGGAGGAGGAGGGGGGATGAGGAGGGAGGAGGAAAGGGTCGGAAAAAATTTTGTTTAGTTGGAACGGGAGGGGATGGTAGGGGCTAGGCAGGTTGGAGGGGAGGGGAGGTGAGGGGACGTGCGAATGAGGTCAATGGGGGAGGGGAATGATTGGTGAAGTGGTTGGGCATGGAAAGGGAGGGGAAGGGAGGGGTGGGGAGGGGAGGACAAGGGCATGGCAGGGGAGGATGAGAATAGGGGGAGGTGGCTAGGCAGGTTGGAGGAGAGGGGAGGGGAGGGGAGGGGAGCTCATGGGATTGGGTGGGAGAATAGCATAGATGGGGGAAGAGGAGGGGTAGAGTTGGGTAGGGGGTGGAAAGAGGTGATGGAAAATTTGTGGTAGGGGGACTACTACTAAAAAATAATCCATTTTTAATGGCTTTTTTTCACTTAACTACATTACATGAACTAATACATCAATTTTTTTTGGATGAATGTGAGGATGACATTCCAGTAATGATATATCTACCTTCAACCATTTCAGATCAACTACAGGTTCCTATGTTTCTATACCTAAATATTAACTCTTCAAATATTTTTTTATTCAGTTTCTATTGCTAGATCAAACTGGTTATAGGTACAAAACATAAATAAAATATCAGAAAAAATAATTTTTATTTCCAAATCCGTCTCATTTATTGTGCAGATGTGGAAAATATATAGATAAAGATGAAAAAGCCATTGTTTTGAAGATTTTAAGTTTTTTTTCACCATTAAATAATGCCAGGGGTTTTTATTCATGAAACCAAAAATATTATTTTTTAATTTTTTTTTATATATTTCATATTTTAACTATTTTTTTTACGTTTAATAGAACTTCATTTTCACATCTCTAAATGAAGAGGTTGATATGAAGATCATATATTTTGGCCTTTCAAACATTATTAATCCGGGTAAGAATTGATGATCTTCCTGGACTTCTTGGACGATGTGTCATTCTGTTTTAGGAGGTTATAATATTTTTTTCATATATTGGGTTGTGTTTAGTTTTTGAAATTTTTTCACTTTTCATTTTCAAAAAACACAGGAAAGAAGAAACATAAGAGGTTATAAAGATTTTTTATCGTATATTTTTTCAGTAATTGATGGATAAAACTAGTTATAGGTACAAACCATGTATCAATACAATTCTTGATCATGTGGATTGTGTGTTCTACTATGCGTATCCCTTAGAGATTGGACATTCTAATCTCATCAGATGTCTTGTGATCCCAACACAAGGGAATTACTGCTTCCATTTTCCCTTCAGCAGCAACCCATAAGGAATTTCATGTGATGATTAAGCTATAGCTTTTGAATCAACTTCCCACCTCTTGGTATTGTTCCTCCAAATTGAAATTTTTATCCATAAAATGATTGATTATATTCCTAGAATTTTTTCTTCTATGATTACTTATAGGTACAAAATAGTGGGTCAGTCATGTTAATAGACTAACGTTGGTAGAGGTAAACAACTGTGTTAGGATTTGGAAATATGGCTTAAAGTTCCTTGAGTGAAAGTATATCAATTTATATTATATGAGGTATTTAAAGAATTTATTTTAGGATAACATTCAATATGTTATTTGTTCATATATTCTACTCTAAAATTTTTCACGTATCTTTTGCAGCTTGAGGGAACATATTATGAATATTTTGGTATTGTTTGGATTCTGCATGGATGTTCTAGCTTTGAAGTGCTGGGTTTATATAAATTGTGAGTGTTCCCACATAACTAGACAATAAATTTTCCTATTTTATTTTCACTGTGGAATTTTCATTAGGTACTAAAATAGTGTCTATGTCATCAATGTCTCATGAATTGGGAAACTGTACTACTATGGATATGATCATTCATAATTAATTGTGTAGTCTGTTATAATTGTGAAAATTGATGCATTTTCATTGTTTATTGATTCAAATATAAATGATTCATGATAAGATAAATATTATATTGAATAAAATATGTTTTAATAGAATAGTCCATTACTGATTCCACTTCAAATATGGGATAAGACTACTCTATACTTACATAAATGAAGAATAATCGGACCGCAGTCCACTACCAAGGTTGTTTTCTTACTATATTTTGTTTTAATGATAAACTAATCAATTACTTTTATTTTTATTTCTGTATCCATAGTAGGCTCAAAAACATCACATTCCTTTACTATTATCTTAATTTATTTTGTAATTACATATATTCTCTCTTAGATGTTCAATAAGAGTGTTCAAAATGGAGGTTCACTTTTTAAAAAATCACAATATGATACCTTTTTTTTACAGAATTTATATTCCATTACATATATAACAACTATAACTATTGTTTCAGATAATGATTTTATAAAAATTCCATCATAAATTCTAGCACTTATTTAGAAATAAAATCATAATATTAGTATAATGTATATCAATTTCATTTTCTAATTTTTTTTAATTAGAATGGATTTAGTTTCACATGTCTTATAGATGGAGTCTAATGTGGTGTCATACTCTGAGTATATGATAATCAGAAAAAACATTAACATTATAATCTTTTATTTCATGATATTCATTTTAGTGATATTTGTGTTTGTCTCTTTGAGTCAGCTGGTTTCATTGAAAATGGAAATCAGGTATGGTATTTATGTAATCATTTATAAACATTATTATATTCCACTTCAATTCATTCATGCTTTATTGTTGAATGAAAAAGCATTGTTTCCTCTCATTGCATAACTATGATCGACTAGCCTTGTCATTGGGTTCTTAACATGCTTGGTCTCATCACTGCAGATCAACCCATAGAACAAAGTAATGATTATTGAAATGTTAGTAGCACCAATATAGGAAGAAAAATTTAGTTTTTTGAATTCTTCAGGAACCTATATGTTATCATATTCTATATGCACATATTTTTTATACACCATTGAATTTATATATAATTGTGATGTTGATTCTAATGCTAAATAAAACAGTGATATCGATTCTAATGCTATATCAATATTCAATCATTATTCACCGATCTTTCCAATTGAATTTTATGTTGTCATGTCTTGTGAAGTGGTTGAAGGCTCTTCTTACCCTTGATTGGTCTCTGTTCATGAGATATTTAAAACCCACAACCCAACTCTCTTGACATTGACTAAAGAAGGTATACATTCAGATGATACAGAAATGTCACTGATGTCTGATTCTATGGAGTAGGCTCAGGCTTCTGTAGATTTTGAAGGAAGTGCCACTCATTGATGCAACTCTTGTTTCCATTTTAATTTTATTGACATTATTTTTCAGATGTAAACGTGAAATCTCATATAAAAAATATCTAGCTTTCATTCCATTGTATCTCTCAATATCGTCTCTTGGCTCCATCTCCACCTCTATCTCCAGCTTTTGTTTCATCTATCTCTTATCATCACCTCTCCCATTCCATCATGTTTTGTATTATTTTATAATTATTATATTGTTGTGTCAATATTTTATCTAATCCTATTCCATTTTTATGCATCAATACATTGTTATTAAAAAATATTCAACATTACTATTTCTTAGTAACTTTTACAAATTGAATTTTCTTATTAAATAAAAGCCATTAGTCCAATATGCCGTGTGTATGCACGGGTGAGTAGTAGTTTTGATAATACATATATATTATATAATAAATCATATCTTTTATCTAAATACATCTCCTTTACCCTTTTATAATATCATGTTTTTCTTATTAAATGTAGTCACATAAAGATATACATTAAATAATGGGGTGACCATAAAGCTAAATAATAGGGGGAATAAGGTAAATGAATGAATATAACTTGGGTGAAGATAATATACAAAATCATATCATAATAATATGATTATTGTCATATACATTAGGAAAATATTTGATAATATCATGGAAAATCACAATGAAAAAATGAAACATTATGTCATAGTGGTCAAATAACACACATAGTTGTGAATAATTATACCATCGTGTTCACATATAACATATGTTGATAATCAAAAAATTATAATTAAGAAAAAATATAGTATCATGTTCATGAATAATACACATTATATCATGAGATAAATCACATTATCTAATTCATTTGAGGGATATATTATTTCAGGCACACCCATCAGGACATACTATTTACATAATTGTGCTTGCAACATTGAACATGTAGCAATTATAGCCATGGAATAACCCATTTAATGGAATGAATTTAATATATATATAATCAATCATAATATCATTAATAATAATTTGGATCAAAATTTAAAATTGGAAAGCATATTGTAAGTAAACATCCTCATTCTTGAGTGAAAAAGAAACAACTCAAGAAGGGTAAAAGATGAGTTTTGGAAAGACATTTTTTTTTGGAAGTCATTTTTTTTCACTTATAAATCATGGTGGTAACATATCTATCCCAAAAATATATGAGAAAAATAGTTGAAGGATATTTGAGAAACAAAATTGGAATATATAAATCAAAAATTAATTGAAAGAGGGATAACCACAAAAGAGGATGTTGTATGGGAATACTGTTACCTTAAATCCTTCTTAATTTCACTGATTCTATGCCTCCTAAATAATAAAATTAGGATTGTGAGAAAAATATTTCTAGAAGATTATTATGTTCATTATTTCCACTATTTATCCCGATAAATTTTTAATCTTATTTTCAACACACATTGTTAAATATTATTTGTTTTCATATCATTTTTTCATTAAATTTTTTTATTTTGTTTCGAATTCATTAATTTTTTTCATGGTAATTTATACATATAATAATAAATTCTTGATACATAAAAGAATATTTATATATTTATATATCGTAATTTTTTTTAACATCCCACTATATTGGGGATAAGAAACTGATTGGTAATATCCTTGTTGGCGATTAATAGACCACTCAAGAGACATTATCAAGAGTGATGGAAAGGGATGTTAGAATTTTTTAAATGTCATAATTATGATACATAAAGTTAGTTCAAATCCTCAATATAATGTTAACAGACTTCCTAATTAATTGTAAATATTTATTAAAAATAATTGGGAAATATTGAAGAATAAATAGAGATAACAGTTGATATAAACATAATCTCTCTATTGTGTAGAATTTCTTCTATGACACTAATAATCCCATGATGTATGGATTTAGTTTACAAAAAAAAACATACTAAGGTAATATAATGGGGTTGAGAGGTTGTATTTTGGAATAAATTTTCATTTTTAATTTGTGGGTGGAGTGGTTTCCCATGCGGAGGGAGAGGGGCCAATTATACTTTAAGAGGAAGGTATTTTTAGAAAAAAAAAATAATATTAAATGTGAAACAAATAATTGGGAATATCGGAAAATATAATAATATATCAATATAATAAAATATTTTTTGGTAATCAACATCCTTTTTAATTATAAAATTCGTTTTTAATTAAATATATAAGGGGAAAATGAAAAATTAATATTATAAGGAAACACATTAGAATTTAGGTTTCTAAAATTATTTTTAGGTCTGTAAAATTAGATAATATTATTTTAATGAATAATTAATGTAATTAAATATTTTTTATCAAAAAATGAAATTATATAAGTTATTTTATCTTTATTAAATCATTAATGATGTAATCCAAGATACATTGATTATGAGAAAAATTGTATTTTTACTATTCACATTAAAATTGATGTATTTCCTTAAAAAAAATTATCCTTTGATAATTTCAAAATTATTATTTTAAAAATTACATTACTTTTATCTATATAAATGTATAGCCTAACTAATTTTAATTTTTAATAAAAAAATTGGATTTTTTCAAAATATATTAAAATACATTTTAATCGAATTATATATGTATTTTATTTCTAGATTTTAATCATGATATCAATTTTTCAGAATATTAATATATATATTTAATTGTTTTACTCAAGAAAAATATTATTTATATCAAAATTTATTAGTTTTATGTTGAATTAATATTCCAACAGTCCGTTTTTTAAATGCAATGGTCAAGTTATTATTCCTTACTATCACATTACTCTTCCAAAATTCATACTACAATTACTATAGTCTCATTACCAAAAATATATACGACATCAATATTTTAATCCATATTCACTACAAATTCTACCACGGTAAGATATTTTCAGTAACTATGATTTGGATTGGTTTAATAACATTTAGTATAATTTCTATATTATTGGTCGATAGAGTGATTATTTGAGCATATTAGGGTATATATACTTTCCCATTTTAGCCTTTTATATTTTATTTATTTTGTATAATTATAATGTTTTTAATTTTAATTGGTTTTAGAGTTGACTAACGTAATTATCCTTATTAATGAATTAAAAGGTGGTTGGTTTCTCTATGTACTCAATGCGTATAATAATTATATAATAAAATATAAATCTCAGTTATATATTAAAAAATATTACTCATAAACATTGGTTATTTATAGATCCATCTTAGTTCCATAGTGGAAGTACCTCCCAAAATGAATAAATCGTCAAAACTAACCCAAGACTCCAATCCATAACCACAGTCTCTACACTGTAGCCCTAAACTACTGAGAAGAGGTCTACACAACAACCAATATCAATGGAAAAACTACCCATGAAAATGGAAGTAATAACAAAGTCAACCTCCAATCCACCTAAAATATATCTCTATACTCTACACTATAGCTATGCTCCTCTGTGGTGAAAACAAAGTTCCACAATGTAGAACTTCACTGAGCTATAATCAAAGCTTTTTATCCTGTTTGTAACCTCCAAATTCCTTAGGACCTTCCTGGGACACATCTGTAACCCTAATTCTTATTATGAAATGGATCCTAAAGTCTAGTATACTACATTAGATAACTCTAAATCGCTTATCTCATATGATTATAAAAGTCAATAAAAATATGGTAAAGGAAGAGGTGTGTATAAAAAATTAAGCTATGAGATACCTATCAAGGATGTTGTTACATCTAAACATCACCACAAACCAAATACATGTAACCCTGAAAAAAAGATCACAAAACATGCTCATTGATATATCACCTCACCATCAAGAAGATACAACCTATCCAAATAGCCAGTCACATTACCATCTAATCCTCCATATTCCTGATACCAATGATCACCATAACCATGAAACAATAGTTCCCTAAGAATACAAAATATGTAATTCAACCTCCACATTAAGATATTATATTTATTATATGAAAATAACTCACTCAAATGGTTTTAAACATGACATAGTATAACGATTCTTGATTAGGAAATATTTTTCACCATGTATATATGAAAGAATCATTAATGAACATCACAATATGAAGAAAATAAAATTTAAACCCCGATAATATAAAAAAATCAAATGAATAACGGAAAAAAGATTAAAAATAAAAAACAAACCCCAGTTACTGGGAATTGTTTTTCATCCCACTCTCCCAGGTACTATCGTCTAGGCCACCATTCCCCCATAATAAATGAGAAAAATGAACAGTGTGTCTATGAATATCCTTCCCATCATGATCTTGGATTTGAATTTTCTTCTCCATGAATGTTGCATCATCCTTGGAATTCAACTATCCCTAGTAATTTACATATTCATTATCTTGATGATACCAACAGTCTCAAATATGCAGAATACTATGAAATTCCATTCAAGAATTGGTGGGAGTGCTAAAAAATATGAAACCTCATCAATGTTGACGCAGGATTAGGAGAAACTCCAAGAGATCCCTGGTGAATGGCTAATCCTAAACCCTCATAAATTAAATTTCTTCTCATATTCTGTGAATTAGGCTTATCGACAATGTTTTATGTCTTCCATAGAGATTAATGTCTATGATAATAGAAATTTAAAGATATTTTCATCCTTTTTCAGTATTTTTAGTGGGTTGTTTGGTTTGGTTTACATATTTCATTCACAAAGAATAGTAAGGAAAATATCAAGAGTGCATATCTATACATCAGATGATTGTTTTCGCAAAGGATATATATTTGAAAATACTCAGTCATAGCTCAGATCTTCTTGCCTATAGGTTTGATGCCTTAGAATACAGTGGATCTTGTTTCTTGATTAGAACATTTATGGGAATTTTTGGATTTACAATGAATTTCACTAGGTTGTATGTCTTTTCACTTATTATTTTCCTTTGTGGTGGAAAAAGAACAAGAATGGAGTTCAGGATCTATTAACCTTGACCATGTATTATGAGACTCCATGAATGGATTATGAATCTCAATCTTAACAGTTTAAAAATACTTGTGTACATTTCTAGATTATGATTCATAGTATTAATGTGTTCTCATGGAATCTGGGAATTTTGATTGACATTACATCTGTGATAGGTACTCCAATTAGGCTAGACAATGCCAATAAATTGGTCTCATTTGGAAATTACATGTGTTCCATGGTTGAGGTTGATTTAATCTCCATATTTATTGATAGAGGAGTTTTTTCTACTCCAAATGAGGATATTAATCATCAAGTTGAATTTTAGAATGTTCCTTTTTATATTTTTTATTGTCAATCAATTAGGTATGAGAGAAATTTTTATAGGAAGGAGTCTATTTTTTCTAGTTAAAACTTTAAAGGACATGATGATTAGTTCTTACAATAGAAGACTAGTTTTTGGACCTCTATGGATACACAAGAGTAGGATATTAACTATCATTCAATGAAAAGGAATGGTTTAAAGGTTATATGACCCTTTTTTGAATTTCGTGAATGCTTCAAATTCTATATGGTCTAGTCCTATGTAGCTTTTTAATAATTCAAAATAAGGGTATTATAATGCTATCCAAAAGTTGGATCATTTTTCTGGTACCTAGGTTATTAATAAGTCTGATTTATGGTATTACCTAGTAGATGAATATTTGGATTCCAATGAGGTATCCTTTAAGGATTCTATTATGATAAGAATTGATGAAGATCACATCATTGATAAATATGATAATGGTCAAGATGCACTTGAAATAGAAGAACATATGGTTGTGGATCAAAACTACTAGAAAGAGAAAGCTTTAATTTTTCTAGAAATCATAGAGGAAAGGAAAAAGTAGTAACAACTCATTCCATCATGTATAAAAAAATAATTTCCAAATAATTTGACCAGTGTATGTTTGATCAGGCTAGATGAAATATACAGTCTTCGGATTTCTCATGGAAAGGGTTACTTATTTCCAAGGTCACTACCAAAAACCCTAGCTTCTATTATTCTCGCTCATTTGAACTTATAAAATTATCTATGAAAAAACTATTAGTTTATTTTTCTATTGTGAAATCGTCCTGTTATTTTATCAACATTTTACAGCCAGACTCCAGATACGGTACTAATGAACCTGTTTTGGTGGATGACCATGCTGATAAAGAAGGATAAATTTCTCCAAAATCATTGCATCAATTAGAAGTCAGATACATTGGTCATGGACTCAACAGCTCAGCTCTGATTGATAATGATTTCTTCTCAAAAGATCTTTCATTTAACTAGTACACTACTGATATTGATTTTGGTGTCTCCAAAACTGCCACTGCATAGAAACAAAGGGTCAGTAGTTTAGTTAGTACTCATAACCCCTTTGATTTCTTTTATTATTACAATAGAGTCGATCATGCCAATGCTGATCGAGATGATGATAAAGGCATGATTTTTGATGAGACTATTAAGCTTCGAGTTGATGGTGGTCGGACATGGATTCAAGAGAATCCTTAAAGGAGGTGAGGACACTCACATGGCATGGGTGTTCAACAGTCTGATCACATTATTTGCACTAGATATGAGGTCTTATTTGTTTTCAATGTTCTGTTTGGTTCCTCATTCATTTAGTTGTGATAAATTTAAGTTTCAATAATTTAGGACTTGGAGGCTCAATAATTGTTTTGTGAAATGAAACCTCATCAATATCCCCCATACCTCAATGGTTCCAAATAAGTGGGGTGAGAGTGTGACAACCCAAATTTTATCAATGATATTTGTTTCTTGATGTTACTATGAATTATATTATATTGCACAATACTATACACATACAATACCTATAAAAAACTTAAACACTATATTTTATTAATTAAAATAGATACATACTTCAAAAATTAAATCCATTAATATAATAATCATTAAAATTAGAATAAAATATAAAATAGATAAGAAAAACGGGAGAATATGTATCACCCAAATATTCTAGAATCATTTTTCTCTTGAAAAAACTATTGAAATGAATGAAAATATTAGTTAACGAATCTGCATTATAAAAAATGGAAATATAAAAAAATTAGGTAAATATAGTTGAATAATTAATGAAGCAATGATATTTTATTTATAGGATATAATTTTACTAATGGAAAGGTATTGTGATAGTTGGTATAGTAACCTAACCTCTTAAAATAGAAACATGATGATTGTGAATAGAAACAAGAACATTGGAATAATATATAGAAATCCAAACAAAAGATTGTAAAAAAAATATTAATAAATTTTAATTAATGTCAATATAAATATTATAATTTTGAAAACAAAAATATCAATATTAAAAAATTCTTAAAAAATATATGCACATTTTTTTAAAAAATTATCTTATGTTATTTCATGAAATTAATATTTATTTTATCAAAAATAAAATATAACCCAAGTTAATAAAATATATTGAGTTTCATTTTTTATATCAACATGTTTAATGTATCCAAGAGTGATTTTCTAAACTTTTCTGAACTACTATAAATTTCCAGTGAATTGTAAATGTATAGGTTTTCATGTAAACATTGTATCTTAAATTAAATATTTCATGATGTAATAATAACATAATAATATATAAATATTGAGGATTGAAAAAAATATTTATTTTGTAAATTAGTTATTAATATTATGTAATCATGTTTTTTGAAACTAAAAATTACATTCCACTGTCTAAATTCAAATGTATTCCATTAAAAATATTATTCTACAACCTTTTTTTAGAAGGTATTTAATTCTAATAATAATGGTCTTTATTATCCTAAAAAATATATTTTCTTTATATATTATTAATAATGTCAAAATAAATATTATTAAATTGTTTAACATTGATATAGTGTTTTATTTAATATTTTATTCTAAATTGTCCCCACTCCTAATGTATAAAGAACACATCACCATTCCCATGGAAAACCACATGTACCTAAATTAACAATGCCCAATATTATCCCAAAAAAGGTCCTTTAAGGCCCAGGCCACATTAGGGATGTTCAGGAGTAATCCAAATCCCTTCATCAAAGATGTCTAGGGACATAGAAGAGAAGAAGAAACAATAAATATTTAAATACACTAGCATGATGTTTATAGACATTACATTACTTTTAGAGAATAATTTATACATCACACAAAAAAACCACCAAATAACATATTCATTTAGTTCCTTTGGAAACTTGTAACAAATTATTCAAATTTGGTGATGATCTTTAACATCTCCCATAAAGATCTTCTCCTTTATTTTTCCTACCTAAAACCATTCATTATATTATTTAGAAAATAAAACATATGAAAAGGGATATATTAGATTATTAGTAAGGTATAAAAATGAAAATATAAAATAAAACATGAAAATAATAGTTTAATAACATAAACATAACTTTTTAAAATCATATCATGTTCAACATATATCAGAATCTTGAGACATGGAAAAAGTATTGGTATGTCATGAGGCATAAAAAATAAAGGAACATGACCCATGAGAAAATAGAATTTGTATAAAACATTTATTCTTGGAAAACACATAAGTATTGAAAATCATTTCATTTTAGTCAAGGATCATTTCCAATACCATCACGACGGATAATTTCCATTACTAAACTGAGTTCACTCCTCATTCAAGACCTATATTAATGAACCAACTTTACTTATCGTTATAGTATTGTCAATATCATGAAATATATGACTTTACCCAATGCATTTTATTGAGATATAGTTCCAACCTGTATCATAATGAAATTATTCAAACATGTTGTACAAAATATAAATCATTCACCATAACCCATGGAAAAAATGGGGTTCTTTAAACATCATTCCTCCGTAACATAATCCATGTAAAAAATTTAATTTCATAAATATCCTTTCTTCATAATCACAATAAAAACATTGGATCAATATGTATAGTATACATTAAACATAACCCTATTAAATAATTCCAAATTATATGGAAAATAATTTTGATTGAACAATTGAAATTAATTCTTGATGAAAATATCCTTTATTCTTAAAAAATATTTTCTTTTCTTATAATGCCACCTAATTTTAAATGAAAATAATTTCTTTTAAAATAATCATGAAATATTTTAATGTAAACTTCTTGGAAATATGGTGTTATGAATAAATAAAAAATCCTCATACCTTATATGTTAAAAGAAAAACATTCTTCGCATACTTTTTTTTAGGAAAGTAAAAAAGTCTCACATATTGAAAAATGAAAAATTATTCCTTTAATTCCATATAATATGACTTCACCAATGGGAATAATAGACATTAAAAAAATATAGAATAATTTATGTTATATTAAATATTTGGAAAACATGGATGTTGATGATAAATAAACCCAACTAAATAATTTCTTATAAATAATCTCACATAATAATGAGATTGGGAAATTATTCCTTACCATAGGTTTGTGTTCCTAAATATATGCCTGAACCACCTCTATAAGGGTTTAAATAATATATTTATCTTATTTTAGAAACATATTTATTTGTATTATATCATTATTGATCATATTATTATCCATTTGTTAATATCTTTTTTACTCGTCCATCTAATATTAACTTTTTTATTTCCGTATGCATGTTTCTCAAATAAGTTCTTATTCCTCGTATTAGGATATTTTTATATCATTTTCACAATGATATTTGTATAATATATATCAGATTTATTAATTATATTCATTTATATAACCATTCTTTAATGATGGTCACGTAGAATAAATCATATCGCATCGTGGAGATGGTAGGCCAAACATACACAAGACCAACAATATCATTAACAAAATTGTTGAATGGTATTGAAGTGGATTAAGTATATAATATTGAAGAACTAATATCATGTTCTAATAATCATATATAATTATTATTTACATCATTAAACACATTTATGTAAAGCATTTATGAGTAAAAGATTACACCGTGATGTGGAGATGGTAAGCCTTACGTACGCACATGTGAGAATTTCATTTTCCGTAGGATGGATAGAAGGTGGAATATGGTTGATACATAACCATATTGTCATCTCATAATATATTTAAAACTGTAATTATAATTTTAACATGAAAAAACTCATGATGATGAGGTAAAGGAAGAAATAAGTTAGAAATAATAAGAAGAGAAGAGTACCTCTTCTTCCATGAGCTCCCTCTAGATATCCAGTTAATGGAACTAGAGTAGGTATTTGGGAATACCAGTATCTATAAAATGTGAAAAATGATGTTTGTAAGAGAAATATATAGGGGATAGATGAGATTTAAGGCTCAATGAAATGTGTAGTTGTGAGGGAGGATGTTCCCTTTAATAATTGATGTTGGGGAACCATTCGAATGTCTACAAATATTAATTTATAATATAATCAAAACACCTCCAAAAACCACTGAAATGACATATATTCAAATATGATATGAGTTAATGTTGTAATATAATAAACCAATAATTTTTTAGAACGTAATTGTATCCATTTAAACCTTATCATTTTAATTTAACACTTAGTTATTCTATTCATTTTAAACTATGATAACAAATATTTAAATATTCAAATAGTGTAGTTTTTATATATTTTATATCAATTAGATAATAAATGAATAATTTAGAATGTTTTAGACCATATAAAAATTTTTATAATTTTTTTAAAAATGTATTATTTTTTTAAATATATTAATAAGAAATAATTTTGATAAACAATCAATAATGTAAATTTTGACACTACTGAGAATATTGATTTTTGAAAATTTCGAGATACGATGTTGTCCACAATAAAATATTTTATTATATCCCTAAGGAGTCAAGGTAATCCAAAAAATATTTGGATGTATTAATTGTAACAAGTTATATTTATTTTAATATTTTAATAACATTAATTTGGTATTTCCATTAATAAAATAATTATCAAATCTCTATTGTATAATTATTTAATATACTTATTTGTTGAATAAAAATTAAAAATAAAATATCATAATCAAGATAATTGATATGAATAATTTTATTTGAATATATTTTCCAAAAAATATTATATTTAAAATGATATATTTATTAAATCATGAATGTTGCAATTTGAACATCACATTAAATAAAATATTATAACATTCATGATTATCACTATTTGGCTCCAAATGGTGGATAAATCTACACATGCATGATTATATTAGCGATAAACTCTAAATATCATATTTTTCATGTTTTTTTGTATTTTAATGGTTATTATCAATTTAATGAAAATTATTTTGTTGATTTCTATCAATTAAATATCTTCTCCCTCATCAATGTATAAACTATTTTGGTAAATAGTTATTTTAGAAAAATTAAAAAAAAAATTTCATGATAAATATTAAAATTTTATCGTTCAAATAATTATTTATAATTTAGTTTATCTTTTTTATAACCTTTTATTAAAAATGTTATATTATTTAGAACATGAATGTGAAATCATTAATTTTTCATTAAATAAAATATTATAAATAAAATATTATCTTCTAAATGTCTCCAAAAAATCTAAATTTCATTTATATTTGGAAATATTTTCAGTATGTTAAAAATTAAAATTTTAAATCATGGATTCCACCCATTTGTCCCTATATGGAATCAAAAAGTAATATCATATACAAATAAAATAAATCTATATGTCATTCTTTGAATAAAATATTATTTATGTCCTTTTCATGTAAAAGTGTCAATTAATTTAAATATTTTAGATCCTTGTGTGTTAACGGTCCAAATAAATTTTTTTCTTTTTTTGGGTCATTTTATAGTCTTTATATTTTTATTTTTAACATATATAACCTCATTTACACTTAATCGTGATAACAAAATTTACCCTTGTTACTATTAATATTGGTCAAAAACCAATGGCACATATAAAAAAAAATTTACATACTGAATGAAAATTATACATCAATTTTTTCAAATTGAAAACATAAATATTTAAGAATTATATTTAAAATAAATCAGATAAAATGTTATGAAAAATAGTTTTTAAAAAGTGCTTTTAAAATAGAAATTTTTATCTATAACAAATTTATGTATAAAATATATTTAAAAACCAATATTTTTTCTATTTTATGTTAACATAAAATTATTAAAATTTAAAACTAATACCTACTATAATTTTAACTTTTAAATAAATTGAAACAAAATACAGTTTTTTATAAAAAAATATGCATTTCAGTATTCGTCAAAAAATTAATCTTATGAGAAAAATAATAAACGTTCAACCAAACTAAATTTTAATGTCATTATTAACAATAATAAGTTTATTTTTATAAAATATAATATATAAATGTTCCAAAAATGGATTTAAAATTCGTTTTTCATCAAAATGTAATAAAAATGATTTTTTTAAAAAAATTTCTTTTATGCAAAAAATGGACTTTGTTCTTATATCCAGTATATAAAATATATATAAAAGATATTAAACATTAGATTGGATTTATTACAAATAAAATTAATTAATAATATATATGTAGTGTGATTTTATTAATTTATAAATAAACTTATATGTATTTAAATATCTTTTTAGAAAAATATTTCCTTTAATATAAAAAGTTCTAAATTTTTATTTATAATCAATTTATCAGAAAAGAAATAATTATATATACATGTAAGAATAATATTTTTATAATTCATTTAATAATGTGTATACTATCAATTATAATTCCTAGGTTATAAGGTAACATAATAATATTTGGTTGTTACCTTAAATTTGGGTTTTGCATCAAATAAATTCTATCAAAAGGACTTGAAATTATGAACAACATTAGCCAAGAATAGTGCTTCATATACTTCAAGATAATCTATGTTGCGTGTGGCAAAAAAATAACTTCGTATATTGTAGAAGATAAGAAACTAAAAAATATATCTGATAAAAATCATGGGTTGTTACATTCTACCCCCATTAAAATGATGTTTTCCCTCAAAATTCATATGGGTTATCATAGGATTAATATTTGAATTTTTTTCATAGAATCTAACCTCTTAAAAAATGACAAAAACAAATTTCTAAAAAGTAATAGTTAGATAATAATAGTTACCTAAAATAAATAATAACCATATCTCTTTATAGGAGAACATTTGTGATGGTTTGGGGAAGGAGGAAAAACGTAAATAATCAATGATATTGAAAAATATCACTAATCATAAGAATTCTGGTGATCCAATTAATGATGAAAATAAAGAAATAAAAAAATAATGAATCACGAAATAGGTCATAGTTATCATAAAAAATGATGATAATAAGACACCAATTTATATCCTGATTCTTTTTTCTATTGTTGAAGAATTTGCATGAGAATATATAATTAATTTTTTTTTGATACAATCTCATTGTTGGTCGTTCCTTGACCAATTTCCCAATAAACTATTATTCAATGAAATGAAGTTTAATTTTATATTCCTAATGAATTAGAAAATCAAGCGATCTATAAATAGAATGATAGTTCATTACATCTATTTTTTCAAAATAAAAAAGTTAGAATAAGTTATCAAATATGCATAAGTCCTCCTATAGTGAAATAATAATGTCTGCAGTATAAATTTCTCTGATGTTTAAGTTATACTTTACATAAATTGATAACCTTAGAGTTATTTTGACAAAAAAACATTCATAACATTAGAAAGAGGTGCACCAACTCGGAATAACATTTTTCCCCCATATAAAATAATGCATCTCTTGTGGGTCACATTCCAAACATGTGATCACATTCATCTTTTATTCTATTAAGTCATGGTAAAAAACCTAAATTAACATTTATCATTATTAAAAACGTCCATGTTTACATAATACAAAACATATTGGATATATTACTTATGTCCCAATATTTTGAATACATCATCTATGATGTAATAACCCACATGTCATCAAATCCACAATTAGTATCATCCACTTAATGATATTCAACATATCATTATCCATGATAAACATAATTATCTCCACATATTGAACACATTATAGGTTACATTCCCTTAATAAAAATTTTACCTTTCCCTTAAATAATATTTATATGTCTTCATCTACTTTCAAAATATCCTTTTCAATCGTTAATTAATAATATATATAGAAAGTAATTATACATAGTTTTTGAATTCCAAAAAATATACACTTATATCATCCGACATTATTCTTAACCCATTACTTTGTCATCATTATTTTATTCATTCCAAGAATATGAAACGTGAATAATGTATTGAGGTTCTTCAACGTTAATCTAAAAATGATTCTTATATTGAAGGTAAGAAACCCTGGAAAGATATTTCAAAACTTTTATATGTCATTTAATTTTTTTATGCCCAGGGGTATAACTAATACTCATACCACCATCATGATTCACTTAATGAAATTTCCACTTAGGAATTCTTTTTTAATAAATCACATACTTTCCACATTTAAAATACTCAGTTTAATGATGTTCTTTTTTGTTATGTCAATTGAATATGATAAGAAATCAAAATGTGAGAATCATTTCTCATTTATTAGAATCTTATATCTAAGTTAAATCACATATAATATTTCACTCTATAACACATTAGGTTTAATCATATGTTATTCATGATTGTTACCAAAATTCATTGAATTTATCCTATATTTAGACATATCCTTAGGGAAATACCAAGATATATCCTAATAAATGTTTCTATGGATCTCACTCAGGTTTATGCATCCTAGTGTCTAAATTTTAACTAAAACATCACAATGATACCATATTTAAATACCCTAGCTTAACATACATAGAAATTAAACAATTTTCATATAATACATAATACATTACAAAAACAGGATCCCACAGACCGTATTAGTTTATTTTCGTTGAAAACATGGAACACATTTTTGTAATTTGGTGACTGATCTTCGACATCTACCATAATGATTGTTCCCTTCTGTTTATTTCCTAAAACATTTTTTTTATATTTTGAGGAAAATAAAACATATGAAAAGAGTGAGATCAAATTATCACTAAGGGAAAATATGGAAAATATCAAACAAAAAATGAATGTAAGAAAGTAATAACATGAACATAACTGTTGAAAGTCATAACATATTAAAAAAATATTAGAATCTTGAGACAAAAAATAAATATTTATATTTTATAAGGCCTAAAACATAAAGGAACAGGATCCATGAGAAATTAAAATTTCCCTAAAATATTGATTTGGGGAAAACCCGTAATCATAGTAAATAAATTCTTATTAGTCAAGGCTCATTGTTAATACCATCATTAGGGAAAAAGTCAATTACTGATCTGAGATCCATTCTCATTTAATCCCTGTATAACTAAACCATATATACATTCCATAACTATCATACCTATCTCATGAGATAGAAGTATTTACCCAATACATTTTAGGGAGATATAGGTCACAAAAATCTCATAATGAAGTCATTATTACGTCTTCCACAACACAAAAATCATCAAAAACCAAGGAATAAAATGGATTTCTTGAAACATAATTCCAACATAACATAATCCATGGAAAAAATGGATTTCATATATATCCTTCCATCATAAAGACAATATAAACATATAAAAAACAGGGATAGTAAACTTGAAACAAAAGACAAATAAATAATTCCATCTTAGATAGAAAATAATTTTGATAAAACACTTGAAATTAAATCTTGATGAAAATATCATTTCTTGTTGAATACCATTTTATTTTCAAAAAATTACACAAAAATTTAAAAGGATTGAATTTCATTACAAAAAACCTTTAAATAATTAAAATTATGATTCAATCATATATAGTTTTATAAAAATATAAAAGTGCATCATGTTGGATAATTTAAAAGAAAACATTCTTTCTGTACTTTTGTTGAGTAAGTCTAAAAGTACCTCATATCGAAAAATGATAAAATATTCCTTCCATACCAATTTATTAAATTTTTTAAAATGGTTAAAATTGAATATAAAAAATTATATATTAATATTAATTATATTAAATAATTAGGAAATATTGAAATGGATGATAAATATACATGATTAATGACTATCTTATAAATAGACTCTTATAATAATGAGATTTGAAAAATTATCCCCTACCATAGGTTTTTGTTCCTTAATATATGTATGCACCTATTGTATAAGGGTTTAAATATTTTTATTATCTTTTTAAAGAAACATATTCATTTTAATAATTTCATAAGTGATCATATAATTACCCATTTGTTAATAACATTATTACATGTTCATCAAGTATTACGTACATTATTTTCTAATGCATGTTTTCCAGATAAATTATTTTAAATCCTCTTAGGATATAGTTATATCATTTAAAAAATGATATTAGTATAATATATTTCATATTTATTAATTCTATACATTTATATAATTAGTTTTAATGAAGATCATGTTGAATGAATCACATCGCATGTTAGATACAGTATGTCGTACGTATGCATGAGAGACAATATCATTCCTATAATAATGTAATGTTATTGAAGTGGATGGTGAATATATATTTGAATAATAAGTACCATGTTATAATAGAAATATATAGTTATTATTTACATCATTACACCCATCCAAGTAATGTGGTGATGAATATCAGGTTAGAACATGTCATGGAGACGGAAAGTCTTGAGTACAGATGCGTAGTGATTTCATTTATTGTAGGATGGATATAATGTGAAATATGGTTGTTACATATCCATAATAACATATCAGCATATACGTAACATGATAATTATTACTTTAGGATGGAAAACACTCGTGAAACAAAAGCATAAGAATAAATAAGTTAGAATGAATCAGTAGAGAGGATTATCTCTTCTTCGATATGCTCCCACTAGATCTCATATTAATGGTACTAGAGTTGGTCTTTTGATAATTCCAAAACCTATAGATTTTAAAAATGTAGTCTATAAGGGGAAGGGGTTTGGGATATATGATTTTGAAGGCTTAATTTGAGGTGAATTTGTGAGGTACGATGTACTATATTATAATTGACGTTGGCGGTACCTTTGGAATTTTGAAAAAATTAATTTATAATAAATTCAAACAATATAAAAAAATTAAAAAATAAAATATATTGGAATATGATATGATATCATGTAGTTAAATCATCTGTATTAATTTTAGAATTGTTTTTCTTTCTTTTAATACCTTACCATTATAATTTAACAGTTAGTTATTCTATTTAATTCTAACTAAAGTTACAAATATTTCAATATTAAAATAGTGTAATTTTTATAACTTTATATAAATTACATAATAAATTAATACATTAAAAAATTTAAGAAAATATTCTATTTATTATATATTTTTTAATTTTTTATGATTTTTAAATAATTTATTAACAAATAATTTGGATAAACAATTAATATTTCAATTTTAACAATATTCAATTTATTAGTTTAAAAAAATATCAAGATAACATGTTATCCTCAAGCCAACTATAATATCAAATATCTATGTGGTCACGTTCTTCTAGAAAATTTGTTGAATATATTAAGTATACAAAATTATATTTATTTTAATATTCTTAATATCATTAAATATGTATTTCCATTAATTAAATATTTACTACATCTGTATTGTGTATTTATTTAACATAAATATTTTTTTAATTTTTTTTTGAATAAAATATCATAATTAAGATAAATATAATGAATATTTGTTGTCTAGTATATCTTATGGAAAATCTTTTATAAAAAATGTTATATTTATTAAATCAGGAATGTGGAAACATAAACTTTACAATAACTAAAATATTATAAGTGTTATAATATTTTATATGTGGAAAAAAGGTTAAATAAATACAAAAATGGACAATTATTTTCATGATATACACTACCAATAAGATCTGTTCAAGTGTTTTTTCCTTCAATGGTTATTATCTTTTAAATAAAAATTATTTTATTGATTTTCCTTCTATTAAAAAATTTCTGCAACATAAATGTTTAATATTTTATGTAATTATTTATTTAATAATAATTATAAATAAATTATAATGATAAATAAAATATTTTGGAATTCAAATTAGTATTTATAATCGAATTTATCTTCTATTCAACCATATATTTAAATTGATATATTACATAAAATGAGATTGTGGAATCATTATGTTTCCATTGAATAAAATATTTTGAATACCATAATATCTCCCCAATGGCCCCAAAACCTCAAAATTGAATTTATATTTTGAAATAATTTCACTATGTTCCAAACCATAATTTACATACACGGATACCAACATTTTTTCCATATATAGACACATAATATATATTAAAGACAAAAAATGGACACTTTGTGTCTTTCATTGATTTAAATATTATTTCAGTCATTTGAATGTAAATGTTTCCATTAAATGACATAATTTCCATCCTTTAGTGTTGAGGGTCTAGTTAAATTATGAAATAAATATTTTTTCATCTTTGGGTCATTTTATTATCATAATAATTGTATTTTTAACCTATATTATATAATTTACCCTTTACCGTGGTAACACAATTTAACATTGTTAGTATTTATATTGGTCGAAAGAAAAAGGATTATATTTTCCTCAATTTGGACACCTGAATCAAAATTTTATAACCATTTTTCAAAATTCAAATCATATAATTCTCATGATTAAATTTAACATTAAACTGATAAAATGTCACAAAAAACAGTTTTATTTGTGGAAAATTTTCCTTTGAAAATGTTTTTTTATAATTAACGTAATTATAAAATCATTTAATTTTTTTATTATTTTAAATTAAAATTATCTAATATAAATATAAAACTAATCCATTACATTATTTGAGCTTCTAAATAATGTAATGGAAAATACTGTTGTGAATACAAAAACTGAATTTCATTATTCATCAAGAAATGAAACTAACCAGAAAAATACAAAAAACTCAAAAAAAACTATATTTATATGTCCCCATTCAAAAAAATTTTTATATATAATATTTTAAAGTGGAAAAAATTGTATTTAAATGAGCGGCGCCATCAAAAAGCTCTAAAACATTATTTTTTGAAAAACACATCTTTTATCCATAAAATTGATTTTTTTATAATATCATATCTAGAAAACAAGTAAGTTAATTATTAAACATTATAATGAATAGATTAAATATATAAATAATTAATAAAATGCAACACAAGTGGTTTTATTTTTTTAAAAACTCACTTTTCAGCATTTAAATATTTTTTAGAACAAAATTTCATTTCATTAAAAAATGGTTTTATTTTTAAATTATAGTTAATTACTCAACAAATATTTAAATATATATACACGTTTAATTAATATTTTCATAATTAAATTAATTAATTTTATACTCTAAATTATAATTCCTATGTTATAATGTAACATAATAATATTTAGTTGTTCGCTTAAACATGATTTTTCTTGAAATGGATTCTATCAAAATAAAATTAAATTGTGTGTAACACGAGCCAAGATTAGTGTTTCATATACATCAATCTAAACTATTGTTGTGTATAGTGAAAATTTAACTTTTTGTATCGTAAAATACCTGACATTAAAAAAATTCCATCTCATAAAAATATCACGGTTTTACAAAAAGAGTTTTTTATTAACTCTTCTCATTTTTAAAAATATATTAAATTTTTTAAAGATTTTATTCATCAAAAAATATATTAAGATTTATTAGGAAGAATTTTAACAATATATTTGTTTTTTTAACATACTTTGAAATTTATATTTTTTAATTATATATATTTTATACCTCTTTTATCTATTCATTGGGAATATGTTCCCAATAACGGTAAGCTAACCCCAGAAAAGCATGTTTCCAACATCATTCATATCACCAACATTATGGATGGTTATAAAAACTATTTATAATATTCAAATATATAAATATATTTCAATTAATATTTTAAAACTAATATTAATTATTATTTAATTTTCATGATGAAAAATTATGAAATTGAAATAAAATGGGATATTGTTAAGAGAAAAGGATATAAAAATTCATACCCATTAACAATGGAAATTAATAAGTACAATCCAATTGTTATAAGTGATAAATAGTGAAACAAATTAACATAATACAGTTATGGTTAAACGCTTTAACAAAAGGTATGTTCATTATTGATGTGGCATAAAAGCAATGAAATAAATGTAATAGGATTCACAAACCCAAACTATTTCTAATGGGTTATATACGATTTTATATATATTATAGTATGAATATTTCCCTAATATGAAATATAATTTTATTCAATATTCATTATCTTTTAATTTGGAGATATACATGTTTCTACCCTTCAAAAAATTGTATCTAATTTACTTTTCTTTTTTAAGAAGACTTCACTTACCAAAACATCTCTTGAGTCCTCTAAAGTCATTTCTCATTTAATAGAATAAAATGACCTTTCATTCTAATGTATGATATCCATTTTTAATTTGGTAACACTAAATATTATTTCATTGAGTATGATATGAAAATATTTTATGAAACTCATTCCAGTTCAATGGTTATTTCATAACTGCATTTGTTTTCATTCCTTGAAGATGCATGAATATAATCTATTTAAGATGGATAGGTGGGCCCCAAATTATATAGTCCACCAATTAATTTTTTATTGTGATATATCTTATGAAATAATGTGTATTGTGTGTCAAAATGATGTTTTCTCTATCCACAATGATGATGTTATGATTTATTCTAATATTTTATTTATGGATATGATGTTTGGTTTGTTCACAACTAACAGTGGTATTTGGATATTATGAAATAATTTGTCATTTGTAGGTATAATACACATTACAAGCCTTTATAGAATGTGTTTATCTTGATACTGATAATGATATTATTCCAATGATATGATTATGTTTATTATTACCACCCATTTACGATTGATTCATGTCCCTTATTCGTTCGTATACTAGGATTTTAGTTCACTACATTCATTGATGTATATTCTTATGTTATTAAATTCTTAATGGATAATGTGTGATTTTATAAGGGTAATTAAGATGGATTTAAATAAATATCTATTTTCTCTTATGTACATATTTTTTATGAGCCTCATTTTCGAAATATTTAAAGCTTTTGTATCTTGATTTTATTGCAGTTATGTTGTTTATCTAAAAAATTATGTAATTTTCATTTAGAGAAAACTCAATTAAAAATAGTTTATAATAGCTATTGTTTTAGTTAATTTGTAATTAGAATTATAAATAATTAATGAAAACCATAATTATAATCTATTTATTTTTAATCATATGAGAAAAATAATTTTTGAAAAAGGATTAGCATGGGGATACCCAATGATATTCTTTTATAGTTAATTTTTCCCTAAGAATAAATTATTTATTCATGATTTATTGACTTCTATTTATCCTAATAAAATTTAGGAACCTAAAATAGTAAAATTAAAAGGATAAAGGTATTATTAATGTTAACTAATTATATGTTAATTTTTAATAATTATCAACAATCGTAAATATCCTACAAGTCTCATAGAACTATTGTATGGAAGCCCCAATCCATTTAAGTGACGATACTTCTAAAAACACATAGAGGTGTGAACAATGAAACCCAATGGATAGAATTTTCTTCAACATTTTTAAAAGGGGTTAATGATTTAGTGAATCTCATAATCCATCCCTTGGAGGAGTTTGATGTTTTACCAGGTATGAATTGGTTCTTGTTATATATAGAACACATCAGCTCTTGTGAAAAGAAAATCTCTTTCCATATCTTGAACCATACCATGCTAATGTAAAAATGAAAAGAAATTAATGAATCATCTTTGGAAAATCCCTAAATAGTGTGGGTGTTGATTCCCTTTGTAAAAGATTATTATTCCTAAGTAGTTGAGTCAATGAAAGCATCGACCTTGAGGAAATACCCATAACGAGAGAATACACTGGTATAATTACTGAATTGTTACCCCGATATCCATCATATCTTTATGTCGACTTCTCTATAGATATTTTACCTAGAGCCACTCCTATCTCCAGATTCCATAACTGGATGGCTCCCATTGAATTGTAGGAGTTAAATATGCAGCTACAAGAGAATTATGAGAAAGGGTTAATACACATTACTATATCACCTCAGGGTGTAAATGTTCTCTATTAAAAGAATAAATCTAGATCAATTTTGGTTTTATAGACTACTAGAAGATCAAAAAGATCACTATAAATAAAATGTATCCCCTACCAAGTATATATGATTTGTTTGAAAAACTATGCGGAGATTAGTAATTCTCAAATGTGGATCTGCATTCTAGATATCATGAACTGAAGGAAATGATGGAATATATTTAGAACACTATTGTCTATACAACGTATAAATAATATGAGTCTATAGTGATACCATTCAGAATTCATAACTACCATACAATATTCATGGATTTGATGAATACAATCTATAGAGGCTACCTTAGAAATTTATTAAGTCTTTATTGGTTATATTATCATTTACTACAATATAATGGATGACCTAATGAAAATATTTTGAAATTTCTGGTAATATTAAGAAAGGATAAAATGTATGATATGTTTATAAATCATGTATTTTAGATCTATAAAGTCACATTATTTGGTAACGTGATTTCAAGTGATGTAATTTTTGTTTACCTGCTAAAGAAAAAATTCAATTAAATAATGACCTATAATAATTAGTTTCATAGAAATCCATAGATTTATTCGCATACCAGGGTACATGATAGTTTATGTGAAAAATTTCCCATAATTTCATACCATGATAACTATGTTACTATGGAATGGGAAAATTATGTTTGGATAAAATAATTTGAGGAATTCATTAAGTATCATATGAAAAGGACATACCCATGTATGTATACAAACTCCCATCATGTGTAGATGAAATTTTGATATATAGTGATCCTTCCCAGTAAGGAATGAGTAGGTGACTCAAGAATAATGATAATATTCCGTATTATTCTTCATTAAAACTAATGATCCTTGATAAAAAATATCTTACACATGATCTTTATTTTAGAACCATGTTCTTTTTCAAGATGATTTAGTAGTGCTACAACTATGGTGAAATGTGATACATATGTAAATATCATAATAGTATGAATTATATATATTCACATAGATCTAGCTCAAAATGCATCAAATTATATGGCTTCAGCTACTAAAATTCAATAACTACACTATTTAATACTATCTAGGAATGGTTAACAATGTAGCTGATTCTCATAATAAAAAATAACCTTATACTCTATCTATGATGAAGATTGATAAAGAACCTATCTTCATGGATATGCAACATATGGATCATGAAATAAAGTGTAACACCCAATAATTTCCTTTGCATGATTTTAAATATTATATAAATTATTTCAAGACTGGGATATGAGACATCATTCAATTATGAGGGCTGATTTTCCCGGAATAATTTAGAAGAAAATTATTAAGATTTAAATTGACGTGTGAGCGGTTTCCCAGAAAATGTGGGATAAAATCCAAATGAGAGCCTGAATCAGATATAGGAGTTCATTGTTTTGTTTAGAGTAGAAAATTTACCCATGGTGAGGCCTAAAAATGGTCAACTCTGGTCAGCTAAGAAAGATCGTTTTTGGATTTAATAAGAACAAATATATATATATATATATATATATATATTATTTGATGCAATAAAATTTTCCTTTTAATAAACCCTTTCCACAAAATTCAGGGTTATCACTATTAACCTTAAATTCCTCTCAGACATTGATGATAACCTCTAGAGAAAATATTGGAAAATGATGATGGGATTTCATATCAGATATCAGGAGATGTTGTTTTGTCCGATCTCACTAATGGTAGTGATGTGAAGATCGATCCTCTCAGTGAAAGGTCCTAGCCAATGGAATGGTTTGTTATTTGGATTTCATCTCCCCATTTATGAATTCCATGATAAATTCAGAACAAACAATTAATAGGTTGATATGTGGTTCATAATTTATGTGGTATGGGAATATTTTTGTAGGATTATTATCAAGGTTTGATTTTTGGAGATTTTCCTTTGTTTTCATGATATTTCTAACACATATTAATCAAGTATGATACAAAAAATGAAAACGTTTCATTCCTATGGTGTTAAAAGTGCTTTAATCTTCCCCTATTCTTGGGGTTCTTCACTATTGGACCATCCTGGGCATGGATCGAATTACTAGGAAGCTTCGAACACAATCAGACCCATGGATTAGTGGAAAGATAGAATAGGGCTTGGGGACCATGGAACTGGCCCAATCTCAAAAAATGAAGCACTGGTGGATGACCATAGTAAGGTGTAGGTGGAAGAAATAGGCAGAGCATGGTGGCATAGCACACCTATGGTGTGTGGAATACTGCTAGGCTGTGTAAGGGGATTGTGGTGGTGGGAAGGGCATAGGATGGAAGAGCACATGGGTAACATTCATACATGGAGGTTCGAGCATGTGGAATTTTGTACAACACACCAATGACCAGGGGGCCCACTAACAAGGTCGGCCACCTTTTGTGGACTTGTCGGCCTATATGTTTGTAGGCCAGACTAGGGTATTCTAGCTATGCGATGCTACCCAATGGGCTGGGAATGGTGACCTAGTGGTCCCCACTAGTCCATAAGGATGGGTCGGGTCAGGAAAACTAGACATGGGTATGTTGGCTGATGGGCTGGTTCATATTTGTATAAAACCGTGGCCAGAACGTTTCCATAAAACGAACATATAATTCAAACCATATGTCTGTTTGAAACGTTGACTACGGAATTGAGACCCTGAGGGTGAGATGGTAATTTTAAGACCAATTGTGGGTTTTAGCACACACTTATACAGACG
Source organism: Viscum album (assembly GCA_963277665.1). Lineage (NCBI taxonomy): Eukaryota > Viridiplantae > Streptophyta > Magnoliopsida > Santalales > Viscaceae > Viscum > Viscum album. The sequence goes on from OY728148.1 coordinate 911,984,404, forward strand.
CAAGCCTTTTATATGGTTAGAAACCATGGGCATGGGACACAACGAGTGTGAAAACTACTCTTCATGCACCCTTCTTTACAATGTAAATTGATTATATCCTCCACCGTATCTTGGATGAGTTTTGTTATGGTTTTTTCCATTTATATTTTCCCAAAAAGATTAATGGTAATGTTTTTGACTCAAATTAGTGTGATATCGTTGACAGGATATCCAAGATAGAGTTTTTGGAATCCCCAAAAAGTTTTAGGGTGGATCCTCTATTCCTTCTTCATTTCATCAGTATAGTTCTTGGTATTTACATGACCACCACTATGCCGACACTAATTATCTACTAAATAGGTTTATTCATATGGAGTTTTTTGTATCACCCCATGGACCTAGTTGTGATCCTCCTATAATGTATCATATCTCTCTTTAGATATATATATTCATCTCTATATCATGGTAGTTCCTGACCAATTTTACTTATCAGATAAATGATATTAGTGTTATACGAATCAGGAGTACGTTCTCCCAATTGTCTTCTTAGAGTAATCTTAAGACCGAATCCCTAATGGGGGTATGTTATAGTTGTGGATTACCTCTTGAATATGTGTCCTGGTTTGGGTATATCTATTTATTCTTGATGTATATTCTGTAGAAATATACTTGTGTAGATCTAACTATATCATTCCTTTGGTTATTATGTTGTGGTATCGAGGTGTCCTACTGAGTAGTGTTACACTCACCCCTACACGAGATTTTCTTGCATATCGCATGTCTTCTGCAGTTGAGTGACATTTTGATAGATTCTAGAGAGGACCATGTACATATGGATCCTTGTGATATTTGGTAGGTTAAGGTGTTCCTATGACATCAGATAGCACTTCAAGAACCCAACCATCAGGTTGGATCGGGTAGATTTTTCTTTGAATGAGTTTCAAGAACCTGGTTATTGGCATATTTTTGGTGGGAATGTCTTATAGACCTATTTATATTCCACCACATTCAATTTTGTACTCTTTTTGTGGGTTAGAGTGGGTTTCATGCATTTTTTACTTATTTTTTTACATTTTAGTATTTGTGGCTTAGAGATTGGTGTGTTCATACAATTAATTTAGGATAATTCCTTCCATTAATGTGATATTCCTACAATGTGCTAGTCACCATCCCCTATCCTATTAGAGGTTTCTTTGGGGTAGTCACTGAATATGACCCTCTAGGATGGGTTATGATAGAGTGGTTTAAAAGCTAGTTTGTTCTACCATAGGGCCCATTGTATGTGAGATTGGTTTTTGGAAACATTGTTTAGTGTTTTCAGTTTGTAATTCAAGCCAGTGACTCTAGTGTTGGTGTGACGATATACATAGCAATACACTAGGACTCTGATAACCTACCATACAACTTTGTACATTTGAAAACTACTTTTAGGGAAAATAATGATTCATGAATCATCTAAAATTGGTTGAGTTGTCCATGTACATCTTGTTTCAGCTATCCAGATATACTCATTAACTGTGTTATATCATTTTTCCTTAAAGGATGCCTCTATGTTGCATACCTTCTAGGAATCAGTATCTCAATCACAAGGATGACCCCCAAATTGATGAGGTTTCATTATAGGGACCATTTTCCTAGAATTTACCTTCATGTAGTGAACCATATGTACTTCCTCCTTAAGATAAAATAGTGGTACCTACAATACCATTAGACAAAGAGCGCAGGTTGAGCGTGCACCATGTGTTTTAGAGAGAGAGAACATATAGGTTCTAAGGAGATGCTGAATATCAAGAGGACGGGGAATGGATTGTTGTGGTGACCCCTAATTTCCATCATGTTACGACACTGGTAAATCAGATGGTGGTCCTTGTGGAAATCAATTTTTGGGGCTCGGTAGAGAGATGGTGAAGGTTTGTCCCAGAATCACTAGGAGACAATGCTCTTGTGATTGGAGTTTGTGAACCTATTCAGAGAGGAGTTCTCACCAGTTATGCTAAGAGCTATGTGTATACAGGTTCTTATTTAGATCTAATAGGGTATTATGATAGTATTGTATATTTAATTGATGTAACCAACCCCTCTAGGTACTCAATGAATACGGTGAGAGATCAGTATACCCGTACTCTGACCATCATGAATGGAATTCATAGATACATATAATAAATTATTATCCCTCTCAACATTCCTACTTATATTGGGGTTATTTATATGGCCTTAGTGGTGTAGATACTTCTTGATGAGCAGAGACAACTGGTGACATTTAGCAGTCAATGGAAAGGTGCAATGTCCTCGGTAGCAAGGATCCAATGTTAGAATCCCAGAATAGCTATTGAGAGACATTTTAGAAGGTTGTCCCATGGTAGAGGATATGTAGTTCTGGGTTCACAGGGTGGATCCGGTCAGAATAGAGTGGGGGTGGTGGTACACATGTGATGGAATGATACATCTTGCATGAGATTGTCTATCCTGTTGTGCTGCTCACAGGGAGACATTGGATGGACCACTGAGGCCGAGGTAAAGGATGGATCTGGATTATCCTTAGGGTAGAGGTTTTGTTAGAAGAGATGTGAGAGTAGTGGGTGGTGTTCTACATTTTATCTTTCTACAACCACCACTACCAAGTAGTCCACACAATGATTTTGGAGCGGGAGGATAGGGACAGGGAATACTGCATGCAATCTAGGCTTATGACCTAGGTACTCCATGTATGATTCAAGATACAATAAGTGTCTTTTCAACTTTAGGAACTATATTTATAGACACAATTTGTAGTCATTACTTCCATTCCACATATCTTGTATGAGGCTTTCATATTCCCATGGAACCATAGACTTAACCCTTAGGCTTGGAGATACCTATAGGAGGGGACACTATGACCACACATCGATGCTGAATGTGTGACCTTACCCATGGAGGCAAGAGTTCTGATTTGAACCTCTAGGTGGCAGGGTTGAGGCATTAGTACAACATTCTTGGTATGGAATGGTTATATTTGATCCTTGAATAGATTGAATATTTTATGTGAAGGGTGTGGTGTGTCCATAGTGATGGGACTAGGTTTTCCATTATCTGTGATAAAGATATCCAGGAAGCACTAGATAGACTAATGAATTAGAGTGAAAATATTATCACTCATGATAGTGAGTTCATAACCCTTAGTGCAGTAAGTGTTTTGAGTGTACATTTCCTACTAGTAGTGGTGGAGTATGAGGAAGTATTCCCAAAAGATGTTCCTAGACTATCTCCTCATCTGTTGATCAACTTCTACATCGATATACACCCTCGGATAGCACCAATATCCTCACAAGTATATTGGATGTCTTTTGTGGTGCTTCAAAATCATGAGGGTGCATTTGGAGGATTTATAGAGGAAGGGATTTGTGAGACATAGTGTTTCACCCTAAGTGGCACTACTGTTATTTTACATAAAAGAAGACCGTAGGTTGAGGTTGTGTTTGTATTACCAAAACATGAACAATGTGACCTTGAAGAAACATTATCCACTACTAAGGATCGATGACCACATTGACCATTTGAGAGGGGGATGATGGTTCTCAAAGGTTGACCTTCGATGAAGCTATCACTAGCTGCAAGTATGGGATGAGGATGTACCTAAGATGACATTGTGATGATGATATAAACCTAATGAATACTTAGTGACTCCCTATGGAATAAAGAATTCCCCCAACAACATTCATGGATCTCATGAATGAGATCCTCCTACTCTACTTAGACCGCTTCATGGAAGTCTTCATCGACGAGATCGTTGTGTACTCGGAGTCCCACGAACAGCACATGATACACATAAGGATGGTTCTGGATGTACTTTGAGAGCACAAATTTTATAGTAAACTCTCAAAGTGATAGTTCTAGATTCAAGAGGAATGCATTGTGGAACATGTTTTCTTTTATGATGGAGTGGTACTGGTACCAACCAAGGATAAAATTGTTTTGACATTGGATCCACCATTGAGTGTGATGGAGGTGTGGATATACCATTGTAAGGTAGTATATTACCATATATTCATACATGATTTTTCCAATATATTAGAACATATGACAGATCTGACCTAGAATTTACTTCAATTAATGTTGATAAAGATGTTTTTATAAGATTTCTAGTTGTTGAGGTGCAGTTTGATGAGTGCCCTTATCATGAGATTTCCAGAGGAGGGTGTTAATTATGTATTGTTCTGTAATCCATCAGGGACCTAAATTAGTTGGGTTTTGATGAAAAAGAAAGCGGTGATGGAAAATGGTTTACACTGTTTGATACGTCATGATAAGAACTACATGACCCATTATCTATTGTTGGTAGTGGTGGCCTCCACGATGAATATGTGGTGACACTACATGATGGTTGATAAATTGTTGTCTACTATGACGACAAGAGTATCAAGTATATGTTCCCATAGAAGGATATGAATATGATTCTATGGTTGTGGCAAGATTTCATCCTAGATTTAGACTTAGAGATTGTTTATACTCTTGGGATGGGGGATATACTAGAAGATTTTTTCAATAGGAGATCGAGTTCCCAGTTGGTAGATGAGGAATTAGAATAGTTGACCTCATTGTAGTTATCCACAATGGATGGATATGGGGGAGCTTACCTCTAGTTTGTAGTTATTACCCCTACACTCTTAAATTGAGTCATGGAGGTGTAACATGTGGATACCGACTATGAGACTCAATAGCATATGTTATCCATAGTATATTCTATTAATCAATATTAGAACGGTGGGGAGAAAATCATTTATTACATAGAATTCATTGTGGTACCCATGGAATTATAGGAGGTGGTTTTTGGAGAGTTCCACACATCCCCTTAGACGGTATATCCTTGTGTGGTGAAGATGTACCAGGACCTCCGATGTCAGTTTTGGTGGCCATGAATGAATAATAGAGTTGTAGAATTCATTTCTTGATGCCTCACTTTTTAGTAAGTTAAGGCATTGCACTAGATTCCAGTGGGTTCGATTAAACCCCATGAGGTTCCAGAGTGGAAGTGGGATGGGATATAAATGGACTTCATTATAAGTTTGCCACATATTTCCATGAGACACAATACTATCTGGGTGACCATTGACTGAATCACCAAGATAGACAACTTTCTACATATCTGAGATTATAGTTCAATGTAGAGATTGAGATTCCTCATTGTGTAGGTGATAGTTTAGATTCATAGTGTTCTATAGAATATTGTTTTAGATCTTGATGCTTATTTCACATCCTGGTTATGGATGGGATTGCAAAATCTATTTGGGCTCAAATATGAATAATCATGGTGTTTCTTCCCCCTACATATGGACAGACAGAGCGAACCATTTAATTTCTAAATGAAAAACTACGGAATTTTATGTTGGACTTTGATCATATTTGAGAGGACCACCTACCACTGGTGTAGATTTCCTACGATAACATCTACCACTCCACCAATGATATGGAACTATTCAAGGATATTTATTTGAAACCCAGTAGGTCACCACTTTTTTGAACTAACGAAGGAGAGTCAGTACTCATGGGACTAGATTTGGTGCAACCTACTCTTGAGAAGGTTCATATCACCAGGGTGTAGATTAAAACTATGAAGAGCTGGAAGAAGTAAAATTATGATAGGAGATGAAGATCTTTGGAGATCATGGAGGGAGTCCATGTGTTCCTCCATATCTCACCATGACTTGGATTGCATATATTTGGTCGGGGTGGAAAGTTACCTCCATGGTTCATCGATCCTTTCATGATACTATATAGAGTTTTCGAGGTAGGGTACCTCCTATATCTACACCTGAAGTTTCATTTGGTACATGATGTAATGCATGTTTTGAAAATAAGGAGTTACAAGAATGAACCACCTCACATAATTAAATTGGTTGAGATGAACATTTAGGATGGGGAGACCTCTGTGGAGTACCCAATAGATATCAGGTATTTGAAGGAGTGGATCCTTCATCTATGAGTGATTCCCTTGGTGTGCGGCTAGTAGAACCATGTGAATATATTGGAGGACACATGGATTGGGGGGATCAAATTCATGTGAAGTACCCACAACTTTTTGTGTATCCTTGTTTTTGATTTTCAGTGATGTAAATCCTTGAGATTCGGATAATGTAATGTCATAAGTTTTGTTCATGTATTATTTTAAATATTATATGGAATTATTTTAACACTAGGCACTAAGACAACGTACAAATCAGAGACCAGATGTGCCCATAATAATTTTTTGAAAAAATATTAATCCTTAAATGGAACATGTTTGTGGTTTCCTAAAAAAAATTGAATAAAATCCCAAAGGGTTCCCAGATCTGATATATAAGGGCACCCTTGCATTCAGATAAGTGTCTTTACTATAGGAGGCGCCTAACATTGGCCAGCATGGGTCAGCTATGAAAGATATTTTTTTAGACATAAATAGAATAAAAATATTTTAAAAAATATCTATATTTTTTTTTGATTTTGTGAAATTTTAAATTTATTAAGCCATTTTAAGTATATTTAGGATTGTCACCATAACCATGGAATTATATTGGGACATGGAGGAGGACCTTTGGAGAAAACATTGGTGAACGATGATGGGATTGCTGATCAGAAATCGACAAATGTTATTTGGATAGATCTCACCAAAAAATCATCATGAAGACAAATCATCTTCAGATAATGATCCAACCCTGATGTAGGGTGTGTTATTTTGATTTATTATCCCCATTTCAGAATTCACTGATGAACGTAGACCAACAAACAAGCCGGTTGATCTATGGTTCATCGTTCTTGTAGTATGGGCATATTTTTTATGGATTATTATCAGGGATTGATTGTTATATATTTTCCTCTAAATTCATGACATTTCTAAAGTAAATGAATATAGGTCGATATGTTCATAGACCATGGTTCGTTCCTCAGTTGTTGTTGGTGATTTTCCCTTCCCCCTTTCTGGGCGTTCTTCGTCGTTGGACACTCCTGATTTCAGATCGAATTTCTGAGGGTCTCTAAATAGAATTATAAACCCAGACTGGTGGAAAGATAGAATGGAGATCATATCAATGTATCTAACCTTCCAAAGATCAAAGAATTGGACCAATGTCAAAAAAATAGAATATTGGAGGATGACTAACGACCCAAAGAAGTGGTGGCACAGGAGGTTGGGGTAGGTTGTGGAGCAAAGCCATGGTGCCACATGGGATTCGACAACCAAGTGAAAAGATGATTGGATGTGGAAGGGTCCCTAAGCATTAGTGACACCATGGTAGGTGGAGAATGCAGGTCACTAGTTGACACGACCAGAAGACTATGTGGGATGCAGTGTTGCACAGTAGTGACATGGGGGAACATGAATAGGGAAGGACCTGTGTTGTGGAACACCCGACCTATGAGTGTGTGTGATGAGCCAGGGGTTCCATGCCACGCTAGTCTGGCAAGCAGTCTAGGTCTGGTCAGGATGACCAGACTAGGTTGGGTTGGCCAATGAGTTAGGGTAGATCCAGTCCAGACCTAGGATATAAATTTTCTCTAAAATTACAATATCATTCATGGTCTATATATATATATATATGATGCTCCTTATATGGTTTTGGGCACCAGAAATTGATATATTTCTTTTCAGGAAAAATTTGGGTTTTAACATGGGTTTTAGTGACATGAGCCGCTTATACGGGTAGTACCCAAGGTTATGGGACAAGGAGTGTCTGAAAAATACTCACCATGGACCATCCTTTCATATGAGGATTGATTCTCTCATCCATCGTATCAATGATGAGTTTATTTAGGGTTAGATACATTTATAATTTACTTAATTGTTTGTTGGTATCATTTCATACTCACATGAGTAAGATCCCATCAGCATGATATCCAGGATAAAGTTGTTGGAATCCCCCGAGAGGCCTATAGTGGATCCTATATTCCTTGTTTGTTCCCATGGTAGAGTTCACAGTATCGATATGACCAACTCTATTTGAATTATTATCCTCTACATTGAGGGTTAATCTAGTTGGAGTAGTTGGTTTCATTCCATGGCCCTGGCTATGATCCTCCTATGATGTATCATATCACTCTTTAGATCTATCAGGGTATCACACTCTCATGGTAGTCCTTTATGAATAGTACTTCTTAGATTGACATTATCACTGCTATCGGACTTAAGAGTATGTTCTCTAATAAGTGTTCTTTGTGAAATATTTCTACTAAATCCCTAGTGGTGGTATGTGGTATACGTGGCTTACCTCTCAACTACATGTCTTAGTTTGGGTATATTTTGATATTCATGGTTGGAATTTTGTAGAAATATTCATATGTATAGATTATTTTATCATAAATTTGTATATTGCTTTGCGGTTTCGTGGTGACCTAATTAGTATTTTTATACTCACCCCTACATAGTATTTTCTCATGCATGTCATGTATTATAATGATGAATTACCATTTAAATGAGTCTAGAGTAGACAATGACCAGACATAGCCTTATGATATTAGGCTGGAAGTGGTGTTCCTACAGTTTCAGACATCAGTTAGCTCACCTTGACATTACGTTAGATTAAGATGGATTTTATATGGATGTGTTTCAAGTACATGGATACAAATTTTCTTTTCGGTGGGCCTATATTCAGACCCTATTCAATATATAGCCCATTCACTATTGTACTCTTATTGTGGGTTATATTGGTATTCATGTATTTTTTACTTAGTGTTTTTATATATCAAAATTTGTGTCTTAGAGATGTGTGCTTGTGTATATGTACTTTAGGATAATTCATCTCATTAGTGTGATATTCATTCTCGGTGCTAGTTACTACCCCCTAGGATATTCAAGGAAGTCATGAGGAAGTCATTGAATGGGCCCCTCTATGATGGTTCTTGACAGCAAAACAGTAGTGAAAACATCACACCATTCACAAATTATTTCCCAATCATATATCCAAGGGAAGATCAAGGGGAATATTGGGATTCTTTTGAGATTAAAAATACATTTAAAGGTGTAATAAAATGTAGGAATCATGAATATTATATTTATGAAGATGGAATGATTTTATTTGGAAATATTATTTATGTGACTTAATCACATGGGATATAAAATGATCTATTGGATAATTCACATAGCTCATCATTCTCTTCATATCATCAAAGTCAGAATGATGTTTCATTATCTCCAGGATAACATCTGGTGAGAGAAAATGAAGAAATATATTTCTATGTACATCGCAAAGGGCTTGTAATTTATTCATGTTAATGTACACTGACATAATTCAAAGGGATTATGAAACCTCTTCCTATACCTACTTGGTGATATGAGAACCGAAAAAAGTAAATTTTCACTAGTATTATAATGAAATCAAAGGGAAAAATGTGATATGGGATTTAGTGGATTGAATCACCAGAAATTTCCACCTTTTCACTATTTAGAAGGATTTATCATTCTAACAACATCTCAGGATATATGTAATGTAATTAGAGAGGAGTCATGGGGAACTAAAATCAAACATATATGATCATGATCAAAGGTTCATTCTAATCTTCTGAGAAGTATTCAACATGATTTGTATATAAAATTGAATTTCAACATGACCAATCAACCCCAAACTGATGGACTATATCAAGACACTCGAGGACACAAAATGATTCTAGTTGATGGTATTTAAATGTAGATGAGATCAAAATAACCCATTAGTTTAGTTATAATAAAAATAAAAATTCAACTTTAGTATTCAAATTTCTCTATATGATGCACTATATGGGAAGAAATGTTGAAATCCTACTTATTGGGATGAAGTTAGTGATGGAAAGTTACATGGACATATTCTTATGAATGAAATTCCATAGAATGTTCTATCCATCCCAAAATATATAAAATCTGATCTGTTTTTGGAAAACGGCTATGTTGAAAATGTCGAAGGGAATTTGAATTTGAAGTTGGATATAAAATTTCCCTTCGAATAACTCCATGGAATATATTAATACATTTTGGAATGAAATCAAAGTATTGTACAATTTACTTTATCCCCTTTAAGATCCTTGATCCCATTGGATCAATTTATTATCAGCTATTACTCCAACCAATCATATCCCATGATCGTGATCTACTCAACATATCACTCCTATAAATGTATATACATGATCCATTACATGAATTTAATCATAAAGAGGTACAAAGGGAGAATGAAATATCATATGAGGTGTATCCAGTGATGATATTAGACCATAGAGGCAAATTCCGACTGACATTAAAACACACCATGTCAATGTGTTTTTATAAAACTATAATTATAAAGAGTTGATATAGGAACCAGAGGAAATAATGAAATAGATTTACTTACATATATTCTCAACTAAGAATATGATATGAAATTTTAGGGAAAACATTATAATTGGGAGAGGAATATTATACCCCATAGTTTATAAATGATATTTATTTATCAAAATAAATATGTATTATGTTATATTATACAAACTAATACATAAAAAAATAGTGAAAACAAAAACACATTATTTCATTGATGAAAATAATTACATTTGACATTAATTAAAACCATTACAATTCCATATATTATAATAGGATAATAAATAAAAAACTTAAAAACAATAATGGAAAATTATTAATCACCCCAATCTACTAAAATCATCTATCCTAAAAACATAACTATAGAAATTAAATAAAATATTAGAATACCAATAAAAATTATAAAAAATTGAAATTTAGAATCATGTGATAAAATGAGTATAACAATGGATGAAGGATTGAGTCAAAATTTAAAAGAGCTAACCTGACCATTATAATAGTAATGTGACTTTTTGAATAGTAATCTGACCATTGGGAATAGTAAACTAACTGTTAAAAATATTAACTTGAATGTTGGAATAATTACTAAACTTAAAAATAATAAAATATAACATGAATAATATTATTAATTGGTAATTTATTTAAATATAAATAATATAATTCCAAAAATAAATATCAATATTAAATAACTCAAATAAAATATGATTACATTTTTAATAAACTATATTCTGTGTTATTTCATCATAATCATAATAATTTTATGTTAAAAATTAATACAACCAATTATACTTTTATATGATTCAAATGTAAATATAAAAACTATTAAAATGTTTAACATTTATAAAATACATTATTTTATATTTTATTCTAAAAATACACCTCCTCAAATATAAATAACATCTCAATGTACCCTTGGAAAACCAACCACCCACACAAACCATAGAATAATATTTACCCAAATCCTCTATATCAATCATTTATCATCCATAGTTAAGTGGTGGAGTAAACCTACTCTATTAATAATGTAATTTTATTTACATATAAGAGAATATACTATGATAAAAGAGTAAGTTTTTATGAGAACTTATTTATTTATCCTCATCCATTTTGTTTTCCAACATGATTTCACAACCAAATATTTTATTAATAATTATGTATTATTATATAATAATATAAATGATTTTCCCTACTATATAAATTAAATTTTTGTTTTATTTTTATTTTATACAACTAGTTTCTCCTCTTTTGGTCAATGTTCCCAATAGGAGTTTGTTAACATCCAAGGAGGATGCTTTTAACATATTTCATATCATAACACTTATAGATAGTCATAGATAAATATTTATAATATAAAAATGTATAAATATATATTTTTTAATGATATATACTTATCCATAATAATGTTTATATGATTATGAAAAAATAGAGAAACCACAATAAAATGATACTTTTTTAAGGAGAACATGATATAAAAATACTCCATCATTAAAAATAGAAGTTATAAATTACAATAAAATTGTTTTAAGTGATAAATACTGAAATAAATTTACATAATTAACTTATATTTCAATGTTTTAAGAAAAACTATGGTTATAATTTAGGATCCATCATGGTGATAAAAGTAAGAGTCATCTATGGTAATGCGATTTTCAAATCCAATCTCTTTCATTATGGTTATCTAATACTTAACATCAATTCTAGTGTGAATGTTATTATAATTTTAAAAAATTATGATAAATAAAATTTCCTTTTAATTTTTGCGTTATAAATATTTCTACCATACCAAAATGAATTCAAATCCATTAATAATTTTTCTTCAAAAGGCATTATTTTCCATAACATAAATTGAATCCCCTTGTATTTTTCCCCATAAAAAGATGAAATTGTATTTTATACCAATGTTTGATCTATTTTATTCATTACTCATTACTAAATTTCATTTCATTATTTATGTTATGTGAATTATTTTTTTAAATACATTCATTTCTAAGGATTATTTCATTAATATGAATGTTATCTATCCATATGGAATGCATGATTATGAATATTTTATAATGGGATATGTAGGATCAGAATTATATATCCTATGATGGAATTTTGTAATGGAATATATCTCAAGATATAATTTATATTAAGAATGAACATTATTATATATTCGTTACCAATGATGATGTTATGGCTTATTCACATATGTTATGTGTGGACATGATGATATATATGTTCACAATTATGTGTGGTATTTGACTACTGTGATATGATGTGTTATTTTTATGCATATTACACATTCAATTTATTTAAAAGGTATCTCCAACATGATTTTGGTTATGATTATGTTATTATTATATGATTATATTTATTATTCTATCACATGTACAATCGTTTCATGTAGCCTTTTCCAATATTTAATAAGAATTTTTAAATCTCCTTTTTTTGATGCATAATATCAGGTGATTACAGGTTTAAGAAGAATATGAGGTTTTCGAATGTTAAATAATAAATATTTATGTTTTACTATGTACATGTGATTTATGAGCTGAATATTCTTCGGACACTAAACCTTTGGATCCTATATTGTATCACTATTATATTGTTGATTCTAATGAAAATTACATTACGTGTGATGGTTGATTGTGGGGGTTTGGGTGTTTTATGGCAATTCAATTCAGGATCACCATTTTCAAGAATATTCAAATGTATTGGTTCATGGATCCAGAAACACCCAGTGGTTCCTTAATTTGAGATAATTCTTGAACCAAATATCCAATGGTATGTGGTTATGGGGAAATGGATCCAATAATAATTGGGGGTTCACATTGGTGAATTGGATTGGATTTTGGGATCATCATAACTATTCGGTGGTAATTACATTCCTAAATTAATACACTCCGAAATATTTAAGACATATTCATGAAACCATTTTTAAATCCCAAATATAACTTGAGTTTTCCTATAATAAAAAATTATTTATTATGATTTATTAGATAAGGAATCATCTTTATATATACATGTTAATAAATTTACAGAGACATCTATTTGTATCCAATGTTCTCTATCGATGGTTCCATTTTTATAAGAATTAGAAAATTATAGTTCATTTATTATTATGATTCTAGTTTAATTCCATAGAGTGTGGTACTCTATAATTTATCATCATCCAATAAGATGGAATTTGTTTTGATATTAGGAGTGGGCCCATAGAGAAAGGATTCATGAGTAACCTCATAAAAGCAACATGAAACCACAAGTTTATGTTCCACTTAATTTTTCACATCTTAAATTTTAATTTCATGTGATAAGGACCAACCCATCCAGTTTAACATCCTATAGAGTGGTCATTAAGGAGAAAGGATCATAGTCAAGGCATTTTGTGATACTTACACTGAATCATACCAAATGACTAGGAAGGGATATATCATCCAAACCTAGATTAAATCCTCTAGAAATTCATCCCAAAGAGCGTTTATGTTGATTTTATGTTGTTGGTTTTGAAAATCAAGGAGGATTCCATGATATTCTTCTTTAACAGGAATTAGAGAAATATTTGTTTGGTATACTAGGGATTATACATATAGAGGAGACACTTTTAAGGATTGTATAATAGGGTATACAAACCATTGATATTGATACATGGATTAGATTCCCTACGCCTATGGACTCCCAACGAATAAATGTGAGAGGAATATTTGGAAAATGAATCCATACTAAGGCATTAATTTGATTATTTGGATATAATGAGAATCAATAACCTCTAAGACCATGTTATTCTCTAATAGTGTGAGAAAAAAGTTAAGGCGGAAGACCTAAAAAGCCACACAATATTTTTTCTTTTCTTGTGGATGAGACTAGGGATATGGGAGAGATAAGGAAATTTTATGTTCTCATATCCTCTATTATTTTAATAAAGGGTCATGAAAAATTAACCAAATAGATATAGAACATAAGAATGGATTTTGGATGACTCCAATAAGTATAACCTATTCTTAAATTCAAAGATGATGAGATAAGGGTAATATATTTTCCCTCATAACAGATAAATTACAGTAGTACCCCTAACTATTTGAAAAAGGGAGGTCTCATAAAATTATAAAAAATTGTGGGATACTTGATACCATGGGAATGTATAATTTAGAACACTCTGATGATCCCACATTAACGGTTAGATAAAAACATGGGCTCAATAATAACAAGAATGTATAATTCAGAGGACACCCTGGTGTCACCAATACTCAGAACACACATATACTGTGGTTTTAGGATAGGTCTTGGTTTGGTACCACTACAAATTATGAGGTACCTTTAAATTTGGGGTATAAAATAAGAATCAATGTTTGTATAATCTAGGTTGTGACTTAATGAGATGAACTGTTCTCATGCATGGGTGGAACTTGGAAGAATTAAGAGGTTTCATGTTGGATTGACAAGGTAAGACTTAAATTACATCATTTAGGGTTAGCCTAAGAAAGTCATATGTTACTTCTTTTTATTGGAATGCATGTAAAAACAATTTAATATGGCATTTACCTAGTTTACATGGGTTACCTCATGTTCCATTGGAAGGGTCTCATGTTGTCTTGAGTTTGGGAGTAGACCATCTCACTTTTACTTGTTAGCAAGGGGGACGTGGTTCTTTGCAGAGATATATTTAATGTCACATACTATAGAATATATAATAAAAAATATTCTTCAATATTACGAAATTTTTATATTTTTTAGATCTAACTTGATGATTTTTATGGATTGGGAGGAAGATTATTGTGATATGATCTTGTTGGATTCTTTTTTATCTTCCCTGTATTTCTATAACCATGTAGCTTATCTTGACTCATGGTGATTTTAGATAATTGGTTAGGGATTAAACCATGAAGGATAACCATATTAATGTATCCAAGATGTGTATATCAACTCATTTTGGTTGTAGAATTGGTTGGGTATTACACATAGGAAGATGCCCATATTTCTGGAACCATGGGGATGATATTGAATCATGGTGATTTGGCTTGGTTGGGGAATACACTAAAGAGGATTCCAATGTTTCTATAACCATGAAGAGTATCATAAATCATGAGGATTTGTATATTTGGTTTGGGATTACACCTAAGAGTATGACCATGTTTTTGGAACCATGAGAGGTATCTCGACATATGATGATTTTGTTTGGTTAAGACTTTCACCTAGGGGATTCACATGTTTTTTGAACATTGAGGAGTATCCCGACCAATAGTGATTCATTTCTATTGAATTAAACCTATTATCATTTCCATTTTTCTTGAACCATGAAAAAGTGGTGGTGTTTTGACATATCACTTATGGTATGGACCACCTAACATGAAGGGTTTCTCATGTATAATTTCATGGGAAAAGGGACTCCCAAGTGTTTTATTTCCAAAGTGATTATCCTAAGTGGGGGATAAACCATGTTGTTCATCTAGTTGGGGGCTTGTGCAGGTGGATTACCCATGTGGGGTCCAACCCATAGGGTTAACCTATGTGGGCCCTTACAAAGTGGATTTTATTAGTAGGGGATCACCCAGGTTGTTCTCCCAGGTAGAGGATTTCCCATGTTGTTTTTCTGTTGGGGCACTTCAACAATAAAGAGAGATGTACACCAGAGATCGCACATTTAGGGATAGATTTTTGGGAGACAGAGCTATAAGGAAAGGACATTCACCAATATTTTTCATATGGGTGTTCATATATCCTCATGAAAAATATATATGGAGTGTTATAAATATTGACTATCCAGTGGACCTATGAACATTGACTAGAATGCTTATACTGTTGAAAACGATCTTCTTGAATGTCTTCCATAGGAAACACACAAAAATGGTGTGTGTAAGAACATTAAATACATTTATCAATACAACACTACTTATGACATCTATAGACTTTTGAATAAATGTCTTCTAGGGAACAACAAGTAGTCAAATAAAAAATTACAGACCAAGATACACTCCTCGATGGGGTGTTGGTGCATTTTTTGATGTCTAACATATCATAGAATATATTTGTGAGTATAAGAATCCAGATCCTACTGCTTGATGGGTGTTTCTTCCCTAATCCACCAGACAATAAATCATTTATATGGAATCTTTATCCTTCACTGTGGAGTTATCTTATGAAACATGTAAATCCTACAATCTTCTTCTCATATAATAGGGAAATATTTCTACTAATACATGATTTGTGTTATATATTTGAGGATAACATCATGAATAATGTGGAAATGTTCATGGATTGAATTCTTATGTGTCAAAAAAATTCCATCACATTATAATTATATTTATTTGAAATGAAAGTAAATTTATTTATGGGTATATTTAAGGAACATTGATGCATTCCATACTCGTTTTGTGGGATTGGATCTACGAATGACAAAAGAGGTGGCACTAATTTTTTCCTATGACATGGGTCCCTAGAGGGTGTAGATAGATTTTTTTAATGTTTCATGACATAATCTATAATCATTTTGTATTTTTTGTATTTTACTTAATGTTTTCCTAATTCATATATGAAGAAGAATTTGAAAGTATGAAGATAATTTTTATTTGGGTACACATTTTGGGTTTTCAACCTAATAATTCATATTCCTCATTATTTCCATTGATCAAAACTATTTTCCAATGTCGTGTGGAGGGTTTTTATAGAATGTTGAAAATTTAATTTTACATAGGGTTTCCATTATGTGGGTTTCCATCATAATAGGAAAAAGGTCTCTTTTAAAGGGTTTTTTTGAGTCTTCTAAGATGGACTAATTCATCTGGGGTTTCAGGTCAAATATCATTCGGAATGAGTTATAGAATGAAGACCCAAGAATGGAATTTTTAATGATAATATTCTAACATCCTTCATGTAATAATAGCTTGATTATTTCATGACATTTTGAATTCTAGAAATAATACTTGATATGAGACAAATATACAAGGAATGACAATGGAATATTTTTTAAAAGAGAATCATAACATGACTTATTTTGGGATTTTGGGGATAGAATATATTTGTCTTAATGGAAAATGTGTCACTGGTTGATAGGCATTTTTGTAGAGATTAATGATAATGAAGACTAGGGTACATCAATGAGTAATAAAAAAATTGTTTCTTTAAGAACTAGACATTCTATCACTGATTGGAAGGGGGTTTGAGGATCCATTTTAATCATGACCATTATGGGTGGTGTATGAAGATAATTTTTCTATGTATGAATGAGAATTTGGGTTGGCACTTCACATGGATGAGGAACTACCCCTAAAAATGGTTGTATTAGGTGTGATGGAGGGGATTTCAATTTATATTGTAATCATGAAAATTAGGGATCCTAAGAGAAATCTAGAAATATTATCCCTTAACATTTTAGTACCCATAGTTGGGGAAAGAACAAATTTAAATTATATGTTTATTGTCCTAAAATTTACAATCTAGATATAACTACATTTTTTGATGGACATAATGTCATGTGGTATGTATATAATTGGAGTGATGTGTTGGATGACCAAAATCAGAAGAAAAGGCTCATCCAAGATAAAGGTTGATTCATCATGTTGTTTAATATTTCTTGACTAGAATATGGGTCATGTAGTTTATCATCTTATGGAATGGATATTGTGTGATAAAATTTATGGTCACATTGATTTCATTAAGATATTTGTTATTTTTTCTATTCTTGGGGATCAATCCTATAATGTCAATCATCTTTATGAATTATGAGGGAATGTTGTAAGCTATAATTTGGGGGATTAAAATTTTGAGAATTGATATAGGACATGAATGAAATGTATGACCATGGACCATGTTCGAAAATAAGATTCTAGAAAATTTATTTTGAGGGTTACGTAGATAGAAGAGGTTTCTCATGAGGATGAATGAACCTATAGTTGATTTGTATTTTATGGGGACATTTGAAAATCAAAACACAAGTGTATTGATGAATATTTATACAACATCATACTATAGTTCACATCCCCATTGGTGGGTGACTTATCAAAATTCAATCAAGGGAATATCAATGAATAGTTAAGAAAATGTTACTTTAGTTATCAAACATTCTATTATAAATGGACTTGTAAATATTATGTCAGTCATATTTCCCCAGTAATATATTTTTCATTCTATTAGGAGTGATCATGGGTGCATAAGGAACATTTTAGGAACAAATATCCTAAGAATGGGTAGAAATTATTATACATTGGTTTGACCCATATGTAGGGATGTGTTTTTTTATATTTCAGTTGGACCCAAAACATAAAATCTTGATGTCACTTAGTATCTTATCGATGTGATAATCGATACATGAATAGGTATAGGAAATATTCACCAAACATATGGAATTCTTGTGTTGAGAATGGGACCCTTATTTTCAAATTGGCCTCATGAGTTGGGTGAGAACCTGTAATAAGCTATCCTATGATGATCTGGTTTGTAATTTGCAGGGTGGTGTCATTTTTTCATATTTTATCTTGAGAAATATTATGGATATGTATGTCACTACATATGTAATTAAGTATACAATCTATACACATGATGTTATTGTATTCTATTCATGAATGATATGTCAACCATGTAGTTTGATGTCATGTGGTAAGGAAGTTCGGTGTTCCTTTTAAGGTCATTCATCCGGGACCATGCTAACCATGATGTGATCAAATATGAATTAATCATGTATTAAATACTTTAGAAAAACCTCTAATCCAAAATTATCTATGACCAATGTGAGAAATAATGAGCGTAAAAGGTTTCTTTCATCACATAGAGGTGATTAAATGGAATTTCATGGGAAATTTGAACTTGTGGTGGCTAGACAGAGATGTTTTATTTATGTGTCACGAAATTTCTCATCATGGAAATAATCAAGCAACATTTAGTTTCTAGAAACCATGCACTTTAATGTCATTTGGATTTTATGAATGTGTATTTTCGTTTTAAGTCATACGTCTAGGACCATACATCAGGGATATGAAGAGTAATATGAGGCTTACTTGTCCATATATGTATAAACATTGTTGGAGATTGAAGAATTATACCATATACCATTATCATGGAGGTTATTAGATAAATATAAGTGATATAGAAAAAGATGAAAGGAATGATATGGTAACATGTTCACAAACCAGTTACAAGATCAATATTTTTGGGGATTATAGTGGTAGAAGAGGTCTCTTTTGAGTTTGAATGTGCTTAAGATTCAAAGGTTGTTTTTTGGGGACCTATTAATATCCAAACAAGATGTATAAATTCATAAAAAAAAGACATTTTCCTTGGTTATTTGACATTCTATTATCAATGTAAAAGGAAATATTATGGAGATACAATGTTTTCTAAGAGATGGATTATATTCTGTGGATGAAATATGTCTGATCACAGAAAGAGCATTTGGACTAGTGTTGGGAATGGAGTGTTATGTACCCTTATAATATCATTATTTATATACAATAGAGAGGGTCATTTTGTTTATGTCATGACTGGGATTGAGACATAAGGTCATAGAATCACTATGTATCCCATCATGATGATAATCAATTCCCACATAGTTCAAGTTTGTAGGTTTTTTTTGAGACCAACACCAACGATTAAAATCAGCTCAATAATGGAAAAAATGTATGTATATTTATTTCATTAAACAAGGAATTGAACCATGTAGTTTTACGTCAATCATCATGGTTGTTATCTTACAGTTAAACATCTTGTGACTATGATTATATCATGTAAATTTTAATGTATTACATCTCATACGATGGTTTATTTTGGTTTTAGGTGATATTATTAGGAACATTTGTCATTCCCATTAAGGTCATTCAAAAATACCATTTAGTGTTCCATAAAAGTTCTTACATCTATGATCATTTTTCATGCTCTTTAACATCATGTAACAAGGATGATAAATGTTCCTTTTAATGTTTTACATATAGTACAAAATAATTCTAAAAAATTTAACATCCTGCAAAAAAGAAGAAATATTTGGTTTTATCACATGATGTATTTCATCAGAAATCATACATTGTTTGGGGTTTTAATCATCTCTCTATCCATCGATATCAATAAATACACTCCATTAGAGAAGACCTTTTGTATGGAATAGGTTCTATCCAACTATTCCTATAGAATTGGAGGTTTCTTCTCTTGTATCATCTGGGTACTAAGGACCATTACCCAAACTCCTTAGTGGAATGAGAAAAGGTATAATTTCATGTTAAAATAATGTGAAATAAAATTTAAGTGGTCCTTTATTTGATGAAAATAATGCATTATTTTCTAATTATTTCACTCCAATTCATCAACCTATTTTCGTATAGCTTATATATGGATAGTTAATCATAGATGGAAATTCAATGTGAAGGCTATTGGAACTCAATGAGAAATAATGAATTTATCACATATACAGGTGAATATGGGGTTGCTGGTGTGGTAGTGTGGGTATAGTCTGTCATGCCTATAAGGTAGGAAGTTGATTTTAGTCCAACACTATTTTTTCTCATCCACCATTTTATCAATTATGTTTTATAGTGTCTTATTGATGGGCTTTAAATATTTATTAATTATAGAATCATAGTGAGATGAATTGGTGGATTTGATATTGAAATCATGACATAGCTTTTCCAACATAGAATAATAAAAATTTATTCCATTCTCAATAAACATCATATAAGGGACAAAAAATATGTAAATGATGTTGGATTTCATGAAGTTGAATTTTTTTTGGTGCCAACTTTATTGATGTATATTACTTCACCCCATTTAAAGAAGAAGGTAGTATAAGTGATGGATAATTTAAATTTCATAGACATAGGTTGATTATAATTTCCAATGATATAAATTCCCCTTACTAAAAATATAAATAATTTTTCTAATATTTGTAGAATCTTTAGGGGATGATGGTTGAAGATTATGTGTACCCTGTAAGAATTATTCATCTTGGTGAATTTTTTGCAATCCTATGTCCTTGAAAACCAGGAGAATCAAACCCATTAGATCTTATTGGAAACATTGAAACATTTGTGGTGGGAAATGATGGGTCATGTTTTAACATATTTCATGAATTTAACCGTATCTTCCATGTCAATGAACCTGAGAAGGACTCCATCATAACCTCATTTATAGAAGAAATTTTGGTGATTTGTTCTATCATAAAGAGTACTGATTGTTTCTAATTTTTGAGATTCTATTTTCTAGATTTATCTAATGAGATATCTTCATTTTGAATTTATTCCATAATGGGTATCATCCAATAGGTTTTTGGACCTTCTGTATTGATGATGGAATTAACCACATTGATTTATTCCATGAGAACAAGAACAAAACGAGAAATCCATCATCAGTGATCAATTTTGAGGACTATTTTATACTGATATGGATCATCAAAAAATTTCATAGTATTTTTAAATGCATATATATAACTATAATACAATAATGGGATATGAGTTAATGTAGGATTTAAGGGGAATTATTCTATTATTCCTCAAACATATTATATAAGGAGAATTTTCTGATGGATTATTATATCATAATATTCATTTACCTTCTTTATTACTGACTTTAAATATCCTTTTACCTTAATATAGTCTATTTGAATATGAATTACTAGTTCTATCCCTATGATGGGCTCCTGATATCTAATCTCATTGTTTGTAAAACTTTCAGATAAGAGGAAGGAGTAAGGAAAAACTATATCGGCTGGAGTGATCAACAAGGCTCCCACCCTGACATGTTTGAGCTTAAGGTATTCCATTATCATTACTTTTGGTATTATTTATTCTCTATCATAATACATCTACAAAATATAGGGTCTCGCTGTAATAGTAAATATATCTCAATCATGAAATTAGGTATTCAATAATGTTGCATCTATAGATGGATGTTATGGAAGGTTGTATTCCAAAGCCTGTCTTGTTACTTCTATTGGAGGAATGAAACTAATATAAAACTTCATTAATATGACCACCCACCATGTCAATTATCCTAGGATCATAATAAATATAAGGATCTATTTTAGTTGTATGATGTGAGAGAAAAACTTTACCTCATGGTGATGAATGTAGATTCTTATATTATAAACTGTGATGATTAATTATAGAAAGGTCTTCTCAATGTAGAAAAAAATATTCCCAGTATTGAACATGGACTAGATTTGATAATAAAATAAATAATAATTCCCGATGTTGTCAATTTTCAGGAGGAATGCACCAATCGATCATTCCTAGTCTTCCAAATAACAAATGACTTGTTTTACATCAATTGGTTACAGTAACAATGGTAGAATCGATGGATATTTATTATCACTATGGAAATTTTCATATCATTTTTCATTCCACTATTATGTGATCCGATTTTTCATAAACCTACTGAAGGGAAAAAAATTTACATTGTGGTTTTCTGAAAAGTTCCCAATGTAGGAAAGGTGTTCCTATAATCCCATGAAGTGATTTTAATTTTGGGAAGGTGATATGTTATCGATACCCTTTTTATTTTTAGGATATAATGTGATTCCACAATTCCATACCAGTCAACCATGAAACAATCAAGACGTGACATTAAAGGATCATTTTATGGGGTTCATACTCAAGATATACTCTCATAGTTTTTTGAAGATTTCCCCAAGGTTTAGTAGGTGTTTAGATTTTTATAGAGACATAAATGCTAGATCATTGATGTTGCATTCAAAAAATCATTCCAAAAATGGATTGATGATGTGACGAATTTAACATCGATACATAGATTCATAATTCATTAAGATGAAGGTCATCAACTAGTAGAATAATACCCCTAAGGGGACTTGAAGGTGGTATATTTTTCATCATATTTGGAAATATAGATTTTATTAGATCATGCATATCCACACATGAAGTAAATGATCAGATACTTGATCATAGTATATATGAGTAGATCTATAATTGGAATCAGGAAATAATATTTTGGGTATTTCCATTCGAAATCCCTTATAGTGATCCATTATCAAGGAAATATTGTGGAATATCAACATCATTTATTATTCCACATATATAGAAGGGTCTAGTTTTTCCCTTTATGAAAACATATTTATCATTATCTATGAAAGAGATGATTGTTTGATCTTGTAATGGATCTATCTCTGTATTATATATTTCGGTAGTGGCATCATAAGATCCAAGCACTAGTGGGATTAGAAAATCCTGTATGTTTTCCTCATGAATGTCTTTTGATGAACTAAGATAATCTAGGATTGATAAATTATCTAGAATTAGTTCCAATAACATTAAAATGTAATACATCATAGCTAAAGGTTTATTATTCCAATCATGAGGATGGTCTCATGAGGTTTCTTTAGGAACTAGTTCACTAAACATATGTTGATTGGCCCTTGGAACAACAGTTGATGGTTCTCCCTTTAATTTTGGTCAAGGACTAATAGGTCTTCCTTCTCACCGACGTTGATCTAGTAATGGTTCCATATTTAATAAATCATCAAGGAATATTGGTCAAGGGATACATTTGATAGATGAGGGGTAACCTTATGGCTCCTGATGGGGCTGTTGGAGGGCTCTTCCAAGAATTTGGGCATCAGAAATAGTCCAATCAGGGACATGGATAGGATACTAATTTCAATAGAAACTATGTTTCCCCTATATCCTTTGATTCTAAAATGTATTCCTCAGGTTCCATTATCTGATAATTTTTACATGAGTTCATGGAGATATTAATAATTATATAAGTTATCAACTATGTGAATTAATTTAATGTAACCATGTATTAATTCCTCATCTGATGAAGAATCTATCTAGCATGTCAACTATCGTGGTTTTGGTCAGTGGTGTTGTTCTTTTACTTTTGGGACTAGTATAATGATATATGAGAGTGTAAAATGAAATATTTCCCTTGTCATAGGGTCATATTCTTGTGTTTTTTCTCAAAACATTTTATCCATATCATTTTTAGGAAACTTGTCTTTAAGGGGATCTAGAACCAATAGAGTTGGCTGTGACATAGATGAAGTTGATAGGGGAATATTTGGTTATTTTAACTCTGTTCAAATGATAGAATGATTCTATTTGAATTTATTTACAAACATATAATCACTACAATTATTCTCATTCATGCTCGTAAATTCTTGTCATTCGCCCTCTTCCACCAAACTGGTTTCAGAAACACACACAACCTATGAAGGTGGATTTCTCACTTAACATTCTCAAGAGTCATTCAATTTTTACAATGAAATTCAAAATATAATTCATATATGGTGTTCTTTAATGTCTTTTGAAATTTTAAATAGTTATAGAGATCACTTATAATATAATGATCATTTCTCTTATGCTTTAGAATCTTGAGAATTTATTTCATCAAATCCATGATAGCCTAGTAAGGGAATTTTTCCTCAAAATATTAAAAAATAGTTATCTTTATTTCTTCAAGCTTGTTTTGGATATTCTCTATTAACTATCCCAAATGATGCTGGTGTTATTGTGGGTTCTTAGGGGGAGGAAATACATGCTAAAGTGCTGGATATAAATATTGAGCTATTGTAGGAGATGGATTATTCATGATGGAAGAATCCTCTACATTCATAATTCTCTTACCTTGACCTAAACGAATTATAAAGGACTTATACTTTTTTTTATGAAATGGATTCTTCCAATTTTTGAAAAACCAAGATAAGATCCAAAAAACCAATTTTATGTTTCACATGGATGAGCGGTGTGCCCAAATATTCTTGAATTTTCTCTGTGAATATGGACATAAAATCTTCTTAGGGAGTCTATAGGTTTATGGAGTAGGTCAACCCACTATACTGAGAAATAAAATTCAATGACCATTCATTATACTATTGTTTTTATTTTTAGATGTCTTGGATTGTGGTATTCTTTAAAATTGAGTTTAATGGAAAGAGAAACCGTCAATAAAGATCATCTCTTCCAACATTCAACCGTGATGACAAAATGGTATACCATAGGATGGTTTTCCCTAGAAATGTTTTATATAAGAATATGTGTTTAAATTGTTATTTTTCTATGTTAATTCTCATCATGGGATATCATTTTGAACAATGATCTATTAAATATTGTTATGGTTTCTTATCCATAGAAAATATTATGTCTAGTGTTCCAAAAATTTTGTGGGGGAAGGGGACAGATCCACCCATTTAGGGTATGGATTCACTCTCAGTTGTACGAGTGAAACAATTCCTACATAACATCAAATTTTGTTTTCGTTAACAAAAAATTATTGATCTTCCCTTGAGGTATGTATGGATGAATATGAGATTGAATAGGAGGAAAAACAAGGATGGCCATCTGTGGTGTCTCTTTTTGTGCCCATAGTGGGTAACTTATAAGAGAATTAATATGAAGATACATCTGACCAAAATCTATTAGTTTACCCAATGGAGGGGACTCTTGATATTTTGTTGTAATGGGTTCCATGTGTATTGGATAAGGATGACCTATATTGAGAAGAACTTCGGTCCCCATTTTCGTTACATGGATGAACCATCATTGTTCGCATGTGTCAGCTGGGAGAAAAAGTTGAGGCTCTCCTTATATAACATATCCAATTGGGATGTTTCAATTGAGGTATTCTTCAATGAGTTATATCAACTACATTATCTCACCCCCTAATTAGATAATATTTCATCAGTGTGAGAGTTTCAACCAATTAGAGAGTTGGGTGGTGTACAAGCAATCATTTTCCCACTTCCCTGAAGGATTCTAATTGAGGAGGTAGTTGTGGATTAGTTGAGGGAGTCCCTAAATCTATATAAATTTTCCGGTTTTGAGTATGAAAAAATTCTTAAAACATTATGGCGTGATTCAAATTAGAATTTAGTCCTCCCTATCTTATTATTCTATACTGGCCTTGTGTTCTATAGAATTAAAGGGGAGGTGTTAAAAACATTCACTAATCTATAATGCCTCATAGGGGTTTTATAATCCACATTTAGTGGTTTATTTTGTTTTCACCCACAATAAGGCCTCATCCTATCCTCTGATGGTCCTCTTGGGATTTTTTGATGAACGATAATTTGAAGGGGATCACCAGATTATTATTCCATGTGTGTTCCAGGAGAGAATTGATTAATGGGATGAGATTAATTGGGTGGATTCATTCAATGAATCCCATCCTAAATTGGAAAATACAAACAACCATTTAGGAGGATGGTGAGGTAAAATATCCCATGTCCATACGATATGGGGCTTGTCTCTATCCATTTTCATGACCTTTAAAGATTTGTTTATTGACCACAACATTTTTTTCAAAAACATCACTCATCCATATGGGATATGGTTTCCCCTATACAATCATAGATGGTTATTCCAAATATTATCTATGGATTTTATGTATCTTTATTCGAACATTAGGCGGGTTCATTGAATTGTTTTCACATAAGACTGATACTTATAATGATATTAGTGACACCTAGTGATTGGATCCCCATAATGGAGAGCATTGCACAATATTTTTTGATTGATGATACAAGTGTTTTTCAATGTCATGATCTATTCTAAACCTAAATATATAGGATTCACTTAGGATATAATTTTTTAGAGAAAAACATATTTTGTGGTAATAATTTTCCTCTTGATGTTATATTGATGTCATTACATTACATTACATCACCCACAATAGGATATGTTAATCAGGGAGTGATGTGAAATAAAATTCCCCTTATCTACCGTGATCTCATATTTCAACACTAAATGGGGTATTTGTTATCAGATTACGTAACTCTTTTGAAGCATTGAGCCACGGGAATTGAAAGGAAACATTCTATTTCTAAAAATTTTGACTGTTGTGCACCCAGAAGGGCCACCATGTTGATTGAATGGTTTATCCCTATAATTATCTTAACATGGAATGGATATTAATTATATGGAAACATTTTTTTCATGTGATGAATAGTTTTTCGTATATTTAATCTTATTTAATAAAAAAAAATTTAAAAAATGAAATTTGAATGTTGTATTTGGGGGTATCAAATTTCGACAATATGATTGGTATATATTTATTTGACAGTCTCGACGTGAGAATAATGTTTTCTTTATCTTTGAAAATAGGTTCCCCAACCTAGTCAAAACAATGTGGACATTTCATTTCTAATTTATTGTAAATAGTTTGATCTTTTAGGATTTCCTCTATCATATTCGAGGGATGGTGATCCAAGGGTGGTATTCCATATGATTGTTTCATTGGGAAGTCTTTTAGTTGAGAAAGGATATCTCATTACAGTGATGAGGAATCTAGAATGACTAATATCATTTTCCCAAGATCCTTGTGATGGTATAGAAATCTATTATTTAATTAAAAAAATCTAAGGACCTACTTGAATATGTTTTGTTTCACTATGGTACAAACCTTCATAGTATATACCATCATGGGTAAGACTATCATCATGTCTTGACATCTAATAGAAAAGGAAATTCCTACAGTGCATAACCTTTAGAGGACACTCTTAGAAGAATATTTAAATTGGAGGACACCCTTTTTGTTTGAACTTTTTTCCCCAAGGAGGTTTACAATGGAATTCATTAGGATATTGGAACTGATGATTGATCATCTATTGAACATAATGTGAGACATCATTGAAACATTCCTCTAGAGGACCTCAAAAAATACAAGTTGCTGGATTGAATGGATTAAATTTACAATTAAAGAAACTATATCCATTATTTTATAGTGGTGGAGTAGGATCCTAATTCACCATAGATAGAAATATGATGGGTTAAACAAATCAAGCATTAATTGAATAGGGATTGTAGTCTAGCTCATTATTTTCAAATATTTGTTTATGATGCTTCAATTTTGATTATCTCTTGTATGTTAGTAGTGACTCTTTATTTGAATAAAATATATCGTATACCTAAGAAATTTTGATTATCTCCATTGTAACTTCCATAAATTTCTAAAATCGTTCTATAATTTTTGAAGTTATTTATGTCTACCCAAGAGTGGCTAATAGGTTTTACAAATGGACTCCAGTTCAATTTGGGATATGGGCCTGATCTAGTAGTCCATATATCATGGTATATGTCCTAGGAACCTCCATGATTGGAGAAGAGATATGTGTATCCTCTGGAGAGACCCTCATCTTATGTTGAAGAGTCACCCAATTATGGGTACAAAGTTATGTGTTCAACACTCAACCAAAACTACCTCTTTTGTTATATATTAATATGTTTGAAGGATGTTGGAAGGAATATTCATCATCCCTTTAACCATTTTAAATAAATTATGGGTGACTTTTGTGGCCATAATGGTGATATTTTCACATTCTTTTATTCAATTAGGGGTATTAACCTACTCTTGTACTCTATTTCCCATCGATATATATCAAATATAAGTAGGTATGAAGGAAGAGATATCGATTCACCCCTATTTGTAATGGGATATTTTATATAGTTTCTCTGAATACTACTACACTATTATTGATGTATTCATAGATGTGTTCATGTGTGTGCTCCTACTCATTGTTCTTCCATTGTATATGATATTAGGGATTTTTTGTATGCTACCAAGCCGTTCTAGTGGGCTTGGTATATTCAATCATGTGTCTGTGAATACTCATAGTTTTCCATTGTATCTAGTATGTGGGATTATTTGTAGGTGATAAAGGTTTAGATCTGCTCTTTTTTTGGGGTTCTAGCCTTGGTGGTATTTCCTTCATTCCTGGGTCTAAGATACCTAGCTTAGACTCCCAAGGGAAACACCCTCATTATGTTGAGGGTTTGAGGGTATGCGGAAATAGTGGTAGAAGCTGTTAACTAGGACCCATTAGTGAGACCCTTGTGTTATTTGTATGAGGCAGTTGGTGACCTATTTATCTTCCTCGTTTGATATGTGTGGAACATTTTTATGCATTTTGGGGATAGGCACCAAAATAATTTTAGAAGAAAATTGTTGTAAAATTATTTTAGGCCTATAAACATCGTTAACTGTTTTTTTGTTTGGGATTCATCATCTATAAGGATTTTTGAGTGGCCTCCAGGTTTGGAACATCACCATTTAGGTGGTACTGCAAAACCAGTTCATTTGGGACATGGTATTGAAGACATTGGGTTAGTGACGTTGTCCCCATTTTATGTGAAGATCCTACATATGCAGTAACTGATGCATATGATGGTTATTGTTGGAATTATTCCATTATATTTAATGGAGTACCTATAAAATGTGTATGGATATATGGGAAAAAAATTTAAAACCATTACAAGGTATAATATTAATAAATGAACACATGCATAACTAATTGTTTTGGATACATGTTTATCCCTCTTTAATTTAATGCATGATAGGGGTATGAAATATGGGTGAAACATTCATCTAGGATAGGGATTCAAATTTGGTTCACCATTTATTTATATGAAATTCACATTGAAATTGGTGATTTATTGTGGGGGATTGAATGTATTACAATGAGTAATGTTGGCTACACTATTTCCTGACATCATCCAACAATTTGATTTGTAGAGGAGGAAACACACAATGGTCCCGTTATTCCTGATGTTTCATGATATATCTTTACAAAGATAGGTGGTCATTGTTAAATGGCTCAAATTATGATTAGAGACTCACATTGGTTGAGGGGATATTAGTTTGGGCACATCACCCCTTTTAGGCAGAATTATTTGCTTCTCTAATAATTTCTTATAGATTTAAGATAGATTCATGAATTTGTTATTAGATACCAAATATATCATGAGTTTCTATGTAATTAAAAATTTATTATTAAATTTTATTGGATTTAAAATCATCTATATATATTCACAAATATTCATTGATGGGGATATCTTTATGTATCATTGGTTCTCTATCAGTGGTACCCATTTTTATATGGAGTAATGATTCCTAGGTAATCTATTATTTTGATTATGGTTTCAATCCTTGTAGTAAAAATAATTATAAATTAATTTCATATTATAATATTGGAGTTGTTATGATGTTGGGATCGGGCACATAGAAAAGTGATTCCTATATATCCTCAGGAAAGGAATCAGAACCCAGGTCGTTTGGTTCCACATAATGTAACACATTCATACCTTTAAAGCTCTTATGACAAGGAAAACTATTATATAGTAACATTGTGTGGAAAATATTTGAAGGTTAATTTTACCTAAATATTTTATTTTGTGGGACTTACTCCAATGTGGGATGACAGACCAATAAGGGATGTATCATCTCAATATGTATGTGACCATACTAAGAATTTAGTCGAATGAATGTTATGGTTGATTTTAGAATGTTTTGTTTGAAACAAAACATGTCTTCTTATACATCCCACATGAAAATTAATCACAGGACACATAGTTTGGTTTTTTGGGACATAAACCTATGGAAGAAGTCATTTTATTGGTTTTCTCGTAGGGGACATATCCCTTTAAGATGCATATGTGGCTTTGAGGACCCACACATATGGATTACGCCTTAATGAAAGAAAATGGATGATATGGAGAAGGATTCGTTATAATAAATATATTTTATAATGAAAATTTCAAGATAATAATTAAACTATAATACCACAATAGTCATTCTCTGCCTGACAAACAAGATAAAGAGAAATGTATGACTTACTGTGCAATATCTATCATCCATCTGTGGATGAGGACAATGCTATGAGAGAGAGAATGGAATTTCATGTTCCCATATCCTCCCTTATCATAAACAGGGTTACGAATTACATAAAATTATGGATATATATTTCATAATTTCTATGAGATTACTCATTGATGGATACCCTACTCCCAATTTTAGATAATATAAGTGAAGGATAAGAAACTATCACATAAAAGGGAGAGGATAGTGGATCCCATCACTATCTAAAACGGTGTGGTCACATGAATTTACAACATATTTGTGATTATAATTACTATAGAAAATTATATATTAGAATACTATAAAGATCCCGCATTCTATGTAGTATTATTTTCATGCCTCTATTACAATAGGAATTTTTAATCTGGACGACACACTAGTGTATGATATATTATGATCACAAATATATGGAGGATTTGGGGGAGATATTATCATTTAACTAGTAAAAATATGGATATAAAGTATTTTTTACCCAACTAATGGTGATATAAATGAGGGATAAAAGGTTGGATCATGTAGGGTGGACCTGGGAGAGATGAAGAAGTCTTGTGTGGGGTGGACCTAGGAAGACTAAAAACGTATCACGCATGATAGACTTAGGAGGACTAGAAGTGAATTGTGTAGGGTATAACTACATGACATAATATTGAATTATTGATGATTTAATGACTTGGAAACAACATTTGGACAAATATTTTCTGTAGTCTCAAAGGTTTTTCTCAAGATTCTTTAGAAGTGTCTGGGAATGGTCTTGAGTTTGGGTGG
This sequence comes from Viscum album, assembly GCA_963277665.1. Taxonomy (NCBI): domain Eukaryota; kingdom Viridiplantae; phylum Streptophyta; class Magnoliopsida; order Santalales; family Viscaceae; genus Viscum; species Viscum album. The sequence goes on from OY728148.1 coordinate 912,015,956, forward strand.
ACTTCTTCATACATGTACTAGTTCACTTGGGAGATGTGGTTCCCTAAACATATATCGTATATCTCACACACTAGAAGAAGTATAATCCTATTATATTACATAATTACCTATTCTCTAAGGTTATGTAGAAAATAATGGATGGTTTTGATGGACTGTGTGAAGGACTATTGAAAAAGAAGTTCATGGATTCTTCTGATTTCCCATTTTTTCTAGAGCCACGAGGAGTATCTCAACATAGGTTGATGTTTTTATATTGGTTGGGTATTACACAAATAAATACTCCCATATTTATAAAACCATTATTATTATCTCCTCCTATGTTTATTTAGAGGTTTGTTTGTGGATTACACCTATGAGTAATCCTATATTTATAGAACCATAAAGTGGATCTTGACTTATGGTGATTAGTATTAGTTGGGGATTGCACCAAGGAGGACTCCCATGTTTCTAGAACCTTTGTAATCATCTAGAATAATGGGTACGTAGAGGTTTGGTTAGGTATTACACCTACATGGATCCTAATATTTCTATAACCATGAAGAGTATGTCAACTTCAGATGATTTGGTTTGGTTGGGCCATACACCTAAGAAGATGCCCATGTTTCTCAAACCATGAGGAGTATCTCAAGTCTTTGTGGTTTTTTTGGATGGGTATTACACCTAAGAGGATTCCCATATTACTGTAACCATAATGAGTATTTTGAGTCATGATGATTTGATTTGGTTGGGGCCAACACTTAGCTAGATTCCCATGTTTCTTAACACATGATGAGAATTTAAAATCATTTTAATTTGGAGTGATTGGTTGTTTTTTATGAGTAGAAACCAAAAAAATCCTATAATAATATTTAAAAATTAATTGTTAGGATATCCTTTTTATGGGTATCAGTGATGGTAGTGAAGGGATCCATACATAGGCCTGGGATGATAGAATTGTATTGATCCTTATAGGGGGTGCGGGGAGAAAGTCCATACAGTATAGACCAGATGGTGGGAAGGGTTCCCAATGAGAGAAAGGGTTGACCATGTGGGGTCTCATCAACGTGTCTCCACTTGGGGCAGATTTCATTGTTTGTGGATATGTCATTTGGGGGCCTACCTAAGTCTTTTGTATTGGTGGATCTTTCCCAAGTGGTTCACCCAGGTGGGGGCTCTCCCATGTGGCTCGATCAGGTGGATTTCCATGGATGTGGATCATCTAGGTGGGGGATCTATCCATGTAGAGGAATGAAAATCAAACTTCACTGATTTTGGGATGGAATATTTGGATGATGGATCTACATGACCCATGCAATCACATTTCTTGGTAGTTTGGGAGTCTGTCGGTCCTCCTAAAAATTAAAGGTGGAGGGATACAAGTATAGACTATCCAGTGAACCAATCCGAATGGAATAGAGAAAGTAGATTCGTGTTAAGGAGATTTAATTAAGGGTCCTCATGAATGGATTCCATTAATGACAAGCAATAATGGATTTCATGGGAACTTCCAATTCCATTATAATATCATTTTTTCTTCCGAAAAACATATCTTTTGGTCTGTAATCCTGGTTGGACCCCACGAGTACGTAAATTGAATCTTGTGAAGCAGGATACAATCCTTAGTAGGTTGTTGGGGGTGTTTTTAGATTCAAAAAATTTCTCTAAATACATTCGTGATTTTAAGAATCTATATCCTACTCAATAATTCTATGGAAAATTGTATGAAATTAATTTTTCAGTGATAATATATTTTTTTATCTTAAAAAATATGTAATTATTATGTATGGAAATGGAGGGTATATACAAAATATTACTACCACTTCAAAACAACAACATCCCATGCTAAGGAAAAACCCTTAAGAACACATGGCATCCATCCCCAAAATCTAACTGACTCCTCCAGATTTAATATAAATTTTTTTAATTCTATATTTCCATCATATTGTTGTGAAAACCTTATAACATATTTATTAATATCTACACCACATCAATAATTAGATCTGAAGACTATTTAACCAGGTCCCAAAACAACAGAGAATGACATGAAATTATATAAAATCTTAAAATGAGTCTGTGATGATGGATGAGTACTATATTAAGTTATAAGAAACCTCAACCAATTGAACATAACTTTCCATATATCCACTAAAGTCTATGATACACACCTACAACATAACCTCCTATGTATGGATAGATAACTCTATATTTTGTTCTACATGATGGTGGAAAGATGTATTGAGGAATAACTAATTTAAAAATATAATGTTTCAATCCTCACCAGACTATTAATTTAATATAATATTCCAAATTAGATATAATGAACCTTGGAACTATATGTATCAACACATCTCCCTTACAAAACATTCATGGGGCCCATTGATGAATGTTTTCATATGTGATCTCAAAATAATTATTATTATTTAACTAAATTTAGAATGCATGGTCTTCTATATTATCTATCATTATTATTAAGTTAATAAAAAAATCAGTAAAAATTAAAAAATAAATAATTAAATGAGATTAAAAGTGGTACACATGAAAGGGTTTCATGTTGGTTGTCTGATCTCTGAAAAAAAGAATCAAAAAATGAAAAATATTATGTTGAAAAAATCAATTTTATTGAATATGGTTAATATAACATGACCCTACATTAATAATTAATCATGATACATTCATATGATGTTTATTAAATTATGGTTCTGTAAATTCTTAACTCTAAACCCTATGGATGATTGAAATATGCCTAAACTAAAATACCCTTGAAACATCGAATTTATGAACCCTTCTATGATTATGGTCTAAAAGATAACATTAAATAAATGTTCAATTTGTAAATAACCTAAACTATATAAATTATAATGTCTTGTGTTTTGGTATTTTAAGTGAAAATTATGAATTTATCCAAGTTGATTATATTTGATAAATTAAGTGTTTCTCTCATGATTCACAGAATCCCAGCCTTGTGATCAATGAGATAATCATTTGTGTGATCTTAAATTTTAAATACCATTTATTTAAACAAAATTTATATAAATATGTGATTAATTGGATAAATAAGAACTAATTAAGTAGTTAAAAATAAGGTTAACAACAAAAATAACAACTCTCTCGTGGGTGGAATTGATATCATGGAGATGATTTTCATAATTAATGGTTTAAAAGGGTAACAAAAAATATTTTCTCCACACTTTTATTACATCTTGATGAAGAAAAATAAAAATATTAAAATATAATAACACATAAATTTTATTTAATATTCACGGTGATTAAAATAATGAAATGTATGAAATACAATTTATAATTATAAAATGAGATCATTATTGGAGGATATATTCTCACAATAACTTACTTTTTACAAGACTATATGTATGTTTCATGAAACCAACCTTTTGATACACATAACCAAATCTTGTAAAACTCACCCCATAATGATAAAATATCATTTAAATATAGTTTTGTAGGAATAGGGTTTCAAATAACAATACAGAAACAAGTGGAATTTTGCACTAAATTTACTATATAATTATCCATCATTTCAACCAAGTTCTTATATGAACTAGATTATAATCTAGTTGAATAAAATGAGATTAAGTCGATTTGACAACATAACTCAAAACTTCCTCACATTATACGATGATTGGAAAATTTAAATCCAAAAATAATGAATCAAATTCCTATCATTCCCATTGAAAATATTTATTCATTAGTCCCCATACTGGCCCTCTAAATGTGTGATCATGAATTCATGATATATTTGAAAAATTCCTATAAATTTTTCTTGAAAACAATTGTAAAATAAATAAATATTTGAAAAAAATTATAAAATATTTACTAAGGTAAAATTTAATGGAGATCTAATGTATTTTCACGAAATTTCTAAATTGAAAATAAAATCACATATTTTAATTAAATATATAAATGTGGTTCAATGCGATGAAATTATCTTGGTTATTTTAAAAAATATATATTTTAATAATTATATCTTATAAACTTCTACTCACTCACAAAGTTTTACTCTTGGGTAGTTCACTATTTATTTAATAAGTAAAACAATGTATATTGAAATTTACCAATAATTAATGGAAATCATAGTAGATAAATAATAAAAAAGGTAAAAATCACCAAAAAAACGTGAATTCAATATTGCAAACATGTTTTATAAAAACATATAACTAGATGATGACACTGATTAATTGGAATCATCATATGAGTTAATCATGCTAAAAATTCCCCATGAGTGTATATGTTCCAACCATTTCAAGATTATATCTTCACATTTTATCCAGTATATTCTAGTCACATACAAATTTTATTCATACATGATTATTTTCCACCCATCATGTTCAATATAATTTAACATCGTATTAGAAAAACATATCTTTGATGCATTTTTAGAAGTCAAACTATAGGCTACTAACCTATATATCCCCACATGCTTTAAATTTATTCACTACACTATCAATATTATTTTTTGAAATGTTGTATTTTGTTTTTATTTTATTTTATTTGTGGGTATACAATATTCCAATATCATCTAAACATACATAAGTAAATCTTCTACAACAATTAAACTAATCATAAGGGAAATATATATATGTAAGGATGAATTATATGAAGAAAAATGTTACCTAACATGTCTATACCATCATTTGGGGAAGATAAACTCACAATTAATGATTGTGTGTGATGTGTGTGGAGAGATTAAATGACATAATTTTCCCAAAACCCCCTTAAAATGAGTGATGTAAAAATATCAAAGTATTCATAGAGACAAAATCAAACATATCATTGACCAACATCCATTTTCACTAAAATTTACCACCAGTAATGAAAAATATTTTATGTGTGACATGATTCCCATGACATTGGAAAAATTAAACATGAATCCTCAATAGTTTCAATGTATATGATGAGAATGTGACATGTTTTTTTCTAGTATTTCATTTTTATGAATATTTATTTATAAAAAGAATAAAAATTGAAAGAAAGAGTCACAAAAATTAAAAACCAAAATAACCCAATGAAAATTTTATTCTCCCAAACATCAATGAAGATACCCTTTTAAATTGAATGACATTAATAAAGTGTATGTTTGGAATCAAAAATAAGGAGAGATAAAATATAGTCTATTTTTTCATGATGGATCTGATTTAATATCATAGTTTCCATCTTTTACTACATTCAAAATAAAATAAATGATATACTGAAGATTAAATATGTAAGTTTGAAACAGTACAGATAGTATTCAGTTATTTCCCCTTAGATGATTTTTCGAAAAGGTTGGGACAGAAGCCTCATTTTTATTAGTAAAGAAAAGAAAATAACTATTTTAATTGGGTAGAGAGAGACCCATTACATATCTTGAAGGCCCAGGGGGCTATATCCCATTACATATCTAGTAGGAAAAAATTATTGCCCAGTCCCCATTTTGTGAATAGTAACATGCCTGCTAAAGTACCCGCATAGTACCACCGCCGTTACAGTTCCCTGTTGCCGTAACAGGATTTGCCGATCTATAGTGTCGCCACTTCTATAGTACTGAAATAGTAACCCACGCCCAATGGCTTTTGAACCCCCATTTTTATACAACCTATCAATAGATAGTTATAGTTTTTCATTCCTGATACAATGATATATTATGTTTTTCTAGAATTAGGAATCACATGTTATTTATAATGATATCCATTAGTTAGTACCATGAGTTGAGATCCCCAAGAAAAGATAAAAATATTTTTAACACTAAAGTATGAAAATAAAATATGTAATCATTAAATGGATTGTGTTGAAAGGATGTACAATAACATTCAACAGTTATGGTTTCATCCTCAAAAATATGTCTCTGTGTGTGTAGAGGTGAAAATCACATCACCATGAGATTCATGATCGAGTTTTCTTCATAAAAAATCTCCTTTTGTGTGGTTTCCCCAAATATTTCTAGGATTAGTTTCAAAAGTATTGATTTTATGTAGAAATCATAAAGAAAAGTGGATTACAATTCCATTTGATACATATTAAAATAAGAAACATTCAAATTTGTATGATCCCTCTCATTGCTATCGGGTTTCATGTCACCTTTCAGAACCACTAGAACTTATTCACCATAAAATTTCAAAATGATCTTCTACTCTATTGCGATTACTCAATTCTAGTAATCCTTACATACAATATAATGAAAAAGTGATGACTCGGGAAAAGGAAAATTAGGGTTTTGAATTGGATTGATAAAAAAATAAAAATAGAAAAAATGTGAATCCCTTATTATTCACAAGACCTATAGTTGATCAATATCATGTGATTTTTCTTCTTGGATTCCCATTAGGTGGATTTAAAAGGGTTGTGGGAGATAATAATTTTTTAATATATTTTCCAAAATCCATAATTTCATCATCAAAGATGTGTAGCTTTTTTTGATTCCTAGACTCCAGTTTATGTAAATGATGGAATTATTGTGAGATCTCAATTAGATAAATTTCTATGGACTCAATATATGGATAATAAAAAAAAATTGAGATCACAAATGAAATCGTAAAAAATCACCAATAAAAATAGACATGTAAAACAATCTTACATTATCTTGAAAAAATTTAACAATTATCACTCAAATAAGCTTAATTGATAATAAATTCTATTTTTAATATGTTTTAAAATATATTAATTGTTGTATCACATCATAAAAGGGGGTAAAGAAAATACGTTCCTTCTCTTTAATTGGGACAATTAGATGGTAATTATCACACTTATTTCAAAAATATTTATAATTGTTCACTAAGATCATCATATTAGCAAGACACAATCATCTCTCAAGTGAATTAATTGAATTAACCAGCTCATAAATGTTAAAAATTTAAAAATAAAAGTGATGGAAAATTTCTACAAAAGATAGGGGTGGTTTGGTTGAGTGGTTTTTAAAACAAAATAAAATGTAATGGAAAACTTATAATTTGAAAAATCCAATATAAATGATTGTGGTATATCTAACTCATCCCTTAATTAACCCTTATTCATTTTCTATTGATATAGAATTAATTCATCTATGGATCCATATGTTTTTAACTCTATAACCAATGGAAGAAAACATGACCTCTAACCCTAAGCTAACATTGAGACATACAATAATGGAACCCTTATTTTATTGTGGTCCAATACATATATTATGATTAATTTAAAATTAAAAAAGCACCTCCTCTAAATAAATTTTAATTTCTAGAGTTTTGGGATTAGATATTAACCCTCTCAGTTGATCCCATATTTATTATAATTTATAATTAATGTGACACTCTCATTATTAAAAAACACCCAACCTCATGGTCAATGTGTAAATAGGTTTGGCAAGTACTATCTTCCCAGACTCATTTAGTTTTTAATAATTTGTTTAAAAAAATCATAAAAACAAAAAATATGAGGTAATAATTTGATTAACTATTAAAAAATATTCTCCACCATGGGTGAATTTGTCATCATGGAGATGGTTTACATAAGAATTTTTTTGAATAGGAAACACCAAATTTAATCTATACTATTATATTATATTAATAATAGAAAAAATATTAAAATAGAGCTGCATATATGTTTTATCGAATATTAAAATTTATTAAAAAGAAAAATTGAATGAATTTCAAAGTAGAAGAGGGAAAGTAACACCTTCTTGAAAGAGATCTTTTCATAAAGCCTTTTTCTTCCATGATGTTAGATGTGTTTTATGGAATAACCCTTTTTTGAAAAACAACCCATTATTTAAAAAACATTCTCATTGTATGAAAATGTCATTCCAAAATAGTTTTTGAGAGTTGGTTTTTTATATTCCAAAATGTTGAATTTCAAATTTCTCCAAACAATTGTACTATTTCAGATCCAAATTTTGACCGAGATTCCTTGAAAATAATATTATTCTCTACTGGAATGAAATTATTATTATATAATTATATTATATATTGATAAATTTATTACCATTACATGTATGGATAAAAATTTTATGTCCAAAAATGTGAAATAAGGTATTATATGTCGAATCCAACCCAACCATGAATTACCACCAATTTCAGGACCTCTAAATCTAAAATATAACATTCATGATTTAATTGAAAAATATATTTTATTTTTTCTTAAAATTCTTCCATAAAATTTGAAATCAATTATTCACACATAGATAATTTTATCACAAATTTATTAAGCTTAAATTAATTAGAAAAAACAGAATTTTCATGTAATTTCCAAATTCAATATCAAAACACAAATTTGCATGAAATCAAAAAATATGGCTCAATATGGGGAAATTAAAAACATTATTATACATAATATATTATAAATCATGAATTATCACCTAACTCCTGGAATTCTATTATGTGATCTAATTTCATCACCATATACAAAATTACACAGATTTCATCAAAAAGACCATAAACTCTGGGAAACCTGGATACGTAGCCTTAGTGATGTTGTCCCATTCCCACTCATGAATAAAAAGGGTCCCGAAAAAACCACTAGTATCATGGTGTTCTTCCATTAGATTATTGAGAACAAAACACCCATAAACCAACTCTACCACCACCATTTTCATCATAACCCACCCCAAATTATGTCTGCATACCACAATATATCTTAGATACTATCGGTTTCACCACTATGGGTGATATTTGAAACTCAAGAAGGGATCCCTCTCACATCACAAATTGAAAAACTACACTCTCAAAGAACAAAAACTGGTTCCAACAATTAATTAACAACCCTCTATGAAATCAACTAGGATAACCTAATCATGCAACACCTTTGCCTCTAACTCTACCCCTGAGACTCATAAACCCACTATAATATATAATATTTCACTTTAATATAATATAATAAACCTTCTTCCCCAACCACCAATGAATAAATTTCTATGGCTTCCAACTCCTCCATTACCCTTCATGTATCTCCAAACTCTATAAAAACATCTTTCTGTGACTTCTTACACAATGAACCAGTGATAAATTTCCCATTTAATGAGGTGTAATATATCTCAAAGTCATATTCTTAATGAAACTCTATCCACCTCCATTTTCATTATTTTTTTCATGATGAAAAATATTTACTCTAAAATGTTTTGTTCCATGAAGAAAAAATCACTCCCCAATGAGATAATTTCATAACAAATTCAAAAAAACACAACCACTACAAGATACAAATCATGGGTGGAATCATTACACTCATTGGGACATAAATTCCCTAACCCATAAGTCAATAACAAATTCTGATGAAACAAGACACAACCCATACATATATAGGTTGCATTATTGAACACCTCAGACATCACCCTCATTTGGAAACTGGTGCACCCGTTAATTTATCCTTTAGGTAGTAAAAAAGTGCATCACAATGATTAATCATGATGAAATACTATTAATTTATAGTAAAATAGGTCATCATGGACTCAATGAAAAGGGAAATTTGTCAAGAAACTCCAGCAATATCCCACAAGACCAATGAAGATAATAAACTCTACTACATTCTGGGTTGTTTCCTATAAAACAAAAACCTATAACATTGAAATGATTATAAACACACCATATTTGGATATGAATTTCTAAGGAAATCCAGATCTCATTTACATGACATTCACTTAGAAACATTCCATAAATGTCATGGCATTCAAAAACATGTATGATATCCCCAAAAGGATCAAATTACTCCACCTCTTACATTGAGCACGTTAAAGTACAAGGTATTAAAAACAAAATGAAATGAAAAAAACACTACATATCTACATAATGAAACTTGGTTTTAAGGATATAGTTATAAACTGTATATTAAGCATAAATTTTCCACTTATATTATTTTTATTCTGAAAAAAAAGACATCTACGGTTGTGATCAATATGTTATTTAGTGTCTGATAAAACCTACATGTTTGTATGGTGAATAGTAACATAACCTTATAAATGTTAATGTTAAACTTATGAATGTTAAATCATATTATTATTTTATTTTTTAAAGGTAATAAGATAATTATATCTTGATTAATTTTTCAAGGTGATATAAAATGTGTTATTGTTTTAAAATTGTTATTTTTTGAATAAATTATGAGTTTACATAAAAATTAAATAAATAATACTTATAAATTTATTTTAAAATATCAAGATTATTTTTTAATTATATGTTTCAAAAAAATTTCAAGTTGAATTTTTTCTATTTTTTTGACATAGTTGAATATCTAATTAATAGTAAAATTACCCTTTTATGTTTTTAGTGTTTTTGATTTAATCATAATGATATAATAATGATGTTACCATTCTAGTTGACATTAGAGAGTAAAATTATTATATGAGGTGTCCCACGTGGAAAATACCATGAGAAAATCCATGGTCAATCTCACGGTTTTGAAAATACTAATAATGAGGCGTCCATTGGAATTAATTAAAAATTCCCTCACTTTCTTTATAAATACCACCTTCACCCCTCTTCCTCTCACAACTATTAAGCAATTGAAATTGTCTAAATTATTCCCAATACCCTTACTAAGGATCTTACCCACGTACAAGTCCTATGGGTCTTACCAAAGGGCCAAAAACATAGGTCTTAAGGAGGATATCAACGAGAAGAGGCCAAGAGGTAATGATCCTCTTTCATTTTATTGTTTTTTATTTTCAATTGTTTTATTTCATTATACTATATTCTATTCTCATTATCTAATATGAATGAAATAAAAATTATTATATATAATCTGTATTTTTATAATGTTTATTTAACAATTCATAATCATTTTACCTCTCCCCTTCCCCTTCTTGTAAAAATAAAAACATCATCTTCGATGTGTTTATTTACTGACATCAGGGATGATGTGTCTTCAATTTCATTAATATTTTTAATGTTTTTTTAAAACAATTCAAATGGTTACAAAATTTTTTAATGTGTATGATATTAAAACTCTTATGTTTTTTAGTTATCTTATAAACCAAATATTAAATGTATATGATGAAACATGTTCAAGATTATCGAAGAACATCCAAAATGATATAAACAAATATCACTAATGTTTTATCTAAAAATTCATCCTCATAATGTATAAATAAACTTATTTATGGAATCATGTGTTATTTTGAAAACATATTAACCACATTTCAATCCACTTTGGGAGTTTTTCTTCTATTCGATAAGAAAATCCTTTACGAATCAACCATGGAAATCCTATGAAGCACGCACCCAAAGAAATGGAAATAAAAAATAATATTTTTAATCCATTGAATGATTTAATAAAATGATCATATAATGTGTTATAATCATTAATAAGTTACTCTAAGATATAAATAACACCATTTTAACCATTATATAATATTATTAAACAATTTTTAAAGAAAACTAACCTGATGTAACGGGATTCTTAACCCTATATCCATTCATTGGACTGACCTTCTATTTTATTAATTAAATGATACAAATATTAATTGGGTAATTAATTAAATTAATATTTCATTTTATTATATTTATTTATGATTTATAAACATATTAATTTCATTCTATAAATAAACACTTCAATTATATTATATTTTTAAGTGAAATTTCTTTAAAAGTTATCGTTTAAAATTATATTTTAAAAAATTTAGAAGCAAAGGGTTTATTCTATTATTTATGATTTTTGATTATGTTCTGATTCTTGGGAATTTTTTATGATTATGTTTGGGTTCTATATATTCATCCAATTTATTGGGTATGTGTAAGTTGTAGGTTAGTCATATGGTAACTCCAAGTGTAACTATGACTGTTACACCATTAGGTATCCATGTGGGTTACATTCTAAGATTACAGGGAGGGTTACAATTCATAAGGCGGAAAAGTTTGCTACAATATAAGTATTTATTTTCGAATGTTTCACTTATGTTTTTATAAGTGTTATATAATGTTTTGTAGAAATATTATGTTTCACAAAGTAAGTTTATAAGGGTGAAAAGTTTGTATTTTTAAAAATGATTTCCTATTATTATAAGTTTTTTGGGAATAATTGTTAAATTTTATATTTCTATATATCTTACTGATATTTTTATGCTCATCCCATTTTTTGAATATATTTTTCACAGGTTATAAGGATGTGTGTGAGAAAGAAAGATGTAAAGTTAATTTTTTTTAGGTTTTTCCAACGAAATCATGTTGTTGTTTTATGTTAAATTTTTTAGTTCTTTAAATAAATGGATATTGTTTTAATGGTACTCATGTTGTATGCTTGTGGGTTGATATGTATGAGTTTTTTAATATCATTTTTAAACTCATAACTCATAATATTATTGATATTTTAATGATACAATATCAAGTTGAAATAGAAATATTATGTAATGTTTAAGATTGAGTTTTTATAAGTGGAATCAGAGTATGATTTAGATAACTTTAAGGGTTAGGATGATGTTAATAGAATACCATAAAAGGTTTTGATCATATGTTTACTTTGAGATGGTGTTGATTTTAAATATTAAAATGTTTCATAATTTAATAGATGTATTTTAAGAAAGGTTTTCTTTAAATGAAACAGGGCGGCCTAAGTTGGACAGAACCAAGAGGCTGATATCATTCTAAATATGAAACTAGGAATGGTGGGAATCCGAACCATGATTTTTTTATAGTAATGGATTAGTTGATGTATGAAATAAACAGAAGTGGCATCCATAAAAAAAAGTGCTACCACAATAGAACATGATGATAGTGGGGTATTTTATGAAGAACCCCCCTTCTACTTTCAGTGGATCTTCTGACCATGTAGTGAATGAATGATGGATTAAATACCTTGAAAAGATATTCGATGTTATTGTATGTTTGGATAATTAAAATTTTAGTCATTACATTTATTATTATGAAGGTGAAACTAATCATTGGTGGTCAACGGTTATTAATATCATGGATATAGAATATATATAATCCCTAGACTGGGATGTATTTAAATGTATTTTCAATGAAAAATATTTTACTATAGTGGATCTACATAGGATGGAGATTAAATTACATTGATTTTGGAAAATGACGATGATTTAGTGGTTTTGTATGAATAAAACATCACCTGACTATTGAGGAATTCCCCAAATCACATTCTTAATCATGATAACAAAAAAACCATTTTTATTATGGATTGAAGCAATGATATCAAAACGCATTAACCTCGGGATGATTAAAAATTTATGTAAAAATTTTATGATGTGGTGAGTGGATATAAGTGGACTTCTATAAAGATCTTTTGTACTTTGAGAAGAAAGGGAATACGAGGTCCACATGGAAAGAAATGGGTAAGAATCAATAAAAAAGAATTTGTAAGAATGTTCCGTTTCTATTTTGTGATAAGGGTGGTAAGAAAAACCATTGGGAATGCCTTACCAAAACTGGAAATTGATTTCGATGGTGTAATATTGGACATATGGCCATTCATTGTCACGAAAATGATATAAATATTAATCCTAATAAGAATAATGTAATGTGTTTCAAATGTAGTGAGAGGTGTCATTATGCAAATGCCTACCCAAAGAAGGACTATTGTGATGGAAAGAAACTAGTCTGTAAGTAAAAAGGTATAATCAGATCCTTTGCAACTATGTCATAAGATTTTAGACCATCCAATGAAGTGGTATTATGTAATTAGTTTGTTTACCAATATTTAACTAAATACTTGTTTGATACGGGGTCTCCACATTCATTAATGTCTATAATATTTTGTACTAAATGTTCCTAAAATGAAATTTATGTGTTATGTATTTATTAAGTTTATTTATTAAAAATACACAGTATTATATAATGGATGAGTTTGTTAGCTCAGACTTGTATTTTTAATGAGCTGATCAACAAGTCATCAATGATGGAAACATTGAACTGGTTGAGGATTTCGTAGAACATGTATTTTAGGAGCCCTGTAAACACATTTGGTGCATTCATGACACTGAATGACATTACCATGATATTGATTTTTCTATACTAGTATCTAAATTCAGTATTAGGTATATCATCCAACTTTATTATTGACTAGTGATATCCAGACCATAGATCAATTTTATAGAACAAACTCTATCCTCTCAAATGGTCAAAAAGATCAATTATCCTTAGAAGCAGATAAATATTATTGGTCGTCAACTAATTCAACCGTAAAAAGTATATACACAACATTAGACTAACATATAACTTCTTAGTGGAGAAACCTAAATAGCACCATGATAGAACACTAGACCAAATGGAATCTTTATCCATAAGATAAACTATCAGAATATGAAATTTCTATAATTTTGAAGGTGTTATTAAACATGTATCCATCAATATAATATAATAATTGTGTTTTTGAACTATCAAGGACCTGATAACAAATTTGTGGCATAATATCACATATTTATTATGGAAAAAATATAGAAACTCTTTGAAAAAATGGGATTCTCTTTAATAATGGAATCCATTTGTTCTATACATTACTCACCCATAAAGGAAAGAGGGGACCACTTGTCTACAGTCCCACCCACCCAAAAAAATTACATGATGACCATCCACGTCCAAAATCAATAATTTCACATACTGAATGTTGATAACATAAATCATATAATTTTTATAGTTAAGGATGATAATGACATCATAAGAATATATATTTACCCATAAAATATCAATTTTTTGACTAGTGTGGCCCCATCATTAGTCTACACTACCAACACACATTAGATGAGTTGGTTTGGAATATGACTAGTGTATTAAACACAAATGGAATGGGAAGCCTCTCTATAACATGTGAAAGATAATGTACTAGAGAGGATGTAACAAAATTGTGTAGAGTTCCCATATCAAACAAGACACAATTAAGGGTATATAATAAACTTATCATACCTCAAAAGATATATGGCCCATATAGTGTTCGTTCCCCAATTTTATAAAACTCACCTTACCCAACTCTTATACCTCCGTGTGGATCAACACCTCCATGTACCATGCTCTATTTTAGGTCCTTAACATCACTGAAAATCATTTAATCAACCACTTATGACTCCACATCCCCTCAATAAAGGATAAACCTACTTCCCCTATTTCTGAAATAACCTCGATTGAAAATACCACTACATAAAATGTTGAATTCAAATACCAAAATCATACTATTCTTTTAAAACCACTACGTAGTAATCTATATGATATAAATGGTACCCATAGAAACAATAAACTAGTCTAATTCCCCAAGAAGAATCACTGAAACCACTAGCCTTTATAAGACATAATGTATGATACAAAATTTGACTCCCCACTGGTCAAAACCTAAAAGGTCTTAGATATTATACCACTAAAAAATATTATCCCCAAGAAACCCTATTAGTAACTCTCACATAAAACCTTCCCAAAAGTTTATATACTCAATCACCAATTTATTATTTTAAACCCCTAAAATACATTATCAACCTAAAATGAGTGACTATATACCTTATTTAAGGATGGAATTCCACCTCATTATTCAATAATAATGAATCCTTGTTATAAAAATAATCCTGAATAAAATGAAGAAGTTCCTTCAACATGATATGATTTTCATGAATTAACAATCCAATTGATACGATAGAGAAGATCTTACCTCTTCACAACATTCATGGTGGATGAGAGGAACTACTATTATAATTCCTTATGAAATTCAACCCGTGAAACATCCTTCTCATTCTATCCATAAACATAAAATGTCAACCCCTTATGTGAAACTCCTTACATCTGGATAACTACCAATGTGACCTAATAAACCATTTGGGTCCAAATCAAATAAAAAGTGATCTTGAGATCCCTATATTATCTCTCTATCTATAAATCAAAAATGGTTCCCTCGTACATCCCTATACTCTATTATTGGAAGGGGAAAAATGACACCATTCCAGTCACATCCTACATTCATTGGGCAATCAGATGATGAATAACTAGATCATCTTGTTAAAACTCAAATGCCTACAACATAAATAAAATATGGCTAGGAGATATAGAAGGGTAAAAATGATTTTCTAATTCAATTATTAAGAAATTTAATTAAGATTCATTTAATTAATTTCTTTTTAAAAAAACTTCACAAATAAAATAATATCTAAGGAAAAAATTATTCATGTACCACTTCATGTTGTTTACCATTAAATCAGTGCCTCCTCACAAGGTAGTTCAATAGGATCGATGTCAATACATCACATTAATTGGTGTTATAAAATTTGATTCCTCTGCTTGTATTATGTAGATTATGGGACACTCAAGGACCAACCATACTTGATATAACATCCCATGAAATCCTATATTTTTGCTAACTCTGAACTACATCACATTCATCAACAAAAAACATTGATACCACTTTATCATGACCCCACCCTCCAATGGTACCCCTCCCGAGTAAATAATGAATTAAGGTAGATAACGACCCCCATGTCCCACATTATATATACTCCAAGTTGTAGACTAGTTTTGAGGCTATAAAAACATTGCCAATGTGAGGAATTAGCTAATATATTATAGGGTCAAGAGATGGGATTAATGACCCAAAGATAACTCTATAAAATAATATTAAAATTATACTTAAAAATTCCTCACAAATGGATGTATAAAACAAATATATACAAAAGAAAAAAATAAATATAGAAATGAAAATTACTATAGTAGTGACAAAACAGAAGCCCCATAGTACTAAAGAGAAATGTCTAACTCTATCCATAAATCTACCATGAGACCGGGAAAATATTTTTTCTTGCTTCTAGAATGGGAATATAGGTATACTCAACAGGATCATACCCAAAGAATCCCATCCAATTATGAAATGAGAATACTAATTCCCAAATAAAAATAAAAACAACTAAAAAAAACTGTAAAAATCCACTATCAAATCCTATACTCACTATGAAATATTGACCAAATCTCACATCCATGCATACTTACAAAATAAGATGTGTATTGATGAAATGGTTCCTCACACACCTTTTCAACTAATTTTCCACTCTCAAACCCAAATTATTCATCATGGTGCACAAATTTATTTTTTTAAATTGTCCCCATAGAAACTTATTTTATAACACCCTGAGTTTTTATGATCTTTTTTTGAAAATTCTAATTCCATCATTTTCTTAAATTAAACTGAAAACCAAATTTTAACCAATAGTGATATACTATTAATATTAATATTTTAACTAGACAATTATAATTTAGCCATTAAATGGGGTTGTATGAATTGGAATAACACAAATTTAAAAATTATTCTAAATATATATAGTTAAATTAATTATATTTTTATTTAATTAAATTATTTTTTAAGTCATTATATAATTTTAATATAATTATTTTTTTAAAAATATTTTTATTTAATTTTTTGGTAAAATAGTAAAATTTATTTCAGAAACAGTTATATTATTTACATAAAATAATAAACATAGTTTTTTGACTCAAAATAACAAAATTATATTTGTGTGAAATTTTGATAATTTTCCTAAAAGATTAATTTTTGGGGAATAAGGAAATATACTAATTATAATATAAATAATCTACACATTTACATTAGTTTTAAATTGTTTAAAATGAAAATAATTTCAAATATTTTATTTTTAAACAAATTTTGGTTATTGGAATTATATTCATGCTGATTTTTGTTATTAAAAATTCTTTACATATGAAAATTTTCTCTTTGTACACTTTTTTTTTCACGTCTGCAGTTTTAATATTAAATTATAAATTTACCTTTCAATAAATGTAATTTTTTAAAATGGGTTCCAAATTTTGAACTATAAAAATAAATTTTATATAATAATGTTTAATTGTTTTTCTAAAATTTTATTATAAAGACAATAAAAATTAATTACGAAGTATAAGGTTAAAACGAGTTTACCGTGGTTAAACTAAAATGATAAGGACATAAATTACATAAAAAATTGTTCAATTCCAAATATATGGCCTTATTAAAAAATTATATCATATAATTATCAATAATGATGGATTATTTATTTCTTTGTAATGTTTAAAACTTGGGAACACTTATTTATTTTTAGAAATTCCATGTGTGTCCTTTCCCCTATTTAGAAATATATCCCTGTAAAATATTATATTAAAATATCCCAAAACCTATGGTTCTTCTAATAACTACCAAAATATATTCATTTCATCAAGTCCCATATCCAATATTCCTTTCTTATTTTTAAAACATCATAGGAAGGAATTATTTGTATACAAAAATGGGTTCTCTGAAAAAGTAGAATTGTCTTTAACTATGTGATTTCATTTTAAATCATCATATTTAACATTAATGTATTATATAACAATGATTATAAAATAACATAAGTATATAAAATACATTGAAATGATATTATGTTAATTTCAAGAACCATATCTATATCAACTTCCTTCATGTGGGAAATGAAACTGTCAATTATTTGTTCGGTGGACATCTTCCTTTTGAAAGTACTTAATTTGATTACAGTAAAAACCTCTCATTGATTGTTGTAATTATTTAAATAAAATATTTATATCATATTTATAAAAAATTTATATGTTTAATTATAATAAAAAATACAACTTTATACATTCCATTTCATGGGAATAAGAAAACACCGCTCATGTGTACGTTTAACTTCTGCCTCACGAAGCGATGTTATTCATTTTTCACTTATAGTTCCAATTGAAGTCAATAATGGTTAATATATTGAAAATATTTTATAAATATTACCTAATATTATCTATATATATTTGATATTTTATTTTCCTTCCTTTTATTCCATCTATATATAAAATTGAAAATATGTTCACACATTCATACAACATTACATCTCCATGAAATATATGATTCATTTTCAAACTAAATAATTTATGAATAAATTTAAATTTATATATAATTAAAATATATATATAACAATATTGGGTATTAAATTATGGACGTGATTAAACCATGCTAAGTATAAAAGAATAAAAAGTACCACACAAAAACATACATGAAAAATGAAGCAGTTTTTACAAAAAAAATCAATTTGAACATGGAATCATTATTAAAAAGGTTGTAAAAGATTATAGGAAAATAATATATGTTATTGTAAATATTTTCTTGGATTCATAATTTTTATTATTATAAAAAAATTATAATACTAGAGGATCAAATGTGGACAAATTAATTCAATGCTTCAAGTAATGTATTTTTATCTCAAATTTATTTCTATGGTACATAATATATAATAATAACTCATTCATTTTGTGCGATTTATATACCAAAAATGAATGTATTTTATTATTTTAATCTTAATATTATTATAATTCAGTATCAATATAATGTTATTTATTTCATGTGTACTATGATAATAAATATACAAATGGGGTTAGTGTTTTCTATTATAATCGCATTGACTATAAGGATGGTTTATCATTAATTTTACAATTATAATTTTTTATGACATATATCTCATGAAAAATGTTAATTTTATATTCATATAGTTATAAAAATAAAATAAATGTGTTATTTATATTCTCCGTCAGGCAATCTAGATTTGAAAATAATTTACCTAATAAAAACATAAATTATTTCTCTCAATAGTCGAAATTCATTTTTCATCCATGTCCTTGTTTTCAAATGAAGATTCATTTAATGTTTTTTCTATTAACCAATTAGTTTTTAATGCAATATTTACCCATTTTTTAATTTTCAAAAATAATATAAAATTAATTCTCTTGTTGTTTCTAAATTTTTTACTTTTAAAATTTATAAAAAATTTGAAATTAATATTTTTTTAACTTAAACAACACGAATGACACTTTTAGTCATTATGAACATTTAGTTATTTCAACACTGATTTATATTATTTGATGCTTATTTTTATAGAAAATGTTTCCCTTGATATATATTTACTTATTATCAGTTAAATAACTTATTTGAAAATTAAATAATATTTTCCTTATGAAAAGTTCAATGTGATATCTCAAAATTATTTTCTATATAAGTTGATATCCATTTATGTTACTTATGATTTATTGGTGATATAATAAAATGATTCATTACTTATTCATTCTCTGTAGGATTTTTATTTTTTAAGAAATGTTTTTTTAGAAAACCTATACATTCTTTCATGGGTTATGATATGATGGAATAATGAAATTTTTATTAAACTCATTTAATTTCGTTTGGTTATTATATTATTAAATTTTTATGAATCAAATATTTATTAATGGATTATAATATAATTAATGTTTCATTATATTATAGAAAAACTTTATTTTATTTTCATAAAGTGACTTCTGGGACCTATATTTCTTTCTTTTGAATTGTGTAGAGATTCATATCTCATGAGATAAATACTAATAGAATGGGGAGTGAACCTAGTTCAGTATTGATATTTTTATACTACAATATTCTTGGGAGTGAAAATTGAAAACTACGATGGTTTGGGAGTGTGAACGCAATTAAATATGAATGTTTTGTGAATGATACTTGAGTACTATAGAAATTACAAAATATTTTTATTTCTATGACAAAAATTTTAACGTATGACAATGTTAGGCTCTCATGTCAAATGTTATTTTGGTTCCATTATTATTTATATCTTATGAACTACTATGATATATTTCATGAAAAATGTTTTGGATTTATGATAAGTAGGGTACGGTTTTAAAATTTTTATCTCTGGTTCCTATGCCCTTATTCTGATATTATGATTATATATAAATTTTTTCCCATAATGAGTATCTATATATCCAATTTTATGTTTCCTATACCCCAGTTATAATTAATTTTAAATTAGATATCATACAATATGTTTTACAAATAAATCATAATGTTTGATATTTAATATATCAAACATCAAAACAAACCAACCATAATAGAAATATTTATAAAAAACATTATTAAAAACAACTCATTAAATTTTTTGGAATTTTTCAATACACAATAGGCAATGGTTTTCCTTTAAAATTATACAAAAATAGAGAATGAACTCATAATAAGAGCATAACACTAAATAAACATGTATCATAGGTTATGAGGGAAAATCATCTATTTTGAGGTAAATAATGATATGGAATGTGTGATAATAATAAATATTGATATATGAATGAATGAAAGGATAATACCCTCCTGTTATTAATGAAAAAAATTAAAGTACTTGGGGTGTCTATTTTGTATAAAAAATGTGAACCATAATTGGTTTGAAATGTGAATCGTGAAAGGTTTAACCCGATTGATAATCATTTGACATAATGTTTTGGGAATTTGAATATTGGTAACATGTTGTTTCTATATTATTTATATTGATATTACCTGATTTAGGAAAAGTATTTCCTATCTGTTGGAAAATTGAAAGAACTATTTTATGCATATATTTTTTTGACAAAAAATATTATTGTTTTTAAAATTAATTGATATAACATTTCAACATTACTTATTTTTATTTGAAGAGGTATGATAAAATTTGTGAATCAAATGTAGAAAAATGTAAAGAAATATTGTATGTTAAAACCAACTATTTTTACACAGATTTGACGCATGACAATACAATAGAAATTTTATGTTATATGGATGTTTTAGTAGAGTCAAGAACCAAACTCATATATTGGAAATGAATAATCTCACAAAAACATGAAAATACCTAATGGATGTCAACATTAACATGTCCTATAATTCATTTATATGACATCATCCATGATGATTTACAAATCATGAGAAATAATCATGGACCTAAATTTTACACATTGTGTAACATTTACATGACATAAAACTATCAACACTGAGGTAGAAACAACATTATTGTTGCACTTAATATGGCCAAATCTCATTTATGACATGTAAGCCCCCGATATTTCCCTTAAATAACACATGACTCTATTATGATTCCCTATCAGTGTGATGGAAGCTTATAAGTAGATTCCAGTTAGGGATAGAAAAGAGATCAACCAATATGACAATACCTAGATGATGACACGATGTTTCACCATGCTGCTACATTCTTTTATCTTTTACATTCCTTATTTTTAGCAATGTATCCCCTCTATCGAATGAAATTGTATTCCACATACATAAAAAATTGTTTTCTTGTGATTGATCTGGAAAGGTGACGGTTTGGAATATATAATTTTTTAGGGATTATTTTTTTCCATTTAAATAAAATACTATCTTCTTTATACATATTATTTTTAATATTAATTTTAGTTTTATATTATGAATATGGTTGTGTAAGAATATTATTATATTAATTTTAATTTTTATTATAAATTCAAGATTATTCCCCACACCCCATTATTTTATATATATGGGGGAACAAATTAGGGTTTTTTGATGAGTGCTTGATGAATGTCTGCTTGTGTGTTAAATTGAATGTCGTAAATTTTGGCTAATTAGATAAAAAAAATTCTAGGTTAGTGATTTCCTAAATTAATCAAGATAACCTAATTAATTCAACACACACAGAAATTATAGGGTAGACCATATTGATGTTTCATATAGCATAACTCTAAACATAACAATATGAACAAGTGGGAGAGAAGAATTGTTAGATTAATCTATATCGTACCTGTTGTAAAAGGAAAATGTGTAAAATATGGAAACCATGATAGAAAGACACTTGGTATTTCCACAAACACCATGGAAAACACATTCATCAATTGTTTTAAAATAAAAATAATAAAAATTATTCATTCTATAAATCTATAAAAGTTAATTAATACCAACATTTTAAAAAATCAACAAAAAGTTACAGCCTAATTTTTTGTGGACTCCCTCTACAGCGATAACCTATGGTATAACCCCCAAGACTATTCTTAGGAAATATAATTATTATTATTCCACTCCCATGATAGTTGTTGATAAATATATATGATTATTTTTACTTAATATATTAACAATAAACCTATATAAATTTTATAGAATGTTTGATCATTTTTTATGGAAATAAGGACATACGGTAAGGGATTTTCGTCTCAATATTATTAAATTGGAAACATTCTAGAATCACAAATAGTTTCCTTTATATGGTGTATATACTACCCATGAATGACTTTAATAATTCACATCATGAAATTTTATGATCTACATATCCATGAATTATTATTTTATTCATCTTTATTAAGATTTTAAATATAAAAAATTAGTACAAAAAATTGGTACAATCTCTTTATTTTTTGGGATTGTTTTTTGTTAAAAAATGACATTATGAAATAATATCTCTTATATATCAGGAAAATAGTTACTTTTATTATAAAATAGTTATGTAATTAAAATATATATTTTTTATTTAATTTTAATCTCTTTATGTACTCATGAGTTTAATAAAATGATCTTAAAAATATATATATTTTTCATTATTCAGTCGAAAAATGTTATTATTCAATTTACTTGTTTTCAAATTATAGTTTATGGTAAGTATTTATTGTCATAAAATTATTTTTAATGATTTTTTTTGACATGTTAAAAAATGGGTTTCGATAAATTTCCTTGTCATTTTACCAAATGAGGAAATTTTTATTTTTTTTCGAGAAATTTGAAATGAATATGTTTGTTAACATAAACTAGTGGAACATGTTTTTCATCTATCTTCACTACTAAATTATTTAAAAAATTATTTATATGATTCAAATTTTATTTTAAAAGAATTATTTTTTTATAAATTTAACAAATTGTTTGATAATAAAAACAAATTTTCAAAATGGAAAGGATATTTTCCTCAAGAAATGTTCTAAGTGATATCCCAAAACCATATTAAATATATAATGACATAATTTTTTGGTAAATACAATTTACTTGGGATTTAATTAAATGATACCAAATATCTTATTTCTCTAGGAGGTTTATGTTAATGACGAAAATAGTTTTATGAATCCTATTCCATTTTCTATATGTTATGATATAATGAAATGATTATGAAACTAATTTATTATCCATGGGTTGTGCAACGATGACATGTCAATGAAACCAAATAATTGTCATGAGTTATAATGGGATGGTTTTATTATGATATTATTTCACAAAAATGTAAATTTCTCATAGTGGTATGGGTGGTACATATATCTACCTCAAATGCATTAGGTAAAGATTGATCGCTCATAAGATAAAGATGACTATAATGAGGGGTAAACCATGTTCGGTAAGGTTATTTTTTCACTATGATAGTCATGGGAGTGAAACCTAACTACTATGATGGTTTTTATAGTAATCCCATTCCACTATAATAGTTTCTTCAATGATACATGATGATTATGGGAATGTATTTCTTTGATTATGATTATGCCATAAATCTATGTCTTTTTCCAATGTTTTGACCTCATGCCTCATGTTATTTTATTACAATTTTATTAATGTCTTTTCGACATCCATGATTGATAAATGGAATCTTGTTTATGATATGTGATATGAAAGATGTGGTTATAAAATTTTATTCTCTTGTTATCATAACCTTATGCTCTAATTATGTTGATATATCCCTTGATTACCCTAATCAAAGGTTCTAAATGACCCTATATTTTGTTTCATTTCAAATGGGTATGAAAAAAATGTATTTAGTATGATATGTCTATGAAGGGTATTGGTTATAAATAAATTAGTGGGAGATGATTTAGTTAAAATATGGAGCAGTTATTTATGAATCCATGTTTCAAATGGATATAGACATAAACAATTCTGGTGTGGATCATAATGTTATATAATTAAGGTTTTGTATTTATGTATGATTTTTTGGGTGTTTACACGTGTCCTCACAACACAAAAGTCATGTATAAACCTTTTCCATTACATTAATCCTCACCCAATGACACCATGGAAATATCTTAAATTGTCTCTTGATGAAACATGTTCCATCACATCACACCTAGATTAAAGGAACTTGTTCCATCACATAACATAATAATAAGGATATGAGTGTATTATGGATATGAAGGAAATCAATATTCTTAGCCTCCTACTACCATCCATAACCCCAACCATTATCCAACTCAATGAAAATCAATATAGATCAATTTTAATTTTTAACATCAAAAACCATGCATGTCAACTTTACCTATAAGTGAGGGTGGGGTTGTTTATGTACCTAGGAATCCATCCTCATCACCAGCATATTAGAAAAAGGACCCTAAAAATTTTGACTGAATATAGTGGTCGACAAGGGTGGGTTTCATATAATATAGAAATAATACAGATTGTACTATCTATATTTATATATACTATGATGTGAATCCAAAACTTATGGGTTCACAACGGCAGTAGTGTCCCGTTAACAACATCACTATAAAACCTCATAACCTCTACCTCTTTCCCTTCCACCACAATATTCATTACACAAAACACGAAATATATAAACCATGAAACACATCCTACCATTCGGTTCAATCGATTCCAATTTCCATATATTCTAATACCAACCCATTTCATTTACCTTAAAATTCATTACACATTGAAATAATTACCACATGTAACCATTCTTAAATTTTTTATTTGAATCATTCATTAACTATGTCAACCCAATCCGTTTTTATTAGACATATTCAATTTCATTAAATTATTACCCATGATACTAGTAAAATACACCACATCGTTATAAACGGCCCCCATTAGGACAAAAATACCGTCATTTACCCCATTCCACATTACTAGAACAACGTATCATTGTAGTCACAACACATCAACTTCTCATCAAATCTGCCACATATCATAACCACATTTCATCACATCCACCCCCACATCACAACCACAAATCATCCTCACACAGAAAAACAACAAATCACCTACACACAACACAGCCACACATCACTTTTAGAGAAGTTATCTCAAATTTATCAAGGGGTTTTCATCAAAATCCACACTTCTATTCAATGGAAATCAAACACGAACCACAGTTTCAATGTGTAACCAAATATTTTACCAGATTTTTAGTTATTATCCACTTTTACTAAAGGTGATGCAAAAACAACAAAAAATGGTTCCAACAATACAAAAATCTCCTAATAACCATGATTTTTAGAAATGCAACACGCCTGTACACTCACAATATAAGATAATATCAAATGTGGTAAAATATGAAATTTTAATCTTATTACCCCTTTAGTTCCAAATAAAAAAATTCATTTCCATTATTATACCACGACAAACTATCTTCCAAAAATGTCACAAGACAATAACAACTACCACATGATAGAATTAAATGAGAAATGAATGATCCCCTAATTAAATGATACTTTGGGAACTACTTAAAAGGGGTAGAAAGAGAGGGATATGAACAACATGATCCATGATAAAGGAGAACACCTTCATTACCCTAAACAAAACAGAAAAAAAATATATTCTTATCAAAACATCATTACAACAATATTTTTCCCAAGATGGTAATATCAACTAAATTAATAACATGGAGAAAACTGGGGGTACTAAAGAAGGAAATAAACTGAAAACATGCAAGGATTTATCTCCCAAGGATATGGTTGAAATACACGTGTTTGGTGAAGAAAAATATATAATCAAATCACATGGGTCACCACTCAAATGAAAAAAATATTCATAATGATGTCACATAATGGTTCTTTTTTGGAATTTACACCCAGTCATCAAAACACAACACCGTGACACAACCTCATTCACTACATCACAAAATTGTAAAAAAAGAGAAGACTATAGTGCAACAGGGTGGGACCACGTCGCAATCTGATTGGTCAAAAATCCATTTAGAACTATAGATATATTCATGTAGTGGATCTACTAAACCAGGAAATAGGCCATGATGTAGGATATCGTAACATGTTATAGACCCTAGAAAAAGACGATGATGCTCTATCTTAAATTAGATCCATGTTACAGCTACCCCCTAAATGATAAAACAATAAAAACTCAACCCCATGATTGTAGGCCAAAACTAAGGTCTCCAAACAACCTTTTCATAGTATATTAATTAAAAAGGGGTTATTTCATATCCATGCTACATATAACAACTGCCAATCAAAATGACATAACCTCAATACACTAACTCAAATCATCCTATGCTATAGCTGAATACTCCAAATCGCAACATATCTCTTTTATAGAGAAACCAAAGCACCACACTGAAGAACTACACTAAGTTAAAATATTTACTCCATATCCACCTTTTCCCTCAAAATTCATTAGGACTTACCCTGGAAAACCACACCACTATAATTCCCACAATGTTACTATTTGAAATCTATGGGTCGTTGCATTGTATAATTATATATAAGGATAATATAAACCTATAGTTAGTAATGTAATATGATATTTTTATATCAAATATACATCATACAAATAAAATCATAATATTTAATGAAAAATAATTATATGTATTAATAATGACAGAATTCAATAAGTATAACTATATAACATATTTGATCATTTTATGCTTTAAAATAATTTTTTTAAAATTTTAATGAAGTTAATGTTTTTATTATTTTATGAATCAAAATATAATGTTCATTAATTTTAATA
Organism: Viscum album; assembly: GCA_963277665.1. Classification (NCBI taxonomy): domain Eukaryota; kingdom Viridiplantae; phylum Streptophyta; class Magnoliopsida; order Santalales; family Viscaceae; genus Viscum; species Viscum album. Next base: position 912,043,295 of record OY728148.1, read on the forward strand.
AAATATATATTTTTTAACATTTATTTAATTAGTAACTGTCCAAAAAATAATAATAATTTTTTTGTGAAGTCATTTTCATAAAAAAAAATTTGAAAATCTATTTTATCATTCTTTTTAAAAAAATAAATTCATTATTTTTACAAATTTTCCTGTGAAAATGTATATCATTTTTTATTAATTATGTGAAAATTACCATAATTTTTCTAACAACCTGAGATTTAATGAGAAATATTATTTTGTTAATTTCTTTGATGTCTTCTATTATACGCTACTCCAAGATTATATGGTACTATATACAACACCGTATTAACTTGTAGTATATGCAACATAATTATTGTCTTGTGTTACACATAAGATAAGCCTTCCTCAATAGCTTGCATTTTACGCAATACCATGTTTCACTAAAAAATGAAATGTTATCAAAATATTATATCAATTAGACGTTATGAATAGTGATACCCACTTTTTGAAATATTATAAATTTTTTATTTCAATGGACTTCATTTTTAGATTCGGAATATCAAAATTATCTTACGGTGAATTTTTTGTTTTTTTCTGAAAACATTCAATTTTTGATGATTCATGAAAAACAATGAGTTGTAGTTAAAAACATAATTTTTATTTAAGTAACAATTTATTTTATTAAAATTTATTTTATGTCAAAATAGATACATAATTCCTATATATGTTAAATGTAATTCATTGGATTCATTTTATAATAATTTTATATATATAAAAATTTTATTAAACTTTTCATCGTCTATTACCTACCTCCTAGGAGAATTTTCATATATACATAAAACGTAATTTTACTACTTATGTGACTGTAATTTCAAAAATCTGAGAGACATGGATTATATCAGTATGTAAAATGTGGTTCAATAAGATAAAAATAATTTATGATGAATAGTTACCTTTAACTTTTATTTACCACGGTTAAAAGTATATTTTGTAATTAAGGGTAAAAATGAGATTATTATTACCATAACACATGTCCTAATTCTATTAGATACGTATTATTCTACCACAAAAAACCATAGGAATTAAATATGACCCTTTAGGTCTTCTTGGATTAGATTAGTAAATTTATTATTATTTTATTTAATGAAGAGTAAAAATAGTTAAAATCAAAGTTTAACAACTGAAACATTTTTATTATAGGGATATACATATGATAAATTTGACAATAAATATTCATTAGAAAGATAAGATGATTTCCTACATAATTTAATTTTATTTATATTTTCAGACATTAAATAAGTTAATTTATTTATGACACAATCATGGTGTAGTAATTACCTTTTTAATGGAATATTGACATAATTGATATTATAAATACAAAAAAAATTAATTTCAGAGTTTTTATGAATTAAACTATATTTATAAGTTAATATAACATATTAGGGTTGGTTATAAGAGTTTTGTTCAAGGTAATAATACTGTTATGAGTTTAGAAAAAATAAAATACCAAATGGTGTCAAAATTGACAGAAAATAGTTTTCAAATCAAATATGATATTATTAATTTATATAATTGTCCTAGAAATCTAATTATCTTCCAAATGACATATATAATAATATATATGTCATTAATGAACCAATTGAGCTTCCAATGGCCATTTATAATATGTTTATTAACAATATTGTGTAAGAATACAAAAAGACATGGTAAAAGTTAAATTATTTAACATAGAGTTAAATCTAAATTATAGGGTTAAAATGGTAACCTAAACATGTCTAAAACATATTGGTTGAGAGGATTTAAACCCATACCCACCCTAACCTCTAAATAAGTTACTATGGTGCTATTATAAACCTAATATGAATTTATTATAAAATAAATTATAGGTTTTTTATATGGTTCCCCTCACCCCTCTTATAAAAGGTCACTCCCCTTATAGCTAATTCACACCTCAAATTCCATTTGGATCGCCCAAACCCTTCCCAAATACCCTCTCAACTTTCCTACCTTAATCATAGAGGCATTACATTAGTCAGAAAGCTAACCAATAGAGCCCTTTATGTCAAATCAAAAGGAAGAACCTGAAGAAGATGTAAATATATCACCACCTATTTCAAGTTCCTTTATTCTTCCACTTCCTCCTTCATTGTTGTTACCATTATAAAATAATAACTCCATTATCATCTATATAATTTTGTTTTTTTATAAAAAAAATTAAACCATATTAGTTATTTTATCCATCCTACGAATGAAAAAGTCACCACACATGCATATGTACATCTTACTGTCTCCACATCGTGGTGTAGTTTGGTTTTCAAACATTTCATCATTTGGATTGGTATAATAATGAGTATAAATGATATAAATAATAAATATAACATCATTATGAATCTTTATATATGATATAACGTCAAATTATATAGGATTGTAATATCAGAAGAATGATATTGTCAATCATGCGTATGTACGGACTACCATCTCCACGAATGCGATGTGATTCATTCTACATTAATAACCATTAAAGTATGATTATAAAGTATAAAAATAATAATAGTGAAATATATTAAATAATAATGATACTAGATTTATGTACAAATATGTTTCATTTAATTAATTCCATTCAATTCAATAAGGAAACAAAAACAGTCTTCATGCGTACATATGGCCAACCATCTCCATAAACGGTATATTTCATAAAATTTATCAATCTATCATATATATTTATATTATGAATATATATTATATATAAATCATGTTTTAAATTCTGTAATTATGTAAATCAGGATATAAGTTATAATATTAAGAACAACAATTCGAAACACGTACGATAAATGATGCGATTTTACCCAAAACAATGCTTTAACAAGGAATTTACAAAAGAACAGGTAATAAAAAGTATTAAGTGAATCATATATGATATCATAAATATTATTATGGTTATGTTACAAGGTAATAATATTTTTAAATCCATTATACAGGATTCTCCGAAACATATGGAAAAAATTGGACATAAGTTAAGGGATAATTATTCCAATATCATTCTTATCCGAGATTGTTTATTCGTAAGTATTTACTGTGGTTATGTTTATTATATATATCCACGTTTTCTCATAATGTTTTCATAAAATGTTTAGTATTATTACATGTATGTTTAATGTCATTTTTACCCTTTTTTTACTTTTACCACATTATATTGATGGAATCTTTCCTTTGTTTACCAAAAATGTACTTTTTGACTTTTCCAGCAAAAGTACGTGAAGAATTTTTTTATCATATATGGTGTGAATGGATTTTTATGGTTTCATAATGCCTTATGTCCATGATTTTTTCTTTTAAAATATTTCATGATTATTATTTTTTAAAATATTTCTTTTAAAATTGCATGGCGTTTTGAGAAAAGAAAATGATTTTGAAGAAGAAAGGATATCTTCCTCAAGAATTCATTTCAAGTGTTTATTCGAAACTATTTCCCATATAAAATGAAATTATTTAGTATGATTATTCTTTAAGTATATTGTCTATATTATTTTCAGGGTTTTATTTTTCTTATGATGAAATTTATCAATTTTTTATATATGGATTATGTTAAGATGGGATGATTTTTATGATGCCCATTTAATTCATTGGGTTATGATGATTGATTTATGTTTATTTTGTGGAAAACAAAAGAATGATTTCATTATGAGATTTTTGGGACATATATGTACCTCCAATGCTTTAGGTAAATATCTATATCTCATGAGATTGACATGGCTGGAAAACCAAGTGAATCTGGTTCAGTAATACCGTGATGGAACTGCAAGTAAACCCAATTCAGTAATGGACCTTTTCCACTATTATAGTATTGGTAACAATGACATGGCTACTATGGAAATCATAACATATAATTTATTGATTAGACAATTATATGTTTTATTCCCATTATATTTTTTCATGATTAATAAACCATTACGATCTATACCTTTTTTATGGCCAAGATATATTTCACTACTCAAAATTTTGATGTTTAAACATTATGTTCAAGTGTTTACAATAAAATCTATATGTTTTGTTTTGTTTTCTCTATGATTACCATTAATAAGAATTTGAGCTCACCCTTATTATGTTTTCTTTCCCCAGGATATAAATAAATGTTTTAGGTAAGAAAATAAAAAGGAATGATCTTTATTGAAGATGTTGATGATCTTTCATCATGATTAGATGATTTTGTTCCATGTTTACAAATACACTAAAATATTACGGTTTTTGGGTTTCTGCTTTTGATATTTATTATTTATTCGGAAAAAATAATTTAATTTCCATTTACATCAAGATTGTGTCTATACAGTTGGTATCAGAGGAAAGGTTTAGTTCACCTTTGGAAACTAGGATGTGGAAACTATAGAGAGATCCCTGGATATATTTCTAAGGTATGTCTAGGGATTTCTGTCAGTTTAAGTATAAGTATAGGTTATAGTCCTAGAATTATGGTAACGATCTTATATTTAAACGTAATTGTTAGATATATAATATACTCCACCTTTATTATGTTGTTTTTTTAACATGATGTTTTCTCTCAAACTATTCTCTTTGGGATTTAGACGATGGCTGGAACCCGAAGGAACCGTGTTGATCACTGTAATGGACAATACAATGATTGTCCTCCTGAACAAACCAATGTTATTAGTGATGTGGTGAAAAATCTTATTTCTATACTTAAACAAGCTAAGAATCATTCTGGACTTCTAAATGAGCATAGAAAAGAACAATATTATATTGAGTCCATCATGAGGGAACGTCCACCCTCTTTTAGTAGGCCTTCTTATCCACTTTTTGCTGAACAATGGATCAGTACTATTCAATAGTTATTTTCCATACTTCACTATTTAGAACATGAAAAATTCATTCTGGATATTTACTGTTTAGATGGTGAAGCAGACCAGCGGTGGATTGTAATTAAGAATATAAGGCCCCAAGATGAAATTGAGTCCATGTAATGGGATGAGTTCAAGAACTTATTTTTCAATAAGTACTTCCCTCGTATTGTTAAAAAAATATGGAAAATGAGTTCCTTGAGCTTAAGAATAGGAATGATCAATCTGTTGGAAATTACGAGGAGAATTCTACAAGGAATTCAAGGTATCCATTTGGCTTTATCATCCAACCTGAAAGTAAAATTGATCGATTATTCAGTGAATTAGGACCAAGCCTTCAAAGGTAATTATCTTTAAGAGACTTCCATAGAAATGATGAAATTGTGTGTTGTGTTATCAAGGTAGATCTGGAAGTTGGTGGTACCTATACATCAAATGGTTTTGATAAAAAATGCATGATGGAGTTCAAGGAAAAATCTCGGAACAATAGTGAATAGAAGGTGGATGTTCTTTTATGCACAAAGTGTGGAAATAAACATGGTGGAGATTGTCTAAAAGGTATTAGAAAATGTTTCAAGTGTGGGAATGAAGTTCATCGAGTAGCTGAGTGCCGAAGTACTGGAAAAAATGTTTCTAATGATGTGAATAGTGAAAATACTATAGAGAACTCTCCACCAACACTTTAATGCTTGAAGTGCAGGGAAATGGGGCATTGTGCTAATCAATTCCCTAATCCAAGGGTTAATAATGATCGACTTGAGAAACCTCTTAAGAAAAAGGTCAAAGGGAATTCATATGCAATCAATATTTGTGATGCTGAGTATGATAATGTTGTTGTGGAATGATTAAGTGTTTATGAAATGGGATTTCAAAATAGTATCATCGAATCTCATTTATAGTTTTATGGAATTTTGGAATATCTATGTATTGGTTTTCAATAATTGTATAGTACTGGTAACCATGAATAGTGATTGAAATATTTTTGGAAAAAAGATGATATATGGAAAATTAAGGGATAAGTATAAAATAATATGTTTTATAGTATTAATTAGCACATGACTGATATATGGACAAAGTTATATCACAGGTTCAGTATATAGAATTTTTGGAATTTTTTTATGTGGAAAGAGTTAACTTTTGACAGCATTCATGTTTTCACTAATGTTCAATGGGTATTCATTTTTCAAGAGAATACATGATTAAGGTATTCAAATTTTTGGAATGTGACCAACAATAAGATATATATTATGATATATGGGGGATAAATAAAGGAATTCACATGCGCGATATATGACATGTCTAGTAATCAAACAGAAGTATTTTCGATAAGCCTAAAGGTTGGAATGGATTAATATAGACAACAAATAGTGTTTATTAACTCTATAACTTTTTGATTTTATTTCTCAAATGTTATAATAGTATATTTTTAGAAAAAGGACAACCCGTAGGATGGGAGACAACCCGTCGTGTCGGACAAGGATGCAGGAATCAAAACCACAACCAAAGTGCGATAGGAATTTATCGCCTACCACTGGCCTATAGGAAGTCCCTGGTTAGTATAAATTATTTATAATTTATTAAGTGGTATGATATATGATGTATAAGTCCAATTTAGGAACCATATATGATTAATCTCACCATAGATGGACTTATGAATATTTAATATCTTTTTCTAAACTTTTGGTTCAGGCAGATGGAATGACCTATCACTCTATCGTTTGATATGCTAACAATTTATGAATGAAAAATTCAAATTCATTTCTTTAATAGATGACAAGGAAATTGTTCATGGAACGGCCAATGGTGAGATTGTACCAAAATCAAGTAAGTATTTCTTCTAATTAAATTTTTTTTCAACTTTAGGGAAATGATCTTGAAAACCATAAATGTTATCTTATATGGTACCTTAGGTCATCACAATTTTATGGCTTTGTGATTGTTTGATTTTTCATATCCAATTTCTCTACCACTCCCCATTAGAACTTGATGGTAAGATTTCTATTCTATATCCATATTTTCACTGATGTTCTTCTATGTGGAAACCCAGCGATGAGTTATTTTGGGTAACCATTTAGTTTCATACATTAGTTTTTAAAATTAACCATTATTATTCCTTTATACGATGTGTTTTTCTATAAATAAAAATTTCAATTGGTAAACCATTTATAACCCTCATGAATTTCGAGGGAGAAATTAATTTTAAGGGGGTAGAATGTAACACCCTGATATTTAATGAGAAATATAATTTTTTTTAATTTCATTGATGTATTGTGTTGTGCGTTACACCGAGATTGTGTTGCGCTATACGAAACACTATATTAGATTGTATTATACACAAAACTATTCTTGTATTTTAATACACGCATGAATAACCTTCCTCGATAGCTTGCATTGTACTCAATACCGAGTTTCACTAAAGAATGATATGTTATTAAAATATTATATAAACTAGCCGTTATGAATATTAAAACCCACTATTTGAAAATTTATATATTTTATCATTCAATGGACATTATTTTATGATTCTGAATATTGAAATTATCTTAGGGTTAATTTTTTGTATTTTTCAGAAAACATTCTATTTTTGATGAATAGTGAAAAACACTGAGTTGATGTTTAAAACCGATTTTCTATTCAAATAATTATTTCTTTTATTTAAAATTATTTTAGGTCAAAATAGATACATAATACCTATATAAGTTCAATTCTATTTATTGGAGTCATTTTATAATAATTTTTTATATTAAAAAATTTTATTGAACATTTCACTCTCTTTTACCCACATACTAAGAGAATTTGCAAATGCACATAAAACATAATTTTACCTCTTCTATGACTGGAATTTAATAAATACAAGATACACGATTCATATTTTTATGTAAAATGTCGTTCAATAAGATAAAAATAATTGTTATTGAATAGTAACTTTTAACTTTTATTTACCACGATTAAAAGTAAATACGGTAATTAAGGGTAAAATTGTATTATTATTAACCTAAAACATGTCCTAATTCAATTGAAATAGTGTAATTTGACCAAAAACAACTTTAGTAATAAAATATGACACTTTAGGTCCACTTGGATTATATTAGGACATTTATTATTATTTTATTTAATGAAGAGTTAAAATAATTAAAATAATAGTTTAATAACTAAAAAATTTTTAATATAGGGATATACATAAGACAAATTCAACTATAAATATTATTAAATATATAAAATTATTTCCTACATAATTGTATTTTAAATAAATTTTTAGACATAAATAAGTTAATTTATTAATGACACAATGATGATGTAGTAATTACCTTATTAATGAAATATTAACATAATTGATATTATAAATACCCAAATAAATGTAATTTGATACTTTTTTAAAATTAAAATAATTTTCCAGGTTAATATAATATATTAGGGTTGGTTATAAGAGTTTTCTTCGAATTAATAATATAATGGCCCGGACCTCTACAGTCCATTAATTTTTAAAAATTTGATGTCGTCAAACATGACGCGGGTTAAAATAATAGTTTTTGATAATATATGTTGATAAGGGTGGCATGAAAATATTTGGTGTTAATTAAATTAATTTTTTTCTTTTTTATTATTTTAAATTTTAATGACTAATAAATTATGTGTTTAAATAAAATTTAAAGGGTATAATTATATAATAATTTTTTGTAATAATAATAACCTGAAGATGTGCATGGAGGGGGGAACAACCTCGTATGGGTAAATCCAACAAGTATTTTAGAAATATAAAAATAATTATAAAAATATTCATTTAATAGATTATAAAAAATAATAATAAAATAATAATGAAGAATGGAAGTGGTTCCCAACCGATGCATGAATATCATGTTATGGGAGATAGGGAGTAATTATAAGATAATAATTAGGCGTAAATAATAATAATTATTATTTATGATAATGATGGCGGCCCATTGATGAAATTGAAAGAGGATTTATTACAATTATATTAAATAATAAATGGAAATGGTGGATTTTAGTTTCTAATTAATAAAATGGAATGGTTTTAATTTAATATGATAATAACCATGGTAAACAAATTTAATGGGATTAAATTAGAACATTAATGATGTGTGTTATTATTATTAATTTTATTAATAATAACATTGAATGGAGAATGAAAAGATAGGGCGTGTTGGGAATGGAGTATAGGCAAGCTTCCACTTTTGGGGTGTGACAGAATTGTGGAAGAGAATAAATGAGATTTGAGAGAGGGAAGAATTATATGGTAATAGTGGGAATAAAATTAAATGACAAATAAATGATAAATCAGAGATTTGGTGAAGAATTCTACCATGAAAGGGAGTCCAAATCATGATTGATTTTGGATTTAGAAAAATAAATAAATAAGCAATTAATAATAATAATAAAATATTGTTAATATTAATTTTGATGATAAAACACTGTTTTCACTATAACTTCTTCGTTCGACCTCATTTTTACGAACCATCAGTGGTAGCGTAAACCTAAAATTATGATGGCCATTTTAAGACCAATGATGAATACATTTTATGACTCATGTCTCTGTTCATTAAAACACCTATTATTAATTGATTTTCTTATTATCATTAAATGCATAGAAACCACGAGACGTGTCTTGTGTTGACAAGTCAAACAACGTAACAGTTGTACGGTCACATCATGTATTCATTAATACACGATGCTTACTGTTTTACCTTTTCATTTCCTATATAAGAGAGGGACACATGTTATTTACGGACCCCTCTTTTTCCACGCATGGTGGCATTCCCAGATGACCCAGAATTCATCCTCCTATCTTCTTCAACTGGACTCCAGTCCTCGAAATGTCGGTGGCTGAAAGATCATGTCCATGAGGTGAACATCGTACACCTCATTTATTTCCCTATTCATTGACTTCATCTTTGCATTTTTCTACCTTGGATATTGCTTATACTTGACGAGAACAACGCTCTTCGACGAACGTCATCTTAATGGTACTTTCTTCCCCATTAATATTCCTTCATCGATATCCTATTTCTGTTCCACCATGCCATACTATGACAAGTGACACCTTAAACCATAATGGAGTCTTGCTTGGTTGTTAGTGAGGTTGTGCTGTAGCACCCACGAGAGGATGTAGTCATCAGGAGGAGTGATAAAAATCCTTGAGGTGGTTGTTCTCACAGAAGGACATCAAAACCTGTTCAGGTAGGGATCTTACCGTCGTCTGTCTCTCTCTTTTGTGCATCATGCGAGGTGGGTATCCTCTGGTTTTCATGACATATAGTTGAACCAGTAAATAAATATAATAACTGGTTGGATAATTGGTTTGGGGAAATTTCTTTTGATATTGTTTTTTTATTTCCATCAATACGAATCCTTTGATTATGTTGTGAATTGAATATGCTTATGCCTACTGAAAATCACAGTCGTTGGGGGCCTTTTCTTGCACAATTAATTGTTTCCCTGTTTTTATGGATTGTTTTGTGGATGGAATTTGATAGAATGTAGAAATTTGTTAATCATGTAATGTTGGATGATTAAATGAATACCTGGAACCCTTGTATGATCACCCCAAATAAACTAAAATAAAGAATGAATTTGTGGGTGTTGGTTTGGGTCTAATTATGTGATGGTTTGTTTTAGGGGATGTTGTCAAAGGGGTGGGCAGCAGGGATGTGGTATCTGGGTTCTGGGTTGGCATGTATGATATGGTTATGTTGGTCGGTAGCAGGGCATCAGGGATGGGATGTAAATATGAATGAAAATGTAATATTTAACTAATTAATTGCGGGGAATGGTAGTACATTAAATACAAAAAATCAATGGAATTGATTGGTTGATAAATCAAAATGGTATCGTGTTGCTTTTATTTCCCCTAATATTATTTGTGGTTAGCGGGGATATATTTTATGAACGATTGATCTGGTTTTGTTGTTGTTAGTTTCCCAGTAGTCAAGGAACTGATAAACTAAAACTGTTGAATCATGAAAAGCTTAATCAGGCTTGGGGTTGTTTATTGTGTGCATACTTTTGAGGTAGAAGTGCTGATCCATGTGCTTAGATCTTATGTGTAGAAGCCTTAGGATGAGTTGAGTGGTAAATATAATTATATAAATCAATACATTTTATGTTTCTTTATGCACCCCACCCATGTTGAGAACTACGTGCTAAACACATATGGGACTGGTGGGTGAGATCCTCAAACATCTAAATGATGTATTGTTACTATTCTTCCATGTGCTACCTCTTCCAGGTTCTATATCCCAAGATCCTTCATGCAGTTACAACATATGTTTCCCAAGAGTCTTCGGGATGAGGATGTTATGTGTTCCCCGGTGTCTTCAGGATGAGATGTGATGTGGTTCCCAGGTGTCTTTGGGATGAGATGTGGTTATGGTCAGGGATTGAGTGATGGTGGGATACTATGAGAATCATATTGCCAGGGTGCGACACTAGCTCAGGAAGAGGGGGAATCATCAGAGCGTTAAGGATGAGGGATTGAGCAGTATTCTGTGGGAAGGTGGTGCGAGGTACCTTTACATTGATGATATTACTATATTACCCTATTAACATGGGATATTTGATGAGTATGGCTTGTAAGTTTTTGTGGATAGATTCCTTGCTAGGCTTTGGATCTTTCTATTTTCTCCCGTGGCATTATAATGTCTCCCCACCCATGCATGAGATATTTAGGTTTTCCTACTGAGTATACCTATATACTCACCCTACATTTAATTTCAATTTTTAGGTGGAATTCAGGGAACTTGCGTGACCTTTCTAGTTGTGTGTTTGAGTTTTTCTGGTAGCAGTTTTTGCTTTCTTTTTTTGGTATCATACTTTGGATCTTTTCTTGTACTTGTTCTTTTTTTTCAGTATTGTATAAAACATGCATATGGGATTGGTTTTGAGATTATATTCATTTACTTATTCCTAATTTTTTTGGTGTTTGACTAATCCTATTTCCCGATCTTAAATAATAAAAATGGTAATTCCTCCCATATTTTTGAATACTCATACCATTGGTGCTAGTAGCCACTCTAGGGCCTACTAGATGTGGGACTCGAGGGTCATTACCTCCCTTTCAAAATTTCCAGCTCAATATGGGCATCTTTGGTGGGAGGGGGTCATGACAGAATGGTATTAGGGGATGGCGGTTGAGAGATTGGATGGAGTCTATAGTTAGGATCAGTGAGAATTTCTTGGGATGGTAGGACAACAATGTTGGCTGATCTTGGTGTGTGACATAAGCCAGGGAAGACAGGCTAGGAGATAAGATTTTAGGGCCCCCATTATCCGATGAAAGGAAACTGAGCAAACCGAATGACCAAGTAATGATACATTGATTGCATGGAAGAGTCCCTAACAAAGGTATATGAATCATCATGGTTTGTGTTTTACTTGATTTGTGTGTTCTGGGAAAGAAATTTAAATATAATGATAAAATGAAACCTTGAAAAAATTTACTTGCTACTTGGGCATATGTGTTCTTTGATTACTGTATAACTATGGCACATGGACGTCGTTCCGAGGTGGCTTGGGAAGTCGAGGCCTAGTAGATTCAGACGGTCGATCAGCTGGGGATTTACTAAGAGGAGGAATATGACTTTTTGTAGCACACATTTCTTGATTTCCAGCGATTGATCATGAATAAGTATAAAGGAAAGCCTTTTGATATGGAATCAGATAGTTGGCTGGAGGAACTCGAGATCTTTTTTGGGCTGATTAGGGCTCCATCAAAGTACTGGGTTCTTCTACGAATAAGCCAGCTACAAGGAGTGGCGCCTCAATGGGGGATTCTTTACCTTGGGGAGGGGAAGGAGACAGATGTTCTATGGGCCATCTTCGAGAAGGAGTTCCACAAGGAATTTTTTTCCTTGATGAGGAAGGTCGAGAAGAGGGGGGAGTTGTTGTATCTCCAAAAAGGAAGCTTGTTAGTGCAAGAACTAAGGGTCATATTCATTGATCACCTCTGTTATTCCCTGAATCTCTTTCCAGAAGGGTATTCCCAAGACAGATATTAAGATGAGGCACTTCACCCCTCTATTCGGTGCACGATGACCCCATTCACCTTACCAACGTACCACGAAGTACAGAAGAAGGCGGAGATAATCGTGAGGATGTGCTCGCATGGAGGTCCACCGTGAGAGAGGAGACACCAAATGTTGTTCAAGAAGGTGGTGGTCAGCATTAGATCCCCAACAACAGGACCTTCTACGTTTCAACTGGCAGGGAGCAGACATCAGCATGTCCCAAACTAATCTCACGATTTTCTCCTGTTTTGTTTGCGCCTGGGACTGAGGTGCTTTGCATGTAAAAATCATGGGAATCTTGGTAGACATTTCCCTTTTTAGACTCAGTATGGAGGGACTGGCCTGGTTCTGCCCCATCCCCAATAGCAGTTCTTAGCCCGACCCTTCCAGCAGCAACATGATCTAGTCCCCTCAAAGGGGAGCAAGAGAAGGTGGTGGCCAACCCTAGGGAGTTCCTTAAGACCCCAACTGGGATGTGGTCGAGGAGGTGGACATCAACAGCGAGGCAGAGGAGTGGGACGTGGACAGTTACACTCAACATTAGTGGCAACCATAACAAGGCCATAGATTGAGAGATATGTTTTTTGTTTTACATAAATTCTCTCGTTTATGTTTTTTTTAAATTCAGGATCATCACAATCTTTTGTTGTAACTCATTCTCACCCATTCTTTAGTCCTAGAACTTGTATTTCATGATTCAATAATGCTATGTTGTTTACCTCTTTCCTTTAAATGTGTTTTAAGATTCCCAACATGTGGGGAGAGGTGGACCTGATCCCTAATAAAGACACATTAACGTGGATATGATTAAACCTATGCGGGTGAGTCCGTGTCACCCAAAGCGGATAGTATCATGACATGGGAGAAGGAATTACTCAATCCATGAGTCGGGGCAGCATGTTTCAAGTTTTGTGCAGTGTTGGGGGCAGTGTGTGTATGAGAAATACTAAATAATAGGGGTGGGAGGACCTAATCCCTAATATAGATGCATTAATGTGGATGTGATGAAACCCGTGTATGCGAGTCAGTGCTGCCTAAAGCAGTTAAAATATCAACATGGGGGATGGAATTATCAGACTCATATATTTAAGATAGTGGTTAGATTATTGGTATGACAAGATCTCTGAGAGGTATCTTTCGAGGAGGTTGTTTGGACCTTTTCCCTTTTTTGTGTAGTTTTTTAATTCGCGAGGATGAGAATGTTTAGAGAGGTATTTGATGTAATGGCACACACCTCTCTGTTCCATTACGTTGTACAAATTTGATGTGGTCAAAAAAGATGTGTGTTATAATAATAATTTTTGATAATAATAATTGATAAGGGTGGAGTGAAAGAATTTGGATTTAATTAGATTAAATGGTTTCTTTTTTATTTAATTAAAATTTAATAAATAATAAATTTTGTGTGTAAATAACATAAAAGTGTAATATTTTATATTAATTTGTATAATAATAATAACATGAAGAGGTGCATAGAGGGGGGGGGGGCGCAACCCCATATGGGTAAATCCAACTTGTATTTTAGGATATTGAAATAATTATAAAAATATTCATTTAATAGATAATAAAAAAATAATAAAATGATAATGAAAAATGGAAGGTATTCCCTACCCATGCGTGAATATCATGTGATGGGAAAGAGGGAGTAATTATAAGATAATAAATGGGCGTCAATAATAATAATAATTATTAATGGTAATGATGGCGATCCGTTAATGAAATTGAAAGAGGATTTATTACTATTATATTAAATAATAAACAATAATGGTGGATTTTAATGTGTGATTAATTAAATGGAATGGTTTTAATTTCACATGAGAATAACCATGCTAAACTAATTTAATGGGATTAAATTTTAACATTAATGATGGGTGTTATTATTATTAATTTTAATAATAATAACATTTAATGGAGAGAGAAAATATGGGGTGTGTTGGGCATGGAGTATACGTAAGGTGCCAATTTTGGGGAGTGAGGGATTTGTGGAAGAGAATAAATGAGACTGGAGAAAGGGAAGAATTATAAAGTAATAATGGGAGTAAAATTAAATGAGAAATAAATGATAAATGGGAGATTTGGTAAATAATTCTCGCATTAAAGGGAGTCCAAATCGTGAGTGATTTTGGAGTTAGAAAAGTAAATAAATAAGTAATTAATATTAATAATTAAATATTATTAATATTATTTTTTTTGATAAAACATTATTTTCACTGTAACATCTTCGTTAAATCGAGGTTTTACGAACTGTCATGGGTTGCGTAACCCTGAAATTATGACAGACATTTTAAAACCAATGATAAATACCTTTTTATGACTCATGTCTCTTGTCAATAAAACACCTATTATTAATTGAAGTTATTATTATCAATAAATGTTTGGAAATCGCGGGATGTGTCGTGTGTTGACCTATCAAACAACGTATCAGTTGTACAGTCATGTTGTGTATTCATTAATACACGATGTATACCATTTTACGTTTTCATTGCCTATATAAGATAGGGTCACGTGTTATTAACGGACCTCTCTTCTACCTCACAAGGTGACGATTTCGGATGAACTAGAAGACTTCCTCTTATAATCTTCATCAGGACTCCGATCATCAATCTGTTGGTGGATGTGGGATCATGTCGAAGAGTCGAACTTCATAAACCTCATTCCTTTCCCTATTCTTTGACTTCATCATCATAGTTTTCCACCGAGGAGATTGCTGATATTTGAGGGGAACGACGCTCTTCGACGAACATCATCTTAATGGTACGTTCTACATCATTCTTATTCCCTCATCGATATCCTCTTTCTATTCCTCCTTTACATGCTATGAAAAGTGACACCTTAAACCTTAATGGAGTCTCTCTTGGTTGTTAGTGTGGTTATGTCGTAGCATCCACCGGAGGAACTAGTCGTCTAGAGGAGTGATCAAAATCCTCGTGGTGATTGTTCTCACAGATGAAAATAAAAACCCATTCAGATAGGGATCTTACTTTTGTCTATCTCTCTTTTGTGAATCATGCGGGGTGGGTATCCTATTCTTTTCGTGATATGTAGTTGAACCAGAAAATTAATATAATAACTGGTTAAAGAACGGGTTTGAGGATTTTTTTTATATTGTTGTTTTATTTCCATCAATGCTTATCCTTTGATTATTTTTTGTATTGAATATGCTTATGCCTACTTAAAATTACGGTCGTTGGGGGCCTTTTCTCGCACAATTAAATGTTGACCTATTTTTTGGATTATTTTGAGGAAGGAATTTCATAGAATGTTGAAATTGGATAATCGTGTAACGTTTGCTGACTAAATGAATACCTAGAACCCTTGAATGATCACTGGGGATAAACTAAATGAATGAATTAATTTGTGTATGTTGGTTGGGGTCTAATTATGTGAAGGTGTGTTTTGTGGGTTGTAGTGGAATGGGTGAGTAGCGGGGTTGTAGTTGGCAAGGTTGTGGTTTGGCGTGTATGATATGGCTGTGGTTGTTGGAAGTAGGGTTGCAGGGATGGGTTGTGTATATGAATAAAATTGGAAGAGTTAAAAAAAGAATTATGCGGCATGATAGTCAATTAAATACAGAAAATCAATATAATTGATTAGATGATAAAAGAAAATGGTATTCTGTTGCTTGTGTTTTCCCTAACATTATTTGGGGTTGGCAGGGATATGTTTTACGAAATATTGATCTGGTTTGGTTGTTGTTACTTACTCGGTAGTTAAGGAACTGATAAACTAAAACTATTGAAACATGAAAAACATAATGAGGTTTGGGGATGTTTGTTGTGTGCAAACTTTTGAGGTAGCAGTGTCGAGGCATGTGCTGAGGTATTATGTGTAAAAGCCTTCGGATGGACTGAGTGGTTGATATAATTATATAAATCTGTACATTTTATGTTTCTTAACGTAGCCCACCCATGTTGAGAACTATTTTTCGAACACCAATGGGATGGGGGGGGGGTTTAGAGACCCAATGCTTGAATTATAAGGAAATTACATTACTTTTGTGGAATACATAATACATAACAAAAAACAGACACCAAAGGACCGTAATAGGTCTGTGTCTTTGGAAACTCAGAACAGAATCTTCTAATCATGGAGAAAGATCATCAACATCACCCATAAAGATCTTCCCCTTTAGTTTTCTTACCTAAAACCTTTATTTATATCTAGGGGAAAAGAAAAAAAATAATGGTTGAGATGAAATGATCAGTAAGGGTAAGAATGGAGAAAATGAAACAATCCATATACATTTGAACGCAAAAACATAAACATAATGTTTAAACCTCAAAATCATGAGCAATGACAGAAAACATGGCAGTACGTAAGGAATAGATCGTAATAGAACATCAATCATGATAAAATATCTTGGAAATAAATCTTTTAATAGTGGAAAAACATTAAGAACATGATATGATTTCCATATTTTCCAACAAATTGCTACCAAGACCATCATAGTGGACAAAGTCCCTTATTGAACAGAGTTCACTCCTTGTTCCAGTCTTGTATCACTATACTGGATTAACTTGTCGTTCCAACCATGTCTATATTATGAGATATAAATCTTTATCCAATGCATTGGAGGGAGATATAGGTCTCAACCATCTCATAATGAAATCATTCTTACGGGTGCCACAACATAAACATAAATCATTCATCATAACCCAATGAATGAAAAAAGGGTTTCATAAAGATCATTCCGTCATAACATAATCCATATAAAACAAATGGAAATCATTTCATCATAAGGAAATTTAAACCATGTAAATCATAGAGATATTATACTTGAAACCTACACATATGAAATAATTTCATATTTTATGGAAAATGGTTCTGATAAAACACTTGAAAAGAATTCTTGTGGAAAACATCATTTCTTATTAAAAATCAATTTCTTTTCTCAAAATTCCATGATATTTTAATATAAAAATATTTTGTTCAAAATAATCATGAAATCTTGTAGAGGAAGCATCATTTAAATAAGGCATTATGAAACCGTAAAAATCCGTTCATGATGTATAAGTTAAAAAAAATATTCTCATCATACTTTTGTTGGAAAATTCAAAAAGATCCTCATATGGTAAAAAAAGAAATATTCCTTTCATAACATTCGGTGAAAGTAAAAAATGGGTAAAAAGTACTTTAAGCATACATAAAAACACTTTTATAAAACATAGACATGGATGATAAGAATAACCCCAGAAAATAATTACGAATAAACAATCTTGGATAAGAACAAGATTGAAATAATTATCCATTACATTAGGTCTGATATGCTTTGTAAGTATCCGAAACTACTCCTCTTCGGCATTCCACTTTGAATCCTCCTCTTATGGCATTAAAATTGGTCTTTGAATAAGACTAGGACCTCTATAATATTTCTATGGAGGTTGAGAAGGGAAATGGGAAGTGGTTGGATGAGATTGAAGGCTCAAAGGGGTGTAAAGATGAGAGGGAGGAGGTTCCCTTTTATAAGGGAGGAGAAGGGCACCTTTAGAATCCTCAAAAATATTAGTTTAATATAAATTCAAACCCCACATAAAAACCACCAAAAATGACTAAATTCGAATAATAGAAGAGATAGGGTTGAAATATCACCAACCAATCAAATTTTGACATGTTTTGATCTTATTTTAAACCTTATCATTTTGATTTATCATTATTTAATCTATTGAATTTTATTTGTTGTAATAAAATTCTAAATTTTAAATGGTTATAAATAGTTACATATGTGTTGTTAATTTTCAATAATTGGATAAATTATGACATTTTCGAATATATAAATTTTAATTTATAAATTTTAAATATTTTTTAGATTTTTAAACAATTTAAATATATGTTATTGTTATAAAATGACAATAGTGTCAATTTTGACACTATTCATTAATTTGAACTTAAATAAAATCCACCTAGAGGATATATTCAAACTAAAATATTTAATAGGTTTCTAACATGTCATATTCGTCTAGAAAATAAGTTGATCACATTAGATAGTTCATATAATATTTTTTTGACTATTTGTAAAACCATTTATTTGATACTTATCTAAATAAAATAATTTCTTCTTCATTTTTGTATAATTATTAAATATACATATTTTTTTAATATAAATTAAACAAAAAATACTAGGATGAAGGAAAATCTTATAGATTTTATAAGAATACTTTTAGTTGGATTTATATTCTAAAACACATAACTTTTAAAATGTTGAATTTATTAAATTAGGAAGGTGACTACATTGACCTCATTTAATATAAAATAATATAAGTGTCATAATAACTTTTATAAGACACAAAACGGTAATATATTTGGTCATTGGATGATTATGGTGTATATATACACTACCAATAAGTTTTTGTCCGGTTTGTGAGCCTTTTAATGGGTAATATTATTTAAATAAAAACTATATTACTTGTTTTTCACTAAATAAATAATTTCTGCATCATTAATTTATAAGCTATTAAGGTAAATAAATATCACTTAAAATTTTTAAATAAATTACCATGATAAATAAAAACCTTTTATATTTCAAATGAGTACTTATAAACGAATTTATATTTTGTATAAACTTATATAAAAATACTTTAATTATTAAAGTTGAGTGAGACATATTTCACATTCCATTAAATAAAATAAACTAAAGGTCTTAATCACCTCCAAGTGGGTTCCAATGGATTCCATTTCAATCCAAATATGCCTTAGGACAAAATATAAGTATCCAAATATATTAAGAAAAGTTTTATGGTAATTTTATAATATTATATTTACCCATAATTACCAGATTTAACTTTTACTATGGTAAATAATATTTACTGAAGTTACTATTTATAATTCCCAAAACCAAAAAGTAGCCTATTAAAATAATTTGGATTAACTGATTACAAATATTGAATCCATTTTTCTAAATTCAATACACAAATGTTGCAGAAATTAAATTAAAATTAATCTCGTTGTTAAGAAAATGATTTTTAAAATTTAAAACATTGCAAAAGATTGAAATGATTTTACCTATGAATTAAATGTAAAATCAATTCTAATGACATACATTATATTAAAGGGTAAAAATATATTCTATTTATACTTTAAAACCACTCAATATTATAATTTAACCATATAAATTATTGTGATGAAAAAGGTTGTTTTTATTTAAAATATACTGTGTTTTTACTATTCTTAGAACATGAAAGTTATTAGAATAATATGAAAAATTTATCCAAAGTAAAATTTTATATTCTTATTCAAAAAAAAATTAATTTTGTCAAAATGAAATTATAAACCCGTCAAAAACTATATTTAATGTGGGTGCCCCATCAAAAGGCGGCAAAACTACATGTTTTTGAAAAATACCTATTTTAACCGGAAAATTTATTTTGTTCACATAACATGTTTTACAAAATGATTAAGATGTATTATAATGTTATAAAATTGAAAATATAGTTAATAATATTCATAACAGATAGTTCATATTAATATTATAAACATATATCATTCTTTAGTGGAACCCGGTATTGCGTACAACACACGCTATCGAGGAAGTTCATGGTTGTGTGTAATGGAAGACAAGTTAGGGTTATGTGTAGTGCAAGACTCCTTTGTTGTTGCATATAACAAAATCCAACCATATTTCATGTATACATTGAATATATATATATACACTCATTGTTGCGTAGAATAACTACTATTAATCAAAAATGTTATTGTGTGTAACACAATCCAAGATTAGAGTTTCATATACTGCAAGTTAATAAGGTGTTGTGTATAACACAAGATAATGTAGGTGTAACATACAACAGAGGATATGAATGAAATTAAAAATATATATTTCATAAAATATTGGGGTGTTACATTCTAACCCCCTTATAATGAATTTCTCCCTCGAAATTCATCGGGGTTATAAATGGTTTATTACTCGAAAGTTTTAATAGAAACTCACATCGTAAAAATGAATAGTAAAACTTCATTTTAAAAAGAGATGTTAGAATCATAATGGTTACCCAATGTAACTGAGAACTAGGTTTCCACATAGGACAACATGGGTGAAAATATGGATATGGAAGATTAATCTAACCATCAAGCAGTGATGGAGAGTGGTAGAGAACATGGCTATGACAAAGCCAACAATTACAAAGCCATAAATTTGTGATGATATAAGGTGGCATCTGATTCATCAGATAGAAGGGCACTAGGACAACATTTTTTGTTTTCAAGTTCATTTCCATAAAGTCGATGAATTTGAATTAGAATAAATACTTGCTTTATTTCGATATAATCTCATCGTTGTTTGTGCCATGAACAATTTCCGCTGCATCTCTTAAATAAATGAAGTTGAATCATTCATTTGTGAAGTGTTATAAGATCATGTGATAGAATGACAGGTAATTCTATCTGTCTCAAACAAAAGATTAGCAATAGTTATATACATATGTCCATCTATG
The DNA here is from genome assembly GCA_963277665.1 of Viscum album. Taxonomy (NCBI): domain Eukaryota; kingdom Viridiplantae; phylum Streptophyta; class Magnoliopsida; order Santalales; family Viscaceae; genus Viscum; species Viscum album. The sequence goes on from OY728148.1 coordinate 912,064,556, forward strand.
GTGAGATTAATCGTATATCATTCCAAAAATGGTCTAATACTTCATCTATCATACCTCGTAATAAAATAATACTAGTTACTACTAACTAGGGACTTCCTGTAGGCCAGTGGTAGGTAATAAAGGCATGTCGCACTTCGGTTGTGGGTTCGATTCTCACAACCTTGTCGGATGCGACGGGTTTTCGTCCATCCTACAGGTTTCACTTTTTCTAAAAATATACTATTATAACATAAAAAAAATTCCTAGCCTTAAACAATACTATCTGATGTCAAAATTAATCGATTCCAATATTTAGGTTTATCCAAAATACTTCTCTCTAATCTAATAGTACAAATAAAATGATTATTGGAAAGGTCATCTACTAAGAATGGAATACAATTATTTATCACCAGTATATCATAAGATATATATATATATCCTGTTGGTCAAATTACAAACATGTGAATTCATTAATCATGTATTCTCTTGAAACATGAGTACACATTAAAACATAGTGAAAACCTGAATGTTGTCAAAAGTTAACTCTTTCCACATACCAAAATCCCAAAATTCTGTATAATCAAACCATGATATCACATTGTCCTTATACCATCCATGAACTCATTAATACTATCAAACAACTCATTGTCTCCTTATCCATTCATTATGAACATATCATGTACCTTCTAAAAATTTTTTAATAACCTTTCATGGTTACCAGTACCATTCATCCTATACTTTCAAAACTCAAGCAAAGGACATAGTGTAAAAATCCTTAAATTTTTCCTTTATTCCATAGTACCATACATTATTCTTGATGAACATACAATCATTACACTACCTTCTTAACACAATGAATGTGTTTCAATAATTCTTTAATCACACATATCTTTTGTAGTCACTTCATCATCATCAATATAAAGACTACCCATATGGCCATGATGATTCTCTTCATGTGACTTTCCCAGAGGCCATTGGTTTGCATAATGCCTGTACATTCCACATTTTAAACATTTAAACATTGTTGATGTATTAGAAATACCATTATCCTTGTCCATGGTGTTAACTAAACCTTTTACTTTGCAATTATTGGCTTTTTTTCCTTCTTTTCCACACCCAAATCATCTTCCAGTTCCTTTGAAACATTCTTTCTAATGCCTCTTCCCACATGATTTACATGAGGGGAAATGAACATTCATTCTTCTATGATCATCATGAAACTCAATCTTTCTCTTATTAGCTATGTCGGGATACTTACGAAAGTTGAGATTATTGATCATATAATGAGATAACTGATTTGGAATAATAATGATATGTGGTATTCCAGATCCAATTTCATTTGGTTTCTCATGAAGAATATCATTCCATTGTCCATCATATCCTCCATTATCGTGAATCTTCTTATTTCCAGCCATTTTCTAAAACCCAAAACAAATAGTGTGAGAGAAAAAAATCATAGTAAAGGATCAGTACCTTCAATATCACATATCTTAGGTTTAATTCTAATATCGTTACTCTAATTCTAGTACTATAACCAAAATGTATACTTATCCTTAGGGACATCCGTAGACATACCTTAGAAATATCTCTAGGGATCTCACTAAAGTTTTCGCATCCTAGTTTCCGAAGGTTAACTAAACATTTCATCTGATACCAACTGAAGAGCCCCAAAGCTTGACGTACATGGAAATTAAAATAATTTTCTGGAATACATAATACATAACAAAAATAGACACCAAAGGACAGTAATAGTTTAGTGTCTTGGGAAATTCAGAACATAATCATTAAATTATGGTGATAGATCTTCAACATCTACCATAAAGATCTTCCCCTTTTTTCTTTCCTAAAACCATTCTATAAATCATGGGGAAAAGAAAACATATAAAGGGTAAGCGCAAATTCTCAGTATGGGTATGCATGGAGAAAATAAAACAAACCATACACATTTGATCATAAAAACATGAACATAATGTTTAAACATTGAAATCTTGATCAATGACATAAAACATGGCAGTACGTAAGGCATTGATCACAATGGAACATAAATCATGATAAAATAACATGGAAATAAAACATTTAATTGAGGAAAAACATTAAACACATGATATGATTTACATAGTATCCAAGGCATTACTACCGAGACCATCATAGTGGACAATGTTTCTTACTAAACCGAGTTCACTCCTCATTCCAGTCTTGTATCACTGAACTGGATTAACTTGTCGTTCCAGCCATGTGTATCTCATGAGATATAAATTTTTATCCAATGAATTGGAGGGAGATATAGGTCCCACCCATCTCATAATGAAATCATTCATACATGTGATGCAACATAAACATAAATCATTCATCACAACCCAAAAAATTTAAAAGGGTTTCATAAACATCATCCCATCATAACATAATCCATATAAAACAAATGGATAACATTTCATCATAATAAAAGTGAAACCATGTAAATCATAGAGAGATTATACTTGAAACATACACATATGAAATAATTTCATCTTAGCTGGAAATTTGTTTTGATAAAACACTTGAAAAGAATTCTTGAGGAAAAAGTCGTTTCTTTTTAAAAATCATTTTCTTTTCTCAAAGTTCCATGAAATTTTAAAATAAAAGGATTTTGTTCAAAATAATCAAGAAATCTTGTAGAGGAAGCTTCACTTAAATAAGGCATTATGAAACCGTAAAAATCCATTCTTGCTGTATAAGTAACAAAAAATTCTCCTCCTACATTTGTCGAAAAAGTCAAAAAGTTCCTCATATGGTAAACAAAAAAAATTTTCCTTTCGTAACATGTGGTAAAAGTCAAAAATGAGTAAAAAGAACATTATGCATACATAAAAACACATTTAGAAAACATGGACATGGATGATAACAATAACCCCAGTATATACTTACAAATAAACAATCTCAGATAAGAACGAGATTGAAATAATTATCCCTTACCTTAGGTCTGATATGATTCATACGTATCTGAAACTCCTATTCTTCGACATGCCTCTTTGAAAACTATTATTAGGGTACTAAAATTGGTCTTTGAAGAAGAACATGACATCTATAATATTTATAGGGAAGTTGAGAATGGAAATGGGCAGGGGTTGGCTGAGCTTGAAGGATCAAAGTAGTGTAAAGATGAAAGTGAGGAGGTTCCCTTTTATAAGGGAGGATCGGGGCACCTTTGGAATCCTAAAAAATATTAGTTTCATATAAATTCAAAACCCACATAAAAACCACCAAAAATGACTCAATTAGATGATTAGATGAGATAGGGTTGTAATATCACCAACCAATCAAATTTATACATGTTTTGATCTTATTTTAAACCTTATCATTTTGATTTATCCTTATTTAATCAATTTAATTTTATTTGTGGTAATAAAACACTAAATTTTAAATGGATATAAATAAATACATATCTGTTGCTAATTTTAAATAATTGGATTCTTTATGAAATTTTCTAATATATAAATTTTAATTTATAATTTTTAAATATTTTTGTGATTTTAAACAATTTAATAATATTTTATTTTTATTAAATAACAAAACTGTCAATTTTGACACTATTCATTTATTTCAATTTAAATAAAATCCACATAAAAGATATATTCGAAAAAAAATATTTAATAGGTTCATATCATGTCATATTTCTCTATAAAATTAGTGTAGAACATTAAATAGTTCATATAATATTTATTTTAATATTTATTATACCATTAATTTGATTCTTCTCTTAATAAAATAATTTCTACAACATTTTTTTATAATTACTAAAAATGCATATTTGTTGCATAATAATTAAACATAAAATACAAGGATGAAGATAAATCTTATATATTTAATAATAGTACTTTTAGTCAGATTTATATTCTAAAAGACCCAACTTTTAAAATGTTATATTTAGTAAACTATGAAGGTGACAACATTGACATCATTTAATATTAAATAACATAATTGTCATAATCACTTTTATAAGACTCCAAACGGTCATATATTCGTTCATTAGATGATTATGGTGTATATGTACACTACCAATAATTTTTGGTCAGGTTTATGAGCCTTTTAATGGGTATTATTGTTTCAATAAAAACTATATTACTAGTTTTTCACTAATTAAATAATTTATGCATCATTAATGTATAAGCTATTATGGTAATTAAATATCTCTTAAAAATTATAAATAAATTTCCATGGTAAATAAAAGTATTTTAACATTAAATGAGTATTTATAACTGAATTTCTATTCTGTATAAACTTATATTAAAAATACGTTAATTATTAAAGTTGAGTGAGACATAGTTCACTTTCCATTTAATAAAATAAACTAAAGGTCTTAATGACCTCGAAGTGGGTTCCAATGGATTCCATTTCAACCCAAATATTCCTTAGGATAGAATTTAAGAATCCAATTATACTAAACCAGGTGTTAGAGTAATTTTATAATATTATATTAACCCTTAATTTCTAGATTTACCTTTTACTATGGTAAATAAAATTTACCGTAGTTACTATTCATAATGCCCAAAAATAAAAAGAAACCAATTAACATAATTTGGACCCACTAATTCCAAACATGGAATCCATTTTTTTAAATTCAACATGCAAATGTTGCAGAAATTAATTTAATATTAATCTCGTTGTTAAGAAAACGAGTTTTAATAGTTAAAACAATGCAAAAGATTGAAATGATTTTACATATGAATTCAATGTAAAATCAATTATAATGACATAAGTTATATTAAATGGTAAAAATATACTCTATTTATACTTTAAAATCACTCAATATTATAATCTATCCATATAAAATATTGTGATGAAAAAAGTTGTTTTTATTTAAAATATAGCGTGTTTTTACTATTCTTAAAATATGAATGTTTTTAGAATAATATGAAAATTTTATGCAAAGTAAATTATTATATCCTAAATCCAAAGAAGAATTTTATTTTTTCAAATTGAAATTATAAACCCGTCAAAAACTAGATTTAATGTGGGTGCCCCATCAAAAGGCAGCAAAACTGCAATTTTTTTAAAATACTTTTTTTACCAAAAAAATTTATTTTGTTCACATAACATGTATTACAAAATGATTAAGATGAATAAAAATGTTATAAAATTTAAAAAATAGTTAATACTATTCATAACGGATAGTTCATATTAATATTATAACCATATATCATTGTTTAGTGAAACCCGATATTGCGTACAACACACGCTATTGAGGAAGTACGTGATTTCGTGTAATGCAAGCCAAGTCAGGGTTGCGTGTAGTGAAAGACTCATATGTTTTTGTGTATAAAAAAATCCAATCATATTTCATTTATACATTGAATATATATATATATATACACTCAATGTTGCATAGAATAACTACTATCAAACAAACTTGTTATTGTGTGTAACATGATTCAAGATTAGAGATGCATATACTGCAAGCTAATACGGTGTTGTGTATAGTGCAAGATAAATTTGGTGTATCATAAAACAAAATATATGAAAGAAATTAAAAATAATATATTTCATAAAATATTTTGGTGTGACATTCTACCCCCTTATAATGAATTTCTCCTCAAAATTCATCGGGGTTGTAAATGGTTTGTTACTCTAAAGTTATAATAGAAACCCACATTGTAAATAGGAATAGTAAAACTTCATTTTAAAAAGGTATGTTATAATCATAATGGTCACCCAAAGTAACTCAGCATTGGGTTTCCACATAGGACAACATAGGTGAAAATATGGATATGGAAGGGAAATCTAACCATCAACTACTGATGGAGAGTGGTAGAGAACATGGCTATGAAAAAGGCAACAATTACAAAGCAATAAATTTGTGATGATATAAGGTAGCATCTAATTCATCAGATATAAGGGCCCTAGGAAAACATTTTTGGTTTTCAAGATCATTTCCCTAAAGTTGAAGAATTTGAATTAGAAGAAATTCTTACTTTATTTCGATATAATCTCACCATTGTTCATGCCTTAAACAATTTCCTCATATTATCTTAATGAAATGAAGTTGAATTTTTCATTTGTGATGTGTTAGAAGATCATGTGATAGAATGACGGGTCATTCCATCTGTCTCAAACAAAAGTTTGCAATAGTTATATGCATATGTCCATCTATGGTGAGATTAATCGTATATCATTCAAAAAATGGACTTATACTTCATCTATCATACCTCTTAATAAAATAAAACTAGTTTCTACTAACCAGGGACTTCTTGTAGGCCAGTGGTAGGTTATAAAGGAATGTTTCACTTCGGTTGTGGGTTTTATTCTCGCAACCTTGTCCGCGAGACGGGTTGTTGCCCATCCTACAGGTTTCCCTTTTTCTAAAACTATACTATTATAACATAAAAAAAGTACTTGCCATAAACTAAACTATCTGATGTCAAAATTAATCGATTACAATATTTAAGTTTATCCAAAATACTTCTATCTAATCTCATAGTATAAATAAAATGATTACTGGAATGTCCATCTACTAATCTTTGAATACAATCATTTATCACCTGTATATCAAAAGATATATATATATCTTGTTGGTCAAATTCCAAAAATGTGAATTCCTTAATTAGGTATTCTCTTGAAACTTGAGTACCCATTAAATCGTAGTGAAAACATGAATGTTGTCAAAAGTTAAATCTTTCCACATACCAAAATCCCAAAATTCGGTATACTCAAACCATGATATCACTTTGTCCTTATACAAGTCATGAGATCATTAATACTATCAAACAACTCATTATCTCCTTATCCTTTCAATATGAACATATCATCTACCTTCCAAAAATATTTGAATAACCTTTCATGGTTACCAGTACCATCCATCATATACTTTGAAAACTCAAGCAAAGGTAATAGTGTAACAATCCTTAGATTTTTTCTTTATTCCATAGGACCATACATTATTCTTGATAAACATACAATCATTACAGTACCTTCATAAACCAATGACCGAGCTTCAATAATTCTTTTATCTCACATATCATTTGTAGTCTCTTCATCATCATAAATATAAATACTACCCATACGGCCATGATGATTCTCTTAATGAGACATTCCCTTAGGGCATAGGTTTTCATAATGCTGGTACATTCAACAATTAAAAAATCTAACCATTGTTAATGTATTAGAAATACCATTATCCTTGTCAATGGTGTTAACTAAACCTTTTACTTTTTAATTATTGGATTTGTGTCCTTTTCCACACCCAAAACATCTTCCAGTTGCTTTGAAACAATCTCTCTAATGCCTCTTCCCACATGATTTACATGAGGGAAATTGAACATTCTTTCCTCAATGATCATCATGAAATTCAATATTTCTCTTATTATCTATGTTGGGATACTTTCCAAAGTTGAGATTATTGATCATATTATGAGATTTTGATTTGGCATAGTAATAATATGTGGACTTCCAGATCCAATTTCATTTGATTGCTAATGAAGAATATCATTCCATTGTCCAACATATCCTCCATTATCGTGAATCTTCCGATTTCCAGCCATTTTATAAAACCCAAAAAGAATAGTGTGAGAGGAAAAAATCATAATAAATGGGGAGTACCTTCAATATCTAACATATTATGTTTAATTCTTATATCGTTACTGTAATTCTTGGACTATAACTTATATGTATACTTATCCTTAGTGACATCCCGATACATACCATAGAAATATCTCTAGGGATCTCACTAATGTTTTCTTATCCTAGTTTCCAAAGGTTAACTAAAACTTTCCTCTAATACCAACTGAAGAGACCCAAATCTTGATGTACATGGAAATTACATTACTTTTGTGGAATTCATAATACATAAAAAATACAGACACCAATGTACCTTAATAGTTTAGTGTCTTGGGAAACTCGGAACATAATCTTCTAATCGTGGTGATAGATCGTTAACATCTCCCATAAAGATCTTCCCCTTTTTTTCTAACCTAAAACCATTCTTTATATTAAGGGAAAATAAAAAATATAAAGGGTATGATCAAATTATCAGTAGGGGTAAGCATGGAGAAAATAAAACAAACCATATACATTTGAACATAAAAACATGAACATAATGTTTAAATATTGAAATATTGAGCAATGACATAAAACATGGCAGTAAGAAAGGCATTGTTCATAATGGAACATCAGTCATGATAAAATATCTTGGAAATAAAACTTGTAATTGTGGAAAAAACATTAATCACATGATATTATTTCCATTGTATCCAAGGCATTGCTACCAAGCCATCATAGTGGACAAAGTCCCTTACTGAACCAATTTCACTACTCGTTTCATTATTGTATCACTGAACCAGATTAACTTTCCATTCCAGCCATGTCTATCTCATGAGATATAAATATTTAAACAATGCATTGGTGGGAGATATAAGTCCCACCCATCTCATAATGAAATCATTCTTACATCTTCCACAACATAAACATAAATCATTCATCATAACCCAAATAATATAAAAGGGTTTCATAAACATCATCCCATCATAACATAATCCATATAAAACAAATGGATATTATTTAATCATAAGAAAAGTTAAACCATGTAAATCATATATATATTATACTTGAAACATACACATATGAAATAATTTCATCTTAGATGGAAAATGGTTTTGATAAAACACTTGAAATGAATTCATGAGGACTACATCATTTCTTATTAAAATCCTTTTCTTTTCTTAAAATGCCATGAAATTTTAAAATAAAAGGATTTTGTTCAAAATAATAATGAAATCTTATAGAGGAAGCTTCATTTAAATAATGTGTTATGAAACCGTAAAAATCCATTCTTGTTGTATAAGTTAATAAAAATATTATCCTTGTACATTTTTCAGAAAAGTCAAAAAGTTCCTCATATGGTAAACAAAAGAAATATTCCTTACGTAACATGTGGTAAAAATAATAAATGAGTAAAAAGAACATTAATAATTAATAAGAACACTTTTATAAAACATGGACATGGATGATAACAATAACCACAATATATACTTATGAATAAACAATCTCAGATAAGAATGAGATTGAAATAATTATCTTTTACCTTAGGTCCGATATGATTCGTACGTATATGAAACTCCTCTTCTTATACATTCCAATTTGAAACCTCTTATTACGGCACTAAAATTGGTCTTTAAAGAAGAACATGACCTCTATAATATTTATAGGTATGTTGAGAAAGGAAATGGGTAGGGGTAGGCTGAATTTGAAGGCTCAAAGTTTTGTAAGGATGTGAGGGAGGAGGTTCCATTTTATAAGGGAGGAGATGGGCACCTTTGGAATCCTCAAAAATATTTGTTAAATATAAATTCAAACCCCACATAAAAAGAACCAAAAATGACTCAATTCGTTGATTAGAGGATATAGGGTTGCAATCTCACCAACCAATCAAATTTAGACATGTTTTGATCTTATTTTAAACCTTATCATTTTGATTTATCCTTATTTAATCTATTCAATTTTATTTGTGGTAATAAAATACTAAATTTTAAATGGATATAAATAATTACATATCTTTTGTTAATTTTAAATAATTGGATACATTATAAAGTTTTAGAATACATAAATTATAATTTATAAATTTTAAATATTTTTTTTGATTTCTAATCAATTTAATAATATTTTATTTTTATTAAATAATAATAGTGTCAATTTTGACACCATTCATATATTTCAATTTAAATAAAACCCACACAGAGGATATATTCAAACTAAAATATTTAATAGGTTTCTGACATGTCATATTCCACTAGAAAATTAGTGGATAACATTTAATAGTTCATATAATATTTATTTTACTATTTGTAAAACTATTTATTTGATACTTCTCTTAATAAAATAATTTCTACAATATTTTTGTATTATTATTAAATATACTTATTTATTGTATAAGAATTAAACATAAAATACTAGGATGAAGCTAAATCTTATAGATGTCATAAGATTACTTTTAGTCAGATTTATATTCTAAAACACCCAACTTTTGAAATGTTATATTTATTAAACCATGAAGGTGACAACTTTGATATAACTTAATATTAAAAAAACATAATTGTCATAATCACTTTTATAATACTCCAAACGGTCATATATTCGTTTATTGGATGATTATGGTGTATATTTACACAACCAATAATTTTTGGTCGGGTTTGTGATCCTTTTAATGGGTATTATTATTTCAATAAAAACTATATTACTTGTTTTTCACTAAATATATAATTTATGCATCATTAATGAATAATCTATTAAGGTAATTAAATATCTCATAAAAATTATAAATAAATTTCCATGGTAAATAAAAACATATTAACTTTAAATGAGTATTTGTAACCGAATTTATATTCGGTATAAACTTATATTAGAAACACATTAATTATTAATGTTGAGTGAGACATATTTCACTTTCCATTAAATATAATAATCTAAAGGTCTTAATCACCTCAAAGTGGGTTCTAATAGATTCCATTTCAACCAAAATATTCCTTAGGACAGAATATAAGAATCCAATTATATTAAGCCAAGTGTTAGGGTAAATTTATAATATTATATTTACCTTTAATTATCTGATTTACCTTTTACTATGGTAAATAAAATTTACCGTAGTTAGTATTCATAATGCACAAAAATATAAAGTATCATATTAACATAATTTAGACTCACTAATTCCAAATATGGAATCCATTTTTTTTAAATTCAATACACAAATGCTGCAAAAATTAATTTAATATTAATATCGTTGTTAAGAAAACAAGTTTTAAAAGTTAAAACATTGCAAAAGATTGAAATGATTTTACCTATGAATTCAATGTAAAATCAATTATAGTGACAAACATTATATTAAATGGTAAAAATATATTCTATTTATACTTTAAAAAAATAAATATTATAATATATCCATATGAATTATTGTGATGAAAAAAGTTGTTTTTATTTCAAATATAGTGTGTTTTTACTATTCATTAAAATAATAATGTTATTGGAATAATATGAAAAATTAATCCAAAGTAAATTTTTATTTCCTGATTCCAAATATGAATTTTGTTCTGTCAAATTGAACTTATAAACCCATAAACAACTAGATTTAATGTGGGTGTGCCATCAAAAGGAAGTAAAACGGCATTTTTTGAGAAATAATTATTTTACACAATAAAATTCTTTTGTTCAAATAACCTATTTTAGAAAATGATTAAGATGAATAATAATGTTATAAAATTTAAAATATAGTTAATAGTATTCATAACGGATAGTTTATATTAATATTATAACCATATATCATTTTTTAGTGAAACCCGGTATTGAGTACAACACACGCTATCAAGTAAGGTCGTGATTGTGTGTAATGCATGCCAAGTCAGGGTTGCGTGTAGTGAAAGACTCCTTTGTTGTTGCGTATAACAAAATACAACCATATTTATTTCATACATTTAATATATATATATATATACACTCAATGTTTCGTAGTATAACTACTATGAATCAAACTTGAAATTGTGTGTAACATGATCCCAGATTAGTGTTGCGTATACTGCAAGATAATACGGTGTTGTGTATAGCGCAAGAATATCTTAGTGTAGCATACAATAGAATATATGAAAGAAATTATAATGAATATATTTCATAAAATCTCGGGGTGTTTCAGGGTGGTGGAATTTCCAAACATCTAATGGGTTGTTGGTTATTGTTCTTCACTGTGCTCCCTCTTCCAGGTTCTATAGCCCAAGATCCTATGGGCATGTCACAATAGATGTTTCCAAAGAGTCCTTGGGATGAGGATGTGGTATGTTCCTAGTTTTCTTCAGGATGATATGTGATGTGGTTCCTAGGTGTCTTCGGGATGAGATGAGGTTATGGCCGAGGATTGAGTGCTAGCAGGATACTATGAGCTTTGTATGTCCAGGTTGTGGCACTAGCTCATGAAGTGGGGGAAGCATCAGGGCGATAGGCATGATGTATTGAGCATTATTCAGTGGGAAGGTGGTGTGAGGTACCTATACTTTGATAATATCACTATAATACTCTATTAACTTGTGATATTTGGTCACTGTGGGTTGTCAGGTTGGGTGGATAGATTTCTTACTAAGCTTTGGTTCCTTCTATTTTCTCATGGGGAATTAGGATGTCTCCCCACCTCTGCACAAGAGATTTAGGTTTTCCTACTGAGTATACTTGTATGCCCACCCTACATTTACTTTTAGGTTTTCAGGAGGACTTCAGGGACCATGCGAGACCTTGCTAGTTGGGCGTTGGAGTTTTGCTGATTGTAGTTTTTTCTTTTTTTTGGTATCGTACTTTGGAGATTTTATTGAACTTGAATATTTTTTTTTGTATTGTATAATAAATTAATATGGCTTTGGTTTTGGGTTTATTTTCATTTACTTTTTCCTTATTCTTTTGGTGCTTGACTCATCTTATTTCTCGATCCTAAATAATAAAAAGGTAATGCCTCCCATATTTGTGAAAAATCATACCCTTGGTGCTAGTAACCATTCCAGGGCCTACTGGAGGCAGGACTCGGGGGTCATTATCTCCCTTTCACCATATCCATATCACGAGGTCTATCTTTTGTGGGAGGGGATCATGAAAAATAATGCTGTTATGAATTTAGAAAAAACAAAATACCAAATAGTGTCAAAATTGACATAATAGAGTTATTAAAACAAATATTATATTAGTAATAGATATAATGGTCCAAAAAATATATGGTCCATCAAAAAGTCTAATATTATAATATATATGACATTAACGAACCAATTGGTGTTCTATTGGTTGTTTATAGTATGTTTATTAACCATATAGTGTAAGAATACAAGAAGACACAGTAAATGGTAAATTATTTATCTTAGAGTTAAATGTATTTTATAACTTTAAATTGGTAACCTAACTTGTCAAAAAACTATTGGTAGGGAGGAGTTCGACCCATACCCACCCTAACCTAGAAATAAGTCACTTTGGAGATATTATAAACCTAATATTAATTTATTATAAAATAATATTTTATGTTTTTCTTAAGCTGCCCCTCATCCCTCTTATAAAAGGGACTCCCCCTTCTCTCCAATTAAAACCTTCAAATCCATTTTGGTCTTCCATACCCTGCCCAAAAACCCTCTCAAATATCCTCCCTTAATCCTAGAGTCCATCCTTTAGTCAGAAAGCCATCCTAAAGGGTCCTTTTGATCAAATCAAAAGGAAGAACCTGAAGAAGAGGTAAATATCTCACAACCTATTTCAGGTTCCGTTCTTCTTCCACTTCCTCATTCATTGTTGTTTCGATTATAAAATAATAAATCCAGTATCTTCTATATACATTGATGTTATTATAAAAATTTTACAACCATATTAGTTATTTTATCCATCCAATGAATTAAAATGTCACCACACGTGCGAATATACTACTTACCGTCTCTACGTCGTGGTGTAGTTTATTATTCAAACATTTAATCATTTATATTGGTATAATAATGATTATAAATGACATAAATAATTAATAGAACATTATGAGGATTATTTATATATGATATAAAATCAAATTATATATGATTTTAATATCAAATGAATGATATTATCGCTCGTGCGTACGTACGGACTACCGTCTCCACAAACATGAAAAGATTCATTCCCCATGATTAAACATTCAATTAAGATTATAATGAATAAATATATTAATAATGAAATATATTAAATAATAATGATACTGGATTTATATACATATTTGTTTCATTTACCTAATTCCATTCAATTCAATAAGGAAATGAAAACAGCGTTCATGCGTACGTACGGCCTACTGTCTCCTTTAACGGTGTATTTCATTCCATTTATCAATTTATCATATATATTTATATGATGAATATATATTATATATAAATCATGTTTTACATTCTGGAATTATGTAAATCAGGATATAAGTAACAATATCATGGACAACAAGTCGATACACGTACGATAAAAGAATAGATTTTACCAAAACACTGGTTAAACATGGAATTTACAAAAGATCGGTAATATAATGTCATAAGTGAATCATATAGGTTGTCATAAATATTTTTATGGTCATGTTACAAGTTAATAATATGTTTAAACCCAATATACAGTAGTCTTGGAAACATATGGATGAAATTGGACATAAGGTAAGGGATAATTACTCTAATCTCGTTCTTATCCGAGATTGTTTATTCGTAAGTATTTACTGGGGTTATGTTTATCATCAATGTCCATGATTTCTAAAAATGTTTTAATATAATGTTTACTATTCTTCCATGTTTTTTTAAAGTCAATTTTACTCTTTTTTTACTTTTACCACATTGTATTGAAGGAATCATTCCTTTGTTTACAATATAATGCACTTTTGACTTTTCTTAAAAATGTACGAGAATAATGTTATTTATCTTATACATTGTGAAAAGATTTTTACAGTTTCATAATGACCTATTTCCATGAATATTTCTTTAGAATATTTCATGATAACTTTCAACCAAATTATTTTCTTTTAAAATCTTATGTCATTTTGAGAAAAGAAAATGATTTTAAAGAAGAAAGGATATTTTCCTCAAGAATTCATTTCAAGTATTTTTTCCAAACTATTTCCCATCAAAGATGACATTATTTAGTATGATTATGTGTCAAGTATAATGTCTCTATTAAATTCATGGTTTGATTTTTCTTATGATGAAATGTATCCATTTGTTCTATATGGATTATGTTATGATGGTATGTGGTTTATGAAACCTTTTTTATTCTTTGGGTTATGATGAATGATTTATATATATTTTCTGTCACACGAAAGTATGATTTTATTATGAGATGGGTGAGACCTATATCTCCCACCAATGCATTGGATAACGATTTTTATCTCATGATATAGACATGGATGGAATGTCAAGTTAATCTGGATTAGTAATACAGGGCTAGAACCGCAAGTAATCCTAGTTCAGTAATGGACCTTTTACACTATGATGGTCTTGGAACCAATACCTTGGCTACTATGGAAATCATGATATCTGATTAATGGATGCCGCAATTAAATGTTTTATTCCCATGATATTTTATCATGATTAATTTTCTATTGTGATCTATGCCTTACGTACTGCCAAGATTTATTTCACCACCCATCATTTTGATGTTTAAACATTATGTTCATGTTTTTATGTTCAGATGTATATGCTTTGTTTTATTTTCATCATTCTTACCCTGACTAAGCATTTGACCTCACCATTTTTATGTTTTCTTTTTCCCATGATATAAATAATGGTTTTAGGTAAGAAAATAAAAAAAATCATTTTGGGAGATGTTTAAGATCATTCACCATGATTAGAAGATTGTGTTCCATGTTTCCAAAGACACTAAACTATTACAGTCCATGTGTGTCTGTTTTTGTTAAGTATTAAGTGTTATACAAAAGTAATGTAATGTCTATTAATATCAAGCTTGGTTATCTAAAAAAATTTCTCTAACATGATTTATTTCATGTTGAATAGTGAAAAAATAGTTATTACAATTATAATATCATTCATGACTATACGAAATAAGAAGAATGAAAATAAAATAAAAAATATATACTATGATAGAAATAAAATTATGAAGTAAAATTATTCATTTAAAATATTTATTGAAATATAGAAAACACATGATTCACTTTTTTAAAACAGAAATAATATTTTAACCCTTTAAAAAGTATTTCTTTTCAAAAATAACTTTTATAATAGTTTTATAAATGTGTAATTTAGATTACACTTGATTTTCAAGATACAAATAACATTATTTTGTACTAAATAATAAATTATGGTAATGTAATATAAAAACATTAATAAAATTTTCAATATTTTTTTTTCATAAAAATACACAATATTGTAAACATGGTTTTTTAAACGATATGTTCACTATTATTAAAATTAAATTCTGTTTCAAATCAAAAAAATTTTATTTGATGAAATTAGATTTTTATATAATATAAGAATTTTTGAATAATGTAATAAGTCCCTCTTAATTTTACATAATAATTACTAGTTATCAATGATAAAAAATATTTTTCATGATGCTGATAAATTACAGTACAATTATTTTAAACAAGTTTAAAACATACATAATATGATAAATACATTTCTCCAAATGTGTATTTGAGATGAATATCTACCAAAACATATCCTCCATTTATTAATTTTGATTATTGATTCCATACCATATTTGAAACACATGTTTCTTTTGTATTAAATGGTTATGTTTAAAAAAAATAACTACCATCACTTATAAAGGGGTCATATATAGTATCCTCAATCTCAATGTATGACAATCATTATATATTGTCACATATTTAAGGGTGTAATTGAATAACCATATGATTTTAGGTGTGTTCAAATATAGAAATTTCCAATGTCATGAAATTGGCTACATGAGCACTTCATGAAATGAATGGACATTCAGGATTTCAATGTATTCTAGGATGAACCCATGAATTTGATTCAATATGTCCTGAAAATTTCTAACATAAAATTAAAATTAAAATCCTGAATGGGGAATTTGGGATTTTAAGCTGATGAGATGTGTTTTTCAACATAATAGTTTATCGAAAAATCATGATGTCAATTATTAATTAACACTGTGAATTCGGAAGGTTCTAACAGATATAATAAACTAGTGAACTTTTATTATATATATATATATATATTATTTCTATTACAACCCCTATTCTATCATTAAGCAATATTGGGATATTCTCTCCCCTTATTTTCCTCCCATTGATGAGGAACACCCCTTGGATCCAGTGCATTCAATTAGATAAGTTCTTGTCTGATCCTGATCAATTATATTATCTTAAAATGGATTAAATTATATATGTTCATCAATTTTTTCTCAAATATAATTGGGGTGTAATGATTTGATGAGGGTTTTGATTATCATAGATATAATTTTCATCTATCTTCAAGGATTTGGATTCAAAAAATCGATTTGACTAAAACCATTGTTTGCATAAGATCATAATTGGTAAGATGATATTATCTTAGCCTTTTTGGGTGCTGTTTATAATATATGTCAATCATTCAATTACAAATGTTTCAAAATGGTATTCGTTTCATGATCCAATGGTTTTATTGATTTTTATGTGAACCATCCCTTGATCGCTATTATTTCACCTAAAAAATTATACCTATAACTTTTATGCATGTCATATACATGTTATTGGAATAATTCTTGTTGTGTGTGTGTATCATTGAGAATACTATGTATGATTATTAATTAACAAGAGATATTAATGTTTATCATTAACTTTTTAATATATTTATTATAGTAGGACTGATCTTATGATGATGATGCATGACATGAAATGATAGTTAATTGGCCATTTATATCATGCATCATATGTGTTGTTCTTATAGCTTCTACTACTAATCACATATATCGAGCTTATTACAGCATCCCCTTGGATGTATTTTTTTATAATGTGTTTGTAATTCTATGTGATATCCCCTCCAGATTATATGTTTTATCCATTTTTTGGAATATGCCTCACTCAAGGAAGATGTTTTTGGAAAACAAATGATGTCTATTTATACGTGGTGCCAATTTTGTTAGAGAAGATATTTGAAGAACCGAAATACATTATAGACTTCAATAATATAATATTTAAATATACATACCTTTTTTAATTTCAGAGAAAAATATTTGGTATTTTAATAATATACCATAAGGTAATTTGGCAGTATCCTACTGAGGCCTATAATAATACCTTACTTTAGGATTTTTATTTAGTTGTAGATTTCATGATTTGTAGTCCAATGAAGGGAAAATAATACATTGTTGATTGATGATCTAGTAGGTCAGAAAATGTAGATGTAATAAGATGGATGTTAGACTAGAAGACAACAGTTTCTTGTTTCATATTTCAGGAATACCGTAATTTTAATCCTACTTGTTAGTTTTAGGTTTTGTATATACCAGATCTGCATGGATTGTATTTTGGTTATTATTTTGTTAATTTTTATTTATAATTATTATCACTGTATTAATATAATATATTTCTTACCTAGTAATGAGGGTATAGTCTCCCCATGTCATTCTTTAGGCCCTCTCCACTAGTTGGAAACCTATTTCATATGGGGAGGCATGCAAGAGGACATGTGAAACCCCTATATTAGACCTGCTAGTTTGGTTCTAGGTGTTACAAAATGGTATTAGAGGACATGGTTCAATACAATTTTTCTCTTCTTTTCCTTGATTTGGAAAATTAATGAAAGGAGATATGATGGTTGGGACTCGATGAGTGTAAATATGTTATATCTTGACCAATACAATGTAGTATACCTCTGCATTTCCATAAATTGTGGATCTATGTTTTTTTATTTTTTGTTACCATTGATTAAAATTACCTTCTGTGATGGGAATTTTTCCCAGACAATGACTTACTAAATAACTATGGGGGTTAATTCATTTCTTATAATATTCATCAAAATATCAACCACCCTATTCGATGAATGGACATAAAATTCTCTTACATAAGAGTATAGCAATTGAAATTTAAAATATGGAGAAAAAATTGATCAAATTTGTCTATAATGGTTTGATAAAAAAAACCCTGGTCCAATCCACTGACATTCTACTTCTCATGCATGGGTATTTTCACTAAAAGGCCCTTTTACTGGGGTCTCCCACCTGAGTACAAGCTATTGTCACATTGTTCAATGATCTAAGAGCTTTTAACCCAGATCTCCATTTAAAATAACAGTCCAGTTTCTTAAGGAATCTTACAGTTAGTGAAATCAAGATAGAAAGGGATACATCATTGTGAAACATTTATAGTCCATAATCATAAGAAGAAACTAAGTGTAAATGGTGATTCATCCTGAGAAGAATATATACTTTAGTGTATATTGGAATTATATTTATTGAAAATGGTATATATGATATGATTATCACTAAACGTATTTATTCTTAATATGTGTAGATCTATGAAAAATAAGAAGAAAACATTTTCATTATTTTTAATTATAGATCTATTTATTCTGTACACTTTTATTACTACTAACTATTTAATTTTCATGTCATTTTAAATTAATTACATTATAACTCAAATGGTTGATGGATCCATGAAGTGATTCTGATAATATAGAAAATAAATATTTTGTATCTAAACTTTCCAAATACATAATTACATTGGCGAACATGATGTTAGAGATTCATACATTTTTAGAATATTACACTGAGTTTATTCTTCTTCCCAATCATTCCATAAATGGATAATCCATTAATGATATACTCAAAAGGAATGTAATGACTTATCATACAATTAGAAATCTAATCTGGTGTTCCTTAATATAACATCTTCCTAAGATATTAGTTGAACAATATTTTGATCATATAATTTACTCTCTAATATTACGTCATCTATAATTAACTAAAAATAATATAATGCTCCAAAATAAGATAAATTGTTTATTTTTCTCTATTTTTTTTAACTATGAATATTGTTCTTAGAAGAATAAATTACTATCATATTATCATTTTAACAAAATATAATATATTTTGACTAACTCACTAAACTATAATACGATAAAGAATAATGTGATACTTTCATATTACCAGCAACTAAATATATTCTGTATATTTCGTAAGATAATGTACTTTTATGATGAGTGATAAACATTTAAGCAACCTTCATAAGATGATTACTAACAAGAACAATTAAAAAACATATTATAAAAAATTAGTGTTTTTTAGAATCTTTGAAACATATAATGTGAAGATATATTATAAAATTATACAAATTATAAAAATATCTCCATTTTTTATGATTAAAAAACATGTACAATAGAGAAAAATAAGTTTCTATATTATATTTCTGAATAGATTATTTATTTTGAAAATAAACTATTTCTTATCCACCCATTTGAAAAGAGAATCATTTCTAAAAAACATGGGATTTTTTTTCAATTTTTGATCCCCATATTTCTGATTTCAAAAACAAGTATTACAAGTATAACATTTTATATTACATTCCATTATTGTTAATAATAGTTATCTAGAGAAATATTGTTCATTTAGAAGTGTTGAAAAACTGTAGAATACAAAAGAAAATATTAAGAAAATATAAGAGAGTTATTGAATTAATTAAATCATTACAAGATAAACATTATATAAAATTTATTTGAAATATAGAATAGTAATAAAAATAATACAGTGAGATATTAGGAACATGATAAATTGATATTAAAGAAAATTATGAAAATTTTCAGATTCCATAAATAGTTGAATAATGTCAATTTTATAGATTTCCCACTCACTGGGTAAGTAACTTCAGGAATGTGAAAAAGGAAGATTACCTACTATTGTGATGATATTTAATTTTCTATTGTGGGTTCTTGAAAGAGAGTGGTTAGTTGTGAGTTAAAAAATGATGAAAGAAGACGAGAATAAACTATTGTCCTAATAACATCACCTAACATCAGTGAGGATTCCCTAAGACAAGCACAATCATCGCGAGGAAACAAAACTGGTGCAAACATATTTATTCAAGAATATTGTTTCACCCTCACCAATTAATAGTTATTTTTGCATGTAAGGTAATGTTTGATAGATGGATTTAAATGAAAAATTATGTATCATTAGAACACAATTGGTTTTCTCTTGGTTGATCCTCAAATGGATAAAATGTTTCTTTCATAAGAAATGAAATATGTGGGTAACAATCCAATAATTAAGGTCCATGTAGTCTTCAACATGCATTCGAAAAATAGCGTCAGCATATGGGTCAATAAATTTGACAATTTTGTGATTGAAATAATATAAAATATTTTTAAAAGTATTCTAAATCGTCTTTGAAAATTTTCAACTAGAATTTTAGATGTATCCTTTCATTTACCAACATTATAGCATTTTTATTAACCCTTAATAATGATTACCATAATTCCCCTAAAAAAAATATTATATTTACCTTATAAGGGTCCAAAAATTTTGAGTGTTTTGAAAATGCATCAATTTTAGCTTCATCATCGTCAGAGACATCTTACCTAATACTTCTCACCATTTTTTCATTAATATATTCATGATTTTTTTCTATACACCCATAATTTTTTGATAGTGTAGTAAATATCCATTGAATAATAATAATAATACATACATACATACATCCTTATTGACATGAAATATATTATCTTGAGTTGAAGTAAGTTTATTTTACCGATTATAAAATATCTCTTTTGTGTAAGGATCACCAAGTCCATGACTTCCTTTATTACAACATATACACTTCCTACATCATTGACTAATTTTCTATGGAAATTTTGAAATTAATCCCCTATCTCAAATTCACATCAAATAGAATCAATATCTATAGTTATGGAATATAAAACTTGATATAACTCCATTATTCTTAATTAAACATCTGAACTATGTATAGTTCCAGCCAGAGGTTATTCTAAACATACTTTCAAAATAGACTATACAAATAATATTAGTTTTGAAATATCATATTTTACAAGCATCTTTATAGGTAGAGTTCTTACTAGAAGATGATATTCAAAGACCTAAGCTCTCAGGGTATCACCCTTAGATTCTAATATTGAGAGCATATGATACGATCTTTCTAAAATAGACCTTCCAGCTTATTGTGTTTCTTCATTCTGAGTATCTTTGAAACAGGAGAATCCATATCCTGTTATACATCAACAATTGTAGCATGAATGCATTTATTTTTAGAAGCATTGATTTTGTTGTCATCAGGTCACAATTCCTGCAATACCATTCCTCAGATTATTTTTTCAGTCATTCTCTAAATTTAATGAGAGAGATATTCAACTATAAGAATATATAGTCTTGAATTTAAATATATTGTCTTCTCATTACCAATGGAGAACATTCATGTTATTGTTGTTTCTATCCTTTCATTTAGAAGTTTAATAGTTAATTATGCATGAACAAGAGGGATCATTTTTGGAGTATCATAAGGGTTTGATGAAAGACCAATTCATACCCTTACTCTAAAATTATTATTTTATTCTTCCTCATCATAGTTGTTTCATGTCTCCAAATAATGTGATGATTCTTGAACCACAAATAGTGTTTCATGATGATTAGAATACTCCCATTATGGATAAGTATAGTCTAATCTATTCATCTTATAAAAATGAATCATCATTTTTAGTGAAAAATCTTATTGAATGAATATTTTTCTCAACACACTTCTATTTAGGGTAGTAAAACCATGAAACTGTATTGTATAATTGATATCAAAAAACAATTCATCACTCTAAAATAAAATAATCACAATTCTATCACACTACTATAAAATGAGAGTCATAATTTATAAATGGTACATATTTCTCATGGTATATCATGGTATGTTCATAAAATTTTGAGTAAAATTATGAAGCCTTGAATCATATTAGTAATGGATTTTCTTGAACTCGCTATTTCATTAGGAAATTCCAAATTGACTGAACATGACATAAATAATTTCTTTCTTCATGTTCACTAGTTTATTTTTTGTGATCCCAGAAGTTCCAAAATTTGATTTTATAATCCCTAGGGAAGTAACACTATAAATATATGATAAGTATGTGCTAAAAAATGGTTGTACTTCATGTGGAACATTCATCATTTCATCATTCTCGGCAGAACTCATTAATATATCATTATTATTGAAATTTTTAGATACAAAGTCTTTATTGTCACTAAAGAGAAAACCAAGAGATTCAAAAACACTAAGAACTGGTTTATTGAGCACTTCCAAGGATCACGACACATCGTAGACATCTTCCAATAATTGATTATCGATGACTTTCTTTATCATTATATATTTACATTCTATCTATTTGAAATCAATGGCTCCTCAAATGGAAATTTTTCTATATATCTTTTCAAACCTAATATTTATTGATGAAGAAAAATCAAGTACTTTCAATTTATACTTTTAAATAGAGGTTGAGGTATTGGAATTTTGGGAGGACATAATAACAAGGGATCAATTAGAGAGGAGGTTTCAAAGGGGTTTTGATTCATTTTTACACGATGAGTGGATACTCTATATTTTTTTCATAGTAATCGAGGTGTAACATATTAATGATATATTTACTATTACCAAATACTAGAAATGTGAACTATTGATGTGATCATAACATGAAACAGAGGTATAACATATTATTTAAACAAAACATAAAATGTTCTTACTATATATATACTATTAACAATTCTGATTTAACAAAACAAAATATTTTAGCAGAAATGGGTTTAGTAAAGATATCTACTAATTGTTTTTCTATCCACCTAAATTATAAAGTTATATAATTTTCTTTTTGCATGATATCATAAGAGAAAATGTCTTAAGTCAATATTATTTAGTCATGATTGTTTTATTAGATTCTACAGGAGTTTGAATGGACTAGTGTTATCACATATAATTGAAACATGTTTACTGTATAATCCAAAATAGATTAAGGTGTATTTCATTCACAACACATATGAAAAACACCTTCTAACGATAATATATTCATCATTTAATGTTTATAGTTCTTTAGAATATGGTTTCTTACATGACCAAAGTATGAGTGATTTAATAATTAAATGACATTTTCCTAAGGGAAATTTACTATCTAATCAATATCAAACAAAATTGTCATATTATTATGAAATCAAATTAAAATTAGATGTTTTTGGGAAAAAGGAGTAAGATTCAAAGTTACTTTTAGATGTATTTTAATTATTTTTAAATCATATGATATTATGTTTTTATTAGAATTAAATATTTTAAAATGTAGTACGAAATACACAATTTAAGTTATTATTATTTCAAGGTTAAATAAACATCCAATGATTCCCCTATATTTTTTTATCAACACATTTTCTAGTTTCATCTAAATCATGTTTGATATTTCTACTCATAGGATGTGAGTAAGTCTTACAGTATTCATTTCCAAACTACTTATGAATGTCATGTATGTATTTTACATGATTTAAAATATTTCCTAAATAATTTTTAATAACATGAAATCCTTGAATATAGTTTTGTTTACACATAAAAATTATTTCAAATTTTGTTTTCATATGTTTTGAATATACATTACTTAAATTTTCGTTTTTTGGTATGAAAATTTCATCATATATATATAAAGGGAAAAACTCACAGGTTCTCTATTTTCTTCCCTTACTATATTTGGTTAACAATAATCATATTCCAAATAATCATACATGTTATCATGAAAGGAGGGTTTAGATCAGATATTTTTGACTGAATAATTTTGATCATTAACTTGATTTATTTTGTTAACGAAAGGATCATTTCATCAAATTTCATATATTTTGGTTCTTTAAAAATTCATGAAATTTTATTGAAAACTCTATATGATGTATATGTATTATAGTATCCTAGGAAGATACCTACCTTATCATTTGAAACTAACATTCCAAGATTATCCATGGTTTTCATGTTGTAAACTTTACATCCCAATACATATAATTATACTACCTTTGGATTTTTATTAATCCATACATCATGGGGTGTTTTCTATAAAATAGCACTTATTTGTACTCATGTAATGAGATATCACACTATGTGAATAGATTCATCCTTGAAATTAGTTGGCATGTTATATTCACATAACATTGTCCAACCAATTTCTTACAATGTCTTATTTATTCTTTCGAAAACACCATTCTATTGAGTAGTTCTGAGGAATGAGAATTTATGTTTAATTAGTGTATTAAGAATTAAAATAGTGGTTCTCAAATTCAAATCCATGACAATATCTCAAATTAAAAATTTTGAAATATTTATTGTTTTGTAGATGATTTAAAAATTAATAATCACAGAAGATGATTCACATTTAATTCGTAAAATGTAAACCCATTTAAATATAAAATCATTCAAATAATAAAAAAATTGCATACCACAAGATATGTTGTTTTATTTGGTCCAAACAAAATCATTAAGATAGGCTCGAGAGATCTAAAAGTAGTATCTTATTTAATAGACTTAAAAGATTACCTATGTTTCTTGCTAATTTGGCTTTCATCATAGAGTTTCTTTCATTCCAATCTAAGACGAGGAAAGATAGAAATCAAATTTTTTATAGTACAATTCTTCATAGAATTAAAATATTTGTATCCAATCATTCTATGATACATTAATTATTCATCCACTTAGGTATTTAAAAAATTTACATTTTTTCAAAACAATGTGTTAAGTAATATTGTGTAAGCATTATATTTTTTCGGTGTTTCC
Organism: Viscum album; assembly: GCA_963277665.1. Classification (NCBI taxonomy): domain Eukaryota; kingdom Viridiplantae; phylum Streptophyta; class Magnoliopsida; order Santalales; family Viscaceae; genus Viscum; species Viscum album. The sequence continues at coordinate 912,089,745 of OY728148.1, forward strand.
AATTTGAGGAATTTATCGTTACAACATAAGAATGATTGTTTTAAAATAATAAATTGAAAAAATACCATAAAAAATCGATGAAAAACATACCAGGTTGTGTTTCAAGAGTTCAACATAAATTACATTATTGATAAGAAAATACATTGGTTTTTCGATTGACAATTCCAACCACCCTTCCTTTTTATTATCTCCTAATGTGACATATCGTCCATCTAATATGTATTGAGAATGTGTAACGCCACGACCCCAGTTACTTAGAGTCAGTGCAATCTTACATAACATTGGCATGATCACAAGAAAGATCAAATATCGAAAGACCGATTGGTTTAGTAGCCTTGGAAACACTAGATATATTCATAAAGTTTTACACTACATTATAAAGTGAAAAACTACTACAACAACATATTGTCTCCATAGTCCACACAAATATCCCTTCATAATATCCCTGCAAGTCATTCATAATTAATTCTTCACATCCTGGGAAAAATAAAACATAGAAAAGGGGTGAGCTCAAATGCCCAGTAAGGATAAAAATATAACGGAGACTTTCATAAATAATAATAAACATTTATGGCAATATATAACTAAAACAAAAGCCTTTTAAACTTGAACTTCAACATAGAATGGAAAAAAATAAAATGAAATAATTATATTTACTTATTCACATGGATATTCTACTAATCGAATAATCACATGCAATATCAATAACCACTTTATAATGATGGAATGCATAATGTCAGACTATCATAACCACATATCCAAGGCCTCATGCCAAGAATATAAATACGATTTTTCCAAGGCCTTGTGCCAAGACACTAGTTTGTCTCATGAGACCTACCGATGCATCGATGAGCTATAGCGGGCTCCACTCGTCACATATTAAGTCCAATGCATTCCCATATGAAAAGGTTTAAACATAAAATAAACATTCATATTAAAACTAGCATATGAAATGTCAATACTTTCACCATAAACCATGAATGGTATAAAAATATCACATCCATAGTCAAACATATCACAAATCTTTCAATACAATATAGAAGTTTTGTATCATAATATTTCAACTTCAAATAAGGGTAAAATCCATCAAAGGATGTTGACATAGATGAAATCAAAACTCTTTTTAGAGAAATATCTCTTTCTATTTTGAAATCATTTAAGAGTCATATATTTATTAAACAATTTCTTTGAAAATATTCTTATATTCTTGTAAGGGAAGATTCGATGATTTTATAACGACAGAAAATAGCCGCACCCGCCGTATAAGTTAAAAAAAATTCTTACCTTAATTCTGTCGAAAAGGTTAAAAAGCACCTTGTTTGGAAAACGACGGAAAGATTCCTTTATAAAACTCTTATAAAAAGTCAAACGAGGGTATACATTACTTTAACCCATATTCTTGTAAATAGTAAAAATGTTTTGAAATACATTTTTAAGAATCATGGATGTGGATGATAATGAGATCCCAGTAGATTATTACGTATAAACAACCTCGAATAATGAAGAGATTGCGAAATAAACCCTTACCCTGTACTTTTCCTTGGTTGGGGGTAGGTTAACCTCCTGTATAATGGTGAAATAATCATTTTTAAATTAGAAAAGATTAATATACATTAATATGATATCATATATGATCTTTTAACATTGATTTGTTAATAATATCTTAGTATTATCGTTGTTTTGGGTGTTAAATTACTCATTTTATTTTATATGTTTTGTTACGTAAGTTGTGTTTGTCATGGATAGTTTGTTTCATAATCATATCCAGAATGATATCAAGTCCTTATATACTATTATTAATCATCAAATGTGAATTATAGTTGAATGGATATGATGGAGAATCAATCTCATCGCGTTCGTGGAGAAGGTAGTCCGTACGTACGCACGAGCGAAAAAATCATTCATTTGATATTAAAATAATATATAATTGGATGGTATATCATATACACAAAATTATTATCATGTTAAATTTATTATTAAATTAATTACACATCATTATTATACCCATCCAAATAATAATTTATTGAATAACAATTACACTACAACGTGGAGACAGTAATCTGTGCGTACGCACGTATGGTGACATGTTATTCAAACGATGGATAGAATACTTAATATTATTGTACCATATTTAAAATAACATCACAGTATATATAAGATACTGGATTTATTATTTTAGAATGGTAACAACAAATAATGAAGAAGTGGAAGAAGAAAGGAACTTGAAAAAGGATGGTGAAATCATTACTTTTTCTTCGGGTTCTTCCTTTTGATTTGATCAAAAGGGCTCTTAGGTTGGATTTATGACTAAATTAAGGCCTATAGGATGAATTGAGGGAAGTTGAGAAAGTATTTGGGCAGAGGCTGGCCGAACCAAAAAGCTTTTAATGTGTGAGTTAATGAGAAGGGAGAGTGCCCTTTTATAAGAGGGGTGAGGGGCACCTTTGAAAAAGCTAGAAATATTATTTTATAATAAATTAATATTCGTTTTCTAATTGTTACAAAGTGGATTATTTAAATGTTAATGTAGGGATAGGTCTAAAACCACTCAACCAATATAATTTAGACAGGGTTGGGTCATTATACTAACCTTATCATTAAGAATTAACTCTTAGTTAATTAGTTTCACTTTTACAATGTCTCATTGTATTTTTATATAATATAGTTAATAAACATACTATGTACATCCATTAGACCCCCAAGTGTTACATTAATGATACACCTATAATGATATAACTCTATTGGATGAACCTTAGATTTTTAGGAATTTAAAATCAATTAATAATATACTATTTTTTTAACAACTCTTTTATGTCAATTTTGACACTATTCAATAATTGATTTTTGTAAAAATTATAACAGAATGATTACTTCGAAAGAAGTTAATTTCATAATTCCTAACATGTCACATTAACATATAAAATTAGTTTAATTCATAAAAAGTCTCAAAATATATTTATTTGGGTATTTATAATATCAATTATTTTAATTTTTCACTATTACGGTAATTACTGCATCATCATTGTGTAATAAATAAATTAAATTATTTAATGTCTAAAAATTATAAATAAAATATAATTATCTAGAAAATGTTATTAGATTTCTAATGAATCTTTATAGTCGAAAATCCAACATATATACCCCTATGTAAAAATTGTTTTTCTAAAAGATATATGCTTATGTCATTTTTGTATTCGTTTTAACTTAATTAAAATAAAGTGTCCCTATCACTTACAAGTAGCACCATGGGGTCCCAAAATTGACCCAAATATGCCCATGGTCGATCATGTATCAACCAATAAGGTTATGACACGTTTTAGGGTAATTTTTCATTATTATAATATAATTTTTAACCCTTATTTACCAGATTTACCCTTTAACCATGGTAAATAAAATATTTACCGAAGTAATTATTCAAAATGTCTAAAAATACAAGTTACCGATTTACACAATTTGAACATCCTGATTCCAAATATGGAATCCATTTTTCCAAATTCAGAACACAGAAGTGGAAGAAATTATTTTAAAATGAATTCTCGCTGTCAAAATAAAAAGCTTGTTTTTAAGATATAATAACTATCAAAAGATTTATACTTGTTTATGTTCGGTTTAATTGTGAAATTTTGTCCAATGACCAAAATTTTATTAAATGGTAAAAATATATTCTAAATATACTTTAAAACCACTAAAATTCCCAATTTATCACTATTAATTATTTTGATTAAAAAAGTTGTTTTTAATTAAAATTTTGTAATTTTCACTATTCATCGAAATATTAAAGTTATCTGAAAAGTACCAACATTTCACCTTAGGTTAAATTCGATACTCGAAATACAAAAATGAAAAACATTTTGAGAGATAAAATTTATAAAATTTGAAAAAGTAGGTATTACTATTGATAACGGCTAGTTTGTTCGGTTATGGTGTGTTAGAATCTCGAAGTTGCATACAATGCACGCCATTGCATTATTCAAAGGGAAACGTACCGTGGAATCTTGGGATGTTTCATTGTAAATTTTTGATGTCCCCATTCTAAAATGTAAATTTATTTAGTCATGTTGAATATATAAATGTTTTAAATATTGGATTCAAAAGGGTTCACTATTAAATGTTTGTAAAAGTGCAATACTGAAAATGAATTTGTTCTTAGATTATGTATAAGAAACTCATAATATGGATTCTAAAATTATACAGATTATATAATGTTCAAAATTCAGTTAATATTATTCATAACCACTTTTTAACGGCTAGTTTGGTATGTCATGGTGCGCTTGAACTCGGTGTTTCATGTAGTGCAAGTTATTGAATTATTTTGAAGAAATTACGCACTATGAAATCGTAGGGTGTTTCATTCTACCCTCCTTCAATAAATTGCATCCTCGCAATTTGAAACTGTTCTTCGAAAATAAAATGTTGAAAATAAAAAATATCATTGTGGAAAAACCCACATCGGAAATTGGGTTAATATAATTTAGTCTTAATATGAGGAAATGGGAAATGAAAGGGTCACCACCAAATTATGAACATGATTAGGAGAACATTGGTGGAAATTAGAGACATATAATCGGAGGAAAAACATAAATATTTATAGGTAGTGATTGAGGTCATCAATCACAAACAAGTGTAAATTGAGGGCCTTAAATTCATCAATCTATGAAGATTTAAAATACCATCAGTTCAAGAAATCATATGGTATTAGGATAACATATTTTTTGTTTTAAGTTCCCTTCACTAAACAATAAGAATTAATTTCTTCATTGAATAACAAAAATATAAAAATATATACTTGACAAGTAAAGTCTCATCCTTTAACTATGTTCTACCACAAACTCATCTTTCACTCTAAAAGATAATAGAACTCAAAAATAATATTCTATTTATCATATTCGTATAGGGTTCGAAAAATGAATTTATAATTCATCTAGTAGAACCATTAAAAAATTTCATTATTCATACCAGGACATCACAAGGGTCAGTGGTGGGTGATACACCCTTTTCGCCCTTCGGTTGTGGGTTCAAGTCTCACGGCCTTGCCAGACGTGACGGGTTGCCGCCCGACCTCCGAGTTTTCTTTTTATGTCAATCCAAAATAATCCAAACTAGAACAATCCAAAATACTTCAGTACAAAATTTATAAGGAAGGTAAACACAATGAAGATTCATTTTTTGCTGCGTAATAACATTTGATCACCTTCATCATGTATTCTTTTAAAATACTGCAACATTTTGAATTACTATAAAACCTTATTGATTACATTCATGATCCCTTATTCCTTAAAGAATAATAGATATACTCCTTCAGTCCAAAAATTTTGTAAACCCCAACAATGATGGAATATACAAATCATTAATCAGTTTCAAGGTAGTCAAGAATATCTAATATAATTTATCCAAATCAATCAGGTATTATTCTAAAATCACTACCTCGGTATCAGAACCATATTATGTTTTATCTTTCTCTCAACCATATATTTTCAAAAAACTTAACCTGCTATTGAGTCACTTCTCTTTGTTCCACATAATCTCAAGTCCTTAATGAAATAGTACTGCAGTACAATCCTTATATACTCTATAATTATTATAACAAGTACATTATTGATACAACACTGAAATGACATAATCAACATAATAACTCTAATCATTCATCTTCATCTGTGGTAGTTTCATAACTTGATTATTATCCAATAGCATCATTTTCGGCATGGTCTGATGACTGTGACATTAGTTCGCGTAGTGTCCAAATCCCTTGTAAATGAAGCATTGTAAATTCGAAAACATTTTCTTACCCTTGCAGTCATGTACTTTGTGCCCTTTTCCTCCCCACTTATAACAAACTCCCATTCCTTTCAGGCAAGTTCCAGGGTGTTTCTTCCCATAGTTTTCACATATAGGAAAATTCTTCCTTTCCCTCTTCCCTTTATCCATCTTTCTCTCTTCTATCCTTTTCTTCTCTTTCTTCCCTTCAAATCCATAGGACTCAGTAAACTCTTTACTTATCTTATCAACACATGATATTATTTCATCATATGATGATAATACATGGGAGACTATTTCTATTATAAATTCTGGCTTAAGACCATGAATGATATGATCGTTCTTTCTCTTTGGATCATCTGCATTGTTGGAGTTCTCATTCCTTCTACTAGGTAACATTTCTAAACAATGGCATACACTAGATTAGTTTATGAATCAAAATACATAATTCTATACTTATAAAACACTTAACATAAATTGAACTATTTATGGATATAATCCATAATAATAAAAATGTTTTCTTTGAGGAATTATATAATCATAAACCCTTATTAATGATTTGTAAAGAAAATAAGAGTTATCCTAGGCATATCCCCCGGGAGTGTCGTAACCAAGAGTGCAGCAAGGCCTATTTTCGTGCACCAGTTCCCGTTCGAGTCTAGCTAAAAGCGGTGTTTTCGGGTATTACCCCTAGGTACATCTGTGCCAGTGCCGCCTCTACCTGCTCGTATCCAGACAGGGATGTATTGCTCTGAAAACTCACAAAATCTCTACAATACAAAAATTCTATGATGTTTTTCTTTACTATTCCTCAAAGTCCATCTTAAATCTATGTGTTCTAATCAGAGTTTATCTAAATCTAGCTTCCAAGGTTTGTACTAAACTTCCTCTGATAACAACTGTAACTCCCTGACCCCAGTTACCTAGAGTCGGTGCATTATTACATAACATTGGAAAGAACAAAAGAAAGATCAAATCTCGAAAGTCCGATTGGTTTAGTATCCTTAGAAGCACTATATATATTCATAAAGTTTTACATTACATTATAAAGTAAAAAAACTACTGCAACAACATATTGTATTCATATTCCAAATAATTATCCCCTCATAATATCCCTACAGGTCATTCATAATGTACTTCTTCACATCCAGGGAAAAATAAAACATAGAAAAGGGGTGAGCTCAAATGCCCAGTAAGGATAACAATATAGTGGAAACTTTCATAAATAAGAATAAACATTTATGGCAATGTATAACTAAATCAATAGACTTTTAAAAATGAACTTCAACATAGTATGGAAAAAATAAAATGAAATAATTCCATTTACTTATTCACATGGATATTCTACTAATCGAATAATCACATGCAATATCAATAACCACTTTCATAATGATGGAATGCATAATTCCAGAATGTCATAACCACATAGCCAAGGCCTCGTTCCAAGACTACAAATAAGATTTTGTGAAGGACATGTGCCAAGACACTAGTTTTTCTCATGAGACCTACCGATGCATCGAGGAGCTATAGCGGGCTCCACCCGTCACATATTAAATCCAATGCATTCCCATAAGAAATGGTTTAAACATAACATAAACATTCGTATTAAAACTAGCATAAAAAATGTCAATATGTTCACCATAAACCAGGAATGGTATAAAAATAGCACATCCACAATCAAACATATCAGAAAACCTTCAATACAATATATAAGTTTAGTATCATAATAAATCATCTTCAAATAAGCGTAAAATCCATATAAGGATGTTGACAAAGATGAAATCAAAACTCTTTTTAGAGAAAAATCTCTTTCTATTTTGAAATAATTTAAGTGTCATATATTTATAAAACATTTTCTTTGAAAATATTCTTATATGATTGTAAGGGAAGCTTCGATGATTTTATAATTGTGTAAAATAGCCGCACTGCCTTATAAGTTAAAAAACATTCATACCTTAATTCTGTCGAAAAGGTTAAAAAGCACCGTGTTTGGAAAATGAAGGAAATGTTACTTTATAAAACTATTATAAAAAGTCCAAAAAGGGTATAAATTACTTTAACCGATATTCATTTAAATAGTAAAAATGTTTTGAAATACATTTTAAAAAAAATGTATGTGAATGATAAATAGATCCCAATAGATTATTACGTATAAACAAACTCGGATAATGAAGAGATTTTGAAATAAACCCTTACCTTGTACTTTTCCTTGGTTGGGGGTAGGTTAACCTCCTATATAATGGTGAAATAATTTTTATTAAATTATACAAGAATCATATACATTAATATGATATCATATATGATCTTTTAACATTGATTTGTTAATAATATCTTAATATTATTGTTGTTTTGGGTGTTAACTTAATCATTTTCTTTTATATGTTTTGTTACATAAGTCATGTTTGTCATGGATAGGTGGTATCGTAATCCTATCCATAATGATATCATGTCCTTAGATACTATTATTAATCATCAAATGAGAATTATACTTAAATGGATACGATGGAGAATGAATCTCATCGCATTCGTGGAGACGGTAGTCCGTACATACGCACGAGCGACAATATCATTCTTTTGATATTAAAATAATATATAATTGGATGGTATATCATATAAAAAGAATCATTATCATGTTAGATTTATTATTTACATGAATTACACATCATTATTATACCCATCCAAATAATAATTTATTGAATAACAATTACACCACGACGTGGAGACGGTAAGTCGTATGTACGCACGTATGGTGACATGTTATTCAAAGGATGGATAGAAAACTGAATATGATTGTACCATATTTATAATAGCATCACAGAATATATAAGATAATGGATTTATTATTTTAGAAAGGTAATAATAAAGAAATAAGAAGTGGAAGAAGAAAGGAACTTGAAAAAGGGTGGTGAAATCATTACCTCTTTATCGGGTTTCTCCTTTTGATTTGATCAAAAGGACTCTTAGGTTGGCTTTCTGACTAAAGTAAGGCCTCTAGGATGAAGTGGGGGAAGTTTATAGAGTATTTGGGCAGAGGATGGACGATCCAAAAGGCTTTTAAGGTGTGATTTAATGAGAAGGGAGAGTGCCCTTTTTTAAGAGGGGTGAGGGGAACCTTTGGAAAAGCTAGAAATATTATTTTATAATAAATTTATATTAAGTTTATAATGGCTAAAAAGTGGATTATTTAAATTTTAGGGTGGGGATATGTTGAAAACCACTCAAACAATAGAATTTAGATAGGTTTGGGTCATTATACTAACCTTATCATTAAGTATTAACTCTTAGTTAATTAGTTTAACTTTGTCAATGTCTCTTTGTAATTTTATTTATATGGTTAATAAACATACTATATAAATCCAAGATACCCAACAGTCGTCCATTAATGATACACCTATCATTATATAAGTATATTTTCTGAACCTTATATTTTTATAAATTTAATATCAATTAACAATAAACTATTTTTTTTAAAAACTCTTTTATGTCAATTTTGATACTATTCAATAATTGTTTTTTGTAAAACTCATAATAGAATTGATAATTCCTAAAACGTTAATTAAATAATTCCTAACATGTCATATTAACCTATAGTATTATTTTAATTCATAAAAAGTCTCAAATTATATTTAATTGGGTATTTATAATATCAATTATTTTAATTTTTCACTATTATGGTAATTACTGCATCATCTTTGTGTCATAAATAAATTAAATTATTTAATGTCTAAAAATTATAAATAAAATATCATTATGTAGGAAATCTTATTATCTTTCTAATTAATATTTATAGTAGAATATAAAACATATATATCCCTATGTAATAATTATTTTTCTAAAAGATATATGCATGTGTCATTTTTATATTCATTTTAACTTAATTAAAATAAAGTGTCCCTATCACTTACAAGTGGCACCATGGGGTCCCAAAATCGACCGAAAGATTCCCATGGTCGAACATATATCAACCAATAATATTAGTACACGTTTTAGGTATATTTGTTATTATTATAATATTATATTGTAACCCTTATTTACCGGATTTAGCCTTTAACCATGGTAAATAAAATATTTACCGAAGTAATTTTTCAAAATGTATAAAAATAAAAGTTACCTATTTAAACAATTTGAACATACTGATTAAAAATATGGAATCCATTTTTCCAAATTAAAAACACAGAAGTGGTAGAAATTAATTTAAAATTAATTCCCGTTGTCTAAACAAAAAGCGTGTGTTTAAGATATAATAACTATCAAAAAATTGGTACTTGTTTATGTTCGGTTTAATTGTGAAATTATGTCCAATGACCAAAATTGTATTAAATGGTAAAAATATATTCAAAATATACTTTAAAATCACCCAAATTTATAATTTATCACTATTAATTATTTTGATTAAAAAAGTTGTTTTTAATTAAAATTTAGTAATTTTCACTATTCATCAAAATATTAATGTTATCCGAAAAGTACCAAAATTTCACCTTAGGATAAATTCGATACTCCGAATCCAAAAACGAAATCCATATTGAGAGATAAAATTTATAAAATTTCAGAAATTAGGTATTACTATTCATAACGGCAGGTTTGATCGGTTGTGGTGTGTTAGAATCTCGAAGTTGCATACAATGCATGCCATTGCATTATTCAAATGGAAATGTATCGTGGAAGCTTGGGATGTTTCATTGTAAGTTTTTGATGTACCAATTATAAAAAGTAAATTTATTTAGTCATATTGAATATATAAAAGTTTTAAATATTGGATTTAAAAAGGGTTCACTATTAAATGTTTGTAAAAGTTCAATACTAAAAATGAATTTGTTCTTATATTATGTATAAGAAGCTATTAATATGGTTTCTAAAATTATACAGATTATATAATGTTCAACATTCATTTAATATTATTCATAACCTCTTTTGAATGTCTTGTTTGGTAAGTCATGGTGCGCTTGAACTCGGTGTTGCGTGTAGTGCAAGTTATTGACTTATTTCGAAGAAATAACGCACTATGAAATCGCGGGGTGTTATAGAATGATAGTTGGAGAAATATATACTCATATCCCTTGAACATTAACTATCCAAAAAACCATTTGGAATTGTTTTTATATGGCCAATTCCATTCAATGAAAAATCAACGAACAAAATTATTTGGTACAGAAATTCGTTTTGGTATGGAGGTGTTAGATAAAAAACATCTATGTATCCATACATTATTCTATTTTCTAGAGAAAATTTTAGTTTATTCTGAGAAATATTTTGTTTTATTTAATTTCATAAATTTTCGATCTTCAAAAATCATAAATGTTTGAAAATTTTCATATTTCACCACATTGTAAATGGGTACCATTAAGAAGTTTTTTATTTTTTGAAGAGGGAAATAAAATATTATGAAAATAATTGATTTTTCACCTTATGTTCCATATCCAATTATTTAATTTCTATATTGATATTCCCAAGAATATATTTAAACAAAATATTCTCCTTTTGTAAAAATAATTCTAGAATCAATAAAATTTTGAACATCCTTCTGTATGTTTTCAATTGTTATGACTTGTTCTGTATTCAAGGCAGAATAGTTTTCTACCCATTTTTTTGTTATAATATTTGATTATTCTTATTTTCTTAATCACCAATGATTTTTTATATGGTCTAAAAAGGTAATTGTTTTTCTATTTCAAGATTTCATAGTTTATTTCCAAAATGTTACTGTTTTAATTTAGTTATATATATATAAATATTATTTTCTTCTTTCATGTTCATGATCATCAAAATAATTGAAATGTACCTCATTTGATTATTCGATAAAACATATATTGGCCTTTTGATTTTTTTTATTCAGCTTATTATTGGGATGATGTTAACTATCTATAATCATTTAAAGCACTCAATGTTTCCCTCAATGGTTTCTTAGACTTCTTATATAATGGTGTTTTAAATAATTCTTTTATGTCATATTTTCTTTTTTGATTATAGTAAAGATGGACTTAATGTGACCTATCATTATACATTCAAAACATCTCAACTATTTAGAGTTGTCACCACTATTTATATTCTTATTGAAGGGTATTTTGAAACATAATCTATATTTAATTAATTTTTTGATCTTTGAGAAAATTGAGAAAACTCATCATTTGATTTAAATTTCCATGTTATGTATTCTTATTTGGATTCTTTGAAAATCTATCCACCCCATCTATTTCGATCATCTTTTTAAGTAAATTCTTTCAAGGAATCATCTTTCTTCATGATTATTTGGGTATCATCATTTTCATATTTCATTTTCGATATATACATCATATGGGTTCGAATGATATCTTTTATTTTTAAATCAATCAATTATCTTGAGTTTCTGATAGCTACAGAGAATCCACTCCACAATGGTGGTAATACTATTAGAAAATTTCATTCATTGTTAATGATTACTGATTGAAATTCATTGAGTAAAAATCTTATTCATCATCTTAGTGCTTCATCATTATATTTGGGTAATTCCCTACCCTTCATCCATTTTTATAGTATCAAATGTAATCTTGGGTGTATCATATCTAACAGTTTTCTCGTTGATAGTGCCTTAATATGCTACAACTATTGTGTTCCACATTTCATGTGTTTTTTGACATTGAGTGATTAAGTTAAAATCATATAGTTATAACCTATAAATGATAGAATTCATATCCATGGACATTAGATCATAGTTTTCTTCAGAAACTGTAACCCATGTTTTAGGTTCTAAATTTGGATTTTATTAGGGATTAAGTTCATTGAGATAATATTTTAGACCAAAATTCATTATAGATAAAATCGTATGATATTTCAATCAACCAATGTTTTTACCATTAATATAAATAGATATATCCCTTGACATTTCTTATCTATTGTCATCCATTCAGTCTATTTGAAGATAGATCTTTGTACATTATCTTTTAATAGTTTAGATATTGAGTGTTACTTTATCTGATACTAATTGTTTTTCTTTAATAACGAATGATTGAATAAATCAATATAGGGGTGAACTGAGTTCTTAAAATATTCATTATAATATAGACCACCGAAATAAAATCATGCCGATCCAATTTTCATCATTTTGAGTATATGCATTAGTAATTTAAAATTTTCAAAAAGAAAATTGAGAATAATGTTTTATAATGGTTCAAGGAATAGAATTAACCTATTACACTCCACCAATTATTTACTCCTCAAGCCTAAATATTTTCACTAAAAGACCCTTTTAGAAGGGGAACCAAAATAATTAGAAGTAGCCACCACTTAGTAGAAATGTCCAAGAGAATTTATCCAGGATCTCCATTTACAAGACCTATCCATGGTCTTACACACTATTACATTGAGAGAAAACAAGATATTAAGAGATAAAAGAAGTGTGAAATTTTTATAGCACAAATTCATAAGTAGTAATAGACTGTATATGAAGATTGATCCATAGAATATATTATAGTTTAACTTATCTTGGGATGATCTTCAGTACAAATGATAGATATGATAAGATTATGACATAAAATAATGAAACATAATATGTAATGATATCTGGTGAAGAAGTAGAAAATGTTTTCTTTATTTTTTAAACTCCATATTTCTCTTCTATTTTCTTTTTTTATAATCATTTCTTTTATATATTGTTTAAAAATAATCACCTAATAAGACTAATGGTCAAATGATCTATGCAGTGATTCTAATAAGATATGCAATAAATGTTATCTATCTGTACTTTTGAACTATAAAATTTATTTTTGTGATAATGATGTTTGATATTTTTTCATTCTCTAAATTGTTCTATTTATGGAATGTATTCTATATACAAATCATTACATTAATGGATAATCATCTTATCATATAATCTAACATAAATAAATGACGTATCACATGATTAGAAAATTAATTATGATGTTCTATACTATTAGATCTTTAAGGGATATTACTTAAATGTACTACTCTTCCTTGAATGTCTTCCATTCAATGAGGTGATCGGTCGTCAACTATGAATATGTTAATTATCCAACATATGATAAACTATTTATTTTCATTAAATTCTACAGGATATGAATACTTATCTCAAAAGATTAATTTCCATTTATATTCTCATTCTAATGAAAATATATTTCTTGAGTGTCTTAGTCAAATATTGCAACATAATGTCCTATGCGATTCTTTCTAATTCAAAACATTAAAGATGTTATTTTTATTTCGTAATATGTAATTGTATATACTGGATAAAAATTTGAGCACATAGAATACGATAAGTACTAACCAAAACTATTAACAAAAATGTTATATTAAAAGTATAGATTTTGTGAATTATCAAAATAAATAATGTTAAGATATATTGGAACATTATACTCTTTATAAAGTGGGGGGGGTAATGTTTTGTTGTTAGAAATTACGATTGATTAAAATCACCCTGTTAGAAAAACATGATATTGATGTGTTGATTTATGTGAATTGGTGTGATTTCTGGAATTGTGAAAGGAATATAGATTCTAATTCTTTTATATTAATTTTCCTTCATTAGATAGAGTCTATATAATTAAATTCATTAGGAAATTGTGATATGTTATTTGTTGAATTGTTTATTGAATTACTTATTTGATCTTGTGGTATTGTATGATTTAGTGTATATATGGGTGGAAGAAAAGAACATGCATGTATTATAGGTTTGAATTGGGTTTTGTGTAGTAATTATGGAATTATACCATATTATTGTGGGTAACCTATTTGGTTGACCCATATATTGAACCCTTGTGTGGATTTGTGTTAAATTATAGATTTTCATTATCATGATATTTTCCATCTATAATGATTTTTCTTGAATTTTAGAAAATCCAGCCAAACGGACATCTTGCATATCTAGTTTCTCCACTGATTTTTGGGATGATTTGACTAAGAAAGAATCCATATTTTATATAGTGGGTCATTCAATAAAACCGTTCAATCCCATACACTTTTGTATGATACATTTTTAGGTCAGAGGATCCCATAGGGGTGGACTAATGATAGTTGAATCTATGTGTAAATTTCATCACTATAACTCTCATTAGTCAAGGTCACTAGAGTCCCTTAGGATATGAATTATTGGATAAGGGTCATTTATAGAATTTGTGACATTATATGACCCTCATGAATTATGGTACAAATATTTGATGATGGGATATGATTCCACATTCTAGTAGATGTGAAGGGTTGACTTCGATGACAAAAAGGATCTCTTTAACATGAGTTTTTTTCTATATTCTCTGAAGATAAAAAATTATAAGGTGATCATAGAGATCCATCATTGGTGAATGTTAGTGTCTTCCTATTTAAGATGATTTAAATATTTTCTCCATTTTTATCCACTTATTTTGGGAAATAAGGCATAAAAATATAGAATTTTCATTATTTTACATCACCCAAACTATAAAATATTGGTTAGGATATTTGATGAAATTTTTTTTGTTGTTTTTCATCATAAATAACTATGAATAGATATCATAATTAAGGATGAATAATTTTAGGGTTGAAATCATGACATCATCAGACAAACATGTTGCATCCCCATCATATTCCAATGTTATCATGTTGGGATCTAGAAGTGAATGTAATAGGATAGACACAAAGGGTTAGAATGGAATATAGATCAGATTTTAGTTTCCTCTACTTCTTCTTAAGAATTCCCAATTTGGATCCTGATCTGTTGTGTGGTGTGATGTTCAAGAGGTTCGAAGTAGGGGGTTCAATTTGATGATGTGATTTGGAATATAATTATGTGATTTTGGATCTTAGTAAGGAGATGGTACCATAAAGAGGGGATATAATGATATAATATCATTATTTATAGTGGGAAGTGAACCTAGGGTTGAACAAAATGTATCACGTGGTTAAGAATCAGTTCTATATGATTAACATGACAAGATAGATTACATATTAATCCAATTTTTTATAATGTTATAAAAATAAGGAAACATTATAGAGAACATGTTTATTAGTATATCAACTTCATAATTACATTGGGGAAGATGGATGAGGTGATTAAAAAATTCAGGAAAAGGACTTCAAGAACTATGAGTGGATAATACATAATTTGGGTGATAATGGGTTGTTTGAATAAATTGGCTCATTATATATCAATATGAGAGGTAAAATTAGTAGATGAACTATGAAATATATACATTTATGAAAACATGTGGATTTATAAAGAAAATTAATGTGTTGTAACAGTCATATTTTCTCATATAACATCATGGTTTTGGAATTGCGTATAGAAGGTGATGGGTACCCAATTAAATCTTAGTATGGACATTCATCCTGAGACTGAGAGGTAGTTAAAAAGGATTATATTTACATTAAAGGATATTATTTGAGTAGGTATTCTAATTATTTTGCGTTTTTGTATGGTCG
Source organism: Viscum album (assembly GCA_963277665.1). NCBI lineage: Eukaryota > Viridiplantae > Streptophyta > Magnoliopsida > Santalales > Viscaceae > Viscum > Viscum album. Next base: position 912,105,882 of record OY728148.1, read on the forward strand.
TAGGGATGTAGTGGAGTTTACATATAAGAAAAACATCAATTAATTGATTAAAATAGTTTCATATGAGTTTTTTTATAGATGGCCTTATCATTAACCTCTTTGCATTCATGAAGAACTTGAGTATTTAGTTTCTGGGATGATTGTGGTTGAATTTACCTCAAATTGGGTGGAGTTTATTTTTAATCAATTGGCTATTGCTCAAAACCGGAAGTAGTCTTATATTAAATAAATAATACTACATGTGGGGCTCACTATTGGAAGAAAAATTCTTTATTTGTGTCCCCAATACTGGGTAATATATATATGAGGAAAAGTATTTTGGAAATGTGGAACATTGTGCCATTTTATATTATTAAACACATTAGGATGGTGTCCTATTAGTAAAAGATTCATCCCTTATATAATACTATAAACATTATATTCAATGTGTCTCATATTATAATGTATTAACCCTATACTATGCTTGGGATTGACTGTGAGGATATTTTCCCAAAACAAGATGCATATTTTTTGAGTGAACTATTCAAATATTTAACCAATGTGATATGCTTATTTTGAGAAATTTCCTTACTTTTGTTTCATTTCAATATTATCAGTGTTATTTTTTAGATGAAACATTAGAATGAAATATTGAAATTTGGGAGATATTTCCCAAGTTGATCGAGAAGACCTATGGCTACACTTCTCAGGCACATGAAGTCATTAGACAGGAGGGGGGTTTTAACATCCTGAATCTAAAGGTACATCACTCATTATTATTTATTCATATTTATGTTTTTAATAGAATTTTATGAGGCTTGTTATTGGTGCTTGGATAAAAAAACATATCAAGGATAGAAATTAGATACATGAGATGTTCATGTCTGGAATTAGTATTTATGTCATGAATGAATTATAGGATAAACCCATGTATATATTTTAATAAGTTAAAAACATTCAAAATTATAAATTCATATTCATGTCATGAATGTGGTTTTAGGGATTTTATGAAAAGGGGACTCATTTTTTGGTGTATCAGTTCTCCTGAAAATTCATCACATCAGTACATAATTCATGCCATGGATATAGTTTGTTTTAATTGATTTAAATATCGATCATCCTTATATTTTCTCATCCATACCCATCCTACAACATAAAACTGAATGTACACTCCATGTATTTTTTTCTCTACCACACCCTTCTTACTACTCTATTTAACACATGAGCAACTATTAAATCTTGTGAACTCAATCTAGAAAGTTCATCTTTGATCATGATCAATTTGATCCTATTATCCTATATATAAAAATTAGGGTATAATTGTTTTGTTCAGATATATGGTGTTAGGAATGATATAACAAGGGATTTTATTATCATTGAAAAAATTATCTTCAATATACAAATATTTAGTTTCTTGAAAATCACATGGACTAATACCATTATCAATTGAATATATTCTTCACTATGTTGATTTTATTCTAAAATATTGGTGTGTCATCCATATCAGACATAAATCCAGGAAACCAAAACATGTTAAAATAGTAATGTTTCCAGGATCCAGATGTGTATTTGGACATGGATGGTGATTCCATAATTGATTGTAGTTTTTTCATCTGAGAATGGTGTCCCTTAACTTTCATGCATTTCATTTATAGGTTATCAGATGGATATTTGTTGTTCATGTGTATCCCTCAGAATATATTGGTTTATTCTTTTTCAAAATGGGTGTGCATGTCTATAATTATACTTTTCCTTTATTTATTTCATTTGGATAGTTCTATAATGATACATCATCATGGGATGCAATGGTTTTTATTTCATATATTATATCTTCCATTTGTCTGTCTGTTGATGTTGGGGGTATAGGTCAATCCTTGTGTAATATACCTCAAGAGGGATGTGTTAGGCATGAGGTACATATGTATTCGAAAATCTATTAAATAAATTATGATTTATCAATGGTTATAACTATCCCTATCTCAAGGAATATGTGTTGGGTGGATAACTATTTTTTTCTAGTACGGATCCAAACAAGGTATATCGAGCCTCTAAGGACCTAGAATAACATTTGAACATTTTTGATATACTATTATGACCCTCTAATGAAATTAAATTAATTGAATGATATTTTATGTGTTACTCAATTATGTTAATGTTTTTTGGCGGTGTCCTACGGAGTCTTGTACTCACTCCATACACCGGAATTTCAATGAAGTTGTATATTTCATTCTCAAGGCTCCGATGAATATAAATGGACCAATGAGGGAAACTGTGAAGGAAAGAATGAAGATGCAGATGTTATAATTATATTTTGGAATGGATGTTTGAATATTATACCATTATGTTTATGTATTTACATATATTTGGATTATTTATTTTTTGGGTTTTGTATATTCCATTACACACAAATAATTTATGGGTTTTATTTGTTTATGTTGTTACTTTGATTATTATTATTTTATTGATTATTTTTATACCACTCTTAAAATATTCTGATTTTCCCCATGTACTGATGTCATATTCTCACCATGTTTTCCTATAGTTCAATTTCACTAGTCAACAACATATTTTATACAGGGAGTTATGAATGAGGTCATGTGGAACTCCCCGCTTGGACACAATGGTTTGGGTCAGGGTGTTAAACCATGCTTAACCCCATCTAAGAAACTCTAAATATATGAAGTTCCAATATAGAATTCCCTATTTTACAATGCCTATATTTCTATTCCTATTAATTATGTCATTGGTCACATGATTCTACTTGATTCCTCAATTCCAAATAAGTTATTCAAGTGAAATTTAAAATTGGAAACATAAGTACTATTCTCCCAAAAATAATTTTTTTTTCTATTTTTCATTATCCTACCCTACATACCTACCCATTACATCATGATGATACTATTATTATTTAAATTTTGTTATTGTTTTAGGATAATGAATACACATTACATACCATTAACTCATAATTCAAACAAAAATGATGATGCCATCACGTGTTTGTTGATACTACTACCATCCTGATCAACATTTACTATTATAAATAACATGAATACATTATTGGTTAAATAATGGTATTTATTTAATTAATATATAATTTATAACTTTAGTATGATTATTGATAATGTGAAACATTTTTTTACACATATATTAATTTATGTAAAATGAAAAGATCATCAGTGTGTACCTTTGGACTACCACCTCTATGATGTGATCAATTTTATTTTCCATATATATAATGTTTTATTATCATATAAATATCATCATATATAATTATAACCATTAATAAATATTTATAATATCATTATTCAATTGTAATACTATTCTTATGAATGATAAAAACATTGACATTAATACTCACCCATTAATTATATCTTATTGTTATTTGGATATGTTTAACCACCATCATGAATACCACAATAATTTTAATTATATATTAAATGGAAACATAAAATACCAGTATTAATATAATTAATTAATAATAAAATGTTTTTATTTTTTTTCTAGAAATTAAATATTAGTATTTTATATCATTATTAATAAACAACCTTTATTCATTAAAATCTAATGAAACAAACATGTCACCGATTTTGTCTTCATTAATTATAAAAAATATAATGTAATGAAATTTGAAAATTATATATTTTTAAATATAATCAATTCATATAACATTTATAATATATAAGTAATGATATTGGTATAAATGATTGATTGACATAGACACTTTAAAGCATGCATTAAACTGTCAGAATTTGAAACATTAAATAAAAAACATATAAATAATTGATAAATGATTAATAAATGATATTTAATGATAATTATATATTTTTTTAGGTTTTAATAATGTTATAAAGTAGGCTATTATAATTCCAATATTTATGATATTATATAATAATGATATATTGATGAATATGACCGTAAAGTTTTGGGTTTCCCTTCAAAATATTTCATCCTATCACACAAATTTTGTACAATTAACATACATTGTTTTCTATACTGTATAAGCAATATATTTAACACATTAAGTCATTAATATATATTTAATCATGGAATTGAGTTTTCTATTTCATGTCCATTTATACTCTCGTTTTTATTGGAATGTTACAAATGAAGTATTAGTTTTTTCAGAACTCAACATTTTTTCATTGATTTTTATTAACTATCCATGATCCCAATTCTTATATGTTGATATGTTTTGGCCAATTATTATAAAAAATTCAAATTATATTTATTTAATATATATTATTAATTATTTGTGAATAACACATTTATGAATTATTATTACTTTATTGATATTTATATTAATAAGGATTTTTCCTTGACTCTATTATTTTCAAAATTTATAATTTTTACTCCTTTTGGAATTGTTATATAAATTTTTGCCTTTAATTTCTTGATATTATATTTCCTCTCAAAATTTTTTATATGTAATTACTCTCTATCAGTATAAAAATATTATTTGATGCATTTCACTATTCGTAATTGTTGATGTTGGTAAGAATTGGTCTCATTCTTTCTAACTGAGATCTTTTTAATCAATATATTTTTTAAATATTCACTCTCTTATTATCAATTAATATATTGGATTTAAAGTATGAAATAACTTAAAGGATCATCAAAATTAAAATTACATGTTTTCAAAATGATGTTATATTACTCTTTGTATGATGATCCTTCTAAAAAATTGATTCTGAATTACTATAATAGATTTCCATTTTTGATCAAATATTTTATCTTAAAAAGAATCGGATAAACATTATTACATTTTGAATTATATGTTATTGATGAGTCCATATAAAATATAATTTTTCTAAAAAAAATTCATTCTAAATTATTGAAAATGTATTTTGAAAATGATGCATAACAATCAATTTTATAATAATTTGTGAATCTTTTATAAAAACTCTTAATTTTTTTTCAATATTTTTTCCCATTATATCAATAAGAATTCTCATCATTCAAGTAATTTTTTTTCATGAATCACCATAAAAAAATAATGTATTAATTTTTATTCTGGGGTTATTTATTTTTTTGTATTAACTAATATAATTATTGATTGAATTTTTTATGGTCCCATTTTGAGATGTTATGAAAACCATTTTCATTCTATTGGATATTAATGATATTATTAATGTTTTATTTCAACATTATGGAATATGTATACATTATTGATATGTGGGTTATTATATAATTATATAATGAATTGGATTGGGTTTTATATATCCAGATATTAAATGGGTTTTTATTTTTCATACTCAATTTAATAATGGATTTTGAGTTATGATACTGGTGTTAAATATGGAAAATGAGTTATAATACATTAGTCAGCAATGTTTCATATGTGATGATACCAAAATCAATAAAGAGATAAAATTTATGATACCAGAATCAATAATTGATGACCATTTAAGATCCTTGAGTCACTAACTATCCTTGATTAATGTTACAAAATTACTTAATGGGTCATAAGATGTAATTCTTGAGCTATCATGTAATGGGATATAGAATTTTGAGACATGAAACACTATGTATTTTTTTAAGTTGATTAATTATATTCCATAGTTCATAGATATGAAATTATTCTATTAAATATCCAATTTTAATTTTATATATTTATGTTTATGTTTTATGGATCATGAACATTATCTGAGATATTTATTCCATGAAAAATGTTTTTCCATTTCATGGAACACTGCCTTCTATCATGACTTATTGAAAGAAACTCATTCCATGTTATTTTTAATAATATATTTATCCCATGATCATTTTATATCAAATACTTATGAAATAATATAAAATGAAATTATGATTATTTTTCATTTACTTAGAGGTTCATCTCATAACATTTTTTCCATTCCCTATGCTATGAAAATTAGTAAAACATATGAGATGTATATAAGACATTATAGTGTATCTCAACAATGAATAAATGTTCACAAGTATTATAATATTATTTTATTATATAGGAAACCCTCAATATAGTAAAATTTTTGTTATGGTATTATGAGATTATTTGTGGCATTTTAGTTTTAATTTATAAAAATTTTGTAAAATAAACATACATTTATCATGGGTAACCTTATATAGTATCAAAAAAGGTTTAGTTATTTTTTGGTACTTTTGATAGTATTATAGTTATTTCAGGGGTTTATAAGAGATAAACTTAGTAAAAGACATAGGGATAGGTCTACATATAGTATAACATACATTAATTGACATAATGTTGTTATTGTGTGGTTTCATAATAATTTAATATTCCCCTTGATAATATAAATTTGTATTTTTTATAGAATAAATGTATTTACGGACAATGATCATGAATATTTAGGTTAAATATTGTCTCAAAATTAACGTGGTTCATTACAAAGAGTCTTAATTACAAACCTATTTGGACACTACTGAGGGTTATGTGTTTGTGATTCATACATACATTGTGATCCATTATTAAGGATTTAAATTTAAGGTGAGTATATAATTTATATGTAGTTAATATAATGTTCCTAAAATACATATGTCCATAGAAAACCAAATATTTATTGAAGGATATATATTTTAACCCATTTATAGAAATGATGAAATTAATGTATTTTTGGGTGAAATGATGGGGTGAGGAGAGAATATATCTTATTATTTTTTTATATTCATATGATTGAATAATATTATTTTATTTGACAATATAAAAAATTATGGATTTAAATTATTTTTGGGAGTCTATCTTGGAAAATAATCTATAAGGGTATCTATCCATGAACATTTTAAGAAATATATTTTGGATAAAAACTTTCGATGTTATATCTTTGATATGTATCATTATATTTATCATTAGAAATTATATATTGAGGCATGTATTACATTTTAATTCCATTATATTTTTTCTTGAGTATGTGTTAATTAAAACTGAAAGGATATAATTTTTATTGGAGTGGAGAGAATGTAATTTCTTAGTGATTTAGTGTAAAGTACAATTAAAATAAATAATATCTTGTATATAATCATTAAATGAAATACTAAATTATGAAATCTGATAGATAAAAATATTTATTAAATATAATCATTATAATATAGTATTTTAATTGGTTGGTGTTGAATATTTAAACCACAAAATTTAAAATATGATGAAAAGAGAAGAGAAATATTTTAACAGTATGAGTATTCCGTATGAGGATCACCTGTTTGAGCTTGAAAATATTTGAAACAACATGTGTTTTCCTACAAGAAGTCCAATATATTCTCTAACAATTATAGTTTGAGAGAAATATTTTGTGAGATATGTTCTTGCTCATTATATTCACCATAAGATCCATGATATATAAACTTCCACCCATAACATCCACCAGAAGTTATCATTCTATTATGAATTATGTGGATATTGTGTCGGGTTATGTTTCTAGAAACCTGGATAATATAAATATATAATTATTAATTAAAGATATTAATTTATTTATATATACACCATACATTAACAACTTTATCATTTAATTAAAATAAACATTAATTTTAAATAATAATGCTAAACATCATTTAATATATTTGAAAAATTAATAAGATTAGTTAATTTGTGAAAATGTGTTTCCCTAAAAAAATCTATTTAATGCATTATGTTTTTAATATTTTAAAAAACTAAATATATTTTTTAATAATAATAATATCTATTTATCAATAAAAAAATTATTTAGTAGTTGATTAGAAATAAGAATATGATCATTTAATTTTTAAAGAGTCATTTCCAGAAAAAAAAAATTTAGTATATTTAATATGTCCATTTTTTGAGAGAAATTATTAAATTTTATAATATTTATTTAACAAAATGATAATCATTTTTTGATTTATAATTTCAATATTAAATTTATAATATTTTTTATTATAATGAATGGACTTGTTTTTATGTGAACTGTAAAAATACAATTTTCACTCATATTGTATCATCTATGATTATTGCATAAATTTAGAATGAAATAAAAAAATTTCAAACAGTCTTCATGGAATGGAAATATTTTAATAGTAATATTATTTCTACACAAGAGATTTTTGTATTATTAAATATAGAAACTATTGAGAGACTACATGAAACATTTGGGGGGGGGGGGTTGAAAAACGATAATCCTTGGATATCAACCTGAACAAACTTGTTGTCCATGGGATGGAAGTATCCAAGGCTTGAAAAGAACAAAATCTATTTATTTTGAGATATGTTAGAGGTAAGGAAATACCCCACATAATTACTCTCAAGAAAAGTGTGAATAAAACTCTTGTAATTGTTCATTAAATAATATATCTATTAATTTAAAATGTTATTTTGAATTTAGAAAAGTCATGTTTTAAATTTTTAATATATAATTAGTACATTATATTAATAAAATACTATTTTTTCATTATATTTAACATTAGTTTTATCAAGATAGAAATATGTTTTTTCATGATTTAAATTATACATAAAACTTCATTGTGTAATAAAACATAATAAATATCATAGAAATCAACAACAATAACAACATTATTAGAAACTCATATTTTTTACCTAGAAATACTATTCTTTTTAAAATACGACTTTCACAAATTATGTGTGTTGATATAAAAGTTAAATTTCTAAATTTTAGATGTGGTTATTTAATTCTTTTTCCATATTTGGAATCATATTTTTCTAAATTATGTAATAATGGTATTTTAATTTTTAGTCATAACATTAGTTTCCAGGGTAAAAAGTTAATTACCGTTGTGAAGTTAAATTTAGGTAATTTTCTTAACAAAGATTAAAATAGATAATACCTGAAAAAATAACATCCCAAAATGAGTGACTGAAATTTTTCAAAATGAAAATATTTCTTCCCTCCATTTTTTTCTTTTTAATCTAGTATCCATGTTAAACATGTCATCATTTTTTATAAAAATATTTTATTTATAAAAACTCCATTCATTTCACTTATATTTGGGTCATCCATAAACCCTTAAAAACATTATCAAAATTATAATTACTATTGAAATACTACTAGTTTTACATCCCCATGAATTATATTGAAATTACATAAAAATTTAGTGACAAAATGTTTTCCAAATTCCTCATTTTTCATGAAGTACTTCATGAGAAATTCAAAATTCTAAACATAAATATTAATATCACTCTAAAATATTTTCAATTCAACATATATCCTACAGACCTATCATACCAAATATGAAATTAAATCCTCAATATCATCCAAATTTTGATATTTTCATTTATGTTTATTTAATCAACATTATAGACCATTCACTAAAATTCCCAACTAAATGATAATGTCGTCATGCCTATTTGTGGACTACAGCCTACCTGAAAGTTGAAATTTGTTTTATTAACATACATGAAATGACAGATAAAAAATAATTATATAATATGTTACCTATAACATTGTTGTGATTCTTTTATTGATTAAAAGTTCCTACCATTATCAAGTATTATGGATGAAGGAAACCTTTATTCTTGTGCATGTGCGATTAACTACCTCCATAAAGTGATGTATTTCATTTTCTGTATTTGTATTATATTTTTTCATTTTTAACCATATTTAAATATAATTTATAATATTTATAAAATCTTAACAATATCATCATTCTTTGATGATAAAAATATTCAACCAAAATAACCCCTTTCTAAATCATTTTCACCCATCAATTATTTCATTATCTTGTTTGTGTTGTTGTAACCACATACATGATAAATGATATAAATTTTAATCATGGAGGAAAATTAAAGCCTAAATAATGGTATTATTGGAAATAAATGACCAAATAATATTTTTAATCTTCGTTAAATGTAATATTTTTTTTAAAATTATAATTAATAAAACACCTTCATTTATTAAAAATTGTTGAAAAACTCCTAACCTATTTTATCTTAATGAATGATAAAAAATACAATTTAATGAAATTATAAAATAAAAAATATTTATAAATATAATATTTATTTAACTTGAAAAATTTAATATTATTTTACTGGGTATAACTAATGGGTATTGACATCAACGCTTTAATGCATTCATGTGACAATTAAAATCATTAACATGTGGCGGTGAACAAAAACAGTAAAAAAATAAATGGTTATAAATGATTATAATTCTAGATTATATAGTTTTATAAATATGAATAATGGTTATAAAAAGTTATTTAATCTTTTTATATTTATTATACAAGATATTAGATAAATTTTTTGGAAAATGAAATTAATGTTAAGTGTTTATTGTCAAAAAATATCCACCTTTTAGACATGTAATTTATTATTTACATACAAAATTTTATATTGTGTATAAACATCCAATTAAATCTTTTATATATTATTTATTTATTTATTATTTTAATTTAATGTTTAATAATATTTTCAATCGTTTGAGTTTTATTTAGTTGAATTTTACAAAAAATTAATGGTATTTTATTACCCTCATTACTTTCTTTGTGTTATAATGATGAATCGTGAACCCAATAGTTTTTGAGTTTATATATTTTATCCTATTAATATATAAAATCATAATTAAAATATTTTTTATATTTATTTATAGTTTTTATCCTAAAAAAATTTCTATTGTATTATTAATTAATTGAAAATGATATTCATTAGGGGTTTTTTATTTACTCATCTTCATTGCTTTTCTCATAATTACTCTTTTTTAAAAATAGATTTAAAATATTCACATATTTTTTCCAATGTTGATATTTCATTTTATTTCCACCTTAGTCTTTCAAAAATTACATTATATAATAAAAAATATATTATTTAATGTATTATGTCATTTTCAATGCTCCATTATTGAAGATTCCTTTTTAAAATTGATGTTTACCAAAAATCACTTTACATCCCCATAAATGAATATTAAATGATACATGTAACATCATCATATATGAAAATGTTAAAAACAATTTTTAAAAAGTAATTTATTATTTCCCTTCAATATTCCAATTTAACTAAAAACTGATTATTTAATTATTAATATTATTTCTTTTTTTAGGAAATACCTAAAAAAGAATTATGAAATCATCTATGGGGTGGATTATTTTTTGGTTTCAAAGGATCTAATTATTGAAATAATTTAATCAGATTTTTTTTTGAAATATTATGAAAGCCATTATAGTTCCATGGATTGTTTTAGATAACATTAATAATTGATTTAACATGACTCATGTATATATGTATGATTTTTATTATGTTAGTTTACCATACTCCAATTCATTAGTCAAGGTTTTATATCTCATGAGATAAAAAATGGGTTGTAGGTTATGATAATCAAGTCCAAAATGGAATAGGTGTTATGATAATCATTTACGCTTTTGAATCGTGACTTATGATACCTGATTCATCAATGGACCACGAGGTATGATATTTGAGTAAAAAATATTCCATGATTTATGAAATTTGAGTAATTAATGGACTTCAATCATGACACTCGAGTAACTAATGGGATGCGATTTAATATTTTATAGTCACTAATGGGTCATGTGATGTAATTATTGATCTATAATGTAATGGTTTATTGGTTTTTCAATACCAATATAGAACATAATGTTTTAATATTATTATTTTTTACATTGTTTTTATTATGTTTTTATTCAATGAAATTAAACATTATAATAACTTCTATATATTTCTATCATCTCTAGATCATTTATATTATTTCTCACACTTATATAAAGATACAAGATTATTAATTTCAAATTACATGGAATTTTATAAGAAATTTTGGAAAATAGAAACTGTTTCGTGTTCATTTTACTATTATTTTTATTATAAGGTAATTTTTTCTCTATCACTTATTATATAGAATGGGATGAAAAATTGAAGATTTTTCACCTTGATGAAAATTTGTGAACACCCTATTCATACGTTATCAGACATCAAGGTAGTAGGATGAGTATAACGTATGGTAGGTATATAAGAGAATAATTCCTTGCTCAATTATATAGATATAACCACAAGTGGTGTAAAATATGTTTCTTATATATAAAATCCACAATGACAATAATTAATTTGGTTATAAAAATGTGATATTATTTTTATATCTAATGTTTAACATTTTGAAATGATATTTTATAAGGAAAAATTTTGTTTTCATTGCCTAACTTATTGAATAGGACTACAGTTCACTCTAGGTTTTTCAATATGGAGAGATCCATGATAATTATATTTTCCAAACTAAAGCCCAATCATGCAATTATTAAATTTAGTAAGAGAATATAAATATTACGAAATATAATAAATTTATGATAAATAATGTTGGGATAGTTTAACACATTATAGAGACACCAAAGGGGGTGTCACACCTGTAATATTTATATAATTATGTTTCCCTATATTTATATATATATAATATATCCATATATGGAATCTGTAATTTTATAATAAAAAACATAATGTTCCCAATAAAATTTTTTGATGCTGAAAAGAGTAGCTAAATTGGAGTGACCCTTCAATAAATTTTCTTCTAAATTATGCACTATGTTTTTATTGAATGAAGACACTATCAAACATTTAATCACCCCTCTCCTATAAGAATTGCATGTATTTGAAAATAGGGGAAATGTTATTTTTATAATATTTGATCCCAATATTGGTATCAAATTCCTATTATGTGTAGTATAAATATAAGGAATAATTTTTTTCCCAATATTAAAAGTTTATACAATCATAAATTTATCATATTAAACCTAGTGATATGAAGTTAAAATCGTAAAATTATCTCCCATTAGTTTATTATAACTCTATATTTGTATTATATTGTGTGCCACTATTTTATAAAATGATTACAATCATGGACCATGAATGATCAATTTATCTGTGGGATAATTCTATAACATTTTTTGGACTTCATATGTGATTAATTATTTTTAATAAGCAATTTATACTTTAACCATGAATAAAATTTTCATACCTTCCAAATAATTATTGTAATTATTTTATTCACATACTATATTTCTTCAATATTTTGACCTTATTAAGGATCATAACATTAAACTTTCATATTACTTCTAGAATTCAAGGGTTTTTTAGAATCTGATGAATTAAAATTTTATCTGGATATAATCTTATCTTTCTTGTATTTTTCATATTATACCTCAAAACTATGATATTCAATATTTTTTATTATTTATGAACATATTAAAGATCCTATTGAATAACTATTCATCTCTTAAAATCAATTTTTTTATAAATTTATTATCAACAACTCACACACTCATGAATATCTTCTTAAAAACTATACATCAAATTCTACAAATTGGTACAGTATTGAAGTAATGTGATATATATATATGAAATTTTAATCAAAATTTTAAACACTAATCAACTCATTTATCTATTAAGACTTATATGAACATCATATAATTACATCATCAATATTTATAAAAAACATTGAAACAAATATCTTTTAAATATAATTTAATATTTTCTAGAGTCATCACTTTTAACATGTGATATTCATTTCATGATGTATATATCAACAAATTCAGTCATAAATTTCAAACACCTCATATATTTGAACCGTGATGCTTTCTATTTTTTCAATTAATATCAACTTTAATAAAATTGATATTACATTAATATTCTTCTTGAGCTTCCATTCTTCATGTCATTATTAATGGTCATTATATGAAATATTGATTATTTATTATATAAAAAATATATATTATCTCTACACACTACATAATATCATGATAAATTCAATTCAAAAACATTATATTTTTTTAAACATACTTATTATAAATATTAACCACCTTTATCTCCTATATTTACTTTTGGACTCACATAACTGAACATAATGCTTCTTCTATTCTTATTCAAATTATAGATCATGGTTTATATTTCCTATTAATTTAATTTAATATGTAATGTTTAGGAACTGCATCATCTATATTAAGTATGTATTATTGTATCCTGTATTCTATGATGATTTTCACTTTGAAAGATCAGCACGACATAATATAATCAATTCATCTAAATTTTTACATAGGAATATCATCAATATATCTAGTAGATACACATTATGTGTGTATATGGTCATTGTTAGAAAGGATTTCAAATATATGGGTTAATATAATTTGATGTAGAACATCTATAATAACTCTACAATGTCGTTGAAAAAATCATACTCATGAGATATCTAGACTCTCATATTCCATCATCCCTGGATAAATAACCTTTTTTAATAATTATCCATAGAATTTTCTTTTTGTAATTGAACATAGGTAAATTCATGATATAGGAAAATACCACCAATAAAAAATTTGTAGGCCTTTTAAATATTATACAATTTTCATTAAAAAATACCATCCATATTAATCAATTTGAAATAAATATAACCTTCAGAAATTAATTCTCAAAAACATACTTACAGACAATATTGACAATGAACAAATGAACTTCTAAAATTATTAGATTTCTTCCCGAAATAGTACTCAAATTATATATATATATATATATTGATTATATAATATATAAAATATCTATATGTAACATTATATATAACCCCAAATAGGTATAAAAATTATCAAATATATGGATCATTCTTATTGTTGATAACTACAAAACATAATACACAAAAACATTCTAAATAAGAAAATGAGAATTTAATCAAATATCGTGAACATTAGCTCAAATCCCAACAATCATTTTAATCCAAAAAATTACGATTCCATATTAAAATTATATTTTTGAAAATAATAAGAATGGTATTCCAATATTTTTTATCATATTCTCACATTTAGATTTATATCCTCATGTGATATTTACATAAAAATGTAACCATATGATATATCACTTCCATTTCATCATATCTCTCAAACAAAATTCATTATACTAAAAGGAATATATATATATATATATATATATATAATTTTAATATTATTGTATTGTTATAATAGAAAAAATATATACCCAAAATTTGAAAATTATTAATCCAATCATTAGAAGTAGGGGTTTAGATGATTATGTAGACACAAGTCAAATAAGATTTTGGATGTGTCGACTATAAAACACTAGAAGATAATAAATGTGATGAGTATTTTTTTGAATCGTGGATTTCATTATAGGTATATGTTGAATAAAATTTATATTGAATAATCATGTATAATTATATTTTAATAATACTATATATCATAATCTATAATAAAAGAGGTAACATAAACTAGTACGATTGATGATAGAAATCAAGGGGGAATTTTAAAGGGTTCTTTTGAGGTTGTGGTTCAATTTGGGTTAAAACATAAATACAAATAAAAATAAATATAATTTGTCATATATGTAAATAATATTTATAATTGTTTTTATATAATAAATATCATATATAATTTTATATGTTTATCTATATTTGAATCAATCATAGAAAATTAATGAATATATTTTGGAAAATAAATATGTGTAATTATATATTAAAGGTTGTATAAAATACATTATTATAATATGTGAATCATTTTTATAATTTTTTTATGTAATATTATATATAACCACTTAAAAAACAACCATATATGTTTAAAAACCAGAATATTCCATGTTTAAAACAGAACAATTTTATCAATAAAACATATAATATGATTTTATGCTGTAAAGGATTTAAAAATAGGTATAATTAAATAATGGAAATCAAATAATACATGACATGATGATTTTTAAATAACACAATCATATATGTGGAATCATATATAATATATTGTGTAGTCATTTTATATAAATACACTATAAAAATGATCTAATGATTTATCAATAATATGATCAACTATGAGATGCATATGATGGATATATTATGTGCAATAAAAAACTATTCCCCAAAATCCCACATGATGTATGGATGCTAAAATAATTTTGTATCATGATTTGTTGTTATCATGAAATAAATTTTGGGTGTTTCCAGCATTTCAAACCATATAGAATAAAAAAATTTGTAGATCGTTCATAATTGTTAAGGTTTTTTATATGTAAACTTTTACCTATAAGGGTAGTTATAAACATGATGTTACCAATCATGAATATATTTTGTAAATAATCAATCCATCCAGGTATTTTATTTTATCTCATGTGTTTTTGCTAACATGCTCAAATCAATGATCTATTAATAATCACTCAAGGAAAATCTCAATGAATTTGTAATTTATATATGTAATGATATCCTCAGTGGGATATGAATTTCTATAGGTCATATATCTAGATACTAATTTTTTGTGGCTAGAATAATTCTTTCACATGATGCGACCTATGTAAGGTAAACTCAATATTTGAATGTGGGATTCATCATTAACCATGATTAAGGTGTAAAATTATCATTCATACGTATGGGTTAGAGTTTTTAGGCTGATTTGGGATTAATGAAATCCCTTAATTCTATAGTTTGTTTCCTTTTATATTGGACTCCACGTGAAAATGGAGGATAATAATGAGAATGCTATATTTATCATATTATTTATATATTAGTTCATCTTGGTCTCTTAATAACCTTGGTTAATCATTTTTTTATATCTCCAATGGATGAAAATTTTTATTCAAATATTGAATATGATAAATTAAAAGTATTTTTTTATATGTGTAAAACAATTATAAATTATTGCATTATTTCTCAAAAGAGTGGAACTACTTATATATGTTCTATTTTTTATTAATTTTGGCTCTGTCAATGTTGTAGAGAGAAAATTAGGTTACATATTTAATTAGGAAACAATTATTGATCAATTGGTTAATTATTTTTGCCAAAAAAATGAAATTGAATTGTATGAAAATTTTGAATAATACATGGCATTGTGACCAAAAAGGATTATTTTCCAAACATGAATATATTTATACAAATTAATAGTCTAAACACAAAAGAGAATTCAGTATTTTATAAAGTGGAATATATTTTTAATTCTAATAAAGGGTGTAACATGATTTTTCAATTGATAAGTCTCTAGGATTTGGATTGTTGAAATCAACATGATCATGATACCACCCTTATGTAGTGAATAAATTTTAGAGAATGAATAATATATGAGCATATTTACATTTCCTTTACTATTGATGTAACATAGATAAAGAAAAAAGATGATGCTCCCGTAGTATAGGATACTATAACTATGAAATATGATTTTGTTTTAATCCATGATGAATGGTATATTTTGAGGGATCAGTTGATATATATTTATAATTTAATGGATTTCAACAATAAGTGAAAAGGGAAAATAATGTTATAAATTTTAAAGTTAACTTTTAAAGATGAATATTAGGTGAATATATGGATAAATTTAATTGAAAGAAAAAATTAATTATTCTATAAGTGTTAAAAGATTGTATATATATACGTGATGTTCAGATGGATAATCGTATGCAATAAGATAATATTGATATGGAAAAATATTATTATCTTTCTAGTCCCAGCAATATATGAATCAATTTCTAGATGTGGGTGTTTAATAAACATTGTGTACAAGGAAGATTAAACTCTTTAGAATTTATTCATATTTTCAAAATATAATGTTAAAAAGATACTATGGGTTAGGGTATATATTTCACACAAATATATCTAGAATGGTGGTGAATGAGAAATTTATATATTAAAATCATGTTGATTCTAATCTATCTATGTATTTTTATTAATACATTCAATTGTATTATAATTCATGTCACAATAAATATTCATATGTTGAGATGTGTATTGATAAATTAATTTAACTTAACAATTAAATGATCTATAATATTGATAATACATTATGAACTAATCCAAATATGTAGTATAAATACCTTAAATGAAAATGAATTTTTTAAATAATTTTTCGATAAATTATTTTTATATATTGTTTTGTTTCATTGAATCCATTATTATATTTAAGTGTTTGATAATAGTTTCATGTAAAATTTATTCTCTTCAATGATTCATCTAAGTGAACTAATTTTATATGATTTCTATCTTCTATTTCTATAATCATACCAGTAGAGCCTTGTTTTGAATCTATAATTGTGATGGATCTTGGTTAAATTATATCATTAATGATATGGTAGTTGGTTTGGGTTTTGTTCATATATATGGTCCTAATATTCTCCTTGAATTAAATATTTATGGTAATGAATTCAATTTAGTTGAGGTTCTTATATTATTGATTTGGCTTTAAGTTGACTGTTATTTCTGAGGGAGGTTTAATAGATATAGGATAATCATGTTTCAATTTTGATGAAAATTATATCTTCTAATTTTGAACTAACGTGGCTAGTATTATTTCAAATAATGAGATAATTTATATTACATTGGAATCATGTTAGGGTTGTAGAAAATAATTGAATTGCTACCCAAAACATTTGTTTATAAATATATTGTAAAAATGTTGTTGAATGTTGTTGACATTTAGGATTGATCCTCAATCAAGATTGGTTGTGGAACATTATAACTAATGAATGGATATTGGAATTTACATGTAGATGTCATGTGGTTAATTATACATTTGGGTGGTATTTTATTCTTGTAATATCATTGGGTATGTATTCCTTATAATACTTCACATTCTATTCTAAAAATACATTTCTTAATAAATTTATCTTTCTCCATTGATTCGTTTCCACAACTATATGGACTGAATAATTATTGTCTATATTTTGTATTATTTAAATTTTATACAATTTATTAACAATATATATAAATTTTAAATAAATATAAAAACATTAATTATTTAAAAAGTAGTCATTTTAAAGTGACAAATATTTTTTCTAGAATTGAATTTATTCACATCATTCACATTAAATATTTATATATTTCTTCACACGCATAAATGCGTATGTATTAATTATTTGACCACTATATAAATATATTCCAAACATTATAAAATTCATTGTATAATAAAAAAATAATAATAATATATTCATAAATAATATATAAATTTGAAAATAAATATATATAATTAGACATCAAACATTGGAAATAAATTAAATTTTAATTATGTATATATATGTGTGTGAATTTTATGATGACAAACATGAGGGGAAATTTTATTTCTTTTACTGGAGTTTGATAATTAATATCGCAATGTTTAGAGTCTATAAATCACTACAAATGATCATGATATAAACTATTTTATTGAAGAAAATTATATTTTTTGGATAAAAATCTAAAATTACACATAAATTTTAGTCTAAACATGTTAAGGATGAATAATTCAAAATGTGAACGGAGGCTCCAAAAAATTATATTTATGATTTGGAAAATTAGGTAGAATAGTAATGATTTTAACCATGGATAAAATGATACAAATTCTTTTTCAATGTTTATGATTTTGTAAAATTTTCATATAAATTATGAAATCATTTATTATTTATATAATTTATTAATTTCATTTCTTCATATTTCCAAAATCATTCATCAATTTTAAGTAATTAACATACCTATTTTATATCTCTTATTTGAACAATGGAATTTTGAGGACCATTATATAGTAATTTTAATTTTTATTGACGGTAATCCCATATCAAATTCTTCTTCCACTAGTATTTTATAATTTATCATTTTCATGAAACAAACCCTGATCAATTTCCTAGTTATTTTATTTTAGAGTTTTGATTAATCATAAGGAAACATTATGAATATTATGAATTTTTTATTGGAGTGTTGAAATATTTTACTATAGTGTTAATATAAGTATTTACTTTTGATTTTAAGAGATTTCATTCTTATTAGTAAGTATAAATTTTTGAGGATATATATGAATTTTTTATTTGAATCATTGTTAATGATATTTTGATTTTTTAATTAGATAACAACTAGGAGATGTGTTGATAACCTTACTATTTTTTGCATAAATTAATAATTTTTTGTTAAAAAAGTGGGTTCACTCATTTTAAATATTTTTTGATAATCTAAATTGAATTATATATAATAAAAAATATAATTTCTTTTAAATTATATTATATTTATTCTATTAATGTATTCAAGTTTCAAATATTGTTAGGCTCTCAATGTAACATTTTTCCCCTTCTTAGTTTATTACTTAATTAATTGTAGATATCAGTGATACTTGGGGGAGGACTAGAGCAAGACATCATTTGATGGAAATTATAAATCTGGAAGAAGAGGGAATGCACGCCATGTATTATTTACATGAAATGTTTTATAGTTTCATGACATGTAAAAGGTTTGTTCACAAGATATATTTTTAGGGATTTAAATAATAAAAAAGTGATTATTTTTTTATAAAACCTAATACCATAAGTTTACACAATGTGAATGTGAATTGAACACCTTGTAACTCTCCTATAAGACATGATTATAAGGATTCAGATCACATAGGTTTTCACCAAACCCAACACCCACTCTCCCATTCCAGGTAGTAAATGATGTTTCCCGGTGGTCACTTTAGTTTCCTTCAATTGGGATTGATCAATGGATTCCTGTTATTAATCCTTAACATCACATAATCAATCCATGGTGATTTATCTCCTCATTATCAAATGTTTCCATCCAATTTTATTTGGAATTCACTGTCTTGAGGTGGTCTAGCTTGGGTTATGTTTTTGGGCTACGTTTGATTGATTTTTTGTTGTGGTTTAGGTTGATCTATAGTTTATTGTGCTGTGGTTATATTTTGTAATAATTTTTTCATCGCCCAGCAATGAGTGGAATGATCAAAAAACGTTCTTGAGGAATGGGATCCAATTTATCACCATTTTAACCTGCCACATGTGGAAATTTCATAATTTTTCACACTTTTTGGTTAATTGTAAGTGTCCGAGGAGTCATATAGTTAATTAGAATGTGCGAATATGATGTGTATGTGGAGTTATTGTGTGTTTTTTTTATTTATTATTTTTTTCGATGTTGTTATGCATTCATATTTCCAATTATAAGAATAACGGTTTTGGGAAGCCTTGATTTCATTAATTTTGACATATATGATGGGCCATGATGTATTGTTTCGTTATTTTAAACGGAATAAAAGTATAAATAACACATATTTTTATAATAATTTTTCATTTATTGATATCTAGGTTATTTTAAAACTCGTTTACTAATAAAAAGTAGTGATGTCATTAAGCCCCTACATATATGTGATTTTGGGATATATTGTTCTTGTGTGTGGTAGTTATTTTTTTGGTAGATTTTACAGGACGTGGTTTTTGTAAATTGATGTTTTTTTCCATCATGGTTGTTTTGAATGTTGGGAAGTGATGTGATTCTTGGTTATCATGGATATTATGTGGGTATTAGTCTGGTGTGGAAAAATTGAAGTGTCTAATTGGTTATGTTGCAGTTGTTGTGGTATGTGGTAGTTTTAGTTGTGCGATGGATGACATGTGTGTTTTTTGTGTTATGATATGTCTTGGGTATTGTGACATGATGATGATTGTGGTTGTGTGGGGTAGTGGAGATAGTTTTTTGGTGTGGTTGTGTTAGTTTCCTAGGTAGTAGTGGAATAAATTACCATATTGATTGAAATTAATAATTGAATAAGATGGAAATTGAATAAAATGGGGTATAAATTGAAATGTCATTAATGAATTAAATTTAATTCGATGAATTTTATGAGTGGTGTATTTTAAAATGAATATTCCAATTAATTAATGAAGTTAAACTTTTATTATGAAGTGTAAAATGTGGTGTGGCTTGTGTGGTGGTTGTGTGGTGAGTTTTGTATAGTGGTGGCATCAGTTATGATCAATGAGGTATGGTATTAGGTGGTAATGTGGTGTCTGGTATTTTTGTTAATGTGGAAACTTAACTTGGGTATTGTGCAAAATCTATATTATATGTATGTTCATGTTATTTTATATGCGCCAAGTCAGAGTTAGAAAATCTTACAAATCCTCAAATGCTCTAGGTTTTGGGTGTTTTCCCAAACAACTAGGATCGTAGACATATGGATTTATTAGAACCTATCCCTCACTCTTCCTTATATATTTATGTGTTTTCATTGGTGTTTTCATGTGATATGTTACATGTTTTCCCTCGTGTCTTCAGGATAAGATATGATGTGTGGTCCCTCGTATCTTCTGGAAGAGCTGTGATGTGTGCTCTAGATTTTCCTTGAGATGATATATAATGTGTCGTCCTAAGATACATTGTGACGAGAAATACTGTTGGGTGATGTGTGACCCATGTGTATGTGGGGGGATGTGATTTCATGTGTGGCACAAGTGCTTGTGGGAAAGATGTGAAACGGTATGTGTTGAAGGGACGAGAGAATATAACATTATTCATTGGTGCATGGGAAAGGAATGTTTTGGGGGAAGAGGTAGAAGGTAACCATTATTTATTACAATATCAAGATTATATTTTTACATTGGATGTGTGATTTGTTGACGGTTCCACAATAGGGATGGATTTGGATTGTTCACCCATTTTTTTATTTTTAATTCTACTAATTTTCTCCGGTGCATTAGAATTTAATTTTCACATATGCTCTAGAATCCTAGATTGTATCCTTAATGACTATGCATGTTATTATAACCCTATGTATATAAAATATTTTCACATTTACACATGGAAATTGTGGAATAAAATAGATATTATAATATAGGTTAGAGTTTGTTGCAGAATAGATTTCATAGACTATATTTTTGGTGTTTATATTGGATAATTTTATATACACCAGTTTAATTTACTCAACCATTATAGTACGGTTTTTGGATTGCCTTTATATATTCTATTATAGTTTTTTTGGGTTTTATATTCTCTCTCCCAACCGTATTCATTTACAGAGGGTAATGCACCCCATATTGTGATATATATAATTCACTTAGTTCTAATCACCAAACCTATGCCAACTATAGGTGGGTCCAAGGGGTTATTTTATCTCTCCCTTTATTGTGAAATATTTTGTGGTAGGGGTAACTATCACAAAATCATATTAAATTAATTCAAAAAATTTATAACTAAGGTTAAGTGTTATATCAAATCCGTGAATTAAAAAATTATGTTGTATTAGATAATTATATAACCTCATATTATTTTGATACATGTAATGATTTTTTGGTTTTTTGCTAGTTTTGATTCAAAGTAAAATGGTTTTAAATTTTTTTTTAAATAAGTAATGTTAAATTGGGTGGGATTTGATATCGTTTCATTCTTTTATATATCCTACGGATATAATGAGTAGTTTTCAAAATGAGTTTACTTATGATACATGTAAAAACACATTTCTAAGTGATGATATAAATATCTTAAATTATAGAATTAGTTAAATATATTTAGAAATTTTTGTCATTGATGTATTTTAAAAAAAAAATTTAAATATATTAAATATTAATTTAAATTATTGGTTGTAGTGAAAATTAAAAATGTATAATTATTTTAATTATGTTTTAAAAAAATTATATTTGTTATAAAATGAAAATTTATTTTTTTTAACCTTGAATATCATATTTCTATAAGTTGAATCTTATTTATTTATGTTATTTATGTGTTAAATAATTATTTAATGTGAATATGTTTTATCATTATTTATTTTTATGTCATTGTTTGGTTTACTATTTTTTCATCTATTATTTCAAATGTTTGTGTTTTTTGGAAGGCCTGTATAAATGATTAATTGGTATTCAAGATGTGTTAAAAGTTATTCCCATAAAATGTATTCAAGGTGTATAGTTTGGGTTAGAAGGCCATAAATTTTATATATTTAATTTTAGTTTACTACTGATTATAGAGTAAAATTGATTCATTATGGTTTTTGAAAAAATATTGGTGTTTAATGCATAAATAATTAGTCTAGGTATTAATAGAGGGTTTAAGAATTATGCATGATCTAAAATGCTGAATGAATATTATGGTACACTATTGGGGTTATAATGAAAGGTAATCACATTTCTATACATGCTTATGTTTAAGTATTATAAATCATAGAAAGAATAATATTACACCTCATATATTTTTTATTTTATTATTCATTTGGTTTTCAACAAAATATAAATTTACTATGGGTTTGAAATGATAATCATAGTAATATGTAATAATGTTTCGTTGAAAATGAAAATTGTATGGTTCATGGTATAACTTGTGATTTTTAAAATATTCTATTGAGATATCTTTAATAATTTCAATTAGATGGATTTCCGAGATTAAATCATGTATTTATAGAAATTTGGTTCAATAACAAACAAATTTACCAATAATGAAACAGATCAAACAATCCTATAATATGCATGGGGATAATGATCATTTATATGGTATAAATATTAAATTATGATCAAATTACATATGAATATAGCCTAATTTTTTACTATGATAAAAATCACCAAACATAGTAAAATAGAGTGATTATTGATGAAATATATGACTTATATATGTATAAATATCTCAACAGTATATGATAAAATAATCAAACTAATAATCAATTTGTATTAATACATCAAATATATATATAATTATTTTTGTATAAATGTGAATAAAAATGATGTCATCATTACAATAAAGACTCCAACCCATCAAATACCATTTATTTAATTGCAGTCCAGAATTCAATATCAACTATCAACTATTATATATAATAAGAATATTCACAGGATAGGAAAATGGATTTATACACTTGTGTGGTTGATCCAAAATAATTATTATGTTTTTCCTAATTATTAAGGAAACAAGAATAAACAAGTATTAACATTGTATATCTTTAAAAATGAATTTTTTCTATCTTAATACTCATACCACTATAGAATCATATAAAATAATATTTATATTTTTTTCTTGTAATGAAACACATAACTCACCATCATCCTACTCAATAAATAATGATGAATTTATATATATAGGCAATACTAATATTTATAAATATATCAACAAATTACACCAAGATTTATATGTACTAATTACTCACAACCCAATCCAAATATAATTTCATAGGAAACGATGTTTTGGTAGTTCACTCAAGTTATTAATTTGGTCAATAGACACCCCTATTAATAAATGTTTTATTGAATCCACAACACATGTGTATGGAACCTAAAAAATTTTAATAACATATTGAAATAAAATTAGATCATATCACTTCCCATCATAAGTTTTTTATATAGTTATTCAGTAGGGATCCACCACATTTCAACACATGGGATGTAAACCAATAGATAATATGAATCTATGAGAGTACCATTTCATTTAGTGTGCCTCAAAACCAGATTTTTCGGACATATGTATGTATTTTTATAAATTTTTGTGGCAGATTATGGGAATGGATGCATGGATGGGGACTAGAAGGGACTAGAAAATTTAAGTTTAGGAATGACCTTCTCATAACAAAAATGCTCAAGGAAGTGATCATAATGGGACGTGACGGATGGGATGATCCTCATTGAGGCTTTCTATGTATCCCCATGGTAGGGAATCAATGTACACATAGTTCTTGAATGTGGGTGATGGAATAAGCTAGTACACAAAGTACATCTACCCGAATATATATTGGGGCTTACGTGTGGTTAGAAGCACATTGCAAGAGAGACACTATTGGTTGAAGGAGTGTGAATTCAGTGTGTGGATTATGCATGGTTAGAAACCTGGGAACTGGTCTGACACCACATAGGGGGATTATCAAGGATATTGGACCCACAAAGCGGAAAATGATGGTTACGAGTTATAGGGGTTGAAACTCATAGAGGCTTCCCATGTACCTTGCCTAGGAGACATGGAAAAAACCCACGTTTTTAGAATGAATATAGTTAGATGTAATGTGGTATGAATGGGGCATATAGTTTAACATGAAGTGAGAAGAGGGTAAGATGACCATAATTGGTCAATACAGATATGTGATGGGATTGAACCTCAGAGAGGCACTTTGAATACACTGCCTGAATAGGGAAAGGATCAGAGTCCATGTAGTTCGGGAAGAAGGGGGAAAAATTACACACGAAGTCATTCCAAAGAGGATCTCTTAGATGATGCTTATTCTAATCCCACGTGAGTCATTCTCAATGTGAGGAACAAGAGGCAATAATGACCTGACGACCGCATCTCAAAAGATTCATATATGAATAATGGAGTGGGTCTTATTCATGGTTATTATACAAAAGAAATAAAGGATGTGACTTAATTTGGTAGGGAGGATTGATGCGCAAGGAGGGTTTCTAGACATATGAGGAGGATATAGCTGTCGTACATAAATAATCCCATAAAAGGGTAATGGGGCTTACATAGGGACTTCCAGAGGTGCGCTTGGATATAATTCTCAGAGTGGTAAGAGAGTGATAAGGAGTTTGTGACCATCCCACTAAAAGACCTCAACTGAATTGTTGCTTATATGGTGACCACAATTTAATGTCATGTGTCGAGGATGTTGGTGATTGTTATTTTAATGTTTTGTATCTTGGAAAACATGGATTCTTTCCTCACCACTAAGACATACATAATTGGATCACATTAACCCCTATTAAAGTGAATGCATCTACAATGAAATATGGAGATGGGGTTATGAAGATATCCATTGAGGGGCTCACGCTAGCATGAGTATGCGAGGAAGAAACATCCATTAGCATTCCTATGAAAATAACCACGAGGTAAATCAATGAAACTAGAATCACTACTCAAGGTATTTTAAAAAACATTATTCAATCCTAGATGGCCACATAGAAGAAGGTTTCACAAAGTAAGAGGACTTTCAAAGAGTGTCCTTACAATGAATATAGGATCACTGAGCACATGGGATCATAGATCACCAGGGCTCATAGAGCACTTGGCATCATAGTGCACCATGCTTCATAGAGTATGCAGCTTCATAGAGATTAAGGCCTTACAAAGCATAGGTCCTCCTAGAGTACATGGATTCACAAATAATTGGGATTCATAGAGAACAAATTCTTGTATAGTATTTGACATTACAAAGAGTATAATGTTTCAATATATAGTGTCTCGTCCTAATCATGGATAACTCATGTTTTTTAGAGTAGTTCATGAGGCATGAGTGATTTGAAAATTCACGAGTTCCCAAAAGGGTCTCCTTACATAGTGGTGGTAAATATGATTCATGAAGGGAATCTATTATTGAAACATGGGTAGATCTGACTGTGGAAAATCGTATTCGCAATGCCCATGTGTCGTAAATGATTTTTTTTCTGGATGGGTGGTTGAGAAAATAACACTTCGTAATTTGAGAATTCTGATGGTGAACAGTTGGGATCCAGATCTTTTGGAATGGGGGGATCCATATATTTGTAGTATCTAGGGGATGTAATGATTTTAGGGTGAACTACAAAGAAAAATTATCTTGGCCATCAGAAGTAGATTTCATCATGTTTCTTAGAGTCACAATGTCAACCTTCATCCCCTCCATGGAGCATATGCTTTCTCCAAACCCACCGCGGTGGTCGTAGAGGCTACAATATTGTTCAAAGGACTCATGGATGAGACTTACCATTCCTCCATGGCATAGATTATATTGTTAATTTCATCACAACTACATATTCGACTGTCACTTTACTTTGTGGTGGGAGCATAGAAAGACTCAGTTTTGTGTCGATCTCACTACTAAATGGCGTGGAGAAGGGTCATCCTTTATGAGGGTGCTTCAGGAAGTTTCCCCTTTAGACATAGTTTGTTTTTCTTTGCTAATTTCCCCATACAAATATTTTGTCACCAATATAGATGTAGTAAGATATATGAAATATTTTTAAAAATTCATTACAAAAACATCCTAAACTTATTTAGTTCGATCAAGGGCATTTTGTTTGTTCATTTGGAGATAAGAGTTAATCTACATATATGTTCTATTGAAAAATATACAACATTATATGGTGGATATTTAGGTTACTCTTTGGGAAATACGTAATTATATTATCTTACAATGGGAATTCTATCTAGGTTAATGAATTCAATTTTCTCAAATATTTTTGGAATAGTATGATTATTCAGGGGTATCAATACCCACAATGTTGATGGAATTTTTAGAGGAGATTCATGATATTCCTTTCATTTTTAAAGAATATTATGATGGATTGGAATATGAAAAATTATTTTAATTTCATAATATTTGATGTGTTTTGTACATAATGAGATTGAATGCATTCCTAGTATACAATTCTATTCCTCCTAGAGAAGGAATATATGATTCACTTGAAGAATCACACCACATATGCATACTAGGGAAGATTACAATACATTGGTTATAATAAAAACACCACTATGTGTTTTCATAGGTATCCCTAAATATTGGTTTTAGATATTTGATTCAATATTTCATGAATACATTCATGATTTAAAAGAGTGATGAGTTCTAGAATTGAAAAAAACTTTTTGGATTCTTGAGTGAATAATAAGTGTTCCTTCCCCGAATTCATTCGCATGTTTCACATCACTATTAGTGATGGAATATTCATTCCCTTGATATTTTTTATTAGGTGTTTGTTTTCACTTATTACCACCAAGTATCAGTGCTTTTGTATATTGGATTGTATATTATCCACTCTCTATACATTTTATCAATTAAACTATAAGTGTTGCATTATAATATGCATAGTTTTCATCCATATTTTGGTTAAATTCTTCATGCCTCTTCAATAATAATGACCTTAGTGTCCTTCTCTCCCATAGTTAAGGTATTTTCCCAACAATATAAAAAAATTTCCATGATTTTTATTCCCACATTTTTGACATGTGGGTTGTTGGACCCTCTTTACACCTTTTCCATTTAACCCATCAGCTAGAAACACCACTATTCTCTTCATATCTCTATAACAATGGGTTAATTCTCCATAAACTATCACCACATTGGTTGAATATCAAACTTCTTCTTCATAAAACCCATAGTATATGATATCATGATGTTTTTGAAATTTTGGTTATAAATAACTAAAGAAAATAACTATTTTTCTATCAATGTAGATAACCAAGACTATGATGTATCTTGAATTCCTTGTGATGTTTTCCTCATATGATATGAATGATTCACATCCTTTTTCTTTATCTCTATAAATTCTCTCTCTTTATTTTTTTGATGATTTATTGTTAAATTCACTCATTTAATAGTTTTCATGAATTATTCCATCTCCATATCATCGAGTGAATAATCCAACTTTCTTTCTTAATCAACTCCAAACATTAATTAGATTTTTTATATAAGATAGATGGTCAAATACATCACCTCCCTTTATAAATATTGGAGTATAGAAATGTTTGTCTCCATTGAGTTCACCCAAAATTCCCAAATAAGTGAATTGATAATCCATTATATGTTTGTGGTCGTTTCTATATAAATATTTAAATGGGTTGTTTGTTCTTCATCATTGAATGGGGATGCTTCATAAGAATTAGGTTATTATTTATAGGAAATGATAAAAATGATTTTGTCACCATGAAGTGTTGAATTATGCCTCGAACAACATTGGGGATGTCCTTTGGGATGTTATTGTGTTCTCCCTCACATGGGATGTTTTCTTGGTTTCTCCTGGTTCCCACCATTTTCTAAAATAAAAATGGTTTCAGTAAAAAAAATAAGTTAAATCATGAATAAATAATTTATATGTTTAAACAATTGAATATAAATGAATAGGTTATATGAACCAATTTTTTATATATTTCCAAAAAAAATATTATTATATGTTTACATATATATAAAAATGTCATATGGGTTGTTACTAATGTTTCTCAATTTCCAAATTAACTAAATTGTACCTTGTAAACCAACAATAGGAACATAAATTTTTTTACGTGACTATTAGAATATTATAATGATAGAAAACATAATATTTAGACATTCAAATATTGAAAACATTAGAATCTTCCAAAAATTATGATCATACATCTCTTTTAGACAATAAATAATAATCTTTTATCTAAAGGATTCTTATTTAATAATGTGGATAGTGGTCTTCACAACCATGAAAATATTATTTACAAACCCACTATAGTACATTAGTGATGGGTCGAATCTAAGGGTATGGAGGTAGCCAATTGAAAGGTCTATTGAAACCCCCACTATTGTATACAGTGCACAATTATATTTTTTAATTTTTTATATTTTCTACAAGGATATATAGATAATATTCCAAATTGAATTTAATCCCAATAAACAAGCAATGACAAAGAAATTGGTAGACCACATTGAAGGTAGATACATAGGAAAAAGGTAAACAGATATTATTTGGGAAATACTAACACTACTGGTTGAAATAATAACTTCGTTTCAGGTTGTTATTGACTTCACAATCTTATGAAAATGTGGATCACTCTACCTCACCAGGAAAATAATCACACAGACAGTGATCCTAGATGTTTTCCACAACCAAAATCGCTGTCCTGTAAAGGAGTTTAAAAATTATGCAATAGGAATTTAATCTAGCAAAAAAATTCCAATAGTTCTGAAATAATAAATTCTTAAGAATAATCCATGATCATTATCCCTGATAGATAATGGAGTTTAAAAATTGTGAAAAATATGTGTGAAACTAATAATTTTTTAGATCTGGGGCTAATCTAACCCACTAATTCTAGATGTTAAATGAAAATAATTGAAAATAAGTAGATAATTATGGACAAAAAATTAATATTTCCCTCCCATGCACTGAACAATACATATAATTAATTGTAGAAAACAATGTTTAATTTTTCAAATTATAGAAACAATAAAAGAACATAGTATGGAGAGGATTTCCCCCACTAATTATTACAAAATGTTGCACTATTATAATCCTCTTGGTCTCTCCAGGCTTCGTTCATCTCTGTGATGTGTCTCCTTGAGCATCCGCTATTGAATTTGGTGTGATTGTGGAAGGAGAATGAGAGTCCATGAATTCTTCTGCAGGCTGATCCTTTTATCCAGTCTGTCATCTACTGCATGTCATGGTTTTTCTTCCACTAACATAGTCTAGTTTTTTATTCTTGACCACACACATGCACTTTTAAATGAATTACATGTCATTTTAGAAACTCCATCATTAATGAATTATCATGAGTTAGTTACATGAACCTAGATGAGATTTTAGTTCTGCAGTGTACATGAAAAGTTATAACAATGTTAACAAAGTTAAAATACAATGAAAGTTAAATATTGTTTTTTTTGTTTAATTGTCATATTAATTTTTTAAAATTTAATTAATGTTAATTAATATATATTGAAGTTGATAAATAATATTTACCTTTATATTATCTATAAAATTATTCACTTAATATCATTATTATAAAACATAAGTTTATTATAAATTTATTAATTTAATTGAGCTAATAATTATAATTATTAATTTATCAAGAATATGATAAAGAGAATTTACAATTATAAATTATAAGTAATTAAGTAATTAAATTTTTTAATATTTAGATTGAATTAATTATTAAAATTATATGATTAATTTTATTATTATAATTATAATTATTTCATTATTTAAAAAGTTATAATATTCTATTTATTAACATATATCAATTTATTTAATAATTTATTTATTTTAGTTTAAATTATTATTTTTGTTTTAAATAATTATTCTTTTAATTAGTATATTTTATAGTTCAATTAATTATTATTATTATTTATTAATTTATATTATTAATAGTATATTTGTTTATTATTGTAATTAATTATTTATATAGTTTTAGGTTAGTTATTTTTTTAATTTAAGTTCTTTTAAATTTCATTTAACCGCACTACACATATCTCCCTCACTTCACAACATAGGGGGGTTATCCTTTACATTGTATCAGAAGAAGAAGAAGTGCCATTTCCTTTGGCCTTTTCTAGTGGTGGATAGTGGTTTGCATCTCGGACGGCCCAGTGGTGGTCGACTACTTCTCCTCATGAGGCATATAATCAGGGTTCATCACTAATAGCATACGACTCAGATCTTCTTGCGACGACTTCACTATAGATCCGATAATGCGGCCAAAATCTACTCTTCATCATGAGACACGGTATCTTGGTCGAACACTTCCTCACACATCACCAGTCTACCATGACCAGTGGAAGACATAGTTTCCAATTTCATGTTGTTTGATTTGAGATTGAATGAGTGAATGAAGAATAATGATGGTGTTGGCTATTCATTGCATGTAGGAGGCGTTAGCAAAATAGAATAATGAGTGGCTATTGGTTCATGTATGAAGAATAATGGCAAATACTGAGGTTGAATTAGGTCGATGCTGGTCTGAGGGGAGTAACTGTGGAAGAGAAAATAAAGAAAAATGTCGAAAGACTTATTGTGACATTGTAAAGGGTGAAACTGTGCCAAAAGAGTGTGAGATAGTAAGGATGTTGAAATATTGGTAGTAGTGGATGAAACCGTGATGAAATTGAGGCAGTGAAAGAGGGTTAGTGTGGAACTGTAAAGTAGAATCGTGTTACACTAATGGAATGGTCCACAACATAATTAGAAAACTATGGCCTCAAAAGTGGGATACAGCTATAAGGATTACCATGGAAATGTGAAGAAGAAATGGTGCCACATGGAATTCAGCTGCAAAATTTATTTTTAAAAGAATATATTATACATAAAAAAAATATGATAAATATTTAAAATATAAATTAAATTATTATTAACATAAAATTATAAAACATAAATTGGTACTAAACTAAAAATAAAAATAATAAAAAACTATATTACTAAAATATAATATATAATTCAATCATTTATAGGACAATGTTTGATTATTTAAAGTAGGATACATAAAGATGTAAAATTATTAAATGTATAAGAATAATTATTTTCTTATTGAATAATTGAATTAAATTATGAAATTAGATTATAATGTTTTAATAAATTTAGTTGGTTTGAAATCATAAATTAGTAATTAATGATTTATTAAAAGACATAAAATAATTAAATTATGTATTTTAAATTGATGAATATTTACTAAAAGAATTATTAAATTATAAACTACATTATTTATGTGCAAAAGCAAAATTAAAAAGTAAAATAACAATTTAAAAATACTAAAACTATTAAATTTGTAAATAATTCATAAAACAATAATGTAAAACATAAATTAACTATTTTAAAGCATAAGATACATGATAAATTATAAAAAATTGACTAATTAATATATATAATAATAAATTAAAGAAAGTTTTAATATTTTATACAATGTGAAAAAATTACTAATTAAATCATTACAAATTATTTAAAAAGATGTGGAAAAACAATGTAAATTAAGGCCACATAAAATTTTCCCCGCATGTAACTGTTGTTTGTCCTCAAAAAATCACATGTTTTATTATCATTATGAAATATAATTGTGTGATTAATATTTTACACAAAATGTAACATGTAGAGAACTTTGAAAATAGAGGACAATAAATTTTGTTTAGGCTCAAGAGTCTTTTTTTAAATTATTTCATTTCTTCATCAAATACTCCATGAGTAATCATGAAAAAAAAGATTCATCTATCAAAAAAGGTGTCTTACCACATATGTTATACAAGTAAGGACTTATTTCAATTAGAGCATATGCTATAAGTCTAATAGTTGCAAGAGGTAAAATATATGTGGATTTAAAATTTTAACCGTAGGAACATTGTACATTGAATCATCGCATGGGTTCCAGAAATAAATAACTTTTTATGTGAATCACCTTATTGATACAACCTAAATGATTCCCATATAAACAATTTTTCCCCTTCTCCATTCCGGGATCATCATTCCCCTCACCTAAATAAACCACTATTTGAACTTGGATACTTTATTATATATTTTTCAAGCCATCTATATTGTGTTATGCATTGTGCAATGCATTTATTTAACGTGTAAAGATATATTTCAGTAAAGAGAAATGCTCCCAACATCTAGGGTCTCAGAGATTCACCATGGGATCCCTGTTGCCCAAATTACTCTAGTTTCAAAATATTTTTATGACAACCATTTACATTGGCTCATTATGGTGATTAATTTAATAAATAAAAGGAAATGATTTCCCTAAAATCAAGATCGAACATACAGTTACAAAGGTTATGATCATAACTCCACTAATATTTTACACATATCACACTCAAAAGTAGTTCCCAAACCTTAATTTTCAATAAATCACTAATTACTTCACTCAACAATCATCCATCATATTTAATTCAAATTCCAAAAAACTCTTTAACTATTAGCATGGTTCTGTCGGAAGGAAATATTCAATTAGGTATAGTGTAAATCCTAAAATTATGAATTAATTAGGAATAATTTTACGAATTTGTTAACAGAAACATTAAAGTTTTAGTGGGAATTTATGGACATATCATCAAACACAGTTCAGCTCAATGAAGAATTGACCCCCTCCCCCAGACATAAAACCCAATAATTGTCCCCGATGTTGAATTATAATGTGGAGAAGAACAATTGGATAATTATAGTGAAAGGTAGGTATTCAATAGAGTATAATAATGACATGTATTAATGGTTTCAATGATCTTTAGATATAAATGTTTTCTAAAACAAATAACTTAATAACAACTCTACAAGGAAGCACATGCACTGTCAATTGAAACAGTTATAAAGATTTTCAATACAGTTCAAAATATAGCATGCAACTTATGGTTGTGGAGTAAATATGTTATAAGTATTATTCGATAGATTTGATTCAATTGTGTTTTCACTGAAGTAGAAAATTTTCTTGCAATACACCCTAAAGACAAAAGCAGATTTAATAAAAATAGAAGAACATGTAAACAGGTGTCCCCCACACTTATTTTCAAGTGGTGGAATGATTTCAACAATAGGAAAATTAAATTTTTTGCAAGGAAGGACATGAAAAATTATTTTATTCAACTTAGTGAAATCAGAATACTTTTTATTATGAATAACATGTTGTATATTTTCTAAAAAACATGTCACAAAATTTTCTAATACAGGCATAATTTTCAACAGCCACAACAAATATTTACAAAGTAATAGTCACAGACTCACATATAGTACTATCAATGATGCATCCATAGCAGCACCAATGAGTCACCAGTAGTAATTTATTGATGTCTCATGGGAATCAGTGAGTAAATGAATCATAGATAATAGTAACTATGACTTAACAATGAATTTTTATTAAAAATAACAGGGGAAGAAAAATATATATAAAAATTAAGACACTTCCCTAAAATGGTTTGTCATTAATCCATCAGCATGGGAATTCCACTCCATTGATTAACAGCAAACATTATCATCCAGAAAAATAAGAGTTTGGAGACCAAGATAGAAACATCTAGCAGAGATGCATATTAAGAAGACAACACAACAACACATTATTTATTCAAAATCATGAACTTTTCAAAAGTGAAAACAAGTAAAGGGAACGGGTTGACTACTATGAAGAACTTTATTTAATGTATTAAATTAGAAATTATTTAATTTCATAATTTTTAATATTGAAAACATATGAAAACACATGGTTTGCCTACCATGCAACACTAGATTAATAGTTCCAAGTCAGACTCACCTAGAAATAACTATATTCACTTGATGGATGTGATTTCCTTAATATGAACCACCATAATTGTTTGGCCCGATTATTTTTAACAGAGACAGAAATTTTTTGGGCAACCAAACTTTTGAGAAAAACCAAACTCTGTTATCATTTATTAGCCATTATGTTTCACCCTTTAATAGATGTGGGCATGGTTCTGTCCACTTTCAAAAATGTATCATATTTGACATATTTAAAAAATTTAGAAAGGGAATTAAAATTATGTGCTTTAAAGGGTGTGGAATTGTCCACAAATATATATTTACCAAATTCTATATGATATTATTCAAATTCAAGGGTGATAATGAGTGATTTTTGATTAGTTGGTTCAAGAAGGAAATAAATAGAGTGTTAAAAAATCATGTTAAATATAACACAAGTGTGATTTCCCATCTAGTCTACTATCAATATCATGAGAAGGATCAATACCCTTTATAGTTGAAGATAGATGTGATAGATAGGTAAGATAATTTATTTCATAATAAAATGATTCAAGTCGAACAATGTTGTTAATATCTTCCAAAAAACCCTCATTTTTTCCTCCCACAAAAAATGTACTGCTTCTATTAAATCAATTCTAAAACCATCATTTATTAAGTCTTCATCCTCTACTTTAAGTTCATGTTCAAAATACATAATTTCCAAAATAATGTATGTAGTGTGTTCCAAAATTATCAGTTCAGGGTGAGAAATGTTCAATTCATCATCAATAAAGTCATATTCTAGGATGTTCAAATTCAAACTATTTTCCCCGTGAATGACAACACAAATTTCATTAGCACTACCCAAAATATTAGAAAAGTGATCACGATGAGAATAGGGATAATAAAACTCATCAGTCAATGTTTCATCCAAACACACTACATCAACTTATTTATCCAACAACATTTCCGAAATTATTGGGTTCATAGTTTCACAACAAGGAAGAATAATTTGTAGTTCCTGTTCAAAAATTTCAAATACAATTTCATCCAGACTATTGTTTTATTCCCACATACTACCCAGTTCAAATTCAGGTTCATTGTTCATAATTTCTAAAAATTTGGGTGTGTTTTTTTTAACATTTATGTTTTCAATTTCAATTATATCATCAACCAAGTAATTTCCCTTTAAAAACCCAAAAATTTGTTATTTTATCCAATATAGGAATTAAGAAGAGAATTGGGCATTACTTTTCTATCTGTTTCAATTCATCATTATATTTGTAAAAATCAACCTCATTAATGTTCATTTTGTGCTCTTTCACAATGTGTTCTTAATTCAGTGAGATGTTTATTTCCAATTTTTGTTCTACAGAATCTTATTTTTCAAAGTAAAATGTTTTTTTAATAGTATCACTATCAATTTCCTCTTCAACATGTTTTTCAAATATTTTATCAAAATTTTCTTTTCATTTTTTAAAATTAATCTTGTTCATTAACCCTTTTTTGTAATTCCAAGAGCATGTATTCCAATATTTTCATTCATGGATATTTCTCTTGAGTGTATTTAGTTTGAATTTCATTGGTTTTATTTTATTTAGTACTCCAAAAAACATCCCTAATAACTAGTGTAGACAAAATTTGACTACATTTCTCTAGGATGTCTGAACTGAGCTCAATGTTCTATTAATTAACTTCAATGTGATGGAAGTATTGTGGCTGGTTATAAAACCACTACCAAGAAGTATATCCATAATCTCCACAGCAGACACGGTAATGCCTCGTGTAATAATTTGAGCCATAAAAACATTCCATTTTTGAAATGTTTAGATTAATATCAAACTCATATCCTAGAAGAATTTTCTATTCACAACTCAAACTGCAGTGATGTTCATGTTTATAGACTTTTTTAATATAGATTTTATATGATTTTTTTATTTTTTTTATAACCCTATACTCTCAGTGTGTGTCTTCCCCAGTAGTGGCGCCAAATTTTAATGTGTTCAGAGGTCATCACAACCTTCAAAATATGAGATATAAACCCACAATGTTACATTAGTGAAGGTTTGAACTCAAGGGAGATAAGGTGATCTATTCTAAGGTTTATTGAGACTTCTGTCAGTAGTTGGGAAACCTATTTTTTTATTTTTTTATATTTTTTAATAGGATATGTAGACCGTATAAAAAAATAAATTTCAATTAAATAAAATAGCTATGAAAAATAAATTTGTAGGAAACGGTGAAGTGATATACAGAGGATCAATGTATAGACAATTTCTTGGGAAAATACAAAACTATCACTTGAAATAATAACATTGTTTAAAGTTGTTATTGAGTTCAAAATCTTAAGAAAATGTGGATAACTATCCCTCTCTAGGAAAATAACCCCATATATAGTGATTCTAGATTTTCTCCACAACCATAACCAATATACTATAAAGGATTTTAAATATAATGATATTGGAATTTAACCTCACCAACCAATTCTAGAAGTTCAGAAATATATATTTCTTAAAAAATAATCCTTTCTTTTTCAAACCAAGATATCATGGAGATTTAAAATTTGGAAAAAAGAGGTTTTAAGTAAACAAATGTTTTGATCTGGAACTCATCTCACCAACCAATTCTAGATCTTAAAGGAAAATGTTTCCATAGAAGTAGAGCAGTATGAACCAGCAATTAATAGTTACCTAAAGCACTAACAACTACACATAATTCAACATACAAAACAATGATTAACATGTTGAATTGCAAAAACAAAATGAGAATAAAATGTTTAATATTTCACCCTCTAATTCTTGCAAAATGAATATCTATTCTTCTCTTCTCGGTGTCTCATGGATCCTTTACTCTATTTGATGTGTCTCTTGGAGCATACTCTCTAGATTTATATGTGATTGTGGAAGGATAATGAGAGTCCATGATTTCTGCTGATTTCTCTACCTTTTCATCAATCTGTCATTAGCTGAATGTCACATTTTTTCTTCCACTGATATAATCTTGTTCTTTTATTCTTGACCACTGACATTCACTTTTAAATTAATTACATGTCGTTGTAGAGACTCCATCGTGACAAACATCCCCAAAGTTTGTTACTTGAACCTAGGAAGGAATTCAGTTCCGCTGCGAAACTGCATAGTTAAGACAATGTTAAAATAGTTAAATCATGAAGAATGTTAAATATCCTTACATTTTAGGTTTTATTGTTATATTACTTATTAAAAAGATAATTTATTTAATAAATAAACATTGAAGTTGATAAATAATAGTTTCCTTTATATTATTTATAAAATTATTCACTTAATCATATTTCGATCGAACATAAGATTATGAAAAAGTTATTAATTAAAATATGTTAATAATTATAATTATTAATTTATAAATTTTATTATTAAAAAAATAAAAATTAAACATTATAAGTAAATAAGTATGAAATTATTTTATTATTTAAATTGAATTAATTTTTAAAAATATATTATTAATTATATTATAATTATTTTAATTATTTCATTATTCTAAAAGATAAATTATTCTATTAAATAACATATATTAATTATTTAATAGTTTATTTATATTATTTAAAAATATTATTTTAGTTTTAAATTGTTATTCTATTAATTAGTATATTTTTTATAGTATATTTAATTATTAATATTTATTATTTATTTATATTATTAGTGTTATATTAATTTGTTATAGTTATTTATCATTTTTTTTAGTTTAGGTATCTTTTTTTATTTTTGGTTTTTTAAACTTCATTTTACCTGACCTTATCTCCCTCACTAGGCAACATTTGGGGGGGGGGGGGGGTTCGCCTGTACATCATCTCGGAGGAAGAAGAAGCACAAGGGGCTAAGGATTTCTCTAGTGGGGTATAATGGCTTGCATCTCTGATGGATTACCAGTGGTCGTCTCTTACTCCTCATGAAATGTAGCATCTGGGTTCATCATCAGCAACATATAACTAAAATCATCTTGGTATGGCTTCACATGTGATCCGGTAACGTGACCAAAACCTATTTTTTTTCACACAACACGATATCTCAGTCAGACTCCTCAAATTTCACCAATCATCCATGATGAGTGGCAGTCCCTTTAGTGGATGGGTTCCAAACTAAAAAAATGTGTGATTCTTTCTAAAATCATCATGGTTCACGGATGGTCCAGATCTGTGACAACAACATCATCTACTGCGATGGTGGGATCGACATCGAATCTAGAAAAGGGTTTCCAATTTAATGTGGTTTGATTTTTGAATGAATATGTGAATGAAGAATAGTTATCTTGTTGGTATTTTGTTTATGGGTAGGAGGCGATAGTGGAAGAGAATAAGTAATGGCTATTGGTTTAGGTCCGATGAAAAATTGTTAATAGTGAAGTTAAAGTACTGTGACGTTGGTCTAAGGAGAGTAACAGTGGAATAAAAAATATAGAATAATGGTGTAATACTTATTTTGAAACTATAAAGGTTGAAATATTTCCAAAAGAGTGTGAGACAGAAAGGATATTGAAATGGTGGAATCTGGTGAAGAAACCGTGATGAAAACGAGATAGTGAAATAGGGTAGGTGTGGCACTCTAAAGGAGAATGATGTCACCCTAATGGAACAATCCCACAAAATAATTTGCAACTTGTTGCATCATAAAGGGGATATATTCGCATGGATTGTAGTGGAACCGTTTAGGAGAAATACTACCATAAAGAAGTTTCCTGCAAAAAAAATTAAATAATAAAAAATGTAAATAAATTTGATAAATAATTAAAACATAAATTAAATTAGTATTAACTTCAAATTAAAAAACATTAATTGGTATTAAACTAAAAATAAAATTAATAATAAAACAATATAATTAAATGATAATATATTTTTTAGACATTCATATGAGAACGTTAGATTATTTAATGTAGGATACATAAATAAGTTAAATTAATTTGGTAGACAATTAATTATCATCTAATTGAATAATTTAATTATGTTAAGACTAATGATTATATGGTTTTTATAAATTTAGTTTTTTTATAAACATAAATTTTTAATTAATGAATTATTAAAATAATTCT
Source organism: Viscum album (assembly GCA_963277665.1). Classification (NCBI taxonomy): domain Eukaryota; kingdom Viridiplantae; phylum Streptophyta; class Magnoliopsida; order Santalales; family Viscaceae; genus Viscum; species Viscum album. Next base: position 912,146,134 of record OY728148.1, read on the forward strand.
AATAATTAGATTATGTTATTTTAAATTGATCAATATTAACTACATGAATTGATTATTTATGTGCAAAAGGAGGATTACAATGTAAATTAACAATTTAAGAAGACTAAAACTACTAACTAAGTAAAAAATTTATAAAAAATATTAGTAAAACGTAAATTACATATTTTAATGAATAAAATAAATGACTAATTTTAAAAATTATATAATTAATAAAATTAATAAAAAAATAAAAAAGTGTTAATATTCTATATAATGTTACAAAATATATATAATTAAATTAAAACAAATTATTTATAAATATGTGGAAAAACTATGTAAAATAAGGCCACATAAATTCCCACCACACTTCAATATTATTTCTCCTCAAAAAATCCCATGTCTTATTATCATTGATAAACAAAATTTTGTGTTTATTATTATACACAAAATGTAACATGTCTAGAACTTGGAAAACAGAGGACACAAAAATGTGTTTAGGATGAAGGGACTTTTTTCAAATCATGTCTTTACTTGGAAAAATACCCAAATGGTAATCCAGATAGAATAGATTCATCTATCAAAGAAGGTTTCATGCCTCATATGTGATACAAATTAATGAATTATTTTATACCAAGATCTTGTTCTATGTTCGAGAGTGACAAGATGTAAAATATCAATGGAATTAAAAACATAATGGTATGAACTTTGTACTTTGACTCATCACATAGGTTAGAAAAATGAATAACTTTTTGTGTGAATAACCATATAGATACAACCTAAATGATTCCCATATAAAATATTTTACAATTCTTCATTTGGCATTCATTATTCCCCTTACCTTAATGAACTCATTTTTGAACGTAGATGCTTTACTATATTTTTACCAAGCCCTGTATCATGTGCTATTCATTGTGCAATGATAATATTGAAGGTGTACAAAGAGATTTTAGTAAACAGAAATGCACCCATCATCTAGGGTCTTAGAGATTCACCGTGGGATCCCTAATGTCCAAATTACTCTAGTATCAAAATATATTTATGACAACCATGTACATTATCTCATTATAGTGATTACATTAATAATTAAAATGAAATTATTTCCCTAAAACTAATACCAAACATCTAGTTCCAAGGTATATGATCATAACTTCACTAACAGGATACCCATATCACTCTCAAAATTAGTTCCTAAACCCAAATTTTCATTAAATCATTATGTACTTTCACTCAAAAATCTTCCATCAACATTAATTAAATTTTTTACAAACTCATTAACTACCAGCTTAGTGTTTTTTGAATGTAAAACCCAATTGGGTACAGTGTAAATCCTAAAATTAGGTAATAAGCTTAAAAATATATAGATATTTTTTGACAAAAAGTTTAAAGTTTCTATGGTAGTTTATTAACATATCATTAGACCTAGTTTATCTCACTGAATAATTAACCCCTACCCCACACTTGAAACCCAACTTTTTCCCCAATGTTGAATTCTAATGTAGAGAAGAACAATAGGACATTTATAAAGCAAAGAAGGTATTAAATAGGGAAGATTAATGGAATGTATTGTGGGTATCAATGAATTTTAGATATAAATGTTTTCCACTATAAATAACAAAATAGCAGGTCCATAAATAAGCACATGCATTATCAATTAAAACAGTTATAATGATTTTTGATCCAGTTTAGACGATAGCATGTAACTTATGGCTGCGCTGGGAAAAGGTTATAAGAAAGATTGATAGAATTGATTCAAATGTGTGTTAACTGAAGTATAAAAAGTTATCACTATACACCATACAAACTAAAGCAGATTCAATAAAAACAAAAGAACCTATAATCATATATCCCGCACACTTATTTTCAAGCAGTGTAATGATTTTAAACAAAGTGAAATTCAATATATCAACAAAGAGGAACATGATCAATTTTTTTTTTCAAATGAGTGACACCAGAATACTTTTTAGTATGCAAAATATGAGAATGAATTTTAGAAAATCATGTAGGAAATTTTTTTAATAATATAAAAAATTTCAACAGTAGAAACCAAAATTTAAAAAGTAACAGTCATAGACTCACTACCAGTACTATCCACGATGCATATACAATAACACCAATGAGTCACCGACAGTAGTCTATCAGTGTCTTATGTGGATGAGTTAGTAAATGAATCACAGATAGTAGTAACTATGACTTAAAATTGAGTCTTTATAAAAATGAATAGGAGTAGAAAAATGGATATTGGAATTAAGATACTTCTATGAAATGGTTTGTCATTAATCCTTCAGCATGGGAATTCTACTCCATTGATTATCACAAAATAGTAGCATACTAGAAAACAAGAGTAAGGATACCAAGATAGAAATATCTAGAAGATATGTAGATTAAAAAGACAAAACAACAATACTATATAAATAATACATGATTAATTATAAAAAATTGATTAAATAATAAATTTAATAATAAAAATACAAAAATTTTAATATTTGATACAAATTGAAAACTAACTAATTAAATCATTAAAAATTAATTTAAATGATGTGGAAAAACTATATAAAATAATCCCATATCATTTGACCTTTGAGAATATCATGTTTTCCTTAGTACATGTAGTTACTTGAGGATACACATCAAATAAAAGGGTGACCATAATGCTAAATAAGAGGAGGTATAAGGGAAGTGAATGAATATAAAAAGGGTGATAGTAATCTACATAATAATATCATAATAATATTATCATCATCATATTAATTATGGAAACATTTGATAATGGAATGGATAACCATGTTTCTTAATAATGAAACATTATGTCATAGTGGTAAAATAACACATATAGTGGTGAACAATGATAATATTTTGTTCACATATAACTTATGAGGACAAACATAAAATTTTAATTTTAAACAAATATGGTATCATGTTCATGAATAATACACATTATTTGTTCAGATACATCACATTGGCTAATTCATTTTAGTGATATATTATTTCTGTCCAACCCATCATGACACAATATTTACTTAATAATGCATGCAACATAGAACACATAACAATTGTAGTTTGAAAATAACCCATTTAAAGAAATGTGTTTCATATATATTTCATTAATTATAATTTAATGAATAGAAATTTGGATCGTTATTAAAAATTTGGAATACATATTTGATATAAAAATCCTCATTATTTAGTGAAAAAGAAACAACTCAAGATGGGTAAAATATGTGTTTTGGAAAGAAATATATTTTTGTAAAATGTGAATTACTTTGATATCATGTTTTCATTTAAATTTAGTATTTTTTTAAAAATTATCTAATTTAGTTCATGGTAATTTATAAATATAATAATTATTTATTTATTCATAAAAAAATATTTATATATTTATATATCATAATTTACTTATTTTAACCAACAATTGGTTTGAGGATATGAAAATGATTGGTAATGTCCTTGTTGGTGATTAATGGACCATTGAGGACACATTGTATAGAGTAATGAAAAGGGATATTTAATATTTTTATAAGTTATTATAACAATACATACAGTAGGTTAAAATAATTAATATTATGTGAAAAAACTAACTAATTAGTTGTAATTTTTTTTAATTTAAATGGAAAAAATAGAAGAAGAAATAGAGATAATAGTTTATTGAAATGTACTCTTTCCTTAGTGTAGCTTATATTCTACGACACTAATAATACAATGAATTATGGATCTGGTTTACACTAATATATAAAAATTTTTTATAATGTTTTTTAAAGGGGGATTTTAGATAAAATTTTCATTTGTATTGTGTGGGAGGGGTGGTTTCTCAAGCGGAGGGAGGGGGACATTTATACATTAGGATGAAGATATATTTGTAATAAAATATAATATCAAATGTGAAACATATAATTGGGAATGTATAAAAATATAATCCTATATCAATATAATAATTTTTTTTAAGACATTAACCCCACATTATAATTCTAAATCCTATTTTTTTATAAAAAATAAAATTGGAAAAAAAAATTTTGAAGGGGACACTTTTTTCTTTGTTTCTTTAAAAAATATTTTTAGGTTTCGAAAATATTTTAATTTTATATTACTGAATAATTTTGGAAATTACATATTTCGTATCCAAACATAATGTTAAATAAATTATTTTTCCATTATTCGATTAGTAATGATGAAATTTAAGATACAATAATTATGAGAAGAATTGTATTTTTACTATTCACATTAAAATTGATGTATTTACTAATAATAGAAAAATACTTGGAGAATTTGAACATGATGATTTTAATAATTATATACATTTTATTCAAATAAATTTATAGGATGGCTAAATTCGATTTAAAAAAAATAAATTTTTTCTAAATACATTAAAATACATTTTAATGTAAATATTCTTGTATTTTCATTTAGTTTTTAATCATGATCTCCATTTATTTGAATAATAATAATTATATTTAATTATATTTCTCATGAAAAATATTTTTTATATCAAAAATTATTATTTTTTGGTTGAATTAATATTCCAACAATTTTCTTATTAATCACAATGGACAATATTTTATTCCTAACTATCACATTACAATTCAAATAGTCATACTACTATTCCAACATTCTCATTACCTCCTATATATAACCATTAATTATTTTAATCATTTTTCAACATAACTACTCACATGGTAATATATTTCCATTTTCAATGATTTTTATTGGTTTAATAACATTATGATTAATTTAAATAGTGATGGTCGTCAGAGTGATGATTCGAGCATAATGGATGGTCTATACTTTCATATTTTAGCATTTATATTTTATACATTTTGTAAAATTTCAATGTTTTTAATTTTAATTGGTTTTATTTTTGACTAATGTAATGATCCTTATTCATAAATTAAAATTTGGTTGGTTTCTTTATGAACACAATGTGTATAATACGTATATAGTATAATATAAATCTCATTTATTTATGAAAAATATTACTAATAAACAACGGTTCTTTATAGATACCACTGAGTTTTATAGTGAAACTACCACACAAAATGAGTAAATAGTCAAAACTAACCCCAAGACTCGACTCAAAAACCAATGTATCTACAATGCATCCATATATTGATGAGAAGGGGGCTACCCAAAAACCAGTCTCCATGTCACAACTACCCAGTAAAATGGAAGTAATAACAAACTCACCCTCCAATCCCCCTATAATATATCCATACACTTTACACCATAGACACTCTAATCAATGGTGAAAACAAATCCACACACCATATAACTCCACTGAGCTATAATCATAGCTTTATATCCTCTTTCAACCCTCCAAAATCCTATGGACCTTACAGGGACACATCGACAACCAAAATTCTTATAATTCAACAGGTCATTAGGTTAAATCAATTATCTTAGATTCTTCAAAAACTATTATCTTCTATGATTTTAAAATGCAATACTAATAAGTTAAAGGAAGAGTGGAGTCTAAAAAATCATATTGTGAGATAACTATTAAGGATGTTGTTACCACTAAACACCACCACAAAGAAAATACCAATAAACTAGTAAAAAATGATCACAGAACATTCTCATAACCACATCACCATGCTAGCAAGAAGATACCACCTTTTCACAGAGCAACTCATTGTACCAGCTAATCCTCTACATTCTCTAAGCCAACGGTCACGACTACCTTCACAAAACACTTCCCAAAGCTTAAAAACCATGAAATTCAACATCCACATCAAGATATTATCCTTATTAGATGAAAATAATTCACTCATGTAGTTTTAAACATGATATAATATAATGGTTATTTATTATGAATTATTTTTCCCCAACTATATATGAGTGAATATTTAATGAACATCACATTATGAAGGAAACTAACATTTAAAAACCAATAATGTACAAAAATCATAAGAAAAAAAAACAAATCAAAATAAAACATGTTACTCAGATATTTTTTCATATCACTCTCCAATGTACTATCATCTAGGACACTATACCTCCATAAAAATGATCCAAAAAGAAGTGTTCCATGATGATCCATCTCCTCATGATCTTGAATATCAATATTCTTCTCCATGAATATCACATAATCCTTGCAATAAATTTAATGCTAGTAATTTTTTTTTGCATTATCATTATGATACCAATACTCTCAAATATATGGATGTCTTTGTGGATCCTTTTAATCCTTGGTGTGAGTGATAAAAAATATATATCCTTATGAAGAATGATGGAGGAACATGAGAAACTTCTGGTGCTACCCATTGAATGGATATCCCTAAATATTCATAGCATAAATTTCTTTATATTATGTGAATCATAATAATAAAAAATGTTCTCTATATTAAAATAATATTAAGAGAAATGCAGAAAGAGATTGAAATATATTCTCATCCTTCACCACCCATTCAGTTGGTTCTTTTAGTTTGATCTGTAGATGTTCATTACAATGAATTCAAAGGAAAGGTTGAGTAGTGAAGGTTTCTACATCAGATGATTCCTTTTAACAAAGGATATAGTGTTGAAAATTCACATTCATAGTTCATATGTTCTAGTCTAAATTTTTAATTCCTTGGAAAAAAATTTATCTTATTTTCTGATTAGATCACTTGTTGGGGTATTTTTTAGGGTTTTAATATCATTTCATCAGGTTCTTCACTTGTTCACTTATTATTTACCGATATGGAGTCAATGCAACAATAATGGAGTACAAGATTTGTTCACCTCAATCTGGGTATTATGAGACTTCCTGACCATAGTCAAAATCATAATAATAATAATTTCAATAATACATTTTCACATTTTTGGTTTAATATACATGGTCTTAATTTGTCTTGTGGAATTTGGATTCATTTTGACATCTCATCGGTTATAGGTGTTATAATAGGACTAGAAAATGACACTGAATTGGTCTCATTTGGTCATTATGTTTGACTCTTTGTTGTAGTTTATTTAAGTTATACATTAATTGATATAGTAGTTATTTCTACTCCACATGATGAGATTAATCTCCGTATTGAATTTGAGAAACATCCTTTGTATTTTGCTTCTTTCCAATCCATTGGGCATGAGAGGTATTCCAATAGGATGGAGTTAATTTGTTCCAATTTCAACATTTAATGATATGAGTATCATTTCTTCCAAAAGAAGACTAGTGATGGGCCTCTTATGGATACCCTAGAGGAGGTTGTTAACTTTGATTCAATGAATAAAGAAGGTTCAAAGGTTACAATCCCTATTTTGAATGTGTTGAAGGTCTCTGATCTTATATTTTCTAGTCATATGGATCTTTTTAATGATACAAATGAATAGTATTATAGGTCTATCTAAGAGTTTGATCATTTTTTTATACACAGGTTAACAGTAAGTCCCATTTATTGGATGAATAAGTTGATAAACATTTGGATTTCAATGATGTATACATGATGTATTCTCTTAATAGAAGAATTTATGAAGATCATATTAATGATAAATCTAATGATGGTCAATATCCACATAAAATAGATGTAATTGCAGGTATGGATCACAAATAATGGAAAGATAAAGCTTTGGTTTCATATAACAATTGTATAGGAAAGGAAAAGATAGAAGCATCTACTTCCATGATGTATAAAGAAATGGTTTCCCAATCATTTGACAAGTGTATGCCTGATCAGGCTAGAAGAGTTGGAGTATCTTCAGATATCTCTAGAAAAGGGTTACTTATCCCCCAGGGTCACTTCAAAAAACCTTGATTTCTCTTCTTCCCCCTCAGATGATGTTAGAAATTTATTTAGGAAGAAACTCTTAGCTGGGTTGTCTACTATGAAAGCATCCTACTATTCCATTCACATTTTTGCAGCCAGCCTCTGGATGCAGTAGTAAATAACATGTTGTGGTGCATGGACAGAATGATAAGGTGTGAGAAATTTCACTATGTTAATTGGATCATTTCGATGTCAGGTTAGTTGGTCGTGAACTCAACAACTGAGCTTTATTTGAGTAATCTTTCTCCTCAAAATCACTTCAATTTTACTAGGACACAGCTAATTTAGGTTCTGGTGTCTCCAAAATCACCACTTCTCAGAAATAAATGGTTATTAGTCCCATAAGTACTCATAAAACCTTTTATTTCCATGCCTTTTCTCTTAGAGTTGATGATTCCAATTCTGATCAATATGATATTAAATGGATTTATTTTGTTTAGACTTCCATGCTTTCACATGATGTTGGTTGGACTTTGATACATGTCAAGCCATAATGGATTGTAATACACCCACTTGGTTGGGGTTTTCAACACTCTCCTCACATTATGTGCACTATATTTAGAGGGAGATTCTACCTTATTTGTTTACATTGTCTTGTTTGGTTCCTCATCCTTTCATTTATAAGACTATTAACTTTCAATAAATGGGCCCCTGTATCCTTAACCTTTAAAAAAATGTGCAACCTCATCAACATCCTCTAACACTTCGAAGGGTCCAGAAAAATACGGGTGATTGTTTGACAACCTAGAGACTATCAATGATATTTTTTTCTTCAAATAATTGTGAACTATATTATATTACACATTACTATAAAAATACAATACCTAGAGAAACTAAAAAAACTTTATTTATTTAATTAAAATATTTACATTTGTCAACATTTAAATCTATTATAATTATAATCATTAAATTTGAAGAAGATATAAAATAGATAATAAAATGGGAACATATGGATCACCCCTATATGATAGATTCATCGCTCTCATTAAAAAAACTATTGAAATGAATGAAAATATTTTTAAACTAATATACATTATAGAAAATATAAATATAAAAAAATTAGAGTAATATACGTGAATAATGAATGAAATAATAAAATGGTATTTATAATAGATATTTTTACCACTGGAATTGTATTGTTATAGTTGGTTTAGTAGCCTATCCTTCTAGAACAGAAACACAACAATTGTGAATATAAACAAGACCATTGGATTAATAGTTATGCATCAAAATAATAAAATGTTATATTCATAATATTTTTAAATTTTAATTAATTTAAATATATATATATTATAATTTAAAAACGGAATAGATCAATATTAAAAAATTCATAGAAAATATATGATTTTTTTAATAAAATGTATCTTATGTTATATCATGAAAATAACATTTTTTATTAAAAAAATATCCAATGTTAAAAAGATTTTATCTAGAGATTTATTTTTATAACAACATTTTTAATGTTTCCAATGGGGTTTTTTAATTTTTCTGAACTAAATAAATTTTTTTTGTGAATAGTAAAATTTATAATTTCCATGTAAACGCTGTATCTTGAATTATATCCTTCATGATGTAATTATAACCTTATCATATATAAATATTGAGAATCGACTAAAAATTATTTAATTTGTTAAATGTGTTTTTATAATAAAATATTAATGTTTTTCGAACCTAAAAATTAAATTCAACATTCTAATGTTAGATGTATTCTTTTAAAAATAACATTCTTCCATATTGTGTTTAAAAATATATTTAATTACAATAATAATAAATGTTTTTAATGTCCTAAAATATTATATATTACTAATATATGATTAATAATTTCCAAATAATCACTATTTCATCGTTTAAGATTGATATATTATTTTATTTAATATTTAATTCTCAATAGACCCCTCTCGGAATATAATGAGAAAACAACTCTATCACCTTGAAAACCCACAGGTCCCTAAATTAAAAACTACCAATATCAATCTAAATAATTTCCTTTAAGGTTCCAACCACATTTGCGTTGTTTCTTGAGGAATCCAAGTCCCTTTATCAAAGAGGATTAGGGCCACATAAGGGATGAAACGCCAATAATAGTGTAAAGACACGAGATACATATTTATGGAAATTTCATTTTATTTATATAATACTTAATATTTAACACAAACAAACACCCAAATACAGTATTAGTTTAGTGCCTTTGGAAACATGAAACACATTTTTCTAATTTTGTGATGATATTTCCCATAAAGATGTTCCCATTTAGTTTTCATACCTAAAACCTTTCATTATGTCCTATGGTAAATAAATCATTTGAGAAGGGGTAATATTAGATGCTTAATAAGGTTAAACAATGAAAATATAGATTAAAACATGAAAATAGCAATATAAAAACATGAACATAATTTTTGAAAATCATAACATGTTGAACCTATATCAGAATATTGATATGTGAAATGAATATTTTTATTTAATATGTTATAAAACATAAAGGAACATGATCCATTAGAAAATTGAATCATCATAAAACATGGATTTTTTTAAATCACGTAAATATATAATATCATTTCATATTAGTGAAGGATCATTTCCAATTCCATTATATCTGAAAAATTACATTACTGAACCGAGTTCACTCATTCTTCCAGTCATGTATTATGGAACCATATGTATTTACTATTACAGTCATCTGAACCCACGAAATATAAGCCTTTACCCAACATATTTTAATGATATATATTTTCCACATATATCATTATGAAATCATTCTTACATCTTCCACAAAACATAAATTATTCATCATAACCCAATGAATAAAATGGGTTTCATTAAAAATCATTACACCATAACATAATCCATGTAAACCAAATGGATTTCATAAATATTATTCCTTCCTAAAAAAATCAAATGATAGGAACAAAAGGCATAGTATACTTAAAACATATCCTTATTAATGAATTCCATTTTAAATTTAAAATAATTTTGATAAAAATCATGAAATTAATTCTTGATGAAAACATATTGTCTTCTTAAAAAACATTTTCATTTCATTGAATTCCACAGAATTTTTAAAGACAATAATTTATTTAAATATAAAATTGATGTATTTTACATTTATATTCATGGGAATATGGTTTTATGAAAAAATCAAAATATCTCATGTTGTATAAGTTAAAATAAATCATTTTTCTCATAAGTTTTTTCGGGTAAGTCAAAAAGTGTCTCATATAGAAAAATGTTAAAAGATTCCATTCATACCATTTTATATGAATTAACCATTGGGTAAATTTGTCTTTAAAAAATAATATAAGAATATAAATTATATTATATATGAAGGAAACATTGACATGGATGATACAAATTCCCCACGAAATACGTAGTTATAAATAATCTCAGATGATAATGAGATTTTGAAATTATCTCTAACCATAGATTTGGGTTCCTTTGTATGTATTCTAACCTCCTGTATAAGGGTTTATATAATGTAATAAACTTATTAAAGAATCATATTCATTTTTATAAAATCATAAATGTTTATATTATTTTCCGTTTGTTAATAACTTTATTACTCATCCATCAATTATTAACGCCTTTATTTTCATACGCAGGTTTATAAAATAAGTTCATTATCCTATTTTTAGGATATAGTTATATCATTTATAGAATTATATAACTATTATATATATCATATTTATTTATTATATTAATTTATATAATCATTCATTAATGAAGGTCGTGTATAATGTATCACAACACATTGTGGAGACGGTAGGACAAACATACACAAGAGAGACAATATCATTAACATAGTTGTCGAATAGTATTGAAATGTATTGTGTATATAATATTGAAGTTTAAATATCATGTTATAATAATCATATATAGTTATTATTTCCATCTGTCACGACCCCCTCCCACCAAAGATGCCCCTCCTCAGCTTGCAATGGTGAATGAGAGATAATGACCCCTTAGTCCCACCTCCATTAGGCCCCAGAGTGGCGACTAGCACCAAGGGTATGAGTTTTGACAAATATGGGAGGCATTACACTTTTTTTTATTTATGATCGGGAAATAGGATGAGTCAAACACCAAAAGAAAGAAAGGGAACAATTAAAGGAAAATAAACCCAAAACCAAACTCATATGCATGTTTTATAAAATACTGAAACAAAAGTACAAGTACAGGAAATGCTACAATGTACGATACCAAATAAAAGAAAGTAAAAACTGCAACCAGCAAAACTCTAATGCCCAACTAGCAAGGTCCCGCATGGTTCCTGAAGTCCTCTTGAAAACTTGAAAGTAAACGTAGGGTGATCATACATGTATACTAAGTAGGAAAACTTAAATTTTTTGTGCACAGGTTGGTAGATATCCTAATGCCCCGTCAGAAAATATAAGGATCCAAAACCTAGAAAGGAATATATCTACCCATAATTACAAGCCACACTCACCAAATATCACAAGTCAATAGAGTAATATAGTAATATTATCAAAGTATGGGTACCCCACACCATATTCCAACTCAAAACTTCTCAAGACCAAACACCTAACGCTCTAATGCCTCCCCCTCTTCCTAAGCATGTGTCGTAACCTGGCCATATGAAGCTCGAGCAAGTGCTACAACTTGGACATACGAAGCTCATATTTTCCCACCAGCACTCAATCCTCAACCATCATAGTTTCCGACCGGCACTCAATCCTCGACCATCATAGTTTCCCACAAGCACTCAATCCACGACCATAACCACATATCATCCGGAAGACACCTGTGAACCCCATCACATCTCATCACGAAGACACCAAGGAACATATCACATCCTCATTCTGAAGACTCTTGGGAAACATCTATCGTAACCTAGACGAATGATCATGGGCTATAGAACCTGGAAGAGGGAGCACATGGAAGAACAGTAACCAACCATCCTTTAGATGTTTTAGAATCTCACCCCCCATCCCATGGGTGTTCGGCACGTAGTTCTCAGCATGGGTGGGGTGCGTAATGAATCATAAAACGTACATATTTATATAATTATATCAACCACTCATCCCATACTAAGGCTTCTGCCCAAAAGATCTGAGCGCATTCCTTGGCATTGTTGCCTCAAAAGTATGCACACAATAAACAGCCCCAATCCCCACTAATCTTTCCATATTTCAACCATTTTAGTTTATCAGTTCCTTAACTACCGACCAACTAACAACAACCAAACTAGATCAATCATTCGTAAAACATATCCCTGCCAACCACAAATAAAGTTAGGTAAAACACAAGCAACACAATACCATTTTATTTTATCATCCAATCAATTCCATCGATTTTCTGTATTAGTCAACTACCAAGACCTGTAATTCATTATTTAACTCTTCCACTTTTATTCAAATGGCCAACCGATCCCTACAGCCCTCCTGCCAACCACCATAACCCCAAACACATCAGAAAAAATACCTATACCAAATCATCATCCCTTGGATACCATTTACCACACCTCTACTTCCCATCACAACCATATCATACACACCAACCCACAACCAAGCCAACCGTATCCCCGCTGCACACCCATTCCACAACAACCCACAAAACACCCCTTTACATAATTAAACTCCAAATAGCACCCAAAAAATCCATTATTTCTTTTAGTTTAACTAGGGTGATCATATAAGGGTTTCTTGTATTTATTTAATCAACCATCTTTAAATGATTAACCAATTTCCACATTCAAAGAAATTCTGTCCCCAAAACAATCCATAAAAACCTGGCAACAATTAATTTCACAAGCAAAGGCCCCCAAAGACCATGATATTCAGTAGGCATAAGCCTATTCAATTCACAACGTAATCAAAGTATAAGCATTGATGGAAATAAAAAAACAATATCAAAAAAATTTCCCCAAACCCATTCTTTAACCAGTTATTATCTTTATTTACTGGTTCAACTATATCTCATGAAAACAAGAGGATAATCACCCCTCATGATGCAAAAAAGAATAAGAGATGAAGGTAAGAACCCTACTTGAACAGGTTTTGATGTTCATCTGTGAGAACAACCACCATGAGGATTTTGATCACTTCTCCCGACAACTACGTCCTCACGTGGATGTTGCGCCACAACCACACTAACAACCAAGAGAGACTCCATTAAGGATTAAGGTGCCACTTGTCATATCATGGAAAGTAGGAAAAAAAGAGGAGATCAAGGAAGGAATAAGAACGGGGTCGAACGTACCATTAAGATGACATTCATTGAAGAGCGATGTTCACGTCAAATATAAGCAATCTCATAAGTAGGAAACTATAAAGGGGAACTCTATGAAGAGGGAAAGGAACGACCTGCATGATGTTCACCTTGTCGACACGATCCCGTTGCCACAGACATATCGATGATCAGAGTGCGGATGAAGAAGATAAGAGGAAGGCTTCTGGGTCATCCAGGAGCGTCACCATGCGGAGAAGAAGAGGGGCCCGTAAAAAACATGTGACCCTCTCTTATATAGGAAATGAAAAGATAAAATGGTACACATCGTGTATTAATGAATACAAGATGTGAACGTACAACTATTAGGTTGTCTGACTGGTCAACACACGACACGTCATGCAGTTTCATGAGTTTAATGATAATAATAACCTCAATTAATAATATGTGTTTTATTGACCCAAGACATGAGCCATAAAATGGTATTTATCATTGGTCTCGAAATGACCGTCATAATTTTAGGGTTGCAACGTCATAGACGATTCGCCATTCCAACACCGTATGAGGGAGATACGTTGTATACAAGATCCCTTAATAATACTGATATTATTATTATTGGGTGTTTCGTAGACCCATGCAACAAACCATAATTTCATATCCAACATTAGACATGAAATGATCATATTAATGATAGGATCACATTTCCAATGATGAGAAGTCAATCGGACGTCGCATGCGGGATTTATGATGGGTCGAAGATTAAATAATAATATTAAATCTATTAATTCACGAGCATTTATTGTACCTGATCTGAAAACCCAAAAAAATAAATCCTATAATGGACTCATAAATTCTGTCTTGAAGTCTAGGTCTCACTACCATTGACGGTTCGTAAAACTGAAGTCGCATGAAGGAGTTATGGACTAATGGTCGTTCTTCCAACAAAATTAATAATTTCATTATTATATTATTTTATTTAATTTACTCATTTATTCCCCTTAAATTCCAAATCCCACGCACAAATAGATTACCACAATTTCCATTGGGCGCATCACCACTTATTTCGGATTTTATTTAGATTTTTTTATTTAATTTATTTCCTTACAAATTTCTTTTCTCTCCAATTTTCCATCTTCTTCGTCAAGTTTCTCACACTACAACCCCAATGTAGTGCCTCAAATTTTATTCCATACCCAACACGACCGATTTTTTAACCCTTATTATTATTATTATTATTTTTATTATTTTAACAAAATTATCATAAATAATAACATCTCTCATCTATCCTCATATCTCATATCTCATTGCATTTAATATTTAAATCTCATTAAATCTTTATTAACTGATCTTTAATAACTTAAGCCAACATTATTATTATAATTAGTTAGTATCATAATAAAAAAAAATCTCCAATTAAAATTTATTAACTCGTCACCAATTTTTATTAATTGTTATATTATTTCTGAGTTTGCCGCGTTGACCATATTTGACCAACATTAACTCAACGCCGAGCAGCCTCCCATTACATTCCCATTACACTCATAATTTATTGTTCATTAAAATTTAATTAAATCAAAACGAAACCATGAACCACTCCTCATTTAATTAAATAAATTCAATTTTATTTCTGTTATTTCACAATGATTAAATTAAAAACATTTAATCACATTAACACCAAAATATTTCACTCTACCATTATCAATTATTATTATCAAAAAATATTATTATAACATGCATCGTGTTTAACCACATCAAATTATACAAAGTAAATGACCAGAGAGTTCTGGGCCATTACATCAGATTCCTCTAAATCATTCTTGTCCTCGAGATATAAAAACCAACCCATAAAAAGGGGAATGGTCCGAACAAACACCTCGCAAGATGCCTCTCAGGGCTCTCGTCTTAATATAAATCCAACCACTACCCTAATAATATGAGTCAAGGAATTCCTTCCCCCATGTCGAGATATTATCCGCTTTAGGAGGCACTGACTCTCATACATAGGTTTAATTGCATCCATATTAATACTTCTCGATTAGGGATTAGGTCCTCCTCTTCCAACATGATAAGACTCCTCACACACATTTAAATGAAAGAGGGAAACGACTTAACAATATAGACTAATGAAAAAAAAGGTCCAGGCCCAATGCATGGGAGAGAATGAGTTTCAAAAAAGGAGTGAGATGCTCTTGAATTTAAACAAAACATAAATGATAGCATTTAATTAAAACCTCAAACATCACTCTTGATCTCTGGCCTTGCTAGGGTTGCTTCTTATGTTGTGTGCAACTTTCCACGTCCCACTCCTCTACATTTCTGTTGATGTCCACCTCATCGACCACTTCATGGTTGGGGTCCTTGAGGAACTCCCTGTGGATGGAAACTACATACTCCAGCTCCCCTTGGAGGGACTTCAGCCTATTGCAACTGGAAGGGTTAGGCTGGGAACTGATGTTGGGGCTTGGGCTGAACTTGTCCTCTCCCTCTATACTGAGGCTGAAAAGGGAAATTTCAGCCAAGATTCCCACTATTCCCACATGTAAAGCACCCTGGTCCATGTCCCATAGAAAATGGGCGGAAATCGTGAGATTGGTATGGGACCTGCCGAAGTCTTCTCCCTGCACATCGAATCATGGAAGGTCATGTTGCTGGGGATCTACTGCTGACCGCCTCCTTCTTTGACAAACTTGGGTGACTCCTCTCTCACGGTGGACCTACGTGCGAGTACAACCTCTCGATTATCTCCGCCGACTTCTGTACTTCCAGGTATGTTGGTATGATGAAAGGGATCACCAAGAACTAAATAGAGGGGTGAAGTTACTCCTGTAAATTTCTGGCTTGGGAATCCTCTTTAGGAAAGAGAATCGGAAAAAACAGAGGAGATCCTTGAACTTGACACCTAGTTCTCGCACTGACATGCATCCTTGTTCAAGAGACCACAACTCCTGCCTCTTCCCGTCCATCCTCGTCATGGAATGAAATTCCTCGCGAAACTCCTTCTTGAAGGTGGCCCATAGAACATATGTCTCTTTCCCCTCCCCAAGGTAAAGAATCCACCACTAATGCGCTGCTCCTCACAGCTGGCTTACTGCTTGAGGAACCCAGTACTCTAATGGGGCCCTGATCATCCCAAAGGTGATCTCGAGTTCCTCCAACCAACTCTCGGATTCCGTATCTGAAGTGATGCCTTCATACTTCTTCAAGATCTGTCGGTGGAAAGCAAGATACGTGTGCTGCCACAAGTCGTCTTCCTACTCTCACCCAATCCTCATGTGATCGATTGTCTAAATAAGTTGGGCCTCGACTACCCAAGTCACCTAGGAACAACATCCAGGTGCCATAGCTGTATGTTAAACAAAGAATGCCTATTCCCAAGCAGCATGGAAATTTTCTCAAGGTTTCATTTTATCATTTTATTACAATTTCTTTCCCAGAACACCCAAATCATGTAAAACACAAATCATGATGATGCATGTAACATTCCTAGGGTCTCTACAATACAATCAATGTAGTCTTACTTGGATGATCTATAAGATCAGAGTTCTTGCATCGGATCATTGGGGCCCTAAAATACCGTGTCATAGACAACCTTCCCTGGCCTATGTCATGCATTATGATCATCCAACACCGATTCCCTACCATCCCATGCAATCATCACTGTGCCTAACTTCAGACTCCATCCTATCTTTCAACCATTAGCCTTTGATACCTTTCTTTCACGACCCCCTCCCACCAATGATTCCCCT
This sequence comes from Viscum album, assembly GCA_963277665.1. Taxonomy (NCBI): domain Eukaryota; kingdom Viridiplantae; phylum Streptophyta; class Magnoliopsida; order Santalales; family Viscaceae; genus Viscum; species Viscum album. Next base: position 912,163,772 of record OY728148.1, read on the forward strand.
CCTGAGTTGGAAACGGTGAATGAGAGATAATGACCCCCCAAGTCCTACCTCCATTAGGCCCCAGAGTGGCGACTAGCACTAAGGGTATGATTTTTTACAAATATGGGAGGCATTAACCTTTTTATTATTTATGATCGGGAAATAGGATGAGTCAAACACCAAAAGAAAAAAAGGGAACAAGTAAAAAAATATACCCAAAACCAAACCCATATGCACGTTTCATACATTACTGAAACAAAATTAAACAAACAAGAAAAGATCCAATGTACAATACCAAGAAAAAAAAGAAAAAAATGCAACCAGCAAAACTCTAACGCCCAACTAGCAAGGTCCTACATGGCCCCTGATGTACTTCTGAAAACCTGAATGGAAATGTAGGGTGAGCATACATGTATACATAGAAGGAAAACCAAAAGCTCTCATGCACAGGTGGGGAGACATCCTAATGCCCCGTGAGAAAATAGAAGGAACAAAAGCCCAGCAAGGAATCTATCCACCCATCCTTACAAGCCACACTCACCAAATCTCGCAAGTCTATAGAATAGTATAGTAATGTTATCAAAGTATGGGTACCGAGCACCATCATCCAATTTAATACTGCTTAATCCCTCACGCATAACGCGCTGATGCTTCCCCCTCTTCCTCATCTAGTGTTGCAACCTGGCCATATGAAGCTCGAGCTAGTGACGCAACCTGTCCATACAAAAATCATAGTATCGCGCCAGCACTCAATCATCAGCCATAATCATATCTTGTCTGTACTCAATCCTTGGTCATAACCACATCTCATACCGAAGAAACTTGGGAACCACAACATATGTCATCCTAAAGACACATGGGAACAGATAACATCATCATCCTGAAGAATCTTCGGAAACATCTGTCATAACCTGCCCGAAGGATCTTGGACTATAGAACCTAGAAGAGGGAGCACAAGTAAGAACAGTAACCAGCCATCCTTTAGATGTTTGAGAATCCCACCCCCCCCGTCCCACTAGTGTTCGGCACGTAGTGCTCAACATGGGTGGGGTGCATAAAGAAACATAAAACGTACAGATTTATATAATTATATTAACCAATCAGCCCATCCTAAGGCTTCTACACAAAAGATCTGAGCACATGCCTCGGCCCTGCTACCTCGAATGTATGCACACAATAAATAGCCCCAAACCACATTAAGCATTCCATGTTTCAACAGTTTTAGTTTAACAGTTCCATAACTACCATGTAACTCACAAAAAACCTACCCGATCAATTGTTCATAAAACATATCCCTGCCAACCACAAATAAATAAAGGGAAAACACAAACAAAACAATACGATTTTATTTTATCTCTCAAAAAATTCCACTGATTTTCTGTATTTAGTCAACTACCAAGTCCCACAATTCATTAATTAACACTTCTACTTTTATTCATATGCACAACACATCCCTGCAACCCTACTTCCAACCACCATAACCACAAACACATCAGAAAAAATACGTGTACTACATCATCATCCATTTGATACCATTTACCGCCGCTCTACAGCCTATCCCAAACATATAATACACACCAACCCACAACCAAGCAGACCGCATCCCCACTGCTCACTTGTTCCACAACAATCCATGAAACACCCCTTCACATAATTAAACCCCAACCAGCTCCAAAAAAATTCATTCTTTCATTTAGTTTAAATTGGGCCATCATACAAGGGTTCTATGTATTCATTTAATCAGCCAAATTTACCTGATTAAACAAATTCCACATTCATTAAAATTCCATCAACAAAACAATCCAGAAAAATAGGGAATCATTTAATTGCACCAACAAAGGCCCCCAACGACTGTGATCTTCAGTAGGCATAATCCTATTAAATTCACAGCCTTATTAAAGGATAAGAATTGATGATAATAAAATAACAATATAAAAAAATTCCACAAACTCGTTCTTTAACTTGTTATTATATTTATTTATTGGTTCAACTATATCTCAGAAAAACAAGAGGATACCCACCCCGCATGATGCACAAATGAGAGATAGATGAAGGTATGATCCCTACTTGAATAGGTATTCATGTCCTTCTATGAGAACAACCACCACCAGTATTTCTATCTCTCATTCCAAAAACTATGTCCTCTCGTGGATGTTGTGGCACAACTGCACGAACAACCAAGAGTGACTCTATTATGGTTTAAGGTTCCACTTGTCATAGCATGGAAAGGAGGAACAGAAAGAGGAGATCGAGGATGGAATAAGAATACGGTATAACGTACCATTAAGATGGAATTCATTGAAGAGCGTCGTTCTCGTCAAATATCAGAAATCTCCTCGATAAGAAACTGTGAAGAGAATGTTGAAGAAGATGGAAAGGAATGACATGCACGATGTTTTCCTCGTCGACACGATCCTACAGCCACCAACAGATCAACGATTGGAGTCCGGATGGAGAAGAGAAGAGGAAGGCTTCTAGGTCATTTGGGAGCGTCTCCGTGCATAGAAGAAGATGGGTCCGTAAATAACACACGACCCTCTCTTATATAGGAATGTAAAATTTCAAATGGTATGCAATGTGCATTAATGAATACACGACGTGGCCGTGCAACTATTAGGTTGTTTAACTCGTCAACACAAGACACGTCATGTAGTTTCCATGCGTTTAATGATAATAATATCCTCAATTAATAATAGGTTTTTTATTTCCCCAAGACATGAGTCATAAAAAGGTATTTATCATTGGTCTTGAAATGATTTCATAGTTCCAGGGTTGCAATGTCACAGACAGTTCGGCTTTCCAACATCGTATGAGGGAGATACTTTGGATACAATATCTCGTAATAAAAACGATTTTATTATTATTGGGTGTTTCATGGACCCAAGCCATGAACCATAATTTAATATCTAACCTTAGACTTGAAATGATCGTATTAATGACAGGATCACATCGCTACTGATGAGAAGTCAATCAGACGTCTCATGCAGAAGTTATGATGTTTCAAAGATTTAATAGTAATATTAAATCTATTAATTCACGAGCATTTCGGGTACCCGATCCGAAAACACAAAAAATACATCCAATATTGGACTCATAATTTCCATCTCAAAGTCAGGGTCGCACTACCGCTGACGGTTCATAAAACCAAGGTAGCATGAAGGAGTTATGGACTAAACATCATTTTCCCAACAAAATTAATAATTGCATTATTATATTATATTATTTAATTTAATAATTTTTCCCCTTCAATTCCAAATCCCACACAAAAATAGATTCAACAATTTCCTTTGGGTGCATCACCATTTATTTTGTATTTTAGTTCTAATTTTTTATTTAATTTATTTCCTTACAAATTTCTTTTTTCTCCAATCTTCCATCTGCTTCTTCATGTTTCTCGCACACCAACCCCATTGTAGTTCCTCCCCTTTTATTCTAAACCCAACATGCCCCATTATTAAACCTTTATTATTATTATTGTTATTATTAATTTTATTTTGACAAAATTATCTTTAAAAATAACATCTCTCATCTATCCTCATATCTCAAATCTCATTGCATTCAAAATTTAAATCTCATTAAATCATTATTAATGGATCTTTCAAAAATTAATCCAACATTGTTATAATAATTATTTAGTATAATAATAATAATAAATCTCCAATTAAATTTTTTTAAATCATCACCAATTATTATTAATAATTATTAATAATTATTAATATTATTATTGACGTTCTCCGCGATGACCCTGTCCAACCACCATTACGTCAACGCCGAGCAGCCTCCCATTACATGGCCATTACACAAATAATTTATTGATTATATAAATTTAATTAAATCAAACATAAACCATGGAACTCCCATCATTTAATTAAATAAATTCAATTTTATTTCTTTTATTTCACAATGATTAAATTAAAAACATTTAATCTTATCAACACTAAAAATTTTCACCCCACCATTATCAAAGATTATTATAAAAAATTATTATTATAACATGTGTTGTGTTTGACCACATGAAATTTTACAAATTAATGGACCAGAGAGGTTCAGACAATTACACCATGAATACAGACATGAAAATAAGTGGTGTTGAATAATAGATTACATCGTGATTTGGAGATTATAAGTCTTACTTATGCACAAGTGGGGATTTCATTTTTCATATGATGGATAAAAGGTAGAATATGGTTGTTCCATAACCATAATTACATATTAGAATATAAATGAAACTATAGTTATCACATTAACATGGATAAAAACTCATGAATATGATGTAAAAGAAGAAATACGTTTGAATGATTTGGAAATGAAGAATACCTCTGCTTCAAAAGGCTCCCTCTAGATATACATTTAATGGAAATAGATTGTTTTTTGGGAATACCAGTACCTCTAGAATGATACTGATGTAGTTTATAAGGGAAATTTTAAAGGCATATATTAGCATTGAGGAGGAAAATTAAAAATTGGTTTTGAGGGAGGATGTTACCGTTTATAATTGAGGTTGTGGGAACCTTGGCAATTTCCAAAAAAATATTAATTTATAATAAATTATAACCACATACAAAAACCTCTAAAATAACATAGGTTAAAATATATGGTGGGATAAATTAGTAATATAAAAAAAATATAATTTTTATAAATGTTTTTCTATACATATAAAACATATCATTTTAATTTAACACTTAATTATTCTATTCATTTTAAATTATGTTAACAAATATTTCAATATTAAAATAGTGTAATTTTTACATATTTAATATCAATTAGTCTATGAATGAATAAATTAGAAAATTTAGACCATATTATAATTATTCATTATTTTTTTAATTTTTTATGATTTTTAAATAATGTAAAAATAAATAATTTTGATAATCAATCAATAGTGCCAATTCTGACACTAATCAGTTTATTAATATTTGAAAATATCAAGATAATATGTTATCCTAGAACCAAATATTTTATTATATCCCTTAGGGGTAATGATAATATATAAATTATTTAGTTATATTTATTATACCAAATTATATTTATTATAATTTTTCTAATAACATTATTTTGGTTGTTCGATTAATAAAATAATTACCACATATGTATTGTATAATTATTTAATATACTTATTTGTTTGATAGTAATAAAAAATAAAAAGTGACAATGAAGATAATTCAAATAAATATTTTAAGTTGAATATACTTTCCTGAAAACATTATACTTAAAATTTATATTTACTAAAGAATGAATATGACAACATTAAAATCAGTTTAAATAAAATATTATAAGTGTCATGATTTTCTCTATTTGGCACCAAATAGTGAATAAATATACACATGGATGATTATGGTTGATATATACTCTAAAAATAAAAAATTTTAGCATGTTTTTGTATTCTATTTCTTAGTATCATTTTTATAAAAATTATTTTATTGATTTTCCATAAATTAAATGATTTCTACATCATCAATGTTTTAGATTTTAAATTAATTATTTCATTTATAAAAAGATCATATAAATTATTATGAAAAATATAAACATTTTATATTTGAAATGTGTATTTATAGTCAAATTTATCTTTTTTATAACATTATATTAAAAATGATATATTATTGATATCATGAATGTGAAATCCTTATATTTTAATTAAATAAAATATTATAAATATCATATTATATTTCAAAGGGACCTAAAACGTCAAAATTCAATTAATAGTAGGAAATATGTTTAGTAAATTAACAATTAAAATTGTTTATTCTTGGAATCCACCCATATGTCCATATATGGACACAGAATAGATATTAAAGATAAAGAAAATAAATCTTTGTGTCTTTCCATGATTTAATTATAATTTAATTTCTTATCATGGAAAAATGTCCATGATATTACATAATATAGATCCTTAAGTATTAATGGACTAATTAAATTCATCAAATAATTTTTTTCCTTTTTTCTGGTTCATTTTATAATCATTGTAGTTTTATTTTCATCATATATTGCCTCATTTACCCTTATCTGTGATAACAAAATTTAGCATCACTACTATTTATATTGGTCAAAAATTAAAGGGACAAACATACCAACATTGAATCTCTGAAATACAAATTTTTTATCTATATTTAAAAATTTTAAACATTTAATTCTGATAAATAGATTTGAAATAATATTGGCAAAATGACAAAAAAAATTTTTTTTACAAAAATATACTTTTAAAATGGGAAAATGATTCTATAAAAAATTAATGTATAAAATTAATTTCAAAAACCATAATTTTAATATTATATATATATTAAAATAAATAAAATTTAAAATTAATCCATAATATAATATTAAATTTTAAATACCCAAAGAAAAAATATAGTTTATAGTAAAGAAAATTTGCGTCTCAAAATTCATAAAAATTGAAAGTTATGGGAAAAATAAGAATCATTGAACCAAAATAAATTATGATGTCATGATTCCAAATAACAAGTTTATTTTTTAAAAAATAGGATATATATATATATATATAAGTATAAAAAACAAGATTTAAAATATGTGTTCCATAAAAATGTAGTAAAACTTCATATTTTTATGAAAAATACTTCTTTTATATAAAAAATTTAATTTGTTATTATGTCATGTATAAAACAATTATCATAATAATTATGAACATTTGATTGAATATATTACATAGATAATTTATTAATAAAATCTATCTAGTGTTATTTTATTATTTTATAAACTCACTAATACGCATTAATATATCTTTTCATAAATTCATTTCCTTTATTTTTCAACAAGATTTATTTTTATTTATAATTAATTTCTAAGAAAAGATTTAATTATATATACATGTTTAAATTATTTTTTCATAATTAATTTAATAAAGTTCATACTATCAATTATAATGTATTTTTTATAAGGTTAGATAATAATATTTGGTTATTCAATTAAATTTTGTTTTGCATGAAATGAATTATAAAAAAAGGACTTGAAATTGCAAGTTACACAAGCCAAGAATATTAATCTATATATTTCAATATATTTCAGTGTTACGTGTAGAAAAAACATTATCTGTTATAGCATAAAACACAAGAAATTCAAAATATGTTTATCTCATTAAAATCTCGAGATGTTACATTTTACCCCACATTAATAGTAATTTAACCCTCAAAATTCATATGGGTTATCAATGGTTTAATATTTGAATTTTTATTCATAGAAAATAACATTCTAAATAACAGCTAAAATGGCCTTTTAAAATGTAATAGTTGGAAAGTAAAAGTTACCCAAAATAAGCTATAAACAGCTCTCTATATAAGAGAACATAAAGGAAGGTTTTGGCATGGTGGAAAAGAATAAATAATCATAGATATAGATAAATAACACTAATCATAAGAAATATTGTGATCCAATTAATGTTTACAGTAACAAAATCATTAAATAAAGAAGTGTGAAATTTTTCATTGATATCATAATAAATGATGATAATAAGACACCCTTTTACATTATGATTATTTTTACTAATCTAGATGAATTTGCATTAGAATATATACTTAATTGTTTTTGATACAGTAACATCGTTAATTATTCCTTGACTAATATCCCTTTCAACTCTTATTCATTGATATAAAGTTAACTTTTCCATTTCTAAGGAATTTGATGATCATGTTATCGATAAATGGAATAATTGGTCATTCTATATATTTTTACCAGACCAAAAAGGTTAGTACAAGTTATAAAATATGCAGAAGTACACCTATAAAGATATTATACATTCATCTAAATAACATCAGCTTATGTTTAAATTAAACATTACATGAATTTATAACCTTAATGTCGTTATGAAAAATAAAAATCCAAAACATTTGAAAGAGGCTCACTAAATCAGCTAAATATTTATCCCCCAAATGTCATAATGTGTCTCATATTAGTCACATTCAAATCATGTTATCACCTTCATCATCTATTCTCATAAGACATGGTAATAACCTAAATTACTATATATCTTTATTGAAATCATGCATTCTTCCTTATTCCAAACTTATTGGAAATATTCGTTATATCCCAAATATTGAATAATACAACCATAATAGCATAACACACATATTAGAAAATCCATAATTATTATCATTAAATTTATCATATAAAACATATCTTTATCGAATATAAACAAAACTATCTCCACATATTAAACACCTTAATGGTTACCTTCCCTTAATAAAAATATTACCTTCCCCTTAAATCACTCATTTATGTGATTATCACCACTCAACATATAATTTTAAATCCTTAATTAAAAACATATAATAAAAATATATATACATAAGAATTTAATTCCAATTCATATACACTGGAATCATCAAACATTATTCTTAACCCATTTCTTATGATTAATTATTTTATTAATTCCATGAATGTGAAATGTGAATAATGTGTTAAGGTTCTTCAAGCATAATCTTACCATGCATGTAACAATGTAGGTATTTATTTTGTAATACATTTTCATATCTATTAATATTTATCAATAAGATATTAATTTTATGTCAAATAGGACACTTTTTTCTATAGCATACTCAACATGAAACAATAGTTTTATTTAAAATCATATGTTGCACACAACATTGAGTTATAACGAAATAATATAATAATGATATTATTTTAAATTATATTTAACACATCGATGTTGTATTGTAGGGAATGAACATAACTAACTAAATTATTATTAAACTTATTTTTTAATTTTTTTTATATTTATCCAATAAATTTTAGATGCTTAAAATAAGAATGAATCTGATTTTAAGCATGGAATACTCTAATATTATTTAAAAGGGAAATTTACCACATTTTGATGGTGAAATGATTTTAAATATAGTTTTATTCAATTTTATATGTTAAATTATACAAAATAAAATTATTTTTTATAATAGGGAATTCAAAATTTACATTGCGTAAATATTTGGTATTTTTCGGATAATATTTATTTTTTTAATGAATAGTGACAAATAATTCATTTTATGTCTAAACTGTCTTTTCATATAATTTATTTATATTATTATATTTCCTTTTTAACAACTTTTAATGTGTAATGTGATTATATTTTTACCCAATTTTTTCATAACGATGTAATTTCACTTTGAAATTGGACATGAACACATGTGAATCTTTTGGTAGTTTTTACATTTTAAAAACATGTTTTCTAGATTTTACAACAAAAAGTAATTTTAAATTAATTTATAAAAATTAGGTGTTTTGAATATAGAGAAATGGATTAAATATTTGGAATATAGAGATCTAAATTCTTTAAATAGGTACCTTTAATTTTTAGACGTTATGTATATTAACATCAGTAAATATTTTATTTACCATGGTTAATGAGTAAATATGGTAAATTATGGTAGTAAATAATATTATAATAACATTAAATTACCGTAAAACATGTACTAACACTATTTTTTAAGATATTTTCAAACATGGGAATCATTGGGTTTTTTAGGACCCCATGATGCCACTTGTGTGTGAAAATGACATTTAATTACTTTTAATTTAATGTTAAGGAAAATATTACCCTAACATAAATATTTTAAAAAAATATTTATATGGGGTTATGGAATTGATATATTAAAATATAAATAGTAATTAAGAAGATTAAAATATTTCCTACATCATGTTATTTTATTTATAATTTTTTGACATTAAATAAATAAATTTATTTACAATACAATGGTGATACAGTGATTACCTTAATAGTGAATGAATTAAATAAATGAGATTATAAATATTAAAAAAAATTGTTTAAAACTTTTTATGCCATAAACGTATTAAATGAATGATTATGACTTTTTTTTTTAAATTAATGATGTTTTTTCTAATTAAGCAAGTTGTTATGGATCATTAAAATTTCATGCTATGAATAGTATAAAAATTTAGATAAATGAGTTTTTAAATCAATTAATATTTTATTAAGTGATATAATAGTCCTAAAAACTAATATTATACCAAATGACATATATTATGTTAAAATTTTAATTAAGAATTTATTTTTTGTTTCTTGTAATTTTATTATAACTATAGTAACCATATATTATGAAAATATATGAAGACATAGTAAGAGTTAGTTTATTTAACTAAGTGTTAAAGATAAATGAAAAGGTTAATTTTATGACCTTAAATTATCTAAAACCCATTGTATAAGAATATAACATTCTAAATATATAAAATTGGATATATTATAATTTTATAATCAATAAATAATAAAATAATATTTCAAAACATTCCTAATGTGCCCCTCCTCTCTCATATAAAAGGACCCCACCTCTACCCCATTAATCACACCACTAAATACAACTTATCTCTTCAAAAATATTCAAAAATAATCTCCCATCATCATTCCATTCCTCCAAAAATCCTTCCCGTAGGCATTAGTCATTTTAAGAAATCCCTTTAGTTTAAATCAAAATAAGTTACCTGAATTGAGGTAACGTCTTCTCTCAAGGTCCTTTCCATTATTTTTCATTTATCACTTCCTATGATCAAATTATTATTTTTTACATAAAAAATATAGTATCATAAATATAGTCGGTTTTTATGAGAATGATTTTATCTTCACTTACAAACACCTATGTATAATGGATATAGATTATACGGTTTTTGAGAATGGCGAACTAATGCCTCACGAAATATGAATAGTTCGATTATCTCATACTACCTCTCATGGTGTCCATAATGAAATACCTATGTTTATATATTATATTTATGATATTTATATTATCTCTATGATATTATAATTCTCATTTATAACATACTTTTATGTGTTTCATGTTGTATAAAATAATAATTTCATTTGAGGAAGTGCACACTACCGCCCCCTAAAAGTGATACGACTCGTTCATGATATACATAAAATGCATAAAAGATTTAATTAATGAAATTATGTAACATATATGACATATATATTATTCTATAATTAAAATATACCTATGTAACATTTAGTTTCAATTCATTTAAAATTTGAAAAAATTGAATGTAGCCTACATGCGTATGTACGACTTACCGTCTCCCAGAACGGTGCCTTTCATTACTTTTATCCAAATGATATGGACAATTATAAATCCATATATATAGGGTATAAATGATATATATGATAACTAAACCATGAATATCATTCTAGATATTATGGAAATTTGACCACATGTACAATTTATAATTATAAAAAGTTCGTTTTTGAATCAAGTTCATAACATCGAAAACAATGATTGATTTGAACACAAATAATTAACTCATTGTTATATAAAGGTAATAAGTGATATAAAATGGATAATAAACATGAAAATGGTTTATAATGAATTAGAAAGTATCTTAATTTTACTATTCAGGAATGAACGAGTTAAGTCAGACACGAGGTAAGTGACTTCGTATCAATATCCTTTCGTTGAGGCATGTTTTGATAATATAAACCTCTTTATTTTACATAGTTTATAATAAAACCATTTTACTTTAATATTTATTTAGAAGTAATATTTTTCTACTAAGTGTTTTACTAAACGATAAATGTAATTTTTTATCATATTGCGGCGATAATGACTTTTCTACTACCGTAACCGTTATTAGATATTTGGTTTCTTCTATAAGACATAATTGGTTTAAAAGGAAAAAGAAACCCCTTAATACCTTTTTGGGTATTTTGGTAATGAAAATGGTTTTGAAAGTGGATTTACTATTTCAATATCATGAAATTATGTTTTATGATTGCAAATGAAATTTTATGATTTAAATGTTGATATTTGAAATCTTTTATGGGTGATAATTATATAAAGTTATTTACACATTTGATGATTGGTTACATGATAAACCAAATAATGGGTGGTTCAATGATAAAAAAAGTATGGGGATATATATTATAACATCCAATTCATTTGGTATGGATGGTGGCCATATGGATATTTCATTTGTAAGAATTATTTGTGGAAGTCGATCATATTGTTATTTCATTTAAGTATGATTTTTCCCCATGTTTACCTTTTATATGTTATGTATTATTTATATGAGATTTTTGGTAATATTTTAGTTAGTAAAGGGAAGTCAATGAAATATTATTCAGTGAAGAGTATTCACTACTTCATATTTGAGAGAAGTATTACTTGTGATAATGTATTCATTGTTTACAAGTTGTTTTGAAAAATCTAATAGTTTTCTTATTTTGTATATCCCTTACTGATATTTTTATGTTTATCCTTAGTTTTTTGAAATGTTTTTCATATGACATAAATTAGAATAGGTTCATGGATGGAATCATGGAAAAATATTGTTGGTTAAAACATTGAACTAAAAATGATTCTTTTCATTTAATAGCTTTAATTTTATGAAAAAAATGGATACTGAGTAGATGTGTCTACATTTAATATTCAAGATGATATGTATAAGTTATAACCTAATTATATAAATCTATAAACAGGAAAATGTCTTCAATGTAAATTGTTAATATAATTCAAGATTACATAATGTTTAAGTTCGGGTCATTATAATTTGTATCAATGGTTTGTTTATATACCTTTAGAGGTTAGGGTGTTATTTAAGCATAAGTGACATAACCATAATGGTAAGCATATTAGAAATATTTGTAGTTATTTTAGATAAATTGAATGAGTTTAAGATAACATGAATAAGTATATCATAGTGTTTACCATCCACATAAGATAGTATATTAGGATTTTACTGATATACTCACACTATCCTTTTTGGTTTTCGTAAATGTATAGATCTAACAGGAACCAATGTAACAAAGGATGTGAAGGATACTTTGGTGGTTTTATAAATGTGAAACCGAATGAAATAGAAGATTAATTGAGAACACTTGTGGTTATTCTTAACCAACTATCTGGAGTAACGATTGACTACTTAATCATTGGTAATTTTTTAAGGAATCATATATGTGAGAAACAATTTCCAATGGAAGTTCAGGTAATAATCATAATTGTAAGTATATTAAAAAACATATGTGTTAAGGATGTCGAAAGAAACACCTAGTAAAATTATTTAAAGGTATGGAAAGATGTTTCAGATGTTGTAATGATGGTCATAAAGAAATAACCTACCATGGAAAAAGAAGTCTCTGATTTACTCCAGGAAAGGGAAAGAAGTTCTTTCTGAAGGATTAATTGAATGTTTTAAATGTGGTGTGCATGGTCATTATACCAATATATTTCATATGAAGAAGGTTCAGAAATGGGATCCAAAAAACCATACAATATATGTTTTCCAATTATTAATTCCATTCTAATTAAAGAGGGGGAAAATGAAAATGAACTATGAAAGGTACTAATTATTTCATAGCTTATTTTTTGACATTATTGAAATATTATAACATTATGCATGATTTGTTTTGTAGTAAAAAAGTATAAAATAATAATATTTAAATACATGTATAAAGTATCATGATGAGTGTTCGATGATTAAGATGTCTATGAATGGAAGAGTTCTATTGGATCAATGGATGATGATATGTTTTAATGTATTTATGATAAGATTACGTTAGAATAGTTTTTATAGTTTGCGTAACTGTAATGTTTAATAAGTTAGAATGTTATTCAAGGAATTATTATCTTTTCTTCTGTGGATATAATGGAGAACATTAGGGATTCATGGGATCAATTTTTTAGACTATTATTGGTTATTTGTTTTTGGGATGAAAAACTGGAGGTATGAAATACCCTTTGAGGTTATAACATGTTATGGATATTTTTGAGGATTTTATCTCTTTATGTAAATATTATTAGAATTATACAATTTTTGAAAAAGGACAAAACATAGACCATGTGACAACCTATTGTATCGGACAAAGCTACTGGAATCAAACCCACAACCAATGTGTGACTAGGATTTATCGCCAACCATGAGAATACATAATTTTTGTAGTTAACATGGCTAATTATCTTTTGTTAGATGATTTTATGGATCAAGAAAAAGTTTATTTTGGGAACTTTTGTTTTATCAAATATATATCCTTAGTATATAAAGATGATTGGTGAATAAGATATAATGGTTATTTTATAAGAATATCTCTCTTTTGGGATCAATATATGCCTAATAAAAATAGAATTATATAGGATTTCATTTTTGTATTAATGGTAGGTAATTTATTTTGGAAGAATCCATTATTTTATTATGGTCATATAAAATTTTTTGGTTATGTGTGGAAATGATTAACCTATCATAGAGAATATGCAATTAGGTTAATTACACTTTAGTTTGAGAAATTAATAGTACTCGATGTTATTTGGAGATAAATTTTCATATTTACTATAGAAGACTATGTGATTAAATTCTTTTAAGTTTTAGGTTTCAATATTAGTTTGGATTATGTTGATGAATTTTAATGACAATAATGTGTTGAATGGTCTTGGTTGAACTTTGGGTATTTTTTTGAATTTTGGAGATTAAGCGTAGTATTTATTTTTATAAAGGATTATCCTTTTGGGGATTATCTGATCTCATAGTAACCATTTTTGTTTTTTAATTTCTATAGATATTAAAAATATATTTTTCATTATATTTGGACTATTTGATTCTCTAGATGTTGATTCTATCATTTTTGATGTGTCAAGGTCATCTTGAATACCAATTATTTGGAGAAAAGATGATTTTGTTGTAGAAATTTTGAAAAAGATGATACTATACATGACAAGAAATAATGTTTACTAATTTTTTTAGTAAAGATTATAAATATATTACTAAACTTTTTGAATAGGAATTAAAAACAAAAATGTTTTCCAATTACTTTTCCAACTGGGGAATCAAATAATATTTAACTCATCACATGTTTGTGATTTTCTAGTGGTTAAAATTTTCCTAATCTTGTTTTCGACCACTTTCAATTAGAACATCATGGTTAGTTTCTCTTCCATATCTATGTTTTCTAAAATGTAATCCTAGTATTGGTTATCTCATGTAACCTTTGTACTTCTCTTTATTTATTTTTATGTTATTGGTTTATTGACTATTTTTATGATGTGGGACATTCAATGACGTTTCCAATAGCAATTTTAAAATTACGAGGAAAAAATTTACCTATGGGAGGAATGATGTAACGAACCAGGTATTTATAGAATAATAATTGTTCATATATATTAATTTTTATGAATAATATATTAATTTTATGTTAATTTGGACACTTTTTTTGATAGTGTACTCAAGAAACAACAACGAGTTTCTTTGAAATTTTATATTTCCCACAACTTTGAGTTATACCGAAAAATAATATAAGAATGATATTATTTTGAATATTAGTTAATTCATAGATAATATTTTTCTATGAATTAAAATAATTAAATACATTTTTATTACATTTTTTTGATAATTTTTTTTATATTAATCCAATAAATTTACGAGGCTTAAAATAAGAATGAATCTGATTTTAATCATGAAATACTCTAATATTATTTAAAATGTTGTTTTACAACCATTTGATGGTGAACACTTTTAAATCATGTTTTTTCACTTTTATATGTTTCATCTAACAAAATAAAACTCTTATTTATTATAGGGACATAAAAAATATAACTTTGAGTTGGTTTTTGGTATTTTTATAATAAAGATAATTTTTAAAGAATAGTGAAAAATACTGCCTTTTATGTCAAAAATGTCTTTTCATTTAATTTTTTATAAGATTAGAGTATTCTATTAATTAGTTTTAAAGGTTAATTAGATATTATCTTATCCAATTTTGGTCATTGGAAGCAAATTCAAATTGATATTGGACATAAACACATGTCAATATTTTGGTAGTATTTAGTTTTTAAAAACATGTTTTTTTACAATAAAAATTAATTATAAATTTATTTCTACAACTTCAATGATTTTAATTTGGAAAATAGATTCCATATTTTTAATCAGGATTTCCAAATTGGGAAAATATGTACCTTTCATTTTTAGACATTTTGAATAGTAACTTTTGAAAATATTTTATTTCCCACGTTTAAAGTTTAATTATGGTAAATAATGGTAAAAAATAATATTGTAATAATATTAAATTACCCAAACACATGTTATAATCCTCTTGGATAAGATATTCCCAACCATCGATATCCTTGAGTTGATTTTAGGTCCCCCATAGAGCCACATTTGTGTTAAAATGACATATAATTACTTTAAATTTAATGTTAACGAAAATATAACATAAACGTGTATAAGATTTCAACTAAAAATAGTTATTAGAAATATTAAAATATTTCATACATAATGGTATTTAATTTATAATTTTTAGACCTCAGATGATACAATGGTGATGTAATGATTACCTTATTAATGAAAGATTTAAATAAATTATATTATAAATATTAAATTTAATATATTTTGAATATTTTTATTCCGTACAAGTATTTTATTAATTATTAGAACTTTTTTCTATCAATTAATAATGTTTTTTGAATAAATAATGTTCTAATAGATATAAAAAGAGTCAAGATATGAATAATATGAAAATTAGCATAAATGAGTTTTTAAATAAATTAATTTTTATTAAATGATCTAATTTTACTAAAAAACTAATATTCATCCAACTGAAACATATGATGTTAAAAATTTCATTATGTTTCCATTTTGGGTCTCATGGATTTTTATTGTGACTACAGTAACCATATATTATGAAAATACAAGAAGACGTGGTAAGAGTTGATTTATTTAACTAAGGGTAAAAGCGTAAAGAAAAGTTTAATTTTATGAACTAAACATTTCTAAACCCCATTGGATGAGAATATTTAGACCCATAATAGTATTAGCTTTTAAATATATCACTTTTTTCTTAATATAAAATGATAATCAATTATTAATAAAATAATATTTCAAAAAATTCCTAAAGTTCCCCTTCTCCCTCCTATAAAAAGACACCACCTCTAACCGTTTACTCACAACTGTCAATACCCCATGAATCATCCAACCAATGAACCAATAATTTCATAACATCCCTTCAATTATCTTATAATCCTTCCCCTAGGTAGAATGAAATTCAAGAAATCCCATTTTCTCAAATCAAAATAATTTACCTGATTTGAGGTAACGTCTTCTCTCAAGTTACTTTCCAATATTTTTCTTCATACACTCCCTATGATCTTATTATTATTAGTTTACAAAAAAACACCAGTATCCTCAGTATACTAGGTTGATTTTATGATAAGTATTTTAACTACACTTACACACACCTCTGTCTAAGGGGAATAGAACATACAATTTCAGTGGATGACAAACTACTACATCACGAAATGATGATTGTTCAATTATCTCCAACCCCCTCTCATGGTGGAAATTATGATGGTACTATAATTATATATGATATTTATGATATTTATTTTATCAATATGATACTATAACTCTCATTTATAAAATACCTTTATGCTTCTTGTGATGTATAAATACGATAATTTCATTCGAGGATATGCAGACTACCACCCCCTCAAATAGATATGACTCGGTAATGCTATATGTGGAACATATAAAGGATGGTATTAATGAACATATGTAACATATATGACATATATATTATAATTTAATTATAATATACTATTGAATAATTTATTATTCACTCATTTAAATATTAAAAAGAAATGAATGTAGCATTCATGTGTATGTACGACTTACCGTCTCAATGAATGGTGCTTTTCATTTCTTATATACAAATAATATGGACTACTATAAATACCTATATACTAGATATATATGATATATATTATATCTAAATCATGAATATTATTTTGTATATAATGTAATTTTGGCCACATAGACAATTTATAATTATAACATGTTCATTTTTTACTCATGTTTCGAAAATCGACAAAATATCCGATATGAAATAAAATAATAAAATAATTGTTATAGCAAGGTAATACGTGATATAAAATGAATAATAAAGTTGTAAAATGATATTAATCGTGAATAAATTAACATTATTTTTATATTCAGGAATGAATGAATGAATTAAGATATGTGGTAAGAGACTTCATCTCAATATCCTTTCATTAAGGCATGTTTTGATAATACACACCTCCTTCTTTTTCATAGTGTACAATAAAACACATTGACATTTAATTTTATTAAAAATGTAACTTTTTAAATTAAATTTTTCTCTAAATGAAAAAAAATGAATGATCTTACCATATTGTAGCAACAACTTTTCTACTTCCATAACCGTTATCTGATATTTGGCTTCTTCATTATGACTTATGGTTTTTAAAGAAAAAAAAATCCTTATTCCATTTTCTAGTATTTTGGTATTGAAATTTGTTTTTATATTTTATTTTCTCTTTCAATATCGTGATATTATATTTTGTGATTACAAATGAAATTTTATGATTGAAATGTAGATATTTGGAATATTTTATGTGTGATGATTATATAATTGTAAATGGACATTTGATGGGTGGTTATGTCATAAACCAAAGAATGGGTGGTACTGTGATAAACCAAGAATGGGTGGAAACATTATAACCTCCAATGTAATAGGTATTGAATTCATCCGCATTACTATTATATTGGTAAGAATTATTTTTGGAAGTCGACCGTATGGTTATTCATTTTATATATTATTATGTCCCATGTTAACATTTTATATGTTATGTGTGATTTCTAGGGGATTTATGGTAATCCTTTATTTACAAAAGGGTAATAAATGATCTTTTATTCATTTAACGGTATTTACTACTTCATAAAGTTGAAAACTATTAATTATGATAATGTATTCATGGTATACATATTTTTTTTGAAAAACTAATTGTTTTCATTATTAGTGTATACCTTAATAATATTTTTTTTCTCTTCCAATTTATTTGAAATGTTTTTAATAATAACTAAAGTGGAATAGGGTCATTTATGGGATCATGGAAATGTAATGCTATTTAAAATATGGACCTAAACATGATTCTCTCCTTTTAATCGTTTTTATTTTATGAAAAAAAAAACTAATACTGAGTAGAAGTATCTACATGTAATATTAAAGTTATTATGTATATCATTTCACCAAATTCTCTAAATTTATAATCCTAAAAATTTCATCAATTTGAATTAATAACTTAATTAGAATTATATAATGTTTAAGGTTGATTTATTATAATTCTTCTAATATTTATGGTAAGAAATATTGTACGGACATCACATTCCTTTCACAAGTTGCTTACAATCTTCTTATACTCACTAGTATAACC
This sequence comes from Viscum album, assembly GCA_963277665.1. Classification (NCBI taxonomy): domain Eukaryota; kingdom Viridiplantae; phylum Streptophyta; class Magnoliopsida; order Santalales; family Viscaceae; genus Viscum; species Viscum album. The sequence continues at coordinate 912,182,911 of OY728148.1, forward strand.
AATACTCATACCACTTTCATGATTCACATAATGAGATATACACTTAGAAAATCTATTTTAACAATTAAAATACTTTTAACATCTGAAACATTCAATTTTAATGATGTTCAATGTTGTTACGACTATTGACTAACACCAGATATCAAAATATGGGAAATAATATCATAGATTAAAATCATATAACTAAGGTAAATATCTTAAAATATGTAAATATATAACTCCATAATTTTAATCATATGTTACTCATTATTGTTACTATAATTATAAGAGATTAACATATATTTAGATATTCCCTTTGGTAAAACACATAGAAATATCATTATAAATATTTCTACAGATCTCCCTAATTTTTCATCATTTTATTTTCAAAAGGGTAACTAAACCATCACTCTAAGACCAAATTTAAATACATAAGATTATCATTAATATAAATTATATTACCTTTTCAAAATACATAATACATTACCTAAACATTCTCCCAATGACTGTATTAGTTTAGTGCGTTAAGATACATGGAAAACATTCATTTAATTAGGTGAAAGGTCTTCAAAATATCTCATGATGATCTTCCCCTTTAGTTTTCTTACCTGACACATTTAATTATATATTGGGGAAAACAAAACATATGTAATGGGTGAGATATGATTTTTAGTATTGGTAAAAAAGGAAAATATCAAAAAAAACATGAACATAAGAATATAAAAACATGAACATATATTTTTAATGACATGCCATGTTAAAAAATATCATAGTCTTCAGTAATTAAATAAGTATTTGTAGTTCATAAGGAATAAAACATAATAGAACATGATCCATGAGAAAATAGGATTTCTATAAAACCTAGATTTTTGGAAAACACATAAACCTTGAAAATCGTTTCAAATTGTTAACGGCTCATTTCCAATATCATTATAGGGTACAAAGTCCATTACTGAACCGAGTTCACTCCTTATTCCATGTCTGTTAAAATGAACCAGCAATTAATTTTCATTATTGTCCTATCTATTTTATAAGATTTAAATCATTCCTAATGCATGGGAGGGAGATATAGTTCCCACACATCTCATAATTAATTCATTCTTACTTCATCCACAACACATAAATCATTTATCATGACCAATGGAATAAAATGAGTTCTTTAAATTTCATTCCACCATAACATAATCAATTAAAAATTGGATTTCATAAATTCCATTCAATTATAAAGAAAATTAAACCATATGAACCATAAGGATAATATACATGTATAATAACGATATAAAATAATTTTATATTACATTGAATATAATTTTGATAGAATAGTTGAAATTAAATCTTGAAGAAAATATAATATCTCGTTCAAGAACATTTTCATTTTTCAAAATGACACAAAATTTTAAAAGAAAATAATTTATTTAAACATAACCTTGAAATATTTTGATTTATGATTCATGAAAATATAGTGCTATGAAAACATAAAAACCCATCATGTTGTATAAGTTAAAAGAAACCATTCTTCTCGTACTTTTGTCTAGTAATCCAAAAATTATCACATATCCAAAAAAGATAAAATATTTTATTCTTACCAATTAATAATAATTATCCAATGAATAAAATTTAATATAACAAATTATATATGAATAAAAAATTTGTTAACTATTTAGGAAATATTGACTTGGATGATAAATATACCCGAGTAAATACTTATTTATAGAAATTATCGCATAATAATGAGATTGAGAAATTATGCCTTGCTATAGGTTTGGGTTACTTTGTAAATATATGCACCTCCTTTATAAGAATATAAATATTTTTATTATCAGATTCCCGAATAATATTCTGTTTTATAATTTCATCAGTGATAATATTATTAACCATTTGTAAATAACATTAACACTTTTCTATCAAGTATTTATTGATTTATTTTCTTACGCATGTTTTTCAGATAAGTTCTTTTACCTCTTCATAGGATATAGTTATATAAATTAAAAAAATGAAATTATTTAAATATATTTCATATGTATTAATTCTATAAATTTATATAATTAGGTTTAATGCAGATTTTATTTAATGAATCACATCGCATCGTGGAGATGGTAGGATGTACATAAGCATGATAAGTGATATCATTTCCATAATTATGGAGTGGTATTGAAGTGGATGGTTTATATATTTTTTATTATTAAATAACATAATATAATAATCATATATAGATAATATATACATAATTACACTTGTCCATGTAATGTGGTGATGAATAACAGGTTACACCATGGTATGGAGATGGAAAGTCTTAAGTACATACAACTAGTGATTTCATTTTCTATAAGATGGTAGGAGGTGAAATATGGTTTTTTCATATCCCTAATAATATATCATCATATAAGTAACACTGGATTTATTTCTCTAGCATATAAAAACTCATGAAAAATTTGTGGAAGAATAAATAATCTAGAAATAATTGGTAGAGATGATTATCCCTACTTTGATAAAATCCCTATAGATATCCTCCTAAAGGCACAAGAGTTGGTCTATTGAGAAACCCCAAACCTATAAAATTTGAAAAGGAGAGTTAATAATGGTAATTGGTTTGGGATAGCCAATATTTAAGGATCAATGTAATGTGAATTTGTGAAGGAGGATGTTCCCTTTTATAATTGAGGTTGGTTGCACCATTATAATTTGAAAACATATTAATTTAGAATAAATTAAAACCACATAAAAAACATACAAAATGTCAGATATTGAAAGATTATATGAGATGATGTTAGAATATCATCTATCAATAATTTTTATAAATTTTTGTTATTCATTGAAACCATATTATTTTAATTTAACACTTTTTTATTCTATTTAATTTTAACTAATGTAACACATATTTTAACATTAAAATAATGTAATTTTTATTTGATGATATAAATTATACAATAAATGAATACATAATTACATTTTAGACAATATCATAATTATTATATATTTTTTAATTTTTTTTTATTTTTAAAAAATTTAATGATACAAAATTTTGATAAACAATCAATATTTCAATTTAGACACTATTCAATTAAATGATTTAAAAAAATATCAACATAATCTATTATCCAAAAAACAACTATTTTATTATATACCTATGTGTTAAAAGAAATATTTTTTTTTTATATTTTATGTATTCAAAATTGTATTTATTTTAATATTTTTAATATCATTAATTACGTATTTCCATTAATTAAACAATTAAAACATCAATATTATGTAATTATTTTTTATTACTATTTTTTGAATCAAATTAAAAATAAAATATAATAATTAAATAATTCAGATGAATATTTTTAGTTGAATACATCTTATTTAAAATCCTATATTAAAATTTTTATATTTATTAAAGAATTATTTCACAACATTAACTTCAGTTGAAATAAAATATTATAAGTGTCGTAATATTTTCTATATTACAAAAATGGTAAATAAATTGACCCATGGATGATTATATTCATGTTATATTCTACCAATAATATTTTCAAGTTTTTTTTCATTCAATGGTTATTATATTTAAAAAAACTATTTTATTGAATTTTAATAAAGTAAATAATTTCTATATTATCATTGTATAATATTTTTATGTAATTATCTATTTCCTTAAAAATATAAAAATTATCATGATAAAGAAAAAATTAGGGATTTCAAATGAGTATTTATAGACTAATTCATATTCTTTATATCCTTATATTTAAATTGATATATAATTTTAAATATGAATGTGACATCCTTATGTTCTCATTAAATAAAATATTATAAGTACTATAATATATCCCCAATGTCCCCATAATGTCAACATTGAATTTATATTTGTAAATATTTTCACTATGTTAAAAATGAAAATTTAGATATATGTATACCACCCATTTGTCATAATATAAACAACTATTATATATTAAAGACAATGAAATTGAAACCTTGCATCTTTCGTTAATATAAATTTTATTTAAGTGATTTTTATGGACAATTGTCCATTAAATAAAATAATTTCTATCTTTATGTTTTAACGATCTAATTAAATTAATGAATTTTTTTTATTTGGATGTGTCATTTTATTGTCTTTATAATTAAATTTTTAACCAATATTATTTAATTTACCCTTTACATTGGTAACACAATTTAATATTGTTAATATTTATATTAGTAAAATAAAAAAGGAACCTATTTTCTAAATTAATACCAACTGAATAAAAATTTTACTCTAATTTTTAAAATTTAAAATAACATAATTTTCATTATTATAGTTAAAATTAAACTGGTATAATGTCAAGAAAACTTTTTTTTGGAAAAAATGTCCTTTTAAAAACAAAAAATATTATTATAAAAAATCTATGGTCAAAAAACATTTAAAAACACATAATTGAACTATCATAGATTAAAATAATGTAATTATAATTTAAAACTAATCTAGAATATAATTTTTCCTTATAAATACAATAAAATAATATGTGTTTGTTAATAAAAAACAACATTTCACTAGTCATTATGAAATGAAACATACCGTAAAAATTCCTAAAATTCAACCAAACTATAATTTGATGTCCTTATTAAAAAAAAATATGTTTATTATTAATAATAATATATATAAGTGTCATAAACTATACATAAAAGTTTTGTGGTATCAAAAGGCTCTAAAAAAGCATTTTTTTAAAATATACGTCATTTATCTGGGAAGTTGAATTTTTTTCATATTTCATTTTTATAAAACAAATAATATGAATTGTAAACATTAAAATTAATATATTAAATATATAATATATCCATAAAATCTAACAATAGTTATTTTATTATTATATAAACTCAGTTATATGGATTTTTATAGTTTTATCATAATCAAATATCATTTTGTTTAAAAAGGGTTTTATTTTCAATTTTTATTAATTAATCAACATATAATTTATTATATATACATGTGTAAATATTAAAATCATAATTAAATTAATTAATTTCATACTCATAATTATAATTCATAGGTAATAATGTAAAATAATAATATTTAGTTTTTCACTTAAAATTGGTTTTGTCGGAAATGCATTCTATCAAAAGGACTTGATGTTGTGTGTGACACGAGCCAAGATTAGTGTTTCATATTTTTCAAGATATTTTTTTCATGTACTAAAAACATAAATTTTTGTATAATACAATTCAGGACATTAAAAATGCCCATCTCATAAAAATATCCCGGTGTTACCAAAAGATTTTTTTTATAAACTCTTCTCTTTTTTTCCACTAACATTCTCTTTATGCCCAATTTAATTCATCGAAAAATATATTATATGAATTTGGAATAATATTAACATTATATTATGGATTTTAATGTATATTAAATGTTATATTTTGTAATTAATTATATTTTATAGCTTTTTTCCCTTGGATAATGTTCCCAATAATAGTCGGTTATCCACCATCAAAGATGTTTCAAACATCATTCATATCAATAAAATTAAGGATTTATATAAAGAATTATTTATAATATTTAAATGTATATACAAAGGAAATTTAAACTTCTAGAATTAATACTATGTTATATTTAAATTACCTAATGATAAATATTGAAATTAAAATAAAAATGTATATTGTTAAGGGAAAAGGATATCAAAATGAATCACCATTAACAATGGAAATTAAGAAATACAATACAATTGTAATAATTTATAAATAGTGACATAAATTAACATAATTCAATTTTGGTTCAATGCGTTTATAAATATGTTTTCATTATTGACATGGTATAAAAGCGATGAAATAAATGTAATTTGATTCTCAAACCCAATCTATTTCATAGTGGTTATAAACTATTTCATCTATTTTTAATTATTAATATTCCACTAATATGAAAATATAATATTACTCAATATTCATTATCTTTTCTTTTCAAGATATATATGTTTGTACCTTTCAAATACAATTATATATAATTTACAATTATTTTTTAAAAAGGCTTAAATTTACAAAGCATTTATTTAATATTGAGTAACTAGGTAATCCTAAATATTATTTCATTAAGTATGATATGAAAATATTTTATGAAACTCATTCCATTCCAAGGGTAATTTCGTGACTGATATTGTTTTCCTTTCATGCAGCATGCATGACTATGAGCATTTTAAGATGGATAGGTGGTCCCAAAATTATATAGTCCTCTAATTAATTCGGTAAGGTGATATATATTATGATATAATTTGTATTGGGTGTTAATGTGATGTTATCTGCATTCAAAATTATGATTCTATGATTTTTTTCTGATATGTTATGTGTGGTTAGATAAACATTATTTTGGGTATTTGGATAATATGAATTACTTTTTCATTTTTATGCATAAGAAAATTTACATTCCATTATTGAATGTTTCCCTTAGTATATATATTATGATATTATTCTAATTTTTTAATTATGTTGATTATTCTCACACATTTTCAATTGATTCATGTCTTCTATTCTTGTGCACTATAGGCTTTTAGATCACTACTTTCTTTGATGTATATCCTTAGGTTATTACATGCAAAATGGATAATGTGAGATTTTATTTTTATAGAATATAGATTTAAATTAATGTTTATATTTTATTATGTACATAAGTATTATGAGCCCAATTTTCCAATGATTTTAATCCTTTCTATTCTATATTGTATCATTGTTATGTTGATTATCTTAAAAATCATGTAATTGTCATGTATAGAAAAATCATGTCACTATAGTTTATTTTAGAGTAAGGTTTTGTTAATTTGTATTTAAGATTTTAAAGAATTCATAAAAACCACAATTATAATCTATGAATTTCGAATCATTAGAGAAGAATCATTTTTGAAAAAATAAGAATCAAGATACCCCGGAACATTATTTTAGAGTTAATTTTCCCATAATAATAAATTATGTATTAATGGTTTGTTGAATTATATTATTCTTTGTATTATTGAGGTGCCATAATCAAAAAAATGAAAAGGTGAAATGTATTCATAATTCTAAATAATTCCAAGTAATTTTTTTAAAATTATCTACATTCCTTAATATCCAACATGTTTTATAGAACTTTTCTATTTAATCCTCAATCCCTTAATGTAGAGATATTTTTATAAATATTTTGTGGGGTGATCAATGAAACCCAAGTGTTAGACTATTCTTCTATTTTTTATGAGGGATGAATCATATAATGAATCCCATAATTCATCCCTTGGTGTAATTTGATGTTGTACTATGTGTGGATTTTCAGTTATTATGTAGAGGACACATCACCTGTTGATAAAAGGAAATATTTCATTACATTTTCAATCATACCATGATCATGTACAAATGCAACAAAGTTCATGAATCTCTATTGTAGAATCCCTAAATGGTGCAGGTGTTGATAGCCTATGTAGAAGAATTCTATTCCTAAATGGTTGATTCAATGAAAGCATTGACCTTGAATAAATTCCCATTGTGAGAAAATACATTGTTATAATTACCTAAGAACTACCTAGATATCCATAATATCATGAAGTAGAATTCTCTATAGAAATTTTACTCATAGCCACTCCTATATCTAAATTCCACTATAAGATATAACCTATCGAATTCAGGGATTTAAATATGTAGCTAAAATAGAATTATGAAAAATGGATAACACGCCCTACTCTATCACCTTAGGGTGTGAAAGTACTCTTATTAATGAAAAAATATTGATCAATGTTGGTGTTATCGATTACCTAATGGTCAAAAAATATCACCATAAATAAAAAGTATCCCCTACGAAGGATTTATAACTTGTTTGATGAACGATGTAGAGATTAGTAATTCACTGAGGTGGGTCTCGTTTCTAGATATCATTAATTGAAGGTAATGAAATAAAATATTTAGAAAATCATTTTTCATAATATTTATAGATAATATGAGTATATAGTGATACCCTTAACAATTAATAAGCACCATACAATATTAATGTATTTGAGGAAAACAATCATTAAATACCACCTTGAAAAAACATTTAGTCTTTATCAAATTTATTATCTTTTACTGCAATATAATAGATGTTAATGTAAAAATATTTGGGTAGTTCTGATGATATTAGGAAAGGATAAAAACTATTCTATGATTATAATTAATGCATTTCAATTGTAGAAAGTCTCATTTTTTGGGAACGTGATCATAGTTTAGGGAATTTTTGTTTACTTTCCAAAGAAAAAAGAATTAAATTAGGGCCTTGATCGATTAGTTTTATGGAAATCCATAGATTTATTTCAATAGTAGGATACAAATAAATTTATGTGAAAAACATCTCACAATTCACTACTCTACTAGCTATGTAACTATGGAAACTGTAAAATGTGATTGGATATAATAATTTGTTTAATTCTTTAAGGATCTCACAATGAGGGAAACCTAATGTCAATATACATACACCCATCAAAAGTAGAGCTAATTTTGATATATATTGATTCTTCAATGTAATTATTTGGTGTATTAGTTAGGAATAATGATAATTTATTGGACAATTATTCATTTAAACTAATGGTATATGATAAAAACTATCTAACACATGATCTGGAGAGATGAACTATTTCCTTTCCCATGATGATTTCACAGCACTACAACTATGGTGAGATGTGTGACATAAGTATACATCATAAGATTCCAAAGTATATCTTTACATTGAATGAGCTCAAAATGATTCAAATAGGTTAGCTTCATTGAATCGTGTTCTATGACTACTCTATTGTATACAATCTTTGAAAGGAATACAATTTAGTTGATTGTCAAAATTAAATATAACATTCTACTCTATCCATCATATATATAGATAAAGAACCTATAATCCATGGATATGCAAATGATGGATCTAGGGATCAAATGTAACATCCTATATTTTTGGTGTATTATTTTAAATACAACATGGAATTATTTTAAGACTCAGAGATAAGGCTACATATTGTTCTAAGGCCCAGTGTTCCCAGAATAAATGTTGGGAAAAATTAATTTTTTAAAGATTGAGCATGATAGGTTTTCCTAAAAAGTGAAATAACATCCAATTGAGATCCCTAATCAGATATTTGATTGCACCATTGTGTTTAGAGTAGATAATTTACTCTCTTTGCGACCTAACATTGTCCTGCGTGGGTCAACTGTGAAAGACAATTTTTGGATGTAATAGTAAAAAAAATGTATTGAAAATATATATATATTATTTGACGTAGAAACACATACCTATTAATAATCCTTTTCCAGGGAATTTAGGGTTATCAGCATGACCCTATAATTTTTATAAGACATGGAGTATGAACTCTAAAGAAAACATTAGTGAATGATGATGGGATTGCAGATCAGAGATTAAAGAATGATGTTTTAATGGACCTCACCAATGGAAGTGATGTGATGATAGATCCTCTCTATGAACTATCCAAGCCCTAGGAAGTGTGTGTAATTTGGATTTATTTTCCACATTTCTAAATTCAATGATGAATGCGAATCAACCAATGAAAATTTTGATCCATGGATCATCGCACTTGTGGTATGTACATATTTTTGTAGGATTATTATCGGGTTTTGATTATAAAGGATTTACCTATGATTTATTTATCTTTGTAATGTGAATTTATTGAGGCCGAAACAAACAAAAGATATGTTTCTTTCATTAGGTGTTCATGGTTCATTTATCTTCCCATGTTTTAGGGGCTCTTACCTATTAGACCCTCTTGGTTGCGGCTCGAACTCCCAGGATTCTTTAAACACAATCATATACCAAGATTTGTGGAAAGTTGGAAATGAGGCTAGATCGATGTAGCTCACGAAATGAGGACCACATACCTTTCCCCATATCAAAAAAACTAAACACTAGTGGATGACCATAGGCTGGTGTAGGTCCTTGAAACTGGTTGCGTATGGTGGCACAATGCACCTATGCTGTGTGGAATGATTCTCAGCCGTGGAAGTGGATCATGGTATCAAGATGGCCACAAGCATGTAGATCATGTGGGGTGCACCCATACATGATGGGCCGAGCGTGTGGGATGTGGTAAGACACCACAGTGACTAGGTGTCCTGGTACATAATTTGTCCATATGTGGTGGACCAGCTGGCCCATGTGTGAGAAGGAAAAACATGGGGAGTCGGTCCATGACATTTATCCCAACGGGATATGAATGGTGACCTAGAAGGCCCCACTGGTCTATAAGGCTAGGTCGGGTCAGGACAACCATATCGGGATGGGTTGGCCAGCAGGTCAGGACATATCTATTTTAGACCACGGTTGGACCTTTTCCCTAAATCAAACATTTCATTCAAAATGAATGTCATTATGAAACACCAAATTTGGAATGGGGACCGGGGCATTGAGATAGTCCTTTTGAGACAAATTGTGGGTTTTATCACATAGGTATAATATCAAATGGATTTTATGTTTGAAGTAGCTGGTATCCTCGGTGAAAATATATGTGACTTCTACTCATCATGCACCCACCTTTCCTATTCATATTTATTCTCTCATCCATCGTATCTTGAACAATATTTGTTAGGGTTCATTACTCATATCATTTCCTACTAGGTTTTTTGGTATCATTTCCTACTCAAATGAGTGTGATCCCTTTAGTAGTACATCTAGGATGTAGTTGTTGGATAACTTCATTGGTTTATAGTGGATCCTATATTCCTTCTTCATTCCCTACGTATAGTTCTTTGTATCTACATGACCTACACTTTTTAGACACTGATCCTTTACTTAACAGGTTAATTCAGATAGATTTATTGGTATCACCTCATGTCCCTTGTTCTGTTCATCCCCTAATGTATCATATCTCTCTTTAGATCTATCTGTGCATCTTTATCTCATATAAGTTCCCATTGAATAGTACATCTATGATGGACGTTGTATGTTTTATTCAAATTAGGAGTGTGTTCTACCAGATGTGTGCTTCTGGTAATCCTCTGATTGAATCCCCAATGATGGTATGCGATAGTTAGGGCTTACTTATAGACTATGTGTCTTAGTTTGGGTATATCTTTATAATATTTTTAAATTATATGTAGACATATATTATTATAGATCTTACTATATCATTCCTTTGGTTATTACGTTGTGGTTTCATGGTGTCCAACAAGGTATTGTTTTTTTATCCCTTACACAGGCTTTTTTCACACGTGTCATGTCTTCTGTAGATGGGCGGCCTTTTGAAATAGACCAGGGTGGACTATGAATGGATGGATCCTTGTGATATCAAGGTGGTCGAGGTGTTCTTATGACTCCAGAAAACACATTAAGCACCATGCCTTCAGGATGAATCTAGAAGGTTTTTCTATGGAAGAGTTTCAGGAACATGGTTACATGCCTCTATTTGGTGGGATTTTATTCTATATGTATTTACATTCCTTCACATTCAATGTTCTACCCTATTTGTGGGTTATAGTATTTTGCATGAATTGTTCATATAGTGTTTTTAAATTTATGTATTTTTGTCTTGGAGATGGATGTGTTCATACATGTACTTTAGGATAATTCCTCCCATTAGTGTGATATGCATACTCAGTGATGGTCACCACCCCCGAGACTATTATAGGTGGTCTTGGGGTAGTCATGACATAGGCCCCTCTGGTTTGGGTCATGATAGGGTGGTATTAGTGATGTTTGGTTCTACCATAGGACTGATAGTCTATGAGATTGATTTGGGAAACATTGTTAAGTGTTCAGAGTTTGGTATTCAATACCAAGACTCTAATGTTGGTGCAACAACTAAAATATCAATACACTAGGTCGTTGATAATCCGCCTTACAATATAGTACATTAGAACCCTGGTTTTAGATAAAATAATGGTACCTCATTCATCTTGAAATGGGATGAGCTTTCTTTTTTACTTATATAAATTGCTCCCCATATATAATCATTCACCATGGTTCATCATTATTCATTACATGATTCCTCTACGATGTTTAACAACTAGGATTATGTAGCTTGATCACATGGTTGAAACCTTCAGTGATGAGGCATATTTATAGGGAACAATTTCTTAGATTTTACCTCCATGTGGTTCACCATATATACCACCACCTATAGATATATCAGTGGCACCTAAAACATAATTAGATGAGGAGAAAATGATAAGTGCACCCCATGAGTTTCAGAGACAGAGAACCCATAGGTTCCAAGGAGATACCGACCCTTAAGGGGATGAAGTATGGCTTTAGAAAGTGACTTGAGTTTTCTACCTTGTCAGGACACCAGCCAATCCGATGGTGGTACTGGCACCGATATTTCCAGGGGGCTCGGTATGGCAGTTGTGGAGTTTGGATACCCAAACACACGACAGGGATATTCTCTCATGGATGGACTTTGGTCACCTATTTAGAGAAATGTTATATCCAGTTTTGCTATGATTTGTGTGTATACAATATCATCTTTAGATCTATAAGGCCAGTATGATAGTATCTAATTATTAATTTATATTCACCAACGTCTCTAGGTAATAGATAGATATGGTGAGAGATTAGTACTTCCAGGATCAGACAATTACAAAGGGTATGCATAGAGGAATATGATCTAGTATTATTCCTCTAAACATTCCTACTTATGTTGGGGTTATGTATATGGACTTGGAGGTGTAGATATTCATGTTTGATTAGAGAATGCTAGTGACATTCATCAGTCAACAGACATATGATGAAACCTCAGTAGTACGGATCGGACATCAGCCTCACTGATCTGATCATGGGAGAAATTTCAGGAGGAGTTCCCATGATATATGATATGTAGTTTAGGGTTTATAGGGTGGGTCCAGTCAGCATAGAGAGAGGTAATGGTACTCATGTGATAACATGAGACATCTCACACAATATTTTCCAAACCATCATGCTGTTGACAGGGAGAAAATGGATGGACCACTGAAGAAGAGGTAAATTTAGTATTATGAATATCCATAGGGTGTATGACATGGTAGAGGAGCTGTGAGAGTAGTAGGATTTGCAAAAAATTAAATCTTCTACCACAACCACCCCAAGTAGTCTGTGCATGGCTTATGGAGTAGGAGTATATGGGAGAGGACGGCAAAAATAGGTCAAGGATTATAACCCTGGTACTCAGGGTATGATTCTAGATATGATATATGTCATTTCTACTTTATGAACTGTACAAATTGACATAGGTTCTAGTAATTCATTCCTTTCTACATATCTATTTCGAGAACTTTATATTCCATGGGAAACATTGACTTGACCCTTACACTTGGACACACATACGGGAATAGACTTGATGATCACACATCTATGATGATAGTGTGAATTACCGTTGGAGGTGAGAGTTCCTATTTAATCCACTTTGTAGAATCATTGAGGACTTACTACATCATTATTGTAAAGGACTAGTTATCATCAATCCTTGACCATATTGTCTTTTTTAGGTTAAGGGTGTGGTGTGTCCATTACGATCGGATGAGGATTTCCATTTTCAATGAAAACAAAACCTTGGGAGAACAGGATAGACTCATGCATAGGAGGGAAAAATGATCACTCATGATATGGCCTTTCCCGAGCCTTGGTGTAGTAGATGTTATGATTTTCCAATTCCAAGATGTATTTCAAGAGTACTAGGACATATTCTCAGAATATGATCCAAGAGTAAATCTTCATCTAGAGATCAACTTCTGCATCGACATACACCCCAGGATAGAACCAATATACTCGCTAGAATATTTGATGGAACATGAATAGATTTTCATGATGAGGGTTCATTTTGTAGGATTTTCATAGGAAGGGCATCATGAGGCCCAGTGTTCCACCCTGGGTAACAGTATTGCTGTTTTCCAAAAATGAGGATGAGAGCTTGAGGATGTGTGTAGATTAATGACTCGTGAATAATGTGACCATGGAGAAAAATAATCCACTGTCGGGGATCGATGAACTCTTTGACCATTTGGGAGGGGCACGATGGTTATTAATGGTTGATCATATATGAATATTTCACAATAAGGGAGTACATGATGATTATATACTAAACATGTCATTCATATGCCGCTATAATCATAATGAGTACACGGTGATGACATTTGGAATAACAAATACCCCAACAGTATTCATGGAACTCATAAACTAGATTTTCCTTTCCACCATAGACCAGTTCATGGTAGTATTCATCGATGATATCCATGTGTATTGAGATTCCATGGGGGGGGCACATGAGACACATAAGGATGGTTCTGAATATACTCAAAGAGAAGAACAATTATGGGAAAATCTTTATGTTCTAGTTATAGATTCACATTTTGTAGAATCTAGACTTGTTATTTCAATAGATGGAGTGGTAGTGGACTCTTCCAAGGTCGACATAGTTTTATAATGGGAGCCACCTAGGTGTGTGACAGAGGTGCGAAGCATCATTAGGTAGGCATGCTATTAACATATATGCATACCTGATATCTCTAGGATATCATCCTCTATGAAATCTCTGACCCAAAAGGGGTTCCCTTTTGTGTAGATAGATAAGTTTTATTAGAATTTATAGCAGTTGATTTGGAGTTTGTTGAGTGCCCTGATCATGATATTTCTAGAGGAGGGTGTCAACTACGTAGTGTTCTGTGATGCATTAGGAAATGGGATTAGTTGGGTAAAGATGAAAAGGAAAGTAGTGATTTCCTATGGTTCACACCAGTTGAGAGCACATGAGTGGAACTACATGACCCATGATCATGAGTTGGCAGTTGTGGACTTTAGGTTGAATATTTGGTGACACTATCTGATTAGAGAGATGACAATTGACTACTCTTACCACACGAGTATCAAGTATATATTATCTACAAAGGATTTGAACATGATACTGAGGTGGTGACTAGAGTTCCTCCAAGATTATTACTTTTAGATAATATATATTCATGGGAATGGGGATGTGCTGGATGATTCTATCATCTAGAGATCTAGTACATAGTTAATAGATGAGGAATAAAAGAAGATGACCTCATTGATGTTATCCTTTGTTGTGGAGATGGGGAAGCTTACATCCAGTTGATGGTTGTTCCTGATACACACATACAATGAGTCAGGTAGGTGTAACATTGGGATACCTACTATTAAACTCTGCATGATCTGTTATCCAGAGGATATTCTATTGAAATATATTAGAATGGTGGGGAGAACATCATTATTTTTAGAGGATTCACAACTGTACCAGTGGCATTGCGGGGGGAGGATCTGAGAGAGTTCCAAAATTTCCCTTCAGTGGTATATCTAGTTGTGGAAAAAATGTACCACGACCTATTCTGTTAGATTTGGTGACCATGAATGAATAATGGAGTTGCAGAATTTGTTTCTAGGTTCCTCACTTCATAGTAAGTGAACGCTAAGAACCAAGTTCCAGCGAGTTCGACTAAACACCATGAGTTCCGAGAGTGGAACTGGGATGGTATTTCGATGAATTTGTGATTGATTTAACATATAAATCTAGGGGATATGATACCATATGGTTTATCATTGAATGAATCACCAATTCATCCCACTACCTACCTATCTGGGAGTATAGTTCAGTGGAGTGATTGGGATACCTCTACAAGCAGGTGACTGTTCAGATTCATAGAGTTACATAGATGGTTGTTTAAGATCTTGAGGTTCATTTAATATACCAATTATGGAAGGGATTGAAGGAGGTGTTTGGGACTCAATTATGCATTGTAATGGTTATTAATACCCAAAAGGATGGCTAGATGGAGACGATCATTTAGGTTCTAGATGACATGTTATGGGGTTTTATGTTGGAATTCATTCGTAATTGAGAGGACCACCTAACACTAGTGGTGATTGCATACAACAACATCTACCCCGCCAATATTGGTAATGAATAGTTCAAGGTTCATTATAGGGAAACAGGTTGGTCGCCACTTTGTTTGATTGACCTAGGAGATTCAGGATTCATGGGCCCATAGTTGGCGCAATCTACTTTGGAGATGGTGCTGATCATCCAGGAGTAGATGAAACCTATAGAGTTCGAGAAGAAGATGTATGTTAATTAAAATATGAAGGCCTTTGGATTTTATGGAGGGAGACCATTTTTTCCATCGAGAATCACCTCAACATGGGTTTCAGATATTTTTTGGGGTAGAATGTTATCTCTGATGTTCATTGACCCATTTCATATACTGTGTAGACTTGGTGTGTTAGCATACTGCCTAGCTCTACCCCGAATTTTCATTCGGTACATGATTTTTTCCACATGTCGTAACTGAGGAGGCACATGAAGGACCCATGAAACTTAATTGACTTGGGTGATCATGACATTGAGGATGGGGTGACTATTGTTGAGTACGCGGTAGCGATCAGGGATCGACAGGAGAGGATCCTTCTTGTGCAAGAAATTCCTTTAGTGTGTGTCTAGTAATAGCAAGGTAATATCTAGTAAATCACATGGGATTTGGATGCTCAATTTCATATTATTATATATTTTTATTTTTTTCATGATATTTCTCACATGAATGAATTTGGGTAGATATGAAAACAATATTATGTTTATTCCTAGGGTTTTAATAGTGATTTTCTCTTCCCTTGTTCTTGTAGTTATCTGTCGTTGGACCTTCGTGATAACAGTCAAATTTTTGGGAGGATACAAACTAAATAAGAACCCCAGATTAAAAGAAATTTGGAATGGAGTCTGGATTGATGTAGCTCACCACATGGAGATCACAAAAGTTTCCATGTCTCAAAAGAAATAGAACACAAAAGGATGACTGAAAGTATACTGAAGTGGTGGAATTGTGGCCGGGGCAGGCGGTGGAACAATACTCCAGTGTTTCCTCAGATACAATAGCTGCATTAAACTCAACTCGACTGCAAAAGGGTCCTACAATGGCAGTGAGGTTGTGGGAATGAAGTCCAAGTGGGGCATAGGCAGAGATGGAAAGATGACCATGTGGGACGTGGTGCAAAAAAATGTTGACTAGGGGCACATTGTTGGGGTGGGCCTCATGTGGTAGACCAACCATCCCACAAATGTGTGGTACAAACTAGGGGAGACATTCCACACTTTGTGGTCCATTAAGTTGGATTGGGCTCAACAAGTCATGTTGGTTTGGGATGACCAAAGAAGGTTGCGTCAGCTGATGGGTTGGGGAAGATCTGGACCAGACCAAGGACAAAATGTTTTTTTAAAATGGCAATATCATTAAAGATTTACATCTGTTTTATGCGCAGTCTATAGTGTTGGGGCCCTAAAATTGACCTGGTCCTATTAAGAACAATGGTGGGTTTTAACATGGACTTCCTATTAAGTGATCTACTTATACGATAAGTACAATATGTAAAGGGAAATGGTAGGTGTGACTACCACTCACAATGCACCCTCCTTTCCTTTGAATATTGATTCTCCCATCCACCATATCTTGGAAGATTTTATTTAGGGTTCAATCCATTTATCGTTTCCCTGAAGGTTCGTTGGTATCATTTCATACTCGGAGAAGTATGATCGATTCAGCATGACTTCCAAGATAGAGTTTATGAAATCCCTCGAGAGACCCATAGTGAATCCCTTATTCCTTATTTATAACCAAATTCGAGTTCCTCATAACTATGATACCAACACTATGTGGGTGTCGATCCTCTAAATTTAGGGTTAATCATGATGGAGTTGTTGGTATCACCCCATGTCCCTAGTTGTGATCCTCCTCTAATGTATCACATCACACTTCAGATCTATCAATATATCACTCTAAAATGGTAGCTCTTGATGAACATTACTTCTTGGAAGGAAATCCTCAGTGCTATCAGACACAAGATTGTATTCTACCAGATGTGGGCTTCATGGAATAATTGGAATGAATCCCTAGTGGTGGTATGTGGTAGTGGGGGATTACCTCTTGACTACAAGTCTTCGATTATTTATATTTTGATATTCTAAAAATGTGTTCTGTAGAAATATAATTAAGTATATATATTACTGTATCATTCCTTTGAGTATTGATTTTTATTTTTTGGGTTCCCTAATGAGTATTATCATACTCAACCTTACACATCTCTTGACTACATGTGTCATATCTTGTGTAGATTAATGTCCTTTTAAAAGCGTTTATGGTGGACCAAGGCTAGACAGAGCTTATGAGAAAATGATAGATGAGGTGTTCCAATAGCTTTAGACATTGGTTCAATATCCATGACTTTATGTTAGATTAGGATTGGTTTTCTATTGAAGAGTTTCAAGAACATAGTTACAAACATTCATTTTATGGGCTATTATTTTGGCCCTGTTTAAAAATCATATCATTCGATAATGTACTCTGGTTATGGGTAATATTGGTTTTTGAAGTATTTTTTACATAATTTTTTTACATATATTCATTTTTATATTGGAGGTGAATTTGTGTGTAAAATTTAATTAGGTTAATGCGTCCCATTATAGTGATATACATGCTCGTTTCTAGTCATCAGCCCCTAGCTCATTAGAGGCATGTCTGGGGTAGTCTTGGAATGGGCCCCTCTAAAATGGGTCATGACATAAAAATAGTAGTGTAAACATAATAGATTTCCTAAATTATTTCATTATCATATATCAATGGGTCTATCAAGGGGTCTATGTGGAATCTTTAGAGCTTCAAAAGAGGGTGAAAGCTTAATGGAAGATAAGATTCATGAATTTTATTTCTATGATGATGAAATGATTTGATTTAGTATTAGGATTTATTGGAATTACTCACCTGGGGTATAGAATGTACTATTGGATAATACACATAGCTCATGATTCTATATATATAATGGAATCCTCAATAATGTATCATGATATCCGATCGAACATTCGGAGGGAGAAAACGAAGAAATTGATATTTAAGTACAACTAAAATGGAATTCTATTTCATCATGTTAATGTAGAGTGACATAATTACCAAGAATTATGAAGCCTCTTCCAATACATAGATGGGAATGTGATAAAATTAACAAAGAATTTTTTCACTAGTATCCCATAGAATTCAAAGGAAAAAAATGTGATATAGGTATTGATGGATTGACTCACCAATAATACCCACTTTTTCACTATTTCTAAGGATTTATCCATTTAATAATATCCTAGTATATATGTAAAGTAATTAGAGAATCATAATATGGAACAAATTTAAATAATATATGATCAAGGTCAATGGTTTACTTCTAAACTATGGAAAGCATTCAACATGATGTTAATATAAAATTAAATTTCAGCATGGAATGTCACCCCCAAACTAATACCCAATCACCAAACACTCAAGGACACATAGAGAACCTAGTTAATGGAATTTAATGGTAGATAATATCAAAATATTCTATTATTTAAGTTGTAATGACAGGAAAAATTACAATTTAGTATTCAAATGTCTCCATATGTTTCTCTATATGGGAAGTGATTTAGAACTTCTACTTATTTTGATGATGTCAGTGATATGATGTTACATGGACCCATTCTTATTAAATATATTCAATAGAATGTTCTATCTATCTTAAAATATATAAAATATTATCAGTGATTGAAAACGGGATATGTTGAAAATGTTGAATGAAATTTGATTTTGAATATGGATACAGAATTTCCCTTTAATTATATATATGGAATAGATTCTTGTAGTTTGGAATGAAATAGAAGCATTGTACAATGTATTTTGTCCCCTTTGAGATCCTTTCCCACATTTGATCAATTTTTTATCATATCATACTCCCACCAATCATAGCACAAGATCATGATCTATTCTATACATATAACCTATGAATGTATATACATAATCTATTATATACTCTAAATCCCATAGAGGTGTAAATGGAGAGTGAAATATCCTTTGAGTTGTATTTGGTGAAGATCATAGACCATAGGGACATTTTCCTATTACCATGAAAACTCCCCAAGTTAATGTATTTTTCCAAAACTATATGTTTAAAGGGATAAAGAAGGATCCAGATGAAATAATGAAATTGATCAACATTCACCTATTCTCAACATAGAATATGATATGATAATTTTTTGGAAAAAATATAAAAGGGAGAAGAATATAATAGACCATAGTTATTAAATGATATTTATCTCTTGAAATAAATGTTTATTATATTATATTAAAAAATATTATACATAAAAAAATTGAGAAAACAAAAACACATTATTTCATAAATTAAAATAATTACCTTATATATTAAATAAACCCATTATTATTATTTATATTATATAGGGTTAAAAAATAATAAATACAAAAACAACAAAGGAAAATTATGAATCATCCCAATCTACTAAAATCATTTATCCCAATAACAACACTATAAAAATAAAGCCAAATAATAGTAAACAAATAAAAATTTAATAAAATTTAAATGTAGAGACATGCAATTAATTGAGATGAATAATGAATGATTGATTGAATATGTATTTTTTGGAGGTAATGTAACAATTTTTATAGTAATTTCACTTTTGGTAAAATAACATGACTATTGGGAATAATATCCTAATAATTAAAAATATTAACACGGCCGTTAGAATAATTACTTGTCCTAAAAATAAACATAAATAATATGTTTCATTGGTAATTTATTTAAATATAAATTTTATAATGCCAAAAATAAATATCAATATTTGGAAACTCACAGAAAAAATGATAACATTTTTAATAAACTATATTTTAAGTAATTACATCAAAATCATAATAATTTTATATTAAAAATTAAAACCACTTATTATACTTTTATATGATTCATAATGTCTAAAATAATCAATATTTAAAGTTTTAACATTGATATAGTACATTATTTAATATTTCATTCTAAAAATACTCCCTCCTCAAAGATAAAAAACATATCATCCTCCCCTTATAAAACCAACCACCCACATAATCTAGAGAAAAATATTTACCCAGATCCTATATATTAATCCGTTATCAACCTTATTGAAGTTATTGAGTAGTCCATATATATTAGTTGTGGAATTTTATTTCCATATAAGAGAAGAAATGGTGATAAAATAGTATATTTTTATGAGCACTTAACTAATATTCATCATTACTTATGTTTTCCAACATGATTTAAAAAACATTCTATTAATAATTAGGTTTTATTACATAATTATATAATTGATTTTAACCTACTATATAAATTATATTTATTATTTAATTTAACATTATACCACTTATTTCTCCTCGTTTGGACAATGTTCCCAATAATAGTTTTTTATCCACCAAAAAGGATGTTTCTAACATATTTCATATCAAAACACATATTTTTTGTTATAGAAAATTATTTATAATATAAAATTATATATATGTATATATATTTATATACATTATGATTCTATAATTATCAATACTAATGTATAAATTATTATGAAAAAAATATAACAACCAAAATAAAATGATAAATGTTTAAGGGAAAAATGATATCAAAATAATCAAACATTAAAAATTGAAGTTATAAATTACAATTCAATTGTTGTACATCATAAATACTAAACTAAATTAACATAATTCACTTATTTTTAAATTTATTAATATACCTATTGTTATAATTTAAGAGGCATAAAAGAAATGAAATGAAAGGACATCTAAGGTAATTTGATTTTCAAAACCAAACTCTTTTATTTGGGTTATCTACTACATCACATTTATTCAAGTATTAATGTTATTATAATATAAAAATGAATTAATATGAATATTATTTACATTTAATGTTGGGAATATAATTGTTTCTACCCTCACATAAATATTTTAAATCAATTTACATTTTTTCTAAAAAAGGAATCAATTACCAAAACATAACATGAGTCTTTTTATATTTTATAGCCATTAAATATGAAAATTTTATTTTATCCCAATGTATGATATCTTTTATAGATTTTTCAAGAATAAATTTCATTTCATGATATATAATATGCTAATTGTTTTTGAAATCTATTCCTCTCTGTGAGTTATTTTATTACTGTGGTTCTTATCTGTCCTATGGATTGCATGATTATGAGTATTTTATGATGTGATCAGTGGGATCGGAATTATACAGCTTATCATGTCACTAGGAACTGGATATATCTTGTGATATAATTTGTATTAGGCATGAACATGATTCAATAATTTTTACCAATGATGATGTTATGATCAATTCACATATGTTATGTGTGGACATGATGCTATATTTTTTAACTATTATGTTTGGTATTTGACCAATGTGACATGATGTCTCATTTCAATTCATATGACACATTTAATTACTTAAACAATTTTTCCTTCTTTATAGTTATTGTGATCAGGATATAATAATTTAATTATATTTATTATGATATCTCATGTATTATTGATTAATATCCTTGTTTCCCCCCTTAAATAGACTTTTAGATATCCCCTTTTCATGATTCATAATCTCTTTTGATTTAATAATTAAGGAGAATGTGAGGTTTTCAATGGTTAAATAATAATATTTCTGTTTTATTATGTACAAGTGATTTATGAGCCTAATTTTACCAAGACACTAATCCTTTGGATCCTAGATTTTGTCACTAATGTGGTTTTGATTCCAATGAAAATTATTATGCGCCTAATGGTTGATTTTGGGGGATTCTGTGTTCCATAGTAATTCAATTTAGGATCAAAATTTTTAAGAAGCATCCAAAGGGGTTGGATCCCAGATCTAGAAACACCAAACAGTTCCTTAATTAGAGATGCTTCATGAACCAAGATTCCAATGGTATGTGGTTACTGGGAAATGTATCTAATGATTATTGGGGGTTTACATTGGTGAATAATATTGGAGTTTGGGATCATGAAAACTATTTGGTGGAAATAATTTTCCTACATCAGGACACTCATATATATTTAATATATGCTCATGAATCCCTTTTTAAATCCAAAATATATCATAGGTTATCCTGTAAATAAAAATTATTTATTAGAATGCATTGGATTTGGAATCATCTATATAAATATGAGGTTCTTCAATTTCAAGAAAATCTATATCAATTAATGGTTCTCTCTCGATTGATCCCTTTTTATGAGGATTATATATTTATAGGTCATTTATTATTATGATATAGTTTTAATTGAATATATTGTGGTTTTCTAGAATTTATCATCATCCCAGAATATGGGATTTGTTTTGTTATTACGATTGATCCCATGGATAAGGGATTCATGAGTTTCTCCATGAAATGAATCTAAAATCACATATTTATGTTCCACTTAATAGTTCACATCATTCCTTTTAATTTCTTGTGATAAGGACTAACCCATTCAGTTTAACATCCTGTGGAGTCGTCATCTAGGAGAAATATTCATAGTCAAGGAATTATGTGAGAAATACACTGAATCATACCAAATGACCTGGAAGGAATATTTCCTCCCAATCTAGATAAAATCCTACTTGAAATGTTTCCCATAAATGGTTCAGTTATATTTTATGTTGTTGGGTTTGAAAAGCAAAGTGGCCTTTCAAATATTCCTCTTGAACATTATTAAATGAAAAATTAGTTTGATATATTCGGGATTTCATATATGGATGAGGTACTTTAGTGGTTTGTCTCATAGGGTATATTAACCATTGATATTGATACTTGGATTTCAGTCCCTACACCTATGAATTCCTGATAAATAAATGTGAAAGGAATGTCCAGAAAATGATTCCCTATCGAGACATGTATTTGAACACTTGGAATTAATGAGCTTCACTAACCTCTAATACAATGTTATTAGTGAATAGTGTGAGAAACAAATATATGTAAAAGATATGACAAACCACACAATATTTTTTCTTTTTTCATTGATGAGGTTTGGGATATGGGAGAGAGAAAGGGATTTGATGCGATCATATCCTCAATTATTTTCATAATGAAGTTTATGAAAAACGCACCAAATAGATACAGAACCAAGGAAAGGATTTGGGATTACGTAAAGAGGTATAGCCTATCCTTAAATGCTAAGATGATGTGATAATAGTAAGATAGTATCCCTCATAAAAGAGAATGTCTAGTAGTTCCCATAACTATTTGAAATAGAGAGGTCCCTTAGTTTTAAACCAAAGTACGGGATACTTGATAACATTGGAATGTATAATTGAAAACACACTATGGATCCCACCTTCTATGTTGGATAAATACATGTTTTTAATAAAAGCATGAATATATAATTGAGCGGACACACTGGTGTCACTAATACTCAAAACACACATTTTCTGATGTTTTGGGAGAGGTATTGGATTGGTCCCCCTATGAATGAAGAGGCTCCTTTACATTGGTGGTATAAAAGAGGTATCAAATTGTGGATCATGTAGGGTGTGCATTAGTGAGCTGAACAGATCTTGTGCATGGGTGGACCGGGGTGGATTGAAGAGGTCTAACACTGGATAAACTATGTGGACGATAATTACCTTGTTTAGGGTTTTCCTATGTTACTTAGAAGTTACTTCTTGATAGTGGATTGTATGAAAAAAAAATCATGGGTAAGCACATTCCATTGAAAATGAGGTTTTCCTCATGTTTCATTAGAAGGGTCTCATATAGTATCGAGATTGGGATGAGACCATCTCCCTTGTACATTTTATCTTGGATTAAGTGGTTCCTTTAATAGATATTTGTTATGTCACACACTATAGAAGCTATATTCAAAATATTCCTCATTAATACCTAATTTTCATGTTTTTTGATATAACATTATGGTTTAGATGACTTGGTAGGAAAACTATGGTGATAAGGACATTAGGGATTCTTTTGATCTTCCCACCATTTATATAACCATATAGAGTATCATGACATGTGGTGATTTTAGAAAATTGTTGGGGATTACACCTAGTTGGATACCCGTATTAATGGAACCTAGATGAGTGTCTCCACTCAAGAATATTTCTTGGTTTGTTTTTCGATTACACATATGAATATACCCATGTTTCTAGAACAATGAGGATGGTCATGAATCATGGTTATTCGGTATGGTTGGTGAATACACCAAGGAGGATTCCCATGTGTATAGAACAAAAAGGATTATATTAAAACATGAGTATTTGGATGTTTGGATGGGGATTAAGCCTATGAGTATGTCCATGATTTCATAACCATGATAATTATTTCGACATTTGATTATTTGGTATGTTTGGGACTTTCAACTAGCGGATTCCCATGTTTGTTGAACCTTGAGGAGTATATAGACTCATGGTTATTTGTTTTTTTTCAGATTACACCAATGATTATGGTCATGATTCCTGAACCATGAGGAATTGGGGGTGTTGGGGAATATACCCCATGGTATGGACTAACTGGCATGAAATGACTCCTATGTAGTAAGTCTTCGGAAAAGGTGTCTTCCCCGTATGCTTCTCCCCAGTGTGGGATAATCCATGACTTTCATCCAGTTGGGGGCTTCTGTGGGTCGTTTTCCATTGAGTTTGCCTACTAACATAGTTAACCCTAGTGGGGCCTTCCCAAGTAGTTCATACTAGTAGGGGCTCAAATTTTTCATTCTCTCAGGTGGGGGATTTCCCAGGAAATATTCTTATTGGAGAGATTCAACCATATAGACGGATGTACATCAGAGTTTGCAGAAGTAGGGATGGACTATATGGGAGAAGGAGTTGTAAGACAAGATCTCTCACCATGATTTTTTATCTCGGTGTTCATCTGTCTTCATGAAAAATATAGATGGAGTGTTCATAATATTGACCATCTAGTGGACTTGTGAAAAATAGACTATAATGAGTATACTATTGCAAATGAGCTCCTTAAATGGATTTTATTTAGAACAAACACCAATGGGGTGTTTATGAAGTTCAATGTCTTCTATCATTACATGTAAACTTCCTACAGTTATATCCTTTGGAATCAAAGTACATTTTTTAAACACAATTATTGAAAAAAATGGATCTATATATACTTCTTGATGGAGTGTTGGCGGTTTTTTTTCAAAAAGATCTTGAAAGACATAAGTGATTTTAGGAATCCACATCCCACTCCAGGAGGGTGGTTTTCACCACTGATCCAGCAAACTACGAAGCATTTATATGGAATCCCTATCCCTCAATTTGGAGTTATCTTATAAAACATGTAATACAAACCAACATCTTCTTATGTAATGGGGACATATTTCTACTAAAACATGAAATATGCTTTCTAAGAGAGGATCACATCATGAATAATGTGGAAATGTTCTTGGATTAAATCTTATGTGTCAAAACCATCCCACAATATTATAATTATATTCATTTGAAATGAAAATAAATTTATTTTAATGTAAATGTTGGGAATATTGATGCATTCCATACTCATTTTATGGGATTGTACATCTCTATACTGTAAGAGGAGGAAATTTTTTTTCTCAAGGACTTGCGGCCTAGAGGGTATTGTTTGACTAGTTTTATAGTTGAATGATGAAGTATACAATAATTTTTTCATTTGTGTCGTCTATCTAATTTTTTCCTAAGTCATATGTGACGAAAACATAGCGAGTTACGATTGAATTTTTAATAGGTTTCCATTTTTGGTTTCTCAACCAAACTATTATTATTCATCATTATTGTTGTGGAAAAATCTCTCAAGGTAACATTGCAGTATTCTTGGGATGATTATGATTGTTGACAAAGAATGTTTCCATAGAGAATTATTGAGTTCCTGAGAA
This sequence comes from Viscum album, assembly GCA_963277665.1. Lineage (NCBI taxonomy): Eukaryota > Viridiplantae > Streptophyta > Magnoliopsida > Santalales > Viscaceae > Viscum > Viscum album. The sequence continues at coordinate 912,209,443 of OY728148.1, forward strand.
GTTGTTGACAATCCGTTTTGACAAAGAACGATGACAAAGGAATGGATGATCTGGAGGTGGAGCAAAAGAGCAGTACAAGGTGGTGTTGTTTCCCAGTGTTTGCCAAATTCATGGGGTCCAAAATTTGGTGTTTGGTGAGCATTGTGAAAATTGGATTTCTATGAAGATCATAATTGAATATTGTAATGGAATGAATTTCATTAAGACATGCTTCATGGTTTTGATTTCGCAAAAACTAGAAGAATGATGGCGGTGATATTTCACGATTACGACATGCTTTGCGAATAACATAGGTTAAAGAACATCGTGGTGGTGAAGAGATTTTCGAGGGAGATTTGTGGAAAAGGATCAAAGTAAATGATATAATTCTTCGCGATTATGATGAACTCCACGATCATAAATTTGAAGTGGTGTATCGCGATTTTGAGAGAATTCACGCGGAAATTTAGGAGCTTCACGATTGGCTATGAAGTGGCATTGGCTCTGCGTGGAATGGTGGAGGGTCTATGGAATTGAATATAAATAGATGTTTTCCCCCTCGAAAGATGTAGAGAGAGCTTTCAATGAGAATCCTTTTCTCTCATTTCGCGAAGGTGGTTCGCGAAGGCAGGGTGCTTCATGAAAGAGAGATGATTCACAGTGGCTAATCTAGCTCCACAAAAGTAAGTGCTCTTTGCGAGGCCACATTCTCTATGGAGTGTGCTTCACAAAAAGGGATGAGCTCCAAGAAGGCCTAATAATTTTAAAGTCTTGAGCTTCACGAGAGTGCTTTGCAAGAGTGCTTCGCGAAAAGGCAGGAGCTTCACGAATTCTTGTCTGAGCTTCGTTAAATTGGGATCCTCATGAAGTAGGGTTCTTTGTAAAGGTGTTTCCAAAGTCAGTTGCCTGGTGTTCAGAAGCAAGGGGGTATTCATCAGTGGATGAATGTTGAAATTCAAATAGAGCATCTATCAACAGTTGAGGATGCATTCTTTCATGAAAATGAAGAGACATATAGGTTTATAATCCATGAGTGGGTCTTCTGAAGATGTAGTGAGCTCACATCAGTTGATAGAGTAATGAGTTCTCAAATTTATTGTGTTTGTAAACTAGGTGGGACAGTGAGTCCACTTCGAACATGTAAATGGTAGTGTTCTTATAGTGGAATTGGTAAATCGGCACACTACCGGTGTATGCTCCTTGGACGTAGCCATGTGCGGGTGAACCAAGTAAAAGTCGATGTGTCATGTGCATGCTTTAATGTTTGTTCAAACTCTTCATTGGGAAGGAGAGAGAAGAGGGTTTTTTCTAATAGAAAAACAAGATCAAAAGTGGCAGTTGTTTATATATGTCATCCCCTGATTCACCCCCCCCCCCCCTCAGGGTATCTAGCCTAGTGGATCTATCAATTATTTCCATTGATCAGAATTATTTCTAAAACCATGTAGAGGGATGGTATAAAAATTTAGATTTTAATCTTTCCTAGGGTTTAAATTTTTTATATTTTCATCCTAATTGGAACAATGTATCTTTTCAAGGGAAATTTCGGGTCTTATAAGATGGAATAATGCATCTAGTGTTTCGTGTTGATTATCTTTGACCATGAATTATAGAATTAAGAATTAATAAGGGATTCCTAGATTAAAATATTCTAACATCATTCATATATACATAAAGGTGGATTTTAATTCATGATATTTTGAATTTTGAAACTAAAATATTATATGAGACCAATATACATAGAATGACCATGTGCTATGTTTTAAATGTGATTTACATCATGACATGTTCATGGAATATGGGGATAGAATAATTTTTTCTTAAGGAAAAATGTACCATTGGTTGACATGAATTTATGTAGTGACTCATGAAAATGAAAATTAGGGTACATTAATTCATAGTAAAACCTAAGGTTTCTTCTAGAATAAGACATCCTATCACTGATGGAAAACAAGGGTTTTTGAGGATCCATATTTATCAGGACCACAATGGGTGGTGGGGGAAGGTAATTTTTCTATTGATAAAGGGGCATCTAGGTCGGCGCTTCACATGTATGACGAACCACCCCTTCAAAAGTTTGAATTATGTTCAATGGAGAGGAATTATATTTTGACCATAATAATGAAAATATAGGATCCTAGAAGAAATTCAGACAGACTATCACAAAATAGGGTAGTTTCCATGTATGGGGGATGAAAAAATTTAAATTCTATGTTAATGTTCATAAAATTGAGAATCTAGATATAACTACATGTATTGATGGACTTTGTGTCATTTGGTATATATATCATCATAATGATGTGGTGGATGTCCAATATTAAAAGAAGAGGCTCATCCATTATGATCGTTGAAGCATCGTGTTGTTTAATATTTTTTGACTAAGATATTGGTCACAATGTTTATTATCTTATGGAATGGATGTTGTGCAATAAAATTTAATGTCACGTAGATTTCACTATGATATTTGTTATTTTTACCATTCCTGGGGATCAATCATGGAATGGTCCATAATCATTAAGAATGGTGAGGGAAATTTCTATGTTGTAATTTGGGAGATTCCAATTACAGAATTGACATAGGGAAAGAATTAAATGGATGACCATATACCATGTTCAAAAATATCATTCTGTAAAAATGATTTTGAGGGTTACATTGATAGAAGAGGTTTCTCTTGAGGATTAATCTACATCTAGTTGTCATTTATTTTTTTGTGAATTTTGAAAATACATACTTCGGTGTATCGATGAATAGACAAACAACATCATACTATAGTTTACAAGTCCTTTGGTGTGGGAATTATCAAAATTCAAATAGGGGAATATCAATGAATAGTCAAGAAAATGTAACCTCAGGTATCAAAAATTCAACTAGAAATGGCCTGATAATGCTTATAGTGAATCATATTTCCCTAGTCATAGAGTTTTCTTTTTATAAATAATGTTCCTGGTTTCATAAAGATTATTTTTGGAACAAATTTCATAAGAATAGGTAGAAAAGTTTCTTATGAAGGTGAAACCTGTATGTAGGGATGCATTATTTTTACTTATTACATTTTGTCCAAAGACATGTGATCTCGACGTCACTGCATATCTTGTCAATGTGAGATTTAAGAAAAACATAGTTATTGGAAATATTCCACAAAGATATGAAATTCCTATATCGAGTTTAAGTCCCTTATATTCGAATTTGGCATCATGAGTAGGGTGATAACATGTACTAGATCGTCCTATAATGATATGGTTTTTACATTGGAGAGTGGTGGAATTTTTTAATATTTCATCTATAAGATGATTATGGATATTAGTGTCACTGCATATCTCATTAAGGATACAATATATAGATATGTATTTATTGGATTTTTTTCCTGAAAGAGATGTCATCCATGTATTTTGATGTCATATTGTATGGTTTTTTGGTGTTCCTTTTAAGGCCTTTAATCCTAGACCATTATATCTTATATGTGACCTTCTATGCCTTGATCATGTATTAAATATTTTAGAAACACTCCTAATCCCAATTGATCTATGACCAATATGAGAAATAATTAGGGTAATATGCTTCATTCACTACATAGAGGTGATTAGAAGGAATTACATGGGCATTTTGATCTTCTGGTGGCTAAACTGATATGTTTGATTCAGGTGTAACAACATATATCATCATTGTATGAATCTATCCACATGTAATTTTTGGAAACAATGTATTTTATGAACATTTGGAATATATGATGTTGTATTTTAATTTTATTTCATACGAATAGGATTGTACATCATGGATATGATGATTAATATAAGGCTTACTTGACCAGAGATGTTTCATCATAGTTGGATCATGAAGAATGATATTATATAAAATTATCATGGTGGTTATAAGATATATAAAAGTGATATAAAAAAATATGCCAGGAAGGACCAAGGAACATGTTCACAAACCAGTTTCTAGAATGTTGATTTCCGGGATTATATTGGTAGAAGGGGTATATTTTTAGGTTTAATGTTCCTCGGGTGGAAAGGGATTTTGGTGGGGACCTATGAATATCCAATCTAGGTGTATAAATTCATAAAAAAAACAATATCATCCTTGGGAATCTGAAATTCTTTAACCAATGGAAAATAGAAATATTATAGAGATACAATAATTTCTAGGACAATGATTTTGTTCTGTGGAAGAAATATGTCTTATCATAGAGTGAGAATTTGGACCAGTGATGGGCATGGATTGTTAAGTCCTATAAGAATATCATTTTTTATATGTGATACAAGGGATCATTTTTTTATGTCATAACATGTCTTGAGACCGATGGTCAAGGAATCAATACATATCCCATTATGATGAGAATAAATCTCCACATTGTTCTACAATATAGATTTGGTTTGGGACCAAAACCAATTACTATGATCCATGCAAAAATAGAAAAAAAATGTTCTATAGTTTTATATCATTAAAAAGTTACATGAATCATTTAGTTTTACACTATGAATCATGGATGTCATTGTGTAGTTTAACATATTGTGACTAGGATTCTATTATATATAATTTAATTTCTTTCATTTCATAAAATGGTTTCTTTTAGTTTTAGGTCATATGATTAGAAACATATAACATTCCATTTAGGGTCAAATAAAAAATACCATTTATTGTTCTATAAATTTTCTTACATCTAGGATCATACTACATACAATTTAACATCATGTAACAATGATGGTGAATGTTCATTTTAACGTATTATATATAGTATATAAGTATTCAAAGTCTTTTAACATCTTGAAGAAAATAAGAAATGTGTTTCATTATGACATGATGTATTAAATGAGAAATAATGCATTGTTAAGGGTTGTAAATATATATACATGCATCAATATCAAGGACTTTTTTATGTAATACGGTCTCTCTATCTATTCCTCATGAATTGGATGTTTCTTCCTTAGTATCATCTAGGTAATAATGAGCTTCACAATCTCTCCTTGGTGGAATTGTAAAAGGTATAATTTCATGTTAAAATAATGTGAAATACAATTTTAGTAGACCACCATGTGATGAAAGGCATGAATTATTTTCCAATTATTTCACTATAGTTCACTTACCTGTTTTAGGATCACACATATATGTATAGTTGATCGTAGATGGAAATTCATTGTGAAATCAACTGGACCTAAATGGGATGTACTGATTATGAATTCTATACACGTGAATATGGTGTCACTCCTGTGGTTGTGTGGGTTATAGTCCAACATTCCCATAATGTAGGAAAGTGTTTTTAGTCCAAAACATTATATCCTTATCCACCATCTTATGGATTGTGTTTTATACTGTCTTATTGAAGACCTCTATATATTTATTTATTACAACATAATAATAAGATTAATGGGTGGATTTGATATTATAAGTCTGATATATCTTCCCCAATATATCATAATACTAATTTCTTCTATTTTTCATCAATATAATTTGAGGGACCAAAAATTTGGAAATGATGTTGGATTTCCTGAAGATGAAATTTTTTTGGTACCAACATCATCGAAGTGTATTACTTCACACAATTTATAGAAGAAGTTAGTATAAGTGATGTATTATTTAATATTATTAGAATTAGCTAGGGGATCATTCTCAATAATATACATTCCATATACTAAAAATGTCCTGTAGTATTTGAATATTTTTAGAATATATGGCGGCTAATGGTTTAACATTTTGTGTACCTAAGAGGAATTACACATCTTGGTGAAATTTTTTAAATCTAATTTCATTGAAATATTGAAGAATCAAACCCCTCATATCTTATTAGAAATGATAAAACCTATTTGGTTAGAATATATTGACCTTGTATGTACTTATTCCATGAATGTAGCAACATCTTCTCCATTAATGAACATGATAAGGAATCCTTCATAGCCTCATTAATAGAGAACATATTGGTGATTTGGTCCGCCATAAATTGTAATGTTGGTCACTAATTTTTTGGTTTCTCATTTATATTTTATCTAATGGGAGAACTGAATTGTGAATTTAGTCCATAAAGGATACCATCCAACAGGTTGTTTGACATTCTAGTTCGGGGATAACATTATTCTCAATGATTTCTTCCATACCCACAATAAAAAAATTAGAGACCATTCATCAGTGATAAATGTTGATGAATATTTTATACTAATATAGATCATCCAAATATGTCGTATTATTTGAAAATGCATCTATCATGCTATTCTATAAACGTGGGATATGATTTAATGCTGGATTTCAGGGGAATTATTCTATTATTCCTCAAATATATTATATAACAGGAATTTTCTCATCCTTAATAATAGAATAATATTCATTGATCTAATTTATTAACAAATCTAAATATTCATATACCATCATATGGTCCATTGGAATATGAATTACTATTTCTAGCCCTATGATATGTTCCTAATATTTTGACTCACTGTTTTTATAGCCTTTAGATAAGAGGAAGGAGTATGGAAAATCTACATATGCCTAAGAGATATGTAGGGCTCCCATCCTGACATGGTTGAGCATAGGGTCTTCAATTATCTTCCCTTTAGGGATTATTTATGTTCCATCAAAATAAATCTCAAATATCTTGGGTCCCTCTCAAATAGGTAATATATCTCAATCATGCATTTAGTTATTCAATAATTTTACCTCTATATATGGATGTTAGGCAAGGATGTCTTCCAAGGCCTAGCCTTTTACTTATTTTGGAGGAACGAACCTAATATAAAATTTCTATTATATGGTCACCCAACATGACAAATATCCTACCATCATATGAAATAAAATTATATATTCAAGTGGAATGATATGAGAGAAAAAATTTACCACATGGTGATGCATGTAGATTCTCAGATCATAGACAGTGATAATTAATTATAAAATGATCTTCTTAATGTATGAATAAAGAGTCACTATATTGAGAAAGGGTTCACTAAGATAATATAATAAATATTAATTCTTAGTTTCATTTATTTTCATGAGGAAATAATTCAATGATCATTCATGGTCATCCACATAAAAATGAGTATTTTTACCTCAATAGGTCACATTAGCACTGGTGGAATCGATTGATATTTATTATCTCTATTGAATTATTTCTATCATTTATCATTCTACTATTACGTGACCCCATTTTTCATCAACCCAGTGAATGGAAAACAATTTAGAAAGTGGTTTTCAAAAAAATTATCAATTCAAGAAAGGTGTCTATATAATCCCATGAAATAATTTTCATTTTGAGGATGTGATATGTTAAGGATTGATTTTTTTTGTATCAACTATGAAACCAAAATTTCATACAAGGAAGCCAAGATATATTCATGAGGTACTCTGGAAGCACATTTTATGGGGTTCATACTCAAGATATTCTCTCATAGTTTGTTGAATACGGTCTAAATGCCAGTTAGGTGGTCATATTTTTGTAGTGACATAACCACTAGATCGGTGATGTATCATTCAAAAAACATTTCAAAAATGGATTCATGATGTGATGCATTGAATTTTGATACATATATTTGGAATTCTTCAAGATGAAGGGCATCACTTAGTAGTAGAATACTCCCTAAGGGGCACTGAATGTGGTATATTTTTCATCTCATGCGGAAACTTCAAATTTTATTACACCCTGCATAGCCACCCATGAATTAAATTTTTTGATACCTAATCATAGTATATATCGATAGATATATGATTTTATCCATGAAATAATCATTCAGGTAGATCGATTTGACATCGCAAATACCAATTCAAACCCTGGTTCTTCTATTCTTCTTCTTAATATGGAAAATTATTGTTATCTATTTAACAAAATGAACTTATTCAATTATATATTCTTTGATAATCATGTCCACATCAACATCAATTTTTGAATTATGATTATGTGTGTTCTTCTAGCTTATTATTTATATCCTTGATGGTTTTCTAGAAAGACTCTATTGTGTGTGTCTGCAAATGGATTAAGGCCTTGTATTTACATGTAATTTTAGGAAAACACATTCTGATTCATCTTCATAATGTTGGTATTTACCTTTTGTTTTCTAAAATACATTGTGATACTAATCACAGTTGATGGTGGGTGCTCCCATGTACCAAGATATATTTTCTATGTTTCATCAATATTTTTAGAGACACCTTCCAAAAATGTTATAGGACATCCCTGTGGTTATTACCCTCTTCATTTTTATCTTCTGCTTCCCCTTACATTTACCCCTCTTCCGTACTATTAATCGAATTAGGTGATGATGTAAATTTATCTAATTTTGTAGCAGAGTCAAAAAGTTTACATTCAGAAGGGGAAGTAGCTTCTTATGACCCGACTAATTGTGCGGGGATTCATTGACTCCCCATAAGGAAGAAAATGGATAGAGAGTTTGAATATTAGGCATTAATTTTTGAAATTACAACCTATTCTGATTCATAAAATTAGGAAGTGACTTGTTGATGCGTAGGGGATGGAATTATGGAAATTTCATTTAATCTTTTACCAATATCATGAGATTTGATGTACTTTTAGCACTTATGGTCTCAATCAACATGATTGTTATCATGTAGTTTACTAAATTTGAATTTAAATTTCGACCCATGTATTAAATATGATTGATGAATATGATATATTCTTCACTAATTCATTTTATGTTATTGATCAGGATCATTTCAATACCATTCATGGTCTTTATTTGAGTGAAATCATATCTCATGGGTCGTATCCCTTCCCTATGGAAGAATCCTACATCAATATGTTATGATTCGAGAGATTTACATGAGAGTTTACCATATTGAAACATAAAAATTTTTCTATTAAATAAATATTTGATGTATTGGTGGTATGATGTGAGGATTGTTCCATGATAATGCAACCAAGGCCTTCCAAACATAATGCTGAAAGCCATATATTTCTGAACAACTATAATTTCTAATTTATAAAATTGGTTCCCAAACTATATCAGAATCTTGATCATTCTAAGATGATTTTGATGATTCATTAAATAACCTTATAAAATCATATTACAATGGAAGAACTAGGCCTCACTATAACTCATTCATCAAAGTGTCCAAAATGGAATAAGTTTAACTCTGGATCTATTATCAATGAAATGTTTTGGAATATTAACATCGTTTTTATTCCATACACATACTAGTGTCTAATTTTTCATTTATGAAAACATTTTCATAATGATCATTTAAATAAATGATTTTTTGCTCTTATACTGGATCTATCTCTGCATTATATATTTCAGTTCTTCCATCTTTAGCACCAAACAGTAGTGGGATTAGAAAATCCTCTAGGAGTTCCTCAAAAATGTATTTTCATAAACTGAGAGAATCTGGGGTTTATAACTTGTTCATAAATAGTTATAATTACATTAAAATTTAGTAAATATTAACTTAAGGTCTATGATTCTATTCGTGAGGATGATCTATCTAGGGTTCTTTAAGAACTAAGTCATTTAACACAAGTATATTGACCCTTGGAACAATATTTGATGGTGCCACTTTTAATATTGGGCTAGATCAAATAGGTCATTATTCTCACGGGCGTTGATCTAATGATGGATCCCCCACTAATATATAATAATGTAATATTGGTATAGGGATAACCCTGATAGATGTAGGGGAACCTTTTGGCTCTTGTTGGGCCAATTGGAGGGATCTTCCTGGAATTTGGATATCATAGACAGTCCAAGTAGGGGAATGCCTAGGATACTAATTTCAATATTAACTATGTCATCCCCTATATCCGTAGATGATATAGTCTATTCCTCATGTTCCAAATTAAAATTATTAGAACATGAATTCATGTACATATTCATCATCATAGAAGGGATCTATTATTTGAATTAAATTATTGTAACTTAATATTAATTCATCATCTGATGAAGAATTTATCTGGCATGTCAACTGTTGTGGTTTTGTTTGGCGGGGTGGTTCTTCAGCTTTAGGGACTATTTTAATGATGTATGAGAGTGTAAAATATAATATAGGACATGGTATAGGTTCATAATTTTGTGTTTGTTTCACAACCTTATGTCCCTATCAATTTTTAGGTAACACGACATTAAAGGGATCTAACACCAATTGAGTTGGTTGTGACATTGAAAAAGTGGATGGGGCCTAGTTTTTTATTTCAACTATGTTTAAATGATATCTTGACTCCATTTAATTTTGTTTCCAAACAACCAATCACTAAAAGTTTTTGCATTCGTGTTGGTAAATTCATGTAATTCACCCTCTTACCATGAAATGGTTTCAAAAACACACTCTACCTATGATGGTGGATTTCCCATTAACCATTTTAAAGAGTCGTCCATTTTTTCAACTTCCATTTGAAGAAAAAAATCATCGTTGGTATTCTTGATAGTCTTATGAAACATGAAATAGTTCTAGAGATCATTGAAAATAGCCTGATCATGCCACTTGTGCATTTCCACATTAATAATATTTTTCTTTAACTCCATGATGAACTAATCATGGAATTTATCCTTTAGTAAATAATAAAAATTTATCTTTAGTTCCATAAGCATGTTTTGACTATTCTCTATTCACAAGACCTGATGGGAATTTTTTGGATGCATAGGGGGAGGTAATATATGCTAAATTGCAAGATTGGGAGATGGATCTATTATAGTGGATGGATTAAGCATGTCAAAATAAGCGTCTACATTTACAATTCTATTTAATTGAGCTGATAGAATTAGGCATGACTTTTATTTTGTTCCTGAAATAGAGTTTTTTAACCTTTTTGTGACAATGATAAGATCCAAAAAACCATCAATATATTTCAAATAGACGAGTTGTGTGTGAAACTATTCTTGATGGTTCTCTACAAACATTGATATAATATATTCTTGGGGATACAATAATTTTAGGGAGTCGATCAAACCATTCCATTTAGCAATAAAATTCAATCAAATTCTTTATCATATTTTTTCAGTTTGAGAGTTATATGATTGTGGTATTATACAACATTGAGATTAATAGAAATATAAACTATCTCTGGAGATCTTCCCTTCCCATATTCGACCATGACGGGATAATTGTATACCTTTTGAAGGGTTTCCCTTATAGTGTTTTAAATAAGAACATTTTTTTCACTGGTTAATTTTCTATTTTAATTCCCATAAAGGTATGAAATTTGGGATAAATATCTATTAAATATTATTATGGCTCCCCATACATTGATAATTTAAAGTATAGTGTTCCAAATATTTGGTGGATGATGGGTCAGATTGACCAATTCAGGGTAAGGATTCATTCAAATTCTTATTAGTGAAAAAAAATTCCTCTATAACTTGATATTGTGTTTTCATTGACACAATAGTATTGATATTACCTTGAGGGATGTTAGGAGTAATATGAGATTGAATAGGGGATTAATTGGTAGTGCCTTCTGTGGTGGCTCTATTTGTGCCCACAATGGGTAGCTTATAAGAGATGGCTTTTGAGGATGCATCAGACCCAAATCAATTAGTTTACCCAATAGAAGTATCTCTAGATATCTGGTTGTAATGGATTCTATGTGTACTAGTTGAAGATACCCTATATTGAGAAGATCTTATTTCTCCATTTTTGTTATGTTAATGAACCATCGTTGTTTGAGTATGTCAACAAGGAGCATTAGTTGAGCCACTTCTTATATAACATATCCGGTTGTGATGTTTCTATTGAGTCTTTATATAATGAGTTTCTGAACACATTAATATTACACCCCTAATTGGAAAATATTTCATCAGTGGGAGTTTTTTAATCTATTAAGGATGTGGGTAGTGTACAACCATGATTTTACCCATTTCCTTGAATGATTCAAATCGAGATCGTAGTAGTGGAATAGTATATGGGGTCCCCAAATCCATTTATATCTTTTATTTTAGAGTATAAAAAACCTATTAACACATTTTTGGGTGAAATATAATATGAATTTATATCTCCTCATCGTATTACTCTATATTCGACTTATGATCTATAATATTTAAATGGGTGGTGCTGAAAACATTCAATAATGTGTAATGCATCATAGCTATTTTATCAGCCGCATTGAGTGATTTCCTTTGTTTTCACCAAAAAAACAACCTCATCCACTTATTTTTCAATCCAATTGGGATTTTATAAAGAACGGTGGTCCCAAGAGGGTCACCATATTTTTATTGGATGTGTGTTCTAAGAGATAATTGATTCATGTGATAAGAAAACATGGGAGGATTCATTCTATGAATCCCCACCTAAATGGGAAAAGACATACATCCATTGAGTTAGAGGTTGAGGTTAAAAATACCATGTCCTTATGTTATGTGGCTTGTATATTTCCATTTTCATTAACTTTCATGATTGTTTTATTGACCTCATCATTTTAGTCAAAAACCCCCACATCCCTATGGGCTATAGGTACTCTTATATTATAATAGATGGTTCTTCCATGGATTCTCTATTGATTTTATGGATATTTATTCAAATAGTAGGTGGTGGAATTGAATTAAATTCCAATAAGACACATACATAGAATGATATTTGTGATACCTAGTGATTGGATCCCCTTAAATGGGTGGATTGCACAATATTTTTGGGTTGATGATATAGGTTTCTCTCTATGTCATGATCTCTTATGAACCTAAATTTTCTTGATTAATTTAGGATAATGTTTTTCATTGATGACCATATGTTGTGATATTTTTCTTCTTCTCAATGTGATATTGATGTTATTTCATTACATGCCATCACCCTTAGTAGGATCTGTTGATAAGGGAGTGAGGAAAAATAAAATTCTGTATGTCCACCCCATTATGCAATATGAACACTAAATGCTGTATTTGTGATCAGATGAGTTAACTCTTTTAATGGGTCGAGATAAGATCATTCAATGTATCTCTTCTGTTTCAAAAAATTTCTATTATTGTCCACCTAGAAGGGACACCATGTTTATTTGATGGTGTAACCCTATAAATAACTTAACATGTCATGGAGATTCATTATATAGAAAGATACTTTTTTCGTGTGAGGAATAGTGGTTCATATATATAGTATTATTGAATGAAAACAATATTAAAAAAAATCCTTTCTTATTTTTTATTGGGGAGTACAAAATTTAGATAACATGATTAGTATATCTTTTCCCGACTGTCTCCACATGAGATTTATGTCTTCTTCATCTTCATAAATAGGTTCCTCATCCTAGTCTAGAAAATGTGGACATTTCCTTGCCATCTTATTGTAAATAATGTTATAACCTATGATTTCCAATTTTATATTCGAAGGAGGTGATCCAATGGTGGTTATAGGTATGACTATTTCTATGGGATGTATTTCAGTTGCCAAAGGATATCTCTTTCCTGTGCTGATGAGTGAAGCATGACTAGCCTCATTTTACAAAATTCATTATGATAGGATGGAAATAAATTATTTAATTTAAAAAGGGAAGGACCTTCTTGAGGATGATTTTCTTCAATGTGGGACAAACCTTCGTAGAGAATACCATCTTGGAAAAGACTATCTTCAAGGATTGACATCTGAAAATAAGGGAAATTTGTACATTTCATACCCTATAGAGGACCATCAGGGAAGAATATGGAAAGGGGAGGAACACCTTTTTTTGACCTTCTACACCGAAGAGGGTTACAATATCATTCATTAAAATATGGGCTATAGTGATAGATAATCTCTTAAACATGAAGTGATACTTCATGGAATCTTGCATAGGGAGGACCTAAAAATCTAATAGTAGATGGATTTCCTAGATGAAATTCACTATTGTGGAAACTATTTCCATAATATGATAGTGGTTGAGTAGGAGCTAGATTCACCATAAATATACATATAATGGATTCAAGAAATAAAGAATTAATCAAAAAGGTATCATAGATTGGATCATCATTTTTGAATCTACATTTGTGATGATACTATTTGGATTGTCTACTAAATGTGACTTGGGAATCATTCTTTTAATAACAACATTCAAATACAAAAGAATGTTTGATTATCTCTCATGTCGATGCCAGATTTTTTGAAATGGTTTTTTGAATTCTGGTAGGGATTTATGCTTACCTTGGAGTAGAGACTAGGGTTGAACAATGACCTCTAGTTGTAATGGGGATTTGGGCATGATCTAGTTGTCCATATATCATGTTATTTAGCCTAGGACCCTCCAATATTAGAGAATATATATGTGTATCCAATGGAGTGACCCACGAATTATGTTGAAGAGTCACCAAAATTTTTTGGACGGAGTTGTGTGTTCACCACTCAACCACTAATACCTCTATTGTTATAACTTAATAGGTTTGATGTATTTTAAAAGAAATATTTACCTTGATATTAAACATTATCTAGAAATTATGACTGACTTTTGTGACCATAATGGGGAACGATTCCCATTCTGTTATTGGAGTTTCGGTATGAACCTACTCCTATACTCTATTTCCCCTTGGTGTATATCAAATGTAATTATGTATGAGCGAAGAGATATGGGTATTCCCCCTATATTTTTAATAATATATTATGTCTGGTTTCTCTAAATACTACAAGATGAGAATGGAAGGATTAATTGTAGTGGTCATGTGTGTGCCCTTGCTCATGTTTTTCCACTGTATTTGATTTCAGTTATTCTATGTATGCTGAGAAACCATGAAAGTAGGCATGGTAGACATGATAAGGTGTCTATGACTACACAAAAATTTCAACATTATATAATTAGTTATCTTATTTATAGGAGATATAGGGGTAGATTTGTCCATTATTTTTTGGTTTCTTCCCTTGGAAGGTTTTCCTTCATGCCTGGGTCTATAAAACCTAGGTTAGAATCTCAAGGGAATCACCGACATTATGTTGAGGGTTTAAGTCTATGTGGAAATAGTGGTAGAAACTACTAGATATATCACATTAGTGAGACCCCTTTGTTGTTTTTATGATGATATTGGTAACCTATTTTTATTAATCCATATGATAAGTGAAGAACATGTTTATGCATTTTGTTGAATCTCACCACAAAAAATTGAGATGAAAGTTAGTGTCATATTATTTTAGGCCTCCTATCATCATTGAGTTGTTGGTTTTTTTGGATTCGTTATATGTAAAGATTTTCTAGAGGCCTAAAGGGTTGGAACAGATTCATTAGGGTGGTACAACTAATCCCACATATTTGGGACATGGTGTTCAAGACGTTGGGTTAGTAACATTAAACTCGATTTATGTGAGGAACAATCATGTGAAGTAACTAATTCATACATTTTAGATTTTTGGATGTATTCCGTTATATTAAATGGAATCCTTGTTGAATTTGTTTGGATATATGTGAAAAAAAGGAAAACCATTTCCAAGTAGCATATTAATAAATGAAAACTTGTGTAACTGATTGTTTTGGATACATGTTTTTATATATTTCACTTAATGCATGATAGGGGCTTGACATGTAAGAGAAATAATCATATTGGATAGGTATTCACAATAGGTTCACAATTTATTTATATGAAAATTACATTTCAATTTGCAGTTGATTGTGGGGGATTGAATTTTTTACAATCATTCATGTTGTGTTCACCATTTCCATACATCTTCCAACAGTTTGGTTTGTAGTGTAGAAAACCCCAAATGTTCTCCTTATTCTTGATGTTTCAATATCTATCACTCAAATGATATATAGTCACTGGTAAATGGGTAAAATGAAAATTAGAGACTCAAATTTGTTGAGGTGATGGGAGGTTGGGAACATCCTACCTTTTGTGTTGAATTATTTTATACTCTATGAATTTCTTATAGATTTAAGACATATTCACAAATCCTTAATTATATCCCAATTATATCAAGGGTTTAAATTTAGTAAAAAATATATTATTAACTTTTATTGGATTTATAATCATATATATAATCAATGATATTCATTGATATGGACATATGTATTTATCATGGGTTCTCCATAAATGCTTCCTTTTGTATGTGGAGTAGAGTTTTTTAGGTCAACTATTATTTGATTTTGGTTTTAATCCATGATGTAGAAACAATTATGATTTATATTCATCATGTATGATGGGATTTTATCTGATGTTGGGATCAGAACAATGGAGATTATCTTCTGATATATCCTCATGAAACAATTAGAACCCATATATTTCAGTTGCACATAATGCAACACATTCAAAACATTTAAGGTCATGATACATGGAAAAATATTGTAGATTAATGTTGTGGGAAAACTATTTATTGATTAATGGTTACTAATATAGTGTTGTTGTGGGACTTACATCATTGTGGGCTGATATACCTGGTATGGTTGTATCCTTCGTTGATGGATCTGACCATACATGGAATGAATTCCAATGAATGGTAGGGTTGAATTTGGAATGTAATGTTTGAACCCCAACAAGTCATTATTTACAGACCACTTGAATATTAATCAAATTATATATTTTTTGACAGTTTGGGACATATAACTATGGAGGAGGTCATTTGATTGGTTTTCTCATAGAGGATATGTCCCTTTAAAAATCATTAGTTTCTTTGAGGACCCACACCTATGGATTCTAGCAGAATGAAGGAGAAGGGATGATATGGTGAAGGATTATCATCTATGAAATTTATTTTATCATGAAAATATTCTGATAATAAATAACCTATAATCCCACATGATTCATCATGCTTGTGAGAAACATGATAAAGAGGATGATATTACTGACCACACAATGTCTATCATCCGTCAGTGGATGAGGTCATGGCTATGAGAGAGAGAATGGGATTTAATGTGCATATCTGATCATTTATCATAACAAGGGTCAGGAATTACATAACCATATGAATATATATTTCTATAATTTATTTTAAATTACTCATTGATTGCTACCATATTCTTAATTTTAGAAAAGATATGTTAAGGATAAGGAACTATCTCACATAAAATAGAGAGGATAGTGGATTTCCTCACTGTCTAAAATAGGGAGGTCACTAGAATTTACAACATGGTTTGGATTCACATTACAAGTGTAAATTATATTCAGAATATTATAAGGAACCCATATTCTAGGTAGGATTATTTTTTGGAATCTATCACAATGGAAATGTATAAAGAAGAGGACACACTAGTGTTCTATATATTACAATCAAACATATTTGGTATATTTGGGAGAGATATTAGATTTTCCCCCTATAATGATTGATCTAATGTTTTTTCCTCCCATCAATTGGTGTTATAAATGAAGGATAAAATGGTGGATCATTAATGGTGTTCCGGGGTGGGATGAAGAAGTCTAGTGTGGGGTGGACCTGGTTAAACTGAAGAGGTATCGCACATGATATACTTGGGAGGAGTGACCATTCTGAATGGATGATCAAAATGATCTCGAAGTAAATTATTGATGATGTAAATAATTAGGAACAACACTTTGACACAGATTTTATGTAGTCTGTAAAAGATTCCTTGGGATTTTTTAGAAGGGTCTTGCAAAGGTATTGAATTTGGGAGGCGGTATTCATGCATTTACTTTTCTTCTAGGGAGATGTTGTTCCTTAAATAGATACCATATATCTCATAAAATATAAGAAGTATAATCCCAGTATTTATTTTATTTACATATTCTGTTAGGGTTTCTAGAGATAATAATAAGATTATGAGGGACTGAGTGAATGACTATGGAAAAATATCCTCATGGATTCTTCTGATTTCCCATTTTTTCTATAGCCATTAAGAGTATCTCAACTCAAGTTGATATTATATGATTGGATTTTGATTACTCGAAGTAGTACCCAAAAATTTATAGAACCATTATTATTATCTCAGTACTTGTTGATTTTTAGGTTTTTTTTTCAGATTACAGCTACGAGGATTCCTATATTTCTAAAACCATAAGGATGATCTTTACTTAGGGTGATCAGTATTAGTTAGGGATTACACCAAGGAGGATGCCCATGTTTCTAGAAAAATGATATTCAACTCTAGTCATGAAAATTGTGAGTTTTTTTAGGGATTACACCTACCTGGATTTCAATATTTATATATCCATAAACAGTTTGTTGACTCATGGTGATTTGGTTTGGTTGGGGATTACAAGTAATAAGATTCTCATGTTTCTAAACCCCTGAAGAGTATCTTGAGTATTTGTGGGTTATTTTGTTTGGGACTTACACATAATTGTAATCCAAAATTACTAAAACCATAATGGCAATCCTGATTCATGGTGATTTGGTTTAGTTGGGGCCTACACTAAGTTTGATTCCCATGTTTCTTAAAATAAGAGGAGAACCTTAACTCAAGGTAATTTTGAGTAATTAGTGTTTTTGTATGTGTGAAAACCCAACAAAATTTATACTCATATTGAATAATTAATGGTGAGTTTACCTTATTTATGAGGGTCAAAGATTGTTGTGAAGGGATCCATATATAGGTCTGGGACCAATGACTAGTATTGATCCTAATAGGTTGTGTGTGGGAAGAATTACCCTCCGTATGGACCAATGGGTCTGACGTGTTTCTCATGGGAGATAGGATTGTCCAATTTGGTGATCGAAAATGTGTCTCTTATTGGTGGGGATTTTCTAGGTAAGATAAAAATATGGGGACCTACCTAAGTGGTTTTTATTGGTGGGTATTGCCAAAGTAGTTCACCAAAGTGGGGGATCTCCCTTTAGGATCGACGGGGTGGTATTCCATGGGGTGGATTATCTAGGTGGGCGATCCATCCATGTAGAGTAAGGGAAAACATTATTCACTCAATTAGGGATGGACTTTTTGGATGAATGATCTACATGACCCAAACAATATCCTTTCATGGTAGTCCAGGATTCCACAGTTCCTCTTGAAAATTGAAGGTGGAGGTATACATGTATAGACCATCCAGTAGACCTATGTGAATGGAAAAATTCAATTGGACAAATGTGAAAGAGATTGCATGAAGGGGACTCATTAAAGGATTCCATGGGGGAGATGTAAGAATAGAAGGCATTAGAACTTCCTATTCTATTATAATATAATTTTTACTGCCAACATGCATATATTATTGTTCATAAGTTTGGATGGGCCCCACGAGTAGTTAAATAAAATCTTATGATGTTATATATGATCCTTGATAGGGTGTTGTGGTGTTTATTTATTAAAAAAATTCCACAAAATAAATCTGTGATTTTAGGAATCTATAGCCTAACCGTGGAGAG
This sequence comes from Viscum album, assembly GCA_963277665.1. NCBI lineage: Eukaryota > Viridiplantae > Streptophyta > Magnoliopsida > Santalales > Viscaceae > Viscum > Viscum album. The sequence continues at coordinate 912,228,541 of OY728148.1, forward strand.
GGGTTCTCTCTACTAATACTGTACACTATAAACCATATATATAGAATATGTATTCCTCATTATTCAGTAGTTATATGCTAAGTGGAAATCTATCCCACTAAGTCTTCCAATATTGATAAATATTTCAACTCAATCTCAACGTGCACAGTATAATTTAGTATGACATTATGAATTATTTATAAAATTGTATGGAATAAATTTTACGGTGAATATAATTTTTTATTAATAATTATGCATTTATCTTATTAGGAATAGTAGGGTATCTACAAATATATTTCTACTACTTCTAAACATCTATATCCCATGTTTAGTGCAAACCCTTATGACACATGGTTTCCATACCAAAACTCTATCTGACTCCACCTATGTTGATCATTATTTAGATTCTATATTTCCCAAATTTTGTCATGAAAACACTAAAACATATTTATTTTTATTTAAACACATAAATATTGACATTTGATTACTCTCAAACCATGGACCATTACAATAGAGAACGACATGAACTACTATAAAATCCTAAAATGGATCCATCATGATAAATGAGTAATGGATTTTTTATAAGAAAACTCATCCAAGGGAATATAACATTCAGAAGATCCACTAAAATATATGATACACATCTACAACATTTCCTATTATGTATGGATAATTGAATCCATCTTCTTGACTATAGGATGGTTGAAGAATGTGTTGAGGAAAAACTAATTTAAATAATAATTTACCAATCATTACAAGACTGTCAATTTAAATTACTTTCCCAATCATATACAATGATACTTGGAACTCCATGTATCAACAGAACTCCCTTACAAAACAGTCATGGGGTCCAATGATGATCGTTTTCGTATGTGATCACATTGTATTTATGATTTTTACTAAGATTAGAATAGTTGGTATCCTAATTTATCTATCATTATGATGAGGTAAAGAAACAATGTAACACCACATGATTTCATAGTACATTATCTCTTTAAATTAAATTAATATCTTATATTCTTCTCAACATTGACTTGTCTTGCTTTAATTTCATGATTGAGTTATTACAAAACACCACATTAGTATTATAATTATATTAATGATATATTTACATACCAATTAGATTTTGTAATATAAATAGTTTAAAATAAATTTGAAATCTTATTTTCAATGTTTTCACATAAACAAAATATATTTATTATTAAATGTATATGTTTTGTTAAAATAGTAATATAAATAGAAAAACTATATTTTAAAATAAATATTTTTATGTCCTTTTGTGAAAAAAAATGAAATTCATTTTTGACACTACTAAAAATTGACTTAGGTAAAATAGACTTCATTTTTGAATTTAGAAAATCCAAATTATCTTAGTCTGAATTTTTAGTATTTTCTGAAAACATATCATTTATGATGAATTGTGAAAAATATTACATAGTACATAAAAATGAATTTTTTATTTAATTAATTATTTTTAATTTAAATATATATTAATGTAAAAATAGATACATTTTACCTATATAAGTACAATTTAATTCATTATAGTTACAGTTTTATAATATTAGATATATAAAATTTTATTATAAATTTTAATGTCTTTTACCCACCTTCTAGGCACATTTACAAATTTTCATAAAACGTAATTTTACAACATTTGTGAATTGAAATTTACAAATACTACACACACAGTTGACATCAGTATGTTATATGTGGTTCAATAGGATGAAAAAAACATTTTAATTTTATTTAGCACGCTTAAAAGTTAATAGGGTAATTAAAAGTATAAATAATATTATAATAATATAAAATTTTCCCAACACATTCCCTAATTCTCTTGGCTAAGAGTTTTTCAACCAAAATAAATCTTAGGACAAACCTATGATCCTTTTTGATTCACATGGGTAAGATTATAACATTTATTATGAATTATTTAATGAAGGGTTAAAAGTGTCAAATTAAAATTTTAATAGATAAATAAATTTTAATATAAGGTTTTATATAATATAAATTTGACTATAAATATTAATAATAAATCTAAAACTATTTCATGCATCACAGTATTTTATTTATAATTTTAAAACATTAAATAATTAAATTTATTTATGATGCAATGATGATATTGTAATTAACTTATTAATGAATGACTAAAAGAAATGATATTATAAATATTTAAATAAAAATAATTTGAAAATTTTTATGCCATAAAATAATTTTATATGTCACTATGACATGTTATGATTCATTAAATGTATTTTTTATGTATAAATCATGTTTTTTTGACTTTTTGAATAATTAACTATTAAATAGTATCAAATTTGACATATATGATATTTTATAATAAATATTATTTTATGAAATAATATAAAAGTCATAAAATTATAAGGTTCTAAAAAATAACTTTATAGTGTTAAAATTTCATAAATGATCAACTTTAAGATCGTTTGGAAATATATAGTGACTATATTAACCTTGAAGTATAATAATGCAAGAAGACATGGTAAGAGTCAAACTATTAAACTAAGCATCAAATCTAAATGATACGATTAATATGATGGACTAAACATGTCTAAAACCTATTTTCTGATAGTACTACAACCCATACCTACCATATCTTAGAAATAAATCGATTTTGTGCTATTAGAATCCAAAAATAATTTTATAATAAATTAATATTTCAATCTTTTCCAAAAGTTCCCCACACCTCTCTTATAAAAGGGTACATCCCCTTCTCTTAAATAAATACCTATAAAGCCATTTGGCTTGGAAAAAATAAAATAAAATCTAATCCTAAATTCCCTCACATAATATTGGAGACATTAACTTGAGCATAAATCCATCAATTACAACCATTTTGTTCAAATCAAAATGAAATACTCCAAGAAGGGTTAATTATTTTATCACCTATTTCAATGTTCATTTCTTCTTCTAGTTCCACTTTAATTTTCATTACAATAATAAAATAATAACTATAGTATCTTATACATAATGAGATTTTATAATAAATATGGTACAACCATATTCATTAATCTATACATCCTTTGAATGACAAAGTCAACGTACGTGTGCACGTACGACTTACCATCTCCACATCGTTGTGTAGTTTGTTATTCAAGAAGTAAATTATTTTGATGGGTATAATAATGAGTATAATTAATTTAAATAGTCAATATAAAATTTTAATTATTATGTATATGTAATATAAAATCCAATTAAACACCAATTTACCATCAATACAATGATATTGTTGCTCATGCGTACGTACGACATACCGTCTCCATGACGCGATGAGACTCATCTTAAACAATCACCCCAAAATAATTTTTATAAATATATATATAATGGTTAATTATGATGTATATGAAATATTATTTATACTTTAATAATATATATTTATGTAGATAATTTTTTTACATACTCCCATACTATACGATATGAAAAAAGAAACAACATTCATGAGTACGTACGAACTACCATCTCCATGAATAATGTTTCTATTTCATATTTATATCTATTATACTTATTTATATTCTTAATATATTTAATATATAAATCATGTTTTATATTATCAATGTATTTAAATCATGATCTAACAGATCTAATCAAGAATAATAATTTAAAACACATATGATTAAAAAGAGATTATTAACCAAAATGTTAATTAAACATTTAAATTATTATTAAATAGGAAGTATAAAGTCATAAATGAATCATGTATGATATCCTAAATACTTATATGGTTATGTTATAATTTAATAACATACTATTTTCATTATAAAAGAGTTTAAATGTACCCTCAAATATGAGAAAATTACATGGTAAGGGTTATTTACCCAATCCCATTATTATCTGAGAATTTTTATTTGTTAGTATTTACTAATACATATTTATCATCCATGTCCATGTTTCTGAATAAGTTTTCTAAATAAAAATTTTAAGGTTTTGTGGAAGGGACACTATTTCAAGACAGTCATTTTAAATGTTTTAATGATTATATTCTAATACTTTTTAATTAATGTCCTGTTTTTTCAAATGATTTTGGGATTTATTTATCTGAACATGATTGGTTAAAAATGTTTTTTTGATTTAAAAGTTTCAATTTGGTATGAAAAATTTTGATTCAAAAATACATTTAATATTATTCCTTAATAAATTTATGAATTTCAAATGACTAAAAAAAGGGTTATTTCTTTCAAAGAGATTTTATGGTCATGTTCAAATATGTCATCATTATTTTATGAATATTATTCTTGATTGAGGATGATTTATTATAACAAAATATTCTATATTGTATTGAATGATTTAAGACATGTTTGACTATGGATGTGCTATTTTTATACCATTCATGGTTTATGGATAATTTACTGACATTTCATATGATAGTTTTAAATGAATGTTGTCGTTATGTTTCATCATTTTCATATAAAAAATGTATTGGACATAGTAAGTGACATGTGAGGCCCGTTGTAGCCCCTCAATGAATCAGTAGGTCTCATTAGAAAAACTAGTGTCTTGGTATAAGGTCTTGAAAAAAATTATATTTAGTGTCTTGGGATGACGCCTAGACATGGTTCTTAAGATGTCCAAGATTATACATTCCATTATTATGAGATTAGATATTAATGTTATATGTGATTGTTAGACTAGTAGAATATACATGTGAATTTGAAAATATAATTATTTGATTTATCTTTTTTATATTATGCTCAATTTTATGTTTAAAGGACTTTTACTTCAATTTTATACCATTCTGTAGTAGTTTATGATTATTAATAATAGATTATGTTATGTTGTTTGTCCTTACTGAGCATCTAATATCACCCCTTTTTTATGTTTTATTTTCACAGGATTCCAAGATGTATATTATGATTGTTAATCATGGTTATGATAGGATAATAATGGAGTACTATAAGGATTATTTATGATGTGATTTATGTTAGAAATTTTAATGTAATGTTCAGGTATGTATTCTTTTTTTTCATAACTACAAAACCGATTGGTCCATCGGGTCTTGATTCCTTATAATTATGTGAATGTACTAAAATAATGCATAAATCCAGGCTTTTGGGGTTGAGGCATTACAATTTGTATTAGAGGAAGTTTAACAATATCATGGTAATATATATTTAGATAAACTCTAATTAGGAAAAATTATCCTAAGATAGACATTGATGATTATTGTAGAAGAACATCCAAAAATTTAAATAATGTAAATATTATGTGGGTTTTCCAAGGAATATATCCTTTTCTAGATTCTACAAGTGGAAATGTATCTGGACAGATGTACCTAGGAGTAAAAACACCTACAATGAGTTTCGGGCTTGACCAGTGTTATCCTATTAGGGATAACGGGATTTACTATGCAACTAGTTTGAAACTACCAGTGGATATCCTTATGATAATTCATATTTTTTTACAATCCATTATGAAGGATTTATGAGTATGGTTTTTAGCAAAGAAACCATTTTTATGATTGTGAGAATATATGTGTTAAAATCTTCAATTATAGTTGGTATGTTTTCTAGTTTTTGGATTATATATTATGATATGATCTAACCTAGTGCATGTCGTCATTTAGAAATGGTGCCTGGTATAAGGAATGTGAACTCTCGCAATGCGCTTGATCCAATGAGTATAAAGGATCATAACATTTATGGTCATAAGACAAAATTTAGAAGGGAAATACTCTTCCATGTATTTTCATCATATGATGAAATGATATAATGTGTTAATAAGATAAGTAATAAATTATATGATTCTTATGGATTTGAAGGGAAGCAGCAGAAGAAGAGGATGAGAGAGAAAAATATGTATAAAGGGAATACAAAAAAGAATGATTTTCCCAAATGTGATAACTGTAGAAAGAATAATCTTGGTAAATTCTTGAAGTAATGAGAATTTATGATAATTTTTTAGAAAAGGGTCATCAATAAAAAATAATGAAAAGGGAATAAAGAAAACACTAATATTCATTGTTTCCACTTCAGTGAAATGGGGAATTATAAATATAAATATCTCAAGCCTCAAGGAAATATAGCTTAGAATAATCAAAGTTATTAAGGCCATGAATAATCTGTTACTACAGTCAATGTGGAAAATTTAATTTATTTATGAATCTGGATTGAAGAATTATGTAATTTGTGTGTTGTATCAATAATTTATCAATTATTTGAATTATCTAAAAAAATAAGGATTTTACTGTAGAATTATTTCATTAATGATTTGTGATTTTATGGTACTAAAAAAAGTGACTCAATAGCATGTTAACTTTTTTTGAAAAATACATGGTTGATGTATAGATAAACCTTACTATAGACTTGATACTGAGATAATTGGTTTGGATAAAGTAAATTGGGTATTATTGATATCAATGGATTTGATTAATGGTTTGTTTAAAAATGAGTCATTACCATCACTATTGGGAGTTTTTTAAACATTTTTTAACTTAATGTGTATATCCAGTATTCGATGTTTTACATAAGGAATAAGGAATAATGAACCGATTCAATATAGTTTTCTAGTAATTCAGTTTCTATGAATTTTTTAATAGAATACACAATGAAGGTTCGAATAGATTAAGATGGACATTGGATACTATTGTTTAAGGATATAACATTTCTTAAGATTATCTGTTTATTTTTATAAAATAGACAACCCAGTGGTCGGGTGGCAACCCATCATGTCTGTCAAGGCCGCAATACTTGAACATGAAACTGATGTGTGACAATGTTGTGTCACCTACATCTATACTATGTTATGTCTTGGTTTGTATAATGTAGTTTTCTTACATGGTCTGATAGATTAATTATAAATTTATTTTTTGAAACCCTATATGATTAGTTTAAATAGAATATTTTTCAGTTCCATTATCTTTTTTAGTGAAATATTAGTTTGTGGTAGAAATTAGATAAAGGATTATACTTTACTTGCAAAGTATGGTTTTTTTCATATTATATAAAGAAATTAATTCATAAAAATTATGTAATGGTTCTTAATACCAAAAATGTGGTATCCTAATACCTTTTTTTTAACTATTGATATTTTAAATCATCATAGATTTATGGCTTTAAGGCACTCAATTTTCTATTTATTGATCACTTGTTTGTAATTAATGACAACAATAATTTCTTATAAATATTTACATTTTCCTCCAATTATGTATCTCTGATTTCCACCAATTTAATCATAGTCTAAATCAAAATTTGGTGGAGAATTTTTCATTTCCCTTTAACTCTTATTAATACTATATTTTATTAACCCTGTTTCCTATTTGGGTTTTCCACAATGGTATTTTCTACTTTCAACAATTTATTTTCAAATAATAATTTAAAATTGAGAGGAAACAATTTACTGAAGGAGGGGAGAATGTAACACCCCAATATGTAATAGTATGTTATCCTATTAATGTAATTGAATAGCTTATATTGCATGAAACACTGACATGGATTGTGTTATATACAAGATTTAGTTCTACAAATCAATACATTAGTTTTATAATTATTTAAACAATATATTTATTTATAAATTAAATATTATAATATGAATATGAATAAAAATAAATTTTATTTATAATGTTTTCACATAAAGAATATTTATAATTAAATGTATATGTATTGATAAAACAGTTATATATTTAGAAAAACCAGTTACTTAAAAGAACAACATTTTATGTCCTTTTGTGAAATATAATAAAATTCATTTTAAACACTCTTGAAAATTGAATTTTGTAAAATTTACATCAATTTTGAATTCAGAATAAAAAAATAGCTTAGGCTGAATTTTTTTCTTTTTTTTTGAAAACATTTAATTTTTTGATCAATAGTGAAAAACTACATAGTACATAAAACCAATTTTTTTATTTAAATATATATTTTTAATGTAAATTTATTTTAATGTAAAAATAGATACATAATACCTATATTAGTCTAATTTCGTTCTTTCTAGTCGTTTAATAACAATATCAGATATATAAAATTTTATTGAACTTTTTAATGTCTTTTACCATCCTTCTAGGCACATTTATAAATTATCATAAAACATAATTTTCCAGCTTCTGTGTATTGAATTTCAAAAATCTGAGATACATGGTTGAAATAAGTAGTTAAAATGTTGTTCAATAGGATGAAAATAATTTTTTGTGAATAATAACATTTGGATTTTATTTACCACAGTTAAAAGTATATAGTGTAATTAAATATAAAATTAATATTATAATAATATAAAATTACCCTAGCACATATATTCATTCTATTGGATATGTTTTTTTACATCCAAAATCAACCTTAGGACAAAAATATTATCCTTTTTTATTCACTTGGATTAGAAGAAGACAATTATTATAATTTATTTAAAGAATTGTTAAAAGTGTTAAATTCATATTTTAATAACTAAATCATTTCTAATATATGTTTATATATAAGATAAATTGGACTATAAATATTCATCAGAAAGATAAAATGTCTTCATAAATCATCTTATTTTATTTATAATTTTTATATATTATATAATTAAATTTATTTATGACATAATGACGATGCAATAATTATGTTATCAATGAATGATTAAAAAATGATATAATAAATATTAAATTAAATATAATTTGATACTTTTTATGCTATCCATAAATTTTCTAGTTGACATTGTCATGCTATGATTGATTAAATGTATTTTTTTATAATTAATCATGTTGTTAGGAATTTTAAAAAAAATCATGTATTATATAATTTAAAAATTGATATAAATTATATTTTAAAATAAATAATATTTTATTAAATAATATAAATGTTAAAAAAAATATAATTTTATTCCAACAAAAATGGATTGTGTTCAAATTTCATAAATGGTCTACTTTAGGTTAGTTTGGAAACAAATAGTAACTATTTTAAACATTTACTATAAAAATACAAAAAGACAAGGTAAGAGTTAAACGATTTAACTATGGGTAAAATCAAAAAGATAAGGTTAATATGATGACCTAAAGATGTCTATAACCTATTGGTTGAGATGATTTAGACCCCTCCCACCTTATCCTCTAATTGCATATTTTTTGATAAATTTGAAACTGAACATAATTTTATAATAAATTCATATTCCAAGGTTTTCCTAAAGTTCCCCTCACATCTCTTATTAAAGGTTACTTCTTCTTATCATAAATTAAAACCTCCAACACCATTTGGATTGGACAAAACCTGATCAAATATCATAAAAAATTAATTCACTTCATCTTAGAGGCCTTACTTTTATCATAATTCCATCCTATTGACCCCTTTGGTTCAAATAAAAAGAAGACACCCGAAGAAGAGGTAATTAGTTTATCAACTCTTTCAATGTTTTTTTCTTCTTATACTTCCTCATTATTTTTATTACCATAATATAATAAAAACTCTACTAAAATATACATGATTAAATATGTTATTATAAATATGGTACAACCATATTAATTATTATATCCATGATATGATTGACAATGTCTCCATGCGTGTGCATGTAAAGATTACCGTCTCCAGACCGTGGTGTAGTTTGTTATTCAACACTAAATTATTTTAATGGGTATAATAATGAGTAAAATTAATTTATGTTATGAATATAACATGGTAATGTTTCTTTATATGCAATATAACATCCAATTAAACACCTTTTCACCATCAATTGAATGATATTATCATTCGGGCGTACGTACGGCTTACCGTCTCCATGACGCGACATGATTCATCTTCAACAATCACCCTTATAATATATATATATATAATGATTAATTATGAGGTACATGAAATAATAATTCTATTTTAATAATATATATTTATGTAGATAAACATATGTTGTTTAATTACTTTCTTACTATACGATAAGAAAACGTAAACAAAATTCATGTGTTCGTACATACTACCGTTTCCATGAACTACATTTCCATTTAATATATCTGTCTATTATTCATATTTATATTCTAAATATATATGATATATAAATCACGTTTTATATTTTTGGATTATGTAAACCATGATCTAAGAGATACTATCAGGAATAATAAGTTAAAACACATACAATAATGAAAAGGATTATTACCCAAAATGTTAAACATATAAATTATTATTAAATGTGTTAGTATAAAGTCATAAATGAATCATATATGATATCATAAATATAAATATGGTTCTAGTATAATTTAATAAAATTCTATGGTCATTATTGATGTGGATAATTGTACCCTTGACTAAAGGAAATGTACAAGGTATGGGTTAATTACAAAATTTAATTGTTATCCGAGATTGATTATATGTAAGTATTTACTAGGACATATTTATCATCTATCTCCATGTTTCATAAAGATGTTTTCAAAAGGAATATTTTATGGTTTTTTGGCATGTATTCATTATCAATATCATAATTTTAAATTTTTAAATGAATACTTTTTCTAAATAAGTTTAATTAATGTCAATGTTTTCCAAATTATTTTATGGATTCATTTACATGGACATGATTGTTTTAAAATGTTATTTCCATTCAAATGATTCAAATTACTATCGGTCACGTTGATTCATAAATATCTTTTATATTTTTTATTTAAATTTTTTTATTTGTTTAAAAAGATTCAATGTGCTGTGGGACACGTTGTTTCAAAAATATCTTTTAAACTATTCCTTTATAAATGTGTAACTTTTAAATGAATAAAAATTGTGTTATTTCTCTCAAAGTTCTTTTCTAATCATGTTCAACTATGTCAACATCCATTGTGGGATATTATTCTTGATTGAGGTTGATTCATTATAATAAGATCTTCCATATTGTATTGAATGATTTATGATTTGTTTGACTATGGATGTGATATTTATATACCATTCAAGATTTATTGTTAATTTATTGTCATTTTATATGCTAGTTTTAATACGAATGTTTATGTTATGATTCAACATTTTCATATAAAGGATGAATTGGACTTAGTAGGTGATGGGAAGGGCCTACTATAACCCCTCAATGCATCGGTAGGTATAATGAGAGGAGATAGTGTTTGGGAATAAGGCCCAGAGAAAATTTATTTAGTATCTTGGCCTGAGGCCATGACTTTGTGGTTAAGATGTTAATAATTATTAGTTCCCTCATTATGATAATTGTTATTAATGTTACATATGATTATTTGACTATTAGAATATCGATGGGAATAAGTAAATGGAATTATTTGATTTTTCTGTCCCATATCATGATGAAGTTTATGTTTAAAGGTATTTTGTATCAATTTTATGCATTTCCATAAATTTTTATGATTATTTATAATAACTTACTCTATATTGATTATCCTTCCTGGGCATCAGAGATCACCCCTTTACTATATTTTATTTTTTTAGGATTCTAAGTAGTGTATTATGATTTTTTTGGATGTTTGATATATAGAAATAATGGAGTTATTGAAAGATTATTTATGCATAGTTTAATGTAATAATGTGTAATGTAATGTTCATGTATGTAATCTATTTTACAAGGCTACTAAATTGATCGGTCATTCGGGACTTCATTGCTTGTCATCATGCCAATGTATTAAAATAATGTACCAGATCTAGTCTTTTGGGTTTGGGGCATTAGAAATAACAAACTAAAATTTAAAAAAGAAATAATTAAATGAGGTGAAAAGTATTACAGAAGATGGGGTTGGTGGTTAGTTGTTTGATTTCAGAAAAAATAACAAAATTGAAAAAAAATATACTGAAGAAATAAATTTGATTGACTCGGGTCAATTTAACATGCCCCTACCTTAATAATTTATCATTATACCTTAATATGAAATTCTTCAATTATGGTTCTATAAATTGATAAATCCAAAACCTATAGAAGAATGAAAAACCACAATCTAAAAGTTAACTTCAAGATATAAAATTTCAAAACCCTTATTTTATTATGGTCTAAAAGATAACTTATATTAAATTTTCAATTTTTAATACAAATACACTCTAGAAATTATAATTTCATGATTTTTAATCAGAAAATTATGAATTGATCCAAAATTGATTATATTGGGCTATTTCGGTGTTTCTCTCATCATTCATTGAAGCCTCCACTTGTGGTCAATGTGTCAATCATTTGAGTGATTTTAAATTTTAAATATTATTTATTTAAACATATTTTCATTAATTTCGTGATTAACTAGATTAATAATAATTAATGTTTTTTTGTGAATAAGATCAACAAACAAAATAACTACTCATCCATGGGTGAAATTTTCATCATGAAGATGATTTGCATAAGTAATGGTTTAAAAGGGAAACACCAAATATTTTTTCTACTCTTATATTACACTACCAAGAAGAAAAATAAAAATTTTAAAAGATAATAAGCCATAATTTTTATTTAATATTCCAATATATAAATAATATAAAATGAATGAAATAAAATATAGCACTAGGACAAGAGAGCCTTCGTAGATGATATATGTTCACAATGACTTACATTATATAAGAGTACTAATATGTTTCTTGAATCCTTTATTTTTGAAACACAATACCAAATATTTTAAAAAAACGTCTTATATTGGTAAAACATCAATTATATATATTATTTAGGTTTAGGGTTTCAAATTCCAAAATGGTAACATGTGAAATTTTGGCTCTAGAATTAAATATATAATGATATTTCATTCTGAAAAAGATCCGATTTGTACTATTTTTTAATCCAGTTGAATAAGATGAGATTAAATTAACTATAACACATAATTCAAAATTTCTTCATATTATAGGATGTTATGAAAATTTAATTCCAAAAATGTTGAAGCAAGGACCAATCTTTCCCATCTAGAAGATCATTGCATTAGTTCCCATTTCGGACCTTCAAATGTGTGATCATGCATTCATGGTATAATTGAAAATTTTATATACATTTTTCAGGAAAACCAACATAAAATAAAAATAAAAAAAAAAAAAATTGATGAAAAATATACTAAGGAAAAATTGAAAGGAGTGAAAATTAATTTTCAAGAAATTTCCAAATTGAAAATCATAACACATATTTTCATTATATGTATCAATGCTGTTATGTGAGTAAATTATATTTCATATTATAAAAAAAATATTTTAAAAAATATATCTTATAAACTACCCCTCACTTAAGAATTTTCATACGACAATGGACCACCGTTTCATTTAATAAAAAAATTGATCCATATTGAAATTTTCGAATAAATGAAGGAAATATATGTAGATAAATGATAAAAAATATCTAAATCTCAAAAAAATTGGATTTCATTATGTCAAAAGTGTTGTATTAAAATATCTAAGTAGATCAATGAAACTAATAATGTGTAAACATCTTATGAGTTAATCATGCTACAAAATACCCATGTGTGTCTATTTTCCAACCATTTAATGATTTTCTATCCACATAATATCTAGTTTATTCAAGAAACATATAATTTACCTTCATTCCTGATTATATTCTACAGATCATGTTCAAATAAAATTGCAATAAAATTATAAAAATCTATAATTTATGAATTCATTGATGTGAAACCTTATGATCCAAACCTAGATATCCCCACATGTTTTGTATTACATCACTACCATATCAAATGTATTTTAAAAAATTATTTATTTTTTAATTTTATTTTATTGTTGGGTATACAATATTAAAAGATCATGGAAACATACATAGGTAATTGTAGAACAATAATGAAACTAAACAGAAGTGAAACATATATATGTGAAGATGATATTATAAGATGAAACATATTACCTAACAAGGATAAACTGTCATTTGGTTAAGAGAAACTCACAATTAATGATTTTGTGTGATGTGTATAGGGAGATTAAATAACATAATTTTACTAAAAAACCCAAAAATGAGTGATGCAAAAATATCAAAGGCTTCATAAAGACACAATAAAAATATCATTGGACAACTTACATTTTCACTAAAATTTACCACCACTGATAAACAAATTTCCATGTGTTACATGATTCCCATGATACTAGAAAAATTAAACATGAATACTCAATAGTTTCAACAGATATAATGATAATGTGACATTTTTTTCTACTGTTTCATTTTTTAAATGTTTATTTATTAAATTTAAAAAAATAATGAAGAAAGAAAAAAAAAACACAAAATAATCTATAAAAATTTTATCCTCCCATACATCAATGAAGCTACGCATATAAATTTAATATCTTTCAGGAGGTGTAGGATGGAAATCAAAAAGAAGTAGATAAAAAACATAATCTATTTTTTTATGATGGGTCTGATTTGACATCCTAATTTCTGTCTTCTATAACATACAAAATAAAATAAATGATGTAAAAAAATTAAAGAAGTATGTTTGAAAAACTGAAGATTATATTCCTTTATCCACCATTATATGATGTTTTTATATTACCTATGAATACATAGTTATAGTTTCTCATACTAAATATAAAGGTAGATTATATTTTTTCAAAAAATATGCATCACATGTTATTTCTCATGATATCTATTTGTCGGTAACATGATTTGAGATCCCCATGAATCGAGAAAAATGATATCAACACTAAAACAGGAAAATTAAATATGTAATCATTATATGGAGGGGAAATAAAGAATGTCAAATCCCTTTCAACATTTACGGTTTCATCCGCTAGAATATATGTGTTTGTATGTAAAGGGGAAAATTACATCACCATGGGATTCTTGATCTATTTTTCTTCTTCAACAACCACATTATTTTGTTTACCGTGCAATGTCTAGGGTTGGTTTCAACAAAAGTATTCTACTAAAAATCAAGAGGAAAATTGGTTAAAAATTCCATTTGAAAAATATTAAAATAATAGAAATCCAAAGTTTTATAATCACCCCCATTACTATGGGGTTTCACGCCACCTTTCAGAACCACTTTAACATCTTCACCATCATATTCCACCAAAATCATTATCTCTATTGTGGTTACTCCATCCAAATAATCATCAAATACAAAATAAATAAATAGAGATGATTAAAAGAAGATAATTAGGGTTTTGAATTGGCTTGATAATAAAATAATATTGAAAACATATGAATCCTATGTTATATACAAGACCTATATTTGATCAATATCATGTTAATGTTCTACTAGGATGGCCATTAGGTGGATTTAAATGACTTGAGGGAGAAAATAACTATTTAATATTGTCACAAAAATATCAAATTTCTTCGTCAAATATTTATAGCATATTTTGATTCCTGGACTCATGTTTGGGAAATTGATGGAATTAATGTGAGTTATCAGATAGTTAAATTTCTAAGGACTCAATATAATGTAAATCAATAATTTTTTTAATTCCATAATGATATATTTAGACATATTACCCCTAAAAATTGGCTTGTAAAACCATATTTATTTCATCTAAGTAAGATTAAACATTATCACAAAAATAATGTTCATCAATAATAAATTCCATTCGTAAGATATTTTAAAAGATGATAAATGTTTTATCATATACTAAAAGGGGTTGAAGAAAGAATTGTACTTCCATTAAATTTGGTCTAATTTGATTTTCATTATCGCATGTTATTTCATAATATTTTAAATTTTATAATAAGATCAACAATTTATCAAGATAGGGTAATCTCTCCAGCGGTGTTAGTGAATTAACCATATCTAAAACGTAAAAGTTAAAAAAATAAAAATGATGGAAAATTTTTTTAAAAAAAGAGGGGTGGTTTGGTTGAGTGATTCCTACAAAAATAAAATTTAATAGAAAACAAAAAATTTGAAAAGAAATATGAATTATTATGGTATATCTAACCGACCCCTTAATTAAACCATAATTATTATCCATTGATATATAATTAATTAAATTATGACCCTGTAATGTTTTTTACTCTGTACCTTATGAATGAAAATGTGACCTATAACCCTAAGCTAATATCGAGTCTTCCAATCATGGAACCCTTATTTTATTGTGGTCTAAATGATAACTTATGATCATTTCATAATTAGGAAAACACATCCACTATAGATGTTATAAATTATAACAATTTTTTATTAGATATAAACCATATGAGTTGATCCCAAGTTTATTATAATTTAAAATTAATGTGCAATTTTAATTATTAAAAAACACACATTCTTGTTGTAAATGTGTTAATAATTTGACTAAAATTAGCTTTTTAAACTCATTTAATTAATAATATTTTCAGTTTATTAATTCATAAAAACTAATAAAATTGGTAATAACATGATCAAATATAAAAAAATATACACTTCTATGGGTGGTATTGTCATTATAGAGATGTTTTTTATATGATTTTTTTTGAATGGGAAACACCCTGTCTAATATATACTCTTCTATTCTATAAATAATGAAATTAATAAAAATATTTAAAAAAAGTAATATATATATTTTATTGAATATTCCAACTGATTATAAGAAAAAATTGAATGAAATAAAAGGTAAAATAGAGAATGGAACACATTATTGGAAGAGAACTTTTCAACAAGACTATTTCTTCTAAGAGGTCATAGATGTTTTACGGAATAAATATTTTACGCAAAACCAATCCAATGATTTTAGAAAAACTCTCATAGTATTAAAATATCATTCAACAAGTGGTCTTGAGGGATTTTGTTTTAAATTTAAAAAAGTTCACTTGATAAATTATTCCAAAAAAATCCATTCTTTCATGATCCAAATTATGACCGATCTCCCATGAGAATAATATTATTCTTCATTTGAAGGAAAATATTATAATTGAATAATATTAAAAATTTAACCATTTATTACCATTACATGTATGGATGGAAATTTTATGTTTAAAAAAGTGAAACAATTCCTTATTTGTCAAATCCAAAACTTAACTAAATTTGCAACAATTTCAGGACACCTAAATTTGAAATAAAACATTTCTGATTTAATTGAAAAAAATATATAATTTTTTTTAATATTTTTCTCTAAAATTTTAAATCAAATATTCACACAAAGATAATTTTATGAAAATCTTACTATGGTAAAATTAAATTTGGAAAATTGATTTTTTTTGTAATTTTCAAATTAAATATCAAAACACATATTTTCATTAAATCAAAAAATTTGGCATAATGTAGGGAACTGATATCAATTATTATAAATAATCTATTATAAACCATGTCCTATCACCAGACTCCTTGAATTCTAATTTGTGAGATGATTTAATCAGCTAATCCACGATTACACAGATTCTATCAAAACATCCGTAAGCTCAAGGAAACCTAGTGAACTAGTCAAAATGATGTTGTACAATTTCAACTTAGGAACAAACAAGGGTCCAAAATTCCCCTGGTAATATGTTGTTATTCCTTTAGATAATAGAGAACCAAACACAAAAAAAACTAACTCTACCAGTACATTTTCATCCTAACCGACAACAAACAATGTCCTCAAGACACAATACCTCTTAGATAGTCCTAGGTCTAAATATATGAGTGAGATATGAAGCTTACAAAACTATCCCTCTCACATAACTTATAGAAAAAATACCCTATATTCAAACAATGACTGGTTCCAACCATCGGTTGACCACCCTTCAGGGAATCAACATGAAAAACCTAATCATTCAATGCCTCTGCCGTAATGTATACCCTTGAGACTCATACACCTACCATATCATGTAATATTACACTATAATATAAAATAAGTGACATACCTCACCAACCATCCTTGAAAATTTTTATAGGGCTTCTAACTCCTCCATTATACTTCATGTATCTGCAAACTCTAAAAAACATAATTTCATGGCTTCGTACAGAAAGAACCATTGAGGAAATTCTATTTTCATGAGGCGTACAAGTTTTCAAAGACATTGACCTAAAGAGACATGATCCACCTCCATTGTCACAATTTATGACTATGATGATAAACATAAACCCTAATATCTTTTGGTCGGTGAAGAAAAATATCACTCCCCTATGAGATAATTTCAACACAACTTCAACAAAAATACAACCATGACTATATCAAGATCATTGGGGAAATAGTACACTCATGGGGGCATAGCATCCCCAATCCCTATGTTATCAACACATTATAATTCATTAAGACACAACCTAAACACATATAAGTCGCATTATAGAACACCCCTAACATCACCCCCTCCTTTGGAAACTAGAGCACCAGTCAATTTATCCTTCAAGTAGTCAAAAATTATATCACATGGATAATTTGAGATAAAATACTATTATTTTTTGGTAAAAGATTTCAACAAGGACTCAATCTATGGGAAATTAATCATCAACCTAATGCAATATTTTGTAAGACCAATGATGATAGGAACCTCTACTACATTCTTGGTTGTTTCCAATGAATCAACTACCTATAACATTGAAAGGTTCATAAATAGCTTTTTGGGATTTATAATGTCTAAAAACATTCACCTCCAATTTACATAACATAAAAATTGACAACATTACATAGATCTCATGACATTTTGAAACATTCAAGATATCATTGAGATAGCCCAATATATCCACCTCTTACATAGATCTTGTAACACCACTCTGTATTAAAAATAAATTAAAATTAATAAGACATTGCATCTATTCATAATGATTCTTTTTTTAGGGTACTATTATAAACCTTCCATTTTTCATACTCTTTCCACTACTATCATTTGAAATCTGAAAAATAGACATCTATGGTTTTGATCAGTAAGTTATTCGGAGTCTAATATAATCAAATTGTTTTTTTGGTGAGTAGTAACATAACCTAATGAATATTAATATGGCCTTTATGAATATAAAATCATATTATAAATTTATTTTCTTAAGGTATTAATATAATGAGATATTCATTACTTTTTCAACATGAAATAAAATGTGTTATATTTTTAAAATTGTTATTTTTCAAATAATTTATCAACTTATTTAAAATCTAAATTCATCATATTTATAAAATTATTTTTAAAATATGGAGTTAATTATTATATTATAAATGATTAAAACTATTTTAGGTAATTTTATTTGTATTTTTATGAGATAGTTGAATTTTCAATAAATAGTAAAAATATAGTATTAAGTTTTCGGTGTGTTTGAAGTCATCATAATGGTTTAATAATTATGTAATCATTCTAGTCAACTCTAAAGGATTAATATATTATATGAGGTATCCCATGTGGAAAATACCTTTTCTAAAAACCATTTTCAAACCCACGATTTATCAAATACAACTAATGAAGTGTCCTTTGAAATTAATTAAAAACTCATTCACTTTCTCTATAAATACCACCCTCACTATGTCTTCCACTCACACCTATCAAGAATTGATAATTGTATAAATTTTCCCTAATAACCATCCCAATGGTCTTCCTCACATCCAAGACCTACTAGTATCACCGAAAGGATAAAACCAAAGGCCTATGTAGGATCTTAAAGAGATGATATCCCTATGTAAAGATCCTCTTTAATTTTCCTTTGTTTTTTTTAAATATATTTCTTTTCTTATAATCAATTCTCCTCCCCTAATCAAAGATTCATGAAATATACATTATTTTATATATAATGGATTTTGATCATGTTTATGAAAATAATTCAATATCATTATTACTATCACCTTCCTATTATTTTAAAAATTAAAAACATCATCTATGATGTTTTTATTTAACAACATCACAGATGATGTGTCTACAATTTCCATTACATCTTTAAAAGTTGGTATTAAAATGAATTTAATGGTTAAAATAGCTTTTTAAGTGTATTATATGACTTATATTGTGTTTTTTAATTAAATTATATGCATAATATTAAATGTATATTATGAAACAAGTTAGTGGTTATTGAAGAACATCCAAAATGATATTAACAAATATCACTAAAGATTTATGTAATTACTCATATAATAACATATAAAAAGTAATTTATGGAATCATTTAATATTTTTAAAAATATTAAGGCTATTTCAATCCACATCCTGAGTTTATCTTCCATTCGATACGAAAATCCAATATGAACCGTCCATGGAAATCAACTGAAGCACACACCCGAAGTAATGGAAATAACAAAAAAATATTTATAAATGGGTCAAATGATATTATAAACCGATCATATATGGTTTTATAAGCTTGAATATTTTACTTTTTAATATTAATAGAACTTTTTTAACCATTATACATGTGGTCTAAAAAAGTTTGATGGATGATGAACCTGAGGTAAGGGGATTTTTAAACTAGTTTCCATTTGTTTGGTTAGCCTTCTATTTCATTAATTACATTGTAAAAATATAATTTGGGTAATATATGAAATCATTTTTTTATTATGTGTATTTAAATTTCATACACATATTAATTTCCTTCTATCAGTACTCCCGTCAATTATATGATATTTCTAAGGCTCTTTTCTTTAAAAGTTGTCTTTAAAAATTCAAAATTAAAAAATTTAGAAGCAATAGTATTATGAAATTATTCATGTTTTTTGATTATGTAATGGTTCTTGGGAATTGATTATGATCATGTTTGAGACCTATATCTACATCCAATGTGTTGGGTATGTGTATGTTGGAGGTCAACCGTATAGTTACTCCAAATATAACTGTGATGGTCACACCAAAAGGTAGCCATGAGGGATGCATTTTAGGTATCTAGGAGGGTTACAAAGAATAAGGTAGCCAAGTTGGTTACAATATATGTAATAATTCCAAATTATATAATTATGGTTTTATATGTGTTTTCTATTTTTTATGGAAATATCATGTTTCAATAAGTATGTTTATAATGGTGAGAAGTATGTCTTGGTGAAAATGACTTCATGTGCTTATATGTTTTTATGAAATAATTGTTACATTCGATTTTTTTTATATACCATAATAACAATTTTATTCTCATACCATTTTTTTAAATTATTTTCACAAGTTTTAAAAATTGGTAGGAGAAATATGAAATGCAATTTAAATATTATGATGTTTTGTTAAAGAAATCATGTTTTCGTTTTTTGTTAAAAAATATATGTTCGTGAAGAAATGAATATTGTTTTAATGGTACCCACTTTGTATGATTTTTGGTTGATATTTATGAGTTTTTTCCTAAATTTTTGAAACTATGAACCGAAGGGATCATTTTGATTGAATGAATTAAAATCTAGTTGAAACAGAGTGATTATGTAATGTTTATGGTTGAGTCCTTATAGTTGGTATTAAAGCATAGTTTAGATAACATTAAGGTTTTGGGTAATGTCAATAGAATACCATAAATAATTCCTACCATTGGATTATGTTGAAATGTTATATCATCTAAATATTACCATGTTTCTTCATATAATATATGTCTGTTCCGAATGGTCTTCCATAGAAGAAAGAGGGGGTTGATGTTGGAAGGAACTGAGAGGACAATATCTTTTTGAATCCACACCCCGGAATGGTTGGAATCAGAACTGATATTTTATTGACAATAATGGATCAATTGATGTAGGAAATAAATTGATGTGGCATCCATGGATGAGAACAACTAGTGCTACCATAATGCAAAATAAATATAGTGGTCATTTTTTTAGGAAACACCCTCCTACTTACTGTGGATCTTCTAACATAATAGTGAATGAATGATGGATTATATCCCTTTAAAAGACATTTAATGTTATGGGATGTTTATATAATTAAATGGTTAGATATTAAATTTATCATTTTGAAGTTGAAGCTAATCAGTGGTGGTCAACGGTCCTAAACATCAGAGACAAATATGATATTTAATTCTAAGAGTTTTTTTAATTTAAATGTTTTTTTATTTAAAAATATATTCCTAATGTGGTTCTACATACAATAGAAAATAAATTACATTAATTTTTGAAAAATAAGGATTATTAAATGGATTTGTATGAAGAAAACTTCACCTAACTGTTGAGGATTGCTCTAAATATTATTTTGGATCGTTATAAAAAATCATCCTTTTTTACTCAGGTTTAAAGCAAAGTTATCTAAGGGAATTGGAATCTTGCGAATTCATCATTTATGAAAATGATCCTAATATTAATCCTGATAAGAAAACTTTAATGAGTTTCAAATGTTGGGAGATGGTTCATTATTAAAATGCCTTCCCAAATAAAGATATGGGTGATGGAATGAAGCAAGACTATAAGTATAAAGGTGTAGTGATATCCTTTTCAACAATGTCAGATTATTTCTGGCCATCCAATGAAGTGGTATTAGGTAATTTGTTTGTAAAGAAATAATTTTCTAAAGACCTATTTGATGTAGGTTCTACACATTCCTTTTTTTCAGATAAATTTTCTACTAAAAGATCCTAATTTGAAATTTAAATTTTGTGATGTTATTAGGTTTCATTATTAAAAGTACAAATTATTTTATAAGGGATGAGTTTATTTGTTGGGTCTCGGGTCTTTACAGAGATGATCAATATTATGTCGATGAACAAAATTGTGAACTAGTTTAGGAATTCACATAACATAAATTTTATAATCCATGTGAACACAATTCATGCATTGGTGACAATAAATGACATGATTGTGAACTCAATGTTATTATACTATAATTTAATGTAAGTATTAGGTACATCATCCAACATTATCTTTGAGTAGTGATATCAAGAACATCAGTCGATTTTAGAGAACCAACTATAACCACTCAATTGGTCAAAAAGATCATTTATCCCTAGAATATGGTATAGATTCTCGGTATTTATCAAATTGAACCTTCAAAAGTATATAAAAATCATTAGAATAACATATAACTTCTTAGTGAATAGAACTAGATAACTTAATGACAACATACTAGACCAGATGAAACCTTTATTCATTTGATAAACTATCTGAATCCAAAATTTCCATAATTTAGAAGGTGTAATTTCATAGGTATCCATGTAAATCAAAGAATCATTGAGTTCTCTAACTAATGTGGACATGATAACACATCCACGGGATAATGTCACATCCTTCTAATGGAAAACACCTAGAAACAGCTTGAGAAACATGGGGTCATCCTCCATAATGGAATCCATTTATTCCTCATATATCTCATCCACAAAGGAAAGATGGGACTCTACATTACCACATCCTCCCCCCCCCCCCGCAACCATAAAAAATAACCTGGTGAACATCCATATATATTAACATTAATATCTTATAGAATAAGTTGGTAATGTAACTCATGGAATTATTCTAGTTAATTCTGAGTGTTATATCATACTAATATATCTTTAGTAAGAAAATCTAACTATTGTGACAAGTTTGTCCCCATCATTTGTCTAAATACATACACACATCAAATGAGTTTGTTTTGAATCTGACTTGTGTATTATGCACGAATGGAATGGGAATCCTCTCTACACGTAGTCCAAGAGAATGTACAAGAGAGGGTGTAAAAAATTATTGTGAAGTTACCAAATCAAACTAGACACAAACAAGGGTAGAAAATAAACATATCATACCTCTTATGATATATATCCCATATAGTGTGGGTTCCCCAATTGCATAAAACTCACCATACAGAACACTTTTACCTCTATGTGGATAAAAACCTCCATGTAAGTGCTATGTTTGAGGTCCCTAACATCAATAAACATTATTTAGACAACCCTTTCTAACCCTATCTCCCATCAGCAATGAATAAGCCTACATCCCCTATTATTGAAATAACCACGATTGAAGATACTACTTAGTATTATGTTAAACCCAACCACCCCAACCATACAATGCTCCAAGAACCACTGAGCACTAATATGGATGATATAGATGGTTCCCATGAAAAAAAAAATTAGTCCAAGTCCATTAGAAATATCACATAAACCAATAGACCTAGTATTTATGAAAAGTTGATGCCAAATTTGAATCCCAACTGCTCGAAACCTATAATGTCCAGGAACCTATACTACTAAGAAATATTCTTCTGAATGAACCATATTGTTTAACTATCACATAAAACATCCACAAAAGTTCATTCACTTGATCACTACTTCATTCATTTGAACCCCCAAATACATTGTGAACATTAAATGACTATATATATACTTTATTTAAGGATGAAAGGACTCCTCATTATTCCATGATCGTGACTCCTTATTTTGTAAATAAACTAAATAAAATGTAAACTTTACTTCCACATGATATGATTTTCATGAATAGTCATATCTAATTAAGAAGATAGAGATGATCATACCTCTTTACTACCTTCATGGTGGATGGAAAGAACTACTATTGGAACTCCTTCACAAAGTCAACCTTTAAAACGCCCTTCTCCTTCTATTCACCAACATACAATATCCACCCCTGATGTCAATCATCTAACATCTGACTAACTACCAATAGAACCCAGAAATCCATCAAAATTTAAGTCAAATAAATATTGATCTTGAGATCCTCTCACTAGCTCAATATATCTAGATAAAAAATGATTCCATCATACATACTTATACACTATTATTGGATGGGGTACAAGGCCCTCTTATATGTCTTATCCTATATTTTGGGTCAATACTCTGATGAAAAACTAGTTAATATTGCAAAAACTCAAATGCCTAAAACATACATAAAAGATAACCTAGAGATATATCATATAGGTTGAAAGTATTTTGGAATCCTATTAATATGAAATTTAATTAACATTCATTTAATTAATTTCTTGTTCACAAAACCACCAAAATAATATAATATCATTGTAAATCATGACGCATGTACCTCTTTATGTTATTTACCCTACATGTGGTGCCACCTCAAATGGTTTTTTAGTAGGCTCAGAGTCATTACATCAGATTACTGGGTGCCATAAAACTAGAGTCTCTTGTTGGTGTTCTATAGAATATGTCACCCACTAAGATCAAATATACTTCATAAATCAAGCCATGATATCATCACATTTATTAACTCCAAACCACATCATATCCTTCAACTAAATTCTTTGATACCATTGTATCATGACCCCCTCATTCTAATGGTACCCCTCTAGGATCAAAAAGTAATTTAGGGAGTTAATGACCACCATGTCCCACCTTATATAGGCCCCATTTTAGATAGTAGCATTGAGGGTAAAAATAATTCAAAACTATGAGTCATTACCAAAAATAATATATGATTCATAGATATAATTAATCAACCAAAAGTTACTCCAGGACATAATATAAAATGTCTACCAAAAAAACTACCACACAATGGATCTATAGAACAATCATATAAAAAATAAACAAAATAACTATAGAAAATAAATCTAGTATAGTAGTTACTAAATAGAAGCTCCACTGGCCTAAACGGAAATGTCTGACTATGTCCATAAATACTCCTTGAGCCCTAAAAAATTTTCCCTGTTCGTATAATGTGAATATAGGTATAATCGGTAGGATAAAACACAATGACTCCCATGAACATATGAAAAGAGAATACAAATTCCTCAATGAAAATAAAAAAAACAAAAAAAATAAACAAATCAACATTCCATTCCCATACAAACTTTTGCTTACTCACCAAATATCACATCCATGTATAATTAAAATATTAAATGTTTATTGATAAAAAGGTACCCCACATCTATTTCCCATTAATTTGTTGCCCTCAAACCCCAAAGTCATTCTTCCCTGTGGTCCCATTTTTCTTGTTTTAAATAATTCCACTAGAAACATAGGTTATAACACCATATGTTTTTTTTAAAATATTTTTTTTGAAAAATTTAATTTCAACTATTTCATACGTTAAATACCAACCCAAATTCAAACTTATTGTTATATATTTTTAATATTAACATTTGAATATGAATATTATCATTTATTCATTAAATGGAGCTGTATAAATAGGAATATCTAGAATATTAAAATTATGTTTAATGGATTTTTATATATAATATATATTTTTAAATAAGTACTCAAATTTTATTTAATTCTTCATATATATTAAAGATACTTTTTTCAAAAAAAAATTGATTTTTATTTATGTTTTAAACAAATAATGAAATTAATTTCTAAAATAGTCCTAATATAAACATAAAATAATAAATATAATTATTGGAATCAAATGACCAAATTACATTTCGGTGAACTTTTGAGAAATTTTTTAAAAATATTAATTTTTTATGAATATGGAAATATACTGATATTCATTTAATGAATTTTAAAATTTACATCTAATTTTAATTGTTTAAAAGAAAAATTATTTTAATTATTTTAATTTTTTACCAAATTTAGGCTATTGGAATTTAATTTTTATTTTGTTTTATTATTAAAACCTTCATTACATATGAAAAAATTTTCTTCGTAAAAAAGTTTACATCACATCTTCAGTATTAATATTAATTTAAAATTTTCGATATCTATAAATTTAATTTATTAAAATGGTTTAAAAATTTGAAATGAGAAAAAATATTTTTATATAATAATGTCATATTAATTTTATTAAATAGATTTATAATAATAATAAAAATTAATTACGAAGGACAAAGTTAGAAAAAGATTACCAGGTGTTAAACTAAAATGATCATGATTTAAATTAGATATAAAATTGATGAATTCCAATTATATGGCTATATAAAATATATATCTTGTATAATTACAAATAATGAAGAATTATTTATTTTTTTATAATGTTTAAAACATGGGAACACCTATTTGTTTTTAAAATTTCGCAACGTGTCCTCTCCCCCACTTATAAAAGATATCCTCATATAATCATATGTTAAAACATCCCAAACCCTCTATTTCATCCAATAACGACCATATATATTAATTTCTTCATGTCCTACCGCATATTATCATTTTTTATTAATAAAACATACTAGGAATGAATTGTGTGTAAACCTAAATGGGTTCTCTGAAGATGAATTATGGTCCATAACTAATAATTTTCATTTTATTTCATCTTATTTACTAAAAAGATTTTATATTGATATAATTGATTAATAAAATATGTATATCCAACATATTCAGATGATATTAACTAAATTTCATGAACTAAATATATATCATTTTCCTTCAAATTGGAAATGAAACTGTCGATTGTGTGTTTGGTGGACTAATGCCTTGTGAAAGGATGCGATTGGATTACAATAAAAACCTCTCATTACGGGTTATAATGATGTATTGAACATATTTTTCTGATATTTTCTTAAATAATTGTATATATTTAATTATAATAACAAATATAACATGTCACATTCAATTTAATGGGAATACGATAACAACGTTCATGTGTACAGTGGACTGCCACCTCACGAAGCGATTTGAATCATTTTTCAATTACTCTTTACATGGATGTTGATAATGGAAAATTTAATTAATATTTGTTATACATATTAATTAATTTTAACTCTTAAGATATTATTTATTATTTACCTTCCTTTTGATCTATCCATGGAGAAAATTGAAAAAATGTTTAGACGTACGTACGGCGTACCATCTCCTTGAGTGATATAATTAATTTTTAATATCAAAAGATAATGAATTCATGTAAATTAATATATAATGAATATATATATAATCATATTTTTTTTAAATTATGTATATTTTGAATCCATGATGATTGTAAAAGGACCAAAAGTATCAAACAAAAACATACCTGAAAAATGAAGTAGATTTTACCCAAAATGGTAATTGAACATGGAATTGTTTTTAAAATGGTTGTAAAAGATCATTGTTAAATCATAAACACCATTATAAATATTTTTATTGTTATTTAATATATTTATAATAAAAATAAATTTATTATAATATAGGATCAAATGTCTACAAAGTTATTTAATGCTTAAAGTAAAGTATTTTTATCTCACTTTTATTTTTACAAGACATATTTTATAATAACAACTCATTCCTTTTGAGTGATTTAAAGATTAAAAATGAATCTATTTTATAATTTTACTCATGAAATCATTTTACTTAAATATCCATAAAATTTTATTTGTTTCATTGGGATTATGATAAAAAAAATACAAATGTTGTAAATGTTTTCTGTTACAATCCTATTGATTATCATGATTGTTTACCATCAAACTTATAATATTAAGTTTTTATGGATTATATCTCATGAAACTCATGAATTTTATTCTCTTATAGTTATGAAATTAAAATACATTTTTTCCTTTTATTTTCTTATATTTATGTACTAAATAGCGGAAAATAATTTTTATGATAAAAACATAATTTATTTCTCTCATTATTTGAAATTCAATTTTTTCCATGTCCATGTTTTCAAAAAATGTTTCAAATAACGTTTTTTCTATTAACCTGTTAGTTTTTAGTGAAATTTTTAAGCATTTTTTAATTTTAAATAATTGAATTAAACGAATCTTATTATTGTTTCTGAATGATTCACTTTTGACTTTTAAATAAAAATGTGAAATTAATATTTTTTAACGTACACATAATTAATGAAATTTTTAGTCATTATGCACATTCTATTATTTAAATACTAATTTATAATATTTGAATTTTATATTTATATAAAATTGTTTCCTTAAAATTTAAAAACATTTATTAGTTAAATAACTGATTTCAAAATATAAAGAATATATTCCTGAAGAAATGTTCAAACTAATCTCACAAAATTATTATCCATATAAGATGGTATCAAATTATGTTACTTATAATATACTGAGGATATAATCCAATGATAGAATGCTTATTATTTCTATATAAAATTTATATTTTTTATGAAATCTTTTTTAGAAAACATATACATTCTTCCATGAACATTGATATGATGAAATCATGAAATTTTTATGAAACTCCATCATTTTCATTGGGTTATGGTTTGATGAAATATATATATGAAATAATTTATTTCCATTTATTATACTAGGATGAATGTTTTATGATCTTTTAAAACTATATATATGATTTTCATTATGTGACTGGTGGGACCTATATTTCCTTTTAATGAATTGGGTAAAGATTCATATATCATAAGATAAATAGGACCGGAATGTGGAATGAACCTTGTTCAGTTATGGGATTTGTCTACTATGATATTATTGGGGGTGAACCATTAAAACTATGATATTTTTTTATTGAACCCATTTCAATATGATAGTTTTGGAAATGACCCTCGACTACTAGGGAAATTACTACGTATTCTTATTTGTGTGACCAAAATCTCCTACTTATGACATTGTTATGATCTAATGTCTCGTGTTCTTTGATTCCATTTTTATTTAAATCTTATGAAATAGTGTAATTTATTTCATGACAGAGATTTAGGATTCATGATATTCAGGGTATAGGGTTTTAATGTATATCTCTTATTCTCTTGCCCATATTTTCACATTTTGATTATATACTCCTTGTTTACTCATACTGAGAATCCAGCAAACCATTTCTTATATTTCCTCTCCCCATGTTATAATAAAATTTATTTTTTATACTAGTTATATAATGGTTTAAATTTATGCTTGACTTATTGAGAGATGTTGTAGTTCAACAATAATCTAATTTTTTATATATTTATGATTGAAAAAGAACCATAACTAAATGGACTTCTCATGGATCATTATATTTTAAAAATAAAAGGTAATATTTATGTAAGAAAAGTTTGGGTCCAAATAATTAGTCTTAGGGAATGGATTAATTAATTCATTAGGTACAATAATTCTAACACATTAGAGAGAAGGATAATGATAATTATGAGGATTAAATCATAGAATTTGTTAAAGGATACAAATAATTGATACTATTTAATTACATCCATGAATTTTATAACAAATTGATGTGGGTCTAGCATAATTTAACCTAAGGGTAATAACTACTAAAAGAAAACATTGAGATAGATTTGATCATCACCTGGTGATTGTAAATAACCTTGTGGTAGAATAGTTTTAACACTCATAGATGATATGTTCTGGAAATTACAAACCCCTATATAAACCATTAAAGAGAATGCGAATAATGAAATTTATTTACCTAGGTTAAACCTATGGTTTAATAATGTGAAAATAAGGTTTCATTATTTAGACATCCTATTAATTATTTTTTCATGACTTTGTGGTTCCCCACTATGAATATTGATAATTATACTAAATATTATAGGTTTAATCAATTGATGGAACCTAAAGGAACCATGATAATACATAATATGATGGAATTTAAAATGATATACCTCCAGAATAGTCAAATATTATAGGAGATAGAATAAAAAAATCCATTACTCTTTTGAAACATCTTTCTAAAGATTTGAATCGCGATGAGCTTCCAAATGTAAAAAATATGGAAAAATGATCTATTATGTCCTTAATGTGGAAATGTACATCATGTTTGAGTGGTTATACAAACCCATAAGATATTGAACAATAGATCAGTTCCATTTAAAATATATTTTCTATTCTCTACTATTTAAAGAATAAAAATTAATTTGGTTTAATATTCTTTAGAAGGATAAGTTAATATGTGTGGTATGCTTAACAATAATATAATTCTACATGATATAATTAAATATATATAATGAGATTATATTATAAATATATTTTCCTATAAATATATTCCCCCACATTCTATATATTAATATAGTGAAGGAATTACTCAAGTAAAATGAATAGGATGATTTATCAATTGGTACCTATGATGTGAATTTTAAAAGAAATTAAATGCATGTCTGATTTATTATAATAAAAAATAAAATTAATGTTGATTGATTAATTAGTTATTTTATCCCAATTCAATGAATTGAGATAGATATAAGGGAATTCTAAAGTTACGAAAAAAATCATTTGATGTACTATCATGCTGGAAATACAGACTGCAATTACAAATAAATATAATTATTTTGTTATGAAAAGAATAATGGAATTACAAGAAACTCTAGAAAACATTGAGAAAAAAATATCATCATCCATTCATTCTCAAACTGATGAATGAAAAATTGATGAATTTTCCTTTAGGGGTCTGTTTAATTGTCACGACCTATCCTTGAGGCCCATGCCATGAATACCCCAAGCTGGCCTTCCATGGGCCAGGGGCTGGCGACTAGAACCAAAGGCGTAATCCTGATAAAAGGAAATTCATTTCCTTTTTAACCAGTAACACACACGCAGTATAAACAAAGGAAGTATAGGAAAAAAGTACTAATAGAAGAAAAATAAGTTGTGTTGAAAGTAAATGGGCCAGTATACAAATCTAGCTGAACAAAAAGTACAAGTACAAGAAAAGGGGAAAATAGATCCTGGATTTTCCGCCCGGAAATCATACCTGATGGGTAGGTACAGAACATGATCAACTCATAACTACAACACCTCCCATCTAGTCCAACTCTGAGTAGCCTCCGTCTGTCACCCTAAGCCTCGATCACTACGGTCCTTCGTCTGCACAGAACACAACAAGGTGCAGGCAAAGCTCATGTAGGGGGGAGTATAATAATACTTAGTAGGGGACCCCGAGACCCCCAAAGGTCTCCCAGAATCAACAAAGGATATAACACATTAGAAAGATACAATCACAAAGTATCAACCAACCCTACATAGGTATATTCCAACACATATAACAAAATTACCAATCATAGTCCGGCTCCAACTCTCGAGCCCAAGCACATCCTAGTCCACAAAAGAAGTGAATTCAATAACATCAATGAAATAGATTGAAAGATAAGACTCAACTTACATAGGTATATATCATTCATAGAGTGATACAGATGATCATATGTAGTCACTGATTCATCTAAGTTGCCATACACACATAGGATGCAGGTCTAGCTAAGCCATCGAACCCACACAGGATACATGACCCTCTATTCTTCCTCTATGCTGTTGGACCCGTACTGGATACAGGACCAGCTAAACTATCAGACCCACACAGGATAAAGACTTCCATTGGACCCATGCAGGATTTTGGTATAGTAGTCATCACAGTCAAACCCATTGGGGATTCCGATACAGTAGTCGTCACTTTCGAACCCATGAAGTATTCTGTCATCTCAGTCGCAGCCCACTCTAGGGTTCCCGCACACAACATGGTCGATTCTAAGAAGTTCCACTACTCGAGTCATGTATTGATACATCTACGATGTCCTGAGTTGATGTCTCCAGTAGTTTTGTCACATCATGAGGAAATCAAAGCGACTGACGACGCGTCAATCATACCCCCAGTCTGAGAGATATTGGCATTTTTGTTCCAGGGGCCCGGTTGCATTTACGCTCATTCCAAACCTGGATGTTTTCCAAATTCATCCAAAAATAAATTAGAGTATCAAAAAAGCACCGCCATAATGCGGGGGTCATATTTCCACAGACGGCATGTCGACCGGTCGTGCGGTCTAGGAGATATTCAGATTTAAGTGGAGTCGGGCTCGACCCGCCAAGCCTACTGGGTTAGCAGGTCTGCCCGACCCGATACAGTGGGTTTGACCTAGATGGGGGACAGCTCGGCCTGACTTGCTGTGTCTGACCCGACTGGGGGGTTCGGCCCGGCCCGGTTTGGTAGGTTCGACCCGGTGGTGCCGCCTCTCAACTGCCCGGTCAGCCGTAGCCGGCCGTTTCTGCCCGGCGCACGTTGCCCACACAGCGTGCCACGGTTCTCTACCTCACGATGCCAAGCGACACCATGGTTCTTCAGCCTGGAAGGCAGGCGGCCGGCCAGTTGACCCACCGGGCGGCTGACGGTTCCATCGCAGCGTGGCACCTACAGAAGCGGTGATCCTCAAACCCGGCTCTCCATAGCCAGCTGGTTCTTCCATCCTGGTCAGTATGAGGCTAGATAGTTCTCTTCTGGCCAAGCGTCCTACGGTTGCGGGCAACGGTCCACCTCCATGTTGCGCTATCAGGAGCCACAGTCTTCCAGTGTGCCGGCTGGTCGTCAATCCGGTCGTCCTACTGCCCGGCTCCACGGCGGCCGACTTGGCTGCCTCGACACCTCCACCACAGCACGATGACACTGTGGGCCTGCTACACTCCATGTGACATGACGGCATCGCGCCTCCTCCCCCTCTGCCGTCAAACAATATAAACCAATAGAGGTATTCTAGGCCGTGTTTCTTCACCCGTGCCCTCCACTTTATATGATAACAAAAGCCCATCATCGAAAAATGTAAGCATCAATGATCGTGGAAATAATTTAAAGTAATAAAATCCCCCTGCCTTGATTAAAATGTTCACTTAACAGTGTTATGGGAAGAGAAATCGAATTTTTCGTCATACGTTGTGCCCAACACACGCCACCAATTCCAGGCTCGAGCGTCTTCCTCGTTCTTCATCGGAGAGTATGTCGTTCTTCGTTGGATATGTTCTTCATTTTTCGTGGGAATAAAACTTTCATTCTAAATCTCCCAAAGCCTCCTAACAGAATAATTTCCAAATCAAAATAAATTAATAGGCTCCCTAATATTTTAATTTTTCCATGCATTTCAAATGAATTCAAATAGATTAATTAAGCGTGGAATTAATTAATCATAGATGTTGGCACTTTAATGAGAGAATATAAAAAGTTTAAAAATTAAAACAATGGAGATGGAATAGTGTCAACATTAAATTGAGAGGGTAGTGGATTATATAAATTCAAGGGGAGTTGAGGGGTTTGGTGTTCATGTGGGCCCACCACACATTATCCTCACATGGGAGTTTATGTGGGGGGTGGACCACCTCCAACTCCCATTTGGAGAGAATAACCACTACATAAAATAAAATTATGTCACACATAATTTTATTTAATTTATTTAGAATCCAAAAAATTAACGTCAACTGCTGATAAAATGTGACTGTGGTAAAGGACATTTTAAGTTAATACTGAAACTACAAGTAAAAAACGGTTCCCTCAGATTTTATTTCCAAGCACCGGCTCAAATGATATAAAATCACGCACGTACGTTTACTGAATGTACCAAAAAAAACATCAGAAATTGATTTCGGGAACAGAGGGCCTCAGAATCAGGCGTCGTCCGAAACTACAGACTCATAAAATTTCCATGTATTAAAAATCATTCCATTTAATTAGTAGGTCTTTATATTCTCCCCACCTCAGGGCTTTACGTCCCCGTAAGATACAAAAAACACTATTTGATCAAATGGGGGTACTTTGCAAGCATCTCAACCTCCCGCTCCCAAGTGATCTCTTGGAGGTTCTCGTGCAGCCAGTGAATGCACACCAGAGGAATCGACCATCCACATAGGACTCAATCATGTTGATCCATGATCTCCACTGGATCCCCTGTGAATGTCACCCCTTCATTGATTTCCAACTCTCCATGGTCGATGATGTGGGATGGGTCATGCACATATTACCTCAGCTGAGACACATGGAAGACGTCGTCCACCCAGTGCTACTCAGGTTGAAGGGAAGACGTTAAGCCACCTCACCAACTCAGTTGAGAACCTCAAAGTGAATGATTAATCGAGGATACATCTTTTCACCTTGGCCAGATCTCCATAGACCTCATCGATGTGAGACCCATAAGAAGACGTGGTCAAAATCCTCAAACCCCTCTGGTCTCCATCTCCTATCAGCATAAGACTTATGTATGTTCTGTGCAGTCTTCATCTGCTCCTAGATTATCTGCACCATCTCCATCTTAGCCTGAACCATCTTTGGTTCTACAATTGATGACTCTCCTAGGTCAGTCCATCACAGTGATGATCTGCAAGGTCGACCATACAGTGCCTTGTAAGGTTCCATACCGATGGTGGAGTGGTAGCTTTTGTTGTACGTAAACTCCACCAATGGTAATTGATCCTCCCAGTTGTGACCAAAGTCAAGGACACAAGCACGAAGCATGTCCTCGAGAGTATGAATGGTCCTCTCAGTCTGACCATCCATCAGAGGATGGAAGGCGGTGCTCAAGCGAAGCTGCATCCCAAAATCCACCTACAACCCCTTCCATAACCGTGAAGTGAAACAGGAATCTCGATCAGAGACGATCGTCGATGGCACACCCTGATGTCGTACGATCTTCTGTTTATAGAGGCGTCCCATTCTCTCTACTGAGCCCTACTCTCTGATCGGTAAGACGTGGGCTGACTTGGTGAGTTGATCGAAAATATCCTAGATAGAGTCATCCCCTCTGGATGAATGTGGAAGTACCATCACGAAATCCATAGATATCTCATCCAACTTCCACTCTGGAACCTCTAAGGTCTAAACCAAGCATGCTGGAACCTGGTGTTCCACCTTCAATTTCACTGACAAGTGAAGCATCATGAGACAAACTCCGCTACCACCTTCTTCATACCCGGGCACCAGTGTTGTCTTCTAAGGTCCTGATACATCTTCACCACTCCTGGATGTAGCGATGGAGGGGAAGTGTAGAAATATCTCAACAACTCCTCCTATAGTTCAACTGGAACCATGGTACATCCTATGATGAGAATTACATGCTACCGAACATCAGAAAATACATTAGGTGCATGTCCTGAGGATATTTGATAACTTCACGTCTCATAGTCAACATCTCCACACTGTGCCTCTCTGACTTGCTGAAGAAGTGGAGGAGTGACTGTGAGAGACTAAAAAAAGGATTCTCTAACTCTATCAAAAATAATATCTGCAACATGGAAAACATCTCTATCTCCTCTCCAAGTTATTGAATGCCTGATCTCCTACTGAGAAAAACTACTACAATGTTCCACATCCCATGAGTATATACTATCTCAAAGTCATAGTTCTAGAAGAAATCGAGCCATTGATGGTGTCTCGGGTTCAGGTCCTTCTGTGAGAAGATGTACCTGAGACTCTGGTGCTCAGTGTAGATTATAAAATGCTAGCCAATCAGATTGTTCTGCCACATCATCAAGATGGAGACCACTACTGGTAACTCTAGGTCATTGTTAGCGTAGTTCTGCTTCTACAATCTCAACTGTCGTGAACCATACGTGGCCACTACTCACTCCTGCATCAGGACACACCTGAGTCCAGTTCCTGTTGCATCTCAGTAAACTACTTACCCTACGCCCTCCTCCGGTAGAAAATTCTGGAACAAATCTCTAGTAGTTCCTAGCCAGTCCAAGGAAACACCATGCCTCTGTCACACTCCTTGGTGGCTCCCTAGTAGGAACTACCTCAATCATAAATGGATCCAATAAAACTCCAGCCTCCGAGATGACGTGCCCAGACAAGTGAACCTCTGTAATCCAAAACTGTCACTTCAATAGCTTACCATAATGATGGTGCTCTAGTAGTGTGTCCAGTACTTCCTAAAAATTGTAGGAATGCTCCTCCTCAGTAGTCGAGTAAATTAGGATGTTTTAATGAATAATACAACAAACAAATCGAGGTAAGGCTGGAAGATCATATTCATGAGACTCATAAACACTGATGGTGTGTTGGTTACACTGTAGGGCATAACCAAGA
The DNA here is from genome assembly GCA_963277665.1 of Viscum album. Taxonomy (NCBI): domain Eukaryota; kingdom Viridiplantae; phylum Streptophyta; class Magnoliopsida; order Santalales; family Viscaceae; genus Viscum; species Viscum album. The sequence goes on from OY728148.1 coordinate 912,264,655, forward strand.
ACTCTTAGTGTCCATACCGACACCTAAAGGCTATCTTTTGTACATCCTCGTCTCGAACTCCGAGCTAGTGATACCCTAACCTGAAGCTCGACGGTAGTGGACACACAGTCGCAATCTCCCATCCGCCTTCTTGGAGAAAAAAATCGGAATTTCCTAGGGTGAAAGACTGGGTCAGATAAAACCCTTCCCCTACATGTCCTCCAGCTGTACCGGCAGCTCATGAAGCTCGACAGGGTCCATCCGATATGCTGTAGTATATATTGGTGTTGTCTTGTGGTACAGTTCAATGTAGAAGTCTACTTCTCTGCAAGGAGGTAGTCCCATAATTTCGCCAGGGAATGCATCCACGTACCGATCCACCACAACAGGAAAACTCGGACTCCGCACATCAACCGCTCCAAGGAAGAGACTATCCAACTGATGTGTGATCAGCTGCCCCCTCCTCTGCATAAGTCCATCCTGCGCTGCAAAGGCCCCCTTCTCAATGGTGAAGGTGAACCTGGACCCATCTGTGTGGATACACATCACATTTCACCTAATACATTCAATCTGAGCATGAATTGTGGATTAACAGTCCATACCCAAGATGACGTCTCAAGGCCTCGACGCCACTACCTGAAGATACTAGCCGAAGTGCTTGCTTCCTAGAGTAATCTCACAGTGCATGCACCAGTGCGTAATCATAATTTCTACTTCTGTAGGAGTCTCTACTTATAAGGATCGAGCCAACGAGTCCGTCAGAATCTTCGAGATCTGAATGAGGGTAGTGGAAATAAAATAATGACTCGCACCTGTGTCTATAAGTACTGCCGCAATGGTGGATTACACACATATAGTATCTCGAATCATCTCAAGTTCACTGTGGTCATAGGCCTTGACTTCCTATATCTGAGCCCACCTCTATCTGCGAGCTCCCTGTGGTCGGGGTGGACATCCTAGTGGTGGTGGTGGTAGAGCCTCGAAATGTCGTCCACCACCCATTGCTCGGCCAGCTCCTCTGCCACGTCCGCCTACTCCCCGCGGACATCCATGGTAGAACCTCTGCCACTAACTAGGAGGTTACTATACTATCTTTTGGTCATCTTCATGGTGGATTGGGCAATCTCGATCCATGTTACCCTGCCCGCCGCATGCATAGCACTGCCTTCTCCTCGTATAGCTGGATCGATCTCGTGTGCCCCACACAACCGAACCTGTATCCTGATGTCATCCACCTGATTGTCTGGTCCTCTTGGACCTCCGCGACATCTGTCTACTATTGTCCATAGAAGACTCCTCTACATGTCTCCCAATGATGGGTCTCTCCACTGGTGACTACACAGTGAGAAACCTCTCCACTAAAAGGGCTCTCTCCAGCACCCCCGCCTGAGTCTAAATGTGAAGGGGAATCACTGAATCCCTGATCTCATGCCTGAGTCCCTGTTCGAGTGTCCGGGCCCTGATGAACAAGTCACATACCATATTCTTGGAGTAGCATGAGAGGTTGGTGAACCTCACTAAGTACTGAGCTAACGTCATGCTGCCCTACTGCAGATTAAGTAACTCCTAAATCTACACCGCATGAATGGTGGATCGAACAAAGTCTGAGTGAAAGAGACTCTTGAATCTGTCCAGAGTAATGATGCCTCATCATGCACCTAGAGCATCTGTCCCCACCACATGCTTTCTTATGCATGTAGGAGACTCGCAGAAAGGATCACCATGAGTTTAGTTGTTGTCCCTACCAATCTAAAAACTCTCAGGACAGCCTCCAACTATTCCTCAGCTTTTGGTGTGTTATCCTCTCCCTGAAACCTGGGGGGGCCTCTGATGCTGGAACTTGTGCGACACACTCTGGCGGCATGCACTCTCTACTGTGGGTGATGGAGGTATCGGTGGCCCAAAGGGTAGTGGTACTGCTGGTACCTACACTGTGATGGGGCCCTACACCGAGGACTCATCGCTCAATGGGCTACCATCTCGCATGAAACTCAGAACCCTAGATGGATTCCTTCGTAGGTCCATCTAGAAATGAAACAGGTGCTCCACAGTTAAACAGTATATCTGGTGAGCTGACACAAATTAATCATGAAGAAATATTTATCAAAGGATTCACTCATGCAATCAGTGTTTTTGTGCACTGATTCAGAGATTAGAAGTTAGAGTCTGAGTGTATGGATACATCGGCCTCCGCACCAACACCGGTTTCCCTAAACTGATAACCACACTCAAACCACTTAACATTATTTCTGTTAAATGAATCAAAGTCCATGTTCTTCCATAGAACCAAATCCTCTAATACAAATTTTTCACGACCAATCCTCGGGGCCCGTTTTTGGACTACCCCAAGCCTTTCTTCCATAGGCTAGGGGATGGAGACTAGCACCAAAGGCATAATAGCGATAAAAGGGAAGGAATTTTCTTTTAATCATGTAACACACACACAATATGAACACAAGCATTAGAGGCCACATGTACTAAAAAAATTAAAGTATACTGTGCTGAATGTAAATGGGCCAGTATACAAACCCAACTGAACAAAAAGTATAAGTACACGAATAAGGGAAAACAACTCCTAGATTGTCCGCCTGGAATTCCTACCTGATTGTTAGGTACAGAACTCAATCAACTCATCCCTACGGCACGCCCCATCTAGTCTAACTCCGAGTAGCCTCCATCTGTCACCATCAGCCTCGATCACTACTGTCAGTCATCTGTACAGAACACAACAATGTGCGGGCGAATCCAGTGCAGCAGTTAGTATACCAATACTCATTAGTGGACTCTAAGACCCCTGATGGTCTCCCAGAATCCATAAAGGATAAACCACAGTAGAAAGATACAATCAGAAGGTATCAACCAATCTTACATAGGTATATTCCCATACATATACCTAAGTTACCAATCACAGTCTGGCTCCAACTATCAAGCCCAAGAACAACCCAGTCTACAAAATAAGTTAAGTCAATCACATCAATGAAAAAGATTGAAAGACAAGACTTAGTTCACACAAGTATACATACTTCGTAGAGTGGTAAAAATGATCATATGTAGTCGATGTTTCATCTAAGGTGTTGGACCCACACATGATACAGGACCGGCTTAGCTATCGGACCCACACAGGATATAGAACCAGCTATTCTTCCTCTAAGCTGTCAAACCCACATAGGATACAGGACCATCTATGATGTTGGACCCGCACAAGATTCAAGACTAGATATTCCATCGGACCCACAAAGGATTCCAGAACAGTAGTCATCACAATCGAACCCAAGGAGGATGCTGGTACTGTAGTTTTCACGGTCGAACCCATGAAGGATTTCATCATCTCAGTCGCAGCCAGCTCTACGGTTCCCGCACAGAGAACACTCAATTCCATGATTTTACAATCCTCGAGTCAAGTATTGATACATCAACAATGTCCTGAGTTGATGTATCCATATTTCTATCTCATCATACGTAACTCAACGTGACTGATGGCACGTCAATCGGACGCCCAGTCTGAGAGTTATTGGAATTTTCGTTCCTGGGGCCCGGTTGGATTTATGCTCGTTCCAAACCTGATCATTTTCCAAATTCATCCAAAAAACGTAGAGTATTGGAAAAGGACCACCTTGTTGTGTGGGTTTCAATTACATAGACGGCATGTCGATTGGACACAGGGTCTAGGAGATATTCAGATTTAATCAGAGTCGGACTCAGCCTGTCAAGCCTATTGTGTTGGCGGGTCGGCCCAGCCTGACTCAGCGGGTACGACCCAGCTTGGCGCATCGGCTTGGAATGTCAAGCCCAGTGGGATGGCGAGTTTGCCCAGCCCGACTCAGTGGGTCTGACCCGAATGGGGGCATCGGTTTGGCCCGGTTCGGTGGGTCCGACCCGGCTGGGGGGTCGGCCTGGCCTGTTGGGGTGCAACCCAACTGTGGACCCGGCCCGTGGAGAGGGCCGGGTAGGTTCTCCCAGGGTTCACAGCCGACATAGTGGGCCGCAGTTCTCTCTCGCGAGGTTCTAAACAGTGCCACAGTTCTTCATCCCGGCTGGTAGGCGGCCGACCGGTTTTCCCATCGAGCAGCCCGTGAGAGCGAGCCTCAGTTCCTCCACTGTGTAACGCCTACGTGCAGCATGATCCACCAACCTGGCCAACCGTATTCGGTCGGTTCATTCAACTCGGCCGACATGAGGCATGCCGGTTCTCCTCTGGCCCAGTGGCCTACTTTAACGGGCCGCAGTCCTCCTCAACACGAGGCCTTCGAGCATTGTAGTCTTCCAGCAGGACGGCCGGTCGTCCATCCAGTCATCCAGATCCACGGCCGCCTCCGCACCTCCACCACAGTATGATGGAACCTCATACCCTCTACCCTCTTCATGACGCGATGGTGTCGCGCCACCTCCTCCTCCGATGTCAAACAATATAAACCAACGTAGGGACGTCAGGCTGCGTTTGTTCGGTCCGCGCCCTCTGCATTATATGATTACAAATGGCCACCATCGAAAAAAGAAAGCGTCGAAGAGAGTGGAAATAATTTAATGTAATCAAATCCCCCTACCTTGATTACAATTTTCACTTGACAGTGTTGTTGGAAGAGAAACTGAAGAAATCGTCCTACGTTGCGCCTGACACACGCCGCCGATTTCGGGCTCGTGCATCTTCCTCATTCTTCGTTGGAGGGGATGTCGTTCATCATTGGAGATGTTCTTCATTAATTATGGGAGGAACACTTTCTTTCAAAATCTCTCAATGCCTCCAAATAGAATAATTTCCAAGGCAAAATAAAATAATGGGCTCCCTAGTATTTTATTGTTTCCATGCCTTTCAAATGATTTCATATAGATTAATTAAGTGTGGAATTAATTAATCTTATTTGTTGGACCTTTAATGAGAGAATATGGAAGGATTAAAATTTAAAATAAGGGAGGTGTAAGAGTTTCAACATTAAATAGATATGGTAGTGGCTTTAATAAATTCAATGGGAGTTGAAGGGTTTGGTGTTTGTGTGGTCCCCACCGCACATTATCCTCACATGGGAGGTTATGTGGGGGGGGGGGAGGAGTGGGACACACCTCCCAATCCCCATTTTAGAAAATAACCACAACATAAAATAAAATTACATCTCACATAATTTTATTTAATTTATTATGAATCCCAATAATTATCTTCCACTACTGATAAAACACGCCTGCAGTAAAGGCATACATAAGCGAATACTAGCACTACGAGTTCAACGGTGGCCTCAGATTTCAATTCTGAGAACCAGTTCAAAAGATATAAAATCCCACACATATGTTTACTGAACCTACCAGAAAAAAACTTCATAAATTGATTTCGGGCACACTGGGACTCGGAATCAGGCACCGTCAGACACATCAGACTCGTAAAATATCCATGTATTAATAAAAATTCCCATAGAATTTCCAAGTCTTTACATTAATGTTTTATGTGGGGAAAGAAATGATATATATAAATTGGTAGCATATGTGATGGGAAGATGTGTGATAATTATCAAAAATAGAGATAAAAATCCACAAAATGAACTACCCTCACTCTAGTTATTCCAATTAATGTTGTTTTTTAAATAAGATAAAAAATTCCCAGATATGAAGGTTATTGTTTGTGATCAATGTTGTCAACCTCTTAGGCAAAGAGATAAAAGTAAATCTCATTTTATCCCTATTTTTTATGAGTGACCTGATGATGACGTGGTGAAAGGTACACTAACCATGTACTATGAAATTACAATAGCCTTACCTAACTATAAATCTATCAACTCTTTTATATATTAATAATTTAAAATGGCAATTAAAGTTCTACCATAAGGATTATATGTTGAATTAGAATTTAAAACACATAATGGTATGATTATCAAATCTCATGTCTGTGATTCTTATCCAGATGACATTTGTTGGAAAATGTATCCTACAAACCTCATTATTCTCCCTATAAATGAATTTTATGACATATTTGGCATTGATTTGTTATCTCTATATATATCCCACATATATTTCCGAGGAAGGGAAGAAAAATATGATATTCCAAACCATTTAAGATCATCTATCAGTGAGATGATTGATAAGATCTTCTAAAAAATATAACATCTATTTTATGGGTATTGATTCCCATTAAAATCGGTGAATTATTTGATATGGTTTGTGTGAATCTCAACATCAACGATATTCTTATTGTGTAGGATTTTTTTGATGTGTTTCAAAATATATTCCTAGTATTCCATTGAAACAACAATTTGAGTTCTCAATATAACTTTAAAATTATTCCACACTTATTTAAATGTATTTCTATATAATGTCCCTGATTGAGTTATAGAAATTGAAGAATAAACTATAGTAGAACCTTGATAAGGGGTTCATTCATCCATGTGTGTCACCTTGGGTTCAAACTATTCCATTTTTTAAGGAATATATATATTTGTGACCCTTCTATGATTAATATGAACTAAACCAGATCAAAAATCAAATAAAGTATCTATTAACTCATATTGATGGATTTTCTGATTGACTACATAGACATCAATACATTTAAAGATGGGTCATCATTTTTATGTCATAAACTAAGGGATAGTAAAGAGGATATACACATGAAATCATTCATTATAAGTTATGGACACTAGGATTATAAAGTGATGTTATTTGGTCTATCTAATTCAACTGCAATGTTTTATTTAATTAATGAAACCATTCATTTAGTTCTAAAATAGTTGCTTTATCATGGAATTCCTAAATATTTCATTAAGCCCAAATGTTTCTGTTCTTTATCCTTGTGACCCTCTGTTAGTCATCTCATCATTTGAGTTTTAAGATGCATTGATTCATCTAAAACAAACTTTGGTGTCTCGTTTCAACCATTGATATCCCTCCGTCGATGATTTTGACCATTTTTTCTTTGGTAAGTTGTATTTTCAAGACTGTACGGTTGTCGTTCATCTTGATAAATGACACTTCATGACCCTTTTTTCCACAAAAGATGATCTGTTCTGGGCTTGGTCCAGTGCCACTCGTCTATGCAATGGATGCATGTTTTTCCTCTTTCTCTGGTCATTTGATATATGTATGAATCACAATCCATCCACCTTAGAGGATTGGGAATGTCTCCCTCAGCTCCATATACCTTTTCAAAATACTTCAATTATTCATATGATTGGTAATATGGGTGGTCAATTTCTCTATTATGATATTCAAACATCCATTATATGTCATCTGATCAACCCCTACCTCTGTGTTGAGGTGGATGTTGTGAGGCCTTTGGTCGACTTGATCTGGATTATCGTTGGTGAATAGTTTAGATGGAAGAAGGTTATTATCCTGTAATATCAAGTTGTCTACTTCAATACATGTTGTCGATTGGGGAATTTGGACTTTAAATTTCAATGCGAGTTTATGAACAAAAGGACCTCTAGTCGAGGGAGAGACTTGGTAAGTCCTCTAGTCCAAGACTGATGTTTGTTTTGGGTGCATGTTCAAGAAATTTAGTTGGGATAGTGAACCAGGTTGCACCAACATTGGGGGATTATGAAGGGGAATCCCCTAATTTGAATATTTCAGCAGTGTTCATCGTACTTCGCTATGATCTGATTTCAGGGGATAGTGTGAAAGAGGATTCATCCAAATATTTTTCTGGTGCACAGGAGACAGGACGTCCGTTAGGTGTCAATGTATTTACAGAGTATATACATCAAGAAGTTTTTGTACAATTAGATTCTAACAGGAAGGCTGAGGGTGAGTGAAATTGGTCAGATCCGGTGGTTGAAAAGACTTTGGATGCTCTAGGTTATGATAGTGGACCCTAGGGGGTTTCAGAAGATTCTTATATTATACAAGGGCAGGTTGTGAGTGATGGAGGTGTGGTCGTCAAAATTGCTACTAGAAATCATTTCCAAGATTTGTAGCAGGAGAATACATAGGAGGTAATATAAATGAATGAATGAATCAGTGTGCAGCTTGGTCATCCCTCGTAGGAGGATGGCATTGAAATAGAAATTATACAGAAGGGAATAATGGTTGGTTATGAGATTGTGGAACATCCAATGTGTCTTATAGTGATTGAAACTAATAGTCAATTTCAGTAGGGATGAGGATGGAAATATGGATATCATGATGTGCATATCCCTGTTAAATAGCAGGATTACTCTGAGAGTTATAAGTGGAATGAAGTTGATATGATCATGCCTTTATTTAGTGAGGTGGTTCATGGGGGGAGGACGAAGATTACTGGGAATCAAGAATTCATGAGTACTCCACCACAATGAAGGATGAGGAATGACTACTTCTATATGCCAAATCAAGTATCCACTAGGTCATCAATTGGAAATAATGAGATTTTATCCTCGGAGTGGATGAACCTTTGAAGGAAGTATGATATGGTTCTGAAGCATTATAGAAGCTCAAAATGGGAATCAGCTACTGCAAAGAATGCTTTTTACCAGGGATGCCACGATGGGTATAGTTTTTATGACATGTAATTGTCTCTTTTTTCATGCAGTACATTCTCACTATCATTTTCTTTTATTTTAATAAAAGGTCAAGGGGGAAATCCCCTAACTGAGGTTTTCTGATACCATTGATCATTAGATTAGACCATCCATGATAACTAAGATCCACTTATTTTTTGTTTATCTAAATATTTCTGAGGAATTTTTTTGGATCTCATTACTTTTTAATTCACTCACCATGTGAACTCATATGGGATCCAAGTTCCTTTTGATGGATGAATGTGTGGAAAATAACAATGAACTAGAGCGAATATTTGTCAGGGAACGTATTCTTATATTACTCTATTTTTTATAAGGATTGATAATATATAGTGATTTATCAAAGAATGTATTAGGATGAATCATCATGTAGAATGACATGGTCATACATTATTCATAACACAATTGTATTTTCATGAGAAAATTTAAAAAAAAATCTTGATTTGGAGTTAGTTGTAGTAATTTTATCATTAAATAGATGGTGGAATTATCTATATGGGGAAAGTTATTATATATATATATATATCACAAAATATTAAATTATATATTCACACATAAGGACGTGAATATTCACTAGAGAAGATGGTTAGAGGTGATTAAAGATTACCACTACTCATTACATTACCACCCTGAGAATGAAAACATGGTGTCTGATTCTTTGATATAGAAGGATAATACTAACTTTTATATAATGAGGATCAAAAATGATACAATATTAATGTATTTTCAAATCATGGATCCTGTAATATAGAAATAAATGGGTGAAATATAATCATTCTAAAATAATTTTTTAGACATCTATTCTTGTTAGGATAAAATAGGAGGATAAATATGATATAGAGATATAGAAAAGTGAGAAGTTTTCCTGGGTTTAACATTGATAATAATGTAATGATAAGGATCAATAATATTTTATGTGTTCTTTAGAAACTGTATTTATAGAAATAGTTGTTAGATGAAGATCACAATTCTTTATTATCCATTCATCCTTAAAGTACAATGATATATAATGATCTAAAATAGTATTTCTAGTGGTATGGAATGAAGATCTAGATTACAGAGCTTGTTTATTGCTTTATGGTAAGTCATAAAATCATGTATGATAGGATGAATCATAAGGGGATGTCCCAACCATTACCCATATCTGAATGGAAATGGAAAAATACCACCATAGATTTTATCATTGGACTCCTAAAAATATTTAAATGGAATAATTAAATATGGGATGTAGTTGATGTCATTAATAAGTATACATGATTCATCATTATAAAAGGATATTTCTATCCATATCATCCCTCTATAATATACATCATCTGGTATGTTTTCATACAGTAACACGTTCAATTATATATGTCCAATATATACGTTTTACATTTAAGATCGACTGAATGTTTCAGTATGATATTGATACATTGTATACTGTAATAACTGCTTATCATCAACAAAATTATGGTTAGTTAGAGAATTCCATTCAAAAAAATAGGATATTCTTAGATACTTTTCAGTGGATTTAAAATGTGGTTCTAATTAGCACCAGCATCTAGTTGAGTTTTCTTACAATAATAGAATTTACATTAGATTTTAGATGGATTTTTTTGAATACCTCTATGTAGAGTATTGTATAACTACCATGTACTATAATGAAGTTGGAGAAATAATGATATTGGGACCCGAGCAATTTTATGAAATTATAGAGAAGGTTAAAAAAAATTATCAATATATATGGGCAACATAAAGTATGTATAAAGGATATACTAACAATCACTGATGTGATTTAAAATTTAAATTTATTTAAATAGTTAGTCGTAAAATATCTCCATGGAATAAAAAAATTAGATTTTGAAATATTGGAAAACTATTCCCTAGGAATATTAGTCCCATTGAAATTTTTGATTGCATCAGGATTGTAACTTATCACTTGGTTCTTCCAATCATCCTCTATTAGGATCATGATGTTTTCCAGTTATATCTCATGTATGTATTGAAATAAAAGGCCATATTAATAGATCATTATAATTATTATGCGGAATCATTTGTATTCATTCTTGGTCATATCGCTAAATTTATAGGAAATATCACCACTCACATTATCAATGTTTTGTTCTAAAACCACCATCTTAAGGAAACATGTTGGGAAATAGTGGATATAATGAGGAATAAGTATCCGGAGTTTTGTTTAATAATATGATGTAATTTAGAGTGAAAAATTCATTTTAAGGGGTTAGAATATAACACCCTAATTTTTCTTATGTAATATTTTAAAAAAAATTAATTTATTCGAAAAAATTTGTTACAGAGAACACTTAGTTTTAAAAACCATGATATAAAATTAATTTTATTATCTCAAATTGTCCATTAACTTCAGTAGTTAAATTTTAATTTATAAATAAGATTATATTTTTTGGAATTATAGGTATGATTATTTTATAAAATAAAATATTTTTATAAACATGTACCTAATTTTTAATAAACTCTTTATATGCTTTGAAAATACATTTTTTTTCCAAGAAAACATTTCATTTAATTTTTATTTAATATAAATACATTTAATTATTAAAACTATTATAAAACATATTCATTAACATAAAAAAATTGTAATCAATATATATAAATAATATTAAGGTGATCTTTTTATTTTTTTAAATAATAAATTTTAAGTGAATAGTAACAGATAATGATTTTTAGTAAATACTATCATTTTAATTATATCATTTAAAAGTTATATATTGTTAAAAATTGTTTTAAATGTAATATTTATTAAATTATTAAAATATTATTCCCATTTTTTAAATAAGAATGAAACTCGTATGTAATTAAAATATTAGAATTTTCTCTATTTATGAATTTTTTTTCATTGGAAACCCATTATTTTGTTTCATTTTTAGGATTAATTTTAAATTAAAATTTTAAACTTATATCAATTTAATTTATAAAATTTTGTTCCAATTTTTAAATATTGAAAATTAATATTATATAATATGAAGAACATAATTATTTTCCACAATGAATAGTAAAAATTTTAAAAATTAAATATCGAGGTTAGTGTTAAAATTATTTTTCCAAGGGGATAAATAAAAAAAATAAGGCTTAAAATTACATAAAAACTTTTAAAATCATATTTAGTGGGTGTATATAAATTTTTTATCATATTTTTATTGATAATGTATCTTTTTTGATCCTTTTTCAGGTATGAAAAATGGTTACACTTCTTTCATTTAAAACATTATATGTGTGTATAATTCTCCACATATCAGAAGACACCCCCTATAATAACCTATTCACACATCATAAACCATTAAGATTAGGAAATTCCAACCCAAAAATATTACATAATTATCTAAATTAATCACATATTCCTTATTTTGATTAGTAAACCCTTTTATGAATGCACAATGTGTAAATGTATACTAGTCCTTTGAATAAAAGGTATCTTCCTTAACTATGTATTTTCATTTTATTTATTTTAATGACCACATAAAATTTTATATTACTATGATACTATTATAATATCATTATATAATATATAATTTTATTTTATTATGTTAGTGTAATTACCTATATCCATCTCTTATTCAATCAAGTTGGAAATGAAACTGTTGATCACATATATGGAGGACAACAACATCATGAACTGAAGTAATTCAATTTTCATCACCTCCACTAACGTCTGGTTATAATGATGGATTGAAAATTGAAATAAAAAATAAATGATAAAATTATACATTTTGAATTATAATATCTCATATTTTTGTGCCTTCAATTTAATGGGAATACGATTACGTGTCTTTTTTTTTACAGCGGACTACCACCTCGTAAAGCAATGTGACTAATTTTTCAAATAACAATTCATAGAAATTAGTAATATAAAATTGAAGAAATATATGTTATATATATATTATAATTATGACTCTATTAATGTGACATATAATTCACCTTCCTTTTATTCCATTCCTAGATAAAATGGAAACATGATTCATCTGAATGTATGACCTACCATCATCTAGAATAACATAATTCATTTTATATATATAACATTTATAGATTACTATTAGTACATATAAAAGTATTATATATGATCATAATATAATGCATTTATTTATGGTTATGATGATACTAGGATCAAATTTGATGGGCCAATATAGCCACCGTAAACATACATGAAAAACATAAGAGATTCTACTAGAATCATGATTTTAACAATTAATTATTAATAAACGAGTAATAAAACATTTTTGGTAAATAAAATATGTTATGATACAAGAAATATCCATTTTATTAGTGTATTTTTGTGTATTAATGGTATTTTTATATAAATTATTTCAGTAAACATGTTAATATTTTATTGTTCTCATATTTTTATGTAGGATAAATTGTTTCATAAAAAATGATGTAAAATTAGATGGATATAGTGAGATGAAACACATTTTTTATTCCCCGATATGTCTCATGGTGGGATTAAACATTTATGAAGGTAGATTAATGTTTCAGTAGATTCATGCACTAATCCTAGAGCATTGAAATGACAAATTAGGATGAAATTTGGGAAAATAACTAAAGTATACTTTTACACATCATGTTAGTCAATTTCATGTTGTTAAACATTAATAACATAAAATCATAAAACATATTCAGAATCATTGATTTTAAAAAACATAAATCATATACATGATGTGAAACCCACATCACTAATGCAAAAATCGTATTTTTTTACATGTTTTAATTTGGAAGCCTCTCATTTGTTACTCGTGCACCATAGGATTGACACAAAACCATGAATGAAGATATTATGATGCCCAAGGATAAAATTGAAGCGAATAAATAGATTCTAATGAGGAATGAATTAGATATTTACATGTAATAAAATCAATAGAAAATGGAATATTGATAAATTGACATCCTGCATTCTTTTGACTTTAACATTCTCGATTTTTCGTTATGTCTCCCCTCTCTCGAATCAACCAAACATTACCATCCATAGAGGGGTAGAATTTTATGATAGATCTAGATAAGGGGAGTCTAGAACAATGTAAATTATTTGATTTTATGTTCTTTAAAAAATCATTTCTACTTCTTGTATCTTTTTTTGATTTTTAATTTTATTTTTAAATTATTAACGTGGTTGTGATAGTTTTTACTTTGGCTGTTTTTAATTTCCTTGGTTACTGATCCATTTCTCCATATAAATAATTATTTTATTTGTATTGTGGAAGAAATTAGGTTTTATTAGTGAGTGATTGATGACTAATAACAACTGCATGAAATTATATGTTAGAAATATTGGTTAATTAGTATTTAATAATTCCTGGTCACATGTTTCCCTAATTAATCAAGATAATGCCTTACAACTCCGAACACACTAAAAATATGGATGAAAACCCTAAGGGTTTAGATATTATTACTAAATTCATAACTATATCATCAAGGGGGAGATATGACGCAATTGAGTAATATTTCACATAATAATTAAGGAAAAAATAAGTAGAATTTATAACAATGATATTATAGAACTAGGTTTATCCAAAACCACTCTAATCAATACCTATACAAATTTTATTTAAAATGAATCAAATCTAACTAAATCATTCTCTATGTCTCTCAAATATAATTAAAATAAAATTTTAATAAAATAAATAAAAATTCTGAACATTGTTTTATGTACACAAATTCTTCTAAGATATCCTAAGGGATAACCCCTATAATATACATTATAAATAATTTTTTTTACAACAATGAATGATTGGAATGAGTAAAACCAAGAACCATTTCATGGGAAGACGTGCCTAAAAACATAAAAAACATTAATAAACATGAATTTAGAAGACCATAGTTCTCATATCCAATTAATTGGTTTCGAACATGAAATTCAACAAAAGATAAGAAATTTAATCAAAAATAATAATAATAAAAATTTTAGGTAATTAAACTTTTAGATTCAAGTGAACTATTAATTTTTAATTATAAACCATACATAATATATGGAAATACAAACCCAACCTTGATGACATATGTTCACCTCTATTTTTTAATCAAAATTACATACTCAATATTGTTGACATAAAAAAAAAATTCCAAACAAATAAATAAAACAATTCATATGCTTCTTATATTTTATTTTCATGGAGGATAAGACCAAAAATGGAACATTCAATAATTCATCTAGATATTCCAGTGTTTTAGGCTATGAGGTTCACATAAAACCCAATTATTGTGGGGGTATTTTCTTTATCACATGAAATATAATATAAGGTTTGGTAGTACAATATACAAATAGAGGAGATAATAGAATGTGAATATATAAATAGATTATTCATATAGAGATTATTCCATACATATATAACCATGGATTTAAAAAAGAGATTTATATCATATGTAATTCAATTGGAGAGACCCTCTATGAGTATTGGGAGTGGAGAAAGATGCTTTGATCTAAATTCCACCATCCGGAAATTGATTAGAATCAATTCCATAATTTCTTAAACCATGGATTAATTAAAAATTGGTCAAAACATATTGTATGACTCATCTAGAGGGACCCTGATTGATAAGCCCCTAGTAGATTTGTGATTTTTAATTGTGAATATTATATTGAACACATATAAATTAAGTAGTTGGGGTAATATAATGAAAGGAAACCATGATCTCTGAACTTTTGACTCATCGTATTTTCTTGAAACAAAGGTTGATAACCTCACTAGGTTAGTTAGATAAATAGTTATGAACCAAGAGTTTCCACAACAATCCTTGACTCAGTTATGTGGTTTATGCTCTCCTACTTACCATTACACTGAACAATGTATGGAGGGGTAGGGGAAAGAAAGGTTTTATACAACCTATCAAATAAGTAAATTATTTAAAATCTTCCAAATAAACCCGAATCCCAACTAATATATTTATTTAAACAAAACCAGGATATACCACTTTTTTTAAAGTAAAACTATAGCACCCCCATGTCATTGCAACAACCCTAAAAATCCATAATTGTAAAAAGTGTTTTTGAGAACAACCTTCCCGTGAAAAGCACATGAGAATCCTTCTACATGTACACTGGAATATAATGTGATACATATAGGTAACAATATTGTACATTTGTAATATAATATTGATAAGATAACAAATCAATTCATACTTTTATAATAATTTTAAAAAATAATAATGAATCAAAACCAATTCAGACAATTCCAAATCCTAAAGAAAACATATATATCATAACAAAAAAATAAAAATAGATCTATATCCATATAAACAATGCATGGATGAATAATATGAGAAAAATTTAGAAGATCCATCCATCCATAAATGATAAGAGGATAAGCATATTAAAATTTTAAATACAATCTTTATTATAGAATGGATATGATCACCTTTACATAAGGAAAAAAAGAAAAAGAATTATTTCTAGAAACCATTCATTTTGTAATTACCTAAGATGAAAAAGGTCAAAAATGATCAAATTCATAAAACAATTTTACAAGTTTTTTTATTAATTTAAAATAAATATACCTCTATGAGGAGAAATTGAAAAAATCCTGAGGTATCCAAAATTAAAGAAGGGACTATTCAGAAAGAGAATATGACTAGGTGGAAAGGTATTAATCATATTGGTTATAATAATCTCAACAATGATCACACCACTAATTCGAAAAAATTTTATGATCAAGAAAAATTATATATTCCCCGCACTATTGGATCATTAGATTTTACTAATTCATTATGTGATACAGGCTCTTCAATAAATTTTGTTCCTCACACTTTTTTTCGTAATTTTATATTATTGAACTGAAACTGATATTACTGGTGATAGAATTTGAAAATATATCCACAATATTACCATTTGAATTTGTAAAAGATGTATTTGTATGAATAAGATGACTAATCTTCACATGTGACATTTATGTTCATACAATAGAATAATACAGAGCACTAGGCCACTCATTCTTCATCATGGGGAAACCATTTGTAAATAAAAAAATACCATCATAAATTTCCTTGAAGGAACACATAAAATAGAACATGTAAATATTATAGTAATATATAATATTCATGATTTAGTGAAATAAACATCCATATTTTACTGACATTATACAATCTCCAAAGAAAAATTTGTCGATCCAATTAATTATTATGGTATGGTTTTTGTATTATTATTGTTAAGAGAAGATTTTTTATAAAGGATCAATACCCATAAATCTTTAAAATATAGTTTTCTTTGAGAATAATAGGTTACATGTGATTTTTTAATTATTTATTAATAAAATTTAACATGATACTAGATACCTTATATTTATGAGTTGGAATCTTGAATTCAAAATCATCCATTGAACATCCCCCAACTCCAATGTTAAATACATTTTTTATTTATTTTATATAGTATTAACATATATAAGGAGATAAACAATTGTTGATCATTGTATATTATGTACCACATTCTGAAGAAAAAATTATGATTGACCATCTCAAAAGAATTTTGCAAGCCATTGGATAATGTTTAGGTGATAAAAAAGGGATAAATACTAAATTATTCTCCCATAAAATATTTTTAGAAAGTGATTTATGAACATTTAGAAAAACACAACGAATAATTAATCTAACGAACATAGTAGTTATTATGAAGGAGATATAAAAATTTATAGAAACTAACATTTTTTACCCAATTATTGATTCTTAGTGGGTTATCGACATTCATGTTATACAAGAGAAAAAAATCCTAGACACTTTCAAAATGAACGAAATGAACTCATACCCATGATAATGAAAAACTAATCGAGTGTATGAAGAGATTATAGGAATCTAAATTATGTTACCTGCAAATAAAATAACTTTATCACATTCATCATTCAAATTCTTGAAATATTTCGTATAAAAAATATGTATTTCATTACATATGTTTTTAATGATACATGTATGTATGAATTACACAATTATCCAATGAGTATATGGCCTTCACCGTCCCCTTTGGATCATTTACAAACAAAATAATATTGTTTTGGATTGTGAATTTCAAAAGAACATTCCAGTGATGTATGGTGTGTATTTTCTTAGATCATATTGAGGAATTCCTTGAGATGAATATCAAATATTTCAATTTATTGGTAAATATTTCAATAAACTCTTATGAAATTGTAGAAAATGTTGAAAAACATGATATGTGAAATATATTTTTTACAAATTTTAAAACTCTCATTTCGTGGTCCAAAGAATAGCTTTACTAATCCCCAAATTATAAAAAAAGGAATATAGGTAGACAAGTAGAAGGATGAATTAATCAAGTCGCTTCATTATCTAAATTTTCATATGAATGTTAGATCATTGATAGGCCATGATAGTTTCAAAAGAATAATTGTCAAATATTTTAAAAAAAAATCTCTACTTATGTTCAGTTAAATGTTAGAATAAGATAAATTTAATGTTGAGATTAATTAATGGCTGATTTGACCATCAATAATGTAACCTCCCAATTAGGACAATCCTATCAAGCTTCTATGTGAAGCATAAAATCATGTTTTGAAATCCAATATCTCAAAAAGAATTGATAGAAATCATCAGTTGATATAATATGTATCAAGTACATTGAATTCCTAACAAACCAACTAAACAACTATATAAGAGTTCATTTCAGTTGTATTCTCTCGAGGTAAATTCTGATTTTATCTACATTGAACTAATTATATAATTCTATAATAATGAAGCTCTCAAGAATATAATAAGGATGAATGATTCAATTTCATGGTTGATGAGATGGGTTCTTCTGTTATAGGAGTTCATCCTAGAGATTAAGATTAAAAAGTGAACTGAAAATCAAGTGGTTGATCATCTGAGTAGACATCCTCGAAACACTTTAATTGAAATTCATAATCAATACCCACTCAATGAAGAAATTCCAAGATAAACAATTCACATCATGGAAGTTGAAATCCCATGGTAAATTAAAATTTTAAATTCTTTAGTCACAGATTATGTACCATGTCATATAAACTCTAATAAGTAGAAACATATTAAATCTAAATTCATATTTTATATTTTTGAAGACCCATAACTATTGAACATTTGTAAAAATAAAATAATTATAATATTCTTTCTAAAAAGTAAAATTTAATTAGTTTTAAAATTATATCATTCATTATCTTTTGGTGCCCAATTTGAACCACATGGGATAAGTAGAAAACTTATTAAATCAAGAAATTTTTTGTCTGTACATATTCAAATATGATTAATAAGTTTGTAGAATAAGTAAAAAATTATAGTTATATATAAATATCTCAAAATAAAAGGAATTGACTTAGAAAAATTTCTTTTAAAAAAATATTTAAGTACAAGTAATAGAAATCATGGGACCATTCCCAATTTAATTTGATAATTCTGTTAATCAATATTGTTAGACTATGTTTCTAAATGGATGGAATAAAAAACAAATTAGAGTAATGATTCTAATATTGTTTGCTATTTTTTAGGGAAATATATTTTGTAGGTTTAGATTACCACAATCAATCATTAGATACCAAGGAAAAAATTATTATAATAGGATATTGGATGAATTATATAAAAGGTATGGGGTAAATCATAACCATCCAGAAACAAATGGCCAATCATATGCCCTATGAAGGTAAATTAATGGCATTTTTGAAAAGGCTATATAACCCAACATGAAGGATTGGAGAAAACGATTTAATGATCACTTATGGTCTTATAGGATATCCTAAAACATATACATAGGGATGAACCCTCTATATATTAAAATATGGAATGAGATTCCAGGTCCCATTGTAATTGGAAATAAAATCATTCTAGGTTGTATGAGAGATGAATGTGGTCCCTGATAATGTAAGCAATTAGAAGAGATTAGTGATATAGAATCTTGTAGAAATTATGAGGGAATGTTTATAAAATACTATGATTTATAAATAAATAACAAGGGTATCCTATGGAAAGATAATTAATCCTTGAATCGTCAACCATGGTGATCAAGTGTTGTTATCAAAATCCAGATATAAATTGATACGATGTAAAATTCATCCCAAATAGTAATATTCATTTACTATCATTCATGTTTACTTTATTATTTTAGTTCTTGTTATGATGGAAATATGATAAAACTCATTCACTATAAATGGGTGGATTGTTACGATGTTTTATGGGTCTATACATTATGAACCTATGGAGCATATCACACTCTTTCACCATCATTACCAATGAAGACCAACTCAGTATAATATTTCATTTACAATTGATTAAATGAAGTAATTGCATTTTTAATAATTATAAATGAAAAATAGGTTTAATTTCATTGAGTACATTGATTTTATAAATGTTTTAGGAGGGAATCTTATAGTCTCTATTTTTACAAAAATTTTCATTTTTTTGAGTTGATACAAAGACATTAAATAAAATAACCATTGAGTGGAAATCCATATTTTTTCAGTTCTAGACTATTTCTCTGAAATCCTATTGAGAATGATTGAATATTACTATAGTTTCACATTATTTTATTCATTCTTTTTACGATGATAAGTGAAATTTATGTAGTCTTGGATACTAGAGAGTTAAAATGGACACATGTCATGAAATGAATACACATTATGAAAATACATCAAAAAATAATTGAATGAACATGACATGTGAAACCCAAAATAAGAATCATTTAAAATAGGAGTATTATTTTTTTATATATATATTATATTATATATATATTTAGGGTTTAAAATGTACTTATTATATTTGAAGGAAAATTTCTTCCCCATGGTTTTCATTCTTTATTTATCTGACCGATCTAGGAGACAATAGTTTCATTATACTATAATAATGTTTTGTTAAATATTTTAAAGTAAATGAGATTTAATAATTAAACTATCATACTGAATATTTATATTTAATCATTGATATTGGATTATTTACTAATGATTTTATGTAATTTTCTTATTCAGGTTAATGAAATTTTCTATCAATTTTCAGACATTGAATATTTAAAATTTATTTTGATTGATTTATTATTGTTACAACATTCCATGAATGATGGGCCAAATCTACATGTTCCATTATCAAGTGGATTTATATATCTAATAATACGTATTTATATATTGATAATATTTTATGAGTGATCATAGGAAATTCAACTGATTAGAACATTTATTAGAACTGGTTGAATCTATGACTGTGAAAAAACATTGTAAAAATTATTGACGATATTTATTATTAATACCTTATAATTTGACCCAAATTGACATTAATAATCTTTAGCCCATTGTATCAATGAATTAACTCACAAACAATGAGCCAAATTACCTTCAATTTTTAATTATTCCTACCCAAGTTTATTTATATTTTACGATATTATTTAATTTAAATGTGGTGTGATACATGAAGTACTGGTAGAAGGGAGGTATTACATTGTATAAAAAAAGTGTGTGGTTATATTATGGGTATTGGGAAGGATTCAAGATTCATCCACTGTAATTATTGTTTTCCATTATTGAAGAAATGATAAATGGGTTATGTTTTGGGAAAATAAGAAATCCTCATTACCAGACTGATAATCTATCGATCATATGTTGTTATGTGGTGATGATGTATTTTTTCTAAGTATAACATTACAAAAGTTAAAAATAACGAAATGAAAATTAATCAAGAAGGTTCTCTACTATGTTTATACTTTAATTGATCATGACATTTATCTAAGTCATAGGGAGTTGAAATTATCAATTCTTATTGAGGAGTGTTTCATTTAACTTGACATTTGATATCATACAATATTATTTAGAGATAAATCATAATTTTTTAGATTGAATATTTTGAACATAAAATCCTACCAACTATAAGAGTTAGATTAAACAAAATATTATAAATTAAATATTATTTTATGTGAATTTTTCAATACTTTATGGGGAATGTTGTTCCTTTGAAATAATATAGAAAAATATAATGTGCTCATAATAAGAGTTAACTCTACTTAAAAATGTAGCATAAGTGATGAGGGAAAAGAATTAATTGTGAGGTAAAAAATAATATTGGATTTTTTATAATAATAAATTATTATATTACAATGAATTATAATATAATAACCTCATGTTCTCAATAAGAAAAAATTATATTACTTGGTATGACTAGTATGTAAAAAAATGTGATGCTGAATTGGTTTTTTTTGTGAATCAGTAATGGTTTAACCCTATAGATAATTATTTTAATTTTTTTATATTAGTAACATGCTTTCCCTCATTAATTTATATTTATATTTCCTGAATGAGTACAAGTAAGTCATATGTGTTGGTGAATTTAAATAAACATTTTATGCACATATTTTTGGATTTTTTTTAGTTTTATAAAATTATGTATTAATCATTTCAATATTTACATTTTTTTATTTTATGTTATATAATAAAATTTTTGGAAAAAACTCAAGAAAAGTAAGAAAAATATTATAAGCTAAAACCAACTAGTGACACACTAATTAGAAACACTACATGAAACTAGATATTTTAATGTTTGTTGATGTTGTAGTAGATACAAGAACAAAAATGATATCTTGGTAATAAATAAACTAAAAAAAATCTGATGGATGTAAACATTCACATGCCCTGTAAGTCATTTATATGATTTAATCCTTGATGAACTACAAATCATGAAATATAATCATGGACCTAAATATTACACTTCGTGAAACATTTACATCACATAAAACATTTTGCACTGATGTTGAAAGAACATTTTGAATGGGATTTAACATGGTCTCATCTCATTTATGACTCGTACACCCCTTAGATTGTCCCAAAAAATCTTATGAATATATTATGATGCCTTATGTGTGAGATAGAGGATTTTAAATAGAGTCTAAATAGGTATGAAAAAGTGATTAACTAGTGAAACAATCTCTAGAAGATGGCCAGGTGTTTTATTGCACTACTATAGTCTATTATCTGTTACATTCATTCTTTTTAGCCATGTATCCCTTATCTTGAATCAACACGTGTTACCCATACATGGATAATTGGTTTTTTTGTGATTTATCCTAATAGGGGGAGGTTGGAACAATTTGATTTTTTTTGAATTTAATTTGATCATTTAAATAAACTAATTTATTATTTTTATAAGGTTTTAATTAATAATTATACTTTTATATTATGAATAAGGCTGTATTATGTTTTTATTCTCTTAATTTTAATTTCAAGGGTAATTGATACATTTAACCCTCAAAAAAATTATTTTCCATATATAGTGGATGAAATTAGGGTTTGTTTGTGAGTTCCAAATGACTGTCCATACATGTGTGAAATTATATATTGTAAATTTTGGTCAATTAGGGAACAACAATTATTGTCCATCTATTTCACTAATTAATCAATATAACCTATTGAATTCCCACACACACATATGAATGAGGGTAGACCATCAAAAATGTTCGAATTGGATAATTCTCATCATAAAAATTTGGCCAAGTGGGAGATATTAATTATTAGATTAATCTATCCCTTACCATCATTCAGAGGAAAAAGGGTAAAATTTGGAAACCATGATAGAAAGACCTTAGGTATATCCAAAAACACCTTGGAAACCTTCTTTATCAGTTTTTTTAATATAAAATTAATCAAACATATTCACGATAAAAATATATTAAAGATAATTCATATAAACATTTCCAAAAATTAATAAACAATTATAGCCTTATTTTGTTTGCACTCCTCCTTTAGTGACAACATATGGTCTAACCCCCACGACTATTCTGAAATAATATAAAAAATAGTTCTTTCACTCCCATTATTGATGTCGACAAGTAGATATGAATTTTTTATTTAATATATTAAAAATAAATAAATATATAATTTATAGGATGTTTGATCATTTATGGTGGAATGAAATACTAATGGTAAGGTATTTACATCTAATTATTTAGGAATCATTCTAGAATCACAAATAGTTTCCTTTCTAGTGTGTACACACTACCCACGAATGACTTAATTATTCATATCATGAATCTTTAGGATCTATATATACATGAAATGTTATTTAATTAATCTAGATTATGATTTTAAATATAAAAATATAGTACAAACAAATTGGTACAATCTCATTATTTTTTGGGATTATTTAGGATTAAGTTTGGCTTTATGAAATAATATCACCACTATAACTAGATAAACCTTACATTTATTATAAACTAGTTATGTAATTAAAATAGTTTTTGTACATTAATTTTATTCTTCTTATATACGGAACAATTTAATTAAATTATCTTAAGAAAAAAAAAATTCTATCTTCAGTTAGAAATTGTTCTTCTTCCACATCCATGATTTCAAAAAATAAATTAATGAAACTAATTAATATTATATTTTAATTTTTAATGAAAATTTCACCATTTTGTACACATAAAAAAATGTTTTCATGTAATTTAATTATAATTTTAGAAATTATGAAATATTGGGTTTTAATCAAAAATTTTAAATGAATATGTGTGTTAACATACATTGACTGAACATATTTTTTAACCACCATTACTAAACAATTATTTAAAGCATCCATTATATGATTCAGATTTTATTTTCAAAGATTTTATTCATAAATTTAAGAAATTATTTGACATTAAAAAATGGTTATCAAAATGGAAGGCATATTTTACACAGGAAATGTCCTAAGTGATCATCCAAAATAATTTTCAATATATGATGACATCAGTTTTTTGATACTTAGATTTACTAAGGATATAATTAAATGATACAAATCTTATTATTTATCTATATTTTTTATGTTTATGATGAACATATTTTTATAAAACTTTTAACATTTTTTATATGTTAGGATATGATGAAATTATTATGAAACTCAATTATTTTCTTTGGGATATGCTATGATGAAATTTCAATGAAACCAATTTAATTTTATGGGTTCCATTGTTATGATTTTATATTGATATTTTTTTTCACAAAAATTATGATTTTCATTATGTTATGCGTGGTAATTATTTCTCCCTCAAACGAAATGGGTAAAAATTTGTATTTTATAAGATAAACTGAAATAGAATGAAGATTGAACCGTGTTTGGTATGGTTCATTTTCCACTGTGAAAGTTTGAGAAATGAAACCTGAATACTATGATGAATTATAGAGTTATCCTATCTCACAATGATATTTTTTCCCCAATTTTACTTGACTATTATGGGAATTAATTTTTATGATTATGTGTATTCCAAAAATCTATGTCTTTTTCCACTGTTTTGATCCCATGCCTCATATTTTTTGATTCCATTATTATTAATGTCTTATGAACTACAAATATTAATGATGGGACTGATGATTATGATATTTTATATGCATGGTGTTGTAATAAAATGTTATTCTCTAGTTATCATACACTTATTCTCTCATTATGTTTATATATGCCTCGAAAACCCTTAAAGAGATTCTAGATGACTCCTCTTGTGTTTTATTTCATTTGGTTATGACAAAATGCAATTTTTATGATATGTATATGAAGGGTATTATTTATAATGAAATTATTGGGAGATGATTTATTTTTTCTAGGAACTAGTTATTTAGGTATCTATATTTTTAATAGAACTATACCTAAACAATTCTAGGGTAGATCCTAGTGTTATGTAAATATGGTGAGTATTTGTGTATGATTTTTTAGGGTATTAAAATATGTCATCACAATACATCTATATTTTAGAAACCATGACTATCACATTTCACCTCACCCAATGACACCATTGTTATCACATCAAATCTCTCTTGAAGACACATGGGCCATCACATCGCAGCTTTTTTTTAAGAAACTTGTTCCATCAAATAATATAATAATATAGATATTAGTGTATTGTGGACAGGAAGGATATCTATATTTATGGCGTCCTTATATCATACATGACCCCCACTATTATCCATCTGAATAACCATCAACATAGATTAATTTTCATTTTGAACATCGAAACACATGTTTGTCAACATCACCAAGATGTGAGAGCGCGGAAGTTCATGGTACTAGGAATCCATCCTCACTACTAGCATATTGAAAAAAAGACCTCGAAAAAAACTATCAAAATATAGTGCTCGAAAGTGGGGCATTTTATATAATATTTAAATCACATATAATGTATAAGGTATATATATATATTTACTATGACATGAATCCAGATCTTATGGGTTCACAAATACAGTCTTGTTCCCTATAACAACATCACTAAAAACCTAATAACCAATACCTCTTTACCTACCACCACAATATTCATTATACCACATAAGAAAGGAAAAAAAATAAACCACATTCTACAATTAATTTTATTCCTTGAAAATTTCAATAATTTCCACTACCAACCCATTTCCATTAACATTAAAATTTATATCACATTAAAATTTTGACTATATCTAACCATTTTCAAAATATTTATTTCAACCATTCATTAACAATATAAACACATTCCATTTTGATTCATCATATTCAATTAGATTCCATTATTACCTGAAACTAGTATAACACACCACAACATTGTAAAAGACCCCCATTATGCCAAAAATCCCTACATTTATATAATTCCATGTTACTGGAACTACTTATAACATTAGTCACATCACATCCACTTATAATCACATCATACACATGACTTAACCACATTTCATCACATCCACCGCACATCACAGACACACATCCCCACCACATAGCTTAACCACACATCACCAACACACAACATAACCACACATCATCGCTAGAGAAATTATTTCATATTTATCAAGTGGTTTTCATCAAATTCCACATTAATTTTCAATAGAATTCACACAAAAACCATAGTTTCTGTGTGTAAAAAGATTATTGAGAAGATATATGTTATTATCAACTTTTACTCAAGGTGATGACAAAGAACAACAAAACAAGTGTTTCAACCATAAAAAATCCCCCAACAACCATGATTTCTTGTAAAGAAACATGCTCGTACAATCATAATTTCAGATAATATCAAATATAGTAAAACAATAAATTTTAAACTTATTCCCCCTTTAATTTTTATTAAATAAATTCATAGTCACTATTAGGACACTGTATACTATTTTCAAAAAAGATCACATGTTCATAATCCCTTCCACATGATGCAATGAAATTAGAAATAAAGGGTCCCCTAACTAAAATGTCTATTTTTTAACTACAATAAAAATTTAGAAAGTGAGGGAGACAAACACCATGATACTTGATAAAGAAGAACACCTTCGTCACCCTAAACACAACACAACAAAACACCTTATTACCAAAAATTCATTACAAAAATTGGTTTCCCTCGATATTAAATCTCTCTAAATGAATAACATTGAGAAAACATTGGGAATTAAAGAGGAAACAAACATAGAATATCCAAGAATTTGTCTCCCAATAACTTGGTTGAAATCCACTAGTTACGGGATCGAATATATATAATGGAAACACATGGGTTTCCCATGAAATTAAATAAAATCACAATAATGATGGAACATAATGGTATTTTGTAATTTACACTCAGTCATCAAAACAAAACACCATGACACAACCTCATTCATCACATCACAAAATTATAGTAAAATAGAAGATTATAATGAAATGGGAAGGGAACAAATCCTATCCTAATTGGTCAATTATATATTGAGAACGACAATAATATCCATGTAGTGGATTTTGTGAACAAGGAAACAGACCATGATATAGCCCATCATAACATGTTATAGACCCCATAAATGGTGGATGATGTTACACCATAAATTTGAACGTGTCACAGATACCCTTTAAATGATAAAACAATAAAAAACACCCCCCTGAAACAAGGTTGTAATTAATGTCTCCACACAACCTTCTTGTTGCTAGTGAGAAATGGGTTATTCTATATCCAAGCTACATGTCACGACTAACAACCAAATTGACATAACCTTCACACTCCACCCCAAATCCACCTACGCTATAGCTGACTACTTCACATCGCAACTGATCTAAATTAAGGATCAACCAAAGCACCACACTGATGAACTACACTAAGCTACAATATTGGATCCATACCATCATTTTTTCCTCCAACCTCTTTAGGACCTCCCCTAAAAAACAACACCACTATAATTCCCACAATGTAACTATTCAAAATAATTGAGTGGTTACATTATGTAATTATACATTAGGATGAAATAAACCAATATTTATTAATGAAATATGTTATTTTTATATCAAATTTACATTATACATTTATCATCCCAATATTTTGTGAATATAAATTTTATAAGTAATAATAATGATTGAATTTAATTTTTGTACCTATAAAATTGCTAATATTAATTAATGATTTAAAATTTATTTTCTTAAAAATTTAAATTAATGATAGGTTTTTATCATATTATTAATAAAAATATAATAAGTTTTAATGGTGATAAAATATATTTTTTACCATTTATTTAATTAGTATGTGATAAAAAATAAAAAAAATAACAATTGTTTTTTTGTGATGTCGTTTTCAAATAAAACATTTGAAAATATATTTTATATTTCTATTTAAAACATAAATATATAAAATTTGACAATATTTTTCTGAAAACCTGTATCATTTTTTATTAATTATGTGTACTTTACAACAAGATGGTTTTTTGAAAACATTTATTTTATGTTTCATAGAAAAAAAATTATTTTGTCACATATCATATCATTCAGGACTATATGATATAATAAGAATGAAAAAATAATAAAAAATTATTCCTATATAGAATTATATTTATGAACTATATTATTCATTTAAAATATCTGTTGAAATTTATAAAAACACATGATTCTCAATTTGAAAACAGAAGTAATCTTTTACTCTATTAAAAGTTATTTTTCATTATTCACTTTTATAATAGTTTTATAAATGTGGAATTTAGTTAGATCATTAATTTAAAGATAAAAAAATTATTATTTACTAAAGAAGAAATTAATTTAAAGGAATACAAAAAAATTGATAATTTTATCATAAACTTTATTTTTATTATTAAAAATAAAATATATTGTAAAAATGGTTTTTAAAAGTTTAGTTCACTAATATTAAAATTAAATTATGTTCTGAATGAATGAAATATTATTTTATGCAATTGGTTCAATATATAATAAAATAATTTTATAATTAGGAAATAAGGAATTTTTCATTTTATAAAATAAATAAAATTTATCGAGCATAAAAATTATTTAACACGATGAAGATAAATTAGGGTACAATGGGTTTAGTAAATTTTATAACATACCTAATATAATAAAACCATCTACACAAATTTTTGTTTGAGATTATTTTATAAAAAAACATATCCTCCCTCTATTAATTTATTTTATTGAATCCATACCATATTTGAAACATGTGTTCCTTTTATATTAAATTGTTATGCTTACAAATAATTCTTATCATCACTTATAAATGGGTCATATATTACATCCTCAAACTCAATGTATTTCCCCAATTATATATTGTCATATATTTAGGGGTGTAATTGAATAACCATATGATATTAGGTGTGATTAGATAATTAAATGAAAAATGTCTTAAAATTTGATACATGATCACTTCATGGAGTGAATGGAAATTCAGGATATTAATGTAATCTAGGATGAACACATTTATGTGTTCCAAGATATCAACAACATTCCTAAAATTTAATTAATATTAAATTCAAGAACGAGGATACTGGGACTTGAAGCCGATGAGATTTGTTTTTTAATGTAACAGTTTTCTTGATAAATCTAAACATGAATCATTAATTCACTCTATTCATTTTGAAGGATCAAGTATAATAATTTCACTAGTGAACTTGTAATTTTTATTCAATCTCTATTATTTCTTCTCCTAACCCTATTCTATCATTAAGAGATATTGGGATATCCTCTCCCCTTTTATTTCCCATTTTTGATGATGACCACTCCTTGATCCAGTATATCCAATTAGATAAGTTATTTTCATATTATGATCAATTATATTATCTTATATATGATTGAAATAAACAAGGCCATCATTTTTTTCACAAATATAATAGTTTTGGAATGATTTAATTAGGTTTTCTATGATCATGCATAGAATTTTCATCTAGCTTTATGGATTTTGATTCTAAAAATTGCTAGAACTAAGATCATTGTTGGAATAATATCATTTTTTTAGGATGATGTTTGTTGATGCTTATTTTCACCATAGAGTCTAAACAACTGAAAAAGTGGAGTTCCTTGGCCCAAAGTGATTAATCCTTTTAAGAAACATCAAAAATAAACAAAGGCATGGAAAAGGATTTCTTCCCACTTGGGTCGTGCAAGCTTTATCATTGTTTTGCAAGTATACATGTGAGCCTCCTAGTTGTCTCATGGGTAACTTGCGCTCCCTCTTTGATTCTCATCCAAGGTCTTTAGCAGCCTATAAATACAACTGGTGGGCACCCCATATCATGAGGAAAAATTCCAGAAACTCATTTTTGAGCTCCTGAAAACCTAGTCTCTTATCAAACTTCCGAAAACTTATATGTTAATTTATTACATTGAACAGAAGATCTAATGAGGGGGAATAAGGCCTAAGTGTTGAAACTCATCAGCACTTGCGCGACTAAGTGGCCAGCCTTTAAGGGAAATGGCCACACTTGCGCGTTTCCTTATCCATTCAACAAAACATGAGAACCACCCCATTTCATGCCATTACTGATAATACTAAGGGATTGAGCCAAGTCTCGCCTATGTATTTCCACATGGGTTGACTGTCGCACAAGTACACATGTGATGCGCAAGTATACATGTGCGACTGTGACTTGCGCTCCCATACAGAACCTGCCTGCCCACTTCATTTTGGGTGCCCCTCCTTCCTATCTCACTTCTCATTTGCCTATCCACCTCTCTTATTAAAAATTTAGCCTTCAGAACCCTTTTCGATGCCATTTCTTTTGCTGTGGATCCCTTATTGGCTTCCTTATCTAAAAGGAATTATATGGATCATCTCTTAAAACCTAGTGATTTATATATCTTTATGTCACTAAGGTCAAAGATTTCATTCATTAAACCTCATCCTTTAAGATGAGAGAATTCATTTCGTGAGCCTACTTTTCGGAACTAAGCCCCAGTCCAAGTTCTCTTAATTTGGGCATCCTCCTTAGGAATAATCCCCAAGTCCTCTTAATTTGGGAATTCTTCTTAGGAGTAAGCCCCAAGTCCCTTAACCTAGGGATCCTTTTCAAGAGTAAGCCCCATTCCAAGTCCCCTAACCTGGTCATCCTCCTTAGGTGAAAGCCTCAGTCGTAATTTCCAAATTTGGGCATCCTCCTTAGGAGTAAGCCCGAGTCATAATTTCCCAAATCTGGGCATCCTCCATAGGAGTAAGCCCCATGTTACCAAATTCTAAATTCCAACAACCTAGGAATCCTCCTTAGGAGTAATCCCTAGTCAAAATTTCCAAATCTGGTCATCCTCTTTAGGAGTAATCCCCATGTCCCCCATTCATGGGCCTCCTCCTTAAGAGTATGTCCCAATCTCAAGTCTCTTATCCTAGGCTTCCTTTTCAGGAGTAAGCCCCAGTCCAAATTCTCAAAACCTGGGCCTCTTTATTAGGAGTAAACCCCAGTCATAATTTCCCAAAACCAGATGTCCTCTTTAAGAGTAAGCCCCATGTTCTCAAGTTCTATATTCCTTTAACCCGGGCCTCCTCCTCATGAGTAAGACCCAGTCTTAATTTCTCTTAACCAGTCTTAATTTATTTTGATTTGGGATTCCTTCTTAGGAAAGAAACATAATCATAATGTCTCCTCTAATTTGGGAATCCTTCTTAGGATTAAGTCCTATGTTATGTATCCAAAACACCATTAATCACATATACCTTTATGGACCTTGTTCCCCGGTTTCATCCCTGAAGTAAATCCCAATCCAAATCTTCATCTATTTAGGAAGTCATACAAAGATAAACCCCACATCATTTTCATATTATTGCATATTTTGTGGCAAAATTGTATGGTTTTACCTATACCTCTTGTTTCTCACACTGAGCATGACTCAAGTGAGCATAAAGCATTAAAGTAATTATGATATCTTTCTTTTGGCCATCAATCATACATAAACATCATACTCCATTACATGAACTACGTGGGTTCAGATTCATTTTCTAAACAAGGATACTTTGGTAGACCATCTAAGGATACGATCACAACTCTGAAATAATCCTTGTCCTTCTAAATAACAATAAACTTCAAGTGCCCCATTGAGTTGATTTAAAACCAGTATGGTCATCATAATGACCAAGAGATTTCTATATAATGTGTTGAAGGATACCATTGACTAAGAATCTCTAAAAAATAAAGATGATTATCTATTGATGATGAACCTATAATACATATAAAAGATGATCTAAATCTTCTACATATCAATCGTTGTTTGTCAGATCTTAAGGAATGATCATTTTTATACTCGGTAATTTAATTCGGATTCACGAACATAACATAAATCTAAAAAGAGAGTCTCGTAGTAGATAATAATTCCCGTCAAAAAGGTGTGATGAGTCTGACCTCCCATCCTCTTGACCAATACAAATTATTAAGCCTCATCAGTTCATAACTAATGAGAACCTACCTTTGTAATGTTGGTCCAAATGGATATAGAATAATTGGATGTTTCCTATTCTTTAAACAAACCCGTTAGAAAATGCTTGGAATGTTTGAACCTTAAACCAACGAGGTCATCCCCAATTCCAATGGAAACAAAAAATGGTGAACCGGACATGAATACTTAAACAAGTTAGTGAGATGTGTTACTTCTTTGTTCGACCCCTATTTAAACTCAATGAGAGGGCCAACAAAACAATCAATATCATATTTTATCATCCAAAATATGTAGTGGAAGAACGTATATTGATTAAGTCTGTTATATCAAAAAGGAATGATTTTCCATGATATTCTGCATTACAAAAATTGCTTCTCTTAAGTTCACACCTGGGAATACATTTGATTAGAATGCCTATGTTGCTACTCCTGCTGGATTGTCGTCCGCTCTGAGGATAAAATCACCTACTCAATGTCGTCAACAGTGGGTATCAAATGCACTGGTTAAAAATTTCCATCAACATGGTACCATCCCTACTCTGGATGCTTCTTGACAATCCCT
Source organism: Viscum album (assembly GCA_963277665.1). NCBI lineage: Eukaryota > Viridiplantae > Streptophyta > Magnoliopsida > Santalales > Viscaceae > Viscum > Viscum album. The sequence continues at coordinate 912,297,177 of OY728148.1, forward strand.
CAAGTCAATAATTCAACCTGGTTGTCCAAACAGTGACGAACAGCAATCAAGAAGAAGGTGGTGCCAACCACAGTTTCCAACTGTTTCGGGTCGATATCCCCAGAACAAAATCACCATTCTCTCCCATATTCTCGAGAGGTAAATGAGATGGTCCCTCAGGTCCTTAATTCAAAGAGATAGGAGTCCTTCCCAAGGAATCCCACCAACAATCGTCGCCAGACTCATGCGGCAGTGCGCCCTCAAAATGATGAGGGTGTCCTCTCCAGGCGTTTGTCTCAGGTTCCTCAAATCCGAGTAGGAAAGATGAACTACTAGAGGTGACGACTGACCAACAGCGTGCAGTTTCTCATCTCTTCCATTTCTGAAGAAGTCCACCAAACTAACTTGGTGGAAAACAACAAGCGGGAACATACACCCGTCTGTTTTAATTCCATTGTCTAACAGAATTTTCTGGAAGCATCACATCAATCCCACGAGGAAATTCCAATGGAGTATTATATGTAGGAACATACACATGTTTGTAAGTCATCAGCTAGTCAGCAGGTTCGTCTGACTACATACAATGAAGGCCGCCAACCCTGTGTGTTCACTACTGGTAAACATGCACATTCACCTGCTTACACTCATCAATCCTACCAGTATCCTCATGTGTTTGTATTGAAGGAATCTAGTCAACCATGTTCGAAAGAGTGCAACCAGCATGCACATACACCTGCTAGTATTGATCAAGCCTACCAGCAGTCTTGTTTGGTAGCACTTGGTGAAGTCTGTCGGAATGCTCCGGCGACAAACAAGAGGTAGACTCAACATTCTTCCCCCACACATGAGTACTGTCAGAATTCACTTACAAGAAAAGGAGGACAATAGAATTAACACACACCTACTCTAAGCACGAAATGGACGTATATTACTGTTCTGGTAGATGATTTCCCCAAGAACATTTTGTCTATGGTGAAAGAGCAGAATCAAATTAGTTCTCATATTCTAGATGCCTGTCAGGATATTATAACTACTTTAATAGCATCACTGGGAATGAAATGAAAATATATCCCAACCAGTGGAGTGACACATCAACATATCACTTCAGAAAAGACACACACATCTATTCGAGTCCAAGAGGGTTGTTGGGGCGTACTCCCCCATATCATATGGATAACCATGTTAGGCACATACACCTGATTTGACTGGATATAATCAGAATAACCCTATCATTTCTCCTCAGCATGCACATACACCTGGCCATAATGACCACTTTCGTCAACAAGTGGTTCTAAATTGAGTAATAAGGCGTCTAAGAAGAGTACCCTCCCAACACAGTCATGAAATCAAGATCTGATATGTAATAAGTCCTTAATCGATGGTGAAGTTCATGATGTACTCAGAAAACAATCTGTTGCAACTCAAGATTCTACTCTCTCAGTTCCCAATAGTGAGATCATTAATTCTGAAGGTCTCTATTAGACACTTCCTCGTGAAGGCTTGCTTCATGACAGTTCGGTCGATCTTGAATTTTCATCTTCAGATGAGAGCCATAGGAACCTTCTGTGGGGTCATAATACCAAGGAGAAAAATTCAGTATCTTTTGTTGTAACCCACCATGGTGGTACTCCCCATGATTATGAATTTAGCTGTGAAAGTCCCCTCTATAGTAGTAATGCACATTGCCTGGAAAATGCTCCAATGGAAAATGCAGTGATATGAAATCCCTCTTATCTTAAAGCACATGAAAATGTGAATAAAGTCATCTATGATGCTTTATCCCTATACGGAGAAATAATTTTTCAATCAGATGATATCCTGGGGTGTAGGTCATTCTCTGATCCACCCCTATGTCATTCAACTTCCAATTTGATCAGGGAATTTTCTACCAATCTTGTTGAATCCAATGAAGCACCAAGGAAGCACCAGCTCTGGTATAATAAGGTAGAATAATCTTCATTGAATGATAAGGAGGACGTACTGAATATGAGAAAACAACTGGTGAAAGGTGAGGTACCAGTTATGTTCTTGACATTGGTCGACTCTCAGTATGACATTCAAGAGGTGTTGACAGAAGATTGAAGTCATAATATTCGTCTCAACATATGGAAAACTCTTTGTCAGATGAAAAAGAAAATATTATCTTATGATAAATATGAAAATCATGTCAAGATAATAGAATGGTTTCAATGCCAAATTGACTTGGAATCTCTCTTAGTTTCTCGATATCCGAAAGCTGAAAAGCAGCAGATAGCCCTTCAGTATTCATGCCTTGGCTCACTAAGAAGATTGATCCAGTTAATTGCCAATGCCTCATCTGGTATTCATATCATGGGATGTGGTTTTCATGGAGCACTTCATTTCACTATACTCTCTAGTTAGAAAATCCCACTGAAAATTGTCTCATTCAATGTTAATTCCCATGGACGGCCACAATAAATTTGCATTTTTTGAAATCAATGGCTTTTCCCATAACAGGAACCTACTAGTTCATCCCAAAATCAAGCATATAGAGAAAAAGTTTTTGAATTACTCCTGCATCAAGAAAACGAGAATATTGAATAGGCCTCTCATTTAGAGCAAGCAAATCATCAAGTGGCAGAAGTGTCAGAAATCATCCAACATTATTTTGATCCGGCTGATAAAATTGGAAACAGGTTTATGCATCCAGCCAATTTCTGGACTAATGTACAAAATATATAGAATGTCAAGAACTACACCATCTTTCCAGACTTTGGACACTTTTAACCCAACCTTCAAAATCCACAAATAGGATTCGAGGAGTTGAGAAGGAACAGCCCCAGTCCACTGGACTGGGGAATTTTTCAAATCCCCAATCTCTTCCTTAGAGAAAGTCATTCGTCTTTTGATTAGGGAAGAAGCCCCAAGAGGAACGAAGAGACAAATTATGAGGAGATTAACTCCAAATTATATAGCGTCAAGATGTTCATGAGGGATAAAATCGAAAAAAGTAAATGTCTCATCAGGGACATGGAAGAAGACAAGTTCGCATAAATTCCAATATAAGGAATGCAATGCATTATGCATCAATTAATGTCATCAATGTCATTGCTGCTGATCCACCAGATGAGGCTCATTCAAGGGGATCAGATGAAGTGGTTCATGCTCAAGAAGTTGTACATATAGACACAAATGTAGAAGGTGTGTGTACACAAAATCAAAGGCTTACCCAGAATCTATCTGTTCTTTCATGTAACCCACTTCCCCCTCTCCAAAAGGGATCCAACAAGTGGAAAGGAAAAAATCAGGTTAAATACCCTTCCTCTGGAGAAGGCCAATCATCCTCACTTGAGCAATTATTAGCACCATAAGAGGAAGTAATGAACTAATTGAGGAGGTTGAATGCAGAATTACTTCACGATTGTCTTTCTCCTAAGCATGATGGATCTAGTCAGACAAGGGAATTTGTTGCAGTTATTGAGATTGATCAAGACTATACTCCTTTATCAGTACACCCTCACAGGTCTAATAATAACGGTCTAGTTCAACAACAATTGGAGGTGCTACCATCAGTTGCAGTACCAGCCACCACATCTGTCCATGATCCAGTCAGTGCACTTGTTCAGGTCCAAGCTCAACCGGATGTTTCTCAATAGTTAATAACTATTGTTGAGTCATTAAAAAGTCGGTAGGAAGCTATGTAGGGAATGCATGCTCAAATTAAACTGGAAAAGAGAGCTTACCATGAATAGGTTGATGCAATTCTTACCCCATCAAATTTTTCAATTACCACAATCCCAATATTTAATGGTTCGGGCGACCTTGAGAAACACTTAACACATTTCATTTTTCAGTGTGATCCTATGATGGGAACCCCTCAGCAACAAGATATAGTTATGCTCAGGTGTTTTGTACAGTCATTACAAGGGACAGCTTTTGTTTAGTACACACGCTTACAATCTCGGTCAATTATCGGATGAGAGGATCTCGGTCAACGAATCCTTCTTCATTTCATATCAAATTTGCAAAAGATAACAATTTTTTATCTTACAAACTATAAGAAAAGGGAGAATGAAAGGGTTTCGTATTTCAATTCTCTCTGGAAGGGATTAACATATTCCCTGAGCTTACCACTCCCTCAAGAGGTATTGTTTCCAATTTGTGTGGAAAATCTGTGTGATGTGTTATGCACGCCATTGATCCCTTTGAAATACACATGTAGGTTTTGAGAACATACTTCAATTTCTCAATAGATTGAAGATTCTCTTTTGGTGACTTAGGATAGAACTCATGTAATTCCATCGACTCTAGGAAGGAGAATGGGTAGAGAAGAGACTACTACAGTTATACTTAAACAAGCACCTGTACCTTCTTCTACTTCGAAACCTTCATCTTATCAATGGAATCCACCTCCTAAGTGTCAACAACGGAGTCCTTTTCATTAAGACGATCAAAGTGATCATGGAAAAAAAGAATTTGTTGAATTGAAGAGAATGTTTTACTCTTTTTAGAATGTAATTGTTCCTGGATACTTCATTTCGGCTCTAGAAAATAATTTGGTTCAATTTCCACAGCCCAAAAGGTTGAACAAGGAAGGAGATGAAGAAAATCCCAACCATTTCCCATTTAATCAGATGTTGGGGAATCCCATTCAGGAGGGTTTTGTCTTCATGGACCTCCTACAATAAATGGTTGACTTGGGACAAGTAAAATTGAATGGTTCTTCAGTTCAGGTAGCATGTGTTATAGCTAAATATCCAGAGGAGGAAGGTGAGGGGCATGAAGTCAAGAAAAAATGTGCAAATATATGATGATTGGATGATTAGAAAAATGATCAACCGAAGTCATGATATTTTTTCTAATACAATTGAAGAAACCAATTTTGTCTTATGACATGATTTCCTTAGTAAAACATTCTTCATCAGACAGAAAATCCTAAAAGAAACAACATAATTAAATGAATGAAGAACAATCAAAAGAGGATAAGATCGTATCAAAGCCTATGTTGTCTTTGACTCTAGTAGATTTTATGCCATATAATTCGATGAAACCGGCACCACCCCACCAAAAGGTATATCCTATATTGGCTACAGAGGTAGAGTCTTCATCAGATGAAGAGTTGATCTTTGGTTATATTAATATGATTCAATTAACAGATCTTTATGCCAGTCATAGTTTTGAGTTTGATGTGCCTGAGTTCCATGTATCAGACAGAGGAATCAGAGGGAGTTCCAGAGGATTAGGCTACAATGGAAGACATGGATCTATCAAATTCCACTATTCCAATTATACCACTGCTAGCACTGTGTTTGCAGTAGAAACTCGTGGAAGATCACTTTAATGTGCTCAACAAGAACAAGAATGTTCTTCCAACAATAGAATATTCATTCCTAGAAGAGTTATTCTAGTGGATTGGTTGGAGGTTCCACATTCGTTCTCTCGGTAAGTAAATAGACCTAGTCAATCTAATTTTCCAAAGCCAAGAGTATTTCCAACTCCAACCCTGATACAAGATGCATCAACATCCAAAGCATCATCTTCCAAGGCACCTTCTAAACCAAATGTTCCTATTGGAAAATGTAGACCTTTGGATCAAAAATATGATGTATTGAAACACCTGGCCCAAGTACCAGCCAAGTTATCAATTCTGGATGACTTGAATTTATCAAAGGATCTTCGGGAGGCACTCATCAAGGCTATTTCAAGTCCTCAAGATTTTGCAACTGAAATTGCAGCAGATGACGTCTACCATGTTGAGAATAATCCTGAATAATTCCATGCAGTGATATATTTCATAGATGAAGATGAAGATGATGTCTTGCATGGCCATATTATACCTTTGTATTTATTTGGTAAGGTCAATGGTGTAGACATTCGATGAGCATTCATTGATAATGGTTCAGAATTCAACCTGATCCCGATTCATACACTTCGTTGATTCAGCCTCAGAGAATATGATTTGTTTACTTCTACTTTGATGTTACAAGGATATGATAAAAATGAATAAGAACCACTGGGGCGAGATTACACTCAGAACTCTGTTTGGAGATCTTGTATCCAATTCAGATTTCATGGTTGCTGATCAAGACTCAGCCTTCAACATCTTTCTTGGAAGACCCTGACTACATCAACATGCGACTATCCCTTCATCATACCATCAATGTCTCAAATACTATTTTGATGGTCAAATTGGGACATTTTATGGTGACAAGTCCCTGTTCAAGACATGTTATTCCCAATATATTGAGGTGGAACTCTATCACATGTAGTGAAAGGAGAAATCCACAACAAGGGAGATTAACAAAATTAATGCTCCATATGGTTTTGAAAAGAGTCCAGTAAATCCATTTACACATGTGAGTACAAATTATGTGTTTCCAATCAGTCAAATTGACAGGATAGACCCAAATCCTAGTACTCTTATGAAAACTTTCATAATGTCAATTTTGAAAATCAAGCCAGACAGCATTAGAAAAATTGGTGATTCACCAAGAAATGATGAAAGATCAAATGGAGATGTCTTCATTTCATCTACTAAAATCCAGCAAGTCTATACTTCACCAATCAGGCCAGAGAAAGATATAGAAATTTTAGAGGTGAACAATGATGTCGATTCTCAATCCATCATCTCCTTAATATTACCAAAGAAAGACCCATCCTCATCAATAGGGCAAGAAATGGAAGCCTCTTTTCAAGATGTTCACATTTTAACATCTCTCCCAATCATGGAAATTCTGGTTCATTATCTACAATCCAAGTAGAAATAGAAGAAATAACGCATGATGAAGAAGAAGAGGATGTTCTCAGGGATGCTCCTCTATCATTTGAAGAGGGTATCTCAACCACCGTGGATGAACTCATAGAAATAAATCTGGGTAAAAAATAATATCCACACCCCACATTAATTAATGCAGCCATGACACTTGAAGAGCAAGATATGTATATTTATTTTTTAAAGAAAAATCGAGATTTATTTTCTTGGAACTATACATAGATTCTAGGGATTGATCCTGATGTTGCCGCACATCGTTTGGTTTTTCCCGAAGAGCATCGGGGATATAAGCAAGCCGCAAGAAGAACACACCCAACATATGCTGCCAAAATTGAAGCTGAAGTGGATAAGCATATCAAAGAAAACATTTTCCGAGAAGTTCAAAATCAAAAGTGGTTGGATAATATTGTCCTAGTGCAAATGATTAATGGAAAAATTAGAGTTCTCTTTGAGTTTAGATAACTTAATAGGCATTCTCCTAAGGATGATTTTCCAGTTCTGATTATAGAACTCTTAATTGATGCAACAACTGGATATGAAGAACTTTCCTTCATGGATGGATATTCTGAATATAATCAAATCTGAATAGCTCAGGAAGATAATGAATATATAGCTTTCAAATCCCCTTAGGGTGTGTTCTGCTATCGGGTAATTCCCTTTGGCATGAAGAATGCAGGCGCAACATATCATCGTTCCATGCACCATATCTTTTAACCCATTTTAGGGAAGTTTGTTGACTGTTATGTGGAATAATTTGTGGTTAAATCCAAAAAAAGTTATAATCACATGGCTGATTTGGAAGTCATATTCCACAAACTTCAGCAACATAATATGAAGATGAACCCCTTAAAATGTGCTTTTGGAGTAACCTCGGGGAAATTTCTCAGCTTTCTTGTACGCCATTGTGGTATCGATGTCGATAATGAGATGAAAAAGTAATTCCTTGGTATGTAACCTCCTCAAAATTTAAAGTAATTGAATGGTTATCAAGGACACTTGACCTATATTCGGTGTTTCATCGCAAATTTGGCAGGCAAAAGATTACCCTTCCCCAAATTGATGAAGAAGGGAGTCACTAACCAATGGACTGAAGAATGTCATGAAGCATTCGATATTCTCAATAAGTATCTATTGTGTCCACTGTTATTAATGAAACATGTTGAAGGAAGACCACTTATCCTCTATGTGATAGCTTTATATTGATCATTAGGTGCCTTTTGTGCTCAGAAAAATGATGCTGGGAATGAAAACAACCATTACTATCTCACTCAGACTATGTTTGAAGTAGAAAACCGTTATTCAAGTATTGAGAAGTGCTGCCTAGAATTAATCATTGCAGTTCAGAAGATAAGACACTACATGCAAGATCACGATGTCTAATTGTTATCTCACAACAACCCTCTCAAATTCATCCTTAGTCATCCAATACATATAGGACGTCTAGCAAGGTGGGAAGTTATTTTGCAGAAATTTGATATCCAATATGTGTCTCAAAAGGCAATAAAAGGCCATGATCTAGCTAAATGCCTTTATGAACACCCTTTAGTAGAAGATATATCTTCAGATATTGAACTTCCTTATGAGGAATTTTCTTTATTCAAAATATTCTTCAAACATGGGAAATGTATTTTGATGGTTCTTCAAAAATTCTAACATAGTGGAAAATGGAAAATAATAAATTCAACAACGTTGGGTTAAGAATTGTGATAATTTCTCTAGAAAAGGAATTATTACACTATTCCTTCTCATTTTTGGGAGGCGGTACAAATTATGAAGAGGAATACAAAGCTCTCACCGTAGGCTTGGAGTTGGCGCTTCAATAACAAGTAAATCACTTAAAGGGTAAAGGTGATTCAGATATGATAATCAAACAAGTCAATGGGGATTATTCCATCAGAAAAGAAGAGTTAATCCCTTTGTATGATTATGTTAGAGAGTTAATGGAGGAATTTCATTCGAAACCGACATTTTTGTATATCCCGCGATCAAAAAATGCCTAAGCTGGGGCACTAGCTAATATAGCTACAGCTCTAGCAGATCAAAATCGGGATGAGACAATCATCAGTATTTACACTGTCGTACAATCTCAACTTATGTTCAAACCATATTAGAGGAAATCAATGAAATTAGTCCCATTCCTAAACCATATGGTCATACTATAGGATGGGTAACACATATCATGGAATAACTTCAAAATGGAACACATCCACCTGATAGAACTGGGAAAGAATAAATATGACGATGTGTTGTCAATTTTACTCTTTATGATAGCCCTGATCAACTATATAAATTTCTCTACAATAGTGGTTTTGATGGAGGTCTCTTCAAATGCATTTATGGTGAAGAGACAATGGTTGTAATGAAAGAAGTGCATGCAGGAGTTGGTGGTTCCCACCAGTCTGGGCATAGACTGTCTGATCAAATTTGATGGATTGAATAATTTTGGCCTTCAATGATAAAAGATTGTGTTGATTTCACGAAGAAGTGTCATTCATTCCAAATACATGCCAACTTCATTCATCAGCCCCCAGAGTTTCTTATTATAGCTAAATACTCATTGCTATTTGCCACATGGGGAATGGATGTGGTGGGACCATACCCTTCAGCTGGAGCCAAGAACTTTAAGTATATTCTTACTGATACTGATATCTTTTCCAAATGGGTAGAGGAAATACCTCTCAAGGAAGTTAGTTCTAAAAGAATTTTTAGATTCATCAAGTCTATCATCATTACCAGATTTGGTGTCCCTCATACCATATTGACAAACAATGGTACCAAATTCTGTTCATCCAAGGTGAAGAAGTCGTATCAAGAATACAACATCAAATCCAACCATTCATCTTGGTATCATGCAGCGGCCAGTGGCCAGATAAGTGCCTTCAACCAGACTTGTTCAAACATACTATAAAAGATGTTGGATAAAGATAAGAAATCATGACCTGATAAACTCTTTCATGGTTTGTGGGCATATCAGACAAATACACACAATGCAACGCGGTCAACTCCATATTCATTTGTATATGGAACAGATTTAGTCTATCCCATTGAGGTTCAATTACCTTCTCCCAGAGTAGTCATTTGTGATCAGTCATCTACAGATGAACAATTTCAAAATATATTGGATGAATTGGAATGAATAGACGAGAAATGATTGTGCACCATGCACAACATAGAATTCTATCAGAATCTAATATCCTGGGATTTCAACAAAAAGATTGTCTCCATTCATTCATTCAGGGAGAATTGGTATTGGTTTCTGAACTCCAATGATTCCAGGAAAGAAACCTCCCATGCGTGAGCCAAAATGGGAAGGACCGTACTCAATACATAAGGTCTACTCCAATAGAGAATATTCTTTAATATCAATGGATGGAGAACTCATAACAACTCCAACCAATGCCATATTTCTAAATAATTATTTTGTGTAGACACAAAATACATCAATAACGGTCCATGTATATGACCTTAAACTATTTGAATTTCTATCGTCCAACATGACATTAAACTGTGTTGTCCTTGCTGGAAGACTTTAAACTGCATAGTCCTTTATGTTAAGTTTGACATTAAACTGCACCATCGCTGATCCCTGCATATGACCTTAAACTATTCGCAGAATCATCCTACATGATGTTAAACTATGAAAAAGACCCTAATACATCCAACATGACGTTAAACTGTGTCCTCTTTTGTCTTTAATATATGACATTAAACATAAAAATCCCCCTTTCATCCAACATGACGTTGAACTGTATTGTCCCCATTCTCTTAGCTACATTATGCTAAACTGTATAGAAGTCCCTTAATACGTCCTACATGATGTTAAACTGTATTTTTCTCCTGCTACATGACATTGAACCGTGAAGCACCAATAGTCCTAACTGCAAGACTTTAAACTGCATAGTCCCTTCATATGTCCTACATGACATTAAACTATGCATCTTTAAGTTTTTTGATACCACTTGTTTCTCACACAAAGTATGAATCACGTGATCTCAGATTAAACTTCATCCATAATACCCTCTCTGGGATGCTAACCATTCATAAGTGTCAACACCATTTTTAGGTCATTTTCCTTAAAAGAATAACTTGATCACTAATTCATTCTTTAATTGAACTTCTAGGAATTTGATCCCTTCCTTCTAGGCTGGGTACGTAGGCAACCACCCAAGGTTCAAGCCCAAAATTTGTATCTTCACATCGGTTCACCTCTGTCTCATATGATATTGATTCATGAAACTACCCCCAGAACCAATATTTTTTACATTGGTTCATCATTGTCCTTGCCATATGATGTTAAACTGTATAACACTTTTTTCTTATACGAAAATAATCTAAATCATTTTTTGATACCCTCACCCGAGAGGGAATCATTATTTACATTGATCTCCAATAATGTTATATTCTATAGACTACGTGCATACATGGTAATGCCTAATCATTTTACCTTGGGTCAAACCATCATTGCAATAAAGTCCCCATTCACCTTCACCTATATGAACAAAATCTGTACAGATGGTTTTTATTGAACTACGTGGTCTTGATTCCCATCTTTATGGGATATGTAGGAATGTTTGAGTATCCCTCTAATCCAGCCCCAAGTCTTTTTGTGTAACCCCAAATTCTACTTTCAATCCCCGGGCTGAAAAGTCCCTATGAAAACACACATTGTGTATTCATTATTATGGTCCGAGCTCTATGACCCTATACTAAGATCTCCCATACATTTGTCCCACATGAAGTTAAACTGTATTTCAAGAACTACTTATGGCATGATTCTCATCCTTATGGGATATGTAGTGAAGTCCAACAATTCAATTCGGGACCCAGCAACAACATAAATATGGTTAGCATTGATATGTGTATCTCAACATACATTGGACAATACCCATTTTTATGTGTCACAATCCTAACCATAAATATTTTCAGATCTTTATAACCATTTTCTTGACTTCTAGTCACAAAATTTCCAATTTTGGAGATTTCTTTTGCCACACTATGCATCACGTTCCCTTAATCATCCTTGCATAAGTAGTCTATATAACGGACCTCTCAGCCAAAAGATGTTATTATTTGACTAGGAAAACAATTACCTTAGGCGGACATGCATAATTCAACCCTCTTACGGATTTGTTAAATAATGGTAACTTCATTCAGGGGAAGAAAATCACTTTTGTCCTTAGTTTTCTTAAGGACAATATGAAGGATACGAAAAAATATTCATCCTTAACATATTTGTCCCATACTCATTTTCATGATCTAAAATTATTCATGTATATGGTTTATACTTCCCTTCCCTACGTTTGGGTCAAACCTTCGTAGGAGTGACATTCATCCAGTTCATAGACAATCTTGTTTGGAAATATCTTCTCCATATTCAAGTACTTCTCTCCATATAGAAAATTATATACTTTTGAATATTTCAATCTACATAAACATTCACTAGATTTTTAGTAGTAGAAAAGTAAATTTATGAGATTTATTTTTCCTGACTATGTCGCAAGTTCCCTTAAGTGGCCTTGCATTTGTAGTCTATATAACGGACATGTCAGCCAAAAGATGCTACTATTTGACTATACAGCCAATGCCCTTAGGTGTCCCTACATAATTCAACCTCCTAATGGGTTTGTTAAATATTGGTAACTTCAGTCTTGGTAACTACTTCTTCTAATGCATTTTAGCCCTTTTTCATGTCATTCCTCAGATTCAAAATTTCGTAAGTAATCGTTTACATATTTTCCCCATTCATGAACATGGTAATATGTTTTCAGATAAATTATCAAGGAATTGAGTCAATTATAATCCATTAGGTCAAAGTTATTTCGACCATATACATTCAAATTTTTATGTACGACGTGAATGACTTTAAACTACCCACAAATGAAAAGGGAACTCTGATTAAAATTCATGTCCCAGCTCAGTAAACATACACATTGTATGATTTTAGGTAATATTGAGAAATTAAAAGATTCACTGTTTGTAGGGTTATTTATAATAATCCTACAAAAAATCAAACCATGCTTACTAGGCCCATTTGCTTAGCTAAAATCTAAAGTATGTAGAAAAATAAGGCACGAAAAAATGATTAAAGGTGAATGTTTTTTTCATTGATGCACAAGAGTTAGAAGGACATCCACAGATTGGTGTCTCTTCTGTTTTTTCAGAAATTACAAAATACTTTCAACATAACTCTTCATTTGGTTTACGACATCCCAAGCTTCATCAACAACCACCTAGAATTAATTCATTCAACTGGATACAATAAGAGATGTAGTGATACCAGCTCTTCTTGGAAAAATGGTAAAATGATGTTCTTGAGTGTGGTTTGAGAAACATTTTTGGTGATCAAACAATGACTCTATTTCTCTATAAGAGACTTGGAAGATGTATAAATGGATTTGAGAATGGGGAATTGGAAGTGAAGAACCATTTGGAGAGGGTACGCTTTTCATATATTGTTCTAATTCCATGATAGTCTTCTCTCCACCAACAAGCGGCTGAAAACATTTCAGCCCATGGGTTTGCCATTTTCATATCTGCAAGAAAATGGAATGGAGGAAAAATTTAAATTTTCACACCATGGTTGTCACTCTTAATGCACAATATAACCAAAATAGAGGAGTAGAAGTGTAGCTGCATCTCAGGGATATAGTTATTTTCCTATCGAATGGTAACTTCTCGCTGAAGACCATATCCATACAAAGATAGAAAAATACTCTGTGGGAAGTCAAGAAGATAATTCTTCAAATACATGGACAAATATGAAAGATTGTTTTTGTAGATAGTATAATAATCATGGAAAATGATCCTCATCATATCATCAATTCGCTTGATAGCTAGTTCATCAGCTGTTCCGATTCTTCTAGGAGCCATTGAATCTGCAAAAAAGTTGAATAATCAACTCTTATATCAGTTGAATTTTCATCAAATTTGTGAAGAAAATTGAAAAAATGGCTAAGTCATTAAGGCGCACAAGTCCCAAAGTTGGCACAGAAGTATAAGTGTGTCGCACAAGTTTTGGTGCGTAGGAATCACCGCGCATGTTTTGGTGCGTAGGTATCACCACGCAAGTCCAGATGCCTATATATAAGCGAGGTACAAAAGAAAGCAGTGGAAAACAAATAAATTGCACGACGAAGGCAACATGCGCAACAAGAGCTCAAAATTGTTCAGATTCAGTGTTTTTCACAACGAATGACTGCATATATATAGGCTAGGCTGCACCCCTACGTTCCAAAGATTGCGCTCCTCTCACCTGTGTGCCGCCATTTGAGCACTCACCACTTGAGAGCCGCGTGTTCCTTGGTATTTTTCCTCACCTCAGAGTCACATCCTAATTTCTTTTCAGATCCAACTCTGAGGGGGGGACTTTTGTTGACACTCCTTTTCGTCATAGAGACTAAATGACTAAAAAAGGTGAGTACCTTGGCCCAAAGTGATTAATCCTTTTAATAAACATTAATCATCGACAAAGGCATAGAAAATTATTTCATCCCACTTGGGTCACACATGTTTCATCATTGTCATGAAAGTATACCTGCGCGACTCCAAGTGGTCGCGTAGGTATCTTGTGCACCCTCATTGATTCTCACCTAGGGTCTTCAGTAGCCTAAGTGGCCAACCTTTACGGGAAATGGCCACACTTGTGCGCCCCCTTATCCTTTCAACAGGACTTGCACGCCACCCCTTTGCAGACATTTATGGATAATACTAATGGCTTGAGACAATTCTCACCCATGTATTACCCCATGGGTTGACCATCGTGCAAGTACCCATGTGCTGCGCAGGTATTCCTGCACGCCCAGGACTTGTGCGCCCATGAATGATCAGCGCACCCACTTCTTTTTGGGTGCCCCGTTTTCCTATCTCACCTCTCTTATGCCTATAAAACTCTCCTATTCAAGATTTAGCCTTCAGAACCCTCTCCAATTCCATTTCTTTTGGCATGGATCCCTTCTTTTCAACCTTGTCTGAAATTTTTTTTTGGAACATCTCTTAAAACCTAGTGATTTACATATATTTATGTAACTATGGTTAAATTTTTCATTCATTCAGCCTAATCCCTTAAGATGAGAGAATCCTTAACATGGGCCTCCTTTTCAAGACTATGCCCCATTCCATGTTCTCTTAATTTGGGCATCCTCTTTAGGAATAATCCCCAAGTCCTATTAATTTGGGAATCCTCTTTAGAAGTAAACCACATGTCCCTTAAACTAGGCTTCCTTTTCAAGAGTAAGCCTCAGTCCATGTAACCTAACCTGGTCATCCTCCTTAGGAGTAAGCCCCAGTAATAATTTCCATATTTGGGCATCCTACTTAAGAGTATGTCCGAGTCATTAATTTCCAAATATAGGCATCCTCCTTAGGAGTATTCCCCAAGTTACCAAATTCTAAATTCCTTTAACCTGGTTATCCTCCTTAGGCATAATCCCCAGTCATGATTTCCAAATTTGGGCATCCTCCTTAGGAGTAAGCCTCAAGTCCACTATTCATGGGCCACCTCCTTAGGAGTAAGTCCCAATCTCAAGTCTCTTATCCTGGGCTACTTTTTCAAGAGTATTCCCCAGTCCAAATTCTCATAACTCGGGCCTCCTTTTTTAGAGTAATCCCCATTAATAATTTCCCAAATCTGGGCATCCTCCTCAGGAGTAAGCCCCATGTTCCCAAATTCTAAAATCCTTTAACCTGGGCCTCCTCCTCAGGAGTAAGCCCTGGTCAAAATTTCTCTTAACCAGTCTTAATTTATTTTGATCTGGGCTTTCATCTTAGGAATACAACCCAATAATAAGGTCTCCTCTATTTTGGGAATCCTTCTCAGGATTAATTCCTAAGTTATGTATCCAATTCTCTATAAAGCACATCTACCTTTATGGTCCTTGTTCCCGGGTTTCTTCCCTGATGTAAATCCCAAACATAATCTTCATCTATTTGGGAAGTCATACATACATAAGCCCCACATCATTTCCTATGATTTCATCTTTCGTGGAACAATTGTCTGGTTTTACCAATACCTCTTATTTCTCACACTGATCATGACTCAAGTGATATTAGAGCAGAAAAGTAATTATGACATATTTATTTGTTCCATAAATCATGCATAAACATCATACTCTCTTACTCAAACTACGTGGGTTCTGATTCCTTTTCTAAAAAAGGATACGTAGGTAGAAAATCTGTGGGTATGATCACAACACTGAAATAATCAATGTGCTTATGAATGACAATAAACATCAAGTCCCCAATGAGTGGCTTTAAAACCAGTATGGTCATCATAATGTCCAAGAGATATCTATATAATGTGTTGTTGGATACCATTGACTATGAACCTCTAACAAATACATATGATTCTATATTGATGAAGAACCTTGAATACATATAAATTAGTCTCTAAATCTCCTACATATCAGTCATTGATTGTCAGATCTAAAGGAATTCTCATTTTCATACATGGTATTTTAATAAGGATTCAGGTACATAACTGAAATATATAAAGAGAGTCTTGTAGTAGACCATAATTCCCCTAAAAATGTGTGATGAGTCTGACCTCCCATCCTCTCAACCAATGAAAATTCTTAAGCCTCATCAGTTCTTAACTAATGAGAACCTACCTTTGGAAATTAGGTCCAAATCGATATAGAATCATTGGATGTTTCCGGTTCTATGAAAAAACCTGTTAGAAACCGCTTGGAATGTTTGAACCTTAAACCAACGAGGTCATCCCAAATTCCATAGGAAACTATGTTATATTAATCTTTTTAGGTGGAGTTCATATTCTACATCAATATTTAAATTTTAATTTGTTAAAAATTATAATAGTTTCATGATACAATGTATTCATATAGTTTTATGGTGAACCAATCCATGATCCTAGCAATTTCACTTGAGGCGGGAAGTCTATAACATTTATGCATGTCATATATAGGTTATTGGAATAATTGTTGGTTTGTGTGTGTATCATTGATAATTATATGTTTTATTATTAAATAACCTGATATAGTAATGTTTATCATTAACTTTTTTATTCTATTTCATTCATATTTATTTTTCTGCTGATGATGATGCATGACTTGATATAATATTTTATTGATCATTTACATCTTGTATCATATGTGTTGTTCTTATATCTTCTACAACCTATCACGTAGATAAATATTAGTAGAGTATCCACTTATATGGATTTATTTAATAATGTGCTTGAAATTATATGTAATACCCCCTCAATAATATATTTTTTATCCATTTTTTGGGAAGACACCTCACTCAGGGAAGATGTTTCAGGAAAACTACCGATGTCTCTTTCAACATGGTGCCAATGATGTTAGAGGTGATATTTGAGGACATGAAATATGTGATAGACTTCTATAATATATTATTTTAATATATATACCTTTTTTTATTTCAAGGAATAATCATGTATATTTTATGAACATAACATAATGGGATTTGGCGGTGTCTTATCGAGCCATTTACTAATACCTTACATTGGAATTTTGGTGTAGTTGTAGATTTGATGCTTTGGAATCCAATGAAGGGAAAATAATACATGTTTGATAGATGAAAACTTAGGTTGGAGGATGAATATTTATCAAGATAGTGGTTAGAATAGAAGTCTATAGTTTCCTGTTCTTTATTTCAGGCAGACCGTACTTTGAACCATTTTTGTTAGTTTTTTGTTTTTTATATACAACTATTTTAGGTGTTGTATTTTGATTTTTATTTTATGCATTTTTTATTGATAATTTTTATCTCCCTGTTTATATACTATATTTTTACGTATTAATGAGTGTATTGTCTCCCCATGCTATTTTGTAGGCCCTCCCAACTAGTTTTAAAAACTCTTGCATATAAGGAGGCATGCAGGTGGTCCTATTATACCAATATCATAGATATGGAAGTTTGGTTCGGGTGTTACAGAATGGTATTAGAGGAAAAGTTTATATAACATTTTCGTCTTATTTTCCTTGATTTAGAGCATTGAAGAAATGATATATGATAATTGGGGCTCGATGAGAGGAAATTTGTAAATTTCCGACCAATACTATGTAGTATACCTATGAGATTTTATAATGTGGAGGTCTTTGTTTTTCTCTTCGATGTAACCATTGGTTAAAATCACCACATGTGATTGTAATTATTTCCCAGATAATTACAAAATAAATAACTAAATAGGGGTGGTTGTAATCCAGTACATAAAAGTAAATTAAAATATAGACTACCCTCTTCGAATAATGAATGTATATTTTTCTTCCATTAGATTATATTCAATGGAAATTTAAAATATAGAGAACAAAAATTGAAGACAGATTTTTATAGTGGTTTGAAATGTAGAAATCCCCTATTCGAATCCATCAACATTCTTCTCCTTGAGCATGGATATTTTCACTAAAAAACCATTTTATTGGGGGCTCCAAGGTGAGTACAAGCTAGTTAAACTTAGTTCAATGGTCCTAGAGCATTCAACCAGGATCTCCATTTACAATACATATCCACTTTCATACACAATCATACACAGAGTTCAATAAATATAGAAAGAGACACATCAATTTTTGAATCAATTGTAGTGCATAGTCGCAAGAAGAAAATGAGGGGAGATGATGATTCATCCTGAGAAGAATATATAATTTAATATATATTGGTATGATATTTAGTAAAAATGATAGATATTATAATATTTTCACTAAAATTATTGTATATTAATGTGTATAGATATACTACGAATATAAAAAAACATTTCCATTATTTTTAATTCTTGATATGTCTCTTCAATTATCTTTTTTTTATTTCTAGTTGTTAAACGTTTAAAATTATTTATAGCCTAACTATAATGGTGTATGGATGCATAAAGTGATTCAGATAATATTTGTAATAGTGATTATGTATCCACACATTCAAAAAATGGAATATCCTTTCCAAATATGATGTTAGAGATTTTCTAATTCTATGAATACTCTTATTTATTGAAAGTATTATCATGTCCAATAATTCATTTATTGGAAAATAATAATATGATATACTCAAAAGGTATGTAATGACTCCTCATGAGATTAGAAATGAAATCATGGCATTCTGTAATGTAACATCTCAATAAGAAATTATCTGAATGTACTATTCAGCATAGAATGCACTCTATAATATTATGTGACCAATCTACAACTAAGATTAATATAATTCTCCATAATAAGTTAAAGTGTATATTTTCATCAACATCTTATAACTATTAATATTATTCCCAGAAGAATAAATTCCTATCATATTATCATTATATCTAAAAATATTTCTTGAGTAACTCAATAAAATGTCATATGATAAAATTTTACATGATATATTCAAATACTGAAAAAAAAAATTATATTCATCATATTTGGTTAGATAATGAACTTTTATGTAGTGAGATAATAATTTTACCATACAACATATGATGATTAATAGTAGGAAAACATATCAAACTTATTATAATAAAATTTGTTATTTTTGGAATCTTCAATACAATTAATGTGATGATATATTATAACATTATACACCTTATATCAATCTCACAATTTTTATGATCACAAAACCCAGGAAATTGAGGAAATTTGTTTTGTATTATATTTTATAATAGAATATTTATTCATAAAATAAACTATTTCTTCTCCCACTTTTTGAAATACGAATCAGTTCTAAAATATATAGGATTTTTTTTCCATTTTCTTCTCCTCCGATTTATGATTTCAAAAACAAGTATAACAAGTAAACCAATATTATATTTCATACCATCATTTATAATCATAGTTTCATATAAAAATAATGATCATTTTGAAGAAGTGAAAAAAAGTATCATAAAAAAGAGAAACTGGAGATAACATAAGAGAGATATTGAATTAATTGAAACAAATCAATTTAAACATCAGATAATAAATATAAGTTAAAATATTAAGAAATAAATAATGTCACATATCATAATCATGTATAATAGATATTAATAAATGATGATGAAAATATTCAGATGCCATAATGCGTGGAATAATTACAAATTTTTAAATTTCCCACCCTTAAGGTATGTATCTTCATGAATGTTAAGAAGGAAGTGTATCAATTATTATGATGAAATTTAATATTTACTGGTGGGTTCATAAAATGGAGGGGTTAGTTGTGAGGTAACAATGATGATTGTAGAGGAGAATAATTTTTTATCCCAACAACATCACCTAACATCATTGAGGATTATCCAAGACTAGCTCAATCATTACAAGAAAAACTAAGAGGTTTCAATCGAATTTTGGAACCCCTTGTAGTGACATCAACAATTCACAGTTATTTTCACACGTAAGGTATATTTTAATTAGTGTTCTAGGTAAAAAATAATGTGTATTTAGAAAAATATTGGTATTCCAATGGGTGATCCTTAGATGGATCAAATATTTCTTTCAGATGTTATGAAACATGTAGGTAACAATCCAATAATTATGTGCCATGTAGCCTTCGACATGCATTTGAAAAATGGATTTAGAACATCCATCAATTCATTTGACATTTTTTTGATTGATATAATCTAGGATATTTTTAAAACCATTCAAAATCATCTAAGAAAATATTAAATTTAAATTCAAGAGTTATCCTTTATATTCACAACTTGAAATCATTTTCCTTAACACTTCAAAAGGGATTATCGAAAATCCCCCTAAAAGAAATAATTTCATTTAACATAGAAGGATCACCAATTTTTTAGTATTTTGAAAATTATTTAATTTTAGATTCATCATCATCAATGACATATTACCTAATAATTATCACCATTACTTCATGAAAGTGTTCATGATTATATTATATATATAATCAATTTTTTGATATTGCACTAGATAACCATTATAATATAGTAATAATGAAACATATATCCTTTTTGAAATGATGAGTATTTTCAAGAGTTGATTCGTGTTTAATCTTAGGATAAGAAAAAAAATATTTTGTATTGGGATCACCAAATCCAATAACTTATTTTACTATAGGAGGTAGTCTTCATAAATAATTGTCCACAATTCTATAGACTTTTTGACATAAATTTCTTATCACAAATTCAACTCATTGAAAAACTAAAACTACATTTTTGGAAGATATAACTTGAGATAACTCCATTTTTCTTAATTAAACATATGAACTGAGCATAGTTCCAGCTATAAGTTGTTTTAATCATCATTCCAAAAAAAACTATACCAACAATCTTACTTCCCGAACATTGGATTTAATGGACATCTGATTAGGTTGAGTTCTTACATCATGATGGTATTCAGAGACATGATAACTTGGGGTTTTGACATTAGAATCTAAAATTCAGAGTCTATGATGATTTCTTTCTAAAATAGTCTTTTCAAATTATGGTGTTTCTTTTTTATTAGTTTCTTACGAAATAGGGGAAACCCTATCTTGTTGGAATTCAAACCTTGTATCATGAATATATTTATATTCAGAAACATTGAGTTTGGTGTCATCATGTCACAATTCATACGATATGGTTCCTGAGATTCTTTTTTAAATAATTCTCTCCATTTAATGAGATTGAGATTCAACTAGAAGTGTAGAGAGTATTGACATTACATATATTGTCTTTTCTTGACCAATGGATTACATTTGAGTTATTGGTGTTTCGATCATTTCATTTGTTGGTTTAGTTGTAAAAGAGGCATGAGTAGGAGGTCTGTTTTGATGAGTATCTTGAGCGCTTGATGAAATACCAATTCAAACACTTCATATGAAATTAAGTGTTTCTTATTACCCACGACATTATTTTCATGTCTCCAAATGAGGTGATGATTCTCCCACAATCAATATTATTTTATAAAAATTTGAATTCTCCACCTAATCATAAGTATTGTCTTATTTATGCATCAAATAAAAAATTAATCAACTATTTTAGAGAAAAATAACAGGGAAATAAATATTTACTCAACACACATCCATTAATTGTTGTAAAACCATGGAACATCATTGCATAATTGATATCCAAAACAATTTCATCACTCTAAAATACCAAAATTATAATTCTCCTATACTAGTAAAAATTGAGAGTCTCAATTTAAAAATGTAGCATATATCTCATGATATATCATGCTAAGATCATATGTTTTTCAAGTATAAAAATATAAATCATTAAAATATATCGAAATATTATTTTCATGAACTCACCATTTCCATGAAAATTTCAAATTGAGTGAACATGACAATAAAAAATTTATTGCTGCATGTTTATCAGTCAATTTTACTCGATTATAGAAGTTCCAAAAATTGCTTTCATAATCTATAATAGAGTAGCACTAAACATGAAAGATATGTAGGTGTGGAATAAGGTTTTTACTTCATGTGGATCATTCACCATTTCATTTTTATTGAAAGAATTCATCGATATATCTTTCTCATTGAATATTTTAGAGTCATACTATTAATCGTTACTAATGTCAAAACCATCAGATTCATAAAACTCAAGACCTGGTTTATTAAACTCTTCTGAGGGTTGGGATCCATCGTAGACATATTCCAATAAATGATGACTGATGAATTTCTTTATCATCATATCAGTTATTTCCATCCATTTGAAATCAATGGATCCTCTAATTAAAAATAAATTTATATAACATTTTACATTTCCTATTTATTGATGAATCAATATCAACAACCTTAATTTTCTAAATTTACAGAGTGGTTGGAGGATTTTTATGTTGGGAGGATAGTATAGAAAGGGATCGATCATAGAGAAGAAGGGTTCAAAGGGTTTGTGATTCATTTTCATGCGCTGAGTTGATACTAAATCTTCTTATCTGCGATAATCAAGTGTTCATGTAGTAATGATAGATTTATTATTACAAAATACAGGTGATGAGACCTAATGATGTGATCATTACTCGAAATGGAGGAATAACAAAATATTTAAATAATACATAAAACATTCTTACTATATATACTATTCATAACAATGATTTACTAACATCAAATTTGTCAACAGAATGAGGTTTATTATAGATATTTTATAATTGTAATTCTATGAATGAAAATTATAAAGAAATTTAAGTTCTTTTTGTGTTTGATACATTAAAAAAATGTTTTAAGTCAATATTATTTGGTCATGAAGGTTTTATTGGATTCTTCATGATATTGAAAACATTAATGTTTTAACATATAATTGAATCATGATTAATGTAAAATCCAAATTAGATTAAGGTGTATTTTATCTACAACATATACAAACAACATCTTCATATGAGAATATATTTAGCTTCAATGGTTGATAGTGCTTTAGAATGTTATTTCTTACCTGAACAGGGCATGATAGATTTATCAATCAAATTAACTTTTCGATATGTACTTTTACTCTATAATGTATATCCTTAAAAATTGTAATTTGATTATGAAGTCCAATTAAAATCATATTTTTTTTGGGAAAAGAAGATTATGAGTCGCATTTCATTTTGGACATATTTAAATTATTTCTGAATCATTTAAATGGTATTATTTTTTATTATATTGAAATATTTCAAAAATTCAATGTAAATACATAATGTTTTATATACTTTTCAAGGATAAAAAAACATCCAATGATTCCCCAATAATTTTTTTCTGCCAAATCATTTCCAGTTACATCTGAATCATGCTTGATATTAGGACTCATATGAAGTTGAGTAATTCATACTATATTCATGTAAAATCATATTAATTAAATCATGTATGTACTTTAAATTATTTAAAATATATCATAAATAATTTTCATACACATGAAATCTATGAAAATAGATTAGTTCACACATTTGACTAATTTCAAATATTGATTTCCTATGTTTCAAAAATTCATTAAATAAATTTTGAGTTTTTGATTTGATAATAAAATTTTATATATATATATATATATATTTATATTTATAATCGTAATGTATCGAAAAATTAATTTTTTGTAATTAAGGTAAGACCTTCTATTCAATCTTGAAAAAGAATTTGATAAAATAATATAACATAATATTTTACACCATGCGCTTGGAGTTTTTTTATCTCCATATAGATCCTTGGTACATTTGAGCACATAATTTTGAAAATTAGGATCTTGAAAACCACGAGGTTTTATAACATAAACACCCTCCATTAAAATCCCATTTAAAAATGTAGATTTTACATTCATCTGATATAATTAAATATTCGTATAAGATGAATATTATAGACGAAATCTAGTAGATTTTAATCTAGATATGGGAGAAATGTTTTATTTATAATATATTAATTTTTTTCAATAATATCATTTTGAAACCAATGTATCTTTATTTATATCAATCGCCCCATGGTTGTTTTTCTTGTTTCAAAAACCCATTTAGATATGATAGTAGGATAGTCATTGGTACATTAAATTTATTCTCACACATTTTTTAAAAATTATTCATCACTTCATGAATTGTTAAAATCCAATTTTCATATTATAAGGATTCTTTTACAGATTTCGGTTCAATGAGGATAGAAAAAAACAACATTATACAAAATTTCAAACATTTCTTCTAGTACATACTCTATCTAGGTTTCCTATATTTTTTTATAAAAGATTATATTTATGTTTTTTGGATGTTCTGGGAAAAAACCATCTATTTTATCAATTTTATTCCCTTACTAGATTTAGTAAATAATAATATAGGTCCAAAAAATCATCCTTTTGGTCATAAAATAAGGGTTTAGATCTGATGTGTTTAACTGAATCATTTTTATCATTAATAAGATTTATTTTGGGATCAAATGTTTTACTTTCATAAAATTTCACAAGTGCTGCTTCTTCAAAATTCGTTTTACTTTTATTCAAAATGCTATATGATTTATTGGTATTACAGTATCCTAAGAAGATCTCTCCATCTTCATTTAGATATAACATTCCAATATTATCTGTGTGTTCATGATGTAAACCATATATCCAAATACATGGAAGTATCCTACCTTGGGATTTATATATTTACATACCTCATGGGATGTTTTCATTAAAATAAGTCTTATCTGTAGTCACATATTTATATAGCTAAGTATGTTAATAGCTTTATCCTAGAAATTGGTGCGCATGCTATATTCACATAAAATACTTCTATCAATTTATTGTAATGTCCCATTTCTTCTATAAACAAAACTGGTATGTTAAAGTGTCTAGGGGTCTTTGAATGTATTTTTTGTTAGATTGGTAGGAAAAAAACCATCGTTCTCATACACACATCCATGACTACACATTAAATAAATGATTTTGACTTATTTTTTGTTTTTAAGAAGTTTAAAAAGAATTAATAATCATAGAATAACTGTCAATTTTAATTCATAAATAGAAGAACCATTTAAATATAAAAAATACCAACCAAAAAAATAAAGCATACCATCAAGACATGTTGTTCTTGATGGTATGAAGAAATCCATGTGAATATAATAAAGAGGTATAGAAGTAGAATCTTCTTTACTCGAGTTGAAAGATGACCTATATTGCATACTGATTGGGGTTGCATCACAAAGTTTCTTTCAGTCAAATTTATGATTGGTAAATATATTATTCAACATCTTTTTAGAAAAATTCCACAGGGAATGAACATTTTAATGTCTAATACTACTATGATAAATCCATTTTTCCTCCACTTCAGCATTTAAAAAATTTACATTTTAATTAAACAATGAGTTATGTTATAATGTTTAAACACTATATATTTTTGGAGAATTTAATTTGAGAAAATTATATAAATAACCTAATAAATAATTTTTTTCAAAATCAACTGGAAACCCACCATCAAAAAAAATAAGTTAAACATATCAGGTTCTTCATTAAGACATCAACATAAATTACTTTGTTGATAAAGAAATACTTTGTATTTTTTTTATTCAATGAAAACGATCCTTCCTTTTTTATTTTCTTAAAATGTGACATATCCATCATCTAATTTTGGTATTGAATGATTGTTGGATTAATATATCCTCATATTCATTGAACATTGATTATCCAAAAACAATTTCGCATTGTTTTTCATATGTCAGGTTTCAAAAAATGAATAATTAAAAAACCCAATTCTTTGGTTCGCTAATTAATTTGGGGATGGATGTTTTAGATATAAAACATCTATTTATCCCGAAATTCTGATATTTTCTGAAAAACATTTTAGTTTATTTTAAGAAATATTTTGAATGAATTTTTTTAATTCCACAAATTTTAGAAAATTTCAAATAAAAAATATTTTCTTAATTTCATATTTTACCACATTGATAATTGGTACCATTAAAATGTTTTTTATTTTTTGATTTGGGAAAAAAAATTATGAATATCATATATTTTTCTCCTTTAGTTCTAATTAGATTTATTCAATTTCTATATTAACTTTTTCCAAAAAAATTTATTTAAATTGACATTTACTTTTGTAAAAAAACTTAAAGAATCATTAAAAAATTTAGCATCCTTCTATAAGATTTCAATTGTTTTGACTTGTTCTATATTCAAGAAATTATAGATTTATAACAATATATTTTGTTCTGAAATACGATTATTCAAATTTTTTTAATTACCAACGAATTTATTATGAGAACTAAAAAGGGATTTTTTTTAATCTTTTATACATGATTTGTAACATGATAATGTATTAATTTATTTATTTATATAAGAAATATTCATTTTATGAATTTTTTTTATCATCAAAATAATTGGAATGTACCTCATCTGATTGATCCATAAAAAATATTTTGGAATTTTTATTGTAGCATTAACATATGATTCTGATGATGTTAAATATCTACAATCGTTGTAATCACGCCTTGTTTCATTCAATTCTTTCATAGATTTCTTATATCAAATTTTTATTAAAAAATTATTTTATGTCTTCCTTTAATATTTGATTATTGGATAGTCATCCTTTATGTGACCTATAATTTTATATTCATAAAATATCATCTATTTATCGTTTTTACCACTATTTATATCATTATTGAAGGGTATTTTGAATCCTTACAACTTCTTATTTATTTTTTTGACCTTTTGAGAAAATTGAACAAACTGATCATTTGATTTAACTTTTCTTGTTATGTAATCTTATTTGGATTCTTTGGAAATATGTTCAATTCTTCGATTTTAGTAATATTTGTAAGTAATTTTTTTCAGGAATTCATTTACCTTATTGATTATTTTGGGATATTTTTTTATATTTCATTTTATCTCTATACATCATAAGGGTTCTGATGAGATCTTTTATTTTTAAATCATTCACTTATGTAGATTGTCTTATAGCTGTTGAGAATCTAATCCACTTTGGTGTTAATACTCTAATAAATTTCAATTCTCATTTATGATTGGCGATAAAAATTCCTAGAGTGGAAATTTTATTCATGATTTTAGTGTTTCTTCCATTTAGTTGGGTGATTCATTCTCCTTTATTCTATTTTAAAGTATCAAACTTAATTGTGGTTATATCATATTTAAGAGCTTTCACATTATTAGTGACGTCATATTATAGTACTACATTGTTCCACATTTCATTTATTGTTTAACATTGTGATATTAAGTTAAACTAATTTAGTTATAACCCACATGTGATAGAATTCATATCCATGGATATTTGACCATAGTTTTCTTCAGCTACTGTAACTGATGTCTTTCGTTTTGAAGTAGGAATTTATTAAATATTATATTATTTGAGATAAAAATTTACACCAAAATTCATTATATATATAATCATATGATCTTTCCAACCACCATAGTTTTCACCACTACAATACGGAAATCTTTCCCTTTGCATACCTTCTCTGTTATCATCCATGAAATCCTTTCTAAGATAGATATTTGGACTTTATAATTTAACTGTTGGTAACTCGAAAGTCACTTTCTCTAATACCAATTGTTATCCCTTGTAATGAATGACCAAATAACATAATATGGGGATGAAATGAGTTCTTTAAATATTCTTTATAATATAGACCACCCACATCAAAGCATTCATATCCAATTTTCATCATCTATATATTCATCATTTGTTTAAAAAATTCAAAAACAATTATCACATGGTTTTATAATGGTTCAGGTGATAGAAATAACTTTGTCCGCTCCACCAATTATCTACTACTCAAGAAAAATGATTTTCACTAAAACCACTTTTACTGAGGGCTCGCAACCCAGTACAAGCAGTTGCTACATATTACAAAATTCCATGAGATTTAAACTATGCTCACACATTTCAAGACATATTACTGATCTTAAACACTATTAAACTAATTGAAAACATGGTATACATATATAAAATATGTGTGAAATATTTGTAGTTCATAGTCACAAGCAGTAATTAACTATATATGAAGATTTACTCTAATAATATTGAATAAATTAATGTATCTCGAAACAATATTCAGTAAAAATGATAGATCTGATAATATTAGAACTAAAAATATTGATTCATAATATCTAAAGATCTCGGGTGAAAAAATTAGTCAACATATTCTTTTTTTAAATCATCGTTGGCACTTATATTCTCTCTTTTTTGTTTATAAAAATTCATTTTATATGTTTTTAAGCATAATCATGTGATAACACATATGGTCGAATGATCAATGGATGGACTCTAATAATATAGGTAATAGAGATTATCTATACTCACATTCTATATATATAATTTCTTTTCTGATAATGATGTGTGATATTTTATCATTCTTAAAATTTTACTTTTCATGGAATGTATTATTCATTCTAATCTTTCCTTTAATGTATAATCCACATTGTATATACTCAAATTTAAATAAATGACTTATCACATGATTAGATAATTATTCACGATGTTCATTACTATTATATCTTCATAGTATATTAGCTGAATGGACTATTCATCATAGAATGTCTTTCGTATGATAAGGTGATCGGTCTACAACTAGGTATATTTTAATTATCCAGAATAAGATAAATTGTTTCTTTATATCAAATTCTACTGAAAATTAATATTCATATCATAAGAATAATTTCCTTTTATATTCTCATTCTAAATAAAATATATTTCTTAAGTAACTTAGTCAAATATCGTAACATAATGCCTTATGAGATCCTTTATAATTCAGAATCAATATAAATGTTCTTATTCTGTAAGATGTACATGTATGCATTAATACAAGTATTTAATCACATAGAAAAAGATAATATCTAAGAAAAAATATTAAAAAATATGTTTAAATAAAGTTATTGATTATTTCTATTATCAAAAAAATAAAGTTAATAAATATTTGAACATTATACTCTTTATAAAGATGGGATTTATGTTTTTTTGTTTGATATTAACATTGATTAAAATCACCCTACTTGATAGACATGATATTGATATATTGATTTATGTTAATTGGTGTGAATTCAGGCATCATGATAGAAATATAAATTCTATTTATTTATATTTATTTTTCATTCATTAGATAGAGTACATATAATTAAATTCATTGGGAAATTGTGATATTTTCTTTGGTTAATTGTTTATGGGATTCCTTATATGATATTATTATATTCTATATTGACTGTACATATGTTTGTCACAAAAGAACATGCATGTATTATAGACTTTATTTGGGTTCTGGGTAGTACATATGGAGTCATACCATATACTTTTGGGTAACCTATTTGGTTGACCCTTATTTTTTACCCATGTATGTGTTCATGTTCAATAAAAGTTTTTTATGTTTATGATGGTTTCCATTAATAAGGTTTGTTCTTCAATTTTATGAAATTTGGACAAATGGACATCATGAATAGTGAGTTTCTCCACCTCATTTTTAGTGTGATGTGACTGATTAAGATTCCATATTTTGTAAGGTGGTTTACGTAATAAAACCAGTATAACTTGGACTCTTTCGAACGATACATGTTTAGGTATGAGGAGTCCGTAGAGGTGGGATGATAATAGAAAAATCTATTTGTGACATTATCTCTAGTACCCCCATCAATCTTGGTCAATAGGGTTTATTTGGCTGTGATGTATTGGATAAGAGTCATTGATATAATTTGTGACTTAATGTGACCCTCATGAATCCATGTACAACTGGTTGATGGAGGGATATGATGGCACATTCTAGTAGATGTGAAGGGATGACTTCGATGAAAAAAATGGATTTCTTTAACTAGTATTTTGTTCTATATGATCTTAATATAAAAAATTATCAGGTGTTCAATGGTATCCAACATGGTTCAATGACAATGTCTTCCTATCCAAGATGATTTAAATATTTCTCTATTTTTCACCACTAATTGTGGGAAATGAGTCATAAAAAACATGAATTTTCATGATTGTACTTCAACCAAATAGTGGATGATAGTTTTGGATCATTGAACTAATTTTTTATTTTTTTGATCACCATAAACCACTAAAAATAGGGAACATAATTAATGATGAAGAAGTTTAGGGTTGATATCATGTAATCAGTGAACTGACATGTGCCACCCCATAGTATTAATTTCTCAGTATCGTATCCAGAAGAGGAAGTCAAGGATGGAAACCAAGGTTTCTAATAGAATTTACATCATATATAATATTCCTTCAATTCTTCATAAGGAATCCCAATTAGGATCTTGATTTAGAGTGTGGGGTGATGTGCATGAGGTTGGAGTATGGGTTCTATTTCAAGATGCAATTTGTAAACAAATTTAGTGATTTTGTACCATGGTAGGGAAATGGTACCATATACCATGAGGGGTATCTGATAAGAGAATATCATTCTTTATAAAGGTTAGTGAACCTAGGGTTGAACCAAATATATCACATGGTTATGCAGTGATTCTCTATTCGTATCATAACAAGAGAGATGACTTTTTTTTCATGTTTCTTGGAATGTTATAAAAACCAAAAAATATAATAGAGACCATGATTTTTAGTCTATGAACATCTAGAGACATTGATGAAGTTATATGAGGGGATTAAAAATTTCAAGATATCGACTTCATGAACAATTAGTGGATAATCCATCATTTGGGTGCTAATGGATATGTTTGATAAATCGGATCATTATTTCAATAAGGGATTTGAACTTAGTAGATGAGATATGGAAAATCTATATTCAAGATAACATGTGTCATTATATAGAAAATTGAAGTGTACTAATAGACATAGTTTCTCATATTACATCATGGTGTTGGAATTGCATAGAGATGGTGATCGGTACCCAATTAAAGCTAAGTATATACATTCATCCTTAGACTAAGTGGAAGAAAAAAGGATTATCTTTACTTCAGGGGATATTCTATGAGTAGGTATTCAAAAAAAAATTGTATTTTTGGATGATAAAATAGATCTATTGGAGTTTACCTATAATATAAACATCCATTCATTGATTCAAATAGATTCAATTGAGGTTTTTTTGGGTTGGCCTTATCATTCACCACTCTACATTTGTGAGGAACGTGATTATTTAGTTATTTGTATGAATATGATATTGGAAGCCTCAATGATGGGTGAGTTTATTTGGAAAAAATTTGTTATAGCTCAAAATGGGATATTATCTTACATTTACTAAATGATACACCATGTGGAGTTCAGTATTAGTGAAAAAAATTCATTCTAGGTGTCCCTTCTACTAGGGAATATATATCTGAGGCATGGTAAGTTGGAAATGTGGTACATAGGGCCATTTGATATCATCAAATGAATTTTTATGGTGGCATATTAGTAGAATATTTATACATGATATCCAAATATGAAAACCATATTCTATGTGTCTCATATTATAATGTATTAACCCAATTCTATGCATGGGAATGACTATGAAGATGTTTTACTAGAACAAGATTCATATCTTTTGAGTGAAATACTCTGATATTTGACCAATGTGAGATGGTAATTTTGGGAAATGTCATTACTTTTGATTAATTTCAATAATATCGTTAGCATATTTCGGTTGGAGCATGATAATGAAACATAGTCCTTTGGGATATGTTTCCCATGTTGATTGAGCATACCTATGGGGAATATTCTATGGTAAATGAAGTTATGGGGGGGATTCACTATCACAAATCCCTATTTTCATCAATCATTATCATTAATTCATATTTATGTTGGTAATTGAGTTATGTGAGGCTAGTTATTGGTTCTTGGATAGAAAAACATATCAAGGATAGAAATTAGATACATGATATGTTCATGTTGTGAATTCACATTTCTAACATGAAGGCCTTCTGGGATAAATCCATGAATAGAATTTAGTATTGTAAAAAAATTAAAAATTTCAAATTTCTATTCATATCATGAATGGGGGTTTCTTGATTTTATACCATAGGGACACATTTTTTGTTGTATCAATTCTCCCCAAAATTAATCTCATTAATACATAATTTATGCCATGTATATAGTTGGTTGTAATTGATTAAAATAACCTCCCACCTTATATTTTCACACCCATATCCCATACTACTACTCAAAAACCAATATACACTCCATGAGTTTTTTCCCACATATACCCTTCTAATACCCCTATTTGACACATGAACACATATTCAATCTTGTGCACCCAATCTAGTAAGTCCTTCAATGATCATGATCAATTATATCCTATAATCCTAGATAAAAAAAATTACTATATAATTTTTTTGATAGATCTATGGGTTTTCAAAAGATATAAAAATGATTTATATTATCATTGAAAAAATTATCATTGATATTCAATGATTTATTTTTGGAACAACACATGGACCAAGACCATTATCAATTAATGATATTATTCTGTAATTTGATTTTATCTAATGCTTTTGTCATAGAATTAATATTAGAAATAAATCCATGATACCTAAATATGTTAAACTAGTAATGGTTTCAAGATATAGATTTTCATTTGGAAAAGGATTGTTATGGTTTACTTAATTGTAGTTGTTACACCATAGGATAGAGTCTCTTGACTTTAACACATTTCATATACAATTTATTAGAAGGATATTTGGTGTGCATGTGTACACCTACGAGTCATATATTTTATCCTTTACAAAAATGGGTGTGAATATGTATAAATGACCTTTTATTTTATTTCATTCATATGGATAGTTCTGATAATGATAATTATTGACTCTATATAATTGTTATTCTGTCATTTGAATCATATATCATATGTTTTTTTCTTCAATATGCTACAGTTGGGTTTACAGTTCAATCCTAGTGTAATATCCCTCAAGAAGGATGTGTTTGGCATGAGGTACATATGTGTCGGACAATCCATTTAATAAATTATGTTTTATCCATGGTTAGTAATATCCATATCTCAAGAAATATGTGTCGGGTGGACGAATGATTTTCCTTCATGTATGGATTCAAACAAGGTATATTTGATCTTTGAGGAACTAGCATAACATTTTAACATCTGTGACATACTATATGGATATTCTATACCCAATTTAAATTCATGCGATGAACTTGTATATGTTACTAAATTATGTTAATGTTCGTTGGTGGTGTCTTATTGGGTCTTGTACTCCCTCCATATATATGAATTACATGGAATTTATAGATTTCATTCTCACGGATCTCGTGAAAGGGAATATACCTATGAGGGAAAATGAGATGGTATAATGGAAGACACTGATGTTCTAGATGTCAATTGGAATGGATTTTTGAAGATTATAATTTTATATTTCTATATTTCTGTATATTTGATTGGTTTGGAATTTTTTGGGTTTTGTATATTTCATTACACCCTAATAATCCATGGGTTTTTTTGTATATGCTACTACATTGATGGGTATTATTTGATTATTTATTGAATGATTATTTTTATATGACTCTTTATATACACTGATTTTCCCCATGCACTGAGGTCATAGTAACACAATGTTGTTTCATACATCAATTACAAAAGTCGGCAACCTCTTGAATATAGGGAGGAATGAATGATGTCATGTGGAACTCTCTTCTTGGACCCAATGGTTTGGGTGAGGGTGTTACACCTTACATAACCCCTTCTAAGAAACTATAAAAATAAAAAAACACATTAAAAAATCCCCATTTTATAACCCCTCTATTTATATTGGTCTTCATTGTATATTGGGTCATATGATGATGGCTAGATTCCTGTATTTACAATAAGTAATTCTAGTGAAATTTTAAATTCTATAGGTATGTATTATTCTCAATTAAATATATTTAAAAAAATTCACAATTCTATACTACTTACCTACCCATTACATCATGCTGATAATATTATTATTTATATTATAATGATGTTTTGGGTTATGTAACCAACATTTTATATAATTTACTCATTTTCCATACAAAAATGATGATGTATTCATCTCTATGTTGATACTAAATTCATCTCCCATGGCGCTACAAACTAGGGATTCACCCCATGATGGTCCCCAACTACATTGTACATTCTCTGGTGTTGAGCCCCTCGGATGGGACTAGGGATGTGCAGCGTGAGGCCCAGGAGGTTTCTAAGGTTTCTTCCAAGCACACTTTGCCCGTGAGGAATAGTTCTCAATGAACAGGACGTGGAGATGGGAGGTGAGAGGTATTGACATCAATTTCACATGATGTGTCTAAGAATACTAAATCTACACATGACGATGGAAGAACTCTACCTACTAAAATTTTGGGATGAACCACAAGGGTTTCTTGTTCCTCGTATGGGACTTAGGCATATCAGTGTGAGGTCCCGACGACTGTGGTGGGTTTGTCCATGCTTACTTCACCTATGAAGATTGATCCTCAGCTAGTAGTAGATGATGATGGGAAGTGAGCTTCTCCGGCTTCAATGTCAGTTTCACATGATGCGTCTGATTGATTTGGACCAAAACTTATAAGAAGTCAAAAAGATAGTCTAGCGCATCTCAATAATGAAAAAATGTTCACATATAATGTAATATTTATTTCTTATTTAGAAAAAACTCAATGGTAGTTAAAATATTGTTATAGGAATATTATATTATTTGTGACATTTTAGTTTTATCTTACAAAAAAGAGGTAAAATAAAGATATGTTTAGCATGGGTAACCTCACATGGTATCAGATAAAGGTTTAGTATTATTTTTAGTATTTTTCTAGTAATTTTTATTGTATTATAGTTATTTTGGGGGTTTATAAGAGATAAATTTAGTTAAATACATACAGACAATTCTCAATATAGTATAACATACATAAATTTTCATAATGTAGATATTGGGTGGTTTAATCATTATTAAATATTCTTCTAGAAACGACAATTATGTATTGTCTCTAAAATACATGTATTAATGGGTAATGAACATTAAAATTTATGGTGAATATTTTTTTTAAATTCACCCCGTCCATGAAAAATAGGCCTAATAACCAACCTATTTTGACACTATTACGGGTTATGTAGTTGTTATTCATATTCACATTGTGATCAATTGTTAGGGATTTAAATTTAATGTGACTATATAATTTATAATTAGTTATTATAGGGATACTAATAAAAATATATCCATTGAAAACGAATTATTAATTGAAGAATATATATATTAACACATTTATATAAATGTTGAAATTAATGTATCATAGGTTTAAATGAAGGTGTCACTCTAGAATATATCATTGTATTTTGTTTTTATATTCATAAGAACATTTAATATTTTTTATTTTATAATATAAAAAATAGGGATTTTTTATTTTTTTGGGAATGTATCATGGAAAATAATATGTTATGGTATCTCTCTATAAACTCCTTAAGAAGCATATTCTGGATAAATAGTTTCCATGTTATATCTGTGATAGTTTTATTTATATATATCATTAGAAATTATACATTTTTTCATGTATAAATTTTTTATTCCATTAGCCATTATCATGATTAGGTGATAATTAAAATTGCAAGGATATAATTTTTATAGGTGGGGGGAATGTAATTTCCAAATGATTTAGTGTAATGTTAATTTAAAATATATAATATCTTATAAATCATGTTTTATATGAAATTTTAAATAAAAAAATTATTAAATTATTAAATTATTAAATCTTACCACTCTAATTTAGTAATTTAGTGGGATGGTATTAATTAATGCAACCAAAAATGATAAATATGATGAAATGAGAAGATATATAATTTAACAGTATTATTCTTCCTTTTGAACACCACCTGTTTGATCTTGAAAATAAATTCCACTACTAGTGCTTCCCTACAGAATGACTAATATATACTCCAGAAATTATTGTTTGAGAGAAGTATTTTGTGAGAGATTCCCATGCTCATTGTAATCACCATGAGATCCATAAAATATAAACCTATATCCATAATATCCACTAGAGGAGTGCTTAGTGGTAAGAGTTATGTGGAGATCGTGAGAGAT
This sequence comes from Viscum album, assembly GCA_963277665.1. Classification (NCBI taxonomy): domain Eukaryota; kingdom Viridiplantae; phylum Streptophyta; class Magnoliopsida; order Santalales; family Viscaceae; genus Viscum; species Viscum album. The sequence goes on from OY728148.1 coordinate 912,333,140, forward strand.
TTTGTTTGTAAAAACATGTATAATATTATTACATATGTATTAATCAAATACGTTAATTTTTTATATTTACATTATAAATTAACCATTTTACATTTAATTAAAATAAAATGTAATTTAAAATAATAATTATAAAATTAAATTAATATAGATCAATAATTAAAAAGAACATTTAATTTCTAAAAATGAGTTTCCATAAACACATCGAGATTGTATTCTATGTGTTTATTATTATAAAATACTAAATAAATTTTTAATGATAATAATAAATATTTTTCATTAAAAATAATTCATATAGTAATAAATATGAAATATGAATATTATCATTTAATTTTTAAAAATTCAATTTCCTAAAATAAATTGAGGTAAATTTTAAATATCCAATTTTAGTTGAAATTTTTAAATTTTATTATACCTATATAAAAAATGAACATAATTTTTTCATTTATCCTATCAATATTAAAATTTTATTTTTTTTTATAAAGAAATATATTTTATGTGAACATTTAAAATATATTTTTTAATCATACTATCTTATATAAGATTATTAAATAATATTATCATCATATAAAAAAATTATCAACATTATTCATGGACAAAAGTATTTAAATATTAAACTTATTACCGCAAAAGAATTTTTTATTTTATTAAATAGTGAAAATAATGAGAGAATAAAATTAAAATTTATGGCAACTAAAAATACTACAATCATGGGACATTAACCCAAACATATTAAATTTTCTCAGGTGGGAATGAACAATGGTTAGAAAAGATCAAAACCCCATCATTCTGAGGTACGTAAGAGGCAAGTAAATCATCTACATCATTACCCTCATGAAAAGTGTGAATAATTATCTTTTAATTGTTCATTAAATAGTATTATTATTCATCTAAAATGATGTATTGAATTTAGAAAATTGATGATTAATAATTTTAATAGGTAATTAGTCCATTATATCAATAATATACTATTTTTATCATTCTCTTTCATTTTAGTTTTATCAAGATGGAATTCAGGTTTTTAATGATATTAATTACACATAAAACTTATATGGGTAATAATACTCCAATAAATATCATTGAAATCAACAAAAATGAAAAATTTATCAGAAATCCTAATTTTATAGATAGAAAAAATACTTTTTTAAATTATGTATTTCACCCATTATGTGTATTGATATTAACGGTAAATATATCAATAGAATAAATGGTTATTAGTTTTTTCCATATTTTGAATAATAGTTTCCAAATTTGGTAATAATTTTCTCTTAATATTTTTTCATAAAATTAGTTTCCAAGTTAAAAAGTTAATTATTATTGTGAGGTAAAATTTAAGTAAAATTTGCTTAATTGAGGATAAAAATAGCTAAAACATGAAAAAATAACATCTCTAAATGAGTTACTAATATTTTTCTTAATGAAAATATGTCTTCACTCTAGTATTTTTTTTACTTTTTAATCTAATATCCATGTTAAACATGTGATCATTTATTATCTAAATGTTAGGTTTATAAAAATTACATTCACTTCACTTAAAAAGGTGTCATAAAAACCCCCTTAAAAACATTATTATAATTATAATTATTCTTTAAATACTAAAAATTTTACATCATAAATAATTAGATTCCACTTATATACACCTTGAGTGAAAAAATATTATCCAAATTCCTCACTTTTCATGAATTATTTCTAGAGTAATTCAAAATTCATAACATAAGTATTAATATCCCTTGAAAAAATTTCATCATTTACATATATCCTAAAAAACTACCATACCCAATATGAAAGGATATCATCAATATCATTAATATTTTCATATTATTTATTTATTTATTTTATAAAAATTAAAAACCTTTCACTGAAATTCCTTACTAAAGGAAAACATCGTTATGACTATTTGTGGATGAAAACCTCCCTGAATGTTGTATCTTATATTTAATAAATGACTGAAATGTATAAATAAAAAATTATTATGTAATATGTTACATATAACATGATTATGATTCTTATATTTAATAAAATTTCCTACCATTATCCCATTACATAAAAAATGATACATTTATTCCCATTCATGTGTAATTTACTACCTCCATAATGTGATGTATTTAATTTTCCATATCTGTAGTATATTTTTTTCATTCTTTAAACATCATTAAATATAAATCACAACCATTATAAAATCCATATAATATAATCATTCTCTGGTAATAATAATGTTTTCCAAAATAATCGCTTTCAAAACAATATTCACCCATCGATTATTACTTGATCTTGTTTGGGTTGTTGTAACCACCTACAATAAAAATGATATAAACTTCCATCATATATGGAAATTAAAATATAAATAATGGTATTATTGGAAATATTTTATAAAATAATATTTTTATGGATCATTAAAATTTATTTTTTTATATTATAATATTATTAATAAACCACCTTAATTTATTAAAACATGCTAAAAAATCATAAACAATTTTATATTAATGAATAACATTAATACAATTTAATGAAATTATGAAATTATATGTAATTATAAATATAATAATCATGTAACATGGATAATTAATATAATTAAATTGTAATAAAAAATTTGTATTAACATCAACACTTTAATTCACGTGTGAGACAATCAATATCATTAACATCCGGTGCTAAAAATAAATATAAAATAAAAAATAAATGTGTAATAAATGATTATAATTATAGAATTTATATTGTTTTAAATTTTAATAACAGATATAAAAATTTTATGAAGATGTTTATCTTTATGATATTGGATATTAGATAAATTTCTTAGGACATTAGTGTAAAGATAAGGGTTTATTTTAACAGAATATTCTTTTTTTTAGACAAGTATTGTATTATATTCATACCAAATTTTATATTTTCTATATACATCCAATTCAAAATTTATATATTTATTCTTTATTTATTAATTTTATTTTATGTTTAATAATATTTTCAGTCCTTTTAGTTAATTTGCGTTTAATGTTACAAAAAATTAATGGTCTTTTATAACACACTTTTCTATTTTGAGTTAAAATGATTAATCTTGAACCCAATTGTTTTTTAGATTATTTATTTTAACCTATTAATGTATAAAATCATAATTATAATATCTTCTATATATATTTATAGTTAATTCTCTTAAAAACCTTTCTAGTGGATTATTAATTCACTAAAATGATATTAATGAGGGGTTTTTTCTTTACACATCATCATTTCTAGAGTCATAATTATTATTTTTTGACTTTGTTTTTAAAATATTGACATATTGTATCCAATATTGAGGTTTTATTTTATTTCCACCTTTTTTTTTAAAATCTACAATGTATCCTAAAAAATAACTTATTTGATGTATTAAATCATTTTCAAATTCCCCATTATTAATGATTCGTTTTTAAAATGTAATTTTGAAACAAATTACTATTCATCACCAAAAATGAATATTATAAGTTACTTCTAACATCCTCATCTATAAAAATGTAAAAAAATTCAAATAATCATTTATTTATTTCCTTCAATTTTCCAATTAAACTCAAAAGGTATTTCTTCATTTAATTATTATATATTTTTCAATAAATCCTAGAAAAACATTATAAAATCCTTTCTAAGGTGGATAAATTTTTTGGTATCAAAGGGTCTAATTATTGAAATAATTTTATCTGACAACATTTGGAAATATTATGAATCCCATTATAATTCCATGGTTTGTTATTTATTATATTAATGATTTATTTAACATGCTTCATGTATATATGAATGATTTTTCAGTTGGGTTATGTACCATCCTCCAATTCATTAGTTAAGGTTTTATATCTTATGAGATAATAATGGATTTTAGATTATGATATTAGAGTCCAAAATGGGATAGGGGTTATGATAATCATGTCAACCTCAGAACATGACTTATAATATCTGAGTGATCAAAGAACTATGTGGTATGAAACTTGAGTAAAAAAAATATTCCTTGATTTATGATAATTGAGTCAATAATGGACATCAAATCATGACACTCGAGTATCTAATGGGAGGTTATTTATGATACTAGAGTTGTTAATGGGTCATATAAAGTAATTATTGATCGATAATATAATTGTTTGTAGGATTTACATTACCTTACTTGTATATGATGTTTTAATATGATTATTTTTTTACATATGTTTTAATTCTGTTGTGATTCCGTGAAATTAGACATGATAATAACATATGCAAATTTCTATCCTCCATGGCTCATTTATATTATCTTGAAATAATATATCATGATATATTATTATTAATTAGAGATTACATGGATATTTATAAGGAATTGAGGAAAATATAAATTGTTTTATATTCATTTTAGTATGATAATTATTATATGATTTTTTTTATCTAATACTTAGTATATATCATGGGATGACGTATTTATGAGTTTTCACCATTAAAATAATTTAAGAACACCCTTTTCATACATTAAAAATCATCTGGTTAAAAATATGAGTATAACATATGCTAGGTATATAAGAGAGTCATTTTTTTACAAAAATATACGGATATGTCCACAAGTGTCATAAAATATGTTTCATATATAGATAATCCACAACGAAACCAATACATTTGGTTATATAAATTTGAGAATATTTATTATATCTAATGTTTAACATATTAATGTGATATTTTATAAAGAAAAATTTAGTATGGGTTGCGTAAAATATAGTATAAGACTACTATTCTTCCAAGGTTTGTTAATAGGGAGACCTCCATGATTTCAATATATTCCAAACTGAATCCCAATGATTACATCCTTAAATTTAATATTATCTTATCTATATTGATACATATAATACAAGGAATATTGAATACATTGGGATAGTTCATCTCATTATAGTGAAACTAAAGGGAGAGTCACACATCCAGTATTTATATAATTATGTTTCTCTATTTCTAGATCCATATAATATATACATCATAAAAATCTGTTATTTTATAATATAAATATTGAGGTTCCCAAAAATATGATGTAATGATGATAAACGTGGCTAAATTTGAGTGACTCTTCAACAAATTTTCCTATAAATTACACACTATGATATGATTGAATGAGGACCCTATCAAACATTTAATCGAAATCTCTACAATATAGATTACATGAAAATGATAATAGGGGAAACATTTATTTTTTACAGGATTTGTTCCCAATTTAGGTGTCTAATTTTCAATATGGGTATGATCATTATAAGGCATATATTTAAAGACCATATCATAAGTGGCTATAATGTTAGGGTTATCATCTTGAATCAAATGATATCTGGTGAACATATTAAAATTATCTCCTAGTTTTTTATTGTCACTCAATATGTTTTATAGTATGTCCCACTATTTTAAAAATGATTACAATCATGTAACAAGAATGATCACTTTATCTATTGGATAATATTGATACATGTTTTGGCCTTCATCTCAGATTACATGTTTTTAATAAACAACTTCTACTTTAAATATGAACTAAATTTTCATTCCTTATAATGAATAAATGTAATTATAATATTCACTTACTATATCTCATAAATATTTACACATTATTATGGGTCATAACATTATACATTCCTATCAATTCTATAATTAAATAGTTTTATAGAATCTGATGAATTTAATATTTTCTTCAGAAATAATATATTATTTCATTTATTTTTCAAATTATACCTAGACACTATGATATACTATTATTTTAGTTGTTTATAATCATCTTAAAGAGCCTATTTAATAACATTTCTTCTCTTAAACTCAATTTTTTTAGAAATTTCTTATTAACTATTCATTCACTCGTGAATCTCTTATTAAATATTGTTTTCAAAATTTTAATAAATAGAATAGTATTGACGTAAATATATATATATATAATATTTTATTAAACTGCTCAACTCTTCTATGAACACCAGATAATGACCTCATCAATATATATAAAAATATGGAAACAATTATCTTTGCAACATATATTAATATTTTCTAGAGTCATGACTTTTGACATGTTATATTCATTTTGTGATATATATATATATATATATGTATATCAACTTAATAAGTTATAAATGCAGAACACTAAATATTTTTTAACTATGATGCTTTTTATTTTTTTACATAATATAATATTTAATAATTTTTTTTAAAGTAATATTATTATTGAGCTTCCATTCTTCAAGACATTATTAATGGTAATGATTTGAAATATTCATTGTTTTAAATATATATAATATATATACTCTCTCTACACATGTTAATATCATGATCATGTCAATTCAACTACATTATATTCTTTAAACATCTTTATTATCTTGATTAACCATATTTATCTCTTCTATTAATATATTGAATCACATAGAAGAACCTAAGGCTTCTTATTTTCTTATTATAACTCTAAATAATGGTTTATCCTTCTTAATAATTTCTATTAATATGTAAAATTTTGGAACAATGTCATATATAGTAATTATGAATTATTGTTTCTAATATTCTATGATGATTGTCACTTTGAAAGGTCATCATAGAATAATATAATCAATTATTAAAAATTTTGATTTAGTAATACCTTTTACATATCTAGTATATACACATTATGTGTGTTTATAGTAATTTTTATAAAGTATTTTAAATATAAGGGTTAATATTATTTGATGTGTAACATCCATAATAACTCAACCATGTCTTTAAAAAATTCATATTTGTGAGATATCTTGACAGGTATATTCCATCATCAATTGATAATTATCAATTTTTTAATAATTATCCATAGAATTTTCTTTTGGTTCATGAACATCGGTAAACTAATACTATATATAAAAAACACTAGTAAAAGATAATTAGATCCTTTACATCTTCAAATTTTATCATCAAAATATTCCATCCATATTAATTAATTTGAAATAAATAACACCATCTTAAATTAATTCAAAAAAAAACATGATCACACATAATATTGAGAATGAAAAAAAGACATAAACAATTATCCTGTTTCATCCACAAATAGCCCTCAAATTATATATATATATATATATTATAACATATATAATATCTCTACATAACAATATATATAACCCCAAATAGATAGAAAAATTTTCAACTATATGAATCAATCTTAATGTTTATAAATTCATAATTTAATCCCCAAAACATTCATAATATCAAAATGTGAATTTAATCCAATACCATTCTCTTTAGCTCAATTTTCAACAAGACATTTATTCCAAACTAAAATATGTTTCCACATTAAAATTATATATTTGAAAATATAATAATTGTCTTCCAATATTTCTTATCATATCCACACATTTAAATATATAACCTCGCATGATATTTATAGAAAAAAGTAATCATATGATATATAAATTCAATTTATACATATCTCTCAACCCAAATTCATTCAACTAAAAAATAATATATAAATATATATATATATATATATATATATATATATATTTAATAGTAGTGTACTATTATAAGGGAAAAAATATATAGCAAAAAATCAACAAAAATTAATTGAATTAATAGAATTAGTGGTTAGTTGATTATATAGATATAATTCCAAAATGAATATGGATGTGTCAATTATAAAAAACTATAAGTTAATAAATGTGAAGAGTATATATATTTTTTTAATGGTGGATTTTATTATATTTATTTCAGGATTGAAATTGATTTTTAATAATCACGTATATGTAAATCCAAATAATATTATATATCATAATCATTAATAAAAGAGATAAAATAAACTGTAAAGATGGATGAGGTGAAATGAAGTAGGAATTTTATAGGTTGATTTTGAGGTTGTGATTAATAGTGGTTTAATATTGAAATTGGAATGGAAATAAATGTAATTTTCTATAGGTGTAAATAATATTTATGATATTGTTTAGATAATAAATATCATATATAATTTTATATTTTTATTTGGAACTGAAAGAGTCATATAAAATTAATGAATATATTTAAAAAAACATTATGTGTAATTATATAAGATAGTTTTTATAAAAAACATTGTAATAATATATTAATGAAATATATTAAAGTTTTTTTTTAATATATGACCTTTTAAAAATCCACCATATACGTTTAAACACTAGAATTATCTATGTTTAAGTCAAAAAAACATTTAAATAAAACATATAATATGATTTTATGGTTTAAATGATTTAATAAAAATTTATAATTCAATAATGTAAATATCATAATACATTACATGATGACTTTTAAATAACACAATCATAAATGATGCATCATATTTAATATATTTTGTAGTAATTATATATAAATGCCTTATATAAATGATCAAATGTTATATCAATTATATGATTAACTAAGAGATTATTGTGATGTAAATATTATGTGTAATAGAAAATCAACTCCTCTGAATCCCACGTTATGTATAGATTATAATGTAATTTTATATCATAATATGTTATTATCATGAAATAAATTCGTGGAGTTTCCATGATTTCAAAAAATATGGAATATAAGTTTTGGTATATCATTATCAATAGATAGGGATTTTTATAAGTAAAATTTGTCTTAGAAGTGTATTTATAAAAATTATGTTATCAATCAAGAATATAATTTTGTGAATAATCAATCCTTTCAATGATTTGATTTTTTCTCATGTGTTTTTGCTGACATGCTCAAGTCCTTGATCTTTTTATAACCATTAAAAAAAATCTCAAAGAATTTGATATTGATAAATTTCATGATAAACTCATTTTGATATGTATTTTTAGATTTCTTATATATAGATACTAATTTAATGTTATTTGTATAATTTATTCACATGGGGAACCCTATGTTACGTACACTTAAAATTCAAAAGTGGGATTCATAATTAACCATTATTATGATCAGAAATTTTCTTTCCAAATTATGGGTTATAGTTTTCTTACTGGTTTTGGATTAATTACATCCTCTAATTTTAGGGGTTGTTTACTTTTCTATTATACTCCATGTGAAAATGGAAGACAATACTGAGAATTATATATTTCTCATATTATCTAGACATTAGTTCATCATGTCCTCTCAAGAACACCAATTAATCATTTTTTATATCTACATAAGATGAACATTTAACCCAAATATCTAATATTATGAACTAAAAGAATATTTTTATGAATGTAAACCTATTTTAAATTCCATAATTATTTCTCAAACGAAAGTAAAAACATCTAAATGTTCTATTTTTTATGATTTTTGGTAGTGTAAAATTCGTATAGAGAAAATGAGGATACAAATAAATAATTAAACTATTATTCATCAATTGGATAATTATTTTTTACTAAAATTGAAATTTAATTTTAAAAAAATGTATAATACTTGGCATTGGTAACTATATGGATGATATTCAAAACATGAAGATCATTATACCAACTAAAAATCAAAAATCACATGAGTATTTAGTATTCCATAAAGTGGAATCTATTTGGAATCCTAATGAAGGGAATAACATTATTTCCCAATTGATAAGTCTATATGATTAGGAGGGTTGAAATCAACATGATCATGATTTAACACTTTTGTAGTGAAACAATTTTTGAGAATTAATAATATATGGGAATATTTACATTCCCATTACCTGTAATGTAATGGAGATAACGTAAATGAGTCATGCACCCCAGGTATATGATACAATAACAATGAAACAAGATTTTGTTTTAATCCATGATGAGGGGTATGTTTTGAGGGATAAATTGATATATATTTATAATTTTAAATTGTACAATCAACAAGTTACAAGAGAAAAAATTGTTATAATTTTTAATGATAACCTTTATAGAGGAATGTTAGGTGAATTTATAGATTAATTTAATGGAAGGAAAAAATTATTTGTTCATGATGTGTGAAAATATGATATATATATATATATATATATCCATGATGTTGATAAGTTTAATGGTATCCCATTAGATAATATTTCTATGTAAAAATATTAATATCTCTCTAGTCCCACAAATATATATATATCATGATCAAGATGATGGAGTTTTATAAATTTTTTATCTAAAGAAGATTAAACTATGGAGAAGTTATCCAAATTTTCAAAATATAATGTCTAAATGAAACTCTAGGTTTGAGTAAATATTTTATGAAAATATATCCAAAATGGTGGTGAATAAGAAATTTATAGATTCGAATCATGTTGATGTTAATCTCTCAATGTATTATTATTAATACATTAAATACTATTATAAATCATGTTATAGTAAATATTAAGATGTAAGGATATTTGTTGACAAATAAATTTGAGTTAATAATAAAATGATCACTAATATTGATAATGCATTATGAACTAATCCAATAATGTTTTATAAATACCTTAAATGAGAATGATTTTTTTAGATAATTGTTCGATGAATTATTATTATTATTTTTTCATTTAATTGACTTTGTTATTATATGGTATTGTTTGATAATGGTTTCATTTAAAATTTATTCTATTTAGTGATGTTTCTAGGTGCACTAACTTTAGATGTGTTTTATCATTTATTCATATAATATTTATATTAGAGTCTTGTTTTGAATCTATAGTTGTGACATATCATGGTTAAATTGTATAACTAATGAAATTATTTTTGGTTTGGGATTGGTTCATACATATCGTCCTATTGTGTCATGTTCATTGTATTATTATGGTCATGAATTCAATCTAGTTTAGGTGCTTATATTATTCCTTTTTTTTATTTTGAATGTTACATTAGATGGAGGATTACTATATATAGGATAATCATGTTTCTATTTTGATGAAATTTATATCCACTATTTTTAAACAATTTCAAGGTATATTATTTGATATAATGGGTGAATTTATATGAAATTGGAATCATACTATGCCTACAGACCATAATTGTATAGCTACTCCAAATATTTGGATATGAATCTATTGGAAAAAGTTATAAAATGATGTTGAAATTTTGTGTTGATCCTGAATCAAGATATTTTTGTAGATATTTAGATCTAATGAATGGATACTAGAATTTACCAATATAGATCATATGGTAGACACAGTTGTGAAATTATACATTTGTGTGGTATTTGTTTCTTGTAATATCATTTGGTATGTGTTCCTTTTAATCCTTCACATTTTCTCTTACACATGCATTTCTTAATAAATTTATCATGCTCCATACATTCATTTATAAAAATCTATGGATTGAATATTTTTTTCCTATATTCAGTATTATTTAAATTGTATACTATTTGTTGATAATATATATAGAATCTAAATAAATGTAAAAACAATAAATATCATAAAATTATTCATTTGAATATGTTAAATAATTTCTATTGTATTTAATTTTTTTCACATCATTCACATTAAATGTCTGTATATGTCATCACACACATATATGAGTTTGTATTAAATGTTATTTATTAAATTTTTTGACCACTATATAAATATAATAAAAAATATATATTTTTTTTTTTAAAATAATTAAATATTAATATTAAATTAACAAATAATGTATAAATTTCAATATTAATATATATAAAGAACCATGAAGAATTTAATTTAAATTAAATTTTTATTATATATATATGTGTGTGAATTTATGATTATGAACTTGGAAGAAAATTCTATTTTTATCTTTGAGTGGACATAGATCATTAAGATCACTAAGATCAGAGTCTATATATTCTTATAAATGATATTGGGATAAACTATTTTAATGAAGAAAATTATTCATATTTAGATAAAAATGTAAAATATTAAATATATTTGAATCTATTCATGGTAATAATATATAATTAAATTTTTTGATAAAGGCTGGAAAATATTATATTTATGATTTAAATAACTATGCAGAATAATAATGATTGTTACCATTGTTAAAATGATATTTATGAATTGTTAATGTATATGATTTGGTAAAAAAATTATTAATTAAGAGATCAGTTTTTGTTTATATAATTTATTAATTTCATTCCTCCTTAATTCTAACAGTATTCATCAATTTTTACTAATTAAAATACCACATTCATATCTCTCATTTGATCTATGAAATTGGGGGGATCTTTATATAGTATTTTCTATTTTTATTGAAGGTGATCCCATATCAAATTCCTCATCCCCTAGTATTTTATAATTTATCAATGTTAGGGGTTAAATCATGTTCAAGTTCTTTTGTATTTCATTTTAAGGTTTTGATTAATCATAAATAAACACTCTAAATATTAATAAATTTTCATTGGATTGATAAAAGAGTCAACTATGGTGTTAATATAATTATTTTATTGAAATTTTATTGTATTCCATTCTTATTATTATGTATACATGTTTTAAAAAATATATTAGATGATTTTATTTAAGACAATGTTAAAGATATTTTGATTTGTTAATTAGAAAAACTACTAGGAGATGTGTTGATAAACTTAATATACATGGAAGAAGTTATAAAATTGATGTTAGATAGGTGGGATCACACATTTTAGATATTTTGAGATAAATAACATATAATTATATATAATAAATAATTTTTTTAATTTGTACAATTATATTATATTTATTCTATTAATGTATACAAGTTTCAATGATTGGAAGTCTCTCAAGGTAATAGTTAATCGCTTCATAGTCCATTACTTATTTAATTGTAGTTATCATAGATGCATATAAGAGGGCTATAGAAGGCATGAAATTAATGTATATTATAATTCTGGAAGAATATGGAATGAACATCATTTATTATTTACACCACATTTTTAGTTTTTATCGATATGTACATGGTGGGTTTACAGTATATAGATTTAAGTGGTTAAATATTTAAAAATTGAATAATTTTTTATAAATAATTATCCCATATGTTTTAAAAGTGTTAATAAGGATTACACAGCATGTAACTCACCTATATGACATGATTATAACGATTCAGATCAATCAGGTTTTCCTCAAACCCTACAACCTCTCTCTCATTACAGGTGCTAGATGGTGCTACTAAGGGGTATTTTTGGATTCCTTCAATTAGGATTGATCAGTGTATTCTTATTATTAATCAATGGATTCCTTCCATCGATCCCTGGTTAGTTATCTCCTCATTGTCATCTATATCCTTCCATTCTTATTTGGAGTTCGCTAAGGTGATTTGGTTTTGTTTGTTATGTGTTTATGATACGTTTCGACAATCTTCTCTTATGGTGTAGGTTGATCTATATTTTCTTATGACGTGGTATTGTTTTGTAGGCATATCTTCATCACTATACAGTGAGAAGCATGATAAAAAATATTCCTTCATGAATGGGATCATAGTTCTAACCATATTAAAATGCCACCTATGGAAATAAAATACTATTTTCACACCTTTGGGATGATAGTAAGGGTTGGGATAAAGATATAAATAATTATAATGTGTAAATATGATGTGTATGGACATTTATTTTATGTTTTTTTAACTTATTATTTTTTTGATGTACTTATGCTTGAAGATTTCAAATTCTATGAATAACATCTGTTGGAATCCTTTATTTCATTTGTATTGATATAAATGATTGATCATGTAGTATTGTGGGATGATTTCACCCTGAATAAATTTTTAAATAACAAATATTTGTATAATAATTTTTTTCCATTGGATATCAAGTTTTTTTAAAAAAATATATATACTAATATAATGAGGTAATGTTATTGAGCCCCTAAATAAATGAGTTTTTGGGATATGTTGTTGTTGAGTGTGGGTGTTATGATTTTGGTGGATTTTTGTGGGATGTGGTTGTCGTGAAGTGATGTTTTCTTAAAACCTTGGTTTTTGTGGTATGTGTGGATGTGATGCGATTTTTGGTTATCTTAGATGTTATGTGGGTAGTTTTTTTGGGTGGAACATATGTTGTGGAAAATTTGTTATGGTGAAATTGTTGTGGTATATGGAATATTATGTTATATGGTGGATGAAATGTTCTTTTTTTGTTCTAATATGGCTTGGAAATGTGACATGATGATTGTGGTGGATGTGTGGTGTTGTGGAGATATTTGTGTGGTGTGGTAGTGTCAGTTTCCCATGTAGTTGTGGAATAAATTAGAATATTGAATGAAATTAATAGTTAAATGAGTTGGAAATTAAATAAAATTCCGTAGAAATTGTCATGTCATCAATGTATTAAATATAATTTAATGAATTTAATGAAAGGTGTATTTTAACATTAATAGTCTAATAGATAAAAGTTGGTGAAATTGTATGATGAAGTGGAAAATTTTCTGTGGTAGTTGTGCAGTGAATTCCATATAGTATTGGAATTAGTTTTGATGGTTGATGTATGATATGTGGTTGTAATGTGGTGTCTTGTATTTTTGATAACGTGGACCCTTATCATGGGTATTGTGCACTATATCTATATCATGTATATTTATGTTATTATATATGCTCTTAGTCAGAGTAGGATAATACTATAAATTCTCAATGGTTCTGGGTTCTGGGTGTTTTACCAAACATATTGGATGGTAGTAATATGGATGGATTGATATGCCCCCCAATATTCCTTCTTCAGTGACAATTTTTCATTGGTTTTTCCATGCGATTTTTGACTTCTTGTCTTATGTGTCTTCAGGATAAGATGTGATGTGTGGTCCATTGTGTCTTCTGGATGACTTGTGATTTGTGCTCCCATGTGTAATTAAGATGAGATGTGACGTGTGGTCCAAGATTACTTTGTGATCAGATGTATTTGTGTGTGATGTGTGACCCAGGTCTCTATGGGGGAATGTGATGTGATTTGTGGCACAGGTGCGCGTGGGAATTATGTGATGTAGTATGTGTTGAAGGTATGAGAGCATAGGACGTTCTTCATTAGTTCATGGGAGAGGAATATTATGGGGGAAGAGGTAGCAAGAAACCATTAATTATTATAATCTCAATATTATATTATTATATTGAATGTGTGATTTGGTGTGGGATCCATGGTAGGTATAGATTTGGATATTTTACTCATTTTGGTGTTTTTGGTTCTAATTATTTTTCACTGGTGTATTAGAATTTTCTTTTTCACATTTCCCCAAGATGCCTTGTTTATGTCCATAATAAGTATTCATGTTATTATAATACTATATATATAAAATATATTCTTATTTCCAAAATAAATTTTTGGACTAAGCTATATATTACAATCTATGTTACAGTTTTTGTTGAGTAGTTTTCATAGATTATCTTTTTAGTGTTTACATTAGATACTTTTATATGTAATGGTTTTATTTACACTGCCATTGTGGTATTGTTTTTTTATTACATTTATATAGCCTTTTAGAAATTGTTTTGGTTTTTTTATTCTCTCTCAAGATACTATTCATTTATAGTGGGTAATGTATCCCATATTGTGACATATTCTACACCCTAGGTGGTAGTCACCACCCTGGGGCTAACTAGAGGTGATACCTGAGGGTTATTTTCAATATCCCTTCATTGCGAAATCATTAGTTGAAGGGGTATATGACACAACATCATGTTAAATTCTTATACAAAATATTTTTACTAAGTTTAAATAATATAACAAATAAGTTAATTAATAACTTATGTTGTATTGGATAATTATATGACCTCATTTTATTTTGATACATGTATAGGTTTTCTTGACTCGATAATTTTTATTCAAATATAAAATGTTTTAAAGGATTTTTATTTAAAATATGTATTGTTAATGATGGTGGGATACAAAATGGTTTCATTCTCTTGTGTATCTTAATAATATAATGAGCAGTTTTCAAAATGATTTTACATAAGATACATGTACAACACATTTATGAGTTATCTTATTATTATATTAAATTATAGAATTTAGTAATTATATATATAAATTGGTTTTAGGTATGTCTATTAAAATGTAGTAACTATATAAAAATATATTTTAGAATTGAGGTTATAATGAAAATGAAAAATGTATAATTATATTAATTATGATTTTTAAAAATAATTTTTTTTTAATATGGAAAGAGATTTTTTTCTACATGAATATCATAATTCTATAGGGAGAAACAAATTTATTTATATTATTGATATGTTAAATGTTTATTTGTTGTGAAATTTTCTTAGAGTTTTTTACTTTTCTAAAATTGTATGGTTCGCTTTTTTTTCATTTTATATTTCAAATGTGTTTGTAATTTGTATAACATGTATAAATAATTGATTTTTCATCAATATTAGTGAAATGTGATTCCCAAAAAAGGTATCAATGGTTTAGCTTTTGGGATGGAAGTCCATGTTTTTATGTACTTAATTGGATATTAAAATTGATTTTAATGTAAAATTGATACATTATGGTTTTTGAAAAAAAAATTTGTTTGAAGCATTAATAATTAGGATGAGTATTAATAGTGGGTTTAATAATGATGCGTGATTCAAAATTCAGAGAGAATAATATGGTACACTATTTGGGATATAATATAGGGTAATCGCATTTTTATACATTCATATGTTGAAATATTATAAATCATAGAAAGAATACAATTCCACCCCTTATATTTTTTTTTATTTTTTACATTGCTTTTCACCAAAATAGAAATTTGATAAGGGATTTAATTGGGATTCATAGTAATATGTAATAATGTTGCTTTGACGATGAACTTTTTCTGGTTCAAGGTATGTCTTGTGATGTTTTAATATATTCTCTTGAGATATCATTAATATTTTAAATTAGATCAGTTTTGAGGGATTAAATAATGACTTTATTGAAATTCGTTTCAGTCACATATTCATACACCGGTAAGGAAACACATCAAATATGAATATAATATTAATGGACATAATGATAATTTCTATGGTATACATATATAATTTTTATGGAATTACATATGAATATAACCTAATTGATGAATGTGTGTAACATCATTAAAAAAATTGTAAAAACGAGTAATAGTTGACGTAATGTATAACTTATATATAAATATCTCGAAACTATGTCATTAAATAATCAAAATAATCATCAATTATTATCAAGACATAAAAAATATATATCAAAACGTTTCTGTACAAATGTGAATAAAAGTGATGCTTTCATTACTATGGAGACTCCAACCCATCTAATAGCAAGTATTTTATTGCAGTCTAGATTTCAATATCATCTATCAACTATTACATATGATACGAATAATAATAAGACTGAAAAATTAATGTATACACTTCTATGGGTGATCCATAATATTTAGTATGTTTTCATAAGTAGTAAGGAAACACTAATAATCACGTTTTATATTTTTGTATAATTAATATATATTTATTTAACTAAATTAATACTAAGAACACATTGAGATCAAGTAAATTAATATTTATAAGTAGTTATTATAATGATTCTCATAACACCCCATCATCCTACTCAACCAATAATGATGAATTTATATATTTATATATAATATTTTTATTTCAAAATGTCTCATCGAATTACATCATTACTTATATCAAAAAAATTCTCACAACACTATCCAAATATAATTTCATCGGAAATAGTCTTTTTATAGTTCCCATAAGTTACTAATTTGGTCAACATGGACCCCTAGTAATAAATGTTTCATTAAATCCCCCACCTATGTGTATGACCCTTGAAAAATTTTAATAACTTATATAAATACAATTAGTTCATGTTTCATCCCATCATAGGTTTTCTTGTGTAGCCATTCAATATGGATTCACCATCTATTTAGACATGGGATGTAACACTATTGATAATATGAATCTATAATACTACCATTTCATTTAGTGTGCCTAGAAAACCGATTTTTGGGTTGGATGTATGTATTTTTTATTCATTTTTTACCTTTATATGAATATTCTATTGAATAAAGTGTTAAAACAGATGGCTAAATTATGAGTTATCTAAATATGGGGATAGTGTGTAAAGATTTTATAAAATGATCTTGGGTATCATCAGTAACCTATACCAATGAAATTTTGGTGATAAAATAAATATGTGTGTGTATATATATTATCTCTTATAACTCTCCTTTATTAATTTTTGTTCGGTCAGTAAATTATAGGAAAATATTATTTACCTTTATCCCAAATCAGTGGATTTTAATGCTAATCATATCTATAGTGAAATGTCACAAATAAAAACTATTGATAATTGATATGTCAGAATATCAAAATTAATTGGAGTAATAAGGAAAACACACTACCAAAAAATGATTCATCAAATATTCATATTAATCAACTCATATAATAATCCACAATAATATAGTATCATTCTAATCGATTTTTCATAACCATTAATTGTAAAATAAAAAATAACTATTCTAATTGGATTTCTCACTTCATTGAGTAACCATAATATTAATATCAATATATAAATTTTATAATCATATTAATATTAATTTTGGTTATCAAAGTATCCATCATAATATTCTTAGATCATTATTTTATTTTCATCACATCAAAAAAAGATAAATTCACTAATTGAAATTAAAAAAATCATAGCATTATTTTTTGGTCGCATTACCATAATAATAAATAATTTAATAATTTTTTATGATATAACGATGTTTATACTATATAATTTACAAAATAAAATTTTTCATCTTCTTAATAATTTTTATTCACAATATAATTCATTTCATCTATCAAGGTATTTATTATAAGTCATCTAAATCATTTATAATTATTCTCTATAACTCTCCCATCACTAGAGTTTTACATAATAAAAAAAATTTGTGGTGTTTTTTAACTATTTTTAAAATAAAATAACATTAACATACCATTATCATCATTTATATTTATATTATATATAATAAATAATATAAATAAATATAAATATATATTCATCTATTTCACTAAATTAAAATTATAATATCAAAATATAATTTAATATGTCTATTTAAATTATTCTTATCATTTATAAAAATAATTTTAGTTATTCTATAAATAATCACATCATCATATAAACCCCACACCTTATATTATTTATTTATATATCAATAAGTTAAATATAATATTATAATTTAATTATTAAGAAATATTTAATGATATTTTTTTTATTGATCATTGATAAAATGTATCATTAATTATTGTATTCATTTTCCTTATAATTAGTTTATTCATCAATAAAATTCCATGAAATCGTTTGATACAAGTAGTGTAATTTTAATTAAATATAAAATAATCATATTTAGAATATATACATATATATATATAAGATGACGTTAATAATTTAATATGTATATACATTCATTCCATGTTATAAATATACATTCACACAAATGTTTAGTCATTTTCCATCATTTTCTGCTAATTTCAACCTCATAAATAATGATTAAATAAAATTTTATGAAAAATTATATTTATTCCAAAAATATTCTTTAAAAAGAAATCTAACTAATTTGGAAACCATTCCATTTAATTTAGGAACATAAATTTTTTAAAATGGAGTACTATTTAGTTTTAAAAAATTTGTAAGAACACGTCATTTTAATGAGATATAAAAATAATTTATAATTTCATATGCCTGAGGTCTATGCTATGGATCATAATTTTCTACCACATACAGATCATTACATATACAAGGAATTATAATGATATCTATATTATAATCATAATTTAAATTTGATGTCATGATACAGGGTTGTAAATTATTATTATAAAATAATAATAATAATAATAATAATAATAATAATAATAATATATTATCATTATTTTGTTATTACATAATATACAATAATAAATATGTTATATTTTTTGTAATATATATAATATGTTTTTTGTGGTGTCTTACCATCTATCACATAACTGATTACCACATTTTTCTTATATATATATATATATATATATATATATATATATATATAATGAGTAAAATTTCTTAAAGCATATCTCGACATAAACACATAAAAATATACATTTTTTTAATATTATTTGATTATTTATTATATATATTTAATAAAAAATAATATTTAAATAAACTCAGAGATTTTTTAAATATCATGATTTTTAAATTCATTTATTTATCTTCTATTTATTCTTTGATAAATTATCCATATTCATAATGTTTTTGTTAAAATTCATAGAGAATATTATTTTATTCAAAACATAATTCTAGAATTGCATTATGATATTTAAGAAGAGATATCGTAAAGTCCATACTAATATAAAGGGTTATGAATTAAATAATAATATATTAATTATTTATAAAATATTATATAACATAGAAGAAACCTGGGAATGTTTTATTCCTTTTGGTTGTATCATTTTGTATGATATATTGAAATCATTTTTTATTTCCATGACCAATTATAATTTATGGAAAAGTTATATCATATGAATTATAAATCTTAATTTATGATTTTTATACTAGTTTTCTTTTCATTCTAAATGGATATTAATTTTTAGTATTCAAATCTTTAAAACATGATCTAGAATTTACTAAACTGAGAATTCTATAAGGTGAAGCATTGAGAGAATGACTTATCTAATGGTTTCAAATTATTGTAGTGGAATGTATTTAATCTTATCATATGAGTGAATACATGCTCACTCATTTAGTTTCCACGATGTCTAGAAAAAAGGGATATCAATTTATGATGGAGGTGTTCATCCTCTCCAAACATAATAAAAAATATCACTATCTCTGAATCAATATTATCATCAAATATTCACCACTCAATATTGATGATAATCATCATGATTAGGTGATTTTTCCAATCTTATGGGTGATTCAATTTCTACACAATAATTCACTATGGAATATAAATTCCATTGGAAACAAGAAAGGTTTCATAATCTGAATAACCCTGTGGATTAGTGGATTTATTGATTACATGATTTATATTTTATTTCATTAAAAACAATTTATTTATGTTTTTTATGTTACTTTGAGTAATTGAAAAGGACTCATAATGAGTATAATTATTTTTGAGATTATTTGTGTGGAATGATATTGAAACCAAGAGAATACAACTATTGGGTTAATAATATGTCCCATAAGGGTCATTTTAGGTTGTCATCCATTCATTATATGGTAACCTAAATGATGGGGAATACACTATACCAATGTCCTTTGATTTTCAAAATCCCAAACAACATGGGCAATGTTCCATAAAAAACCAAATAACATACAATATATAATATATTTGTTATAACAAAATTATATACATTAAACATGTCTCAAAAAACTATCGATAACATCTCTCAAAAATGTATATGAAATAACTATGAACATGATATCTTACAGAAAACAATAATACATGAATTAATAAATTTAATTAATTCCATACATATAGAATTTATTTTTTCCTTTAATAATTTATTATCCATTATGTTATGTTCATTAACACCTAACATAATCCAACTAATTCCACAGTTCTATAAGATTCTAAATATTTTCATTTTATTCAAGAAAAAACCTCATTGGTTAAAACATATATTAATAATTATCATTACATATTTCTATGTACTTTTGAAAATAACAATATCTACCCCAAAATATATGAATAAAATAATCATAAATGGATACCTCGCGTAGTGGAAAAATGAGTTAAGTTAAAAAAATAACCAAGTAGTTTTACCCTTAAATAAAACCATTACTAACAAGAAATCATCCTATATTTTTTCACCATACTATTAAATCAAAATTTTAACCTATTACATCAATATCAATTCCATCATCGACACCAAAATTCATATATACATACATTTTTCCATCATATGATTCAAGAGCTACCATAAATCTAGAATTCCCATTCCCACTTCATGTCAACCATCATCGATACAAGGGACACATTCCATTATATAAAAAAGTTCACATGTAAATTAAACACAACTACAAACAAATAAAAAATAATGCCAAAGGGTATCATGGCCTAATAAACAAGGGATCTATCATTTATAAGATGAAATGATATCTTAACCCCAAAAATTTATCATCATCAAGAAAGTATTTTTAATACCTTATTAGATTAAATGTATCATTTAACATAGGTTAAAATTAACATTATAGTAAGAAATTATCCAAAAAAAGATATTAATAATCTATAAATACTTTAAAGAATATCATATTGTTTTAAAAAACTACGGAAGAATATTAAAAAATGTATTTTTTTCATTATTATCAATAGATTATTTTGTGTCCATGTCCATTATACAATGAGATAGGAACCTAAAAGATCACGGTAAATTAAAAACTCATTATGAATCACTTTAAATACTATAATTATAATAATCAAAAGAGTTAATAAACATGCCTCCTTATTTTTTATCCAAACACATTACTAGTTTTACATACTTGAACATTTATATAACATTTCAATGACAAACACATATACAAATAACATTCTAATAAAATAAAAAACATATATGGGAGGCTACCTTGTAATATAAGGGGAAAAATAATATTATTATGGAAACACATATGTTATCACTATAACAAGAAAAGATTTTTTTAATTAATTTGGTTTATTATTTATTAATGTTAATTTCACTACAACAAAAATTTAAAATTAATGATTAATTTATAATTTCAAAAACAATTATATTGTATGAAATGAATCCTATACATAAAATAAGTCATTATTCCCTGATCAAGAATGTAAAAATGAGAAAAAACATTGATCGTCTATCTTATAAGAAAAATAAAACCCCCCAACAATGTTGTTTTACAATAAGAATAAAAAATCCAAATAACTTTATAAGAATTCGGTAGATAAGACAACATATAATGGAAGGAAATAATATGAGAAAAATTGATGGATTAAGGAATTATGAAAAAAAATATGGAAAACTCACTATGAATCACCCATGAATGAACACAGTATTTGAGGGATCAAATCCATTCAAATGAGAATAGAAACACCCAAAGGATGGACTTATGACTACCTAGAGTTGGGAGAGAATTAGCGATTTTGATAAATTTCAATGGGAGAAGGGACTCTATAGTTATTATTTTAGATAAATATTCATGGCGTGAGTGGTTTATTCATGCCTTGAATGTTATCTGTTTATGATCCATTAAAAAAAGAATTTCTATTATAAATAAATCCAATAATAATTTCACCTCAAAAAACCAACATTCAATTAATTTATTTCCAGAGAAAAATTTACTAAATCCCACCCTCAACCTCTTATTTTGTGAAATAACATTACATTTCATGGCTCTAAATTTGAGAAAATCTATTCTCCGGCCACAAATTTCAATTCCTGTCATGAACCCATTTCTCATGTCATGAAATATAGTTCACATCCTGAACTTATTCGGCTTCCAGATTTTATTTCATGAGCTCAACTGATCATACACTGAGCTTTCTATAAGCACCAGTGACAATAGAAATATTGAAACAAACATGATTGAATGATTTAAGACATTACAAAGGACCCGTTCATCGATATATATTTACTATATTCCCATATAATCAATTCTATAAAAAATCTAAACATGATGGTCTTAGAACAAATTTTTAATGTTAAAAACATACGGATTAAATTTTTATTAAATAAACAGGAAGAATATCTAATACCTACATTATAAAGATAAATAATATCCACTAATATTAAAAAATAATAGTTTCCTCAATGATACAAAATTCATTTTTGTCTTTATTTAAAAATAATATAGATATTTTAGTTTCACAATTCATTTCTAATATTTATGGAAATAATCGATTTAAAAAGTTTTTTCATTCATAATGAGTCCATTTTTATTGTTTTATTGATATTCATGTTCAGATTTTGAAACAAGTTGAATCATGATAGTGTCTACTAAGTACTACTATAAAAAAATAATTATAAATTTTGAGTCCTTTGAATAAAAAATTAATTTCAGAAGTATATATTTAATTATTTGGGTATTATAATAGTATGATGGTTATTTTGTAATATTATATATTGTAAGTAGACCCACATGATAGTCGGTGATACAGCTATGAGGAATCATAAGGAATAAAAACACTAAATTAATAATTCTTCATATTGGATAGTGTTTTATAAATTCATCTTGTCATTACTCTTTTTATTTTTTTAATTAAAAGAAATTTTATTTTTGCTATTATTTAAAAAAATCATGTAGATATAGAGGTATTTGAATATATATGAGGGAGTTGAATAATAAAATATGTATCCCAAAACTCTTCACAGTGTGTATATAAAATGATAGTAAGAGAAGCGAAAGATGTAATACTTATACAAGAGGTTTTATTTATGTGATAATATATATTTCCCAAAATAATAGTGTTGATTTTGGGAGAAGAAATTGAATTGTATTTTTAAAGTGTTATTAAAACATTTTTCTTTATCAGAACATATTTTATGGGATTTATTAACCAATAATTTTCAAAGGAGATACAGTTGAAAAAATATAACCTTTATATTGAATATTTTACCTTACCAAGACAAGAAAAGCATCATTAATCTACTTTTATAGAAACCTACATCTAGAAACACAACTTATTACATGTACAGATTATTTTTATTCACTATATTTTATATATATATTAAACCTATGGGAGGAAGTTTTTGTTATAGGAAGTATGTTATTAGGAAAATAACATACCAAAAACTTTTATTGATAAAAATATTTTAGTGGAAAATATATAAAAAGGGTAAACACACTAATTAAATAATGACTAAGATGATACATTGTTTCAAGACCATGTGAAATGATTTATTCCATAATATTTATCATATTGTGTTCAATATGATTATGTTACTATTATTACTTTATATGGTCATTTCATTACAAACTAAAATAGCTTATTTCAATTGAATATCATTTAAAATTTATCCATCATGAATTCACCACCCAAGGAGTGTATTTATATGAATCACATATAAATCCAGTTTGAATTATAGAGTAATGATTTCCCTATTAGAATCTCTATTTATATTGAATAACCAACGTAATCTCTAAGGAAATAATATTTATGACAACTTTAAATAAGATGAATTTACATTGACTGGAAAATATAATTCTTCTATATTTTTTCACCAAAGGTTATTGATTTTATTGATATAAATACAATTATAATTAAAACTATTCAAACATGTGGGAAAATTAATGCTTTGGTAAATGAATCTTGATGTTAATAGATAATCTTGGAATTCCTGTTTGATATCTCTCTATTAATCTATTTACAAATATAAAGGGTTTGAAAATTTCCTATAAAATTTATGATTATATTTAAATAAGACATGAAAGATATATCAATGATAATGAATACATGATAAAATATTATATAATAAATTTTGATGATATAAATATTGATTGGAAGGAAACCATTGACGATTCTATTACATGATCAAATGCAATAATGATTACTGTATAATTATTTGATAATCTACTATGTGAATATATTATTGTTAAGAATATGGTGATGATTTTTCTTTTTCAATTTAATCTAAAATTTTAATCCCTTTAATACAAAGGCCATCACTATTTTAATGATTTACACAATTTTGTTATTTCCTATAAATTAATTAAAAATAAGGGCCTTCATGATGAAATTTAATGAAGAGATGGATTTAGAGGCCATGAGGAAACTAATTCTAAATAAATAATAACCTAAAACTTCTAGTGATTCAATTGATATTAATTATAAGGATAATGTTAAAAATTTAATAATTTCTATTATATCGAAAATCTCATACTATTCAATAAAAATACATTGAGAAACATGGCATTAAATTATTCTAATTTGAGGTGTTGGAAATTGTTTTGTCAAATTCTGACACCCTATTATGTTTTAATTTTCTTTTTTAACCCTATTTCGATCATATTATTGTTTTTTATTTCATTGTAGTGAATTGGATAAAAATAAGGAAATTCAAATATGATTTTTGGTTCTGCACGGTTGGCGCATGGTTTTCCCACAACATATGTTGTGTTAGTGAAAATTGTGTAAACCGATGTAGTGGGGGTGTCCATGATTAGTGTTTAGTTTGAAAACCATTACACCCATAAATTAGAAAACATTTAACCCAATAATAAATGCTTATTTTCTAGTTCACATTGTTTGACAATCGGTACAAACATGCTTAGGAAACCGTGTCAGGAAATTTTAATTAATCTAAAAATTATTTTGAAAATTCCCAAACCCCCTTTTATTACCATGTTTATCCCTTACATTACCTAGACTATTTTACTACGAAATTGGTTCTCTAAATATCCAATTTCGAACTTTCAAACCCCTTCTTAATAAAATCCAATTGTGGAAATCATTGTTGGACTGTTCTCGATAACAAGACAATCCTTGTTCCAACACTCTCATTCTCATCCTCTCTCATCTATAGGGTCTGTAAAATATACATATTGTGGGATGATTTAATACCAATCCATTTAGATCATAAATCTAGGTTGTAATAATGTATCTCCGTAACCAATGTTCTTAACTGGATATCACCATTCTGGTCTTTATGATACATTATCTACAAATGCTGAGGATGGTGGTTTAGTTTTTTTATTTTAAATCTAATTAACCCTAAATAGGTTGATTTAAATTTATTTTATTTTAATTTCCTTATTAAAAACCCATTTCCAATTAATTTCAGATTTATACATAATTTGGCATGATCATTTGGAAAATACTTCAATTCAACTGAATTTGGGTGTTCATTGAAATTTTATGGGAAATTTTGAATTTAAATTTTTGACATTAAATTATACAATTTAACTGTGAAATTGGAATAAAATTTGTATGTTAGAAAAATGTATTATATATTTTTTATAGAAATTCAGTAGCTTTATCCACGAATAATTTATAATTTTATTAAAAACCAGTATTGGTGTTTAAATGAAAATTGAAAAATTGAAAGGCATAAAAATTGGTTGACTTTATTTGGAATTTTTTAAAAATAATATTTTCATTATTGTTTTTTGGTAGAGCACATGATACACTGAGTAGTTAATGAATAAATCAGGACCACACTCTAGAGATGCTCACTTTTCAAAACGTATCATTAAACTACACTCATAGAATAAATTAAACAATACACAAATAGATTCCACAATACTCTACTACTCTAGTGTCCTTTGAAAACATAGAAACATTAACATTGATATATAAGTGAGAAAAATTGTCTCCTATTATGTTCTTCTTAACTAGAACCCTTCTTTGAAAATTAAAACACAATACATATCTTCCTATCCTTGGGAAGGAAACATAAAAATAGGTCAGATCAAATTCATATTAATGGTAAACATGGGTGGTATGTACGAATAATCCTGATAATAAGTGTATAAAAACATGATCATGAAAATAAAAGATCATACCTTTCATAACAAAGATCTTATACCTGAATCATGACATTATATGCTTGGAATTTCAGAAGAAAATAATTATTTAGATTTAAATAACATAATCGATGAAATAATAACATAATAATAAAACATGGAGTTTTGGTATAAACATAAGCATATAATATAATTTCCATTGAATCCAATGCATTACTTATAGTACCATCTTGGTAGTATGGGATCACCCCCATACCATCTTGGTAGTCATGGTCCACTCTAATTGTCATCATAGTAGCATGAGATCACTCCTCATACCATCATAGTAGTCATGGATCACTGTCATGGCCATTGTATTAGTCAATAATCATTCCCCATACCATTATAGTTTATCTCATGAGATATAATCTTTTACCCCATGCATTAGACAGAGATATTGTTCCCACTCATCTCATAAGGAAATAAAACATTCTTGGCCCACAAGATCATAAATAATCATATAACAACACATGAACGGAAGGGGTATTATAAATATGTAATCATATCATATCATATTGAAATATATAGGATTAATAATCATTTCATCATAAAAATAAACTGTCAATAGAAGTGGGTATCAAAACAATTTAACTAGTGATAGAGAAATAGGTTCCATAAACAACAATCCATAAACACATAATCCATCTAGTAAACTACTATTAATGATAAAAATTAATGATTTACCCATAAAAAATGATTAACACAAATAAATGTTATATTATAAGGGAAATAATATTGAATAATATTTTTAAATCATACTTCATTAGGAAAATAAACATTCATCATTGAAAAATATTCTTAAAACATTATTTATTTTGGAATTTTTTTTTTCAATATCCTAGAATACATACATAGGATTAATTTAATACAATAAAACATTGTAAAATCCTTTTTCGTAGAAAATGGGCTTTGTGGGACTTTTTAAATCATTTTTGAAAAAATTATTGAAGACATTTTTTAAATCAATTTATTAACAGGGATTTTGATTACAATATATTTTCAACCGAAGAGAGAGGCGATTTGAATTTATATAAAAACATTTTTTTAGTTTCAAATAGTCAAAATGTAGAACTAATACACACAGATATTTTGAATAACAAGATTATAAGAAAATTCATTAGTTTTCTTGAGATATGGATCATTATATTTTATAAGATAATCATAATCATTAACAATTATGAAAAGCAATGAGATTTTACCAATAAGCACCTTCTACATGGTTACATGGGTCATACTCTCCTTGTAAGAGATGAAAATTAACTGGAGCTTCAAATATCATGAAATAAGAGATATTTATGATATAAAATGTAAATTGAAAGTATATACACCTCAAAAAATAGTATCATAACAAAACATGAGCCTCAAAGAAGGAAAACGGTGACCAAAATATTTTACCGATTTGGTAACTTTTTAAATATAAAACCCATGAAACAATGATTATAAAATGTAAATGTGAGTACCCATATATTTATTTATAAGATAAATATATTACATTCATTTTTATTACATGCACCATAACAATGGAATGGGTGTTGAATAAAGTTTGTCTCTCACGGAAATAATATGTGAGATGAAATCCCATTACATTGTGTCTACACTCTTCTCATACTCATTCAAATAACCTATATAATAAATAAAAAATTATTATATATCTTTTACATAAAAATATTATTATATCTAATATTTTATATGGTTTTACCGTGACCTTATATTACTCTTTTTGTAACCATTCAATGTTAATGTTTCACTTCAGAAAATATTCACTTTGTACTTCACATATATCTTAATTTGTTATATCTTTGGTCATATTACATATATCATGTATTAAGAATGTAAAAAATATGAATATAATTTATATTCATTGAATTATTATTATAAATATCTATAGAATATTAAATTACAAAATGGAATAAACTGTTCATGGATATAGTAAGTCGTACGTACGCATGAATGTTGTTTCTATTTTTGTTGATATATTTAAGGAATGAAAGAAAGAATAATATATGTATACATGTATATAATAACATTAATTTATAATTACATATATATATATCATATAATATTACTACACCAATCATTAATACATTCCATTTAGTGCGTGAATAATTCCATCGCATTAAGTGGGTGACAATCCACACTTCCTCATGAAAAATTATTATATTTACACTAATTGGACAGTAAATAAATGTTATCTATTTTAAAATTAAGAAATAATATTAAATAAATGATAAATATAATATATAATATATATTAATATAGCTTCCATCATAATTTCCTCCATGAAAGGTTGTAATGAAAATTTAACAATCATCATTTTGTGAGGAAAAAGTATGTTGTACACACAAATAACATGCTCTTTACCCATTAAATGTAGGTGTGTGTAAGTGCAGATTGAAACCTATGGATATTAAAATTCTATTATTTTAAATATACTTTTTTTAAACAATAATTGATTTTTTATAGGGTGTAGAGAAGGAAAATACTATAATGGAACTAGAGAGAAGGTGTTAACTCTTAATTAGGTAACCCCTTTTGGTTTATGCCAAAAGGATTTCTTTGAAGACATTCATTGAAAACGGATTCATGAAGGAGAAATGTAAGTATGATTGATTTTGTATTGTTATGTTATTTTCTGAGAATAGGTGCTTTTATAGGTGTGATGAAGAGGGGAAGGTGATGGCCTTTTATAGGGAAGGGAAAGGACTCATTCAGTATTTTTCTAAACATGTATTGTATACCCACATTTTACCTAAAAAATGTCATACCAAACCAGAAAAAACATAATAATTGATGGTTAATTGAAATATAATGACCATAAAAGGCATTTTGGTGAAGTTTATAAATCATTTGGAGTAATAAATATATGAATTAGTCCTAACTTGGGCTTAATTTATCCTTAATTGTGGTTATTAATTTTAATCACTTTTAATATTATTTCTCGTCAAAAAAATTAAGACCATACTAGGAATTATAAATTATGGGGATTAAAAATATGGAATATATTTTAAAAAAATTTAGTCACATATGTGGTATAAATTAATATGAAAATAATCCCACAATGGGGTCAATAATGAGAGTTTTTAGTATATCATGATCAAAAGATAACCTTGTTTTTATATTCAATTTAAATGTTAAATAGGTTATATGTACCAAAATTTTATTAGTTTATAATAATATAATATTATTGAACATTTAAACGAAATTAAAATCAAATTTACTCTTATAAATAAAATAGACGAATAAGATGTTATGAATTAAATTCAAATATTTTCACTATTTATCCAAAATAATAATTTTCTCAAAAAAATCACAAAAACATACCTTACACTAATATTGATATTATAATTTAAAAAATGAAGTTTATATTTTTAAATTAAATTTCTAAATGTGTCTGAAATTAATATTCATTATTTTTCATTGAAGGACATTAAAGGAAGTTCATATAAGAAAAAAATATTTTTAAACATATAAGGACCTAAGACAAAATAATATCATTCATTATTAGTGTGTTTTATTTATAATTATCTCCATGAAACCTTAACATGTACTTATGGTATATCCTATTAACATGATCAAGAAAGAAGTTTTAAATTATATCTATGAAGTGTGTTGACTTGGTAAGGAGATCAGCTACAACCTATATTTAATTTAACCCATTGTAATTTTTGGGTAGTCTAATGAAAAAATATGAAGTGATGTTTTCTCATTTCCATTTTAGTATAGGTAATGGATGAAATATACCATTGGAATTTTGACTTTCACCATTAACTTGCTCATAAACCATGCTTCTAGATACAAAATCTGTGACATCTCTCTTCATTCTATCCAACCATAAGTATTCTTTCATGTCACTATACAACTTATTACTTCAGGGATGAATAGATAAGGATAGAATATTGGATTCCTCTATCATATCCTTATTCAAATATATTATGGAAGGAAAAAATAAATGGTTCCTAAACCTTATCATTCCATATTGATCAAGGTTAAACTCAAGAACCTTTCCAGCCTTCTTTTGCAACTCTCCATCTTAGTTCTGGGCCTCTTTAAGCCTCACTAGTATATAAGTTTGAACATTCATGTGAGAAATATTGAATTTTTCCGCTTCCTTCAAGATTTCGATATCCATATTTTAAAAATCCATAAATGTTGGATATTTTTTTATCCTCTTCATGGATATGATATCATGATCTTTCTGACTCCAAGCATTGACCACCTTGTTTTCTTTTGTTGGTTGGTAATGTTTTTAGCATCCATAGTCCTATATTAACTCTAACAATCTTCTCTATTTCATGTTCCACTCGTTCTTTATGAATATATATATCATAATTTTATTATTGGTATATATATTACACTTTTCTCTATAATGATAATACCACACTATAATTAATAAAAATAATAATATTGCTGCAAAATCCAAATCATGATTTGGTTGATTTTTCAAATTAATATTCAACTATCATGTGGCATAAGTGATAACCATGTCATTCTATATAAGATAACATATAAATTTATTCTTTTCTTCATTTTTATATATTACATCCCCTTCTTCTTTACAGTGTAATGTTGTCCTAGATTCACTGAGTGACCTTCTCTTGGGTTCCCCAAAATTTTCCTCATAGTTATATGTCAATAAAAACATTACACCCTTCCAAGTTGACTTGTTTATAGGATTAGATATTCATGAGAAATTCTCTAAATTTTTTTTATAAAATCTAGATAATCTAATAAAGCTATGGATCTCCATCACCATGGTTTTTATATGCCAAAATTCAATATCCATTGTCATTGATGGATAAATCGATATACCATCTCTTGGGCTTTAGTTACCCAAATTTGAAACCTATTACTTCCAAAATTCACACTGTGTAAATTTTTCATATATATTCTTCTTCCTTAGGGTTATTAGTTCAATTATCATGTGGTCTTTATGCTCTTACTTTCACTCTAAATTGATAACCATCTAATTTATAAAGACAACCACAAAATAATCGAGTTAATCTCTAAAGACATTATTAAATAAATCCATGATGATAATAGTGGTATTAGAAAGACCGAAATGAATCACTATATTTTCATATTTTTGATATATTATATGAAATTCCATCTTGGGTATATTATATTTCTTAATCCTCATGTTAAGATATCCAAAATTAGGTTCAATCTTGGAGATGTATTATGCTCTTTGTAGTTGATCAAACAATATTCAATACATGATATATAACATATTTTATAGATCATTATCTTGTTCATCTTCTAATAACCAATGTATATTCGCCTATATCCATCGTTATTTTTAAAAAATAGAGCTGGTTCACCACAAGGTGACCCACATGGCCAAATGAATCCCTTATCAAGGTTTTCTTGTAGTTTATTCATTAATTCCTATAACTCAATTACTGTTATTCTATAATGACTCTTAGAAATTAGTGTGGAACCAGATATAAGTTATTTTGATAACTTAACATCATGTTTTAGTGGAATACTAGAAAACTATTTTGAAAACACATCCCAAAAGTCAAGAAAAATAGGCATATCACTGATGTCGGTTCCTTCCCCAACAATTTTAGGCAAATAACCCTTTTGAATTGGAATTAAGACCCACACACTATATATAATATCCACATGAAGTTCATTATTATCATCACAAAGATAAATGATAATTGTAGGGTTTAAAATATAATAAATGACTTCTCTTCCTCGACAGTTGATGTAGGATTTATGTATATAAAGAAAATACATTCCCATAATGACATAAAATGCAACCAATAGAATAATGAAACTATTGTAATAAAGCA
The DNA here is from genome assembly GCA_963277665.1 of Viscum album. NCBI lineage: Eukaryota > Viridiplantae > Streptophyta > Magnoliopsida > Santalales > Viscaceae > Viscum > Viscum album. The sequence continues at coordinate 912,366,106 of OY728148.1, forward strand.
CATTTCTACACAATTGAACTAGGGATGAATCATAGACATGGGATTAAATCATCATACCTTTAGGTGTATTCACTACAAATTTCATATCTAGATATTTTAATTGAATATTAACACCCTTATAGTATTTTTTACATATGATAGAGTGGGTAGATCCATGAACAAATAGGACATTTTCAGTTATAGTGTAGATGGTATGTGTAACATTAATCACGTTTTTATCTTATTCTTTCATCATAATCAACTATATCATGAGATTTACCTTTGTCTATCATCTTAATAGGTTGTTTAAATCGGTCATCATCACTATACCCTAGGTTTGTTATGTGGTTATAATAATTCTAGTTCTCTATACACTAATATAATTGAATAATGGGAGGATCATTATATATTGGGTTTTTCCCATTCAGAACCTTGGAAAATTTATTTTATCACTTGGAAATCAAATTATCACTGGAATTCACTTCCACACTTAAATAATTATTCATACCCCTTAAGTAAGTTACCTCCATGATTTATCCCTAAATTAGAGCATAAATGCAATCTCATCTTCTTAACATCACGGTTTATAGATTTTCCATTAAACTCAATTTTACACTTATATTGAAACCATGAGATTAATACATGACACCATAAACCATTAAAACAATGATTTCACATTGCACAATCGCTTCATAGCTATGAAATTATCGTATTGAAAATGGCCTTCTAAGACATGGCCTAAATCTAATGAAAAACCAATCAACATTATTTTTGAGTATGATGATTATTCATGAAGTGTACCTCACATGTCACTTAAAAATACCCTTTTATCTAACAAAATATTTAACTCCCTTTGCATAAACTCACATAAATCTATTTTTATATTAGTATGAAGAATATAAAAAAATTTCTTATTATAAAAATAATTTCTTGAAATTATCTCATTCCATTGATTCAATATCATCTTACTACCAAGCATTATGGATTACGATCAACTTGTGGTTTGGTTCACCTTCTAATAGATAGATAGACAGAATGAATTTGTCATGATCCAAAAACTAGAAAATAGTTAATATTTTCATATTTTTACTTATACATTTTTCAAAAATAATTGGATCATATGACCCATTAAAAGAAGGTGGAAGTTTCCACTTGAATGACTCAAGAGAATTTTTCTCTGGCTTTTTCTGATTTGGTAGTCCACTAGGATTTATTGATTGGGAATGTTTTTTGAGAATTGTAATGAGTTTTTTCATACCAACTACCAAGCCATTAAGTTTTTAATTAGGACAATCATTTCATAGTCCATCACATTCCACGTTAACATGTTTCCTATGTTATCTAGACATTGACTAAATACAAAAGCATAGAGTGAGAAACAATTATCATACTAAGGAACCAGATGATCTTGAAAAATCACGTACATGATATGTAAATTATAAAACCTTGTTTAGTCTATGGGACCTTATTTTTATCACTAGATATTAATTTCCAAACCCTACATAAATCTTTCATGACTGCCCATGAAGATTTTGTGAATTTCCAATGTTTATCACCCATGAGTATCAAACAAGGAGTGTAACAAGGCCCATTGCCATCTACCAAATTACCCAAAGTAAGGCCTATAACATATTTTTGGAGTTGTTACCCCTAGGTACATATTTTTAAAATCCACATAAACTTTTAGTATGAAGACATTGATTTCATTTTGGGATACCAATCACTATTTTGTTTTCCAAAATTCAGATACATGTTTTTATACATTTTTTTATCTTTACACCTATACTTATACACTCCCATAGTGTTCTCACTATGGTTTTATAAATATATCATCCAAAGGATAATTAAAGAATTTCAATGATAACAATAATAAAAAACCCTCAATTAACATACATTATCACCACAAAACATTTTAGGAATACTTTAAACATTTAGCAAATAGACACCTAAATACCATAATTGTATAGTGCCTTTGGAAACATGGAAACATATAAACTATTACATAAGTGAGAAACATTATATCCCACTAGGTTCTTATTAAATATAACCCTTCTTAGAAACATCATTCATAATACATATCATTATATCCTATGAAGGAAACATAAAAATGGTTGTGGTAAAATGCTCATTAAGGGTAAATAAGGGAGTTATATAAGAATAATCATTAAAATAAGGGTATGAGAAAAAAATAGTTAATATTGAAGCTCATACCTGATATATCAAAGATAATATAATTTAAACCTAGTTTTAATCATAGCAGTTCATAAGACCTGAATAAATATAATATAAATAACATAAGCATTTAAATCATTACCTTCGAATAAAACATTGAATTTTTGAAGACACATAACCGAATAATATTATTTATATAGTACTTATGGTATCACTACCATGAACATAGTCATAGTATGGATTCACACCTCTAATGATCTGTCTAGGCAGGGATCACTCCCATGTCCATATTAGTATCATGAGTTTAATCTTTATTCAATATTGTTAGTCATAGTTCACTATCTTGTCCATCATAGTAGTTAATGATCTTTCCCAATACCGTCTTAGTCTATCTCATGACATATAAATCTATACCAAATGCATTTGTGGGATATATAGTACCCACCCATCTCATAATGAAATCATACATATAGAATTCACAAGATCATAAATAATAAAATAATAACACATGAAATCAAATGGGTATTATAAACATGTAATCACATCATAACATGTGGAATGAGAAATATTTGATAATCAAATCATTATAAAAATTACCCACGAAAAAAGAGGATTTTAAAAGAATATAACCTGGGAAAAAGAAATAGGTTACATAATCAACATAAAATCAAAACACAATCCATTAAGTGATAAAATATGATTGGAAACATTGAATTATTTTCCCACATGGGGTAGAGTAACAATAATTTTTTTTATCTTTAATGGGAAATATTTTTTAAAGAACATTTTAGAAATCATTTCTTGAGGAAAATATCCATTCTACATTGAAAATGATTTTTAAAACATAAATCCTTTTTTAAATTTTCCTCATCGAATAGATTTAAAAACATATAAAGGATGAATTGAAAACTATAAAACAATTAAAAATCATTTTTCCTTGAAAATGAGAATCAATTTTATTTTTTAAAACATTTTTTAAAACATAGATTTTTGAGGAAATAAGATTCCAACCGAAGAGACGTACGACAAGATTTAACTAAAAACATAATATTTAGTTCTAAAGAGGGGGAAAATGGCACTAATACATGAGGATATATTGTATAATAATTGGAGAAGAAAATCCCTTACTTTTTTTTGAGTGGTAGATCATAAGATTTTATCAAAATGAAGAATCATTAACAATCACGAAAATTAATGTGATTGTTTCAATAAACACTTTCCACATGGTTACTTGGGATCATACCATCTACGTTAGAAAAGTAAATTACATGAAGCATAAAAAATTTCAAAAATAATTATACTCATTATATAAAATTTTTAATGGAAGTATATACACCTAACAAATAATTTTGGTTCATAAAAAAATGAGTATCAAAGAACGAAAATTGAGACAAAGCTATTTTACGAATTTTTTAACATTTTAACATAAAACCTATCAAATAAATATAATAAAACAGATATGTGAATAAAAATTAATTTAATTATAATGTTAATAAAAAAAATCCCCAGGAAGTATATATACCATAGAAAAGGAATGGGTGCTGAATAAACCATGTACCTCACTGCAACAAAAAATGAGGTGAAATCCCATCACCATCTATCTTGAATCTCATCTTACTAGTTAAAATAACCTATATAATATATATAAATTTATTATAAATAATTTACAGAATCATATTATTATATCTAATACCATATATTTTTTGATTAGGACCTTATATTACCCTCATGTTAAAAATCATATATTAAGGTTTCACTTCGGATAATATTCGCTTTATTCTTCGAATATATATTAATTTGATACATAATTTGTTATTATAGATATATTAGGATTCTATAATGAAAACCTTATATAAATATAATTTATATTAAATATATTTTCATTATAATAATCTAATGAATATAGATTTATAAAATGGAATATACCTCCACATACTAAATTGATATCCTTGAATGTTGATCAAGGGAGATGTCTTATATGATATCTATTAAATTTGTTGACTTAGTAAGGCAGTAAACTACCACCCATTCAGCATTAAACCCATTGATGATTTTGGGTAGTCTAATGAAAAAATCTGCAGCTATGTTTTCCCATTTCTTTTCGGGTATGGGTAATGGATGAAATATCCCATTTAACTTTTGTCTCTCTGCATTAACTTGTTCAAAAATCATGAACCATGATACAAAATATGAGATATCTCTCTTCATTCCATCCCACCATAAGTATTCTTTCAAGTCCCTATACATTTTATTTCTTCTGGGATGAATATAGAAGGACGAAATACGACCTTCCTATAACATATCCTTATTCAAATATAGTATAGAAGGAACACATACATGGTTCTTAAACCTTATCATTCCATATTGATCAATGTTAAACATAGGAACCTTCTAAAAAAATTTGTTTCTCTCCATCTCCATATTATGCCTCATTAATCCTTAATAGGATAGAAGTTTAAAAATCCATTTTGGAAATATATGATATTTACGCTTCCTTCAAGATTTCAATATCCATTATTTTAAAATCCATAAATATTGTGAATTTTTTTATCCTCATCATGGATATTCTAGCATGGTCCTTCTGACCCAAAGCATTAGCCACATTGTTCTCTTTCCTAGGGTGGTAATGTTTTGAGAAGACATAATCATTTATTATCTCTAACCATCTTCTCTAGTTTAAATTCTATTCATTATTTTTGAATATATATTTCAGAATTTTATGATTGGTGTATATATCACTATTTTCCCTATAATTATAATTCTTCCCTGTAATTAATAAAAATTATTATTTCTACTAAATCCAAATCAAGATTTGGTTGGTTTTTCCCATAAATCACCAACTTTTGTGGGTCATAAATGATAACCATGTCCTTTTGCATAATAACACATCCAAATATCTTCTTGTATTCATTTTTATATATTAAATCCCATTATCATATACAATGTAATATATTCCTATGTGCCCTAACAAACCTTATCTTATTTTACTTTAAATATTCCTCACATTCATATGTCAATAAAATCCTGACATCCTTCCATGTATGATTATTAATAGTATTAGATATTCATGATAATTTCTAAAAAAATTATAATAACCAACTTATCCAATAAATATAAGGATATCAGTCACCATGGTTTTTCAATGACAACATTCAATAGCCTTTTTATTTGATGGATCTATTGATATACCTTCTCTTGAACTTATGTGACCCTAAATTGTAACCTATTACTACCGAAATTCACACATTGAAATTTTTTCATTTAGATTCTCCATCGTTAGGGTAATTAGTACAATTCTCATGTGATATTAATGATCTTACCTTCACATTGAATAGATAACTATATCATTTATAAAGACTACCACATAATAATTGAGGCATTCTCAAAATACTATATTCATTAAATCCATGAAGATAATACATGAATTAGTAAGACCAAAAGGTATCACTATATATACATAGTGTCCATATATTATATGAAATTCAATCCTGGGTATATAATCTTTTTTGACCCTTAAGTGAAGATTTCCAGAATGAAGTTAAATCTTCAAAAAGTATTATGATCTATTCAGTTGATCAAACAATTATCAGTATGGGGTAGATGACACATTTTATTGAAAAAGAACTTGTTCAAATCCTGATTATCAATCAATAGTCACATTCATCAATCATTCTTTTTAAATAATATAACTTGTGCACCACAAGGTGACCAACTTGGCCAAATTATTCCTTTATCAAATATTTCTCTTAGTTCCTTCCTTAATTATTGAAACTCAATTAGATCAATCTTAAAATTATTCTTTTAAATTATTGTTGAACCATGTATGATTTATTTTGAAAACTAAACATCATGTTTTTTTATAAGACTAGAATACTATTCTAAAAAAACATACACAAAATCAATAACAACAAGAATATCATTGATGTCAATTCCTTCCCCAACCATTTGATATAAATAACTCATTTGAATGGGAATTAATACCCACACAGTAGATGTAATATCCACATGAAGTTCATAATTGTCATTATGTGTATAGATGATAATCATAGGGATTAAAATATAATAATTGACTTCTTTTCATCAATAATTGAAGTGGGATTTATGCATAGAAAAAATCCCATTCCTAAAATGAAATAAAATTCAACCAATAGATGAATAAAAATATTTCATGAAGCACATTCCTAAAAAAAATCATCTAGGGAGGAATCATTGAGTTGGGATCGAATCATCATACCATTTGGTATTTTAACTGCTAATTCCACAAATAATAATTTTGATTAAGTCTTAAAAACCTTATAGAATTATATAGACATGTTAGAGTTGGTAGATCCTTGATCAAATATGACATTTTCAGTTTTAGTGTGGATGGTATGTGTACCTGTCGTCACACTTTTTTCGTATCCCTAATAATAAATAACTATATCATGTTATTTCCCCTTGTACATAAGCATAATAGTTTGTTGATTCCGATCATCATCATTATCCCTTGGGATTGTTAAGTTGATAGAAAAATTATATTTCTATATACACTTATAGAATTGAATAATGGGAGGTTAATTCAATTCTACTTTACCTATTCACAACATTGTATATGATTTTTATATCACCTTGGAAATCAAATTCCAAATGGACTTCACTTCCAAAAATAAAAAATTTATTGGACCCCTTTAGGAATTTTCCTCCATGATTCATTCCTCAATTAGATCATAAAAGGAATCACAACTTTTTATCTTCATGGTTTTTAGATTTTCCATTAAACTCTATCTTCCACTTGTTTTCAAAACCATTAGATTGATACATGACACCAACCACTCTTTAAATCTTTATTTAATAGAGATCAATATCCTCATAGATAGAAAATTCTCGTATGGAAAATGGATTTCTGAGACCTGGCTTTAATTGACGGAAATACCTTTCAAATTTAATTTTGAGTTTGATTATAAATCACGAAGTGCACCTTACATTTAACTTGAAATTATCAATTTATCTACCAACATATTCAGAAACCTTTTGCATAAAATCACATAACTATCTCGTAATATTAGTATACAGAATCTACAAAAAGTTCATATTGAAAAAAATTTCTAGAAATCATCTCATTACATGGATTCAATTTCATCTTACTACCTTTTCATTATTGATTATAGTCAACCAGTGGGCTGCTACTCCATCTAAAAGATAGATAGACAAAATGAATTTATCAAGATCAAAACACTTGATAATGGATAATATATTCATATTGGTATTGATTATTTTTTCATCAATAATTGCATCATATGACCATCTGAAATAAGGTGGACGTTTCCTCATGAATGACTCAACATAATTTTATTTCCGGCATTTTTTGATCTGGATGTCCATTATGATTCATAGATTGAGAAATTTTATTAGAATATTAATGAGTTTTTTCATAACAACTACCATTCTATTAGGATTATCATTAGGAAATACATTTCATGGTCCATGTCATTCAACAATAACACAGTTCCTATGTGATCTAGACGTTGAATAACAACAAAAGCATAGAGTAAGAAACAATTATCAATCTGAGGAATCACAATATCTTAAAAAGTAATTTTAGGATATCTAAATTATAAAAAATTAATATATTGGACCTTAGTTAAATCCCTGGTTATTCATTCCCAAACACTATTTAAAGCCATCATGATTTCGCATTATTTTTGTTTGAATTTACCAAGAATATCACCCGTGAGTATCAAACCAATTGTACAACAAGGCCCATTGTCATCTACTGAATTACCCAGAGTTGGACCTAGAAAATATTTTTGGATTTCATACACTTAGGTACATATGATCCAAATCAATATACACTTATAGTATTAAGACATGGATTTATTTTTGGGAAAACACTAATCTATCCTTTACCAAAATTTACAAACATGTTCATATAATTTTCTTTATCCTTGAACATATCCTTATACATTCCCATAGGGTTCTAACTATGGTTTTATAACTATAACATCCAAAGGTAAACTTGAAATTTTCTATGATACCAACTATATAAACCCTCACTTTTAATACATTATCACCAAATATCATTTTAGGAATATTTAAAACATTATGCAAACATACGCCATAATACCATATTATTCTAGTTCCATTAGAATCATAGAAACATAAACACAAATACATAAAGGAGAAACATTATATCCCAATAGGATCTTCATGACTATAACCCTTCTTAGACACATCAAACATAATACATAACTTCAAAACCTAGGAAGGAAACATAAAAATGGGTGTGTTAATATGATCAGTAAGGGTAAATAAGAGAGATATATAAGAATATTCATGAGAACAATGTTTTGAGTACATGATAATTAATAGAGAAGCTCATACCTAATATATCAAATATCATATACAAGAATAATGGATTAAATAATATAAGGTAATAAGACATGAAACCTTAGAATATAAATAACATGGTCATTGAATGCATAACATTGGAATAAAACCTGGAATTATAGAAGACACATAACTAGATAATATTATTTCCATTGTATCCATTGTATCACTTCCATGATCATCTTCGTAAAATGGATTCACACCTCTAACGATCATTGTAATCATGGATCACTCCCATATCCATCTTAGTTGCATGAGTTAACTCATTATCCCATCATGGTAGTAATGTTTCACTCTCGTGTTCATCTTAGATTTCAATTTTCATTCCCAATACCGTCTTAATCTGTATACTTAGATATCAATATTTACCCAATGAATTTGTGGGATATATAGGACCGACCCATCTCATAATGAAATAATACATACATCATTCACAAGATCATAAAAAATAAAACAATAACCCATGAAATAAAATAGGCATTATAAACATCTAATCACATCAGAACATGTGGAATGAGAACATTTCAAAATCACTTCCTCATAAACATAACCCATGAAAAGAATAAGGTTTAAAAATTATATATCATGTGAACAATAAATTAGTTATATAAACAACAAGAAATCAAAACACAATCCATTAAGGGAGAAAATATGAATGGAAACCTTGAATTATTTTCTAATAAAAGGTAGAGTAACAATAATAAATTTATCTTTGATGGTAAATATGATAGAAAGAACTTATTTGAAAACATTTCTTGATGAAAATAACCTTTCAACATTGAAAATGAATTTTAAATCATAAAACATTTGGAATATTTTTCATCGAATAGATTTGAAAATGTATAAAGGAATCATTGAAAACTATAAAAAAATTTAAAATCCTTTTTCCTTGAAAATGGGAATCACTTTTCATTTTAATTATTTTTAAAACATATATTTTTGATACAATAAATAACCAACTGAAGAGACAGATGACCAGATTTTACAAAAAACCATTATATTATGATCCAATGAGTGTAAATATGGCACTAATACATGATTATATATTTAATAATAATAGTATTATAAAATTCCTGAGATTTCATGAGAAAGTGTTTATAAAATTTCATCAAATACGCATAATCATTTAAAATCTCGAGAAGTTAGGTGATTATATCAATAAACAATTGCCACATAAAAACGTGGGACCATACCATCTACCTTAGAAATTTAAATTACATGAAGAATAAAAAAAATTATATTCATGATATAAAATTTAAAATTTAAGTTTATACACCTCAAAAATAATTTAGGTTCCAAAAAAATTGGGTCTCATAGAATGAAAATTGAGAAAACGATTTTTTATTTATTTTGTAACATTTGAAACGTAAACCCATCAAATGAATATAATAAAATAGATATTTTAATAGACATAAATTTATTTGTTATATAAATAAAATAGAGTCATGTAAATTATATAAACCACACAAACAGAATGGGTGCTAAAAAACCTCGTATCTCACTAAAACAAAAAATTAGATGGAATCCGCGTACCATAAATCTTGAATCTCGTCGTATTAATTCAAATAACCTATATAATATATATAAATTTATCAGAAATATATTAATTATCCATATTCACATATCTGATTCCATATATTTTTTTATCATTAACTTATATTACCCTATTTTTAAGTATCATATATGAAGGTCTCACTTCTGATAATATTCTCTTTGTTCTTTGCATTTTTTTAAATTTTTTATATATTTGGTCCTTATACTAATATCATGATTCCATAATGTAAAATATTAAATAAATATAAATTATATTCATTATATATTAATTATAATAATCTATAGAATATATATCAATGAAATGGAATACTCTGTTTTTGGAGATGGTACACATAAATATTATGTTTATTTCCCATTGAATGGAGATGTGTGTATGTGAAAGTTGAAAACATAGTAAAAAATATAATAGTATATTGACGATAATATGGTTCTGATACTATCAAGGAATAATTGAGTGGAGTGGGTTTAGAAGAAAAAAAGGAATCTTGTTTTAGAGAAAGCATTACCTCTTAATCAGGTAAGTCTATTTCATTTCAACCAAATAGATACCTTTTGAAAACATTGTGCCCAAATAGAGCCTTAAAAGAGGATGTTATGGAAGTTGGTAAGTGTATTTTATATATATATTATAATCATATGTGGTTTTTTATTTGTTAAGAATATGGAGAGCTGGTAGATTTTATAGGGATGGTAAAAGACTCACTTGGTATTTTTGAAAACAATTTATGTGTACCCATGTTTCTATATAACAAAAGTCATACCAAACAATCCAAACTCAATAGTGGAAGGTGAATAGTCAAAACATATACAACCAATGGGTTTTATACCAGTTAATAATACATTTTGGGTCTAAAATTTATGGTTTAGAAAATAATTATGCTTAATTCATCCTTAATTCATGTAATTAATTTAAATCACATTAACTAATATATTTGGTCAAAAATTATTTTGACCTTAGTGAAAATTTATAATTATTTTATTCAAAATATGGAATTAATTTTTCAAAATTCCTTCCACATAATTTGTAGAAATGAATTTAATATTAATTCTTTATTTGGGTCAACAATGAGGGTTTTTAATGTAAATATGATTAAAAAATTCTATGTTTTTATATAAAATTTGAATGTGAAACAGGTTCTAATTACCGACATTGGAATATTCGATAATAATATAATCTATATAATTTATTAATCAAAATAAATATTATTTTACCATATAAATACGGTATATGAAACATATGTTTTGTAAAATCCCGTTACCTTGATAGGGTATGTTTTCTATTTTTGAAGTTCCCTATTAAATGTTAAAATCCTTATATGTGATTTTCTAGGTTTTTTGCAGGTTGAAAAATAGGTAAACATCGGGTACTGGAAACTAGAATCATGTCTTTATTGAAGAAATCATGTTTTGACCTAGTATATATCGTGTAGGGATTAAATAGTGGATTTTTAACATGAGGTGATGGGTATTTCGGCATAACTTATCCAGCGTGGCCAACCCATCCTGACCAAGGGGTACACATACTAACCTAGACCGAGCCCAAGATAAATTCTGGCATTGGGGATTTTATCATTATCTTTTTGTTTCTAGACCTCTTGGCTGTCATCAATATATGGATCCTAGGAAGTTTTTAGATATGTATCACAATCTGGATCAATCTGAATGGCTCTGGTCCATTTTTTGGTCTATGATGTGTCTCTCTAGGTAAGTGTTCTTTCAAGTTCTCCCATGCGGTAGATCTCAATATCACCCAATCTCTATGTTATCTAATCTTCTTGTCTAATATGGATGTTTCCTATTGTCTTAATCTATATTCATTTTGTAATTTTTTCTCAAAGGTTGATTCATGGATTGTTGTGGTCTAGAAGACATATTTTCTAAAGGTACATGGGTTTTATTCTATTCTATAACCCATTTTATTATAAACTGAACCAATACTTTGATATGTTGGTGTTATTTTAGGGCATTCATTGTTATAATTAATTAGATATTTTATTGTATTTGGATTCTATTGTGGGTGTTAGAGACCAAAACATTTGGGTAGGTGGTTCCGTCTCTAGCCTATGATAATGAACCTGCTTGTTTCTCATTGTATATTTATTTATAAATTTTTTATATAATTTTAATGATTTGTGTGTGTGTTGAGAGAGGGTTTTAATGAAAAGTGGTTTCCCAAGATTTTGATAAATTGATTTGTTAAATTTTTTGAATTGTTTTTCAAGGGATCAAAATGGGTTTGTGAAAAAGAGAAAATGGGTTACCTTGGGTATATAAGTTGAAGGTTTATAATAAGTTCATTTTACATTTTATTGTGATTATTATTCTTGTTTTTCTTATAGATTTCATGTGTTTCTTAGGCCTATAGTTCTTGGGGGCCGATATTGAATTTTTTGGGGGTTTACTTCTGGGGTATTCCTCTGCTTCCTAGGACCATTTTACTAAGACCGTATTTCAGCACTATATTCTTATTGTATGATTAGTATTCTTCATTGAAATTATAGTATTTATATGTATGAGATACCTATGATTTTTTTGGTATTTATTTTAATTCTGAGTGTATCTTGATATGCATGTTAATGCTTGTGGAAAATTTTTATGGAAAAAAATCATTGAGATTTTTAAATCATCTATTTTTTAGAACAATTGAAAGAGGAAATGTTTACCTTGTTTTCTATAAAACCATTTTACTTCTTAATAATATGTGTTTTCTCTTAATATAAAAATACATTATTTATTACAAAGAGACGTGTTATGGAACAAATGGGTGAGATCATACTCATCTCGTTAGTTCACAACATGTGCACTACTTTGGTGGTGCATACAACATTGTTCATCCATTAATGTATGGAAAGTCATGGAACTGTATTGAGGTAGTGAGGATCATGTTATCTAGAATGGGTATATAATGCTGGGATGGATTGAGTTCATCTAGGCCATCATTGGAGTTGTTATTGGTTTTGAGTCCCATAAAGTCATCTTTTTTTGAGTTTTTAGCTATAATTACATTTGTTTTGTTTTTTCAATATTATTAAAGATATGAAATATATATTTTAGTAGTCTCATGTGGTTACTTTATTTCCTTGTATATGTATCCATGTGGTTGTTCAGAATGGGTGAGATCGTTCCCTCATTTTGTCGTTCGAAGATGGGGTTCTTGTCGGTAACCCAAGGGGATCTAGAATTCCCTTCATTTAAGTGGAGGATCAGGTTGGGTGATGGGTTTGAGGGTAACCTTGGTCGGTTCGTTATATTTTGGTATCAATGGGATGTTTTTCCACAAGAATTATTCCTTAGTATGTCTATTAGAATGGATATAGGATTATCAGTAATTTTTCTGTATGTTGTGATGAGTTCCTGGACATCACTTGTCATAATGATACTGAAGTTACCAAGAGATGTCGAGGTATGTGTCTCAAGTGTTGGTTTTTCAATTTGAAATTTATGTTTAAACTTATGGGTTTTCTATGATGGATTGAGATTTATTCTATATCTGATTATTCATATATTTTTGTATGAAACTATCTACCTTTGATACATCTTCCATATAATCATCGGGATGGTGAAACTAATGCTCCTCAAGGAAATCCACATATGAATCACATTCCCACCGAGACAATTGTATGAGCAATATGTGATGTCTATCAAGATGTGAAACAAGTCCAGAATGTTGTGGTTGATGTACAACCAGGATTTGGAAGAGAAAGCGATCAACCATGGGAGTTCATGCATGGTAATACACTGTCCATTAAAGGGAATATTATACCTAAAAAGGTGGAGGATTTTCAGGACATGATCAATCAATTCATCGAATTCCGAGAGACACTAGCAAATATTAGGGTGAAGTACACAACATTCTAACATGATTGTTCTGAATAGATTTGGTGGGAATAAATTTTCCAAGTAGACAGTCATGTGGGATTGGATTGGAAGGGTTTCAAAACCTAGTCCTTTCAGCAGCTTTTTCCAGATTCTTTGATGTGGGAAAAATATCAGGATTTCCTATCATAACAATAGGGTGAGTTTTTAGGGTCAGCCTACACCAATCGGTTTTCTGAGCTTATATGTTTTTTTTCTGAAAATGGTAAATAATAACCAACAGAAGGTACAGAAATACATACAAGGTTTGCAACAAATAATTATATAACATTTGTCCGTGTTCAAGATTTCCACCTATGTGAATATAGTGCATAGAGAAATGATGTTAGTGATGGACATGGCCATAAAATTCATCTTTTCTACCTCTTATCTTCCAATAGGTTATACATTTAGTGTCATAAATCGGAAAAATTCGAAGTGGTAGGACCATTGCAGGAGTGGTAGTAGTGGGTCTCAGTAGAAAGCCTCCTCCACACCATCTATTAAAGCTGGAAGTGTGCTCGTGAATTTCAAACAGTGTGGAAAGGGGGTCACAGTAGACAATATTATCTTATGCCAATAATGATGTGCAATAGATATAGACATGTTGGTCATCTATATTGATTACATGAGGATATTAATACTCCTTGTTAATGTCAATTTTTGTCACCTCCAAAGGATACTATGATGTAATAAGAATATTCAAAGCCTATAAGGATTAGGCCACATGACTTTGGGGTGAGGAATTTATACACCGTATATGAGATTCCAATGAATGTTGATGGTGTTTTTGCAACAGTGATAGGTACGCTCATTATTACGACTTCTGTTGTTATTACTTTGTTTGATACTGGTACCTCCCACTTGATTATATCTACATGTTTTATTTATAAGATTCAGATTACAACAGATGTTATTCCCTTTACAAAGGAGTTAGCGACACATCTTGGAATGAGGAAAGAGCAGGAGATCTCACATCCTTCATGTTTGTTCTTGATAACTGAGACAGAGTTGGTCTAGGATTCTCTATTTATTGATCTTGATCTTTTTGATGTCATTATTAGTATAGATTGGATGATCACTCATCGAGCTATGAATGATTATTATCATATCTATGTCTCTTTTATTACTACAGATGGGAGATATTTTTTATTTTAGGGGGAGTGGGATCTGAGATCAGGTTCTGAAAGTCCTTCCCATCAATAGCACATGAGTTTTTTGTCTACCGTTATTTTTTAGAATAATTTTTTTCTTCTATTGGTTATCTTCCTGTTCTGCTCTGAGATAGTACATACGTTTTCCCAGAAGATTTCCCCAGTCATCCTCCTGAGAGGGAGGTAGAGTTTACGATTGACGTAGTGTTGTGAATAAATCCCAAATCGATGCATTCTTTCTATATAGAACCGGTGGAGTTGAAAGAACTCAAGATTCTATTGTATGGCCTATTAGAGAAGGGTTTTGTTCTCTCTACTATCTTACATTGGGTTTCCCCCCATGATCATTATCAAGAAAATCGATGTTTCACTGCAATTATGTGTGGACTATCAGAAGATTAAACAGGTGTTAGATAAGGAAAAATATCATTTTCCTTTTGTAGAATCTCTTTTTGATCAACTTAAGGGAGATAAGTGGTTTTTAAAAGATCTATTAGCGGTCAGGTTATCATCAGCTCATAGTTCGGGAGTCAGATATACATATGACAACCTTTAGGAGATGGTATCACCAGTATTAATGTCGTGTTCTTTTTTTTGTATGGCTAACGCTCATATTGTTTTTATGGCTTTGATGAATCAGATATTCCACCTATATCATGAAATTTTTTGGTAGTATTCATGGATGATATTATGGTTTATTCCATGTTTGAGCGTGTGCATTAACACCATCGAAGATTGGTTTTGAAAATTCATAGAAATCAACATCTATATGGAATACATTGAAATTGATGTTTTTTGATTCGAGAAGTGAAGTTATTAGGGAATAGAATTTATGATCATGGTGTATAAGTTGATCTAGAGATGGTAAACACTATTTTTTCTAGAAGGACAATATAATTTCATTGAGATACAATGCTTCCATTGTGTCACTAGATACAACTGATGTTTCATCAATGATTTCTCAAAGATAGTTTCACCTTTGACATAAATTACCGTAAAATAATTGATATTATCAAGGGATGTGTTGTGTTAGTCTTCTTTAGATGAATAGAAACCACTTCTGGTATCAAAAAATGTTCTGATATTTGATCAGCCTAGTAAAGTGAATGTGATGTTTTTTGATGCATCTAGTACTGGTTTGGGATGTGTGATGATGCATAATTATCTTGTGGAATATTAAGGCTCTCATAAACTCCAAATTCATGAGAATAACTACCCCACACATGATTTATAGCTTTAGATGTTGATGCATGTGTTTAGGTTCTAGTGGTACAATAGCCCTGGGGAGAAGTTCATGGTTTAATTGATCATAAGAGTATGAGGAATATATTTTCTCAAAAGTCCACGAATAATAGTTAGAGAAGATGGTTAGAATAACATGAGATGTTTGAATTCGATATCACCTATACCTCAGAGAATGGAAATGAATATTTATATTCTTTATGATGGAAGGTGCCTTCACATGCTGTTATGAAATTGAAAGATTGGAATATTATGGGGATTTTCACTCTGTTGCACTTAGATGCTTAGTGGGATGTATTAGGTTTGGTGCTGGCCAGTTTTTAGTTTTTCCCATCTCACCTGGTGTCTAACATGAAATCTCAACAACAAAATGATTCATTTTAAAAGATTTATTTAAACCATTATTGTGGGGAGATAGTTCATGGTTGGTCTCTTTCATCAAATGGAATACTTCACATTATGAAGAAAGTTGTCTTCCTATCACCTATTAGAAGTTATCTAATGTTTTATTTTCATAAAACATCATGGGAGGTTCATCCAGGTACTAAAAATATTTATTATGACATCATAATATGATTCGGGTAGTAAGTTATGAAGCGTGACTTTGCAGATTAGGTGTCCCATTGTTACACCTTACAATGGATAAATACCAAGCACTTGATTCCTTATTGTATATCTCAGCCTCTTCCAGTTCTGGTTTAGAAATGGGATTAGGTTTACATGAATTTATTGTTAGTTGACCATGAACACCCCGAGGGGAAAATTCTATATGGGTTGTTGTTGATCGGTTGGAGAAGACTTCTCTTTTTTTTATCAAAGATATCTATAAAGAAGATGATCTGGTTAATCTATATTTGTGGGAGATCACATGGTTACATTGGAGTCCTTATGATGCTATTTTAGATAGGGATCACTGGTTTACCTCAGGGTCCTGAACGATTTTTCATGATTCAATGGGGGAACATGTCAAGTTGACCACATCTTACCATCCATAGAGAGATGGCCAGATGGATCATTTCATTCTAGTCCTAGAGGATATGTTTCGTGCCTAAGTGTCATATTTTAGTGGATTGTGGGATATCCATTAAAATTTATTGATATTGATTATAATAATAGATAGTAGTATTTGATCCAAATGGATCCTTTTTAGGCATTGTATGGTCTCCCATTCAGATCAACTCTTTTTTGGGATGAGGTGCATGATTTACCTTTGGATGGACCAATTCTGGTTCATGAGATGTTAGAAATTATTTTTAACATGTGGAGACATCTGGATACATCCTAGAGTAAACAAAAATCTAATGAAGATCTAAAGATTCATCCATTGGAGTTGTACATTGGTGACTAGGTTTTCTTGATATTTTCTCCTCAGTGGGGTCACTTTTGACTTTAAAAAGAGGGAATTTCGGCTCTCATATAATTTAGGCCATCTCAAATACTGAAATTCATGGGAAAGATTATTATCGGTTAGCATCGTCAGCTCAATTGATGAGAATTCATAATGTTTCTACATATCTAAACTCATGAAGTATCAACCAGATCCCACTCGAATTCTATGTTGGGAAGAAATTTAGTTAGATCCATATGATTTTGTATTGGAGAATCCAGTTGAGATTTTTCACTATCAATAGAATTTCATTCATGGAAAGTCGATTCTATTGGTAAGAGTTAAAGGGAAACAAGGATCAGATTCAGATGTGAATTTGGAATGTGAGTCATTGATGAGGGAGTGGTGGAATCATCTTTTTCTTCGTAGTACATATTCCACATGACATCTATTTGGAGGGAAATTCCTTATAGTGAGGAGATTTTAACATCTTGATACACTAAACAAGTATGTTTTCCATTTTTATAAGTTCCCTTATGGTTGGTAAAATCCTTATTTTTGATTTTATTGGAATGCTTCCATTTTCAGAACAAGTACACATCATGTTCGTAAGTTTCATGTCATGTACTGGCTACTGGATTCATGCCATGAAAAGAGAAATCATGTTGGGACCTAGAACACATTGTGTATAAGAGTTACACATCGTGAAGGGATTAAATATCATATTTTTTTCCTGAGGTGATGTGTTTTTGTCATTAATTATCTATCCTAGCCTACACGTCGTGACCAATAGGTGCACATTGTCACCGGGCCATCTTTCAGGTTATAGTCATGCATTCAGAAGTTTTTCTCAATCCTTTTCTTTCTGGAACACATGGTTCTCAACCCTAGATGGATCCTATGTGGAATTCAATGATGTATCATCATTTGGATCGACTAAATGGATCTATTCGATTGTTTTATTTATCGTGAACCTCTCTGGGTAAGTGTTATTTCCAGTTCTGCATTCCGGTTGACCATTATTGCTCCCTAGCCCTGTGTTATCAGATCCACAAATATATGATAGATGATTCTTATTTAATGCATCTTTATTCAAGGTTAGATATTTTCTCAGAGGATGTTCCTATGCTAGTTGTGGTGAATTAGATGTTCATTATCAGAGGATTTTCCAATGCTAGTTGTGGTTCATCAGATGATATTGACATTTTTGGTGATTACTCATGGGGAATTCACTTACATACTAGGCCCGTTTTTCTAGGATCAAATTTGTGAAATTGACTCTTATAGTACGAGTGGTTTGATTCCTAGACCATTAGTATTCCCTATTGTGTGATACATGTTCTTCTATTTTGAATTTCATGGATTTCTTATTGAGCATTGATATGCATGATTATGATTGTGGAAAAATGTTACGGAAAATATTATAAGGCCCCAGCCTTAAACCTTACTTAATATTGAATTAAATGAATAATTCACATTGAGGATCTTTTCAGGTTTAGAGTTTTAGAAAATTAGGACCTAACTATTACATATCACAAGATTAAAAATTAGACACTTCTACAATGTTTCCATAAATAAAAAAACCTCTTAAAAGATACATGCCTAGTTCCATGTTTTAGATAGCATGGCTTTCCTTGATCGCATCCTTGACCCTATTAATCAGTAAGTCATGTGTAAAACATTTAAAAAACATGGGATGAGATAAAAATATCAGTAAGGGATATAAAAATATGGAAAGGAAACATGAGTACTTGTATACATATGAATGAATGAAATCATACTTTACTCATAAAACTTAATCACTTTAACATACCTCATCAACTTAGGAAGAAAACATAGAAATAATAAGGCATAAAAGTATCTTGAGGAATTCATAATATTCTTATGTAGGGAGTAACCCTCTTGGTTATGTTTGGAATACCCATCACAATATATTCCCTAAATCGCATCAGAGAAACATTAACGTTTAACCCCTTCGCCTTACCCAATGCATTGGAGAGCTATATCGGGCTCACCTGCCCTTAGTTTATCACACAACCACCCGTCTTCATAATAATTCCCAACAACCATAACATAATCGTATAACATAAAACATGCACAAATGAAACATAACATTTACACTTTTCAATCAAAAGATATCAATACAACACATTGATATAAAAAAATTATGAAAACCAATTTCAATACCAAAATAAAAGAAAAGTAAAACATGGTATTTATTTTTCTTTTAAAAAAATGTATGGCTTGTAGAGGAAGCCGAAACTCAAATAATGGTCACGGCGGCGGAGAAGTCCTTGTCGCTGCATACGTACGACAAAAAAACATTCCTTATGTCATTTAGTAAAACACTTCGTATAAAAAATATTCCTTTTGAATAATCATAAAATTCAACGGAGTTTATACACCATATAAAGGAAAGTTGTGTATAAAACAAAATATGCCTCAATGAATGGAGATTGAGACGAAGTCCTATACAAAGACGGTATCCATAAATTAAGGATAAATCAATTACATAATTATGTGTGACACACGAATACACAAAATATAAGTAGATATTAAGTGTAAAACAATAAAATGTCATTCAAACATATTCATAGAATGACATATTCATATAGTACAAGTTTATCCCAAAGAATCAAAATTGGGTTAAGAAGTTCCTTTCCAGAAATTCGACAGGCTAACAGTGTCACTTCAAACTTCAGAAAATGTGTTTATGAGAGTTAAAAAGGTTATAGAATCACTTGAACATAAAATTTACATCAATAAGGATATATAAGAACATATCCCAACATAATAGTATGTGAATTAAAATACATAACAAAATAATTCTTTTAAAAAGAGGAGGGTGAAAGGTTCCCTTACCGACTTGGGTAACTTTCGAAATGTTCACCCCATTGAAGAGGGGTCATAAAATGAATATGTAAATACACATAAATGAAATTATAATACACAAATAGTATAATAATGCGCAGTACATACACCACTCAAAGGAAATGGTGGAAAATGTAGCATAAATCTCACGGGAATAAAAGTGAGATGAAAAATCCATTACGAAAACTTGGCAGCCTAATATCACCACTTAAAA
The DNA here is from genome assembly GCA_963277665.1 of Viscum album. NCBI lineage: Eukaryota > Viridiplantae > Streptophyta > Magnoliopsida > Santalales > Viscaceae > Viscum > Viscum album. Next base: position 912,386,840 of record OY728148.1, read on the forward strand.
CTTCCAAAAAAGGATTGATAAGATCAAATAGGGTCTCTCATCATATTTAAATAAAATTTAAAGAAAGAGTAATATAAAATAACATCCCCAAACATAAAAAAGATGATCTTAAAAGAAGTTACATAAAGGAGAGTACTTAAAAAGAAATAGAGAGGTTCGATCTCTTACGAAAATTCCGCAGCCTAACGGCGCCACTCAAAACGTCCAAAATGGATTGATGAGAGAAAATAGGGTCTCTAATCATAAGAACGTAAAAAAGTAAAGTAATAGAAATATAAAATAACATCCCAATCATAAGAAATATTAGCTTAAAATAAATGACATAAAAGAGTCTACTTAAAAAGAAAGAGAGGAGTAGGATCCCTTACCTCGTGTCTGACATGACTCAGTCGTTCTTTAATCTCCTGAATAATAAAATTTGGTCAATTTATAATTTATTAAGGACCTCCTTTAAATATTATTATTCAGTTCATATCACATATTATAAGGTTATAATAATTGGTAAATAATGTGAGTTCATATCAGACGTTTTTGTCGATGTTCGGTATATGAGTAAAAATTGAACTTGTTGGAAGAGAATTTTGCATGTAGTTATAGGTGCATCATATAAAGAATAGTATTTATGTTTTAAATATCATATATATCAAGTATATATTCATTTTATACTATTCCATAACATTTTGAGATAAAAAAAATTAAAAGCACGGTTCATGGAGAAGGTAGGCCGTACGTACGCATGAACGCTACTTTCATTTTTTGTCAAATTAAATGAATTAAAACAAAATGAGAGATATATATATTATAATTCCAGAATGATATCCATCCTATAGATGTAATATATTACATATATATCCATTTTATATATGTACTTATAAATTTACATAACATTTGGAGATAAGAAATGAAATGTACCGTTCATGGTGACGGTAAGCCGTACGTACGCATGAACGCTACATTAATTTCCTTTTTTATTATTAAATGGAATGAAATAATAATTTTATAAAATTATATTATAATTACAGTAGTATATAATATTTAATACCATTAATTCCATCCTTTATACATCCCACATATGGAATTAACGAATCAAATCACTTTGAGGGGGCGGTAGTCCGCAGTTCCTAAAATGATGATATCGCGTTTACCCATAATGGAAACCATAAAGGTATGGAATAAGTTAAAAATACAGAAGATTAAGGTAAAAATAAACATATTATATATCATATATAAATATAGTGACATAGTAATGGCCACCGTTGACGGTGTTAAACGAATATTGAACAATCATCGTTTCATGAGGCAGTAATTCGCCATCCACAGAAGCAATATGTTCATTAACCATTAGACGGAGGTGTGTGAAATTGTAGCTCAAATCCTTATTATAACAACATCCTAGTATATTTAATATACTGGTTTTTTTACAAAAAAAATGTAATAGAAAGAGTTATGGTTTTGGAGAAGCAAAATAAAACAAAAGAACACAAGGGAAGACATTACCTTTAAATCGGGTAACTCTTTTTGATTTGAGCTCAAAGGCTTCCTTGGAAAGGATTCTGCCCAAAGGTGAGGCTTCAATGGTGAATAGTGGGATTTGGAGAGATGAAATGGGCAGGGGTTGGCCGATCCAAAGGCTTGAGAGGTGTGTGTAAGGTGTTAGAGTTGGGGGCCTTTAATAAGAGGAGAGGAGGGGCACTCTTGAAAAGTTATAAAATATTACTTTATTATATAATTATTTTCGGATTTTAAAGGTCCCAAAAAGGATATATTTCGAGGATAAGGTGATATGGTTTCGAATTACACCCATATTATAGGTTTGTGACAAGTTTAGGTCTTATATTCTACATTATCATTTCATTTTATTTAAATCGTTAAATAATGAGGTAATCGCTACATCATCATGGTGTCATAAATAATTTAATTTATTTAGTGTCTAAAAATTAATAACAAAATATCATGATGTAGGAAATATTTTTATATTTATAATTAATATTTATAGTAAAAAATATGACTTGTATAACCCCTGTAAAAATTGTTTTAGTAAAACAACACATGTTTGTGACATTTTAATTATAACTTTATGTAAAAAAGAATTAATTTCATTTTCCTAAAAAAGTTGCTCCATGGGGTCCCCAAGTTGACCCATGGATTGTCTTGGTCGGCCATGACTCATAAAATAATGGTAGGACATGTTTCATGGTCATTTCCTTTTATTAAAACATTATTTTTACCTTAAACTACACTAGTTACCTCTAATCGCTATTAAAACTTAAATGTTACTATTCACCAAAAAATTATTTTTATCTCATTGAACAAAATTTTACATCCTAATGACAACCATGTATGTTGGATATTTAAAAATACAATCACAGAATTGGTAAAGTTTCATTTTAATGAAGAATCAGTTTTTTTAACTACCACCTAGGGGTTTCACTATTCATCAAAAATTGAAGTTTTACAAAAAATTACCAAAAATTCACCCTAATCTATATTTGATCATCCGAATTAAAAAATGATGTCTATTTTAAAAAATTCAAAATATATAAGTTCCATTAATTAATTTAATAATTAATTCCCGCTGTCAAAACGAATTACATGTTTTTAAGAAACAATATCTATTAAAAGATTAACACAAGTTTATGTCCAATTTCAAAGTGAAATTAATTTCAATGACCACTATTGGATTAAATGGTAAAAATAAATTATAATTGGAATTTAAAACCAATTATAAAGATAATATAATCATATAAATAAATTAGATTAAAAATTGGTTTTGAATGAAAATACAACATTTTTCACTATTCATTAAAAAATGAACTTTATCTGAAAAATACCAAAACAATACACATAGTAAATTTTGATTTCCCGATTATAATGAAAATTTTATAACACATAATATTGTCAAAAAATGGATTTAAAATAGGTTCTCCATAAAAAGGTGGTTAATCGACCTTTTAAAGAATATTAGATTGTTTACGCTTAAAATTGAATTCATTCACATTTTAAGCCTCTAAAATTTATTGGATAAAAGTAAAAATATTTGACAAAAATATATAATTATTTTATAGTTAGTTCTATTCATTCCCGCTATTACAACGACTAGGAGTTAACTACCATTTAAAATAATATTATTTTATTATTAGGTTGCAACGTAAGATTCCCAAGAAACTAGTTGTTGCGTATTGGGTACGCTATCGAGCAAAGCCTCCCCTTTAAAGTAATATTAATATTTTATTCACAAATATGGATAAATATGAAAATTTCATATTCTCTATTTACCTGGGGTGTTACATCCTTCCCCCCTTTTGGGAATTGCATCCTCGCAATTTTAAAATTGGGCATGGAAACATCATTGAAAATCCCACATCGGAACAAGAGTCAGTAAAACTATCACTTTAAAATAAAGAAATGGAAGTAAAAAGGTCACCCGAGTTAACCCAAACTATAATTCCATGTAGTAAAAAATGGACATGGAGGAAAAATCAAAGGGTCAAGTTCTGAGGGAGAATGATAGAAAACATGTTTAGGAGAAAGTTAACCACAAGAAAATCACATACTTGTAGTGGGTTAAACTGTATTTGATTCCCCGGTAGGAAAAGATAATAGACAACATTTTTTTAAGTTACTTTTCATTGAGGAATTTATTTTTTATCTTAAGGAAACATACATACTTGTCATGTTGACTTTCAACTTTTACTAGATTTCTTACACAAACTCATACCTTCCCCAAATTATGAGTATTTAGGAAAACTTGTTTACATTAAGAGAGATATAATAAACTTCTAGAGAATCTCTTAATCCACAAAAGATAACTATATACTTCACATGTCTTTAGAATTTATCCAAAACCAAAACCAAAAATGTTAGTACAAGATCAGATAATCCACAAAAGGATAATCCTTTATAAAAAGAAAATCTATTCTTAATCTCCAAAATTTGTCCAACTAAACCCAAATTTCAACAAAGACTATTCAATACAAAATGTGTCCATAAAATTCTTCTAATTAAACCAAACTTAGATTAAAACCCAAATATTTGAAGGATTTAATCACATAGTCATCCAAGGTAGAAATTAGCACTTATCTCCAAATAACATTAGTTGCTCTTAAAGTCTCACATTGAAAGTAATTAACCTAATTACATATCCTCCATGATAGGTTAATAATTTCCATAGATAACCCAAAATCAACTTAATATTAATCCATAAAATCATCTAACTAAAAGGAAAAAGTCATACTAACTAGGGACTTCACTTAGTCCAGTGGTAGGCGATAAATACCAGTCGCACTTTGGTTGTGGGTTCGATTCCTGCAGCTTTGTCCAACACGACAGGTGGTCACACGGTCTACGTGTTGTTTTTTTATAAAACTTATTAAATAACCCTAACATGTTTTAACCTCATGTTTATCCCTAGTCGTTCTTATTCCATTATAACATATAGTAACCCATAATTACTTCAAAAGTAAGGATCATATAAACCTAAATGGTTACCTTTATAATTATTACCTGAACATTCACATCGATTGGTCATATCGTACATGATGCATTACAGAACTTACCAAGGTTCAAGTGGTTGATCATGACTCTTTGATAGTTGGTTAGTACAACCACGAGTTTCCTCATTGAATCCCCCATTTCATCCATTCTCTTAATCAGAGAACCACCACAGTTTCCTTCAAACCCATTGTCACTTTGGTGCCTGCTAGATCCGTCCATTTACTAAAACCAGAAATGTCAGTGTGTGTATATCAAAAAAATTATCATGTAATAATGAGGAAGACAAACACTAAGATATACATACTCATTCACTCTATCTAAAAACTATGACTCTTTATGAAATCCTAGCCAATATGGTAATGTCACTTATTCTTAGAGAATACCCTAACCTCTAAAGTTATCTAAACCGACCTCTGATACCAAATATAAGTCCCCAGCCTTAATCCTTACTTAATATTGAATTAAATGAATAATTCACAATGAGGCTCTTTTCAGGTTTAGAGTTTTAGATAATTAGGACATAACTATTACATCTCACAAGATTACAAAGTATATAATTATAGTAAGTTTCCATAAATAAATAAAATCTTAAAAGAAACATGTCTACTTCCATGTTTTAGATAGAATTTTTTTCTTGATCGCATCCTTGACCCTATACATCATTAAGTCTTGTGTAAAACATTTCAAAAACGTGGGATGAGCATAAAAAGCTCAGTAAGGGATATAAAAATATGGAAAGTAATCATTAGTACTTGTATACATAAGAATCTATGAAATCATACATTACTCATAAAACATGAGCACTTTAACATACCTCATCCAATCATGAATAAAACATAGAAATCATAAGTCATAAAGGTAACTTGAGGCATTCATAACATTCTTACGCAGGGAGTAACCCTCTTGGTTATGTTTGGAATACCCATCACAATATATTCCCTGAATCTCTTCGGAGAAACCTTAACGTTTAACCCCTTCGCATCACCCAATTCATTGGAGAGCTATATTGGGCTCACCCGCCCTTAGTTTATCACAGAACCATCCGTCTTCATAATAATGCCCAGGAACCATAACATAATCGTATAACATAAAACATGCATAAAGGAAACATAAACTTTCAACTTTTCAATCACAGGATATCAATACAAATCATTGATATAAAAACATTATGAAAAAAAAATTCAATACCAAAATAAAAGAAAAGTAAAACATGGTATTTATTTTTCATTTAAAAAATAGATATGTCTTGTAGAGGAAGAATAAACTCAAATAATGGTCATTGTGGTGAAGAAGTCATTGTCGCTGCATACGTACGAAAAAAAAACATTCCTTTTGTCATTTAGTAAAACGCTTCGTATAAAAAAGTTTCCTTTTGAATATGCATAAAATACAAAGGGGTTTATACACAATATAAAAAAAGTTTTGTATAAAACAAAATATGCCTCAATGAATAGAGATTGAGATGAAGTCCCATACAAAGATGGTATCCTTGGATTAAGGATAAATCAATTAGATAATTATGTGTGAAAAATGAATACACCAAATATAAGTGGATATTAAGTGTAAAACAATCAGAGTTCATTCACACATATTCATAGAATGACATATTCAAGGAGTACAAGTTTATCCTAAAGAATCAAATTTGGGTTAAGAAGTTCCCTTGCAAAAATTCGGCAGGCTAACGGTGTCACATCAAACTTCAGAAAATGATTTGATGAGAGATAAAAAGTGTATCTCATCACTTGAACATAAAATTTTCATCAATAAGGATATATAAGAACATTTCCCAACATAATATTATGTTAATTAAAATACATAACAAGAGAAGTCTTTTAAAAAGAGGAGGGTGAAAGGTTCCCTTACCAACTTGGGTAACATTCAAAACATACACCCCAATGAAGAAGGGTCATACAATGATATGTAAATACCCATAAATGAAATTATATTACACAAATAGTATAATAATGGGTAGTACATACACAAATCAAAGCAAATGGTGTCAAATTTATCATAAATCTCAAGAGAACAAAAGTGAGATTAAAAATCCCTTATGAAAACTCGGCAGCCTAACGTCGCCACTTAAAACTTCCAAAAATGGATTGATGAGATAAAATAGGGTCTCTAATTATATTTAAATATAATTTACTGAAATATTAATATAAAATAACTTCCCCCAACATAAAAAAATAGGATCTTAAAATAATTGACATAAAGGAGAGTACTTAAAAAGAAAGAGAAAGGTTGGATCTCTTATGAAAATTCGGCAGCCTAACGGCACCACTCAAAACATCCAAAATGGACTGATGAGAGAAAATAGGATCTCTCATCATATGAACATAAAAAGTACAGAAATATTAATATAAAATAACATCCCAATCATATGAAAGATGATCTTAAAAGATATAACATAAAAGAGTGTCCTTAAAAAGAAAGAGAGGAGTAAGATCTCTTACCTCGTGTTCGACATGACTCGGTCGTTCTTTAATCTCCTGAATAATAAAATTTGGTCAATTTATAATTTCATAAGGACCTCATTTAATTATTATTATTCAGTTCATATCACATATTATAATGATATAATAATTGGTTAATAAAGTGAGTTCATATCAGACGTTTTTGTCGATGTTCGGTACATGAGTAAAAATTGAACTTGTTGGAAAAGAATTTTCCATGTAGTTATAGGTACATCATATCCATAATAGTATTTATGTTTTAAATATCATATATATCCATTATATATTCATTTTATACGATTACATAACATTTGGAGACAAAAAAATTAAAATCACAGTTCACGGAGACGGTAGGCCGTATGTACGCATGAACGCTACCTTCGTTTTTTTGTCAAATTAATGGAATTAAAACAAAATGTGAGATATATATATTATAATTCCAAAATGATATCCATAATTTATATGTAATATATTAAATATATATCAATTATATATATGTACTTATAAAATTACATAACATTTTGAGATAAGAAATGAAATGTACCGTTCATGGAGACGGTAAGCCGTACGTACGCATGAACGCTAATTTCATTTATTTATTTTTTGTATTAAATGAAATGAAATAATAATTATATAAAAGTATATTATAATTCCAGTAGGATATCATATGTAATACCATTAATTCCATTATTTATATGTTTCACATATGGCATTAACTAATCAAATCACTCTGAGGGGGCGGTAGTCCGCACTTTCTAAAATGAAGATATCACGTTTACCCATAATGGAAACCATAAAGGTATGACATAAATGAAAAATAAATAAGATTAAGGAAAACAAAAACATATAATATATCATATATAAATATAGTGACATCTTAATGGACACCTTTGAAGGTGTTAAATGAATATTGAACAATCATCGATTCGTGAGGCAATAATTCACCATCCAAAGAAACAATGTGTCCTTTAACCATTAGCCGGAGGTGTGTGAAAGTGTAGCTATAATCCTTCTTATAAAGTCATTTCAATATATTTATGATACTTTTTTTGTTACAAAACAAGTAATAAAAAGTGTTTTGGGGGTTGGAGAAGAAAAATAAAACAAAAGAACACAAGAGAAGACATTACCTTTAAATTGGGTATCTCTTTTTGATTTGAGATGAAAGGCTTCCTTGGAAAGGACTCTGCCCAATGGTGAGGCTTCAATGATGAAGAGAGGGATGTGGAGAGATGACATGGTTAGGGTTTGTCCGAGACAAAGGATTGAGAGGTGTGTGTAAGGTGGTAGAGGTGAGGGCCTTTTATAAGAGGAGAGGAGGGGCACTCTTTGAATGTTATAAAATATTACTTTATTATATAATGCTTTTCGGATTTTAATGGTCCCAAAAGGATATATATATAGGATAAGGTGATAATGTTTCTAAATCCAGCCATACAATAGGTTCGTGACATGTGTAGGTCATAGATTTTACATTATCTTATCATTTTATTTAAATCGTTAAATAATGAGGTAATCGCTGCATCATCATGGTGTAAGAAATAAATTAATTTATTTAGTGTCTAAAAATTATAAAAAAAATATGATGATGTTGGAAATCTATTTATATTTCTAATTAATATTTATAGTCAAAAATATGACTTTTATAACCCCATGTAAAAATTCGTTTAGTAAAACAACACATGTTTGTGACATTTTAATATTAACTTTAAATAAAAAGGAATTAATGTCATTTTCCTACCAACGTGTCTCCATGGGGTCCCCAAGTTGACCCATGGATTTTCTTGGTCGGCCATGACTCATAAAAGAATGGTAGGACATGTTTCATGGTCATTTCATATTATTAAAACATTATTTTTACCATAAACTACACAAATTACCTCTAATCGCGATTAAAACTTAAAAGTTACTATTCACAAATAATTATTTTAATCTCATTGAACCACATTTTACTTCCTAATGACAACCATGTATGTCATATTTTTGAAAATCAAATCATGGAAGTGGTAAAGTTTCATTTTAACGAAAAATCAGTTTTTTAACTACCACTTAGTGGTTTCACTATTCATCAAAAAATAGAGTTTTTCAGAAAAATACCAAAAATTCACCCTAAGCTATATTTGATATTCCGAATTCAAAAATTATTTCTATTTTAAAAAATTCAAAATATTTAAGTTTCATTAATTAATTTAATAATTAATTCCCGCTGTCAAAACAAATAGCGTGTTTTAAGAAACAATACCTATTAAAAGATTGACACAAGTTTAAGTCCAATTTCAAAGTAAAATTAATTCCAATGACCACTATTGGATTAAATGGTAAAAATATATTATAATTGGACTTTAAAACCAATTCTAAAGATAATCTAATAATATAAATAAATTATATTAAAAAGTGGTTTTGAATTAAAATACAATATTTTTCACTATTCATTAAAAAATGAATTTTATCCGAAAAATACCAAAAATTTACACATAGTAAATTTTGATTTCCTGATTCTAATGAAAATTTTATAACACATTATATTTTCAAAAAATGGATTTAAAATAAGTTCTCCATCAAAAGGTGGTTAATCGACCTTTTAAAGAATATTAGATTGTTTACGCTTAAAATTGGATTCATTCACATTTTAAGCCTCTAACATTTATTGGATAAAAGTAAAAATATTTGACAAAAATATATAATCATTTTATAGATAGTTCCATTCATTCCAGCAGTTATAGTGGCTAGGCGTTGACTACCATTTAAAATAAAATTATTTTATTATTAGAGTGCAACGTAAGATTCTCAAGAAACTCGTTGTTGCGTATTGGGTACACCATCGAGCATAGCATCCCCTTTAAAGTAAAATTAATATTTTATTCACAAATGTGGATAAATATGAAAATTTCATATTCTTTATTTACCTGGGGTGTTAGAAATATGGTTTGAAATTTTTATAATATGTTTTGTTTAGAACTATGGAAAAGATAAATGTTTACTATGTTTTCTATAAAACTTAATTACTACTTACCAATCATTGTTTTATCTCAATATAATAAATCGTGTTTTTTTATAAAGAGGCTTGTCATAGAAAACCTGGGTGGGATCTGGCTGAGGCCGTTATCTCACACCATGTGCACTACATCGGTGGTTCATTGACCTTTTTTGTCGTCCAGTGTAGGGATAAGAAAGGCCCTATAGGGAGGCCGCGAGGTTCGAGACTTCTTGGATGGGTAGCTGATGGTGAGATGGTTGGAGTTCGTCCATGTCATCATTGGAGTGACAGTGGGTTTTGAGTTTCCTGTAGTAGAACATTTATTTTGGATTTTTTACCTGACGTTGTAGTTTTTTTTATGTTTTCTAACAGTTATGAAATATATATTTTTTAGTCTGCCAATGTTCCTTTATTTCCTTGTATATGTATTCCATGTGCCCATTCAGGTTGTGTGAAAACATTCCCTCGATTTTTCATTGAAATCCCTAGTGATTGTCTCCATCCCACATGGATCTAAAATGCCCTTCTGATATTTTATGGTTCAAGTTTGGTGTTCGGTTTGAGGGTAACCAATGTTTGTTCATTACATGTTTTGAATTAAAATCTTCAATTTTTCACTATTCATTCAAAAAATGTTGTTTCTCAAAAAAATACCATAAACTTACTGTAAGATAATTATGATATTCTAAATTTAAGAAAATGTTTTTTTATCATACTAAATTTCTACATTAGTCTAAAATTAATTACTATTATTATTATTTTCCATATAATGACATTAAAAATAGTTCATTTGGGAAAAGTTAATTTCTAAAAATATAAACACTTTATCAAAAAACATATCCTTCATTATCAATATGTTTTTTATATGAAACATTTTTAAAGAATACCAAAAACTTAGTTATTACTATTTATATAACCATGAATAATGAATATTTTATAATTAACTAATTTAATTAATTTTAATAATAATATGGTGTTTATAAGAAACATAGGTGTTGCGTGTAATGTACGCTAGGTCATTGTTGCATGTAACATACGCAATGTCACTATTTCATGTAATGTATGCTGAATCTATGTTATATGTAACAAATTCCAAATAGGTTCTTTGAAACTTATACATGTAGGTTCCTAGTGAATGGAATTTTTTTGTTAGTTTATTATAATACATAAATGAATATTGAATTTATTTGACAAAAAAGGTCCATAAAAACATGGGGTTTTAAAAACACTCTATTGACACTTCACAACTCATGAAAAACAAATTTTGTTGGTCAAATCCCTGAGAGGATTTTAATGTGTCCTCTTTAGCTAGTTTCTGAGGGACGTATGTAGTCATATTATCATGATCACTTATTCAACTATGTGTGAATCTCATAACCTTAAACTATCATACATATAGAAATAAGAAAAAATCTCTCATTGTTTATATTTTAATTATAGGCCATTTTTTTATAAAAATTTACACATGATTTTTGTTGAAATAAAAGTTTTATATAAAATTTTATTAATTCATTTTTTAGTATATTTCCATCAATTAAAATGTAATTTAGGATATATTTTAAATATTATTTTGAACATCCATGCCTGTAAAATTAAAATTGATTTTTTTCTATATTGTTATTTCTTTCTTCTTCTTATGGATTATTTGTAGAGACCCTACCTGGATTTTATCTCACATCCACCGTGTTACTTCAATCATTTTCGGATTTCCTCTTATCAAGTTAGTGCAAGGGGAAGGCACCAATTAGAAGTTGTATTAGTTGTTGATCATTGGTCCATGAGCTACTAGGTCTTTTGGTACATGTGTTGTTAGTCATATTTTTGGTACATTTTGGTTGTGTTTTTGTTTTTCTACTTGTTTAACATTTTCTATAATACTCACTATGTAGTATCCTTTTTTCTGTAAGGGAATTTTTCTATTTATTCCATTGTTTTTGTGGAAAATGTGGTCCAAATTCCTATTTTATGATGCATGGTTCTCATCTCCAACCCATTGGGATCAGAAATTCCCATCACACTAATTTAGGATTGTCATGAGTATTAGAGTATTAGGGTTTTTGGGCTTGTTCATGAACAAATTGAATAAAATATTTAGGTAAATAATAATTTCTTGATTTTAGTATGCAGTTGAGTCTATTTTTGGGATATAGGTTGTAGTTTTGAAAGAGTGTGTGGCCATATCTCATTATAGCATGCCTTTAGTTACTAGGTGTTGTTTGGGAAATTTATCTTCAGGATTAGTTCTCATCTTTTCCTTAATTTTGTTTTGGATAGTGTGAAATACAAATATTTTTCAACTATCTATTAGGATTAATTTTATTTGATTCTATGTTTGAGTGGTAATCTAATGTATTTAATATTTTCCACTAATGTTGAGTGACATATTTTCTATGAGATGATTTGTGAATCAAGCCTAGGAGATAGTACAATATGAACATCAATGATTTAATAATATTGTTGATCCAAGTCTATTTTAGTTTATCATTCTTGATGTCCAATATTGGGGATAGGCAAGTGCAATTATTTTATTTTTTGGTCCATCTATGGATCTTCAATGTGATGTTTTACGGAGTTGCGGTCAGGAGTTCATTACTGAACGCTACTAGATTTCTATGTCTCTAACAATCCTCAACTTTATGATGATTTGTTTTAATATATCAAGCTTCTCTTTGAGTAAATCGATGTTCCTGATGAAGTAAATGTGAAATATATCACCTTCATGATGAAGGGAACTATAAGGAGATGGAGGGACACTATATTGATGATGATGGAGAAAGATGTATTATAGTGGAAATGCATTAAGAATATTTTCACTGACCAATTCTATCCAAATTAAATGTTTTTGGAAATGGAATTATAGTATTTCAAACATGATCATGATTATAAGACATTGACATAATAAGCAAACTATTTTACTATGATTTTCTAGTTTTCACTATAGATTGTATGACATGAAAAGATAAAGTCTCAACAATTTCATATAGTACACTGATTTGATATTGATTTGATGGTTTTATTAGTAAAAATTATTTCCTATGATGATGTGGTGGATAAAATTTATTCTTGATATGAAAATTTCTCATACGTTAGGGTTGATAAAAGTTCATTATTCTAATAGTGGTTGTTCTATGAGTTTTTATATTGGGAATAAGAGGCATGATGATTGTTATGGTGGTTATCAACATATGGGTTTTTTCAAACCTTCAATATTTATTATAGGAGGACCATTTATTTGTCACCATTGGGTAAAACATTGGCACTCGAGGTGGGACTTCTCTCAGGAATCAAAAATATGTGTTTCTTTTGAATACTCAGGCCACATGATGAAATTAGTCCATGTGCATTCTGCTCTACATAGTGGAATGTGATCATTATATCTTAAAAAACTACAGTGAAATTAGATTCATCATGAACAAAGGTGTTACATCCACATGCTTCCAGAATAAAGCATCTCCATGTAGTGGAAGAGTATACAAATGAATCATATATATATCCAGGGACAATGAGTGGTACCCTGACTACAACATCATCATTATTATCAACTTTATTTGATACTAGTGCTTCTCATTTGTTCATTTCACATCATATTTTGAACCATATTATTCTTCCTATGTATCATTCATATTATGTTGTGCATATTTAAACACACCTTTAAAATAAGAGATATCATAGTCTCCATATTTCGTCTTTTGTTTTCTCATTATTATATTTCAATTTTTCTTGGTATTTTTTGGTTCTCGACATGAAACCACATGACAACATATTCAGGAGTGACTAGATAATTTTCATTAAATCCCTAATTTATTGTTATCTTTTATTGGAATCCTTTACTACATCTCAGGGGGTGTTCTATATTTTTCAAGGAAAATTGGAATGAATTTTGAGCAGATAAATAACATCTTATCTGGAGTTTTGGAAAGATATAATAGAAGTATATATTTATATGGAGTGGTAATCTTGGAGAAATGATTTTCCATAATTTTTCATCATGTATTTTAATTTTTTTCATAAATAATTATCTTTTTTTCTACAAGTAAGGGAGGTAGTGTCTTCTACCTATTTAGTATCTTGTGCTAAACCGATGTCTATTAATTCTTACATCATTGCACCGGCTGAAATGAAGGAGTTGAAGACTTATTTGGATGATAATTAAAAGAAAGGATTATTCTTGATTGTTTCACTTTTTTTGTAAGCAGTTATATTTGATAAGAAATATCATTAGTTACATCACATTTTTGTTAATTACTAAAAACATAATTGATTTATGTTCAAGTAAAAAAATGATTCCAAAAATTGATGATCTATTTGACTAGTTGAAAGGGGTTATGTTTTTCTCAATTGTAGTTATTTTATGTTGTTACCACAGTTTATAATAAAAGAATATGAGAAAGTATAGCCATTGTAAATACATTTTCATTCCCCCGTATCTTACCAATTATCCTAATATATTTATGAATTTAATGAACATGTGTTTCCATTAGTTTGTAGATACATTTATTAATGTCTTTGTTGATGACATCCATGTTAAAATCTGAGAAGGATAATGTGTGACATCTGTGTAGTTTTAGATTTTTTTGGAAATAACTGAAATTATACTAATATAAATAAATGACACTTTTTTGGTTTTATTATTAATGTTGTTATTATATTTTGTATTGAAAATAGTATTTAAGTTGACCCTGGGAAGGTAAAACTATTTTGGTTTGGGAAAACCATGAAATGTTTTTGATATTCAGATATTTTAGGGTTTAGCTGGATATTATCGCCGGTTTCTAAAGGACATCACAAATTTTCTATCTCATATGACTACACTAACTCAGAATGGAGTAATATTTTCTTTTGATGAACAATATCAGAATGGTTTTTTTAGAGGATAAATGTATTATGTCTACTAAAATTTGGTTGTCTCTTCCAGTGTCGAGGAAGGTTATTGTGGTCTTATGTGACGAATCAAGTTCAGTTTTGTGTTGTATTGTTTTACATGGAGATCATTTAACTACCTATGGATATTAATAGAATAGTAAACATATGAAAATTACTCAATCCATGACACTAAACATATTGTTTTAATAAATACCCTTGAGACTTGTTTTTATTTCATTTTGGGGGAATGGTTTAACATGTTTTCTTACTACTAGTGGATGAGTTATATATTCTCTCAAAAATATTGTAATATCATATAGAAGAGTTGAATGGAATAACTACAATTATTCGACATAGACAACTCATATACCACTAAGAATGGTTAGGTCATCATAGATGTGTTAAGTAGGAAACTTGTAACCCATGATGTAAAAGAATCATTGGAAGAGTGGAATGCAATGGAACTTTTTGAATTATTTCTTATTGGAATCTAGGAATCTGGGGTTGAAGTTACCTTGGCCAGTGTTCATTTGATTGTAGCTATCCTCTAGGTGAAGCTTTAGAAAAAATAGCATTATGATATGATTTATAACAATAGACTCTTTATGGTGAGGATACAATTATGGAATAGTTATTCTCCCTGGAGGGGATTTTATATCATCATAATCATTTTATGATTCCATCATTGAATAGAAAATATGTGATCGGGGTGTTTCTATAATTCTGAATCTGCAATACACCTAGAATCCATGAATAATACCTATGAGATACATCAATGATTCTATTTTCTAGGTATGATATTGTGAATTTCTGAATTTGCCTCTCATTTCTTTATATGAAAATTATTCAAGTCCATGAACCACAGTCATTCGGGATTTATAAAACCACATTCTATGAAAACAAAGATATGGGAAGAGATATTTATGGAATTTTTTGTTATGTTACAACATTCCAAGAGATAGAAGAATGTGATGTGGTTCATGATCGATTAGCTGACCAAATAACCTAAATTTATACACATTCATGATACATCACATTTTGACTAGTATTTGGAAATCTCGAATTCAAAAGAGATTTTTTTTTCATTGAGTGCCATCAAATTTATTTATAAAAGTTATCCATAGTTTACTTCATGTATTTTTACAGTCCTTCATGACTGATTGGGATCCTAGGTTTGTTTTAATATGTCATACCATCCGCAATTTGATGTCCATTCTAAAAGATATATACCAATTTTAAAAGATAATATCTAAAAATGCATTCTTAAAAATGGTGGAACATGGGATGAAAATTTAGTTATTGTTGATTTTCTAATAACAATAGTTATATTCTACAGCTAGTATGGATCCTTTTAAGGCATCGTAATCCTAGAAAATCTATATTGTGTGGGTTGAAGTTTTGTGAACATTCTTTGGTTACACTATGATTGGTTTAAGATATGAAAAAATTTATTTGATTAGTTATAGAATATTTTTGGTGAAAAGATAATAAAATTTATATGCAGATCAATGTCTTAGACCATAAGAGTTTTTAGTTTGATACCAGGTGTTCTTAAAATTTTCACCATTTTTTGGTCTTCGATGGCATGGGAGAGCAGTGAAACTTTATCCACATTTTATAGACCTATTGAGGTTTTCTTGTAGGTGGGAAATATGGATTAACATTTAAAAATTCCACAACATATGACCTCAATATATGACATTTTCTATTCATAGAAACTCTGAATGTATTTTTTAGAGCCATCACATGTTTTGAGATAGAGTGATCCAAACATTGATTCTAATTTATCTGTGACTAGACATATACTCTTGAAAGTTGATTCTGAAACCAAATAAATTCATGGATGGATGATACCATTATTAATGTGAAATGTAATCATAGATGTAAAAATCATTATACTTTGGAGAGAGAGTCACTAGCGGGAGTGTAGTGGCCCCATATTTTTAACATTGAATCCACATAATAATATTTCTATGGAAATAATGTTTCTATGGTTGGGGTGGGATTGGGGGCCTAATGTAAGAACCCGGTTTTTGCTTTGAAATACTTTGGAATATTCTTGATGATATTCCAGAGCAGTGCCTTCAGACGGCGTGCGATTCCAAGCCCCGGAGTGGCCGGAATTAAATTTTCAGTGTGTTCACACTGGAAATGCTAAATAAATGAGATAACTCCTAAACGGAGTTCTGGATCAGAGATCTGAGTGTACGGATGGGTCCGGAATGAGGTTTTTACCCTAGAGACGACATAAAATTTGTCGGCGCGGGACGTTTGGACACCTCGCCCGCATCTGGAATGTTAAACCGATAAATTAATTAATTAATTTATTCGTTTATTGTAGAAACACAAGTATCTCAAAAACAGTGGCTCGGATCGGAAACCCGAGAGCACCGTTGAGTTCGGAGCGTCCCTTTTACCCTAGGAGGGGTATAAGTTTCGTGGGCGCGGGCCGTTTGTGAAAAATGGCCCCGGTGGCGTTTTCGTAATTTAGCGGCTTCGGACGTTAAATTTTATAACTTTTGAACGGGGTCTCGGAATAAAATTCTGAGACCTCTGTTGCGCTCATAGCGTGGTTCTTAGCCTAGGGGAGGCTAAATCCCGACCCCGTCGGGAGTTCGGGTTTGGGGCTGTCGGGCGGGTGTTTATGTGATTTATACTTAAACACCCCCAACCTCCCCCCCCCCTTCTTCTTCATCTTTTTCTTCTTCACCATCTCCCCTTCTCCACCTCTATCTCCGGCGAGACTCCGGTGAGACAGCTTCGGCGAGGCGTGGTGGCCGGCGGATCGTCGTGAAGCTTCGGGCGAAGCCCCGCGAGGTAGGATTTGTCGTTCGCATTTTCATTCACCGCACCTACTTCGAACTTGATTAATTTTATTGAAACTCTGTAGGATTTTTGAACGAAGCCCATGAATGCGTACAAGAGTAAATTCCCTTTTCAGCGCATCTTTCGGATTCAAATTCCGAGCTCCGTGGCATTCACAATGATCCGCCGAACATTGCGGGTTTTCGGTTTCCGGCGGGTTCGAGCGGCGGCGTGACGAGGGCGGACGGCGCGGCAGGGGTGTCAGCAGGGTGTCGCGGCGTGCGGGCAGCCTTAGGCGGGTGCCGCGGTGTCTGGCCAGCGCAAGGGGGGCGGCGTCCGGGCGAGGCTGGGGCGTCGGCGGGGGTGTCTGGCGGGCGTCCGCGGGCGTCAGGCGGAGCACCCGGCGAGGCGGCGGTCGCCAGGGAGCGGCGACCGCGGGGTCGCGTCGCGCGACCCCGGTGTGGCGACAAAGACCCGTGCCACGCAGGTCTTCATGCGGTGGCCGCGACAGGCCCTCGTGGGCTGTCTGCGCGGGGACCGGGTGTCCGCGGCCGGCCCGCGCGGCTAAGCCGCGGGCCGGCCCAGGCCGGTCGGACCGGCCGGTTCAGGCCGGTCCAGCCCCAGGGGTTATGCCCCCTCGGGGTTCGGACACCCGTACTTTCCGCTACGGGTGTCCGTTTTGAGTGTCGTCTGCGGGAGTGGGACTGTATTGACGAGGCGGTCTTTTTGAGATGGTTTCAGGAATTTTTAATTCCCGAAACGAGGGGTCGCGGAGGCGCGACGTGTCTTTAAATAGAGGAGCGTTTTCTTCCGGGATTCTTGTTTTGGACGGCGCGGACGCGTCCGACATCCGTTTTGAGCGCCGTCAGCGGCATTGTGACCCTGGCACTGAGGCAGAGGCCTCCAGTGCGTTTCAAGGCATTGAGGCTGGAGTTGAGGCGTGGGCCCCACAACCTTCTTTTGAGCTGCGTGCAGCTAGTAGCGACTTTTTCCGCGGACGTCCGTTCGGGGCGTGCGAGCAGTTGATGTTGGGTGTTTTTCCGAGGGGATTGCAATGGTGCAGTCCACCCGCTCAAATTCGGCATGATGGTGTGGGGCCCATGAGGGCCGTTTGGGCGTCGACGGTGATTTTTCCAGCTTTATCACTGGTCGACCATTTTGGACAAGTGAGTAGTCCATCTTGTGTGCTTTTTCGAGAGGATCGCAATAGTGTGATCCGTTCTTTGAGTTTCAGAACCGGGTTGCGGGTCCCACGTGGCACCGCTCGTGTGCGGTGCGCCGGAATGCATCTTTTTCTCCGGGTACCCGTTCTACTCAAGCGAGTAGTGCTTTCGACGTGTTTTTTCGAGAGCATCGCGATGGCGCAGTCCGCCCGACCACTTTCAGAGACGTGGTGTGGGTCCCACCCGACCCGGCTACGGTGAATAGTTCACTTTTCACCGGGTGTCTGTTTTGGGCGATTGAGTACTCAATCTCGTGTGTTTTTCCGAGGGGATCGCAGTGGCGTGATCCGTTGGTTCGGTTTTGGGATCTTGGGGTGGGCCCCACCCAGGTGGGTCACGGTGAATAGTACCTTTTTCACCTGTTGACTGTTTCGGGCGAGTGAGTAGTCTACCTCGCGTGTTTTTGCGCAAGGATTGCAACGGTGTGATCTGTTTGGCTGTACGGAGCATCTTGCGCGATCTTAAGAAATGAGAAAAGCACGGAAGGTGCTCCAGTGGTGGTTCTCCCTACTTTTCTTGTAGCAGACCTTTGGTGAGTGATCGCGTGCACTCCCATGTGAGTGATGTGGTTGAAAGTGCCTGGGCCTTTGAGGTGGAATTGTTACGTCACGCCTTCGCGTTGACGTTGGATGCCGTGTGCACGGTAGCCCTTGGGCTAGAGATGTAGTATACTCTGGGAGTATACAAGAGTGCTTGGAGGTACATGTGGTTGTTCGTACCTGAGAACGTTGGTGCGTTCAGTTGGGGTTGAGATGGGGCCACACGTTGTGTGGGCCCCACGTGCGTGTCGGGTTCTGCTTAGCGTACTTTGACCTCTCGCGATGTAGAGGGTCCCTCGGTGTGTTGGTTTGACCAGCAGGGTGGAGTTTTCCCCTGGATCGGTGATCGTTGGTTGACCAGCAAGGTTGAGTGGTCTCCCCCTGGTTCGTTCTCTATGGATTGGCCGGTAGCGGTGCTAGTGACACCCAATGCTGGAGCAGACGTTGCACCTCCTTTGGGTGAGTTGTTCTGGAGTTGGGAGGTTGCGCGATACCCACTCCATGTTCAGTTGGCTAGTGTTGTGCCCTCTAGTGGAGATGTCTAGAGCAGTTCTGAGTTCTACCCTCCAGCGGGGCTGGGCAGTGGGTTACTCATCGACTTCCTCGGGCTTACCCTCCAGCAGGGCTGGGTAGTGGGTCGCTCACTGACTTTTAGGGTTTACCCTCCAGCAGAGACTGGGCAGTGGGTCACCCGACGTTATTAGGGTCTACCCTCTAGGAGAGACTGGGCAGTGGGTAACCCGACGACCTCTTGGGGTCTACCCTCCAGCAGGGCTGGGCAGTGGGTCACCCGTCGTCTATTCCCGGTCTACCCTCCAGCTAGGATGGGCAGTGCATCGCCTGTCGACTTATTCCAGGTCTACCCTCCAGCGAGGCTGGGTAGTGGGTCGTCTGATGATGTGTTAGGGTTTACCCTCCAGCAGGGCTGGGCAGTGGGTCACCCGATATCTGATTATGGTTTACCCTCCAGCGGGGCTGGGCAGTGGTTTGTCTGACGATGTATTAGGGTTTACACTCCAATGGGGTTGTGCAGTGGGTCACCTGATATTTGGTTATGAATTACCCTCCAGCGGGGCTGGGCAGTGGGATACTTGTTAGTATTCCAGACTCAGTCCTCTCGACTAGGCTAGTCTGTGGCTTCCGTCCGTGACCAGCAGAGCGGGACCCTTAATTGTACGGGTCGGTGATGGATCGGTTTTGGCTTTGAGAAGACCACTCAACTACAGGGCAGTGATGAGGTGTGGTTTGACTTTCCTAGAACTCTCATGTACGAGGGGCGCTTTCCCCACCGAGATGCATTCTTGCGACGCGATCTAAAACCATGCGGGCGAGTCAGTGCCTCCCAAAGAGGATAGTATCAAGGTGCGGTGACTGAGCCCCTTGGATTGCGGTTCATGGAAGACATGCGGATTGCTGGGCGACGATGATGGGGTTATGTTAGGGACTGTTGGTGACTCTTTCTTGGGCTGAGCTACGGGACGGGGATCCCCATACGACGTCGTTCGGGTTTCTTGTTGAGCATACCGATATGTATATACCTTGTTCCCGGTACCCGCTTCTTGGGTTTGGTTACTCTCCTTCCAGGAGAGGCGAAGACGCGCGGGGTATGCCACGTTCTTTTCGTGTCTAGCTTTTCGTGGTTGGACGAGTCTACTCTCTTGCTATAGGTAGCGAAGACTCGACGAGAAGTTCGTCTTCTCACTGTTTCCAGCTCCTTGCGTCTGGATGAGTCTACCTTCTTTCTCTTGATGGGTTGAGCGGTTACTCTTTACTGCACCCTTGGTTATACTCCTTTATATTCCTTGTTTGCTCTACTACTCACCCTTCGGTACCTCCTTTGTTGCTCCCTCGATCCTTCGGGGTATCCTACTGAGTATTTTTATAGTCACCCCTGCTTGGGCTTTTCCCGCACTTGGTGTTCCCTTGCAGATGACAGAAAGGTTGGTCGTTACTTCGGTGGAGTGTAGGAGCTTGGGAGCTTGGACCACGTGCGGTGGTCATAGCCGGGTTCCAGGTCGGAGACCCGTCAGCAGTTTCTTTTTGTTTACCTGTTGCCGTGTTGTGGAACTTTTCGGTTGGGCGCGTGTTTTTCCCCTTTTCTTTTCAGTTTGTACTTTGTACTGGTAGTGGTTGATGCACTCTGTGGTTTATATATAACAGTTTTTCTTTTTACTCTGCTTGTCTTTTCTTTTACTCTGCACTTTTGCATTGAGTTTGCTACGTGTGCGTGTGTACATGTGCTTAGGAAAAGGCCTCCCCGAGGTGTTGTGCCTTCGGCACTGGTCGCCAGCCCCTGGCCTATGGAGGCGGGCCTGGGGTAGTTGCGACTCGAGCCCGAGTAGGGTCGGGTTGTGAAAAAGTGGTATCATAGGTGGTTTGTTCCTTGGGACGCTGTTCGGACGTCCCTAAAAGTGGAATTGGTTGGGATTTAGGGAAACAGTGTTAACGTTTCTCGAGAGTGGCTCTCAGGCCAGGGAGTCCAGTGATGGTGCGACGGTCGACGTATCCATTCACCAGGACCTTGATAACCCGCTTGTCGACTCGGCATGCTGAGACACTTGTTCCAGGGAAAATTTGTTTGACCATCACATATGACCGAGTCTTTGACTGTCCTTCTTGAGTCATCTCCCCATCGTTGTTGTTTTTGGTATATACATATATGCTCATCTGACCGCGACACTCCTTGATAATTTTCAGGATGTCTTCGCGAGGACAGCCAGCCAGGATACCAGCTTTGGTTCGTGACGATGACCCTGTGAGCTACAAGGCCACAGTCCAGGTCCCATTATGCGAGCCCCTTTCTCCAGGTGGGACGGTAGCAGCACCCCCACCCGTTGAGCAGTAGGCAGTTTGAACAGAGCAGGTTGAGCTGGAGCGCAGGTTGAGCGCGCTCCGCGAGTTCCAGCGATAATGATCACTGAGGTTCAGTGGTTAGTCAGACCCTCAGGCAGCAGAGGTATGGCTCAAGGCAGTGGTTCGCCTTTTCAGGCTTGTGAAGACGCCGACAGATCAAAGAGTGGCTTTCGCAGCCACCCTTTTTCGTGGAGCAGCTTGGCGTTGGTGGAGTCTGGTGACTCAGTTTCTTGACGAGTCATCACTTTCATGGGACGACATTCAGTTGTTGTTTTGTGAGGAGTTTTTCCCCTCCTTCTTGCGCTCCGTTCGGATTCGGGAGCTCCTACAGTTTCCGATGGGAGGGATGACGGTGACCAAGTACGCGGCTAGTTTTGCAAACCGTGCACGCTTTTACCCGGACTTGGTCAATGACGACGACCACCGAGCGCATATGTTTGAGATGGGTCCCCGCTGAGAGATTCGTGCTGTTAGAGTACCCTTGGGCATTTCCACATATGCTGGGGTGCTAGAGCAGGCGCTGGTGATAGGGGGATTCCTGTCATGTTTTGCGGTTGGTAGTGGTAGTGGGCGCGACGGAGCCAGGATGTCTGCCGTAGTTAGAAGGCGCCGGAGGGTAGGACCTCGATGCAGGTGGCCTTCCCACTGCCGGTTTCGGAGACGTGGTCGTATACCACTACGGCGAGAAGGCGCAGGGCCTCAGCCGAGAATGCCCATCCGTGAGTAGATCCCAGGCCGTGTTCGTACACCACAGTGGCGCCGAAGGGCACCAGGGCAGCCCAGAGAGCACCGGTTCTATGCTTGTGACGGGCAAGGTCACTTGGCACGAGACTGCCCGACCCGAGTTGCTGAGAGCTTCGGGCAGGCAGCAGGCGCACCACCACGGCAGAGGCGACGCCGTGATCGGAGTAGTACCAAGAGAGGTGGTGCTAGAAGAGGAGAGGGAGGATCTGGTAGTGAGGGACGGCGTTACGAGATCTCCCCATCACCACTAGGCAGTCCACGTCAGGCTCCGGGAGCTGACGGTTGGGACCGCGGGTGGTCGCGAGCTTTGGAAGTCTATGATCTTGCAGAGCACGAGATGGTTAGAGGAACCCCTTGCGAATCTTCTACTTTTTGCAGTAGAATTGTTAGACTCTATTTGTGAACTGCTTCCCTACCTGCTCCTTGTTTGAGGTTTTACCAGGGTGACGCAGGGCGTCGGGTGTAACCCTGAGTTGGTAAGGAAAAAGGCGCGAGACCTTTTCCTTTAGTTGATGGTGGCTCCCTTGCCTGTTGAGCGTGTAAGAGAGAATCGACTGCGGAATCTTGCGTGACTAGATATCCTGGGGTATTTCACCATATGGATATTCTGAAGGAGGGAATCACTGGGACATGTTCTAGGTGCGGGCGGTGATTCCAGTCGCGGCGTGCGACGTAGAGGTTTGACCGGGGAGGAGAGTTACCCCCGAGGGACTTCGGGGCGTGTGAGACCGTGCAAAGGGATGGCGAGGTACCCTACTGCCTTGCCCTAACCCCAATGTCTGGAGTGGGTGAACAACATCGGCAAGGGCCGACCTAGCCTGAACAGATCGATCATTTGGTCTGTGTGCGGTGACGCAGAGCTCTGTGTGGGTTTTTCTGGGTATGGGAAAGCCAGTTTTGGGCTTAGTACCCTGTGTTCTTCCCTGGTTTTGCTTTTCGAGGACGAAAATCTTGAATTATGGAATGATGTAAGAACCCGGTTTTTGCTGTGATAGACTTTGGAATATTCTTGATGATATTCCAGAGCAGCGCCTTCAGACGGCGTGGGATTTCGAGCCCCATAGTGGCCGTAATTAAATTTCTAGTGCGTTCTCATTGGAAATGATAAATAAATGAGATAACTCCTAAACGGAGTTCCGGATCAGATATCCGAGTGTACGGATGGTTCTGGAATTGGGTGTTTACCCTAGGAACGACATAAAATTTGTCGTCGCGGGACGTTTGGACCCCTTGCCCGCTTCTGGAATGTTAAACGGATAAATTAATTAATTAATTTATTCGTTTATTGGAGAAACGCAAGTATCTCTTAAACGGTGGCTTGGATCGGAAAACTGAGAGCACCTTTGAGTTCGGAGCGTGCCGTTTACCCTAGGAGGGGTATAAGTTTCGCGGGCGCGGGCCGTTTGTGAAAAATGGCCCCGGGGGCGTTTTTGTAATTTAGCGGCTTCGGACGTTAAATTTTATAACTTTTGAACGGGGTCTCGGAATAAAATTCCGAGACAGCCATTGCGCTCAGAGCGTGGTTCTTAGCCTAGGGGAGGCTAAATCATGACCCCGTCGGGAGTTCGGGTTCGAGGCTTTCGGGGGGGCGTTTAAGTGATTTATACTTAAACACCCCCCCCCCTTCTTCTTCTTCTTCTTCACCCCCTCCCCTTATCCTCCTCCATCTCCGGCGAGACTCCGACGAGACAGCTCCGGCGAGGCGTGGTGGCCGGTGGATCGTCGCGAAGCTTTGGGCGAAGCCCCGCGAGGTAGGATTTGTCGTTTGCGTTTTCATTCACCGCACCTACTTCGAACTTGATTAATTTTATAGAAACTCTGTCGTATTTTCGAACGAATCCCATTAATGCGTACTAGAGTAAATTCCCTTATCAGCGCATCTTTCGGATTCAAATTCCGAGCTCTGTGGAATTCACAATGATCCGCCGAACTTTTCGGGTTTTCGGTTTCCGGCGGGTTCGAGCGGCGGCGCGGTGAGGGCGGACGATGCGACAGGGGTGTCAGCAGGGTGTCGCGGCGTGCGGGCGGCCTTAGGCGGGTGCCGCGGTGTCTGGCAAGCACAAGGGTGGTGGCGTCCGGGCGAGGCAGGGGCGTCGGCGGGGGTGTCTGGCGGGCGTCCGCGGGCGTCTGGCGGAGCGCCCGGCGAGGCGGCGGTCGCCAGGGAGCGGCGACCGCGGGGTCGCGTCGCGCGACCCCTGTGCGGCGACAAAGACCCGCGCCGCGCGGGCCTTCACGCGGCGGCCGCGACAGGCCCTTGTGGCCTGTCTGCGCGGGGACCGCGTGTCCGCGGCCGGCCCGCGCGGCTAAGCCGCGGGCCGGCCCAGGCCGGTCGAGCCCCAGGGGTTATGCCCCCTCGGTGTTCGGACACCCGTACTTTCCGCTACGGGTGTCTGTTTTGAGTGACGTCTGCGGCAGTGGGACCGTATTGACGAGGCGGTATCTTTGAGATGGTTTTGGGAATTTTTAATTTCTGAAATGAAGGGTCGCGGAGGCGCGACGTGTCTTTAAGTAGACGAGCGTTTTCTTCCGGGATTCTTGTTTTGGACGGCGCGGACGCGTCCGACATCCGTTTTGAGCGCCGTCAGCGGCGTTGTGACCCTGGCACTGAGGCGGAGGCTTCCAGTGCATTTCCAGGCGTTGAGGCTGGAGTTGAGGCGTGGGCCCCACGACCGTCTTTTGAGCTGCGTGCAGCTAGTAGCGACTTTTTCCTCGGACGTCCGTTCGGGGCATGTGTGTAGTCGATGATGGGTGTTTTTCCGAGGGGATTGCAATGGTGCAATCCGCCCGCTCAAATTCGGCATGATGGTGTGGGGCCCACGAGGGCCTTTTGGGCGTCAACGGTGATTTTTCCAGCTTTATCACTGGTCGACCGTTTTGGACAAGTGAGTAGTCCATCTTGTGTGCTTTTTCGAGAGGATCGCAATAGTGCGATCCGTTCTTTGAGTTTCGGGACCAGGTTGCGGGTCCCACGTGGCACCGCTCCTGTGCGGTGCGCCGGAATGCATCTTTTTCTCCGGGTACCCATTCTACTCAAGCGAGTAGTGCTTTTGACGTGTTTTTTCGAGAGCATCGCGATGGCGCAGTCCGCCCGACCTCTTTCGGAGACGTGGTGTGGGTCCCACCCGACCCGGCTACGGTAAATAGTGCACTTTTCACCGGGTGTCCGTTTTGGGCGATTGAGTACTCAATCCCGTGTGTTTTTCCTTGGGGATCACAGTGGCGTGATCCGTTGGTTCGGTTTTGGGATCTTGGGGTGGACCCCACCCAGGTGGGTCACGGTGAATAGTACATTTTTCACTTGTTGACCATTTTGAGCGAGTGAGTAGTCTAACTCGCGTGTTTTTGCACAAGGATTGCAACGGTGTGATCTGTTTGGATTTACGGAGCCTCTTACACGATCTTGAGAAATAAGGAAAGCACAAAAGGTGCTCTAGTGGTGGTTCGCCCTACTTTGCTTGTAGCGGACCTTTGGCGAGTGATCGCGTGCACTCCCGTGTGAGTGATGTGGTTGGTCGTGCCTGGGTCTTTGAGGTGGAATTGATACGTCACGCCTTCGCGTTGACGTTGGGTGCCGTGTGCATGGTAGCCCTTGGGCTGGAGACGTAGTATACTCTGGGTGTATACGATAGTGCTTGGAGGTACATGTGGTTGTTCGTACATGAGAACGTTGCTGCGTTCAGTTGGGGTTGAGATGGGGCCACATGTTGTGTGGGCCCCACGTGCGTGTCGGGTTCTGCTTAGCGTACTTTGACCTATCGCGACATTGAGGGTCCCTCGGTGTGTTGGTTTGACCAGCAGGGTGGAGTTTTCCCCTCGCTCAGTGCTCGTTGGTTGACAAGCATGGTTGAGTGGTCTCCCCCTGGTTCGTTCTCTATGGATTGGCCGTTAGCGGTGCTAGTGACACCCAGTGCTGGAGCAAACGCTGCACCTCCTTTGGGTGAGTTGTTCTGGAGTTGGGAGGTTGCGCGATACCCACTCCGTGTTCAGTTGGCCAGTGTTGTGCCCTCTAGTGGAGATTTCTAGAGCAGTTCTGAGTTCTACCCTCCAGCGGGGCTGGGTAGTGGGTTACTCATCGACTTCCTCGGGCTTACCCTCCAGCGGGGCTGGATAGTGGGTCGCTCACTGAATTTTATGGTTTACCCTCCAGCAGAGACTGGGAAGTGGGTCCCCCGACGTTATTAGGTCTACCCTCTAGTAGAGACTAGGCAGTGGGTCACCCGGCGACCTCTTGGGGTCTACCGTCCAGTAGGGCTGGGCAGTGGGTCACCCGTCGTCTATTCCAGGTCTACCCTCCAGCAAGGCTGGGCAGTGGGTCGTCTGTCGACTTATTCCAGGTCTACCCTCCAGCGGGGCTCGGTAGTGGGTCATCTGATGATGTGTTAGGGTTTACCCTCCAGCAGGGCTGGGCAGTGGGTCACCCGATATCTGATTATGGTTTACCCTCCAGCGGGGCTGGGCAGTGGGTTTCCTGACGATGTATTAGGGTTTACCCTCCAGCGGGGCTGGGTAGTGGGTCACCTGGTATTTGGTTATGAATTACCCTCCAGTGGGGCTGGGCAGTGGGATACTTGTTAGCATTCCAGACTCAGTCCTCTCGACTAGGCTAGTCTATGGCTTCCCTCCGTGACCACTGGAGCGGGACCCTTAATTGTACGAGTCGGTGATGGATCAGTTTTGGCTTTGAGAATACCTCTCGACTGCATGGCAGTGATGAGGTGTGGTTTGACTTTCTTAGAACTCTCAAGTACGAGGGGAGCTTTCCCCACTGAGACACGTTCTTGCGACGCGATCTAAAACCGTGCGGGCGAGTCAGTGCCGCCCAAAGCGGATAGTATCAAGGTGCGGTGACTGAGCCCCTTGGCTTGCAGTACAGGGCAGACGTGCGGATTTCTGGGCGACGATTATGGGTTTATGTGAGGGAATATTGGCGACTCTTTCTTGGGCTGAGCTACGGGATGGGGATCCCCTTACGACGTTGTTTGGGTTTCGTTTTGAGCATACCGATATGTATATACCTTGATTCTGGTACCCGCTTCTTGGGCTTGGTTACTCTCCTTCCAGGAGAGGCGAAGACGCGCGGGGTATGCCACGTGCTTTCCGTGTCTAGCTTTTCGTGGTTGGAAGACTCTACTCTCCTTCTATAGGTAGCGAAGACTCGACAGGAAGTTCGTCTTCTCACCGTTTCCAGCTCCTTGTGTCTGGATGAGTCTACCTTCTTTCTCTTGATGGGTTGAGCTGTTACTCTTTACTGCACCCTTGGTTATACTCCTTTCTATTCCTTGTTCGCTCTACGGCTCACCCTTCGGTACCTCCTTTGTTTCTCCCTCGAGCCTTCAGGGTATCCTACTGAGTATTTTTATACTCACCCCTTCTTGCGCTTTGCCCGCACTTGGTGTGCCCTTGTAGCCGACGGACAGGTTGGTCGTGAATTTGGTGGAGCGTAGGATCTTGGGAGCTTGGAACACGTGCGGTGGTCATGGCCGGGTTCCAGGTGGGAGACCCGTCAGCAGTTTATTTTTGTTTACCTGTTGCCGGGTTATGGCACTTTTCGGTTGGGCGCGTGTTTTGCCCCATTTCTTTTCAGTTTGTACTTTGTACTGGTAGTGGTCGATGCACTTTGTGGTTTATATATAACTATTGTTCTTTTTACTCTGCTTGTCTTTCCTTTTACTCTAAACTTTTGCATTGAGTTTTCGGCATGTGCGTGTGTACAGGTGCTTAGGAAAAGGCCTCCCGTAGTTGTTGTGCCTTCGGCGTTGGTCGTCAGCCCCTGGCCTATGGAGGTGGGCCTGGGGTAGTTGCGACTCGAGCCCGAGTAGGGTCGGGTCATGACAAAGTGGTATCAGAGGTGGTTTTTTCCTTGGGACGCTGTTCAGACGTTCCTAAAAGAGGAATTGGTTGGGATTTAGGGCAACAATGTTAACGTGTCTCGAGACCGGCTCTCAGGCCAGGGAGTCCAGTGATGGTGCGACAGCCGACGTATCCATTAACCAGGACCTTGATAACCCGCTTGTCGACTCGGCATGCTGAGAAACTTGTTGAAGGGAAAATTTGTTTGTGCATCACATAGGACCGAGTATTTGACTGTCCTTCTTGAGTCAGCTCCCCATCGTTTTTGTTTTTGGTATATACATATATGCTCATCTGACCACGACACTCCTTGATAATTTTCAGGATGTCTCCGTGAGGACAGCCAGCCAGGATACCATCTTTGGTTCATGACGACGACCCTGTGAGCTACGTGGCCACAGTCCAGGACCCATCATGCGAGCCCCTTTCTCCGGGTGGGCCGGTAGCAGCACCCCCACCTGTTGAGCAGCAGACAGTTTCAGTAGAGCAGGCTGAGCTGGAGCGTAGGTTGAGTGCGCTCCGCGAGTTCCAGCAGTAGAGATCACTGAGGTTCAATGGTGAGCCAGACCCTCAGGCAGCAGAGGTATGGCTCAAGGCAGTGGTTCGCCTTTTCAGGCTTGTGCAGATGGCAGCAGATCAGAGAGTGGCTTTGGAAGCCACCCTTTTTCGTGGAGCATCTTGGTGTTGGTGGAGTCTGGTGACTCATTTTCTTGACGAGTCGTCACTTTCATGGGACGACTTTCAGTTGTTGTTTCGCGAGGATTTTTGCCCCTCCTTTTTGCGCTCCGTTCGGATTCAGGAGATCCTGCGGTTTCAGCAGGGAGGGATGACGGTGGCCGTGTACGCGGCTAGTTTTGCAAACCGTGCACGCTTTTACCCGGACATGGTCCATGACGACGACCATCGAGCGCAGATGTTTGAGCTGGGTCTCCGCCGATAGATTCGTGCTGTCAGAGTACCCTTGGGCATGTCCACATATACTGGGGTGCTAGAGCAGGCGCTGGTGACAGGGGGCTTCCTGTCATGTTTTGCGGTTGGTAGTGGCAGTGGGCACGACGGAGTCGGGATGTCTGCCGTAGTTAACAGGTGCCATAGGGCAGGACCTCGATGCAGGTGTCCTTCCCACTGCCATTTTCATAGACGTGGTCGTATACCACTACAGCGAGAAGGCGCAGGGCCTCAGCCGAGAATTCCCATCCGTGAGTGGATCCCGGGCCGTGGTCGTACACCACAGTGGCGCCGGGGGGAACCATGGAAGCCCAGAGAGCGCCGGTGCTATTCTTGTGACGGGCGAGGTCACTTGGCACGAGACTGCCCGACCCGAGTTGTTGAGAGCTTCGGGCAAGCAGCAGGCGCACCACCACGGTAGAGGCGACGCCATGATCGGAGTAGTACCAAGAGAGGTGGTGCTAGCAGAGGAGCGGGAGGAGCTGGTAGTGGGGGACAGCGTTATGAGATCTCCCTATAACCACCATGCATCCCATGTCAGGCTCCGGGAGCTGACGGTTGGGACCGCGGGTGGTCGCGAGCTTTTGATGTCTATGATCCTGCAGAGCACGGGATGGTGAGAGGTACCCCTTGTGACTCTTCTACTTTTTGCAGTAGAATTGTTAGACTCTGTGTGTGAACTACTTTCCTCCCTACTCCTTGTTTGAGGTGTTACCAGGGTGACGCAGGGCATCGGGTGTAACCCTGAGTTGGTAAGGAAAAAGGCGCGAGACCTTTTCCTTTAGTCGATGGTGATGGTTCCCTCGCCTGTTGAGCGTGTAAGAGAGCATCAACTATGGAATCTTGTGTGACCAGATATCTTGGGGTGTTTCACCATATGGATATTCTGAAGGAGGGAATCATCGGGCCTTGCTCCAGGTGCGGGCGGTGATTCCAGTCGCGGCGTGCGACGTAGAGGTTTGACCGGGGAGGAGTGTTACCCCCGAGGGCCTTTGGGTCGTGTGAGACCATGCAAAGGGATGGCGAGGTACCCTAACGCCTTTCCCTAACCCCAAAGTCTGGAGTGGGTGCACGACGTCGGCAAGGGCCGACCTAGCCTGAACAGATCGATCATTTGGTCTGTGTGCGGTGACGCAGAGCTGTGTGTGGGTTCTTCTGGGTATGGGAAAGCCAGTTGTGGGCTTAGTACCCTGTGTTCTTCCCTGGTTTTGCTTTTAGAGGACGGAAATCTTGAAGGAGGGAATGATGTAAGAACCCGGTTTTTGCTGTGAAAGACTTTGGAATATTCTTGATGATATTCCAGAGCAGCGCCTTCAGACGGCGTGCGATTCCGAGCCCCGGAGTGGCCGAAATTAAATTTTCACTGCGTTCACACTGGAAATGATAAATAAATGAGATAAATCCTAAACGGAGTTCCATATCAGAAATCTGAGTGTACGGATGGGTCCGGAATGGGGTGTTTACCCTAGGAACAACATAAAATTTTTCGGCGCGGGACGTTTGGACCCCTCGCCCGCTTCTCGAATGTTAAACGGATAAATTAATTAATTAATTTTTTCGTTTATTGGTGAAACACAAGTATCTCTTAATCAGTGGATCGAATCCGAAAACCGATAGCACCGTTGAGTTCGGAGCATGCCGTTTACCCTAGGAGGGGTATAATTTTCACGGGCGCGGGCCATTTGTGAAAAATGGCCTCGGGGGCGTTTTCGTTATTTAGTGGCTTCGGACGTTAAATTTTATAACTTTTGAATGGGGTCTCGGAATAAAATTATGAGACCGCCGTTGCACTCAGAGCGTGGTTCTTAGCCTAGGTGATGCTAAATCCCGACCCCGTCGGGAGTTCAGGTTCGGGGCTGTTGGGCGGACGTTTAAGTGATTTATACTTAAACACCCCCAACCCCCCTTCTTCTTCTTCTTCTTCTTCTTCACCCTCTCCACTTCTCCTCCTCCATCTCTGGAGAGACTCCGGCGAGACAGCTCCGGCGAGGCGTGGTGGCCGGTGGATCGTCGCAAAGCATCGGGCGAAGCCCGCGAGGTAGGATTTGTCGTTTGCATTTTCATTCACCGCACCTATTTGAACTTGATTAATTTTATTGAAACTATGTCGGATTTTTGAACGAAGCCCATGAATGCGTACTAGAGTAAATTACCTTTTCAGCGCATCTTTCGGATTGAAATTCCGAGCTCCGTGGCATTCGCAATGATCCTCCGAACATTGTGGGTTTTCGGTTTCTGGCAGGTTCGAGCGGCGGCGCGGCGAGGGCGGATGGCGCGGCAGGGGTGTCAGCAGGGTGTCGCGGCGTGCGGGCGGCCTTAGGCGGGTGCCGCGGTGTCTGGCCAGCGCACGGGGGGCGGCGTCCGGGCGAGGCAGGGGCGTCGGCGGGGGTGTCTGGCGGGCGTCCGCGGGCGTCTGGCGGAGCTCCCGGCGAGGCGGCGGTCACCAGGGAGCGGCGACCGCGGGGTCGCGTCGCGCGACCCCTGTGCGGCAACAAAGACCCGCGCCGCGCGGGTCTTCACGTGGCGGCCGCGACAGGCCCTCGTGGCCTGTCTGCGCGGGGACAGGGTGTCCGTGGCCGGCCCGCGCGGCTAAGCCACTGGCCGGCCCAGGCCGGGCGGACCGGCCGATCCATGCCGGTCCAGCCCCAGGGGTTATGCCCCCTCGGTGTTCGGACTCCCGTACTTTCCTCTACGGGTGTCCGTTTCGAGTGCCATCTGCGGCGGTGGGACCGTATTGACGAGGCGGTATTTTTGAGTTGGTTTCGGGAATTTTTAATTCCCGAAACGAGGGGTCACGGAGGAGCGACGTGTCTTTAAGTAGGCGAGCGTTTTCTTCCGGGATTCTTGTTTTGGACGGCACGGACGCGTCTGACATCCGTTTTGAGCGCCGTCAGCGTCGTTGTGACCCTGGCACTGAGGCAGAGGCTTCCAGTGCGTCTCTAGGCGTTGAGGCTGGAGTTGAGGGGTGGGCCCTATGGCCGTCTTTTGAGCTGCGTGCAGCTAGTAGCGACTTTTTCCTCGGACGTCCGTTCGGGGCGTGCGAGCAGTCGATGTTGGGTGTTTTTCCGAGGGGATTGCAATGGTGCAATCCACCTGCTAAAATTTGGCATGATGGTGTGGGGCCCACGAGGGCCGTTTGGGCATCGATGGTGATTTTTCCAGCTTTATCACTGGTCGACCGTTTTGGACAAGTGAGTAGTCCATCTTGTGTGCTTTTTCGAGAGGATCGCAACGATGCGATCTGTTCTTTGAGTTTCGGGACCAGGTTGCGGGTCCGACGTGGCACCGCTCGTGTGTGGTGCGCCGGAATGCATCTTTTTCTCCAGGTACCCGTTCTACTCAAGTGAGTATTGCTTTCGACGTGTTTTTCCGACAGCATCGCGATGGCGCAGTCTGCCTGACCTCTTTCGGAGATGTGGTGTGGGTCCCACCCGACCCGGCTACGGTGAATAGTTCACTTTTCACTGGGTGTCCGTTTTGGGCTATTGAATACTCAATCCCGTTTGTTTTTCTGAGGGGATCGCAGTGGCGTGATCCGTTGGTTCGGTTTTGGGATCTTGGGGTGGTCCCCACCCAGGTGGGTCACGGTGAATAGTACCTTCTTCTCCTGTTGACCGTTTCGGGCGAGTAAGTAGTCTAACTCGCGTGTTTTTGCGCAAGGATTTCAATGGTGTGATCCGTTTGGCTGTACGGAGCCTCTTGCGTGATCTTGAGAAATGAGGAAAGCACAGAAGGTTCTCCAGTGGTGGTTCGCCCTACTTTTGTTGTAGCGGACCTTTGGCGAGTGATCGCGTGCACTCCCATGTGAGTGATGTGGTTGGCCGTGCCTGGGCCTTTGAGGTGGAATTGTTATGTCACGCCTTCGCGTTGACGTTGGGTGCCATGTGCAGGGTAGCCCTTGGGCTGGAGATGTAGTATACTCTGGGAGTATACGAGAGTTCTTGGAGGTACATGTGGTTGTTCGTACCTGAGAACGTTGGTGCGTTCAGTTGGGGTTGAGATGGGGCCACACATTCTGTGGGCCCCACGTGGGTGTCGGGTTCTACTTAGCGTACTTTGACCTCTCGCGACGTAGAGGGTCCCTTGGTGTGTTGGTTTGACCAGTAGGGTGGAGTTTTCCCCTGGCTCGGTGCTCGTTGGTTGACCAGCAGGGTTGAGTGGTCTCCCCCTGGTTCGTTCTCTATGGATTGGCCGGTAGCGGTGCTAGTGACACCCAGTGCTGGAGTAGACATTGCACCTCCTTTGGGTGAGTTGTTCTGGAGTTGGGAGGTTGCGCGATACCCACTCCGTGTTCAGTTGGACAGTGTTGTGCCCTCTAGTGGAGATGTCTAGAGCAGTTATGATTTCTACCCTCCAGCGGGGCTGGGCAGTGGGTTACTCATTGACTTCCTTGGGCTTACCCTCCAGCGGGGTTAGGCAGTGGGTCTCTCACTGACTTTTAGGGTTTACCCTCCAGCAGAGACTGTGCAGTGGGTCACCCGACGTTATTAGGGTCTACCCTCTAGCAGCGACTGGGCAGTGGGTCACCCGACGACCTCTTGGGGTCTACCCTCCAGTAGGGCTGGGCAGTGGGTCACCTGTCGTCTATTCCAGGTCTACCCTCCAGCAAGGCTAGGCAGTGGGTCGCCTGTCGACTTATTCTAGGTCTACCCTCTAGCGGGGCTGGGTAGTGGGTCGTTTGATGATGTGTTAGGGTTTACCCTCCAGCAGGGCTGGGCAGTGGGTCACCCGATGTCTGGTTATGGTTTACCCTCCAGCGGGGCTGGGCAGTGGGTTGCCTGACGATGTATTAGGGTTTACCCTCCAGCGGGGTTGGGCAGTGGGTCACCTGATATTTGGTTATGAATTACCCTCTAGCAGGGCTATGAAGTGGGATACTTGTTAGCATTCCAGACTCAGTCCTCTCAACTAGGCTTGTCTGTGGCTTCCCTCCATGACCACCGGAGCGGGACCCTTAATTGTACGGGTCGGTGATGGATCAGTTTTGGATGTGAGAAGACCCCTCGAATATAGGGCAGTGAGGAGGTGTGGTTTGACTTTCCTAGAACTCTCAAGTACGAGGGGCGCTTTCCCCACCGAGACGCGTTCTTGCGACGCGATATAAAACCGTGCGGTCGAGTCAGTGCCGCCCAAAGCGGATAGTATCAAGGTGCGGTGACTGAGCCCCTTGGCTTGCGGTTCAGGGCAGACGTGTGGATTGCTGGGCGACGATGATGGGGTTATGTCAGGGACTGTTGGAGACTCTTTCTTGGGCTGAGCTACGGGACGGGGATCCCCTTACGACATCGTTCGGGTTTCTTGTTGAGCATAATGATATGTATATACCTTGTTTCCGGTACCCGCTTCTTGGGTTTGGTTACTCACCTTCCAGGAGAGGCGAAGACGCGCAGGGTATGCCACGTACTTTCCGTGTCTAGCTTTTTGTGGTTGGACGAGTCTACTCTCCTGCTATAGGTAGCGAAGACTCGACGGGAAGTTTGTCTTCTCACCGTTTCCAGCTCCTTGTGACTGGATGAGTCAACCTTCTTTCTCCTGATGGGTTGAGCTGTTACACTTTACTCCGCCCGTGGTTATACTCCTTTCTATTCCTTGTTCGCTCTACTGCTCACCCTTCGGTACCTCCTTTGTTTCTCCCTCGAGCCTTCGGGGTATCCTACTGAGTATTTTTATACTCACCCCTGCTTGGGCTTTGCCCGCACTTGGTGTGCCCTTGCAGACGATGGACAGGTTGGTCGTGACTTCGGTGGAGTGTAGGAGCTTGGGAGCTTGGACCGCGTGCGGTGGTCATGGATGGGTTTCAGGTGGGAGACCCGTCAGCAGTTTCTTTTTGTTTTCCTGTTGCCAGGTTGTGGCACTCTTCGGTTGGGCGCGTGTTTTTCCCATTTTCTTTTCAGTTTGTACTTTGTACTGGTAGTGGTCGATGCACTCTGTGGTTTATATATAGCAGTTTTTCTTTTTTACTCTGCTTGTCTTTTCTTTTATTCTGCACTTTTTCATTGAGTTTTATGCATGTGCGTGTGTATAGGTGCTTAGGCAAAGGCCTCCCCGAGTTGTTGTGCCTTCGGCGCTGGTCGCCAGCCCCTAGCATATGGAGGCGGGCCTGGGGTAGTTGCGACTCGAGCTCGAGTAGGGTCGGGTCATGACACCTAAAACCATGTTGGTGTTTTCATGTATTCCATAACCACTATTTTTATCATTCATTTGTGGGGTCTTGTTTAAGGGTTCTTTAGGTATAATTATTGATATTTTAAAAGGGATTCTTGGTTCTGTATGGTTGGTGCATGATGATACCAAACTGTGAACCCTACTAGTGAAAACCACAAAAAACCAGTGCATTGTGGGTTTTCCCTATTAGTAAACTTTTTGAAAAAATACTTTCCTAGATATAAGAAATTTTTTAACCCCATCAACCCATTTTCATGAATAGGGTGCATGGTTTGACAAACTGTGTAACCCTTCCAAAGAAACTATGTGTACATATTCTAATTGATATGAAAATTATTTAAAAAATTATCAAACCTATATTACTTCCCCAAAAATTGCCTAAATATAACTAGAACATATTCATATTCATTTTCTGATCCCATTATCAAATTTGGGATCCTCTAAACCCCATCTAAAGAGAATCAATGCTTAGATATCATTATTTGATTCATTCTCAATAATAATTATTTCCTCATTCATTCAATCCCAATTTATTACTCTATTATTCTTATAGATTGTTTGATATCCATTTTGTTTTAGGATCTAACACATTTTGTTTTATATCATTAATATAGATTTTATTTTCATATATCTTTTGCTTCCATTCTATGATTGATTTTCCCTTTTAGGATAGTGTGATTCGTGATCCCATGATCAAAAGGTGGGTGGTTCTATTTATGATTTTCCATTTGATTAACAATAAATTATTTGATATAAATTATTTTTTCAAACTTATAATTAAAAAAATTATTTAATTGTGGATTCTTATATTATTTAGCAGAAAAAAGGGGAAACCGCCCAATTCTAATGACTTACAGTTTGTTGTAAAATTTTATGAAAATTGTAGAATTTAAATTGGTAAATTTAAATTATGGAATTTGAATTCTGATAATCATTTCATATTTTTATTTTTGATAAATTCATTAAATTTTTATATTTGAAAACTAGTTTTTTTAACATGGAAGGTGAATAATTTAATTAAAAAATAGTTTTGGTTTTTAAATGGAAATAAGAATATTGAAACGTATAAAAATAGGCTAATTTTATTTATGATATTTTACTATAAAAAAGAAATTATAAATTTATGATTGAGAACATGAAATCCCAGTTAGTTAGTGACTTATTCAAGATATCATTATATTAATTCTTTAAAACAAAAAAAAAACATATTCTACAGGTCACTTTTATAATGGGATGGTGAAGGGCATATTTTTCCATTTTCTGAGGGAGATATGGACACTTATTTTCATGATAACATATTCATGTTTTTAGGAACCCAATAACCTGGAATTATTATACCACATTACAAATGATCATATTTTTTCTATTTATATTTGAAATATATTATATTACATGTAAATTGTTTTTATAAATTCATACGAATTTATATAAACTGGTTTATATAAAATTTTAATTAAGAAATATGTTTAATGTGTTTACATCAGTTGAATGGAAAAGAATGATTTGTTCAAAATATTATTTTGAAGGGAATATATATTTAAAATTGAATTATTTATTTTGTTTGTTATTTTGAAATGTTATTATAGATTACTTGGTGATACCATACTCAACATTTTTCTCACACCATACCATTTCCTTTGAATATTTGTATATTTTCCCCTAATATTTTTGAACAAGGGGAAATCACCACTTTGTTGTATTAGATATTGTTGATATTTTGTCTTAGTGAGAATGTGTTCGTTGGGACTTGGGTTGTTTATCTTATTTTCTAATTCTCCATTGTTGTACATTATATTTTTGTCCTCTTTGAATTATGATACTATACACCTTGTGGAGTTTTCTTTTTTGTGCACGATCATTTATCTATATCTAACATTATTTTTGGGGAAAAATCATTCCTGCATTAATATTGATTGATTCTAGGTACTTTTCACCGACCCGTGTATATCAGAGACCCCCTTAAAGCTATATTAGGATCAGCATGAGTATCAGAGTGTCTGTTATGGTTCTTAAAACAAGAGTCTAGTAGAGAAAATCCATAATTTGTTAATAATTTTCAAGATGATAAAATAATAATGAATAGGTGGGGAAAATATCTTGAGTATTATTTATGTTTTTTGATAGAAGGAATTTCAAAATATGAAAAAATGTATTATCTATTAATGAATAATATGAATACAGTCACAATATATATAATCAAATGATGAATAATATTAAATAATTTACGAAGTTCATG
The DNA here is from genome assembly GCA_963277665.1 of Viscum album. Lineage (NCBI taxonomy): Eukaryota > Viridiplantae > Streptophyta > Magnoliopsida > Santalales > Viscaceae > Viscum > Viscum album. Next base: position 912,424,990 of record OY728148.1, read on the forward strand.
ATATATATGTGGAAAAAAAATATTTCTCCTAATGTAGTGATGTAGGATGTGGTGGTGAGACATATATTTAACATATTCTCAGATGTTTGTGAAAACATATTCATCAAAAAGATACAAATTAGATTCGATATGTATGAATGTTGAAAAAAATTGAGGAGATGAATATTATATAAATTAAAAACTCTCTCAAAAGGGATACCAAAATAAATGAAAATGACATGAAACTCATTATAATGGAAGTTGAGAGAAAAAATATAATGAAGGATCTTGATGAAGAACTCATATTGAAAATATGTAAAATGTGGAAGATGTAATTAAAAAGTAATTCAATCAAATAGAAGATAAAAAATCTAAAATAAAACATTAAAAAAATTGAAATCAATTTCCAGTCATCTAAAATGTCTAATAGTTATAGAATATCAATTCATATAAAATCTATATAAAAAAATGAGTAAAATGTTGAATATATTTCCCATTTTTTCGAAAATCATAATTTGAAATATCAACTAGTATGGGGATGAAAATAATTTTAGAAACTATCTTTAATTTATAATAAATTATGTAGAATTAAAATAATATAATAAAAATTGATGAATAGATAAAACTATGTAATATTTGAAAAATAATTGAGTGAGTTCGGAATAAAAGTTTTTGGATCCTTTTATTGCTTTAAAAGAAGATTGAAATTTAGTGTTTCATATTTATGTTATTGTATCATTTCCCAAAAATCCAACCCCATGTTGAACAACTATTATTTACAAGGATAAATTCATAATTAGAGGGGGTTCAACTCAACAATTAAATTCAATTAATTACAAAAGAAGAAGGTTCTCAATAAAATTCTACATGTTTTCCTACTCGGAATAGGGTTCAGTTTATAATAACATAATATGAATATGTGAAGACTAGTAAAATTTGATGAAACATTTATGGAAACATATACATGGGAGATTATTCATCATGTTAGGGGGTTGATGGGATGAATCAATAAGAAAAATCATTCATTGTTGACATATTTAAGGTATGTAAGAAATTTTTTCCACTGATCCATGATAGTTGGTGTTGTTACAAAATTATTGGGGACACCAAAATAATTAATGGAAATGTAAATAATGATATAGGTTTTGTTAAATTTATTAATAAAGTCCCAAATGATTAATGTTTTTTGGAACATCTGATATTGATTCAATAAGACTCCAATGTAAGGATGTTTTGTGTTTGTTAAGGATAAAACATAACATTATCAGTCATATCCATCATTGTGATGAGTGAAGTTAAGTCATTTCTATAAAAAATATTTTATTATAATAAATTAAAAAGATTGAAAATTTATCAATAGATTTAACTAAATAAAAAAGAATAATTTTTAACGATGGAATAATATATAATTCATGTTATATTATTTTCAATGATTAAAATGTTCTCTGAAATAGAAGAAATATCCATCATAGATTAAAAATATTGACAATCAAACCCTTTACACATATTATTATATTAATTTCAATATAAACACTTATTAATTACTGCCCAAATAACATTGGATCTACTTTCTTTGCAAAACTAGGTTCATAATACATCAAAGTAATATAAAAAAATATCTATTTATTCCATTGTCCATAGAAAGATCCTAAATCGAATAGAGATTTTCAACAGAATTGGATAACATATGGATATAATAGAAAAAGGGGTGATCTAAAAACCAAATTAAGGGAATAAACTTAATAAGGAAACACAATGTGTGAGTCTGATGTATTAGAAGATATCACGAATCAGATGGAAGATGAGTAATCACATTGAAATAAAAAATAAAAAACATGGTATCATAAGATCTTAGTGTTATAGAAAATATAGAAGAAAAAAATGTAAAATTAATATAATTCAAGGATATCTTCTAATACAACATAACATGGTGAAAAGAGTGAAATAATGGATCCAGTTCACTCCCTAATCTTATACATGTTGTCTCATAAGAATAAGAAATTACCCAATGCATTAGAGGTATTTATAATTCTGAGCCCACCTATCATGTTCATATCAATTAAACATATATGTTTTTGACATATGTAAATGAATAATAAGGTATAAACATAAGAGTCATTCATGTAAAGATAATATATAGAATAATCTGTCATCATATCATAATAAAAAGTGATATCTGAAATAATGGATTTTTTAATAGATCATAAAGAATGTATTAACCCATCAAAGGAATGGAGAGTGCACTTGGTATATATGTAATATAAATGTATATATAATTTTAAATAATTATAAAACATCATAGGTTTTTTAATTGATAAATTGGAATAATGTTAAAAATGATGAAAACATTCTTGAGAAAAATTAACATAACACATTGAAAATCAATTTTGATAAGAAAAAAATATTAAAAAATAAATTATATAAAACATTTTCATATAAATGTTTCATGGAAAATTATAAATTAATATTCATTGATTTTAATTTTCATGAATATGGGTAATTTAGAATTTACTATGATAAAACAAATATTATATTCACATTTATTTTTAAAAAGTTAAAAAAACCTTGTTTTGAAAAAACCTGATAGATTATTTTAAACAATTAATAATTAATTGTCAGTAAAAAAGGTGTTTATACAATCATATTTCAATTTTATATTTTTTTGGAAATGAAATTTACATAATCATGATTGTTGAAGAAAATGGATTTTTCCATTGAGGAGAGAAATAATGCTAGTTCTCCATAAAAAAATAATTTTTCAATCACTTCAAGTATCCAATAGAGGAAAATAATAAAGTTGGTTGAAAATTTCATGAATAAATGGAGTAAAATAAAATGAAATGTTTTTATAATATATTTATCAAATAAGTTCCCAAAATATAAATTAAATCATAAACATTCCTGATTAATATGAGATTGAAACATAAACCATTACCACTTTGCGAACTTTTGAAACATAAATTCATATGAATAATATAAGTGATGTATAACTTAAAATGGAAGAAATTATGAAATACCCCTTATATAATTATGTAATGGTTTTTTATATACTCTATAGAAAATAACTATTGTGAATAAAAGAACATGTGTCTCAAAGAATGCTGTTTTGAGATGGAAATCCATACCTCGAATGGAGGATTCTTCTGTATGTATTTTTTATCATGTAAAATAAAATTATGTCTATTATTTTATTAATTTTGAACCTTTTAGATGATTAATCTCATATAATTAATCCATTTACATCATTAATTTTAATTATTTATTTAATTACATTTTCAGATATGTCCACGCCCAGTATTTTGAGGATGCTTAAATCATTATATCAAAATTATGTCGCATTGCCAAACAAGGACAAATGGGTTATTATTACATGACACCTATAATAATAATAATATAGAAATAACTATTATTTTAAATCATAAATTATAGTTGTAAAAATAACTATGATTTATGGTTATGAAAAATATATTATTTTACAATCATTTGGATGGTACACCATAAACACACATGTGTAAGATTTCAATCATTAAATAATATTTTTGAAAATAAATTATAAGATATTTATATTAAAAAATGATGATTATGTTATAAATATAATATTACTTTTTTATGTTAGTGTAAATATTTATTCAATGTGACATTTTCATAAAAAATGAATAACATCAATTCATGGGGAGGTTGTACTTCGTACACACAAGTGATATTATCATTTTTCAATGGTTTGTAATGTAATAATGTATATTATATATTAATTTTATGGATTTATAGTTATGACTGAAATATAATATATAAAAAATTAATCCACCATTTTTAATAGTCATGATATGTGATGATGGAAAACAAATTACACCAGTTCATTATTCGGTAGTCCATCACACACCAAAAAAATTATTTCATTTTCCATTTGATAGAAGAGGATATAGATTAATATTATTTAATAATAATAATAATATATCTTTATATATGTTATAATTGTGTTATTATATTGTATAATTTCTGAAATAATTGAAGGATGATAAAATATTGACAAAAATAAGGATCTCGTTGAAGGAATTACTATTACATAGAGGAACCAACTATCAGTTTCTTATTAAGGACCCAATGGATGGTCTCTAACGAAGAAAAACAGATATAAAATGTGTTAGAGGATGTTGAGGGGATATTTTCATTGTGTTTTTAGAGAGAATTTAATTTATCTATGTGAATAAGTTGGGGTTAGGTGTTCCCTTTTATAATTGAGGAGTGACATTCTTGTAAATACCTAAACCAGTTAAATAAATAAAATTCGCCCCCATGAAAAGTGCCTATTTTTTAAAAAAATTAATGTATTAGATGATATTTAATGGAGATAAATACCCCTTTAATTAATATGAATTATATTCCAATCATAGTATTTCAATTAACTATAAGGTTACTCTATTTTACCCTTTTAATTTTTTACCATGATAAGTATTTATTTAGTTTTATTACTATTCATCATGAAGATAAATTATTTTTAACTTATTATATAATATAAATAATTATGACTAAAAATATGGAATCCATTTAATAAAATTGATTTTATAAATGTGGCTTAAAATTCTAAAATTAAAGCAACAGATGTGTCCAAAAAATAAATTTTCATGAAATATATTTCCTTGCATAAATGGATAATTTAGAAACTATTTTAAAATTAATAATAATTAATTTAATTTAAATTAATATTTATATAGACATAATCTATATATTCAACATATAACCTTCCATAATAAGGTCTATTTTACTAGTGAAATGGGTAAACATTTTTCACTTTAAAATGATTTTCATAAAAAAAATACTTCAAAGATTAAAAATAAAAATATATTAATGTCTAATATAAACAAGATTTAACCATATTAATTTTGTTAAATATTATTAAATATACTATTTTGAATCATAAATAAAATAAAAATTGGAAAGGGACATTTAAATTACATAATTTTTTGATAGAAGTGATAGATTTTAAAAAAGCCAATATTTATCGATATTCACTGAAAATTAAATTTTTCTAGAGGACTTCAATAAATGAACCAAAAATTAATTTAAATTATATAAATTTAATAATAATTCTTTTTTATATAATAAAATTTGAAAATTTTCAAAAAAATCTATATTATATACTCATAAAAATAAATAAATATTCATTTTTGAAAGGTAATTTTTTTGTAAACTAATTTATTTTTATTAATGTTCAACTTTTATTTAATATTATTATTTAAATAATATATTATATACAAACATTATATATATATTTCATAAATCATATAATACATTCATAAAAAATATTTTAATGGTTAGGAAATTTTTTCCATGTTTAAATAAAAACATTTTATTATTATACCACACATTATATAAACTCAATGATTTAGGTAATATATTATATACACGAAATATAATTTATTTTTTGATAAATATGGTGTAAATTATCAATGGTTTACATTATATCCTCTTAAATAAATTTAATCACTGTAATTTGCACTTGTGTATAGAATTCAAGGGTTTGAAATTAGAAAATTAAATTGTGGAAACCCAAATCACAAAAGGGTGAATATAACATCCTCATAAAAGAGTAAAATAGAAATAATAAGGTTATCAAATAACTTTGTTTCCACATAATTTAACTATGATGAGAAATGAAAAAAATGGATTTTTAAAAAATATCAATTGAGGAGAAATGTTATACTTTTTTTAAGAGTGTAGAGACCCTCAATTTATTGATAATTAAATTTTTTTATTTAAATATATTTTTCCTAATGTGTATGGATAATGTTTATCATATATACTAAGAATATAGAGAATTATTCTTACATGAATAGTATAATCTAGTCCTTTAATCATTTTTTCACCATAATCGCTTATGTATCTCCAAAAAATGAGCATTTGAAATGATTATTTTTTGTAATCCCAAAAATTAACATCTAACAGATCACATGACTCCAAAAAAAGAAATCAAGGTATTTCTCTTAACATTCTGAATTAACCAAATATACAAATATATTGAACAATGTAAGATAATAACCAAATAAATATGTATATATTAATGTCAAAAATATAATAATAAAATAAAATGATTATCAAATATCATTTCTGAAATAAATAAACCATTTTCTAAAATAAGCTCAATAACCTCAATGTAAACGAATGTTTTAATATAAAAGGATATCTCATTCCCATAATGTTATATCTCCCAAAATATAATATCATTATCCCCAAATAATCCTAAATGTTAATCAAAAATATTAAATATATCTCTTCCAAATAAAACATTTCCAATAATATCTATAATTTCCCCAAAATAAAAAATGATGAAAAATATTTTATCCATTAATATTTTTCTCAAAATCAACATAATATTCATCCACCAAAGCATTTAAGAAAAAAATTTCATACTGAAATTTAAATTATATAGTCCAGTGGAAGGAACTACACCCTTATCACCAATTTTTTGTTATTTCAAACTCCATGTCATTTTTTATATAATGAGTTTTCACCAAAAATAGATTTTGTTTTTTAACAATAATTCCATTAAAATTACCAAAAATATGATGAACATCCTAAAAATACCATTAACCCTCAAATCAGTTGAAAACGCTATAGTTTTATAAACATGATATTTTTTACTCGACATCAAATAAACTTAATTTAATTTTATTACATTAACATAAATGATTGTATAAATCCTAATGGTTTCCAATTATATTAAAATTATATCTATAATTATCAATAATATTTCCTCAAATAACATTTTTATCTGAATAACATACTATACCCATGGATTGAATGAAAACAAATATCCCCCAATATACTTATAATAATATTATAGTTATATAACATAAATTATAAATGTGGTAATTTTTAATTAAATATATATAACACCCCGAGATCGCTATTCCAGAATTAGGACTTGAAAATTATGTGTAAATGATTTTCTAAAAGTATCAATAAAATTACACAAAAATATACAAGATTGACGACTTTTTACCAAAATTGGTTCTGGAGGATTCGACAACACCATACATTTATTACTATTGAATCAAAAATATAAAAACTTTCCACTACTCCTCTGTGAATTCTATCTCCAAAAATTATGACATATCTAAATGAACATTAAGATACCTTTGAAATTATAACCTTTTTAAAACAAGGGTTGAGCATTCAACTTACAAGTAAAAGGTTTTTGAAATCATTAATATACTTTTTATAAAAAAATATTTGAAAATAAATTTGATAAATTATTTCCAATGATCCTTAGATATTAATAAAAAATTTCAAAATACCCTTTCAAAATATAATTGAAATTACTAACGTTGAAAATAATATACCACTTTTGAAATTACTTATTTAAAAATGTAACTTTAAAAGTAATCCAATTAAATTTTTGAAAAAAATTCATGAATTCGAAAATGATAACCTTATGGAAACTTAAAACATTGAAAGCTATCTTGGGCCTACCAACTTGATAAGGGATTAGGTTCACTCCCCAAATCCCAACAAATTTCACAATGTTTAAGTGCTGTAATTTAGAAATTTATTGTAAAGATTACTTTACTTTTATATACATTTAATAGAGATTTTAATTATTAAAACATGTCAATTCACTATGAATACACATTCCTATATATATATGTATGTATTTTTATACATAATTATATGATCTTCCACTATATATCACTTCCAATTTCGGTTCTAACCAAAATTATTACTATATAGTCTTTGAATCTACATTAATATACCAAAACATTTTTGAAATGGAAGTTTATATTTTTTATAACGTCAAATATTTTAAAAACCCAATATTGAAAAAAAAATTGAAATTAAATACATGTTTCATTGATTTATGTGTTTAATAATGAATGTATAAAATAATAACATTAGAAAATATATAAATATTTCCCTCTAAAAATATTAATCATTAGAAATTGTTATTTATGTGGTGTATATAATTATACATTTTTCTGTTTTAGGGATATATATAAAAACATAAATTTTTTGTATCTTAAAATTAGGTAGATATATAAATATAAACATGTCATTATAAGTCTATCATGTCATTGAATAAATCAACTTTTTGAATATGTTTGAATAATATATACTCATATAACATACACCCATGATTGATACATGATTTAATCGACATGTGTAAAGATAATAACACTTCAATATATATATATTTACATATACATACATATATATAAATTAATATGTCATTCTTAAATATCAATATAAACAACAATTTACATTCACAATTATAAAATTCATAATATATTGACATGGAATTCATAAACATGGAAACACAATACCTATATAATTAAGAAATATTGAAACAAACATTCTTGATGTTTGGAATTAATAACCATATTTATATATAAGGATTTGAAAATTTGAATATAATTTATTGTAAATAATCCACTTAAAATAGAATCAATTATAGTATTGATAAACATATAAATTATTTTCCCCGCTAATTTTTTTAATTGAATTGATAAATAAAACTACATATTTAAAATATATCAACTTGAAATAAATAATAAATATCCCTTACATAAATAAACAATCACTTTTATAAATATTTGAAAACTAAAAAATTTTCAATTACAAATTAAAGGATCTAAAATTGTAATAAATAAAAATAGTTCCCTAATTCCCAACTAAAAAATAAATATTATAATATTAAAATAAATATAAATATTCCATACAAAAAATTATCAATGTTTTAAAATTGAAAAACATGTTGATATTTGATTGAAGAATATAATAAAAACATTTCAGTTATAATATTCCTTTACCAACATATAATTTAAGATCAAATTTCACATATGTAGTATTTTCCAATTAAACTCATTGGGTAGAATAAATTTTAACAAAATTAAAATTATAACCAAATATAATTTTCAAAACATAATTATTTAGTAACATTTTCTTTATAAAACTAAACTACTTTACAAAAATAATATTTCAAAATAACCAATTACATGAAATTAAATATTTCTCCCATAATTATTATTCTGATACAACTACTTGGGAATTATTCGTCCTCCCATAACTCTCAAACATTCAAAGGAATGAAAAACAGAAAATTGATGAAAATGTGTAAGGTGATATATCTTGATCCACAATTCCATGGATGACTCTATGATCTGGATATAGATTCCTAATAATATAATAAAATTCTATAATATTAAAAGTAATATTATTTTATTAAATCATTATTTATGATTAATTTTTTCATTTATTGTTTGTATGTTGTGCCCTAAGATATCTGATTGGGTTGTGTATTTCATTCTACTATATATAGACAACACACCCATAGATATATATATATATATATATATATAATTTTATTGGAAGACCGAGAAGATTTGAGAAATCTGCAACGATAAAAGATGAAAAAAAATAAATCAATAATAATCTACAATGAAATTTAAATCAATGAATGAATAAAAAACCAAAATAGATCAAATATGGATTAAAACATGTTATTACTTCTTCACGATGCATCAATCATCATCCATACACATAATAATCAAAAAAAATATTATTGAAAAAAAATGTGTATCAACATCTTATCTTAAGAACCATAGGAAACAACGAATAAAAAAGAGTGATATCCAGTAACATGACAATTTGAGTCTATAATGATATTTGGTTGTACGAAATTTTAGTAAATAAAACCTACTTGAGATTTGGTATATATCACCAAATCATTGGGTCAATTTAAAAAATTCTGATTTAGATACTTTAATGAAAAACAGATTGGGTGCTCAATGGACTTCTAAGATGATCTAGATCCAAATCTACATACCTCACTCACTTTCGACCTCGCACAGCTCGACTCCGAGAGAAACCTTGGAATCTCTTCAGCAGGGATCAACTAGAATCTCTTATAACAGTGTGACATCCCTCACCAGAGGAACACCAAATGAAACCTTAGATCTCAATCCCAGGGATGCCTCGTACTCCAGCCTTTCACTCAACATCTACTCACATGGCTCACGACTCCTGATCTGAAACCCTACCCTGAAGATGAAAAGTTTCTCTCTTCCTCATTGTTATCCTCTTATCATTTTTTTCAATTGGTTTCAATGTTATATATATTTACCATTCATTAATAAATTTTATTTTTCTTTATATTATAATTTAAATAGGGAATAATTTTATAATAATATCAATTATTTTAATTTTATTAACATAATTAATATATAATTATAAGTTAATAATTAAAATTATTGAAAAATAAATATAATTGATTCTTTCATATATTTTGTAAAATAATTTTATAGCATGCTAATAATGTACTAGAAATTTAATTATTTATAATTCAAAATAACACTTATATTTAATATTATAATTCATACTTTGAAATTATAAATTATTACTTTTTTTCTTTTTTATGTCATATTAAAAAAAACTTTTTATAAAATTTTAGTAATTACTATCTTACTAAGCATTACAATTCATTAAAATATGATTATTCTATTTAATACACATAATCTATAATTAGAATAATTTAGTAACAAATAATTATAGAATCCATTTTTAATATGAAATATATCTCTTTTAAAAAATATATTTTTAATAAATTTATGTATAAATTTAGTAATTAAAATTCATTTATCAAATAAATAAATACTAAAATATTTTTTTAAAAACAATACAATATTTTTTATTGAATATTAACATATGATTAAATTGAAAAATATACACTATTCATACTATTTATTTAAAATTTGACATTATTATAATTGATAATATTTAATTAATATAGTTACTATAATGAAAAATAAATCATTTATTGGATACTCGGGGTGTTACATTATTCATTAATTTTTTAATTAAAATTCTTTTTTCAATTAAATAAATAGTAAAATATTTTTTAAAACAATACAATACAATATTTTTTCTAGAAAATTACTCTAATATTAAATTAAAAAATATACAGTTTTCATTAAATTTATTTATAAATATCACATCATTATAATTAATAACATTGAATTAATAATGTTAATAATAAAATAAAAAAATCATTTATTTATAACTCATTGGGATATAATATATTATCAATATTATACAAATGAAACAAAAATAATTTAGTTTTATCCAATATCATCCATGATTATCATCACTTCATGTCCTTGAATATGGTTTTAAAGAGTTAGTGAGTTTCAAAAAGCAATCCCCTGTGATTATCAAACCTGGTGAGCAGTAAGGCTCGTTATTATTCATGCAGTGTTGAACAAGTCTAGCTCATTATGAATATTTCATGGTTATTACCCATATTTAAAACTGTAATATACCCACATCCACTTGTTGTATTTATAAATGGATATAATTTCTTGGAAACCACTCCCTCTAAATATCAGCACAATTCAAGGATATTTTTCTACACACAATATTATCCATAGAAATATACTTATACATATCTATAGGGTTCTCACTAAGGTTTTCTCATCTAGGTTTCCTATAAGGCCTCATCCTTAAACCTTACTTAATATTTAATTAAACGAATAATTCACATTGAGGATCTTTTCAGGTTTAGAGTTTTAGAGAATTAGGACAAAACTATTACATCTCAAAAGATTACAATGTAGACACTTCTACTAAGTTTCCATAAAATAGAAACAATTAAAAAGAAACATGTCTAGTTCCATGTTTTAGATAGCATGTCTTTCCCTTGATCCCATCCTTGACCATATTCCACATTAAGTCCTGTGAAAAACATTTCAAAAAAAACTTGGGGTGACCATAAAAAGCTCAGTAAGGGATACACAATGAATGAAAACTGTTAGTTTTTCCAAAAAACAAGTAAACCATGTATACTTTATCAAAGTAATACTTTTCACCATTACGAAGTAGTAAAAACTCTTCACTGAATAAAAGATCATTACTTACCCTTTTGTAACCAAAAGGTTTCCATAAAACCCATATAAAGATCACATAACATATAAAGGTAACTTAGGACACAAACACACTTAAATGGAATAACCATACGGTCGACTTCCACACATATCACTTAATGGAATAGCCATACGGCCGACTTCCATACCCAATGCATTGGAGGTTATAACGTAACCACCCGTCCTGGTATTCACGGATCCACCCATCATATGGTTTATCATGTAACCATTCGTCAAATGTCCAAGTACCATTATAAAATCATAAGACATAAAACAAATATAATGGAAAGAAAACATTTACATACTTTGATCACAATATATCACTTAAATATATTGACATGACAAATCCATTATAAAAAAAAAATTCAATACCAAAATACATAAAAGAGTATATGGTATTTATTTCATCTTAAAACCATTACGGCTTGTTGAGGAAGCGAAAGACCAAATAGTACTTGCGGCGGAAGAAAAGGGTCGTTGTCACCATGTACGTTAAAAGAAACATTCCTTTTTTTGATTTAGTGAAATGCTTCATAGAAAAATATTCCTTTTTTAAAAAGTAAAAGTCAAAGGGGTTTATACATAGTATAAAAGAACGTTGTGTATAAAATAAAATATCCCTCAATGAAAGGAGATTGAGACAAAGTCCCTTACAAAAATCATTTTTTAAATAAAATAGATCTATTATGTGTATTCACTATATATAAACATAATGAAATTATAAATACCAGATAGGAAATAATAATATCATGACATAAATTGAATGTATGAGATTAACCCAAAGAATTGAAATTGGGTTATGAAGTTCCCTTACCTCATGTTGGACGTGAATCTATTGCTCTTTAATCTCCTAAATAATAAACTAGTGTTAATTTCTACTTTCTTAAGAACACTTTTTCATGATTAATATTCATTTTATATCCATTATTTGCATGTTATAAGCATTATGTAATCATTTATGTTAATAATGTTTGTTTTTTCGATATTTGGTTCTTAAGTCCAAAGTGGACTTCTTACAATTACATGTCGTTTGTGTGGTCAAAGGTTCATTATATCCAAAATGATATTCATGATTTTGATATAATATATATATTATATATCCAGCATATACATGTATTTATATTGTTACATAATCATTTAGAGGTAAGAAATTAAAATGCATCGTTCATGGAGACGGTAAGCTGTACGTACGCATGAACGCTACTTTCATTTCTATGTCATATTAATGAAATTAAAACTAAATGAGAGATATGTATATTTTAATTCCACAATTATATTAATCATTTAAATGTAACAAACATCATATATATCCATTATATATATATATGTACTTATAATAGTACATTACATTTATTGATAAGAAATGAAATGCACTGTCCATGGAGACGGTAAGCCGTACGTACGCATGAATGCTACATTCATTTCTATCTCATACTTTATTGGAAATAAATAATAATGAAATAAAGGTATATTATAATTCCAGTATAACATCATATATAATAACTTTAATTCCAAAATTTATATGTCATACATATGTCATTAACAAATCAAATCACTTTGAGGGGGCGGTAGTCCGCACTTCCTAAAATGAAGATATCGCGTATACACATAATGGAAGCCATAAAGGTATGCCATAAATGAAAACTCCTGAAGCTTAAGAAAAACATAAACATATTATATATCATATATAAATATAGTGACTTCTTAATGGACACCGTTGAAGGTGTTATAAGAATATTGAACAATCATCATTTCGTGAGGCAGAAATTCTCCATCCACAAAAACCGTATGTTCTTTAACCATTATATGTATGTGTGAGTAAGTGTAGCGCTAATTATTCATATAAAATAATCCTAGTATATTCAAGATACTAGAGTTGTTACAAAATAAATGAATAAAAAGAGTTTAGGGGGTTGGAGAAGAAAAATAAAACAAAAGAACACATGTGAAAACATTACCTTAAAATCGGGTAACTCTCTTTGATTTGAGATCAAAATCTTTTTTGGGAAGACTTATTCCAAAGTGAGGCTTATATGAGTAATAAAGGGATGTGTATAGAAAAAAAAGAGCAGATATTGGGCGAACAAAAGGCTTGATAGGTGTGGGTAAGGAGGTAGGGGTGGGGGCCTTTTGTAAGAGGAGAGGAGGGGCACTCTTGGAATGTTAAGAAAAGACACTTTATTATAAAATGATTTTCAGATAAAAAGGGTCCCACAAATATATATTTAGAGGATAAGGTGATAAGGGTTCAAAATCCACCCATCCAATAGGTTTTAGACATGTGTATGTCTTATATTTTAAATTAACTTTTCATTTTATTTAAATCGTTAAATAATGGGGTAATTGCTGCATCATCATGGTGTCATAAATAATATAATTTATATAATGTATAAAAATTATAAAAAATATATAATGATATAGGATAACATTTTATCTTTCTAATTAATATTTATAGTAAAAAATATGACTTTTATTACCGCATTTAGAAATTGTTTTAGTAAAACAACTCTTGTTTGTGGCATTTTTATTTTAACTTTAAATAAAATGATATTAATGCCATTTTCCTACAAAAGTGGCTCCATGGGGTCCTTATGTTGACCCATGGATTGTCTTGGTCCTCCATGACACATAAAATAAGGGTAGGACATGTGTCTAGGTCATTTCATATTATTAAAACATTATTTTTACCTTAAACTACACTAATTACCTCTAATCGCGATTAATAAACAGAAAAGTTACTATTCGCCAAAAAATTATTTTCATCCCATTGAACCACATTATACTTCTCAATGAAAACCATTTTTTTCAGATTTTTTAAATTCAAAACACAGAAGTGGTGATGATTCATTTAAACAAAAAATCAGTTTTTTAAGTACCACTTAGTGGTTTCACTATTCATCAAAAAATGAAGTTATTCAGAAAAATACAAAAACTTCACCCTAAGATATATTTGATTTTATGAATTCAAAAATGATGTCTATTTTATAAAATTCAAAACATATATGTTTCGTTAATTAATTTAATAATTAATTCTGGTTGTCAAAACAAATAGCGTGATTTTATGAAACAAAAATTATCAAAAGATTGACACTAGTTTAAGTTCGATTTCAAAGTGAAATTAATTCCAACGACCACTTTTGGTTTAAATGGTAAAAATATATTCAAATTTCACTTTAAAACCACTTCAAAAGATAATCTAATCATATAAAAAATTAGATTAAAAAGAGGTTTTGAATTAAAACACAACATTATTCACTATTCATTAAAAATGATCTTTATCGGAAAAATACAAAAAATTTACGCAAAGTAAATTTTTATGTCCCGATTCTAAAGAAAAATTTTATTTGGTCCAATAGAATGTATTAGAGTGACCAAAACTATATTTAATGACGGTTCTCCATTAAAAGGCAATAAGTGGACCTTTAGTTAAAATTAGATTATATATGCCTAAAATTGAATTATTTTCGAATTTTAAGCCTTTATCCTTTATTGGATAAATGTAAAAACATTTAAAAAACATATATAATTATATTTTCGTTATTCCTATTCATTCCCTCCAATACAACGGCTATATGTTAACTAACATTGAAAATAATATTATTATATTACTAGTGTGAAACATATGTTTTCAAAGAAACTCATTGTTTCGTATCGAGTACGCTATGGAACATTGCAACCCAATTAATGTAAAATTAATATTTAATTCATAAATATTAATAAATATGAAAATATTTTCTTCTTAATTTACCTGGGATGTCACATCCTTCCCCCCTTTTGGGAATTGTGTCCTCTTAATATTATTCACTTATCAAAATAAGTGTGGGTATTTATCCCTCATAGCATTTTCATATTCCCATGTTGCCTCTTCAACCATATGGTTTTTCCATAAATCCTTTACCTAGTGAATTACTTTATTTTGAAACACATTCTCTCTTCAGTCAAGAATATGGACCGGTTGTTCTTCATAAGAGATATTCTCTTCCAACTGAACTACCTCTGGCCTCAAAACATGAGATGGATCTGGCATATACTTTCTCAACATCGAAACATGAAAAAAATTGTGTACCTGAGATAAACTCGGAGGTAATTCCACTCTGTATGCAACTGATCCAAATTTCCCCAGAATTTCATATGGTTCAATAAACCTTGGACTCACCTTTCCTTTTTACCAAATCGCATCACACTTTTCCATGGTGAAACTTTGAGAAAAACATGATCACTTACCTCGAAAGATAGATCCTTCCTTCAGTTATCTGCATAACTTTTCTGTCTGCTCTAAGTTGTTTTCATGTGTTTCCAAATCAACTGAACTTTTTCTTCCATCTCTTCTACCAATTATGTTCCCATTAGCTTCCTATCACCCACTTCATCCTAAAAATATGGAGTTCGACACCGCTTCCCCTAAAATGCCTCAAATGGTGCCATCTGTATACTGGAATGAAAACTGTTATTATAAGAAAACTCAACCAAAGAAAGATGTTGGTCCCAAATTCCCGGATAATCCATCAAACAAGCACATAGCATATACTCCAATGTCTGAATTTTTCGTTCTGACAGCCCATCTGACTGAGGATATAAAGTTGTACTAAAATTTAATTCAGTACCCAATGACTTCTGAAGGCCTTTCCAAATGTTTGAAGTAAACCTGGGATCACGATCAGATACAATGTATAGGGGAACTCCATGCAACATCACAATCTCTTTAAGATACAATCGAGAAAGTTGATCTAGGACGAAAGTATCTCAAATATGAAGGAAATGAGAAGATTTAGTCAAGTGATCAACAATAACCCAGATTTCATTATTATCTCGATATGTCTTCGGTAATCCCACAACAAAGTCCATGGATATATTTTCCCATTTCCACTCTGGCACTGGTAAAGGCTGAAGCATCCCTTTTGGTAACATCGTCTCTACTTTAACCTGCTGACAAGCCAAACACTTCACAGTAAAATCAGCAATATCTCTTTTCATTCCATCCCACCAGTAATACTCCCGCAGATCTCTGTACATCTTAGAACTGCTAGGATGAACTGCAAACTGGGAACTATGAGCCTCACATAACAACTCATTCTTCAAATGTGAATATCAAGGCACACATAATCTCTTCCCAAACCTCAAAACACAATCATTATCAATGTTAAACTTAGGAAACATACCATTCTGAACCAGCTCTACCTTTTTCTGCAACTCACTGTCTTGCTTCTGTGCTTGCTTAATTCTGTCTGATAGAGAAGATGTCACTGATATCTGAAACAAAACAGAATAACTTTCGGCACCAAAAACTTCTATGACAATGTTCATCATATCAAAAACCAAAGGATCTCGTTCCAAACGTAGCATAGTGAATGAAACATTACTTTTTTGACTCAAGACATCAACAACTTTATTTGCTTTTCCAGGATGGTAATGAATTGTCCAATCATAATCCTTGATTAATTCAAGTCATCTCCTCTGTCTCATGTTCAATTATTTCTGAGTGATATATACTTTAACCTTTTTTGATCAGTATATATTTCACACTTTACTCCATACAAATGATGCCTCCAAATTTGTAGAGAAAAAACAACATCAGCTAATTCCAAATCATGTGAAGTGTAATTTACCTCATGATTTTTCAACTGAAGTGATGCATATACAATTACCTGATCATTCTGCATAAGGACACAACCATGTCCCTTCAAAGAAGCATCACTAAAGATAACAAACTCACTATTCCTGGAACGATGTTCCAAAACCAGGAGCATTCACCAATCTTCTTTTCAACTCCTAAAAAAATCATCACATTCTTTTGTCCAGATACACTTAACACCCTTCTGAGTTAGCATAGTCATTGGACTAGATAACCTTGAAAATATTTCAACAAACTTTCTGTAGTAACCTTCCAAACCAAGAATACTATGGCTCTTAGTTACATTTGTGGGTCTTGGCCATTCTTCAACAACTTTGGTTTTAGCAAGGTAAATAGTTATGCAATATTTAGAAACAATGTGACCAAGGAAAGAAATTTTTTGCATCCAAAACTCACACTTTCTGAATTTTACATACAGTTTTTTTCTTTTATGGTTTGCAAAACAACCCTTAAATTTCATTCATTCTCCTCTTTACTTTTAGAAAACACCAAAATATCATCAATTAAAACAACCAACATTTTTCACCTGATTCAACTGATCCATCACTACAGAAAACTGTTTAGTTCTGATTCTGACCATCTCAGGATACTTATTTGAATGGTCATTTCCCTCTGTATGCCTTCCTAAAAAAAATTATTTGTTTCCTCAATGAAAAACTATTCTTAACACTGAAATACTTTAGGTGAAGCTAAATGGTAATCTGTAAATTCTATATCATTTCAATCATACCGTAAATTAATTTATAAATTTAACAATTTTCTAACTCCTAATGTTGTCTAAACCGACCTCTGATACCAACTATAAGGCCCCGACCTTAAACCTTACTTAATATTGAATTAATTGAATAATTCACATTGAGGATCTTTTTAGGTTTTGAGTTTTAGATAATTAGGACATAACTATTACATCTCAAAAGATTACAAAGTAGACACTTCTACTATGTTTCCATAAAATAATAATTCTTAAAAAGAAACATGTATACTTCCATGTTTTAGATAGCATGACTTTCCCGTGATCCAATCCATGACCCTATTCCACATTATGTCCTCTGAAAAACATTTCAAAAAAAACTTGGGGTGAGCATAAAAAGCTCAGTACGGGATACATAATGAATGAAAACTGTTAGTTTTTCAAAACAACAAGTTAACCATGTATACTTTATCAGAGTAATAATTTTCACCTTTATAAAGTAGTAAAAACTCTTCACTGAATAAAAGATCATTACTTACCATTTTGTAACCAAAAGGTTACCATAAAACCCATATAAAGATCACATAACATATAAAGGTAACTTGGGATATAGATATACTTAAATGAAATAACCATATGATCAACTTCCACACATATCACATAATGGAATAGCCATACGGCCGACTTTCATACCCAATGCATTGGAGGTTATAACATAACCACCCATCCTGGTATTCACGACACCACCCGTCATATGGTTTATCACGTAACCACGCATCGAATGTCCAAGTACCATTATAAAATCATAAGACATAAAACAAATATAATGGAAAGAAAAAATTTCCACACTTTGATCACAATATATCACATAAATATATTTACATAAAAAATAGATTATAAAAACCATTTTCAATACCAAAATACATAAATAGTATATGGTATTTATTTCATTTTAAAAAGATTACGGCTTGTTGAGGAAGCGAAAGACCAAATAGTGCTCACGGCGGTGGAAAAGGGATGTTGTCACCACGTACGTTAAAAGAAACATTCCTTTTTGTCATTTAGTAAAATTCCTCATATAAAAATATTCCTTTTGTAAAAAGTAAAAGTCAAAGTGGTTTATACACTGTATAAAAGAAAGTTGTGTATAAAATTAAATATGCCTCAATGAAAGGAGATTGAGACGAAGTACCTTACAAAAATAATTTTTTAAATAAAATAGATCTATTATGTGTATTCACTATATTTACACATAATGAAATTATAAATACCAGATTGGACATAATAATATTATGACATAATTTGAAAGTAGGATATTAACCGAAAGAATGGAAATTGGGTTAATAAGTTCCCTTACCTCGTGTCTGATGTGACTCTATTGCTCATTAATCTCATGAAAAATAAACTAGTGTTAATTTATACTTTATTAAGAACCCTTTTTCATGATAAATATTCCTTTTATATCAATTATTTTCATGTTATATGCATTATGTAATCATTTAAGTTAATAATGATTCATTTTTCGATATTTGGTTCTTAAGTCGAAAGAGGACTTCTTACAATTACATGTTGTTTGTGTGGTCAAAGGTTCATTATATCCAGAATGATATTCATGATTTGGATATCATATATATAATATATATCCAGTATATAAATGTATTATTATATTACATAATCATTTAGAGGTATGAAATTAAATGCATCGTTCATGGAGAAGGTAAGCCGTACGTATGCATGAACGCTACATTCATTTCTATGTCATATTAATTGAATTAAAAATAAATTAGAAATATTTATATTTTAATTCCAGAATTAAAATAATCATTTAGATGTAACATAAATCATATATATTCATCATATATATGTACTTATAATAGTACATTACATTTGGGGATAAGAAATGAAATGCACCGTTCATGGAGACGGTAAGTCGTACGTACGCATGAACGCTTCTTTCATTTCTATCTCATACTTTATTGGAAATAAATAATAATGATATAAAGGTATATTATAATTCAAGTATAACATCATATATAATAACTTTAAATACAGCCTTTATATGTCACACATATGGCATTAACAAATCAAATCACTTTGAGGGGGCGGTAGTCTGCACTTCCTAAAATGAAGATATCGCGTATACCCTTAATGGAAGCCATAAAGGTATGCCATAAATGAAAAATCCTGAAGCATAAGGAAAATATAAACATATTATATATCATATATAAATATAGTTGCATCTTAATGGACACCTTTGATAGTGTTATAAGAATATTGAACAATCATCATTTCGTTAGGCAGAAATTCACCATCCACAGAAACAGTATGTTCTTTAACAATTATATGTATGTGTGTAATTGTAGCTAGTATTACTCATATAACATCATCATAATATTAATAGAGGGATGTGTATAGAAAAAAAAGAGCAGATCTTGGCCGACCCAATGGCTTTAGAGGTGTGGGTAAGGAGGTAGAGGTGGGGGCCTTTTATAAGAGGAGAGGAGGGGCACTCTTGGAATGTTAAGAAAAGATACTTTATTATAAAATGATTTTCGGATAAAAAGGGTCCCACAATTATATATTTAGAGGATAAGGTAATAAGGTTTCGAAATCCACCCATCCAATAGGTTTTTTGACATTTTTAGGTCTTAGATTTTACATTAACTTTTCATTTTATTTAAATCGTTAAATAATGAGGTAATCACTGCATCATCATGGTGTCATAAATAATATAATTTATATAATGTATAAAAAATATAAAAAAAATATAATGATGTAGGATATGTTTTTATATTTATAATGAATATTTATTGTCAACTATCTGACTTTTATAACAACATTTAAAAATTGTTTTAGTAAAACAACTCATGTTTGTGACATTTTTATTTTAACTTTAAATAAAAAGATATTAATGTCATTTTCCCACCAAAGTGGCTCCATGGGGTCCCCATGTTGAAACATGGATTGTCGTGGTCGGCCATGACACATTCAATATAGGTAGGACAGGTGTCTAGGTCATTTCATATTATGATAACATTATTTTTACCTTAAACTACACTAATTACCTCTAATCGTGATTAATAAACATAAAAGTTTCTATTCACCAAAAAATTATTTTAATCCCATTATTCCACATTTTACTTCTTAATGACAACCATGTATGTCGGATTTTTGAAATTTAAAACACAGAAGTGGTAAAGATTCATTTAAACGAAAAATTAGTTTTTTTGTACCACTTAGTGGTTTCACTATTCATCAAAAAATGAAGTTTTTCAGAAAAATACAAAAACATAACCCTAAGATATATTTTATTTTTTGAATTCAAAAATGATGTCTATTTTTCAAATTTCAAAACATATAAGTTTCGCTAATTATTTTAATAATTATTTCCAGCTGTCAAAACAAATAGCGTGTTTTTATGAAACTAAAAGTATCAAAAGATTGACACTAGTTTATGTCCGATTTCAAAGTATAATTATTTCCAACGACCACTATTGGTTTTAATGGTAAAAATAGTTTAAAATTTTACTTTAAAAACAATTCAAAAGATAATCTAATCATATAAATAAATTAGATTAAAAAGAGGTTTTGAATTAAAATACAACATTATTCACTATTCATTAAAAAATGATCTTTATCGGAAAAATAACAAAAAATTACAGAAAGTAAATTTTGATGTCCCGATTCTAAAGAAGAATTTTATTTGGTCCAATAGAATCTATAAGAGTGACCAAAATTATATTTAATGACGGTCCTCCATTAAAAGGCGATAAGTGGACCTTTAGTGAAAATTAGAGTATATATGCCTAAAATTTAATTCTTTTCGTATTTTAAGCTTTTATACATTATTGGATAAATGTAAAAACATTTAACAAACATATATAATCATATTTCAATTATTCCTATTCATTCCCTCCAATACAACGAATTTATGTTAAATAACTTTTAAAATAATATTATTATATTACTAGTGTGCAACGTAAGTTTTCAAAGAAACTCATTATTGCGTATCGAGTACGCTATCGAACATAGAAACCCCTTTAACGTAAAATTAATATTTAATTCGTAAATATTAATAAATATGAAAATGCTTTCTTCTTTATTTACCTAGGATGTTACACCCTTCCCCCCTTTTGGGAATTGCGTCCTCACAATTTTATTCACTTATCAAAATATTTGGGGGTATTTATCCCGCATAGCATTTTCATATTCCCATGTTGCCTCTTCAACCATATGGTTTTTCCAAAAATCCTTTAACTGGTGAATTACTTTATTTCACAACACATTCTCTCTTCGGTCAAGAATATGGACTGCTTTTTCTTCATAAGAGAGATTCTCTTCCAACTGAACTACCTCTGGACTCAAAACATGAGATGGATCTGGCATATACTTTCTCTACATCGAAACATGAAAAACATTGTGTACCTGAGATAAACTCGGAGGTAATGCCACTCTGTATGCAACTGATCCAACTTTCCCCAGAATATCATATGGTTCAATAAACATTGGACTTAGATTTCTTTTCTTACCATATCGCATCACACATTTCCATGGTGAAACTTTGAGAAAAACATGATCACTTACCTCGAAAGATAGATCCTTCGTTCGGTTATCTGCATAACTTTTCTATCTACTCTAACCTGTTTTCATGTGTTTCTGAATCAGCTGAACTTTTTCAGCCATCTCTTCTACCAATTCTGGTCCCATTAGCTTCCTTTCACCCACTTCATCCTAAAAATCTGGAGTTCGACACCGCTTCCCATATAATGCCTCAAATGGTGCCATCTGTATACTGAAATAAAAACTATTATTATAAGAAAACTCAACCAAATAAGGATGTTGGTCCCAACTTCCCTGATAATCCATCGAACAAGCATGTAGCATATACTCCAAGGTCTTAATTGTTCGTTCTGAATGCCCATCTGACTGAGGATGAAAAGTTGTACTAAAATTTAATTCAGTACCCAATGACTTCTGAAGGCCTTTCCAAAAGATAGAAGTAAACCTGGGATCACGATCAGATACAATGGATATGGGAACTCCATGAAACCTCAAAATCTCTTTAAGATACAATCGAGAAAGTTGATCTAGAGATAAAGTATCACAAATATGAAGGAAATGAGCAGATTTAGTCAAGAGATCAACAATAACCCAGATTGCATTATTATCTCAAGATGTCTTCCGTAATCCCACAACAAAGTCCATGGATATATTTTCCCATTTTCCACTCTCGAACTGGTAAAGGATGAAGCATCCCTTTCGGTAACTTCCTCTCTACTTTAACCTGCTGACAAGTCAAACACTTCACAGTAAAATCAGCTATATCTCTTTTTATTCCATCCCACCAGTAATACTCCCGCAGATCTCGGTACATCTAAGTACTACTAGGATGAACTGAAAACAGGGAACTATGATCCTCACATAAAAACTCATTCTTCAACTATGAATCACAAGGCACACATAATCTCTTCCCAAACCTCAAAACACAATCATTATCAATGTTAAACTTAGGAAACTTACCATTCTGAACCAGCTCTACCTTATTATGCAACTCACTGTCTTGCTTCTGTGCTTGCTTAATTCTGTCTGATAGAGATGATGTCACTGATACCTGAAACAAAACATAATATCTTCATGCACCAACAACTTCTATGCCAATGTTCCTCAAATCAAAAACCAAAGGATCTCGTTCCAAATGTAGCATGCTGAATGAAGCATTACTTTTTCGACTCAAGCATCAGCCACATTATTTTCTTTTCCTGGATGGTAATGAATTGTCCAATAATAATCCTTGATTAATTCAAGACATCTCTTCTATCTCATTTTCAATTCTATCTAAGTGAATATATACTTTAACCTTTTGTTATCTGTATATATTTCACACTTTACTCCATAAAAATGATGCCTCCAAATTTTTAGAGCAAAAACAATAGCAGCTAATTCCAAATCATGTGTAGGGTAATTTACCTCATGATTTTTCAACTAACGTGAAACATATGCAATTACCTGATCATTCTGCATAAGGACACAACCATGTCCCTTCAACAAAGCATCATTGTAGTTAACAAACTCACCATTCCTAGAAGGAAGTTACAAAACTGGAGCATTCACCAATCTTCTTTTCAACTCCTCAAAACAATCATCACATTCTTTTGTCCAGATATACTTAACACCCTTCCGAGTGAGCTTAGTCATTGGACTAGATAACTGTGAAATTTTTTCAACAAATATTCTGTTGTAACCTGCCAAACCTAGATAACTATGGATCTAGGTTACATTTGTGGGTCTTGTCCATTCTTCAACAACTTTTGTTTTAGCAGGATCAACTGTTATGCGATATTTAGAAACAATGTGACCAAGGAAAGAAATTTGTTGCAACCAAAACTCACACTTTCTGAATTTTCCATACAATTTCTTTTCTTTTTTAGTGTTTTCAAAATAACCCTTAAATTTATTTCATGATGCTATTTACTTTTATAAAACACCATAATATCATCAATAAAAACAACCATCATTTTTCACCTGATTTAACTGATCCATCACTGTAGAAAATTGTTTAGTTCTGATTCTGACCGTCTCATGATACTGATTTGAAAGGTCATTTCCCTCAGTATTCCTTCCTAAAAAAACTTCTTTGTTTCCTCTTCGAAAAACCATTCTAAACACTAAAATACTTTAGGTGAAGCAAAATGGTAATCTGTAAATTCTATATCATTTAAATCATTCCATAAATTAATTTATTAATTTAACAATTTTCTAACTCCTAAAGTTGTCTAAACTGACCTCTGATACCAACTATAAGGCGCTGACCTTAAAACTTACTTAATATTGAAATAATTGAATAATTCACATTGAGGATCTTTTCAGGTTTCGAGTTTTATAGAATTAGGACATAACTATTACATCTGAAAAGATTACAAAGTAGACACTTCTACTATGTTTCCATAAAATAATATCTCTTAAAAAGAAACATGTATAGTTCCATGTTTTAGATAGCATGACATTCCCTTGATCCCATCCTTGACCCTATTCCACATTATGTCCTGTGAAAAACATTTCAAACAAAAAACATGGGGTGAGCATAAAAAGCTCATTAAGGGATACATAATGAATGAAAACTGTTAGTTTTTCAAATCAACAAGTAAACCATGTATACTTTATCAAAGTAATACTTTTCACCTTTATAAAGTAGTAAAAACTCTTCAATGAATACAAGATCATTAATTACCCTTTTGTAACCAAAAGTTTACCATAAAAGCCATACAAAGATCACATAACATATAACGGTATCTTGGGATATAAACATGCATAAATGAAATAACCATACGGTCGACTTACACACATATCACATAATGGAATAGCCATATGGCCGCATTCCATACCCAGTGAATTGGAGGTTATAACGTAACGACCCATCCTTGTATTCACGACACCACCTATCATATGGTTTATCACGTAACCACCCGTCAAATGTCCAAGTACCATTATAAAATCATAAGACATAAAACAAATATAATGGAAAGAAAACATTTCCACACTTTGATCACAATATATCACTTAAATATATTGACATAACAAATCCATTATAAAAACCATTTTCAATACCAAAATTCATAAAAGAGTATATGGTATTTATTTCATTTTAAAAACATTACGGGTTGTTGAGGAAGCAAAAGACCAAATAGTACTCGCGGTGGCGGAAAAGGGTCGTTTTCACCACGTATGTTAAAAGAAACATTCCTTTTTCGCATTTATTAAAATTCTTCATAGAAAAATATTCATTTTGTGAAAAGTAAAAGTCAAAGGGGTTTATACACTGTATAAAATAAAGTTGTGTATAAAATAAAATATTCCTCCATGAAAGGAGATTGAGACGAAGTCCCTTACAAAAATCATTTTTTTAAATAAAATAGATCTATTATTTGTATTCACTATATTTACACATAATGAAATTATAAATATTAGATAGGAAATAATAATATCATTACATAATTTGAATGTAGGAGATTAACCCAAAGAATGGAAATTGGGTTAAGAAGTTCCCTTACCTCGTGTCTGATGTGACTCTATTGCTCTTTAATCTCCCGAATAATAAACTAGTGTTAATTTCTATATTCTTAAGAACCCTTTTTCATGATTAATATTCATTTTATATCAATTATTTTCATGTTATAATCATTATGTAATCATTTAAGTTAATAATGTTTGTTTTTTCGATATTTG
This sequence comes from Viscum album, assembly GCA_963277665.1. Classification (NCBI taxonomy): domain Eukaryota; kingdom Viridiplantae; phylum Streptophyta; class Magnoliopsida; order Santalales; family Viscaceae; genus Viscum; species Viscum album. Next base: position 912,451,427 of record OY728148.1, read on the forward strand.
GTTCTTAAGTCGAAAGTGGACTTCTTACAATTACATGTTGTTTGTTTGGTCAAAGGATCATTATATCTAGAATGATATTCATTATTTTGATATCATATATATCATATATATCTAGAATATACATGTGTTTATAATATTACATAATCATTTAGAGTTAAGAAATGAAATACATCGTTCATGGAGACGGTAAGCCGTACATATGCATTAACACTACATTCATTTCTATGTCATATTAATGGAATTAAAACTAAATGAGAGATATGTATATTTTAATTCTAGAATATTATTAATCATTTAGATGTAACATACATCATATATATCCATTATATATATGTACTTATAATAGTACATTACATTTGGGGATAAGAAATGAAATGCACCGTTCATGGAGACGGTAAGTCGTACGTACGCATGAACGCTACTTTCATTTCTATCTCATTCTTTATTGGAAAGAAATAATAATGATATACATGTATATTATAATTACAGTATAAAATCATATATAATAACTTTAAATCCAGCCTTTATATGTCCCACATATGGCATTAACGAATCAAATCACTTTAAGGGGGCGGTAGTCCGCACTTCCTAAAATGAAGATTTCGCATATACCCATAATGGAAGCCATAAAGGTATGCCATAAATGAAAAATCCTGAAGCTTAAGGAGAACATAAACATATTTTATATCATATATATATGGTGACATCTTAATGGACACCTTTGAAGGTGTTATAAGAATATTGAACAATCATCATTTCGTGAGGTAGAAATTCTCCATCCACAGAAATAGTATGTTCTTTTACCATTATATGTATGTGTGTGTAAGTGTACCTAGAATTCTTCATATAACATCATCCTAGTATATTGAAGATACTGGAGTTGTTACAAAAGAAATAAATAAAAAGAGTTTAGGGGGTTGGAGAATCATAATAAAACAAAAGAACACATGTGAAGACATTACCTTAAAATCGGGTAACTCTCTTTGATTTGAGCTCAGAGGCTTTATTGGGAAGAATTATGCCCAAAGTGAGGCTTCTAGGAGTAAGAGAGGGATGTGGATAGTCAAAAATAACAGATCTTGGCTGACCCAAAGGATTGAGAGGTGTGGGTAAGGAGGTATAGGTGGGGGCCTTTTATAAGAGGAGAGGAGGGGCACTCTAGGAATGTTGAGAAAAGATACTTTATTATAAAATGATTTTCTGATAAAAGGGTACCATAATTATATATTTAGAGGATAAGGTGATAAGGGTTCTAAATCCACATTCCAATAGGTTTTTTACAAGTGTAGGGCTTATATTTTACATTAACTTTTTATTTTATTTAAATCGTTAAATAATGAGGTAATCGCTGCATCATCATGGTGTCATAAGTAATATAATTTATATAATATATAAAAAAAATAAAAAAAATAAAATGATATAGGATATATTTATATATTTCTAATTAATATTTATAGTAAAAAATATGACTTTTATAACCTCATTTAATAATTGTTTTAGTAAAACAACTCATGTTTGTGACATTTTTATTTTAACTTTAAATAAAAAGATATTAATGCCATTTTCCTACCAATGTGGCTCCATGGGGTCCCCATGTTGACCCATGTATTGTCTTGGTCGGCCATGACACATCCAATAAGGGTAGGACATGTGTCTAGGTCATTTCATATTATTAAAACATTATTTTTACCTTAAACTACACTAATTACCTCTAATCGCAATTAATAAACATAAAAGTTACTATTCACCAAAAAATTATTTTAATCCCATTGAACCACATATTACTTCTTAATGACAACCATGTATGTCAGATTTTTGAAATTCAAAACACAGAAGTGGTAAAGTTTCATTTAAATAAAAAATCTGTTTTTTAAGTACCACTTAGTGGTTTCACTATTCATCAAAAATTGATGTTTTTTAGAAAAATACCAAAACATCACCCTAAGCTATATTTTATTTTCTGAATTAAAAAATGATGAATATTTTAAAAAATTCAAAACATATAAGTTTAATTTATTAATTTAATAATTAATTCCGGCGGTCAAAACAAATAGCGTATTTTTATGAAACAAACAGTATCAAAAGATTAACACTAGTTTAAGTCCGATTTCAAAGTGAAATTAATTACAACGACCACTATTTGTTTAAATGGTAAAAATATATTCAAATTTCACTTTAAAACCAATTCAAAAGATAATCTAATCATATAAAAAAATTAGATTAAAAAGAGTTTTTGAATTAAAATACAACAGTATTCACTATTCATTAAAAAATGATCTTTATCGGGAAAATACCAAAAATTTACACAAAGTAAATTTTGATGTCCCGATTCTAATGAAGAATTTTATTTGGTCCAATAAAATTTATAATAGTGACCAAAACTATATTTAATGACAGTTCTCCATTAAATGGCGATAAGGGGACCTTTAGTGAAAATTAGAGTACATATGCCTAAAAATGAATTTTTTTCATATTTTAATCCTTTATCATTTATTGGATAAATGTAAAAACATTTAACAAAAATATATAATCTTATTTTAGTTATTCCTATTCATTCCCTCTAATAAAATGACTATATGTTATCTAACAATTAAAATAATATTATTATATTACTAGTGTGCAACGTATGTTTTCAAGGAAACCCATTTTTGCGTATCGAGTACGCTATCGAACATAGAAACCCCTTTAATGTAAAATTAATATTTAATTTGTAAATATTAATAAATATGAAAATGTTTTCTTCTTTATTTACCTGGGATGTTACATCCTTCCCCCCTTTTGAGAATTGCGTCCTCACAATTTTATTCACTTATCAAAACAAGTGGGGGTATTTATCCCTCATAGCATTTTCAGATTCCCATGTTGCATCTTCAACCATATGGTTTTTCCATAAATACTTTACCTGGTGAATTACTTTATTTTGCAACACTTTCACTCTTCAGTCAAGAATATGGACTGGTTGTTCTTCATAAGAGAGATTCTCTTCCAACTGAACTACCTCTGGCCTCAAAACATGAGATAGATCTGGCATATACATTCTCAACATCGAAACATGAAAAACATTGTGTACCTGAGATAAACTCGGAGGTAATGCCACTTTGTATGCAACTCATCCAACTTTCCCTAGAATTTCATATTGTTTAATAAACCTTGGACTCAGCTTTCCTTTCTTACCAAATTGCATCACACTTTTCCATGGTGAAACATTGAGAAAAACATGATCACTTACCTCGAAAGATAGATCCTTCCTTCAGTTGTCTGCATAACCTTTCTGTCTGCTCTTAGCTGTTTTCATGTGTTTCTGAATCAACTGAACTTTTTCTGCCATCTCTTCTACCAATTCTGGTCCCATTAGCTTCCTTTCACCCACTTCATCCTAAAAAGATGGAGTTCGACACCACTTCTCATATAATGCCTCAAATGGTGTCATCTATTTACTGGAATGAAAATTGTTATTATAAGAAAACTCAACCAAAGAAAGATGTTGGTCCCAAATTCCCTAATAATCCATCGAACAAGCATGTAGGATATACTCCAAGGTCTGAATTGTTCGTTCTCACTGCCCATCTGACTGAGGATAAAAATTTGTACTAAAATTTAATTCAGTACCCAACAACTTCTAAAGGCCTTTCCAAAAGTTAGAAGTAAACCTAGGATCACGATCAGATACAATGGATAGGGGAACTCAATGCAACCTCACAATCTCTTTAAGATACAATCGATAAAGTTGATCTAGAAATAAAGTATCTCAAATATGATGGAAATGAGAATATTTAGTCAAGCGATCAACAATAACCCAGATTGCATTATTATCTCGAGATGTCTTCGGTAATCCCACAAAAAAGTCCATGGATATATTTTCTCATTTCCGCTCTGGCACTGGTAAAAGCTGAAGCATCCCTTTCGTTTACTTCCTCTCTACATTAACCTACTAACAAGTCAAACACTTCACAATGAAATCAGCAATATCTCTTTTCATTCCATCCCACCAGTAATACTCTCGGTGATCTCTTTACATCTTAGTACTACCAGGATGACTTAAAAACGGGGAACTATGAGCCTCACATAACAACTAATTCTTCAACTGTGAATCACAAGGCACACATAATCTCTTCCCAAACCTCAAAACACAATCATTATCAATGTTAAACTTAGGAAAATTACCATTCTATACCAGCTCTACCTTTTTCTGCAACTCATTGTCTTGCTTCTGTGCTTGCTTAATTCTGTCTGATAGAGATGATGTCACGGATACCTGAAACAGAACAGAAGAAATTTCTACACCAACAACTTCTATGCCAAAGTTTATCAAATCAAAAACCAAAGGATCTCGTTCCAAACGTAGCATGGTGAATGAAGCATTACTTTTTCGACTCAAAGAATCAGCCACTTTATTTGCTTTTCCTGGATGGTAATGAATTGTCCAATCATAATCCTTGATTAATTCAAGACATCTCCTCTATCTCATTGTCAATTCTTTCTGAGTGAATATATACTTTAACCATTTGTGATCAGTATATATTTCACACTTTAATCCATACGAATGATGCCTCCAAATTTTTAGAGCAAAAACAACAGCAGCTAATTCCAAATCATATGTAGGGTAATTTACCTCATGAATTTACAACTGACGTGAAGAATATGTAATTACCTAATCATTCTGCATAAGGACACAACCATGTCCCTTCAACGAAGCATCACTGTAGATAACAAACTCACCATTCCTGGAAGAAATTTCAAAACTGGAGCATCACCAATCTTCTTTTCAACTCCTGAAAACAATCATCACATTCTTTTGTCTAGATATACTTAACACCCTTCCGAGTTATCTTAGTCATTGGAATAGATAACCGTGAAAATGTTTCAACAACCCTTCTGTAGTAACCTTCCAAACCAAGAAAACTACGGATCACAATTACATTTGTGGGTCTTTCCCATTCTTCAACAACATTGTTTTAACAGGATCAACAGTTATGTGATATTTAGAAACAATGTGACCAAGGAAAGAAATTTTTTGAAACCAGAACTCACACTTTTTGAATTTTCGATACAATTTCTTTTATTTTATGGTTTCCAGAATAATCCTTAAATTTCTTTCATGCTCATAGTTACTTTTAGAAAACACCACAATATCATCAATAAAAACAGCCAACATTTCTCACCTGATTCAACTGATCCATCACTGCAGAAAACTATTTAGTTCTGATTCTGACCATCTCAGGATACTGATTTGAAAGGTTATTTCCCTTTGTATGCCTTCCTAAAAAACTTCTTTGTTTCCTCTATGAAAAACCATTCTTAAAACTGAAATAATTTAATTGAAGCAAAATGGTAATCTGTAAATTCTATATCATTTCAATCATACCATAAATTAATTTATAAATTTAACAATTTTCTAAGTCCTAATGTTGTCTAAACCGACCTCTGATACCAACTATAAGGCCCCGACATTAAACCTTAATTAATATTGAATTAAATTAATAATTCACATTGAGGATCTTTTCAGGTTTCGAGTTTTAGAGAATTAGGACATAACTATTACATCTCAAAATATTACAAAGTAGACACTTCTACTAAGTTTCCATAAAATAATAACTCTTAAAAAGAAACATGTATAGTTATATGTTTTAGATAGCATGACTTTCCCTTGATCCCATCATTGACCCTGTTCCACATTATGTCCTATGAAAAACATTTCAAAAAAAACTTGGGGTGAGCATAAAAAGCTCAGTAAGGGATACATAATGAATGAAAAATGTTAGTTTTTCAAAACAACAAGTAAACCATGTATACTTTATTAAAGTAATACTTTTCACATTTATAAAGTAGTAAAAACTCTTCACTGAATAAAAGATCATTACTTACCCTTTTGTAACCAAAAGGTTACCATAAAACCCATATAATGATCACATAACATATAAAGGTATCTTAGGATATAAACATACTTAAATGAAATAACCATACGGTCAACTTCCACACATATCACTTAATGGAATAGCCATACAGCCGACTTCCATACCCAATGCATTGGAGGTTATAACGTAACCACCCATCCTGGTATTCACGATACCACCCGTCATATGGTTTATCATGTAACCACCCATCAAATGTCCAAGTACCATTATAAAATCATAAGACATAAAACAAATATAATGGAAAGAAAACATTTCCACACATTGATCACAATATATCACTTAAATATATTGACATAACAAATCCATTATAAAAACTATTTTCAATACCAAAATACATAAAAGAGTATATGGTATTTATTTCATTTTAAAAACATTACCGCTTGTTGAGGAAGCGAAAGACCAAGTAGTACTCGCGACGGAAGAAAAGGGTCATTGTCACCGCGTAGGTTAAAAGAAACTTTCCTTTTTGTAATTTAGTAAAATGATTTGTAGAAAAAGATTGCTTTTGTAAAAGGTAAAAGTCAAAGGGGTTTATACACCATATAAAAGAAAGTTGTTTATAAAATGAAATATGCCTCAATGAAAGGAGATTGAGATGAAGTCCCTTACAAAGATCAATTTTTAAATAAAATAGAACTATTATCTGTATTCACTATATTTAAAAATAATGAAAGTATAAATACTAGATAGTACATAATAATATCATGACATAATTTTAAAGTAGTATATTAACCTAAATAATGGAAATTGGGTTAAGAAGTTCCCTTACCTCGTGTCCGACGTGACTCGATTGCTCCTTAATCTCCTAAATAATAAACTAGTGTTAATTTCTACTTGCATAAGAACCCTTTTTCAAGATTTATATTCATTTTATATCAATTATTTCCTTTTTATAAGCATTATGTAAACAATTAAGTTAATAATGTTTTTTTTGTCAATATTTTTTTCTTAAGTCGAAGGTGGACTTCATACAATTACATGTTGTTCATGTGGTCAAAGGTTCATTATATCCAGTATGATATTCATGATTTGGATATCATATTTATCATATATATCCAGAATATACATGTATTTATAATATTACATAATCATTTAGAGGTAAGAAATGATATGCACCGTTTTTGGAGACAGTAAGCTGTACGTACGCATAAACCCTACTTTCATTTCTATGTCATATTAATGGAAATAAAACTAAATGAGAGGTATGTATATTTTAATTCCATAATTATATTAATCATTTAGATGTAACATAAATAATATATATCCATTATATATATGTACTTATAATACTACATTATATTTGGGGATTAGAAATGAAATGCACCGTTCATGGAGGCGGTAAGCCGTACGTACGTATGAACGCTACTTTGATTGTTATCTCATACTTTAATAGAAAGAAATAATAATGATATAAAGGTATATTATAATTCCAGTATAAAATAATATATAATTAATTTAAATCCATCCTTTATACGTCCCACATATGGCATTAACGAATGAAATCACTTTGAGGGTGCGGTAGTCCGCACTTCCTAAAATGATGATATCGCGTATACCCATACTGAAAGCCATAACGGTATGCCATAAATGAAAAATATAGAAGCTTAAGGAAAAAATAGACATATTATATATCATATACAAATATAGTGACATCTTAATGTCCACCTTTGAAGGTGATATAAGAATATTGAACAATCATCGTTTCGTGAGGCAGAAATTCACCATCCATAAACACAATATGTTCTTTAACTATTAGATGTATGTGTGTGTAATTGTAGAACGAATAATTCTTATAACAACATACAATTATATTTAAGATACTGGATTTGTTACAAAAGAAATGAATAAAAAGTGTTTAGGGGGTTGGAGAAGCAAAATAAAACAAAAAACCCAAGTGAAGACATTTCCTTAAAATCGGGTAACTCTCTTTGATTTGAGATCAAAGGCTTCCTTGGGAAGACTTATGCCCAAAGTGAGGCTTCTAGGAGTAATAGAGGGATGTGGAGAGATAAAAAGAGCATAAATTGGCCGATCCCAAGGCTTGAGAGGTGTGGGTATGGAGGTAGAGGTGGGGGCCTTTTATAAGAGGAGCGGAGGGGCACTCATGGAAAGTTAAGAAAAATAATTTATTATAAAATTATATTCAGATAAAAAGGGTCCAACAATTATATATTTAGAGGATAAGGTGATAAGGGTTCTAAATTCACCCATCCAATAGGTTTTTGACATGCATAGGTCTTATATTTTACATTATCTTTTCATTTTATTTAAATCATTAAATAATGAGGTAATCGCTACATCATCATGGTGTCATAAATTATTTAATTTATTTAATGTATAAAAATTATAAAACAAATATAATTATGTAGGAAATATTTTTAGATTTACAATGAATATTTATAGTAAAAAATGTGACTTGTATAACCCCATTTAAAAAATGTTTTAGTAAAACAACTCATGTTTGTGACATTTTTATTTTAACTATAAATAAAAAGATATTAATGTCATTTTCCTACCAAAGTGGATCCATGGGGTCCCCAAGTTGACCCATGGATTGTCTTGGTCGGCCATGACACATCCAATAAGGTTAGGACTTGTGTCTATGTCATTTCATATTATTAAAACATTAGTTTTACCTTAAAATACACTAATTACCTCTAATCGTCATTAATAAACAAAAAAGATACTATTCACCAAAAAATTATTTTAATCCCATTAAAAATTTTTACTTCTTAATGACAACCATGTATGTCGGATTTTTGAAATTCAAAACACAGAAGTGGTAAAGTTTCATTTAATTGAAAAATCAGTTTTTTAAGTACCACTTAGTGGTTTCACTATTCATCAAAAATTGACGTTTTTCAGAAAAATACCAAAACATCACCCTAAGCTATATTTGATATTCCGAATTCAAAAATTATGTCTATTTTAAAAAAATAAAAACATATAAGTTGCATTAATTAATTTAATAATTAATTACCGCTGTCAAAACAAATAGCGTGTTTTTATGAAACAAAAAGTATCAAAAGATTGACACTAGTTTAAGTCCGATTTCAAAGTAAAATTAATTCAATGACCACTATTGGTTTAAATGGAAAAAATATATTCTAATTTTACATTAAAACCAATTCAAAAGATAATCTATCCATATAAATAAAGTATATTAAAAAGAGGTTTTGAATTAAAATACAACATTTTTTACTATTCATTTAAAAATGATCTATATCGAAAAAATACCATAAATTTACACAAAATAAATTTGGATGTCCTGATTCTAAAGAAGAATTTTATTTGGCCCAATAGAATGTATAAGAGTATCCAAAACTATATTTAATGACGGTTCGCCATTAAAAGGACATAAGTGGACCTTCAGTGGAAATTAGAATATATATGCATAAAATTTAATTATTTTCATATTTTAAGCCTTTATCCTTTATTGGATAAATGTAAAAACATTTATCAAACATATATATTCATATTTTAGTTATTACAATTCATTCCCTCCAATACAATTGCTATGTGTTAACTAACATTTAAAATAAAATTATTATATTACTAGTGTGCAACGTAAGTTTTCAAAGAAACTCATTGTTGCATATCGAGTAAGCTATCAAACATAGAAACCCCATTAATGTAAAATTAATATTTAATTTGTAAATATTAATAAATATGAAAATATTTTCTTCTTAATTTACCTGGGATGTCACATCCTTCCCCCCTTTTGGGAATTGCATCCTCGTAATATTATTCACTTATCAAAATAAGTGGGGGTATTTATCCCTCATAGCATTTTCAGATTCCCATGTTGCCTCTTCAACCATATGGTTTTCCACAAATACTTGACCTGGTGAATTACCTTATTTCGCAATACTTGCTCTCTTCGGTCAAGAATATGGACTGGTTGTTCATCATAAGAGAGATTCTCTTCCAACTCAACTACCTCTAGCCTCAAAACATGATATGGATCTGACATATACTTTCTCAACATCGAAACATGAAAAACATTATGTACCTGAGATAAACTCAGAGGTAATGCCACTCTGTATGAAACTAATCCAAATTTCCCATGAATTTCATATGGTTCAATAAACCTTGGAATCAGCTTTCCTTTCTTACCAAATTGCATCAAAATTTTCCATGGTGAAACTTTGAGAAAAACATGATCACCTACCTCGAAAGATAGATCCTTCCTCCATTTATTTGCATAACTTTTCTGTCTACTCTAAGCTGTTTTCATGTGTTTCTGAATCAACTGAACTTTTTCTGCCATCTCTTCTACCAATTCTGGTCCAATTATCTTCCTTTCACCTACTTCATCCCAAAAAGATGAATTTCGACACTACTTCCCATATAATGCATCAAATGGTGCCATCTGTATACTGGAATGAAAACTGTTATTATAAGAATACTCAACCAAAGTAAGATATTGGTCCCAACTTCCCTGATAATCCATCGAACAAGCACGTAGCATATCCTCCAAGGTCTGAATTGTTCATTCTGACTGCCCATCTGACTGAGGAAGAAAAGTTGTACTAAAATTTAATTCGGTACCCAACGACTTCTGAAGGCCTTTCCGGATGTTAGAAGTTAACCTGGGATCACGATCAGATAAAATGGATAGGGGAACTCCATGCAACCTGAATATCACTTTAATATACAATCGATAATGTTGATCTAGAGAGAAAGTATCTCAAATATGAAGGAAATGAGAAAATTTAGTCAAGCGATCAACAATAAACTAGATTCCATAATTATCTCGAGATGTCTTCGGTAATCCGACAACAAAGTCCATGGATATATTTTCCCATTTCCACTCTGTCATTGGTAATGGCTGAAGCATCCCTTTCAACAACTTCCTCTCTACTTTAACCAGCTGACAAGTCAAACACTTCACAGTAAAATCAGCAATATCTCTTTTCATTCCATCCCACCAATAATACTCCCGCAGATCTATGTACATCTTAGTACTGCCAGGATGAACTGAAAACAGGGAACTATGAGCCTCACATAACAACTCATTATTCATATTTGAATCACAAGGCACACATAATCTCTTCCCAAACCTCAAAACACAATCATTATCAATGTTAAACTTAGGCAACAAACACTTCTGAACCAACTCTACCTTTTTCTGCAATTCACTTTCTTACTTCTGTGCTTGCTTAATTCTGTCAGATAGAGATGATGTCACTGATACCTGAAACAAAACAGAAGAACTTCTTGCACCTACAACTTCTATGAAAATGTTCAAAAAATCAAAAACTATAGGATCTCATTCCAAACGTAGCATGGTTAATGAAGAATTACTTTTTCAACTCAAGGCAACAACCACTTTATTTTCTTCTCCTGGATGGTAATGACTTTTTAAAATAATTATCCTTGATTAATTCAAGCCATCTCCCCTATATCATGTTAAACTCCTTGTGAGTGAATATATACTTTAAAATTTTGTGATCAGTATATATTTCACAATTTACTTCATACAAATGATGCCTCCAATTTTTTAGAGCAAAAACTACATCATCTAATTCCAAATCATGTGTAGGGTAATTTACCTCATGAGTTTTCAACTGACGTGAAGCATATGCAATTACCTGATCATTCTGCATAAGGACACAACCAAGTCCCTTCAACAAAGCATCACTGTAGATAACAAACTCCCCATTCCTGGAAGGAAGTGCCAAAACTGGAGCATTCACCAATATTCTTTTCAACTCCTGAAAACAATCATCACATTCTTTTGTCCAGATATACATATCACCCTTTCGAGTTAGCTTAGTGATTGGACTAAATAACCATGAAATTGTTTCAATAAACCTTCTGTAGTAACCTGAAAAACCAAGAAAACTATGTATCTCAATTACATTTGTCGGTCTTTTATATTCTATAACAACTTTTGTTTTAGTAGGATCAACTGTTATGTGATATTTAGAAACAATGTGACCAAGGAAAAAAATTTGTTGCAACCAAAACACACACTTGCTGAATTTTCCATACAATTTTTTTCTTTTAAGGTTTTAAAAATAACCCTTAAATTTATTTCATGCTCCTTTTTACTTTTAGAAAACACCACAATATCATCAATAAAAACAACCAACATTTTTCACCTGATTCTACTGAGCCATCACTATAGCAAACTGTTTAGTTCTGATTCTGACTATCTCAGGATACTGATTTGAAAGGTCATTTCCCTCTGTTTGCCTTCCTAAAAAAATATTCATTGTTACCTCTTGGAAAAACCATTCTTAACACTAAATTACTTTCTATGAAGCAACATGGTAATCTATAAATTCTATATCATTTCAATCATACCATAAATTAATTTATAAATTTAACAATTTTCTAACTCCTAAAGTTGTCTAAACCGACCTCTGATACCAACTATAAGGCCCCAGCCTTAAACCTTACTTAATATTTAATTAAATGAATAATACACATTGAGGATCTTTTCAGGTTAAGAGTTTTAGAGAATTTGGACATAACTATTACATCTCAAAAGATTACAAAGTACACACTTATACTACGTTTCCATAAAATAATAACTCTTAAAAAGAAACATGTCTAGTTCCATGTTTTAGATAGCATGACTTTCCCTTGATCCCATCCTTGACCCTTTTCCACATTATGTCCTGTGAAATACATTTCAAAAAAAACATGGGGTAGGCATAAAAATCTCGGTAAGGGATACATAATGAACGAAAACATTTAGTTTTTCAAAACAACAAGTAAACCATGTATACTTTATCAAAGTAATACTTTTAACCTCTATAATGTAGTAAAAACTATTCACTGAATTAAAGATCATTACATACCATTTTGTAACCAAATGGTTACCATAAAACCCATATAAAGATCACATAACATATAAAGGTAACTTGGACATAAACATACTTAAATGAAATAATCATACGGTCGACTTCCACACATATCACTTAATGGAATATTCATACGACCGACTTCTATACCCAATGCATTGGAGGTTATAACGTAACCACCCATCCTGGTATTCACGACACCACCCGTCATGTGGTTTATCACGTAACCACCCGTCAAATGTCTAAGCACCATTATAAAATCATAAAACATAAAACTAATATAATGGAAAGAAAAAATTTCCACACATTGATCACAATATATCACATAAATATACTGACATAAAAAATCCATTATAAAAAACATTTTCAATACCAAAATACATAAAAGATTATATGTTATTTATTTCATTTTAAAAACATTATGACTTGTTGAGGAAGTGAAAGACCAAATAGTACTCGCGGCGGCGAAAAAGGGTCGTTGTCACCGCATACGTTAAAAGAAACATTTCTTTTCAGCATTTAGTAAAATTCTTTGTAGAAAAAGATTCCTTTTGTAAAAAATAAAATTCAAAGGTGTTTATACACCGTATAAAAGAATGTTGTGTATAAAATGAAATATGCCTCAATGAAAGGAGATTGAGACGAAGTCCCCTACCAAGATCATTTTTTTTAAAAAATAGATCTATTATGTGTATTAACAATATTTAAACATAAAAAAAGTATAAATACCAGATATGACATAATAATATCATGATATAATTTGAAATTAGGATATTAACCCAAAGAATGGAAACTGGGTTAAGAAGTTCCCTTACCTCGTGTCCTACGCGACTCGATTGCTCTTTAATCTCCTGAATAATAAACTACTGTTAATTTCTACTTTCATAAGAAACCTTTTTCAATATTACTATTCCTTTTATATCAATTATTTCCAATGTTATAAACATTATTTAATCATTTATGTTAATAATGTTTGTTTTGTCGATATTTGATTCTTAAGTCGAAATAGGACTTCTTATAATTACATGTTGTTCGTGTGGTCAAAGGTTTATTATATCCAGAAATATATTCATGATTTGGATATCATATATATAATATATATCCAGAATATACATGTATTTATAATATTACATAATCATTTATAGGTAAGAAATGAAATGCACCGTTCATGGAGATGGTAAGTCGTACTTTCGCATGAACGCTACTTTCATTTCTATGTCATATTAATGGAATTAAAACTAAATGACAGATATGTATATTTTAATTCCAGAATTATATTAATCATTTAGATGTAACATACATAATATATATCCATTATATATATATACTTATAATAGTACATTACACTTGGGGATAAGAAATGAAATGCACCGTTCATAGAGTCGGTAAGTCGTACGTACGCATGAACGCTACTTTCATTTCTATCTCATACTTTAATGGAAGGAAATAATAATGATATAAAGGTATATTATAATTCCATTATAACATCATATATAATAACTTTAAATCCATCCTTTATACATCCCACATATGGCATTAACGAATCAAATCACTTTGAGGGGGCGGTAGTCCGCACTTCCTAAAATGAAGATATCGTGTATGCCCATAATGGAAGCCATAAAGGTATGACATAAATTAAAAATACATAAGATTAAGTAAAAAACTAAAAATATTATATATCATATACAAATATAGTGACATCTTAATGGCCACCTTTGAAGGTGATAGAAGAATATTGAACAATCATCATTTTGTGAGGCAGAAATTCACCATCCACATAAACATTATGTTCTTTAACCATTAGATGTATGTGTGTGTAAGTTTAGCTAGAATTATTCTTATAATAACCTACTAGTATATGGAAGATACTGTAGTTGTTACAATAGAAATTAATAAAAAGAGTTTAGGGGGTCGGAGAAGCAAAATAAAACAAAATAACCCAAGTGAAGACATTACCTTAAAATTGGGTAACTCTCTTTGATTTAAGCTCAAAGGCTTCCTTGGGAAGTCTTCTACCCAAAGTGAGGCTTCTAGGAGTAAGATAGGGATGTGTAGAGAAAAAATATCATATCCTGGATGAACCAAAGGCTTGAGAGGTGTGGGTATGCAGGAAGAGGTTGGGGCCTTTTATAAGAGGAGATGAGGGGAACTCTTGGAAAGTTAAGAAAAGATAATTTATTATAAAATGATTTCTGTATAAAAAAAGTCCCTCAATTATATATTTACAGGATAAGGTGATAATTTTTTGAAATCCACCCATCCAATAGAATTTTGACATTTATAGGTCTTAAATTTTACATTATCTTTTCATTTTATTTAAATCGTTAAATAATGAGGTAATCGCTGCATCATCATTATGTCATAAATTATTTAATGTATTTAATTTATAAAAATTATAAAAAACGATTATGATGTAAGAAATCTTTTTATCTTTCTAATGAATATTTATAGTAAAAAATATTACTTGTATAACCCATTTAAAAATTGTTTTAGTAAAACAACTCATGTTTGTGACATTTTTATTGTAACTTTAAATAAAAAGATATTAATGTCATTTTCCTACCAAAGTGTCTCCATGGGGTCCCCAAGACTACCCATCGATTTTCTTGGTCTTCCATGACACATCCAATAAGTTTTGGACATGTTTCTAGTTCATTTCATATTATTAAAACATTATTTTACCTTAAAATACTCTAATTAACTCTAATCGCGATTAATAAACATAAAAGATACTATTCACCAAAAAATTATTTTAATCCCAATGAACCACATTTTACTTCTTAATGACAACCATGTATGTCGGATATTTGGAATTCAAAACATAGAAGTGGTAACTTTTCATTTAAACAAAAAATCTGTTTTTTAAGTACCACTTAGTGATTTCACTATTCATCAACAATTGAAGTTTTTCAGAAAAATACCAAAAATTCACCCTAAGCTATATTTAATATTTTGATTTCAAAAATTATGCCTATTTTACAAAATTCAATGCATATATGTTGAATTAATTAATTTAATAATGAATTCCTGATGTCTAAACAAATAGCGTGTTTTTATGAAACAAAATGTATCAAAAGATTGACAATAGTTTAAGTCCGATTTCAAAGTGAAATTAATTTCAACGACCACTATTGGATTAAATGGAAAAAATATATTCTAGTTTCACTTTTAAACCAATTCAAAACATAATCTAATAATATAAATAAATTAGATTAAAAAGTGGTTTTGAATTAAAATACAATATTTTTCACTATTCATTAAAAAATGATCTTTATCGGAAAAATACCAAAAAATTACACAAAGTAAATTTTGATGTCCCAATTCTAAAGAAAAATTTTATTTGGTCCAATAGAATGTATAAGAGTGAAAAAAACTATATTTAATGACGGTTCACCATTAAGAGGAGACAAGTGGACCTTTAGTAAAAATTAGAGTATATATGCCTAAAATTTAATTCTTTTCGTATTTTAAGCCTCTATCCTTTATTGGATAAATATAAAACATCTAACAAACATATATAATCATATTTTAGTTATTCCTATTAATTACCTCCAGTCCAACGGCTATGTGTTTAATACCATTTAAAATAATATTATTATATTACTAGTTTGCAACGTAAGTTTTCAAAGAAACTCATTATTGCGTATCGAGTACGCTATCGAACATAGAAACTCCACTAATGTAAAATTAATATTTAATTTTTTGATGTTCTAATATATATGAAAATGTTTTATTCTTTATTTACCTGGGATGTTACATTTCTAATGGTAAACTAAACCTTTTAATTAATACCATATATGGTGACCCAAACGTTATCCACATATTATTACATGATTCTTTAATGTAAACATCTATTAATTAAATCCCAATGATCATGAGGAACGATTTCTCTAGAATAATAAGTTCATAATACATTAATGTGAGACTATATATAACTAATTGTATTTTTTCCCTATAAGAATATCCTAAAATGAATGTGATAATCTTGGGAGTGAATTGGAAAAAATAGTTATCTAAATATCCCAGTATGGGAATAAATATGATAAAGAGTCATATCATGTATGTAAATAATAATAATGAGACTAAGACATTAACCAATTCAGTAGAGGGGTATATAATTAAGGAACACGTATCACATTTATATATAGTACATGATTATGTGAACCTTATAAAGAGGTCAACCATAAGGAATTAATGTCATAATTAAACATATACAGAAACTAGGTTGAGAAATCATTCTTCATGTCATAAAAAAATAGATTTCATAAATATGAAATTTGAGAAATGATAAAAATGAATATATAACCTCTTCAAAGGAGTAGAGATTATGGTAGAAATATATTTAAGAGACATATATATAATATTTATAAGCATTATATAACATTATAGGTTTTTATCAATGATGAATTTAAATACTTGTGAAAATATTAAAATATTTCTTGAAGAAACTAACCTTTTCAATTTTAAAATCAATTTTAAAAAACTAAAAATATCTACAAAGCGTTTAGAAAAAAAATTAAATTAAAAATAAAAATTGGAAATTATGAATGTTTCATTAATATTTTCTGTTTTCATAATTGTGGTAATTTTTTTACATGACATGTTTGTTAAAATTAATATCTCTTTATTATTTTTTAAGAAAAAATTCAAAAGAACCTTATTTGAAAAATTAAAGGAATATTCAATTAAAATAAATTTCAAAAAAAATAATTATAAGAAAAAAATAAACATAAATAATAATATGCTATTATTAAAAACAATATTTAAAACATTTTAATGAAATCATAGATATGGAATATAAATGGGTTTTTAGTGATGGGAAAAATTACATTATTTTTCTCTATAAACATTATATTTAAAAATTTAAGCACTATAGAGAAGGAAATAGTACTATTACTTGAATATTTTAGGAATAAGGATAGTAGAATAAAATTAAATGGTTTTAATATATATCTATAAAATAATTTTGTATAATGAAAATTCAATCATAAAAAATCATAATTAAATTTAGATCAATATATATACCCTTACTACTTTAGTTTCTTTTTAATCATAATTTCCCATTAATTAATTAACTGAATTTTAAAATAAATTAACATGAAGTGTCATAGATTAATGATAAAATATATAATAGGGATATTTTATAAACTATATAACATAGGTGTATAAAAGAATATGTGTCTCTATGAATGATGATTTTGAGAGGAAAACCCTTACCTCAGGTTTAGGATTTTCATGTATGCCTATTATCACACGTATAATAAAATTATATGAAATATTTATTTTAATAATTAAATTTTATATGTTTAATATTTTATTAATAAACCATTTAAATTGTTTATTTTAATGACTTATTTAATTACATAGTTAGTTATGTCCATGTCACATTTTTGGAGGTTTTTTTGTTCATTATTTTAAAATGACATTGATGTGCTTACTATGGTCATTGGGGTCATTGCTACATATTATATAGAAAAATAAATAGGGAATTATTTATATTTTTATAATATTTTATTCTTTTAAATATAACCACGTTTTATAGTTATAAAAAATGAACTTGTCATAATCATAGAGACCATAGGTTGTACGTACACATGTGTAAACTTTCCATTTTCATGGATCATGATACAAAGAAGGTAAGTTTTATTTTATCATAACATAAATACAATTATATATTATATATAAAATTATTTGTTTAAAAAACTAACATCAACCATCCATCTGACATGTTAATAAAAAAAGAATCACATGTCTTTTCATTGTGGTAGTCTACCATTCACATAAATGATGTTCTCATTTTTCAATGGATTGTAATGTTAGAAATAATATTACATATTAATTATAAAACTTATTTGTACTTTCATAAATATTATATATAAATACTAAATCTATAATTATGAATATACTTGATATATGATGGTGGAAAAAAGTTACATCAGTTCGTGATGTGGTAGTCACATATACACCCAATTGATGATTTCATTTTCCATTTTATAAAATATGATTTGGATTAATATTTTTCCATCACCATAATAACACCGCTGAATATATGAGATTATATTTTTATTATAATTATATTTTTCATACACAATTAAAGGTGGAAAACGAATAATAAAATGATAGATCTCAGGGAGGGGAATTACTTTCATTTAGAAGAACCTCATTTTGAAATCATATAATGGACACTAAATATTTTATTTTGGGAAGAACATAAGATCACAAATGTTTATGAGGATGTTTGGGAGGTATTTTGGTAGGGTTTGTTTTTGATAAAAATGGCTTTATAGTATTGAAAAAGTGAGGGGAGGGTGTTCATTTTTATTATTATGGTGGAATGAAATTCCAATAAATAACCTAAGCTATTTAACAAGGGTATGTCACTCTCTTGTAAGATGCCTCAAAAAATTTCTAATAAAAGTGTTTCAGATAGATTATTTTTATCTATAAATCTACCATTAAAAATAAAAATGATTTAATTTTTTTTTTCTATTTAAATCTTAACTTAATCATTCTTAAATATTAACTTTTTATACAAACATAACTATTTTTGGAATCTTCTTATATTTCATCATGAAAACATTATATTTACTTTTATATAATATAATTTAAACTGATTCTAATTATGTAATAAATTTTATCAAATTAAATTCATATAATTGGAAATATTAAATTCCAATTTAAATAATGAATGTGTCAAAAAAATAATACAATTTTAAAACAAATTCAATTTAAAAGAATTATATGATCTTATAATTAATATATATCAATAAATAATAATAAAATAAATTCATTTTTTAATATATATAATATATATTTTTGTTAAATCATTTCTCATTATCGTTTATCATAATTAGTTAAAATGGATAATTATTATGCACATTAAAATTATGTTCAGAAAAATGTGTTTTCAAGCTTAAAAATAAAATTATACTAAAATACAAAATAAATATTATTTAAATTTATTTATTTGGAATAAAAATACATAATGAATTATTTTTAAATATTTAAATAAAATAAAAATTTATAATGATATTTTTAAATTATTTAATTTTTAATAGAAATGAACATTTTAATAAATTAAAATTTTATTCACTATTTACATAAAAATAAATATATTCCAAAAAACATAATATTTAACATTATGATATTAATGATATTATGATTTCAAAAATAATTTTAATATTTTAAAAAACATTTTATTAGAGTTTCAAAAATGAAGTAAAATAATTTCTCACAAAAAGAAATAAAAACATTTTTGAAGGAAGCATGTTTTTGTGAAATAAAATAAAAATTTTAATGATGGGTTTTTATTTATTATGAATTGGTAAATAAATTTATATTTATTTATACCTTTATAAATATTTGATATAAAATTTGATATCATTCATACATTCCAATTAAACAGAATGGTTATATCAATAACATTTAAACAATAACATTTTATTATTTATCACTATTCTTTTAAACTCAATGTTCTGTTTAACACAATCAATCAAAGAAATAAATTTGTTATTTTATTAATATATTATAAAATATTGGGTTTTTATAATAAATAAATGATAATTTTCTATAAGTATGATTTTGAGAGGGAACTTACAAAAATGGGATAGAGGATGAGTTTGTGACACATTCCTAAAAGGGAAGATGGTGAAACAGATGCACACAAAGGTGGATATATAGACAACTAGACCTTTTAAATGAAAATATTCATATTTGTAAGAAATTATAATAAATATTTACCATAATTTTTTTCTTTATTTAATTATATTTATTTATTAATACACCGATATGCATTATTCTCTCTTTATGATCAAAAATAAAAATCACATTAAATGTTAATAATTTCTAGATGATAATTTGATAAATATATAAATTTCTATATAAATAAATTGAGGAATGATCATAGAAAAGTGTAAAATTTAAATTAATTTGGAAAATATTTTTAAAATCATTTAAAAACTCATAAATAGAGAAGACTATAGTCTAAAAATAAAATGGTGTGGTTTTGAAGGAAAACATGACCATTGAGGACCAAGAACGAAAAATGATAAATAATAACAAGATTCTAAATTTATTTGGGTTATATTAATTTCAAAATTATATAAACATTAAAACAATGTGGTATTTTTATTTGAGACACAAAATACTATATATAATTTGGTACCATATAAATCATACTTTAAAATACATCAATGTTTTAGTAATCAACCTATATACAATGATAAGAACTAAAATCGTTGTTATTTTTTTGGAATTAGTTAATGAATTTATAATTTTGGGAAACCTATCTAATTTTAGGGTGTTAATATGACCTAGAAAAATTGACATAAGATGATAATGTGTTCAAATTAATAATTATTATAAATTCTACCCAAAACAATTATGTTTGTTGAAGATTAAGTATGAATTCCATCACCTTGAAATATGTAGGTTTCAATAAATTATATATTACAGATGATTCTGGAAATGAGGATGTTATATTTAATATACACAGACATGTGATAGGTGATGAAGAGTTTGTTTCAGACTAGAGAAATTTGAATTATTGAGTGTGAAAAATGTTTATTCTAAGAATATTATTATTAGTCACGATTTTATAAAATAAATAAGTAGAAGGATAAGGAATTATGGTAAAAACATGGTTATCTCTCTAGTTTGACTGAAAATAAATTTAAAAGTGTTTAATCATAAATAAGGGGTTGTCGCTATGATTTATGTAGTTCATAAAATATAAATGTACATGACATTGGACCTAATATCATGTCCAGAGAATGAAAAATAATTAGAACTATGATTTCATTCATAAATAATAATAATGACAAATTTATATCACAATGAATAATATATGACTATCATTAAAGATATATTCCTATATGTAATTATTGGATTTTTGGAAAATTTTCACCAATAGAATGAGATGAGAAAATTAATATTTTATTTGAAGGGGAATATCACAAAAAAATAATATATTAATCAAGTGGATGTGATATAATACTTCTTAAATTGTGATCTTCAATAAGAGATTTTAATAAGAAAGATAGGTTTTTTTAAAACATGAAATTTTTAAATGTCAACATTGAGGGTAATATCTATAAAAAAGAGTCATCCATGAAGACACTTTGTCTCATAGAATTTCTATAAGACATAGTTTTGTTAGGTGTCAATGATAATATTTTTTTTGATATTATTGTGAAAATTTATAGACATTATGATATGTATATATTTGGTGAGATATTATATTTTATATAATTAAAAATTATTTAGGTGGAGAAGTTTATTTTTATCTCCAATGAAAAATACTCTATATATTTTTTAATAGGCTTATAATGGAGAAATTCAAAGGTATTTTAAATCCTATAGATTTTAGATCTAATTTGATCAAGGTTGATGTTAGGAAAAGTGTTATTCAAATGGAATATAGAAAACTTATTGGAAATATTCTCTACCAAAATACATCTACACCTTAAATAATATTTTTTTGTGAAACTTTTAACATGATTTTAACATCACCCTAAAATATCACATGTTGTTCTCTAGGATGATTATGAGATACATAAAACAATTAAAAATATTTTTCATGCTATACCAACATTATTTTGTTTTTTGGATTAAGGGATTTACAAATATTCACTTATCTATATATTTTATTAAATGAATATATAATTCAAGTAGAACATATATTCGTTGATAATGTCTTATGTAATGTTACCATAATATTTAAATTTTAATGGAATTGATCATAATAAATTCAAATTACACTACAACTACACATGCATGAAATTATAATATATAGATGAATGTACAACGATCTACCATGATATTTTATTTTCATAATCTAAAGTTCATTTTTTTAAAACAAATTAGATATGTTACTAGAAATCCATTTCAATTATCTAGATCATATCAAATTGGTCTTATATATCATTTCATTAAATAGAATCTTAGAATTGGAAATGTGATGCTTGAATTTGTTGGCACCATGAACCAATTATTATATATTTTTACAAAATCATTTATCATGTAGATAATTAACAATGATAAAAAAATCATGTTTTTCCTTCCCCTATAACATAAAATGTGTTGATTTTTCCTCCACAATGGATAAGGATTTTGATTGTGTTGACAATGAGTGACATAAAGGTGTCACGACTATTTGATTATTTTTTATTAGAGGTGATTAGTTTTTTGGTAGATTTAATGGAAATTGGGTATTCATTTCAATGGTAATTTAATAAATACTGTGTTATCTTTAATTAAATAAGCATGATTATAAGGATAAATTATTTAATCCTTCTGGAAAATTATTTTTTGACTGAAAAGGGTATGATTATCACACAAAAAATTACATGTATTATGATGGATTCAATATGATATATTCCCTAAATATAAAATATTTTAGTAAATTTCCTAAAATTCATAATGTGTATGATTTTCTTATGAAAGGGATAAAAAAATGTTCAAAACAAATTCAAACTGAATGAATGATGAACTCTTTGTATTGATGGAATTTTTAATGAATCGATATTTTTTCAAAATTTTTTCCAAAAATAATCTTTAACTATTATTTAGATGTTTATGATTAGTAGAAAATTAATTATAATAACTATAAGAGGTTATTAGATTACTTGATAAAAGTATATTGAAAAATTAAAAATTTATCTTTTGATTGAGATGATAAACCTTTAAGGGTAATTTGAATTGAAAATGTAAGGGTCATATGCAAAGATATATTAATTATAACCCAGTAAATAAAATTATGTATATTCTATTTATGATTCCCATTTGTATGAGATGTGTAACACCCTAAGAATATTATGACATATATTTTTAAATAATTGTTTTTCCTTGATTTCTTATGTTACCCACAACACTGGAATAACTTGCATTTTACACAACAATAAGTTTCTCAAAAACAGAATTGTAATAATGAAATTATTTATGAAATAAAATATTATCCAACACTTTATAATGGTGCGTATGAATATGAATAATTAAATAATGATAATATGGTTTACACATGAAAAACACTGTTGAAAATAAAAGGAAAACTGTTTAAAAAAAGGATTTAAATGCTCACAAGTTTTTTATGACAACAAAATGAAACATAACAATTTTTGGAATACATTATTGATATATATATATATATAATATTTAATCTAATCTTTAAAATTCATATTTCGTGTTTTCTATATAAGAAAAAAATACAATAGAGTATTATTCTTAAAAACTATATTTTTCTAAAAGCAGTTTTATAACATTCTAATTTAGAAAATGAATGAATACTAAATTGTGAAACATTTATTATATATATTTTAAATTTGATATTAATTTTTAAAATTAGTAAATAAAATTTAATAGTGTTTTAATATTTTTTATTTTCCTGATAAGTTTCATATATTAATGTCTAATTAAAATACTAAATTTTAATTGGGGAATTTTTTTCCCTAAAAATAAATAATAGTTTTAAATTAATGTTTTTATTATTTTTATATTATAATTACATATAATTTATATAATTTAATTTAATTTTGGTCATTTTAATCATTCAAATTGATTTTGGATATAAAAACATTTCAATATTTTGGACATTTTTACATTAAAACATCCCTTTCTCGCCCTATCTACAAGTTAAATTTTAAAATTATTGTTTCATTTCGGTATTTTTTATTTTGAAAAATTGATTCCATATTTGAAATGTTATCTCAAATTTTCTTAAATAGTTACAATTTATTTTTTTCCTATAAAATTAGTCACTATGGTAATTTTTCTTACCATGAAAAAAATAGAAATTGGTTATTTTAGGTTAAAAATAAAGTGATAAGGATTATAAAATAAACTGACACATGAAAAAATATTATTGGATGATTTTAATTTGACCCTTAAAACCTATGGTTAAAAATATTATTATCTAATGGTCATATTTCCATTAAAATGACCTAATTATGTTTAAAATCAATGATAGTGATAAAATTTCACACTCTTACTTTTAATAAGTATATTATTTTTAATATTTTGATAAATATGATATATTCTTGGATATATATTTTATTATTAACTATAAAAGATTTATCTAGATTATATGAAATTATTATTAATTTTTAATGATGAAATAATTATAAAAAATAATTAAAAAGTGATGATGTAATAAATATTCATTTTATGAAAAAATTAAATATATATTATTGAAATTTTAATTTTTAATATAATTTGAATTAATTATGGTTTTACAAAAAAATTTATAGGTTCATATAAAATATTTCTATTTTATTAAGTAAATTGGTTTGATGTTATCTTACTATATTCATTTTCTTAAAGTCAATGTAAGAAATAGTGTCAAAATTGACACAAATGGTATCCTTTGAAAATAATATTTTATAATATTATTTGAAAATCATAAAAAACCAAAATAGGTAAAAATATAATAAATTATTTTCTAAAAGATCAGACATGGGCCATTTAGAGTTCAATTTACACCATATATGTAAAACTATCATCATATTAATAATAAAATGTTTTTATTGTAGTAAAAATTAAAATACATTGACTATGTATTAATCACATTGATAACGTATCAAATTACACAAAAATTATTATCCAATATATTTTTTTGATTGTATTTCCACCTTATACAACATTATATTTGAATTTATTTCTATTTAGAGGTACTTATATTTTTATTTAATTTATTGTAAATTAATCCCTTGAAAATTTCCAAATGTTTTCTTTAAGTTAATTGTAAATGAAAACATCCTACCTCTTCTAATTTCACTACATTTAATCATCTTCCTCATCCAGAATTTAAAAAATTAACTTATTTACTTCTATAAACACATTCTAGAGGACATTTAAATATTAAAGGAACAACTCTAGAGTCAATTAAAATAGATATAAAGAAGTCATTTCAAATAATAGGTAGTTGATCTACGAAATCAATAACTTTTTATACTCACTTATACCTTCTCCATAAGGATCTGACCCTAGTTTTCCGGATTCGGTTCCTTATTAAATTAAAATGGAATATAAATAAAGAATATGTATCTTAAAGGACCAAGTATTTTCTACGCCATTGGAAATAAGATAAATATATAAGTTCTATATTAAATCAGAAATGGAAATAAAACATTAATTTATTCCATTACAAACAACCACACCATCTAAATTATGCCTACAAATCACTCATAACATACTTCATCGTATCATGGGAAAATTAAACACAAGAAATAGGTGTGGTCCAATTCTCAATAAGATTAATAAATACAAATTAAGATATCAAATATATAAACATTAGTCATTGATAATAATTAAAACACCTGCCTTTACAAATAATAAATAAGAACACAATATTGCAGGAATATGAGTTGAGTAAATAAAGCCATAGTTAAACATAATCAAGAGTATTTCACTTGTCGAATAACCACATGAAATTTCAATTACTAGAATCATTATGAGGAATGTGTACTAGAGGGACATTCTAAAACATTTTGTCAAGGTCTTGGTCAAGATTTCATAAAATGATTAAGGCCTCGGCCAAAACCATATATCAAATTGGGAAAGTCCTCGACCAATTCCACAACTATTTGTCTCATGAGACCAAAAAATTCATAGAGGGGCTATACAGGTCACCACCCATAACATAATAAGTCCAATTAATTCCTTATATCAGTTGGTATAAATAAAAACAACATATATATTCATATTGAAACTCACATCGGAAATGTAAATAACTTTCCCCAAACATTAATCTTAAACAAGCTCCATTCAGAGTAAATTGGTGAATGGTTTTAGGATATAAAATCCATAATAAAACTAGTCATAAACCACCCAATTAAATATTATAGATTATATTATAAAATTATAATCCCAATAATACATATGAGTCAATAAGAGTAATGAAAGAGACAAAAATACACTTATAAAAGCATTGAGTACTTCTTGATATAAATTCCTTTTAATTTTAAAAAAAATAGTTATATTGGATAATTATTTATATAAATCTAGATTTTAATTAATATATTATTTTACCAATTCAATTAGGTATTTAATAAATAAAATGGTTTCTAAAAATAGATTATAAATTGCCCTTGATAATAAGTAACAATTTGAAAAATTTCCTTGAATCGGGCCAGTATTTCAGAAATTATTTTTAAAGTTCCTTTTAAAAACCATCTATAAAATAGGAAGTATTATGGTTGGTAAACATATATATAACACTCAAAAATAATTTAACAAGAGTAAATAATAATAAATGAGAATTTAATTGAGGTAATTAGAACATAAAAGAAACCTAAATTAAAATGGATGTTCTAGTAGAAAAACCCCAACCTAATGTCTGAATGTGATCCTCTCTTCAACATAATGTCCTAGAATATGGAATTTGAGTTATTAATAAATTATTTCAGAACATATTAGACATGTATTTAGTCTATCATAATTCTTTTTAGTTCATTTGTTTCCTTATTGACGTGTAATTTTATTTATTTTTTTCATTCCAGAGTGTTAGTTTTCGTTATTTTCATAATCAGTTCACTTGTTTTTAAGTAAAGGACTTCTTTTCGAATGGATGTAAATATGTATATTTGAAATTTAAAATTATTTATGTACATAAAAAAATTTTAATGATCATTTATACCATTTGGTTACATGTAAGAGGATGAATCATTATATTAAATTTTAATGAAATTCACTTAGATTATTTTAGCCTTATTTTGATTATTTGGAACTAGTTTTGTCATATGACTTAATATTATGTATATATACTAGTTACTGAATATAAATTAGATTATAATCATATATTATTTTCTGGTTCAAACATAAAAATGGTTTCATGATCTGTACTAAAGGATAAATTGAGGAACTAAACTTCATTATGCACGATTGTTATAAAAAGGATCCTTATGGATATTGATTTTGTTTATATAAAAAAAGGGAGAGTATGAATATTGATTTTGGTTCTTCCATTCACATGATATAATACCATTATATATATGATACAAAAATTATCATGGTCATTTTGTCAGAGGATTTGAGGAGAGGATTAAAAAATATGTTCAATTTAAATGAAACTAAATGAAAAAGATGGTTGCTTTACCTCTTGAAATAACCTCCTTGAGAACCTCCTCAACAATAGAGGATTTTGTATTTTGGAAATACCAAGAGCTTCTTGGACGTTGGGAGTTACTAGCTAAGGAAAATTGTATAGAACATTGAGGAGATTAAGGTCTTAGATGAGTGAATAGAACTGGGAGTGTTGGTGGGTTTTTATAGTGGAGGAGAGGAGGGTGTTCTTAAATTTTTAATCATTGGTTTATTAATTTCCCTCAAGACAAGAAATAGGGATGATTCCATGACCAAGAATAGAAATAAATTCAGGTGAGTCTGATCCAATATCCATTTACATCATCTATGACTCAAGCATGATGTTGAAATTTATGTTTTAGAATTTATTATGAATTATCGTATTTAACTATACATCAAAAATTCATTTTTTTAGAAAAAAAAATCGAATACATTTTTTGATGTGATGAATCCAAAAATTATGTCTATTTTTCAGATTTAATTTTTTTAATATTATTAATTTAATATTTAATTAAAATCGTAATTTCTTCTAAAAATATTGTTTTAAATCATTTATTTATTTATTCCAAAACATTGGTATATCATACAACCACTTGCATATTATTTATATACTATCATAGGTATGGTTAATATTTATTAGTTAATATCACTATTAATAAGGTTATGTTAGTATTCTTAAGGGTAGATTTCTATTCATCAAAAATTATTTTTTTCATTATCATACTCTAAATAACTTACTGATCACATCTGTGTATGTCATATTTTCAAAATTCACATCACAAAAGTTACATACATATGTTTAAAGGTCGCATAATACATATTTCTTCATTATTTTGTGATTTCATGTGATAATTACATATTTATAAGAATTAAATTTCCATTGAAAAAAATATTTGGTCATTACCTTCATCCCCTTAACAAAAATTTCCTCCTCAGAAATATAAAATGTTACTTAAAAGGATTCCGGTATGTCTTCAACATAATCTCTTTAGAATCCCTTATTTCCTCTCAAATTTTAAATTTATATATCCAAATTACATTTACTAAATGAGTTTTCTGATTCCTGAACACTTTTTATTCAGTTTCCAGAATCCAGATAGGCTCTTCGCAATTAGGTAGATCAGGTTCAAACACTATTCCTTCTTAAGTGAGTACATGGAAAGGATTGGAATGTACTTCGTTAAAATTGACACATGGAACACATTGTGAACTTTTGAGAGATTCGGAATCATTTCCAAACGATATGTTACAACTCCAATTTGATCCATAATTTCAAAAGGCATGATGTACTTTGGACTAAATTTTACCTTATTATCGAATTCTATTATACCCTTCCATAGAGACACCTTTTAAAAAACATAATATCCTTCTTGAAATTCCAAATCCTTACATCAGTTATCAAATTAGATCTTTACCGACATGATATGTTATTATATGGGTTTCGATAATCATTACATTTTTAGTTGTTTCCTCAACACGTTATGGTTATACAAGCATTTCATATCCAATATTATCCATGAAATTTGCTGTACGATATATCTTTCCATATAACGCTTCATATGGTGCAATTTGAATACTTGAATGAAGGCTATTATTATAGAAAAACTATACGATAGGTAAATAATGATCCCATATAACTTGAAAGTCATGTCAAAAAAACCTAAACATGTATTAAAATGTTTGAATAGTATGTTTTTGTTGTTCATCAGTTTGTGGGATGAAGGAATTCTAAAACAAATATTAGTATCTAAGGCCTTCATAAGACTTTTCCAGAAAAAAGTTTCCAAATAGAGATCACAATCAGAAACAATTGATATGGGTATACCATGAATTTTTAAAACCTAATTAATATATAGTATTTCTAAATGTTCAAGTGATATATCAACTCTTATAGAATGAAAATGTGATGATTTTTTAAAATGATCAACAATAAACCATATCACATCATTATTTCTTGGAGTATTTGGTAACTACCTAAAAAAGTCTGTCATAATATCATCCCATTTCAACATAGGTATAGGAATGGTTATTATGAATCATCCTAGATGTTTTATTTCAACCTTCACCTATTGAAAAACTATACATCTTGACACATAATTAGCAGTCTCCCGCTTCATGTTTTCCCACAAAAATGTTCCTTTATATATATATACATCTTTGGGATACATGCTTGTATAGATAAATTAGAGCTATGAGACTAATCCAATAGTTCCCACGTTAGCTAAGGAATAGTTGGATGACAAAGCACCATTCTGAATTTCAAAATTCCTCCTTCATATACAAAGTCAATAAACAACCCATAATTTACAGCTTTAATTTTCTTTTGAAAATCCACATCATCATCCTGAGATTTTTTTAGCCTTTCCAGTAAAGAATGTTTCAAAACCATTATAAACGGTAGTGATGTGTTACCTTCCTTGATAATTATCATATATATCATTACTAGATCCATGAACCAAGGATCCCTTTCAACTCTCATCTAGATTATAATTTTGTGGTCCCTTCTAAATGTGTATGCCACCTTATTTGTTGACATCAGGTGGTACTGTATTTTGAAATCCTATTACATTAGTGGCTTTATCTATATACCTTGTCTTGGGTTAAGTTATTTCTGTGAGATGATATATTTCAAACTCTTATGATCTATATATATCTCATATTTTTCACCATAGAGGTAATGTCTCCAAATCATTAGATCCATGATTACGGATTCTAAAAGAAGATCAAGAGTTAGATAGATTTTTTCATGAATTTGTAGTTGTTTATATGAATAGGAAATCACTCTATCATTCGGCATAACGACACATCCAAGTCCTTTCATTGATGCATCACTAAATATCACAAATCCATCATTCCCTCATGGTAGAGTCAATAATGGTGTTTTCACTAATCTTATCTTCAATTCATTAAAACATTCTTCACATTCCTTTGTCTGTACGACCATAACCCCTTTATTTGTAATCCTGTTCATTGGGTTTGCTAAATGGGAACACCAGTAATAACCTACTAAACCAATAAAACTACGTACCATAGTTATGTATATTGGAGGAGCTCATTCTGGAACATACTTTGTCATTATATAATCAATAGATATTCCATATTTAGGGAAAATTGTTTCCAGAAAGAATATTGATTGGAGTGAAAATTCAAACTTTCTGAACATCCCATTTATTTCATTTCATCTACGAGTCTTCAGAAAAGTGTGCAATTGATTTTCATGACCCCTGTAAATTTTGGAGTATACCAAGATATCATCAATAAATACAACCAAAAAGTCAGCCAGTTATTCCTTGAAAACTATATTCATCAGATCCAATAAAATAGAGGGTGCATTAGTTAGTACAAAAGGACTTACAATAAACACATAGTTCCCATACCTTGTTCAAAAAGGACTTTTTTTGGAATTTCATCCTTCCTCACAAGAAAGTGATGATATGCAGATTGAAGATCAATATTTGTAAAATATTGTGCTCCATGAATTTGATCATATAAATTGTCAATTATAGGTATGTGATACATGTTCGTTATTTTTATAGCATTAATCTCCCCGTAGTCAACGCACAAACTCATATACCCATGATTCTTCATAATGAAAATAACACAGGATCCCCATGGAGAAACACTTGGCTGAGTATATCTGTTACCACTCAATTCCTCTGGTTGTTTCATTAGTACCACTAAATACACTATGGCCATTCTATATGGGGTCTTTGATATGGGTTGTGAACTAGGAACTTTGTCAAAGGAAAACTCAATTCCCACTCTAGAGGATGACAAGTAAATTTTCTGGAAAGGCATAAATATATTATTTCACAATAGGCACATCTTCTATTTGAACATGTTGTTTCTCACCCATAGATATTGTATTCCTTCCTCCACAGTAATTGAATTATAAAGAGATACTATGGGTGGATCTATATGAGAATTATATAGAGAGGTTTCTTCTCTAAAGATAAGAGATTCTACACCATTATCAAATATTGTAACATTCTTCTTCATGAAATTGATCTTCGTGTCATAATTTGATAGAAAATTATATCAATTATTATATCAAAGTAAATGATTAGTATGATGATAAGGTTAAAAACAAGAGAACATTTATGTGTAATGAGGGGGACTGATCGATACACCATTATTGTAATGATATATACCCCATGAGTTTTGACTGATAAATCCTTTATTAAATCAAATTGAACATCTATAATTTTCTTGAAACCTGGGAAGATATGAATGAAATATATGATCAACAATCTAATAAAGAAATGGAAAAGTTTGATGAAGTGATTAATGTACCTTCCACCTCCTCGTTATGGACATCCACCTCCATAGTTGTGACAACATAATCTTTTCCTTGCTCCCATGGCCTTTTTTGTAGAATGTTTCCCCAACTGTTTGAAAAATCATTATTATAGTGTTCCTTATCCCAAAAATAATAGCATTGAATATTAATATATTTTTATTCCCCTTAAAATCACAAATAATATGGAATTTATTCTGAAATTTATAGCATGCTCTTTTTCCCATTAAGCATGAACCATGGTGTTTCTATAGACAATTGTCATAGGGCATAAATTCAACTATTTCGTTCTTACCTGATTCATTATTTGCATTTATAGAGTTTTTAGCATCCCTATTCTTTTCTAAATTTCCATTAATTTCAGTATACATATAGAATTAATTTTTCATCATGATAGCACAAGAAACTATATCTTCATATGATAAAAAATATTGGGAGACTGCTGCACGTCCGAGGAACATATTTAGGCCATCAATGAATTAATAATTCTTGCTCCTTGGATTTCATATGTTCTCCACATCATGCCTTTTTATCATTGTGATGTTAGATTCATAGTTTAGAGCATTCTAATCATCCTTTTTCCACAAATTAATTAACATTCTTTCCATATCTGCCTTTTGATCATGAGGAATGTATTTCTTATTACTATTTTTTTAAAGTGCCTCCATTCCATCACTTCTTTCTCTTCCTCCACCTTTGGGTTTTTTTATTAATGACCCCTACAGATATGCATCTTTTGATTGATGATAAACATCTATGATAACCTTCTCTCTATCATTACATCCCAAAGTGAGAAATATATTCTCTAGGGAACTTATCAACTGTTCAAGAAAAAATCGGTTTGTAGTGCTATTGAATGAAAATGTTTGTTGTCACATAACGAAATCCAACAAATCTCATCCATGTGGGGGATCAGGATGCTCCATATGGGTAAGGTTATTGTTCCTGACCTGAGTGAGTTATCCCAGTATAGTTATAAGCTACTATACATAGTTCTAGTACTAGATCCAACTTCATTATCTTTTTTTGGCAGGAAATCCCTACTTGGGATATGCATGTTCATGTGGTTTCCATTTCTTCCACCAGGTGCCATTTCTATATACTTCCTACACTATATTAGGTTATGAAATAAAATGTGTAATCCTAACATAGAAAAATACATAGCATAAATTGAAATCCAACACATGGATGACCCCGTAACCACAAAAATGGTTTCATTGAGGAAAAATTTACATTTCAATTCATTTTAATGAATTGTAATGAAAATTTGAACTACCCTAACCTTAACCCCTGGGAGTGTCAATACCTAGAGTTCTATAAAGCCCGTTTTCATGTACCAGGATACCCTGGTTCTAGTCAGAAACTCATTGTATGAGATTTCAAATCGAGTTATATTTGTGCCAGAGCCACCTCTAACTGTTTGTATCAAATCATGGATGTATTTGTTAGAAAAATACACAAAGCCTTTTCCATTCAAAAATAATATGATATTTGTGTATGTTTATCCTCAAATTATATCATAGGGATAAATTCCCTAACCAACATTTTCTAAATCAATTTTCCATGTTTTCTAGTAAACATCTTTTGATACCAACTGTAAGGACCCAACCCCAGGGTCCTGGAGCTGGTGCCTTATTTGATTACATTGGCCTATAAACAAGGAATATGAATCCTGAAGGACCGAGTAGTTTATTTTCCTTTAAAAAAAGATACATATATAGGTTCAACATTATAACATGAAATGAAATAAAAAAACTAATTTATTCCATTAAAAACATCCACTCCACCTATATTATCCCTGCAAATCACTCATAACTTACTTCTTTATATCCTAAGAAATTGAAACACCAGAAAAGGGTGAGCTCAAATTCATAGTAAGAGAAAGAATAGAGCTCAAGATATCATAAACAAAAACATTACCCATAGTTAATAATTGAAACACATGCCCTTATATATAATAAACTTGAACACAGTGTGGCAAGAAAATGAGATGAGTTGATAAAGCCATAATAAAACATAATCATGGGTATTGTACAAGTCTAATAACCACAAGAACATCAAATTAATAGCATCATAACAAGATAAGTTCATATGTAAAAATTCTGAAACTTTTTTTCAAGGCCTTATCCATGACTTCTAAATATGATTAAGGCCTCATCCAAAACCACATCTCGAATTGGGAAAGGCATTAGCCAATTCCACATCTATTTGTCTCATGATTCCTACCGATGAATCGAGGGGATATAACGGTCCCCACATGTCACATAATTATTCCAATTCATTCCCTATATGGATGTGGATAAACA
Source organism: Viscum album (assembly GCA_963277665.1). NCBI lineage: Eukaryota > Viridiplantae > Streptophyta > Magnoliopsida > Santalales > Viscaceae > Viscum > Viscum album. The sequence goes on from OY728148.1 coordinate 912,485,835, forward strand.
TGAACAAAATATAATATCATATTTAAACTCGCATATGAAATGTAAACAACTTTCCCTGAACAGTAATCTTAAATATTTACAATTCAGAGTAAATTGGTGAATGGTTTTTGGATAACACATTCAAAATAAAACTATTCATAAAACTTCAAATTAAATATTTTAAATTATATCATAAAATGATAATACTAATAACACATAAGAGTCAACAAGAGTGTTGAAATAGACAAAAAACACTTATAAAATCATTGAGTAATTCTTGAGATAAATGCTATTTTATTTTAAAAAGAAGAGTTATTTTGGAAAATAATTTTTATAAAACCTGTATTTATGTTAGATATTATTTTAAAAATATAATTATTTAATTTCAATGATAATTTTTTCCAAAAATAATTTATAGTTTTCCCTTGAAAATAGGTATGAATTTAAGATATTCCCATGAATCGGGCTTGTATTTCAGAAATAATTTTGAATGTTCCTTTTAAAATGTGTAATTATACCATACATAAGGAAGGATTAAGGATGGTAAAAATATTTATAAAACACACAATGAATTTATTATGAGTACATAAAAACATATTAATTTCTTTGAGGTTATTAAATAATAAATGAAACACGAATGAAAAATGAGGTTTGGGTAGAAACACCCTTACCTTAAGTTTGAATGTGTTCCACTCTTGAACATAATGTCCTGGAATATGAAATTAGACTTATTAAAAACTTATTTTAGAACCCATTATAAAATTATTTAGTTTATCTTTATTTTTATTAGTTCATTAATTTCCTTATTGACAAGTTATTATATTGAATTAAGTCATTCTCGAGTGTTCGTTTTATTGATTTTAACAATCAGTTCACTTGTTTTTAAGTAATCGAGTTCTTGTAGAATGGATGTATATCTCTAGAATTGAAATTAAATATTATTTATCAAAATACAGAAGTATTAATTTCCATTTATATCATTTTTAACATGGAAATAGGGTGAATCATTAGATTAAATATTAATAAAATTCACTTTGATTATTTTAGCAGTATTTTGATTATTAGGAACTTGTTTGGTCATATGACTTAATAATATATAATTATAATAGTTCATGAATATAAATTAGGTTATAATACATATAATGTATTTTGGTTCAACCATAAAAATGGTTTCATGACTAGTAATGAAAGAAATTTTTTTGAACAAAACATCATTATCCATAATGCTAATAAATCGGAACCCCATAGATGTTAATATCGTTTACTAAATACAATAGAGAGAGTAAAAATATTGATGATGGTTGATCCATTCAGAAGATACAATTCTAGTATAAAGATGATATTGGAAGTCATCTTTTCATAAAATGTTAGGATATTATAAGAAAAGAAGATAAATTTAAATGAAACTAAATGAAAAATATGGGTGCTTTACATCTTGAAATATCCACCTTGAATACCTTCTTAAGGGAAGGGGTTTTGGTCTTTTGAAAAATCCCAATGCTTCATGGAAGTGGTCGGTGACTAGGGAAGGGTAATTGGGAAGAACATGAGAATCTTCGAGTATTAGAGGGGAAAAGAGAAGAGGGAGTGATGGGGGTTTTATAGTGGATGAGAGGAGGGTTTTCATAATATTTTTATCATTAGTTTATAAATTTTCCTAAATACCAAAAATAGTGATTATTCCTTGTCCATGAATAGTAATAAATTAATGTTAGTTTGAAAATATTTCCATTTACATCATCCATGACTCAAACATGATGCAACAATTCAGGTTTTAGCATTTATTTTGAATTATCATATTTTTCTATTCAATAAAAATTCATGTTTTTTAGAAAAATCCTAAAAAAACACTGAATCTATTTTTCGATGTGTAGAATCCAAAAATGTTGTCCATTTTTTTAAAATATTTTTCTAAATATTATTAATTTAATATTTAATTAAAATTATAATTTATTCCAATAAAAAGTTTTAAAACATTAATTTACTTATTCCAGAACATAGGTATATCGTACTTCCACTTTAATATTATTTATATACTATCATAGGTAAGGTTACTATTCATTAGGGTATATCACTATTCATATGTTTATATTAATATTCATAAAGATTGGTTATTATTCAAAAAAAATTATTTTTTATCGGACTAGATATAACTTACTGATCAAAACCATGAATGTTAGATTTTTGAAATTCACATCACAGAAGTGACATACATATGTTTAAAGGTCACATAGCACTTAGTAGTTTGATTTTTGGTTATTTAATGTGAATATGGTATATTTATAAGAAAGGAAATTTCATTGAAAAAAAATATTATGTCCTTACATACTCTATGCCTTTTTTATGGATCATAGAATAATAAATTATGAATTCTATTTATTCTGAAATATTATAATGATTATGAATACCTGATTATATAGTCTCTTTCCCATGTTATAAATAGTGAATGTTTCAACTGTGAATACGCATGTCATAACATCTCCATATAGAGATACAATTTCTTTTCCATCACAATATTTTATTAAAGGGAATTATGATGGGTTAATGATTTTATATGTTATTTATGACATAATATTACTTCTACAATGATAATATCATTTCTACCTCTTTACGACCTAATATTTTGGGAAATGACAATGTGGATCATGTATACATATGGCTTACCTTCTTCATGATGGTAATAAAAACACATTTTATTAATATATATGATATAGATGTTTGTGTGTGTGTGTGTAATTATTCTTAAAAATATGATACTATGATCATTGTATCCAGACTAAGACTATACAACCAAAACATTCTTCGATAACGAAGAAGATATCACCCAGAAGAGTGATTTCTAATTATTAATAAATGGGGGAAGAATTTACAAACAAATAATACATTTAATTATTGATCTATTTTTATTGAATAAATTTAAAATAAATAAATATTTATTGTTCCAGAGGTTTAATTTCAAATAAGAAATGTCGATACTTGTGATAATGGATTTTCAGCTCACTTTTATTTTTTTAGAACATATGCCTTATGAATTATTTGTTTCTTTTATATGTTGTATATACTTCCAATTAATGTAATTTATTTTTCTTATCCATAAATCTACTGTATATACATGTCCATATAATTTTATTTATTTCATAAGAAATATGATTAAACTGAATACATGAAAATGAGAGTTTATTTCTCAATCTCATCAATAATCAGGATTATTTCATTATAAGACTTCATTGGGGAATATTGTTATTCCGTGTAAATTTCTTCTAAAAATTGTTTCAAAATGGTTTTTATCATTATAACAGGGTTCTTTAAAGTCATTTTTAGTAATTTTATACTTTATAAAAATTTATTTTAAAATAATATATTTTTTATTTTCAAAACAAGTATTTTTATGACATTTTGGGAAAATTATAGAAGGAATGTTTTTATCATATATGGAATGCGTAGAATTATCCTCTATCACGATGCCTTATTTTACTAATGATTCCTATAGAATAATACAATTGTATTTTCAACAGATTTTTCATATATAATTAAATTTCTCTTTAAAAAATAATTTTTTTTTACGGAAATGATATTTTCCTCAAACAATATTCAATGATCATTATAAAATAGTTTTTTCATATATAACGAATGTATTTGATGTTAAATATTATTTACTGCTGATATAACAAAATGATGAAATTATTATACTTTATTTGAATGGTTTAGGTTTATGATAGTGATATATTTATGAAATTAATTTCATTTCCATGAGTTATTTAATAATGATGTGTTTATGAAACTCATTTCATTTCTCAGGTTTTTATGTGATGAATGATTTATATACATATGGAACACATAGGTCTATTTTTCAGTAATTAAATGGTGGTACTAATAGCTCCCTCCAATGTTTTGGGTAATTAGTTATTTCTCATTTAACAGTGAAGGTAACCGAGTTAGTGTTCCAGATCATTGATGGATAACAAATCGATGTGCAAGATTCATTATGGAAAATAGGTGATATGGCCTGATATATGAGTCTTGGTAGTTAACCATTACATATGAAGTCATTTTCAATAAATATTATTTTTACAAACACATTTATACGGTTTTTTTATGGTTCATTATTATGTTATTATTGTGTTTCATTCTTATGATACATAACTTTCTAAATATTGATGTTTTATACAATGAATCGTATTTATAATCAATGAAAAGATGGTTATGAACTCTATAAGTTATTCTCATGATCACATAACCATATTTTTATCTTATTATTCCATAAACTAATAAATTGATTTCTTTATTGTTAACCCTTAATATTAATCTTATCTCACCATTTTCTTATGTTTCCATTCTATTGGTTATGATGAATGGTTTTAATTTTGCTAATAAAGGGAAATATCATTTCGGGAATCATTTAAGATCATTCAAAAGACAAGAAGTTTGTTTATAAGTCTCAAAATTAAATAAAATATTATGTACCACCAGAAGGTGTTTGTGTAATTTAAAGAATATTCTCCTAAAAAGATCTAATTTCCATGTATGAAAATCTTGAGACATTATTGGGGGTATAAGAGAAAATATTTATTCATCCTTTGTAATCTAGGATGAGAAAACCTTAGTAGTATCACTTTGGAAATGTCTATATATATTTTATAATCTTATATATCACATAATTCCCGTGACTAACCTAGGATTAATCCTATGGTTTCATATATGGAGATTTTATATGTAAATTACCATGATTATGTTGTTATACCACTATGATTAGTTTTTATGAAATATGATTTTCATTTTTTTCAATTTATTAAACTCAAAGGAACTATGTTAATGAAAAATTTTATGGTCAATAAAATGGTTTTCCTCTAGATAAATCAAATATTAAGGGAACAAGAATGAATAATATGGTTGCAATTCTCATATAATTTTTTAAGATATGAATCTTTTTGGACATCCAAATGAGAAAAGGTTGGACCAAAACTCTATGGAGTCCTTCATGAGGTGGTATTTATCATCTTTCAAGGGGTCTTCAAATCTAATAGTATTTAGTAAATGATATAAAATTGAATCCCTAGAATGGTATGAGATCAAGACCATGTTTTTCAATACGAATCCTCATCATATTATTGTCATTATAATAGAGAAATAGTTATTTGGGATAAATCCAAAGGAAATATAATCAATTTATAATTATGAGGCATATTTTACAAGACATCCAAGGAACACAAATGAATTTATCATCAAAAATTAATATAATGATGACCAATTCTTTCAAGAATTAAATCCAAGTCTATAATGGGTGTTATCAATAAGTTTCTTCCTTAGCAATTTTGATATTTTTCTATGTGAAATAAATTTATAAACAAAAAAATTAGACATACCAACTATTACCATGGTATTGATAAGAAAAGAAACACTGAAAATCCAAAAAAAATAGAATAAAGAACAATGTGGAATAGAATTGAATCCATCTATATGATAGAAATAATGGAAGAAACATCAAATATTGTGTATTATTATAACTAAGGGGTACATTAAATGTCTAAAGGTAGGACATAAATCTAATGAATTTCAAAAGGTGATGAATAGGATGTTTGATGAAATAGTGGAAAAGAGGATTCCAACTAATGAACCACCCATGCTTCAGTTCTTCAAGAGTAATGAAAATGGTATTTATGCTAACTACTGCCCAAATATAAGGGATAATGGTGATGATATTCCTTACTAACCACTTAATTACAAATAAAAATAGAAATCCTATGTGATTACTTTAATTATGTGGAGTACAATAACTATATGGTGTAATAAATGAGTGTTTATGTATTGTAATTCAATAATAATGTTGTAAAATTACATTTTTATAAATATGGAATAATGAAACATTTAAGGATTGTTCCACTATAGTTTTAATTAAAAAAATTAATTAATATTTTTTAATTGGTATATATAACCATGAAAAGCGATTTATGTGGTAATATGAAATTATATGATACGTATAACACCTAATATGTACCCATTATTGGGATAATAAAATAAATAGATGTTTTATTGTGATAAATAAATTATGTCTTTATTGAGGACCTTGACACTGATATGATGTGAATGTGTATTATAATATCATGGAATGAGTTTCTAGAATTTTTTAATTTATGTTATAATGAAATAGTTAATTTTTGATTGCATGTATGTTTTCACTATGGTTTTATGGTAATTTATGATTATACCATGTTCCAAGAGAATACATCATAATGGTCTTTACATGTTTTTTATCTAAGAGTTAATAACTAAATATGGGTATTAAGGTTAAATGATTATATTAGTGTCCATCATTTGAATGTACTTGATTTTAATCATTTGGAAGGTTCGTAAGGTATACCATATATGAAATTGTTTACATTTAAATTAGGATATGGTTTTAGAGATTAATGATTTCTATGAAGAAGCTTTATACATATTGGATAACATGTGCTAACCATTTTGTTGTAGTGATAAATGGTGACATAAGGAATGACTTATCATCCCAATATGGATCATATGATCCACTAGTATTCCTATAATTATAATTTAGACATCATCACTCCCAAGAGTAAGAGATGAAGCATTAACTGAACATCGAAAAACCATGGATTGAGATTAAAATTATTTTATGAAATCTATTAATTCTATCTTCTCGTGGGATTGTTAAAGAAATGGATATCCTATTATCCTAATTTATTATAATATCATAGTCCTTTTCTAGAACCATTCGGTATATTGTTTTTTGGTAATTAAAATTATCCTAAACATTTTCTCTATTACCATCAATTATAACATGATAGTTATTTTTTTCATGTATATCTATGTTTTAACTTTCCACATATGATCTTTTTTAAAACCTAGTTATGAGTTACTTCACCTAACTGTTACGGTTACAACATACTTTTTTATAAAAATTAAGTTCTAGTAATTATTTTTACAATGATGGATTCTATGAAAATAACATTGATGTCTTAAAAAATTCATTATTCCAACAAATTTTGATGAATAAATTATCTCAATGGGGAATAATATAATAACATATTTTTTTATGAAAGATATTTTTTAAAATTATTATATTTCTTTAATGTCTTGGGTTATTTGAAATATCATCTTATCTTGCATTACACATGGCACTTAGAGGTGGGGTGTGGTTTAGGACTCCTAGGGGAACAACATCCTGGCCTTTACAGAAAATTATAGCATCGGTGACCCCCTTCAAGTTGAGGCGAGAGCCATGCTGACTGGCCAATCCATATATAAGAAAGAAATCATAGATTTATCATAAGTATAAATTGATTCATTGATTCCCCATGACACTTTTAATGGAATATGAGTCACCACATGGTACATATCTTAAATGGTCAGAAAATGAATAAAACTACTTAAAAACATCACTCAAGTGGCTCACACATGGAGAGAAGGGAATAAGGTTCTGGATCTCCATGCTTCTATGGAAGACTCGGGGATAACTATATTCCCCAATACACGCATTTTCAAGCCATAGGGGGATAGAATGATTAGATTAGATGCTTTGGGTCTCTATTATTTTAGACCCCCTAGACCTTTTTGACATTTATATTTCAATAATAAAATATTTGATGTTGTGTGGTTGGATGGAATGTATGGACGACACATGAAAAACCATTTTGAAATGAAATTGAAATCATTTTCAAAAAATTTATTTAAATGTGAATAGGTGTGTTTTATACCAATAAAACCAAATAAATAAATATTTTTGGGTTATATAAATGATAAATATATAATATTAAATATTATATTTAAAATTATTCAAATTCATTTTCAATACATGATATAAAAATATATCCAGTTTTATGATTAAAACCCATGCTTCTCTAAATCTAGTTTTATCTCGTTTTAATGTTATGTATGTTTTAAAACTAAAATGTGAAACTTTTATAAATTTTAGTTTAAAAATAAAAAATTTATTTTAAATATACATATCACTATTTACTTTTTTTGTATGTCTTTATTTTTTTATTTTGTTTCATGTTTTGATGAACAGATCAAAATACTGAAATTTAATATGAAATAAATTTTTCATATAAATATTATGTACTGTTAAAATAAATTTTTTATTGGTTTAATATTATAATTATATAAATAATATTACAGTAAATCCAATTTAGGTAATTGGAAAAAATTCCATTTTTAATTTGGGTATTAAAAACTTTCATGCATTTAAAACCTTTCACATGAAAAAGTCATTTTATCACACCCATTTATAGGATTAATTTTAAATTACTTTTATCCACTACAATGATTTAAATTTTAAAAAATCTAATCCATATTTGAAATAACAATGTTTTACTTTTAAAAAAGAACATTTCTTTTTGGCCAATATGAATATAACATGTGTAATTTTTTAAACCATGGAAAATGGAAAATTGGTCCATTTAGGTTAAAAATAAAATGATAAAAACTATAGAATGACATTAAAACATTAAAAAAATTAATTGATTAGTCTAATTAGACCATGAACTAGTAATGCTCCAAATATTATTATTTAATGAACACTATTTCAAGAAAATGACTTAGATATTTTTGAAACCAAAGGATGTGAAAAAATTTCACACACTTACATTTAATAAAGAAAATATATTTATCGTGAAGATAATGAGAATATATGCTCAAATATATATATTATTATGAAATATAAATGGTATATCAAAATCATGGATGTCTCTTATTACTAAAGAAATTATTAACATAAATAATTACACAATTATTATTTAGTAATTATTAATTTTATGAAAAAATAAATTAAGAGATATTAAATATATAAAATGAAATATAAATTTAATTAATTATTCTTTTACAGTAATTTTATATAGATTACGACATAATAAGGGGTTATTAAATTCATTTATTTAATGTTATAATTCTTTATTGATGTTATTAATGTCATTTTAATGAAGAGTGTCACAATTGACACTAATGGATGTTTTTTGAATATAATATTTTATGAAATTATTTTAAAATAATAAAATCCTAAATAAGGATGAATGGGATAATTAATGGTCTAAAATATCATAAAATGACCATTTAATGTTTAATTAAAACCTTATAGTTAAAACTTTAACCTTTTAATATCAAATTTTTTTACCATAGTTTAAATTAAAATAGGATAACTAAGAGTTATTCAAAATTCTATGATTTAAAATTAAAAAAACATGACAAAAACCTATTGGTTGATTGGATTACCAACATATACTCATTATACAAGACTCTCTTTACATTTATAGGTCTTTTTATTGATATTTAATTTATTTTAAATTCAACTTTTGATAAATTCAAAAAGTTATTCTAACAATAATTATAAAATAAAACATCCTGATCTCATTTCACAACATTTATTCTCTTAGATAGACCGATGTAAAACACCAATATTTTATAGATATTTTTCCGGGTCATTTTAGGTATTATTTGGACAATAATTAGGTACTTTTTCTTTGTATTTTACCTTGGGGAGCATTTGGGTGAAAAATATTAATTTTGGAAGAAAAATGTGATTTATGCCATGGGTACACAGTTCTCCCAAACCATTCACCCTAGCATTGAAAACTGTGATACCAATGATAGATATATTTTTCATAGATGGATCCTAGTTGATCATATATTGAACCCTAAAAGTTGAAACCACGAACCCCATTGAAATGGTGCATAGTTAGGGTACACAATATGAGAAAACAATATGCCTCTACCTTTAAAACCTTGTACGAGAATTAATTTAACCAAAAAATTAGATTTTTTATTATATGAAGCCCCATAAAAACTAAAAATTTGCCGACATTCAACCATAAACTCTATCTCATTATTATTTATTTTCTTGAATAGATTTTAATCCTTCTTGACCTCTTTTCCTAGAGTATCCATGGGAAGATAGAGATCTACAACCCTCCTGATAAGAGGATCAAATCCCATGTACTTTCTTTCTTCCCTTTAATATCTCCCATATCTTTTATAATGAAAATATACACATTTTTTGTTGGATTTTCATCTATATTTATGGGATTGTTATTCATATGATCATTAATCTATGTTTAAGTTCTCGATATTTTTCTAGGTCGTTATTTTTCTCAAATTTGGGATTTCTATTGGTGAGCATTATCCATCAATAATAAGGTAGGTTTTCTATATTTTAAATCATGTGGTTTTTAGTTTTATTAAATCTATTTAATTGTATAATAATGTTTTGGATTAGAAATTCAATTTTCCAACGTTAAATATATTTTTGGGTGGAATAGTAAATTTAGGGATTTGTGAAATTGAAAATATTGTATTGAAATAATTAATATAAAAATTGATTATGGGATATTGATATTATTGAATTGAGATAATAAATGGTTGATTTAATTTTTGATATTAATATTATTGAATTGAGAAAATTATATTTTGAATTAATTATTTAATATTTTTATTTTGAATAGAGGTAATTAATTTTAGAAATATTATGATTACAAAAGGAAATAATTCATTTTGGAATTTTTGCAAGATATTGGGATTTTAGATTTATTAATTAATATTTTAATGAATTTATGAAAAATGGTGTTTATATTTAATTTATAAATTGTTTAATTAAAATATGATTTAATTAATAGTAGTGGCATGATTAATTGATTTTTCAGTTAATTTGTGATATTTATAATATTAATTAATCGTTTAATTAATTAATGGTATTTTTATGATTAACTAATTGTTAAATTAATTTAGAAATAATTTTTTTAATTAATTTTTAATTAATCATTGAAACAGTGAATGGAAACATGGTCCTTCACTTAAGAAAATAATAATGGTAACATGGCCACTCAATTGTTGAAAGGTTATTGGTAAAATGGTCGTTAACTTATGTAAACAAGATTCATAACACCATTATTCGATTATGAAAATGGTTAATTGTGACATGGTCATTCACATAAGAAAATAAGAATGGTAACATGGACATTCAATTATGATATGATGGTAATTCACTTATGAGATTATGAATGGTGACATCTAAATTCAAATGTGAATTACGATTATGAATGGTGACATGCACATTCAGACATGTGACGTCCCATGGGGATATCATAGACATTAGCACGATCTAAATAAGGTATTGATGTTCGGGTGTCATTGGGAACCTGGAAATTTTATGTGGTTAAATTGAATGCAATTAAGAACATGATAATTATTTACATATAAATGGTATTTATTTATTTATACAATTACATACACAACTATTGACTGTATATTATCATGGATGACATTGCTGGTGGCCTAATGAGTTTCACACAAACCCTACATGGGATACCAGATCGGTATCCGAATAGATTACATGATTTTTAGGATTGTTATTAGAAATGTCCCTATTTTAGATAGATTCTTTTGGATGGATCATGGATGGGGGAACTATACAGGGTTTAAGATCATCTTGGTAGTTATCTGTCTCTTTTCATTTGAGTCAAATTTTGACACATGGAATGTAATATTTCATGACATTTTTATTATTCTATTTTAACTTAGTATTTCTTGATTTAGTTATCATGAGATATTTCAATTGACTTGATTATGACATGTAATTTGGTTATTTTTCTTATTTATGATTGTGAACTAATCATAAAAAAGAGGATATAGTATCCCATTTTTGATATTATTCCCCCACTAATAGTCTATAACTTCTGGAATACAAGGAGGCATGCTTTAGGTCACATAGAGAACCAGATTGGGGTACTAGTGTCTGGTATGTGGATCAGGACGATATAAAATGGTATCAATGTATGTTTTATGTTCTTTTATATTATCGTACTATTTCGGAATTGCAAAAAGAAGAAAATTAAGAGCCATGTATTGATTAGGAGCTCAGACATAGGGGTAGATACCCAATGTATTGGGAAAACTGAAGTACCTATGGTGGGATTGTTGTTATTGATGTTGTTGTTAAAATTTATGTTATTTCAGTTTGGATGACTCACTTGTGGTTTCTTGTGATTTTTTTTAGTTTAAATTGATAACTGACTAATGGATCAATATAGAATGAGAATTGAGTAGTCATGCGTCATTATAGAAACTGAATATTATTATGTAACACAAATCATTTTTGGAATGCCTAAGGGAAAAATGTTGAGGGTAAGTTGTTGAACATGAACTCTTTTCCCTTGATTATGAAATTTAATTAATAATATTCCTAAAAAATGAATTTTTAAATTATGTTAGATTATAATACATGTTTTTCTAATTATAAAATTAATATGAAAATATTAATACCCATTAATAACTAAGACCTGAGTGTAGTATGGTTAATATTAGTGATAGAACTTCAGTTTTGACCATGTGGTAGGGTAGAGGGAAAAGACATTTTGTGACTAGTTCTGTAGATTCTCTTATAAAAATGTGTTATTATTGTGTAATTTTTCCAAATAAATGTCTTTGTAATTGTAGAAAATAGTCCTACATAATGAAATTTTTTAAGAGGTTGACCAGTGGAAAAGTCTAGGGAAAATCCATCCGTAGTAGAACATGAGAAACCAATAGCATCGGTTAACGAATTAAGGTGTAATTTCAAAGATAACGTTTCTTACTTATGGATTCTTATGTAAAGAGACCCATGGTGGGTTGTGAAATGAATATATGACCTTGAATATCCATTTCAGTTGTTTCACCCTTCGACATTTACAAGAGAGGGTGGACCTATGGGAGTTGTGTCCTAGGATGGGTCAATCTAGACTATACATGACCATTTGGAGACTCCTGTTGAGAATAAGTTCATTTAGTACACTTATATAGTATGAGGATAATTGAATTGTTGGTGGGACATTCTAGAATGGACTTGACAGGCGAAAGGTATGTTATGGATGGATTTATTGCAGATGTTTGTTGATCACTTCTATCAATAGATGTTAAGGCAGGAGCCAACAACTGAGTTCATGTGTTAGACTTAGAGAAGTATTTCCATGATAGGATATTCTATATTCTTTAAATATTATTGTTTTCAGCTCAATTTATGGTTTTTAATGAGACATATATAGAAAGGTATTCTTAGGATGGGTAAAAACGTCTATTTAAGTTTCATGTTAACATATTTTTTGTTAAAGAAGATTCATGATGTAGTGTAGTAGGGTCTCATAGTTGAGGATAACCTGAAGGTGGACTATAGTGAAAGAAAAATATATTCTTCTAGATGATCAAGAGTTAGGACTCCTTAGTGTATGAAATTTCACTATGATGTTTTTAACTATGGATGGAGCAGGAAGTGTACACAAAAGAAAAGATCAGTTACTTAGGATCATACCCAAAATTTATATCAGCAGTGTAGTATGTTGGTAAAATATTATAGATATTTTCTTGGATCGCCTGTCAGAATATGATCATATAGAAATTGGGGAATATGTCGATGTTCAATAAGAACCCATGATATATAAAAGATTATGGAGGTGTTAGAAAGAACCATGTTACTGAAGGGGATCATCTACACCATATAAGGATGGAAGCAGGATATCTACTAGCCATGGGGGTAGAATAAGTATGCATGTAGTTTTTGGTCATTAGATCATGTATCAATACAGTAGTGCTAATTAGGGGACTCAAGCAGTATTTCAATGAAGAGGGGTAGGACAGTTGCATGCAGTTGAACATACACTATTGTTTAACGGTTCTAAACCATTGATACTTTGAGATAATATTCTATATTTTATATATTATCATATTCCTTATATTATATTTTTTTCTCTCATTACATTATTTCTTCATAACATGTCAATGGTTTTATCCTGGTGGTGGTTTTCTTGAGAAGAGTTATAATGAAGGATACACCATTTGGAGTATAGTCTACAAACATCTACTATTGCAATTAATTATCTCTTGAAGTTGGGGTAAATTATTTAAGGTGATATCCTTGTGTTATTAATATTTAATAATTCAACATTATTATGTGTATAAATTTTTTACTAGCGTACTATGATCACAATCATTTTTATCATAGTCGTGTCAATTTTATTTTTATTTAAGTTCATAACTATTTCAGTCATAGAGAATGGGATATTCAGGAAGGCCGTGTAGGGACAATTACTCAGCAAATTAGAGAGATAACATACCAATAATCAATTCTTTTATTGAATAAAGAATGTGTATAGAATTATGTTATTTCACCAGTAATGGATCGGTTTATGTATATGTTTCTTGGAGAAATCTCAATGCTGACACTTGAGAGAGATTTGGAATCTACTAATGAGCACATATCGGGGACTGATACCGTTTCTATTTCACTATAAAAAGTGATTCCTTTAGCGCTTCAAGATTTCACATCTCATCTAGAATAATTGGAGTATAAGGATTTATCCTCTTGAGTACATCACCTTGGGGACCACCAGGGTTTTTTTCCAATAAGGCTGACAAGACTCTGTACATTTCTATTAATTAACAGATGTTTAACCATATAAAAGTAAATAAATGGTATTATCTTCCATGTATCAATTATTTATTTGACCAGTTGATAGGATCCTTTTTTTCTAAATTATTCCCTTCAGATTCGAGAATCATTAGTTGAGAGTACAAGATACTAACATAACAAGGAATAATTACAGAAGAATGTATGACCTCTATGAGTTCATTTCAATGCTATTTGGATTGGAAGATGAATTAGAAGTGTCTTTGTGAATGATTAAGAAAATCAGTCATTCGTACTTATATTAGCATATGGTTGTGTTTTTAATGGAATCTCTCCGTACTCCAAAAATCATGATGATCACACCCAACTTTTTTACAACATCTTTAGTAGTATAAGAGATAATTTTTATATGCCATGCTACATAAGATTAAATTTTTTATTACATATGTTCACTTCATGGGTCACATAAGATAGGAGGAATGTGTGTTAGTGGTCCCATATATGCTTCATGTAGTGATTTCTTGGGATAATCGCAAGAACATATTCTATATTCAATTATCTCTCTTGTTTGAAGGATATTATCAAATATTCATCTCAAACTTTTCCTATTTCAATTTTCCAATTTATAAATTTAATAAGAATGGGATAAATTTTTAATAGTTAGAATCTTATGAAAATACCTTATAGGTGAAAAATAAGAATTATAAATATGCACCTATATTGATCCTAAATGAACTATTTGAGAATTATATATTGTATTATGAGTCATTTTGAATTGTACAGAAAGCAATGTTAATTCCAAAAGATCAATTTGTGGTCTACGGGTCTCAGTAGTTGTTTCCACATGAAAGGAACTACCCTAAACAAGACCTTGATTTCGAATAAGTTATTTATGTCATAATGTTTAGGCATTATTATATGTTGGATGAGAAGTTTACTTTGTATACATATCATAAGACTCTGAATTATATCATTTTGTAGTGAGATTTGAATTTTTGGCAGTAGAGGTGGTTTGAGTATTTGTAGTTATTTTATGTTAAGAGAGAATATAAAATCAAGAAATGAAACATTTTTTTCGATTCTCTATGAAGAAATACGTATACATAGATATTTCAGGTGTCTAGTGATAAGTAGATGATAACGAGCTTACTACACCAGTTTCATGGTGTGGTTTGGGAGAGTTAGGGGCAGAAGACACTCTTATTAGTTTCTTCCGATACAGAACATTTAATATCGGTAAAAGATAGAACCTACAAGTATCCCAAATGCATGAACTTGAGGTAAATACTTGATGGTCAGTTGACACCTTCTGATTAGTCCATATATAATAATGAGATCATCATTTTCATGAATTGGGTTTTTGTTAATATGAGAATACAGTTACAGTTGATGCTTGAATTTCATACCACAAAGTGGGCGGTGAATCTAGGAGTGGCCTAAGTGTATTGTGACCTACATTGATAGTTATTGTGGAAGATCAAGAATAAGTAGATAACAAGTTTTGTGACATAATGATAAACTTATCAGCAAAGGAATGCATATAATTGATGACCCGGAGGTTTTCTACAAAATTTAACCATTTCACATTAGAAGTTGGACAATGTGACCAAGGATTTTTTTTGTGATTATCCCATTTAATCCTCGGAATAAGGATTTTATTTGGGTGATAGTGGAGTGACTAATAAGTTAAGACATTTCATGCCTATATTGGTGACTTTTTTAGTGGAACATCTAGGTTATTTGTATGTTTGAGAAATATTTTATTTGCATGGGGTTCCACAAAATATTGATTAATATTGTTATTCATGATTTACTTCATGCAACTATTGGTCATACAAATGGATCTTGGCACATAGGTTTCATTGTATATGACATTCCACCATCAGCCCGATGGGATGATCGAGCATAGTATTTTGGTGCATGCAGATATGTATCAAGAATGTGTCTTATTCTGTGGTGGATCTTGGTAGAAGAACCTAACGTTCATCAATTTATCCAATAACATTAATAATGAGGCCATGATATAGATGGAACCATATTAGGTAGTTTATGGTAGGCCATGACAATCATCTCTATGCTAGATGGCGGTAGGTTAGTCGTAGTTATTTGGACTCAGTCTCGTGCATGATATATTAGAGGCAATTCTTCATATTTTAAAGAATCATTCTATGGATCAGTATATATAAAAGAAATATGTAAATAGATGATGATGGACAATAAATTGTATAGAGGGTGATAGTGAGTTTCTTCAAGTGTATCCAAGTTTGTTTACTACATGATACACATTCATGGAAATATGGACCATGGTTTGTTAGGCCATTTGGGGTTCTAGATAGAATCAGGATGGTGACATACCAATTGGATCCTTGCCTTGAGATATTGTTCTATGAATGAAATTTTCTAGGTGTCACAACTTCAATGGTATCACCTAGACTCTTCTTATGTGATATAGGTAGATGATGTTGATATTGAGATAGATGCATCCTTTCAAGAGAATCTGATATGTGTGTCTGATCACAATGGGAAATTTTTGTGGGGAAAGAAAATGTTGATAGTTCAAATATTGTGGTATCATGGGTGTGTTTGGGTGGATAAATTGGAGATAGAAAATGAAATGGGGCCTCAATGGAGTCATATTATTGTCTTAGAATCATGAGACACGTGGATGTACATCTCATGTATGTGTTGTTAGAATATGGGGAGATTATCAAAACTGGCCTTTTTGAGATGTTTGGACTCATTTTATAGTACACTTTTGTCTATTTTTGAGTAATTTTTCCTTGTATTTTGCCATGGGGTGTGTTTGGGTGAAAATTGGTGATTTAAAAAATGATGGAAATTCATGGTTGGCACAACGTTTTCCCAAGACATTTTACTTGGACCAAAATATCATTCCACACTGTATAGATATTTTTTTTCTGAGCTTGTGCATGATTGGACATACTCTTCATCCTAAAAGTTTAATTCTTGCAACCTCCCCTTAGATATAGCACATAATTATGGCCCACAGATAGAGAAAACTATGTGCCACTTCCACGAATACTATGTGTCAGAATTAATTAAATATAAAAAATAGATTTTTAATTACCCAAACGCCCACATTTACCAAAAATTAACAATTATTAGACCTAAGGATCTCTTATTCAATTTCTATGGATCCATGAAAGGATCAATGCATTCCTAACCTCCGTTTTTGGTAAATCATGTAGTATATTGATGATCTGTACCCCTATTAGAATGAAGATCTAATCCTTTGTGGTTTCATTATTTTCTCTAATCTCTTTGTGAAATTTTAATGGGAATATATCCTAGATTTTGGTTTGATATAGATCTATTATTATAGATCAATATATAGAATTTGGGGATTTAGATTTATATGATCTTGAATTTGGTTTTACGACCCATGTCACGACCCATGATCGGATTCCATGAAAACTCACATCTAGCCCAATTCAAGGTATTTACAAAAGTGAATTCCCTTATCCCCGTAGGCTAGAAACTGGTTCCTAGGTTTCAAAATATGACTTTGGAATGATTTTTCCTATTAGATAGTCATAAACAACAAATAATAAGAAACAAAAAATTACTTGATAATCGTAACCAAACATGGTAAAATAATTCTAAAATTAAAGGATAAAAATATTAAAAAACCCAAAAGGACTTCAATAAAAAGGTAAAAATTTCATTATCCCAAAATCCTCCATGTAATAAGTGGATCATCATCATCAAGCCAGCACCACCAAAACTTAAAATTGGTACAACACTAGAAACATGATCTACCATAAGCATGACACATTGTGCCTTTTCCTGAGTTATATATACAAAATTCTACAAAAAACCAAAAAGATTTTATAGGGAGTGAGAAAAATCCTAGTATGATTCCTACCTAGAAAAATATTCCATGCCAAATAATTATAAGGAAATAAAACATAAATTTTTTATAAAAAGTGAATATATCTCTTTTATAAGAAAACATTTTCAATGGGAAGAAACATGTATGTATTTTAATGTAACAATAAATGTGAAATATATGATGATGGAATGTATAATTTATCAATAGTGAACTGTGTTATGAGAAACCCACATAGTAACAATCTAAAATTGGTAATAGAAACATCAATTCTTAGTGAAATGTGGTGTATCAACCACAACCAATAACATCCCCAAGAATGAGCTACTAGAGATGAGTCTATCAAATGTTCTAGTGGTATCAAATCATATTCGTTCTTTTTTAATTATTGTAATTGTAAATCCTACAAAACTAATCTACGATTTTCCCCTTCTTAGTCAACTATAATCAATACGCTATAAGAATCTGATCTTTTTACTTCTGAGTCACTATTGTAATAGTTTAAGTAATCCACCTAGGTACCCAGGATTCCAATTTGTTCTCAATTCCCATTTATCATGTATTAGATATATCCCCACATTCGCATGAAAACCAAATATCTTCCAATACACAAATTGAAACACCATTTTTCATTAGAAAAACCTCTTTTTTAAATTCGCACGCACACAGAATCCATATTAAAACATGTTTCGCACAACTTGCCCAATTTATTAATCCACTCTCTTGATTTATTAAACACATTTAAAAAACTATAATGTATAGAAAATGAAATAAAAATAATTTCATTTAGAAGAAACTTTAAATTTGTACTCATCTTATAACCTTTCAAAAAAACTATTCATACCACACATATAAATATAAAAAACATCAAAAAAGTACCACAAAGAAGCATAGAAAAAAATAACCATTTTCCATTAAACAAACAATAATCATTACATATGTATTCTAAAATACAATCAAATCACATTTATTACCACATATGTCAACCATATAAAACATTTATAAACTCAATCAAGAAAACTAAAATCTTCCAATAATCTAAAAGATTGGAACTACATACCTAAAGTCTATAGTATTGGAAAATCACTGTCAAACCACAACCAAACAACCAAGGGGGGCTATGAAGGAAATATTGAACAAAAACACCAATATTGAGCTCTAATAACCAGTATTTAACCGCAAATAGGTCAACCAACAAGATAGATATACGAAACCCTGAGAATAGATATGGGAAACCCTATAAAAGAGAAGAAATCATGATTGTAAGCCACTAACTCAAAGGTTTCATGATGAAAAACAACCGAAATCATCTCAAAAAATGGATATCCAAGGGAGAAATGAGGAGGGTTAGAGGTTATGAGGGATGTAAATCCAAATTGGGAAGAAAAATGGGTGGATTTGGGGTTGAATCTGAAAAGGGAAAAAGGTAAAACCACAAATTTTAATGATCTGGATTGGATGCATGGTTTTTCATCATGGGTTTTGAATCCATGCATCAACCATGTTACCCTCACTATATGATATTCACATAATCAATGATTAACAAACATGGTTTTAAAAACTATATTCAAACTGTTCAGTTTCCAACTGTCAAAAAAATCCAAATGGTAGCATAGTTTCTTGGGAAAGGATCCCAGTTTCCCCAAACCATGCACAAACCATACACCACCATTTATAAACCGAAATAATAACATTTATAACTAAAACACCTATTATAAGTCAAGGATGAACATATTATTAATATTAAATAGATTTATATATTAAAATAAAAATTCAAATGTGACAATTCTTCCAACCATGAACCCTTTTCGTCACCAGAATGTCGACCAGAATCATGATCAATGAATAAAAACATATATTCTTCATCAACCTAAGAATTTATCTCCCATGTATCATGAAAATCACTGCCATTCATTCAATTAACTCAAAACATTGGAATAGACATCCCTTAAAGAACTTTATCTAGGGATCTACATTCAGTATCGGACATTCAAGCATTGTCAAATCCAGAAACAACTAAAATTCTTACCAATTCAACACACAAGATGAGTTTATGATATACTTTTTCAACTAAGATACTTGAAACTCATCCTGAATCTAAATCAACTATGAAGGAAAATCAAACCATCTTGCCACCATACCATTCGATCTGGTAATCTCAAAAGTTAAAACATTCCTCTTTGTTAAATTATATTACATACCCAAATGATGATCAAACAGGTGGGTTGTACATCACAAACACCGATAAACCTTCAGAAAATACCAATAAATAGTACCTATGAATGGAATTGGACCTATAGAGACTATGAGTTTTCAATTACTTTTATCCTTTCAACATGAAATTCTCAAATGTCTCCTCCAATAGGATGGGTCCATGTAGTAAGGCCTCTCCCACCTCATCCAAACAGAAAGGCAATAAAAAAGGATGAACATAAAGATAATCAAAATGATCCATTAGATTCAAGTATTTGTGACTATTATTATATGAAAACCTAACCAATCCTAAATGTATATCCCACAACCCACCGAAATCCATCACACATGCATGGAGAATGTATTCTAACATGTTTTTAGGACACTCTATCTAATAATATATTTGAGGACAATATATCATACTCAACTAAACATTTGACCTCATTGACTTCTGAAGGACTTCCATAAACAATGAGGTGAAATGGGGGTCCCTATAAGAAACAATTGTTGACAGAACACCGGGAAGAATCAGAACCTCCCAAACATACAACTCAACAAACTCATCCACATTAGGTGAATTCTTAATTAGAATAAGAGGGGATTATTTGATAAAATGATCAATAAAAAAAATGCAATTCTTACCTCATGGTGTTCGAGACATGCCAAAAATAAATTCCATGGTGATCTTGTACCACTGAAAAGTTGGAATGGGTTGTGGATGAATAAAACTAAAGGGCCTTTTTTAATCTTCCTTAACCATTGGTCTTGTATAATAGCACAATATGATGTAAACTACTTCCCACCTCATTCCATTCCTCTAAAATCGCCGACACAGATTATTGTACATCTTAGTAGCACCTGGATGAAGGTCCCACGGAGTCGTATGGCTATCCAACATCACCATACTATTCAATGAAAATGGCCCCTCAATGCGAACATTGAGGCAGAAATCTCCCCGGTGAGACAATGAACAATATAAATGAATCTATAGACCATTCAGAGACATCATTGAACACTATAAAAAGTCCTGACCTGGCTACTCCCGCTGAATATTCTCAAATAGAGAATGTCTCATCTACATGCTAGCCAAGAATTCACCACCACTATGTTCCTTGGTCTCCATTTAAATCTAAAAAAAGATACCCAACAAATCCCAGACATCATAGGACACTTTTAAATCTTGATTATATACCTTTCTGCTCAATCAATCTTCCAAAACATTCCCTTTAACCATAGAATATGTTATATAGAGATCAAACTCCTAAAGGTACTCAACCAAATGATACTGCCTTAGATGCATATATTTATTGCACAAAACATATTCTATGATCTTATTTTTAGAAATAACCATTTATTTCTCCCCAAAAAGATAATTCACCAATTATTCAAGGCATTAATCAGTACACCTAACTCTGGATCATGGGTTAGGTAATTCTTCTCATGTGTCTGAAGATAGAGAAAATTATAATCTACCACTAGACCATTATGCATCATCACATAACCCAGATCCATTCTGTGGTGTCAAAATACACCGCACATCCTTTTACATTATTTATAAAGATCAAAACAGTAGTTGGGGTCAACCATCAATTATTCTCATCAAAGTATTTCTTACACTCTTGGATACAATAAAACATTACACCCTTCTAGGAGAGTTCTATCATAAAATAACAATACCACGATAATTCCAAAAAAAACTCATGTAATACCCTGCCATGCCGAAAAATATTCTGATCTCAAACACATTATTCATTTTTTCCCATGACATAACTACACTATTCTTCTTCAGGGTCTATCGAATGGACTCATTCCAAAATCAATTGAACCTGAAACATCGCCTCTCTAATCGAGATGGTTCACTTGGAAAACATGGCATTATGATGATGATACTGAAGGGTTACCAACACAATTCTCAAATTCCTCCCATGATTGTTCTCATTTTCTGAATAAACTAGGATTTTATCCATGAATTCCACAATATTGGAATCAAGATATTGGTGGAATACCTTGTTCTTATGTTCCATAAAGACCATTAGTGCATTTTCCAACCCAAAAGCCATGACAAAATACTCAATGTGGACATACCTACATTGGAATGTTTTATTGGGACATCCACCTCACAAATAATGAATTGGTGAAAGCCAAAACAAAACCCAATTTTAGATTACCAATTTCTCCCATTAAGGTGATAAAAATGGTCACCAATATGGAGAACGGAGTATATGTTATTTTTGGTCAACTTATTCATCTTCTAGAAATCAAGGAATAATAGGATATATGGATGTAATTTTTTATGAACAGAACTAGGGTGACCCATGGTTAGTGACTCATATGAATGAATCCTTTGGATTACAAATTTTTCATTTGTACCTTTAATTCGGTCAACTCAATGGGGTACATATGATATGAGAGAATAGATCTTGGTTGTGTTCTCAATGCCGAATCGATAGACATATTCACATCACATTATTATGGGAAACCTAAAAAATACAAAAGATACCCATATTGAAACTCATCCATGATAAGAGGTAATCTACCCTAGAAGAGTTACTATCATTCTCCAATGTAGGTGATGATAACTAAAAAACATTATTGACTATTTATATAAATATAGGTCCAATACATCCCAACCGCAGATCCCATTCACCATGAAAATCTTGGGTACTGAGATCATGTCACATAAAACACTCACACTACCTATTGTTATCAATCATTTCATGAAAATGAATGATTTAATTCATACTATATATCATACCCAATAGGTCGATCTAGAAAAAAAAATACAACCCTAGTTCGGCCCATGACTCAGTGAGTTCACAAGAAAGAATCATGAACCCCCTCACTCTCTCTATACCAAGGAACATTACCAAAACCATCCCATATGAAAAAATCATAGTTGGAAACATTAACACATCAAAATGATTATCAGAAATAATCGATGTTGAAGCACTTATATCAAACATAAAAATATGTAAATGTGTTGAAATATATATTGTATCTCAAAATGTCACAGGTCTTGCATCTGGTTTTACTGGTGCTTCATCCAATGAATGAAGCTTCATATTCTCAAATTGAGCATGTGAATTACCACTATACTATGGTTCTTACTCGAATAGAAACTTACTATAATAAGACACAACTTCTCTTCCCCAACCTCCAAACTGAGAACCCACTAGACTAGATGACTCTGACTTGGATAACATCCCCCTAGAATCCATTGAACCTACACAACTATGTTAAGAATATGTACACCTAAAAACCACTAAAAGTGTCCCATAACTCCCCATAAGTGACAAGGTCTATGTAATGGCTTGGGTTTTTGGGGTCCATTACTTGGTAAAAATATGATGTTTGAGGTGTTCTGGGTGGTCTGGAAGGCCATCCCTCTTTTCGATGACTCCTAGAAGTAGCGTTGGCCTACTGACAGCCTTGTCCTACCGGTATATCTAACCTACCGGTGACCTTGGGGTAACGGTAGCTCTCGGGTACTGGTGTCTCTTGGCTATCGGTGGCTCTTAGTTACCAGTGGCTCTCGGCTACCGGTGGCTCTCCGTTATCAGTGGCTCTCGACTACCGGTGGAGCTTGGATACCAGTAGCTATCACCAAACAGTAGCTGTGATCCACCTGTAGTAGTCACCTACCAGTCGCTCTCGGCTACCGGTAGCTGCTGCCAACTGGTGGCTCTCGACTACCGGTATCTCTCGCTTACCCCAACGGGTTTTCCAGTAGAACCTTCTTTTTGCGCAAATTGGTTTTTAAACCATTTTTTGACCCCTTTAAGCACGTTTTTAAATCCATTAATGGAATTTAATGGCATTTAAATTAAATGATTGGTGAGGTACCCTCCTTAAATGAAGGACTATGTGGTGTGAATCGGTTTAAACTGCCCCGAATGGCGGGGACGTTTTTAAGTGGTGTGTGGGGTGTCCCAGCTGCGTGGTCAACCCACGATCCTGCTTCTTACGCGGTTTCGAGTTTTTCATTCTGCATCCTAACCATCCCAGGAATGTTTTATCTCAGCCTTTATAACCTAAAAGGCTTCTCCATACATTTCATTTTCTCTATCACCCAATGCTTGGAGTACCCTTACTCCCGATGAGTTATAACCCCTCGATGTTTTCCTTGATCGTATTCTGTGGACTTACTGTTACTCAAGAGAGGAATTAACGTCAATCCATGATCCATCAGGTCAGGATTTTCCCCTATCACCTCTCGTTTCTGTATATCATGAGGGGTGGACATGCCTTTTTCTCTATGGAAATTGACTAAACCCAACTTAATGAAGATAACGAATGGACCTTTAAAGAAATAAAGGGGTTGTGATCTTTTTCCTACTGTGCTCTTTAATTGTTGATGTGTGTTGTGAATTATATGGGCCTATGCTCACTGAAAATCATGGTCGTTGCTAGTCTTTCTATGTGAACTAATGAACCTCGGTGTTCCAGGATGTTTAAATAACTGTAACATGGAATTGGTTTATTACGTATACTCGGTTAAATAAATTGAAAGCACTAGGATTAACCCTTTTTGTGATAACCCTGGTTAATGCACAATGGAATTGAAACCATTAAGTCTGTTAAATTTTTAAATCCAAAAATACATGCATGGGCCTGCCTTTTGTTGGTGGTAGTGGTTTGGTTGTTTTTCATTCATGGGCCAATCATGGGTGACTTTATTTTTTTCTTGGATGGGATCCCCGGTTGTTATACATTCGCATGTGGTGAATCTGAGACAGTTTAGTTACTCTGCTTATATCATGAATTGGGGTGGAATTTTCTGTTGATGAGAAACCAATGGCTTCTAGAGTTTAAGGGCATGGGGTTGTGCCTCAGGTTTGTTTTGTTTCCAGTACTTTTAGGGATCTCACTTGATCCCTATTTGTTGGGACTTCAACAGAGAACCGGGTGTGAATGCTTAAATTACCTAATGTTTTTTCTTTCGACCAATTTTGTTGTTTCACTTGTGAATGTGCCTATTAGTTACCCAGTAGTGAAGAGATTAACTCATTCTAAACTATTATGATTTATAACATGAATAGGGGAATAGTGAACTGTTTGTTTTGTGCATGTATTATGAGCTAGTAGTACATGTTTACTAGCTTGTATCTATTTGAGGAGCCGTAGGTTGGGCTGTGTGTTGGTATATATATGTATTATTGTATGTTTTGTGTTTATTCGCACCCCACCTGCATTGGGAACTTAGTTTTGGACACCCCTTTTCATGGAGAAGGGTGTTTCCCCTTGTTACTCTCCTTCCTGGTCCCTCTTCCCTCGACTGTGATGGATGGAGGCGACTATAGAACCAAGATTCTTTGGGTAGGTTTTGATTGGTGTGTTATTAGCCCAGGTGTTTTCGGGAAGAGGTTCTGGTTATGGTTTGTTTTCCCATGTGACTTCAGGATGAGGACCAGGTATTCTCGGGTTGGGATGTGTGGTTGTGAGGCCCAGGTGTGTGCGTTTAGGAAGAGCGTGGTAGCGTCAGGACGTTTTACGTTACAGATGATCAGTTAACTAGTGGGGGAAATGGTGGTTAGGGGTACCCAAATGTTTTGTTCTTTTACTATTACCATACTACTAGTGTTGTTTGGTGAGCATTGCGTGTGAGGGGGGATGGATAGACTCCTTGATAGATGTTGATTTCTCTACATGTCATGGGACTTTTGTAACTCTCCCCACTTTTGCATGAAAGCTATAGGTTTTTTCTACTGAGTATTCATTGTATGCTCACCCTACGTTTACCTTCATGTAGTTAGGAGGACTTCAGTGGTTGTGTGGGACATTACTAGTCTGGATGTTGGAGTTGCTGTTGGTTGTTGTTGTTTTCTACTTTGCCTTTTCTTTTCCTCTTAGTTTTTAATTTGGAGTTCTTGTACCTTGTTAAGTATTCTTATTAAAACATGCATGTAGTTTGGTTTTCATTGATTTTTCTATACTTGGTAGTGTTTGGTGTGGATTAATTCTTTCTCCCAATATTGGTTAACTAAAAAGGGTAATGCCTCCCATATTGTTAAAATGTTACACCCTTGGTGATAGTCTCCACTTCGGGGCCTACTAGAGGTGGGACTCGGCGGTCATTATCTCGTCTTCGACTTGAAGAAGGAAGGGAAGGGGCTTTTCCCACCCCTTCCATCATCTTGCTGATGGTGGGTAATGACATAATGGTATCAAAGGCGAGGTTGAGGGATATGATGGAGTCTAGAGTTAGGCACAGTGAAGATCGCATTTCATGGTAGGGCAACAATGTTAGGTGATCATAGTTCGTGAAATAGGCCATGGAGGACCGGCTAGGACATGGGATTTTAGGGCCCCCCGTGATCCGATGCGAGGAATATGAGCTTATCAAACAACCAAGTGAGACTACCTTTATTGCAGGGTAGAGACCCTAGGTAAGGGAAATGAATCATACTGATTGTGTGTTTATTTTATTTGGGACACCTTGGGAAGAAAAATTTAATAATAATAATAATAATAATAATTCCCTTGCTAATAGGGATTTGGAAATCTTTGTATACCTTGCAGCTATGGAACCTATAAGTTATCCACAAGAAACCCGAACGGTTGAGGCCCAACGGATTGAGAAAGTTGACCAGAAGAAGGTTGACCGGGATGAGGAGGATGACTTGTGGCAGAGGATCCTATGCTCCTTCCAGTGACAAACCCTCAAGAAGTACGAGGGTAACATTTCTGAATCAGAAATAGAGGGATGACTCAAGGATATAGCAATAAACTTCTATTTAATCCATGATATGAGGTAGTAATGTGTTCCATTGGCCATAATTCAGCTATGTGGAGAAGCACATCAGTGGTTGAAATGTTTCCTGGGAGAGAAAACAGAGGCAGAGGATTCACGGGCTAGTTTCGAGATGGAATTTCTTGAGGAGTTCCTCTCCTCTACAGAGAAGGATGATAAGAGATAGGAGTTTCTCTACCTTCAGCAGGGAAGCATATCAGTGAGGGATCTAGGGATCAAGTTCACAGATATCTTTCACTTTTCCCTAGATCTCTTTCCAGATGAGGATTCTCGGGAAAGATGGTTAGAGGAGGAACTTCATCCTTCACTTCAGTACACAGTCACTCCCTTCACTCTTGCAACATAACTAGTTGTACAGAAGAATGTCGATATAGTAGATAGGATGCACTCGAATGGAGGCAAACCATGAGAAGGTAACCAGCTATGTTCATCATAGGGTAAGACAATCAATACCACGTCCCCAATGACAGTGCCTTTCGGGTTTTGACAAGCAGTGTTTAGGCCTCATAAGTTCCAATCCCGAGCATATGGCCCTCACCCTTTTCCACAGGGTTGGGACTGAAGTGTTTCTGTTGAGGAATTTTCAAGAACATCTAGAGCAGGTGTCCGACTCGAGCTCCACAATGTGGAAGTGGGTAGTTTCAGCACCCACCTCAGCAGTATCCATTGTCGGTAAGGCCTTTCCAGCAGTCGCAGCAGCAGGCCCCTGGACCTCTGAGGGGCGACCATGCGAGAGGAGATCGAAACCAGGGTGCTCCTTAGGGTCCTCGACCTAGGCATGGTCGGGGAGGTGGTCGACAACATCAAGGCAGAGGAGCTGGGCATGGACAGTTGCACTCCCCATAGTTAGTAGCTTCGACAGGACTAGAGGTTGTTCGAGGTTCGATCAGTTTATTCAGCACTCTTTTTTATACCTTGTTTGATTTGGGAGCATCGCAATCCTTCGTTATGCCCGAATTATCCCATGCTTTGTGTCTGGATGATGATAGAATATTTGTGCCCCTAGTGTTGAGAACACCAGTTGGGGGTCAGACCAACGTATCTTACTTCTTCTGGGGGTGTAGACTATTGTTGGGATTTCATCAGTCCAGTAGAGTCCTACTTTCATTCCATATGCATCAATACGATGTCATTATATGCATCTTCTGGTTATTCTTAGTGCATGCCATCATCGACTGCTATCCGACAATGATTTAATTCTCCAACAAGGAAGGATGGTGCGTGGCTTTTGTTGGGGAGCAGAGTTATCAGGAGGGGAGTCGACACATGAATCCACTCTGTTCTATGCTGAACGGGATGTCAGTATTGTCGTAGGATGTATGAATTATGGATTTCCTAGAAGTCGTAATATAATTCCCTAATGCCTTTCCTGACGAGGTTGGGACTCTACCCCCTCAACGTGACATTTAGTTTGGGATAGACATATAGCCTGGTGCCCACCCGATATCGATAGATCCTTATCGGATGACACCTTCTAAGTTGTAGGAGTTGCGGATTCAGATTGGCGATCTGATGGATAAGAGATTTGTTCAATCCAACATGTCATCGTGGGGTGCTCTAGTTTTGTTTGTAAAGATGGAAGATGGTAGTCTACAACTATGCATTGACTGCCGGAGGTTGAATCATGTGACGATCATGAATCGTTACCCCCTCATGAGGATAGACAATCTCTTCGACCAGCTAAGGGGAGCAGGATGCTTCTCTAAGATCGATCTACGGTATATATACAACCAGTTGAGTGTAAAGAAAAGTGATATCTCGATGATGGAGTTTAGGTGCATATATGGCCACATTGAGTTCATGGTCCTGACGTTTGGTGTTACAAACACACCATCTACATTCATGAATCTCATAAACTCTATTTTCCGAGTGTTTCTGGACCAGCTCGTTGTGGTTTTCATCGATGACATCCTTATCTACTCAAGATCAATCGAAGAGCATGTTGAACATCATTGGGTAGTTTTGGGAGTCCTTCGACACCACTATATTTATGGGAAACTATCTAAGTGCATGTTCTTAACATGAGAGGTACATTTCCTTAGAAATGTAGTGTATCATAGGGGTATAGCAGTTGATCCATCGAAGGTCAAGACAGTCGTTTCATGGGAAGCACCCAAGAACGTGGTGGAATTTCGTAGTTTCCTGGGTTTGGCAAGAAATTAACGGAGGTTTGTGCATGACTTTCTTGAGTTGCAGCTTCATTGACAGCTTTGACTAGGAAAGACCAGGCCTTCATGTGGAGCGACCGGTGCCAGACTACTTATGTCTACCTAAATGAGATGATGGTTAGTGCTCCAGCACTCAGATTACCAGAGGAAGGGGTGTTGTTTAAAGTGTTAAGTGATGCCTCTGGACTTGGGTTGGGATGTGAGCTGATGTAGCAGCGAGGAGTGTTCTCTTATGGGTCTATGCAGTTAAGTCCTCATGAACATAACTATGCCACCCACGATTTGGAGCTTGCATATGTGGTGTTAATATTTAATTTTTTGCCGCATTATCTCATCAAAGAGCACTTTGAGGTCTTCTCAGATCACAAGAGCTTGCGTTATATCTTTTCCCAGTGAGATATGATGTTGCAGCAGTGGATATGGGTTGAGTTCCACCAATATTACGACTTTGAGATCTCTTATACCGAGGGAAAGGGAAATGTTGAGACTGATGCCCTAGGCAGGAAATCACAGAAGGAAGTAGTTCGAAAATCTGCAGATGCTTGGAGAGCGATGGAAGTGTTAGCATCCTTGAATTTGGATGCAAGGGTGGAAGGTGGAAGAGGTTTACTGTTTTAGATGTCTGTAGTTCCCTCCTTAGTGGTGCAGGTGGAAGAGTCTTAGTGGGGGTACTCGGAGGAGGAAGTAATGCGGGATCGTGTTTATCAGGGAAATGCTCCTGAGGGATTGTTGGAGGATGGTCAACATCAGATGCTTTTCCGTGGAAGTCTTTTATTTCTAGAGATGGTGCGTAATGGTGTTCTCCGTGAGTTCCATGGATCAGCATTATCTGTACATAATGGGGTCTCAAAGATCTACCAAGGCCTGAGGAGAAAGTTTTGGTAGCCCAGCGTAATGTGGGTGGTGGCCGAGTTTGCGGCAAAGTGCCTCATGTGTCAGAAAGTAAATGTTGGAAAACATTTTCCTAGAGGACGGTTACAGCCGTTAGATGTTCCTGAGTGGAAGTGGGATGACATCTTGACGGACTTCGTCACAGGGCTACCCAATGCTCCAGGAGGCTATGATGCCATTTGGGTAGTGGTGGATCAGTTGAAAAAATCAGCACACTTATTGGAGATTAAGGAGTCGAGCCCGGTGATCACCTTAGCCCAGAGGTATGTTGATGAGGTGGTGCAATTGCACGGGATCTAAATATATATTTTCTCCGATCGATACATGCGGTTTGCCTCATGAGTTTGGAGTGGATTACAGCATGCCTTTGGCAACCAGCTATGCCTTAGCACTGCTTTCCACCCTCAGACAGATGGGCAAATAGAATGAATGATCCAGACATTGGAAGACATGATGCGGGCCATTGTTCTAGATTCTGGGGGATCATGGGTACGACACTTTCCTTTAGTGGAGTTTTGGTATAACAATAGATTCCACCCCACTATTGGTATGACACCGTTTAAGGCCTTGTATGGAAGGTCATGTCATTCACCCGTTTTCTGGACAAAGATTGGGGATGTAGCTGTTCTTGGGCCAAAAGTGGTGCAGGGAACCACTGAGAAGGTTCAACTGGTGCGTGAGAGGATGAAGGCAGCCCAGTACTGGAAGAAGTATTATGTTGATCATAGGATGAGGTCCATGGAGTACAAGGTTGGTAATCATGTGTTCCTGAAAGTTTCAACTTGATGTGGGCAGCGATGGTTTGGGAAGGGGAGTATGCTCTCCCCAAGGTTCATCGGACCTTTCGAGGTGTTGGGAGGAGTTGGTAATGTGGGGTATTAGGTGGCGATTCCACCTCGGTTGGAGAAAGTTCACAATGTTATTCACATCTCCCAGCTTCGTCGATATCTACATGATGACTCCCACGTCATCGATTGGAAAGAGTTATATGTCGAAGACGATGCAACCTTCATAGAATGACCAATCGAGATCGAGGATCATAAAGAGAAAGTGCTTCATGGATGAACCATCCCCTTGGTTCATGTGTTGAGGAGACATGGTGGCCTGGAAGACAACACTTGGGAGCGGGAGGCCCAGTTACGCATTCAGTACCAAGAGCTGTTTTCAATTCCTTATTTTTTTTGTTCTGATCCTTGATGAGATATTGTACCATGTGATTTAATATATGAAATGCTTGTTTTTATTAGCTATAAGATGATCTGTTTCCATGTTATCTCCGTGTGTGTATAAATGTGTGATGATGGAAAAACATGACTGCAAATCAAGATTCATTAATGTCGATGCGATTAAACTCGTGTGGGCGAGTCAGTGTCACCCTAATCGGATAATATCCTGACATATACAAGGGGACTCCCTAACTCATGTGTTGGACAATTTGATCCTTGTACTTATTGGGAATGTTTGTGGTTGATAAATCTTGGGGAGAGTATTGATGAGAAGTATCTTTAGAGGGTGGTTGTTTAGACCCCACATTTCTCCTTTCTGGGTTGTTCTTATATTCTCAGGGACGAGAATAGTTTGAGAAGTATCCGATGTAATGGCCCAGGTTTTTGGGGTCTATTACATTGTAAAAATATGATGTTTGAGGTGTTCTAGGTGGTCTAGAAGGCCATCCCACATCTCAGTGACTCCTAGTGGTAGCCTTGTCCTACCGATAGCCTCAACCTACAAGTATAACTAGCCTATTGGTGACCTTGGGGTACCAGTAGCTCCTGGGTACTGATAACTCTTGACTACTCGTAGCTCGCGGCTACCAGTCGCTCTTGGCTACAGGTAGCTCGCGGCTACCGGCCACTCTCGGCTATCGGTATATCTTGGATACCAGTCGCTCTCGGCTACCAGTGGCTCCTGGATACCAGTGGCTCTCGGATACCAGATGCTCTGGGCTACCGATATCTCTTGGCTACTAGTAGCTATCGCCAATGGGTAGCTCTCGGCTATCGATAGTTATCGCCAACCGGTAGCTCTCGGCTACCA
The DNA here is from genome assembly GCA_963277665.1 of Viscum album. Classification (NCBI taxonomy): domain Eukaryota; kingdom Viridiplantae; phylum Streptophyta; class Magnoliopsida; order Santalales; family Viscaceae; genus Viscum; species Viscum album. The sequence continues at coordinate 912,518,087 of OY728148.1, forward strand.
GTGGATGTCATCAACCGGTAGCTCTCCACTACTGGTGGTTGTCGCCAACATATAGATCTCAGCTACTGGTAGTTGCCGCCAACCGGTGGCTCTCGACTGCCTGTAGCTCTCTCCTAACCCCCATAGATTTTCTAACAGAGCCTCCTTTTTGCACAAATTGGTTTTTAAACCATGTTTTGACCCCTTTAAGCCTAATTTTAAAGTGATTAATGACCATTAATGGAATTTAAATTAAATGATTGGTGAGGTACCCTCCTTAAATGAAGGGCCAAGAGATGTGTGTCAGTTTAAACTGCCCTGAATGGCGGGGACCTTTTTATGAGGCGTGTGGGGTGTCTGAGCCGCGTGGTCAACCCACGATCCCGCATCTTACGTGGTTTCATGTTTTTATTTCCACATCCTAACCGTCCCTATAATGCTGTATATCACCCTTTATAACCTAAAAATCTTATCCCTACGTTTTTTTTCTATATCACCCTGCACTTGGAGTACCCTTCCTTCTGATGAGTTGTAACCCCTCGAAGTTTTCCTTGATCGCTTTCCATGGAGTTCCTGCTACTCACGCAAGGACTTAACGTCGAACCTTGATCCGTCAGGTATGGATTTTCTCCTTTCGTCTCTCGTTTCTGTGTATCATGAGGTGTGGGTCTGCCTTTGTCTCTATAGATATTGAAGAAACCCACCTTAATGAAGATAATGAACGGACCTTCAAATAATAAAATGTTGAGGTGTGATCAATGTCCTGCTATGCTCTTTTATTGTTGATGTGTGTTTTGAATTATAGGGGCCTATGCTCACTGAAAATCATCGTCCATGGTGGCCTTTCTCTGTGCACTAATGAACCTCGATGTTCCTAGATGTTTAAATAACCGTAACATGGAATTGGATAATTACGTATACTCGGTTAAATAAATTGAAAGCACCAGGATTAACCCTTTTTTATGATTACCCCGGTTAAAGCAAAATGGAACTAAAACCATTAAGTGTGTTAAATCTTTTAAATCTTAAAATACATGTGTGGGCCTACCTTTTGTTGGTTGTAGTGGTTTGGTTTTTTTTCCTTCATGGGCCGATTACGGGTGACTTTATGGTTTTATTGGATGGGATCCCCTATTGTTATACTTTCACTGGATGTAAATCTGAGGTTGTGGGGGTTACTCCACTTATATAACGAATTGGGGTGGAATCCTCTGTTGTTGAGAAACAATTGTCTTATGGAGTTTGGGGACATGGGGTTGTATCTCGGGGTAGTTTTGTTTCCAGTATATTGAGGGATCTCACTTCATCCCTAGTTGTTGTGACTTCACAAGAGAATCAGGTGTAATGCATAAATTACCTGATGTTTTTTTTCTTCAAATATTGTTGTTTCACCTGTGAATGTGCTTGTTAGTTTCCCAGTAGGGAAGAGATTAACTCATATTGAACTGTTATGAATGATAACTTTAATAGGGGAATGGGGAACTGTTTGTTGTGCTCCTGTTTTCTGAGGCAGCAGTGCTTGTGTACCTACTTGTATCTGTTTGAGGAGCCACAGGTTGGATTGTGTGTTGGTATATATATGTATAATTTTATTTTTTTATGTTTATTCGCACGCCACCCACATTGGGAACATAGTTTCGGACACCCCATTTCATAGGGAAGGGAGTTTCCCCCTAGTTTCACTCCTTATTTCTACCTCTTCCCTCGACTGTGATGGCTAAAGGTGACCTTACACCCAAGATTCTTTGGGTAGGTTTTGATTGGTGTTTTGTTATCCCAGGTGTTTTCAGGAAGAGGTTCTGATTATGGTTTGTTTTTTCAGGTGTCTTTGGGATAAGTCCTAGGAGTTTTGGGATTGGATGTGTAGTTGTGAGGCCTAGGTGTGTGCGGGTAGGGATGTGTGGTTGTGAGGCCCAGGTGTGTGTGGGTAGGAAGAGTGTAGTAGCCTCAAGACATTTTCAGTTAGGGATGACCAGCTAGCTAGTGGGGGAAATGGTGGTATGGGTTACCCAAATGTTTTTTCCTTGTACTATTACCTTACTGCTTGTGTTGTTTAGTGAGTGTGGCTGGTGAGGTGTGATGGATAGACTACTTGATAGATGTTGGTTTCTCTGCTTCTCATGGGACTTTAGTATGTATCCCCACATTTTCACGAGAGCTATAGGTTTTTTCTTACTGAGTATGCTTTGTATTCTCACTCTAAATTTACCTTCAGGTTTTCAGGAGGAAATCGAAGGTCGTGCGAGACCTTACTAATCTGGGCGTTGGAGTTGTTGTTGGTCACTGTTGTTTTCTGCTTCACCTTTTCTTTTCTTTTGGTTTGTAATTTGGAGTTCTTGTACCTTGTTTAATTTTATTATTAAAACTTGAATGTAGTTTGGTTTTCTTTGAGATTTCTATACTTGGTGGTGTTTGGTGTTGAGTCATTCTTTCTCCAAATATTGGTTAAATAAAAAAGGTAATGACTCCCATATTGTGAAAATGTGACACCTTTGGTGCTAGTCACCACTCCGGGGCCTACTGGAGGCAGAACTCGGAGGTCATTATCTCGTCTTCGACTTGAAGAAGGAAGTCTGGGGGCCATTGCCTCCCCTTCCATCGTGTTTTCGAAGGCGGGTCGTGATAGTTTAGGAGGAGATGTTCATGAATGTAAAATGGTCACATCCATCCCGTAATGATAGAACATGACTGAACCATCATAAAAATATGTGGATGTAGAAACATAGGACGGATGGCCTAAACTACAACATCCCATCATCCAATGTTCATCCTGCTTCAAATTTTTCTCAAATGAACATTCGCTTCCCCCAGGTGACAGTGATCAATAAAGGATATGTTGGTTACTACAACAGATCTCTACCATCGTAGCATTATCAACCACCTTAGTATAGGTAATATGTTTTATGAAAAAGTTGTAAGATGGGATATCTACCCAGAACCCCTTCTGGATTCTCTAATCCTTCATTTTCTCATTGGAAATGAGCTTGGGTGTATTACGAACAAACTTAACAAACCCAATATAATATTCAATCAAAGACTAGCCTCCCTAGATGTGCTCTATAAAATCTCGGGATCTAGAATGGTTAAATACCTCATGACAATATTTTTCATTATAAATGTCCTTCATTGATTCCCATCCCATATTATTTTTCCTCCAAGCAACACTTATAAGTATCACCACTTCTATCTATGACCACCAATCATTAATGATCCACATTTCACTCTACCCACCTCATAAGTATCAAGAAATATGTACATCCCCTCTATCATCTCAAGACACTCCTCTACTTGATGAGGTTATATTATAACTCATAAATAAGGAGGATGGTTCTTGAGGAACTCCATATCATTTTCCCCACCAATACTTAGTTTGGCTACTCTCTCTTGAGTAGGACCAAGGCCCACTCCTTTTCCAAAATCATGGATAACTAAAACTAATGTTACCACTATTCTTTGATCAATGGGGGAGGGATAAATCTCTATGGAATCTTCCCATGACTTAATAGGAACTCTCTATGGAAGCATTTTAATTGAACACGAAATAACAACATAGAAAAACATTAATATAACCATTATGAAATTTCTCAGTAACATCAAATTATACTAACACATCAATTATTTAAAATATAATCAAATTTATCATGATAGAAAGACCATACAAACTGCATTAACCCCACCCATTATATATATATATATATATCCACATTATTCTATATCACACCTGAAAGACAAGAATAATCAAATCCCAACATTTCTTGGTGACAAATTTCCTATTACAAGGTGTGTTTTCTAGGCACCCCACTTGTGACCAAAACCTCAAGCACTAAAATTCCATGATCTAGTATGTCCAACAACATTCCCAGATAACTTGACCCAAAAGGTCATAACCTGGATCTGATACAATTTTTTCATGAACCAGGATTGGAATCCATCCAAACACACATTTGGCCCAATTCATGTTATGGACCAAGTGAATTACAGATCCCCACATGCTGGAAACCAGTGCATCGGTGTCACCATCTGACTTTGTAATGGTTTAAACTTTTACACAATCATAAATTAGAAACAATTATAAATATACATGTGTGGATAATCATAACAAAACACGGTATAATAATTTTCAAAATTCATGGTTTACATCATTTAACAAAAACAAAAAAGAACTATAATGAAAATGTAATGATGACACTATCCAGAGATCCTCCATGTGACAAGAGGATCACAATCCTCAAGACGCCACTATAAACACCTACAAGAGGTGGGCAATAGAAACTAGATCCACCATCACTATGATACATCCTTCCATTAATTGGGTCATACATTACAAATTCCAATATGACCCAAATGTGTAAATAGGGTCTGATCCAATTCATAGTATGATTCCACCCAAAAAAATTATTTTCTCACAAAAAAATGTATAACAATATAACATGAATGTTTTTAGAGAGAGAAAAAATTAAATTTTATTGGAAACCATCTTTAATGGGATGATACATGTTTTTATTTTTATGTAATACAAAATGTGCACTATATGATAATGTTATGTATGATATATCATGAGAGAAATATATCATATGAAAACCCCATAGTCACTTCCTCAAATAGGACACTACAAACATTGTATCTCATTGAAACGTGGTGTTGTAACCACAAACCACAATATCCCCATGAACGAGACACTAGAGATGAATCCATAAAAAGATAAAATGGTATCCAATCATCGTTATAATTTAGAAAGTATCATAATCATAAATCCTACTAAGTGAATCCACGATTTTCCACTTCTGAGTCTACAAGGATCAGTCCACTATAATTATTCGGGCTTTCAACTTCCGATTCAATGTCATACTAGTTCTAGTTTCCCACCTAGATACCCATGATTTCCCTTTCTAATAAATTCCCATTTCTCATGTCATATATGAATATCCACATTCACATGCACACACTGGAAATGTGAATACATAATTAAAAACACCATTTCTTATAATTAAATCCTATTTTTAATTCACACACACACCTATTCCATTTAAAAACATGTTTCCCAAAACATGCATAATATATTATGCCAGTTGTTCTATTTTTTAAACATTCAAAAGAAAACCAACAAGGGAGAACACTTGAAATACAACCTATTTCATTTAAAAAATACCTTTTAATCTGTAAGAATCTCAACACCTTTTAAAACCATCTTTTTCACCACTCATAAAACTATAAATCACTTCTAATACTTACCACATTGAAGAACAAATAAAACAAGCCCATTTTTCCTCAAACAATCCACATTCATCACATATTCTTTCCAAAATACATCAAATCATATTTTTAAACACATATGTCAACCATTTAAAACATTTATAAACTTGTTAATGCAAGGTATACTCATCCAATAATGTGATATCATGGAACCACCTATCTTAACAACAGATTCTTCTAGAAATTGGTTATAAGACACAACTGCATCCACAAGGGACCCTATAAATGCACTAATAAACCCAAAACATCAATATTGAACCCATTGAACCATTATTTTCAATAAAATAGGCCACCCAATCCACTAGATATATAATTCCTCGAGAATAAAGAAGAGAATCCCTTGAAAAGAATCAATCATGAAAAAAAACTTTTAATTTGAATGTTTCATAAAGAATCACCACCAAAATCACCTTAAAAATGGAGATAAAAAGGATTAAAGAGGGGTGGTGGTGGATCCTAGGGATGGTAATCCCGATTAGTGGTGAAAATGGGTGGATATATGGTTAAATAAAAAAATGGGAAATGGTTAAAACCCAAATTCTAATTACCTCAAAAGGAAATATTGTTTTCTAGCATGGTTTACCAAACTGGTCAGAAAATGTGAACCCCTAAAATTTTAATATGGATATGTATAATGGTTGCCTTGCATGGTTTGACAATACATGAATCACCCATTCAGATTCACATTGTTCAAAAATGTCGAATGGCCACACGGTTTCCTAGGTAATGTGCATGGTTTCCCTTAACACGGTGTGAACTACTTTCCACGTGTGGTCAACCCATAAAAATGAATTTTCCCACAACAAAATCCCAGAAAAAAACTAGAGGATAAACATAAGATTGATAATAATAATAATAACAATACGTCAAGATGAAAATGTTGATGCCACAATCAATATCTCGTTCTATGTCTTTATTCTTCTCATATTGGGGATTTCAATTGGAGAACATTCTTTTTAAATTTTAAGGTAGTTAGTCTATAATTCCAAACCCAATGTCATGATTTCAATTAAATGAATTTAATTTTAGAGTCATTATTGTTTTAGTATAAATTTAATTTTATAATATTAAATTTATTAATGGGTTGAATAACTAATTTAGGGGTTTTTTGAGATTGGGGGTACTGAATGGAGATAATTAATTGTGAAATAAATTATGGGATATTGAGGATATTGAAGTTATATAATTAATGATGGAAGTAATAATGAAATATTGAAATTGATTAATTGAGATAAATAATTATTTAATTAATTATGTCATAATTTGACCGTTGAATAGATATAATTAATTATTGAATTAACTATTGAAATATAATGATTTTGAAACTGAATAATTCTTTGTGGAATTTATTATAGAATATTTAGATTTTGGATAGATTAATAAATTATTGAATTAATTAATAAAAATGTTTTTTATATAACTATTCAAATTTATTAATTAATTGTTGAGTTAATAAATGGTTGTATTGTGAGTAATTAATTGGCGAATTAGATAATGAGATTGATATGATTAATTAATGTGTGAATTAGTTAATATGATTTGTATGATTAAAATATTGTTAAATTAGTAATGGAATCATTTGGTTAAGAAATAATTCAATTAATTATTGAAATAATGAATGGTAAAATAGTTATTCACTTTTGAAAAGACTAATGGTAACATATTTATTTAACTTTTAAATTTAGAATGGTGACCACTTCATTGACCAATGAATATTAAAATAGTAATGTGGGCATTCGATTATTAAAATTTGTAATGGTAACATGGTCAGTTACCTATGAAAATTAGAATGGAAACATGGTCATTCAATTATGAAATGGTGAATGGTAACCGGGTCATTCAAATATGAAAAAATTAATGGGAAAATATAAATTAAAATGAGAATTTTTATAAATACTAGTAATATAGAAAAACACAAATTAGATATCCCTTTCAGATGGATTGGACTCTGGCATGGGTAGAAGCAGGTATTGAGATTTGGGTTTTCTCAAGAACCTAGGGGTTTATATGGTTAAATAAAAAATAATTAATAATGTAATAACTATTTATATATTTGTTTTAAAAATTTCTTTATACCACTAAATAAACATCAATTGATTTTTTATTTCATTATACACCATTGGTGGTGGCCTACTGAGTTTCACTCACACCCTACTGGGGCTACCTGAATGATACCTTAATAAATAATATGACTACATGAAAGTTTAATGGAACAAAGACCTATATTAGACAACTGATTTGGTATGGTGTGTGGATGGGGGAGCCATACGTGGGTTCAAACCCACTAGGGATTTTTCAATGACCGTAACTTTCAGTTTCATTTTGAAACATGGAATGTACATTGGAAAGAAATATTTATTTTTTGGTTTAGAATTTTTTTTCCTACCTTGGATATCATGAGATATTGGAATTTATTTTATTATTTCATATCATTGGGATATTTTTATTATTTCAACTAGTGTATTAATCTGATAAAAATAAGGTATAGTCTCACCATGATTGATATTAGACCATTGCTGCACTTTGATATCCTCCAGCATAAGAGGAGGTGAGGCTAATGTCATGGAGAGAACCGGATCAAGGCCCCGATGTCTCCAACATGGGTTAAGACATTACTATAAAACTCTTTTAAACTATATTATCCACGCACATAGGCCATACTATTTAGTTTTTTACTTCCTAAATGACCAACATGAAAGTCCTTTAATGTAGATTTAAAGTACCTTGTTTGATGAATTAGAATTTTCTCTAAGTAATTTATCTCTTTTTATACTATTATATATGTCATATAAATCAATGATATATATCATAAAATAATTATTTTTATCCTATCTATGCTGAAATTTTATTATTCTTATGATCACACCGTTACATACTCCATTTCCCATCGTCAAAGAAGTAAATGTATCGCTCATGCCTACAGTGGACATACCATCTCTATGTAAGGAAAAAATTAATTTTACACCACTATATATTATGAATGGGATTTTTGATTGATTTGATGATTTTATAGGATATTTATTAAATATTTATACGTTTGTAATGACACTATTATATCTACATATTTTTCCACTTAATCATTTGGGAAATCATGGCGTGGCACATGTGTACGTAAGGCTTACCATCCCCACGATGTGATGTGAATAATTTTTCATATATATTTCATTAATATGGTAAAAAGATAGATTTTATAAGAATATATTTTATATATATTCTATAATAGTGATACTGTAAATTATGAAACCACGATCAATATATAAGGTACTAGATTACTGAAATTATATATTCTTGATAAAAAAAGAATATATAAACGAAAATAGTGATTCTAAATTATAAATAATTTTTTATAAGTTATTGTACCTAAATAATTCATTATATGAATGATATATGGTGATGAAATAAATTTATAATAAATCTATAATCATTATACTGGATTTTTCAATGCAAACAAGGAATGATTATACTTGATGTAGTGGATTTTGTCCCACTTTTATTTTTGTGGGACACAAGCCTTATACAATACTTTTCAATTTCTTATTGTTTATATACATAAAATTAGGGTGTTTTATGAGTATTATTCAGAATATAATTCTATTTACAAATCTATATAATATTATATCTTTGAATTGTAATGTTATTCAACTAATTACAATGATGTAAGGATTTATTTCACAATCTCATAAATATTTTGGATTATTTCGTATTCAATCACCATTGGGGAATATTTTACCTCCAGGTCTATTTTTCCTAAGAAAATATAATATTATAAATTATATTTTTATATTTACTTTTTTCCAATTTAGATATTTTAATAAATAGGTTGAAATTATTTTTTTTTCATTTTCGAAATAAGGGTCTTCATGATTTTTCTATAACAAAATTTAGAAGGTATGATTTTTCAAATTATATGGAATGAGATTCCATTCAAAAAATGATGATCAATTAATACAATTAATATTAATTTACATTATTTCATGTTTATTTTCAAAAAAAATTATATAGTTGTGTTTCCAATTAAAAATTTATTTTTTAAAGGATAGGATATTTATCCAAGTAATTATTTCATGTGATCTTCGAAAAATAATTTATTTTATCGAAGATAATGTTATTTGATGTTAATTATTCATTACTCTATATATGTCCCAAGTATACAAATAATATCATCTATATTAATGGATTATATCTATGATGGGATGAAATTTATGCAACCTATTTATTTTATATGAGTTATGTTATGATGAAGTTCTTTTGAAACTAATTTCTTAACATGGGTTTTTGATGTGATGAATGATTTATAGACATGTGGAACACATATGTATACATTCTATTATGTTATTATTTGTACAAATATATACCTTAAATGATAGGGTAATGAATTATATCTCATGATATAGTTAAGGGAAACAATTCTTGGTGCCTGATATGTGTTTGGAAACAAGTCGATGTGCATGATCCATTAAGAGAAACAAGTGATAAGGCATGATTTGAGAGTATTGGTTCTTAAACATGATATATTAAATTTTTTAATATACTTATAATGATTAAACACAAATTTATTAATTGAATATATCGATTTTTATTGAGCTAGGATGATGTTTCATTCTTATGATACATATCTTTTGAAATATTAATGTTTTATGTTATGATTCTAATTTATGATCCATTATATGTTGGGTATGAACTTTTTAATTTATGATCATGATCGCATAGTGATATTTATTATCATTTTCATTAATAAAATAATAAATTTTCATCTTCCATTTTGAACCTTACTAAGAATCTGACCTCACCATTTTCAGATGTTCTCGTTCCACAGGTTTTAAAGAAAGATTTTAAATAGGGTACTAAATGGGATTACAATTAGGGTAAACAATGAAAATTAGTCACTGGACTGCGAATTTTATTCATGTTTTAAAATGAAACTAAACTATTGTGGTCTTAATCCATTTTTTTATGCAACTAATAGTTAGTAAAAAAATATGTAATATCCATGTATGAAATTTTTGGGTCATTATAAGAAGACTGTAAGGGTCACATGTCCTTATGATTAATGATTATTAGTTCATAAGCTTCAAGATCTATAATATCCATCTCTATGTGGGTAATCAGCTGTATAGATGAATTATATGTAACAATCATTCAATATGACTCAAATAATAGTCAAGAAATGTTAATAAGGATGAGTTCATATTTATTATTTTATCCATTTTAATTTTTATGAGTTTACTAATTTCATATTCAAAATATAATTCAAACCTGATGATGATATTGAAAATAATATATAGTCAAACCATTACATTTAAATTTTAATTGTATTTTCATAATTAATATATGATCCCCACATCATGATGATGAAAATTGTTAATTTGTAAAACCTACTGATGGAGATCTCAATAAACCTAAATATATTAATTATATTTATAATATAATGTATATTTTTTAGTGTAATTGATCATTAAGAATCATAATATATATAATAAATTGAAAATATGATAATTATTCAATTTTAAATAACTGTTTTCATATAATGAATATTGACACAATTCTTTCAAGAGACATTGAGTCAAAATAGTTGTTACTAAGTTATTATACATGAACAAGTTACCAATCATTAATATTGAGTCTTTTTAATATTTAATGATTATTTTATGTTCAAAAAACATGGCTGTGATGAAAATGAGGTTGTACGTAGTTTGGTAATCTTGAATATGGGATGAATACCCATGTGATTGAGTTGTGGGGAATCTATTTAGAAATTTATTGAACCAAAATATGTATATTTTATAATTTTAGTTTTGGGATGGATGGTTATATAATATTACAATATTAAAATTTATTATATAAAATTTTAATGTTGATATTTAATTATATTGGTCAGATAGAACTATAAATGTTGAGGTAGTTGAAAATCTAAAAATAAGGTGAATAATAAAATCTGTATGTTGAAAAAATAAAAAATAAGTGAAGAAAAACTATATAAGATAAAATAATATGAAGAATTTATTTTCATTGATATTGTATTCATATAAATATAAATGCTTCCAAATTTTACAGTGTTGTGTCTAAAACAAAAATTATGAAAAATAAAATCCTAAATTTATTTGTATACACTAAATTGAAATGATTGATTTCATTAGGATTTACTCACCATATAGTTTTTGAAATTTCTAATAATTTTGATGCATGACCTATTTGTTTATTATTTTTTCTTATAGGATCAATAGGATGACCATTCATATATTTTTAATGAATGATATTTATAAAAGAACACCCCTATCACATATAGTAATTCATGTATTCATTGTATCTATTGATTGATAAAGTTCCTACAGGAGGTAGTGTATGTTATTTAAATCATGGGTTTAAGATATTAATTGATACAACCAATTTTATTGTTAAGAATTTATGACTCGAATATATATATAAAGGGATAAAAACATTCATGAATCAAGGATTGGTTATCACATTTGTAGAGATCCAATTAAGAATTGTATGTTTATTGATATTATTAAAAATTAATTTCAATTGGGTGAGGATTTTCTTGTTACATGATATGGTTGAGTCTTTACTGACCAAAGATGTTTATTTCAGTAGGGGATATTTAAAAAATTATTTTATTTTTATTAACCCCCTCAATGTAGTCATTTTAATCACTAGTGAATTCATCATCAAACCATTATGATGAATACTATAGGAGATATAATTAATTATAAGGTATAAAAGTGTTATTCATATTAGATATATAAATATTTCAAAATCCAACATGGATAATATTGTGATTATTTATTATTGTTTAAGTATATAGTATTAAATTTCTAATTGTTCAATAGAATCAAATTGGTGGTATCTAAGAAACATGAAAATCTTTGACTCATGAAATCATGTTTTAAAATAATGAAATATTATATGTGGTTAATATTGTATTCCATATTCTTAAAAATGATTTTATTTATTTATTTTTGCTTACTATATGACATGAGTTATTATATGGTGAAATAATGCAGTTCAATATGGTAAACAATATCATAAGTGGGGACATGGGGAATTTCATTTTTCACTATACCATAACATAAAATATATTATATTGTGTGGAAGGATACTTCTATTTCATAATGTGAAACAAAAATCATCATATAAAATATGTGTCATGAAGAATATATAAATAGATTCAAAATATAATGCATTTAGGGAGATATCAAAAATATAAAATATAAAAAATAATAAGATTGATATTATGATAATCATGATGTTTTGATATACTGTAATCATTTTACTAAACCATTTCATATAAAATATTTCAATTAAAACATTCAAATTCTGTGTTTAATTTTTAAATTTGTAAAATGTTTAGAAATTATAAAATAAATAATATGGTGTTATTTGTTGATTTTGAAAATTATTTATACATTAATTAATAGTGATGTGTTTTAGTAAATTAATTAAATGTTTAAAAACATATATATTAAATAAATATTACGTAATTATTAACCATTAATTTTAAAAACATTGAATGTCATATTCCATGTATTATACGTTCATCCCCATCGACATCATATGAAGAGGTAGACGTCCTTCTCAAGTCATCATCTTCTCATCCTTAGGATTTTGTACCCTTCACCAACCATGATTAAATCCTATCCCTTCTTATTATATTACTCTATTCGAAAGTCCCCAATTTTAAAAATGGAGTTCCAAATATAGAAATGTATATATGAAGTTTTAAAAATACTCGGATCTATTTAACCACACGTTCGTGGCTCTTTTTTATAAAAAATAACCATTTTTACACCTATTCAACTAATTCAATAACAAATATAGGGGATATAAATCCACTGTTAAAGTGGGGATACGTACTCTGAGAAAATTTATCATTGAGCTCAGAGACAAGGACAACATTTCCAGTTCCTTTTCCAAATCCTGATGACTCAAAGTCAAAATGTGATTTACCTTATTTTGATGGCCATATGAGTTTTATTTTTTCAGCTTTTCATTTTCTAGATGGTACCCACTTTGTCAATGGTGGTGGAATTTATTGGATGAGTGGGTTGGAAACCCTAGGTACAAGGACACAATGATATATAATCAATGGGTGAATCATTCCTATAAATGGTGGTGGCTTCCCAAGACTTCAGCACACAATAGTTAAATCAACCAATTAGATTGAGTCCTCCAATTAGTTTTTTGAATGGAATTTTGTGAGCTCATTTCCTAAAATATTCAAGAGATATTTTAGGAGGGATTTATACTTGTAATTATGATGGTGTGTTTACCCACTTTTACCCTTAGCAATCCTTCTATTTTATAGTGGGTTTTATCCCTTTCATTTTGGTGGTTTTTTTAAAATTACATGTAGTGTTATTTACATTTTCATTTTGAAATTTATTTTATCTCATGATTATTACTGCACTAGTGGGCCAATCATTTTCAATATCCAAAAGTTGTGTCAGATGAAGGTTCTGTCCCGGTTCTGTTCATTTTTATTAGGTATTAATAATTATCATAAATTTTAATATGCATTAATATTGCAATGTTTCACATTCATTCTCCAAGGTGAACATCTATTCTTTTGGACGAAGTGTGGTTTGTTTCCCTATATTCCTACTTTTCAATGGTGAACAACATCTATTACTTATTCAGGGATGTTTTATCCTTGATCAAAAGGGGAGTATGGGATGTCGGTTCCTCCTTTCGTGGATTCCTCCATAGAAGTCATCACCTGGTCTAGGTATCCCTTAAAAATTAAGATGATGTTTGGGAGAATTTTCTATGTTCCATGTCTTCATGGACACTGGTTAATAATTCTAATTCTGTCTAGAACTTCCAAGGGGTTGAATTGGGGTAGCAACCTTCGATCGGGGGTGTAGTCATATTGGACATCGCTGGCGTGTCTAGACACTGAAACACTGATGTGTCTCTATTTTCTTCCCATTATAATAGGAATACATGAGGTCATAGAAGCCTGTGTCATCCCACAAAGAGTGTGGGGAATTATATTACATAGGCATGTCTCTTAGGTTTTACTGAACATCGCATGTTTATCAGAGGGTATGCCGTGATTTTAACGTCTTGCAGAGATGGATCAGATTGATTGGAAAACTGATAAGAGTGCATCATATGGATGCAACACAAATATGTAACACTGATGTTGGGGCTAACATGTGGTTAGTTACCTTATTTCTCCATGGAATAGTGAAAAAGTGGGTGACATGATCTCATAAAGATGTGGCGGCCCAGGTTAGAATCAAGAAGGATAGTGATGGTTGAGAGTGGATGGAGAATGATATGGAACTGACATGAGGATGATGGTGATGTTGGGATTGATCCTTGAAGAGGCCACATACGTATCCTCATAGTGGGGAATCTATTTCCACGTAGTACGTGATGGGCGTATTTAATTTGGGTGTACACATAGGACAACGACCCGACGATATACTGTGTCTTATGCATGGTTACTAGCCCAGTATAGTCTGGCACCCTGGGGGAGGACCAGAGATGTGGTTCCAAACAAAGGGGACTAAAATGTATTACTTTTAATGGCGGACCAAATACACATTCATGTAGTTGAGGTTCTAATATATTATCACAGGTTGGAAGCTACAACAACTTACGGACAGAAAAGTGATCTTTTATCCTCGATGCTTAATTGTGGATTATATCGCGGTGAAGACTCTGCTGGAAGAGGATGAAGAATGAATGAAGCAAGCCTATGAGGAGATAGCCACTATCAAATCTAATTAGGATCTCACCTAGATTAAGGCTATTGAACTATGAACCATCACCGTTGAGGAGGAGCAGGACCTAAACAGGTGACAATGGATCCGGGAGGCCGCAAACCAAATGGTGGAAGAGTTGGAATGCTCTATCAAAGTGGTCAACCCATCAATGGGAGGGGCCAATCCTTGGGAACTACAATAACTGTAAAATAAAAACCATAATTTTATGGTTTTATTTATTATTCTAGATGTATGAATGAGTTCCATTAGTTATTTTAGTTACTACATGTCCATCACATTCATGAAATATCTAGTGATCAATCCCTAATCTCTTGTGGGTCAAGCCCGATGTGAAAAATAAGGGATAACCGCTTTGTTATTCCATCTGAATATGAAAGTGTCAAACATTATTTGGTCCTCCTGGGTTTGGACAACATATTCGGATTTCTTGGGAAAAAAGAGAGAGGCCTGACTGGAGAATGATGCTCTCAGAACATCCAAATTCTCGTTTTCCCAATGTTCACTAGTGCAACAGCAAGGTAACACTAGGGGTGTTAGAACTAATCCAAATATAGGGGTGTGGAGTATGGGAATAACAATACCTAGATTTTGGAATGTGGTAGGGGTGGACTGATTATGAAGGATAATTATTTATCATGTTTGAAACACAACACCCCTATTGTGTTATCCAAATATAGGGATAACAAATGATGCTCAACCATAGACCAAGTTCGAAACCCAGGGCCTGACTCAAAAAGTCATCCTTTGGTCTTCCACGAAATTTTCCCAGGAGATTAGGTGAGCCATAGGCTGTGCATCTATAATTTCAGAGGTTTATTTAGGCATGAAAATTGAAAAGGGTCTAAATAAATGGTATGAAAAGCATAGAGGGTGGAGTGTGGGTTTGTTTGAATGGAGTCCAACACTCTTGAAAATATTCCAATGTGGTGGAAACACATTAGGTGTGTGCTCATTCTGATCAGGGATTGCACCTAATTATAGAGAGGACATATTTAGTGAGAACCTAGAAAGCCATGTAGTTTTATGTTGTACTGATTGGGACGATTGAAACATGGTTTAACATCATATGGTGAATAAGACACACATAGTTATACGATTATAATATCTGGACCAAAGCTATAAGTTTATTGTCATACTGCACGGATTGTAAGATACTAGTTTAAGGTTGTAGATACTTCAACATTATTAGGGCCTAGGGTCCAGAAGGGTAAATGACACTGGGGTTGGGCTTAAGGTAAAATGAATGTGTGTCATTATGTATCCAATAAGGATGATAATCAAGCCAAATGTAGTTATTTATGACCTATGATTTTTATCTTAATATGGTAAGACAAAGAATGTAAGGGGATATCCATCAGGGAGTATATAGTGAGGTTGTTATATATCCAATATGAATGAGGACCAAGTTGTTCCCTACAACACCATGTAACCCAAGGTGAAATATTAGGTCGAGAGACCGAAGATAGCGATATTTTGGATGGTCCCAAGGAAAAGTGTCTTAGAATCACTACATACCCTATTAGGATTGGAATCATTCTATACATAGATCTGATGATACAATTTAACTTCATGCAGGATACGAGGCATGTGTGGCACGACGGTGCTAGTACACGTTCTATGAAAACCATTAATCCCACATGAGTCATTCACGGTGTAGGAAACAAGGGGAAGTGATGGGATTTCCCTGGTACAGAAAATCACACATAATGAGAAATGGAACCCTAGCTGAATGATGTCCCAATATTATTGATATTTCTACTTACTACACATAAAGGCATGATGGGGTAAAACCTAGTGTGTTGGAATTCAATATAAACATAAAGGGATAGAAATATGTGAATCATGATTCCCAATTTCTAGATCACAATGATATTGGCATAACAGTAGAGGGTAACAAATGAGAATGTTTGAATCATAGTATATGTTTAATGTTATACATGAATGGGGAATGACAAATGAGGGTCAACCTCTGACCCTATTCGAAATATGGGACTTGTCACAAATGTTGTCTATGGTATTCTAGTGTGTTGGCCCCGGATGGTTGGTGAGCTATTGTGGCTTGAGACCAGAACCTAAAGGTGGTCCCTTCAGATGTGGAAGAATATTGGGATCTTTATAAAGGGCTCATGATGAATGGACATCAAGCAGGGGAATATCCATGTGAAGACTCTCCGCATTGTATTTTTTCCATGATGCATTTGAGTATGTCAATGAGACGTTTCAGACATTGGGATTCAAATCCCTTTCCAAGGACAGGGGTCATGGGGTTGTACATTACTATCAAAAGGTTGTATAGTGAACCATTATGTGGGGACCTAGTTTCCTGGAATGTGCGCTGGGTGGAAATGTATCCAATCCTGATGTGTAGTTCCCATTGGGATTTATTAGTTTAGGGTCATGGAACTCGGACTAGGGTGGAATGAGATAAGGGGGATACATGGTGTGGTCATTGAAAACCTTTTCATTAATGAAAACATCCAAATTATTCATCACAACACATGATCTCAAAAGTGTTCAGCCAAAGGGGCTGAAAAGGGGGGTAGGATTTAATATTTTTGGGGCTGGACCCTTAGACTGAATGTCTGGGTGTTCTTATATATCCCATGAGGACGGAAATCACGGGACATGTAGTTATGAATGTGCCATTCGGATCTCTATTTTACGGTCTTAGTACTCGGACCATGTTGAAAGTAAGGAGGTAAACACATTGTGTAGTAATTACAAAACCCAATGTTAATGAGAACATTAGGAGTCCATATCACACAATGTGCTTCCCAGGGAGTTTTTAGGTCGAGGGGGCAAAATTGAATGATGGGCTATGCCCAAGGCAATGTCTGTTGCCATTATTACATAGCTGATAATGATTTGGATCAAGTTTTATGTAGTTTTATAACTGTCATGGTAAGGTACCAATGAACGGGAAAATACTATCATGTGGGATTTTCCCACACACAAAATGAAGTGTAATTTAAACGATCTTGATTGTTCATTAGGATGGAAGTTTTATTTTTTCTATGCAAAATACCTAGGAAAAAGAATCCAGGTGATTCTATAGGAATCAATGCATATGTAAGACATGAGAAATGTCATGAATGAGAACTGATACCAAACATGATGTCCCCTCGAGTGAGGAAATCAGAACAAGGTGTCATATTTCGTCATGTGGATACGATGATAATGTAATATTTTATGGTTGTGTGATAGGACCAACCCATGCATTTTAATTTATTATAGTAAATATTTAATAGTTTAATGTCATGTGGGATTAGGAAACATATTTTAAACTCATATGAAATGGACACATACAGAAGAAAAAAATTAGAGGTGAATGCGTATGGCATGATAAAGCATACACGACGTGAATGGGGACAAGGTACAAACCACACCACACAGAATTTAGGGGAAGAATCCTTGAGATAAGGGGCCAGAAAGTCAGATAATATGGAGTTGGACCCATGGTTGTAGTGCATGGGCGTTCATACGTATCCCATGATAATGGGAATAATGAGATACCTAGATATAGAAGTGCGGTTTAATTTCATGCGGTACAAGAGGTAGGAGATACAAGATCCTATTAGGGAGTACATGGTGTGGATATTTCAAACCTGATGATAATGAGGACATAATACCACACACATCACACCATGAAATCCCATTAATACTAGGGCCTAAAAGGAAGAACATAAGGGATAATTTTTTGAACCTGAGCTAGACCCAAAGTCGAGATTCACAAACATTCGTACATTTCCCATGGTGATGAGAATCAAGATGTAAATAGTTCTATGATATTCAGTTTTTATGCCTTGTAGAATGGACATAGATAGATATTAGTTTTAGGTCATAGATCATAGACCATAGTGATGCGAGACTCTTTCAAATGGGTTCAATCCTCGAACAAATCGCTAAGCCCATGTGAGCATCGCTCGATGTGGGAAACAAGGGAAAATAATTTCATTGCAACATGTGGAATACATGAAAAGGGGAAAATGGTGTAGAGCCTCGAATGATGCCTCATCATGTCTTTGTCCTCTTAATGCTTATACATGCACTGAGGTATTTCACCAAGAGTCTTAAAATTCAACTTGAACATGATGAAGTGGAAAAGGACTTGAATCATGCAACCAATATATAAGGCTATAAGTGGTGGTATGACAATGGAGGTTAACTATTGACAGTGTTAAAAACATATCATCCATATCGTGTGACCTAAAATGAGTACAACAAATGAGCATCGACCACTGACTAAATTCGCAATGCAATAATTGTGTCAATTGTTCATTTGAAATTATCGGTGACGTTAGCCCAAGGCGGTGGGAGGGCACTGGGGCATAAAATCCATGCCTTTCGGGGGGTCCTTTAGAATTTTATTGATGATGAAAGTCTAAATTATGGGGAACATGAGGCATGAAAATGGTCGATAATATGTCTATGTAGAATCCCACACTCTAGGTCCAGAACAAGAGTGCTCCTAGGAACATTAGTGAACTGCCCAAGAGGGTAGAGGGGACCAATTCAAGAGAAAATAACACGAAAAGATGTGTGTAGAATATGGGAAGGATGATCTCTCGATAGGGAGAGGTACATTGTGTGGTTGTTACAAACCTAACATGAATGAGGACATGGAGTCCATACCACTCCATAAACCTCCTCCCAAGGAACATAGGCTAGTGGGATAGGAATTAAAGGAGGTTTCTATAAAATGAGGATGGACATGGAGAATAAATTTATGTGTGGTCTTATGTATTTAAAGAGGATGATAATCAAGCCACACATAGTTTTGGAAGAAGCTATGCTGTTTTAGGTCATTCAGAAAGGACCCGAGAAGAAGGAGGTATTTCTCAAGGGGATATGCATGGCATGAAAAAAATAAATCGATGTAAATGATGATGTAAGACCATACCACACAGCACAATCCAAAATGATAACTTTTATTAGGGGGATAAAATGTCTAGGTTCCTATGAAAGGATGTCCCAGCTAGTTTGAAATTTAATGTCTTGTGGTGAGGATGGTGGAGATTTTAGTTTAAGGTCATATGGCTCAGAACATATATACATGAAACATTATATGGGTATTTTCTTAACAAAGCTCCTAAGGAAATGTGAGAAATGACCAGTGTGAGAAATAAGAAATGGGATCATGTTCTACCCAACACATGAGGGAATTCCATAATAGAATGGGATTGGGCCTGGTCGATCTAGACAAGTCTAACACTCATGTTTGAGGTAGGTGGATGTTTGAAGGGATAGGAGAAAAAAATGAATCACTTCAACCAATATTTTGGACATACTGAAGTGGTGATAATGATGTAGGATGGCTATTCAATCTTTTGAAACACAACATCCATATCGTGTGACCTGAAGTGGGAAACACAAATGAGCATCAACCTCTAACTATTTTCGCAACGCAGGACATTTATCAAATTGTCATTCAAAATTCTCGGGGATGTTGGCCTAAGACAGTAGGAGAGCCTAGGGTCCTAACATCCATGCTATCTGGGGGTCCATTAGATGTAAAATATGATGGAGGCCCAAATAAAAGGGGAAGTGTGAAGTGTGAATATGCCAGTGCAGTTTTATATCTTGCAGGATGATGAATGAGGTAGGGATCCCCAAGGAGATGGATTCACGATGATGTCATGATGTACACAACATGAGTGAAGGGTAAATGTTTCACCATACCTTGTGTTTCGACCCAAGGGGAGATCCTGATGTTTGGATCTGGGCCAATGAATTAAATATTTGGTCTTTCCAATGTATCCCATGAGGATGGGAATCATGCCATTAGTAGTTCGGAAAGGGCCATGTAGTTTAACATCATGCAATGAGGACGTGGGGGGATATAAGAATGAGGAGAGGCTCATACTGTGACCATCCGAACTCTGACTTGAGTGGGGCCATTTAATCATACAATACTCTTTGTTGGATCCATCAAGAGAACTATACCCATGGGGTAGTCAAAGAGAATAATTTTTAGGATGGACTCTAAGATGATGTGTTTGTGCATTCCTACGTATCCCATGAGGATGGGAATTAATACATATGTAGTTCTTGAGGTTTTTTGTAGATTTATGTCATTAGAAAAGGATGTGTGGAGATTTTTTTTTATGGTCATAGAGCTCGAACCGTAACGGTATATCCCCCGCTCTCAGTTTAACATAATGTAATATGGAATACTTGTTCAACATCATGCTGGACGAAACTGTTTTAGATCATGTAGGACTAGAATCTATTTAACACAATGTAGGATTAGTGTTGTGTATTTTTACATCCTTTATCCTAGAAATATCATTAATTTTAACATCATGCAGTAAATAAATCACAGTTTATGGTCATCTATGACAATAACATGCATTCATGAAACGTACTATTTGTGTAATTTGGCACTAGAGGGAGTAGTGATAAGCTCACAATCCATGGCCACAAGGGTGTTTGCACCATTGGAATAAACCATGAGAATAATGTAAGGCCATCACATTTGGGGTCCAACTTGGGTTGTTTTCTGCCAGATATCATTGGCGTTCTTAGAACCAACAATATATCTCCATGTAAGAAACAGTGGAAGTGAAATTTCTGGTTAAAAGTTCTTGATATCTTGTTATGATGCCTCTCTAGTTTGAATATGGCACAAATCATGTTCTCGTCAAGTGATTCAAATTCTACCAGTTGGATTCCAGCTTCCATATTTATAGTTTTTTATCATATAAATCTACGTGTAATGAACTAAATTGATTCTATGTGGGTTGAACAACCTCTCTTCTGTTCACCAAGGAATATGGGGTCACTTCTGTGTAATTTCGAGTCATGGTCTGATAATCCCAATGAGAGTTGGAATGTTTATATGTCCAAATCCTCTTGTTCTAAATAACTAATTTTTTCATGATGATAGAGAGGGTTTTGTTGAAATCCTCGATCTTCCCATTTCTTGCACATGATAGCGGGAGGTATGGTTAGAACGAATGTTGTATGTGGCCTAAAACCACATTAACTCAGAAACCTGAATGTTAGTTCCATTATCAGTGATGTTGTAATTAGGGTATTCAAATTGGAAGATGATGTTGGAACTCACAAATTCAATGATTTAATGGGCCTTGACCTCCTTCATTAGAACTACCTCTTCCCACTTGGAAAAGAAATATGTTGCAGTCATGATGAACCTGAACTCACGAGTTGTTTCTGGTGGATAGGGTCCCACGACATCAAGCCCCCATAACATAAATGGATAATATTACTTGGTAGTGTGGTGATTCAATGGCGGGAGATACACATAATTAACATGGATTTGTAATTCATGGAACCTATTAGAAAAAATTGATATAGACATGCATTAGGGAGGGAAAAAATACTCCAATATTCTGATCTGGTGATATAGTTTCGGCCGGGTTTGATGAGTCCCACAGGAACCAGCATGAACATTCTTCATGTCCTACGAAATATAAACTTCTCTAATGTAATATAGGAGATCCCCATAAAACATTCATCTATTGAGGATCTTCAGAAGACTGGAACCACGCTAAGGCGTAAAATAAAATGTGTGACATTGGATTTGCGCATGCTCGGATCGCTCTATTGGGAGATTACTGTGTTGGAGGTAATCGATAAATAGGGTCCTCTAGTAGGGAGTCACATTCAAAATGAAATCGGTGGGACCTATGGACCCTAATGTGGAGGCACCGGTGTTATGGTGGCTTACCTGAGGGCTATCCTCATTGCACGGAGTAACAGAGGTGATGAATCTCTTATGTGACATTTGGATAATCAAATAATCGTAATCATGCTCTAAAAGAGATGTAGCTAGGTGGGCCAAGGCATCTAATCAATCATTCTGGTATCGAGGGACCTGGGTAACTCCCCTTCTAGATGGAAAGTAGGCCAACAACTAAAGGGTACATTCCAACAGTGGTATGAGCTCTGGATTTCTGAGGACATAGTAAATGTAGATTTTCTTGATTATTATTATGAAGACCCATTTCACATGAAAGTGGGGAACAGTAATATTGAGGTCCATCTTGAGGCCAATGATGAGAGCCTTATACTCTTTATAATGGATGGTATAACTTTCTGACAACAGGAATGAAAATGGAAGAACGACTAGTGCTGGTGTGATGTTGAAAACCCTCATGCACACTCTGTTGGGTCTAGGGTCATTGATTATTCTCCTGTTAGGGCTTCATGAAGAATAGTCAAAATTCATCTACCAACTCAGAATATCATGATCTACTGATAAGATGGCCTCATTTGGAAAATCATTGTCCAAGGACTGGGTTGCGAGAGCTAAATAAACATTAAAGGTGTATTCCAATTCTTTCCCCTTAATAGCCTTCTGGAAGATAAAACTGATGTCGAACTACTGAAAGATCACATCCAACCAAGATAGATGGTCTATAAGCATCGGGCAGTTCAGGATGTATATCGGTGGATCTCGTTTGGAATCTATTTGTTTTTCATGGTCCTGCAAGTAATGTCACAATTGTTTCACTGCAAATACCATCACAAGGCATTGTTTTTCAATAGAGGATTATATCGTCTTCGAATCAATGAGAATGCGACTGAGATTGTATATACTATTCTCCATTCCGTCTTCATTCTTATGGATGAGAATGGAGCTGAGATATCATTCCCCGACAGATACATAAAGGACCAACAATGTTTTAGAAACGGGTGACATCAGGACAGGAATCTATAACACGTATTGATGGATTTTTTTGAAAGAAGTCTGACATTACTCATCACACTGATATACAATACCATTCTTCATGACCTGAGAAAAGGGATAACACATTTTAGATAAATTCATGATGAATCTGCATATGTAGTCCAAGTGGGATTGGATGCCTTCAAAGCTATAGAATTTTTCTCGAAGGAGATATTCGAATGATGTCCTTAATCTTCTCTAGATCAATCTGGTTGCCTCTATATCTAATAATAAAGTCGCAAAACATTCCTAAGGTGACATCTAAGGCACATTTCAAAGATTTTTTCTCTAAATGGTGGGACCCAAGGACTCAAAACACTTTTTTGATGGTCATTAAGATGGTCCTATAACTAGATAGAATTGACCACCATTTCATCCAAATAGTATTCTACCATTGTCCTAATGATAGAATTAAATATGATATGCATGGCACGCTGATAGGTGTAACCTCCATTCTTCGAACAGAATGGAATAACCTGGTAAAAAAATGTACCTTTTGGTTCAATGAAGGCCACAGAATCATTATCCTCAGGGCCCTTTCAGATTTCAAAATACATAGAAAACCCATCCATGAAATAGGGAGCATGAAACCTGAGGGTGGTGTTAATAAATAATTCAATCTTGGGAAGTGGAAAGTCATCCTTTGGATAGTTATGGTTGAGATCCCTAATATTGATGTCGACTCTGATATGTATGTTCTTCTTCCAGATGGGCGTGATATTGTATAACCACCAAGGGTGTTTTTCCTCTTTGATGAAGTTGGCTCTGATGAGCTTATCATCTTCAGCCTCAACCATTGAACCTGCATAAGGGTTCATCATTTGTGGGCACTTTTTGAAATCATGATGATTCTCCAGAATAGTGAGGCAGTGAATTTTGACCTAAGGATCTAGTCGTATAATCTCATCATAACTCGAGGAAAATACATCACCATGTTTCTTCAGAAAGTCCACATATCGATGGTGCTCTTAGACATGCATAATGTCACTGATTAATGTGGGTTTCAGATCTGTCTTGATACTAAAATTTACATATACCAATTCATCGACCGTGGTGTATAAAACCTCTTAAAAAGTAGGAGTAGAAACCTCTAAATAAACTTCTCCAATTATGGAGGAGGGATCCTTAGCGGGAGGTGATTCCTTTCAGTCAAAAGATCTTGACGGGACAGTGGTGTCATCTGGAGCGTCGATGAACAAAACATCAGGGGACTCATTAGTTTCCAAAACCATTGTGAGGAATGTTTTTGGTCTGATCCCATCTAGTCATTGGCTCAAGGGTCCATGTTTGATGATATCAAAGAAATATTGGAAAGTCTGATTGACCTGATTTATCCCATCCTTGAGAAATAAACAGGTATTAAGTATTTCCATTTTCATAGGGTGGAAATCATGATACCTTATACGAGTAGGGGGATCTAGGCTCACCAAAGAAAGATTGGTATAGTAATAAGTGTTAATATTCTGGTGTCTCATATAATAGGTAATGTGCTTCCACTTTATTCTAGAAACAACAAATCACTGCACAATATTTGGGGCCATAGACTCAATTTATTGGATTTGGAGAATGTAGGTATCCTCCAGACATGTCCACGGGTTGGTTGAAATCATAAATTGTTCAATCTTGTTAGAATAAATCTTAATATCCTTTCTATTGTAATAGTAGGCATCCAAGTAGTAGGATTTACAAGAGGAGAAGGGAGAAGCCTCACCCCAGATTATTCCTACTTGACCCTTAAGGGAGTACTTAAGGCACTGGTGGTATGATGATGGGACCACCAAAGGAAGGTGAATCCATGTACTACCAATAAAAACATTATAGGTAGTGTCATAGGAGACAACCAAAAACTCTGTGTTGGCTAATGGGCCACCAAATTGGGTCTTTATGTAGATCTTTGCTACCAGTGTTTGTTTCGTCCTATCATAACAATGAATTTTCCAGTAGGAGGGACTCAGATCATCCTTAGGCAACCACATTTTATGAAGTGTACAGGTTAGGATTAGGTTGATCCCAGCTCCTATATTGACCAGAAAATAATGAACCTCCCTGCCATTTAAGTGGCCCATGATGTACATTGGTCATATTTTCCCATATATTAGAGAGCCTTCATCATCTTCAGAGAAAGAGATAATACTATAACATTAAACAAGCTCGAATACCTCAAAATGGAATGTTTTTGTAGCTGTAACCTCCGTCTCAAACTAGAGGGGGTTTTGTACGTCATCGGCAAGGGATTCATGCATATCCACCATCCGGAGAAGGGCTCATCACACCGCGATTCACTGTATCATTTTCACCCTTACAACACTGTGCTAAACTTGTTTTATATTGAAAATTATAAAAATAATAACAAATTTATTTTCATGTTTGAATCATTTATTTTGATTTTATCACTTTAAAAAAGAAAAATGTTATTTTTTGTGTTGATTCCATTATAGGAGAGGTGTTTTGGTGGACCCATGATGATGTCCAAGAAAAATGGGCCAAATGACGCATGATCCATGCACACCAGTCGACTCATCCACCTAATTCTCATGAACCATGCATCCAAATGGGATGAAATGTTTTGGGGTGGTCCATAATTCATGGAGCTACATTGTATCTGAAGGAACCCAAGACACAATAGTCTATATGGGGGCCCAACTGACCTGATCTTTCCATCACACCGAATCATCATGAAGTCAATAGTGGTGTGTGGGGATCTGTCCACATATTAGGATCTAGCCATCCATATAGTGCGAAATTTTTGCTGGAGGCATCCAAGAGGTGGTTATAAAACATTTTTATTTTATCCAATGATATATAAGGCTGTTTGGTGTTCGAAACCCATGTTACATGTGGTTTTAATAAACATGTGTGATCAAACCAACCTTCCCATTTTCCTATAAATTCACACATTGGGATCCCCATTTTTATGTTGGAACCATATGTTTTACTCTTTCATTTTAGAGTCTTGGGGTAGTCTCATCCTAACCCTTAATGTTCTGGAGGCCCCTATAATCATAGGGGGCTCAATAATGAAAAATGATTTCCACCCGACCTTCCTCCACATCCAGATGTCGAGATAAACGGTGGGTGATCATTGCGAGAGATCTACACACATGAAGAGGGAATTGTTGCACCTTATATTCTACTAGATTTCTGTAGTTTTTGTATCAATTATTTAACTTCTTTTTAATCTTTATAAGATTATTTTCGAAATGAATTTATTTGGTATAATTATGTGAACAATTTATCTTTTCAATACTAGTTGGGTTGATATTCATGTGGGAATCTTGAGTTGTTCTGTTTGGACAACACAAGAATCCTCTTTCTATAACACATACATGAAATTTTTGTAGTATTTTATTTACATACCTCTATGCTTGCATTCCAAACATTGACAAAATGAGTGTTGCGTCAAGGGGTGGTTCTTAGTGAATTATTTTAAGAGGAAATAGGGGATCCATGATATTGGTCATCCATCAACCAAAGGATTAGAAAAAAACCTAATAACCAATTGATAAGAAGGAACTATTTATTTTTGTTATTAACATATCAATGATCACTTATTTATCTCATAATTTTCATAATACACTTTTTCTTTTTAACTTTACAACTCTTTACATTAAGTTACTTTCTTAAAAGTGTTTACAAAATCACCCCTCTTTGGTTATTATTATTAAAATTACACACTTAAAACCAATAAATACTCCCTGAGGGACGACCTAGGGTTTTCCCTGTACTATAAATCAACATTAAGAAAATAATAAATTTCACATGTCATGATAGTGCGGCCAAATTTTAGTGCCATTACCGGGGAGCGCTATGGTTTTTAGAGAATGTTTTTGGTATGTTTTTTGTAAATTTTTTGAATATTTATCACTTTTATATCATACCTATACCAATATATTTGTATTATGATTTATTTGATTTGTAGGTTTGGTGCATGATGTGTTCTAATCTGTGGGACTTTCCTCATTTTGAACCTAAACAGGAGAGGATCCTATGTGACCGACATCAATACCCAGAAGGAAACCCTTCGAAGGGGGACACATAAAACATTGTCACTCTTTTGATCCTTCCTCTTCTTCTTGCGGAACCAAAATCAATACTGAAATTAACATGCATAACATGGATGAAAATAATCAGACATTAAAAGAACTAACCTCACCAGATTATGATTTCCAACACACCAATATTCAAATTCAAGGTGAGGAACCCCACTTTGAACTATATTCAGGTTTAATTCATTTATTACCATGATTCCAATGACTTCCTAGAGAAGATCCACACCAGAATTTAAAATAATTTCATATAGTGTGTTTTAAATTAAAACCATTAAATGTGGATTATGAACATGTAAATATTAGGGACATTCCTTTCTCAATAGAATATAATGGAAAAGATTTAATTTACAATGTTAATTCACCTATTAGAGGTTGGACGGACATGAGATGTCTTTTTTCTTGAAAAATATTTCTCCACCTCTCGCACTAAAACTATAGGAAAGGAAATATGTTGTATAAAAAATCCCAAGGGGAAACACTACATGAATATTGTAAATTATTTAAAAGAAATTCTTCAAGATTCCCACACCACCAAATAAGAGAATGACTTTTAATTCAGTATTTTTATGAAGGTTTAATATGTATTGTTTAAAATATGATTGATGTTACTCCTGGTGGTGCCGTAGTGGATAAGAACCCAATTTCTGTAAGAAACATGATTGAGAACATGGCAAGAACACTCAAAAGTTTGGTACAAGGTCTAGTGTACCCATTCGAAATGTCCATGAGTTGAAAAGTACCGAATTTGAGAAGAAGGATGACACAAATTTTGATGTGTTATGTTCCTTTCTAAGACAACTTTCACTTTCCCAAGGGAAATCCCATTCTCCTCCTCCCATCTATTGTGGAATATGTTCTTCTGAAACCCACTACTCTAACATTTATCCCAATTGAGAGAAAAATCTTAGAGTTTTGTGGCCGTCTTTCTAGGAGCCCCCTATAACCCACCCTTTAGAAAGTACTATTTCAATCCATAAAATCCTAGGGTGTATAGAGAGCCAAGGATATATGCAATGGGGGTATTTAAACCAACATCAAAAACCGTGGAACTAATAGGGTCAGAGTAGTCATCCACCACCACCACCCAAAAATCCTCATCCACCCCAAAGTCCATTCCAATAACCCCCTACAAAACCTAATACTGGCCAATAATATATAATGAAACAAATGGCTTTGAACAATCTCCAATTCCATCAAACCATCCAAGCAGCAATACAATATCTCAAAACCCAATTAGGCCAACTTACTAACTCTATGGGGGAACTTCAAAGTCACCAGTTGTGTAAACTACCATCTCAACCATTAGTCAAACCTAGAGATAAAGGAAATGTTAATTCCATCACCATTAGGAGTTTAAAAAAACTATAAAGTCAAATGAATTATCTACTAGAGTCATCCCCTCTCGAGGAAATTGCCATCTGAACCATTAAAAATGTTCCCAATGTTAAAAAATCATGTCTTGATATAATCCCCTCCAATGGAAAGAGTGTGTACCCCCATGAGTCTCCTAGCCAACCCATTCCTATTTGATTTCCCCAAAGGTCCACCCAACCTATGAAATAAAAGGATACTGAACAGGATAAGGAAATACTGGAAAAATTCAAAAAATATTAGGTAAACAACTCTATGATTGATGTTGTGAAAAAAATTCCATGATATGAATTTCATTGAAGGATATGTGTACACAATGAAGGTGAATTCGTGGCTATGAAAAGGTGATAATGGGGAGAAATGTATCAGCATTAATAGACCCATCACATCCTACCAAATTCAATGATCATTGGAAATTCTTGATTATGTATTCCATAGGAGAGTATTTTTTCAAATGTTATGATTGATTAGGGTGATTCTATAAATGTGATGCCTCATTACATTTACTCTACATTGCAGGTTGGGGAATTGATTCCCATTATAATTATTGTTCAACTGGCTAACCGGGGTACCGCACACCCCTATGGTGTGTTAGAGGATGTTCTTGTGGGGTATCAAAATTTAATTTTTCATGATGACTTTTATGTGCTTAAAATTGAGGATGATAGGATGAATGAACATGCCCAATTATAGTAGGGATACCCTTCATGAAAACCACCATTACCATAATTAATGTCCATAATGGTACGTTATCTATGGAATTTGGTGGTGACATAGTCAATTTCAACATCCTTGATTCAGTTAAGCACCCATCAGAAAATCATTCCTCTCTCACTATTAATTCAATTTATGTACTAACATCCCTTGAAAAAACATCATTTCATTCCCCTGATCCCCATTCTAAGTTTTCTTCTATGATATAATTGATAGGAAATGATTCAGGAATTGAATTTTGTAGGGGTATAAATAAATTTAATGTATGATGGTTGATTGATGATTTCAAGAACACGGGGGATCACATGACCAGCAATGATACTGCTAAGCTTGTAAAAGCACATATCCCATTTGGGGATGATACCATTGAGCATTTGTATGAAATTAGTGACCTCTCATTTTCAAAAACACTCCCATGAATCCAAAATCCACTAGAATTAGAACTAAAACAATTGTCTCATGATTTAAAATATTCCTATCATTAGAATGGAAACAATTTTCTTGTCATCATTTCTAGTTAACACCCCCTAAGTAGTAATTGTGATTGGTTGAACTTTTGGAGTATTATAAACATGATTTAGGAAGGACCCTTTCTGAAATTTATGGATTAGCCCATCAATTTTTACACATCATATATTGTTAAATTATTAGGCTAAACCCACATGGTAGGCACACCATCAATTGAACCCAAACCTCTTAGAAGTTGTGAAAAATGAGGTAACAAAATTACTAGCTCCTAGAATAATTTACACTATCTCTGACAGCCAATGGGCCAGTCCCATTCATGTAGTTCCTAAAAAATGTCTTACATTAATAAAAATTGATAATAATGAATTGGTTCCAACTCATGTGCAGAATAGTTGGCATGTCAACATTGACATTCACTGACTAATCCAACACAGTAGAAAGGACCATTTCCCTTTTTCATTCATTGACCAAATTCTAGCGAGGATAGCAGGTAAGTCCCATTACTATTTTCTTCATGGGTATTTTGGATATTTTCAAAAACTTATTTCCCCCAATTATCAGGAAAATATGAACATCACTTGCCACTTTGGTGGATTTTCATATAGGAGGATTCAATTTGGTCTGCGCAATGCTTCAGGTACTCTCCCGAGATGCATGTTTTGTATTTTTTCAGAGTACCTAGATAATTGCATGAATGTTTTCATGGATGATTTAACTGTGTATGGATCAACTTTTTATGAACCTTTGATTAGTCTTGCTTCAGTCATACATCGATGTATTGAAAATAATATCATATTACATTATGAGAAATTCCATTCTAGGGTGCGACAAGGTATAGTTTTGGGTCATGTCATTTCAATGGATAATATCCATGTAGATAAATAAAAATTGTATGTAATTTCTTCCCAACCACTCCAAAAAATGTACGGGATGTGTTTTCATTCCTAGGTCATGCGATATCTTACCATCATTTCATTTGAGACATTATTAAAATTTCATTCCACCTCTCCCGATTACCCCCAAAAGAAAAAGAATTTGTTTTTGATAATGAATGTGAGTGTGATTTTAATAAGATAAATGGAGTCTCATGTCAGCACTAGTAATCGATCCACCTCAGGGGAATTTAAAATTTAATCTCATGTGTGATGCCTCTAACTATGCATTTGGAGTTGTCTTTTCATAGATTATTGATCGAGCTCCAAATGTTATTTCCTATGACTCGCATACAATGGACCATGCCCAAGAAAACGGCTCCATAACTGGAAAAAAAAAATTCATAGCTCTTTACATCGATAAATTTAGGTCATATCATTTAGGTTCAAAATTCATTGTTTCTCTAACCATGCAGCCCTCTAGTATCTCTTTATGAAACTAGAATCCAAACCACGTATCATTAACTGGATGCTTCTCCTTCAATAATTCATTTTATAAATTAGAGATAAAAAATTTGGGAGAATGTTGTGGCAGACCATATTAGAAGGATCCACCCATCCTCGGGCATTGACTCATCTCCCTGTATTCCTTTAAATGACATGTTTCTCAATGAGCAATTATACTAAGTGAAAGAAACTATTCCACGGTATGCTGAAAATGTAAATTATTTAGTAGCATCTTAAATTCCTATTGATTTCAAAAAAACCAGGTGGACCGTCTAAAACAGGAGTCCCATTGAATATTTTGGGAAGACCCATACCTTTGGGAAATGTTTATTGATCATTTGATTTGGATTTGTTTTCCAAATATTGAGTTATAGTATTTCCTTATATTCTTCCACACTCTTGCTTGTGGGTTCCACTTTGGTCCCCAATAGACTGCTCGTAAGGTCCTCGATTCGGGTCTCTTTTGGCCCACATTGTCTCAAGATTCCCTTGACTTCTGTAAATAATATTCTCACTATCATAGAATGGAGAATGTATCTAAAATAAATAAGATGACACACAAAACCTTTCACGTCCATTACATTTTCCAAGTTTGAGGTATTGACATCATGGGGCTATTTCTTTATTCCTTTGGAAACATGACCATTATTCTGGTAGTTGATTATGTGTCAATATGGGTAGAGGCATGAGCTATAAGGAATGATGATTCTGTGGTAGTTGTGGAATTTTTTAGATCCCAAATTTTTTATAGATTTTTCTTACCTAGGTTCTTTATAAGTTACTAGGGTTCTCATTTCTACAACTGAAAAATGAAATCTCTTTTTCATCAGTATAGGGTCGGTCATCAAGTGTCTAATACCTATCACCTACAGACCAATGGTCAAGACATGGTGTAAAATATATAGGTAAAAAAAATTCTAGAAAAAAAAGGTCAATCCAATTGAATAGATTAGAGTCTTTGACTCAATGATTCATTATGGGCTTACCGTACAGCCTTTATGATTCCCATTGGCATGTCACCATATCGGCTGGTATTTGGAAAATGTGGTCACCTCCCGGTAGAGATTGAGCACCATGCTTACTAAGACATCAGAAAATGTATTTCTAATATTTCTAGGGTAGGTTCTCAATGGAAGTTGCAGATTAAGGAGCTAGAAGAAATGAGATGAGATGAAAATGAGAAATATTGGATTTATAAGGAACAAACCATGGCTTCTCACGATCATCTCATCCATCATCATCAGTTCTACATTAGGCTGAAGGACCTCCTCGAAAATGCAAGGATAAAATTTCATCAAGGTAAGCTTTGTTCCCACTAGTTTGGACCATACTCGGTTACTAATGCATCTCTATTTGGTGTTTTCCAGGTTCAAAATGATGAAACCAATCAGTCCATCACTGTCAATTGGAGCAGCTGAAGCACATCCCTGAATCCATTCTGGAGTCCCCAATGAAGGGACTCCATGTTCTAGAAGTAATCTATAAATGAAACTCACCATTTTTTTCCTTCATTTCCACATTATCATTTCATATAGTGAGGATATTGTACACTTTATGTGTGGGGGGATAGGTATATTCTGGGGTTAGTTATGAATTTTTACCTCCTTTCTTCGTTTTCTATTTTAGCTTGATGAATAGTATTGTTACTTTCCCCCTTTCTCTCCCACTCTCCTTTGTGCCAATATATTTTTTTATTCCCACTTTTTTCATGGAAAATGATGCCCATTTAATAATGGAAGTTATTGGAAATGAATGTGGAAATTTGGTATTTCATGTTGTTTTAACATTCAAAAAAATATCCTATAAAATGTGATTTTCAGTAAGAATCCAATACTATGGTGTGAAATTATTTTTAAATTTAGTTCTTTGTCGATGATATGAATGGTTTTATCATTTTGAACCCTTTGAAAAAAAGGGTACCCTTTTTTGTGAATATTTGAAAAGAATATTTTGTCACATAATCTCTCCACACATTTTTTCCCACCCAACAATGATGTGGGATAATTTCGTCCTTAACAGAAATGAAATATTAGTTAGGTTAATTTTTATCTACTTTTACATATAATTTCATCAATTTGTTCATTCCTGATCTGATCTATTTCACTCTTGTATAGGATTGACCTATGCATGTGAACCTATTATTCAACTTTTGTACTACCTCAATCAAAAATTTTTGTATATTGGGTAGGTCATAGAACAACCTTCCTTGACCTTTGACCTTGTTGTAACTACTACAATAAGTGTTATAGGGAAAAGAAACATTGGTTTGGAGAAGAGAGTGAGATTTTTTCCAAGTGCATCTTTTGAAAAATTAATAAATGAGGGGGAGGAAATGTACAACATATGGGGTTATATAGGTCAACATCTTATGTTTTGACTTTTGGGAATTCATAAGTGAGCAGATGATGAAATTTGATTGCAAATGATGTGGGGAATTTTCAGTGAAAAGGAACTTGTAAGTTGACAATTATTAAAATAACATATGCTCACTCAATTGAAAGTGTAATGAGTAGAATGAAATTGTTGTCACACACACACATGCAGAATTAGTAACATGATTATCTTTCAAATTATACTTTATTGGTATCATGCTTCTCTTGGAATTTCATTTGGATATAATTTTTGATAAGTCTTTTTCAATTATCATTGTGAATAACTCCTCAGTGTGTTTTTTTATTAAATCACATTTCTGTCAGGAATTAATTTTTAATTGAATGTTAAATATTTATGATTTTTGAAATATCTACTTGCATAATTTCGAAAAATGTATTTTTTTCCCAGGATTTTAGATGTTTAGGTTTGGGGGTGTGACCGTACAACGATTCACTAATTTATTTTCACCCTTTCACCACTATGATAAAAGTGTTTTCTATTTAAAATTATAAATATAATAACAAATTAAATTCAATATTTGAATCATTTTTTTGTGTTTATTATTCTAAAAAGAAAAATTTTACTTTTTTTATGATTCCATTGCATGAGGAGGTGATTTTAAGGACAAATGATGATTTCCAAGAAATATGGGCCCAACTATGCAAGATCTGTGAACACCAGTGGACTCATCCACGCACTTCTCCTGAACCAGGCATCCAAATGGGCTGAAATTTTCATGGTGGTTCCATAATTAACTGGGTTACATTTAATTTGAAGGAACCTAAGACTCAAAGGTTGTGTGTTTTGATTTTTCCATATTCGAGGATCTAGATTTCGAAATTGTTCCAATCGTTCGGTCGAGACATCCAAGAGGTGGGGACACAACTTTTTTATTTTTTCTAAAGCATGATAAGGCTATATGGAAATCGAACCCCATGTGAGAATTGGTTTTAATAAATTTACCTTCTGAGAACCACATCCCCATTTTCCTATAAAATGGAACATTGGGATCCCCATTTGTAATTTTGAACCACAAGTGAAGCTCATCCATTTTGGAGTCTTGGAGGAGTATCATCCTCATCCTTGAAGTTCTAATGTCCCCTATTTTCATCGAGGGATCAATAATGAAGATGTATTTCCACCTGAGCTTCCTCCCCATCCTGATGTCAAGCAAAACGGTGGGTGGTCATTGCGAGGGAACTACACACATGAAGATGGAGTTCTGACAACTTATATTCTACTAGTTTTGTGTAATTTTGGTCTGAATTATTTTTCTTATGTTTAATCATTATATGATTCTAATCTAACTTAATTTATTGGGTTTAGTTAAGTGAAACATTTCTCATTTCAATACTGACTGGGTTGCAATTCAATTGGAAATATTGTGTAGTTCCAACTAGACAACACAAGAATACTATTTCTCTCACACAAATATGATATTTCAGTATTCCTAGATAGACCTCACTATATTCTTGTGCTCCAATATTGTCAACATGATTGTTGTGTAATGGGGTGGTTCTTTGTGAATTATTTCTAGATTAAAGAGGGCTTTGTAAGTCATCTGAAAGGGATTCATGCATATCCACCATCCGGAGATGGGCTCGTCGCACCGCGATTCGCTGTATCATTTTCACCCATACAACACTGTACTAAACTTGTTTTATATTGAAAATTATAAAAAAATAACAAATTTAATTCCATGTTTGGCTCATTTATTTTTATTTTATCACTATAAAAAAGGGAAATGTTACATTTTTTGGTGATTCCATTATAGGAGATGTGATTTGGAGGACCCATGATGATGTCCAATAAAAATGGGCCAAACTACGCATGATCCATCTCCACCAGTCGACTCATCCACCTAATTCTCGTGAACCGTGCATCCAAATGGGATGAAATGTTTTGGGATGGTCCATAATTCATGGAGCTACATGGTATCTAAAAGAACCCATGACACATTAGTCTATATGGTGGCCCAACTGACCAGATCTTTCTATCACACCGAATCTGCACGAAGTCAAAAGTGGTGTGTTGTGATCTATCCACATATCAGGTTCTAGCTGTCCAAATAGTGTGAAATGTTTGGTGGAGGCATCGAAGAGGTGGGTATAAAACTTTTTTATTTTATCCAAAGATATATAAGGATGTCTGGTGGTCTATACCCATGTTACATGTTGTTTTAATAAACTTGTGTGATCAAACCAACCTTCCCATTTTACTATAAATTGGCACATTGGGGTCCCCATTTTTAAGTTGGAACCATATGTTATGCCCTGCCATTTTCGAGTCTAGGAGGAGTCTCCTCCTAACCCTTAATTTTCTGGAGGCCCCTATAATCATAGGGGGCTCAATAATGAAGAAGTATTTCCCCCCGAGCTTACTCCACCTCCAGATGTCGAGATAAACGTTGGGTGATCATTGCGAGAGATCTACACACATGGAGAGGGAGTTGTTGCACCTTATATTCTAATAGATTTGTGTAGTTTTTGTATCAATTATTTAACTTATTTTTAATCTTTATAAGCTTATTTTCTAAATGAATTTATTTGGTTTAATTACGTGAACAATTTCTCTTTTCAATACTAGTTGGGTTGAGATTCAAGTGGGAATCTTGAGTTGTTCTGTTTGGACAAAAAAAGCATCCTCTTTCTATCACAAATACAAGATATTTCTGTATTATTTTATTTACATACCTCTATACTTGTGTTCCAAACATTGAAAACTAGAATTTTGTGTCAAGGGGTGGTTCTAAGTGCATTATTTTAAGAGTAAAGAGGGGAAACATGATCTTGGTCATCCATCAACCAAAGGATTAAAACAAAACCTAATAACCAATTGATAAGAAGGAACTCTTAATGTTTGTTATTAATATATCAATTATCACTTATTTATCTTATAATTTTCCTTATACACTTTTTCTTTTTAACTTTACATCTATTTACATTAAGTTACTTTCTTAAAAAAGTTTACAAAATCACCCCTCTTTGGTTCTTATTATTAAAATTACACACTTAAAACCTATAAGTACTCCCTGAGGGACGACCTAGGGTTTTCCCTGTACTATAAATCAACATTAAAATATTAATAAATTTGACGTGTCATGAAAGTGCGGAAAAATTTTGGTACCATTACCGGGGAGCACTTTGGTTTTTAGAGAATGTTTTTGGTATGTTTTTTGTAAATTTTTTGAATATTTATCACTTTTATATCATACCTATACGTATATATTTTTATTATGATTTATTTTTTGTGTAGGTTTGGTGCATGATGTGTTCTAATCTGTGGGACTTACCTCATTTCGATCCCGAACCGGATAGGATACTATGTCAGCGACATCATGACCCAGAAGGGAACCCTTCGAAGGGGGACACATAAAACATGGTCACTCTTTTGATCCTTCTTCTTCTTCTTACCGAACCAAAATCAATACTGAAATTAACATGCATAACATGGATGAAAATAAATAGACATTAAATGAACTAACCTCACCAGATTATGATATCCAACACACCAATATTCAAATTTAAGGTGAGGCACCCCACTTTGAACTATAATCAGGTTAAATTCATTTATTACCATGATTCCATTGACTTCCTAGAGAAGATCCACACTAGAATTTAAAATAATTTCATATTGTGTATTTTATATTAAAAACATTAAATGTGGATTATGAACAAGTAAATCTTATGGAATTCCCTTTCTAAATAGAATATAATGCAAAAGATTGGCTTTACAGAGCTAATTCACCTATTAGAGGTTGGACGGACCTAAGATGTCTTTTTCTTGAAAAATATTTCCCCGCCTATTGCACTGAAGCTATAGGAAAAGAAATATGTTGTATAATAAAAATACAAGGGGAAACACTTCATGAATATTGTGAATTATTTAAAAGGAATTGTTCAAGATTCCCACACCACCAAATAAGAGATGAACTTTTTATTCAGTATTTTTATGAAGGATTAATAAGTATTGTTTAAAATATGATTGATGTTACTCCAGGTTGTGCACTAGTGGATAAGACCCCAATTTCTATGAGAAACATGATTGAGAACATGGCACCGATCACTCATAAATTTTGTACAAGGTTCTGTGTACCCATTCGAAATGTCAATGAGTTAAAAAGTACCGAATTTGAGAAGAAGGATGACACAATGTTTGATGTGGTATGTTCCCTTCTAAGAAAACTTCTACTTTCCCATGGGAAATCCAAATCTCCTCCTCCCATCTATTGTGGTATATGTTCTTCTGAAACCCACTACTCTAACCTTTTACCCCAATTGAGAGAAACATCTAAGAGTTTTGTGGCGGTTTTTCTAGGAGTCCCCTATAACCCACCCATTATAAAAAACCATTTCAATCCATAAAATCCTAGGGTGTATAGAGATCCAAGGCTATATGCAAGGGGGGTATTTAAACCAACATCAACAACCATGGAACAAATAGGGTTAGAGTAGTAATCCACCACCACCACTCAAAATCCTCATCCACCCCAAAGTCCATTCCAATAACTCCATACAAAACCTAATCCCTTCCTATAATATATAATGAAAAAATGGCTTCCAACAATATCCAATTCCATCAAACCATCCATGAAGCCATACAAGATCTCAAAACCCAATTAGGCCAACTTACTAACTCAGTGGGGGAACTTCAAATTCACCAGTTGTGTAAACTACCATCTCAACCATTAGTCAAACCTAGAGATAAAGGAAATGTTAATTCCATAACCATTAGGAGTGTAAATCAACTATAAATTCAAATGAATTATCTACTAGTGTCATCCCCTCTCGAGGAAACCTCCATCTGAACCATTAAAAATGTTCCCAATGGTGAAAAATCATGTCTTGAGATAATACCTTCCAATGGAAAGAGTGTGTACCCCCATGAGTCTCTTAGCCAACCCATTCATCATTGATTTCCCCAAAATTCTACCCAACCTATGAAATAAAAGGATACTGAACAGGATAAGGAGATATTGGAAACATTAAAAAATGTTTACGTAAACATCCTATGATTGATGCTGTGAAAAAAATTCCAAGATATGAATTTCATTGAAGGATATTTGTACACAAAGGAGGTGAATTCATGGCTATGAAATGGTGAGAATGGGGAGAGATGTATCTGCATTAATAGAGCCATCACATCCTACCAAATTCAATGATCTTTGGAAATTCTTTATTATGTGATCTATAGGGGAGTATTATTTTTCAAATGTTATGATTGATTAGGGTGCTTCTATAAATGTGATGCCTCATTACATTTAATCTACATTGCATGTTGGGGAACTGAATCCCACTATAATTATTGTTCAACTGGCTAAACGGGGTACCGCAAACCCCTATGGTGTGTTAGAGGATGTTCTTGTGGGGTATCAAAATTTAATTTTTCATGATGACTTTTATGTGCTTAAAATTGAGGATGATAAGATGAATGAACTTGCCCAATTATAGTAGGGATACCCTTCATGAAAACCACTATTACCATAATTAATGACCATTATGGTACGTTATCTATGGAATTTGGTGGTGATATAGTAAATTTTAACTTCCTTGATTCAGTTAAGAACCCCTCAAAAAATCATTCCTCTCTCACTATTAATTCAATTTATTTACTAACTTCCCATGAAAAAAAAATCAATTCATTCCCCTGATCCCCATTCTGAGTTTCTTCTATGATATAATTGATTGGAAATGATTCATGGATTGATTTTTGTAGTGGTATAAATAAATGTAATGCATGATGGTTGATTGATGATTTCATGAACACTTGGAATCACTTGACCATCAATAATACTACTAAGCTTTTAAAAGCTCATTCTCCATTTGGGGATGATACCATTGAGCAGTTGTATGAAATTAGTGACCTGTCATTTTCAAAAACACTCCCATAAATCCAAAAACCACTAGAATTAGAACTAAAACTACTATCTCATGATTTAAAATATTCTTATCAGGAGAATGGAAACAAGTTTCCTATCATCATTTCTAGTTAACACCCCCTGAGTAGTAATTGTGATTGCTTGAACATTTGAAGGATTATAAAAAATCTTTAGGAAGGACCCTTTCTGAAATTTCAAGATTATCTCATCGATTTGTAATCATCATATATTGTTAAATGTTTAGGATCAACCCACATGGTAGGCACACCATTAATTGAACCCAAACCTCTTAGAAGTTGTGTAAAATAAGGTAACAAAATTACTAGCTTCTAGAATAATTTACCCCATCTCTGATAGCCAATGGGCCAGTCCCATTCAAGTAGTTCCTAAAAAACAAGTCTTACATTAATAAAAATTGATAATAATGAATTGGTTCAAACCCATCTGCAGAATAGTTGGCGTGTCAACATTGACTATCACTGGCTAAACCAACAAAGTAGGAGGGACCATTTCCCTTTTACATTCATTGACCAAATTCTAGAGAGGCTAGCTGGTAAGTCCCGTTACTATTTTCTTCATAGGTATTTTGGATATTTTCAAAAACGTATTTCCCCCAATTATCAGAAAAAGATGAACTTCACTTGCCCCTTTGGCACATTTGCATATAGGATGATTCAATTTGGTCTGTCCAATGCTTCAGGTACTCTCCCGAGATGCATGGTTTGTATTTTTCAGATTACCTAGACAATTGCATGAATGTTTTCATGGATGATTTAACTGTGTATGGATCAACTTTTGATGAACGTTTGAGTAATCTTGCTTCAGTCCTACATCGATGTATTGAAAATAATATCGTATTAAATTATGAGAAATTCCATTCCAGGGTACGACAAGGTAAATTATTGGGTCATGTCATTTCCAGGGATAGTATCCAAGTAGATAAATAAAAAGTGTATGTCATTTCTTCCCTACAACTCAAAAAAATATACGGGATGTGCGGTCATTCCTAGGTCATGCGAGATTTTACCATCATTTCATTTGTGACATTATTAAAATTTCATTCCCCCTCTCCCGATTACTCCCAAAATAAAAAGAATTTGTTTTTGATAAAGAATGAGAGTGTTCTTTTAATAAGATAAATGGAGTCTCATGTCAGCCCCAGTAATCGATCCGCCTCAGTGGGATTTAAAATTTAATCTCATGTGTGATGCCTCTAACTATGAATTTGGGGTGGTCTTTTCAAAGAGGATTGATCAAGCTCCACATGGCATTGGCTATGCCTCACTTACAATTGACCATGCCCAAGAAAACAACTCCATAGCTGGAAAAAAAATCATAGATATTTACATCGATAAGTTTAGGTCATATCATTTAGGTTCCAAATTCATTGTATTCTCTGACCATGGAACCCTCTAGTATCTCCTTAAGAAACCAGAATCCAAACCATGTATCATTCACTAGATTCCCCTCCTTCAAAAATTTATTTTATAAATTAGAGATAAAAAATTTGAGAGAATGTGGCGGCAGACCATATTTGTAGGATCCACCCATCCTCGGGCATTGAATCATCTCCCTATATTCCTATAAATGGCATGTTTCTCAATGAGCAATTATACCAAGTGAAAGAAACTATTCCATGGTATGAAGAAATTGTAAATTATTTGGTAGCATCATACATTCCTATTGATTTCAACAAAAACTATGATGACCATCTAAAACATTAGTCTCGTTAAAACATTTGGGATGACCCCTACCTTTTGCGCATGTGTAGTGATCATTTTATTTGGATTTGTGTTCCAAATATTGAGTTTCAGTTTTTCCTTATATTCTTCCACACTCTTGCTTGTGGGATCCACTTTGGTACCTAATATACTGCTCGCAAGGTCCCCGATTTGGGTCTCTTTTGGCCCACATTGTCTCAGGATTCCCTTGACATCTATAAATAATATTCTCACTATCATAGAATGGGGAATGTATCTAAAATAAATAAGATTTCACACAAAACCTTTCACTTCCATGACATTTTCAATGTTTGAGGTATTGACATCATGGTGCTATTTCTTTATTCCGTTGGAAACATGACCATTATTCTGGTAGTTGATTATGTGTCAATATGGGTAGAGGCATGAGCTATAAGGAATGATGATTATATGGTAGTTGTGGAATTTTTTAGAACCCAAATTTTTTATAGATTTTTCTTACCTAGGTTCGTTATAAGTTACCAGGGTTCTCATTTCTACAACTGAACAATGAAATCTCTTTTACATCATTATAGGTTCGGACATCAAGTGTCTAGTACCTATCCCCTATAGACCAATGGTCAAGACTTGGTGTCA
Source organism: Viscum album (assembly GCA_963277665.1). Lineage (NCBI taxonomy): Eukaryota > Viridiplantae > Streptophyta > Magnoliopsida > Santalales > Viscaceae > Viscum > Viscum album. The sequence goes on from OY728148.1 coordinate 912,560,313, forward strand.
AATATATAGGTAAAAAAAATTCTAGAAAAAATGGTCAACCCAATAGAAATGATTAGAGTCTTAGACTCGAGGATTCATTATGGGCTTACTGTACAACCTTTATGATTCCCATTGGCATGTCACCATATCGGTTGGTATTTGGAAAAAGTTGTCACCTCCCTATAGAGATTGAGCACCATTCTTATTAAGACATTAGAAAATGTATTTCTAATATTTCTAGGGAAGGTTCTCAAAGGAAGTTGCCGATTAAAGAGCTAGAAGAAATGATATGAGATGCAAATGAGAAATATAGGATTTATAAGGAACAAACCATGGCTTCCCATGATCGTATCATCCATCATCATCAGTTCTACATTAGGCTGATGGTCCTCCTCTACAATGAAAAAATAAAATTTTATCTAGGTAAGCTTCGTTCCCACTAGTTTGGACCATACTCTGTTACTAATTCATCTCCATTTGGTGTTGTCTAGGTTCAAAACAAATAAAACAACAAATCCATTACTGTCAATTAGGGAAGCTGAAGCACATCCTTGAATCCATTCTGGAGTCCCCAATGTAGGGACTCAATGTTCTAGAAGAAATCCATAAATGAAACTGACCATTTTTTGTCATTCATTTCCACATTATCATTTCTTATAGTGAGGATATTGTACACTTTATGAGTGGCGGGATAGGTGTATTTCGGGGATAGTTATGAATTTTTACCAACTTTCTTAGTTTTCTATTTTAGCTTGATGAATAGTATTTTTACTTTACCCCTTTCTCTCCCACTCTCCTTTGTGCCAAAATATTTTTTTATTCCCACTTTTTTCATGGAAAATGATGCACATTTAATAATGGAAGTTATTGAAAATGATTATGGAATGTCAGAATTTCATGTTATTTTAACATTCAAAAAAATATCCTATGAAATGATAATTTCAGTAAGAATCTAATACTATGGTGTGACATTATTTTAAAATTTAGTTCTTTGTCGATGATACAAATTGTTTTATCATTTTGAACCCTTTGAAAAAAATGGTACTTTTTTTGTGAATATTTTAAAAGAATATTTTTTCACATAATCTCTCCACACATTTTTTCTCACCCAACAATGATGTGTGAAAATTTCTTCCATAACAGAAATAAAATATTAGTTATGTTTATTTTTATCTACTTTTCCATATAATTTTTTCTATTTGTTCATTCCTGATCTGATCTATTTCACTCTTGTATAGGATTTTCCTATGTATGTGAACCTATTATTCGACTTTTTTACTCCATCAAAAAAAATTTTTGTATATTGGGTAGGTCAAAGAACAACCTTCCTTGACCTTTGACCTTGTTGTAACTACTACAATGAGTGTTATGGAGAGAAGAAATGTTTGTTTGGAGAAGAGTGTGAGATTTTTTCCAAGTGCATCTTTTGAAAAATTAATAAATGAGGGGGGAAGAATGTACAACATATGGGTATATATAGGTCAAAATCTTAAGTTTTGACTTTTGGGAATTCATAAGTGAGCGGATCATGAAATTTTATTGTAAAGGATGTGGGGAATTTTTAGTGAAAAGGAACTTTTAAGTTGACTATTATTAAAATAACTTCTTCTCACTTGATTGAAAGTGGAAAGAATAGAATGAAATGGTTGTCACACACACACATGTAGAATTAGTAACATTATTATCTTTGAAATTATTTTTTATTGGTATCATGCGTCGCATGGAATTTCATTTGGATATAATTTCTTATATGTCTTTTTCAATGATCGTTGTGAATAACTCCTCAGTGTGTTTTTTTATTAAATCATGTTTCTATCAGGAATTAATGTTTCATTGAATGTTAAATATTTAGTATTATTGAAATATCTACATGTATAATTTCTGAAAATGTATTTTTTCCCAGGATTTCAGAAGTTTAGGTTTGGGGGTGTGACCACACAACGATTCACCAATTTATTTTTACCCTTTCACCACAATGCTAAAAAAAATTCTATTTAAAATTATAAAATTAATAACAAATTAAATTCAATATTTGAATATATTTTTTGTGTTTATTAATTCTAAAAAGGAAATTTTTTTTATGATTCCATTGTAGGAGGAGGTGATTTTGAGGACCCATGATGATGTCCATGAAATATGGGCCCAACTGTGCACAATCTATGCACACTAGTGGACTCATCCACTCACTTCTCCTAAACCATGCATCAAAATGGGCTGAAATTTTCAAGGTGGTTCCATAATTAACTGGGGTACATTTAATCTGATGGAACCTAAGACTCAAAATTTTTGTGTTGTGAGTTTTCCATATTCGAGGATCTAGATTTTGAAATTGTTATAATCCTTCGGTGGAGACATCCAAGAGGTGGGGAGACAACTTTTTTATTTTTTCTATAGCATGATAAGGCTATCTCGAAATCGAACCCCATGTGAGAATTGGTTTTAATAAATTTACCTTCTAAGAACCACCTTCCCATTTTACTATAAAATGGAACATTGGGCTCCCCATTTTTAATTTGGAACCAGAAGTGAAGCTCATCCATTTTGGAGACTTGGAGAAGTCTCCTCCTCATCCTTGATGTTCTGGAGTCCCCTATTTTCATAGATGGATCAATAATGAAGAAGGAGTTACACCCGAGCTTCTACCCCCTCCCAATGTCAAGCAAAACAGTGGGTGATCATTGCGAGGGAGCTACACAAATGAAGATGGAGTTCCAACAACTTATATTCTACTAGTTTTGTATAATTTTTGTGTGAATTATTTTTCTTATGTTTAATCATTACATGATTCTGCTCTAAATTAATTTGTTGTGTTTAATTAAGTGAAAAATTTCTCATTTCAATACTGATTGGGTTGCGATTCAAGTGGAAATATTAAGTAGTTCCAACTGGAAAACAGACGAATCCTATTTCTCTCACACAAATATGAATTTTCAGTATTCTTAGATAGACCTCACTATATTCTTGAGGTCCAATCCTTGTCAACATGATTGTTTTTTCATGGGGTGGTTCTTTGTGCATTATTTTTAGATTAAAGAGGGCCACAGCGATCTTGATCATCCCCCAACTAAATGATTACAAGAAAACCTAATAAAAAATTATCAACAGGGAACTCTTAAAGTGTTGTAGTTGCTTAGAAATGATCAATTATTTATCAAATATTTTGCAAAATTCACTTTTTATTCCATCTTTACAACTCTTTACGTGTAGTTAATTTCTTAAAATTGTTTACAAAATCACCATACTCTTTTTATCTTCTTATTAAAAATACACAATCCAAACCTATAAATTCTCCTTGAGAGATGACCTAGGGTGTTCCCTAAATAACAAATCAACATTAAAAACATAATAAATTTGATGTTTCATGATATCAAGACCAAGGTCCTCATGGATAGAGAGCCTCACATGAATTCATGAAATATGATTAATAAAATCATACATTCATGACAAGCATGACCCTTGGCTTAAAGGAGGTCATTAGGTTATAGGGGTAAGGATGGGACCTTCTAGATGAACCAATGGCAGACTGGTGTTGGGAATGTCCTACTACTCTCTAGTCTAACCTGGAGGAGAAATCCCCAAACAAAGACTAGAGGACTAGGGATCTTCCACAACAAAATGTGGTTGATCCTAGAATGATCGTGGAGGCTCCCCCTGATCAAGTAATACAAAAGGCAGTGTAGTAGGACATAATTTTATCCGATGAGGAGGTAGTGTGTGAGGAGCTCTGTCCTGGGAATGCTTTCTGGTTTTGATGGCATGAACATCCTAGATGGAATTATTGATCGAGTCATTATGAAGAACCATATAGACATGGGTCTGTCGATGCTTGTAATGGCTGGGGACATTGAAAGGATTCTTCTAGTGCTCCTCATTGTTAGGAATCATTTAATGGCTTACTTTCTCCACAGTTTTAAGAGTTGTGTACCCTTGAATGTAACATGAATAATCATCCACCACTAGATAGATTCTGGGGGTAATCACCAGCATTGGGGGTATAAAGTTGTAGAGAGTACGGGATGACAATGTCATCAGTGGGGAACATTGTTTTCCCTTACCACACTGATGATTTCTCTTCTGGGAAGAGTGAGGCTGAGATGTCAATGTAGAAGTAGTAGTTGGGGATGGCGTAGGGACTTCTAAAGGCTTAGGTGCATTCAAACATGAAGAGATAATACAATGGGCATCCAATACTAACTTACAAGCCATCCATTCATCATATATTAGAGACCAGTGGCTAAGAACATGATGCCACTCAGACTCGTTGTCACTACCATTGTCTGAATTCACGAATACACATGCCACATGTCCCAATTCAGGGCCTAAATAGATTATGTTGTTATTAACCTGGTCATGAATCTAGTATTTAAACACATATAACTGTTTGAGATTGTGCACAAGCATATGGTGATAGATGCAGCAGTTGGGCCGATCAGTGAGATCCACCTCTTTAGGCCTCCAACATTCAGCCAACCATAGAATTCCATGTTCCAGGACACTTTAGAAATAAGCAAGGACTTGATCCTTGTGGAATTATTAGGTATGGTTTCTCCTATCCAGAAAAGTGGGATTTTTGAGACTATCCATGATGAGTGGTTGCATGATCTTGTTGATAAGGTAGAACCTGGTTATCTCACCTAGGTGGTGGTGGTGTGTTACATGTGGGATCCTGCCAATTCTGAGGTGGGTGCATCTAGGCCGGAGGTTGTGCCTAAGGTGGTAGGCCTCCGTGATACTATAGAGGTGGATCCACTGGTAATAACACATGTTTCCTAATGGCCTCTCTTTGGGCCACTATGGTGGGCTTAGCCTTAGCGTACCATCTTGTGGGAACTACAAGAGGCAATAGACGGAACTATTTTTCCTACTATAGGACTTCCACAAGACGTTGGGCCTAATCAGAGAAATCCAAGAATCCCCTTGGGTAATTTTTAATAATGATAGAAGGGACCAATTAAGTTTTGACATTCCCCACACACATTTTCACCAGTTATTCCTAAGTTATAGGCATATCCAGGGAGTAGGTGAGGCCTTTCCACTGGGCAACAAAGTTCATGATTCAATCATTAGGACTCAATTGGCACTTGAAGAGGTCTTCAATACTCTTCATCCTAGTGGTAGTGTTTAATAGGTAAATAATATATCTAAAATTATCTTCCCAGCCGATGTCTGACCCAAAGGGTAGCTGGTTGTAGAAGACAAATGCATGCCCTGACAATGTTTGTACGAAACTTCGGAGTTTGGCAGCCTCTTGCTATGATGGAGTTCCTAGAATTCATCAAAAACATGAGATGAATTGGTTGAAATATTGTAGTGTGTCACTTTTCCCATTGAAATGGTAAAATGTGGGGTTTTCAAATCCTGGAACTACGGGCATATCTTCTAGCCATTCTGGATATGGATTTCTATCGGGCGGGATTTCCACCTTTCCTGTTTCCAAAGCCTTAAGATGGGAAATGAGCAATACTATTGGATATCATGGGTAGGGGTTCCTATCATGATCATAATGCCATACCTCCAATATGTCAGTTGGTTCTTCAACATGATTAGAAGGCCCATTGACTTGTTGGGCGGTTGGTGGGATGACCCACGGAGCGGTTGAGGGAACCTGAGCTTGGTCTAGAGGATTATCACTCAGGTCAATTTGGTGACCCAGATCACACCCATTTTCCATAAGATCCATCTTCTACACTACCTATGTGGGAAAGTTGGTCATGTTCAACCTGAGGAAACTCGCCCAGGGGTAATTGTACCTGCCCCTACTACCCCATAATATGATCACCACAGTTTAGATGTCGCTCTACAACGCGTTAAGCAAGGAGGTCATCCACCATATTCTTATGCCCCATGAGATTTTCTTAAAATGAGGAATTTTCAGGATCATTATACATCTATGCCAATGATCCAGACAGGTCAATGATTTTGACGGACCCAAGATGATATTTTCCCATATCGGGAATCCAGCTGATGACTAATGACTCGGTGGGAATGGTAAGACCAAATAGATTTCACTTCTTGTGAGAAACTATTTACAATGGATCAAATAGGTGTCGTACTACCCAGGTGTTAAGTTCTCACCCATATATATCTAGTTTTTCTCTCTCGATCGGATAGGTCAGTCAAGATATCCATGACTCTACCAAGGGAATATCCTCAAATATCCCTTTCCATGTCGGGTTGGTGCGGGATAGAACTGAAATGGAGGGTGTTATAATGCCCCCAACTACAGACCCGGATGTGGGTTGAAGGCTCCTTTATAACTCTCTAGATCACTTTAAAGCTCTGAACGTATCATTTCTAGATGGTTTGATGGTGACCAGGAAACTCAAGGATTTGTGCCACAATGAGCGCAACCAATTTGAACATACGACATTTCAATTAAATATCATCAAAGTGTCTCCAAATCATGGGGTAAGACACTTTCTAATAATAGAGACTAAATTTCATCTCCCATAGGTTTTAGGGAAAACATGTGAATTCCTCTTCGGTAATCCATTCCAGCGCACATAAGATTGTAGTTGCGATTACCTATAATATATCTGGGAAATGGTCTGGTACAAGGATCTACCACAAAATCCTTGACTCAGACGTGTGATATAGCCCATGGATTCCCTATTATTATACTAGGGGTGTCTATGGGACTGGTTACGATAATGGAGAAGACAACTGAGATGGTTGACTGGATGGTGGAGGATACAAGGAACGAGTGGACAAGCCACTCCATCTTGGGCTATCCTACGATGAATGAAACAACTGAGCCCCCACATCCTAGTAAGTCCGACTGTCTACCATGACTTCTGGTATAGTTGGTGAGGTTTCTAATGGTGGGCCATACTTTTGGTCATCATCCATTGGTCCCCATAATAACTCGCCATGATATCTTATTGAGTTAGAGAATCATCCTGGTGATGACATGTGGGGTTGCACTGTAAGGCCCTGGAAATAGGCCAGATCATCCTCCACTTGGATGTATCTACGGAGGGAGGTGGTAATCTGGTGTACCTCACATTCTGGAAAGATGATTCTAATACGCCTCGTTCATTCCCCAGCCCTTAAATTAGAATATCCTAGTGAGGGTTCCACCGCCAAATCGTATTCCATAGTGGAAATTGAGAAGAAAACGGTCAAAATATCTGTTTGAAATTTCTTGATATTATTCTTATGGAATCTGTGACCCTCCATCCTACCATAGGGTGGCTCTTTGAGATAGGGTAGTTTTCTGGATCATGGTGGACCTTTGACAGAATTGATGATGGGGCAGAGAGGACATCTTCCTGGGGTGAGCTGGGGTGTGAGGAGCACCAGGAAAAATGTCAACGAGAACCCCTGGAAGACCCTAGTGTCCACTAGAAGACACATGGAGGGAATATCTATGAGATATGATAGAGTGGGTAGGACCTCTACTAAAGATGGTCTAAGCATGGGAAGGGAATCCATTCGTGTTTCCTTTGGGAACATTAGTTTGAGGAGGGTCCTCATACTGGTCGAGATGAACATGGGTGGGATCTTCATTTTGGGTTATAATGAAGAGAGGTTGACCTCCACTTATTTGATTTTTCGGATGAGTTGGACCTTCCTTGGTAGCATTAAGAATGAGGGGAAGACACCCATGTGGATGGATGACCAGATGGGTGGAATCTTCACATCGACATCCTGTGACTGGAGGAATGGTTTCGTACATGAGGTCGCAGGTATAGTAGAGGTTTCAGTAATGGGTGTCAATGCGGCAAGGGGGACCTTAGATCGAATTGATGGTGGCATGTGGAGGACCTCCACACCATTATTGGCCAGCAACATCCACCACTTGTGTTGGTGAATAAGAGAGTCATCCCAACCTGTCGGTCGGGAGGTTGTGGCCACGATCCAGGATGTGAATATTGATACCCATTTTAGTATGAAAGTTTGATTAATGGTATGCATTGGTAGTGGCATGGGCCACATGAGTCGCATATGATGATGATGACGCCCCTTGGCGAGCATCCTCCTTAGCTTCCGCCCAATACTCACATCAGCTTAACTAGAATAGGGCTAGTGGTGCATGTGCATAAATCACCTACTCCTTAGCCTATAGGGTTGGGAAGTAGTGACGATGTAGCCTGATGGGATCCCTCCTTGGAGTCCCCTTGTATGGGATTACAGTCGGGCTGTCCTGGACATCCCTAACATCACAATCTTAGGGAGGGAGTCGTCAAAGTGCTCTGGGGAGAGGCTCCCATAACAGTAGTATGTTGGATTAGGGAGTAGTGTCTCCCTGCACGGCCCATGGGTTTAGGGGATACAGTGAGGCGTAAAAGCCTCTATGTCTTGTTTGGCCATATCTTGGTTTGGGATAATCCCCTCATCCTCATATCGTCGAATGAGTTCATTAATCTCCTACCTATGAATGATTTCATATGGGAAGATGGGTGTGGGGCCTAGAGGTTTTTTATTTTCAGGTCACCATGGATGAGATAAGGTCACACTGGATTACTACATTGGCGTTTCCCTAACCATACTATTGGTGGGTGGGTGGTGATGGGTTTTTTTTCATGGCAGCTTTGGTCATCAAATGCAGGGAGATTAAACCATTATTGCTAAAAAAAACTAAAGAGACGTCTATTGCACTAGTTCCATTCCATCTTACATGGTTGGAAAGAAGGATCTACACTAACAACATCGCAGACCAGGTTGTCTATCTCTCATCATCCCCAGTCTCTTGTGAGTTTCACTCCAGGCCCACTAATTACCTCACGGGACCTGGCACCAGATAACTGGATCAGTTGACATGCTAATCCATTTAGGTATCGAAAGCTACTAATCTGCACACTGAGTAGAAGAAATTCATTATGGGTTCACCATTTCTGTTTCTGATGATTTCACCAGGGAGCACATCTATTCTTTTTTGGGATGTGTTGTTTGTTTCCTCGCATTCGTTCTTTCCAAAGGCAGTTGACCTCTGTCACATATTCAGGGGTGTTTTCTCATTGATTGAAATGGGATGATTGTATATCAGTTATTCCTTCTATGGATTACACCTCGAAACTCATCACCTTTTCTAGGTTTACCTTAATTAGTAAGATTTCATTTCTGAAACTCTTCTAATGCCATGTCTTCTTGGAAGTCAGTTAATTATGATTCTTATGTAAGTACCTTCCAAGCAGTCGAGTCAGGGAATCTAAAATAGATTGTGGGATTAGTCAATTTGGACATCCCAAGAGTTTCTAGACATTTGAACATTAATGCATCTTGGTTTCTTCCACTTTTTATAGGGATTATTGACAGTGAGGATTCCAGAGGCATCCCACATCGAGTGCGGGGAATTATATGCCATATTATATTATCTGATGTTTTCCTAAACATTGAGTGTTTAACATAGGGTAGTCAATGAGTTTAACATGAAAATGAGATAGATCAGACTAATTGGAACCCTGATATGAGTGGACCATATGAGTACCACTCAAGGTGGGAACACTGATTCTAGGGATAACGCGTCGCTACTTACATGATTTCTACTCGGAGTAGTGAGATAGTGGGTGACGGGATCTCTTCGAAATGTGGAAGCCCAAGTAAGAATCAAGATTGATGTGTAAAGACGAGGGTGGATGGAGAATGTTATGGAACCGATGTGAGGACGACATCAATATTGGGAATGAGCATCAAAAATACATCCTACGTATCCCTGAGGTGGGGAATGAAAGTCCCCATAGTTCAGGATGGGGGTATAGAATCGAGGTGTACACACAGGGCAATGACCTAATGATATACTAGGGATTTTTCATGGTTAGAAGCATGTGTTGGTCTAACACATAGGGGGAAGAAAAGAGTTGTAGGTTCCAACAATGGGGACTACAATGACTTACCTTTGATTGCATACTACAAAGGATTACTACTTCTTGAGGTTCAAATGACTTTCTACTAGTTGGGAGCTACAATGGAATACCATAATTTAAGGATAACAACTAATTGTCTCTAATTGGGGATCACAATGGCTTACAATCGATTGTTGATCACAAAATCGTACCATCGATTGGGGTTTAAAACGACTTGTCATCGATTGTGGATTACAACAGCTTTCCATCGATTGGGGACTAGAATGGATTTCCATCATTTGGGGATCAAAACATATTGCCATCGATTGTGGACTACAATAACATTCCATCGATTTGGGATCACAAAATATTATTGTTGATTTGTGTTGGGCCTCTCGAAGGCACCCTAATTAACATATCATAGAGACAAGCATCAAATCCCATGTTGTTCGATTGGGTAATTTTTAACATATTGCGGTATAAAAATGGATGTTCATTTTAACATCATTTAGTATAGGGGATAACTGATGTGATGATGTTGGGACTGATGGGTGTTGGTCTAGATCCTTAGGTAGGCTTATTTCTTACATTTCCTAGGGAAAAAGGATCAAATTCCACACATTTTGTAATGAGGGATTCGATTTAATGTCATTGGGGATGAATGTGAACCAACATGAAGGGGTTTGGAAAGGTAGGTGTTGGTATTTAACCTCTGGGAGGCATTCTAAGTACCTTTCCTATAAGATAAGGATCATAGTCCATGTAGTATCGAATAAGGGATTGGGGCTTACACGCTAAGGTAGCCTATAAAATATTTCATGGTCAATACTTACTCTAAGACCACATGCGTTATGGTCGTTGTCAGAATCAAGAGGTCAAAAAGACCTGAAGGTCACATCATGAACAGTGAGACCCTAGGAAAAAAAAACGGGTCTTACAAGTGTTTAGCATCCCAAAGTGGTAACAGGGTCTTACGCATGGTAAACCGCCTAGGGAGATGAACATTGTGACTTACTCAAGGGTGGAGCTCTGATGGAGAAAATGACCATAGGGAGTGGGATGGGGCAATAAAGTTCCATATGCCCATATTTCATCTATTATATTGCATGGAATAAGAGAGGATGAGCAAGGATGTTATATACTACAAGAAAATATAGGGGATTTCACTATGATGGTTTCCCTTCCCTACGGACATATGTCTCTCCAACAAAGAGGATCTCATTCATTGTGAGGAAGAACTCAATATTATGGAGTGGAATGGGCATGAAGAATGTCTGTGGTGGGGAACCCCATGTATATTTCATTAGAAATGGCCAATTTTTAGTGTCATATACTGAGGATGATGGTACTTGGTAGTTTAACGCCATGCATCTCGGACAAAGAGTGTTCAATACTCACCCCTAGAACTACAATAACTAATACCGACCAAACCTAGGGGAAGGGAAGGCATCATCAATTCCTTATTTTGGAAATGTTATTGAGTGATTCCCGGAGGTGGCCATGTTAGTATTGCTATGTGAAGAAGAAATATCCATTAACATGCTTATGAGAACAATCCTGATGCTAAGAAATGCAACATGGAGCACCACCCAATGGACATTGAAATAACTTCATACAAACCTAGAGGGTCGTATGGGAGTATAATTCATGTATCAAATGAGTTAAAAATAAATTATCTTGTAATTTTATGATGCTCCACGTAGTGGAGGGACTTCCTTAAGTGCTATACTTTGCGATGTGTAGTGGCCTAGCTTGGTCATTGGTTATATGTGCATATGAAGGGTACTTCATGAATTAGAAATAAATTCACAGAGTAGGACTTCATGGAGAAAGAGTACCTTGAAAATCATCGCACTAAAAAGCAATGTTATTTGTGATACACAGTGACCATACCTTAGTATGTGGTTTATAAGTTCATGGAAGGTACATTGTGAATAATGAGTGCTTTGGAAGGCCCAATTCCCCTTAGGTATATCCTTCCATTACGATGGCATGTGGGCTCCACAAAGGGAATCCCTAATTGAATAGGTGTTGTATTTGAGATACGGGAAGGGTACATCGATATTTTCAAGTACCTTGAATATCTCATTTTTTCAAGGTTTCATAGAGAAGAAGGTGCTTTGCGATTTGAGAGCTGAAAATGCAAAAGGTCAGGGTATCCATCTTTTTTTCTTGATGGAAGTCGAGTATTTATAAGTAAGAGGAATCTCAAAGATCTGACAACTTGGTGCATACCTATGTGGTGCTCTGTGATAAGTTGTGGATTGTGTCACGTTTTTCCTTACTACAGAGTAGACAATCATTCCCTCCTCAGCACAAATCACTCTTAAATTCCCTCTACAGTTGTCATGGAGGCTTTCATAAAGCTTCAGGGGCACAGTGGTCATCTTTTTCTCTTTAAAGCGCGAATATCACATTCAATTGCGTTGTAACCGCAGATCCTCCCAACTATTTTACTCCACAGTGATTGTAGAGGGGCTTCAGATTCATTCCATCAATGGTGCTAAGGGGCTCTGCGAATGTCGCAGTGCTCGGGGGCTCCATGAATAGGCTACACAAGGATCCCCCTTTGGAATTTATATTATATTTGCATCATTATCCTCAAACCATATTTTGGATACAAAATGAAATTATAATTGATCATTCAAATTATAAAAAATTTATTTAAATTATTAAATACTAAATTGTGAAATAGTGGTGTTTTTGTACTAAATGTGTATCCAAAAGTTAGAGAAATTCCTGATCATTGAATTCAATGTGAGTAATTATCTATTTTGGTAAATTAAGATGCATACAGTGTTTGGAAGAATAATTTCCTAAAAAATATTTTTGAAAGACCATAAAATGTGACAATGATGCATGGTTCTAGTGGGAGATAGAATCATGACATGGATGGAAATATGGTGATTACTTCTGGAAAGAGGATTATAATATTCAATTAACAAGATAAAATTACTTAAATAATAAATAATTTCAATTATGCATAGATAATTAAATTTTGAGAAACATATATCATTATGTGTTGATAATAATGGTATGATAGGTATGAAACTATCCTAGAAGAACATTTCTATATGTGGAATGACCATACCCTATTGATCATTGGAGTAAGTACCATCAAATAAATGATGAAATATATTATATTTTGGACAATCCATTATGTTTGACATGTGATGGTCATGAAAAGGATCATATTGTGTTTGGGGAAATTTGATGATATCGTTTGTAAGACTCACATTGAGAATGGAGTGATGAGAAATGTGAAGGTATCTCTTTTGGTGATTATGTAAGAAAACATTTCAATAATCATGTACAATATTATGAATGAAATTCACAAGGAAGAATAAATAGTTCTCATATGAAATACATTGATGGATGTGTTGATGATGTCATGAAAAGAAAATATTTTCCATAATTTAGAATGAGGAATTATGATTCTTGCATATCATAAGTTTCATTCTAGGAATAAAATGGCATCCCTTAAATTTTTTTACCATTGTGATTTAGAAATAAACCAAGTTTTTTGTTCAGGAATTTAATACTAACACTAGTAGAAAAAAGGTCCTTAACTTCAGTTTTTTTATTTTTTAGTTCAGTTTTTTTAAACCGATGCCAAAAAACATTTATTATTTTTAGCATTAGTTTTGTAAAAACCCAAGGCCAAATAAACACATCCGCATCATTTTTGGTGTCATTATCATTATAAATCGATTCCAAAAAGTTGAAAATATAGTTTCGGCATCGGTTCATGAAAAAAATGATGCCATAAATGAAAAAAAAATTAATTTTTGGATTCAGGGATTAAAGAAATCAATTTAAAAAAGTATATTATTTTCTTTTATGTTTAAGAGAATTTTCTATGCTTCAATTTGATAGGTCATTGTGCTAAACAGAGTAACAAATCAAATGTTATTTCAATTGAAAGATGAACCATTCAAAGTTTCGATTGATAGAACTAGTTTTAACGAAAACAAGAGAAAAATGAATAAAAATCACATACACCAAATGATATAAAATATACATCATAACTCAAACATATTTCAAGGTTTTTTGAAGCTTCCATTGCAATGATATGTTTTTTATAATCATATCTCTCATATTTAGTATAGAACACAATCGATAATGGAAACGGCGATCGATAATTAAATTAACACCATGGTTGGTAAATATCAACTGAATGTGTAACGACCCAAAATTTCATTAATGGAAAATCCCTCTTGATCCAGTTAAAGGATTCATTATGAAAAAAAAGTGTTTTTATAAGATGTCAACTTCTTTAGTTTAACATTAAGATTTGTGACCGTTACTTTTATAGCCGTTAAACAGTGATCATCTGGGTAGTTTAAATATAAGGCTTTAACGAACCAATTTTCTACTCAGACAAAGGAAGTGATGGCCTCATCCAGTAGAATTGCCCCTTACGAAGCCCATTTGTCGGAGCTCGGAAAGGAGGTGGCGTCTTTGGGCTTTGCCCTTGACCAAGCCCAAGCTGAGCTTCATCAAGTCAAGCTCGAACGTGATCGTCTACGGGAAAAATGGAAGTTGATAGAGATTACCACTCGAGCGATGTTATCCGAGCAACCCCAAGAGTCTGTCACCATCGTACACCTTACCCTTAGGTCTTATGCGGCTATTTTAAGGGGTTATGTTACAAATAAGTAGCACCATGTTCATATACATTATTTTTTGTATATAATAATGAATATAATTTCTAGTCATTTTTGATACATTGTAATTAGTTTTTAAAGTACAAACGGTGTTTTTAGTTATTATTTAATTAAGAATTATATTTTATTAAATTAAAGGATTTTTGAATTAACTAATATTTTAATAAAATATTATTATTAATATTAAATTAATTTTTATTAAATATAAATGATCTTATAATTTTATGAATGCAATTAAATTTTTTATTATGGTTTGAAAGCCATTTCTGTCAAAACCCGTGAATTTTTTTATAAATGTCGGTTTAAATTTTAAAAGTAAAAATTCACATATTTAGAAAATTATTTAGATAAAATAAATATTATTTTTGGAATCAGGACGTCGAAATTATCCAACGGTGAATTTTTCATAATTTTCTGAGACAGTCAAATTTTTGGGTAAAAATTAAATACCATTTAAATATATAATGTGTTTTATGACATCATAATGACCCAATGGTGATGTAATAAAATACCATAATCCGTATGTTCGGCCAATATGTGTTTTATCATTAAAATAACGAGGTTTTGGGTTTGTTTGACCCACTTTTCAAAGCATTAATGGAGCCCTCAAGACTTATTCAACACTTTGCCTTTTTAAATTAATTTCCATGGGAGTGTGACTCACCTCCACATAAGCAACCCTAATTTTTTAATAAGTTCGGACCTTGGCCTTGTAAAATATTGTTTTCCTCTTTCCTTTTCCAGAAACCGTGGGCAAATACCATGGGATGGTTTGTGGTTTGGATTATTTTAATATAAGGGGTCCCAAACCTAAATAATAAAGAATTCTCTCACCTTTCCTATATAAACCCACCCAATCTCCCACTTCCTACTCACTCAAAGCCCTTGAAGTTCGTCCAACCTCTGCCCTACTCTCTCTAGAATCCTCTCAAGGTGCCCCAAGCTCCCAAGAAGCCTCTCACAAGCCTCTCTCTAGCCTTTGGAAGCACACTTCCAAGTAAGGGTTTTTTCTTCCTTTCTCATTTTTGTCAATTTTCTTTAAGTTGTATTTCCCTTTTAATTTCATTTATGAATGTTGGGGTATGGTTTTGCACCTCTCCCATACTTCCCTCTTATTGTTTGAATGATGGGAGACCCCTTTCTTTCTCATTAAATGCCTCCCATGTACACCCGTTACTATGCCGAAATTCCGAAAGGAACCTTTTTTTCCTCTTTTATATTCAATCAATACTTTTGTATCATGAATCTAAATTCCTTTTCAATTGTTGAGAAATGTATCTATATGACCTTCTTACTTTCCATTACATGTAAATATGATGAGGATCCCCTTTCTCTCTCATCAGCCTTTTTTATGAATTCTTATGTCACGCCGTTACGCTGCCGAAATCACACCGATTTTCTAAGCCAATATCATTGTGTAGTGAATACCATGCCCATTTCTCCATCAAGGGTATTCACCTTGATGCACATTTACTAATTGATTGTAAAGTTTCATGTATGAATTCCACATTCCTTTATCGTGGAATAAATGATTATGTTTTATGAATCCATGTTTTATGATCCATGTGGCACACTTATGCATGAAATGAAATGTTTAAGAAGGGTGCGCCCTTTATAGCGCTCCAATGCATTGGGTAAAGTATAGTATCATGATACGTCATGTGCAATGTGTGTTTACTCATGCTAATTCAAGTGCAACGAGGGTTTACTCGTGCTTCAAGTGCAATGAGGGTTTACTCATGCTCCATGTGCAATGAGCCTTGGCTCATGCTAATTCAATGTTAAGTGTTGTTGCCACATTTCCATGTTATGATTATCATGCTTTATCATGCCTTTATGTTCATTTTTCTATTATGCTATATTGATATGCCTATTGCCTAACATGTATTTCACTCCTCATGTTATTCATTGTTTACTCCCTTACTGGGCTTTATAGCTCACCCTTTTCTTATGCATGTCCTCAGGTTATCCCATGCAATGCTAAGTACGAAGGAATGTAGTGGTCATGTAAAGGAAGTTTTCAATAAGGATGTTGTATTTCAAGTTTAAAGTTTTTATGTAATGATCCTAAGCCCAAAAGACACTAAACCTCTCGATCTTCTTTGTTGTATCAAGTGGAGTTTTATGTAATAAAGCATGTTTAAGTTGTAATAAAAAGCAGGGTTGTCATAGTTGGTATCAGAGGATAGGTTTAGTTATTTTTGGGATTAGGAAACCCTAGTAAAGCCATAGATACAAGACTAAGCATAATAAAAACATCCATAAGTTTTGGTAAATACTAAGTAAGTGGTTTATCAAACAATTACATCCCTGTCTGGATACGAGCAGGTAGAGGCGGCTCTGGCACAGATGTATCGTAGGGGTAAAACCCGAAAACACCGCTTTGAGCTAGACTCGAACGGGAACTGGTGCACGACAACGGGCCTTGCTGCACTCTTGGTTACGACACTCCCGGGGGATATGTTTTGATAAATTCACAATCTTAGTATGAACCCTTATTAAGGGAAAAATTCCCCTAAGAATATATGTTAGAAGGAAGATCATGAAAATCCTGGATTGAATCCTATAGACTCATTAGTTAAAGTGATTAAAGTTTATTTATAAGTCATCAACTTTTGTCTTTGGATTACCCTCTATGTGTTACCCCTAACTTTCCTTTTATTCCAGCCAATGGCCGGTAATAGGAGAACTCGGGCTAACAACCGTTGTGAAGATCAGTGTGATGATTGTACCAATGAGATGCCCAATCCAATGGGAGCGGGAATCGCGAACTTTGTCACGCTTCTCTCCCAGCTAACTCAAGTTTTGAATAGAAACACTGGTCAAGAGGAACGTTCAACCCCCCCTAAGAAAGAACAAGTCGCTATTGAAAGCTTCATGAGACAAAGGCCTCCTACTTTTAGTGGATCATCCGATCCCACGATTGCTGAACAATGGATCAACTCCATTGAAAAGATATTCTCCATCCTCCAATGCTCTGAAAAAGAGAAGGTTCTCCTGGCGGCTTATCGTATGGAGGGTGAAGCTGATCAATGGTGGACGTTGATCAAAAATACGAAGCCTGAGGAGGAGATCGAGGCTTTGGAATGGAAGGTATTCCGGAAGATGTTTTTCGATAAATATTTTCCACGCACCCTCCGTCTTAAGATGGAAAGGGACTTCCTTTCCCTCAAACAGAAAGATGAGGAATCTGTGGGAACATACGAGGCAAACTTCACAAGGCTTGCACGATACGCTTCCGGCTTTGTCGTTACCCCCGAATGCAAGGTTGACCGCTTCTTTGGTGGGCTGAAGCCTAGCTTGCGGAAAGCATTAGCGATCCGTGACTTCGACAGCTATGAGGAAATTGTCCGATGTGCCCTCAAGGTTGAAATGGAGATCGGAGAATCACAGGGGTATCATGGGGACAAGAAGCGGAAGGTGGACTTCAATGCTGGTGGTCCGATGGATAAATCCAACGTTGCTAAGAAATTCCAGCAACCCACTTGCCAAAAGTGTGGAAAAAAGCACCCTGGAAATTGCCTTAGGGGGACAAGAAAATGCTTTAAGTGTGGAAGAGAATGGCACCTAGCTGTTAACTGTCAGCAAGAAGGACCTGCGGCTGCGACGGAGGGGAGGAACGCTTCGTTCGAACCTCAACGCGTTGTTCAATGCTTCAAATGCAATGAACTGGGTCATTTTGCGAATCAATGCCCTAATCCAAGGGTTATCGGAGGCAATCAACAACCTCCAAGACAGCAAGGAAGAGCTTTTGCCATCACTTCTGCCGAAGTGAACCCCGACAACGAAGTGGTGACAGGTACGCTAGTTATTCATTCAAGAATAGCGAACGTACTTTTTGATTCAGGTTCTACGCATTCTTTTATATCTCAAAAGTTTAGTAGAATAATCCCTGCACCACCACAAATCATGGAAGTAAAGATGTCGGTGAGTACGGCAAATGGGGAAATCATTTCATCCCATGAGTATAAGTCCTCCCCTATTATAATCTGTGTATTTAATTTCCCGGCGAACCTCGTCATACTCCCTTTGGTGGAATTTGATGCAATTCTTGGCATGGATTGGCTTTCCTTATATAGAGCCAACATAAATTGTCGGGAGAGGGAAATCACACTCCATATGGAGAATCGACCCCCGATTCTTTACAAGTGTCAGGAGGAAGATGAATCTCCTTTAGCTCCATCATCTCAAACATGGATATTACTGCCTTATGAGCACGCATATCTGGATCAGATGATTGAGTCCAAGGAAGAAACCACCCTTGAAGAAATGCCTATTGTGAGGGAATTCGCTGAAGTATTTCCCGAGGAACTTCCTGGTCTTCCTCCAAGAAGAGATGTTGAGTTCTCAATTGAACTTATACCTGGGGCGCTACCAATATCCAAGACTCCATATAGAATGGCTGTGGTTGAGCTTGAAGAACTGAAGAAACAACTACAGGAGAATCTAGATAAAGGGTTTATACGCCCAAGTGCATCACCATGGGGTGCACCAGTCCTCTTCGTCAAGAAGAAGGATGGGTCGATGCGGCTTTGCATCGATTATCGTGAACTTAACAAAATCACGATAAAGAACAAGTATCCTCTCCCAAGAATCGATGACTTGTTTGATCAGCTGCGTGGAGCACAATACTTCTCCAAGGTCGACTTGCGGTCGGGATATTATCAAGTAAGGGTGAAGAAGGAAGATATCCCCAAGACTGGTTTTCGTACAAGGTACGGGCACTATGAATTCATAGTAATGCCTTTTGGACTCACCAATGCTCCAGCAATATTCATGGACATGATGAATAGAGTCTTTAGAGATTACCTAGATAAATTTGTGGTAGTCTTTATAGATGATATTCTAATATACTCCAAAACCAAGGAGGACCATGAGGAGCATTTAAGAACTGTACTGGAGACTTTGCGCAAGGAGAAGCTCTATGCCAAGTACAGCAAGTGTGAGTTCTGGTTGAAGGAGGTCTCATTCTTGGGCCATATCATCACAAGCAATGGGATATCTGTGGACCCCTCCAAAACAGATGCAATTGAGGGATGGCCGAGGCCAACATCGGTAACTGATATCCATAGCTTCTTGGGGTTAGCTGGATATTATCGACGATTTGTGAGAAACTTCTCACGATTGTCCAACCCTCTTACCAAGCTAACTCGAAAGGGAGTAAAGTTTTCTTGGAGTGATGAATGCGAAGAAAGCTTCAAGGAGTTGAAAAGGAGGCTTATCACTGCACCCATGCTCACTTTACCCACAAGTGGGGAGCTTTTTGTGGTATTCAGTGATGCTTCAAAGAAGGGCTTAGGATGTGTGCTGATGCAGAATGATAAAGTGATATCCTATGCCTCAAGGCAGTTGAAAATCAATGAGCGAAACTATCCAACACATGATCTGGAGTTGGCGGCGGTGATCTTTGCCTTGAAAATCTGGCGGCATTATCTCTATGGAGAGAAATGTGAGATATATACTGACCACAAGAGTCTTAAATATATATTCACACAGAAAGAGCTTAATATGCGCCAGAGAAGATGGATAGAGCTCATAAAGGATTATGACTGTTCAATACATTACCACCCTGGGAAGGCGAACAAGGTGGCGGATGCCCTAAGTAGAAAGGATCCAGTAATTCTATCAATGATGAGAATTGAGAAGGATCCAATATTCTTAGACTTGATGAAGATGGACGTGGGAATTATAAATAAAGGAATATCATCAATCCTTTCACAAATGATTGCTCAACCATCTCTTTTGGAAAGGTTAAAGGATGCTCAAAAGGATGATGCGAGAATCCAAGAAAAAGTGGAAGCTATCAAAAAGGGAAAATCCTCAGAGTTTAATGTTAATGAAGAAGGAATTGTGCGATTTGGGAAAAGACTATGTGTCCCATCAAGTTCGGAGCTGAAGAAGGAAATTTTGGATGATGCACATAGTTCAAATTTCTCTATTCACCCAGGGAGCACAAAGATGTATCGAGATCTCCGAGAAAACTTTTTGTGGGATAATATGAAGAAGGAGATCGCTGAATATACATCAAAGTGCCTAGTGTGTCAGCAAGTGAAGGCAGAGAGGCAGAAGTCTAAGGGGATGATGCAACCATTGCCCATACGAGAATGGAGATGGGAGAACATCACCATGGACTTCGTCACTATACTTCCAAGGACATCCAAAAGCAACAATGCAATCTGGGTTATTGTGGATCGTCTTACAAAGACTGCACACTTCATTGCTATTCGAGAGGATTTCTCTTTGGATCAACTGGCACAGATATATATTAGGGAAGTGGTACGGTTGCATGGAGTACAACTATCTATTGTGTCTGACCGAGATCCAAGATTTACCTCTAAGTTTTGGAAGAGTCTTCAACATGCTCTGAATACTGAACTGAACTTCAGTACGGCCTATCATCCTCAAACTGATGGCCAATCCGAGCGGACTATCCAAACACTTGAGGATATGTTGAGAGCGTGCTCAATGGACTTTAAAGGAGGATGGGATCAAAATCTTCCTCTAGTTGAGTTCTCTTATAATAATAGTTTCCACTCGAGCATCCAAATGGAACCATATGAAGCCCTGTATGGGAAAAGGTGTAGAACACCGGCATGTTGGGATGAGGTCGGTGAACGTAAGCTGCTTGGACCAGAAATGGTCGAAGAAATGGTGGAGAAGGTGAAAACCATTCAGCAGCATATCAAGGCAGCCCAAAGTCGACAGACGAGTTATACAGATAATCGTCGACGAGACCTTGAGTTTAAAGT
The DNA here is from genome assembly GCA_963277665.1 of Viscum album. Taxonomy (NCBI): domain Eukaryota; kingdom Viridiplantae; phylum Streptophyta; class Magnoliopsida; order Santalales; family Viscaceae; genus Viscum; species Viscum album. The sequence goes on from OY728148.1 coordinate 912,581,493, forward strand.
CAGAGACATGGTGTTTTTACGCATATCTCCGTGGAAGAAGGTCATGAGGTTTGGAAAGAAAGGGAAGTTAAGTCCAAGGTACATCGGCCCCTTCGAGATTCTTGATCGTGTTGGGGCTGTGGCCTATCGACTAGCACTTCCACCTACTATGGCCAAGGTGCAAGATGTCTTCCATGTATCCCTCTTAAGGAAGTACATACCAGACCCTTCACATGTACCCTCTTCTGAGGTGGTACAATTAGAAGACGATCTTTCTTATGAGGAGAAACCAGTGAAGATCTTGGATCGTAGAGAAAAAGTTCTACGAAATAAGACAATGCCCCTCGTCAAGGTGTTGTGGAGAAACCACAAGTTTGAAGAAGCAACTTGGGAGTCGGAGGATATGATGAAGCTAAGTTACCCACATTTGTTTTAGTGTGGGAAAAGGAAAATTTCGAGGGTGAAATTTCTTAAGGGGGGAATGTTGTAACGACCCAAAATTTCATTAATGGAAAATCCCTCTTGATCCAGTTAAAGGATTCATTATGAAAAAAAAGTGTTTTTATAAGATGTCAACTTCTTTAGTTTAACGTTAAGATTTGTGACCGTTACTTTTATAGCCATTAAACAGTGATCATCTGGGTAGTTTAAATATAAGGCTTTAACGAACCAATTTTCTATTCAGACAAAGGAAGCGATGGCCTCATCCAGTAGAATTGCCCCTTACGAAGCCCATTTGTCGGAGCTCGGAAAGGAGGTGGCGTCTTTGGGATTTTCCCTTGACCAAGCCCAAGCTGAGCTTCATCAAGTCAAGCTCGAACGTGATCGTCTACGGGAAAAATGGAAGTTGATAGAGATTACCACTCGAGCGATGTTATCCGAGCAACCCCAAGAGTCTGTCACCATCGCACACCTTACCCTTAGGTCTTATGCGGCTATTTTAAGGGGTTATGTAACAAATAAGTAGCACCATGTTCATGTACATTATTTTTTTGTATATAATAATGAATATAATTTCTAGTCATTTTTGATACATTGTAATTAGTTTTTAAAGTACAAACGGTGTTTTTAGTTATTATTTAATTAAGAATTATATTTTATTAAATTAAAGGATTTTTGAATTAAATAATATTTTAATAAAATATTATTATTAATATTAAATTAATTTTTATTAAATATAAATGATCTTATAATTTTATGAATGCAATTAAAATTTTTATTAAGGTTTGAAAGCCATTTCTGTCAAAACCCGTGAATTTTTTTATAAATGTCGGTTTCTATTTTAAAAGTAAAAATTCACATATTTAGAAAATTATTTAGATAAAATAAATATTATTTTTGGAATCAGGACGTCGAAATTATCCAACGGTGAATTTTTCATAATTTTCTGAGACAGTCAAATATTTGGGTAAAAATTAAATACCATTTAAATATATAATGTGTTTTATGACATCATAATGACCCAATGGTGATGCAATAAAATACCATAATCCTTATGTTCGGCCAATATGTGTTTTATCATTAAAATAATGAGGTTTTGGGTTTGTTTTACCCACTTTTCAAAGCATTAATGGAGCCCTCAAGACTTATTCAACACTTTGCCTTTTTAAATTAATTTCCATGGGAGTGTGACTCACCTCCACATAAGCAACCCTAATTTTTTAATAAGTTCGGACCTTGGCCTTGTAAAATATTGTTTTCATATTTCCTTTCTCATTTTTGTCAATTTTCTTTAAGTTGTATTGCCCTTTTAATTTCATTTATGAATGTTGGGGTATGGTTTCGCACCTCTCCCATACTGCCCTATTATTGTTTGAATGATGGGAGACCCCTTTCTCTCTCATTAAATGCCTCTCATGTACACCCGTTACTATGCCGAAATTCCGAAAGGAACCTTTTTTTTCCTCTTTTATATTCAAGCAATACTTTTGTATCATGAATCTAAATTCCTTTTCAATTGTTGATACATGTATCTATATGACCTTCTTACTGTCCATTACATGTAAATATGATGAGGAACCCCTTTCTCTCTCATCAGCCTTTTTTATGAATTCTTATGTCACGCCGTTACGCTGCCGAAATCACACCGATTTTCTAAGCCAATATCATTGTGTAGTGAATACCATGCCCATTTCTCCATCAAGGGTATTCACCTTGATTCACATTTACTTATTGATTGTAAAGTTTCATGTATGAATTCCACATTCCTTTATCGTGGAATAAATGATTATGTTTTATGAATCCATGTTTTATGATCCATGTGGCACACTTATGCATGAAATGAAATGTTTAAGAAGGGTGCGCCCTTTATAGCGCTCCAATGCATTGGGTAAAGTATAGTATCATGATACGTCATGTGAAATGAGTGTTGACTCATGCTATTTCAAGTGCAACGAGGGTTTACTCGTGCTTCAAGTGCAATGAGGGTTTACTCATGCTCCATGTGCAATGAGCCTTGGCTCATGCTAATTCAATGTTAAGTGTTGTTGCCACATTTCCATGTTATGATTATCATGCTTTATCATGCCTTTATGTTCATGTTTCTATTATTCTCTATTGATATGCCTATTGCCTAACATGTATTTCACTCCTCATGTTATTCATTGTTTACTCCCTTACTAGGCTTTATAGCTCACCCTTTTCTTATGCATGTCCTCAGGTTATCCCATGCAATGCTAAGTACGAAGGAATGTAGTGGTCATGTAAAGGAAGTTTTCAATAAGGATGTTGTATTTCAAGTTTAATGTTTTTATGTAATGATCCTAAGCCCCAAAGACACTAAACCTCTCGATCTTCTTTGTTGTATCAAGTGAAGTTTTATGTAATAAAGCATGTTTAAGTTGTAATAAAAAGTAGGGTTGTCATAGAATGTTATATATTTTTAACTTGATAATTAATGAAAATCATCATTTTATGAAATCTAATAAATTTGTTTATAAATTATGGAAATTAATAATAATAATAATAATAAATGTATTGAATAGGTAACATATTCAAATTAACGATTGATGTCGAGTTGAAAACATGATTGAATCGAAGAGGTTGAAAATGATGAATGAAGGAGAAGTGGATTTATATATAGTAAATGAAAATATTTTCTATTGAGTTGTATGAATATGAAGCCGGGATTTTAAAATGGTAAATAAGATTTGTGAATAAAATTGATATTCTGATCCCGCATATTGGAGAATATTATTTGGAATCTTTTTTTTGAAAATTATGCAAAATAGGATATACGTTGGTCTTTTTGCATCCATTCTTTATGAAATCCAATGCCAAAAATTCCAATAGATTTCATTTATGGCATCGGTTTTTAAATAAACCAATGTTAAAATTTTAAAAAATATACTTTTCGTGTTCCTTATTTTAAAAACCGAGTGAATAAATCATTTTTGGCATCGGTTTTTTTAAAAACCTACATGAAAAACAAAAAATAGTTTTGGCATCGGTTTTCATGAAAACAAATGAAAAAAGTAAATAAAATTATTTTTGGCATTGGATTTTATGAAAACTAAGGACTAAATTTTAAAAAAATTGCCATGTTTTAGATAATTCCTTATGCTTTGATTTTACTGGTCATGGATCTAAAACAGAGTTACAGATTAAATGTTATTCCCATTGAATGTTATACTTCATTATGATATATTTTACAAAGGATCAACTTCCCACATCCACAACTTTTAATTCGTAACTCTGTTTTTTCTCTATGACTAGTCAAATCAATGCTTAGGGAATTATTTAAGAGAATCTAATTTTTTTGGCCTCGGTTTTCATAAAAACCAACATAATTTATTTTTCACTTTGGATTTTTATTAAAAACAATGCCAAAACTATTTTTTAAATTTTTTGGCTTTGGTTTTTCAAAAACCGACACCAAAAAATCTCCGCAAAAATATTTTACATCAGTTTATAAGAAAAAATGTCAAATTGATGACATTAAAAATGACTTTTTTACTACTGTAAGAAGCAAAGAGATCACATATTTTATCCATTTGAATCTTTTTAAAGAACAAGTTATATCTCTTGGTGGACTAATAGACTTTGTAACATTCATTGACGATTTTTTCAGGAGATGTTGGGTGTACCCATTCAAGAGAAAGGCCTGTGTTTTTATATTTTTTCAAAACATTCAAATTCTGGATGTAACATGAATCTGGAAAGAGGATCATGCTTCTAATTATGGACAATGTTGATGAAAATATAAATGAAAAAATTGATTCTTTTTTTAAATAGTAATCCATCATGTGAAACTTCATGGTGGTGTACACTCCACAGAGGAATTGAGTAGCAGAGTGGATGAATACAACATTGTTTCATTAAATAATGCTAATGTTAAATACTCCAAGAACTATCAATCATTTTTGGAATGTATTGAATAAAACATGTTATTTGAGCATAATATTTCATTTATTGGAAATTTATCTAAATGTCAATGAGAGTGATTTGGACAGGTAATGTAATGGCCCAGACCTCTCCAGCCCATTCCTTTGTCAAAAAGAAGGTCAAGAAGTGTTTTGGAGGGTAAAATGGACTTTTCCCACAATTTCCAGAATTTTGAAACTACACACTGTGTAGTTTGAGTACACATTGTGTACCCCCTTTCTGGGTATACCACGTGTTGAAGGTCGTGTCCTTGCTGTGTGGAATAATGGGTGCACGCCATGTGACCAGTTCTACATGTCGTGTGGTCCTTCCCCGCGTACTCATTACCAGTCAACGGCCATGTACAGTGTTGGAGTCGTGTCCTTTCCATGTGTAATACATGAGTACACTCCGTGTGCCCAGACTACATGTCGTGTAGTCCTTCCCCACGTATGTGTTACCCTCAAACCGTGTGTTGACCAGTCAACGACCATGGAGACGTGTTGGAATCCACGTGGAGACCGTGTGAAATAATTGAGTACACGTCGTGTACCATGAAGTACGCGCCATGTACTTTTCCTTTTCTCGCCTATAAATGGAGGGGTCCCCTTCGCCTGTCAACTCACCCCTCTCCTCCAATCTCCTCGGAGCAGAGCTCTCCCAAGTGACTTGAAGGCTCTTTCTTCCATAACTTCTTCGTCTAAGCTCTGATTCACGATCCATCAACAGCCATGGGATCGTAACGACGAGGCGGAGCTTCTGAATTTGGATCCTTTGTCTTTCCTTTGGCCTTTCCTTTCCAACATCCACCCGAGGAGGTTTTGTCAGGACCCGATAGAAGTGACGAACGCCGACGAATGTCTTCTAAAGTTGATCCGGGGGAGCGTTGCGATCAGAACCTATTGAAGTAGGGATCTTACCTTCTTCTCTCTGATTTGTGCATCATGCTGGGTGGGTGTTCTATTGTTTACGTGAAACACTTCTGAACCGGTTTAATAAAGATAATAACTGGATTATATGATGGGGATGGGAAATTGTGATTACTGTTACTTTTCATCTTGTAATATTATGTTGTGAATTGAATGAGATTATACCTACTGAAAATCACAGTCGTTGGGGGCCTTTTCTTGCGCAATTAAATGTTTCCCTATCTTTCTAGACCGTTTTGCAGATGGATCTTTGTTGAATGTGGAATTTGGTTAATCACGTAAAGTTGGCTGTTTTAAAATCTGGAACCCTTGTGTGATCGCCCTGGTTGAACAACATGGAATAATGAACATGTGGGTGTTGGATTGGTTATGTGGCATGTGATGGGGGTATTTTGTGGGTTGTTGTGGATCGGGTGAGCAGCGGGGTTGCGGTTGACTTAGTTGTGGGTTGGTGTGAATGCTATGATGGCGATGGGCAGTGGGGCTGCGATAAATGGTATTAAAGGGATAATGATGTACGGTGTGGTTGTGGTTATGGTGGTTGGCAGCGGGGTTGCGGGGATGGTTTTTTTTGTGAATGAATAGTGGGTTGTGAACAATAAATTAAAGTGGAAGAGTTAATAAATGGTGGGGTGTGGAAATGGAATGGGTTTAATAATCATGGGTTGGTTGGTTGATAAGAAGGGCTTGGTTGTGTTGTGATAAAACACTATTTTTTTGAATATTTTATTGCTAATAAATGACAAACTTTCCTCACATTGTGTTATATATGATCAATTATGGAATATTTGGGATTAGATCACTCAATTGAAAATTTGATGAAAATTCCAGTTTTACCCTTTTAAAGTGCACTGTGGTATATTATGAATAAATATTTTTATTTCCCGAATTGGAACTTAATATTTTGTGACCAAATGCCTCAGTAAATATTCTACAACTTTCATTCAGGCCATTGGAGCTAGATCGTGGGTTTACTTGGACAAAATGGGCCATGAAGAAAAAGCTGGACTGGACTCGCTGGGATGGATAGTGCTTCTGTATTTGGGCCATAACATTCTTATCCGTAATTGGATGTGTCAAAATTTGGAGATCCTCTAGAAGACAAAAATTAGCGCAAATCAATATTCTGGAAGAGCAGCGGGATCACGCGTTTTGGAGGTCAAACAGGCGGTGCAACTTGGATTAAAATATTTTCCCGAATTTCCACATTCACACTTGAAACCATTTGTAACCCTATCCCTCCCCAACTCTATTTAAAGAACATTTTCACTATTTGGGAGGCCGCTTCGGAGCTTGGGCAAGGTTTAGCCGAGAGTTGGTTTCCTAGGAACTCCACTAACCCCTTGGAAGAAGTGAGTCTTTGTGCAAGGATCTCTTCCAAAAAGGCTCTCCTCTCCCACCTCCACTTGTGTTTCATTGTTTTCATGCTTGTAACTTGTCCTTTTCTTCAATAAATCTTCTTTGTTATTCTTTTACTATCTTCTTTTTTTGGCTTCTTGGTTATGGAATCTTAGAGTGGAGACGAGATTGGGTATTTCCCTTTCAATCCGTTGCTTATGCAAAATGTCTCCACAATGAAAATTCCAACGAAGGAAGAGTAGTTTTGTTCGTATTCGATCTAATCCCTACCCCATTCATTTATTCATTTTGAATCCATGAACATACTGTAATTCATAATTTGTGATCAATTAATTTAGATTTAAGTTGTAAGGAACTCACTCGACTTGCATCTGACCGCGAGGACGGTCCTATGTGAATCGAGAGAGAGAAACTTCAATTGTAAAATCTAATAAACTTGGGATAGAACTGTAGGGTTCAACTCTCATCCCTAAACTTAGTAAATTCTCAACTCTAGAGAGGAGGTTCTACCCTAATTGACCATTGAGCATATGTTGGATTTGGACCACAATCAAAGTAGGGTACTGCGATTGGAAGTCTCAAAGACAACATAGTGCTCATTTCTTCAAATACATGTTGTTGTGTCAAATTCCGTAGGTTTCGGGGGATGACAAGGTTAGGGGGTCACATTTTAATGAATTATAATCAAATGGGATAATGATTAAAGAAAGGTGAAGGGGTAGATTAGATTGGCTACGACTTCTCATAGTAGTGCTTTTAAAGAAACAGTGTTTGTGATTGTCTTTTACTCCTTGATTACCTTGATTGTTTTGTTTCGTGTTCTAAAAGTCTTTCAATCAAACCACCCCCATCTTTTATCATTTTGTTTCTTTTTTGGTTTCTTAAAGCCTTCTAAGGGTTGATAAACTAAGTCCTCCTCAAGAGAACGACTTAGGTCAGCCACTGTGCTGCACTTAGTAAAGAAACAATATCATTTGAAAGCGCCCACGACAGTGCCTTTCAAATTTGGGCAAGGTGTAGCCGAGAGTTGGTTTCCTAGGAACTCCTCTAACCCCTTGGAAGAAGTGAGGCTTTGTTCAAGGATCTCTTCCAAGAAGGATCTCCTCTCCCACCTCCACTTGTGTTTCATTGTTTTCATGCTTGTAACTTGTCCTTTTCTTCAATAAATCTTCTTTGTTATTCTTTTACTATCTTCTTTTTTTGGCTTCTTGGTTATGGAATATTAGAGTGGAGACAAGATTTGGTATTTCCCTTTCAATCCGTTGCTTATGCAAAATGTCTCCACAATGAAAATTCCAACCATGGAAGAGTAGTTTTGTTCGTAGTCGTTCTAATCCCAACCCCCTTCATTTATTCATTTTGAATCCATGAACATACTGTAATTCATAATTTGTGATCAATTAATTGAGATTTATGTTGTAAAGAACTCACTCGACTTGCATCTGACCGCGAGGACGGTCCTGTGTGAATCGAGAGAGACAAAATTCAATTGTAAAATCTAATCAACTTGAGATAGAATTGTAGGGTTCAACTCTCATCCATAAACTTAATTAATTCTCAACTCTAGACATGAGGTTCTGCCCTAATTGACCATTGATCATAAGTTGGATTTGGACCACAATCAAAGTAGGGTACTACGATTGGAAGTCTCAAAGTCAACCTAGTGCTCATTTCTTCAAATACATGTGGTTGTGTCATATTCCGTAGGGTTCGGGGGATGACAAGGTTAGGGGGTCACATTTTAAGGAATTATAATCATATGGGATAATGATTAAAGAATGGTGAATGGGTAGATTAGATTGGCTAAGACTTCTCATACTAGTGGTTTTAAAGAAACAGTGTTCGTGATTGTCTTTTACTCCTTGATTGCCTTGATTGTTTTGTTTCATGTTTTAAAAGTCTTTAAAATGATATTGTTTCTTTACTAAGTGCAGCATAGTGGCTGACCTAGGTCGTTCTCTTGAGGAGGAATTAGTTTAACAACCCTTAGAAGGCTTTAAGAAACCAAAAAAAAAAGAAACAAAATGATAAAAGTTGGGGGTGGTTTGATTGAAAGACTTTTAGAACATGAAACAAAACAATCAAGGCAATCAAGGAGTAAAAGACAATCACGAACACTGTTTCTTTAAAAGCAAAACTATGAGAAGTCGTAGCCAATCTAATCTACCCCTTCACCATTCTTTAATCATTATCCCATATGATTATAATTCATTAAAATGTGACCCCCTAACCCTGTCATCCCCCGAACCCTACGGAATTTGACACAACCACATGTATTTGAAGAAATGAGCACTAGGTTGTCTTTGAGACTTCAATCACAGTACCCTACTTTGATTGTTGTCCAAATCCAACTTATGATCAATGTTCAATTAGGGCAGAACCTCCTCTCTGGACTTGAGAATTAATTAAGTTTAGTGATGAGAGTTGAACCCTACAATTCTATCCCAAGTTGATTAGATTTTACAATTGAAGTTTGTCTCTCTCGATTCACATAGGACCGTCCTCGCGGTCAGATGCAAGTCGAGTGAGTTCCTTACAACTTAAATCTCAATTAATTGATCACAAATTATGAATTATAGTATGTTCATGGATTCAAAATGAAAAAATGAAGGGGGAGGGAGTAGATCGACTACGAACAAAACTACTCTTCCATGGTTGGAATTTTCATTGTGGAGACATTTTGCATAAGCAACGGATTGAAAGGGAAATACCCAATCTTGTCTCCACTATATGTTTCCAGAACAAGAATCCAAAAAAATGAAGATAGTGAAAGAATAGAAATGAAGATTTATTGAAGAAAAGGACAAGTTACAAGCATGAAAACAATGAAACACGAGTGGAGGTGGGAGAGGAGAGCCTTCTTGGAAGAGATCCTTGCACAAATCCTCACTTCTTCCAAGGGGTTAGAGGAGTTCCTAGGAAACCAACTCTCAGATGCACCTTGCCCAAGCTCCGAACACCTTGGAAGAAGTGAGGATTTGTGCAAGGATCTCTTCCAAGAAGGCTCTCCTCTCCCACCTCCACTTGTGTTTCATTGTTTTCATGCTTGTAACTTGTCCTTTTCTTCAATAAATATTCTTTGTTATTATTTTACTATATTATTTTTTTTGGCTTCTTGGTTCTGGAATCTTAGAGTGGAGACAATATTGGGTATTTCCCTTTCAATCCGTTGCTTATGCAAAACGTCTCCACAATGAAAATTCCAACCATGGAAGAGTAGTTTTGTTCGTAGTCGATCTAATCCCTACCCCCTTAATTTATTCATTTTGAATCCATGAACATACTGTAATTCATAATTTGTGATCAATTAATTGAGATTTAAGTTGTAAGGAACTCACTCGACTTTCATCTGACCGCGAGGACAGTCCTGTGTGAATCGAGAGAGACAAACATCAATTGTAAAATCTAATCGACATGGGATAGAATTGCAGGGTTCAACTCTCATCCCTAAACTTAATTAATTATCAACTCTAGAGAGGAGGTTCTGCCCTAATTTTCCATTGATCATAAGTTGGATTTGGACCACAATCAAAGTAGGGTACTACGATTGGAAGTCTCAAAGACAACCTAGTGCTCATTTCTTCAAATACATGTTGTTGTGTCAAATTCCGTAGGGTTCGGGGGATGGCAAGGTTAGGGGGTCACATTTTAATGAATTATAATCACATGGGATAATGATTAAACAATGGTGAAGGGGTAGATTAGATTGGCTACGCCTTCTCATAATAGTGATTTTAAAGAAACAGTGTTCGTGATTGTCTTTTACTCCTTGATTGCCTTGATTGTTTTGTTTCGTGTTCTAAAAGTCTTTCAATCAAACCACCCCGTCTTTTATCATTTTGTTTCTTTTTTTTGGTTTCTTAAATCATTCTAAGGGTTGTTAAACTAAGTCCTCCTCAAGAGAATGACCTAGGTCAGCCACTGTGCTGCACTTAGTAAAGAAACAATATCATTTGAAAGCGCCCACGACAGCGCCTTTCAAAATTGGCGCCGTTGCCGGGGAAGAAATAGTTTTCTCAATCAATTAGAGGTATTTGTTTTTTATTTCATTCTCTTCTTCCTCTTCTCACTTTCTTCTTTCACCTTTCTCAATATTAGTTCATTTTTCTCTTCTTCTTCTTCTTAATTTTTTTTAGACCATCAATTGAACTCCATTATCATGATATTGTGGTCTATTATTTTTCCTCATTTCTCTATTTTTATATGATTTATGACACGGTCCCAACCTGAGGATCTCTTTGACCTATACCCCGAGATTGAACATAGCCTTAGGGCTCGAATCAGGCAATCTCAATCCACGGGAAGTGTCGACATTTACCCAATAGGAGAACTCCTCCATTTTGGAAACACTGAAATTGGAAACACATCTAAATCCAAACTAAAACAAGAACCAAAGGCTGAGAATAATGGAAATGAACTTAATAGAACCATTCGAGAATTGGCCGCACCAGATATTAACTATCAACCAAATTTTATTGCTTACCCAACACTTGAATTAGACTATGAACTTAAATCTGGACTAATTCACCTTCTTCCAAAGTTTCATGGAGTATCTGGTGAGGACCCAAACAAACATTTAAAGGAATATAATGTAGTCTGCTCGACTCTTAAACCAAGAAATGTCTCTGAAGATCAAATTAAATTAAGAGCATTCCCATTCTCGCTTGACGGAGCTGAAAAGGATTGGATGTACTATTTACAGCCTGAAGACGTAACATGTTGGAACGATTTGAAACGTCTTTTCTTGCAGAGGTTCTTTCCAGCATCAAGGACTACATCCATTCGAAAGGAGATATCAGGGATCAAGCAGGCACAAGGGGAGTCGATGTATGAGTACTGGGAGAACTTCAAGAAGTTATGTGCAAGCTGCCCACATCACCAAATTAGTGAGCAACTACTTATCCAGTACTTCTACGAAGGCCTCACACCTATGGAGAGGAGCATGGTGGATACCGCAGCTGGAGGAGCATTGGTGGACAAAAAACCAGCAGACTCATGTTCATTTATAGACAAGATGGCCCAAAACTCCCTACAATTTGGAGATATAGGTACACCACATGTCAGGGGAGTACATCAGGTAAGTCCTTCTTCTCTTGAAAATCATTTGATTGATACCAAGTTAGAAGAATTGACCACTATGGTGAGGCAGATTGCATTGGATCAAAAGAAATCCCAACCCACTTGTTCAAGGCCATGTGGCATTTGCACAGAGACAAGCCACCCAAATAATTGTTGCCCCCAATTACAAGATTCAGAGGATTGTGCTGCCATATTTCCTGGGAGACCATATCAGCAACAACAACAACCACAGAATAAGGAATGTAAGAGAGATTATAAGAGTATTAGAGAGATGAGGAAGATTAAGAGAGAGAAATAGTGATGAAATTAAAAAAAAAGTTCACATGATCAAAATCAGAATATGATTCCATTTCAAATTCAAATCATAGAGAGTCTTGTTCCTTAAAAATAGATGTAGAAGTACTCTTAGACATCAAACTAGAACCAATACTAATAATCTCCCTAAGCATAGGACAATCCAATTCCATGATGTTTTTACATGGTGGTTCAAAATGGGAGATAACAAAAGCAGAATGGTCCTCTGAGGGGTACTTCATGGAATCCATAACATTAAATATCACAACTTCATCTCCAAAATCCATGGAAAGTGTACCCTCATTGACATTTATGATTGTTTTTTCATTTTTGAGAAAGGGTCTACCTAAGATAATGGGGGAATGAGAACTTACCTGATCATCCTCCATGTTAAGCACATAGAAGTCTGCTGGAAAGATCATGTATCTTACCCGAACAAGTACATCCTCAAGGACTCCCGCTGGATATGTCGTAGCTCTATTCACCAATTGCACCAATACTCTTGTTGGATTCAACTCACCAACCTGCAAGGAAGAGAATACAGAGTGAGGAATCACATTTATGGAAGCACCTAAATCACAAAGTGCATCAGAAAAGTGTAACTCCCCTATGGTGCATGGTATGGTGAATGTGCCAGGATCCTTGCACTTCATTGGCATTGACATGGTTGGTGTGATGAGTGCAGATACGTTCCTTCCAAGGTTGATCCACTCATTTCCCTTTTGCCCTCTTCTATTTGTACACAACTCTTTTAAGAATTTCGCATACCTCGGTATTTTCTTGATGTCTTCAAGTAGAGGGATGTTGATCTCGACACGCTTGAATGTATCCAAAACCTCTTTTTGCATTGCCTCTTCAGCCATCTTCTTAGTTTGTACAACTCTATTTGGGAATGGAAGGGGTTTAGGAGGAAGATCATAAAACTTTTTCTTACCTTTATCTTTCTCCTTGGGTTTCTCATCATTTGTTATGGGATGGGGCTTCTCCGGAGTTGAGGTGAATCCCGACGGTATTGTAGGTGCAGATGTATCAACTATTTTCTTCCCACTTCTCAATGTGATGGCACTGACATTCCCCTTGGGATTGGGATTAGGTTGGGAAGCAAGGGCTCCAGAGTTCTTACTTACCAATTCGTGGAGGGCGGTGGAAATCTTGCTCATTTGTGTCTTCAACACCCTCAACTCAGAACCTTGACTCTTCAGCTTATTTTGTTGATTAAGAACAATTTGTTTCAAAAGATCATCAGAATTAGAATCTACCTTTGGTTGAGAACTCCCATGTTGCTGACGTGTTGATGCTTGGGCCTCAAATCGTCTTTGGGGTTGTTGGAAACCTTGTTGGTAAGGTGGAGGCTGCTGGATGTTTTGTTGAAAGGGGGGCCTTTGTTGATGTCCAGAGCCAAACCTCAAGTGGAGGTGGGAGAGGAGAGCCTTCTTGGAAGAGATCCTTTCACAAAGCCCCACTTCTTCCAAGGGGTTAGTGGAGTTCCTAGGAAAACAACTCTCGGCTACACCTTTCCCAAGCTCCTAACCAGCCTCCCAAAGAGTGAAAATTTCCTTTAAATAGAGTTGGGGAGGGCTAGGGTTACAAATGGTTTGAAGTGTGAATGTGGAAATTCGGGAAAATATTTTAATCCAAGTTTCACCCCCTGTTTGACCTCAAAACGCACGATCCAGCTGCTCTTCCAGAAGATTGATTTGCGCTAATTTTTTTCTTCTAGATGCTCTCCAAATTTGGGCCACATCCAAGCACGAATAAGAATGTTATAGCCCAAATACAGAAGCACTATCAAGCTCAGCGAGTCCAGTCTATCTTTGTCTTCATGGCCCATTTTCTCCAAGTAAACCCACGATCTAGCTCCAATGGCCTGAATAAAAGTTGTAGAATATTTAGTGATGCATTAGGTAACAAAATATTAAGTTCCAATGCGGGCAATAAAAATATTTATTTATAGTATACCACAGTGCACTTTAAAAGGGTAAAACTGGAATTTTCATCAAATTTTCAATTTAGTGATCTAATCCCAAATATTCCATAATTGATCATATATAACAGAATGTGAGGAAAGTTTGTCATTTATTAGCAATAAAATATTAAACAAAATAATGTTTTATCAACTCCCCCACACTTACCCTTTTGCACTCCTGGGCAAAACCTCATGTCAAGTAAACATCAATATCAAATCAAAACCAATTTTAAAACACATATCCTTAAGATCAAGAAATTATACACCAAGAAACAAAAGAAATCATTCCTTATAAAAGACCATTATTTCAAGTTCTTCATTTATATTATTCAATATATTTTCACTTCATTTATCTTCCCATGCACAAAACACTTACCTCACTTGAATTTTCTCTCATCACACAAATATCAATTTTCTTTTGCAATGTCTTTCTCATCCAAACTCATAGAAGGGTCACCATAGGCTTGATAGATTCCTACATCGCTACCCTATGTGAGTCAAGGACATATGTTTATCATGAGGACTTTTCAGGGTTGTTCTGTGACTTTCGTTTGGTAGGATTACGATGTGAAAAACTCTGAGGCTGAATGAGGAGGGATTGACTCTTTTGAAGCAAAATTGCATTAATATAAATTTTCACTTAAATATGGTCTTCCCTTCAATCCCCATAGTATCAATTCAGCACCATCATCATGAAAAGTCATGAAAGGTTTACACCATTCATCATTTCAGCATAAAAAATGTCTATCTTCTCAAACATGATTTTCCTGAAAGCTCCAGATGGGAAAAACTTTCCACCTCAATTAGAAGCTCCAGAAAAGGCACAGCTTCCCTTGTCATGAAAGCTCTAGAAAAGGTGCAGATTTCAATATAATGACTTTCTTTAGCAGTAAACACATCTCTTCAAAATTCAATTTTCCACCCAAAGTATCACATAATGTGGTGGCAAAACACAAGACAACTTCCCCCACACTTAAGCTCAACTAGATTATGCAATTTCACTTCAAGAGTTGGTTGGATAGGGAAAATTGGCTTGTAATGTGGCTAACCTAATAGGCTTTTCATGGCTTATAAGGGATAAAAGGATTAAATATTCAAGGTTGGCCATTATAAAAAATGATTCTTTGAAATAGGGGCTTTAATACCAAACAAATGCCTCAATAATTTAAACATAAGTACCTCAAACCCTCAAGTTTTGACATGAATAGATCAAATTCTGGTTAAATCAAGTATGGTTTGGTTCTCTCAAGAAGTGAGGTGAATGTAAAGAATATGAAAATAATGGTTTAGAAGCCTCACAGGAAATTGATTTCAAATATAATGATAGTGAGATTGGCATAGGATTCAAAATTCAGTGTACTTTTCATGAAATTACTAAATATTTGAACTTGAAACAAAGTCATTTCAGCATTCATTTAAGCTTAGTTTCAAGGGGTAAATTGTTTTACATATTGATATGGATTTAAAAATGGTGATGAGACTCATTTCAGCCCAAAAGATTCAAAAACACACAGAAAATTGTAAAATAAACACACAAAATTTGAAAAACACACATTTTTTTGTGAACAGGAATGAAATTGAAATTACTAAACTAAAAGGTTCCCTCCCCCACACATAAAATATTTCATTGTCCTCAATGTGAACCTATGATATGATATATGCACATGAAATGCAGAATTTTTTAATAGGATAAATAATATAAAAGTGAAAGGGTTAGGAACAGCCTGATGTGCTCAAGTGATGATGGGGTCATGCAGTGTGATAAAATCCACTGCATCAGTAGGAAGTCCCTCAATGTATCTCTTTAAACGTTGCCCATTGACTCTAAAGCTCCTTCCAGTGTCCTCTTGTGTGATCTCCACTACACCATAAGGAAAAACATTAGTCACAACATAAGGACCTAACCATCTGGAACGCAACTTACCAGGCATCAGTTTCAGTCGTGAACTGTAGAGAAGGACTTTCTCTCCAACATGAAACTCCCTTTGTTGGATCATTTTGTCATGAGATGCTTTTGATATTTCCTTGTAGAGCCTTGAGTTCTCATATGATGATAATCTAATCTCCTCAAGCTCTCGAATTTGCAGTTTCCCTTGGACTCCATCTTGGGCCAAATCCATGTTGCATTTCTTTATAGCCCAATAAGCCTGTTGCTCGACTTCCACTGGGAGATGACATGCTTTCCCAAAAACAATCCGAAATGGGGACATACCAATGGGGGTCTTGTATGCTATTCTATAATCCCACAATGCATCATCCAAGAGCTTTCTCCAATCCTTCCTATTTGGCTGCACGGTTTCCTCCAAGATTTGTTTTAACTCACGATTTGAAACCTCAGTCTAGCCATTTGTTTGGGGGTGGTATGGTGTTGATGTTTTTTGTGTGACCCCATACTTTCGAAGGAGGGAAGCAAAATTCCTATTGCAAAAGTGTGTCCCATGGTCACTGATGATGGCATTTGGTACTCCAAACCTACAGAAAATTTGAGCCTTGACAAAATCCACTACAACATGAGAATCGTCAGTCCTGGTGGCCTTGGCCTCCACCCATTTACTCACATAATCAACAGCAACCAAAATATACAAAAATCCAAATGAACTAGGAAAAGGACCCATAAAATCAATGCCCCATACATCAAAAATCTCACAAAATAGTATGGGTTGTTGGGGCATCTCATGTCTCCTAGAAATGTTCCCAGTGTGTTGGCAACGAGAGCACGACTTACAAAACACATGGGCATCATGGAATATACTAGGCCAATACAATCCAGAGTCTAAGACTTTACTAGCTGTTCGTTGGGGTCCAAAGTTTCCACCACAGGCAACTGTATGACAGAAATGTAGGACAGACTCAAACTCATGATCAGAAACACACCTCCTAATTACTTGGTCACTGCACATGCGCCAGAGGTAAGGATCATCCCAAACTTAAAACCTAGACTCACTTTTCAATTTTTGGACTTGATGTTTCTTTAAATTTGTAGGGATTTAGGAGGCAACAATGTAATTCACAAAATCAGCATACCAAGGATGCGTACCAGAGATGGAATAAAGATGCTCATCGGGAAAAGTGTCCCGAAGTGGTACCTGGTCCAAGGTGTCATCCTCTAGTGTGTGAGTAAGCATACTCATGTGGTCTGCCACCATGTTTTCTGACCCCTTTTTTTCCTTTATCTCGATGTCAAACTCTTGAAGAAGGAGCATCCAACGGACAAGTCGTGGCTTTGCATCTGGCTTCTTCAGGAGGTACCTCAAAGCTGCATGGTCAGAAAAAATAACTACTTTAGAGCCCAATAAATATGAACAGAATTTATCTAAAGGAAATATGACAGCAAGAAACTCCTTTTCCGTGGTTGTGTAGTTTGATTGGGCTGAATCCAATGTTCTTGATTCATAGGCAATCACATGTGAACGTCCTTCCACCCTCTGAGATAAGACAGCTCCAACCGCGAAGTTGGAGGCGTCACACATAAGCTCAAATGGAAGGTCCCACCGTGGGGTCTGTATGATATGTGGAGTGGTCAGACACTTCTTTATCTCATCAAAGTAAGTCCTACAATAATCATCAAACACAAAATCAGAATCTTTTTGAATTAATCGTGACATAGGAAGAGTGATCTTACTAAAATCTTTGACGAAGCGCCGATAAAATCCTGCATTCCCTAGGAAAGATCTAACATCACGCACACATGAAGGATAGGGTAAGGATGAAATAATGTCTACCTTAGATCTATCAACCTCTATCCCATGTTTTGACACCACATGCCCTAAGACAATGCCACACTCTACCATAAAATGACACTTTTCAAAGTTCAGGACCAGATTCTTCTCAATACAACGATTCAACACCTTTCCCAAACTACTTATATATTCATCAAATGAAGACCCATACACTGTAAAATCATCCATAAATACCTCCATGCAAGTCTCAATAAAATCAGAAAAAATACTCACCATACATCTCTGGAAGGTACCTTGGGCGTTGCAAAGTCCAAATGGCATCCTCCGGTAGGCAAATGTGCCAAAGGGACAGGTAAATGTAGTCTTCTCCTGATCCTCTGGAGCTATAGAAACCTAAAAATATCTAGAAAATCCATCCAAGAAACAATAGTGTGATTTCCAAGCTAGTCTCTCAAGCATTTGATCAATAAATGGTAGGGGGAAATGGTCCTTGCGAGTGGTCTGATTTAGTTTCCTATAATCAATACACACACGCTAACTGTTTTTCACCCTCATTGGAACTAAATCATCTTTCTCATTTTTAACAACAGTAAAACCAGTTTTCTTAGGCACAACCTGAATTGGACTTACCCACTGAGAATCTGAAATGGGAAAGACTATACCTGCCTCAAGCAATTTCTCAACTTCTTTTTTAACAACTTTCAGGAGGGTGGGATTGAGTCTCCTTTGTGATTGTCTCACTGGTTTAGCCCCATAATCCAAGAGAATCCTATGCATGCAAATGGAGGGGCTAATACCTGATATGTCAGCCAAGGTCCACCCAATCGCCCTGATGTTCTCCCACAAAATATTCAAAATCTTTTCTTCATGTTCAAAAGGGAGATTGTTAGCAATGATAAAATGTAATCTCTCATCATTCAACAAGTATGAGTATTTTAGATTTGGTGGCAATGGCTTGAGTTCTAATGAAGGAGGGTGTAGTATGGATGGAGAAATTGATGCAAAAAAAATATATGCACAAAGAACATCAGTATCAGAATAAAAATCATCACAATTAGAGAATAAAGCACCAAATCCATCAGCATACTCAGTAGCCATGTCATAATCATAGTTCACATAATCAAAATCAGAATATGATTCCATTTCAAAATCAAAGCTTAGAGAGTCTTGTTCCTTAAAAATGGATATAGAAGTACTCTTAGACATCAAACTAGAACCAATACTCATAATCTCCCTAAGCATAGGACAATCCAATTCCATGATGTTTTTACATGGTGGTTCAAAATGGGAGATAACAAAAGCAGAATGGTCCTCTGAGGGGTACTTCATGGAATCCATAACATTAAATATCACAACTTCATCTCCAAACTCCATGGAAAGTGTACCCTCATTGACATTTATGATAGTTTTTGCAGTTTTGAGGAAGGGTCTACCTAAGATAATGGGGGCATGTGAACTTACCTGGTCATCCTCCATGTTAAGCACATACAAGTCTGCTGGAAAGATCATGTCTCTTACCCGAACAAGTACATCCTCAAGGACTCCCGCTGGATATGTCGTAGCTCTATTCGCCAATTACACCACTACTCTTGTTGGATTCAACTCACCAACCTACAAGGAAGAGAATACAGAGTGAGGCATCACATTAATGGAAGCACCTAAATCACAAAGTGCATCAGAAAAGTGTAACTCCCCTATGGTGCATGGTATGGTGAATGTCCCAGGATCCTTGCACTTCGTTGGCATTGACATGGTTGGTGTGATGAGTGCAGATACGTTCCTTCCAAGGTTGATCCACTCATTTCCCTTTAGCCCTCTTCTATTTGTACACAGTTCTTTTAAGAATTTCGCATACCTCGGTATTTTCTTGATGGCTTCAAGTAGAGGGATGCGAAATTCTTAAAGGAACTGTGTACAAATAGAAGAGGGCTAAAGGGAAATGAGCGGATCGACCTTGGAAGGAACGTATCTGCACTGTGGCCTAGTCTGATACACTTTGTGATTTAGGTGCTTCCATAAATGTGATGCCTCACTCTGTATTCTCTTCCTTGTAGGTTGGTGAGTTGAAGCCAACCTCCCAAAGAGTGAAAATGTCCTTTAAATAGAGTTGGGGAGGGCTAGGGTTACAAATGGTTTCAAATGTGAATGTGGAAATTTGGAAAAAATATTTTAATCCAAGTTGCACCGCCTGTTTGACCTCCAAAACGCGCGATCCAGCTTCTCTTCCAGAAGATTGATTTGCGATAATTTTTGTTTTCTAGATTATCTCCAATTTTTGACCACATCCAAGCAAGGATAAGAATGTTATGGCCCAAATACAGAAGCACTATCCAGACCAGAGAGTCCAGTCCAGCTTTGTCTTCATGGCCCATTTTCTCCAAGTAAACCCACGATCTTGCTCCAATGTCATGAATGAAAGTTGTAGAATATTTAGTGAGGCATTCGGTCACAATATACTAAGTTCCAATTCGGGCAATAAAAATATTTATTTATAATATACCATAGTTCACTTTAAAAGGTTAAAACTTTAATTTTCATCAAATTTTCAATTGAGTGATCTAATCCCAAATATTCCATAATTGATCATATATAACACAATGTGAGGAAGGTTTGTCATTTATTAGCAATAAAATATTCAACAAAATAGTGTTTTATCAACTCCCCCACACTTACCCTTTTGCACTCCTGGGCAAAACCTCATGTCAAGTAAACATCAATATCAAATCAAAACCAATTTTAAAACACATATCCTTAAGATCAAGAAATTATACACCAAGAAACAAAAGATATCATGCCTTATAAAAGACCATTATTTCAAGTTCATCATTTATATTATTCAATATATTTCCACTTCATTTATCCTCCCATGCACAAAACACTTACCTCACTTGAATTTTCTCTCATCACACAAATATCAATTTTCTTTTGCAATGTCTTCCTCATCCAAACTCATAAAAGGGTCACCATAGTCTTGATAGATTCCTACATCACTACCCGATGTGATTCAAGGACATATGTTTATCATGAGTACTTTTCAGGGTTATTCTGTGGCTTTTGGTTGTTAGGATTACGATGTGAAAAACTCTGAGGTTGAATGAGGAGGGCTTGACTCTTTTGAAGCAAAATTGCATTAATCTAATTTTCACTTAAATATGGTCTTCTCTTCAAACCCCATAGTATCAACTCAGCTCCATCATCATGAAAAGTCCTGAAAGGGTTACACCATTCAACATTTCAGCATAAAAAATGTCAATCTTCTCAAACATGATTTTCTTGAAAGCTCCAGATGGGCACACCTTTCCACCTCAATTAGAAGCTCCAGAAAAGGCACAGCTTCACTTGTCATGAAAGCTCCAGAAAAGGCACAACATTCAATATAATGACTTTATTTAGCAGAAAACACATCTCTTCAGAATTTAATTTTCCACCCAAAGTATCACATAATGTGGTGGCAAAACACAACACAACTTCCCCCACACTTAAGCTCAACTATATTATGCAATTTCACTTCAAAAGTTGGTTGGATAGGGAAAATTGGATTGTAATGTGGCTAACCTAACAGGATTTGCATGGATTCTAAGGGATAAAAGGATTAAATATTCAAGGTAGGCCATTATAAAAAAGGATTCTTTGAAATAGGGGCTTTAATACCAAAAAAATTCCTCAATCATTTAAACATAAGTACCTCAAACCATCAAGTTTTGACAGGAATAGATCAAATTCTGGTTAAATCAATTATGGTTTGGTTCTCTCAAGAAGTGAGGTGAATTTAAAGAATATGAAAATAATGGTTTAGAAGCCTCACAGGAAAGTGATTTCAAATATAAAGACAGTGAGATTGGCATGGGATTCAAAATTCAGCGTACTTTTCATGAAATTACTAAATATTTGAACTTGAAACAAATTCATTTCAGCATTCATTTAAGCTTAGTTTCAAGGGGTAAATTGTTTCACTTATTGATATGGATTTAAAAATGGTGATGAGAATCATTTCATCCCAAAAGTTTCAAAAACACAGAGAAAATTGTAAAATAAACACACAAAATTTGAAAAACACACATTTTTTTTGTGAACAGGAAAGCAATTGAAATTACTAAACTAAAAGGTTACCTCCCCCCCCCACATAAAATATTTCATTTTCTTCAATGTGAACCTATGAGATGATATATGCACATGAAATGGAGAACTTTTAAATAGGACAAATAATATAAAAGTGAAAGGGTTAGGAACAGCCTGATGTGCTCAAGTGATGATGGGGTCATGCAGTGTGATAAAATGCACTGCATCAGTAGGAAGTCCCTCAATGTATCTCTTTAAACGTTTCCCATTGACTGTAAATCTCCTTCTAGTGTCCTCTTGTGTGATCTCCACTACACCATAAGGAAAAACATTAGTCACAACATAAGTACCTAACCATCTAAAACGCAACTTTCCAGGCATCAGCTTCAGTCATGAACTGTAAAGAAGGACTTTCTCTCCAAAATGAAACTCCCTTTGTTGGATCATTTTTTCATGAGATGATTTTGATCTTTCCATGTAGAGCCTTGAGTTCTCATATGATGATAATCTAATCTCCTCAAGATCTTGAATTTGCAGTTTCCATTGGATTCCAGCTTGGGCCAAATCCATGTTGCATTTCTTTATAGCCCATTAAGCCCGATGCCCGAATTCCACTGGGAGATGACATGCTTTCCCAAAAACAATCCGAAATGGGGACATACCAATGGGCATCTTGTATGTTGTTCTATAAGCCCACAATGCATCATCCAAGCGCTTTCTCCAATCCTTCCTATTTGGCTGCACGGTTTTCTCCAAGATTTGTTTCAACTCACGATTTGAAACCACAGCCTGACCATTTGTTTGGGGGTGGTATGGTTTTGATGTTTTGTGTGTCACCCCATACTTTCTAAGGAGGGAAGAAAAATTACAATTGCAAAAGTGTGTCCCTTGGTCACTGATGATGTGCTTTGGTACTCTAAACCTGCAGAAAATTTGAGCCTTGACAAAATCCACTACAACATGAGAATCGTCAGTCCTGGTGGCCTTGGCCTCCACCCATTTACTCACATAATCAACAGCAACCAAAATATACAAAAATCCAAATGAACTAGGAAAAGGACCCATAAAATCAATGCCCCATACATCAAAAATATCACAGAATAGTATGGGTTATTGGGGCATCTCATGTCTCCTAGAAATGTTCCCAGTGTGTTGGCAACGAGAGAACAACTTACAAAACACATGGGGATCATGGAATAAACTAGGCCAATACACTCAAGAGTATAAGACTTTCCTAACTGTCCGTTGTGGTCCAAAGTGTACACCACAGGAAAGTGTATGACAGAAATGTAGGACAGACTCAAACTCATGATCAGGAACACACCTCCTAATTACATGGTCCCTGCACATGCACCAGAGGTAAGGATCATCCCAAACATAAAACCTAGACTCACTTTTCAATTTTTGGACTTGATGTTTCTTTAAATTTGCAGGGATTTTGGAGGCAACAATGTAGTTCACTAAATCAGCATACCACCCCCAAAAAAATGGCCAGGATGAGGTTTCAAATCGTGAGTTGTAACAAATCTTGGAGAAAACCGAGCAGCCAAATAGGAAGGATTGGAGCAAGCGCTTGGATGATGAATTGTGGGCTTATAGAACAGCATACAAGACCCCCATTGGTATGTCCCCATTTCGGATTGTTTTTGGGAAAGCATGTTATCTCCCAGTGGAAGTCGAGCATCGGGATTATTGGGCTATAAAGGAATGCAACATGGATTTGGCCCAAGCTGAAGTCCAAAGGAAACTGCAAATTCAAGAGCTTGAGGAGATTATATTATCATCATATGAGAACTCAATGCTCTACAAGGAATGATCAAAATAAGCTCATGACAAAATGAACCAACAAAGGGAGTTTCATGTTGGAGAGAAAGTCCTTCTCTACAGCTCACGACTGAAGCTGATGCCTGGTAAGTTGCATTCCAGATGGTTAGGTCCTTATGTTGTGACTAATGTTTTTCCTTATGGTGCAGTGGAGATCACACAAGAGGACACTGAAAGGAGCTTTACAGTCAATGGGAAACGTTTAAGGAGATACATTGAGGGACTTCCTAC
The DNA here is from genome assembly GCA_963277665.1 of Viscum album. Classification (NCBI taxonomy): domain Eukaryota; kingdom Viridiplantae; phylum Streptophyta; class Magnoliopsida; order Santalales; family Viscaceae; genus Viscum; species Viscum album. The sequence goes on from OY728148.1 coordinate 912,605,255, forward strand.
TGATGTAGTGGATTTCATCACACTTCATGACCCCATCATCACTTGAGCACATCAGGCTGTTCCTAACCCTTTTACTTTTATACTATTTGTCCTATTTAAAAATTCTGCATTTCATGTGCATATATCATCTCATAGGTTCACATTGAGGAAAATGAAATATTTTATGTGTGGGGGAGGGAACCTTTTAGTTTAGTAATTTCAATTGCTTTCCTGTTCACAAAAAAATGTGTGTTTTTCAAATTTTGTGTGTTTATTTTACAATTTTCTGTGTGTTTTTGAAACTTTTGGGCTGAAAGGATTCTCATCACGATTTTTAAATCCATATCAATAAGTGAAAAAATTTACCCCTTGAAACGAAGCTTAAATGAATGCTGAAATGACTTTGTTTCAAGTTCAAATATTTAGTAATTTCATGAAAAGTATGCTGAATTTTGAATCCCATTCCAATCTCACAGTCTTTATATTTGAAATCACTTTCCTGTGAGGCTTATAAACCATTATTTTCATATTCTTTACATTCACCTCACTTCTTGAGAGAACCAAACTATACTTGATTTAACCAGAATTTGATATATTCCTGTCAAAACTTGAGGGCTTGAGGTACTTATGCTTAAATTATTGAGGTATTTTTTTGGTATTAAAGCCCCTATTTCAAAGAATCTTTTTTTATAATGGCCTACCTTGAATATTTAATCCTTGTAGCCCTTAGAATCCATGAAAAGCCTGTTAGGTTAGCCACATTACAAGCCAATTTTCCCTATACAACCAACTCTTGAAGTGAAATTGCATAATCTAGTTGAGCTTAAGTGTGGGGGAAGTTGTCTTGTGTTTTGCCACCACATTCTGTGATACTTTGGGTGGAAAATTAAATTATGAAGAGATGTGTTTTCTACTAAATAAAGTCATTATATTAAAAGTTTTGCCTTATCTGGAGTTTTCATGATAAGTGAAGCTGTGCCTTTTCTGAAGCTTCTAATTGAGGTGGAAAGTTGTGCCCATCTGGAGCTTTCAAGAAAATCATGTTTGAGAAGATTGAAATTTTTTTATGCTGAAATGATGAATGGTGTAAACCTTTCATGACTTTTCATGATGATGGAGCTGAATTGATACTATGGGGATTAAAGATAAGACCATATTTAAGTGAAAATTAGATTAATGCAATTTTGCTTCAAAAGAGTCAAGCCCTCCTCATTCAGCCTCAGAGTTTTTCACATCTTAATCCTACCAACCGAAAGCCACAGAACAACCCTGAAAAGTCCTCATGATAATCATATGTCCATGACTCAATCGGGTAGCGATTTAGGAATCTATCAAGCCTATGGTGAGCCTTGTATGAGTTTGGATGAGAAAGACATTGCAAATGAAAATTGATATTTGTGTGATGAGAGAAAATTCAAGTGAGGTAAGTGTTTTGTGCATGGGAAGATAAATGAAGTGGAAATATATTGAATAATATAAATGAAGAACTTGAAATAATGGTCTTTTATAAGGCATGATATCTTTTGTTTCTTGGTGTATAATTTCTTGATCTTAAGGATATGTGTTTTAAAATTGGTTTTGATTTGAATTGATGTTTACTTGACATGAGGTTTTGCCCAGGAGTGAAAAAGGGTAAGTGTGGGGGAGTTGATAAAACATTATTTTGTTTAATATTTTATTGCTAATAAATGACAAACTTTCCTCACATTCTGTTATATATGATCAATTATAGAATATTTGGGATTAGATCACTCAATTGAAAATTTGATGAAAATTCCAGTTTTACCATTTTAAAGTGCACTGTGGTATAATATAAATAAATATTTTTATTGCCCGCATTGGAACTTAATATTTTGTTACCTAATGCATCACTAAATATTCTACAACTTTTATTCAGGCCATTGGAGCTAGATCGTGGGTTTACTTGGAGAAAATGGGCCATGAAGACAAAGCTGGACTGGACTCGCTGGGCTGGATAGTGCTTCTGAATTTGGGCCATAACTTTCTTATCTGTTCTTGGATGTGGCCCAAATTTGGAGATCATCTAGAAGACAAATATTAGCGCAAATCAATCGTCTGGAAGAGCAGCTGGATCGTGCGTTTTTGAGGTAAAATAGGCGGTTCAACTTGGATTAAAATATTTTCCAGAATTTCCACATTCACACTTGAAACCATTTGTAACCCTAGCCCTCCCCAACTCTATTTAAATGACATTTTTACTCTTTGGGGGGCTGGTTCTGAGATTGGGCAAGGTGTATCCGAGATTTGGTTTCCTAGGAACTCCTCTAGACCCTTGGAAGAAGTGAGGCTTTGTGCAAGGATCTCTTCCAAGAAGGCTCTCCTCTCCCACCTCCACTTGTGTTTCATTGTTTTCTTGCTTGTAACTTGTCCTTTTCTTCAATAAATCTTCTTTTCTATTCTTTTACTATCTTCTTTTTTTGGCTTCTTGGTTCTGGAATCTTAGATTGGAGACAGGATTGGGTATTTCTCTTTCAATCTGTTGCTTATGCAAAACGTCTCCACAATGAAAATTCCAACCAAGGAAGAGTAGTTTTGTTCGTACTCGATCTAATCCCTACCCCCTTAATTTATTCATTTTGAATCCATGAACATACTGTAATTCATAATTTGTGATCAATTAATTGAGATTTAAGTTGTAAGGAACTCACTCGACTTGCATCTGACCGCGAGGACAGTCCTATGTGAATCGAGAGAGACAAACTTCAATTGTAAAATCTAATCAACTTGGGATAGAATTGTATGGTTCAACTCTCATCCCTAAACTTAATTTATTCTCAAATCTAGAGAGGAGGTTCTTCCCTAATTTTCCATTGATCATAAGTTGGATTTGGACCACAATCAAAGTAGGGTACTACGATTGGAAGTCTCAAAGACAACCTAGTGCTCATTTCTTCAAATACATGTGGTTGTGTCAAATTTCGTAGGGTTCGGGGGATGACAAGGTTAGGGGGTCACATTTTAATGAATTATAATCATATAGGATAATGATTCAAGAATGGTGATGGGGTAGATTAGATTGGCTACGACTTCTCATAGTAGTGGTTTTAAAGAAACAGTGTTCGTGATTGTCTTTTACTCCTTGATTTCCTTGATTGTTTTGTTTCGTGTTCTAAAAGTCTTTCAATCAAACCACCCCCATCTTATATCATTTTTTTCTTTTTTGTGGTTTCTTAAAGCCTTCTAAGGGTTGTTAAACTAAGTCCTCCTCAAGAGAACGACCTAGGTCAGCCACTGTGCTGCACTTAGTAAAGAAACAATATCATTTGAAAGCGCCCACGACAGCACCTTTCAAATTTGGGGAAGGTGTAGCAGAGAGTTGGTTTCCTAGGAACTCCTCTAAACCCTCGGAAGAAGTGAGGCTTTGTGCAAGGATCTCTTCCAAGAAGGCTCTCCTCTCGCACCTCCACTTGTGTTTCATTGTTTTCATGCTTGTAACTTGTCCTTTTCTTCAATAAATATTCTTTTTTATTCTTTTACTATCTTCTTTTTTTGGCTTCTTGGTTCTGGAATCTTAGAGTGGAGACAAGATTGGGTATTTCCCTTTCAATCCGTTGCTTATGCAAAACGTCTCCACAATGAAAATTCCAACCATGGAAGAGTAGTTTTGTTCGTAGTCGATCTAATCCCTACCCCCTTCATTTATTCATTTTCAATCCATGAACATACTGTAATTCATAATTTGTGATCAATTAATTGAGATTTAAGTTGTAAGGAACTCACTCGACTTGCATCTGACCGCGAGGACGGTCCTGTGTGAATCGGGAGAGACAAACTTCAATTGTAAAATCTAATTAAATTGGGAAAGAATTGTAGGGTTCAACTCTCATCCCTAAACCTAATTAATTCTCAACTCTAGAGAGGAGGTTCTGCCCTAATTGACCATTGATCATAAGTTGGATTTGGACCACAATAAAAGTAGGGTACTGTGATTGGAAGTCTCAAAGACAACCTAGTGCCCATTTCTTCAAATACATGTGGTTGTGTCAAATTCCGTAGGGCTCGGGGGATGAAAAGGGTAGGGGGTCACATTTTAATGAATTATAATCATATGGGATAATGATTAAAGAATGGTGAAGGGGTAGATTATATTTGCTAAAACTTCTCATAGTAGTGCTTTTAAAGTAACAGTGTTCGTGATTGTCTTTTACTCCTTGATTGCCTTGATTGTTTTGTTTCGTGTTCTAAAAGTATTTCAATCAAACCACCCCCATCTTTTATAATTTTTTTTTCTTTTTTTGGTTTCTTAAAGCCTTCTATGGGTTGTTAAACTAAGTCCTCCTCAAGAGAACTACCTAGGTCAGCCACTGTGCTGCACTTAGTAAAGAAACAATATCATTTGAAAGCGCCCACGACAACGCCTTTCAAATTTGGCGTCATTGCCGGGGTGGAAATAGTTTTCTCAATCAATTAGAGGTATTTGTTTTTTATTTAATTCTATTCTTCCTCTTCTCACTTTCTTCTTTCACCTTTCTCAATATTGGTTCATTTTTCTCTTCTTCTTCTTCTTAATTTTTTTAGACCATCAATCTAACTCCATTTTCATGATATTTTGGTCTATTCATTTTCTTCATTTCTCTATTTTTATATGATTTATGACATGGTCCCAACCTGAGGATCTCTTTGATCTAGACCCCGAGATTGAACGCAGCCTTAGGGCTCGAATTAGGCAATCTCAATCCACGGGATGTGTCGACATTTACCCAATAGGAGAACTCCTCCATTTTGGAAACACTGAAATTGGAAACACATATAAATCCAAACTAAAACAAGAACCAATGGCTGAGAATAATGTAAATGAACTTAATAGAACCATTCGAGAATTGGCTGCACCAGATATTAACTATCAACCAAATTGCATTGCATACCCAACACTTGAATCAGACTTTGAACTTAAATCTGGACTAATTCACCTTCTTCCAAAGTTTCATGGATTATCTGGTGAGGACCCAAAAAAACATTTAAAATAATTTAATGTAGTCTGATTGACTCTTAAACCATGAAATGTCTCTGAAGATCAAATTAAATTAAGAGCATTCCCATTCTTGCTTGACGGAGCTACAAAGGATTGGATGTACTATTTACAACCTGAAGACGTAACATGTTGGAACGATTTGAAACGTCTTTTCTTGCAGAGGTTCTTTCCAGCATCAAGTACTACATCCATTCGAAAGGAGATATCAGGGATCAAGCAGGCACAAGGGGAGTCGATGTATGAGTAATGCGAGCGCTTCAAGAAGTTATGTGCAAGCTGACCACATCACCAAATCAGTGAGCAACTACTTATCTAGTACTTCTACGAAGGCCTCACACCTATGGAGAGGAGCATGGTGGATGCCGCAGCTGGAGGAGCATTGGTGGAAAAAACACCGTCAAACGCACGTTCATTGGTAGACAAGATGGCCCAAAATTCCCAACAATTTGGAGATAGAGGTACACCACATGTCAGGGGAGTACATCAGGTAAGTCCTTCTTCTCTTGAAAATCATTTGATTGATACCAACTTGGAAGAATTGACCACTATGGTGAGCCAAATTGCATTGGCTCAAAAGACATCCCAACCCACTTCTTCAAGGCCATGTGGCATTTGCACCGAGACAAGCCACCCAACTGATTGTTTCCCCCAATTACAAGAGTCAAAGGATTGTGCTGCCATATTTCCTAGGAGACCATATTAGTAACAGCAAAAACCACAGAAGAAGTATGATTCCTTTGCACCAACATTAAACCAAGGATGGAGAGATCAATCAGATATGAGGTTTGGCTCTGGACATCAACAAAGGCCCCCCTTTCAATAAAACTTCCAGCAGCCTCCACCTTACCAACAAGGTTTCCAACAACCCCAAAGAAGATTTGAGGCCCAAGCATCAACAAGTCAGAAACATGGGAGTTCTCAACCAAATGTAGATTCTAATACTGATGATCTTTTGAAACAAATTGTTCTTAATCAACAAAATGAGCTGAAGAGTCATGGTTCTGAGTTGAGGGAGTTGAAGACACAAATGAGACAGATTGCCACCGCCCTCCACGAACTGGTAAGTAAGAACTCTGGAGCCCTTCCTTCCAAACCTACTCCCAATCCCAAGGAGAATGTCAGTTCCATCACATTGAGAAGTGGGAAGAAAACAGTTGATACATCTGCACCTACAATACCACCGGGATTCACCTCAACTCCGGAGAAGCCCCATCCCATACCAAATGATGTGAAACCCAAGAAGAAAGATAAAGGTAAGAAAAAAGTTTATGATCTTCCTCCTAAACCCCTTCCATTCCCAAATAGAGTTGTACAAACTAAGAAGATGGCTGAAGAGGAAATGCAAAAAGAGGTTTTGGATACATTCAAGCATGTCGAGATCAACATCCCTCTACTTGAATCCATCAAGAAAATACCGAGGTATGCGAAATTCTTAAAAGAACTGTGTACAAATAGAAGATGGAAAAAGGGAAATGAGCGGATCAACCGTGGAATGAGCGTATTTGCACTCATCACACCAACCATGTCAGTGCCAACGAAGTGCAAGGATCCTGGGACATTCACCATACCATGCACCATAGGGGAGTTACACTTTTCTGATGCACTTTGTGATTTAGGTGCTTCCATAAATGTGATGCCTCACTCTGTATTCTCATCCTTGCAGGTTGGGGAGTTGAAGCCAACGAGAGTAGTGGTGCAATTGGCGAATAGAGCTACGACATATCCAGCAGGAGTCCTTGAGGATGTACTTGTTCGGGTAAGAGACATGGTCTTTCCAGCAGACTTCTATGTTCTTAACATGGAGGATGACTAGGTAAGTTCTCATGCCCCCATTATCTAAGGTAGACCCTTCCTCAAAACTTCAAAAACTATCATAAATGTCAATGAGGGTACACTTTCCATGGAGTTTGGAGATGAAGTTGTGATATTTAATGTTATGGATTCCATGAAGTACCCCTCAGAGGACCATTCTGCTTTTGTTATCTCCCATTTTGAACCACCATGTAAAAACATCATGGAATTGGATTGTCCTATGCTTAGGGAGATTATGAGTATTGGTTCTAGTTTGATGTCTAAGAGTACTTCTACATCCGTTTTTAAGGAACAAGACTCTCTAATATTTGATTTTGAAATGGAATCATATTCTGATTTTGATCATGTGAACTCTGATTATGACATGGCTACTGAGTATGCTGATGGATTTGGTGCTTTATTCTCTGATTGTGATTATTTTTATTCTGATACTGATGTTCATTGTGCAGATATTTTTGTTGCATCAATTTCTCCATCCATACTACACCCTCCTTCATTAGAACTCATGCCATTGCCACCAAATCTGAAATACTCATACTTGTTGAATGGTGAGAGATTACCTGTTATCATTGCTAAAAATCTCCCTTTTGAACATGAAGAAAAGCTTTTGAATATTTTGAGGGAGAATATCAGGGCGATTGGGTGGACCTTGGCTGACATATTAGGTATTAGCCCCTCCATTTTCATACATAGGATTTTCTTGGAGGATGGGGCTAAACCGGTGAGACAACCACAAAGGAGACTCAATCCCACCCTCCTGGAAGTTATTAAAAAAGAAGTTGAGAAATTTCTCGAGGTAGGTATAATCTTTCCCATTTCAGATTCTCAGTGGGTAAGTCCAATTCAGGTTGTGCCTAAGAAAACTGGTTTTACTGTTGTTAAAAATGAGAAATATGATTTAGTTCCAATGAGGGTGAAAAACAGTTGGCGTGTGTGTATTGATTATAGGAAACTAAATCAGACCACTCGCAAGGACCATTTCCCCCTCCCATTTATTGATCAAATGCTCGAGAGACTAGCTGGGAAACCGCACTATTGTTTCTTGGATGGATTTTCTGGATATTTTCAGGTTCCTATAGCTCGAGAGGATCAGGAGAAGACTACAGTCACCTGTCCCTTTGGCAAATTTGCCTACCGTAGGATTCCATTTGGACTTTGCAACGCCCCAGGTACCTTCCAGAGATGTATGGTGAGTATTTTTTCTGATTTTATTGAGACCTGCATGGAGGTATTTATGGATGATTTTACAGTGTATGGGTCTTCATTTGATGAAGGTCTAAGTAGTTTGGGAAAGGTGTTGAATTGTTGTATTGAGAATAATCTGGTCCTGAGCTTTGAAAAGTGTCATTTTATGGTAGATCCTGGCATTGTCTTAGGGCATGTGGTGTCAAAACATGAAATAGAGGTTGATATATCTATGGTAGAAATTATTTCATCCTTACCCTATCCTTCATGTGTGCGTGATGTTAGATCTTTCCTAGGGCATGCATGATTTTATCAGCGCTTCATCAAAGATTTTAGTAAGATCTCTCTTCCTATGTCACAATTACTTCAAAAAGATTCTGATTTTGTGTTTGATGATTATTGTAGAACTTCCTTTGATGAGCTAAAGAAGTGTCTGACCACTCCACCTATCATACAGCCCCCACAGTGGGACCTTCCATTTGAGCTTATGTGTGACGCCTCCAACTTCGCGGTTGGAGCTGTCTTATCTCAGAGGGTGGAAGGACGTTCACATGTGATTGCCTATGCATCACGAACATTGGATTCAGCCCAATAAAACTACACAACCACGGAAAAGGAGTTTCTTTCTTTCATATTTGCTTTAGATAAATTCCATTCATATTTATTGGGCTCTAAAGTAGTTATTTTTTCTGACCATGCAGCTTTGAGGTACCTCCTAAAGAAACCAGATGCAAAGCCACGACTTATCCGTTGGATGCTCCTTCTTCAAGAGTTTGACATCGAGATAAAGGACAAAAAGGGGTCAGAAAACATGGTGGCGGACAACATGAGTAGGCTTACTCACACACTAGAGGATGACACCTTGGACCAGGTACCACTTCGGGACACTTTTCCCGATGAGCATCTTTATTCCATGTCAGGTACGCATCCTTGGTATGCTGATTTAGTTAACTACATTGTTGCCTCCGAAATCCCTGCAAATTTAAAGAAACATCAAGTCCAAAAATTGAAAAGTGAGTCTAGGTTTTATGTTTGGGATGATCCTTACCTCTGGCGCATGTGCAGTGACCAAGTAATTAGGAGGTGTGTTCCTGATCATGAGTTTGAGTCTATCCTACATTTTTGTCATACACTAGCCTATGGTGGACACTTTCGACCCCAACGGACAGCTAGGAAAGACTTAGACTCTGGATTGTATTGGCATGGTTTATTCCATGATGCCCATGTGTTTTGTAAGTCGTGCTCTCGTTACCAACACACTGGGAACATTTCTTGGAGACATGAGATTCCCCAACAACCCATACTATTCTATGAGATTTTTGATGTATAGGGAATTGATTTTATGGGTCCTTTTCCTAGTTCATTTGGATTTTTGTATATTTTGGTTGCTGTTGATTATGTGAGTAAATGGGTGGAGGCCAAGGCCACTAGGACTGATGATTCTCATGTTGTAGTGGATTTTGTCAAGGCTCAAATTTTCTGCAGGTTTGGAGTACCAAAGGCCATCATCAGTGACCAAGGGACACACTTTTGCAATAGGAATTTTTCTTCCCTCCTTCGAAAGTATGGGGTGATACACAAAACATCAACACCATACCACCCCCAAACAAATGGCCAGGCTGAGGTTTCAAATCGTGAGTTGAAACAAATCTTGGAGAAAACCGTGCAGCCAAATAGGAAATATTGGAGAAAGCGTTTGGATGATGCATTTTGGGCTTATAGAACAGCATACAAGACCCCCATTGGTATGTCCCCATTTCGGATTGTTTTTGGGAAAGCATGTCATCTCCCAGTGGAAGTCGAGCATCGGGCTTATTGGGCTATAAAGAAAAGCAACATGGATTTTGCCCAAGCTGGAATCCAAAGGAAACTGCAAATTCAAGAGCTTGAGGAGATTAGATTATCATCATATGAGAACTCAAGGCTCTACAAGGAAAGATCAAAAGAAGATCATGACAAAATGATCCAACAAAGGGAGTTTCATGTTGGAGAGAAAGTCCTTCTCTACAGTTCACGACTGAAGCTGATGCCTGGTAAGTTGCGTTCCAGATGGTTAGGTCCTTATGTTGTGACTAATGTTTTTCCTTATGGTGCAGTGGAGATCACACAAGAGGACACTGGAAGGAGCTTTACAGTCAATGGGAAACGTTTAAAGAGATACATTGAGGGACTTCCTACTGATGTAGTTTATTTTATCACACTGCATGACCCCATCATCAATTGAGCACATCAGGCTGTTCCTAACCCTTTCACCTTTATATTATTTGTCCTATTTAAAAATTCTGCATTTCATGTGCATATATAATCTCATAGGTTCACATTGAGGACAATGAAATATTTTATGTGTGGGGGAGGGAACCTTTTAGTTTAGTAATTTCAATTGCTTTCCTGTTCACAAAAAAATGTGTGTTTTTCAAATTTTGTGTGTTTATTTTACAATTTTCTGTGTGTTTTTGAAACTTTTGGGCTGAAATGATTCTCATCACCATTTTTAAATCCATATCAATAAGTGAAACAATTTACCCCTTGAAACTAAGCTTAAATGAATGATGAAATGACTTTGTTTCAAGTTCAAATATTTAGTAATTTCATGAAAAGTACGCTGAATTTTGAATCCCATGCCAATCTCACTGTCTTTATATTTGAAATCACTTTCCTGCGAGGCTTCTAAAACATTATTTTCATATTCTTTACATTCACCTCACTTATTGAGAGAACCAAACCATACTTGATTTAACCAGAATTTGATCTATTCCTGTCAGTACTTGAGGGTTTGAGGTACTTATGTTTAAATGATTGAGGCATTTGTTTGGTATTAAAGCCCTTATTTCAAAGAATCCTTTTTTATAATGGACTACCTCAAATAATTAATCCTTGTAGCCCTTAGAATCCATGCAAATCCTGTTAGGTTAGCCACATTACAAGCCAATTTTCCCTATCCAACCAACTCTTCAAGTGAAATTTCATAATCTAGTTGAGCTTAAGTGTAGGAGAAGTTGTCTTGTGTTTTGCCACCACATTCTGTGATACTTTGGGTGTAAAATTAAATTCTGAAGAGATGTGTTTGCTGCTAAAGAAAGTCATTATATTGAAAGTTGTGCCTTTTCTGGAGCTTTCATGACAAGTGAAGCTGTGCCTTTTCTGGAGCTTCTAATTGAGGTGGAAAGTTGTGCCCATCTGGAGCTTTCAAGAAAATCATGTTTGAGAAGATTGACATTTTTTATGCTGAAATGATGAATGGTGTAAACCTTTCATGACTTTTCATGATTATGTAGCTGAATTGATACTATGGGGATTGAAGAGAAGACCATATTTAAGTGAAAATTAGATTAATGCAATTTTGCTTCAAAAGAGTCAAGCCCTCCTCATTCAGCCTCAGAGTTTTTCACATCTTAATCCTACCAACCGAAAGCCACAGAACAACCCTGAAAATTACTCATGATAAAAATATGTCCTTGACTCAAATCGGGTAGCGATGTAGGAATCTATCAAGCCTATGGTGACCCTTGTATGAGTTTGGATGAGAAATACATTGCAAAAGAAAATTGATATTTGTGTGATGAGAGAAAATTCAAGTGAGGTAAGTGTTTTGTGCATGGGAGGATAAATGAAGTGGAAATATATTGAATAATATAAATGATGAACTTGAAATAATGGTCTTTTATAAGGCATGATATCTTTTGTTTCTTGGTGTATAATTTCTTGATCTTAAGGATATGTGTTTTAAAATTGGTTTTGATTTGATATTGATGTTTACTTGACATGAGGTTTTGCCCAGGAGTGAAAAAGGGTAAGTGTGGGGGAGTTGATAAAACACTATTATGTTGAATATTTTATTGCTAATAAATGACAAAATTTCCTCACATTGTGTTATATATGATCAATTATGGAATATTTGGGATTAGATCACTCAATTGAAAATTTGATGAAAATTCCAGTTTTACCCTTTTAAAGTGCACTGTGGTATATTATGAATAACTATTTAAATTTCCGGAATTGGAACTTAATATTTTTTTACCGAATGAATCACTAAATATTCTACAACATTCATTCAGGCTATTGGAGCTAGATCGTGGGTTTACTTGGAGAAAATGGGCCATGAAGAAAAATATGGACTGGACTCGCTGGGCTGGATAGTGCTTCTGTATTTGGGACATAACTTTCTTATCCGTGCTTGGATGTGGCCCAAATCTGGAGAGCATCTAGAAGACAACAATTAGCGCAAATCAATCTTCTCGAAGAGAAGCTGGATCGCGCGTTTTGAAGGTCAAACAGGCGGTGCAACTTGGATTAAAATATTTTCCCGAATTTCCATACTCACACTTGAAACTATTTGTAACCCTAGCCCTCCCCAACTCTATTTAAAGGACATTTTCACTCTTTGGGAGGCTGGTTCGGATCTTGGGCAAGGTTTATCCGAGATTTGGTTTCCTAGGAACTCCTCTATCCCCTTGGAAGAAGTGAGGCTTTGTGCAAGGATCTCATCCAAGAAGGCTCTCCTCTCCCACCTCCACTTGTGTTTCATTGTTTTCATGCTTGTAACTTGTCCTTTTTTTCAATAAATCTTCTTTGTTATTCTTTTACTATCTTATTTTTTTGGCTTCTTGGTTCTGGAATCTTAGAGTGGAGACAAGATTGGGTATTTCCCTTTCAATCCTTTGATTATGCAAAACGTCTCCACAATGAAAATTCCAACCATGGAAGAGTAGTTTTGTTCGTAGTCGATATAATCCCTACCCCCTTCATTTATTCATCTTGAATCCATGAACATACTGTAATTCATAATTTGTGATCAATTAATTGGGATTTAAGTTGTAAGGAACTCACTCGACTTGCATCTAACCGCGAGGACGGTCCTGTGTGAATCGAGATAGACAAACTTCAATTGTAAAATCTAATCAACTTGGGATAGAATTGTAGGGTTCAACTATCATCCCTAAACTTAATTAATTCTCAACTCTAGAGAGGAGGTTCTAGCCTAATTGACCATTGATCATAAGTTGGATTTGGACCACAATCAAAGTAGGGTACTGCGATTGGAAGTCTCAAAGACAACCTAGTGCTCATTTCATCAAATACATGTGGTTGTGTCAAATTACATAGGGTTCGGGGGATGACAATGTTAGGGGGTCACATTTTAATAAATTATAATCTTATGGGATAATGATTAAAGAATGGTTAAGGGGTAGATTAGATTGGCTACGACTTATCATAGTAGTGCTTTTAAAGAAACAGTGTTCGTGATTGTCTTTTACTCCTTGATTGCCTTGGTTGTTTTGTTTCGTGTTCTAAAAGTCTTTCAATAAAACCACCCCCATTCATGATTGTACGGCAATCTCAATCCACGAGAAGTGTCGACATCTACCCAACAGGATAACTCCTCCATTTTGGAAACACTGAAATTGGAAACACATCTAAATCCAAACTAAAACAAGAACCAATGGATGAGAATAATGGAAATGAACTTAATAGAACCATTCGAGAATTGGCCGCACCAGATATTAACTATCAACCAAATTGCATTACATACCCAACACTTGAATCAGAATTTGAACTTAAATTTGGACTAATTCACCTTCTTCCAAAGTTTCAGGGATTATCTGGTGAGGACCCAAACAAACATTTACAGGAATTTAATGTAGTCTGCTCGACTCTTAAACCAAGAAATGTCTCTGAAGATCACATTAAATTAAGAGCATTGCCATTCTCTCTTGACGGAGCTGCAAAGGATTGGATGTACTATTTACAACCAGAAGACGTAACATGTTGGAACGATTTGAAACATCTTTTCTTGTAGAGGTTCTTTCCAGCATCAAGGAATACATCCATTCGAAAGGAGATATCAGGGATCAAGCAGGCACAAGGGGAGTCGATGTATGAGTACTGGGAGCGCTTCAAGAAGTTATGTGCAAGATGCCCACATCACCAAATCAGTGAGCAACTACTTATCCAGTACTTCTACGAAGGCCTCACACCTATGGAGAGGAGCATGGTGGATGCCGCAGCTAGAGGAGCATTGGTGGACAAAACACCAGCAGACGCACGTTCATTGATAGAAAAGATGGCCCAAAACTCCCAACAATTTGGAGATAGAGGTACACCACATGTCAGGGGAGTACATCAGGTAAGTCCTTATTCTCTTGAAAATCATTTGATTGATACAAAGTTGGAATAATTGACCACTTTGGTGAGGCAGATTGTATTGGCTCAAAAGACATCCCAACCCACTTTTTCAAGGCCATGTGGCATTTTCACCGAGACAAGCCACCCAACTGATTGTTGCCCCCAATTACAAGAGTCAGAGGATTGTGCTGCCATATTTCCTGTCAGACCATATCAGCAACAACAACAACCACAGAAGAAGTATGATTCCTTTGAACCAACATTTAACCAAGGATGGAGAGATCAATCAGATATGAGGTTTGGCTCTGGACATCAACAAAGGCCCCCCTTTCAACAAAACTTCCAGCAGACTCCACCTTACCAACAAGGTTTCCAACAACCCCAAAGAATATTTTAGGCCCAAGCATCAACAAGTCAGCAACATGGGAGTTATCAACCAAAGGTAGATTCTAATACTGATGATCTTTTGAAACAAATTGTTCTTAATCAACAAAATGAGTTGAAGAGTCAAGGTTCTGAGTTGAGGGAGTTGAAGACACAAATGAGCCAGATTGCCACCGCCATCCACGAACTGGTAAGTAAGAACTCTGGAGCCCTTCCTTCCCAACTTACTCCCAATCCCAAGGGGAATGTCAGTGCCTTCACATTGAGAAGTGGGAAGAAAACAGTTGATACATCTGCACCTACAATACCACCGGGATTCACCTCAACTCTGGAGAAGCCCCATCCCATACCAAATGATGAGAAACCCAAGGAGAAAGATAAAGGTAAGAAAAAGGTTGATGATATTCCTCCTAAACCCCTTACATTCCCAAATAGAGTTGTACAAACTAATAATATGGATGAAGAGGCAATGAAAAAAGAGGTTTTGGATACATTCAAGCGTGTCGAGATCAACATCTCTCTACTTGAAGCCATCAAGCAAATACCGAGGTATGCGAAATTCTTAAAAGAACTATGTACAAATAGAAGAGAGCTAAAGGGAAATGAGCAGATCAACCTTGTAAGGAACGTATCTGCACTCATCACACCAACCATGTCAATGCCAACGAAGTGCAAGGATCCTGGGACATTCACCATACCATACACCATAGGGGAGTTACACTTTTCTGATGCACTTTGTGATTTAGGTGCTTCCATAAATGTGATGCCTCACTCTGTATTCTCTTTCTTGCAGGTTGGTGAGTTGAATCCAACAAGAGTAGTGGTGCAATTGGCGAATAGAGCTACGGTATATCCATCGGGAGTCCTTGAGGATGTACATGTTCGGGTAAGAGACATGATCTTTCCAGTAGACTTCTATGTGATTAACATGGAGGATGATCAGGTAAGTTCTCATGCCCCCATTATCTTAGGTAGACCCTTCCTCAAAACTGCAAAAACTATCATAAATGCTAATGAGGGTACACTTTCCATGGAGTTTGGAGATGAAGTTGTGATATTTAATGTTATGGATTCCATGAAGTACCCCTTAGAGGACCATTCTGCTTTTGTTATCTCCCATTTTGAACCACCATGTAAAAACATCATGGAATTGGATTGTCCTATTCTTAGGGAGATTATTAGTATTGGTTCTAGTTTGATGTCTAAGAGTACTTCTACATCCGTTTTTAAGGTACAAGACTCTCTAAGATTTGATTTTGAAATGGAATCATATTCTGATTTTGATCATGTGAGCTATGATTATGACATGGCTACTGAGTATGCTGATGGATTTGGTGCTTTATTCTCTGATTGTGATGATTTTTATTCTGATACTGTTGTTCATTGTTCAGATATTTTTGTTGCATCAATTTCTCCATCCATACTACACCCTCCTTCATTAGAACTCAAGCCATTGCCACCAAATCTGAAATACTCATACTTGTTGAATGGTGAGAGATTACCTGTTATCATTGCTAACAATAACCCTTTTGAACATGAATAAAAGATTTTGAATATTTTGAGGGAGAACATCAGGGAGATTGGGTGGACCATGGCTGACATATCAGGTATTAGCCCCTCCATTTTCATGCATAGGATTCTCTTGGAGGATGGGGCTAAACCGGTGAGACAACCACAAAGGAGACTCAATCCCACCCTCCTGAAAGTTGTTAAAAAAGAAGTTGAGAAACTTCTCGAGGCAGGTATAATATTTCCCATTTCAGATTCTCAGTGGGTATGTCCAATTCAGGTTGTGCCTACGAAAACTGGTTTTACTGTTGTTAAAAATGAGAAAGATGATTTAGTTCCAATGAGGGTGAAAAACAGTTGGCGTGTGTGTATTGATTATAGGAAACTAAATCAGAACACTCGCAAGGACCATTTCCCCCTCCCATTTATTGATCAAATGATCGAGAGACTAGCTGGGAAAACACACTATTGTTTCTTGAATGGATTTTCTAGATATTTTCAGGTTCCTATAGCTCCAGAGGATCAGGAGAAGACTACATTCACTTGTCCCTTTGGCACATTTGCCTACCGGAGGATGCCATTTTGACTTTGCAACACCCCAGGTACCTTCCAGAGATGTATGGTGAGTATTTTTTCTGATTTTATTGAGACCTGCATGGAGGTATTTATGGATGATTTTACAGTGTATGGGTCTTAATTTGATGAATGTCTATGTAGTTTGGGAAAGGTGTTGAATCGTTGAATTGAGAAGAATCTGGTCCTGACACTTTGAAAAGTGTCATTTCATGGTAGAGCATGGCATTGTCTTAGGGCATGTGGTGTCAAAACATGGGATAGAGGTTGATAGATCTAAGGTAGACATTATTTCATCCTTACCCTATCCTTCATGTGTGCGTGATGTTAGATCATTCCTAGGGCATGCAGGATTTTATCGGCGCTTCATCAGAGATTTTAGTAAGATTTCTCTTCCTATGTCACGATTACTTCAAAAAGATTCTGATTTTGTGTTTGATGATTATTGTAGGACTTCCTTTGATGAGCTAAAGAAGTGTCTGACCACTCCACCTACCATACAGTCCCCACGGTGGGACCTTCCATTTGAGCTTATGTGTGACGCCTCCAACTTCGCGGTTGGAGCTGTCTTATCTCAGAGGGTGGAAGGACGTTCACATGTGATTGCCTATGCATCAAGAACATTGGATTCAGCCCAATCAAACTACATTATCACGGAAAAGGAGTTTCTTGCTGTCATATTTTCATTAGATTAATTCCATTCATATTTATTGGGCTCTAAAGTAGTTATTTTTTCTGACCATGCATCTTTGAGGTACCTCCTGAAGAAGCCAGTTGCAAAGCCACGACATATCCGTTGGATGCTCCTTCTTCAAGAGTTTGACATCAAGATAAAGGACAAAAAGGGGTCAGAAAACATGGTGGTGGACCACATGAGTAGGCTTACTCACACACTAGAGGATGACACCTTGGACCAGGTACCACTTCGGGACACTTTTCCCGATGAGCATCTTTATTCAATCTCAGGTACACATCCTTGGTATGCTAATTTAGTGAACTACATTGTTACCTCTGAAATCCCTGAAAATTTAAATAAATATCAAGTCCAAAAATTGAAAAGTGAGTCTAGGTTTTATGTTTGGGATGATCCTTACCTCTGGCGCATGTGCAGTGACCAAGTAATTAAGAGGTGTGTTCTTGATCATGAGTTTGAGTCTGTCCTACATTTCTGTCATACACTTTACTGTGGTGGACACTTTGGACCCCAACGGACAGCTAGGAAAGTCTTAGACTCTGGATTGTATTGGCCTAGTTTATTCCATGATGCCCATGTGTTTTGTAAGTCGTGCTCTCGTTTCCAACTCACTGGGAACATTTCTAGGAGACATGAGATGCCCCAACAACCCATACTATTCTGTGAGATTTTTGATGTATGGGGCATTGATTTTATGGGTCCATTTCCTAGTTCATTTGGATTTTTGTATATTTTGGTTTTTGTTGATTATGTGAGTAAATGGGTGGAGGCCAAGGCCACCAGGACTGACGATTCTCATGTTGTAGTGGATTTTGTCAAGGCTCAAATTTTCTGTAGGTTTGGAGTACCAAAGGCCATCATCAGTGACCAAGGGACACACTTTTGCAATAGGAATTTTTCTTCCCTCCTTCTAAAGTATGGGGTGACACACAAAACATTAACACCATACCACCCCCAAACAAATGGCCAGGCTGAGGTTTCGAATCGTGAGTTGAAACAAATCTTGGAGAAAACCGTGCAGCCAAATAGGAAGGATTGGAGCAAGGGCTTGGATGATGCATTGTGTGCTTATAGAACAACATACAAGACCCCCATTGGTATGTCCCCATTTCGGATTGTTTTTGGGAAAGCATGTCATCTCCCAGTGGAAGTCGAGAATCGGGCTTATTGGGCTATAAAGAAATGCAACATAGATTTGGCCCAAGCTGGAATCCAAAGGAAACTGCAAATTCAAGAGCTTGAGGAGATTAGATTATCATCATATGAGAACTCAAGGCTCTACAAGGAAATATCAAAAGCATCTCATGACAAAATGATCCAACAAAGGGAGTTTCATGTTGGAGAGAAAGTCCTTCTCTGCAGTTCACGACTGAAGCTGATGCCTGGTAAGTTGCGTTCCAGATGGTTAGGTCCTTATGTTGTGACTAATGTTTTTCCTTATGGTGCAGTGGAGATCACACAAGAGGACACTGGAAGGAGATTTACAGTCAATGGGAAATGTTTAAAGAGATACATTGAGGGACTTCCTACTGATGCAGTGGATTTTATCACACTACATGACCCCATCATCACTTGAGCACATTAGGCTGCTCCTAACACTTTCACTTTTATATTATTTGTCCTATTTAAATATTCTACATTTCATGTGAATATATCATCTCATAGGTTCACATTGAGGACAATGAAATATTTTATGTGTGGGGGAGGGAACCTTTTAGTTTAGTAATTTCAATTGCTTTCCTGTTCACAAAAAAATGTGAGTTTTTCAGATTTTGTGTGTTTATTTTACAATTTTCTGTGTGTTTTTGAAACTTTTGGGCTGAAATGATTCTCATCACCATTTTTAAATCCATATCAATAAGTTAAAAAATTTACCCCTTGAAACTAAGCTTAAATGAATGCTGAAATGACTTTGTTTCAAGCTCAAATATTTAGTAATTTCATGACAAGTGCGCTGAATTTTGAATCCCATGCCAATCTCACTATCATTATATTTGAAATCACTTTCCTGTGAGGCTTCTAAACCATTATTTTCATATTCTTTACATTCACCTCACTTCTTGGGAGAACCAAACCATACTTGATTTAACCATAATTTGATCTATTCCTGTCAAAACTTGACGGTTTGAGGTACTTATGTTTAAATGATTGAGGCATTTGTTTGGTATTAAAGCCCCTATTTCAAAGAATCCTTTTTTATAATGGCCTACCTTGAATATTTAATCCTTTTAGCCCTTAGAAGCCACGCAAAGCCTGTTAGGTTAGCCACATTACAAGAAAATTTTCCCTATCCAACCAACTCTTGAAGTGAAATTGCATAATCTAGTTGAGCTTAAGTGTGGGGGAAGTTGTCTTGTGTTTTGCCACCACATTCTGTGATACTTTGGGTGGAAAATTAAATTCTGAAGAGATGTGTTTGCTGCTAAAGAAAGTCATTATATTGAAAGCTGTACCTTTTCGGGAGCTTTCATGACAAGTGAAGCTGTGCCTTTTCTGAAGCTTCTAATTGAGGTGGAAAGTTGTGCCCATCTGGAGCTTTCAAGAAAATCATGTTTGAGAAGCTTGACATTTTTTTATGCTGAAATGATGAATGGTGTGAACCTTTCATGACTTTTCATGATTATGGAGATGAATTGATACTATGGGGATTTAAGAGAAGACAATATTTAAGTGAAAATTAGATTAATGCAATTTTGCTTCAAAAGAGTCAAGCCCTCCTCATTCAGCCTCAGAGTTTTTCACATCTTAATCCTACAACCGAAAGCCACAGAACGACCCTGAAAATTCCTCATGATAAACATATGTCCTTGACTCAAATCGAGTAGCGATGTAGGAATCTATCAAGCCTATGGTGACCCTTGTATGAGTTTGGATGAGAAAGACATTGCAAAAGAAAATTGATATTTGTGTGATGAGAGAAAATTCAAGTGAGGTAAGTGTTTTTTGCATGGGAGGATAAATGAAGTGGAAATATATTGAAAAATATAAATGAAGAACTTGAAATAATTGTCTTTTATAAGGCATGATATCTTTTGTTTCTTGGTGTACAATTTCTTGATCTTAAGGATATGTGTTTTAAAATTGGTTTTGATTTGATATTGATGTTTACTTGACATGAAGGTTTTCCCAGGAGTGCAAAAGGGTAAGTGTGGGGGAGTTGATAAAACACTATTTTGTTGAATATTTTATTGCTAATAAATGACAAACTTTCCTCACATTGTGTTATATATGATCAATTATGGAATATTTGGGATTAGATCACTCAATTGAAAATTTGATGAAAATTCCAGTTTTACCCTTTTAAAGTGCACTGTGGTATATTATGAATAACTATTTTAATTTCAGGAATTGGAACTTAATATTTTTTTACCGAATGAATCACTAAATATTCTACAACTTTCATTCAGGCCATTGGAGCTAGATCGTGGGTTTACTTGGAGAAAATGGGCCATGAAGAAAAATATGGACTGGACTCGCTGGGCTGGATAGTGCTTCTGTATTTGGGACATAACTTTCTTATCCGTGCTTGGATGTGGCCCAATTCTAGAGAGAATCTTGAAGACAACAATTAGCGCAAATCAATCTTCTCGAAGAGAAGCTGGATCGCGCGTTTTGAAGGTCAAACAGGCGGTGCAACATGGATTAAAATATTTTCCCGAATTTCCATACTCACACTTGAAACTATTTGTAACCCTAGCCCTCCCCAACTCTATTTAAAGGACATTTTCACTCTTTGGGAGGCTGGTTCGGATCTTGGGCAAGGTTTATCCGAGAGTTGGTTTCCTAGGAACTCCTCTATCCCCTTGGAAGAAGTGAGGCTTTGTGCAAGGATCTCATCCAAGAAGGCTCTCCTCTCCCACCTCCACTTGTGTTTCATTGTTTTCGTGCTTGTAACTTGTCCTTTTGTTCAATAAATCTTCGTTTTTATTCTTTTACTATCTTCTTTTTTTGGCTTCTTGGTTCTGGAATCTTAGAGTGGAGACAAGATTGGGTATTTCCCATTCAATCCGTTGCTTATGCAAAACGTCTCCACAATGAAAATTCCGACCATGGAAGAGTATTTTTGTTCGTAGTCGATCTAATCCCTACCCCCTTCTTTTATTCATTTTGAATCCATGAACATACTGTAATTCATAATTTGTGATCAATTAATTGAGATTTAAGTTGTAAGGAACTCACTCGACTTGCATCTGACCGCGAGGACGGTCCTGTGTGAATCGAGAGAGACAAACTTCAATTGTAAAATCTAATCAACTTGGGATAGAATTGTAGGGTACAACTCTCATACCTAAACTTAATTAATTCTAAACTCTAGAGAGGAGGTTCTTCCCTAATTGACCATTGATCATAAGTTGGATTTGGACCACAATCAAAGTAGGGTACTACGATTGGAAGTCTCAAAGACAACCTAGTGCTCATTTCTTCAAATACATGTGGTTGTGTCAAATTTCGTAGGGTTTAGGGGATGACAAGGTTAGGGGGTCACATTTTAATGAATTATAATCATATGGGATAATGATTAAAGAATTGTGAAGGGGTATATTAGATTGGCAACGACTTCTCATAGTATTGCTTTTAAAGAAACAGTGTTCGTGATTGTCTTTTACTCCTTGATTGCCTTGATTGTTTTGTTTCGTGTTCTAAAAGTCTTTCAATCAAACCACCCCCATCTTTTATCATTTTGTTTCTTTTTTTTTGGTTTCTTAAAGCCTTATAAGGGTTGTTAAACTAAGTCCTCCTCAAGAGAACGACCTAGGTCAGCCACTGTGCTGCACTTAGTAAAGAAACAATATCATTTGAAAGCGCCCACGACAGCGCCTTTCATGTTTCTTGTGTTTTCCTAACTTGATTTGTGGATGGAAGGGTTATGTTTTACAAACGATCGATGTGGTTGGTTGTGGATAAATGCCCAGTAGTTAAGGAACTATATAAACTATTTCTGCTGAAACGTGGAAACCTAAATGGGGTTGGGATTGTTTGTTTCATACTTTGTGGTAGCATTGCTGAGGCACGTGCTCAGTTTTCTACATAGAAGCCATAGGCTGGGATGTGTGTTTGGTATACATATATATATATATATATATATATATATATATATATATATATATATCTGTATCTTTTGTGTTTTATCACACCCATCACATGTTGATCACTAAGTGCCGAACACTCCCATTTTATGGGAGAGGGTATTTTTCCCTTAGTTACTAGCTCCTTCCGACTCCTTCTCCCCTAGGACGTGATGGCTTGAGATGAACTTACACCTAAGACTCTTCGGGTAGGTTTCGATTGGTGTGGTTTTAGCCCAAGACTCTTCGGGCTGGTTCTTCTGTTTCCCATGAATCTTTGGGATGAGTCCCAGGTGTGTGCGGGCGGGATAAGTGGTTGTGATGCCCAGCTGTGTGCGGGCGGGATACGTGGTTGTGAGGCCCAGGTGTGTGGGGGCGGGATACGTGGTTGTGAGGCCCAGGTGTGTGCGGGCGGGATACGTGGTTGTGAGGCCTAGGTGTGTGCGGGCGGGGAGAGTGTGGCAGCGTCAGGATGTTCGTCGTTAGGAAGAGCAGCTAACTAAAGGGAAATGGTGTGGGGTACCCAAATACTCTTGTCCTAATATACTACTACTACTTGTTTTTATTGTGTTTTAGTGAGTGTGGATGGTGAGGTTGGGTGGATCGAATTCCTTGCTAGGTTTCTTCTGTTGTTCTCACGGGACATTAGGATGTCTCCCCACTTGTGCACGAGAGCTTTAGGTTTCCCTACTGAGTATACTTGTATGCTCACCCTACGTTTACTTTCAGGTTTCCAGGAGGTCTACCAGGGCCGTGTGGGACCCTACTAGTCGGATAGTTGGAGTTTTTGTTGTTGTTGTACCTTTGTTTTCTTTTGGTATTGTACTGTGAGCTTTCTTGTACGTGTACCTTGTTATAAAATTGTTTAAACATGCATGTGGGATTGGTTTGGGTTTATTTCTATACATTTTCTCTTTCCCTTTTTGGTGGTTGACTTGTCCTATTTCCCGATCATTAAAAATAAAAAGGGTAATGCCTCCTATATTTGTGAAATACTCATACCCTTGGTGCTAGTCGCCACCCCGGGGCCTACTGGAGGTGGGACTCGAGGGTCATTATCACCCTTTCGCTATTGCCAGCTCAGGAGGGGCATCTTTGGTGGGAGGGGGTCGTGATAGAATGGTATTAGAGGGGATGGTTGAGAGATTGGATAGAGTCTGGATTTAGGAAAAGTGAGGATTCCATGGGATGGTAGGGAAACAATGTTAGTTAATCTTGGTGCGTGACATAGGCCAGGAAAGACCGGCTAAGACACGGGATTTTAGGGCCCCCCGTGATCCAATGCAAGGACTATGAGCCTACCGAATGACCAAGTTAGACTATATTGATTGCAGTGTAGAGACCCTAGGGAAGGTACATGCATCATCATGATTGTGTTTTACTTTATTTGGGTGTTCCGAGAAAGAAATTGAAATAAAATGATAAAATGAAACCTTGAGGTTTTCCTTACTACTTGGGCTTAGGCGATCCTTGTTTACCATACAGCTATGGAACCTGGATGTCGTCCCCAGGTGGATCAGACGGCGAAGTCCCAGCAGATTCAGGCGGTCGATCAGTTGAGGATTGACCGAGAAGAGGAAGATAGCCAGTGGAAGAAGACTCTCTGTTCTTTCCAGCGGCAGACCCTTAATAAGTACGAGGGTAGTAATTCCGATACGGAGATGAAGGGGTGGATTGAGGAGCTAGGGATCTCTTTTTCCTTGATTCGTGCTCCAAGGGAGTAGTGGGTTCCCCTAGCGGTTAGTCAGCTGTGTGGTGCGGTGCAACAGTGGTGGACGCTCTACCTCGGAGAGAGGATAGAGGTAGAGGTTCCAGGGGCTGACATTGAGAAGGAATTATGAGAGGAATTCCATTCTTCCATGATCAAGTTGGAGAAGTGGTAGGATTTAATCTCCCTTCAGCAGGGGAGTATGTTAGTACATGAGCTACGGATCAAGTTCAAGGATCTCCTGCGCTTTGATATAGATCTCTTTCCGGATGAGGAGTCTTGGGTGAGACTTTTGGAGGAGGTTCTTCGTCCTTCGCTCTAGTATGCTGTCACCCCTTCACCCTTTCGACGTACTTGGTAGTGCAGAAGAAGGCAGAGGTTGTAGAGAGGATGCACTCACTGGGTGGTGCACCCTGAGAAGGGATCCATCCAGGTTCGTCGAAGGGGAAGGTAGTCAGCAGCATGTCTCCTGTGACGGGACCTTCCAGGTTCAGGCCAGTGGGGAGCAGGCCCCAGCAGTTCCAGTTCAGATCTTCGGGTCCTCGTCCCTTTTTCACAAGCCCAGGACCGAAGTGATTTTCATGTGGACGTTTCGGGCACGTTCATAGTCGGTGCCCAACCCGAGCTCAGTACGGTGGAGGTGGACAGGTTCAACGCCGACCTCATCAGCACCAGTTGTCGGTGAGTCCCATCCAGCAGAAGCAGGACCATGCTCCTCCAAGGTCAGACATTGTGGGAGGAGGCCGACCTCAGGGTGCTCCTCTGGGACCTCGACCAGGGCGTGTTCGTGGATGTGGACGACATCAGAGAGGTAGAGGAGCTGGGCGTGGACAGTTGCACATAGTAGAGT
Source organism: Viscum album (assembly GCA_963277665.1). NCBI lineage: Eukaryota > Viridiplantae > Streptophyta > Magnoliopsida > Santalales > Viscaceae > Viscum > Viscum album. The sequence goes on from OY728148.1 coordinate 912,630,131, forward strand.
TGGCATCTTCGGCTGGACCAGAGGTGGTATGAGGTACGATTTTTTTTGTTCAGCACTCTTGTTTCTACTTTGTTTGATTCGGGAGCTTTGTACTCCTTTGTTTCACCTGGTCTAGCCCATGCTTTGGGACTAGACGTAGAGAGGCTTTCCGTACCACTGGTGCTGAGTACACCAGTTGGAGGCGAGACCAGTGTATATTGTGTTTTTTGGGGATGTGGGATGATGTTGGGACCACATCGATCTAGTGGGGACCTTCTTCTGTTACAAATGCATCCATACGATGTCATCCTAGGAATCGACTGGTTGTTTTCTGTTAGTGTCGTTATCGACTTCTTCCAGAGAAGAGTCATGTTCTCCGATGAGGATGGGCAGCGCGTATCTTTTGTTGGTGAGTGGAGCTATCAGGTGGGAAGCTGGCGTGTGGAGCCTCTCCTTTCCTTTTGGGCATGTTATCAGTGGTTCCAACTGATATAGAGATGATGGATGTCCCATAGGTTTTTGGGTAGTTCCTCGATGTTTTTCTGAGGAGGTTGTGACTCTACCCCCACCCCACCCCCCACCCCCGACATGACATTGAGTTTGGGATTGACTTACAGCCTGGTGCCCGTCCGATTTCGATGGCCCTTATTGGATGGCACCTTCAAAGTTGCGGGAGTTGCGGATTCATATTGATGATCTGATTGAGAAGGGTTTTGTTCGACCTAGCTTGTCACCATGGGGTGCTCCAGTTTTGTTCGTGAAGAAGGCAGATGGTGGTCTTAGGCTATGCATAGACTACCGAAGGTTGAACCAGGTAACGTTCAAGAACCGTTACCCCCTCCCAAGGATAGATGATCTCTTCGACTAGCTGAGGGGAGCAGGTTGGTTCTCTAGTATTGATCTGTGATCGGGATATCATCAGCTGAAGGTAAAGGATAGTGACATCTCGAAGACGGCTTTCAGGTGCAGGTATGGGTACTTCGAGTTTGTAGTGATGTCGTTTGGAGTTACGAATGCACCAGCTGTGTTCATGGGACTAATGAATATTGTCTTCCGAGAGATTCTAGACCAGTTCAGTGTTGTGTTTATCGATGACATCCTGATCTACTCAAGATTAGAGGAGGAGAACGTTGAGCATCTGAGGACAGTCTTGGAAGTCCTTCAACACCACCAGCTTTACGGGAAATTGTCAAAGTGTAAGTTCTTGACACAAGAAGTACACTTCCTTGGGCACATGGTGTCTCAGCATGGATTGTCGGTGGACCCGTCGAAGGTGGAAGCAGTTGTTTCTTGGGAAGCACCCAAGAGCGTGGTGGAAGTTCGTAGTTTCCTGGGGATAACAGGTTACTATCGAAGGTTGGTTTCAGACTTCTCTCAAGTTGTTGCTCCATTGACAGATTTGACTAGGAAGAACCAGGTCTTCCTATGGAGCGAGCAGTGCCAGAAAGCTTTTGACTACCTGAATGAGAAGTTAGTCAGTGCTCCCGTACACAGGTTTTAAGAGGAAGGGTTGTTTTATGGGGTGTTTTGTGATGCTTCTAACCTTGGTCTGGGGTGCATGCTGCTGCAGAAGAAGGGTGTGATTTGTTATGGGTCTAGGCAGTTGCGCCCTCACGAACGTAAATATGCCACTCATGACCTGGAGCTTGCAGTAGTAGTGTTCTCACTGACGTTGTGGCAACATTACCTCTTTGGGGACCGCTTTGTGGTCTTCTCAGATTACAAGAGCCTGCGTTATATCTTCTCACGGTGGGACCTGAACTTACGGCAGAGGATATGGGTCGAGTTTCTCCAAGACTATGACTTTGAGATCTCTTACACTGAAGGTAAGGTCAACATTGTGGATGATTCCCTGAGCTGGAAGTCACATCAGGAAGTGGTTCAGGAATCTGCTGATGTTTGGAAGGCGATGGGAGAGTTAGCTACCTTACACTTGGATGAAAGGGTAGAAGGTGTTAGAGGCTGTTTGTTTCAGATGACGGTGCAGTCCTCCTTGTTGCAGCAGGTGGAAGAGTCTCAGTGGGGGGACTCCGAGGTGGAAGTGATGTGGGATCGTGTCGATCAGGGGAATGCACCAGAAGGATGGTCAGAGGACAGCCGACATCAGATTCATTTCCTTGGAAGGTTTTTTGTTCTGGAGGCAATGCATGAGGGAGTTCTCCGTGAGTTCCATAACTCAGCCTTGGCGGATCATCCAGGAGTTTCAAAAATGTACCGAGGCCTGAGGGAACAGTTTTGGTGTCCTGGGGTGAAATGGGAAATGGCGGAGTTTGTGGCTAAATGCCTAGTGTGTCAGCAAGTGAAGGTTGAACACCGTGTTCTTGGTGGTTTGTTGCATCCTTTAGATTTCCCCGAGTGGATGTGGGATGACATCTCAATGGACTTCATCACAGGACTACCCAGAGATCAGGGTGGTTTTGATGCTATCAAGGTGGTGGTGGATCGACTGAAAAAATCAGCTCACTTCATAGCAATCAAGGAGTCGGGCCCGGTGAGTACCTCAGTACAGAGGTACGTAGACAAGGTGGTGCATCTTCATGGGGTCCCAAAGACTATCATCTCAGATCGGGATACTCGGTTTACCTCACGAGTCTGGAGCGGGTTACATCATGCTTTTGGCACCCAGCTATGCCTTAGCACTGCATTCCACCCCCAGACTGATGGGTAGATGGAGCGGACTATCTAGACGTTGGAGGACATGTTGCGATCATGCTTTCTGGATTTCAGAGGATCATGGGTCTGACACTTTCCATTATAAGAGTTTGCGTAGAACAACAGCTTCCACTCTACTATTGGCATGGAACCTTTTGAGGCTTTGTATGGAAGGCAATGTCGTTCACCCATTTTCTGGTCAGAGGTTGGTGAAACAGGTGCTCTTGGGCCAGAGGTAGTGCAGAGCACCACATAGAATGTCCAGCTTGTATGTGAGAGGATGAAAGTGGCTCAGGACCGACAGAAGTCTTATGCTGATCGTCAGAGTAGGCCTTTGGAGTTCGAGGTGGGGGATCATGAGATCTTGATGGTTTCCCATCGACGGGGGCAGTAGAGGTTTGGGAAAGGGAGAAATATCTCACCTAGGTTCATAGGACCTTTTGAGTTGCTGAGGTGAGTCGGCGAGGTGGCATATCAGCTGGCCCTGCCACCTCAGTTGGAGAAGGTTCATGACGTCTTCCACGTCTACCAGCTTCATCGGTACTTACAAGATGACTCCCATGTTATCGACTGGGGAGAGTTAGACCTGGGAGATGACACGACCTTTGAGGAATGACCAGTCAGAATCGAAGATCGTAAAGAGATGGTGGTTCGTGGACAAACCATTCCCTTGGTTCGTGTGTTGTAGAGGCATGGCGGCCTTGAGGAGAGCACTTGGGAGTGGGATACCCAGATGCACGCTCAGTACCCGGAGTTGTTTTGAATTTTGTTTTTCCTTGTTCTTCTGAGCTTTGTGTTGATGTTGTACTTCGTACCCCTGTTATATGGAATGTTTGGATTTTCAGTTGAGAGACCTTTTGTTTCCCTGTTCCCTGTTAAATTGTAACTTGTCCGGATGTGTGGGAAAGTGGAAAACCTGACCCTTAATCGAGACACATTAATGAGAACGCGATTGAACCTGTGCGGGCGAGTCAGTGCCGTCTAAAGCAGATAATATCTCAACATGGGAGAGGGAATTTCCCAAACTCACGTGTTTGGGTAGTGTGTTGGTAGTGTGGTGTTGGGGGTAGTTCTAGTTGAAAAAAAATCCTAATTTATGGATGTGGGAAGACCCAATTCTTAATCGAGATGAATTAATGAGGATTCGATTAAACCCGTGCATGTGAGTCAGTGCCGCCTAAAGCGGATAATATCTCGACATAGGAGAAGGAATTCCTAGAACATATAATTAGGGTTGTTGGTTGGGTTCCTGTTATAACGATAACCCTAAGAGGTGTCTTTTTGGGTTTCCTCTCGGTTGGTTTTTGAATTCTCGGGGACGAGAATGTTTTAAGAGGTATCTGATGTAATGGCCCGGACCTCTCCGGCCCAGCCCTTTGTCAAAAAGAAGGTCAAGAAGTGCTCTAGAGGGTAAAATGATTTTCCAACACTTTCTAGAATTTTTAAACTACATGTCGTGTAGTTTGTGTACACGTGGTGTACCCCCTTTCCGTGTATACCCCGTGTTAAAGGCCTTGTCCTTGCTGTGTGGAATAATGGGTGCAAGCCGTGTGACCAGTTCTGCACGCCGTGTGGTCCTTCCCCACGTATGTGTTACCAATCAACGGTTGTGTACCGTGTTGGAGCCATGTCCTTTCCATGTGCATTAAATGAGAACACGCCGTGTGTCCAGACTACATGTCGTGTATTCCTTCCCCGCGTATGCGTTACCCTCAAACCGTCTGTTGACCAGTCAACGGTCGCGAAGCCATGTTGGAAGCTGCGTGGAGACCGTGTGAAATACCCGAGTACACACCGTTTACCATAAAGTACATGTCGTGTACATTTCATTTTCTTTCCTATAAAAGGAGGGGTCCCCTCCTCCTTTCAACTTACCACTCTCCTCCCCTCTCCTATGAGCAGAGCTCTACCAAGAGACTCAAAGGCTCTTTCTTCCATAACATCTTCATCTGATCTCCGATTCACGATCCGTCAGCGGCCACAGGATTGTAACAACGAGTCGGAGCATCCGAGATGGGATCCATTGTCTTTCCTTTGGCCTTTCCGTTCCAACATCCACCCATGGAGGTTTTGCTGGGACCCGACAGAAGTGACGGACGCCGACGAATGTCTTCTAAAGTTGATCTGGGGGAGCGTTGTGATCGGAACCTGTTGAAGTAGGGTTCTTACCTTTGTCTCTCTGATTTGTGCATCATGTGGGGTGGGTGTTCTATTGTTTACGTGAAACACTTTTGAACCGGTTTAATAAAGATAATAACTATCTTATATGACGGGGATGGGAAGTTGTGATTTATATTACTTTTTATCTTGTGATATTATGTTGTGAATTGAATGAGCTTCTACCTACTGAAAATCACGGTCGTTGGGGGCCTTTGCTTGCGCAATTAAATGTTTCCCTATCTTTCTAGACCGTTTTGTGGATGGAACTTTGTTGAATGTGGAATTTTTTTATTCATGTAAAGTTTGCTGTTTTAAAATATGGAACCCTTGTGTGATAACCTAGGTTGAAAAAAATAGAAAAATGAACATGTGGGGGTTGGATTGGTAATGTGGCATGTGATGGGGGTGTTTTGTGGGTTGTTGTGGATCGGGTGAGTAGTGGGGTTGCAGTTGACTTGGTTGTGGGTTGGTGTGAATTCTATGATGGTGATGGGAAGTGGGGCTGTGATAAATGGTATTAAAGGGATAATGATGTACGGTGTGGTCGTGGTTATGGTGGTTGGAAGCGGGGCTGCTGGGATGGGTTTGTTTGTGAATTAATAGTGGTTTGTGAATAATAAATTAAAGTGGACGAGTTAATAAATGGTGGGGTGTGGAAATGGAACGGGTTTAATAATCATGGGTTGGTTGGTTGATAAGAAGGGCTTGGTTGTGTTACTTGTGTTTTCCTAACCTGATTTGTGGATGGCAGGGTTATGTTTTAAGAATGATCGATGTGGTTGGTTTTGGATAGATGCCCAATAGTTAAGGAACTAAATAAACTATTTCTACTGAAAAGTGGAAACCTAAATGGTGTTGGGATTTTTTGTTGCATACTTCGTGGTAGTAGTGCCGAGGCACGTGCTCAGTTTTCTTCTTAGAAGCCATAGGATGGGCTGTGTGTTTTGTATACATATATATATCTTTATATTTTGTGTTTTATCGCACCCCACCCATGTTGAGAACTTAGTACCGAACCCTCCCATTTTATGGGAGAGGGTGTTTTTTCCTTAGTTACTAGCTCCTTCCTGCTCCTTCTCCCCTAGGCTGTGATGGCTTGAGGCAACCATACACCTAAGACTCTTCGGTTAGGTTTTGATTAGGGTGGTTTTAACCCAAGCCTCTTCGGGTAGGTTCTTCTATTTCCCAAGAATCTTTGGGATGAGGCCCAGGTGTGTTCAGGCAGGATATGTGGTTGTGAGGCCCAAGTGTGTGCGGGCAGGGAGAGTGTGGCAGCGTCAGGACGTTCGTCGTTAGGAAGAGCAGCTAACTAAAGGGAAATGGTGCGGGGTACCAAAATACTCTTGTTCTTATATACTACTAATACCTGTTGTGATTGTGTTTTTGTGAGTGTGGCTGGTGAGGTTGGGTGGATATAATTCCATGCTAGGTTTCTTCTGTTTTTCTCACGGGACAATAAGATGTCTCCCCACTTGTACACGAGAGCTTCATATTTCCCTACTGAGTATACTCGTATGCTCAACCTACGTTTACTTTCAGGATTCCAGGAGGACTACCAGTGGAGAGACCATAAGCTTAACGTACTTGGACATTACATTACTTTTGCGGAATACTTAGTACATAACAAAAACACACACACAAGGACCGTAATAGTTTAGTGTCTTTTGAAACATGGAACGTAATCTTCTAATCGTGGTGGAAGATCTTCAACATCTCCCATAAAGATCTTCTTTTTTTACCTAAAACCTTTCTTTATATCCTAGGGAAAAGAAAACAAAAATGGGTGGGATCAATTGCTCAGTAAGGATAAACAAAAGAAATATCAATCACATCATATTCCTAAGAACATAACATTTTGGAAATCTTAACCTGCAAAAAGATATCATAATATCATAACATGGGATAAATCATAGTAGTGAAATGTAATCCCAATAATCATAACTTAAAACATTAAACTTTGTGGCATACACACATAATCTTAGAGAATCATTTCTTATTAGTCAGGACTCATTTGCAAGACTATCTTCGTTGACAAAGTCCATTTCTGAACCGAGTTCACTCCTCGTTTCAGTCATATTTCACTGAACCGGTTTAACCTGCCATTCCAGCCATGTCTATCTCATGAGATATAAAATCATTAACCAATGCATTGGAGGGAGATATAGGTCCCAACCATCTAATAATGATACCATTCTTATGTGTGCCACAATATCATAAATCATACATCATTGCATAACACATGTAGTAAAAATGTGATTCTTAAACAACATGACATCATAAGACAATTCATATAAGATAAAGGAATTAATAAAAATAATTCCATCAAAACAAAATCAAATCAATGTAATAAAAGGGATATAAACATAACCCTATATTATCTTAGATGAAAAATAATTTTGATAAAGCACTTGAACTCCATTCTGGAGGAAAATATCCTTTCAACTTCAAAAACACTTTTCCTTTCTTAACATGTCATAAAATTCTTACTAAAAGAAGTTGATTAAAAATAAACATGAAAAATTGTAAGGGAATATTCTTGGAAATAATGTTTTAAAAATTCCTTCATGCCGTATAAGTTAAAAGAAAACATTCTTCTCGTACTTTTGTCGGAAAAGTCGAAAAGTTCCTCGTACGAAAAACGACAAAAGATTCCTTTCATATCTTTTACTAAAAACTCACCGAAGGGTAAAATTGGATATAAACTATTGTAGAAGGATATTAATATTACATATTGGGGATACATTGATGTGGATGATAAAATACACCCCAGTAAATACCAAAGTATAAACAATCTCGGATAAAAATGAGATTGTGATATTTTCCCTTACCTTAGGTCCAATTTATATCGTAAGTGTCCAAAACACCTGTATAATCATTAAAATATTGTTATTGACTTATTAAAGAATCATATAAAGTGTTATGATATCATATATGGTTCACTTATGACTTTATATTACCCATTCTTATGTAAATTAATGTTAAAGTAGCATTTTTGGTAAAATCATCTTATTTATTGTACGTGTTTGGACTTGTTTTTCTTGATGTTATTATTACTTATATCATGATTTAATTACCTCCAAAATGTAAATTATTATTTTTATATCATATAAATTAATTATATATCAATCATATACAAGCATTTATAATAGTACATAACATATGGAGGTAAGAAATGAAATGCACCGTTCATGGAGACGGTAAGTCGTACGTATGCATGAACACTACATTCATTTCTATTTCTTATTTTAATGGAATTAATACACAATGATACATAGGTATTCCAGTATAATATCATATATATAATATCATTAAACACATCCTTTATAAATCCCACATAAGGTATTTAACGAATCACATCACTTTGAGGGGGCGGTAGTCCGCACTTCCTCAAATGAGATTATCGTTTTTACCGACTATGCTAACCATAAAGGCTTGATATAATTGGGAATTAAAGAATCATTAGGAAATTATAAACATAATATATATTATATATAAATACAGTTCAATCATAATGGCCACCATGAGAGGCAGTAGGAGAAAATCGAACAATCATCGTTTCGTGAGGCGTTAGTTTGTCATCACAGAAACATTATGTTCATCATCCATTAGATGGAGGTTTGTGTAAGTGTTGTTCGAATACTTCTCATAACAACATCCTAGTATATTGAGGATACTAGTGTTGTCACAAAAGAAAGGATTAAGAATATTTTATGGGTTGGAGAAGTAGAATAAAAGAAAACAACTTAAGAGAAACGGTTACCTTTAATTTTGGTAACTTCCTTTGGTTTGAACCAAAAGGACTTCTTGGAGAGTCTTCTGCCTAATTTAAGGCTTAGAGGGGAAGTAGAGGGATGTAGGGATCTTAGTTGGGCAGAGTTTGGACGAGCCAAAAGGCTTGAGAGGTGTGTGGAATTTCATATAAGTTGTCTCCTTTTATAAGGGAGTGGAGGGGCTCTTTAGGAATGTGTGAAAACATTATTTTATTATTAACTTATCTTCACTTTCAAGAGGTCAAAAACATATTAATGTCGAATATAAGATGAATCATATTCGAAATAAAATCATCCAATTGGAATTGGACATGTTTTGGATGATATTTTAATCATTTTAATCTTATTTATTTAAATCATTTATTAATGAGGTAAATACTACATTATTATTGTGTCATAAATAATTTAACTTATATGATGTATAAAAATTATAAAAAAAATACCAACATGTAGGAAATATTTTTATCTTTCCAATAAATATTTATAGTCCAAAATATAATATATATAGACCCTTATAAAAATTAATTACTAAACGATATTTGTTAATTCCAATTTTGTCTTTACATTAAATTAATTAATCTAATGTGTCATTGTCTTTCATAAGTGGCTCCATGGGGACCCAAAATCGACCCAAGGATGAACATGGTCGGACAATACTCATCCAATAAGGATAGGACAAGTTTCAAGGTAATTTTGAATTATTATAATATTCTTTTAACCTTGAAATACCCTATTTACCTTTAACCATAGTAAATAAAAATTACCATAGTTACTGTTCAAAATATCAAAAAAATAAAAGTAACCTATTAACATAATTTGGACCCACTGATTCCAAATATGGAATCCATTTTTTAAAATTCAAAACAAATAAGTTTCAGTAATTAATTTAAAATTAATCTCATTCTTAAGCAAACAGTTTTAAAACGTTAAAACACTGCCAAAGATTGAATTTATTTAACCAACGAATTCAATGTAAAATCAAAGATAATGACATAAATTATATTAAATGGTAAAAATATATTATTTTTATACTTTTAAACCATTCCATATTATTATTTAACCTCATAATTTATTACAATGAAAAAAGTTGTTTTTAATTAAAATATAACGTGTTTTTACTATTCATTAAAATATGAAAGTTATCAGAATAATATGAAAATTTTATCCAAAGTAAATTTTTATATCTTGATTCTAAAGAAAAATTTATTTTGTCAAATTGAACTTATAAAATTGTCAAAAACTTGATTTAATGTGGGTGCGCCATTAAAAGGTGGTAAAACTTCATTTTTTGAAAAATACTTATTTTACCCGAAAATCTATTTTGTTCTGTTGAAACATTATAGAAAATGTATAAGATGAATAATAATGTTATAAAATTCAAAATTTAGTTAATAATATTCATAACGGCTAGTTCATAATAATATTATAATAATATATCATTGTTTAGTAAAACCCGGTATTGCGTACAACACACACTATCGAGGAAGGTCGCGATTGCCTGTAATGCAAGCCAAGTCAGGGTTGTGTGTTGTGCAAGAATAATTCATTGTTTCATATAACAGAATCCAACCATATTTCATTTATACATTTAATATATATATACACACACTCAATGTTGCGTAGAATGACTATTATAAACCAAAATGAAATTGTGTGTAACACGATCCAAGAATAGTGTTGCGTATACTGCAAGCTAATACGGTGTTTCATATAGTACAAGCTAAACTTGGTGTGCTGTATAATAAAAGACATCAATGAAATTATAAGAATATTTTTCATAAAATCTCGAGGTGTTACATTCTACCCCCCTTAAAATGAATTTCGCCCTCGAAATTCGTCGGGGATACACATCGTTTATTACTCGAAAGTTTCTTTAAAAAAAACCCACATCGTAAAAAGGAATACAAAAACATGGCTTTAAAAACTAAAGTATGAAATGTAACGGTCACCCGAATTAACTAATCACTGGGTTTCCACATATGAGAACGTAGGTGATAATATGGATATGGAAGAGAAATCTACCCATCATGTTCTGATGGAGAGTGGTAGAGAACACGGGTATGGAAAATCCGGCAATCACAAAGCCATAAATTTGTGATGATCTAGGGTACCATCTAATTCATCAGATATAAGGGCATTAGGATAACATTTTTTTGGTTTTCAAGATCATTTCCCTAAAGCTGAAGATTTTGAAATAGAATAAATAATTACTTTATTTTGGTACAATCTCACTGTTGTTCGTGCTTTGAACAATTTCCACTTCATCTCTTAAAGAAATAAAGTTGAATTTGTTATTCATGAAGTGTTAATAGATCATGTGATAGAATGATGGGTCATTCCATCTGTTTCAAATAAAATGTTAGCAAAAGTTATCAAATATACATAAGTCCATATATGGTGAGGTTAATCGTATACGATTCCAAAAATGAACTTATACTTTATATATCATAACGCGTAATAAAATAAAACTTGTTTCTACTAACCAGGGACTTCCTGTAGGCCAGTGGTAGGCGATAAAGGCAAGTCGCACTTCGGTTGTGGGTTCAATTCCCACATCCTTGTCTGACGCGATGGGCTATTACTCGTCCTGCAGGTTGTCCTTTTTATAAAGCTATATTACTATAACATCCCATCAATAATATCGAAAAAAGTTCTATCCTAACTTATGTATAACATAATCCATTCCAATATTTAGGCTTATCTAAAATACTTTGGTCCAAGCTCATAGTATAAAGAAAACGATTACTTGAAATGTCCCATAACAATCACGTGAATGCAAACATTTATCCCCCATATATCATAAGATATATCTTGTTGGTGTAATTACAAACATGTGAATACCTTAATCATGTATTCTCTTGAAGAATAAATACCCATTAATTGAACCATAGTGAAAACATGAATAAGTTAAATGTTAACACTTTCCACATACCAAAATCCTCAAAATTCTATATACTAAAACCATGATATCACATAGTCCTTATATCAATCATGTGCTCATGAATACTATCAAATATTTCATTTTCTTGTTTTCCCTTCATTATGCACATATCATCTTTTTTTTCAAAAATATATCAATCACTTTCAATGGTTACAGGTACCATAAAATTATTGAAAACCACAATTTCCCAATACATAAATGTTCCAATATTCCACGATGCTATATACAACATTATTTTTGAATCCCATTACATAAACACTTGATCATTCAACCACATCGTTGTCATATTCAACATCGCCAATAGTGATCGCATGTGACTTCCCTTTGTCCTTTGCCTTATGTGGTTTCTCATGTTGATCATCACTAACCCTTGGATTAGTGAATTTATTAGCATAATGACCCATTTCCTTGCACTTGAAGCATTGAAGTGTTGGTGGTGCGTTCTCTGCAGTCTTTACTTTATTCGCATCATTAGAAACCCTTTTTCCATTACTTTGACACTCAGCTGCTCGATGACCTTCTTTTCCACACTTAAAACATTTTCTAGTCCCTTTAAGACAATCCCCACCATGATTCTTTCCACACTTTGAGCATAAGGAAACAATCATCTTATTTTCACCATTATTCTGAGATTTCTCCTTCAACTCCATCTTGCGTTTCTTTTCAAAACTATGAGATGGATAAGTAACAAAAACATCCATTTCTACCTTGATAGCACAATGCAAAATTTATTCATAACTACTGAAATATCTGATAACTAATGCCCTTGGAAGATTTTGTTTTAAGATAGTGAAGAATTTATCAACTTTACGTTCAGGTAGGATGATAAATCCAGATGCATACCTTGGAAGCCTTGTAAAATTCGCTTCGTATATACCAATAGATTCATCATCCTTTTGCTTTAGTTAAAGAAATTCCTTCTCCATCTTTGTTCTAAGAATACGAGGGAAGTACTTATTGAAAAATAAGTTATTGAACTCGTCCCATTCCATGGACTCAATTTCATCTCTTGGCCTCGTATTCTTGATAAGATTCCACCATTGATCAACATCACCTTCCAAATGATACACTGCTAAGATGACTTTATCATTTTCAGAAAACTGATGAACTGAAAATATTTTTTTAGTAGTACTGATCCATTGTTCAGCAACAAGTGGATCAGAAGACCCACTGAATGAAGGTGGACGTTGCCTCATGAAGGACTCGGTAGAATATTGTTCCCTTCTCTGCTCATTTGGATGTCCAGAATGATTCATAACTTGGGTATGTATAGCAATAAGATTTTTCACTCCATCTCCCAAAACATTTATTTGTTCAGGAGGACAATCTTTGCATTGTCCATTTCATTGATCAACACGGTTCCTTCGGGTTCCAGCCATCGTCTAAAACCCAAAAAGAATAGTGTGAGAGGAAAAAATCACGCTAGGGAAAACAATATAATAAAGGGGGAGTAACTTCAATATCTAACATCATGGGTTACCGTAATTCTAGTACTATAACCTTTTCTTAACCTTAGGGACATCCCTAGACACACCATAGAAATATCTCTAGGGATCTCACTAAAGTTCTCGCATCCTAGTTTCCAAAGGTTGACTAAACCTTTCCTCTGATACCAACTGTAGAGACCCGAAGCCTAACTTACATGGACAATACATTACTTTTGCAGAATACTTACTATATAAAAAAAACACACACACAAGGACCATAATAGTTTAGTGTCTTTGGAAACTTGGAACGTAATCTTCTAATAGTGGTGAAAGATCTTCAACATCTCCCATAATGATATTTTTTTAAGTAAAACCTTTCTTTATATCCTGGGGAAAAGAAAACATAAAAGGGTGATCTCAAATGCTCAGTAAGGGTAAACAAAAGAAATATCAATCACATCATATTCATAAAAACATAACATTTTGGAAATCTTAACCTTCAAAAGAGATCATAATATCATAACATGGGATAAATCATAGTAGTGAAATGTAATCCCAATAATCATAATATAAAACATTAAAATTTTTGGCATACACACATAATCATAGAGAATCATTTCTTATTATCCAAGACTCATTTACAAGACTATCTTAGTGGACAAAGTCCATTTCTGAACTGAGTTCACTCCTCGTTTCAGTTCTGTTTCACTGAACTGGTTTAACCTGCGGTTCCAGCCATGTCTCTCTCATGAGATATAAAATCTTTACCCAATGCATTGGAGGGAGATATAGGTCCCACCCATCTCATAATGATACCATTCTTATGTGTGCCACAAAATCATAAATCATACATCATTGAATAACCCATGTACTAAAAATGGGATTCTTAAACAACATGACATCACAAAACAATTCATATAAGATAAAGGAATTCATAAAAATAACTCAATCACAAAATAATCAAATCAATTTAATAATAGGGATATAAACATAACCCTATATTACTTTAGATGGAAAATAATTTTGATAAAGCACTTGAGCTCCATTCTTGAGGAAAATATCCTTTCAACTTCAAAAACACTTTTCCTTTCTTAACATGACATAAAATTATAACTAAAATATGTTGATTAAAAATAAACATGAATACTTGTAAGGGAATATTCTTGGAAATAATGTTTTAAAAATCCATTCATGCCGTATAAGTTAAAAGAAAACATTCTTCTCGTGCTTTTGTCGAAAAATGTTATTGACTTATTATAGAATCATATTAATTGTTATGATATCATATATGGTTCACTTATGACTTTATATTACCCATTCTTATGTAAATTAATGTTAAAGTAGCGTTTTGGGTAAAATCATCTTATTTATCGTACGTGTTTGGACTTGATGTTCTTGATGTTATTATTAATTATATCATGATTTACATACCTAAAAAATGTAAATAATGATTTATATATCATATAAATTCATTATATATCCATAATATACAATAATTTCTAATAGTACATAACATATGGAGGTAAGAAATGAAACACACCGTTCATGGAGACGGTAAGCCGTACGTACGCATGAACGCTACTTTCATTTCTATTTCTTATTTTAATTGAAATAAAACATAATGATACATAGGTATTCCAGTATAATATCATATATATAATTTCATTAAACATATCCTTTATACATCCCACATAAGGTATTAACGAAACACATCACTTTGAGGGGGTGGTAGTCCGCACTTCCTCAAATGAGATTATCGTTTTTAATGACGATGGAAACCATAAAGGCTTGATATAATTTGGAATTAAAGAAGCATAATTAAATAATAAACATAATATATATTATATATAAATACAGTGCCATCATAATGGCCACCATGAGAGGTAGTATGAGAAAATCGAACAATCATCATTTCGTGAGGTGTTAGTTTTCCATCACAGAAACATTATGTTCTTCATCCATTAGAAGGAGGTTTGTGTAAGTGTTGTTAGAATAATTCTCATAAAAAAATCCTAGTATTTTGAGGATACTGGTGTTTTCACAAAATAAAGGATTAAAAATATTTTAGGGGTTGGAGAAGTAGAATAAAAGAAAACAACATAAGAGAAACGATTACCTTTAATTTGGGTAACTTCCTTTGGTTTGAACCAAAAGGACTTCTTGGAGAGTCTTCTACCTAATTTAAGGCTTAAAGGGTAAGTATAGGGATGTAGGGAGATTAGTTGGGATGATTTTGGACGAGCCAAAAGGCTTGAGAGGTGTGTGGAATTGCATATAAGTGGTATCCTTTTATAAGGGAGTGGAGGGGCTCTTTAGGAAAGTGTGAAAACATTATTTTATTATAAACTTATCTTCGGTTTCAAGAGGTCCAAAACACATTAATGTCGAATATAAGATGACTCATATTCGAAATAAAATCATCCAATGGGAATTGTACTGGTTTTGAATGATATTTTAATCATTTTAATCTTATTTATTTAAATCATTTATTAATGAGGTAAATACTGCATCATTATTATGTCATAAATAATTTAATTTATATGATGTCTAAAAATTATAAACAAAATACCAAAATGTAGGAAATCCGTTTAGCTTTCCAATGAATATTTATAGTCCAAAATATAATTTATATAGCCCCTTATAAAAATTAATTACTAAACAATATTTGTTAATTCCAATTTTTTCTTTACATTAAATTAATTAATCTAATGTGTCGTTGTCTTTCATAAGTGGCTCCATGGGGTCCCAAAATCGACCCAAGGATGCCCATTGTCGTCCAATACTCACCCAATAAGGTTAGGACTGATTTCAAGGTAATTTTGAATTATTATAATATTCTATTATCCTTGAATTACCCTATTTACCTTTAACCGTATTAAATAAAAATTACCGTAGTTACTATTCATAATATCAACAAAATAAAAGTAACCTATTAAAATAATTTCTACCCACTAATTCCAAATATGGAATCAATTTTTAAAAATTCAAAACACCGAATTTTCAGTAATTAATTTAAAATTAATGTCGTTGTTAAGCAAACAGGTTTTAAAAGTTAAAAGATTTCCAAAGATTGAATTTATTTAACCAACGAATTCAATGTAAAATCAAGGCTAATGACATACATTATATTAAATGGTAAAAATATATTCTATTTATACTTTGAAACCATTCAATATTATTATTTAACCACATAATTTATTATGATGAAAAAAGTTGTTTTTAATTAAAATATAGCGTGTTTTTACAATTCATTAAAATATGAAAGTTATCAGAATAATATGAAAAATTTAACCAAAGTAAATTTTTATATATTTATTCTAAAGAAGAATTTTATTTTGTCAAATTGAAGTTATAAAATTGTCAAAAACTAGATTTAATGTGGGTGCGCCATTAAAAGGCGGTAAAAATGCATTTTTTGAAAAATAATTATTTTACCCGAAAAATTTATTTTGTTCTCTTAACACGTTCTAGAAAATGTGTAAGATACATAATAATGTTATAAAATTCCAAATTTAGTTAATACTATTAATAACGGCTAGTTCGAAATAATATTATAATAATATATCGTTGTTTAGTGAAACCTGGTATTGCGTACAACACACGCTATCGAGGAAGGTCGCGATTGCGTGTAATGCAAGCCAGGTCAGGGTTGTGTGTTGTGAAAGAATCCTTCGTTTTTTTGTATAACAGAATCCAACCATATTTCATTTATACATTGAATATATATATATATATACACACACACACACACTCAATGTTGCATAGAATGAATATTATAAAACAAATATGAAATTGTCTGTAACACGATCCAAGAATAGTGTTGTGTATACAGCAAGCTAATACGGTTCCGCGTATAGTACAAGCTAAACTTGGTGTGCTGTATAATAAAAGATATCAATGAAATTAAAAGAATATTTTTCATAAAATCTCGGGGTGTTACAACCAGGGTTGTGTGGGACACTACTAGTCGGACAGTTGGAGTTGTTGCTGTTGATGTACCTTTGTTTTCTTTTGGTATTGTACTTTCATCTTTATTGTACTTGTACCTTGTTATAAAATTGTTAAAACATGCATGCGGGATTGGTTGGGGTTTATTTCAATACACTTACTCTTTCCCTTTTTGGTGGTTGACTTGTCCTATTTCCTAATCTTTAAAAATAAAAAGGGTAATGCCTCCCATATTTTTGAAAAATGCATATCCTTGGTGCTAGTCGCCACCCCGGGGCCTACTGAAGGCGGGACTCAGGGGGTCATTATCTCCCTTTCGCCATTTCCAGCTCAGGAGGGGCTTCGTTTGTGGGAGGGGGTCGTGACAGGTAATATTGTTGACCAATCTCTGTTATATTATTTTATAAGACCTATATATTCATTTTTCAATCAATAAGAAATATCTAAATTTTATTCATGATCCAGAAAATCAATATTCTTGGGGTATGTTTGTGGTGTGAATGGGTATCATTTATGGGACCCCACTACGAACAACCTTATCATCAGAATCTATTTCATTTTTCATTAGGCAAGGTGAAAATTTCAATTTATTGAGACATGTAGAAATAGAATACAGAGACCAAAAAACCTATGGTGGAGGAATAATCCATTGAAGAACCAGTTTTCTCTGAGGAATTACCAAAGAACAATGATAATGTAGCAGTTTAATTTGGTCCATGACAATAAACTCAGGATAAGTGAGCATCATTATGGAATGCAGGATATGTCATGAATGGTATTATTGAATAATTTTTGTTAATATATTTTGATGATAAATATTCATTTTTTGATGTGTAATAGAGGTAAGATGAATCCTCATGGATGGAGTTTATGTTAGAGGAACTATAATCCTTGTTCATGACTAATACATGTGATCTTGTTCCATTTCCATATAGAAGGATGAAAATAATAAACAAAAGAGTTATTTAGAAGGAGTAGGATGGAAAATACAAGGTAGAAAGATATCATGAAAAATTGTGTTGAAAAGGTATTATCAAAATAATGTTACTTATTTCAATGAAATATATTTTAATTTTTTATACTAAAAACTATTTGGAAAATTTTGATTGTGTGTGATATATAAATTTTCTCTCTAGTGTATGTGAATGTGAAGACTTATTTTTTCTATGATGATCTAGATGATGAAATATATATGTTTCATCTGGATGTTTGTTAATAAGAAGGAAAAGAGAAGACGTTTTACAATTTCAAAAAATATTTATATAGTTTCGAGTATGTTTCATTGTGTTGTCATATGATATTTGATTCCTATATCAAAATCCGTGAATACAATAGACTTCATTCTAATCATTTTTCATAATTCATGGATTAGTATGGTAATTATTTTATAATTATTATATTACTATTGGATTACATGTTGGTTACATGGACAAACAATGATAAGATGTAGGAGACAATGACATAAATAATTGGGGATTTTTATATGAAGGATTTGAGAGAATTAAACATGTTTTGTGGATATAGCTTTACTGAGATATAAATAATTGAAATATTTTTCTATCAAAAATAAATTGCTTAATAAAATTTTAGATTTGATTCATCATGAATGAATCTATGATAATCATCACCCCACTTCATAATAATATCATTATACCCCGTATGATGTGTCTGAAGAGGGATCTAGAATTGATGTAGATGTATTAACTACCATATGTATCAATAGTGGGATGTTTGATGTTTGATATAGTTTGTACTAGACCAAACATCAAACATGTTATTTGAGTAGTTAGTTAGATCATTGAGAATATAGGATGGGAGAATTGGAGCATAGTGAATTGGATCCAATGATGTATAAATAACATCTTAGATTCTATATTGTATTATGAAGGATTAGATTTCACTATCAGAGGCTATGTTTATTTAGATATTGTTGGTCATTCTGACAAGGATATATTGACTAATGTTTATGAGTTTATTTTTTTAGGAGGATTTGGGAGCTATATTTCAAAGTTAAATTATTTTTTAATCATTATCCACTATGGAGGTGGAATGCAATGATGTTTTATAGGATTTAAAATTGTTAATTTTGATTTATAGTTCTGTGGTGGAGGACTAGAACATATGGTAAAGTATTCCTTTATTTGTTGATAGTTTGAGAACCTTTCACATTTTATGGAATCCATTTTTTCATTCCAGGACAATGAATATTTGTAGTTCAAGATTTGGTGGAGGAAGGAAGAGTAGAAAGTGAAAATAATACACACTAAATAAAATATAGTAAATTTATTAACAAAGGTTATTGACTTGGATATGCTTATATGATTGAAATTTTCAAGAGGCCATACAGGGACATTTGCATCAGGGTTTGGTAGATAGAATGTATGGGTGGATTTATGATTGGTTCACAATCAAATCTCCAAATATGATATGTGTTGACAATTAATTTTTATGATGGTTTTTACCTTACACTTATTATAATGGGGATTGTTATAGTATATTATATTTGGGAAAATCCCACATATGGGTATGTAGTGAGGGTGGGTCAGGGGTGACACTTTCCTATAAAGGGAAGTGTCTTCCCCTTATTTCAGAACATTGATATAAACTCCATGAACTATCTAGGGTCATCTCAATATTATTATGTGTTTTATTCTATTAGGTGGGTTTTTAATTTAATTAAAAAAATATTAGGTTGATTTTCTCCATGTTATAGAGAGTTATTCTATACCCCCCTTTTATCCATTATGATCATTCTATTTTCCAATTTTTTTGACAATTTCTTTTTTTGTGTTACCCCACATTACATGAGGTGTAATTTATTCTTGTATTTTCCACTTTATTTTATCTCTTGATAATTGATGTACCAGTGGGATAAAAATTTTATTTTCCTACACATATGATCTTGGATAGATTGCTTTTTTTTGAACTAGTTAATATTTATCAGTATCCCAAATTTATTCAAAATCTTGTCTATTTATTATATTTGAGTAAATTTGTTACGTTGCCACATGAATATTGATAGTAGATGTAAATAATGGGGTTTCCCGATTTCTCCAATGATAATAATTGAGTTTTATGTCTTAGTTATCCTAGTGGAGTCATTAAGTATTTTTATTTATTTGATGTTTAGATATTTTCTACTGGTTCATTATGAATTTTTGTATGATTGGTGCTCTAACTACAAGAGGATTAGACTCGTAAGTCAGTTTGGTCAATGGTCTTCTGGAATATATATTGTAATGGTTTTATCCAAGGTAATTGCTATTGGGAATGTGGGTATTAGTAGAATATTGATATTGGTAGATGATTCTGGATATTAAGATTTTCCTAAAAGGGATCAAGGACTCACATAACCTCAATTGTTGAATGAAAATAAATCCATGTATGACCTATAATATGCAAGGCTCTTAGGGGGATAAAGCAGTTCCATCTATTTCTGGTACTGAATTTGTACCTATTTATGAATCTCTTTCTAAAACTGGGGGATTAATAAGGAATATCATCATGATTTTTCTTGATAATTGGACTGGTTCTAAACCAAAAAGAAGTTCATATACGGCACTTTTATTTCTAGGGTTCCCTAGTCTGTCTTTTAGTGACAAAGAAGGGTTTTTAGATCATCATAGTGATGAATTTTAAAATGATAAATCGAGTACATGAGGTTTGTATCAAATTTGGATTGATATTATATGATGGGATAGGTGGGTATAGCCAATGAAGAGTAAAGGGATGAAACAAAGTCTAAAGGGGAAAGGAAAAATGTAAGTATTAAGGTAGACAAGCAGAGTTCATAACACATATGAAATTAGACATATTCTATAGAAATGGACTAGTTTCATCTAATGTGAATCCTCAATGTGAAGAATAATCTCATCACGACTATTCCAATCATGAGTCAGATGATCCAGTAGTTTCCTCTGAACAAGGGATGGTTCAATATGGGGGAATATTCTATTAATATGGAATTGAAAATAAAACACCATAAAGATTATTCAAATCTCCATAACACAATGATCAAATAATTTATGGATAAATAATCAATTTGTAAGTCATGTGCGTCTTGTTCTATAAATGAGAGCACAACATACTCAATGTAGATAGAAATAAAAGTAGGAATATGAAGTAGACCAGTAAGGATTAATCAATGTATGAAATCATCCAACATATCTACTGACAAAGGTACAATTGAACTAAAAGAGGAACAAAAGGATAAGTATGATAAAACTAGGCCACTTGATAAAATTATACACATTGAGATAGTTATTGGATGTTTACCTAGTTATTAATTCTTTAGATGTAGATTCTGTGACTTCATGGAACCAGTTAACTCAAAAGTGATCAAACACAGTTGGCCAAATTAATAATTAATGAAAAATTATATATGTAGTATCACATATAAATGATTTGATGGATATTCAAAAAAATGGAAATACATTCATGGTAGTTGGACTAATTATGATACATGCATAAATTAATTCCATAAAACAATCTCCATGAGCACCATGAGTACCATCACTTTCCTGTTCTCCTAATAATTCATCCACTAAAGTAATCCAATCATCCAAAGTCGGGTAATGCCCATTATCAAAACCGAAATCCATTACCTTTTTATAGGTACTCATCAGCGGCCAAAAAGGGTGTGCATATTACTTAGTAAATAACCACCAACAGTTCAATTACAATACCTTCCCTTAATATAAAATATATTTTATAAAAGATTAATAAACATGAGGGTATATTTTTAATATAATCCATGTCGAACTCAGGCTCAACATGGGATACCAAAAAAATAATGAACACATCATCCTAAGTCAAAATGTATTTGATTATTTTACTTCATATAAATAAACATAGGATTGATGAAATGTGATAGAGGACTACAGGGATAAATATAATCATATGTAGTATAATTTAATTTATCTTAAAAACCTATCCACATAATTTTGTGTCGGAACCCATATATCACTCAAGGGAAAATATAATTTCATTTTTCTTATAAAATCATCCTGCGCATTCTATATTTGAATCAAATTATTGGACAATAAATAATATTATTAAATTTATTCAATGATACCATTCAAGGAATTTCATAGCTACTTCAGGAACACTGGGATTGAAATTTCAGTAATGAGTCGCATATTCCTCTGATTCCAATTAAATATCATTGTGGGTTCAATTAGTTTGATGAAATGGCCCAACATCTAGAAGAATATATCTATTAAACCCTCTAAAACATGAATTATTCCCCCGACACAGGTGAAAAGGATTTTCAAAGAAGAACTTGTAGTTTTCACTCTCATGAATATAGTAGTGTCGATCCAAATAAGAAAGAAGGCCACGAACCACCCAGAACCTCCTATCAAGTGATGAATACCACAGAATCACCTTTTTCCAGAAGCACAGAGAAATCAGATTCATCTGGGATTTAAATAAGGGATGTATAAGGTGTAATTATTTCATAAGAAACAAGTACCAATTTATTTCCTAGATTCCATGTACAATAATCTACTAACACTCCCAAAACCCTAGAATCCTAGTGAGTTCAACCTCACTGACAATCCTGATTACTCCCCATTCTACCAAATGATGGGTCATAATACCCAAAACATATTTGTCTTTAAATACTTCCTGCAATGAATGATAAATTACGGAAAAGTGGTATTCAATAACTCCCCAGAAAAGGTGTCTTATATAATTGTGGTCCAACCAAAAGAACAAGGTTATTCGAAAAATATCTTAGCCATATGTGCATGAATATTAAACAACTAGATGACCCAAAAAAACAGATGATCGATATCATTCAGCTCAGAGAGTAAAATTGCACAAACCCAAAATAGATCAACCACGCAAGAATAAGATTCCAAATGTGCCTATATAAGGTAGTATTGACCACCATAATCCTAAAAACAAATTGGGAAATGTCATATTTTTCTCCAAAGAAATCATTTACTCTCGGAAACTTCTTCCCAATAGCACTTGAAATATATTAACCGACCTACACAATGAATCCCTCTATAGAAGAATAAATGATATTTGGTACCTTTAACATGAAAAAAAATTTAAACCCCTTCTATGATTATGAGTTTGTGAGAGATCATTAGTTTCCCACCTAAAACCAAAGAATGGGAGGGCATGTGCATAGGAACCAAGGGGATTGGAAACAATATAGGAATGGTCGAACCCAATATTTTGTCCATGTCCCCATATAAATTTTTTATGTAGCTAATATTCCTGGGAAGTTACACCAACAAGATCATAAATAGAAGTGAGGTATCTCAAAACTCTCTAGTAGTCGTCTTCACAAGATTCTCTTTCATGAATGCTAATCAGTGGTTCAATAATCCAATCATCCAAGAAAAAAGGGAAGTCCCATACGACCCATTCCACCGGTATAAAATTCTCCTATAACCATTGCACAAGAATGGCGTTCATCCTCCCGAAATGCATTGAATCATAATCTTCACATCCCGGAGAAACCCACTATCGTGAAGTGTTAACCTATATAACAAAATTTAGACATTCTAAAATAGATTGAAGAATTCAATTCTAAGTTCTCATTAGTCGATGTACTCCATCATTCAAAATAATGTAGAGAGGATATTTTTGAATCCCTACAAATCCTTTAGGAGTTTGAAAAGAAGTTTTTGAAAATGAGGTCTATCGAGTGGATAACATGACATCATAATGTCAGGTTTCCATCTCATTCACTGATCATGTTCAGAAATGTGAACATAAAGGACACATCAGAATCCTATATTCCTCAGGTAGACTCAATAATTTCAATAGCCAATGTGATATAATTAATAATGGATCTAGGATCAATCATATCCTAGTCCTACCCCTATGGTGTTTTGTATATGTAAAAGTTGTTTTTTAACCCACTAAGAAAACCATCAAATCATATTATATTCCTGTGAAAATACTTATCGGGAAGATTAATTTCGAAGCCTTGTTTGGGGATCACACATCAGATGAAGAGTGTATGGTAATCCATCATGAAACCTTGTATAACATCCTGTTTTGAATTCCCGGGCTCTATAGCTACTTAGGGATACCTTAAATACTCTATTAGAGTTTCATGTATCCCATTAATGGAAAATTCATCATACTACATGTTGATAGTACTACATTGGAGACTTGTAGGGCCACATATGCTGAAGAATATTTATATGAAAAGGGATTAAATTTACACATGGTAAATGATGTTGTAGATGTTTCTAATCCCAATGTCTTGGGGACACCCCCATGAAACATAGGGTATGCTAGATGGTGAGTATGCAATCCCCACAAACCATGATTGAGGTCAAAGATATAATCCCAGAGTTCCATGACCTACATTTCACCAGTGAAAACATCGATGACTATTAGCCCTATAGTCTCTCCGCAACAACTAAGTTAATAGGGGATGAAAATGTCTCTACTTCTAGCCTCTCTCACCCTTATCATGATAGCTGGACCCCCATATTTCTATATTCATTTTACAATATCAACAAAAATTCAATTATAGAAGATGTTGAGGTAGACCTTATGAACACCACTACAATATGCGAGGAAGGTGTCTCCACCACCATTTATGAAATATGGTAGATAAATATTGGAATAGAGGAAGACACACGACCTAAAATAATTATTGTTTCCATTCCCCTCAAATATAAGGAGATGTACATCACATTTCTGATGCCAAATCGATATGTGTTCCCATAGAACTTCCCAAAAATGCACAAACGGATCCCGAATATAGGTATGCACCACATTAAGTATAAATATGAGCAATGGGGATTCAATAAGGATTTTTGGGGGATGCACAATTCTCATGCCACAAATATAGAAGCATAGTTTGACAATTTCACCGAAGAAAACATAATTTGAGAATTGAATATCTGGAAATGGATTTCTAACGTTTCCCCTAGAAAAAATAATAATGGGAAAATTAGTGTCTATATTGATTTGAGGGACCTTAATTGGCATTTCCTAAAGGGTGATCTCCCATTTCCGATCACAGAACACTCGATCAATGAAACTTATAGATTCCAAACCCTTTCACTCATGGATGGGTACTTGGGGTAAAATTAGATAAGACGACCCCTAAAGATGAATATTACACTTTATTTAGAGTTCCTTGGTGATCTTTCACTATCATGTAATTCCCATTCATTTAAAATATGTGGGCACCACATATCAATGTGGTATCAACAATATCTATAATCAATTGTTGGGGAATATAAATGAATGTTACATTGATGACATTTTTTTTAATATAGAAACCAATATGATCACATCGAAGGCCATCAAACAATTTTTGACAATCTTCTACAGCATAGCCTGATGATGAATCTAGTGAAATCCACTTTAGGGGTAACCTTAGAGATATTTCTTGGTTTATGTTACACCACAGCTAAATTGAGGTCAACCTAGAGAAGAATAGATCTATCTTATCAATAATACCTCCCATACATCTCAAAAAAAATTTGGGCCTCCAATTGAACTTCAATAATATATGGTAGTTCATTTCAAAACATTCTGTAAATCACTCCCTTTCACTAGGCTAATGAAGAAGGGAATCCCCTACGAATGTGATTATGATTTCCAAAAAAACATTCCAATTTATCCAACAGTACCTATTGTGCCAACCAGACTTAATTCATTTTGTGTAATGGATTACACTCATCTTATATGTTGCGTCCATCGAACACTCATTAGGCTCCCTCCTCGCACAAACAAATTATTAAATAATATATAATTGTGACTACTAATTCAGTCAGCCTCTGATAGGTACTGAGACCCAATAATATGATGTCGAGAAAAATTTCCTCACAATCATATTAGATGGGAAAAATATGATGCAATAATTTTAGCATCACAAATTCCAATAGGTCTTTCATATCGATTCGTTTAATTAATTCCTTGATCGTTCGATGCTTAATGGGAACTTTTCATGATTGGTGGTCATTCTTTAGCAACATGACTTTCTATTTGTGTCATAGATGTTAGTCCTGGGAAAATCCCTAGATGGTTTCCTTGTAGTACATCTTGCCCCAGAAAATTCACTGACAGACACTAAACTTATAGGTGAAGATGTATTCTATTCAAATGACACCCCTCAAACATGGGATATGTATTTTGATTTTGACTCACTATGTCATGTTGGTACAAGGAATGAAAACCCGAAACAAAATCGGGTAGTCCTGGTGATTGTATTTTTCCCTCTTGAAAAAGTGGGTTTTCTTTACTCTCCCTCACTATCCTGTGGCTGCACAGATAACTAGGATGAATCACAAGACCTCATCATTGGATTAAAATTATGCATAAATCTACAAATATACTTCTTAGACATCAATGGTTATTCAAATTTAGTTATAAATCATGTCAATGGTGAATATTCCATACAAAATGAGGAATTGTCACATTTAATAGGATGTGTTCAGGGACTAATGGATGAATTCCCATTTGAGAACTAATTAAATCAAAGCCCCCAATAATATAATCCTCACACTAATGCATTTTACAATGAAAACACTATCATAGATGGGCCTAATTAGGAAGAATATATATTCTATATTTCACAACACTGAATGGTCTTATAAATCATCTTATATGATATGGAATTGATCAATCAGTTCAACACCTCCCCAGAGCATGATACACCAATAATCAAACCCTGATTGATGGAGTTTGTATTCTTCATTCTACCAAATGGGACTCTCCCAATCGATTTTTCCAAAAGGGAGTATATTTTCAACATCAAATAAACATTGCCTTGGGAGATTTGCCAAATTAGAAGAAAAACCTGTATAAGAATGGTTTCAAGGGGATCCTTGTCAAATGTATAGTAGATGGAGAGATTTATATCATCTTGGATGAAGTCCAAGAGGTCTCTTATAGAATCCATTAATCTAGAACTAGGATATCCCACCTAACCAGGAGGTTATGATATTACTAGAAAACCATGATACAAGATTTCATTGAATACACCATGAAATTTTATGAAATCCAAATCCTTTCAAACATCATCCACCTAATTCCATAATTTATACTTACAGAAAAATATTCTTGGCCATTTTCTATTTAGGGTATGGATTTTATGAGGACATATCCCTCATCCACAGCTAAGTAGTTGAAGTACATCCTTAATTATACATACTTGTTTTCTACATGGGATGAGGCTGTACACCTCATGGAATTCAAGAAGAATAACACAATCATCTTCATCCATTACCAGATCATCACTAGGTTAAGGGTCACACAGATAATATTGATTGACAATGACACCAACTTCTATTATAAATAATCAATGATGTTGAACCCAGAGTAAAATATTGTGTCCTATCACTCATCTCGCTATCATGAAACAAAAATGTATAAATAGAGTCCTTAAATTAGAATATATCTAATATATATTAGTAGATAGTTAATAATGATAATAAGACTTCTCTTAAAAAACATCTCCATTTTTTATGGGCCTACCATACTACCACACACATTGTTATAAATGAAACACCATACTCACTTGTGCATGAGACCATGGAAGTGTTACTAATTGATGTATAGATACCCTTACTCAGAGTATCCATCTGCAGGAAACTCTAATATGCTATGAAATCATTAATGAGACTAGATGAATTGGAAGATCATAACACGAACATGTTACATGAAAAACA
This sequence comes from Viscum album, assembly GCA_963277665.1. Classification (NCBI taxonomy): domain Eukaryota; kingdom Viridiplantae; phylum Streptophyta; class Magnoliopsida; order Santalales; family Viscaceae; genus Viscum; species Viscum album. The sequence continues at coordinate 912,657,666 of OY728148.1, forward strand.
CCATATTGAGGTCAAATAGAATCATATTTCGTTAGACTTCAATAAAAAGATTCATCTATGTTCATTCATCTATGGGGTACTGGTGTTGGTCCCCAGAAACCCAATGTTACAAGGCCAGAAGCACCTTGATTTTGAACCCAAATGGTAGTGAACATAAATCATATATAAGGTCTACCCCAATGAGGATAAATCAATGTAAAAAATAGATGTAGAGCATTTCACAACACCCAAAAATGAAATATATCTCAAGAAAAACTTTTCATAACTATCAACACTATTATGTTCACATTAGTGTATGTCCCATCTCTCATCCGGACCACATGACATTGAAATTTATGAAACTCTACCTAATAGTAATACATTAAACAGAATGGAATCACCCATCCTAACCATATGATGTTAAACTATATAGAATCCTTCCTTGCTAAATTATGTAATATTTTAGTAATTCATCTTGGTAGTGAGGTGTTAATCTACATGACACCTTTTTTTCCTGGCATCAAGCCATTTAAATGCACAATAAAATTCAACATAGTAGTAGGACATTAAACTGAACCACTTATTTCCCTTGGAAGAATCACATATAACTGCACAACACCTTTCATTCTAGTAGTGTGATGTTAAACTGCATGGATCCCAAAATCCATACCCCAATACATTAAACATGACTATCCTTTCTGAATGACATAAAATTTCTTGGATCATTGATATCCATCTATATACACATTGATTCATCAACATTTTTTCCATGTGATGTTAAACTACACAGTTATTCTAGAACTACGTATGTATTGATTCTCATCCTTATGATATATGTTGTTATTCCTTGATCCTATATCATGGATCACCCACTACATGATACAACATTCACTTGTTGTACACTCATATGTCTATAATTTTTAAGGAAATCCTTACCATTATTTTTTCTCACACTAAGAATATCTCACATGAGTTAGCTATTACTATAGTGAAATAACCCAATAATTAAGACATAAATTTACACAACATGCCCATTATGATTCTGAATACTATACCGTAAAATGGATACCATGAGTCCTCATTGCATACATTAAACTGCATGGTCAATGTCTTTTTCATACGACTTTAAATTACATTATTCTTTGGAACAACATGTGGCTTTGCTCTCATTCTCATGAGATACGTAGGGATGAAAAAACATCCACAATTGGGTCAAACAACAATATTCCCATCAATTCACAGTGGTTCACCTCCATCCTCTCCACATAGTTTTAAACATCATGGGATTTTAATGGAATATTTATTTTTTGATTACCATCCTCATTAGATGCGTAGTGATACCTAGAGTTCCATTTTTAGGACCCATCACAGCATTTAAATTTATTCGCATCAGTTCACCCTTATCTTCAAAGCATGAAATTAAACTACATGGAACATAAATTACTATGTGTATCTTGATTCCAATCATCTTATCGATTCTTAGTGATTCATGGATCAATAATATTGGTCCCAAAATAAACAGTAAATGAAAATAATACCCACCTCTGTGTATTGGTTAGACCTAGGTAGGGTATTTCCCATTTAAGAAATAATTTTGACTTAATTATTACTCTCATAGGATACATCGTGATGCACAAACATCCAAATCCAATCATAGTCACAAAAAAATAATTATAAAAATTCCCCCATTTTATGTACAGGCTAGACCTACATAGGAAACTTCATATAGATATATGTATGTCTTAATTCACATCCTCATGAGATATATAGTGATGACTGAGTCCCCATATTTGGTCCCAACCACAATATCTCCACACTTTCACATCGGTTCCCATGTCCTTTCTGAATGACATTAAACTACAAGGATGTACATCCTTACCACATTTCATTAAACTCCATATAAGTACGACCATACCAAATGACATTAAACATCATGTAAGTACTTCCATACCCCATGACATTAAACTACATGGAAATATGCCTTTACCATATGAACTTATAAATCATGTATGTATTTCTTTACCCAAATACATTAAACTGAATGGTGGAATGTATTTCCTAACTACATTATATTAAACTCGGAAAATCGTCACTCAACATCCTTCCTTGACAAAGGACCACAAGAATGTTACCCAGGGTAACCAGTGAACATGTTGCTTCTATCATCTTTTTAAACACCTCATCCATAAGACAGACTTCATGTCTCAAGAATCTTATGTCATCACCAACTATTCATTTCCCATGAAAAATAAAATATATCTCTCAGTTTGGCCATGCTATCGGTGTATAATGGTTCGAACCCATCAATAAGAGACATCTTGGCCTAGAATAAATGGATTTCCCATTATCCTAAGTCTGAAGTCATGATGGTGGAACCTAGAACCCCTTTTTATTTTTGGTTATCCCCAGAATTATATTCCCATATCATCACTCATTACCTGATAACAATGATTCTGGATTTATAACACTCATTTATCCCTCATAAGTATGTTGGAGTACTACTAACCATAGAAATCCTAATTGGTCTCTTATTTAACATATCCCATGTTAGATCCATATGTTCCATTTCTATAAAATATTGAAAATTTGGTAAATGTTATATACCCTTTTAACTCTATCCTATAATAGCCCAAAATGAATGATTTTAAACTGATAGCAAAAGGTATTCAAAACATTTCCAGTTGAAAACCATTAAAGGGTTTCCTGATAGAAAGTCATGTCTTCTCTTTTTGAATCTTTCATCTTCATAGTTTAGAAATAAAAAAATGCATAAATAAATAAGGCATAAATTTCATAGGGACTACTCTATAGAGAGATTAAAAGACAATCTATGCTCTCTGGTCCCCCTATTATAGGAAAATGTTAGAGTAGTGGTTTGAACATCTCCTCATCATGAGAATATATTTGTTAGGTGGCGGAAAAATATTTGGGATACTCAGCACCTTCATTGATTTTAGACATCTTGGTCCATTTGATCTATTATGCATTAATGCATATAGATCCTGAATATGTGCCTATGGACATCAACCAAATGCATCTATATTAAAAGTGAATTTCCAATCCTCATGAGCACTAATATCATCATGGAATTACATAACTTTTCAGCGTGTTTAAACTACTCCATGTATGATTTCTCATTTTTCACCTGACTCAAGCACTTTAAGTGATAATTTAATATCCCTGGACCAAACTATCAACAATGATTCAATATCCTCGATGTTACATCACCATGTTTCGTGCCATTTGTCAAGGATTGAATGAAACACTTTGTTCACTATCTCACACATTGTTATTCGAAACCATGGGGTGTAGGGATCAAGCATTGTGATTTAAGAGCTAATTGGCCTTTAGTAGCAGAACCATTCCAAAATAGCTTTCCCTTCGTACCAAAATCAATCATCTAGATGATTGAGTCTTCAAAAACCATTGACATCCCACAAATATGGGTGGATATAATCATTTTCTTAACATTCTACTGATTCATAAGGGTCTGGAACAACCAACTAAAGAAATATTCTGCTTTCCAAAAAAAGAGCATCAATCCTAGTAAGCCATAGTAATATTGTTCTAACACCTGGATTTTTAGAATGTCATGGGACATACCTAACAAGTTTACACCATCTCGTAATCATGAACCCAAAAATTAGGACATGATTTATGTCACCCACACTCTAACGATCTTGGATGACCTAGATTAATAATATTTCATCCACAACCATATTTACTCTTTGAATCATCCATATCCCCTTGAAAATATTCCCAACTATAAAGAACCTTATATTAACTATAAATTCATGCCTATGGGTTCCATATATGCACCTATGGATGTAAACCAAATGTGTCACTCTGCAAAAAGGGAATTCCGGTCCTTACAAGCCGTAGCAACACAACTGTATATCCGAACACATCCAAGAGTTTAACTCATTCCTGGCATGTCTTCACCACATCCCATGATCATATTGAAGGAATGAGGTAAAATAACATAATCTAAAAGAAACATCATGTCCATAATAAAAGTCTTTAAACTATATGAATCATCATTTCTGATACAAATGTCCTTAAACTAAAAGAAAATTAGGTATGAAATAAGTGACCATAAACTAACAGCAACATTAGGTTTGATATGAAAGACCACAAACTAAAAAGAAACATCACGTCCATGTTAAAAGTCATTAAAATAAAAGTAACATAAGGTATGAGCTAAAATATATTAAACTAATATAAATATCAGTTGAAGGCTAAAGGACCTTAAACTAAAAGAAACATCAGGTCTGAGCTAAGATATTGTAATGTGAATGTAATATTTGGACTAAGCTAAAATACTTTAAACTAAATCCCTACAAAAATTCAGTCTACAAAAGATTGAAGTTATTTCCATATGCCCCTGAAAAAGCATTTTATATCAATCCTATCAATATTCAGTAAAGGGTAGATGATTTCCCCTAGACATACATTCTATAAGATAACTGAAATATATTTATCAACAAGGGACTCTATGTTAGTGGTCATTCATGAGAATTTCTGCAAACAAATATCGAGATCCATACATTCATACATTCATGATTTTTTGAAAAGGATTGGTAGTGTTTGTTAATCTCATAATATATAGTTAATGAAATGTCATTCATATCATGAAAAAAATGGTGAATAGAAAAATAGAATGTTTAAGAAGGTCCATTTTTATTGTGAAAAAATGGGTGGAGGAATCTCCACTTTTTAGAGTCACTCCAATACTTCAACCAATAAATGATGCATTTTAAGCATCAAACTATGACAATATTTGATCAGAATCACCATCAAGGTATGTAAGAATATGATGAGAATCATCAATATAATGCTGGAGTGCCGCTATCCCCACTTCATCCACTTCTGCTACAAGACTAAGAGTCTCAACCAATATATTCAACTCTTCAACAATATTTTGATAAACAACCAAAGAGACTGAATAGATCAAAATATATAACATAAAATTAATAAGGATTTCATAATACCTCCATGTTTGTATAGTTTAATTTTTAATCTGAGCTTACGATTCAGATATCAGCTGATGACCCTGATCTAATGCCTTCGATGTCTCCCTCAACTACCTAGAATGGGGAAACTCATCCAAAAATTCGTGCATATCATGAATTGTGATTTTTAGTTGGATATTAAAAGAGTTTTAGTGATAAAAAATAATGTGGAAAATCTCTGACGGGACATAATTTTGGTGCTGACTCGTGAATGAGGCTCGTGATTAGGGTTTGTCGTACTGTCTTTTGATAGAGTTACTCAATGGAGGAAAAAATGAAAGCACTCTAGAGACGGGGTGACTAGATTAATGAGTATTCTATCACCCCCCAATATATAATATGTTTTAATTAATAACAAACCTCAACTATTAGACTGAATTTCACCTAATATGACTCGTTTGTGACACCACTAATGAAATAGTTGGGCATTATTTTCCCTCATAATTGAGTCCATGTCATTGTGGATATATCTAATAAGGGGGGGGGGGATTTTTTTATTCCCACCAAATAAGAATGTCCAAAAATCAAAAAGTAATAAATACTTGAAATGGTTATTACCTTCCCAACAATGAAAACGAGAAGGGGATTGCGGATTACATGAGCCTCCAACGGACTCGCGATCACATGAACATTTCTAGGCCACATAAAGACTCCACACTCAGAACATACCCTAAATTGAATCACGTAGATCCCCCCCATAAAAGATCCTTTTAGGTCTAAAAATGTCTCTACAAACAATTGATAGTGTTCCCTTATCCCACATGGTTTGACTTTAGCAACTACATGAAAATCCGTCTAAAATTTATTTAAGAATAGGGAGAAATAATAAACAAAGTGAGAGACACCTGGTGGTCGTAATGATCATGCGTCATATCTTCATTGGAAATAATAAAATACCTTGAGGTTATCCACTCAAATTCTTAATATCCATGTAGATGTGTAGAATAAAAAAGGATATAAAGGAGATGAGGTGAGATTGTCACATGGTCACTGAAAGATATGCAATGCACCCATTGAATCTCAAGAGACACCACTAGTCCTTAGAAACATGTCTACATCATATGTCAATATACCTTGGGTTGGTCAACCTCACCACATGTAATTCCTCTGGTACATCATTGAAACTCCACGCTTCCCCTTCGACACTCTAAGGGAAAATAGTTATATTTAACCACAACACTCTAACACATCATCATATGATCCATATTGGTGATACAAAAAATCATAAAAAACATTTAAATATCCTTGAAATTACACATGTAAACTCGCATAATCATGGGACATCATAAAATAAAACAAAGGGGATAATAAGGGAGGAGGTGGGAGATATCACAGTCGCTAAAGGAGATGTAATGCGCGTAGAAAAATCCCCCTTTTCCCTAGGATATATTCCATGAATGAAATAGATCTCTCGCACAAGCCCTCATTCATGTCTGAGGGACAAGATAAAAATTCCATTAACAAAACCACATGATCATGAAATTATTAGTCATTCATAAAAATTATGATAAATGTGAAGTAGATGGAAAAGACTCGGGATTGTGGAAAATTAATAAAAACACTCAGAACAACCCACATTAAAGCCTTGCAAAGCCGTGTGGTGCGATCCCCCTTCGCCAAATCCTTATTGGATTCGTGCTAGATATGATGTTTGAATGGGTGAACATTCAGGCAGGATAGGCCTATGAATTACCTACCTAAATCTCATATGTGTGTTATTTTTGTATCTCAAATATCACAATGGCTACACATAGAAGACATCTTTTTGGATTACGCCAGTACAAGATCAGATTTCACAGAGAAACTGATCATGCGACCTGCCAACCATCTATTAGGTAATATAATGGTGGTAAGAAAGAGTATTCATGCACTAGGAATTATAAAAATCATGTGATCATCCATAGATCACATGAGGGGTCTCTTATGGGTTATGCTAAGAACATCCTTTATTCCCACTAGATCACGTGAGACTCTAGATAAACTGACATTGAATGAAACATAGGTATATAAAAGGAAAAGGCCAAAATGAAGAAGAATGGTGGAAGAAATAAATAAAAACTTATTCTCCGACCCATCTGTTCTTCTTGCGAGCCTCCCAATGACACATCATAACACTAGGACACATTGACCAGATATCATGACTGTCCTTCATCAAGGTACATGGGTTATATGATTCCCCCTAGACATGTCAAGGAAAAGTTTCACAGCACTTTGGGACATATCACCATAGTCTCAAAAAGGAACCCAAGGACATGTCACCCAATCCTTTCGATTTCCTTTGAATTCATCAATATACTCATATAATGACACTTTCTCATGCCATCCATGTCCTGCAAAAGCACATGAGAAAAACAATGGGTTTTCGTGAAAACCTTTAGAAAATTTCATCACAAATCTCGATATCCTATTGGTACATCATCTATGATATGAAACATCCTCTAGAGAATTCAACCATTTTCCATGAGAGAATAATTTCATATTATTGGGATATTTAAACATCCATCATGCATATCATCTAATACATGTGAAGCATTCAAGACATGTTAGAATGTAGATGGGATGGATTCTAGAGGAAACCTTCTAGATCTTGAAAAGTCCATCAGATAGGTCTACATGGTCTTGTGAAACCCTCTATACAATAGAGGAATAGAATCTGTGTATCCCATGATTTTATAGCCCCTTTTATCCCTGGTGTGTATGTCCTAAATAAAATGGAAACCTCGTTGTGTATTCCATGATCAAGGGAACTACAACTAATCAGATTCCTACATATATTCATGATATGTAGGCCATACCTTCAAGGATCTAGTTCCATATGGACCATCCATGGTGATCCTAGTATCTATTCAATTTACCTAGTGTAATGTAACTAGTCTATTTACAACCCCTCTTTCTCACAGTTAGCATGTATCATTTAGGATTAGGGAGTATCACTCATCATTTCATCTATGTCGTACACCATAGATATACAAGGGAAGAATTGGTATGTAAGCCTCAACAACTGACATCACATAGAATTTCCTCGATCAATTGTGCATCCATATTGGTTTAATTCCCTATCATTCCTAAAACCTAGAAGATTGTAATAATGTTCTCAATCATTATCATTCTCTTTAGCCTATCAGTAGGTTAAGGGTCAACTGAACTATAATTACTCTAATTCCTTCCTTTCCCAATATCAATAGGATTACTTCTCAAAGCATGATCTCTTTACCAAATACCCCAATGACTATCCCTGTACAGAAGTTCCATATCTACACACCATGAGACTGATCAACTATTGACCGATGATTCTCACACCTATAACATATCTCACGGGCTTAGGGAAATTAAATGTAAACCATATTATGCATCCTGCATATATACTAAACTGGGTGATCCCAGTATGTAAGCCTTGATGAGTCGAATGATATGAACACCCCTCATATAAGAGAATATACCTTTGGTTCAGTCCAAAGGCAGTAATTGGACTACAATGATAATGATTTCTACCATATCCAGGATTCATAGGTTGTCTACTAGAGACCCAAGATAAAAAAATTGGTTTCCCAATAACCACTCATATGCCTTATCCAAGTGATGCTAAATTGCACGGTAATAATGAACTATGTGAGTTTTGATTCATGTAAGAACTAGAATATATAGGATGACTCATAGTGCCTCAATCCCCTCCTTAGAATATTAAACCACTCCTTAGGTTTCAGGAATTCCACATTATATGATCATATATATTTATCACCTAAATAAGCTATTAACAATTAAGAAAATGGATAAAGAACCACAAATACATAGAGATTGATTCATTAATGAGACTGTAGTCCCCGAAGTTCATCAGTGAGAAAGCCTCTCAATGATTGATGAGATAATTTACCAATGATCTATTTTTTAAGGTAATTGATCCTATATTAGGATTATATATATATTTAATAACATGTCTTAAATATATGAGATATTTCCTATGTAGGATATAATTCCACCAAAAAAGTGTATGATGAGCCCAACCTACCATCCACCCGAACAATGTGAGTCCCCATGATTCAATGGGCCTAAATACCTATATGATCACCTACCATTGGAAAGATGTTTTTCTCCTAGTATTAGATGGGGGAGCCATTAAGAGTTTCTGGGATAATTTAAAATTCTAACCTGATGAAAGAAACCCATTTCCTAACTCAGAAGCCTGAAAAACTCCCTTTTATCAAAAGTTCAATTTGGGAACTTTGTTGCCTATTGTTTTAAAAAAAACACGGTATTCCATCATTTCATGATCATTATTCATCATAAAATATCAAAATTTTGGTTGTTGTTCATGATCCTTGTTGTGTTATTGGTGCACTGATAGTGGTTGATGACTATGAGTAGAAAATAATTATTTTGTGTATCATTTCTTCATGTTTTTACCATATGTTGGTGATTTTTTTCAAATAATAATTTTTTTAAGTATATTTGAACCCATATTTGGGATGCTGATGAAGGAATTTCTTGACTAACCTTCATTCGATAGGTTATTGTAAGAGAGGAGGCCCGGGTGAAGTATTAGATATCACATAAATAATCCTAGAAGATCTAGAAAATCCTGAGCATCAAGATTTGTATTTTTAGTTTACCCACCCTAGGGGCCCTATGGATTTGGTTCTATTATTTTGATTAGAGTTGGGTATCACACATCATGTGACTCAATGGCATTCCATGGGACTTGGTAATGTGTCATGTGACCCCTATTTGAGGATCATAATTTACTACATATAAGGGAAGGAGTACACATCCAGTGGCATGTCGCGTATTTAGACACAAACCTAGCCACTCGTGCTAGGGTTGGTATAGAGACAAGACAAGTTCTCATACGTGGAAATGCCACACGAGCATGGTATCATGTTTCTTTAAACATCCTGTACTTATCCAATGTGTCGTGTGTGTTGAAACATATATGGATTGGAGAGATTTATCACATGGGAAGACATGAAGACAGCTAGGCATGTTCTGTATCACATGGTGCGTGTTGTGTACTAATTTTAATGGAGTTTTTTCCCTTTATTTCATTATTATGACTTGGTATAGAATGGGTGTTTTCCCTCGATCCCTTCCCTTCTTTGTAAAGTGTTTTGTTATATCCACATCATAGGATAGTGATCCCTTATTGATGTCAAGTCTCAAAGAGAGTTGTGGTGTCCTCTTTGAGATATAATTTTGATCCTCTATCATCAATTTTTTCTTGGTACGGTTTATATAGTTTGAATAACCTCCACATTAAGGTAATTTATCCTCCATTTATAAGGTCATAGAAATTTGTTTTATGGTATTGTTGAAATATAATACCCTATATAGGGGATTGATCCATTTTCAGTTTGTGTTGTCCCCAAGAATTTATTGACGTGACCCCATATCTTTGAAAAAAGATCTTAGTAGAATATGGATATTTATTTTGAGGGGGGGAATTATTGAGAGCTATTTAATTATTAAATCTAGTGACAGAATGTTTAGGGGAGTGGGATCTCCCAGAATGAGTATTCCATTAAGAAAAACCCCACAAATGGTAGCTGGTTTTGACCCCCTAGTGGAATGGTATTAATCATGCATATATCATTATGTTTATATTATAATTTTATTTCTATAAATTATATTTAGCTATCTATATTTTTTTATTAGAGTTTCCTATTTTTTTGGTGTCCTGCTGGGTATATTTATAATCTTCCCTGCATGGATTTTTCCCACATGTGTCATGTCTTATTCTTACAATGGCCACTTTACTATGTCCTGGGATGACATGGAGTGGGTGAAGCATACATGGATCTTGTTAGACCAAGGTGTTCACTATGAGCATTCATTTTTCATTTTTTATTTCCCTTAGATAAGTTTGGACAGGTTAAATTTTTTGGTTGTGCTTGTATATTGCCCTAATTTTCCACTTTATTTAGAATAATGTAGTAGTCTATCGTGGGATCATAAATTTATGGATTTATTGGTTTATTTTTTTACATTTCATCAATATGTGTGAATGGAGATGTGTGTGTGTGTGTGTACAAAAAATTTATGAAAACAGATCCTATTTGGGGGATATTCCTACTCCACACTACTTTCCAACCAATGGATTATTGGTGGTGGATATGGGATATTCATGGGACTGATCTCGGTGGGTTAGGTCATGGTAGAGTGGCATCATAGAATTTTGTTCTTCCTCATAACCATAGTTAGTGAGAATGATTTTTGGAAGCCGTTTTCAGGGTAATGAGTTTTTCTTTCAGTCTATGGCCACCATTGTTGGTGTAAAGGCCATAATATCCATACAAAAAGTATTTGATCAGCTTTCTTTTTACAAATTACATTAAAACATTTCTACTAGGAAAACATTGGTACTTGAATCATATAATAGTGGGTCTCGTTTTCCATTGCCTTATTGTGTCAGCTCCCTATATATACTCCTCTGACCATATCACCTCTTTTTTTATTTATTGATGCCTCCAAACATACAGCCAGGTAGGATTACACTCCTTGATAACATAGATGATCTACCCAGTGGAAAGACATCAATACGAGGTCTTGTGTGCAAGATAACACCTCGGGTTTGTTTACCTTATATACCACAAAACATTGAGCAATATCAAGCACATTCATTCCTAGATAAGGATGCACGTTGGTTGAGTTCCTTGAAATATATTTAGAGGTACTGAACTCATTGATTTTTTGGTGATCCCGACCACAAGTTTATGAGGAGTAAATAGAGGCAATCACCCACGTTTTACTCCTTGTGAGTATTCCTATAGATCATATGGATGATATTGTAATGAGTTTTCATCAAGGCTATAATGGGTGATTTTGTGGTTTAGTTACTAAGTAACGTGATTATAAATCACTCACATTCTCAAACATTTAGTGTATCTTTATAAAATACTTCTATATATTCACGTAGTGATCGGTACACATATATGAACTTCAACATCTACAGTAGGATAGATTGACTATGGAAGAGTAGTAAACAATGTTTTATGATCTCTCATGTTACTCCTTGCATATAGTTCTGAATCAGGTCTTCTGATCTGAAAAATATAAGAAGAGATTACAATGACATATTATGTATTTAGTGGTATCCCATTCAATCCCACAAATTTGAGGGTGCTTGAGAAAGCCTTTATTGTGTAGTTTTTTCTATGTAAATAGACACTGAATGTGGGAGATAATTGCGTCACTTGGTTGCTGAGACCATGGAAATACGATGGTGATGATTTTTACATGTATCCAAAAAATTTAGATGCATCGTGAAGTGATCCCAAACATAGGATCAAAAGTGCAGGCATCTCAGGGTGGCACAAATCATCCAATGTAGATCTTGATTTTATCATGCTATAGTCAGAGACATTTGGCTTTTGATTATATGACCTATCATATAGTTGATTATGAAATAATTTAGGGATCTTTGAGACATACATAGGGGTAGGAAAAGGGTGTTCCATTAGTTCATAGATATTGAGGAGGTGTCTTCAGGGAAGATAGATGTGGTTAGTGGTTCCTCTTATCACAACAATCATCCCACATCTAGTCCATGATATGATTAAGGAGAAGTATGAAATGTATAATTCCATCAAAAAGATAAGGATTCTTGTTTTCCCAAGGATCCATGGATGATATGAGGCATTATATGTTTCGTTTCTACATTAGTTTCAGTATTGATAATTTTTTTTTGATTCATCCCTTCGTTTCCAATTCTCTGGATATAGACATAGAAATTATTTTAAGTCCATTAGCTGAACTATTGATGTTAGAGACTCTGACAGGTGAAGAATCAGTGATATAATACTTCTGTTGATATTTCAATATTACTTTTGGAGGTGAGATTTTTTTGTGTTCATTTGGTAGTAACAATGAGGCATTATGATTCCATCATATTTGTGGACTAACTATCCTTATTTCTAGAATTGATTGAAAATTTTAGGTGTTGGATGATGTCTTTCCATTGTGATAGAATATGGTTTTCCTTTGCAGGTGAAAAGAAATACATGAAAGAGTAGTATGAGAATAGGTGTAGGAGATAATAATTTATTACTAACCTGTTAAATAGCACGACACTTGGAGTTTTGGACACATTGTGATACCAGTTTCTTATAGTGGTGGCTATGTATTTGTTTATCATTCCTGATGATGTGCTAGGATTACCTCCTAGTGGAGATCTAGACTTCTGCATTTACATGAATATTGGATAGAATTGATATCTGCACCAACATATTAGATGGATCTGAAAATGTTTTTAGAACATAAGGTATAGTTGGAGGACTTGTTTGAGAAGGGATTTGAGAGACCCATCATTTCCCCCTAGACATCCCCAGTATTGTTTTTCCAGAATATGGATGGGAGATTGAGGTTATGTGTGTATTATTAATGCATGAATCAAGTAACCCTAAAGAATAAGTATCCACTAACGAGGATCAATGACCTCATTGATCAATTGAGAGTTTCATGATGGTTCTCAAAGACAGAACATAGATAAGGCTATCACCAATAGCATGTTTGAGATGAGGATATATAGAAGAAAAAATTTAGATACCTCTAATTTCACTATGAGAACGTGGGGATTTTTTATAGTGTGAAATAAGATCCATAAGTGTTCATGGAACTTGTGAATATGATCATTCAGTCATTCTTATACCGGTTCATGCAGCCTTCATCGATGAAATCATTGTGTGTTCATCATCCATGGACGAGGGCACACGACTCTTGAGGATATTCCTGAACACAATCTGAGTACACTAGTTTATTGGAAGCTTATTTAGTGTCTATTATGGAAAAGATTAGTCTACTTCGTGGTATACATATTTTCATATGCTAGAGTATAATAGGTACTAGCAAAGGATTGGTAAGTGCATCTTGGGAATCCCCAAAGATTGTTATTGAGGTGTAGAGTTTTTTGAGGTTAGTAGGGGACTATTAAAAAATGGTACCTAATTTCTATAGTGTGATAGAGCCCATTAAAAAATTGACATAGAAGGGTAAACGTTTCATGTGGATTGAAATCTGTCAACATTTATTTTCAGAGATGAGGTAGTGGTTGGCGGGAGCTCCCATCATAATATTGATACTAGATGGTGTCGATTAAGTAGTGTTATGAAATGCATTAGGTACCAGACATTGTAGTCTTTTAATGATGATACAATAGGTTGTTTCATATGATTTACATCAGTTGAGACTACATAAGAAAAACTAAACAACACATGCTTGTGAGATAGTAGTGGTAGTCCTCACAATGATGATGTGAATATAGTACCTAATGGGAGAGTAGTTTATCATATAATATGAACACAAAATTATAAAGTATATCTTGTTTTATAATTATCATAAAGTGATATAGAGGAGATGGATATATTTCCCCCACGACTAGGAATTTAATATTATCTATACTCTTTAGAAAGGGAATGTGGTATACACTCAGAGTTGGAGATTTGGTTTTATGTTTTGGACCTGGAGTGAGAGTAGTTAGCCTCATTGAATTTTTATTTTATGGAAAGGGATAGTGGTTCATATCTTTGGTCTATTTTTGTTACCCCATCACTTTAATAGTGTTTCATTGATGCCCAGTGTGGGGACATATAATTTGAGACCATATGTATTATGATATTCCCTATACAAGCTCCTGATGGATATTCTTATGGTTGGGGACATGCTATACTTTTCATAGGATGGAAGATAGGTCCTTTGATTTTGTGAGAGGAGGTGATTTAGATGTTTAATATACCACCTTTTGGGGTACATCCATTAGTAAAAAATATGTACTTGTGTCTCTGAAATCAGTTTTGGGTTCCATGTGTAATGAAAGGAGTTTCATAGTTTTTCTCTCGATGCCTCCCATGTGAACAAGTGAATGATGGGTACTAGGTTCAAGAAGATTTATCTAAACCCTTTGAAGTGATGGATTAGAAGTGGTATTGGATATACATTGTCTTCAATATGGTAATACCGTGTATGTTAAGTGGAATTGATGACATGTAGTTGATCATAGATCGACCCACCATGTCAGCCAACATCATAGTTATTCAAGAGTAGAGTTCACCACATATATTTGGATTCCATTATGTGTAAAAGAAATTCAAACTCCTTGTAGTCCCATTGATAGTTGTCTCTGATTGTGATTCTCATTTCACATCCTATTTATGGAGAGGATTACAAGAGGCCTTTTGGACCCAATTATGCATGTGCACAATAGTTTATGCCCAGACTGATGGCCAAAAAGATTGAACCATTCAGGATATGTATGACATGTGATGCACCCACATGATAGACTTTGGATGTTGTTGGGAGGATCACTTACCCTTGGAAGAGATTTCATACAATAATAGCTTCCATTCCACAATTGAAAATAAACCATTCTATGACTATTATTGGTGAACCTACAGGTCACCATTTTCTTGGAATGATCCCAGTGAGTCATAATTATTTGGATCAGAGTTGGTGAAAGATATAATATAGAAGGTGTGGACCATCTTGTAGAATATGTGGACTACATAGATCCTTTAGAATAATCTTTTCGATCGACAACTGAGACCTAGGGATTTCGAAGAGGATGAACTTGTGTCCCTGAGTGTGTCACCTCGATGTGTTTTGAGGAGATTTTTACATGAAAAAAATTTATTTCCAAGATTCATTTGCCCATTCCAGATACTCTGAAGTATTGTTTAGGTAGCATGTCACTTATCTCTACAATTGTAGTTGGACCGGGTGCACAACATCTACAAAATCTCATATCTGAGGAGTTTCAGGAATTATCCATAACACATTATCGACCATAGTGATCTAGAAAAAAATTATATACCCACCTTTTCGTAGTACCAAGTGGAGATTAAGGATCATTAATAAATGATACCTCATAGGCAATCGATTTACCTTGTGCAAGTCTAGTAGATGCCTGGGAATATTTTGGAGAACCCCTAGGGGTTGGAGAACAAGATGTGAGGGTGGTAATCTCAAATATTTTAGTTGCTATTTAATTTTCATGATTAAAATACCTCTTATTGGGTGATTTGAATAAATTTAAATTCCACTTATTATTTTTAGATATTATAAATATAATTTTTTAGACCAAACACTGGGGAAGCATGCGCTTGTGAGGACTAGGGTTCCCAAAATAAATGTTTCAAATATATTAAAAATATAAAATTGAATGCACACATAGTTTACCATAAAATTGTAATAACTCCCAAATATGGGTCTGAATCTGAAATATGTAGGCGTAGTTGAGTATATAATGCATGTTTTACCCTATTCGTGGCATAATCATCATCGACACTGGATGTTTATTAAAAATCCATCATGGGAGAAAATTAATACTATATATATATATATATTATTTTAATGTATTTAACTATTTACCATATATATATATTTATAGATTTTCCTTTGGTTGGACTCTCAATCCCTAGATACTCAGGTGCCTCTTAGAATGTTTTCTTGGTTAACAATGATAGATCAGGATTAGATCATTGATCATTGCGTTGAAGAATTTTTTTATCTTTCGAACAATGAAAATGAAAAGGTTATTCATTATCAATTTATCCAAACTCTAGGAAGGAAGATTTCTGTTTCAATGTAGTTTAACAATCCTAGAAAAAAAAGATTAAATTCTACCACCTAAAATGATACAAGATCATTGTTAAAATTAAAATGATAGAGTTGTTTTATTTTTTTAATTTTTCTCTCTTACTTCATTTTCCTATAAAATATTGAATCAAGGAAATATGAGCAGTGGAAGAGGATGGTTCATCATGTGTGTTATTTTTTTGATTTATTCCATCGTTCATTGAATCATCTTCGTATGTCTTTCTTTTGGGAAGTTTTTCATGAAATTATTTGTATTCTATCATTAGGTGATCATTGCTAATCATAAAAAATAGATACCACATGTTTAGTTTATGATAAATGTTGCGATCGAGGTGTGATGATAGTGGTGGATGATCTGCAGTGGAATGGAGGGACTTTCAATTATTGTTCTTCCTATTTTTGACAAATCCTGATGGGTGTTTCAGGATAATTCCTTTTTAAGTCGATTTGAACATGTATTCTAGCTGGTAATGATGGAATGACTTCACCACCCTCTAATTTATAGGTTTTTTCAAGGAAGGGGTATTTTTTGAAGTGTAGGATGGAATTAATGAGATACTTATATATCTAAAAATGTCAATAGAAACAACACATATTTTGGGTTTACATGTAGTGTAGGCCCCCCCTGGCAGTGGTTCTAGGGTTCCAACTAGAGCTAAGTATCATGAACCATTGGAAATGGTTAGATGCCACATGACGTCTTTGCAAGGATCAACATGTAACTCACGGTTACATGATAAGAAGTACATAGACATTGGAACAACATATTCGGATGAAGACATGGCCACTTGTACCTAGCTTGATACATTATCATTCCAAATACCAGGACGTCTCCAGGTGACATGGGAAAGGTGTCATGTGTATCTAAATGCCATGTACATATTCTACACATAGTGTACCTGATGGCACATGTTGTGTACCCCCTTCATGAGTGTTTGTATCTATTTATTTCAATATTAGGGACTGGTATAGCTTTATAAGGTCACATTAGTCAATTCCCTCAATGGTAATATGAGGAATTATAACCACATCCAAGCCTAGTCATCCGCTGTAGAGGTCGAGCTTAAGATAAAGTTTTGGTGTCCATCTGTGAGACTGGAGTGTGATCCTACAACATCATTATTCCCTAGGTGGGTTTTTTTATTCAGCATGACCTCCCTGATATGGGAATTCCTCCTCTATATATATTTCCCTATATATAGGATTTTTTATAGTTGAAAAATGTTCTCTTACATAGCAGGTTAATATAAATTGGGTTTGTGGTGTCCTCTTATAGTTCTGGGCATGACCCAATATCTATTAATCTAGGCCATCCAAGACCAATGATCATTATTGGGAGGGATCCAATGATCTATAAATATTTTTCGATTGTATCCGGTGATTAAATGTTATACGGAGTGGGATCTTTTATAATAAGAGTTTCCTTAAGAAGAATCATGGTGCTGGTAGTGTAGGTTCTGGGCGCATCCGAAACATGTTGGTGGATGTAACCACTTGACTTTTTTTCATTAGCAATGATCAATCTAGGATCAATACAATGGTAAATTCCAAACACCATAGATTGAATCACATAAAAAAGGCAAAGAAGAAGAATATTCTCAGAACCACAAATAAGGATCATCACATGTTGGTTATAATTAATTTATTTAATTGAAATTAATTACCTTGATGGATTTCTTTCTCTGTTGATGTCTTCGGTCCCGATATGATGTGATCTGTTGTTGCGTCATAGAATCCATGTGTAGTATTCCTCTAGCGGTGCTCCACATGTGCTCTACATATCTCCGGACGTCTCCAACGGAATCTCTAGGTGCTTTTGTAGAGAAGCCTTTGCTTGCGTTGTCCGCCTTAGATCGCCCTGATCCAATGTAGGAGGATCTCTCTATGTCTTGAGAGAATTCTTGAAGGAAGGAGTTCTTTGCACATAAGATAATTCTCCATAATTGTTGTAAATAATTATTAGGAAAAAGTGTTGGGGTTGGGTGGATATTTATAATCAGGTTTGTGGTTATAGAGTTATGACTATAAATAAATGTGTTACGCATTTTATTTATTTCATTAAATCCTATTAAAAACACCCATGTCAAATCATTAATTCCTTGACATGCAACCATGATGATTATAATAAGTATCATTTAATAAAATGATATTATTTCCTCAAAATACCAACTAGAAAAACTTCACAGCATGTGATCATTAATTCACGGCGTGTACTCATTTTTCATTTCCTTTCCAAAATGAAAACTACATAGCATGCACATTCAATGTACATGTAATGTATATCTTTTGCTTTTCATTTAATTATTCCTCCAACATTAAAATTATTTAAGATTCCTTGAATAATAATTATATCACATATGAGAATTTTTTTTATTCTACATGAGATACTTGGATACACTTAGTTTGTGGACCTCTAGGCCTCTTTCTTATTGGCATTAGGGGAGCTTGCCTAAAGTTCAAGATTACAGTCTAGAAATGAGTCAAGGAACCCAAGATAATGAATTTGACACAAAATTGACGTGTCACATCATACAAACTCTTATCGTGTAATTTAGTCCCTTAGTTTCAATATCTCAAATCAAGCATGTTGTATTCTAGTGCCATCTACCCATGTGCTCAATTATTATTTCTTTGACATTCTGGAATTCAAATTTCCCATTCCTCACCATGTACATGGATTTATTTAGGTTATATAAATTCCATAATAGGGCCTAAGATATCTACTTCCGTTATGGAACAGAAGTGAAAAATCCTTTCTCTCATTATCTATTAATGTAGTATCACTCGTGACACACCCAACATATCCTAACTCACTGGGAACTATGTGCCGACACAATTTTCATCAATACATATAAGTGCATGAGTTGTAATACCCATTAATAATAATCTTAATGTCTATGGATCAATAGACACATCCACAGATATGAACATTCAATGACACTATAAAATGTGGATTTCTTACTAGCGGGACTCGTTCTCATAATATCCTCCTAGATATTTCCAAGGGTGCACACCATGAGAAGGTTCCTCTAAGATTTATGAGTCCTCACCCATAATGGAATGTATTTTTTTATTTCCTTAAAATAACATAATCTAGCCATAAAACATATATTCAAGAATATCGATAGGGAACTTCAGGGTTCTCATCATAGCAGGGATTCACTATGACCCTTTAAGGCAATGATTATCCTTAGGACATTATCACATGCATTGTCATGGATAAGAACAATCAAGATGTGATAAGGTATTCATTAATGAATAATGTTAAAAGTAGTTGGTTCTATATCCAAAACTCCAACAGACTCCCACTTGGACTAGATCCAACTGCTAAAAACCTTTAACCCGCTAGCTCTGACATGATTTCATGCTTCAACTAAGATAGGCCTTTAGTCAAGGGGTCTGACACGTTCTATTCCGTGGAAACTCTGATCACTACAACTTCAACCATTTTATTGAAATCCCTAAATATGTGATACTTCCGGAGTATATGCTTTGTCTATTGATGTGAACTCAGTTCTTTTTCAAGATCCACCGTTGCAGTATTATCACAATACAATGTGACAGGATAATTACTGCTAGGCACCACATCAAGATCCTGGAAAAATTTCCAAATCTAGATGGCTTCCATGGATACATCATAAGCCTCTATATATTCTAACTCTGCTATAGAATCAGTGACAACTAGATTCTTTGAAGTCTTCCAACTCACAGTTCCTCCGTTTAAATATAAAACATATCGAGAATGTGACTTTAGATCTTTTTGATCTGTCTGAAAGAAAACATCAACATACCATGTGATGACAAGTTCCTCGTCTCCTCCATACACCATGAACATATCATTAGTTCTTATCATAAATATAAGGACAATCTTAACAATAGACAAATGTTTTTTTGGGATCTTCTTGATATCTACCCCCCATGCTCAGTACATTGGCATCATCAAACCTAGTACATAACATGGAATACATGATGGATCCAATAAAAAAAGTCAATGGGATCATATTGATTCTATCTTTATCAAATTGTGTCTGAGAACACATTTTCATAGAAAGATGTAGGCCATGTGACACTGGAAAAATCCTCTATTGGAATGTTCCATAATAAATCTCTTTAGTATCTGGTAAATATATGTACCATGACTTAGTCCAAGTAGCCTCTTAGATATATCACGGATAAATTTTATCCCCAGAATGTAGGATGCTTCACCCAAGTCCTTCACAGAGAAACACTTTTTCAACTATTCCTTAATAGACTATAAGACTGGTACATCATTTCTAATATGCAATATGTCATCAACATATAATCTGAGGATAACAACTGCATTCTCATTAAACCACTTATAAACACATGGATCACATTCATTCTTAATGAAACCAAATTACATTATGGATTAATAAAATAGTATGTTCTATGACCTGGATGCTTACTTTAATCCATAAATGGATTTTGTAACTTGTAATCCCGTTTGGCTACAACTGGTGTCACAAATCCTTCGGGTTGTGTCATATAGACATGTTCCTGAAGTTTCCCATTAAGGAATGATGTTTTGATATCCATTTGAAAAATATCCTAGTCCTGGTAAGCTCTCATGGAATGTATGATTCTTATGGATTTAAACATGTCAAATGGTGAGAAGGTTTAATAATAGTATATTTCATAATGTTTTATGAATCATTTAGCAAATATCCTAGCATTATAGGTGCTAACATTACCTTCCATGTCCAGGTTTCTCTTGAATAACCTTTTTCATCCAACTGGCTTTATATTAACTGGCTCATCGACTAGAAGCCGGACTAGGTATAGAAACATGGAATCTATATCAGAATTCATATCTTTAATCCATCATGCAGCTTCTGAGATTTCTACTAGTTCCTTGTAGGTGAGAGGTTCATCATTTTCAAAAAATAATTATTCACCATCCTTGGTGACATGAAGCCAAATCTCATTGGTTCCCTTACCTCTCTTGAACTCCAATGCAGTACTTGTGTTTCTGGAACCTCTGCCATAGGGACCTATGGAACTTTTTCATGTACCCAATCTTGTTTATCTTCATCATTATCATTATCAAAGTCAATATTTATCCCACTATATTTTTTGAGGATTTTCTTCCTTTCCAGAAAGACGGATTTTCTGGAAACATTCACCTTCTTATCTTAAGCGTTATATAGGTAATATCCTTTCATTTCCTTGGGATGTCCTATAAAGATACTCCCTATGCCCTGGGGTACTAGGGAAAGCCGTCTTTCTGGAAATTGTTTTAATGTGTATGCTGATGTTTGTAATGAATATCCCTAAAAGGATAATGGAAGTTCTACATGACGAATCATCGACCTCACTGTGTCCAATATGGTGTAGTTTCTCCTTTCACTAACACCATTCCACTGTGGTGTATAAGGAGGAGGGTACTGATATATAATCCCAAACTCCCATAGAAGATCGATGAACTCTTGGTTCAGATAATCTCTACCTCGATCCGATTGAAGCTTCTTTAAATTCATACCAAGAAGATTCTAAAATTTATTTTTGAATTCCATAAATTTGTCTGAGGATTATGACTTATACCTCATTACGTAGATGTATCCATATCAACTCAAATAATCAGTAAAATATATGAGGTAACAATATACACCTCTAGCTTCTACTAGAAATGATTGACACACTTCTGTGTGCACCAATCCTAAAAGTTTTTTATCCCTTGCACCTTGTCCACTGAAAGGAGGATTAGTAATTTTTTGTTGTAAACAAGAATGACATATATTATGTCTTTTTAGCTCATTAGTGTCTAAATAGCCATCTTGGCTGAGCTTGGCCAAGCACTTGTCGTTTACATGACCTAGACTGTGATTCCCCATCTGGCTGATGTACGAGTCATGTGAGTCTGTTTAGTTATCGATTTCCTACACTTGGTTTTGGTAATTTAATACATAAAAAACCATTATTTAAATGTTCCATACCATAAAATATGCTATTATTATGAAATAGACAACACATATTTCCAAACATGAAAATAAACACATTCATAACCAAAAAAGATACTGAAATTATGTTCTTGGTAACACGAGGCACATAATAACAGTTATGTAAAACCAAAACCATCCCATTTGGAAATGAGAGGTTGTAATCACCAATGGATAACGCATCCAGCCTCGCTCCATTGGCACCACAAAAATCCTACTCTCATCTAGAAATATTTTTAAATCTACTTGGTTCATTCAGTTGAATACCGATGTGAGCCTCACAAACTGTATCTAATACCCAATGTGTAGAAATGGAAAGATTACACTCAATAATTAATGCACCTTTAGCATCCCCATGCTTCTAGGTGTAGTTTCTCTTCCAGTGGCCTTGCTTACCACATAAAAAAGTATTACCTGCTATTCCTTTCCCTGCCTCTAGATCTTTTCCTTCATTGAGGGACAACGCTTTGGGGCTTCATACCGTTTATAAGTATTTTTCCCCTTTTCCGTGTCCTTCCTTTTCTTATTCACCATAAGGACTGTGGGTTTGTCATGCCCTATGTCCTTATCTACTTGGCCAATTATGGTCAAAAGTTCTTATAGACTCCCCTCATTGTTTCTCATGTTTTAGTTGACTATAAATATAGAGATGTTCTTGGGAAGCGATG
Organism: Viscum album; assembly: GCA_963277665.1. Taxonomy (NCBI): domain Eukaryota; kingdom Viridiplantae; phylum Streptophyta; class Magnoliopsida; order Santalales; family Viscaceae; genus Viscum; species Viscum album. Next base: position 912,680,862 of record OY728148.1, read on the forward strand.
ATAGGATGAGATCTGTACACAACTCATCTAGGAATGTAATCCCTAAGATGTCCAAGAGTTCAATGTAGCTAATAAGATTGACTACATGAAAACTAGCTGACGCAAACTCTCTAAGATTAGATGTTAATAAATCATTGGAGATCTCATATCTCTGATATCTTTCCTTCTCTTGGTTTAGATCTTTAAGGCGAGACATCATGTTATACGCGTCCATGTTTTCACGTTGTATCAAGTGCTCATTAGACATGGTCGATCGCATGAAACACTGGATATCTATTACGTAATCCATATGTCTCATATAGAGAGATAATTCATTATCATTGGACTCTTTCCCAGGCGTAACTAGAACATGATCTTCCAGCACAGATAATTTCCTCTCATGGTAAAGGATGACATGTAAATGCCTTAGCCACTCTTGGAAATTGGTACCAGTGAGAAGGTTTTTCTTCTTGAGTATGGTTATCAAGGATATGTTTGATGTTATATTCTTGTAGTATCTACAAATTACGATGACAACAGTTTTAGTACATTAATATGATAAAAATGAGACAAATAAATAAATTAATACCTATTTTTCTCCCACTATTTTATCGAAATCCAATATCCCTCACCACTGACATCGGAATATTCTACTGTCGTATTATTCTAGTGGCAATGATCTATATTTCCAATCGCATTACCCCAACTAGGGTTTCTCAATAAACATGAAAGGTTTTAGGTAGGAATTCCAAATTCAAACTACATTAAATCGACGCTCCTTGATCCGTTGAGTGGACTCCCCAATCCTAAAATCCTTTTATTTTGTATTTCCTCGACCATTGCCTCTTGGTTACACCAAGTCTTGTTGTACCAATAAACCCTTGATGCGAACCAAGTCAAGTCAACCCAATGACTTGAATTATAATTCCCTAATAATTGAAAGAACCCCAACTAGGGTTGGTCATGCACTTTGAACTATGGTTCGATTCTATCTAATATTATGGAAAGCTATACAGTCTTAATATATCTTGGAGGGATTTTATAATTATACATAAATTTATATTTTATTATCTTAGATTACATGATTTCATATATTATGTGGTATATAATTAAGTGATTAATCATGTCTAATATAATATTTTACGTATAAGACTGTCTTATTTTAGTTCCATATTGCATGCTTGTATAATTCCTTAATTGTGTGATCATGACAACACATCCATAATAAATAAACCATGAAACCGACAGAAATAAAATAAATTGAATGACCATGAGCCTATTCTATAGGTTATTTTATCTAGAAGTTGATAAATTAACCCAAGACCTAGGGGAGAAACACCTTGAACCTTTTAGGTTAGTGTTTACAGCTTTCCACATGTCCACCTTTGTATCTCCTTGGATTGGATTCACCTAGGCACCTAACATGAGACACCTCCACTAGCTTGGGATCTCCATGCATTGAATATGCATTTATCTCACTCACAGGTGAGGGGTAAAAATGAGGTTTTTACTTAAAAGTATCCTTGGGCTCCCATGCACTACATATTAATAAGGAGAAGGCTCACATGACAAAAAAATTAAATAAATAATTTAAAAGAAACAATTGACAAACAATGGTCTTGGTCTAGATCATTACCCCATACATGAAACAATATTTACGTATAAATGAAACTAGCATTAAATTCGTTAATCATTCTTATTTACGATAAATCACACTCGAATCAATTTATTATAATTAATTAATCAACCCTTCTATCTTAAACCCTTTTTCTAAATTTACTTGAGATTCTCATTGATCATAATTTAAAACAAATAAATTCATTTAAAATTATCTTTGTATGTAACTTTTACCTTGGAGGAAACCTACGGAATTCCCATTTACACAGATATTAAATTAAACACATATAAAAAAACCAATCATGTGTTGTGGCTCAGCTATACGCCTGCACTACGGTACATGTCTAAATGTTTAGTAAAATATAGTAATAAATTTTAATAATTCTGTGTAATTTTGATGAGTAAACAACGTGTATTTCCAACTACACAGTGTGTATTTTTGTTCACCATCCAACCAATGTACACAACCGAGGACATGGAATGTTTTGGTACTTCTGAAATTTTTGGAGTACACGGCGTGTTCAGTGGGACACACACCACATATTGTCTGTGTTACACGGTTTCCAGCCGAGCAAGCCATGTATAGGGTAAACGATCAAACACTATCCTGAAGGGACTACACACTATGTTTAGTGGACCACACAACATGTAATCCAGAAACAGTGTCCCACCTATTCTTAGTCAACACACAATTTCATTTATGACATAGGAATACACCAATAAAAGACCTGATTTGGTGTATTAGTCTGAAACAATGAACCTAGACTAGACGAAATATACATCTGAATACACACCGTGTATTCTGGTGTTGTATGGACATGAACATTTGGTACATCCAGATGAGATCCTATATTTTATTTTAATTAAAATTAAATGAGAAATTTGTTTCTATATGCTAAACAAGAATTGAGAGTGGAGGAACATATCATTATATTGAAATTTAAATAATGATTAACTTGAATTGAAACTACTAAATTATTAAATGAATAAATAACCATTGGATTATAAATAATTATAATCACCAATATGACTTCCTCTAATAACACTTGTAGGTTCTAGGCACAACAGAAGCTCATGGGTGGTTTTGCCCACATGACTTTTTGTCATTAGCAATGATCAATCCAGGATAAATACGATGGTAAACATCAGAATCCGTGGATCGAATCACAATAAAAAAAGAATGAATTAGAATAGTCCTGGAACCATAAAGGAGGATAATAACATTTTTGTTATAATTAATTTAATTAATTGACAATAATTACCTTGAAGGAAATTGTTCTCCGTTGATTTCTGCAGTCACGATACGATGTGATCCATCATCGCATCGTAGAATCCAATTGTAGGATTTTTCTAGCGCTGATCCACATGTGCTCCATATATCTTTGGACATCGTCAGGGGAATCTTTAGGAGCCAACATGGGGAAGAATGTGCTTGTGTTGTCCGCCTTAGATCACCTTGATCTGATGGAGTAGGATCTATCTCAGTCATGAGAGCGTTCATGGAGGAATGGGTTCTTTCATCCTTGAGCAAATTCCCTAGAGTTATTGTGCACAATTATTAGGGAATAGAATTGGGGTTGTGAGGCTATATATAATTGTGTTTGAGGTTATATAGTTATGAAAATAAATAAACACATTACATATTTTATTTATTTAATTAACTCTTATTTAAAACCCCCATGCCGAATCATTAATTTCTTGACATGTGTCCACGCTGATTATAATAAGTATAATATAATAAAATGATATTATTTTCTCAAAATATTGACCAAAAACTCTACACGGTGTGTATTCATTAATACACGGTGGAACTCATTTTTCATTTCCTTTCTAAAATGAAGACTCTATACATTCCCTGTATATATTGTTTTTCATTTTATTATTCCTCCATCATTTATACAATTTAGGCTTATATGAATAATTATTAAACCAGATAAAAGAATAATCTTTATTCTACTTGAGATACTTTTCTACACATAACGTGTGACCCTCTCGGTATTTTTGTCATAGGCATTATGTGGGATTGCCTAAAATCCAAGATTACAGTTTAGTAATGGGTAAAGGAAACCAAGAGAATGAAGTTGACATTGCATTGAAGTGTCACCTCATATGAACTCTTACCATGTAATTTAATAACTTTGTCTCAATATCTCGAATCAAGAGGGATACGTGAAAGTTCCATCAACCAAGGTGCTCGATTATTCATTCTTTGACTTTTTGGAATTGAAATTCACCATTACTCACTATGGACATGGATTTATTTAAGCCATATCAGTTCCATAATTTGAACTGAGATATATTCATCTATTATAGAACAAAAGGAATAAATACTTTCTCCCATTATCTATTAATGTATTATCACTCATGACGTAACCAACGTATCCTACCTCAGTGTGAACAGTGTGCCATCACTGTTTTCATCAATATAGCTAATTGTGCGAGTTGTAATAACCATTAATATTCATCTCAAATTCTAAGGACCAATACACACATCCACAGATAGGAACATCCAATGACAGTATGAAATGTGGATTTCCTACTGGCGGGTCTCATTCTTATAATAACCTCTTAGATATTACCAAGGGAGAACTCCATGAGAATGTGCCTCAATGTATTTTTGGGTCCTCTTCAATAATGACCTATATTATTTGTGTCCCTCAAATGACATCATCCAGCCATAGAATATATATTCAAGAACAGTGTTTTGTCACTTCCAGTTTCTCATCATAGTAGGGATCCACTATGACCCATTAATGCAATATCTATTCTTAGGAATTATCACATGAATTGTCACATTGAATAAAAATCAAGATGTGATAAATTATTCATTAATTAATATAGAACAATGTAGTTTGTTTTAGGCCACTAACTAAAATAGGTAGCTGGTTATGACCACTAGGTGGTGTAGGATCTTTCCTATGTATATCTAGTTGTTTATGATATGCATTTATTGTTATATATTATGTTGATCTTAACATAATTTTTTTTCTTCATTTTTAGTGTTTTTTGGGTTTCCAACATGGTATTTTTATACTCACTCCTGAATAAGCTTTTCTCTTAGATGTCATATCATATGTTGGAAATGACCTTTTTGGTTGTCTCTTGGTAAGATAGGGTTTAGGTGGAGCATTTTCTGCGGATTTTTTTGACCGAGGTGTTCACTAGAAGATTGCATTTTACAATTTTTGAAACCATTGGAATAGGTTTGAATCTTTGAAGTGTTATTTTGGGCATTAATTTGGCCCTTTTTATTAATTCATCACTTTACTATCAAACACTTCTGTGGGATATTAATTTATTATTTCATTGGTTACAGTTGTTTTACATTTCATAATTTTTTTGGATCGAAAATGTGGGTGTGTGTGTGCATAAATGTTCATTACGATAATGCCTACCAATTGTGGCATATAGCTATTATGCATGGGTCCTCCTCCCATGTCCGATTGGTGGTAGGTTTGGGATAGTCATGGGTTGACCCTCACTGGGTTAGGTTTTGACATATTATTCTAATATTATGCTCTCCCAACTTATGTTCATTTATTTCTTTATGATTAATGACTTATGAATTTCAATATTTATGTGACTACACATGATTATGATCTTTGATATGTTGGTTATGGTTTCCAAATTTCATTCTTAGGTTATTAAACCTTTATTTTCATTTTATGCTTGCATATTTTCTTTTATCACCCATACTGGGCATCTGACATCATAATCACTTTTGATTCTTTTACCCAGGTTTTAAATAATGGTTCTATTTATGGTATGGTGAAGATAACAAAAGGAAAATATATTTATGGTGGTGTTTACTATATTTCATGAATTAAAAAAATTGTCTTCCAATATTACAATGGATAGAAACTAGTATGGTCCTCAAGTGTATGTTTGTGTAATGTAATGAATGTTTATTAAAAAATATGTAATATACATGTATTAGTTGTTGAGTCTATATAATGAATACTAGAATGATATTTCCAATTGAAAATATCAAACCAAATTCAAACTACCCCATACAATGATCACAAGGATGAAGACCCTCAAAATCATCTATTAGGAAAAGATGAAAAAATTCACATGATCAATTAAGTAGCCAACCATTCCATAGGAATGTCGGTCCCATTAATCTTTAGAATCCATTACACTCATGACTAAATCCAAAATAATCTCACCAAACAACAACCCATTTTCCCTAGGGGTTCCATTTCAAAAATAAGAGACTTAACTAAATAAAACATCACATAAATGACACATGTCATCTGAAAAATAAACAAATAAAATTCAATGCTTTCACATCTAAGGGTACATACACTATAGGAAATTATTCTCTCAAACCACATAGTATTGATTCAAAATAACAGTTATTATTTAATGGTCACTAGGATCACCCACAAAATCTCTATGTCCGACATAACAAATGAATACATTATAGACCCTTGGAAAACATTCACATTTCTGTCTATGGAAACTCTCAAGGAAAAATTTAAACTAAATATTAATCTAGGGTAACTGATAATGTCACTACTAAAAGGTTTTATTCAATATTTTACATCAAATAACATTTAGGAGTAACATTTAAATGGATAATTTATATCAAATATATTTTAATAGATATAAAGGATTTTTCAAACTATACATGGATCATTATTTAGCTGATGTCTAATAAAATTATAAGATAATTCCTGAATAATTACATATAAAAATTTACATATCAAAATGTTCTCAATTATGGATTAGTAAATTAAAACATCAATCACAATCTATTGGAGAAGAAAAAAATCTTTAGGTAGAAACTATAATTTAAGATAATGAAATTATTATATGAACAGGTTCTAAATAACAAGTGAAAGGAATTTCATTTATGTAAGGAAATAAGTTATGAAACCACCTTACATTTATACAAAACACCATATTATTGGATACTAAAACATTATATAACCATCCATATTTATCAAATATATACCCAAATGGGTTTTTACTAGGTAATATAATGATTGAGTAAACGTACGATGGTCATGTCACGCCATCCTGCATTCAATTATATTAGAATCCATTCCCATTTATTTGGAAACAATGGTCAATTAATTACAATTATAATCCAATTTAATTGAAACCTATAAATATTATTTATCATTATTTTAAAACACCCATAATGTGTTCATATGATTGGTATAATATACTAAAATAGACCTCTAGTGGTTGAGTCTAGAATTAAATGATTTAGTTATTTGGGTCATCTTTCACAAATTATGAAGGTACCAACCATTATAATTTTAAATAGGGATGCCATGTAATAAAAAATCATATGAAATGGATATCATTTAAAAAAACAAATTCATTACATTAGGAAAGATTCCATCTACATTAATTAATTTGTTAATTTAAATACATAAAAACTCTCTAATAATTTATATTAAGATTAAATATAATTATATAATAAATACGTAAAGGGAAAATCTATTAAGGGCTATATAAACACCTTATTTAACCAACCACATACTCTGAATATTACTAAATGCTATTAGGTAAGTATATAATTCAATTATATAAGCCAATAAATCCCAGAAGCATGTTGTAATGATAAAAATTCTAATCACATGTTAAATTTATGTGCCAGAAATAATGCATGAAAATAGTTCCTCTCTTTTTATATTGTGAAAGGAGGTAAATTTCATATATCATTGCCAATTGGAAGTACTAATCGTCATTCATGGTGAAATAATAATAAACTTTAATAATGAACAGTACTCTCATCCTCATGAACATGATCATCCCCCTAGGGGTCGGTTGGCCATTTCTGGGAATGAGAAATTTACCAAGATATAACACATTCCTAGTGTACTGTCAACTAGAACAAAATTGTAAGATGAAGAAAATAATCACGGATACCACTTTTTGACATCCCAGACAGAGTTCAGTCAAATGTAACCAATCCAAATGGCCTTAATCACAACTCCTCAAAATCTAGAGAAAATGGACTAGTTACGAGGGTCCATTATCGTATAGTGTGAATATTATGCAATATATATTGAAGTGTATCACATTATGATGCACCCAATTTGTGTATACATTTACATATATATAATTGAAGATAAAATCATGTTTTCAGCAAATATCTATTGTTTCATGAACATATTCTTTGATTTTGGTGAATCTATTTACTTGCAAGAGCTTTCTAGATTAATACACGGATTAAGGGAAGTTTGTGAAAATTTTGAAACTACACGGTGTGTACTTTTTTACACGCCGTGTACATCCAGGTATGGAAACGGACCGAAGGAGGGAGTGCACGCCTATGTCATCAGTCAGAAGATACAAGCTGTGTGTGGAGACACTACACACCGTGTACTACTTTATAGAAGCAGTAGTTGTCGAAGAAGAGTCCGCACATCCATGTGGTCGTTGATGAAGACACAACGTGTTTGAACTTTTAAACACCGTGTCTACTATTCTAGAAGGGGCTGGCGGCCAAACAAGTGCACTACACGCTGTGTACGGTGGCGATACACGCCATGTACACACAACCACCAGGCGGCGCCATGTTCAAAAGTCAAAGACGGCATGCTCGGCCGCTTACCCGTGGAGAAATTGGTGCCAAAACATGTTGACGAAAAGTACAAGGAGTGTACTTTCTATACATGTCGTGTACTTTATTTTTCTAAAAATAGAAGCCTTGGCCTACAGAATTTAGGAGTTCATAACCATTGAGAGGATAGAGAAACTCTGCTATCGCCATTCCTGAAGCTACCAAGGTGTCGTCACTCCGTCGTTCCACCTTCTGATACTCTACCTCAACGCCTACACGATGAATCCATCAGGTATCACATGTGTCCTTTCTCTCCTAAATTTTATATGTAACTAAACCTCTCGTGTTGGGGCTGTGGATGATGGGATCATAATTTTTATATTGTTTTATATAGTTGTATTTGAATCGTTGTAATTTTTCTTACTCTTCTTAAAAAATTGTCTAATATAACTGAGAATTCTCAGCCGGACCAAGGGAAGGATTCTCAGCGATACAAAAGAAAAGTAATAGTGAAAACATCCAAGACCATTGGAAGGTTTTCACTGATTCAAATAATGGACTGGATGTAATAAATAATTACAGTCTTTGACTACTAGGCCAAGGAGTCAGCTGCTCTAATTCCAAACAAGAGGAACTGAACCAAGGAAATCTTGTAACAAAATGAAATCCTAAATGATTGAATTATTACGAACAACACAATCATTTAAACAATCTGCATAAGAAATCCTTATTCACCACAGCCCCGACTTGTCTTTTCTTTCCATTTCTAAGAACTCTTTAAATTTTCCCGTTGTTTTCTTCTAAACTATTTCCATTCTTCAAAGTAAATCAATTTAGTTTCAATCAAAACCCAAAATCAACCCAATCGTTTCTAAATTATGCATACTTAACCTAATTAAGTATTAACTCAATTAAATTCATGCACTCCACAGTTCCCTATGGATTAACCCCAAACTTATGATATACTATAGTTCTAAGAATGGGTAATTAATTTAGGACACATATAACTTCAATCAACGATAAGTGAGACCAAATTTTGGTGTCGTTGCTGGGGAACCCGTTGTGTTTTAGTTCTAAGATTTAAATAGTGTTAATAATTGATTTAAGTGAAAATAAAAAAATCAATAATTATCAACAATATCTTTTCTAATCCCATTTCAAAATTTCTTATTTATTTTTCCCTTTTATGCCTCTTTTTGTTTTTGTGTTGTGCAGAGCTTAATGTGTATGTTTAGACGTTTTACACGATCCAAAAGTGCTGAGTCTTCAGAATTAGTTCCGCTTGACCCGGAAATCGAACAGACCTTGCTTCATCGTAGGCGTACACAGACAGAAACTCACAACCGTAAACCAAAACCTATGGAAAACAAGGGAGAGGGAGAACCAGCTGTAGATGATGCAACTGAACATCAGTACCATGATCAGTAGCCTCCCACTGCAGGTCTACCAGAGCAACCTCCTGGAGCCTTCATGGAATTCTCCCAAGGGATTACCAACGACCGCCACAACAATTCTTCCCACGACAAAATTTTGCCCCTCAGGAGTAGTTTATGCAAGCTCCACCCCATCAACAAAAACCTCCAAGACATACCCTTATGAAGTATGGAATTCCATCGATTGACGGAGCTGATACGGGCATCGTACGTCCTCCGGTCCAGGCCCATCACTTAGAGATCAAGCCTGCTATCATGCAGCTGATCCAGAACACAGTCCAATTTGGGGGCCTGGCCAGTGAGGACCCGAACACCCATCTCTCCAATTTTCAGGAGATCTGCGGCACCTTTCGGTACAATGGCATGTTTGAGGACGCCATCCATATTCGCCTATTTCCCTTTTCTCCATGGGATAAGGCGAAGGACTGGATCAAGGGGCTGCCACAACGATCTATCCTCACCTGGGAAGAGCTAGCCCATGCGTTCCTGTCCAAGTACTTCCCACCATCCAAGACGGTGACACTTCGGAATGAGATCCATAACTTCCAATAGCATGACTCTGAGTCGTTGTACGAGTCCTGGGAATGCTTCAAGGAGATGTTACGAAAATTCCCCCATCACTGAATCCCACTCTGGATGCAAGTCCAGACCTTCTACGAAGGACTTACCATGAATACCAAGTCTGTGGAGGAGGCTACGGCTAGAGGTACGGTGATGCGGAAGTCCCCTGAAGTACTACTCGAACTACTGGAAGACATGTCAGCCAATAGCATCCAGTGGCACTACGAGCGGGGGAATCAAAATCAAGGTATGAACAATATTGACGATGCCACTATGTTGCCTACTCAGTTGGATGCTCTGTCCAAGAAAATCAACGCATTGAACCTCAATGGAGCATCTCAAGTTCATGCGGCACACCATCTAGCATGTGACGATTGTGGTGATAACCACATCATGGGAGAATGTATGGGTTCGACTGGAGGCCCCTCGACGAGCGAGGTGAGTTATGTTGCCCAAAATTGACGGCCCAACCAGTACCAGCAGTACCAGAACCCGGCATGGCGAGATAAACAGAACACAGGCTGGGGCCAACAACAGCAGAATCCTCAGCCCCAATGACTGCCCAACTACAACCCACCTCCATATCAGAACCAATTCCAAAGGCCGCAACAACCCCAACAGGGTCCTTTTTAGCAACAAGGGTATCAAAACCCTCGTCCACAGCAGCCACGGCAGCCACCTCCTCCACCGGCTCAACAACCACCTCAGCAGGAGAACACCTCAAGGTTAGAGGATCTGATGACTAAATTCATATCTACTGCTGAGACTCGGTTCCAGAATTAGGAAGCTTCGATTCAAGTCTTGTAGAATCATATTATCCAGCTGGCAAATCAACTCTCAGGGAGGTAGCCTGGTACACTACCAGCGAACACTGAAAAGAACCCATGGGAGGAGGCCAATGCTATCACGCTCCAGACTGGAAAAGACCTCCACCATAACCAATCAGCGTAGCAAGTTGCATCCACACCCACTGTTGAAGAAAAAGGTACCAATACCGACCCCTCCTCATCCAAAATCCCACAGAAGGAGGCTTTACAAAATAATGAAAATGACGTAATCCAGCCATTCATGCCTGCCTTACCCTTTCCGGAATGATTGAAGCAGAGGAAGCTGGACCACCAATTCAGAAAATTCATGGATGTTTTCAAGAAGCTACATATCAACATACCATTTGCGGAGGCCCTGACACAAATGCAAACATACACCAAATTCATTAATGAAATCCTCTCGAAAAAGAGGAAGATGGAGGATTTGGGCGTTATTTCACTAATTAAGGAGTGCTCTGCGGTGGTTCAACATTCCATTCCTCAAAAACACCAAGATCTAGGTAGTTTCACCATTCCTTGTACTATTGGATCCGGCGAGTTTGGGAAGGCCCTCTGTGATTTGGGGGACATCATGAACCTCATGCCCCTCGGATTTTTCAAGAATCTGGGACACCACGAGCTCAAGCCTACCAGAATTGCCCTTCAACTTGATGATTGATCCATCAAGCACCCAAAGGGACTACTAGAGGACATAATGGTCAAGGTGGGTAGGCTAATTCTCCCTGCTTATTTCATCATCCTCAACATGGGGGATGACCAAGAAGCACCTCTTATACTTGGAAGGCCTTTCTTGGCAACTCGAAATGTACTGATCGATGTGCACCAAGGGGAGATTATTTTTCAGGTAGGTGATGAAATAGTTTGCTATAACTTCCTCAAAGCCATTAAACATGCTTCCTTGTCAAAGCATGAGGACTATTAGGTAATTTCCACCATGGTTAATCATTTTAGCGACAAAGGGGATGAACTGGTATGTTCTTTTATTTCGAATAATTTAACTGATCCAGATATTCTATTTAAAGAAGCGCCAAAAGACTTGAAATTCAGAGAAGGCCAGGGCGACCACTATTGGCTTCGTGCAGTTGTTCCTGATAGTTTGGAACGTGACTAGGTGCCGCCACTTGTGACTTCGATTTTAAAGGCACCTGAACTCAAACTGAAGACTCTTCTATCTTCTCTCATGTATGGGTATTTAGGACCCAATCAAACTTTTCATGTTATACTTAATGTAGAACTATCACAGGAGCAGGAAGATGCACTTTTGCAGGTTCTCAAACAGCGGAAGCATGCTATTGGGTGGAAAATCTCTGATCTGAAGGGCATCAACCCTACCATTTGCACTCATAAGGTGCTACTTGAAGAGGGTGCCAAGCAATCTCGACAACCACAACAGCGCTTGAATCATCCCATGAAGGAAGATGTAAAGATGGATATGATCAAATTATTGGATGCAGGCATCATCTATCCCATCTCGGATAGTCTGTGGGTGAGTCCTCTCCATGTGGTACCCAAAAAGGGGGGGTATCACTGTGATTTCAAATGAAAATAATGAGCTCATCACTACACGCACTATCACGGGCTGGCGAGTCTGTGTGGATTACTGGAAGTTAAACGATGCAACAAGAAAAGATTTCATCCCCTTGCAATTCATGGATAAAATGCTAGAGAGGCTAGTAGGGCACAACATCTATTGCTACCTCGATGGGTTTTCCGGTTACAACCAAATATCCATTTCTGCAGAGGATCATGAAAAGAGCACTTCCACTTTCCCCTACGACACATTTTCTTATCGAAGGATGTATTTCAGAATGTGTAATGCGCCCGCCACCTTTCAGCGCTATATGCTGGCCATCTTCCACGACATGGCGGAATGAATCCTGGAGTGTCATTTCATGGTGAAAAGTGGCACTGTCCTTGGACACAGAATTTCAGCGAAGGGGATAGAGGTGGACCCGATGAAGATCGAGGTCATTTCACGACTACCAATACTGACTTCTGTCCATGCCATCCATAGCTTCCTGGGGCATGTATGATTTTACAAGCGGTTTGTCTGCAGCTTCTCCAAAATATCCCAACCCCTCACAAATCTTCTAACCAAGGATTCCATATTTGAGTTCGATGACCATTATGTCAGATTTTTTGAGCATCTAAATCAGTGCCTTGTGGAATCTCTAGTTATGATTTCTCCCAACTAGGATGAACAATTTGAGGTGATATGTGATGTGGGAGACTACGCAGTGGGAGCAGTCTTGGGCTAGCAACTTGACCAGATTTTCCGAGCTATCTATTATGCCAGAAGGACGCTCAACAAGTCATAGATTAACTACACCACCACAGAAAAGGAGATGATTGCAGTTGTTTTTGCATTTGACAGGTTTCGTTCATACTAAGTGTTGTCTAAAGCTATTGTTTATAATGACCATGCAGCACTAAAGTACCTACTCAACAGGAAAGACGCGAAGCCCCGATTGATCTGCTGGGTACTCCTCCTACAAGAACTCGATCTTGATATCTGAGATATGAAAGGGATTGAGAACTTCATTTCTGACCATCTCTCCCGCCTCGAGCTGACTCACTTGGATAAGGAAGAAGATCGGTAGATCAGGGTGAATTTTCCGGAAGAGAACCTCTTTTCGATCAGTGAAACACCTCGACCATGGTATGTTGATATCGCTAATTTTCTGGTTATAGGTGTCGTTCACCCCGACCTCTCCTTCCAGCAAAGGAAAAAAAATTCTCTGATTTGAAAAGGTACTTCTGGGAGGATCCTATGCTATTCTGATCCTGTGCAGATGGAGTGATCCACTGTTGCATCCCGATGAATGAAGTTCACGGTGTCCTGGAGTTCTTTCACGCCTCACCAGTAAAAGGACATCATGGCCCGGACCGTACCATAGCTAAGATCATGCAGTATGGATTTTTCTAGCCCACTATGCATAGAGATGCTCGGGCCTTTGTTTCCTATTGTGATCGACGCCAGAGGATAGGTAATGTGGGACGTATAGCCGAGATGCCTCAGCACCCCATACTGGAGGTCGATATTTTCAACGTCTGGGGAATAGATTTCATGGGTCCTTTTCCCTCATCTTTTGGGAACACTTACATCCTGGTCTGCGTCGACTACGTCTCCAAATGGGTGGAATATACTGCTATAGCTCATGACACATCCATGGTAGTCATAAATTTCATAAAGAAAAATATCTTTAGCAGGTTTGGAGTTCCACAAGTACTGATCAGCGATAGAAGGACCCACTTCAACAACACACTGATGGGAGGAATACTGTCGAAGTATAGAGTAAATCATCAGATGGGGACACCATATCATCCCATGTCTAGTGGATAGGTAGAGCTCTCCAATCGTGAGCTCAAGCAGATCCTGGAAAAAACAATGAACACTTCACGGAAGGACTGGTCCAAGAAGTTATATCATGCCTTGTGGGCATATTGTACTTCTTTCAAAACACCACTGGGAATGTCCCCAATCCGCCTCATCTATGGCAAGCCCTGCCATTTTCCAGTATAATTGGAACGCAAAGCCTACTGGGCCATCAAAGCCCTGAATTTTGATCTAAAGGCAGCTGAGGAGAAATGAAAGTTCCAACTGTCGGAACTAGATGAGATCTGATTAGAGGCATACGAGAATGCCAAGTTGTATAAGGAGAAGACAAGAGCCATTCACGACCGGATGATATCACATAAATCTTTCCAACCCGGTGATCAGGTACTTCTCTTTAATTCTCATATTCTCTTATTTCCAGGGATGTTAAAGTCACACTGGTCGGGACCATTCCATGTTATCGGCGTATTCCATCATGGAGCGGTAGAACTTTCTGGAGAAGATGGTCAACCATTCAAGGTAAACGGGCAACGCTTGAAAGCGTACCATCCTATAGATAACATGGTGGGAACATTGTCCACCATACTCCTCAGTTAAGCATGGAATGTAGGTCGAGCCAACGACCTCAAGCAAAGGCACTTCCTGGGAGGCAACCTAGAGGTTACACGCCGTTTCCCACTTATTTACACGGTGTATACTTATATTTTTAATGGGTAATATTAATAATATAAATCTAAAGTACAACAAATAAATAACTAGGGATGATGCCGGTGCTGATGGCAAAGTCACTAGAGTTCATTCGTGCCGTCCTCGGTTCAAATCCTCCCGACCTACCTTCGACACGGGGTTTGTAACACCAGATACTTTTATAAGAAATATTTTGTTTTTATGTTATATACATCAAAAAAGGAATTTATCACTACACAAAACACTATCTTGGCTTTCTTTACACGCAATCACAGCCTTCCTCGATATCTTGCGTCGTAAGCAATACCGAGTTTCACTAAACAACGATATTCTATAAAAATATTATTAAAACTAGCTGTTATGAAGAGTAATATCCACTTTTTGAAATTTTATAAATTCTATTTTTCAAAATGGACATCATTTTTGGATTCGGAATATCAAAATTAGCCTAGGGTGAATGTTTGGTATTTTTCTAAAAACGTTCAATTTTTGATGAATAGTGAAAACACTCGGTTACTATTTAAAAACCGACTTTTTATTTATATAATTATATATTTTAATTAAATTTATTTTAGGTCAAAATTGATACATAATACCTATATATGTTCAATTCAATTCATTGGAGTCGTTTTATAATAATTTTAGATATATAAAAATTTTATTGAACTTTTCACCCTCTTTTACCAACCTCCTAGGATAATTTCCAAATTTACATAAAACATTATTTTAACACTTCTATGAGTGGAATTTCAAAAATTTGAGAGACACAGTTGATGTCAGTAAGTAAAATGTGGTTCAATAAGATGAAAAATATTTTTGGTGAATAGTAACTTTATACTTTTTTTTACCGCGGTTAAAAGTAAATAGGGTAATTAAGGGTAAAAATGATATTATTATTACCCTAACACTTGTCCTAATTATATTGCATAAGTGAAATTCGACCAAAAAAAACCTTAGGAATAAAATATGACCATTTATGCTCACTTGGATTAGATTAGGACATTTATTATTAATTTATTTAAAGAAGGGTAAAAATAGTTAAAATCAAAGTTTAATAAGTAAATCATGCTTAATATAGGTTTATCCAAAAGATAAATTCTACTATAAATATTCATTAGAAATAAAAAAATATTTCCTATATAATTATATTTTATTTGTAATTTTTAGAAAATAAATAATTTAATTTATTTATGACACAATGATGATGTAGTAACTGTCTTTTTAATGAAATACTGACATAATTGATGTTATACATACCCAAATAAATATAATTTGAGACTTTTTATGTATTCCACTAATTTTCTAGGTTAATATGACATGTTAGTATTGATTTAATTAACTTTCTTCGAACTAATTATTCTGTTATTATTTTAACAAAAATCAATTACTACATAGTGTCAAAATTGACATAAAATAGTTTTTAAAACAAATATTATATTATTAATTGTTATTTTATTCATAAAAATCTAAGTTTAGGAAAAATGACTTAGATAAGGTTATATATATTAATAATAATTAACTTGGGGTTCTTTTGGCTTGTTATTGTATGTTTATTAACCATAAAGTGTAAGAACACAAAAAGACATGGTAAAAGTAAAATTATTTAACTTAAAGTTAAATCTAAATGATAAGGTTAAAATATGAACCTAAACTTGTCTAAATTCTGTTGGATTAGAAGATTTATATCTATCCCCACCTTAGCTTCTAAATAAATCAATTTGGATTTATTTAAAACCGAATTTTTATTTATAATAAAATAATATTTTTAGTTTTTCCAAAGTAGCCCCTCTCCTCCCTTGTAAAAGGGAACCTCCTCCCCCTCTTCCTCACACCATATTGAGCCTTCAAGCACGGACAACCCTGCCAATTTCACCTCTACACTTCCCTATAAATATCCTAGAGGTCCTGGTCTTCTTCAAAGACCAATCTTAGTGCCATAAAAGGATGTCTCAAAGAGGCGCTTCAAAGAAGAGGTAATGTCCGTTACCGATTCATTCAACTTTATTTCTTCTTCCACTTCTTGTTCTTTAGTTATTTCATTATGAAGTAATAACATCAATATCACTGATATACTGATATTTTATTATAAGTACGAAACAACCCTATTTCACCTTCTATCCATCCTATGGAAAATGAAATCACCGCACATGCGTACGTACAGAATACCGTCTCCACGCCGTGGTGTAATCTATTTTCCACCACCACCTTACATGGATGGGTATAATGGTGTAAATAATTACTATAAATTATTATTTTAATGTGATATTGATTCTGAAATAGTATACATACTCTTCATTACAATTCCACGATCATGGGAATGATATCATCGCTCGTGCGTACGTACAGAATACCGTCTCCACAATGTGATGTGACTCGTTCTACATGGTCTTCACTGCATAATGATTATATAAATTAACTGAATGAATGAATATGATATATATTACACTAATACCATTCTGGAAATGAGGTATCTATAACCTAGAAATAAAAATAAGAATTTATTTGATTAACACGCATAAGAACAAAAAGTAATAAACACCGGAATAACAAGTAGTAATGAAATATTACTAATAAGAAGCTAATAATATGACCAAATATGATATCATAAAAATATTTATGATTTAGGAATATGTCAATAACATTATTTAAATCATTATAAAGGAGGTTCGGACACTTATGAAGCAAATCGGACCTAAGGTAAAGGAAAATATCACATTCTCATTTTATCCAAGATTGTTTATACTTTTGTATTTACTGGGGTGTATTTTATCATCCACATCCATGTTTCCTAAATATGTAATACTATTTCTATCCACCTACAATTTTTTAAATCCAATTTTACCCTTCGGTGAGTATTTAGTAAAAGATATGAAAGTAATCTTTTGTTATTTTCCGTACCAGATACTTTTTGACTTTTCCGACAAAAGTAAGAGAAGAATGTTTTTTTAACTTATAAGGCATGAATGGATTTTTAAAACATTATTTCCAAGAAGCTTCCTTTACAAGTTTTCATGTTTATTTTTAATCAAATTCTTTTAGTATAAAATTTTATGACATGTTAAGAAAGGAAAAATGTTTTTATAGTAGAAAGGATATTTTTATCAAGAATGGAGTTCAAGTGTTTTGTCAAAATTATTTTCCATCAAAGATAATATTGGGTTCTGTTTCTATCCCTATTATTACAATGATTTTATTATATTGTGATGGAATTGTTTTTATGAATTCTTTTCTCCTATATGAATTGTTTTATGATGTCACAATATTTAAGAATCCCATTTTTATTACACGGGATATGCAATGATGTATGATTTATGATTTTGTGGCACACATAAGAATGGTTTCATTATGAGATGGGTGGGACATATATCTCCCACCAATGCATTGGGTAAAGATTTTATAGCTCATGAGATAGACATGGAAAGAACGGCAGGTTAAATCGGTTCAGTGAAACAGTACTAAAACGAGGAGTGAACACGGTTCAGAAATGGACTTTGTCCACTAAGATAGTCTTGGCAATGAGTCTTGACTAATAAGAAATGATTCTCTATGATTATGTCTGTATGCCGCATAGTTTCATGTTTTATGTAATATTTATTGGGATTAAATTTCACTACTATGATTTATCACATGTTATGAAATTATGATCTCTTTTGCAGGTTAAGATTTCCAAAAGTTATGTTCTTATGTATATGATGTGATTGATATTTCATTTGTTTACCCTTACTTAGAATTTGAGCTCACCCTTTTGTATGTTTTATTTCCCCAGGTCAGGAAGAAGGTTATCAAGTTGGATATGCCAAAAGGGACTCTAGATATGATGAAATAAATGTGAGGCAAAGTTGATGCTTTATGAACCAGTTGTTTTATGTTTCCCAGTTTCTAAAGACTCTATAACTATACGGTCCTTTCCTGGTTTTGTTATATGTTGTAATAAGTGTTCTTCAATTCTGATGTAATAACAATGTATGTAAAGTATGGGTCGTTATAGTTGGTATCAGATGAATGGTATAGTCATCCTTTGGAAAATAGGATGTGAATTCCATAGTAAGAACCCTAAGGATAAGTCTATGCATAGAACACAATCATAATGTTTTAGAAATTTCCATGAATAACCTCGGATAAGACCTTAAGTGTGAAATTTTATTCTTGATTATGTGGTTTTCCTATTATAACTAGTGTTTCTCACACTGTTCTTCTTGGTTTTAGTCAATGGTTGGAACCCGAAGGAACCATGTTAATGCGGAATGCAACGGGAAATGCAATGATTTCCCCCCTAAGCAACCAAACATTATGGGAGATGGCATGAAAAATCTTGTATCCTTGCTCACACAAATTTCTCAAGCTATGAATCATACATGACTTATAAATGAGCAAAGGAAGTAGAAACATTCGGTCGAATCCTTCATGAGGCAGTGCCCACCTTCATTCAGCGGGTCTTCTGTTCCATTAGTGGCTGAACAATGGATCAGTACCACTAAAAAGAAATTTTCAGTTCTTCAATGTTCTGAACATGATAAAGTCATCTTAGCAGTGTATCGTTTGGAAGTTGATGCTGATCAATGGTGTAATCTTATCAAGAATACGAGGCAAGAGATGAAATTGAGTCCATGGAATGGGACGAGTTCATGAAATTATTTTTCAATAAGTAATTCCATTGTATTTTTCGAACAAAGATAGAGAAAGAGTTTCTTGAACTGATGAAAAAGGATGATGAATCTGTTGGTACCTATGAAGAAAATTTTACAAGACTTGGAAGGTACGCTTCTGGTATTATTATCCAACCTGAGAGTAAGATCAATCGATTATTTAGTGGCATAAAACCAAGTCTTCGAAGGGCCTTATCCATAAGGGACTTCAATAGCTACGAGGAAATCGTTCGATGTGCTCTCAATTTTGAGATGGAGATTGGAGTAACCCATCAATCATATGGGTTTTATAAAAAGAGGAAAATGGAATTCAAAGGAAAATATAAAGACAACACTGAAAAGAAGATGATCTTTCCCTTATGCTCAAAGTGTGGAAAGAAATATGGAGGGAGTTTTCTTAAAGGGACAAGTAAATGTTTTAAATGTGGAAAGGAAGGTCATCAGGCATTTGAATGCCGCAATAATGGGAAGAAGATTCCTAATGATGAAAACAAAGGATGGGATACACAGAATGAACCTACTACACTTCAATTTTTCAAGTACAAGGAGATGGGGCGTTATGCCAATCAATGCCCAAATCCAAGGGTTGATGATGATGGTCGACGTCAACAAACTTTTAAGGATAAAGACAAAGGAATGTCACATGCAATTTCTATCAGCGATGTGGAGTACGATAACGATGTGGTAAAAGGTAAACATACCATCCACACTAAAATAGAAAATTTTTTATTTGATTCTGGATCCACCCAATCTTTTATTTAATAAGAATTATCTAAGTTTATCACCGTATTACCTCAACAATTAGATGTTGAGTTAGCTGTGACAACCCCTAATGGCACAACAGTCGCATCAAAAGTTTATAATTCTTCTCCGATTGATGTTTGTGGGAAAGTGCTTCCTGCAAATCTTGTGATCCTTCCTATAGTGGAATTTGATGTGATTTATGGCATGGATTTGCTTTCTTTATATTGAGATCATATCAATTGCCAAAGAAGGGAAGTCACATTTCATATTCCAGATCAATCTATGATCGTCTATCAATGCAAGGACGAACATAACCTTCCAATGGAAATTTATTCCATCTTATGGGTCTTGATTCTACTAAATGAAGGTTATTTATCTCAAATGGTTGGTGAGAAACTCACGATTAAGAATATGCCCATTGTACAGAAGTTTGACGATGTCTTTCCAGAGGAATTTCCGGGTCTTCCACCAAATCGTGAAGTTTAGTTTTCAATAGAAATCATACCGGATGCTTTACCTATTTCAATGACACCTTATAGAATGTCCCCAATTGAGTTGCAGGAATTGAAGAAACAACTCCAATATAATCTTGATAAGTGGTTCATACGCCCTAGTGCATCACCTTGGATAGCACTTGTTCTGTTTGTTAAGAAGAAAGGTGGATCAATGAGACTCTTTATTGATTATCAAGAACATAACAAGATCACTATCAAGATAAAATATCCTCTCCCACGCATTGATGACTTATTTGACCAACTAAACGGAGCTCAATAATTTTATAAGATTGATCTTCATTCAGGGTATCATCAATTAAGGGTCAAAAGGGAGGATATACCAAATATGACTTTCCGTACAAGGTATGGACACTATGAATTTATAGTGATGGCATTTTTTCTTACTAATTCCCCTGTTATCTTCACGGATATGATGAATAGAGTCTTTAGAGACTATCTTGATCAGTTTGTGGAAGTCTTTATAGACGATATTCTTGTATATTCAAAGAGAAAGGATGAACATGAAGATCACTTGAGAATTATATTGAAGACCCTGAGAAAAGAGAAGCTTTATTCCAAATTTACCAAGTGTGAATTTTGGCTTCAAAAAGTTGCATTTTTGGGTCACATAATCTCAAAAGAGGGGATATCTGTTGATCCATAAAAAACAGAGGTTATCGAAAGATGGTCGAGACCAACAACAAGTAACTGAGATCTGATTTTTTCTTGGTTTGGCTGGATATTATCGACGTTTTGTGAAATATTTTTCACGATTATCTAATCCAATCACCAAGTTGACTCGGAAAGGAGTTATGATTTTTTGGATGGAGGAATGTGAAGAGAATTTCAAGGAGTTGAAAAGAAGGTTATCCAGTGCACCTGTGCTCACACTACCTTGTAGTGGAGAAAGGATTGTGATCTACAGTGATGCATCCAAGAAGGGATTGGGGTGTGTTCTTATGAAAATTGATATGGTGGTAGCTTATGCCTCACGACAGTTGAAAATACATGAGAAAAATTACCTAACTCATGATTTGGAGTTATCTGCGGTAATCTTTGCAATAATGAATTAGAGCCATTATCTTTATGGAGAAAGGTGTGAAATTTATACAGATCATAAACGTTTAATGTATATTTTCACACAAAAGGAGATGAATATGCGCCAAATAAGATGGTTGGAGCTGATTAAGGATTACGACTGCTCAATTCATTACCACCCTGGGAAAGAAAACAAGGTGGAAGATGCATTAAGTCGACAAGACCATGCCTATTTGTCCATGATGAGGATCACAAAAGATCCAATATTTATGGATTTACAAAGTATAGATCCTGGAATTATAATGGAAGGGGAAAAATATTATCTTTCTCAAATGAATGATCAACCATCTATACATGTGAAGATTAAAGAGGCACAAAAAGAAGATGTAGAGTTACAAAAGAAGGTGAAAATTGTTCCTGAATTCAACCGTTATTGTGATGGGATAATAAAGTTCAAGAATCCGGTTTCTGTTCCTCCCATCCCCGAATTAAAGAAGGAGCTGATGGATGAGGCTCATAGTTCTTCATTCTCTATTCATCCTGGAAGCACGAAGATGTATGGGGACATGAAAGAGTACTTTTGGTGGGATGTCATGAAAAGAGATGTTGCGGAATATGTCTCTCGATGCTTGGTTTTTCAGTAAGTTAATGCTGAGAGAATGAAGTCTAAGGGGATGTTACAACCATTACCCATACCCGAAGGGAAATGGGAAAACATATCTATGGACTTTGTCACCGGACTTCCTAAAACATCCAAAGGAAATAATGCTATCTGGGTTATAGTTGATCGTTTTACAAAGTCTGCACACTTCATTGATATTAGAGAGGATTTATATCTAGATCAGCTTTCCAGGATATATGTAAAGGAAGTGGTAAGATTGCATGGAGTACCACTTTCTATTATATCTGATTGGGATTCGAGGTTTACCTCAAAGTTCTAGCAAAGTCTCCAGCATACTCTGGATACAGAGTTGATTTTTAGCACTGCTTATCATCCTCAGATAGACGGTCAGTCTGAGAGAACAATTCAAAATCTAGAATATATGTTGAGAGCTTTCTCTATGGATTTCAAAGGTGGTCGGGATCAACACCTAACTTTGGTGGAATTTTCATATAATAAGAGCTTTCACTCCAGTATTCAGATGGCTTCTTATGAAGCTCTCTATGGAAAGAAATGCAGGACTCCAACTTGGTGGGATGAAGTTGGGGAAAGAAAGCTATTAGGACCTGATCTTGTTGTTGAGATGGCAGAAAAAGTCCGATCCATTCAACAACACATAAGAGCAGCTCAGAGTCGACAAAAAAGTTATGCCGACAACTGAAGAAAAGACCTAGAGTTTGAAGTAGGTGATAAATTGTTCTTAAGAATATCTCCCTGGCAGAGGGTAATGAGATTTGGAATGATGGGGAAGTTGAGGCCTAGATATATCGGTCCTTTTGAAATACTGGATCGTGTTGGAAAGGTAGCTTACCGATTGGCACTTCCACCAAATTTCTCTCAAGTTCACAATGTGTTACATGTATCTCTCCTGAGAAAGTACAAACCAGATCCTTCACATGTACTCATCTCAGAAGTTGTACAACTTGAGAAAGATCTTTCTTATGAAGAACAGCCGATAAAGATTCTGGATCGAAGCGAAAAAGTCTTATAAAACAAGACCACTTTATTGGTGAGAGTTATATGGAGGAAATACCAATTAGAATAAGCTACATGGGAGCTTGAGGATATTATGAGGGAGAGGTATCCTCATTTGTTTATTACAAAGTGATGAATTTCGAGGGTGAAATTCATTTTAAGGGGGGTAGAATGTTACACCCGGGAATTTTATAAGAAATATTTTGTTTTTATGTTATATACATCATCAAAGGAATCTATCACTACACACAACACTTGCATGTCTTTCTTTACACGCAATCGTGGCCTTCCCCAACAGCTTGCGTCGTACGCAATACTGAGTTTCACTAAACAACAATATGCTATTAAAATATTATTAAAACTAGTCGTTATGAATTGTAATAACCACTTTTTAAAATTTTATAAATTTTAAAATTCAAAATGGACTTCATTTTTGGATTCGGAAGATCAAAATTGGCCTAGGGTGAAATTTTTTTATTTTTCTAAAAACATTCAATTTTTTATAAATAGTGAAAACACTGGGTTACTATTTAAAAACCGACTTTTTATTTAAATAATTATTTATTTTAATTAAATATATTTTAGCTCAAAATTGTTACATAATACCTATATAAGTTCAATGCAATTAATTGGAGTCATTTTATAATAATTTTAGATATATAAAAATTTTATTGAACTTTTCACCGTCTTTTACCCACCTCCTAGGAGAATTTGAAAATTTACATAAAACATAAATTTACCACTTCTGTGAGTGGAATTTCAAAAATCCGAGAGACATGGTTTTTGTCAGTAAGTAAAATGTGCTTCAATGAGATGAAAATAATTTTTGGTGATTAGTAACTTTTTACATTTTTTAACCACGATTAAAAGTAAATAGGGTAATTAAGGGTAAAAATGATATTATTATTACCCTAACACATGTCATAATTCTATTGGATAAGTGTAATTCGACCAAAAACAACATTAGGAATAAAATATGACCATTTAGGCCCACATGGATTAGATTAGGACATTTATTATTAATTTATTTATAGAAGGATTAAAATAGTTAAAATAAATATTTAATAAGTAAATCATTTTTAATATAGGGTTATACAAAAGAAAAATTCTACTATAAATATTCATTAGAAATCTAAAAATATCTCCTCATAATTATATTTTATTTTTAATTTTTATACCTTAAATAATTAAATTTATTTATGACCCAATGATGATACATTAATTATCTTATTAATGAAATATTGACATAATTGATGTTATAAATACCCAAATAAATGTAATTTGATACTTTTTATGAATTACACTAATTTTATAGGTTAATATGACATGTTAGTATTGATTTAATTAAGTTTTTTCGAACTAATCATTCTGTTATTATTTTTACAAAAATCAATTACTAAATAGTGTCAAAATTGACATAAAATAGTTTTTAAAACAAATATTATATTATTAATTGTTATATTATTCCTAAAAATATATGGTTCAGAAAAATGACTTATATAAGGTTATATATATTAATAATAAACAACTTCGGGTTCGTTTATCTTGTTATAGTAAGATTATTAACCTTATATTGTAATAACACAAAAAGACACGATAAAAATAAAATTATTTAACTTAAAGTTAAATCTAAATGATAAGGATAAAATAGGAACCTAAACTTGTCTAAATTCTAGTGGATGAGTTTATTGCGACCCATCCCCACCTTAGCTTAGAAATAAATCAATTTGGAGATATTTAAAACCTAATTTGGCTTTATAATAAAATAATATTTTTAGTTTTTCCAAAGGAGCCCCTCTCCTCCCATATAAAACGGCACCTCCTCCCCCTGTTCCTCACACCAAATTGAGCCTTAAATATTTTCCAACCCCTGCCAATTTATCATCTCCACTTCCATATAAATATCCCAGAGGTCTTGGTCTTCATAAAAGTCCAATCTTAGTTCCCTAAAAGGAGGTCTCAAAGAGGCCCTTCAAAGAAGAGGTAATGTCCGTTACCGATTCTTTCAACTTTATTTATTCTTCCACTTCTTCTTCTTTAGTTGTTTAATTATGAAATAATAACATCAGTATCACTCATATACTGATATGTTATTATAATTATGAAACAACCATATTTCACCATCGATCCATCCTATGGAAAATGAAATCACCGCGCGTACTTACGTACGTAATACCGTCTCCACGCCATGGTGTAATCTATTTTCTACCGACACCTAACATGGATGGATATAATGGTGTAAATAATAACTATAAATTATTATTGTAAAGTGATATTTATTATTAAATAGTATACATACACTCCATTACAATTCCACGATCATGGGAACGATATCATCGCTCGTGCGTACGTACGGAATACCGTCTCGACGATGTGTTGTGACTCGTTATACATGATATTCATTGAATATTGATTTCATAAATGAATTGAAAGAATGAATATTATATATATTACACTAATACCGTTCTAGAAATTAGGTATCTATAACCTAAAAAGAAAAATAAGAATTTATTCGAGAAAACACGCATAAGAACAAAAAGTAATAAACACACGAATAACAAGTAGTATTGAAATATTACTAATAAGAATCTATGAATATGACCATATATGATATCATAAAAATAATTATGATTCTGGAATAAGTCAATAACATTATTTAAATCATTATACAGGAGTTTTGGACACTTACGAAGAAAATCGGACCTACGGTAAGGGAAGATATCACAATCTCATTTTATCCATGATTGTTTATACTTTGGTATGTACTGGGGTGTATTTTATCATCCAAATCCATGTTTCCTCAATATGTAATATTATTTCCATCCACATACAATTTTTCAAATCCAATTTTACCCTTCGGTGAGTTTTTAGTAAAAGATATCAAAGGAATCTTTTGTCATTTTTCGTACGAGGTACTTTTTGACTTTTCCGACAAAAGTACGAGAAGAAAGTTTTTTAACGTATATGGAATGAATTGATTTTTAAAACATTATTTCCAAGAAGCTTAATTTACAAGTTTTCAAGTTTATTATTAATCAACTTCTTTTAGTTTAAAATTGTATTACATGTTAAGAAAGGAAAAATGTTTTTAATGTAGAAAGGACATTTTCCTCAATAATGGAGTTCAAGTGTTTTATCAAAATTATTTTCCATATAAGATAATATTGGGTTCTTTTTCTATACCTATTATTACATTGATTTTATTATGTTGTGATGAAATTATTTTTATTAATTCGTTTGTCCTATATGAATTGTTTTATGATGTCACGATGTTTAGGAATCCCATTTTTATTACATGGGTTATGCAATGATGTATGATTTATGATTTTGTGGCACACATAATAATGGTATCATTATGATATGGGTGAGACCTATATCTCCCTCCAATGCATTGGGTAAAGATTATATATCTCATGAGATAGACATGGCTGGAACGGCATGTTAAACCGGTTCAGTGAAACAGGACTGAAACGAGGAGTGAACTCGGTTCAAAAATGGACTTTGTCCACTACGATAGTCTGGGAAATGAGTCTTGACTAATAAGAAATGATTCTATATGATTATGTGTGTATGAAAAAAAGTTTCATGTTTTATGTTATGATTATTGGGATTACATTTCACTACTATGATTTATCCCATGTTATGAAATCATGATCTCTTTTGTAGGTTATGATTTCCAAAAGATATGTTCTTATGTATATGATGTGATTGATATTTCTATTGTTTATCCTAACTGGGCATTTGAGCTCACCCTTTTGTATGTTTTATTTCCCCAGGTTAGGAAGAAGGTTATTGAGTAGGATATGCCAAAAGGGACTCTAGATATGATGAAATAAATGTGAGGCAAAGTAGATGCTTTATGAACCCGTTGTCTTATGTTTCCCAGTTTCTAAAGACTCTATACCTATACGGTCCATTCTTGGTTTTGTTATATTTTGTAATAAGTGTTCTTCAATTCTGATTTAATAACAATGTATGTAAAGTATGGGTCTTTATAGTTGGTATCAGAGGAAAGGTATAGACAACCTTTGGAAACTTTGATGTGAAAGCCTTAGTAAGAACACTAAGGATATGTCCAAGCATATAAGACAATAATAGTGTTTTAGAAATGGCCATGATAAACTAGGATAAGACCTTAAGTGTAAAATTTTATTCTTGATTATGTGGTTTTCCTTTTATAATTAGTGTTGCTCACACTATTCTTCTTGGTTTTAGCCAATGGCTGGAACCTGAAAGAACCCTGTTAATGCGGAATGCGACGGTAAATGCAATTATTGTCCCCCTAAGCAACCAAACGTTATGGGAGATGGAATGAAAAATCGTGTACCCATGATCACACATCATTCTGAAGCTATGAATCATGCAGGACTTCCAAATGAGAAAATGAAGGAGCAAAATTTTGTCGAATCCTTCATGATGCAGCGTCCACCTTCGTTCAGCGGGTCTTCTAATCCATTAGTGGCTGAACAATGGATCAGTACCACTGAAAAGATTTTTTCAGTTCTTCAATGTTCTGAACATGATAAAGTCATCCTAGCAGTGTATCGTTTGGAAGTTTATGCTGATCAATGGTGTAATCTTATCAGGAATATGAGGCAAAGAGATTAAATTGAGTCCATGGAATGGGATGAGTTCAAGAACTTATTTTTCAATAAGTACTTCCCACGTATTCTTCGAACAAAGATGGAGAAAGTGTTTCTTGAACTGAAGAAAAATGATGATGAATCTGTTGGTACCTATGAAGAAACTTTTTACAAGACATGCAAGGTATGCTTTTGGTATTAGTATCCAACCTGAGAGTAAGATCGATCGATTTTTTACTGGCTTAAAACCAAGTATTCAAAGGGCCTTTTCCATAAAGGACTTCAATAGCTATGAGGAAATCGTTCATTGTGCTCTCAATGTTGAGATGGAGATTGGAGTAACCCATCTGTCATATGGGTTTGATAAGAACAGGAACGTGGAATTCATAGGAAAATCTAAAGAGCACACTGAAAATAAGATGAGCTTTCCCTTATGCTCATAGTGTGGAAAGAAACATGGATGGAGTTGTCTTAAATGGACAAGTAAATTTTTCAAATGTGGAAAGGAATTTCATCGGGCATTTGAATGCTGCAATGACGGGAAGAAGATGTCTAATGATGAAAACAAAGGAAGTGATACACAGAATGGACCTACAACACTTCAATGTTTCAAGTGCAGGGAGATGGGTCATTATGCCAATCAATTCCCAAATCCAAGGGTTGATGATGATGGTCGACGTCAAAAAACTTTTAAGGCCAATGACAAAGGAAAGTCACATGCAATTTCTATCAGCGATGTGGAGTATGATAACGATGTGGTAAAAGGTACACTTACCATCCACTCTAAAGTATAAAATGTTTTATTTGATTCTGGATCCACCAACTCTTTTATTTATGAATAATTTTTTAAGGGTATCACCGTATAACCTCAACAATTAGATGTTGAGTTAGCTGTGACAACCCCTAATGGAACAACAGTCGCATTAAAAGTTTATAATTCTTCTCTGATTAAAGTTTGTGGGAAAGTGTTTCCTACAAATCTTGTGATCCTTCCTATAGTGGAATGTGATGTGATTCATGTCATGGATTGGATTTGTTTATATGGAGCTCATATCAATTTCCAAAGAAGGGAAGTCACATTTCATATTCCAGGTCAGTCTATGATCGTCTATCGATGCAAGGATGAACATAAACTTCCAGTGGAAATTTCTTCCATCATATGTGTCTTGATTCCACTAAATGAAGGTTATTTATCTCAAATGGTTGGTGAGAAACTCACGATTAAGAATATGCCCATTGTACGAGAGTTTGCCGATGTATTTCTGGAGGAATTGTCAGGTCTTCCACCAAATCGTGAAGTTGAGTTTTCAATAGAACTCATACTGGGTGCTTTACCTATTTCAATGACACCTTATAGAATGGAACCAATTGAGTTTTCGGAATTGAAGAAGCAACTCCAAGGGAATTTGATAAGGGGTTCATATGCCCTAGTGCGTCACCTTGGGGAGCACTTGTTCTGTTTGTTAAGAAAAAGATGGATCAATGAGACTCTACATTAATTATCGATAACTTAACAAGATCACTATCAAGAAAAAATATCCTCTCCCACGCATTGATGACTTATTTTACCAACTACGCGGAGCTCAATACATTTCCAAGATTGATATTCATTCAGGGAATCATCAATTAAGGGTCAAAATGGATGATATACCAAAGACGGCTTTCCATACAAGGTATGGACACTATGAATTTATACTGATGCCTTTTGGTATTACTAATGCCCCTGCTATCTTCATAGATCTGAAGAATAGAGTCTTTAGAGACTATCTTGATCAGTTTGTGGTAGTCTTTATAGACAATATTCTTGTATATTCAAAGAGAAAGGAAGAACATGAAGATCACTTGAGAATTATATTGAAGACCCTGAGAAAAGAGAAGCTTTATGCCAAATTTACCAAGTGTGAATTTTGGATTCAAAAAGTTGCATTTTTGGGTCACATAATCTCAAAAGAGGGGATATCTATGGATCCAGAAAAAACAGAGGTTAACGAAAGATAGTCAAGGCCAACAACAGTAACTGAGATCTGATGATTTCTTGGTTTTGCTGGATATTATCAATGTTTTGTGAAAGATTTTTCACGATTATATAATCCACTCACCAAGTCGACTCGGAAAGGAGTTACGTTTGTTTGGATGGAGGAATGTGAATAGAATTTCAAGGAGTTGAAAAGAAGGTTATCCAGTGCACCTGTGCTCACACTGCCTTGTAGTGGAGAAAGGTTTGTGATCTACAGTGATGCATCCAAGAAGGGATTGGGGTGTGTTCTTATGCAAAATGATATGGTGATAGCTTATGCCTCACGACAGTTGAAAATCCATGAGCAAAATTACCCAACTCATGATTTGGAGTTAGCTGCGGTAATATTTGCATTAATGATTTGGAGGAATTATCTTTATGGAGAAAGGTGTGACATTTATACTGATCATAAAAGTTAAAAGTATATTTTCACACAAAAGGTGCTGAATATGCACCAAAGAAGATGGTCGGAGCTGATTAAGGATTACGACTGCTCAATTCATTACCACACTGGGAAAGAAAACAAGGTGGCAGATGAATTAAGTCGACAATACCATGATAGTTTATCCATGATGATGATAAAAAAAGATCCAATATTTATGGATTTACAATGGATGGATCTTGGAATTATAATGGAAGGGGAAAAATATTATCTTTCACAAATGAATATTAAAATATATATACATGTGAAGATTAACGAGGCGCAAAAAAAAGATGTAGAGTTACAAAAGAAGGTGAGAAATGTTCCTGAAATCAACCTTTGTTGTGACGGGATAGTAAAGTTCAGGAATCAGTTT
The DNA here is from genome assembly GCA_963277665.1 of Viscum album. Classification (NCBI taxonomy): domain Eukaryota; kingdom Viridiplantae; phylum Streptophyta; class Magnoliopsida; order Santalales; family Viscaceae; genus Viscum; species Viscum album. The sequence goes on from OY728148.1 coordinate 912,711,781, forward strand.
TGTGTTCCTCCCATCCTCGAATTAATGAAGGAGATGTTGGATGAGGCTCATAGTTCTTCATTCTCTATTCATCCTGGAAGCACAGAGATGTCTACAGACCTGAAAGAGTACTTCTGGTGGGATGGCATGATAAGAGATGTTGCTGAATATGTTTCTCGATGCTTGGTTTGTCAGCAAGTTAATACTGAGAGACAGATGTCTAAGGGGATGTTACAACCATTACCCATACCCGAATGGAAATGGGAAAACATCACTATGGACTTTGTCACCGGACTTCCTAAAACATCCAAAGGCATTAATGCTATCTGGGTCACAGTTGATCGTCTTACAAAGTCTTCACACTTCATTGCTATTAGGGAGGATTTCTCTCTGGATCAGCTTGCTAGGATATATGTAAAGAAAGTGGTAAGATTGCATGGAGTACCAAATTATATTATATCTGATCGGGATCCGAGGTTTACCTCAAAGTTCTGGAAAAGTCTTCAGCATACTCTGGATACAGAGTTGAGTTTCAGCACTGCTTATCATCCTCAGACAGAAGGTCAGTATGAGAGAACAATTAAAACTCTAGAAGATATTTTGAGAGCATTCTCTATGGATTTCAAAGGTGGTTGGGATCAACACCTACCTTTGGTGGAATTTTCTTATAAAAATATATTTCACTTTAGTTTTCAAAAGGCTCCTTATGAAGCTCTCTATGGAAAAAATGCAGGACTCCAACTTGCTGAGATGAAGTTGGGGAAATAAAGCTATTAGGACATGATCTTGTTGATGAGATGGTAGAAAAGGTCCAATATATTCAACAACACAGATGAGAATCTCAGAGTCGACAAAAACGTTATGCAAACAATTGAAGAAAATACCTAGAGTTTTAAGTAGGTGATAAAGTGTTCTTACAAATATCTCCCTGGAAGAGGGTCATGAGATTTGGAAAGAAGGGGAATTTGAGCCCTAGATATATCGGTCCTTTCGAAATACTGGATCGTGTTGGAAAGGTAGCATACTGATTGGAGCTTCCACCAAATCTCTCTCAAGTTCACGATATGTTCCATGTATCTCTCCTGAGAAAGTACATACATGATTCTTAACATATACTCAGTTCAAAAGATGTACCGCTGGAGCAAGATCTTTCTTATGAAGAATAGCCGATAGAGATTCTGGATCGTAGAAAAAAAGTACTACGAAACAAGACCACTTGATTGGTGAATGTTTGATGGAGGAACCAACAATTAGAAGAAGCTACATGGGATCTCGAGGATATGATGAGGGAGAGGTATCCTAATCTGTTTATTACAACGTGACGAATTTCGAGGGCGAAATTCATTTTAAGGGGGGTAGAATGTAACACCTGAGACTTTTATAAGAAATATTTTTTTATGTTATATACATCATCAAAGAAATCTATCACTACACACAACACTAGCTTGGAATTCTTTACACGCAATCGCAACCTTCATCGATAGCTTGCGTCGTACGCAATACCGAGTTTCACTAAACAACGATATGCTATTAAAATATTATTAAAACTAGCCGTTATGAATATAAATAACAACTTTTTGAAATTTTATAAATTATATTTTTCAAAATGGACTTCATTTTTGGATTCAGAATATCGAAATTATCCTGGGGTGAAATTTTGGTATTTTTCTAAAAACTTTCGATTTTTGATGAATAGTGAAAACACTGGGTTAATATTTAAAAACTGACTTTTTATTTAAATAATTATTTATATTAATTAAATTTATTTTAGGTAAAAATTGATACATAATACCTATATAAGTTTAATTCAATTCATTGGAGTCATTTTATAATAATTTTAGATATATAAAAATTTTATTGAACTTTTCACCGTCTTTTACCCACCTCCTAGGAGATTTTACAAATTTATATAAAACATAATTTTACCACTTATATGAGTGAAATTCCAAAAATCTGAAAGACACGGTTTATGTCAGTATGTAAAATTTGGTTCAATGAGATGAAAATAATTTTTGGTGAATAGTAACTTTTTACTTTTTTTAACCACGGTTAAAAGTAAATAGGGTAATTAAGGGTAAAAAAGACATTATTATTACCCTAAAACATGTCCTAATTCTATTGGATAAGAGTAATTCGACCAAAAAACAACCATAGGAATAATATATGACCATTTAGGCCCACATGGATTAGATTAGGACATTTATTATTAATTTATTTAAAGAAGGGTTAAAATAGTTAAAATCAAAGTTTAATAATTAAATCATTTTTAATATTGGGTTATAAAAAAGATAAATTCGACTATAAATATTCATTAGAAAGTTAAAAATATTTCCAAGATATTTATATTTATATTTTAATTTTTATACCTTAAATAATTTAATTTATTTATGACACAATGATGATGAAATGATTATCTTTTTAATGATATATTGATATAATTGATGTTATAAAAACCCAAATAAATGTAATTTGAGCCTATTTATATATTAAACTAATTTTATAGGTTAATATGACATGTTAGTATTGATTTAATTATCTTTTATCGAACTAATCATTCTGTTATGATTTTCACAAAAATCAATTACTAAATAGTTTCAAAATTGACATAAAATAGTTTTTAAAAAAATATTATATTATTAATTGTTATTTTTTTCCTAAAAATCTATGTTTCGGAAAAATGACTTAGATAAGATTATATATATTAATAATAAACAACTTGGGGTTTGTTTGGCTTGTTATAGTATGTTTATTAACCTTATAGTGTAAGAGCATAAAAAGGCATGGTAAAAGTAAAATTATTTAACTTAAAGTTAAATCTAAATGATAAGGTTAAAATAGGAACCTAAACTTGTCTAAATTATATTTTATTAGAGGATTTAGACCCATCCCCACCTTAGCTTAAAAATAAATAAATTTGGAGCTATTTAAAACCGAATTTGGCTTTATAATAATATAATATTTTAAGTGTTTCCAAAGGAGCCCCTCTCCTCCCTTATAAAAGGGAACCTCCTCCCCCTCTTCCTCACAACACTTTGAGCCTTCATGATCGGTCAACCCCTGCTACTTTGTACTCTACACTTCCATAGAAATATCCTAGATGTCTTGGTCTTCATAAAAGACCAATCTTAGTGCCCTAAAAGGAGGTCTCAAAGACGCGCTTCAAAGAAGAAGAAATGTCTGTTACCGATTCATTCAACTTTATTTCTTCTTCCACTTCTTCTTCATTAGTTGTTTCATTATGAAGTAATAACATCAGTATTAGTAATATTATGATATTTTATTATATGTATGAAACAACCCTATTTCACCATCTATCCATCCTACGGAAAACGAAATCACCGCACGTGCGTACGTACGGAATACCGTCTCCACACCGTGGTGTAATCTATTTTCCACCACCACCTTACATTGATGGGTTTAATGGTGTAAATAATAACTATAAATTATTATTTTAAAGTGATATTGATTCTGAAATATTATACATACACTCCATTACAATTCCATGATCATGGTAACGATATCATCGCTCGTGCGTACGTACGGAATACCGTCACCACAATGTGATGCGACTCGTTCTACATGATCTTCATTGCATAATGATTATATAAATGAATTGAATGAATGAATATGATATATATTACACTAATACCATTCTGGAAATGAGGTATCTATAACCTAAAAATAAATATAAGAATTTATTCGACAAAACACGCATAAGAACAAAAAGTAATAAACACCCGAATAACAAGTAGTAATGAAATATTACTAATAAGAAGCTAAGGATATGATCATATATGATATAATAAAAATATGTATGATTCTGGAATAAGTCAATAACATTATTTAAATCATTATACAGGAGGTTTGGACACTTATGAAAAAAATCGGACCTATGGTAAGGGAAAATATCACAATCTCATTTTATCTGAGATCGTTTATACTTTGGTATTTACTAGGGAGTATTTTATCATATAAATCCATGTTTCCTCAATATGTAATATTATTTCCATCCACCTTCAATTTTTTAAATCGAATTTTACCCTTCAGTGAGTTTTTAGTAAAAGATATGAAAGGAATCTTTTGTCATTTTTCGTATGAGGTACATTTTGACTTTTCCGACAAAAGTATGAGAAAAATGTTTATTTTAACTTATACAGCATGAATGGATTTTTAAAACATTATTTCCAAGAAGCTTCCTTTACCTGTTTTCAAGTTTATTTTTAATCAACTTCTTATAGTTTAAAATTGTTTGACATGTTAAGAAAGGAAAAATGTTTTTAAAATAGAAAGGATATTTTCCTCAAGAATGGAGTTAAAGTGTTTTATCAAAATTATTTTCCATCTAAGATAATATTGGGTTCTGTTTCTATCCCTATTATTACATTGATTTGATTATGTTGTGATGGAATTATTTTTATGAATTCTTTTATCCTATATGAATAGTTTTTTGATTTCACGATGTTTAAGAATCCCATTTTTATTTCATGGGTAATGCAACGATGTAAGATTAATGATTTTGTGGAAAACATAAGAATGGTATCATTATGAGATGGGTGGGACCATTATCTCCCTCCAATGAATTGGGTAACGATTTTATATCTCATGAGATAGACATGGCTGGAACGGTAGGTTAAACCGGTTCAGTGAAACAGGACTAAAATGACGAGTGAACTCAGTTCAGAATTGGACTTTGTCCACTAATATAGTCTTGGAAATGAGTCTTGACTAATAAGAAATCATTATCTATGATTATGTGTGTATGAGACAAAGTTTTATGTTTTATGTTATGATTATTGGGATTACATTTCACTACTATGATTTATCCCATGATATGAAATTATGATCTCTTTTGCAAGTTATGATTTCCAAAAGTTATGTTCTTATGTATATGATGTGATTGATATTTCTTTTGTTTACCCTTACTGAGCATTTGAGCTCACACTTTTGTATGTTTTATTTCCCCAGGTCAGGAAGAAGGTTATTAAGTAGTATATTCCAAAAGGGACTCTAGATATTATTAAATAAATGGGAGGAAATGTAGATGTTTTATGAACGAGTTGTTTTATGTTTCCCAGTTTCTAAAGACTCTATACCTATACGGTCCTTTCCTGGTTTTTTTATATGTTGTAATAAGTGTGCTTCAATTATGAAGTAATAAAAATGTATGTAAACTATGGGTCGTTATAGGGTTCAACATTTTAATTACACGACGTGTGTGGTACTTTCAATCTATATAAATATACATGTGTTTAATAAAACCCATGGTGGGGATGGGCCGGTTGGCTAGAATCGTAATCCGGTTTCAAAAGACCCGGGTTCGAGTCCAGACAACCATCCCATTTCCATAATTTGTTCTTTTAATATAACCACATGATGTGTATCCCGATATACACTGTGTGGGCCATAATTTTCCAAATATAAATGAAAACGTTTTAAAAATAAGAAATTACATGCGGGTGAAGTTGGCGGATTGGTAAAGTCTCGACACCATGTTTACAAGAACCGGTTTCGAATCGCGCTAATCTCCCCGCTTCACCCCCATCCTTTCCAAAATAAAATCCACAATCCGTGCTTTTATTTATTTCCATGTGTATAGGCCATATAGAATAAATATATATATACAATAAATATGAACATCAGAACAACCTTTGCTCCATTTGGTGAGGGCGTCCGTTCGAATCGGCCGATCGCCGGTTCGAATCCCGCCCCAAGCACCGGACCAAAGGTTGTACTACTCATTTTCTTATTTAAATATACACGGCGTGTATTTCTCGATATACGTCATGTATAGGTTTATGTATAATAGAATTTGTAAATATATCTATTTTTAATTATTAATAACAATAATTATATAGTTTACTATAATAATTATATTTTATAAAAAAACAGTATGCACGACGTGTACCAAACATACCCACCGTGTACCTCAACTATATAAGCCGCAGTCCACCCGTCTTGAGGCCGTGTCGCACAACCATCCTAATTTCCTCCATTTTTCACGTTTCTTCTCCCGAAAGCCACCTGCACCCCCCCCCCCCTTTTGGAAAAACCGTCGATTTGGGGCATTTCAGGATTTGATTATTCTCACATTGTGATCTACTATCCAGGTACATCGTTCTACACACTCTGTTTCAAATTTTTAGACTCGTTTAGGGTGTTTTTCGGATCGGCCCACCATTCGGATTCCGGAAGTACATGACCACGAAATGAAGAAAACACGGCGTGTACATCTGAACACGGCCTCAGAGAGAATTTTCAGAAATTTGAATATACACGGTGTGTATATTCTGTACACGCCGTGTCCATTTCATCGTGGCTGAGTACACCTTTGCACACGGTCTCACACACCATTTTCATTTACATGGCGTGTGTGTTTGGTACACGCTGTGTCCGTTGTTTGTGTTGGCCCCTCCGTGTGTGGCACATAACATGGCATGTCACCCCATGTTCCCAAACACGACGTGTCCATTTTGTACATGCCGTGTCCGTTATATCTTTCACCGGCCTGTGTCTCCCCCTCTACACGGCCATGTTCTACGTGTTTAGTCCACGCCGTGTCTAGAACCTACACGGTGTGTATTGTTTTCTGTGAACTAATAAAAACAAGGCCGTTTCATTTGTTACACAAACACCTGCAGTTTGATGTGAACATGGCGTGTATGTTCGGTACATGCTGTGTCCTATTACATGGTCTCTTTCCACCATCGGCTTGTCTTTACAGAGAACACAGAATACTCTCCATTATTTAAAACATGCCATGTACTCTGAAGTACACGCGGTGTACTTTTATTTTCCAGTTTTCTCACATTTTATTTGTTTTTTTTCGTTCCTTTTCATTTTTCATTTGTTTTGTTTTCTATTTCTTTCTACTTTATGATATGGCAGCTCACGATCATTCGAAAGGGAAGCGGCCTGCCTCCGCTATTGAGGGCGAGGAGTCCAGTTATCATCAGATACAACTCCGACCACCTACACAGCCGGACCCCGACGCTCCAGTCTTTGAGCTCCCTCCGTTGGCCATTCTGCCCCCACTCACTCCCTTAGATAAGGCTGGACCTACTTCTGCTGCACCAGCTGCCACTTTACCTGTACCCTCATCCTCACCAGCTGGTCCCCCATCGAGCACTCCTTCCACCGAGCCACCTTCTTCTTCGGTGGAACCACCTCCAGAGCCAGATGTTGCTACTGCACCGGCACCTGGGCCCGGACCTGTAGGTGCTCTCCATCCCTGCACGGTATTCCCAGTCACCGACCTCATATATGATAGGATCTGACGCTTCTCTCATCGGACAATATAGTTGAGTGACCGGTACCTTGATAGTAGCATTCCGCAATGGATCAGTATTTGGGAGGAGTTGGAAGTACTTCTCGGGCACACCGCACTCCTCGAGATTTTCCAGGTCAGCACTCTTGAGTTCTGAGATTTATTTTTGGAGATTGCGGCCTCTTTTGAGTTCGATGGAGCGGAGTACCGGGAGACACCTGGCGATGCGGTGCCAGTAGTTTGATTCCGGCTAGGCGGATGACAATTTTCTCTGAGGATGATAGATTTTGGCCTATGGTGCGGCTTCTACCCCCATCCTATCACACCACCCCCACGTTTCTGACTTGACCTAGCTCCAGTGATCTGACCTTATTTCCATGTGGTGGGAGATCACTGGTCCTGACCATCGGTACTCCCCCACTTCTAAGAAGAGCACTCTTATAGCCAACCCCGTCCTTCGCTTCACCCACCGGTGCTTCAGCGCCATCCTCTTCCCTTGTAATGAGGATATGGGGGTCGTGACCGGCCCTGATATGGAGCTTATTAGCTGTGTCATCCGGCACGATTACCCAGACCTCCCCTATCTTGCCGCCTCTTATTTTCACTCCATGTTTACCAGCCGTTAGGGAAACATGAATGACGGGTTTCACACCAACATTCTTTCCCACCACATGGGGGTATTCGAGCCCTCATTACCTCATGACATGATAGGTTCACCCCAGCGGATGGACTTCCTCATGCTCATTCGCATGGGATTAGTCCGGAAGCAGTGCGGTGCCTACATCCTTGCCCAGGCTCGAGCCCCGCCACCTGCTGACCCTACCCCAGCTGCTGACCCCGCTCCTCCTTCCCCACCCCCTCCAGCTTCTCCACCTCACCCACCTCCTACTGACCACACTTCTTCTGCACTTCTTTCTACTGTCCCAGCCTCTATCCCACATACCCCCACACCCTCGGTCGATCCGGCCATTTCCCTCCACCTAGCCATGATGGAGCAGATGTTAGCCCGTATCATCATCCTCAAGGACACCATTGCACGCCATTTGATTCGTCTGGACGACCTCCAGGACCGGATGGAGCCTCTGTTGGTGCATATTTCTCCTCATCTTGGTGTTCCACTACCTCAGCCACCAGCCTCTGCCTCCGTTCCTGGCCCTTCTACTGCTGCTCCACCACCGTCTCTTGCGCCGACCACAGATATTGTTCTGATGACTAAGGTGAGCTCTGTTGCTGCCACTTCTTCCAGGCCAGGGGCTGCTGCTGATCTTCCGATCCCGAGTCAGGAACCTGCGGCTCCTACTTCTTCAGCTACCTTTCCTGATGCCGAGTCAGAGCCTCACCCTTCCATGCCTCCTACGCCGTCTCTAATGGCCGATTCTATACAGGATGATGCCTCCCCTGAGGTGACCCCATGATAGTGACATTTTCCTTTATCTTATATATATCTTATGTCATTTTCTATGCTGTGATGTTATGCATGTTTGTAGTTTTAATTTTTCTCGACAGTCACAAGTGTAACAGCCCAAGATTTTATGAAAAATATTCTTTTTAATTTCACTAATGTCTTGTGTTGTACGCAACACAAAAAGGAGCTTTCACAACACGCATCCTTGACTTGCCTTGCATTACACGCAATTGTAACCTTCCTCGATAGCGTGTGTAGTATGCAATACTGAGTTTCACGAAACAACGATATGCTATTAAAATATTATTAAAACTAGCCATTATGAATAGTAATAACCACTTTTTAAATTTTAGAAATTTTATATCTCAAAATGGACTTCATTTTTGGATTCGGAGTATCGAATTTAGCCTAAGGTGAAATTTTGGTACTTTTCGGATAACTTTCATATTCTGATGAATAGTGAAAATTACTAAATTATAATTAAAAACAACTTTTTTAATCGAAATAATTAATAGTTATAAATCATTAATTTGAGTGGTTTTAAAGTATATTTAGAATATATTTTCACAATTTAATACAATGTTGGTCATTGGATGTAATTTCACATTTAAACCAGACATAATCAAGTCTCAATCTTTTGATAGATATTGTTTCTTAAAAACACGCTATTTGTTTTAACAGCGGGATTTAATAATAAAATTAATTAATGCAATTTATATGTTATGAATTTGGTAAAATAGACTTCATTTTTGAATTCAGAATATGAAATATAGCTTAGGAAGAAATTTTGGCATTTTTCTGAAAACTTTCAATTTTTGATGAATAGTGAAACCACTAAGTGGTAGGTTAAAAACTGAATTTTGCATAAAACTTAATTTTACCACTTCTGTGAATGGAATTTCGAAAATCCGACAGACACGGTTAATATCAAGGACTAAAATGTGGTTCAATGAGATGAAAATAATTTTTGGTGAATAGTAACTTTTTACTTTTTTTACCACGGTTAATAGTAAATAGGGTAACTAAGGGTAAATATGATATTACTATTACCCTAACACATGTCCTAATTCTATTGGATAAGTGTAATTCAACCAAAAACAACTTTATGAATATAATATGACCATTTAGGTCCACTTGGATTAGATTATGACATTTAATATTATTTTATTTAATGAATAGTTAAAATAGTTAAAATCAAAGTTTAATAACTAACACATTTTTAATATGGGGTTATACATAAGATAAATTCGACTATAAATATTCATTAGAAATCTAAAAATATTTCCTACATAATGATATTTTATTTATAATTTTTAGACTTTAAATAAATTAATTTATTTATGACACAACGATGATGCAGTAATTACCCTTTTAAGGAAATATTAACATAATTGATGTTATAAATGCTCAAATGAATGTAATTTGAGACTTTTTATGAATTCCACTAATTTTATAGGTTACTATGATATATTAGTGTTGATTTAATCAACATGGATCGAACATATATTTCTGTTATGACTTTCACAAAAATCATAAATCAAATAGTGTCAAAATTGAGACAAAATAGTTTTTAAATCAAATATTATATTATTAATTGTTATTTTATTCCTAAAAATCTAAGGTTTGGCCAAATGACTTAGATAAGGATATATATATTAATAATAAACAATTTGGGGTTCGTTTGGCATGTTATAGTAAGTGTATTAACCATATAGTGAAAGAAAACAAAAAGACACGGTAAAAGTTAAATTATTTAACTAAGAGTTAAATCTAATTGATAAGGTTAAAATAATACCCTAAACTTTTCTAAATCCTATTGGATGATAGGATTTCGACCCATCCCCACTTTATCTTCGAAAGAAGACCCTTTGGAACCATTATAAACTGATTTTGAATTTAATGTAAAATAATATTTTGAGATATTCCTAAGGTGCCCCTCTCCTCCCTTATAAAAGGGTACCTCCTCCCCCTCCTCCTCACACCAATTTGAGCACTCAAGCTCGGCCAAACCCTGCCAAAATCCCTTCTACACTTCCCTAGAATAATCCTAGAGGTCCTGGTCTTCTTCAAAGACCAATCTTAGTTCCCTAAGTAGAGGATTCAAAGAAGCGTTCCAAAGAAGAGGTAATATCCATTACCGATCTTTTCAATTTCTTTCTTCTTCAACTTCTTATTCTTTAGTTGTTTCATGATAAAGTAATAACATCAGTATTTATTATATAATAATATGTTATTATAAACATGAATCAAATCTAATTAACCTTCTATCCATCCTACGGAAAAAGGAAATCACCGCTCGTGCGTACGTACGGAATACCGTCTCCACGCCATGGTGTAATCTATTTTCCACCATCACCTTACAAGGATGGGTATAAAGGTGTAATGAGTAACTATATATGATTATTATAAAGTGATATTGATACTTAAATAGTATACATACACTTCAACACAATTCCACGACCATGGGAACGATATCATCGCTCGTGCGTACGTACGGACTACCGTCTCCACGACGCGATTAGATTCATTCTCAATGATTAGCCATTCATGAATGATTATAAAGTATATATAATAAGTACTAATGAAATATATGACCTAATAATTATACAATAATTATTTATGTTTATATGTATGTCATCTACTTAATTCCATTCAATTCAATAAGGAAACGAAAACAATGTTCATGCGTACGTACGGACTACCGTCTCCATGAACGGTGTATTTCTTTCCATTTACTGATTTATTATATATTTATATTCTAAATATATATATATATATATATATAAATCATGTTTTATATTCTGGAATTAAGTAATCATGATCTAAGTAATCATATGAATAATTACAAGTTAAAAACACGAACGACAAATGAGACGATTTTACCCAAAACGCTACTTTAACATGAATTTACAAAAGAAAGGGTAATATAAAGTCATAAGTGGACCATATATGATATAGTAAAAATGAATATGATTCTGGAATAAGTCAATAACATGATTTAAATCATTATACAGGAGGTTCGGACACTTACAAAGCAAGTCGGACCTAAGGTAAGGGAAAATATCACAATCTCATTTTTATCCGAGATTGTTTATACTTTGGTATTTATTGGGGTGTATTTTATCATCCACATACATTTTTCATAAATAATATTATTTCCATCCACCTATAATTTTTTAAATCCATTTTTACCCTTCGGTGAGTTTTTAGTAAAAGAAATGAAAGGAATCTTTTGTTGTTTTTCGTACGAGGTATTTTTTGACTTTTCCGACAAAAGTACGAAGAATGTTTTTTTTAACTTATACGGAATGAATGGATTTTTAAAACATTATTTACAAGAAGCTTCCTTTACAAGTTTAAAAGTTTATTTTTAATCATCTTCTTTTATTTTAAAGTCGTATGACATGTTATTAAAGGAAAAATGTTTTCGAAGTAGAAAGGATATTTTCCTCAAGAATGGAGTTCAAGTATTTTATCAAAATTATTTTCCATCTAAGATAATAAAAGGGTTCTGTTTTTATCCCTATTATTACATGGATTTGAATATGTTGTGATGGAAATATTTTTATGAATTCCTTTATCTTATATGAATTGTTTTATGATGTCATGATGTTTCAAAAATCCCATTTTTGTTACATGTGTTATGCGATGATGTATGATTTATGATTATGTGGCACACATAAGAAAGGATTCATTATAATATGGGTGGGACCTATATCTCCCTCCAATGCATTGGGTAAAGATTTTATATCTCATGAGATAGACATGGCTGGAATGGTAGGTTATACCGGTTCAGTGAAACAGGACTGAAATGAGGGTTACTCGATTCAGAAAGGGACTTTGTCCACTAAGATAGTCTTGGCAATGAGTCTTGACTAATAAGAAATGATTCTGTATGAATATGTGTGAATGCCACAAAGTTTCATTTTTTAAGTTATGATTATTGTGATTACATTTCACTACCATGATTTATCCCATGTTATGAAATTATGCTCTCTTCTGCAGGTTATGATTTCCAAAATGTTATGTTCTTATGAATACGATGTGATTGATATTTATTTTGTTTACCCTTAATGAGCATTTGTGCTCACCCTTTTATGTTTTATTTTCCCCAGGATATAAAGAAAGGTTTTAGGTAAAAAAATTAATATCTTTATGGGAGATGTTGAAGATCTTTCACCACGATTAGAAGATTTTATTCCGAGTTTCCAAAGACACTAAACTATTACGATCCTTGTGTGTGTGTTTTTGTTATGTACTATGTATTCCGCAAAAGTAATGTAATGTCCATGTACGATAAGCTTCAGGTCTCTACAGTTGGTATCAGAGGAAAGGTTTAGTCATCCTTTGGAAACTAGGATGTGAAAACGTTAGTGAGATCCCTAGAGATATTTCTAAGGTATGTCTAGGGATGTCCCTAAGGATAAGTATACGTATAGGATATAATCCTAGAACTACGATAACGATCTTATAATTTAACCTAAGATGTTAGATATTAAGGGTACTCCCCCTTTACTATGTTGTTTTCCCTAGCATTATTTTGCCTCTCACACTATTCTGTTTGGGTTTTAGAAAATGGCTGGAAACAAGAAGATTCACAATAATGGAGGATATGATGAACAATGGAATGATATTCTTCATGAGAAACCAAATGAAATGGGATTTGGATGTCCAAACATCATTATTATGCCGAATCATCAATCTCATAATATGATCAATAAAGTAAAATTTGGTAAGTTTCCTGACTCGACTCATAAGAGAAAGATGGAGTTCCATGATGATCATAGAGGAAAGAAAGTTCAATTTCCCCTATGTAAATCATGTGGGAAGAGGCATCAAGGAGAATGTTTCAAGGGAACTGGAAGATGCTTTGGGTGTGGAAAAGAAGGACACAAAGCAAGTAAGTGCAAAGGAAAAGGGTCGGTTAACACCATGGATGAGGATAATGGTATTGCTACGACATCAAAAATGGTTAAGTGTTTTAAATGTGGAATGTATGGGCATTATGCAAACAAATTCCCTAAGGGAAAGACTCATGAAGAGAATCAGTATGGTCATATGGGTAGTATTTATGTGGATGATGATGAAGAGACTACAAATGATATGTGAGATGAAAGAATTTTTGAAGCTCGGTCAATGGTTTAAGAATGTAGTGGAATGATTACATGTTTATCATGTGTAATTTTGTATAAGTAATCTCATGCTACTATAGAATAAATAGACATCTATGGATTGTTACACTGTTGTCTTTCCTTGTGTTTTGAAAGTGTATGATTAATGTTACCAGTATCCATGAAAGGTTATTCAGATATTTTTGGAATGTAGATGATATGCACATAATGAAGGGATAAGGAGAAAATTAAATGTTTGATAGTATTCATGAGCTCATGATTGATATAAAGACTAAGTGATATCATGGTTTGAGTATATAGAATTTTGAGGATTTTGGTATGTGAAAAGTGTTAACTTTTAACTGCATTCAAGTTTTCACTATGGTTCAATGGGTATTCAATAGAATACATTATTAAGGACTTTGAATGTTTGGAATGTGACCAACAAAACATATCTTATGATATATGGGGATCGACGATGGTGTTAAATCTCTGGTAATCGTTTTCACTATGTTATGAGAGTGGACTGCAGTATTATGGATAAGCCTAAAGATTGAAATGGATTGTGTTGGACATAAGTTAGTATTGTTTAAGGATAGAAGTTTTTTTTTGATATTATTGATGGGATGTTATAGTATTTTAGTTTTAGAAAAAGGACAACCTGCAGGACGGGCGACAACCCATCGCTTCGGACAAGGCTGTGGGAATCGAACCCACAACCGAAGTGCGACTGGCCTTTATCGCCTACCACTGGCCTACAGGAAGTCCCTGTATAATAGAAACTAGTTTTATTATATTAAGCAGTATGATATATGAAGTATAAGTCCATTTTAGGAACCATATATGATTAATCTCACTATAGATCGACTTATGTATATAATTTTTTCTAACCTTTTGTTTGAGACAGATGGAATGACCCGTCATTCTATCACATGATCTGCTAACACTTCACGAATAACAAAATCAACTTCATTTATTTAAGAGATGAAGTGGAAATTGTTCAAGGCACGAACAATAGTGCGATTGTACCACAATAAAGTAAGTATTTATTCTAATTCAAATTCTTCAACTTTAGGGAAATGATCTTGAAAACCAAAAAAATGTTGTCCTAGTGATCTTATATCTGATTAATCGGATGGTACCTTAGATCGTCACAAATTTATGGATTTTTGATTGTTGGCTTTTCCATAGCCATGTTCTCTACCACTCTCCATCAGAACATGATGGTTAGATTTTTCTTCCATATCCATATTTTAACTTATGTGGAAACTCAGTGATTAGTTTATTTGGGTAACCGTTAAGTTTCATACTTTTGTTTTACAATTATGGTTTTGGTATTCCTTTTTACGATGTGAATTTCTATTAAAGAAACTTTCGAATAGTAAACCATTTATAACCCCGACGAATTTCGAGGGCGAAATTCATTTTAAGGGGGGTAGAATGTAACAGCCCAAGATTTTATGAAAAATATTCTTTTTAATTTCACTAATGTCTTGTGTTGTACGCAACACAAAAAGGAGCTTTCACAACATGCATCCTTGACTTGCCTTTCATTACACGCAATCACAACCTTCCTCGATAGCATGTGTAGTACGCAATACTGAGTTTCACGAAACAACGATATGCTATTAAAATATTATTAAAACTAGCCATTATGAATAGTAATAACCACTTTTTAAATTTTAGAAATTTTAGCTCTCAAAATGGACTTCATTTTTGGATTCAGAGTATCGAATTTAGCCTAAGGTGAAATTTTGGTACTTTTCGGATAACTTTCATATTCTGATGAATAGTGAAAATTACTAAATTATAATTAAAAACAACTTTTTTTAATCGAAATAATTAATAGTGATAAATCATTAATTTGAGTGGTTTTAAAATATATTTAGAATATATTTTTACAATTTAATACAATGTTGGTCATTGGATGTAATTTCACATTTAAACCAGACAAAATCAAGTGTCAATCTTTTGATAGATATTGTTTCATAAAAACACGCTATTTGTTTTAACATCGGGATTTAATTATAAAATTAATTAATGAAATTTATATGTTATGAATTTGGTAAAATAGACTTCATTTTTGAATTCGGAATATGAAATATAGCTTAGGATGAAATTTTGGCATTTTTCTGAAAACTTTCAAGTTTTGATGAATAGTGAAACCACTAAGTGGTAGGTTAAAAACTGAATTTTGCCTAAAACTTAATTTTACCGCTTCTGCGAATGGAATTTCGAAAATCCGACAGACACGGTTAATATCAAGGACTAAAATGTGGTTCAATGAGATGAAAATAATTTTTGGTGAATAGTAACTTTTTACTTTTTTTTACCACGGTAAATAGTAAATAGGGTAACTAAGGGTAAATATGATATTACTATTACCCTAAAACATTTCCTAATTCTATTGGATAAGTGTAATTCGACCAAAAACAACCTTATGAATATAATATGACCATTTAGGTCCACTTGGATTAGATTATGACATTTAATATTATTTTATTTAATGAATAGTTAAAATAGTTAAAATCAAAGTTTAATAACTAAAACATTTTTAATATTGGGTTATACATAAGATAAATTCGACTATAAATATTCATTAGAAATCTAAAACGATTACCTACATAATGATATTTTATTTATAATTTTTAGACTTTAAATAAATTAATTTATTTATGACACAACGATGATGCAGTAATTACCCTTTTAAGGAAATATTAACATAATTGATGTTATAAATGCTCAAATGAATGTACTTTTAGACTTTTTATGAATTCCAGTAATTTTCTAGGTTACTATGATATATTAGTGTTGATTTAATCAACTTGTTTCGAACATATAATTCTGTAATGACTTTCACAAAAATCATGTATCAAATAGTGTCAAAATTGAGACAAAATAGTTTTTAAATCAAATATTATATTATTAATTGTTATTTTATTCCTAAAAATCTATGTTCTTGCCAAATGACTTAGATAAGGATATATATATTAATAATAAACAATTTGGGGGTTCGTTTGGCATGTTATCGTAAGTGTATTAACCATATAGTGAAAAAAACAAAAAGACACGGTAAAAGTTAAATTATTTAACTAAGAGTTAAATCTAATTGATAAGGTTAAAATAATACCCTAAACGTGTCTAAATCCTATTGGATGATAGGATTTAGACCCATCCTCACTTTAGCTTCGAAATAAGACCCTTTGGAACCATTATAAACTGATTTTGACTTTAATGTAAAATAATATTTTGAGATATTCCTAAGGTGCCCCTCTCCTCCCTTATAAAAGGGTACCTCCTCCCCCTCCTCCTCACACCAATTTGAGAACTCAAGCTCGTCCAAAACCTGCCAAAATCCCTTCTCCACTTCCCTAGAATAATCCTAGAGGTCCTGGTCTTCTTCAAAGTCCAATATTAGTTTCCTAAGTAGAGGATTCAACGAAGCGTTCCAAAGAAGAGGTAATATCCATTACCGATCTTCTCAATTTCTTTCTTCTTCAACTTCTTCTTCTTTAGTTTTTTCATGATAAAGTAATAACATCAGTATTTCTTATATACTTATATGTTATTATAAATATGAAACAACTCTAATTAACCTTCTATCAATCCTACGTAAAAAGGAAATCACCGCGCGTGCGTACGTACGGAATACCGTCTCCACGCCGTGGTGTAATCTATTTTCCACCATCACCTTACAAGGATGGGTATAAAGGTGTAATGAGTAACTATATATGTTTATTATAAAGTGATATTTATACTTAAATAGTATACATACACTTCAACACAATTCCACGACCATGGGAACGATATCATCGCTCGTGCGTACGTACGGACTACCGTCTCCACGACGTGATGAGATTCATTCTCAATGATTAGCCATTCATGAATGATTATAAAGTATATATAATAAGTACTAATGAAATATATGACCTAATAATGATACTGGAATTATTTATATTTATATGTATGTCATCTACTTAATTCCATTCAATTCAATAAGGAAACGAAAACATCGTTCATGCGTACGTACGGACTACCGTCTCCATGAACGGTGTATTTATTTCCATTTACTGATTTATTATATATGTATATTCTGAATATATATATATATAAATCATGTTTTATATTCTGGAATTAAGTAATCATGATCTAAGTAATCATATGAATAATTACAAGTTAAAAACACGAATGACAAATGAGACGATTTTACCCAAAACGCCACTTTAACATGAATTTAGAAAAGAACGAGTAATATAAAGTCATAAGTGGACCATATATGATATAATAACAATGAATATGATTCTGGAATAAGTCAATAACATGATTTAAATCATTATACAGGAGGTTCGGACACATACAAAGCAAGTTGGACCTAAGGTAAGGGAAAATATCACAATCTCATTTTTATCCGAGATTGTTTATACTTTGGTATTTACTGGGGTGTATTTTATCATCCACATCCATGTATCATAAATAATATTATTTCTATCCACCTACAATTTTTTAAATCCATTTTTACCCTTCGGTGAGTTTTTAGTAAAAGAAATGAAAGGAATCTTTTGTCGTTTTTCGTACGAGGTACTTTTTGACTTTTCCGACAAAAGTACGAAGAATGTTTTTTTTAACTTATACAGCATGAATGGATTTTTAAAACATTATTTCCAAGAAGATTCCTTTACAATTTTCAAGTTTATTTTTAATCATCTTCTTTTATTTTAAATTCATATGACATGTTATGAAAGGAAAAATGTTTTTGAAATAGAAAGGATATTTTCCTCAAGAATGGAGTTCAAGTATTTTATCAAAATTATTTTCCATCTAAGATAATAAAAGGGTTCTGTTTTTATCCCTATTATTAAATGGATTTTATTATGTTGTGATGGAAATATTTTTATGAATTCCTTTATCTTATATGAATTGTTTTATGATGTCATGATGTTTCAACAATCCCATTTTTGTTACATGTGTTATGCGATGATGTATGATTTATGATTATGTGGCGCACATAAGAAAGGATTCATTATAAGATGGGTGGGACCTATATCTCCCTCCAATGAATTGGGTAAAGAGTTTATATCTCATGAGATAGACATGGATGGAATGGTAGGTTATACCGGTTCAGTGAAACAGGACTGAAACGAGGGTTACTCGATTCAGAAAGGGACTTTGTCCACTAAGATAGTCTTGGCAATGAGTTTTTACTAACAAGAAATGATTCTCTATGAATATGTGTGAATGCCACAAAGTTTCATGTTTTAAGTTATGATTATTGTGATTACATTTCACTACCCTGATTTATCCCATGTTATGAAATTATGCTCTCTTTTGCAGGTTATGATTTCCACAATGTTATGTTCTTATGAATACGATGTGATTGATATTTCTTTTTTTTACCCTTACTGAGCATTTGAGCTCACCCTTTTATGTTTTCTTTTCCCCAGGATATAAAGAAAGGTTTTAGGTAAAAAAAAGGAAGAACTTTATGGGAGATGTTGAAGATCTTTCACCATGATTAGAAGATTTTATTTCGAGTTTCCAAAGACACTCAACTATTACGATCCTTGTGTGTGTGTTTTTGTTATGTAATAAGTATTCCGCAAAAGTAATGTAATGTCCATGTACGATAAGCTTCGGGTCTCTACAACAGGTATGGGCATGGAGCACCTTGGGAATCACTTTTCACGAGGGGAGTGTTTTTCCATTTCTATTTTCTTTATTTTTGGATTTACTTCTTCCACTAATTTCCCTCATTTTGTCCCCCATTTCTCCCCATTTCCCACCCTTTACCTTGGTGTTGCACTTGGTGGACCATGTGCAGTATTAAGTGTGGGGGAGAATCTATATCTTTCACCTTAGTCTTTACCCTTAAACTAACCTAGGAGACATCATTATTAGACTCTATATTTGTAAATGTAAAGAAATTTTGGTTAATCAATCTTATAAATTCTAGAGTTATCAGTAGAAACTTTTGGAAAGGTTAAATGCTTTTTAGTTTTTATGTATTTTAAAATGATTGCTGTTATAGTTTCAATTGCAACCTTTCATCCTTGATTAAATTACATTAATTAGGCTAATCATATTTATGCATGTCATGAACTGATTGTCCCTTTATTATTTTTCCACTCCTGAGAGGTATTCAAACCCTTTTTCCTATTTCTTTTCTAATACCCTCTTTCTTGAGAGATTCTTAGGATATGCATCACTACCAGAATTTTCATGTTTTTCTTTTCAAAACAGGAATAAATTTTTGAATTACTTTAACATGATTGAGGCATCAGATTGTTTAAACCCATTTATCATGAGACCTACCCAATATTTAGTCTTTGTTAAGCCCATAGAAGCCATGAACAACATTTATAGGAAGCCACATTACAGGCCTATTTCCCTTCCTACCCTATTTCTTTTTTAAACTTTGCTTGATTATTCATTTAATCATTAAAGAGGGAGTTGGGAATACATGGAATATTTTTGTGTACAGCCATGAAATAAAGTGTGGGGGAGTGCCTCTTGATTATTTGGGACAGAATGGGTTCCAAACATCTACTCATTGTATTCATAAGGGATTACCTTGTGTTTTGTTGTTTAAAAGAAAAATAACAACAACAAGCAAACAACAACGAGACCTTATGCTTATTTTCCCATAAACCCTACATTCCTAAGGATGTTGGTGACGATTTCAAAAGCATTTGACTGAGCTTTTGAATAATGTATTTTCAGTGAGCCTTAATTTGAATATCATGCAATGTTGTTTAAAAGAATTATCTATCCTTTTTCAAGCCTCATAATTTATTTTCACATCTGAACCTACCAACCCTTAGCCACAGAAACATCTAAACCTTATTGATAAAGCCCTCATGATTTTTGTAATTAAATTTTTCTGAAGTAGAGAACATGATATCTTGCAAAACTATGAATATAGTTTATATGCCTTGGATTGCGCATAACTTCTATTAAAAACATCTTGAGTGTGGAGTGAAATTTTAAATGGTAAGGTAAATCATCAAGTGGCATGCTTATTTTTGAAGGGTTGAAAAACGTGTTGAAAGAGGATGAGAGTAGTTAATTACATTATATATGTGTCATGATTTTAATATCTGATGAATTGAATTTGTTTGTACCTTTTATAATTTTTCCTTAGTAACTTTATCAGTATACGTTTGATTAATTAAATTCCTTCATTTTAAAAGTATATGCTCTCTAAATTAGATGTTGAGATTTTTCTTGAGGGAAATCAAACGACTATGTGTGGGTGAATTTGATGCACCCAATTTGTGTATACATTTATATATATATAATTGAAGATAAAAGCATGTTTTCAGCAAATATCTATTGTTTCATGAACATATTATTTGATTTTGGTGAATCTATTTACTTCCAGGAGCTTTCTGGAATAATACACGGATCAGGGGAAGTTTGAGAAAATTTTGAAACTACACGCAGTGTACTTTTTTACACACCGTGTACATCCATACATGGACGTAGACCGAAGGAGGGAGTACAATCCCATGTCACCAGGAAGAATATACAAGCCATGTGTGGCGGCGCTACACGCCGTGTACTACATTTTAGAAGCAGTAGTTTCTGAAGAAGTGTCCACACGCCCATGTGGCCGTTGATGAAGACACGCCATGTTTTAACTTTTACACGACACGTCTTCTATTCTAGAAGGGGATGGCGGCCAAACAAGTGCACTACACGCCGTGTATGACGGTGCTACATGCCATGTACACCCAACCAACAGGCGGCACCGTGTTCAAAAGTCAAAGACAACATGTTAGGCCGCCTACCCGTGGAGAAATTGGCGCCAAAACTTGTTGACGAAAAGTACACGGTGTGTACTTTCTATACACACCGTGTACTTTATTTTTCTATAAAAAGAAGCCTTGGCCTAAGAATTTTAGGAGTTCAGAACCATTGAGAGGAAAGAGAAACTCTGCTATCACCATTCCTGAAGCTACCAAGGTGTCGTCACTCCGCTATTCCACCTTCCGATACTCTACCTCAACGCCTACACGATGAATCTGTCAGGTATCACATGTTTTGTTTCTCTCCTAAATTCTATGTGTAACTAAACCCCTCCTATTGGGGCTATGGATGATGGGATCCGAATTTGTATATTTTTTTATATAGTCGTGTTTGAATTGTTGTAATTCGTCTTACTCTTCTTAAACCACTATCTAATATAACTGAGAATTCTTAGCCGGACCAAGGGAATCATTCTCAGCAATACAAAAGAAAAGTAACGGTGAAAACATCCCTGACTATTGGAAGGGTTTCATCGATTCAAATAATGGACTGGACGTAATAAAGAATTAAGGACTTTGACTACAGGACCAAGGAGTCAGCTGCTCTAATTCCAAACAAGAGGAACCAGACCAAGGAAATCTTGTATCAAAATGAAATCCTAAATGATTTAATTATTATGAACAACACAACCATTTAAACAATCTGCATAAGAACTCCTTATTCACCACAGCCCCGACAGGTCTTTTCTTTCAATTTCTATGATCTCTTTTAATTTACCCATTGTTTTCTTTCAAATTGTATCCATTCTTCAAATTAAATCAATTTAGTTTCAATCAAAACCCAAAATCAACCCAATCGTTTCAAAATTTTGCATACTTCACCTAATTAAGTATTAACTCAATTAAATTCATGCACGCCATGGTTCCCTGTGGATCGACCCTGAACTTATTCTATACTAAAGTTCTAAGAACGGGTAATTAATTTGGGACACATATAACTTCAATCAATGATAAGCGAGACCACATTAATAAATAATAATGAATTATTATAAATAATAATAAATAGAAGAAAAATTTATATAAATGGTAATATAAGTAAATCATCCCAATAATAAATAATGGGCAACATCCATAAGTAGTATCATATACAAAAATTGTGATGTTTATAAAAAATGGATTATGATGCATGAAGAAAGAATAAATACGATCCATTTATATTAAAAGAAAAATCATTCTAAAGATGTGATATACTTCGGAATCATGAGAAAGGGTCAAATATCATGCCCCATAGTTTCCATTCTATGAATTATTTCAAGAATCCATAGTTTGTAACTTCCTTTTATCCCAACTTATATACATCAAACTTGTCTGCGATCCCATCAACAATCTGAATAGGGTTTGATTAAGAATGCATAGGCACCACCAATGGTCTCTCTTGTAATCAAATCTATGAATATAAAATGAACAACGTAGGGGTATAATAATATACCAGGTAACACATAGTCTCATCATGGGATTCCTGACCAAAAATACCAACTTTGGTTGAAAACAAAATGTCTCTATGTGTTTTACATTTTATAAATAAACCCAATAATCGATGTATGTGACTAAGGAATCAATGTATAATCATAATAAAAAATTATATAATTCCATTTAACCTATAATAAGGTCAAAATAATTTTTATTGGGAACCTTTGTATCACACAATGCATAATATAACTCTATTTTCATACGATCCCATCTAAGGAATTCCATATCAGAATGAAATTATCATCTAAGGAATAATATAATTGCATTTATTTTATGAGACCATCCAATTAAGTATTTATTCTAATATAAATATCGAGGATGGAATAATTTAATTCTATTTTCCTAAGGGAATTTTAGTGGAATTATATATCATAATCAATATAGGTTAGGTCCACTAAAAAAACTACCCTGGGAGGGGGTGAATCAGAGTATGACAGATGAAAATATTTTCCAAGTCATATCTTTTTTCTTCAATAAACAAGACACACTTAATTCATTATACCAATGAAATATATGAATATAAATTCAATCATAAATAGGAATCAACAATTTTATGTGGTTCTCCCTCACTAGGATGTGTCCCAGGAGCATACAATGGTGATATGTCATTGTACCAAATACAATAACAATCCCAACCAAATTACAATGTTTGGGAAATATCTTCTATTCCTTTTTTACTCCACGTAAAAGATTTTTGGTCTTCTCACTTCGTTCTCAAGGTTCAATCCTTATGTCTCTTCCCATCGCTCATTGCTGGTGCGAAATATAATTGTCTTTATCTTACTTCACTCACTACTCTTGGAAGCATTCCACATACATTTTATGTTCAGGTATGTACATTAATTTTCATTAAATCATGCATCCTATATTATATGTATATGAACTATTGAAGCACATTTTTCACCCGTAGTTGAATTCTACTTTTCTACACACAGTTTGTACGAGGAAATTTGTTTTCCAAATAGTTTTATAGATTTTTCAAGCAACTTTGGGTCCTATGTGAACCATAATCCTTCCTCCATGAATGGCATAGCGGGTATCCAAAATGTATTTCATTCTACATGTACTACCTCTTCTTCAACATACCACTTATGTGTAAAAACTCCTTCTGTGTACAACTTCAAGATTTCACATACCATTCTCCTTTTGCATACCGCTTCCAGATTATGTATACTATCTTCACATCTACATACAACATTCAGACACCATTCTTCAATATACTACTTATTCTTATGTGGGTATTAGTTCCTCACAAAAACCATTCATGGAATTTCATACATGAACTACTTCACCCATCACAGTTTTTCTTCCCTGTGAACCACTTCTCATTCACGGACACCTAACGAACCCTTTTGGACATAGCCAAATTATATCCAAGAGATAATATGTTCTCTAATGGAATTATCTCTTAAATAGATATGGGATTATATATCCATATATAGGAAAATAGATCCATTAAATCTGCTAATCTAGGATTTACCAAATCATTAATGTGGTACCGCCTTCACCGAGTACAACTTCTTATGTGAACCATTATTCCCTAATTTATCTGCGTACAACCGTTCCACATTTGAGACGACCTAAATCATTGTCACATTTTCACAAAAAATTCCCATCAAGGATTCTCATAACACAACCTTATTTACACAATTGAAAATCCTTCGACGTACTGCAATCCTCCTATGAATATCTTGCCATCCTGAGAACTACGTCTAAGAACAGTTCTCCTTCCGTGAACTACGAGCCTCCCCACAAACCAATTTTACTTCCAAAACCCATTCCACATACCACCTTTGCAATCTGAGAACTATAATTCATTTTCTACATAATGTTTACCCCTATGAAAAAATCATCCATTACCAAAAACAAAAACTCATGATTTTGAGGCCCATAAATTTTGAAAACACTAAGAAATTTCCCCACCTTAAAAACATGATTCAACAAACACAATTCATATTCATTAATAGTAATTTGGATTTGTTAATAAACACAATCACACCTAAACTATACAGATAATACACCATGATGTATTTTTTTCCAACAATATATTTCTAAAAAAATATTATAATTAAATTTATCATGTGATACTATACATGTAACTCTATATAATAATCCATGAATACGCCATGGAAGAATTTAATTTCATTTATTCTATGATCAACTATAATTAAATCAATATCATAATTCATGTATCTCCTATGTTATAATATAATTCCATTTTTTCTACGATTTCATCCATCTAATTGCACATAAAAATCCAATTATCTCCCTATGAATAAAAAATCAATTTATCCCATGATCCCATCCAAGGAATTACATATTAGAATCCACGTATTTTTTAAGGCACAATATAATTACATTTTTTCTATGAACCCATCTAAATAATTTCATAGCAGAATTCATGTAACAGTAAATAAATAAATAAATATGTGGTTCAGGTTATTTGTAAATATTAATATATATATATATATATATAATTTATTCATAATATAAATACATCTTATAAAACTACTTTCTCAGAACTATATCACTGCATTATCATATCATTTATAAAACCTCTCTTTATAACCCAGGAAAGGAAGAATAATACAGGTTTAGCTAAGTAGCTATGTATGTGTAGAAACGAGAGATATCAATAATAAGATAAATATAAAATGAGAATAATGGTATTTGAACATTATCTAAAAATTTTAAAACTATACCCTATATATCATTGATAACAATGTTGATTCATTTCATAAATCATGGTAGTTTATAAGTTAATAATCTTAAATGAATCATAAAACATGAGCAATGAAGCCATACCATTGGTATAATACATAAGTTTGTGGAGTGAATATAACTATAAATATTTATTTCCATATTCAATGATTACATTCATGTGTATCATAGTGGATTGGGTTCACTCCACATCTATGATATCCATATACAAGGTTCACTTTCATGATTATCATAGTGCAAATAGTCAAATAAGGATTAGGGTCCCTCCCTATTCCATTCTTCAATATATTAGGTGATAATCATATATACCCAATTCATTAGAGGGATATATAATAACATTACCAACCAAAAAATAATTATAATATATTAATATATGTTCTATGATATATAAATTCATTCATCATATATAATAACCCATGGATCGGAAATGATCATCATAAAAAATTAAAAATTTCATCATAACGTAAAACATTTATAATAAATGGGTTTAGTAGGCTTCTTAATATCATAATAATAAATATTATAGATATACTATAAGGATGATATCATTGGATATTATAACTAGTAATTCAAAATTAACATCAACATTTTTCAAATTATTTGGAAATTATAGTGACCCAATATTCTCTTGCATGGATATTACATCTTTTATATGAATATTAATTACATTATGGGAACACATGACTAAGTACAATAATAGTTTAATGAATATAGAGACAGTGTATAAAATATTATGATTTAGAGTAAGATGTTAGTTTTACACCATAAATTTCTTCCCTTACATATGTCTTTAAAAACATATTCTACCTAAATCTATTCATCATAAACTTCATAAAGTAAACATAATAAATGGCGGTTTGTTATGATCAGTAATAGTAATAAAGGGTATTAAATAATCATAAGTTGAACATAAGGTCATGGAAACATGGTTGAAAAGCTTGATAACCATACCCAACATATCAATGATCATAATATTGACTCATGACATCAATGTTGATATTTTGTAAGACATAAATCCTAAGGGATTCAAAGAACATGAGACATGAGACTATAAAATTGGAATAAGACATTGATATGTGGAATATACATAATCATAGACAATAATATGTAAAGTATACACAAAAATACAACCACTGTATGATAGGATTAGTATAACCACATTCTTACATTCATTGGGATTTGGATTACATACAGTGTACACTTTTTGATCTTGGGATAATATCTTATGTATGCTTTTACTTGTAATCATAACCCAATGCATTAGTGGGAGATAAAGGCCATACTCATCTCACAATTAAAACCATATTAATATTTCCCTAAATATCATAAATATTCAACATATCAAAAACCATGAAATGAAATGGGTTTCACAAAAAAATCATTATATTAGTACCAATGTATAAGAGATTGGTTTCATAATCCTTTATTCAATTCTTTGTGCATAAAACCTGATAGTAATCGAGTTTCATAATACTTTTATCATGATATAAACCATTATAGATAAAATAGTTTCATAAACATATTTTCATTATAAAGATAATACATTTATACTATGAATAATAACAATATTAGTGGATCAGATACCTATTAAATCATACATCACATATACGGATTACATCTTACATGATGAATTATTTTGAAGGGTTGTTGGGAACATTTTTTGGATGATAAATTTTCTATGGTTTTTTTTAAACATAAAACATTTTGGAAATAAATTATTTGAAAATAAACATTAATACATATAATTTAATCTTTAAAAATTATTTCTATCATTTATTGAGAAAAATATCCATTCCTCTTTAAAAAACTCTTTTTAAACTAGAAAATGATGTCAACATAATTTTCAATTTCAAATGATTCATTTAAAATATTAAAATTACCCAACTATTAATGTATGAATATTATTTAAAAATAACATTGAAAATATATTATTATATCTTTAAAACATTTATTTTTCATTACTGTGGTAAATACAATTCATTCCATTATTATTAAAAACACGATTTTTTTAACATTTTTCATAAAATCCAATCTAATATTGTTTATAAAATGACTTTATGAACGCATTTAAAACAATTTATAGAATTTTTAATCATGTTTAGAATTTATTTGTCATATAATTTATTTATTTCAAGTAAATTTTTACAATTAATTTTTAGAGAATATGGTTTTGGATGAAAAAGGGGTTTCTATGGAAGATATAATTAAAGGCATTTTAAAAAAAACATTATACACATAAATATATGTAACAATAAATTGAAAGATATTATTTTACTTCATAATGTTTATAGTAACCAATGGATAATAAAATTCACCAGAATTATTGAGAGTTAGATCATAAAATTTCAAAATTATATAGTTATACATAATCAATCTTAATAAAAGATGATATTGTTAAAAAAAATCTTTACCACTTTGGTATCTTATAAAAATAAAACCCATCAAAGAATATCATTAAATGAAACAAAATAATGAGGATTAATAAATGAATGTTATTAAATTTCAATGGGGATTTATATACACCTTATAAATTTATATAGGTACATAACATAACATATTTCTTAATGAAAGGTAAATGGGTCAAAAAATCCCATGTAGATTTGTTAATTTTTAAACCGTAATCCCCAAGAAAGAGAGATATAAAAATGATATGTAAAACCAAATACTTATCCAATTAATCATCATAATATAAACTCATGGATAATATATACACCACATTAAAATTAATCATTGTGAATATGGAATGTGTATCACATAAGTACAAAGTGATATAAAAACCACATGTCGCTTTATAATCCCTTTCAATCATAAGAACCTATAAATACTCATATCAAATTATACATTAAATGTAATTAAAAGAATTATATTAATAATATAACACGTCAAAGTTTAAATATATAGTCGACCAAAAAAATGAGTGGTGAATTATCATATGTCTCCTGTAAATGAATGAGAGACATGGAATCCCATACCACATGTTTTTAATTCGGTCTTACACGTTAAAACATCAGGTATAAAAAATATATGGTTATTCCAAAAAATTTAAAGAAAAATATTTATATATATAATACCATATATTAATTTCTTATTAACTTTTATTACATGTTTATTAATAATTCCACGTTCAAGTCCCATTTTGGAAAGTAACTATTATATTCTAAATGTATGTTTTGATTGGTTTTTATGGACCTCTAATATTAATCATTTTTCCATAATATATATAATTTTATCAATGATATAATTATAATATATATTATGTATGTATTTGTTTAGAGAAAACTAAAAGAGAGATTGATATAAAATGAAATTCACTATTAATGGAGACAATAGGTTGTACATACAATTGAACGTAGTTTCAATTTTCTCAATGTATTGAAAAAAATAATGATAAATGATATATTATAATTATATAATTAATTTAATATCATATTTATTAGTTTTTTCTTTATAAAAATACTTATTACCTTCCCTGTAATGTGTAAACAAATAACATCACTTCGTGAGGAGGTAATCCATCATATCAATCTATGTCAATATCATATTCCTTAAAATGAAATCATCAAGGTAGGTGTGATATTATAATTATATAATCATAATAATATCATAAATATCATATATATACAATAAATCCTAAATTATATCCATTCTTGATAGGTGGTAATGTGTAAGAACCCATTTTTTCACTCAGGTATGGTTCCCATAAATTTTGATCTAAATCAATTCTTAGGAACAAATATGGATTCATAATGTGTTTGAAATATTCATAGGGTTTTTTTTGGTATTTTTCAGTTATCAACACCCATATTTTTGGGGAAATAAAACAAGCTGCATGGTTAGCGCATGGTTGGCGCACGGGTAGTGCATGGTTGGTGTATGAGTTTCCTAACAATGCAGATTGCCAATTTATAGATAGAACCAATTCACAGTGTTTGAGTATGATCATGTGAACTAAACATGTATGTTCCCCTTATTCCATGTTAACCGTGCTCGGTTTGTGAATGGTTTTTCCAACCATGAGGACACAACCTGCACATGAAATTTTTCAAGTCAAAATGTATTATTTACCCTTATTGGTCTAATTTGATCCCTCCCTCTTCCATAATCTGATAACCATAGGAACTAACCTATTTATATCTCAATTTAGTGATTTTTTAAGACTTAAGGTAGGAATCAGGATATATTCTTCATTGGGGATCTGTTAGAGCTTCCATTCGTCA
Organism: Viscum album; assembly: GCA_963277665.1. Classification (NCBI taxonomy): domain Eukaryota; kingdom Viridiplantae; phylum Streptophyta; class Magnoliopsida; order Santalales; family Viscaceae; genus Viscum; species Viscum album. The sequence goes on from OY728148.1 coordinate 912,741,753, forward strand.
CGTTGGATGTGAAACAATAAGTTCTTGAGTCCATTTAAGATTTTCCTCTTCTCTTTTTATCTCGACCTAGTTATCATGGAATGATTGTTTTTATCATTTTCATACATCTACTTTGATCTAACCCAAATTGAGCACCGATAAACAGATTAGGAGAGTCATACAAGCCTAATGTGGGTGTCCTATAACTCATTCGTAAGGTTCGATGATTTTGTAATTATCATGTGGGGGCCACAAATTTAATTTGAGGTCATTTATAGAATTTATATTTCAAGCATATAATCATTAGAGTTCTATGGTTATTCTATTTACAAAAATCTGATTAATTGTTTGTGGTTATGACTACAACTCTAACAACCCCATGCAGGATGTTATGCCAAAATTTAGTTTTTTATGTTTTAACACGTTTGAGCTAGCGTTTAGGTGTGACCTGGTGTGACCTTTATATGTGTAGGATTTCCTATATTAAATGTCTTGATTTAAATTTTTAACTAAATAATTAAATTTACCATTTATGTTTACCACGTGAGAAAACTATGGTAAGTTCTTTAATTTTACAACAAAATGATAAATTTAAATTGGAAATTATACTAAGTATATTAATTGATTGGATTAAATATGAATGATTAATATATTACATATATGAAGAACCCCTTTCTACATTAACTAAAGGTATAATAATGAACCTTAATTATCGAATATTACTTAAATTGAATTAATAATGGTGTCATGCTACTTGGCCTTATCATAGTAATGAAAGGCAAGGCTTTAACCAAATGTACTTATTTATTAATTATGACCTGATTAAAATGTTTCATGATACATAACCTTTCCAAAATAATGATAGGATAGTATTGAACTAATGGTATCATGGTACATGACCTTGTCACAATAATGAAAGGAAAGGATTGAACAAAATGAAATATTACATGACATCATACTTAAATTGGAATGGCCTGACTTAATCTCTCCTTGTTTTCTTATTAAGGAATTCCATGAGCAATCTAGAACCCCATTTCAATTCGAGGATACAACTTTATTAATATTAAAACCACCTATATCCTAATCATTTTATATTCTGGGAATCCTAGTATAACCCCGTAGGATCCCTATATAATAATAAAGGATTCCTTGGATACACTCCTTAGATCCAACATTGAAAAGTATGTTCCATTGTTATTGACCGTACGATCATATCTCTTATTTGATAAGATTTTTCTTGTATAATCACCTTAGATTCGGTAGGAATATTATTGTCCATTGACTTGGAATATTATCCTTATATTACATTCTTATCCTTAGCCAGACTACAATTACTACTGAGTTGGCAACCCCTGATGTCAATGATCTGTTGGTTATTACCTTGAAACATTGTTATAAAATGAAAATATAGGATGACTTGTCATAACTTCAATCCTTAACTATTGTTAACATTTGACTTATTTATAAATTTTTAAGAATAAATTAATGTACTAGTTATGTTTGGACAAAAGATGAGGGCCGAATCAGGTTCTTGGGTATTTATTTACACGCTACTCTTTTACATTATATTTTCGAACATTAACATTGTTATATTCTATTATATGGGACAAATATTTTAGAAACCATTGGTGGTGGCCCACTGAGATTTATCTCACAACCTATCGAGGATATTTTTGGTACTCAATGTAGATATCATGGTGGTAGTTATTGACAAAGGGATGAATACAACTTCAAAGAGTCGAATATTTAATTTTTATTGTACGAATATTCATATTAGATGACCGAGTCGAAGCTAAGGATGCATGTGATAGTCATTTATTTCATTTTTAATTATGTGGAACATGTTATGTCTACAATATTGTAAAAACATTTCCCAGTTTTCTAGTGACATGACACATCATCAGTTGTTAAAAAAATTTCTTGTTATTTCAGTTATTGTTATTGTTGTCACTATTTTCTGTTGTGACTTTTATATGATTATATTGAATCAATTATTTACCTATGCTTACATTAATCCTATATGCTACACTTTGGTAATGAGGTAATAGTTTCCCCATGGACATGCCCAAGGCCGTCACTGCTATTTAGTAGCCATTGAAATTTAAAGAGATGCACTTGATGCCATGTGGCCCACCAGGATAGGGGCACTCATTGGGTGTTATCTAGGTCCAGTTCATCACACTATTGTATGAGAAGGGTTTTCGTTTCTACATTAATATTGGGGAAAATATATTCGAGATTATTGGTGCTTTGGACATGGTCATAATCCTTGTTTGGGTGTCACAAACCCATGGTTGGGGTAAAATCCAAGTTAAAAAATATAATTATTGTTCATATTTTTTCTATTATATTGGATATTATTTCACCATTCGGTGATGCTTATGTTGTGTGGAGTTGTTGATTATTAACTTGATTTAGGATTTAATTTCATCCTTGTCCCGGTGATATGAGTCCACAGATCATTGTTTCATGAATCATTATAGGCACCTAGATTTCACATGTCATGCATATTTCCATGTCATATAGTTGAATTTCAATATTTTTCATTTATTGATATTCATGTGTTTCTTGAGTGATGTGGTGATATTTAGTTTGTTCGTGTATAACATTTGGTTGATATTGAGTGATTTCATATCTTAATTCATGAGGTTTATGAACCATCATGGGTTTTGATGAGTAATTTACCGAGTCGTTCCGTTATGATATAAATATATTCGTGTGTTTTCTAGTTATAGGTGTATGGGAATGGATTCATCAGAAATGGAAATGCATTATAAATTGAATTATAAAATGTAATATTAAATGGTTGAACATCCTTACCCTAACATTCCATGTTATGAATGGTAAATTATTGAACATATTAATTAAATGTAATGTATAATGAAACATATAATTGAACACATATCGATACTAGGCCATATATGAGAGTAGTTGGGGTAGTATGTCTTGGGTAGTGAGCTTTACTACATTAAGGTTCTTCTTGGGAAGATATCCTTCTTAATAATCTTGTTCTGAGGTGTGTTCATTGCATTTGTAGACCAATGCCTCCTTTAAATCCTCATTTTGTAAGCCATGAAGGTGGAAATAACCATGATATAGATGTGGTGGGCCCTGAGCCACCACTCTTACCTCTATTAGTAACACTTAAGGCATTTCATGTTGTATCTATGTATCTACCATGGAGAGTCTCAGACTAGAGATACTATATTACTATTGTGAAATGAACCAAGATTTTCCATTAGAGGTATGAACTGAGTATTTATTGAAATAGAAGGATTTTCACCTTGAGGTAGGAAGTTACCCATTCTTATGGAACCTATTTCTTCTCAAGATGATGTGAATCAATTTAATTCTTGGGATGGATTAAATGGTTTAATATCATGATTTTGTAGACTATTATCACTATAGGTTATCATTTAATTCAATAGAGGGTAGTAGTTGTCAACATATAGGTGAGTGGGATGTCTATGCTGGTAGAGCTAGACCAGAGCATCATGGTCTAGGTGGATTGACTGACCAGATTGAAAAACTCTTCATGGAGGATCGTGGTTTATGAAAAGCTAATTTTTCATTGTGTGGTGGAACATTTGATGGATGTATTTCCCAAAAAATTATCTATCTAACCTCCAAAGATAGAGTTAGAGTTTAATACCAATATTCTTCTAGAAATAGCTCTAGTGGCCACTTCCAATATATCTTGGAACCAATAGAGCATTAGTAGATAAAGGAACAATTATAAGACATAGAGGCCAAAGGATTTATATGGAGTTGTACATTTCTTTAGGATTCGACGGTTCATTTTTCCAAGAAGGTGGACGGAATAATTTTTTTATGTATGGATTACAGATGGTTGAACCAGTTTATAGTCAAGAATTGATATCCAATTCCTCCAATTGATGATAAAATTGACCAGATCTCAGGAGAAATGGTCTTCTCTAAGATTAACCTATGATCTGGTTATCATCAGGTATGATTGAGGCCATCAGAAATACCCCGTATAACATTACATAGTAGGTCTGGTTTGCACGATTACCTATGTATGAAGTTCAGTCGTAAAAATGTTCCTGCTATTTTCATTTCTCCAATGAATAGGGTTTTCCCCCAAATTTAGATTCTTTTATTATAGTCTTTGTAGAGGACATATTGGTGTATTCTTACATGCATAGAAACCATGGTAAAAATCTTCAGATAATTCGAATTACACTGAGTGTTCATCAACTTTACTCCAAGATTATTATGTAACAGTTTTGGATCGAAAAATTTCATTTCTTAGGAAATATTATATTTGAATTAGTGGTATCTTTTGAACTAAAAATGTTAGTGTCATTTTTTTCTAGGATCATCCCAATAACATGATTTATATAAGGGGTTTCTTAGAGATGAATGTATATTACATGAACATCATAAAATACTTTTCTCATTTTATTTTACCACTAATGGTCTTACAAAGAATGTTTTCGACATCATATGGTCAGAATCATGTCAGAACGCTTTTCAGAAGATGTAAGGGAGGGTGGTATCACCACCTATTCTGACTCTTCCAAATCCATTAATATGTTTTACCATCATCTATGATGCATCAAGAATTATCCCAGGAGTAGTGCGGATGCAGGATGAACATATTTTTCTATGTATGGATATTAGAATTTGTGTCCTCATTAGAGAAATTACCCAGTGCATGACTTTGAGCTAGATTCAATTGCTCATGCCTTACGTTGCAGGAGGCATTATCAATTAGGTGATCACTTTTCAATGTACAAGGACTACAAGAGCCTCAAATATATATTTTCACTGTTTGACATGAACATCCTATAGTGAAGATGGGTCTTGTATCTAAAAACAATTGATTTTGAACATTTCTATATGAATGGAAAGGGAAATATAGTTGAAGATGCACTGAGTCAAAAAACTAAAACATAGGTGATACGAGAAGAAAAGTATGAATTGAAGTTAATGGATCTCTTTTCTGAAATATATATATAGTTTCATGATAGATATGAGCATTATTACCTCTCATTTTGGAAAGTTACCACATCCCTCTTTGAAATGGTTAAGGGTAAACAATATTTAGAATCATAAGGTTTGGTCCTCTATGAGAGTATATTAGGAGATAAAAAATCTCCAGATTGTTATGTGGATAGAGATGAAATAATTTTCTATGTGGTAATAACTGGTTAACATTATATATGAGAGATGATTTGATACCTGAGTCCCACAATTCTCAGTGGGTAGTTCATCTAGGCATCCCGAAGATGTACTGAGACATGTGACACCAGTATTGGAGGCCTCGTATGTAACATCAGATGACAAATATTATCACAAGGTGTTCTCTCTATCATTAGGTGAAGGTGGAGGACTAGATACCTATCTGACTTCTTTAGTCGCTTCCAGTCCCAGAATATATATGGGAAGTTATTTCCATGGATTTTTTAGTCTTTTTACCTAGTTCATCAATAGTTAGTGATTCTATATGGGTAGTTATTTATTGACTAAGGAAATTTTCAATCTTCATTCCTATATGGTAGACATTTTCAGTTTATGATCATAGAAAATTGTATGTCTTTGAGATCATATGACTCCCTAGGGTCCCTCTTACTATCGTTTCAGATAGGTATTCTCATTTCATTTCATGTTTCTGGCAGTGATTTTAGTAATCTATAGGAACACAGGTTCATCTAATCAAATATTTTCACCCATAGACTAATGGAAAATCATAACGGATGATACAAGTTCTATAGGATATTAATCGAACACGTGTACTTGATTTAAGTGGTTCATGGGACAAGCATATCGCTCTCACCATATTCTCCTCTAATAACAGTTGTCAAGTGAAAATTCATATAGATCCTTTTGAGGCCTTGTATGGAAGGTCGGGTCATTCACCGATATATTTTCTAGAGGCATGTGAGGCAACCCAACTAGGTCCTCATCTCCAATATAAGTCTTCAAAGCATGTTCATATGATCATAAAGAGTAAGAATACTACTCATTCTAGATTAAAATTTTATGTCGATCGTTGTTGATGACCTCTTCAGTTCGAGGTCGGGGTTTTTTTTTTCTTCGTGTATCGCTCGGGGTTGGCCATAGACCATTACAAAAGTATGGTAACATGTATCTTCATTACAATGGTCCAGTTGAAATTCTAGTGGGATTAGTGCCAATAGAATATCAGTTTCTACTACCTTAGAGGTAATATCCCTTTCACAATGTCTTTCATGTTTCACAACTTCAACAAATATCTTGTTGACCTGTCTTATACCTTCGATCCCATGGAAGTTATGTTAGATGATGATGCTAAATTTGATGTGTATCCAGTACACATGATTAAATGGGCCAACATATCTCATACCTTGGATCCCACAAAAGTTGAGTCAGATAATGATGATACATTTGAGGTGTATCCATTACACATTATTAAATAGAGAACGAAGGGTTTCTATGGCAGGTCTGTCGAATTGGATTGGGGGATATGGAATCATGGTCAAGTATTGGATGTGAATCAGGATATGGAAAAATATTTATTTTCACAATGGATAGAGTTTTTCTCATAAAATGATTCTCTCCCCTTGAAATGTGAACTCAGGGATGAGTTATTTTATGGGGGTATGATATTAAGAACCTCATTTTTCAATCAGGTATAGATCCATTAAATATATTTCCAATTATTTATATGGATTCCTAATATGTTATAAAATATCCCATTGGTGTATTGGGAATGTTCGGAGCTCAAAACATATTTTGAATAAATAATGAATGTTTTTTAATTAGAAAATAGTTGGCCCACAGTTTTTATAATAATGTCGATAGTCAATTTTTAGACATAACAACTTCACATGGTTTTTTTACGATTGTGAAACCAAACCGTGAAATTACCCCTTCATCCCAGTTTACCATGTTTAGGATTTTGAATTTTCTTTTCAAATCATGTGGACAAACCTTGCAGAAGACATTTTTCTTGGTAAAATGTCTAATTTTCCCTTAATGACATAATCAGATCCATAATTCTTCCCTAATGTGATAGCCATAAGTATTAAAGTATTTCACTATTAATTAGGATATTTTTTAATACCTAAGGTAGGAATTAATAAATATCCATCACAGGAGTATATTTGAGCTTTCGTTCCTCACATTTGATGCAAAACGATAAGTCCTCAAGTCTGTTTAACAATCTATATTCTCTATTTCACATGATCTATTTATCAGTGTATGAAAATTTTTCTACTATTCATATATCTAATATGATAAAATCCAAATTAACGGCAAATACAAATATGAGTGGTGTTTTACAAGGCTATGGTGTGTGGTATACAACCCATCTGTCAATTTTGTTTATTTTGAAATTGTCGTTTGTGGGCCACTAATATAACCGGGTTCCATTTATAAAATCTATATTCCATCATTTGAATGCAACTTTCCTTGACCATTATAAGGTAAATATTTCCTATATTAATTTTTTTGGTTTAAATTTTGAGTGTCATAATGGAATGTACCATGTATGTTTACCACATGAACCATCTAATTTTTGTTCTTTAATTTGACAATAAAATGTGATATGTGAATTGGCATGTATACTATTTATATAACTTGACCGGATGAAATGTTAATGATTAATAGGTCAAATAACTGTACCATACCTTTCCACCTTAATACAAGGTAGCATAATAAAGCTGAATTATTGAATATTATTTAAACAGAATTAATAAAGGTTTCATGATACTTGGCATTGTCACACTAATGAAAGGTAACAATTGAACCAAATGGACTTATTGAATAATTGTGACTTGATTTAAAGGATGCATAATACATGACATTATCACACTAATGAAAATAAAGGCTTGAACCAATGGTTTCATGCAACTTAACCATATCACAAAAATTAAAGTCAAGGATTTAACCAAATGAAGTATTACATGACTTCATACTTAAACAAGAAGGTCCTAACTCGAGATTTCCTTGGATTATTATTGGGGAATTCCATGAGAATTCAAGAACCCCATTCAGATTCAGGGATATGTCTTTCATAGGTAGATACCAACCATGATCTTAATCACTCCCTTTTCTTGGATGCCTTGTATGTAACTATATGATCCATCCATATTATTAATCGATTCATTGGATACACTACATGGAACCCGCATTACCACATCGGTGTCAGAGTTACTACCCATAGGGCCCTGTCCATGTTTATCAATATTTTAACTTGGAATATCAACTTGGATTTGGTAGGCATATTATTGTGGAATTATTGGGAATATGATCCTTGGATTACAATATTATCCTTAGCTAGAATATTGTTACTACTGAGTTGGTGACCCTTGATGTTTATGTTTCTTTGGTTATTACCTTGGAACATCATTATTAAATGACATTATAGGATTCCTTTTAATATCATGGAACCTTAACAATTTAAAACATGTGTCTTATTTATAAACTCGTAATAATTAATTAATGGACATGTTATGTTTAGATTCCAATTGAGGGCTGAGGATAATACTTTGGTAATTAGACAAATTATACTGATTTAATTTTTACATTCACCCATGAACACTCTTAGATTCTATTACATAGGTTATATGTTATTAATTCTATTGGTGGTGGCCCATTGAGATATATCTCACACCCTCTACAGGATCCATTTGGTACCATGAGTAGATTATATGGTTGAGGGTGTTGAGAAAGAGAAGCATATTGCTTCAAGCACGTGATTGTATGATGTTTATTATAGAGCATGATAGAAAATGGCAGAGTTAATGTATAGGATTCTTGGGACATTCGTTGATTTCCTTTATACATATGTGGAACATTTTATGCATGTGTTCTTACATCCAATTTTTCTTATTTTCTTGTGACATGACATAAAATTAGTTGTTGAATGCTATTATATATATTTCTATTATTGTGGATGTTGTCTCTATTTTTCATTATGACATCTATTTAGTTATATCACTTCTTATATCTACCTATTCATACATTTATCCTCTGTACCACACTTTCATAATGGGGACATAGTCTTCCCATGTACACACCCTAGTCCATTACTTCTAATTGGTAGCCTCTAGTGTTCGAGGAGATGTGAGTGGGGCCGTGTGGGCCCCTAGTCTCGGGGAACCCATTCAGAGGAATATAGAATCTAGATTTCACATAATGTAAAATGATTGATATTGGTTCTTAAAGAAGTAGTCTACCATGCACATGAATGATGATTTTGAAGAACATTTTTTGGATGGGGTGATATTTAGATCATTAAATAAACCTGAAAACAGATTAGTATACAGAATATACTAAAGCTAATATATTATAATGGTGTGATAATATTTTAAATAGGATAAGTGAGAGATAAAATAAAAAACTTCATCGAATAATGTTTCCTCTTCTTCAGGTACCCTTTTCGGGATTGCACCAAAAGACTTCCTATGATTGGTTTCTATAAGAAATAAGGCTTATATGATGAGAAAAATAAATTTAGAAAGTAATTTATATAGGATTTTGGAGAACCATAAGGGGTATAATGTGTGTATATGAGAGGATATGTGGTGGCCTTTTATAAGTGAGGTGATTGGAAAACGTGTATTGTTTGGAAACGTAAGAGGTGTACCCATGTTTTTATCATTATAGAAGGATTTGATTTAGAGTTCTATCTATAATATAAATTATTTATTCAAAATAAATCCATAAAATTGTTGTTTTATATGTTTTGGGAAATTTTTTACCACTATATTTTTAGTTTAATCCCGTAGTTAACTCATATTTAACATTATCATGATAAATGTTTTTTTTTCAATTATTGCAAGTTATTTTTTTTAAATGATTTGAAAGAATAATATAATATTAACTATATATATTAAAAATATTGAAACAATTTTAGAAAATAATGTCATAGAAATAGTAAATTTTAATTTAATATTAATCCCTTCGACTGGAACAGAAAGAGGGTTTTCATATTGAATGTGATACAAATGTTATACAACTAATATATAAAACATCCAAATAAAAATTATTTAAATTACATATATTTGATAAATAGATATAAAATTTAATGATTGATACAATAAAAAAATTATTTTTTAATTTTACATTATAATTAATTTAATTGAAAATCCATTTTCTACTGAAATTCATTATTTTTACTATTCATCAAAACAGAAACATTTCAGAAAAATCTCCAAAATTCACCTTAAAAATATTGAAATTATGATGTTAAGAAATTGCATTTATTTTTTATTATAATATTTTTACAGTTTCAAATATTATTTTTAAAATAATTATGTTAGAAAAAGTGAAAAAACTACTTTTTAGGAAACAAGATTTCAATAATATAATTGAATTTATACTTATCCCTTTTCAAGAAAAAACATAAGATAAAGTTTTAATATTTTATTCATTAAATTATATATAAATATGATTAAATTAATTAATAAAAAGTGATTTGTTTGACTTATTTTTATAACACGTGTTTATATGCATAAAAAGAGGTTTTCAGAAGATGATTTCCATTATTTTTAAAATGTTTTTTTTTTCATTTTAAATTATTTTTCACCAAATAATTAATTATGTATACATCAATAAAAATATATATTTACGTAATTTAGTTAATATTTTATATAATCTTCATTCCAATGAAAATGTGATAAATATCATATTTAATTATAAAATTATAATAATATATTTTGTATTCATTAAACATTATACTTCATGTAACAAAAGGTCAAATAAATTTTTTGCATATCAAAACTAAAAATTAGTGTGGTGTGTAATGAAAGATAAACTCAATATTATTTTTAATACAAAATATAAAAAAGATTAATTTCATTGGAAATAATCGTTTTTACAAAATCATGATGTCATACATTCTACCAAAGACAAAAAAAAAATTCTCCCTCAATATTCATTTCTGACATCAAACATTTATCATCAGAAAAATAAATCCAAGAAACCCTCATCATTCAAATTAATAATAAAACATAACATAAAAAGTCAATGATTAAAACATATAGGTTACACATAGTATCTCATGACTAGGTTTTTACAATAGAGAATATATGTGGGACTTCGATATAGGGGAATAGAATAAATGATTAAATAATTATAGAGAGTGATAGAGATCACTGCACAAAATAAAAAGGTTCATCTATAAATTTTTTTTTAAAAAAACATAAAACAAATTTGGATGAAAATATTCATTGACAAGATCAACAATAGTGATAATAGGATATCATTTTATTTGAAGATCCAACTATTGATGAATTTTAATGAGAAGATAAACATATATGATTTTATTATATTTCATATTCATAGTCCCATCCTTTGGTTGATACTTAATCTATTTCAAGTTCATCTGATAATACTAGAAATAAAGATGAGATTTTTATTTTCGAATAACTAGTGGATCATAATAATCCATAATAGAATGATATGTTATACCATCAATCTCTATTTATAATCACCCCCAAATGGTTAGCACATGTTATCTAATATGCATAAATAATCATATAAATTAATATCTTAAACATCATCCAATGATAAAATTTAACCATTTCATAGACTTTTAAGCATATTAGACTTTTAAAATATTAACATCCTAAACAATATAAAAAATAATAGTAATTTTGTTAACAATAATCCTCTATTTATCATAAAGTAGATCTTGATTCTCATATACCAAACATGTAAATACCTTCAACCTGTATTTTATTTAATCATTGTAAATACCTAAAATACCAAAAAAATATTTTTGAAAAAATACATTCACCATTATTCCTTTCATAAAACATAGATTATTGGCTATATTATTTAAATCATAAAATACTATAAACTTCCTTAGTGATAGTATAAACCACATTGATAACAAATCAGTGATCAGTTCCAATGTAATCAATATTTTCCAATTTAAATTTCCTACATAAAAATTATATTTAACCAATCAAAACACAATTTTATCAATATTAGGGATATACTAACCGTTACATACCCTTAAAAAAATTAAACATTTCCTTTATATCACTTTTCTAGGTCATTAAATATATCATCTCATATTAATAAAGAATATGAAATTTTCATATTTATTATTTTTGTGAATTAAGTATTAATTTAAATTAATAGGCTGATCTACATTCAATGGAAGACCCGATACGCAATAATGGGTTTCTTTGAAGTCATACATTTCACAGAACATGGAGTTATACCACAAAATTAAATAATAATAAAATTTTATTTTAAATTATAGTTAACGTTAAGCTGTTGCATTGTTGGGAATGGACAGAACTAACTACAATATTAATATACATGTCTCATTAATGTTTTTACATTTATCCACAAAAATTTATATGATTAAAATAAGAAAGAATCCAATTTTAAGCATAAATACTCTAGTATTTTATTAAGGGTTGATTTACCGCCTTTTGATGGAGAACCATTTTTTAATATATATTTTTTAGTTTGATATGTTCTATTTGAAAAAATAAAATTCATCTTGAGAATTAGGACACAAAATTTATTTTGGATAATATTTTGGTATTTTTCTGATAATGATCAATTTTTAATGAATAAGGAAAAATATTTTATTTTAATTCCAAACAATCATTTATTATAATTTATTTATATGGGTAGATTATTTTTTGAATTGGTTTTAAATTATAATAAGATTTTGTTTTTACCATTTAATATAATTTTTTTCATTGGATATAATTTCACATTGAAATTGGACATAAACAAGTGTCAATATTTTGATAGTTATTATTTCTTAAAAAAAGGATTTTTGTTTTGACAGAGGAAATTAATTTTAAATTTATTTCCGCAAATTATATTTTTTGATTTTAGAAAAACTGATTCAATATTTGGAATCAGGAGGTCCAAATTGTGTAAATATATCACTTTTATTTTGAGACATTAGAAATGTTTATTTTAGTAAATATTTTATTTACCTTGGATAAAGTGTAAATATGGTAAATATGGGTAAAAAATAAAATTATAATAATATTAAATTACCCTAATATGTTTCCTAATATTAATGGCTGATACATTTCCACCCATGGGTATTCTTGGGTTGATTTTGGGACCCCATGGGGCTACTTAAGAGTGAAAATGTTACTTTATATTAATTAATTTAATGTAAAGACAAAAATAAAACAAACATAAATCTTTATGTAAATAAATTTTTACATCGGTTTATATAAGATATATATTTTACTATAGATATTAACTTGAAATATTAAATGATTCCATATTTCAGGGAATTCTATTATAATTTTTAGACATCAAATAAATAAAATTATATATGACATAATAATGATGTAGTGTTTACCTCATTAATGAATTATTTACATAAATAAGATTATAAATATTAAAACAATATCCCAAACCTATCCAATTCTTATTGGAAGATATTACTTTAATTAGTTTTGGACCTTTATAATTCGAAATTCGATATATAATAAAATAATATTTTCATGATTTCCAAAATAAACCTTCCTCCCCTTATAAAAAGCCCTCACTTAAAACCCATTTCTCACAGCTCTCAAGCCCCATATATCATCCATGGTCTACCCAATTAATCTCTATATATCACACTCTTCCACATAGTATCCTTACCTTAGGCCGAAGGAACATCATGAAATTCTTTTGGTACAATCCAAAGGGATTTATCCGATTTAAAGGTAAAATCTTCTCTTATGTTCTTTTATTTTATTTTACATATCCAACCAACTAAAATAATTTTATTCCTTTATTTTGTTGAATCACTAGTATCATTAATAATATAGGTTGTTTTTATGAGATTTATTAGAACTAAACTCACATAAACCTCCATCTCATGGGTAAAGAACATTTTGTTTCTATGGACAGAAAAACTAACACCCCACGGAACGATGATTGTTCAATAATTTTGTACTGCCTCTCATGAGGGCCATTAGATGGCAATATATTTATATGCGATATATTATATATATATATATATATTGTCTCTATACTTATTTATTTTTCATTTATATCATACCTTTATGGTTTCCATAATTGGTAAACACGATGATTTCATTTGAGGAAGTGCAGACTACGACCCCCTCAAAGTGATATTACTAGTTCATGCCATACATAATGAAATTATATATGATATTATAATGTAATTATAATATAACTATATATCTTTAATTTTTCATTCCATTGAATATGTTATAGGAATGAAATTAGTGTTCATGCATACGTACGGCTTACTGTCTCCATCAAAAATACATTTCATTTCTTTTCTTCAAATGTTATGTACAATACTAAATACATATACATATTGGATATATAGAATATATAGGATATCTAAATCATGAATATCTTCTATAGATAATGGGATATTGACTACATGAATAAATTTTAATTATAAGATGTTCATTTATGACAGAAGTACCTAATATTGACGAAATGACCATTATTAACATAAATTATTGAATAATTTTTATAACATGGTAATCAGTGATATAAAAGGAATATAAAATTTAAAAATGTTTTTAATAAATTATAAATTAACATTAGTTTATTATTTAGTAGAATAAAGAACGAACGATTGAAGTCAGACATGAGGTAAGAGACTTCCTCTCAATCTCCTTTTATTGAGGAATATTTTGATTTTTACAAGACATTATTTTATACAATTTATAATCCACATTTTACTTTTATTTATATTAAAAATAATTCCTTATCTATGAAGTATTTTTACTAAAATACAGAAAGGAATGTTTCTTTTAACATAGCTGATGACAACAACCTTTTTTCCGCTGTGAGTATTATTTGATATTTGGCTTCCGTGACAACACAAAGTGTTTTTTAAAGAAAATAAATACCATATACCCTTCTTAAGTAATTTGGTATTGAAAATGGTTTTTATAATGTATTTTTATTGTTTCAATTTATTTAAATGATATATTGTGATTGAAATGTAGAAATTTTATCTTTCCTTTATATTTGTTTTATGAGTTATGAATATGTTATGGTTCTTTGGCATTGTTTACATATATGGGTGGTTCCATGATAATAATTGGGTGGGTGAGCCCGACATAGCTCTCCAATTAATTGGGTAACTTGAAAGAGATAATCATGAATGTTTCTCCTAATATATTTAGGGAATATACTATGATGGGTATTCCAATTTTAACTCCCTTCATGGTTGTGAACGCTACAATGATATTATGTTATGCATGCAACAAGTTACCTTTATGATTTATGATTTCATTGTGGTATTCAAAAATATTATGATTTAATGATGTATATTTAAAAGATTATGTTTTGATGGACTAATGTTTCTTTTCATTATTTTATAACCCTTACTCATCTTTTTATTCTCATCAAAAGTCATGAAATTCTTTTCACAGAACTTAATGATGAATAGGTTCAAGGATGAGATCAATGAAATGTCATCCAGTCTAAAACATTGAACTAGACATAACTGTTTTTTAATGAGTTTTTATATTATAAAAAAATGGAAACTGGCTATAAGTGTCTAAATTGTAATTTATGAGATGTAATTTAATAATTATGGCCTAATTCTATAAAACAGTAAACCTAAAAATATCATCAATGTGAATTATGTATTTAACTCATGATTAAGTGATGTTTTATGGTTGCGTCCTTATAGATGGTATCAATGGTTGTTTTAGAAAACATTAAGAGTTTGAATATTGTTAAATTAATGTCCATAAATTATGTTATGGTAAGATTGAAATGATATAGCATATACAAATTACCATGTTGGTTCGCCTAAGATATTTCTATGTTCAGAATGGATTTCCACAGTGAAAAAAGGGAAGCTATAACGGGACGACGTCAGGAGGAAGGAAACCTTCCAAATAAGTAAACTGATATAGTCAGAATCAGAATAGAATAGTTTGTTGTGGTGATGGAACATTTAACTCAGTCTATTAATGGTGGTGGTAACCATGCATGAGATCACCCAGATCATCCACAGAAGAACGTCCCAGTAGTGGAGCATTTTATAAGGCATCATCCCCCATGATTCAGAGGATCATCTGACCCTTTTCTAGTTTAAGGGTGGATTAACGCACTGTATAAAGTTTTTGATGACATGGGGTGTTCAGAACATCAAAAGGATAGTCTCGCTATTTACCGTTTGAAGGTGAAGATGATCAGAAGTGGTTGATGGTGAAAAATATCTGGGATAGTGAGGAGATTTATTTTATTGATTTGGATGAATTCAAATGAATGTTTCATGAGAAATATTTCCCTAATGTGGTTTCACTTATGATGAAAAAATAAATTATAGGAATTGAAGCTGGAGGATGACTCAGTGGATGCTTACGAATAAATATTCACTCAACTAGAAAGGTATGCTCCAAATTTCATTCGAGGTCTTAATAGAAATATAAAATGGTTTTACTCAAGACTGATGCCATGATATTTAAGATAATTATCCTCTCGTGAATTCAAAATCTATTAGAAACGTTTCATATGTGTTGAGAAGGTAGAAATGAAGTTTTCATATGATCAGGTGTTCCAAGCGGGAAAGTAGAAAATATTCCTGACTACAAGTAGGCAATTAAACTCTAGGCATATGATGTTTTAAGTGCAATTATATGGGTCATTATGAAAATTAGTGTCCAAAAAATTTCTTAATTGATGGAAATCAACCTGTCTACAAGAAGAATGGGATGGTGAAATCATTTTCAACTACTTCAGCTGATATTGGGATATCGAATGATGTAGTATCAGGTATAATGTTTTATTATACAGATTATTCCTTGTGTTGTTTGATTCAGGGTATACACATTATTTCATTTTTGAGAAGAATTCTAGTAAATTGTGAATTCCCTCTCAAGATATGAATAATTGACTTATGGTAAAAACGTTTAGGGAAATGTTGAGACAGAAAGAAATTATAACAAATTTCCTATCTGTGTGTGCTGAAAGAATATACCAATAAAAATTATTATTTTTCCACTAGTAGAGATTGATGTTATTTTGGGTATGGATTGTCTTTCTATTTATCATTATATGATTTACTATAGAGATAAAGACATATCTTTTCAAAAATATTTTTAATTAGTGTACAAGAATTAACTCTTAAATTTGATAACATATCATATTGGTGAGAAACTTTTAGAAGATGGAAATGAATGATACCATTTAAATATTCTTGAATGTAGAGTAATAGTTCAGATTATTGATATGCCAGTAGTAAATTAGTACCTTGATTTTTTTCCCGAGGAGTTTCTAGGTATAATACATGATCGAGAAGTTGAATTTACTATTGACTTAGTTCTGGATGATAATCCAATTTCAAAATCGCCATATCAAATTGAACAAATTGAACATTTAGTGTTAAAGAAGAAATTACATAAGTTATTAGATAAAGGTTTCATACGAACTCAAAAATCACCATGGGGTGGTTCTATCTTGTTTTTTTTTAAAAAATATTGTTTAATGAGGCTATGAATTGATTATACTGCATTGAAAAACATCACGGTTAAGAACAAGTATCCATTTCATTATATCAATGATTTGTTTGATCATATCCAGGGAGCTTAGTATATTTCGAAGAATGAATTTAGGCTGGGGTAACATCTTTTGAAAGTAAAGGATGCAGAAATTCTGAAGACTATATTTCATAATAGATATATCAATTATGAATTTGTAGTTATGCCTTTTTGTTTAACCAATCCACCTGATGTATTCATGGATCTTATGAATAGAATTTTCTGTGAGTTCTTGGATTAGTTTGTGGTTGTGTTCCTTGATGATATTTTGGTTTATGATAAAAGTAAAGAAGAGATTGAAAGTCACTTAATGGTTGTCTTTAAAACCATAAATAAAAAAAATGTATGGAAAACTATGGAAGTGTGAGTTTTGGTTACAAAAAATTTAATTCCTTTGTAACATTGTTAAAAAAAATGCCATAACTGTTGATCCGTCTAAAACGAAAGTTGGTGAAGAAGGGCTGAGACCCACAAATATAATCATGATCTGTAGTTTCCTCGGTTTGGTAGGTTATTACCTGGGGTTATTTGAAAATATTTCTCTGATATCTAGCCCACTGACTATAATAACTCGAAAAGGTGTTATGTTCATTTGGATGAATTAATGTGGTGATTTTTTTAGGAATTGAAAACATGATGGTTGAATGATCCATTTTTTCTCACTACCATGCTGAGATAGTGAGTTTTTTATCTACTGTGATGATTCATTGAATGTACATGGTTGTGCCATTATGCATAATGATCAGTTAATTTTTTATGCTTCAGGTTAGTTGAAACCTCATGAGATAAACTAAAATACACATGATTTGGAATTAGCTGCTATTGTTTTTTCATAAAACATTTGGTGGCATCAATTGGATGGAGTAGAACATAAAATATATATAGAACACAAATGTTTTATGTGAATATTAACTCAAAAATAATTGAACATGAGACAGAGTAGATGACTGGATTTAAAAAAGGATTATGATTGCACAATTCATTACCATCTAGGAAATGTGAATAAAGTGGATGGTGCATTGATTCCAAAAACTATTGCTACATTAACCTTGATACATATTAAACAATATCCTTTGATTAAATATGTTAGGAAAATTTCCATATAAGTTGTTTTTGCATGAAGTTCCTCTATTTTGATTGAGGTGTCAGTGAAATAATAACGATCAAAGAAAATTAAGAAAGCATAGAAGGAAGACAGTGAGTTTCATAACTAGTTAGAGATGGTTCAACGCGGATAGTATCCTAATTTTAACTTTGATAATAGTTGTATTTTGGGATTTTGAAAGTGATTATGTGTGTCTAGTGATTCACATTTGAAGAAAGAGCTATTATGTGAAGTTTATAGTTCTCTATTTTTAGTTCATCCTAGTAGTACTATGAAGTTTATAGATCATTAGGAGTATTACTAGTGGGATGCAATGAAGAGAGATGTTATTGAATATTTATTAAGTGTTTTACTTTTCAATAAATTAATCCAAAGTGGCAGTTAACAAAAGGGATGCTTCAGCCTTTCATGATGAAAAGGTTGAAATGTGAAAATATATCTATGGACTTCGTTGTGGGATTACCAAAGACATATCGACATAATAATGTAATCTACGTTATTTTTGATCGATTAAATAAATAAACTCATTTCATTCATATTCAAGACACAATGTCTCCAGATCATCTTTCTTAGTTTTATGTTAAAGAAATATTCTAGATGCATGGAGTTCCCCTCTCCATTGAATCTGATCATGGCCCCAGGTATACTTCTAAATTTTGGAAAGGCCATCATATGTCATTAGGTACTGAATTAAATTTTAGTAAAAATTTTCATCCTCAATTAGATGGGCAGTTAGAACGAAAAATTCAAAATATGGAGGATATTCTACTTTCTAGTTTTCTAGATTACCATGGATGTTGGGACCAACATATTTTTTTAGTTTAATTTTTAATAATAATAGTTTTATTTATAGTTTACTGATGGCTCCATTTGAGGAATTATATGGGAAGCGGTGTAGAACTACATCTTTTTGGGATGAAGTAGTTGAAAGGAAGTCGATGGGACCATAATTGGTAGTAGAGATGGAAGATAAATTTCAGTTGATTTTGAAGAACATGAAAATAGCTCTGAGGATGAAAAAACGTTATGTAGATAACGGGAGGAAGTATCATTCTTTTGAAGTAGGTGATCATGACTTTCTAAAAGTTTCTCCATTGAAAAGTGTGATGCGTTTGGGAAAAAGGCAAAGCTGATCCCAAGGTTCATTGGACCATATGAAAACCTAGAGAAAGTAATATTAGTTAGAAAACATAGTGGATTTACCTCCATTTTTATCCTAGGTACACATTTCTAGTATCCATAATGAGAATAAATATGTTGAATCCATCTCATGTTTTGATTCTAGAGGTAGTTTAGTTAGAAGAGATTCTTTCTTATGAAGAAAAACCAGTCCATATAATTGAACAAAGAGAGCAAGTGTTGATGAATAAGAAAATTTAACAGGTAAATGATTTATAGAAAAACTATATGGTTGGATAGGAAATGTGGGGATCATAATATGCTGTGAGGGATAAATACCCACAGTTATTGGATAACTTTATAGAATTACAGGGACTCTATTCCCAAAAGTGGAAAGGATGTAACATCCCAGGTAAATAAAGAATATGAAAATTTTCATATTTATAAATATATGTGAATTAGTTATTAATTTTTCTATAAATGGGATACTACGTTTGATGTCATACCCGATACGCAACAATGAGTTACTTTTAAATTTTACGTCGCACAAAATGTGGAGTTATTCCACAAAAATAAAATAATATTATATTAAATTGTAGTTAAACCATATCAATTATAATGATAGGAATGAACAGAACTAACTATAATATGATTATTCATGTTTTTAAATGTTTTTACATTTATCTAATAAATTTTGGAGTTATAAAATATGAAATAATCCAATTTTAAGCATAAATACTCTAATATTATTTAACGGGTCAATTTACCAACTTTTGATGAAGAACCGTTTTTAAATCTATTTTATCACTTTTATATGTTGTATTTGAAAATGTAATATTGTTATTTAGAATTGGGATGTAAAAATTTACTTTGGATGAAATATTGGTATTTTTCTGATAATGTTCATTTTTTAATGAATAACGAAAATACTTTATTATAATTCAAAACTACATTATAATCATATTTATTTATATGGATAGATTATATTTTTAATTGGGTTTAATGTTTAATTAGATTATTTTTTTACCATTTAATCCAATGTTGGTCATTGTATGTAATTTCATGTAGAAATTGGACATAAAAAAGTGTCAATTATTTGATATTTGTTATTTCTTTAAAACACAATTTTTTTTTGACAGTAGGAATTAATTTTAAATTAATTTTTTCAACTTCATTGTTTTGAATTTAAAAAAAAATGATTCCATATTTGGAATCAAGAGGTCCAAATTGTGTAAATAGGTAACTTTTATATTTAGTCATTATGAATATTTAATTCAGTAAATATATTATTTACCATGGTTAAAGGGTAGGTCTGGTAATAAGGGAAAAATAATATTATTATATTATTAAAATACCCTAACATGTGTCGTAATCCAATTTTAATATACATTTCTGACCCTGTTAATCCTTTGGTTTATTTTGGGAACCCATGAATCCACGTAAGAGAGACAATGACACTTTATATTAATTAATTTAAAGTAAAGACAAAAATTATATAAACATATAGATTTATGTAAATCAATTTTTACATGGGGTTATAAAATAATATTCTGAAGATTTTCTAAAGAGCCCCATCCCCCCTTATAAAATATCCTCACCTCTAACCCATTACTCACACCTCTCAATCACCTTGGATAATTTAAAATATGCCTAATTAATCTCCCTATATCCTTCTCTTACACGTAGAATCCTTACCTTAGGCAGAAGGCACTTCTAGAAATCCTTTTGGTTAAAACCAAAGGGAGTTACCCGATTTAAAGGTAACATATCCTCTTATGTTATGTTATTTTATGTTACTTCTCCTACCCCCAAAAATATTTTTCCCTTTATTTTATAACAACACATGTATCCTCAATAAACATGGTCGTTGTTATGAAATGGATTCAAACTACACATACACACACCTCTATCTAATTGGTAAAGAACATACTCTTTCTGTGGACGAAAAACTAACGCCTCATGAAATGGTTTTTTTTTTCAATTAGCTCATATTGCCTTTATAGTGGTCATTGTGATGGCACTATATTTATATGTGATATATATTATATTTATATTTTGGCTATAATTATGTATTTTTCATTTATATAATACTTAATGTTTTCCATAATGGGTAAATGTGATAATTTCATTTGAGGAAGTGCGGAATACCACCCCCTCAAAGTGAAATGACTCATTTTTTCCATACATGGAACATATAAAGGATGGAATTATAGAAATTATATATGATATTATAATGGAATTATAATATACATATGTATCAATAATTTTTCATTCCATTAAAAACGAAAAAAAATGAAAGCAACATTCATGCGTACGTACTGCCTACTGTCTCCGTGAACGGTGCATTTCATTTATTATCCCCAAATGATATCTAATATTATAAATATATAAATATATATAGGATATATATGATATATATGATATCTATATCATGAATATCATTATGGAGGTAATTGAATTTGGGACACCTGAAAAACCTCTAATTATAAGATGTTTATTTCCGACTCAAGATGAAAATATTGATGACACAACCATTATTAAAATAATTGATTGAATAATGTTTAAATAATGGTAATTAGTGATAAAAAATTAATAATAAACTTGAAAAATGTTCTTCATGAAGTTTAAATTATATTTATTTTATTATTCTGGAGATTAAAGAATGAACGGGTCATGTTGGACAAGAGGTAAGGGACACCATCTCAATATCCTATTAGTGAGGTATATTTTAATTAATAATGAAATTATTTTATATAAAGTATAAAACCCTTTTAAATTTTACTTTTATTCACAAATAATATTTCCTATATGACGGGTTTTACTAAAAGAAAAAAAAGAATAGTTCTTTGGATGTAAGCGGTGACAAAGACCGTTCCCCTACCGTGAGTATTATTTGATATTTTGCATCCTTAATTATCCATGGTGTTTTTTAATGGAAAATAAATACCATATACCATTTTTATGTATTTTGGTATCAAAAATGGTTTTGATGATGGATTATTTGTGTCAATATATATAAATGATATATACAGATTGGAATGTGGAAATGTAATCTTCCCTTTATATTGGTTTTTTGTATTAGGAATATGTTATGGTTCTTGGTAATTGTATACGTATATAGGTGGTTACATGATAAATCTAGGGAGGTTGATTTGAGATAGCTCTCTAATGCATTGTGTAACATGATTTACATAAACGTCACTATTTCTCCTGTGAGATTTAGGGAATGTACTAGGATGGGTATTCCAAATGTATCTCCCTATGTAGATGTGAAAGCTACAATGTAAGTTTGTTATGGATGTCACAAGATACATTTGTGATTTATGATTTCTAGGTGTTATTCATAAATAATATAATTTAATGAGTTATATTAAAAATCTTATATTTTGTTTGAATAATGTTACTTTTCTTTATTTTATAACCCTTGCAAAGCTTATTATGCTCATCCCATGTTTTGAAAAGTTTTTCACATTACTTAATGATGAATAGGGTCAAGGATGGGATTAATGAAAATACATGTAGTCTAAAAAATGGAACTAGTCATGAATCTTTTTTTAAAGATTTTTTATTTAATGAAAAAAATTGAAACCGAGTAAAAGTGTCTACTTTGTAATTTTTGAGAAATAATTTAATAGTTATGGCCTAATTCTATAAAACTCTAAACCTGAAAAGATTTTTAATGTGAATTATCTATTTAATTCATGATTACATAATGTTTTATGGCTGGGTCCTAATATCAACACTATTAAATATTTGATGGAAATCCTTAACCAAAACATACACATAGCAATAATTATACATTTAGTGATTTATATAAAATAATTATATTATTCTAATATATAAAAAATTAAATCTTATCACTTACTTATAAAAATATTAACTAGGTTATGTCATCTACTTCCTCAATACCACATTCCTTTCACATGTCAATCATAATATCTTCACTTTCCAACAAAAATCCATTACACTTACAACCTTGTCAATTTTCCCCACAATATTCCCTTTAGAACATCGATTTTCATAATTCCTATTCATTCCAAATTGAAATCTCAAAAAATATTATGATATATTAGTTATACCATTATTATCATTCATTATGTTACCCATTCCATTTTAACACCATAGTTATTTTCTTTTATTCCATATTTTTTACTATCAAGACATATTCCCATCCCTCAGGGACATTACAATGAGTGTTTCTTCCAAAATACATGGAACATAGGAAACTCAATCTTAATTCCACTATGGTCTTAATTACCCAAACTCTTAGTGAACTCTATCACTATATTCTATGGTGAGTCTAAGAGTGTGTTAAGGTGCACAATGAAAATCATGTTACATGATAACTAATTTGGTATAATCAAAACGTACTTCACTTTAGTAGTCATTCCATTTGGATTATCATCATCAAATTTTTAGTCGCATTCAATGTAAATTGAGTTCCTTATAGTTTTAACCATTAACTGTTATAAAAAAAATTTGAGAAAAAAAAATCATTTTTTAAAACCCCATAATCACAAAAAGTCACTTATATGATCTCTAAATCGTGAAAAATTATTTTAAATATATGACACATTAGGTTTAAACTATGTAATTAATTAGAATAATATATTAAAATACTTCTTTATGGTTCAAAAACATATTATTTATTTTAAAGAATATCCTCTGAGGGTATCAAACATTGTTTGAAACAAGGTATATTTTCATTATGCCTGTGACAATAAAAACTTCATAAATATGTATTTTTCAGAGCCATTACCCGTTAGAATCATTGTGATAGAGCCATATCATCTTTTAGAATCAATAAAAACATGTAATTGGTTTGAAACCACTCACCCTATCCTTTACAAAATTCTAGTAATTTTTTATATTCGTTGACTCATCCCTAGAATTTTCCTTAGATACATATCTAGACATATCCTTATAAATTTCCCAAGTTGTCCCACTATAATTTTTTCATCCTAGTTTCAAAAGGACAAAAAAACATTTCCACTAATACCACCTAGAGTTACAATGCTTATCAAACATGGATATTTCATATTTTTAGATGAATATTCATTAGATTACAAAAAATCACTATTAAGGACCACAATAGTTTTTTATTATTTGATAATAGGTAAATAATATTCTAATTGGGTGAATGATCTTTAACATTTACAATAATGATCTCCCCAAATATAACTCTTCACATTTATACCCAATATAAAACCATTAGTCATAACAATTAAACATTTGAAATAGTGATAATAGATTCTTATTATTGGTAAAGAAGTTCCATATATAAGAATTACCCGAACATAATGGTATGAGAACATGTCAATAAAATTTGAAAACCATACCCTATAAATCAATGATCATAACCATGAGTCATATCTTAATGATTAGAGGTTCATAAAACAAGAATAAAATGGAATAAAAGAACATGATCCATGATATCATAACATTGTACTAATATATTAATATGTGGAATATACATATTCACTGAAAATATTATTCCATGGATACCCACGATGATTTTCCTAACACGTATGGGATATTTTTACCACCTATGTACCGACTCTGAGCTTGAGATGACCTGTCGTGTACCCTTTTAGGGCCTGGGATAACCTATCATGTAACATTTCAGTTCATATATCATTAATCATTACCTAATTTAGTATAGAGGGATATATTTATCACATGTCACATAAAGAAAACAATATTTATATATTCCACAACATCCTTAAAATTAAACATATCATTGCTAATGAAATAAAATAGGATTCATAAACATTTTCTTATATCATAAGCTAGGTAAATGATATTGGTTTCATAATCATTTAATAATTTAATTAAAGCATAACCCTATAAAAGAAGTGGGTTTCATAAGAATTTTATCATGGAATAACCCATGGAAGGTAAATACTTTAATAAAAATATTTTTATTATAAGAATATTTCCATCATAAGAATAAAACATTAATATAATGAATAAAAATTACATTATTTGATCATATCTCATTATAGAATAAGCAACATCAAATTTTATTTCTTAGATGAAGAATGTTTTTTAATTATTTCATGAAAAATTCTTTGGGGAAGAAATTTTTTTCAATGAAAATCTATTTTTATAACATAAAACATTTTGGAAATCTGTTTCATTGAAAATAGTCATGAAAAAAAATAAAAATTATGATTTAAAAAACAATTTGAAACATTTATTGGGGAAAATAACCATTTTTATTTCAAAAAATAATACAAAACATAATATATTACAAAAATATTTTTAACTTTTCTATAATTCATTAGAAATATAATAATTTATAACATATTAAAGAATGAATTTTCTATGAAAAGAACATTGAAATTTTATTAGTAAATATTTAAATAATTTTTTATTCAAGACAAATGGAAATATTATTCCTATTATGCAAATTAAATATAATGATCCTTTTATCATATTTTATTAATGAAAAAATATAATAAATACTAAAATAAAAATATGTTATTTTTCATGAAATTTTTTAAAAAAATTAACAAATATGAAGAATTTCTTTATTAAGTAATTTATTTAATGTCAAAAACATATTATGAAACTTGGTTTTTGAAGAAAAAAGTGTTTTCAACCGAAGAATGAAAAAAATATTACTTTTAAATAAAAATTCACAATTATTTTAAGTACCAAAGACTGAAAAAAGTTGTACTATTACATGAAAATATTATGAATTTAGTTTTGAATAAAATTAATGTTAATTATTTAGAGGTATATAATTTTATTTCAGTATTCAATAATAAATCATATACAATCCCACTAATATATGAAATTGAATTATAAAATAATTTCTACATTAGTAATTTCGAACCATTATACAATTCAAGAAATTTTATTAAATAAAACATAAATTTTAATAATTCTAAATAAATTAGAGATATTGC
Source organism: Viscum album (assembly GCA_963277665.1). Classification (NCBI taxonomy): domain Eukaryota; kingdom Viridiplantae; phylum Streptophyta; class Magnoliopsida; order Santalales; family Viscaceae; genus Viscum; species Viscum album. The sequence continues at coordinate 912,768,338 of OY728148.1, forward strand.
ATGTCAAAGTGGCAAGTTATACAACTCATAAAAAATATAGTTGCACAACATAATATATGTCTCAAAGAAAACAACATTATAAAAAAAACCCTTACTGATTTGTTAATTTTTGAACCATATACGCCATGAAAGTGATATATTAAAATCAATACTTAAACCCCAATATGTTAAATTTGAAAAATAATAATATAAATTCATATAATGTATGCACCACACATAAAATAAATAGGCAGTGAATATGGAATGTGTCTCTCAAATGTATAATGTAAGATAGAGATCCCTTAATACATTTTTAACCTTTTGAATCACAAGAATCAACAAATAATAAAATAAAATTAGTCATTTATTTAAAAACCTAATTATATTTATTATATAAAATTTCAAAGGGTCAATATATATATCACATAAATGAATAATTTGGTGAATTTGTATTTGAATACCTGAAATAAAAGAGAGACATCAAATTTCATAACATAATTATTGTATTCTATCATTAATTTTAAAAATCTTGTTATAATAATTATTAGTATATTATAAATATTTTACAAAAAATAATTACATAAATAAAATATATATATTATTTTATTCAATTCATTTACTACCCATTTATTATTAGTTTACTGTTAAAGTTATGTTTTGGGATATAACTACTTTATTTTTCATGAATGTTTTGATTTGTTATTAATGGTACTCTTACTTTTACCTTGGGTAAATCACATTAATACTATTAAAAATGATATAAATATAATATATATTTATTATATATGTGTTTATAGTAATCTAAAAAATAGGGAGATAGAAAATAAATTACCCCATTGATGGAGATGGTAGGTCATACATACACATTGACACTGTTCCTATTTTCTCGAAATCTAGAAAAAAAATGGTAAAAATTTATATTATCATAATAGAATAATTATATGGTAATTAATAAAAAATATTTTAATTAAAAAATAATTATTAACCCCCATGAAAATCTTGAATGAATCATATCGCTTCGTTTGGAAGTAGTCTTCAGTACAAATGTGAGATAAATTCATATTCCAATAAAATGGAATGCATGAAGTTATGTGTGATATAAAATTTCAATCATAATAATAATATCATAAATATCATATATAAATAATATTTCCATTATTCTTTCTTTCCTTAAGAGGTGGTAATGGAAATAACAAATGAGACCAGTTCTCCAGGTAGTAGCATGTTGTGAACACGAATGACGACCTCATAAATCATTTGATAGAAGTTGAGATGCTTGTTTTAAATGATTGTGACAAAAAAATCATTATAATTTAGAAATAAATTTTATTATATAATAATGGTATACTAGGAAATAAATTATAGGTATGAATAAATAATATAAAAAATTCTCATTGAAGAATGATACCTCTTCTTCAGGTATCCACTGTATGTTTGCACAGAAAAAATTCCTAGGTTATATTTTTTGTATAAAATATGGATTATAAGATGATGGGAGGGATTTTGAGAAGTTATTTTGGTAGGTATTGGAATAAATAAATGGGTTACATTGGGTAAATAAGACATGAAAGTGAGTGACATATTATAAGGATGTGATCGTCACACTTGTAATAAGTTGAAATGAAAATGGTTTAAATATGTTATTATCATGCCACAAGGATATAAAATACATTATTAACGATACAATAAAGTATAAGGGTCAAATATGTCCATAAAATTGGTTTTGGCCATGTTTTGGGTCATTATATACCCTTATATGTTTAGTTTGACCCCTAGGTAAATCCATTTTTACCTTAACCATGATAAAAAAAAATTTAATATTCATTTTTTTCAAAAATTATTTTTAACTTATTAGATAATATAAATTATATTTGTTAAAAAAAGTAACACATTTTTTAATATATAAATCATTTATGTAGAAATTTTTTTAAAAATAATATCACAGAAGTGACAAGAAAGCATGTTTTCAAAGAACAAATGTATAAAAGTTGTATTGCTTTTATTTCCAATTTAATTATAAAATTGATTAAAATTACATAAATTTGATTAATAGATATATAAATGATATAATTATTCTTTAAAACCAATTTTATGTTTAATTCAACCATATAATTAATTTAATGAAATTGGAATTCTCTAATAAAATACGGTATTCTTCACTATTCATCAAAAAATGAAACTTTTTAGAAAAATCCCAAAACATATGAAAAAGGTCATTTTTAGATTATGATTTATAAAATAAATTTTATTTTTTTGGAATATTTTTTATTAATGATTCAAAAAAAATATCCTATAATATGTATTAAAAAAATACGTGACAAAAAAACTTTTTAGGGGATAAAATGTAAGTGAAAATTTTGATTTATTTTTATGTCTTATAAAAAAAATAATAATAATTTTAAATATTTTATTGAATATTTGATATATTAATTTCACTAAATTAATTCATAATTTTTTTTGTGTTAAAAATGTTTACGTTCCCAAAATTTGTTTTCCAGAAAATGATTTTATTTATTTTCCAATGATTTTTATTTAATTTATAATTAAATGGTCACCAAATAAATAATTATATAAACATGTTTACATAATATATTTTCATAATTTATTTAATTTTATTCATACTATAAAATCTCATGTAAATAAAAAATAATACATATAACATATTTATTAAAACTAGTGAATTAAATATTAATTTTACTTTAAGGAGTTGCTATGTTCGATAGCTTACCTGATATGAAACAACGAGTTTCGTTGAAATCTAACGTTGCATACTAATAATATACTAATATTATTTTAAATTGTAGTTAAATACTATTAATTATATTGGAGGGAATGAAAAAAACTACAATATGATTATAATGTTTGTTAAATGTATTTACATTTATTCAATAAAATGTTAAAGGCTAAAAATGTGAATGAATCTAATTTTAATCATAATTTACATTAAAAGGCCGATTTACCTCGTTTTAATGGAGAACCCACCCCCATTAAATCTTCTTTTAGTAACATTAATACATTATATTTCATAAAATAAAATCCTTCTTTAGAATGGGGACATCAAAATTTAGTTTGAGTAAATTTTTGTAATTTTTCAAATAATGTTCATTTTTAATGAATAGTGAAAATATTGTATTTTAATCCAAAACTATATTTTAGTATAATTTATTTATATAGTAAGATTATTTTTTTAATTGGGTTTAAACTGTACTTAGAATTTGTTTTTACCATTTAATCCAATGTTGGTCATTATAATTAATTTCACTTTGACATTGGACATAAATAAGTGTCTATCTTTTGATAGTTATTGTATCTTAAAAACACGATATCTGTTTTAACTACTAGAATAAATTTTAAATTAGTTAATTCATCTTCAATGTTTTGAATTTTAAATAATAGACACCATTTTATTATTCAGAATATCAAATATATCATAGGCATAATTTTTTGGGTTTTTTCTGAAAAACATCATTTTTTTATGAATAGTTAAACCAATTAGTACTAGTTAAATAAATGAATTGTTCGTTTAATTTATATTTTACTACTAATGTGAATTTAATTTCAAAAATTAGACATACATTTTTGTTAATGGTTAGTAAAATGTGTTTCAATAAGATGAAAATAATATTTGGTGAATAGTAAATTTTGACTTTTATTTATCGTGGTTAGAGGTAAATAGGGTAATTCAAGGTAAAAAAATTATTATAATAATTAAAAATTACATTAACACTTGTCCAAAACTTATAGGTTGAGTCATTTACGATGATGTAATCATTGTGTAGATTTTGAAGGCCCATTTAGCCACTTTTGAGTGATATTGACAATTTAGATTAATTAACATAAAGTAAAGAAAAAATGACAAAAACATATATCTTTTAGTAAATTAATTTTTACAAGGGGTTATATAAATTATAATTTCTACTATAAATATTAATTAGAAATATAAATAGATTTCCGACATCATGTTATTTTTCTTAAAAATTTTACATATAAAATAAATTAAATTTTTTATGCCAGAATAATGATGCAGTATTTACATCAATAATAAACGATTTAAATAAATAATATTATAATTATAAAAACAATATCCAAAACCTGTCCAATTTTTATTGGATTATTTTATTTAGACCATTAATCATCATATCTTTTACTTTAATTAGTTTTGTACCTTTAGAAACGTAATATCATTATATAATAAAATAATATTATCACACTTTCCTAAAGAGCCCCTCTTCCCCCTTATAAAACGCCTTCAATACTAACCAATTACTCACACCTATAAAGCATTTTTACTCATCCAAACTCTACAAAATTAAGTTACCTACATCTTTATCCTCTTCCTAGAAGCCTTAACTTATGCAGAAGGCACTTCAAGAAGACCATTTGGTTCAAACCAATGGAAGTTACCAAAATTAAAGGTAACAAGTTCTCTTAACTTCTTTAAAATTATTTTACTTCTCCAACCCCTAGACTATTTTTATTCATTTATTTTATAAAAAAACCTATATAATAAATATAAAAGGATATTTTTATGAGAATGATTCAAACTACACTTACACACACCCCAATCTAATGGGTGATACACATAATGTTTTTGTGTATGGAAAACTAACACCTCACGAGACGATAATTGATTGATTATCTCCTACTGCCTATCATGGTAGCCATTAAGATGACACTATATTTTTATATGATATATATTATGTTTATGTTATCTTTATGCATTTGTTTTTTTCAGTAATATTTTACCTATAAGGTTTCCATTATGGGTAAATGCTATAATTTAATTTGAGGAAGTGCGGACTACCACCCTCTCAAAGTGATATGAATTGTTAATTCCATATGTGGGATATATAAAGGAGATATAATATATGATATTATACTGGAATTATAATATACCTATTAATCATTATGTTTAATTCCATGAAAAAAAGAAATAGAAATGAAAGTACGGTTGATGCATACGTACGGCTTATCGTCTCCATGAATGTTTTATTTCATTTCTTACCTCCAAATGATATGAAATTTTTTAAATAAATATATATATATATACTTGTTATATATGATATATATGATATATATGATACCTAAATAATTAATATCATTCTTGATAAAACGTTCTATTGACCACATTGACAACTAGTATATATAATGTGACCATTTTTCACTCAAGTACCAAATATCAACAAAACAAATGTTATTAACATAAATGAATACATAATGTTTATAACATGATAATAAGGGATATAAAAGAAATAATAAACTTGAAATAGGTTTTTAAGAAATAAGAAATTATCTTTAGTTTATTATTCATGAGATTAAAGAGCGATCGAGTCAAGTCGGACACAAGGTATGTGACTTCATCTCAATCTCATGCCATTGAGGCGTATATTTTTTAATACACATTTTTTATAAGCTATATAAACTACTTTGAATTTTCATTTCATTCAAATGGAATCTTTTTCTATGAGGCATTTTACTAAACATCAAAAAAAATGTTTCTTTTTAACATAAGCGGTGACAACGACCATTCCGTCGCCACGAGTATTATTTGATCTTTGGCTTCTATAACAAGCCGTAATAATTTTAAAAAGAATAAAAATAACATATACTCATTTATGTATTTTGGTATTAATAATTGTTACGATAATGGATTGGTAATGTCAATATATTTAAATGATATATTGTGACTGAAATATGGGAATTTTAGCTTCCTTTTATGTTTGTTTTATGTGTTGTGAACATGTTATGGTTTATGGGAATTGTTTACGTATACGGTTGGTTTTGTGATAATCCTAGGGTGGGTGAGACCGGGATAGCTCTCCAATGCATTGGGTAACATGACAGAGGTAAACATGGATGTTTGTCCTCAAAGATTTAGGAAATATATTGTGATTGGTATTCCAAAGTAACTCTCTATGTAGCTTTGATAGCTACAATGTAAGTATGTTATGTATGCCACAAGTTACCTTTATAATTTATGATTTCTATGTGTTATTCATAAATCTTATGATACCATGAGGTAAGTAAATTGGTTTATATTTTTTATGTATTTATAATCTAATGATTTCTTTATTTTTTTAACCCTTACTGATGTTTTTTATGCTCATACCAGGTTTTGAAATGTTTTTCATAGGACATAAAGATGAATAGGGTCAAGAATGGGATCAAAGAAAAGTCATTTTGCTTAAAATATGGAACTAGACGTGACTCTTTTTTTCCATAGTTATCATTTTATATAATAATTGAAACAGAGTAGAAGTGTCTACATTGTCATCTTTTGTGATGTAATATTGATGTCTTAATTCTCTAAAACTCTAAACCTCAAAAGATCCTCAATGTGAATTATTCATTTAATTCAATATTATGTAATGTTTTAGGGCTTGGTTCTTATAGTTGGTATCAAATGTCAGTTTAGATAACTGCAGGAGTTAGGGAATTGTTAAATTAATATCCATAAATTAATTTCTATTAATATTGAAATCATATAGAATTTATAGATTACCATGTTGCTTAAAAAATCATATTTTTGTGTTCAGAATGGTTTTTCGTAGTGCAAACATGGAATATAGGATTTGATGACATAAGGAGGAAGACAACCATCCAAATCAGCAACCTGAGATGGTCGGAATCAGAATTGAACTGTTTGTTATAGCGATGGAATAAGTGACTAAAGCTATAAATAGTGGTGGTATCCAAGTACATGATTATCCAGATCGTCCACAGAGGAACATGTCAATAGTAGAGCATTTCATGAGGCAACATCCAACATCATTCATAGGATCATATGACATGGTGCTAGTAGAATGTTGGATTAAAGCGCTTGAAAAGATTTTTGATGTCATGGGTTGTTCAGAACATCAAAAGGTTAGTCTCGTTGTTTACCATTTTGAAGGTGAAGCTGATTAGCAGTGGCCGATGATGAAAAATTCCTGGGATAGTGTAGAGATTGATGCTCTCGATTAGGATGAATTCAAAGGTATGTTTCTTGAGAAATATTTTCCTAAGTTGGTCAATCTTAGAATGAAAAACGAATTCCTAGAATTGTGGCAGCAAAATGACTCAATGGATGCTTATGAAGAAAAATTCACTCAACTGGCAAGGTATGCACCAAATTTTATATGTGATCTGGATAGTAAAATCTACTATTTTTACATAGGATTAAAGCCCATATATTGAAGGTATTTAGCTTCTCCTGAGTTCAAAAGTAATGAAAAACATGTTCATTATGTGGAGAAGGTGGGAATGGAGTTTGCTGATTATCATGTGTTCTTTGAAAAACTATAGAATAAGAGGTCAAGGTGGCTGGCGAAAGCGAAGAAACTTTCAAAAAAAATTATGTTAAGAAACATAAGTTTATAATTTGTGAAAATTGTGGTAAAATTCAACATGGGGAATGTATTTTTAATTCTGGTAAGTGCTACTGATTTGGTAAAATGGGATATAAGGATCATATTTACACTAAAAATGATCAGTTTAATGGTAACACAGAATCTGATTTACAGTCTGCAAAATGTTTTAAGTGCATTGAAATGGGTCAATATGAAAATTAGTGTCCAAAAAAGAACTCAACTGAGGGAAATCAGTTGGACTATAAGCAGAAAGGGATGGTGAAATCCTTTGCAACTAATTCTATAGATGTTGGTCCATCAAATAAAGTAGTATCAGGTACACTATTTGTTTATTTTGATACTTTTAATTTGATGTTTTATTCAAGGTCTACACACTCTTTCATTTCTGAGAAGTACTCTAGTAAATTGGGGATTCCATGTCATGATATGAATACATAACTTAAGTTTAAAACACCTAGAGAAAATGATTAGACAAAAAGAAAACATAACAACATTCATGTCCTTGTGTCAGAATGAATATACCTGTAAACCTTATTTTTTGGCCTCTAGTAGAGTTTGATGTTATTTTGGGAATGGATTTGATTTCTATTTATCATGCTAAGATTAAATGTAGAGCTAAAGATGTTTCTTTTCATAATGATTTTCAGTTTTTGTACAAGAATGAATACATGATTATGATAACATATCATGAAGTTGAGAAACATGTAAATAATGGAAATTAATGTTTCATTTGTCATATTGATTAAAATAAAGTAATTGTTGAGATTAATGATGTGCCAGTGGTAAATTATTACCTTGATGTTTTTCATAATATGTTGCCTAGTATTATACCTGATCAGGAAATTGAATTTACTTTTGACTTATTTCATGATGCTAAACCAATTTGAAAACACCCTTATCAAATTGCTCAAATTGAAATTTTAATGTTAAAGAAGCAATTGAATGAGTTATTAGATAATGGTTTCATTCGACCTAGCACATCACCATAGGGTGATCTTTTCTTGTTTGTCAAAATGAAATATGGGTCAATGGGACTTTTCATTGATTATAGAGCATTTAATAACATCACAGTTAAGAACAAGTATCCTTTTACTCAAATCGATGATTTGTTTGATCAGCTCTAGGGAGCTCAGTATTTTTCAAAGATTGATTTGAGGTTAGGGTAAAATCATTTGACAGTAAAGGAAGAATAAATTCTGAGTACCGCCTTTCATACTAGATATGGCCATTATTAATTTGTAGTTATGCCTTTTGGTTTACCCAATGCACCTGAAGTATTCATGGATCTTATGAAAATAATTTTCTGTGAGTTCTTGGATAAGTTTGTGGTTGTGTTAATTGATGATATTTTTGTTTATTCCAAATTTAAAGAGGAACAGGAAAGTCATTTATGGGTTCTATTGCAGACCTTAAATGTAGCGAAACTATTTTGGAAATTCAACAAGTGTGATATTTAGTTGCAAAAAATTTCATTCCCTGGTCACATTGTGTCAAAAAATGGCTTAACTTTTGATATTGGTAAAACAAAAGTTATTGATGAATGGCCAATACACAAAAATAATACTGAGATCTGTATTTTTCATGGTATAGAATGTTATTACTGGAGGTATGTTGAAAATTTTGCACGGTTATATAGTCCATTGACTAAGTTAACTAGAAAAAGTTATATGTTCATTTGGACAAAAGAATGTGATGATTATTTTCAGGAATTAAAAAGGTGATGGGTGAATGCCCCAATATTGGAACTTCCACCTATAAATGGTGAGTTTGTTATCTACAATGATTCTTTGTGGAAAAGACTTGGTTGTGTCCAAATGAAGAATGACCAAGTAATTTCTTATGTTGCACATCAGTTGAAACCACATGAGTTATGTTACGCTACACATGATTTGGAACTAGCAGCTGTTGTTTTTTACTTTAATAATTTTGAGGCATCATTTGTATGGAGTTAAATTTGAAATATATACTGATCACGAAAGATTAAAGTATATATTCACTCAAAAATAATTGAACATGAGACATAGGATATGGTTGGAATTAATCAAGGATTATTATTGCACAATCCATTACCGTCCAGGAAAATAAAATAAAGTGGATGATGCTTTGAGTGGAAAAAGTAATTATTGAATAACAATGTTACATTTGGAACAAGATCCATTGGTTATTTTATTTGATAAACTCTAGAATATAAGTTATTGGTGTAGAAAATTATTCTATTTTGTATCAGGTGTCAGTGAGATCATCTCTATCAGACAGAATTAAGTAAGCATGGAAGGAAGACACTAAGTTACTGAAAAAGGTAGTGTTTGTTCAAAAGGGTAATTTTCCAAAATTTAACATTGATAAGGATTGTGTTTTGAGATTTGTAAAGATATTATGTGTGCCCTATGATTCAAAGTGGAAGAATGAGTTTTTATGTGAAGCTTATAGTTCTCCATTTTCAGTTCATCCCTGTAGTACTAAGATGTACCGAGATCATCAGAAGTTTTACTCGTGGGTTTGAATAAAATGAGATATTTCTAATTTTTCTATGAATTTTTTGACTTGTTAGTAGGCTAATGAAGAGTAGCAGTTATTGAAAATGATGCTTCTCCCTTTACCAGTTCCATAGTGGAAATGGGAAAATATATCCATGGACTCCGTTGTGGGATTACCGAAGACATCTCGAGTTAATAATTCAATCTGGGTTAATGTTGATCGATTGACTAAATCTACACATTTACTTCCTATTCAGGATACTTTGTCTCTAGACCAACATTCTGGGTTTTATATTAAAGATATAGTTAGGTTGTATCGAGTTCCTCTCACCATTATATCTGATCATGTTCCAAGGTTTACTTCTAACTTTTGGAAAGACCTTCAGAAGTTGTTGGGTACTGAATTAAATTTTAGTACAGCTTTTCATCCTCAATCAGAAGGGAAATCAGAATGAAAAATTAAAACATTGGAGGATATGTTATGTGCTTTATCGATGGATTATCAGGGAAGTAGGTACCATCATATTTCATTGGTTGAATTTTCATATAATAATAGTTTTCTTTCCAGTATACAAATGACTCCATTTGAGGTATTTTATGAAATACATTGTTGAACAATATTTTTTGAGACAAAGTAGGTGAAAGCAAGCGGATGAGACTAGAATTGGTAGAAGAAATGGCAGAGAATGTTCAGTTGATTCAGAAGCACATGAGATCAGCTTAGAGCAGACATAAAAGTTATGAAGATAACCGGAGGAAGGATCTAACATTTCAGGAAGGTGATCATGAATTTTTCAATGTTTATACATGGAAAAGTGTGATGCATTATGGTTAGAAGGGAAATATGTGTATAAGGTACATTGAACCTTATGAAATCCTAGAGAAAGATGGATCAGTTTTGTACAGAGTGGATTTACCTCCAAGCTTATCCTAGGTAAAAAATTTTTTTTATATTTCGATGTTAACTAAGTATATGCCAGATCTATCTCATGTTTTGAACCTAGAAGAAGTTTAGTTAGAACAGAATCACTCTTATGAAGAACAACTAGTCCAGATTCCTAACAGAAGAGTGATAGTGTTGCAGAATAAGGTAATTCACTAGGTAAAGGTTTTTTGGAAAAACCATATGGTTAAAGAGGCAATGTGGGAATATAAAAATGCTATGAAGGATAAATACCCCCACTTATTTTGATGAGTAAAATTTTGAGGTCACAATTCCCAAAATAGGGGAAGGATGTAACATCTTAGGTAAATAAAGAATAAGACATATTTCATATTTATTAAATTTTATGAATTAAATATTAATTTTACTTAAATGAGGATGCTATGTTCGATAGCGTACTCGATACACAACAATCGGTTTCTTTGAAATCACATGTTGCACACTAATAATATAATATTATTATTTTCAATCGTATTTAACACCTTTTCATTGTATTGGAGGGAATGAACAAAACTAACTACAATATTATTATACATGTTTTTTAAATGTATTAACATTTTTCCAATAAAAATTTAGAGGCTAGAAATGTGAATGGATATTATTTTAATCATAATTTACATTAAATGGCCGATTTACCACATTTTACTATTGAACCCTCATTAAATCTATTTTTGGAAACTTTAATAAATTCTATTTGACCAAATAAAATCTTTATTTATTATGGGGTAACAAAATATATATTGTGTAAATTTTTTGTAATTTTTCCGATGAAGTTCAATTTTTAATGAATGGTGAAAAATATTGTATTTTAATTCAAAACTGTGTATTAATCTAATTTATTTAAATTGATAGATTATCATTTCAGCTGGTTATAAAGTATAATTAGAATATATTTTAATCATTTAATCCAATTATGGTCATTGGAATTAATTTCACTTTGAAGTTGGACATAAACAAGTGTCAATCTTTTGATAGTTGTTGTATCTTAAAAACATGCTATTTGTTTTAACAATGGGAATTAATTTAAAAATAATTAATTCCAATTCAATGTTTTGAATCTGGAAAAATAGACATCATTTTTTAATTCGGAATATCAAATATAGATTAGTTTTAATTTTTGGTATTTTTTTGGAAAACATCATTATTTAATCAATAGTGAAACCACTTAGTAGTAGTTAAAAAATTGAAATTTCCATTTATATGAAATTTTACCACTTTTGTTAATTGAATTTCTAAAATAAAACATACATTGTTGTTATTAGTAATTATATTTTGTTAAATAAGATGAAAATAATTTTTATTGAATAGTAACTTTTTTACTTTTATTTACTGCAGTTATAAGTAAATAGGGTAATTCAAAGTAAAATGAATATTATAATAATTCAAAATCACCTAAACACTTGTAAAAATATTATTGGTTGAGACATATACGACCATGGACAACTTTTGGTCGATTTTGAGACCCCATTGAGTGACTTGAGAGTGATAATGACACTTTAGATTAATTAACTTAATGTAAAGGCAAAAATGACAAAAACATATTTTTTAGTAAATTAATTTTTACAAGGGGTTATATAAATTATTGGTTTGACTATAAATATTAATTATAATGTTAGAAATATTTCCTACATCATGGTATTTTATTTATAATTTAAATACATTAATTATATAAAATTATTTATGACATAATAATGATGCACTATTTACCTCATTAATAAAGAATTAAATAAATAAGATTATAAATATTAAAAAAATATACAATACCAATTCATTTCTCATTGAATGATTTTATTTAGACCATGATTCATCTTATCTATGACTTTAATTATTTTTGTACCTTTTGAAACCAAATATCATTATATTATAAAGTAATATTATCACACTTTCCTAAAGATCCCCACCCCCCCTTATAAAATTCATTTCACTTCTAACCATTACCCTCACCTCTCAAGCCTTTTAGATCATCCAAACTATTCTGAATTAAGCTTACTACATCCATAAACTCCTCTTAAAAGCCTTACCTTATGCATAAGGCACTTCAAGAAGTCTATTTTGTTCAAGCCAAAGGAAGTTACCCAAATTAAAGGTAACCGTTTCTCTTAACTTTTTTATTTTTTTTACTTCTCGAGCCCCTAAACACTTTCTACTCATTTAGTTTATAACAAAGCTAGTATCCTTTATATACCAGGATATTTTAATGATAAGGATACAATCTACACTTACACACACTTCCATCTAATGGGTGAAGAACATATTGTTTCTGTGTATGGAAAACTAACGCCTCACAAGACGATGATTGTTCGATTATCTCCTACCACCAATCATGGTGGCCATTTATATTTCACTATATTTATATATGATATATATTATGTTTATGTTTTCTTGATGCTTCTATTTTTTTCTTTTATAGCATATTTTTATGGATTCCATTATGGGTAAACACGATAATTTTATTTGAGAAAGTGCGGTCTACCGCCCCCTCAAAGTGATATGACTCAATAATACCATATCTGGGACGCATAAAGGATGTAGTTAATGATATTATATATGATATTATATAGTAATTATAATATACCAATTTATCATAATGTTTTAATTCCGTAAAAATAAGAAAAAAAAAGATAGTGTTCAGGCATATGCACGTCTTACTGTCTCCATTAATAGTGAATTTCATTTCATACATCCTAATGATATAAACTTATATATATATATATATATATAAATATTATGTATATATATGATATATAAGATATATATGATATATAAATAATAAATATTATTATGGATATAATGTACTATTGAAAACATGGACAACTTCTAAATATAACATGTTCATTTTTTATTCTCGTACCAAATATTGACAAAACGAATGTTATTAACTTAAATGATTACATAATTTTTATAACATGGTTATAAGTGATATATAAGGAATAATAAACTTCAAAATGGTTCTTAAGCAAGTAGAAATTGTCTTTAGTTTATTATTCAGGAGATTAAGGAGCAATCGAGTCAAGTCGGACACAATGTAAGGGTCTTCGTCTCAATCTTTTTTCATTGAGGCATATTTAGTTTTAATAGATGATTTTCTTTTATACATTGTATAAACTACTTTGAAATTTTATTTCATTCAATGGGAATCATTCTCAATGAGGTGTTTTACTAAATGGAAAAAAAAAATTATTTCAATATCAGCGGTGACAACGACCATTCCGCTGCCGTGAGTATTATTTTATATTTGGATTCCTTAACAAGCGGTAATTTTTTTAAAAGAAAAATATATACCATATACTCTTTTTGTATTTTGGTATTAAATATGGTTTTTTTCATGACCCGACACTACCCGGGCTCAAGTTGCGACTACCCCAGGCCCGTCTCCATAGGCCGGGGGCTGGCGACCGGCGCTGAAGGCACAACAACTCGGGGAGGCCTTTGCCTAAGCACCTGTACACACACACACACAACAAACTCAATGAAAAACTGCAGATTAAAAGAAAAGACAACCAGAGTATAAAGAACAACTGCTATATATAAACCACAGAGTGCATCGACCTCTAAAAGATACAAGTAAATTGCTGAAAAGGAAAAAGGGGAAAAACACGCGCCCAACCAAAAAGTGCCACAACCCGGCACCAGGTAAACGAAAAGAAACAGGTGACGAGTCTGCCACCTTAAACCCGGCCATGACCACCACACGCGGTCCAAGCTCCCAAGCTCCTACGCTCCACTGAAGTCATGCTCCACCTGTCCGTCGTCTGCAAGGTCACACTAAGTGCGGGCAAAGCCCAAGAAGGGGTGAGTATAAAAATACTCAGTATGATACCCCAAAGGCTCGAGGGAGAAACAAAGGAGGTACTGAAGGGTGAGCGGTAGAGAGAATAGAAAAGTAGAGGGGTACAACCGAGGGTGAAATAGAGAGTCCAACTCAACCCAACAAAAGAAAGGAAGTAGACTCGTCCAGGAACAAGGAGCTGGAAACGGTGAGAAGATGAACTTCTCGTCGAGTCTTCACTGCCTATAGCTGGAGAGTAGACTCGTCCAACCACGAGAAGCTAGACACAGAATGCACATGGCATACCCCGCGCGTCTTCGCCTCACCTGGAAGGAGAGTAACCAAAACCAAGAAGTGGGTACCAGAAACAAGGTATATACATATCCTTATGCTCTACCAAGAAGCCCGAACAAACTCTTAAGGGGATCTTCATCCCATGGCTCAGCCCAAGAAAGAGTCGCCAATAGTCCCAGAAGTAAACCATCGATTCCCAGCATCCCGCACGTCTTCACTGAACCGCATGCCAAGGGGCTCAGTCACCGCACCTTGATACTATCTGCTTTGGGCGGCACTGACTCCCTGGCACGGTTTTAGATAGCGTCACAAGAACGTGTATCGGTGGGGAAAGTGCCCCTCGATCTTGAGAGTTCTAGGGAATGTCAAACCACACCTCGTCACTACCCTGCAGTCGATAGGTCTCCTCAAAGTCAAGCCAATCCATCACCGACCCGTACAACTAAGGGTCCCGCTCCGGTGGTCACGGAGGAAAGCCACATAGTAGCCTAGTCGAGAGGACTGAGTCTGGAATGCTAACAAGTGTCCCACTGCCCAGCCCCGCTGGAGGGTAATTCATAACCAAATATCAGGTGACCCATTACCCAGCCCTGCTGGAGGGTAAACCATAAGACATCATCCGGCGACCCACTGCCCATACCCACTGGAGGGTATACCTTAATACATCATCAGGAAACCCCCTGGCCAGCCCCGCTGGAGGGTAAACCATATTCAGACATCAGGTGACCCACTGCCCAGCCCTGCTGGAGGGTAAACCCTAATACATTGTCAGGCGACCCACTGCCCAGCCCCGCTGGAGGGTAAACCATATTCAGACATCGGGTGACCCACTGCCCAGCCCTGCTGGAGGGTAAACCCTAATACATAATCAGGCGACCCACTGCCCAGCCCCGTTGGAGGGTAGACCTGGAATAAGTCGACAAGCGACCCACTACCCAGCCTTGCTGGAGGGTAGACTTGGAACTAGACGACGAGCGACCCACTGCCCAGCCCTGCTAGAGGGTAGGCCCTAAGAGGTCACCGGGTGACCCACTGCCCAGTCTCTGCTGGAGGGTAGACTCTAAGCGCGTCGGGTGACCCACTGCCCAGTCTCTACTGGAGGGTAAACCCTATAAGTCAGTGAGAAACCCATTGCCCAGCCCTACTGGAGTGTAAGACTCAGAACCGCTCTGCCATCTCTACAAGAGGGTACAACACTGGCCGACCGAACACGGAGTGGTTGTCGCGCAACCACCCAACTCCAGAACAACTCTCCCAAAAGAGGTGCAACATCTACCCCAGCACTGGGTGTCACTAGCAGCGCTACCGGCCAATCCATCGAGAACGAAACCAGGGGGAGACCACTCAACCCTGCTGGTCAACAAACACACAATGGGACTCTCTACGCCACGAGAGGTCCAAGTATGCAAAGCAGAACACGTCATTCACATGGGGCCCACACGACGTGTGGCCCCAAGTCAACCCCAACTGAGCGCACAAACATCTCATGTACAAACCACACGTACCTCCAAGCGCTCCCGTATACTCCAAGAGTATACCTCATCTCCAGCCCAAGGGCTATCGTGCACGTGGCACCCAACGTCAACGCGAAGGCGTGACGTAACAACTCCACCTCAAAGGCACATGCACGACCAACCACAACACTTCAATCATTTACATCACTCACCCCAAAGTGCGCGCGATCACTCACCAAAGGTCCGCTACAAACACGGTAGAAGGACTGCCACCACGGCACCTCCACATTTCCACATTTAACAAGATCATGCAAGAGGCTCCGTACAGCCAAACGGATCACACCGTTGCAATCCTTGCGCAAAAACATGCTAGTTAGACTAGTCACTCGCCCGAAACGGTCAACAGGTGAAAAAGGTACCATTCACCGTGACCAAACCCATGTAGGGCCCACCCCAAGATCCCGAAACTGAACCAATAGATCACACCACTGCGATACCCTCAGAAAAACACACGGGATTGAGGAATCAATCGCCCCAAATGAACACCCGGTGATAAAGGTACTATTCAACGTAGCCAGGTCGGGTGGGTCCCACACCACGTTCCAGAAAAAGGTCAGGCGGACTGCGCCATCGCAAAGCTCTCAGAAAAGCACGTCAAATCGACTGCTTACTTGCATGGAACGGGTACCCAGAGAAAAAGATACGTTCCAGCACACCGCACACGAGCGGCGCCACGTGGGACCTGGATCCCAGTCCCGAAACTCAACGAACGGATCGCACCGCTGCGATCCTCTCGAAAAAGCACACAAGATGGTCTATTCACTTGTCCAAAACGGTCGCCTGGTGATAAAGCTGGAAATCACCGTCAACTCCCGAAACGACTCTCGTGGGCCCCGCACCATCGTGCCGAATTTGAGCGGGCGGATTGCACCATTGCAATCCCCTCGAAAAAACATCCAGAAACGACTGCTCGCACACCCTGAACAGACGTCCGATGAAAAGGTCGTGAAACACCGCACGCAGCTCAAGAGTCGGCCCATGGGGCCCGCGCCTCAGCTCCGGCCTCAATGCCTGGAACTGCACTGGAAACCTACGCCTCAGTGCCAGGGTCACAACGCCGATGATGGTGCTCAAAACGGATGTCGGACGCCTCCGCGCCGTCCAAAACAAGAATCCCGAAAAAACACTCATCCACTTAAGGACGCGTCGCGCCTCAGCGGCCCCACGTTTCAGGAATTAAAAATTCCCGAAACCATCTCAAAAACTCCGTCTTGATGCAAGCTCCGCGCTGCCGCAGACGGTGTGCAAAACAGATGCCTGTAGCCCGAAATACGGGCGTCCGAAGGCTGAGGGTCAAACCCCTTGGGCCAGACCGGCCCGGACCGGCCGGTTCGCCCTGCTTGGGCCGGCCCGGTCCGCACATCCGGCCCGCGGCTTAGCCGCGGGTCTGGTTCACCCCGCCGTGGCCAGCTGGCCACGGCTCGCTTCAGCCGACCGGCCACCTCGCGGCCGGTTGATCCCCCACAGCGACCCGCGATTCGCGTGTCGCGATCGACGCCGGGGGTCGTGCGCTTCGCGGCCCTTCCTCTCCTCCGACTGCCGGTGCCCGCGGCCGGCTTCTGACAGCCGCCGCCGAAGGCCGCCACCGCCTCCCGGAAGCAATACCGCCCCCTTCGAAGCCCTGGCCGACCCCCTTCGCGCCGCGGCCGTCTGCCGCCTTCGGCCCTCGCCGGAAACCGGCCGTGGCCGGAAAATTTTCAAGGACCACCGGGAACGATCCGGTGGTCGAAATTTCGATCCGGATAGCTTTCCGGATAGCTCGGAACGGGATCTATGCAACCACGGGATTTTTTCGAGGATCCGACGGTGCAATTGATCATAAATGAGTATTTAAAACGGCGAAGGGGAGGAAAACTCAAATCCGCCTACCTCGTTGGGCTTCGCCCGGCGCTTCCCGCGCGATCCGCCGCACGCCATCGTCTCGCCGGAGCCACCTCGCCGGATTCGCCTTGATGGATCCCACTGGAGCTATCCGGAATGGAGGAAGGTAGGGGAGGGGTTGTGAGGAAGAAGAAGAAGAGGAAGGAGGGGGGGTGCGTGTTTAAATAAAAACACTTAAACACCCCGCCCGGCACGCCCCCAACTCCGCTCCCGAAGCAGACAAAAAGGAGGGCGTCCCTGGGGTAAACATGACCTCCCGAGCACAATGGTGGTCTCGGAATTTTAATCCGAGGCCCCGTTCAAAAGTTATTAAACTTAGCGCCTGAGGCCACCAAATTACGAAAATGCCCCTGGGGCCATTTTTCACAAACGGTCCGCGCCCGCAAAACATATACCCCTCCTAGGGAAAACTGCACGCTCCAAACTGAACGGTGCCCTCAGTTTTCCAATTCGAGCCACCGTTTAATAGATACCTGTGTTTCATCATTAAACGAATTAATTTATTAATTTATTTATCCGTTTAACGTTCTGGGAGCGGGCGAGGGGTCAAACTTCCCGCGCCGACAAGTTTTATGTCGTTCCTAGGGTAAAAACCCCATTACTCACCCATCTGTACACTCAGATCCCTTATCCGGAACTCAGTTTAGGAGTTATCTCATTTATTTAGCATTTCCAGTGTGAACACACTGAAAATTTAATTCCGGCCACTCCGGGGCTCGGAATCGCACGCCGTCTGAAGGCACTGCTCTGGAATATCATCAAGAATATTCCAACGTCTTTCGTAGAAAAATCCGGGTTCTTACATCATTCCCTCCTTCAATCTTTTCGTCCTCGAAAAGCAAAACTAGGGAGCAACACAAGGTACTAAGTCCACACCTGGCTACCTCATACCCAGAAGAACCCATGCACAGCTCTGTGCCTCCGCACACAAACCAAAAGATTGATCTGTTCACGCGAGGTCAGCCCTTGCTGATGTCGTGCACCCACTCTAGACTTTGGGGTTAGGGCAAGGCGGTAGGGTACCTCGCCATCCCTTTGCACGGTCTCAAACGGCCCGAAGGACCTCGGGGGTAGCTCACCACCCCGGTCCAACCTCTACGTCGCATGCCGCAACTGGGATCACCGCCCGCACCTGAAACAAGGCCCAGTGATTCCCTCCTTCAGAATATCCATATGGTGAAACACACAAGGATATCTGGTCATACGAGATTCCACAGTCGATGTATCCCTACCAAGACTCTCTTACACGCTCGGAAGCGAAGGAGCCAAGACCATAGACTAAAGGAAAAGGTCTCACGCCTTTTCCCCTACCAACACAGGGTTAAACCCAACGCCCTGCGTCACCCTGGTAACACCTCAAACAAAGAGAAGGGAGAAAATTCTTTCACATGAAGAGCCTAACAATTCTACTACAAGCAGTAGAAGGGTCGCAAGGGGTACCTCTCACCATCCCGTGCTCTACAGGATCATAGACATCCAAAGCTCCCAACTACCCGCGGTCCCAACCGTCAGGTCCCGGAGCCTGACGTGGACTGCCTAGTGGTGATGGGGAGATCTCGTAATGTCTTCCCCCACCTCCAGCTCCTCCCGCTCCTCTGCTTGCACCACCTCTATGGGTACCACTCTGATCACAGTGCTGCCTCTGCCATGGTGGTGCGCCTGCTGCCTGCCCGATGCACCCAGCAACTTAGGTCGGGTAGTCTCATCCCAAGTGACCTCGCCCATCACAAGCATAGAACCGACGCTCTCTGGGCTTCCCTGGTGCCCTCTGGCGCCACTGTGGTATACGACCATGGCCCGGTATCCTCTCACGGAAGGGCATCCCCGGCTGAGGCCCTGCGCCTTTTCGCCACAGTGGTATACGACCACGTCTCCGAAACCAGCAGTGGGAAGGTCACCTGTATCGAGGTCCTGTCCTCCGGTGCCTGCTAGCTACGGTAGACATCCCAGCTCCGTCGCGCCCACTACCACTACCAACTGAAAAACATGACAGGAAGCCCTCTGTCACCAGCGTCTGCTCTGGCACTCCATCATACAAGGAAATTCCCAAGGGTACTATGACAACACGAATCTCTCGGCGGTGACCCTGCTCAAACTTCCGTGCTCGGAAGTTGTCGTCATGGACCAAGTCCAGGTAAAAGTGTGCAGGGTCTGCAAAACTAGCCGCGTACTCGGCCACCGTCATCCCTCCCTACTGAAACTGCAGGAGCTCCTGAATCCAAACGGAGCGCAAGTAGGAGGTGAAAAACTCCTCACGGAGAAAAAACTGAAAGTCGTCCAACGAAAACGACGACTCTTCATGAAACTGAGTCACCAGACTCCACCAACGCCATGATTCTCCACGAAAAAGGGTGGCTGCCAAATCCACTCTTTGATCTGTCGGCGTCTGCACAAGCCTTAAAAGGCGAACAACTGCCTCGAGCCAAACCTCCGCTGCCTGAGGGTCTGGCTCACCACTGAACCTCAGCGGTCTCTGCTGCTGGAATTCACGGAGCGCGCTCAACCTACGCTCGAACTCAGCCTGCTCTACTAAAACTGTCTGCTTCTCAACAGGTGGGGGTGCCGCTACCGACCCACCTAGAGAAAGGGGCTCGCATGATGGATCCTGAAATATGGCCTCATAGCTCACAGGGTCATCGTCACGCACCCAATGCTGGTATCTGGGCTGGCTGTCTTCGCGGAGACATCCTGAATATTATCAAGGAGTGCCTCTGTCAGATGAGCATATATGTATATACCACAACAACAATGATGTGGAGCAGACTCAATAAGGACAGTCAAAGACTCAGTCCTATGTGATGCACAAACCAATTTTCCCTGCAATAAGTGTCTTGTCACACCCCGACATGCGCGTTTATTTTATTTTATGATTTCTTTGACTCTAAATTATATTTATGCGGTTCGTGTTCAGTATTGGACCAGGTTTTTGAGTTTTCGTTAAAAAGTGCACTTTTTGACGCGACGTCGTTGGGCGCGTGAGCGGAGCCTGTTCTGGAATCCCCGCTCGTCCCTGCCCGGTGTATTTTCTCATCTCGTTGTCTTTGGAAAAATTTTAAATAGAGTCTTTATATTTAACGCGCACATCTATTATTATAAGTTAATAATTATTTTTATTATTTAAGACGAAATGAGTATTCTTATCATTTGTATTTTAATCATTATGATTATTATTATCATTATTATTATTTTTATCATTATGTTATAAATAAATAATTAATGAAATCGTTAATGTTGCGGACACTAGTATAATAATTATTAAAAATGATTTGTTATTGATCTTTATTATTGTTATTATTATTATTGTAATTTATTCTTACTATGATTTTGATTTGCTTAATTTAATTTTTATTTATTAATTTTATCTTTCATTCTCTTTTTTCTTCTAACCCTAGCGGGCCACCCCTATATATATATATATATATATATATATTTCTCTCCCACGCGGGAGCCGCCACACCCCCACTCTCTCCCTTTCTCCCTTGAAGCGCTCAGCCACAGCAGCAAACCACCGGCGTGGTTTTCCCCCTCCTGTACGCCGCTGCTGCCCGACGCCCCGAATCCCCTGCATGTGCCGCACCCTGTCAGTACAGGGCACCCTGCCTCCTCCTCAGTTGTACCTCCTCCTTTAGCACAACACCGGCATTCCCTTTCCTGCTTAGCGCTACACCCATCCCGGCCTCCCTTCCCTGCATCAGCGATCCAGCCTGCTCCCCCCCCTACTGCACTCCAGACACGGCGCCCAACTTCCCCCCTATCCGTAGCAGCACTCGCAGCACCCGACTTTCCCCCTAGCGCGCCCCAGCCGACTGCCCTGTTCCAGCCACGAAACTCCTCCCGACTCCCTCCTCTTCCACTAAACCGTGTTGTCGCCAGCACCCTCAACCTGTGAGCCCCCTGCCTCCTTCGGCCAGCACGCACCTAGCACTATGCCCCCCTCCTCTGTCTGGTGTCACACAGCAACGACCCAGCGCCTCCCTGCAGCCGCGTCCGCCTCGCCTCCGCTTTCCGCAGCACCAGCATCTGAACCCCATCCTCCTCTCCTCCCCTGTCCAGCGCGCACAGCCGGCGCCCCTGCTCTCTCCTTCTTCCTCTTCTTCTTCTCTTCTTCTACTTCCCTTCTTCTCTTCTTCTCTTTCCCTTCTTCTTCTTCTCTCCTTCCTCTTCTTCTTCTTCTTCTCTCCTTCTTCCTCTTCTTCTTCTCTTCTTCTTCTTCTTTTTCTTTCTCCTTCCTCCGATCCGCCGCGCAGGTCCGTTTTTTTTATTTTTTATTTATTTTAATTTATTCTGCTATTTCATTTTATTTAATATGTTAATAACTTTTTTTTATTATAAAATTATGATTTATGTGATCATTATTATTATTAATGTTAGTATTACTAATATTATTATTATTATTAATTTTATTATTATTATTATAATTATTATTATTGTTGTTGTTACTATTATTAATATTATTTTTATTATTTTTGTTATTATTATTACTATTATTATTATTATTATTTTTATCATTATTGATTATTATTATTGTTATTGTTATAATTATTACTATTATTATTATTATTATTATTATTATTATTATTTTTTAATGTTATTTTTATTAATTTTATTATTGTTATTATTATTATTATTCTTATTAATATTTGTATCTTTAATATTACTATTATGTTATTATTAATCTTATTCTTATTATTATTATTATTATTATTATTATTTGTCATTATTATTATTTATTATTATTATTATTAGTGTTATTATTATTATTATTATTATTCTTACTATTATTATTATTATTATCCTTATTATTAATATTTTTATGATTCTTA
Organism: Viscum album; assembly: GCA_963277665.1. NCBI lineage: Eukaryota > Viridiplantae > Streptophyta > Magnoliopsida > Santalales > Viscaceae > Viscum > Viscum album. The sequence goes on from OY728148.1 coordinate 912,791,367, forward strand.
CTATTCTTATTATTATCGTTGTTATGATGATCACTATTATTATCATTTTATGTTTCTTTTTGTAGGATTATTATTTGAGGGCTCGCGCATGGTGTTTCCGAGTGAGCGCCATCGCCACGCCTTGTCTCCGAGGTTCCGTTGTTGTCGCGCTTCAGTTCCGAGGTGAGTTTTTCTTCCCGCCGCTTGGTTTCGCGTGCTCTGGTGAGTTTTTGGATGTGTCTAAGTCCTTGATATTGTTTATGCAGAGTATTAGACTTTGTCACGTAGTCTCAGACAAACGTCGTGTCATCGCGCCTTGGATCCGAGGTTGTTTGTCGACGCGCTTGATTTTGAGGTAGGTCCCCTTTGCACTGCTTTTAAAATTTAAGCTATATTATTTCATGTTGTTTTGTGCACCCTAATTGCTCAAAATCAACATTTTATTAATTGTAATAAATATGAGATAATATATGATAATTAATTTTTAATATAAGATGGTTAATTTTTAAATGGTTATTTAAGGTCAAAAGGAGCCGTTTATTTTATACACGACACATGAAACATCCTTTTGACGAGCGGATACCCAATAATGGAAGAATGCCCGTTTGGATTTTAAACATAATTCACGGAATGTAAAAAAGAGTTCTGGTTTAATGAGAAATGATTTCTTTTGAAGCATGAAAAAATACTTTGGTTCGTTTGAGAAATTGCCCGGTTGGATCTTAAAGATTATTTGGAAAAAGAAAATGGTTTGGTTTGGTATATAAAAATATTGTTAGCATGTGACGTAGTGTTTTGGGGTTCTTTAAACGGTTTTATACTGGGTTTTGTCTCATAAAGAAGTTGTACCTGTCTTTGAGTAGTGTTTGTGAAATGTATTAAATGCCCGTTTGGCACTTTATGGAAAGCGATAAAAATGTTTTGATAAAAACCCTCTTAGGGCGACTCTCATGCCTTGGTTGCAATTGATTTTTTGGGAGGCCGCGCTTAGAGGCTCCCGGGTACTTGAGTAGTAAAAGGCATGAGGTTGTTCCACGGAGTGGCTCGGGTGATGCTTGTTGTGCTTTATATATATATATGTATATGATTGGATGCTCAGTTGGCATTAGTTGGCTCACCCCTTTTTCAAACACTTGAGACATGGGAATCTGGCATATTGAGTGAATATTCTAAGAACGATTGCTGCACTAGTAGGTTATGGTACTGACCAGTGGCCCATAGTAGGTGGATATATTGGGTTTATTGCTATGGGATTTGCCCTCAACCTGCCCGTGAGTTGATGGTCGAGCGTATTGTGCGTTTTGATTTCATCGTGACATGTCGATAAGGATGATTTCTCATGTATTGGTGTCTTCTGGTTTATTCTCGATCTCCTAGGTTCACCCATGTCTATTCAGCTTCTGTAGCATGCAGTAATGATTATGATGCTCCCATGTATACCTACATTGCCCTTGCTGTGTGTTTTACTCTGTGCATTCTGGTGTATTGTTTTCCATGGAAAGTGATAAATTGTTTTTGATTAAGTTTCTAAAAATTGTTTTCAAATAAAAGTGTTTAATCCCCTTTGTACAAATTTAAAAAATGTAAACATCACTTTGCCTTTTTCCTGAAATGTCATTGACACTAATGAAATAAACCCCGAATTTGGAAATGGTAAAGGGCAATGGTTTGTACTTTGTTTTTATGTAAAATACTTAGAAAAAACATACTTTTATAAATTGTAGTTCAAACTTGAAATGATGTTTCTTTTATTTTAAAGGTAGTGCATTGGGAATAGTGATCAGGCTAGCCTACTGAGTTGTAATACTCACGCCTATAGTTCTTTTCTGTTTTTAGTGTTTGTGCAGTCTATAGCTTGAGTGCGCTTGCCTAGGGCGACGCTTGATCGTTGAGTCGGAGAGCGACCCGCGAGGTCGCACGGAGTTTGTTCGCACGTCGTGTTTGGTTAGTTTGATTCTTGTTTGTTCCTGTTTAGTCACTTTTTTGGTTTATCTTTTCTGCGATGCTCTGTATTATTTATGCTGTCTTATTTATTTATATTGGGAGAAATTGTTCCCATAGCCTCTGTTGATGCCCTGGCTCTTGTCGCCATCCCGGGAGGATCGGGAACGCCTCTCGGGCCATGTCGCGGACCGGCTCGGGTGACCGGTTCAGGGTCGACCCGGGTTGGTTCGTGACAAAATGGTATCAGAGGCAGGTTTTCTCTTAGCAGACCTCACTTTTCAGAGCGCCCTTTGTTATTTGGGATGTCAAGGTAGATGGAGTAGGATTGTCGGGACTTGAGGGGTAGGTACGAGAAGAGCGTCGCGAACTCTTTCCCGTACCGATCCTCAAGTTTCCATGGGAAGTCCAGTTTAATTGGTTTGTTTGGGTTTTTATGGAAATGTATTGCGATTGGGATACGACAAAGGGAGTTTGGGCCATTAGTCCTCCTAACCCGCACGGCCTGGCAAGCCATGTAGAGCTAGGGGCATGGTCCAAGAAGGCTCTCTGTGTTAGTGACGTGTTTGTCATATGGCCGCCAACCATATAGTCAAGCCACCCACTGACACTAGTCCCCTGTTTGAGTTGTTTTGGGTTCCCCTTGATTTTTGAAAGTGGTTTGAATTAGAAAAGTTGGTTTTGAAAAAAAAAGTGTTGTTTGAAATGACATGTTTAATTTGTAGATTGTTTTAAAAGGAGTGGTAAGAATGAATTGTCTTTGGAAAATGAAGTTGCTTTGTTCTTACCTTGGTGTTCTGATGAGTGCTCACATGCATTGTGGTATGTTGGAAATGTGGATGGATTTCTGGTATGGTGGATGGATGCCCTGGGTGGCACGGATACATGCATGTGAGTGAGGCTCTAAAGAATACCAATGGCAGGGGTTTAACCCATTAAGCATGTTCTAAATTAAAGATGTTTTCAAAGAGAAAAGTTTTGATGTTATGATAACTCGCTTTCTTGTGTTTTGAACTTATCACTGATGCAGTGGTTGATTTTGAGGTTTTTATTCACTCATTGAGTTGGCCTTGATTGGGTTTTTGACCTTTCCTTGTCCAGCGATTATCCCTTTGAGTCTTCGATGGGTGATCGTAGTGCGGTTGATCAACCTAAGGATTTTATGCTTGAGTTTCGGAAGCTCGATCCACCTCTCTTTTATGGTCAAGAAGAAACTTCTGTGGCAGAGGAGTGGATGCGGAAGATTGAAAGGGACTTTAGCCTCATTGAGTTTCCTGATTCGTAGAATGTCAAGTTTTCGACCTTCATGCTTGAAGGTTCGCCGTGGGTGTGGTGGAAGTCAGTGTCTCGGAACAAGCCCCGTCAAGAGATTACTTGGGAGTTTTTCAAGGCCTCGTTCATTCCCCAGTATTTCTCTGAGGAAGAAAGGGTGAGGAAGGGGATGGAAGTGTGTTGTTTGCAGCAGGGTGACAGATCCGTGTTAGAATATTTCCAGCGCTTTGTGGAGCTAGTACCTTATGATTTAGAGTATGCCACAAATGACCCCATGAAGGCTCGACGCTTCGAGGAGGGTCTCCGCCCTGATCTGCAGTCGAAGGTGTCAGAGTCCAACATAACTTCTTTTGTCGATGTGGCGAGACAAGCATTTCATGTAGAAGCTGCGATGGCAGGAGTGCTCGAAGTAGTCCTCCCTCCTTCGATCCCTAAGAGCAGCGGTGAAGATTCTGGAAAGGAAATGGGTAAGCAAATAGAAGTGGATGGATCAGGTCGTGGAATCAAGAGGCCTCAGGATCTTTCATTAACCTCTTCAGAGCGAGAGATTATTGTGTGTTATCTGTGTGGCAAGAGGGGTCACAAGAAGTCATCGTGCCCAAGCGCTCCGAAGCCCTGCCAGGCGTGTGGACGTCTGGGTCACTTGCGACGATTTTGTCGGGGCATTGCAAGAAAGCATCGCAGAGGGTGTTCTCAGAAGTAATGTGCTATTGGGTCTTTGTTCAGAGTTCTTGGTGTAAGTTTCCTTTCAGTTTAAGGGATCGTTTATCGTTGTAGTTATACTGGTGGTGTTTTGGGTTTGAAATGTATGGGAACTTCATGGGTCTTTTGACGAACCTCGTCTTTCAATGCTGGTGTGTTTTAATTTTAAAATCTTGTCCTTCAATCTTTCAGATCAAATGATGTAGGTATCTCATTGGGATTATCAGAACCTGACTGCGTGGAAGAAGATGCTTCATCCATCAGAGCTCCAACCAAAAGGTCTCGGAGTGAAGCCGGTGCGTAGTCAGGAACCCCCAGGGAATTTTAAGGAGTCTGGTTGAGGTTGCGTCTCTATCGTCGTGGTGAGGCAGTTTTAGCATTTCTGTTGTGGTTTTTATGTCGATATAAATTTCCTTTTGTTGCAAAGAGCATGATGGATTTATCCATCGCGCAATATCAGTACTTGTGCCTTTTGGATGTATGTTGCTGATCAGTGACCTTGTGTGGACCACCGATGTGAATCAGTTATGGCATTGGTATGTGTCCATCCCTAAGTAGTGGTACGTGGGTAGTTTTCCGTCCAAGTTTCAGTGATTCAATCCTTGGGCCCACCCTCCCCGCCCATGGGGTATGGGTTTTGGTTTGCATAATTTTTTCAGATCAAATCCTATTACTTTTGGACGTGTGTAAGTGGTTTAAAGGTCCTTGCTGTGCTCTTTCTAGCTGGAGTAAGGTCTCATGCATGTCTAAGCTGGTTTCTCATTTGGTCGTTAGTTGGTCAGTCCTTTATGGTGGGGAGACCCACCATGAGTCTCTTTGGGTTTTCTCTTAAATACATATTGAATGCTAGTTGAGTTCCTATGGTGGGGAGACCGTTCAGGCCTCCCCTCTGTAGGTAATTTATTTCGGGCAATGAGGTTCAGTCCCACTGGTAGTCGTTGTGATGTCCTTGGGTTAAGAGGTCGGATCGTGTTGTGTGGAATCCTTAGGTGTTGATCGATCGACTGGTTGGTGTGGTGGCTTTCCGGGGGCGGAAAGCGTTATGGTGGAGAGAATTGTCACACCCCGACATGCGCGTTTATTTTATTTTAAGATTTATTTGACTCTAAATTATATTGCTGTGGTTCGTGTTCAGTATCGGACCCGGTTTTTGAGTTTTCGTTAAAAAGTGCACTTTTTGACGCGACGTCGTTGGGCGCGTGAGCGGAGCCTGTTCTGGAAACCCCGCTCGTCCCTGTCCGGTGTATTTTCGCATCCCGTTGTCTTTGGAAAAATTTTAAATAGAGTCTTTATATTTAACGCGCACATCTATTATTATAAGTTAATAATTATTTTTATTATTTAAGACGAAATGAGTATTCTTATCATTTGTATTTTAATCATTATGATTATTATTATCATTATTATTATTTTTATCATTATGTTATAAATAAATACTTAATGAAATCGTTAATGTTGCAGAAACTAGTATAATCATTATTAAAAATGATTCGTTATTGATCTTTATTATTGTTATTATTATTATGGTAATTTATTATTACTATGATTTTGATTTGCTTAATTTAATTTTTATTTATTAATTTTATCTTTCATTCTCTTTTTTCTTCTAACCCTAGCGGTCCACCCATATATATATATATATATATATATATATATATATATATATATATTCTCTCCCCCGCGGGAGCCGCCACACCCCCACTCTCTCCCTTTCTCCCTTGCAGCGCTCAGCCACAGTAGCAAACCCCCGGCGTGGTTTTCCCCCTCCTGTACGCCGCTGCTGCCCGACGCCCCGAATCCCCTGCATGTGCCGCACCCTGTCAGTACAGGGAACCCTGCCTCATCCTCAGCCGTGCCTCCTCCTTCAGCACAGGGCCGGCATGCCCTTTCCTGCTTAGCGCTACACCCATCCCGGCCTCCCTTCCCTGCATCGGCGATCCAGCCTGCTCCCCCCCTCCTGCACTCCAGACACGGCGCCCAACTTCCCCCCCCTGTCCGTAGCAGCACTCGCAGCACCCAGCTTTCCCCCTAGCGCGCCCCAGCCGACAGCCCTGTTCCAGCCACGAAACTCCTCCCGACTCTATCCTCTTCCACTAAACCGTGTTGTCGCCAGCACCCTCAACCTGTGAGACCCCTGCCTCCTTCGGCCCGCACGCACCCAGCACTGTGCCCCCTTCCTCTGTCTGGTGTCACACAGCAGCGACCCAGCGCCTCCCTGCAGCCGCGTCCGCCTCGCCTCCGCTTTCCGCAGCACCAGCATCCGAACCCCATCCTCTTCTCCTCCCCTGTCCAGCGCGCACAGCCGGCGCCCCTGCTCTCTCCTTCTTCCTCTTCTTCTTCTCTTCTTCTCCTTCCCTTATTCTCTTCTTCTCCTTCCCTTCTTCTTCTTCTCTCCTTCCTCTTCTTCTTCTTCTTCTCTCCTTCTTCCTCTTCTTCTTCTCTTCTTCTTCTTCTTTTTCTTTCTCCTTCCTCCGCTCCGCCGCCCAGGTCCGTTTTTTTTATTTATTTTAATTTATTCTGCTATTTCATTTTATATAATATGTTAATAACTTTTTATTATTATAAAATTATGATTTATGTGATCATTATTATTATTAATGTTAGTATTACTAATATTATTATTATTATTAATTTTATTATTATAATTATAATTATTATTATTGTTGTTGTTACTATTATTAATATTATTTTTATTATTTTTGTTATTATTATTATAATTATTTTTATTATTATTTTTATCATTTTTGATTATTATTATTGTTATTGTTATAATTATCACTATTACTATTATTATTATTATTTTTAATGTTATTATTATTAATTTTATTATTGTTATTATTATTATTATTCTTATTAATATTCGTATCTTTAATATTACTATTATGTTATTATTAATCTTATTCTTATTCTTATTATTATTATTATTATTATTATTATTTGTCATTATTATTATTTATTATTATTATTATTAGTGTTATTATTATTATTATTATTATTCTTACTATTATTATTATTATTATCCTTATTATTATTATTTTTATGATTCTTACTATTCTTATTATTATCGTTGTTATAATGATCACTATTATTATCATTTTATGTTTCTTTTGGTAGGATTATTATTTGAGGGCCCGCGCAGGGTGTTTCCGAGTGAGCGCCATCGCCGCGCCTTGTCTCCGAGGTTCCGTTGTTGTCGCGCTTCAGTTCCGAGGAGAGTTTTTCTTCCCGCCGCTTGGTTTCGCCTGATCTGGTGAGTTTTTGGATGTGTCTTAGTCCTTGATATTGTTTATGCAGAGTATTAGACTTTGTCACGTAGTCTCGGACACACGTCGTGTCATCGCGCCTTAGATCCGAGGTTGTTTGTCGACGCGCTTGATTTTGAGGTAGGTCCCCTTTGCACTGCTTTTAAAATTTAAGCTATATTATTTCATGCTGTTTTGTGCACCCTAATTGCTCAAAATCAACATTTTATTAATTGTAATAAATATGAGATAATATACGATAATTAATTTTTAATATAAGATGGTTAATTTTTAAATGGTTATTTAATGTCAAAAGGAGCCGTTTAGTTTATACACGACACATGAAACATCCTTTTGACGAGCGGACACCCAATAATAGAAGAATGCTCGTTTGGATTTTAAACATAATTCACGGAATGTAAAAAAGAGTTCTGGTTTAATGAGAAATGATTTCTTTTGAAGCATGAACAGATACTTTGGTTCGTTTGAGAAATTGCCCAGTTGGCTCTTAATGATTATTTGGAAAAAGAAAATGGATTGGTTTGGTATATAAAGATATTGTTAGCCTGTGACGTAGTGTTTTGGGGTTCTTTAAACGGTTTTAAACTGGGTTTTGTCTCATAAATAAGTTGTACCTGTCTTTGAGTAGTGTTTGTGAAATGTATTAAATGCCCGTTTGACACTTTATGGAAATCGATAAAAATATTTTGATAAAAACCCTCTTAGGGAGACTCTCATGCCTTGGTTGCAATTGATTTTTTTGGGAGGCCGCGCTTAGAGGCTCCCGGGTACTTGAGTAGTAAAAGGCATGAGATTGTTCCACGGAGTGGCTCGGGTGATGCCTGTTGTGCTTTATATATATATATGTATATGATTGGATGCTCGGTTGGCATTAGTTGGCTCACCCCTTTTTCAAACACTTGAGACATGGGAATCTGGCATATTGAGAGAATATTCTAAGAACGATTGCTGCACTGGTAGGTTATGGTACTGACCAGTGGCCCATAGTAGTTGGATATATTGGGTTTATTGCTATGGTATTTGCCCTCGACCTGCCCGTGAGTGGATGGTCGAGCGTATTGTGCGTTTTGATTTCATCGTGACATGTCGATAAGGATGATTTCTCATGTATTGGTGTCTTCTGGTTTATTATCGATCTCCTAGGTTCACCCATGTCTATTCAGCTTCTGTAGCATGCAGTAATGATTATGATGCTCCCATGTATACCTACATTGCCCTTGCTGTGTGTTTTACTTTGTGCATTCTGGTGTATTGTTTTACATGGAAAGTGATAAATTGTTTTTGATTAAGTTTCAAAAAATTGATTTCAAATAAAAGTGTTTAATCCCCTTTGTACAAATTTGAAAAATGTAAACATCACATTGCCTTTTTCCTGAAATGTCATTGACACTAATGAAATAAACCCCGAATTTGGAAATGGTAAAGGGCAATGGTTTATACTTTGTTTTTAAGTAAAATACATAGAAAAAACATACTTTTATAAATTGTAGTTCAAACTTGAAATGATGTTTCTTTTATTTTAAAGGTAGTGCATTGGGAATAGTGATTGGGCTAGCCTACTGAGTTTTAATACTCACGCCTATAGTTATTTTCTGATTTTAGTGTTTGTGCAGGCTATAGCTTGAGTGTGCTCGCCTACGGCGACGCTTGATCGTTGTGTCGGAGAGCGACCCGCGAGGTCGCACGGAGTTTGTTCGCACGTCGTGTTTGGTTAGTTTGATTCTTGTTTGTTCCTGTTTAGTCACTTTATTTGGTTTATCTTTTCTGCGCTGCTCTGTATTATTTTCGCTGTCTTATTTATTTATATTGGGCGAAATCATTCCCATAGCCTCTGTTGATGCCCTGGCGCTTTTCGCCAGCCCGGGAGGATCGGGAACGCCTCTCGGGCCATGTCGCGGACCGGCTCGGGTGACCGGTTCAGGGTCGACCCGGGTTGGTTCGTGACATGTCTCATCATGCCGAGTCGACAAGCGGGTTATCAAGGTCCTGGTGAATGGATACGTCGGTCTCCGCACCATCCCTGTACTCCCTGGCCTGAGAGCCGCTCTCGAGACACGTTAAAACGGTTTCTCTATATCCCAACAAATTACTCTTTTAGGGACGTCCACACAACGTCCCAAGGAACGAACCACCTCTGATACCACTTTGTCACAACCCAACCCTACCCAGGCTCGAGCCGCAACTACCCCAGGCCCGCCTCATAGGCCAGGGGCTGGTGACCAGCGCCGAAGGAACAAAAACTCGGGGAGGCCTTTGCCTAAGCACCTGTATAGACACACGCAAAAAACTCAATGCCAAACTGGAGAGTAAAAGAAAAGACAAGCAGAGTAAAAAGAACAACTGCTATATATAAACCACAGAGTGCATCGACCTCTACAAGATACAAGTAAAGTGCTGAAAAGGAAAAAGGGAAAAAACACGCGCCCAACCAAAAAGTGCCACAACCCGACAACAGGTAAACGAAAAGAAACAGCTGACGAGTCTGCCACCTGGAACCTGGCCATGACCACCGCACGCGGTCGAAGCTCCCAAGCTCCTACGCTCCACTGAAGTCACGCTCCACCTTTCCATCGTCTGCAAGGGCACACCAAGTGCGGGCAAAGCCCAAGCAGGGGTGAGTATAAAAATACTCAGAAGGATACCCCGAAGGCTCGAGGGAGCAACAAAAGAGGTACTGAAGGGTGAGCGGTAGAGCGAATAGAAAAGTATAGGGGTACAACCGAGGGTGCAGTAGAGAGTCCAGCTCAACCCAACAAATGAAAGGACGTAGACTCATCCAGGCACAAGGAGCTGGAAACGGTGAGAAGATGAACTTCCCGTCGAGTCATCGCTGCCTATATCAGGAGAGTAGACTCGTCCAACCACGAGAAGCTAGACACAGAAAGCACGTGGCATACCCCGCGCGTCTTCGCCTCACCTGGAAGGAGAGTAACCACACCCAAAAAGTGGGTACCAGAAACAAGGTATATACGTATCCTTTTGCTCTGCAAAGAAGCCCGAACAAACTCGTAAGGGGATCTATGTCCCGTAGCTCAGCAGAAGAAAGAGTCGCCAACAGTCCCAGAAGTAAACCATCGATGCCCAGCATACCACACGTTTGCGATGAACCGCAAGCCAAGGAGCTCAGTCACTGCACCCTGATACTATCTGCTTTGGGTGGCACTGACTCGCCCGCACGGTTTTAGATCGCGTCACAAGAATGCGTCTCGGTGGGGAAAGTGCCCCTCGAACTTGAGAGTTCTAGGGAAAGACAAACCACACCTCATCATTTCCCCTCAGTCGAGAGGTCTCCTCAATATAAAGCCAATCAATCACCGACCCGTACAACTAAAGGTCCCACTCCGGTGGTCACGGAGGAAAGCCATAGACTAGCCTAGTCGAGAGGACTGAGTCTGGAATGCTAACATGTGTCCCACTGCCCAGCCCCGCTGGAGGGTAATTCATAACCAAATATCAGGTGACCCACTGCCCAGCCCTGCTGGAGGGTAAACCATAAGACATCATCCGGCAACCCACTGCCCAGCCCCGCTGGAGGGTAGACCTTAATACATCATCAGGAAACCCACTGCCAAGCCCCGCTGGAGGGTAAACCATATTCAGACATCGGGTCACCCACTGACCAGCCCTGCTAGAGGGTAAACCCTAATAAATCTTCAGGCGACCCACTGCCCAGCCCCGCTGGAGGGTAAACCATATTCAGACATCGGGTGACCCACTACCCAGCCCTGCTGGAGGGTAAACCCTAATACATCATCAGGCGACCCACTACCCAGCCCCGCTAGAGGGTAGACATGGAATAAGTCGACAGGCGACCCACTGCCCAGCCTTGCTGGAGGGTAGACCTGGAACTAGATGACGGGCGACCCACTGCCCATCCCTGCTGGAGGGTAGGCCCTAAGCGGTCGTCGGGTGACCCACTGCCCAGTCTCTGCTGGAGGGTAGACCCTAAGCACGTCGGGTGACCCACTGCCCAGTCTCTGCTGAAGGGTAAACCCTCTAAGTCAGTGAGCAACCCACTACCCAGCCCTGCTGGAGGGTAAGACTCAGAACCGCTCTGCCATCTCTACAGGAGGGTACAACACTGGCCGACTGAACACGGAGTGGGTGTCGCGCAACCACCCAACTCCAGAACAGCTCTCCCAAAATAGGTGCAGCGTCTTCCCCAGCACTGGGTGTCACTAGCACCGCTATCAGCCAATCCATCGAGAACGAAACCAGGGGGAGACCACTCAACCCTGATGGTCAACAAACACACAGATGGACCCTCTACGCCGCGAGAGGTCCACGTACGCAAACCAGAACACGACACGCACATGGGGACCACACGATGTGTGGCCCCAAGTCAATCCCAAATGAGTGTACATTCATCTCAAGTACAAACCACACGTACCTCCAAGCGCTCCCGTATACTCCCAGAGTATACCTCGTCTCCAGCCCAAGGGCTATCGTGCACACGGCACCCAACGTCAATGCGAAGGCGTGACGTAACAACTCCACCTCAAAGGCCCAGGCACGACCAACCACAACACTTCAAGCATTTACATCACTCACCCCAGAGTGCACGCGATCACTCGCCAAAGGTCCACTACAAACACGGTAGAAGGACCACCACTGGGGAACCTCCACATTTCCACATTTAACAAGATCGCGCAAGAGGCTCCATACAGCCAAACAGATCACACCGTTGCAATCCTTGCGCAAAAACAGACGAGTTAGACTAGTCACTCGCCTGAAACGGTCAGCAGGTGAAAAAGGTACTATTCACCGTGACCAAACCCGTGTAGGGCCCACCCCAGGATCCCGAAACTGAACCAATAGATCACGCCACTACGATCCCCTCGGAAAAACACACGGGATTGAGTAATCAATCGCCCAAAATGAACACCCGGTGAAAAAGGTACTATTCACCGTAGCCAGGTCGGGTGGGTCCCACAACACGTTCCCAAAAAAGGTCAGGCAGACTGCGCCATCGCAATGCTCTCAGAAAAGCACGTCAAATCGACTGCTTACTTGCGTGGAACATGTACCCAGAGAAAAAGATACGTTCCGGCATACCGCACACGAGCGACGCCACGTGGGACCCGCATCCCGGTCCTGAAACACAACGAACGGATCGCACCGTTGCGATCCTATCGAAAAAGAACACAAGATGGACTATTCAGTTGTCCAAAATGGTTGCCTGGTGATAAAGCTGGAAATCACCGTCAACTCCCGAAACGGCCCTCATGGGCCCCGCACCATCGTGACGAATTTGAGCGGGCAGATTGCACCATTGAAATCCCCTCGGGAAAAACATCCAGAAACGACTGCTCGCACGCCCCAAACGGACGTCCGATGGAAAAGTTGTGAAACGCCGCACACAGCTCAAGAGTCGGCCCGTGGGGCCCGCGCCTCAACTCCAGCCTCAACGCCTGGAACCACAATGGAAACCTCCGCCTCAGTGCTAGGGTCACAACGCCGCTGACGGCGCTCAAAACGGATGTCGGACACGTCCGCGCCGTCCAAAACAAGAATCCCGGAAAAACGCTCGTCCACATAAGGACGCGTCGCGCCTCAGCGGCCCCTCGTTTCGGGAATTAAAAATTCTCGAAAACAACTAAAAAAATCCGTCTTGACGCAAGCTCCGCACTGCTGCAGACGGTGCACAAAACAGATGCCCATAGCCCGAAATACGGGCGTCCGAAGGCTGAGGGGAAAAGCCCCTTGGGCCAGACCGGCCCGAACCGGCCGGTCCGCCCTTCTTGTGCCGGCCCGCGCCAGCCGGCCCGATCCGCACATCCGGCCCGCGGCTCAGCCGCGGGTTCGGTTCCCCCCGCCGTGGCCAGCTGGCCGCTTCTCGCTTCAGCCGAATGGCCGCCTCGCGGCCGGTTGATCCCCCACAGCGACCCGCGATTCGCGGGTCGCGGTCGACGCCGGGGGTCGCGCGTTTCACGCCCCCCCCTCTCCTCTGCCTGCCGGTGCCCGCGGCCGGCGCCGTGGCCGACTTCGGACAGCCGCCGCCGAAGGCCGCCGCCGCCTCCCGGAAGCACCGCCACCATCTTCGAAGCCCCGGCCGACCGCCCTGCTGCGCCGCACTCCGCCCCGCACCGCCGCCGTCTGCCGCCTTCGGCCCTCGCCGGAAACCGGTCGTGGCCGGAAAAGTTTCAAGGACCACCGGGAACGATCCGGCGGTCGAAATTTCGATCTGGATAGCTTTCCGGATAGCTCGGAACGGGATCTACGCAACCAGGGGATTTGTTCGAGGATCCAATGGTGAGATTGAGCATAAATGAGGATTTAAAACGGGGAAGGGGAGGAAAACTGAAATCCACCTACCTTGTTGGGCTTCGCCCGACGCTTCCCGCGCGATCCGCCGCGCGCCATCGTCACGCTGGAGCCACCTCGCTGGAGTCGCCTCGCCGGAGCTCACCGGAATGGAGGAAGGGAGGGGAGGGGTTGTGAGGAAGAAGAAGAAGAGGAAGGAGGGGGGGGGGTGCGTGTTTAAATAAAAACACTTAAACACCCGCCCGGCACGCCCCCGACTCCGATCCCGAAGCAGACAAAAAGGAGGGAGTCCCTAGGGTAAACATGAACTCCCGAGCACAACAGTGGTCTCAGAATTTTAATCCGAGACCCCATTCAAAAGTTATTAAACATAGCGCCCGAGGCCGCCAAATTACGAAAACGCCCCTGGGTCCATTTTTCACAGACGGCCCACGCTCGCAACACTTATACCCCTCCTAGGGTAAACGGCACGCTCCAAACTCAACGGTGCCCTCAGTTTTCCAATACGATCCACCATTTAAGAGATACCTACGTTTCAACATTAAACGAATTGTTTTATTAATTTATTTATCCGTTTAACATTCCGGGACCGGGCGAGGGGTCCAAATGTCCCGCGCTGACATGTTTTATGTCATTCCTAGGGTAAACACCCCATTCCGCACCCATCCGTACAGTCGGATCCATGATACGGAACTCCGTTTAGAAGTTATGTCATTTATTTAGCGTTTCCAGTGTGAACGCACTGAAAATTTAATTCCGGCCACTCCGGGGATCGGAATCGCACGCCGTCTTAAGGCGCTGCTCTGGAATATCATCAAGAATATTCCAACGTCTTTCATTGAAAAACCTGGGTTCTTATAGTTTTGAAAATGGATTTTTTATGTCATTATATTTAAATGATATATTGTGATTTAAATGTGTAAATTTTATAATTCTTTTTAAATTTTTTGTATGTTACGAACATGTTATGGTTCTTGGGCATTGTTTACATATACGGTTAGTTCTATGATAATCCAAGGGTGTGTGAGCCTGAGATAGCTCTCCAAGGCATTGGGTAAAAAGACAGAGGTAAATGTGGATGTTTCTCATAAGAGATTTAGGGAACATATTGTGATGGATATTCTAAAGTAACTCTATTTTTAGATATGATAGATACAATGTAAGTATGTTATGGTTGCCACAAGTTACCTTTATGATTTATGATTTCTATGTGTTATTCATAAATATTATGGTTTCATGAGGTATGTAAAAGTGTTTATGTTCTATATGTATTTATGAACTAATATTTTTTTTCTTTGTTTTATAACCCTTAATGAGATTTTTATGCTAATCCCATGTTTTGAAATGTTTTTTACAGGACTTAAAGATGAACAAAGCCAAGGATGGGATCAAGGAAAACTCATACTGTCAAAATAATGGAAGTAGACATGGCCCTTTTTTCAAGATTTTTTATTTTATGAAAAAAATGGAAACTGAGAAGAAGTGTATACATTTTAATCTTTTGAGATGAAAGAGTTATGTCCTAATTCTCTAAAACTCCTAACCAGATAAGATCCTCAATGTGAATTATTTTTGTAATTCAATATTTTTTAATGTTTTAAGTTAGTTTCCTTATACATATCTTCTATTACAACATCTAGATGATTACTATCATATTATATAATAATATTTTTATAGTATGTCAGGTTTCATTTAAACTCATTATTGTGTGTAATGAATGTTTAAATAAGTTTTAAATATAACACAAGACAAAATTCTATTTTGTTTATCTAATAAATAAATAAGTGTATCATTTATCAAAAAATATGTAAATTATTAAATTCATTTTGGAAAAAATATTTCAAAAAATTTGATGGTGTTACAAGAATGACATTAGATGTTCATAATGAATAATTTCTTGATGAAAAAATAATTATCACATTGAAATAACATATTAAAAATAAAAAAAGTTAAAAAAATTGATCATAATTTTATTTCAAAATAACTATGACAAAATTATAATTAATATTTAATTCATTGAGTGGTCATGAAGGTGGGGAATTCCATTCTTGTAGTGTATGTTAAAAAAATGATTCCATTATCAGTTTAGATAAAAATTAAAAAGACCATGTCTATTCAATTTAAAGAACATTCCATTTTATATATTTTCTTAAATAAATAATATTAAAAATAATTTTTTTAAAAATGTAAAATATTAAAAACAATCTTGACGATATTTTCAGATGACATGTGTATTTATGAAAATGGATTTTTGACTGAAGAGTTAAAAAAACACAGTTTTCCTAAATAATGTTCTTTCTATATCATGAGTAAAAAAAGTAAAAAATTGAAAGTGAAGAATATAATAATTAAAACAATTATTTTATATGAAAATTAATTTTGTTATTAAGATATAGGATATAGATGTTTTTATCAAAAATTTAATCATAACAAATCCCAATAAACATTGATTTTGTAATATAAATCCCTTACCACATTATTGACAATGAAATAAAAACATTGTAAATAAAAGAGAATATATGGATATTTTAATATACATATATTTAATTTTAATAATAATAAAATACATTTTTTAATAGAATATACACTAGATTAAATAAACACATGGTGAATGTGGAATTTGTGTTAATAAAAAAAAGTGAGATAAAAATCCATCTCTTCAAGATAGTCTTTCATCTAATTCACTATAACTTTGTTTTTAATAATTATAACATTATTATAATTTTTTTAAAATAATTTATATAATGATATATCATAGATGATCCACATATAACATTTTAAATTCTATTTGTTATGTATTCTTTATTAAAATTGTTGTTTTTGTTGGTTAACTAATAATTTTTCATGGAATTTTCTCTTCATATTAATTGATCCATATAAATTGGTAATGGTTTCATCAGATATAAAAATATAATAAATATATATATATCATATATATATATGTAGTTATCAATATAATGTAGAGATATAAAATTTAATTACACAATTCTTGGAGACAGGAGGCAGTAGGTATGCAGGAATGTTGTTTACATGTATCAATGGAATGAATGAAAGAAATGATAATAATTATTACCATTTATAAAATATTATTATTATTATTAAAACATATAATTATTAGATACGTAATTATAACCATATAAGTAAATATGTGATGGAAAACGAATTAAAATTCAACATAGTGAATGTAAGTCATATGTACACCAAAGTGGTGCACTCCTGGAGTGATGATCACCAACACCACCAAAGTGGTTTACTCCTAGAGGGAAGGAAACCATTTTTTGAACCACCTAGATTTTTTGGAGGACATTGGGTCGGACCCGGTTTGATTACCTAATATCCATACTCTATAACCCGAAGTGTTTGACCTTATTATAGGGGATTCCCTCAAACTTAACCATTTTATACCTCCTTAGGCCCCTTTCATGAGGGATTTTACGGTTGAGGGGTTGTCTTGTATACCTTTTCTTTATTAAAATTTGAAATGATGATGAGGATCAGTAATGCCAATTTTGGATCTATTCATTTAGATTGAATTTACATCCATAATGATAGTTAATGAATTTGAATGTAAACATTCCACACAAAAAAATATGATATATTAGTATAAAATGTTTAACGAACATAATAGTTCATCCAAAACATTTTATTTTTAAGAATTTTAAATCCACTTATTTATTTATTCAAATAATTTAATAATCATCGAGTTGGTGTTGCATAAGAATTTAAGGTAATTATTCAATAAATAGAAATTAAAAACAAATTTATATGATACAGAAATTTAATTTATATTAAATTATATCATTTATAATTGAACATAAATATAGAATACCACAATTTTGTAACAGAACATCTCATTACATTTTACAAATAGAAGATCGTTAAAGTCTTGTGTCTGGAAAATTAGGAACATAAAACATGAGAACAACATAAAACATTCTTATAATCCAATTGTAAGCCTTCTTCATTGTTCATCCTAAGTTCATTATAGCATCTCATAACCTGGGATCATATATCAAAGAAACAAGGTGAGTAGAAGGCCCAGTAAGTGAAACAACAGAAACACTTTACATGTGAACTTGAGATACATCAATAATGTCATGATAAATAACTTTAAGGCAAGAGAAAGATATAATGGGGTATATAATAATAAAAATAACGTTTTTCATAACCTGTAGATGTGGCTACAACATTTAACATTGTCAATCATTTCAGTATCACCAAGTTCCATCCCCATGCTGTCATTAAAAAATTACTAATGTTATTCACCAAGGTATCGTTAAAAATGGTCATCTCTAGAGATAAAGTCGTTACCCAATGCATTGGAGCGCTATCAGGGTGCACCCTTAATTTGTCCTTATATAATAGTGAGCCACATATATCATCATAGATAATTTCATAAATTACCCATATATAATAAAAGAAATGGGTTTCATTTCATAATAAAAATATTTTAAAAACTGCTTTAAAGACGTGATCTTTATGTCACATTAAACCCACAGAAAAGGAAAGTAGGTCCCATGTATGTAAATACCATAATTTAAAATATAACATATTTATATATATGTGAATACCCCAATAGAATAAATAGATTTTAGTATTCACTAAATAAAATAAAATAATTTTAGAGAAAGAGAGAGGCATTTTGTGATGAAAATTCTCCAGCATAAAGACTTTGTTACAGGGTTTTAGAAAATAATTAAAAGAGAGGGGAAATGGGTCACCCACTAATAATTTATCCATAAAACAGTATAGGGACATTATATAATGGATATAAGATCATGGTAACGAAAATTGAAAGACATACACTATGAAATGAAAAACATGGATGAAAGACAAAAATAAGATTTCTCTTATGAAAATTCGGCAGCCAAACAGCGTCACTTAAAAATTTAAAAAAAAAGGAATTGATGAGATAAAATAGGGTATCTCATAATATGAAAACAAAATAACAGGATGATTTATTATGAGATCATACACCAGCATAATAAATAGGAACTTGAAATACTTGACATAAAAATAGAACTTTAAAATGAGAAGGGTGAAAGAATCCCTATACGCCTCTTAAACATTCTAAAAATGAATTGATGAGAGAAAGAGGGTGGTATATCATAATATTTACATTAAAAGGACATTAGGATGAATATAAAAATCATCCCCAACATAATAAAATGGATCTTAAAATAAATGACATAAAGGAGAATACATGAAAAGAAAGAGAGAGGTAGGATACCTTACAAAAATTTGGTAGCCTAACGACGACACATAAAAATTCATAAAATGAAATGATAAGAGAAATAGGGGGTATATAATCATATGATAATTAAAATTTCAGTAATATTAATATAAAATAACATCCTCCAACATTAGATCATATGGATTAGATGAAATGACATACAAAAGAGTACTTGAATAGAAAGAGCGAGGTAGGATCCGTTACCTTGAAGAGTAACTACAAAAGCCTGAAGGTAGGGACCTTGGAGGCTTGAGGGAACACTGGGAGGACTCATTGGGAGGAATATAGACCAGAACATCGCTGGGGAGGATTTTTAAATGAAAATAATGTGAAAAAGGCTTGGTATTTATAGGAGAAATGAGGGGACAAATCATTAATGGCCAAGGGAAACCTCTTTGGTGGTATTGGAAAAACCATGGCCCTGCACATGGTATTTTACCTTGGTTTTTGCAACATGGGACACCTAATTATTTATCTTACTATTCTTAATATTACCAGAATTATTGAACAATGATTACATACATAATGATTCCATTAAACACCTGAAACTCTAAACCGTATTTTCACTATTCACCAAAAATTCAACTTTCTTAGAAAAATACCAAAAATTAAACATAACCAAATATTGATTCTATGATTTAAAAAATAAACTCCTTTTTATTAAAATTATTTTCTAAATATTTTTAATTTAATTTTTATATCAAAACACTATTCACTGAAAATTCTAATTTTTCATAAAAACCCCAAAAAATTAATCTTAACCAAATATCGATGCTCTGATTTCAAAAATGAACCCTATTTTATGAAAATAATTTTATAAATATTTTAAATTTAATTTCTTAAATAAATAACAATATTAAACAAAAAAACTAATTCATAGCCAATTATTTATGAAATAGTTATTTACTCATTTTATTAAATCACATTACTTAAATAAGGTGACTACATTATGTTAATACTTTCTTTAAATGAGGTTACTAATCCATTTGATCACATTAATAATCCTAAGCATAAAATCACTATTCATAATTTACTAATAATCAAACATTAATTTGATCTTATTAGACTCTAAATTTTTTACTGAACATAACTGTAGAAGACAATTTTTTTAAAATCATTACACAATATGAATTATTTAATGTTTACATAAATATTTTTTAAATATGTTTTTTCCTAAAATTGATCAATAACATGCATACTATATTTATCCAGATATTTGAAATTTTAAAAACTTCATCATAAGAGGAAATCAAATTTTTTATTTTATTCAAAGGATTACACAATGCAGTTAAGGTCTCGTTACATAGCCCTTTATAACACCATCATATAACCTAAGAGTAAGGTGTACTAGGGTGATAAAATCTTGGGGCGCCTCAGCTGACATTGCTCGAGTAGTGATTTATATCAGCATGGACTTCTTCCAACGGATATTCCGTTCCAACTTCACACTATGATGTTCGTCATGTGTTTGGTCCATAGTAAAGCCTAAAGGTCCTACCTCTTTCCCGAGTTCTGTCAGATCTTCTTCGATCGGCCTGAGACTATTTGATGAGGCCATCAAATCTTCTTTCTATATTAATTAATCAAGATCACATGTATTTATAGAAAATATTTGTAACATTTAGTTTCCAATTCTCATAATGACCAATGGTCATATAACAGTTGAAACCCAATGGTCTCTTTTTAATTATACTCATTTTATTAAATGAAAAATAAAATAACCCACCAAAAATAGGGAACAAAATTAACTCAAAAATTGTGTGCCATTACAATATTCCCCCCTTAAGAAATTGCTTCCTCAAAATTTTAAAATTAAGCTTGGAAATTTTATAGAAAGTCCCACATTGGTAAAGAGTCAGTAAAACTATTACTTCAAAAGAACGAAAGATAAGTACAAAGGTCACCTGAGTTAACCCTTAGTAGGATTCCATGTAGGAAAACATGGATATGAAAGAGAAAAAAAGTGGTCATGTTCGGATGGAGAGTGATAGAAAACATGATTAGGAGAATGTTAACCATAATAAGATCACAAACATAAGATTTGTTTAATGGTCTTTGATTACCCACTAGGAAATGTAGACTAGCAATGTTTTTTTATGTTAATTTTCATAATTTTGAGGAATTAATTTACTATATAGAATAAAAACATAATGAAATATATTTACCTTCAAGTAGAGTTTCACCCCTTAATAAGTTTCCACCAATACTAATATTTTCTCCAAACATTGAGCCTTTAAAAATACTTGGTCACATCCAAAGCACAAGAATAATCATATAGAGAATCACATAATCCACAAAAGAATAACTATATTTTTCCCTTACCTTTAGTCTTAAACTAAAACTAAAATGGTTAGTATGAGATCATATAATCCCCCAAAAGGATAATCATATATAAAAAGAAATATGACTATTAATCTCCAAAATTCAATAAAAGTATCCAAAGTTCTAGATAGACCATTAAATACACAATCATCCTTAAAATTCATCAGAATAATCCAAACTATGATTGGAACGTAAAACTCAGAAGGATATAATCACATAGTCTTCCCAATAAATCTAAACACTTGTCTCCATATAAGATCGACTATTATTAATGTTTCATGCAAAAGTGTATTTAACCTATTCACATATTCTCTAGGCTAGGTTCATTATTTTTCTGAAATAACCCAAATCACCATATGTCCATAATTAATAGATAAAAAAAAAACAAACCATTACTCCTCAATTAAAATCATGTAGTATTTTATTTCCCTTAGGCATATATTGCTCCAAAATAAAAAGCATCATCCATATTAACCTTTATCATTTAATCAAAAAATAATTTTCTTATACAAAGGATATTCATTTGATAAAACATAAGTTTTCAAAATAAACTTTTTAGTAATCCATAACAATAGCTGGTGAATTAGTCCGAAGTGCATAACAACAAACTCATAATCCCCATATATTGATTGAAAGGCGGTTTTTGGAGAATCATTATTCTTCACCCTCAATTAATGATAACCAGAAGGAAGATCAAACTTAGAGAATAATTGATCCACATGAAGTTGTTCAAATAAGTAATCAATTCTTTGAAATGAGTATTTGTTCTTCACTATGATCCAATAATATTTTCTATAATCATTACATAGCTGCATCGATCCATCCTTCTTCTTCACAAGGGGAACTGATATTCTCCAAGGAGACGCACTTGGTTAGATAAACCCATTCTCCAGAAGATCTCGGTTTTGTTTCTTTAATTCCTCTAGCTTCACATTTTCCATCCTATAGGGGGTCTTTGACATCGAATGTGATCCTGGTATGAGTTCAATGGAGAAATCTACATCTCTTTCTTTGGGAGGTCTGGGTAACTCCTTAGGAAATACATCAATGTATTCCTAGATGATGGTGAAATTTTCTAAAAGAATAAATCCTTTGTGAGAAACTTATTTAATTTATAAATCTTTTAACATCAAAGGATTTTATTTCTTACAACTTCATTATTAGACAAATTACATTTTTCTATAATTTTTTCATAATGATTCATAAAAAACATTCAGTTAACCAAACATATCACCCAAGAGTGTCGTAAATAAGAGTGTCGCAAGGCCCGTTGTTGTGTACCTGTTCCCGTTTGAGTCTAGATCAAACCGGTCTTTTCAGTTTTTACCCCTATGTACATCTGTTCCAGAGCCACCTCTACCTACTCGTATCCAGGCATGGATGTATTTTCTTGATAAACCATTTACATAATAATCACCAAAATACCTGGAAGATTTCCTATATTTAAACGTCTGTATAGGGTTCTTCCTAACATTTTCATATCTTAATTTCCATAAATAACTAAACTATCCTTTTATAAAAACTATAGCATCCCACCTTTTTATAACATAACATTTATTTACATTTTACAAATAGAGGATCATTAAAGTCTAGTGTCTTGGAAATCAGGAACATAAAACATGAGAATAACACAAATCATTCTTCTATACCACATGTAAGGAATCTTCATTGTTCATACTAAGTCCATTATAGCATCTCATAACTCGGGAGCATACATCAGAGGATAATGGTGAGAAGAATTCCCAGTAAGGGAAACAAGATAAACACTTTACATGTGAACTTGAGATACATAAATAAAGTCATGATAAATAACTTTAAGGCATGTGAATGAGATCACGAATCATATCATAATAAAATTAACATCTTTCATAAACTGAAGATTTGGCTGAAACATTTAACATATAAAATCATTTCCATATCACCAAGGTCCACCCCTAAGGTTTCATTAAAAAATTACCGTGGTTATTCACCAAGGTATCGTTAAAAATGGTCATCTATAGAGATTAAGTATTTACCCAATGCATTGAAGCGCTATCAGGGTGAAACCTTAATTTTTCTTTATTCACATGTGATCCACATATATCATCATCAATAATTTCATAAATAACCAATATATCATTAATGAAATGGGTTTCATTTCATAGTCATAACATTTTAAAAACTGCTTTAAAGATGTGATCATTATGTCACTTTAAACCCCCAGAAAAGGAAAGCATGTATCATGTATGTAAATACCAGAATATAAAATAGAACATTTTGATATATATTTGAATACACATATATAAGAAAGATCATTTAGTATTCACTTAATAAAAGAAAATAATTTGAGAAAACGAGAGAGACATTTTGAGATGAAAATTCTGTAGCATAACAACTATGTTACAAGGTTTTAGAAAATATTGAAAAGAGAGGGGACATGGGTCACCCAATCATAAATGATCCATAAAATAGTATACAAACAGAATATAAAGGATATCATAACATGGTAATTAAAATTTAAAGTCATACCCTATGAAATGAAAAACATGGATGGAATACAAAAAAATATTTCTCTTACGAAAATTCGACAGTCTAACGGCGTCACATAAAACTTAAAAAATTGAATTGATGAGATAAAAGAGGGTCAGTCATCATAGGAACATAAAAGAACATTTTTATGGATATAGATATCGTAACCCAACATAATAAAAAGAAACCTCAAAGACTTGACATGAAAATATAACTTCGAAATGAAAAGGGTGAGAGAATCCCTTACAAATATTCGGCAGCCTAACAGCGCTACTTACACATTATTAAAATAAATTGATGAGAGAAAGAGTGGGGTCTCTCAGTATATGAACATGAAAAGGAAAATAGGATGAATATAAAAGAACACCCCCAATATAAGAACATGGATCTTAAAATAAATTTCAAATTTGATAATACCTAAAAAGAAAGAGAGAGGTATGATCACTTACAAAGATTCGGAAGCCTAACGGCGCCACATAAACATTAATGAAACGAAATGATGAGACTAAGAGGGGATATATAATAATATGATCAGTAAAAGGGATGTAATATGAATATAAAAGAACATCCCCCAACATAAGAACATGGGGATAATATGAAATGACATACAAAAGAGTACTTGAAAAGAAAGAGGGAGGTATGGTCCCTTAACATGAAGAGTAACTTCAAAAGCATGATGGTAGGGAACCTGGGAGGCATGAGGGAAACTTGGGGGGACTCAATAGGAGGTAAATAGACCAGAACTTTTTGGGGAGGATTTTAAAATGAAAATAATGAGGGAAAGGCTTGGTATTTATAGGAGAAGTGAGTGGACAAAACATTAATGACCAAGGGACACCTCATTGGTGGTATTGGAAAAACCATGGGCTTGACCATGGTATTGAAAAAATGGGACACCTCATACCATATCTTACTATTCAATAGTGGTACAAAATTATTGCATAAGGATTACACCCTTAATTACTCCATTAAACTCTCAAAACTCAAAACTGTATTTTCACTATTCACAGAAAATTCAACTTTCATAGAAGAATCCCAAAAATTCACCTTAACTAAATGTCGGTGCTCTGATTTTAAAAATGAACTCCATTTTATGCAAATAATTTTCAAAATATTTTAAATTTAATTTTAATAAAATAAAAATATTCACAGAAAAATCAACTATTTCTAAAAAATCCAAAAAATTAACCTTAACCAAATATTTATTCTCTGATTTAAAAAATGAACTCCATTTTATGAAAATATTTTTATAATTATTTTGACATTAATTTTTTAAATAAAACCACTCTTCACCCCAAAAAACTAATACTTAACCAATAATTTCTGAAACCGTTATTTACCTATTTTATAGAATGACATTACTTAATCAAGGTTCCTCAATTATATTAATACTTTCTTTAAGATAGATTACTTATACATTTGGTCACATTACTAATCCAATGCGTAAAATCACAATTCATAATTTATTATTCATCAAACATTACGTTGATCTTATTAGACTTTATATTTCTTATTGAACATAACTGTATAAGACCATTTTTTAAAATCATCATATATTATTAATTATTTAAGATTTACATAAATATTTTTAAAATATATTATTTCCTAAAATTCCTCAATATTATGCATACTATATTTATCCGGACATTTGAAAATTCACTAACATCGTCATAAGATAAAATCACAATTTTTATTTAAATCAATGGATTACACAAGGCAGTTACAGTATCGTTACATATCCCCTTATAACACCAGCATAAGACCTATAAGTAAGGTGTACTAGGGTGATATGATCTTGGGACGCCTTGGCCAACATTTCCTGAGTAGCGATTTCTATCTTCTTGAATTTCACGTGAAGGAAATTCCGTTCCACCTTCACACAATGAAGTTCTGCATGGATTTGGTCCAGAGAAAAACCCAAAGGTGCTACCTCCATCCAGAGTTTCGTCAGATGGGCTTCGATCTGCCCGAGACAACTGGATGGGGCCACCGAATATTCTTTCTAAATTATTTAATCAAGATCTCTTGTATTTATAGAATACATTTGTAACTTTTAGACTGTAATGGTCATATTGAAAATTTTCATATAACAGTTGAATCCCAATGGTATCATTTTAATTATACTAAATTTATTAAATGAAAAATAAAATAACCCACCATAAATTGGGAGAAAAATTTACTCCAAAATTTCAGGTCATTACAATAAAAACTGTTTATAATTTTGAAAAAATTATATTAAATTAAATAGGGTGGAATTTTGAATTTATCATTATTTATATAATGTAATATTCATAATTAAAGGAAAATGGAAAGAGGTGGCCAAATTTTTTATATTTTTTGGATTATTTTTGTAATAAAATCATATAGTAGTATTAAGATAATTGTTAGTGATATTTTAAATCCTTATCCCAATGTCTTATCCCTATTTTAAACGCATTATCCTTAACGAGGAGACAAGTATTTACATGGGTTACTATTCATTATGACTAAAAATGAAATGTATATATTTTCAAAATTAGAAAATCCTTATTCCAAATATGATTATTATTTGACAATAATCCATTAATTTATGTATATGAATTTAATTTACATTTACACCCTCACACATTGATGTAAATCGGTTTGGGAGATTTTTTATCTCATGTATAACAGTTGTTACACCAAAATATAACATAAATTTAATTATAAGTAAATAAATTATCTTATCAATTATATAAATGAACTAATTATACCTTATAGATAATTTTACATTTAGTATAACATTTAAAATTCTTTTATAAATAATTAAATTTTCAACCAAAATCAATATTTCACTATTCATAAAACAATCAATATTTTTTGAAAATTATTAACAATTATCTCCAAGATAATTATACCATTTTGATTTTAAAAAATTATGTACTTTTTTTCAAATAGATTTTAGAAATTTGAAAAGAAAAATTAATTATATTATTTTATCCAAATAAATATATATATATTTTTTTGCAAAACAAATTGATTTTTACAGAATACAATGACTTAATTGAAAATGAATTTTCATCATCTGAATCATTTCTTCATATTTTTTAGAATGTTATTATTTCTATTATTCCAAAAATTTGACATCATGTTTATAATAGTTTACTATATTAAAGTTCATTTAGACTTCTTGTTTCTAGTACTGCAAGCTATCAAATAAATTTTATTTTAAAAGAAGTATATCGTCAAATCTTGGTGTTTCACATTTTACACCGATAAACAGATTTTAACCATAGAAATATCATCACTCTCATGTGAAAAAGGTAGAAATATTTTATTCATCATATAATTTGGTTCCAAAGCAGCATCAACAATTTTATGAATTCTCATTAGGACTTTATCCAGGTGAGTTACGTTATTCCATAACACTTTATCTCAATAATCCATGATTTATAATAGTTATTATTTATATGAGTGATCATGGTCCAATGACAAAATATTTTAGTTTAAGAAACATTAAGGATCTTGTATGTACTTCCCCATGAGATATACATGGAACAGATCATGAACATGATAGAGGTTCAGTTGATTTTCCAAGCTATAAGAATTTATCCCTACTTGATCAAGAATGTCAAAGGGTACAATATACCTTTGGGTTATCTTTAAATTATTTCTGAATCTCATAACCTTTTACTCCTAAAATTCATATTTACACCTTATCACAAACATCAAATACAAATTTTCATAGATAATTGTCTAAATTAGTCATCAGGGTACTATGATATTCTAAAAAGTGCTTCTAATTATCAATGACTATCTCTAAAATTTCATTAGCTACCTCATATACAAATATATTTATTTCTATGTTGGGGTTTTATAATTATTTCAATTAAAGAAATCATAAGATTCCATTTAAATTATCGAGTGAAATATATTATTGTAATAAAACCCAAAAAACATGAGGTTTTGATCCCAAAAACATTTAAAATCAATAGATCAAGACCTCAACATATACTCCAACGATATAATATTTCTTTAAGACTGACCATTTTTTCATACATGATAATATATACTTAAAAAAAAACTTAATCCACATATTGTTGATGATTCTTATAGAACATCAAGTTGAACATAAAATACTAAAAAATATAACAGAATATGGTACCCCATGAATCCTTACCAATTATATAATGTATATAATAAAAAATTAATCATGTTAAAATATTTTCTAATATGAATTTAGTGTGACGAATTCATAATGATGTTTAATAAAACCAAAATAGGGTTTTGAATTAAATACGATCTATGGATTTTTACAGACAAAATAAATAAATATTTATGATTTCCCATTTCAATTTTAGAATGATTATTAGTCGTAGAATACCCTTGGATTTATATCCCTAAACCTTATATTACTAACATACCAGACCCCAAAATATGTACTATTCAAGATCACACATAATGTTTCCTACTTGAAATACTCTTTAAAATCTCTATATATCTTTAGAAATGTTGCATAAATAGAGAATTTTGAAATGTGATCTTCATCCAAAAGACACTTCTTTATTTCTAGTATTTATAGGACACACACAATTTCTAAACCATATCATTACATCTCAATAAATGATTAACTCATGAAAATTTCATACCTTCAATTATACCTTTGAATATTCTTTCTAGGCCTATTAAATCCTTAATTATATATATGTTTGAAGTCTCATTTTATCAAGATAGGATTTATACTCCCCCTTCATGATTACTATATCACTACATGGAATCATTAGAAAAATTGAATATTTTTTGATCCTCATTACATATAATATACCATAATCAATTTATCTTAGAACAAAATCCACCTTGTTCTCCTTCCTATATTTGAAATGTTTGGAGCAATAATATTCATAAATCAACTCTAACAATATTCTCTAGTTGTTGTTTCCATCTATATATGTGAATACACACTTTAATATTTTTTTATTAGTATGTATATATATGTAACCCATTTATTCATAAAGATGATTATTTAATATCTTTAAAAAACTGTTATTATCCCTTAATCATATGTTTGTTAATTTACATCATCCATCATAAATTTTAATGATACATAAGCTATAAAAATATAATTCTAAATGAGTATACATAAAAATACCTTCATTAACGAATTTCTATAGATCACAAATATTTCCACACTATAGTGTAGTGTCTCCATAGATGGAACAACTAACCCTCACTTTAGTTCATTGAATGTCTCCCATGTTTCATATTTCAAAAGGAACATGTCTCCATTAGGTGATGAATTTGAGAGTGGATTAGATAACAATGATAAATTATCCAAAAATAATTGATAACATCCATTAAAACAATGAAACCCATGGATATCATTTACCTTTGTTGGTACAATCTAGATTTCAGTAACTGGTATTTGGTGTGGATCCTTCGATATACCACCAATTGGATTTATTTCATTAAAAATGAATCTTTATATATCCAAAATTGACACATGGTAAAATTTTTATTCCATGTATTTTTTAATGATTTCTTCAATAAAATCCACAATTTATCTCCATAGTCTTTCTTACTGTTTAAATATATTTGATGATAGTATATGATTACTGCCACAAACTAGTAAAAGTAATCTCTAAAGACTTTTTTCATTGAATCCATTATGATAGTGGGGGTAATTTGTAAGACCAAATGTAATAACTATAAATTCAATATTTTATACCTCTTTTGTAATCTCAGCTCTGTTATGTTTTCACATTTGACCCTCAAATGAATATATCTGTATCAAAGATAAATCATTGAAAAATATTTATATACTCATAATTTATATAAAATATCATCAATAAGAGACACAAGATATTGATTGATAATTGTGATATAGTTAATTTTCTAATAATTAATCTTGATTTTCATCATTCCATATTCATTTTTAAAAAAAACAGGTGTACCTAAAGGTGACTCAATATCACGAATGAATCAATTTTGATTATTTCCCAATGCTGATTCATTAATTTATATAACTCAGTTAAGGACACTCTATATAGATTATTTTATATAGGGGTATAACCATGTATATGTTATGTTGAAAATTAAACACCATGATTTGGAGGAATGCTATTAAAATATTCCTGAAAACAGAAATAATCTCGTTTTGATATATATCTCATCAATGTTGTGTTTCACCCCAATAATCAAAGATAACAACAACATTTAAATTTGAATCATGAACTATCTTTTGGTTGAAATATCCATTGTAATTTCAAATTTATCACCGTACCATTAATGATCATTGAATTATTCATAAAATAAATTTGTAATCCCCATCTTCAATAATTGTTTTTATATTTATGTATATAATCAAATCCATACCATTAATAACATAAAATTTAACAAGTGGGAAAATTAAAAAATATATAGGAACCAAATTCCCACAATCATTAAACAGAGAATAATCATATACTAATGATACTCCTATTATACCATTAAGAATTTCCACTACTAGTTTAATATATAATCATAGAGTATTTAAATTTAAATTCCTTTTGAATTTTCCTGATATTTAAGAATTTATAAAACTATGATCATATATGGAACTTCATTATTTAATAATACCTCTTACTTCCACATATTTATCATTCTATCAGTAATCCATTTTAAAATAAAAAATAGTTAGCATGATTGTCAATTCTCAAGGAATTAACC
This sequence comes from Viscum album, assembly GCA_963277665.1. Taxonomy (NCBI): domain Eukaryota; kingdom Viridiplantae; phylum Streptophyta; class Magnoliopsida; order Santalales; family Viscaceae; genus Viscum; species Viscum album. The sequence continues at coordinate 912,821,514 of OY728148.1, forward strand.
TTTTAATATATCCCCCGAGTGTCAAAATAGGTGTCTATTAAGGGTCAAATCACCATGAAATAGAATGATATTTGAGATGTACTCAACCAAAAAAATTTAAGGTTATTACCCATCTATGTATGTATGAAAACCCACATCCACATGTAATACCATATTAGGGATGTTTTTCTAAAAACCACAATCTATTCAATACCATAACATAGAATATTTTAATATATATTGAATTATCATAAGTTTTATCAGTAGTGGATTCTTATACTAATTCTCAATGTTATCTAAACGTGACTCTGATTCTAAGTATAGAACTAATTACTTTCAATAATTAAAATTAATTCAAAATATATTAATATTCATAATATATCATATTAATCCATGCCTAGAGGGTATTGCTTTAATGTATTTATAAGGATGGATACATGAAAAATTGGATCAGGAGATATTTACATAATCCCTGAAAAATTTCGACATTACTAGATTCCTGTTTAGACATAGTATACTTAAACACTTTATTCATTGTACAAGGAAAGGAAACATTAGAAAGGGTAAGATCGGATGCTTAGTAAGGTGAATCAAGGGAGACATCAATGATCACATAAGCATATCATGACCATATAGATATTATAACATGTGGATAAACATTAAATACTGTACCCTAAATATCATATATCATAATCTCGTGTCATGGAAGAAATCATAGCAGTTAATTTTAAATGAATCTTAAAGAAATTGTTGAAGCGTACCTATTAAATCATTACAATTCAATAAGATACATGTTCTTGTAATACTTATAATCTTAGAAAGTAATTTCTTTAGTCAATGATTAATTACAAGACTCTAATAGTTTATTGTGTTCACTCCACATTCCATCATATCCATAGTTAAGGTCCAATTCCATGATTATCATAGTGGATAAAGTCCCTTACTGAATAAGGTCATCCCCCTTATAGTACTCACTAACTCATGAGATATTAATATTTGCTGAATAATTTAAATGAATATAAAATTTTCATCCCACCAATCACATAATCATAACACATTAATTTGTTTTCTACATGGTTATAAATCAATATTTATATATCATAATACATATAATGGAAAAAAGTTATAAAAATATTTCATCATTTTATGGTAGTGTTTCCCATAAAAATAATAGGTTTCACTAACATCACATAATAAGAATAATAATAATAATAATAAACCATAACAAGATATAATAAGGATGGTTCCATTCTATTATATCTCTAATAAAGAAAACTAATTTCAATGTATATCATCTAGACAAAAAATTCCTTCAAAATATTATATAAAATAATTCTGAAGGAAAATACACTTTTCACTTTTAAATCACCTTTCATAAATAAAAACATTTATAAAATAGTATTTAAAATAATATTGTTGAAAGTAACCTTGTAAACACATAAATAATTTTTTCAATAATTGATTTTTCATGATAACTCTAAATTCCTTTCATGTATTGTATGTTAAAATAAATATTCCTTTCACAATTTTGGTAAAATTTGAAAAGTACCTCCTTCCAAATACAATATGATGTTTACATCTATTTTTCATAAATTAGGTCATGGGTAAACATAAATTTAACCAATCATAATATAATTTTTAAAAAATTATTTAAAACAGTTTTAGAAAATAAGAATATCTTAGAAAATGTGTTATTGATCAAAGAGAAATTTTAATTTATTTTTTTCAATTAAAATGTTCATTATTATTATTTAGAGTATCAAATGTGAAAAATGAAAGAGAAAAAATAAAATGTCACAAAATAAATATAGGATAAGAGAAATCATGGGATTAATTATATATAGTTAATTAATTTTTATCATAAAAAACATAATCATTATTAATATTAATATATAATGAGATTATAACATAAATTCCATTCCAATTTGGTAACATTCAAATAAAAAAACATGAAATAGTTATCATTATATTGATATATATGTAACAATAATTTATAATAGAGTAATAATCAAATAAATTCATGGGTAATATACACACCATATTAATGAAACATATGGTGAATATGGAATGTGTCTCACACAAATAAAAGTGAGACGAAAAACCCTTACCTTGAGAATCATTTTCATCTAAATAACATTAACAAAACTTTTTGTATAAATAAATTTATATTTTTTAATAATATAGTTATTTACATTCTTATAATATCATATACATTCCACTAATAACTTTTTAACACCTATTTAATTGCAATTAATTATAAAAACAGTTGTTTCCCTGTGTTAAGATTTTTTTTTTCATCAAAGATTTGGTTTAGCGGTTCTGATAATTTCTCTCTAATCATGGTCTATCAAATAAATAATTCAACAAATGATATAAATAACTTATATATACATTAAATATATATATATTTCTCCATATATGTTATTAAAATATTAATGAACACCACCTATAATCGATATGGTAAGATGTGCATAAGCATGAATGTTGTATCCATTTTTTCACCGATAGAACAAATTAAGTGAAATTAGTAATTCAAATTTATATATTCATAGTATTATTATAAATAATATATATATTAATTAAATACATAATTATAACGATCCATGTAAATTGGTGTAGAAAAATCAATTACTCGGCTACATGGATATATGAAGTCGTATTTAAACATGAGTGATGTTTTCACACTATATAGGATTGAATAAAGGTGTAAATTGCTTCTTCCATCACCATAATAGAAATTATATATATTTATAATATTATTGAAATTATTTTATAATGGATTCCACGGATTTAGAGGAGGTTGAAGAATAAACAAATTTAAAAAATACCCAATAATGAGTTATGCATCTTCTTAGAGAATCCTCCTTTGGATTATACCTTAAACATTGATGGGATGATATTTTAAAAATTATATAAAGTTTCTATTATGAGTTTAACGAAAAATGGAATATATTATTATATACATTTGTATAAATATCTTTTTGAAATTTTCTGAGGAAGATAGGGTAATTTGTTTTATTAGTCAAGGGAGGGGTACTCTTCGAATTGAGGATCCCAAATTGTATTGAGACCACTACGAGGGGGGAGAATCAATATTTCATTTTTCAATTATAATTATTCTTATTAAATTCATTATAACACATTTATATCCCATGAAACTTGATTTTTTTTTTCTAGTCAAGTAAATTTCTCAACCTCACCTATCCCATGAAGTACATATAAAAATGGATCAGGCCACAATATTTATAGATTTTATTACAGTGACCTACTCCAATCCAAGATTGATAGACCCACCAACAATGATTAAATCACTAAAATATTTACAAAATACCAGGGTATAAGAAAAAATAAATCTACAACCCTGTATACAACTTCTCTTAAATATTTAGGTATACCCATAAACTATCCTTTCAGATCAACTTTCTGACAATTGGTTAAATACCCAAGTAAACAAGCCTTTTTAGTAACTCCTATGAACCCATAGGTAAATGATTCATTATTATTATATAATGACCCACCTATGAAAGTTCTTCACACCACCAAATATAAACTAGATCAACATATACTAAGTATAAAATTTAATAACATAAATAATAGTCATTAGTGTGTGATGGTTTATAATCATTGGTTGATCTTAAAAAAACCATAATATGATAAATCTCAATATTTGCAGAAATTATATTTGGAAATACACACTAAGAAAACATTAGCCCCATTCAGAATTCATCTGGTAAACTTTTTTTGATGTCTTCTATCATGTTATCCTACATCCAGTTCTACTTCTTATATTCCATATTCCACTGATTAGAATCTCAATTAGGAACTCAAAATTCTTTTAACTAATGGAAATTAATTTGATAGACGACACTCTGATGTGATTCACATTGATGGAACTCACTTTAGTTGATTTTGTTTGATCTTCGAATCTTCAACCTAAAACAAAACTCACTCAGGATCACAATATGTCATCAAAATCAGAATTTTGGCTCTCCATAAATATGGACTATTCCTATATAAGAGTGTATTATTCACTGTATTAATTTTAATCCAAGAATGGTAAATTTTGTAAAACTAGATATTTATCTCGCTCAATTAGTCTTTCTTTTATCTAACTTTAATGTTCATTTATTATTCATCATTGACAATATCATCCCTTTTCAAAACATATGGGTTACTCTTGAATCTTCGTGAAACTTCTAAAAAATTACAACTTCTTCATGCTTACAAATAATTATCTAGTCCAATAAATTATTTTCAATATTCCACTATTTAGTGACTTTAATTGTTCATTGTTCTTCACAGTCATCCTAATGGACATTATTATTTAAAATTATTATGATATAGTTTCTCTTGGAAAGATCATATGATTGATTAGTATGGAAAACATAATAATTTCATAATCTACAACATTTACCTTAACAAAATTTAAAGACACTCACATTCATCTTGACTCACAAAAAAAATTCAAATGATTGCTTAATATGATTCATTGGGTCATTTGAAAAAGGTTGGATACATTTTTGAAACTTATTTAAACCCAAGTATCCTATAACTACTACAATATCAAATCTACACTTCTCACATTTTCATTCAAACCCACATTTTTATATCTTTATTTATAGAGTTTCTCATACATAACTAATGATTTTGATAAAAAATATGAACTCACAATAATTATTTTCATTAATAAAATGGATCAGTGTCATCAAATCAACAATTTGATGGGTATTAGTTCCCCGGAATGATAGATCAACGTCTATATTTCATATAATGAATCAATCTATTATTCATTCTTGATTCATTATTGTCAACAACATCACATTTTTAGTCTAGAACACTAGTTAATCAGATAGATCATAGATAATGATTTATTATCGATGTGACATGAAATTAGTAATTTGATTTGTCTTAATCCTCATTTCCAGTGAATTTGTCATTTCTCATATAAAATGAGTCAGATGGATTGGTGTATGTACCTGTATGATGTACCGATGTCTACATCTTATCAAATGGATCAACATATTTTTCATATTGATGGGCCAATCTCTTTGAATCAACAGTTTTTATATACGGTACATATACGTATAGGAAAATATATAAACTCGCACTTATATTGCCTTTTAATCACACTTACCTGATAATGAATTCACCATGATTTCTGAAATAATGAGATAATTGAAAACCATATATAGATATTTTTTGACAAAAAAAATGGGATTAATCTTCATAATCTAGAGATTTATGTCTAGAACCATGTTTCACACGATTTGTTCATCCATTCCTCAGTGTTCGATATAACATTAGTGTTATCCATTTAGGTTTTATATGGAAATAGAATATCCAATTATTCTAAAATTTAAACCTATTTTAAATATTGATAAGAAATACAAGAAAAACAAAACATGGGCCTAAAAATGTCCTATTTTGTGTTCGATGTCAACAACCACAAAAAACAAAAAAAACTCAAGCATATTCACAGTAAATATATATAATCATCATTCACCCAAACTCATTTAATTTCTCCCCTATTTTTCCTATACCCCTTATTGATAATCATATTTAAAGGGGAACACATTATTCATTACTATTTTCTTCTAATAAACAATATTATCATATATTCTCTTAACAATATCCTTTAACTAAAAAATTATTAGTCAACATAGAAGAACATGATGTATTGAACATTAGTGTATAATCAAGGTGATCAATGTCATCCATCACACAATTTTCTTTAAATTACTCTCATCTATTACTTTTATCATTCTCATATTAGGGGTATTATAAAAAAATTGTTAAGGAAAAAACAACCAACACCCATCTCAAAAAAATATGTTTTAAAAGATTAAGTGATTCAACATAACATTCCAAAAAATTATTTTATAACCACATTAATTTATTTCTCATGAAGATTAAAGGACTCGTATATTAATTGATAAACAAAAACTCTTTCAATTACATAAATGTAAGTACAAATAAACAAATATTTTTCAGAATAAAAAGGAACCTCAATAGTTTCTCAAATGAAATATTTGTATTGGGTATCTTATTTCATTATTAAAATTTTATTATTCTTAATGGATTTTATATTAGATATTTCTACTTAATTATATTGATTCATTTATGTTTTTTAACAAATTTATTCCCATAGGTATAATATTCAGATGGGGATATCAAATTCTTATAGAATTTAGTTATATTTTTGTTACACTGTGTCTGTATCAAATTATAAATTTTTTCATCTTAGGTAGGAATGATATTCATAAAATTTTTATTAACATTCCCTTATTTCTCACATCTCATATATCTTGTATGAGACCTCTTACAACTAACTATTGATGAATTTTTTTCAACATTATTCTAATATTGAGAAACCATTTTCATTACCTTCTCCTTAGCTTATTATTGTGAATCTTCTCTCTTTCTATCCATGGAAGCATGTTTATGAATAACATATGAGAACTAATTATTTGTGAAATCATCATGTTTAGTCATTTTAACATTATTAATCAAGTCCAAATTCTTTAGCTTCTGGTTTTTCTTTTTTAAGGCATCAAAATTATTTACCTTAGGAATTTCATTTTTCAATTCAACATATTTTTTGAAAATATCTGAAGATACTCTTCATAACCCCCCAATTATTCATTACTATTTATTATGAGTGACATGTTGTACTAACATGAAAAATCATGGTGTTTTTAAATTTTACAACCAGTAAAATAAATTCAATATCTTGATTTTTCGGACTGATTGAAAAATTTCTCAAGACATTGTTGTTGTTTCTACTTAACTCACTTACCAGTTTTATTAGGGGTATAATTATCTGAAGGAATCCACTCATTCTTAGTAGATACTGATTTCTAAAAAAATATTTATATATACATATTATTTTATTATAATTATATGTAAATTATTAATATTTTATAAAAAAACCTACATCTATAGACACTTCTTTTCATGATCTTTAAATGTTTCACCCTTTAATTCAATTAATTTAGTGGTGAACTCTCTCATATTTATTAACGAACCTTGATTTATAATAATTATGGATTTGTTTAGACATATCTTCATCTTTCTCACCCAAACTATATTTCAAAATGTTTACTATATTTTTAAACTCATCTATCATCATTTTTTTTACTTTCCTCAATATGTGTTTCTTCTACATTATTGATATTCTCATCACCAGTTGACTTTTGTTCGTAATATTTCTATTTTTTTCAATCTCACCAATATTCGTCATCAATATCGAGTCAATTTGAGGTCAATTTGTTCTTTATTATAGCCCAATCACCATTATAAAAAGATATCATTTCAACATCTGTCTTCATCTTACAAGATTCATTTATGAGTTCTGCATTTTCTTAGATTCTTTTTCCAAATGTGTTTTATGAATCCAATCAAATTTTGTATTTTATTCAAAATTGTCATCATTAAATAATGAAATAATTCAATATATAATATTATAAAATATGTTTATTTATGTATTAGATTCATCACTTGATAATCATTCCCCTTCATTTATTTAATAAGATAAATTTTCATACCGTTATCATAATAGAATATTTCCTTATGATTCTTCCTTTTTTTATATTAATTTTATTATCCTATTATTCAGACTCGTACACTTAAATTTTCATTTTATTTTAATTTTATAGAAAATTTCATTTCCCTTTATGATTCAATCATTTGATAGAGTTTTTACATTTTCCATTATAACATCCTTAAATATGTTTTTTAAAATTTAGGGAAATAATTTTGTTGAAATGTTTAATTTCTTTCTCTTCTTCGGATTCATTATATATTTAGTCAACATAATTATCATTGATATTTTCTTTTAACAAGTTGTTGATAGAAATTTATTTTTTAACAATTTCATGAAAAAAAGATATTTTCTTTTCATATGCCACATGAATATTATGAATTTCACATAAAGATAAATCCTCATGATCTTCTGATGATGGAAAATTAGAATCAAATCTATCTAGGATATTTCTCATTAATTTTTTAATAATAGTATAAACTTCCTGTTTCTCACTAAAACATCTGATGTTACTCACAATCTCATTTACTGGTGTAAAATAATCATTAATACTTTATACATCCACCATTTTAACATCTTAAAATACATTTCTCTATATTTGTAACATTGCTTCATTAATTTACTCATTTAACTCATAGATATTTTTCAACTTATCCCATATGTTATTAAATATTGTAAAACACATATTATTTCCATTAAATTCTCTAGTAAGATCCAAAAATAATGAATTTTGGGTTTTACATCCATATATGAACATCTCTTATCAACAATTGTAATAGAAACATCATTAAAAGGAGTAAATCCCACTATTTGTTTCATCTCTTACTTCATTGTACAGAATTTTAAAATAGGGGAGCATCATAATCTTCCAACATTGGAAATTTTATCATGTAACACATGAACACCCATATTTGTTTATTAAATTGAAATAACTAATTCTCAGATATATATATTTCAGAGGGAACCTACTACGATACTAATAGAAAATCCAAAATATGGTCAAGATAATTGGGGTTAAAATGTGGTTACTTTTTCATTTTATAATATCTTATGTTTACTTATTTAGCAAACTTTTTTAACATATGAAACATGTTATGGCTACGATCCACTGAACTATATTTATTGATAAAAACATTTTCATGAAAATAATTTAATGGCACACCTAAATATGATATTTAAAATTTTTAGTAACAATACAGAATTAATACCAAGTTGGATAGTCAAACTAACATGGATTACTTCAGTAATATATTACTAGAATGCAAAATAATAAGCAAAAATTTGTTCAAAACACTAGTACCTATCTTTTATGATATAGTAATTTTTACCCCAAACTATTATTTTCATATTATATTTCTCAATGTTTTTTATTCAACCCATAAAAAATTCCTTTTCACTAACTGGTTAGAATTTACATCTATTTGATTATTTATTTCTAATTTGTGATCCCTTTAATAAAGTTAATCACATCATCAAAAAGTATTTTGGATCAATATAACTAGGAACTATCTTCAAGAACATTGAAAAATATAGTCAGAACTTATTGGGTTTAAAACATCCTCTAGATATTCAAAAAACAAAAATATTCTCAATATAATATTTTCGGAAGTTTTATTTATAAAAAATGACATAGAAATAATCATCTCTATATGGTCTTCATCCAGTAACCTTAGTATTATTGCCTCCATCTGATTTGCCTCTATCAGATTCTTCTTCAGCTCTTCCTACTTCAATATAGTAGAAATCTATTTTTAACTCAACAATTTTTCTTTGATGGATCTCTTTTTTATAGACCACACAATTTTGTTAGTCAAAATTACAGATCTAACTTTAGTGGTTTCCATCACATCATCTCAAATTAATGATGAGGAAAAACGTAGTTGGAATATTAATATAAATAAAAAATTTCATAGTTTTATCTATCCACACACATGACAAATTCCAAATTAAAAATGTATTATACTCTCTACATAAATTAATTCATTTAATTTAATGGAAAGAAAACTAATTATTATTCCCTATCTATAAAATTTTCATTTCTATTAATTAATGTTTATTTATGCTTCATATATGAAAACATAGAATATTCTCAACACTTTATAATGTTTCTTGAATAATATTGAATATTCTCATAATTTCAATCATCATCAATTTCAGAATTAATTATATCCTCCAATTAATTGTGTTTTATCATTCATTGTTTCGTGACACTAATTATTCATTTAGCCATAGATTTGTTCTAATATACATTATAAAAGAAATAATGTCTAATGGAGGTGCCCAAGAAAAGGTCATCTGATTGATCACTATAACATAACTTCACAATTTCAAACTCTTCTAACTTTTAAACTACTCAATTCAAACATACTCACATTTCACTTGACTCCCAAGATAAAAAAAATAAAATTATTTATTTCTATGATTCATTGTGTCCATTGAAAATGGATTACTACATTGTTAAATTTTATATATAATTCAGTCTATTTAAACCACTTTATTAGAAACTCAAAACTTATATCATTTTTTAATCACATATTCATTACGATATCTCCAATTATACATGTTAGTAGATCGATTGAATGATTACAATTACAAATATAAATTGCACATATATCTTTAATCTGGTAAAATGAATTAGTTTCATCAACTCTGATGTTGGATAGATACTTTTTAAAGAACTGATGAATAAATATATATAGAGAAACATAAGAAGTGTTATATTAAACTCACATGATTGATCAAAGTCAATAAATTCTCAATATTTTTAAATAAACCTAGTTCATAAAATATAAAACTAACAACAATGGATTTTTAGTGTGGCTTGAAACCATAACATTGATCTACTTCAATCATCATTTCTAGATCATGTTTTCTTCCTCACAGAAACCGAGTTTGATGGATGGGTGTCAGTATACATCAAATGTACCAATGTCTACATCATGTTCGATGGATTGAAATCAATGTAATAATGATGGATCGGTCTCAAGAAATCTATACATTACAGATATAGAAAACTTTAGTGGTAGAAACTCTAGAAACTCATATTTATGTTTCCTTGTACTCAATCCAACTATTATCATATTTTACTAGGATTTATGAATCATTGAAATAATTATAGGAAATTTTAATATTTTGTTTTACTGAAACCTATATCTAATGTTCTGTGTCCAAATATCAGCATCCAAAAGCATGTTTCCATTGGTTTTTTCATCAGGACCATTATGTATAATATCATTTTCGAGTAAGTCTTGTTGGGTGATTCTTAAAACTAATCCTCCATTTCTTCTAAACATTGAAAAAATTAGATAATTAACAAAAAATACAACCAAATTAGATCTTGGTCATAAGAGAAACTAATTAATAGTGTAATGTAAAATAGATAATTTTTTAGTTTCATGTGGCTCCACAGTCATATATTAAAAAATATATGATTATGATGATTCCAAATACTATCTTAAAATAAAATTTGTAATGTTTTAGGCGATTTATAACCCCATATATCTTCATTTTATGTCTCCATTAACAATTTTATCCATTATTAGAATATCAATGTTTTTTACTATTTATGGTTGAATAATATTATCACAAAATTGAAATTGAAACATAAATTTATCTTGGTGGATATGTTAAACCATATCCAATTGAGAATGTTGAAGGATGTTTTTTTAATTTAAAATCATTCATTAAAATGTTTTTTATTATAAAATATCATTAATTTTTATTTTGAAACCCTTCATTTACTTGGAATTTTATGTCATCGGGATAATTATATAATTTAAATATAGACCAATAAAATATACATGATATGTTATTTTTATCATAATAATTTATGTAACATAAATATTCATATAAATTTCATTACTTTTAATATTTTTAAAATAATTTATTTAATTATTTCATTAATTTATTAAATATGTGTTATCATTTCATAGGAATATAAGGTATTTATCAAATACAAAAAAATAAAAATAAATGGTGATGATAAAAATTAATTTATGTTTAAAATATGCATGTATATTTTGACATAACAGCTTTGTTTCCTAACGAATATATATCAGAGATATCAATGTAATGAGCGTGAAATTTTTTATTTATCCTTTTCATAAAATAATATAAAGCATACAATCAAATAACATGGCCTTAGGATGAAATATTTTCAAAATATGGATGTTAATGATTGAAATCTAAACTTTCAATATGTAAAAGAAATGAGTTGTATAAATTTTAAAACTTAATCTCAATGAAGTAACCCTATTTTACCTATTTTACCCTTATTGAGTTTATAAATATTTACCATAGTCACTTTTAACAGAAGAAAATAAAATGGTGAGACTCATAAAATTTGATCTTCTAAATTAAAAAAATGGAAAACTTATTTCACTATTCAATTCACATAATCTTCTTAATATAATGTTAATTTAATCCTAAAATTTTTTGGAAATTTATTTTACAGAAAAACAGATTTCTGAACTATAAATGAAATTATAACAAAATTCAACATAAAATTAATTATAACGAATTTAATTAGAGTATTAATAATATAGAATATGTAATTTTACTTTTTAAACTATTTAAATATAAAATAGTAATTTTTAAATTATTTAAATGAGAGGAGGGTTTTCAATTAATAACAACCTTTTCAAAATTTATTGAAATGACAATCTTTTAAGAAAATTTACAAAAATACACTCTAAAAACCAATAAAGAGTATTTAAAAATTGAGGCTCATTTTTTCAAAAAAAAATTCAATAATTGGAATGAATTAATTATATTATCTACTCACAAAAATGAAATAAAATAATTTCTTTAGAGAAATTAAATTTTAAATAATATAATAAAAGTAAAAAAATATATATATACATTATATAAAACCATTAAAAATATATTTTCTAAAATAATTGTTATTACAATTTATGTATACAATTTAGGTGTAAGTTAATAATGATATAATATATTACGAACCATTTATAATTGAATTTTCATGTATCACAATCCATCGAATAAATTTATTAATAATTGAAATACAAAGTAAACTACTGGGGTGTTACAGCATGAGAATCATTGAAAATATGAATGTCTATAAGATATATCCAAAATTATAAAAATATATTACTTAAATAATCACAGTAATCCACACAAATCCCATTGGTATTTTTGATATGAAAAATAGACTTAATAAATGTTATAGAATTATTAGATATTTATTTCTTATTGTTATATAATTTTAAAATTTAAACTGTATTAAAATTTGATAATTTCTCCATTGATGTTATACTATTAATCACAGTTGAGGATTCACTTCCCAATATTCCCTTGTCAGAATCACACATTGATTTTGATTTTTAATGTTTTCTACAATTAAATTCTTCTCAGGACCCATTAGAAATAAAATTCCCTAAAATAAATTAACGTTTAAAAGTCATAATTTAAATCTTCGTATTTCTAAATTTTTTAAAACGTGTTGAATCATACAAAAAACCACATCAGTTATACCAAATAGAATATTACTCATAAATAGTTGATTCTACATTATAATGACTCAAAAATTCATCCAAAAAACATTTGTGTAGCATACATGCTTCTATTTAAGAAGTATATTACACATTCATTAACTCCAATGATTCATATTCTAAATTTCATGACCCAAATTCACATATACATTACATGAAAATTACCCATATAGTGTTTCTGGCAACTCATAATGATTTAATATTTACTTATATATATATATATTATAACCATAATGATTTTTATGATGTGAAAATAATTCATACATATGTTACAGGTGATATATAAGAAGTTAATGACTAGGGAATTATTATTAAACCATAAAAATATTATTTATTTCAAATTACAATAGATATAGTTAAATTATACAAAGGGTCTCTTCTATAAAAAAAATTAACACCACTAGTCTTTTTTAGAATATATTATCTTTATATAGACCTATTAAGGAACATTATAAATAACATATATCATATGAAAAAATAGTATCTGAGAATTCCTATGTATCTTAGTAACTTATAATTATACTTTCATAGTTATCCATTTTATCCTTCACCCAAATTGTTTTGTATATTTTTTACATAAGTCTTTAAATTATGTTTTATGATGGTGTATTCAACACATATAAAACTCACTTATCTAAACATTGGATCCCATTTTAATGTATTAAAATACATCTATAAAATATATTCATATACCTATCAACAATAATCTTCTTCGAACTTCTCTATAAAAGTAATAGAAAAAACAAAAATCATTTCATTAGAACGGTATATCTTTTAACACAAAATAGCTAAAATAGTCATATGATATGAGTGGATATAATTTTAGAAACTAAATCTTCCAAAAAATTATATCTTATATAATATATTGTCTTCCATTTCATGTTCAATTGAATTTTCACAATATTTTCCTTTTAAACTATATGTGTAGTAACATAAAATATTTTAGGTTAAATATCACTCAATATTTCATATTTTCATGACATATATTTACATTCTCGTTGATTTTAATTATAATTAAAATCCAATGGATTATTAAATAACACATGGTTATCAATAGTTTATATTGTTTCTATTTAAATAATATTGTTATCATGATTATGATTCTTTTGTCTGGAAGTAAAATGAAATCATAATTAAAACTATTACATGTATATTGGATGAACCAATATTTTTATCACATGAAGTTTCACACAATATGAATTTAAAAAATATAATGTTTATATATAATATATATATTACCCCAAAACATGAGGTTTGTGAGATACAAGCAATTGGAACTATTATATACTGATAACATTTTTATAAAATCAATTATTATATCATTATTTTTTTAGATAATAAAAAATTCATATATATATATATATTAAATAATTTTACAACAATACTAAATATAAGAAATAATAAATATAAAAAAAACCAATAGGTTTTGTGTTATTAAAAATTTTCATTATAAACTACTTATTTTATAATATTTCTTCAACATTTATTTAAAAAATTTCAACAAATTAAACTCTTATATTAATATACAAAAAATACTCCACGTCATTTCATTGAGAATATAAATATAAAAAAAATTGTGATATTCTATATTCAGTAAGTGTAATCACGATTAATAACAACATTTTATCATAAGTGGTAAAATAATTAATCAGTGATTATGAAAACATATTAATTGTGCACAAATTAAATACATAAATATAATAACCAACAGAACCATAATTTTAAATCATGATTCATGACATAACAGTTATAGAAAAATTCATGGCATGGGACATTGGATTCTAGTAGCATGAGCCAATAATAATTATACAAGAAAACAAAATTAAAAAATGTTAATAATAGAGAGATTTATAATATACATATACATTTAATATATATATATATATATATGTCAAGGATCATTACTCACACTAGTATCACATATTGTACTATGTGCTATAGTTTATTTGGTTCTCTAATAATTCAAAATGATAGTGGATAGAGCCCCCTTGGGTCTGTGTTTTCACAAAATTCCTAAAAAAATTAATAATGTGAATTAGGTGAAAGTATTCACTAAAAATTTCCATAACTACACTTAACAGAGTTCCATAAGGTTTTCGGTTCACTCTTCACTAAAATAATCATATTGAACAACATCCTTTTGGGGTTTTGGATGACTAATAATTATGATAATCATATTCTATGGATTACCTTGGCGGTATGGGCTCACTCGCCATTATAGTAACCATAGAAAAAAGACTACCTTATGGGTAGGGGTTCATTCTCCCATCCATTAATAATATTTTAAATAGACCATTTGGGGTTTTTATTCACATAATAGTCCCTTAAACATTGTAAAACTGACTATATTGGGTTTTGGTTCAATATACATTACTATAAACAATGTATAAAGTTATCACTCAGTGTTTGGGTATACACTGAATTTCCATATATATGGTATATATATCCACTTATGGTTTTGTTTCACCCCAAATTCATATAATAATTGTTCGAAAAAGAATCTTATGGGTTCATTTTTACCATATATTCCAATAAATATAATGAAAATTTTCTTGTAGTGGTTTGGACTCAAGTGGGAAAAATGTCCATTTATAGGTGAGATGCAGTTACAGTTATGAAAATATCCATTCAATAATATTTAAGGATTGTTTATTGATATAGAAAGTGATATTTGTGGATAAAAAATTATTAAAGGAATATGAAAGGTTTAAAATTCCCCCATCCACTCATTTAGAGAAAATGTTTTAGGATGATTTAGGCATTTACCCAATAGTTAAACAATTTTGACCTCATTTTACCTTTACCATAATAAATTATTTTTTACCCTAGTGAGTAAATTTTCAGTATAAAATTGATGATTAAATTATTGTAAAATTGAAAAAATATAATTCCAAACATGAAATTAATTTTAGTGGATTTATATAAAAAAATGGTACATATTCTAATTTTAATATAATAAAACTTAATGCGTAATAAACAATTTTATTAAATATATAAATTGAATTTTGAAAAGGAAATTAATATTTTCATAAGAATTTAATGATTATTGGCGGGATGCTAAATAATTTTATTCATAATATTATTCCATATACTAAACAAAAAACCTTTTTAAATTGTTTTTATTTATGATTTTTTTTAAAAAATTACACAAGATAGGGAGAAATGTCTCATTGAATGATAAATTTTAAAAAATTCACAATTCTAAAATTATTAATAACTAATTAAAAATAAGTTCATTAATGATTATGTTTTTTTATATTTTTTTAATATATTCATATAATTAAATTTCCTACCATAAATATAAGAAATGTACCTTAAAAAAATAAATAAAATATGTAAGGAAAATTCTTGAAAATATTTTTTTATATAGCCTGTAGTCCAGTTGGTTTATGAATTACATATTGGCTATTATTGAACTATCTTTCTAAACATTTATTAAAAATATCAATATATTTTATTGCTACCATTCATTAAATTCATTAAATTCAACAAGAATACAAAATTTAGAATATCAATTTTTTTTAGAATCAATGACATTTTCTGGTGAAAATTAGTATATTTTATTAAAGTCACAATATTTTGACATTTATTGAAATTAAATTTCTTATAATAAAAATTTTCATTTTAAAAAAATATAATATATATATATATCATATATAAACATATAATTCATGACTAATAAGGATTATATAATTATTATATTTAATGACTTTATACCCATTAATAATTTTTAAACAATACAAATTTCACATATATAAGATTCCATAAAATCATTATATTCTATCATCAAAATTCATAACTCTCATTTCCCATTTATTTAATTTTAATTTTTTTATCCATTACCATCTTAAGAATATTTTTCTATTATTTGTTTTTTTCACTTTGTAATGATTCTAATGAGTGAGATGATTAACGTGATTTACTAGTTCTAAATATATTATTCATTTATATTTATTATGTTATTATATTATTATAACATTGTATGTGAAAATCCATGTTTTTAAAATAATTATTTCCTTTAATTTTTTATAATCCTATAATATGGTTAAATAAATTTCTGTTCATTTTAACAAAATATTATATTATTTAATTACCTCATAAGATTCAATTTATTATTTTAAATATAATAAATTTTATATGATATAAAATGAATTCATGAAACTAGGATAATGGATCCCCTATGATAAATTTAATACATATTATTTTATTTTATTTAACTGATGATAAAAAATGAGGTTATTAGTAACATTGTCATGACATTATGTATAAATTAAAATATAATATCAATAATATTATCATTATTGTGAAATGTAATCTAATATTTTCCATATAAAAAGTTATATGTTTAGATGTTACATTCCTAAAACCATTTTCCAAAATACACAACCTTATATTTAATTTGAATATTACCACTACTATGTCGAGATTATGAATTTTTAGATTTGTTCCAATACATTAAATTATAAGAGTCATAATCTATCATTATTTTATTTTTATAGGGAAATATCATAATCATTTCAAATATGTGTCAATTTATGTCACAACCACTACTATATAGAAGGGTATATTGTTTACATGTGTAGTGACACACCTTCCAAATACTCCGTAAAATTATCTTTTATGTCTAATGTCAAGAGTAAATTGACATTCATTCACCAAAAAATGGTTAGTGAATTTATTTTTCCTGAAAGGCTTCTCAAAAATCAAGGATAATACTTATATAATATAAAGAAACTATAGATCTATGTTATAGTGGTAGGTTTTTTCCATTCATCAATCATATATACTTTCAATAGATCCCTATAAATATTCCATCATTCAGGATTGGTTGAAAATAAAATGATGCATCACTAAATAACATGTTGAAAATATTTCATATATTTTATCATTTATCTACGTAACATTCATAATCCCCAATCAATATTTATTATCTTAATAAGTCATAGAATATATGAGAACATTATCTAAAAATAATGTTATTAATTAATCATAGTAATCTATATAGGTACTATTCATAGAATCATTGTTGATTTAATGTGAATTTGAAATTATAAAATTTAATATTATAAATTCATAGTTAAAAGGAATATTAATAAAGGTTTTATTTTTTATTTATTCACTTTTAATAATTAATAATAGAAATTTAGAATGAGTTTTATTCCATCATATGCACTAAGCACCTCAAATTTGATTAAATAACACACCAATTCAAAATACAAGAAACATGTAATGTATAATGATATTATTATCAGAATGATAATTAGTATCGAACTGTAATGTTCAATATATCATTTTCTCATGTAGTATTGGTGAACACATAGTAAAGCACGTAGGATTATTAAACCCCAGACCAGATTAACATGGAGATGCTTCTTCAATTCATATAATTTAATCTATTTAATTCCATATTGTTTCGTTAATATTTTCAAAGAAGTATATATGAGTTTAATAAAAAATAAACAGTATGATTATATGGAATACATGGAAAAAACAATGGAAAATTTTATGTATGTATTGATAATTAGAATATCTTCAGTGTTAAGTTTCTTCTCTACATGTTCTATATAATACCACTTATAACATTATACCAAGAACCAAATTAGTAATTAAATCCCAATATATAGTTAACTATTATCCTTTCCTCAATAAATAATCTATAAATTGTCAGTGAGGTGATATTTTTTTTTCTATCCCACAAATTCAACTAGTATATTTTTTAGAGATGTTATCATTTCCCAAAACCACATAAAATGCAACTATTTGGAGAATCATAATATTTATCAGTAGAAAATTTACAAATAAAATATAAATATGGAGTTATAGAAAATGGATTCCATCATCATACCATGATGATATTTCATAAATAATTATATATCTACCTATAAGGTGGGTTATTTTATCCTATAAATAATTTTATTGATATAACATAGTGGTTGGAACTGAGATCAGTTCTGAAATTTGTAATTGTTAAGAGTATGATTATTGGACATCTTATCACTTTATTATTTTGATTAACATTACATTCTTTGAATATGTTAGGAATCTGACTGTCTGTTATCATAGGTGGTTTCATACATCAATTTCCATATTTCACCTTAGGTTGATGCACTTTTTTCATATTTATTAATTTCCTCAACTTTACATAATTTAATAATAATTGGTACCAATAAGAAGAAAATATTATATGGATTCATCTTATTTAATTGATATTTAATTATATAATATCATTGTTTACCACTAATAAAACATTATCCCATTAATTTGAGACATTTCCTTATGTGAATCAACCATTTTTCTTTCAAATATAATATTGAATCATTATTTATCCATGGTATTTATCCCTTTAAATAAAATAAAACCCATTTTTTCATTTTTATTATGTTTAGATCATCAATATTTTTTATCCATGGAATAAAATAGAACCATCCATTGTATTGATTAGACCCACCTATAAAAATTCATCTTATTATTTTTGGTAGTAAAGGTAGTGGGAGAAGATTATTTCAAGAAGTATATAATAATGAATGATTCTAGATATGACATTTATTATAATGTGTAATCCCTTATATATTAATGAGTCAATAAGGTTTCTTTAGGACTTTTCCATTCCATTATGTTTTGAAAATCCCAATCACTCTATCTCAAGGAAAATTTTATTTCCCTAAAGATTTTTTATATGGAACGTTTTTTTCCCCAAGGAAATTTTCCCCTATATTTGTTTTAATTGTTCATGATTCAGTTTCACTAAATCTAACTCTTTTTATATCTAATTGTAAAATTTGGTTTCATTTCACAAACCTTGGAATCCTATAAATATTTATATATAAAGTATTCTACTTTCATGTTCAAATTCATATTTTGAAATCTCTGAAATTTAGATTTTGAATTTTCTGAAATTCAGATTCCAAATTCTCTAATATTCTGATTACAAATACACTGAAATTCAGATTCAGAATTTTCAGAAATTCTGATTTCAAATTCTCTGAAATTCAGATTCCAAATTCTATAAAATATAGATTCCAAATTACATAGAAATCATAATCCAAATTCCGTAGAATTAAGGTACATAATTCCTTATAATTCATTTTCCGAATTCCTTATCATTTAGGTTTTGAATTTCATATAATTCAGTCTCATAATTCCTTAGAATTCAAACATTGAATTCAATAGAATTTGTCTTCTGAATTCCTTAGAATTCAGGTTGATAATTCCTCAGAATTCAGACTCTGAATTCATTAGAATTCATATTCTGAATTTCATCGAATTGAGATTCTCAATTTTATAGAATTCAAACTCTAAACACCGTAGAATTCAGGTTCTGAATTCCTTAGAATTGAGAATCTGAATTCCATAGAATTCAGATTATGAATTCCTTAGAATTCATTTACCAAAAACTATAGAATTCTTATTTCAAAATTCCATGAAAAATAGAATCCGAATGACCACATAATATAGATTACGAATGATTTTCCTTAGACTCTGAAAATTATATTTGGTTAAGCAACCATATTTTACTTACTCATGATATAGTCATGAAATGATGTTGTGCATTTTGTTTCAAACTAACCGTTGTTTGAGTGAAATGTTTATAGGTCCCTTTGAGATTCAATGAAAAACATGACCATTGGGGGAGGAACCTTACCATTGATGAAATGACTATAAATAAAAGCTCATTTGAACAAGCTCTGCACTGTTCTACC
Organism: Viscum album; assembly: GCA_963277665.1. Lineage (NCBI taxonomy): Eukaryota > Viridiplantae > Streptophyta > Magnoliopsida > Santalales > Viscaceae > Viscum > Viscum album. Next base: position 912,842,243 of record OY728148.1, read on the forward strand.
ACTCTAGAGATTACATGTTGATGATGTTATTTCTAGAGAGAAAAACTCTCATGCATTGTGTGTACTGAACATCTTATTCAGATTGCTTCGTGTGACTTCAATTGTTGCTATGTACAATCAAGGTCTTCCAGGGATAGGATGACATAGGTCCCAATTATCATAATGTTTGAGGACTTCCATGATAAGGAAGACAGAGGTGCCGACACCATTGAAGTTTGAGGGCTTGCAGGGATAGCAATACAGACTCTGATATTCCTATCTAGGGATTACCCTGGTCTGAGTAAGATAGACTTTTTTGAAAGTATAAATCAAGGGACCATTATCCAATTTAATTGGATAACCTAGTCATTGGGTTAAAAGATTCTATACTTTTTACTTGTTTTGTTTCATGCTTGTTTTCTGCTACATTATTATAAATAAGGAAAGTATAACTATCTTATACATTCTTGTACATATACTATGATTAGTAAGATTCTATATGCTTTATGTTATAATCATTTCCCTTGTAAAAATTTCTTATGTTTCATTTTTTGAACTATTTTTATAGAATCCATCATGTTTGTAGAACCAAGAGGTTTTGTGAATTTACCTTATTTAACTTTCTTAAACAATAGAATGTTTTATATCAACATTAAAAGTTCCAAAGGAATTTTTTTAAAGGATACAATTCACCCTTCTCTTGTATATTGATCCTGTACATCATATTTCGATCAAGAATTAGTATCAGTGGAGGTCTCTCAAATACATATATTTACATATAAATTTTCTTGCTCAGTTTTCATTGTTCAATATTTTCCTTTCATATTATTTTTATCCTTTCATTCAATCGTTTTTTATTCACAAGTTTTTATGGAAGTATAGTTTCTTTTAGATTGCTGGAATGAATATTGGTTCAATTGAAAATCATAATCCTAATAGGCCACCTATATTTGATGGGAATGATTATGAATATTGGATAGATTGTATTAAGACTTTTCTTATTAACACTAGAGTGGAAAACCAAATCATCCTTAAAAGAGATTACATGATTCCTATCAGAGAAGTTAGAACTTTTACTAATCATGAAAATTCATAATATCAATTAAACTAAAAGGTTCGTAATACTTTTTTTTGTTCCATGACTTGTAATATAAATAGCTGTATTTCTTCTTGCAAAGTTTCAAATTGTATTTGGATGAAATTGGAGGATAAAAATTTTGGTACATCCAAGGTAATAGAAACTTGAATAGATATGATTAGAGAATAATATAATTGATTTCTATTTCGAAATGGAGAACTAGTGTGTAAGGAAAAATTGAGGGTTATGACTATTATTAATAGTTAACAATCTATGGGAGAGAAAGGTTTGGAAGATGAAGATCTGGCAGACAATATTATTGACATCATTTTTAATGAGTGGGGAATTAAGAGAACAACTATTGATGAGAATAGGAAACTATCTCAGATTACTCTTGATGAGATTTTTGAAACTCTTCTTCATCATGAGACCAGAATGAAAAGAGATGCTGATTTGAATAAGAAAAAAATGGAAATAAAAGTGTAGCTTTTAAATCTACAAAATCCCAGACTCATGAGAGAGTTACATGATCTAAATCAAATAAGGTTGTTATTCAATCTGAATCAACTCAACGTTAAATTTTTATGAATGAAATAGAAAATATTTCTCAAATGATGAAAAAGATAGTTGGTAAGAAATAATTTCATTATATATATAAGAAGAATGCGAGAAGGGACAATAAAGACTCAGAAGTCACATGTTATGAATTAAAAAGAGCAGGTCATATAAGGCCATATTTTCCTATGCATAAGATAAAGGATAGAAAAGAAAATAATTATAAGAGGAATAGAATTATTTATTACAAAATAAAAGCATAGAATTTTTTTAAAGTTAATAACACGTAGAGTGCCAGTGGTGGAGATTCTTCTGATGATTCCTCGGAGTATGAATCTTATTTTATGATGAATCATTGTTTACTTGTAATGTTACCTATTGAAAATCATTGTTTAATGGCCAAGGTACACAATGCTAAATCCATAAGTAGTTTATCCATGAATTCTGATTTTAGTAATAGTAAATATTTTGAATCGTCAAAATAAGAATCATTTTCTGATGAAGATAATACTTTACCTACTTATAAAGATGTTTTTAGGTTTGCAATGCACCTTGAGAATGAAAATTCTAATTTCAAGAAAAATAATAATAATGAAAATTCTAGAATTGCTAATCTTTCTAAAGAGGTATCAGATCTTTCTAAACATCCTGTTGTGAAAATTTATGCTTTTTAATGTTTCATAAAACCCTTGGGTAAGTTATTTCTAGAAAGATATTCTTTATAAGGATCTAGAAAAAGAAATTTATAAGAAAAAAAAATTTGAGACAAACTCGAGTGCAATAACTAATGTTTTTAGGATAAAAACAATATTATTTTACTTAAGTCAGAAATATTTTCTTTGTGGATGTGTTTTTCAATAATTACCTTGGGTAAGGAAAACTTTGACAAAATGTATTCCCAAATTCGACCTCTAAGGAATAATTCTGTATTTGGTTATGCTCATTCAAAATCAATTTTAATAGAAATTATTTTTTTCTTCAAAGTGCTTCATTCTGCACTAAGTGTCAGTCTGGTGCCAATTGGGAAAAAATTGTTCCTTAAAAAAAATTCAGTTTTTAGGATTTCATAAAGACTAGTTTTTAAAGAAAATTTGAATTCCTACGATATTGCTTTCTGAAGTTTCCGAATCAAAGAATCTTTGGGTTCCAAACGTTTACTGCCCTTATTTTTAGAAAAGTAAAGATATTACCAACAACAATACATGCTAAATGGATAATTGATGTTCCCGACACATGACTGGGAACCAAAACATATTTTAAATGATTATAAAGATTAAAAGAGGAAAAGTAACTTTTAAAGATAATGATCAGGGAGAAATTATTAAAATAGGTAATATTGTTCTACATGAAAAAACATTGATTTAAAATGTTTTATTTGTTAAGGGTCTTAAGAACTACATTATTATCATAAGTCAATTATGTGATTAAGGTTACTATGTGTATTTTAGTAATTATTTGGGTTTAGTACACAATTCCAAGGAACTGTTTATTCTTTCATCACATAGGCAAGATAATTTATACAAATTAAGCATAAAATACCTTAGGATCCAATATCTACATTGTTTTAGTGCAATGGAAGATCATTATTGGTTATAGAATAAAAAGTTGGGATATTGTAACTTTAGGAACCTATGAAAACACTCTAAGAAAAGACTAGTTAAGGATCAAGTGGAGCATAGATATGATTCTTCAAATGTTTTTGATCCATTTCAATATATAAGGCAACATATATCATGTTTTAAATCCGTTTGTGACGTCTCAACCACTGATGCATTACAGTTGGTGTATATGGATCCTTTTGGTCTAACAAAAACTTGAAGCATTGGAAAAAATATTATGTATTTGTCTTATTAGATGATTACACTAGATTTCCACGGTTCTATTTTCTATAAAATAAATTTGAAGCTTTTTTTATTTCAAATGTTTTAGAGCCCAAGTTAAAAATGAGAAAAATCTTCCTTTGAAAACTATTAATAGTGATCATGGAGGAGAAATTCAAAATTATATTTTTGAAACCTCTGTAGTAGATAAGGAATTACTAATAACATCTCAGCACCTAGAACTCCTTAAGAAAATGATTTTTTGAAAGAATAAATAGAATTCTTCAATAGATAACAAAAACAATGTTGAGTGAATATTTGATAGCCAAACATTTTTGGGATAAGAAATATATACTACATATTATATTATAAATCATGTATTGATTAAACCTTTTTGTAATAAAAATTCTTATTATTTATGGAATGGTAGAACACCTAGACATTCCTGCTTCAAGGTTTTTGGTTCAAAGTATTCATTTTGTATACTAAAGATAATTTACACAAATTCGCACAAAAATATGATGAATGAATTTTCATATGCTACTCCACAACCTCTAAGTCTTATAAAGATTCTAATAAAAATACATGTACTATTGGAGAAATAGTAAATGTTAAGTTTGATGAAACCAATCCCTTTGTTTTTAAACTTCCTCAACATAAATCTTCATATATATTTTCAAAAAAAGATTATCAACCCTTGATAGAAGATCATTATGACAATGAAAAATGTTCAAGGAGATATTTTTGAAACATTTACCCCATAATATATCCCACCATATATTGATGGACGCATCTTCCAAAACCCTAATTTGTCATTTCATATGAATAATCAGAGTGATTGTATCATTGGTGACGTAAATCATCATGTAGGACTAGAAGTTTCTCAATAAATAAAGTAGAATACCTAGAATATATATTCCAATTACAACCTAAAATCATTGATGAATCTTTATGTGATGATGATGGGATAAAACATAAGCAATATTAGATAAATGAATTCAAAAGGAATAATGTTTGGACCTTGGTCGAATGATGTAATGATTTTTTTTAATTTGAGTAAAATAGGTCTTCAGAAATAAGTTTGATGAAAATAGAATCATTGTAATAAATAAATCTAGATTGGTTGCTAATGGCTATAATCAACAAGAAGGAATAATGTTGGCAAAAAATTTCTCAAGGAATCATTGAAGTATTTTTGAGGTTATTTTGTTTGTTGACAAAGTGAACATCTGTGTTGGGATAGTTGACAATGCAAACCATGAAATACAAATTTGTTGACAAAAGTGGGTTTCATGGTGGAATGTCGAGTTCAAGAGCTGTGGTCAATGACACATGCTTGATTCAAGAATGTCGACAAAGGAATGGATGATCTAGAGGCGGCATAACAACAACAGATACAAGGTGGCATTGTTTTCCATTGTTTGCCAAATTTTTGGGCCTGAAAATCAACAAACGAAGAAAAGTGTTTTTGGATAAAGGACTTGTGCGCCGACGACAAGGAGTATAATAAACTTGCGCTCCATATGTTTTTCAAGATTAGATGATCAAAATATGGCTAAGGAAACAGGTTTACACAAGTTTGGGAGTTGTTCGCTCAAGTGTCTAAGAGAATAGAAGACTTGCGCGCCGAGACTGGGTCGTGCAGGTGACTTGCGCGCCGTCACGCAAGGTGGTCAATTTGCCTATATATACAGGGCCAACCCTCTTCATTCTTCACCAGAGTTCAACACATTGAGAAATCAGAGCTCTCATCGCACAGGTGTTGTGGTCGTGCAAGTGGTGTGTGGGTCGCGCAAGTGAAGTTGCGCACTTGTGGTTGAAGTCGCGCGCCTGTGGTTGAAGTTTCACGCCAGTGTGAGAAGTTGCGCTCTAGTTGGCTGTTGCGCGCCAATATTAGTTTGAGCGTAAATGGAAGAGAGTCGCTCACATTTGGATTTGGGGAAGATTGTGTCGCACAAGTGTCTGAGGTGGACTTGCTTGCCCATTGTGACTTGCACGCCGATACTTGCGCGCCGAGTTAGACTTGCGTGCCAAGTAAGTTTTATTTCAAGCAGTGATTTTCGGGCTACGTGGAAGCTGGAAAGTTACCTGATACCTTCGGTGCAAAGATATATTAATCTACAGGTGAATGTTTTACTTCAACAGAGCATCTATCAACAGTGGAAGATGCATTCCTTCATGCAAATGAAGAGACCTACAGGTCTATAAACTGTGAGTGGATCCTTTCTGACACAGTTAGCAAAAGAAGAGGAAGAAGTTGATACTCTCCACCGGCAATGATCCAGAGAGAGAGAAACAGGGAGTGACCCTTGGGAAAGTGGTGAGATGACCCTAAACATTGTAAAGGGAGTGAGCCTGGGAATAAGAGTGATCTAGCTCGAACATTGTATCCACATCTAGGGAAGATTAGAGGAATTTTGTACGACCCGAAACTTGTCGGCATATGCTCCTTGGACGTAGCCCAGTGAGGGTGAACCATGTAAAAATCTCGGCATCTGCCTGCTTGTTTTCCTGCATTGCATTTAATGCATCACCATCAGATAATGAAGAAAGTAAGTGATCATAACAAACACACAAGTTCAAAAAAAGTGACCCTTGTAACAAAGAGGTCACGATCCAGTGGGTCAGGAAGAATTTTGGAAAAGAATATCCATACCCTGATTCACCCCCCTCTCAGGGTATATAGGCCGTTATTGGTCCAAACATTTGGTATCAGAGCAAGGTTTCTTTTATCAGGTTTGTTTGCTTTGACATGGTGTAATTGATCTGTGTGGTTGAAGATACATTTTTCTATTATCTCAATCTGCCATGAGAAATGGAAAAGCATCAAAGAAGAATCAGAAGTCAGGTAATTTCCCTCATTGTGGAAGTTTTTTTTGGAAAAACTGTGATTCAAATAAAAGAATCAAACATATTACTGAAGAAAGTTCTGGATGAATATGATAGGGAAAAGATTGATTCACTCAATCATGATGATGGAATGAGTGAAGTACATGATAATCAGAGTGATGCTGAAACAGAAGAAAAAATTGAATGAAGAATAGATATGTGAGCTAGGTTAGAGGCTGCTCTTGAGGAGATAGATATTTGGAGAGAAAATACAAAGAAATCTAACAAATTTGTTCACAATTCCAAACTCTATATGCAGTAGTAGGAAGAAGAGAAGTTTGAGTAGATGGAAGAAATTGAGAAACTCAAGTTATCAACACGAGAGAACTCGGAATCGGTTAGTGAGTATAAGCTTAAGATTTAAGAACAAAAAAGGGTGATCGATGGATTGAATAGAAAAGTGAACGATCAAGTCAAGTGTATCGAAGAAACTGATATTTCAAGTGACGTTAGAAACACTGATGAAATTAAATCTAAAGATATTAGGATCCAATCACTGAAAAATGAGATCAACATGCTAAGAAGTTTGAATCAAAGGCTTATTGACGTAGCTACTGACCTAAAGGAGAAGAATGATTCTCAAGGTGAAGAACTTCAAAAATGGATAAAATTAAAGGAAAAAAGAAGGATGGTGATTATGAAGAGAATCAAAAGTCATATGAAGTTCAGAATCTGAAAGATAGAAATGTTGATCTAGCTACACAGCTTTCTGAGATAGTTCAGAAGAATCAAAGGCTAAATACAAGAGAATACATGTTGTATTGATTCAATTGAAGAAGAAAAATTGAATGTGAGGGAGAAAAGTGACATGGTGGAAAATCTCACATAGGAACTAGAAGATGAGGTGAGTAGTGGGAAGAATCTCAGAAGAAAAATCGATGCTCATCTTGAATCAATAGATAAGAAGATTTAGATACTGGAGGGTGAACATGAATCAATGACGAAAGAAATGGAGAAATATAAATCAAAAGAAAATACCAAGTTGAAGGATTCCCTGCACTTACTATTTGATTTTCCTTCATCATGTGATGAAAAAATGAAGAACAAATATGCAAATTATGAAGAGAAACAACAGAATATTTTCTTAACTCAAAGACCATACAGTCTGGGAACAACTGGTATCGGATTTGATGAATCCCCTCTTGTAGAAGATAGAAAGAGAGCTGTGAATAGTTCTAGATCTGAATGAAATCCTATAGGTGATGGAGATAGGCCTTAGAGGATAGTTACAAAAAGTATTAATGATATGTGCTATTTCTACGGGATTCATGACCACACATCAAGATTCTGTTTAGAGGATCATGAATACATATCAAGCTATTAAAATAGAAACTTTACTGAATCTGAGAATAAGAAGAAGCGTTCTAAGAAATCAGAGAGTAGAGTATCTCAAAGGAAAGCATTTATAAAATGCAATTACTGTAGAAGAATGGGACACGAAATGAATATGTGTAAGGAAGATCAACAGCTCATTGTAAGAGGAAGAACTCTAGATACATCAACATCTCAACATAGAAATGATGAAATGAGGAATGTCTTTGATGGAAGATGTTTTATATGTTCTAATCATGGGCATTTTTCCAGACTGTGCAGTAAGAAGAAATAAGGGAAGGAAAAGGAACCCAGGAAGAGAATTTCGACTCCAGTGATGCATAATGAAAAATTATACACTGGAAGACAAAGTGGTAAGGTGAATAATAGTCTTAGAGTCTCAGGGGAACAACATGGAGGTGAACAAAAGGCGTATCTATCACCTCCTATGTCACACTCACAACCACCCTCTAAGAAAGAAAATGAACATATCTGGAAGAAAAAGGGAGGAAACACAACAGTTGTGAGTAAGGAGAATGTACGTTCAGTGGAGGACCCACCACCAATGAAAAATAGGATGGAGACTCATAAACCTGATAAAAGGAAGATAAATAATGAATGTGTTGAATAATTCACAAGTCATGTGCCATAGGGAGGACTGGAAGAAAAAAGAAAATTTTTGCAATGGTGGAAGAAGCAAGAGAAGATAACAAGAAAGAAGATTCCTGCTTAGAGAAATAATCAAGTAAAATGGAATTTTGGAAGAACAAAAAAATGGAAATGTGTACTAGTGGGTCTATACCCAAAGTGATGAGAAAGGTCGGGCCTACAGAATCTACAAATCAGAAAAAGGCTCAGCATGTGAGTGATGAATTCTTAGTCATATGGCCAGAGCAGTTGAAGTTGGCCAGGAAGCTGGAGGAAGCGAGAATGGAGTGTGATGCACTCCAAGAATGAATCAAAGGGTGGACCCATCGGGATCAACCAATACCCTCGTCTTGAGGATTCGAGAAATCCCCTATCCCTATGTATATAAATCTTATCAACTAATGATTCAAGTGTTTCAGGTTTTAGGGAGAAGGATCCTAGGGGATGTGGCATCTAAAAATGCAATGTGTAGCAGTGATATGTTTCAGAGTTTCAATTGACTCAAATTAGGTACCAAAGTTGAAGAAGAAAGGGAGAAATAGAGCACAATAAGAAATGATTGTGTTATTAACTTTATCTCTTGTTTCCTACACCGTGTTCCAACTAAGTAGGCTTAGATATTTGGTTAATGGCTCGATACTGAGTACCAGATTAGAATAAATGATGCATGCATAGAAGAAAGGTTATTGGTCTAAAAATTGGGTATAACCCCAAGATGTGTTTCATAACATAGGGGGAGAATTTAAAAACAAAAAAAATGGAAGAACCATCAAAGAAATAATTGGATGACTCAGCTCAGGCATTCCCTATCAAGTGAAGAAAGAAACACAGGGAGAAGCAGCAATTATCATGCATCTCATGCTTACCTTTTTTTTATCTGACAATGTGGTATCAGCTGACTGCTTTCAGGATACCAAGAAGCTGTGAGGGAAAATCAAAGGCGTGTCAACAAAAATATGAGAGAAGAAGTTCAAAGAAATGACATCATTGAAATAGTGAAAATTTTCAGCTAAAATAAATGATTCCATCGAAAAATTAATCAGTGAGAAATTTCTGGATGAATGTGTTGAGGAAGAAAGCAACAAAGGGGGAGCATAAGTGATTGATGTCGATTCAGAAAATAATTTGACATGGGAGATTGTTTCGAGGTTAGCAGATAAAAATGTCATTAGGACTAAATGGATCTTTCACAATAAGATGAATGAATATGGCACAATGATTCTAAAAAAATCATGACTAGTGTGCAAAGCATACTCCCAGAGAGAGGGTACTGATGTTGATGAGACATTTTCACAGGTGGAAAGGCTAGAGACAATCAGATTATTTCTAGCCATTGCAGTGCAAAGAAAGTTCAAAGTGTTCCAGATGGATGTCAAGTCTGAATTTCTAAATGGGATTCCGGAAGATGATGTGTACATTGAGCAGCCAGATGGTTTTCTCATTCATGAGGATGAGAACAAAGTTTGCAGGAAGAAGAAGGCGTTATATGGGCTGAAACAAGCACCAAGATCATGGTATTGATGGCTATATCAGTATTTGAAGAAGATTGGTTTCCAGTGTGGAGGAGTTGATTACAATCACTATTTCAACAACAATAGCAATCAAAGGATGATGGTTCTGGTCTATGCCGATGACATAATCTTGGGCGAATCTAATGAAGCACAGTGCAGACAGTTTTCAGAATTCATGAAACATGAGTTTGAAATGTCTATGATTGGTGAGCTGATTTTTTTCCTTGGTCTACAAGTGACACATGGAAGGAATGGAATATTCATTTCGAAATCCGAATATGTCAAGAAGGTTTTGGAAATATTTTGAATGGAATATTCATAGGAGATGAAGACTCCGGTTGCTACCCGGATGAAATTATCAAATGATTAGGATGACAAGGCAGTGAATATCACATAATATAGGAACATTATTGGATGTTTTCTATACTTGACTGCAACAAGGCCTAACATTGTATTCGCCACATGCCAAGTAATGAGATATCCGAGTAATCCCAAGGAAAGCCACATGTTTCCAATGAATGGAATACGTCGGTATATCAAGGGAACAATGAATTTTAGCTTGATATATAAAGACAAATCTAAAACAGAGTTATTTGGATATACTGATGCTGATTGGGCCGGTTCAGCGGATGATAGAAAATCAAAATTCGGTGGTGCATTCTATCTTGGTGGACTATGTATTTCTTGGATTAGAAGGATTGCATTTCATTGAGCACCACAGAAGCTGAGTATATTGCGGCCACTCAAGAATGCATACAATTATTGTGGATGAAGCAGCATCTTGATGACATGGGAGTTAAAGTGAAGTCTCCGATCAGAATCCAATGTGATAACTCAAGTGCTACCAATCATAGAAAAAATCAAGTATATCATTCACGAACAATGCATATTGAGATAACGTATCATTTTATCAAGGAGAAGGTTGAGCAGGGAATCCCGAAGTTGGAGTATGTGCTTACAGTATTACAGGTTTCCGACATTCTGATAAAGGCCTTACCCAAGGAAGATTTTGAAAGGCATAAACTAGCTCTGGGAGTTCAGTCTACTCCCCGCACTTGAAATAGTGTGGATGTGGAACACCCCCCACTTTCTGAGGTAAGATGTGTTTTTCCCTAATGTGATGATTTGTTCTCTACTATGTTACAGACTACAAAGGAGTGACCTTTGGGTTCATTGAAGTAGTGGGAGAAAATACTGATTTTTCAAGGGGGAGAAAATTAAGAGATTTGATGAATCATGAATGATATTGGGAGAAGCTGATAGGTGGAGCATCCAAGTAGGGGGAGTTGAAGCTAGTTGAACGTTATTAGTCAGAGGTTAGCTTGGAAAACACATGAAATAGGGCTAAAGAGGTGTTGAAGCTGTGAGAAGAAAGGGGGAGCGTATGAAATCTGACGATGCTAGAAGTGATCGATCAAAGGATAGATATCACGATAGTTGAGGATCGTGATAAAAGTAGAAGTGTGGTTTTAGAGAGTGGTAAGAATATTTCCAAACCAAACCTTGGTCTTCCAACAAGTACTTCAAAAATTGGTATCAGTTTAAGTACAAATTGTTATCAGTTTTGTGTCAATAGTGGGAGTCAGAGAAGAAGTGATTCATTGATGAACTTTTCATTTACACTTGTTTCTCATGCCGAGCATTGCTCATGTGGGCTTAGAGTATGTGTTGAGTAAAGCCTTGATCACTATCCGAATCGCAAAAAGCGAATGGTGGCTGATGAATCAAGGATTCATATTTTTATGGAAGAGTTGTCAACAAACCCATAGGGGGAGATTGTTGTGAAAAAATCCCTCAATGCATCATTGACGTATTTTTGAGGTTATTTTCTTTGTTGACAAAGTGAACATCTGTGTTTTGATTGTTGACAATGCAAACAATGACATACAAATTTGATGACAAAAGGGGGCTTCATGGTGGAATGTCGATTTTAAGAGCTATAGTCAATGACCCATGTTTGATTCAAGAACGTCGACAAAGGAATGGATGATTTGGAGGTGGTATAAAAAGAACAGATACAAGGTGGCGCCGTTTTCCATTGTTTGCCAAATTTTTGGGCCTGAAAATCGACAAATGAAGAAAAGTGTTTTTGGAAAAGGGACTTGCGCGCAAAGGACTTGGAGTATAGGATACTTGCGCTCCATATGTTTTTCAAGATTAAAATATCAAAATATGGCTATGGAAATAGGTTTAAGTAAGTTTGGGAGTTGGTCGCACAAGTGTCTAAGAGGACAGAAGACTTGCGCGCCGAGACTGGGTCGCGCAGGTGACTTGCGTGCCGTCACACAGGGTGGTCAATTTGCCTACAAATACTGGACCACCCCTCTTCATTATTCACCAGAGTTTAACACATTGAGAAATCAGAGCTCCCGTCACGCAGGTGTGGTGGTCGCGCAAGTGGTGTGTGGGACGCGCAAGTGAAGTTGCGCGCTTGTGGTTGAATTTGCGCGCCTGTGGTTGAAGTTACGCTCCAGTGTGAGAAGTTGCGCACCAATTGGATATTGCGCGCCAATATTGGTTTGGGCGTAAAGGGAAGAGAGTCGCGCATGGTTGGAGTTGGGGAAGATTGTGTCGCGCAAGTGTCATAGGTGGACTTGCACGCCCGTTGTGACTTGCGCGCCGATACTTACGCACCGAGTTATACTTGCGCGCAAAGTAAGGTTTATTTCTATAAGTTATTTTCGGGCTATGTGGAAGCTGGAAGGTTACCTGATACCTTCGATGCAAAGAGATATTAATCTACGGGTGAATGTTTTACTTCAATAGAGCATCTATGAACAGTGGAAGATGCATTCCTTCATGCAAATGAAGTGACCTACAGGTCTATAAACAGTAAGTGTATCCTTTCTGACACAGTGAGCAAATGAAGAGGAAGAAGTTGATCCTCTCCACCGAAAGTGAGCCAGAGAGAGAGAAAACGGGAGTGACCATCGAGAAAGTGGTGAGCTGACCCTAAACATTGTAAAGGCAGTGATCCTGGGCATAAAAGTGATCTAGCCCAAACATTGTATCCACATCAAGTAATGATTAGTGGAATTTTGTACGACCGGCATCTTGTCGGTGTATGCTCCTTGAACGTAGCCCAGTGAGGGTGAACCATGTAAAAATCTCTATGTCTTCCTGCTTGTTTTCCTGCATTGCATTTAATGCATCATCATCAGATAAAGAAGAAAGTAAGTGATCATAATAAACACACAAGTGCAAACAAAGTGACCCTTGTAACAAAGAGGTCAAGATCCAGTTGGGCAAGAAGAATTTTGGAAAAGAATATCCATACCATGATTCACCCCCCTCTTAGGGTATATAGTCCCTTATTAGTCCAAACAATTGGTATCAGAGAAAGGTTTCTTTTATCAGACATGTTTGATTCGACTTGGTGCAGTCGATCTGTGTGGTTGAAGATATAGTTTTCTCTTATCTCAATCTGCCATGCGAAATGGAAAAGCATCAAGGAAGAATCAAAAATCAGGTAATTTCCCTCAGTGTGGACGTGGTTTTGGAAAAAGTGTGATTCAACTAAAAGAATAAAAAATCTTACTGAAGGAAGGTCAGGATGAATATGATAGGGAAAAGATTGATTCACTCAATCATGATGTTGGAATGAGTTAAGTACATGAGAATCAGAGTGATGCTGAAACAGAAGAATAAATTGAAGGAAGAATAGATATGCGAGTTGGGTTAGAGGATACTCTTGAGGAGATAGATTTTTGGAGGGAAAAAACAAAAAAATATAACAAGGTTGTTGACAATGCCAAACTCTATATGCAGCAGCAGGAAGAAGAGAAGTCTAAGTAGATGGAAGAAATTGAGAAACTCAAGTTATCAACACGAGAGATCTCAGAATCGGTTAGTGACTATAAGCTTAAGATTTAAGAATAGAAAAGGGTGATCGATGGCTTGAATAGAAAAGTGAACGATCAAGTCAAGTGTATCGAAGAACCTGAAATTTCATGTGACGTTAGAAACACTGATGAAATTAAATCTAATGATATTAGGATCCAATCACTAGAAACTGAGATCAACATGCTATGATGTTTGAATCAAAGGCTTATTGACGTAGCTACTGACCTAAAAGAGAGGAATGATTCTCAAGGTGATCAACTTCAAAAGATGGATAAAATGAAATAAAAAAAGAAGGATGGTGATTATGAAGAGAATCAAAATTCAAATGAAGTTCAGAATCGGAAAGCTAGTAATGATGATCTAGCTACACAACTGTCTGAGATAGTTCAGAGAATCAAAGGCTACAACAAGAGAATGCATGTTTTATTTATTCTGTTGAAGAAGAAAAATTGAAAGCTAGTGAGAAAAGTGACATGGTGGAAAATCTCCCACAGGAAATAGAATATGAGGTGAGTAGTGGGGTGAATCTCAGAAAAAAACTTGATGCTCAACTTGAATCAGGAGATAAGAAGATTCAGTTACTGGAGGGTGAACTAGAATCAATGAAGAAAGAAATGGAGAAATCTAAATCCAAAGAAAAGCCCAAATTGAAGGATGCCCCGCACTTACTATTTGATTGTCCATCATCATGTGATGAAAAAATGAAGAACAAATATGCAATTTTTTAAGAGAAGTATTTTTGAGGTGATTGTGTTTGTTGACAATGTGAACATCTGTGTTGTGATAGTTGACAATGCAAACCATGAAATACAAATTTTTTAACAAAAGGGGGTTTCATGGTGGAATGTCGAGTTCAAGAGCTGTGGCCAACGACCCATGTTTGATTCAAGAACGTCGACAATGGAATGGATGATCTGGAGGTGGCATAAAAAGAACAGATACAAGGTGGCGCCGTTTTCCATTGTTTGCCAAATGTTTTGGGCCTAAAAATCAACAAATGAAGAAAAGTGTTTTTGGTAAAGGGACTTGCGCACTGATGACTTGGAGTATAGGAAACATGCGCGCCATATGTTTTTCAAGATCAAAAGATCAAAATATGGCTAAGGAAATAGGTTCTCACATGATTGGGATTAGGTCGCGCAAGTTTCTAAGAGGAAAGAAGTCTTGCGCGCCGAGACTGGGTCGCGTAGGCGACTTGCGCGCCGTCGCGCAGGGTGGCCAATTTGCCTATAAATACTAGACCACCCCTCTTCATTCTTCACCGGAGTTCAACACTTTGATAAATAAGAGCTCCCGTCGCGCAGTTGTGGTGGTCGCGCAAGTGGTGTGTGGGTCGTGCAAGTGATGTTGCGCGCCTGTGGTTGAAGTTGTGCGCCTGTGGATGAAGTTGCACGCTAGTGTGAGATGTTGCGTTCCAGTTGGCAGTTGTTCGCCAATATTGGTTTGGGTGTAAAGGGAAGAGAGTCGTGCAATTTTGGAGTTTGGGAAGATTGTGTCGCACAAGTGTTTGAGGTGGACTTGCGCGCCCATTGTGACTTGCGCCCCGATACAAGCGCACCGAGTTAGACTTGTGTGCCAAGTATGGTTTATTTCTAGCAGTGATTTTTGGGCTGCATGGAAGCTGGAAGGTTGCCCGATACCTGCGGTGCAAAGAGATATTAATCTATGGGTGAAAGTTGTACTTCAACAGAGCATATATCAAAAGTGGAAGATGCATTCCTTCATACAAATGATGAGACCTACAGGTCTATAAACTGTGAGTGGATCCTTTCGGACATAGTGAGCAAAGAAAGAAGAATAAGGCGATCCTCTCCACAGGCAGTGAGCCAGAGAGAGAGAGAAATAGGGAGTGACCCTTGGGAAATCAGTGAGCCGACCCTAAACTTTGTAAAGACAATGAGTCTGAGCATAGAAGTGATCTAGCCCGAACATTGTATACACATCTAGTGAAGATTAGTGGAATCTGGAATGACCGGAAAATTTTCGGCGTATGCTTCTTGGACGTAGCCCAGTGAGGGTGAACTATGTAAAAATCTCTGCATCTGCCTGCTTGTTTGCCTGCATTGCATTTAAAGCATCATCATCAGATAAATAATAAAGTAAGTGATCATAAAAAACACACAAGTGCAAACAAAGTGACCCTTGTAACAAAGAGGTCAAGATCCAGTGGGTCAGGAAGAATTTTGAAAACGAATATCCATACCCTGATTCACCCCCCTCTCAGGGTATATAGGTCCTTATTGGTCCAAACAAATAGAGTATGAAGAAACCTATTTTATAGTAGCTAGACTTGAATATATTTTTATTCTACTTTCCTTTGTATAATTATTTAACTTCTGTCTTTTTTAAAAGGAATTTAAATGTGATTTCCTTAATGATTTGGTTCAAGAAGAAGTTTTTGTTTGTAATCCTCCTGGTTTAGAAGATACGAAACATCCTCAACTTGTTTTCAAACATACCAAAGCATTATATGGACATAAATAAGACCCTATACTTGGAATGATAGGCTTACAATATTTTTGTTAAAAAACAATTACATTAAGGTAAATGCTGATCAAGCCCGTTTTATAAATAAGGATACACAAAATGTTTTGATTGTTCAAATTTGTGTTGATGAAATTATTTTTAACTCATATCTGCAATCTTTAACTTATTCCTTTTTGGATCTAATGAAATTGGATTTTGAAATGAGTATGATGGGAGAGTTAACATTTTTCCTTGGTATCCAAATTTCTCAAAAACCAGAAGGAATATATATATCACAACATAAGTATATTAAAGATCCTCTTAAAAAGTATTGATATGAAAACAATAAGAGTATAAGAACTCCCATTGGTACCTCAAATTCACATGATATTGATGAAGCTGGTAAACCAGTAGATCAAACTTCATTTAGATGTATGATAAGAAGTCTACATTTCTTGACAGATAGTCATTCAGACCTAATGTTTTCAGCATGCTTGTGTGCAATAAATTAACCCAATCCTAATGAATCTCATTTAAACATAGTGTAAATGACTATTCACTACATAAAGTGATCCATGGATTTAGGACTCTTTTATTCTTTTGGAAATTATTTTATTCTTAAATGTTTTTGGATGATGACTTTAGTGGATTTAGAATGGATAATAAAAGGTCATCTGGAACATGTCATTTCATAGGAGATTCTTTAGTTTCTTTTCATGAAAAAATAATCACTCATTGGCACTTTCCACTGCTGAACCTGAATATATTGGTGCTGGAAGTTGATGTGCTCATGTATTGTGGATGCAACACACAGTCACATCCTATTGTGTGAGTTTTACAAAAACATAAAAAAATTGTGATAATAATAGTACTATTTCCTTATGTAAAAACCATGCACATCACTCTTGTAAAAAACACATAGATATTAGGCATAAAATTCGTAGGGATCACACACAGAATGGAGAAATACTTCTTCAATTTAACAGAACTCAAGAACAACTTGAAAACTTTTTCACAAAAACATTACCCTCTGATATATTTGAATACATTAAACAGAAGTTAGGAATGTAAATGATATGGTATTCTTTAATATTAACTTTTTTTGAAACCTATCTCCTCAAAATAAGAAACTCCATTTCATAGGGGGTACATTTTCTTATTAATTAAAATTTTATTGGTAGTCAAAATTTTTCGTAGTCAAAATTCTTCATAGTAAAATTTTTCGTATTCAAAATATTTGTAGTCAAAATTTATTGTACACCAATTTTTTTGTAGTCAAAATTTTTTGTAGCCAATATTTTTCATAGTCTAAATTTTTCATATTCAAATTTTTCATATTTAAAATTATTTGTTTTCAAAAAATTTCATAGTCAAAATTTTTCGTAGAAAAAATTATTCGTAATCAAAATTTTTGAAATCTAAAGTTATTGAATAAGAATATTTTTTCACAATGAATATTTATCCTAGAAATCCGGAGGGTATGATTTCTTTTGAATGTTTTCGTAATCATATTTTAATATTTGTTATTTTATTTTTGGTTTAAAATTTTTAGATTCATTTTTTTCTTTCATACTAAATTTTTTCATAAAAACCACAAAAGGATGGAATCTATCAAAATCCATCTTCAGTTATCTATCAACCGTCAGATTTGATCCGAAGATTTTTCAATTGTTGGATCAATTGTGGAAGTTGAACTATCACCTAAACCACCTATATAATTCCCCACTAATGGTTTTCCAACATTGTTTTCAAGATTTTTTGTTTTGATTCTCCACCTCTATATTTTAAGGTCGTTCTGAATCTTCAAAGGTCTCCTCATTTACGGATGTCTTCTGAAGCGTATCCACAAAAAGAAATTTCAACTGTTAAGGAAATCTCTGAGTGGCAGATATATTGAGAGAGGAATGTTTATCCAAAATTCCTTGAAAATTATTGTTCAATTTTTTTTAAAAAAAATATTATGTTTAAATGATAGGAGAGACTTTGTATTTTTAAACCATTATCACATAATCCAGTGTATCCAAATTTGATGGTGGAGTTTTTTCAAACAGTTAGTTTTTTCAATGAAGGAGGGAAAACTAAATTTTGATTTCAAGTGTTATTAAAGGACCTACTCTCTTTCATACAAAATGGCAGTGAGTCTGATTGGTATTCCTTACATAGGGGAAGCATAGTTTTTCACTAAAAAATTCCTTGATGAATTAGGATCTTTTAATAAAGACAAGTCACTAGAATTGTTTCAGCATGAATGTAGTGAATACTCCTAAGAACATTCATCTTTCTACAAATTTTCAAAATCCTGAACTACCGGATCAAGGCTTTATAATTCCAAGGAAAGGTGATAAGGATACCCTGAAAAAGAGTGAAATCAATATTCTAGATTTCATGGTAAATCAATGGAAGATAAACATGGTAAATTATATCTTGGTAATGATTGAATATATAAAGAAATAAAATCTGAAGTCTATGATTATTATGTATCTAGACATTCTTTCATTTTTTATCTATTTTTCCATCATTCATTCAAAATCACATGCAGTTCAAAGCTCAGAAATTACAATGTTATGTTGTTGAGTGATGACAAATTAAGAAGAATGAAAATTGGATTTTCCATTGAATCTGGAAAATTCTATGATCTTGCAAAAGATAAATTATAATCCTTGTCAATGAAGCTAGAAGTAGTTGAAACTTCTATGAAATGTGGAAGGAAGAGAAAGGCGATGGAGCATGAAGAGAAATAAATTCATGTGGTCAAGAAAACTCAGTCATCACCACCCAATCCAATGAAGCAAAAATCCTATCCTGATGATGTAGTGTGCAAGTGGAGAGAAGATAAAAAAGCACTGGAAGGAAGGGGAGCCTATGTTTTTCAAGGACCCTGGTTAAGAAAATGCATTGACAGGAAAGGTTGATGTGAATATTGAAAAGAAGCAAATAGAAAAGAAGTAAAGGAAGAAATCATCGGAAGTTGAAGTCATCTAATCTCTTCTCAAGGCAACTAGCAGAGACTTTGACCAAATTCTGGTAACAGAATCTTTTGTAACAAAACCATTACCAGAGACTATGGAAAAAAATTTGTGGTTCCAGAATCGCATCAAGAAGAAGAAATTGCCCAGGAAGTGGAAACTGAAATAGAAGAAGAAGAGTAAGAAGAAGAAGAGTGAAATGAATCTGATAATATCATAAAGAAAGTTGAAGTGTACCATGAGAAGGAAATTCCATCTTTGAAATTATCAATCTAGACCTTCCAAGATGTATCCTCAAAAATATCTACACTAGGAAAAGATGAGAAGGGTATAGAAGAAGTGAATAAGACATCTCACAAATATTCACAGATATCCGTTGGTATAAATCATATTTCTAGTAGTGGATATCTCATGTATGAAATTGTTATGGTGACCAAAACAAAACATGAGTAAATAATAAATAAATATTTTGATTTAAATAATACATCTCACAAATATTCACACAACCCATATACCAAATTTTTTGGCTATTAGAGATTAGATACATTAGAACATGATCAATAATACTGACTCTATAATTGTGCACCTCTAGACCTTATTCAATACATATCATATGATAAAATATCCTTCATAACATTGATAATAGAAGAATAAGAATGTCCACTGATTGAATTCATTTTAAGGGAATACATTTAAACAAATATTCATGTATTGTATCGTAATTATATGAGAAAACATTTACATCTACGAAATGTACTATTATAAAAAATATGGAAGAAAATGTATTGTTCACAATCCATAACTAACTGACATGTAATATCAAATGAAGAAACAAATTCCATAGAATTGTGTATAGACTCATGGTACAAAAAATGAATCAAGGAGAATAATATTAGTAATTTAGAAATATTTCATTTTATATAAATAAATATTCATGGAAGAAACTAATAATAGTGAAATTATATCATTTTGAACTAAAAATTTTTACACATTTGATATAGTGAATAAAGAAATTACATTATTCATGTTGTGAAATAAAATAATTCCTATGTTTCATATTGTGAAAAAAATCCCATGATTTATTTTATGAAAAAAACAATTCCCACACATTATATTGTGAACAAATAAAAGTACCAAACTTCATATTTTGAATGAAAACAATGTCAATGCTTCAAATAGTTATGGTAAAAAATGATCATGTTTAATATCATATTATTATGGTATTTTAACCCTTAACCAATTAATTATAGGGTGATATAGAATCCCACACATCACCATCCCTAAAAATAATTTCCCCATAAATATCAATCATAATCAAATTGTAATTAACATAAAGAAATAGAATGGGTTTCTAAGACCATTCAATTACATAAAAAAAATGATCTTATGAAATAATATAATATCAAAATTATCATTTTAAAAAAATATATCATATCATAAATTCAAAAAAATGATGATCAAATGAACACTTCGTGAATGATAAATGTTTGAGGGAAAATATTACCGATGTTAAATTGTTTTTCAAAAAAATTGATTAATTTTTGTAAAAATTGCATTTAAATACAATTACAAAAAGGTAATGGTAATACATTGAATAATAATAGATTAAATGAAATTATCATTGAAAATTCATATGATTTGAAAAAGTATAATTTAATGTATAAGGAAATCCATGACTTTTCATTGAACTTTTCACAATGGAGACTTGAAAATGAAATAATCATTTCTAGAAAATAATCAAAACAATGTTATGATTATATTTAATTTTAATAGAACAGTTAATAATGAATACTTGAAAATTAAATAATGTTTTATAAAAAGGAATCTAAAAATATATTAAATACTATTATTTTTCTAAAGGAATATCTAATAATGGAAACATGGAAAAAGGAAAAACTCATTCAAGAAGACAAGTGAAAATACATTGAATGTTTTTACTTTAAAAAATATTCATTAATAATGGAAACATGAAAAAAGGTATAATGGTTATCCCAAAAGATTTGTAGTCAATGATAAACCATATTATTTTGAGGTGATGGAGTGTCCTTTTGAAAAGTTTGTAAAAACAGTTAGTGAAACACAACATGGATAAAAAGACTGAAAAACACTTATTTAAATTGAATAGTTGTAAATAAAAATATGACTTTAGATAAAAACATTTTATATTCCAGTGGTTATGTTGAACATTATTGGGATTTAAAAACAATGAGAATAAATAAAAATAAATTAAAAATGGGAATAATTCATCACAAATAATCATTTTAACGGAACAATAGAATAATTTTGAAATATGTATTTTTGGTGAAACAAGATTTATTAGAAAATAAGGTGGAAATACATCCAAAAATAATCATAGGTTATGACAGAACTATATATATATATAAATAATAGAAAATGAAAAATGATTATGACCAAATAAAGGGAATTGAATAATCAAACCCCTTAAAAAATTTGTAACATTAAAATAAAAACACTATGAGAAAGATATAATGAACATAATCATTGAATATCAAGAATATAAGATAAAATTATACAAAAATTTACATTTTATTGAGAATTACACCATAAAAAGTGAACATGGTGTAAAATAAAAACATGTATCAGAGGAAATCGGGATACAAATACTCACATATTTAGAAACAATTGAATCAAAAACCATTGAAAATAATCCTTTTTTTAAATTAGAGTATAATGATGAAAATATAATACAATATATGATATATTAAATTCTAATTATAAACATGAAAAAAATTTAATTTGGTGAACAATTCAAAACAAATATGAAAGAGATAAATTTTGAGAACAAAAAATACTCCCATAATTATTTAGTTATCTAATATCAATATTCATTTAAAAAATTTATAACTGAGAAAAAATTAAATTATAGAACCTTATAATATATATAACCCTTTTATATTTATTATTTTAGTTTTTAATAATGAGTATACTGATTATATTTAGTGTAGTATGGTCATCAAGTACTAAAAACATTAAATATTTTAATTCTGTTAAATAATTTTGATATCCGTAGAAAACATATGACACCAATTTCATTATTTATATTTTAATTATGGATATTTAATATATATAATATATTTATATAATATTTTCTATTTGCATTCGATATGTTTTTTATTTACGTTAGTGAAAATACATTTGATAACGACAAATTTTAGTAATGTTAGAGAATACAAAATGATAGTTGAATGAAAAGATTAATAATTTATATAATATTTAAATAACTATATAAAAAACTATTTACTCATTATATGAAAATAATATGATTTTTAATGTTCCCAATGACATCTATATAATATTTTAAAAGATTTTTCATGTATGTTGTTAAACTAAATCAAACATAAACATGCCTTGTCACGATTGGTGAGTATGGTAATGGATATGTTTCTTTTAACATAATATCATTATAACAGTAATAATAAGGATATAAAATTTATGTCATTTGGATATTGAATCATGTTTTAGGATCATTGGATAATGAATTAAAAAATACAAAAAAATGAAAACAACTATTCGTTTGTTTTATTATATAGATGGAAATAAATAAAGAAGGGTTATAATATTAATTTAATAAAATATCATTATAATAATTATATGAAAGTAATAGTAATATTATATCTCTATTATATTTTTTAAATAACAATGAATATAAAAAATCATAGGATGAAGATAAAATTATTTTAGGGACATGACTTTTCCTTGGAAGTTCCATTGATATTTAAAAGGTTATGATAGTTATGACTGTCCATGGATTTATTTTTTAAGGGGAGTGATCTTGGAAGATTATAATGGTGTATTTTCATTGAGTTATTAAAATTAGGGGGGTGTTTTTGAAAAGGTGTACAAGATCTCAATCTATAATAGTGGAAAAGAACACTATTGGAAACACTATTTTTATTTTAATACTTCAAATACTAAATCCAAATGTAAATGGATCCAATGTATCTAAATAATGAAGCATTGGGTATTTTTAGGTCGTTAAATTCTCAGCCAAGTGTTTCATTTAAAATAAAATAAAATTTTTATGTGGTTTTTAACATTTTGATTTAACATTTTACACTATAATATTTAAACTCGGTAAATGATTTTAACTAAGTGATTTTATGCGTAATTAATCAAATAAGAAACAAATATTAAAAAATTTGGGTACCATAGAAATATATTATTTATATATTTAATCAAATTAATGTTCAAAATCATATCAAATTAACCTGAAATTTAAAAATTAATTTTCTGCAAAACATTTGTAGTAAATAATTGAATCTGACCATTATTGATTATTAATATTATTTAGTATTTATTACCAAATAAATGAATTCTAATATTATAATTTATGAGTTTATAAAACATATGATATTAATTTTTTATGTATTTAGTTTTAATTTATTTGAAATAAATTCAATGATATTAATAATAATTTTTTTTAAAAGGTAATGATTTGGTCAAAGACCAAAGCACAATTTATTGATAAACAAAAAATGATTACAAGAGGTGAAAGGATGGGATTTTTTTACAATCACTATCAAAAAGGTAAAGTAAGTCAGAAGGAATAGAGTCCAGCAATGTCCTACTATGATGAACTCCTTTGTTGGAATGAGCATCAGCAACAGCATTCGCTTCAAGGTAGGTATGAGTAGCTATATAATCGATCCCATGGAGAAAGTTCATACAATTCATCCAACAAGTGGTAAGTGTCCAGGCCAGATGAATGTTGTCATTCCAGATGTCATGAATGATAGTGGTTGAATCACTTTCAATCCACAGCTTTCTCCAACCTCATTAAAGTGAAAAATAAATAGCATGAATGACCCCCAACATTTCCGCCTCTAGAGATGAAGAGTGACCACATCCATCATAGAAGCAGCCCTGACACTGGCCAGCTGAGTCTCTGAAGATGGCACCACAAATGGAAGGGCCTAGGTTCCCTTTGGAAGCACCATAGACGTTGACATTGATCCATCCTCGCATTGGTGATTTCTAGAACACTTCAAATGAGTGTTTGGGCTTTCGGTAGATGTCAGGAACACAGAGATGACGAAGGATCTCAATGTCACCAAACGAGTTATTGCAACCGCCTTTTTGAATTGAGGCAGCTTCATGAATAGCAAGAAGAATCAAAGATTTCCTTGTATTTAGATTGATAGAGTGATTATTGTGAATAAGATCATTTCTAAAATACCAGATCTCATGTAGGAGTTCTGCCACTGCCGCTAGAAAAAGATTTTTAACCTGCAGAGAAACATCATGTCTAGTGAAATTTTTTAATAACAAGGAAATTGAATCAGTAAAGAACCATCCGCAATTAAATAATTGAAAAATATAATTCCATAGGATAGAGGCCATCTCACAAGACAGAAAAATATGATTGGAATCCTCCCTATGCTGATTACACATGCGACAATTAGAACAGAGTTGAAAACCAAAAGTTTGCAGCCCATTTTCCATTGGTAATCTATTATGGGCAATGCGCAAAATAAGGGTGAGCCTAGAAGGTTTAATCCTGGGTTTGTTAAAACGATTCAACCAGAGAAATCTAGAGTCATTTTCAGAGAAATTATAATTATAATAATTTTTAGAATCTAGAATGCCTTTTGTAGAAGCTTCCCAAACAAGGAAATCACAATTAGTAGAAAATAGATGATTATCAATAATTTGCGCAATATTATCAAGGATATCATGTTGGTGAGATTGTAAGACCTCCTTTATAGTCTGATTAGTATCTTCAGGAAGATTATTAGAGCGTAACAAGGATATCAGGGGATTACCACACCATTTTTCACACCAAAAATTTATGGAAGAATCAGCACTGGCTATCCATCTAGAATTTTTCATGATCTTGTTATATGAGTCCTGGATAGAAGGCCAGATAGATGAGTTGATGAAATTAAAATTCCATTTTAAAAACCTAAATTGGAATCTATGGTTCAGAAATTCAGTATATTTAGATGTGGAATTAATAATGTGACAAGTGAGGCGGGCCTAAAGAGCATCATTGAACAACATTAAATTTTTAATGCCAATTCCACCATTAGCAATGGGTTTACAACATGATTTCCAAGGTATTGTAACACGTTTCTTCCAAAAATGATTCCAGACCAAATGAACTTTTTAATATATGTATTAATGTTTTTAAAAATGCTGACTGGCCATTTATAGATCATAAGGGAATAGACCATTTTAGAAACAATTGTCGATTTAACCAAAAAAATTCTCCAAGCCATGGTGAGGGATTTCCCTTTCCATCTAGAGAGTTGATTTGATATTTGATCAATGATGTCAGCAAAATAGGTTTCTTTGGGCTGACCCCAAAATACTGGAACACCCAAATAAATGAAAGGAAGAAAACCCTCTTTAATACCCAGATAAGTGGTGATATTGGATTTCTTTCTAACATGAAAATTATTTCCATAAAAAGATACAAGATTTGTTCTAAGAATTTTATTGCCCTGATATTTTCTCATAGTGAGAAATAGCTTGATTGATGACATGAAGATTTTTTATCCCCTTTTATAAATAAAATAATATCATCAACATATAAAAGGTGGGTAGGGGCATTTAAATTCTTGGAAACTTAAATTTTTTTAAGCATATTTTGATCAACCAAATTGTTAAGAAGTCTACATAGGTAATACTCATCAATAATGAAAAGCATGGAAGAAATCGGGTCTCCCTGCCTGACACCTTTTGAGCAATTGAAGAAACCTCTAGGGGTACCATTAATCAGGATAGAGATAAAAGCTGAACGAAATAGAGTCTTAATTCGACCAATGAAGGAATCATTAAAACCAATGTTTTTTAGGACTTTGAAGATAAAATTCTAGTCTATGGTGTCAGAATCCTTTCTAATATCGATTTTGATGGCCACATAACCCCCTCTTGTGTTTTTATATAATCTATTGGAACATTCAGAAGCAAGACAAATACAGTCTTGGATGGACCATCCTTTAATAAAACCAAATTGGTTCCAAGAAACGATTCTATTGCAGATAGGATCAAGTCTATTTGCAAAAATTTTGGTAATGATTTTATAAATAGTGTTAATCAAAGCAATTGGTATGAAATTATGGATATTAGAAGAATTATCAACCTTAGGTATTAAGGTTAAAAATTGAGAATTGATTCCATTAGTTAGAGATCAACGAGTGGAGAAGATCTTAAAAAGGTTACAAACTTCATTGTCTATTATATCCCAATGTTTTTTGAAAAAACCATTATTGAATCCGTCCGGACCTGGAGCACTCTCTGGATTTACACCAATTTTTTTTCGTTAATTTCATGGTCAAGTGGAGTGCTTAAAAGAGACTCATTGTCTCTTTCATCCACCATTAAAGGAATAATATCAGGTTTAAGATCAATATTTATACCAGGACCATTAGTTACAAAAGTATGAGGTGACATGATCCGTAATGGCTTCTTTAGAATCTATGATCAGGTTATTATTAATGAGCATAGTAAGATGACGATTGTCCTTTCTAATTCATTGATGAAAATTTTAGAATTTGGTATTTTGATCACAATCTATAATCCATTTAGACCGAAACATTTTTTATGCATATTGTTTTTAATGGAGAGTAAGGAATTGAGTTTAGAAGACATATTAGCTTCCAATTGTGGATCCATATTAAAATATGAATTCGTAATAGGATGGATAGGATTTCGATAAAGGTGTTTCTTGGAATCTTTATGGTGTTTCATAGAGTTCAAGTTGTTATAGATAAAGGTGACACAATCAGGATTCCTAGACCAAGAATTATTAAATTTGAAAAGAAGGACATGCTTTCGATCATTCATAAGAATGATAACAAGGATAGGATGATGATCAGAGTTGATTCTCAGAAGAGTTACACTGGATATTTTGTCCCAGTTATCAAGAATTTTCAAGTTGACAAAAGCCCTGTCAAGTTTACTAGCAACGTTTTTGTTGTAATGTTTCTTGTACCAAGTGTATTTTGCACCAATAAGAGTGATTTCAAAGAGGTTAGAATCTTCAATAGTAGATTTAAATTACTTAGAGGATATAGAAAGGAGTGAGGGTCCATTTTTTTCATAAGGGGTAAGGATGACATTGAAGTCACCCAAAAAAACCCAGGATTCTTGAATGTGTTTAGCCATATCAAGGAGTTCATGCAATAAAACTCTCCTATCCTGATATCTATTCATGGAATAAACCATAGTGAAAAAGATATTCAAACCATTCCACAAGAAGTCACAGGTATGTTTCTGTTAATAAATTTGAAAAAAGTTGACATTTTTTAAAGTATAAAGGAAAAATATCAACATAGAATCAGATTGAGGACCATTTTTACATGAACCTAGAAAACTGTAATTGAGAGATCCAAATATCATGATGTTCATTTGAAAATTGAATTTAGGTTCAGCAATGGAAAATATTTGGGGTTTATGATTGTTTAAAAACCTCCTATGTGTTGTGGATGTGTCATTGTTAACCAAACATTGAAGTTCCAATAAAAGATATTCATTTCAATTTGCGGTTTGGGTTAGAACCCTTCTTTTTTTTGATTTACTAGATCCCTTCTTCTTTTGGGATCTCATAACCGTTGAGGAAAAAATAGACTTTTGTTGACCCTCATAATTTTTAGAACTTTGAGAGGATTCAGGTTTCAGGTCTGTATTTGGATTAGGAGCAGAAATTGGAGTACTCATACAATCAGTACTGTCCAATGTGTGATTTTTGTCTGCTCTATGAACAGTGGCCTGTTCAAATGGAAGCTATTTTTCATCTCTAACCAGAATAAGCTCATTATCTGGTGAGGAATGAGGTGGGTTGGGTGGATCAGAAGGGGTAATTTTTGATGAGACAGGAGGAATATTAGGAATTTTCTGGATGGTCTCTAAAACAATATCTAGAGCAGAAGGTTGCGCAGGATGACAATGTGTCCCACTCTTAGTCTGGATAGTTTTAGATTCTGCAGGATTCAAGGGATAGGATACAAAACCAGAAGTAAAAACAGAATCCTGCTTGTCAACAAGAGGGATGTGCACCATGCTGTTAACCGAACAGGAAGTACGTGTTTTTTATAGTTTCAGTATATGAAATAGTAATAGGCAGTGTGGTGTGTGACATGTTTTGTGCCAATTGAATAAAAGAAGGGTCAACATTAGCAGCATGTGAGACAGATTCATTAATTGGACTAACAGTATTTTCAATATAAACAGGAGTTGAATTATCAGACTGATGCTACAGCAGAGTAGAAATCTGCATGTCAACCAGAGTATTAGTCACCTCTTTGTTGACAGAAACAAGGTCTATATTCAAAATGGAAGTAGAATCAAGTGTGTGTGATGAAATGTGAGGAGTAGTAACTCTATGAGAGGCAATATTTTCAGATTGAGTCTCTATTACAGGAAGTTCAGAAACAGTAGTAATAGAATTAACATTTCAATTGAAATGCACAGAGTTACCTGGATCTGCAGTGTTTACATTCTTACTTTGTGACTTGTTAAAAGCAGCAGTATTCCCCTTGATAACTGAAGGTACTAAAGCCTCCAGGTCCCTACAATTATTTTCATTTAATCTTGATGTTCTACAGGAAGATGCAATATTAGAAGGATTGGAAATAGTAACAGGGTAGCTCTTGTCTGAACTACCTCTGTTGCCTTCAACTACTGTTTTTTTTAAACCATTGGGATTGTCATTGTTTTGTAAGGCCTCTTCTTCCATAACCAAGACACCCCAAGATTTTCTTTCTAGGGATGGAAGGTCACTGGATTTTTTAACCCAGATATTTTTCTATTTTTGGGGGGGATCAACATTATCTATGACATTCTTTCCTTTTTAGCATGTTTTACCTCTTGCCAAACATTATTAATTGGAGGGTCTATTTGTTTCCTAACTACCCTAAAATTAGAAATGTTTTTACCAATTACTTTTCACACTTATCAAAAGGGTGGCTTCTTTTCATACTCAATGCTGAGATCCAATCGGTGATCAGGGGCATTAAATCCTATTTTAAATGGTAATTATCTAGCTATGTTAACCTCAACAATAACTCTAGCATATAGGCCTAGATCCATATTCAACGTTCTATGATCAATTTTAATAGGGGATCCTATGAAAGAAGCAATGTCATTTAAAATCTTCGGATGCCAATAAAAAAAATTAAGCCCATGATTTCTAACCCATACATGTGCCATATAATATTTGTGTGTGTATGGGTTAAAGGCAGGATCCCAATCCAAAATTCTAAGAAATCCAGGCTGAATCGGAAGATTACCAAGCTTCTAGACCTGATCGAGCTCACCTTGAGATCTGAAGAGGATGTGATGGTAGCCTTTACCTAGGGGAACCATCTTCCATTTTTAAAAATTCCAACAGTGATCAATCCTATTCTTTAGCTCGAAAAGAGGCCTGGGTATATCCCCTGTGTTGTATGAAACTCGGCCAAGGACCAAGTACTTGCACAATTGTTCTCTTTACTTCAGGGATTCCGGATCAACATCGACCAAGAAATCACCATCTTCTAGCTTTCTGTAGAGAGGTTTCTTTCATTTCTTTGCATTACTAAGATCAGCACCGTTTAGCGCAACGCAGAAGGAGACATGATGATAGTGACGAGGAATTAGAAAGTTTCATACTTTGATTTTTGAGGAATCATAATTTTAATATTCAAGAACAGGAGGGGAGGCAAGTTCCCACTCCGGATTGAAGCCGGCCATCAGAAATCTCAAGGAGAAGCATCGGCGAAAGCTAGGGTTTAGAGTCGCATGTTGGAGAACGGTTCAAGATCTCCCATCACCACCCACCTCACGAGTCATATTAATAATAATATAATTGTAACAATAATTGTTTTACCATTATCGAGTCAATTAGCATTAATACTATTAATCTAAATTTTATACCGGATAATAAAATTTGACCTAATAAATTATTCTAAAATTCCTATATGAAATAAAATAATAATATTTTTCAAAATTTATTTTATTTGTGTATGAGAGATAAATTTTTGATTAATACTTGAATCCATTTTTTAGAATAATATATTTTTAATGTAAAAAAAATTAGTATTATAAAAAAAATTATAAATTTGATAGATTCTAATAAATTTTAAATAATTATCAAAATTAGAATTTTTATTATTTAACTTTAAAATAAATTAATAACATCTTTTTTTATGTAATAATTAATTAAATAAAACTATCAATAAAATTCATTCAAACTCTATATAAATTTTCAAAATTATGAGAGTTTGTTTATAAAGTTAACATCGTATTTTAAAATGTATTATTAAACATTATAGTATATAATGTTTTTGGAAAAAAATTTAAAAAACTATTATGTCATATAAAAGATGTGGTATTAGAAAATAAGTATTTTTACTATTTATATAAACCCAAATTATTTTGGAAACAACAAAAAAATTTGAAGACAATTTTTTAGGAATCAAAAAAATAATTATACAATATGATATTAAAATTAAATATTTTATAAATTTATACTTATATAAAATAAAATTCATAATTTAATAAAAGAATAATTTATAATAAATAATCCTATCAATATTAACTAATATTAATTACTTATAATATAAAATTAATAACAATTAATGGGTTTCCATATTTGATATTATTATATCTCTATTAATAATCAATTCACAATATATAATATTTTATGTCAGGAGTAATGTGTAATTGAGGTTATAGAAAAAAAATAATTTTTAAACGATCTAAAATCTCATTTCATTACATGATATAAACCAAAATAAATTTCATCCTTGAAATTTTAGTAATCATTTAAATGGGAATATACTAAAATATCCATTTGAATATAAAATTATATATTAAATTAAAATATACATCTCATTATCCTTAATAAGGTTATGAAACTACTCATTGCTAATATTATTCTTAGTATTTATTTAGGTCAAACATATCAAAGCTTCATTTTTGTTATATTAAATCAATAAAAAAATTAAAAAAATTATGATAATATCCAAATGAATTAATGTATGAGAATATTAAATTTCAATCCAAATATGTATTCTCTAATAAAAAAATTATTTTATGTAATGATACATTAATTTCAACTATTTCAAACATTGATAATTTTATAAGTATCTTTGTTCTACCATGGATTCATTATATTTGGTTATCTTATTTTTTTTATTCTAAATACACAATATTACAAGGAAATAAATCATTTTTAGTGGTTCCTATTTGGAATAACAACTATCAAAGAATATCCCTTGGTAAATTCAAGCCATGTGTGTAGTCTTAAACCCACTCATTGTGCATCAAGGTGATAATCGAGTCGATTCTCAACTAACCCATTTCTAGGGGATTACAATTATGTTTATGTTTTGCACAAAAAAAACTACATTTAATGTCCATATTTTTATTTATTTCTTGGGAACCAATATACTCATGAATTTTAATATTTTTCTGGTTGTCAACCTATATTTAGACTCTCCTCTAGAGTTTTCATTAAGGTTCTCTTACCCTAACACCAAAGGCAACATAACTAATCTCAAAAAATAACAAAAAATGGACATGAAACACAATATAGATAACCCAGATAAACATGACTCATAAAATAATAAAATCTCATTATTTAAATATGACGTCTCACAAATAATTCTACAACCCATAAAACAAATAGTTTAGTTTCAAGGATGCTAGCTACATCAGAATCTTTATTTGTATTAAATAATATTTAAATCTTCTCTTCTGGAACGTGTTTTTTATATATCATATGATAAAACCATATTCATATATTTTTTAATATATACATATCAATGTTGTGAGATCCAATGACCTGTAAGAAAAATATATTCACCATGTCAATAATTTTTGGATGATAAGAATAAAATAATAAACTTTTAGTGAAATAATTTCATACTAAAAATAATATAGAAAAATATAATTTTTCATATTCCATGGTTGAAGGACATGTAATCACAAATGACCAAACCAACCCCATGGAAAAGGATTTATAAATCATGATTAAATATAAATGATTCAAGTATTATAATCGTAGTCATATATAATCATTGTATTTCTTATAAAAAATGAATAAAAGAACAATCATAATGATAGATATGTTGTAGCATTTAAAAAAAAACTATTCCAAAAATTATGTTGTGAATAAAAAAGTGACCATTCTTCATTTTTTTTAAAAAATATAACATGGTTTATATTGTGAAAAAAATACCAAATCAATATTTTCTAAAAAAAATCCCGTACTTAATTTTCTGATAAAAAACAATCGCATGATTTATGTTCGAAACAAGTAAAAAAAGTAAGATTAATAACCATTTCCCTTGAGATATAAATCCACAACCAACATATTGGCGGTTGATATCAGACCCCACTCAACATCATTTATAGAAAAGTCATCAATTTAAAAAATCATTCATAAACATGTCTTAATGAACCCATGGGAAGCGAGTGGTCTTCACAAACAATTCAGAAACAACACATAACATGAACACAATAACAAATACAATAAAAAAACCCATTTTACATCAATAATAATATCATAATAACATATAATTTGTGATAAAAACATAATTTCTTGAAAGATAAATCGATTAGGGTAAATATAATTAAAAATACTAATGTATTCACAATCACTTATAAAACATTGATGTAAAAATTACATTTCAAAATGATCTTTATTAATGTAATGGTAATAAATTTAAAAATATTATTTCCAAATAAAATATCCTTGAATATTTATATGTTTTAAATTGGTCAAGTTAAAATAATTTGAAAATTTTATATTTTGAAGGAAACATAAATATTATATACTATAAAAAATAAATGAATTTTTCAATTAAATGTACCAAAAATACCATAGAAACCATTACTTCTATAATAATATTAAACAATTGACATTTGAAAAAAAATTAATTGTTTCAATATAAGTATGTTAAAATTCTTTAGAAAATTTTACATTTGAAATGAATCTATAATAAGGTAAACATTAAATAATTTATAACATCATCCTAAATGAATGTGCACATAATTTAAAACCATTTACCTTTTTAGAAATTAAAAATAATTTAAATATTTAAAAATAAATAAAGTATTTCAATATAAAATTTATATTTTATAAAATACAATTTTTTTTAAATATGGAATTGTTTTTGATCTTTTTGAATACAAATTGATGAAAACTCACATCACTAAAAATAAGATGATGAAATTGTTTTAAAATTAATTAAATGTAAGAAAAAAAATTATCGGAGATAAAAAATATTTATTATCCACTAGGGAAAAGAGAATATTGTAGTAAATTAAAAATATGGAAATGTAAGCAAGATCCATTAAAACAAAGGTCCATTATTCTTAAAAAATATGAACTTTAATAAAAAAAATTAATATCAAGGAGAATTAGGTGTGAAATATGATTTTATAGCAATGAATACTGATGAAAATATTAAAATAATAATAGATTAGGATAGATGAATAATTAAAAACAATAGACAAAAATGATTTATTATGAATCAGAAAATGACATTCCATAAATGGGAAACCATTATAGCTTTTATAACATTGGAATCTAAATCCCATGAGAGAGAGAATTTGAAATTTGTCCCTGAATGTCATGAACAATAAGATAATAAATATATTAAAATTAAAATTTGGTGGTAATTAAATTATAAAAATGTAAATGTGAGTTATAATATAAAAATATTTTAATCAAAGGAAATTGAGATGAAAACCCTCGAGGCTTTAGAAACAATCAAAATAAAACTTAATGAAAAAGACAGCTTGTAATGACACATGTTTTTCTACTTAAATAAATATTGAGTTCTAGGGTTTTATACACATGAAACAAAAATAAGAAACCAATATTCTCTGATACAAAGTAGTAGAAGAATTTTTAGGTATAGAAATTTGTAATAGAATTTTGAAATATATATATATCAATTTATTTATATAAAAGAAACAAAAAAACATCAATTATTAACCAATATTAACTAGTATATATATTAAACTAATAATATTATTATTAGAAATAAAATTTAATGTAATAAAACAAATATTTTTTTTCATATTTCATTTATTTATTTTTGGAACTGACTTTAGAATAGTTGTTAATATACCAAAAATTTATTGTATATAAAAAACATTTTTATGACATTTTATGCTTTTATAAAATTTAGGAGTTTAATATGAGTAATTTTACAACTATTTTTTATTTATCATTGTAATAATATCGTCAAATAAAATATTTCAATTTTAATAGAAAAAATTTATTTTATGTGAATGATGATAAATAACGTTATTGAAAATATTTTGGATTTTTTTACATCACTTGGTTATACGCATAACCTAAAACATATGAAACCACATCATAGACCAAAAAAATTTCATTAAAGTAACATATTATATTTTAGAACATATTTATGGAATTAAAAAAACCTATATTTGATATTTTTAAATTGAAGTGATTTTTGAATTTATTTTTTTTAAAACAGCTTATAAAGTAGTATTTTTAAACTAGTTTTTATCAAGTATATCAAATGAAATTGATTTAAAATTAAAATTCACCATTTCTTAATTATATATAAATGTCCTCTTTAAATTGATGTATAAATTTTAAGTGTCGTAGGATAAATATTATTTACCCTCGTAAAATAATTAATTTTCAATGAATAATATTTCACTAAATATCATGTATTTTTAAAATTAAATAAATATATTTTAAATGAGAACTCTAATATTTTTATAAAAAATTTGTAAAAATTAATTGAGATTATTTTAATGGGTATTTAATGTGACAAAATTAATCTAGAACATAATGATTAAAATTAAATTTTATAGAATGTCAAATTTTCAACAAATTATAGGTTTTGATTTAAAAGATAATTTTCTCCCATTTTGAAAATCAATTAGGATAAATGCATTCCAAATTCATAATCATAAAATTTATAGTTTTTAATATTTTATATATTTATCTTTTTAAATAAAATAAATGATATGAATAAAAGTTAGTTAATACTAATAAGGGTTTAAATAATAAATCTATGGTTAATATTATTTTCTTAAAATAACAAGATAACTAGTTGTTAAAGATATTATTAACTTTTAATGTTTCAAATATATTTACTAACAAACTTTCTTCACCTAAATCACCAAAATATAATTTCATTCCATTTTTACCCCATACATAACATACTTTTCCATGGTAGAGTCCCTCTTCCTCACTTTTAAAAGTGGGATCACTTACAACCATTCAATATTTTTCTCTTATTTCAAACATTCCTTGAAACCCTAACAAAATATACTCTACATGAAGTTATTTTCATTACCTATTTCCCCTAGTGAACATGAATTATCCCATATCCCTTACTTCTACAACTATAACAAAGAGGATGTCCAATATCTCAACGTAGGTCTCACATCTTTCTTAATGTTCATTTCTTATTCTTCTTTTCAAAACAAACCCTGACAATAATAAAATAAAAATCATAATAATAAAATTTTTCATATTTTTTTATAATAATGGTTAAACTATTATAGATTTTTATGACTTAACTATCAAAAATAAGTATTTTCATTAGTGCATGTGCTAAAATTTCAACCTCAAATAAGTGGAACTATCATTTTTCATCACCAAATCTTATGGATGGTTCTAATGATATTATGGGAAAATAAATAATATTTTTATAAATTTCTTATGATTATATAATGGTATCATACAATTCACTTCCACCCCTCTCATTCATTGAGTAATAAAAATACTAAATATGGATTGCATGACTTTCACCTCCATAATGAATCATTTTTTTCTATTTTAGTTTATCATTAATTATAACAATATATTAAAATATTGTTCTCCATAATAAAAAAAAAATAAATACATTATTTTTATATTATACTGATATTATGTTAAAATTAAAACCTCCTTAACCACACTCACCAATCGAGTTAAAGCTTTCTCAAGTTTGGTTCTGTTGATATTAACTCATGAATGATTAATAAAACATAATTTCTATTTTGATATGATATAAATGTGTAAATAATAACTCTATATTGGTTCTATAAAAGATAAAACAATATCTAATTCATTAATTAATTAATAAACCTTTATATGTTTAAAATCACCAAACATGTTCATTTTCGATTTCATATTCTATGATCAAGATTAATGTACTCACATAAGGGTATATAAAATTAATAAATAATTATTATTTATCAATTACATCAAAAGCAATTAAATTTCAATTATGAATTTTTTAGAGGAATTAATACTGACAATTATTCTAGGAGACTGCTACAAATGGGAAACACAACAAACACTGGTTTTAGTAAAATAAAAAAATACTGATATTTATAGAAAATGATTATAAATTTAAATTATAAATAAATTTTGGAATTAATTTTGTTGTTAAAATATTCATAAGATATTTATTCATTTTATATAGGATGAAATAGTTCATTAGACTATGTAGGGAATCAAGTTAAGAGTTTATGTATCAAATTCCCTTCATTAAGACATATTTTGGTTATAAACATGGAATATTATTATATGGTGGAATTAATATGAAATTATAATTTTAAAATAA
The DNA here is from genome assembly GCA_963277665.1 of Viscum album. Taxonomy (NCBI): domain Eukaryota; kingdom Viridiplantae; phylum Streptophyta; class Magnoliopsida; order Santalales; family Viscaceae; genus Viscum; species Viscum album. The sequence continues at coordinate 912,878,861 of OY728148.1, forward strand.
TTATTCAATTATATTTAAATATATTAAAATTTTAGTTTATTTTTATCATCCTTTTGGATTCATTGTTCAAATTATTAAAAAGATATATAGGGTTTTCCAACTTTATTAAACCATATTGAGACATGTTTTAAGGTTATGAAAAAATATATAATTTCTTTGTTTCATATAGTGACCAAGATTGTATTTAGGAATAATATAAGTTTAAATTATTTTTAATTAAATAAAAATATTAATTTCATTTTTTCATTTAATTTTATTCAAATGGTACTAAATCAGTTGGGTTTTTTATAAAATTTGAAACCATTGATGCATGTTTATGTTCCATGACACGATTCCATTTAAAAAATATAAATATTTTTATATGTTATTATCATTTTCCTCATATATCTTATTATATTATATGTTTTATGAAATGTTTATACCTCTAATGGGGTTTTGATTAAAAATTTATGATAGTTGTGAGTGGTTTTCATGACCCTACTATCTTCTTTATGACATAATCACTCTTCTTTTTATAAGTTATTTCAAATTTATCTATTAAAATATATGTTTTAAGGTTAAATTCAACCTTATTTAATGTAAAAAAAATATTCAAAACCAAATTATTATTTCTCAAAAAATATAATGTTTCATGAAATTGTACGTATGTTTCAAATAATTCTATTTACATTAAATAGATTTTCTTTTATATAAATATTTTAACGTCCAAAAAATATTATCATGCTCTAGTTAAAACTAAATGTTCTTCCTCCCATAATCCACTTATAACCCCTATTTAATTTTAAATAATAATATTATTTATACACTTTTAATATATGGTTTTGTAAAATATTCAAAATATTTTTTAACATTATAAATAAAAACATTTTATCATCCACTACACATATTATTTTTGGAGAAAAAAATAATTTTAAAGAATCGTTTATTATATATTCATTTTAAAAAGTAAAAAATTTAATATAATTTTCACATCCCCTTTCAGAACTTCGTTAGTTTTTTAATATTCCATTATTTATGATTCATTTTAATGAAAAATTATTAAAATAATAGTTACTTATTTTTTAAAGCCTTTAAGTATTTCTCAAGTATCCTTTTATAAATATTGTTTTACATGTAAATGATTTGAATGTACTTTCAATTCTAATTTTTTAAATATTTTATGTATTTCCAATAATATATTATCACTTTCAATTTATATTTAGGAATTTAAAACAGTTATCATCCACTACACTTTAACATTTTTTGTGGTAATTCGTTCACCAATGTTGTAAATTATTATGTAAAGACTGTATAATTTTTTATATCTTTTCATAAGATATCGTGAAGTTATGTTTAATACCCATATATGTTTTAATATGTGATTATTTAGTTTGTAAAAGGAAATTCATGATATCTTATGATTTCTTATGTTAATGATATGTGATTTTATTTAGGGTTTTAGAAATTAAAACATTTTCCATGGGTTCATTATGTGTTGAAGAATTTTTTATTAATATGTTCATTAAAATTTATAGATTATGAGATTTGTGGAACCTATATCACTCTATAATTCATAGGGTACTTCCTTATATGAAATTATATGGAAGTGTTTTTTTAGTGGGTCACCAAGTACCAAGGTTTACAAATGGTTGAGGTGGTTGAGTTTATATGTACTATCAATTTCATAAGGGACTGGGTTAGTGGGTATCTATGTTCACGATGTTATAAAATCCTATGTTTATGATTGACCAAAATTTTATTTTTGTTTATCAACTTATTCCATGTACTTTTTATTCATAAATTTTATGCAATGGTCACATTTATTTGGATCATGATATGTATTTAGTGAAAATTAAAAACTTTTAAACATCCATAGTATTCTAGTCTTTATATTATTATTCATTATAATGTTTTATAAGTATCATATATGTTAGATATTTAAATTACATAAATTTGTTCAACATTATATGATACTTCTCAACATCCATGATCTATATCATTATTGTATGTTTAGCACTGATAGGGAACCAAAAATAAAAAAAATCTTATATTTTCATTACCTATGTAATGAAGATGAATTTTATCATGTGATTTATATAAAATAATTTCTAGAGGAACAAAATTATAGAAAAAATTCAAAAAGTGAACTAAATTAAGATATTTATATGACTAATATCTAATACAATAAAGATTTTTTCGTTTGGGTTATGAATTTTTTTATGATATATGTTATTTAAATCTGGTAATTATTATTTTATTTATGATATTTTTTAATTTATTTTCAATTAATTTGGTATCATAGAAGGGTTTAGTTATTTTTTGGAAATTAATATATTTAAATTTGGTTTTAGTTTTAGATAACCATAATGAAAAAACACTATAGACTTGTATATTTATATGATGAAATCCTAAAATATTTCTAGTCTTTAGTAGATGGTATTCTCTTGAAATACATCCCATTTTTTATACTATATTTCTATGTGGATGTAGAAGAGATACACATATGGTAAATCACCAACAAAAGGGTTGGCTTAGCATTATCTTGAACGTTACCTGGATTAATTATTAATATATGTAAGATTGTAACTATTATTTGATATTCATATGGGTATGATTTGGTTGATCATGTGCTTATTACTAAACACAATTAAGGATCAACATCCTAGTAATAATGAGGGTTATATGGAGAAATATATGATGACCCAACTAGATGTAACTTAAGTCAAATTAACATTGATATATGTAAAACTAAAATATCTATTGATTAATATTATAATGTTAAATATCAATAAATTTTTAGGAAAAATTAATTTTATCATTATAATAATTCCCTCATTTTGTAATTATTTTTTCACTCATTTCTACCAATTGTGTTTTAATTGATGGTTTGAACAAAAATGAACCAAAGTTACATTGTGTGGGAGGGATAATGTGACGATTACATTAATAATTAACCCATAGTAATGATAGATAGAGTGGAAATTATTCTAATTATATTAGGATAACTATCAAAAAGAAAGATTAAAAAAGTAATTATAGTAAAAATTTTAGATGTACGAAAGATGGGACGGATGTAGGATCATAAAAATTTGGGTAACGACGATGTTAAAAGAAATCATATTAAACTAGAATATGTAAAAAATAATATAGGAAATTTTCTCATGGGGAATGGAAGATGCATTACATGTGGAAATAGAGGGTAATAAATTTTATGTTTTTGTGGGAAAAAGGATGATATATTTAAGGAATATAATATTCATCAAAAATAACCACGAACAATAAAATGTTTTAGATATATCGAATTGACTCTTTATGAAACCCAATGAACCAATCTAATGGTTATATGGGAGGACCAACACCAACCACCTTCTAGGTTAGGGGAATAAATAAATTCTAATGAAATGAGTTCTATTGATGTATAAGGTGATCTTTCACATTAGTATTCTTGATGGATTTTTTCAAGTAAGAATTCACTTATTATGTTTTGAGTGAAAAAATAAAAAAACAATTGCGGTATAATTATTATATATATTGAATATGAATCTTAATCATGTTTTTTGGAATGTTATAACATATATGTTCTCATACACTTCTCATATTTGGATAATATTCAAAATGGGATATCTTTTTTGACAACAGCTTCTATTATATTACAAAGTGGTAAATATAACTACGTATCCTAATTTGTCACAATATTTTCTATTAGTTAATGGACTATTATGATATATATATATAATTATTATTCTTATCTTAAGAATTTTAATATTATGATGATGAAAATTATTTATGGTGGAAAATTTAAATGAAAATATTTTCTTAATTAAATATATTATTTAAGTTTTTCTTCACACACAAAATCAAAAAACAAAACCAATATTGATAGGCTTAAATTAGTCCTAAAATTCATAGATAAAAATAGTGGAGGCAAAATAATGAAATATATATAAATAAATACATATATATAAGAAAAAAATAAATAATATTCTCCATATAAATAAAAATCAATCAGTATAAGTAATAAATTAATATGGTTTATTTTTATTCTCAAAATGTACTTGTTTATTGTTATGTATATTTATGATTAATACTATTCTCAAATGTGTAGTTAATATTCAAAAAAATGATTCCCTCTAAAAATTGATTTCATGATATTTTATGATTTTATAAATTTTAGGATATGAATTTCAAAAAAATAATATAATTTTTGGATTTATCATTCTCCTATTATCTTAATAATATTTTTTGAAATTTTATAAAATAATTAATTTTTAGGTGAATAATAAAACATATTGTTTACAAAAATATCATGGATTTTTTAACAATTCAGGGATATAAGTATAAATAAATACGTATAAAACCATTCTCTTAAGAAATTATATGAATATTATGTAAAATTATATATTATTAAATAATATTTTTTCATTTAAAAATATATATTTTATAATGTTAAACAAAAGTATAATTTCCCATAAAATTATTTTAAATAAATTATAAATAAGTGTTTTAAAATGTATTTTTATCGATTAAAAATAAATTAAAATTATATAAATTTTAAAATTAATTTGTATATATTATCTATTAAAGGACACATTATTTTTGGGTATAAATATTATCTTACCTTAGGTAAATATTAATTACCCAAGGAAGATAATTATTATCAAAGAGTAATACTTTTCTACATACTAATTATTATTAAAATTAAATGAATCACATTTAAATTAAATATATAATAAGACATTTATAATTTTTATAAAATTCAGTAATACTAATTTAATTTTAATAAATGTGATATTAGTTTAAGAACACATAATGATTTAAATAAAATATTTCAGGAAAAATAGTTTCCCAACACATTATATGTTTTAATTTAATAGTTAAATTTATCATATTTAAAAAATATATAATGATAATTTTATCCTATATATAGATTAAAAAATTGATATTTTTTAATAAAGTTAAACTTATATTTATTAGAAATAAATTTAATTAAATGATTAATATTTAATTCAATGTAATTAGTGTTTAAATGATTATGGTAGGGTTGATAATATTTTTTTCAATTACCAAGAAACCTAATCCTTCCATAAAAAATTGGTTATAAGATATGATCAACATGTCCTACAACCCATCCTTTACTTCAATCCCCTATATTTCACACCTTTCCATTTTAACCCCTTTCGTAAAATTCTTTTTCATGGAAAATCCATATCCCCCACATATTTAATGTTGATCACTTTAACCATTTCAGTAATCCCCTCCAATTTATAAATATTATTGAAACCCACACCACATATATTCACATGTAATCCCATTATATTTTCTAATTCTCATTGTCAACAAAAAGAGAAAATATCTCTTGCATATAAGGCCTTTATTAAGATGAAGTTCAAGATCTCACCGTTGGTATCACATAATTCTAAATGCTTCGTTATTAATCATTCCAATCTAAAATAACCATTACCATAGTATAACAAAAAACTAAACATAATTAGTCAATTTAGAATTTATAATAATAATTGAACATTATTAATAAATTTTAATCCATTTACTATGAAAAATAAGATTCTATATTAGGTCATGCAAAAGAATTACAACTAGAATGAAGTGACACTTTCAATTTTCCGCCAACACCTCACATGGATGGTACTTATGATTATAGAATTTAATTGATTTAATGAATATAATTTGATATTAATTTATAAAATAAAGATTATTATCCATGTGAAACCCTCCTATTCATTGTGAAATAGATATACTAATCATGATTTGGGAAGAATATCGACTCCATGAAAAACAATTTTCCATTTTTCTTATAGTTTTTTGATATTTTTCCTTCAATATTAAAATATGTAACATATATTTTTTCGCCTTCTAATGTTTTGGAATATTGTAAATAATATTTTTGAAGCATGTTTTTGAGTCAGAGTGGGATTCTGGGGCCCTACGATGCATCATTTAGATATAATCAATATATTAATAACATTAACAGGGGAACAAATAGTTTTTCCGAAAAAATGGAGTAACATTCATTTATAGTCTCGTATGATAAATTCTATACCACCATTAAGTATAGAATACATGGTTTATCCTAAGAGAGACATAATCATTTCATACATCGGGTGTTCGGATTAATTGTCATTAGGGGAGGATAAAAAATTTAATAAAGTAATTATATATTTTTTAATATTCTAAAAGTAATAATCATCCTTATAAATATTAATATTAAAAAGGGTTTAGTTTCTGCTGTAAAACCCTAGGGATTGATAAAGGATCTATCAGAGGAGTGTTCTCAAATGAACATTAATTTCTCTTTCATTGAAAATCAATGTTCCAATATAACTCAAGGATCTCATAAATTATAGTTATGTAGGATCAATTATTGTTATTTATTTATCAAATATAGAGGTAGGAAAATGTTTATTAGGTACAATTCCTATTTAATTGACCCCTTATGAAAAAAAATAATTATACTAAAAAAATTTATCAGAGGACTATCCTATTATTTGAGTATGTATTTGTCATTCTAATCATTGAGAATTGATGTTATTTAATTATAATTTTTTTCATCATTATAATAAAAATTATTGTGGGACACCTAAATAATGTATGTGATTTTTTACACTTGTTTTATTTTGGGAATTTAGTACAACATTCTATATATGTTAATCACTAGATTTTTATATTTCCAATAGTTAGATCATAAAATTGTAATCGATCATTTCAAATTAATCAATTAGAATAACAAATCGATAAAATGTATTAAAGATTAGTATTTATGTAATGATTGAGTTGTGGATGTAATGAATGAATATCATAAAGGGATCAAGATTTTTGTTTCATGATTTTCCATTGCAACACTACTGTATAGAGATAATGGATCATTACTGAGAATATTGGGGGGGGGGTCCATAAAATGATGATGGACTGACTCTAAAATATAAATCAATGTAGATAATACACCTCATTTACTCCTAGTATATAAAAATTACATTCATCAGGCCCGTTTGAGACCCTTGTACACTTCAATGTGGTAACGTTTCTCAGGGATGTTTTCCATTGGTCCATCATCATAATGGTAGAGCGAGTCATCATTACTAGAGAATATTAGGTGATCCCCTCCATATTTTTATTCTTATATATAGTTCGGGTTTCCTTATGTGTAACTGTGTGGGTGATAATCTATTATTTATTCTTCTTCCATAAGTAGGGTTTGAGGAATTAGTTAGACCAACATACATAAGAATATGATCCCCAAATTATTGGGATAATAAATGTATGGACTACAATACCTAGATACCCTATATGAGACCTATTATTTATGCACCAAGATCTTTTGAGTAACCCTGAGTAATTTGTAAGGGAAACACATAACTATCAATACATCTTGGATGGAAATTATCTTTGTTATTAGGATTTTGCAATGAGTTATCCTAGATAATCATTAACTAAAATCTTGAAAAATAATCCTATGATTGATTGTATTATTGTGTCCTCTTTAAGACTTTTTGTATATCATGAATATATCTTGGTTATTTTTAATCATACCATATACTAATTGACATAAAATTATGATGTTGAGTTTACTACTGTCTTGATGCATATTATTTGATGATTTAAGTGTGTGCTTTTGGGTATTGTTATACACCCCAGTATGGTCTCTACATGCATATTTATTATCTTATATAGAATACATAACATTTTGTGGATTCATTAGAGGACCATAAGTTGGGGGATTATATTGAGCTACAGAGACTAAGGTTAAAAAGAGGTGTTACATTTGATTTAATTCCCATCCATTTTTAAGAGGATTTATGTTTTTTTGTTTTAATTGGTTTTTATTTGGCCTTTTATGCGGAATAATACATTTTTATAATCTATTTTTTGGGGATATATATGTATGGACTAATTTTAATATAATTGTTTTTATCTCCCATCATTCGGTTGGGGGATTTTATAAGTCCGTTTTTGTATAGGTACAATATGTTAAGGCCACCCATGCATGTGATATGCCTACTTGATGCTTCTTTCTAGCCCTTGGAATATTAGTGGTGGACTTGTTGTCTTACACTTATCTAATAACTGGAAAATAGGGACCTAGTGGGTTACTAAATAATAGATTGTTGTTATAAGAGGATAATCTTAAGACTACAGTTAGAGACTTTCTAGAAGGGGGGTTTGATTTAAAATTATGGAATCCAGGTTAAATGGTTTCAGGATTTAATATCTTTCAGGGGAATCTAGTGTTAGTTCAACATCTAACATATAGATTCACTAGGACTCTTCTAAACATATTTTTTATTTAGTAAATGCATTCAACGTTTCATTGAATACGTCGAAACATTCATCAAATTGAAATTATTGTGGTATTCATGTCATTCATGAGACATCTAACTAGATATATTCTTCATTGCTGTATATCATACCTTTTTCCGGATGCCTCAAAAATAATATATAACCCACATTACATCATAAGATCATGATTATGATCTTTTAAATAATTAAGATTTATTGTAGGGACCTTTATAGGCAGTGGTACCTCCATGTGGTGGGACAATTTTTCCACCACCATTTGGGTTTTAAGGATCCCCATATGTTCAATCTATTGTGATATAATGGATTATCACACAAAATGGGTTTCAGAGGAATTTCCACCTTAGGTTTCTGTGTGATCCAGTACCCCGATATGTTGAGGGCAGGATTGGGGAAATTATGTGAGTTTCTTATACTTGTAAAGAAAGATTCTAATTATAGTGTAGTCCAAGATATAATTCATCTTCATTGTTATGAAGGGAAATTCATGAGTCTAGTGACTTGGACACATGATTATATGACCCTCCTTGGTAATATTTTGAGTGCCTCTTCACAGATTAGTTCTATATATCCACATTACAAGTAAGGAATATCAAGGATCTTCTTAGGTAGGGAAACATGACTTTGGAAGTGTATTATTCAAGGTTCTATATCTTCTCAAAATACACCATGGATAGGATTTATGGAACATTCATTGAAGAAACAAATTTTGATAGGGTGATATCCTGAGATATCAGGGATGCTGTTATATCTCTTTAATTACTACCTATGTTTGGTTGTTTAAGGGAGATTTAGTGGTAGACATATTTCTATGAGAGAATAAAATGACCATAAGTTTCATCATTGGGAATAGAGGTGCAGATAAATTAGTAATGGGGAGAATATTATAGAAAAAGTGATCTTGTAATGTGTGATTAATAAGAAGATATTACTAGTGCATGGCCTCTACAATTCAGGGCTATATGTATGGATTGATTCATATGACATATAGGTTGTGTTTTTCATATGCTGGTCTAGGTAATATCACATGTGATTCTTCAAATCAACATAGAGATGATTGATAAATGATCTATAGACCTTCGAGGAAGAGTAAATATATATAATATGGAGGTTTTCTGAGATGAATATGTGTCAATGGTGTGGTTAGAGCCACAAATGTTGATGAAGGATAGATCTATAGCCACAAACACCACCTAGAGGTCCACACCATGCTCTCGGAGAAGCTGGTCAAAGACGCGGAAAAATGATAATATTTTATACTTAAAATACAAAGGCTATATGGATTGTTTGATGTGAAATATATAAATTTTATAATTTAGTTTTAGTTTTGATAGAATCTTCTATGATCTTCATTTTTCTTTCCACATTCCCAGTAATATATTTTGAACTTCCATTACAGACCTTGTCACTACCATTACAGTTGCAGACACCTATTGAAGGGGATTCAATGAGAACACAATTCATATAATAGTGCGAATAGACTCATTGATGGGATAAATTATTAAGGAATCTATTTGTAGTTGGGATGAGGGCATGGAATCTCATAATAGGTATGGACTGGCTATTAGTATCAAATTCTCATATTGACTACTTCAGGTGGGGGATTCGGTGTACCCTTTTAGATTTTATGATTTTACCTTCATCAGTGATCTGTAATTGTATTATCATATGTATGGTATAATACACAAGATGATATAGATAATTACTCACTGTGATTCTAGTATCTCCCCTAAAGAAGTGAATTCTATATGCTTCCAAGTTTCTAAAGTGCTTATAGATAATGAAGATATATTCACCAAGGATGTAATATTATTACCTCTCTAATGAGAGATTTATTTCTATATAAAATTTAACCTAGGGACTACCAAAATATTAATGATATAAAATCAGATTGTTCCAATATAGATTCTTTAGTAGCATGAACATTTATTTGATTTTTAGTGAATGGGCATTATCAGACCCATTTTTTCCCCTAGGGCAGCCCATGTCTGGTTTGATGAATTTTATCATGGTGAATGCCTCAATAGTGGTTTTGGGACATTTTCTTTTTGATCGAAACGGGATGATGGGATTTTGGTTCCCCCTTCCATGGATTCCTCCTTTGAATTCTTCACTTGGTTCGAGTTTCCCTCATAGAATTAAGTCGTAGTTCATGAATCTCATTCCTGGTGGAATATATTTTTAGATTCTAGTAAATTATTCTGCTTCATCAAGACATTCCATGGGGTCTTGATAGGGAAGCATCCTTCGATTGGAGTAAATTGTAACATCAGTCATGTCCGGGCATATATGGTTGTTTAGAAATTGATCAGCTGTATTATTCCTCATAATTGGTAATCTCAAGGGCACAAAACTAGAGGCAACCCATGTCGATCTTGGGTTGTCATATTCCAGAGGCATGTCTCTATGTTTTTCTTCAGCTTATTATGTTTAACAATTGGTATCAGTAGTACAAAAACCTTTTTTTATGTCAGATTTTTTGATTTATAATGTTGGTTTTTCGGAGACTTTATTGCGAGAGACATTAAAAATAGTATTTTTAAGTCAGTTATTTAATAACCAATGTAATAAATGGGGTTTTATTGTTTTTAACATCAGTTTTCAAAAAACCGATTTTAAATACGTTCTGCAAATGGTGTTATAAAGCCATTTTTTACGTCATTTTTTCAAAAAACCGTCATCAAAACCACATTTTTACGTCGATTATTTAATAACTGACGTTAAAAGTTATTTTTATCATATGATATTAAATAACCGACCTAGAAAATGCAAATAATCTTGTATAAAATTTCCTAAGATTTCATTTGAGTGGTTATAGAGCTGAAACGGAGCTACAGATCAAAAGTTATGACCAATAGAAGTTTAATATTTTTTTCAAGGAAAGATTTAATGAGCCAATTGTAACTTCATATTTGATAGAATTTTTCAATCTGTAGGGGGATTCATATATTTTCCATGATATAAAGAATCATCCATCATTATAATAAATTAATAATCGTTAAATGGTATATTAATTAAGAAAATTTCTCATAGAAAATATAAATCATGGGAAAATAATTACAAATACCATGACGAGGTCACACAAATAAGAAATTGTTGATTCAATTGGAATATCAAACAAGTTGATTCGGTGGAACGTTGATGTTCGAATGAAATGACTGTAAAATGTTATATCAATTAAGAAAACAAATGACAAAAAACATAAATCATTGATATTTGATTAAACATACCTTGATGAGATCGCAGAAAGAAGAAATAATTGATTTATGTAGATGATCAAAAGAGCTAATTTTGGGGAACAATAATGGATGGAATAAATTATCATTAAATTATGATATATTTATAATGGAAACATATAACTGAGATACTAAGAGAAAACACGGTGTTAAAAATTTTAGACGGGAATTCAAAATTTGGATGCTGCGATGTAAAAAAATTGAAATTTCACATTCACGGGATATTAAAATTATCTTTCAAGCTGGTTATATGATAAACATCTGGAAAATATATATTTTTTTTGGCTTATTTATCACTTAGGTTATTATAAAACTGACATGAAAAATCAATATTCATCAATTTTTCACATCGGTTATTATAAAACCGAAGTGAAAAAAGTTTATAAAAATGTAGTTCATTTCCAAATCCTTAATTTGACAGGTCATGGAGCTCAAACGGATTTACAGATTAAAAGTTATGGCCTTTAGATGTTGATCATCTCTAAATGATTACTTAGGGAATGCCACATTCGGAAGGCCATAACTTTTGATCCGTAACTCAGTTTGAGCTACGTGGCCTATCAAATTAAAGCCTGGGAAATGAAATACATTTTCGAAAACTTTTTTCAGGTCAATTATTAAATAACCTACGTGAAAAATTCATGAAAAAAGATTTTTCACGTCGGTTAGTAAATAAACGATGTGGAGAAGTGATGTAAATTGATTTTTATCATCCGTTATTATATAACTTAAGTGAAAAATTAGATTAAATGGATTTTTCACGTCGGTTCTTATATAACAGACGTGAAAAATCTGCAAAAATGTTTTTTACATTGTTTATATAATAACCGAATTAAAAAATAGTTTTTTCAGATATTTTCACCTCAGTTTTCAAAAACTGACGTGAAAATGTGTGACATAAATAAGGTTTTTGTACTTGTGTATGTTGCATTTTTAAGGACTTGTAAATAAAGTTACGCCAAAGGCATATCATCCATATATTTCCTTAGGAATCATCTGCTTAACATAAGGTAGGATAAGAGTTTATTATCTTGTGGAGTCATCCGATAGAGATAGATCGTATTGGATCATACCTAGAAGGGAGAAAAAGGATGGTCTGCCATATGGATTGATAATAACACCCAATTAGGATGGATCCAAGGTGGTGTGTCACATAGAGGGAGGATATCACACTTTGAAAGATAATTTGGACACCAATGAGGGCAGATCAAAAAGAGTGCACCCCATAATGGAGAATAATAAATAGATAGGCAAAAACACACAATGTTAGTCGACCTAGGGTGTTTTATCCCTTTAAGGGAATATTTCGCATCATACAGACTGATATGGACACCACTAAGGTTGGATCAGTGAGAGTTCACCCTATAATGGGGAACACTATGGTTTACCATTGGCTGTGATTGATTCTCATGAAGATTCCTACATAACCTTTGTAGACTATAGGGATCAAAACCCATGTAGTTTGAAGGGTGGGACATGTAATTGGGGTGTACACAATGGAAAATGACCCGAAGACATGTGGGGGCATACACTTGGTCATCATCCCAAGTACTGCTAGGAGTAGTGAGGAGGTAGAGGACATGATCTCACTAGGATGTGGTGGCCCAAGTAAAAATAGGAAGGATGATGAATGGTTTAGTGAAGTGGATGTATAATGAGGTGGAACCATTAAGAAGTTGAGGGTATTGTAGGTCTTGAGCCCCATATAGGATTCCTACGTATCCATGTCATATCGAATCTAAGTCCATATAGTTCAGGATTGAGGTGTAGAATGAGGGTGTACACATAAGACACGACTTGAAAATACACTAGGGTTTGTGTGTGGTTAGAAACCCATGTTTCTCTGATGCCACTAGGATGACCTAGAGATATGATCCCCATAAAAGGAGACCATAAAGACTTAATGCCAGATGTGATAAAATGGCTTACCACTGGTTGTGGTTGAAAAATGGATTACCACAAACTGGGGTACAAATGGCTTACTGTCTATTTGGAATCACAATGGCATATAGTAGATTGGGATTCGATCTGAGGGAGCCTGCCTACATACCCAATCTAGTAGACAAGGTTCAAAGCTCACACAGTTTTAATCGATACAATTTATCTTCTTCTTGGACAAAAATGGTTGTATAGTTTAATGTTTTGTAGGATGAGGGTGGACCAATGTGAAGTGGTTGGGATCAATGTGTTTTGGGCTTGATGCTCGGGGAGGATTACTAAATACATTTCATGGAACGAGTCATGGATCAATGTCCATTTAGTTTTTAAGGAAGAATATATATTAACATCATGTGGGAAGAATGTGAACCGATGTGAAGTGGTTAGGAAATGTAGGTGTTGGGAATGAACCTCATGGAGGCTTCCTGCGTACCTTTCCCCGGAGACAAGTATCAATGTCCATGTAGTTCGAAATGGAGGATTGAAAAATACACTTGGGCTTCCTTGGAAGGTTTTGAGGGTTGATGCTCACTCTAATCTCATTTGAGTCAAACTCGATGTGAGAAAAAAGATCCCACAAAAGTCTTAACGATTTTGTGGAAAATTTGTGGCCAAAAAGATTGGGTAATGGGGTTGACACATGTATGCATTCCAATGGACACTATGGAGCATGAATAGTGGATGGGACTTATGAATGGAAGCTGCCCCGGAGCCACTAAGAGGGTCAATGGTGGATGGGGATTATGAATGGGAGATGCATGTGTGCTATTAAGGAGCATCAATGGTTGATGAGGCATACACATGAAATCTTCTAGGTTGTATCCAATGATTGTAAATTGATGTTTCATTTGAATGGAAGCATCCCTAGAGTCGTTATAGAGCCAAAATGGTTGATGGGGAATATGCATGGAAGCTACCCGGGTGACACTATATAGTAGAAATGGTGGATGGGGATTATGCATGGAAGCTACAAATAATGTATTCCTCATGTCTAGGGATGAGGGTGTCCCAACTCAATGATGGGTTGAGGCATATAACTTAGCCTTCACCAATGCACTAGTGTACTAGTTGGACAACACCAAGGGTATTAGAATCAGTCCAAACAAAGGGAGATGAATATTGTGAATCAATTTCCCAAAATTCCGATCACAATGGGGGAGGCATGATGATGGGAGATAACTGTTGACCATATTCAAATCACAACGTCCACATAGCATTATCCTATGGTGGAAACAAACAATTGAGGGATAACTGCAGACTGTATTCAAAATAGAGGGCCAAACTCTAAGTGTCACTCAAAAACATATGGGGCATTGGACCAGGATGCTAGGTAAGACGAGGTGGCATGGGACTAGGCCATTATGGGTTCCCTTCAGACATGAAAGATCCTTAAGATATAAATGATGTACATGTTAATCATGAGGTGGAGTGATGGAATGTTTGAATGGATTCAAACACTCGTGAAATTACGCCACATTAATCATGGCATGAGGAACCTTATTCTTATCAAATAAGGCATATCTTCTTTAGAATAAGTGAAATCCTATTATATAATGAAAATAAATTCTACATTCGAATGTCATATAGGGATGACTATTGTCCTCTCATTATTGGCACATAAGGCATCTCTTGATTGGATGATGAGGAATCCTATATTTGTCATGAAGGGTTTTCTATAGTTTAAAGTCATATATATAGTACTACTGGCATCTTATGCTGGGATTATAAGGCATATATAGTTTGGATCAAGATTCATCCAATGGTTGTAATAGAGAGTTTACAACAATTTAATGTCATACTGAGAGAACTATTAACATCTTATGCTTGGGGAATATGGAATCTATTATTTGGAGTAAGATGCATCCTATGTTTGTCACATAGGTTTGACTATAGTTTAATGTCTTGTTGAGATGACTTTATGGCATATGTTGGCTAGAAATAGCTAGTGTTGGGACTTAAGATTTTGAAGACCTTTCTGGTTGAACCTGGTATATGAATCGGGTGATGGGGTTTGGATGAGTTACTTGAGGAATGGATCGACTCAAGTTACTCAATGGAATTGATGATCATCATATCAACTCAATAAATGGGAAGGAGACCATGAAGAATATGTCGACTCAAGGTGTTTAATGGTTTGATGAGGAGTATCTCAAATCATGGTATTCCATAGGATGAAGGTAGAATCACATATGGGAGAAATGGAAAATGTTGGAATCCTGGACCAAAAAACAATGTGGTGCGACTCTACATTTTTCATGGGGCTCAGTAACAGTAGTGAAGTGATTTTCCTAGATGGATGTGACTACAGTCTGGAACTGAGCTAGAGTGGGGGTGTCAGGGCTTAGCCCCTGTGTTATGGACTTGCGGGCATAGACATGGGCACTGTTTCATGTAAGACGGCCTATGCATAGGATGGGATTTGCGCAAGACTGGACTGTGCGGAATAGGTGCATGCATGATTAGGAACCATGGCACTGTTGCGTGCAATATTTAGTCTTTCATTCCAGATTGGATGTTTTTCATGCAAGATTGATTTTTTTGCACGCCTAAAAG
The DNA here is from genome assembly GCA_963277665.1 of Viscum album. Classification (NCBI taxonomy): domain Eukaryota; kingdom Viridiplantae; phylum Streptophyta; class Magnoliopsida; order Santalales; family Viscaceae; genus Viscum; species Viscum album. The sequence goes on from OY728148.1 coordinate 912,894,877, forward strand.
GAATAGTGTTTTTTAGATGAAAATATTATTCCCACATGACATAGGCAGAAAATAGGTCATGCTAGGATCAAACCATTATGGGATTGTGCGAAGGTGGACCCTCATGGGACCTGTCACAACAGACTCACATGGAGGTTTCCATTCTTCCCTTCAAGAAATAATGAGGTGGTCTTACACACAATAGATCAGCAACCGACCTTCAAAGGCATACCCTAAGGGGATGGGTGCACTTGTAATTATTGACGAACCCAATAGTGGTTACTGGTAAGATATCAGGTGCATAGGTGATCTTTCGAGAACTCTACGGTGGGTGCACGCACAATGGGGTGTTTGATATTGCATTAGCCGCATAATAATCTTGAACGTATATGCTAATCCTGTGCGCACATCTGAAAACATTCTTGCACCTTCATTAACCATTTTCCCAGGACTTCGCCGAACATTCTTGATATACATCGCCTTCATCTCGTATGAATTTTCTGTGCACATGTCAATCTTTTGTGCGCATGTCGAAACATTTTTTCGCATCTCGAAACTTTCACACACCTTAATTTGATGTTTTTTTGTGGCTAAGGAGGATGATGAAATTTCATTGGGGGAATAAATGGTTTTCGTGATGGGTTGCACACAAGATTCTATTATTGCATTCAAGATTACATTCATGCACAAAAACACCCATTGTGGTGCGCCAAATTTCCTTTCTTGCATGAAAAACCATACTTTTCCCCCAAATTGCATGGATTCCCATTGTGAGTCGTCTTACATTGAATATCCATATCTTCTGATCTGTTTCTCCGTTCGGGCTCTACGACCAGTCAAATTGAATCCTACTAAATGAGCTATGCTCTGGGATCATGCCTGGCAGTATTCAGTGATTTATAAAGATGCATTTATCGATTCCAACAGTAACAATCCATGATCTTATCTTATGTTTCTTTTTAAATTTATCAACTTTGATTGCTTATGTTTCATAAAACACATAGTTTAGACAAATAATGATATATTGATACATATCAAAATTTCCATTGGAATAATGAATTCGGTTTTATAAATTATTTTCTATATATTAGAACAATAGAATCACCTATGAATATATAAAAAAAATAGGTTTTAAAAAAATGAATATGTGATATATTTATATAATGGAATATGTAAATATATATTTTGCAAATGATAAATTAAATATTCGTTTTTTGATAAGAATAACTGATTATTTGAAATATTATGATTAAAATCATGGTTTAAAATAAAATTTAATTTCATAAAATAAAATCATAAGTTAATATTTCATTTCATTATAAATATAAATTAATTTTATTGTATTTTAATTAATTTTTCAATGTGTATTAAAATCTTTTATAACATTAAAAATGATTTTTTTGAATAAATGATGGATTTATTTAAATATTAAATTTCTCATATTTTGAAATTTATTTTCATATAATATAGTCTATTTATGCAATCTACTTGTCAAATATCAGTTAGGGTGGTTTTTTGTTATTTTTCTAAAATAGTTGAACTTTTTGTAAATAGTGAAATACATTAATTTACATAATTTAACACTATATGTAATGAAATGAATTATTGAGTCATGTATGATTCATGGATGATCTAAATGGAAATTTTCTATAACCTGCATGCTCTACATACTATATTTAGTAAAAATACTCAATACTATTGATAGAATAGAGAAATAAAATAAACAAATGAATAAAAGAATAAAAAACAAAACTCTCCTCCATTATAAATACCACCCCTACTCTTCACACCTTCTAAACATTGGAGCATTGTTATATTCTAAAAAAATTATTCTAATAACTATTCTAAATGTTCTTTTTTTTGGTAGAACCAACATTCCTATCAAAATTTCTTTAAGTTTGTTCTCAAGGAGACACTATACAAGAGGTAAAATCCTCTTTCATTTTCATTTAATTTCAACTAATTTATAATCATTTCCTTTCCTCGTCTTACATCCTCTATAAAAACATTCAGAATAAATATAGTATCTTATCTATAAAATTATTTTGTTATGTTAATGTAATATCCATCATCAAACCCCTTCTTCTATCCTATTTTTTAGAAGAATGAAAAAATCACCCTTATTGTGTACATTTACCATGATCTTAGATGATGAATATTATTATTCATTAATGCATTACGATTTGGTCATAAAGACAATATTATGGTTAAATAAGATTCTATAATACATATTATAATTTATATAATGTTCTGGAACCAATATATAAATATTATATTAAATAAAATGACATTTGCTTATGATAATTGTAAAAACCCAAAAAATAAATTGAATCATTTTCATTAATGGTTTATCTACAAAATAATTATCAAAAAATATACAAAAATGATATAAAATATATTATAAAATTATATAATTTCATTAATTAAATATATATTCAATTATTTTGATCTATTCCAACTTTACAAGAACTTCAATACATTTATAATAGTGAACTAATCATGAAAATACAATAAAAAAAGACTCTCAGAACGAAAAAATTGAATTTTATAACTCATAAAATATTCTATACATGAACTTAATAATATTATAATAAATAAAATATAAGGTGAATATGTTATTAATTAAGTAATTAATGAATCTAATTTGTTTATCTTGTACATTAAGCCCATGTGAAGAACATATTCGTACTTAAAGAAAATGATTCTCTTGAAACTCATTGATTCCTTCAGGTTAAGCATTATCTCTCTTTACCAAAATGTAACTCTTAATTCATCTTATTGACTAATCATATATTTAGTTTTTATGTTCAAATAATATAAATATAGTCAAATTATTATTTAATTTATTTGTAAATACATGTTTTATATGTTTCCCTTTTCAATTCCCTCGGAAAAGAATGCCTAATTAAATGGAACTTTACAATATATTATTTATTTTCATGTACACTCCATAATCTATTTTAAGATGCCATTATTTTTATAAAATAACATTTTTGATCCTGAAAAACAATTATTGTTCTTTTTTTGGTTTATGAAAACAATTATACATTTGTCCTCATTAAAGATTCATATATTTTCCCATAAACCACACTACAATGGCTCATTTCTAAAGTTTCATAAAAACGTTTTTTACATATATTAACTTTAGTTGGACATAAATTATCATGATATATTCCTATTTACCATGATAAATATCCATGTATTATTAAATTTCATTATTTATTGAAAACCATTATGATATGTAAAATTCTTATCCCTTATGACACGATTATGATACCCATTACTTTCCATAAGAAACCCATATGTTATTATCATATGATTAATTGAGTTATATTTATTATGATAACATCTAAAATATTATATTCAATGTTTAATGATATTTTTTACATGGTATGTACTGTTTCGATTCTATTCGCCGTATTCATTGTTGCTCTGATTCTTTCGCTGGGGCACGCACATCCCTCTGTGGGGAGGACGCGCTGCTTGTCACCCCGCATTCCAGTTTTCCAAAGGCGGGCGAAATCCATTCCTTGTTCAGGTACGTCTGCTCCTTGATCGAAACCGGGATGATGGGATGTCAGTTCTTCTTTCCGTGGATCCCTCCTTGAGCTCATCACCTAGTTCGGGTCTCCATCAGGGATTTAAGACGGGTTCGTGAAGCTCATTCCCGGTGCCATATCTACACGGACGCCAGTTAATTACGCTGCTTCCGTCAAGACGCTCCAAGGGGTCTTGTCGGGGCACCAACCTTCGGTGAGGAGAATGGTCACGTTGGGGCGTCGTTGGCATGTCTGTCTTTGGTCCCTCATCACAGAGCTTCTCGAGGGCGCGGAAGCCCGAGGCATCCCACATCGAATGCGAGGAATGTTTACCATCCGAGGTTTTCCTCAGATTCCCATGTTTAACATGGGGTATGCCGCCAGTTTAACATCTTGCGTAGACGGATCGGGTTGAAGGGCCCCTAGGGGGGAACACCGATGTTGGGGATAGCACGTGGGCGGCTTCCCGGATGCTATGGAGTGGGATGGGGTGGCATGATCCCACCGGGATGTGGCGCCCCAGGTAAGGATTGGGATGGATGGTGGAGTGAGACATAGGGATTACACTCTGGGGTGGCCTAGGAGGAGGAATACATTTTAACGTCATGCGGGACGAGGGCATACCTTTTAACGTCATGCAGGACGATGGTATGTGGGGCTTATGCTCTGAGGCGGCCCATGGTGGGTATGGGGCTTATGCTCTGAGGCGGCACATGGTGGGTAGTGAACCGACGTGAAGAGGTCGGAACGACTGGGTGTTGGGCTGGAACCTCGTGGAGGCTTCCTACGTACCATGCATTAGCACGGATCAAAGTACACATAGTTCGCTAGGATGGGGCTTACGCTATGGGGCGGCCCATGGTGGGTATTTCATTGTCAATGCTCCCTCTAAGCCCACGCGAGTCATGCTCGGTGTGGGAAATAAGAGGCAGCATGGACTAGACGATCACGTCGCAAAGGGTGCGTCCCTGAGAAGCGGAATGAGGCTTACACGTTGAGCGGCCCAAAGAGAAACCAGGGGCATACACGTGGCTAGCGTCCCTTGGTGTCGGGGCTTACTCCAGGGTGGAGGCCCGTGGTGCGACAAAGCGCAGTGAAAAAGGATTCCACTGGCCTTGGCAGGGGGAGTACGGAGATGCATGGGTGCAGTCATCCGCAAGAAAGGCGAGGGGCTTACGCTCTGAGGCGGCCCTTCCCCCGCGGACAAACGCCGCTCCGATATGGAGGATCTCGTTCCATGTGAGGAAGAGTCCATTCCTGTGGAGACGAGTGGCGTAAACCACCGGGTGAAGGGGGGCCGTAGGGAAAACCACCGAGGGGGTCCACGTTAGCGTGGATATGCGAAAAAGATATAGCTGTTAGCGTGCCTATGTGGAGAAGCATAAGGCAAAGCAACGCAACGGGAAACACGGCCCAAGGGACCTTGAGGTTACTTCGTACGATCCTGGAAGGCCGTATGGGAAAACAACGCATGGAGCGCATGCCCGACAGGGTAGACATCAGGTGCTGGTGCAGGGGGAAGCCAAGGGGCGTCAAGGGGAGAGGTCATGGGCTTTGCGCGCAAAACACCGGGACGACGCGCAATTGGAGAAAATGGAATTGCGCGCGAAGAGGGAATTGCACGTAGGGTTTTGCGCGTAAGGCATGGTATTGCACGCACGGGATGCGGATCGCGCACAATGATGGAACCCGGGAGAGGGGGAAAATTCACTGAAGCCGGTGGAGTTGCGCACAAAGGCGAACTATAGGGCAAGGTTGCGCAAAATGAAGGATTACCTAGATGTAATATTACACGCAGGGGGAGCCAAATTGCGCACATGGGAGTTGCTTCGGATTCCTCAACCCCCAAACCGTTCCGGGTCACCTTCTATTTATAGGTGACCTCCGGCGCGGAATCCAAGCGACGCGTGAAATTATTGCGCGACAGGGACGGTGGCGCGAACACATCAACGGCGCGGGATGCGAGGGCGAAATTATTACGCGCCGGAGCAGGGGCTTTCCGTGAATCCTGAGTGCCTTTCGCGTGGGACATCTTTTTTCGCGTGCCTCACCAAATTTTTCGCGCACCACTTCCCGAGCCTCCGGATCAGGCCTCTGATTCCAAATATGTCTTCTCTTCGTCATTTCGAAACTTCCTCCGAGTGTTACAGACTTTTTTTGGCGTCAAAAAATGCCCCCCTTGGAATTTGATCGGTGAGAGGTCGCAACGATCGGATTCCAAGGGAAACGCCGAAACACCGAAATTCAGAGTCCCATGGTCTAGTTGTGCGTAAAATCTCGATGGGGCGCGCAAAACCTATGGACGGGCGTGGAATCCTCTTTCCGCGCAGCACAGAACCCTGACCTCGCCTATAAAAAGAGGCGCTGGGTCCGAAATCTGTACTTCCGTTTTTTCCGCGCGATAAGCTCATCGTACTCGTGTGTGAAATTGCTTCTGCGGCTGCGCGTAAAAACGCTCGGGCAGAACGGAATTCCTTATGAAATTCAGCCGAGATTTCGCGCTGGTTTGTGCTTTTCCGCGCTTCGAGTGCCAATTGCACGCTCATCTCTAGGATTTTGTGCAACTCATTCAGATTTCTCGCAGAACTCTCCGATTCCGCGCACTGTATCCTGATTTCGCCAAACTCCTGGGAAATTCGAGATGGACACAAACCGAGTTGATGAGGGGGAAGCCTATGCTCGTAGGAGCGAAATGGTGGAAAACGAGGAGGATTACGGTGCCAAGGTTATTGTGTCCAACAATCTGACCTTGTTCAGTCTGCTGACTCCAGCCTAGAAGACTTACCCCTTGTCAGACAACCTCCCACTCTGGAATTTTGGCATCCTGGAGGAGGTGCCACTATCGAGCTTCAAGGTGGACACGCCGTGGTCTTGGGTGACTCAGGAGGATGAACTTCTTCGCTACAACATCATCAACAACGACCATCCTGCCAGGGAAACCAGACATATAGACGTATATGTCCTGAACCTGAGCACTAGGACCATTACCGGGGATGAGCCTGTGGTAGAGGATTCTCTGCCCCTCTACACGAGCGCGTCCTGTCAGAGAATCACAGAGGACACGAAGGGCTGGCTGAAGGATTGAGACCTGCGGTCCGGAGGAAACTTCACCAGCGAATGGGCATGGGCGTTCTGGGTCTGCCATACCTACGACTAGTTCGGGGACGAACTGCCGTATATCGGCCTGTTCGAGGTGGTATGGACATCACAGTTCCATTTCCACCGCTAACCTGAACTTGGGCCAGAGCTATTTACCCGGTGGTCTACTGACACCAACACATTCCACCTTCATCATGGGGAAGTCGACATCAGACTCTGGGATGTTCACTGCATTAGAGTTATCCCACTGGGGGGTTACCAATTCGACGAGTTCATTCCTCCAAAGAACACCTGGGGAGATAGGACGCGGATGCCTATGGTGACGTGGAACTTGTTGGATCTAGCCAAAGAGAGGCTGGGGGTCAAGGACTTCCTGAATGATGTTGCCTTCAAGGGCTGGTTCAGCCTGTTCCTCGAGAAGGATTCGGCCGTCAAGATGCCAGGACGGGGAAAACGGTGCCCAACCGCGACTCAGAGGGGTTGGGATGGGTCATACTGGAGGACCCTGGAGGTGGGGCAATACCAATCATGGGGATACCGTGTCATTGAGGCCCAGGACCCGAACATCGGGTATGCCGGGTTCCTTGCCGCCTTCCTGAGCGGGTGGCTCCTGCCGGTGCGGGACGCGAGGATGGGTATCCATCCAGCAACAATGGTGATGGCGGGCTCCATGGCCACCAACAAATGGTTCAACTTGGGCATCCCCGTACTGGCCAAGCTGTATACCATTTTGGGGCGCATCTCACAAGTGGGGTCGCCTTGGAGAGTATGTGGCCCCTTCCAGATCTTCCATGGCTGGGAGGAATCTCATCTCGGTGGGTACACTTTCCGAAACGCCGTCCGTCCTCCGGGCATCGGTCTTCGATCGTCTTTGATAAATATCGCATGGGTGGCGCCGATGACGCTCAATGAGGAGGGCGTGAGGATCCGCATTGGAAACCACGCCATCTTCAACTTCAGCCCGTTCCCCACCCCGGTCGGCCAGCTGGTGGACAACGGTCGAGGCTTTCTGGAACAACATGAATACTTCCAGAGCATTCGGGGTGGGGTGCTCGTTGCTTGGATCGACTGGAAGGTGATCTGTGAGCCGTACGTGCCATCCCGATTCGCCAGGCAGTTCGGGTGCCTCCAGTGAATGCCAAAGAAGGTATTCACGGCTGTCTGGAAGGAGAAGAATACATGCGTCCTACGCCAGATGTGGTTGATGTTTACCACCTTCAGCTCGGGCGATGTCGTCACTCTTCCCCCCGCCGGGGTCGATGCCGGCCTAGCAACTAAATACGCCGAACACTGGACCATTGCGTACCCTGAGGGGATATTATGCAAGCACATCTGGAAACTCGAGGTCACTCACGCGGAAGCCGGGTGATGGGAAAAAAAGGAACGGTGACGTCGAAAGGGGGGAACCAAGGGTGCGCCAGGCAGCGAGGCCTGCGCAGGCCGGGACTTCGGCAGCGGGGACATCACATGGTGCCGCAACATCCTCGTTACCCACAGGGGGGACACATGATGCAGCCATGGAACTACCTCGTAAACAGATAAGATATCTGCTCAAATCTTCCCAAGATGCAATTCTCCCGGCACTGTGGTCGGCCTGGATGACCCTGCGGCAATCGCTGAGTGTCTAAGCCATCTGGAAGAAGATAATGCAAAATGGGATCCAACTGCCAGAGGTCGGGCTCATTCGAATTACCGACCGAGTAAACTTCCATTAGCGGCATCCTTATCTGACGTCCATGGACGCATACACATTCCAGAGGGGGCGTCATGCGGAGCCACCCTTCCTAGTGAAGGTGATACTCGGCCAGGAGCATGATCCGGAAGCGATGCCGCCGGGAGAAGGCGACAACGACGAGGAGATGGAGAGGGAGGAGGAAACCGGAGAGGATGAAGGCAAGGGAGAAGACGGAGAAGAAGGGCCCGAAGGTGAGGGGTCTCAAGGGGCGACCTACCAAGGGAGTCTCCGAGAGAGCGGCAAGATTTTTGACTCTGATCTCGGCAATACTGAGATTCTCGAGGTTTGTCTCTGTCTTCATTCATTTCCCTTATTCATCCATTCTTTTACAACTTCTAACTCACTTCCCCATCCCACTCAAGAGAAGTTAAGAGTTGTGTGGGCGTCCCCACCAGAGGTGGAAGGAGAGGAACTGGTGAGACATGGCGGGGATCCAACACCCATCATTGAACTAACAAGCGCAGAGGGGTCTCCCCTTACAGTGGCTCCTGCAGCGGCCGAAACACTGGGGGATGACGCTCTGGATTCCTGTACGTCTCATGCTTTACTACCGGTGCTTGGTGGAAAAATATCCCATCTAACCATCATATGCCTTGTGCAGTGATCTCAACACTAGAGGCACGTCAGGCTACGGAGCCCGGGCCGTCCGTGAGTGGACCAGCGAAGGACATACCAACGTGTTCGGAACATGCTCTCTGCACTGAGTGGGCCCCGACAATTGATGAACAGGGGCGGCGGACATCAGTGGCGCTATTCCTGAGATGAGGTCAGAAGCTGGTGGAGGCATCATTGCTGCTGGGGCGAGAAAAGAAGGTCACCTGGACGTCGAGGATTCTAATCCTCACGAAGTCATCCCTGGGGCGGATCCTGCTACCGATCTGCAGGCGGCCTTCCCTATATACCGACCCACTGACCCTGAGGAGATAAAGGACTCAGACTCAGAGGCAGCCGAAGAGAGCCGGATGGCACGTCACATGGGGTGGAAGTGTATCCAGCACTTTCTTAGGCAGCCCTAGTCAGATTGGCTGATGCGGATGGGATCACTTCATACCTGGCTGTGTTTCCTGTGCGCCGGAGGGGCTGACGCTCAACATCATCATCTGATGGTCCGTGATTACATGGCCGAGAAGATAGGCAAGAGAAACCGGCGCACCAACATTTCCCAGTGCTGGGAAGGATCGGAGAGCACTCAAGCGCTGCTGAGGGCGGAGAAAGAAGTCCGACACCTCGAAGGGAAGGCGGCAGATAAGGAGTTCTTCATCGCTACATGCTCTAAGCTCGTGGAACAACTGACGGCCCAACTGGCTGATGCACAGGATCAACTGGTGGAGGCGAGTCACCATATGATCGTACTTCAAACCGAGCAGGCGTAGGCACAAGCTAGGGCTGACGAGCTATGTTCTGTGGTGGCCGATGAGGAGAGAGTCATCAAAGAGCGAAAAGTGGCCCTGGAGGCTACCAGCCAGAGGGTAGCAGCGCTAGAAAGAATGCTTCAACATGCTGATCCCTAAGGGATTTGTTTTTTCCATCTCATGAACTTTTTCGCTTGTACTACTCATCATCTCAATCCAATATATGTCCAAATCCACTCTTTTGTACCCATGGTTTAATGCGCTCAACCATAGTTTTGAAACGAATAACAACTCACCCCCAGGCTCTTGTGGGACGTGCCCAACGCGAGAATCAGGAGATGCTCGTACCATCATTCCGTTAAAATGTGGGGCATTGACCAAGCTTCAGGCATCCAAAATTGGGCCTGGACATCCGAGGAGACCTTGGGCCGATTGATGTGTCGAATTCTCAATGTGCAGTAATACACGAGCGGTGCAATGCCGGGGGCATTGAAATCCATCCGAACACAGGGGGATGGAGAGAAAGGGTGAATCACGCTGCCCAAATTCGGAACCCAATGGGGTGCAACCATGGAGGATAACTGTCAACCATAGAGGAAACACAACATCCATATAATGTTGTCCTGGAATGGGGACAATAAATGAGGGCTGACCTCTGACCATGTTCGCAACACGGGGCCTAACTCAAATAGCATCCATCCGTTTTTCGGAACGTTGGCCCAGGACAGTAGGCGGATCATAGGTCTGTCATCCATACTGTTAGGGTGCCCCGTCAAACATGACCAGTCCTCTGAAACGTTGGCCCAGGATAGTAGGCAGATAATAGGTCGAGCATCCATACTGTTTGGGGGTCCCGTTAGACATGACCAGTCCTCCGGAACGTTGGCCCAGGACAATAGGCGGACCATAGGTCAAGTATCCATACTGTTATGGGGTCCCGTCAAACATGACCAGTCCTCCGGAACGTTGGCCCATGATAGTAGGCGGACCATAGGTCGAGCATCCATACTGTTAGAGGGTCCCGTCAAACATGAAAGGAAATGAGGATCCGAATAAGGGGGACGCAAAGCGTGGAGGTGGAGTGGTGTCTTGTTCGAACAGAGTCCAACACTCTCGATATTGTGCCACCATGGCGTAGACGCATTAGGCAGACATACCGACCTGATCACGGGTCGTCCCAATTTCCAGGCAGGACCTCTTTAGCGAGAGAACTGCCGCTTCCCATTATTACCATGGGGCATACCGGACCTGCTCGGGGTAAATGTACCGATTACACCACTTCCCAAGAAGTCGGGCAAAGGGGACGACAATAAGGAAGGATGGGGTTCAGAAATCCCTGGGGCTGGACCCAAGACAAAATGTCTGGGAGGTCCTACCTTTCTCATTAGGATGATAATCAAGCCACGCGTAGTTCTTGAAGCACAGTTTAACATCATGTTGGACAAAATACAGTTTAACGTCATGTTGGACGAAATACAGTTTAACATCATGCGGGATAGAATACAGTTTAACATCATGCGATATGACATACAGTTAAACGTCATGCGGGACGAGATACAGTTTAACGTCATGCAGGACGAAATACGGATCTTAGTTTTAGGTCTTAGAGCTCGGACCGTGAACTAAAAGGGGGTGAAACAGACACATGGCAAGGCGGTTACAAAACCCGGCGTGATTGAGGACCTAAGCCCTACTTACCATGTGCTCTCCAGGGAAATTCTCGAGTCAAGGGACCGAACACAAAGGTCGGTTTGGCCTGCGGGGAAGTGCCCGAGGTTCTCCTACATATCTGATAAGGATGATAATCAAGCCATACGTAGTTCTAGAAGGTGACATGGTAATATATCAGTGCCACGAAAAAGGGGAGTGTGGGCTTGGCCCTTGCACTGAAAGAAGTGGAATTTGATAAATCTTGTTTTTCCTTTACGGTGGGTGGGTTTTTTTTATGAAGCGACATGCCTAGAGCAGTAGGCCGTGGTGTCGCCACAAGCATCAAGCCTTGATAGGCGTTGACAGATGGCATGGCAGGAGACCAATACCCAACGTGACATCCTCTACAATGAGGTCATCACAACGCAGTGCCGTTTTTTTCGTCTTGCGGCCAGGACGATAATGTCACAGTTTAGGGTCGTGTTATAGGACCAGCAACATAGTTTAAGGTGGTATGGTTTGGACCAACAACACAATTTAAGGTCGTATGGTTTGGACCGACAACACAGTTTAAGGTCGTATGGTTTAGACCAACAACACAGTTTAAGGTCATATGTTTTGGACTGACAACACAGTTTAAGGTCGTATGGTTTGGACTGACAACATAGTTTAAGGTTGTATGGTTTGGACCAACAACATAATTTATGGTTGTATGGTTTGGACCAACAATACAGTTTAAGGTCGTATGGTTTGGACCGAAAAAATAGTTTAAGGTCGTATGGTTTGGACCGACAACACAGTTTAAGGTCGTATGGTTTGGACCAACAACATAGTTTAAAGTTTCTTGGTTTGGACCAAAAACACAGTTTAAGGTCGTATGGTTTGGACGGACAACCCAGTTTAAGGTTGTATGGTTTGGACCGACAACATAGTTTAAGGTCGTAAGGTTTAGACCCACAACACAGTTTAATGTCGTACGGTTTGGACCGACAACACGGTTTATGGTCGTACGGTTTGGACCAACAACACAGTTTAAGGTCGTATGGTTTGGACCAGCCGAGAGAGGAACCTCGGGCCAAAGAGGCCTACGAGGGTTCAACAATCAGGGGGGGCAGGAGATGCTAGCTCCCAGCTGTGCTGGGCCCGAAACGCAATGTTCGGGCGACTCCCTGTTTCCCATGGGGATGAGGGTCAAGTTGCACGCAACCTGTAATGAAGAGACCCAAGCACATACTCTAGTGCTCATATCGCAGGAGCCCCGAGAGACACTGTTACACAGCTCGGTCTATCTGATGCACAGGGGGGTACTGAGGGTTTGTACAAGGAGTGTCGAGATTCCACCTTGACACAGTGGGGCGGAACATGACATGAACCATGCCACCAACATTCAGGGCTCGTGGAAGCCGGCGTGATGACTGTGGATTACTGCTGGCAGCATCCTGTCGTGTTAGCCATTGGGACAAACAAATGAGCATCAACCACTGACCATGTTCGCAACGCGGGATTCGTATCAATTTGCTGTCTGAAACCCTCGGGGGCGTTCGGCCATGACGGTAGAAGATCCCTTGGGTGTTGTATCCAGTCTGTTCTTGGGGGTCCCCCCGGGTGTGAAGGATGACGGGGGCCCTAATGGAGGGGAACACGAAGCTTGGCAAGGGGATGGAACATGCCCAAGTCGAATATGGCACACCACGTCCTAGACCAGAGTACCCTGAGCACATCAGCAGACCACTAGAAAGGGTCAGAGGGATCAGTCAGAGAGTGGCCAAAAGATGGTGGATCCCCAGGAAAAAGAGGGGGCATAATTCCAAACACCATAGGAACCGGGAGATCAGGGGATCTTCTAAGTGATGGGGCTGGACCTGAAATCTAGGTGTTCAGGAGGTCCTACATATCCCATAAGGATGGGAATCAAGCCATACATTGTTCTGGAAGGTGCCTTTAAATTCCATTGGACATAGGAGGGATAAATCCTGAGGACAGGGTGCACGTGGTGCAGCTATCGCAAACCCAGCCTGAATGAGGACATGATCTCACACCACGCCACGCGTTCCGGTGGTCAAGGTCCCAAAGGCGAGACAGACATGACAACGTACCTTAAGCTGGACCCAAAGATGAAAAGTCTGGGTGTTCCTATGTATACCATTAGGATGGGAATCAAGCTAGACGTAGTTCTGGAAATACAGTTTAACGCCATGTTGGACGAAATATGGATCTTAGTTTTAGGTCTTAGAACTCGGACCAAGGTGCAGTTTAGGGTTACGCGGGACCACTCAATTTAAGGTCATGCAGGACCATAGAGCCCAAATGTAGGAAAAAATGCAGTTTAAGGTCATGCTGGACCATTGAGACCAAATGTAGGGCAAAATGCAGTTTAAGGTCATGGTGGACCATAGAGCCCAAATGTAGGGCAAAATGCAGTTTAAGTTCATGATGGACCCTAGAGCCCAAATGTATGGATAAATATAGTTTAATGTCGTGCTGGACCATAGAGCCCAAATGTAGGAAAAAATGCAGTTTAAGGTCATGGTGGACCATAGAGCCCAAATGTAGGGAAAAATGAAGTTTAAGGTCATTCTGGACCATAGGCTTAGGCAAAGTACCTCTTGAGGAACCTCGCATTGGTGGGAGGAGTGATACGCTCACCATCTATAGTTACCAGGGAATACTGGCAATTGGGATAGACCTTGTGGACAATAAAACGCCCCTACCACTTGGGCTCCAACTTGGGTGGTTTCCTGCTGGGAATCATTGGATCTCTGAGAGACATCACCATGTCACCTTGCAGGAAGGAGTGGAGGAGAACCTTCTTATCGAAACCTCGAGCCATCCTACTCTGATGCTTTTCCAAGTTATGTAAGACACGAAGCCTACTTCCGTCCAGTGCCTCAAAGTCTGCTAGACGGATCTCGGCAGCTCTATCCAGCGCTTTTTGGTCGTACACCGCCGTGTGCAATGAGGGTAGCTGGACCTCGATGGGCAGGATGGCCTCAGCTCCGTATACCAGGGAATACGGAGTCACCTGGGTGGAATTGCGAGTCGTCGTCCTATAAGCCTAGAGGTTGTTGGGGAGCTTCTACGGCCAGCTTTTCTTGCTCTGACCAACCATTTTCTGCAGAATGTTAGAGTGGGTTTTGGTAAACGCCTCAATCTGTCCATTTTCCTGCGCATGATAGCGGGATGTGTGGTTAGAGCAAATGTTATACTTGGCGTACAATCTTTTCAGCTCATCCGCTCGAATGTTGGTTCCATTATCCGTGAGGATAGAGTGAGGTATTCCAAACCAGTGGATGATATTGGAGCTCACGAAGTCTGTGATAGAACCAGCCTTGACTTCCCTGAGCGGGGCTGCCTCTGTCCACTTTGAAAATAAATCTGTAGCGGTCAAGATGAACTGGTACTGGTGGGCCGTCACCGGCGGGTAAGGCCCTACGACATCCAACCCCCAGACTGCAAAGGGATAAGAATACTTAGTAGTATGGAGAGGCTCCGGTGGCCGATCCACAAAGATAGCATGAAATTGGCACGCATGACATCTCTTGGCATACTCGATGCAGTCGTGGATCATGGAAGGCCAGAAGTATCCCAGCCTCCGAATCTGGTGGGACAACATTGACCCGGCCTGGTGGGCGCCACAGGAACCAGCGTGCACTTCCTGCATGACCTCTGGGATCTCAACTCCTTGAAGACAACATAGGAGATCACCATGAAACCCACGCCTGTAAAGGAGCTGCTCACGGCTGGGACCGCTTTGGAGGGTGAACTGCGGTGCACGGCGCCAGATTCGTTCTCGCTCTGCTCGGTCCATTGGAAGATTGTCGTGCTGGAGATATTCAACCAATGGTGTCCTCTAGTCAGGAACTGTCTCGATCACCATGCCTGAAGCCCCGGGGGGGCCTGACGCAGGGGCACCAGTGGTGAGATGGTTCACTCAGAAGCCGCGATCTCCCTCTGGGATAACAAGAGAAACGAATCTCTGGTGCGCCACGTTGATGATTATGTCATCCTGTTCGGGCTCCGCGAGTGATGCGGCCATGTTGGCCAAAGCATCTGCTCGACTGTTCTGCGATCGAGGAACGTGAACGACATCTGGTCTGGAGGGGAACTTAGCCATTAGATGGAGGGTGCACTCCAGCAACATCATGATTTCCGGCTTCCTGACCGCATAGTCACTGTTAACTTGCTTGATGACTAGCTCAGAGTCCCATTTTACATATAGGTGGGGTACGTTAACCTCCAGAGCCAACTCGATGCCAGTGATGAGGGCATGATATTCTGCCTCATTGTTGGTGCAACCTTCTGACAATAAGAATGAATATGGTATAACGGCTTGCTCCAGGGTGATGAAGATGATACCCAGGCCCACTCTGTTACGCATTGGATCGTCGAGCCTTCTACCGTCAGGGATTAGGGAGGCACCGTCAAAGTGCATCTTCCAGCATGGGGTGGCGTGATCGACTGAGAGGATTGCCTCATCAGGAAAACACAAATCCAGTGGCTGGTCCGCAGAGGTTTGGTGGGCGGTGAAGAAGTCTGCCAACACATGACCTTTGACGACCTTCTGAGGTACGAACCAAATGTCGAACTGCTGGAGGATCACCGCCCAGCATGCCAATCGGCCGGTCAACATTGTCCGGCTCAGGATGTGTTTCAACGGGTTTACCCGAGAGACCAGCTATACCTCGTGGTGCTGCAAGTAGTGCCGCAATTTCTGTATAGCGAATATGAGTTCCAGGAAGCTCTTCTCTATGGGAGAATATCTAATTTCCGCGTCGAGGAGAATGCGACTGAGGTAGTAGAGTCGTTTCTTTGTTCCCTCATTGTTCTTCTGGGCGGGAAGGGCACCGAGGGATCACTCCAGGGCGGTCACGTAAAGGACCAGCGGCCCTCTGGGAACGAGTGGTATCAGGACCGGAGGTTGAAGTAGATACTGCTTGATTTCCTCAAATGTGGTCTGCCACTCTTCGTCCCACCCATAGGCAGCACCTTTCTTCATTAACCGGGAGAAGGGATTACACTTGCCGGCCAGATTCGCAACGAATCGGCGTATGTATGCTAAGTGGCCTAGAACGCCTCGAAGCTCCAGAATATTACTCGAGGGAGGCATCTGACTGATGGATTTGATCTTCTTGGGGTCGATCTCGATACCTAGATACCTAACAATGAAGCCATGAAGCATTCCGGAGGTGACCCTGAAGGCACACCTCAACGGGTTCATCTTCAAGTGGTGAGAATGGAGGAAACCGAACACTGTCTCAAGGTCTTTGAGATGGTCCCGGCACTGATGAGATTTAACCACCAGGTCATCTACGTATCATCCCACTAGTGTCCCGAGGATCGGTTTGAATATGCGGTGCATGGCCTGTTGATAGGTGGCACCCGCATTCTTCAGGCCGAAGGGCATAACCCGATAGCAGAAAGTTCCCTGGGGGGCCCTGAAGGCAGTGAAATCTTCATCCTCGGGGGCCATCTGGATCTAGTTGTACCCGGCGTACCCATCCATGAAGGAGAGGGCTT
Organism: Viscum album; assembly: GCA_963277665.1. NCBI lineage: Eukaryota > Viridiplantae > Streptophyta > Magnoliopsida > Santalales > Viscaceae > Viscum > Viscum album. The sequence goes on from OY728148.1 coordinate 912,911,748, forward strand.
GGAACCCGGTCGTCGTATCGATCAACAACTCTGTCACGGGAAGGGGAAAGTAATCTTTCGAACAATGGCGATTAAGATCACGGAAGTTAATGCAGACCCTGATATGCCCGTTCCTCTTCCTGACGGGCACAATGTTAGCTAGCCACCTGGGGTACTGGACTTCCATGACGAAGTTGGCCTTAATAAGCTTATCAACTTCGGCCTCAACCATGGCACCATGGAAAGGGTGAATTTTCCTGGGAGGCTGCTTGAACCCGCGATGGTTTGCTGGGAGGCCAAGGTGGTGGATGGCTACCTGGAGATCTAGCCCCGACATCTCATCATAACTCCAGGAAAACACATCAATGTGCTATCTGAGGAAGTCTATAAGGCCCCAGCCTTAAACCTTACTTAATCTTGAGTTATTACAAGATTACACATTGAGGATCTTTTTGAGTTTAGAGTTTTAGAGAATTAGATCATAAAACATGCATTACATTCCACATATAAACAAAGTGGATACATAAAGATAGTATTCTTAATTCCCATCAATGGAAACATATTTAAAATAAAACATGGATTATTTAATGACACTTCCTTGACACTATCATTATATCATGTACCTTTCCCTTGACCTGTGAAAAAACATTTTAAAAAAAACAATGGATGAGCATAAAAAGCTCAGTAAGGGATATAAAAATATGGAAAGGAAACATGGGTACATATATACATAAGAATGAGATCATACTTTACCCATAAAAGATAAGTATTTTAACATACCTCATCAAATCAGGAATAAATCATAGAAATCATAAGACATAAAGGTAACTTGAGGCATTCATAACATCCTTACGCAGGGAGTAACCCTCTTGGTTTCTAATGAATATTTATAGTCAAAAATCTGACTTGTATAACCACATATAAAAATTGTTTTAGTAACATAACTCATGTTTGTGTCATTTTTACTTTAACATTAAATAAAAAGTTATTTATGTCATTTCCCAACCAAAGTGGCTCCATGGGGTCCCCAAGTTGACCCATGGATTGTCTTGGTCGGCCATGCCACATAAAATGAGGGTAGGACATGTGTCAAGCTCATCTCATACTATTAAAACATTATTTTTACCGTAAACTACACTAATTACCACTAATCGCGATTAAGAACTTAATAGTTACTATTCACCAAAAAATTATTTTAATCCCATTGAACCAAATTTTAATTCTTAATGACAACCATGTTTGTCGGATTTTTGAAATTCAAAACACAATGATGGCAAAATTTCATTTAAACGGAAAAATCAGTTTTTATAAGTACCACTTAGTGGTTTCACTATTCATCAAAAATTGAAGTTTTTCAGAAAATTACCAAAAATTCACCCTAAGCTATATTTGATATTCCGAATTCAAAAATGATGAATATTTTAGAAAATTCAAATCATATAAGTTACATTAATTAATTTAATAATTAATTCCCGCTTTCATGACAAATAGCGGGTTTTTTTTAAACAATATCTATGAAAAGTTTTGCATTATTTTATGACCAGTTCCAGAGTGAAATTAATCCTAATGACCACCATTGGATTAAATGGTAAAATTATATTCAGATTACACTTTAAGACCAATTAAAAATATAATCTAACCATATAATTAAATTAAAGGAAAAAGTATTTTTGATGTAAAATGCAGTATTTTTCACTATTCATTAAAAAATGAACATTGTCAAAAAAATACCATAAATTTATCCAAAGTAACATTAAATGTCCCAATCATAATGAATATGTTTATTTTGACAAATGTAGATTATAAAATTGGCAAAATATTGATTTAAAAAGGGTTTCCCATCAAAAGGCAGTAAAACAATCTCTTAAGAATATTAGTGTATTCCATGCTTAAGATTGGATTTATTTTCAATTTATTCCTCTAAAACACTATATAATTCATTAATAGACATAGATAAAAATATCTATTATTCATTACTTACTTGGGATGTTACATCCTTCCCCCTTTAGAAAATTTCATCCCCACAATTTATTTACATATCAAATAAATGGGGGTACTTATCCCTCATTGCATTTTCAGATTCCCATGTTGCCTCTTCCATCATGTGGTTTTTCCACAAAACCTTACCTGCTTAATCAACTTATTCCGTAACACTTTCTCCCTATGGTCAAGAATCTGGACCGATTGTTCCTCAAAAGATAGGTTCTCTTCCAGCTGAACAAACTCTGGACTCAAAACATGAGATGGATCTGGAATATACTTTCTCAACATCGAAACGTGAAAAACATTGTGTACCTGAGATAAACACGGAGGTAAAGCCACCCGGTATGTAACTGATCCAACTCTCTCCAGAATTTCATATGGTCCAATAAACCTTGGACTCAGCTTTCCTTTCTTACCAAATCTCATCACACTTTTCCATGGTGAGACTTTGAGAAAAACATGATCACCTACCTCAAAAGTTAGATCCTTCCTCCTGTTGTCTGCATAACTCTTCTGCCTACTCTAAGTTGTTCTCATGTGTTTCTGAATCAGCTGAACTTTTTCTTCCATCTCTTCTACCAATTCTGGTCCCATCAACTTCCTTTCACCCACTTCATCACAGAAAGATGGAATTCGACACCGCTTCCCATATAATTCCTGAAATGGTGCCATCTATATATTGGAATGAAAACTGTTATTATGTGAAAATTCAACCAAAGAATGATGTTAGTCCCAACTTCCGTGATAAACCATCGAACAAGCTCGTAGCATATCCTCCAAGGTCTGAATTTTTCGTTCCGACTGCCCATCTGATTGAGGATAAAAAGTTGTACTAAAATTTAATTTAGTACCCAACGACTTCTGTAGGCCTTTCCAAAAGTTAGAAGTGAACCTGGGATCACGATCAGATACAATGGAGAGAGGATCTCCATGTAACCCGACTATCTCCTTAAGATACAAACGGGAAAGTTGATCTAGGGAATAAGTATCTCGAATTGAAGGAAATGAGCAGATTTGGTCAAGTGATCCACAATAACCCAGATTGCATTATTATCTCGAGATGTCTTCGGTAATCCCTCAACAAAGTCCATGGATATATTCTCCCATTTCCACTCTGGCACTAGTAAAGGCTGAAGCATCCCTTTCGGTAACTGCCACTCTGCTTTAACATGCTGTCAATTCAAACACTTCACAGTAAAATCATCAATATCTTTTTTCATTCTATCCCACCAGTAATACTCCCGCAGATCTCTATACATCTTAGTACTGCCTGGATGAACTGAAAACGGAGAACTATGAGCTTCACATAAAAACTCTCTCTTCAACTGTGTATCACAAGGCACACATAATCTCTTCCCAAATCTCAAAACGCAATCATTATCAATGTTGAATTCAGGCAACTTACCTTTCTGAACCAGCTCTTCCATTTTCTGCAACTCACTGTCTTGCATCTGTTCTTGCTTGATTCTATCTGATTGAGATGATCTCACTGATACCTGAAACAAATCAGAAGAACTTCATGCACAAACAACTTCAATTCCAAAGTTCATCAAATCCTTAACCAAAGGATCACGTTCCAAATGCAACATTGCTAATGAAGCATTACTTTTTCGACTCAAATCATCAACCACTTTATTTTCTTTTCCAGGATGGTAATGAATTGTACAATTATAATCCTTGATTAATTCTAGCCATCTACTTTGTCTCATGTTCAATTCTTTCTGAGTGAATATATACTTTACACTTTTGTGATCGGTATATATTTCACACTTTACTCCATACAAATGATGCCTCCAAATTTTTAAAGAAAAAACAACAACAGCTAATTCCAAATCATGTGTAGGGTAATTTACCTCATGAGTTTTCAACTGTCGTGAAGCATAAGAAATTACCTGATCATTCTGCATTAGGAAGCAACCAAGTCCTTTCAATGAAGAATCACTGTATATAACAAATTCACCATTCCTGGAAGGTAGTTCCAAAACTGGAGCATTCACCAATCTTCTTTTCAATTCCCGAAAACAATCATCACATTCTTTTGTCTAGATAAACTTGACACCCTTCCGAGTTAGCTTAGTCATTGGACTAGATAACCGTGAAAAATTTCTAACAAACCTTCGGTAATAGCCTTCCAAACCAAGGAAGCTACGAATCTTAGATACATTTCTGGGTCTTGGCCAGTCTTCCACAACTTTTGTTTTGCAGGATCAACAGTTATTTCATCTTTATAAACAATGTGACCACGGAAAGATATTTTTTGCAACCAAATCTCACACCTGCTGAATTTCCCATACAATTTCTATTCTTTTAAGGTTTGCAAGATAACCCTTAAATGTCTTTCATGCTCCTCTTTACTTTTAGAAAAAACCAAAATATCATCAATAAAAAAAACCACAAACTCATCCATGAACTCATGGAAAATTATATTCATTAAGTCCATGAATACAACAGGTGCATTGGTTAGACCAAAAGGCATAACTAAAAATTCATAGTGGCCATATCTTGTACGGAACGTGGTCTTCAGAACATCTTCTTCCTTTACCTTCAGCTGATGGTACCCCGATCTCAAGTCAATCTTTGAAAAATACTCAGCTCCCTGGAGCTGATCAAACAAATCATTGATATGAGGCAAAGGATATTTGTTCTTAACAGTGATTTTATTCAAGGCTCTATAATCAATGCAAAGTCTCATCGAACCATCTTTCTTTTTAACAAATAAAACAGGAGCACCCCATGGTGATGTGCTATGTCGAATGAAACCTTTCTTTAATAAATCTTGCAATTGCTCCTTCAACTCTAAAAGTTCAATTTGAGCCATTCGATAAGGGGGTTTTGAAATTGGCTTAGCATCAGGAACTAAGTCAACATTAAACTCAACTTCCTGATCTGGTATTATTCCAAGAAACTCATCAAGAAAAACATCAGGAGACTCATTTACCACTGGCACATCATTAATCTGAACAGTTCCTTTATTTTCAACGATGTGTGCAAGGTAACATTAATTTCCATCATTTACATGTTTCTCGGCCTCTTGATAAGTTATAAACAGTAAGGGTTCATTCTTGTACACAAACTGAAAGTCTTTATGAAATGAAACTTCTTTATCTCTACAGTCAATCTTAGCATGGTAAATAGAGAGCCAATCCTTACCCATGATAACATCAAACTCTACTAGACATAGAACAATAAGGTTTTCAAGTAGGTTCTTTCCACATATAAGGATGGGAAGATTCTTATAAATTCTTTTTGCCTCAACATTCCCCCCATGTGTTTTTACCAAAAGATCAGGAGTCATTTCTTGAGATGGTATTTCCATTTTACTAGAAAAGGTTTCAGAGATGAAAGAATTTGTAGACCCCGAATCAAACAACACACTGGAATAATCTGAAAAAACAATCAAAGTACCTGATACAACTTCATTTGATGGCCCGACATCTGCTGAAGTAGTTGCAAAGGATTTCACCACCCCTTTCTTCTTGTAGTCTAACTGCTTCCCATCACTCAAACTCTTTGTCGGACACTCGTTTGCATAGTGACCCATCTCGTTGCACTTATAACATTTCACTAACTGTAAATAAAATTTGGTCTTACCTGCACCTTGATCCTTTTCAGTGCAATCACGTGCCTTATGTCCCATCTTACCAAATCGGTAGCACTTTCAAGAATTCAGAAGACATTCCCCAGCAGGCCTTTTGCCACTTTTATCACAAACTGGAAACTTAGTTTTCTAAAAATCAGACTTTTTTTGAAGAATTCCTACCTTTCTCCTGCCACCTCGGTCTCTTCTTCTGTTGGTTGTTATAGAACACTTGATCATCGGCAAACTACATTTCTACCTTCTCAGCACATCAAACAATCTTTTCATAACTTTTAAACTCACGAGAAGCTAATTCCCTTCGATATTTTGGATTTAATCCTGAGTAAAAAACAATTGATTTTACTATCAAGGTCACAGAAAAAATTTGGAGCATACCTTTCCAATCGAGTGAAACTTTCTTCATAGGTAGCCAATGCGTCTTCCTCTTGCCTCAATTCCAAGAATTACTTTTCCATCCTAAGTCGAACAACCTTATGAAAATACTTATCAAGAAACATACCTTTGAATTAATCCCAGTCAAGAGCATCAATCTCATCGGCGTCCCTGATATTTTTAACCATAGACCACCAATGATCTGCCACACCATCCAAATGGTAAATAGCACGACTAACCTTTTGATTGTCTGAACACCCCATGACATCAAAAATCTTCTCTAGTGCTTTAATCCACCCTTCAGCTAGCATAGGGTCAGATGATCCTCTGAATGATGGGGGATGTTCCCTCATGAAATGTTCCACCACTGACATGTTCTTCTGTGGTTGATCTGGCTGATCTCATGTATAGATACCACAACCATTTATCGCTTGAGTCAACTGCGCCATTACTGCAACAAACTGTTCAGTTCCAATTCTGACCACCTCAGGATGCTGATTCGGAAGGTATTTTCCTTCTTTATGCCTTCCTAGCACTGCTTCCCTATTTCCTTTGTAGAAAACCATTCTTAACAAACATTTCTTAGATGAAGCAAAATGGTAATCTTCAAATGCTATATCATTTCAAAATAAAATATTTCTGGCTAATCATTTAATTGAATTCTAACTCCTAAAGTTTTCTAAACTGACCTCTGATACCAATTATAAGGCCCCAGCCTTAAACCTTACATAATCTAGAGTTATTACAATATTACACATTGAGGATCTTTTCGGGATTAGAGTTTTAGAGAATTAGATCATAAAAGTTGCATTACATTCAACATATAAACAAAGTGGTTACATAAAGATAGTATTCTTCATTCCCATCAATGGAAACATTTTTAAAATAAAACATGGATTATTTCTTGACACTTCCTTGACACTATCATCATATCATGTCCCTTTCCCTTGACCTGTGAAAAACATTTCAAAAAAAACATGGGATGAGCATAAAAAGCTCAGTAAGGGATATAAAAATATCGAAAGGAAACAGTGGTACATATATACATAATAATGAGACCATACTTTACCCATAAAACATAAGAATTTTAACATACCTCATCAAATCATGAATAAATCATAGAAATCATAAGACATAAAGTCAACTTGAGGAATTCATAACATCCTTACATAGGGAGTAACCCTCTTGGTTACGTTTGGAATACCCATCACAGTATATTCCCTAAATCTCTTCGGAGAAACCTTAACGTTTCACTCCTTCACGTTACCCAATGCATTGGAGTGCTATATCGGGCTCACTCGCACTTATATTATCACGGAACCACCCATCTTCATAATAATGCCCGAGAACCTCAACATAATTGTATCACATAAAACATGAATAAAGGAAACATAACATTTCCACCTTTCAATCACAAGATATCAATACAACACATTGATATAAAAACATTATGAAAACCATTTTCAATACCAAAATAAAAGAAAATTAAAACATGGTATTTATTTTTCTTTTAAAAAAAGGTATGGCTTGTAGAGGAAGCCGAAACTCAAATAACGGTCACGGCGGCGTAGATGTCGTTGTCGCCGCATAAGTACGACAAAAACATTCCCTTTTGTCGTTTAGTAAAACACTTCGTATAAAAAATATTCCTTTTGGATAAAGGTAAAAGTAAAAGGGGTTTATACACCGTATAAAAGAAGGTTGTGTATAAAACAATATATTCCTCAATGAAAGGAGATTGAGATGAAGTCCCATACCTCAGGTCCGACTTGACCCGATCGTTCTTTAATGTCCTTAAAATCGGGTAACTCCCTTTGGTTTGAGCTCAAAGGCTTCCTTGGGAAGACTTCTTCCCAAAGTGAGGCTTCAAGGAGTAAGAGAGGGAAGTGGAGAGACAAAATGGGCAGGTGTTGGCCGAGCCAAAGGCTTTGGGAATGTGGGTAAGGAGGTAGAGGTGGGGGCCTTTTCTAAGAGGAGAGGAGGGGCACTCTTAGAAAGTAAAGATAAGTTACTTTATATTAAAATGAGTTTTGGATTCAAAGGGTCCCACATTGATATAATTTGATGATAAGGTGATAAGGGTTCGAAATACACTCATCCAATTGGTTTTGGCCATGTTTAGGTTTTAGATTTTACATTAACTTTCCATTTTATTTAAATCGTTAAATAATAAGGTAATCGCTGCATCATCATGATGTCATAAATAATTTAATTTATTTAATGTCTAAAAATTATAAAAAAATACTATGATGTAGGAAATAGTTTTATATTTTTAATGAATATTTATAGTAAAAAATCAGACTTGTATAACCCCATATAAAAATTGTTTTAGTAACATAACTCATGTTTGTGTCATTTTTACTTTAACATTAAATAAAAAGTTATTTATGTCATTTCCCAACCAAAGTGGCTCCATGGGGTCCCCAAGATGACCCAGGACTTGTATTGGTCGTCCATGACACATCCAATGAGGGTAGTACATGTGTCAAGCTCATATCATACTATTAAAGCATTATTTTTACCTTAAACTACACTAATTACCACTAATCGCGATTAAGAACATAATAAGTTACTATTCACCAAAAAATTATTTTAATCCCATTGAACCACATTTTACTTCTTAATGACAAACATGTATGTTGGATTTTTGAAATTCAAAACACAATGATGTCAAAATTTCATTTAAACGGAAAAATCAGTTTTTATAAGTACCACTTAGTGGTTTCACTATTCATCAAAAATTGAAGTTTTTCAAAAAATTACAAAAAATTAACCCTAAGATATATTTGATATTCTGAATTCAAAAATGATGTCTATTATAGAAAATTCAAATCATATAAGTTACATTAATTATTTTAATAATTAATTGCCGATGTCATGACAAATAGCGGGGTTTTTTGAAATAATATCTATGAAAAGTTTGGCATTAGTTTATGACAAATTCCAGAGTGAAATTAAACCTAATGACCACCATTGGATTAAATGGTAAAATTATATTCAGATTACACTTTAAGACCAATTAAAAATATAATCTAACCATATAATTAAATTAAATGAAAAAGCAGTTTTGATGTAAAATGCAGTATTTTTCACTATTCATTAAAAAATGAACATTGTCAGAAAAATACCAAAAATTTATCCAATGTAAAATTCAATTTCCCAATCATAATGAATATGTTCATTTTGACAAATATATATTATAAAATTTTTAAAATATTGATTTAAAAAGGGTTTTCCATCAAAAGGCAGTAAAACAATCTTTTAAGAATATTAGTATATTCCAGGCTTAAGATTGGATTTATTTTCATTTTAAGCCTCTAAAACAATATATAATTCATTAATAGACATAGATAAAAATATATATTATTCATTACTTACTTGGTTTGTTACAAAGTCTATGTACTGTTGTCGTTCCTCAGGAGGCATAGCGGCGCTGACCAATGTGGGTCTCGGGTCCACCTCGCTACCGAGGTTCACCTGTACTTGCTCATAAACCGTGGTGGGGACGCCCTCCTAAAAGGCAGGAGGAGCATCTTCCATGTCTTCCTCTCTGCCTGAGGAAAGATCATCCACGGGTGGAGCCGTTTCGGGGCTGCTCGACCCTGATGGGGAGCTGGCACCGGCTTGGGCGGCAGAGGTCATCATGACGGGAGACTCATGCACTGCAGAGATCGTGGTGACGAAGGCGGTCGATCCAATCCCATCCGGCCTTTGGCCCAAGGGTCCACACTTTACGACATCAAAGCAGTGGTGACGTGTTTTCTTGAGCCGGTCGATTCCGGCTTGGCGAAACAGATATGTATGACGTACTGCCGTTGCCATGAGCCCAACGTTCCAATATCGTACATGAGTAGGAGGCTCGGGGATCACCTGATCTTGGTTGGTATAAAAGTACGAGGTGATTTCCCGCTGTTGCTTAGACCCGAAAATATGCCTTCCTCTGGTACCCGAGACAACAAAGCACTCTACCATATCTGGAGTCGTAGCTTCCAACTGATGGATTGGGAAGACATATGCGTCATCCAGACCTGCCCCATGATCACTTGCGACAGTGGTGGGCTCAACCTCACCTGCTAGGGTTTGCTTGTCCTTTCTCTTGTAATAGTCAGCGTCTAGGTAACAAGCTTCACAAGAGGCAAATGGAGACGCATCTCCTTGAAGCACACCCACTCGACCCTTAAGGGAGTATTTGAGGCATTGATGGTATGATGAGGGAACCGCTGCATGAAGATGGATCCATGACCTTCCCATCAATGCGTTTTAGGCAGTGTCCTGAGAGACAACCATGAATTCAGTATTGGAAATTAAGCCGCCAAACTGGGTCTTCAGATGAATCTTGCCGTGTGGAGTTTGCTCAGTCCTGTCGTACCCCTGGATTATGAGGTTGGAGGGAGTTAAATCATCATCGGACAACCCCAGTTTTCACAGTTTCTGAGTTGGGATCAGTTTAATCCCAGAACCCGTATCGAAAAGACATCAATGGACATCCACGCCATTGAACTGGCTGGTGATGTACAACGGGAAAATGTGCCCCTGTATGGGAGGGTCTTCATCTTCACCGGAAAATGAGATTACCGCCTGACATTCGGCGTCCCCAATCACCTCGGTGTGGAATGATTCTGCGGCCGCTACCTCTATTTCATACTGGAGGGGGCTCCTTAGAGCCTCGGCGAGCGCCTCACGCATTTCAGATGACAGACGAAGGGCCTCAAGGATGGAAAACCATGCTGGAATGCCAGCCAGATGCTTCAGGATATCATACTTTTGGGCCAAACGCGAGCTTCTTCTTATAGGAGGTCGCTCTACGATTGGGGGCATGATGGGCCCTGCTGGCGGGACCGGTGACTAACTGGTACTAGGCATGTCCCTCCATTCTCTAGCTGAAGCCCAGGGGGTGGCTGTCATGCCAAGACCGGAAGGCCGTAGTCGGCTAGTGGGAGGGCTGGGCTGGTCGCGACGCAGGCAAGGCGGTTCCGCTAGATCCAGAAACACAAACGGTGGTGGATGTGAACCTTCTGTCACCAGGTGAGGGATCCGCGAGTGCTTCTCTCTGTATCGGGCTTGCTACCTGGTCTCTGTAGCGTGCACGACCTGACTAGAGGTGACGACAATTGTGCCCTGACGATTCACATAGCCACGGCTCCGTCGACACTGGTGACGGCTGGGGACATTGGGGAGGTCCACCTGGCGCTCCTCGTCGTCGGGAACCAAAAAGGGATTTAACAACTCTACGGTGTTAACCGAAGCATACCCCGGGCTCTCGGGGAGGTCCATCCGGTGGTCCTCGTCTTCGGGAGCCAAAATGGAATTTAACAACTCTACGGTGTTAACCGAAGTGTACCCCGGGCTCTCACTCGAGGAGTCATCCACTACCGAACGAGGTCTCAGGGGGATCCCCATCTCCGGGGTCATGAAATCGCCAAGCGTGCGAGAAGATGACGGCAATGTCAGGGCGCGTTATTTCTTCTTGTGTCACCGCCTGCTCTTCTGGGAAGAAGTAGGCTGGGACGACGAAGCCAAAGCGGCGCTCGCAGACTCCGAGGGCTCTGGATAACTGAGGCGGGCATGGATGATGCCATGGGCACGGACGACCGTCCTTCAGGCCATCCAGTCACTATGCTTCCGGGAACCACGGTCGGAAACCTCTTCCCACCCATCCCCATCATCACTAGTGCCATCTGATCCCACGAATACACCTACCACCTCTGCCGGTGCTGGGACCAACCTGACTATGTTGTTCTCATTCTAGTTTTGGAGCCAGTCCTTGAACACATAGCATTGCTGGATGGTGTGTCCTAGGATCCGGTGGTAAGGGTAGTAATTAGGGTGATCAATGAGACACGCCTCTTCTGGCTTCCGGCACTCAGGCAACCGCACGATCCTCTGCTCCAAGGTGCTATGGAAATAACCGAGAATCTGGGCCTCGCCAAACGAGTATGTCTGATTCCTCTTGTCTAGAAAGGGGAATCTTGGGGGACGACCATGGACAGGGGCCAGAGGAGGGGGCCGAGGAGGCGGAGCCTGATTACCTTGCCTAGGTGGTGGCGGAGCGTTACGTGGAGGCGTCTGCCGATTTTGAGGCGGTCGCTGCTGGGCCGGAGGCTGTGGGGGTGGACCCCTATGAGCCTGCTGAGATGGCTTCACCGGAAGCAACTCTAGCTATCTGGGAGCCTCTATCTGGGCCACAGCAGCGGGCTCGGCTCTGGCGGCTCTCCTTGCAGAGATAGGAGGCAGCGGGCGTACCTAACTCGCCTGTTGCAAGGCTTTTTTGAGGCGCTGAGTCTTGTTCGAGAAGTCCCAGAACCCCCCGGGTAATTCTGTATGATCAGAGAAGGAACCAACTCTTCCTTGTCGTTCCCTACAGACATCGTCATTAATTGCTCCTGATTCAGCGGCATGTCAAGGGACTATGTGAGCCCCTTCCACCGGGCGACGAAGTCCGCGACTCGCTCGTCGGGTCATTGCTTGCACCTGAAGAGGTCTACAATATTCGTCTTCCGGGTTGTGGAACTAAACTGGTAGAGGAATTTCCTACGAAGGTCCTCCTAGCTAGTCACCGATCCAATAGGTAGCTGGAAGTTCCAGACGAATGCCGGTCCTTCTAGTGTCTGAACAAAGCACCAGAGCTTGGAAGCCTCCTCCTGCACCGGAGTCCCTAACATAGGCCCCCCATATCGAGTTGAAGTGGTAAAAATGTTGTGGCGGGTCTCCGGTCCCGTTAAAGGGGGGAAAAGTGGGGTTCTCGAATCCTGGCGGAGCCGGCATGTCATCCACCCACGCTGGGTACGGCTTGCCATCTGGCGGGATTGCCACCTGTCGAGTTTCCAGGGCCTCCAAGCGAGCGATGAGTACTTCCATCAGATCATATGGATGCGGATTCCTTTCCTGATGGGGATCTCTAACCACAAGCACGTTTCCAGGCTCTTCGATACGGTAGTCGCGCTCAGCGGCTTGCGGGGCAGCTGGCGGAGCGACTCTTGGAGCGGCGGGAGGAAACTGAGATGGGTCCCCCAGGTTGTCTTGCCGCTCAGGAGGGTTCGGTGAAACATATCGCTCCCTCTTGCCATGGGTTCCTGTATCTCCCCTGTCGGTGAACACGAAACGGTCACGGTTTCCCGGGCGATTCTCAGCAAGGGGTAGATGATCCTGCCCCTCATGTCCTGGTCTAGAAGCACCGTAGTCAAGTCGCCGCTCTGCAATGAGTTCGTCCAAGAGCTCATCAACCAGCCTCTTTTGCTCCGCTAGCTGTTGGCGCATCGTGACCTTCTCGGGATATTCCTATACCTTCTGCACTGAGGCAGATGGGTCAGCGAGTTTGACAGACCCAACGTGCTCTTTACCCTTGTCGATGTTTCGGCCTAGTGTCAGTGACACCGTGTGTACATTAAGACCTAAGAGGATCCACTGTTGGCGATTAATCCTCCCATATGGGTCCAGTAGAGGCCTATCCTCGGGGGGTGAGTCCCCGTGAAGGGGCTCCACAATGTTTCCCTCATTTGAATGGTCATCCATGTTTACTGCGACTGCTCTTGGTGACGTTTCCTCAGGGCCGCCCAGTGGATCGAGCTGTTGGCGGATCGCACAGAAGAGGAGAGCAGCGTACTGCCCCCATCTGCGGACGTGTGCGTGGGGGGTAACTTCCTCAATAACTCTGCGGAGTACTTGTAAACTCTGGACGCATTGTTTCTGGAGGGCCTCATGGTGGTCCACCTAATCGGGGTGCCGGACCGCGGGGAGTGCTGGTAGGTCGACCCAGCGACACTGCTCACCGATATCCTCGAGATGCGCTTGGCTCCCGGGATAAGGCGCTAGCTGATGACGGAGGCGGGAGTGAGTCACCCGAAGAGTCTGGCAGAAGCATTCAAACTCTCCCAGGGTGAGTGACTCCGGCACATCAAAATCTGATTCTGCGACCGGCAAAAACTTCTCAGGGAAGTGGCCCACTGCAAGAATGGTGCAGAAGCTCCACGGCTCCGGTTCGGGGTCTGGAACCTGCCGCCCTTGCTCTTCCACCGAGGAAAGTCGGGGAATTTGCAATGGCCTCGAGGCAGGCTACCGGGGCGGTGGGCCGATCGTCGGGGAATACGGCGAACAGGCCGATTGGCTGCCAATCCCTGGGTCATCCTCTAGGGGTTGCAGTGCCCTGGCTGCCACGTCATGATAGGATGAGTCATCGAATGGGCCTCCTTTCACAGCGTCGGTGCTCGCCAAGGGTGTATCACCTCGCGATTCCTCTGTCGGTCCCCAGAAAAGTTCCTCACCCCCCCTAACAGGTGCCGGAGGTGCTTCCGAGGAGGCCAGTGGAAACTGCGGGCTTGACCCTTGGTGGTACACCAAGTCCTCGTCCTCCAGGATATACCATCAAAGGCAGGAGGGAATCATATAGATCTCTCATTCGGGGATTACGAGAATGACGCGCCGCGTCCCCATACCTGCCCTAAACTCGAAGGGTTGGGGGGAGGTTCCATTGTCGGGTCGTACTCTACCTCAGAATCTGAAAAACGGACTGGTCTAATTTCTGTCCGGAATCCCCTGAAATTCCTCCCATGGTGACGATGCTCGGCCTTCCTGCCCCTGGGTAGCTCCTCAGGGTAGGGACAGTTTCCGTCATAGGGTCCCCTAACCACAATAGAGTTGGGGCAGAGGGGACCGAGGGCCGGGGTGGGAGAAGCACTGGGACAGATGTCGAAAGGGATATGGGGAGGATCTCCATGTGAGTGGGAGACTAGATACACATCGGCTCCATGCTCGCGGCCAGAAGTAGGGGGAGTGACCTCATACCCCATTTAGCGGGCACTGGAAGGAGTCATACCCGGAGCATAGCTGCCGCGAAGAAGCTTTAGGCTTTCCAGATTTGTGGCACGGAATGAGCCTTCATGGTGAGCGGCACTACCGCGGATTGGTCCACAGTGGCCATTGCCAGTGTCCGCGACCGAGAGATTTGACCCAACATGCCTGCAGGGCGGTCGAGGTTTCAATCCCAGTCGGGCATGCGGTTGCCCCTGCTCAACGTGTGCGGGGATCTAGTAACATGAGTCAGTAGTGGCTCGGGCCACAGTGGTTGCTGATGTTGATGCCTCAGGACGGGAATTATCTCCTGCTTGCGCCCGACGCTGGCGTCGAGTTGGACGGGCCAGAACCGGCGGTTCAGGCTTGATGATTGCCTGTTCTTCAGCTCGGGGAGTCGGGCAGTGTCGTCGACGCAGCCGTGCGGGGGTTCCTACCGTTAACCGTCGGGATGGATCGCCGATCAGGTGGACCTGGACATCCCCCACCTCATTTGCATAGGGGAGGGATGTGTCAAGGCGCTCTGGGGATAGACTCCCGAAGCGGTTGAACGTCGCGTGGGGAGTGGGGGCTCCCTGCGCGGACCTCGAGGGTGGCGATGGTGGTGAGGCGTAGCTGCCTCTAGATCCAAACGGGCCATGCCCCTGGTGGGGATGACCCCTTCCTCGTCATACCTACGAACCAGGTCATTGATCACCCTCCGATGGATGACTTCTGACGGGGAGAGGGGGTGAAAGCGCCCGACTGCTACGGCGGTCGAAGTCGGAGCGGTCGTGAAATGGGCGGGACCGCGCGGGGTAGCCGCGTCGGTACTTCCCCTGCCCCTGCGCAGGTGGGCAGGTGGCGATCGAGCTCCGAATTCAGTGATCTGATTCCTGGAAGCAGGGAGATGAACCCATTAGAATCAACAGGAAGAGTGATCAACGACCAAGTCCCAGTGTCACTCCGTCTTCCATGGTCAGCAAGAGGGGTCCACGCTGGCGGCGTTACAGAACAGAGTAGTCAACGTCCTGACGGCCTCGACCCCTGGTGGGTTCACGTCCCGGTGAGGGTGACCCGGACCTGGTGACATGTTATTCTTTCGACACACCGATGGCTACCATTCTCCATATGGAGGAGAAGAGCTTCACATCGGGTTCACCATTTTTGTTGCTCTGATGCTTTTTCCAGGGTGCGCACATCCGTCTATGGGGAGGACGCACTGCTTGTTACCCCGCATTCTCGCTTTCCAAAGGCCCAAAGGCGGGCGACATCCGTTCCTTGTTCAGGGATGTCTGCTCCTTGATCGAAACCGGGATGATGGGATGTCTGTTCTTCCTTCCGTGGATTCCTCCTCAGAGCTCATCACCTAGTCCGTGTCTCCCTCATAGATTTAAGACGGGTTCGTGAAGCTTATTCTCGGTGCCATATCTACATGGACCCCAGTTAATTACACTGCTTCCATCAAGACGCTCCAAGGGGTCTTGTCGGGGCAGCAACCTTCGTTGAGGAGAATGGTCATGTTGGGGTGTCATTGGCATGTCTGTCTTCGGTCCCTCATCACAGGGCTTCTCGAGGGCGTGGAAGCCCGAGGCATCCTACATCGAACGCGGGGAATTTGTACCATCTTCGGTTTTCTTCATATTCCCATGTTTAACAAGGGGTATGTCGCCAGTTTATCGTCTTGCGTAGACGGATCGGGTCGAAGGGCCCCTAGGGGGGAAGAACGATGTTGGGGCCAACACGTGGGCGACTTCCCGGATGCTATGGAGTGGGATGGGGTGGCATGATCCCACCGGGTTGTGGCGGCCCAGGTAAGGATAAGGATGGATGGTTGAGTGAGACATATGTCTTATGCTCTGGGGAGGCCCCAGAGGAGGAATACAGTTTAACATCATGCGGGATGAGGGCTTACAGTTTAACGTCATGCAGGATGAGGGCATGTGGGGCTTACGCTCTGAGGCGGCTCATTGTGGGTATGGGGATTACGCTCTGAGGCGGCCCATAGTGGGTAGTGAACTGACGTGAAGAGGTCGGAATGACTGGGTGGTGGGCTTGAACCTCGTGGAGGATTCTTACGTACCATGCGTTAGCACGGATCAAAGTCCATGTAGTTCGCTAGGATGGGGCTTACGCTCTAGGGTGGCCCATGGTGGGTATGTCATGGTTGATGTGCGCTCTAAGCCCACGCGAGTCATTCTCGGTGTGGGAAACAAGAGGCAGCAGGGACCAGACGATCACGTTGTGAAGGGTGCGTCTGTGAGAAGCGGAATGGGGCTTACGCGTTGAGCGGCCCAAAGAGGAAACGTGGGCTGATACGTGGTTAGCGGACCTTGGGGTCGGGGCATACTTCTGGGTGGAGGCCCGTGGTGCGATGAAGCGCAGTGGAAAAGGATTCCGCTAGCCTTGGCAGGGGGGGGGGGGAGTATAGAGATGCATGGGTGCAGTCATCCGCAAGAAAGGCTAGGGGATTACGCTCTGGGGCGGCCCTTCCCCCGTGGACAAACGCCGCTCCGACAAGGAGGATCGCATTCCATGTGAGGAAGAGTCCATTCCCATGGAGACTAGTGGCATAAAAATTGTCCGAGCTGGGGGGACCCTGCGTGCGAAGAACAGGGTCAGACCACAGTTTAACGTCTTGTGTTAAGGACGAGGTGCTTAGTAGTTTAACGTCCTGTAGCTTGGACGAGGTGGGTATGCTCCAAACCCCTAGGGCTTACATGCCCAACACCCTCTACCCCTTGTGGGAGGGAAGGCATCGACATGGCCGTGGTGAAGGGGGGCTGCATGGCAAACCACCGGGGTGTCCACGTTAGTGTGGCTATGCGAAGAAGAAATAGTCATTAGCGTGCCTATGCAGAGAAGCATAAGGCAAAGCAACACAATGGGAAACACGGCCCAAGGGGCCTTGAGGTTACTTTTTACGAGCCTGGAAGGCCGTACGGGAAAACAACACATGGCGCGCATGCCCGGCAGGGGAGACATCAGGTGCCTGTGCAGGGGGCAGCCAAGGGGCATCAAGGTGAGAGGTCCTGGGATTTGCACGCAAAAGGGAAGGTTTGCGCGCAAAACACTGGGACGACACACAATTGGAGCAAATGGAATTGCGCGCGAAGAGGGAATTACACGCAGGGTTTTGTGTGCAAGGCAGGGTATTGTGTGCACGGGATGTGGATCATGCGCAAGGCTGCAACCCGGGGGAGGGGGAAAATTCACTGAAGCCGGTGGAGTTTCATGCAAAGGTGAACTATGGGGCAAGGTTGCGCGAAATGAGGGATTACCTGGATGTCATCTTGCGCACGGGGGGGGCCGAATTGCGTGCACGAGAGTCGCTTCGGATTCCTTAACCCCCAAACCGTTTGGGGTCACCTTCTATTTATAGGTGACCTCCGGTGCGGAATCCAGGCGACGCGCAAAATTATTGCGCGAAAGGGACAGCGGTGCAAAAACATCAACTGCATGGGATGCATGCGTGAAATTATTACGCGCCGGAGAAGGGGATTTCCGTGAATCCCGGATGCCTTTCGCGCGGGACATCTTTTTTCGCGTGCCTCACCCAATTTTTCGTGCACCACTTCCTGGGCCTCCGGATCGGGCCTCTGATTCCGAATATGACTTCGCTTCGTCATTTCGAAACTTCCTCCGAGAGTTACAGACTTTTTTCGGCGTCAAAATTCATCTTGATAGTATTTATTATGTTAATTGATAGGGAAATTTTTTTACATTAAATATATTTGTTTCAATATGAATGTATATGTTTATTATGTTCCCCCCCCATTCATATGAGGAATTAATTGGATTGGTAAGTGTTAGGCATGGCCCAATATTTCCCTATGAGGTATCAAATGGACTCATGAGACAAACTAAAAAAATATTATCCAAGGCCTTACCAATTTATGTAGTATTATTTGATGAGGCCTTCGTGGACTGTTTATGAATGAATTAAATGTTAATTTCCACATTATGATATTAGATATTTATAACCAATACCATTATTCCACTAGTAGAATATACATGTATCTATCTCAGTTGATTATTTTGATGGAATTATTTAATCATATTTTATTCCTAACACATTGTGATCAATATTATGTTTTAATGGAATGTGTTTTTAGTTATTCACTGTACCATATTGTTTATGATTATTTATATTATACCACATTGTATGCTTCCCTTTACTGGGCATCGAAGCTCATCCCTTTCTTATCTGTTAGTTTTCCCTAGATTCCATGATGTATATTATGATTATCATTTAGGGATAATCATGTAAAATATGGGTACATAGAATTGAGTTATAATGTTGCATTTAATTTTAATTTTTAATTTAATAAATATTTTTGAATCTAGTTTTCCAAAACTAATAAACTATTCATGTATTTGTCATGTGATTTCCTTTTTAATTATTCCATTGTAATAATGTAAGGCTCCAAATCTATGATACTAGGTTCGGGGTATTTAAATTTTGTATCAAATGATGTTAATAGAAAATTTAAAACCTACATTTAGGAAACATAAAAAATGTAAATATAACCCTATAACTAATGTGCAGAATATTAGCAACGTAATAAGCATCATATTTCAACAGTAGTTGTGCCTAAATTTCTAATTTAAATATTTTTAATAAATTTATTATATTATAAATTATGATTCTCAATGTTATGATCTAATCATGTGTTTTTCATTATATAAAAATGGAACCGAGTGAAGGGAATGTAAACTATATCTACCAATATATTCATTTCTGGACATTCATCCTCTTAATGTTAATGATGTTGGCAATTTAGATACAATTGGATATGAAAAACTTATAACTATACTCAGAAAATTGATAGATTCTATGGGAACTAAACATACCCATATGGAGTATCCCAATCCACAACCAAGCGCACCGATGTCATACAAATTCATGAGACAACAAGCACCATTACTCAATGGGACTACTAACCCATTTTTAGCTATGAAAGGGATAATTTTCGTAGAGAAGATATCACTTTCTCTGTGGTTCATTCAAATAGAGATGGTTATTAGGGTTGTTTATCAATTCTAAAGGGATGTGGATTAATGGTGGTAATTAATTCAATAAAAGTGGAAGAAAAAATTGAAAAAATTGAATGAAAGGATTTGATGGAAACTATATTGGAAAACTATTTCCCTCGTGAACGTTGAGAAAATATAGAGAGAAAATTATTGAGTCTAATAAATAATGAGGATGAAAATGTTGTTATGTATAAAGCCAACATTACATGGTCTACATGTCATGCTTCTTACTACATATGTAATCCATGGACAAAGATTTACCATTTCAATATTGGTATCAATCATATTATATGAATGTAAACACTCTATCATACATTCTCATCAAATAAGAACATAGTCTCATGTGCCATGAACTTGGATAAATAATTTTCCAAGCCTAACAGATTATTATGGAATAATGATAATAAGATGTATATTGGGTACTCATGAAATAGAAAGAAGGAATAAATAATTAATGGAAGAACATAATTTCAATAATACAATAAATATGCAAGAAAAAATCATGCATAATCCCTATTATTAATGCTATATTGTTATAAGTGTGTAGAAAAAGGAATCTAGGCCCATCATTGTTAGGTAATGAACGAAATTTTCACTATGTAATGATTCAGTTGTAATGTGATTAGACACTATGCACATGAGTATCATAAATGTCAAGGGAAAATTCCTAAAAAATATAATGGGTCAAGTCCATGTTTATCGAATCACAATAACATTTTTTGATGTTCATAATTAAGTGGTGGAAGGAACATTAACAATCTCCAAAAATTTATCTAATGATTAATTTTATTATGGATCACGACATTCTTTTATATCTTCTATGTTTTCTATAAAATTAAATGATTCCAATCAACTTTAACAAGGAAATATTCAATAAAAAACCTATTGGAAACCTTATTCAAACAACGATGTGTCAAGAAGTTCATATTATGCACATAAACATTCTCCATTATTTTATTTTATTATCATACAAATGGGTGATTTTGTTAAAATAATTTGTATGGAGTATAATTTTAAATATAATGAAAAAAATCATTGTAAAGGGAATGAAATTATGATTTGTGATGAAGATATGTAAATTCTCATCCTTATAGGGGAGACTTCATCATCTGATTCATATCATAATCCACCTATAGTAGTTACTAAAAATGGTATTCATTGAGAATGACAAATCCTAATTATGAGAAAGTTGATCATTAAATTGAGGATGTTCCTATTGAATAATGATAAATTTATTTATTTATATCTGATTTATCTAAACAGTCCCTATAGTAGGAAATTATGTTTTATATTAGTTAAATACATTATGTAAGCTTTATTTCGAAGTATACATATAGAATGGACATGGTTTAGCAAATAGAGTCAAAGTGGAAACTAGAGGAAATTTATTATAAGGTATTTAGATGCAGTACTATTTCAGCTTAGGTAGATCATGTTATTTCATTAAGAAGAAAGATGGATTTATAATGTTTATCTCTGAAAATAGGGATAGAAATGTTATTACGATGAAGAAAACTGATATCCTACCTCGCATTAATGACTTATTTGACAAAATTCAAGGAGAATATGTTTTTTGACGATTTATCATTTTTCTAGATATCATCAATTGCATGTGAAGAAGGAATATTTTCCAAAGATATTATTTCGAACAAGTTATGGACATTACATTTTTACAGTAATGCCATTTAGACATGAAAATACAACCTATATTTTTATGCTTTTAATGAACATATTATTCATCAAATATCATGATTATTTTTATGTGGTATTTATTGTTGATGTCACATCGTACTCTAAAATCTACGAGGACCATGATAAACACATAAAAATTGTTTTGGAGACTCTTATAAGAAAATAGTTATATGGGATGTTTATAATGTGTGAATTCATGATTCAAATAGTTTCCTTTCATGGACATATTTTCTCCAAGGATGGAATATCAGTTCATCCGATGAAGAAAAAGGAAATATAAAAATGATATATACCAACAGACATAACTGAAGTATGTAGTTTCATTGGATTAGCATGTTCTTATCAATGTTTCAATTATAATTTTTTCCCAATTGGCTATCCCTTTAACCATGGTTTATTTAAATGGGATAAGATTTTTTGGACAAGGGAATGCAAGTAATTCGTTGAGGAATTGAAAAAGTGATTATTGAGTGCTCTAATTTAGAAAATACCACCAGTGAATAGTGGATTTTTGATTCATAGTGATTCATCAAATAATAAAATTTATTTTTTCCTTATAAATAATTATATAGTTATTATAAATGCACCAAGAAAGTTTAAAACCCAGGAAAAGAACAATTCAAATAATGATATTTAGTTTATTTTTGTAATATTTTCTCTCAAGAGACAGATATTGAGACACTATCTCTATGTTAATTGATGGGATATATATACAAATCAAAATATTTAGATATATATCATATCATATAAAGAACTCAATATGAGGAAAAGGATATGGATTGAGAAACATAAGGATTATGATTGTTTATTAAAATACCACCTTGGGAAGGAAAATAAGGAATTGAATGCATTAAAGAGAAAGGATCATTTATTTTTGAACAAAATGACGATTGGGAAGGATCCTATGTACACAGATATAGTAATTATAGATGATAGAATTATCAAAGAATGTGATATGTCACTAATTTTTCAAATGGTTTCAAAACCATGTTTATTGAAAATGATTACAAGGTATTAGTTTGATTATGAAAACATTAAAAAGAAAACTAAACCTATGAATAATGATAAAATGGTAGATTTCATATATGATGATGGAATCATTAAATTTAGGAAGAGGCTTTGTGTTCTATCTATACCTGACCTAAAAAAGAGAAATATTGATTAATTTTTCTAGCATGTATTTCATTATAAATCTAGATAGGAGTAATATGTATAGAGATTTTAAGAAACCACTTTTGTGGGGAATTATGAAGTAGGTAATTTTAGATTATCAATCTAGTGTTTATTTTCTAAAAAGGTGATGGTTGAAAGAAAAAATCCTAAAGGAGTCATTAAAATTCTACCTATTCTTACATGGAAATGCGATCACATTACTATGGATGTTTTACTGGATTATTAGAGACACCCTGAAAGAATTATTAAAAATGGGTAATTATAGATTAACTTACCATGTGTATTTATTTCCTCACTATAAAAGAAATTCTTTTACATGACCAGATTGCATGTTTAATAACCTGAAATGTTATAAATTATAAAGCCTTTGTAATTTATCTTCATGTCATACTACGAAATACTGTTATATAAAACATATTTAATTCTATTTTCATATTATATTGTATCAAGTTTTAATTACCTTTAATAATGATTACCACTAATATTATTGTAATATAATAGTGATCACATTAATAGTGTAAATATATTATTTTAGAAAATATATTTTACATAGTCAATGGATGTGATGGAATCAACTAGTACGATCATACCCAATGAAGCCCATTTATCGGAGATATATATTGAGATAAAATCCCTAGGATTTTCCGTAGACCAAAAGAATTATGGGATCCAACAACATAATAATGAGATAAAATATTTAAGGGGGGAGGTGAAGCCCATCGAGATCACATCTCAACCCATGTTTGCAAGGCAACCTCGTGAAATTATTCTAGTCATGCACCATAACCATCAAGATTTTTTTTGTATTAAAGGGATATATATCAAGAATGTATTAATATGATTATGTAAATTATTTGTTATTGATTAATAATTATTATTAAATACTATTATTTTTCATTTATTAATGATTTTGACTTCGATACAATGAAATAAAATTATAATTTTAGGTAATATTCAGAATGAAATTATAATTTGTTTTGATAAATTAATGGTTTTTTTATATAAATAATATTTTAATAAAATATTCTATTAAATAATTTTTTGAAAAAAATTATCCTATTGATTTTTATCAAGACAAATATAATTTTTATAATTGCTAAAAAATATATATTGTAAAAATATCCATCATTTTTCAATAAATGTTGATTCTTATATTGAAAGTAAATATGTTTATATTTAGAAAACTATTTTGATAATATGAATATTATTTTTGTAAACATAATGTTTAAATTATCCAAAGGTGAAATGTTCATAATTTTCATAGAATGGTGAATTTTGAAGTAAAAACTAAATACGATATAAATGTACAGTTTATATTATGACATCATAATGAAGCAAAAGTAACGTAATAAATACTATAAAGGGAATCCCCAAAAAAATAATTTTTTCTAATTAAAATAATTTTATATTATGTTTATTTGATTAATTTTATAAATCCATTATGAATCCTCCAAAACCATTAATATATTTGAAGTCTGTAAAATCATTGCATTAGGAGTTTGAATCAATTTTACTTTAACAAGGGTATTATTTTATTAATTTAGTCCCTTTACCTAACAAAATAATAAAAATCACACCCATTATAGAGAAACCATGGGATAAATGATGGGTGTTTTTTCGTTTATTTTATTATATAGTGTCCAAAACCTTTGTTTGAGAAATATTTATTAAATACACACTCATTTTCTATATAAACACACCCAAGAACTCCATTATATTCACTAAATATCCATTTATAATATCCTTACTCTGACCACCACTATTAATTGTCCTTCCATGGTTCCCCCATGCTCTCAATAATTTCCTCCCAAGCATTTGGAGTCACTCACACAATTATGGGATCCCCACCACCTATTATGTATTATATTTTCATTATATTATTTTGATATATATTTACATTTCCTAATATTGGGAAATATAAATAAATTTCCCTTTTACTAAGTATTTTATTTACAAATTATTATATACTGCTTTATCTTATCATCCCATTTTATGAATTTTTAAGCAACTCAATTATGCTGCCAAAAATTTTCCACTTTATCATTGATAATTATTTTCTTCTGTGAATGCAATACCCATTTAATATCTTGGGTGTTCACCTTATTATACTTATACCTAAGTTATTTGAGCTATAAATGAATATATTTCACAATACTTAGTCTTGGAATAAAATTTTATAATTAATGAATACATGTTATATGATATATGTGACACACTTAATCAAGAAAATTAAATGAAAGTTATGGGTGAACCCAAAATTAAATAGATTCCAACTTCATTAAATATATTTACATTCATAAAAAATCACAATTGAATTGTGTGTGATCCCAATTCTTTTATAGGAATTTTTCCATCATGATTTCATGGTAGTTACCCTTGACCTATTCTTATAATGTATTGTTTTATATTGTTTCTACATTTACCATGTTTCCTATAGCGACCCTTTCATTTCATAAATAGATATTTTTAAATGTTGTGGAATAAATAAAACATTTTTAAAAAAGTTACCCAAAGACCATATTGGTTTAGTAACTTAGGAAGCATGGAACAAAAATTTTCTAGCTCGGTGAAATATCTTCAATGTTTCCCATAATGATCTCCCACCTTACAAATTATAACTAAAAATCTTTATTCATTACATAGGGAAAAGGAAACATAAGAAAGGGATGGTCTCTAATGTTCATTAATGGAAAAGAGAGTAATTTAATATTCATATCATGAACAAAAGGATAAAAAATGTGATCATGATCTTTAAAATGTCATACTTGAAATATCAAAGATCATAAACCTAAATCGTGGAATAATGTTTTTTGTTCATAATTCATGAATCACATGGAAATAAAAAGTATATGTCATGAAATATTAGCATTGGAATAAGACATTTAACAGTGGAATACACATAAATTTATAAAATGATGAACATTTATAAGTTGAACAGGGATCACATATTATGTTAAGATATTAGATCAATCCATCTCATATACTGGAGGACTTGAATCCATGTCCCGCATATAGTAGTAAAAAATCAATCAGTTTCACTCATAACATTGTTAACATGCAATTAGGTTCCCACATAAATTTGATAACATATAATAACTTTCACTCTTAAGATTGTAAAAATGTAATCATGTTCACACATAAACATATGATAATGGAACTAGGTCTATGAATAACATTGTGAACATGAAATCAGGTTCACACATACCATGTATAATAATGATCCATCTATCACTACTCAATGTAATGGATGGATATATAGGTCCCACCTATATCATAATAAAATCATTTGTTCATGTTCCATAATATAATAAATCCCTCATCATATAATGAACCATAAAATGAAGTCGATTTCATTAATATTTTATCATGTCATAACCGTTGTAAAATAGATTGGTTTCATTGTCATTTAAACAAATCATAAACCATGAAAATAATTTGGTTTTATAAACATATAAACCATGAAAGAGAAAAAAATTTCATAAGCATATAACCCATGAATGAGAAATGGGTTCATAAACATAATTCCATCATAACATAAACCCTTTACTAAATCAAATGAATAGAACCTATGGATCATTTTCCTAAAAGATATTGTGTAAGATAAAACGTTTTAATCTTATATGAATAATAAATTTGGAATCATATTTTAAAACATTTCTTAAGGAAAATATATCTTATTCTATGAAAAAATATATTTAAAACATAAAATCGTTTTGATATATAGTTTCATGAAAAAATAAATAGAATATTTTAAATAAATAATTTAAAATTTTTAGGAAACAATTTTTCAAGAATACATATAAAGAGATCTTATAAATGTTTTAATAACCACTTATTTTAAATTCCTTCAAAACATGAAAAGAAAGCTTGAAAATCATTTTAAACTCATTTTACATGAACTTTTATAAAAAAATTGAAACTATTTTCCTTGAAAAATAATATTAAAACCAATAAATTAGAAAAAAAATAATTTCATTGAAAATTAATTTTGAAAACATTGTACTAAAAATTATCCTATTAAAGATACAAATGATTCTATACAAAAATAAAGGAAGGTAAATTCATTGATGTCATACGAGGTAATATGAACATTCATTTTTAACCATAAAAGGTTAGAAAAATCCATTATATAGAAAGTGACAAGAGGGTTTCATTGAAACCAATTGTAAAAGATATATAAGTACATAAAATGGAATGTATGAAATGAAAATAGTCGGCCATATATACGCATCAATGCTATATCTGTTTAATTTTCATATTAATGGAAGAAATGTAAAAGATAAATATATATATATATATATAATTATTATAGTGGATATAGTTTATCCTATATATCATATATATTAATTAATAACATCCTTAATACATTCAATGTAAAATATGAAGGAATAATATAGCTTTGAGGGGTGGTAGTCCACACTTCCTCAATGAAATTATCAAATTTACAAAAAATATAGTAATTTATAAATATATGTGTTTTAAAAGGATTAAAAAATAGAAATACATAATAAATATAGTATATAACATATATAAATATAGTTTCCATCATAATTTCCACCATAAGAGGTGGTAATGAAAAACTAGCAATCATCATTTTTTGATGTGGTAGTTCGTTGTACTCATAAATAGTATGTTCGTTACCCATTATATGAAGGTGTGAGTAAGTGCAGTTAAAAACATATTATAAAAAGTCAACTTATAATGAATATACTATTTTTTCAAACAATCATGGAATAAATAGTGTGGTGTGATGGAGAATGAAAATAAATGAATGGAGTTTGAGAGAAGATGCTACCTCTTAATTGGGAAAATATTTTTGGCCTTTACCAATGAAATTCATTGGAAGGATTTAATAAAATTGGATTTTTAAAGGAGGAATGGAGGGATTTTTAGATATATTTGTGTATCTCTCGATCATGTCAATGATGCTTGAGAATTTTGGGGATGTCGGAGTAAGGGATGACTTTTTGTAGTGGAGGAGGGGGGACACTCATGTAAATATTTTGAAATGGGAATTCCACCCTCATTTTCCCATGTAACGGGGACAAAATAGCAATTCATAGTATATCAATGTTGTTATAAGGTCAAAATATTTCTATTCAATGGATTTGAGAAAATTTTATAAGTCACTTATGCCCTTAAATTTAACGTTTAATCCTTTGATACGAATAATTTTTCCTTAATTGATATAATTCATTTTAATTACATTCACTAATATTTTTTGTAAAAAATAAGTTGAACTTATTAGACATTTTAAATAATGATTATTTTTTATATGGAATTATTTTTTTCATAATCATATTAAATAAGTGTCATAAATTAAAATAAATTTAATCATGTAGTTGGGTCCAGAATGCGGGTTTTTAATGTTAAAACATTCAATAGATTTATTTGTTTTCATATACTATTTCATTTTAAAATTCTCTCCAAGGAACAAAATTGTGTTAATAAATAAATATATTTTTTAATTATACATTTAAATATATTTAAAATATAATTTATCATTACTAATGGATTAGATGAAAAATTAGTTTTGAATTAAAATTCGGTATTTTTTACTATTTATTAAAAATTAAACCTTACAGAAATTACCCAAACATTATCCTAACTTTATATTTACCTTTTTATTCCAAATATGAATTTTATTTTGACATATAACAATATATAAATCTTCAATAATTTGTATTTAAAATCGGGTTGACAATAAAATTCGATAAATTACCATAATTAAATTATATGGTTTTAAGAATAAGATAGGGTTTGTTATTATCTTATATCTATAAATATATTGAATGACTATAATTTATTTAACATATAACACATAAATGTAACTAATTCCATTAACATTTAGTAATTAATTTAACTTATTAATATAAATCATCTTTTCACATTAAAATTGTCTTTTATAAAATCATTCCCTTTTAAATCATATAGTTCCTATAAAATTTTCTAATTAAAAGGTAACCAATGAACTCAACTATATAACTTCATATGTTAATTAATAAATAAATATTCAATCTAATTTCCATGTTATATACTATAAAAATAGAATTTTAATAATGAATTATTGTTTTTTAATGCACAGTCTAGCATGTTAGACAAATTATCAAGGAATGTTAATCATGAATGTAATGTAATATAAACTCAGTTTTTTCTATATAGAAAGCTAAAAATTTTCTTTCATATAGTTCTTGATTATCTTTCTGTAGAATATAATGAGATCCATGTAGATTAATTTAATATAAAATAACATATTTTTAGTGTTTTGTGAAATAAAAATAACAAAATGATTAAATTAATTTGAAAACAATATTTCAAAACATTTCAAGGTGTTACATTATATTACCTAAAAATGAAATTATCCCTTGAAATTTTTCTATGTTATAAATGGTTTAATACATGATAGTTCCTCTCATAGAAACCCTCATCGTAAATATGAATACTAAGACTACCTTTAAAAAATTAATGATGGAAATATAACGATTACCTAATGTAACTCATAACTAGATTCCCACAAAGGACAACATTGATGGGATGTAAAAAACATGAAAATTGAATGGAAAATTAAAAATCATGTTCTGATGTAGATCGATAGAAAAACATGTTCAGGTAAAATACAATAACCATAATTCAATAAATCTGTGATTATCTAAACGACCATGTCATTAAATTTAAAAGAAGGTACTAGGATAACAAATTCTGGTTTCAAAATACATTCCCTAATGTTAAATAATTTTAAATAGATGTTATACTAACTATGTTTCATTAAAATTCAGAAGTAAAATATCACTCTTTATTCATGTCTTGACAATGTTCCACTTTATCTTTTTCTCCAAAATGAAGTTGAATTGTCCATTCCTGAAGCACAAACAGATCATGAGATCCAAGATCAATCATCCCATATCTCTTTAGTTACCATAAACACAAAATGGTTAGATTAGGTTTTCCAATAAGCACAAATCCTTGTGTGGTGAGATATTAATTAATTCTCACAAAATTCACTCGAATTTTAACATTAAAATCCCTAGATGGTAAACTATATAACCCATATTATTAATCAAAATCATAAACAATTTGAAATAATGTCATGAAATCAGCTAAAAATTGTTCCTTAGTATATCACCTTGTATCTATTAGTTGCCATGTTCCAAACATGTGAATACTGTCAGTGTATATTCCCTTGAAACATGGAAACAACATTAATTTCCATAAATGCATTTGAAAAGCATACATCCTCCCTCATTCCAATGATTACTAGATATATTCCATAAATCCAAGATTTTGTAAACTTCATCCTTGATGAGATAGACAGCATTATCAATAATCAATTCTATAGAAATCCATATTGTACAATTACTTGTTCATATCCAAAATCTCTTTATCTGAACATCATAATCTAAATTTATGCTTTTAATTAAGAGTTTCTTTCACATTATCAAAAAATAACCTTTCTATTAAATAACATCCATATATCTTCATCACCATTAAACATTTCCTTTGCAGTCCTTTGTTAAAACTAATGCTGAAAATAATGATATATTTTCATAATTAAATGACATAATCTTTGAATTTTGAAACATAAATACTTCATTCATACAAATTTATTCATAATCAATTATTATGATTTTATCAAAAAATCATTAATACCTATTTCATAGAATTTGAAATATTGATAATTATTAAGTATACTCAACCTCAATATAATCATGCATCTTGTGTTTAGTGTAAACAATTCTTGATGAAGATCATATACATTTAACATGTAATTTCATGACTCATTATCTTTATAATTATAACCAGCAGTCGAACCTCCTTTACATTTAACATTTTGCGATTTGAATATGGGATGTCAATTAACATAATTACCATATATAAATTTTATCCATATTACTTCTTTTTATAATCATTTATTAAAACTACAAATCATTGTTTAGGAATCATGCATCATATTGGGACACCATATAATCATGAAAAATTACTTATAGGGGGGCCAAATCATGGCTCCACCTTCTTAACTATATAAAACCTTATGTTTATCCTCTAATATTCATAATCATCATCTATTATATATTTTATGGTGGTTTGTAATTATTTTTTGAGTTACCAATGAATGTCACATGGGAGTGACAAACTAGGTGTTCATTAAGTCCTGTTGTCGTGTACTTGATTACCTTCAGTCAGGATCATAAGATCTTGATGAAGTTGTTACTCCTTAGTGCATATGTTCCAGATCCAAATACATTTGTTGTATCCATAGAGTTATTTTTTTCTAGGAAACCACCCACTCTATCCTTTATTAATATTCTAAGGCATTTTCCAAATCATATCCTTAACCATATACATTTCCTTTGACATTTCTTGTGGGTTATCAATAATGTTTTTTCATCATAACATACAAAGAATAACTAAAAATTTAATCTAATAAAAACTATAGAAACCCACACATTTCATTCATAAAAATTTCATAACAATTGTGGAATATTCAAAACATTATAAAAATATATTCCTAAAGACCTTATTAGTTTTGTGCTTTCCAAAATGTGGAACAAAAATCTTTCAAATCAGTGAATAATCATCAATGTTTCACACAATGATATTCCCCCTTATTAATTATAATTAAAAAATTTCTTCATTACTTGGGGAAAAGGAATGATAACAAATGGATGATTTCCAATTCTTAGTAAGTGTAAATAATGGAAATAAATATTCATATCATGAACACAAGGGTTTAATAATGTGATCATGATCATTAATGGATCATAGAACTGAATATCAATGACGAAAAACCTGAATCATTGAATAAGTATATTCAATTCAGAAGACATGAATCATAAGAAAATAAAGAAAAAAATCCCTTAATGTAGTTCATTGTATTAAGATATGGAATAGTCACATACACATCAACATATAATGTAGTGAACCTGTATAACTATATACAATTTTACACATTACGTTAAGGACATGAAATGAAGCGCACTCTTAGACTTATGGACATGCAAAAAGGTTCACGCATAATTTTTTGAACATGTAATCAGGTTAATACATACATTTGGGAACATTACATAAATTTTACACATAACATTCTAATCATAAAACATGGATCACTCATAATAATGTGAATGTGTGATAATGTTCGCACATAAATTTATAGACATGCAACTGGGACCATAAATAATATTATGAACTTGTAAACAGTTCCAAACATAGAAACAATACTCATGATTCATCCATCATTAACAATTTAATTGGAAGGATATATATGATCCAACCATCTCATAATAAAATCATTCATATTTGTTCAAAAAAATAATAAAACATTCATCATATCATGGCCCATAAAATGAAATGGGTATCATTAACATTTAATTCCATCACAACATATGGAAAAAAGATAGGTTTCATAAACATTTAGTCAATGAATAATCTATTAAATGATGTTGGTTTCATAAACATATATCCCGTGAAAGAGTAACAGGTTTCCTAAATATATGACCTGATAAAGAGAAATTGGGTTCATAAACATCATCATATCAAAACATAAACCATTCATGAAAGGATATGAATGTATCATTTAGTTAATTTCCTATAATGGTATGAGTAACAACAAATGATTTAATATTAGATGCAAAATAACATTGGAATGATATATATACAGTATTTAATTTGGAAAATATCATTTTTTTTTTCTTTCAAAAAGGATTTTTAAAACAAAGAACATTTTGATTACCATTTTATTGGAAATGAACCTGAATTCATACAAAAAATTATTTGTGAAACATTTAGAATGATTTTCAAAAAAATATAAAGTGTTATTAAAAATATTTTGAAAACAATTTCTTTGTAAATAATTTTCAAACGTAAGAATAATTTTGGAAAATCATTTAAAACCTCTTTTCCTTAAAACTGATAATGAAGTTTGAAAACATTTTGAAAACCATTTTCCATGAAAATTACTTTCATGAAATAATAATATTGAAAAAAATTTCCATGCCATTTCATTAACAATTAATTATAAAAACATTTTCATAAAAATAAACCTTTTAGACTTGAAAATTAAGCTTCATAGAAATGAAAACGAGTAAATATGTACATGTCGTATGAGGTAAGAGAAACATTCCTTTAACACGATTAAATTTTATAAAAATGAATTGTTCTAAATGAAACAAGATTATTTCATTGAAATAATTAGTACATAGAAAAAAGGAAATTTTTATTTTAATGATAAATGATTAATAATAGAATAATCTACGATAAACTTTATAGATAACATGGTTGTGAAGGATGAAAATATTTGACCAAGTAGAGGGTAATATAGGGCTTTCATAAAAACACATTCATTGCTATATTATGTACCAAATAATAGGAAAATGGTTCGAATTAATGAATGAATTATTAATAACCATAATAGAAGAATATTCTTGAATTTTCAAGAGAGGTAGATCATAATATTTCATCAAAAGAATCATAAATGTAAAAGATCTTGAAAATACATTACATTATTTCAATAAACTCTTACCTCTTTGTAACTTAGAACCTTACTCCGCATCTATGAATATATATTTATATGAACAAGAGAATATCATGAAAATAATTAGATTTATCATATAATATTTTAATATAATTATATATATAAGTAATGGAAAATTCTTGGTGTATAACAAGGCAAGTGTCTCCAAGATGGAAAACAAATAAAAACCTATTTTACCAATTTCAATACTAGAATTCTAAGTATTTGAGATGGGTTATTTGCAATAGGATCCTTTTGCAAATAATATTTCGAGATGGGGTTCCATCACAAATAGAACGTTGTAGAAAACGGCGTCGCAAAAACTATTATTTGCGACGGGCCCATCACAAATAATACATTTTTGCGATGGGTTGCTTCACCGTTGAAAATAAGTCTCTGGTTATATACATTATATATATATATATAAACTTTTTTGCGATGGGCCTATCAGAAATAATATTTTGCGATGGGCCCATAATACCGTCGCAAATTCATGTTTGAATGTATTTATTTAGACTATTTGCGATGGGCTCGTCGGAAATAATTTTTTAAAAAAGAATTATTTAGGCTATTTGTGATGGGAAATCGTCAAAACAGATCCCGTCACAAATAATAAATAAATGTAAAAAAATTAAATTTAATAAAAATTTTGGATTATTGTAAAATTATATTTTATATTATTAAAAAAAAATAAAAAATAAAATAAAATTATCAATATTCAGAAATTATATAAAAAATCATTAATTATTATTATTATTATTATTAGTATAATAATCAAATATTAAAAAATATAATACTAAAAAAATATATTTAATAAAATTATGATTAATGATATAATATTATTAATATTATTAAAATAATAAAAAAAAATTCTTAAAATTTTTAATATTCACAAATATAAAAAATCATTAAATATTATTATTATTATTATAAGTAAACTATAAAAACATTAAAAAATATAATGCTGGAAAAATATATTTAATAAAATTATGATTTATTAAACAATAATATTAATATTATTAGAATAATAAGAAATTAAAATTATTAAAATTCTCAATATTCACAAAAAAACATAAAATATTAGAAATTAAATTATGTAATATTCTCACTAATATATAAGAAAAAACTGGAAATTGTATATATTACAAAATATGTTAAATTCAAAAGGTTATAACATAAAAAAAATCAATGGGGGTCGTCTTCTAGATGAGGTGGGGGAGATGAAAGAGATGGTGGAGGAACTCAATCCCTAAACTATGAGTAAGACGACACATGTACTCCATCTGCTTGTGATTCTGCTTCTGCCATCGAGGAATATCCTCCTCGTGCTGCTTCTTCTGTTGATGCTGCTGTTGACGCATCACTTCTTGCTACTTCTCCAAACACTCTATAAGGTTATTCTGAGCTCGAAACTGCTCCTGATACTATGAGCTAGAAGCTGATGCCTCTCTATGAGCTCCTCTCGAGTTGGACGCCGACATCACATCAGTACCATAATAAGTAATAGGTGTCACATGAGAGATGATACCAAGTACTAGACCCTTCTCAAAGCTATACTGAGTCACTTGCATCCATGCCACCTCATCATAATGGTGGGAACTCATATGATCAGTCACCTCGTCCTGACCCTCAGCCTTTTTTAGAGAGGTCGCAACCTCACATGGATCCTTAAATTCCAATTTGAAATTTATATTCTAAAATTATTGTATGTAGTTAATTTTCAAACTGAAAAAATAAGACTAACAACAATCTGACGCGGTTGATCACCTCTATTCTCTATGGTGGATGAATCAATGTACATCCTCTAATAAAAATTGAATTCTATAATATCGCAATGCTCGATTGCCTATATGAATATTAAATAAACTTTTTATATTTGAAGTTATAAAAAATATTAAAAAAATACTTACCAGATGCACTTTATGCGTAATGAATGTATGGCTACCAGCCTGATGCGTGACCTCCTGTCTCCCCCGGTTCTGCCGACCCAATAAAGGCCTTCTCTGAAATCCACCCCCAACCAGTGTACACATAATCCAACTCAAACCAGAGATGAAATGTACATAGGTCGGTGGGCTCTACATGACTCATCAAATACTATTGCTCCTACTTTCTTAATGGTCATCTTTCTCAAATTGAGCAAAAACTGAAATTAACACTCAAGCATGGCCACCTCCCATGCTGCATGGATATCATCATGCATGCTATCATCAATGGGATACAATAAAACCTACAAATAATTTAAAATATCAGGTTATTAATAAAATTAATTTCAAAATAAATTTCAAAATAAATATTTTTTAGTTACGTACCCGCCAATGATTGTAAATGTTGAGCCGCACATCAGCAAGAATCTATTCTCATGTGATCCATGGCTGAAAAAAATAACTGTGCAAGACAACACTCCCCAATCCAACATCAACATGTCCAAAATAATGAAAAAAGAAAAAATAATCTTTCAATTAGTATATATATAAATAAATTAATAAAAGAAAAATAAAATAAACAGGTTACCATACCTCTGTGTGCATCTATCGAAGCCAAGTCATGGACATCACACAGGGATAGGGTCAGGAATCATCAGTTGCACAAGACGGTGCCCCCTTCGCAAACCTCCTAAACAACTAGTAGGCTGAGGGTCAGACGATCTTATATCACCCACATCCAAAGGTAGCTCAGCCCCCTATAACTCACATAGTATATCAGAGTCCATCTGAAACACAAATTGATTGTTGTTAGTAGATAGTTGAAAATTAATATTATATATAGATATAATTTAGTGATGATAATATCCAGAATTTTACTATGTTAATGTTCACCTTTATCATCATATTAATATTTGAATATGTCAATATCTTCATATGCCTCATTGGAATCATCCATATCCATATGAGTTTCACTTTCACCATCCCTTTTCAATTCAAATTCATTTGTAACATCATTAATATCTTCGTCACCATCGGTCCTTAAATGTGGGATTTCATCATCTATATTCATGTTACTTTTTGAAAAATATTGATTTTGATTAGTCTCTTTAAAATTTTCAATTTCTTTCCCTTCAGTGGAACCACATTCAGTTTGAGTAAATTTATTTTCCCATGATTTTATTTTTATTATGCTCCCCCAATCACTCAGGTCGTTTGAAGGAGCACAGTACTTTGCGTAATAAATTTAATCTGACTATTGAGCCAGTAAAAATGGTTCATTTACTGAAAGAAGGCATTTATAATTAATATCAACGATTACATGAGTCAGATGAACATGCAATCCTCTCTCAGTATCCAACCACCGACATTTAAACAAAATTATGTAATTCTATCCAAGATAACATAGCTCAATAATTTCATCCAGAATGTAGTAAAAGTCAACTTCAGTTTCTCTATGATGTGATCCTCTCAACAAAACTCCAATGTTCATTGTTTTTTTTATTCCCCATATACATGTGTATGAAATAGAAAACCATTCAACTCATATGAATTATATGATTTAAACATTTTTGATGATGGGTTACTCAATATACCCAATCTCTTATAAATTTTATCAGAATGTTGAGACACCTGAAATTTTGTAAAAAAATTATGAATATAATTAATAGTAAACTGAATTGATATTAAACCATAAAAAATTTATGTTACCAGTTTTTGAAACCATTGAGAATTTTTTTTGTCTGTGTTCTTCAAGAGAATTTGTTGTAATTTGTGGAAGTTGTTTCATGAAATGATTAATATATAACATAAAAATAAAATAAGATTACATACTATACCCGAAATTATAAAATAAGTGATATAAGAACTCTTTGTAAAAATGTTGTCAATTCTTCATAGTTGAGCAGATCATATAATAGAGTTCTTTGATGTTCATATTTTAAAATCCATTGTTCTTGAACTCCACCAAATCCATGATTTGGATGATTAAAAAATGATAATTGATTATCCATTTCATCATTAACATTTCCCTAATTCCATCCCATGGGGTTTTATTTATAGGGACATTCAGATTCAAAATAGTGTGATCATAAATAACAAATTTTAACTTTTAAAAATGCTTCAGATGTTGAGCCTTCAACTGATGCTTTGTTGCGTACTTTTTCTACAATTTTTGAATGCATATCTTGAATGGATACATACATAAAAACTGTACTCTACCTCCACATTTATCTTCAGGTGGAAATTATAATATCAGATGTTCAATTGAGTTAAAGAAATCAAGCGGAGAGAATTTTTCCATTTTACATATAATTACAACAACATCTTCTTCCAGTTTTCTTAGCTCATCGTAGTCTGTTGTCTCTACAAAAATGCCATGAAAAAAAATATGATATATATGTTATCGAATCCCAAATAATAGAATTTAACATACCTCAAAATCCAATTGGAATAAGTCTTTTTCATTATAACATGTTAATCATAACTATTTAATCTGGTAATATGACCATTCTTAACACATCTTCCCAAATTGGAAGCATAGCCATCTGGATGTCTCAAATCTGAAATCCACTGACAATATAATTTACGACTCTCATTGGATAGGGTATGTGATGCTTTTGGCTTCATTAACCACTTTGATATGAAATCTTAAAATAGTTCAAGTTCTGGTCGCCTGCAAATTTGGGAAAGATCTAATCGTGCTTTTACAGTATCTTTGGTCTTACCTGGTGTATCAAAAACTGTATGGAATAAATTATCAAAACAGTTCTTCTCAATATTTATGAAATCCAACATGTGGCGTACCAACAAATCAGACCATTATGGGAGATCCCAAAAAATGATTTGTTTTATCCAATTATTTTCTTTTCCAAAGACATTAATTATCTGTTTTCTTACTTTTGGCCCAAATGTGATGGGAGGTAATGAAAATAAAACTAATTTTAACTCTGTACATGAGACCACTTTTCATGTTTCATCCCTTTCAATTGTGCCTTTTTTGAATTGATATTTATTCCTTCGAAAATGTTGATCGGTTGGAAGAAATATGCGATGATAGTCAAAATAGCAATGTTTTTATCCATTGAAGAGCATAAAATAATTTTTGTCTTTCATACAGAAAGGACATGATTTCAGACCATGTGTACTCCAGCCAGATAACATGCCACATACTAGAAAGCCACTAATCATCCACATCAATGATGTTTTTAAGGTGAAATTTTGTTTGACAATAACATCATATGTAAAAACAACATTACTCTACAATGCAATTAATCATCAATAAATGGTTTCAAATAAACATCAATATTATTTTTCGGATGTCCTGGGATTAATAAATTCAAAAATATATAGGGCTATTTCATCAACATCCATAAAGGTAGATTGTACGGAGTTATAAAGACAGGCCAACATTAATACTGACTACCATAATAACAAAACTAACAGAAACCGTCAGTAGAAAGACCCAAATGACGTTTCGAGCTTCTAATGAAAAATACGGATGAAGACAATAATTTTTTTTCCATGAATCACCTTTAGATGGATGATTCAAGCTTTTACCAGTTGAAATATTGGTTTTGTGCCATGACATCATTGACCCTATGTTATGAGACATAAATAAACCTTACATCCTGGGTTTAAGGGGGAAATATCTCAATTGTTTTATAGGAATTGAATCAGACTTCATTGGTTGAGCTTCATTATACATCAATTTTCAACATGTGGGACAACTATCCAATGACTCATTTTCACCAGAATATAATATGAAATAATTTTGACATGAATGAATCTTATGATAACTAAGGATTAGATTATGAACAAACCTCTTGCAACCCCTTCTAATTTACTTATCATTCAACCAGGATATAATGCATCCTCATAAGACCTCAACAACTCATAAAATTCAGATGGTAACAACTCGGGAGTTGAATCTATATCATTGGGACTTTTAGTTTGATGAACAGATGGACCTGCCACATCATGTACTAAATTTTTTAACTGTGATGGATCTGGAATCAAATTATTAGTATCTTCTCTGGAACTGTGTTCACTATGTTTATATCTAAAAACATAATCTGGTTGAAATCCAAAGTGCAGGAGATGTCCCCCAACCTTGTCAAATGTGTCAAACATTCTCGGAGCACATTTTTTAAAAGGAAAAATAATTATTCCTTATGAATCATATTCTAGTTTTGTTGATGAAAATGCTAAGATAGTTTCAACACCCTCTATATATACAGTATTTAAACCAAACCATTTGGATTTATGGACTGATTTATCCAAGCACGATCATCTAATAATTACTGATGTCGACATCCGTGTTCCATATTTTTCTGCAAAATATAAAATCATCACTGTTCTTGAATAATTTAAATTTATAAAAACACTATCTGAAAAAATAAGATTAATAATTATTACTACTTCTTAATAATTATCATTAATTAAGGGCGAAAAAATTTCTAGTGGACTGATGGACACTGTTTTTTCTGAGGCCTCATTTACTTGCATCTTTCTCACACTATCATCACAATGAACAATTTGGTCCGAGGTAATAATATTCATTCTCCTATGAACTAGAATGAATATGTGTAGCTCTGACGAGATTCTTCATTCTGATTTCAGTGTGAGAATAAAGCAAGTAAAAGAGCCGTCAGAAAAAAGACCCCCCTTTTCATCGAGGAATCGCCTTATTCCAACATTCGCTGCCTGAGAACATTATAAAAAATATGATTCTACAAATTCATATCCAATCTCACATATACAATATTTAATATGCCTATGTTGCATCACATTTTTCATAATGTTTTGAATCTGTGAGAATAGAAAAGAGAAAATTAATCGAGCAAAAGGAGTGTCGTCAATCCACTGGAAATTGTGCCATGTTCTTAAAATTTATTAAAATTTATTCCAACTGTTCCTAACTATTCCAAGCTGTTCCTAATTGTTCCTAACTAATCATTACTATTTATTACTATTTTTTTCTAATTATTACTAATTATTCCTATATATTACTAATTATTCTTATTTATTACAAATTATTACTATTTATTACCAATTAGTCCTATTTATTACTAATTATACATATTTATTACTAACTATTCATTTTTATTCATAACTATTCATATTTATTCGTAACTATTCCTATTTATCGCTAACTATTCCTATTTATTGCTAAGTATTCTTTATTATTGATAAGTATTCCTAAGTATTACTAATTATTCCTAAGTATTACTGATTATTAACAATTATTTCTAAATACTGCTAATTATTACTAATTATTACTGATTATAACTAATTATTACTAATTATTATGAATTATTACATATTATTACATATTATTACTAATTATTACTAATTATTACTAGTTATTATGATTTATTACTAATAATTATGGTTTATTATTAATTATAAATGTTTATTACAAATTTTAACAATTTATTTCTAATTATAACAGTTTATTACAAATTATTACAATTATTAGGAATTATTGCAATTTATTACAATTTATTAATATAAAGTACAATTAATTACTAAATATTATAATTTACTACTAATTATTACAATTTATTACTAATTATTGCAATTTATTAATAATTATTATAATTTATAAATAATTATTGCAATTTATCAATAATTATTACAATTTACTACTAATTATTACAATTTATTACTAATTATTTCAATTTATTACTAATTATTACAATTTATTACTAATTATTTCAATTTTCTTCTAATTATTACTAAATATTACAATTTATTACGAATTATTACAAATTATTAATAATTATTTCTATTTATTGCTATTTATTACAATTTTTTACTAGTTATTATAATTTATTACTACTTATTCCAATTTATTACTAATTATTACAATTTATTACTATTTATAAAAATTTATTAGTATTTATTAGAATTTATTACTAATTATTACAATTTATTACTAATTACTATTGTTTTTTACTAATTATTACTAAATATTACTAATTATTACAATTTATTACTAATTATTACAATTTATTACAATTTATTACAATTTATTACTAATTATTACAGTTTATTACTAATTATTACAATTCATTACTAATTATTAGTATTTATTTCTAATTATTACAAATTCTTACAAATTATTATTTTTTATTAAAATTTATTAGTACTTATTACAATTTATTTTTACTTATTACAATTTATTACGAATTAATGAAATTTACTAGTAAATATTACAATTTATTACTAAATATTACAATTTATTACTAATTATTAAAATTATAACCAATTATTTTAATTTATTTCTAATTATTACAATTTATAACCAATTATAACAATTTATTTCTGATTATTAAAATTTATTACTAATTATTACTAAATATTACTAATTATTAATAAATTTTACTAATTACTACAATTTATTACGAATTGTTACAATTTATTACTAATTATTACAATTTAATACAATTTATTAAAATTTATTACAATCTATTACAATTTATAACAATTTGTTACTAATTATTTCAATTTATTACTAATTATTACAAATTATTACTAATTATTACAATTTATTACTAATTATTACAATTTATTACTAAATATTACTATTTAATAGTAATTATTACAATTTATTAAAAATTATTAACATTTATTACTAATTATTACAATTTAAAACTAATTATAAGTACTTAAAACAATTTATTAAGACATATTACAATTTATTAGTACTTATTAGAATTTATTAGTACTTATTACAATTTATTACTAATTATTACAATTTATTACTAATTATTAAAATTTATTAGTAAATATTACAATATATTACTAATTATTACAATTCATTACAAATTATTACAGTTTATTACTAATTATTTCAATTTATTACTAATTATTCAATTTATTACATTTTATTACAATTTATAAAAATTTGTTACAATTTTTTACAATTTTTTACTAATTATTACAATTTATTACTACTTATTACAATTTATTACTAATTATTACAATTTATTACTGATAATTACAATTTATTACCAATTATTACAATTTATTAATAATTATTACATTTTATTACTAATTATTACAATTTATTTCTAATTACTACAATTTAATACTACTTATTAGTAATGATTACAATTTATTAGTACTTAATAAAATTTATTAGTACATATAAGAATTTATTACTAATTATTAGAATTTATTACTAATTATTACAATTTATTACTAATTGTTACAATTTTTTACTAATTCTTGCAATTAATTACTAATTATTATAATTTATTACTAATTATTACAATTTATTACTAAGTATTATAATTTATTACTAATTATTAAAATTTATTACTAATTATTACAATTTATTACTAATTTTTAAAATTTATTATTAATTATTACAATTTATTAACATATATTAGTAAGTATTACAATTTATTTCTAAAAATTTTAATTTATTATTAAATATTCAAATTTATTACTAAGTATTCCAATTTATTACTATATATTACAATTTATTACTAATTATTACAATTTATTAATAATTATTACAATTTATTTCTAATTAATAGAATTTTATACTATTTATTACTAAATATTACTAAATATTACTCATTATTACAATTAAATACTCATTAATACTATTTACAACTATTTATTAATAATTATTAATATTTATTACAATTTATTAGATTTATTATTATTTATTACCAATTTTTATTAATTAATACAAATTAATTATATACATTACTAATTATAGTTAATAATGATTAATTACTACTAATTATTAAAAATTAGTACTAAAAATTTCAATTTATTAGTACAAATAAATACTCATGACAAAACAATTTAAATTTAATTTAATTACAACTAATCAACAATAATAAAAATTGACATAAAAATGAAATAAATAAAAAAATAAATAAAAAATGAATACCTTTAGGATTGATTTTCTATCGATGTTGATGGCTTCACAACTTCTTCGTGAACAAAAAAAATAACTTCTAAAAACATTCCCTTTAAAATCAGAGTTTAGAGGGAAATAAGATCTAAGAATTGAGAGTAATGAGAGGAAAAACGGATGGGGGTATTTAGAGGTTAGATTAATTGTGACGTGTCTATTTACGACGTGTATCCCGTCACAAATACCTACGCCCACATTAATTACTATCGGTGGTTAAAAATTTATTTGCGATGGGACCCGTTGCAAATAGTCCATGCTGACACACCTTTTACGATGGGACGACATCCCGTAGCAAAAAGTTATTAACTACCGTCGGGGATTTGTGACGGGCCCCATCGCAAATACTTCACAATTTGCGACGGTGGGATCCCACTATCGCAAATAACACTTCGCGCGGTTTGGCACGTTTTTTGCGCGAAACATTTTTCAATGGGAGACGAAATCTCATCCCAAATAATTTGTTATTTGCGACGGGTGGTTAGCCACATCGCAAAAAGCCCGTCGCAAGGAGTCCTTTTTCCCGTAGTTTTTGATAAATTTTCAAAACATACATCTAATGAGATAAATATAATAAAGTGGTAATCTATATACCCATAAAATTATGTGTAAAAATCATATAAAACCTTCATGGATTGTATACATACCACTCAAAATGAATGGTTGGTGAATAAAGCATGTATTTCAGAGAAATTAAAAGCTAGATGAAATCCCCTTACCACGTGTCTTGAATTTCATCCCAATCATTCAAATATCATGTTTAATAAAATTATGATTATTATAAATATTTCAAATAACCATATGCTTTCTTCTATTTCTATATATTATTTGATTATTTCTTTATATTATCATCTTGTTACCTATTTTATGTTACGGTTTCCCTTTGGGTAATATCCTCCTTGTTTTTAGCATATGCCAAAATTTGTTATATCATTGTCCCTTATTATGATATCATGATTTTCAAAATATAAACCATGATTTAAACATAACTAATATTCATTATATATTTATTCAAACAATATATA
Organism: Viscum album; assembly: GCA_963277665.1. Lineage (NCBI taxonomy): Eukaryota > Viridiplantae > Streptophyta > Magnoliopsida > Santalales > Viscaceae > Viscum > Viscum album. The sequence continues at coordinate 912,955,741 of OY728148.1, forward strand.
TAATATTGAATTATGAAATGAATATATCATTCATGTAAACAACATGTCGTATGTCGGCAAGAACATTATTTCTGTTTAATTATCATGTTGATGAATAAATTAAAATAAATATGTGCATAAATATGTATATATATTGTTATAATTATTATAGTATATTTATTATATCATATATATCATATAAATTCAATAAACCCATCCTTAATATATTATGTGTATTGTATGAATGAATTACATCGCTATGAGGGGGTGGTAGTCCACATATCCTCAAACAAATTTATCATATAAAAAATGGATAGAACAAAGATAAATGTTTTAAAGTGATTAAAAATGACTAAATACATAAAAAATATGATATATAAAATATATAATCTTAGTTTCCATTATAATTTTCACAATGAGAGATGATACGAAAAAATAAACAATCATGGGATTGTAAGGTGGTAGTTCATTTTACCCATAATCATTTTATCATTACCCATTACAAGGAGGTGTGTGCACGTTTAGGTCAACAAAAATGAATTAAAAAATCTTACTTTATTTTATATACTATTTTTGATATATTCATGTAATAAATATTGTGGTTAGGGTGGAAAATGAAAATAAAAGAATGAAGATTGAAAGATGACATTACCTATTAATCAGGTAACTCCATTTCTTTTCCATCAAAGTTATACCTTGGAAGGATCTATCACCAAATTTAAGATTTAATGATTATGAGAGGGATTTTAAGGAGCTATATATATATAGTTATTGGTAATACCATACTGCCTTGATATGTTTTAGGTAGCGGAAGAAGTGTAGGCCTTTTTATACTGGCGGAGGAGTGGAACTCTTCTACATTATGGGAAATTGAATTACACCAACGATTTTACAATTTCATGTGGTTCAATTAATGGTAAAATGTATAGATAAGTGATTATATGGTTGAAATATTTCCATAAAATATAATTTTTACAAGATTCTAGTTCAATTAGCCCCTTAGGTTTAATGTTTTTCCTTCAGTTAAGCAGAATTTAACCTTAATCATTGTAATTAATTTTAATTACAGTAAGTAATATTTTTGGTAAAAACTCATTTAACCTTATTAGAAATTATAAATTATGATGATTAATAATATGGAAATTTTTTTCTAAATTTAAATCACCTAAGTGGAATAAATTAATGAAAACTTAATCCCATAGTCGGGTCGATAATGTAGGGTTTTAATGTAAAAATGTTCAAAAGATTGATATGTTTTTATAAAAAATTTCACGGTTAAATTTCATTCAATGAACTAAAAATTGTTAAATTTAAAAATATTATTTAATAAAATTTTTAAATAAAATTTAATATAATTTAACATTATATAAGGAATAGATGAAAAATTAATTTCGATTTAAAATTTAGTACATTTAACTATTCACTAAAAATGATTCCTTATAGGAAAATACTAAACATTTATCCTAACCTAATTTTTCTATTTTTAATTAAAGTATGTATTTTATTTTGATATATTAAATCTATTAAATTTAAAAAAAAAATTTATTTCGGAAGGGTTTTCCATAAGATTAAGTTAAATCTACATTTATAAAAATATAGGTTTCTAAGGATAAAATTGTGTTTTTATCTTAGATTATATCTATCAAATCTACTGAATTATTATCAAAAATTTTAGTTTAAATATATAAAATGTAAATTTATTTAATATCATTCAATATTATTAATTAATTTTACTTAGTAATATAAATCACCTTATTCACATAAAAATAGAATTTTAAAAAATCTATCAATTTATATTCATTTGGATTCCATATTCTCTTCTAATTAATTCGCAACCAATGAATTAAACTATATATATTCATATGTACATTAATCCTATAATATTGAATTTAATTTACATTTTATATCCTATAAAATAATAATATTATAATGAATATTTATTGTTAGATAACACTATGTTGTGTTTGTTACACAATCCATTGAGGGATGTCAGTATGAGTGTAATGTAAAAAAACTATAGTGTTCTGTGTAAAGAAATAACAATTTTTTGTTCATTTTACTGTATTATTATCTTATTATTATATATAATGAAATCAGTACATAGTGATTTAATATAAAATAATCTATTTATAGTGTTGTTTGAAATAAAAAATATAAAAAATTTTGAATTAATTTGAAAAAAAGTATTTTACAAAATCTTGTGCTGTTATATTTTTTATGAATATAATGTTATATCGTGCCTTATTTTTTATGTTTATGATTCTATTACCATTTTATTCCCCCTTTATATGCCAATTTTATATTATTTATTTTATTTTTAATGTTTTTTTATTTTTATTCCCTTAATATGATTTATAGCTCTCTCATTCCTTCTATATGTCCCCAGGTTATCCCATGTAGTTTTATGTACGATCATGTTACGGTTTTTTTCAATAAAAATTGAATGTATGATATTTATGTTGTTATGTGATGTAACTACATCCCAATGAAAATATACATATTGATTATTTGGTTTTTATTGTGTGTAATATCATGTAATAAATTATTAATTAATGCCTAATAAAGAGAAGGGTTGTATTAGTTTGTATAAAATAAAAAGTTTAGTTATGTTGGGTTTTTGATAAGAAAACTCTAGAGAATGCCTTTAGGATAAAACTAATTATAATAAAACATACCTATTTTTTGGTAATTGTAGACTATTTGGTTTTGCATGAAAATTAATCCCTATTTGGATAGTATAAGTGGATGTTGATATGGAACATATTTATATAGGGGTAAAACCATAGAACACTGCATTGAACTAGAGTCTAATGAGAATTGGTTCACAACAACAGACCTTGATTCACACCAAGTTTGACACTCTAAGGTCACATATATTGATAAATTGATAAGCTCATTATGAACCATTATTATGGAAATAAAAAAATTACATAAGAGTACATGTTATAAAATATATCATCGCTAGCATATATTAAATCGAATAATTACATATGTTTAGAAATTGATGTGATTTATAACTTATCCCTTTAATGTCATTTATTTACCACAATTTTTGTTTGATATTCTAAATATACTCATCTCTATATTTCATATTATTCATTAAAATATGTAGAAATAAGAGAAATCAGTTAAAAAATTAATGGAAAGGGAATTGTGATGACTACCCTTAATGAGATTCCCAACACAATAGGAGTTATAATCATGATCTTTAAAAAGATACTCTCAAATGTCATGGTTTATTAATAGAATCATGGATCAATATGAGTGTAAAAATCCCCCTATGTGAGAACATGATCTGATGTAGACCTCTATGCCACAAATGCCTCTGACATTCATTGGATTTCATGATTCATGAATCACAGAAAAGTGGATCTAATAAAATGAAAAAAAATATTCTCCATAATTAATTGTTAAAAAAAATAGATGTTTACAATTAATGTTCATCATATAGAGTGTTATGAAGATCATTGGATTACATTGATCAAAAATTTGATGCATGAGGAAGTTATTGAAGTGATCGAGTGGAAGGAATTATAGATTTGTTTCAATAACTATATTCCTCACATTCTCCGACTTAAAATGGAGACCGATTTAAATGACCTCAAGATGATAGTCAATAAATATATCAGGGTGTGTGAGGAAAACTTCAAAAGTCTTGTGAGGCACACATCTAACTTTTTCGTTACGCTTGAATGTAATGTTGACTACTTTTTTGCTGGTCTAAAACCTTGTTTAAGAAAATCACTTTTGATCCATGAATTTGATAGCTATTAAAAAATTTCCCAATTTTCTGTTAAAGAAAAAATTGAGATTTAATATTATCTAGGGTATCTGAGGGATAAGATGGGTAAAGTGGAGTTCAATTTTGGAATTCTGATGGATAAATATAACGACATTAATAAATTTCAACATCCAAATTATAAAAGGTGAAGAAATGGGCATAGTTGAAATTTCCAAATGGGGACATAGATTTTATTTATGTGTACTGAGGAAGTGAAACTAGATATTCATTTCCAAAAGAAGAAACCCAATAATGTGAATGTGAAATTAAATTATGATTTAAACCCTCATTGTATTATTCATTTATACAACTATAGGGAACCAGGGAACATTGCAAACAAATTCACTAAGACATTAGTTTTAGGATGAAACCAACAACCTACATTGAAGAACCAATGATGTTTTTCTATCATAGTCGGTGAGGTGGATCTCGACAATGAATTTGTGAGGGGTATTCTTGTTATTCATTCAATAATAGAGAATGTAATTTTTCATTCTGGTTCAAATCGTTCTTTCATATCATGAATGCTTTATTGAACTATCCAAACACCACCACATATCATGGAGGTAAAGTTGTTGGAGAAAACCACAAATAGAAAAATTATTGCACCCAATGTATATAACTCCTCCCATATCAAAATTTTTGGGTTGAACATCCTAGTGAACCCATTGATACTCCCTTAGGTGGAATTTGATTCAATTATAGGTATAGATTGGAATTCCTGATATAGTGAAAACATTTATTTCCATACAAGTGAATCAGTCTTTGTATTGTGAATCAATGCCTGGTTCTGTACATGTTCAAGGAGGATGGTGGGACTTTTTTAGCAAAAACACATAATTAATTAATATTGTTTCCCTACAAGAAACCATATCTAGCTCAAACGATTGGGTACAAGGAAAAATTAACCATTCAAGACATGACCATTGTGAGGGAAAAGGCTAATGTGTTTCCATAATAATTTCCTCATCTTACCCCTAGCCGAGAGGTTGAATTTTAAATCTACCTTATACATGTATCTATAACATTAACAATGACTTTTTACTGAATGTTTGATGTGGAACCTAAAGAGATGAAGAAACAATTTTAGTGCAATATGGATATTGCGTTCATACAACAATTTTCTTCTAGATGTGGTTAATTGGTCCTCTTCATCAGGAATAAGGAGTGGTCAATGTTCCATTTTATTTATTATCATGAGTTAAACAAGATCACGAAAAAATAACAAGTATCATTTTCCTTGGATTTATAAATTATTCAATCTGGTATTTGGAGAAAAATACTTTTACCAGGTGGATATAGGGTTGGGATATTACCACATTTGGGTTAAGAAAGATGATATAACTAATACTTCTTTTCATACAAGCTACATGCACTATGATATCATTGACATTTCATTAGGACATTCTAATTCTCTAGTAATCTTCTTGTGCATGATGAATAGTGTCTTTATGGATTACCTTGAAAAAAAATTATAAATGATATAATTATATACTCCAAAATCATGGAGGGTCATGTGGAGAACATAATCATTATGATAAAGCCCTTACAAATGGAGATGATTTATACAGTTAATTGAAAAGGAGAGTTCTGGACATAGGATGTATCATCAATGGGGAATTTCATCACATGTAATGAGATATATGTGGACCATTCTAAGGAAGAATAAATTGAATTATGGAATAGGCCAATATCTATGAATGATATCCATAGTTTCCTTGGATTATCTTGGCACTACAACTGATTTGTGATAAATTTTTCAAGATTATAAAACCCTCTTACCATGATAACTCGGAAGGGAATTCTTGGAATGCTGAAAGTGATGAGATCTTCAAAGAGTTAAAAAAGATTATTATCACTGCACATGTATTCATACTACAAAAAAGTTGAGACCATTTCAATATATTCAATGACTCGTTGTAGAAGTTATTTGGTTGTGTTTTAATGAAAAATGTTGAAGTTATAACCTATGCTTCATGGAAGACAGAATTCTATAAATAGAGCTACCCAATGCATGATATAGAGTTATCTACATTGATCATCACTGTGAAAATATGGCATTATTTTATCTTCAGGGATATATGTGATATATATATATGGTTAATAAAATTCAAGATGTATATTTTCACATAGAAATAATTGAATATGTTCCAATGAAGACGGTTTGAGCTAATAAAGAACTATGATTCCTCAATCCACTACCATCCCAGGAATGAAAATAAAGTGTTTGATTCTCCAAGTTTAAAAGATCACATCAATTATATAATTGATGTGATCTTATAATGATATTTTATTCATAGATTTGAAGAGGATTGACGTGGAAAACATAATTGAAGGAACATCACAAGACATTTCACAAATGATTGCTAAACATTCCCTTCTATATATGATAATTGATGCTCAAAGGAATTATGTGGGAAAAAAAAGATATTGATAACTATAAGAAAATGTAAATCCCTATTTCTAAATGTTAACGGAGATGGGGTTGTAATATTTTGGCCATGATTTTGTGTACCATTAAATTATGAATTAAATAATGAGTTGTGGGATTATTCACATAGTTTGATTTTCTCCATCTATCCTGGAAGTAAAAATATGCATCTAGATCTCAAAGAGAATTATTTGTGGGACAATATGAAGAAAGATATTTCAAATTATATATCCAGATGTATTGAATGTCCCCAAGTGAACGTATAAAGGTAATAATAAAATAATATGATGCAAACATTACACATAACTATATGGAAATGGAAAAAACATCACCATGGACATTGTCATACTTTTTGTAAATATATCAAGAGTAAATAGTTATACTTGGGCTATGGTGGATTTTATTACCAAGATAGTTCACTTTATCCTAATTTGAGAGTACATTTCAATGAATAAACTTGAATGAATATATGTCATATAAGATGTAGGGATATATAGAACACCACAATTGATTATATCCAATTAAGGTCCAAGATTTACATTCATATTATTGAAGATTATCCAAAATTTTATAAATATTTAGATTAAATTCTGTACGAATTATCACCCTCAATCATACAGAAAATCCTATTGGATTATCCATAAACTTGAGGATATGTTTAGAGTATTATCTAAACACATCAAAGAGGGATGTGATAAACATAGTCCTATGGTCTAGTTCTCATACAATAACATTTTCCACTCAATAATTTCGATTGATCCTTTTAATTATCATTATGATAAGTGGGGTAGAACACAAGAATTCTAGGATCATGTTGGGGATTGGAACTTTCTTGGTTCTAAAATGGATAATGAAATAGTGAAAGAGGTTAATATCATTCAACAACACATCAATGATTTTCATAATCAAAATAAGAGTTATCCTAAAAATCATGGATGATACCTAGAGTATTATGTTATAGACGTAGTTTTCCTCTATAGATTTTGATAGAAGAATGTATTGAGATTAGTTATGGAAAAAACTATTAGTCTAAGATACATCAGTCCCTTTGAAATATTTCATCACATAGGAGTAGTGCATTATCGACTAGAACTCCCACCTAACCAATCATAACTACATGATTCTTCCATGTATCCCTCTTAAGAAAATAAATACCAAACCCATTCCACGTAATCAATCCAAATATGATACCATTGGGGAATAATCTGTCATATGAGGAGAAGTTGGTGAATGACTAATATCACAGAGGAAATGTTAAACAAATAATACAATGTACCTCATCAATGTGATGTGGAAATACCAAAATATTGGATATGTGATGTGATAAATAGAGGAGGTGATGAAATAGTTATACCCTCATCTGTTTTAGTATGGGATATTAAAATTTCAATTGAAAATTTTCATGGGGGGGATTATAATGACTCGAACTGTCATTAATAAAATTCCACTTTCAGTTTGACTTAATTTATTACTATATAATATGTAATTATAAAAATTATGCACTTATTTTGTTTTATTAAATCATATTGAATTTAATTTAATTTTATGCATCATTACCATTGATAATACATTATTTGAATAGTTATCACATGATTAGTACAAATATATGGTTTTAAATAATTCAATTAAAATAGAAAAAGGAAGTGATGAACATTACTAGTAGGATGGAACACTATGAAGCCCATTTATTAGATCTTCCAAGGGAGATAGAATCACTGGGATTTTCCATTGACCAAGACCAAGCTGAGATCCCTCAACTTAAACATGAGAAAAAATGTTTATAGTAGAATTTCAAGCTCATCGATATCATGACCAAATCCTTGTTCACAGAACCACCCTAAGAATGTGTAACACTAACACACCCCACTATAAGAGAATTTTTTGTTATTTTAAATGGATTTGTATCAACACCTATGAAGTATGAGTATATACATTATTGTTAATAGAATTATGAATATATTTTTATCCTATTGTTATCACCTTATAAATGATTTTGATTATGATATAATGACACCAAATTTTTAATATTGGGTAATATTCAAAATTCAATTAAAGAATATACATTGATAAATTAACTGATTCTTGAAATAAATAATATTTAAAAAATAATATTATTAAATAATTTTTATTAAATATAAATGATCATATAACTTTTTTGGAATCCAAATATAATTTTTATAACTATTTAAAAATAGTTATTTCACAAAATCTATCATTTCTCCATAAATGTTGAGTCTTATTTAAAAATAGAAAGTAATCACATTTTATAAAATTATTTTTGGGAAAATGGATATTATTTTTGGAACCATAATATTGATGTTTTTGAATGGTCAATTTTTCATATTTTTCTAAGAGAACGAAATTTTCCAGTAATAAATTAAGTGTCATATAAATATAAAGTGTGTATTATGACATAATAATAATAAAAACTTGATGTAATATATAGTATAAATGGTGGGAACTACCATATAAATGTTTTACCTTATAACAAATTTTATTTTATGTGTATTTTATTCATTTTAAAAATACATTATAAATTATCCAAAATGATTGATATATTTTATGGTATTCATTGCATTTCATTAAGAGTATACTCTCTTCCACATCAACACGATTATTATTTTATAGGAAGGTACCTTGGACTTATTATATAATTAAAACCACTATTAATTTAATGAAACCATGGGAAAAAACCATGTTTTATTTTGTTTTGTTGTTGTTTCATATTATATTGAGTCCAAAAAACTATGTTTGAGGAATATTTATTAAATCCCCACTCATTTCCAATATAAACCAAACCTAACTCCCATTTCACTTCACAATAATCTTATATTCACATCCTAAATCATACCTCTCCTCTCTATATTCCTCCCATGATGTACCCAAGAACTACATAATCTCCTCCCTTGAATTTGGAGTAACAAACTCCTGAGATCTTCACATTCTCTTCTTTATTCAAGTTTATTTCCTAAATAATGTTCTTTCTATATCTTGAGTAAAAAAAGTAAAAAAATGAAAGTTAAGGATATAATAATTAAAACAATTATTTTATATGAAAATTAATTTGGTTATTAAGATATAGGATATAGATGTTTTTATCAAAAATTTAATCATAACAAATCCCAAAAAATAGTGATTTTGTAATATAAATCCATTACCACATTATTGAGAATGAAATAAAAACATTGTAAATGAAAGTGAATATATGGATATTTAAATATACATATATTTAATTTTAAAAATAATAAAATACATTTTTAAAAAATATATACACCAGATAAAATAAACACATGGTGAATGTGGAATTTCTGTTAATAAAAAAAGTGAGATGAAAATCAATCTATTCCAGATTGTCTTTCATCTAAATCACTATAACTTTGATTTTAATAATTTTAACATTATTATAATTTTTTTAAAATAATTTATAGAATGATATATCATATATGATCCACATATAACATTTTTTACTTTGATTTGTTATGTATTCGTTATTAAAATTGTTGTTTTTGTTGGTTAACTGTTAATTTTTCATTGAATTTTCTGTTCATATTTTTTGATCCATATAAATTGGTAATGGTTTCATCATATATAAAAATATAATAATTATATATATATCATATATTTATATATAGTTATCAATATAATGTAGAGATATAAAATTTAATTACACCATTCTTGGAGACAGGAGGTAGTAGGTATGCAGGAATGTTGTTTACATGTATCAATGGAATAAATGAAAGAAATGATAATAATTATTACCATTTATAAAATATTATTATTATTATTATTAAAACATATAATTATTAGATATGTAATTATAACCATATAAGTAATTATGTGATGGAAAACGAATTAAAATCCAACATAGTGAATGTAAGTCATATGTACACCAAAGTGGTGCACTACTGGAGGGATGATCACCAACACCACCAAAGTGGTTTACTACTAGAGGGAAGGAAACTTTTTAGTGAACCACCTAGCTTTTTTGGAGGACATTGGGTCAGACCCGGTTTGTTTACCTAATATCCATACTCTAAAACCCGAAGTGTTTGACCTTATTATAGGGGATGCCCTCAAAATTAACCATTTTATACCTCCTTAGGCCCCTTTCAAGAGGGATTTTACGGTTGAGGGGTTGTCTTGTGTTCCTTTTCTTTAATAAAATTTGAAATGATGATGAGGATCAGTAATGCCAATTTTGGAACTATTTATTTAGATTGAAATTACATCCATAATGATAGTTAATGAATTTTAATGTAAACATTCCACACAAAAAAATATGATATATTAGTATAAAATGTTTAATGAACATAATAGTTCATCCAAAACATTTTATTTTTATTAATTTTAAATCCACTTATTTATTTATTCAATTAATTTAATAATCATCGAGTTGGTGCTCCTAAGAATTTAAGGTAATTATTCAATAAATATAAATTAAAAACAAATTTATATGATAAAAAAAATTAATTTATATTAAATAATATCATTTGTAATTGAACATAAATATAGAATACCAACTTTTTGTAACATAACATTTCATTACATTTTACAAATAGAGCATCATTAAAGTCTAGTGTCTGGAAAATCAGGGACATAAAACATGAGAACAACATAAAAAAATTCTTATAAACCACTTGTAAGCCTTCTTCATTGTTCATCCTAAGTTCATTATAGCATCTCATAACCTGGGATAATATATCAAAGAAAAAGGTTTAGTATAAGGCCTAGTAAGTGAAACAACAGAAACACTTTACTTGTGAACTTGAGATACATCAATAATGTCAGGATAAATAACTTTAAGGGAAGAGAAAGAGATCATGGGGTATATCATAATAATAATGTTTTTCATAACATGTAGATGTGGATAAAACATTTAACATTATCAATCATTTCTGTATCACCAAGTTCCATCCCAATGGTGTCATTAAAAAATTACTAATTTTATTCACCAAGGTATCATTAAAAATAGTCATCTCTAGAGATAAAGTCTTTACCCAATGCATTGGAGCGCTATCAGGGTGCACCATTAATTTGTCATTATATAAAAGTGATCCACATATATCATCATAAATAATTTCATAAATTACCCATATAGTATAAAATAAATGGGTTTCATTTCATAATCAAAATATTTTAAAAACTGCTTTAAAGACGTGATCTTTATGTCACTTTAAACCCACAGAAAAGGAAAGTAGGTCCCATGTATGCAAATACAATAATTTAAAATAGTAAATATTGATATATATGTGAATACCCCAATAGAATAAATAGATTTTAATATTCACTTAATAAAATAAAATAATTTTAGAAAAAGAGAGAGACATTTTGTGATGAAAATTCTGCAGCATAAGGACTTTGTTACATGGTTTTAGAAAATATTTAAAAGAGAGGGGAAATGGGTCAACCACAAATAATTTATCCATAAAACAGTATAGGGACATAATATAATTGATATAAGAACATGCTAACGAAAATTGAAAGACATACCGTATGAAATGAAAAACAGGGATGAAAGACAAAAATAAGATTTCTCTTATGAAAATTCGGCAGCCAAACAGCGTCACCTAAAAATTAAAAAAAAAGGAATTGATGAGATCTAATAGGGTCTCTCATAATATGAAAACAAAATAATAGTATTATGGATATAGAGACCATACCCTATCATAATAAAAACGAACATGAAAGACTTGACATAAAAATAGAGCTTTAAAATTAGAAGGGTAATAGAATCCCTCTACGCCTCTTAAACATTCTAAAAATGAATTGATGATAGAAAAAGGGTGGTATCTCATAATATTTAAATTAAAAGGACATTAAGATGATTATAAAAATCATCCCAAAAATTTAACACGAAGCTTAAAATAAATGACATAAAGTAGAATACATGAAAAGAAAGAGAGAGAGGTAGGATACCTTACAAAAAATTGGCAGCCTAACGACACCACATCAAAATTCATAAAATGAAATGATAAGAGAAATAGGGGGTATATAATCATATTATCATTAAAAGTTCAGTAATATTAATATAAAATAACATCCCCCAACATTAGAGTATAGGGCTTAGATGAAATGAAATATAAAAGAGTAATTGAATAGAAAGAGCGAGGTAGGATCCGTTACCTTGAAGAATGGTTGCGACCAAATTTACCCTACTGGTAAAAGCGGTCTATGTAGTAAATGTAGGGGTCGAATCTACAGGGACCGAAGAAGAAACCTTGAGACACTTTGATTAGATGCGGGATTGGCTATGAAGTGGCCAACAATGGTACTGATTGATTTGAAGAAATATTTATTTAAATTAAAGAACAAAACCAATAAAATTACTTGAATTAAAATAACTAATTAATGTGAGTTGATCCTAGGTTGTCTCTTGGGCTTTATTGGATATATTTGTTTTTCATTTGATTTTCTGTTCATCGGTTCAAGAGGTATCCATTAAATGAAATAATCCCTCAATATCATTCTCCGATTTAATCCATACAAAATTTTAAGGATAATCACCAATTCACTTATAGGATCAATTAAATGAGTACTCCGAGGAATTGGATCGTACTAGAACTCAAATTGTGTCATTGTTAAAGTCGGTGAAGACATAGAAGAAGATAAATCAAAGAAAGGAAATCTTAAAATAAAGAATGAATTTAAGAACATAAAATAACATTCAATCAAACTCATGAAACTCCCTAGGGTAAACCCATAAAAGTTTATCCCTCCATTGATGCTATTCTATCAATGGAAGTAGGTAATTGACTTATAGAAGTGGGATTGAAGAAGAAAAAAAAACATTAATCAAAATGAACACTCCACCGTTGTGTGATGAATTCACAAGTGCGGGTGTGAATAAATTTACACTACGATTCAACAGTATCAACATGTGAATAAAAATAAAATAAAAAGTGAATAAGAATAAATTTTATTAAAATAATAAACGTGCATGAAAAACATACGTTAGAGAAATTGACGATGCCATTACAAAACGAAAGCAGGAAATTACAATAGAAAGAAAAACATAGATTCAAAGGAAAATGTTATATGATTATTCCCTTCACCACCAGATCCTTATATATGAATATTAGGAGCCTTATTTCCACCCCCAACAATAAATTGACCCCCATCAATTAAGAGAGTCAAAAGGATGGTGAAGAATCAAATGAAAATTAACGTTACAAAGTTGACCACAAAACAATCCAGATTCATCCTCCATTTTGACGTGTGCGTTTGACACTTCATAAGGCTGAATCCGAAGGTGTCATAAATAGAACATATCTTATTCCATGTGTCTTCTAGATGCTCTAAAAATTTCAGGAAATTTGGCTCATCCGTTTGGAAGTTATGGTTGAAATGGTGGGAAGGATTTCTGTGCATTAATGTCAGGTCCACCATTTAAATCTCAAATTCATATCCCTTTATCATCATGAAAACAAAAGAATTAGCTCCGAACACAGTTGAATAAAATGATCCTCAGATTTTTATCTTTATAATGTATAAATTTGAGCTTCATTGGTCTTGGTTTTCGGGCCCCACATTTGTTTGATGGGCCTTAGGCCCATTATGCTTTTTCAGCATGTTTCTTCCTTCGGGCACAAAATTATCCATCTTCCCTTGGGATTCATCAATCGGACATAAAATATAAAATGTTCCAAATAAAGTGATAAATTATATCCCAAAATTTCAAATTCATAAAATGAATATAATGTTGTCCACAAAAAAATGAATGATTCGGCCCAAATTTGAATTTTAAACATGAATTGCATTTAAGATGAGAAATGAAGTTATATTTATGTAATGCACTAAAAAAAATGTTTATGGACTTTGTAACAATGAATATAAAGATATTAAAAACTAATAATTTCCACTTTCAGTGACTAATCACACCCCCAACTTGAGTTTTGCGGGTCCCGAGCAAAATAAATTACAAATATGAAATTCAAATCCCCTTTTCCAAAAACATTTTAATACATATTACTCACCCAAATATCTAATATCAAAAAAAAAATAATGAAAACCCATCAAAATCATTAAAAATAAGCTAGGTCCATAAGAATATCCCAAGCCCAAGCCCATTCCATTGTTCAAATTCATCGGCATATTTCATCCAATTCCAATTAAGCATGATAAAGTGTTGTGAATAATAAAATAAATGGGGCCCATTTTATTGTTCAAGGGGAGAAAATGGAAGCTCTAGGTGGGAATCACATTAAATCATAAGATGGGTATCCAATTTTTTTAATTTTTTTGATTTTTTTAACCACAATAGATATGAAAAGACTAACTCTGGGCAACACAACTATGGATTCACGATCCCCAAGTGCCGGACGCCACACATTTTGTCAATTTCATGCTCTACAATAGAGATATAAATCCAAACTCTGGGAAAGAAAACTATGGATTCACGATCCCCATGTGCTGGGCGACACACATTTGGACAAAAAATTGCTCTATGTGGTCATTATTTTTTCAAATTTTTTGTTTTTTTTGTTTTTTGTTTTTTGTTTTTGGATACTCAAATTAAACTAAAAGTGACCCCAGAACCCTATGATATAATGAAAGGGACCTAAGAACTCAAATTTACACCCACAATCCAGAAGACGTGCATTGTGGCATTTTTATTAAGAGGATGAAAATGTAAACATTGAAAAATCACATCGGACAACCGCACTTTCCAAAAACTATGCTGATGAACTTAAACATGCATTAATATCAGAATCAAGGCATACAAAATCATTTGAAATCCAATTTATAGAGTTTGCAATGTGTGTTATCATGTTCAAGATTAATGGAATTTTTCTTTTCATTCATGTTCTTATTCAAAAAAAATCATTTTTTTATTTCATCTCCCCCCTACATAGAATAACACTGTCCCTAGTGTTTAAAGAAAAGAAAAGTTAGAAGGGGGGTAGAGGAGGAGTTTAATGAATAAATTTAAAATTAAAAACATGGAATGAAGTCACCTGGTGGTTGATGATGATAGTGAATGCCATATTCTCCCTTCAATCATGGATTTGAGTCTCAGCGGCTTGGATGGTGGTGAATGGATTTTCCTTATTTTTCTCGACATGTCCTTTTATTTTTATTAACCTATATAAAAAAAATAAAACAAAACAAAATAAACTGATGATACATTTTCTTCTTTATATTTTATGGGTAAGGTATTACTCAAAGATCACACCGCGTGACACGGATGAATATGGCGCTCCCCTTTCATACCCATCCTTACTCATAAAAGAAGAACATGTCGACAGTCTACGGTAATTTATTATATGAAAAAAATGATTCAAAATGATTAGAAACATTGAAACCATGGGTTGCCTCCCATACAACGCTTTTGTTTAACGTCGTTGGCTCGACTTGTACCCCCAAACTTATCCAATTACAACTTTAAACATTTTTAGGACCCCATTTTTGTCCACTTAAACATGATTCAGATTGATTTTTTATAATTTGATTCATGTGAAATCTCATGGTCAATAATGAGTGTGGAGGTCAAAGGAAATTTTGTAATGGTTGATTTAGTTGAATTTCTAGTCTTTCCTAAGACATCAAGGACCATTAAAACATTATTGGTTTCTTAAGAAGAATGAACTAAAAATACAAGGTCTTTCTTATCTCCTATAGTGGGATTCTTGAGTTCGGAAGAAAGTAAAATAATTTTGATCTCGGGTTTATTGAAATTTCCTAATGGAGATTGACAAATTAAATCAAAATCAGTTTCCTCTCCAAAGAATATAGAAATAATTGGTTCATTTTGAAAATATGATTCATCCTGAAAATTGTCCTGTTGAATATCAGAAGTGTGTATGAGATCATTAATCGTTATATATCTCAATGGTTCAATGATCGGTGATTCAAAAAAAATGTTATTGGAGCAATATTCTGAACACTCAATCCATGAAGACAAATTTTCCCCTTGTGAATCCAAAAAATTAATTTCCTTCTGATTTAAATACCCTTCAACATTTCCTTGATCTTGTTCAGTTATCCCATATCCAAAGGTTAGTTCTTTTTTTAATTCATGAGAGGTTTTTTGGATAAAATATTCATCTATCAATGACGAGGAAAGAACATATTGATTGGGAATGGGTTCCTTAAAAGTCTTAAAGCTTTGTAATTCTAATCTGAAAGACAAAACTTCTGAATTCATTTTATCCATTTGTTCACACAATTGTTCAATACATTTTTCAGGATTAGGTTTGATATATGTTTGTACATCATGGACTTCCTCATTATTTGTCTTTTCAGTCATTCTTGGTAGGTATGGAAATTGATCTTTTAAACATTCAGCATCTCATTGATTGTTCATGTTATCGGGTGTGGGGTAATCATTCAAGTGTTGATCAAAGTAATTTTCTATCTGAGGGGATTCACATTGTTGATTTATCTATTTGATTCTAGCCTTAGTTTATGAATGGAAATTGTTGGTGATACTCCATTGGAGTTGAATGAAATTTGAATTTGGATTTTTTTGGACACACGAATGCAGAAAGGGGAAAAGAAAAGAGAAATATAGGTGAGAAAAGAGAAGTTAGGTGAGAATAGAAGGTGGGTGTCTAAGAAAACTTACTTTGGTCCCCAGAAACGGCGCCACAATTTTGGTTGCGCCCAAATTTAGCCTACTGGTAAAAGCGGTCGATGTATTATATGTAGGGGTCGAATCCACATGGACCGAAGAAGAAAACTTGATACACTTTGATTAGATGCGGGATTGGCTATGAAGTGGCCAACTATGGTGTTGATTGATTTGAAGAAATATTTATATAAATTAAAGAACAAAACCCATAAAATTAGTTGAATTAATAAAACTAATTAATGTGAGTTGATCCTAGGTTGTATCTTGGGCTTTATTGGATGTATTTGTTTTTCATTTGATTTTGTGTTCATCGGTTCAAGAGGCATCCATTAAATGAAATAATCCCTCAATATCATTCTCTGATTTAATCCATACACAATTTCAAGTATAATCACCAATTCCCTTAGAGGATCAATTAAATGAGTACTCCGAGGAATTGGATCGTACTAGCACTCAAAATGTGACATCGTTAAAGTCGGTGAAGACAAAGAAGAAGATAAATCAAAGAAAGGAACTCCCAAAATAAAGAACAAATTTAAGAATTTAAGAAAATAAAATAACATTCAATCAAACTCATGCAACTCCCTAGGGTAAACCCATAAAAGTTTATCCCTCCATTGATGCTATTCTATCAATGGAAGCAGGTAATTGACTTAAAGAAGTGGGATTGAAGAAGAAAAAAAACATTAATCCAAATGAACACTCCACCGTTGTGTGATGAATTCTCAAGTGCGGGTGTGAATAAATTCACACTACGATTCAACGGTATCAACGTGTGAAGAAAAATAAAATAACAAGTGAATACGAATAAATTTTATTAAAATAATAATCGTGCACGAAAAAGATTCATTAGAGAAATTGACGACGCCATTACAAAACGAAAGCGGGAAATTACAATAGAAAGAAAAATTTGGATTCAAAGGAAAATGTTATATTATTATTCCCTTCACCACCGGATCCTTATATAGGAATATTAGGAGCCTTATTTCCACCCCCAACAATAAATTAACCCCAAACAATTAATAGAGTCAAAAGGATGGTGATGAATCAAATGACAATTAACGTTACAAAGTTGACCACAATACCATCCATATTCATCCTCCATTTTGACGTGTTCGTTTGACACTACATATGGCTGAATCCTAAGGTGTAATAAATATAACATATCTTCTTCCATGTGTCTTCTAGATGATCTCAAAATTTCAGGAAATGTGGCTCATCCGTTTGGATGTTATGGTTGAAATGGTGGGAATGATTTCTGTGCATTAATGTCGGGTCCACCATTTAAATCTCAACTTCATATCCCTTTATCATCATGAAAACAAAAGAATAAGCTCCGGACACAGTTGAATAAAATGATCCTAATATTTTTATCTTTATAATTTATAAATTTGAGCTTCATTGGGCTTGGTTTTCAGGCCCCACATTGTTTGATGAGCCTTAGGCCCATTATGCTTTTTCCAGCAAGTTTCTGCCTTTAAGCGCAAAGTTATCCATTTTCATTAGGGATTAATCAATCGGACATAAAAGATAAAATGTTCCAAATAATGTGATCAATCATATCCCAAAATTTCAAATTCATAAAATGAATATAATGTTGTCCACAAAAAAATGAATGATTCGGCCCAAATTTTCATTTTAAACATGAATTGCATTTAAGATGAGAAATGAAGTTCTATTTATGTAATGCACTAAAAAAAATGTTTATGGACTTTGGAACAATGAATATAAAGATATTAACAACTAATAATTGCAACTTTCAGTGACTAATCACACCCCCCAACTTGAGTTTTGCTAGTCCCGAGAAAAATAAATTAAAAATAAGAAATTCAAATCCCCTTTTCCAAAAACAATTTAATACAAATTTCTCACCCAAATATCTAATATCAAAAAAAAATTATGAAAAACCATAAAAATCATTAAAAACATGCTAGGTCCATAAGCATATCCCAAGCCCAAGCCCATTCCTTTGTTCAAATTCATCGCCACGTTTCATCCAATTCTAATTAAGCATGATAAAATGTTGTGCATCATAAAAGACATGGGGCCCATTTTATTGTTCAAAAGGAGAAAATGGAAGTGCTAGGTGGGAATCACATTAAACCTTAAGATGTGAATCCATTTTTTTTATTTTATTGATTTTGTTAGCCACATTAGATATGAAAAGACTAACTCTGGGCAAGAGAACTATGGAGTCACGATCCCCAAGTGCCGGACGCCACACATTTTGTCAATTTCATACTCTAAAATAGAGATATAAAGCCTAACTCTGGGCAAGACAACTATGGAGTCACGATCCCCAAGTGTCGGGCGCCACACATTTGGGCAAAACATTTCTCTATGAGGTCATTATTTTTTCATTATTTTTTTATTTTTTTTTTGTTTTTTGTTTTTTGTTTTTGGATACTCAAATTTAACTAAAAGTGTCCCCAGAACCCTATGATATAATGAAAGGGACCCAATAACTCAAATTTACACCCACAATCCAGAAGACGTGCATTGTGGCATTTTTATTAAGAGGATGAAAATGTAAACTTTGAAAAATCATATCGGACAACCGCACTTTCCAAAAACTATGATCATGAACTTAAACTTGCATTAAAATCAGAATCAAGGCATACAAAATTATTTGATATCCAATTTTTAGAGTTTGCAATGTGTGTTATCATGTTCAAGGTTAATGGAATTTTTCTTTTCATTCATGTTCTTATTCAAAAAAAAAATCATTTTTTATTTCATCTCCCCCCAACATAGAATAACATTGTCCACAATGTTTAAAGAAAAGAAAAGTTAGAAGGGGGGGTAGGGGAGGAGTACAATGAAGAAATTTAAAATGAAAATCATGGAATGAAGTCACCTGGTGGTTGATGATGATAGGTCATGCCATAGTCTCCCTTCAATCCTAGATTTGAGTCTCAGTGGCTTGGATGGTGGTGAATGGATTTTCATTATGGATTTCGACATGTCCTTTTATTTTTATTAACCTATATAAAAAAAATAAAACAAAACAAAATAAACTGATGATACATTGTCTTCTTTATATTTTCTGGGTAAGGTATTACTCAGAGATCACACCACGTGACAGGGATGAATATGGCGCTCCCCTTTCATACCCATCCTTACTCATAAAAGAAGAAAAGGTCAACAGTCTATCGTAATTTATTATATGAAAAAAAATGATTCAAAATGATTAGAAACATGGAAACCATGGGTTGCCTCCCATGCAGCGCTTTTTTTAACATCGTTGGCTCAACTTGTACCCACCAACTTATCCAATTACAACTTTAAACATTTTTAGGACCCCATTTTTGTCCACATAAACTTGATTCAGATTGACTTTTTTATAATTTGATTCACGTGAAATCTCATGGTCAATAATGAGTGTGGAAGTCCAAGAAAATTTGGTAATGGTTGATTCAGTTGAATTTCTAGTCTTTCCTAAGACATCAAGGACCATTCCAACATTATTGGTTTCTTGATAAGAATGAACTAAAAATACAAGGTCTTTATTATCTCCTATAGTGGGATTCTTGAGTTCGGAAGAAAGAAAAATAATTTTGAGCTCGGGATTATTGAAATTTCCTAATGGAGATTGAAAAATTAAATCAAAATCAGTTTCCTCTCCAAAAAATACAGAAATAATTGGTTCATTTTGAAAATATGATTCATCTTGAAAATTGTCCTATTGAATATCAGAAGTGTTTAGGAGATCATTAATCGTTATATCTCTCAATGGTTCAATGATCGGTGATTCTAAAAAAATGATATTAGAGAAATATTCTGAACACTCAATCCATGAAGACACATTTTCCCCTTGTGAATCCAAAAAATGAATTTCCTTCTGATTTAAATACCCTTCAACATTTCCTTGATCTTGTTCAGTTATCCCATATCCAAAGATTAGTTCTTTTTTTAATTCATGAGAGGTTTTTGGGATAAAAGATTCATCTATCAATGATGAGGAATGAATATCTTGAGTGGGAATGGGTTCCTCAAAAGTCTTAAAGCTTTTTAATTCTAATCTGAAAGACGAAACTTCTGAATTCATTTTATCCATTTGTTCACAAAATTGTTCAATAATCTTTTCAGGATTAGGTTTGATATATGTTTGTACATCATGGACTTCCTCATTATTTATCTTTTCAATCATTCTTGGTAGGTATGGAAATTGATCTTTTAAACATTCAGCATATCATTGATTGTTCATGTTATCGGGTGTGGGGTAATCATTCAAGTGTTGATCAAAGTAATTTTATATCTAAGGGGATTCCCATTGTTGATTTATCTATTTGATTCTAGATTGAGTTTAGTAATGGAAATTGTTGGTGATACTCCATTGGAGTTGAATGAAATTTGGATTTGGATTTTTTTGGACACACGAAAACAGAAAGGGGAAAAGAAAAGAGAAATATAGGTGAGAAAAGAGAAGTTAGGTGAGAATAGAAGGTGGGTGTCTAAGAAAACTTCCTTTGGTCCCCAGAAACGGTGCCAAAATTTTGGGTGCGCCCAAATTTACCCTACTAGTAAAAGTGGTCGATGTAGTACATGTAGGGGTCGAATCCACAGGGACCGAAGAAGAAAACTTGAGACACTTTGATTAGATGCAGGATTGGCTATGAAGTGTCCAAAAATGGTGCTGATTGATTTGAAGAAATATTTATCTAAATTAAAGAACAAAACCCATAAAATTACTTGAATTAAAACAACTAATTAATGTGAGTTGATCCTAGGTTGTCTCTTGGGATTTATTGGATGTATTTGTTTTTCATTTGATTTTCTGTTCATCAGTTCAAGATGTATCCATTAAATGAAATAATCCCTCAACATCATTCTTCGATTTAATCCATACACAATTTCAAGGATAATCACCATTTCACTTAGAGGATCAATTAAATGAGTACTCAGAGGAATTGGATCGTACTAGCACTCAAAATGTGTCATCGTTAAAGTCGGTGAAGACAAAGAAGAAGATAAATCAAAGAAAGGAACTCTTAAAATAAAGAACGAATTTAAGAATTTAAGAACATCGAATAACATTCAATAAAACTCATAAAACTCTCTAGGATCAACCCATAAAATTTTATCCCTCTATTTATTATATTCTATCAATGTAAGCGGGTAATTGACTTAAAGAAGCGGGATTGAAGAAGAAAAAAAAACATTAATCAAAATGAACACTCCACCGTTGTGTGATGAATTCACAAGTGCGGGTGTGAATAAATTCACACTATGATTCAACGGTATCAACGTGTGAAGAAAAAAATAAAAAGTGAATAAGAATTTTTTTTATTAAAATACTAAACGTGCATGAAAAACTTACATTAGAGAAATTGACGATTCCATTACAAAACGAAAGCGGGAAATTACAATAGAAAGAAAAACATGGATTCAAAGGAAAATGTTATATGATTATTCCCATCACCACCAGCTCCTTATATAGGCGTATTAGGAGCCTTATTTCCACCCCAACAATAAATTTACCCCCCAACAATTAAGAGAGTCAAAAGGATGGTGAAGAATGAAAAGGAAATTAATGTTACAACGTTGACCACAAAACCATCCAGATTCATCCTCCATTGTGACGTGTGCGTTTGACACTTCATATGGCCGAATATGAAGGTGTCATAAATAGACCATATCTTCTTCCATGTGTCTTCTATAAGCTCTCAAAATTTCAGGAAATTTGGCTCATCTGTTTGGATTTTATGGTTGAAATGGTGGGAAGGATTTCTGTGCATTAATGTCGGGTCCACCATTTAAATCTCAACTTCAGATCCCTTTATCATCCTGAAAACATCAGAATTAGCTCCATCCACAGTTGAATAAAATGATCCTCATATTTTTATATTTCTAATGTATAAATTTTAGCTTCATTGGGCTTGGTTTCTGGGCCCCACATTTGATTGATGGGCCTTAGGCCCATTATGCTTTTTCCATCAAGTTTGTGATTTTAGGCGCAAAATTCTCCATCTTCCTTTGGGATTCATCAATCGGACCTAAAAGATAAAATGTTCCAAATAATGTGATCAATCATATCCCAAAATTTCAAAATTCATAAAATGAATATAATGTTGTCCACAAAAAAATGAATGATTCGGCCCAAATTTTCATTTTAAACATGAATTGCATTTAAGATGAGAAATGAAGTTCTATTCATGTAATGCACAAAAAACAATGTTTTTGGACTTTGGAACAATGAATATAATGATATTAACAATTAATAATTGCCACTTTCTGTGACTAATAAAAGAGTAACTACAAAATCCTGAAGGTAGTGACCTTGGAGGCTTGTGGGAACCCTAGGAGGACTCATTGGGAGGTATATAGACCAGAACTTCGATGGGGAGGATTTGTAAATGAAAAGAATGTGGAAAAGGCTTGGTATTTATAGGAGAAGTGAGGGGACAAATCATTAATGGCCAATGGAAACCTCTTTGGTGGTATTGGAAAAACCATGGCCCTGCTCATGGTATTTTCCCTTGGTATTGGCAACTTGGACACCTAATTTATTATCATACTATTCATAAGATTACCATAATTAATTCATAATGATTATATACATAATGATTCCATTAAACACCCGAATCTCAAAACCGTATTTTCACTATTCACAAAAAATTCAACTTTCTTAGAAAAATACCAAAAATTAAACATAACCAAATATTGAAGCTCTGATTTCAAAAATAAACTCCATTTTATTAAAATTATTTTCTAAATATTTTTAATTTAATTTTTATATAGAAACACTATTTACAAAAAATTCTACTTTTTCATAAAAATCCCAAAAAATTTATCTTAACCAAATATCGATGCTCTGATTTCAAAAATGAACCCTAAATTATGAAAATAATTTTATAAATATTTTTAATTTAACTTCTTAAATAAATACCAATATTCAACCGAAAAAAACTAATTCATAACCAATTATTTATGAAACAGTTATTTACCGATTTTATTGAATCACATTACATATATAAGGTGACTACATTGTGTTAATAGCTTCTTTAAATGAGGTTATTAATCCATTTGGTCACATTACTAATCCTAAGAAATAAATCAGTATTCATAATTTACTAATAATCAAACATTAATTTGATCTTATTAGACTCTAAATTTTTTACTGAATGTAACTGTAGAAGGCATTTTTTTTAAAATAATTACACAATATGAATTATTTAAGGTTTACATAATTATTTTTAAAATATGTTTTTTCTAAAATACATCAATAACATGCATACTATATTTATCCAGACATTTGAAATTTTACAAACTTCATCATAAGAGGAAATCAAAATTTTTATTTAATTCAAAGGATTACACAATGCAGTTACGGTCTCGTTACATAGCCCTTTATAACACCATCATAGGACCTAATAGTAAAGTGTACTAGGGTGATAAAATCACGGGGCGCCTCAGCTGGCATTGTTCAAGTAGTGATTTATATCAACATGAACTTTTTGGAAAGGATATTCCGTTCCAACTTCACACCATGATGTTCGTCATGGGTTTGGTCCATAGTAAAGCCTAAAAGTGCTACCTCCTTCCCTAGTTCTGTCAGATCTTCATCGATCGGCCTGAGACTATTGGATAAGGCCATCAAATCTTATTTCTATATTAATTAATCAATATCACATGTATTTATAGAAAATATTTGTAACATTTAGTTTCCAATTGTCATATTGACCAATTGTCATATAACAGTTGAAACCCAATGGTCTCATTTTAATTATACTCATTTTATTAAATGATAAATAAAATAACCCACCAAAAATAGGGAACAAAATTAACTCAAAAATTTCAAGTCATTACAATATTCCCCCCTTAAGAAATTACTTCCTCAAATTTTTAAAATTATGCTTGGAAATTGCATAAAAAGTCCCACATTGGAAAAGAGTCAGTAAAACTATTACCTTAAAAGAAAGAAAGATAAGTACAAAGGTCACCTGAGTTAACCCTTAGTAGGATTCCATATAGGAAAACATGGATATGAAATAGAAAAAAAGTGGTCATGTTCGGATGGAGAGTGATTTAAAACATGATTAGGAGATTGTTAACAACAATAAGATCACAAACATAAGATTTGTTTAATGGTCTTTGATTACCCACTAGGAATCATAAACCAACAATGTTTTTTAAGTTCCTTTTCATAAATTTGAGGAATTAATTTACTTCATAGAATAAAAACATAATGAAATATATTTACCTTCAAGTAGAGTTTCACCCCTTAATAAGTTTCCACCAATATTAATATTTTCTCCAAAAAATGAGCCTTTAAAAAGACATGGTCACATCCAAAGCACAAGAATAATCATCTAGAGAATCACATAATCCTCAAAAGAATAACAATATTTTTACCTTACCTTTAGTCTTCAACTAAAACTAAAATGGTTAGTACGAGATCATATAATCCCCAAAAAGGTTAATCATATATAAAAATAAATATGACTATTAATCTCCAAAATTCAATAAAAGTACCCAACGTTCTAAATAGACCATTCAATACACAATCATCCTTAAAATTCTTCAGAATAATCCAAACTATGATTGGAACCCAATACTTAGAATGATTTAATCACATAGTCTTCCCAATAAATCTTAACACTTGTCTCCAAATAGCATCGACTACTATTAATGTTTCATACTAATGTGTATTTAACCGATTCACATATTCTCTAGGATAGGTTCATCATTTTTCTGAAATAACCCAAATCACCATATGTCCACAATAAAAAAATAAAAAAATAAACCATTCATCCTCAATTTAAATCATGTAGTATTTTATTTCCCATAGGCATATATTGCTCCAAAATAGAAAACATCATCCATATTAACCTTTATCATTTATTCAAAAAATCATTTTCTTATACAAAGGATATTATTTTTGATAAAACATAAGTTTTCAAAATAAACTTTTTATTAATCCATAACAATAGCTGGTGCATTAGTCCGAAGGGAATAATAGAAAACTCATAATCCCCATATATTGATTGGAAGGAAGTTTTTGGAGAATCATTATTCTTCACCCTCAATTGATGATAACCAGAACGAAGTAAAACATAGAGAATAATTGATCCACCTGTAGTTTTTCAAATAAGTAATCAATTCATTGAAATGAGTATTTTTTCTTCACTATGATCCCATACTATTCTCTATAATCATTTCATCGTTGCATTGATCAATCCTTCTTCTTCACAAAGGGAACTGGTACTCCCCAAGAAGACACACTTGGTCAGATAATCCCATTCTCCAAAAGATCTCGGTGTTGTTTCTTTAATTCCTCTAGCTCTACATTTTCCATCCTATAGGGGTCTTTGACATCGAATGTGATCCTGGTATGAGTTTAATGGGGAAATATACCTCTCTTTCTGGGGGAGGTCCTGGTAACTCCTTAGGAAATACATTAATGTATTTCTAAATGATGGTGAAATTTTCTAAAAGAATAAATCATTTTTGAGAAACTTATTTCATTTATAAATCTTTTAACTTAATAGGATTTTATTTCATACAACTTCATTCTTAGAAAAATAACATTTTTCTATAATGTTTTCATAATGATTCATAAAAATCAGGAGTTAAACAAACATATCACCCATGAGTGTCGTAAATAAGAGTGTGGAAAGGCCCGTTGTTGTGTACCTGTTCCTGTTTGAGTCTAGATCAAATAGGTGTTTTCATTTTTTACCCCTATGTACATCTATTCCAGAGCCACCTCTACCTGCTCGTATCCAGACATGGATGTATTTTCTTGATAAACCATTTACTTAATAATCACCAAAATAACTGGAAGATTTCCTATATTTAAACTTCTGTATAGGGTTCTTCCTAACATTTTCATATCATAATTTCCATAAATAACTAAACTATCCTTTTATAAAAACTATAACATCCCACCTTTTTATAACATAACATTTCATTACATTTTACAAATAGAGGATCATTAAAGTCTAGTGTCTTAGAAATCAGGAACATACAACATGAGAATAACATAAAACATTCTTCTAAACCACATGTAAGGCATCTTAATTATTTATACTATGTCCATTATAGAACTCATAACCTGGGAGCATACATCAAAGGAAAATTGTGAGTAGAATTCTCAGTAAGGGAAATAAGATAAACACTTTACATGTGAACTTGAGATATATAAATAAAGTCATGATAAATAACTTTAAGGCATGTGAATGTGATCACAAAGCATATCATAAAAAAATTAATGTCTTTCATAACCTGTAGATTTGGATGAAACATTTAACATATAAAATAATTTCCATATCACCAAGGTCCATCCCTATGATGTCATTAAAAAATTACCATGGTTATTCACCAACGTATCGTTAAAAATGGTCATCTATAGAGATTAAGTATTTACCCAATGGATTGAAGCAATATCAGGGTGAAACATTAATTTGAATTTATAGACATGTGATCCACATAAATCATCATCAATAATTTCATAAATAACACATATATCATTAATGAAATGGGTTTCATTTCATAGTCATAACATTTTAAAAACTGCTTTAAAGACGTGATCATTATGTCACTTTAATCCCCCAGAAAAGGAAAGAATGTATCATGTATGTAAATCCCAGAATATCAAATAGAACATTTTGATATATATGTGAATACACATATATAAGAAAGAGAATTTAGTATTCACTTAATAAAATAAAATAATTTGGGAAAAAGAGAGAGACATTTTGAGATGAAAATTCTGTAGCATAACAACTATGTTACAGGGTTTTAGAAAATATTGAAAAGAGAGGGGACTTGGGTCACCAACTCATAAATGATCCATAAAATAGTATAAAGATAGAATATAAATGATATCATAACATGGTAATTAAAATTTAAAGTCATACACTATGAAATGAAAAACATGGATGGAATACAAAAAAAAAAGTTTTCTCTTACGAAAATTCCACAGTCCAACGACGTCACATAAAACATAAAAAAATGAATTGATGAGATCAAAGACGGATGTCATCGTATGAACATAAAAGAACATTATTATGGATATAGATATCATAACCCAACATAATAAAATGGAACATTAAATACATTACATGAAAATTGAACTTCAAAATGAAAAGGGTAAGAGAATCCCTTACAAAAATTCGACAGCCTAACAACGCTACTTACACATTATTAAAATAAATTTATGAGAGAAAGAGTGGGGTCTCTAATCATATGAACATGAAAAGGAAAATAGGATGAATATAAAATAACACCCCCAACAAAAGAACATGGATCTTAAAATAAATTACAAAATGGAGAATACCTAAAAAGAAAGAGAGAGGTGTGATCACTTAATAAAATTCGGAAGCCTAACGACGCCACTTAAACATTAATAAAACGAAATGATGAGACTAAGATGGGATCTATAATAATTTGACCAATAAAATGGATGTAATATGAATATAAATGATCATCCCCCAACATAATAACATCGAGATAAAATGAAATTCCATACAAAAGAGTACTTGAAAAGAAAGAGGGAGGTATGATCCCTTAACATGAAGAGTAACTTCAAAAGCATGAAGGTCGGGAACCTGGGAGGCATGAGGGAACCTTGGGGGGACTCCTTGGGAGGTAAATAGACCAGAACTTTTTGGGGAGGATTTTAAAATGAAAATAATGAGGGAAAGGCTTGGTATTTATAGGAGAAGTGAGTGGACAAAGCATTAATGGCCAAGGGACACCTCATTGGTGGTATTGGAAAAACCATGGGCTTGCACATGGTATTGGACACATGGGACACCTCATACCGTATCTTAATATTCAATACTGGTCTAGAATTATTGCTTAAGGATTACATCCTTAATGAGTCCATTAAACTCTCAAAACACAAAACTGTATTTTCACTATTCACAGAAAACTCAACTTTCAAAAAAAGATCCCAAAAAATCACCTTAACTAAATATCGGTGCTATGATTTAAAAAATGAACTCCATTTTCTGAAAATTATTTTCCAAATATTTTTAATTTAATTTTAATATAAAAACACTAATCACAGAAAATTCAACTATTTCTAAAAAATCCCAAAAATTAACCATAACCAAATATTGATGCTCTGATTTCAAAAATGAACTCCATTTTATGAAAATATTTTTATAATTAATTTTAAATTAATTTTTTAAATAAAAACACTCTTCACCCCAAAAAAATAATACTTAACCAATAATATCTGAAATAGTTATTTACCTATTTTATTGAATTACATTACTTAATCAAGGTTCCTCAATTATATTAATACTTTCTTTAAGATAGATTACATATACATTTGGTCACATTAATAATCCTAAGCGTAAAATCACAATTCATAATTTATTATTCATCAAACATTATGTTGATCATATTAGACTCTAAATTTCTTATTGAACATAACTGTATAAGACCATTTTTTTAAAATCATCACTTATTATTAATTATTTAAGATTTACATAAATATTTTTAAAATATATTTTTCCTAAAATACATCAATAATATGCATACTATATTTATCCGTACATTTGAAAATTCACTAACATCATCATAAAAGAATATCACAATTTTTATTTAAATCAATGGATTACAGAAGGCAGTTATGATCTCGTTACATAGCCCCTTATAACACCAGCATAAGACCTAAGAGTAAGGTGTACTAGGGTGATATAATCTTGGGGTGCCTTGGCCAACATTTCCCGAGTAGTGATTTATATCATCTTGAACATCACGTGAAGGCAATTCCGTTCCAGCTTCACACTATGAAGTTCTGCATGGATTTGGTCCAGAGAAAAACCCCAAGGTGCTACCTCCATCCAGAGTTTCGTCAGATGGGTATCGATCGTCCCAAGACAACTGGATGGGGCCATCAAATATTCATTCTAAATTAATTAATAAAGATCTCTTGTATTTATAGAATATATTTGTAACATTTAGATTCTAATGGTCATATTGAACAATTGTCATATAACAGTTGAAACCCAATGGTATCATTTTAATTATACACATTTTATTAAATGAAAAATAAAATAACCCACCATAAATTGGGAACAAAATTTACTCCAAAATTTCTGGTCATTACAATAAACACTGTTGATCATTATGAAAAAATTATATTAAATTAAATAGGGTGGCATTTTGAATTTATCATTTTTATATAATGTAATATTCATAATAAATGGAAAATGGAAACAGGTGGCAAAATTTTTTATATTTTTTTGATTATTTTTGTAATAAAATCATATAGTATTATTAAGATATTTGTTAGTGATATTTTAAAGCCTTATCCCAATGTCTTATCCCTATTTTAAACGCTTTATCCTTAACGAGGAGACAAGTAATTACATGGGTTACTATTCATTATGACAAAAAATGAAATGTATATATTTACAAAATTAGAAACTTCTTATTCAAAATATGATTATTATTTTTCAATAATCCATTAATTTATGTATATGAATTTAATTTACATTTACACCCTCACACATTGATGTAAATCGGTTTGTGATATTTTTTATCTCAAGCATAACAGTTTTTACACAAAAATATAACGTAAATTTAATTATAAGTAAATAAATTATCTTATAAATTATATAAATGAACTAATTATACCTTACAGATAATTTTAAATTCAGTATAACTTTAAAAAGTCTTTTATAAAAAATTAAATTTTCAACCAAAATCAATATTTATCTATTCATAAAACATTCAATATTTTTTGAAAATTATTAACAATTATCTCCAACATAATTATACCATTTTGAATTTAAAAAATTATGTACTTTTTTTCAAATAGATTTTCTAAATTTGAAAAGAAAAATTAATTATATTATTTTATCCAAATAAATATATATATTTTTTGCGAAACAAATTGATTTTTACAGAATACAATGACTTAATTGAAAATGAATTTTCATCATCTGAATCATTTCTTCATATTTTTTAAAATGTTATTATTTCTCTTATTCCAAAAATTTGACATCATATTTATAATAGTTTACTATATTAATGTTCATTTAAACTTCTGGTTGCTGGTATTGCAAGCTATCGAATAAATTTTATTTTAAAAGAAGTATATCATAAAATCTTCGGGTTTCACATATAACCCCCATAAATAGATCTAAACCATAGAAATATCATCACTCTCATGTGAAAAAGGAAGAAATATTTTATTCATCATATCATTTGGTTCCAAAGCAGCATCATCAATTTTATGAATCCTCATTAGGACTTTTTCCAGGTGATTTACGTTACTCCATAACACTTTATCTCAATAATCCATGATTTATAATAGTAATTCTTTATATGAGTGATCATGGTCCAATGATAAAATATTTTAGTTTAGGAAAAATTAAGGATCTTGTATGTACATCCCCATGAGATATACATGGAACAGATCATGAACATGATAGAGGTTCAGTTGATTTCCCAAGCTATAAGAATCTATCCCTAATTGATCAAGAATGTCAAATGGGCCAATATACCATTGGGTTATCTTTAAATTATTTCTGAATCTCATAACCTCTTTACTCCTAAAATTCATATTAACACCTTATCACAAACTTCAAATACAAATTTTCATATATAATTGTCTAAATTAGTCATCAGGGTACTGTGATATTCTAAAAAGTGCTTCTAATTATCAATGAATATCACCAAAATTTCATTATCTACCTCATATCCTAATAGATTTATTTCTATTTTGGGGTTTTATAATTATTTCAATTGAAGGCATCATAAGATTTGAATTAAATTATCGAGTGAAATTTATTATTGTAATAAAACCCAAAAAGTTGTAGGTTTTGATCCCAAAAACATTTAAAATCAATAGAACAAGACCTCAATATATACTCCAAGGATATAATATTTCTTTAAGACTGACCATTTTTTAATACATGATAATATATACTTAAACAAAAAACTTAATCCAGATATTGTTGATGATTTCTATAGAACATCAAGTTGAACATAAAATACTAAAAAATATAATAGAATATGGTACCCCATTAATCCTTACCAAATATATAATGTATATAATAAAAAATTAATAAAGTTAAAATATTCTCTAATATAAATTTAGTGTGATGAATTGATAATGTAGTTGAATACAACCACAATAGGATTTTGAATTAAATATGATCTATGGATTTTTACAGACAAAATATTTTTTTTATGATTTCCCATTTCAATTTTAGTATGATTATTAGTTGTAGCATACCCTTGGATTTCTATCTCTAAACCTTATATTACTAACATACCAGGCCCCAAAATATGTACTATTCAAGACCACACATAATGTTTTCCTACCTGGAATACTCTTTAAAATCTCTATATATCATTAGAAATGTTGCATAAATAGAGAATATTGAAATGTGATCTTCAGCCAAAAGACCCTTCTTTATTTCTAGTATTTATAGGACACACACAATTTCTAAACCATATCATTATATTTAAATAAAAGATCAACTCATGAAAATTTCATACCTTCAATTATACCATTTAATATTCCTTCTAGGCCTATTTAATACTTAATTATATATATGTTTGAAGACTCATTTTATCAAGATAGGATTTCTACTCCCCCTTCATGATTTCTATATCACTACATGGAAGAATTAGAAAAACTGAATCTTTTTTTATCCTCATTACATATAAGAAAACATAATCAATTTATCTTAGAACAAAATCCACCTTGTTCTCATTCCTAGGTTTGAAATGATTCGAGCAATAATATTCATTAATCAACTCTAACAATATTCTCTAGTTGTTGTTTCCCTCTATATATGTGAATACACACATAAATATTTTATTGTTAGTATGTATATATATGTAACCCTTTTATTCATAAAGATGATTATTCAATATCTTTAAAAAACAGTTATTATCCCTTAATCATATGTTTGTTAATTTACATCATCCATCATAAATTTTAATGATACATAAGTTATAAAAATATCATTTTAAATGAGTATACATACAAATACCTTCATTAACGAATTTCTATAGATCACAAATATTTCCACACTGTAGTGTAGTGTCTCCATAGATGGAACAACTAACCCTCACTTTAGTTCCTTGAATATTTCCCATGTTCCATATTTCTAAAGGAACATGTCTCCCTTAGGTGTTGAGTTTGAGAGTGGATTAGATAACAATGATAAATTATCCAAAAAGAATTGATAACATCCATTAAAACTATGAAACCCATGGATATCATTTACCTTTGTTGGTACAATCCAGATTTCAGTAACTAGTTTTTAGTGTGGATCCTTCGATATACCACCGATTGGATTTATATCATTAAAAATGAATATTTTTATATCCAAAATTGACACATGGTAAAAAATTTATTCCACGTATTTTTTAATAATTTCTTCAATAAAATCCACAATTTATCTCCATAGTCTTTCTTACTGTTTAAGTATAATTGATGATAGTATATGATTACTACCGAAAACTGGAAAAAGATAATATCTAAAGACTTTTTTCATTAAATCCATTATGATAGTGGGGTAATTTTTAAGACCAAATGTAATAACTATAAATTCAATATTTTATACCTCTTATGTAATCTCGGTTCTGTTATGTTTTCACATTTTCCCCTCAAATGAATGTATCCGTATCAAAGAAAAATCATTGAAAAATATTTATATACTCATAATTTATATAAAATATCATCAATAAGATACACAAGATACTGATTGATAATTGTGATATAGTTAATTTTCTAATAATTAATCTTGATTTGCATCATTCCATATTCATTTTTCAAATAACAGGTGTACCTAAAGGTGACTCCATATTATGAATGAATCAATATTTATTATTTCCCAATGCAGATTCTTTAATTTATATAACTCAGTTAAGGACACTCTATATATATTATTTTATATATGGGTATAACCATGTATAAGTTATATTGAAAATTAAACACCATGATTTGGAGGAATGCTATTTAAATATTCATGAAAACAGAAATAATCTCAGTTTGATATATATCTCATCAATGGTGTGTTTCAACCTAATAATCAATGATAATAACAACCTTTAAATTGTAATTCTGAACTATCATTTTGTTGAAATATCCATTGGAATTTCAAATTTATCATCGTACCATTAAGTATCATTGAATTATTCATAAATTAAAATTGTAATCCCCATCTTCAGTAATTGTTTTTATATTTATGTATATAATAAAATACATACCATTAATAACATAAGATTTAACAAGTGGGAAAATTAAAAAATATATAGGAAACAAATTCCCACAATCATCAAACAGAGAATAATCATATACTAATGATGCTCCTATTATACAATTAAGAATTTCCACTACTAGTTTAATATATATTCATAGAGGATTTAAATACAAATTCCTATTTAATTTTCCAGAAATTTAAGAATTTATATATCTATGATCATACATGGAACTTCAATATTTAATAATACCTCTTAGTTCCCCATATTTATCATTCTATCTGTAATCCATTTTAAAATAAAAAATAGTTAGCATGATTGTCAATTCTCAAGGAATTAACCCTTTAATATATCCTCCGAGTGTCAAAATAGGTGTCTATTAAGGGTTAACACACCATGAAACATAATGATATATGAGATATACTCAACCAAAAAATTATAGGGTTATTACCCATCTATGTATGTATGAAAACCCACATCCACATGTAATAACCTAATAGGGATGTTTTTCTAAAAACCACAGTCTATTCAATACCATAACATAGAATATTTTAATATACATTGAATTATCATATGTTTTATCATTAGTGGATTCTTACCCTAATTTACAATGTTATCTAAACATGACACTGATACTAACTATAGAACTAATAACTTTCAATAATTAAAATTAATTCAAAATATATTAATATTCATAATATAACATATTAATCCATGCCTAGAGAGTATTTCTTTAATTTATTTATAAGGATGGATACATGAACAATTGGATCAGGAGATATTTACATAATCCTTGAAAATTTTTGACATTACTAGATTCCTTTTTAGACATATTATACTTAAAAACATTATTCATTGTACAAGGAAAGGAAACATTAGAAAGGGTAAGATCATATTCTTAGTAAGGTGCATCAAGGGAGACGTCAATGATCACATAAGCATATCATGACCATAGAGAGATTCTAACATGTGGATACAAATTAAATATTGTACCCTATATATCATATATCATAATCTTGTGTCATGGAATAAATCATAGTAGTTAATTTTAAATGAATCATAAAAAAATTCTTGAAACATACCTATGAACTCATTACAATTAAATAAGATAAATGTTATTGGAATACTGAAAATCGTAGAAAGTAATTTCCTTAGATAATGATTAATTACAAGACTATAATAGTTTATTGTGTTCACTCCCCATTCCATAATATCCATAGATAAGGTCCAATTCCATGATTATCATAGTGGATAAAGTCCCTAACTGAATAAGATCATCCCCCTTCTAGTCCTCACTAACTCATGAGATATTAATATTTACTGAATAATTTAAAGGAATATATAATTTTCGTCCCACCAATCACATAATCATAATACATTAATTTGTTTTCTACATGGTTATAAATCATTATTAATATATCATAATATATAGAATGGAAAAAAAATTTAAAAATATTTCATCATTTTATGGTAGCATAACCCATTAAATTAATAGGTTTCATTGACATCACATAATAATAATAATAATAGTAATAAACCATAACAAGATATAATAAGTATGGTGCCATTCTATTATATCTCTAATAAAGAAAACTAATGTCAATTTATATCATCTAGACAAAAAATTCCTTCAAAAGATTATATGAAATAATTCTTAAAGAAAATAAACTTTTCACTTTTAAATCACCTTTCATTAATAAAAACATTTATAAAATAGTATTTAAAATAATATTGTTGAAATTAACCTTGGAAATACATAAATAATTTTTTAAATAATTGATTTTTCATGATAGCGCTAAATTCCATTCATGTATTATATGTTAAAATAAATATTCCTTTCACAATATTCGTAAAATTTGAAAAGTACCTCCTTCCGAAAACAATAGGATGTTTACATATATTTTTCATAAATTAAATCATGGGTAAACATAAATTTAACCAATCATAATATAATTTTTAAAAAATTATTTTAAAAACTTTTAAAAAATAAGAATATCTTAGAAAATGTATTATTGATCAAAGAGAAATTTTAATTTTTTTTCAATTAAAATGTTTATTATTATTATTTAGATATCAAATGTGAAAAATGAAAGGGAAAAAATCAAATGTCACAAAATAACTAGAGGATAAGAGAAAACATGGGATTCATTATATATAGATAATTAATTTTTATCATAAAAAACTTAGTCATTGTTAATCTTATTATATAATTATATTTTAACATAAATTCCCTTCCAATTTGGTAACATTCAAATAAAAAAACATGAAATAGTCATCATTATATGGATATATATGTACCAATAATTTATAATAGAGTAATAATCAAATAAATTCATGGGTAATATACACACCATATTAATGAAACATATGGTGAATATGGAACGTGTCTCCCACAAATAAATGTTTGACGAAAAACCCTTACCTTGAGAATCATTTTCATCGAAAGAACTTTAACATTACTTGTAATATACATAAATTTATATTATTTGATAATATAGTTATTTACGTTCTTATAATATCATATACTTTCGACTAATAACTTTTTATCACCTATTTAATGACAATTAATTATAAAAACAGTTGTTTCCCTATGTTAAGAGTTTTGTTTTTCATCAAAGATTTGGTTTAGCGGTTCTAATCATTTCTCTCTAATCATGGTCCGTCAAATAAATAATTCAACAAATGATATAAATAACATATATATTCATTAAATATATATATAGTTCTCCATAAATGTTATTAAAATATTAATGAACACCACCTTTAATCGATATGGTAAGATATGCATAAGCATGAATGTTGTATCCATTTGTTCACCGATAGAACAAATTAAGTGAAATTAGTAATTCAAATTTATATATTCATAGTATTATTTTAAATAATATATATATTAATTAAATAAATAATTATAACCATCCATATAAATTGGTGATGAAAAATCAATTACTCGGCTACATGGATATATGAAGTCATATTTAAACATGAGTGATGTTTTCACACTATATAGGATTGAATAAAGGTGTAAATTTCTTCTTCCATCACCATAATAGAAATTATATATATTTATAATATTAATGAAATTATTTTATAATGGATACCACAGATTTAGAGGAGGTTGAAGAATAAATAAAATTAAAAAATACCCAATAATGAGTTATGCATCTTCTTAGAGAAACCTCTTTTGTATTATACCTTAAACATTGATGGGATGATATTTTAAAAACAATATATAGTTTATATTATGTGTTTAACAAATAATGTAATATATTATTATATACATTTGTATAAATATATTTTTGAAATGTTCTGAGGAAGATAGGATAATTGGTTTTTTTATTAGTCACGGGAGGGGTACTCTACGAATTAAGGATCCCAAATTGTATTGAGACCACTACGAGGGGGAGAATCAATATTTCATTTTTCAATTATAATTATTCTTATTAAATTCATTATAACACTTTTATATCCCATGAAACTTGATTTCTGTCTTCTAATCAACTAAATTTCTCAACGTCACATATCCCATGAAGTACATATAAAAATGGATCAGGCCACAATATTTATATATTTTATTACAGTGACCTACTCTTATCCAAGATTGATAGACCGAAAAACAATGATTACGTCACTAAAATATTTCAAAAATACAATGGTATATGAAAAAAATAGATCTACAACCATGTATACAACTTCTCTTATATATTTAGTTATACCCATAAACTATCCTTTCAGATCCTCTTTCCGATAGTTGGTTAAATACCCAAGTAAAAAATCCTTTTAGTAACTCCTATGAACCCACATATAAATGATTCATTATTATTAATTAATGATCCACATACGAAGGTTCTTCGCACCACCCAATGAAAACTAGATCAACGTATACTATGTATAAACTTTAATTACATAAATAATAGTCATTAGTGTGTGATAGTTTAGAATCATTTTTTGATCCTAAACAAACCATAATATGATAAATCTCAATATTTCCAGAAATTTTATTTGGAAATACACACTTAGAAAACATCAGCCTCATTCAGAATTCATCTGGTAAACTTTTTTTGATGGATTCTATCATGTTATCCTATATCCAATTATACTTCTTATATTCCATATTCCACTAATTAGAATCTCAATTATAAACTAATAATTCTTTTAACTGATGGGAATTAATATGATAGACCACACTCCGATGGGATTCACTTTGATGGAACTCACTTTAGTTGATTTTGTTTGATCTTTGAAACTTAAACCTAAAACAGAACTCACTCAGTATCACAATATGTCATAAAACTCAGAATTTTGGCTCTCCACAGATATGGACTATTCCTATATAAGAGTGTATTATTCACTCTATTAATTTTAATCCAAGAATGGTAAATTTTGTAAAACTTGATATTTATCTCACTCAATTAGTCTTTATTTTATCTAACTTTCATGTTCATTTATTATTCATCATTGAAAATATCATCCCTTTTCAAAACATATGGGTTAATCATGAATCTTCGTGAAACTTCTAAAAAATTCCAACATATTAATGCTTACAAATAATTATCCAGTCCAATAAATTAGTTTCAATATTCCATTATTTGGTGACTTTAATTGTTCATTCTTCTTCCCAGTCATCCTAATGGACATTATTATTTAAAATGATTATGATATAGTTTCTCATGAAAATATCATATGATTGATTAGTATGTAAAGCATAATAATTTCATACTCTACAACATTTACCTTAACAAAATTTAATGTCACTCACATTCATCTTGACTCACTAAATTAAAAAAATTGAAATGACTGCTTAATATGATTCATTGGGTCATTTGAAAAAGATTGGATACATTTTTGAAACTTATTTAGAACCAAGTATCCTATAACTAATACAATATCAAATATTCACTTATCACATTTTCAATCAAACCCACATTTTTATATATTTATTTATAGAGTTTCTCATACATATCTAATGATTTTGATTAAAAATATGAACTCCCAATCATTATTTTCAATAATAAAATCGATCAGTGTCATCAAATCTATTATTCTATGGGTATTAGTTCCCTGGAATGATAGATCAACATCTATATTTCATATAATGAATCAATCTATTATTCATTATTGATTCATTATTGTCAACAACATCACATTTTTAGTCTAGAACACTAGTTAATCAGATAGATCATAGAAAATTATTTATTATCGATGTGACATGAAATTAGTAATTTGATTTGTCTTAATCCTCATTTCCAATGAATTTGGTATTTCTTATACAAAATGAGTCAGATGGATTGGTGAATGTACCTGTATGATGTACCGATGTCTGCATCATATCAAATGGATCACCATCTTTTTCATATTGATGGGCCAATATCTTTGAATAAACAGTTTTTCTATATGGTACATATCCATGTAAGAAAATATATAAACTCACACATATATTTCCTTTTAATCAACTTACCTGATATTTAATTCACCATGATTTCTCAAATAATGAGATAATTGAAAACCATATATAGATATTTTTTGACAGAAAATGTGATTAATCTTCATCATCTATAGATTTAGGTCTAGAACCATGTTTCACACTGTTTGTTCAACCATTCCTTAGTGTTTGATATAACATTATTTTTAGCATATTAGGTTTTATATGGAAATAGAATATCCAATTATTATAAAATTTAATCTTATTTTAAATATTGATAAGAAATTAATGAAAAACAAAAGATGGGCCTAAAAATCTCCCATTATGTGTTTGTTGTCAACAACCACAAAAAACACACAAAACTCAAGAATATTCACAGTAAATATATAAAATCATCTTTCACCCCAACTCATTTCATTTCTCCACTATTTTTCCTATACCCCTTATTGATAGTCAGATTTAATGGGGGAACACATTATTCTTTAATATTTTCTTCTAATAAACAATATTATCATATATTCTCCTAACAATATCCTTTAACTAGAAAATTATTAGTCAACATAGAAGAACATGGTGTATTAAACATCAGTGTATAATAAAGGTTATCAATGTCATCCATCACACAATTTTCCTATAATTACTCTCATCTATTACTTTTATCATTCTCATATTAGGGGTATTATAAATAAATTGTTAAGGAAAAAATAACCAACACCCATCTCAATAAAATATATTTTAAAGATTAAGTGAATCAACATAACATTCCAAAAAATTATTTTATAACCACATTAATTTATTTCTCATGATGATTAAAGGACTCATATATCAATTAATAAACAACAACTCTTTCAATTGCATACATGTATGTGCAAATAAACAAATATTTTTGGGAATAAGGAGGAACCTCAATAGTTTCTCAAATGAAATATTTGTATTGGGAATCATATTTCATTATTAAAATATTGTTATTCTTAATGGATTTTATATTGGATATTTCTCCTTCATTATATTGATTATTTTAAGGTTTCTAACAAATTTATTCTCATATGTATAATATTCGGATAGGGATATCAAATTCTTATATAATTTAGTTACATTTTTGTTACACTACATCTGAATCAAATTATTAATTTTTTCATCTTAGGTAGGAATGATATTTATAAATTTTTTATTAACATTCCATTATTTCTCATATCTCATATATCTTGTATGATACCTCTTACAACTAACTATTGATGAATTTTTTTCAACATTATTCTAATATTGAGAAACCATTTTCATTCCCTTCTCTTTAGCTTATTTTTGTGAATCTTCTCTCTTTCTATCCATGGAAGCATGTTAATGAATAATATATGAGAACTAATTATTTGTGAAATCATCATGTTTAGTCATTTTAACATTATTAATCAAGTCTAAATGCTTTAGCTTCTGGTTTTTCTTTTTTAATGCATCAAATATATTTACCTTAGGAATTTCATTCTTCAATTCAACATATTTTTTGAAAATATCTGAATATACTCTTCATAACCCCCCAATTATTCATTACTATTTATTCTGAGTGACATGTAGTACTAACATGAAAAATCATGGTGTTTGTAAATTTTACAACCAGTAAAATAAATTCAATATCTTGATCATTCGGACTGATTGAAACATTTATCAAGGCATTGTTGTTGTTTTTTCTTAACTCACTTAACAGTTTTCTTAGGGGGATAATTATCTGTAGGATTTCACTCATTCTTAGTGGATAATGATTTCTAAAAAAATCTTTATATCTACGTATTATGTTATTATAATTATATGTACAATGTTAATATTTTATAAAAAACAAACTATATCTATAGACACTTATTTTCATGATCTATAAATGTTTCACCCTTTAATTCAATAAATTTATTGGTGAATTCACTCATATTTATTAACTAACCTTGTTTTATAATAATCATGTATTTCTTTAGACATATCTTCTTCCTTCTCACCCAAACTATATTTCAAAATGATTACCATATTTTTAAACTCACCTATCATCAATATTTTTACATTCCTCAATATGTGTTTCTTCTACATTATTGATATTCTCATCACTAGTTGACTTTTGTTCATAATATTTCTATTTTTTGAAATCTCACCAATATTCGTCATCAATATCGAGTCAAATTGAGGTTGATTTATTATTTATTAGATCTCAATCCCCATTATAAAAAGATATCATTTCAAAATCTATCATCATCTTACATGATTCTTTTATGAGTTCTACATTTTTTTATATTCTTTTTCCAAATTTGTTTTTTTGAATCCAATCAAATTTTGTATTTTATTCACAATTATCATCATTAAATCATGAAATAATTAAATATATAATAGTATAAAATATGTTTATATATGTATTAGATTCATCACTCGATAATCATTCCCCTTCATTTCTTTAATAAGATACATTTTCATACCGTTATCATAATAGAATATTTCTTTATGATTATTTCTTTTTTTATATTAATTTTATTATCCTATTATTCAGACTCGTACACTTAAATTTTAAGTTTATTTGAATTTTATAGAATGTTTCATTACCATTTATGATTGAGTCATTTGATAGAGTTTTTACATTTTCCATTACGACATCCTTAAATATGTTTTTTAAAATTTAGGTAAATAATTTTGTTGAAATGTTTAATTTCTTTCCTTTCCTCGGATTCGTTATATTTTTAATCAACATAATTATCATTGTTATATTCTTTTAAGAAGTTGTTGATAGAAATTTATTTTTTATCCATTTTCATGAAAAAATGATTTTTTCTTTTCATATGCCACATGAATATTATGAAGTTCACATAAAGATAAATCCTCATGATCTTCTGATGATGAAAAATTAGAATCAAATCTATCTAGGATATTTCTCATTAATTTTTTAATAATAGTATAAACTTCATGTTTCTCACTAAAAAATCTGATGTTACTCACAATCTCATTTACCGGTGTAAACTAATCATCAATAATTTATACATCCACCATTTTA
Organism: Viscum album; assembly: GCA_963277665.1. NCBI lineage: Eukaryota > Viridiplantae > Streptophyta > Magnoliopsida > Santalales > Viscaceae > Viscum > Viscum album. Next base: position 912,998,118 of record OY728148.1, read on the forward strand.
ACAACATAAAATACATTTCTTTATATTTTTAACAATTCTTCATTAATTTACTCATTTAATTCATAGATATTTTTCAACTTATCCCATATGTTATTAACTTTTGTAAACCTGATATTATTTCCATTAAATTCTCTAGTAAGATCCAAAAATATAGAATTTTGGGGTTTACATCCATATATGAATATCTCTTATCAACAATTGTAATAGAATCATCATTAAAAGGAGTAAATCCCACTATTTTTTTCATCTCTTACATCATTGTACAGAATTTTAAAATAGGGGAGCATCATATTCTTCCAACATTGGAAATTTTATCACGTAACACATGAACACCCATATTTTTTATTAAATTGAAATAACTAATTCTCAGATATATATATTTAAGAGGGAACCTACTACGATACTAATAGAAATTCCAAAATATTTTCAAGATAATTGCGGTTAAAATGTGGTTACTTTTTCATTTTATAATAACTTATATTTACTTATTTAGAAAACTTTTTTGACATATGAAACATGTTATGGCTAATATCCATTGAACTATATTTATTGATAAAAATTTTTTTATGAAAATAAAATAATGACACACATAAATATGATATTTACAATGTTTAATAAAAATACATAATTAATAACATGTTGGATAGTCCAACTAACATGGATTCATTCTGTAATATATTACTAGAATGCAAACTAATAAGCAATATTTTTTTCAAAAAACTAGTAGATATCTTTTATGCTATAGTAATTTTTACCCCAAACTATTATTTTCATATTCTATTTCTCAATGATTTTTATTCAACCCATAAAAAATTCTTTTTCACTAACTAGTTATAATTCACATCTATTAGATTATTTATTTGTAAATGATGATCCCTTTAATAAATTTAATCACATCATCAATAAGCATTTTGGATCAACATAACTAGGAACTATCTTCAAGAACATTGAAAAATATAGTCAGAACATATTGGGTTTAAAACATCCTCTAGATATTCAAAAAACATAAATATTCTCAATATAATAATTCCATATGTTTTATTTATAAAAAATGACATAGAAATATTCATCTCAATAGGTCTTCATCCAGTATCCTTAGTATTATTGCCTCCATCTGATTTTCCACTATCAGATTCTTCTTCATCTCGTCCTACTTCAATATAGTAGAAATCAATTTTGAACTCAAAACTTTTTTTTGATGGATCTCTTTTTTATCGACCACAAAATTTTGTTAGTCACAATTACAGATCTAACTTTAGTGGTTTCCATCACATAATCTCAAATTAAACATGAGGAAAAACGTAGTTGGAATATTAATCTAAATAAAAAATTTCATAGTTTTATCTATCCACACACATGACAAATTCGAAATTAAAAATTTATTATACTCTCTACATAAAGAAATTCATTTAATTTAATGGAAAGAAAACTAATTATTATTCCATATCTATAAAATTTTCATTTCTATTAATTAATGTTTATTTATGATTCATATATTAAAACATAAAATATTATCACCACTTTATAATGTTTCTTGAATAATCTTGAATATTCTCACAATTTCAATCAGCATCAATGTTAGAATTAATTATATCCTCCAATTAATTGTGTTTGATCATTTATTGTTTCATGACACTAATTATTCATTTATCCTTATATTTGTTCTAATATACATTATAAAAGAAATAATGTCTAATGGAGGTGCCCAAGAAAAGGTCATCTGATTGATCACTATAACATAACCTCACAATTTCAAACCTTGTTAACTTTTATACTACTCAATTCAAACATACTCACATTTCACTTGACTTCCAGAAAAAAAAAGTAAATGATTTATTTCAATGATTCTTTGTGTCCATTGAAAATGGATGACTACATTGTTAAATTTTATATATAATTCAGTCTCCTTAAACAACTTTATTAGAAAATCAACCCTTATATCATTTTTTTAATCACATATTCATTATGATATCTCCCATTATACATGTTAGTAGATCGATTGAATGATTAAAATTACAAATATAAATTTCACATATATCTTTAATCTGGTAAAATGAATCAGTTTCATCAACTCTGATGTTGGATAGATACTTTTTCAAGAACTGATGAATAAATATATAGAGAGAAACATAAGAAGTGTTATATTAAACTCAGATGATTGATCAAAGTCAATAAATTCTCATTATTTTTCAATAACCCTAGTTCATCCAATGTAAAACTAATAACAATGGATTTTATTGAGGCTTTAAACCATAACATTGATCTACTTCAATCATCATTTCTAGATAATGTTTTCTTCCTCACAGAAACTGATTTTGATGGATGGGTGTTAGTATATATCAAATGTACCAATGTCTACATCATGTTCGATGGATCGACATCAATGTAATAATGATGGATCGTTCTCAAGAAATCTATACATTGCAGATATAGAAAAATTTAGTGGTAGAAACTCTAGAAACTCATATTTATGTTTCCTTTTACTCACTCCAACTATTATCATCTTTTACTAGGATTTATGAATCATTGATATAATTATAGGACATTTTCAAATTTTGTTTGACTGAAATCCATATCTAATGTTCTGTGTCCAAATATCAGCATCCAAAAGCATGTTTCCATTGGTTTTTTCATCAGGATCATTATGTATAATGTAATATTATAGTAAGTCTTGTTGGGTTCTTCTTAAAACTAATCCTCCATTTCTTCTAAACATTGAACAAGTTGGATAATTGACAACAAATACAACCAAAATAGATCTCGGGCATAAGAGAAACTAATTAATAGTGTAATGTAAAATAAATAATTTTTTAGTTTCATGTGGCTCCACAGTCATATATTTAAAAATATGTGATTATGATGATTCCAATACTATCTTAAAATAAAATTTGAAATGATTTAGGCGATTTCTAACCCCATATATCTTCATTTCATATCTCCATTAACAATTTTATCCATTATAACAATATCAATGTTTTTACTATTTATGGTTGAATAATATTATCACAAAATTAAAATTGAAACTTAAATTTATCTTGGTGGATATGTTAAACCATATCCAATTCAGAATGTTGAAGGATGTTTTTTTAAATATAAAATCATTCATTATAATGTTTTTTATTATAAAATCTCATTATTTATTATTTTGAATCCCTTCATTTACATGGAATTTTATATCATTGGGATAATTATATAATTTAACTATAGACCTATAACATATACATGATATGTTATTTTTATCATAATAATTTCTGTAACATAAATATTCATAAAAATTTCATTACTTTTAATATTTATAAAATAATTTATTTAATTATTTCATTAATTTAATAAATATGTCTTATCATTTCATAAGAATACAAGGTATTTATCAAATACAAAAAAATAAAAATAAATGATGATGATAAAAATTAATTTATGTTTAAAATATGCATGTATATTTTAATATAATGGCTTTGTTTCCTAACGAATATATATTAGAGATATCAATGTGATGAGAGTGAAATTTTTTATTTATCATTTTCATAAAATAATATAAAGGATACAATCAAATAACATGGCCTCAAGATGAAATATTTTCAAAATATGGATGTGAATGATTGAAATCGCAACTTTCAATATGTAAAAGAAATGAGTTTTATAAATTTTAAAACTTAATCTCAATAAAGTAACCCTATTTTATAGATTTTACCCTTATTGAGGTTATAAATATTTACCATAGTCACTTTTAAAAGAAGAAAATAAAATGGTGACACTCATAAAATTTGATCTTCTAAATTAAATAAATGGAAAACATATTTCGATATTCAATTCACATAATCTTTTTTATATAATGTAAATTTAATCCTAAATATTTGTTGAAATTTATTTTACCGAAAAAAGGATTTCTGAACTATAAATGATATTATAAAAAAATTCATCATAAAATTAATTATAATGACTTTAACTACAATATTAATAATATAGAAGATATAATTTTACTTTTTAAACCATTTAAATATAAAATAGTACTTTTTAAATTATTTAAATGAGTGGAGGGTTTTCAATTAATAACAAACTTTCCAAAATATATTGAAATGAAAATATTTTATGAAAATATACAAAAATACACTCTAAAAATTCGTAAAGAGTATTTAAAAATTGAGGCTCATTTTTTTATAAAAAATCGATAATTGGAATAAATTAAATATATTATCTACTCACAAAAATGAAATAAAATAATTTCATTAGATAAATTAAATATTAAATCATATAATAAAAGTACAAAAAATATATATACATTAGATAAAACCATTAAAAATATATTTTCAAAAATAATTGTTATTACAATTTATGTATACAATTTAGGTGTAAGTTAATAATGATATAATATATTACGATCCATTTACACTTGAATTTACATGTATCACAATCCATCGAATAAATTCATTAATAATTGAAATATAAAGTAAAATATTGGGGTGTTACAGCATGAGAACCATTGGAAATATGAATGTATATAAGATATATCCAAAATTATAAAAATTTATTACATAAATAATCACATTAATCCACACAAATCCCATTGGTATTTTTGATATGAAAAATAGACATAATAAATGTTATATAATTATTAGATATTTATTTCTTATTATTATATAATTTTAAAATTTAAACTGTATTAAAATTTGATAATTTCTCTATTGAAGTTATACTATTAATCACACTTGAGGATTCACTTCCCAATATTCCCTCGTCAGAATCACACATTGATTTTGATTTTTAATTTTTTCCACAATTAAATTCTTCTCATGACCCAATAGAAATAAAATTCCCTAAAATAAATTAATGTTTAAAACTCATAATTTAATTCTTCGTAATTCTAGATCTTTTTAAATGTGTTGAATCATACACAAAACCACATCAGTCATACCTAATAAAATATTAGTCATAAATAGTTGATTCTATATCATAATGACTCAAAACTTCTTCCAAAAAACATGTGTGTAGCATACATGCTTCAATTTAATAAGGATAATACACATTCATTAACTCCAATGATTCATATTCAAAATTTCATGACCCAAAATCACATATACATTACATAAAAATAACCCATATTGTGTTTCTGGTAACTCATAATGATTTAATATTTACTTATATATATATATATATATATTAACCATAATGATTTTTATGATGTGAAAATAACTCATACATATGTTATAGGTGATATATAATAATTTAATGACTAGGGAATTGTTATTAATCCATAAAAATATTTTTTTTTCAAATTACAATACATATAGTTAAATTATACAACGGGTCTCTTCTATCTACAAAAAAGTAACACCACTAGTCTTTTTTAGAATATATTATCTTTATATAGAACTATTAAAGAACATTATAAATAACATATATCATATTAAAAAAATAGTATTTGATAATTCCTATGTATCTTAGTAACTTATAATTCTACTTTCATAGTTATCCATTTTATCCTTCACCCAAAATATTTTGTAAATTTATTACATAAGCCTTCAAATTATGATATATTATGGCGTATTCGACACATATAAAACTCACTTATCTAAACATTGGATCCCAGTTTAATGTATTAAAATACATCTATAAAAGATATTCATATACCTATCAATAACAATATTCTTCGAACATCTCTACAAATGGAATAGAAAAAACAAAAAGAATTTTATTAGGAAGGTATATCTTTTAACACAAAATAGCTAAAATAGTCATATGATATGAGTGGATATAATTTTAGAATCTAAATCTTCCAAAAAATTATTTCTTATATAATATATTTTCTTCCATTTCATGTTCAATTGAATTTTCAAAATATTTTCCCTTTAAACTGTATGTGTAGTAACATAATATATTTTAGGTTAAATATCACCCAATATTTCATATTTTCATGACATATATTGGAATTATCATTTATTTTACTTATAATTAAAATCCAATGGATTATTAACTAACACATGGTTATCATTAGTTTATATTGTTTCTATTTAAACATTATTGTTATCATGGGTATGATTATTTTGTCCGGAAGTAAAATAAAATCATAATTAAAACTATTACATGTATATTGGATGAACCAAAATTTATATCACATGAAGTTTCACAAAATATGAATTTAAAAAATATAATGTTTATATATAATATATATATTACCCCAAAACATGAGGTTTGTGAGATACAAGCAATTGGAAATATTATATATTTATAACATTTTTATAAAATCATTTATTATATAATAATTTTTTTACATAATAAAACATTTATATATATATATATCAAATAATTTTACAACAATACACAATATAAGAAATATTAAATATAACAAAAAAAATATGTTTTGTGTTATTAAAAATTTTCTTTGTAAACTAATTATTTTATAATATTTTTTCAACATTTATTTAAATATTTACAACAAATTAAACTATGAAATTAATATACAAAAAATACTCCACATAATTTCATTGGGAATATAAATATATATAAATTGTGATATTCTATATTCAGTAAGTGTAATCATGATTAATAACAACATTTTATCATAAGTGGTAATATTATTAATCAGTGATTATAGAAACATATTAATTGTGCAAAAATTAAATACATAAATATAATAACCAACAGAACCATAATTTTAAATCATGATTCATGACATAATAGTTGTAGAAAAATTCAAGGCATGGGACATTGGATTCTAGTAGCATGAGCCAATAATAATTATACAAGAAAACAAAATTAAAAAATGTTAATAATAGAGATATTTATAATATACATATACATTAAATATATATATATATGTCAATGATCATTACTCACACCAGTATCACATAGTGTACTATGTGCTATAGTTTATTTGGTTCTTTAATAATTCCACAATGATAGTGGATAGATCCCCCTTGGGGTCTACGTTTTCAGAAAATTCCCAAAAAAATTAATAATGTGAATTAGGAGAATGTATTCACTAAAAATTTCCATTACTACACTTAACAGAGTTCCATAAGGTTTTGGGATCACTCTTCACACAAATAATCACAGTGAACAACATCCTTTTGGGGTTTTGGATGACTAATAATTATGATAATCATATTCTATGTATTACGTTGGGGGGTTGGGTTCACTCCCCATTACAGTAACCATAGAAAAAAGACTACCTTAGGGGTAGGGGTTCATTCTCCCATCCATTAATAATATTCTAAATAGAACATTTGGGGGTTTTATTCACATCATAGTCCCCTAAACATTCTAAAACTGACTATATTGGGTTTTGGTTCAATATACATTACTATAAAGAATGTATAAAGTTATCACTCTGTGTTTGGGTATACTCTAAATTCCCATAGATATGATATATATATCCACTTATGGTTTCGTTTCACCCCAAATTCATATAATAATTGTTCGGAAAAGAATCTTATGGGTTCATTTTTACCAAATATTCCAATAAATATAATGAAAAATTTCTTGTAGTGGTTTGGAATCAAGTGGGAAAATGTCCATTTATAGGTGAGATGCAATTATAGTTATGAAAATACCCATTCAATAATATTTAAGGATTGTTTATTGATATAAAAAGTGATATCTTGTGGATAAAAAATTATTAAAGGAATACTAACGGTTTAAAATTCACCCATACACTCGTTTAGAGATAATGTTTTAGGATGATTTAGGCATTTACCCAATAGTTAATCAATTTTGACCTCATTTTACCTTTACCATAATAAATTATTTTTTACCGTAGTGAGTAAATTTTCATTATAAAATTGATGATTAAATTATTGTATAATTGAAAAAATATAATTCCAAATATGAAATTAATTTTAGTGTATTTATATAATAAAATGGTACATATTCTAATTTTTATATAATGAAACATAATGCGTAATAAACATTTTTATTAAATATATAAATTGAATTTTGGAAAGGAAATTAATATTTTCATAAGAATTTAATAAATATTGGCTGGATGAAAAATAATTTTATTCATAATAATATTCAATATACTAAGAAAAAAACCTTTTTAAATTGTTTATATTTTAGATTTTTTTTAAAAATTACAAACGATAGGGAGAAATGTATCATTGAATGATAAATTTTTAAAAATTCACAATTCTAAAATTATTAATAACTAATTTAAAATAAGTGCATTAATGATTATGTTTTTTTATATTTTTTTAATAAATTCATATATTTAAATTTTCTACCATAAATATAAGAAATGTACCTTTAAAAAAATAAATAAAATATTTAATGAAAATTCTTGAAAATATTTATTTTTTAGCATGTAGTCCTGTTGGTTTATGAATTACATCTTGGCTATTATTGAACTATCTTTCTAACCATTTATTAAAAATATCAATAGGTTTTATTTCTACCATTCATTAAATTCATTAAATTCAACAAGAATACAAAATTTAGAATACCAATTTTTTTTTCGGATCAATTACATTTTCTGGTGAAAATTAGTATATTTTATTAAAGTCACAAAATTTTGACATTTATTGAAATTAAATTTCTTATAATAAAAAATTTCGATTTAAATAAATGATATATATATATATCATATATATACATATAATTCATGACTAATAAGAATTATATAATAATTATATTTAATGACTTTATACTGATTAATAATTTTTAAACAATATACATTTCACATATATAAGATGCCATAAAATCATTATATTTTATCATCAAAATTCCTAACTCTCATTTCCCATTTATTTAATTTTAATTTTTTTATCCATTACCCTCTTAAGAATATTTTCTTATTATTTGTTTTGTTCACTTTGTAAGGATTCTAAAGAGTGAGATGATTAACGTGATTTACTAGTTGTAAATATATTATTCATTTATATTTATTATGTTTTTATGTTATTATAACATTTTATGTAAAAATCCATGTTTTTAAAATCATTATTTCCTTTATTCTTTTTATAATCCTATAATATGGGTAAATAAATTTTTGTTAATTTGAACAAAATATTATATGATTTAATTACCTCATAAGATTCAATTTATTATTTTTAATAGAATACACATTATATGATATAAAATGAATTCATGAAACTAGGATGATGGATCCCTTAAGATAAATTTAATACACAAAATTTTATTTTATTTAACTGTTGATAAAAAATGAGTTTATTAGTAACATTGTCATGAAATTATGTATAAATTGAAATATAATATCAATAATATTATCATTATTGTGGAAAGGAATCTAATATTTTCCATATAAAAATTTATATGTTTAGATGTTACATTCCCAAAACCATTTTCCAAAATACACAACCATATATTTAATGTGAATATTAGAACTACTATCTCGAGATTATGATTTTTTAGATTTGTTCCAATACATTAAATTATAAGAGTCATAATCTATCATTATTTCATTTTTATAGGGAAACATCATAAAAATTGCAAATATGTGTCACTTTATGTCACAACCACTACTCTATAGAAGGGTATATTGTTTACATGTGTAGTGACACACCTTCCAAATACTCTGTAAAATTATCTTTTATGTCCAATGTCAAGATTAAATTGACATTCATTCACCAAAAAATGGTAAGTGAATTTATTTTTCATGAAAGGTTTCTCACAAATCAAGGATAATACTTATATAATCTAAGGAAACTAAAGACTATGTTATAGTGGTAGGTTATTTCAATTCATCAATCATATATACTTTCAATTGATCCCTATATATATTCCATCATTCTGGATTGGTTGAAAATAAAATGATGCATCACTAAATAACATTTTGAAAAAATTTCGTATATTTTATCATTTATCTACGAAACATTCATAATCCCCAATCAATATTTATTATCATAATATGTCATAGAATATATGGGAACGTTATCTAAAAATGATGTTATTAATTAATCACAGTAATCTATATAGATACTATTCATATAATCATTGTTGATTTAATGTTAATTTGTAATTATAAAATTTAATATTATAAATTCATAGTTAAATGGTATATTAAATAAGGTTTTATTTGTAATTTCATCACTTTTAGTAATTAATAATAGATATCTAGAATGAGTATGATTCCATCATATGCACTGAGCACATCGAATTTGATTAAATAACACCCCAATTCAAAATACAGGACACATGTTATGTATAATGATCTTATTATCATAATGATAATTAGTATCAAACTATAATGTTCAATATATCATTTTCTCATGTAGTATTGGTGAACACATAGTGAAGCACGTAGGATTATTAAACCCCAGACCAGATTAACATGGTTATGCTTCTTCAATTCATATAATATAATCTATTTAATTCCATATTTTTTCTGTTAATATTGTCAAAGAAGTATATATGAGTTTAATAAAAAAATAAAAAGTATGATTATATGGAATACATGGAAAAAACAAGGGAAAATTTTAAGTATGTATTGATAATTAAAATATCCTCAATGTTATGTTTCTTCTCTACATGTTCTATATAATACCACTTATACCATTATACCAAGACCCAAATTAGTAAATAAATCCCAATATATAGTTAACTATTATCCTTTCCTCAGTAAATAATCAATAAATTGTTAGTGAGGTGATATTTTTTTTCTGTCCAAGAAATTTAACTAGTATATTTCTTTAGAGATGTTATCATTTCTGAAAACCACATAAAATGAAACTATTTGGAGAATCATAATATTTATAAGTAGAAAATTTACAAAAAAATATAAATATGGAGTTATAGAAAATGGATTCCATCATCATACCATGATGATATTTATTAAATAATTATATATCTACATATAAAGTGGGTTATTTTATCCTCTATAAAATTTTATTGATATAACATAGTGGGTGGAACTGAGATCAATTCTCAAATTTGTAATTGTTAAGAGTATGATTATTAAAAATCTTATCACTTTATTATTTTGATTAACAGTACATTATTTGAATATGTAAGGAATCTCACTATCTGTTATCATAGGTGGTTTCTTACATCAATTTCCATCATTCACCTTTGGTTGATGCACTTGTTTTCATATTTATAAATTTCCTCACCTTTACATAATTTAATTATAATTGGTACCAATAAGAAGAAAAGATTATATGGATTCATCTTATTTAATTGATATTTTATTATATAATATCATTGTTTACCACTGTTAAAACATTATCCCATTAATTTGAGACATTTCCTTATGTGAATCATCCATTTTTCTTTCAAATATAATATTGAATCATTATTTATCCATGGTGTTTATCCCTTTAACTCAAATAAAACCCATTTTCTCAATTTTATTATATTCGGATCATCAATATTTTGTATCCATGGAATAAAATAGAATCATCCATTGTATTGATTAGACCCACCTATAAAAAATCATGTTATTATTTTTGGTAGTAAAGGTAGTGGGAGAAGATTATTTCAAGAAGTATATAATAAATAATGTTTCAAGCTAAGACATTTATTGTAATATGGAATCCCTTATATATTGATGAGTCAATAACGTTTCTTTAGGTCTTTTCCACTCCTTTATGTTTTGAAAATCCCAATCACTCTATCTCAAGGAAAATTTTATTTCCCTAAAGATTTTTTTATATGGAACATTTTCTTTCCCCAAGTAAATTTTCTCCTATATTTGTTTTTATTGATCATGATTCAGTTTCACTAAATCTGACTCTTTTTATATCTAAGTGTAAAATTTGGTTTCATTTCTCAAACCTTGGAATCCTATAAATATTTAGATATAATGTATTCTACTTTATTGTTCAAATTCAGATTCTGAGTTCTCTGAAATTTAGATTCTGAATTTTCTGAAATTCAGATTCCAAATTCTCTAATATTCTGATTCCAAATACACTGAAATTCAGATTCAGAATTTTCAGAAATTCAGATTCCAAATTCTCTGAAATTCAGATTCCAAATTCTATAAAATTTATATTCCAAATTACATAGAAATCATTATTCAAATTCCATAGAATTCAGGTTCATAATTCCTTATAATTCATATTCTGAAGTCCTTATAATTTAGGTTTGGAATTTCATATAATTCTGTCTCAGAATTCCTTAGAATACAAACGTTGAATTCAATAGAATTTGGCGTCTGAATTCCTTAGAATTCAGGTTGAGAATTCCTCATAATTCAAACTATGAATTCCTTAGAATTCATATACTGAATTTCATGGAATTGAGGTTCTCAATTTTATAGAATTCAGACTCTGAACACCATAGAATTCAGGTTCTGAATTCCTTAGAATTTAGACTCCGAATTCCTTAGAATTCAGATTATGAATTCCTTAGAATTCATTTACCAAAAACTATATAATTATCATTTCAAAATTCCATGAAAAATAGAATCTGAATGACCTTGTAATATAGACTATGAATGTTTTTCCTTAGAATCTGAATATTATATTTGGTTAAGAAACCATATTTTACTTACTCATGATATAGTCGTGAAATGATGTTGTGCATTCTGTTTCTAACTAACCGTTGTTTGAGTGACATGTTTATAGGTCCCTCTAAGATTCAATGAAAAACATGACCATTGGGGGAGGAATCTAACCATTGAATAAATGACTATAAATAAAAGCACATTTGAACAAGATCTGCACTATTCTGTCACTCTAGAGATTACATGTTGACGAAGTTATTTATAGAGAGAAAAACTCTCATGCTTTGTGTGTACTGAACATCTTATTCAGACTTCTTTGTGTGACATCGATTGTTTCTATGTACAATCGAGGGCTCCCAGGGATAGGAAGGTAGAGGTCCCAACTATCAAAATGTTTGAGGACTTCCTTGATAAGGAAGACAGAGTTGTCGACAACATTGAAGTTTGAGTGCTTGCGGGGATAACAATACAGACTCTGATATTCCTATCCAGGGCTTACCCTTGTGTGGGTAAGATAGAATTTCTTGAAAGTATAAATCATGGGACCATTATCCAATTTCAGTGGATAACCTGGTCATTGGGTTAAAATATTCTATACTTTTTACTTGTTTCGTTTCAAGTTTGTTTTCAGCTACATTTTTATAAATAATGAAAGTATAACTATCTTTTACTTTCATGTACATATACTATGATTAGTATGATTCTATATGCTTTATGTTATAATATTTTTCCTTGTAAACATTTCTTATGTTTCATTTTTTGAACTATATTTATGGAATCCAACATGTTTGTAGAACCAAGAGGTTTTGTGAATTTACCTTATTTAAATTTCTTAAACAATAGGATGTTTTATATCAACTTTAAAAGGATACAATTCACCCTCCTATTGTATATTAAGCCTCGACATCATTTTTCGATCAAGAATTATTATTAGAGGAGGTCTCTAAAATACTTATATTTACATATAAATTCTCTTGCTCAGTTTCCATTGTTCTATATTTTCCTTTCTTATTATTTTTATCCTTTCATACAATCTTTTATTATTCACAAGTTTTTATGGAAATATAGTTTCTTTTAGATGGAAGGAATGAATATTGGTTCTGTTGAAAATCATAATCCTAATAGGCCACCAATATTTTATGGGAATGATTATGAATATCGGAGAGATTGTATTAAGACTTTTGTTATTAACACTAGAGTGGAAAACATTATCATCCTTAAAAGAGATTACATGATTCCTATCAGGGAAGTTAGAACTTTTACTAATCATGAAAATTCATAATATCAACTAAACTACAAGGTTCTTAATACTTTGTTGTGTTCCATGACTTAGAATATAAATAGCTAGATTTATTCTTGTGAAGCATCAAATTGTATTTGGATGAAATTGGAGGATACTAATTTTGGTACATCCAAGGTAATTAAAACTTCAAAAGCTATGCTTAGAGAATAATATAATTGATTTCTATTTTGAAATGGAGAACCAGTGTGTAAGGAACAATTGAGGTTTATGACTATTATTAATAGTTAACAATCTATGGGAGGGAAAGGTTTGGATGATGAAGATCTGGAAGAGAATATTATTGACATCATTCCTAATGAGTGGGGAATTAAGAGAACAACTATTGATGAGGATAGAAAAGTATCTCAGATTACTCTTGATGAGCTTTTTGAAACTCTTCTTCATCATGATACAAGAATGAAAAGAGATGCTGATTTGAATAAGAAAAAAATGGAAATAGAAGTGTATCTTTTAAATCTACAAAATCCAAGACTCGTGAGAGAGTTACAAGATCTAAATCAAATAAGCTTGTTATTCAATCAGAATCAACTGAATGTGAAATTTTTATGAATGAAATAGCAAATATTTCTCAAATGAAAAAAAAGAATGTTGGTTAGAAATAATTTCATTATATATATAAGAAGAAAGTGAGAAGGGACAATGAAGACTCAGAAGTCACATGTTATTAATGCAAAAGAGCAGGTCATATAAGGCCATATTTTCCTATGCCTAAGATAATGGAAAGAAAAGAAAATAATTCTAAGATGAATATAATGCTTTATTACAAAATAAAAGCAAAGAATCATTTGATAGCTAATAACACCTGGAGTGCTCGTGGTGGAGATTCTTCTGATGAATCCTCAGAGTATGAATCTTCTTTTACGAAGAATCTTTGTTTACTTGCGATGTTACCTATTAAAAATCATTGTTTAATGGCCAAGGTACACAATGCTAAATCCATAAGTAGTTTATCCATGAATTCAAATTTTATTTATAGTAAATATTATGAATCTTCAAAAGAAGAATCTTTTTCTGATGAAGATACTACTTTACCTACTTATGAAGTTGCTTCTAGGTTTTCAATGCAACTTGAGAATGAAAATTCTAATTTCAAGAAGAATAATAATAAGGAAAATTATAGAATTTCTAATCTTTCTAAAGAGGTATCAGATCATTTTAAACATCCTGATATGAAAATTTATGATTTTTAATGTGTCTTAAAAACCCTTGGGGAAGTTATTTCACGAAATATAATCTTTATAAGGATCTAGAAAAAGTAATTTAAAAGAAAACTATTTTTGAGACAAACTCTAGTGCTAAAACTAATGTTTTTAGGATAAAAACAATGTTATTTTACTGAAGTCAGAAATATTTTCCTTGTGGAAGTGTTTGTCAAACATTACCTTGGGTAAAGAAAACATTGACAAAATGTATTCCCAAATTCGACCTCTAAGGAATAATTCTGGATTTGGTTATGCTCATTCAATACCAAGTTTAATAGAAATTATTTTTTTCTTCAAAGTGATTCATTCTGCACCAAGTGTCAGTCTGGTGTGAATTGGGAAAAAATTGTTTCGTAAACAAAATTCAGTTTTTAGGATTTCATAAAGATTATTTTTCAAATAAAATTTGAATTCCTACGATATTTCTTTCTGAAGTTTCTTAATCAAAGAATCTTTGGGTTCCAAACGTTTACTGCCCTTATTTTTAGAAAAGTAATGATATTACCAACAACAATACATGCTAAAAGGACAATTGATGTTCCCGTCACATGACTGGTAACCAAAACTTCTTTTAAATGATTATAAAGACAAATAAAGGAAAAGTAACTTTTAATGATAATGATCAGGGAGAAATTATTAAAATAAGTAAAATTTTTCTACTTGGAAAAACAATGATTTAAAATGTTTTATTTGTTAAGTGTCTTAATAACTACCTTATTAGCATATTTCAATTATGTGATTAAGGTTACTATGTGAATTTTAGTAATTATAAGGGTTTAGTACACATTTCCAAGGAACTGTTTATTCTTTCATCACATAGGCAAGATGATTTATACAAATTAAGCATAGAAGACCTTAGGATACATGATCTAAATTGTTTTACTGCAATGGAAGATCATTCTTGGTTATATAATAAAAAGGTAGGATACTTTAACCTTAGGAACCTATGAAAACACTCTAAGAAAAGACTAGTTATGGATCAAGTGGAGAATAGATCTGATTCTACAAATGTTTTTGATCCATTTCAATATGGAAGGAAACATAAATCATGTTTTAAATCAGTTTGTGAAGTCTCAACCACTAATGCATTACAGTTGGTGCATATGGATCTTTTTGGTCTAACAAAATCTGGAAGCATTGGAAAAAATATTATGTATTTGTTTTATTGGATGATTACACTAGATTCCCATGGGTCTATTTTCTATAAAATAAATTCGATGATTTTTTTATTTCAAAAGTTTTAGAGCCCAAGTTAAAAATGAGAAAAATCATCCTTTGAAAACTATTAATAGTGATCATGGAGGAGAATTTAAAAATTATATTTTTTAAACTTCTGTAGTAGATAAGGAATTACTAATAACATCTCAGCACCTTGAACTCCTTAACAAAATGGTTTTTTTGAAAGAATAAATAGAATTATTCAAGAGATAACAAAAACCATGTTGAGTGAATATTTTATAGCCAATCGTTTTTCAGATAAGCTATATATAATACATATTATATTATAAATCATGTTTTGATTGAACCTTTTCACAATAAAATTTCTTATTATTTATGGAATGGTAGAACACCTAGACATTCCTACTTCAATGTTTTTGGTTTCAAAGTATTCATTTTGTATACAAAAGATAATGTACACAAATTCACATAAAAATATGATGAATGAATTTTCATAGGCTACTCCACAACCTCTAAGGCTTATAATGATTCCAATAAAAATGCATGTACTATTGGAGAAACAGTACATGTTAAATTTGATGAAACTAATCCCTTTGTTTTTAAACATCCTCAACATACATCTTCATATATGTTTTCAAAAAAAGAATACCAACCCTTGATAGAAGATCATTATGATAATTAAAAATGTTCAAGGAGATATTTTTGAAACATTTAACCCATAATATATCCTACCATATATTGATGGACACGTTTTCCAAAACCCAAATGAGTCATTTCATAAGAATAATCAGAGTGATTGTATCATTGGTGATGTAAATCATCATGTAGGACTAGAAGTTTCTTAATAAATAATGTAGAATATCTAGAATTTATTTTCCAATTACAACCTCAAAGCATTGATGAAGCTTTATGTGATGATGATGGGATAAAACTTAAGCAAGATTAGATAAATGAATTCAAAAGGAATAATGTTTGGACCTTGGTCGAAAGATGTAATGAATTTTTTTTATTTGAGTAAAACAGGTCTTCAGAAATAAGTGTGATGAAAATAGAATCATTGTAATAAATAAAGCTAGATTAGTTGCTGATGGCTATAATCAACAAGAAGGAATAGTGTTGGGAAAAAATCCCTCAAGGCATCATTGAAGTATTTTTGAGGTGATTGTGTTTGTTGACAAAGTGAACATCTGTGTTTGTGATAGTTGACAATGCAAACCATGAAATATAAATTTGTTGAATAAAGGGTGTTTCATGGTGGAATGTTGAGTTCAAGAGCTATGGTCAACGACCCATGTTTGATTCAAGAATGTCGACAAAGGAATGGATGATCCGGAGGCGGCAAAAAAGAACAAATACAAGGTGGCTCCATTTTCCATTGTTTGCCAATATTTTGGGCATGAAAATCGATAAATGAAGAAATGTGTTTTTGGCAAAGGGACTTGCGTGCCGAGGACTTGGAGTATAGGAAACTTGTGTACCATATGTTTTCAAGATTAGAAGATCAAAATATGGCTAAGAAAACAGGTTTACGCAAGTTTGGGAGTTGGTCACGCAAGTGTCTAAGAGGACAGAAGACTTGCGCGCCGAGACTGGGTCGCGTAGGTGACTTCCGTGCCATCGCACAGGGTGGTCAATTTTCCTATATATAATGGACCACCCCTCTTCATTATTCACCTTAGTTCAACACATTGAGAAATCCGAGCTCCCGTCGCACATGTGTGGTGGTCGCGCAAGTGGTGTGTGGGTCGCAGAAGTGAAGTTGCGCGCTTGTGGTTGAAGTTGCGCCCCTATGGTTGAAGTTGCGCACCAGTGTGAGAAGTTGTGCACCAGTTGGCTGTTGTGCGCCAATATTGGTTTGGGAGTAAAGGGAAGAGAATCGCGCACATTTGGAGTTGGGGAATATTGTGTCGCACAAGTGTCTAAGGTGGAATTGCACGCCCTTTGTGACTTGCACGCCGATACAGGCGCGCCGATTTAGACTTGCGCGCCAAGTAAGTTTTGTTTCAATCAGTGATTTTCGAGCTACGTGGAAGCTGGAAAGATACCCAATACATTCGGTGCAAATATATATTAATCTACAGGTGAAAGTTGTACTTCAACAAAGCATCTATCAACACTAGAAGATGTATTCCTTCATGCAAATGAAGAGACCTACAGGTCTATAAACTATGAGTGGATCCTTTCTGACACAGTGAGAAAATGAAGAGGAAGAAGGTGATCCTCTCCCCCGGTAGTGAGCCAGAGAGAGAGAAACATGGAGTGACCCTTGGAAAAGCGGCGAACTGACTCTAAACATTATAAAGGCAGTGAGCCTGGGAATAGAAGTGATCTAGCCTGAACATTGTATCCACATCTAGTGAAGATTAGTGGAATTTGGTATGAACGGCAACTTGTCGGCGTATTCTCCTTAGACGTAGCCTAGTGAGGGTGAACCATGTAAAAATCTCTGCATCTGCCTACTTGTTTTCCGGCATTGCATTTAATGCATCACCATTAGATAAAGAATAAAGTAAGTGATCATAACAAACACACAAGTGCAAAAAAAGTGACCCTTGTAACAAAGAGGTCATGATCTAGTGGGGAGGATGAATTTTGGAAATGAATATCCATACCCTGATTCACCCCCTCTCAGAATATATATAGGCCCTTATTGGTCCAAACAATTGATATTTGAGCAAGGTTTCATTTATCAGATTTTTTTTCTTCGACATGGTGTAGTCGATCTGTGTGGTTGGAGATACAGTTTTCTCTTATCTCAATCTGCCATGTGAAATGGAAAAGCATCAATGATGAATCAGAAGTCAGTTAATTTCCCTCAGTGTTGAAGTGATTTTGGGAAAAGAGTGATTCAACTAAAAGAATCAAACATCTTACTGAAGGAAGGTCTGGATGAATATGATAGGGAAAATTTTTGATTCACTCAATCATGATGTTGG
Source organism: Viscum album (assembly GCA_963277665.1). Lineage (NCBI taxonomy): Eukaryota > Viridiplantae > Streptophyta > Magnoliopsida > Santalales > Viscaceae > Viscum > Viscum album. The sequence goes on from OY728148.1 coordinate 913,017,138, forward strand.
AATTAGTGAATTACAAGAGCATCATAGTGATGCTGAAACAGAAGAATAAATTGATGGAAGAATAGATATGCGAGCGGGGTTAGAGGCTTCTCTTGGGGATATAGATGTTTGAAGAGAAAAAAAAAGAAATCTAACAATGTTGTTCACAATGCCAAACTCTATATGCAGTAGCAGGAAGAAGAGAAATCTGAGTTGATGGAAGAAATTGAGAAACTCAAGTTATCAACACGAGATAACTCAGAATCAGTTAGTGAGTATAAGCTTAATATTAAAGAACAGAAAAGGGTGATCGATGGCTTGAATAGAAAATTGAACGATCAAGTCAATTGTATTGAAGAACATGATATTTCAAGTGACGTTACAAACATTGATGAAATTAAATCTAATGATATTAGGATCCAATCACTAGAAACTGAGATCAACATGCTAAGAAGTTTGAATCAAAGGCTTATTGACATAGCTACTAACCTGAAGGAGAAGAATGATTCTCAAGGTGAAGAACTTCAAAATATGTCTAAAATGAAAGGAAAAAATAAGGATGGTGATTATGAAGAGAATCAAAAGTCATATGATGTTCAGAATCTTAAATCTAGAATTGATGATCTAGCTACACATCTGTCTGAGCTAGTTCAGAAGTATCAAAGGCTAAAACAAGATAATGCATGTTTTATTGACTATATTGAAGAAGAAAAATTGAAAGTGAGGGAGAAAAGTGACATGGTGGATAAGCTCACACAATAACTAGAAGATGAGGTGAGTAGTGGGAAGAATCTCAGAAGAAAACTCGATGCTCAACTTGAATCAAGAGATAAGAATATTTAGTTACTGGAGGGTGAACTAGAATCAATGACAAAAGAAATGGAGAAATATAAATCAAAAGAAAATCCCAAGTTAAAGGATACCCTGCACTTACTATTTGATTGTCATTCATTATGTGATGAAAAAATGAAGAACAAATATGCAATTTCTGAAGAGAAACAACAAAATATTTTCTCAACTCAAATAACATATAGTCTGGGAACAACTGGTATCAGATTTGATAAATCCCCTCCTGTGGAAGATAGAAAGGGAGATGTGAATAGTTCCAGATGTGAAAGAAATCCTATAGGTGCTGAAGATAGGCCTAAGAGGAAAGTTACAAAAAGTAGTGGTGACATGTGCTATTTCTGTGGGATTCACGACCACACATCAAGATTCTGTTTAAAGTCTCATGAATACATATCAAGCTATGAAAATACAACCTTTACTGAATCCGAGAATAAGAAGAAGCGTCCTGAGAAATCAGAGAGTGGAGTATCTCAAAAGAAAGATTTTATAAAATTCTATTACTGTGGAAGAATGGGACACGAAATGAATATGTGTCAGGAAGCTCAAAAGCTAATTGTCAGAGGAAGAACTATATCTACATCAACATCTCAACATAGAAATGATGAAATGATGAATTTCTTTGATGGAAGATGTTTCATATGTTCCGATCATGGGCATTTTTCCAGACTGTGCAGCAAGAATAAAGAAGGGAATAAATGGAACCTAGGAAGAGAATTTCGACTCCAGTGATGTATAATGATAAATTATACACTGGAAGGAAATGTGGTAAGGTGAAGAATAGGCATAGAGTCTCAGGGGAATCACATGGAGGTGAACGAAAGGCGTATCTATCACCTCCTTTGTCACACTCACAACCTCCCCTTAAGAAAGAACATGAACATATCAGGAAGAAAAAGGGAGGAAACACAATAGTTGTGAGTAAGGAGAATATACGTTCAGTGGAGGACCCACCACCTATGAAAAATAGGGTGGAGACTCATAAATCTGATAAAATGAAGATAAATAAAGAATCCATTGAATAATTCACAAGTCATGTGCCATGAAGAAGACTGGAAGAAAAAGGAAAATTCCTACAATGGTGGAAGAAGAAAGGTAAGATAACAAGAAAGAAGATTCCTACTCAGAGAAATAATCAAGGAAAATGGAATTTTGGAAGAACCAAAAAGAAGGAATTGTGTACTAGTGGGTCTATACCCAAAGTGATGAGAAAGGTCGGGCCTACAAAATCTACATATCAGAAAAAGGCTCAGCATGTGGGTAATGAATGCTTAGTCATATGGCCAGAGCAGTTAAAGTTGGCTAGGTAGTTGGAGGAAGCAAGAATGGAGTGTGATGCACTCCAAGAATGAATCAAAGGGTGGGCCCATCAGGATTAACCAATACCCTTGTATTGAGGATTCGAGAAAGCACCTCTCCCTATGTATATAAATGTTATTAACTGATGATTCAAGTGTTTCAGGTTTTAGGGAGATACAATCCAAGGGGATGTGGCATCTAAAGATGCAATGTGTAGCAGTGACATGTTTCAAAGTTTCAGTTGACTAAAATTAGGAACCAAATTTGAAGAAGAAAGGGAGAAATAGCGCACAATAAGAAATGATTGTGTTATTAACTTTATCTCTTGATTCCTACACTGAGTTCCAACTCAGTAGGATTAGATATTTGGTTAATGGCTCGATGCTGAGTACCAGATTAGAATAAATGATGGATGAGTAGAAGAAAGGTTATTGGTCTAAACATTGGGCATAACCCCAAGATGTGTTTCATAACATAGGGGGAGCATTTAAAAACAAAATCAGATGCAAGATCCATCAAAGCAATAATTGGATGGCTCAGCTTAGGCATTGCCTATCAAGGGAAGAAAGAAACACAACGAGAAGCAGCAATATTCATGCATCCCATGATTACCTTTTTTTATCTGACAATGTGGTATCAGCTGCCTACTTATAGGATACCAAGAAGCTGTGAGGGAAAATCAAAGGCGTGTCAACAAAAATATGAGAGAAGAAGTTCAAAGAAATGACATCATTGACACAGTGACAATTTTCAGCTAAAAGAAATGAAGCCATCGAAAAATTAATCAGTGAGACATTTTTTGATGAATGTGTTGAGGATGAAAACAACAAAGGGGGAGCATAAGTGATTGATGTCGATTCCGAAAATAATTTGACAGGGGAGATTGTTTCGAGGTTAGTATATAAAAATTTCATTGGGACTAAATGGATCTTTCGCAATAAGATGAATGAAGATGGCACAATGATTCTAAACAAATAATGACTGGTGTGCAAATCATACTCCCAAAGAGAGGGTACTGATGTTGATGAGACATTTGCACAGGTTGAAAGGATGGAGACAGTCAGATTATTCCTAGCCATTGTAGTGCAACGAAAGTTCAAAGTGTTTGAAATGGATGTCAAGTATGCATTTCTAAATGGGTTTCTAGAAGAAGATGTGTACATTGAGAAGATAGATGGTTTTCTCATTCATGAGGATAAGAAAAAGATTTGCAGGAATAATAAGGTGTTATATGGGATGACACAAGCACAAAGAGCATGGTACTAATGGCTATATCAGTATTTGAAGAAGCTTGGTTTCTAGCGTGGAGGAGTTGATTACAATCACTATTTCAACAACAATATCAATAAAAGGATGATTGTTCTGGTCTATTCCGAGTACATAATCTTGGGTGAATCTAATGAAGCATAGTGCAGACAGTTTTTGGATTCATGAAACATGAGTTCGAAATGTCTATGATTTGTGAGCTGATGTTTTTCCTTGGTCTACAGGTGACACAGGGAAGGAATGGAACATTCATTTCGAAATCCGAATATGTCAAGAAGGTTTTGGAAATATTTTGAATGGAATATTCAGAGGAGATGAAGACTCTGGTTTCTACACGGATGAAATTATCAAAAGATGAGGATGACAGGGCAGTGAATATCACAGAATACAGGAACATTATTGGATGTTTTCTATACTTGACTGCACCAAGGCCTGGCATTGTATTCGCCACATGCCAAGTAGTGAGATATCCGAGTAATCCCATGGAAACCCACTTACATGCAATGAATGGAATACTTCGATATATCAAGGGCATGGTGGATTTCAGCTTGACATATAAATACAGATCTCAAACAGAGTTATTGGGATATATTGATGCTGATTGGGACGGTTCAGCCGATGATAGAAAATCTACATTAGGTGGTGCATTCTATCTTGGTGGACTGTGTATTTCTTGGATTAGCAAGATTTCATTTCATAAAGCACCACGGAAGCTGAGTATATTGCGGCCACTCAAGCATGCACACAATTATTGTGGATGAAGAAGCAGCTTGATTACATGGGAGTTGAAGTGAAGTCTCCGATCCGAAACTAGTGTGATAACTCAAGTGCTATCAATCATAGAAAAAATCCGGTATATCATTCACAGACAAAGCATATTGAGATAACGTATCATTTTATCAAGGAGAAGGTTGAGCAGGAAATCATGAAGTTAGAGTATGTGCCTACAAAACTACAGGTTGCCAACATTCTGATAAAGGTCGTACCCAAGGAAGATTTTGAAAGAAATCAACTGGATCTGGGAGTTCAGTCGATTCCCCGCACTTGAAATACTGTGGATGTGGAACAACCCCCTCTCCCCGAGGTATGTTGTCTTTTCCCTAATGTGCTTATTTGTTCTCTACTCTGTTACAGACTACAAAGGAGCGACCTTTGGGTTTGCTGATGAAGGGGGAGAAAATAGTGATTTTTCAAGGGGGAGACAATGTAGAGATTTGATAAATCATGAATGATATTGGGAGAAGCTGATAGGTGGAGCAGCCAGATAGGGGGAGTTCAAGCTAGTTGAACATTCTTAGTCAGAGCTTAGCTTGGACAACACATGAAGTAGGGCTAAAGAGGTGATTAAGCTGTGAGAAGAAAGGTAGAGAGTATTAATTCTGATGATGCTAGAAGTGATCGATCAAAGGATAGATATCACGATAGATGAGGATCATGATAAAAGTATAAGTGTGGTTTTGGAGAGTGGTAAGAATATTTCCAACCAAACATTGGTCTTCCAACAAGTCCTTCAACAATTGGTATCAGTTTAAGTACATATTGGTATCAGTTCGGTGTCAACAGTGGGAGTCAGAGATGAAGTGATTAATTGATTAACATTTCATTTATTCTTGTTTCTCAGGCCGGGCATTTCTCATGTGGGCTTAGAGTATGCGTTGAGAAAATCCTTGATTGCTATCAGAATCTAAAATGGTGAATGGTGGCTGAAGAATCAAGGATGTATCTTTTTATAGAAGAGTTGTCAAAAAACCCAAAGGGGGAGATTTTTTGGGAAAAAATCCCTCAAGGCATCATTGAAATATTATTGAGGTGATTGTATTTGTTGACAAAGTGAACATCTGTGTTGTGATTTTTGACAATGCAAATAATGACATACAAATTTGTTGACTAAAGTGGGTTTCATGGTGGAATGTCGAGTTCAAGAGCTATGGTAAACGACCCATGTTTAATTCAAAAACGTCGACAAAGGAATGGATGATCTGGAGGCGATATAAAAAGAACAGATACAATGTGGCATCGTTTTCCATTGTTTGCCAAATTATTGGGCCGGAAAATCGAAAAATGAAGAAAAGTGTTTTTGGAAAAGGGACTTGCGCGCCAAGGACATGGAGTATAGGAAACTTGCGCGCCATATGTTTTTCAAGATTAGAAGACCAAAATTTGTCTATGGAATTAGGATTATGAAAGTTTGGGAGTTGGTCGCGCAAGTTTCTAAGAGGACGGAAGACTTGCGCGCCGAGACTGGGTCGCGCGGGTGACTTGCACGCCGTCACGCAGGGTTGTCAATTTGCCCATAATTACTAGACCACCCCTCTTAATTATTCACTGGTGTTCAACATATTGAGAAATCAGAGCGCTCGTCACGCAGGTGTGGTGGTCGCGCAAGTGGTGCGTGGGTCGCGCAAGTGAAGTTGCACGCTTGTGGTTGACGTTGCGCGCCTGTGGTTAAAGTTGCATGCCAGTGTGAGAAGATGCGCACCAGTTGGTTGTTGCTCGCCAATATTGGTTTGGGCGTAAAGGGAAGAGAGTCGCGCATGTTTGGAGTTGGGGAAGATTGTGTCGCGCAAGTGTCTGAGGTGGACTTCTACGCCCGTTGTGACTTGCGTGCCGATACATGCGCACTGAGTTAGACTTGTGCACCATGTAAGGTTTATTTCTAGAAGTGATTTTTGGGTTATGTGGAAGCTGGAAGGTTACCCGATACCTTCGGTGCAATGTGATATTAATCTACTGATGAATGTTGTACTTCAATAGAGCATCTATCAATAGTGTAAGATTCATTCCTTCATGAAAATGAAGAGACCTACAGGTCTATAAACTGTGAGTGGATCCTTTCTGACACAGTGAGCAAATGAAGTAGAAGAAGGTGATCCTCTCCACCGACAGTGATCCAGAGAGAGAGAAACATGTAGTGACCATCGGGAAAGTGGTAAGCTGACCCTAAAAATTGTAATGGCAGTGATCCTGGGCATAGAAGTGATCTAGCCCAAACATTGTATCCACATCTTGTGAAGGTTAGTGGAATTTGGTACGACCAGCAACTTGTCGGCATATGCTCCTTGGACGTAGCCCAGTGAGGGTGAACCATGTAAAAATATCTGCCTGCTTGTTTTCCTGCATTGCATTTAATGCATCATCTTCAGATAAAGAAGAAATTAAGTGATCATAAAAAACACACAAGTGTGAACAAGGTGACCCTTGTAACAAAGAGGTCAAGATCTAGTGGGGCAGGAAGAATTTTGGAAAATAATATCCATACCATGATTCACCCCCACTCTCAGGGTATATAGGCCATTATTGGTCCAAACAATTGGTATCAGAGAAAAGTTTCTTTTATCAGATATGTTTTCTTCGACTTGGTGTAGTCGATCTGTGTAGATGATGATACAATTTTCTATTATCTCAATCTGCCATGCGAAATTGAAAAGCATCAAAGAATAATCAGATGTCAGGTAATTTCCCTCTATGTGGAAGTGCTTTTGTAAAAAGTGTGATTCAACTAAAACAATCAAACATCTTACTAAAGGAATGTCTGGATGAACAGGATATGGAAAAGATTGATTCAATCAATCATGATGTCGGAATGAGTGAAGTACATGAGCATCAGAGTGATGCTGAAACAGAAGAAGAAATTGAGGGAAGAATAGATATTTGCGCTGGGTTAGAGTCTTCTCTTGAGGAGATAGATGTTTGGAGAGAAAAAACAATGAAATCTAACAAAATTGTTCAAAATGCAAAACTCTATATGTAGTAGCAGGAAGAAGAGAAGTCTGAGTAGATGGAAGAAATTGAAAAACTCAAGTTATCAACATGAGAGAACTCAGAATCAGTTAGTGAGTACAAGCTTAAGATTTAATAACGGAAATGTGTGATCAATGGCTTGAATAGAAAAGTGAACGATCAAGTCAAGTGTATCGAAGAACCTGATATTTCACGTGATGTTAGAAACACTGATGAAATTAAATCTAAATATATTAGGATCCAATCACTGGAAACTGAGATCAACATGATAAGAAGTTTGAATCAAATGCTTATTGACGTAGCTACTAACCTAAAGGAGAATAATGATTCTCAAGGTTAAGAACTTTAAAATATGTCTAAAATGAATGTAAAAAAGAAGGATGGTGATTATGAAGAGAATCAAAATTCATATGACGTTCAGAATCTGAAAGCTAGAAATGATGATGTAGCTACACAACTATCTGAGCTATTTTATAAGAATCAAATTCTACAACAAGAGAATGCATGTTTTATTGATTCTATTGAATAAGAAAAATTGAAATTGAGGGAGAAAAGTTACATGGTGGAAAATCTCACACAGGAACTAGAAGATGAAGTGAGTAGTGGGAAGAATCTCAGAAAAAACTCAATGCTCAACTTGAATCAAGAGATAAGATGATTTAGTTACTGGAGGGTGAACTAGAATCAATGACGAAAGAAATTGAGAAATCTAAATCCAAAGAAAATCCCAAGTTGAAGGATGCCCTGCACTTACTATTTGATTGTCCTTCATCATGTGATGAAAAAATGAAGAAAAAATATGCAACTTTTGAAGAGAAGTATTTTTCATGTGTTTGTGTTTGTTGACAAAGTGAACATCTGTGTTGTGATAGTTGACAATGCAAACCATGAAATACAAAATTTTTGACAAAAGGGGGTTTCATGGTGGAATGTCAAGTTCAAGATCTGTGGTCAACGACCCATGTTTGATTCAAGAACATCGAAAATGGAATGGATGATCTGGAGGCGGCATAAAAAGAATAGATACAAGGTGGCACCATTTTCCATTGTTTTCCAAATTTTTGGGCCTGAAAATCAATAAATGAAGAAAAGTGTTTTTGGAAAAGGGACTTGCGCACCGAGGACTTGGAGTTTAGGAAACTTGTACGCCATATGTTTTTCAAGATCAAAAGATCAAAATATGGCTAAGGAAACAGGTTCGCGCATGTTTGGGATTGGGTCACGGAAGTGTCTAAGAGGACAGAAGAATTGCGCGCCGAGACTGGGTCGCACAGGTGACTTGCACGCCGTCGCGCAGGGTGGTCAATTTACCTATAAATACTGGATCTCCCCTCTTCATTCTTCACCGGAGTTCAACACTTTGAGAAATCAGAGCTCCCGTCGCGCAGGTGTGGTGGTCGTGTAAGTGGTGTGTGGGTCACTCAAGTGAAGTTGTGCGCCTGTGGTTGAAGTTACATGCCTGTGGTTGAAGTTGCACGCTAGTGTGATATGTTTCGTGCCAGTTGGATGTTGCGTTCCAATATTGGTTTTGGCGTAAAGGGGAGAGAGTCTCACAAGTTTGGAGTTGGGGAAGATTGTGTCACACAAGTGACTGAGGTAGACTTGCGCGCCCATTGTGACTTGCGCCCTGATACTTGTGCACCGAGTTAGACTTGTGTGCCAAGTATGATTTATTTCCAGCAGTGATTTTCGGGTTGCGTGGAAGCTGGAAGGTTTCCTGATACCTGTGGTGCAAAGAGATATTCATCTACGGGTGAAAGTTTTACTTCAACATTGCATCTATCAACAGTGGAAGATGCATTCCTTCATAAAAATGAAGAGACCTACATGTCTATAAACTGTGAGTGGATCCTTTCTGATGTAGTGAGAAAAGGAAGAGGAAGAAGGTGATCCTCTCCACCAGCAGTGATCTAGAGAGAGAGAAAGAGGGAGTGACCCTTGGAAATGCAGTGAACTGACCCTAATCTTTGTAAAGGCAGGGAGCCTGGGCATAGAAGTGATCTAGCCCAAACTTTGTATCCACATGTAGTGAATATTAGTGGAATTTTGTATGACCGGAAAATTGTCGGCGTATGCTCCGTGGACGTAGCCCAGTGAGGCTGAACAATGTAAAAATCTCTGCATCTGCCTGCTTTTTTTCCTGCATTGCATTTAAATCATCATCATCAGATAAATAAGAAAGTAAGTGATCATAACAAACACACATGTGCAAACAAAGTGACCCTTGTAACAAAGAGGTCAAGATCCAATGGGGCAGGAAGAATTTTGAAAACGAATATCCATACCCCGATTCACCCCCCTCTTAGGGTATATAGTCCCTTATTGGTCCTAACAAATAAACTATGAAGAAAACTATTCTACAGTATCTAGACTTGAATATATTTGTATTCTACTTTCCTTTGTATAATTCATTAACTTCTGTATTTTATAAAATGATTTTAAATGTGATTTTCTTAATGATTTGGTTCAAGAGGAAGTTTTTGTTTGTAATCCTCATGGTTTAAAAGATAAGAAACATCATCAACATGTTTTCAAACATACCAAAGCATTATATGGACATAAACAAGACCCTTTACTTGGAATGGTAGGCTTATAATGATTTTGTTAAAAAAACATTTACATTAAGGGAAATGCTGATCACACACTTTTTATAAATAACGATACTAAAAATGATTTGATTTTTCAAATTTATGTTGATGAAATTATTTTTAACTCAACTCTACAATCTTTAACTGATTCCTTTTTGGATCTAATGAAATGGGATTTTGAAATGAGTATGATGGGTGAGTTAAAATTATTCCATGGTATTCAAATTTCTCAAAAACTAGAAGGAATATATATATCACAACATAAGTATATTAAAGATCCTCTTAAAAAGTATTTATATGAAAACAATAAGAGTATAAGAACTCCCATTGGTACCTCAAATTCACATGATATTGATGAAGCTAGTAAACCAGTAGATCAAACATCATTTAGATGTATGATAGGAAGTCTACATTTCTTGACATCTAGTCATTCAGACCTAATGTTTGCAGCATGATTGTGTGAAATACATTAATCCAATCCTAATTAATTTCATTTAAACATAGTGTAAAGGATTTTTCACTACATAAAGTGATCCATGGATTTAGGACTCTTGTTTTTTGAAATGACTTTATTCTTAAATGTTTTTGGATGATGACTTTAGTGGATTTAGAATGGATAAGAAAAGTACACCTGGAACATGTCATTTCATAGGAGATTCATTAGTTTCTTGTTCAGGAAAAAATAATCACTCATTATCACTTTCCACTGCTGAACCTGAATATATATGTGCTGGAAGTTGATGTTCTCATGTATTGTGGATGCAACACACACTCACATCCTATGGTATGAGTTTTAACAAAACATAATTTTTTTTTGATAATACTAGTACTATTTCCTTATGTAAAAACCCTGCACATCACTCTTGTGAAAAACACATAGATATTAGGCATCAAATTCTTAGGGATCACACACAGAAAGGAGATATACTTCTTCAATTTAACGGAACTCAAGAACAACATGAAAACATTTTCACAAAAACATTACCCTCTGATATATTAGAATACATTAACCAGAAGTTAGGAATGTAAATCATAAGGTATTATTCAATATTAACCTTTTTTGATACCTATATCCTCACAATAAGAAACACCTTTTCATAGGGGGTACATTTTCTTATTAATTAAAATTTTATTGGTAGTCAAAAATTTTCGTAGTCAAAATTCTTCATAGTTAAATTTTTCGTATTCAAAATTTTCATAGTCAAATTTTTTTGTACTCTAATTTTTTTGTAGTCAAAATTTTTTGTAGCCAAAATGTTTCCTAGTCTAAATTTTTCATATTCAAATTATTTCGTAGAAAATTTTTTTGGTAAGCAAAACATTTCGTAGTCAAATTTTTCATATTTAAAATTCTTCGTTGTCAAAATATTTCATTGTCAAAATTTTTCTTAGAAAAAATTATTCATAATTAAAAAATTTAAAATCTTATGTTTTTGAATAAGAATAATTTTTCACTATGAATAATTATCCTTGAAATCCGGAGGGTATGATTTCTTTTGAATGTTTTCGTAATAATATTTTACTAGTTGTTATTTTGTTTTTGTTTTAAAATTTTTAGATTCATTGTTTTCTTACATCCAAAATTTTTTCATAAAAACCACAAAAGGTCGGAATATATCAAAATCCATCTTCAGTTATCTCTCATCCATCAGATTTGATCTGAATATTTTTCAACTATTGGATAAATTGTGGAAGTTGAATTGTCACCTAAACCACCTATATAATTCCCCACTAATTGTTGTCCAACATTGTTTTCAAGATTTTGTGTACTGATTCTCTACCACTATATTTTAAGGTCATTCTAAATCTTCAAAGGTCTCCTCATTTACGGATTTCTGCTGAAGATTATCCTCAAAAATACATTTCAACTGTTAAGGAAATATCTGAGTGGTAGATATATCGAGAGAGGCATGTTTATCTGAAATTCCTTCAAAAGTATGATTCTATTTTTTACAAAAATATTTTGTTTAATGGATAGGAGAGACTTTGTATTTTGAAACCATTGTCACATGATCTAGTGTATCAAAATTTGATGGTGGAGTTTTGTCAAATAGTTAGTTTTTTCAATGAAGGAGGGAAAACTAAATTTTCATTTCAAGTGTTTTTGAAGGACCTACTCTCTTTCATACAGCAAGGCAGTGAGTCTGATTGGTATTCCATATATAGGGGAAGAATAGTTTTTCACTAAAAAAATACTTGATGAATTATGATCTTTTAATAAAGAGAAGGCACTAGAATGTCTCATCATGAATGGAGTGAAGACTCCTAAGATCATTCATCTTTCTACAAATTTTCAAATTACTGAACTATCAGATCATGGATTTATAATTCCAAGGAATAGTGATAAGGATACCCTGAAAAAGAGTGAAATCAATATTATAGATTTCATGGTAAATCAATGGAAGATAAACATGGTGAAGTATATCTTTGTAATGATTGAATATATAATGAAATAAAATCTGAAGTCTCATAATATTATGTATCTAGCCATTCTTTCATTTTTTTCTATTTTTCCATCATTCATTCAAAATCACATGCAGTTCAAACCCCATAAATTACAATGTTATGTTGTTGAGTGATGACATATTAAGAAGAATGAAAATTGGATTTTCTATTGAATCTGTAAAATTCTATGATCTTCCTAAAGATAAATTATAAGCCCTGTCAATGAATCCAGAAGTAGTTGAAACTTCTATGAAATGTGGAAGGAAGAGAAAAGAGAAGGATCATGAAGAGAAATAAATTCATGTGGTCAAGAAAACTCAGTCATCACCACTGAATCCAATGAAGCAAACAGTCTATCATGATGATGTAGTGTGTAAGTGGAAAGAAGATAAAAAAGAACCGGAAGGAAGGGGAGCCTATGTTTTTCTTGGACCCTAGTTAAGAAAATGCATTGACAAGAATGGTTGATGTGAATATTGAAAAGAAGCAAATAGAAAATAAGTAAAGGAAGAAATCATCGGGCATTGAATTCGTCTAATCTATTCTCAAGGCAACTAGAAGAGCCTTTGACCAAATTCTGGTAACAAAATCTTTTGTAACAAAACCATTACCAGAGACTCTGGGAAAAAAATTTGTGGTTCCAGAATCACATCAAGAAGAAGAAATTTCCCAGGAAGTGGAAACAGAAATAGAATAATAAGAGTAGGAAGATGAAGAGGGAAATGAATCTGATAATATCATAAAAAAAGTTGAAGTGTACCATGAGAAGGAAATTCCATATTTGAAATTATCAATCTAGACTTGCCAAGATGAATCCTCAAAAATTTATACACTAGGAAAAGATGAGAAGGGTAAAGAAGAAGTGAATAAGACATCTCAAAAATATTCACAGATATCTGTTGGTATAGATCATATTTCATGTAGTGGATATCTCGTTTATGTAATTGTTATGGTGACCAAAACTAAACATGATTAAATAATAAATAAATCTCGTTATTTAAATAATACATCTCACAAATATTCACACAACCCATACACCAAAAATTTTGGCTATTAGAGATTAGATACATTAGAACATGATCAATAAAACCGACTCTATAATTGTTCACCTCTAGACCTTATTCAATACATATAATATGATAAAATATCCTTCATAACTTTGATAATGGAAGCATAAGAATGTCCATTGATTGAATTCATTTTAAGGGAATACATCTAAACAAATATTCATGTATTGTATCGTAATTATATGAGAAAACATTTACATATAAGAAATTTACTATTAAAAATAATATGGAAGAAAATGTATTGTTCACAATCCATAACTAACTGACATGTAATATGAAATGAAGAACCAAATTCCATAAAATTGTGTATAGAGTCATGGTACAAAAAAATGAATCAAGGAGAAGAATTTTAGTAATATAGAAATATTTCATGTCATATAAATAAATATTCATGGAAAAAACTAATAATAGTGAAATTATATCATTTTGAACAAAGAAAATTTACACATTTGATATAGTGAATAAAAAAATTACATTATTCATGTTGTGAAATAACATAATTCCTATGATTCATATTGTGAAAAAAATACCATGATTTATTTTATGAACAAAAAAATTCCCACACATTATATTGTGAACAAGAAAAAGTACCAAACTTCGTATTTTGAATGAACAAAATGTCAATGCTTCAAATAGTTAAGGTACAAAATGATGATGTTTAATATCCTTTTATTATGATATTTTAACCCTTAACCAATTAATTATAGGGAGATATTGAATCCCACACATCCCCATCCCTATAAATAATTTCCCCATAAATATCAATCATAATCAAATTGTAATTAACATAAAGAAATAGAATGGGTTTCTTAGACCATTCAATTACATCACAACAAATGATCTTCTGAAATAATATATTATAAAAATTATCATTTTAAAAAAATATATCATATCATAAAATCAAAAAAATGATGATCAAATGAACACTTCGTGAAAGATAAAAGTTTGAGGGAAGATATTACCGATGTTAAATTGTTTTTCAAAAAACAAAATTAAATAATTTATGTGAAAAGTTAATTTAAATACAATTACAAAAAGGTAATGGTAATACATTGGATAATAATAGATTAAATGATATTATCATCGGAAATTCCTATGATATCAAAAATTATAATTTAATGTACAATGAAATCCTTTACTTTTGAATGAACTTTTCACAATGGAGACTTGAAAATGAAAAAATCATTTCTAGAAAATAATCAAAACAATGTTATGATTATATTTAATTTTAGTAGAATAGTTAATAATGAATACTTGAAAATGAAATAATGTTTTATGAAAATGAATCTAAAAATACATTAAATATTGTTATTTTTCTAAAGGAATATCTAATAATGGAAACATGAAAAAATGAATAACTCATTCAAGAATACAAGTGAAAATACATCGAACGTTTTTACTTCAAAAAATATTCATTAATAATGGAAACATGAAAAAAGGTATAATGGTGATCCCAAAAGATTTTTAGTCAATGATAAACCATATTGTTTTGAGGTGATGGATTTTCCTTTTGAAAAGTTTGTAAAAATAGTTAGTGAAACACAACATGGATAAAAAGACTAAAAAGCACTTATTTAAATTGAATAATGGTAAATAAAAATTTAAATTTAGATAAAAACATTTTATTTTACAATGGTTAAGTTGAACATTAGTGGGAGTTAAAAAAATTGAGAATAAAGAAAAATCAATTAAAAATGAGAATAATTCATCACAAATAATCATTTTAACGGAACAATAGAATAATTATGAAATATGTATTTTTTGTGAAACATAATGTAATAGAAAATAAGGTGGAAATACATCCAAAAATAATCATAGGTTATGATAGACCTATATATATATATAAATAATCAAAAATGATGAATGATTATGGCCAAATAAAGGGAATTGAATAATCAAACCCCTTAAAAATTTGTAACATTAAAATAAAAACACTATGAGAATGATATAATGAACATAATCATTCAATATCATGAAATATAATATAAAATGATACAAAAAATTACATTTTATTGAGAATTACACCATAAAAGTGAACATGGTGTAAAATAAATACATGTATCAAAGTATAGAAATTGGGATGCAAATACTCACATATTTAGAAACAATAGAATCAAAATCCATTGAAAAATAATCCTTTTTATTAAAATTAGAGTATAATGATGAAAATATAACACAATATATGATATCTAAAATTTTAATTATAATCATGAAAAATTTTAATTTGGTGAACAATTCAAAACAATTATAAAAGAGATAAATTTTGAGAACAAAAAATACTCCCTTAATTATTTAGTTATCAAATATCTATATTCATTTAAAAAAAGTATATCTAAGAAAAAATTAAATTATAGAACATTATAATATATATAACCCTTTTATATTAATTATTTTAGTTTTTAATAATGAGTATACTGATTATATTTAGTGTAGTATGGCCATCGAGTACTAATAACATTAAATATTTTAATTCTGTTAAATAATATTTGATATCAGTAGATAACATATGACACCAATTTCATTATTTATATTTTAATTATGGATATTTAATATATATAATATATTTATATAATATTTCCTATTTGCATTCGATATGTTTTTTGTTTACGTTAGTGAAAATACATTTGATAAAGACAAATTTTAGTAATGTTAAAGAATACAAAATGATAGTTGAATGAAATGATTAATAATTTATATAATATTTAAATTACTATATAGAAACTATTTTCTCATTATATCAATATAATATGATTTTTAATGTTCCCAATGACAACTATATAATATTTTAAAAGATTGTTCATGTATGTTGTTAAACTGAATCAACCATAAACATGCCTTGTCACGATTGGTGAGTATGGTTATGGATATGTTTCTTTTAACATAATATCATTATAACAGTAATAATAAGGATATACAATTTATGTCATTATAATAGTTAATCATGTTTAAGATCATTGGATAATGAATTCAAAACTATAATAAAAATGAAATGAACTATTTGGTTTTTTTTCTATATAGATGGAAATAAATAAAGAAGGGTTATAATATTAATTTAATAAAATATCAATAAAATAATTATATGAAAGTAATAATAATATTATATCTCTATTATATTTTTTAAAAAACAATGAATATTAAAAAACATAGGATAGAGATAAAATTATTTTGGGGACATGACTTTTCCTTGGAAGTACCATTGATATTTAAAAGGTTATGATACCTATGAGTGGCCATGGATTTATTTTTTCAGGGGAGTGATCTTGGAAGAGTATAATGGTGTATTTTCATTGAGTTATTAAAATTATAGGGGTTTTTATGAAATGGTGTAAAAGATCTCAATTTATAATAGTGGAAAATAACACTATTGGAAACACCATTTTTATTTTAATACTTCCAATACCAAATCAAAATGTAAATGGATCCAATGTTTCTAAATAATGATGCATTGGGTATTTTTAGGTCGTTAAATTCTCAGCCAAGTTTTTCATTTAAAATAAATTAAACTTTTTATGTGGTTTTTAACATTTTGATTTAACATTTAACACTATAATATTTAGACTCCATAAATGATTTTAACTAAGTGATTTTATGCGTAATTAATCAAATAAGAAACAAATATTAAAAAATTTGGGCATCGTAGAAATAAATTGTTGAAATATTTAATCAAATTAAATTTCAAAATCAAATCAAATTAAACTGAAATTAAAAAATTAATTTTTTGAAAAACATTTGTAGTAAAAAATTGAATCTGACCATTATGGATTATTAATATTATTTAGTATTGATTAAAAAATAAATGAATGCGAATATTATAATTTATGTGTTTATAAAACATATGATATTAATTTTTTATGTGTTTAGTTTTAATTTATTTGAAATAAATTCAATGATATTAATAATAATATTTTTTTTTAAAAATGTAATGATTTGGTCAAAGACCAAAGCACAATTTATTGATAAACAAAAAATGATTACAAGAGGTGAAAGGATGAGATTTTTTTACAATCTCTATCAAAAAGGTAAAGTCAGAAGGAATAGAGTCCAGCAATGTCCTGCTCTGATAAACTCCTTTGTTGTAAAGAGCATGAGCAACAACATTCGCTTCATGGTAGGTATAAGTATCTATATAATCGATCCCATGGAGCGAGTTCAGACAATTAATCCAACAAGTGGTAAGTGTCCAGGCCAGATGAATGTTGTCATTCCAGATGGAATGAATGATAGTGGTTGAATCACTTTCAATCCAAAGCTTTCTCCAACCTCTTTAAAGTGCAAAATCAACAGAATGAATGACCCCCAGCATTTCCGCCTCTAGAGATGAAGAGTGGCCACATCCAACATAGAAGCAGCCCTGACACTGGCCAGCTGAGTCCGTGAAGATGGAACCACAAATGTAAGGGTCTGGGTTGCCTTTGGAATAACCATAGATGTTCACTATGATCCATCCTGGAATTGGTGATTTTCGGAACACTTCAAATGAGTGTTTGGGCTTTGGGTAGATGTCAGGATCACATAGATGACAAAGGATCTCAAAGTCACCAACCGAGTTGTTGCAACTGTCTTTTTGAATTTAGGCAGCTTCATGAATAGCAAGAAGAATCCGATATTTCCTTGCATTTAGATTGATAGAGTGATTATTGTGAATACGATCATTTCTAAAATACCAGATCTCATCCAGGAGTTCCACCACTACCGCTAGAAAATGATTTTTAACCTACAGAGAAACATCATGTCTACTGAAATTTTTTAATAACAAGGAAATTGAGTCAGTAAAGAACCATCTGCAAATTAAATAATTCAAAAAATATAATTCCATAGTGTAGAGGTAGTCGCACAAGATAGAAAAAGATGATTAGCATCCTCCCTATGCTGATTACACATGCGACATTTAGAACAGAGTTGAAAACCAAATGTTTGTAGTGAATTTACGTTGGTAATCTAATATGGGAAATGCGCCAAATAAGGGTGAGCCTAGAAGGTTTAATACAGGGTTTGTTAAAAAGATTCACCCATAGAAATCTAGAGTCATTTACAGAGAAATTATACTTATAATAATTTTTAGAATCTAGAATTCCATTTGTAGAAGCTTCCAAAACAAGAAAATCACCATCAGTAGAAAATAGATGATTATCAATAATTTGCACAATATTATCAGATATCATGTTGGTGGGATTGTAAGACCTTATTTATAGTCTGATTAGTATCTCCAGGAAGATTATTAGAGGGTAACAAGGATATCAGGGGGCTACCACACCCTTTGTCACACCAAAAATTTATGGAAGAATCAACACTGACTATCCATCTAGAATTTTTCATGATCTTGTGATATGAGTCCCAGATAGAAGAACATATGGATGAGTTGATGAAATTAAAATTCCATTTTATAAACATAAAGTGGAATCTATGGTTAATAAATTCATTATCATTTGAAGTGGAATTAATAATGTGCCCAGTGAGGTGGGCCTGAAGAGCATCATAGAACAACATTAAATTTATAATGCCAATTCCACCATTAGAAATGGGTTTACAACATGATTTCCAAGGTATTGTAACAAGTTTCATTTTAAAAATGCTTCTAGACCAAATGATATTTTTAATATGTGTATTAATTTTTAAAAAAAATTCTGACGGTCCATTTATAGATCATAAGGGAATAGACCATTTTAAAAACAATGGTCGATTTAACCAAACAAATTTTCCAAGCCATGGAGAGGGATTTCCCTTTCCATCTAGATAGTTGATTTGAGATTTGATCAATGATGTTAGAAAAATAGGTTACTTTGGGCCGACCCCAAAATATTGGAACACCCAAATAAATGAAAGGAAGAAAACTCTCTTTAATACCCAAATACGTGGTAATATTAGATTTCCTTCTTACAAGAAAATTATTTCCAAAAAAGATACATGATTTGTTCTAAGAAATTGATTTCCCTGATATTTTCTCATATTGAGAAATAGCTTGATTGAGAACATGAATACTTTTTTATCCCCTTTTATGAATAAAATAATATCATCAACATATAAAAGGTGGGTAGGGGCATTTAAATTCATGGGAACTTGAATAGGTTTAAGCATTTTTTGATCAACCAAATTGTTAAGAAGTCTATATAGGTAATCCTCATCAATAATGAAAAGGATGGAAGAAAGCAGGTCGCCCTGCCTGACACCTTTTGAGCAATTGAAGAAACCTCTAGGGGTACCATTAACCAGGATAGATATGTAAGCTGAGCGAAATAGATTCTTAATTCGACCAATGAAGGAATCATTAAAACCAATGTTTTTAGGACTTTGAAGATAAAATTCCAGTCTATGGTGTCAAAATCCATTCTAATATCTAGTTTGATAGCCACACAACCCCCTCTTGTGTTTCTATTTAATCTATTGGAACATTCAGAAGCAAGACAAATATAGTCTTGGATGGACCATCCTTTAATAAAACCAAATTGGTTCCAAGAGACGATTCTATTGCAAATATGATCAAGTATATTTGAAATAATTTTGGTAAGGATTTTATAAATAGTGTTAATCAAAGAAATTGGTATGAAATTATGGATTTCATAATCATTCTCAACCTTAGGTATTATGGTTATAAATTGAGCATTGATTCCATTAGGTAGAGATCCATGAGTGAGAAGATCTTAAAAATGTTACAAACATCATTGTGTATTATATCCCAATGTTTTTGAAAAAAAACCATTATTGAATCTGTCCGGAACAGGAGCACTGTCAGGATTTAGAGAAAAAACTGTTTCATTAATTTCATGGTCAAGTGGAGTGCTTTAAAGAGACTTATTGTCTGTTTCATCCACAATTAAAGGAATAATATCAGGTCTAAGATCAATATTTATACCAGGACCACTAAAAATGTTACAAAAGTATGAGGTGACATGATCCGTAATGACTTCTTTAGATTCTATGATCAGGTCATCATTAATGAGCATAGTAAGATGACGATTGGCCTTTCTAATTCATTGAAGAAAATTTTATAATTTGGTATTGCGATCACCATCTGTTAGCCATTTATTCCAAAACATTTGTTTACACATATTGTCCTTAAAGGTGAGTATGGAATTGAGTTTAGAAGACATATTAGCTTCCAATTGTGGATATATATTTAAATCTGAATTAGTAAAAGGAAGGATAGGATTTCGATAAAGGTGTTTCATGGAATCTTTATGGTGTTTCATAGAGATCAAGGTGTTATAGATAAAGGTGACACAATCAGTATTCATAGACCAAGAATTATTAAATTTGAAAAGAAGGACATGCTTTCGATCATTCATAAGAATGATAAAAAGGATAGGATGATGATCATAGTTGAGTCTTGGAAGAGTTACATTGGATATTTTGTCCCAATTATCAAGAATTTTCATGTTGACAAAATCCCTGTCAAGTTTACTAGCAACGTTTTTTTTGTAATGTTTCTTGTACCAAGTGTATTTTGCGCCAATAAGAGTGATTTCAAAGAGTTTAGAATATTCAATAGTAGATTTAAATTCCATAGAGGATGTAGAATGGTGTGAGGGTCCAATTTTTTCAGAAGGGGTAAGGATGGCATTGAAGTCACCCAAAAAATCCCAGGATCCTTGAATGTATTTAGCCATATCAAGGAGTTCATGCCATAAAACTCTCATATCATGATATCTATTCATGGAATAAACCATATTGAAAAAGATATGCAAACCATTCCACAAGAAGTCACAGGTATTTTTCTGTTCATAAATTCTAAAAATGTTGACATTTTATAAAGTATTAAGGAAAAATATCAACATAGAATCAGATTGAGGAACATTTTTACAAGAACCTAGAAAACTGTAATTGAGAGAGCCAAATATCAAGAAGTTCATTTTAAAATTGACTGTAGGTTCAGAAATGGAAAAGATTTGGGGTTTATGAGTGTTTAAGAACCTCCTAAGTGTTATGGAGGTGTCATTGTTAACCAAACATTGACAGTTCCAATAAAGGATATTCATTTCAATTTGCGGTTTGGGTTAGAACCCTTCTTTTTTTTTGATTTACCATATCCCTTCTTCTTTTGAGATCTCATAACTATTGAGGAAAAAGTAGACTTTTGTTGACTCTCATAAGTTTCACAACTTTGAGAGGATTCAGATTTTAGGTGTGTATTTGGATTAGGAGGAGAAACTGGAGTACTCATAGAATCAGTACTGTCCAGTATGTGATTTTTGTTAGCTCTATGAACATTGGACTGTTCAAATAGAAGCTATTTTTCATATCTAACCAGAATAAGCACATTATCTGGTGAGGAATGAGGTGGGTTAGGCGGATCAGAAGGGGTAATCTTTGAGAAGACAGAAGGAATAGTAGGACTTTTCAGGACGATCTCTAAAACAACATCCAGAGCAGAAGGTTGCGCAGGATGAGAATGTGTCCCAGTCTCAGTCTGGACAGTTTCAGATTCTGTAGGTTTCAAGGGATCCGATACAAAACCAAAAGTGAAAAAACAGAATCCTACTTGTCAACAGGAGGGATGTGCACCATGCTGTAAACGGAACAGGATGTAGGTGTTTGGATAGTTTCAGTATATGAAACAATAATAGGCAGTGTGGTGTGTGACATGTTGTGTGCTAAATGAATAAAAGCAGGGTCAACATTAGAAGCATGTGAGAAAGATTCATAAATTGGACTATCAGTATTTTCAATAGAAACAGGAGTATAATTATTAGACTGATGCTACAACAGAGCATAAATTGCATGTCAACCAGAGTATTAGTCACCTATTTGTTGACAGAAACATGTTCTATATTCAAAATTGAAGCGGAATCAAGTGTGTGTGATGAAATGTGAGCTGTAGTAACTCTAGTAGAGGCAAGATTAGTAGATTGATTCTCTATTATAGGACCTTCAGAAACAGTAGTTACAGATTTAACATTTGAATTGAAATGCATAGAGTTACCTAGATCTGCAGTGTTTATATTCTTACCTTGTGAATTGTCAAAAGCAGTAGTATTCCCCTTGATAACTAAATGTACTAAAGCCTCCAGGTCCCTAGAATTATTTTAATTTAATCATGAATTTCCAAAGGAAGATGCATTATTAGCAGGATTGGAAATAGTAATAGGGCAGCTCTTGTCTGAACTACCTCTATTGCCTTCAACTACTGTTTTTTCTAAACCATCGGGATTGTCATTGTTTTGTAAGGCCTCTTCTTCCATAAACAAGTCACCCCAATATTTTCCTTCTAGGGATGGAAGGTCACTGGATTTTTTAACCCATATATTTTTCTTTGGGGGGGGGGATCAGAATTATCTATGACACTCTTTCCTTTTTTAGCATGCTTTAACTCTTTCCAAACATTATTAATTGGATGGTCTATTTGTTTCCTATCTACACTACAATTATCAATGTTTTTCCCAATAAGTTTTCACACATAAAAAAGGGTGGCTTCTTTTTATACTCAATGCTGAGCTCCAATCGGTGATCATGGGCATTAAATCCTATTTTAAATGGTAATTCGCTAGCTATGTTTACCTCAACCATAACTCTGGCATAAATGCCTAGTTCTCCATTCAAATTTCTATGATCAATTTTAATAGGGGATCCTATGCATGAAGTAATGTTATTTAAAATCTTCGGATGCCAATAAAACAAATTAATCCCATGAATTCTAACCCATACTTGTGACATATATTTTTTGTGTGTGTATGGGTTAAAGGAAGGATCCCAATCCAAAATTCTATGAAATCCATGTTGAATCTGCAGATTAAATTGCTTCCATACCTGATCGAGCTCACCATGAGATCTGATGATGATATGATAGTAGCCTTTACACAAGGGGAACCATCTTCCATTTTTAAAAATTACAGCAGTGACCAATCATATTCGTTAGCTCGAAAAGAGTCCTGGGTATATCCCATGTGTTGTATAAAACTCGGCCAAGGACCGAGTACTTGCACAATTTTTCTCTTTACTTTAGGGCTTCCAGATCAACATCAACCAAGAAACCACCATCATCCAGCTTTCTGTAGAGAGGTTGCTTTCATTCCTTTGCGCTACTAAGATTAGCACCGTTTAGCGCAACGTGGATGGAGACAGGAAGAGAGAGAAGAGGAATTTGAATGTTTCCTAATTCGATTCTTGAGGAATCAGAATCTGAATATGGAAGAACAGGAGGGGAGGCAAGTTCCCACTCTAGATTGAAGCCGACCATCAGAATGCTCAAGGAGAAGCATCGGCGAAAGCTAGGGTTTGGAGTCGCCCATTGGAGAACGGTTCGTGATCTCCCATTACCGCCCACCTCACCAGCCATATTAATAATAATATAATTTTAACAATAATTGGTTTACCATTATCGAGTCAATTAGCATTAATCCTATTAATCTAAATTTTATACATGATAATAAAATTGGACCTAATAAATATTTCTAAAATTCCTATATAAAATAAAATAATAATATTTTTCTAAATTTTTTTTTATGAGAGATAAATTTTTGACTAATACATGAATCCATTTTTTAGAATAATATATATTTAATGTAAAAAAATTAGGATTATTAAAAAAATTATAAATTTTATAGATTCTTATAAATTTTGAATAATTATCAAAATTAAAATTTTTATTATTTAGCATTAAAATAAATTAATAACATCATTTTTTATGTAATAATTAATTAAATAAAACTATCAATATAATTCATTCAAACTCTATATAAATTTTCAAAATAATGAGAGTTGGTTTATAAAGTCAACTTAGTATTTTAAAATGTATTATTAAACATTATAGTATATAATGTTTTTAGAAAAATAATTCAAAAAACTATTATGTCATATAAAAGATTTGGTATTAGAAAATAAGTATTTTCACTATTTATATAAACCCAAATTTTTTTGGAAACACGAAAAATAATTTGAAGACAATTTTTTAGGAATCAAATTTTTTTTTACAATATGATATTAAAATTATATATTTTATAAATTTAAACTTATATAAAATAAAATTCATAATTTAATAAAAGAATAATTTATAATAAATAAACCTATCAATATTAACTAAAATTAATTACTTATAATATAAAAGTAATAACTATTAATGGTTTTACATATTCGATATTATTATATCTTTATTAATAATGAATTCACAATATATATTTTTTTATGTTAGGAGTAATGTGTGACTGAGGTTATAGAAAAAATATAATTTTTAAAGGATCTAAAATCTCATTTCATTACATGCTATAAACCAAAATAAATTTCATACTTGAAATTTTAGTAATCATTTAATTGAAAATATACTAGAATATCCATTTGAATATAAAATTATATATGAAATTAAAATATCCATCTCATTATCCTTAATAAGGCTATGAAATTACTCGTTGCTAATATTATTCATATGATTTATTCAGGTCAACATATCAAAGCATCATTTTCGATATATTAAATCAATAAAAAAAATTATGATAATATCCAAATGAATTAATGTATGAGAATATCAAATTTCAATCCAAATATGTCTTCTCTAATAAAAAAATTATTTTATTTAATGATACATTAATTCCCACTATTTCAAACATTGATAGTCTTATTAGTATCTTGATTCTAAAAAGGATACATTATATTTGGTTATCTTATTTTTTTCATTCTAATTACACAATATTACATGGAAGTAAATCATTTATAGTGGTTCCTATTGGGAATAAAAACAATCAAAGAATATCCCTTAGTAAATTCAAGCCATGTGTGTAGTCTTAAGCCCACTCATTGTGCATCAGGGTGACGATAGAGTCAATTCTCAACTAACCCATTTCTAGGGGATTACAATTATTTTTATCTTTTGCACAAAAAAATCTACATTTAATGTCCATATTTTTATTTATTTCTGGGGAACCAATCTACTCATGAATTTTAATATTTTTCTGGTTTTCAACCTATATTTAGACTCATCTATAGTGTTTTGATTAAGGTTATCTTACCCTAACACCAAAGGCAACATAACTAATCTCAAAAAATAACAAAACATGGACAAGAGACACCCTATAGATAATCTAAATAAACATGACTCATACAATAATAAAATCTCATTATTTAAATATTGCATCTCACAAATAGTTCTACAACCCAAACACCAAATAGTTTAGTTTCAAGGATGCTAGCTACATCAGAATCTTTATTTGTATTCAATAATATTTAATTGTTCTCTTATAGAATGTGTTTTTACATCTCATATGATAAAACCATATTCATATATTTTTTAATATAAACATATCAATTTTGTGAGATCCAGTGACCTGTAAGAAAAAAATATTCATCATTTCAATAATTTTTGGATGATAAGAATAAAATAAGAAACTTTTAGTGAAATAATTTCATACTAATAATAATATAGAAAAAATAATTTTTCATATTCCATGGTTGAAAGATATGTAATCACAAATGACCAAACCAACACCATGGAAAATGATTTCTAAATCATGATTAAATATAAATGATTCAAGTATTATAATCGTAGTCATATATAATCATTGTATTTCATATAAAAAATGAATAAAAGAACAATCATAATGATAGATAAATTTTAGCATTTCAAAAAAACGAATCCTCAAATTACGTTGTGAATAAAAAAGTTACCATTCTTCATTTTTTGAAAAAATATAACATGATTTATATTGTGAAAAAAATACCAAATCATCATTTTATAACAAATTTCCCGCACTTAATGTTTTGATAATAAACAATCGCATGCTTTATGTTAGAAACAAGTAAAAGAAGTAAGATTAATAAACATTTCCCTTGAGATATAAATCCACAACCAACATATTGGCGGTTGATATCGGACCCCACTCAACATTATTTATACAAAAGTCATCTATTTAAAAAATAATTCATAAACATGTCTTAATGAACCCATGGGAAGCGAGTGGTCTTCATAAAAAATTCATAAACAACAGATAACATGAAAACAATAACAAATAGAAAAAAAAAACCCATTTGACATCAATAAAAATATCATAATAACATATAATTTGTGATAAAATCATATTTTCATGAAAGATAAAACGATTAGGGTAAATATAATTAAAAATACTAATTTATTCACAATCACTTATAAAACATTGATGTAAAAATTACATTTCAAAATGATATTTATTAATGTAATGGTAATAAATTTAACAATATTATTTCCAAATAAAATATCCTTGTATATTTATATGTTTTAAAGTGGTCAAGTTAAAATAATTTGAAAATTTTAGATTTTGAAGGAAACATAAATATTATATACTATAAAAAAGAAATGATTTTTTCAATTAAATGTACCAAAAATACCTTGGAAACCATTACTCCTATAATAATATTAAACAATTGACATTTGAAAAAAAATTAATTGTTTCAATATTAGTATGTTAAAATTATTGAGATAATTTTACATTTGAAATGAATCTATAATAAGGTAAACATTAAATAATTAATAACATCATCCAAAATGTATGTGCACATAATTTAAAACCATTTACTTTTTTAGAAATAAAAAATAATTTAAATATGTAAAAATAAATAAATTATTTCAATATAAAATTTATATTTTATAAAATACAATTTTTTTACATATGGAATTGTTTTTCAACTTTTTGAATAAAAAATTATGAAAACTCACATCACTAAAAATAAGATGATGAAATTGTTTTACAATTAATTAAATGTAAGAAAAATAAATATCGGAGAAAGAAATATTTATTATCCACTAGGGAAAAGAGAATATTGGGGTAAATTAAAAATATGGAAATTTAAGAAAAAACCATTCAAACAAATGGGAATTATTCTTAAAAAATATGAAATTTAATAAAAAAAATTAAAATCAAGGAGAATTAGGTGTGAAATATGATTTTATAGCAATGAATTCTTATGAAAATCTTAAAATAATAATAGTTTAGGATAGATGAATAATTAAAAACAATAGACATAAATAATTTATTATTAATCAAAAAATGACATTCAATAAATGGGAAACCATTATAGCTTTTATAACATTGGAATCTAAATCCCATGAGAGAGAGAATATGAAATTTGACCCTGAATGTCATGAACAATAAGATAATAAATATATTAAAATTAAAATTTTGTGGTAATTACTTTATAAAAATGTAAATGTGAGTTATAATATAAAATTTTTTCATAAAAGGAAATTGAGATGGAAACCCTTGATGCTTTAGAAACATTCAAAATAAAACCTAATGAAAAAGAAGACTTTTAATGACACATGTTTTTCTACATAAATAAATATTGAGTTCTAGGGTTTTATCCACATGAAAAAAATAAAAAACCAATATTCTCTGATACAAATTAGTAGAAGAATTTTTATGTATAGAAATTTGTAATAGAATTTTAAAATTTATATATATCAATTTATTAATATGAAAAAAACAAAAAAATCAATTATTCACCAATATTAACTCGTATATATATTAAACTAATAATAATATTATTATAAATAAAATTTAATTTAATAAAATAAATATTCTTTTTTCATATTTCATATATTTATTTTTGGAACTGACTTTAGAATAGTAGTTAATATACCAAAAATTGATTGTATATAGAAAACATTTTTATGACATTTTATGCTTTTATAAAATTTAGCAGTTTAATATGACTAATTTTACTACAATTTTTTATTTATAATTATAATAAAATCTTCAAATAAAATATTTCAATTTTAATAAAAGAAATTTATTTTATGTCAATGATGTTAAATAACGTTTTTGAAAATATTGTGAATTTTTATACACCCCTTGGTTATACACATAACCTAAAACATATGAAACCACATCATTGACCAAATAAATTTCATTAAAGTAACATATTATATTTTAGAACATATTTATGGAATTTAAAAACCTATATTTGATATTTTCAAATAGAAATGATATTTGAATTTAAATTTTTTAAAATAGCTTATAAAGTTGTATTTTTAAACTAGTTTTTATCAATTATGTAAAATAAAATTGATTTAAAATTAAAATTCACCATTTCATAAATACATATAAATGTACTCTTTACATTGATGTATAAATTTTATGTGATTTAGGATAAATATTATTTAACCTAGTAAAATAATTAATTTTCAACGAATAATATTTCACTAAATATCATGTATTTTTAAAATTAAATAAATATATTTTAAATGAGAACTCGAATATTTTTATTAACGATTTTTAAAAATTAATTGAGATTATTTTAATGGGTATTCAATGTTACAAAATTCATCGGGAACATAATGATTAAAATTAAATTTTATAGAATGTCAAATTTTCAATAAATTATAGGTTTTGATTTAAAAGATAATTTTCTCCCATTTTGAAAATCAATTAGGATAAATTGATTCCAAATTCATAATCATAAAATTTATAGTTTTTAATATTTTATATATTTTTATTTTTAAATAAAATAAATGATATGATTAATATTTAGTTAATACTAATAAGGGTACTAATAATAAATCTATGGTCAATAATTTTTTTTTAAAATAACAAGATAACTAGTTCTTTAAGATATTTTTAACTTTTAATGTTTCAAATATTTGTACTAACAACCATTATTCACCTAAATCACCAAAATTGCATTTCATTCCATTTTTACCCCATACATAACATACTTATCCTTGGTAGAGTCCCTCTTCTTCACTTTTAAAAGGGGGATCACTTACAACCATTCAATAGTTTTCTATTATTTCAAACATTCCTTGAAACCCAAACAAAATATACTCTACATGATGTTATTTTCATTACCTATTTCCCCTGGTGAACATGAATTTTCCAATATCCCTTACTTCTACAACCATCATAAAGAGGATGTTCAACATCTCAACGTAGGTCTCACATCTTTCTTCATGTTCATTTCTTATTATTCTTTTCAAAACAAACCCATACAATAATAAAATAAAAATCATAATAATTAATTGTTTCAGATGTTTTTATTATAATGGTTAAACTATTATAGATTATTATGACTTAACTATCAAAAATAAGTATTTTCATTAGTGCATGTGCTAAAATTTCAACCTCAAATAAGTGAATCTATCATTTTTTCATCACCAAATCTTATGGATGGTCCTAATGATATTATGGGAAAATAAATAATATTTTTATAAATTGCTTATGATTATAGAATTGTATCATACAATTCACTTCCACCCCTCTCATTCTTTGAGTAATAAAAATAATAAATATGGATTGAATGACTTTCACCTCCATTATGAATTTTTTTTTCTATTTTATTTTATCATTAATTATGTAAATATATTAAAATATTTTTCTCCGTAATAATAATAAAATAAAAACATTATTTTTATATTATAATGATATTATGTTAAAATTAAAACCTCCTTAACCACACTCACCAATCGAGTTAAAGCATTCTCAACTTTGGTTCGGTTGATATTAACTCATGAATGATTAATAAAACATAATTTCTATTTTGATATGATATAAATGTGTAAATAATAACTCTATATTGGTTCTATAAAAGATAAAACAATATCT
The DNA here is from genome assembly GCA_963277665.1 of Viscum album. Lineage (NCBI taxonomy): Eukaryota > Viridiplantae > Streptophyta > Magnoliopsida > Santalales > Viscaceae > Viscum > Viscum album. The sequence continues at coordinate 913,046,865 of OY728148.1, forward strand.
AATTCATTAATTTTGTAATGAACCATTATATATTTAAAATCATCAAACATGTTCATTTTCGATTTCATATTCTATGATCATGATTAATGTACTCACAGAAGGGTATCTAAAATTTATAATTATTTATTATTTATCAATTACATCAAAAATAATTAAATTTCAATTATGAATTTTTTAAAGGAATTAATACTGACAATTCATCGCGGAGACTTCTACAAATGGGAAACACTACAAACAGTGGTTTTAGTAAAAGAAAGAAAAAAATACTCATATTTATAGAAAATTATTATAAATTTAAATTATAAATAATTTTTGGAAATAATTTTGTTGTTAAAATATTCATAAGATATTTATTCATTTTATATTGGATAAAAGAGTTCATTAGACTATGTAGGGAATCAAGTTAAGAGTTTATCTATCAATTTCCCTTCATTAAAACATATTTTTGTTATACACTAGGAATATTATTATATTGAGTAATTAATATGAAATTATAATTTTAAAATAATTATTCAATTATAGTTAATTATATTAAAATTTTAGTTTATTTTTTATCATCCTTTTGGATTCATAGTTCAAATGATTCCAAAGCTATATAGGGTTTTCCAACTTAATTAAACCATATTGAGACATGTTTTAAGGTTATGTAAAAATCTATAATTTCTTTTTTTCATATAGTGACCAAGATTGTATTTAGGAATAATATAAGATTAAATTATTTTAAATTCAATAAAACTATTAATTTCATTTTTTCATTTAATTTTATTCAAATGGTACTAAATCATTTGAGTTTTTTATATAATTTGAAACCATTGATGCATGTTTATGTTCCATGACACGATTCCATTTAAAAAATATACATATTTTTATATTTTTTATCATTTTATTTATATATCTTATTTTATTATATGTTTAATGAAATTTTTATACCTCTAATTGGGTTGTGATTAAAAATTTATGATAGTTGTGAGTGGTTTTCATGACCCAACTCTCTTCTTTAGGACATAATCACTCTTCTTTTTATAACTTATTTCAAATTTATCTATTCAAATATATGTTTTAAGGTTATATTGAACCTTATTTAATGTAAAAAAATATTCAATACCAAATTATTCTTTCTCAAAAAATATAATGTTTCATGAAATTGTACTTAAGTTTAAAATAATTCTATTTACATTAAATAGATTTTCTTTTATGTAAATATTTTAAGTTCTAAAAAATATTATCATACCCTAGTTAAAACTAAATGTTCTTCCTCCCATAATCCACTTACAACCCCTATTTAATTTTAAATAATAATATTATTTATACACTTTTACTACGTGTTTTTTGTAAAATTTTCAAAATATTTTTTTTACATTATAAATAATAACATTTTATCATCCACTACACATATTATTTTTGTAAGAAAATAATTTTAAAAGATCTATTATTATATATTAATTTTAAAATGTAAAAAATTTAACATATTTTTTACATCCCTTTTCAGAACTTCATTAGTTTTTTAATATTTTATTATTTATGATTCATTTTAATGAAAAAGTATTAAAATAATATGCACTTCATTTTTTAAAGCCTTTAAGTATTTCTCAAGTATCCTTTTATAAATATTTTTTTACATGTAAATGATTTGAATGTACTTTAAATTCTCATTTTTTAAAAATTTTATGTATTTTCAATAATATATTAGCACTTTATATTTATATTAAGGTATTTAAAACACTTATCTTCCAATACACTTTAACATTTTTTGTGGTAATTCATTTACTAATGTTGTAAATTATTATGTGAACACTGTATAAATTTTTTATATCTTTTCATAAGATATCGTGAAGTTATGTTTAATACCCATATATGTTTTATTATGTGATTATTTAGTTTGTAAAATGAAATTCTTGATATCTTATGATTTATTATGTTTATGATATGTGATTTTATTTAGGGTTTAAGAAATTCATACATTTTCCATGGGAACATTATGTATTGAAGAATTTTTTATTTATATATTCATTAAAATTTATAGATTATGAGATTTGTGGAACCTATATCACTCTCTAATTCATTGGGTAATTCCTTATATAAAATTATATGGAAGTGTTTTTTTAGTGGGTCACCAAGTAACAAGGTTTACAAATGATTGAGGTGATTGAGTTTATATGTACTATCAATTTTATAAGGGAATGGGTTAGTGGGTATATATGTTTACAATTTTATAAAATAATATGTTTATTATTGACCAAAATTTTCATTTTGTTTATCAACTTATTCCATGTTCTTTTTATTCATAAATTTTACGCAATTGTCACATTTTTTGGGTTCTTGATATGTATTTAGTGATAATTCAAAACTTTTAAACATCCTTAGTATTCTAGTCTTTATAATATGATTCATTATAATGTTTTATAACTATCATATCTGTTAGATAGTTAAATTACATAAATTTTTGCAACATTCTATGATACTTCTCCACATACATGATCTATCACATTATTCTATGTTTAACACTGATAGAGAACCAAAAATAAAAAAAATCTTATATATTCATTACCTATGTCATGAAGATGATTTTATCATGTGATTTATATAAAATAATTTCTAGAGGAACATGATTATAGAAAAATGTTAACAAGTGAACTGAATTATGATCTTTATATGACTAATATATAATACAATAAATATTTTTTCCTTTGGGTTATGAAATTTTTTATGATATATATTATTTATATTTGGTAATTATTATTTTATTTATGATATTTTTTAATTTTTTTTCAATTCATTTGGTATCATAGAAGGGTTTAGTTATTTTTTGTAAATTAATATATTTAAATTTGGTTTTAGTTTTAGATAACCATAATGAAAAAACACTAGACACTTGTATATTTATATGATTAAATCCTAAAATATTTATATTCTTTAGTAGATGGTATTGTCTAGAAATACATCCCATTTTTGATACTATATTTCTATGTGGATGTAGTAGAGATACACATATGGTAAATCACCAATAAAAGGGCTGGCTTAGCATTATCTTGAACGTTACCTGGATTAATTATTCATATATTTAAGATTGTAATTGTTATTTTATATTACTATGGGTATGATTTGGTTGATCATGAGCTTATTACTAAACACAATTAAGGATCGACATCCTAGTATGATTGAGGGTTATATGAAGAAATATATGATGACCCAACTAGATGTAACTTATGTCAAATTAACATTTATATATGTAAAACTAAATTATCTATTGATTAATATTATAATGTTAAATACCAATAATTTTTTAAAGAAAAATTAATTTTATGATTATAATAATTCCCTCATTTTGTAATTATTTTGCCACTCATTTCTACCAATTCTGTTTTAATTGATGGTTTGAACAAAAATAAACCAAAGTTACCTTGTGTGGGAGGGAAAATGTGATGATTAAATTAATAATTAACCCATAGTAATGATAGATAGTGTGAAAATTATTCTAATTATATTAGGATAAATATCAAAAATCAAGATTAAAAAAGTAGTTATAGTAAAAATTTTAGCTGTACGAAAGATGGGACGGATGTAGGATCAAAAAAATTTGGGTAACGATGATGTTAAAATAAATCATATTATACTATAATATGTTAAAAATCATATAGGAAATTTTCTCACGGGGAATAGAAGATGCATTACATGTGGAAATGGAGGGAAATAAATTCTATGTTTTTGTGGGAAAAAGGATGTTATATTTAAGGAATATAATATTTATCAAAAATAACCACGATATATAACAAGTTTTAGATATATCGAATTTAGTCTTTATGAAACCCAATGCACCAATCTAATGGTTATATGGGAGGACCAACACCAACCACCTCCTAGGTTATGGGAATAACTAAATTCTAATGAAATGAGTTCTATTGATGTGTAGAGTGATCTTTCACTCTAGTATTCTTGATGGATTTTGTAATGTAAGAATTCAATTATTATGTATTGAGTGAAAAATATAAAAAAACAATTGTGGTATAATTATTATATATATTGAATATGAATCATCATCATGTTTTTTGGAATGTTAGGACATATATGTTCTCATACACTTCTTATATTTGGATAATATTCGAAATGGGATATCTCTTTTGACAACAGCTTCTATTATATTACAAAGTGGTAAATATAACTACTTATCCTAATTTGCCACATGATTTTCTATTAGTTGATTTCCCCTTATGATATCTATATAAAAATTATTCTTATCATAAGAATTTTAATTTTATGATGATGAAAATTATTTATGGTGGAAAATTTTAATGACAATAATTTTTTTAATTAAATATATTATTTTATGTTTTTCATCACACACAAAAACAAAAACAAAACCAATATAGATAGGCTTACCTTATTCCTGAAATTCATAGATAAAAATAGTGGAGGAAAAATAATGAAATATATATATATAAATACATACATATAAGAAAAAAATAAATAATATTCTCAGTATAAATCAAAATAAATTAGTATAACTAATAAATTAATATGGTTTATTTTTATTCACTAAATGTACTTGTTTCTTGTTATGTATATTTATGATTAATACTATTTTCAAACGTGTAGTTAATATTCAAAAAAATGATACCCTCTAAAAATTTATTTCATGATATTTTATGATTTTATAAATTTTAGGATATGAATTTCAAAAAAATAATTTAAATTTTGGATTTATTATGCTCCTATTATCTAAAGAATATTTTTTGGAAATTTTATATAATAATTAATTTTTAGGTGAATAATAAAACATATTTTTTATAAAAAATCATGTATTTTTTAACAATTCATGGATATAAGTATAAATAAATACGTATAAAACCATTCTCTTAAGAAATTATATGAATATTATGTAAAATTATATATTATTAAACAATATTTTTTCATTTAAAAATATATATTTTATAATGTTAAAAAAAATTATAATTTCCCATAAAATTATTTTAAATAAATTATAAATAAGTATTTTAAAATCTATTTTTATCGATTAAAATTAAATTAAAATTATATAAATTTTAAAATTTATTTGTATATATTATCTATTAAAGGACACATTATTTTTGGGTATAAATATTATCTTACCTCGGGTAAATATTAATTACCCATGGAAGATAATTATTATCAAAGAGTAATACTTTCCTACATACTAATTATTATTAAAATTAAATGAATCACATTTAAATTCAATATATAACATGACATTTAGAAATTTTAAAAAATGCAATAATACTAATTTAATTTTTATAAATGTGATGTTAGTTTAAGAACACATAATGATTTAAATAAAATATTTCAGGAAAAATACTTTCCCAACACATTATATGTTTTAATTTAATAGTTAAATTTATCATATTTAAAAATTATCGAATGATAAATTTATCCCATATATAGATTTAAAAATTGATATTGTTTAATAAAGTTACAATTATATTTTTTAGAAATAAATTTAATTAAATGATTAATATTTAATTCAATGTAATTAGTGTTTAAATGATTTAGGTAGGGTTGATAATATTTTTTTCAATTACCAAGAAACCAAATCCTTCCATAAAAAATTGGTTATAAGATATGATCAACATATCCTACAACCCATTTTTTACATTAATCCCCTATATTTCACGCCTTTCCATTTTAACCCCTTTCGTAAAATTATTTTTCATGGAAAATCCATCCCCCCCACATATTAAATGTTGATCACTTTAACCATTTCAGTAATCCCCTCCAATTTATAAATATTTTTGAAACCAACACCATATATATTCACATGTAATCCCATTATATTTCCTAATTCTCATGGTCAATAAAATGAGAAAATATCTCGTGCATATAAGGCCTTTTTTAAGATGAAGTTCAAGATCTCACTGTTGGTATCACATAATTCTAAATGCTTCTTTATTAATCTTCTAATCTAAAATAACCCTTAACATAGTATAACAAAAAACTAGACATATTTAGTCAATTTAGAATTTATAATAATAATTGAACATTATTAATAAATTTTAATCCATTTACTATGAAAAATAAGATTCTTCATTAGGTCATGTGGATGAATTACTACTAGAATGAAGTGACACTTTCAGTTTTCCTCCACCACCTCACATGGATGGTACATATGATGGTAGAATTTAATTGATTTAATGAATATAATTTTATTTTAATTTATAAAATAAAGATTATTATCCATGTCAAATTCTCACATTCATTGTGAAATGGAAATACTAATCATGAGTTGGGAAGAATATTGACTCCATGAAAAACAATTTTCCATTTTTATTATAGTTTTTTGATATATTTCCCACAATATTAAAATATGAAACATATATTTTCCCCCATTTTAATGTTTTGGAATATTGTAAATAATATTTTTGAAGCATGTTTTTGGGTCAGAGTGGGATTCTGGGGCCCTATGATGCATCATTTAGATATAATGAATATATTAATAACATTAACTGGGGAACAAATAGTTTTTCAGAAAAAAAAGGAATAACATTCATTTATAGTCTCATTTGATAAATTTTAGACCTCTATTAAATATAGAATACAGAGTTTATTCTAAGAGAGACATAATCATTTCATACAATGGGTGTTCGGGTTAATTGTCGTCAGGAGAGGATAACAAATTTAATAAAGTAATTATATATTTTTTAATATTTCAAAAGTAATAATCTTTCTTATAAATACGATTATGAAAAAGGGTTTCATTTTAACTGTAAAACCCTATGGATTGAGAAAGCATCTATCAGAGGAGAGTTCTCAAATGAACATTAATTTATCTTTCATTGGAAATCAATGTTCCAATATGAATCAAGGATATCATAAATCATAGTTATATAGGATCACTTATTGTTATTTATTGATCAACTATAGAGGTACGAAAATGTTTCTTAGGTATAATACCTATTTAATTGACCCCTTACGAAAAAACAATTATACTAAAAAAATTTATCATAGGACTATCAGGTTATTTGAGTATGTATTTGTCATTATAATCATTGAGAATTGATGTTATTTAATTATAATTTTTTTCATCATTATAATAAAAAATATTGAGGGAGACCTAAATAATGTATGTGATTTTTTACTCTTGTTTTTTTTGGGAATTTTGTACAACATTCTACATATGTTAATCACTATATTTTTATGTTTCTAATAATTAGATTAATAAATTGTAATCGATCATTTCAAATTAATCAATTAGAATAACAAATCGATAAAATTTATTAAAGATTAATATTGATGTAATGATTGAGTTGTGGATGAAATGAATGAATATCATAAAGGGATCATGATTTTTGTTTCATGATTTTCCATTGCAACACTATTGTATGGAGATAATGGATCATTCCTGAGAATATTGGGGGGGGGGGTCCAGAAAATGATGATGGACTGGCTCTAAAATTTAAATCAATGTAGATAATACAACTCGTGTACTCTTAGTATATAAAAATTATATTCATCAGGCCCATTTGAGACCGTTGTACTCATTAATGTGGTAACGTTTCTCAGGGATGTTTTCCTTTGGTCCACAATCAAAATGGTAGAGCGAGTCATCATTACCAGAGAATATTAGGTGATCCCCTCCATATTTTTATTCTTATATATAGTTTAGGTTTCCTTATGTGTAACTGTGTGGGTGATAATCTATTATTTATTCTTCTTCCATAAGTAGGGTTTGAGTAATTAGTTAGACCAACATACATAGGAATATGATCCCCTACTTATTGGGATAATAAATGTATGGCCTACAATACCTAGATAACCTATATGAGATCTATTCTTTGTGCATCAAGATCTTTTGAGTAACCATGAGTAATTTGTAAGGGAAACACATAACTATTAATACATCTTGGATGGACATTATCTTTGTTATTAGGATTTTTCAATGAGTTATCCTAGATAATCATTAACTAAAATCTTTAAAAATAATCCTATGATTGATTGTATTATTGAGTCCTCTTTAAGACTTTTTGTATATCATGAATATATCTCTGTTATTTTTAATACATATCATATACTAATTGACATGAAATTGTGATGTTGAGTTTACTACTGTCATGATGCATAATATTTGATGATTTAAGTGTGTGATTTTGGGTATTGTTATACACCCCAGTATGGTCTCTACATGTACATTTATTATCTCATATAGAATACATAACTTTTGATGGAGTCATTAGAGGACCATAAGTCGGGGGATTATATTGAGCTACAGAGACTAAGGTAAAAAAGAGGTTTTACATTTTATTTAATTCCAATCATTTTTAACAGGATTTATGTTTTGTTGTTTTAATGGGGTTTTATTTGACCTTTTATGTAGAATATTACTTTTTTATAATCTAATTTTTTGGGATATATATATATGAATTAATTTTAATATAATTTTTTTTATCTCCCATCATTCGGTTGGGGGATTTAGTAAGTCCATTTTTGTATAGGTACAGTATGTTAAGGCCACCCATGAGTGTGATATGCCTACTTGATGCTTCTTTCTAGCCCTTGGAATATTGGTGGTGGACTTGTTGTGTTACACTTAGCTAATAACTGGAAAATAGGGACCTAGTGGGTTACTAAATAATAGATTGTTGTTATAAAAGGTTATTCTTAAGAATACAGTTAGAGACTTTCTAGAAGGGGGGTTTGATTTAAAATTAGGGAATCCAGGTTAAATGGTTTCATGATTTAATATCTTGCAGGGGAATCTAGTGTTGGTGCATCATATAACATATAGATTTACTAGGACTCTTCTAACCTTATTTTTTATTCAGTAAATTCATTCAAGGTTTCATTGAATACGTCGAATCATTTATCAAATAGAAATGATTATGGTCTTCATGTCATTCATGATTCATCTACCTAGATATATTCTTCATTGCTGTATATCTTACCTTTTTCCAGATGCCTCAAAAATATTATATAACCCACATTACATCATAGGATCATGATGATGATCTTTTAAATAATTATGTTCTAGTGTAGGGACCTTTATAGGCAGTGGTACCTCCATGTGTTGGGACAATTTTTCACCCACCATTTGGGTTTTAAGTTCCCCATATGTTCAATCTATTGTGGTATAATAGATTATCACAAAAAATGGTTTTCATAGGAATTTCCACCTTAGGTATTTGTGTGATCCAGTACCCCGATATGTTGAGGGCGGGATTGAGGTAGTTATGTGAGTTTCCTAGACTTGTAAAGAAAGATTCTAATTATAGTGTAGTCCTAGATATAATCCATCTTGGTTGATATGAAGAGAAAATCATGAGTCTAGTGACTTGGACACATGATTATATGACCCTCTCTTGGTTATATTTCGAGTGTCTCTACACAGATTAGTTCTATATATCCACATTACGAGTAAGGAATATCAAGAATCTGCTTATGTAGGGAAACATGAATTTGGAAGTTTATTATTCGAGGTTCTATATCTTCTCACAATACACCATGGATAGGATTTATGGACCATTCATTGAAGAAACAAATTTTGATAGGGTGATATCCTGAGATATCAGGGATGCTGTTATATCTCCTTAATTACTACTTCTGTTTGGTTGTTTAAGGGATATTTAGTGGGGGATATATTTCTATGAGAGAAGAAAATGAACATAAGTTTCATAATTGGGAATAGAGGTGCAGATAATTTAGTAATGGGGAGAATATGATAGAAAAAGTGATATTGTAATGTGAGATTAATTAGAAGATAGTACTAATACATGGCCTCTACAATTCAGGGCTATATGTATGGATTGATTCATAAGACCGATAGGTTGTGTTTTTCATATGATGGTCTAGGTAATATCACATGTGATTCTACATATCACCATACAGAAGATTGATAGATGATCTATAGACCATTGAGGAAGAATAAATATATATAATATAGAGGTATATTGAGATGAATATGTGTCAATGGTGTGGATAGATCCACAAATGGTGATGAAGGATTGGTCTATAGCCACAAACACCACTTAGAGGTACACACCATGCTCTTGGAGAAGCTGGTCAATGATGCGGAAAAATGAAGATATTTTAGACTTACAATACAAAGGCTCTATGGATTATTTTATGTGAAATAAATGAATTTTATACTTTAGTTTTAGTTTTGATAGAATCTTCTATGATCTTCATTTTTCTTTCCACATTCCCTATAATAGATTTTGAAATTACATTCCAGACCTTATCTCTACCATTATAGTTGGAGACACCTATTGAAGGTGATTCAATGAGAACACAATTTATATAATAGTGTGAATAGACTCATGGATGGGATAAATTATTAGGGGATCTATTTATAGTTGGGATGAGGGCATGGAATCTCATCATAGTTATGGACTGGCTATTAGTATCAAATTCTTATATTGACTACTTCAGGTGGGGGATTCAATGTACCCTTTTAGATTTGATGATTTTACCTTCATCAATGATCAGTAATTGCATTATCATATGTATGGTATAATACACAAGATGATATAGATAATTAATCACAGTGATTATAGTATCTCCCTTAGAGAAGTGAATTCTATATGCTTCCAAGTTTATAATGTTCTTATAGATAATGAAGATATATTCAACAAGGATGTAATATTATTACCTCTATAATGAGAAATTTATTTCTATATAAAATTGAACCTAGGGACTACCAAAATATTAATGATAGAAAATAAGATTGTTCCCATTTTGATTCTTTAGTAGAAAGAACATTTATATGATTTCTAGTGATTGGGCATTATCAGAACCAATGTTTCCCCTAGGGCAGCCCATGTTTGGTTTGCTGATAAGGGATAATTGAAATTTAGTTTATGTACAGATTATTATAACCAAAACTAGGTAACAATTATAAATAATTCTCCACTACCAATGATAAATGACCTATTTTACAAGATGATGGGGAGATATGTTTCTCTTATATTTTCCTCGGGCCATTCTATTATCCTCTCGATGTTTTAGATGAGGATATACTGAAGATGAAATTATTATAATAATATTCTCATTATAACTACATGGTGATGAATTTTATCATGGTGAATGCCTCAATAGTTGTTTTGGGACATTTTCATTTTGATCGAAACGGGATGATGGGATTTTGGTTCCCCCTTCCATGGATTCCTGCTTTGAATTCATCACCTGGTCTGGGTTTCATTCATAGATTTAAGTCGTGGTTCATGAATCTCATTCCCGGTGCCATATATTTTTAGATTCTAGTTAATTATTCTGCTTCGTCAAGACATTCCATGGTGTCTTGATAGGGAAGTATCCTTTGATTCGAGTAAATTGTATCATCAGGCATGTCAGGGCATATATTGGATGTTTAGACATTGCTCAACTGTATTATTCCTCATAAGTGGGCATCTCAAGGGTCCAGAACTAGAGGCAACCCATGTCGATCATGGGGTATCATATTCTAGAGGCATGTCTGTAAGGTTTTCTTCAGCTTACTATTTTTAACAATTGGTATCAGTAGTACAAAAACCTTTTTTATGTCTGTTTTTTTCTTTTTAATGTTCTATTTTAGGATATGTTATTGCAAGCGATGTTAAAAATAGTATTTTTACGTCGGTTATTTAATAACCAATGTAATAAATGGTGTTTTATTGTTTTTAACATCGGTTTTCAAAAAACCCATATGAAATACGTTCTGCAAATGAAGGTTATAAAGCCATTTTTTACGTCTGTTTTTCAAAAAACCGTCATCAAACCACATTTTTTACGTCAGTTATTTAATAACTGACGTTAAAAGTTATTTTTATCATCTGATATTAAATAACCGACATAGAAAATGAAAACCATCTTGTATAAAATTTCCTAAGTATTCATTTGAGAGGTCATAGAGCTGAAACGGAGCTACGGATCAAAAGTTATGACCAATATAAGTTTAATATTTTTTTCAAGGAAAGATTGAATAATCCAATCGTAGCTTCATCATTGATAGAATTTTTCAATCCGTAGGGGGATTCATATATATTCCATGATATTAAGTATCATCGATCATTATAATAAATTAATAATCATTAAATGGTATATTAATTAAGAAATTTTTTTACAGATAATATAAATCATGGGAAAATAATTACAAATACCATGACGAGGTCACAAAAATAAGAAATTGTTGATTCAGTTGGAAGATCAAACAATTTGATTCGGTGGAACGTTTATGGCGAATGAAATGATTGTAAAATGGTATATCAATTAAGAAAACAAATCATAAAAACCATAAATCATGGATATTTGATTAAACATACGTTGATGAGATCACAGAAAGAAGAAATAATTGATTTACGTAGATGATCAAAAGAGCCGATTTTGGGGAACAATAATGGATGAAATAAATTATCATTAAATTCTGATATATTTGTAATGGAAACATATACTTGAGATGTTTCGAGAAAACTCATTATTAAAAATTTTAGGCGTGAATTCAAAATTTGGATGTTGCGATGTAAAAAAATTGAAATTTCACATTCGAAGGATATTAAAATTATCTTTCACGTCGGTTATATGATAACCGTCTAGAAAAGATATTAAATTTTTTTCTTATTTATCAATTAGGTTATTATAAAACTAAATTGAAAAATCAATCTTCATCAATTTTTCGCATCGGTTTTTATAAAACCGACATGAAAAAAGATTATAAAAATGTAGTTCATTTCCAAAGCATTAATTTGACATGTCATGGAGCTCAAACAGAGTTACAGAATAATAGTGATGGCCTTTAGAAGTTGATCATCTCTAAATGTTTACTTAGGCAATTCCTCCTTTAGAAGGCCATAACTTTTAATCCATAACTCAGTTTGAGCTACGTGACCTATCAAATTAAAGCCAAGGAAATGAATTAAATTTTTGAAAACATTTTTCAGGTCAATTATTAAATAACAGACGTGAAAAAGTCATAAAAATAGATTTTTCACGTCAATTTTATAATAACCGATGTAAAAAATATGAATAATTTTAAATATATTTTCATGGAAATGGATTTTTCACGTAGGTTAGTAAATAAACGATGTGGAAAAGTGATGTAAATTGATTTTTTAAATCATTTATTATATAACCGAGGTGATAAATAAGATTAAATGGATTTTTCACATCGGTTCTTATATAACAGACGTGGAAAATCTGCAAAAATGTTTTTTACATTGGTTATATAATAACCGTCCAAAAAATTAGTTTTTCAGATATTTTCACATCAGTTCTCAAAAACTGATGTCAAAATGTGTGATGTAAATAAGGTTTTTGTACTAGTGTATATCGCATTTTTAAGGACTTGTAATGACAGTTATGCCAAAGGCATATCTTCCATGTATTTCCTTAGGAATCTTCTGCTTAACACAAGGTAGGACAAGAGTTTATTATCTTGTGGAGTTATCTGATAGAGATAGATCATATTGGATCATACCTAGAAGGGAGAAAATTGATGGTCTTCCATATAGATTGATAAGAACACCCAATTAGGATGGATCCAAGGTGGTGTGTCACATAGAGGGAGGATATCACACTTTGAAAGATAATCTGGACACCAATGAGGGCAGATAAAAAAAAGTGCACCCCATATTAGAGAACAATTAATGGATAGGCAAAAACACACAATGCGAGTCGACCTAGGGTGTTGTATCCCTTTAAGGGAATATGTCGCATCATAAGGACAAATATGGACACCATTAATGTCGGATACGGGAGAGTTCACCCTATAATGGTGAACACCATGGTTTACCATTGGCTGGGATTGATTCTCATGAAGATTCCTACATGACCTTTGTAGACGAGAGGGATCAAAACCCATGTAGTTTGAAGGGAAAGACATATAATTAGGGTGTACACAAAAGAAAATGACCCGAAGACATGTTCGGGAATACACATGATCATCATCCCAAGTACTGCTAGGAGTAGTGAGGAGGTAGAGTACATGATCTCACTAGGATGTGGTGGCCCAAGTAAAAATAAGAGGCATGATGAATGATTTAGTGAAGTGGATGTATAATGAGATGGAACCATTTAGAAGGTGACGGTAGTGTATGTCTTGAGCCATATATAGGTTTCCTGCGTATCCATTTCATGTCGAATCTAAGTCCACATAGTTCAGGATTGGGGTATAGAATGGGGGTGTACACATAAGACACGACTCGAAAATACACTAGGTCTTGTGTGTGGTTAGAAGCCCATGTTGCTCTGACGCCACTAGGATGACCTAGAGATATGATCCCCACAAAAGGAGACCATAAAGACATAACGCTAGATGTGATAAAATGGCTTACAACTGGTTGTGGTAGAAAAATGGATTACCAGTAACTGGGGTACAAATGGCTTACCGTCTATTAGGAATTACAATGGCATATAGTAGATTGGGATTTGATCTGAGGGAGCCTACCTACATACCCAATCTAGGAGACAAGGATCAAAGCTCACGTAGTTTTAATCGATACAATTTAACTTCTTCATGGACAAAAATGGTTGTACAGTTTAACGTTTTGTAGGATGAGGGTGGACCAATGTGAAGTGGTTGGGATTGATGTGTTTTGGGATTAATCTTCATGGAGGATTCCTAAATACATTTCATAGAAAGAAACATGGATCAAAGTCCATTTAGTTTGTAAGGAATAATATAGATTAACATCATGTGGGTTGAAGGTGAACCGATGTGAAGTGGTTAGGAAATCTAGGTTTTGGGAATGAACCTCATGGAGGCTTCCTACGTACGTTTCCCCGGAGACAAGTATCAATTTCCATGTAGTTTGAAATGGAGGATTAGAAAATACACTTGGGCTTCCATGGAAGGGTTTGAGGGTTGATGCTCACTCTAATCTCATATAAGTCAAACTCGATGTGAGAAAAAAGTTCCCACAAAAGTCTTAATGATTTTGGGGAAAATGTTTTGCCAAAAAGATTGTGGAATGGGGTTGACACATGGATGCAGTCCAATGGATAGTATGGAGCATGAATAGTGGATGGGGCTTATGAATGGAAGCTTTCCCGAAGCCACTAAGGAGGGTCAATGGTGGATGGGGATTATGAATGGGAGATGCATGTGTGCTATTAAGGAGAATCAAGGGTTGATGAGGCATACACATGAAATCTTCTAGGTTTTATCCAATGATTATAAATGGATGTTTCATTTGCATGGAAGCTACCCTAGAGTTGTTATAGAGCAAAAATGGTTGATGGGGCATATGCATAGAAGCCACCCGGGTGACACTATATAGTGGAAATGGTGGATGGGGATTATGCATGGAAGATGCACATAATGTCTTCCTCATGTCTAGACATGAGGGCGTCCTAACTCACTGATGGGTTGAGGCATCTAACTTAACCTTCACCAATGCACTAGTGTACTAGTTGGACAACACCAATGGTATTTGAATAGGTCTAAAAAAAGGGAGATGAATATTGTGAATTAATTTCCCATAACTCTGATCACAATGGGGGAGGCATGATTATGGGAGATAACTGCTGACCATATTCAAATCACAACGTCCACATAGCATTAGCCTATGGTGGAAACAAACAAATGTGGGCCAACTATAGACTGTATTCAAAAAAGAGGGCCAAACTCTAAGTGTCACTCAAAAACAAATGGGGCATTGGACCAGGATTCTAGGTAAGACGAGGTGGCATGGTACTAGGCCGTTATGTGTTCCCTTCAGACATGAAAGAGGATTACGATATAAATTATGTACATGCGAATCATGAGGTGGAGTGATTGAATGTTTGAACGGATTCAAACACTCATGAAATTATGCCACATTAATCATGGCACGAGTCACCTTATTCTTATCACATTAGGCATATCTTATTTAGAATAAGTGGAATCCTATTATGTAATCAAAATTAATTCTACATTTGAATTTCATATAGTGAAAACTATTGGAATCTTATTCTTGGAAAATAAGGCATCTCTTGATTAGAAGATGAGGCATCCTATATTTGTCAGGAAGGGTTTTCTATAGTTTAAAGTCATATAGATAGTACTTATGGCAGCTTATGCTGGGATTATAATGCATCTCTAGTTTGGAGCAAGATTCATCCTATGTTTGTAATAGAGAGTTTACAACAATTTAACGTCATACTGAGAGATCTATTTACATCTTATCCTTGGTGAATATGGAATCTATTATTTGATGGAAGATGCATCCTATGTTTGTCACATAGTTTTGACTATAGTTTAATGTCTTTTTGAGATGACTTTATAGCATATGTTGCCTAGAAATAGCTAGTGTTGGGACTTAGGATTGAGAAGACCTTTCTAGTTGAACCTAGTATATGAATCAGGTGATGGGGTTTGGATGAGTTACATGAGGAATGGCTCGACTCATGTTACTCAAGGGAATTGATGATCATAGTATCAACTCAATTAATGGAAAGAAGACCATGAATAATATGTCGACTCAAGGTGTTTAATGGTTTGATTAGGTGTATCTCAAATCCTGGTATTCCATAGGTTGAAGGTAGAAGCACATATGGGAGAATGGAAAATGTTGGAATCCTAGACCAAAAAACATTGTGGTGCAACTCTACATTTTTCATGGGGGTCAGTAACAGTAGTGAAGGGATTTTACTAGATGGATGTGACTATTGTCTGGCACTGAGCTAGAGTGGTGGTGTCATGGCTTAGCCCCTGCATTATAGACTTGCGAGCGTAGACATGGGAACTGTTTCATGTAAGACGGCCTATGCACAGGATGGGCTTCGCACAAGACTAGACTATGCGGAATAGGTGCACGCATGATTAGGAACCATGGCACTGTTGCGTTCAATATTTAGTCTTTCATGCCAGATTGGATGGTTTGCATGCAAGATTGATTTTTTTGCACGCATAAAAGGAATAGCGTTCTTCAGATGAAAATATTATTCCCACATGACTTAGACAGAAAATAGGTCATTCTAGGATCAAACCATTATGGTATTTTGCGAAGGTAGACCCTCATGGGACATGTCACAACAGGTCTAACATGGAGGATTTCATTCTTCCCTTCAGGAACTAATGAGGTGGTCTTACACACAATATATGGAAACTGACCTTCAAAGGCATACCCTAAGGGGAGGGGTGAACTTGTAATTATCGACGAACCCAACAGTGGTTACTAGTAAGATTTCAGGTGCATATGTGATCTTTCGAGAACTCTACAGTGGGTGCACGCACAATGGGGTGTTGGATGTTGCATTAGGCGCATAATAATCTTGAACGCATATGCTAATCCTGTGCGCACATCTGAAAACATTCGTGCACCTTCATTAACGATTTTTCCAGGACTTCGCCGAACATTCCGGATATACATCGCCTTCATCTCGTATGAATTATTTGTGCACATGTCAATATTTTGTGCACATCTCGAAACATTTTTGTGCATCTCGAATCATTCACACACCTTAATTAGATTTTTTTTGTGGCTAAGGAGGATAATGACATTTCAATGGGGGAATAAAAAGTTTTCGTGATGGGTTGCGCACAATATTCTATTGTTGCATTCAAGATTCCCTTCATACACAAAAAACACCCATTCTGGTGCGCCAAATTGCCTTTCTTGCATGAAAAACCATACTTTTCCCCCAAATCGCATGGATGCCCATTTTGAGTCGTCTTACATTGAATATCCATATCTTCTGATTTGTTGCTCCGTTCGGGCTTTATGACCAGTAAAATTGAATCCTAAAAAATGAGCTATGATCTGGGATCTTTCCTGGCAGTATTCAGTGATTTATATAGATGCAATTTTCGATTCCAACAGTAGCAATCCATGATATTATCTTATGTTTAATTTTAAATTTATCAACTTTGATTTCTTATCTTTCATACAACACATAGTTTAAACAAATCATGATATATTATTACATATCAAAATACCATTGGAATAATGAATTCAGTTTTATAAATTATTTTCTATATATTAGAACAATAAAATCACCTAAGAATATATAAATAAAAAGTAGGTTTTAAAAAAAATGAAAATGTGATATATTTATATAATGGAATAAGTAAATATATATTTTTTAAATGATAAATTACATATTCATTTTTGATAAGAAAAACTGATTATTTGAAATTTTAAGATTAATATCATGGTTTAAAATAAAATTTAATTTCATAAAATAGAATCAAAAGTTAACATTTCATTTCATTATGAATATAAATTAATTTTATTAGATTTTACTTAATTTTTCAATGTGTATTAAAATCTTTTATAACAATAAAAAGGATTTTTTTGAATAAATGGTGGTTTTATTTAAGTATTAAATTTCTCATATTTTGAAATTTATTTTCATAAAATATAGTCTATTTATGCAATCTACTTGTCAAAAATCGGGTAAGGTGGTTTTTTGTTATTTTTCTAAAATAGTTGAATTTTTGGTGAATAGTGAAATACATCAATTTCCATAATTTAACACTATAAGTAATGAAATGAATTATTGAGTCATGGATGATTCATGGATGATCTAAATGAAAATTATCCATAACCTTCATTCTCTACTTACTACATTTAGTAACAATACTCAATACTATTGATAGAGTAGAGAAAAAAAAATAAACAAATGAATAAAATAATAAAAAAACACAACTCTCCTCCACAATAAATACAACCCCTACTCCTCACACCGTCTAAACATTGGAGAATTGTTAAATTCTAAAAAAATAACTCTAAAAACTATTCTAAATGTTCTTTTATTTTTGGTAGAACCAACATTCCTATCAAAATTTCCTTAAGTTGGTTCTCATGGAGACACTATACAAGAGGTAAAATCCTCTTTCATTTTCTTTTAATTTCAACTAATTTATAATCATTTCTTTTCCTCATCTTACATCCTCTATAGAAACCCTCATAATAAATATATTATCTTATCTACAAAAATATTTTTTTATATTAATGTAATATCCATCATCAAACGCCTTCTTCTATCCTATTTTTTCATAGAATGAAAAAATAACCCTTATTGTGTACATTTACCATGATCATAGACGATGAATTTTATTATTTATTAATGCATTACGGTTTGTTCATAAAGAAAATATTATGGTTAAATAAGATTATATATTACATATTATAATTTATATAATGTTTTGGAACCAATATATAAATATTATATTAAATAAAATGACATTTGCTTGTGATAATCGTAAAAACCAAAAAAATAAATTCAATCATTTTTATTAATGTTTTATCTACTAAATAATTCACAAAAAATATACAAAAATGATATAAAATATAATCTAAAATTATATAATTTCATTAATTAAATATATATTCAATTATTTTGATTTATTCCAAATTTACAAGAACTTCAATACATTTATACTTGTGAACTAATCATGAAAATCCAATAAAACAAAAACTCTCAGAAAGAAAAAATTGTATTTTATAACTCATAAAATATTCTATACATGAACTTAATAATAGTATAATAAATAAAATATAAGGTGAATATGTTATTAATTAAGTAATTAATGAATCTAATTTGTTTATCTTGTACATTAAGCCCATGTGAGGATCATATTCGTACTTAAAGGAAAGGATTCTCATTGAAACTCATTGATTCCTTCGGGTTAAGCATTATCTCTCTTTACCAAAATGTAACTCTTAATTCATCTTATTTACTAATCATATAATCAGTTTCTATGTTCAAATAATATAAATATAGTTAAATTATTATTTAATTTATTTGTAAATACATGTTTTATATGTTTCCCTTTTTAATTCCTTCGGAAAAGAATGCCTAATTAAAGGGAACATTACAATATATTATTTATTTTCATATACACTCCATAATCTATTTTAAGATTCCATTTTTTTATAAAATAACATTTTTTATCTTGAAAAACAATTATTGTTCTTTTTTTGGTTTATGAAAACAATTATATCTTTGTCCTCATTAAATATTCATATATTTTCCCATAAACCACACTACAGTGGCTCATTTCGAAAGTTTCATAAAATCTATTTTTACATATATTAACTTTAGTTGGATATAAATTATCATGATATATTCCTATTTACCATGATAAATATCCATGTATTATTTAATTCCATTAATTATTGTAAACCATTATGATAAGTAGATTTGTTATGCCTTATGACATGATTATGATACCCATTACATTCCATAAGAAACCCATATGTTGTTATCATATGATTAATTGAGTTATATTTATTATGATAACATCTAAAATATTATATTCAATGTTTAATTATCTTTTTTACATGGTATATACTAACTTGAATTTATTCCCCATATTCATCTTGATAGTATTAATTATTTTAATTGATTGGGAAAATGTTTTACATATAATATATTTGATGAGGCCCTCATCGTCTGTTTATGAATGCATTAAATGTTAATTTCCACATTATGATATTAGATATTTATAACCAATACCACTATTCCACTAGTAGATTATACATGTATCTATCTCAGTTGATTATTTTTATGGAATTATTTAATCATCTTTTATTCATAACACATTGTGATCAATATTATGTTTTAATGGGATGTGTTTTTAGTTATTCACTATGCCTTATTGTTTATGATTATTTATGATATACAACATTGTATACTTCCCCTTAATGATCATCGGAGCTCTTCCCTTTCATATCTGTTAGTTTTCCCTAGATGCCATGATGTATATTATGATTATCATTTAGGGATAATCATGTACAATATGGGTACGTAGAATTGAGTTATAATGTTGCATTTAATTTTATTTTTTAATTTAATAAATATTTTTGAATCTAGTTTTCCAAAACTAATAAACTATTCAGGTATTTTTCATGTTATTTCCTTTTTAATTATTCCATTGTAATAATGTAAGGCTCAAAATCTAGGATACCTGAGTCGGGGTATATGAATTTTTTATCAAATGATGTTAACAGAAAATTTAAAACCTATATTTAGGAAACATATAAAATGAAAATATAACCCTATAACTGATGTGCAGAATATTACCAAAGTAATAAGCATCTTATTTCAACAGTAGTTGTTCCTAAATTTCTAATTTACAAAATTTTAATAAATTTATTATATTATAAATTATGATTCTCAATGTTATGATTTAATCATGTCTTTTTCATTATATAAAAATGGCACTGAGTGAAAGTAATGTAAACTATATCTACCAATATATTTATTTCTGGACTTCCATCCTCTTAATGTTAATAATGT
This sequence comes from Viscum album, assembly GCA_963277665.1. Lineage (NCBI taxonomy): Eukaryota > Viridiplantae > Streptophyta > Magnoliopsida > Santalales > Viscaceae > Viscum > Viscum album. Next base: position 913,068,024 of record OY728148.1, read on the forward strand.
TGAAAATTTAGATACAATTAGAGATGAAATACATATAACAATAATCAGAAAATTGATAGATTTTATGGGAATTAAACTTACCCATATGGAGTATCTGGATCCACAACCAAACGCACCGATGTCATACAAATTCATGAGACAACACGAACCATTACTCAAAGGGACTACTAACCCATTTTTAGCTATGAAAGGGATAAGTTTCATAGAGATGATATCTCTTTCTCTGTGGTTCACTCAAATAGATATGGTTATTAGGGTTGTTTATCAATTCTAAAGGGATGTGGATTAATGGTGGTAATTAATTCAATAAAAGTGGAAGGAAAAATTGAAAAAATTGAATGAAAGGATTTGATGGAAACTGTATTGGAAAACTATTTCCCTCGTTAACGTCGAGAAAATATGGAGAGAAAATTATTGAGTCTAATAAATAATGAGGATGAAAATGTTGTTATGTATAAAGCCAACATTACATGGTCTGCATGTCATGCTTCTTACTACATAATTAATACAACGAAAAATATTTACCATTTCAATATTGGTATCAATCATATTATATGAATGTAAACACTACCTCATACATTTTCATCATATAAGAACATAGTTTCATTTTCCATTAAGATTGATAAATAATTTTCGAAGCCTAATGAATTCTTAGGTAATAATGACAATAAGATATATATTGGGTACTCATGAAATAGAAATAAGGAAAAAAGAATTAATGGAAGAATACAATTTCAATAATACAATAAATGTGCAAGGAAACATCATGCATCATCCCTATTAGTAATTCTATATTGTTATATGTGTGTAGAAAAAGGTATCTAGTCCCATCATTGTTAGGTAATGAACCAAATTTTCACTATGTAATGATTCAGTTGTAATGTGATTGGATACTATGAACATGAGTATCATAGATGTCAAGGGAAAATTCAGAAAAAAGATAATGGGTCAAGAACATGTTTATCGAATCATAATAACATTGTTTTATGTTCATAATTAAGTGGTGGAAAGAACATTAACAATCTCCAAAAATTTATCTAATGATTAATTTTATTATGGATCATGACATTCTTTTATATCTTCTATGTTTTCTATAATATTAAATGATTCCAATCAACATTAACAAGAAAATATTTAATAAAAAACCTATTGGAAGCCTTATTCCAACAAAGATGTGTCAAGAAGTTCATATTATGCACATAAACATTCTCTATTTTTTTATTTTATTATCATACAAATGGGTGATTTTGTTAAAATAATTTTTATAGAGTATAATTTTAAATATAATGAAAAAATACATTGTAAAGGGAATGAAATTATGATTTGTGATGAGGATATGTAAATTCTCACCCTTATAGGGGATACTTCATCATCTGATTCATATCAAGATCCACCTATAATAGCTCTTAAAAATGGTATTCATTGAGAATGAAAAAGCCTAATTATGAGAAAGTTGATCTTTAAATTGAGGATGTTCCTATTGAATAATGATAAATTTATTTATTTGTATCTGATTTATCTAAACATTCTCTATAGTTGGAAATTAAGTTTTATATTAGTTAAATACTTGATTTATGCCTTATCTCGAAGTATACATATAGAATGGACTTGGTTTAGCAAATAGAGTCAAAGTGGAAACTAGAGGAAATTTATTATAAGGTATTTAGAAGAAGTACTATTTCAGCTTAGGCAGATCGTGTTATTTCATTAAGAAGAAAGATGGATTTATGATGTTTATCATTGACAATAGGGAGAGAAATGTTGTTACGATGAAGAAAAATGATATCCTACCTCACATTTATGACTTATTTGACCAAATTAAAGGAGAATAGTTTTTTTTGAAGATTTATCATTTTTCAAGATATCATCAATTTCATGTGAAGAAGGAATATTTTCCAAAGATAGTATTTCAAACAATTTTTAGACATTATATTTTTACAGTAATTCCATTTAGACATGAAAATACAACCTATATTTTTATGTTTTTAATGAACATATTATTCATGAAATATCATGATAATTTTGATGTGGTATTTATTGTTGATGTCATATTGTACTCTAAAATCTACGAGGTCCATGATAAACACATAAAAATTGTTTTGGAGACTCTTATAAGAAATGAGTTATATGGGAAATTTATAAAGTGAGAATTCCTGATTCAAATAGTTTCCTTTCGTGGCCATATTGTATCCAAGGATGGAATATCAGTTCATCCGATTAAGAAAAGGGAAATATAAAAATGATATATACCAACAGACATATCTGAAGTATGTAGTTTCATTGGATTAACATGTTCTTATAAATGTTTCAATTAGAATTTTTTCCCAATTGGTTATCCCTTTAACCCTGATTTTTTTAAATGGGATAAGATTTTTTGGACAAGGGAATGCAAGTAATTCATTGAGGAATTGAAAAAGTAATTATTGAGTGCTCTAATTTTGAAAATACCTCCTGTGAATAGTGGATTTTTGATTCATAGTGATTCATCAAAGAATAAAATTTATTTTTTCGTTATAAATAATTATATAGTTTTTATAAATCCACCACGATAGTTTAAAACTCAGGAAAATAACGATTCAAATAATTATATTTAGTTTATTGTTGTAATATTTTCTCTCAAGAGACAGATCTTGAGACACTGTCTCTTTGTTAATTGATGGGATATATATATAAAAATCACAATATTTAGATATATATCATCTCATAGAAAAAAACCAATATGAGGAAAAGGTGATGGATTGAGAAACATAACGATTAATATTGTTTATTAAAATACCACCCTTGGAAGGAAAATAAGGTATTGGATGCATTAAAGAGGAAGGATAATTTATTTTTGAACAAAATAACGATAGACAAGGATCCTATGTACACGGATCTAGTAATTATAGATGTTAGAATTATCCAAGAATGTGATATGTCACTAATTTTTCAAATGGTTTCAAAACCATGTTTATTGAAAATGATTACAAGGTATTAGTATGATGGTGAGAACATTAAAAAGAAAATTAAAACTACGAATAATGATAAAATGTTGATTTCATATATGATGATGGAATCATTAAATTTGGGAAGAGTCTTTTTGTTCCATCTATACCTGACCTAAAAAAGGAAATATTGATTAATTTTTCCAGCTAGAATTTCGTTATAAATCTATATAGGAGTAATATGTATAGAGATTTTAAGAAACCACTTTTGTGGGGAATTATGAAGTAGGTAATTTTAGAATATCAATCTAGTTTTTATTTTCTAAAAAGGTGATGGATGAAAGAAAACATCCTAAAGGAGTCATTAAACATCTACCTATTCTTACATGGAAATGCGATCACATTACTATGGATGTTTTACTGGATTATTTGAGACACCCTGAAAGAATGATTAAATATGGGTAATTATTGATTAACTTACCATGTGTATGTATTTCGTCACTATAAAAGAAAAATTTTCACTTGACCAGATTGCATGTTTAATAACATGACATGTTATAAATTATAAGACCTATGGAATTTATTTTCATGTCATACTACGTAATACTGTTATAGAAAACAGATGAAATTATATTTTTAAATTATATCGTATCAAATTTTAATTACCTTTTATAATGATTACCACTAATAATATTGTCATATAATAGTGATCACATTATTAGTGTAAATATATTATTTTATAAAATCTATTTGACATAGTCAATGGATGTGATGGAATCAACTAGTATGATAATACCCAATGACGCCCATTTATTGGAGATCTATATTGAAATAAAATCCCTAGGATTTTCTATAGACCAAAATAATTATGGGATCCAAAAACATAAGAATGAGATAAAATATTTAAGGGGGAGGTGAATCCCATCGAGATCACATCTCAACCCATGTGTGCAAGGCGTCCTCATGAAATTATTTAGGTCATGCACCATAACCATCAAGATTTTTTTTGTATTAAAGGGATATATATCAAGAATGTATTAATATGATTTTTTAAATTATTTGTTATTGATTAATCATTATTATTAAATCCTATTATTTTTCATTTATTAATGATTTTGACTTCCATACAATGAAAAAAATTGTAATTTTAGGTAATATTAAGAATGAAATAATAATTTGTTTTGATAAATTAGTGGTTTTTTATATAAATAATATTTTAATAAAATATTCTATTAAATAAATTTTTGAAACAAATTATCCTATTGTTTTTTATCATGACAAATGTAATTTTTATAATTGTTAAAAAATATATATTGTCAAAATATCCATCATTTTTCAATAAATGTTGATTCATATATTAAAAGTGAATATGTTTATATTTAGAAAACTATTTTGATAACATTATTATTATTTTTGTAACCATAATGTTTAAATTATCAAATGGTGAAATGTTCATAATTTTCATAGAATGTTGAATTTTGAGGTAAAAACTAAATACGATATAAATGTACAGTTTATATTATGACATCATAATGAAGAAATAGTAACGTAATAAATACTATAAGTGGAATCCCCGAAAAAATAATTGTTTCCAATTAAAATAATTTTTTATTATGTTTATTTGATTAATTTTATAAATCCATTATGAATCCTCCAAAACCATTAGTATATTTTAAGTTTTTAAAATCATTGCATTATGAGTTTGAATCACTTTTACATCAGCAAGGGTATTATTTTATTAATTTAGTCCCTTTACATAAAATAATAATAATAATCACACCCATTATGGAGAAACCATGGGATAAATTATGGGTGTTGTTTTGTTTATTTTATTATATAGAGTCCAAAACCTATGTTTGAGAAATATTAATTAAATCTACACTCATTTTCTATATAAACACACCCAAGAACTCCTTTATATTCACTAAATATCCATTTATAATATCCTTACTCTTACCACCACTCTTAATTTTCCTTCCATGGTTCCCCCATGCTCTCAATAATTTCCCCCCAAACATTTGGAGTCACTCACACAATTATGGGATCCTCACCACCTATTCTGTATTATATTTTCATTATTTTATTTTGATATATATTTACATTTCCTAATATTGGGAAATATAATTAAATATACCTTTTAATAACTATTTTATTTAAAAATTATTATATACTTCTTTATCTCATCATCCCATTTTATGCATTTTTAAGCAACTCAATTATGCTGCCAAATTTTTTCCACTTTTTCCATGAAAATTGTTTTCTTCTATGAATTCCATACCCATTTAATATCTTGGGTGTTCACCATATTATACTTATAACTATGTTATTTGACCTATAAATGAATATATTTCAAACTGATTAGTCTTGGAATAAAAATTTATAATTAATGAATTCATGTTATATTATATATGTGACACACTTAATCAATAAAATTAAATGAAAGTGATGGGTGAACCCAAAATTAAATAGATTCCAACTTCATTAAGAAAATTTACATTCATAAAAAATCACAATTGGATAGTGTGTGATCCCAATTTTTTATGGGAATTTTTCCATCATGATTTCATGGTATTTACCCTTGACCTATGCTTATAATGTATTGTTTTATATTGTTTCGACATTTACCATGTTTCCTATAGAGACCCTTTTATTTCATAAATAGATATTCTTTAAATATTTTGGAAAAAATAATACTTTATTAAAAAAGTTACCCAATGACCATATTGGTTTAGTAACTTAGAAAGCTTGGAACAAACTTTTTCTAGCTCGGTGAAATATCATCAATGTTTCCCATAATGATCTCCCACCTTACAAATTTTAACTAAAAATAATTCTTCATTACATAGGGAAAAGGAATCATAAGAAGGGAATGGTCTCCAATGATCATTAATGGAAAATAGAGGAATTTAATATTCATATCATGAACAAAAGGATAAAAAATGTGATCATGATCTTTAAAATGTCATACTTGAAATATCAAAGTTCATAAACCTAAATCATGGAATAAATTTTTTTAGTTCATAATTCATGAATCACACATAAATAAAAATAATATATCATGAAATATTAGCATTGGAATAAGACATTTAACGGGGGAATACACATAAATGTATAAAATGGTGAACATGTATAAGTTGAAAAGGGAGTACATATTATGTTAAGACAATAGATCCATCCATCTCATATACTGGTGGACATGAAACCATGTCCCGCATATAGTTGTGAAAAATCAATCAGTTTCACTCATAACATTGTGAACATGCAATTAGGTTCACACATAAATTTATGAACATATAATAACATTCACTCTTAAGATTGTAAAAATGTAATCATGTTCACACATAAACATATGGAAATGAAATCAGGTCTATGAATAAAATTGTGAACATGAAATCATGTTCACACATAACATGTATAATAATGATCTATCCATAACTACACAATCAAATGGATTGATATATAAAATAAATAGAATATTTTAATAAATAATTGAAAATTTTTAGGAAACAATTTTACAAGAATACATATAAAGATATCTTCAAAATATTTTAATAACAACTTCATTTAAAATACCTTCAAAACATGAAAAGAAAGCTTGAAAATCATTTTAAACTCATTTTACATGAACTCTTACAAATAAATTGAAACTATTTTCTTTGAAAAATAATATTAAAACCGTTAAATCATAAAAAAAATAATTTCATTGAAAATTAATATTTTAACCATTTTACTAAAAATTATCTTTTTAAAGATGGAAATGATTATTTAAAAAAATAAAGCAATGTAAATTCATGGATGTCATACGAGGTAATAAGAACATTCATTTTGAACCATAAATGGTTAGAAAAATCAATTGTATTGAAAGTTACAATAGGGTTTCATTGAAACCAATTGTAAAAGATAGATAAGTACAAAAAATGGAATGTATGAAATGAAAATAGTCAGCCATATATACGCATGAATTCTATATCTGTTTAATTTTCATATTAATGGAAGGACTGTAAAAGATATATATATATATATAATTATTTTAGTGGATATATTTTATCATATATATCATATATATTAATTAATAACATCCTTAATACATTCAATGTAAAATATCAAGGAATAATATGGCTTTGAGGGGTGGTAGTCCACACTTCCTTAATGAAAGTATCAAATTTTCAAAAATATAGTAATATATAAATATATGTGTTTTAAAATGAATAAAAGAACAGAAATTCATAATAAATAAAATATATAACATATATAAATATATTTTCCATCATAATTTCCACCATTAGAGGTGGTAATGAAAAACTAACAATCATCGTTCTGTGATGTGGTAGTTAGTTGTACTCATAAATAGTATGTTTGTTACCCATTAGATGAAGGTGTGAGTAAGTGATGTTAAAAAAATCTTATAAAAAATCAACATATAATGAATATACTGTTTTTTCAAACAATCATTGAATAAATAGAGTGGTGTGATGGAGAATGAAAATAAATGAATGGAGTTTGAGGGAAGATGCTACCTCTTAATCGGGAAAATATTTTTGGCCTTTACCAATGAAATTCATTAGAAGGATTTAAAAAAATTGGATTTTTAAATGAGGAATGGAGGGATTTTTAGATATATTTCTGTATGTCTCGATCATGTTAATGTTGCTTGAGAATTTTGGGGATGTGGGAGTAATGGATGACTTTTTGTAGTGTTGGAGGGGGGACACTCTTTGTAAATTTTTTGAAATTGGAATTCCACCCTCATTTTCCCATGTAACTGGGATAAAATACCAATTCATTGTATATCAATGTTATTATAAGGTCGAAAAATTTCTATTCAATGGATTTCGAAAAATTTTATAATTCATTTAGGCCCTTAAATTTAATGATTAATCCTTAGTTTCAAATAATTTTTCCTTAATTGATATCATTCGTTTTAACTACATTCACTAATATTTTTTTTAAAAAGTATGTTGAACATATTAGACATTATAAATTATGATTATTTTTTATTTGGAATTATTTTTTTCATAATCATATTACATAAGTGTCATAAATTAAAATAAATTTAATCATTTAGTTGGGTCCAGAATGTGGGTTTTTAGTGATAAAAAATTCAATAGATTTATTTCTTTTCATATAGTATTTCATTTTTAAATTTGTTCCAAGGACCAAAATTATGTTAATAGATAAAAATATTTTTTAATTATATATTTAAATATATTTAAAATATAATTTGTCATTATAAATGGATTAGAAGAAAAATTAGTTTTGAATTAAAATTCAGTATTTTTTACTATTATTTAAAAATTAAACCTTACAAAAATTACCCTAACATTATAATAACTTTATATTTACCTTTTTATTCCAAATAAGAATTTTATTTTGACATATAATAATATATAGATCTTCAATAATTTGTATTTAAAATGGGGTTGACAATAAAATTCGATAAACTACTATAATTAAATTATATGGTTTTAAGAATAAGATAGGGTTTGTTATTAAATTATATCTATAAATATATTGGATGACTATAACTTTTTTAATATATAATATATAAATATAAATAATACCATTAACATTTATTAATTAATTTAACTTATTAATATAAATAATCTTTTCACATTAAAACTATATTTTAGAAAATCATTCCCTTTTAAATAATATAGTTCCTATAAAATTTTCTAATTAATAGGTAACCAATGAACTCAACGATATATTTCATATGTCAATTAATAATTAAATATTCAATCCAATTTCCATGTTATATACTATAAAAACAATATTTTAATAATGAATTATTATTTTGTAATGCACGGTCTAGCGTGTTAGACAATTTATCACGGAATATTAATAATGAATGTAATGTAATCTAAACTCAATTTTATCTATATAAAAAGCTAAAAAAATTTCTTTCATATAGTTCTTGGTTATCTTTTTGTAGAATATAATGAGATCCATGTAGATTAATTTAATATAAAGTAACCTATTTTTAGAGTTTTGTGAAATAAAAATAACAAATTGATTAAATTAATTTGATAACAATATTTCAGAACATCTTAGGGGGTTAAATTATATTACCGAAAAATGAATTTGTCCCTTGAAATTTGTCTATGTTATAAATGGTTTAACACATGATAGTTCCCCTCATAGAAACCGTTATTGTAAATATGAATACTAAGACTACATTTAAAAAATTAATGATGGAAATATAACGATTACCTAATGTAACTCGTAACTAGATTCCCACAAAGGACAACATTGATGGGATGTACAAAACACGACAATTGAATGGAATATTAAACATCATGTTCTGATGTAGATTGATATAAAAACATGGCCAGGAGAAATATAATAACCATAATTCAATTAATCTGTGATTATCTAAATGACCATTTGATTCATTTTAAAAGAAGGTACTAGGATAACAAATTCTGGTTTCAAAATACATTCCCTAATGTTAAATAATTTTAAATAGATGTTATACTAACTATGTTTCATTACATTTCATAAGTAAAATATCACTCTTTAGTCATGTCTTGACAATGTTCCACATTATCATTTTCTCCAAAAAGAAGTTGAATTGTCCATTCCTGAAGCACAAACAGATCATGAGATCCAAGATCAGTCATCCCATATCTCATTAGTTACCATAAACACAAAATGGTTAGATAAGTTTTCCAATAAGCATAAATCCTCATGTGGTGAGATAATAATTAATTCTCACAAAATTCATTCAAATTATAACATTAAAATCCCTAGATGGTTAACTATATAACCCATATTATTGATGAAAATCATAAACAATTTGAAAAAATGTCATGAAATCAGCTAAAAATTGATCCTTAGTATATCACCATGTATCTATTAGTTGTCATGTTCCAAACATGTGAATACTATCACTGTATATTCCCTTGAAACATGGAAACAACATTAGTTTCCATAAATTCATTTGAAAAGCATGCATGCTCCCTCATTCTAATGATTACTAGATATATTCCATATATCCAAGATTTTTTAAACTTCATCCTTGATGAGATAGACACCATTCTCAATAATCAATTCTGTAGATATCCATATTGTACAATTAATTGTTCATATCTAACATCTCTTTATCCTAACATCATTATCTAAATTTTTGGATTTAATTAAGAGTTTCTTTCACATTATCAAAAAATAAACTTTCCATTAAATCACTTCCCTATATCTTCATCACCAATAAGAATTTCCTTTTCAGTCCTTAGTTTAAACTAATGATGAAAATAATGAAATATTTTCATAATTAAATGACATAATCTTTGAATTTTGAAACATAAATACTTCATTCATTCAACATTATTCATGATAAATTATTATGATTTTATCCAAAAATCATTAATACCTATTTCATAGAATTTGAAATATTGATAATTATAAAGATTACTCAACCTCAATCCAATCATGCATCTTGTGTTTAGTGTAAACAATTCATGATGATGATCATATACATTTAACATGTCATTTCTTTTCTCATTATCATTAAAATTATAACCAGTAGTCGAACCTCCTTTACATTTAACATTTTGTTATTTTAATGTGGGATGTCAATTAACATAATAACGATATATAAATTTTATCTATATTACTTCTTTTTATAATCATTTATTAAAACTAGAAATCATATTTTAGGAATCATGCATCATATTGGGATACCATATAATAATGAAATATTACATATAGGGGGGCCAAATCATTGCTCCAACTTCTTAAATATATAAAACCTTCTGTTTATCCTCAAATATTCATAATCATCCTCTATTATACCCTTTACGGTGGTTTGTAATTATTTTGTTAATTACCCATGAATATCTCATGGGGGTGACAAACTAGGTGTTCATTAAGTCCTGTTGTCATGTAATTGATTACCTTCAGTCAGGATCATAAGATCTTGATGAAGTTGTTACTCCTTAGTGCATATGTTCCAGATTCACATCCACTTGTTGTATCCATAGAGGTAATTTTTTCGAGGAAACCACCCACTCTATCCTTTATTAATATTCCAAGACATTTTCCAATCCATATCCTTATCCATATACATTTCCTTAGACATTTCCTGTGGGTTATAAATAATGTTTTCTCATCATAACATACAAAGAATAACTAAAAATTTAATCTAATAAAAACTATATAAACCCACACATATCATTCATTAAAATTTCATAACATTTGTGGAATATACAAAACATTATAAAAATAGATTCCTAAAGACCGTATTAGTTTTGTGCTTTCCGAAATGTGGAACAAAAATCTTTCAAATCATTGAATAATCATCAATATTTCACAAAATGATATTCCCCCTTATTAATTCTAATTAAAAAAATTCATCATTACTTGGGGAAAAGGAATGATAACAAATGGATGATTTCCAATTCTTAGTAAATGTAAATAAAGGAAATAAATATTAATATCATGAAGACAAGGGTTTAATAATTTGATCCTGATCATTAAAGGATCATAGAACTGAATATCAATGACGAAAAACCCGAATCATTGAATAAGTATATTAAATTCAGAAGACATGAATCATAAGAAAATAAAGAAAACAATCCTTTAATTTATTTCATTGTATTAAGATATGGAATAGTCACATACACATCAACATATAACGTAGTGAACCTGTATAACTATAAACAATTTTACACATTATGTTAAGGACATGAAATCAAGCGCACTCCTAGACATATAGACATGCAAAATGGTCCACGCATAATGTTTTTAACATGTAATTATTTTTATGCATACAGTTGGGAAAATGAAATAAATTTTACACATAACATTGTAACAATAATACATGGATCACTCATAATATTGTGAATGCGTAATAATGTTCGCACATAAATTTATGGACACGCAACTGGGACCATAAATAACATTATGAACATGTAAACAGTTCCAAACATAGCAACTATACTCCTGATTCATCCATCATTAACAATTTAATTTTAAGGATATATATGTTCCAACCATCTAATAATAAAATCATTCATATTTGTTGAAAAACATAATAAAACATTCATGATATCATGGCCCATAAAATGAAATGGGTGTCATTAAAATTTAATTCCATCACAACATATGGAAAAAAGATAGGTTTCATAAACATTTAGTCAATGAATAATCTATTAAATGATGTTGGGTTCATAAACATGTATCCCGTGATAGAGTAACAAGTTTCCAAAATATAAAACCTAATAAAGAGAAATTGGGTTCATAAACATCATCATATCAAAACATAAACCATTCATGAATGGATATGAATGTATTATTTAGTTAATTTCCTAGAATGGTATGAGTAACAACAAATGATTTAATATTAGATGGAAAATAACATTGGAATGATATATATACAATATTTAATTTGGAAAATATTATTTTTTCTTTCAAAAAGGATCTTTTAAACCAAAAAACCTTTTGATTACCATTTTATTGGAAATGAACCTGAATTCATATAAAAAATTATTTGTGAAACATTTAGAATGATTTTCAAAAAAAACATAAAGTGTTATTAAAAATATTTTGAAAATAATTTCTTTGAAAATAATTTTCAAATGTAAGAATACTTTTTGAAAATCATTTAAAACCTCTTCTCCTTAAAACTGATAATGAAGTTTGAAAAAATTTTGAAAACCATTTTCCATGAAAATTATATTCAAAAAATAATAATATTGAAAACATTTTCCAAGACATTTCATTAAAAATTAATTTTAAAAACATTTTCATAAAAATTAACTTTTTAAACTTGAAAATTAAGCTTCATAGAAATGAAAACGATTAAATATGTACATGTCGTATGAGGTAAGAAGAAAATTCCTTTAACATGATTAAATGTTATAAAAATTAATTCTTCTAAATGAAACAAGAATATTTCATTGAAATAATTAGTACATAGAAAAAAGGAAATTTTTATTTTAATGATAAATGATTAATAATAGAATATTATTTGATAACCTTTATAGATAACATGGTTTTGAAGGATACAAATTTTTGACCAAAGAGAAGGTAATGTAGGGCTTTCATAAAAACACATTCATTGCTATATTATGTACCAAATAGTAGAAAAATGGTTTGAATTCATGAATGAATTATTAATAACCATAATAGAAGAATATTCTTGAATTTTCAAGAGAGATAAATCATAATATTTCATAAAAGGAACCATAAATGTAAAAGATCTTGAAAATACATTACATTATTTCAATATACTCTTACCTCTTTGTAACATAGAACCTTACTCCGCATCTATGAATATATATTTATATGAACAACAGAATATCATGAAAATAATTAGATTTATCATATAATATTTTAATGAAATTATATATATAAGTAATGGAAAATTCTTGGTGTATAACAAGGCATGTTTCTCCAAGAAGGAAAACAGAGATAAACCTATTTTACCAATTTCACTATTAGAATTCTAAGTATTTGAGATGGGTTATTTGAGATAGGATCCTATTGCAAATAATATTTAGAGGTGGGGTTCCATCACTAATAGAACGTTGCAGAAAACGGCGTTGCAAAAACTATTATTTGTGATAGGCCCATCGCAAATAATACATTTTTACGACGGGAAACTTCACAGTTGAAAATAAGTCTCTGATTATATACATTATATATATATATATAAACTTTTTTGCGATGGGCCTGTTAGAAATAATATTTTTCGATGGGACCATAATACCATCGCTAATTCTTTTTTGAATGTATTTATTTAGACTATTTGCGATGGGCTTGTAGTAAATAATTTTATTTAAAAAAATTATTTAGGCTATTTCTGATGGGAACCCATCATAACAGATCCCGTCACAAATAATAAATAAATGTAAAAAAATTAAATTTAATAAAAATTAGATTATTGTAAAATTATTTTTTATATTATTAAAAAAATAAAAAAAATAAAAATAAAAAAAATTATCAATAGTCACAAAAAATATAAAAAATCATTAATTATTATTATTATTGTTATTATTAGTAAAATAAGAAAATATTAAAAAATATAATACTGAAAAAATATATTTAATAAAATTATGATTAATTAAATAATATTATTAATATTATTAAAATAATAATAAAAAATTATTAAAATTTTTAATATTCACAAATATAAAAAAATCATTAAATATTATTATTATTATTATTATTAGTAAACTATACAAACATTAAAAAATATAATGTTGAAAAAATATATTTAATAATATTATGATTAATTAAACAATAATATTAATATTATTAGAATAATAATAAATTAAAATTATTAAAATTCTCAAAAAAAACATAAAATATTAAAAAATAAATTATGTAATATTCTCACTGATATATATGAAAAAACTATAAATTGTACATATTACAAAAAATGTTAAATTCAAAAGGTTTTAACATAAATAAATTCACTGGGGGTCATCTTCTGGATGAGGTGGGGGAGATGAAAGAGATGGTGGAGGAAACTCAATCCCTAAACTACGAGTAAGACGACGCAAGTACTCCATCTTTTTATGATGCTGCTTTTGCCATCGAGGCATCTCCTCCTCATGCTGCTTCTTCTGTTGCTGCTGCTGTTGACGCATCACTTCTTGCTACTTCTCCAAACTCTCTATAATGTTATTCTGAGCTCGGAACTGCTCTTGATACTATGATCCAAAAGATGATTCCTCTCTATGAGCTCCTCTTGAGTTGGACGTCGACATCACATCAGTACCATAATAAGTTCAAGGTGTCACATGAGAGAAGATGCCAACTACTAGGCCCTTCTCAAAGCTATACTGAGTCACTTGCATCCATGCCACCTCATCGTAATGGTGGGCACTCATATGATCAGTCACCTCATCCTGACCCTTTGCCCGATTCAGAGTGGTTGCAACCTCATATGACTCCATAATTCCAATTTGAAATTTAAATTGTGAAATTATTTTATGTAGTTAATTTTTAAACTGAAAAAACTAAGTCTAACAACAATCTGATGTGGGTGATCCCCTCTAATCTCTATGGTGGCTGAATCAATGTACATACTCCAATAAACATTGAACTCTGTAATATTGTGATGCTCGATTGCCTATATGAATATTAAATAAACTATTTATATTTGAAGTTATAAAAAATATTAAAAAAATACTTACTAGATGCACTTTTTGCATACTGAATGTATGGCTACCATCCTGATGCGTCACCTCCAGTCTCCCCCGGTTCTGCCGACCCAATGAAGGCCTCCTCTGAAATCCACCCCTAACCAGTGTACACATTATCCAACTCAAACCAGAGATGAAATGTACATAGGTCGGTGGGCTCTACATGACTCATCAAATACTATTTCTCCTACTATCTTAATGGTCATATTTCTCAAGTTGAGCAAAAACTGACACTAACGCTCACGCATCGCTACCTCCCATGCTGCATGGATATCATTACGCATGCTATCATCAATGGGATACAATAAAACCTACAAATAATTTATAATACCAGGTTATTAATAAAATATATTTCAAAATAAATTTCAAAATAAATATTATTTATTTACGTACCAGCGAATGATTGTACAATTTGAGCCGCACATCATCAAGAATCTATTCCCATGTGATCCATGGATGAAAAAAATAATTGTGCAAGACAACACTACCCTATCAAACAACTACATGTGAAAAACAATGAAAAAAGAATAAATAATCTTTCAGTTAGTATATATATAAATAAATTAATTAAAGCAAAACAAAATATATAGGTTACCATACCTCTATGTGAATCTATCGAAGCCAAGACATGGACATCGCACAGGGATAGGGTCAGGAATCATCAGTCGCACAAGACTGTGCCCCCTTCGCAAACCTCATGAACAACCAGTAGGTTGAGGGTCATACGATCTTATATCACCCTAATCCAAAGGTAGCTCATCCCCCTATAGCTCACATAGTAGATCAGAGTCCATCTGAAACACAAATTGATTGATGTTAGTAGATAGTTGAAAATTACTATTATATATATATATATAATTTAGTGATGATCATAACCAGCATTTTACTATGTTAATGTTCACCTTTATCATCATATTAATATTTGAAGATGTCAATGTATTCATATTCCTCCTTGGCATCATCCATATCCATATGAGTTTCACTTTCACCATCCCTTTTAATTTCAAATTCATTTGTAACATCATTAACATCTTCGTCACCATCGGTCCTTAAATGTGGGATTTCATCATCTATATTCATGTTTCTTTTTGAAAAATATTGATTTTGATTAGTCTCTTTAAAATTTTAATTCCTTTCACTTTAGTGGAACCACATTCAGTTTGAGTAAAATTATTTTCCCATGATTTTATTTTTTTTAGGCTCCCCCAATCACTCAGGTCTTATGATGGAGCACATTATTTTGCGTAATAAATTTGATGAGTCTGTTAAGCCAATAAAAATGGTTCATTTTCTGAAAGAAGACATTTATAATTAATATCGACGATTCCATTAGTCGGATGAACATGCATGCCTCTCTAAGTATCCAACCACCAAAATTTAAACAAAATTATGTAATTCTATCCAAGATAACATAGCTCAATAATTTCATCCAGAATGTAGTAAAAGTCAACTTTAGTTTCTCTATGATGAGATCCTCTCAACAAAACTCCACTATTCATTGTTTTTTTATTCCCCATATACACGTGTATGAAATCGAAAACCATTCACCTCATATGCATTATATGATTTAAACATTTTGGATGATGGGTAACTCAATATACCCAATATCTCATCAATTTTATCAGAATGTTGAGACACCAAAAATTTTGTAAAAAAATTATCAATATAATTAATAGTAAACTGAATTGATATTTAACCATAAATAATTTATGTTTCCAGTTTTTGAAACCATTGAGAAATTTTTTTTGTCTGTGTTCTTCAAGAGCAGTTGCTGTAATTTGTGGAAGTTGTTTTTTGAAATGATTATTAGATAACCTACAAATAAAGTAAGTTTACATACTATACCAGAAATAATAGAATAAGTGATATAAGCACTCCCAGTAAAAATGTTGTCAGTTCTTCATCGTTGAGCATAATATATGCATGAGTTCTTTGCTGTTCACATTTTAAAAGCATTTGTTCTTGAACTCCACCAAATCCAAGATTTGGATGATTAAAAACTGATAATTGATTGTCCACTTCATCATTAAAATTTCCCTAATTCCATCCCATGGGGTTTTATTTTTAGGGATATTCAGATTCAAAATAGTGTGATAAAAAATAACCAATTTACACTTTTAAAAATGCTTCAGATGTTGGGCCTTCAACTAATTCTTTGTTACGTACATTTTACTACAATTTTTTCATGCATATCTTGAATGGATACATACATCAAAACTGTACTCGACCTCCACATTTATCTTTAGGTGGAAATTATAATATCAAATGTTCCATTGAGTTAAAGAAATCAAGCGGAGAGAATTTTTCCATTTTAAATATAATTTCAACAACATCGTCTTCCAGTTTTCATAGCACATCGTAGTATGTTGTCGCTGCACAAATGTTCCGAAAAAATATTATATATCTGTTATCGAATCCAAAATAATAGAATTTAACATACCTCTAAATCAAATTGGAATAAGTATTTTCATTATAACATGATAATCATGACTATCTAATCCGGTAATTTGACCATTCTTAACACATCTCCACAAATTGGATGCATAGCCATCTGAAAGTCTCAAATCTGCAATCCACTGACAATATAATTTACGACTCTCATTGAAGAGTGTATGTGATGATTTTGGCTTCATTAACCTATGTGATCTGAAATATTCAAATAGTTCAACTTCTTATCGCCTGAAAATTTGGGCAAGATCTAATCGTGCTTTTATAGTATCTTTGGTCTTACCTTGTGTATCCAAAACTGTATGAAATAAATTATCAAAACAGTTCTTCTCAATATTCTTGAAATCCAACATGTTGCATACCAACAAATCAGACCAATATAGGAGATCCCAAAAATGCTTCGTTTTATCAAATTAGTTTCTTTTCCAAAGCCAGGAATTATCTGTTTGCTTACTATTGGCCCAAATGTGATGGGAGGTAATGAAAATACAACTGATTTTAACTCTGTACATGAGATCACTTTTGAAGTTTCATCCCTTTCAATTGTGCCTCTTTTGAATTGAGATTTGTTTTTTTGAAAAGGTTGATCGGTTGGAAGAAATATGCGATGATAGTCAAAATAGCATTGTTTTTTTCCATTGACGAGCATAAAATCATTTTTGCCTTTAATACAGTAAGGACATTATTTCAGACCATGTGTACTCTAGCCAGATAACATGCCATATACTAGAAAGCCACTAATCATCCATAACAATGATGTTTTTAATGTGAAACTTTGTTTTGCAGTAACATCATATGTAAAAACACCATTACTCCACAATGAAATTAATCATCAATAAATGGTTTCGAATAAAAATCAATATTCTTTTTTGGATTTCCTGAGATTAATAAATTCAAAATGATATAGGGCTATTTCATCAACATCCATGGAGATAGATTGTACGGAGTTATAAAGAGAGGACAACATTAATACTAACTACCATAATAACAAAACTAACAGAAACCGTCATTAGAAAGACACAATTGAACGTTTCGAGCTTCTAATGAAAAGGAAGGATGAAGAAAATCAAAATTTTTCCATGAATCCCCTTTATATGGATGATTCAATATTTTACCTGTTGAAAAATTGGTTTTATGCCATGACATCATTGACCCTATGTTATGAGACATAAATAAATGTTACAGCCTGGGTTTAAGGGGGAAATATCTCAATTGTTTTATAGGAATTAAATCAGACTTCACTGGTTGAGCATTATTATACATTGATTTTCCACTTGTGGGAAAACTATCCAATGACTCATTTTCACCAGAATTAAATATGAAATCATTTTCACATGAATGAATCTTCTGATAACTAAGGCTTAGATTGTGATCAAACCTCTTGCAACCCCTTCTAGTTTTCTTATCATTCAACCAGGATATAATGCATCCTTAGAAGACCTCAACAACTCATAAAATTCAGATGGTGCCAACTCAGGAGTTGAATCTATATCATTGGGAGTTTTAGTTTGATGAACCGATGGACCTGCCACATCTTGTACTAAATTTTTGAACCATGATGGATCTAGAATCAAGTTATTAGTATCTTTTCTGGAACTGTGTTAACTGTGTTTATATCTAAAATCATAATCTGGTTGAAAAACAAAGTTCAAGAGAGTACCCTCATACTTTTCAAATGTGTCAAACATTCTCGAAGCACATTTTTAAAAGGACAAATAATTGTTCCTTATGAAACATATTCTAGTTTTGATGATGAAAATTCTAAGATAGTTTCAACTCCCTCTATATATACAGTATTTAAACCAGAACCATTTGGATTTGTGTAGTGACTTATCCAAGAATGATCATCTAATAATTACTAATGTCGACATCCGTCTTCCATATTTTTCTACAAAATATAAAATCATCACTATTTTTGAATAATTACAAATTATAAAAAAACTATCTGAAAAAATTAGATAAATAATTATTACTACTTATTAATAATTACCATTAATTAAGGGCGACATAGTTTTCAGTGGATTGATGGCTACTATTTTTTCTGACGCCTCATTTACTTGCATCTTTCTCACACCGTCATCACAATGAACAATTTGGTCTGAGGTAATAATATTCATTCTCCTATGAACTAGAATGAATATGTGTAACTTTGATGAGATTCTTCATTTTGATTTCCGTGTGAGAATAAAGCAAGTAAAAATGACGTCAGAAAAAAGACCCCCCTTTTAATCGATGAATCACCTTCTTCCAACATTCATCGCCTGAGAACATTATAACAAATATGATTCTACAAACGCATATCCAATCCCACACATATGATATTGAATATGCCTATGTTGCATCACATTTTTCATAATGTTTTGAGTCTGTGAGAGTAGAAAAGAGAAAATTAATTGAGCAAAAGGAGTGTCGTCAATCCATTGGAAATTGTGCCATGTTCTTAAAATTTATTAAAATTTATTAAAATTTCTTTCAACCATTCCTAACTATTCAAATCTGTTCTTAATTGTTCCTAACTAATTATTACTATTTATTACTAATTTTTTCTAATTATTACTAATTAGTCCTATATATTACTAATTATTCTTATTTATTACAAAGTATTAAAATTTAATACGAATTAGTCCTATTTATTAATAATTATTCATATTTATTACCAACTATTCATATTTATTACTAACTATTCATATTTATTCGTAACTATTCATATTTATTCGTAACTATTCCTATTTATTGCTAACTATTCATATTTATTTCTAAGTATTCCTTATTATTAATATGTATTCCTATATATTACTAATTATTCCTAAGTATTACTGATTATTACCAATTATTGATAATTACTGCTAATTATTACTAATTATTACGGACTAAAACTAATTATTACTAATTATTATGAATTATTTCATATTATTACTAATTATTACTATTTATTACTAATTATTACTAATTATTATGATTGATTACTAATAATTATGGTTTATTACTAATTATAAAAGTTTATTACAAATTATAACAATTTATTTCTAATTATAACAGTTTGTTACAAATTATTACAATTATTAGGAATTATTGTAATTTATTACAATTTATTACTATATAGTACAATTTAATACTAAATATTATAATTTACTACTAATTATTACAATTTATTACTAATTATTAAAATTTATTAATAAATATTATAATTTATAAATAATTATTCATTTTATTAATAATTATTACAATTTATTACTAATTATTACCATTTATTACTAATTATTTCTATTTATTACTAATTATTACAATTTATTACTAATTATTACAATTTTCTTCTAATTATTACTAAATATTACAATTTATTACTAATTATTACAATTTATTTATAATTATTACTATTTATTACTAATTATTACAATTTTTTACTAATTATTACAGTTTTTTACAATTTCTTAATAATTATTACAATTTATAACTAATTATTAAAATTTATTACTAGTTATTATAATTTATTACTACTTATTACAATTTATTACTAATTATTACAATTTATAACTAATTATTACAATTTATTAGTATTTATTAGAATTTATGACTAATTATTACAATTTATAACTAATTATTACAATTTATTACAATTTAATACAATTTATCACAAATTATGACAGTTTATTACTAATTATTACAATTCCTTACTAATTATTAGCATTTAAAACTAATTATTACAAATTATTACAAATTATCAGTTTTTATTAAAATTTATTAGTACTAATTACAATTTATTAGTACTTATTACAATCTATAGTTACATATTACAATTTATTAATACTTATTACAATTTATTTGTACTTATTACAATTTATTATGAATTATTGCAATTTATTAGTAAACATTTCAATTTATTACTAAATATTACAATTTATTACTAATTATTAAATTTTACCCAATTATTAAAATTTATTACTAATTCTTACTAAATATTACTAATTATTAATATATTTTACTAATTACTACAATTTATTACGAATTACTGCAATTTATTTCTAATTATTACAATTTATTACAATTTAATAAAATTTATTACAATCTATTATAATTTATTACAATTTGTTACTAATTATCTCAATTTATTAATAAATATTACAATTTATTACTAATTATTACAATTTTTTACAATTTTTTACAATTTATAACTATTTATTACTATTTAATAGTAATTATTACAATTTATTACAAATTATTAAGATTTATTACTAATTATTACAATTTATAACTAATTATAAGTACTTAAAACAATTTATTATGACATATTACAATTTATTAGTACTTATTAGAATTTATTAGTACATATTACAATTTATTACTAATTATTACAATTTATTACTAATTATTAAAATTTATTACTAAATATTACAATATATTACTAATTATTACAATTTATTACTAATAATTACAATATATTAATAACTATTTCAATTTATTACTAATTATTACAATTTATTAAATTTAATTAGAATTTATTACAATTTATAAAAATTTATTACAATTTATTACTAATTATTACAATTTATTACTACTTATTACAATTTATTACTAATTATTACAATTTATTGCTGATAAATACAATTTATTACCAATTATTACAATTAATTAATAATTATTACATTTTATTACGAATTATTACAATTTATTACTAATTACTACAATTTAATACTAATTATTAGTAATGAATACAATTTATTAGAACTTAATAAAATTTATTAGTACGCATTATAATATATTTGTACTTATTATAGTTTATTACTAATTATTAGAATTTATTACTAATTATTACAATTTATTACTAATTGTTACAATTTATTACTAATTTTTGCAATTAATTACTAATTATTATAATTTATTACTAATTATTACAATTTATTACTAATTATTATAATATATTAGTAATTATTAATAGTTATTACTAATTATTACAATTTATTACTAAATTTTACAATTTATTATTAATTAATACAATTTATTACTATATATTAGTAAGTATTACAATTTTTTACTAAATATTCTAATTTATTATTAATAAATATTGAAATTTATTACTAAGTATAACAATTTCTTACTAAATATTTCAATTTATTACAATTTATTACTAATTAATACAATTTATTAGTAATTAAGACAATTTATTACTAATTATTAAAATTTATTATTAATAATTTCAATATATTAATAATTATTTCAAATTATTACTAATTATTACAATTTATTAATAATAATTACATTTTATTTCTAATTATTACAATTTTATACTATTTAATACTAAATATTACTAAATATTACTTATTATTACTATTAAATACTCATTATTACTATTTACAACTATTTATTAATAATTATTAATATTTATTACAAATTATTAGATTTATTATTATTTATTACCAATTTTTATTAATTAATACAAATTAATTACATACATTACTAATTATAGTTAATAATTATTAATTACTAATAATTACTAAAAATTAGTACTAAAAATTTCAATTTATTAGTACAAAGAAATACTCACGAAAAAACAATTTAAATTTAATTTAATTACAACTAATCAACAATAATAAAAATAACATAAAAAGGAAATAAATAAAAAATTAAATAAAAAATGAATACCTTTAGGATTGATTTTCTATCGATGTTGATGGATTCACAACTTCTTCATGAACAAAAAAATAACATATAAAAACATTCCCTCTAAAATCAGAGTTTAGAGGGAAATAAGATCTAAGAATTGAGAGTAATGAGAGGAAAAACGGATGGGGGTATTTAGAGGTTAGATTATTTGTGATGTGTCTATTTACGACGCGTATCTCGTCACAAATACGTACTCCCACATTAATTACTATCGGTGGTTAAAAAGTTATTTGCGACGGGACCCATCGCAAATAGTTCATGCTGACACACCTTTTCCGATGGGATGACATCATGTGACAACAAGTTAATAACTACCGTCGGGTATTTTTGACGGGGCCCATCGCAAATACTTCACAATTTGCGACGGTGGGATCCCACCATCGCAAATAACACATCGCGCGGTTTGGCATGTTATTTGCGCCGAAACTTTTGCAATGGGAGAAGAAATCTCATCACAAATAATTGGTTATTTGCGACGGCTGGTTAGCCACGTCGCAAAAAACCCGTCGCAAAAAGACCTTTTCCCTTAGTTTTTGATAAATTTTCAAAACATACATCTAATGAGATAAATATAATAAATTGGTAATTTAAATACCCATAAAATTATGTGTAAAAATCATATGAAACCTTCATGGATAGTATACATACCACTCAAAATGAATGTTTGGTGAATAAAGCATGTATTTTAGAGAAATTAAAAGCTAGATGAAATCCCCTTACCATGTGTCTTGAATTTCATCCCAATCATTCAAATTTCATGTTTAATAAATGTATGATTATTATAAATATTTCAAATAACCATATTCTTTCTTCTATTTCTATATATTATTTTATTATTTCTTTATATTATCAACATGTTTCCTATTTTATGTTACAGTTTCCCTTTGGGTAATATCCTCTTTGTTTTTAGCATATGTCAAAATTTGTTATATCTTTGTCCCTTATTATGATATCATTATTTAAAAAATATAATACATGATTTAAACATAACTAATATTCATTATATATTTATTCAAAAAATCTATATAATATTGAATTATGAAATGAATATATCTTTCATGTAAACAGCATGTCGTATGTTTGCAAGAACATTATTTCTGTTTAATTATCATGTTGATGAAGAAATTAAAATTAATATGTGCATAAATATGTATATATATAATTATAATTTTTATAGTATATTTATTATATCATATATATCATATAAATTCACTAAACCCATCCTTAATACATTATGTGTATTGTATGAATGAATTACATTGATATGAGGGGGTGGTAGTCCACATATCCTCAAACAAATTTATCATATAAAACATGGATAAAACAAATATAAATGTTTTAAAATGATTAAAAATTACTAAATACATAACAAATATGATATAGAAAATATATAATCTTATTTTCCATTATAATTTTCACAATGAGAGATGATAAGAAAAAATAAACAATCATGTGATTGTAAGGTGGTAGTTCATTTTACCCATAATCATTATATCGTTACCCATTACAATGAGGTGTGTACACGTTTAGGTCAACAAAAAAGAATTAAAAAATCATACTATATTTTATATACTATTTTTTATATATTCATGTAATAAATAATGTGGTTAGGGTGTAAAATGAAAATAAAAGAATGGAGATTGAAAGAAGACTTTACCTATTAATCAGGTAACTCTTATTTTCCATCAAAGTTATACCTTGGAAGGATTTATCACCAAATTTAAGATTTAATGATTATGGGAGGGATTTTACGGAGATATATATATATATATATAGTTATTGGTAATGCCATACAACCTTGATATGTTTTAGGTAGCGGAAGAAGTGGAGGCCTTTTTATACTGGGGGAGTAGTGGAACTCTTGTAAATTTTGGGAAATTGAATTACACCCACGTTTTTACAATTTCATGTGGTTCAATTAATGGTAAAATGTATAGATAAGTCATTATAGGGTTGAAATATTTCCATAAAATGGAATTTTTACATGTTTCTTGTTCAATTAGCCCCTTAGGATTAATGTTTTGCTTTCAGTTAAGCAGAATTTAACCTTAATCAATGTAATTAATTTTAATTACAATCACTAATATAATTGATAAAAACTCATTTAACCTTATTAGAAACTATAAATTATGATGATTAATAATATGGAATAAAAATTTATAAATTTAAATCACCTATGCTGAATAAATTAATGAAAATGTAATCCCATAGTCAGGTCGACAATGTAGGTTTTTAATGTAAAAATGTTCAAAAGATTGATATGTTTTTATATAAAATTTCAAGGTTAAATTTCATACAATGAACGAAAAATTGTTAAATTTAAAAATATAATTTAATTAAATTTTTAAACAAAATTTAATATAATTTAACATTATATAAGGAATATATGAAAAAATAATTTTAAATTAAAATTTTGTACATTTAACTATTTAGTAAAAATGATTCCTTATATGAAAATACTAAACAGTTATCCAAACCGAATTTTTCAATTTTTTATTAAAGTTTGTATTTTATTTTGATATTTTAAATCTATTAAATTTCAAAAAAAAATTATTTCGGAAGGGTTTTCCCTCAGATTAAGGTAAATATAAATTTATAGAAATATAGGTTTCTACGGATAAAGTTGTGTTTTTCTATTATATTATATCTATCAAATCTACTGAATTATTTTAAAGAAATTTAGTTTTAATATATAAAATGTAACTTTATTTAATATCATTCAATATTATTAATTAATTTTACTTAGTAATATAAATCATCTTTTTTCACATGAAAATAGAATTTTAAAAAGTCAATCACTTTATATACATTTGGATTCAATATTCTCTTCTAATTAATACGTAACCAATGAATTAAACTATATATATTCATATATACATTAATCCTATAATATTGAATTAAATTTACATTTTATATCCTATAAAATAATCATATTATAATGAATATTTATTGTTAGATAACACTATTTTGTGTTTGTTACACAATCCATTGAGGGAAGTCAGTATTAGTGTAATGTAAAAGAACTATAGTGTTCCGTGTAAAGAAATAAAAAAAATTTGTTCGTTTTACTGTATTATTATCTTATTATTCTATATAATGAAATTGGTACATAGTGATTTAATATAAAATAATCTATTTTTAGTGTTGTTTTAAATAAAAAATATAAAAAATATTAAATTAATTTGGAAAAAAAGTATTTCACAAAATCTTGTGGTGTTACATTTTTTATGAATATAATGTTATATAATGCCTTATTTTTTATGTTTATCATTCTCTACCCTTTTTATTCCCCCTTTATATCCCAAATTTATAATATTTATTTTATTTTTAATGTTATTCCATTTTTATTCCCCTAATATGATTTATAGCTCTCTCATTCCTTCTATATGTCCCTAGGTTTTCCCATGCAGTTTTATGTATGATCATGTTATGGATTTTTTCAATAAATATTGTATGTATGATACTTATTTTGTTACTAGAGAAAGCCTTTAGGATAAAACTAATTATAATAAAACATACCTATTTTTTTGTAATTGTATAGTATTTTGTTTTTCATGAAAATGAATCCCTATTTGGATAGTATAAGTGGATGTTGATATGGAACAGATTTATATAGGGGTAAAACATGAGAACACTGCATTGAGCTAGACTCTAATGAGAATTGGTGCACAACAATAGACCTTGATTCACACCTATTTTGACACTCTAAGGTCACATACATTTGTAAATTGATATGCTCATTAGGAACCATTATTATAGAAATAAAAAAATTACATAATAGTACATGTTATAAAATATATCATCGCTAGCATATATTAAATCGAATAAATACATAAGTTTAGAAATTGATGTGATTTATTATTTATCCCTTTAATGTCATTTATTTACCACTATTTTTGTTTAATATTCTAAATATAATCATCTCTATCTTTCCTTTTATTCATTAAAATATGAAGAAATATGAGAAATCAGTTAAACAATTAATGCAATGTGAATTGTGACAACTACCCTTAATGAGATTCCCATCACAATAGGATTTATAATCATGATCTTTAAAAAGATACTCTCAAATGACATGGTTTATTAATAGAATCATGGATCAATATGAGTGTGCAAATCCCCCAATGTTAGAACATGCTCTGATGTAGACCTCTATGCCACAAACACCGCTGACATTAATTGGATTTCATGATTCATGAATCATAGAATAGTGGATCTAATCCAATGAAAAAAATATTCTCCATCATTAATTGTTTAAAAAATATATGTTTACAATTAATGTTCATCATATAGAGGGTTATGAAGATCATTGGTTTACATTGATCAAAAAATTGATGTATAAGGAAGTTATTGAAGTGATCGAGTGGAAGGAATTATAGATTTGTTTCAATAACTATATTCCTCACACTCTCCATAAAATGGAGACCGATTTACATGACCTCAAGATGATAGTCAATGAATATATCAGGGTGTATGAGAAAAAATTAAAAAGTCTTGTGGGGAACACATATAACTTTTTCATTACGCTTGAATGTAATGTTGACTACTTTTTTGCTTGTCTAAAACATTGTTTATGAAAATCACTGTCGATCAAAGAATTTGATAGCTATTAAGAAATTTCCCAATATTCCCTTAAAGAAAAAATTGAGATTGAATATTATCAAGGGTATCTGAGGTATAAGATTGGTAAAGTGGAGTTCAATTTTGGAATTCTGATGGAGAAATATAACGACATATATAAATTTCAACATCCAAATTGTAATAGGTGAAGAAATGGGCTTAGTTGAATTTCCAAATGGGGACATATATTTTATTTATGTGTACTGAGGAAGGGCAACTAGATATTCATTTCCAATAGAAGAAACCCAATAATGTGAATATGAAATTAGATTATGATTTAAACCCTCATTGTATTATTCATTTCTACAACTATAGGGAACCATGGAACATTGCAAACAAATTCACTAAGACAATAGTTTTAGGATGAAACCAATAACCTACATTGAAGCACCTATGATGATTTTCTATCATAGTCGGTGAGGAGGATCTCGACAATGAATTTGTGATGGGTATTCTGGTAATTCATTCAATAATAGAGAATGTAATTTTTTATTCTGGTTCAAATCATTCTTTCATATCATGAATGCTTTATTTAACTATCCAAACACCACCACATATCATGGATGTAAATTTGTTGGAGAAAAACACAAATAGAAAAATTATTGCACTCATTTTATATAACTCCTCCCATATAAATATTTTTGTGTTGAACATCCTAGTGAACCCGTTGATACTCCCTTATTTGGAATTTTATTCAATTATAGGCATAGATTGTAATTCATGATATAGTGACAACATTTATTTCCATACAAGTGAATCACTCTTTGTATCGGGAATCAATGCCTTGTTATGTACAAGTTCAAGGAGGATGGTGGATATTTTTTAGCACAAACACATAATTAATGAATATTGTTTCACTACAAGAAACCATATCTAGCTCGAACGATTAAGTACAAGGAAAAATTAATCATTCAAGACATGAAAATTGTGATGGAAAAGGATAATGTGTTTGCCTAATAATTTGCTCAGCTTACCCCTAGTCGAGAGGTTGAATTTTAAATCTACCTTATACATGGGTCTATTACATTAACAATGACTTTTTACTGAATGTTTGTTGTGGAACCTAAATAGATGAAGAAACAATTTTAGTGCAATACGGATATTGCGTTCATACAACAATTTTCTTCTAGAAGGGGTGCACTGGTCCTCTTCATCAGGAATAAGAGTGGTCAATGTGCCATTTTATTTATTATCATGAGTTAAACAAGATCACGATAAAATAACAAGTATCATTTTCCATGGATTTATAAATTATTCAATATGGTATTTGGAGCAAAATACTTTTACCAGGTGGATATAGGGATGGGATATTACCACATTTGGGTTAAGAAAGATGCGATAACTAATACTTATTTTCATACAAGAAACATGCACTATGATATCATTGACAATTCATTAGGACTTTTGAATTCTGTAGTAATCTTCTTGTGCATGATGAGTAGTGTCTTTATTGATTACCTTGAAAAAAATATTTATAAATGATATAATTATACACTCCAAAATCATAGAGGGTCATGTGGAGAACCTAATCATTAAGATAAAGCCCTTAAAAATAGAGATTCTTTATACAGTTTATTGAAAAGGAGAGTTCTGGACATAGGATGTATCATTCTTGGGAAATTTACTCACATGTAATGAGATATATGTGGACCATTCTAATGAAGAATAAACTAAATTATGGAATAAGCCAACATCTATGAATGATATCCATAGTTTCCTTGGATTATCTTGGGACTACAATTGATTTGTGATAAATTTCTCAAGATTGTAAAACCCTCTTACCATGATAACTCAGAAGGGAATTCTTGGAATGCTGAAAGTGATGAGATCTTCAAAGAGTTGAAAAGGAGTATTATCACTTCACATGTATTCATACTACCCACAAGTTGAGACCATTTCAATATATTGAATGACTCGTTGTAGAAGTTATTGGGTTGTGTTTTAATGAATAATGTTGAAGTTATAGCCTATGATTCATGGAAAATGGAATTCTATAAATAGAGCTACCCAATGCATGATATAGAGTTGTCTACATTGATCATCACTGTCAAAATATGGCAGTATTATCTCTTTGGGGAGATATGTGATATAGATATATGGATAAAAAAATTAAAGATGTATATTTTCACATAGAAATAATTGAATATGTTCCAATGAAGATGGTTTGAGCTAATAAAGAACTATGAGTGATCAATCCACTACCATAAAAAGAAAGAAAATAATGAGTTTGATTCTCCAAGTATAAAGGATACCACAATTATATAATTGATGTGATCATAGGATGATATTTTATTCATATATTTGAAGAGTATGGACGTGGAAAACATAATTGAAAGAACATAACAAGTCATTTCACAAATTTTTGCTAAAAATTCCCTTCTATATAGGATAATGGATGCTCAAAAGAATTATGTGGGAATTAAAAATAAATTGATAACAATAAGAAAATGTAAATCCCAAGTTCTAAATGTTAACGGAGATGGGGTTGTAATATTTTGTCCATGATTTTGTGTACCATCATATTCTGAATTAAATAATGTGTTGTGGGATGATTCAAATAGTTTTATTTTCTCCATCTATCTTGGAAGTACAAATATGTATCTAGATCTCGAAGAGAATTATTTGTGGGACAATATGAAGGAGGATATTTCAAATTATATATCAAGATGTATTGAATGTCCCCAAGTGAATGTATAAAGGTAATAATCAAATAAAATAATGCAAACATTACACATAACTATATGGAAATGGAAAAACATCACCATGATCATTGTCATAGTTTTTCTAAATATATCAATAGTAAATAGTTCTACATGGGCTATAGTGGATTGTATTACAATGATTGTTCACTTTATCACAATTTGAGAGTACATTTCAATGAATCAACTTGAATGAATATATGTCATATAAGTTGTAGGGATATATAGAACACCACAATTGATTATATCCAATTAAGGTCCAAGATTTACATTCATATTTTTGAAGAGTCTCCAACATTTTATAAATATTTAGATTAAATTCAGTACGAATTATCACCCTCATTCTTATAGAAAATCCTATTGGATTATCCATAAACTCGAGGATATGTTTAGAGTATTTTCTAAACACTTCAAAGAGGGATGTGATAAACATACTATTATGGTCTAGTTTTCATTCAATAACAATTTCCACTCAATAATTTCAATTGATCCTTTTAATTATCATTATGATAAGTGGGGTAGAACACATGAATTCTAGGATCATGTTGGGGATTGAAAATTTCTTGGTTCTAAAATGTATAATGAAATAGTGAATGAGGTTAATATCATTCAACAACATATCAATGATTTGCATAGACAAAATAAGAGTTATCCTAAAAATCATGGAAGATACCTACTATATTATGTTATAGACATAGTTTTCCTCTATAGATTTTGATGGAAGATTGTATTGAGATTAGTTATGGAAAAAAATATTAGTCTAAGATACATCGGTCCCTTTGAGATATTTGATCACATAGTAGTAGTGAATTATCTACTAGAACTCCCACCTAACTAATCAAAACTACATGATTTATTCCATGTATCCCTCTTGAGAAAATAAATACCAAACCCATTCCACGTAATCAATCCAAATATGATACCATTGGGGAATGATCTGTCATATGAGGAGAAGTTGGTGAAGGACTAATATCACAGAGGAAATGTTCAACAAAATAATACAATGTACATCATCAAAGTCATGTGGATATACCAAAATATTTCATATGTGATGTGATAAATAGAGCAGGTGATAAAACATATATACCCTCATCTGTTTTAGTGTGGGATATTAATATTTCAATTGAAAATTTTCATGGGGGGGATTGTAATGACTCGAACTTTCATTAATAAAATTCCACTTTCAGTTTGACTAAATTTATTACTATATAATATGGAATTATAAAAATTATGCACTTATTTTGTTTTATTAAAAGATATTGAATTTAATTTAATGTTATGCATCATTACCATTGATAGTACCTTATTTTAATAGTTATCACATGATTAGTAAAAATATATGGTTTTAAATAATTCAATTAAAACAGAAAAAGGAAGTGATGAACATTACTAGTATGATGGAACACTATGAAGCCCATTTATTAGATCTTCCAAGGGAGATAGAATCACTGGGATTTTCCCTTGACCAATCCCAAGCAGAGATCCCTCAACATAAACATGGGAAAAAAATTTATAATTGATGTTCATGATCATCGATATCATGACCAAATCCTTGTTCGCCGAACCACCCTAAGAAAGTCTAATAGTAACACACCCCACTATAAGATAATTTTTTGTTATTTTAAAAGGATATGTAACAAGGCCTATGAAATATGAGTATATACATAATTGTTAATATACTTATGAATATATTTTTATCCTATTGTTATCACATTATGAATGATTTTGATTATGATATAATGAATTCAAATTTTTAATATTGGGTAATATTCAAAATTCAATAAAGAATATACTTTGATAAATTAACATATTTTTGAAATAAATAATATTTAAAAAATAATAATATTAAATAAAATTTATTAAAAATAAATGATCATATAACTTCTTTGGAATACAAATATAATTTTTATAACTGTTTAAAAATATTTATTTCTCAAAATCTACCATTTCTACAGAAATGTTGATTCTTATTTAAAAATAGAAAGTAATCACAATTTATAAAATTATTTTTGGTAAAATGGATATTATTTTTGGAACCATAATATTGAAATTTTTGAAAGGTCAATTTTTCATATTTTTCAAAGTGATTGAAATTTTCAAGTAATAAATTAAGTATCATATAAATATAAAGTGTGTATTATGACATAATAATAATAAAATATTGATGTAATATATAGTATAAATGGTGGGAACTACCATATATATGTTTTACCTTATAAAAAATTTATTTTATGTGTATTTTATACATTTTAAAAATACATTATAAATTCTCCAAAACGATTGATATATTTTATGGTATTAATTGCATTTCACTAAGAGTATACTCTCTTCCACATCAACAAGAATATTATTTTATAATAAGGTACCTTGGTCTTATTATATAATTAAAACCACTATTAATTTAACGATACCATGGGAAAAAACCTTGGTTTATTTTGTTTTTTTGTTGTTTCTTATTATATTGAGTCCAAAAGCTATGTTTGAGGAATATTAATGAAATCCCCACTCATTTCAAATATAAACCGAACCAAACTCCCATTTCACATCACAATAATCTTATATTTACATCCTAAATCGTACCTCTCCTCTCTATATTCCTCCCACGATGTACCCAGGAACTACATAATCTCCTCCCATGAATTTGGAGTAACAAACTCCTGAGATCTTTACATTCTCTTCTTTATTCATGTTTATTTATTACTGTATGCCTTCTATTTCCAATTCCTAATTTTTAATTTGTATTTACATTCCCCTGTTGTTAGTCATTTTATGTTAAATTTATGGTAGTCCCATTTATATCTCATCAATGTATTGTATGGATTTTCAAATGATTTCATTATGCTCCAAAAATATTACTTTTATTTTCCATGCCAAAACAATTCTATAATAAATACAATACACATTTCCTATAAATGGTGTACACAATTATGAACTTATACCGATTTTTTTGTCATTACATCTTTTGATACTAAATTCCAATATCATGGAAATTATTTTTAATGAATATATATATGAAGATCTATCTATAATACCTCAGCATGAGAATGAAATGAATGTAATTGGTAAACACAAAATTATATAGTTCTACAATGATTTTGGTGATTTTTAGTCTACTATGGAAACATGTTTGGACATAGTGTAGACCTGATTAATTTGGTGTACTTCTTATATGAAGAGTTATTAGAGTTTATACATGAAATATGTTTATAATGAAGTTATTTAAGTAGTTTCCAAACTCCCAATGTTTCATTTATGATTATGAATTTATATAATTCCATATTTTTCATGTTTATTATTATCATCCATTTTTTCGATTAATATTCCTATTTTCTATCTTGTATTTTCTTGATCATTTTATTCAATTTGTATTCCATTAATGAGATTTAAATACCAGAACTTTATTATGTATTTTCCAATGGTAATCTATGCAGTTTTATGTTCGATCATGTGAAAGATGTTTTCAAAAAAAATATTTTATGTTCTATATAATTTTTCATATAATTTACTTACCTTAAAATAAACAATACTTATGAATCATCCAGGTTGTATTATGTAAAAAGGTATCTAATAAATTATGAATTAATGTGTAATAAAGAGAAGGTTTGTTATAAAATGACTCCATATTAATGATGTTGTCATACTTCATGGATAACCTCTTTCAAGTGTGATTGATTGTGAACCACAATTTACATTTAATTTCTAGAAAAGTATTTAGAATGATTTTGATATAGTGTTTTATTAGAGTACTGATTTTCACCATGAAACTATTGTACAGACTAAAAGGACGATCCAAACACTAGAAGACATGATGAGTTCATGCCAATGTGACATTCAAGGTGTGTGCGATAATTTATTTTAATTGGTAGAGTTTTTATACAATAATAGTTTCCATTAAAGTATTCGAATAGAATTTTATGAAGAATTATATGGAAATAAATATCATACATCATCTTGCATTGATTAATTTGGTGAAAGATGGCTTATAAGCTCAGAAATTGGAGGAAACAATATCATATGTAAAGACTATTCAAACATATATATGTGAGGCTCAAAGTATTAAAAATAGTTATGTTGACAACCAGAGAGATGATTTTGAGTTTCAAGTGGGGGAACATATCTTTATCAAAATATACTCCTGGAAGGGTAACCTAATGTTCGGTGAGAAAGGTAAACTGAGCCCCAAATACATCATAATTTTTATACTATAGGTAGTACTGGAGTGGTGGCTTATCGTTTAAAAATTACACCTAGACTTCCTAAATTACATGATGTATTCCCCCATCTCTTTGATAAAGAATTACATTTCAAACCCAACACATGATCTCACTTCTGATGGGATATAATAGGGACCTGATATACCATTTTGTAAAGTTCTTTTCCATATTATGTACACTATATAATATGTGTTGAGGAATATTATGACTTAGGTGTTAAAGGTACATAGAAAAAATCAAAAAAAAAATGAAGATGCGATGTGGGAACCATGAAACATTATGATGCAGAACTACCCAATTATTCTTATGAGGTGATGTTATAGAAATTTCATTGAATATATTTTTATTGAGGGAATAATGTAACACCCAAATATTATACGATATGTTTCTTTTTATATTTAACATATTTAATTTCTTCTACTTTAACTAACACTGAGGTTAATCAAAAAATGGTATACTGTTAAATATTAACCTAACAATTGGAATAGTGATGCATCCATTATTATCTATAATATGGAAACTAGAATAAAAAACTCACCCATGAATGTTTAAATAAAATTTTTCTACATACTAAATTAAAATTTGATAGATTTATATCATATAATTTGTAAATAAATGATTTAAAAATTAGATATTAAGTGTTTGTATTTTTGTGAGGCATGAACATTTATTTACTTTTTTTAATTAATATAATTATATAAAAGATAATTTATTTTCATAAATTTTATTGACAAATTAGTATCTTTTTTCATTACAAATATAAGATAATTTTACTAGTCTGTAAGTAGTTTTTCATCATTTCATAAAATAGATTATCATTTTAAAATCGGTATTTTTTCAGTAACTGGATATTTTATTTAAAATTGAAAATGTAATTTTTATAATATTATTTTCATAAAATGATTTTAATTTTTAAAATAACAAAACTAGAAATTATTATGGTGAATTTTTTGTATTTTTCTATAATAGTTTAATTTTTGTTGATGAGTGAAATACAATAATTTATGGAATTTAACATTATAATTAAATAAACGAATTTTTGTGTCATGGGTTATTAATGGATTAATTATGTTCTAATTAACTTAATCTCACATGATTTATTTACATTATTTAGTCCTTTTAATCAATATCATTGATATTCTTGATCCATAATAATAAACATACAAAGTAATAAAAAACAACACCTCTCTCCACCAATATAAATAAAATACCCCATAACTCTTTCTTATCATGCCTTATATGAATTAAAGTTCTCATATATTGTATTAAATTTATCTCCCCAAAATATTACAAATTTTATCTTCTTCTAAGTCTCAATAAAATACAAATCCCACATGCCTTAAGTAGGGTTTAAAAAAGATGTTATAAAAGAGGTAAAATGATTTTTGGTTTTCATTTAATTTCTAATATTTTCTTATCCCCTTCATACTGCCTATATAAAAACATGATTTATAACTATATTATATTATATATTAATTAATGTTATAATTGAAATTGAATTTCTATCAACACACATTTTCTGCCCTCTTTTTATTCTTAAAATGATAACATCTTCCATGATGTGTCGATTTATCGGCATAGAGGATACAACATTTTAATTTACCATTAAATCATTCAAGGATGGTCATAAAAATATTATTATCATTAAATAATATTTTTTATACATTTCTTAAGATGTATAATTTTTTGTAACCAATATATAAACCTGAAATTAAGTTAAATGATATAAATTCATGATGGATGTTAAACCCAACAAAATAAATTAAATAATTTTCACAAACAATTTTAAAATGAATCATTCTTATATAATATATCCAAATGGTAATAATAATAGTTTAAATTATTTAATTTCATTAAAAATATATAATTTAAATTATTTATAACTATTCCCATATTACATGATATTCAATAAATTTTTACAGGCGAACTGATCATGAAAAACCAGAAAGAAAACACAAATGGAACAACAAAATTGAATATTTTAACAAATAATAAAGGCCATATAGAAATATAAAAAATCAATTATATTTTGAATATTTAATTCATTAAGTAATTATTAAAATATAATTTTATTATCCAATACATTATAAAAAATTCAATAACGATTTCAGACATAAGGTACGGGATTCACCCCAAACCACTGTTTTTTGCATCAGGTTACACTTTATATGTATTTATATGAATATAATTCATAATTAATATTATTTAATCCACAAAAACTTGGTTTTTATGATTTAAATATATGTATCTATCTCGATTCTACTTTTTCATTGAAGGTTAAAAACATGTTTTCTACAGTTCTATTTTCAATTCTTCTTGATAAGCAATCCTGATTAAATTGCACTTCAAAATTTCATACCCACTCTCAAGTAGACATCATAATGATTTATAATCCACCAATATTTTTTTAATACCATCACTTTTATTATTAAAAACAATATTCGTTAAATTATTGTTTTTGAATAGAATAATTTATTTATCCCCTTTAAATTCTATTATATATTTTTCTTTAAACCGCACTGATCTGGATCATTTCTATGGCTTCAAAAACACAATTTTTAAATGATTTCACTTAATATGGACATCAATTATCATTATATATGAATATTTTCCCCAATTTATTTACACTAATGATTTATATCCCCTGGGTAATGGGAAGATGAATCTGATGGGCCCGTAAGGGGCATCGCGATGCTAGGGTTTCCCCCACTCTGCATTCCTCTCCCCCATCACGGAGTGGCTTCAGTTCCTTCATGGTGCTTCAGATAGGTGTGTTCGCCATGTCAATCCTCTAAGCGGTGTCATGCGGGATCGTCTCACTCG
Organism: Viscum album; assembly: GCA_963277665.1. Lineage (NCBI taxonomy): Eukaryota > Viridiplantae > Streptophyta > Magnoliopsida > Santalales > Viscaceae > Viscum > Viscum album. The sequence goes on from OY728148.1 coordinate 913,105,562, forward strand.
ATGAATCATTTGATATCACCAGTGTCATGTAGGATCATCTCCTCGATTTCGACTTCCAGATGTCTCGACCTAGGGGTTTATGTTGCGTTTCATGTTGGATGTGGGTGTGATAAGAGGATTGGGTCTTTGCGTTTGGGTTCGAAGAAGGCAACATGATTTGAAGCTATGGTCTTCAATGAGGTTTTCTTCCAGAGGGATTCAGGAGTCCTTCCATTCGGTGTTGGTTCGTTTTCCATCATAACATGCTTTTTATTTTTTATTTTTGATGAGTCGATGTCATCATTGTTTCTGTGCTGATTCTGGTGTGAGGTTGTGGCCAAAAAAATAGATTTTTTCTTCCATGATTTTTTGTATAAGGTGATAAAGGTGGAGGAGTAGATCCATGCTAGTGAAAAAAACTGAGTGAGCTTGTTGTGTGTTGGACATCTGAAGTAGTTTTGATTTGATCAGCTTGCTGGTTGTTTTGGTTGTATAAAATTTGGATGACAGTCTATTTGAGCGGCGACGTCGTTGGTTTTCTGTTGAAGACATGATGTCAATCTGCTTCAGTGGAGGCGCACAATGGTTGGGTGAGATTCATTTTTTAATTTTGAAATTTGAATTGTAATCTGGTATGCAGGTTCCACAACCGTCGATCTTGACTTTTTGTTTAGTTTCTCTTCTGTTACCAGTTACCCATAAACCAGATTTTTAGAAAATAAAAAAATGGGATTACATGCATATCCCCTATCTAATGGACACCATTATGATACAATGATATTTTATGTCTTAGGAAATGATTAGGATTCCAAATACATAGTATGGGTAACACTTGGGTTAATTTCAAATTCTTAATTGAGGTTTATTTATTATTATACTATCTACAATATATTATAGGATCATTTAGGGTTATTTTTAATGGGGATGTATTATCTTGATGCCATCCTCTATATTACTATTGATATATTATTATTATATTTACTAATTGCTGAAACTATTTGAAATTCATATGATACATTCAATATGGAATTATATGTTCAGTATGTTTCACCAAATTCATATGAAGAATATATTGGACTTAGTAAGAGTCAAACAAATATTGCTAGATCCTCTTGATGCTTCATTAGGTCTCATGATACAAACTAGATTAGTTTTTGGCTAAGGCCCGACACATTTATATATTTTTTATTGCTGAGACCATGAAAAAATGTTTATTTTGACCCAAATTACAAATAAACTAATTAAAAAATTATTTATTAGTAATCCACCTAATTATTTGGAACGTATAATATCAATGGTTAAGTATATTTTTCCTGAGATCACATATAAAAATCTATTTTATCATATTTTAGTCCAACCTTATTATGATAAAGAATATATTTCAAGGGAATTTATTTTTAGATATTTTTCTTTCCTAATTATTTATCAGTATTTATGATATCATTCACAATATGCTAACCCTTACTGAGTATCTCAGCTCACCCCATTATTATGATTTATATTTCCCATGATGCCATGATTTATACTATGATTGACATGTAGGGATAATAAAAATTAATATGAGTTCTTCCAATGGATTTAATAATTTAAATTTAAATTCATGTTGTAATGTAACACTTATGTTCGTATCTAGTTTCCAAAATATACTAAATTATTTTGTCCTTCAGGATCAGATTTCATAATTTATTATGTCAATTTAATAATGTAAGGCACTGGATCCACACTATTTGGTTTAGGTTCTTTAGATTTAATCCCTTATTAGATCATATCATGGTGGTCATCATCAATATAATACTGGTGTACTTTCCATTCAATTTAGAGAATAGAAGACATATACGGAGGATCTTAGACATACCTCGACACATTCTATTTTATTGGAATATTTTGATGTGTGAGTTCTATATTTTAGTGGTTCGATTCCTACTAAATTTATTCATTTTAGGTGGATAATAAATGTACCAAGTATGTGTTGAGGTAATACTAGCTTGGGATCCACCCATATCTGTTAATAAGGTTTATAGGATCCTTGGGATGAGAGGATATAATTGAAGGATCAATCAAAATTTCTCTAGGATCACGACATAAGTTTCTTCTTTGACTATAGTGGGGAACCCATTCATGGGGGTAGGCATGTTATATTATTATTTTCGAGAGTTATTGTAGATTTTAAATAGTTCATACACCTTTATATTTACGTATGAGGGTGTTGAGTAAGTAGTTTTTTGTGATTCCCCAAGAAATAGGTTTTGATGCGTTATTGTGAACTGGAATGTTGTGATCACCTATGTCTACTTTCAATTGGGACCACATTTGTAGAACTATAATGACTACAATATAGAGCTGTTAGTGATGGTCTTAACCTTAAATTTATAATGACACAATCATATGAGTCAGTATTTTATCATCTATTTGGAACATAAGAGTGTCATGTATGTCATTTTTCATATGGATATCAGTTCGATAAATAGGGGTTGGATTGAGTTCCTTCAATTTAATGACATAAGGAGATTCTATAAACATAGGATGATGAATGAGGTGGTAACTTATCTTCGCATGCAATCATGTTCACTATTTTCGGGAGAGGCATTTGATGTTTTGGAATCATTTTAGTTCTTCATATTATACGTGGAAATTGAAAACTTCGACCATTTGAAGGTTGATACCACCTATAAATCTATATAATTTTATGTAGTTTCATCATAAAGATAATGATTGTGAATCATTATATATTTAGATATCAACTGAAAATACTTATGATGTTTTTATTTTGAGGGTAGAATGTTTTTCATTCCTTTCAATGGATTGACCATTGTACCGGTGATGTTGCAAGAGGTGGTTTTGAGGGAGTTTATTAGATCCCATTTTTGGTACCTCCTGGTGTGTAAAATTTGTTCTTGGTCCTTCAACATCAATTTTTTTATTATTGGTAATGAATCATTATATAAGTATGTTTGTCTCTTGATGCCTCATTTATCAGTACGTGAAGACCAATTACTATGTTCTAGTAGGTTTATCCAAACCCATATATGTTCTAGAGTGGATGTGGGATGGTGTCCTATTTCCATTGTGAAGGAGATATCAGGATAATCTAGATGACATTATTCTCTCAAGGTTTTTATAAATATAATCACTATGTCTACAAATATATTAGAAATTAAAGATAATAATTCAGTCAAGATAATGATATGACATTATAAGAAGTAGATAACATGGATTTATGATGATATATTTTAAAATGTTTTTTATATTGACTCTCTCTTCAATTACGAATTCGTGATAGGATTATAAGAGGCTATCAGTAGATATTTTTTGTTGATAATGATGTTTTATGCCTAGTAAAACTATAAAATAGAGATTACTTTTTAAGTTCTAGAGTGTATGTAATAGGCATTCAGGTTGGACATCTTCCAAAGAATGGATGTTCACCTACATTGGTAGAGTATTCATAAAACAAAATCTACCATCCCAGAATTATTAAGACACAATTCAAGGCCTTCTAATAAGAATCCATTTCAGTCACAAATTTGATGGATTGACCTAGGATATACTACACTCATAGGTCTAGCATTTGTTATAGTGATAATATTGAATGTTTAGTTCATCTATGAGAGGATGAGAAGTACGTAGATGAGTTAGAAGTCTAATATAGTCCGATGAAATAGGATTATGGTGTTAAAATATAGAGACCACATATTCATGACAGTATCAACTTGGTGTGGATTGTATATATTTTGATAAGGTATAAATTATACCAATTGTTCATTGGATCTTTCAAGGTACAAAGTAGGGTCTATAAGGTAGCATTCTGCTTGGCCCTCAATCCATAGATTGATAGGGTACATGATGTTGTCAATGATTTTTAGTTGTGGTGGTATGTGCAAGACCCATCAAATGTTATTTAATATGATGATATGTAAATTGAGGATATAGATAAATTTTTAGACTAATTATTAGATATCTATGATCAAAAAGAGAATATTATTTATTGGTGAGATATACCCTTGGTGTATGTTTCATGACAACATGAGAATCTTCAGGACATCACCAAAGAGTGGGATAAATAGATGCGAGCCCAATACCCGCATATTTTATAGAATGTCATTTACTTTTTGGTATGAAAATATTATAGATGGATATAATTTAATTACTATTTTTTTCTTATAATTTTTTTGAATATTTTATATAAATTTATTAAGTTAGTTTTTGAGTCACTATTAAATTCTAGAGTCTTTGGAGGCTCAGTTTTGATATAATAAAAATATTTTTTCACTCACGTACTATTTTATTAAATAATTGAATACATATATAATTGTTCCTTGGATATAAAATATTATACATAAATTAAATTCAAAATATGGGGTTTTTAATAGGTTTTATATAATCGTTTCATGCATCATGTGTTTGGATAAATTAAAGACATTGGAATATTTGTATTTTAATAAATAATGAAATTATTTTTTAATTTTAAAAATCAAATCCTTCAATATAAAAAATAAAATATGTTAAATACATGGGGTTATCCAGACAACCCTAGGGATTCAGAGAGGATCCATTGGAGGAGATTTATCATGTAAACATCAACAGATCATGCTTTGAAAATCGAGGTGCCAATGAAACTCGTGGATCTGACCAATGATAGCCATATAGAACCATAATTCTTTAGGGATTGATTTAATAGTCATGTAGGGAATTTTTTATATTTAATTTCCCATTTAAATATCAATTTAAATATAATAATTAATTCAAGTAACCAATTATATTTTTAGTCGATATTGCTATGACAATATGGATTTTGATTCCTATGCACTTGGAATTGATGTTATTTTGTATTCATTCTTCATTCTTCATTCTATGAAAAATCTATTGAGGTCGACCCAAATGATCCTTTAGGTTTATTCATATTGTTTTGTGTTGTTAATTTCATCCAAAAATGTATTCACCATCATCATCATTACTTTATTTGAAAGGAGATTTAATAAATACCAAGTAATCGATAATTACGTGTCTCTTATTCGGCACAATAGATTGATACCACGTGTTTGGGTTTGGGATTGATATCCCAATTAAGTTGATGATCTAAAAAATAATTTTTAGGAATATTTTAGGATAATTGGTAAATATTTTTTCATTATAGTAATGGTGTGAGGAGATTATACACAGTTCTCGAGTAAAATGGGTTTTTCGAATTTATCCATAGTTGATTAACAGATTCGATTAAACCTGATATTTTATTATTGTTGGTAGATTTGGTATAAAACTCAATGGTGGTAACAATTCAAGTTAAATATCCTTAATAACCAGTGGGGTTTTTAAAAAATTCACACTACACATCATGTATTCTAAATTATACATTGAGGGTGGGACACTGAATATTATGGTAGGGGTTTTATAGAAACAAGAATGACATGTCGTGTAGTGCCCATCACACACCATGCATCATATTCTTGGAAACTCTTAGTGTACCCATGGGGTACAGGGGATTGGACATGGATATGTATACAAGCATAGTAATTGTACATCAGCATTTACTTATAGTTAGACTTGAAAAGAGTATGTATACATGGATTAGTACAGAGGGTTGACTATAGTACATGGGCCTGGTCTGATGTATATTGAAATGAGCTGATGAACATGATAAGACTTAGTATATAAGATACACACCATATATTCCATGTACACATTGTGTTCCTTCTATTGGAAAACATAAGGCTCTTTATCTCCTTGGTGTGGAACTATTTATGTATAATATGTTCACATTGTCTGTCTCAAAGATGGTATAGTGAGGCATCATTAATAGAGAATCAGAATTGATCACCCATATAGAATTAGTCAATTATATATTTTATAATTATATATTTTATAAAACCTTCCATATGAACTGGGTTGTGATCCTATATAATTTGTTCCTCATTAATATGTAGGTATGTGGGAAATTTCATTACCAACACACACAAGTGTACAATCCCCCACTTAGAGTATTATTACAGATAGGTTCTGTTATACCCTAGAGACTATAGGTGAGATCTATTATACGTAAATAATGATATTATATGTTTCAATGGTTAATTATGATTGTAAATACCCAACAAGAATCACATTATTTATTTGTGGCATCAGGTTAATTAGGTTTATGGAGTGATTTCTCCAGTACGAGTTTTTCTATATAGTATTGAGCATAATCTTATGGAAAAAAGCATGTTTGAAGACACTTTTATACATGTTTTATATCTTGAGTATAACATGCTTATTTTTATTATGTCTTATATTATACTTAACATTCATTTTTTATTATGATATTACTAGTCTCGTGAACCATTTTGTTTTGTGATTTTTGGGTGTCCTACTAGTTACATTTATTCTAACCCCTACATTGGTTATTCCAGCACATCATGTTTCTTAGATAGATGACCATACATTTAATGGACCCCAAGTTGGACTATGAGTGTAGGATCATAGTGAGATACATATGCTATAGTTAATACTATGTGTTTCATTTTAAAACATTACCCTAATTTATTAATAAGTAATACTCCTTTATAATTTTAGTGATCTTGTATTTATCCCTTTATACATTCCAATAATTTTGTTATTCTCTGATTATGGGAAATAGATATATGTATGTATTTGGGAATAAATTGTATTTTTTTCTTCTATAATGAGTTTTTAAGTTGAATATATGTGAATCCATATAGTAAATTTATGCTAATTCCTCCCAAGTGTGTCATATTCCTTCTTGCCACATATCTCAAGCCCAAAACCTAATTGAGGAAGGCTTCTTATGTTATTGTTTTTTAATCTCAGGACATGTGGGACCAAGGCAGTTTGGTCATGAAAAAATATATTTTCCCATCATAAGATAATAAAAATAATATATTTGTTCTTTATTTATAATAATTTCAGGTCTAAATCCACTCCTCCATAACCCCACTGAACAATTAAGTTAGAGCGTATCCATTTTTGAGTTAGTGTGGCCACCTACTTGAAAAATGAATGGAACTTATGTCACTCATGATTATGATAAATTAATTAATATTATAATATCATATAAATAATTAAATAATTAAATAATTATTTTTCATAGTTTTATAAAGGATACAACAATATTTTAATCATTGATGAAGACAACACTCTTTGTAGATTGAAAATCACTGAAAATTTTTCATTATCGATTTCATCATCTAGTATAAAAAATAAAATTCTTAGGGATTGAAATTTACAGTTCATAAATAATTTTATGTTATCCACTATAGTAAGTATAATGAAATTGGAGTTATAAGCGTTGGAATTAGAACAAATTGTGAAATCAATACCATAAACTTACTAAAAATGGTCAATACTATAAACTACTAATATCATAAAATATGAAAATAATAAAAAATATATTTACAGATAATGTTAATAAATAAAAGTTATAAATTATTTTGTGTATTAATTTAGCTTACAAATTTTTCATTATGATATTTATAATTTTTATATGATAGAATAGATTGCATCCGAGTGAGAAGGGAAACAAGTTAAGGGTTTCTATCTCAACATCCCTTCATTGAGTCGTGTTTATGTTATATACCATGTTCATATTTGGATGGTTCTCTTTAAACCTCATATTAACTTTAATATAATAATTATATTATATTTATTTATATTAAATGTATAATTTCTTATTATAATTATCATGTTGTTTTGGTTCAAACGTTTTAAAATATATAAGAGGTTTTCATCACAATTTCACCTTATTGAGATACATTTTAAAGTTACATAAAACAATTATTATTTATATGGTGTATATACGTACCTAAAATGTATTTTATCATACTCCATGATTTAATCTATTCTATGTATAGTACCGTAGTAATTTTGACCATCCAATGGATTTAGATTAAATATTTACTAAAGACTTAGTTGTTTTTGTCTCACATTTTTATCCATTGAGACATGTTTAAGTCGTAAGCCATTATTCCATTAAAATGTTGTAAATAATACCCTATTTTGTTATTTATAATTATCAAATTATAATTATTTATATTCAATTATAAATTTAAATAGTATAATAATCCTAGTGTTTTGATTAAGAAGATACAAAGGATGTAAGAGGGTTTCATGACACACATATTTTCTTTTGGTCATAATCGCACTAAACTGTCTAGTATCATTAACTATTGATCTATAATAAAAAATATTTAATATCATATGTATCCCATATTCTATTATGAATAAATAAAATTTCACAGCAACGTCTCATTTTTCTGTTTTGTTAATGATTTTTTAAAATTTACCTTTTTATGAATGAATACTTTTACATTAAATATATTTTCTTCCATGTCAATATTTTTACATTTTAAATATATTATCCATTACAAATATTGAACAAACTTTTTTATATATAAAGATTTACATTTTCAAAAAAATTAAATTAAAAATTTCCTATAATAACTTTTTTTAATGTGTGTTTTTAAAATGTTTAATTTTTTCCATCAATTCACTAAAAAATTGGTTTTATCATCATCTTCATTTTTTCTTCTAAATACATTTATAACCTTTTCAAGGATCTATTATTAATGAATATTTTTAATTAGATAATATATTTCAATTTATTATTACTTCCTTTGGTAAATTTTTTTTCTTTTTCAATTCTTTAATATTAAATATTTATTTAAAATATAATGTTTTAAATGTATTTTCACATCCATTTTTAATGATTTTATGTCTTTTTCAAGTCGGTTTTATTAATGATTAATTTAAATGTGCATGTTATCAATGTATATTCACTTCTTTTTTTATAAAAATTATTTGCATTGAATTGTTATTTATTTAGGAAAATTTTAATTTATTTTTTTACAAAATTCTTTTATTCCCTACCCAAATAATGTTTTGAATTTCATATTAACTTAATTTTTTTAAAAGGATTGGTGAAAACATTTTCTTTTTCATAACATTTTACCTTCAAAGGATTATTATTAATGAAGTGATGTTTCAATCTGGATATAGATGTTATTTAATACCATCTCTCTTATAAAAGGTTATTTTTTAAGTGTTGTGATTTTTTGATTTCATGATATCTGATGTATTTTAAAGGATTAAGAAACCCATTATTATTCCATGGGGTTTCTATGAGATGTTGAATTTGGGTTTTTCTTTTAGAAAAATAATTATGTATTATAATATTGGAGGGATATATATCTCCCATCAAGGAAATTGGTAATGGATTATATCTTCTACGATATAAATTTTATGATGAAATTTTAGCAAGTAGTAAGGATCATATCTAGAGAGAATGAAGGTGTTTAATTGTAATCATAATTTTATATGTGAATAGATTGGAAGGAATATAGGATCATGATTTTAAGAAAAAATATCTTTACGATTGTTCTACATTATAATTTTTTTATGTTATGTTAGGTAACCATTTTTTTCATCACTTTTATTTCGTCCTCAGATATTTTTGATTATTGATATGTATTTTCGGAAAAAACACAATGTTTACACATTCTAAACATTATAGTCCTATTATTGCATTGAATTTAAAAATTTTATTATACTAATATATAGACTTATGATCCTTTATTAACATATTTATCCCATTATATTGTTCTCCTTGATGTTTATGATCTAAAACATTAAAATATGTTTCTTTCTTACTGAGCATCTGAGCCCCACAATTTCTTATGTTTCTGTCCCCTTTTTAAGGGATTATTATTCCATTTTCGATAAGTAGGAAAGGGTATATCAGAGAATTATTAATGAGATATTTAAACAATTTTTGTAAATTAATGTATTTATGTATCTAATATCCATGAAACTAATCCTTTAGATATTTTATTTTCGTGACTTATTATGAGATGCATTATTATAATTAAGAGAGTAATATATTATTTATGTCATGTTTATATTGGGTCACTTTAGGGAATATATATACACATAAATTTAAATTACTATATGATAATTATTTATTTAAAATCAAAAATTTTAATCAATACATAAATTTAATGAGATTGATAATGTTAATCATGCATCGATTAGAGTAATTTTGAGATGAAAAATAGTTACCCTATATTATTTCTTACGTTTAGAATATATGAAAATATTTTTTAAAAAATTATATATTATTTTATAAATTTTTCAAAAAAATGCAATCCTCTTATAATCATTATTATAATTTTTCATCATTGGTACATTAATTAGTTACAACATTTTTATATAGTTAGGTGTTAATAAATTTAATTTCATTTTCACATGCATAAATTTTTTGATATCATTACCCACAATTTGATACCATGTGCATTATTGAAATATAGTTTAATGTTAGTTAATATGTAAATAATATTTATTTAAAATGAAATTGTTTCATTCTATATGTTTTTTTGTTACATTATGTCAAAACTGAATTACTAATTACTTATTTTTTTAATTTTTTAATTGAATATGATAATTTAATAATATGTTATAATATTATTAAAATATTTTGAGGAACATATATCAATAATTATGTTAATAGTATATTATAATATTTTTCTTCATATTACCATATTCATTTGTATTATATTTTAATAGATTCTTAAATTAGGTGGCTAAACTAACCAAAACATGAAATCTCATTAACATGATTAGTGATTATGGTTAAATATGTGATTACATTGACATGATATTTATGTAACATTAGAATAGTGATAAATATTTATGATTTTATGATTTTAAACAATATTTTTTTATCATTGGATATGTAAATAAAATCATTAGGAAAAATAAAATTGATTCTCTATTGAAAAGATAATCTACACACATGGATGAGTAACAATCAATTTTTTTTAAATGTGGATTGAAATAAATAAAAAAAGGTTCTAAAAGTAATATAATAAAATATCATTATATTATTGATAATTATATGATAACATAATTATAGTGAAATATATATTATAATGACTAAGATAAAAAAACTTAAATAGAATGTATATAGTACTTATGTTGGAGACATGATTTCTTCATTCAATATCACATTAAATTGAAGGGATTTGGACAAATAAGAGTGATATAGAGATTTTTTTTGTAGTATAGGGACCAAATGAGAGTAATTTTTACAAATTTAAAGTATTAATTATATGTATAGGTGTTTTCTAGAAATTTTGTAAGTGATCCCCATTTATAAGAGTGAAAAAGAACTCTATGAAAAACCCTATATATTTTATTATTGAAAAAACACTATAATAGGGTCAATAGATACACATTTTTGAATTAATAGAGTGTGACATAATTTTACATCTATAAAGTAACAATAGAAATGATTTTTTCCATGTTTTAAACACGTCATAATCTTTTTTTAATTAATTTCTTATATGTTACTCTTAATTTTGAACAGGGTAACAAGTTTTTAACTGGGTGATTTTTTTATTAATCATATAAAATTACCCATAAAACAGTATTCTAAGGTTACGTTACATAATTAAATATATATTTATTTTATTTATATTTATAAATATTATAAAAATGATTATTGAATAAAAATTTAAAAATGGTGAAAATTGTTTTATTTTTGAAACACAATTTAGAAAAGATATATTACTAACCTTTTTAGTATATATTTCCATATAAATTGGTGTTATTATATTTATTTCAGATTTCTAAGATCATATTACATTAATAATAAAAGAAATTAGATTTAATTGGTTCTATTGAAATTCCTCTATATTAATAGAATAATATTTCTTTAAATAATTGTATTACTATTAGAATGATAATTAATAGTAATCCATATAATATAATTTTTATAACTGAAAATGATATAGGTCATAATAAATTGAATGAAAATTATTTTCTTAAATATAAGAATAATTTTATAAAATTAAATTTCAATATATATGAAAATTAATCATAATTTCATGACATAAATCATAGAAAACCCAAATTTTTTAAGATGTTAATTCTTAAAAAAATATTCATGATTATGAATAAAATATTAATTTTACTGATTCTAGTAATTGAATATCATAAATATTATATAAAATGTATGTATTTAACAGTAAAATAAAAAATTCCTTTTATTGTGTTATAATTAACAAAAAAATATTTTAAAATTTATTTCCTGAAAAACTATATATATATTCAAAATGGTGAGAATGATTTTATAAATTAAACATTTATTTAAAATGATATTTATGTGGAATAATATATAAATTTATAGGAAAATGCTTTGAAATTCTCCATGTTATATTAAATATATGATATTTACATAATCAATAATTTTAATTTTCACTTAAAAATCAATTATTTTTGAAAACAACCAAAAAAAATCATTTTTGAATTTTTTTTTTGAAGAAGTAAAAATTGAAATTTAATTTAACATATTTATATAATATTTTTTAAAATAAATTATATATTATAAAGAAATTTAATTTATTTAGAAGAAAATTTTCAATATAAACACACAATAATCATTTTCATTCTAAATGTAATAACAATTTATGGCCTAAAATATTAGATCATTTTATAACATGATTAATAAATTATTGATAGTTTATTTGTTAGTTTATTCTCATTGTACCATGTGAAAAAAATAAATAATATAGTATTAATTTTAATTGTCCAAAATACTATGTCATTATAATCACCTCACATAAGTTGAAAAAACATTCTAGAATAAATTATATTTTTTATGTTCTATTTTTCCAACCACAAACACTTATATGAAATGTTTAATATTTATTCAGGGGAATTTAACCTCATCTACTGTAGAATGCCCTTTATATAAACAATAGAACATAATTATTATAGTTCAAACTCTTTAATAACACAAAAATAACCTAACCAATTATAATATTAATATAAGAATTAAACTTTGTAATAAATTACAATTTTACATTGTAATGTACCTCCAACCTAAGCCACTAAATTGTTCATAGAATAGCAACCACAATTATACCATAGGAACACTTTCCCATATTCCATATTCTTTTGACAAGAATTGAGGAGTGAAATGTTTTTTGGTGGGGATATTATACACCATATATCAAAATATGAAGAAAAAAATATTATAAAAATATTCATCTATAAAATTATAAACTAGAAGATGAATTAGATAAAAATAGATATGATGTGAAAAATGAAATGTAGAGTGACCTACATAACAGTACTATTCAAATAAAGACTACCCACTTGTATTGTTATATATACATTGCTAATGAAATGAAAAAAAAAAAATATTTTGGATCCATGAAATCAATGAAACCACTGATATTTCATTCCCTATATACATGATTGATTATTCCAAATTAATTAAATTGATCTGTTAACCAACCTGATCTTATAACAATGTGATATTATTCTTTGGTACCAAAGTGTAATAGAAGCCCAAGAATATTGTGATTATAAAACATAGTAGGTAACAAACAAAATGGTTCCTTACTAACCAGTTCATGTAGTGATATTTTCATGTGAAATTCTTAGAATTAAAATATATAACATCAATACATTAAATAAAAAAGCCTTTATTGATACTTATTACTATGATCCTGATCAATAATTCATATTTCAGAAATCTCGTGGTTTCACTGAGCATGCCATGACAATCGAGTATCCCTAGAATCAGTTTTTCTCCAAATCCATTCCATCTCTATCCGATCACTACGAATACAGATTCCCATTCCCTGATAGTCATAAATCAAGTTCCAAATCCAGTTATGCTCCTATAACACCCTCCTAACTCTGGGGAATATGACTCAAAAATCCCTATATATAGAATTATTATAATAGGGTGACCATATCATGTCCTCATATATATAGTGATTATTCTAATGGCATCCCTATTAATAGATCCATATCCACGATATATCATTTAATCTTGACTATAAATCCACGTTATCCATTATCATATACTAAACCCCAAGTCTGTGGAAAATCTAACAAAAGTATAAAAAATTGTCTATTTTCTTTTCACCAATAAATATATCTACATTTGCATAGATTCACATCTAGAACCAACTCATTATAGGTTAATAATATCTCACCCAATAAAGGAATAATCTTATGTATAAAAAATTCATGGGATGAAAAGAAAACCATTACAATCATCATTATCTTAGACTAGTTCAGCATTCATGTTTATTTGGTTTCTAGGTTCCCCCTATAATATTCCCTACCCTAGGCCATATGAACATGCACTGGTTTTTCCTCACAATAAGAACCATTAGTTTCCCTCTAGTAAAAAATGGGATTCACTCCTCTTGTATTCATTAACCATAAACAAGGTCTCAGGTCAATACTAGAAACATATAGGATGATTCATCCCATATCATCATCAACAAAGTTGAACAGAATTATTTAATACATTATCTATTTCTCTATAAGAAATAGTAATGGGATGGAAAATTTCCTATATTTATCCTCAATGTCAATTAAAGTCGGTCCACTCACCCAATTTGGGCCCAGACTACCTCTGGTGTTCCCACTTATGTCTGGACACAATGGAAGTGGTATGATCTCCCAATCCAACATCATATTGATATCCATGAATAGTTCAAAAAAAATAAAGTAGTTCATAGAAGTCCTACATATCCTATTAACACTATTATACTCACTCCTATGTAGTATAAGGTTCAAAAGATCATTTATATTAACTTCAATGAGTCTTTTAGTCATTAGTCACCTATAATGAGGTTTGGAGGCCACTTGGTCGCATAAGGGTTCTGATCCTGGCCATCAATAGCTGATGAATCATGATAACACTCATGCTTGGTTACTGACCTTTGTCCCATGATCGTATAGAATATTCATTATAATTGAATATAAAAGTATTTTACAACATTTAAATTGAATTAAATAATTTACCATGAGGTTACTCACTCAATATGGAGATCATGCATATAATCTAAAACAAAAAAAATTATAAATCCAAAGGTCTAGTAAGAAATAACACATACATTTTATTAATCTTTTCAATTTGGAGGGAATGGCCATTTGTTCCTACCTAGTCTTACCCATGATATTTCATTTATAACATTATCTAACCAGGATCTTATACACATCTAGTTACCCTAACTAATTCCAAACATACATAATAAATTGATTATCAATTTAACCAAAAATTAATTACATTATAACTAATTATTCATAATGACAAACAACTCATCAGGTCATCACGGCACACAAAAACAACATTTAAAAACCCATTAAGAGGTCTAAAGGGTACACTTTACAACATTCTAGAGATAATTCATATTTTTTTGATGAATCAATTACTAATATTTTTATTTCATTCCAAAATCATATTAAATCACTATGGTGGGATACCTCAATGAAATTGTGGATGATGTTGCAGAGATGTACCCCTATGACAACCAATTCATATTCACAGTTAAATACACCCAACAAGTTTCCAATTCCACAATTTTTAGTGTAAAAATAACCAAAATTCATATTAGGATAAAAATAAAATTAATAACATAATAGGATAATACAAAGGGAGTCTAGTATATGTATAAGGCTTCAGAATTTAACCTTACTTAATATTGAATTAAATGAATAATTCGCATTGAGGATCTTTTTTAGGTTTAGAGTTTTGTAGAATTAGGACATAACTATTACATCTCAAAAGATTACAAAGTAGACAGTTCTACTAAGATTCCATAAAAAAACTCTTAAAAAAACATGTCTAGTTCCATGTTTTAGATAGCATGAATTTCCCTTGATCCCGTCCTTGACCCTATTCCACATTAAGTCCTGTGAAAAACATTTCAAAAAACTTGGGGTTAGCATAAAAATCTCAGTAAGGGATACACAATGAATGAAAACTGTTAGTCTTTTAAACCAACAAGTAAACCATGAATACTTTATCAAAGTAATACTATTCACCTTTATGAAGTAGTAAAAACACTTCACTGAATAAAAGATCATTACTTACCCTTTTGTAACCAAAAGGTTACCATAAAACACATATAAAGATCACATAACATATAAAGGTAACTTGGGGCATAAATATACATAAATGGAAGAACCATACGGTTGACTTCCACACATATCACTTAATGGAATAGCCATACGACCGACTTCCATACCCAATGCATTGGAGGTTATAACGTAACCACCCATCCTGGTATTCCCGACACCACCATTCATATTGTTTATAATGTAACCACCCTTCAAATGTCCAAGTACCAATATAAAATCATAAGATGTAAAAAAAATATAATGGAAAGAAAACATTTCAACACTTTGATCACAATATATCACTTAAATATATTGACATAACAAATCCATTATAAAAACCATTTTCAATACAAAAATACATAAATGAGTATATGATATTTATTTCATTTTAAAAACATTGCGACTTGTTGAGAAATCCAAAGACCAAATAATACTCGCGACGGCAGAAAACGTCATTGTCACCGCGTAAGTTAAAAGAAACATTCCTTTTTGTCATTTAGTAAAATGATTCGTAGAAAAAGATTACTTTGGTATAAAAGTAAACTTCAAAGGGGTTTATACATCGTATAAAAGAAATTTGTGTATAAAACGAAACATGCCTTAATGAAAAGAGATTGAGACGAATTCTCTTACCTCGTGTCCGATGTGACCCGATTGCTCTTTAATCTCATGAATAATAAACTATTGTTAATTTATACTTGCTTAAGAAACATTTTCAAGCTTAATATTCCTTTTATATCAATTATTTCAATGTTATATGCATTATGTAATCATTTATGTTAATAATGTGTGTTTTGCCGATATTTGGTTCTT
This sequence comes from Viscum album, assembly GCA_963277665.1. Taxonomy (NCBI): domain Eukaryota; kingdom Viridiplantae; phylum Streptophyta; class Magnoliopsida; order Santalales; family Viscaceae; genus Viscum; species Viscum album. Next base: position 913,122,266 of record OY728148.1, read on the forward strand.
AAGTCGAAAGTGGACTTCTTACAATTACATGTTGTTCGTGTGGTCAAAGGTTCATTATATCCAGAATGATATTCATGATTTGGATATCATATATATCATATATATCTAAAATATACGTGTATTTATAATATTACATAATCATTTAGAGGTAAGAAATGAAATGCACCGTTCATAGAGACGGTAAGTCGTACGTACTCATGAACGCTACCTTCATTTCTATGTCATATTAATGGAATTAAAACTAAATGAGAGATATGTATATTTTAATTCCATAATTATAGTAATCATTTACATGTAACAGAAATCATATATATTCATTATATATATGTACTTATAATAGTACATAACATTTGGGGATAAGAAATGAAATGCACCGTTCATGGAGACGGTAAGCCATATGTACGCATGGACCCTACATTCATTTATATCTCATACTATAATGGAATGAAATAATAATGATATAAAGGTATATTATAATTCCAGTATAACATCATATATAATAACTTTAAATACATCCTTTATACGTCCCACATATGGCATTAACGAATCAAATTACTTTGAGGGGGCGGTAGTCTGCACTTCCTAAAATGATGATATCGCGTATATCCATATGGGAATCCATAAAGGTATGCCATAAATGAAAAATACAGATGCTTAAGGAAAACATAAACATATTATATATCATATATAAATATAGTGACATCTTAATGGCCACCTTTGAAGGTGTCAGAATAATATTGAACAATTATCGTTTCGTGAGGCAGAAATTCACCATCCACAGAAACAGTATGTTCTTTAACCATTAGATGTATGTTTGTGTAAGTGTAGATCAAATTATTCTTATAACAACATCCTAGTATATTGAATATACTGGAGGTGTTACAAAATAAATGAATAAAAAGAGTTTAGGGGGTTCGAGAAGCAAAATAAAACAAAAGAACACAAGTGAAGACATTACCATAAAATTGGGTAACTCTCTTTGATTTGAGCTCAATGGATTCCGTGGGAAAACATCTGCCGAATGTGAGGATTCTATGAGTGAGAGAGGGATGTGGAGAGATGAAAAGAGTAGATCTTTGCTGAACCAAAGTCTTGAGAGGTGTGGGTACGGAGGTAGAGGTGGGGGGATTTTATAAGAGGAGAGGAGGGGCACTCTTGGAATGTTAAGATAAGATACTTTATAATATAATGATTTTCGGATAAAAAGGTTCCCACAATTATATATTTAGAGGATAAGGTGATAAGGGTTCTAAATCCACACATCCAATAGGTTTTTGACATGTTTAGGTCCTATATTTTACATTATCTTTTCATTTTATTTAAATCTTTAAATAATGAGGTAATCGCTACATCGTCATGGTGTAAAAAATAATTAAATTAATTTAATGTATGAAAATTATAAAAAAAATATTATGATGTAGGAAATATTATTAAATTTCTAATGAATATTTATAGTAAAAAATATTACTTGTATAACCCCATTTAAAAATTGTTTTAGTAAAACAACTCATGTTTGTGATATTTTTATTTAAACTTTAAATAAAAAGATATTAATGTCATTTTCCTACCAAAGTGGCTCCATGGGGTCCCCAAGTTGACCCATGGATTTTCGTGGTCTTACATGACACATCCAATAAGTGTAGGACATGTTTCTAGGTCATTTCATATTATTAAATCATTACTTTTACCTTTAACTTCACTAATTACCTCTAATCGCAATTACTAAACATAAAAGTTACTAGTCACCATAAAATTATTTTAATCCCATTGAACCACATTTTAATTATTAATGAAAAACATGTATGTCTGATTTCTGAAATTCAAAACACAGAAGTGGTAAAGTTTCATTTAGATGAAAAATAAGTTATTTAAGTACCACTTATTGGTTTCATTATTCATCAAAAATTGATGTTTTTCAGAAATATACCAAAACTAAACCGAAGTTATATTTGATATTCTGAATACAAAAATTATGTCTATTTTACAAAATTAAAAACATATAAGTTGTATTAATTAATTTAATAATTAATTCCCGCTATCAAAACAAATAGCGTGTTTTTATGAAACAAAAAGTATCAAAAGATTGACAGTGATTTAAGTCTGATTTCAAAGTGAAATTAATTCCAACAACAACAATGGGATTAAATGGTAAAATTATATTATAATTTCACTTTAAAACAAAATCAAAATATAATCTAATCATATAAATAAATTAGATTTATAATATGTTTTGAATTAAAATACAACATTTTCACTACTCATTAAAAAAATGAACTTTATCGGAAAAATACAAAAAATTTACACAAAGTAAATTTTGATAACCCGATTCTAAAGAATAGTTTTATTTTCTCCAATAGAAAGTATAAGAGTGACAAAAACTATATTTAATAAAGGTTCACCATTAAAATGCGATAAGTCGACCTTTAGTGAAAATTAGAGTATATGTGCCTAAAATTGAATTCTTTTCATATTTTAAGCCTTTATCCTTTATTGGATAAATGTAAAAACATTTAACAAACATATATATTTAGATTTTAGTTATTTCTATTCATTCGTGCCAATAAAACGGCTACATGTTAACTACCATTTAAAATAATATTATTATATTACTAGTGTGTAACGTATGTTTTCAAAGAAACTCATTTTTGCGTATCGAGTAGGCTATCGAACATAGCAACCCCTTTAATGTAAAATTAATATTTAATTATCAAATATTAATAAATACCAAAATGTATTATTCTTTAATTACCTGGGTTGTTACATCCTTCCCCCATTGGGGAATTGAGTCCTCAAAATTTTATTCACTTATCAAAATAAGTGGGGGTATTTATCCCTCATAGAATATTCAGATTTCCATGTTGACTCTTCAACCATATGGTTTTTCCACAAAACCTTTACCTGGTGAATTACCTTATTTCGCAACACATTCTCTCTTCGGTCAAGAATATGGACTGGTTGTTCTTCATAAGAGATATTTTCTTCCAACTAAACTACCTCTAGGCTCAAAACATGAGATGGATCTGGCATATACTTTCTCAACATCGAAACATGAAAAAAATTGTGTACCTGAGATAAACTCGGAGGTACTTCCACATTGTATACAACTGATCCAACTCTCTCCAATATTTCATATGGTCTAATGAAACTTGGACTCGGCTTTCCTTTCATACGAAATCGTATCACACTTTTCCACAGTGAAAATTTGAGAAAACATGATCACCTACCTCGAAAGATAGATCTTTCCTCTGGTTATCCGCATAACTTTTCTGTCTGCTATGAGATGTTCTCATGTGTTTTTGAATCAAATTAACTTTTTCTGCCATATCATCTACCAATTCTGGTCCCATTATCTTCCATTCACCCAATTCATCCCAAAAAGATGTAGTTCGACACCACTTCACATATAATTCCTCAAATGGTGCCATCTGTATACTGGAATGAAAACTGTTATTATAAGAAAATTCAACCAAAGAAAGATGTTGGTTCCAACTTCCCTGATATTTCATCGAGCAAGCTCATAGCATATACTCCATGGTCGGAATTGTTCGTTCTGACTGCCTATCTGATTGCGGTTGAAAAGATGTACTAAAATTAAATTCAGTACCCAATGACTTCTGAAGGCCTTTCCAAAAGATAAAAGTAAACCTGGGATCACGATCAGATACAATGGAGAAGGGAACTCCATGAAACCTGACTATCTCTTTAATATACAATCGAGAATGTTGATCTAGAAAGAATCTATCTCCAATAGGAAGGAAATGATCAGATTTAGTCAAGCGATCAACAATATCCTAGATTGCATTATTACCTAGAGATGTCCTCGATAATCCCACAACAAAGTCCATGGATACATTTTCCCATTTCCACTCTGGCACCGGTAAAGGCTGAAGCGTCCTTTTTGGTAATTGCTGCTCTGCTTTAACCTACTGACAAGTCAAACACTTCATAGTAAAATCAGCAATATCCCTTTTCATTCCGTCCCCCCAGTATTACTCCTGAAGATCTCTATACATCTCAGTACTTCCTGGATGAACTGAGAACGAAGAACTATGAGCTTCACATAACAACTCTCTTTTCAACTGTGAATCACAAGGGACACACAATATCTTCCCAAAACTCAAAACACAATCATTATCAATGTGGAATTCAGACAACTACCCTTCTGAACCAGCTCTACCTTTTTCTTCAATTCACTGTCTTTCTTCTGTGCTTGCTGGATTCTATCTGACAGAGAAGATTTCCCTGAAACATGAAACAAAACAGAAGAACAACCTGCACAAGAAACTTCCATGCCAAAGTTCATCAAATCAATAACCAAAGGATGTCATTCCAAACGTAGCATGGTTAATGAATCATTACTTTTTCGACTCAAAGCATCGACCACTTTATTTTCTTCTCCCATATGGTAATGAATTGTATAATCATAATCCTTGATTAATTCCAGCCATCTCCTTCGTCTCATGTTCAATTCATTCTGAGTGAATATATACTTCAAACTATTGTGATCAATATATATTTCATAATTTACTCCATACAAATTATGCCTCAAAATTTTTAAAGCGAAAACAACAGCAGATAATTCCAAATCATGTGTAGGGTAATTTACCTCATGAGTTTTCAATTGATGTGAAGCATATGCAATTACCTGATCATTCTGCGTAAGGACACAGCCAAGTCCCTTCAACAAAGCATCACTGTATATAACAAACTCACCATTCCTAGAAGGAAGTGCCAAAATTGGAGCATTCACCAATCTTCTTTTCAACTCCTGAAAACAATCATCACATTCTTTTGACTAGATAAACATAACACCCTTCCGAGTTAGCTTTGTCTTTGGATTAGATAACCGTGAAAAATTTTCAACAATCATTCGGTACTAACCTGCAAAACCAAGGAAACTACGGATCTCAGTTACATTTGTGGGTCATGGCCATTCTTCAAAAACTTTTTTTAGCAAGATCAATAGTTATGCCATCTTTTGAAACAATGTGACCAAGGAATGAAATTTTTTGCAACCAAAACTCACACTTGCTGAATTTCCCATACAATTTCTTTTCTTTCATGGTTTTCAAAATAACCCTTAAATGACATTCATTCTCCTCTTTACTTTTAGAAAACACCAAAAAATCATTGATGAAAACAACCACAAACATATCCAAGAACTCATGAAAAATTATATTCATAAGGTCCATGAATTCAGTAGGTGCATTTGTTAACCCGAAAGGAATAAATACAAATTCATAATGGCCATATCTAGTACAAAACACAGTCTTCAGAACATTTGCTTCTTTTACTTTCAACTGATGGAACCTCGATTTCAAGTCAATCTTCGAAAAATACTGAGCTCCCTGGAGCTGATCAAACAAATCATCGATATGAGGAAAATGATATTTGTTCTTAACAGTAATTTTATTTAAGGCTCTATAATCAATGAAAAGTCTCATTGAGCCATATTTCTTTTTATCAAACATGATAGGAGCACCCCATGGTGACGTACTAGGTCGAATTAAACCATTATCTAATAAATCATGCAATTGTTTCTTTAACTCTAAAAGTTCATCTTGAGCCATTCGATAAGGGGGTTTTGAAATTGTCTTAGAATCAGGAACTAACTCAACAGTAAATTCAACTTCCCAATCATGAATAATACCAGGAAACTCATCAGGAAATAAAACAAGATATCATTTAACACGGGCACATCATTAATCTAAACAGTTCCTTTATTTTCAACAATATGTGCAAGGTAACATTCATTTCCATCTTTTACTAGTTTCTCAACTTCCTGATATGTTATCAAAACCAAGGGTTCATTCTTGTACACAAACTGAAAATCTTTATGAAAAGAAACCATTTTAGCTATGCAGTCAATTTTAGCATAATAAACAGAAAGCCAATCCATGCCCAAAATAACATCAAACTCTACTAGAGGAAAAACAATAAGGTTTGCTGGTATATTCCTTCCACACACAAGGATAGGAATGTTCTTATAATTTCATTTTGTCTCAACATTACCTCTGGGTGTTTTTACCATACGTTCAGGATTCATATCTGGAGATGGAATTTCCAATTTACTAGAAAACTTCTCATAAATGAAAGAATGTGTAGACCCTGAATCAAAAAACACATTGGCATAATCTGAACAAACAAACAGTGTACCTGATACTAATTCATTCGACCACCCAACATCTGATGAAGTAGTTGCAAAGGATTACACCACCCCTTTCTGCTTGTAGTCTGTATGATTTCCCCCAATTGAGTTCTTATTTAGACACTCATTTCTATAATGACCCATTTCATTACACATAAAACATCTTACTCCTGGATTTTCATTTCCTTCTTGATCATCTTCCTTACAGTTACGAGAAATATGACCTGACTTACCACACTGAAAGCACTTTCCAGACTTGGATAAATATTCTCCAGGATTCATTTTACCACACTTCTCACATGATGGATATTTGGTTTTCTTACCTCCTTTCTTCTTTGATGAATTCTTCCCATTTTCCTGCCAACTGGACCTCTTATTCTGTCATTTTTCAAAGAACACCTGATCATCAACAAACTCCATTTCCACCTTCTTCGCACATCAAACAAGTTTTTCATAACTTTTGAACTCAAGATAAGCTAATTCCCTTCAATACCTTGGATTTAACCCTGAGTAAAAATGGTTAATTTTCTATCAAGATCTCATATGATGTTTGGAGCATACCTTGCTAGTCGAGTGAACTTTGCTTCAAAAGAAGCCACAAAGTCATCCTCCATCCTCAATTCTAGAAATTGTTTTTCTATCCTAAGACTAACCAACTTAGGAAAGTATTTCTCAAGAAACATACCTTTGAATTAGTCCTAGTAAAGATCATAAATCTCATCACTATCCCTGATATTTTTCACCATCGACCACCACTGATCACCTTCACCATCAAAACGGTAAACAACAAGACTAACCTTTTGATGTTCTGAACACCCCATGACATCAAAAATCTTTTCCAGTTCTTTAATCCACCCTTAAACTAGCACGAGGTTAGATGATCCTCTGAATAATGGGGGATGTTGCCTCATGAAATGTTCCACCACTGACATGTCCCTCTGTAGTTGATCTGGCTGATCTTGTGCAGGGATACCACCACCATTTATAGCCTGATTCAATTGTTCCATCACTATAAAAAACTGTTCAGTTCCAATTCCGACCATCTTAGGTTGCTGATTTGGAAGGATGCCTTCCTGTTGATGTCATCCCAACATAGCTGTTTTGTTTCCTCTACGGAAAACCATTCTGAACACAGAAATATATTAGGCTAAGAAACATGGTAATCTTCAAATGCTATATCATTTCAATCATACCATAAATTAACTTATAATTTACCACTTTTCTAACTCCTAATGTTGTCTAAACCGACTTTTGATACCAACTATAAGGACGCAAACTTTATCCTTACTTTATATTGAATTAAATGAATAATTCACATTGAGGATATTTTCAGGTTTAGAGTTTTAGATAATTAGGACATAACAATTACATCTCAAAAGATTACAATGTAGACACTTCTACTAAGTTTCCAAAAAATAAAAACTCTTAAAAAGAAACATGTCTAGTTCCATGTTTTAGATAGCATGAATTTCATTTGATCCCATCCTTGACCCTATTCCCCATTAAGTCATGTGAAAAACATTTCAAAAAACATGGGGTGAGAATAAATAGATCAGTAAGGGATACAAGATGAATGAAAACTATTAGTTTTTCAAAAAAACAAGTAAACCATGTATACTTTATCAATGTAATACTTATCTCCTTTATGAATTAGAAAAAACTCTTCACTAAATAAAATATCATTACTTATCCTTTTGTAACAAAAAGGTTACCATAAAACCCATATAAAGATCACATAACATATAAAGGTAACTTGGGACATAAACATACTTAAATGGAATAACCATACGGTCGACTTCCACACATATAACTTAATTGAATAGCCATACAGCTGACTTCCATACCCAATGGATTGGAGGTTATAACGTAAACACCCATCCTGGTATTCATGGCACCACCCGTCATATGGATTATCAGGTAACCGCCCATCAAATTTCCATGTACCATTATATAATCATAAGACATAAAACAAATATAATTGAAAGAAAACATTTCCATACTTTGATCAAAATATATCACTTAAATATCTTGACATAACAAATCCATTATAAAAAAAAATTTCAATAACAAAATACATAAAAGATTATATGGTATTTATTTCATTTGAAAAACATTATGGCTTGTTGAGGAATCCAACGACCAAATAATACTCGTGGCGGCGGAAAAGGTCGTTGTCACCGAGTACATTAAAAGAAACATTCCTTTTTGTCGTTTAGTAAAACGCTTCGTAGAAAGAGATTCCTTTTGTATAAAAGTAAATGTCAAAGGGGTTTATACACTGTATAAATGAAAGTTGTGTATAAAACGAAACATTCCTTAATGAAAAGAGATTGAGACGAAGTCCCTCACATCGTTTTCGATGTGACTCGATTTCTCTTTACACTCCTGAATAATAAACTAGTGTTAATTTATACTTACATAAGAAAATTTTTCAACCTTACTATTCATTTTATATCAATTATTTCCATGTTATAAGTATTATGTAATAATTTATGTTAATAATGTTTGTTTTGTCGATATTTGGTTCTTATGTCGAAAGTGGACTTCTTACAATTACATGTTGTTCGTGTGGTCAAAGGTTCATTATATCCAGAATGATATTCATGATTTGGATATCATATACATCATATATATCCAGAATATACATGTATTTATAATATTACATAATCATTTAGAGGTAAGAAATGAAATGCACCGTTCATGGAGACGGTAAGCCGTACGTACGCATGAACACTACTTTCATTTCTATGTCATATTAATAGAAATAGAACTAAATGTGAGATATGTATATTTTAATTCCAGAATTATATTAATAATTTATATGTAACATACATCATATATATCCATTATATATATGTACTTATAATAGTACATTACATTTGTGGATAAGAAATGAAATGCATCGTTCATGGAGACGGTAAGTCGTACGTACGCATGAACGCTACATTCATTTCTATCTCATAGTTTAATGGAATGAAATAATAATTATATAGAGGTATATTATAATTCCATTATAACACCATATATAATAACTGTATATCTATATGTTCCACTTATGGCATTAACCAATCAAATCACTTTGAGGGTGCGATAGTCCGCACTTCCTAAAATGAAGATATCGCGTATACCCATAATGGAAGCCATAAAGGTATTCCATAAAATAAAAATACAGAAGATTATAGAAAACATAAACATATTATATATCATATATAAATATAGTGACATCTTAATGGCCACCTTTGAAGGTGTTATAAGAATAATGAATAATCATCGTTTCGTGAGGCATAAATTCACTGTCCACAGAAACAGAATGTTCATTAACAATTAGATGTATGGTTGTGTAAGTGTAGCTCGAATGATTCTTATAACAAAATCCTAGTATATTGAAGATACTGAAATTTTTAAAAAAGAAATTAATATAAGGTGTTTTTGGCGTTGGAGAAGAAAAATAAAAAAAAAGAACACAAGTGAACACATTACCTTAAAATGGAGTAACTCTCTTTTATTTGAGCTCAAAGGCATCCATGGGAAGACTTCGGCACAAAGTGAGGCTTCTAGGAGTAATATAGGGATGTGGAGAGACAAAAAAACAGAACTTGTCCAAACCAAAGGCTTGAGAGGTGTGGGTAAAGAGGTAGAGGTGGGGGCCTTTTATAAGAGGAGAGGAGGGGCACTCTTGGAATGTTAAGAAAAGTTACTTTATTATAAAATTATTTTCTAATAAAAAGGGTCCAACAATTATATATTTAGAGGATAAGGTGATAAGAGTTAGAAATAAACCCACCCAATAGATTTTTGACATGTTTAGGTCTTATATTTTACATTATCTTTTTATTTTATTTAAATCGTTAAATAATGAGGTAATCACTGCATCATCATGGGGTCATAAATAATTTAATTTATTTAATGTCTAAAAATTATAAAAAAACTTTTATGATGTAGGAAATATTTTTAGATTTCTAATTAATATTTATAGTCAAAAATCTTACTTGTATAACCCCATTTAAAAATAGTTTTAGTAAAACAACTCATGTTTGTGACATTTTTATTTTAACTTTAAATAAAAAGATATTAATGTCATTTTCCTACCAATGTGGCTCCATGGGGTCCCCAAGTTGACCCATGGATTATCTTGGTCGGACATGACACATCCAATAAGGGTAGGACATGCGTATAGGACATTTCATATTATTAAAACATTACTTTTACCGTAAACTACACTAATAACCTCTAATCGCAATTAATAAACATAAAACTTACTATTCTCCAAAAAATTATTTTAATCCCATTGAAACACATTTTACTTATTAATGAAAACCATGTTTGTCGGATTTTAGAAATTCAAAACACAGAAGTGGTAATGTTTCATTTAAATGAAAAATCAGTTTTTTAAGTACCACTTAGTGGTTTCACTATTCATCAAAAATTGACGTTTTTCAGAAAAATACCAGAACAGCACCGTAAGATATATTTGATATTAAGAATTCAAAAATTATGTCTATTTTAAAAACTTAAAAGCATATAATTTGCATTAATTAATTTAATAATTAATTCCCGCTGTCAAAACAAATAGCGTGTTTTTATGAAACAAAAAGTTTCAAAAGATTGACACTATTTTAAGTCCGATTTCAAAGTGAAATTAATTCCAACGACAAAAATTCGATTAAATAGTAAAAATATATTATAATTTCACATTAAAACCAATTTAAAAGATAATTTAATCATAAAAATAAATTAGTTTATAAAGATGTTTTGAATTAAAAAACAACATTTTTCACTATTCATTAAAAAATGAACTTTAACAGAAAAATGCCAAAAAATTACACAATGTAAATTTTGATGTCCCGATTCTAAAGGAAATTTTTATTTGGTCCAATAGAAAGTATAAGAGTGACCAAAACTATATTTGAATAAGGTTCTCCATGAAAAGGCGATAAGTCGACCTTTAGTGAAAATTAGAGTATATATGCGTTAAATTAAATTATTTTCGTATTTTAAGCATTTAACATTTATTTGATAAATATAATAACATTTAACAATGATATATAATCATATTTTAGTTATTTCTATTCATTCCCACCAATATAAAGGCTACATGTTAACTACCATTTAAAATAATATTATTATATTACTAGTGTGCAACGTAAGTTTTCAAGGAAACTCATTGTTGCGTATCGAGTACACTATCGAACATAGCAACCTATTTAATGTAAAATTAATATTTAATTCGCAAATATTAATAAATATGAAAATGTATCATTCTTTATTTACCTGGGATGTTACAATATGGGCTATCATACCTCAATAATGCCAATAAAACAAAACAATACAACCCAGAATATATGTGTAGTAAAAGATAGAGATGGGATCACACCCCCTGCCACATGCATTGTTAGAGGGACAAAGGAGGTTGTTTCCCTATCAATAAACTTAGGGGTGGTAGTTTTACCATATAAAATTCCTATAGGAAAGCTGGTGGAGGACACAAAATTGCCAATAGTTTCTATAAATGGCTACTTCCATTGCATAAAACCTCGGGATTGCTAGAGGAACTACTGCATCATTGGCTATATAAGCCATATGGATTCTCTAAAGATAAATTTGAGCCACCAAAAATGAAACCTTAGACTCAAAAAATATAAACTACCACCTAGTAAGTGTTCCAAACCTAATAATTCATTTATAAATCATTTTTATCAAAATTACTGACTACATGTTTGAAAATTCAATTTCCCAATGATATTCAATCGTCCCTAAATAAATTTTATTTCAAAACCTCTAGGGGATATTACTTATCTTCCTCAAGAAATATAGATTGGCATCCAACAAAACATCTCAACCATCCACGATCATGAATTCCCACTCAAACGGTCATATCCTACCTTTGAACATCCAATATGCTTCCATAGACCCACATTGAATATAAAACACTTAAAACATTGAAAATTTATCCTATACTCTTAATCAACACTAGAACGTCTGGACGACACTTACCTAATCCCATTATACATAAGAAATGCCCACATAGTAAGCCATTTGTCTGTTTGACCTATAGTGTTCCCAATTATAGGTATTATCATAAACCATCTAATTCAATTAGTTAATTCCAATACTGTTAGAATTAAATACAAAACTATGGTGTTGGAGTTAAAATGATGTGACAATAATGGTTTCCTACTAACCATACTCAAGATCACATTTTAGTTATACACCTAGTTCTTAATTCTGAAATAAAAAATTTTAAACACAACGGACTGGTACCCTATCTTGGTTTCATTATTTTTTCCTTTAAGAAACCTCGTAAAATCATAAAATGTATATTAATTTTCATTATGATGTAAAAAATAATATTAATTATCACTACCTCCAATAATACACTAATACACAATGAAACCCACCACTAGTTTATTTTTTTTAAAAATATGGACTTATCCATCGATGAGTTTTCAAAACCTGATACTGATATACTCATGCCTTAAGGAATTCCATGATCATTAAAATATTCTCAATGAATTCTACATTGAAACTCTGGTGACATTAAATTGGAAAAACAACTATTTTTCAATTTTTTCACTATTCAACAACATGGTCATGAGTGTCACTCTAATCCGACAACTACTTTGATTTCTATAAACAACCTCGTAGCCAACACACATGATAATATTCCACTAGAATATATATAGAAACATGTAACTATAATTATATGAGTAAAATAGTAATATTATGATCCTTTTTGTCACCATTATCTGAATAGAAAAAAAGGTTAAGAAACTAGTCCCACTCCCACTACTATTCCCTTTTGGGGGTCATAATCCAATGGTTGACAATCCAATCCCCAGCTTAGGAGAATTATTTTAATTTTAATACTAAAAAAATATCTTGATCACCCCAAACTAGGATTTTTTCACTATTAAACATGACCACTTATTTTTCAATACATTTTCATTGCTAATAAAAAACACAATGTCCTTTATTACTCATTCACATCCTATAAAAATTTACATCCCATCACATTATATCTATTAATAAAATACATCACCAAACATAACATATTAACTAGGATATATAGAAAAAAAATGTGATACTATGCATAATCCATTATCCCCAAATTCTTGAAAACACTTTTTTTAACAGCCCCTTAAACTTTTTATCCTCAATAATGCATATTAAGTTACACCTTCTTGTCGAGCCTTCAAAAAAACCCAATATTTTTTTAATATTCCAATTCCTATGGTTGAAAATTTAGATTTGGTATCTGATACCTAGGACATCATGTCCATATGATACTAACATAACATTATCAACCCTCATCTTATATAAAACAACTCATAGATTCCAAAAAATATTGGTTTCACACATAACTATCATTCGTTACCACTATCATACTTATAAATAATGAGTGTAGTATCACATATCAATTGATCTATCACCTAAATCAGGTTCCCTTGTATTATATATCTACAATACCAAGATAATTATGATAGATGTAATTGCAGTCTTTAGATGATATGATCTCCCATTGAACCCCTCTTCAAAATTACACACCTTACCTGTTCTATGATTAATCCAATGATCATCTCCTCACAACTTCGTTCCAAAACCATTGGTTTCTTTCTCTGTCTTTGGCATGTCAATATCATCCACATAACTAGTCACTACTAGATATGATTCCAATCATGTATGTTCTCTAGTGCTCTGAAAGAGATAATAAAATCAAATCCAGATAAATCGGTCTATATATCACAACCATCCTACCCTAGAAACGACACATTGATCATTAAATCATAAAAATAGAATATTTTCATCACAAAAAACCCAAGTACCTCATAAAAATAGGCATATACCCCAAATAACCCCTATTTATTCCTTTCACTAATGAAAATTATACCCCTGAGAAATCCCCTCAAATTGTATCCATTGGTCATAACACACACTGAACAACTTGGATACATTATGAAATTAATGTTAAATAGGTATCCTACATAGAATACCATTTAATATTCTTTTGATTAATTTCTCATGGGATGTCAAACACACTCATTTATAAAAACCCCTAGCCATTATCAGTCCTAGAAACCAACTCATGGGTTTTCAAAGAAAATGACATCACATGCTAACCACCGAAAAGAACTAAGGAACCCACCCTCTATGAGAATATATACCTAATGCAATGCCTAGGGGGATTGACACTAACTAGTTTACTCTGGAAACATGTACCATTAAATCCCAAGATGATATATTTCTCATGAACAATAGTCAAATCGTTAGGTTATATTGAGTACCATTCTAATATATGTAGGAGACACAGTATATATGTTGATACTGTATCTTCAAATAATTGAATCGAAAGGAAAACACCCACAAAAGGGGGTCATCATTATGCATAAAATTTTTATCTAACACACCATGGACACCATACATGTTTTTCATGTAGACTATGTCAACATTATCATTATGAAACATATCACTATAGATCCATATAACATTACATCCAAATAAAATATATATGCATGTTTTCCAAATTGATTATAATTCCTCTAGTACATATAATGGAAAACAATAAATGATAATATTATAACACTTTTAACAACTAATAATTTTTCCTCAGTGAATCAACACACTAAATGTTCTAAATTTCGTTTAATTTCAACAAGCTTGGAATGATTCAAGGTACAAATCTTACCATCAAAGGCCAAGATCCATACCCAAATACATGTAATATTTTCAATGGGATTATACCGATAATCCCTAAATCACAAATCATAAAACTAAAACCACATGTGTTATAATGAAAGACAAATTAATATATAAACCAATCATCGGAAACCAAAACAAAAAAATCCCATATCTGTTAAACAAGACTAACAACTATATCCTGTGTTCTTGATTAACCTTCTCAACTTCTGACACATTCACAGAAACATTCTTAAATATCCATTCAACAAAATATAAAATTATTAATATATAAAAAATTTAATATCTGTTAACACTTTGTAATTTCATTCCATCACATTCCACTAAATGTTTCATATATTGGTAGTGTCCACTATACATATGGCTCACCTACCTATATGGTAGAGGTTAATGACTAATAATTTGAGGTCTAAGGTTGTATGATAGTTATACTATACCCATGTATCATTATTTTCAATATAAATAGAACACTCATGAATAATTTATCATATGGAAAATTAAAAACAGAATCAAATAAAAATAGACATGAGATTAAATAAAAATAGGGATAAAAAGACACACCATATAAACAAATACAACACACTGTGATGTTTACTTATCCATAATAAAAATAAATAAAAATAAATTATACTAGATCCATGATATACCTGATTCAACCTTAACCCAATATCTAGGTAAATTTCGGCGGTATTTTACTCGATCAACCCATGCCACTTCCAATACTACGTCTTAAACAATTGAATGATTGTTGATGTACAAAAGTTCTTTTGGGGGACTGACCAAGGAGCGAGTAAAAAATCATAGTAGGCAGACAATAAAATGATCATACAGTAACCATCATACATAGTGATATATTTATCTAACATGTTTAGAATAAAAAACAAAATTTTAAATTTTTTAAAAAACAACTTTTTTTTATCATTATATAAGAACCCCTGGTCAACATTACATGATTTTTCAATGTTGGTATGCCTCTACGAATTTGGTGATTATACTTCATCCCATGTGTCATGTGGTCAAAAAATATATTATATCCCCAACAAATTCATAGAAGTTTGAGGACCCATACCATGTAAGTGTTTTCCTGATAACAAAAATTGTTCTTCCCCCTATCACATTCTCATGAATCTTGGGACTAGTCCCATGATGACCCTATCATCTATGATCCAAATTCATGGTATCACATATCATGTCATTATGGAAACAAGGATAACATTAATGATATTCCTATCATGATCTCATGATCCATAGAATCTTCTACCACCCATGATCCAAATTCATGGAATCCGCTATTATATATCAAGCCTAAAATCCATGGTGACTCAAACACCAATCATTAAAATTGTGGATCATCCAATTAGAAAACTCCATATATTGAAATCTCAAATATATATATGACTGAAACTCATGTTAGATTAAATTTAACATCTCTAATCATGGAATCCTCAACCATATACCTTGATTTAACACATGGTAGTCAAATCATAAAAAAATTTCACTATTGTAATTACCTTAAATAAAGAAAACATAGGGGTTATCAGAACCGCAAAATCCATCATCATCATCTCAAACCATTAAATATTTCATTTCAATCCTAGTTCTATATGCCACTAGTAACAATGAATACCCATAACCATATATTAGAACTCCGTTTTGGACAGTCAACTAGTACCATCAACATCCTTATGGAAAATAACAGAGGAACTCCACTAAGAAACCCCACCCTCAAACATGGTTTTGGTTTACCACACAATTCTCCTCGGATGTAACATCCTATAAATTTTCTACTAGGTTAGCACAACCTTGTATTCAACATATGGTCATTACTCGTAATAAATATTTAAGAGATGATTCATAGAGCATCATGGTTCCCAGGGTCACATAGGGACATACCTCTCAAGAAACCTGATTCTAATATAACAAAGGATTACCCACCCATGCACTGTGAAAATGATTGACATAGAATATATCTTCTTAAATCATCTTGATAACCCCAAATAGATCAAAACACACTTGAGTACCTCTTTCTAGGATAACTAGTCCCCCATCCCATCTAGTTGGGAGATGTCCCAAGACCCTACACTATGGATCATGGGTCTTATTTAGTCTATCCTCACCACTGATGAGGTGTGGAGGCCACATGAAGCATAAGTGTCTTAAAATTGGTCATTTTTTGCTGAGGTTTTATCCCAACAGACATGGTTTAATAGTTACCCCTTCCAGTCGAAAATATTAGTGATTAATTTTATTTTAATTTAAATACCATATGTTTAATTTAAATTGAATTAAATATTTAACCAAGAGGAGCATCAACCACTTATGTGAGAGAACATATCACATTAAACATAAAAATCATAATCCATAGGGCCATTTTGTGAGGCCACATACCTTTTACAGAATCTCATCCATTTGATTCCAAGTGTGGGAAGTCGTTACCAAGGCCCACCCAAGCTCATCCATCCATTTCCATAATCCACTAGGCCAGTCATCATATCTATATCACATAAATTCTTCAAAAAACACATAATTAATTAATTTTCATAATTATAATTAACTGAATACATCATAAGCAATTCATCATAATGAAAAATAACTCATCATATTGTCATTTCATATTAAAACCACCTACAACATCCCCCGTAGTCTCTAAAGGGTACGCTTGAAACTAATACTTAGAAAATCCATACAATACAATGATAACAAAATTACTTGTTGAAATTAATTTATGATATATTTTATAGAGAAATCATAGTAAAAATATATCCTATGAAAAAATAAAAGAACTTTTTTTGTAGAATTTCCCTAAGATATGTCTACTTCATAGGCATCGTGAAATCCCCATCACCAGTTTATGATTCCACCAAACTCCGGTGTAATAGAAAAAAGATAATCTAATTAGTGAAATAGAAAATTTAAAATTTAAGAGGAGAAGATAAATTAATTGTGGAGGATGGGTTATCATATATGGATATTCCCAATGAACACCAAAATCACTACCCCAAATAATCGGGTAGAATAAAGGGTATAGGGGTTCCAAGCGACAGCCATATATGCTAATAAATTTTGAAATTACATCACTTCCCATCTCAAATTCAATGGGAATAAAATGGTAATTATACCCTATAAAAATAAAATAGGATTACAAGTATTTTTTATAATAGGCTACTTCCACTTTATAACACCACTAGATTTCTAGTGGAACTACTATAGTTTTGGTTTGAACAACCACCCTACTTATATCTAGGTACTCCAAGCCTTTGGAATGACTCTGAAGACACCGACATCTATAAAAAAACCAATGTGGTGTACCAATTGCTAATACTCAATTCAAAATACTACTTATCAAGACTACTAGATTAAATGTTTGGATATTGTTTTTTTACACTGAAATTTTAGATCCCCTATGGATATAAATTTTTCATTTATTTGAAAAATCTTATGAGTAAAAATAATAACATATAATTATGATTCACTTATAGCTAATGGTATTTTCTCTAATATAACGTCATGTTTTACAATCATGATAATAACTAAATATTATAATAATGTCAATTTAGTCACTATTTTAGTAATAATTTAGTCTAGTTAAATAATAATTATATATTACTCAGGAACACTTGTAGAATAAATAATATTATATAAAATCATTAACACTTTCAATCACATACTAGAGAGGAATCGTAAAAAAGGATTAACTCAAATTGACCAATGAAAAGAATGAAAATCATCATAATAAATCCTTTGTAACAACACTATATTCAAATAATGATGTCACTTAGAATCATCATAGCACACAAAAAGTGTTATTCTCACCAAAAATAACAATGAGTAAATACATTTCATAACATATTCATTTAAAATTTCTGGTATCTACCAACAAAAATTTATTAGGGGAAGCTATATATATTTGTAACCAGTATAAACTCAATGGAATGTACTCTTTAAAGTTAAAATAAAAGTTTCTAAAAAAATCAATTCCCTAAAACATAAAAACATATAATGAAAATGAACATATTCTATAATAAAATATGATAATGAATAATTATTATTAATATTGAAAATTTATTACAAAAACTGTCAAGTCCTCCTTGAGAAACCTTGAAATCTCTATATTTAGTATAATGTTATATCTAATTATACTATAACATTTTTTATCTCATTAACAATATCATATTTCCATTATAAAAACCCAATCTCATAAAAACATCCCATTATACCCTCAAAAATATCTTATTCTCAAGATCAAAATCAATTTTTTTAATTTATAAAATCCACTTTAATATTTAGTTGTAACCAAAAATCTCAAAAATCAGATTCAAATTCAAAAAAAATCATATATAAGAAATAAAATTTGAAATTAAATATGGGATTCAACCAATACCCACTAATTAAATGTTTGAAATCAGACATCAATCAAATAACCACCAAAAAACCTCTGATTGTGATATCCTAAACTGAGTACCATAGTGATACTCTTTAGAACTCCATCTCCATCATCAATTCAATTATTCTGGAAAAACCCACCATTCATTATCCAAAATGATTTCACCCACTGACCCTTAAACATGAACGCCAAATATAGTAGATCATCCCTCAAAGGGAAGATCCATGAACAAGAAAATTATGAAACACCACAGTCACATTACATTTCAAATTTCATGTTTTAGAGGAGTCAATATATGGATAATATATTAGAGATAGAGTTCAAGATATGATTTCATCTTTGAGAATGATTTGATACTATGGACCTAGGAGTTGTGATATAAAGTGTGGATTTTAGTAGAGAGTGGCTCTACATTTTGTCACATAAGTCATGGGTGGATATATTGTGATGTGAAGGGCGAGATAAATTTTTTGAAATGGTAGAACTATTATGATTATTTGAAATTTTGTTGATATTTTTTAATAATTAATACATATTTTTTTCTTTATCTTTATTATTTTTCTTTTTCCCTTTTTTCATTGCATGGAGGTATCAATCAAGGTTTGAAGGATTTAAAAGAGATTTTTTTATATTAAAGTGAATTTTATTCATGGAATGAACATGGATTACATGGTTCCATGCCTTTAGTGTAATTTATAGGGATATTAAAATTTTATTTTTAGTATGTCTATATTTTTCATTGTTTAAGTACATAAAGATCATGTTTTTTAGTTATGACTCAAGTTATAATTCCAAATTTTTCTTTGGTTTCATCATAATTATTCATCTGATATTTTATATTAATATGATCATCATGATTTAAATAAGTATGATATAAGGAAATATAAATGAATTACTTGTATAATTTCATTATGATTGATGAAATAATCCTTATCACATCAATTATATATTCTATCACCCCAAAAACAATTATAATGTCATTATAAATTTTAATTTGAATCAAAAGTCAATAAAATTTCATTGTGATTAATGATCATTCAATAATTGATAATTCATAATAGAATAACATATAACCCTTATTTATTTTGAATTCCCTTTAGCTATAAGATATTAATCAATGGGTTTTCAAGGTGAGTTTATATTCTTTACTCCATGGTTTCCACATCTTCATTCACTTAGAAGTTAGTCTGGTTTCAGATTAGTATGTTTTCTAGATCTATTTTTAAATTTTCATACGGTTTTTTATTTGGGTTATTATGATTTATTTTATGCTTATGGGTCTTCGTGATTATAATTTCATTCAATAAATGATTTACAATAGTTTTAGTGATTTAGTTGATTTGGGGTATTTGATATTTATCTATTGTTTCATATTTAATGTGGGGGTAACATGAATTTTTTTACATTTTATATATTATAATAATTATATTAACTTGGATAATTAATCCAAATAAATAATTTTTTTATAAGGGTGATATTTATGTATTTATATGTGTATATTGTTTTATTATGTGATTGTTGGTTCATAAATATTGTTGTGGAAAATGTTTTCCTACAGATATGTGAATTATGCTATATTAGAGACATAAATTATAGAATCTCTTTTTATAAATGATTAATTTGATGAATATGTTAATGTAATGTATTCATGAAATATAGAATATTTTTTATCACTAATTATTTATATTATAAAGTAATGAAATGTCTAGATCAAAAAGGAATTATGTTGGTGACTGTTTTATGATGGGATATAATTCGTGCTTCTATTTAATATCATTATTATTCTTTGATTGTTTGACTTATTGGTTGATATTTTCATTTTTTTAATTCATGGGTGTATATTTTTTAGTGGGATACATAACTACCATTCAATGGATGGAAATAGGGGATATGTTTGTCAAAGTGCAATGATGGTTTAATTTTTTATGTAGATAGTGGAAGTGTTGTTTAGTTGTTTTAATAATTATTTCAAAGAGATATATTATTGATCATGTGCTGGATGGTTAGATGATGTGGGATTGTTTTATTATAACTAGATAGAAATACAATTTTATTGATGATGATTATAATTTTAATGTGATTTTGTGGAATAATGTTATAGAAATATAAGAAACAAATATTATAAATGAAATGGTATTGGATTGAATAAATATTGAGATGTTAGTATAGGTTAATTTTGGATAAAATATAGTATTAAATATATATCAATGAATATAATGTGGTTGTTAGTGATAAATCCTGAAATTGATAAATGATATTATTATATATGAAAATTTTATTTTTTAGTGCTTATATTTTGTAAACATTACATTCAGTTCATGGTATTATTTTTGGAAGAGATGGTAATAATTTTTAGTCATAGGATGTTGTTCATGATTAGTGTGGATTTGTTTTTTTCACTTATAAACCTTTAGTAGGTTACTATATTAGAATTTATTATTATTTTAATTTATTTAGGATTTCATATACATGCCTATTAAGTTAGATGACATTTACCCCCACAAAATTTCATATGGTGAATTCACTTTCCCTAAAATCTATGATGGAGGGGGAATAGATATATGGTTACCCAGATGTTCTGGTCTCTCATCCATTTATTGAATGGAGGGTGATAAATCATGTAATTCATTATCATATTGACTATAATTGATTATCATGTTTTACGTGGTGTACTAATGGCTCTATAGGGTATTTTTAAAATGATATATAGTTCTTTTTGTTTTCTACAGGTATAGATTAATAGGTTGTTGTCTTTTATTTCCAGGATGACTATTATTAATATGAATTTGCGATAAGGATATGAAGTGTTGGGATTATGAAGTCTTTTCCATGTAATGTAATATCATGGAAGTCACATGATGAAAATCATAATGTGTTTATTATAAATGGAATGTTAATAAGATATACTATATAATGTGAAATTGAAATATTATGGAAGAGATATGTTGAAAATGATATTTTCCATTAAGGATTTATCAAGATAAATCGATCTAAATGTGGTTGATGAAATCCTTTTTAATTTATTTATAAAAAAATATTTTATTATACTTGAATTATTTATTTTGTTTTCAGGATTTGAAAAGGTTTCACAACAGTAAAATGGTTTGTTTTTTTTTTCTACAATTTTTTTCATTGTAGAGTTAATATTTATTAAGCACGTGTTCTTGATAGTTCTTCAATTTTATCTAAAATATTATAAATATATTTTTTAACATCCAAGATATACCTTACTACCACAAAGATTGGATATGTGGTAGGAGTTTCTACCTAGGAGTTATTTTTTAAAATTTATTTTAGTTACTTTTATTTGTATTATTATGTTGAATTGTTGTAATTTTTGGGATATTTATTTTATTTTATTTTTTGATATTATTTTATTTGTTTTAAATTGTTTATTTTGAAATTTGAGGGTAATTATTCCCATTTTCTTATGATATACCCTCAATGATAGTAACCAACTCAAGGTCTCTTTGAGGCAATGTTTTGTGTTCACTGCCATTTTCAATTTTAGGATATGGGTTCTTATAATTATGATAAATTTTTAAAAGAGTTATATCTATGGAATATATTCTAGTTATATAGGATTTTAGATTTAGGAATTTGTAGGAATTATAGGTTATTTATATGGAAGCAATGATAGTAAAAACAACATGATCAAGTAATGGAATATAGAAAGTGAAAAGATGATTAGTGTCCCTATAATCTAAATCATGGAATATAATATCATATAACAAACATTGAGATATGATATATATTTCTTTTTTGAGATTTGAGTAAGGTAAATACATCAAACTTTTCTAAACATGTATTCAAATTTTTGTAAATTTAGGTATATTATTGTTAACGTGATTAAATTATTTATAAAATAATTCCTCATTATTAGATTTAGAGTTCTAAATTTTATATTATTGATATTATTGAGAGTCTTCACCTATTAATTTTATAATATAGTGATGCATATTAGAATGATTCAATGGAAGTATAGAGGATTGACCAAACTGAGGTGGATGAATCAAGGTAGGGGATGTTGTGTGAGTTCTAGAAACAATTATTAGAAATTTATTATTGGAGAATTTTTATTTAATCACTAAAAAATAACTAGAGTGACATCATATAACCTTTAGTTTTAGTCATTTTTTGGATAATTATCATGTTCTTCTAGTAGTTTTTCATGTGAATTGGGTGACATGCTGGTTGTTGATTTTTTATCAGAGAGGGATAAAATTGGATGTTGTTCGATGGAATAATCTGCAATTGATGGTTATAATGGATTCCCTTTTATCATTGACAAGTGCTATGAGGGATTATAATATTACCATTGTTCATTAAAAGAGCATCTGAATGATAGAGCACAAAATGTACATCATGGACCTACTTCATTGCAAATATTTCCGTAGATGTTTATCCCAAATCAAGCTGTTTAAAGGAGGATCGATTCGTTGTTATTAAATATTAATTCTTCCCATTTCCATTTCATTTATATCTAGAGTAAAGGATGAAATATTAGGTAACAATGTGATTTATTGGATAACCAATACACAAAAGGGGGTTTTCTAATGACCCTTGTTCTGTGTATACCAATTAGAGGCTAGTATTTTATAATTGTCACACATGTGGTCTATTCTCTATGTAATGAGAGAATATATTACCAATGATTTACTTTTTTGACTATATATAGTTATAAGATTTCTTTCCTAGAATTAAATGGTTTTATTCTATTAAATTCAACATTTTTTACTTTATGTCAATTGTTGTGTTCATTTATTTATAATTATCATGTTTTACAATTATCATTAAGTTATATGATAAGATGGTCCAACAATATTCAAATTTTATATTTTCATTACAATAAGCACCATTATTTTATTCCATAGTGGAACAATAGGAGGAGATTATTATTCACATCAAGGATTATCTAGACTTTTCCCATAAAATTACTAAAGTTTCACCCCCAATAAATGAAAAAATTCATATTGTACATTTTCATCTTGGTATCTCCCCAATTTCAATGTATTCTAATTATGTTGGGTCTTCTGTGTTTTATGATATGAGGATTTATATTGATGATTTGATGATGATGGATTTTATATTCCATAGCGTATATCAAGGGGTGTTTTACTATTGTTCACCAATATGGTTGATAGTGGTATTTTGTTATTTATACAATAATGATGGTGTAATATGATAATATAAAAAAAACATTATCAGCATCTTTATATATATATATTTATTTATTTTTATATGATTTTTTGATCAATTAGGTTGATCATGATATATCCAAAACATTGATTTGTAGTATGTAAATAATCATATGAGGGTGAAATAGATGGATATCACAAATACTATTATCAATGTCAGTATATGTATATTTAGTTTTTATTTATGACTTTTGGTGTCAGGAAATGAACAATTATTTTCCTGGAAATCATGGAAAAGATATTCCATTTTTTCCTATAAAGCATTATTATAGAAATCATCGAAAACATAATCAATTACTTAACAACAAAGGAGGATATTGTTGAGTATTTTAATAACATATTAAAAGTTATTTATGACCACCAACTCTATCTACTATATCGATATGAAAAAATTGTTGATTTATGAGGGATATCTCACAAACCCCATATTTGTTTTAAATAATTTAAATAAGTTAAATGTCGCATTTCATAAGTAGTCACACAATACCATAAACCTAATTTCAAGTATCTGAGAGGGAACAAATTATAAGAAACATATTTTAAAATACTAGAGATTTTTTTTGATTTGTGAACCCATATATATATTTTAAAGTATTGTGATATGAAATACACATATTTATAACCCATGATACATAAACAGAAGAAATTGTTGTGCTCAAGTACTCAATATGTTAAAACTAATCAAAATTCCACAAATTGTATGATCATAAACATATGAGAAAAAGTAGGCCTGTGTTTAATATATTAATAAATGAAAAATTGAGAAATAATCATTTTATATATTTCATGATAGAAATACATGTAAACTCAAACAATATAACATTGTTTAGGTGAATGATATTCTAAACGTTTTCTTTTGATCATACTCATAGTTATATGAAATATAAAATGTTTCATTCCACATGTTCATAAAATAACAAGGATCTATATCAAAAACATAATAAGAAGGAATCATTATATATTTAACATATAAAATAGAACCGCCATATAATTGTTTTGTATATCAATAAAGTCTCACACTTTTAGTTCTCAAAAAATTCATGAAGTCCCAACCATTATGTTGTGGCCATATCAATGAATTCCCACTATTTTTGTTTCATATATATATATATATATATATGTTCATGAAATATTATCTCAGAAAATATTAAACCTTTATCAACATATTATATTGAGATATAGGACCCAAACCATAAATTAATGATAATCCATTAATGAATTCCACATAATTTATAAATACTGACACACTTCCCACAACATGTTGCTAAAACATGGGAAAGGCACTTGTTTAATATTAATAATACACAGAAAATATCATAATCAATCCATGGAAAGTTGATGTGTGGTTAATTTTTTAGAAAAATAATTATTAATTTCATGATATATCAAAGGATATTATGAGAGATGAAAATCATTCCATTTTAGAAATAGAAAAATAAATTAGAATCTAGAATTTATAACCTAATCATTTGAGAAAAATGAAAATGAAATATATATAAAACATGTAGAATAAAAAAATATTTTTTGAATCCGAAAAATCTTCGAGGAAGATTAATTATAAAGGAAAACAATGGTGGAAATATGTGTTCATGAGAAAATTTATTAATATTGAATCATTACACACTTTTCAAAAAAAATAACATGAGTGTAAAATGTAAATTAATATCTATTTAATCACTGGTAAAAATTAATTGAATTTGAAAATGATTATAAAAAACTATTTAAAAAATTTATCTAGACATTAAAAAAATAATCCAATGAAGATGGATATAAATGAAGAATATACCCAACTGCAAAGTAGAGGCGGGGTCAGTTTTATATAAATGCACTGGAATAAGTAAATTATATATCAAGGGGAAATTAAAATATTTGAATAAATATAAAATATAATTAATAGATTAAGGGAAATAATTTTATGTTGATCTATTATGAGAGATAATTTTTTAAAAAATTCATTGATCTATTATCACACATAAAAAACCTCAATTTGTGAATAAGATTGTTGATATAATACTTTATATTTAAAACAATTTGGATCAAAATTCATAAAATAAAAACAATGATGGAAATTTATAAATCCCATGAATTTCCTGAAAAATATGATTAAAATACATCCATTGATAATATAAACACATGACAAATTAAATAGGTGATGGATAAGTCTAAAGGAACAAAAATTGAGATAATGATCCCTTACAATTATTTCTTACTTCAATAAAGGATATTTAACCTAATAGATAATAAATACAGAAGACATTATAAACTAATTCAAAATCATATATATATATATATCATTTTATATATCAATTACAAAAAATATATATATTTATTTTTAAGTTATAATAAATTTTTGTCATCATATGTAAGCGATTTTAATTGCTTTCTAGATACTTAAAAAGTAAATTTTGATCCAAATCCATATATACCATATTCATAAGTATAAAAATATACATGTTAGTATAATGGTATCTTTTTAATGGTTGAAATATTGATAATATCATTTTATATGAATTTTATTTAATAATCATGATGACAGAGTCATGGACGAGTTAGTTTATGTAAATTTTGATTATAAAGTATTGTAATATAATATCATGTTATATATTAATATAAAATTTAGAGAATAATAATTATTTTTAAAAAAAATTATTTTTCATGTATTCTTAGAATCATTGATGCAGGTTGTTGATGAAAAATGGAATAAGTATTCCTTGGAGGGGGTATTGCACACCTACACAAAAGTAATCTATATATTTACCATAGAATTGAATGATGGAAAATATAGATTTATAATTTTATAATATTTATAATGTTATAAAAAAATTATTTACTAATTTAATTTTCATTTTGAAGATGAAATGTATATAGGTAATACAAAAAACATAATTCATTGATATGGTTGTCTTCAAATACGTTTGGAAAACTAAATTTTTTCAATCGAGATGGGATGTAGGTATATATTGATTTTACCACAAATATAATAAAAATAAATAATATTAATAATGATGATGATGTTTTTATTTCATGATTTTAAAATAACCTTTAATGTGAAGTTACAATTTTGGAGTCTTTACCTCACTCCTTGAAATAACGCTTTTTAAAATAAGATTAATACTTTTAGTAGTGATATGTTTAGTAGACCAAATCCTCTATAAAATTCCTTAGAGTGTTTGTTGAGGTAATTCAGAATATTTTGCTTAATAAAAATATGTTTTGAGTAAAATTTTAGTGGTTTAGGGGTCCGTTTATTTGTTTTAGATTTTATAATTTGGAAATAAGTAGTGCACTATTCAAGGAAGGTGCCTCCCACAGCTATGGATAATGGAATGGGGAAAATTCATTGTAAATAAATTCCTTATCTATAACACCATATGATTTGATAAAATAATTTTTTTAAAATTAATTTAATCTTTTATATATATTTTTACATGTAACACTTATTTTAGCTTGTGTTACAGAAAACATTAAATTTAAACAAAACATGTCATGTTATTAAAATGTAATTATATAATAGTTATCACTTATAAATTATAATATAGGTTATGAATAGAATTAATTAAAATTTTATTTTATCAGTTTTAGACATTTATTTAAATTTAATTCATTACTGGATAGTTATTTAAAATTAAAATAAAGAACTAATTGAAAATAATTGAAATCTTTCTCTAAAAAATTAATTTTATGAAAAAAATGTTCCACCTAAATGAATTAAGAAACAAAATGGGTGATTTATTTTAATTATTTGTATATAATGTATCATAAATTAATTATATAAATTTCATCTTATGTGTTTTCTGTACAAGCCATACAAATAAAACAAATATTTACTCAAAAAAATGTTTTTATAAAAAGTAGTTCTATCATCTTTTTTATCAAAAAAATAAAAATATTTTTTTCACCCAAAGAAAATAAATTCTAAATTCTAAATATAATTTTACAAATCATCATGTCAAAATTATACTAGGTTTATTTTTGAATAATTTTATAAAATGTCAAATTTTTTGATGAATTGAGAAAAATAATGAATTTTAATTGAAAAAATATATTTTCATTTAAATTATTGATAAATTTAAATTACATACTAAATTATATTGAAATCAAAATTAGTCAAATGTTTATATAATAGTCCAATTTATGTGATTAAAATAATTTTTATATTTAATTTTGATAAATAAATTGAATACTTTTTAATATTTTCTCTTTCAAAAATTTTCTTTCTCATCACATCTCTATGGGTAAATTTAAATTCAATTTCCACTTTTATGAATAGATTTTAGATAAAATGGATTAAATAATTTGTATAATTTTATTTTATATTATCTTATATGGTAAAAAAAAATTGAATGATATTAATAGTGATTATTTTAAAAACTAATTATAGTGGCTAAGGTAAATGGGTTTAACCAGGGTGTTAAAAAAGAAATATGTGTGTTACAATACACTAAATAATTAAAAAAAAATATGACATGAAATAATTCAACCCCATCATGTCTAATTATAAATAATTAACTATTTTTTAACCTATTGACATGATAACAACATGGGACACATTTTGTATTCAATAATTACTAATCTGTTACTCACCTAACTTATAAAACAACACCGGCTATCCACAATTTTTTATGGATTCATTCCATTTGATTTAAAAAAAATATCTACTAAAATTAATTTCAACATTCCCATCTATCATCATTGAATCATTATTTTTTTCATTATTCCATCCTTGGAATCCTATTGTTGCAATCTAATACAGGTCACTCATAGAAGAGGTAATATTATTGAACCACCATTTTTATTTTTTTTATTTATCATCCTCATTAAATAAATATTAAAACATAATGAAGTAATATAATCAGTATCTCACATATGATAATATGTTCTTATGTAATAGTAATTAACTTAAATAATATTTAATTCCATCGAATTGGTTATGAAATTATCATTCATTTGTATAGTTGACAACCGCCTCACGAGCAGATGTTATTCATTTTATCATTACCACTTATCACAGTTTTGTATTAAGATTAGAATATTGTATATATAAGTTTTATATTAAATATCTTCTCATATTGAGATATTTTATCATATATAACTTTCTTTACGTTCCATTCCACAGTGGATATGACAACATCACTCGTCTGTACAGTGGACTACATCCTCGAAAGGCGATGTGATTCAATTTTCACTAAGCTTTACATAGTAGATGAAAAATATTATTTTAATGAATTTATTCATAATAACTTACATAATTATCCTATTAATTAAATATTTATCATTCCGAAAGTATAATATATCTTTTAATTTCTTAATTTTTTCACTCACTGAATGATTATGATGTCACTCGTGTAAGTGTGGACTGCCACCTTCACAAAGCATTGTGAGTTTCTATTTTAATCACAAGAAAACATGGATGATATTCATAATAATATATAAATATATGATATGGTAATTATTATATTATTATAATTATTGAAGGGTAATATATTACTTAAATCATGTCTATAATGGTCATTAAAAAATGGACACGTATCTCATGTGTGTGTACGACCTTCCGTCTGTATGATTATAACGTACTTCATTTATAAAAAACAACAACCAATTTTGGCATTAAATGATAATTTATTTATAATTATTAAAATTATTTCATTATTATTATTATTATTATTATTATTTTTATTATGCAACCATGATCAAAATAATATAAATGAAAACAAAAACTCAGAACATAATGAAAAAATGATATGTTTATTCCCTAAAATGTTATTTTAACAAAGATATTTAATAAATGGTCATAAGTAAATAGTATATGGTATGATATATATTATTAAATCACATTAATAAATATATCATTAAATTATTTTTATTATAAATGATGTTTGAACATGTACAAAGGAAGTCAACACTAAAGGAAATGGATTTCTAGTATCTCATGAATTTTTGGGATACATATGATAATTATTCAATAATTTATTTTCTATAGGGTATATATTAACCCATAGACATGTTATACCTTGAATCTACACAAAATTTCATGATATTTAACATTTAATAATATATTATTATTTTCTGGATTTTATGATTCAAATGATTGCTAAAGTGTTAAGGGATTTCCATCTCACATTTTATATTCATGAGAAACTTTCCATATTCACCAAAAATTTAATTTATGATTTGTTAATACCATCCATTAATTTATTTTATTATTATTATCCTGAAAATTATTTTTATTCAGATTTAAATTTTATGACCAATCATTCAATAGTTTTACAGTTGAAAGGATATCAACACGGTAAGGGATTTTGTTTCATAATTTTATTATATGAGACTTGTGTTAGGTTATGAATCTGTATTATTTTTGGATTTGAATAAAAATACCCTTTAAAAATATTATAATGAATTTATTTATTCCATTAATACTAAATATTACAGTTAATTGTATTCATTAATGGGGTATATGATTCAAGGTTATAAAATTGGTAAGGGGTTTATGATTCATAATAATTATTTATTAGAATTATTTATGAATATCCTTATAATAATTAAAAGTTATGATCTATCTCTTTATAAATTAATTATATCTTTTTCTTATGCATATTTCATGAGAATAAATTTTTTACCTTCATTTTCCTCTCTTTATGTACTGAAGTGCTCAAAATAATTTTTTAAGGGAAACATATTTCTTTTTCTCTTTTATCAAAAAACATATCCCTTATAATAAATTGATTTAAAAAAAGATTTTTCAAAAAATATTTCTAAAATTCATAAATTGATTTATTAAATTAATATCAAACCTTTTAGGAAAAAACTAAATTAATATTATTTTCAGTTTCAAAATAATGTAAAATTGGATCTTACAAATAATTATAATTGGAATATTAATTTTCATGTTTATGTCATGAATGGAATTTCCCTTTATGATGTCCAATATGTTATATTAAGAATCATTTATATATTTTCAACATTATCAATAATTAAAATGGTATGAAAAATGATATCATTTTAAAAAGGTATTTTCAAATAATAGTTTTTTTCTTAAAGTAATATTTTATGTGATAATTTCAACATAAATTTCCATCTAATAGAACACCATTTCATGCTAATTATTCTTTACTCGGTATATTATCAAATGATACAATTCATATTCTATATCTAGATGGTTTATTTTTTTTATTACATGATATGTACTAAACAT
Organism: Viscum album; assembly: GCA_963277665.1. Taxonomy (NCBI): domain Eukaryota; kingdom Viridiplantae; phylum Streptophyta; class Magnoliopsida; order Santalales; family Viscaceae; genus Viscum; species Viscum album. The sequence continues at coordinate 913,153,882 of OY728148.1, forward strand.
GCTCCTCTTATTGGGATTATTCACACAATAAAATTCTTATGAAACCAACTTTTTTCATTTGTTATACTATAATAAAATGGTGAAATGATTATGAAGCACATCTATTTATTATGTTTTATGATATGGGGATATTTTTATTAAATAAGTTTCATTTCTTGGGATATAGTATGGTGATTTTTTTATGATTTAGTCGGAGAATTATATATGATATCAATTATTTGATGGTGTGACCTATATCTCTCTTCTATGCATTGGCTGAATATTAATAATTCATGAGTAAATATGTATTGTGGGAACATGATTACATTTTCAAAATGTTGTTTGAACTTGATACATGTTCAAAACGACAATCATGTTCTTGAAAACATGTTCACAATTTTATGCATGAACCTGATTACATGTTTATAATGTTATGCATAGACCTATATTTCATGTCCATAATGTTATTTATGGACCAGGATTCATATCTATATTTTTAATCATGGGATTGATTCCATTTCATTAACTTAATGAGTTAACTGGTATCTGTTTAATAATTTTCATAATATTATATGCTTATATTCATGAAAAAAACCTATGTTTCTTAAAAATTTTATAATATCATGGTTCATGATCATTATTTCCCTTGTGATTGGTGTCTTATGAAATTAAAATATTTATTCCATGACTCAATATTATAATATTTAATATATATGGCTTAGTTATATAATGTTAGGATCATGTCAGTATACCCTTATGTCAACGTTATTCTTATATATCTACCTTTTCTACACTTTCTGAGTATCTGAGAATCCCATTTGTTATTATTACATTCCACATGTTGTGAAGAACTATTTTAAGAAGGCTATTCATTTGAAGAGTAATAAATGAGAAGATATTTAGGGTTGGTTGTGATTATCTTTCATCAAATTAGATGATTGTGTACCAAGTATCACGGGAAACTAAACAATTATTTTCCATTTAAATATGTTTGTAAAATATATTGATTTTTCATATAATAATATGTAATCTCTATATAGATAAATCCTTGGTTGTAATAGATGGTAAGAGAAGAATGGTTTATCTAACCATTGGAAAGTAGTCTGAGAAATATTTATTTATATCCCTAGGGATGTTTTTTTGGATATTTCATTGGATGTCTCTAGGATATATCTTTGGAAGAACAAATATATATGAAAATGTCCTTGTAATATTATCAAGGATATAGAAATTTGTCTCTAGGAAATTACATCCATGTATAGACAATAAATGTGGATGTGTCATTTTAATAGATTAACATAGGGGAAATTAATGAAAAATGATCACATTGATATGGTATTGATTGTCACCTAGAGCACAAAAACCATCCCTATTACATAATTAGGTTAACAATCCTAGGGGATATAAATTTGAAATTCACAGACACTTTATGAACCAACATGAAGGACTTAAATAGACGTGAATATGAATAACCATATGATAAACCTATGGTTTCATAGATTTAAAATAACTTCTAATGATATGAACGTAATATAATTTATATTCATGATTATTTTTTCCTTATTTTTATTATAAATCCAAAAATTATTCATTTGGGTTTTAGTCAATCATTGGAACTAGATGGAACTTATTTAACATTGAATATAATTAAAATTATTCTGATGATAATATAAATGGGATGATAACTAGAGTAAAGAATATTCTGCTCATTCCTAATCAGTAATCATGAAACATTATTAACAAAATAAACATTAACCACATCTCAAAATCACCAAATATGATAAGAATTGAATTAATTGATAGTTTTTGTAGGGGAGACCATAGAGTGATGAATATTCAGTTTCCTTAATGTCTAGAATGTTTAAATAAGAACTAAAAAACGTATTAGATGGATTATATGATGTTTTGGGTGAGGAAAATAAGGAAATAATGAATATAACTTAAAAATAAAAATGAAAAGATCATTTAATGGAATAGATGAAAATAATTGTTTCCCTAAATGTATCATTGACTATTTAATGTTTTAAATGTGAAATTTATTTTCATTTGAAAATCAATTTCCTAAGGGTAAGGCTTATGAAGGGAATCAAAAAGGTTGTACGAATAATTTATTTTTTAATTATAAAGATACTAAGAATGAAATTTGAAAGGAACATGGAATTATGGATTAACATAATGAATCAATGTTAACAAATTGAGAAGGATATGGGATGATTCATTTATTAATTTACTAGAAATCATGGTTTAAAAGTTATTAATGGATTGTTCAGAATATGTTTTTCTTTAAAGACATACAAGAAAATATGGACTAATGATAATGACCTAGAAAATTGATTTATTTTAAATTTAATATTTTATAGAAAATGCATGAATGAGGGATGATAACCATAAATATGTTCATGTGTATGAGAAAATGGGTTTTAGACTGTATAATGAAATGATTGATACAGATAAATTAAATGTCATAGTATTTATGTCCTCATATTAGATAAAATATGTTTTGGAAAATTGTTTATGTGAATATAGCTGAAGTTTAAAACATTATTCCATATGTATAATATGTCTATAAATATATGGTTTTATTTATGGAATGTGGAAAATTAATGTTCTCATTATGCTTTTATGTTAATTCTAGTAATTACCATGATTTTAGAGAATATATAACCAAGGAATTCAAATATTTTTCATCTAAACATTAAGATATGATTAATGATATTCTGAGGAATAATATTGATTTTGGGAAAATTGTTGGCCTTCATTATAAATTTTAAATTTTCAAACGTTCATAAGGCTAACCATTGATGTAATGGTTTATATTTAACCTTGGATTTGGTTTTAGAGAATAATTTTTTATTTACCCAAGAAATTTTAATAAATATTAGATTACTATTGTTAAAATTTTTTATAATAGAGATAGAAGGAATTCAATATCATTATTTTATGTATTTTATTTATTGATTTAGATCACAAAAAAATTCAACACATAGAGTAAAAGAATATCTAGAAATTGAACAACACACACCCATATGACGTAATTATACATATCAAATAAAAGGATATCATGTAATTATAATCAATATGTTATTAGAAAACATGTGATTGGAATTCCACAACATTTGTAAAATGTCTTTGAAATAAAATTTTGTCATACTCTCACCCTTTTTTTTCAAAAATCAATGAACATTTTTCATGACTATATGGTTTAAGGATTAATATTCAAGAACGTCCTTATGATAAAGTTCTTTAACACACAACATCTTTATTTGGCGGTTTTTCTTCTATATCCATGTTTTCATATCTCATATTTGTTTTTCCATTTGGAAACCTAGTTTTTGTCATTTCATATAAATTTCACATATCAGTTTCACTTTTTCATGAAGTTGTTTGTTAATCCTTTTTATTATATGCAATTTTAAAATATGGATTATTATGTGTTAAACCATTGATGACATAGAACAATTTCAAGTGTAAAATTAATTTTATGTGGGGAAAATGTAAACCCCTGATATTTTCAGAATTTTTTCACATGAATTTAGTCTTTTTGATATTTTCATTATATATAGCACCGATTTAACTTGTATTACATGCAACCCTGATTTTAAAGGAAAAATTTCATATTATTAAATATGAATTCTAATATAGTTATCACATAGCAATAAAAAATGGTAGTAATGAAAATGACTAACAATGTTAATAAAATATATGGTTTACACTTTCATATTAAATTAATTCTCTAGTTACCAATAATGAGAAAATAAAATAACAAACTATTTGAAAATAATGTAAATATATCCTTAAAAATCAATTTTAATAATAAAAAAACTATTTTACCTCAATAAATTAAAAAACCGCTATTTTGTATTATTTTAATAAAATGTATATAAGTTATTTTAAATCATACTTTTAACAATAAATTTCTTTAAATGATAATATATAACAATGAATACAATTTTATTCTTAATAAATGTATTAAAAAAAATTTGGTTTAAATTTTGCTAACTTATTTTGAAACAAAATTTTTACATTTTTAGATAAAATTGAAAAAAAAACTTATATTTTTTTAAATCATCACGTCCTACTTATATTAGGATTAATTTTTGGGGACTTTATAAAAAAAATATTTATGCATAATAAAAATGAATACTTTTATTATCCAAATTTCTTTTCATTTCAACAATTTATGAAGTGAAATTATATTTTAAATTGGTTTTAAATTAGAATTAGATCAATTATATATCAATTAATTCAATATATGTTATTGGAATAGGTTTTATATTTAATTTTTCTTTAAATACTTTCTAAACTTTTTAAAAATCATTCTTTGAAAACCCATCTTTTTCCTCACATCTCCATGATTAATCACTAATTTAATTTTTTGACTTATGTTAATGTACATTGGAGAAAATGATTCCATATTGGGAAAAATCATTATTTATTTGGAATAATAATATTAAAGTAAATTTTCACTGAAATTTAATATGAGTAAAGTAATAATTAATTATTACGGTTAGGGTAAAAATGTGTTTAATGGGGGTGGTGTTAAAATAAATATATAAGGGTTAAAATAACTAATAAATCTGGTCTAAAATTTATGTTGTGGAAATATTTATACCCTATTATGTATAATTATCTATAATAATCTATTTAGGATCCCTTATACTTGATAGAAACATTGTTACACAGTTTTTTTTATGAAATTACAAGTGTGCCACTCACCTTACTTAAAAAAGCCACCCACATCCTCTCTTATTCAAGCCTTAAAAACCATTTTTATAATGTAAATGCTAAAATAACTTCCCATATTCCATAATATCACCATTAAATTCTTATTTTTTTTTCATAAATATAACCATCAAATTCAACTGCTGTAAACCATAATAGGTTACTCGACGGAGAGGTAACGTTCATTAACGACTATGTTTATTTTATTCTTATTTCACATCATTATATAATATAAAAACATGATGATATAATTAAATAAGTGTATAAAATATAATTATATGTTCATATATTGATATGATACCTATAAAAATATGTGTATCCATCATATTGGTTTCAAAAACCATCATTCATTTATAACGTTATCTACCACATTGCATACTGATTTCATTTTCCTTCAATTACTTTTACTCATTGTTGGGAATGATAATAGATATAAAATATATAAATTATGTTTATAAATTAATTGTAATTATATAGTAATTATATCGTGTATATATATATATAACTTTATATTTACTATTCCATAGTTGATATGATAGCATCGCTCGTGTTTACAGCGAACTACCACCTCGCAAAGCGATGTGATTCATTTTTCTCTACTGTTTTACATGGAAGATAATAAGGTTAGATTTAACAAATATATTTGACATTAATTATATTATTATGATATTTATAACAAATTTTTAATTCAAAAAAATACAATATATCAATTTCTTTCTTACTTATTAACTCATGGAAATATGAAAATATCATTCATCTATGTGTGGACTACCGCCATAAATATGATTTGTGACTCTATCATTTCATCCCCAAAACCCATGGATGATATGAATAAGTATATTCAAATAAATAATATATTATTTATAATAATATAGTTTTTTTAGCAATAAACTACTTTTTATCTTAAATATATAATGATTATGGAAAAATGAAAATGTTATTGATTTCTACATATGGCCTACCATCTCAATGATCATAACATACATCATTTATATATCCATTATTCATCATTGTTCTAAAAATTATTATTTTTGTATATATTTTATAATTATTCTATTATTATTATTTTGAGTATTACGATAACATGATCAAATTAATTAGACCCGAAATAATAAATTATATCATATAGAAAAAACAATGTTGTTATTACCCGAAACATGATTTTAACAAGTGGATCTTAATAAACCATAAATAAATGGTCATAAGTAAAGAATATATGGAATGATATCAATTAATATGGTTATATAATATATTTATAATAAAGGTATATTTATTTTATAATTTTTTCAAATATGTATGAAGGATGTGAAAACCTGGGGAATTTGATTTCTAGTCTCTCTTTTATATCATGGAGACATATGAAAATTCCCCAATAATTTCTTTTGAGTGTTGTATACACATCCAATATTAAATTTTATATCATTAATATATTCATTTTAATAACCCATAAAATATTATTTTATGTTATTATTTATTTGTCCTTAGGATTCAAATGTTCAATAATGTTGTAAGGGATTTTGGTCTCTCTTTTTACTATAATGAGATACATTTAAAATTAACCACTTATTCCATTTATGTGGTGTTGATACTACCTGTGAATTTATTTTATTAATAACACCATTGATATTATTTATATTTAAATATACATTTCATTACCTTTGATTAAATAGGTTTACAGTTCATAAGATACAAAGCAGTAATGAATTTTTCTCTCCATTTTCCTTCTTTGAAAAATATTTTATATTATGCAGCTGTGTTCTTTTATGAAGTATACATACTAACCCTTTCACATGTAATATATTGAACATAATTATTCACATGATATTTTTTGTTTCATTCAATTTTACTCCTTCATGGGGCCTACAATTAAATGTTTCCAAAAAGGAAATGGTCTGTTGATAAAATTTCACCATTTATTAGGTTTGTTTATAGTAACTATACAAATAATTAAATATTATGATCTATATCTCAATAAAATCCTTATTATAATCTCCTATGGTTATGTCATGAGAATTCATTTTTCCCTTCAATTTTAAATCATTATGTACTCAATATTACAAAATAATTTATTATCAATAAAAATAGTCATTTATTACTTCAATTGACATACATATTCCTTAAAAATCCATGTTATCTATACATTTTTTCAATAAAAAATTAACATTATTTAATTTATTAGTAACATTTATTTTCAACAATGTTTTGCTTTTTAAATAATTCTTTTAATGGAATCAACATTTTTATCCAAACAATGCCCATTTGGATATTATCAAAAATGTGATAGGGGTATTTGTTTTAACTTGTGCAACATGATAATAATTTCCTACCATCATGAAAATTATTTTAATTTAATCTGCCTCCATATATATTAAATTTTAATTAAAATTATAATATTTTTATAAATTATCTGGTTTTAAGTACATATTTTTGAAATAAATTTATTTTCCACAAAAAATTTTCAATGTGGTCCTTTCCAAATCAATATCCTTCTAAAAGGAAATCATTTGATGTCACATATTATTTAAAAGGGATATAATCCAATGACACCATTCTTATTTATTCTATGAAAGATATATTTTTACGATGAAAGGACGTTTGTGAAACACATTTATCTACCACATGTTATACAATGATAACATACTTATTAAAACCACTTCTTTCCATAAGTAATAATGTGATGAAATGATGAAATCAGTATGGAACAAGTTTATTTTCAGTAGGTTTTTATATGTTGAAATTTTTTTGAAACCTATTTAATTTAATGGGTTATGGTATGATGAATGTTTTATGATTTGGTATCACAGATATGTATTATTTTTGTTATATGTCATGTGGGACCTATATCTCCCACCAAATAAATTTTAAATATGGAAAACTAATGTGTAAATATGTTATTTTTGAAACTAATTACATGTTCATAATGAAATTCATGAACCTGATTTTAGGTTTTCAATGTTATGAATGAGTTTTATTATATTTTCAAAAGGGTCTTCCTAAACCTGATCAAATTTTTACAGTGTTATATGTGGATATGTCTTTGTTTTCGGTAATTGTAAGTGTGTACCTAGTTTATTTTACAAAAGTTTTATGTGGTCCATAATTCATGTCCATAACATAATGAGTGAACCTACCTCTATTTATACATTTCTAATATGTTATAAGTTGATGTGTATACTGTAAATTCTTGTTTAATAGAAATGTTACACTCTCATAGATCTTGTTCCTTGATTCACATATGATTCATGTCTTATGAACATCCAAAATTATTTCAATGACTTGATAATATAATATTTGATATATAGGCCCTAGTTTTAAATTGTTATTCTTGTGTTCTCATGCCAAAATGTTCTTGGTGTGCTTATAGTTCTCCCATGTTTACCCTTATAGAGTTTATGAGATCACCCATTATTATTGTTCCTTTACCTAGGTTTTGAAAAATTATTTATATAGGATTTGTCTGTGAAGAGTACTAATCAGGGAGATCATTATTACAGATGTTTAATATCATTCACCCAATTTAAATATTGTTTATATAAACTACAAGACTATAAAATATTATGGACCTCAAATGTGAGTCTTTGTAATATATAGAATATTCATTTAAAAATATTAAATATCTATGTGTGATAAGACTAGGTCTCTATATTACCCAATCAATTGGGGACATATTTTAATCCTATTTTATTTCTTTAACATGTTTTATTTAACTATTCTTCCATTTTCTATTTTATAGCGTTCAATAATTTATACCCATATAATTTAATTTTTATGCCTAAAAAATGTACCGTATTAAAATATTTGGAACATTTAATTCCATATATTAAACCCATTTTACATTTTAAAATTTCTAAATGTGATAAAAATTATTGCTAAATTAGTAAATGTATAATGAAATTAAAACTGTTTTAGAAAAAAATATAACATACATTTTAAATGTAAAATATAGGTTTGTAAATTAAAAATTGTCTTTTAATAAGTATATTTTTACTTATTAAATATATATTTAGCCATGAATAATCATTGATAAATTTTATTTTATTTTTATATCCTTATAATGTCATAAATGTAATGGTATTTGTAAATGGGGTTGTTTATATTTTTCACATAAAAATAAATATTACCAGAAAAATCCCATAAAATACTCCTAAACTATTATTAAAATGATAAATACCATAATTAATATCATTTTATAAAATCATAGTTTTAAAAATTTAGGAATTTATATTTTAAATGGAAATATTAATTATACATATAATTTATATTTAGAAAAATGACATTTTTAACTGCATATCTTCATAATATTAATTTATCTAAATTTCATATTAATTTAAATATCTTAGTTCATAAAATTAAAATATAAATATAATCATAGTCATAATTTAATCATGATAAATTCAATTTATAGTGATAAAATAAAAAACAATTAAAACAATATTTACTTGATAAAAAAATCAATTTTCACATTTAACCATATCATTTATTTATCCTCTATATGTTATAATGTTTAGTTGATTGCACATTTTTCCTTAAGTAGTAGATTTATAATTTTCATTGGTATCATGAATAATTTCATTAAATATATTGAAGATTATTTTATTTTAGTGTTTCATGAATACTAAGCTATTAAACAAAGTACGATAGGAAATAATTATATTTACTCAATTATAAGTGTTTACATCCCCCCGGATAATTATTGTCCACACAAATTTACTTATATCTCACTAAAATTTGATGTTAATGGTTCAAGAAGAAGCGAAATTTCTATTTGAAATAGATATGTCAATATCACAGTCATATATATTGAGAGGCTCACCATTTTCCATAAAATATTCACGTATTAATATATCCCTTTATCATTACAATTTGTACAAAACATGATTCCATAAATGATTAGATATTTTTTTTGTACATACCTGTTAGAACATCATTTTCGTGATCCTATTTCCTAGAAAATACAAGAACTATACATGTTATGATAATAACCCATAAATAAATAGTAATGATCATTTCAATATGAAACAAATCATTGTTTCCTATCTCCTATGAAAATATCAGTTCGAAATGTGATAATATTACTTCAACTATAATATAATTGGATCAACCTTTCATTTATTCAGTTTTAACAATGTTTTCTATTTTCCTATTCATACAAGATCTTCTATCATAATAGTTATATAATAAGTCCAATATATCAATCTATATCCTTTATAATGGTTCATACAAAGCATGTGAATTGAGAGAAAATATCCCTTGGGAGTGCCAAACATAGTCTATAATTAGGCATCATTGTCAACCACAAGGTGAATATCGTGTTAATTCCAATTCATATTTTTTCAGGGTAATTACACCAATGTTCATCTATTCTTGATATTTTATTTACATGAATATTTATACATATTTATTTCATTACTAAGAAACCACACATTCTCTGATTTATAAATATATTTGGATTTTATTTTATACATAATCATATCCATATGGGGTTACTACGGTTCATTCAGCATAATATAACCTAAAACATAGGAATAATGAAACCATGTTCTAAAACTAACTAAGGTGACCTAGAAAAAACAAATAATCAGTTTCCTTTATTTCTATTTGTTAACATTAATCATTATAAATAATCATATAATACCATGACCCAAAATATTCATTTAATTAAAAATTTTATATATAAGATACATAAATAACAATACTAGTATACGTTTCCTAATAATAAAACCCCCCATAAACCTTATTTTAAGAATCTCATAAGTTATACTCAAATCCATAACATTTATGATATAAATATAAAAAGGGTTGCAGGTGAAACCCTTCATAATGGAAAACATGTCAAAACATAATCTGTGTTTGGATGATTTAAATATTAGATAATATGATAATGGGGGAAATATATTATTAAATAAACCTTTAATAATAACATATTTCCATCGTTCTATTAGAAGTTCTTTTAATTACAAATGAATAAATGTGTACCATATCATAATAGTATGATATTATAGACAAGGTCCATAAAGCATAATCAACGGAATGTGACATAATGAAGTTTTATGTAATGGAAGCATTCAAAATTGAGTTATTAGGGAAAACATTATCATAAGGAATCAAAATATAGTGAGAATAGACAACATATATCTACTTTTATGTCATTTTAATATCCAATATGGTCTTATATTTGTTGTTTCATCAAATAAACTAAGCACTACCATTTATATTGTGATCATATCCAATAAGATGATCATTTTATGTAATGAAAAAAACATTGCATGTTAATAATCATTTAAATAATGAAATATTTATAAAAACCAATATATTGTAAGGTGATATATGACACCAAAAATCATGTAATGATAATAAAAAATATTTACCACAAAAATCATGAAATCATTATTACTACCACATCACATGGTTAACCCATGTAAAAGAGAGAGGTTTTATAATAAAATTCAATAATATTTTATCATATGTTATCCACTGAAATAAACTAGATGGTGTAATTTAAAAAATATTAATGGTAATGAAAATGATAAGTCAATGTATATTGATAGACATAAATAAACATACCGTAATAGTGGTAGAAAATTACATAGAAATAATAATAAAATTACTAAAACATTGAAATAAATTCCATAAAATGAAAAAATTAGGAATAAAAGAAAATTTTAATTCACATTTTTATAGAAATAAAACATTGATTTTAATCATCATATAACAAGATAATAATTGTGGAATGACATAATTATATGGAAAGTATTACATATGAATTATTCTCGGTTGTTCTTGAAAACAACCAAAGTGAATAATATAAAATTATTTCCTTTTAAAAAATATAAAATGAAAGGTATTTAAAAATGACCAAAATTAATGTTGTAATCTAATATTAATTCATCAACCAAATCATACAATTATCTTGTAAATAGAGGAAGATTATTCATGCCACAAAAGAAGGGTTGGGTTTGGATTTATATATTAAGGTGAAATGAAAACATTAGTGTATATCTGAAACATTAAGAATAACTAGAAAATAATAATCTGATGGTATATTATTTTAAGATAGATAAATATAAAGAAAATACACTATATGAATTATCATTCAAAAGAAATATAAATTTAAAAATGTGATTGGAAATATGCTCCTTTGGCCATGGTATCCTTTGAATAAAATCATATTAAAGATAAAACATGACATGGATTGGTAAATCACATAAATATAATGTAAAATATGATAAAATAACATCCAAATAATTTATATTGTCAACAGAATATAAAAATATTTTTGATATGTCATAAGTCGTGGAGAAAAATATTGTGAATATGATCCATTTACATTAATATTGACTTCCAAAAAATCACATTAAACTCTGATAAAATAAAAACAAACATATATCTTTTCATAATATTTTTATAATATATTACCATATATAATATTCTATTATAATCATTCATTATACATTTATTTATTAGTTACAGTTTTTTTCACCGTCAGTTTATTGTGATTTGGATTTTCCTATGGATGATTTAAAATATATATGTGGTTCCATGTTCATTACAATAAGATCCTGATTATTATATTATAAAATGTACTATAGGAATTATTTATAAATTTCTATAATATTTTAATTTCATTTACGGATAATTTTAATCACTATTTGTAAAGACATAATTTATGATGAGTTTCATTTGGTAAATTTTTAGGAATAAAATTTGTTATATAAATAATGAGAAAAAATATTAATGTAAAATTAAAACTCCTAATATTTTTAAAATTTTCATATTGATTCATTGTTAAATTTTTTATAATCATCTGACTAGGTGGTTTTGAATATTGAAATTCGTCATTCAATGGAGGCGATAGTCCACACATATAGATGGGTGATTTTTTCATGTTAAATAGAATATAAATAAGATTGAAATTTATTTATTTATTTCTTACCAAAACCATGTTATATATAACATAAATTTTTAATAAACACCCCCACAACAAGCCTTTAATTACGGTGGTTAAAAATAAAACACAATTTTATTAGAGGTAGCAGTCTTTGTGTACACATAAACAACACATTATATAATCTAAGGAGAATTGATGAAAGTAGTGAATGATTATTCAATAAATATTATAAAAATTAATAGTAAATTTATAATTAAGTTATTATTTTAGGATGGAATACCATATATTCATTTTAATAATAACATATAATGAAATTGTAATGAAAATATTTAATATTTTATTTTTTTACCTTACTCTTTGGAATATATTCTAGAATATTTTTTACGCCTTTTGGGGTGGTATTTTGATTAGAAAAAATTATGTCACAAGGATTCGAGTTTTTGTGTGGTATTTTATAAGGTACACGTTTATCTATGGGTCTTAAGTTGTTATGATTTTTTTTGGGGAATACTTCTTTTTATAGGAGTGAGCGGTATATTTTTGTAACAAGGGTGTCTTGATTCATGTGGAGTGGATCCATAATTTCAATATAATAGAGTGGGTTAGGTATGGTCATTAAATCCCTAAATATATCATTTGGATACATTTTATCGAAATATATTTTTCCTTTAAATGCATAGAGTTAACCCTTTTGTTATTTTTAACTTCTACATTTCTTAATAAATTTCACATGGGTAATTTATTTTTAGTTACTAAAAATAAAATTAATCATATTACATTAATTTTACCATAATATATTTATTATTAAATATGTTTAATTAGATAAAATTTATAAAACTGGTAAAAATTAATAAAATAGTAATAAATTCAAAAAAAATTCCAAAATGTTTTTAAAAAATATAACTTCAGTTTGAAATTTTCAAATATATATTTATAAAATAAAAAAATTTAAATATATAATTTTACATATGAAATAAATATTTTTTATAAATAAATTATAAACATTTTGTTATGATTATATCTCAATGATGTCGAAAAAGTAACGGAATTTTTAAAAATGATATAATGTACTGTCTACCTAAAAATCATTATTTTTATAAAAAAATTATCAAGATAACACAATTAATCAGAATCCAATAATTATAATCATTTATAAATGTTATAATAGAAAAAATTATTAATACAATTATTATTTGGAAATATAATATATAGATGGAAAATAATTTTATAGAAAACGATATTTTAATATTTAAATTTTCCTAATATTATATTAGATAAATTAACAATAAATATTGAATTATTAGATAATAAATTAAAATATTACACACTATAAAATTCATATTTCAAAAGTGACAAATTCATTTTATTAGTATAAAATAAAAAACATTTATAAAAATAGTTCATTAATAATAAAAATCATTTTCAACATTTGAACTTATTAATTAATTATCCTAAAAATGTTGAATTTTTAATTGATTACTATATTTCTCTTTAATAGTTTATTAATTTGTCTTATTATTTTCTAACATTTTCTCTGCTTCCATATTATAGATTTTCATTTTCTTAATGTCATTATTAAAGTTATATAAAAATTAATATTTAACTGATGAAAAATATATACTAGAATCATATGGTGTTAGATTCTCACCCTTAAATTAAATTTTATCATAAAAAATTTATTTTATAATTTTCTAATGACAAATTATAAGGGCTCTATAAAAAACTCAATATTTATTTTCTATTGAGATATCATCATCAAAATCTATTATACTAAATGAATATTTATTTTCCACGTAATAGTGATGTATTTATAATTAACATGATTTGAAAAATTTATAGTTAATATGATTCCTTAGTTTATTATTGGATTTTTACAGACCTACCTCTTACAGATTTATTTAAATGATGTAATTCAAAACCAATAACCAAATAAAAAATGTATTCATAATATGAAATAAATTTTTTCGATCATAATATTACTATGAAAAATTAATCATATGAGGTATTCTCTAAGAAACCTTTATTTCGTTATTGGATACATTCAATTCAACTAATATATAGTTTTACCACCAGTGACTGCATATGTTTAACAAAAATTACCCATGGTAATTTTTCAATTAGGTTTTTTAGACTTCAATATTAAAATTACATTAAAAAATATTGTTTTATTCACTTATATTTGTTAGTAATAATAATTTTATTCACCAAAGAATGCCCCTCATCATGTTCTAGCTGGGTGTGTAGTCATATAAATTTATTGTGCTTCTGATTTGTAACATCCTAGGTAAATAAAGAATATGAAATTTTCATATCTATTAATATTTTTTAATTAAATATTAATTTTTATTTTTATTGAATCTATGCCTGAGAGAGTACTCAAAACGATACAATGACTTTCTCTGAAATCTTACATTTCCACAACATGGAGTTATAACGAAAAATAGTACAATAATATTATTATTTTAAATGATAGTTAATGCCTAGCCAGTGTATTAGAGGGAATGAACACAACAAACTAAAATATTATTAAACTTCATTGTTAAATTTTATGACATTTATACAATAATTTTTAGTGGTATAAAATAAGAATGAATCCAATTTTATGCATGAAAAACTCTAGTATTTTAAAAAAAGTCATTTTACAACCATTTGATGGAGAAGTCTTTCTAAATACATTGTTTTCACATTTATATGTTCAATTTGAAAAAATAAACTTATTATTTAGAATTGGGTCCCCAATGTTTACTTTATCTATAATTTTGTATTTTTCTGATAAAGTTCAATTTTCTTTTAATATTGAAAAATACTATATTTTAATTCTAAACTCCCTTTTAATCTAATTTATTTATAAGGATTTATTTTTTTTAATTTGTTTTAAATTGTAATTGGAATGTATTTTTATCATTTATTCCAATGTTATTTATTGGATGTAATTTCCCATTGAAATTGAATGTAAAGAAATGTAAGAATTTTGATAGTTATTTTTCTAAAAAACAAATTTATTTGTGTTGACAATGGGAAATAATTTTAAATTAATTTATGAAACTTCATTATTTTAAATTTGGAAAAATGGATTCTATTTTAGAATCAGGAGGTTAAAATTTATTTAATAGATAACTTTTATTTTTAAACATTATGAATAGTAACGTTAGTAAATATTTTATTTACCTTGGTAAAAGGGTAAATCTGGTAAATAAGATTAAAAGTAATATTATAATAATATTAATATTAACCAAAAACGTGCCATAAACCTATTTAATGACACATTTCCAACCATGGTCTTCATTGGGTCGATTTTGTGACACCATGGAGCCACTTATTATTAAAAATTACACTTTATAAAAATTTATTTATTGTTAAGGAAAATTTGACACAAACATATATCTTTTAGTAAAACAACATTTATATGGGGTTATATAAGGGGCCTTTTTGATTTTAAATATTCATTAAAAAATAATAATATTTTCAACATCATGATTATTAATTTATTAATTTTATATATCAAATAAATAAATTTATTTATGACACAATGATGGTGTAATGATTTTTCATTACTGAATTTTTTAAATAAAATTGATTATAAATGTTAAAATATATTTATTTTGAAACTTTTTATGAAATACCAAACATTGAAGAATTTTTATGACCTGCTTTGTTTGAATTAATGATTTTTATTTTCCAATTTATCAAGTTGTTATGGTTTTATAAAAAGTCATGATATGATTAGTATAAAAAATGACATAAATGAGTTTTTAAATCAATTTATATTTTTATTAAATGATAAAATAGTCCTAAAAAATTTATTACACCAATGATATTTATGATGTTAAAAATTTCATTATTGATCTATTTTTGGTTTCTTGAAAATTTATAGTAAATATATTAAGTATATAGTATGAATATACAAGAAGACATGGTAAAAGTTAAAAATGTTAATCAAGGGTAAAATAAAAACGATAAGGATTGAATAATATACAAAACCTGTCCAATTATTATTAGATGATTTTATTTCAACTTATATTCATATTATAATATTATTTAATTAGTTGGGGATCTTTTTAAACAAAAAAACATATTATAATAAAATAATACATTCAAATGTTCCTTAAGAGCCCCTTCTCCCTCTTATAAAAGGCAACCACATCTAACCCCTTACACAAACCTCTCAACCCCCATGGCTAGTGAAAACTCTACTAAAATAATCTAAAATATAACTCTATTCATCCTAGAATACTTACATGCAGCAGAAGTAAATAAAATAAAGCCATTTTGTTCAATGAAAAAGGGAGTTTCTTGATTTAAAGGTAATGTCTTCTCTCAACTTCTTTTATATTATATTCCTTCTCCAACCCCCTAAACTCTCATTATCCCATAATTTTTTAAAAAACATAAGTATATCAAAGTAACTAGGATTTTTTTATTTGAGTTACTAGAACTACACTTCCACACACCTCCATCTAATAGATTTAGGACATACTGTTTCTTTGAACGGTGAACTACTTTTTCATGAAACGATGATTGTTCAGTTATCTCTTACAGCCTCTCATGGTGGACATTATGATGGATCTATATTAATATTATATTTTTTATTTTTATATTCTATTTATCCTTCTATAAATTTTTTTTAGCATCATATCTTTAGTCTTTTCAGGTTGTACGAATACGATAATTTCATTTGAGGAAGTGCAGACTACCACCCCCTCAAAGTGATATGACTCGTTCATGCTATACAGAGAATGTATAAAGGATAAAATTAATGAAATTATTTAACATATATAACATAGATATTATAATTAAATTATAATATAACTATGAATCATTTATATTTCATTCCTTTAAATATGAAAAATAAAAGAAAATATCATTCATGCGTACATACGACTTATCATCTCCATAAACACTGCATTTCATTTATTATCACCAAATGTTATGTACTATTATAAATAAAGATATATAAAAGATATATATTTTATATATGATATCTAAATTATTAATATAATTCGGGATATAATGAAATTTTGACCATGTGGACAAATTGTAATTATAACAACATCATTTTTAACTCAAGTATCGAACATCAAAATATGTCTGATATGAACTCAAATAATTATCTAATTGTTATAGAAAGGTAATAAGTGATATAAAAGAAATAATAAAATTGAAAAGGTTCTTAAGAAATAAGAAATTTACATTGGTTTATTATTATTTAAATTAAATAAAAAATGATTCAAGTCAAACATAAGGTAAGGGAATCTTTCATCCTCATCTTTTAGTCAAAGACTCTATCTTTGATGTCTATTTTAATTTAATTTTTAGTATGTTAGAATATGTTATTTTATATCAAAATATTTTTAAATTTTATGTCCAAGTGATGAGAGACCAATTTTTCTCCCATCAACTCATTTTATGAATTTTATTTTGATGATGTTAGCCTGTCAAATATTTGTAAGGGAATTTCTAAACTAAATTTCCTCTCTTTGGGTATTGTGCATGCTTCATTGATTATGGGATGTAAAGATTATTTCTGTAATAACTATTTATTTATTTATGTTTTAATTTCCACTTCTATTTGTTTGGATACACTTTTTAAACACATAATCTCCCCATTGATAAATTCATATGACATTTATACGATATTTGTAAGGATTTTGTCTAATTTTACATTCCCTTTAGACTTATTTGTTATTATACACCATTTAACTTTTATATGGTGTATATACTGCCATATGACATATTATATCATTAATCACCTTATTCTCATGATATTATAATAATTTTTTAATGTTATTCTATAATTTTTTTATTTTCTTAGATGTTATGCTACTCTTTAACTGAAACATTATTTAGAATGTTTTTCTAAATATTTAGCATTAATGTCCTCATTTTCAAAATGATATTAAGGATTTATTTATATTGAAATTAATTTTGTAAAATGATGATTCTTTTGAAAGTTTCAATGTGGTATGTGGCACTTTGACTCAAAAATCTCTTTATGAATTGTTTTAAATGGTTTTGAAATTGATTGGATATCATGAAATGTCATATTGTTATTGGAATGTGGAAATGTTATCTTTACTTTAAGGTTGTTTTATATGTTATGATTATGTTATTATTTTTGTAAATTGATTATGAATATAGGTGGTTTCTTGATAATCATTTGGCATGTGAGCTCAAGATATCTCTCCAATGCATTTTGCAATGTGACAGAGGTAAACATAAATGTTTCTCCTAATAGATTTAGGGAATATACTGTTATGTGTATTCTAAACATAACTACCAACATAGTTGTGAAAGATACAATGTAAGTATGATATGGATGCAGCTTAATACCATTATTATTTATGATATCTATGTTATATTCATAAATATTATTATTATTTTATGTATGGTAATGATATTATGATTATGATTTAAAAGTATTATTTCATTGATTTGTATGTATTGATTCAGTAATGTTTTCATTCCTAGATCTATATTCCTAACTAATATTCTTATGCTCAGCCCATGTATTTGAAATTTTTTTCATAGGGAATAAGGAAGGTTAATGGAATGGAATAATTCAACATGATTTATATCATGAAAAATGAATTCTTTTTTTAATTAAGGAGTTTTACTATTGTGAAAAAAATTGGATAGAGTAGATGTGTGTAAATTAAAATCATTTGAGATGTAATGTAATAGTTATGGCATTATTCTCTAAAACTAAAAAACTCAAAATATCCTCAATGTAAATTATTGACATAAATCATGATTATATAATGTTTAAGTCTAGGGCCTTATATTTTGTATCAGATGTTGGTTTAGACAACATTAGGGGTTTGGAGTTTTTGTTAGACACTTGGTTAGTCTTTATATATATTCCTTAAGTAAAATCTTAATTTTGTATATTTTTATGATCATAGAAATTTTGTTAGAAATAAAATGAGGAGGATCTAAAATAATATTACTATCTCTTCCTGATGAATTCCCTGCAATAATTATGTAAAACTAATGTCTAAATGATTATGAAATATTTTCTAACATAAAAATCACTTGTAATAAATTTTTAGAGATATCAAACACCTACACTATACCGCAATACCATCATTGATCATGGGATGTATTTAATCAAATCCTATTTTCTCAATATTCTCATATTTTCTGGAAAGGTAAATATTTTCATGGAATTTTCCAATATTTTACATTATCACAATATTTTTAAGCATATTTTTATTTTGAAAAAGGTGATCAAGAAGGAAACCCTTGCGCAAACTATCAATATTTTCTTTTAATATTGAGTCTCTCAATACATACATTTGTTATTTTAAAAGGTAAATTTATTGAATGTTTCAACTCAAACTCCGTCTGACTATTTTATAAAAAATCAAGTTTTGTCAGATGTTTTGAAATTATATGTCACACATGATTGTTTTTCAAAATTATTTTTTCTATGAACACTTATATGAACAATGTTGTAGAAGGTGTATTTGGATAAATGAGGCCTATGAATTTGAAGGATCTCAAAATCATTTTTTAATTTCATGGGCTATCTATATATTTGAACATGATGATGATGAAACCAGTTGGACACCATGATCATGGTTCAATGTTCATTATTTGGGAGTAATGTTATTCTATATAGGTAAAAAATTTCAATATATATAAGAAATCATGAATTAGGATATTTAGTTCAAAATGAGTTGGGATGAAATAGAGAGGAATAAGACAAATATTGAGGTCAAATGATGTTAGGTTTATTTTTGAGGTTTATAAAAATAGACAACACGCAAGATGGGTGGCAACCTGTCTTGTCTAGTAAGGTGGAAACAATCAAACCCACAACTGTAGGGCGATAAGTGTGCATCACATACCACTGGCTTACGTGAAGTTTTGGTTATTAAGAAATATTATTTTAGGTTAAATGATTTTATGGGCCAATAATTAGTTGAATTGGAGAAATTATGAATTTCCAAATGGATAATCATAGTATAGGAAAATTATTTACTGATTAAGTGATAAAGGATAGTTTGAAATACGTTATTTCCTTTGGGAACAATATATGATTAAGTAACGTAGAACACTATGGGATCACATTTGTGATGTAATGGTTAAAATATTATTTTGAATGAATCTATGATTTTCTTGTGGACCTATAGTAATTTGGGTTATTTATAGAAATGATTAATCTATCATAGATAATATGTGATTAGATTAATAAATTTTCCATATGAGACTTAAGAGTAAATGATATTATTTGGAGGTAAATGATAATATTTTTTATAGAAAAATATGTGATCAAATCCTTTTTAATTTTTGGTTTTAGTCTCAGTTTGGATTATATTTAATGATTTTAAGGAGAGTTGTGTATTGAATAGTCTTTTTTGAATGTTGGATACTCTTTGCTCGATTTTGGAGATTAAGATTAAGATTTCTTTTTATCCTTTTTGGGATTATCTTATCTTGTGCTAACCATTTTGGTTTTTGTTAATATTTAAAGACATGGGAAATATATTGTTCATATTTTTTGGATTATGCGATTCTCAAGATGATTATTCTACCGCATAAGGTGTGACCAAGTATTCTAGAATACTCATCGTTTGGACAAAGGATGAGTTTTTGTAGAAACTTATTAAAGAATGAAACTCTACATGAAAAGAAAGTATATTTCCATATTTCCTTAGTCAATCTCATAAATAAATTTATCCAAATTTATTAAATGGAACTTAAAACAAACAAATTGTCTGCTAACTTTTCTAACTAGAAAACCAAGGAACATTTAACCAATCACAAGTTTGTGGGTTTCTATTGGTTAACATTCTCATGATCGAGTTTTCTATCTCTATCCATCAGATGTTGATGGTTATTTTTCTATTCCATAAACACGTTTTCCAATATGGAATACTAGTATCAGTTATCTCGGGTGACCTTTTTACTTCCATTTATTACTTTTAAAGTGAATATTTTATTTACTCTATTTCTAATTTGAGACATTTAATGAAGTTTATAATCCCAATTTTAAATTTTTAAAGACGTGATTCCCCAATGTGGGGGAGGTTGTAACATCCCTAATAAATAGAGAATATGAAATTTTCATATTTATTAATATATATTAATTAAATATTAATTTTAATTTTAACTATATTATATGTCTGATAGTGTAATCAACATGCAATAATGATATTTTTCATCTTACATTTCACACACCTTTGAGTTAAACTGAAAAATAATATATTATTATTATTATTTTAAATTGTAGTTAATTTCTAGCCATTTTATTGGAAGGAATGAATAAAACTAAATATAATATGATAAAAAATGTTGTATTTTTTTTAATTTTACCAATAAATTTTAGAGTGTTAAAATAAGAATGAATCCAATTTTATTCCTGAAAAACTCTAATATTTTAAAAAAATTCATTTTACCACCTTTTGATGGAGAACACTTTTTAAATTTATTTTTTCTTACATTTATATGTTCATTTGACAAAGTAATTTTCTTATTTTGAAGAGGGACATAAATATTTACTTTTGTTAAAATTTTGGTATTTTTCGGATAAAGTATGTTTTTTCATGAATAATGAAAAACGATGCATTTTAATTCAAAACTCCCTTGTAGTCTAATTAATTTATATGGATAGATTTTATTTTTAATTGTTGATTAAGTGTAATTAAATTTAGTTTTTATCATTTAATCAAATTTTGGTCATTGGAAGTAATTTCACTTTGAAATTGTATGTAAATAAATGTCAATCTTTTGATAGTTATTATATCATAAAAAACAAGCTTTTTGGTTTTGACAATGAAAATTAATTTAAAATTAATATCTGCATTTTTGGGTTTTGAATTTTGAAAAATGGATTCTATTTTAGTAATCATGTGGAACAAATTGAATAAATATATAACTTTTAATTTAAGACATTTTTAATAGTAACATCTGTAAATATTTTAGTTACTGTGGTTAATGGGGAAATCATGTAAATAAGGGTTAAAAATTAATATTATAATAATATTAAAACTACCTTAACACTTGTAACAAACCTATTTTATGATACATGTACGAACATGGACATCCTTGGGTTGATTTTGAGACCCCATACAGCCACTTGTAAGTGAAAATGTACTTTATAAAATTAAATTAATGTTAAGGACAATGTAACATAAACCTAAATATTTTAGTCAAAAAAATTTATATGGGATTATATAAAGGGTATTTTTGAATATAAATATTTATTAGAAATATAATATGATTCAATATATCATGGTTTTTTGTTTATAGTATTTATATATAAATTAAATATTTTTATTTATGATACAATGATGATGTAATGATTACCTCATTAATGAATGTTTTAAATAAATGATATTATAAATATTAAAAAAAAATTATTTTTAAACGTTTTATGTCATCCACTAGTTTTCTGGATTACTATGAATTTTTTTATTTGAATTAATGATGTTTTTTCAAATTTTTAATGTTTTAATATTTTTTATGAATTCAATATATGAATAGTATAAAAATTGACCTAAATGAGTTTTCAAGAAAAATTAATAATTTATAAAATGATAAAATATTCTGAAATATCGTATATTTGGACTAATAAAATATATTATGTTAATAATTTCATTAAAGATCCATTTTTTGTATCTAGGAATTTTATAGTAAATTCATAATCCATAGATTATAAATATAAAACAAGACATAGTAAGAGTTAAATAAGTTAACAAAGGGTTAAATAAAATTCGTAAGGATTAAAAAATAAAATAAAAATGTAAAATTCTTACTGAAGGATTTTATATATACTTATATTCATATTATCTTATAATTTAATAAATTTTGGACCTTTTGAAACCGAATATAATTTTATTATAAAATAATTCTTTTAATCGTTCCTAAAGAGCCCCTCATCCCTCTTATAAAAGGCCACCACCTCTAACCCATTACTCACACATCGCAAGCCTCTTGAATCATCAAAACTATTCTAAAATAATCTACTAATATCCCACTATTTCACATAGAGTATATTCATTGGGAAGAAGACAATTCAATAAATATTTTTGTTTCAATGCAAATGTGACTTACCAGATTTAAAGGTAACATCTTCTCTCAAGTAATTTTCTTTTATTTTCCTTATCCAACCACATAAACTCTATTTATTGATTTGTTTTATAAAAAAATAGCATCTAAAACATAATATTATATATTTATGATATTTATTATATCTAAACTTCCACGCAACACCATCAAATGTATTTAGAACATCATTTTTCTGTGGATGGTGAATTGCAGCCTCCTGACACGATGATTGTTCAATTATCTCCTAACACATCTCATGATGGCCATTATGATGGTAATGTATTTATATAATATATTTTATGTTTATATTTTATTTATTATTATATAAATTTATCTACAACTTACCTTTATTCTTTTCATGTTGTATAAATGCAATAATTCCATTTGAGGACATGTGGACCACCAACCCCTAAAAGTTAAATGAATCGTTCATGTTATAACTAGAATTTATAAAGGATGTAATTAATGAAATTATGTAATATATATATAATATATATTATACTGTAATTAGAATATATATATATGAATCATTTAGTTTTCATTCTGTTAAATATGAAATATAAATGAATGTAATGTTCTTGTGTACGTACGACCTACGTCTCCCTGGATAGTGTATTTCATTTCTTATCTCTAAATATTATGGACTGTTATAAATAAATATATACTAGATATATATGATCTATATGATATCTGAGTAATTTATTTTATTCTATATATAATTTACTTTTCACCATATGGACATATTATAGTTATAACTAGATCATTTTTAACTCAAGTACCAAACAGCTACAAAATGTCTGATATGAACTCAAATAATTAACTAATTGTCATTGAGTGGTAATGAGAGATATAAAATGAATATTAAACATGAAAAATATTATTAATAAAGTATAAATTAACTTATTATTATTATTCAGTAAATTAAGAAAGAACGCGTCAAGTCAGACACGAGGTAAGGGAAGCTTCCATCCTCCTCTTTTAGTAAAAGAGTTATTATTTATTATGTTTTTTCATTCCATTTTTCATATGTTGGAATATGTTATTTTATAACATTATTATTTTATTTTTGAGGTCCAAGTGATGAGAGACCCCTTTTCTCCCATAAACACATTTTTCGAATTTCAATGTGAAGTTGTTAGGCAGTCAAATTTTTATAAGGGAATTACAAAACCCAATTTTCACTATTTGGGTTTTACAAATGCTTAGTTGATTATGTTATGTATATTTTATGTGTATAATAAATATTTATTTATTTATATTTTAATTTCCACTTCCTTTGGCGTGTATATAATTTTTGAACACATATTCTCCCCATTGATAAATTCTTATGACATTTATACGATCATTGAAAAGTATTTTTTCTCACTTTACATTCCATTGAGTATTATTTGTTATTATACACCATTTTAATTTTATATGGAGTATATAATGCAATTTGACATATTATATCGTGAATATCTTTATTATAATGATATTATAAGCTCTATTTAATGTTATTCCTTAATTATTTTTATTTTCTCAAGTGTTATTAGACTCTTTAACTAAAACATAATTTAGAACATTTTTTTAAATATTTCCCATTAATGACCATGTTTACAAAATGATTTTAAGGATTTATTTATATGGACATTAATGTTTTCATATTTTAATCCATTTAAAAGATTCAACGTGGTATGGGACACTTCCACTCAAAATATCTTTATTAAATGTTATAAATGGTTTTGGAAATGGATTTTATATTTCAATATCTTAAAATTTTATATTGTGATTAGAATATGAAAATGTTATCATTACATTGTTTCTGTTTTATGTTTTATGATTATGTTATGATTCTTGAGAATTGATTATTTATATGAGTGGTTCCATTATAACCCTAGGGCGGGTGATCCCGGGATAGTTCTCCAATTAATTGGGTAACGTGACAGAGGTAAATGTTAATGTTTGTAACGCCCCGACCCCAGTTACCCAGAGTCGGTGCATTATTACATAACATTGGCATGATCACAAGAAAGATCAAATCACGAAAGACCGATTGGTTTAGTAGCCTTGGAAACACTAGATATATTCATAAGTTTTACATTACATCATAAAATGAAAAACTACTACAACAACATAATGTTTCCACAGTCCATACTATAAACCTCTCATAATATCCCTGCAGGTCATTCATAACTTACATCTTCACATCCTGGGAAAAATAAAACATAGAAATGGGGTGAGCTCAAATTCCCAGTAAGGATAACAATATAGTGGAACATTCAAAAATAAGCATAAACATTTAAGGCAATGAATTACTAAAACAAAAACCTTTTAAACTTGAACTTCAAAATAGTATGGCAAAAGTAAAATGAAATAATGCCATTTACTTATTCACATGGATATTCTACTAATCGAATAATCACATGCAAAAATCAATAACCACTTTCATAATGATGGAATGCATAATGTCAGACTATCATAACCACATAGTCAAGGCCTCGTGCCAAGACTACAAATAAGATTTTGTCAAGGCCTTGTTCCAAGACACTAGTTTGTCTCATGAGACCTACCGATGCATCGAGGAGCTATAGCGGGCTCCACCCGTCACATATTAAGTCCAATGCATTCCCATATGAAAAGGTTTAAACCTAACAGAAACATTCGTATTAAAACTAGCATACGAAATGTCAATAATTTCACCATAAACTATGAATGGTATAAAAATAGCACATCCACAGTCAAACATATAACAAAACCTTCAATACAATATAGAAGTTTTGTAGCATAATAAATCAACTTTTAATAAGCGTAAAATCCAACAAAGGATATTGACATAGATGAAATCAAAACTATTTTTAGAGAAATATCTCTTTCTATTTTTGAAATCATTTAAGATCCATATAAAATAAAACATTTTCTTGAAAATATTCTTATAAGCTTGTAAGGAAAGCTTTGAATATTTTATAACGGCGGAAAATAACCGCACCCGTCGTATAAGTTAAAAAAACATTCTTATCTTAATTCTGTCGAAAAGGGTAAAAAGCACCTTGTTTGGAAAACGACGGAAAGATTCCCTTATAAACCTCTTATAAAAAGTCAAAAAAAGGTATAAATGACTTTAACCCATATTCTTTTAAATATTAAAAATGTTTTGAAATACATTTTGAAGAAACATGGATGTGGATGATAACGAGATCCCAGTAGATTATTACGTATAAACAACCTCGGATAATGAAGAGATTGTGAAATAACCCTTACCTTGTACTTTTCCTTTGTTGGGGTAGGTTAAACTCCTGTATAATGGTGAAATAATTGTTATTAAATTATAAAAGAATCATATACATTAATATGATATCATATATGATCTTTTAACATTGCTTTATTAATAATATCTTAGTATTATCGTCGTTTCGGGTGATAATCGATTCGTTCTTCTTAAATGTTTGGTTACGTAAGTCATGTTTGTAATGGATAGATTATATCTTATTCATAATCAGAATGATATTAACATTATTTTTAACCCTAAAATGAGAATAAGACTTGAATGGATACGATGGAGAATGAATCTCATCACGTTCGTGGAGACGGTAGTCCGTACGTACGCACGAGCGACAATATCATTCTTTTGATATTAAAATAATATATTAATGGATGGTATATCATATATAAAGAATCATTAACATGTTATATTTATTATTTACATGAGTTACAAATCATTATTATACCCATACAAATAATATTATATTGAATAACAATTACACCACGACATGGAGATGGTAAGCCGTACGTACGCACGTATGGTGACATGTTATTCAAAGGGTGGATAGAATACTGAATATGGTTGTACCATATTTATAATAACATCACAGTATATATATTATACTGGATTTATTATTTTAGAATGGTAACAACAAAGGAAGAATAAGTGGAAGAAGAAATGAACTTAGAAAAGGGTGGTGAAATCATTACCTCTACTTCGGGTTCTTCCTTTTGATTTGATCAAAAGGGATCCTTAGGTTGGCTTTCTGATCAAACTAAGGCCCCTAGGTTGTAGTGAGGGAAGTTGGGAGAGTATTTGGGAAGAGTTTGGCCGAACCAAAAGGCTTTTAAGGTGTGAAGAAATGAGAAGGAGGAGTGCCCTTTTATAAGAGGGGTGAGGGGCACCTTTGGAAAAGCTAGAGATATTAGTTTATAATAAATTAATATTCGGTTTACAATGGCTCCATAGTTGACTATTCAAAGGTTAAGGTGGGGATGGGTCGAAAACAACTCAACCAATAGAATTTAGACAGGTTTGGGTACTTATATTAAACTTATCTTTAAGTATTAACTCTAAGTTAATTAGTTTCACTTTTACAATGTCTCTTTGTATTTTTATATAATATTGTTAATAAACTTACTATATACATCCAAGAGACCCCCAAGTGGTCCATTAATGATGAACCGATCATGATATAAGTCTCTTGGCCGAACCTTAGATTTTTATGAATTTAATATCAATTAATAATATAATATTTGTTTTAAGAACTCTTTTTTGTCAATTTTGACACTATTCAATAGTTGATTTTTGTGAAACTCATAACAGATTTATTACTTCTAAAAAAGTCAATTACATCAATACTAATATATCATATTATCCTATAAAATTAGTTTAATTCATTAAAAGTTTCATATTATATTTATTTGGGTATTTATAATATAAATTATTTTAATTTTTCACTATTATAGTAATTACTGCATCATCATTGTGTCATAAATAAAATAAATTATTTAATGTCTAAAAATTATAAATAAAATATAATTATGTAGGAAATATTTTTATATTTCTATTGAATATTTATAATCTAAAATCCAACATATATAACCCTATGTAACAATTGTTTTTCTAAAAGATATATGCTTGTGTCATTTTTGTATTCATTTTGACTTAATTAAAATAAAGTGTCATTATCACTTACAAGTGGATCCATGGGGTCCCAAAATAGACCCAAAGATGCCCATGGTCGACCATGTATCAACCAATAGAGTTAAGACACGTTTTAGGGTAATTTAGTATTATTATAATATTATGTGTTTAACCCTTATTTACCGGATTTACCCTTAACCATGGTAAATAATATATTTACCGCAGTAATTATTCAAAATGTCTAAAAATAAAAGTTACCTATTTACACAATTTTAACATCCTGATTCCAAATATGGAATCCATTTTCCTAAATTCAAAACACAGAAGTGGCAGAAATTAATTTAAAATTAATTCCCGCTGTCAAAACAAAAAGCGTGTTTTTAAGAGATAATAACTATCAAAAGATTGACACTTGTTTATGTTCGGTTTAATTGTAAAATTATGTCCAATGACAAACATTATATTAAATGGTAAAAAAATATTCTAAATATACTTTAAAACCACTCAAATTCATAATTTATCAATAATAATTATTTTGATTTAAAAAGTTATTTTTAATTAAAATTTAGTAATTTTCACTATTCATCAAAATATGAAAGTTATCCGAAAAGTACCAAAATTTCACCTTAGGCTAAATTTGATATTCCGAATCCAAAAATGAAGTCCATTTTGAAATATAAAATATATATAATTTAAAAAATTAGGTATTACTATTCATAACGGTAGTTTGATTGGTTGTGGTGTGTGTTAAAACTCGAAGTTGCGTACAACACACGCTACTGTTTTATTCAAAGGAAAGCATACCATGGCAGCTTGGGATGTTTTATTTTAAATTTTTTGATGTCCCCATTTAGTCAAAAGTTTAAAATATTTTATTTAAAAAGGGTTCACTATTAAAAGTTGGTAAAACTGCAATACTGAAAATGAATTTGTTCTTACATTATGTCTAAGAAACTCATAATATGGATTCTAAAATTATAAGGATTATATAAAGTTTAAAATTTAGTTAATACTATTCATAACCTCTTTTGAACGGCTTTTTTGGTACGTCATGGTGCGCTTGAACTCGGTGTTGCGTGTAGTGCAAGTTATTGAATTATTTTGAAGAAATAACACACTATGAAATCTTGGGGTGTTACATTCTCCCCTCCTTCAATAAATTGCGTCCTCGCAATTTGAAATTGTTCTTTGAAAATAAATGGTTGAAAATAGAAAATATATTTGTGGGAAAACCCGCATCGGAAATTGGGTTACTAAAATATAGTCTTAATATGAGGAAAATAGAAATGAAAGGGTCACCACCAAATTATGATCTCGATTAGGAGAACATTGGTGGCAATTAGAGACATATAATTGGAGGAAAAACGTAAATATTTTTAGGTAGTGATTGAGGTCATCAATCACAAACAAGTATAAAATTGAGGTCCTTAAATTCATCAATCTATGATGATTTGAAATACCATCGGTTCAACAAAACATAGGGTATTATGATAACACATTTTTGACGTTTCAAAATATCTTAGTTGAAATCCCACATCTAAAAATGAATTAATGAGGCCTCTAATTAAAATAAAGAGTCGAAAGTATGAATATTACCGAAAATAACACATACTAGGGTTCCATGTAGGAAAATATGGATATGGAAGAAAAATCTAACCATCAATTATCTGATGGAGAGTGGTAGAGAACATTGCTATGAAAAGGCCAACAATCCCAAAGCCATAAATTAGTGATGATTTAAGGTACCATCTAGGAAAACATTTTTGTTCTAAGTTGCTTTTCTTAATATTGAGGAATTTATTTATGAGATTGGATAAGATCATAAGGAGATATACTTACTTTATAATTAGAGTTTTATCCATTAATAAATTTCTACCACAAACTCATCTTTCACTCTAAAAGATAATAGAATGTAAAAGAATTCTATTTACACTATTCGTATAGGGTTCCAAAATAAACGAATTTATAATTCATCTATAATATCTTTTAATAAAAACTACATTATTTAATCCAGGACATCTCGTGGGCTAGTGGTAGTTGATACACCCTTGTCGCCCTTCGGTTGCGGGTTCAAGTCTCACAGCCTTGCCGGACGCGACGGGTTGCCGCCCGACCTCCAGGTTGTCCTTTTATGGCAATCCAAAATAATCCAAACTAGAACTATCCAACATACTTCTGTCCAAACTCACAGTCCAACATTTATAAGGAAGGTAAACATAACATAGATCATTTTTACCCCGTAATAGCATATGAATACCTTCATCATGTATTACCATATTCATTATTTATTATATTCATGATCCCTTATTCTATATAGAATGCTGGATATACTTCATTAATCAAAAAATGTTTTAAACCCCAAAAATATGATGGAATATAAAAATCATTAATCAGTTTCAAGGTAGTCAAGAATATCAAATATAATTTATCCAAATCAATCATGTATTATTCTAAAATCACTAACTCGGTATCAGAACCATATTATGGTTTATCTTTCTCTCAACCATATATTTTCCAAAAATTTATCCTGCTATTGAGTCACCTTTCTTTGTTCCACACAATCTCAAGTCCTTAATGAAATAGTAATGCAGTACAATCCTTATATACTCCATAATTATTATAACACGTACATTGTTGATACAACACTCAATTGACATAATCAACATAAGAACTCTAATCATTCCTCTTCATCTGTGGTAGTATCATGACTTGATTATTACCCAATAGCATCATTTGCGGCAAAGTCTGATGACTGGGACATAGGTTCGCGTAGTGTCCAAACTCCTTTCAAATGAAGCATTGTACATTTGAAACCATTTTCTTACCCTTTCAGTCACGTACTCTGTGCCCTTTTCCTCCACACTTATAAAAAACTCCCATTCCTTTCAGGCATGTTCCAGGGTGTTTCTTTCCACAGTTACCACATATGGGAAAATTCTTCTTTTCCCTCTTCCCTTTATCCATCTTTCTCTCTTCTATCCTTTTCTTCTCTTGCTTCCCTTCAAATCCATAGGACTCAGTAAACTCTTTACTTATCTTATCAACACATGATATTATTTCTTCATATGATGATAATACATGGGAGACTATTTCTCTTATAAATTCTAGATTAAGACCATGAAAGATATGATCATTCCTTCTCTTTGGATCATGTGCATTTCTGGAGTTCTCATTCCTTCTACTGGGCACCATTTCTAAACAATGGAATACACTAGACCAGTTTATGAATCAAAATACATAATCCCATACTTATAAAATACTTAACATAAATTGAACTATTTATGGATATAATCTATAATCATAAGAATGTTTTCTTTGAGGATGTATATACTCATAATCCCTTCAAAATGATTTGTAAAGAAAAATGAGATTTATCCTAAGCATATCCCTCGGGAGTGTCGTAACCAAAAGTGCAGCAAGGCCCATTGTCATGCACCAGTTCCCATTCGAGTCTAGCTCAAAGCCGTGTTTTCGGTTTTTACCCCTAGGTACATCTGTGCCAGAGCCGCCTCTACCTGCTCGTATCCAGACAGGGATGTATTTCTCGGAAAACTCACAAAATCTCTACAATACCAAAATTCTAGGAAGTTCTTCTATACTAATTCTCAATGTTCATCTTAGGTCTACGTGCTCTAATAATAGTTTATCTAAATCTAGTTTCCAAGGTTTGTACTAAACTTCCTCTGATACCAACTGTAACGCCCCGACCCCAGTTACCCAGAGTCGGTGCATTATTACTTAACATTGGCATGATCACAAGAAAGATCAAATCTCGAAAGACCGATTGGTTTATTAGCCTTGGAAACACTAGATATATTCATAAGTTTTACATTACATCATAAAATGAAAAACTACTACAACAACATAATGTTTCTATAGTCCACACTATAAACCCCACATAATATCCCTGCAGGTCATTCATAACTTACATCTTCACATCCTGGGAAAAATAAAACATAGAAAAGGGGTGAGCTCAAATTCCCAGTAAGGATAACAATATAGCGGAACATTCAAAAATAAGAATAAACATTTAAGGTAATGAATTACTAGAACAAAAGCCTTTTAAACTTGAACTTCAACATAGTATGGAAAAAGTAAAATGAAATAATGCCATTTACTTATTCACATGGATATTTTACTAATCGAATAATCACATGCAAAAATAAATAACCACTTTCATAATGTTGGAATGCATAATGCCAGACTATCATAACCACATAGTCAAGGCCTCGTGCCAAGACTACAAATAAGATTTTGTCAAGGCCTTGTGCTAAGACACTAGGTTGTCTCATGAGACCTACCGATGCATCGAGGAGCTATAGCGGGCTCCACACGTCACATATTAAGTCTAATGCATTCCCATATGAAATGGTTTAAACATAACATAAACATTCGTATTAAAACTAGCATACGAAATGTCAATAATTTCACCATAAACTATGAATGGTATAAAAATAGCACATCCATAGTCAAACATATAACAAAACCGTCAATACAATATAGAAGTTTTGTATCATAATAAATCAACTTTTAATAAGCATAAAATCCAACAAAGGATATTGACATAGATGAAATCAAAACTATTTTTAGAGAAATATCTCTTTCTATTTTTGAAGTCATTTAAGAGACATATAAAATAAAACATTTTCTTGAAAATATTCTTATAAGCTTGTAAGGAAATCTTTGAATATTTTATAACGGCGGAAAATAACCTCACCCGCCGTATAAGTTAAAAAAACATTCTTATCTTAATTCTGTCGAAAAGGTTAAAAAGAACCTTGTTTGGAAAACGACGGAAATATTCCCTTATAAACCTCTTATAAAAATTCAGACAAGGTTATAAATGACATTAACCCATATTCTTTTAAATAATAAAAATGTTTTGAAATACATTTTGAAGAAACATGGATGTGGATGATAACGAGATCCCAGTAGATTATTACGTATAAACAACCTCGGATAATGAAGAGATTGTGAAATAACCCTTACATTGTACTTTTCATTTGTTGGGGTAGGTTAACCTCCTGTATAATGGTGAAATAATTGTTATTAAATTATACAAGAATCATATACATTAATATGATATCATATATTATCTTTTAACATTGCTTTATTAATAATATCTTAGTATTATCGTCGTTTCGGGTGATAATCGATTCGTTCTTCTTAAATGTTTGGTTACGTAAGAAATGATTGTAATGGATAGATTATATCTTATTCATAATCAGAATGATATTAACATTATTTTTAACCCTAAAATGAGAATAAGACTTGAATGGATACGATGGAGAATGAATCTCATCGCGTTCGTGGAGACGGTAGTCCATACGTACGCACGAGCGACAATATCATTCTTTTGATATTAAAATAATATATAAATGGATGGTATATCATATATACAGAATCATTAACATGTTATATTTATTATTTACATGAGTTACACATCATTATTATACCCATCCAAATAATATTATATTGAATAACAATTACACCATGACGTGGAGACGGTAAGCCGTACGTACGCACGTATGGTGACATGTTATTCAAAGGGTGGATAGAATACTGAATATGGTTGTACCATATTTATAATAACATAACAGTATATATATGATACTGGATTTATTATTTAAGAATGGTAACAACAAAGGAAGAAGAAGTGGAAGAAGAAATGAACTTAGAAAAGGGTGGTGAAATCATTACCTCTTCTTCGGGTTCTTCCTTTTGATTTGATCAAAAGGGATCCGTAGGATGGCTTTATGATCAAACTAAGGCCCCTAGGTTGTAGTGAGGGAAGTTGGGAGAGTATTTGGGAAGAGTTTGGCCGATCCAAAAGGCTTTTAAGGTGTGAAGAAATGAGAAGGAGAAGTGCCCTTTTATAAGAGGGGTGAGGGGCACCTTTGGAAAAGCTAGAGATATTAGTTTATAATAAATTCATATTCGGTTTAAAATGGCTCCAAAGTGGACTATTAAAAGGTTAAGGTGGGTATGGGTCGAAAAAACTCAACCAATAGAATTTAGACAGGTTTGGGTACTTATATTAACCTTATCTTTAAGTATTAACTCTAAGTTAATTAGTTTCACTTTTACAATGTCTCTTTGTATTTTTATATAATATTGTTAATAAACTTACTATATACATCCAAGCGACCCCCAAGTGGTCCATTAATGATGAAAATATCATGATATAAGTTTTTTGTCCGAACCTTAGATTTTTAGGAATTTAATATCAATTAATAATATAATATTTGTTTTAAGAACTCTTTTATGTCAATTTTGACACTATTCAATAGTTGATTTTTGTGAAACTCATAACAGATTTATTACTTCGAAAAAAGTCAATTAAATCAATCCTAACATATCATATTATCCTATAAAATTAGTTTAATTCATTAAAAGTTTCATATTATATTTATTTAGGTTTTTATAATATCAATTATTTTGATTTTTCACTATTATTGTAATTACTGTATCATCATTGTGTCATAAATAAAATAAATTATTTAATGTCTAAAAATTATAAATAAAATATCATTATGTAGGAAATCTTTTTATCTTTCTAATGAATATTTATAATCTAAAATCCAACATATATAATCCTATGTAAAATTTTTTTTCTAAAAGATATATGCTTGTGTCATTTTTGTATTCATTTTGACTTAATTAAAATAAAGTGTCATTATCACTTACAAGTGGATCAATGGGGTCCCAAAATAGACCCAAAGATGCCCATGGTCGACCATGTATCAACCAATATGGTTAAGACACGTTTTAGGGTAATTAAGTATTATTATAATATTATTTTTTTAACCCTTATTTACCGGATTTACCCTTAACCATGGTAAATAAAATATTTACCGCAGTAATTATTTAAAATGTCTAAAAATAAAAGTTATCTATTTACACAATTTGAACATCCTGATTCTAAATATGGAATCCATTTTCCTAAATTCAAAACACAGAAGTGGCAGAAATTAATTTAAAATTAATTCCCGCTGTCAAAACAAAAAGAGTGTTTTTAAGAGATAATAACTATCAAAAGATTGACACTTGTTTATGTTTGGTTTAATTGTAAAATTATGTCCAATGAAAAACATTATATTAAATGGTAAAAATCTATTCTAAATATACTTTAAAACCACTAAAATTCCTAATTTATCAATATTAATTATTTTGATTAAAAAAGTTGTTTTTAATTGAAATTAATAATTTTCACTATTCATCAAAATATGAAAGTTATCCGAAAAGTACCAAAATTTCACCTTAGGATAAATTTGATATTCCGAATCCAAAAATGAAGTCCATTTTGAAATATAAAATATATATATTTTCAAAAATTAGGTATTACTGTTCATAACGGTTAGTTTGATCGGTTGTGGTGTGTGTTAAAACTCGAAGTTGCGTACAACACACACTACTGTTTTATTCAATGGAAAGCGTACCATGGCAGCTTGGGATGTTTTATTTTAAATTTTTTGATGTCCCAATTTAGTCAAAAGTTTAAAATATTTTATTTAAAAAGGGTTCACTATTAAAAGTTTGTAAAACTGCAATACTGAAAATGAATTTTTTCTTACATTATGTCTAAGAAACTCATAATATGGATTCTAAAATTATAAGGATTATATAAAGATTAAAATTTAGTTAATACTATTCATAACCTCTTTTGAACGGCTTGTTTGGTAAGTCATGGTGCGCTTGAACTCGGTGTTGCGTGTAGTGCAAGTTATTGAATTATTTTGAAAAATAACACACTATGAAATATTGGGGTGTTACAATGTTTCTCTAAAGTGATTTAGGGAATATACTGTGATGGGTATTTCAAACGTAACTCCCTACGCAACTGTGAAATCTAAAATTTATTCCTTATATAGATTCCATTATATAACATTATGATCTAGTATTCCTATGTGGTAATCATACATATAATGATTTTTTTATGTTTGTTAGTGAACTTATGATTATTATTGAAAAGTATGATTTCATTTATTTTTATATATTGATTATCTAGTGTTTTCTTTTCTTGTTCTATAACCCTTATTGAGATTTTTATGATCATACCAAGTTTTTGAATTGTTTTTCCTAGAGTATATGGAAGGATAATGGAATGGATGAATTAAAGAATATTTATATCAAAATATAATTCTTGTTTTATTTAAGGAGTTTTTGTATTGTGTAAAAAATTGATAGAATAGAAGTGTCCATTTTTAATCTTTTGAGATATAATGTAATGGTTATGACCAAATTAATTAAAACCCTAAAACTAAAAATATCCTCAATGTTAATTATTATCATAAATCAATTTAAGGTAATGCTTAAAGCTGAGGCCTTATAATCATATGATAAATTTAATAGCCAACAAATTTTTTAGGTTTATTACCCCTATATTCATCATTTAAGAGGTATGTTTCAACTTTATTGTACCCAAATATGGATTTCATTTTAGAAAACAACACATTTTTTTCATTATTTAAATCGTGGGATATTATCCTTCATAGAGACTTTTACATTTTTTTCCCTAAGGTTCCCTCAACCTAATCCCCAAAACACTAAACCCAAATTTGATACCAACAGTACTGAAGTGAGATGAATTAATAATTAATTTTCATCAATTCCAATTTAAATGTATTGGTTATCACAATTATTCTCAGAAACCCATGAACCATAGGTTTTTCATAATTGAATCATATTTAATTATGAAATGTGTTTTACTAAATTTTGGATTTATATCTATAACATAATCCTTTTAGAATGCCTTTACAACTTATCATAATTTATAACCATATTTGTAAAATGGAAAATTTAAATATAAGAATTTTTTGAGGTCAAATGCACTATTCAAATAAAATAATAATTATCTAATTAAGAGTTACATTATAATAATATGAGAAAAAATGGTCATTTGAGATAGATGTAATTTGAAAAACATTCAAAAATATGATTTGGATATTATTTTTTATAGAAATACATGTACTCCCATATGAAAAGATAAATACCTTTTAATAATTATGCTAAATATTAAACATGGCCATGGATAATATTTATAAAAATTTATCATAAAAATGTATAATTTCATTGTACCATAACAAAAATTGAAATTGTAGAACTATATATATTCACATGGCATAATCATATAGTGACAATATTCATGAAGTCATTGCATTATTTCTTGAAGATTTCTAGGAATTCCCACCATTTATTTTGTGAGAAAACCTAGAATACCCCCATTTAACATGTTAAAATAATCCAATAATTTTGGTTGTGTATTATACCGTTAGATATTAAACCATATGAAATGTATTATAGGAGTACATATTTCATCATCCAAAATATAATGGCCACCCATAAATATGTGCTGCTAAAATATTGAAAGCATTCATACTTATAAATTCAGTGGGTTAATCTATAAAAAAGTTATAAGTTTTATTATAGGAATTATAAAATTATCGTTGTACTTAAATTAAAATAATAATGATAGGATAATTTATATCAAAACCTTACTCAATCACATGTTGTTTTAATGGAAATTATAAGAGATGAAAATCATTCCATATATGTGTTACGAAAATCACAAGGAAGGTAAATACAAAAATATGGACTTCAAATTTTTAATAAAATGAAATAATTATAAAATAATAAAAATAAAATATTTATTTATAAATTCATGAAAAAATTGATACGAATAATCATATAAATTAAAAAAGATCATGGAATGTAAGGATTATGCAGATGTTCATAAAGAGATAATCATTTAATATTTTTTAAAAATTATATGTGGGGAAAATGTAGGATGAATTCCTTTTAAAAAATTTTAAAGAATGTATATTTATTTGAAAAATACCTTAAAATTTATTGGGTAAATTTTTTGAAAATACTTATAATTATCCAATAGCCATAGATACAGAGGAAGATGATTCTTAACCACTAAAATGGTGGGACATTTTTATTAACACAGAAATCATTTGGAAAATTAGGAATCAATAGGAAATAAAGAAAATGATAGAAAATGTAAAATAAAAAAATATCATAATGATAACAATTTTATTAGTGGTATTTGACATAGAAACTTTCCTTTGAAGTTCCCTATAATGATCATCAATATTAGGTAATCTCAACCTTAGAATCATTTTTTAAATATGAAATTTCATATTTTCTATCATTTGAATTAAATAGATATAAAATTATAACATTAGATGGATTTTAAAATCAATTTAATTACAGAAAATATGATAAAATAATCAATGATCAGTACATACAACATAAAAAATTAAACAAGCGTTCAATAAAGTATAAGTATAAAAAATAGAAAACTGTGATGGGGATCCCTCACCATTATTCATGACATCAAAAATGTCTCTCTAACCTCTTTTATAAAAAAAAATCACTTAAATAACCAATTTAAAAATCATATTGATATCAACTAACCAATATAATGATTTATAATACATTTATTTTTTAGTCATAGTTTATATTCATCGTTAAATGTAAGAAATTTTTATTGTTTCATCGATTCATTTAATTGCTATGGTTTATCCTCATTCATTGACTATAAGTACACAAAGATAATATTACCCAATGAAATGCAATATATTATTAATAATAATTTAAGAATTTATCTTTTAATTCTATTAGAATATTACTCATGATTTTTTATGAAGGAATCAGTGGGAAATCTGTTTCATTATTTTCTAATGAAAAAATCATAGTAAAATTTTAATGGATTAAATATAAATAATGTGTTTAATGTCTATAAATTTTTCATAAAAAAAAATTTAATAAAAAATTTGAATTCATTGAATCATCCATGTATGGTGGTGAATAAAATATGAAATATATAGATCCACTAAGTCAGTAGTACGCACATACACTCATGAAACATTATTGTTTTCTATTAATTGAAAGGAATGTGTAATTGATTTATCATTTCAATAAATGAAACAAAATTATAATTTATAAATTTTTTCATTAAATTCACCTTTTTAAATATCAATTTATATTGGTGATGAATAAAAAACCATGTTGTTCATGGAAGCTGTAATGCCCATGTCCAGGAGGAGGACATATTATTTTTTCAAAATAGATGTCTGGAAGATAAATAATTATTCGAACATAAATATAATAACACATAAGTATTACTATGATACTGATGAAATTATTTAATTGATGTCATAGTATATATATAGGTACATTAATAAGACAGAAATATAGATTATAAAATAAGTAATTTGGGATTTTATTCGACACTCCATTGAATAACCACTTTGAAAATTTGATGATGTCATTAAGGGATTGTATTTTCTGGATAAATGAACATATAAGATGTCCCAAATATTTTTTATTATGGATTTTGTTAGTGTATGTAAAATCTGGGAATCTCATGTTATGTAGAAAATTGGTGTGGTGAAAGGGTCCTTTTATTGGTGAGATGAGTGATATTTTGGTAATTATTTGTTCACGAATGAATGTAGGTGGATCCAAATGTGGAAAATAATGGATACATTATTATGTAAAAATGATAAATCTATATAAAAATCCTTTTGAGGAATTTTATTAACATATTTTTTGTTCTCTACCATATATATATATATCCACTGTTTCATTTAGACTTTTACCATGCAAAGAATTTTTATCCAAGGCAAAACAAATTAATAAATAAAAATAAAATGTTTTTTTATTAAATATTACAAAATATTATTCTTAATATTAAATCAATTTTATTTTATAAATATGAAATTTGATCTTGATAACTTGTAAAATAAAATATTTATAACTCATTAAAATAAATTTAGATAAAAAACAACTTTTATTCTAAAATATCATATATAGGTTTTTAAATAAAAGATAACAGTTTTAAATATTTAATTTTTATTATAGATAGCCTCATTATTTAGGAAATGGGTTTATAAATTTTATTTAATGATTTTATGCATTTGACATCATAAATTTCATGGTATCAGTATAATTGATATTTTATACAATTTACATAAAAATAAATATTTTTATAAAAATTCAAAAAAACATACTAAGTTAATATTTTAATGACACAACCAAATTCTATGTTCATTCATCAAATTAATATTATAATACTATATAATTCAATATTAAATATGAAATTAAAAAAACAATGTTAATCTTAATTTATAAAATAATAGTTTTTAGACATTACATGTTCCAAATCATATTTCTTATAAAAGACAGGTAAATGTTAACATATTAGTTATTAATGATAATTATTACATATTATTATAATATTTTTTAAATATGACCTGTTCTATTTTTAGGATAAAATAAATAAAACTAAATGAAATATTTTTAAAAAAAATTAATATTTTCATAAATCAAACAATATAAATTATTTTTCCTCTAAATGAATTATATTTTAATTAATTGAAATATTTTTCTTCCATAGAGGTTTTATTGTTTTTATAATACTAATATAATTGATCTCTGATATTTCAAATCTTGTATTAGTTTGAAATTGTGGGTATTATAATATATTAAACATGGCATTAATTTAAACAAGAATTTATACTAAAATCATAAAGAGCTAAATTACCTCCCTTTAAATAAATTATTTCTCTACAGTTTTAATTATCATTATAAAATGAATGTTGTTAATGTAACCATAATAAAATAAATATATATTTTTTATTGAGATATAAACCTAATAAGCATAAGCACTATCAGAATCATAATATCCAACATAGTAGGCATGCATATAGACTTACCATTATATAAATTTTTTAACTAATATGAACCCTGAGTTGGTTTTAGTATTTAATATTGACATAAAATTCCAAAAATGCTTTTCATGATATTTCCAAAAAAAATAATAGCAACAAAAACATTAATATAACATTAGATTAAATTAGAGTAATTATCCAATGAATATGAAACTAAATCCAATGATGTCTTCTTTACCATCACCTACATTTCAAACTATTTTTATTTCTAGTCAACTATGATATAATTTGATAAACAAATCAATACTTTAGTATAAAATTGTTTTACATAGTCATTTCCCAATTATGTCTTCATACATAATATTTACATATTACATCCCACAAAAATCATTTTAATTATTTATAATAGTGTACATAGATTTGGTGAATCACTAATGCATATACCCCAAT
Source organism: Viscum album (assembly GCA_963277665.1). NCBI lineage: Eukaryota > Viridiplantae > Streptophyta > Magnoliopsida > Santalales > Viscaceae > Viscum > Viscum album. Next base: position 913,195,538 of record OY728148.1, read on the forward strand.
AGTGTAAAACTATAAATCAATGAATGCCTTTTTTTCATAAATAATTTAAAGGCCATGTCAATACCCATACAAGCTTTTAATGGTCACTATCCCTATGTAAATTTTTGAAAGAGCATACAATAATATTTTTATGTCTAGATAGAGATTTTATTTATAGGAAACAATATTATCACAACATTACCATCAAATCATGATGTTCATCTATAAAATGATATGCCCCAAATGGTTTCTAAAAATTTCTATCATAAAATCCCCCAAAAAACTAAATTAATCCACAAATATTACTTAAACAAGCTCTAATAAAAACTGAGGTATCATGGGCTTGAAATGTATTTCATTTAAATCATTTCAATATGTTAAACATCATATCCTAGAAATAATCACTGAATCCTAAAAAGAGATTTTTTATTTTCTATTAGAAATGTTAAAATAAGAAACATATATTATAATACATTTGATCCTTTATTAAATATCATACCCTTATAAGAACCAATATTGACTTCTAATAATTTATACTAAACTATATAATGATTTGATGGAAATATAATAATTGTAAGAGATCAAATTCTTAGTAAGTTAAAACCTATCAACATGTGATCAAGTGCATGATCAAAAAAATTGAGAAGTCAAGGAAATCGAAGATGTATCTTTTTAAAAATAATATGTAATAATAATAGTTGACCATATTTCACGATATAATTACATGTATTCTTAAATGAACCATCATATACCATGGAATAAGAGTGATATATAATGGAAAAATTCAATAGTGCATAATCAGAGGCATATGTCATAAAAATTTCACATTGCATTTATTGATAGAATAACATGAAAAAATGGATCTAACATATAAAGAGAAAATAATCAAATTTTTATCATATCTTAGAATATAAACTCTTTATATTATTGGCATTTTAATGATATTCTAACCATTACATTATGATCATATATAAGAAGGGACACCCATTAGGTTTTGAGTATATCATAATATTCCTATCCATTATGTTTTGAAATAATCAATGCATGTAATTTATTTAATATCTCATTATATATAAATCCATAACCTCTAAATTGGGGGGAAATATAGAATCTAAACCCTCACATATTGATAATCCATAAATGTGTTCCACATGAATCATGAAAAAAGTCAATCTTCCAACATCAATAGGTTACACATTCAAATGAGATTCGATTGATAATAGATTTCCATAAATTACTACAATAATATATACAATGATAAAATCTAGATGATATCATTTAATGTATTGTGGTACAACTATTTCATCACATGTTCCCAGTATTCTATTTATTTTTTAGAGATTTTCTGTAAAAATGTTATTGAAATAGAAATAATATGAATGTTCAACATTCAATGTTTTATATATAATTATATTAATATTTTTATTAATGGTTGATATTTTGTAGTTAAATAGTATATTTTTATAACTTTTTTAATAGAATAACTTTTTTAGGTTTCATTAAATTCGTAAGTTCATATTTTGGCGGATAATGGTTTGATGGATAATGGTTTGATGGATTATAATTTGTATTTTACATGTTTTGTGAAATTATTATATAAAATTTTTTAATGTTTGTTAAATTAAAATTTAATTCTGAAAATAATTTTTAAATTTTCTTTTTGTAGTGGAAAATAATTCATTTTTATAGGATTTTTTTGGAATTATTGATGAAATATTTTTAAAATCACAATATTAAAATTAATTAATTTAATTAGTTCTTTCATTTTTTATTAGATAATTATTTTATTTTTATTTATTTCATATATCTAATATCCTTCCATGTCTCTAAATTTAGTGTATAAATCCATTTTTTTAATTTTTACTCTACCAATACTTGTAATGGCCTAGAGAGTGACTCATAAGTAGTTTTCCAAAAACATTGTTCCATAAAATGGTTCCACCGAAACAGTGGAACTAGTCAGGGAGACACCGTGATGGTTGTAGTGGTCATGGTTGCAAAAAGAAACAGTGCTAGCGTGATGATGGAACTATAGAGGTCACACCATCAAAGCCTCACACTGAACTGGTGGCACCTAGGCGGTTGCCCTATCACGGTCACACACCAAAATGGGGGAACCACTTACTTTCATCCTAGGAATCAGTGGTACCATGACTGTGGCACCATTATGGTGTCTCAACAAATGGAGTCCCACCCTTGGTTTTTTTTCCAGTTTCTAATTTTTTCTAGTTCCTTCCCCGCAATGTATATTTTGACATGAAATTGTTTTAATACCCATTTCAAAGCCATTGAAATCCTATAAAAAATATCTAATATCCCCAAAGATCCATGTCACCCTTCACTTACCAAAATGTGTGTATTTTTCCTCGGTGTCACACCTTTTTCTGTACGTTACAATTCTTCCCAAGTTATGTGTCTTCCTCTATTTATATAAATTCATTTAACTCCTAGCCGTTATTGCTTCCACGCTAGTGAAAATTATTGAATGACAAGTAATTTCATTGTGTGTAAACATTGAACCTCATGGTGAAACCACAATCTTACATTAATGTGTCTCAAGGATTCATATCCTCTAACTCTAGGATCTCACTGTTTATCAAACGAGTATTATTTCATCTTCTTTGCTGGTACCATACCATTCCTTTGTGTGTATGGAGTCCCCCTTCCCTAGGCCATTGGTGCGCCTATGCTGGAGCCTTTCCTGCTCACTCTTGGATACCATTGAGTTCCTCCCTTGCAAGTCATGCATTCCTAGTTCATAGAGCATGTGTAAAAACATCTATCATTGATTATCCAGGTAGGGTTTTTTCATTCTTCCCTCTTTACTGTGTATCATTCGGGGTGAATATGATAATTTTCATATGGCGATGGATGAAACAAAACCATAACGAAGATAATAAATAGTTCTTATTGAATTAAGGGGTCTATTTGATGATGTCACTGTACTCTTTTACCTTTTCTTATATATTATGAAATGTATGGGATTATATCCATTGGCGATCATGGCCATTGGTGGTCCCTTCATGTTCACTAAAAAACCATTGTTTTGTGGATATTTAATTTATTGAATGGTTGTAACATGGAAACTGGTTAATCACATAAACTATGTTGATTAAATGGATGCCCAAAGAATAAAAATACTTGTGTGGTCACCCCAATTAACCAAACTGAAAGACGTTACTAAAGGACTGGAGTGTTTAAATGTGAAAGCTCCCTTGATCTATTTAGATTATGTGTGTTGTTGTTCTACATGATTCAGGTGTTGTAACATAGATTGTTATGGGATACAATATTGTTCAGTTGTAAGGTTTTGGATTTCCTTCCATGTGGGGCCATATGTTGGGTCTTGGATTGGTTTCAGTACTTCAAAGGATCCCATAGATCCGTTTTTTTTGTGACATTACATGAGAAACAGGTGTGAATAAATAATTTTATGCTCAGTTGTTTTTACTTCATTGGTTTGTCGCAATGCCTATTAGTTGCTCGGTAGTGAAGAATTATTTAAATGGAACCAATTTAATGTGATAACAGGAATGGATTCAATGGGGAATTGTTTTCCAGGAATGATTTTTGACTTGGTTTTGGATGTTGTGATTTTTATGAATGAATAGTAACAAGGTGTTTGTGTATGCACTAGTTTTGGAATCCCTAGGTTGGGATGATTGCTTTTTTACCTATATTTATAATTTAGTTCATAGGTTTCTTATTTGTTCCCAAACAAATTTGAGCACTTTGTGATGAACACCCAACTATCATGGGGGAGGGTGTTTTTTTCAACACTACTATGAGTGGATGGTAATTTTCTCCTTTATAATCACTTTCCTGAGAATCCTGATATTTTTAGAGAAGGAAGTGATGGCATGTGGTCAGTTATATCCTATGATTCTTCAGGAAGAGTAGTTTTGGTTGTTGGACCAGGTGTGTGCGGTGTGATTGTTTATCAAGTCTCGTCAGGATGAGGCCTTAGTGTCTTTAGGCATGAAAGTACTTGTTCAATCTGAGGTGTCTTCGGGGAATGGTAGATGTTGTTTTGGCACAGGTTTTTGCGCGCGGGGAGGTGTGTGGTTGTTGTGGCCCAGGTGTCTGCCGGTGGGAATTGTGGTTGTGGTGGCCCAAAAGGTTGTTATTGTGGCGATATTGGGACTGAAGTGAAAATAGAGGGGGTGGTCTGACGTGTAGGATGTCGTTTATAACAAGTGGGAATGTTTTGTAGGGCACCCAATCATCGTTGTGTTATTACTATTACTTTACACGACTTTCCAAATTTGGGGACTGTTCCTTGGTGTGGTTTGGGTGGATTGTTTACATGTTAGGTGGTTTGGTAATATTTGTTTCTCAAGGGGGGGTTATAATTCCTCCCCACATATGCACGATAGCGTTTGGTCTTCCCTGGTGTGTATAACTATATACTCACCCTATGTATATAAAATAGTTTTCAGGTTTCTAGGAGGTCTTTGGGGACCGTGTGTGATGATATTAGCTCAGATGCTAATCCCATTAGTGTTTCTTCTTTTCTTTTCTTTTTCACTACACTTTATAGTTTTATTGTACTTATAGATCATTATATTGGACCTTTCATATGGGATATGATTGTTTTTTGATTTACTTTTACTTCTATTTTTGGTGTTGTTTGGGATTTACAATCTTATATCCTGATCCTTTAAAAAACGGAAATTCCTTCTATATCATCTATTATTTTTACCCTTGGTCTTATTCACCACTATAGGACCTATAGAAGGTGAGAGTTAGGGGTCATTATATCTTGTTCAACCTGAATAAGGATGGGTCTGGTAGTTTGTTGTCCCATACCTCGTCTTGGGGAAGGTGGGCCATGACAGATTTGTATCTGAAGAGATGGTTGATATACTGGATGGAGTACATGGTTAAGTATAGTGAGGATTGCATGAGATGGTAGGGAAACAATGTTAGGAATTATTGGGGCATGAAATAGGCTAGGAATGACCAATTATGATACATGATTTTAGGTCCCCCTATAATCTGATTCAGGTACTTTTGACCTACCGAATGACTAAGTGAGGCTACATTGATTGTTGGTTAGAGACCCTTGGAATGGTACATGCATGAATATGACTTGTATTATTATGTGTGTGGGGTTTATTAGCATTTATAATAAATAAATAGTCTATTAAAAATTTAAAATCAATATTCTATAGTACTCGTGGTTAGGAATTCCTTGATTACCTTACAACGATCATACTCGAATGACATCCATGGTTAATGAAGGCGATCGAGGCTCATGAGGAAGACTTGGATGATCAATATAGGGATGATTGATAGGTGGTGGACCACCATTGGCATAGGACACATCATGATTTTCAATGGAAGACCCTTGGGAAGTATGAGGGCAGCATCACAGACATGGAGACAAAGAGCTGACTCGAGAAGCTGGTGAAAAATTTTAGTTTGATCTGGGATCTAACGGAGTACTGGGTTCCTCAGCTTGTAAGACACATGTGGGGAGTGGCATGTTAGTGCTGGAATCTCTATCATAGGTAGTAGAGGGAGGATGATGCGTTTCGGACTAAACTTTTTGAATCATTGAAGGGTGCATGATGGTTCTCCTAGATCAACCAATGGATAGGATATCACTTGTTTAGTGTGATGGAGTGTGGCATCTTGAATACTAACTTCTACTACATATATGTGAACTTTGAGTTTCTAGTCATGTCGTTTTCCATTGTGAATTCTCTAGATGTGTTCCTGGAGCTCATGAACTCTATCTTCTAGGAATATCTAGACCGGTTCACAACCGTTTTTATTAAAGACATCCTGATCTACTCAAGATTATAGGAGGATCACTCGAAGCATTTGAGGACAGTTTTAGAGGTCCTCAAACAGTACTAACTCAATTGGAAGTTCTAAAAGTGCATGTTCTAGACATTAGAAGTTGACATCCTTTGTCATGTGGTGTCCTATCAATGGATAGCAATGAACCTGTTAATGTTTGATGCGGTTTTTCTTGGGCTGCACCAAAGAACATGTTAGAGGTTTTAGTTTCCCGTGTCTTGCAGGTTACTACCGAAGATTTATTCCCAACTTCTCCTAAGTTAATGTACCCTTTATGGCCTTGAGAAATAAAGACCATGATTTTATATGGATTGAGTATTTCAAGGTAGCCTTTAGTTATCTGAATGGGAAGATGGTTTGTGTCCTATAATTAAGGTTCCCATAAGAAGGGGTGATGTTTGAGGTGTTTCGTGATGCTGTTGGCCAAGGCTTGGGGTGTGTGTTGATACAACAGAAGGGCTGATCTTTTGTGCATCTACGCCATTACCTCCCCATGAGAATGACTATTCCACCCATAATATGTAACTTGTAGCAGTAGTGCTCGCACTAAAGATGTGGTGGTATTACCTCATCGGGGAGCGCTTCTGGTCTTCACGGATCACTAGTGCTTAAAGTATACAGTAGTGCAGAAAATGTTTTTAACGTCACAATTTTTTATGTCGGTTATATGTAACCGACGTCAAAATTTGTAATACATGGTTTTTTTACGTAGGTTATTTTATAACCGACGTAAAAAATATTGACAATAATTATTTTACATTGGTTACTTTAATATCCAATGTAACAAATCTCGCGCGTTCGTTTTTTATGTCGGTTATAAATTCACCAACATAAAAAACCAATGTTCGGAATTTTTTACGTCGGTTATTTGATAACCGACGTAAAAAACGAGGTATCTATGAATTTTTTATGTCGGTTATCAAATAACCGACACAAAAAAGGTGTCATCAGATGCCTTTTTGACGCCGGTTATTTGATAACCGATGTAACAACCCAAATTGAAGAATATTTAACGTCGGTTATATTTTATCCAATGTAAAAAACCAACACCCAGCGGTTTTTACTTTGGTTATAAAATAACAGACGTCAAAACTGTTGTTTCTGATGTGTTTTTTACATCGGTTATAGAATAACCGATGTAAAAAATGCGTTATATGATACATTTATAATGGTTGTTACTATAATAACATACATTATAAATGTAATAAAAATATTTTATAACGTTGGTTTTTAAATAACCGACGTTATAAATCATTTAAAATATTAACACGCCCCATGGATTTTCATTTATGATTTTTCGATCGACAGACCGGCGACTCGTCTCTCTCACGTGGAAAACCCTAAACAAATCTTCCATATCATTTCATTAAACTCTTTTTTCAATCAACGTTTATCATCATTACTCTCCTGGGATCTATCATCTCCACTCACAACACTCATGTATGCCTCCCACAACTTTATTTCGTTCATATTTTTTCCGGATAGTCTATATTTACATTTTTCGATTTTTTTTTGTTTAAACTATGTAAGATTCCTTGATTTCAAAACCTATTACCTGGTTTTAACATCATAATCTTATTTATTATCACCAGATCTATTAGATCAACTCACAATTTTCACGTAATCTTCACCTACTTCTATTTCGTTAGTTTTTATTTTGCGGATGCCCGACATTGATGGTAATTTTTGTTGTAATTGAAAACTAATGATATTATTCACCTATATTACTAAAATTTATATTTAAACCATTGTGGTACACCCATAAATTGAACAAGTGTGATTTATTATAAATTTTTATATGGGTTTTCATGGTGGGATGTTTGTTTGGGATCCTTGGTTGTTTCTATTTTAAGGTTCACTTTTTGTTGTTTAGTAATCTCTTTACACCGTATATTTTCGTGGACTATTACAGGTCTTCATATGCTATTAAAACCCGATTCCTTGCAAAATAGATAATTTTAGTCTAGTAGGAGATACAATTCATAGTTCTCATTTTGAATAATGGCCTGATACCAAATCTAGTGGCTTCAGGTTAAAATCCCATGGTTCTGGGGGGATATCAAGAGGGTTGGTGGTTGTCCAGGCGGTTGGGGGTTGTCTATAGGGTTGGGGGATGTCCAAGGTTTCCATGGAGGTGGGGGTGGGGGGGGGGGCAGGCTAGGGGTGTGTGTGTGTGTGGTGGGGGTGTCGAAGGGGGTGGGGGCTGTCCAGAGGGTTGGGGGTGTCCATGGAGCTAGGGAGTGGGGGTGGTGTCCAGGGGGGTGGGGGTGTTGTCTAGAGGGGATGGGAATATCTAGGGGATGTGGGTTGTCCAGAGGTGGGGGGGGGGCTGTCTAGACGGTTGGGGGTGTCTAGGGGGGTTTCCAAGGGTGTAAGAGGTGGGGGGAGTGTCCAGGAGGGGTGGGGGAGCTGTCCATAGGGGTGGGGGTGTTGTCTAGATAGTTGGGAGGCTGTCCAGGGGGTGGGGGGCTATCGAGAGAGGTGGGGGATATCCATTGGGGTGCTGGTGTCCGGGGGTGTCCAAGGGGGTGGGGGTTGTGTTCAGAGGGTTTGGTGGGGGGTTCCATAGGGTTGTGGGGTTTTCAGGGTGTCTACGAATGTGTGTGTGTGTGTGGGGGGGGGGGTGATATCTAGGGGTGGGGGTGGTGGGGGGTCGAAGGGGGTGGGGGTGCTGTCTAAAGGGGTGGGACTTATATAGAGGGTTTGGGGGTTGTCCCTGGGGGTTGTCCAGAGGGTTGGGTGTTGTCCAGGGGGTTGTTCAATGGGGTAGGAGGTGGGTGGTATTGTCCAAGAGGGGTGGGGTGTCCAGGAGGGGGGGGGTTGTCCAAGGGTGTGGTGGTGTCCATGGGGTGGGGGTGGTGTCCATGGGTGGGGGCTGTCTAAGGGTGTGGTGGTGTCCAGGGGTGTCCAATGGGGTGGGGGTGGTGTCTAGGGGTTGGGGGGCTGTCCAAGGGGGTGGTGGTGTCTAGGGGGTGTCCAAGGGGGTGGTGGTGTCTAGGGGGTGTCCAAGGGGTTGGGGGTATGTGTCAGTTTGGATCGAATATTGCGTCATGGTTTGTGAGATTATGAAATGATGATTATATTGTTTCATGGATATTAGTGTTCCAATATGATTCTATTTGGTTATATATATTTTGACCAGTCATCGACTATGATAAATTTATTGGTTATGGGGGAGACCATGTCGTGGTTTTCAAATATTCATAGTTATCCTGACCCCAATGTTCCATGATGATTGGCTTTAAATTGTGATTTTCTCCATATGAGTTTTAATTTAAAATTTGATTTGATTCACATGTTTACTCTATTTTCTTCAATTTTCTATCAACTATTGGAGGCCCCATGGGTTTCTTTGATTCAATGTAAATTAAAACTATTATATCTAACTATATTTTCTTTTTAAAATCATATTCAAGAATATTTGTTTAAATACACATAGATTTGTTTTATATTTCAAAAATTTTTTACATTAAAATTATTATTTTTTCATCTAAACATATATTTGTATTATCTTAAAAATATGTATAATTTTGATATTTTTTATAGGTAATAATGATTCAATTTTATATTACGACACAATGAATGAGAAATGAATATGAGGAAGGTGTTGATGGCTTTTTGGAATTTTCAAAACAAAATATACCAAGTACTGACATTTTTTTCTGTCCATGCATGAAATGTTTGAATATGAAGAAGTTGAAAAGTTGTGAGATAAAAGGTCATCTGATTTTTCATGGTTTTAATCTGAGTTACTGCCCATGGATTTGGCATGGTGAAACTAGATGGAATGTCACTGATGATGATGATTCGCAAGATGGTAACTCTGATGGAACTGAAGAAATGATTCCCGATATTGGAACAGAACAAATTGAGATAGAACTGACAGTTTCACATCTATATGGTGATACTTAAAAACCATTACATCCTTGTTGTAAAGATTTTACGGTTTTTTGGCGGTGTTAATATTTATTAACCTGAAGGGGAAACATTGATAGAGTGACAAAAGTTTTACCGAGCTGCTACAACTGATGAAAGACATTCTTCTAAAAGATAACGATCTTCAATTTTCACATTATAAGGCCAAGGAAATATTATTCCCTGTGGGATTGGGATACAAGAAAATACATGCCTGTCTGAATGATTGTATTATATATCAGAAGGAATATGAATTTCTATCACAATGTCCTAAATGTGGGACATCACATTATAAGGTGAATGAAAAATCACAGGCTGATGTAGAGATTATAAGGAACCCTTCAATGGTATTTTGGTATCTTCCTATAATTAATCATTTCAAACATTTATTTTCTAATTAATATAATGTAGAAAGGTTAAGATGGCATGCTGATGAGCGATTATGTGATGAAAAAATACATCATCGAGCTTATTGTCCACAATGGAATAAAATTGATGAGCAGTATTCTATATTTGGAAATGAAATTAGAAGTCTCAGACTAGAGTTGTGAATAGATGGAATGAATCTATACCAAACCCTCAGTAGCACACATAGTTCATGGCCCATTTTATTGGTAATTTACAAAATCTCTACAGATGTCTGTATATAGCGCAAATATGTCATTTTGAGTAAAATTATCTCTGGTCCGAAGCAACCCGGCAATGATATTGATGTTTACTTGTCACCGTTGATTGATGATTTGAATCTTTTATGGGATAATGGTATTAGGGTGTATGATTATTATAAAATTGAATATTTGCAACTACATCTAGTGATTCTATTTATTATAAATGACATCCCAGCATATGGAAATTTATCTGGATAGAGTATTAATGGGTATAATGCAAGTCCAATTTGCGAACAAAAGACGTAATATTGTCAATTGCATCATGGGAGGAAAACAATGTACATTGGTCATCGAAAGTTTTTGCCTATGGATCACCCTTATAGAAGACTAAAAAAGTCAATCAATGGCTCACAATAATTTGATATCTCTATAAAACCTCTTTCACCTTATTTATATTTTTGGAGGGTGAAAAACCTTGATGTGACATTGGGAAAGACAAAAAAATATTGTAATGATAGACATATTTGAGAGAATATGTCAATGTTTTTTGAGCTACTATAAGTACCAGGCCTTAAACATTACTTATTATTGAATAAAATGAATAATTCACATTATGGATCTTTTCAGGTGTATATTTTTAGAGAATTAAGACATAACTATTACATATCATGGGTTACAAAGTAGACACATCTACTTAGCTTCCAATTTTTTCACAAAAAAAAAACTATTGTATAAAAGAGTCATGTCTAGTTCCTTGTTTTAGAGAGCCTGACATTTCCTTGATCCCATCCTTCACCCTATTCAACTTTATGTCCTGTGAAAAACATTTCAAAAAATCTTGGGATGATCAGAAAAATCTCAGTAAGGGTTATAAAAATATAGAAAGAAAACATTAGTCCATGTATACATATGAATCAATGAAATCATACTTTACTTATAAATCATAAGAAATTTAACATACCTCATTAAATCATAATATTTACAAATAACTCATCGAAATCCTAAGACATAAAGGTAACTTGAGGCATTCATAACATTCTTACGTAGGGAGTAACCCTCATGGTTACTTTTGGAATACCCATCATAGTATATTCCCTAAATTTCTTTGGAGAAACCTTAACGTTTAACTCCTTCACGTTACCCAATGCATTGGAGATCTATATCGGGCTCACCCGCCATAAGATTATCACGGAACCACCCGTATTCATAAACAATGCCCAAGAACCATAACATAAACACATCACATAACTTAAGCATAAAGGAAAGATAACATTCCCATATTACAATAACAATATAACCTTATAAGATATTGAAATAATGAATCCATTCTAGAAAACAATTTCCAAAACCATTTAAAACCATTTAATAATGATATTTTTGTATCAAAGTTTCCCATACCACTTTGAAGATTTTAACATTTTAAACCATTAATATCCATATAAATAAATCCTTAAAACCATTTTGAAAACATAGATATTAATTAGAAATATTTATAAGAATAAATCAATAAAACATTTAAAATGATATTTTTGTTAAAGGGTTTTCAACAAAATGAGAGACACATGAATAAAATAATTGTGGAATAACCTTTAATCAGAACATTATAATATCATGAGAATAAAGGAATTCATGATATAATATTCCAAAGTATAGTATATACACCATATAATAGTGAACTGGTGCATAACAACAATGATGACTCAATAGAAATGTTATATGAGATGAAATCCATTATAAATAAGGTATCCTTAAATTAAGGATAAATCAATCTCATAATTATGTGTGACAAATATAAATACAACCAATATAAGTGGATATTAAGTTTAAAATAGTCAATGTTCATTCACACATATTCAAATGATGACATATTCAATAACTACATGTTGAATCCAAAGAAATCTAAATTGGGTTAAGAAGTTCCCTTAGTAAAATTTGAGATCCTAACAACGTCACTTTAAAATTCTTAAAATTAGTTGATTGGTGAGAAAATTGTATCTCAGAACTTCGACATAAAATTTACATCAATAAGGATATATAAGAACATATTCAAACATAAAAATATGTAAATTAAAAGGCATAACAAAAAATGCCTTTTAAAAATAAGAGGGTGAAAGGTTCCCTTACTGATTTGTGTAACTATCGAAACGTTCACCCCATGAAAGAAGGACCGTAAAAAGTTGATGTAAACACCGACAAAAGAAATTATATAACATATAATGTAGGATAATTGGATGTACATACACCACTCAAAACAAATAGTGTCTAATGTAGCATAAATCTCACAGGAATAAAATTGAGATGAAAAATCCCTTACGAAAACTCGGAAGCCTAACCGTGCCACTTAAAACATCCAAAAAAGGATTGATGAAATAATATATGGTCTCTTTTCATATGAAAATAGAATGTACCGAAAGAATAATATAAAATAACATCCCCCAACATAAGAAATAGGATCTTAAATTCTGTTACATAAAAAGGGTACATAAAAAGAAAGAGATAGGTAAGATCTCGTACCTGAAGACTGACTTGTCTTGTTCGTTTCTTTATATTCCTGAATAATAAACATTTTTCGATTTATAATTTCTTAAGGAACTCCTTTTATGTTTATTATTCAATTCATATAACATATTATAATGTTATAATAATTACTTAAATATGTGAGTTCATATCAAATGTTTTTTCTGATGTTTGGTACAGGAGTCAAAAATGAACTTGTTTGAAAAGAATCTTCCACATAGTTATAAGTACATCATCTCTAGAAAAGTATTTATGATTCAAATATCATATATATATAGTAAATATTCATTTTTTACTATACCATAACATTTGTAGATAAAATGAAATGAAATTCATTGTTAATGGAGATGGTGGGACGTAAGTACGCATGAACGCTACTTTCATTTCTTTGTCATATTAATGGAATTAAAAATAATTGAGAGAGATATATATATTATAATTAAATTATTATATATATGTTTTATTGGTCACATATGTTCATTAATTTAATTCTTTATACATTCCATGTGTTGTATGAATGAGTAACATCACTTAAGGGGGCGGTAGTTTTCACGTCCTCCCAATGAAATTATCGCATTTTCACAACATTCAAAGAATAATGGTATGATTTAAATATAAAATACAGAAGAATATATAAAACATAAATACCATATATATAATATATAACATAAAATTACATCACAATGGCCACCTTTAAAGGTGTTAATAGAATATTGAACAATCATCGTTTCGTGAGGCAGTAATTCACCATTCACATAAACAATATGTTCTTTAACCATTAGACAGATGTGTGTGTATGTTTTGATCATATAATTATTATAACAACATCCTAGTATATTTAATATACTGTTTTTGTTACAAAATAATTGAATAAAAAGAGTTTATGGGGTTGGAGAAGAAAAATAAAACAAAATAACAAAAGAGAAGACATTACCTTTAAATCAGGTAACTCCCTTTGGATTGAACTGAAAGGGCTCCATGAAGAGATTTATGCCTAAGGTTAGGATTAAATAATAAATAGAGGGATGAGTAGAGATGAAATGGGCCGGGGTTGGCCGAGTCAAAGGCTTGAGAGGTGTGGGTAAGGAGGTAGAGCTGGGGTCCTTTTATAAGAGGAGAGGAGGGGCCCTCATGGAAAGTCAAGAAACGTTACATTATATTAAAAAAGGTTTCTAATTTTAAAGGCCCCACATTGATTTATTTCTAGGATATGGTGATAAGGGTTAGAAATATACCCATAAAATATGTTTTTTCCAAGTGTATGTCTTATATTTTATATTATCATTTCATTTTATTTAAAGCGTTCATTAATGAGGTAATTGATGCATCATCATGATGTCATAAATAATTTAATTTATTTAATGTCTAAAAATTATAAAAAGAAATACTATGATTTAGGAAATATTTTTATCCTTCCAATGAATATTTATAGTCTAAGAGATCATTTATGTAGGAAAAATTAAAATTATTTTACTTAGGTGTTAGATACTTTGGTTACATTTTCCGTTCTTTAAAAAAATATGATAAAAGGTCACTATCACACTAATGTGATTCCATGGGATCCCATGGTTGGAACCAGGCATCCCATGGTCGTCCAAGACACCACCAATATCATTAGGACACATTTTGGGGTCATTTTATATTTTTATGATATTATTTTCTTACCCTAAATTACCTGATTACTAATTAAACACGATAATTAAAGATAATTATCGTCATTACTATTCATAATGTCCAAAAACAAAAGAGTATTAATTACATAATTTGGACCTTCTGATTCCAAATATGGAATCCATTTTATCAAATTAAAAACACATAAATTGTAGTAATTAATTTAAAATTAATTCTCGTTGTCAAAATAAAAGAAATGTTTTTAAAAAGTACAATTTATAAAAAGATTGACTTGTTTTTACATGCAATTGAAAATTGAAATTACTTCAAATGAACACCATTGTATTAAGTGATAACAACATAATTCAATTATACATCAAAAACAATTAAAATTTAAATATAAACATAAGGCTCGGGCCTTAAATCTTACTTAATATTGAATTAAATTCATAATTCACGTTGAGGATCTTTTCATGTTTAGAGTTTTAGAGAATTAGATCATAAATCAAGAATTACATTCCACATTTAAACAATGTGGTTACATAAAAGATAGTATTCATTTTTCCCATCAATGGAATCATATTTAAAATAATACATGGATTCTTTCTTGACACATCCTTGACACTATCATCATATCATGAACCTTTCCCTTGACCTATGAAAAACATTTCATAAACATGGGATTAGCATAAAAAGCCCATTAAGGCACATAAAGGTACGAAAAGAAAACTTTAGTCCGTGTATGAAATAATACGTTACTCATATAACATAATAATTTTAAAATACCTCATCAAATCATGAATAAATCATATAAATCATAAGACATAAATGTAACTTGATGGATTCATAACATTCTTACATAGGGAGTAACCCTCTTGGTTAAATTTGGAATACCCATCACAGTATATTCCCTAAATATATTTTTAGAAACCATAACATTTAACTCCTTCACGTTACCCAATACATTGTAGAGCTATATCAGGCTTACCCGCCCTTAGTTTATCATGGAACCGCCCGTCTTCATAATAATGCCCAAGAACCATAACATAATAGTATAACATAAAACATACATAAAGGAAACATAACATTTACACATTTCAATCACAAGATATCAATACAACACATTGATATAATTACATAATGAAAACCATTTTCAATACCGAAATAAAAGAAAAGTAAAACATGGTATTTAGTTTTCATTTAAAAAAAGGTATGGCTTGTAGAGGAAGCCGAAACTCAAATAATGGTCATGGCGGCAGAGAAGTCGTTGTCGCCGCATATGTACGACCAAAAAACATTCCCTTTTTTCATATAGAAAACGCTTCGTATAAAAAGATTCCTTTTGAATAAACATGAAAGTCAAAGTGGATTATACACTGTATAAAAGAAAGATGTGTATAAAACAAGATATGCCTCAAATAAAGGAGATTGAGACGGATTCCATTACAAAGACGATATCCTTGGATTAAGGATAAATCAATTACATAATTATGTGTGACAAATGAATACACCATATATAAGTGGATATTAAGTGTAAAATAATCAGAGGTTATTAACACATATTCATAGAACGACATATTCAAGGAGTGAAAGTTTATCCCAAAGAATAAAAATTGGGTTAAGAAGTTCCCTTGCAAAAATTCGACAGCCTAACAACGTCACTTAAAAATTCAGAAAATGAGTTGATGAGAGATAAAAAGGGTATCTCACCACATGGACATAAAATTTACATCAATATGAACATATCCCAACATAAAAATTTGTAAATTAATAGTCCCTACAAAAGAAGTCTTTTACAAAGAGGAGGGTGAAAGGTTCCATTACCGACTTCGGTATCTTTGAAACATACCCCCCGTGAATGAAGGACAATACAACATTGATGTAAATACTCATAAAAAAAGTATATTACAAACAGAGTAGAATAATGGGAAGTATATGTAACACTCAATGGGAATGTCGGAAAATGTATCATAAATCTCACAGGAATAAAAGTGAGATGAAAAATCCCTTATGAAAACTCTACAACCTAACTGCACCACTTAAAACTTCCAAAAATGGATTGATGAGATCAAATATGGTCTATCATCATATTAAAATAAATTTTACATAAAGAGGAATATAAATGAACATCCCCCAAAATAAAAAATAGGAGCATAAAAAAAGTGACCCAAAGGAGGGTACATAAAAAGAAAGAGAGAGGATGGATCTCTTACAAATATTCGGCAGCCTAAAAGCGCCACTCAAAACTTCCAAAATTGATTGATGAGAGAAATTAGGGACTCTAATAAAATGAACATAAAATTTACAGTACGATTAATATAAAATAACATCACAATCATAATAAATATGAGCTTTATAGGAATGACATAAAATAGTGTACCTAAAAAGAAGGAGAGGGGTTGGATCCCATACCTCATGTCTAATATGACTCATTCGTTCTTTAATCTCCTGAATAATATAATTTGGTCAATTTATAATTTCTTAAGTACCACCTTTAAAGATTATTATTCATTTCATATCACATATTATAATGTTATAATAATTGTTTAAAAAAGTGAGTTCATATCTGACGTTTTTGTCGATGTTCGGTACATGAGTAAAAATTGAACTTGTTGGAACAATAATTTCCATGTAGTTATAGGTAAATCATATCCAAAATAGTATTGATGTTTTAAATATCATATATATCCATTTTATATTCATTTTATACTATTCCATAGCATTTGGAGATAAAAAAATTAAAGCACTGTTCATGGAGACGGTATGTTGTACGTACGCATGAACGCTACATTCATTTTTTGTCATAATAGTGGAATTAAAACAAAATGAGAGATATATATATTATAATTCCAGAATGATATCCATAATTTAGACGTAATATATTACATATATATACATTATATATAATTACTTATAATAGTACATAATATTTGGAGATAAGAAATGAAATGTACTATTCATGGAGACGGTAAGCCGTATGTACGCATGAACGCTACATTCATTTATTTATTTTTGTTTTAAATGGAATGAAATAATAATGATATAAAGGTATATAATAATTAAAGTAGGATATCACATGTAATACCATTAATTATAGACTTTATACGTCCCACATATGGCATTAACGAATCAAATCACTTTGAGGGGGCGGTAGTCTGCACTTACTAAAATGATGATATCGCGTTTACCCATAATGGAAACCATAAAGGTATGACATAAATGAAAAATACTGAAGCTTATGGAAAATATAAAAAGATTATATATCATATATTAATATATTTAAATCTTAATGGCCACCTTTGAAGGTGTTAAAAGAATATTGAACAATCATCATTTCGTGAGGCAGTAATTCTCCATCAACATAAACAATATGTTATTTAACCATTAGACGGAGGTGTGTGAATGTATAGCTCGAATCCATCTTATGAAAACATCCTAGTATATTTAAGATACTTTTGGTGTTATAAAAAAGTAATAAAAAGATTTTATGGGTTTGTGAAGAAAAATAAAACAAAAGATCACAAGGGAAGAGATTACCTTTAAATCGGGTAACTCTCTTTCATTTGAGCTCCAAGGCTTCCTTGGAAAGGATTATGCCCAAAGTGAGGCTAAAATGATGAAGAGAGGGATGTGTAGAGATTAAATGGGCAGGTTTTGGCCGATAAAAAGGCTTGAGAGGTGTGTGTAAGGTGGTAGAGGTGGGGGCCTTTTATAGGAGGAGAGGAGGGACACTCTTGAAAATTATAAAATATTACTTTATTATAAAATGATTTTCAGATTTTAAAGATTCCAAAATTATAAATTTCTACGATAAGGTGATAAGAGTTTTAAATCCACCCATCCAATAGGTTTTTGACTGTTGTACCCCACACTCTTTGATTTTCATGATCACAATCACTTTAATATGTGTTTAACATTGTGTTTAAGTGTTGTGGATGATAGGAACAAGGTTGCCAAGAAGTTGGCCCAAGAATGGACTTCAAGTGGACTGAAATTCAGTCCACCGGTCAGCCGGTGGCTTGACCACCGGCCAGCCGGTGGCACCCTGACTCAAGGCTGAGCCACTGCCTCCCCACCGGTCGACCGGTGGCTCTGCCACCGGTCGACCTGTGGCACCCAGCACAAATAGTGTTTGCTACTGTCTTGCCACCGGCCAGCCGGTGGCTCCTCACCGGTCGACCGGTGGAGCCTGGATCAAGACTCTTCTTCTCTACCAAGGCACCGGCCAGCCGGTGGAGATGTACCGGTCGACCGGTGGCCCCTGGACCAGACTTCTCCTCCACTGCCAAGGCACCGGCCAGCCGGTGGAGCTGTACCGGCCAGCCGGTAGCACTGGTCAAACTAGCCGTTGGCTTTGACCAGTCAACTCCAAAAGCCTCCCAACGGCTCCGAGGCCTTTTCCAACGGCTCCAAAGCCCTCCAACGGATACTTGAAGGTTCCTAGCCTATAAATAAAGGCCTAGGAAGCCCCGGAACAACATACAAGCCACCGGACACATTGTTGATCATTTTGGCGAAGCTCCGGCGGATTGTTCCAAGAGAACCCCAAGTGCTCCATCCATTTCCACATCCAAGAGCACCACTCAAGAAGCTTGGGAAAGCACGCTACATCAACTCCATCATCCAATTGGCGCCCAAGTCTTCCCAATCACGGTTTTTCTTGTTTTATATATTTTGAGCTTAAAATTGGGTTTGTGCCTACAAACCCCAACCCTTTTCTCAACCTCCCTTTCTTTGGGTTCTCACACCTCCACTAAGGTGTGAAGAGGTTGTCAAGCCTTACCTTGTAAAAAGGCTTGAGATCGGTGAGCTAGTCTTCACCCGTAAAAAGACTAGTGGGTTATTGCTTAACCATTAAAAGCATTGGGTTCTTGCTAAACCAATAAAAGCAAGCTGTAATAGGTCCTAGTGCTACCTCAAAGCCTAGTGGGTTTCTTGCTAAAACCATTGAAAAGCAAGCGGTAGGAATCTCTCAACGGTTGAGTTGGGAGCGGAGACGTAGGCCGGGTTTTGGCCGAACTCCGTTATCAATTTTGTGTGTCTTGCCTCTTTTTTTCCGCTGCATTCTTTACTTTGATTTTAAATTGTTAATCATTTTTTAAAAGGCAATTCACCCCCCCTCTTGCCATCATTCCCTCCTTGGGGTGTTCTTCCGACCCAACAATTGGTATCAGAGGGAACTTTGAATAAATCCCTAACCCGGTTTCAAATTTAAGATCCATTTAGATGGCATCAACTTCTTTCGCCCCCGAGGGCTACTCATTGGGTCGGGCTCCATTTTTTGATGGGACCGACTATAATTATTGGAAAACCCGCATGACCACCTTTTTGAGAAGTATAGGATATCCCATTTTTAAAATAGTCATGCAAGGTTACACTCTCTCTTCCCCCGACGAATCCAAATGGACCCCCGCCGATATTAAAAATTTTGAGCTTGATGGCAAAGCCATGAATGCTCTTCATTGCGGGTTAGATAGAAATGAATTTAATCGTGTATCCACTTGCACCTCCGCACATGAAATTTGGAAGCTTTTAGAAGTGACCCATGAAGGCACGAATAAAGTCAAGGATACTAGATTAGATATGTATAGACAGGATTTTGAATCTTTTTCAATGCATCCAAATGAGTCTATTTCTGAAATGTTTACACGATTTACTGACGTGTGCAATGGGAGAAAGTCCCTTGGTGATGATGTTTCAGCTGAAACTATGGTGAAGACGATCCTATGGATCCTACCAAGCAAATGGGCACCGAAGGTCACGGCGATTCAAGAAGCAAAAGACATCAAAAATATGCCGGTAGAGGAGCTCATCGGATCTCTCATGACGTACGAGATCACCATGAGGAGGCAAGCACAAAAGGAGGGCACCCCTATCAAAACTCCAAAGAACATCGCCCTCAAGGTACAAAAAGAAGTAAGCTCCTCATCATCCTCTTCCTCCTCATCCTCTTCATCATCAAGCGGCGACTCGGAAATGGAGAATCTCGCCCGCCAAATGCATAAATTTATGAAGAAGCACAAGAAGAAGAAGCAATCCCGCAAGCACCGAAAGCAAGAACCCACCGTAAGATCCGAGCCCAAGGTGAAATGCTACGGGTGCGGCGAAAAGGGCCATTACAAGCCCGATTGCCCACTCAACAAGAAACGGGCCACGCCAAAGGAAAAAGGAAAGAAGAAGGTCCTCAAGGCCACATGGAGTGACACCTCCTCTTCATCATCCTCCTCCTCTTCCTCGAGCGACAACGGTACAAAATGCCTAATGGCATTCCATGAGGTAACTTCTTCCGATTCCTCCTCCTCTTGTTCTTCAAATTCAAATTCTTTAAATCATTTATCTTATGAAGAACTCTCACATGCTAGAGATCAACTAGAAAAAGGTTTTCATGAACTATCTTCAAAATTTGTTGCTTTGAAAAAGTCTTTCAAAAAACTCTCCTCCGAAAAAGAACAACTTCTCAAAGAGAAGGAGGAGATGTCCCTTAAAATCCAAAATTTTCCAAATGTTGATTCCATGGAATCAACCATCAAAGACCTAAGAGATACCCTAGCCAAGTTCACCCAAGGTGAACAAAATTTGAACAATTTGCTTGGTTCACAAAGGGTTTCCCGAACCACCAATGGACTTGGCTATACCAACCGAGCCTCCTCCTCCCATGCTCAAACTGTTTTTGTAAGGGGGAGCTCCGATTACAAATTTTGTAATTATTGCAAGAAAACCGGGCATCTCATTTATGAGTGTAATTGTAAAAACGCCCGGTATGGCCAACCCAAGTCTATTCTCTATAGTGATGAATTTTATAGGAGAAGACCCGCCATAAGGCAAGTGTGGATTGAAAAATCCCTCTTAGCGAGTCTCTCCGGGCCTAAAATCATCTCTTTCCAAAATCCCTCTCCCTGGTGACTTTTTGTTTTTATTTAGGGGGAGTTAGGATCTTTTAAGCTTTTTTTGTAATTTCAAAATTTTCGATTCAATCTTTCAAATTCAACTCTTGGTTTCAAAATTTTCAATTTTCATTTCAAAATTTTCAACAATTGGTATTATTGTCAATTGGTTTAAAAATCTTGTTTTTCAAAGTATTCCCTCAATCAAGTTTTATGCCCCGTGCTATTTTGATAATCACAAAGGGGGAGAAATTTCTTGATTGATTGGGGGAGAATCTTTTTTATCACGCTTAGTATTTATTTTCAATTTATCATTTAGGCATGCATTTCATTTAAGTTTTTACATTGCTTGATAAGTGATTGTGATCATCAAAATAGGGGGAGATTTTTGTACCCCACACTCTTTGATTTTCATGATCACAATCACTTTAATATGTGTTTAACATTGTGTTTAAGTGTTGTGGATGATAGGCACAAGGTTGCCAAGAAGTTGGCCCAAGAATGGACTTCAAGTGGACTGAAATTCAGTCCACCGGTCAGCCGGTGGCTTGACCACCGGCCAGCCGGTGGCACCCTGACTCAAGGCTGAGCCACTGCCTCCCCACCGGTCGACCGGTGGCTCTGCCACCGGTCGACCTGTGGCACCCAGCACAAATAGTGTTTGCTACTGTCTTGCCACCGGCCAGCCGGTGGCTCCTCACCGGTCGACCGGTGGAGCCTGGATCAAGACTCTTCTTCTCTACCAAGGCACCGGCCAGCCGGTGGAGATGTACCGGTCGACCGGTGGCCCCTGGACCAGACTTCTCCTCCACTGCCAAGGCACCGGCCAGCCGGTGGAGCTGTACCGGCCAGCCGGTAGCACTGGTCAAACTAGCCGTTGGCTTTGACCAGTCAACTCCAAAAGCCTCCCAACGGCTCCGAGGCCTTTTCCAACGGCTCCAAAGCCCTCCAACGGATACTTGAAGGTTCCTAGCCTATAAATAAAGGCCTAGGAAGCCCCGGAACAACATACAAGCCACCGGACACATTGTTGATCATTTTGGCGAAGCTCCGGCGGATTGTTCCAAGAGAACCCCAAGTGCTCCATCCATTTCCACATCCAAGAGCACCACTCAAGAAGCTTGGGAAAGCACGCTACATCAACTCCATCATCCAATTGGCGCCCAAGTCTTCCCAATCACGGTTTTTCTTGTTTTATATATTTTGAGCTTAAAATTGGGTTTGTGCCTACAAACCCCAACCCTTTTCTCAACCTCCCTTTCTTTGGGTTCTCACACCACCACTAAGGTGTGAAGAGGTTGTCAAGCCTTACCTTGTAAAAAGGCTTGAGATCGGTGAGCTAGTCTTCACCCGTAAAAAGACTAGTGGGTTATTGCTTAACCATTAAAAGCATTGGGTTCTTGCTAAACCAATAAAAGCAAGCTGTAATAGGTCCTAGTGCTACCTCAAAGCCTAGTGGGTTTCTTGCTAAAACCATTGAAAAGCAAGCGGTAGGAATCTCTCAACGGTTGAGTTGGGAGCGGAGACGTAGGCCGGGTTTTGGCCGAACTCCGTTATCAATTTTGTGTGTCTTGCCTCTTTTTTTCCGCTGCATTCTTTACTTTGATTTTAAATTGTTAATCATTTTTTAAAAGGCAATTCACCCCCCCTCTTGCCATCATTCCCTCCTTGGGGTGTTCTTCCGACCCAACATTGACATGTTTAGGTCTTAGATTTTACATTATCTTTTCATTTTATTTAAATTGTTAAATAATGAGGTAATCGCTCCATCATCATAGTATCATAAATAACATAATTTATTTAATGTCCAAAAATTATAAAAAACTATCATGATGTAGGAAAACTTTTTATCATTCTAATGAATATTTATAGTAAAGAATATGACTTGTATAACCCCATTTAAAATTTTTTTTAGTAAAACAACTCATGTTTGTGACATTTTTATTTTAACTTTAAATAAAAAGTTATTTATGACATTTTCCTACCAAAGTGGATCCATGGGGTCCCCATGATTACCCATGGATTGTCTTGGTCGGCCATGACACATACAATGAGGGTAGGGCATGTATCTTGGTCATTTTATATTATTAAAACATTATTTTTACCTTAAATTACACTAATTACCTTAAATCACGATTAATAGAACTTAAAAATTACTATTCACCAAAAATTATTTTAATCTCATTGAAACACATTTTACTTCTTAATGATAACCATGTATGTCAGATTTTTTTAAAATCAAATCACAGATGTGGAAATGTTTCATTTAACCGAAAAATCAGTTTCATTAACTATGACTTTGTGGTTTCACTATTCATCAAAAATTGAGGGTTTTCAGAAAAATACCAAAAATTAACCCTAAGATATATTTGATATTCCGAATTCAGAAATCAAATATATTTTTCAAAATTAAAAACATATATGTTTCGTTACTTAATTTTATAATTAATTTCAATTGTCAAAACAAATAGCGTGTTTTTAAGAAACAATATCTATTAAAAGATTGACATTAGTTTAAGTCAAATTTCAAAGTGAAATTAATTCCAATGAACACCATTGGATTAAATAGTAAAACTATATTATAATTAAACTATAAATAAAATTCAATAGATTATCTAATCATATAAATAAATTATATTAAAAAGAGGTTTTGAATTAAAATACAACATTTTTTACTATTCATTAAAAAATGAACTTTATCGGAAAAATACCAAAAATTTTCACAAAGTAAATTTTGATGTTCCAGTTCTAAAGAATAATTTTATTTTGTCAAATATAACACATAAAATTGTCAATAACTGGATTTAAAAGAGGTTATCTATCAAAAGGTGGTTAATCGACCTTTAAAAGAAAATTAGAATGTTTACGCTTAAAATGGGATTCATTCGCATTTTTAATCCTATAACATTTATTGTATAAAGTAAATTTTTTTTACAAACATATATAATCATTTTTTAGTTAGTTCTGTTCATTCCCGCCATTATAACGGCTAGGTGTTAACTACCATTTAAAATAATATTATTTTATTATTATAGTGCAACTTAAGATTCCCAAGAAAGTCGTTGTTGCGTATTGGGTACACCATCGAGCATAGCGTCCCCTTTAAAGGAATATTAATATTTTATTCACAAATATGGATAAATGTGAAAATTTCATAGTCTTTATTTACCTGGGGTGTTACATCATTCCCCACCTTTGGGAATTGCGTCCTCACAATTTTAAAATTGGGCTTGGAAACTTTATTGAAAATCCCTCATTAGAACAAGAGTCAGTAAAAAAATCACATTAAAATAAAGAAGGAGAAGTACAAAGGTCACCCAAGTTATCCCATACTAGGATTCCATGTAAGAAAACATGGATATGGAGAAAAAAACAAAGGGTCATGTTCTGAGGGAGTGTGATAGAAAACATGTCTAGAAGAAATTTAACCATAAGAAAATCACAATCTTGTGATGGGTTAAACAGTATTCGATTCCCCAGTAGGAAAATTTAACATACACCGATTTTTTTTAAGTTACTCATCATTGAGGAATTTTATTTTGTTCTTAACTAAAACATAATGAAACATACTTACTTGTCATGTATACTTTCAACTTTTACTAGATTCCTTAATCAAACTCATATTTTCTCCAAAAATGAGTATTTAGGAAGACTTGTTCGCATTAAGAGTTCTATAATCAACTTCATGTGGATCACCTAATCCATAAAAGAGAACTATATATTTCCCATGTCTTTAGATAAACACCAAAACCAAAATTGTTAGTATGAAATCAGAAAATCCACAAAAGTATTATCCTTTATTAAAAGAAAATCTATTCTCAATCTCCAAAATTTTTCCAAAAAAAAACCAAATTTCAACAAAGACCATTCGATAAACAATCGTCCATAATATTCTTCAATGTAAACCAAACTAATCTTGAAACCCAAATATTTGAAGGATTTAATCACATAGTCTTCCAAGGTACAAATTAACTTTTATCTCTAAATAACATCAGTTGCTCTTAAATTCTCATATTGAAAAGTAATTAACCTAATCACATATCATCCATGATAGGTTAATACTTTCCATAGATAACCCAAAATAAACATACTCTTGATTCCTAAAATCATCTAACTAAAAAGAGTTAGTCAAACTAACCAGGTACTTCACGTATTCCTGTGGTAGGCGATAAATACCAGTCGCACTTTGGTTGTGGGTTCTATTCCCGCAGCTTTGTCTGACGTGACAGGTTTTCACACGGTATTTGTGTTGTCTTTCTTCCAAAACTATATAATTCTTAAAAAATTCCCCAAAACGAGAAAAAATCTTCAAAAATAATCATAACAAATTTTGACCTCAAGTTTATCTCATGCATTTCATTTTCCATCATAACATATAATAACCCATAATTACCTCAAAATTAAGGATCATATAAACTCAAATGGTTACCTTTATAATTATTACCTGAACTTCCACATCAATTGGTCATCTCGTATATGATGCATTAAAAAACATACCAAGGTTCGAGTTTTTGATCATGACTCCGTGATAGATAGTTTAGAACAACCACGAGTTTCCTTATTGAATCCCCCATTTCATCCAGTCTCTTAATCAGAGAACCACCACAGTTTCCTTCAAACCTATTATCACTTTGGTTCCTGCTAGGTCCCTCCATTCACGAAAAACAGAAATCTCAGTGTGAGTATATCAAAAAAACCATCATTTACTAATGAGGAAGATAAACACTAATATTTACTTACTCATTCACTTCATCTAAAACTAGGACCCTTTCTCAAATCCTAACCATTATGGTAATGTCACTTATTCTTAGAGAATACCCTAACGTCTAAAGTTATCTAAACCGACCTCTGATACCAAATATAAGGCCCCGACCTTAAACCATACATAATATTGAATTAATTGAATAATTCACATTGAGGATCTTTTCAGGTTTATATTTTTAGAGAATTTGATCATAAATCATGAATTACATTCCACATTTAAACAATGTGGTTACATAAAAGATAGTATTCGTTTTTCCCATTAATGGAAACATATTTAAAATAATACATGGATTCTTTCTTGACACTTCCTTGACACTATCATCATGTCATGCACCATTCCTCTTGACCTGTGAAAAACATTTCAAAAACATGGGATGAGAAGGGATATAAAAGTACAAAATGAAAACATTAGTCCATGTATGATATCATACATTACTCAGATAACATAATGATTTTAACATACCTCATCAAATCAAGAATAAATCATAGAAATCATAAGACATAAATTTAACTTGAGGTCTTCATAACATTCTTACGTAGGGAGTAACCCTCTTGGTTACGTTTAGAATACCCATCACAGTATATTCCCTAAATCACTTCGGAGAAACCATAACGTTTAACTCCTTCATGTTACCTAATGCATTGGAGAGCTATATCGGGCTCACCCTCCCTTAGTTTATCACGGAACCACCCGTCTTCATAATAATTCCCAAGAACCATAACATAATTGTATCATATAAAACATGCATAAAGGAAACACAACATTTCCACTTTTCAAACACAAGATATCAATACAACACATTGATATAAATACATTATAAAAACAATTTTCAATACCAAAATAAAATAAAAGTAAAACATTGTATTTATTTTTCATTTTAAAAAGGTATGGCTTGTAGAGGAATTCAAAACTCAAATAATGGTCACGGTGGTGGAGAAGTCATTGTCGTCGCATACGTACGACAAAAAACATTCACTTTTTTCGTTCAGTAAACACTTCGTATAAAAAGATTACTTTTGATTATTCGTAAAATATAAAGGGTTTTATACACTGTATAAAATAATGTTGTGTATAAAACAAGACATGCCTCAAATAAAGGAGATTGAGACGGATTCCCTTACAAAGACGGTATCCTTGGATTAAGGATAAATCAATTACATGATTATTTGTGAAAAAAGAATACACCAAATATATGTGAATTTTATGTGTAAAAAAATCAGATGTTATTCAAACATATTCATAGAACGACATATTCATGGAGTGCAAGTTTATCCCAATGAATCAAAATTGGGTTAAGAAGTTCCCTTGCAAAAATTCGACAGCTTAACGGTGTCACATAAAAATTCAAAAAATGAGTTGATGAGTGATAAAAACGGTATCTAATCACTTGGAAATAAAATTTAAATCAGTAAGAACATATCCCAACATAACAATATGTAAATTAAAATACCCAACAAATGAAGCCTTTTAAAAATAGGAGGGTGAAAGTTTTCCTTACCGACTTGGGTATCTTTCAAAACATACACACCACGAAAGAAGGACAATACAACATTTATGTAAACACTCATAAACAAAATTATATTAAACAATGAGTAGAATAATGTTCAGTTTATATACCACTCAATCGGAATGGTGGAAAATGTAGCATAAATCTCACGGGAAAAAAAGTGAGATGAAAAATCCCTTACGAAAACACTACAGCCCAACGACGCCACATAAAACATCCAAAAATGGATTGATGAGAACACATAGGGTCTCTCATCATATTAACATAAAATTTACATCAACAGGAATATAAAATAACAACCCCCGACATAACAAAGAGGAGCTTAAAATAAGTGAAATAAAGGAGAGTACTTTAAAAGAAAGAGAGAGGTTGGATCTCTTACAAAAATTCGGTAGCCTAACAGCACCACTCAAAACATCCAAAATTGATTTATGAGAGAAATTAGGGTCTCTCATCATATGAACATAAAAATAACAGTAAGAGTAATTTAAAAGTACATCCAAATCATAATAAATATGAGCATAAATGGAATGCAATAAAATAATATACTTAAAAAGAAAGAGAGGGGTAGGATCTATTACCTCATGTCCGACATGACTCGATCATTCTATAATCTCCTATATAATTAAATTTGGTCAATTTATAATTTCATAAGGACCTACATTAAATATTATTATTCAGTTCATATCAAATATTATAATGTCATAATAATTGGTTAATAAAGTGAGTTCATATCAGACGTTTTTGTCGATGTTGGGTACATGAGTAAAAATTGAACTTGTTGGAACAGAATTTTCCATGTAGTTATAGGTACATCATATCCATAATAGTATTGATGTTTCAAATATCATATATATACATTATATATTCATTGTATACTATTAAATAGAATTTGGATATAAAAAAATGAAAAGAACCATTCACGGAGAGGGTAGGTTGTACGTACGCATGAATGCTACTTTCATTTTTTGTCATATTAAAGAAATTAAAACAAAATGAGATATATATATATTATGATTATAAAATTATATCCATAATTTATATGTAATATATTACATATATATCCATTATATATATGTACTTATAATAGTTCATAACATTTGGAGACAAGAAATGAAATATACCGTTCATGGAGACGGTAAGCCGTACGTACGCATGAACACTACTTTCATTTCTTTTTTTTTGTATTATATGGAATGAAATAATAATGATATAAAGCTATATTATAATTACAGTAGGTAATTATATGAAATACCATTTATTCCATCTTTTATACATCCCACATATGGAATTAACGAATGAAATCACATTGAGGGGGCGGTAGTCCGCACTTCCTAAAATGAAGATATCACGTTTACCCATAATGGAAACCATAAAGGTATGCCATATATGAAAAATACAGAAGAATAAAGAAAACATAAAAATATTATATATGATATATAAATATATTGACATCTTAATGGCCACCTTGGAGGTGTTAAAAGAATATTGAACAATCATCGTTTCGTGAGGCAGTAATTCGCCATCCCCAAAAACAGTATGTTCATTAACCATTAAACGGAGGTGTGTGAAAGTGTAGCTAGAATCCATCTTATAACAATATCCTAGAATATTTATTATATTATTTTTTGTTACAAAAAATTGTAATAAAAAGATTTTAGGGGTTTGGAGAAGAAAAATAAAACAAAAGATCACAAGGGAAGACATTACCTTTAAATCGGGTAACTCTCTTTGATTTGAGCTCAATGGCTTCCTTTGAAAGGATTCTTCCCAAAGAGAGGATTAAATGTTGAATAGAGGGATTTGAAGAGTTGAAATGGGCATGGGTAGGCCTATCCAAAGGCTTGAGAGGTGTGTTTAAGGTGGTAGATTTGGGGGCCTTTTATAAGAGGAGAGGAGGGGCACTCTTGGAATGTTATAAAATATTACTTTATTATAAAATGATTTTCGGATTTTAAAGCACCCAAAATTATATATTTTGAGGATAAGGTGATAAGAGTTTTAAATACACCCATCAAATAGTTTTTTACATGTTTAGGTCTTATATTTTACATTATCTATTCATTTTATTTAAAT
Source organism: Viscum album (assembly GCA_963277665.1). Classification (NCBI taxonomy): domain Eukaryota; kingdom Viridiplantae; phylum Streptophyta; class Magnoliopsida; order Santalales; family Viscaceae; genus Viscum; species Viscum album. The sequence goes on from OY728148.1 coordinate 913,225,208, forward strand.
TGTTAAATAATGAGGTAATCGATGCAACATCATGGTGTCATAAATAATTTAATTTATTTAATGTATAAAAATTATAAAAAAAATATCATGATGTAGTAATTCTTTTTATATTTCTAAAGAATATTTATGGTAAAAAATATTACTTGTATAACCCCATTTAAAAATCGTTTTAGTAAAACAACTCATGTTTGTGATATTTTTATTTTATCATTATATAAAAAGTTATTTATGTCATTTCCCTACCAAATTGGCTCCATGGGGTCCCCAAGTTGACCAATGGATTGTATTGGTCGGCCATGACACATCCAATGAGGTTAGGGAATGTGTCTAGATCATTTCATATTATTAAAACATTATTTTTAATTTAAATTACACTAATTATGTATAATCGTGATTAATAAAACTTAAAAGTTACTATTCACAAAAAATTATTTTGATCTCATTGAATCACATTTTACATATTAATGACAACCATGTGTGTAGGATTTTTTAAAATAAAATCACAGAAGTGGAAAAGTTTCATTTAAATGAAAAATCTGTTTCCTTAACTATGGCTTAGTGGTTTAACTATTCATCAAAAATTGACGTTTTCAGAAAATACCAAAAATTAACTCTATGATATATTTGATATTCCGAATTAAAAAATGACATCTATTTTAAAAAATTCAAAACATAAAAGTATCAATAATTAATTTAATTATTAATTTCCACTGTCAAAACAAATTGTGTGTTTTTAAGAAACAATATCTATTAAAATATTGACCCTAGTTTATGTCCAAGTTCAAAGTGAAATTAATTTCAATGACCACTATTGGATTAATTGGTAAAAATATATTCTAATTTCACTTTAAATAAAATTCGAAAGATAATCTAATCATATAAATAAATTAGATTCAAAAAAGGTTTGGAATTAAAATACAACATTTTTCACTATTCATTAACAAAATGAACTTTATCGGAAAAATACCAAAAATTTACACAATGTAAATTTTGATGTCCCGATTCTAAAGAAGAATTTTATTTTGTCAAATATAACACATAAAATCGTCAAAAAGTGTATTTAAAAGTGGTTCGCTATCAAAAGGTGGTTAATCGACTTTTTAATGAATTTTAGAATGTTTACGCTTAAAATTGGATTCATTCGCATATTTAATCCTCTAACATTTATTGTAAAAAGTAAAAATATTTGACAAAAATATATAATCATTTTGTAGTTAGTTCTGTTCATTCCCGCCATTACATCGTCTAGGCGTTAAGTACCATTTAAAATAATATTATTTTATTATTAGAGTGCAACGTAAGATTCCCAAAAAAATGCGTTGTTGCGTATTGGGTACGCCATCGAGCATATTGTCCCCTTTAAAAGAATATTAATATTTTATTCACAAATATTGAAAAATGTAAAAATTTCATACTATTTAATTACCAGGGGTGTTACAATAAATATATAAATAAATTGGATGAAAGGCAGTTTTGAATTAAAAACTGTATTTTTCACTATTCATTAAAATAAACATTATCAGAAAAATACCAAAAATTAACCCTAAGATATATTTGATATTTAAAATTCAGAAATAATTGTCATTTTACCAAAATTAAATACATATATGTTTCATTAATAAATCATATAGTTAATTCCCGCTATCAGAATAAATAGCGGGTTTTTTGGAAGCAATATCTATGAAAGGTTTGGCACTTATTTATGTCAATTTTCAATGTGAAATTAATTATAATGACCACCATTTAATTAAATTGTAAAAATATATTCTAATTGAACATTAAAACCAATTAAATAGATAATCTAACTATATATTTAAATTAGATGAAAAGCAGTTTTGATGTAAAATGAAATATTGTTCACTATTCATTAAAAAATGAACATTGTCAGAAACATACCAAAAATTTATCCAAATTAAATTTCATGGTCCCAATCATAAAGAATAATATTATTTTGACAAATATAGCTTATAAAATTGTCAAAATTTATATTTAAAAAGGTTTGCCATCAAAAGGCGGTAAACCAATATTTTTAAAATATTAGTATATTTATTCCCAAAATTGGATTCATTTGGATTTTAAGCCTCTATCATTTATTGGATAAATGTAAAAATATTTAACAAACATATTTAATAATTTTGTAGTTATTTCTGTTCATTTCCTCCATTACAACGGTTAGGCGTTAACTATAATAATATTATTATATTATTAGTGTGTAACGTAAGATTTCAAAGAAATTCGTTGTTGCGTATTGGGTACGCCATCGAGCATAGTATTCCCTTTGAAGTAATATTAATATTTTATTCACAAATATTGATAAACCATAGAATGTAATATTATTTATTTACCTAGTATGTTACATCCTTCCCCCTTTGTGGGAATTGCGTCCTCCAAAATTCAAAATTGGCCATGGAACATCAGTGAAAGTCCCACATCAGAACAAGAGTAAAAAAAACTATCACTTTAAATGAAAGGGAGAGAAGTACAAAGGTCACATAAGTTAACCCATACTAGGATTACAAGTAGGAAAATATGGATATGGAGGAGAAAACAAAGGGTCATGTTCTGATAGAGAGTGATAATAAACATGTCTATGAGAATGTTAACCACAAGAAAATCACAACCTTGTGATGGGTTAAACAGTATTCGATTCCCCAGTAGGAAAAGTTAACGAACAACATTTTTGTTTTAAGTTACGTTTAATTCAGTAATTTATTTTTGAGCTCAACTAAATCATAATGAAACATACTTACTTGTCATGTAGACTTTCAACTTATACTAGATTCCTTAATCAAACTCATATTTTCTCAAAAAGACGAGTATTTTGGAAGAATTGTTCGCATTAAGAGTACTATAATAATATTATTGGGAATCACCTAATCCACAAAAGAGAAAAATATATTTACCATGTCTTTAGATCTCAACCAAAACAAAACCAAAAAGTTTAGTTTGAGATTAGATAATACCCAAAAAGGATATTTTTTTACAAAAAGAAAAACTACTCCTAATCTCCAAAATTTGTCAAACAAAACCCAAAGTTCAACAACGACCATTCAATAAACACCTATCCATAAAATTATTCATTGTTAACCAAACTAAGATTGAAACCCAAATCTATTAAGTATTTAATCACATATTCTACTAAGATAAATATTATCATTTTTTCCAAAATTACCTCAGTTACTCTTACAGTCGCATACTGAAAAGTAATTAACCTAATAACATATCCTCCATGATAGACTAATCATTTTCATTGATAACCCAAAATCAACTTAATATTAATTCATAAAATTATCTAACTAAAAATAATCATTAAAACTAACCAGGGACTTCACGTAGTCTAGTGGTTGGCGATAAATACCAGTTGCCCACTGTTTATTGGTTCGATTCCCACAGCTTCGTCCTACGCGACTGGTTGTCACACGGTCTTTGTGTTGTCCTTTTTCCAAAACTATATAATTCTTAAAACATCCCCCCAAAAAGAGATAAAATATTCAAAAATAACCATAACATATTTTAACCACAATGGTTATATAATAACTCCCATTTTTCAACCCAAAATGTATTAACCAGTAATTGCATCAAATTAAAGGATCATATAAACCCAAATGGTTCTTTATAACTATATCCAAAAAAGAAAGGATAATTATTCCTTGAATAAAATTTTCATATATCAAACATTAGGGTTACTATAAAAAGTCTTCTAATGTAACCCCATCATCAAAAGAGACTTAATACATCTAAGAATCTCACCATCCTATAATATACCATAACTCTTGAATACCTTAAATGTTGACTTATTTCTCATTAAACATTCTTCATGAACCATTATCCATTCCTTTTAAACTAATTCTGAAATACTTTATCCCTACAAAAAAATCATGAATCCTATCCTAAGATTCCAATAATAGGAAAACAAATGTTTAGAAATAATCCATACCTTTCATTGGTCATTGTCAGTTTCTTCATCCTCAATCAGAATGGAATTAGGTATTGGTAAATGAATATTTGTATGATCATGGTGACCCCATTCCCTAAATTTCTTCGTAGGACATGTGTTTGCATAATGACCATGCACACCGCATTTAAAACATTCAATTGATCCTTCAAGTATAACTTCCTTCCCTTTCTTAGAGTCAACTAGATTCTTCCTTTTTCACTGGAAGGTTCTTTCTTTATGACCTTCATTTCAACATAAATAGAATATTTTTTTCCCTTTGAATCATTTTCATATGTGTTTCTTTCCACATTTTTGACAAATAGGTTATTTAACATACTTACCTTTATGATTATTACCTGAGCTTCCGTAGGGATTTGTTTCTCGCATATACGATTCCTTATAAAAATCACTAAGGTTCAGGTGGTCAATCACCAATCCAGTCAGTTGGTTGAGGATAACCCCAAGAGTTCTCATTGCATATCAAATATCATTCAGTTATTATTTCATAAAACCGTCACAGTTTTCTTCAAATCCACTGTTACTTTGGTGCCTGCTAGATCCAGCTATTTACTAAAACCAAAAAGGTCAGTGTGAGTATATCAGTAAAATAATCATATAATAAAGAGGTAGATAAGCACCAAGATATACTTATCCAAGTTATCTCATACTCATTCTAACATTCAATAAAAAACAATGACTCCATCTAATATACTAACCATTGTGGTTATACAAAACATGTCACTTTTTCTTAAACAACACTCTAACCTCTATAGTTATCTAAACCAACATTTTATACCAACTATAAGGACCATGCCTTAAAAATTACTTATTATTGAATTAAATGAATAATTCACATTGAGGATCTTTTCAGGTTTTGATTTTTATAGAATTAGGACATAAATATTACATCTCAATGGTTACAAAGTAGACACATCTACTCAGCATCCATTTTTTTCAAAAAAATAAAAACTCATTAACAAAAGAATAATGTCTGGTTCCTTGTTTTAGACAGCCGGATATTTCCTTGATCGCATCCTTGACCCTATTAACTTTATATCCTCTGAGAAACATTTCAAAAAAACTTGGGATGAGCATAAAAAGCTCAGTAAGGGTTATAACAATACAGAAAGAAAACATTAGTCCGTGTATACATAAGAATCAATGAAATCATTCTTTACTCATAAAATATAAGAAATTTATCATACCTCATGAAATCATAAGATTTACGAATAACTCATAGAAATCATTAGACATAAAGGTAACTTGAGGCATTCATAACATTCTTACGTAGGGAGAAACCCTCATGGATAGGTTTGGAATACCCATCATAGTATATTCCCTACATCACTTCGGAGAAACCTTAACGTTTAACTCCTTCACGTTACCCAATGCATTGGAGAGCTATATCCGGCTCACCCGCAATAAAATTATCATGGAACCACCCGTCTTCATAAACAGTGCCCAAGAACCATAACATAATCACAACACATAACTTAACCATAATGTAAAGATAGAATTCCCACATTGCAATTACAGTATAACTTTTTAAGATATTGAAATAATGAATCCATTCTAAAAAACCATTTTCAAAACCATTTAAAACCATTTAATAAATATATTTTTGAATCATAGTGTCCCATACCACTTTGAAGATTTTAAAATTTTAAACCATTAATATACATATAAATAAATCCTTAAGACCATTTTGAAAACATGGATATTAATGAGAAATAGTTATAAGAATAAATCAATAAAACATTTAAAATGATATTTTTGTTAAAGGGTTTTTAACAAAATCAGAGACACTTGAATACAATAATTGAGGAATAACATTTAATCAGAACTATATAATATCATGAGAATAAAGGGATTCAGGATATAATATTCCAAAGGATAGTATATACACCATATAATAGTGAAATGGTTTATAACAATAATGATGTCTCAATAGAAATGTTAAATGAGATGCAATCCATTATAAAGAAGGTATACTTAAATTAAGGATAAATCAATCTCATAATTATGTGTGACAAATATAAATACACAGAATATAAGTGGATATTAAGTGTAAAACAATAAAATGTAATTCACACATATTCAATGTATGACATATTCAATAACTACATGTTGAACCCAAATAAATTGAAATTGGGTTAAGAAGTTCCCTTAGTAAAATTCGACAGCCTAACGACATCACATTAAAATTTATAAAATTAGTTGATGATAGAGAAAATGGTATCCCATCACATGGACATAAAATTTACGTCAATATGTATATATAAGAACATATCCCAATGTAAAAATATGTAAATTAAAAGATATAACAAAATATGTCTTTTAAAAATAAGAGGGTGAAAGGTTCCCTTATCGATTTGGGTAACTTTCGAAACGTTCACCCCATGAAAGATGGACCGTACAACGTTGGTTTAAACACCCAAAAAAGAAATAATATTAAAAAACAAGTAGGATAATGTTATGTACATACACCACTAAAAAATAGTGGAAAACGTAGCATAAATCTCACGGGAATAAAAGTGAGATGAAAAATCCCTTACAAAAACTCGGCAGCCTAACAATGCTACTTAAAACATCCAAAAAAAGGATTGAGGAAATAAAATATGGTCTCTATTCATATGAACATAGAAAGTACAAAATTATGAATATAAAATAACATCCCCCAACATAAGAAATATGATCTTAACGTATGTTACATAAAAAGGAGTACATAAAAATAAAGAGAGAGGTATGATCCATTACCTCTAGTCTGATTTGTCTTGTTCATTTCATTATATTCCTGAATAATAAACTTCTTCCAATTTATAAATTCTTAAGGAACTACTTTAAAGTTTATTATTCAATTTATTTCCCATATTATAATTTTATAATAATTAGTTAATTATGTGAGTTCATATCAAATGTTTTTGTCGATGTTTGGTACATGAGTCAAAAATGACCTTGTTTGAAAAAAACCATCCATGTAGTTATCAGTAAATCATATCCAGAAAAGTAATATTGATTTAAATATCATATATATCCAGTACATATTCAATTTATACTATTCCATAACATTCAGAGATAAAAATAAATGAACTGCACCATTCATGAAGACGGTAGGTCGTACGTACGCATGAACACTACTTTCATTTCTTTGTCATAGTAATGATACTAAAAATAATTGATATATATATATATATATTATAATTACAGTATAATATATATGTTATATATTTCACATAAGATCATTAATTTCATTCTTTATAGATTCCATGTATTACATGAACGTGTCACATCACTTGAGGTGGCAGTAGTCCGCACTTCCTCATATGAAATTATATATTTGCACAACATGCAAAGAATAAAGGTATGATTTAAAAATAAATTACATAAGCATATATAAAACATAAATACCATAAATATCATATATAAAATACATTTAAATCATAATGGCCACCTTTAAAGTCATCAAAATAATATTGAATAATCATCCTTTCGTGAGGCAGAAATTCGCCATCCATAGAAACAGTATGTTCATTAACCAATAGACAGATGTGTGTGTCATTTTAGCCCTAATACTTATTATAAAAACATCCTAGTATATTTAAGATACTGTTTTTGTTACAAAATAAAGGAATAAAAATAGTTTAGGGGTATGGAGAAGCAAAATAAAACAAAAGAACATAAGTGAAGACATTACCTTTAAATCGGATAACTCCCTTTGAATTGAAGCAAAAGGGTTCTTTGAAGAGATTTCTGCCTAAGGTGAGGCTTCAGTGATGAAAAGAGGGATGTGGATAGATTAAATGGGAAGGTTTTGGCCGTGCCAAAGGCTTTAGTGGTGTGGGTAAGGAGGTTGAGGTGGGGTCCTTTTATAAGAGGAGAGGAGGGGCACTCATGGAAAGTCAAGAAATGATACTTTATTTTAAAAAGAGTTTCGGATTTTAAAGGACCCAAATTGATATATTTATATGATAAGGTGATAAGGGTTATAAATATACCCATACAATAGGGTTTTTCTAAGTGTATGTCTTCTATTTTACATTATCCTTCATTTTATTTAAAGCGTTCATTAATGAGGTAATCGCTGCATCGTCATGATGTCATAAATAATTTAATTTATTTAATGTCTAAAAATTATAAAAAAATACTATTATGTAGGAAATATTTTTATGTTTCCAATTACTATTTATAGTCTAAGAGATCGATTATTTAGAGAAAATTAAAATTCTTTTACTTAGGTGTTACATACTTTGGTTACATTTTCCTTTCTTTAAAATAATATGATAAAAGGACATTATCACACTAAAGTATTTACATGGGGTCCCAAGGTTGTCAGAAGGAATCCCATGGTATTCCAGGACACCACAAATAGAATTATGACACATTTTGGGTCATTTCGTATTTTTATGATATTATTTTCTTACCTTAATTACCGAATTATTAATGAAAAATGACAATTAAAGATAATTATCGTCGTTACTACTCATAATGTCCAAAAACAAAAGAGTATTAATTACATAATTTGGACCTTATGATTCCAAATATGGAATCCATTTTATTAAATTAAAAACACATAAATTGTATTAATTAATTTAAAAGTAAATCCCGTTGTCAAAACAAAAGACGAGTTTTTAAGAAGTAAAATTTATCAAAAGATTGACTTGTTTTTACATCCAATTGGAAAGTTAAATTAATTAAATTGAACAAAATTGTATTAAGTATAATTACATAATTCAATTATACTTTAAAAAAATTAAAATGACAATCTAAATATATAAATAAATTGGATGAAAATGCAGTTTTGAATTAAAAACTGTATTTTTAACTATTAATTAAAAAAAGAATTATCTGAAAAATACCAAAAATTAACCCTAAGAAATATTTGATATTTAAAATTATGAAATGATTTCCATTTTTCCAAATTCAAAACATAGATGTTTCATTAATAATTCATATAGTTAATTCCCGCTGTCAGAACAAATAGCGGGTTTTTTAGAAGCAATATCTATGAAAAGATTGGCACTTGTTTATATCCATTTCTATATTGAAATTAATTATAATGACCACCATTGAATTAAAATGTAAAAATATATTCAAATTAAACATCAAAACCATTTAAAAAGATAATTTAACCACATATTTAAATTATATGAAAAAGCAGTTTTCATGTAAAATGCAATAATTTTCACTATTCATTAAAAAATGAACATTGTTAGAAACATACCACAAATTTATATAATGTAAATTTCAATGTCCCAATCATAATGAATAAGTTTATTTTGAAAAATAAAGCTTATAAAATTGTCAAAAGTTAGATTTAAAAATGTTTCGCCATCAAGAGGCGGTAAAACAATCTTTTAATAATATTAGAGTATTTATTCTTAAAATTGGTTTCATTTGGTTTTTTATCCTATAAAATTCATTGTATAAATGTAAAAATATTTAACAAACATATGTAATAATTTTGTAGTTATTTCTGTTAATTCCCTCCATTACAACTGCTAGGTGTTAACTATTATGGTATTATTATATTATTAGTGTGCTACGTAAGATTTCAAAAAAACTCGTTGTTGTGTATTGGGTATGCCACCGAGAATAGAATTCCCTTTAAAGTAATATAAACATTTTATTCACAAATATTGATAAACCTTATAATGTAATATTATTTATTTACCTGGGATGTTTCAGTTACCATATTGGAGATATCATGACGTTAAACATAATATTGATGTCATGCACGTGGATAAGAATATCTGTGATTGTTTGATTGGAACATGGTTTGATATTAAAGGAAATACAAAAGATGGGTTGAATGCAATATTATACTTAATTTAAATAGGAATATTTTTGGAGTTAGCTCCCACTCTTAATGGAATATGAACATTTCTTCCCTCGGCTTGTTGAACATTATTGACGATGGAGAAAATTATCTTTTTTCAGGGTCTTCATGTTAAAAATGTGCCTCATGGTTATTCATCAAATGTAAAAAAGTTTGTCTCATTGAAGGACTTGACGTCGATAGGTATGAAATAGCATGATTGTCACTTCATGATGTAATAAATCCTACCAGTTGCATTGCATGGAATATTTCCCATCCGTGTTAGAAAGACAATAATGAAGTTGTGTTATTTATTCAATTCAATTTTTAATAAGGAGATTTATGTGAATGCTTTGAACATTTTGTAAAATGATCCAATTTATATACATTGTAAATTATAAATTAATTTCCTCAAACTTTTTTTGATATAATGGTGTATTTAATGATTCATCTAGTTAGAAAAATAATGCATTATAGACCTGTATATCTTCATTGGATTTATCCTTTTTAAATGTATATGAAAACATTGAAGGGGTATGTTAAGAATCCATATCGACCTAAAGCCTCCATTATTGAAATGTATATTCATGGGGAGGTTGTAGTGTTTTGTACGAGCTACTTGGCTAAGGCGCAACACAAAGGTTAGCCTCCATCACGCCATTAACGAGTTAATAATAAGGGAAAGGGGATTCGTGGCTTGAAAGTCCAATAATTGTCAGCTGAATAGATAAAGAAGTTAGAATCATACATCTTGAATAACATAGCTAATTCTCAAATGTATATCACATTTCATATTAATGAGTTGAAAAATTGTTATCCAAAGAAGAAAAAAATGTGGATTTTGAATGAGCTCAAAGAAACGTTTTTTTCATGGTTTAAAAAGACCTTTCTTGGTAGATCATATGTATCAGAGGCATTAAAATGGATAGTGGGTGGTCCATGTTTAAATGTGATAACATGGCCTGGTTATGAAATTAATGGATAGAAATTTCATAAAAACACTCAGGACAACAGAAGTGCAGTTAAGAATAGTGGTGTATTGGTATTTGCAGAAGAAATGAATTTTTCGAGTGCTAAAGACAAAAACAAAATTTTTGCATCAAGTGAATATTATGGAGTGATTGAAGACATATGGGAGTTTTATTACTCTAAAATTAATATTCTTGTTTTTAACTGTAAATGGTTTATCGGAAACAGCAATGTCAGACATGATGAATTTTGAATGACACTTGTTAATCTTAATAGATTAGAAGACACATCTGATTCTTTTATAATGTCAACACATGATAAACACATTTTATATGTAGTAGATCAATAAGATATGTTGTGGGATTTTGTTTTACAAGGAAAAAAACAAGATGTTGGTGATGATGAACTTGATTAAGATACTGATTTATGTGATATCCCTACTTCCATGGAATGATTACCAGAACATAATGATGAGCATGTTGAAGACATGGTTTGTTCCATAAGGAACGATAACGATGAAGGAATTTGGGAAAACAATCCATTTTTACATTCCTAAAATTAATGGTAACGTATTTTTATTTCTTGTTTACATTTATTTTTTCAAAAAATGTTAGATATTGTATGTTATTTATTTATTAAAACATGTATTAAAACAAAATAATTATATGTTTTTGTTTGTTTTATGTTTTTTAGTTTACATTATCATTTTTACCATTACATGAATTATATATCAATTATTTTCGATCAGTGACAGTTACTTTACTATGTTTACCAGGATTACCATGTTTACAATGTTTACCATCTTGACCATCTTGACCAACATTACTGTTGTTTAATATGCATAGCATATTAACAATGTTTACTATTACGTAACTTACTACAATTTTATATTTTCTAATTACAGTAGTATTAAAATATTTGATTTTTTATATTTGTGAACTAATGGTAGTTTTTCTGATTTGAAGGATAATGACATATAATTCAGTTGATCAATCACATGATTCTGGAGATTAGCATATTGGTCATACCTCTGGGAGGAACATTTACATGCTACTCTTGATGTTCCCAAAACTTCCTCATGTGATCTTATTACGACAAAGAGTTAAAGAGTTGGTAAACATTGGTGCACACGTTTACCAAAATTAGCACTTTCCCCTATGCAGTATCAGAGGATACTCGTTCAGTTTGATGATGATGACATTCCTAAAGGTCTACATACAAAAGATTTTCAGAGTTTTATATCAACTCAGGCTAAGAGAAGAGTAAGCATTTTGTATGATGACTGGAGAAGTGTGGATAAAGCGATAATCTCTCAGTTGTGGGAGACGATTTTGGTAAGATCTTTTGTGATTGCTTGACTATTCTTTAAATGTTTCTAGTATATATAATATGTTTAACCTCTTCTTCATCAGATGACATTTGATATTCCTGACACTAGAAGAGTTAGGAAGAAATTATTATTGATGGATGCTAGGAGATGAAGGGATTTTAATTCAACCCTCTCATATAATATCATTTTTGTTTATAGGAGTCATGAAAATCCATTTCGTATATATCCTTTTATAGATGAAGACACATGGAGACAGTTTGTCAAAAGTAGAAGAAAAGAGTCATTTTTTGGTAAGGGAAATGTATACTTTTATAAGATTTCTGATATAAATGATCTTATTAATGTTTTATTAATTATTTCATATTCTAAATTTACAGAAAACAAGGAAATCTCATCAAGAGATCCAATCTAAAAATGTATACACTCATAGTTTATCTCGAGGAGGATATGTATTTTTTGAAGAAAAAATGATGGTGGAAAAGTTTCAATAACTAAGAGCTGAGCCTTCAAGATCTGGAGAGGTGGACCCTCCATCCCCTCCATCTAGACATGAAAAATGTAAGGGATCTCAGATAGGCAAAGAAGGACAATATCTTTCGGAATAATCGAGAATCTTAGCTGAAAGGATTATAAGATATCTATTTTATTTATTTATGTTAGGTATTTTCTTCATATAATTGCAATCATTAAAGATATGTTCAATTAATTTATACATGACTCTCTTTAAGAGAAGAGCTCACTGGTGGAATTTACAGGTACTGGGAGGCAAGATATTTTATCTGTAGCATTGGGAAATCCCGAACATCCAGGTCATGTAAGAGGATATCTGATAGGTGTATCAGTATGAAAAGTGATTCCACGTTCTTCAACATCTAACCTTTAGGGTGTTCAAAAAAAAATAGAATCCTTGGAGGCTGAAGTTCATAATAATAATGAAATGATGGAGGAAAATATTAGATCATCGGTAGAGTCTTCAGACATGAAAAAAAAAATTTAGACTGCAGCTCCCACTCCACCACCTCCCCCTGCAAACCCCATTATTTTTCCTCCACCTCCGTCAGTAGCTCTCACTCCCCCACCATAGCCAGTGGACGCCATTTTTTATCCTACTCCTCCTCCACAGCTTCCCACTTACTGCGAGTTGTATTTTGATGATCCTCAACATCATATATTTGAATATGGGTTGGTATATTGTATAGGAGATACAATTCATCATTAAAAATTAGAGGTAGAAAATCAGAGGGTCACTATAGAGGATACTATAGATAGATCAGCTCGAGTACCATTACATACAGATGGGGTGACGACTGTTGGGCATAGTATCTCCATTTTTTAATTTGTCCATCTAGACTTCTTCAACTCATAACCATAGAGATATTATTGTTATATGTTTGATTTTTTTTATTAATTTAGTTTTATCATTTGAAAAATAATATATTTTTCTATATATTTTTATAGGAATACTTCAATGGTATATAATTACTGTATAGATAACAAAAAACACAAATGTCTATGAAATCAGATTCAGATTCTAGTAGTCTTGATATATTGTCAAGATATTCAAATTTTTTGGTGGGTTATTATGAGTTTCCAATTGAATCACTTGTTTGTGGACGTGAAATAACTGTGGGGATTATTAAAACATACATCATGGAGCTTGTTACTGGAGATAAGTTGGTCAACAATGTGGTGCAAATTTTTTCCAGGTATGTCTTAACACCTTTTCCTTGTGTTATATTTATTAAAAATGTATACTGATGTCAATTTTGTATTAGGTACCTTTATAAATTTCGTGGGAGGAATGAGCAGACAAATGTATATGGATTCATGGACACACAATTGATTTCCCCTGAAACATGTGCATTGGATGAGGAACAAAGAATGATTTATATGGCTGAATGTCTTGAACAGAATATAGTCACAAAATGATGGATGATTCCTTTTTGTGAGAGGTATGAAACACATATCTCTCAAATATTTCATTATCTTTTCACATAAAAAACCACTAACTTTAAAATTTCTTTTATCAGTGATCATTGGATGTTAGGGGTTTTTTGCCGAAGGGAGAATGCAGTTTATTGGATATGCCCTGTCAATGAAGATGAGCGGGAAAGTTTTAAGAATTCATTGGAAAAGTATGTTTCAATTTCCCAATAGCTTAATATATAATAATGAATTTTAAATTTACCCCATTAATAATATTTTTTAACAAGGTATGGGTCTACATCTGAAAAAACATAAAGAAAAAAGTGTGAAGTTCAAATATGTAAATGCGAAGGTAAATATCCATTTATAATTTGTACTTTTTGATTTATTACATAAAAATATCATATTGAATTTACACTCATTAAAATATAATTTTCATGAAAAAAAGGTGTCATCAAATGTGGATATTATATGTTTAGATTTATGTATGAAATAATAACAACTGGGATAGTTGTGAATTTGAATTAGTAAGATTTTCTTTTAAACTTTTCAATAATATTTCAATTTTATTTATTCATTATAAATGTTAACTACTATCATTTTCATTTGTAGCTATTTGATGACCCTCAACCCTATACTGCTCTAGACATCAAACACATACAAGTGGAATGGTCGAATTATTTTACAGGTTTGATTGAATTTTAGTTTTTTGTAGTGTAAAATTTAATTTCGAATATTGTCATTGTATTTTTGTATTTGTTAGTCATTAAGGATAGTTTTAGTTTTTTTTAAGTTGATAGTGTATGTTTTTAATGTTATATATGATAATGTTTAATTTTTATCTACTTCTTGTTTTGGTCTACTTATGATGGATTTTCTAGTATAGATATTGGTCTATGGGGATGGGTTCTAAGGGTGTGGAGGGTGTTCAGTGGGGTGGCGGTGTCCAGGGGTGTGGGAGGGCTATCCGATGTGGGTGGGGGGGGTCCTGGGTGTCTATGAGAGTGGTGGTAGTCTAGGGGGTGGAGCATTTCTAGGAGGGTGGATGGGTTGTCAAGGAGAGTGGGAAGCTGTCCCTGGGGTGTCTTGGGGTGAGGGGATTTCTTGTGGGGTGAGGGAGGTTTCTAGAGGTTTGGGAGGATTTTCCAGTGGGGGTGTCTAGTGGGGTGGATGTGGGGGTCCAGGGTGTCCATGGGGATGGGGGCGGTAGTCTAGTGGGGAGAGGGGATTCTGGTTTGTTTTTGATAACTTTTTGGTCTGTTTCAGGGGTGTGGGAGGGATGTCTAGGGGTGTGGGAGTGTTGTCTAGGGGGTGGGAGGTGTACATGAGGGTGGGGCGGGGGGTTGTCCAGAGGTGTTTGGGACTGTCCCGGGGGTTGGGGGCAGTATAGGGGTGTGGCAGTGGTTGTCTAGTAGGTTTGGGGGGAGGGATGTCTAGTGTGTGGGAGTGTTGTCCATGGTGTGGGGGGTATACTTGGGGGTGGGGGGGGGGGGGGGGGGGTTGTCCATGGGTGTTTGGGGCTGTCTAGGGGGCGGGGGGTTGTCCAAGGGTGTGGTGGAGGCTGTTCAGTGGCGTGAGGGGGGCTGTTCAGGGGGTGGTGGGGGGCTGTCCAGTGGGGTAAGTTTTAAACATTATCAACGTAAATGCTTAATTTTGCTTTGGTTATTGGTTTGATCTACTTCTATTTTTTTGGTACAAATTATTGATTTGGTTTCTAGTTATTTCTGAGGACAGTAGAGGACTGCATTCCATTTAAAAAAATTTGTTCTTCCACTTTGGTTATTTTATAACCGACGAGATAAATGAATGGGGAAGGGTTTATCACATCAGTTATTTGATGAACTGATGTGATAAACACATGTAAAATTGTTTATCACGTCGGTTATTATATAAATGACATGATAAACCATTTCCCAAGCCTTTTATCACCTCGGTTTTAAAAAACTGACGTGGTAACACCTCCCCCAGACTGGTTTATCACGTCTTTTGTTAAATAACTGACGTGATAACCCCCCTGGATTATTTTACCACGTCAGTTATATAATAATAGACATTATATACATCCCATGGTCTCTTTTATCACATCAGTTATATAATAACCGACCTCATAAACACCCCCACACTGGTTTATCATGTCAGTTATATAATAACCGAGGTGATAAACCGCCCCCCAAATGGGGTTTTCAGGTGGTTAATTAATAACCGATGTGATAAACACTGTGATGTTATGTTATTTATGTTATTTTAAATAACCGATGTAGAAAAATATTTATAACTTCGTTTGTATTAACGTTGGCTAAAAACTAACGTAAAAAATGAAAAAAAAACGACGTAAAAAATGTTTTCTCTATTATTGGTATATTCTTCTTTTGAGACTTGATATTTCAGTAGTGGTTGTGGTTGGAGTTTAATCTGGACAATGACATCAAAATCTCTTACACAGAAGGTAAGGGGTATGTGGTGGCCAATTATTTACATGGGAAGTCATAGAATGATGTTTTTCGATAATCAGAAAATGCTTGGAAGGTGATGGAGGAGTTGGATGCCCTACAACAGGATATAAGGGTGGATGATGGTAGAGGCTATCTGCATCAGATGAAATTATATTACTCTCTATAGTAATTGGTGGAGTGTCTATGGAGGAACTTAGAGGCTGATGTGATGAACGATCATGTTAGCTCTGGTGATGCTATGGGAGGATGGTTGCAAGACGGGAAGAATCAAATGTTCTTTCATGGGAAGTTGTTCCTCCAGCTGGGAATGTGCAAGAGAGTTCTTGGTGAGTTCCAAAACTCAAATTTGGCACTACACCCAAATGTTTCCAAGATGTATTGAGGTTTGAGGGGTCAGTTTTGGTGGCCTAGGCTGAAGATGAAAGTGGTAGAGTTTGTGGCCATGTGCCTCAAGTGTCAGTAGATGAAGGCTGAACACTATTTCACAAGAGGACTTTTAAAAACATTAGATATCCCCATGTGTATATAGAATGACATATTGATGGAAAACTTCATAGGACTACCCAGACATCAATGGGGTCATGATGCTTTTTGGATAGTAGTGGACCAACTGACCAAATCAGCTCCAATTTTTAGTAAATGAATGAGTAAAGTGCGGTGGATGCCATATCATAGAGGAATGTGGATGAGGTGGTGCAATTGCATGGATTTCAGAGATCCATAATATTAAATAAGGATACTCAGTTAACTCATGGATTTGGAAATGATTGTAACATGCTATTGGCACCTAGTTGTGCCTCAAAACTCTATTCCACCACCACGATGATGCGCAGATAGAGAGGACAATCTATATTTTGGTGGTTATTCTACATGCATGTTTTTTCGACATTGGGGGTTCTTGGGTATTCCACATGCCTATGGTAGAGTTTTCCAACAAAAATATATATCACACTACCATTGGCATGGATCTGTTATATGCCTTGTATGGGAGGCTGTTTCTCTCACCCACATGCTAGATAGAAGTCGGAGAAGTTGGGGTTCATGGCCTGGAGGTGGTGTAGAGAACGATGAAGAAGTTTCAACTTATACGGGAGAGGATTACAATGGCTCAGTTCTGGTAGAAATCATATGTTGATCATAAGAGGAGACCATTTTATTTCAATGTTAGGGGTTTTATATTATTGAAGGTCTCCTCTTGGCATGTGAAATGGAGGATTAGTAGAGGATGTAAGCTTTCTCCCTGGTTCATCGGACCCTTCGAGGTGTTGCGGTGGTTCAGTGAATTGGTTTATCAACTGTTGATACCATAGCCACTATGAGGGTTCATGATGTCATCCAAGTGTCTCAACTTCAACAGTTTCTAACTGATGATTCGCATGTCCTCGACTTGTGGGTGCATGATATTGAGGATTACATGACATTTGTAGAGAGACCTGTGAGGATTTAGGATCATGAGGATAAGGAGATTCACGGACGAACAATACCCTTGGTTTGTGAGTTATGGATGCATGGTAGACTTGAGGAGAGTACTTGGGAATTGGAGGCATAGATGTGTTCCCAGTACCTAGAGTTGTTTTCAGTTTTGTTCAATTTTGTTTTGACTATGTTTGTGACATAGTGCTTAAAAAGTTTAACTATGAATTGGATTGTTTCCCATGTTCTTTGGATGTTTGTGAAGACTCCTAATAGTGGGGAGGGGAGGACCTGATCCCTAATCAAGATTCATTGAAGTGGATGAGTTTAAACTCATGTAGGGAAGTAAGTGATGACCAACGAGGATAATATCTTGACATGGATTAAGGGACTGCCAAATCCATATGACTGTATAGTATGACTATTACATGTTTGTGTGGTTTATTAGGGGAGAGGAGCAGTAGTTTATTAGTGGTTGTGCATAAGATACATGAGGGAGAGGCGTCCCAATATTTCGAGGAGGATTACTCTTGAGGGTTATCTTTTGAGGATGTTGTTCAAAACCCTTTCATTTCATTGTTTCTCATTCAGATTATTAAGGGTGAGAATAGTTTGAGATGTATCTAATGTATTGGCCCTGATTTTGAATCATTATAAAGTTTTCCAAAAACTCATTTCCATCAATAATTTCCAATGAAATGGTGGAACAGGTCACGTCAGCACCGTGACAGTGGCACTAGTCATGATAACACACCGATATAGTGGAAACACTTATGGTATTCCACTGAACCAGTGTAACCATTATGTTAGCACCATGATAGTGGCACTGTAGTGGTCACTCCTTCGTGATCGCACACCAAAACTGCGGCACTGGTTATGGTGTTCCACTGAACTCGTAACATGACATTATTCTCACCATCACGTTCACACACTGAAATAGTTGCACCACTTATAGTGTTTCATCGAACTGCTGTCACCATTATAGTTTTCCACCATTTATATATTTGCAGTTTCCTAATTTTTGCCGTTCTAACCCTAAAACGTATCTTTCGATGTAAAAGTTTTTTAACACCCCTTAAAAATCCCTTAAAATCCCACAAATTATATCTATAATTCCCTAAGAGTCGAGCGGCACTTGAATTACCAAAATGTGTCGTTTTTTCCTCGGTGTCACAAAATTTTTCCATACATTCTAGTTCCTATCAATTTATGGGTTTTCCTATATTAAATGGAAATCCTTTAACTCACTACTGGTATAGCTACTACACTAATTAGAATTATTAAATGATAATTAATTCCATCATTTGTAACCACCCAACCGCATAGAGAAACCATGATCCACCTTTTTAGTGGTTCAAGAATTCATAACCCCGTAACTCCAGGATATCACCTTTAATCACATTGGGATTCATTAATCTTATTGCATGGTATCTTTCCTTTTTATGGTTTATTTGGTGTCCCCCTTACTGAGGCTAGTAATATGCTTGTGATAGAGCCCTTCCAGCACACAAATAGATCCCTCAGAGTCCCTCTTCTAGAAGTTGTGTATCCCCAGTTCTTGGTGCGTGGATACAAACTTCGATCATTGGTCATCTAGGTATAGTTTTTAATTCATATCTCTTTACCATGTATCATGTGGGATGGGTTTGATAATGTTCCTATGGGTAAGGATGAATCCAAACCACAACAAAGATAATAAATGGGTTTTACAGAATTAAGGGGTGTATTTTGTGCTGATGTTGTACACTTTTACCTTTTCTTATATGTTGTGAATTGTATGGTCTTATGTCCATTTGAAATCTTGGTCGTTGGTGGTCCCATCATGTGCACAAATTAACCACTGTATTCTTGATATTTATTTGATTGAATGGATGTAACATATAAATTGGTTTATCATGTATACATGGTTGATTAAATGGATTCCCAATGTATAATAATCCTTCAGTGGTCACCCTATTTTACCAAATGAAAAAATGCAACTAATGTAATTGTGTGTTTAAATCTAAAAACCTCCTTACTATGTTCTGGTGATGTATGTGGTTATTCTAATTGATTCTTGTGAGGTGAATTTGATGGGGATGGGACTTCCAATTGTGTAGTTGTTAGATCATGGATTTGGGGAACCGTGGGTCCACATGTTGAGGCTTGGTTTGGTTACAGTTCATAGAGGAATATAATTGATACTGTTTCCGACGCTTTCACCGGGGCGCACGCGCTTCCGTCCGCGAGGGGGGGACGCGCGGCTTTGTTGCCCCGCATTCCCGCTTTCCAAAGGCGGGCGGCATTCGTTCCTTGTTCAGGAACGTCTGCTCCTTGATCGAAACGGGATGATGGGATGTCGGTTCTTCCTTCCGTGGATTCCTCCTCAGAACTCGTCACCTAGTCCGGGTCTCCCTCATAGATTTAATACATAGTTCGTGAAACTCTTCCCAGTGCCATGTTTCCATGGGTGCCGGTTAATTACGCTGCTCTTGTCGGGACATTCCAAAGGGTCCAGTCAGGGCAGCAACCTTCGGTCAGGGGAGTAGTCACGTTGAGGCATCAGTAGCGTGTCTGGATGCTGGGGTACCTGGCATGTCTGTCTGTCATCCTTGATCACAAGGCTTCTCGAGGGCGTGGAAGCCCGAGGCATCCCACATCGAGCGTGGGGAATTACATGTCATAGACACGTATCTGAGGTTTTCCTCAGCTTCCCGTGTTCAACACGGGGTATGCCTCGAGTTTAACGTCTAGCAGAGATGGATGAGAGTGAAATGGGACCATCGCAGGGGGCGATAGTGAAGTTGGGCTTGAGCCTTGACGAGGCTTCCTACGTATCCACGTGGCAGGGAATCAAAGTCCGCGTAGTTCGGGATGGTGCCGGTAAACCGACGTGAAGCTGGACCTTGGTCCGGAGGGAGTTGGTCTTGAACCTCGTGGAGGCTTCCTACGTACCATGCCTTGACATGGATCAAAGTCCTCGTAGTTAAAATGGTGGGTCGCAATGGCTTACCACTGGACCAAAGTGTAGTTTAACGTCATGCTGGACGAAGATGGGACCCGGCGTGAATGAGCGACGGGTGGGCTTGAACCTCGTGGAGGCTTCCTACGTACCATGCCTTGACATGGATCAAAGACCTCGTAGTTCAAATGGATTCTCCAGTGAACCGACGTGAAAGCAGACCTTGGTCCACTGTGGGTGGGCTTGAACCTCGTGGAGGCTTCCTACGTAGCATGCCTTGACATGGATCAAAGACCTCGTAGTTCATGTGGATTCGCCGGTGAACCGACGTGAAAGCAGACCTTGGTCCACTGTGGGTGGGCTTGAACCTCGTGGAGGCTTCCTACGTACCATGCCTTGACACGGATCAAAGTCCCCGTAGTTTGAAAGGGGTTTTGTCGGTGAACCGACGTGAGAGTAGACCTTGGTCCACTGTGGGTGGGCTTGAACCTCGTGGAGGCTTCCTACGTACCATGCCTTGACACAGATCAAAGTCCTCGTAGTTCGAAAGGGGTTTTGTCGGTGAACCGACGTGAGAGTAGACCTTGGTCCACTGTGGGTGGGCTTGAACCTCGTGGAGGCTTCCTACGTACCATGCCTTGACATGGATCAATGTCCCCGTAGTTCGAAAGGGGTTTTGTCGGTGAACCAACGTGAGAGTAGACCTTGGTCCACTGTGGGTGGGCTTGAACCTCGTGGAGACTTCCTACGTACCATGCCTTGACACGGATCAAAGTCCCCGTAGTTCGAAAGGGGTTTTGTCGGTGAACCGACGTAAGAGTAGACCTTGGTCCACTGTGGGTGGGCTTGAACCTCGTGGAGGCTTCCTACGTACCATTCCTTGACATGGATCAAAGTCCCCGTAGTTCGAAAGGGGTTTTGTCAGGGTTGGTGCTCACTCTAAGCCCACGTGAGTCATGCTTGGTGTGAGAAACAAGAGGTTGCACGGACCTAACGATCACGTCGCGAAGGGTGCGTTCGTGAGAAGCGAAGAGGGGCTTACGCGTGGGGCGGCCCATGGTGTTGGGACTTACTCCAGGATGGAGGCCCATGGCGCGGAAAAGCGCGGGGAAGATGGACCTTGGTCCGACGATGGGAGGTGCCTCGTTCCCTATCACGTCCTCCGCTGACCTTGGTAGTGGGGAAGTACTGAGATGCACGGGTGCAATCATCCGTACCAATGGTTAGGGGCTTACGCTCTGAGGCGACCCTTCCCCTGCGAACATACACCACTCCGACAAGGAGGATCTCATTCCATGTGCGGAAGAGTTCCATTCCCGTGGAGACGAGTGGGGTAAAAAATGTTCGAGTTGGGGGGACCCTTCGTGAGGGAGACGAGGTTGGGTCACAGTTTAACGTCATGTGTTGAGGACGTGGTGCTTGGCAGTTTAACGTCCTGCAGCTCGGATGAGGTGGGTTCACTCCACACCTCTAGGGCTTACATAACCGGTACCCTCTGGTCCTTGGGGAAGCGAAGGTGCCGATAAGGCCATGGTAAAGGGGGTCGTGGGAGGAACCATCGAGGGGTCCACGTTAGCGTGGCTATGCGAATAAGCAATAGCCGTTAGCGTGCCTATGCGAAGAAGCATTAGGCAAAGCAACGCTACGGGAGGTGTTGTCCATGGGACTTTGAAATCACATCGTGCAAACCTGGAGGGTCGCACGGAAAGAGGAATCGCTAAGCAGAGGAGTGTGCTTCGCGAAGTGGGGTGCCTTGGCCTTAGCACGGGGCATAGGTGGGAGTGGGAGGTGCTTTGCGAAGTGGAACAGTGTTTGCGGAGCACTGCCTCGCGAAGAAGGAATGGTTCGCAAAGCAAGGTACTGCCAAGCAATGTACTTCGCGAAGTGGAGCGATCCTGCCTTAGCATAAGGATTACTCGTATGGGTTGGGTGTTTCGCGAAGCACAAGTGCTCCGCGGCTGCCCAGGTTCCCTTGGGAATCCCCTTCCTTTGCGAACGCCCTTGAGCTTCGCGAAGGGCATCCCTCTCGGAAGAGGGTCTCAAAACGAAACAAATTAGAGTCACCTCGCGAAGTAGAAATACCTCGCGGAGCTCATGATTCCCGGGGCAAAGCGTGCTTCGCGGTTCGGGAAAGGAGAAGCTGAAAGGTCGGATTGTCCGTCCTGGGGACTCAGGGGGAGTCGAGTATTTATAGGGAAGGGGCACCGCGAAGCAGGGCTCGCGCGCCGCCTTCGGTGCTTCGCGGCGGCTCGCCAACGTCAAACGGGTTCGCCGAAGATTACCGCCTCAGGCGCTTCGCGGCGGCTCGCGAACGTCAAACCGGTTCGTGGAGGATTACCGCCTCTGGAGCTTCGCGGGGGCTCGCGAACGTCAAACCGGTTCGCGGAGGATTACCGCCTCTGGAGCTTCACGGGGCCTCCATGGTTGGGACGCTTCGCGGCGGGGCTTCACGGGGCCGCCAAGGTTGGGACGCTTCGCGGCGGGGCTTCGCGGCTGTGCTTCGCGGCTGTGCTTCGCTAGGCAGCGCGCCGGCTGTATTTTTCGTTCCTTCCTTTCGGGCCACATTTTTTGCGCCAACAAATGCCCCCCCTCAGACTTGGAGCCGCGGAGGGCGAAGGGTCGAAGTCTGAGGGACAATCTCCAAAACTGTCGGTGGTTCGCGATGTGTCATCGCGAAGGGGGGCACTTGCTGCTCGCCTGGGCCGCGGATCCGGACGCGCCGCGATGCTTCGCGCGGGTGAGGCGCGCCGCGATGCTCCGAGGTCGTCGCCTATAAATAGGGGGTCCGCGTTCTTTTGTCTTTACGCGCCTTCCTTGTCCTTTTGTGCTCTCGATTTCGCGATGCTCCGCGTACTCCGCAACAGCACTCCGCGAATCGAGCTTCGCGGTGAACCGCGAGTCCCCGACTCCGCGTCCGCGCTAAACGAACCTCTGTCTGCCTTGGCCAGACTTCGCGGCTTGGTCCCGCGACCGATCTTCGCGATCCGGCTTCGCGATCGAGCTTCGCGGCCGAGCTTCGCGATCCGTCCAAAAGAATTCTTTTCTAAAGGCCAAAATTAAAATGGCCCATCAAGAAGCTGCCTTGGGGGTCCTTGCCGACGCTGCTCGTCGAGATGAGATGGCCAACCGTCCGGGTTTGGGGGAGATGATTCGGAGCCACTCGGAACACACTTCCTTGACGGACCTACTGTCGGAAGGTCAGAAGGATTACTCGCAGTGCAAGAAACTGCCGTTGTACGGCTTCGGGCTGAGAGATGACGTCTTCATTCCTGAGGCAAGAAGGGATGAACCAGCTTGCTGGTTCAGGAGCACACCATGCCAGCACCAATGGTTCAGGGCGGCCGATGGTCATGCACAAGAGGATTTCACACCTGTCACCGCTTATTGCCTCTACAATCATGTGAACGACATTGACGGGAGGCCACTGCAACCGGAGACATCCCCTCCTCTCTACCGCACCATGCTGAAGGCGGCTCTGCAGGATCCAAAGAAGGGATGGTCCGATGAGTGGGACCTGCGCCAGGGCGGCAACTTCACCGATGACTGGGCCTGGGCCTACTGGGTAGGCGCCTCCTGCGAGGAGTTCGAGGCCGAGCTGAGGAGGGTGGGATTGTATGAGGCAGCATGGGCCTCCCAGTTCCACATTTATCAACCAAAGCAACTGATGTCGGAACTATTGAGTAGATGGTCGTCCAGAACCAACACCTTTCACCTGCATCACGAGGAGGTGGGCATCAGCCTGTTGGATGTCCACCAGATTTCCAGGGGCCCGATTTTGGGGGCCATGTATGACGAGTTCCTCCCCGTTGCCAGTGTGTGGGGAGATGCTGAGGAAATGCCACGGCTGGCGTCTGCGCTGATAGCGCTTGTCCCTGGAGAGGACAAGGAAGCGGTGAGGGATGTCCACTTCAGAAGATGGTTCAAATGCTTCCTGAACTTCCCAGAAGATCGAGAGTTCCCTCCAAGGCCTCGAACTTGTCCTAGGGCAGCCCAGCGGGGCAAGGGACACTCGTACTGGCGTGTCTTGGAGGACAGCCAATGAAGACTTGGGGTTTCAGCGTCAGCACCGAACAACAGCCAATAGTCAGGCTGGCGGGGTTCATCGCGGCTCTCATCTGTGTGTGGATCCTATCGGTGAGAGATACAAGCATGGGGGTGCGGCCCAGCTCGTTCGTCATGGCATCGATGTTGGCCATGGGGCAGCGGATCAACCTGGGGATCCCGATGCTCGCCAAACTATACAGAATGCTGCGGCGTATTAGCGAGGGCAAGAAGCCGCCAAGAATATGCGGGCCCTTCCACCTCCTGTATGGGTGGATCGCGGCGCATATCAGGGGGATTTACGAGTATCCAAACCCCATTTCGCCACCGGGATCAGATTTTCGCCCCTCCATTCTGAACGCAGTTGGGAGCTTCCAATTCAAACTGGCCGTTCCGATGGTGCTGAATAGGGTGTGGAGGGCGGACGAGTTCAACTTTCATCCCTTCCCACTGCCGACGGGGAGGCTTACTGATGATGGACGGGGAATGGAAGAGCATCGGGCTTACCTCATGGCCTTTCGAGGTGGAGTTTTGGTGGCTCGGATAGATCGTGAGCCAATCTGTGAACCGTACACCCCGCACCGTTTTGCGAGGCAGTTCCGGTGCCTCCAGCGGCTGACCCCGCAGGTATACTGGGAGGTGCATCACGAGGAGCACCCGTGTGTGATGAGGCAGCTGTGGCTCATGTTCACACGTGAGGATGGAAGGATGCAGATCACATTGCCTCCGTCCACCACCGCTTTCGGCTTAGTGAAGGAGTACGCCATCAGCTGGGAGGCCGCTTACCCCGGGGAGATGCTGAAGCAGCCAACGATTTGGGTTGGCGACGGTGGGCCTCCTTTATCTCGAGGTCGGGGTCGGAGGGCAGCTAGGGCCGCTCGCGGCAGCGGGGCTGCCATGGAAGAGAGACCCGCACCGGCCGAGGGTATGGCAGCAGCGGCGGATCCGGTGGCTCCAGGAGAGCAGGGTCATCCGGAGGGGCGGCCGCCGAGGGGATTCCGTCGGATATCCACTCAGGCTCCGGGGAAGCGGCTGCGTCACATCGACATGGCAGAAGATGTCGTCTTTCCGGAATCATGGGACATTTGTGATGTCAACCGGCAATTCCTCAGCCCACCCGAGATGTGGGCCCACCTAAATCGCCTCGGGATGAAACTGCCAGGCATAGGCCCAGTTCGGGCTGGATTCATGGTGTCTCCGGCGGAGGCGGAGCAATACTTGAACGAGCTGGAGGATTACGTCCACTCCAGCGGTGTTCCTCGCCCAATGATAGATCGGGTGAGGGTACTGTTGAATCAGACAGTGCCCCCACAGTTATCGGCTGCCGATCTGAGGGAGCGCTTCCCCTTGCCGGAGGAATCAGGGGACTCTTCTCAGGGGGACGAGGCTGGAGGAGGGAGCCCGTTGGAGGAGGGCGAGGTCGGAGATCGGAGCTCAGAATCCGACGACTTCGCGGAGGCTCTCGAGGTAGCATTCCGAACGTCTCTCCTTATGATCTGTTCATGAATCCCTACGGACTTCTCACCAATGTTTGAGCCATGTAGGAGGAACTTGTTCGTAGGCCTCGTTCTCGCTCCTTGGCGGGTGATGTCGCGGGACCTTCAGAACCCGCACCTATGGCTGCGTCTAGCTCTGCATCAGGTGGGACCAGGGGGTCTGAGGTGGATCCTCTGGACTCTCCAAGCCTTCCAACAGTACATGGGGGGCCTCGTCCCGGAGTCCCATCAGTACCGGCCCAAGAGAAGCGCTCGGAAGTCGATCTTCGTAAGTCTCCTCTACCGGTCTCCTCATTGCCACATGTGGGCCATGCCGACTAACGTTTATGTATCTTTCTGTCACACAGTTCTCCGACTGGTGTGGGCTGCTGCAGCGAGGCTGGTCGGGATGTCTGGCGGCGTCCCTCCCAGGGGCATGCCGGTGATGGTGATGATAGTCCCTTCACCTTCTCAAGCTGCGGTGCACACCATCACTGGAGGGACCACCAGCAGGGCCATACCTGAAGTCATCGAAGTGGACTCTGAGGAAGAGGATCAACCGGTCAGTCCCAGTCCTGTCGTGCCTGTGCTGGTGTCAGGTTTCGTACAAGACTCAACACCAGATGCAGATCCCGCTGAGGAATTCCTGCAGGCATATCCTGCGTACGAGCCTGCCGACCGCGCGGATTGGGACGAAACGGCCTCTGACGAGGAAGACAGCAGCATAGTCCACCGCCGGTCGTGGAAGCTGATCACGCGCTTTATCAGGGACACTCCCCAAGCGCAATGGCTGGCCGAAATGGATAGGCTCCGCTCGCGGTTGCGCGAACTGTGTGCCGGGGGTGTGGATGCCCAACGCCCTCACGCGCTCATCCGAGACCTCATGGCTGAGAAGATCCAGGAGCATGATCGTGGGATGAGCGTGGGATGGCAGCGGAGGAAGGAGACCATCATTAGGAAGCTCCAGGAGGCTGAAGGCGAGGTCCAACAGATGCAGATTCGGGCCAACGAGCTTTCGGCCACTCTGGATGTGCAGTCCGAGCTGGTCTCACAATTGAAGATCCAGCTGGCAGAGGCTGAGGAGCACATGGGGCAGACCTCTGGAAGGATGGCTTCCGTTCGGGCCGAGGTAGAAAGGGCCAGGTCCAGGGTTGACGGATTATGCCCCGCCGCTGCTGAAGAGGAGCGGGAGTTGAATCAGCGGCAATAGGCTCTGGATGCCGCAAGTCAACGGGTGGCGGAGCTGCAATGCTCTTTTGACGGAGTCAACCCGTCCATGGGGGAAGTCAACCCCCAAGTATTGTAGTGAACCCGAAAGAAACTTTTATTAACACTTTGTGCTTCAACTCTTTCTTTCTCCTTTGTTTTGAGTTCTGTCGCACGCACGATTTCCACTGTTGAATTGCCTTGTTGCATCCCTACAATGTTTGCGGGACGTTTGACGACAATTCCCTCAAACCAGTCCAGATTCCCGAAAGATGGGGAAGGCTTGATCGGAGGAGGAACTTCCAGGATAGCTGAATTACCGTTTCTCCAACGTGCTCTTATGCACGAACGGGGCAACACCAGGGGCGCTGAAATCGGTTCAAACAGATGAAAATGGGATGTGTGAATCACGATGCCCAAATTCGGAACACTGTGGGGATGGAGTGACAATAAAGGACAATTGTTAACTGTGGTGGACAAACGGTATCCTTACTTTGTTAGCCTGAAATGGGGACAACAAATGAGCATCGACCGCTGACCATATTCGCAACGCGGGATTTTATCGATTTGTTGTCGATCAATCTTCCAGGACATTGGCCCAGGATAGTTGGTGGACCATAGGTCAGACATCCATACTGTTAGGGGGTCCTTCCAGACATGACCGGTCTTCCGGAACGTTGGCCCAGGATGGTAGGTGAGCCGATGCGGCATGAGACCAGGCCGTTAGGGGGTTCCTTTAGACACGAAATAGGACGAGGGTCCGAATAAGGGGCACGCAAAGCGTGGAATGTGGAGTGATGGTTTGTCCGAACAAAATCCAACACTTCGGTAGTTACACCACCGTGGTGGGAGTACGCCAGATGGGCGCATTGGTATGACCACAGATCGTTCTTTCTTCCAGATAGGGCCTCTCTGCCGAGGGCTGGAAATGGGGAGGAACAAGATTTCGTGATTCCAGGGGCTGGACCCTAGGTGAAATGCCTGGGTGTCTCTACGTATCCCACGTGACTATGGGAATCAAGCCGCACTTAGTTCTGGAAGCGCAGTTTAACGTCATACTGGACGAGGAGCAGCCTGACCGTGTTGGTACACATCCAGCCAAAACTACTAAGCCCACGTGAGTCGTGCTCGGTGTGGGAAACAAGCAGCAGTGGCGGGAATTTCACGACGCGGAGAGGGGAAGGTTGGGGAAAAGGGATTCTCGGTGACTACCGGCCCGATGACACTAACACGATCATTCAGCGCACCTAGATGCGCGAAGAGAAAGAGCCGAGTATTATGGAGTTCCACTTGAACATGAGGGAGTGGAAATGTGTGAATCATGGTGCTCGAGATTCAGATCACAATGATGGTGGCGTGGCGATAGAGGATTACTGTTGACCATGTTCGCAACACAGCATCCTGTCGCGTTAGCCTGAGGTGGGAACAAACAAATGAGGGTCGATCGTTGACCATGTTCGAAACACGGGACCATGTCACAAATGTTGTCAGAGATCCGTGGGGACGTTGGCCTGAGACGATTGAAGGGCCCTTAGGTCCATCATTCATGGAGATCCCTTAAGCTTAGTATCCACGTCGTCCGAGGGTCCTTTTGGTTGTGGAAGAGGATGAGGATCCAAATAGCGAGCTCACGAAGCTTGGTCATGAGATGAGGGGAATGTCCTTGTGAAAATCCCATGCTTCGGGCTTTTTGTCAAAACACATCTGAATACGGCAACGAAACGTATTAGAGAGAGGGAGCAAATTCTTTTCCCTTGGGGTGATCTTAGTTTATGGTCATAGAACTCGGACCATGAAAAGTTAGGTTGGGCTCGCGGGGAAGTGCCCGGGTGCTCCTACGTATCTCATAGGGATGAGAATAAAGCCATACGTAGTTCTTGATGGACCTTAGACCATAAATAGGTAAAGGGAGCAGGGGACGCATGGCATCAAAACCTGACGTGAAGGAGGACCTAAGCCCTACTTACCGTGCGTTCTCTGAGGAAATGCTCGAGTCAAGGGACCGAACACAAGGGTTAGGCTGGGCCCGCGGGGAAGTACCCGGGAGCTCCTACGTATCTCATAAGGATGAGAATCAAGCCATACATAGTTCTGGAAGGTGGTACGGTAAGGTACCAGTGCCAGGGGAAAAGGGGAGTGCGGACGTGGCCCTTGCACTAAAGAAGCGGAATTTGATGTATCTTGTTTGTTCATTAAGGTGAATGGTTTTTTTTTGTGAAGAGACAGGCCTAGAACGGTAGGTCGTGATGTCGCCACAAGGATCAAGCCGCGATGGGCGTTGACAAGTGGCACGGCGCGTGGCCAGTACCCAACGTGATGTCCACTACAGCGAGGTCACCACAATGCGGTGCCGTTTTTCGTCGTGCGGCCAGGACGATAATGTCACAATTTAGGGTCGTAAGATAGGACCAAGCATGCATTTTATCGTCATGCAGCGCAGACGTAGCAGAGACGATGCTAGGCGGGAAATGTGCGCAGTGTTATAAAACACAATTGACGGAGACATGATCCCTCATCATATTGTACGCCATTTGGAGGGGGAAACCTTAGGCCGGGGGCCTATATGGAGGGGAAACAGGGGGAGAGACTGGCTTCCTGAATGGGTTGTACCCGGAGACAGGGCGTCTGGGCGGTCCTACGTATCCCATGAGGATGGGAATTTGAACGTAGTCCCGAATGGGTCTTAGTTTATGGTCTTAGAGCTCAGACGATGGGAGTCCCAAAGGACGCCAGATTGCAGCTTTGTCCCCCTAGCATGCAAAAGTGCACTGAGGGATAGCGCCAAAAGTGTCGAGATTCCACCTGGACATGATGGGGTGGAAAATGATGTGAATCATGCAACCAACATTCAAGGACTGAAGGGGATGGAGTGACGACAAAGGATTACTGCTGACCATGTTCGCAACACAGCATCCTGTCGCGTTAGCCTGCAATGAGGACTAACAAAACGAGCATCGACCGCTGACCATATTCGCAACTCGGGATTTTATCGATTTTTTGTCTAAAACCCTGGAGGGCGTTGGCCCGTGTCGGTAGGAGAGCCCTTGGGCGTAGTATCCATGCCGTTCTTGGGGGTCCCTCCGGGTTGTGAAAGATGATGGAAGTCCGAATAGAGGGGAACACGAAGATTGACAAGTGGAAGGAACTTGATCAAGTTGAATCTGACTCTCTTGGTCCTAGACTAGAGTGCTCTTAATACATGGGTGAACCACTGCAGGGAGCCAAGGGACTCAACCTTGAGGGTGATCGAGAGATGGCAGATTCCCAGGGGAAGGGGGCATAGTGCCCAAAACCTTGCATTATACCTACACCCCCCCCCCCCCCCCGCTAGAGAGGGATGGACCAAGTGTCCTAGGTGACCGGGAAATCAGGAGATCTCCCAGAGGTGGGGCTGGACACGAATCTTAGACATTCAGGTGGTCCTACATATCCCATTAGGATGGGAATCAAGCCATACGTAGTTCTAAAGGGTGCCTTTTAACGTCATGCAGGACAGAGAACAGGAGGACTAAACCTCAGAATGGGGCGTGCGTGGTGCAGCTATTGCAAACCCGTCGTGGATGAGGACATAGTCCTACACTGCTCCACGCAGCCCTGTGATCAGGGTCCTGAATGCAGGATTAGAGAGGTAAATTTGCTGAACTCAAATTGGGTCCGAAGACAAAGAGTCTTGATCGTAGTTCCAGATGAGAGTCTTAGTTTATGGTCTTAGAGCTCGGACCAGGAGTGGTGACAGCTCCCGAGTAAGCACAGATGTTAACCCAATCCATAAGCCCACATCAGATGAACTCGGTGTGGGAAACAAGGGGGGTATCCTCATTGCAATACTTGGGGCGTCCATCAAAAGGGGAGTCAGCAGAGAGTTTCGAAGGACACCATTGATGTAGCTTGTTCCTCGAACGCGCAGACGTGGATGGGGGAAAAGTACCAAGAGTCCCAAGACTCTACATGGACATGATGAAGTGATGAAGGGTGTGAATTGTGTACCCGACATTTGGGCTTAATGGGTTGGCGTGACGACAGAGGAAAACTGTTATCCATGATGGAAATACAGCGTCTGTATCGCGTTAGCCTGAGGTGGGAACAACAAACGAGCATCGACCGCTGACCATATTCGCAACGCGGGATTTTAACGATTTGTTGTCTGAAACCCTCGGGGGCGTTGGCCCGTATCGGTAGGAGAGACCTTGGGTATTGTATCCAGGCCGTTCATGGGGGTTCTTCCGGGTGTGAAAGATGATGAAAGCCCTGATGCGAGGATACGCAAAGCCTGGAAAGCGAGTGCGGACGTGTCCGAGTAAATCTTGGCATTCCAGGTAATAAACCAGAGTACTCTTAAGCACATTGGTGAACCGCCGAAGAAAAAGGATCGACGAAACAACTCATCAGGGGGGGGATCATGGCGTAGTCATCACGAGATCGTCGTAAATGAGGACATGATCTCACACCACACTGTATGGTCCCCTCATGGAGGAAGGGTAGGCCAAGGGGCCAAGATGGGATGGGGATTCCCGAGAGATGGGGCTGGACCCGAAGCCTAGACGTTCAGGTGATCCTACGTATCCCATAGAGATGGGAATCAAGCCACACGTAGTTCTTGAAGTGCAGTTTAACGTCATACAGGACGAGGAGGGGAGTAATATACTCCGAAACAAGGGAGGTGTGCGGTACGACGAAGAAGCCGGAGTGAATGAGGACGTAGTCCTACACTGCGCCACGCACCCTGGGTAAGGGGGGAACCTGGGCCGTGGCCTGGAAAGGCCAAGGGGCCTAAGGTCAGGCATCAGTCTGGAAGACCTGACTGGCTTGTAGTTTAACGTCTTACATGAGGACGTGGGGCCAGGGGCCCAAGGAGGCCAAAGGGCCTGAGGATGGGCCTCGTAAGGGGAGTTGTACGGCATGGTACATGATCCCGACGTGAATGAGGACGTAGTCCCACACCACACCGTACACTCCGGGTGAGGAATCTTGGACCGTGGCCCGGAGAAAAGGGGAAGTTATCAGTCAGAAAGGTCTGACTGGTTTGTAGTTTAACGTCTTACATGAGGATGGGGGGCCAGGGGCCCAAGGAGGCCAAGGGGCCCGAGGCTGAGCCTCGTAAAGGGAGGGCGTACGGCATGGTACATGATCCCGACGTGAATGAGGACGCAGTCCTACATCACACCGTACACCCTTATGAAGAATCCTGGGCTGTGGCCCGAATCGCTAGCACCACCTGCGGAATGTTTGTCACCATTGGACAGAATCCTAGTCAAGGAGCAGGCGAAGCTCAGTTGCGTTCATCCAGGAAAGGGGCAAACACCTCTAGGGGGAATATGCAGCCGGGTCGAGGCTTTCTCGACGTGGCTCGGGGAAAAAGTGTGCGCCCTGCCATGTCTTGACCCGAGTTGAAGATTTTGGCTTTTGGGCTGGGCCAACGGACGAAATTTCCGGGCGTTCCTACATATCTCATAAGGATGAGAATCAAGCCATACGTAGTTCTTGAAGGCCATGCAGTTTAGCGTCATGCGGTGAGGACGTGGGAGGGCAGAAGAACGGGAGTGGGCGCATGGTGCGACCTTTACAATCATTGCGCGAGTGGGGTTGCATGAGCGGGGCCAAGAAATCCTACTCCCTGCTACACAAAGATCCTCCAAGGAGCCTATCCCCAGGGGGAATAGTGGAAGAGAAAAGCTTGAGGCTGGGCTCAAGACGAGGCGTCCGAGCGTTCCTATGTATCCCATAAAGATGAGAATCAAGCCGTACGTAGTTCTTGACATGCAGTTTAACGTCATGAGGGACAAGGGACATCTCATTCGGGGATGTGTACGGTATGGTACATGATCCCAACGTGAGGACGTAGTCCTACACCGTACCGTACGATCCCGTAAGAGGGTATGTCGGAGAGAAACGAGGGGGCCTGGGGCCAGACCGCGTTGGAGACGGGGCCAGGGGCCCAAAGAGGCCGAAGGGCCTGAGGCTGAGCCTCGGTCAGGAAGACCTGACTGGCTTGCAGTTTAACGTCTTGCAGTGAGGACGGAGAGGCAGTTTAAGGTCATGCGGGACCAAGTCGCAGTTTAGGGTCGTGCAGGACCAAGTCGCAGTTTAGGGTCGTGCAGGACCAAGTCGCAATTTAGGGTCGTGCAGGACCAAGTCGCAGTTTAGGGTCGTGCAGGACCAAGTCGCAGTTTAGGGTCGTGCAGGACCATCTCGCAGTTTAGGGTCGTGCAGGACCATCTCGCAGTTTAGGGTCGTGCAGGACCATCTCGCAGTTTAGGGTCGTGCAGGACCATCTCGCAGTTTAGGGTCGTGCAGGACCATCTTTTTTTCCCTAGGGAAAGTATCGCTTGAGGAATTTGGAATTGGTGGGAGGAGTTACACGCTCTCCATCTGTGGTCACCAAGGAGTATGCTCCGTTGGGGTAAACCTTATGGATGATATAAGGCCCTTCCCATTTGGGTTCTAACTTGGGTGGTTTCCTACCGGGAATCATTGGCGCTCGAAGGGCCAATACCAGGTCACCCTGCAGAAAAGAGAAGAGACAAACCTTCTTGTCAAAGGCTCTCGCTATCTTGTCCTGATGCCTTTCCAGATTGTGCAAGGCACGAAGCAGGTTCTCGTCCAGTGCCTCTAATTCAGCTAGACGGATCTCGGCTACCTCATCCGATGTTTGGTGATCATAAACTGTGGTGCGTAGCGACGGCAGCTGGATCTCAATGGGTAGGACGGCCTCAGCTCCATACACCAGGGAATATGGGGTCACCTGGGTAGAGTTAAGAGTCGTCGTCCGGTAAGCCCAGAGGGCGTTGGGGAGCTTTTCCGGCCAACTCTTCTTGTTCTGACCAACCATCTTCTGCAGAATGTTAGAGAGGGTCTTGTTGAACGCCTCGATCTGCCCATTCGCCTGCGCGTGGTAGCGGAAGGTATGGTTCGACCGGATGTCGTACTTAGCGTACAATTTCTTCAATTCAGCTGCCCGGAAGTTGGTGCCGTTATCGGTGAGGACAGCGTGAGGGACTCCAAACCGGTGGATAATGATGGAGCTCACAAAGTCATCGATGGAACGGGCCTTGACCTCTTTGAGTAGAACTGCTTCTGCCCACTTGGAGAAGAAGTCTGTAGCAGTCAGGATGAACCTACACTGGCGGGCTGTTGCCGGCGGATACGGTCCCACTACATCAAGTCCCCACACCACAAATGGCCAAGAGTACTTGGTGGGGTGGAGGGGTTCTGGCGGCCGATGCAAGAAGTTGGCGTGTACTTGGCACGCGTGGCATCTTTTGGCGTATCCAATACAATCGTGGATCATAGAGGGCCAGAAGTGCCCTAACCTCCGGATTTGCTGGGACAGCTTTAGCCCAGCTTGATGGGCGCCACAGGAACCGGCGTGAACCTCTTGCATAACTTGAGGTATCTCCACTCCTTGGATGCAACGGAGGAGGACACCATCGAAACTCTGCTTATAGAGGATCTACTCAATACTGGGGCCACCCTGGAGGGTAAATTGCAGCGTGCGGCGTCGGATTCGCTCGCGCTCGGCCCGGTTGTCCGGGAGTTGACCATTTTGGAGATACTCGACAATAGGTGCTCTCCAGTTGGGGGTGGTTTCAACCACTGCGTCTGAAGAACCCGGGACTCCCGATATGGAGGGTCCGGTGGTGAGATGACTTACCCGCAGGCTATCACGGTCTTCTTGGGTGATGGGAGCAATGACTCTCTGGTGGGCCACGTGTATGACCAAATCATCTTGCTCGGGTTCTGTGAGCGACGCGGCTAAGCCAGCCAGGGCGTCTGCTTGTCCGTTCTGCGATCTTGGGACATGGGTAACCTCTGGACGAGGAGAGAACTGGGTCATTAGGAGGAGGGTGTATTCCAGTAACGGTGCAAGCTCTGGCTTCCTGACGACGTAGTCACCATTAACATGTTTGATCACCAGCTCGGAATCTCCATTCACATGTAGATGGGGTACATGGATCTCAGGGGCCAACTCGAGGCCGGTGATGAGAGCCTGGTACTCTGCCTCGTTGTTTGTACAACCTTCTGACAGCAGGAACGAGTACGGCAGGACGGCTTGCGCCGGGGTAATAAAAACAATACCCAGACCCACTCTGTTGAGCTTGGGGTCGTTGAGCCTTCTACCGGTGGGGCTCCGGGAGGCGCCGTCGAAATGCATTTTCCAACATGGGGCATCATGATCGACTGAGAGGATCGTCTCGTCGGGGAAATCCAGGTCTAGGGATTGATCCACGGAGGTTGGATGGGCAGCTAAAAAGTCTGCCAATGCTTGTCCCTTAACGGCCTTCTGAGGCACGAACCTGATATCAAATTGCTGGAGAATCACCGCCCACCGTGCTAGTCGGACAGTCAGCATGGGGCGGTTCAGGATGTACTTCAGCGGATCTACCCGAGAGATCAATTGTACCTTGTGGTTTTGCAGGTAGTTCCGCAACTTCTGCACAGCGAAGACGAGCACGAGGCAGCTCTTTTCGATGGGGGAGTATCTGACCTCCGTATCGAGAAGCATGCGGCTGAGATAGTAGAGACTGTTCTCAGTGCCCTCGTTATTCTTCTGGGCGTGCAGCGCACCGAGGGATCTCTCTAGGGCGGTCACATAAAGGACTAGCGGCTTTCCGGAGATGGGTGGCATCAAGACCGGAGGTTGGAGCAGATACTGCTTGATTTTCTCAAAGGCGGCCCGACACTCCTCATCCCATTCGTAGGCAGCGTCTTTCTTCATGAGCCGGGAAAAAGGCTTACACTTTCCAGCCAAATTCGCAATGAATCGGCGTATATAGGCTAAGTGGCCTTGCAGGCCTCGAAGCTCCCGAATGTTGTTCGGGGGAGGAATTTTGTTGATGGCCTTGATCTTCTCCGGGTCGATCTCGATACCTCGGTATCTGACAACGAAGCCCAGAAACTTCCCGGAGGTGACACCGAAGGCACACTTCAGCGGGTTCATCTTCAGGTGACGGGGACGGAGGAAACCGAACACTTTCTCAAGGTCTTTGAGATGGTCCTGGCGCTGGCGTGATTTGACTACAAGGTCATCCACGTAACATTCCACCAACGTCCCGAGGATCGGTTTGAATATGCGATGCATGGCCCTTTGATAAGTGGCACCTGCATTTTTCAAACCGAATGGCATTACCCGGTAGAAAAAGGTACCCTGGGGAGCCCTGAAGGCAGTGGACTCCTCGTCTTCGGGGGCCATCCAGATCTGATTATACCCGGAATACCCATCCATAAAAGAGAGGGCTTGGAACCCGGCCGTGGCGTCAATCAACAGCTCTGTCACTGGGAGTGGGAAGTCATCCTTTGGGCAGTGGCGATTGAGATCGCGGATGTCGATGCAGACTCTGATCTGCCCATTCTTCTTCCTGACCGGCACAATGTTGGCGAGCCACTTGGGATACTGGGCCTCCTTAATGAAGTTGGCTTTGATAAGCTTGTCAACTTCGGCCTCAACCATAGCACCATGAGAAGGGTGCATTTTCCTGGGAGGCTGCTTGAACCCACGATGTTTTGCTGGGAGGCCCAAACGGTGGACGACCACTTGGGGATCCAGCCCTGGCATCTCATCGTAACTCCAGGCAAACACATCGCGGTGCTGTTTGAGGAAGTCTACATACTGCTGCCACTCCTCGAGGGACATGGCCGCACTGATCAATGTGGGTCTTGGATCTACCTTGCTACCAAGGTTCACCTATACCAGTTCATCAACCGTGGTAGAGACGCCTTCTTCAAAGGCTGGGGGAGCATCCTCCAAGTCTTCCTCCCCTGCCGTGGGGGGATTTCCCACGACGAAAGATACTTCTGGGCTCTCAAAACCCGAGGGGCAGCTGGTGCCGGCTTGGGCAGTAGTGGTCATCAAATCAGGAGACTCACTTGTCGTTGAGACAATAGCAATGAATGCATTTGATCCGATCCCATCTGGCCTTCGGCCCCAGGGGCCACGCTTGATGATATCAAAGCAGTGGTGGCGTGTCGGCCTGAGTCGGTTTATTCCAGCCCAGCGGAATAGACACGTATGACGCACCGCCGTTTTCATGAGCTTGACGTCCCGGTACCGTACAGGGGTAGGAGGTTCCGGGATGACCCGAGCCTGGTTGATGTAGGAGTACGAGGTGATTCTCCGCCGTCGCTTGGACACGGAAACATGCCTTCCTTGCGTACCCGAAACAACAAAACATTGTCCCATGTCGGGGGTCGTGGCCTCCAACCGGTGGATCGGGAGGATGTAGGCGTCGTCCATGCTTGCCCAGGGATCACTTGTGATCAGGGCGGGCTCATCCTCGCTTACCAGGATTTGCTTGTCCTTGCTTTTGTAATAACCCGCATCCAGATAGCGGGCCTCACAAGAAGCGAAAGGGGACGCGTCTCCTTGGAGCACGCCTACTCGACCGTTGAGCGAGTACTTAAGGCACTGGTGATACAACGAGGGGACCGCTGCATGCAGATGGAGTCATGGCCTACCCATCAATGCGTTGTAGGTGGTGTCCTGAGAAACAACCATGAACTCAGTGCTGGAAATTAAGCCACCGAACTGGGTCTTCAGGCGGATCTTGCCAACTGTGGTTTGCTCTGTCCTGTCGTACCCCTGGATCCTGAGGTCAGAGGGAGTAAAATCACCTTCGGACAGACCCAGCTTTCGCAGCGTCCGGGTCAGAATTAAGTTGATTCCAGAACCCGTGTCAACGAGGCATCGGCGGACATCCACACCGTTGAAGTGGCCAGTGATATACAGTGGGCGAATGTGCCCCGTATAGGAGGGTCTTCATCTTCACCGGAGAACGAGATAACCGCCTGGCATTCGGCGTTTTCAATCACCTAGGTATGGAAGGCTTCCGCAGCTGCCACTTCCGTCTCGAACTGGAGGGGGCTCCTTAGGGCCTCGGCAAGTTCCTCGCGCATTTCAGATGACAAGTGAAGGGCCTCAAGGATGGAAAGCCTCGCCGGGATGCCGGCCAGATGCTTCATAACATCGTACTTTCGTGCCAAACGCGAACCTCTGCTTACAGGAGGTCGTTCGGCATTTGGATGCACAGCGGGTCCGGCTGGCTGAAACGGCGAGTAACTAGTACTGGGCACATCTTGCTGCCTACCAGTAGAAGCCTGAAGAATAGTCGCCGGTCTAGGATCGGACAGCAGAGGCTGGCCTGTCGCCGGGAAAGACTGGCTGTGATATGAACGAGGCGGCTCTCCCTGATCCAGAAACACGAACGGCGGTGGTGGTAGAGCCGAGGGTGCCGGATGGGTCTGCGCGTGCTGAGATCTGCGCTGAGCCTGCTGCCTGGTCTCGGTAGCGTGCACGGCTTGGCCGCAAATGCCGGCTGACATACCTTGATGACCGGCGCGGTTGTGATTCCGCCGACGTTGACGTCCGCTGGAAACATTGGGGAGGTATGCCTGGGGTTCCCCCTCATCGGGGGTCATATAGGGATTTACCAGCTCCACGGTGTTAACCGAAGCGTACCCTTGACTGTCGCTCGAATTGTCATCCACCACTGGGCGGATTCTGGGAGGAATTCCCATTTCGGGAGGCATAAAGTCGCCACGAGTGCGGGATGACAACGGCACTGGCGGTGCACGTTTCTTCTTCTTGCGTCGCCGCTGCTTTCCCTTTTGGGCAGAGGTCGACTGGGAAGACTATGCTGAGGCACCGTCTACTTCTTCTGAAGGTTCCGACTGCTTCAGGCGTGCCCGGATGATACCCTGGGCACGGACGACGGTTTTTTGAGCCATCCAGTTGTCGTATTTCTAGGACCCGCGGCTAGGGACCTGCTGCCACTCACCCTCGCTGTCACTGCCGATTTCCAATCCCGCAAAGACGCCTGCCACTTGCGCTGGCGCTGGGCCCAACATGACTATGTTGTTGTTGACCTGGTCCTGAAGCCAGTCTTTAAACACATAGCATCGCTTGAGGGTGTGCCCCAGGATTCGATGGTAAGGGCAGTAGTTGGGGTGATCGGTGAGATGCGCCTCTGCCGGCCTCCTGCACTCAGGCAGACGCACAATCCCTTGCTCTAGAGCACTTCGGAAGTAGCCAGGGACCTGATTTTCGTTGAACGAATAGGTATGGTACTTTCTTTCTGGATAAGGAGCCCTGGGGGCTTGGTCCTGTCGAGGGACCGGAGGGGCCTGCTGAGGAGGCGGCGCCTGGTTGTCTCGCCTAGGTGGCGGTGGCGCATTGCGCGGGGGAACCTGTCGGTTCTGAGGCGGTCGCTGCTGGGCAGGAGCCTGTGCTTGAGGTGGAGGACCTCTGCGGGGTTGCGGGGGTGGTGCCGCCGGTAGCAATTCCAGCTACCTCGGAGCTTCTATTTGAGCCACCGTGGCGGGTTCAGCCCTGGCGGCCCTCCTGGCTGGGATCATAGGGGGCAGAAAACGTGCCTGACTAGCCTGTTGCAGGGCCTCCTCGAGGCGCTAGGCCTTATCCGAGAAATCTCTGAACCCTCCAGGGTAGTTCTGGGTAATTAAAGAGGGTACAAGCTCTGTCTTGACATTCCCCACACACATCGTCAGTAATTTCTCCTGAGTCAGTGGCATATCTAGGGAATACGTAAGTCCTTTCCACCGGGCGATGAAGTCTGCAACCCGCTCATCAGGCCTCTGTTTGCACTTGAAGAGGTCCGCAATGCTGGTCTTTCGCGTGGTGGAGCTGAACTGGTATAAGAACTTCCGGCGAAGATCCTCCCAACCGGTCACTGATCTGATAGGGAGCTGGTTGTACCAGACGAATGCCGGACCTTCCAATGTCTGTACAAAACATCGGAGCTTAGCGGCTTCTTGCTGAGCCGGGGTCCCCAGCATGGGGCCACACTTGGAAGAGAAATGAGCCAAGTGCTGGGGTGGGTCCCCTATCCCGTTAAACGGCGAGAAAGTGGGGTTCCCAAAACCCGGAGGCGCGGGCATATCATCCACCCACGCGGGATAAGGCTTGCCATCCGGTGGGACCGCCACCTGCCGTGTTTCCAACGCCTCGAGGCGGGCTGTGAGTGCCGCAATAAGGTCCTCCGGGTGGGGGTCCCTGTCTTGACGGGGATCCCTAACAACAAGCGCATTTCCAGGTTCTTCAACGCGGTAGACGGCTTCGGCCGCTCGCGGGTCAACTGGCTGGATGATCTGCTGGGCGACTGGGGGAACCCGGGTTGGATTCTTCAGATTGCCCCGTCGCTCAGGGGGGTTTGGCGAGACGTATCGCGCCCTCTTGCCGTATGTTCCGGCTTCCACCCTATCCGCGGCAGTAGCATGATCAGGGTTGCCCGGAGGCATCTCACAGGGGGGAAATTGTTCCTGCCCCTGCTGCCCCGGCCTAGGATTACCATAGTTGGGTCGCCGCTCTGCGGCGCGCTCAGCCAATAGTTCGTCAACCAGCCTCTTCTGCTCAGCGAGCTGCTGGCGTAACGCAGCCTTCTCAGGATCCTCGTCCGTTTTCTGTACAGAGGCGGACGGGTCGGAGTGCTTGATGGTTCCGACGTGCTCTTTACCTTTTCCAGTGTTTCGACTGAGTACCAGCGACTCGGTGGGTACGGGCAGGCCTAGCAGGTTCCTCTGCGGACGGGTGACTCTCCCTGATGGGTCGAGTAGTGGCGGTGCACCCTCTGGGGGGAAGTCTCCATCAAGGAGTTCCAGTTCGTCTTCTCTGTCCACAACGTCGGCCATGTGGACTATGACCCCTCTTGAGGGCATATCCTCAATGTCGCATAGCGAATCGGGCTGTCGTCGGATAGGGTCGAACAGAAGGGAAACATAGTGTCCCCACCCACGGACTTGCACATGGGGGGTGGCTTCCCTGATGATCTTACGGAGTG
This sequence comes from Viscum album, assembly GCA_963277665.1. Classification (NCBI taxonomy): domain Eukaryota; kingdom Viridiplantae; phylum Streptophyta; class Magnoliopsida; order Santalales; family Viscaceae; genus Viscum; species Viscum album. Next base: position 913,266,501 of record OY728148.1, read on the forward strand.
CTTTAAGACTCTGAACGCATTTTCGTTGAAGGGCGCTCTGGTGGCTTGGCGAATCAGGGTGCCGGGCTGCAAGAAGTGCGGCCGCATCGATCAGGCGGCACTGCTCGCCAATTTCTTCGAAGTGCTCTCGACTCCTGGGGTACACGACCCGTTCAAAACGGAGGCGGAAGTGCATTGCCCAGAGGGTTCGACAAAAGCATCCCACTTCTTCAGGGGTAAGCAACTCTAGTACGCGGAAATTCAGCGCCGCCGTGGGCCAGAACTTCTCTGGGAAGTAGTCTGCTGCAAGAATACTCCAAAAGCTCCTGGGTTCGTCCTCGGGGTTCGGCCCTACGTTACCCCACTCATCAACCGTGGGCGGCTGAGGGACAGGTAGCGGTACCGAGGCAGACCTCTGGGATAGCAAACTCGGCGGTGGAGAATACGGCGAGCGAGCAGACTGGCCACCGAATTCTGGGCCTTCCTCTGAAGAGCGAGGTGACCTAACCACAATGTCACGATAAGACGGGCTAACAGCTGCTGCTTCGGGTACGGGAATCTCCGTTACCGGTGTCCGATCATGTCGTGGCTCTACCACTGTTGACCCCCAAAACAACTCCTCGTGATCCCGAGTAGAGGTAGAGGGCGCTTCGGGTGACGATGGCGGTGACTGCGCGGTCGAAACCTGCGAAGTTCTTATAATCTCTTCCTCCTGGATGTACCTGCGGAGAGAGACGGGAATCCGGTGGACCTCAAATTCTGGGAGAACGAGGCTGACGCGTCTTGTTCCTGCCCCAGTCCTTGATACGGAGGAGCTGGGAGAAGGTTCCATCACTGAATCGCATTCCGCTTCCGAATCGGATAAGCGGTCAGGTTTGATCCCCACCTGGGCCTTCCCAAGATTCTTCTTGTGGTGGCGACGACCCGCTCTTCTGCCCCTGGGTGGCTATTCGGGACAGGGTTGACCCCTATCAGGCAGCCTTGGGGTGGTGCTGGCGCCGTGGCGGAGAGGGCCCCCACTTGAGACAGCAGGGGTGCGAGGGGCACCAGGGAAAATGTCGAAGGGTACATGGGGAGGACCTCCATGAACAGTACCCATGTGGGCGAGGCCTCTATTGGCACTGGCAGGAGCATGGGGAAGACCTCCATGGTCCATGCGAGTGGAGCGAGGCTGACATTCACCCCTCGAGTTGCTGGGGCGAGGAGGACCTTCGCCAGTTGCAGAGAGGTCGTTGGGGGGACCCCCACGTTGAGGAAGGACCGGATGGACGGTGCCTTCAGAAGGATGGACTCAATACCCCGTACAGCGGGCGCGGGAAATGTTTCCGCGCTGAGCATCACTGCCACGGGGCAGGTCTTTCTGCAGGATGGGGGAAGCCCGAGGCATGCCTCCATGATGAACCTCAGAGCGGGGAAGGCCCACGCTCTGTGGAGTAGTGGTACGAGGAGGGCCTCCGTACGGGGTGGCATCACCGCGGGTTAGCTCGCGGCGATCACTACATGGGCCTGCAACCCGGAGAGTCAACCCAGCCTGTCCGTGGGGCGGTTGGGGTCTCGATCCTAGTTGTGCGAAGGGGTGCCCCTGCTCAATGTACGCGGGGGCTTCATAATGTATGTCGGCGGTGGCTCGGGCCACTGTAGCTGTCGACGTGGACGCGGCGAGGCGAGCGTCTTCAGCCCGGGCCCGGCGCTGACGTCGGGTCAGGCGGGCCGGTGCAGGTGGTGCAGGGACGTAGTCTGCCTGCTCTTCCCGCGGGGCCGGACGACTGCGCTGACGTGGCCGGATGGGAGCTCTCGCCTGGGGGCCCTGGGTCGGGGCCCTGAGCGGACTGAGCCGGAAAACGCCTGCCTCTTCACCGTAAGGCGAAGAGTCATCAAGGCGTTCTGGGGATAGGCTCCCGAAACGGTTGAACGTCTGTGTGGGGAGCAGGGGCTCCCTGCGTGGCCTGTTAGGGTGGCATTGACGGTGGGGCCTAGAGGCCTCCAGGTCCAAGCGGGCCATATCCCTGGTCGGGATGACCCCTTCCTCCTCGTACCTGCGCACGAGGCTGTTGATCACCCTTCGTTGGATGACCTCTGATGGGGAAAGGGGACGTGGACGTCCCGTATTCCGTGATGTGGCAGCCGTCGTGGCGGTGGTGGCACCATGTGGAGTGGCCTTCGTGGTGTCGCCCCTGCCCCTGCGCGGGCGAGGAGCGGATGGTGACCGCATATCTGAAATAGCAACCTGGTTCCTGGCAAGAGAAGGGATCAACTCATCAGTACTGAGAGGAAAAGGATTGACAGCCAGTGCCCCAGCGTTCTTCCATCGTCCACATCTGCGAGAAGGATCCATGCCAACACGCTGTAGAGCGGAGTGCCCCACGTTCTACTACCCCGACTGCCGGTGAGTTTCACGACAGGCCCGCTATTTTCTTGGTGGGACCAGGCAAGAGATATCTGAATCCGGTGACACGTCAATCTACTGGTGTCTCGAACGCTACTAATTTCCATGCTGAGGAGAAGAATTTCACGTCGGGTTCACCATTTTTGTTTCCGACGCTTTCGCCGGGGCGCGCGCGCATCCGTCCGCGAGGGGGGGACGCACGGCTTTGTTGCCCCGCATTCCCACTTTCCAAAGGCGGGCGGCATTCGTTCTTTGTTCAGGTACGTCTGCTCCTTGATTGAAACGGGATAATGGGATGTCGGTTCTCCCTTCCGTGGATTCCTCCTCAGAACTCGTCACCTAGTCCGGGTCTCCCTCATAGATTTAATACATAGTTCGTGAAACTCTTCCCAGTGCCATGTTTCCATGGGTGCCGCTTAATTACGCTGCTTCTGTCGGGACATTCCAAAGGGTCCAGTCAGGGCAGCAACCTTCGGTCAGGGGAGTAGTCACGTTGAGGCATCAGTAGCGTGTCTGGATGCTGGGGTACCTGGCATGTCTGTCTGTCATCCTTGATCACAAGGCTTCTCGAGGGCGTGGAAGCCCGAGGCATCCCACATCGAGCGCGGGGAATTACATGTCATAGACACGTATCTGAGGTTTTCCTCAGCTTCCCGTGTTCAACACGGGGTATGCCGCGAGTTTAACGTCTAGCGGAGACGGATGAGAGTGAAATGGGACCATCGCAGGGGGCGACAGTGAAGTTGGGCTTGAGCCTTGACGAGGCTTCCTACGTATCCCCGTTGCAGGGAATCAAAGTCCGCGTAGTTCTGGATGGTGCCGGTAAACCTACGTGAAGCTGGACCTTGGTCCGGAGGGAGTTGGGATTGAACCTCATGGAGGCTTCCTACGTACCATGCCTTGACATGGATCAAAGTCCTCGTAGTTCAAATGGTGGGTCGCAATGTCTTACCACCGGACCAAAGTGTAGTTTAACGTCATGTTGGACGAATATGGGACCCGACGTGAATGAGCGACGGGTGGGCTTGAACCTCGTGGAGGCTTCCTACGTAACATGCCTTGACATGGATCAAAGACCCCGTAGTTCAAATGGATTCGCCGGTGAACCGACGTGAAAGCAGACCTTGGTCCACTGTGGGTGGGCTTGAACCTCGTGGAGGCTTCCTACGTACCATGCCTTGACATGGATCAAAGACCTCGTAGTTCAGGTGGATTCGCCGGTGAACCGATGTGAAAGCAGACCTTGGTCCACTGTGGGTGGGCTTGAACCTCATGGAGGCTTCCTACGTACCATGCCTTGACACGGATCAAAGTCCCCGTAGTTCGAAAGGGGTTTTGTCGGTGAACCGACGTGGGAGTAGACCTTGGTCCACTGTGGGTGGGCTTGAACCTCGTGGAGGCTTCCTACGTACCATGCCTTGACACTGATCAAAGTCCCCGTAGTTCGAAAGGGGTTTTGTTGGTGAACCGACGTGAGAGTAGACCTTGGTCCACTGTGGGTGGGCTTGAACCTCGTGGAGGCTTCCTACGTACCATGCCTTGACATGGATCAAAGTCCCCGTAGTTCGAAAGGGGTTTTGTCGGTGAACCGACGTGAGGGTAGACCTTGGTCCACTGTGGGTGGGCTTGAACCTCGTGGAGGCTTCCTACGTACCATGCCTTGACACGGATCAAAGTCCCCGTAGTTCGAAAGGGGTTTTGTCGGTGAACCGACGTGAGAGTAGACCTTGGTCCACTGTGGCTAGGCTTGAAACTCGTGGAGGCTTCCTACGTACCATGCCTTGACATGGATCAAAGTCCCCATAGTTCGAAAGGGGTTTTTTCAGGGTCGGTTCTCACTCTAAGCCCACGTGAGTCATGCTCGGTGTGAGAAACAAGAGGTTGCACAGACCTAACGATCACGTCGCGAAGGGTGCGTCCGTGAGAAGCGAAGAGGGGCTTATGCGTTGGGCGGCCCATGGTGTTGGGACTTACTCCAGGATGGAGGCCCATGGCGCGGAAAAGCGCGGGGAAGATGGACCTTGGTGCGACGATGGGAGGTTCCTCGTTCCCTATCACGTCCTCCACTGAACTTGGTAGTGGGGAAGTACCGAGATGCACGGGTGAAATCATCCGTACCAAAGGTTAGGGGCTTATGCTCTGAGGCGACCCTTCCCCTGCGAACATACACCACTCCGACAAGGAGGATCTCATTCCATGTGCAAAAGAGTTCCATTCCCGTGGAGACGAGTGGTGTAAAAAATGTTCGAGTTGGGGGGACCCTTCGTGAGGGAGACGAGGTTGGGTCACAGTTTAACGTCATGTGTTGAGGACGTGGTGCTTGGCAGTTTCACATCCTGCAGCTCGGACGAGGTGGGTTCACTCCACACCCCTAGGGCTTACATAACCGGTACCCTCTGGTCCTTGGGGAAGGGAAGGTGCCGATAAGGCCATGGTAAAGGGGGTCGTGGGAGGAACCATCGAGGGGTCCACGTTAGCGTGGCTATGCGAAGAAGCAATAGCCGTTAGCGTGCCTATGCGAAGAAGCATTAGGCGAAGCAACGCTACGGGAGGTGTTGTCCATGGGACTTTGAAATCACATCGTGCAAACCTGGAGGGTCGCACGGAAAGAGGAATCGCTAAGTAGAGGAGTGTACTTCGCGAAGTGGGGTGCCTTGGCCTTAGCATGGGGCATAGGTGGGAGTGGGAGGTTCTTCGCGAAGTGGAACAGTGTTCGCGGAGCACTGCCTCGCGAAGAAGGAATGGTTCGCGAAGCAAGGTCCTGCCAAGCAATGTACTTCGCGAAGTGGAGTGATCCTGCCTTAGCATAAGGATTACTCGTATGGGTTGGGTGTTTCGCAAAGCACAAGTGCTCCACGGCTGCCCGGGTTCCCTTGGGAATCCCCTTCCTTTGCGAACACCCTTGAGCTTCGCGAAGGGCATCCCTCTCGGAAGAGGGTCTCAAAACGAAACAAATCAGAGTCGTCTCGCGAAGTAGAAATACCTCGCGGAGCTCATGATTCCCGGGGCAAAGCGTGCTTCGCGGTTCGGGAGAGGAGAAGCCGAAAGGTCGGATTGTCCGTCCTGGGGACTCAGGGGGAGTCGAGTATTTATAGGGAAGGGGCGTCGCGAAGCAGGGCTCGCGCGCCGCCTTCGGGGCTTCGCGGCGGCTCGCGAACGTCAAACGGGTTCGCGGAGGATTACCGCCTCAGGCGCTTCGTGGCGGCTCGCGAACGTCAAACCGGTTCGCGGAGGATTACCGCCTCTGGAGCTTCGCAGGGGCTCGCGAACGTCAAACCGGTTCGCAGAGGATTACCGCCTCTGGAGCTTCGCGGGGCCGCCATGGTTGGGACGCTTCGCGGCGGGGCTTCGAGGGGCCGCCAAGGTTGGGACGCATTGCGGCGGGGCTTCGCGGCTGTTCTTCGCGGCTGTGCTTCGCGAGGCAGCGCGCCGGCTGTCTTTTTCGTTCCTTCCTTTCGGGCCACATTTTTGGCGCCCACAGATACCTTCTGTTGTTTTGACTTTACAAGAGAACCAGTTGTGAATACATAATTTTTTTGCACTGTTTACCTTCCTTTAATAGTGTTTATGCCTATTAGTGGCATGATAGTGATGAATTATTTAAATGGAACCACTTGAATTTGATAATAATAAATGGTTCAATGGGGATTTGTTTTCCAGTAGTTGTAACTTGGTTGTGGTTTTTGTTCTTTTTATGAATGAATAGTAATGAGGGTGTTTGTGTGTGGGATGGTTTTTGAACCCCTATGTTCGGATGAGTGCTTGTTTACTAATATGTATAATTTAGTTCTTATGATTCTTATTAGTACCCCACCCATGTTCAAAAAAATCATGTCAAACACCCTAATTTCATGTGGAGGGTGTTTTTCCCAACACTCTGATGAGTTTCTAGTTTTTAGCTCCATATCTTCTCCCATTCCTGAGTAGTCCATGATTCTTTGGGAATGCTACGATGGACTGAGGTCTATTAGAGCCAAAGATTCTTCGTGCAGGGTAGTTGTGGTGGTTGGAACATGTTTGTGTGGTATTTTTTCTTCCGAAGTGTCTTCTAGATGTGGCCTAGGTGTCTTCAGGAAAGGCGGTAGTTGTTCTGGTCTAGGTGTCTTCAGGTGTGGTGGTAGTTTTGGTGGCCCAGTTTTCTATAGGAAGGATGTGTGTGTTTTGTATGGACTAGGTGTCTTCGTATGGGATGCATATCTATTGTTTCCCAAAATGTTGTTGTTGGGCGTGGTAGTGAGACTGCTGTGAAAATGGTGGGGGAGGTCTGACATGTAAGATGTCTTTAATAACAAGTGGAAAAGTGGGGTGAGGTACCCAAACATCATTGTGTTATTACTATTACATTAATTGACTTTATTTATTTGGATAGTGTGTCTTGGTGAGGTTTGGGTGAATAATTTCCTTGGTAGGTTCCTTGTTTATCTCTTTTTCTCACGAGGTATTACAATGCCTCCACACTTGTGCATGAGTTATTTGGGTCTTCCCTACCGCGTATACCTATATAATCACCCTATATATATAAGTAATTTCTAGTTTCTAGGTGGTCTTCAAGGACTGTGCTTGACAAAATTATCTTAGACACTAGGCCCGTTACTGTTGCTACTTTTCTTTTATTTTGGTACTTCCCTTGGGACTTTTCTTGTAATAGTATCACTTTATATTGGATCCTGTATGTGGGAATGGATTTTTATTGCATTAATTTTACTTAAAATTTTGTTTTTTAAGGATATACTCTTCTATATCTAGATACATTTCAATAAAATGTGTAATGCATTCCATGTCACTTATGATTCTATATCCTTGGAGTTAGTCACCACTTTGGGGCCTATTGAAAGCCGAAGTCAGAGACCATTATCTCTCCTTCAACTTGAAGTTTGAAGGGTCTGGTAGTTGTTGTCCCTTCCCTGTTCTTGGTGAAGGCAGGTGGTGACAATATTTATGAAGGAAAATTTTGGGAATCGGGACATAACTAGATTTTTAATATATTCCATGTATCCCAATTTCTATGGGGAGTATCCAACATAGCCAAATTTTGGGATATTGTATCCCTTATAACTAGCTTTTTATTTAGCGAATTTCACACCAGAACTTCATATTAGATCCCCACATATGTAATTTTAAATAGTTGTAATTTATAGAAATGACTATGAAATAATATGGATATGTATGTATACTTTTTTCATTGTCTTGACATATATTAAAATTATTGACGGTGGGGTTGGATTATTTGTAGTAACCAAATAAGAAATAATTCATTCTTATTTGGGGAATGATGATTATAAATATATTCTATCCATGATCATCTAGGGATAAGCTATAGGTCCTCATATCACCCAATAAGATATAAAATGAATTGAAACTATAGAATAAGATAGTCATTTTATAAATAAATAACACTCTCAAGGAAACTTGAGCATTTCAAGATGAGGACATAAACCAAAACTGAATAAAATAAATATAGGAATAAATAAATTCCCCACCTCAAATGAAGATCATAGTGGACCATGATAGTTGAGCTAGAGAGTCTAGATTGAAGTGTAGATATGTTTAGTAAGGATATCTAGCTAAAAAAATGGAACTAGTTGATGTTGAATGAAGATGAAAGTGTGATTTAATGTTTAATATTATATTGAGTTAATTTTGATTATAATGAATGTTTTTTCTTCATTGGAATTTATTTTCATATATTTTTGAAATAAAACATGGATGCATGCATGTTTCCAAACTGAATGACTATGAGAGTTTTATTGTTCAAGTGAAATGTTAATGCGATGAATTATGGTTGATGAGGATTGAGCATGATCCTAAAGCACTTGAGATAGCTTAGAATATTAATGAAATATTAATGAGAAAAAATGATCATGCATTAATAAAAAGACACAGATCATACATGTAAACTATACAATCTATAGAATGTTTATATTATTGATTGCTCAATCCTGAAAAAATTATAATTCATTAATGATTAAATTTTATAAGTGAGATCTATATCATTGAATTTAATATACATATGGAAGAGTAACTTAGTGATATTTATTAAGGTAATAGTAGGTGTGAAAAAATTGTAAATGATCAATGAAATCTTCTAGTTATACATACATCATAATTTAGTAAATATTTGATAGTGGAAAAAATAATATACTAGAATATTTCATTAGAATTTATAAAGGTGCACTCCGAAATTTGAACACAAATCTGGGAGGTGAAAACTAAAAGATAATAAATATATCCACCAGATCAATTCATGTTCATACTTCTCTTTCTTTCTTTTATCTTATAACTCACCATTATTTTCCATTATCCTAAATATATGTTCATGATTTTACTCAATGTATCATATTTTAAAGGTCAACTTAAAGAGAGTTTGGACTATTTTCCTATAGTATTAAATCAATACATTTTTTTATATGGAACTAGATGAGTGATAAATTTTTTATAATCAAGATATCATTTTTTTAATGACCCATTTGTTTTAATTTTCTCATGATTTAACTTCCCATGAACATCATTATTTAATATATATAAATAAAACATTCTATTATCTTTTATGAAGGATTCAAATCACTACCTTATGTATTATATAACTTGTATAACACTTTATTAAGCATTTCTACTTTATTATCTCACACAATTAATTACTCATTTACCTTTCAACTCCTTGTTTTTAGAAGTTTAATGATATAAAATTAGATCATAATCTATCTCTCATGTCGTCCCTATGGATCACCCCAACCATCTAATATCTAATAGTTAATAGGTGATAATTAATTTTAATTCTTATTGAATCTAAACAACCATTTTCCTTATGAATTTCATCGATCATGAATAATATAAGATATTTGTAAATAAAAGAGTTCACTATCCTTCTATAAGTTTAAAAGAAAAATAACATTAAAAGAAAATGAAAATTCCTTGACAATTGAAATCATTTTCATGAAAGGAAATATTTAAAAAATAATTAACAGTTTAATTTCATATATAATTCAATAAAAACCATGATAGAAACATTCATATGAAAATAATAATATTCCAAAAATACTTTTTTCACAATGAAAATTTATAAGGGATACCATTTTCACATTTCTAAAAATTGACCTGAGTAGAAAATTTGAAATGATTTCTATTAAAAGAATTATTAATAAATTTTATAGTTGATGAAGTCTTACTATATTAATTATAGAAAATAATTTAGGGATATAATTGAGTCATTCAATAAACATGAACATAGAGTAAGAAGAATCCCGAAAAAAAAATTGGGTGGGGTCAGTTTAACTACTAGACCACACAACGGTAAATTATATATCTAGTAATAATAATGAAAAAAGAAATTTATGACATGAATTATTTCCAAATATTAAAATGGTTATTATTTTTGATGAGATATAATCATCAAAACAATTCCTTAAATGGATAATCCCTCACAAGCAATCTCAATTTCATTTTGAGATTGGGAATAAGATGATTAATGGTTGAGTAACATTTGAATCAAATACCATGAAATATTAAACATGATCAGGATCTATAAATATAATTAATGTTATTAAAAACTAATTAAAAACAATTACCAATGTATTAAAAACACAAAATGAAACAAGAGTTTGATATGGCATAAGACCAAATAACAAAAATTAGACGATGACTCCTTACCATTATTTTCACCATTAACAAAAACAATATAACATTTAATTTAATAAAAACAAAATGATCAACAATATATTTCATAGCATTATTAATATATACTTCCATATATAATATTTAATTATATTCATTTATTATTTATTCAATTATTAGTTATAGAATAGTTTCATAATCAGTTGGATGTGATGTGTATTTTTCCATGGATGATATAAAATTAAGATGTTGATTCCAAATATTTGATTCCATGTTCATGATATAAATTTAATATATGGTCCTATTATATATTATTTATAAAATTTTATAATTTTATAATTTCATTCTGTGATAATTTTAGCTGCGATTATTGATGATATGATCATTGACAGTATTTTCCTGTAATTATTTTCATGTAAATTTTTATCTATAAATACCAAGATTAATACAAATATATCCTTTTCAAAAGAGAAATATTTTAACATAGATAATTTTAGTTCATTATTTAATACATTATAATCATCAAATTATGGTGGTGACAATATTTAAATATTTTCGTTTTGTGGTAGGATAAGTCAGCAAGCACATAGGGTTGGCGTTATGATTTTCCCAATAATAGAGAAAATATATAAATTTTTTTCTTATAATATTCATATAAATATTATATATATATATATATATTATTAATTAATTAAATAACACTTTTTAATCATTCTGGTATTTTATTGATGAAAAATAGAACACAAATTTCATGGAGGTGGTATTTCACATGAATTCATGGATGACATATTCTTGTACCTAAAGAAAATGGAAGATGGTTTAAAATTGTTATTTTATAAATATAATGAATATTAAGTATAAAATATAAATTTATTTCAATATACTATGATATTATTTTGAAAATATATATATAAGAATAAGAATTCAATAAAAAATAAAAAAAGATTAATTTTGGGATTATTGCACTACAATTTGGGATAACTCCTTAAAAATGCTATTAAGACGTTTAGTAGTATATTTCTGAAGAAAATAGAAACTATTTGATGTGTATAATAGTGTAGAGTATGGATTTAGGTAAATTATATAGGAATATTGTGTCTTTTAGTGTGATGAAATGTTTGGTGGTAAAGTTTACATTTTACTAGTTGATATGAGTGAAATGTCTTAATAAGTAGAAAACTATTAAATGAATATGGGTGAAATTATAAAAAATAATTGATAAGAACATTTGTAAGGAATACAATGTCCTCAAATAAGAATCAAGAGACCTTTCTAAAAATGATTTTCGTCTTTCACACCTTACATTTATCTATTTTACAATTTTAGTTGTAATAATGGTAACTAATTTTTTCTTATATAATTATGTTTTTAGGTATAAAAATAAAATAAAAATTATCCCATAATTTTGAACTTTTGATTCCAAATATTAAATATATTTTAACATATAGTATTCTTAAATTTTATAAAAAATATTTCTAAAAAATTAATGTATGCTACATTATCAAAACTTTATGAATGAAATCTAACTTATGTTCTAAAATTTCAATTATTGATTTTTAAATTGAATATAATATGTTTAGAAGTATAATTTTACATATAAGAGACTTCATATGTCATGATTTTTCATCATAAATTGTATGTTTTTTTATATCCTAATGATGTTATAATATCTAAGGTATTTGTAAAAATGATTTTTTGTTTAATTAAAGTATAAAGAAATATATTTATAAAAATAAAAAAAAATTAACAAAGGATAATATTTTATTAACAAAAATTGAGTTTATTTTTTCATATTTAAATTATGAAATTTTGTAATATTACATTTTATTTTAATTGTAAAATATGAGAGATAATTTTTTATAGAAAATTTCCATTTTAAAAAATATGTTTTTCTAATATTATTTACTCTAATTACTAGTATATAATAATATAAAAGTTAATAAATTTAAATAATATATATTATCATATTCTTTTTAAAAAAAATGATAAATTCATTTTACTAGGATAAAATATGGAAAACATAATTAATATTGCATTGATAAAAATAATCCACTTACCATTTGACATTATTAATCATTTAATATCATAATTTAATTAAATTTATATGATTACTATATTTATATTTACTATTGTTTTAATTCATATTAAGAGTTTATAATATTGTTCCTCTAATATTTCTGGCCATTTTTTGTTTTTTTATTTAGATAAATTTATTAAACAATGTATTTATTTAATGAAAAATATATTCTAAAATATTCCAGAGTTATAGTTAAGTTAATTTAATTTGACACATATTGGCTACTATAGAGTATTATTTGTCCATCAGTGATTTAATATGTTGATTCATTTTTAAAAACATAAAATCTTGTAGGGGTTCATATCTCCCTAGGTCTCATAGGATATTATATAATAATCATATCTAACTTTTCCTAGATGATGAATCTAGGTATATGTATATTGAAGAATGTCTAGTATTTTATTTTGATTGAATGGTGTAAAAATATTCAAAGTACAAAATTCAATGATTGATTAGGTTTCGTATATTAATTTTTATATAGGAGGGTGTTATGATTGATTTTTTCTTCAATGATTCTCATATACGGCTTTGATGCATCATTATAAAGTGAGGGGATGTGATTTTATATAGGTCTAGTTAGATATGATCAATTGAGATTAACTAATAATTAAAATATATTAAATTACCATATTTTTTAGTTAATCAAAATTTTCAAATACATACACTTTTTTTGATCCCATTGATATTTTTAAGACCACAAGATCCTGATGTATATTATCACCCTGCACAATCGGAATTAATATATATTAGCAGTGCATACTGTTGTTTAAATGTAAATGAATTTAATAGATTTTATAACCTAGGGAAATAAAATTAATTTGTATATGTTTTGAGTAGAAATACATGTATATATTTTTATTGGGTGTACTGAGATGCATTGATATTTACAGGGGAGCATGAAGTGATGAATTTTAATATAGATGAGTCTATTATCAATGGTTTCCCCTAGCAGAAGGTTGTTAGATATTATTTGATTTAGTATATAGGGGAGTCTCATGAGTGATAATCCAAGGTAGATCGGATTAGATATCATGTATTTCATGGTTACATTTATAAGGGATGAATAGAAGATTCTTGGAAAAATTTGGAATTCCATTGGAGAATATTTTATTCAAGGAAGATGTGTGAGGATGTTCTCCATAAGGACCCATCCTTAAAAATATATTATTCTAGTTAATTCAATTATAATTCATTTTTATTCATTTTCAATGATATTATTAGTTTATAGTATTCTATAATTATGTCATAATTCCTAAATGAAAATCCACAAGCATTCATATAGGATACTACTTACAATAGTACGTATTTCTTCCAAAATTAAAATGTTTTTAATAAAACATGAATTATTTTGGTGAAAAACATTCACAAAATTTATCCTGGAAACTTATTTTAGCATACCCATACTTAAAACTAGTGAAATACATTTTAAAACATGATATTAGCCCAAAAATATCACTATGTAACATTAAAATAAAGAAAGAAACCTTTAGTCCATGATTACATATAATCTTTTCAAATCCTTTTCACAATGATATACATCTCACCCGTAATGAATCATATAACTACATTGTGAGAATGTTTGATTTCCATGACACATAGTGACTATAAATCAATCATTTAGGTAACTTGGTGATTAATTTTCTTACAATAGTGGTATAACATCTTAATCCTCATAAATACCTTTGTATTTGTAACTATCACAACTAATATAAAATGCATCCTTCATGACAACCTTATCCTATAACAATATCTGTTACCCATAGAATAACCATTACTATCATCATACAAACATAAACATAAAAAATTAATTATAGGGAGATATCAGAATAACCCTTCGTTAAAATAAATTCTCAAGAACCAAAATATAATAAAAAATCATGAATAATTTCATCATAAATACATTCCATTTAAATTTATCAAAAATATATAAATTTAAAGAGGATGTTTAGAGAGAAGTCCCTTACCTAAAGTTTCAATTCCATAGAATCAGTTTAAACGTAAAATATATTTGTTTAAGGAGTGTTATTAATATATTTCATAACTATATTTATATTTATAATACATTATATAATCCATTATGTCATCATTCCACCCGTTTATTAATAATATTTTGTTCTTTTTCACTGTTTCTTGTGCATTTATTTCATGGTTTCTATAGAGGGTTAATTGTAGAATTTATTTTCAAATGGAAGAAAGACTTCATAGGTGGAAATAAACGGGATTATTATTATTCCATATATTAATTTATTATTTTTTGGATATGATGAAGATTCATTACATAAAACATTATTGCAAATGGTTTACTTTATTTTGGAGGTTATTTGTGACTACTATGAACTTATATAATTTTATTTAATATCATGTTTATATATTGGTCAAATATAATTATTTATCATATTATATAAATAATAAAAAATTATTTAAACATAATAATTAGTTTAGGATCATCATGGATTGTGGTAAAGGAAAATAAGAACTCTTTGTCCATTAATGCAGTGAATCGACATGTCATGGAAGATGGATTAATTTTCTATAATAATTGGAGACAAGTAGAGGTTTGATGATGGATATTACATTAAAAAATAATAGTTTAGTATATATAATATAATATATTTACCATGCCACATTTAATAGGGGAGGTGAGGTTATTTTACAAAAATAAAAGTAATCTAAAAAAATGAAATATGGTTTTACATATCGAATTATTCTCCTGGAGAACCTCCTAATGTACCATGGTTTTGGTAATTTGGTTATACCAAATGGTATTGGAAATGGGGATAAATCTTGATTAGGTAATGGTGAAAACAGTTTTGGGGTTTGATGAGATGATGTGGTGAGTAGTGGTGTTTATTGTGGTGGGGATGGGTTTTTTATTATTTTATTCATTAGTTAATTATTTTGGTTCTAGAATATGAGTAGTTTTAATTCCATTAGTAAATAAAATAAATATAGTTATATAGTTTTATAATATGGTTATTATATCATATATATCTCATCTTTGACTCAATAATTCATGTATTTTCTAAATACTATAAATTAACATATTTCACCATTCACTAAAAATCAATTATTTTATAAAAATCCCAAAAAAAAATTACGTTAACCAGTTATCAAAATGTATAATTCCTAAATTTAATCCATTATTGGAAAATAATTTTCAATATATGGGATAATTAATTTTAAAATAAATTCTTTATTTATTTTAAAAATGATGATTTTAATAACATAACTGATTTTATAACACATTAAAAAGTTAATCCATGTCTCATAAAATATTATTATAATTAAATTTAAAAAAATTATTTCATTAATCTATTTTATGATGATGAATTTTATTATAAATAATTATATTAATTATTAAAATTTAGAAAAATGTTTTTGTTTCATACCAATACCAACAAATAATTTATCATTTTCCAAACTTTTATTTACTTATTCCATGAAAAAAACACGTCATAAATTAATATATAAGATATTTTTTAACAATAATAGGGTAGTTTTAAATTATATTATTCTTGATATTTTAATTTCTATAAATACCACATATTTTATTATACATTTGTAATGAATTTGATTATTTAATTTTAGAATGAAATCAAATTATTTTTTTAGTACTTGGTTGTTACATTCTCACCCTCCATGAAATTTTGTCATATAATTTTTATTCAATTAAAAATAAATAATGATACATATCCCTCATATAATTTTCATATTCCCATGTTGCTTCATCAACCATGTGGTTTCTCTATAAAAACATAACATTGTGAATTACCATATTTCGTAATACATTCACTCAATGATCAAGAATTATAACCTGGTTATCTTCATAAGAATAATTCCCTTCCAACTGAACTACCATGAGTCTCAAAAACATTAGATTAAACTAAAAAATAATTTTATAACATCAAAACATGAAAACCATTATGTACCATGGAAAAACATAGAGGAAAATTCAATTGTTAGGTAAATAATCCATCACTCTCGAGGATTTCGTAGGTTCTAATGAACTATGGACTAATCTATTACTTCTTCCCAGGATACATAAAATTTTCCATGGATAATCTCTCATAACACATCATCACCAACCATGAAAAAGATCCTTCCTCTAATGTTCTGCATAACGTTTTTGTATGCTCTAATCTATCCTCACATGTTGATCTGTCATCATGACATTATAAGCCAATTCCACAAAATATTAGAGTCCCATCAGCATTATTTTACCAACATCATCCCAAACTTATAGAGATTGATACTAATTTATATATAATTTTTCAACAGTATCCATCTCTATACATGACTAAATATATATTATAATAAACTCAACAAAAAAATTCAATTCAATTCACAATAACATCTAAAGGCCTTTATAAAAGTTATAAGTGAACCTGTGATCATGGTCAGATACAGTGTTTAAAGGAACACCATGTAACCTGACAATATA
This sequence comes from Viscum album, assembly GCA_963277665.1. NCBI lineage: Eukaryota > Viridiplantae > Streptophyta > Magnoliopsida > Santalales > Viscaceae > Viscum > Viscum album. The sequence goes on from OY728148.1 coordinate 913,282,995, forward strand.
TTTCATGTACAGTCAAGAATGTTGATTTAATGACATAATATCTTGAATAGGATGCAAATGTTATGATTTGGTCAATCAATCCAAAAGAAATAAAATCACATTATTACCCTTAGTGGTCTTTGGTAGCCCCATAATGAAGTCCAGGGATATATTTTCCCATTTCCACAATGGTATTGGAAAATGAATAATCACCCCCTTTGGTAGTTTTCACTTTTATATTACTAGTTTACAAGTAAAAAATTCATGGTAAAATCAACAATAATTCATTTTATTCTATCCCATAAGTAATACTTCTATATGTACCTATGCATCTTATTACATCCATTATTAACTGAAAATTATGAACTATGAGTTCCAATTAATAACGATTTTTTCAAAAATGTATAATAATTCACACATAATCTCTTCCCAAATATCAAACTAATATATTTAACATTATCAAATTATTTCTAATTACACTTTTAACAAAATCTAATTAATTTTAATTCATAGTATTCCGTCTATGGTTGCTAACTTTTTTCTAATTGAGATTGTTACAAAAAAAGAATTTCTTGCACTAATAGGTTCTAATCCAATATTAATCAAATCTTTTACCAAGGGGGCATGTCACAAACGTAACATGGTTAATGAAATATGATATTTCAAGATCTAGGAATCTACCACATTGTTTTGTTTCCCATGGTTTTAGTTGATCACAAAATTATAATCCGTTATTAGTACCATTAATCTTCTCAAACTGATGTGTAGATCCATTACAATGAATATATATGTCAAAACTATATGGTCCGTATGTATATAAAATTTTTCCCATATATATTATTTCCCCAAATTTTGAATGATAAAATCACATCTTTTTATTCCAAATCTTCATGTGTAATAATTTAACTCATTATATCTTACTTTCCATAAAGATGAAAAAATTACATAATCATTCTAAATTATAGCACAACCAAGTCCCTTCAATAAAGCGATATTATAGATAATAGAAAATGCAATTTTTTAAGAAAGGTAAAAAATTGAAGCATTCACCAATCTCATTTTGAGTTCATAAAAATGAACATCTCATTCTTCTATAAAATTAAATTTAACACATTTGATTTTTACATAGACATAACGATATATAACCATGATATTGAGTTAATAATCATTTGTTAATAGCCTACTTGTCTAATAAAAAATAATCTTAGTTGAATTTGTAGGACTTTTCTAATCATAAATCAGTTTTTATGGAGGGATCAACTATTATTCTATCCATTATTATAATTCTCCCAAGAAAATAATTTATTTAAAAAAATATCACATTTTCAAAAATTCTTATGCAACATCATTTTTTATGGTTTTGCAGAAGAATCCTTAGGTATTTCTCATCTTCGTAGTAAATTTTTCAGAAAACTGGTATATAAACAATATAAGAACCAAAAAACGTATCTACATATTCATGGAAGATTCTATTCAAATATCCATAAATAAAAAAGAGAAATTTTCATACAAAATCGCATAACACCAAACCCATAATGCTCATATCTTGATCATAAAACTATTTTAGGAATGTAATCATCCATCACATTTAATAGATGGTAGCCTGATCTCAAATCCTTCTTGGAATAATAATGAGATAATAGGCGATTATTAAATAAGTCACCATTATGATGAAATGTATACTTATTTTTGTTATTGATGTTATAAAAAAATTTTATAATCAATCAATGGAATCAAGGAACCATCTTTCTTTTGAATAAACAAAATAATTGCACCTCATGGTGATTCTATAGGATGAATGATACCATTATCATTCAACTCATGTAAATGCTTATTCAATTATAGATGTACAAATTTGATAATGAGGATTTGAAATTGGATTTGTATTAAGAACTAAGACAATGGTAAATTCAACATCTGAATAAGTTATTACTATGAGAAATTCATTATAATAAACATAAATTAGTTCATTTATGACTTTCAAAACATTAATCTAAACAATTCCCTAGTTTTAAAAAATATATGTCAATTGAAATTTGTTTAGATATTTGAATAGTTTCTTATCATCTTAAAAATGTATCAGTGGGATGATTAAATTCATGTATACGAACTAAAAATCTTTCCAAAAAACAACTTTATCTGAATTATTAATATTATCCTAGTAAATTGAAATCCATCCCATACACAAAATGTCATTAAACACTATTAAAGGAAAAATATGGTTTTCATGGAATGTCTTTCCACATAAAACAATTGAATTTTTTTTAATTCCTTATTATCATAATATTTACCTCTTGTCTTTTAACTATATGAATTTGATTCATTACTTGAGATGAAATTTTCTATTTTCAATAACATATCTCTGAAATAAATTAATGAATATGCTTTATGTTAAAAAGGACCTTAGAAATATAGGAGTAAACAAAAAATGTACATAATACCACTTAATTTGATGGCCCTAAATCTATTGAATTAGTAAAAAAAATATTTTACTACACCATTATGCTTATAATTTGATTGATTACCACCATTCATATCCATCATTGGGATGGTATGTGCATAATTGCCAATCACACTATATTTAAACCAGTTTACATTATTCAAATTATAATTAATCATATGATCACAATGATCTTTTTCAGTTTTATCTTGGCCTACATTCCTAAACGTTTCAAATCAGAAACACTTCATGGATTTGGTATGGAATCCCCTAGGGATTTTTTTTCCACACTTTCCACAAACTAGAAACTGAGTTTCTTACTTTCAGATTTGTTTGATTGATTATTACCCATCAGTTTTTATAAGGTTCATTTTTGTCGATGTATATATGTTCATCATAAAACTCCATTTATACCCTATCATCAAAAATAAAACGTTTCTCATAAATTTTTATTCATAGTAATCCAATTCCCATTTATATATTTGATTTATTACATAGTAAAAAATGATTGATTTTACTATTTATTTCTTTTATAATATTTGGGGAATACATTTCCAATTGTGTGATGTTTTCTTCACACACTTCCACAGAATCATCATCCTTTTATTTCAATTAATTTAATTTCTGTTCCATCTAAATTTAAAATACCTTGGGTAAATATTTTTCAAGTGAATGATTCTTAATTTCATCTCACTCCAAAACATCAACCTCTTTTCTATGTCAAATATAATTGACCATTAACAACCATTGGTCGATTTCACCATTGAAAAGTAAATAAAAATACTAATATTTTGATAATATGAACACCACATATCATTAAATATATTTCAAATCGATTTAATTCTCCCTTTATCTACCATTGGGTTAGAAGATCTATTTAAATCATTTGGGTGTTGCCTCATAAAATGTTCTACTATCATCTTGTTTATTTTTGATAGCTTATATTGTTATATTATATGGATTTATCCTCTATTTATAATGTAATTAAAATTATCCACTATTGTCACAAAATACATTATTAAAATTACTACCATTACATGTTTAAGATTCTGAAAAATATCATCCTCTACATGCCATCCAACTTAATCATCCCTACTTGTTTTTCTGAAAACCATTATGAACAGAAATATCATAGATGAAAATACATAGTAATATTAAAATTCAGTATAATATAATTTTAAAAATAAGGTAAGAATTATTTATGGTATTATATTAACATTATAATAACCTCTAAATATTTCTAAAATATGATCTGATACAAACTACAAGTACCCATTTCTAATCATTCCATATTTTAGTTGATTCAACTTGAATTAAGTTACTTTAAATGCCGAATATCATATCAGTTTAGAGTTGTAAATAATTTGGACATAATTCATACTTAACAACCCATATGTATAAAATATGATAATAGATAAAAAATATATATATCCATTTCAGGCAAAATATGAATTTGTTTAACAAACCATGAATAATTTTCATGAAAAATATTCAAAACATAAATCATTGATTCTTTTTTTCACATACCCATCCATAAACACTATGAAAGTAATTTTGAAACATGGGAAGAGAAATAAATTATAAGTAAGGGAAATAAAAAGAAGAAAATAGATTTTTAATCCCTATGTACTTATAAACGTATGAAATTATTTTCATTAATATACACTTCTCCCATATTTAAAGTCAAATACTTATATGGGGAGAAAATATGATTTCCATGAAGAAATAAAATACAAATAAACTTTTTTGGTAACATCGGAATCACATTCATTCCATACATACATAGTATTGTAACCTCATAAATACCTTATGATTTTTAACCAACATATCTACCATAAAATTTAACCCGCATAAATACCTTACTGTGTAACCATCAAAATTACATAAGGAATAACCATTATAGTCAACATCCAATCATATAAATTCCCTAATAATTTTTGGGAGATATAGGTCCCACCGATAATCATAAACAATTTTCATGAACCAAAACATAATAATAAAACATGAATACTATCATCGTAGAAAGATTCTTTTAGAATTTTGTAAGAATAGAAAATTAAAATACAATTTTTATAGATAATTCCCCTATATGAGGTTTGACATCCTTAAAACAAGTTCATAACTATTATATAATGGTTTAAATAGTTTTATTAATTTATTATAGAACTATATTCGTATTTGTAATAACTTTTTCAATCTTTTATAACAATTTTTCACCTATTTATTAATAATATTTGTTTTTTTATTCCTGGTGATTTTATTTCATGGTTACCATGGTTAGTTCATTATGGATTCTCTTATAGAATGAAAAAAATAATAATAATTTGAAATAAATTGTATTAATGAGTTTCCATAATTCCATATATCATTGTTTATGAAATGAGTAGGATTCATTAGATAAATTGTTAATAAAATGATTTAATATATTTTTCAGGTAATGTATGTCTATTACAAACATATATCATTTTACTTAATATCATGTTAACTTATTGGTTCTAGAAAATTATATAACTTATTATATATTTAATAAAATATTATATAACAATAATAATTTTTTTTGACAATCCATAAATCTTGTAATGGAAAATGGATATTTGTCAACCACAATGGCGGTGAATTGTCACATCACGAACGATGATTTATTTTTATAGAATAGGAGGACAAGATGAGAGGTTTTATAGTCGGTATTCCATTAACATGGTGAAATTATAGATTATATGACATATTAGATATATAATTTTTTTGGATGATTAGTGGTGAGGAGATAATAAAAAAAGAAAAAAATTATAAAATTAAAGAAAATCAAACAGGGTATTATCATGTGAATTCTTCTCTTTGAGCACACCCATATGGTCATTAGCTTTGGAGTTTTGGTAAGGAAAGTTTGTATTTTACGTGATTAAATTTCAAGATAAGGTAATGGAGATAAAATTTTACATGTTATAAGGATTTGGAGGTGTTAGGAGAAGATGTGGTGATGGGTGGTTCTTATAGATGAGGAGTAGGGTATTTTTTGATTATTTTATTCATTAGTTTTTTATCATGGTTTGTGACTATTAATAACATTTATTCTATTAGTACAAAAAATAAATATATAGAATAGGTTGTGAGGGGTAGTACATATAATAGAAGATATGTGTACTTTTAGATTATTTAATTCATTAGTTTTTTATCAAGATTATGAATAGTATTGATTCCCTGAATACATATAGTAAAGTGAGAAGGGAAGTTATAAAATATGGTTCTTTGATGATCCATACATAATATATGACTCAATAATTTATGTATTTGATAAATACCATAAAATAATCTATTTCACTATTCACCAAAAAATTCATTTTTTAACAAATCCAAAAAATTTAACCGACCAATTTTTTTTGATTTCAATAATTAATGAATGTACTCAATATTTTGAAAATAATTTTATAATTATGAGAAATTTTATTTTTAAATATTTTCATCATTTAAATCAAAATGCTCATTTAAATAATATAACTATATTTATGATACATTGAAAAATAAATTAAGGTCTCATAAATTTTTTTATATTAACACTACAAAAAAAAATTTAACTGTGAATTTATTTAATGAAGATATGTTTGGTTTTAAATCATTAAATTAATTTTAAAATTGTATAAAAACAATTATGATTCACAAAAATTTCAGCTATTAATTCTTCATTTTAAAAACATTTATTTACTAATTTCATGACCTACATATATCTTATTTTCACTTATAAGATTCATTAATTTTATTTATTAAATCATAGGTGATGTTACTATTATTTTAGTAAATATTCCTTAATTCCTATAAATACAACATATTTCATTATATAATTATAAATAATTTAATTATTATAAATATAGAATAAAAAACAATTATTTCATATTTAACAGGTTGTTAGAATCTCTATGTGTTTAATTTTTAATATTGGGTAGTATATTATATTGAATCAAATATATATACTGGCTTGAGAAGTAATATTTGTCTTCCTATGATGAATAATATTTTAGAGATGTTTTTTTTCATTATTCGTTATCCTTGTTTTGTCAAAATATAACACTATGTCTGATGTGTGTATATTTAACCCTTGAATGTTCCAAAATGGGAGTAAGAAAATTTCCAAATGTATTTTTTTATTTAGTTTATCATAATCACAAAAATTATTTGATTTTATTTGGTTGATAAAGATTCAGTTGAAAATCATTGATAATTTCTCTTAAATTTGGGATGTGACTACTATGATTATTTTATGAGGCATCTTATGGGTGAGGTGGTATGGATTCATAGTTTGATGATAACCACCTTATCTTACCAGGATCCAAATTTTCCCTCATGACCCCATATAGGTTCCAAGTACTCTTTGAGGTACCCACTATTCCCTATAACTTCTTACTTAAACCATTCTAATGGGTAGATAGAGAAGACAATTATGTTATTAGATGATATCGTATAACATAATGTATTGAATTTCCATTAATCATTGGTTGAACACCTATCCTCGATTGATTTTTCCAATAAAACTATTTACCTCTTCTACTATCATTATACTATTAGGGTCATTTAAATTTTAGACCAAATTTTATATTTCAGACTTGGTCAAGGATGTATAGTTAGTTTTCATTGGACAAAACATATTACAAATTATAACTGATAAGGTTTAGATGAGTCAATAGTGTATGTTAGTAGGGATGTAAATTCATAAATATTAAGATGATTTAATTAGAATCTATATAGGTATCATGGTTTTGGATTTTATATTCTTAATATTTTCTAATTTTCATTGGTAGGATATTTTTATCATAGTTATTTCATTTTCTACCTATCTCATTAGAACATTTGGCTTGTTATGCTGCATTGGATAGGCTACATATTGGTTGTAATGTTCTCCACTGTTGAACTCGATCCATATAGTTTTTCATGTTAAAACTCATTATAATATTTTTAATGATTCCCATGCGATTGATTGGGGATAAATGGTCATGGAGGATAATTAAATGTTCGTGTAGTTCAAATTTCGGACATTAGATTATTGTTATAAGGTTATTCCATGAAATGTAATCCATTTTTTATGATATTTTTGGATGCCTGGTTTCATAAAAGAATATACATGGGAGTGGGATAAATAATACAATTCCCGGTATCCTAAGCTATTTATATATTTTTTGGTTCTTATATTGAGATTTTTTTTATTTATTGTTCAAATAAATAAGAATATTGTATACTAATTATTTGATGGAAGATTATTCCATAGTGTTATTTTGTGTCTTGGTTATGACATTAAATTTTTAGTGGAATCTTCAAGGTGAGTGTTTGATCTTGTATTTTGTTTGCATTTCTTCTTAGTTTTTATTTTATTTTTGAGGATCAGAATCATGTCAGAAGTGTGTAATCCAATGGTTGGGAAATTTATACCCCATTATATATTTTTTCGAGTGATCATTGAATTTCGTGAAGTTTGGATAATGATATATGAAGTTTTAGATATTTTTTCTATTTTATAGAGAGGTTATAACATGGTCTTCTATGAAACTAAATGAAGGGATGGATAAATTAAAGGGTGTATCTATTGTATGAGACATAGGTTATGGGGTCATGATTCATTGAGTGAATGGTGAAAAAGATATTTTATACATTTAATATTTCTTATGTTTTGTTTAAATAAATATTTTTTTATTGCGTGATGTCTGAAATTATTATTTATTATATATAAGATATTTAATTTATAATGTGTTCAAATCATTACATAGTGGAATAAATCATTTTTTTAAGATATTTTAAAATATTATTTAATTAATGCTTGAATGACCTAATATATTTTCCATGGTATTCATGGTATGATCTCTTTGTGCCTAATTTTCATGGTTTCACCTGATCATTTTCATATAATGTAAATTTGAATTATATATTACTAACATAGAGGTCACGTTATTGTGATCCATAATGGGTCTGATTGTGTGGTAGTTCTTTAGTCATGGAAAAATCCTTCCATAAATCATATTGGATTAATATTTTCCCTTATCATTAAATAAATATGATATTGGTTAAGATAAGGGGATTTAATATTTGATTTATAGAGGTTTTTTAATTTCATTATACTCATAGTTTATCCCTTATCAATTCCACCATGATCTATTAAAATTAATTATTACGATTGATATGTAATTGTATAAAAAATTATTTATTTTATATGATTATACCACATCCTTTTAAAACAAGACATGCATTAGAAGACACCATTGAAACCCAAAAGATTTGATTTGGAACTTGTTATCAATAGATTGAATGGTGGTGATTTGTGGTGCTTTACATTTCATTTATCCCATGTTTACACATTTTTTGTAATATAAAAAAGAATTATTAGCAATTTGTTATTTTTTTTGGTATCCACGGGCCATGATTTTTTTGTAAATTTCATTATTCTGGTGGTTTTAGTATTCTATTTAAATGATTGGTACTTAGAATGAGGTCTTAGTCAATTCTTGTTGTGAAGTCACTAAAGGTCATTGGTTGAGGATGGGTATTAAAGATAAATATATTAAATTTTTTATAATGTTAGAGAAGAAATATTTTTTTACATTTTATATATGATTTTAATTAATGTATTATAGATAATCAATTAAACTATAATAAATAGATTTGAAGGTGTGATCAATAATTTTCACATGATTCTAGGATTCTCCTATTCAAATGGTAGATATATTATATTATTACTAAAAAATTAGGATGATATGTTAATTGTGTTATTATTGTGATTGAAATAATTTAATAACCATTATTAAAATCATAATTAACAAAATTTAGTAATGAAAATGTTTTTATAAAATATTTTTACTGTGTTATGAATAATACTTTATATATTGAATTAATTTTTTTACATAATTAAAAATCAATTATAATAGGACATTGTTTCAAAAACAATATGTCATTTTATATTGTACTTTCTTCTTATGAAAATGAAATAGTAAAAAATTTATATATAATTTCATTGTTTTAGCATCAGTTATTTAATAACCAATGGTAAATGAAATACATGTGTATTTTTAATGTCAATTATTTTAATATGTAATGGAATAAATATTTGGTTGAATTTTTGTACCAGTTTTTATTTAAAAGAAGTTTTTGAAAGATTATTTTTTTAAAAATATTTTATAAAAAATAAACATTAAAAATATTTTAGTAAATATTTCCACGGATTGTTATTAAATTAGCTAATGATAAAATTTAATATCAAAAAAATAAATCATATTTTTTCCTTAATACCATATATTTTTAAATTTCAACTTATAAATGATTACCTTGGAACATGTAAATTATAAATTTTCAAATTATGATTATTTTTTTATTCATACCTAAATGGATGTGTGTTATATGATCATTATTTCATTCACATCTAAAACATTAATTTCCCCCTCAAAATTTAAATATATTTCACAAACATGTTTTCCATAAAAAAATTCCCCCCAACATTGGTCATTGGTAAATACAAAATCATGATTGAGTATCCATTTACGATATTTAGAGGGTGGATTTCATAAGAAATATAGTGTAGATGTTTTCATTGATTATAAATGATTTTTTGGTATAATTATTTATAAACGAAATTTTTGTTGTGGTAAAACCAATGGAATAATTTCATCTATTATCCTGTGATTTTTTCATTCAATCTTTATTATTTATTGATTATTATTATAATTTCCATGAACTCACACTCCCAGATCCTGTTCAAGAATATAATATAGTCATTTTTAGATTTGACATTAAAAATTTTTACCCAATTTTAACCCTTCAAAACATTTAATAGAAAAATGAATAAAATATCACTTAAATAATAAATGATCTTTTAGGTTTTGTTTTTTAGTTTATTAGTACAAAATTCTCCATAATGACATAAATACTTAAATTAAGGGCTCATAAAATATATATTGTGTCAAACTATGTTGTTCTTGTATAGTAAATGTATTAGTAATAACATAATAAAATACATTATTCATAATTTGGGGAAATAAAAGTCTTATACGTGTGAGTTTAAATGATTTATAAGGGGAAACATAATCATTAACACATGAATTTTATCCTTATTTATAATATGATTATAATGATGTGATGACATAATAAAAATACATGATCATAATATAATATAATTTACACGCACAGAAATTTGATTCATAAAATACTAGACATCGAATGAATATTTGGCATTATCCATTAGAAATATATGTCAACAATATTGATCAATGTGACAATAATACTTCAGTAATGGATCCATTATAACATTATGTAATCATAACTAAATCATCTTGGTAAATTGGAATTTAATTTTCATATCACTCATAAAATCAATATTATTTATGGAAAAAGATACCTAGTATATTTCAATAATCTCATTAGAGAAACCTCTAATTTGTTAACTCTATCCCATATCCCAATGTATTGTATAGGTATATCAATATGACCCATCTCCATGAGCTATATCGTTACCACCAATCATCATAAACAATTATAATGAACAATAACATAAACATAATGTGTGAAATTTTTCATTTTTCAATATTATAATAATAATTTTTTCTTTCATAGAATAATTTATCCATGGAAAAGAAATGGGTTCCAAGAAAATATCTTTGAAATAGTTATAATCAATAAAAATTAAATATTCTAATGGTATCATTAAAACATTTCCCCATTATATAATATGTAACCTCAAGTGTTGTTTTTATCAATTAATATACCATAAAATGGTCATTAATAATATTATTGAGGAAAATAACTGTTCAATTTTTAAAATAACTTTAAAAACAATAATCAAAAAAAGTTTTGAAAATAATTTTCTTTTAAAAATATGTTTTCAAACATATAAAATAATAATAATGTAAATTTTTTTAATAATGATTGTAAAAACAACAAATGTCATAATCATTAAAAATAAACATTCTTTTCAAATTTTTTAAAGAGAGTCAAAAGATAGTCATGTGAAAAAAAGATATTTACAACTAAAATATATTAAAATAATTTTATAGATCAAGTAAAATAAAATTCGGAATTAATTTATGTATAAGAAATAATAATCATGAAAAACATTTTGAAAATATTCACATGTAAAAGAAATATTCCTAATCAAAATGAAGATACAAGATCAGTATCACAAAAAATAATCATTTTTTATGTTTCATTTATAAATAGAGTAGGAAATGGAGACTAAACATGTAAACCCCCATGATAACCACAGGAGAAGAGAATATATATGAATTTTCAATGTCATTTTTTATGTTCTCTATAAAAGTACCATTAATATAAAAAATCATGAAAAGAATAGAGATTATAATATAAATCCTTTAATCATTTGATAACATAAAAAATTAAAAAAAATTGAAATAAAGAATAATATATTGAAATATTAATCACATGATTAAAATTAATTAATATATAATAAATATCGGGTATTAATTACAACATACAAGAAAATGATAGTCCACAAAATGAAACGTTTCTCCCAAAAAAGATATTGAGACGAAGAAAATCCTATCAATGATTGTAACATGCATGTGAAAATTATTCCATGAAGAAACTATATGAAAATAAATCAATTAAAAAATATTGGAAATATATTATTAAAATATATATATATATTTATTCATAGTCATGGAATAATAAATTTGGTGATATAGAATTATAACCTATGAATGGAAATTACATTAACAACCCCTTACCACTTGGTAACATTCATGTCAATTCCCCATCGGTAAAATAATTTTAATTGAAGTATAAAATACCGTTATTTTTTAGAGATTCATGATATAATACTGAATTTTTTTTAATATTCACCATAAATAATTATCTGTATAAAATTAAAAATTGATTTAACGAATGGGAATTGAGATAGAATCACTTTCCACTTGCTAACATTCATATAAAATCCACAGAGATAAAATAATTTTATATAAACCTAATTATAATATTGATAAAGAATAGTTCATGTTATAACATATAATATGTTGGTATATAAATCATAAAAATTAAATTAGATTCATAACAATAAAACACTATTCAATGTCATGAATTTGATAGAATATTTATTTGATTAATTTGAGACATGCTACGCATGACCTTAAATATCACCATAATAAACATATATAGATAACATATTTATTTTAGAACATTTTAAAGTTTTAATAATTTTTAATTAAAACATTTCTTTATTTATTATGACGAAATATTTAATTACTTTGTCAGTTAATTTCAATCAAGTGGTTTTGAGGATGTTCAATTCATAATTTCAAGATGGATTCAGTATGATGACCCCAGTCAAAGAGGGAATTAATCCATAAACTAGATAATAATAATAATTGAATAATTAAAATTTTTATATATTAATTATAATTTCAATACCATCCAAGTAATATGAATTTGAAAAATGATTAACGGTAAAAGTATGAAAACAGTAAGTCATATGTTCCCATGAGTAACGATTTTATTTTTTAAGGAGTGTCATGGATTGAACATAAGTATAATTTAAACTTTATATAATTATTTTCATATATTTCATACAACATTAAATGTTGAAATAAATATTTATATATAATACATGTGTTGATGTGATAAGTAATTAATTACATTAGTTTAGGGATGTGGTAATCCACATATACACATGAATGGCATTATTATTTTCCCATATATGGAAATTTAAAAAAATTGATGATGTATTATCATTCCATATAGAAATTATTTCATGAATAATATTTATTTATATATAATTTTATATATATTAAATGCATCATTATAAACATATTTAATAGGTGGTGATGGAAAAAAATTTAATCGGTTCAAACGGTGGTAGCCCATCATGCACGCAAAGGATGTTCTAATTTTCCATTTTATTAAAGAAGAAGAAAAATATGTGTTATTAAATTAATATGAGAAAAATTTCAATATATGGAATAATATGGTGTAATTATTTAATGATAATTTAAGAATAAATGATGAAGGATAATAACTAAAGAAAATTAAAATTCAAGGCTAGGAGATATACCTCTTATCTGAACATGAAATTTAGGTTTAAATATAATTACATACTAGGTTGATTATTATGTAAAAATGGATCATATTGTACATGTGGATTGATGTTATCATTTAGTTTGGTTAGATATTTATGTAATGAAAATGATCTTGAAATTTATATATGATTCCCGAGTGGTGTCAATTTTTAAGTGAGGGGAGGGGAACTTTTCAAAATATAAGAAATATTATAATGTAATATGTGTATAACTTATATAAAATGGATCTATAATTACAAAAATTCTAATATAATTTTAATTTTCTATTAATAAAATCATTAAATAAAATTTTATAGGTTTATATATCATTCTAAACCATATATTTTGGATTAAACCATCTACTGAATGTTTTTAACCTTAACCGATCTAACTTTTTCAATGTGAAAGCATTAAAAATTTGGATTAAAGATAAAAATTGGATCAAAATATAAAATAGATGAAATTTAAAAACATATCAAAACCTAATTTTCCTCTATAATTATTTTTTATTTTTTTTAAATAAATTAAACAATATATTTTTAGCTGAAAAATATTGTTAGAATTATTTTTGAGATATTCACAAAATTTGAATATGAAAACAACATGAAAATAATGTAATTCAAATATAATTAACTTAAATATAAAAAATATCATATTTTGACAAAATTTCCTAGAAAACAGTATAACATAATATAAATATTGTTTTGATGTTTAAAAAATAATTTAGTTTAATTTTCTACTACAAGCATAAAATCACTGTCCGCATAGCACACGAATTTAATGGAATTATTTCAAAACATTAAATGAAATATAAATTACAATAATCAATGTAATTAAATTATTATAAAAAAAATTTGTTCGATATTTTTAAATTGTTTTTATCTATAGGATTTTATAAAATATATATTTAAAACCAAGAGAATAATTTTTTACTTTTCTTTTCTTAAAATAATATATAACTGATTTTAAAATAAAAATGGAAATAAATTAACATAAAAAATAATATATGATGAAATTGGATTAAATTCAATCTTCTTATATATTAAATTAGTGTTTTGGGTCATTTTTTGTTCTTATAAAAATATTTTTAACCTTAACTACTCTATTTTCCCTTACAAAAATAAAAAATATATACATGAGTTACTATTAATAACAAGAACAAATAATAGATTCTGAATTTACAAAATTGAAACCATTTATTCTCAAAGTGGGATAAATTTTATCAAATTCACATTAGATAAGTGGCATAATTTTATTTAAAATTGATCCTGGAAAAAGTGATAAAAACAATTTTTTCAGAGAAATGCATCTTAAGTATAAAAATGTTTTTATACCAAATTAAAGAATAATTTTGATTCAAATAACCATTATTGTATGTTTTTCAATCAAAATTACGTAATTTAATTTTAAACACAATCTAAAACATATTTTTTACTTCACAAATAATTGAAAATATATGATGATTTTTAATAAAAAACCAATATTTTCTCAATTCATTGCTAAAAATAATTTATAAAATTATCTAAAATACAATCTAATATATTTTTTAAATTATATTTTTAATAAATTAGATAATTTTTTCTAATTAAATTTGTATTATTTTTAATTAATCTTGTAAATAAAATCATATAATTTAGGAAAACCAAATTTAGTTAGATTTAAAGCCTTATCCTTTTGACATAAAATTTACATATACTATTATAATGAATATAACTCTATAATATCTAATTAATGATTATTAATATGATACGAAAATAAAATAAATTAAAAATTCATGTGTTTTTAAGATTTATCGCTTTACAAATTGTGTTCTCATAATTTTATGTTTTACCTTATTGAAAGGGTTTTCAACATTTTCAAATTAATTATATAGAGTGGGGGATAAAAAAACATCAAAGGAAAATCATTTTAATATTTTTAAATATATTTCATGAATAACCACATTATAAAAAGTAGATAATAAAGCATCATTTTGATAATATGGATACTGAAATACAAAGGTCATATAAAATAATATGAATCTATGTTTTTAAAAAGTGGAACATTAGTTAGAAGTGAAAATATATACATTGAAGAAAAAGGTTAATGTTCAGATAATGATAGAGGGTGAGAGGAAAAATTGATCTATCAACCTAGACATTTTGTATAAATACTTTTACAAACATTAGATGATTGTTTTTTAGGTAATTTTGGGATATATTGAGGAAAAGTAAATATTGAGGTGATTCATTTATAGTGGTGGGTCATTCTAGTGTTAATTCAGTCTGGAAGTGAGTCATTTATGGAGGTAGGATATTCTAGAAATGAATTATTCTTGAAGTGTATCATTTTTGGTTGTTAGTTAGTTTGTTGGGGAATCATTAAGGGATAAATCATTCATTTAGTGAATAATTACAGTGGAGATACGTTGTAGTGGAAAGTGATTTTTATTGGCAGTTCATTTTAGTAGTGAGACAAACTAGCGGTGAGTTAATTTTAGCAAGTGGTTATTTAGGAAATGATACATTCTGACAGCGAGTCATTTCTAGGAGTATGTCAGACAAGTGGTGAGTCATTTTGGTGGTGACCCCATAGTGATGAATTCCATTCATTGAAATAAATTTTTTTTTCTAGGTTTTTAAAAATTTACATATTTTCCATTTTGAATTATTTTTTGGAAGAAATGAGTATAATTCGTTAATTAATGGGTTTTAAAGACTTTTAAATGGTGTAAATCCATATCATAAATTTCTTAAATTTCAAAATACCTTTTAAAAGATTAAAATAAATTTTTATGAGAATTTAGATTATTGGTAAATAAAACCAAATCAATTTATTTGATTTTTAAATCTAATATTCTAAATAGATTATTATTTCCTCTCTCCTTCTGCGATTTGATTCTCCTGAGAGGATTGGTTCTGAAAACTTTTTATAGTGGAGTTGAATACGCTATCCCCATTGATTTTTTGTGACATCTCTATAGGTAATTTCCATTTTTCATTCACAACCAATTTTGTTTTTCATCGATTTTGGGTGATGATTCTTTCATCAATGTTGGAAGTCCCTCGTTTCTTCTTTCTTTGTATCATTCTGTATGGTATACATATATTTTATCTATGAAATATAGTTACATATGGCTTAAATAAGATAAATAAATATTTAAAATGAAATAGAATAGTTTAATAAAAAAATTCATTCTTTTATATTTTTTTTAAAATGGTGATATTTAGTTTAACAAGGTTTTTTGTGTCACTAAATACTAAGGTTATCTGTATCCCCTATTTTTGTGGTTTTATTATATTTTGTGATTCCCATGTTTTTTGATTATTTTTAACCCATTATATTTTAATGGTAATCCATGTAAATTTATTTAATTAAATGGATCCTATAGGTTCAAATTTCATCTATTATAATTTCCTTAAATAATGAAGTGGAATTGAGTTAAATCATGTATGCATATTATCCAAAATGAAGTTCATTTATGTTGTAATTTTTTTATGTATACAGTTGTGTGTTGGGGTATGGATGTGTTCATTTGATGAATGGGTGGTTCCATTATTCTATTGTGTGTGGGTGAGTATATGTAATTTTCAGTGTGGTTGCGATGGTGGTGTTGGTGGTATAGTTGTGTTGTGAGTGTACAATGGTAGTGTTTGTACGGTTGAGCAATGTGGATATAATGTTGGTTGGTTAGGCTGTTTTCTTATGTATTAATTTATTTAAATTCATTTTAATAATATCAATGGTCATGTTTAAATGAATATTTTAGTGTAACTCTATATTGTTTAAAATTTTAATGGTTATTTAAGAAAAAATGGTCTTAAAATATGATAGAGAGTTTTTGTTTTAATTAAAATGGGTTTATAATATATAATAATGAATTTTGAATTAATTAAAAAATAGGATATAGATCATGAATTTGATTAGGGTTTTTGGGAATTTATAGGAATTAGAAAAGTGAGTAAATGTTATGAAATGTTTTGAACCTATGAGATGGGTATTGTGGGATGTGAAACTATATATATATAAATTTTATATTCCATGTTTTTCTATATTTTTCCCACGTATTTTTGGAAATATATGTCAACCCGAAAAGTTATTTGAGTGTTTTTCAAATCATCATGGTGCTTGGATAGATGCATATATCACAGCTCATCTGTGCTCCCTCTTATATACATCGTTGATATGAATGAGTTGTGATGAAAGAAGTCAAAATTTCTACTGTATACATTTTATGTGATGATATATGATTGCCCATATGTCTTCAGGTGAGGTGTGATATGATTTTTTTGGGGGGGTTTTGCATGGTATTATTAGGTAACAAGGTTGATTACCTTCATTTAAGGATACCCAACAACACAGTTTATGAGATGTTATGTTATATAATGGGCATGAGTTTTCAGGTTAGGTATGATGTGATCTGATGATATTGAGAAATGGTAGAGAGTGACAGTACATATTTCATCGATGTGTAAGGGCAGAAAATACGAAGAAAATATGTGTGTTTACCCAAACATCGATATGATTCATATTATATTATTATACATGGATGTACTATTCAGTGACCAGGCATTATTGAAGTTTTTGTTTTTTTAGTATACATGTATAAGTTCTATTTGGTTCTGATATTTTTCTTATAGGGGAATTAGTATGAACTTTTCTCACATGGATAAGAGACTATGGTTTTCCAACATATTATACCTGTATACTCACCCTGTATATATAAAACTATTTTTTTTGAAGTGGACTTATAGAAACATGTTTAACATTACTATCTTATAACTTTAGATATTTTCTATGTCACTACATTAGCTTTGTTTGTAGTTATTAACATTAGTGAAATTTATATGACCCAATTTTATTAACAAATTCATTGTGGGACGGTTTGGATTAATTTTATGTCATATCTTTGATTTTATTGTGGATCATTTCTCTTATCTTTCAATCCTATAAAATTATTGATGTTAATTCCTCCCATAAATGAGAGTTTAATATCCTTGGTTCTACTTTCCATCATGGGACCCACTGGAGGATGAAATTGAGGTTCATTATATCTAAATCCTCATTATAGTATTTATGGAAGGATAGGCTCATGAAAAAAAATGTATCAAAATAATTTGTAAAGATATAGGATGGATTTTTTAGTTATGCATATCAAGAATTTAATAGGTTGGTATTGAAATAATGTTATTTTACCTTAGTTCATGACATAGGTCATGGTTACCGGCTAGCACATGGGATTTTTACTCCCCCCATATCCAATGAATAAAATAAAAGAATATTTAATAACAAAGTTTTGTGGACATGTTTCTAGGGTATACACCTAATTGAGGGATACACATCATGAGTAGTTGTGTTCTTTTTTGAATTGGGATGTTTTGGGATGGTAAAAATTAATATTTTTTTTATCAAACTTATTGTTTGTAAAATTTCATAAAACCGAGATTCAAATGTCAATGTTTCTCTTTCAGATATCACCCCTAGTAAACATATATGTGTGGATCATCTAGTGGATGTTAGTAAGGCTTACTTAGTTGATTATTCGAGGGTTGATTTGGTTTATTTTGATGATCAGTGGTATAGAATGTTCAGATATTTTTTATTGAAATGTTTTCAGGAAGTATGTGGTAAGTGTATATAATGTGGAGATAAAGAGACATCTAGAGAAACTAGATATCACATTCAGTTTGATCTGGGGTCCATTATTTTGTTTGGTCCCCTTAAAATTTATTGAGATGCATGGAGCTCCATATTTATGGTGGAAGTTGGACCATAGTGAGCTAGAGGAGGAAATTGTTTCATGGGTTGAATTCTATAATTAGTTTTGGATGGTGATCCTTCCGTAGAACATAAATAATGTGAAGATTCATGAGCTACTCTCCCTTCATAAGGGGATTACATATATGTGGTATATTTTTATCAAGTTATCAAATCATCTACAATTTATTCTAGGTCTTTTCCTAGAAGAGGAGTCCCATGAGGGGCATCATAAAGAGGAACTCTTTCAATTGATCCAATATGAAGTTACCCCTTTAAAAATGATATCATAACTATATGATCAATAAAAGGTTGGTATAATTTATAGAATACAATCATTAAGAGGCTTACATAAATAGGAAATCATATAGGGGTCCTTAAAGATTATATTTTCTAGTGCAATGTCTCTAACGCTATGACCTTCAGGGATTCGACTAGAAGGTAGTAAACCTTAGCAATATTGACATATTTGGATAGTGGATTACATAATCTTGCTTGGGACATAATACAATCCTATTTCATTTCTATGGATCATGGATATTATTGGGATCAGTTCCAAGTGTCTATTCAATACATTTTTGGGAGAGGTGGGACGGTTCAACGCCACCCTCAGCAGCAGTTTCATGTGAGGATATTCCAGCAACTGGGGTATGAGTCTTATACTCAACCAATATAATATGTTGTAGGTTTGTGTCGACCATAGTATGTACCCCACCATCATAAACCTCAACTATTCATTGTTCATGGAGATAGGAATTATCAAAGATTATGAGGATCTTGGTATGTTCAGTTGCAGGCTGTTGAGGAAGAAACACGAGAGGGTCCAGAGATCATTTAATGTATTCTTAGTTTATCATGTAACCTTCCTTGTTTATTTTTTAATTAGTGATATTCACACTCTTTTGATTTACCTTATATATATTTTTTGTCTTTTTCTATACATATAGGATTCATGTTCCGTTTATGTTGAATATACCATTTAAAGTATATACAATATTTTTTGATTTTTGTTATGGATATTCCTTGGTTATGGGGAAACATCACCAATGCGTCAATATTGTCATACATATTTTGTAGATATATGACTTCATTCTTTAAATTGAATAGTTTTATTCAATGTTTTTTATTATATACTGCGTTCAATAGATAATTGTATTCACATATATAGATATATTGTGTGTGAATTTTTTGTGAGAGGAATTGTCAAGTGGGATGCCCTTATTTTATCCCCTTATTTCTATAGTGGATAAGATCTATTTGGTGTCAATTGACACATGGATAATGAAGGATCCAAAATTTTTCAATGATTTCATTCAATTTTACCTAATGAGGTTGTGACACCACTCTATTGATGTGTCATTGCATTTCAGATAGACATGTATTATGGTGTTACACCAATTAGGATATATCACCTTCAGAATGTGCCTTCAAAGTTACATGAGTTTTGTATTTAGATATATTATATTACATAGAAGGGTTTCATATCGCCCAGTGCTTCATAATGGGGTTCTCTAGTATTTCTTCTTATGAATCACGATGGTAGTCTAAGGTTTTGCAAAGATTATTAGATGTTGAACGAGGTGATGTTTAAGAATCACTATCCTATCTGAAGGATTGTTGAAATTTCTGACTAGCAGTGGGGATACATATTCTTATAAAAGAATTATATGGATTTTGGATATCACTATTTAAGGGTTATGGATACGAAATCCCAGGAAAAAGAATCATATTATGCCTTTGTAATATTGAGTTCACAATCATGTATTTAAGTGTCACTAATACAATAATTTTTTCATACGGGGTTCATGAACTCTGTGTTCAGGGAGTTCTTGGATTGGTTCATCATTGTATTCAACAATGACATAAAACTATAATCTAGGATATAGAGGGATCATGTCGATCATATGAGTGTAATTTTATAGGTTCTTTATTTCCACCATAACTCTAGAAGGTTTTATATGTCTATATTTTGACCATGGTACCTGCATTTCTAAAGGCATGTGATATCTCAGTAGGGTTGGTGGTGGAAACATTGATGTTAAAGGTAATTGTTTCATGAGAATCACCAATAAATGTGGAATAGTTTCATTTCTTTCATGGTCTCTCGGGATATTATCCGAGGTTTTTTCTAAATTTCTCTGGATTTGAATCCTCATTGATAGAATTATCCATGAAGGACCAAGATTTTGTGAAGAATGAACAGTACTATGTAGTGTTTGGTTACCTAAATAGAATGTTTCTTAGTTCATAAAAACTCCCTCTTCTTCAGAAGGGTGTGATGTTTTAGTACCCTTATGGTGAATACATCATAGTCATCGAATGTATCTTAATGAAACAAAATGATGTGATCTACTATGGGTCTATTTAGATAAACCCAAAAGAGTGAAACTATCTGAAACATGATATATAACTAGCATTAAATGTACTTCCACTAATGTTTTGGTGACATTGCCTCATTGGGGAGGGTTTTGTGGTCCTGAATGATTATAAGATATTAAAGAATGTATTTTCATAGTGTGATCTGAATTAGGACTAATGGAGGTGGATACTACTTATTCAGACATTCTATTTTAATTTTTTATGTACATTATGAAATGTGAATGTCATTTCCTATTATTTGATCAAAAATTCATAAAGGAAGTTTTTCAGGAGTCTGCATATGCTTGATAACAATATAGGAGTTGGCAGTCATGTACTTATATGTAATGGTGGTAGATTCTAGAGTTTGTTGGTTTTATATGATGATGTGGTCTCCTCTGATGTAGTAATAGGAGGAGTATTTGTGGGTAGACTCAAATGTATAGGTGATTCCAGATAATTTTGTCTATGGTGATTCTTAAAAGGTATTGTCATAGTATTATTATAACATGATGGTATTTTAGGGCCATAAGTTTTTTCTAGTATCGATGCATTAGGGATACGTTCAGGAGATTCATATCCCACTATTCTGGATACACCCAGGAGTTTCCAAAATTTATCATGGCATGAGGGAACTTTGTTGGAGGTCTAGGATGAAAAGGTATGTGATAGATTTTGTCACAGGGTGTCTAGTTATACAGTAGGTAAAATTTGAACAACTTGTTATTAGAGGTTTTTTGTAGCCCTTAGATGTTCTCGAGTGGAAATGGGATGTTTTTTTGGATTTATCACTAGTATTTCCCAATATCTTATAGGTTGGAATGATATCTTGGTAATTTTGAATCATCTTACAGAATCTTCTCACTTCCTAACAAAAAATTATTTGGTTACAATTGACGGTTTAGAAAAGCAATATGTGCATGATATTATGTAGATATATGGAGTCCCAATGCTAATATTCTCATATTGAGAATCACATTTTACCTAGAAGGTATATAGTGTATTGAAGGATTATTTTTTAAATCATTTGTGCCAAAAAATAACATTCCACCCTTGTATAGATGGGTAGATATAACTAACAATCCACGCACTGAAGGAAATTTTTTGGGCGTGTGTCTTGGAATTAGTATGATTGTTGAAAAAACACCTTCTATTTGTTTATTTTTCAATAATAACAACTATCAATAATCCATTATCATTGTCTTTTTTGGTAATTTCATTGGGAAACCATGTTATTCACCATTATTATGGGCATGGATTGGGAGTCAATAATTCTTAGACCCTATTGGGTGCAGATCCTGATAGGGAAGGTTTAATTACCAATGAAAAAAAAATTATTATACCGATCATAGGAGTATGACCTCGTAGTTCGAGGTTGTAGATTATTTGTTCATAAAGGTTTCCACTCATCGTGGAAAATAGACGTTTAGAAAATGGATTATGCTCTCACCCTAGTTTGTTTGGCCCTTTGATGCGTTAGAGCTTATTGGTGATGTGGATGATTGTTTGGCACTTCCAGTTTAACTAGAATAGTACTATGATGTCTTCCATGTGTCTCAAATATGTTAGTATCTTCATAAAGAATCCCATTTAATTTTATTTGGTGATTTGGATATCATGGATAAATTAAAATTCTTGGAGTAGTGAGTGGAGATCCAAGTTCATTAAGAGAAGGTGGTGTGTGGATGGAATATTACATTGTTTTGTGTGATATCGAAGCATGGTAGAATATAGGAGAGTACATTGGAGTATGATACATGGATGAGTTACCTGTAATAATTTTTTTGGGGTTTATCTTTTCCACATTTTTTATTGGGATTTGTTATTTGAACGCTGGTTTTTTACAAGATATGTTTTTACCCTTTATTTGATATTTGTTCTATGATTTTTTATATAGTTATGAATTAGAAAAAAGGGACGTCCTAATTTCAAATCACAATGTATAATGTGGGGATGTGACTAAACGAAAGGGGTGAGTTAGTGAAACCCAGAGTGAATTGTATCTTGAAATGGAGGATGGAATTCCCTTATTACAATGTTCAGGGAATTGTGGGTTTTTCAACTGTTGTGGGAGTTTTGGTTATCAGTTTTGGCTATTAGTGGAATATGAGATGTAATGTGATCCTTTAAATATATCTCAAGGAATGGTTTTTGGGACCTTTTGCCTCCTATATTTAATATTTATTTTAAATTCTAAAGGGTGGGAATAATAAGATATATTTTATAATGTTACTACATGGACCTTCAATCCAATTACTTTTTTAGAAGAAATTATGATTGATCTAATCAGGGGAATTAGTAGTTGTTTATAAGACCAACTGTGGTATAATAGAAATTATTAATTTCTATAGGTATGCAATTCAAGTGGAGATTCATTCATGTATTGATTCATTAAGGCGATGTTTCATTTTTTGTGAAATGTCATTTTGGTAGTGATTCAATCTGGTGGTGAATCATTCTTTTGGTGACACATATTAATAGTGATTTTTTCTGGTGGTGAGTCAATTATGGAGGTAGGTCATTTGGAAATTACTTATCTGGGGTTGAGTCACTATAACAATGATTAATTCTAGTGATGATTAAATATAGATGTGTATCATTTCTAGATATAGGTCATTCTTGTATTTATCCATTCTAGTGTAGAGTCATTCTGGGAGTGATTGGTTCTGGTGGTGACTCCCTGGTGGTGACTCTCTAGTTGTGCATGTGAACAATGTTTCAATTTCTTCTAATACTTATAGATTTTCCATTTGGAAATATTTTATGAAATAAAATTAGTTTAATTTATTAATTATAGTCTTTTTATGTTCTTTTAATTAAGGTTAATTTTGTTTTCAATTTAAAAAAATGTTTTAAGACATATAAATTTATTAAAAAATGTGTTTTTGATGTGATTTTCCACTAATGGTAAACAAAACCATATCAATTTCCACTAATTTTGGATCATATCCTTCTAAACCAATTATCCTTCTTTCGAACATTACATGCTTTCATTATCATGAGTTGAGATGTTCTGAATAAATTTTCCCACGAATTTGGGGAGTCATTTTTCCGTCATTTGTTCATGTTCTCCTAATAGAATGTTTCGTCCCATAAATGTACCCCTTGTTTTTAGTTCATAAATATTATATAATTATTATTTCATAAATGTTGGAATTCCTTCACTTCATCTTTCTATTTATCATGCTGGATGGGTTTCATTTCTGTCTCTTGGGAAGATAGTTTCATCTGACATAAAATATAAAATTATCTGGTTTGAATGAAATGGAAAGGTTCAAGGAATTGATTTTTATTTTTTTATAACTTTTTGATATTGTGATATTGAGTTTATCTATTTTTTTTATCAATTAATACCATGGATATTAGTATCCCATATTTTTTGTATTTTTTTATCAGTGGTAATTCACAAGAGGTTTGATTTTTGTGAATCCTTCATTATTAAATAGTAATACATGTATACTAATTTAATGAAAGGAATTACCCAAGATTAATGGATTTAATGATAATTAACATAAATAATGAAGTTGAATGGAATATAACCCTTTTGTTAAATCTATAAAATGATGTGTAATTTAATGTGATATGTTTATGGATATGGATGTGTGTTGTGTGTTGGCAATTATGATGTGGTACATGGGATGTGGAATTTGTGTGATGTGTGTATGGGTAGTGGATGTGAGATGTAGAGGGGCCAAAATGGTGGTGGTGGTATGGTTGTTCAATAAGGCTATAATGGTAGTGGTTTTGCGATTGTGAATTAGGGATATGATGGTGTTTGGTTATGATTGTTTCCCAGGTAGTAATGAAATTAAATTCCTGGAAATGATATCAATTTGAATGTTTAAATAAATTGCTTGATAAAGGGCCATGTACTATAAAGTTTCAATGTTTATATAAAAACAACTTGTATGAAATATGAACAAGGTTCCAGTTTTAATAGAAATTGGTTGAGAATAGATTATCTAAAAAAATTATTTAACAATAATATAAAAGTGGATCATGGATTTTTTAGGGGTTTTATGAATTTAAAGGCAGCTGAAAAGTGAGGGAAAGTTATGAGATGTTTTATGCCATGGTTAAAAACCATAATATTTGGATATTGAGTTGTGAACCTATATGTATGTACATTTTATATTACTTGTGATTTATATATGTGCCTCACCCACATCGAGCACCATGTGGAAAGATAAAAAATTATGATGTTTTCCCCCAACATCCCGGTAGGAGGACAGAATGCTGGCCACCTAATCTTCACCGATGAGAAGTCTTTTGTGGGGGCTTTTCGTGGTTGGGGTGGAATGTGTTTTATGTCCTTCACATTCAAAATTAAATACTACAATTGTTATATGATTTGATAGGATGTGATGGCAGTGTTCTCAGGAGTAATGTGACGTGATATGCTCTTTTTTAACAGTTGGGGTGCAATGATGTTTGTTTTTTTGTTTGATAATGGTATGTTAGTGGTAATGTGGTGAGGGGTATCATATCATCAATATGATTCATAATATATTATTATATTGGGATGCATTATTCTATGAGAGATCCTAGGTGAGGTTGGAGTTTTGGGTAGTATATATATATATATATATAGGTTTTTCATGGATGTATTTTTTTTCCACATGGGTGTGTTAGTATTGTGTTTTCCTATGTGCATGAGAAACATCAGTTCTATTACTCAGTATAATAGTATGATCTCCCTATATATATAAAACTATTTTCTGGTTTCCATGTTGTATTTCATGGTCATACATGACAACATATGCTTGGTCCTTTAGAAATTTGTTGTTTCATTGACATAACATTGTTTTTTGGTTTTTGTTTGGTAACTTTAACATATATCGGTTTATTTATACATTAATTGGTGGATGGATTGTCATTATTTTATATTATTTCATGGATTTTATTGTGGATGATTTATCTTATCTTTTTATCCTACATTATTTTGGAGCCTAATGCCTCCCATATATGATATTTGTACACCATCAGTGTTACTCAAAAACCGAGAGACTATTGGGGGTGGGAAATATGTGTTCTTATCTTCTTCTAATCATTGTTGATTCATATGAGGGACTTGGTTGTAAAAATTGACAAAAAAATTAATGTTAATGTTAAATTAAATGACCACATATCCAAAAATCAATGAGTTGTGGAAACCCCATCAATTCCACATTTATTTTGGTTAAAAAATAATAATTGTTTTTAAATTATTCTCCAATATTTAAGGAATTTAATAGCCATCCAGAATAAACAAATAAGTAAATAAATTTACATGACAACTAGTATTTCATCTTTTAGTAAATTTCCACAACATTTTCAACATTTTATTCGAAAATATATGGATATAGAAGAAAATATGATATGTTTTTAAAAAGGAATGGTAATATCCAAAATATATAATTTATTATATGAAGAAATAACACATTAATATCTTAAATAAATCAATAAAAGAAGTTTCTATTGAAGATAATTCCATAAAAAAGAAACTATATATCCCAAATAACTTCAAT
Source organism: Viscum album (assembly GCA_963277665.1). NCBI lineage: Eukaryota > Viridiplantae > Streptophyta > Magnoliopsida > Santalales > Viscaceae > Viscum > Viscum album. The sequence goes on from OY728148.1 coordinate 913,310,048, forward strand.
AACATCAACATGAAAAAAATAACCTCAAAGGTTCTCTCATAACATTCATCTTTCAAACCCAAAAAAATTAATACCATTTTTAAAAAATAATAATTCACGTTAAACCAAAAGAAACACCTATGAGTTAAATCTACTTTTAACAAATATAACATCTCCCTAAAATTAGTTCTAGTGTTAAAAAATAATATTTTAAACCATTCCTCTCATTATAACTATTATAGCCACAAATCCCATCCCATACTTCTAGTGTTAAAACATAATATTTTTAATATTGGATTTGAGAAAGATAAACATTAAAATATTTTCACCCATTAATACATTTAACATCAAACATTAGTATTGGATAACACACATACCCATTGATATGTTATGTATCAAGTTTTATAAAATTAGGAAAAACACTATTATAAAAACATGGATTCAAAAAAAATGGTTCATAAAAATCTATATCATCACCAACATAGATTCTCACTCATACTAAAATTCATAGAAATATCATTTTAAAAACATTTTTTCACAATCCGAGGAAGGAAAAACATAATAAGGGTGAGCTCAAAATCTCCGTAATGTAAACATATGCATTAATAATTAAATGATATTATTGAGCATAAGATTATCATAAGGGTATTATAACATAATTAACATGAATGGGAATAAAAAAATAGAATCAATTACCACAAAAACATTGATCACAAAACATAAAAAATTGAATTAATCATTAACATAATAAAAGAGTCCCATAATTTTAAATTCATGAATCATTTGTATAAACCCGATAAGTAAACAATCAAATAGAAAATGATTTAAGAATAAGTAAATTGTCATGGTTTCATGGAATAACATTTTTATATTGCTCTTACAATCACTCCAACAAATATAATGACCTATATGATAAATTTAAATAATCTATTTGGGGAAACAAATAAGAAATTAACATTGTTTCATTTATTAATTCACAAAATATTTATATCGGACTCACCTATAATCATGATATATATTGGTCCCACCCAACATCATAAACAATGGAAATAAAACATTAAATAATCATTAAATATAAAAGCTTGTTTATCTCCATATAACCATAACCATTGTTCTTTCACATAATTTATCGGTGTAAAAGAAACATGTTCAATGATAATATCTTCGAAATAATATTAATCTATACCGAAAATGAATTTTATGGTATCATTAAAACATATACAAATGGAGTATATATAACATTAATGGTTGCTATCAATGATGAATAAAAATTTTAAAAAAAATTTATAAATAGAATGCTATAGTAAAATACCCTTTCAACATAGAAAAAAATATTTTAAAGTATAGAAATACAAAAAATATCATGGAAATGATTTTTGTTTTAAATTACCATTAAAATATATAATATAACAATAAAAGAATATAACGGTAATGGTTATATGAAATTTTTTTCATTTCGTAAATGTTAAAAATAAACATTCATTTAAAACATTTGTAAATATAATAAAAAGTGTCCTGTAAAAAACCATTTTGAAATTTACCTTGAAGGTAATTTAAAATAAGGTCAATGGTCATTTATAATGAAATTTTAAATAATTTATGGTCTTAAAATAACATTAATAAAATGAATTTTTAAAATATATATATTTAATAGAAATTTTCCTAATATAAAATAATATTTAAGATAAGTGTCACTTATAAACTACTTCCTTGTTTTTTATTTATTAAAAATATAAAATTTTAAAATATTCATGTATCCCATGTTCATAAATAAAAGAGAATAAAATTTATTCCGTTCAATTATATAAGAACATATGATATACCTCAAGGATGAATGGATGTAAACAATTCATAAAATAAATGATATTGTAACATAAAGACTTTATCTCTTCGGAATGATTCAATATAAAAATATATTAAAAGATAAAATATATTAAATATATTTAAATTACAATATTAAATTTATTAGTATTTAAAAATTAAATCATGGTGTATTATTTACACTATAAAAAGAAAACAAGGCACATGTCCAAATAAAATTATATTGATACATAGAAAACACATGTAAATATAACACCTTTTGAAGTGATTATTAATATATGATGTAATTTTGTGTAGATAAGTAAATACAAATAAAAAATATTAAATTCATAATAAAACCATGTATAGATAAATTCACACATTATCATGGCATAAATAAGTTAATGATGTAATGAATAACATAATTAATGGAAACTGAGTTAATAACCCTCTTACCATATAGAAGCATTCATGTCTAATACCCTTGGATTTTAAATTTTTAATTAAAACATAAAATATTATGAAAAATAATGGAATAATTATATAACATTTAAAATTTTGGTATATACACTATATAAAAATGTATAAATATAAAAAAATCCTTGATGAAGGGAAATTGAGATGATATCACATGCCACTTAGTAACATTAATGTCAAATCCCCCTAGATTAAATAATTAAAATTACAAAAAAGGCTAATAAATTAGAAATAATAATGATATAACATTTAAATGTAATTATATACACCAAAAAAATTATAATTGGTGTAGATCAATAAATCTTTTTTAAATGAAGTATAATTAAGAAAAAATCCCTTACATCGAGTCCTAACACTCTATTAATGTCATTTAATATGTATATAATACATTTATATCATTTATTTAGTTTTTTAAAAAAAACTAGTGTATTATTAAATAATAATTAAACCATTTTTTCAGTTATTTCTATTAGATATTTATTTAGTTAATCAGTTATGTCGATGTTGTGTGTGTTGAATATGATTGAGTCGTAATTTTAAGATGAATTCAGTATGTTGACCATGGTAAATGGGATCATTATTCCAATATATAAAAAATAATATTTATGAAATTATGATAATCTAATAAATTATTTATTCTTTTAAAACGACCCAGGAAATATTTTTATGAAAAATTAATTTTTGTATTATATTTAAGATGGAAAGTCATACGTACGAGTGAGTAGTATTTTATTTTTTCAATGTGTGAGAATGATATAAGGTATTTACCATTTAATATTTATATAATGATTATTATTTAATAAATAAAATATTTTATCTTTAAATAAATATATATATACAATTGACGTGATAAGGTGACGAAAAACTAATCACATCACTTGGAGTAGTTGGAAATCCCTATCTATGCATGAATGATGTTATAATTTTTCAACAGATCAAAATTTAATAAAATAGATAATATATTATCTTTAGAAATTATTAAAAATTAAATTAATTTCATTTATGTGAATTATATCCATAATTTTATCCTTTTGATAGTTTCAATGATGTAAAATTAATTACATAGGATAGTGAGTCAATAATTAGACATACAAACAAACAATGCATTCATTATAAATTTGATTAAAGAAGGAGATATCTATTAGATATTACATTAAAATAAAATTACCTAAATATTGGGAATATATTGTTAATATTATTTCATAATTTTTAAAAAATATGTTAAGGAGTTATAAGAATAAATAATATGAAAATTCTCAGTAAAGAACTATATAACTTCTTCAGATATCCACTTTAGGTATATACGTAAGCCTTCCATGTTTGGGTTTTAGGTCAAAATATAGAATATAGCATGTTGGTTTTAATGTTATAAAGATATTTGGCTAGGTATTCTCTGAAACAAAAGACACATTATGTGAATGAACAAGAGGATAAAGGGTGTGTTATTATAAGTAATTAGAGGGGTATGTTTGGACATACATAAACAAAATTAATAAAATAGGGACTAACTCATGTAAAATGATTCCAAAATTACATGGATTCTAATATAAGGTGGAAATGGTATAAATATAATCAAACAATGGAATTTTTATCGTATTATGTATCATTTTCAACAATATATATTTCATTAACCATACAATTAACCATTTCTAACCTTAACCATGGCAATAAAAATTTCAGTATTAAAGTATTAATAATTTACATCTAAGTTCTAAATTGGATCATAAAAAAATTTGATGAAATTTAAAATAAATTAACACTATACTTGTCCTCTAAAATTTTTTATATGATTTTAAAATATTTAACAAAATATTTTTAACATAAAATTAAATCAGTGTCATTTTATGAACTGTTCATATAATTTTACATTGAAAAAAGCATAACAAAAATTGAATTATAATATCTTAAATTTCATCCCCAAAAATAAATTATTATTAACTTTATAAGTAATGTGGCACAATAAGTCATCAAAAAAATATTACTTTTGATGTTTTTTAATATTACGTTATTTTTTATTACTTATAATGTCATTATGTCGGCATTGTGTAAGCATTTATAAAAATTATTTCCTCAATAAAATTAAAAGTAAATTTTCTTAATAAAAACACCATATTTCTCAAAATAAAATTTAATATTTGATAGAATTTAATTTTTGTCACAATATGGAAATCTAATATTAATGTAAAATCTAGAGAGTCACATTTTATAATTATCTTTACTCGAAATAAAAATTAAATAATTTCCAAGGAAAAATACCACCAAATTAAACTAAAATTGAATCAATTTTTAGAATGGTTAAATTATAATCATAATACATATTAGAGGATAGTACTAATTAATTTTTATTAATTATCATATTATTTTTTCCTTAATTAGACTTTTTATTTTTACTAATGTGACATATATTTAGTATTGTAAATATTAATAATGTTACATATAAACTAGGCTAATTTAATAAATTTGAATCTTTTTTTTATAAAATGGGATCAATTTTATCAAATTAAATAAAAATATTTAATGGAATTTAATTTAATATAATCCTAGAAAAATGTAATAAAAACATTTTTTAAAAAAATTCTTTTAATTATAAGAATGTTTTCATTCCAAAAACCCCATATAATTTGCGTTCCACTAGAATTTATATGATTATTTTATAATAAAAAGTAACATGTTAAAATTTAAAAATAATAAAAAATAAAATGTTACTTTTTAAATAATTTAAAAGAAGATACTTTTCTCAATAAAAATGATTAATTTTCATTATTCATTGATAAATAAAAAGAAAATAAAATGAACAAAAAATTCAACCTAAGATGATTTAGACATTATGATTTCATAAATGATGTTAATTTCTATAAATTAAAATCCCATAATTTCAAAATAAATCTTTAAAATAAAACCATAAATTAAATGAAAACCCAATTGGGTATGATATAAATCATTTTCCTTTTAGTTAAAAATTTAAGAGATATTTTTATATTGAATATAACTCTATAAAATATATTAATGAACAATAACATGAAATGAGAAATATTTATCTTAATATTACCTGGGATGTAACAATTATAATTTTGTCATGGTGTAGTATTTTTTAGTATTATATTAGTAATATAATTAATCTATTATTCAAAATTCTAATGGATATTGATGGTTCATTACTAAACCCATGTAATGTTCCACATTCTCACATATTTTTTTTAAATAAATGATTTTACATAGATTATTTAAAAACATTCATTAAATATGATATTTCATGTCAGTTATTGTAAAATCAGAGTGAAAATGTAATTTTAATTTTTTTAATAGCATTTATCAAATATATTTTTCCCATAATTTATTTCTGAAAATAAATTATGAAAATTATATGAAAATTATATGAAAATTAAATTTAAACAATAGAAAAAAATTTAAATATTTTTAACTTATATTTTATTATTGAAATTAAAAATATATTTTTCGATTCACTAAATTGACTTCATCTCAAATATATAGGTTAAAATCATAAAAAAACTGATGTAAAAACATTTTAATACTACCGGTATGAATGTTTGTCCCTTGGTGGGGATTTATTATTTTTGATTTTGGGTTGTTCATTTGTTTATGTGGTGGTCAATTTTGATGCATTAAAATCATGGCAAATGTGGATATGGTTATAAATTTGAATGGCAGTGTGGTTCATTAAGCTAAATGATGAAGTGTTTCCCAAATTGTATGGGGGTTGTTGGTATCAGATTCATCATTTGTAATTATTTTCTTATTATTTTATGTGGTTATATTTTATATTTTCATATTATAAATAGAATATGATTGATAATGATGAACGTTTCAATGAATATATGAATTAATAGATGGAGTTTTTTTCTATAAATGAGTTGTTATTGAATGAAATAAATTGGTAAACTCTAGAATAAATGTATTAAAGTAGTTATTGAGTATTTTTTTATCAAATATAGAAATGGATGGATTTATTAATTAAAGTGGATAGTAATGTTATTTCATAAATAAGAAAAATAATGTTAATAAAAAAATTTGCCTCGATTTGTGGCTATTTTTTTAAAATAAACGGGTTAGATTGTTATATTTTAATTTGGAGTGATGGAATCATAATGTTGATATATTATGGTGTTCATGATAAATGTAACATTTTAGATTTGGTTAATACTATATAGGTTAAAATTGTGTTTTTTAATCTTATACATCTGATTTTGTTGGGATTTCAAATGTCACCTTCATGTCAAATAATATTACCTACCCCAAATATTTTTTGACTCACTCTATTTTACCCAATCTTCATGATGGAGACTGAATGGATGAAATGATACCCCCTACTACATATATCTACTTTTATGCTCTAGAATAGGATGTGATGCTTGAGGTTATGTTTGACCACATGTCTATTAGTGTATTAATGTGAAATATGGAGTTTAATAAGGAATAAACTATGATTAGATGACATATGATGCATGTTTTGAAATAATTGATGGAGGTTATGGGGATTATAGTTATCATATTCTTGATATCGTACTTGACATATATGTTATCATGTTTTAATTAATATTGATAGGTTGTGGAATTATGGTGTCATATATTAGAGTATATATGATGAATATTATTATGATGATGATGTTGTTGTTGTGTTGTGTTGTATGATCATATGCAATGAAATATGATATGACGAGTTATTTTTGAGGAAATTTTTGGGTCACTAACACATTTCTCATTAGGGTGTGAGAGAAATAAATCAATGGGGATATTTTCATGGGGTGATTTATATTTTTTTACATTATTTTATTTTACATGAATGGGATATTTATTAAAAAGGACATGGTATGGTCGGTTGAAAGAGAACCTAGTCATTTCTTGTTTGTTCCAAAATATTTTCCAAATATCATTAGTATTTTTATTCTATATTTGTAATTTATTATTTTTGTATGATCTTATAGAACTTAAATTCTTGATTATGAAAATATTTCTAAATTGGATTCTTATGCTTTCATAGAATGTCAATGATCAATTTGTAATTCACTATCACATAACATGGATCTATGGTTTTACTTTCCCTCCAAGAGTTTTTTGTGTATTTTATTATGGAGACTTGTATCTGATTAACATTTCCATAAATCATGATTATTTTTGGGAAGTGATTTTATTTTAAATTACTAAATTTAAAGGGGGTTTACTTATATTATTATTATGATTGATGATGCTAATAACAGGTATAATAACTTCTTCTACACATAGTTATTGTCAGTAACCTAGGGCCTATACGAGGCTAACCATGAAAGCCATTATTACGTTCAATACATTCCAAAAAAACAATCTATGCGCTCAATTTTATATGATTTTCAGAAATAAAAACATCACACTTATTTATATATACCATTTGTGATGAAAAAACCTAATATCAATATATTTTTCATGAATATTCAGTACATCACACTATTATGTAAAAAAATAACAAAACGAAAAATGTTTACTTTATTTTGTGATTATAAAGGATCTTATTATTTTTCAACAATTCATTAAAATTTATCATAAATAGCCTTCTCAAATTATATCCTTTTAGAAACAGCATAAAAAATATTATTCTTCTTACCCCCGGTAATGTAATCATTGGAATGGAGAGATATAAAACACTCGGTAAGGATAAACATAAGATATGAAAATTAATGATCAAAGTGGTAATAATATGAGTACGTCGGTATGATAACATAATCATGGTATATAATAATTTAATAATTGTATCATAAATAATGAAACATCGATTAAAAAAATAACGAATCTGGAAATAATGATTTTACCATAACATAATAAATGATGAAAACAAAATGTGGAATAATGATATGGTTATCATGATCCCAGGAAAATGACATAGTCATGTTGTGAAATAATATTCATATATTATTATTAATATTATATACAAGTGAATAATGACCACTATTATTATTTTTAACAATTCAAAAATGACCAAACCTAAAATTAAGAACATTTTAACAAGGTCCATGATTAAGATTGAAATCATTTCAATAAATTCCATGATTAATATTTTGAACAATCTAATAAGGTATTAAACTAATTCATGATAATTAAAACATAACCCAATTCAATTAAATTGTATGGAAAATCCACCAGACATATTATGATATATATGAACTCACCTTACAATTAAATGAAAAAAATTCCAATTCCATCATAACATAATTAACATATGTGATAAAAATGTATTTATGGAAAACATCCCTAAAACATCATCATATTATCTCTAGATAAAAAATGTGTGTTGTGAAATTACATATTATCCCCAGTGATGCATACAAAAAATCAATGGTTGTGAACTTAGTTAAAAAACCATTATAATAACATTATAGAAATTATTGAAAAATGCGAAGAAGTATCATTTTATTTTGAAAATATTAATTTTTTAATAGAGAAAAAATCATAAAAAAATGATATTGATGTTAAATTTTATATCAATGAATACATGAAGAGGAAGAAAAATTAATATTAAAAATTATGAATTCTTATAAATGTTTTATTGAAAAAACATTAAAAATGTTATTCTTTTCAAATAATTAAAAAATACGAAAATGAATTAGGCACAAAATGTTATGAATATTCCCTTCAAAAATAATTTAATGATAAAAATATAGTGGAATTTGACATTAAAAATAATTAATGTTCATGGAATTATATTTTGAATGAAATATAATGAATATTGACATGGGAAACAAGCAATTAGAAACTATGAAAATTATTCTTTACATCACATATTTATTGAGATTGGAAACCATCAATGAATAATATATTTACATAAATATATAAATAAATATAATAGAAATATTAAATAAATGATATAATAATGATATAAAAGAATAAATAAAAAATTAAAAATCATAGTTACATTAGAATTCTTATGATTAAATGAAATAGAATTGAGTCAAAAAACTATTATGGATTTTTTAACTATTGATTCAAAAAAATATATTGTATAAATCATTAAATGAAATATTATCTATTATAATAAATATATATTCAAAATATAAAATGTATTAAAGGAGAAATTTATATCATATAAATTAATATTGGTGCATTATAAGAATCATTTCTTGAATAATAAAATATGAGATGAAAACTCATTATTATGATCTTTGAATATGCTAATTCATATTATATCTAAATAACATGGATAAAGAAAATATAAAAATTATAAATGAATTAAAAATTTCAACAAATTTTTAGATATAGATTGGGTTGGATATGAAATGAAAATAGAAAACGACATGTGTTATCAATCAATTGTAATGAGTCCCATTTTTTTGAAAAATCATGATGAAATTTATATAAATTTTTAGTGTTTAAGGGTAATGAATGATATTTTAAAATGGTAGGAACAAAATAAATAGAAAATAAATTATATTATATACATTTAATGATCCCAACAATAAATAATATAATGTACTTTTATTTTTAGATAATTTATAATTTAACTTATAACGTTATGTACCCTTTTAAAGCATATTAGGATCATATTTAATAATTTAACATTATGAAATATAAATAACATTGGATTAAAGCATAATAAATATAAATAATTTTACAATTATTGAAGTTATAATAAAAAAACATGAATTAATCATCTTCATCTAATTATTATCACACTAAATATTGTAATGTTAATAATTTTTTTCATTTCTCATTTTTGCTTAGGTACTGCATCAATGTTTCGTAATTGTTTTCCTTAATTATCATATTATTAGAATTTTAAAAAAATATATATTTTAACATAAATAAAATTTATTTTAAAACATTATTTTCAGATAATATATTTCAAAAATGAACATTTTCTCTCATATTTATCCAAAAAAAAATTTAAAATAATACTTTTACTATTCTCAACTTATGGAAGCACTAGGTTCGCATTAGGAAAATTAGATTTTTTTAATCTAATACTCATAAATATATGTAAATGAAATTTAAAAATAATATATTATATATATTTAATTTAATAAGTCACATAGGCTTTCCAACTCATGTCATAAAGTGATTAATAATGACAAACCTTATATCACGCATACACAGAGTTAACACTAATTAATGTTGTTATACTTATCACAACATAAAAACAAAAATATATCATAATTTTATAATTATTTATGGTATTTAGATAATTCTATAATGTAACATAATTTTAATATGCTAAAAAAAATTTATGTCAGATTTATATCATAATGGTGACATAAATGATACAATAATTTTCAAAACGCTATTTTATAACCATTCACAAAAATGAAGTATTATAGAAAAACCCAAAAATATCACCAAGGCAAATTTTTAAATGATGAATAAAAATGGAAGTAATTTAAATTGAAATAAATTTATTGGATTTAGATAATTAACTTTAAAATAAATCATATTATATATAATAAAAACATTGTTTTTAAAATAAAACAGATTCCTTTTTCCTGGTATAAAGAAATTTTAACTTTAATCTATTTATATATTCTTGAATATTTATATATTATTACAATTAATTACAATACATGAATAATTTTTATTTAAATAATTATTAAAATTGTACAATTTATGAAAAAAAATCATTAAAATTATTTATAATTTCAAAAATTAATTCCTCTCATTTTAACAATTCTATATTCATTTATTTTTTTATTGGTAAATTTTTTTAAAAATAAATATTTTATTTTTCAAATATAAATAATAATATACCATATTAACTAAATATCATTAATTAAAAACGGGTATTGGATTAATATAATTTCAATTTTATTCATTCCTTATAACATTTACTTTTACACTAGTGCAGAAATCGTTTTTTACGTCACCATTTTTTACGTCGGTTATATATAACCGACGTAACAATGCGGCGAGTAGATTTTTCACGTCGGTTATTTTAATAACCGACGTTACAAATCGCGCCTGTTGGTTTTTTCCATCGGTTATCAAATAACCGACGTAAAAAACCAATTCGTGGGCGGTTTTTTACGTCGGTTATTTTGTAACCGACGTAAAAACCCCGATATCGACGCATCTTTTACGTCGGTTATCAAATAACCGACGTAAAAAACCAAAGCGCGATGTGCTTTACGTCGGTTATTTTATAACCGACATAAAAAATCTCCGGGTGCTTTGGTTTTTTACGTCGGTTATTTGATAACCGAGGTAAAAAACGCGTAGATATCGGGTTTTTTTACGTCGGTTATTTGGAAACCAACGTAAAAAAACCCGATATCTATGCATTTTTTACATCGGTTATAAAATAACCGATGTAAAAAACCAAAGCACGAGAGCCTTTTTACGTCGCTTTTAAGATAACCGACGTAAAAAAGCTAAAAAATAGTTTATAACATCGGTTATATAATAACCGACGTTATAAAGCATTTAAAAAAATTAAAGCCCGTGTTCTGTCATTTACTATTTTTTCGATTGACAGTCGCCGGCTCGTCTCTCTCTCACGCGGTAAACCCTAATCGGCTCATCGATCTCCTGCATTACACTCATTTTGGATTCATTGTTTATCTTCTTCACTGCTCTCGGATCTATCATCTCAACTCGCGACATTCAAGTAAGCCTTCCACAAATTTATTTGGTTCGTTTTTGTTTCGATTCTTGATGTTCTTTTCGTTCATTTTTGAATCTCGTGGAATTTTTTTATTGCAAATGGTTATTATGTTCATTCAACTCGCAACATTCAACTCGCAAATGATTATTAAAACATTGTGGATTAGCTTCAAAAAAATCTGAAAAATAATGGGTGGTACTGTAACGTTCCATTCTTCCAGCAACATTATTATTTCTTACTTAGCTGGAATGTATCTTTCTGGATGAAAATTGGTAGTACTTATTTTCTTAAAATCATATTTTCAATATAATTGTCCAGAAAATTATTTTCATGAATGAAATTGGACCAGGTACAATCGGTAATACCTATCCTTAAAATTTCATTCAACATTCTTACATCATAATATTTTTGTAAAAAATTATAATTTTTAGAACTCCTAGATCAGAAAACCATCATCTGTATTCATCTGCATTCACAAAAATATCAATTCATACCTATTACAATCAAATATTTCATTCTGGACTCATGGTAAGTCGGATAATACATTTCTTCTTTCAGTCATCTCCTAAAAATGATGGACCTTTTCATGCAAAGTGTATCTGATTTCTTGAATACGATGGTATGTCCGATTTTCAACAAAACCAAGTGAGGTGATTTCTTTTATTATTAATAATTCATTAAAAAATTATAATACCTAAATATTATTATCATCCTTTTCAGATTTTTCATTATAAAAAAGTTAAAGGGTACTTTCTTTTCATTCTCAAGTTAAATTATATTTTTTATAAAGGAGTTTTCAATCTAGGTAGAAATAATTTAATGATAATTAGATTGAATTAGGTATATTATCTTATCTTACCATCCAAACACATTTTTATGTATTAATAATTATTATGTTTTGTAAAAACAATTATGACCCCCATTTCAGTTTTGTTAGTTAATTGATCTACGAATGTGTTATAAATGATTTGATGATCACGATTCACCCATATATATGGTTAGTCATTATGTGACATTTGGGTCCATAATATCCTTCTAATGCATTCGACAATTCATTATATAACATAGATCAATATGGGATACCGATGGTTATACCATGTCCAATGTGTTATGTGATGTTCCGGGTAAGAAATATTATAATAAATTATAGGAAAGCTGATTAACATATCCCAATATGAGGTGAATGAAACTATGTTTTCCCTTGACATATGTTATGACTTATATGATTATGTTTGTGCCACACTCTTATGTTATTCCACATACCAATTTTGTGATCGTGTGAATAAGGTTTTTTAAATCATGTTCCCACTATCATATAAATCATGTCTTATGATATGATAAAATTGTTATACTTGGAATCAGGTTTTATGATCTATGATTATATAGAACTGTTTCACTTATCTTTTTGATCATGTGCTTTGTGTATGCTCTTATACCCCCATGGATATCTTTTTATGAGATTAGATATTATATTTATATATATCATGTTTACCCATAATGAGTATCATAAATCAAAACTTTTATTATTTTCATTCCCTAAGTTATAAAAATAAGTATTATATAGGATGATTCAAAAATTTAATCTGTGAGATGAGTTGATTTATGTGTGAAACCCAGGACAAAAACATATGTATTTTTTATTGGTATTACATATATATAGTTCGACATATACTTTTTTTTACATTACCATGATATTAACATTACCTTTTCTATAGAAATATTAATGACCTTAGATTATATATCGGATCAAAAGGATATAGTAATTCTAATATATAATTAGAATGATCAGATAATATGAAAATACTATTAAACCTAAAACAAATGGTCTATATTCATATTTTTAACATGACACTTACGATGTATAGCTATTTGGTGTTGGGTACTTATGAAAACTACTACTACTTTCAAGATTTGTTTTATATTTTAAATTGTTTTACATTCAAATTATGATTTTTTTCATATAAACAAGTTTTGTCTTATCTTAAAAATATATATTTTTTGTTGATATTTGTTATAGGTAATAATGAGTCAAAGTTGGATTACGGCACATCGAATGAGCAATGAATTTGAGGAAGGTGTTGATGCCTTTTTGGAATTTTCAAAACGAAATGTTCCAAGTAGTGGCATTTTTTTCTGTCCATGCCTGAAATGTTTGAATATGAAGAAGTTGAAAAGTAGAGAGATAAAAGATCATCTGATATGACATGGCTTTAATCCGAGTTACAGCCCTTGGATTTGGAATGGTGAAACTGGACGGAATGTCACTGATGATGATGATTCGCAAGATGGTAACTCCGATGGAATTGAAGAAATGATTCACGATATTGTAGCCGAACAAATTGAGATAGAACCGACAGTTGCACGTCTATATGGTGATGCTGAAAAACCATTATATCTCGTTTGTACAGATTTTACGGTTTTGTCGGCGGTGTTAAGATTGATTAACCTAAAGCATAATCATGGATGGAGTGACAGAAGTTTTACAGAGCTGCTACAATTGATGAAAGACATTCTTCCAAAAGATAACGATCTTCCAGATTCACATTACAATGCCAAGAAAATATTATGCCCGATGGGATTGGGATACAAGAAAATACATGCCTGTCCGAATGACTGCATTATATATAGGAAGGAATATGAATTTCTGTCAAAGTTTCCAAAATGCGGGACATCACGGTATAAGGTGAAAGAAAAATCAAAGGGTGATGTAGAGATTACAAAGCTCCCTTCAAAGGTATTTTGGTATCATCCTATAATTAATCGTTTCAAACGTTTATTTTCTAATTCACATGATGCAAAAAGGTTAAGATGGCATGCTGAAGAGCGGGTATGTGATGGAAAAATACGTCATCCAGCTGATTGTCAACAATGGAAGAAAATTGATGCGCAATATTCTACATTTGGAAATGAAATAATAAATCTCAGACTAGGGTTGGCACAGATGGAATGAATCCATACCGAACACTCAGTAGCACACATAGTTCATGGCCTGTTTTATTGGTAATTTACAACCTCTCTCCTGAAGTTTGTATGAAGCACAAATATGTCATGTTGAGTACAATGATCTCTGGTCCAAAGCAACCCGGTAATGATATTGATGTTTACTTTTCACCGTTGATTGATGATTTGAAACTGTTATGGGAAGATGGTATTAGGGTGTATGATTTTTAAAAAATGAAATATTTTCAACTGCATGCAGTGCTTCTGTTCACAATAAATGACTTCCCAGCATATGGAAATTTGTCTGGATAGAGTGTTAAAGGGCGTAAAGCATGTCCAATTTGCGAACAACAGACGTCCTATTGTCAATTGCATCGTGGGAGGAAAACAGTGTACATGGGTCATCGAAAGTTTTTTCCTATGGAACACCCATATAGAAGATTAAAAAGGCATTTAATGGCTCACAAGAATTTGATATTGCTCCAAAACCTTTATCCCATGATCTGTATTTTGAGAGGGTGAAAAACCTTGACGTGACATTGGGAAAGACACAGAAATCTGGTAATGATAGACATATTTGGAAGAAAAGGTCAATATTTTTTGAGCTACCATATTGGAGGTATCACGAAGTTAAACATAATATTGATGTCATGCACGTGGAGAATAATATCTGTGATTCTTTGAATGGAAAATTGTTAAAAAATTAAAGGAAAGACTAATGATGGGTTGAATGCATGATTAGACTTATATCAATGGGAATACGTTTGCAGTTAGCTCCCACTCCTAAAGGAAGACAAAAATTTCTTCCCCCGACTTGTCATACATTATCGAAGAGGGAGAAAATTAGCTTCTGTCAGTGTCTTCATGATACCAAAGTGCCTCAAGGTTATTCTTCTAATGTAAAAACTTTTGTCTCAATGAAGGACTTGATGTTGATAGGTATGAAATCACATGATTGTCACGTCATGAGGCAACAAATTCTACCAGTTGCATTGCGTGGAATATTGCCCATTCGTGTCAGAAAGACTATAATGAAGTTGTGTTATTTTTTCAATTCAATTTGTAACAAGGCGATTGATGTGAATGCTTTGAACATTTTGGAAAAGGATGCAATTTTAATACTTTGTCAATTGGAAATGTATTTTCCTCCAACTTTTTTTTGATATAATGGTGCATTTAATGATTCATCTGGTTCGAGAAATAAAGCTTTGTAGACCTGTAGATCTTCGTTGGATGTATCCTTTTGAAAGGTATATGAAAATATTAAAGGGGTATGTTAAAAATATATATCGACCTGAAGCCTCTATTATTGAAAATTATATTTCTTAGGAGGTAGCAGAGTTTTGTACGAGCAACTTGGCTGCGGCGCAACACAAAGGTTTGCCTCCATCTCGCCATGAACGAGTTAATAATGAGGGAAAGGGGATTCGCGGCTTGAAAGTCAAATCATTGTCAGCTGAACAGATAATGAAGATAGAATCATACATCTTGAAGAACATAGATGATTCTAAACCATATATCACATTGCACATTAATGAGTTGAAACAATGTCATCCAAAGAAGAAAGAAATGTGGATTTTGAATGAGCACAACAAAACTTTTTTGTGATGGATTAAAAAAACATTGCTTGGTAGATCAGATGTATCAGAGACATTAAAATGGATAGTGGGTGGTCCATGTTTAAATGTGATAACATGGTCTGGTTATGACATTAATGGTTATACATTTCATACAAAAGCTCAGGACAACAGAAGTGCAGTTCAGAATAGTGGTGTATTGGTGTTTGCAGAAGCAATGCATTTTTCGAGTGCTAAGGACAAAAACCCAATTTCTGCATCAAATGCATATCATGGAGTTATTAAAGACATATGGGAGGTTGATTACTTTAAAATTAAAGTTCCCGTTTTTAACTGTAAATGGATTAACGGTAACAACAGTGTCAGACACGATGAATTTGGAATGACACTTGTTAATCTGAATAGATTGGAAGACACAGCTGATTCTTTTATAATGGCAACACATGCAAAACAAATTTTTTATGTAGTAGATCAATCAGATATGCAGTGGGCTGTTGTTTTACAAGGGAAAAAAAATATGTTGGTGAGGATGAACTTGATGAATATGCTGATTTATGTGAGATCCCTACTTCAATGGAAATATTAACAGAACATAATGACGATCATGTTGAAGACGTAGTTTGTGCCATAAGGAACGATCATGACGAAGGAATTTGGGAAAACAATCCATCTGTACATTCCTAAAATTACAGGTAACATATGTTTATTTCTTGTTTACATTTAATTTTTCCATAAATGTTAGATATTGTAAGTTTTTTTATTTATTAAAACATGTTTTATTTTTTACATAAATGTTAGATATTGTAGGCTTGCCCACTGCCTGGTGACACCGGCCAACCGGTGGTCTCTGGTAGAAGCATTGCTTTCTGCCAGAGCCACCGGTCATCTGGTGTTAGCGCACTGGCCAGCCGGTATGGGCACCGGCCAACCGGTTCTTGCCCACCGGCCAACCGGTGGATGACCACCGGCCAGCCGGTATGGGCACCGGCCAACCGGTTCTTGCCCACCGGCCAGCCGGAGGGCCCAGGTTTACCATGTTTTCCATTTTTTACCATCTTGACCATCTTGACCATCTTGACCATCTTTTCCATCTTTACCATTGTTAAACATGCTTACCATATTACCAATGTTTACTATTATGTAACCTAGTACACTTTTCTATTTTCTGACTACAGTAGTATTAAAATATTTGAATTTGTATATTTTTGAACTGAAGTTTGTTTTTTTAATTTGAAGGATAATGAAAGATCATTCAGATGATCAACCACATGATTCTGGGGAGGAGCATATTGTTGGTCATACCTCTGGGGATGAACATTCACATGCTCCTATTACGACAAAGAGTTCAAAGGTTGGTAAACGTGGTTGCACACGTTTACCAAAATTATCACTTGCCCGTACGCAGGATCAGAGGATAGTAGTTGAGTTTGATGATGATGATATTCCTAGAGGTCCGAATGCCAAAGATTTTAAGAGTTTTGTTGCAACTCAGGCTAAGACCAAAGTAATCATTCTGTATGATGATTAGAGAGGTGTGGATAAAGCGATTATCGCTCAGTTGTGGGAGACGATTTTGGTAAGATCTTTTTTCATTGTTTGACCATTCTTTTAATGTTTCTGGTATATATAATATGTTTAACCTCTTTTTTATCAGATGACATTTGATATTCCTGACACTGGAAGAGTCAGGAAGAAATGCTTATCGTTGGCTGCCAGGAGATGGAGGGATTTCAAATCAACTCTCACATCTGATTTCATTTATGGTCATAGGAGTCATGACAATCCATGTCGTATATATCCTTTTATAGATGAAGACACATGGAGACAGTTTTTTGAAAGTAGAAAAAAGAGTCATTTCTGGTAAGGGCAATGTAAACTTTTATATACTTTCTTATATAAATGATTTTATTAATGTTTTGTTAATGACTTCTTATTCTTAAATTACATCAAACAAGGAAAGCTCATCAGGAGATCCAATCTAGAAATGTATAACCTCATAGTTTATCTCGGGGAGGGTATACATTATTGGAAGAAAAAATGATAGCGGAAAAATTTCAACAACTAAGAGCTGAGTCTTCAAGCTCTGGAGAGGTGGCCCATCCATCCCGTCCATCTAGACATGAAAAATGGAAGAGAGCTCGGAAGGGAAAAAAGGGCAATATCTTTCGGAAGAATGGAGAATCGTAGCTGAGAGGATTGTAAGATATCTATTTAATTTATTTAATTTAACCATTTTCTTCATATAAGTTTCAATCATTACAGAAATGTTCAATTAATTAATACATGACTCTTTTGAGGAGAAAAGTTCAGAGGGGACATTTACAGATACTGGGAGGGAAGATATTTTATTTGCAGCATTGGGAAGGCCCGAACATCCTGGTCGTGTAAGAGGATATCCGACAGGTGTATCGGTAAGAAAAGTGTTTCCACGTTCTTCAACTTCTAACATTGAGGGGGTTTATAAAAAAATAGAATCATTAGAGGCTGAAGTTCAAAATATTAATGCGACGATGGAAGACAAGATTAGAGATTCGGTGCAGTCTATGTTTGCAGAAATGAAAAGACAATTTCAGACTGCAGCTCCCACTCCTCCAACTCCCCCTGCAGACCCCATTATTTATCCTCCACCTCCGCCAGTAGCTCCCACTCCCCCACCTCAGCCTGCGGACCCCATTTTTTATCCTACTTCTCCGCCGCAGCTTCCTACATATTGCGAGTTGTATGTTGATGATTCTCAACATCATATAATAGCATACGGGTTGGTATATTGTATAGGAGATACAGTTCATCATCAACAATTAGAGGTAGAGAATCAGAGGGTCACTGTACAGGATATTATAGGTAGATCAGCTAGGGTGCCAATACCTACAGACGAGGTGGCGACAGTTGGAGAGAGTATCGGCCATTTTTTAGTTTGGCCATCCAGACTTCATCGACTCATTACCATAGAGGTATGAATGTTATATCTTTTATTTTATTTTTTTTATTAAAGTTGTTTTATCATTTGAAAACTACTATAATTCTCAATTTTTTTTCACAGGAATACTTCAAAGGTAAAGAAATACTGTATAGAAAACAACAAAGACAACATGCTATGACATCAGATACAAATTCCATTGGTCTTGACAGATTGTTAAGATATTCACATTTGTTGTTGGGTTTTTATGAGTTTCCAATGGAATCTCATGTTTGTGGACGTGAAATAACTGTGGGGATTACAAAATCTGATATCATGGAGCTTGTTACTGGAGATAAGTTGGGCATCAACGTGGTGCAAATTTTTTCCATGTAAGTCTTAACACCTTTTCCCTGCGTTATATTTATTAAAAATGTATACTTATATATGTTTTGTATTAGGTATCTTTATAAAATTTGTGAGAGGAATGAACTGACAGAAGTATATGGATTCATGGACCCGCAATTGATTTCCCCTGAAGCATGTGCATTGACTGAGGAACAAAGAATGGTTTATATTGCTGAAAGATTTGAAAAGAATATAATCCAACAATGTTGGATGATGCCTTTTTGTGAGAGGTATGAAACACATTTATCTCAAATAGTTAATTATCCTTTAACATAAAGATACAATAACATTAAATTTCCTTTTATCAGTAATCATTGGATGTTAGGGATTTTTTGCCCAAGGGAGAAAGCACTTTATTGGATATGCTCTGTTCATGGTGATGTGCGGGCAAGTTTTAAGAATATATTGGAAAAGTAAGTTTCAATTTCTCAATAGTTTTATATATTATAATAAATTTTAAATTTACCCCATTCGTATTATTTTCTAATAGTGCATGGGCCTACTTTAGAAAATATACAAAGAAATGAAATGCAAAGATCAAATATGTAAAGGCGAAGGTAAATTTCCATTTATAATTTTCACTTTTTGATTTATTACAAAAAAATAATATATTGAATTTACAGTCATTCAAAACAGAATTGTCATGAACAACAAGGCCTCATCGAATGCGGATATTATATGTTAAGATTTATGTGTGAAATAATAACAACTGGGACAGTTTTGAATTTTGACCTGGTATGATTTCCTCTTAAACTTTTCCATCATATTTCAATTTGATTTATTCATTATACACGTAAACTATCTTCTTTTTCATTTGTAGCTTTTTGATGACCCTCAACCCTATACTGCTGAAGACATCAAACACGTACAAGTGGAGTGGTAAAATTATTTTATAGGTTTGATTGAATTTTAGTTGTTTGTAATGTAAAATGTATGTTTGAATATTGTCGTTTTAATTGTCTATTTGGTAGTTTTTTAGGTTTGATTTAGTTTTTTTTGAAGTTGACAGTGTAAGTTTTGAATGTTATATAAGTGAATGTTTAATTTTGCTCTACTTCTTGTTTTGGTCTACTTTTGATGGTTCTTCTGGTATGGATTTGGGTCTGTGGGGGAGGGGTTCCTAGGGTGTGGGGGTGTGTTCAGTGGGGTTGGGGGTGTCCAGCGGTCTGGGAGGGGTGTCCGGTGGGGTGGGGGGACAGTCTTGGGGGATGGCAGGGATGTCCAGGGGTGTGGGAAGCTGGTCCAGGGGTGTGGGAGTGTTGTCCAGGGGTGGGGGGGTTGTCCAGGGGTGTGGTGGGGGCTGTCAAGTGGGGTGTGGGGGTGAGGAGGTGCTGTTCAGGCGGGTGGGGGGTTGTCGAGGGGTGTTTGGGGGTGTCCGGGGGTCGGGGGGCAGTCCAGGAGTGTGGTGGGGGATCCAATGGGGTGGGGGAGGGTTGTCCAAGGGGTATACATGAGGGTGGGAGCTCCAATGGGGTGGGGGAGGGCTCTCTAGGGGGTATACATGAGGGTGAGGGCTCCAACGGGGTGGGGGAGGGCTGTCCAGGGGGTATACATGAGGGTGAGGGCTCCAACGGGGTGGGGGAGGGCTGTCCATGGGGTATAAATGAGGGTGGATGCTGTCTAGTGGGTAAGTTTTATATGTTATCTATTTACATGCTTATTTTTGATGTACTTCTGTTTTTGTGGTATGATTTCTTGATTTATTTTCTGGTTGATTCTAGTGGAGAGAAGATCACTTCATTCTGTTTAAAAGAAATTGGGTTTATCACGTCTGTTATTTAATAACCGACGTGATAAAATGCCTCGAAAATAGTTTATCACGTCGGTTATTTAATAACTGACGTTATAAAAGGCCTGTAAAATATTTTATCACATCGGTTATTAAATAACCGATGTGATAAAAGGCCTGGAAAATGGTTTATCACGTCGGTTATTTAATAACCGACGTGATAAAAGGCCTGGACAATGGTTTATCACGTCATTTTTTTAATAACTGACGTGATAAAGGGCCTGGAGAATGGTTTAGCACGTCGGTTATTGAATAACGGACGTGCCAAACGGCCTGGACAAGGGTTTATCACGTCGGTTACTGACTAACCGACTTGATAAACCCCCTCCCACCGATTTATCACGTCGGTTAGCCAATAACCGACGTGATAAACCCCCCTCCCCCGGTTTTTCACGTCGGTTTTATATGAAACGACGTGATAAACCACGCTCAGCCCGGTTTATCACGTCGGTTCTTATAAAACGGACGTGATAAACCACCCTCACCCCAGTTTATCACGTCGGTTCTTCGATAACCGACATGATAAACCATTCTCCAGGCCTTTAATCAAGTCGGTTCTAAAATAACCGACGTGATAAACCATTCTCCAGGCCCTTTATCACGTCGGTTCTAAAATAACCGACCTGATAAACATCGATATTTTATGCTTTTTGACGTTGGTTTTTAAATAACCGACGTCAAAAACTTATTTATAACGTCACACGTATTAACGTCGGCTAGAAACCGACGTAAAAAATTAAAAATAACCGACGTAAAAAACATTTTCTGCACTAGTGTTATCTTCTATTTAATTATTCTAATATAACCTACTTATAATTGAAAGAAAGAAGTTTTATAGAAAGACACTATGACCTAAAACCATGAATGTCACATTATACCAACATAAATGAATTTATCCCATAAACTTATATTACTCATAAAATAAATGAGGGTATAAAAAATAAATAAGAGTAGGGAAATCGTTTCTATTGCAATATCAACAATTAGATCATGAGTAGGAATAGGAAATAACAATTTTATTCACAATTAAAATATATTTCTATATTCATTTAAATCATCTTAATATCCCAAAATATTTAAACCCCACTCAAATATAAACTAAATAACCCAAAAATATGACTACAAGATCTAGGGATAAATAAAAACATTATAACTATGATTTTATACCATGTTAGATGACCCCAACATAACACACATATATTTTTCCTCATTTTACCATAGTGTTAATTTTGTCTCCCTAATAAGAAGACAATACATTAAATCATATGTTATATTTATCTATATATTAACTACATGATCATATTATTTTATAAAATTCCTTCCAAATTTCTCACAAATAGTGAAATCACCTTATACCCTTTTATAGACATTATTCATTTTATTCTTCGTTATGACCCATCGAATGAAAACATTAGAAAAAAGTGAGAAAAAATGATCAGTGTTGGTTAATATAAAATTTAAAAAACAACTAAAATAAGTGATTATAAGATGATAATGTGTGTTTGAGAAAAAATTCATTGTGAATAAATAATACATGATTGAATCATATACAATAAATCTAAAATAAAAATCAGGAATTGTTGTAAAAATATTTTCTCATTACATATAAAACTAATAATAAAACTATAGAATCACCAAACAATAATCATGTACTATGGTGTACAACATATTCATGTTGTGTAATCATAAAAATAGGTAAATCATAATATTGTAAGAATATCAATATGGTCTACAGTCACAACTGAGAAAACTTCATTATGGTCCATGGTTAACATTGTGAACATTTCACAAATTTCCATTATTAACAATGTGAATATTTCAATAACATATATTCAAGACATTGTGAATATTTTAATAATTATAATTATTATCATTGTGAATGTTTCAATAAGTATAATGTAAATCTCATGATAGATATATATCACCAATTTTATAAGAGAGGTAATATAGATCTACTTCCCACATAATTATAAACCAAATGTTTTTCTGTTATAATAGAATGAAAAAATTTATAATTAATTTTTATTATAATTATCTAATTGGAAATAAATTGGATTCATGAATATATCCTCAATACAACAATATAATCTATCTTTATAATGAATGTGAATGGTATAAATAAAAAATTTCATTAATGACTCATTAGATACATTAAAAGAATTTTACAATGATGAAATACATTAAAATAAGATCACTAGAAATATTCATTAAAATCGGTAGAGATTTCATTTAATTTTTTAGGTTCTAGTTAAAAAATAAATAAATAGAAAAAATTTGAATAAAAACAAATTTCAAAAACCATGAAAATAAAGTGTAATTTTCATTAATAAAAATATTTATCAATTTAGGAAAAATCATTTCTATTGAAAGTAAATAAATAAAAATATTATTTTTATATTTTTTAAATTATTGAAAAAATCATCCTTTCGAAAAATGTTAAGAAGAATCCATTTTAGATATTATTAAAAAATTAAATAATAATATAAACTAATGTGAAAAAATTATTTATTTATAATTTAACATATTATTCAGTCAATATAATGACCATGGACCTAGAGGAAAAAGGGATAATAGTAAGTAAGATAACTATTCATAACAATTACTTATTTTTTTATATCTATCATATATGAAAATTATGATATAAATATTAAATTTTACTATAGTGAAAGATATACTAATATATATATATATATATAATTTATTTCAAATGTTTAAGAATGTTCATGTATGAATGTATATGGCCCATCAGAATGGATATTGAGTCAACATTACCCACAAATCTTTTTTTACATTTGATTAAAAATTCCTTTTTGAATAGAATATGAAATTGAATATTAAAAAATAATAAATAATTAAATAATGATATAGGGAATCAACATGTATGTATATATATCATATATATAAAGATATATGAATAATAGGAAATAAATCATCAAGAATAAATTATAGATAATTGATGGTTACCTTTATCTTCGAATAGGCACCTTTAGATGAGGTATGGACCATAAAAATCATGGAATTCTTAACTAGTAAATTACTCATAAATAAATAAATGGATTTTAGATTTGTATATGTGTATAAAATGAATGTAAAACCTAAAATGAGATGATTTTCTTAAATTATATAATGATTTCAATTTTATAAAAATATCCCGATGTTGTTTTCATAAATATAATGTCTTTACATGTAACACCCCGAGATTCCACGATACACCTCTCTTTCAATAATGCAATAGTTTGCATTGTACGCAAGTTCGAGTTCTAACACACCGTGACTAATCAATGTAGCAGTTACGAATAGTAATACCTTCTTTTTGAAATAATATATATTTTATATTTCAAACTGGACTTCATTTTTGGATTCGGAATATCAAAATTAGCCTATGTTGAATTTTTGGTATTTTTCTGAGAACTTCGAATTTTTTATGAATAGTGAAAAATACTTAAAAACAACTTTTTTAATCAAATTAATTTATAGTGATAAATTATACTATTGAGTGGTTTTAAATTATAATTATAATATATTTTTACCATTTTATGCAATGGTGGTCATTAGAATTAATTTCACTTTGAAATTGGACATAAACAATTGTCAATATTTTAATATATATTGTTTCTTGAAAACACGCTATTTGTTGTGACAGTGGGAATTAATTATAAAATTAATTAATGAAACTTATATTTTTGTAAATTTTTAAAATAGACATATTTTTTGAATTCGGAATATGAATTATAGCTTAAGGTGATATTTTGGCATTGTTCTGAAGAACTTCAATTTTTGATGAATAGTGAAACCACTAAGTGGTAGTTAAAAAACAAATTTTTCATTTAAATAAAACATTACCACTTCTGTGATTTGATTTTAAAAAATCCATCATACATGGTTTTAATTAGGAAGTGAAATTTGGTTCAATTAGATTAAAATATTTTTTGGTGAATAGTAACTTTTATGTTTAATTAATCGCGATTAAAGGTAATTAGTGAAATGTAAGGTAAAAATGGTATTATAACAATATGAAATGACCTTTAAAATTGTCCTACCCCTATTTGATGAGTCATAGCCGACCGAGGAAATCCATGGGTCAACTTGGGGACCCCATGGAGCCACTTGTTAGGAAAATGGGAATAAAAACTTTTTATTTAATGTTAAAATAAAAATGTCACAAACATGGGATGTTTTAATAAAAAAAAATTTAAATGGTGTTATACAATTCATATTTTTGACTATAAATATTCATTATAAATCCAAAAAGATTTCCGACATCATGATATTTTTTTTATAATTTTTAGACATTAAATAAATTAAATTATTTATGACACTATGATGATGCAATGATTACCTCATTAATTAACGATTTAAATAAAATGAAAAGATAATGTAAAATACAGGGCTTAAACTTTTCAAAAAAATATTGGATGAGTATATTTATAACCCTTGTCACCATAGCCTCGAAATATATCCTTGTGGGACCTTTAGAATCTTAAAAGAATTTCATAATAATGTAACATTTCAATCATTCCAAGAGTGCCTCTTCTCAATTCTTATAAAAGGCCCCCACCACTACCACCTTACTCACACCTTCAAAGACATCTGGATCGGACAACCTCTACCCAAATACTATCTCAACTTCCCTCCCTTACTCCTAGAAGCCTCAATTTGGTCATAAGTCTTCCCAAGGAAGCCTTTGGATCAAATCAAAAAGAGTTACCCAATTTTAATGGTAGTGTTTTCTCTTGTGTTCTTATGTTTTATTTTTCTTCTCCAACCCCCTAAACTCTTTTTATTCATTTCTTTTGTAACAAAACCAGAATACTCAATATATTAGTATGTTTTTATGATAAGTATTTGATTTACACTTACACACACCTTCGTCTAATGGTTAAACAACATATTGTTTCTGTGGATGGTGAATTTCTGTCTCACGAAACGATGATTGATCAACACTCATATAACATCTTCAAAGGTGGACATTATGAATTCACTATATTTATATATGATATATAATATGTTTATATTTTCCTTAAGATTATGTATTTTTCATTTATGGCATTCCTTTATGGCTTCAATTATAGGTAAACGTGATATTTTCATTTTAGGATGTGCGGACTACCGCCCCCTCAAAGTGATTTGAATCGTTAATGACATATTTGAGATCTATAAAGGATGTAGTAAATGGTATTATACATTATATTATACTGGAATTATATTCTACCTCTATATAATTATAACTTCACTCCATTTAATACGAAATAGAAATGAATGTAGCGTTCATGGGTACGTACGGCTTACCGTCTCCATGAACGGTGCATTTCATTCTTACCTCTAAATGTTATATAATATTATAAATGAATGTATATACTGGATATATATAATTTATATGATATATACATCATGAATATAAATATGGATATAATGGATATTTCACCACATGAACAACTTTTAATTATAAGAAGTTTAATTTTGACTCAAGTACCAAATATCGACAAAATGACCGTTACTAACTTATATAATTACATAATGTTCATAACATGTTAATAAGTGATATAAATGGAATAATGAACATTTAAAAGGTTATTATTCAAATAGAAATTAACTCTAGTTTATTATTCAGGAGGTTAAATAATGATCGAGTCAAGTCGGACACGAGGTAAGGGAACTTCATAACCCAATTTCTGTTCTTTAGGTTAATCTTCTACTTTCAAATTATGTCATGACATTATTATGTGCTATCATGTATTTGTAATTTCTTTATGTGTACTTATTTTGAATACACATAATAGATATATTTTATTTTAAAAATTGTCTTTGTAAGGAATTCGTCTCATTCTCCTTTCATTGAGGCATATTTGGTTTTATACACAGCATTCATTTATATGGTGTATAAGCCCCTCTGACTTTTACATTTATTCAAAAAGAAATATTTTTATACAAAGCATTTTTAAGAAATGAAAAAAGGAATGTTTTTTCTTATGTATGTGGCGACAACGACTTCTCCGCCTTCAAGACAATTATTTGAGCTTCGGCTTCCTCTACAAGCCATAATTGTTTTAAATGATTTCGAAAAAAGAGAGATATTTATCTCAAATATATGAAAATCTAGAAAAAATGTATATGTATTTAACACATGCTTAAAAATGTTTTCAGAAAACCTGACTCATGAGTGTGGTAGACAGGAAGGGATTGGCCGTGGACCCATCATGACCTGTAATTAGTCGAGCAATCTCAGAATTATTTATTTTGTTTTCAGAAGCTTGCATAATGTTTTTAGAAAAACATTGTATTATATTTGAGCAATTTTAAACGTATGTATGTTCTAAAAAAATTTCATCAGTATGTCTCATGAGAAAAACTACTGTCTTGGCACGAGGCCTTGACAAATTCTTATTTGTGGTCTTGGCACGAGGCCTTGGCTATGTGGTTATGATGGTATGGAATTATGCATTCCATCATTATGAATGTGGTTATTGATATTACATGTGTTTATTCGACCATTAGAATGTCCATGTGAATAAGTAAATGACATTATCTCATTTTACTTTTGCCATATTATGTTGAATTTCATGTTTAAAAGCCTTTTTTAGTTATACATTGCCTTAAATGTTTATGTTTATTTATGAATGATTCCACTATATTGTTATCCTTACTGAGTATCTGAGCTCAACCATTTCAATGTTTTAAAATTTTCCTGTATGTGAAGAAGTATTTTATGAATGACCTGCAGGGATAGTCAGAAGAAGATATGAGTGTGGACTATGAGGACTTTGTTATTGTAGTTTTTTACTTTATGATGTAATGTAATACTTATGAATGTGTCTAGTGTTTCCAAGGCTACTAAACTAATCAGTCATTCGAGACTTGATCTTTTGTGATCATGCCAATGTTAAGAAATAAGGCACTGACTCTGGGTATCTGAGGTCAGAGCGTTACAGCTGGTATCAGAGACAATTTATTACTAACCATAGAATCTAGATTTAGATAAACTCTAGTTAGATCACATAGCCCGAAGATAGAATTTGAGGGTTAGTATAGAAGAACTTCCTAAAATTTTGGTATTATAGAGATTTTGTGAGTTTTCTGAGCAATATATCCCTGCTGGATACGAGCAGGTAGAGGCGGCTCAGGCACAGATGTACCTAGGGGTAAAACCCAAAAACACCACTATGAGCTAGACTCGAATGGGAACTGGTGCACGACAACGGGCCTTGCTGCACTCTTGGTTACAACACTCCCGGGGGATATGCTTAGGATATTCCTCATTTTCTTTACAAATCATTATGAAGGGTTTATGAATATATACTTCTTCAAAGAAAACATTTTTATGATTATGGATTATATCCATAAATAGTTTAATTTATGTTGTTAAGTGTTTTTCAAATTTTTTATTATGTATTTCGATTCATAAACTAACCTAGTTTATCCCATTGTATAGAAATGTTGCCCAGTATAAGGAATGTGAAATCCATCAATATGTATGATCCAAAGAGTAAGAAGGATCACAACTTTCATGGTATTAAGACAACAGTTAGAAGGGAAATAGTCTCCCATGTGTTCTAAACATATGAAGAAATAATATCTTGTGTTAATAAGATAAGTAGAGAATTCTCTGAGTCTTATGGATTTGAAGGGATGAAATAGGAGAAAAGGATGGAAGAGAGAATGATGTATAAAGGGACGTGGGAAAAGAATAATTTTCCAATATGTAATAATTGTGGGAAGAAACACATTGGATCTTTCCTGAAGGAAATGAGAGTTTGTTATAAGTGTGGAGAAAAAGGACATCAAGTGCATGACTGAAAGGGTAAGAAAAAGGTATCAAATGTAAAATGCTTCATCTACAAAGAGTGGGGACACTACACAAACCATTGTCCAAATCATCAGAGTATTCCCTAAATGATGTTATTGGTCAATAATCATGTTATGATACTGCCACAGATGAGGAGGAATGATTTGAGTTCTTTTGATGTTATTAAATAATTTTTTCATTTATGTGTTGTATCAATGATGTACTGGTTATAATAATTATGGAGTATATAAGGATTGTACTGTAGTACTATTTCATCAAGGACTTGAGATTGTGTGGAACCAAGAAAAGTGACTCCATAGTAGGTTAAGTTTTTGGAATATATATGGTGGAGAGAAAGATAAACCATAATATGGTTCTGATACTGAGATAGTAATTTTGGAAAAATACATGATTGATTTCAATAAATTATATTGGATATTCTTAAAATAGATTAATGATTTTTATACATTTTTGGATTGAAGGAGTATATCTAGTATTCTATAAGGAATAAGGGGTCATGAATGCAATCAATAAGGATTTATGGTAATTCCGGATGTTGCAGTGTTTTAAAAGAATACATGATGAAAGTGTTCACATGTTGTTACGTGGAAAAAAGGATCTTCATTATGATTACCTTCCTTATAAAATTTGGACTGTGAGTTGGACAAAAGTATTCTGGATAACTATAAAGGTTGGAATGGATTATGTTGAACCTTGGAAAGTATTATTTAAGGTGAAAACATTTCTGAATATTATTTTTGGAAATTATTATAATATTGTTTTAGGAAAAAGACAACCTGTAGGTTGGGGGATAATCCATCGCGTCAGACAAAGCTGTAGGAATCGAACCCACTACCATAGTGCAACAGGCCTTTATTACCTACCACTTGCCTACATGATGTCCCGGGTTTTACAAAATAGTATTCCAAATATAAATGGTATGTTTTGATATTTTGAACCTTGTATGATTAGGATAAATATAATATTTTTGAGTTCTATTATCTTTTTGAGTGAATGATGAGTTTGTGGTAGAAATTAGTTGAAGGTTGAAACTCTACTTGTCAAGAATAAATATTTATATACCTATCTCTTATTCTAGGAATAAATAAATTCTTAATCTTTAGTAAAGGGATATTAAAACAAGGAAATGTGTTATCCTAATACCTTATGTCTTGTTGAACAAATAATATTTTAAATCAACATAGATTGAAGGCTTTTAGGCCCTCAATTTTACACTTGTTTTTGATTGATGACCTCAATCACTCCCTACAAATATTTACATTTTTCCTCCAATTATATGTCTATAATTTCCACCAATGTTATCTTTATCAAGATCATAATTTGGTGGTGACTTTTTCATTTCCCTATCCCTCTAATTAAGGCTAAATTTTATTAACCTTATTTCCTATGTGGATTTTCCACAAAGGTATTTTCTATTTAAAACATTTTATTTTCAAAGAAAAATTTAAAATTGTGAGGACGCAATTTATTGACGGATAGAAGAATGTAACACCCCGAGCTTCCACGATACTCCTCTCTTTCAATAATTCAATAGCTTGCATTGTATGCAAGTTTGAGTTCTAACACACATCGACTAATCAAAGAAGCAGTTATGAATAGTAATACCCAATTTTTGAAATTATATATATTTTATATTTCAAAATGGACTTCATTTTTGGATTCGAAATATCAAAATTAGCCTATGTTGAATTTTTGGTATTTTTCTGAGAACTTCCAATTTTTTATGAATAATGAAAAATACATAAAAAGAACTTTTTTAATAAATTTTTTTTATAGTTATAAATTATACTATTGAGTGGTTTAAAAGTATAATTACAATATATTTTTACCATTTTATAAAATGGTGGTCATTAGAATTAATTTCAAATTGAAATTGGACATAAACAATTGTAAATCTTTTGATATATATTGTTTCTTAAAAACACACTATTTATTGTGACATCGGGAATTAATTATAAAATCAATTAATGAAACTTATATGTTAGGAATTTTTTTTAAAATAGACATCAATTTTTGAATTCGGAAAATGAATTATTGCTTAAGGTGAAATTTTGGAATTTTTCTAAAAAACATCAATTTTTTATGAATAGTGAAACCACTATGTGGTAGTTAAAAAACCAATTTTTCATTTAAATGAAACATTACAACTTCTGTGATTTGATTTTCAAAAATCCGAAATACATGGTTTTCATTAGGAATTTAAATGTGGTTCAATGAGATTAAAATAATTTTTGGTGAATAGTAACTTTTAAGTTTAATTAATCAGGATTAAAGGTAATTAGTGAAATTTAAGGTAAAAATGGTATTATAAAAATATGAAATGACCTTTACACTTGTCCTGACCCTATTGGATGAGTCATGGCTGACCAAGACAATCCATGGGTCAACTTGGGGACCCCATGGAGCCACTTGGGTAGAAAAATGACAGTAAAAACTTTTTATTTAATGTTAAAATAAAAAATGTCACAAACATGAGTTGTTTTACTAAAACAATTTTTAAGTGCAGATATACAAATAATATTTTTGACTATAAGGATTAATTACAAATATAAAACTATTTCCTACATTATGATATTTTTTTTATAATTTTTAGACTTTATATAAATTAAATTATTTACGACACCATGATGATGCAACGATTACCTCATTAATTAACAATTTAAATAAAATGAAAAGATAATATAAAATCCAATGCTTACACTAGTCAAAAACCTATTGGATGAGTATATTTATAACCCTTATCACCTTATCCTCGAAATATATCCTTGTGGGACCTTTATAATTCGAAAAGCATTTCGTAATAAAATAACATTTCAATCTTTCCAAGAGTGCCCCTTCTCTCCTCTTATAAAAGGCCCCCACCACTACCACCTTACTCACACCTTCATAGCCTTTTGGCTCGGCCAAACTCTGCCCAAATAATCTCTAAACTTCCCTCTATTACTCCTAGAAGCCTCAATTTTGGCAGAAGTCTTCCCAAGGAAGCCTTTGGATCAAATCAGAAAGAGTTACCCGATTTTTAAGGTAGTGTTTTCTCTTGTGTTCTTATGTTTTATTTTGCTTCTCCATCACCCTAAACTCTTTTTATTCATTTATCTTGTAAAAACACCAGTATGATAGATTTACTAGGATGTTTTTACTATATGTATTTGATTTACACATACACACACCATCGTCTAATGGTTAAAGAACATACTGTTTCTGTGGATGGTGAATTTCTGCCTCACGAAACGATGATTGTTCAACACTCATATAACACCTTAAATGGTGGCCATTAAGATGTCACTATATTTATATATGATATATAATATTTTTATGTTTTCTTTAAGCTTATGTATTTTTCATTTATCGAATTCCTTTATGGTTTCCATTATGGGTAAACACGATATTTTCATTTTAGGAAGTGCGGACTACCGCCCCCTCAAAATGATTAGAATCGTTAATTCTATATTTGGGATGTATAAAGAATGGATTAAATGGTAATATACATTATATTATACTGAAATTATATTATACCTTTATATAATTATAACTTCACTCCATTAAATACGAAATATAAATGAAATTAGCGTTCATGCGTACGTACGGATTACCGTCTCCATGAACGGTGCATTTCAATTCTTACCTATAAATGTTATGTAATATTATAAATGAATGTATATACTAGATATATATTATGTATATGATATATAAATCATGAATATAATTATGGATATAATGAATATTTCACCACATTAACAACTTGTAATTATAAGAAGTTTACTTTTGACTCAAGTACCAAAGATCGACAAAATGACCGTAATTAACTTAAAAAATTAAATAATGTTCGTAACATGGTAATAAGTTATATAAAAGGAATAATGAACATGAAAATGGTTCTTAAAAAAATATAAATTTACTCTAGAATATTATTCAGGAGGTTAAAGAATGATCGAGTCATGTCGGACACGAGGTAAGGGAACTTCATAACCCAATTTCTGTTCTTTTGGTTAATCTCCTACCTTCAAATTATGTCATGATATTATTATGTCCTATCATGTATTTGTACATTCTTTATGTGTACTTTTAGTTAATACACATAATATATATATTTTATTTTAAAAATGATCTTTGTAAGGACTTCATCTCAATCTCCTTTCATTGAGGCATATTTGGTTTAATACACAACATTCATTTATACGGTGTATAAACACCTTTGACTTTACTTTTATTCAAAAGGAATATTTTTATATGAATCATTTTTAATAAATGACAAAAGGAATGTTTTTCAATATGTATGAAGCGACAATGACTTCTCCGCCGTCATGACCATTATTTGAGCTTCAGCTTCCTCTACAATCCATAATTTTTTTTAAATGATTTCAAAAAAAGAGAGATATTTCTCTCAAATATATGAAAATCCAGAGAAAATGTATATGTATTTAGCGCAGGCTTAAAAATGTTTTCAGAAAACCTGACTCTCGAGTGTGGTAGACAGGAAGGGATTGGGCGTGGACCCATCATGGCCTATAATTAGTTGAGCAGTCTCAGAATTATTTATTTTGTTTTCAGAAGCTTGCATAATGTTGTTAGAAAAACACTGGTGTATATTTGAGCAATTTTAAACATAAATATGTTCTAAAAAAATTGCATCGGTAGGTCTCATGAGACAAACTATTGTCTTGACATGAGGCCTTGAAAAAATATTATTTGTGGTCTTGGCACGAGGCCTTGGCTACGTGGTTATGATATTATGGAATTATGCATTCCATCATTATGAAAGTGGTTATTGAAATTGCATGTGATTATTCGACCAGTAGAATATCCATGTGAATAAGTAAATGGAATTATCTCTTTTTAATTTTTCCATATTATGTTGATGTTCAAGTTTAAAAGGCTTTTGTTTTAGTTTTACATTGCCTTAAATTTTTATGTTTCTTTAAGAATTCTTCTGCTATATTGTTATCCTTACTGAGCATCTGCGATCACCCCATTCAATTTTTTAATATTTTCCAGGATGTGAAGAAGTATTTTATGAATGACCTGCAGGGATAGTCAGAAGAATATATGAGTGTGGACTATGGAGTCTTTGTTATTGTAGTTTTTTACTTTATGATGTAATGTAATACTTATGAATGTATCTAGTGTATCCAAGGCTACTAAACTAATCGTTCTTTCGAGACATGATCTTTTGTGATCATGCCAATGTTACGAAGTAATGTACCGACTCTGGGTAGCTGGGGTTGGGGCGTTACATTACGAGAAAGTAATATTATATCAAAAAGTAATGTATGTAATATGTGGATAATAGATCATATTAAAAATAATAACCCTTACCCAAATAATCATAATATGGTTTTATGATTTTTTAATTTTTTTAAATCATTTTTTATTTTGAATATGGATTAAAGAAAATTTCCAATTTATATTTTTTAATTTAAATTTCAAAAATATCCTTTTAACTATGTAACTAAATATTAAGTATTTTAAAAAATATATACATATCCCCTATATATTAGGAAAATATAAAATACTCAATTTCAACATAATCATATCCTGATAAATATTCTAGAGATGTCAGTTTCGACTTCACTCTTTCTTGCATGAATTCTACATCCACAATACATTGGTGTTTTGGATAGTTATCATGTTATTTAAATTATTTATTTATTGAATAACATCAATATAATTGTTTTATCCATAATTATTTCAATATTTTTTTTCCATAATGCATTTTTACCCTAGTAATTAACATAACCATGCATTTAATAAAATATTTGGTCTTTTCTCACCTTCTACTAGAACTAGAAATGTATTTCTATAATTATCATGATATATAATTATAAAATTCATAATTATATTTGAATTAATTTTATTATTTATAATTTATATCTCTTAATTTTTTTAACGGACTATCCTTTATGTATATTTCACCCATTCCTTTAGTATTTTATTTTCCTATGTCATGTATGCAAATCATCAATATCCAATTTTTTCATTCTTGTCAATCAATAAAATATAATTTATCTTAATTTCATAATATTTTAACAACATTTATATTATATTATCCATTATTATTTATTAAAAAAATTTCTCATATTATAATTCATATATATATATTGATTCATTCATAAATGTTCTCGTGTTTACAAATCATGGTTTTTATAATTATTCATTTCAAAATAAATATTTTGAAAAATCACCAAAAAATCACTATAATATAATTTTGAGAAGTTAATAAATTTTTTTTCCAAATTGAAATTCTCAAATTTATAAATTCAAAATTTAAAAAAATGTATAATATAAAACAAAACAATAGATTTTCAAATAAAACATAATTCTTCTTCTTAGAGACATTAAATTTTTATTAAAAATATTTAGTGAATTCATGGATAATTATATTTATATTCTTTAACTTTATTTCAAAAATACATTTTAATAATATATTTCTTTATTGGAAAAAAATTTAAATAAATTCATAATTTATAATAACAATTTCATTAGAATAAAATGCTTTAAAAATATATTTAGATCTTTCTATCAATTATAAAATAATTTTCCCATATCATATATATTATTTAAAATTAATAAGATAATTTAATGGGGAAATCACAACGCACGCCAGAAGAAAACAGGCTTGGGGAATCAACCCCGCGACCTCCAGCCGAAATCCCAAACCCCCCAACCACCACCATAATTAATAATAGTTTATTTAAAATAAAATTAAAAACTATATTTACATGACATTTTTACAATAAAAAAATATTAATAAAAAATATTTATTTATTAATAATATTTTATTTAAAAAATATAGTCATTTACATGACATCTTTATAATAAATTTTTAACCAATAATGGATTCATATACATTTACATTTATTTATTTCTTATGTGATTTATTTCCACATTAATATAAAATATTTTAATAGAATGTATTTATAATTGAAAGATACATAGTTCAAGGAGTTATAATGTTACCTAAAACTTGGGTGTTTGAAAAAAGTGGTTTCTATTGAAGTGTCTTGTGACATTTAAAAGAAAAAAAATTATATAACATGATGGTGTCCACTTCCAAAAACCATTCCATACATCTTCACTGTTACTGAAATGGAATTACATAGGTTGAATTAATATGTGACATCCTAGTGAAACCCCAACTCAACCAACCTACTAAGAATTACAAAATACCATGATTTTAATCATTCACATTTTGTAATATGAGAATGTGAATTCCCCAATCCTTTCATTAATATATTCTGAAAAAATGATCAATTGTAATGAATCCTCATAAAATAATTTAGGGGAATTTTCCCTTAGTACTTCCAATCACATGATACTTGTAAAATTATCGATCAAATAATAAATTATATATCATAGATATAATAAAAAATATAGAATATTAATGTACATTTAAAAAATGAATCCTATAAATTTCCATAGATTCATTGAAAAATTGTTACACAATCCAAACATATTTATATAAATATATTTTTAAATGTGTGTAAAACCAATGCAGACATCAGAATGATGTTCCAAAGATATAAACTAATTTATCAAATATCGTTATTTGTTATAAATTATTTTCCACTAATTGTATATTTATA
Source organism: Viscum album (assembly GCA_963277665.1). Taxonomy (NCBI): domain Eukaryota; kingdom Viridiplantae; phylum Streptophyta; class Magnoliopsida; order Santalales; family Viscaceae; genus Viscum; species Viscum album. Next base: position 913,346,878 of record OY728148.1, read on the forward strand.
TTAGTATGAATAAAATAATAGTAAATGCAGTAGTGCTAATATGGGGGACATTAATATTTCATAGTATTGTGTTGGTCGGAGTGGATACTCAAGAGGGGGTTTAATTTTGTTCTAATTAAAATTTCTGTTAAAAATATTTCTCTTAAAATCCCCTATTTAAAAACAAAGTTAAAATGTGGTGAATTTATACAGAGTGTAAATGTTCAATTAGATTCTCAATGATTTATTAGGTCTCAATTAATTTTATTTGAAGATTATGTTTTCTTTTGAAACTAACTTGTAGGTTTACAATAAGTATAAACACTTTCTAATTTAACAATCACAGTAACTTTAAAAAAAATATTTCAATGTAGTTAGCAGCGGAATAAGAAATAAATAGTATACTTATGACTTAAAAAAATCATAGCAGATGTTACCAAGAGGTTCAGTCTCAAGCTGAAACTTAGTCCCCTCATTCAATATATATTATTTGATCTACACCATGTATTGGGGTAAACAATAGTGCAAGGACTGTCCATGTTAAAAGTCCTCTACCACAGTTCTACTTGGGAAAACAAACAACAGCTCACAACTATCCAGGCCTTACTCGACCACTACCACTATCCATAGTGGTATACAAGGGAGTTATAGAGTTTGAATGAGGATTTAAGAGTCCTCCAGATTAGCTCATGAGACTGTGTGTGTGTAAAATAAACAGGATACACACACTGCTCTAAATGTAAATGAAAGAATCACTAATGTAATTGTGAATTATTTTAGAAGGTATTCAGTGATTGGAAGTGAAACTATGGACTCATTTGATTGTTCAGAAAAGTTTCTGAGTCCTTCTCTAGTTTTTGTTCAGAAAAATAGAGTATTGTTTTCATCCTTGGTTCCAGGTTCAGCTTATCCGCCTTAGTGCATGACGTGTTTGATGTAGTTCGTCAATCAAGATGCAGCTTGTCTTCTCCTCTAGAGAAGAATTACATCGACTATGTCCAGTTCTTTTGGAGTATGGTTGTATACTTGTGTGAAATCACCACTTTTGTATGATGTTGCGCATTTTTCTTTTTCACCCATCGTGTGTCTTATTAGATCCTTGATTCTCATTGTATGCACACTCTGTGTTCACACTTTTTACTGCTTGTTCACTAATATCAAGCTAAGTGATTATCCTCTATTTTATAGCTTTCAACTCCAAAAAATTGGAATGATTACCTTTTTCATGGGTACTAGGTACGGTTCCCTGACATGGCAACAGAAATCATTAAATAACATTAACTGCATTAAAAACATCAAATGTAACTGTGTGCTTAATAAATAAATAGTATTAAGAGTATAGAGTTTGACTGGTTAGTCAATCATTAGTAGCCTCCTGTTAGTAAACTTATGTAGAGACCAAAATCATGATGTACATAGACATTACATTACTTTTGTGGAATATCTAATACAGAACAAAAACACACACCAAAGTACCGTAATAGTTTAGTGTCTTTGGAAACTCGGAATATATTATTCTAATCTTGGCGAAAGATCTTCAGCATCTCCCATAATGATCTTCAACTTTTTGGTTTTCTTACCTAAAACCATTCTTTATATCATGGGGAAATGAAAACATAAAAAGGGTGAGCTAAAATTTTTGGTAAGGGTAAACATAGAGAACATAAAACAATCCATAATCATTAGAATGAAAAAACTTGAACATAAAATCTAAACATCAAAATCTTGAACAAAGACATAAATATTGGAAGTACGTAAGGAATATATCATAAAATAACATCAATCATGATAAAATATTATTGGAATAAAACATGTAATTATTGAAAACCATTAAGCTCATAATATTATTTCCATAGTAGCGAAGGCATTGCTGCTAAGACCATCTTATTGGATAAATTCCCTTTCTGAATCGTGTTCACTCCTCGTTCCATTCCTGTAACACTTAATTGGATTAAATTACCATTCCATAAGTGTCTATATAATGAGATATAAATCTCTACCCAATGCATTTGAGTGGGGTATAGGTCCCACCCATCTCATATTGAAATCGTTATTTCGTGTGCCACTAAACAATCATAAATCATTCATCATATCCCAAAGAGTAAAATAGGTTTCATAAACATCATCCCATCATAACATAGTCCATATAAAACAAATGGATATCATTTCATCATAAGAAAATTGAATCCATGTAAATCATAGAGAAATTATATTTGAAACATACACATATGAAATAATGTTATCTTATATGGAAAATGGTTTTGATGAAACACATGAAATGATTTCTTGAGGAAAATATCATTTCTTCTTCAAAATCATTTTCTTTTCACAAAATTCCATACAATTTTAAAAGAAAATGATTTTAAAAGAGTCCTTAAATATTTTAGAGTAATATATATGAAAATAAGGTGTAATGAAACAGTAAAAATTCGTTCATTCCTTATTAGTAAAGGAAAACATTTTTCTCGTAATTTTATTGGAAAAGTCACAAAGTACCTCGTATGGTAATAAAAAGAAAGATTCCATCCAAACCATGTTGTAAAAGTCATAAAAGGGTAAAAATGTCTTTAAAAATACATAGATAAATACTAAACATTATATGAAAACATATTTAGAAAACATGGACAAGGATGATAAACATAACCCCAGTAAATACTTACGAATAACAAATCTCAGATAATAATTAGATTGAAATAATTATCCCTTACCATAGGTCTGATATGCTTCGTACGTATCTGAACATCCTGTATATTGATCTAAATAATGTCATTGACTTATTACAGAATAATATTCAATGTTATGAAATCATATATGGTTCAATTATGACATTATAATACCCGTTCTTTTGAAAATTCAAGGTTAAGCAGTATTTTGGGTAAAATCGTTTCATTTATCGTACTTGTTTTGATTTGTCATTATTGATATTATTATTACTTATATCATGATTTACTAAATTCCCTAATATAAATCATGATTTATATATCATATATATTCAGTATATACATATATATAATTGATAGATGAATGAAATGAAAAACACCGTTCATGGAGATGGTAGGCCGTACGTACGCATGAACGGTGTTTTCCTTTCCTTATTGACTTGAATGAAAGTAAGTATATGATATACAGATATATATACATAAATCTAGTAGTATTATTATGTCATATATTTCATGATTACTTATTATATATTCTTTATAATCATTTTTGAATTGTTAACATGGAAAATGAATCTCATCGCGTCGTGGAGATGGTAATCCGTACGTAAGCACGAGCGGTGATATTGTTCCCAAATTTGTTGAATGGAATTGGAGTGGATGATATAATATCTTAGAATCAGTATGATGTTATAATAATCGTATATAGTTATTCCTTACCCCATTATACCCATCTAATTAAGGTGGTGGGTGGAAAAATAGATTACACCACGGTGTGGAGACGGTATTCTGTACGTAAGCACACGCGGTGATTTCGTTTTCTATAGGATGGATTGAAGGTGAAATGGTATTGTTTCATATTTATAATTTCATATCAGTATATAATTAATACTGATGTTATTAATTTATATTTAAACAACTAAATAAGATGAAGTAGAATATGAAAGAAACATGAAAGAGTCAGTAGAAGAGATTACCTCTTCCTCGACGCAACTCGTTTTGACATCTTCTTAGGGCACTAGAGTTGGACTTTTGAGAATAATAGAGCCTCTATAATATGACTAGAAATGTTGAGAATAGAAATGGTCAGGGTTTGGAAAATTTTCAAGGCTCAAAATTGTTTGGAGATAAGAGGGAAGGGGTTCCCTTTTATAAGGAAAGAGAGGAGAACCTTTGGGAAAACATAAAATATTATTTATTAATAAAGTCATTTTCGGTTTTTAATACCTCCAAATTTATTTATTTAGAATATAAGATGGGGATGGGTCGAAATAATCTCATCCAATATGTTTTAGACAAGTTTAGGATACTATTTTAACCTTATCAATTAGATTTAACTCTATGTTAAATCACTTAACTTTTACCCTGTCTTTTTGTTTTCTTACACAATATGGTTAATAAACATACTATAAAAATGTAAACGAACCCCAAGTGGATCATTATTAATATATATATCCTTATCTAAGTCATTTGGCCAATCCTCATATTTTTAGGCATAAAATAACAATTAATAATATAATATAATATTTGTTTTAAAAACTATTTTATGTCATTTTTGACACTATTTGGTACATGATTTTTGTGAAAATCATAAAAGCATGATTAATTTGAAACAAAGTTAATTAAATAAATACTAATATGTCATATTAACCTATAAAATTATTTTAATTCATAAAATGTCTCAAATTACATTTATTTGGGTATTTATAATATCGATTATGTTAATATTTCCTTAATAAGGTAATAACTGCATCATCATTGTGTCCTAAATATATTAATTTATTTATAGTCTAAATATTATAAATTAAATACTATTATTTATTAAATAATTTTACCTCTCTAAAAAATATTTATAGTCCAATTTATCTTATTTATAACCCAATATTAAAAATGATTTTGTTATTAAACTTTTGATTTTAACTATTTTAACTCTTCTTTAAATAAAATAATATTAAATGTCTTAATATAATCAAAGTGGACTTAATGGTCATAGTTTATTCCAATGTTTGTTTTTTTGTCTAATTAAACTTATCCAATACAATTAGGACATGCGTTAGAGTAATAATAATATCATTTTTACCCATAATTACCATATTCACTTTTAACCGTGGTAAATAAAAGTAAAAAGTTCCTATTAACCAAAAATTATTTTCATCTCATTGAACCAAATTTAATTTATTGATATCATCCGTGTCTCTCAGATTTTTTAAATTTCATTCACAGAAGCGGTAAAATTATGTTATTTGTAAATTCTAAAATTCTTCTATATGGTGTGTAATAGACGGTGAAAAGTTCAATAAAATTTTTATATATCTATAATTATTATAAAATGACTCGAATGAATTATTTTGAACTTATATAGGTATTATGTATCAATTTTGACCTAAAATAAATTTAAATAAAATAAATAATTATTTAAATGAAAAGTCTGATTTTAAATAGTATCCTAGTGTTTTCACTATTCATTAAAAATTGAACGTTTTCAGAAAAATACAAAAAATTCACCCTATGCTAATTTCAATATTCCAAATCCAAAAATGTAGTCCATTTTGAAAGATAAAATTTATAAAATATCAAAAATATGTTATTACTATTCATAACAGCTAGTTTATAATAATATTATAATAATATCACGTTTAGTGAAACTCGGTATTGCATACTAAACACGCTATTGAGGAAGGTCTTGATTGCGTGTAATGCAAGCCAAGTCAGGGCTGCGTGTAGTAAAAGATCTGTTTCATGTTGCATATTACATAATCATAACTTATTTCATTTATACAATAAATAAAATCTATACTTAATGATGCGTAGAATAATTTCCACAAAACGAACATGAAATTGTGTGTAACACGAGCAATGAATAGCCTTCTGTATACTGCCAGCTAATACAGTGTTGCGTATAGTACAAGCTAATTTTAGTGTCACATATAACACAAGGCATCAATGAAATTAAAATGAAAAATTCTCATAAAATATCGGGTTGTTATATTCTACCCCACCTTAAAATGAATTTTGCCCTCGAAATTTGTCGGGGTAATAAATGGTTTACTACTTGAAAGTTTCTTTCATAAAAACCCACATCATAAAAGGGAATACTAAAACCTAATTTTAAAAAGTAAATTATGAAATGTAACAATTACCTAGATTACCTTATCACTAGGTTTCCACATAGGAGAACATAGGTGGAAATATGGATATAGAAGAAAAATCTAACCATCAAGTTCTAATAGAGAGTGGTAGAGGACATGGCTTTGAAAAATCCAACAATCACAAAGGCATAAATTCTTGATGATTTAAGGTACCATATGATTCATTGGATAAAAGGCCACTTAGACAACATTTTTGGTTTTCAATATGATTTCCCTAATGTTAAAGAATTTGAATTAGAATAAATACTTACTTTATTTCGGTATAATCTAATAGTTGTTCATGTCTTCGACAATTTCCACATTATCTCTTAAAGAAGTGAAGTTGAATTTGTCATCCATGAATTGTTTGTAGATCATGTGATAGAATTTTGGGTCATTCAATCTGTCTCAAACAAAAGGTTAGAAAAAGTTATCAAAAATACATAAGTCCATCTATAGTGAGATTAATCATATATGGTTACTCAAATGTACTTATACTTCATATATCATACTGCTTAATAAAATATAACTAGTTTCTACAACAAGGGACTTCCTGCAGGCCAGTGGTAGGAAATAAAGGCATGCCTCACTTCAGTTGTGGGTTTGATTCCCTTAGCTGTGTTCGATGGGATGGGTTGTTGCCCATCCTGCAGGTTGTCCTTTTTTCTAAAACGACATTATTATTACATTCCATCAATAATATCAAAAAAATACTAAAATATGTCCAACATAATCCATTCCAATATTTAGGATTATCAAAAATACTTCTGTCCAAGATCATAGTATAATGATAACAATTACTAGAAATGTCATCTTCCATGCATATGAATACCGTCTTTAATCCCCCATGTATCATACAATATATCTTGTTGGTGGATTTACAAACATGTGAATACCTTAATCATGTATTCTCTTGAAAAAAATGAATACACATTGAACCTTAGTAAAAACAAGAATGTTGTCAAAAGATAACTCTTTCCACATACCATAATCCACAAAAAATTGATTTACTCAAACCATGATGTCACTTTGTCCTTATATCAATCATGAGCTCATTAATACTATCCAACATATTATTTTCTCCTTATCCATTATTTATGCACATATATTCTTCTTTCTAAATATATCTGAATATCCTTTCTTGGTTACCGATACCATTCAACATATAATTTCAAATACATTAGGAAAAAAATTAGTGTAATAATCCTTAGATGTGTATTTATTCCATAGTACCATTACCTATAAAACATAACTCTTAAATACATAAATTATTCCACTACCTTCTTAAACCATTGATCAAGATTCAACAATTCTTTCATCTCACATATCATTTGTAGTCTCTTCATCATAATCAATATAAATACTACCCATAGGACCATGATGATTCTCTTCATGAGACGTTCCCTTAGGTCAATGGTTTTCATAATGCCCGTACATTCAACATTTATAACATTTAACCACTTTTTATGTCTTAGAAATACAATTATCCTTATCCATGGTATTAACTAAACCTTTTAATTTTCAATTATTGGCTTTGTGTCCTTATTTTCCACACCCAAAGCATCTTCTAGTTCTTTTGAAACATTCTCCTTGATGCCTATTCCCACATGATTTACATGCAGGAAATTGAACTTTCATTCCTCTATGATCATCATGAAACTCCATCATTCTCTTATTAAACGAGTCGGGAATTATACCAAAGTTGATATTATTGATCATATTATTAGATTGTTGATTAGGCATAATAAATATTTTTGTACTTCCAAATCCTGTTTCATTTGGTTTCTCATGAGTAATATCCTTCCATTGTCCATCATATCCTCCATTACATTGAATCATCAGGTTTCCAGCCATTTTCTAAAACCCAAAAGAATAGTGTGAGTTTATAAAATCATGCTAAGAAAACAGAAAAATAAAGGGGGTGTACCAAAAATATATAACACCTTAGATTTAATTCTATGATCGTTACCTTAATTATATGACTATAACCTATATGTATACATAACCTTATAGTCATCCCTAGGCATACCTTAGAAATTTCTCTAGGTATTTAACTAATGTTCTCACATCCTAGTTTGAAAAGGCTGACTAAACCTTTCCTCTGATACTAACTGTAGAGACTCAAAGCTTGACGTACATAGACATTACATTACTTTTTTGGAATGTCTAATACATAACAAAAAAATACTACAAAGGACCATAATAGTTTGGTGTATTTGGAAACTCGGAATATAATCTTCTAATCTTAGTGAAAGATTTTAAACATCTCCCATAATGAAATTCACATATTTTATTTTCTTACCTAATAACTTTCTATATATCCTGGGGAAAAGAACAAATAAAAAGGGTGAACTCAAATGTTCAGTAAGGGTTAACATAGAGAACATAAAACAATCCATAAACATTTGAATGCAAAAAACATGAACATATAGACTAAACATAAAAACCCAGAGCAAAGACATAAATCTTGGATGTACGTAAGGCATATAAAATAAAGGAAAATCAATCATGATAAAATATCATATGATTAAAACATGTAATTGTGGTAAACCATTAATCTTATGATATGATTTCCATATTAGCCAAGGCATTGTTGCGAAGACCATCTTAGTGGACAAAGTCCCTTTCTGAAAGGAGTTCACTCCTTGTTCCAGTCCTGTATCACTGAACTGAATTAAAATACTATTCCAGCCATGTCTATATCATGAGATATAAATCTTTACCCAATGCATTGGATGGAGATATAGGTCCCACCCATCTCATATTGAAATCATTATTTCGTGTGCCACAAAACAATCATAAATCAATCATCATAAACTAAAGAATAAAATGGGTTTCATAAACATCATCCCATCTTAACATAATCTATATAAAACAAAAGGATGTCATTTCATCATAAGAAAAGTGAAGCCATGTAAATCATTGAGACATTATATTTGAAACATACAAAAATGAAATAATGTCATCACAGATTGAAAAAGGGTTTTGATGAAACACTTGGAATGAATTCTTGAGGAAAATATCATTTCTTCTTCAAAATCATTTTATTTTAAAAAAATGCCATACAATTTAAAAATAAAATGACTTTGAAAATAGTCATAAAATCATGTAGATTAAGATTTATGAACATAATGTCTTCTGAAACCGTAAAATTCCGTTTATAACGTATATGTTATAAAAAACACTCTTCTCATACTTTTGCCGGAAAAGTCAATAAGTACCTCGTATGGTAATAAAAAGGAAGATTAGTTCCAATCCTTATGGTAAAATTCATAAAATTGTAAAAATGAAATTAAAAATACGTGGAATAATACTAAAAATTTTATGAAAACATTATTAGAAAACTTGTACATAGACGATAAACATAACCCCAATAAATAATTACGAATAAACGATCTCAGATAAGAATGAGATTGGAATAATTATCCCTTACCTTAGGTCTGATATGCTTTGTATGTATATGAACCTCCTTTATGATGATTTAAATAATATCATTGACTTATTACATTAATCATATTCATTTTTATGATATCATCTATGGTTTATTTATTCTTTATAATACCCTTTCTTTTGAAAATTCCATGTTAAAGCAGTGTTTTGGGTAAAATCGCTTCATTTATCGTACATGTTTCGATATATTGATCATGATATTATTATTACTTTTATCATGATTTACTTATGTCCAGAATATAAATCATGATTTATTTATCATATATATTCAGCATATACATATATATTATTGATAGATGAATGAAATTAAATACACCGTTCATGAAGACGGTAGGCCGTACGTACACATGAACATTGTTTTCCTTCCCTTATTGACTTGAATGGAATTAAATAGATGATATATATATATATATACATAAATCCACTAGCATTATTATGTCACATATTTCATGATTACTTATTATATAAACTTTATTTTTTTTCTTGAATTGTTAATATGGAAAAAAAGTCTCATCGCATTGTGGAGACGGCAATCCGTACATATGCACGAGCGATGATATCGTTCCCATATTTTTGAATGGAATTAGAGTGGTTGATATAATATCATAGAATCATTAATATGTTATAATAATCATATAAAGTTATTGTTTACACCATTATACCCATCCAAGTAAGGTTGTTGAATAACATATTACACCACGACGTGGAGAGGGTATTCCATACATACGCACACGGGTGATTTCATTTTCCGTAGGATGGATAAAAGGTGAAATGGGTTTGTTTCATATTTATATTGACATATCAGTATATAATTAATGCTGATTTTATAACATTATAATGAAACAACTAAAGAAGAGGAAGTAGAAGAAAAAAGAAACATGAAAGAGTCGGTAGAAGAGATTACCACTTCCTCGATGCACCTCCTTTAAACTCTTTATTAGGGAACTAGAGTTAGACTTTTGAGAAGACCAAAACCTCTAACATATAACTATAGATGTTGATAAGTTAAATGGGAAGGTTTTGGCTGAGCATCAATGCTCAAAAGGGTTTGAAAAGAAGAGGGAATGGGTGCCCTTTTATAAGGAAGGAGAGGGTCACCTTTGGGAAAACATGAAATATTATTTTATAATAAAATCATATTCAGTTTTTAATATCTCCAGATTGATTTATACATAAGATAAGGTGGGGACGGGTCGAAATACTCTAATCCAATAGGTTTAAGACATGTTTAGGTTACTATTTTTTCCTTATCAATTAGATTTAACTCTAAGTTAAATAACATTAATTTTACAGTGTCTTTGTTTTCATACACTATATGGTTAATAAAAATACTATAACAAGCCAAAAAAACACCAAGTCGTTCATTATTAACATATATATCCTTATCTAAGTCATTTTTCCGATCCATAGATTTTTAGAAATAAAATAACAATTAATAATATAATATTTGTTTTAAAAAATATTTTATGCCAATTTTGACACTTTTTGGTACGTGATTTTTGTGAAAATCATAACAGAATTATTAGTTTGAAAAAGATAACTAAATAATTACTAATATGTCATATTAACCTATAAAATTAGTGTAATTCTAAAAAAGTCTTAAATTACATTTATTTAGGTATTTATAATATCAATTATGTTTAACTTTCTTTAGTTAGGTAATTACTGCATCATCATTGTGTCATAAATAAATTAAATTATATAAAGTCTAAATATTATAAATAAAATACAATTATATAGGAAATATTTTAATATTTATAATGAATATTTATATTCGAATTTATCTTATTTATAACCCTATATTAACAATGTTTTTGTTATAAAATTTTTGATTTGAACTATTTTAACTCTTCTTTAAATAAATTAATATTAAATGACCTAAACTAATCCAAGTGGACCTAAATGGTCATATTTTATTCATAAGGTTGTTTTTTGTCAAATTAAACTTATCCAATAGAACTAGGACATGTGTTAGAGTAATAATAATATCATTTTTATCCTTAATTACCCCATTTACTTTTAACCGTGGTAAATAAAAGTATAAAGTTAATATTCACAAAAAATCATTTTCATCTCATTGAACCACGGTTTACTTACTGACATCATCCTTGTCTCTCGGATTTTTGTAATTCCATTCACAGAAGCGGTAAAATTATGTTTTATATAAATTTTCATGTTCTCCTAGGAGGTGGGTAAAAGACGGTAAAAAGTTCAATAAAATTTTTATATATCTAAAATTATTATAAAATTACTCCAATGAATTACATTGAACTTATATAGATATTATGAATCAATTTTGAAAAAAAATAAATTTAAATAAATAAATAATTATTTAAATAAAAAGTCATTTTTTAAATAGTAACATAGTGTTTTCACTATTCATAAAAAATTGAATGTTTTCAGAAAAATACCAAAGATTTACCCTAGGCTAATTTCGATATTCTAAATCCAAAAATGAAATCCATTTTGAATGATAAAATTAATAAAATATCAAAAATTTCGTATTACTATTCATAACAGCTAGTTCATAATAATATTATAATAATATCTCGTTTAGTGAAACTCGGTATTGTGTACTACACACACTATCGAGGAAGGTCTTGATTGTGGGTAATGTAAGCCAAGCCAGGGATGCGTGTATGGAAATCTCCGTTTGGTGTTGCTTATAACATAACCAAACCTTATTTCATTTATACATTAATGAAAATCTAAATTTAATGTCGCGTAGAATAATTACCACAAAACAAACATGAAATTGTGTGTAACACAACCCAAGAATAGTATTTCATATACTGCAAGCTAATATGGTGTTGCGTATAGTACACACTAATTTTGGTGTCCCGTATAACACAAGACATCCATGAAATTAAAAAGAATAATTCTCATAAAATCTCAGGTTGTTACAACGTATACAGTGGACGTTGTGTAACAGGACCTTCGATCGGTTGCTCTTTGAACATGTATCGGTAGCTCTTTGAATCAGTAGCTCTTTGAACTTGTATCGGTGGGTCTTTTGCATCAGTAGCTCTTTGCATCGGTAACTCGTTACTCTGTATCAGTGGATTTTGGTATCGGTAGATCTACATATCGGTGACTTCATTCTATGGGTAGCTTCATTCTGTATCGGTAACTCTGTATATCGGTCACTCTTGGTCTATCGGTAGCTCTGGTCTACTGGTAGCTCTGGTCTATCGGTAGCTCTTTCTTAGTTCCTGTGATTATGTGTATTGGTATACTTATGAACATCGGTAGCTCCATTATGTACTATCAGAAAACTTGTTCTATTGATAGCTAGATGCATCTGTGACCTTGTTCTATGCGTACCTATATATTTGTACATATCGGTAGTTCTGTACATATCAGTAGATCTACGTATCGGTGACTCTGTCTATCCATAAACTACGGTCTATCTGTAGACTAAGTATTGGTAGCTCTGTATCAGTAGCTATATGCTGATCAGTGACTAACACTTATCTGTTTTATGCAAACCATATCTGATTGGGTAAGAATTACATCAGAACTCATAAAAACATGGATAAACATTGATTAACGTATCTCAAGGACTATTTTAATATTATTATCATTTGATAATAGTATATCATAGATTGAGCGAATTCGAAAATAGATAAACATTAATTGGGATTATCAATGTATGTGAAAGCATAATTGGGATTATCCAAATATGTGAAAGAATAGTCGGGATTATCAAAATAGGTGAGAGCATAGTTGGGATTATCAAAATATGTGAAAACATTGTTCGGATTATCAAAACAGGTGAGGTCAACAATCTCTCCCTTTTTGATAATCACAACTTAGGATATTATAGTTTTAAAATAGTGAGTAATTATATAAGAGGATATATCCTTAAATTCAATTGTCTCAGAGAAAACAGTACAATGTATAAAATAATGTATTAGAGGAAGAATTAAATGAAATGATATCAGAGGGGAAAGGCATGGTAGCTATTCCTTAGATAATATTTCTCTCCCTTTGAGAATATTTCTTCCACTTGGATACTGTGAAAATATTTCTCCCCCTTTTTGATAATCAAAAAGTGCGAAACAATAAAGAGAAGAGGAACAAAATAACAAAGACAAAAAATCCAATTGTATTATATGTTGTAAAAAGGTACATAGACAGAAAACAAAATACAAGGGATTACTATCAAACATCTTAGCCACTTGTTCAATCCATATCCTCAATGCGAGATTCTCCCTTTGGATCAGAAGAGGAGTTAGAGTATGTGGATGCTGGTGAAGGCTTAGGAATTCAAGAAATGATCATAGGAGGCTGAGCCACAGAAATAGTGCATGACCTTTACTGAGGAGTTCATTGAGTGATCATAGGGGTGAGGCTTTGAATGTCTTGGTATGGAGTCATCTAAATAGTAATAACAGTAGTGGCAGAGGCAGGTAAGGATGGAGGTACAATCACTGGCGTAGCATCGACATGCCTGAAAGGCAACAAAATATTTCTAAAATCCATAATTATTACTCCTCCCCTCTCCATAGAAGATATGAAATCATCCTTGTTCTCCATGAATTTTTCCAAGGCTGGAGTCAATTCCCATAGTTTAATGACTTTCTCTCTGAAGGCTTGATTGACAGGAGGTTACTTCAGGTTTCCCAATAGATGTTTGAAGTGATTGTTGAGTTGATTCATGGTGTAAATCTGTTGGAAATAGGGGTCCACCATTTCTTTCACTTCTTTCTGAGATGTAGAATCTTCTATCATATATTCTTGTACTATATTCATTATTTCTAAATTTGAATCTCTAGTCGAAATCACAACTTTTCTCAGGTTGGATGAGTCCACAGAGCCACTGGTTAAAGCTGAACCAAGATCCTACTTTATCACAACACGAATCTAATTCAAATCCACTTAGGTTTAAAAGCAACAGAACCAATAAGGATGGATACAGTTTCCTTGATGTATTTTGTCAAACCACAAATAAGATTTTGGACTTGGGAATCCTAGGTTTTAACATGTTTTGCATGGTGATTTTAAAACCCTCAAACACTGAAACCATCTGGCTTACAAAACTTTTGACATAGGATATGTCCTGGTCTGCATGGGATTTTGAACTCATGTAAGAGTCTAAAGAGATAACCGATTTCTTTAGAGATTCAACATCTTCTTCCCGTCTAGAAACATGAGTCTAGAAGTCTGTAACTTTGTCTAAAATTTCTTCCACAATGGTTGAAAAATTACAACTGAGAGAATGTTCCAAAGATTTTTCCAATTCATCATCTCTTCAACAAAGCACCGCATCAGCTCAGCAATAGAAGCACTAAAGGACTCCTTCAGCTCATCCCATAAGGATTCAAGGTCATCTCTTGTGATCATATCACCAAGATTAGTCACAATGGGTGCTCTTTCAGATTCTATGCTAGCCACTGAGTCATTCATAATCGATTGGATTGATGACACCAGTGAAGCTTCCATCATCATTGTCTCTTCCACAAAACTGTCCTTATGCTCTTTCTTCAAAATATCCAGGTCATGCATTCTGACCACATCATCAGGTAGAAACTCAGACTCAACATGATAAATGATTTTTTTTCTATATAGAGATGAATCATTATCATAATCAGGATAGTCTAATCCACAAACCAGAAAACCTAGGTCTTCTACCCAGTCCTCAATATCAACAGCCACTGACACACTTCCAAAATTTGTTTGATTCCCCCCCCCCCTCAATGGGTGTTGCATCTTATACAGCAAGGGAATTATCAGTGGGTCTTTCTTCCTGAGGATAATATTCTACAATCAATTCCATCTCTTCAACAGTAGGAGGGTCCTCTAGATTAGGTACAACCTCTTTTATTTCATCTACTATGTCCTCAATAGGCACAAACGAGCTTCCAATTAATGGACTTAGACGTAAACAGACATAATTAGAGGCTTTAGATTCATTCTCATTTTCTTTAATATGCTCAGGGGTTGGCTGGTATTGCAGTTCAGTAGGTGTCTCTTATTCTACTAAGGCTTCCTTTCTAGAAGATACAATTTCAGTAGCAGGACATAGAGGTAAGTCCATATCTCTTACATCATCCATAGAAGTTTCTTCTTCTTCAGTCTCAACACTGTACTGAGGTTCTTCTTCATAAAGTCCTAGACCTAGATCCCTCACATCCTTAGGTATTGAAGGATGATTCACTGGATTGAATTTATCATATTACTTCTGGTCATCATTAACCCACACTCCTCTCCATGGGTTCCAATTTATCTTTATGTATTTGAAACTGTAGTTGTGATAAAAAAATTTATTCCTTACAACCATTTTCTCATCTTGAGACTACGCTACCACTTTCACATTGATCATCATAATGATCAACTTCGAAAATAATAGAGATTTTGTATTTGATTTTGGCCTCGTCATTTCGTCCATTTGAATCATCAAAACTATACAAAAAATTACTTTTACACAATGTCTTAAGAGATGTAGAAGATAGATATCCTGATATGTTAAATTCGCAAAGTCTCCTCTCCATGGTATTAAGACATACTGATCAAATTTGAACAACAATCTGTTCTCTCCATCCATTTCAGCAGCCACTACATGTCTTTGATTTCCATCACTAGTGAGCTTCTCCAAGGTAGTTTTATAATCGAATATATGACTTTTAGGTGGTGTAGCTTTCAAGACATATCCAGATACACCTTTTTGTGGAACCTTCAAGCATTCATCCAACTCAACGGATGAAAAAGATATCTCCTTTCAATTCACAAAAGAAGTCACTCGGTTCTCATTTTCAGTTTTCTCAAAGCTCACAAACTCATAAAACTGTTTCACTAGCTTCGGATAGTAGGGACCATTATTGTTAGAAAATCAATCTACCCACTTTTGATCTTCCAGTACATTGAGCACTAACGACTTACTAGGAAGTAACTAGACCATGCACAACTCTTTTTCAATCACAATAACTCTATTTTGAAAATGTGGATTCACTGGTCATCTACCTGACCTAGTTCTACCAACACTACCACTTGCTTTTGGCTCGGACTCATGATTCTTTACATTCGGCTCATTAGTGTCATCTCTGATGCTAGGAAGTTTGGTTTTTGCAATCTCTGGTTCGTGGGATTTATGGTTCTCAAGAGATTGGAGAGCTATGGTTTGAGGGTAAGGGTTTTAGGCTTGATGGTTTGAGAAGTAACTTGGACTTAGTTTTTATCAATTATCAATCATAAAATAAATAAATAAAATGAAATAATGTAAAAATTATTCAGATTCTGGCAGTAGACAAAAGTTTAAAACAGAGCAGTAATCGATTGGGTTTATCGGTGAGAATTCCTATCAGTGAGGTCCATCAGTGAGGTTACATCAGTGAGGTATTCACGTCGGTGTGGTATTAACATCGGTTAGGTATTCACATCAGTGATGTATTTACATCAGTGAGGTAAAAGATCGGTGATGTATAACATCTATGAGGTATTCAAATCGGTGAGGTATACACATTGGTGAGTTATTCACATCGGTGAGGTACCTACCGATCAAGTTTAATCATTCATAACTCATGTATAATGTATCTTAACCCCTCCGAACTCAATGGTTTGCTGAAAATTTCAGCTAATTGACGTTCAGTACCTATAAATTCAAGAGTGATATCACCCTTTTGGAAATTATCTCTCACGAAATGGTGCCTTACATCAAAGTGTTTGGTCCTAGAGTGAGAAATAGGATTATTCGAAATTTTTATTGCACTAGTGTTGTCACAAGTGATAGAAACATGATTAAAATCATATCCATAGTCCAAAAGAGTGTGTTTCATCCACATAATTTGTGCACAAAAACTACCAGTAACTATATACTCTTCTTAATTAGTGGACAAAGCTAGAGAATTCTACTTTTTACTACACCAAGATACGATGGATTTTCCCAATAAATGTCATATTACAGATGTGCTTTTTCTATCCAACTTGCAAGCAGAAAAGTCAGCATTTGAATAACTCATTATCTCAAAGGATTTTCCTTTTGGGTAAAATAATCCTATGTTTACATTGTGTTTATGATATTTAAAAATTCTTTTAACAACATGAAAATGATATTCTTTTGGATTATCTTGAAATCATTTACACATACATACACTAAACATAATATCTGGTCAATTTTAAGCAAGGTAAAGTAAGTGTCCAATCAAACCTCTGTAATTGGTTTGATCCACTGGTTTCCTAGCTTCATGTGCATCCAATATACAGACATTACTCATTGGAGTATCACTTTCCTTAATACTATCCAAAACAAAACGTTTTAAAAGATCATTTTTATATTTTATTTGATTCATAATAATACCACTATCATTTTGAAAAACATGAAATCCCAGAACATATTTAAGTTCTCCCATTAAACACATTTCAAATTCATTTTTCATACTCATAGAAAAATCAATACATAAAGAATGTTTAGAAGTTCCAAAAATAATATCATCAACATAGATTTGTAATATTAAAACATCATTAGGAATTCTTTTAATAAAAATAATTTAATCAACAATCCCTTTAGTAAAACTTTTTTAAATAAGAAAATTACAATGTTTATTAAAACAAGATCTTAGAGCTTGTTTTAAACCATATAAAGCTTTAGAATGTTTAAAAACATGATTTGGAAAATGAGGATTATTTAATCCACGTGGTTGTTCAACAAAAACATCTTCAATTATAAAACCATTTAGAAAAGAACTTTTGATATCCATTTGATATAACATGAAATTCATATGAACAACATAAGCAAGTAAGATCCCAATAGCTTCTAATCTATCTAGAAGGGATAAGTTTTCCTCATAGTCTATACCTTCCTCACTAATATATCCTTATGCAACAAGACTAGATTTTTTTTAACTGTATTTCTAGATTCATCAACTTTGTTTCTAAAAACCCATTTAGTTCCTATTGTTAAGGTGTCCTTGGGTTTGTGAACTGATTCCTAGAAATTGTTTCATTCAAATTGATTTAAATCATCTTGTATAGACATTTTCCAAAATTCATCATTGATTGCATCATTGACATTTTTAGGCTCTAGCTATGAAAGAAAATATTGACGTTCAACCTGGTTTCTTAGAGAAGCTCTAGTATGGGTCCCTCTATCAATTTTACCAACAATAGCATCTAAAGGATGATTCTTCATAATATTAGTAGATCTATTAAAATTAGGACTAGAAATTTCTGGATCATCTTCTGGTTTAGGTTCTATAGAAGCAGATTCTGGAATATGTCCTGAACTGGATATTTTTACAGCAGGTTCTTTAGATTTATCATTAAGGTCCAGAACATTCAAATATTCTTCAAGAATTTAAAGAGAGGTTTTAGGCTCATGTGGATCAGTTTCATAAAACATGATGTGAATAGTTTCTTCCACACATTTGGTTCTTTTATTAAAGACTCTATAGGCTTTTATAGTTAAAAAGTTACGATGAAAAATTCCTTCATCACTCTTAGAAGCAAACTTGTCCAAATTATCCTTTGTATTGAGAATAAAAAAATTGCATCCAAGGACACTAAAGTATATAAATTTGGGTTTCCTATTGATCCATATTTCATATGGGGACTTCTTGAGAACATGTATAATCAAGACTCTATTAATAATATAAACAGTTGTATTCATAGCTTCTGCCCAAAAGTAAATAGGCAGGTCATATTCATTATGCATGGTTCTTGTAATTTCGTGAAGGGTTCTGTTTTTTTTTCTACTACACCATTCTGGTGAGGTGTCCTAGGAGCAGAAACGTTGTGAATATAGCCATTTTGTGAGAAAAAAGATTCAAACTCATGATTTTGAAACTGAGGGCCATTATCACTTCTCAGGGATTTAATCTTAAGTCCACTGAGGTTTTCTATAGACATGGAGTATTTAACAATGTAAGAACAGACTTCACTATTGTGAGCCAAGAAGTATACCCAAGTATATCTAGAAAATTCATCTACTAAGACATAGACATAGTGATTCCCATTTAAACTAGAAACTCTAGAAGGTCCATACAAGTCCATGTGAACCATCTCGAGAGGTTGAGAAGTTCAATTTTAATTCATTGATTTTAAAGAAACATTCTGTTTCATTCCCTTTTGACAGGGATTAAAAACATTGTCATTTGGTAATTCATGTTTAGGTAGGTCTCAAACCAATTTATTCCTAGTCAATTTTCTATGTGAATAGATGTTTCAGTGTCCTAATAATATGTTCCATATCAATGATTCTTTATGAAATGCATTTAAAAATGTAAAATTTGTCTTAGCTAAATAATTCAGAACAACAGCATAAACATTTTCATTTCTCAAAGTAGAAAATACTAAAACATTTTTAGTGTTAACAAAAAATAATGGAATCATTTTAAAATTTCACATTAAACCCATCATCACATAATTGGGAGGTACTTAACAGGTTATACTTAAGACCATTAACAAATAAAACTTTATAAATTAAAACAGAATCGGTGTTACCAATTTGGCCAAGGCCGATGATTATTCAATTAGAATTATCACCAAAGTTGACATGGCCTCCATCAACATCGATTAGACTCTTGAAGCATGAATAATCTATAGATATGTGCCTTGAACATGCACTGACCATGTAACATACCTTAATTTGAGAACTCTTCAAACAGGTTTCCTATAAAACAGGTTTAGATGGAAAAAAAACGTTGGTACCTATATCTTTGGTGTCCATAAAGGTTAGAAATCATTACTTTAGGTACACAAATATGTCTTATGGGTCTCATATAATTTACATAATTAATAGATTTTTAAAGATAAACATTATTTGATCAATAACCATATGAGTATCTTCTGAAATCATACGAATATACAGAATTGGAACAAGTAGAATTATGCATAGATTTAGGAATAAATTGAGTTTTAGTGAATTATCTTTTTCCAGGTTGGTATCCCAAACTAGTAGTGTACTATGGTTCAACTTTCTTTCCTAACATTTGAGTTAGAGTATCCTTTCCATTTGAGAATTTTTATAAGTCCTTTCCATTTTTCTAATTAGACATTTTCAGTTCTCTATTTTCCTTTAAAGTTAAGCATTATTTTATTTTTCTATATCAATGGATGATTTAACATTGGAAGTGGGAGAATGCATTTTCTTTAATGACTTATATTTCTCCTTAATTTCATTACATGTTTCTTATAGAATGTTACAATATTCAAACAATTCTTCCATACACTTATCTTCAGAAGCAGAATAAGATTCTACATCATCTCCAGAATAATAACAATTTAAAACAAGAGTATCTAATGTTACCTCAGATGTGTTGGTCATGACACACAAGATGGCATGATTATTTTCTGAATTAGAAAAATCAGATTCACTTTTTATATCTTTTAAAGAACTCCAAGTAGCATTGATAGCATTCTTATACTTCTTGTCCTTATAATCATATTTCTTTTTGAATTTTATTTTTGGACAGTCATCCTTGATGTGTCCTTTCCTTTTGCATTCATAGCAGACTATATCATCTTCCTTATCAGATTTCTTCCAGTCCTTCTACCACATACCTCTATTGTCATACATACCTTTATACATGGATTTTCTAAAGAATCTTTTTTTCCTATAGAACTTCTTGAATCTCTTGTCTATTTGATCCATTTCAGCGTCACTATCAAAATCTGTATCTTCACTGGTTCAACATTCTATTTGTATTTGAACTTTTTCATTGTCCATGCTCTTTAAAGCAGTAGCCTTGAAAGCTATGGAATTTATTTTTAGTTCCTCATCTCCCTCCTTATTCACCGTGATTTATTCCTCATACATCATTAATTTACCTATAAGATCTTTAACATGGGGAGCAGCAATCTCCCATGATACTCTGATTCAAACAGAAGTGCCCCTCCATCGGTCTGGTAGACATCTCAAGAATCTCATGATTTGTACATTTTCGAGAACAACCTTTCCATTTGATCTCATTATATTGACAATCTCATTGAACCTGAGATACATGTTAGAAATTGGTTCATCCGTCTTCATTTTAAAATTAACATATTATATAGTATAGGTATTCAGCTTCATTTCTTTAACATTAGTTGTTCATTCATGTGAAAAACTCATAGTATCCAATATTTCATAGGCAGTTTTTCATGCAGAAATTCTATTAAACTCTTCATATCCTAAAGCACAAAACAGGGAATTCATATCATTATAATTATTATTGTAAGCTGTCATTGTAGGTTCATCCCATGTAGTTCTTTCAGTTTCTGGAAATTTATATTGTGACTCTATAGCCATCCAGAAATCAAAACCCATACTTTCTAAATGAATTTTCTCCTTAAGATTCCACTGGGCATAGTTAGTTCCATTGAAGAAAGGTGTCAGGTTAGTAGAAGCATCTTCTAGTCTATTATCGATAACTAGATTTAATGAATATATTAAAGAGATACAATTTGAAACTAACAGTAATTTAAGATCGTTAAATATGTAAATAAAATACGAGTAGAAAAACAGAGTGTTTTGAAATCGTGAATAAATAAAAACAACCATGGATACTAAATGTTGGTCAGGGTGGATACTCAAGAGGGCAGTGAATTGAGTTCCAATTAAAATATCTGTTAAAAATATTTCCCTTAAAATCCCCTTTAAAAAAAATGATTAACTGTAGTGAATTTATACAGAGTGTAAATTTTCAATTACTTTCTAAATGATTGATTATGTCTCAGTTAATTTAATCTGAAGATTAAATTGACTTTTGAAACTAACTTACTGGTTTACAATAAGTGTATAGAAATTCTAATTTAACTATTAGAGTAACTTTAAATCAAATTATATTTCAAAGTAGTTAGCAGCAGAATATGAAATATATAGTATACTTATGACTTAAACACAAATGCACAGCAGATGTAACCAAGAGGTTGAGTCTCAAGATGAGACATAGTCCTCTCAAAAAGAATTATAAATTGATCCACACCCTGGATCGGTGTAAATAATAGTGCAATGACAGTCTAGGTTCAAAGACCTCTACCATAGTTCTATGTGGGAAAACAAACAACAGATCACAGCTGTCCATGTCTTACTTGACCTCTACCAATATCCACAGTGGGATAAAAGGGAGTTATAGAGTTTGAATGAGGATATAAAATCCTCTAGCTTAGCTCAGGAGATAGTGTGTGTGTAAAATAAACTTCTTCTATGTATAGAAGAGATTTATTTCTTGACATTGAAGATCTGGACTCATTTGATTGGTCAGATAAGCTTCTGAGTCCTTCTCTGTTTTTTGTTCTGAAAAACAGAGTATCATTTTCTTCCTTGGTTCTAGGTTCAGCTTATCAGCTTGAGTGTATAAAGTGTTTATTGTAATTATTCACTCAAGATGCATCTTGTGTTCTCCTCTAGAGAATAATTTATTTGTGTTTGTACAGTGCTCTTGGAGTATGGATGTAGCCTTGTGTGAATGCACAGCGTTTTAATGATGTTGAGCCTTTTTCTTTTCCAACCTTCATTTTCATTCTTAGCTCCCTGATTCTCACTGAATGCACACCTTGTGTTCACTCTTTTTACTACTTGTTCACTACTGTCCAGCTAGGTCATTATATTTCTTTTTATATCTTTCAGCTCTGGTAAATGGGAATGATTATCATTTGCATGGGTACTAGGTACAGTTCCTTGACATGTCAACAGAAATCATTAAATAACATTATCATCATTAAAAACATAAAATTTAACCATTAACACAATAAATAAATATTATTTAGAGTATATATTTTTACTGGTAGTTCAATCCTTATTATCCTCTTGTTGGTAGACGTATACGGTGGATGAAGTGTAACAGGACCTTCCATCGGTAGCTCTTTGAACTTGTATCGGTAGCACTTTGAATCAGTAGCTCTTTGAACTTGTATAAGTAGCACTTTGCATCTGTATCTCTTTGAATCAGTAGCTCCATACACTGTATCAGTGGCCTTTGGTATCAGTAGATCTATATACTGGTGACTTCATTCTATCGGTAGCTTCATTCTGTATCAGTAACTTTGTATATCGGTCACTCCTGGTCTATCGGTAGCTCTGGTCTATTGTTAGCTCTGGTCTATCAATAGCTATTTCTTAGTTCCAGTGATTATGTGAATTAGTAGACTTATACACCTTGTTATCTCCTTTATGTACTATCAGAAAACTTGTTCTATTGATAGATATCTACATCGGTGACCTTGTTCTATGCTTACCGATAGATTTGAACATATCGGTAGCTCTGTACATATCAGTAGCTCTGTGCATCGGTGACTCAATCTATCGGTAAACTAAGGTATATTGGTAGTCTAAGTACTGGTAGATCTGTATCAGTAGCAATTTGCAGATCAATGACTAACACTTATCTGTTTTATGAAAAACAAATCTGATTGGGTTAGAATTAATTACGAACTCATACAATCATGGATAAACATTGATTAACACATCTCAAGGAATATTTTAATATTATTATCATCTTGATAATATTATATCATATATTGAGTGAAATTTAAAATAGATATACATTAATTGGGATTATCAATGTGTGTGAAATCAGAATTGGGATTATCAAAATATGTGAAATCATAGTTGGGATTATGAATATATGTGAAAGAATAGTTGGGATTATCACAAAATGTGAAATCATAGTTGGGATTATCAAAACAGGTGAGGTCAACATATAGTAATACCATGTAGTATGTGACTCCAATAAGCCATTAGGGTTTATTTCCACAAATTATATATAATATTCAATTAAATAACAACTAGAAACAATTCATAATCAAGTATATCTATATTAATAACTACTTCATATAATGATACCCATCACTAAATATAATCAAAATCGCGTAATGATGATGTATTAAAGTTTATATATCAAATATTAAAATTTCCATATACAATATATATAATTTCTTCAATTAATAATATCCTTCGAAGTAGTGACTAGATATTCATAGCTCTATTGAAAATTGATATTATTGGAGGGGGTTAGGTAATACAACACAAAACATCTTGTAAATCATTAGAGACTTTTCTCATTGATTATTGGATATCATCCACCACACATGTACGTAGTTTCCATGAAAACTAAATAACATATTTTAATTTAAAATTATAATATTATATTATATTATATAATTTCACATATCATTAACAAAAATAGTGGAAACATATTTCTATACTGAAAAGTAATGAACATTACTAATCACTTGCTATGGAGATAAATTTCTAACATGACATGCATGAACATAATATAATAGATGATCATTAGGAAGGTACCCAATGAATCATAATCCACTATAATCCCACATTTATATTTTCAAATGAGCATAAAAACACAGTATAGTCCTTTTTTATCTCAATCATAGTTCAGCTGTTTAAACTATGATCAAATACAAAACTACATCATCTATTCTAATTTTTCTTGTCTTTTAGGTTTTAATTTGAAAAAATAGATTTATATATATAATCTAATGACTCATAAATAAATTATATAATGATAAGATTGAAAATACTTTGATATCATAACATAACTCTTACTTAAATCAAATGGTGAGTAATAGAGTAGTCGTTGTGGTACTCCATAAATAATTTCAACTATAAACCATTTAACAATTCAATGAATACAGATTAAGGCGACTTAATATCCATTCACTCTTGTAATGACTCGAAATAACCATGTAATATTTTTTTTATTTAAATGGTAATTTTATGAGTCTACAAAATTAGATGGTGCGTGATTCAGCGTAGGGATCCAGTGAGAAATCCCAAAAATGAAAAAACCCTCAAAAAAATAATTAAAATAATTATTTTACTTTTCAAATTCTTATTACTCAAAAACGGTGGCTCAAATTAAAAATATGAAACCACTGCTGAACTCATGAGAGAATTATTTATTTATGCAGATACTATCTTAGGCAAACACGGGCCACCAGAAAAAGTTAATTTTTTGTCACAAATAATATAATTAAATGAAAATTATTTTATTCTAAAATTCATAAATTCTAAATGGTAACTCGGATTGAAAATATAAGAGAACTATTGGGTTTTTTGGGGTGTGTTTCACTTAATCTGAGCCAAACCTCGATAGAATTTCATCGAGGGTGACTGATAAAAATTTTTCCGATCTTTTTTTCAGATGCCTTCAGTAAACGCGTGAGCGACATTTTCTAACTTCTGAACCGGTGCTCGGAATTGAAATCCAAGGACACCATTGAACTCACATATCTGTTATTCTCTCAAGAATAATTTAACATCGACTATAGAAGATAGGGAATAAAATTTAGTTTTTGGATTTTTATAAAAAAATAATAAAATAAAACTCAACTCATTATTTTATGTCTTTTTATCTACCATGTATTAGTGAGGGTAGTTGGAACCTCCACTTGGGTGTTGATGGTGGGACTGCCACACCCCAACCTACATTGAGTGGTTATGGTGGTGGGGCCCACCCAAGCTTGACCTCCCGCGAGAGGTTACAACATGGGGACCACCCGAGACCCATAATCTCTCTATTAAATGATAGGGGTTGGGACCACCCTAACCTTATTGATGGTGGAGGATAAAACCTCCCGCCTCTCCTTCATTAATGAGGGGGATCCTCTTTCCAATCTACCAAGATAAATGTTACACCTCTCATGAATTTAATTAGGTGGGGCCACTCTTTTAAGTTACCAAATTTGAATTACATTCCAACATAATATTAGACAAACCATCCCTCTCCTATATAATGGAAGATTGGGGGAAGGTTTTGGTATTGCTTCTTCAAGCGGAGAAATGTTGGCAAAGAGACGCGATACCCAACAATTAGAGGATTATGCCTTCTCCAATGAAGAATGAAGAATGAAGAACGACTAACACCAACCTACTTCGAATCCTTCCTTGGACACCTACCAACGTGGCGCATCGTCAACGAGCCGATGAAACTCGGGTTTGGGAGTGTGTGACGAACGCGACAAACAATGAATCAAATCCCCCCTCTTCTGACGACTTCATCTACGAATGAAAAACTGTGTAGGGGGTTTGATTTATTTTTTTTACTCGATCTTTGTCATACACATTTTTGTTATGAGAACCGAATGATACCACCATAATGAGGAAGGTTCAGACTGCATGAACACGACCCTCCCCTCCCCTCTTGTTTTTTCTTGTTTATTGATGATTGATGGGGTACACGCAGTGACATAAAATGAGCTATCCACGAAGAATCCAATGGCGCAAGGCTGCCGAGTCGCCAAAATGGCTTGACCCCATCGTTCCGTGCAAAGAACCGATTTGCAGCCTGGCAGGCCGCAGCGATGTCGTAGGGGCGGAGTACCGTCACACCATGCTGGAAGGAAGGGCTGCGACCCTGAGGTTCGATGCGGTCAGATGAGGGGTGCGGCGCCGTCGCACCGCATAGAGACCAGCAGGAGGTCGTGGCCTAGCCAGGTGGCAGCAGAGGGGTGCAACACCATTGCATTGCGCCGTGGTGTGAAGCGGCTAGCTGCTCGAGCTAGCTGGGATGTGTGGGACCCTGCCAGGTCCCGCATGAGTGGGACCGGTGCCACCTGGCGCTGGTTCGGTTCTATCAGAATGGATAAGCCGTTCGGGTTTCAGGGGCACGAGGTTCCCCCTGTCCACGACGATGGCGGACCCCCGCCTGGACGTAGGATCACCAGGCCGACTGGGCTGCCGGGCCAACTGGGACGCCGGTCCGCCTTCATGCCAGACTGCCTTGGGCTGAGCCACCTCCTGTCGGCCCCCCTCAGGCATGGCCTCCTAGAGTCGGGCCGCCTCGGGTTGGGTTGCCTCGGGCCTAGCCGCCTAGGGATGGGCCACCACGGGCCGGACTTCCTTGGGAATAGTCGCCTTATGTTAGACCACCCTCGGGTCGGTCCGCGCCTTTCACCCAAACCACACCATTGGGTGGGGGTGTGACTTCAGGTGGGGCCACCACATTGAGCTACGCTGCCTCTTCGGACTCATGGACCGGGTCAGACCCTAGTCTAGACCAAGGTCAGGTCTGGTCGTTCCGACTGGGTTAGACCGGATTCAGACCTGTCAGACCCGAATACACCTTTCACCCGTATCATGGGCCACGAGTTTATGATCAATTAACCTCCTACAGTAGTGGAATTCATAGAGTGATATGGATCCTTTCGAATATCCCTTTTGAGTTTTGGACACAGTTTTAGTACGGTTTGGTTGGTTTGAACCTAAAACAAACTGGGCCCCTAGTACAGAAATTCCAATAACTCATAGTCCGGGTGTCCAATTGACGCACCGACTATTGTGTTGAGACCCCTATTACATGGCGGTCCTTTGAGTTACATCCACGTGAGACCTTGTGACACATGGCAGATCAACCCGTATCTCGTGGAGTGGACCCTCCCAGAGACAAGCAGACAGAGTGTAGATACCTAGAAGTTGTAGGTCGGACGACTGCTTGAGCGATTCGACTCAGATTGATTTGAATAGCCAAGTGGACGGAGCACCCAGTTTGGCAGCAGAACCACAGCGGACGGAGCGCCTAGTTTAGCAATAGACCCGCGATACTCGACAGGAGGAGTACCTCTGTAGGCTATTAGGGGGAGCTCCTGGTTTGGCAGCCGACCCGCAATACTGGAATTAAGGAGTACCTCAGCAGTCGGAGGTTAGTGAGTAGCACCTCGGAGTTGTGACATGAACACTGTACTCGATAGAGGATGAGTTCTCCAGCAGGTGTGGTTTCGTTAATGAAAATCCTAGTGTGAACTAAGTCAATGACAATTGTTTTTTTCTCCTGATTGAGATGGGTTGGTTTATAACATAAGTATATGTTTGTGCATATACCTAAGTAAAGGTTATCCGTTGAAATAATACATTGTGATTTATCCTTTTTGAATATTGATAGACCTTGAGGGTATCAGGTTCCCTACTGAGTATCATTATACTCATCCCTGCACGGGCAATGCACGCACCTCATTGTGTTGGATGTAGAGGACATGTAGCACTAATGGAGGCAGAGAGTGCCAGGACTGGATAGTAACCGGAGGAGGACCATACAAGGTATCGGTACATGGTGGAGTTTAACAGACATAGAGTGCTAAGGATTCCATCTATACCTATCATATAGATAGGAACCCTGAGGACGATCTAATAGCTGCTTTTACCTTTCAACTGTTTGTCCCTTTTTAGTTTTACATGCTTTTAGTTGTATTTGTACATTGAAATTGGGTTTTTATTCTGACCCTCTTTACATTTAGTACACTTTTTATAAAGTTTTTACATAGTGTTTTGTTCTTCTTGTACTCTTATTGTGCGTGTTTATTATTTATAAAGGCAATGTCTTCCCGGTTTTAAGGAAATTACTCATTTGGTTCTAGTCTCCATCCCCTGGCCTATAGAAGATGGGCTTGGTGTAGTCATGATGCAGGCCCCGAGGGACGGGTCATTAAAAATTGAACCTCCAGTAGTTTTCAGACAAAGCAGACATCCCATTCCCTTTGGGGGTGTGGGTATTCCTGGAGTCATCTTTTTAAAAGATGTCTCCATGTTCTCTCACTCCTGTTTGGAACTAAAAATGAAAAACACCTGATGCCACGAGGGTAAGGCTAGCTGACTAAAGAGTGGTCAGCAACACTCTCTTATGCATGTCTCAATCCTGTTTTTCCTACGTTTTCCTTTTCACTGACCAAGGTAATATTCCTCCCAACATTGTAGAGAAACTAAAACCTTTTTGCCTAAATCAATCAATCTATGTATGAACTGTGGTTTCGCAGTCCATACACAAACTAATGTTGTAAGGCCTCAATGCTTTCACCAAGGGGTTTCAACTGAAACTCTTACCTCAAGGGACAAATTACACCATCAGCGTATGTGAGATTATAGAGTTTCTTTCCAAATGTATCTCCAGACACAAGGTTCAAGGAAATAGTTTAACTGGAAACAGTTGGTCTGTGACAAGATTTGTGGAAGGAAAAATGGATTGGTACCTATTTATATTGATATAGAAGCAAGTGGTAGATGCATACCATACCTCAAATCATTCCTAGAGCCCTTGGGCCATACTCTTTGACCGCATGCAGCTACATTCTTCCCCTTCCCTCCAACTACCTGAGCCTGTCGGGTGGTTGTAACATGTTGAAATGTAAACTACCTATTGATGCTCTACTAGATCTGCTTCCACGTCTACTACCCTACAAATTCATCTGTCTTTAACACTTCCTCTTCTTGAAACATTTTTACATGCTCATTTCTCTAAGACTGGAACCAATTTCTTGATTTCCCACTGCTAACATTCACTGGCTATATCCACTCATCTAAAGAACATTCATCCACAAAGGTTCTCGGTATAATCCTAACATAAGTAGGAATGCGTAGAGGAAATGTGCTGGATCAGATGTGCTTTAAACAAACCTTGCTCGGATGTTTGAGCCCTAAATCACTGATCTCACCATAATCATCATGTAATAGGAAATATCAGTATGCCTTGATTAATACTTAGCTACAGACACGTCGTCCTGCCAAAGCTGTTGATGTTATAGGAAACTCTCAGCCACATCATCAAGCCAGTCCTCGGCCACCTGTGGGTCGGGCTCACCTCGAAACCTGAGGGGTACTTGATGATGAAACACGTGTAAGCCATTAATACTACATGTGTCATCTATTGGTACCGTCAGTAGGGTCTGCTAACCCACAGGCAGTGATACAGTTGGGACACTACCTGAGGATACCATCTCGAAAAATGATCCAAGTACTGAAACCTCATCACTCTGCGGACCATCCTCATGGTCACTCACTGAAAAGGAATAGTGGCTAAGATCAACAAATTCTCTACAACCTCGTAACAAGGTAATAAATTCCAGTAATCGCCTCCACCCAGTCCTCTGCTACCTAGGAAATGCCTCGCCTCGAAACCTCGAAGGCCTCCGAAGTACAAGGATGGTGACCACATCTTTCTACGGGTCTCACCTTGATGAGGTCTATAGATATTTGCCTGAGGAGGAAAGTTATCACTAAGATTCAATGGAAATTTTCAGGTCCTCGACAGAGTTGGTTAGATAGCATAACACATAGCTCTATGGCCTCAATTACACCAGGTGCATGACATCTTCCATGTATCTTATCTGAGGAGATACGTGCATGAACCTTCACACATCATCGACCATGTAGAGATAGACATTGATGATGGGGTGACATTCATGGAGGTTCCAGTGGATATTGAGGAATGATAGGAGCGGGTACTATGTGGATGTTCGATACCTCTGGTGCGCATTTGCTTGCAGTATGTGAACCTCCAGGAATGCACATGGTAGCGGGAAACTCAGATGCATGCTCATTACCGCCATTTTTTTCCTTAGATTGAGTTTTGTCTTATGGGGATGTATATCCCTGATGTGGGGAGAATGTAAAGAACTAGAATTTCTATTAATTTTTTTTAAATGGGAAATTTACAAGTCTGTGAAATCAGACGGTGCGCGATTCCGAGGCCCGGACTGCCCAGAATGATCCATCGACGTTTTGTTAATCATAAATTAACACGAATAAGTAGTTTCCCTGAAAAAGTGGAATAAATCATAAATGGTTACTACGATCATAAATTTGAGGGCAGCGTTGCGCTTAGGATGGCGGGTTTACCCTAGCCATGAATTAATTTTAGTAGGTGCGGGCCTCCTGTGAGAAATCCCAAAAATGGAATAACCGTAAATAAAATAATCAAATAAATTATTTTATTTTTCAAATGCTTATAAATCAAAAACGGTATCTCGGATTAAAAATATGATACCACCACTGAACTCCTAAGGGAATTCTTTATTTACGTATATACTAACATTGGCTTCCCCTGGCCACCACAAAAAATTATTCTTTGGCCGCAAATAAAATAATTAAGTGAAAATTGATTTATTTTAAAATTCATAACTTTTAGATGGTAACTCGGATTGAAAATATGAGTGTACAGTTTGGTTTTTTGTGGTTTGTTTCACCTAGGCAGAGCCTAACCTTTATGGCAGCTGGTCAAGGGTGACTGATAATAATTTTTCTGAACTTTTTTTTAGGTGCATTCAGTAAACGCACGAATGGCGTTTTGTAAATTTGGAACTAATGCTCGGAATTGAAATCTAAGGACACTTTTGAACTCACAGTGCCAGTATTTTCTTAAGAATACTTTAACATCGATGGAATATTGTTAGGAATAAAAGTTAGTTTTTTTATTGTAAAAAAATAATAAAATAAAGTTTAACACTTTATTTTATTTCATTTTAGCTACCATGTGTGAGTGCATGTAGTTTGAACCTCGACTTAGGAGTTGATGGTTGGACGACCACACCCCAACCTTCCATGAGAAGTTATGGTTGTGGGACCCACCCGAGAATAACCTCCGGTGAGAGGTTACAACGTGGGTACCACTAGAGACCCATAACCTCTATATTAAATTATAGGGGTGGGGATCACCCGACCCCTATTGATGGTGGAGGATAAAACCTCCCACATCTCCCTCTAATGAGGGAGAGCCTCTTTCCAATCCACATAATTAAATGTAAAACCTATCATGAATTTAATTTTTTGGGGCCCACTATTTTAATTCACCATATTTGAATTATGTGCCAATGTAATATTTGAAAAACCCTCCCTCTCATATATAAAGGAAGCTTTCAGTAAGGTTTTGGAATGGATTCTTCAAACTGCGAAACGCTTGCAATGAGACGTGATGCCCAACACTTGGATGATTACGTCTTCTCTAATGAAGAATGGGGAATGAAGAATGAAGAATGCCAACCTTCTTCGAATCCTTCCTCAGACACCTACCGATATGGAGCATTGTCAACGAGCCGACACAACTCAAGATTGGGAGTGCATGAAGAATGTGGCAAACGATGAATCAATGCCCGCCTCTTCCCGTGACATCATTTATGAACGAAAAACGAGGTAGGGGGATTGATTTATTTTTTGTACTTGTTCTTCATCGTTAAAATTTCTAATATGAGAAACGAATGATACCATCATAACAAAGAGGGTTCGAACAACACGAACACGGCCTGACCCTCCCCTCTTGTTTGTTCTTGTTCGTTGACGATGGAGGTGTTACACGTAGATACTGACAACGAGCCAGCCGTGAAGATGTCGATGGCGCAAGGCCACCAGGTCTCTGCAAGGGCGTGGAACTGCCATGCCGCTCAAAGAACTGTGCCGCGACCAGGTGGGCCTCGACAGTGCTGGATGGACGTGCTGCCATCGCACTGCACTGGAAGGAAGGAATGCGGCCGATCATGGCATCGTCCTGCTGTGCAGAGACAGGCATAAGGCCGTAGACAGGCCGGGCTGCGACAGAGGGGCGTGACGTAGTCGCGCCGCACCGTGGTCAGAGTTGCTGGCCGGTCGGGCATGAGGGATCGTGCGGGACCCCGTCGGGTATTGCAGGAGCCAGATCAGTGCCACCCGGAACCAGTTCAGTTCTATCTGAACGGATAAGCTGTTCAGGTGCCAGGGGGCACGAGGTTCCCCCACTAGTTATGACTATGGAGGAAACCCGCCTGGTCGCCGAGTCACCAGGTCGACTAGGCTATTGTGCCACCCCGACCACTGGGCCACCTTCAGACCAGGCCACCAGGGGCTGGACTGCCTCAAGCCGTGCTACCTTTAGGCCGGGCTGCCACGGGCTGGGCCGTCTCGGGTTGGGCCGCCTCGGGTTGGGTTGCCCTCTGGTCGTGTCGCACCCTCTGGTTGGGCGGCGCCTTCGAGCCAGGTCGTGCCTTTGGGTCGGGATTCCTCTTAGAACTAGGATAGACTCACGAACCGAGTCAGACACATGGATTGGGTTGGGACCTGGTCCAGACCCTGGTCAGGTCGGGTCGATCCAACTGGGTCGGACCAGACCCGGACCCGTCAGACCTAAAAACACCTTTTTGCCTGTATCATTGTCCATGAGTGTCCGATCAATGAACCGTCTACGGTGACATAAATCTTAGAGTGAGACGGTTCCATTGGAATATCATAGTTGAGTTATAGACATATTTAGAGTATGTTTTGGTTGGTTTGAAGATAAAAACCAACCGGGCCCCTCGGATGGAATTTCCAATAACTCACAGACCGAGCGTCCAATTGACACGTCGTCTATGAGTTATTGGCAATTCCGTCCCAGTGGACAGAGCTCCCAGTATCTCTTCAGACCCACGACAGATGGAGCACCAGGATTGGTATTAGACCTATGGTACATGACAGGAGGAGTACATCTGTATGCTATTAGGGTGAGCGCCCGGTTTGGCGGCAGACCCACATCGGACGGAGTACCCGGTTTGGCAGTAGACCTGCAGTACTCGACAGAATGAGTTTCTCAGCTGTCCAAGGATATTGAGTAGCACCTCAGAGTCATGAAAAGTCCATTGTAGTTGATAGAAGTGATGTTATCCAGCTGTCGTGGTTTCGTTAATGAAAATCCTGGTTTGAGCTGAGTCAATGACCTTTGTGTTTTACTCATGACAGAGATGGGTTGCTTGATAACATATGTGTAACGCCCCGACCCCAGTTACCCAGTGTCGGTGCATTATTGCGTAACATTGGAATGATAACAAAAGATCAAGTCTCGAAAGACCGATTTGATTAGTAGTCTTGGAAACACTAGATACATTCATAAGACTTACATTACATCCTAGAGTAAAACAAAACTAAAACAACATCTTGTATTCATATCCCCTCATACTATCCCTGCAGGTCATTCATAATATACTTCATCACATCCAGGAAAAATTAAAACACTGGAAGGGGTGAGATCAGATGCTCATTAAGGATAACAATATAACAGATGCTTTCACAAATAAACATTAACATTTAATGCAATTTATAACTAAAACAAAATCCTTTTAAACTTGAACTTCAGAATAATATGGAAAAATAAAATGAAATAATTTCATTTACATATTCACATGGATATTCTACTAGTCTAATAATCACATGAAATATCAATAACCACTTTCATAATGATGGAATGCATATTTCTAGACTGTCATAACCACGTAGCCAAGGCCTCGTGCCAAGACTACAAACAAGATTTTGTCAAGGCCTCATTCCAAGACACTAGTTTGTCTCATGAGACCTGCCGATGCATCGAGGAGCTATAGCGGGCTCCACCCGTCACTTATTAAGTCCAATGCATTACTCATATGAACAGGTTTAAACATATCATAAACCATAACATAATTGTATCACATAAAACATGCATAAAGGAAACATAACATTTCCACATTTCAATCACATTATATCACTACAAAACATTGATATAATAAAAATAATTTCAAAACCCATTTTCAATACCAAAATAAAATTAAATTAAATTTTGGTATTTATTTTTCATTTAAAAAAATGTTATGGCTTGTAGAGGAAGCCGAAACACAAATAATGGTCACAGCGGCGGAGAAGTCATTATCGCCGCATACGTATGACAAGAAAAACATTCATTTTTTTCATTTAGAAAAACACTTCTTATAAAATGATTCCTTTCAAATAAGCGTAAAAGTCAAAGGGGTTTATACACTGTATAAATTTAATTTCTGTATAAAACTAAATATGCCTCAATGAATGGAGATTGAGAAGAAGTCCCTTAAAAAGATCATTTTTTAAATAAAATAGATCTATTATGTGTATTCAGTATAAGTACACATAAAGAAAGTACAAATACAAGATAGATCATAATAATATCCGGACATAATTTTAATGTAGGATATTAAGCCAAAGAGCGAAAATTGGTTTAAAAAGTTCCCATACCTCGTGTCTGAATTGACTCGATCATTCTTTAATATCCTGTATAATAAACTAGAGTTAATTGATATTTTCATAAGAACCTTTTTCATGTTCATTATTCTTTTTATATAACATATTACAATGTTATGAACATTATGTAATTATTTAAGTTAATAAAGGTCATTTTGTCGATCTTTGGTACTTCAGTCAAAAATATACTTCTTATAATTACAAGTTGTTCATGTGGGGAAATATACATTATATCCAGAATTATATTCATGATATAGATATCATATATATCATATATATCCATTATATACATGAATTTATAATATTACATAACATTTAGAGGTAAGAAATGAAATTCATCATTCATGGAGACGGTAAGCCGTACGTACGCATGAATGCTACTTTAATTTATATTTCATATGTAATGGAATGAAATCATAATGATATAATGTTATATTATAATTCCATTATAATATAATATATAATATCATTTACTCCAACCATAATACATCCCACATATGGCATTAACGATTCATATCACTTTGAGGGGGCGGTAGTCCGCACTTCCTAAAATGAAATTATCGTGTTTACCCATAATGGAAATCATAATGGTATTCCATAAATGAGAAATAAAGAAGCATAAGTAAATCATAAAAATAATATATATATCATATATGAAAATAGTGTCATCTAAATGACCACCATTAGAGGTGTTAAAAGAATATTGAACATTTATCGTTTCGCGAGGCAGTATTTCGGCACCAACAGAAAAAATATTTTCATTAACCATTAGACAAAGGTGTGTGTAAGGGTAAATCAAATAAATCTTATAAAAACATCCTATTATATTTAATATACTGGTTTTGTAACAAAATAAATGAGTAAAAAGTATTTAAGGGGTTGGAGAAGCAAAATAAAACAAAATAACATAAGAGAAGACATTACCTTAAAATCGGGTAACTCTTTTTGATTTGAGCCAAAGGCTTACTTGGGAAAACATCTGCCCAATGTGAGGCTTTTAGGAGTAATACATGGAAGTTGATAGAGTATTTGGGCATAGTTTGGCCGAACCAAATGGCTTGAAGGTGTGAATAAGGTGGTACAGGTGGGGGCATTTTATAAGAGGAGAGCATGGGTACTTTTGGAATGATTGAAATGTTACTTTATTATGAAATGATTTTCGGATTATAAAGGTCTAAAAATAATATATTCCAAGTATAAGGTGATAAGGGTTCAAAATATGCTCATACAATAGGTTTTTTACAAGTGTAATCCTTATATTTTTCATTATCTTTTGATTTTATTTAAATCGTTAATTAATGAGGTAATCAATGCATCATCATGGTGTCATAAATAATTTAATTTATATAATGTCTAAAAAGTATAAAAAAAATATCAGGATGTAGGAAATATTTTTATATTCCCAATTAATATTTATAGTAAAAAATTTATCTTATATAACCCCATGTAATAATTGTTTTAGTAAAACAACACAGGTTTGTGACAATTTTATTTTTACTTTAAATAATAATTTATTAATGTCATTTTCTTATCCATGTGGTTCCATGGGGTCCCCAAGTTGACACATGGATTGTCTTGGTCTTCCATGAATTATTAAATAAGGGTAGGACAAGTGTAATGGTATTTTCATATTTTTATAATATCATTTTTACCTTAAATTTCACTAATTACCTTTAATCGCGATTAATTAAACTTAAAAGTTACTATTCATCAAAAAATTATTTTAATCCCATTGAAGCACATTTTAACTTCTAATGACAACCATGTATGTTGTATTTTTTAAAATCAAATCACATAAGTTTTAATGTTTCATTTAAATGAAAAATAAGTTTTTAACTACCACTTAGTGGTTTCACTATTCATCAAAAATTGAAGTTTTTTAGAACAATGCCAAAATTTAACAATAAGCTATAATTGATATTCCAAATTCAAAAATGATGTCTATTTTAGAAAATTCCAAACATATAATTTTGATTAATTAATTTTATAATTAATTTCCACTGTTACAACAAATAGCATGTTTTTAAGAAACAATATATATCAAAAGATTGGAAATTGTTTATGTCCAATTTCAAAATGAAATTATTTCTAATTAACACCATTGGATAAAATGATAAAAATATATTCTAATTATAATTTATAAAAACTGAATTGTATAATTTATCACTATAAATTATTTTGATTAAAAAAGTTGTTTTTAAGTGTTTTTCACTATTTATAAAATATTGGAAGTTCTCAGAAAAATACCAAAAATTCAACATAGGATAATTTCGATATTCGAAATCCATAAATGAAGTCCATTTTGAAAAATAAAATTTATAAAATTTTAAAAACTAGGTATTACTATTCATTACTGCTACTTTGATTGGTTGGGGTGTGTGTTAGAACTCAAAGTTGCGTACCACACACGCTACTGTATTATTCAAATAAAAGTGTACTGTGGATGATTGGGTTGTTACATTATCCCATCCTTCAAATAATTTCTTCCTTGAAATTACATATAATATCACTGTATAAAAAAACTCGGGTGATTATTCATCATAAGTTCCTCAGGTTCCCACATTGCCTCCTCCATCTTATGGTTTCTCCATAGAACTTTTACCTGACGAGTCATCCAGTTTCTCAATACTTGTTCTCTTGTATTGTAACGACCCAAAGTTTCATTAATGGAAAATCCCTCTTGATCCAGTTAAATGTTTCTTTATGAAAAATGTTTTTATAAGATGTCAACTTCTTTAAGTTTTACGTTAAGATTTGTGACCGTTACTTTTATAGTCGTTGAACAGTGATCATCTGGGTAGTTTAAATATAAGGCTTTAACGAACCAATTTTCTACTCAGACAAAGGAAGCGATGGCCTCATCCAGTAGAATTGCCCCTTACGAAGCCCATTTGTCAGAGCTCGGAAAGGAGGTGGCGTCTTTGGGCTTTGCCCTTGACCAAGCCCAAGCTGAGCTTCATCAAGTCAAGCTCGAACGTGATCGTCTACGGGAAAAATGGAAGTTGATAGAGATTACCACTCGAGCGATGTTATCCGAGCAACCCCAAGAGTCTGTCACCATCGCACACCTTACCCTTAGGTCTTATGCAGCTATTTTAAGGGGTTATGTAACAAATAAGTAGCACCATGTTCATGTACATTATTTTTGTATATAATAATGAATATAATTTCTAGTCATTTTTGATACATTATAATTAGTTTTTAAAGTACAAACGGTGTTTTTTTAGTTATTATTTAATTAAGAATTATATTTTATTAAGTTAAAGGATTTTTTAATTAAATAATTTTTTAATAAAATATTATTATTAATATTAAATTAATTTTTATTAAATATAAATGATCTTATAATTTTATGAATGCAATTAAATTTTTTATTAAGGTTTGAAAGCCATTTCTGTCAAAACCCGTGAATTTTTTATAAATGTCGGTTTTTATTTTAAAAGTGAAAATTCACATATTTAGAAAATTATTTAGATAAAATAAATATTATTTTTGGAATCAGGACGTCGAAATTATCCAACGGTGAATTTTTCATAACTTTCTGAGACAGTCAAATTTTTGGGTAAAAATTAAATACCATTTAAATATATAATGTGTTTTATGACATCATAATGACCCAATGGTGATGTAATAAAATACCATAATCCCTATGTTCGGCCAATATGTGTTTTATCATTAAAATAATGAGGTTTTGGGTTTGTTTGACTCACTTTTCAAAGCATTAATGGAGCCCTCAAGACTTATTCAACACTTTGCCTTTTTAAATTAATTTCTATTGGAGTGTGACTCACCGCCACATAAGCAACCCTAATTTTTTAATAAGTTCGGATCTTGGACTTGTAAAATATTGTTTTCCTCTTTCCTTTTCCAGAAACCATGGGCTAATACAATGGGATGGTTTGTGGTTTGTATTATTTTAATATAAGGGGTCCCAAACCTAAATAATAAAGAATTCTCTCACCTTTCCTATATAAACCCACCCAAGCTCCCACTTCCTCCTCACTCAAAGCCCTTGAAGTTCGTCCAACCTCTGCCCTAATCTCTCTAGAATCCTCTCAAGGTGCCCCAAGCTCCCAAGAAGCCTCTCACAAGCCTCTCTCTAGCCTTTGGAAGCACACTTCCAAGTAAGAGGTTTTTCTTCCTTTCTCATTTTTGTCAATTTCCCTTAAGTTGTATTTCCCTTTTAATTTCAATTATGAATGTTGGGGTATGGTTTCTCACCTCTCCCATACTGCCCTTTTATAGTTTGAATGATGGGAGACCCCTTTCTCTCTCATTAAATTCCTCCCATGTACACCCGTTACTATGCCGAAATTCCGAAAGGAACCTTTTTCTCCTCTTTTATATTCAAGCAATACTTTTGTATCATGAATCTAAATTCCATTTATATTGTTGGTACATGTATATATATGATCTCTTTGCTGTCCATTACATGTAAATATGATGAGTAACCCCTTTCTCTCTCATCAACCTTTTTTTATGAATTCTTATGTCACTCCGTTACGCTGCCGAAATCGCACCGATTTTCTAAGCCAATGTCTTTGTGTAGTGAATACCATGCCCATTTCTCCATCAAGGGTATTCACCTTTATGCACATTTACATATTGATTATAAAGTTTCATGTATGAATTCTACATTCCTTTGTCGTGGAAGAAATGATTATGTTTTATGAATCCATGTTTTATGATCCATGTGGCACACTTATGCATGAAATGAAATGTTTAAGAAGGGTGCGCCCTTTATAGCGCTCCAATGCATTGGGTAAAGTATAGTATCATGATACGTCATGTGCAATGAGTGTTGACTCATTCTAATTCAAGTGCAACGAGGGTTTACTCATGCTTCAAGTGCAATGAGGGTTTACTCATGCTCCATGTGCAATGAGCCTTGGCTCATGCTAATTCAATGTTAAGTGTTGTTGCCACATTTCCATGTTATGATTATCATGCTTTATCATGCCTTTATGTTCATATCTCTCTTATGCTCTATTGATATGCCTATTGCCTAACATGTATTGTACTCCTCATGTTATTCATTATGTACTCCCTTACTGGGCTTTATAGCTCACCCTTTTCTTATGCATGTCCTCAGGTTATCCCATGCAATGCTAAGTACGAAGGAATGTAGTGGTCATGTAAAGGAAGTTTTCAATAAGGATGTTGTATTTCAAGTTTAAAGTTTTTATGTAATGATCCTAATCCCCAAAGACACTAAACCTCTCGATCTTCTTTGGTGTATCAAGTGAAGTTTTATGTAATAAAGCATGTTTAAGTTGTAATAAAAAGCAGGGTTGTCATAGTTGGTATCAGAGGATAGGTTTAGTTATTTTTGGGATTAGGAAACCCTAGTAAAGCCTTAGATACAAGAATAAGCATAATAAAAACATCCCTAAGTTTTGGTAAATACTAAGTAAGTGTTTTATCAAAAAAATACATCCCTGTCTGGATACGAGCAGGTAGAGGCGGCTCTGGCACAGATGTATCCTAGGGGTAAAACCCGAAAACACCGCTTTGAGCTAGACTCGAACGGGAACTGGTGCACGACAACGGGCCTTGCTGCACTCTTGGTTACGACACTCCCGGGAGATATGTTTTGATAAATTCACAATCTTAGTATGAACCCTTATTAAGGGAAAAAATGCCCCTAAGAATATATGTTAGAAGGAAGATCATGAAAATCCTGGATTGAATCCTATAGACTCATGAGTTAATGAGATTAAAGTTTATTTATAAGTCATAAACTTTTGTCTTTGGATTACCCTTTATGTGTTACCCCTAACTTTCCTTTTATTCCAACCAATGGCCAGTAATAGGAGAACTCGGGCTAACAACCGTTGTGAAGATCAGTGTGATGATTGTACTTATGAGATGCCCAATCCAATGGGAGCAGGAATTGCAAACTTTGTCACGCTTCTCTCTCAGCTAACTCAAGTTTTGAATAGAAAAAATGGTCAAGAGGAACGTTCAACCCCCCCTAAGAAAGTACAAGTTGCTATTGAAAGCTTCATGAGACAAAGGACTCCTACTTTTAGTGGATCATCCGATCCCACGATTACTGAACAATGGATCAACTCCATTGAAACGATATTCTCCATCCTCCAATGCTCTGAAAAAGAGAAGGTTCTCCTGGAGGCATATCGTATGGAGGGTGAAGCTGATCAATGGTGGACATTGATCAAAAATACGAAGCCTGAAGAGGAGATCGAGGCTTTGGAATGAAAGGTATTCCGGAAGATGTTTTTCGATAAATATTTTCCACGCACCCTCCGTCTTAAGATGGAAAGGGACTTCCTTTCCCACAAGCAGAAAGATGAGGAATCTGTGGGAGCGTACGAGGCAAACGTCACAAGGCTTGCACGATATGCTTCCGGCTTTGTCGTTACCCCCGAATGCAAGGTTGACCACTTCTTTGGTGGGCTGAAGCCTAGCTTGCGGAAAGAATTAGCGATCCGTGACTTCGACAGCTATGAGGAAATTGTCCGATGTGCCCTCAAGGTTGAAATGGAGATCGGAGAATCACATGGGTATCATGGGGACAAGAAGCGGAAGGTGGACTTCAATGCTGGTGGTCTGATGGATAAATCCAATGGCGCTAAGAAATTCCAGCACCCCACTTGCCAAAAGTGTGGAAAGAAGCACCCTGGAAATTGCCTTAGGGGGACAAGAAAATGCTTCAAGTGTGGAAGAGAAGGGCACCTAGCTGTAAACTGTCAGCAAGAAGGACCCGCGGCTGCGACGGAGGGGAGGAACGCTCCGTTCGAACCTCAACGCATTGTTCAATGCTTCAAATGCAAAGAACCGGGTCATTTTGCGAATCAGTGCCCTAATCCAAGGGTTATCGGAGGCAATCAACAACCTCCAAGACAGCAAGGAAGAGCTTTTGCCATCACTTCTGCCGAAGTGAACCCCGACAACGAAGTGGTGACAGGTACGCTAGTTATTCATTCAAGAATAGCGAACATACTTTTTGATTCAGGTTCTACGCATTCTTTTATATCTCAAAAGTTTAGTAGAACAATCCATGCACCACCACAAATCCTGGAAGTAAAGATGTCGGTGAGTACGGAAAATGGGGAAATCATTGCATCCCATGAGTATAAGTCCTCCCCTGTTATAATATGTGGATTGAATTTCCCGGCGAACCTCGTCATATTCCCTTTGGTGGAATTTTATGCAATTCTTGGCATGGATTGGCTTTCCTTATATAGAGCCAACATAAATTGTCGGGAGAGGGAAATCACACTCCATATGGAGAATCGACCCCCGATTCTTTACAAGTGTCAGGAGGAAGATGAATCTCCCATACCTCCATCATCTCAAGCATGGATATTACTGCCTTATGAGCACGCATATCTGGCTCAGATGATTGAGTCCAAGGAAGAAACCACCCTTGAAGAAATGCCTATTGTGAGGGAATTGGTTGAAGTATTTCCCGAGGAACTTCCTGGTCTTCCTCCAAGAAGAGATGTTGAGTTCTCAATTGAACTTATACCTGGGGCGCTACCAATATCCAAGACTCCATATAGAATGGCTGTGGTTGAGCATGAAGAACTGATGAAACAACTACAGGAGAATCTGGATAAAGGGTTTATACGCCCAAGTGCATCACCATGGGGTGCACCAGTCCTCTTCATCAAGAAGAAGGATGGGTCAATACGACTTTGCATCGATTATCGTGAACTTAACAAAATCACGATAAAGAACAAGTATCCACTCCCAAGAAGCGATGACTTGTTTGATCAGCT
This sequence comes from Viscum album, assembly GCA_963277665.1. Taxonomy (NCBI): domain Eukaryota; kingdom Viridiplantae; phylum Streptophyta; class Magnoliopsida; order Santalales; family Viscaceae; genus Viscum; species Viscum album. The sequence continues at coordinate 913,389,503 of OY728148.1, forward strand.
GCGTGGAGCACAATACTTCTCCAAGGTCGACTTGCGGTCGGGATATTATCAAGTAAGGGTGAAGAAGGAAGATATCCCCAAGACTGCTTTTCGTACAAGGTACATGCACTATGAATTCATAGTAATGCCTTTTGGACTCACCAATGCTCCAGCAATATTCATGGACTTGATGAATAGAGTCTTTAGAGATTACCTAGATAAATTTGTGGTAGTCTTTATAGATGATATTCTTATATACTCCAAAACCAAGGAGGACCATGAGGAGCATTTAAGAACTGTACTGGAGACTTTGCGCAAGGAGAAGCACTATGACAAGTACAACAAGTGTGAGTTCTGGTTGAAGGAGGTCTCATTCTTGGGCCATATCATAACAAGCAATGGGATATCTGTGGACCCCTCCAAAACAGATGCAATTGAGGGATGGCCGAGGCCAACATCGGTAACTGATATCCGTAGCTTCTTGGGGTTAGCTGGATATTATCGACGATTTGTGAGAAACTTCTCACGATTGTCCAACCCTCTTACCAAGAAAACTCGAAATGGAGTAAAGTTTTCTTGGAGTGATGAATGCGAAGAAAGCTTCAAGGAGTTGAAAAGGAGGCTTATCACTGCACCCGTGCTCACTTTACCCACAAGTGGGGAGCTTTTTGTGGTATTCAGTGATGCTTCGAAGAAGGGCTTAGGATGTGTGCTGATGCAGAATGGTAAAGTGATATCCTATGCCTCAAGACAGTTGAAAATCCATGAGCGAAACTATCCAACGCAAGATCTGGAGTTGGCGGCGGTGATCTTTGCCTTGAAAATCTGGCGGCATTATCTCTATGGAGAGAAATGTGAGATATATACTGACCACACGAGTCTTAAATATATATTCACACAGAAAGAGCTTAATATGCGCTAGAGAAGATGGCTAGAGCTCATAAAGGATTATGACTGTTCAATACATTACCACCCTGGGAAGGCGAACAAGGTGGCGGATGCCCTAAGTAGAAAGGATCCAGCAATTCTATCAATGATGAGAATTGAGAAGGATCCAATATTCTTATACTTGATGAAGATGGACGTGGGAATCATAAAGAAGGGAACATCATCAATCCTTTCACAAATGATTGCTCAACCATCTCTTTTGGAAAGGTTAAAGGATGCTCAAAAGGATGATGCGAGAATCCAAGAAAAAGTGGAAGCTATCAAAAAGGGAAAATCCTCAGAGTTTAATGTTAATGAAGAAGGAATTGTGCGGTTTGGGAAAATACTATGTGTCCCATCATGTTCGGAGCTGAAGAAGGAACTTTTGGATGATGCACTTAGTTCAAATTTCTCTATTCACCCAGGGAGCACAAAGATGTATCGAGATCTCCGAGAAAACTTTTGGTGGGATAATATGAAGAAGGAGATCTCCAAATATACATCAAAGTGCCTGGTGTGTCAGCAAGTGAAGGCAGAGAGGCAGAAGTCTAAGGGGATGATGCAACCATTGCCCATACCAGAATGGAAATGGGAGAACATCACCATGGACTTCGTCACTGGACTTCCAAGGACATCCAAAAGCAACAATGCAATCTGGGTTATTGTGGATTGTCTTACAAAGACTGCACACTTCATTGCTATTCGAGAGGATTTCTCTTTGGATCAGCTGGCACGGATATATATCAGGGAAGTGGTACGGTTGCATGGAGTACCACTATCTATTGTGTCTGACCGAGATCCAAGATTTACCTCTAAGTTTTGGAAGAGTCTTCAACATGCTCTGAATACTGAACTGAACTTCAGTATGGCCTATCATCCTCAAACTGATGGCCAATCCGAGCGGACTATCCAAACACTTGAGGATATGTTGAGAGCGTGCTCAATGGACTTTAAAGGAGGATGGGATCAACATCTTCCTCTATTTTAGTTCTCTTATAATAATAGTTTCCACTCGAGCATCCAAATGGCACCATATGAATCCCTGTATGGGAAAAGGTGTAGAACACCGGCATGTTGGGATGAGGTCGGTGAACGTAAGCTGCTTGGACCAGAAATGGTCGAAGAAATGGTGGAGAAGGTGAAAACCATTCAGCAGCATATCAAGGCAGCCCAAAGTCGACAGAAGAGTTATGCAGATAATCGTCAACGAGACCTTGAGTTTAAAATCGGAGACATGGTGTTTTTACGCATATCTCCGTGGAAGAAGGTCATGAGGTTTGGAAAGAAAGGGAAGTTAAGTCCAAGGTACATCGGCCCCTTCGATATTCTTGATCGTGTTGGGGCTGTGGCCTATCGACTAGAACTTCCACCTACTATGGCCAAGGTGCATGATATCTTCCATGTATCCCTCTTAAGGAAGTACATACCAGACCCCTCACATGTACTCTCTTCCGAGGTGGTACAATTAGAAGACAATCTTTCTTATGAGGAGCAACCAGTGATGATCTTAGATCGTAGAGAAAAAGTTCTACGAAATAAGACAATGCCCCTCGTCAAGGTGTTGTGGAGAAACCACAAGTTTGAAGAAGCAACTTGGGAGTCGGAGGATATGATGAAGCTAAGTTACCCACAATTGTTTTAGTGTGGGAAAAGGAAAATTTCGAGGGCGAAATTTCTTAAGGGGGGAATGTTGTAACGACCCAAAGTTTCATTAATGGAAAATCCCTCTTGATCTAGTTAAATGTTTCTTTATGAAAAATGTTTTTATAAGATGTCAACTTCTTTAAGTTTTACGTTAAGATTTGTGACCGTTACTTTTATATCCGTTGAACAATGATCATCTGGGTAGTTTAAATATAAGGCTTTAACGAACCAATTTTCTACTCAGACAAAGGAAAGGATGGCCTCATCCAGTAGAATTGCCCCTTACGAAGCCCATTTGTTGGAGCTCGGAAAGGAGGTGGCGTCTTTGGGCTTTTCCCTTGACCAAGACCAAGCTGAGCTTCATCAAGTCAAGCTCGAACGTGATCGTCTACGGGAAAAATGGAAGTTGATAGAGATTACCACTCGAGCGATGTTATCCGAGCAACCCCAAGAGTCTGTCACCATCGCACACCTTACCCTTAGGTCTTATGCAGCTATTTTAAGGGGTTATGTAACAAATAAGTAGCACCATGTTCATGTACATTATTTTTGTATATAATAATGAATATAATTTCTAGTCATTTTTGATACATTGTAATTAGTTTTTAAAGTTCGAATGGTGTTTTTTTAGTTATTATTTAATTAAGAATTATATTTTATTAAGTTAAAGGATTTTTGAATTAAATAATATTTTAATAAAATATTATTATTAATATTAAATTAATTTTTATTAAATATAAATGATCTTATAATTTTATGAATGCAATTAAAATTTTTATTAAGGTTTGAAAGCCATTTCTGTCAAAACCCGTGAATTTTTTATAAATGTCGGTTTTTATTTTAAAAGTGAAAATTCACATATTTAGAAAATTATTTAGATAAAATAAAAATTATTTTTGGAATCAGGACATCGAAATTATCCAACGGTGAATTTTTCATAACTTTCTGAGACAGTCAAATTTTTGGGAAAAAATTAAATACCATTTAAATATATAATGTGTTTTATGACATCATAATGAACCAATGGTGATGTAATAAAATACCATTCTCCCTATGTTCGGCCAATATGTGTTTTATCATTAAAATAATGAGGTTTTGGGTTTGTTTGACTTACTTTTCAAAGCATTAATGGAGCCCTCAAGACTTATTCAACACTTTGCCTTTTTAAATTAATTTCCATGGGAGTGTGACTCACCTCCACATAAGCAACCCTAATTTTTTAATAAGTTCGGACCTTGGCCTTGTAAAATATTTTTTTCCTCTTTCCTTTTCCAGAAAACATGGGCTAATACCATGGGATGGTTTGTGGTTTGTATTATTTTAATATAAGGGGTCCCAAACCTATATAATAAAGAATTCTCTCACCTTTCCTATATAAACCCACCCAATCTCCCACTTCCTCCTCACTCAAAGCCCTTGAAGATCGTCCAACCTCTGCCCTACTCTCTCTAGAATCCTCTCAAGGTTCCCGAAGCTCCCAAGAAGCCTCTCACAAGCCTCTCTCTATCCTTTGGAATCACACTTCCAAGTAAGGGGTTTTTCTTCCTTTCTGATTTTTGTCAATTTTCCTTAAGTTGTATTGCCCTTTTAATTTAAATTATGAATGTTGGGGTATGGTTTCTCACCTCTCCCATACTGCCCTTTTATAGTTTTAATGATGGGAGACCCCTTTCTCTCTCATTAAATGCCTCCCATGTACACCCGTTACTATGCCGAAATTCCGAAAGGAACATTTTTCTCCTCTTTTATATTCAAGCAATACTTTTGTATCATGAATCTAAATTCCATTTCTATTGTTGGGACATGTATATATATGATCTCCTTGCTGTCCATTACATGTAAATATGATGAGGAACCCCTTTCTCTCTCATCAACCTTTTTTTTATGAATTCTTATGTCACGCCGTTACGCTGCCGAAATCGCACCGATTTTCTAAGCCAATGTCTTTGTGTAGTGAATACCATGCCCATTTCTCCATCAAGGGTATTCACCTTTATGAACATTTACATATTGATTATAATGTTTCATGTATGAATTCCACATTCCTTTGTCGTGGAAGAAATGATTATGTTTTATGAATCCATGTTTTATGATCCATGTGGCACACTTATGCATGAAATGAAATGTATAAGAAGGGTGCGCCCTTTATAGCGCTCCAATGCATTGGGTAAAGTATAGTATCATGATACGTCATGTGCAATGAGTGTTGACTCATGCTAATTCAAGTGCAACGAGGGTTTACTCGTGCTTCAAGTGCAATGAGGGTTTACTCATGCTCCATGTGCAATGAGCCTTGGCTCATGCTAATTCAATGTTAAGTGTTGTTGCCACATTTCCATGTTATGATTATCATGCTTTATCATGCCTTTATGTTCATGTCTCTCTTATGCTCTATTGATATGCCTATTGCCTAACATGTATTGTACTCCTCATTTTATTCATTATGTACTCCCTTACTGGGCTTTATAGCTCACCCTTTTCTTATGCATGTCCTCAGGTTATCCCATGCAATGCTAAGTACGAAAGAATGTAGTGGTCATGTAAAGGAAGTTTTCAATAAGGATGTTGTATTTCAAGTTTAAAGTTTTTATGTAATGATCCTAAGCCCCAAAGACACTAAACCTCTCGATCTTCTTTGTTGTATCAAGTGAAGTTTTATGTAATAAAGCATGTTTAAGTTGTAATAAAAAGCAGGGTTGTCATATGTATCAAGAATCCTGATGGGCTCTTCTCAATAAGACATATAGGGTTCCATTTCGAATTCTTCATAAGTGATTACATGCATTGGGTCAGGCATCTATTTTGTCAACAATGATATGTGGAATACATCTTGAACTTTGGAGAGACATGGCGACATTGCCAAACAGTAAGCTACAGCCCCAATTCATTCTAGAATTTAAAAGGGTCCGATGTACCTGTGACACAATTTACCCCCATTACAGAAATGTATAACTCCCTTCCATGGAGATACCATCAAGAAAACATGATCTCCTACCTAAAATTCTCAATCCTTCCTTCTGTTGTCAGCATAGCCCTTCTGCCTACATTGAGCTGCTTTGATGTGGTTTTGGATTACTTTCACCTTTTACATCGTTTCCTCCACCAGTTTTGGGCCTACGAGTTTTCTTTCACAAACGTCATCCCAACAGGTTGGTGTGCGACATCTCTTTCCATATAACGCTTCATATGGTGCCATCTGAATACTTGAATGGAAGCTATTGTTATAGTAAAATTCTACCAGAGGTAAATATTGATCCTACATACCCTGAAAGTCATGTGATCACGATCTCAACATGTCTTCTATGGTTTGAATAGTTTGTTCTGATTGTCCACCTATTTGAGGGTGGTAAGCAGTGCTCAAACCAAGATCAGTATCCAAGGCCTTCTGAATAATTTTCCAGAATCTTGATGTATACTGGGGATCACTATCCGATATAATCGACAAGGTTACTCCATTAAGTATCACAAAATTATTAATATATAGTCTTTATAGACGTTCAAGTGGTAGATCTTCTCTTATAGCAAGAAAATGTTCTGACTTTGTGAGATGATAAAAAATGACCCATATTGCGTCATTCCTTCTAGGAGACATTGGTAATCCCATGAAAAAGTCCATCGTAATATTATCCAATTTCCACTAAGGTATGGGAAGAGGTTGCAATACTCCACCAAGTAGCTTCCTTCCAGCATTCACTTTTTTGAAAAACCATACATCTTGACAAAAATTCAGCAATCTTCCTCTTCATGTTGTCCCACCAAAAATGACCCTTTAAATCTCTATACATTTTGGTGCTCCCATGGTGTATAGAGAAATTGGAACTATGAGAATCATACAACAATTCACTCTTTAAATCATGTATATCGGGAACACAATGTCTCCTCCCAAATTTCAAAATTCCATCTTCATACACAATGTCACTCAATCGCCCATCATTCACAGTTTTAATCTTCATTTTCAACTATTCATCATCGGCCTGAGAACACTTTAGCCTTTCTAGTAAAGATGGTTTAGAAATCATTTGAAAATGTTTTGATGTTTCACCCTCCATGGTGATTCCCATATCAATCTTTACTAGATCCATGAAAATAGGATCCCCTTCTACTCTCATCATATTCAAAACTCCATGATCTTTTATACTCAAAGCATCTACAACCATATTTTCCTTCCCCGGGTGGTAGTGTATCGTGCAATCATAATCCTTTAGTAGTTCAAGCCATCACCTTTGCCTCATGTTGAGTTCTTTTTGTGATAAAATATATTTCAAACTCTTGTGATCGGTATATATCTCACATTTTTCACCATAGGGATAATGTCTCCATATCATCAAGGAAAATATTACATCTGCTAACACAAGATCATGAGTAGTATAGTTATGCTCATGAATTTTTAGCTGTCATGATTCATAGGAAATAACCCTATCATTCTGCATAAGGACACAACCAAGTCCTTTCATTGAAGTATCACAATAAATAACGAACCCATCATTCCCCAATGGTAGAGTCAATATAGGATCATTGACTAATATTATCTTAAGTTCTTCAAAACATTCTTCACAATCATTTGTCTGGACAAATTTGCCCCCTTTACATGTGAGCTTCGTTAATGGGTTAGCCAATCGGGCAAAATTCAGGACAAAACATCGATAATAACCAGCCAAACCAATAAAACTGTGTACGTTAGTTATACTCATCGGTGCTGGCCATTATTTGATTTCCTTGGTCTTAGAAGGATTAACAGAAATTCCATCCTTAGAGACAATGTGGCCATGAAAAGAAATCTCCTGATTCTAGAATTCACACTTGCTATACTTCCCATATAATTTATGCCTTCTAAGAGTCTTCAAGATAATGTGCAAGTGATTTTAATGATCTTAGTAGCTTTTGGGGTATACCATTATATCCTAAATAATTACCACCACAAAATCATCAAGATATTCCTTGAAAAACTCTATTAAATTACCATTAATACAGAGGGTGCATTAGTCAATCCAAAAAGGCATTACTGTGAACTCGTAATGCCCGTACCTTTTTCAAAATGCTGTCTTCGGAATGAATTCCTTCTTCACACACAACTGATGGTATCCAGATCGAAGGTCAATCATTGAAAAGTATTGAGGTCCATGCATTTGTTAAAATAAATCATCAATGCGAGGTAGGGGATACTTGTTCTTTATTGTTGTATCATTGATCTCCCTATAGTCAACGAACATCCTCATAGATCTATCTTTCTTCTTAACAAAAAAGACAGGGGTTCCCCATGGGGAAACACTAGGTAGAATAAATCCCTTATTACTGAATTCCTCTAGTTGTTTCTTTATTTCAATTAATTCCATGGTGGCCATTCTATAAGGGGTCTTCGATATAGGCCTTGCCCCAGGAATTAAATCAATGGAAATCTCAACTTCCCGTTCTGGAGGATGTCCAGGTAAATCTTCTAGAAACACATCTACATATTCTTTCACAATAGGTACATCCTCTATTTGAACATTACATTCCTCTCCCTTGGACATTTCATTCTCTTCCTCCCCAATAATTGAATTTAGTTGAGCTGATGGGGGTGGATCTAAATAAGAATTTGGTGGTCACGATTCTGCTCTAAAGAAAAGGTGTTCCTTATCATCATCATCAAAAATCGTAACCTCCTTCTTCTTACAATAAATCGTTGCACCATAGTCCAAACTCCAATCCATACCGAGGATTATATCAAACTCGATCATAGGTATGACAATGAGATCAGCGGATAAAGAACATTTATGTGCTCTAATCGGGACTAATTCACAAAACATTGTTTCAATGATACATCCTTTTAAAGTATTGACTGAAAATTATCTTGTTAAATCAATTTGGAAATATCTAATTTTCATAGAAAACTGGGATGATATGAAACAATGTGATGATCCAGAATAAAATAATATATTTTCTAAACTTGAGGAAACCATTAAATTACCTGCCACCACGTCTTTCGGAGCTTCAACCTCAGTAGTAGTGATATCATAATCCTGGCCTTGATCCCTTGGCCTCTTCTGAGGTAAGTTCCCCTAACTCTTAAGAAATTCATTTGAATAATGTCCCATATCTCTAAAATTATAGCATTCCACATCGACAGAATCTTTCTTTGCCTTGTAATCATGAGCTTGGTGGCCTTTTTCCCCACACTTGTAACAGACTCCCATTCCCTTCAAGAAAGTACTGGAGTGATTCATCCCACATTTACTGGAGGACGGATATTCAACATTTCCCTTCTTCCCCTTATTTCCATTTCTATATTGATCAAATAATCTCTTCTTCTCTTTCCTTAATTTAAAGTCGTAAGACTTAGAGAATTCCATTTCCATATTGATAACACACAAGACAATATCTTCGTATGACAATAAGGTTTGTGGGACTAATGCTCGACGAAGAAACTGTTTTAACCCAACAAAGAAACCATAAATCTTACTTCGTGGCTTATGTATATAATCTGGAGCATGCCTCACTATCCTTGTAAAGTTATCCTCATACTTTGCGACATTCTCATTCTCTTTCAGCATCAGACTTAGAAATTTCCTTTCCATATCTGCTCTATGGTTAAGAGGGAAGTATTTTTCTAATAAAAGCACTTTTAACTCCCTCCATTCCATATTAGATAATTTGTCATCTTCTTTCATGTTTTGAATCAGCGACCACAATTGATCGACATCTCCAGTGAGCCGGTAAACTACCAGGAAAACCTTCTCCCTTTTGATACTCCCCAAGGCGTGGAATATTTTCTCTAAGGATTTAATCCATTACTCCGCTACAGATGGATTTTTACCCCCATTAAATGTTGGAGGTTTTTGCTACATGAAGCGGTCTAACATTGATCCTCCATGTTGCAGATTAGGGTGCTCCATATGAGTAAGGTTATTATTCATAACCCGAGTGATTTGTCCCAGTATGGTGATAAGTTGATCAACACTAGTTGTATATCCATTTCCACAATAATTATCTTGAGCAGGAGGGCAATCCCTACATGGAGTGCGTGCATTTATACAGTTTCCATTCCTCCCACTAGGCACCATTTCTAAACAATGGCATGAACTAGATTAGTTTATGAATCAAAATACATAATTCCATACTTGTTAAACACTTAACATAAATTGAACTATTTATGGATATAATCCATAATCATAAAAAGAAATGTTTTCATTGAGGAAGTATATACTCATAAATCCTTCATAATGGTTTGTAATGAAAATGAGAATTATCTTAATCATATCCCCCAGGAGTTTCGTAACCAAGAGTGCAGCAAGGCCCATTGTCGTGCACCAGGTCTCGTTCGAGTCTAGCTCAAAGCTGTGTTTTCGGGTTTTACCCCTAGGTACATCTGTGCCAGAGCTGCCTCTACCTGCTCGTATCCAGATAGGGATATATTGCATGGAAATCTCACAAAATCTATATAATACCAAAATTCTAGGGGGTTCTTCTATACTGATCCTCAATGTTTATCATTGGGATATGTGCTCTAATTAGAAATTATCTAAATCTAGCTTCCAAGATTAGTACTAAACTGCCTATGATACCAACTGTAATTCCCTGACCCCAATTACCCAAAGTCGGTGCATTATTGTGTAACATTCGAATGATCACAAAAGATCATGTCTCGATAGACCGATTAGTTTAGTAGTATTGGAAGCAGTAGATACTTTATAATTCTTACATTACATCATAGAGTAAAACAAAACTAAAAAACATCTTTTCTTCATATCCCCTCATACTATCCCTACAGGTCATTAATAATATACTTATTCACATCCTTGAAAAATTAAAACACTGGAAGGGGTGAGCTTAGATGCTCAGTAAGGATAACAATATAGCAGATGCTTTCACAAATAAACATTTACATTTAAGGAAATTCATAACTAATATAAAAGCCTTTTAAACTTGATCATCGGTATAATATGGAAAAATAAAATGAAATAATTCCATTTACATATTCACATGGATATTCTACAAGTCTAATAATCACATGCAATATCAATAACCACATTCATAGTGATGGAATGCATAATTCGAGAATATCATAACCATGTAGCCAAGGCCTCGTGCCAAGACTACAAATAAGATTTTGTCAACGCCTCGTGCCAAGACACTAGTTTTTCTCATGAGACCTGCCGATGCATCGAGGAGATATAGAGGGCTCCACCTGTCACTTATTAAGTCCAATACATTCATCATATGAACAGGTTTAAACATATCATAAACCATAACATAATCGTATCACATAAAACATGCATAAAGAAAACACAACATTTCCACATTTCAATCACAAAATATCAATACAACACATTGATATAAAATAAATACATTCAAAAACCATTTACAATACCAAAATAAAAGAAAATTAAATCTTGGTATTTATTTTTCATTTAAAAAAATGGTATGGCTTATAGAGGAAGCCAGAACTCAAATAATGGTCATGGCGGTAGAGAGGTCATTATCGCCGCATACGTACGACAAGAAAAACATTCTTTTTTTCGTTTAGTAAAACTCTTCACATAAAAATATTCTTTTGAATAAGCGTAAAAGTCAAAGGCTTTTATACACCGTATAAAATAAATTTGTGTATAAAACAAAATATGCATCAATGAATGGAGATTGATACGAAGTCCCTTAAAAAGATCATTTTTTATATAAAAATAGATCTATTATGTGTATTCAGTATAAGTACACATAAAAGAAAGTACAAATACAAGATAGGACATAATAATTTCATGACATAATTTGAAATTATGAGATTAACCCAAAGAACGAAAATTGGGCTAAGAAGTTCCCTTACCCCGTGTCCGAATTTACTCGACCATTCTTTAATCTCCTGAATAATAAACTAGAGTTAATTTATATTTGATTAAAAAAAATTTCATGGTCATTATTCCTTTTATATCACTTATTACCACATTATGAACATTATGTAATTATTTATGCTAATAAATGTCATTTTGTCAATCTTTGGTACTTGAGTCAAAAATAAACTTCTTATAATTACAAGTTGTTAATGTGGGGAAATGTACATTATATAAAAAATTATGTTCCCAATTTAGATATCATATATATCATATATATACAGTATATACATGCATTTATAAAATTACATAACATTTAGTGGTAAGAAATGAAATGCATCGTTCATGGAGACAGTAAGCCGTACGTACGCATGAACGCTACTTTAATTTATATTTTATATTTAATGGAATGAAATCATCATGATATAATTTTATATTATAATTCCAGTATAATATAGTTTATAATATCCATTACTCCATCCTTTATACATCCCACATATGGCATTAACGATTCATATCACTTTGAGGGGGGCGGTAGTCCGCACTTCCTAAAATGAAATTATCACGTTTACCATTAATGGAAATCATAAAGGTACTCCATAAATGAGAAATAAAGAAGCAGAAATTAAAAATAAACATAATATGTATATCATATATAAAAATAGTGTCATCAAAATGGCCACCATTAGAGGTTTTAAAAGAATATTGAACAATCATCGTTTCGTGAGACGATATTTCGCCACCCACAGAAACAGTATGTTCATTAACCATTAGACGAAGGTGTGTGTAAGTGTAAATAAAATAATTATCATAAAAACATTCTAGTATATTTAATATACTGGTGTTGTTACAAAATAACAGAATAAAAAAGAGTTTATGGGGTTGGTGTATAAAAATAAAACAAAATAACATAAGAGAAGACATTACCTTCAAATCGGGTAACTCTTTTTGATTAGAGACAAAGGCTTCCTTGGGAAGTATTCTGCCCAATTTGAGGATTCTAAGAGTAAGAGAGGGAGGTATAGAGAGTATTTGGGCAGAGTTTGGCCGAGCCAAATGGCTTGAAGGTGTGAATAAGGTCTTAGAGTTGGGGATCTTTTATAAGGGGAGAGGAGGGGTTGTTTTGGAAATATTGAAATGTTACTTTATTATGAAGTGTTTTTCGGATTCTAAAGGACCCACAATGATACTTTTCGAGACTACAGCGATAAGGGATAAAAATATTCTCCTAAAATAGGTTTTGACAAGTTTATGTCTTAGATTTTACATTATCTTTTAATTTTATTTAAATCGTTACTTGATGAGGTAATCGATGCATCATCATGGTGTCATAAATAATTTAATTTATTTAATTTATAAAAATTATAAAACAAATATCATGATGTAGGAAATATTTTAAGATTTACAATGAATAATTATAGTAAAAAATGTAACTTATATTACCCTATGTAATAATTGTTTTAGTAAAACAACACATGTTTGTGACAATTTTATTTTTACTTTAAATAAAAAGTTATTATTATCATTTTCTTACCCAAGTGGCTCCATGGGGACCCCAAGTTGGCCCATTGATTTTATAGTTCGGCAATGACTCATCCAATAAGGGTAGGATAATTGTAAAGGTATTTTCATTTTTTTATAATATCATTTTTACCTTAAATTTCACTAATTACCTTTAATCGTGATAAATTAAACTTAAAAGTTACTATTCATCAAAAAATTATTTTATTCCCATTGAACCACATGTTACATCCTAATGACAACCAGGTATGTCGGATTCTTGAAAATCAAATCACAGAAGTTCTAATGTTTCATTTAAACAAAAAATTAGTTTTTAACTACCCCTAAGCAGTTTCATTATTCATCAAAAATTGATGTTTTTCAGAACAATGCCGAAATTTCACCCTAAGCTATAATTGATATTCCGAATAAAAAATGATGTCTATTTTACAAAATTTCAAACATATAAGTTGCATTAATTAATTTTATAATTAATTCCATTGTTACAACAAATAGCATGTATTTAAGAAATAATATATATCAAAAGATTTACAATTGTTTATGTCCAATTTCAAAGTGAAATTAATTCTAATGATCACCATTAGATAAAATGGTAAAAATATATTCTAATTATACTTTAAAAAGACTCAATAGTATTATATATAACTATAAATTATTTTGATTAAAAAAATTTGTTTTTAAGTATTTTTCACTATTCATAATAAATTGGATGTTCTTAGAAAAATACCAAAAAAGTCAACATAGGCTAATTTCGATTTTCCGAATCCAAAAAAGAAGTCCATTTTGAAAGATAAAATTTATAAAATTTCAAAAAGTAGGTATTACTATTCATAACGCCTACTTTGATTGGTTGTGGTGTGTGTTAGAACTCGAAGTTGCGTACAACACACACTACTGTATTATTGAAAGAAAAGTGTATCGTGGAAGCATGGGGTGTTACAGTAGGTATATGTATGGTAATATACATATGTAATGGTTATCCATTAAAATCATACTTTGTGGTTTATCCTTGTTTGATTATGTGATACCTTGATGGTCTTGGGGTCCCAACTGAGTATTGTTATACTCACCCCTGCATGGGCTATTCCCGCACCTCATTGTGTTGGATGCAGACGACAGAAAACGCTGACGGAGGCTGAGAGCGCTAGAACTAGATGGTACCCGGAGGAGGACCTTACGACGTGTTGGTAAACGGTGGAGTATAACGGACATGGAGTGCTAAGGAGGCCATCTGTACCTACCCATTAGGTAGGAAACCCAGATGATGAACCAGGAGCTGCTTTCACCTTTCAGCAGTTTGTCCCTTTTTAGTTGTACATTCTTTCAGTTGTATTTTTACATTATAGTTAGTCTTGTATTCTAGCCCCCTTTACATTCATTACACTTGTTAGACAATTTTTACTTAGTGTTTGCTTCCCACTGTACTTTGGTTGTCTTTGTTTACAATTTATAAAGGCAATGCCTTCCCAGTTTTTGAGAAATTACGTTATTGGTGCTAGTCTCTAGCCCCTGGCCTATGGAAGGCGGGCTTCAGGTAGTCACGATGTGGGCCCCTAGGGACGGGTCATGCAAATCTACTCCACCACTAATTAATATATCCATCATGTTATACTAAAATAATAATATGATAAATATTTTAATATCATTCTCATTGATTTCATATATTTATATCATGTATAAATCTTATAATAATTAAATTTTATTTATTATCTTACATAGTAACTCAAGTTTCCTTTAATTTATATATATATATATATATATATATACTTTTAAAAAAAACTCTTATCAATATAATTGAAATAATGAATCATCACAAAATATTTATATTGTTTTCTTATTCTATTCAATTCCCCAACTCAATTATTTCTTTGAATCAACCAATATAAAAACATCCTTTATTCTGGAAATCCTCAGAAGATTCAGAAATGATCTAAAAATAATATATAAATACTCTAGAAATATAAAATATATTTATATAATTTTTTCATTTTAATGATAAATCAACTTCAAATTTTTATTCATGTCATTTTCTATTTATTTTTTTATAATACATATACATAATTTAGATCATTTCATTGGAACTCATTTCGTAATAATTGATTTCAAATATTATATTAGAGAAATAATTAATTCAATTAACTTTTTGAAAGTATTATTCTATTTTTTTAAACAAATATTATTATAAATTTTTCATCCTTTTATATAAAATTATTTTAATGGCTGAGGTTCAAGCCCCCATTATTGATTATAAAAAATATAAACCTAATTTAGAACTTGGAAAAGGGGGAACCCATCACATGGCCCTGATTAAAAAAATACAAAAAATAAACCTGAACCGTAGGCCCTGACATGATCCAAAATTCCTTATAATGTAGGGTTACTCTTCCTGGTTATTGAGGATCAATATTTTAATTAATATTATTTATAATAAATAAAATAATTCCTTTGTGATGATATATATGTGTCTTGTCCAAATGATTCACTTTAATATCAAAGTTTAACTCACTACATCTTCTTTAATTGTTAAAATATTGTAAATAATTAATTTTTGTACTTTCTTATCATGTCACAACATTAGGAAGATCATAAACCACGATATATTAATTTTACCATGAATTATATCAACCTAATATTAAAAATTTAATAACTAAAATTAATTTAATTTTTTTTTTAGTTTCTATCAATTATTCAACATTCCGTATTTTAATTTCATTACTCATAATTATCAATAATTTACTACTCTAAAGTAATTTGTGACATGGAATAGTTAATATTGAATTATAATAATTAAATATTCACTTCCCATTTCAATAAATATTTATAAAAAATGTAATTAATAATATATTGTTAAAATTTTAAATTTTCATCTATAAAATTAAAAGAAAAAATTATTTTCCAGTATTTACTTTGTGATAATTTAATGTTAAATTCATGTGTAATGTGAAATTAATTTTAGTTTCCTTATATTTAAAATTTAAAAAATACACAATTTTTTAATCACAAATATATTAAAAAACCAATTAATATTATTTAATATTGAAAAACATGTAAATTGGACTAATTATTTTTCTAAAATACACCATGGATAAAAATATTTTCTTTAAAAAACATTTGAATTTAAAATTCTATATGGTAGGATTAATACCTATTCCACCTGTTATAATAATCTATAATATATTTTCCTTTCACTTATTCATAAATATATAATGACCACATTATTATAGGTGGATTATGAATTTTACATCCTATACAATGATTATAAAAAATGATAAATGAAAATTTATAATATTAATAAAATTTCATTAATATTTTTTGATATAATTATAAATAAAATATACATTATATGAGTAGTAATTATAATGTGCGAAAAAAATCATTTGGTGATATAGTTTACACTACAACATAACCTAATAATTTCCGAGATTACCATGGATGTCTAGCTAGTATAAATATTCTAAATAATGCATTGAGTATTTATTTAACATCTTTAGTGAAGTCTATGTGAATATATAATTACAAAAAAATTTAAGAATGAACAATTTATTTTACAATTCATTACAAATATCATGATATTACCTATATAATAGTGAATACATGTTTTACCCATGAAATAATATATATATATATATATATATCCAATATATAAATATATATTTCATAAAAACATCATCGTTATGAAAATTTCAAAATAATACAAAAAATGAAAAAAACCTAAATGAATAATATAAATTCATTAATGATTTAAAAATTATTGTTTCCCATAAAATCGATTTGTACTCAACATCTTGGTGATATTTTATTGAGTTGATGTATTATCATTAATTGAAAAATATCATCCAGATTAGTTATCCATGTATTTGAAAATACATATATTTTTTTATGTGACAGTAAATTTCCACCATGAATCATATTCCAATTGAGAGATTTATTTTATTATTATAATATCACCAGAATCATGACCCCCAATTTTGAATAAAATTATTGTGTTTAAAAACAACTATTAATAAATTTTATAATCACATATAAGTCAATTATACATGGAATTTTAAGATTACTAACAGTGTATATGAAATTGTAAATTTTACATAACTCTCATTCCATTAAAAGGACCTAAACCTATATATATAGATGATATGATTCTCCATGTGTAAAAGAATTGCATCAAATTCTAAAACTATTAACCAGTGGAAGTCTAAAAAAATAATTTTCTAAGGAACCGATATTAAAAAAATAAAATAGAGAAGATTAAATGAGTCCCTTAATACCCCTAATATACCCACATCAGATGGAAGAATAATCACTAAAATTGGAACCCTCATTACCCATACATTTGTTAAGTCATTAATTGTGTATAAATGAAGCCCCTTCATCCACAATCATGGTAAAATAATGATAATGTTTAAAGGAAAAATCAACATCCCCATTTAAAAGAGGTCATAACCTGACTGCATAGACACACATCTATAACACTACATAAGAACCAAAATTAATAAATTACTTATTTTAAAGATTCTTAACACACACAACTACATATATTACCTTAAATAGTGCACAAAATGTATTTTAATAGTGCTAAAGAAGTGTCGTTCTCATCATCATTTCTAAATGGTGGACCCCTTTACTAGTAAAAATATATGCTGATAAATCAGTTACTTATCATCTCTAAAATACATGGATAATGTCCTCTTGTTATCAAGTCTATAAATAGCACTGATAAATGGGGCCTTTATCAGTGCTAGAAATAACACTGATGAAGGCCCCTCCTAGTACATTGTTCAATTTTTATAACAGCACACAACATCAACCTATAACCTATATAATATATATATATAAATTAATTGAAATTAATATTCCATCATTAATACTAAAAAAATATATTTTATACATTTGAAATAATGTAATGTATAATTGTATTCACAAACCCTATTAATAAACATTTAAAAAAGTAATGTTTTATCATAATTTCCACCTATGACCCCCACCCAAAGGACCATCAATGATATCATTTACCAAAAATATCACTTCAACCTAAGAAAAATAATCCACCTATATAAAAAAAATAATATGTTAGTAATATTATAAAGAAATATATTATACATTAATATGAAACAATACATTGAAAAATATCAACATCAAATAAGAAGATACACATGGAGTTATTCCAGTGACATCATGCATTATATTGAGGTGCAGTAGATTCTAACATGTCAAAAATAGGTTATGTATCATTTTTATAATGCATCCAAACAATTAAAATGTGTTCTCATTGGTTTTGAGAGTGTAGATTTTTCTTTTTATTGAAATTAATGTCAATTTTAAAAAGTCACACTTGGAGTTATACCAGCCACACTATGTGTGGTATTTATGTGTAGATGATTCCTATACATTTATAATTACATATGGATCATTTTCAAAAATTTTCAAAAAGAACCTAATGTGTTTTATGGGTTTTCAGTATTATTCTTGTATTATTCTTCTAATTTGAAATTTCAAATAGGAAACACGCACTCAGAAACATACTAGCCACATAGTTTGTTTTTTTGATGTGAGACTACATATTATACATTAAAAATGACATCTGAATTTATTTTCCATGTTATAAAGTCAATAAGAGTGAATTCTCTATTTTTTCACTGAGTGACACACGTTTGGACCTAAAATTTCAATTTTAAATTGTTAAGAAGATCATTGAGTCAAAGGGGTCACACCATCTATTGGGTTGAGTATGATTTATATACAATAAAAATGATTAATAAATCAATTTTCATATTTATCAAGACAATCCTAATGTTTTTTAATAGTTTTTAGTGAGTGACATGTTTTGAAATAAAATGTCCATTTTAAACTCATAACAGACACTTTGATTCATACCAATCACATTACACATCAGATTGAGGTCTGGATGATTCTACAAATCATAAATGGCTTGTGGATCATTTTAATAAAGTTTTAAAAAAATATAAATGTGTTTTTTAGTTTGAGTATCTTATTTATTTATTTAATTAAAATTATACACGTTTTATCTTGAAAAAGACACACTTGATGTCATACAAGTCACATGATGGGCCTCATTGATGTTTTTGTGATTCATACATGTACCAAAGTCTCAAAAAAATTACTCATACCAATTATACCATTATTAACATTACCTTCATTTATATAACATCCAACACTTCAAATTGATTACATGATCTTAGAAGAAAAACCACTCTCATTGTTGAAACTCAGATGAGTAGAGGAAGATCTCCAGCCCATTATAACATGAAATGTCACTATAACTGGAAGAAGATATTCCTCGACACTTCTTATTTTTAACAACTAGAATATTTTTCCATCTATTAAAATCAACTAAATATTTTGAGTTGGATGTGTGAAAAATTAAATGAAATGAAATCGTGGTGACCTAGGTAGAAAGGAACATGTTATATTTTTTCATAATTTTTGTACAGTGTTGAAAGAAAAATATGACTTCTGAAAAATTATAGATTACATCTAAATATGTAATGGATAAAAATGGGAGGGAAAATAAATTAAAAATAGTAGAAAAATTATGATAATATTAATTTAATAATTAGCTTGAATTCACATTTTCATGATGGTTTTACACAATCGTTACCCATTACCTTATTTTCATTATCACAAATTCATCCTCAAATCCCAGTCTCTCATGAGCATAATAAGATTTTAACTGACAACCATACTCAAACAAATTAATCCACCTATATATCAAAAAAATATTATTTGAGTAATAATAAAAATATAAATTATATATAAATATGAAACAATGTATTACTTCTATGGAAGATGCATATTTGTGTTATTTTTATACGATCTCTTATAAATTATTTTTCTTATTCATTTATAAGAAAATATATATCATTTTATGAATATTAGTAATTTTTGAAATCATATTAGGATTAGAAAAATATAATTACACAATGTATTAATAAATATATAAATTAAAATAGTAATTATCATTGAAAACATCTATTCAGGATGCTAGTTTGTTGATAGAATATGATATGTCTCATAAATATACAAAAAAAAATAACCACAATATTTTCCATTTGATTATTTTGCACATTGAAAAATTCATTGACACAAATATGTAACTTTTTGGATTTGTGTCTGGATAGTGAAATATTATTATATATACCATGATACTTTTCTAATTATAGAACGTGATAGGATCATTGTTCTTTATTCATAACCTCATTTCATTAATTTCAAAATATTTATATACCACCCTATAATAACATAATTCTCTTCAAAAATGATTAAAATAATATAACATGAAGTATTATTCTAAAACATTGAATGTAGTGTATTAAAGTTTTTTAAAAAAATTGTGTGTCTTTTGTTTTTTGGTTATACATGTAGTGAATATATGAAATAAATCGTGGGGGTATCCAAATTTAATGAAATGAGAAACAAATTTTTCATAATAACCCAAAATTAATATGTGACTAAAGAATAGAAAAATTTTTATGATTAAATTTATATTTTAACCACTACATCATTCTTATTAGGAAGTGATCTTCATCTATAAGTTTTCTTTTAAATGATTTGTATAGTTTTTCCATTATTTCATTCACTTTTTAATCTATTTTTTATAGAAGTGTCCTAAGGAATAATTATTCCAAATTTATGTTAATGGGGTAATTCCTTCAGAATTTATTCATATTTATACCTGCAAAAAATAATAAATAAATTTATTCTTAATTAACTTAGTATACTAGATTTTGGGTAAAACATATATCTTGTATAAAAATACAACTCAGGCTTCTATCCATTCATAGTTTATAATTTCATACACATTTTCATGAGAAATGTAGTCTATAAGTTCATCTTCATATATTTTTTCTTCAAAATAAACCATGTAATTACTACCAATATGTAACTTCATGCCTGAATAATAAATCAATGTTAGTAAATGAGATTACATAATTTTATGTATTATAGTGTTTCAGGAAGAACTTTTTGATATGTAGGTTTCTTATTTATATGGTTTTTAGTTGACCTTTCATTTCTCTCCCATTCCTTATTTCATTACAACAACATTCATCGATTCAGATTTTTTTTCCATAAATGTTAAATGTTTAGCTTAAAAAGAAATTAAAAAAGGGAACTTCCTTTTTGACATGTGTTTTATCAAGATATAATGGTCATTTAAATAATTTTTTAGCATATTAGACAACTATATGAATATCGTCATCATCAATCGGAACAGGTAGTTTGGTGGTCATATCATTTGTTATGAAAATCATCACTCCCACATGACCAGTTGTAAGTTGATTATTGTGTAAAGGGTCTCCGTGGATATTAAACACCATATCCTTCACTACAAGGTGAAGAGTTGGTATTGATAGATATAAATCATAATCATATTCCCCTATAAAATATCAGTACAGGTAAGGTAGTAGTGTCTTATTCATTCACATTTCATATAAATAATTATTTGAATATTGAATACATTAACTAAGAAACCTGTATAAGTGTAATGGATTGCCTAAATTTTGGTGTGTTGTAGGTTGTGATCATCATGAAATGGTAGTTCTTGAGTTGTTTCCCCTATCCCCCCCATAATAGTTTCTAGGTCCCCATCATCAAATTCTAAAATTTAGAATTTTATTCAAGGGAATCTAATCATTCTTTCAACTTTTTCATTTATTTTTCTTTTTACTCATATTTTAGTTTCTAAAATATGATTGGTGTTTAACACCAAATACCAAACCTTGGACACCACCATGGTATTCTGTTTTCTTTAGGATCCCTGTAGAGTGTGTTTATCTGGTACATGTGTTGATGATTCCATTGACTATAATAGATATAAAATATTGGAAAATAAATAATCACATTTTTGTAATAGATATTTATAGAATTAATTATTATTATGACATACTCATATATGTTTATAACACTTTTTATGTGAATCCATGTATTAGTATATCATTCCTATTTACATGTGCCTCTTTCCATAACACATGCTATGGGATGGATGTGGTTTTTTATTTTGACTTATCAATATCAATATAAATAGAGGAACATAAATATGATACTATTTCATGTCACAAAAGAGTATTACAATATAATTGAATTATTACCCATTTTTTCTAGTGAAAAATTCCACTTCCATTCATTATGGTAGGGGTGCCTTGGTATTTATCCTTGTTCCTTATTTTTAGCACTCAATTATAGTTTCATAAATAAAAAAATATTTATCCATGTTATGAATACATGTATTGTCAAACAATGTATTACCATCAACAATATACCTGGGAAAAAAGGCCAAGAGATTTTTCTAATCCTTATTAAGTTATCAGGTCTGAGTACATAATTACTGGGTGATATTTTTTTTCCTTCAAATGCTTTAAGATATCATATCTTTAAAATTTTGAAAAATCCTATGTGAATTCTTCTAAAAAGAATTAATATATAATTATTGTTGGATTAATCTTCTATAAATGCACTCTTCAAAGGATTATGATGAAAAAGAAATTGTTTCATTATTTTAGTTTTTTAAAAACAAATAAATGATGTCATAATATTATCATATTCTCTTACAACATCAGTGCCTTATGTGTGGGAACATGATAGTTCCATGAATCTACGTCAATGGGCACACATTGTTGAGTGATGAAACCAATGTAACCACTAAACATAGCCTTATTGGGGTCATCATATCGACCATTTACATTCCATGCATTCTCATATTTGATGATGTTACATATCTTAATAATTATTTTTGGTAATTGCATCAATATATTGTGCCTCTATTTTTATACATCATCATTCCTTCATTTTGTTCCTTTACCTCACATTCAAAAACATCAATATTTTGTTTCAATGGATTAATAGAATTTCCATAAGAATAAGGTCGTCATACGTCAGCTCTGGGAGCATCAGTACATTGAGAAACATGTTTTTTTCTTTGGATTAGGAAAAACATCATGTACCGAAGGTTGTAGTTCCTATTAATTACATGAAAAGTGATGTTTAGAGAACTATTGTTCCTCAACATTAGGAGAACCATCATCGGAATATGTTATTATCTACAGAAGTGGTTTAACATTTAATTTATTTTATATAAATTTATTGGTGAATATAAAACAACATGAAGTAATAAAATGTATATTGAAATAATAATAGAATTATTAATGAACCCCCTTTTTTAAAATTGTTAAATAGATTTGAAACCTCTATCGAGTATCCAAATCCCATAACTGGGGTATCCTTTGAAAAATCTCTTTTTTATTAGAACAAAATTGAAATTATTGTGACATCCTAATGATAGGGTCATCCCTAGTTGAATTTTCATCCAAACCTTTAGTGGTTTTGGTCGATTACATAACAATTTTCCACTTTTTGTTTGTTGTATCAAGAACATAAAATTCTTGTAATTCTTATGATTACATTATGAATGGTTATTCATAGAACCCTTCCTTACTAAAACCCATGTTAACGAATCTGACTTCATATATTTTAATAAAACTCCTATTATTATCCAACTTGGATTGAAAAATCATCACCAAGAATGTTGTATAATCCAACTACCCAATTTTTTGATGATGATAATGTAAGACAAAATAACCTAAATTGGATTTATTTCCATAGTTTGAGAAACGTGAATAATTTTAACCATAGGTGTAACTCCACAATTTTCCATGTTACTTCCATCATCATGTTAATTTGTATAGAAAGTATAACCCTTACTTATATAACCATTATATGATAATGCATACCCACTTGGTCCTCTGTATATAAATCAAAGATATTCTAAAAATAAATCTATATTTTCATATGACGCCTTAAAAATATCGTGATGAAACCATCCTAAAAACTGTTGATTTCGTGTATTTGATATCCATATTTTACCCTTTTAGGGATTCAAATACCTAATAATTTTATGGTGGGTTTCAACATTTGGGGAAAGATCTGAACTGTTATGAAAATGGTAATGGTGGTCTAACTCAGGATATTCAATATTGATTAGGACAACATGTCTTTTAGAAATTCTTTCACCCAGAATCCACCTAGTGTGATGTGATTTCAGTATACCAATTATCTCTACACTAGAGAGGTATTTGGTAATGAATTCAATATATTCCTCAAAAATATATTTCTTTGAAATCCAACCGTCTGACCGACATTAAGTTTAAACGTACTCTTTATAAAAATTTATAAACCATTAAATTTGGTACATCAATCTATTTTATAGAATACCACATATTCAAATTTCCCTCCTCATGTGGGAAATCATATCATATAATTATTTCTAGAATAAGATTTTTAATTCACATAATATGATGGACATGTTCATTTCCATATCTAGAAATTACGATGGGTTTATAAATTTACTAGATATAGATTTGAAAATGAAACAAATAATGGTTAATGTTTGAATGAAATTCTTGGTAAAATTGCAATGTAAATATATAGGTTTTATATCGTACATAAAAACATGAAATAAATGTGATATCAAACCTTTATATTAAAATTTTTCATTGAAAAGTTGTTATTATTATTTTAGGAATACCCCTACAGAAACATTATGTAATTCAAAATGATGAAGAAATGATAGCACAATTTATTAGAAACAGTGAAAGCATCTATAGGAAGAAAAAATATTTTTCACCATTCACACGTTCCAACTCTTTATGTATTCCCATGTCATCAATGTCAAACCTAGAATTAATTAGATCCTTTGTTTCTTTAAGTGATTTAGTAATGTTACAATGAAAGTATCAAAAAAATCAACATTCATAAAAACACGAATTGTTCTAAAATACATACAATTCTATTATAGTAATTTAAAAAATAGATTTCTTTTTTGAACCAGTTTTAATAAGGTTTTTTAAAAATGGATTACCAAAAGAAGTTTTAATATATTTTAAATTTTAAAACAAATCATCACTTGTTAGTGGAGATGGTGTTCTACATTCTTCTAAACTACCATCAAATGATGTAATCCAAGATTTCTACTTATATCCATGAATTAAAAATTTGTGATGTCCTAGAAACAATGTCTTTGATGTATGTTTCATCTTAATTGATTGTGTACCTTGTTCACAAATTTGAAAAACCTTGATTTCTTTTAATGTTATATCATGAAAAATTTCCATAATCATGAAGTATGTTTATCATCGCACAAACCATGGCTCACAATGTCAAATAATCATTTCTCTAAACTTCATAAAATGTTACACCTGAATCCCACAATAATTTAAAGTCATCAATAAATATAGCCAAATAAACATCAGTATCATTAATCGTTTTTTTATAATATAAGCATATACAACGTGATGTATTTTTATTCCATGCATAACCATAGTGGAAGGTTATAATTTACCAACATAGTTGGAAATTTACTAATTACTACATTTAAATTTGAAAAGATCCTCTCCATCTGTAGATAATGAAATATGAATTTTTCTCAGATCATTTCAAAGTTCAAGAAAATCATGATGAATTTTCATCTTGTAATGACTTGTTGTCGGGTAATTATGATTCTCAGCATTACTTATTGTATATGTGAGCCTTGTTAATTGACATGTGGTCTCGTAAAATCCATTTAGGTTCCAACAACATGGAATGATTGAAAAGTACAATACAAAATCCATAGGACCCAATTCATTTTTCTTTTAACATGAAGCACTATGGTTTGGGAATTAATTAAGTGGTTTCTCCAATGAGAAACTGTATTTATTCATTTGGTCAGCCATTATTCTATCATATATTATATCCATCATGATTAGCATTCGTTCCACCTTGAATTTTCAACTATAAAGCTCATTTTCATCATGGAGAATATCATTCAAGAGAATGAAAGGTTTAATAAAACTACTATCATTCCATATTTTTTCCTCTTTCAAAGTATACATATTTTGTATGGATGAAATTTTTTTATATTTAGGGAAACTGGAATACAATATAATTCGTTCACAACTCATTAAATTCAAGATCAATTTTGGAAAATCCTGATGTTCATATTTAACCACCCTTTTCATTGTATCAATAATACTTTCATCTTCATTTACACCAATAAACACATCCTAAATATGTTCATGTTCCTTTTAAAATAATTTAATCCTATTTGATGATCCCTAAAACACAATTTTATCTCATTCACTAACTATGTAAACTTTTTTCCTTGTATATATCTAACATTTATAACATCAATAAATTTTGTGATATATCAAGTGTTATTCAAACTCCTATAAAAAAAGTATTCTCAAAGAACAATATTATAAACACACAAAAATAATTTTATAAGGTTTATATAAAGGATTTTTTGAAACATGATGAACTCTTTCACTCAATCCTCATACAGTTTTTTCATGCAATTGGAATCCATCCATTATTTATTCATATCCATCCTATTTGATTCGATATTATTAATATTTAAAAAAATAAATTCCCAAAATATGTTCAATTTAAGAAGAATATCATGAATTTATTTACAAAAAATTGAATGATTGAAAAATTTTCTACCATCCCCCATGAAAAAAATTAAAAAATTAATTAAAGGAAATTTATAAATACAGTTATCGCATAAAATAATTGAAAAAAATTATATTATTTAAAAACCCTTTTACTAATAGAAAATAATTTTATTGAATATAAAAAATGTTCCATAAATAATAAATAAATCATTATATTTTTACAAACAATAATAAAAACTATTAATAAAATAAATGTCATTACATGAGACAAAATGGATTTAAAATAGTGATGAGATTAAATGTATATTAATGGGGAAACTGATAAGATTTAAAAGGTTTTTTTTGTAAACTATGATTTGAATATTATGGAGGGGTTTTTATGTTGCATTTTAAATTGATAAGAATACATTCCTATAACTATTAGGATGTAAAATTTTATTTTGATTGTTTTGAAAAAAAACATGGGAATTTTTTATTTTAAAACATATGGGTTATAAACTGAAATTTTTAAATTGGATTAATTTATTTAAAATCATATGTAATATCATCTTATGAAAATATTTAGAATTAAAAGGTATCTTTCAAACCACCTAGGGAAATTTTCTATCTTAAATTATATATATTCAATTCAAGAGGTTACAACATTCCGTCCCAAAGTTCTATATCCATATCCAACTAGGGTTACCACATTTCTCACCCATTTTACCAAATGTTCTAATCATAGAGATTTTCATGGGATATTTAGTTTTGAATTAAATGGTAAATGATTAACTTATGTCACCCTTTGGGTTGCCTCCTATAATTCCTCTGTCAATAGTATACAGAATGTATTTCTTATCCTCTATATGAAACTTATGTCACCCTTTGGTTTCCACTTATAATTCTACTCTAAATAGAGATTGATTCCCTCTGTTATTTTTTCTAGCCGATTGAGGTTAGGAATTTACATTAAGCCATCTGAAAAAATCAGTCTGGATACATGGATTGTGGACTTGAGATGGTTCATTACATTAAATTTGATCATTTATTCATTACTATAATGAAAACTAGAACATGTATTTTATAATTTATACTATAATGAAATATTATTTATTGGTAAATCACTACTATTAAATTATCCATGTTATTTTATTTTTATAATATAAAAAACAATAAAACGTTTATTTCTTTATAAGTCTATTAAATAAAACATGTATTTCTATAATCATTACAAAATAAATCATTAAATTCACATTTAATTATTATGATTTCACAATACATATTCATTTAAAAAGAGTTGTATTTTATAACATTCATGTTATTATTAATTTTAAAACAAATTTATTTATCTATATTTTAATTAACAAATGTATTCACCAAAAAACACAATTAAAAATCATTATAATTGAAAGAAGTAATAATGATGACACTTTTTTCCAAAAAAACATGATTTGGATTCTCAATTGGACAAACTAAGCGCTGATCCCAAAATATCCCCGATGGAAAAATAAATTGTTTGGAAAACCATGTTTCTATTGGAATTTACCCACTATGGGTTAATTGAATTAATTTGATACTAAATAACTTTTATGTAATTACTAATACCTATAAGTGTCTAATTATGGTGTGTTACATCCATTGGATAAATTTAAATTCGACAATTATATCCATATTGATGGTGTCTTTGACCAAAGGTGGACAAGAAAAAAATGTAACATAGGACACACCCATATTAAAAACTGAGCATTTACATAAATCCAAACCATCCTTCCATGTTAAAAAATCCTAGAAGAATTTTAATTTTTTAAAATAATGAATCTTGGGTACCCTAACTCCAAATTACCCCACAGTATGTAAGCATTATTGACTAAAAAATAACAGAGTTAAAAAATTCAATGAATCTATAATCCATTAGCTTATCAACAATTAATAAACTATTATCGAAACACGTTCCAAAATATTCCTATAAATTCTCATCCTCACCTCAATCTGTTGAAACAACCTAAATACCATCATTTTGATATGAACACTCAAACTCATTCCTATAAAAATATCTATACTAAATGATTGTTATTTATATTCAAAAAAATAAAATACAAATTTTGTTGACATCATTCATAATAACTAAATATAACAATTAAGAACCAAATTTCTGATCACATAACTAGAGTATATAAATTTAACAAAATCATATTAAAGATTCATAAATATAAGATAATAACAAGAGACACAAAAACATATTACAAGCATAACCTAAAAAAGGTTCCACACAAAACATTGTTCAAGAATAACAGAAAAAAGTGAACCATGAAGATAATCAGGTAATAAATACATAAATATATGATTTGAATTGCATACCTTTAGTTTTCAGGGACGTGATTCACCAAAAATATTCTCTATTTGAGACGCTCTGGGAGTGGGGTTTTGGGAGGTGGATGTGGGGCTTGGATAGGTGGTGGGGTGAGGTAGCTGTGTTGTTCGGTGAGGCGGTGGGGCAAGGAAGTAATGGGGTTCAACAAGGAGGTATTGGGGTTCGATGAGTGGAACGAAAACGAAAATACGATTCGGCATGAGTGGGGGCACAACAATACTAGAGTGTTTCAGCAAGAGTGTCGACAGTGGTGGGGCATGAGAGGGGGTTGGCAAGAGTTGTGACGGGGTGGCAATCAACCTCCATAAGATCATGATGGTATGTGAAGAATACATCTGGATATGGCTTCTTAAAAAAATGAATAAGACATATATAAGGGATTTTAAAAAATCACAAATAATGAGTCATTTTATGCACTCAAAAATCAAAATCACTCTTAAAAAATTCATTATTAGTGTTTTTTGTTATTATAAATGTACACATTTATCAATGCAAAAAACCCGCTTATAAAATGTGTCTTTATCATCACTAAAATTATACCACTAATAAAGAATACTATTATCATCATTTTTTAGCGCTGATAAAGTTCTTATATTAATAATGTACCTATATTATTTTATATATTTATAACATTATTTATATATGAAATAAATAAATATTTATTTATATTTATAACTATAAATAAATATTTATTTATTTATAATTATATATATATAATAAATATTTTTACAAATAATTTTATATATTTATATAATTATATATATTTATAAAATTAGAAATATTATAAACATAAATTTATTTATTTATATTAATAATAAATATATATATATATTTAAATTACTCTAAAATTATAATACATATATTTATTTTAATTTTATATTTAGTTAAATATATATATATATATAATTATTTATATTTATATTTCTAAATAAATAAATATTTATTTAAATAATTATAATATTATAATAAATATATGAAATATATTTATAATTCTATAATAATTAGTAGTAAAATATACTAAATATAAATTTAAATAAAATTATATTTAAAATTATTATAATTATTAAAATAAATAAATATTTATTTATCAATTTAACTATAAATAAATATATAAATATTTATAATTATAATATTAATAAAATATATAATATATTTATAACATTATAATTACACCAGGAATTTTTATGAATCAAGGGAGCTCAACTTTAAAAAATTATTAAAGAAAACAATAGTATAGGGAAACACAACAAAAAATGCAGCACAAAATGACCCACCAAACCAGAAATGTGGAAAATCAATGCCACCTTAGACAAGGTCAATCAATTTCAAGATCATTCCCACAATAGTATGAGTCATCATCTGTAGTCTCCCACTATTACTGTGAGTTTCTATAATAAAATATCATTTCGTACTTATAATCTTCTCATGATCCGGTGTGATCTTGGAAGATTTCCTATTAGATACACATCGTCCAAACCCTCATGCCACAACCCAATAATCTCATCCACATCCTTTACCATGTTAGTTTGGATTTCTACCTCATCTCCATGATTTTGAAACCATATAATTTGTCACCCCATCATCAATCTCATCCTGGGAACAAGAATCCATCATAGGTTATATTTCCATTACAATATGAACATGGTCTGGCAAGTAGTCCAATGTTAGTGTTTTGGGAACAACACCAAAAAATGAGATATTTTTATATTTTTTCTCATGACATGAAGAAATATATTCTTTCCCAATATCCTCTCTATGTGATTCAAGCACTTCAAAAAAATTGTTAAAGACAACTACAATGAATCTGTTCGCTCACATTATTCCTTGTCTGATGTATGAGGGGATAACACCATGATTCGATCCTACAACAAAATCTACATCCCATTCAATATTAATAGATGTAAGTGTTGTTTTATGAGTCCAATACTTTTTAGAAAAAACCAACTACAATCCCTATACATCAACAACCATGGCCATTCCCTTCCTTTTTCCATCTACAATTAAATGATTCGTCAAATCAAGATCAACTTATTCGTGAATGAAATATTCATGAATTGATTAATAATTATCATAAACAATAGTATAATCTGTAATCTTATGAGATTCATTTGGAAGACCCTCCTTTAATAAAGGTTAGATATGACCATCCCAAACTCCTTCTGCCAAGCCGACATTTATTGTTTGATGTTTCTCAACATCTATAGCTATCCATTATCTATTCATGACTCATGATAACTCAATAGCATTGAGTTTGTCATTTTTTCTAATTAAATATTATGTACATGTGTTGTGCATATTACCAAAGTGATTAAACCCTACTTCCAAATTTTTGGGACCATTATGCTCTTCGTCCTCTTACACATCTAGGAAAGCTTTTTTCATGTAGATGGTCACCACCCTCTATAGGATAGTATCAATAATAACACATAGGATGTTGTTGGGGTTAATTATCTTTGTCAATTCCACTATGGATTCCTTCACTGATCTCTATCATTTTCCATTCATGTGACCCTTCATCCTACATTCTCTACAAACAAATATATTAATTATACTTTTTAATTATATATATATATTTATATATTTATTTTCAATTATAATTATAAATAATTATATTTTATATTTTTTTATATAAATATATTATCTATATGTACACTAATAATTAATTTATATATTGTATTATTATAATTATATAAATATATATAGTTATAATTATAATTATAAGTAAATATATTTAAAAAAATATTTATATATAATTTAAAATGCATAATTATAAATATAATCAGTATATTTATAATTTAAAAATAATTATTTTATTTTTATAAGAACTT
This sequence comes from Viscum album, assembly GCA_963277665.1. Taxonomy (NCBI): domain Eukaryota; kingdom Viridiplantae; phylum Streptophyta; class Magnoliopsida; order Santalales; family Viscaceae; genus Viscum; species Viscum album. The sequence continues at coordinate 913,420,995 of OY728148.1, forward strand.
ATGTGAACATAATAAGTTAATGGGTAAAACATGATGGAATAATACATAATGAGGTATATATTATAAAAAATGAATCATCAGGTATAATGGAAAGCATGATTATTTAGGGTTTCATTGTAGAAATTAACATTCTTGAGTCATCAATGCATAACGTATGCATGCATCATCATAATATATGCACTCTTAAAATTTGGAACATAGATACCCCCAACCAGGTCCAAAATGAAACTTATAATCATACAACATCAATTATACATACTCTCCAATCAATTTATTAACAAAAACAACACAAAGCATGTCCATGAATATCATTATTATCTATTGATATATATATTAATTGACCAAATTCATTAAGGTGATGTATTTATTAAATTATATATTTATTTATATAATTATAATTGTAAATGAATATATTAAAAATTTATTTATATAAAATTAAAAATAAATAATTTAAAATGTAATAATTATATTTACTATTTACCAAAATATTATAATTTTTTATTTATTTAAATATTTATTTATTTATTTTTAATCATATAAATAATTTTTAAAAATTTATATATATTTTTTAATTATAAAAAATATTAATTTTAAACAAGATTTTTTAATGAATTTATATTAATAATCATTATTTTATAATATAAATATAATAATTTTATATAGGTTAATAATATTTCTTATTAAAAATGTTTATCAACACTTTTCACTAATGTTGATAAAAGTGTGTGTTTTATCAGCACTTTCTACTTAGCTCTGATAAAAGCTTGTGCATCCCTTCCCTGAAACTTTTGTAGTGATATTACAGTAACCTAAAAATAATAATAGCTATAATTTCTTTTTTGAGTTACTATACAAGGAATGTGAATTGATATCAAGGAATAACACTATATTTATATATCCGAAATTGATATTTTGGAAAACCACCAACCTTATTTATATTTTGTATTATATCATACGAAAAAGTGTACCACTAATCCACATTTGAAAACTCATGTGCCATATTAATCAATAAATAAGTAGTTTAAAGTAATAATAATGACATATTTTCATATAAATGCAATCAATTCACTATGAGGTTATATATAAGAAAAAATTGTTATGAATTAACATACATTATATTTCAATATAATGGAAACCCTTATAAAAAAATATATCAAGAACATCAGGAAAAAATTAAATAACTAATTTTAAAAACACAAAAATATAATCGATATTGTGAAAGGATATTTTGTTTATAAATGATAAATTGTAAAGTAAAATAATCTTGAGAAGTAATTATGTTTGTAATATTATTTTATTAATATATCATGCCACATTAATATTAATTATTAAACAAAACAAAATAAGATTAATGAAAATTCATAGAATCAAATGAATGATAAAAATAACTTGTTGATAGATTATGAAATTATCTTAGTGTTTCTCTCAACCTAATTTAAAAAACATAAATTACTTATCTATTCACTTCCTAATTAAATAATAATTATTCATGGTATATGAATATTAATTTTAAAATTTTACATTTATAAATGTTCCATGTGAATATAATTCATTTAAACACAAATTTAGATCTAATTTTTATATGGAGTTTTATTTGGACACTGTAAAAAACATTTAGAGTGCATTATTGAAATATAAATCATTAATGTTATTAATAATTTTTTGGGTGATCTATATAATTGTACATAAAAATTCAAATTAACATTATAATCCCTGTAAAATATATACCCATTTAAATTCAACTAAGATCAAATGAGAACTCTACAATAGTAAAACCCTAAATATATGATAGTTTAAGTGTTATGAGAGATTTTATAAAAATTAAAATCATTCCATTTAGTACTAAAATAAGAAGAATGAGATTTTATAAATTTTTAAAAATAGAACTAAATTTATTTTATGAAACATATATAAATAAATATGATAATATTATAAGATCATAAAGAAGAATATGTAAAAAACTATTAAAGCTTGACCTAATAAAAGTGAAAAAATGATTATCATGAATAAAGTGATCCATACAAATTATCACAATTTAATTTCAAATAAAGAATTCACTCAATAAATAACTATGAAATCTAAATTAATTGTTTAACAAGTAATGATACAATTTTATTATATAATTAATATTAAAAAATGATTATATTATATTTTAAAAAATAATGAATAATATATATTTACTTTTTAGAAGTTAAATATAGTGTATAATATAAGAAAATACATATTAACCACTTAGAGAGTCGAGAATACCTATGATAATAAATCATGTATGATCTCATTTATGTTGTACAAAAACCAAACATTATCCATGTAAATGATGAATATTAATCAATAATCTCCAACCACTATATAATTACTTAATACTCTTTCTAAAAACTCATAATAGATATCTAACGCCAAAATTAGCAAAATCAACAATTTTTTTCATAAAAATTATAAATATATACCCAATAAAAATAATATATATAAAATGGATCTCCATACCACAAATAAAATCTAAATAAAATTATATAGTGTATCCACTCAACAATTATCTACCACAGCTGAGAGATGATATACTAATCACTCAGAAGTCACTCAACCATTGATAAGTGGAATAAAAAATAAAATACCTATACTAATCAGGATATATATTTATATATTTAAGAAAAAGTGACTTATAAAATGAATAGAAATGATTTATCAAGATTTGGTAACCTGAATCTATCATACATGACAGATTAAAGGAGGTGGATTAAAGGATAGATGAGATGGAAAGAGACCCTTACCCAATGTGATTATCTGGAATGATGATGAAAAAATAGGGTATTGTTTAAGAATGATATAAAAAATAGTTTTCTCTATTACAAAATTATTTATTAGGACTCAAGTGATAATATAGTAGAGTCCCACCATCTACATGGTGGAACGCCAGTTGGGAATAATCCACTAGATTTTTTGCTACACACCTATTGAAAATATTTCATTTTCATAGTGGCCACCAATAACTATGTAATTAAATTGTTAAAAATATACAATATAAAATAAAAAAATAATAAATTTTAATAGTCGAACTTTCTATAATTACAATATTTTAACATTACAAAAGATTCAAAATCATATATTTCTTGATAAATTATCTAAAATTAAAAAGTTAACATTCTTTAAATAACAACCATACACATTACTAGATATTAATACATTATTTATTACATACAAATATGATTAATAAAATACAATATATCGATATGTCTAGTTTCTTTTGTAATTAGGTACAAAGCATAACAAATTATAACATCAGATTAAAAATATTATTGAACACATCTGGGAAAATATCATATTAATCCAACGAACATAATTATGTTTGGGATATCCTAGGGAAAACATAAGAGATGGGTGAGATATAAATCTTAATAAAGTAAAAAAATGAATTGAATGAATATTATGATACAAGTCATAAAATATGAATATCAATATATAACAAAATAAACATGATTAATAAGTCATTATATAGAATTATAATCATAACATGGGAAATGTGGAAACAACGTAAAACACTAAATCATAAAATTTACGTCTATGATAAATCTTACAAGATAATATGGTGGATAAATCCCCATGATTGAATCTGGTACAACTATGTCCCAACATGACGTATCATGCTTCTAATTAGTACCCAATTCATTGGAGCACATATGAGAACAACTTTCATAATCATTTAATTATCGCGATTAAGTGTTCAACATATATAATAAAAAAACTATACCTTAATAATATTAATTTATTCCATGATCAATGAATTTTTAATATATAAATTAAAATCACCAATAAATATATATATGTGCATAATGTTTAATACCATGGATTGAAAAATGGGTATGGCATTCCTGAAAAAATTGTTTTTTAATAAAATATCATTGAATTTATAGCAGCATAACAGTGTTACATGAAAAATCATAAAAAATGTTGATGATAGAAATAAGGGTATAGATTAATTTCTAAATAAAATTATAAGAGATTCGTACCTGAAAATACATGACCAAAGTTACTAAATGGAAATATAATAAATAAGTTCAAAAAAACATGTATAAATTAGAGAAAGTGAGGATACCTTGTGGAATTTCGGCATAGTAACAGGTTTATATAATAGTTCATAGGATATTTAAATGATAGTGAATGAGGATCAAATAATTTATAAATAAAATTGAAATTAAGTGGTATTATTAATATCATATTCCAACATACAATAACGTAAATTAAAATGAATAACATAAAATGAGTTCTTGATAAAAGAGGAGAGTTGAAGATCCATTAAATCATTGTGTGCCACAAAATTCTTGGGAGGGGATTCATGAAATCTTAGTGTCCCCATGGGACGATTATAAGGAGGGTATTTTAGATGTTTATTGTGCTCCAAGGAGTTTTAGTGAAGAGAAATGGTTCCTTAGTGGATTCATCTTGGAAAAGCGGTAGATTTCATTAATATTTTCGTTTATGATTCTCTATAATAAAATATCCAAAAACCACAAGCCATAATATGGTTTTTATTTAGGGTTTCTATAAAATGGGAGTTTTTTATTATTTTAGACGTCCATGTTTCTAAATTATTAGAATATTACCCTTGGTTATGTGGAGGTGAGTCAAACTATTAAAAAATGATTTTAAAATTATAAGATAATTTATAAGTCTAGGGGGATTAATAATGGATTTAAAAAATAAATAAAATTTACATATAACCACATTATTTTAAATATAAGACATACATTTTTTCCTTTATCCCATATATATTAATTATTACATCACATTTTGGACAATATGATTTCATCAAACACAATTTATATTTATACAGTTTTTAATTTTTACAAGAAAATTTGATTGTCTTGTAAAATTATGAAAAAATATATATTTTATAATTTAAACATTATGATTTAAAAATTAATATAAATTTTTATTAAATAATTTTATGAATAAATGTATTTTCACATTCAAAATAATGACGGTCATTTATTGAAAATGTCGTGGTTTTGACAATAACATATTTCGAATCCGGATTAAATTTTAATTTGACATCATAAAAATTATATGATCATTTATATTTGATAAATATAATTTAATAATAACATTATTTAAAATATTATTTAAATCAAAAATTCATTAATTCATAAATTCATCAGTTGATTATTAATATTAACAAATAACAGAATGTATACTTTATTGTATCAAAAAATGTTTTACAATGTAGAAATAATAGGAAGAAAATATATTCAATACTATTTAAAAAATAATATAAATACTCATATTTCAAGGTTCTTGATATATATCCCTCAAATAAACATTAATATACCCTAAGACTAAGGTTCCTATTGTTTGGGCTCTCATAGGGTAGTTTGGAGAACATGCTTTGGGTTGTGATCTCAATGTTCCTGAACTTCTCCCATAAATGGTTCTGCTCATGATTAATTTTTTGGATCTTATCTTGGGATTCGTCTGGGTAATGTCTTATAAATTCTATATCCCATGAAAACACCAAAAAAACTAGAATCATAGGGTATGATTATACTGTTTGATGTCAACGCTTCATTTGTTTGTGTTGGTTTGATTTGTTAAAACCTTATATTCATTGTAATCATGTGAGAAATTTTATACCTATATATTATCAGGGGTAAATAAAATTAATTTCCTTTTATATTTAATTGGATATATGAAAAAAATTCATTACTTTTTTATAACTATATTATATAATATTCATTTTAATTTATTAAATAGTAGAATTTATTTATAATAGTTTGGATCGTGAGAATATTTCTCCCATTATAAATTTAACCCATAAAAATTCCTTTTCTCGCACTAAAAAATACTAGGATGACTCTGCATCATCACATCCTTTGGTTCACACATCTCTTTTTCAAACCATTGGTTTCTCCAAAACTCGTTAATGAGGGTCATTTCCTTATTTCATAGAACTTTTTCTCTTCCATTTAATTTATTCACTAACTAATTTTCATAAGAAAGATAATTATACAATGGTAACACCTCTTGATTTATTTCTTTTGAGGGGTCCATTAGGTAAATTATTAAAAAGGAATATATTAAATACATCATGTACATGAGATAGTTTTGAGGGGAGTTCTTGTTGATATACAACATCTCAAGTGTTATCAAGGATCTCAAAAGAGACTATGTACCTTGGAATAAGCTTTTTATTCTTAAAAAATCTCATTATATTATTGCATAGAGTATTCATTGGAATACCATGTCTCTAACATCAAACTCTTTGTCTCATCGATGATTTAAATTATAGATATTATTTCAACTCTAAGCTGTCTTGATGCATTTCTGAATGGTATTAATATTCGCCAACATTTCATCAACAATTTTTAGACCTAGATGTATTTTTTCAATAAAATTAACCCAACATTCATGTGTTCTGCACCACATACTATATAGGCCTTCATAGGGATCCAAGTGGATGCTATAGTGGAAATTTTTTGTTGTAAGATAATAGATCAAATGGAATATGTTGATCCTATCCATCTTTGAAGTCTATATAATATGCCTGCAACATATATTTTAGTTTATGAATAGTATAATCATATTAGCCATAATTTTGGGTATTATTGATCCCACTAATATTTGATAACATGTATAGAGTTCATAAGAGACTTTTCCTAAACATGGTGGTTAATATTGGCTCTTGATTTAATGAAATCGATAGTTTCACTCCATACATCCTTACCACTTCCATGATGTATATATGTGTGATTTTACCTAGAAAAAAACCTCCTAAATCATAATAAAATGTGTAGTCATTGTATGATGGTCCAAAACAAACAAAATAGAAATTTTTTACATTGGATTCCTTTTGAAGAATTATGGAAAATTCCATGTTGTTGTTTTCTAATTTCCATGTTTGTATGGGTAATGGTTGCATCATCCCCTTAGACTTTTTCCTTCCATCCTTCACTTGATGGAATACCCGTAACATTGATATATAATCAGGTATCACCTTCTTAACATTTACACATGAATAATGCTCTTGGATATCTCAATACAAGTTTGTTATTACCTAATTAATAGAGAAAGTCAAACAATTTGCAACATAAAAATAATCATTATTTTACTAATGATCTGATGAAACCCATAGTCTTGATCCAAATATTATAATTCCTTCTTCATTAACATTTAACTCTAATGTTTTCCCTTTTCATATAGTTTCCAATTTCATCTGAATTCCCACTTCAAAATTTTGATAATTTCTTAACCATTCCAAAAGAGATGGTTGCACAATAATTTGGGAAAGGATTGATTGTGTTCTTTTCTTTTTGATTTAAATGTATATCCTCTTAAAATATAGGAAGATTATATCTGTTTCAATTATCATCAATGATATAATTTGTGGGTCCTTTCTAGATAGAGAATATTACACCTTGTTTTTTTACCAGGATGGTAGTGTATTGAGCAGTCGTAATCCTTAATGAGGTCTATGCATCTTTGTTGGAGTATAATAAGATCTTTATATGTGAATATATATTGGAGACTTTTTTATTAGTATATATCCCACATTAACCCCATAGAGGTAATGTCGCCATATTTTCATGGAACATATTGTTGCATCCAAATCTAGATAACGTATTGGATTGATCTATTTTAAAACATTTAACTAGCTTGAAGCATATGTTATGACATTATCATTATTAATATACACACTACCTAATCCAATCTTTGATGCATCACTAAATATCATGAAATTTTCTGCACTAGGGGGTATTGTGATCATAGTGGTAGTAATAATACTATTTCTCAACTCTATGAATATTTCAAAAAATTCATAATTTGAATAAAAATATAAACTTTGTTAAGTTAAATTGGTAAGAGGGTTTGAAAATCATAAGAAATTTCTCACAAATCACCAATAATAGCCAAATAAATCCAAGGAATCTACATATATCAGTCATATTTGTTGGCCTTAGCAATCATTAAATTAAATTTTTCATCAAAGGATCCATAGAAATCCTATTTTTTGTAATGATATATTCCAAGAAACAAAATTCCTTCAACCAATACTCACACTTGTTTGACATTGCATAAATCTTCTTCATTCACATTGTCTTTAACATAGTTCTCTAATTCTCCACATTCTCCTCCATGATTTTTGAGTATATTAGAAAATCCCAAATAATGAAAAAAATAATTTTTATTTGGTTATATCTAAAGACTCTATTCATCAATTGCATGATTATTTATAGAGTATTAGTGAGTCCAAAGGCAATCACTTGAAACTCATAGTGCTTGTACCTTGTACAAATAGTGGTCTTGGGGACGTCTTCCTTTTTCACCCCCACATGATAATTTTAAAACCGAATATCCCCCATGGAGAAGTATTTTTATCCATTTAGCTAATCAAAAAATTCATAAATATGAGGTAGAGGATACTTGATCATTATAATGTTCTTTTTGAGGTCACAGTAATTCATGAAATGGTACGTTGACCCATCCTTCTTCAAGATTAAGAAGATTGGTGTAGCCAAGGTTAATGCACCTGGTCATATAATCCTTTTATATTGAATCTCATATAAATGATACATTAGCTCATAAAACACCAAAGTACTCAACCAATATGGTTATTTGATATTGAAAAATCCCTAGGTATTAGCTTTATTTAAAAATCAACCACCCTTCTAGGAGGAAGACTGGTAAATTCATTATGAAACCCACCAGAGTATTCCCTCACAAAAGTCATGTATTTGTGGATTTTTATTTCCATAGAATCAATAATTTGAGAATGATACACTTTCTTAAAGGGTATTAATATCCATTTTTGATATTATTGTGCTAAATACGATTTATCCCCATCTTTTCACTTTAATAGAACCATGAGTAGATTTTCCATACGCAGAGTGATCAATTACGCATGGAAATTTATGTTGGATCAATATAGTAAAATAAGATTGATGAAAATAATTGTATTATATTCAAACAAACTAATTATGACATGTTCTTCTTGTAATTTTATTCCCTAGTCATTTATAGGGTAGGATTTTGTACTTGAGATTCAATAATTTATCCTTTTTCCATTTTCACAGAAATCAATACTTTAATGATTTGTGGTGGTGTTTGGATAGTTCTATTAACATTTATTGATATGAATGAATGTGTAGAGCCTGAATCAAAATGTATTTTTTATATTCATGAATGGATAAATATAACACCTATCACCACATTATATTTATGATTCACATTACTGCCAAATATGGGAAAAGCTCACCTTTTCTACCATAGAGGTTGTTGGTTGTCTCTTAAAACCCTGGGAATAGAAAATTGGTTTGAAAAGTTCCTAGTTTCCTTATTATTGATGAAATGGAAAATGAGTAGAGATTTTATCAGATCATTACTTTACTCTGTTGCATTGATGGGTTCCTCCTACAAGAAATTATTAGTTTGGAGTCCTTATTTTCAACACATAAATCATTTCTTCATCCACCTTACAAATTTTTTGGGGCACTTCATTCCACACCATTGATATTTGGGATGATGAATTTTCTTAGAACTATTAGATTTATCCATCAGACATCTAGAATTATCCTATACTTCTTGTGTCTTATCCTCATAATACCCTTGAGATTATTCAATCTCCATTTTTTCTTTTATGGAATATCTGGAAACTTCCTCATATCTATCAATGTCATGGATATCTATTTATTTTTATTGTATATGTTTTATCCCACTAAAGATGTGGATAACATTTTATTCAAGGGTTACAATCCAGCAGAATTCTTATAAATAAATTATTGTGAAATTATTCTCATAATACATAATATATTCTTCATATTTTACCTTGATTACATTGAAATAGATTCCCATTTTAATAAGGATATTTCATGGAAAATATTTATCAAAAAAAATTCATAATTACTAAAATCTCCATTTTTTGTTATCATCATTTATCCCTGTATTATAGATCAATATAATCCACATATTTAATTCCCCCTCTATATAAAAAACAGCCAGAAGAACTAAACATTTTCAGAACATTGAAGGATAGAGAATATGTGAATAATGGAGTTGGTTGATTGTTTCATGATTAACGTATAAGATGATCCATTGAATGTATGAGATAATTTTCTCATGTATGTAATGCCCCGACCCCAATTACCCATAGTTGGTGCATTTTTTCATTACATTGGCATGATAAAAAAAGATCAAGTATTGAAATACCAATTAGTTTAGTAGCCTTGGAAGCACTAGATACATTCATAAGTCGTACATTACATTATAAATTAAAACAAAACTAAAAAAATAATCATGTCTCCATATGCCCTCATACTATCCCTGCAGGACATTCATAATATTCTTCATCACATCCTGGAAAAATTAAAACATTTAAAGGGGTGAGCTCAGATTCTTAGTAAGGATAACAATATAGCTAAAACTTTCATAAATAAACATAAACATTTAAGGCAATGTATAACTAAAATAAATTCCTTTTAAACTTGAACTACAACATAATATTGTAAAAATAAAATGAAATAATTCCATTTACTTATTCACATGGGTATTCTACTAGTCGAATAATCACATGAAATAAAAGTAACCACTTTCATAATGATGGAATGTATAATGCCAGACTATCATAACCACGTATCCAAGGCCTCGTGCCAAGAATACAAATAGGATTTTGTCAAGGCCTCATGCCAAGATAGTAGTTTGTCTCATGAGACCTACTGATGCATCAAAAAGATATAACGGGCTCCAAATGTAACATATTAGGTCCAATGCATTTATCATATGAACATGTTTAAACATATCATAAATCATAACATAATCATATCACATAAAACATGCATAAAGGAAACATAAAATTTCCACATTTCAATCACAAGATATCAATACAACACATTGATGTCATAAAAACATTATCAAACCCATATTCAATACCAAAATAAAAAGAAAAGTAAAACTTGGTATTTATTTTTCATTTAAAAAAAATTTATGGCTTATAGAGGAAGCCGAAAATCAAATAATGGCCACGACGATGGAGAAGTCGTTGTCACCACATATGTATGAAAAAAAATTCCCTTTTGTCGTTTAGTAAATGCCTCATATAATAAAAGATTCATTTTGAATAAAAGTAAAATTCAAAGGGGTTTATACATCGTATAAAAGAAAGTTGTGTATAAAACAAAATCTGCCTCAATGGAAGGAGATTGAGACGAAGTCCCTTACAAAGATCTTTTTCTAAAAAAAATAGATCTATTATATGTATTCACTATAAGTACAAATAAATAAAGTTCAAATACATGATAGTACATAATAATATCATGGCATAAATTGAAAGTAGGATATTATCCCAAAGAACGGAAATTGGGTTACGAAGTTCCCTTACCTCATGTCCGAATTGACTCGACCGTTCATTAACCTCCTGAATAATAAACTAGAGATAATTTATAATTTCTGAAGAACCTTTTTAAAGTTCATTAGTCATTTTAAATCACTTATTACCATGTTATGAAGATTATGTAATTATTTATGTTAATAACGGTCGTTTTGTCGATCTTTGGTACTTGAGTAAAAAATTAACATCTCATAATTACAAGTTGTTCATTTGGTGAAATATCCATTATATAAAGAATTATATTCATGATTTAGATCTCATATATATAATATATATCCATTATATACATTCATTCCTAATATTTCGTAACATTTAGAGGTAAGAAATGAAATGCACCATTCATGGAGACGGTAAGCCGTACGTACGCATGAACGCTACTTTCATTTATATTTCACCTTTAATGGAATGAAATCATTGTGATATAAAGGTTTATTATAATTCCCGTATAATATCATATATAATAACATTTACTCCATCCTTTATACGTCCCACATATAGCATTAACGATTCAAATCACTTTAAGGGGGCGATAGTCCACACTTCCTAAAATGAAATCCTCGCGTTTACCCATAATGGAAATCATAAAGGTATGCCATTAATGAGAAAAAAATAAGCATAAAGAAAACATAAACGTAATATATATATATATATATATATGAAAATTGTGTTATCATAATGGCCACCATGAGAGGTGTTAAAAGAAGATTGTAAAATCATCATTTTGCGAGGCAGCAATTCGCCACCCATAGAAACAATATGTTCTTTAATCATTAGACAAAGGGATGTGTAAGTGTAAATAAAATACTTCTCCTAACAACATCCTAGTATATTTTAGATACTGTTTTTGTTACAAAAGGAAGGAATAAAGCTATTTTAAGGGGTTGGAGATGCAAAATAAAACAAAGAACATAAGAGAAGACATTATCATAAAATCAGGTAACTCTTTTTGATTTGAGCCATAGGCATCCTTGGGAAGTCTTCTACCCAAAGTGATTCATCTAGGAGTAAGAGATGAAGTTGAGAGAGTATTTGGGCAGAGGTTGGGCAAGCCAAATTAATTTGATGGTGTGAATAAGGTGGTAGAGGCGGGGGCCTTTTATACGAGGAGAGGAGGGGAACTCTTGGAAAGTCATGAAATGTTACATTATTATGAAATGATTTTAGGATTTTAAAGGTACAACAATGATATATGTCGGGGATAAGGTGACAAGGGTTAGAAATATACTCATCCTATAGGATTTTGTCAAGTGTATGTCTTAGATTTTACATTATCTTTTCATTTTATTTAAATCGTTAATTAATGAGGTAATCGTTGCATCATCATGGTGTCATAAATATTTTTATTTATTTAATGTCTAAAAATTGTATAAAAAATACCATGATGTATGAAATATTTTTAGATTTAAAATGAATATTTATAGTAGAATATTTAACTTATATAACCACATGTAATAATTTGTTTATTAAAACAACACATGTTTGTGACAATTTTATTTTTACATTAAATAAAAAGTTATTAAAGACATTTTCATACCCAAGTGGCTCCATGCGATCCCCAAGTTGACCCATGGATTGTCATGGTTGGCCATGACTCATCCAATAAGGGTAGGACAAGTTTCAAGAAATTTTTATATTTTTATAATATCATTTTTACCTTAAATTTCACTAATTACATTTAATCGCGATTAATAAAACTTAAAAGTTACTATTCACCAAAAAAATTAATCCCATTGAACCACATTTTTCATCCTGATTACAACCATTTATGTCAGATTTTTGAAAATCAAATCACAGAAGTGATAATGTTTCATTTACACAAAAAATTAGTTTTAAAACTACCACTTAGTTGTTTCACTATTCATCAAAAATTGATGTTTTTCAAAAAAAACCAAAAAATCACCCTAAGAAATAATTGATATTCTTAATTCAAAAATGGTGTCTATTTTACATAATTCCAAACAGATAAGTTGAATTAATTATTTTTATAATTAATTCTTGTTGTCAAAACAAATAGCCTGTTTTTAAGTAACGATATCAATCAAAATATTGACAATTGTTTATGTCTAATTTCAAAGTGAAATTAATTCTAAAGAAAACCATAGGATAAAATGTTAAAATTATATTCTAATTATAATTTAAAACCACTCAATAGTATAATTTATCATTATTAATTTTTTTGATTAAAAAAGCTGTTTTTAATTAAAATTAAGTAATTTTTACTATTCATCAAAATATAAAAGTAATCTAAAAAGTTCCACAATTTCATATTAGGCTAAATTCGATATTCTGAATCCAAAAATGAAGTCCATTTTGAAAGATAAAATTTATGAAATTTCAAAATGTAGGTGTTACTATTCATAATGGCTACATTGATTAGTTGTGGTGTCTGTTAGAAGACGAAGTTGCATTCAACACACGCTACTGTATTATTCAAAGAGAAGCATACCATGGAAGCTTGGGTGGTTACATTCTCCCCTCCTTCAAATAAATTTGTCCTCAACATTTCATATAATATCGCTGTATAAAAAAAACTCGGGTGATTCATCATCATTAGTTCCTCGGGTTCCCACGTTGCCTCCTCCATCTTATGGTTTCTCCATAGAACTTTTACCAGACGAGTCTTCTGGTTTCTCAGCACTTGTTCTCTTGTATCAAGAATCCCGACGTGCTCTTCATTGTAAGATAGATCGGGTTCTAGTTCTAATTCCTCATAGGTTAGTACATGTGTTGGGTCAAGCATGTATTTTCCCAACAGTGATACGTGGAATACATCGTGAACTTTAGAAAGAATTGGTGGAATTTCCAAATAGTAAGCAACAGCCCCAATTCGTTCTAGAATTTCAAAGTGTCTGATGTACCTGGGACTCAATTTACCCTTCTTACCGAAACATATAACTCTCTTCCATAGAGATACCTTCATGAAAACATGATCTCCTACCTGAAATTCCAAATCCTTCCATCGGTGGACAGCATAGCCCTTCTACCTACTTTGAGCTGCTTTGATGCAGATTTGGATTACCTTTACCTTTTCCATCATTTCCTCCACCAGTTCTAGGCCTACATATTTTCTTTCACCAACATCATCCCAACAGGTTGGTGTGAAAAATCTCTTTTTGTATAACTCTTCATATGGTTCCATTTGAATACTTTAATGGATGCAATTTTTATAAGAAAATTCTACCAGATGTAAATATTGATCCCACATACACTGAATGTCAAGTGAGCATGATCTCAACATGTCTTCTAAGGTTTGAATAGTTCGTTCTGATTGTCCATCTGTTTGAGGGTGGTAAGAAGTGCTCAAACAAAGTTCAGTATCCAAGGCCTTCTAAAGACCTTTCTAGAATCTTGATGTAAAATGGAGATCATGATTCAAGACAATCGACTGGGGTCCTCCATGATGTCTCACAACTTCATTAATATATAGTATTGCTAGACGTTCAAGTGGTAGATATTATCTTATAGCAAGAAAATGTGCTGGCTTCGTGAGATGATCAACAATGACTCGTATTGTGTCATTCCTTCTAGGAGTCTTTTGTAGTCCCATGACCAAATCCATCGTAATATTATCCCATTTCAACTCAGTTTTGGGAAGAGGTTGAAATACTCTACCAGGCAGTTTCCAATCAGCTTTCACTTGTTGACAAACAATACATCTTAACAAAAAATCAGCAATCTCCCTCTTCATGTTGTCCCACAAAAAATATACCTTTAAATCACTATACATTTTGGTGCTCCCACGGTGTATAGAGAAATTGGAACTATAAGAATCATCTAACAATTCCATCTTTAAATCAGGTATATCGAAAACACAAAGTCTCCTCCCAAATATCAAAATTCCATCTTCATACACAAATTCAATCAATTTCCCATCATTCATAGCTTTAATCATCTTTTTTAACTCTTCATCTTCGGCCTGAGCACAATTTATCTTTTCTAGTAAATATGGTTTGGAAACCATTTGAAAAAGTTTTTATGTTTCAACCTCCATGGTGATTCCCATATCCATCTTTACTAGATCCATGAAAATAGGATCCCTTTCTACTCTCATCATGTTCAAAACTCTATGATCTTTTCTACTCAAAGAATATGCAACCTTATTTTCCTTCCCTAGGTGGTAGTGTATTGTGCACTCATAATCCTTGAGTAGTTCAAGCCATCACCTTTTCCTCATATTGATTTGTTATTGTGAGAAAATATATTTCAAACTCTTGTGATCGGTATATATCTCACATTTTTCACCATAGACATAATGTCTCCATATCTCCAAGGTGAAGATTATAGAAGCTAACTCGAGATCATGAGTATGATAGTTTTTCTCATAAATTATTAGTTTCCGTGATTCATAGGAAATAACCCTATCATTCTGCATAAGGACACAACCAATCCCTTTCATTGATGCATCACTATAAATAACAAACTCATCATTCCCCGATGGTAGATTCAATAGAGGAACATTGACTAATATTATCCTCAAATTTTCAAAACAATCTCCACACACTTTTTTCCAGACAAATTTAACCCCTTTACGTGTGAGATTTTTTAATGGGTTATCCAATCGGGCAAAATTCTGGACAAAACGTTTATAATAACCTTCAAAACCAATAATGCTGGGTACCTCTGTTATACCCGTCGGTGCTTGCCATTATTGTATTGCCTTTTTCCTAGAAGGATCATCATAAATTCCATCCTTAGAGACAATATTTCGAAGAAAAGAAATCTCCTGAAGCCAAAATTTACACTTTCTAAACTTCCAATATAACTCATTCCTTCTAAGAGTCTTCAAGATAATGCACAAGTCATTTTCATGATCTTCGTATATTTTGGAGTATACCAATATATCATCATTAAATACCACCACAAAATCATCATGATATTCATTGAAATGTCTATTCATTAGATCCATGAATACATAGGGTGCATTAGTCATTCCAAAAGGCATTACTATAAACTCCTAATGAACATAACTTGTTTCAAATGCTGTCTTCGGAATGTCTTCCTTCTTCACACACAACTGATGGTATCCAGAACGAAGGTCAGTCTTTGAAATGTATTGAGCTCCATGCAGTTGGTCAAATAAATCATCAATGCGAGGTAGGGGATAATTGTTCTTTATTATTATACCATTGATCTCCCTGTAGTCAACACACAACCTCATAGATCCTTATTTCTTCTTAACAAAAAGGACCCGGGCTCCCCATGGGGAAACACTGGGGAGAGTAAATTCCATAATACTCAATTCCTCTAGTTTTTTCTTTAGTTCAACTAATTCCACGATGGACATTCTATAAGGGGTCATCGATATAGGCCTTGATCTGGAAATTAAATCAATAGAAAACTCAACTTCTAGTTCTGGAGGATGTCCAGGTAAATCTTCCAGAAACACATCTACATATTCTTTCAAAATAGTTACATCCTCTATTTGAACATTCCATTCCTCACCCTCAGTCATTTCATTCTCTTCATCCCCAATAATTGAATTTGATTGAGCTACTGGGGGTAGCTCTAAATAAGAATTAGGTGGTGACAATTTTGCTCTAAAGATAAGGTGTTCCTTATCATCATCATCAAAAATCGTAACCTCTTTCTTCTTACAATAAATAATAGCATCATAGTCTGAAATCCAATCCATACTGAGGATTATATCAAACCCAATCTTAGGTATGACAATGAGATCAACGGATAAAGAACATTTATGTGCTCTAATGGGGACTGATTCACAAAACATTGTTGCAATGGTACTTCACTTAAAAGATTTGACAGACAACTCTCTTGTTAAATAAAATTGGAAACATCTAATTTTCATAGAAAATTGTGAAGAAATGAAACAATTCGATGATCTATAATCGAATAATGCATTTTCTAAACTTGATGAAAACATTAAATTAGCTGCCACCACATCTTTCAGAGCTTCAACCTATGCAGTTGTGATAGCATAAGCCTGGCCTTGATCCCTTAGCCTCTTCTGAGTTATGTTCCCCAGATGCTTAGGACATTCATTTGCATAATGTCCCATCTCTCTACAATTATAGCATTCCACATTGACAACAACTCTCTTTCTCTTGCAATCATGAGCTTGGTGGCCTTTTTCTCCACACTTGTAACAGACTCCCATTCCCTTCATGCAAGTACCAAGGTGTTTCTTCCCACATTTACCAAGGACTGATAGTCAAAATTTCCCTTATTCCACTTTTTTCCATTTCTAGATTGATCAGAAGATCTCTACTTTTCTTGCTTTTCTTTAAAGTCATAAGACTTATAGAATTCCTTTTCCGTCTTGATGGCACACGAGACAATATCTTCGTACGATAAGAAGGTTTGTGAGACTAATGCTCGATGGAGAAATGGTTTTAAAACTTTAAAGAAATGATCAATCATACTTCTTGGGTTATGTATATAATCTAGAGCAGGCCTCACTAACCTTGTAAACATAGCCTCATACTTTACAACATTCTCTTCCTCCTTTTGCCTCAGACTCAGAAATTTCCATTCCATATCTGTTCGATGGTCATGTGGAAAATATTTTTCTAATAAAATTTCCTTAAACTCCCTCCATTCCATACTTGATACTTCTTCATCTTCCATTTTGTTTTGAATCAGCGACCACCATTGATCGATATCTCTAGTGAGGCGGTAAACTTCCATGACAACCTTCTCTCTTTCGCTACTCCCCAAGGCAGGGAATATTTTCTCTATGGAGTTTATCCATTGCTCACCTACTAATGGATTTGTACCCTTATTAAATGTTGGTGGTTGTTGCCTAATGAAGCGGTCTAAAATTGATCCTCCACATTGTGGATCAGGGTGCTCTATACAAGTAAGGTTATTATATATAACCTGAGTGAGTTATCCCAGTATGGTGATAAGTTGATCAGCACCAGTTAAATCTCCTGCTCAACAATAATTATCTTGAGTAGGAGGGAAATCCCTATATAGAGTGCGTGCATTGATATGGTTTCCATTCCTCCCTCTAGGCCCAATTTTTAAATAATGGCATAAACTAGATTATTTTATGAATCAAAATAGATAATTTCATACTTGTAAAACACTTAACATAAATTGAACTATAATCATAAAAATGTTTTCATTGAGGAAGTATATACTTATAATCCCTTCATAATGGTTTGTAAAGAAAATGAGAATAATCCTAAGCATATCCCTCAGGAGTGTCGTAACCAAAAGTGCAACGAGGCCCGTTATCATGCAATAGTTCTCGTTCGAGCCAAGATCAAAGTGGTGTTTTCGGGATTTACCCCTAGGTACATATGTTCCAGAGCCGCCTCTACCTGCTCATATCCAGACAGGGATGTATTGCTCTAAAAACTCACAAAATCTCTATAATACCAAAATTCTAGGAAGTTCTTTTATACTAATTTTCAATGTGTATATTTGGTCTATGTGCTCTAATCAGATTTTATCTTAATCGAGATTACATGGTTAGTAATAAACTGCCTTTGATACCAACTGTAATGCCCCGACCCTAGTTACCCAGAGTCAGTGCATTATTGGGTAACAATGGAATGATAACAAAAGATCAAGTCTCGAAAGACTGATTAGTTTAGTAGCCTTTGAAACACTAGATACATTAATAAGTATTACATTACATAATTAAGTAAAACAAAAAATTCCCTTTGTCTTTTAGTAAATTATTTGTATAAAAAATTATTCCTTGTGAATAAACGTAAAAGTCAAAGGGTTTTATACCCAATATAAAATAAAGCTGTGTATAAAAAAAATATCCCTCAATGAAAGGAGATTGAGAGGAAGTCCCTTACAAAGATTATTTTTATATAAACTAGATATATTATGTGTTTTCACTA
The DNA here is from genome assembly GCA_963277665.1 of Viscum album. Lineage (NCBI taxonomy): Eukaryota > Viridiplantae > Streptophyta > Magnoliopsida > Santalales > Viscaceae > Viscum > Viscum album. The sequence goes on from OY728148.1 coordinate 913,440,186, forward strand.
TAATTACAGATAAATAAAGTACAAATACATGATCGTACATAATAATATCATGGAATAATTTGAAAGTAAGAGATTAACCCGAAGAACGGAAATTGGGTTAAGAAGTTCCCTTACCTCATGTCCGAATTGACTCGACCATTCTTTAACCTCCTGAATAATAAAATAGAGTTAATTTATAATTTCATAAGAACATTTTTCATGTTTATTATTCCTTTTATATCACTTATTACCTTGTTATGAACATTAAGTAATTATTTATGTTAATAATGGTTGTTTTGTCGATCTTTGGTACTTGAGTCAAAAATAAACTTCTTAGAATTACAAGTTGTTCATGTGGTGAAATATCCATTATATCCAGAATTATATTCATGATTTACATATCATATATATCATATATATTCATTATATAAATTCATACATAATATTACGTAACATTAAGAGGTGATAAATGAAATACACCGTTCATGGAGATGGTAAGTCGTACATACACATGAACACTACTTTCATTTCTATTTCGTATTTAATGGAATGAAATAATAATTATTTAATGGTGTATTATAATTACAGTATAATATCATATATAATATCATTTACTCTATCCTTTACACGTCTTACATACAGAGTTAACGATTCAAATCACTTTCAGGGGGCGGTAGTCCGCACTTCCTAAAATGAAATTATCGTGTTTACCCATAATGGAAATTATAATTTTATTCCATAAATGAGAAATAAATAAGCGTAATGAAAACATAAACATAATATATATATCATTTATGAAAATAGTGTCATCATAATGGCCACCATGAGAGGTGTTAAAAGAAGATTGAACAATCATCGTTTCGTGAGGCAGTAATTCCCCATCCACAGAAACAATATGTTCTTTAACCATTAGACGAAGGTATGTGTAAGTGTAAATAAAATAATTTTCTTGAAAACAAACTAGTATATTTTAGATACTAGTGTTGTTACAAAATAAATGAATAAAAAGAGTTTAAGTGGTTGTAGAAGAAAAATAAAACAAAAGAACATAAGAGAAGACATTACCTTAAAATCGGGTAACTCTTTTTGATTTGGGCCAATAACATCCTTGGGAATACTTCTGTCGAACATGAGGATTATAGGAGTTAGAGAGTGAAGTTAAGAGATTATTCAGGCAGAGGTTGGCTGAGTAAAATTGCTTTGATGTTGTGAATAAGGTGGTAGAGGTGGGGGCCTTTTATAAGAGGAGAGGAGGGGCACTCTTGGAATGTCATGAAATGTTACATTATTATGAAATGATTTTCGGATTTTAAAGGTCCCACAATGATATATTTCTAGGATAAGGAGATAAGGGTTCGAATTATACTCATACAATAGGCTTTTGACATGTGTATGTCTTATATTTTACATTATCTTTTCATTTTATTTAAATCATTAATTATTGAGGTAATCGCTGCATCATCATCATGTCATAAAAATTTAAAATTATTTAATTTCTAAAAATAATATAAAAATTATCATGATGTAGGAAATATTTTTATATTTCCAATGAATACTTATAGTGATAATTTTTACATATATAACCCCATGCAATAATTATTTTATAAGAACAACACATGTTTGTGACAATTTTTTTACTTTAAATAAAAAGTTATTAATGTCATTTATTTAACCAAGTGGCTCCATGGGTTCCCCAAGTTGACCCATGGATTTTCTTGGTCGGCCATGACTCATCCAATAATTTTAGGACAAGTTTCATGATATTTTCATATTTTTATAATATCATTTTACCTTAAATTTCACTATTAAACATTAATCGCAATTAATAAAACATAAAAGGTACTACTCACAAAAAAATTATTTTAGTCCCATTGAACAAATATTTTATTTCTAATGACAACCATGTATGGAGGACTTTTGAAAATCAAATCACCTAAGTGGTAATGGTTCATTTACATGAAAAATTAGTTTTTAAACTACCACTTAGTGGTTTCACTATTCATCAAGAAATGATGTTTTTCAGAAAAATACCAAAAATTCACCATAAGCTATAATTGATATTCTGAATTCAAAAATGGTGTCTATATTAAAAAATTTCAAACATATAAGTTTCATTAATTAATTTTATAATTAATTCTCGTTGTCAAAATAAATAGCGTGTTTTTAAGAAACAATATCAATCAAAAGATTGACAATTGGTTTTGTCCAATTTCAAAGTGAAATTAATTCTAATGACAACCATTTGTTAAAATGAAAAAACTATATTATAATTATACATTAAAACGACTCAATAGTATAATTTATCAATATTAATTATTTTGATTTAAAAAGTGGGTTTTAATTAAAATTTAGAAATTTTCACTATTCATCAAAATATAAAAGCTATCCAAAAAGTTCCAAAATTTCACCCTAGGCTAAATATGATATTCTTGAATCCAAAAATGAATTCCAATTTGAAATATAAAATTTAAAAAATTTAAAAAATTAGGTATTACTATTCATAAAAGCTACATAGATTAGTTGTGGTGTGTGTTAGAACTTGAAGTTGCGTACAACACATGCTACTGTATTATTCAAAGAGAAGTGTACTTTGGAAGCTTGGGGTGTTACAGTGTTCCTCATGAATGAATTTTTTTTTCTCTTAGGTGGGTTTGGACACTCCTCTTGATGTAGGTTTCTATTCATAACCTATGTCAATTGAGAGAGTTGCATCATGATGTTCGCAAATCCAACTCCAATTAGGATTGGAAACTCAAAGTGGTAGTCATCATATTTCCCTTCACATTAGTTTTTAATGTGATCCCTCCTATTTACATACATTAAATACAAGAAAAGGCAATTTATTGATGTGTATCATAATCTACTAAATGCATAAAGGGTAATCCAATGATAAATAATTGATAACTTATAAAGTAAATTTTATTCCCTTATCTTATGAATTTCAAACATCGGTCTACGTTATCCATGATCTATATTAGATAGTATATTCTTAAGGGATTTTTTTGTTCCCTTGATAATTTTTTTTAAAGAGCATATGTGTTTACCAAATAATATTTTTTGGGAGTGTTAAACCGAGTGTGCATCAAGGCCCATTTCTATATACTAGATTACCCCATATCGGGACCAAAAAATATTTTCTAATTTGTAAGTCCTGGGTACATTTTTTCCATAACCACGTCCAATTGTATTATCTAGTAAGGGATTTATTTTAATGAATAAAATACTCTATGATAACTAAAATTTAGGAATGTTTTCTTATATATTTCATTATCCCTATTGTTTTCTCTATAGTTTTCTAATCATAATCCATAAAATAACTAAACTATTTCTATTATATAAATAATAAAAACCTTTCTTGTTATTACATTTTAAAAGTTTATTTATTAAATAAAACTATTCTTATTACAATCCTAAATATCAATAAGTATACTATATTTCGGAATTATGTACATAGGATAAAAATGAATCACATGGGATATAAAGAATTATTGAACACTTCTTTAATATCCTCATCATATTCCAATGAAGATAAAAAATGGGAAATCCTAGGGAAAAACATATTAAATGGGTGAGATATGAATACCAATAAGAAAATAAACAATTCATAACTTGTTTAAGAAAATACATGTTAAAAAAAATGAATATAAATTTAGAATAAAAGTTTCCTCAAAAAGAAGGAATGATATATCCCGATAACCATAACATGGGAAATGTGAAAACAACATAAAGAACTAAATCATAATGTTATGTAAAGCATAAATATAAGAAAATATAATGGGGGAAAATTACCAATAATGTAATTAGGTGCACCCCTATCTCAAAAATAAATATCATAATACTAAACATTACCCAATTCATTGGAGCAATATATTGGCACACCCATCATAATTATTTTATTCTCATGCTAATGCGTGCAACATAGATCATACAACCTAGATTCATTCATCATAAAAATTTATTCCACAATAAAGTAATATTAAATATAATCATTAAATTCCCATATCAATAAGTATATGTTCATAATGTAGAAAACCATGTATAAGAAAATGGGTATGGTATTCACTACACAATTGTTTTGGCTTGGAAAATCATGGTGAAATTTTGGAAGCATAACGTTGTTTCATTAAAATTCATAAATATGGTAAATGGGAGTGAAAGGGGTCTATAATAATTTAAAAATAAAATGGAATGTAAAAGCTACATGTAAATATATTTCCAAAGATTGGTAAATGGAAATAGAATATATATGTTTATAAATAATCTTAAATAAAGAATATAATTTGAGGACCCCTTATAGATTTTTGTCATAGTTATGGGTGTACATAAAGGTTCAGAGAATTTATAAATGAGTAAAATTGGATATCATAATTTATACATCAAATTGAACGTATAGGGGATATGTAAGAATATATTTTATGATATTAAAATTGAAATTAAATGAAATTACATAAATGGAGTGCATGATAAAAGATAAGAGGTGATGATTCCTTACTTGAGTTTGTCACTAGTAATGTTTGATAGCTTCTTCATGAAAGATTTGGTTCACCATGGGAGTACTATAGGGATTTTCAGGTAGAGAATGGATTTTTTTCTAAGTAGTTTGAGGTAAGATAAATGATATTTTTGTTTTGTTTTATATGAATATATGATGATTTCTTTATTATTTTATTTTTGGAACCTAGGTAATAAAATATCTAGAAAAAAATCTAACTATGGTTTTTACACATGATTTCCCGAAACAGGGAGTGGTTTTAAGAGAGGTGGGGGCCCACATGAGCCCCACCATTTAATTCCCTCTAAATCTCTGTAAGAAACCCCAAAAATTTGACAAACCTCCATTAAATGTCACCTAAATCCATTAAATAATGTCAACCCATAATTTAATGAGGAAACATCCATTTCCGCTTTATAATTTAAACAGCCAACCCATTTAATTATGGGGAAACATCTCTCTCCCTTCATAATTAAATGTCAACCGATTTTAATTAGTGTGGTGAATTAATTATGGGATATTTGTTTTGCGTATAATATAATAATAGGGGGAACCTATTATTATATCCAGGGGAGAGCTTCGTTGTGTGAGGAAGAACGCCAACCACCAATGAAGAACGACGAAGAACACCAGCCTCCAACGATGATTGATGAAGAACGCCAGTTGCTCGGAGATTGACAATTAACCACCAATCCTCTTCCCTACGGCCAGAGAGGAGATGCCGCTTCCTCCTCTTCCCGACGACGCCTATGATCCTTTTCTCCATAACGCCGTGTACTGCGACTCCGATGATCGTCTTCCTTTTTGAGGAAGGGGTTTTTGGTATAAATTTTTATCATGTGTTTTTATTCCCTCGGCATGGCTTTCTTTATTGATGGTAAAATTTAAATACACTAATGCGGTGGCTGTGGACTAATGAACTTATCCGAACCCACCACAGTTTTATTTTTGATTCATGGAATTCTTGGCGACGTTGAAATAGTATTGAAATGGAATTTAGAGGCATTTGCAGTAATCTATAGGTCCCGAGATGACCGCATAAGAAGACGGGAGAATGAACGGACCACCAGAGTAATTCTGGTGGCATGCGGAAATCACTGGTGGTGCCCCGGTGCGCCGCTGGCAGGGCCCGCCGCGGCTTATTCCGCGGTGGCGAGGAGTTGGATCACGTGGCCTCGCGAGTTCCTAGGAGATTCGGCATCAATTTCCGTGTATGCAGAGTGCAAAGGGAGGGGGACTCCATCCCACATGCTTGGCCCGCTGGTCGAGTCAGTGCACCCCCCCCCTCCGGCTGGGCGGGGGCTGGACGCGCAGACCTTGTCGGGTTGGGCCCAGACCCCGACTTCGGATTGTTTTCGGTTTTTTCCCATAACATGTGCTAAAAACTGTCGATCGATGCACCTGATGTTGCATATGAATCCTTGAATCAAGACGATCATTTCAGAAAATTAGACTATAGATTTAGGAAATGTTTCTGTATGGATGGGTTGGTTCGAACTTGAAACTGACCAGGCCCTTGGAGCGGAAACTCTTATATCTCAAGGACCAGACACCCGATTGATGTGCCATCAATTGCGTTGGGATAATTTTGTTGAGACAGTCCTTTTGGCTTAATCTGCATGAGGTTTGGACGCCGCTAGAGTAAGGTCAGTTCAGTTTTATCATAAAAACCAATCGGGCCCCTGGAACGGAAAAGACAATAACTCTCAGACTGGGCGTTTAATTAACACAACGTTTGTCGTGTTGGGTTTCTTTTGACGAGAAGAAACCTTGGGATACACCAACTCTAGACTTCATGATAGTTGATGTATTGAATCTCTTTTTCTCGAGGATCAGACCTTCCCGGAAAAGAGCATGCCGTGTGCGGGAACCCTAGAGCTAGATATGACTGCATCGACTTCTGTACTCGAATCCTACATGGGTTCGACATCGATGATTACCGTACTGGAATCGTCTGTGGGTTCGAGGACGATCACTACTATTATTGTATCCTATGTGGGTCCTAATGTATTTACCTATGTACTTGTAACATGTGTGGGTCCGGCAGAGTAGCTGGTCTTGTATCCTATGTGGGTCCGACAGTTTAGTTGGTCTTGAATCATATGTGAGTCCGACAGCTTAGATGAATCAATGGCTACATCTGATCTTCTATATCGCCTTACGAACTGTATACCAGTGTTAACTGAGTCTATATTCTCAATAATTATCATTGATGTGGTTGACTTGCTTTCCTGTGTGGATTGGGTTGTGCTTTCCTGTATGGACTGGGTTGTGCTTTCCTATGTGGACTGGGTTGTGCTTGGTCTCGGGAGCTAGATCCGAACTGTAACTAATGACTTAGGTATATATATGGGCATATACCTAAGTAGTGTTATTGATACTTCATGATCGTATCTCTCGTTTATGGTTTATCCTTCATGGATTCTAAGATACCATCATGGGTCTCGGGGTCCCTATTGAGTATCGTATACTCACCAAAGCCCAGGATATTCCCACACTACGTTGTGTTGGATGTAGACAACAGACAACATAGATCGAGGTAGAGTCTTGTTGAGCTGGACGGTACCCGGAGATGTACCACTTGGTGGGATTTACACGGAGCAGGCGGTCGGACCCGTGGAGCTGAGGAGACCATCTGTACCCACCCTTTCGGTGGTATTTCCAGAGGACGACTCAGTGTTGCTGTTTTACATACTGTTTTTTTACTTTCCTTTCAGTTGTATTGTACTTTCAGTTGGGTTTGTATACTGGCCCATTTACTTTTTCAGCACTTACCATGTAATCAGTTTTACATAGTGTTTACATCGCTTGCGTACTCTGCTGTGTATGTTACTTAATAAAGGCAATGCATTCCCTTTATTTGGGATTTACAACTTTGGTGCTAGTCGCCAGCCCATGGCCTAGGGAAGGTCGGCTTGGGGTAGTCACGACATGGGCACTGAGGATGGGTCGTGACATATCATCCCATAAATTTAAAAATCATAGGGATAATCGTATGATATTCAAATAGTAGAGGAAGTTGAGGAAGTCATTCCCATGACATGATGGTGGATGGACTGTGATTCATTCATAAAACAAAATTCCAATGAATAAGGAAAAATTTATAGTCGTTGCAACGATGGGGGGAACTGGCCCAAGCATGGACCAAATCATCATTCAAAGAGAAATGGATCCTGAAGGGGTATTTGTCATGAATTCTGATGACCGTACACTATTTCAAAGCAAATTTTCTGAAGATAAAGCAGTCAAAATCATCAAAATAGGGCCGTTAGTGATTGCAACAAGCCACCAGAGTCAAATCTAGATGACTCGATGCTTTATAGAACTCTAAAAATGATATCGATAACTAAAGATCTCCTAGGTGTAGGTTAGTGGACTTTAGGATATGCGTGATCATTGGAAAATCCGGAAGAAAACTAGGGTTTTAAAAAGGGGTGAAAGGTTTCCACATGAGTGGAGGCTACACAATCAGTTCTCCCCCCTCCATATGTAGTCGGTTATTGACTCCCAATATATTAATTATTTGGGGATATTTTCCAATTATAATAACTTATAATGGACCTCCATATATATGGGAAAAATATTTCTTAAACTCTAATTCTATAATAACTAGTTATAACTTCTAAAGATAACTCATACTGGATTCTTTACTTCAATACTACCAAAATAAAATGTTTATATATCAAAATAAATCATTAATAACATCTATAAATATAATATTAAAATAAATATTACATTTAATAATATAATAACAACAATATAGATGTATGATTATGATCAACATAAACCATCTCCCTCGATCTTGGATATACAGAATCATTATCATTTATATTCCATTAATAATTACATTATTACAATCCAAAATTAAAACCTTATTCTTTCAAAAATTTATTTCAAATTAAAGAAGAATATATAGAAAATATATAGTAAATTATTTACGTAGATTAGAAAAAAATCACTCAAAAATATCCTTTTAAAAGATAAATTCCAAGAACCCACAGTCTACTAGGTAGAGTATAAAAAACCTCCCAAAATAATCATATTTTACATATCCCCCTTTTATTTTCAACAATAAACCAATTGATATGATCCTAAGTACAAAATTTACACTTGTTAAAGAAAACATCATTTTTCATATCCATAAAACATAAAAAAGAATAATTCTTTGAACAATCCATCCACCTTTAATGAAATTTATAAAACATCATAAATCGCTATAAATTACACACAACATATCAGATTTCAAATTAATAAAACCTCATAGTCTTTTCAAAATAAATTTGAAATTTTTATCATTACAAATAGATTTATTATATTATGTGTGTAATGGGACAATTAAATTATATATATATATATATATATATCATTATAGGGAAAATGTGGTGGGTTTTTCTACTCATCTCCTTCAACTTATTTTCACACAAATCACACACCTACACCCACACATCCAGACAAACACACCCACAAATATATATTTATATATATATCAATATATATATAATTTTAAAATGATATAGATTCATGATAATGTAACCTAAATATATCCACACCCTCCACTATAAATCACTTCATATGTGATATCATATAATAATTTTATGTTATTTTATTAATCTAATAAAAAATAAAATTTCTTGTCAGAAAACTATTGGAAATTCATATTGTAAAAATTATGTTGCAATTAATAATTTACACATATGAAAAAAATAAAAATTATTAATGGGTTTGGAGATATTCCTTGGTATATTTAAGTTACCCAGATACCTTATAAAAAATTTATAATGTTTCTTTAGGCAGATCAACAAAAATAAATTAATTTTGGATTTTTCTTATTAAAAGGATTTTATAAATAAAACCATTTGAGCTAAATTAATATTTATTCAAACTTATATTTTTATATAATTTTAAATTCATCAAAAATACATATAAAATAAATTCAAATATCTACACGTTATGGTGGTGTCAATGGTCTCAATATAGTTTAACTTTTGAAATAGGAATAATGATATATAATTTTTAATTTTACTCTTAATTGTATAAATTTTATTCTACAAATATCAATATAAATAAATAATTTTTTCTCTAGATTAGCATTCTAATAAGAAATTATAAAATTATAACTTAAATATCAATGGAAATATCTTTAAATAATGAATCCTAAACATTTAAACATTTTATATTAAATTAAAATTTACTATTATAAAAAACTACCGGGAAACTTGTAATTATAATGAATCATTATTAGAAAAAAAAAATTAATATATAAATGATATTTTCGTACAAAAATACCATTTTATTAATCATTTTATTAAATTGATTATATTGGATATCAATTTTAAAAAATTATTTTTAATGGTAGAATTATGTTCTTGATAAAAAAATCCATAAAAACAACTAACATTTCTGTTATATCAAATATTCATATATATTCCCATATTGAAACCATGATTTCTATTAAATTATTTCCTCAAAAATACTACTTTTATAAATATAAGATTTTATTTTGACCAAGGTTTTTTTTCAATTTAAAATATTATTATATCTAGAAATCTATGTTTAAATAAATTTTTAATATATTATAATAATTAAAAACAAAATAACCATTAAAAAAAATAAATGATGATAGATGATTATCAAATTATCAACCTAGTGGAACAACTCTTTATGGACTCAATAGAAAAATCTTTTCCTCCATCTAATACAATTTTAAAAAGGAAATTATAGTGTTTCCTTCTAATTTGAAAAGAAAATACTTATTTTACAGACATTATTAAAATCTTATTTTAGCTTCCGGTGTAATTGATTTCGTAAATAATTTCATAGTAGAATTGAAAAATGTGGACACTAATATTAAATGTTATAAAAAATCCTCAATTTAAAATAATAAAATAATTATATATGTATAATATGAGTGTCGGTTATGATATAATTGTGTTGGGAAAATATAAGCATGAATTTCATTAATAATTTATTTAACAATTATTAAATGAAACATGATTTATCCATTATTTATATAAATTAATTTACCGTTATATGTAAATAAAATATATCTATTATTTTGTGTTCTTATTTACATAGGTGTTGGTAGTTATCTAATTTCTAGTTGTCTAGGTTGGATGATATTATTTTTTAATAAAATTTTAATTAATTATTATTCTTAAAATTATTTTTTGAGGGAGAACCATGAAAATAATTTTCATTACCATACCCATTATGTTTATGTATGAACCATGATGAGTGTGGATGAGAATAAATGACTATAGAACCATAATATTCCCCCCTAGTGGGTTTAAAAAAATATGGTTGGATGGTGGCTAGAAAAACATTCATAGTGGAAACTGGTTTCTCAAAATGTAGATCATGGTTAGTATGTTGAAAAAGGTTAACTAAAAATGGAATATTGTTTTCAATTTTCTTAATACAACAAAACATTTTTTTTATAATTTATTTTCCAAAAATTCCTTATTAATGATATGTTTCTCTCTGATGAGAATTTTTTTCACATTTAAGGATTTTTATATGTAATATATTCCACCTTATAGATCATATATGATAAATGTGTTTGTTTTTTAAAACCATAGATATAGAGATATGTTATGGTCCATATTAATTGTAATGTAAGGATGAATTATTTGTCATGGAAATACAATGATTTTAATAGAGGTTTCAAATTAGAGAATCATTGAAAATGCATGTTCTTTTTTGTGGAAAAACGTTTATAATTATTTTTTATATTGGATAATATGATTTATTCATTTATATTCGTCATATTATTATTATTTAATCAATTTCCATGAAATTTTAACATAATTATTTTTAAAGGTTATATATATTATTATTTAGTTTTTAATGTACATTATATGTTAACTGTTATAATATTGTTATTAGTATCCCTAATAACGAGTTTTTAAAATTATTTTTAGATACCATATTATAAAATAATATGATATCATTCTAGATTATTAATCTATCCTTGTAATTAATTTATAATATAGATAAATTATTTTATGGAATCATTGTTCATTAAATTATTCTGGAAAGTTTTTATTTAAAATCATCTATGCTATCTATAATTATTTACCTTAGGGATTTAAATTTTATTGAAAAGGTTTTATGATAAATAATTATTAATTTTATCTATTATAATAATTTTTCTTCAGGTAAAGAACCAACCAGAGTTGACAAGTCATGTCACCTGAGATGACCTTCTAGGAGGTAAAGATTAATACATAAACTAAAACATGTCTCATGTTCAATTATAAAGAGAGAGAAAAGAGTACAATGTTGAAGAAAGGATTAGAAAACCATGATACAAACAATGGAAATCCAAAAAGGTTAAAACAAAAAAATTAGATGATCAAAAACAATTATCTAGGTCTCAATTTTCATTACCATCCAAAACCACTATAAATATGTCACCAACGAAGATATTCTAGTGAGATACTAGATGGACATCCCATTAACAGTTTCCTACAAAAGAAGATCTACATGTGACCAATATTATGTGAATTTCGAAAGGAAATATCCCAGTATGATACAAATATTAATCTATACAATGTATATCGCATGAAAAAATTTTAATGAATTAATATTAAAAAATCCTAATAAATTTACAATAAAAACAATATTTTTAATATATCCTATTGACTCCATTAATTAACTTCATATTCAGAAAATCTAAACATATGAAAATTATATGAAAGAAAATATAAAGGAATAAATCTGGGTATCGGTGGAAATTCCTAATGATAATCATTTCATTAATCAGTGATTGTACAAACACATAATTTATATACTCTTGGACTTGTTGTTCTATTTCTTAAGAGAATATGTAGTGAGAATCATGAAGGAACACCAAGCAATGCCAACCCTAAATCCTAACAATATCAAGTACTTTCGCAGTCTATTGATATCAAAATATTTTTCTATAGTTGTATCACAATCAATTTGATTTTCAAATGTCTATAATATGATAAAATCATGTTTCCAAAAATGATATGTTTTTAAAAACATTTGAAAATCCATTCACACAAATTATAAAAATCACATTAATGAATCACAACTCTCGATATTCAAAATATAGTTTTATATCAAAATTTTCATTGATTAATTTCATTGATCAGATAAATATCCTGGATTATTTAATAAATTCCCCATAAATCCCTCTATATCATTTCACCCAAAATGTAATTAACAAAAAAATAACATACGATAAAAAAATCAATCAATTTTACAAACCTAACCAAAACAATTTACAAAAACATTATTTTATTCCTATGAAATCCCCATTTTGATTATACACATAGCTCAATAGAAAAAAACTAGATTCCATCATAAACAGAGTATAAAAATAAAGATAATCAGTTTAATTAATCATATTTCCAAATAATCACTAATTCAAAATCAAACCCTATATATAATGGAAGCATAATCTAATCGGGTTCTTACTAAATATGGGAGAAGAGAAAATGAATAGTCTAGAAAAAGTATAATTGATAAGATAAAATATAGAAATAACCTAGATGGTATTAATTAAGAATGAAGGTAAAACACCAATAATTTAAGGAGAGAACTCTCTAGAGTGTTTAGGATGGGTCAGGTCAAGATTAAGAGAGATTATGGTAGAATAAGACATAAAATGACCAAGGGAATCAAAGAAAATTCCACTTTTAAGAGGACTATATCTAGGATCAGAGTTAGGATGAATAGTTTAACAAGTACAGTGTCCATAATGTAGTGGACCCTATACTTTATAAATTTTGGCATACGATTAAGTGGGAAGAACCACATGGTTTGAGAAACCACGCTCCATTTGTGCAGAAACCACTAGACTAAATTGTAAAAACTAGCACTTATTTTTATAAAATTGGTTTGAAAAACTTTACTCAAACCATACAAAACTACATGTGACTCATAGTGCTATATGGAATAGTTACTATATGGTTAGTACTAACCATGTTTCGCATCTGTAATCTTATAATTCCTTTCATGGAACTATATATTTTTTACCATCATCTCCCCAAAATATATTGAAAATTATAATAGTTAACACATGATAGAAATAAATAAAAAAAATTTCATATAATGAATCACAATTACCCCTATAGTAAATGTTTTAATCAAGAGAAAGTGTAAAATATTTTGGACTTAGAAAATTTATGTCCATTACTACCTCCTCAACAATTCTTACTCCCATATGTTGAGTTTATCCATTAATTACATCCATAGTAATAAATCTAATGGTATTTTTTACCAAATAGTAACATATCCTTGGGTTTAATAATATGAAGAAGCTATTAAAACACATAACTATTGGGATCAAGATCAATATCTTCCCATTAAATAATGTTGGAATGATCTTGTTGATACCTCCCTAGTTGGTAACAAGAAACACATATTTATTCAATATTATATAAGATGAAAACTCAAAAAAATATTACACCATTCTTTGATGTATGATGATATTAAAAGTTTCAACAATCCTTGGTGATATAATACCCTACATACCAAATCATTATCTTATGATCTGAATAAACTATAAATCTCTCCCAAATGAGATAGTGGGTCTATGTTTTGAGAGAATGCATCATGTCTTCCAAATAAATATCTAGGGTAGGATTGATCTTCTCATGATGGAATTATTATAAATATCCTTATAAAACAACTTATTTTCATATATTAACACACACCCAAATTATATTCCCGATGCATTATAAAATCATAACTTGAACTATTTTCTGGAAGAATCTGAACATGAGATAAAGTTATCCTAATCCTTAGTTACTTAAAATATCAATAGAATTTATCATTATGAAAAATCATAACCACCTTATGGGTTAATTATTTCACTGATATGGGATATTGTAGAAAAACTGAACAACAATGGGTAAAAACAAGATATGAAAAGGAATTCCCAAATTTTAAACACATTTTGGGATTTCTCCCTTGACATTACCACTAGAATATTTTTATGATGTAGTATTTTCACACTATCAAAAAATTTATTTCACAGAAACATTCATTTTTGAATCCAAAATTCATGTTTAGAAACATTCCCTTATAGACAATGTTATATCAAGATTGTGTGGATAATATCCAAATGATCAATGTGTTTCTCCTAGAATGTGGAGTACACCATAATATAATTCCAAAAAAGAAGAAACAAAATAATAGATAAAGTAATGATTGATCTAGTTCATTGAAACCATAAATATGACATCTGTTTTATTGATACTGAATGAATAACTAGAATCTCAAAATTCCAATATCAACTCCAAATTATAGTCGTAGTTATATCTTTTTCCCATCATCTAAACAGATGGTATTCTAATAATATGTAAATAGTAGAGAATGACTAGAATCCTCATAGATTATCAATGTGATATTAAATCCGAGTAAATGTTTAGCTGTTAATAAAAATCAATTTTTTAATCTTTTTTACTCAATACTATTTTTGAGGATTATATAACTCTTATTTTTGAAGAGAATTTTTAATGTGTAATTTGACATGGTATAATGATTAAATTACTTATCCTAAATATCATCAAGAAGAACTATAATCTTCTTCAACACATTCGGTTCCATTAAATATAGTGTAATAGGAATGTATATCGTCCCTAAGAGAAGGTCAATATTGAACTCAATCATTGTCAGGGGAAGGATCACGAAAAAACCATCTAAAAAGACCTCCGTGTAAACACATAGCATTATTGTAAATGGACCAATCAAACATTATTCAATAGTTTCAAAGAATATCAGTGATAATTGTAATGAAATCATGCCATCATAAGGAATAACATTCCCGTCTTTCCTAGATCTAGAATCTCACCCATCTATAATGACATGAAGGGAAACATCATGAGGTATAAACGAAATTCATAAATGGTAATATTAAATAATGGAATCAAAACACATCATCCAATCCATGAAAATGATATGGTCGATAATGTCTTGATAAATTACATAGAAGACTCAAAAAACTATTAGTTGAACAGTCATTACATAATTTTCAATACTTTTAAAACCATGCCCCTTCCTCATTCATAAAGGAGATAAATGATAAATAAGGAGGAAAAAATCAATGATAAAACTAAAATAACATAAATAATATTACATGATAAAAATAGTTGGAAATACTTACATAAAATAGTGCTGAAATGATACAGTATAAAATGAACATTGATCCTCTCATTGTAGTAATCCCTGCATCAGATTCATCTAATTCATACTCTTCTAATTAATTACTATCTCAAATCCTCCCAAATAATTCATCAATGTGTGAGTATCCTCCATGTAATGAGGATGAGATCCACAACCCATTGATGTAAAATAATTAACCTGAGATACATTGGAAGGATTGAAGGCATATCTAATTCCATGTGACATTATTCCTCAAAAATTATTTTGGTTAAAAAATGTCCAAATGATGGAATATCCATAGTGATTATGTAATTTTACTGTTGGTCAAATGTGACCTCCAATTTTTAGAGAAAAATACTTGATTATGTCTCAAATAATCCCTTAAGATTGGTATTACTTTAAACTGATAACCATTACAAATTATTTTCAATGAATATTAAACACTTTGGCTTCCTCCTGTAATAACAAAATCTCGAAGAAAAACTATTTTTCCAACAATGGATTCATTATCCAAAACTTCTTTATAATCCACCATAAGAAATGTCTGTTTCCATATGAAATAATATATTGAATGAATATAATCCTTCAAAACAATCTCAACCCTCAAATCCTTAATGTAAATTTTTTTTAAAATATATTATGATCTGTGAACCAACTTTATGAAATTATTCGTATACTATACAAAAAAATATCCATTTTCTCCATGGTGAGAAGTTCCGGATTCTTTTCCACACACAACATTTTGGGATAAAAATACAAGTAAAATACCTTCTTGAATAAAACAGTAGTATGTTACTAATATAACATAGAGTCTATGGTGGAGTCCAACTATTTTTATCCTTGTCTTTAATGAATATAAGTGGAATCCAAGCCTTTCAGTCTTATGGAATTTTCATGAAGTAAAAGATTATCTCAATCCATTTGAGCCACTAGTCAAATTCTTAGGGTCTCTTGTGAGTAGTGGAAATATGGGAATTATTCTTGGTAAATTATGTGTTACAATTCACTACACATCACAAGATTACAACACCATCCTACTCTAGTTTTTGAATCATGTGGAAATTTGAATCCTCGTAATATTAGCCTATAAAAATATTATAATAAGAAACATACCTCATAGATTACACTATGATTCAGAATAGATAGTATAAGTGTAATGGTAATATAAAAAAATACAACATAAAATTATCTGAAGATGAAATATTAAATATGTAGATTATTTCAAGAAGCAATATGATATCCTTTAAACAAAAATAATTTATAGGAAAATGGATTTACATAATTAGATACAAAAACATAATAAAAGATTTTTTTTGATAAATAATCCCAAATTAATGTTAATTTAAACAACACCATAAATCCATGCTCATGAAAGAGGATAAACATACACGACCAATGGTAACCTGAGTCTAGACAAGAATGTAATCTAGCCAGGAACGCTTTCACAATCACTAAAAAAATAACGATATTTCTAAATACCAAAGAGAAAAAACTATGAACCAATCCAATTATGTGTCTTCACACATATTTATAGTTATTTTCCCTAATACTGTTTTTTTAATAAACTATCCTTGGTTGAAATAGAACATCACCTAAAATGACCTACCACAAGGTGAAGATAAATAACAAAAATCCCAATAGAAACTAGAATGTGATGCACAATAGATTATAATAAGGAATAAAGAATAAAAAATAATGTGACATACTATGATTTTCAAAAATTTCTAATCCCAAAAGAAAAATACTACGATTTCAAATCCATGACTCTATGATACCATTCATCACCACTATCTCAAATGACTATGATGTTGTCATCAACCAAAAGAATATAGAAAGATAAATTGTTCCCTTCCCAACACATATTTACTAGAAACCCAATTTATTATGAGAAAATTCATATAAAATGTCTGAGGAAACACCATGTAGGATACAAAAATGAATCCATGCAATGTCTATCACTATAAAATTTTTAGTTCTATAATTAGAAAACAAGTTTAAAAATCAATTCCAAATGAAACCATTTCAGTAAATCATTTATTAGTTTCTATTAAAGAATATCAGATTTGTATAAAATATTAATATGAAAGGGTAATTAATAATACTTTAATGGTATAAATATATGTATATTTTGAAATATGATTCCAAAAATATGTGATTTATCAAACATAAAAAATGTTATCTTATATAAAATCGAGACAAGATATGATATTGGATAAGGGAATACATACACAAATGTGAAGGAACCGTAATCTAGGAATTTATTACATCCTTCTAATATCGACTCATACCATTATCTTTAAATATCATAACAATAACCACTAGAAATTACATAGTCACAAAAGATATCATATATATATAACATGAAAGAGGTAAATCTCCAAATGCACATTGTGTGCCAAAAAAAAGTGAAAACTCATGCTCACATATTTTTTAACACATATAAAAACCAATAATCACTACCATCATGTTTCAAAATATATTTTTGAGTAAAATCATTATTTAGTCATTTCATAATACTTGTAATGTGAATAAATATTCTTTTAAAGTAGAAAACTATTAAAACCCCTTTTTAATGACACCCAAGAGGAATTTCAAAAAACCAATTAATCATTGATATAAATTAATAAATTTTATAAACCTAGAATAATAATTTATAGGAACATTAATTTATCCATGGGTTAGTACCATTGTATTGATACACTAAACTCTCAAAAGAAAAAATATAGGACACCTTAATAATTGGAATATTTAAATGAATATATCAATTACTCACAAATTATAGATCCATAATAAACATCATCAATTCCCCATAAATCCCTATATATATATAAATAAAAACCAGTCGGGTTACAATATAATATGGGGAATAAATATCAATGAGTGATCTTTAAATATGAGAGGAGATGAAGTCAATAGAATGTTTCTTAAATAAATACTCTTGGAATGAAGTGAAAACACTAAGGATATGAGGATTGAACTCTCTAGAGTATTTGGGATAGTTTAGGTTGGGACTAAGTGATAATGAGAGATTATTATAGACAAAAATAACCAATTTTTTTTTTGAGAAAAATCAACATTTAAGGGGTTTATATATTGTTTAATTTTTATGTTGGACAGTTTAACACACCATGTAAAAACCGTGTGGTGGATTCTATCAGTTGAAATTGAGATTCACAGTTATAATGGGATAGCATTGGGGTTTAAAAAACCAGGTGCAATTATTTCTCCAGCTACTACTCAAACTCCCAAACATCTTCTTGGTTTTCACAAAAACATTTTTTACAAAACATGCTCAAATAATGAAACAAAACATTGGGTCTCATAATTCTATTCCTTATATTTACTGTAATGTAAATATTAAGTATGCACCAAAGACATTAACCGATCTTCTTTAACCTGAAACTGCAATATTCACCCCTCAACTACCAAAAAAAATAATGAATATCATAATAGGTTAACCAATATCATATTAAACCATACATATGTATTGTAGGGTTTCAAATTTCATTTATAGAATACAAAAATTTATAGAGTATCATTAATAAACATTTTAACACCCCTTTTGTAGATTAGATAAATGAAAAAAACTAATAGGGAATCCCAATGATGTATTAGGGTTTGTAGATAAATTTTCATATTTTCTCAATTAGATAAAAAAATTTAGGCTATGTTATATAACTCTTATTGTTTTATGATTACACATAACATTGATATGAACTATTTTATTTAATTTTTTACAATTGAAAATTCAAATATTGGTTGAAATTAAACATTGAAGGTGAATCATTATTTGTAGTTCAAATATGTAATAAAACAATTTATAATCTCCATTGGAAAAAGATCCATTGATTAGAGGATTTTCATAATTCTCATCAATCTATAGATATTGTGTTATAACATATTTTTTGAGTATAAAATAAACTAGGTTGATCCCTTTCTGATACAGGGTTTTCATGCAATTTATTTTTTCAATTTGTTTTAATAGATTTAATCCTTTTGTCATCATTGTGATAGATTGATTAAAATACATAGTTTTATATGTATAAATTTTTTCAAATAATTTTTATAGGAGTGATAAGGTGATTATATGTAAAATGATAGATTATTATTCAATCTAAAATTTTGTTTCATTTTTATAGTTCTCAATAGGTTCAAATGATGGTAGAGTGAATATATAGATTGTTCATCGTAACCATCTATCATGATCACACTCACATAATAGATTTAGAGACCAATTGGAAATATCATCGAGATATATTAACATATACTTATAGATTCATATTTTATAATTTCCAATTAATATAAGATGATTATGTTTGAAATAAATTCAGATAAATTTATTCTTTAACATATATTGTATCTCTTTTCATATAGTTTCCTTTTGGAATGACCCAAATCTCATAACATTAACTGGATCACCACATTGCATCAAACACATTCCTTATTAAAGAGGATTGAAACTATTTTTGAGGAATACAATGATTTTTTTGATTAATAATTTCCCCCAATAAAAATACTTAAAATAATATATTTTTTATTTTATTTTATTTTATACAATTTCTAATACCATAATAAAAATTTAATGAAACTGGGTTCTAACAAGGATGCTGAAGAGGAAGCACAATATTATGTAACATAGTATAGTATCTATATAACCACAAAAAACGATATATCCAAGTTAAATTTATCATCAAATAATGACCTGAAAATCAATATGACATTCCACTATAAAAATTTCCCACACTCTTTTATTAAATAAATATATACTTTTCCTTTATTACGTAATGAAGAAAAATGGCTACACTAAAATGAAGATGTATGGGTAAAGGTGAGTAATAATTTTATATTTGTAATTTCCTAGAATAACTATGTTACATTCCCATATAAAATCTATTATAAATTTTTTTAGTATTTCTATTTGGACGATAATAAAACAATTTTAATTTTAATATTTTATAAATACCTTAAGACAAATGAATATTAAATCACTTTTTTACTTCCATAAATATTATAATAACCAAAATTTGGGAATTAAAAATAAAATTATAATCATGAATCAACGAATAAATTAAACAAGTGATTATCATAGTGAACATTCTATGATTTATTACAACACATATGAGTTTAATATATATTATTTATAATGTAGTCATGGATATTTCCAACATATTCACCAATGATGTATATTCCTTCAAACCATTTTTTGAAAAACCCCATATTTATTTCAAAATGGTTTTTTATTTAATACATTAGTTTGATATATAAATTGAAAAAATATTTTTGTTACGAGTCCAATTTTCTAAAATCATACACTATAATTTAAAAACCCTTATTGATCATTTTCATATAAATTTTAATTTTTTTTATAAATAAAAATTATATATTATTTCATTAAATCAAATTAAACGTATTATTTGAAAAAAATTATATTATGTGATTGAAAATCATGTTAATCACAATAGTAAAAACAATACATAATTTTAATGAAAAAATAAAACCCCCATTGATTCTTCCCCTCTAATTATTCTTGTCGTTATATGATGATGAACTTAATAAAGAAATCATATTATTCCCTACAATAATATTCTATTATAACCCAATGATCGTAAAAAGTAGATAAATAGTTTCTAGTTTTGGACAAATTGGTATTACATGTTCTCATTTACTACAAATAAACATTGAATTAACACCTTATATTCCAAAATAGAACAATCCCATTATTATGCTTAGTTTTAATTCATAGAGTCTCAAGTTAGGATCATTTCCCCTATAAAATTTTGTGCGAACAATTAAAACACAAAGTATTTGATTTCAGTAATTTGATGGGTTCAAAAAAATACCTAGAAGGTTCCCTGTCCCCAATCCCATTTGACATATCCCCATGAGTTAAAATATAATACAGTAACTAACACATATTAGGGTGATTATAATCAGAGTTTTTCAATATAAAAGTGGTGATAGGGAATCCTTCTTGAGGTGGATTTTGTTTGACCTAATGGTAGATTGTGGGGGGTTCATTTCATGAAAAATCATCAACATTGGGTAACCATTGTCATTCATAATGGAAAATACTGATCATTCCATTATCCATAACAATTTACAGACATGATTTACAATAGTATATGGAGAATTGGTGTCTTAGACATAATGACACTTAGGGACTCGCATTGGTAGAGGGGATGGAATTTAAGGCTCATCGCATCCATTTGGTTATAATTTTTACCAACTGTGATACTATCTAATAGTTTTAATAAATATTCTAGAGTCTATTCCTAATCCTAATAAGATACTACTTACCCTAACAAAATTGTTGTATGTTAAATCCTTTTTTCATACAAAATAAAAGAAATGGCGTCTCATTATTGAATCCAATTGTATGTTTCTGATTTTCATCATCCATTTCTTGGTAATTAATTTCTACATATATTTTGAGACCATATAACCCAGCAATTTAGAATTTTATACCACACAGGGAAGTAGTAAATATTTTGTGGAGTAGATTGAGCCATTATGAGGGTTCCTACGCATCCTATATATTGTAAGAATAAAATCCCACATAGTTATTTCATAGATGCATTTTATGATCATAATGAACGGAGAAATGTGTGGGCACTCTGAAACAAGATATTTGAGCATGATTATCATGTAGATGTCCTACATATTATAGTTTTAGAAGGATAGTATTTATTGTTGTTCATTCACACCATTGAGACAGAACCTAAGGTATATGCCTGTATATGAGTGATTTTTATAACATTCCACTCATCTAGTACTTAATAATGATATTTCTCAATCATGTATAGAATAATGAAGTGAAATAACTATTTATCATAACTCCCTAAGCCCACAATTGGCATTCATGATGTTATAAATAATTGAAAAAATAATCTACATAACTACATATTAAATAGGTACTAATGTGATTTGAATATCATTATAATGTTTAATATAGATCTCAAGACTCAAGGAAATGTCTTACATATCCTTGTAATGGTTGGAATCAGAGCCATCGTAGATATATTGATTGCTAGTCAACTGATCTAGGAGGTAGAATTATTATCCCAAGGGAATTATTTGGATCTGGTGGTTGAAATTTTGGAGACATGGAGGGATGTACACTAATTTGTTTTTTTCGAATAGATCCTTTGGAAGGTGTCAAATATATCATGATTATGAAGAACTAGAGTCCTTGCAGATCAGTTGGTCAGTCAGTCTACTGATGGATGAGGAAGAACGATCATCCTATGGAAGTGATTTGGTCCTAATGACTAAAATTTCAGAGACACGATGTGAACTATACTAATGTGTATTTCAATTTGAGTTCAGGATCCGGACATAGTAAGTATTTCTACAATTCATGGTTATGGTAGGAATCAGTGTCCTCATAGTTTAGTTAGTTGGGGAATAGACATTAATATTTCGCTTATATACGTATATATCATGTTATGCCATAGAGTGGGGATTAAAAACTAATGTATCTCGTATCCTATCGAAGAAATTTCACATGATGATATGATTATTGAATCTCACTATGCCTATGTTATCTTTGTTCGATGTGAGAAACCACATGTGGAAAATTGTTGGTGTCATTTATTGTGGATGTAGGAATTATGTAACGAGACAACCCTTTAGTGGTTTGACATGGATATCGGGTGTTATTAAGGCATCCTATGTATCCTAATTATGATAGAAATTAGTGTTCCCATAGTAAATTTATTAGGACATTCACACTCAGTTTTCCGATTTGATTATGGATTACACACTGATGTTGGACAAGGATATCAAGCATTGTGAATCCATTCTGACCCGGTCAACATGCCTTCCAAACATGGGTTAATTGTTCGATAAAAATTTGTTGGGTTTCTACTTGACATGCTAGAGGATGTCTTCTTAACATTTCAAAATAGGTTTATACAATCCAGTTGTGATTTTCTAAGGAATTCACATATCCTAGATAGCATGTCTGAAAATTTTCTAATAACCAAGGATGGCCTATCCGAATGAAATCATGGGACATAAATGAGTATTACTAGTAGCGATCACATGACCCCATAATAGTAGTTTATTGGGATTCATTTTATCTAGCTACCATTCCCTAATTTCATTGGGATATATAATATACACCCATGGAGAGAATCATAAGAGTCAATTTTGGTTGTCCTGAGGGTGACACATGATCCTCGATAACCTTCATGGAGGTCAATTAGAGATCTTTATGTTGTTCCCTGGAAAAAGCATGGGAGCCATTTCACATGACATATTTCTATTATGGAACTCAAATAACTTGTGTTTTTTCCTCTATATAAGTCAGACGACACATTTGAAAGACACGACTATGTTTGGACAATGATCCTAGAGGGACTCAAAAGACAAGGGTCACATGCCTAGGGTTCACCATGACTCCATTTGACATGTATAGAAGAATTTACAAGACCCTAATAGTAAACTAGTGTTGAACTATGAGATCAGGTCATTATTTCTAGTTGTCGTCGCATGACCTAAATGGTTCATGTGAAGCACATGTGTATCAATGTATATATTCCTTTCATAATTATCACATCCCATAGTTTTTATTCCATTCATCTGCTGTGTGTGACTTATATTGGTTCAGTTCGGGCTTATTTTAAGTATCATATGTCTTATATAACATGTTGTATGTTCTTCACCTGACCCACAATATGTCCTTGGCATGATCATGGAGTGATAACGTGAAGATCATATGCATGCTCTGTGCTCACTACGATTGTTCATCTGATATTACCTGATAGAAAATATCATGGTCATGATATAAGCATCTCCTCGATGTCCACTCTAAAATTGGTTCATGGATACAAACAATATTCCATTGACATATGATAGTATTCATAGATTTTTTCATGATGGAGCGGTGAATTTATAGGCCTCTCCACGCCAGTAATTCACCACTTTGTGTGTCACGTGTCCCAAAAACCCATGATTGAGTAAGTAGAGGCCTTATCTATCATGTTCTTCACTAATTACTACCATGAGTCATTCTGGGGGACTCACATGATTTTCTACAACTACAGGATCATCCCATAAACATATCTGTTATTGGATTATTTCTAATTATTGGGGCCATGATTAATCATGCGTACTTGTTGAGCGAATTTCTTATTTTCCCAGCTGACATTTCCAAGTTCCATTGTGATATCCAGATGGCTAGTGTATGTCTTTTACATTATCTTCAATGACCTATCTACGATATTTTATGAGACATTGAAGGCTGGAAATGGGAACATATTTAAATTAGACATGATTTTCGCGGTGTATTCATAGACTATGTTGCAACTATCATAAGCACGATGTTAGTGTTTCATGACCACAAGGGGATCTCATAGTTTCCTCTTTAATTTTTTTGTTTCTTTTACAATCATTGGGGGACTTGAAAAGGTTTAATGAGTGTTGTTGAAGGCAATAACTCTACCACTTGGATATTCATTACATGACCAACAAATGGATGTGTGGATATGCATAATCATTTCATGGACACTTCTATATGTTTATCCTTATGGTTCCAAAGGGGGGGCACATGGTTTCTGAGCAAACCGTATTCCCTTCATATGATGAGGATGACATTCTAGTGGGCTTTCATGTGATTAGGTGGACATGTCATTGGGGTCTTTGGGGTGTATTTCAAATCACCTATGGTACATTTCAAGATGATTTCTGATCATAAGAGGCTCTCCCCATCCACAAATTATTAACATTATATTACATTAACTAGGATTGGGATCTCATGTGTTGGATTGAATTTTTTCTTGGTTAATCATTTCATGTATTAGTGATGTGTCGAAGGAATTTAATTGTCACACGAGGATCCCAAATTTTGAAACTTATCACCTATTTTTGAATGACATTTGGTTGGTTTATCTAGAATAAATTGGTGTACATGTTGGGTGTCCAGGGGGTGCCTTTCTGTTAGCCATTGTGTGACCACTGATTTTTTGGCGTGACTTCACATGGGAAAAAGGATTTCACAATGGGGAATTAAGGGAACGTCCATAGGTTATGCACTTCATGTGGATGCTTTTTGTGACCACATGATGGTCACAAGATCATGTGTCCCTTGGGGGCATATATAAGACCCCTAAGATTTTATAAGATAGATTATTTTTTATTTAATTAATGTCATGAGTTTTACACTACACCAATACTAGCTTGCACTATATGCAACATTGTATTATCTTCCGGTATATACAATAATATACTTGGCTTATGTTGCACACAATTTAATGTTATTTTAAAATAATTGATTTCATGCAACACTGAGTATTGTGTTTTTTCATTGTATAAATGATCTTTTTTTATTATGTTACACACAACACCAACGGAATCTTTCACTACATGAAACACTGACTTGGATTGCGTTACATGCTAGAGAGACCTTCCTCGAAATCTTGTGTTGTATGGGATATCGAGTTTCACAAAACAATGATATATTATTAAATTATTATTATTTAATTGGATATAAACTAGACATTATAAATTTTATTAACCAATTTTTAATTTTATAACATTATCATCCATATTATATAAATTATAGAAAATGGTATGAGAATAAAATGAATTTTTTATATTAAATATGTAATTTAATAAAAAAGTGGTTTTACTTCATTCTAATGGTGTTCCCATTTTAAATATAGTTTTTGACATTTTAATAAGTTCAATTAGACAAAATAAACTTCTTTGTTTGAACCAGGTCATAAAAAATTTCTTTTGATGAAATTTAGGTGTTAATCTGAAAAAATAAAATTTTAATGAATAGTGAAAATACTGTATTTTAATTCAAAACACCCTTTTAACAACATTTATTTAAATATTGAGATTATATTTTTGATTTTTTTTTAAGTGTAATTGGACTATGTTGTTATCATTTAATACAATTATTGACATTAGAACTAATTTCACTTTTAAATTGGACATAAACACATGTAAACATTTTGATAGTTATTACTTCTTAAAACACCGCTTTTGGGTTTTGACAACGGGAAATAATTTTAAATTAATTACTAAAAATTATATAATTTTAATTTGGATAAATTTATTCCATATTTAAAATAAAAATTTTCAAATTGTGTAAATAAGAGCATTTTATTTTTTTCTAATATGAATAGCAACTTAAGAGATTTTTTTATTTATCACAGTTAAAGAGTAAATCAGGTATATAATGGTTAAAATAATATAATAATAATATTAAATTGCCCCAAAACATCTCCTTATCCTATTGGGTGGGATATTTATGACCATGGGAATCCTTCAGTTGATTTTGGTACACCATGGATTCACTTGGATATGAAAATGTCAATTTATAATAAATAATTTAAACTAAAGATAATTATAACCAAAACATAAATTGTTTACTTAATAGATTTTAATTGTGGGTTATATAACTTATCTAGATGTATATAAATATTAATTATAAATCTAAAAATATTTCCCACATCATGTTTTTTTATTTATAAATTTTAGACATTAGATAAATATATTTATTTATGAAACAATTATTATGTAGTTCTTACCTCATTAATGAATGCTTCCAATACATGCGTTTATGAATATTAAAGAATATTTAATTAGAACATTTTTATGTCATAAACTAATTATTTTTATAACATTAACATAGTATTGATGGGTTAATTCCTTTGTTTTGATGTAATAAGGTTGTTATGAATTGTGAAAAAGTCATGTACGAATAGTATCCAAAATTGACATTATTAATAACATAAAACATAAAATATATTATTTAATGATATTAAATTCATAAAAATATAATATATATAAATTTTTTTAATATATGTAAAAATATTTAAAAAATGATTTTTTTGGTAGTTTGACTTGATATAGAAATTAAATTAACCATTAATGTGTAAATTAAATGACATCATTGTAATATTGAAATGGTTAAATAAGGTTTAAACCTAAAATATAAGGATAAAATATATACATAACATGTCAAAAATTATTTTATGATGGGTTCAATCCAAAATCATAATTTATTATAATTTAATAAGTGTTTCACCATTTTAAATCAAATTTGAATTTATAATAAAATAATATTATTGAACATTCATAAAGTGCTCCTCCGCTCTCTTATAAAAAGGAACCTACTATCTCCAAACTTCATTCCATTTTGAGCCTTTATGATCATCCAAACCCTACCAATTTCTCTTATAAACATCCCTAGTTACAGTATAGAGGCTTTTTTCTTCTTAAAAGACCATCTCTAGTTCCCTATGAATAAATTTAGAGAAGGCCTGTTGAGGAAGATATATTCTCTTCTATCGATTCTTTAAAATTTATTTCTTCTTCTAATTCCTATTGTTTAGATGATTAATTATAAATTAATAATATCAGTATTAATCTCATACATATAAGTTTTTATAAATATGAAGAAACCCAATTTAAAATTTTATCCATCCTAGGAAAAACGAAATCATTATGCGTGCGTACATATGGATTATCATCTCCACGTCGTGGTGTAATCTATTTTTCACCACCACATTACTTGGAAGGGTAAAATGGTGGAAATAATATCTATTTATTATTTTTATAACATCATATTAATTCTGAGATATTATACACTATCCTCTTCAGTATCATTCAACAATTATCAGAGTGTTATCATCGATCGTGCGTACGTACAACTAACCGTCTCCAAAATGCGATAACATTCATTCTCCATGTTATCCATTCAAGAATGATTATAAAGTATATATAATAAATAATAATGAAATATATGGAATAATTATTATACTAAATTTAGGTATATATATTTCATTTACTTACATCTGATCAATTTAATAAGGAAATGAAAACATTGTTCTTGCGTACATACGGCCTACCATCTCCGTGAACAGTGTCTTCCACTAAATTCATAGGTATATTATATATATTTATATAATGAATATATATGATTTATAAATGATTTTTTAACTTTTTTATGTAATTACATCCTGATCTATGAAATCATATGATGAATAAAAAGTCCAAACACGTATTATAAATGAAATGATTACGACCCAAACATTGCATTAAAATAAAATTGACAAATGAACGGGTAATATAAAGTCATATGGGAAACATATATGATATCATATATATTATTATTTTTCCTTTACAAGATAATAATATGTTTAAACACACTATATATAAGTTTCAGACACATATTAATGAAATTGGTCCTATGTCAAGGGATAATTTTTCTATCTCATTTTTACTAGATATTGTTTATATGTAACTATTTACTAGGGATACATTAATCATCCATGTCCTTGTTTTATAAAAAAATTTCATAAATTTTTTCCATTTTTATAGGTTTTATTAAATTCATTTTTACCCATTTTTGACTTTTACTACATGGTATGGAAGGAATCATTATTTTTTTACCACACAAGGAACGTTTTAATTTTCCAGTAAAAGTACAAGGAGAATGTTTTTTTAACTTAAACAGAATGAACAGATTTTTACGTATTCATAATAACTTATTTCCATGAATCTCACTGTAAAATATTATAATACTATATTCAACTAAATTATTTTTTTAAAAAAACTACACGACAATTTTAGAAAAGAAAACATTTTTAAAGAACAAATGTAATTTTCCTCGGGAATTAAGTTGAAGTGTTTTATCAAAATTATTTTCAATATAAGATGACATAAGGCTATGTTTATATACCTATTATTAATTTTATTTGATTATGATTATGATGAAATTATTTTTATGAAGTCTATTTATAATATATGGATTATGTTATTATGGCATGATGTTTAGGAATCTCATTTATTACATGTGTTCTGCTATAATGAATGATTTATGTTTTTGTGGAACATGTGAGAATTATTTCATTATGAGGTCAGTGTGACCTATATCTCCCTCAAATGTAGTGGGTAAATATTTATATCTCATCAGATAGGCATGAATTGAATGGTAGCTAATTCTGGTTCAGTAATACATTGAAGGAACGACATGTAAACTCGGTTCAGTAATGGGCTTTGTCTATTATGATGTTCTTGGAAAACCTTCCTTGGATACTATGGAAATTATATTATGTTCATAATAGTTATCCACAATTCCATTTTTTATTCCTATGGTATTTAATAATGATTAATGTTTCCTAATTATACATGACTTTCGTACTGCAAAGATTTATGTCATTATTCATGATTTTTATGTTTAAACTTTATATTGTTGTTTTTAGATTCAAATGTTTATGGATTGTTTTATGTTCTCTATGTTTACCATTACTGAGAATTTGAGATCACTATTTTTATTTTAACTTTCCCCAAGGATATAAATAATGTTTTTAGGTACAAAAACAAAGGTTGAGATCTTTATGGAAGATGTTGATGATCTTTCACTATGATTAGATAATTATGTTCCCAGTTTCCAAAGACACTAAACTAATAAGGTCTTTGGGAATATATTTTTTTCCTATATAAATTATTATTCAATAGTAATTTAATGTTGTTGTACATCAATATTGGGTCTCTATAGATGGTATCAGAGTGAAGGTTTGGTCTACCTTTGGAAACTACGATGCAATAACATTAGTAAGATCCCTAGAGATATTTCTATGGTATGTCTAGTGATATCCATAAGGTTATGTATTACTATAGATTATAGTACTGGAATTATAATAATGATCTATAATAACCTAGGAATAAAATTATGATGTTATATATTGAAATTACCTCCCCATGATAATGTTGTTTTCCTAGTATGATTTTTTCCTCTCACACTATTCTTTTTGGGTTTTAGACAATGTCTAGAACATGAATGAACCATGTTAATGATCAATGCACTGGGAAATCCAATGATTGTCCTCTTGGGCATCGAAATGTTATGGGATATAAAGTGAAAAATATTATATCTATACTTACATAAGTTATGGCTCATTCTGGAATTCAAATTAACAAATGAAGGGAAAAACATTATATTTAGTCCTTCATGAAGCAACATCCTCCTTCATTCAATGGGTCTTCTAATCTTCTTTTTTCTGAAAAATGGATCAGTTCCATTGAAAATATATTTTCCATCCTTCACTTTTTGGAACATAAAAAGTTCATTTTGGTTTTCTATCGTCCATAAGGTGAAGTAATCCAGTGGTAGACTAAAATTTTGAACATAAAGAATCATGGTTAAATTGAATCCAAGGAATGGGATGAGTTCATGAACTTGTTTTTCAATAATTAATTTCCTCCCTCATATTATTCAAACAAAGATATAAATGGAGTTCCTTGTGCTTAATAAAAGGATTGAGAATATGTTGGCATATACGAGGAGAATTTTACAATACTTTCAAGGTATGTTTCTAGATTTATCATCCAACATGAATGTAAAGTCGACCGAATCATCATTAGCTTAAAACCAAGTCATCGATGGGAATTAGATATAAGAGATTTCATTTTATTTAAAGAGATTGTGCATTGTGATATCAAGGGAGAACTAGGTGTTGGTGTTATATATTTATCCCATGGTTTTGACAAGTGATGAATGATAGAGTTCCAAGAAAAATCTCAAATAAATGGTGAAAAGATAATAAATTTTTCCTTATTCACAATGTGTAGAAATAAACATGGTGGAGATTGTCTTAAAGGGACTAGATAATGTTTCAAGTGTTAGAAAGAAGGTTATCTAGTAGTTGAGTGATAAAGTAATGGTAATATGTTGATAATGATATTAATGGA
Source organism: Viscum album (assembly GCA_963277665.1). Classification (NCBI taxonomy): domain Eukaryota; kingdom Viridiplantae; phylum Streptophyta; class Magnoliopsida; order Santalales; family Viscaceae; genus Viscum; species Viscum album. Next base: position 913,471,501 of record OY728148.1, read on the forward strand.
TAAGAGACCTTAGAGAATGGACCACCAACAGTTCAATACATTATGTGAAAGGAAATGAGGAATTACGATAACAAATTCCCTATTCCAAGGGTTAATGATAATGTATATCAATAACCTCTTAAGGAAATTGAAAAAGGGGTGTCACATGTGATCATTATTGGTGATGTTGAGTTTGAAAAAAATGTGGTGAAATGATTAACTGTTTATGTAATGGGATTTTTAAATAGTGTTGTGGAATCTTATTTATAGTGTTATAGAATATTAGAATATCAATTTATTGGTCAATAATGGTTTTCTATAATTCTATTGTACCGGTAACATTGAAAATTTATTGAAATATTTTTAGAAAGTTGATGATATGCACACAATGAAGGGATACAAATATAATGAGATGTTTGATAATATTAATGAGCTTATGACTGATAGAAGAAATACATGATATCATGGTTTGAGAATTTAGAATTTTTTGTATTTTTGTGTATGGAATGAATTAACATGGATAGAATGAATGTTTCCACTGAGGTTCTATAGTAATTTCTAATTATGTTATTCACTTTTTTGGAATGTGATAACTATGAACATCTAAGTGAGATATGTAAGAAAATAATTAAGTTGACTTTGTTCACCTCCTTATAAAGTTTTATATTATCAGTTTTTGAAAGGATTTTAATGTTATACACTTATGGATATTATAATTCATATTCCGGTTGAATTTTTTTAGATAAATGTCTTATCCCACTATAGGATGACTTATGCATATTTAATAATCTATTCTAACATTTTTTTGGAGACATTTGGAATGAACTATCATTCTACCATATGATCTTCTAACAGTTCAAGAATGAAAAATTAAACTTCATTTATTTAAAAATCATTTTATGTGAAAAATTTTCACGGATTCACCAATGGGTATATTACACTAAAATTAAGTAAGTATTTATCCTTATTAAAAAAATCAACAAATTTTGGGAATAAATCTTTAAAACTAAAGATTTCATCCCTGTGCCCTCTTCTCTAATGAATAAGATAGTCCCTTAAATAATCGATGATTTATCTCCTTTTAGTAGTTAAATTTCTCCAATCCTTATTCTCTATCACTATCGATCAGAACATTATGGTTACATTTCTAATCCATGTCCATGTTTCCACTTCCCTCATGTGTTCTCCTATGTGTAAACCCAGTGATGAGTTACATTGGGTAACCATTAAATTTCTAAATTTCCTATTTAAATTATGTCCTAGTTTCCCTTTTTACGATGTGGGTTTCCAGGAAGGAAATGTTCAAGTACAAAACCATTTATAACCCTGATGAATTTTGAAGGAAAAATTCATTTTAAGGGGTAGAATATAAACCCCTGAGATTTGATGAGATATATTATTTTAATTTAAATGATGTATTGTATAGTACACATCAGCAAGATTATATTTGACTATACACAACACCAAAATATCTTGCATTATATGCAAAAATATACATGGCTTGTGTTGCACATAATTTCTAGTTCTTTTGATAGAATTTATTTCACGAATCACTGAGTATATATTTGTTTAATTTAATAAATGAACTATGTGTTTATTATGTTATAAAAAACAAAAAAAGAAGCTTACAATACACACATTACCGACTTTTCTTGTGTTACACACAATATTTACCTTCCTCATTAGGATGCATTGTATGTGATACCATGTTTCCCAAAATAATGATATATCATTAAAATATTAATATTTAAGGGGATATAAAATACCCGTTATAAATATTAGTAACCTAATTTTAAATTTTTTAACATTCTCATTCATCTTACACATTTTATAATACATGTTATGAGAGAAAGATTATTTTTTTTGAATAAAAGACATTTTTTTAAAAAGCAGTTTTATCGCCTTTTGATGGAGCACCCAGTTTAAATATAGTTTTTGACAAATTTATAAGTTCAATATGATAAAATATACATATTTTTCGAAATAAGGACATAAAAATTTGCTTTTGTTAAAATTTTCTTATTTTTCTGAAAAATTTTAAATTTTAATGAATAGTGAAAATACTGCATTTTAATTCAAAAATTTCTATTTCATCTAATTTATTTATATAGTTAGATTATATTTTTAATTAGTTTTAATTTGTAATTGAATTAAATTTTTATCATTTATTCAAATGTTTTTCATTTTATGTAATTTCACTTTTAAATTTGACATTAACACATGTCAATCATTAAATAGTTATTACTTCTTAAAAACCAACTTTTTGGTTTTAAAAACAGAAAATAATTTTAAATTAATTACTGCATCTTATGTATGTTAAATTTGAAAAAATGGACTGAATATTTGGAATCATAATGTTCAAATTGGTTAAATATGTACGTTTTTATTTTTTTGACATTATGAATAGTATCTTTAGTAATTATTTTATTTACCTTGGTTAAAGAGTAAATCGGGTAATAAAGGTAAAAATAACATTATAATATTAATATAGTACACCAACACATTTACCAATCCTATTGGATGAAGTATTTCTGACCATTGGAATAATTGGTTCAATTTTGGAATTCCTTGGATTCACTTGGACGTGAAAATGTCAATTTATATTAATTAATTTAAAGTAAAGATAATTATAACCTAAACATATATCTTTAATTAAATATATTTTAATAGTGGGTTATATAAATGATCTATATGTATATATATATTAATTTCGAAGATAAAAATATTTAATACAATATTGTATTTTATTTATAAATTTTAGACATTAGATAAAAATAATTATTTATGACACAATTATGATGCGGTGATTACCTCATTAATGAAATATTCAAACAAATGAGTTATAAATATTAAAATAAAATTAATTTGAACATTTTGATGTCATTAATGAATTTTTTTATGACATTTACATATCATGTATGACTTAATTCCTTTTTTTAGAAGTAATAAGGATTTTATGAATTTGTTTTAAATAATGTCAAGTATGAATAGTATCCAAAATTCACATAATTCATTACTGAAAACAAAAAATAGTTTATTAAATGATATTAAATTTATAAAAATCTAATATTCTTCCAAATGGTTAATATAAGTCCCTAATCTTTCATAAATTACTTTTTTAGGGTTGTTTGACTTTATATCGTAATTAAATTAACCCAAAATGTGTATATAACAATATATCATTTTAAGATTAAAAGGATAAAATATTTGTAAAACTAAAAAGATAAGGATAAAAAATATACAAAACATGTCAAACAATTATTTAATGGTGTTTATTTTTACTAAAATCATCTTATCCTATACTTTAATAATTTCTTGACCATTTTAAATCAAAATTTAATTTATAATAAAATATTAATTTGGAACTTTCCTAAAGTGATCATGTCCTCTCCTATAAAATGACACCTCCTCCCTCTCATATTCACTACATTTTGATCATTCAAGATCATCCAAACCCTGCACATTTCTTTACTAAACATCCCTAGATACATTAAATAGGTGCTAGTATTTTTAAAATACCATCTCTAGTGCCATAATAGGAAATTTAAAGGAGGCACGTCGAGGAAGAGGTAATATATTCTACTGATTATTTCAAATTTATTTCTTATTATACAAACTATTATATAATTTTTTCAATATAAAGTAATAACATAATAATAACTCATAAAAATATATTTTATTATAAATATGAAGAAACCGTATTTATTCCTCTATCCATGGTCCAAAAATTGAAATCAGCATGCATACGTACGTATGAATTACTGTCTCCACATCGTGGTGTAATCTGTTTTCACCACTCCCTTATTTTTATGGGTATAATGGTCGAAATAATAAATAAATATGATTATTATAACATGATTCTAATTATTATTTATTATATACCATCCACTTCAATACCTTTTAATAATTATTGGAACGATATAATCGCTCATGCGTACGTATGGGTTGCCGTCTCCACAACCTGAAGAGATTCATTCTCCATGTTAACCATTCAGGAAAGATTATAATGTATATATAATAAATAATAATTAAATATATGACATAATAATTGTAATTTATTTATTAATATATATATCATTTACTTGGTTCCATTCAAGTTAATAATGAAATGAAAACAGCGTTCATGCGTACGTACGACCTACCATCTCAATCAATGGTGTATTATATTTCATTCATCGATCTATTATTTACATTTATATACTGAATATATATGATAAATAAATTATTTTATAAATTATTTATTTAATTAAAAAATGGTCTATGTAATCATATTATGAATAACTAGTCCAAACATGAACAATAAATGAAATGATTATTACCCAAAACGTTGCCTTAACATGGAATTGACAAATAAACAGGTAATATAAAGTTTTAAGTGAATCATATATGATATCATTAATATTATTATTATTATTTTACAAGTTAATAATGTGTTTAATCCCACTATATAGGAGTCTCGGAAACATATAGAAGAAATTGGACCTAAGGTAAGGGATAATTTTGCAATCTCATTTTTTATCTGAGATTGTTTATATGTAAGTATGTTCTAGGGATATATTTATCATCCATGTATATGTTTTATAAAAAAAATTAAATACAATGTTTATTATTATTATTTGTATGTATTAAATCATATTTAACAATTTTTTACTTTTACTACATGGTATGGAAGGAATCGTTCTATTTTTACGATACAAGTTACTTTTTTACTTTTCTGGTATAAGTATGAGGAGAATATTTTTTTTAACTTATTAGAAATGAATGGATTTTTACATATTCTTAACACCTTATTTCCATAAATAATCCTCTAAAATATTTCATTTATATTTTCAACAAAATTATTTTACATTAAAATTTCAAAATATTTTGTGAATAGAAATTGTTTTTAAATAAGAAAAGATATTATCCTCAAGAATTAAGTTCATGTGTTTTATCGAAATTATTTTCCATATAAGATTACCCATGGTTATTTTTCTATCCCTATTACTACTTTAATTTGATAATGATTATGATGAAATGTTTTTATGATGTCCATTTATATTATTTGGATTATGTTATGATGGTATGATGTTTAAGAATCTCATTTTATTTCACTGGTTATGATATGCTGAATGATTTATGCTTTTCTGGAACATGTAAGAATGATTTAATTATGAGATTCGTGGGACCTATATCTCCATATAATGAATTGGGAATGGAATTATATATCATTAGATATACATTAGTGAAACTATATTTAAGCCTAGTTTAGTAATACATGGATGGATTGGCATGTAAACCCGGTTTAGTAATGTGCAACATCCACTATGATTGTCTTGGAAAAAATGGCTTGGAAAAAATTGAAATCATATTATGTGATTAATGGTTTTCTAAAATTCCATGTTTTATTACCATTCTATTTAATCATGACTAAGGTTCCTTTATGATTCATTCCTTATATACTTCCATTATTTATGTCATTGCTCAGAATTTTGATGTTTAAACTGTATGTTAATATTTTTAAATTAAAATGTTTATGGGTTGTTTTTTGTTCTTTATGTTTACCCTTATAGAGAATTTGAGCTCACCGTTTTTATGTTTTCTTTTCCATTAGATATAAAGAATGTTTTTAGGTTGGAAAAAAAACGGGGAAGATCTTTATTGGATATTTTGAAGATCTTTCACCATGATTAGAAGATTATCTTTTGAAATTCCAAACACACTAAACTAATACGGTCTTTGAGAATCTATTTTTGTCATGTATTTAGTATTTATAAAATTTAATTTTATGTCCTTATATGTAAATCTTGGCTCTCTACCTTTTGTATCATAGTGAAGGTTTGGTCAACCATTGGATACTAGGATACAGAAACTATAGTAGGATCCCTAGAGATATTTCTATCGTATGTATACAGATGTCTTTAAGGGTATGTATAACTATATATTATAGTCCTGGAATTATGGTACTGATCATTAATAAACTAGGATTAACCTTATGATGTTAGATATCGAATGTACTGCCTGATGATAGTGTTATTTTCTAGTATGATTTTTTTCATTTCACACTGTTCTTATTGGGTTTTAGATAATGTTTAGAACCCAAATGAATAATGTTAATGATAAATACACTGGGAAATGCAATGATTGTCCTAATTAATATCCAAATGTGATGGTATATGGAGTGAAAAAATTATATTTCTATACATACACAAGCTATGAATCATTCTGGAATCCCAAATGAGTAAAAAATAGAAGAACATTTTATTCAGTCCTTTATGAAGCATCACCCACCTTCTATTAGTGGGTCTTCTGACCCACTTTTTGTATAAAAATGGATCAATATCATTGAAAAGATATTTTCCATCATTTTTTGTTCAGAAAATTAATTCTTCAATTTTTTTGACTATCATTTAGAAGGTGAAGATGACTAGTGGTGGACTCTAAATAAGAATACAAGGCGGCAATATGAAATCAAATCCATAGAATGGTAAGAGATCAAGAATAGGATTTTCAATAAGAAAATCCCATGTATTATTTCGAAAAAATGTAAAACGAGTTCCCTGAGCTTAAATAATTGAATTTGAATATATTTTTACATAGTGGGTGAATTTTACAATACTTGGAAGGTATGATTTTGGATTTATCATCCAAACTGTAATTAATGTTGATTGATTCTTTAGTGTCTTAAAAACAAGTCTTATAAGGTAATTAGCTATAATATACTTCATTATCTATGAACAAATTGTGTGTTGTGATATGAAGGTGGATTTTAATGTTGGTTTTACATATCCATCTATTGGTTTTGACATGAAACAAAAGATAGAGTTCAATGGAAAATCTCAAAACAATTGTTAAAGTAAGATAAATGTTTCTTTATTCTCAATGATAGGAAAAAATAACGGTGGAGATTGTATTAAATGGATTAGAAAATGTTTCATGTTTTAGAAAGAACGTGACCAAGTAGATGAGTGCTGAAGTAATGGGAAAAATGTTGCTAATTATATGAACGGAGAAAAGGCTAAAGAGATTGCACCACCAACATTTTAATGATATAAGTGAAATTAATTGGGGAATTAAACTAAGAAAATCCCTAATCTACGGGTAAATGATGATCAACATCAACATCATCCTAAGGAATAAAAAATGGAAGTCACTTGTGATCACTATTAGTGAGGTTGAGTATGAAAACGAAGTGGTGGAATGATTTAGTGTTTATGAAATGGGATTTCAAAATAGTGTTGTGGAATCTAATTTATTGTATTATGGAATATTGGAATTTCTATGTATTGGTTTATTATAGTTTTCCATAATTATTTGGTACCAAAAACCATGAAAAGTGACAGAAATATTTTTGGAAGGAAGATGATATGCACACGATGAAGGGATAAGGAGATAATGAGATGTTTGATAGTTTTATTGAGCTAATGACTGATAAAAGGAAATAAAAGTGATATCATGGTTTCAGTATATATAATTTTATGGTATTTTGGTGTGTGAAATGAATTAATTATGATAGAATACATGTTTTTACTGAGGTTCTATGGTAATTCATAATTAAGTTATTCACATGGTTAGAACGTGATAACCAAGAAGTTCCAAATGACATATGTGAGAAATATGTTATGTTAATTTTGTTCACCTTATTCTAATTTTTTATATTTTATATTTTTTTGAAAGGATTTTAATGTAATCAATTTATAGATAGTTTAATTTATATTCTGGTGGATGTTTTTTAGATCAATGTATTATCTCAGTACAAGTATATTTATGTATATTTAATAATATATTCCATTCTTTTTTTTTTGCGACATATGGAATGACATATCCTTCTATCATATGATATGCTAACACTTCATGAATGAAACAATCATTTTCATTTGATTAAATAAGAGATGAGGTGGAAATAGTTCATGGAACAACCAATGATGATATTACACTGATATCAAGTAAGTATTTCTCCTTATGAAAATAATCTTCAACTTTAGGAAAATGATCATGAAAACCAAAAAATTTATACTTGTTCTCTCTTATCTGATGAATCAGATGTTCCCATAAATTACAGCATATTTATTTATTTTTGGTAGTTATCTTTCACCGAACATTATTCTGAATAACTGTCAATCAGAACATGATGGTTATATTTCTCTTCTAAATCCTTTTTTTCAATTCCCACCTATTTTCTCCTATGTCAAAACCCAGTGATGAGTTACAATGGATAACCATTACATTTATATATTTAATTTTTCGAATTATGTCTTCATATCCTTTTTATGATGTAGGTTTCCATGAATGATACTTTCTAATAGAAATACATTTATAACCATGATGAATTTCAAGGGTAAAATTCATTTTAATGGGGGAAGAATATAACACCCTAATATTTTATGATATTGATTCTTTTTACATTCATTTAATTCTTGTGTTGTACACTACACCAAGATATGATTTCTCTATACACAACAACATAATAGCTTGCAGTAAACACAGTAATATACTTGTCTTGAGTTTCACATAAATTCAATTTCATTTGATAGAATTAATTTCACACAACACATCGAATAGATTTTGTTCAATCAATAAATAAACTATGTTTTTATTATTTTATGCACAAAACCAACAGAAGGTTTCACTACCCACAACACAAACATGTCTTTCGTTACATGAAAAAGTTACCTTCCTCAATAGATGGTGTTGTACGCGATACCAAGTTTCACTAAACAACAATATTTTATTAAAATATAATTTTTTAATGTGATGTAAACAAGATTTTATGAATTGAAATAAAAAAAATTTAAATTTTATAACATTATCATTCATATTAAACATTTAATGGAACATTGTATGAGAACACAATGATTTTTTCAGATAAAATATGTATTTTTGTAAAAAAATTTGTTTTACAACATTTTGATTACACACCCATTTTAAATCAAATAGTTGACACTTTATAAGTTAAATATTGAAAAATAAAAATTTAATTTGGAATAAAGTAATAAAAAACTACTTTTTTTAAATGTTTAGAATTTTTCTGATAAAATTCAAATTTTAATGAATAGTGAAAAATATTGCATTTTATTTAAAAATTTCTTTTTATCAAATTTATTTATATAATTAGATTACCTTATTAATTTGTTTTATATTTTAATTGGATTAAATTATAAACATTTATTCTAATTTTTTTCATTACAAGTAATTTTACTTTTAGATTTATAATAAACACATGTCAGTCTTTTGATAGTTCTTACTTATTAAGAAACCACTTTTTGGTTTTGACAATGAGAATTAATTTTCAATAAATTACTAAAACTTCTATATTTTGAAATAGGTAAAATTTATTCCACTTTTTCAATCATATTGTTCATATTTTTTAATATTTACCATTTATTTTTTGACATTGTGAATAGTATCTTTTGTAATTATTTTATTTACATTGGTTAAAAGGTAAATCTGGTAAATAAGAGTAAAAATTACTATTATAATCATATTAAATTAAACCAACACAATTCCTAATACTATTGGATGATATATTCCTAACCATGGGATCCTTGGGATGATTTTGGAAACAATTTCAATCACTTGGATGTGAAAATGACAATTTATAATAATTAATTATAGTAAAGATAATTATAACCTAAACATATAAATTTTATTAAATAGATTTAATAGAGGGTAATATAATTGGTATATAGTTATATAAATAGTCTTTATAAATATAAAAGTATTTCATAAATCATAGTATTTTATTTAATATTATTATAAATTAGATAAATATATTTATTTATGACTCAATTATGATGTAGTTGTTACCACATTAATGCAAGATTAAAAAAATGGGTTTATAAATATTAAAATTAAATTAAATTTAAATTATTATGTCATCAATGACTTTTTAGGATGTATATTACATATTAGGTAAGATTTAATGTCTTCTTTTTAAATTAATAAGGTTTATATAAATTATTTAAAAAAAAGTCAAGTATGAATAGTATCCAAAATTGACGTAATTAATAACATAAAACATAAAATAGTTTATTAAGTGATATTAAATTTATAAAAATATAATATTCATAAAAATGGTTATTATATGAAAAAATATGTCATTAAAAACTTTTTTGGATCTTGTGACTTAATATGGTAATTTCATTAACCCAAAATGTGTAAACAACATGATAATTTGGTAAGATTAAAAAGGAAAAAGTAAGCGTAAAACCAAAACGAAAAGGATAAAAAATTATTGAAAACCTATCAAAAAAATTATTAGATGATGTTTATTTGGACCAAAATCATTGTATCTTATAACTAAATATGTTTTGAACCATTTTAAATCAAAATTTAATTTATAATAAATTAATTTCTTGGAACTTTTCTAAAGAACCCCTCTCCTATCTTATAAAAAAGACCCTTCTCACTCCCCTCTTCACACTATTTTGAGCCTTCAATATTGGAAAAAACATGTGTATTTCACTTCTGAACATTCATAGTTACATTATAGAGGTTCTAGACTTCTCAAAAGACAAACTCTATATCCCTAAGAGGAAATTTAAAGGAGGAACGTTGAGGAAGAGGTAATCTCTTCTACAGATTCTTTCAAAAAAAAAATTCTTATACTTCTTCTTATTTATTTTTTTCATTATAATGTAAAAATATAAGTATCACAAATATTCTTATATTTTTTTATAAATATTAAGAAAACCCTATAACACATTCTATCAACTCTAAAAATAATTAAATTCATTGTACGTAAGTATGTATGAATTACCATCTCCAGGTCGTGGTGTTATCTATTTTTCACCAGCACCATACATGTATGAATATAATGGTGGAAATAATAACTATATATGATTATTATAACATTAAAATAATTGTTAAATTTTATACACCATCCACTTCAATACCGTACAACAACTATGGTAATGATATCGTCGCTCGTGTGTACGTACGACTTACCGTATCCATGATGTAATGAGATTAATTATCCATGTTAACCATTCAATAATTATTATAAATTATATAGAAAAAATAATAATAATACACAATACATAATAATTATACTACACACACACATATATATATATTTCATGTAATAATTTCATTCAATTTAATAAGGAAACGAAAACAGCGGTAATGTGTATGTACGACCTACCTTCTCTCTGAGCGGTGTATTCCATTCCATTAATTGATCTTTTATATATATTTATATACTGAATATATATGAAATATAAATCATGTTTTCAATTCTATAGGTAATTAAATAATGTTTTATGTAATCATATGATGAATAACAAGTCCAAAAACGTACGATAAATGAGAAAATTATTACCCAAAATGTTATTTTAAGATTGTATTGAAAAATGAACGGGTAATATAAAGTCATAATTGAATCATATATGATATCATAAAAATTATTATGGTTCTTTTAAAAGTTAAAAATATATTTAAACTCAGTATATAGTAGTTTTAGACACATACTAAATAAAATAAACCTTTAGTAAAGGATAATTTTACAGTCTCATTTTTATTTGATATTGTTTATAAGTAGGTATTTTCTAGGGATATATTTATCATCAATGTCCATTTTATATAAAGTAAATTCATAAATTTTTTTAAATTATTATATATATGTTTAAAGTAATTTTACCTATTTTTTACTCTTACTACATGGGGTGGATGGAATCATTCTATTGTTTATTATACAAGGTACATTTTGACTTTTCTGGTAAAAGTACGAGGAGAATGTTTTTTTAACATACAATTCATGAATGGATATTTACATCTTATTAACTCAATATTTTCTATATGTTTCATCTACTATATTTCGTTTTCATTTTCAACTAAATTATTTTATTTTAAAATTTCCCAACATTTTGAGAAAAGAAATCATTTTTAAAGAACAAAGTATATTTTCCTCAAGAATTAAGATCAAGTGTTTTACAAAATTATTTTCCATGTAAGATAGCATAGGGTTATGTTTCTATCCATATTATTAAATTTAATTGTTTATTTTTATGATGAAATTATGTTTATTAAGTCCATTTATCTTATATAAATTATGTTATGATGGTATGATGTTTAAGAAACTAATTTTTTCATGGGTTATGGTATGTTGACTGATTAATGTTTTTGTGGAAGATGTAATAGTGATTTAATTTTGGGATGGGTGTGACCTATATATCCCTCCAATGAATTGGTTATAGATTTATATCTCATGAGATAGACATGAATAGAACAGAAGGTAAATCTGGTTCAGTAACACATAGTTGGAATGACATGTAAACTGGGTTCAATAATGGACTTTTTCCACTATGATGGGTTCAGAAAATAATTCTTGGCTACCATGGAAATCCTATTATGTTGTCATGACCCATCCTCGGGACTCGTGTCCTGTCTACCCCAAGCCTGCCTTCCAATGTCCTGGGGCTGGTGACGAGCACCAAAGGCATAAGTCCCAATAATAGGGGAAGGAATTTTCTTTTTAAAGTAAACAAACTCCACAGAGTATACAAGCTGAGTAAAGAATAAGTAAACTAAGTAAAAAAGTTAGTGTTGGAATGTAAATGGGCCAGAATACATACCCAACAGAAAGTAAAGTACAAATGTAATGAGAGTACAACGGAAGAAAAGTAAAGCAGCAACTCCATGCATTCCTCTAGAAATCCCAACTGATGTGTGGGTATAGATAGCCTCCTCAGCTCCCCAACTCTAGTCATCCGCTCCATGTATGTCTCGTCCATTGATCCACCTCCATGTACCGTCCGGATCCACAAGATCCTATATCGATCAGCGATGTCCGTCGTCTACATCCAACACAACGTAGTGCGGGCATAGCCTGTGCAGGGCTGATTATACTCTACTCAGTAGGGACCTCGAGACCCCCGAAGGACTCCCAGAATCCACAAAGGATAAATCAAAAAATAAATATTACCATCAGAAAGTAACATCCAACTCTACATTGGTATATGCCCATACATATACCTAAGTCATCAATTCCAGTTCAGCTCCAACATCTGAGCCCAAGTTCGATCTAGTCCACACAAGAGAGTACAATCAAATCCACACAGGATAACACAACCCAATCCACACAGGATAGAAAAGCAATCATATCGAATATAATGATTGAAAGTCAAGACTCAGCTCACACATGTATACTCTTCGTAAGGTGAGAGAGATGATCAGATGTAGCCACTGATTCATCTAACCGGTCGAAAAAAACATAGGAAACAAGACCAGCTAAGATGTAGGACCCACAAAGGATACAAGACCAGCTACTCCGCCGGACCCACGTAGGATACAAGTACAGAGTCCAATACCGCCAGACCCACATAGGATACAAGAACAGTAGTCACGTACTATCAGACCCATATAGGATAAAAGAATAGTAGTCATCGTCGTTGAACCCAGTGAGGATTTCAGTATGGTCGTCGTCACTGCCGAACCCACGGAAGATCCGAGTACAGTCGTCATCGTCGTCGCAGTCGCAGCCAACTCTTGGGTTCCTGCACACAACATGCTCGATTCCGGGAGGGTCCACTTCACTAGCCAAGGGGGGTCGATACATCAACTGACACGTAGTCCATAGTTGATTTATCCCAATGTTATGTCTCATAAAAAGGAACTCAACGCGGCATACTGCACATCAATCGGATGCCCGGTCTGAAAGTTATTGGCTTTTTCGTCCTAGGGGCCCGGTTGTTTTTTTAGTCAAAACCATCCCGACCATACTCCAACTGCATCCAAACCTCAAGAGGAGTATCCCAAAAGAACCATATCACTATGAGGAATCTAACAATGTCGATGACACGTCAATTGGACGTCCGGAGCTCATGTTATAAGCGTTTCTGCTCCGAGGGCCCGGTTGGTTTCGTGTTCGAACCAACCCGGCCATTCCCAAAGTGATCCAAAATGTTTAGTGTAAAATATTGAAACTACGGGCTCAATCCAAGGATTGCTATGCAATTGATGGTGCATCAATCGAAGATTTTTAGACCATGTTATGGGTGTTTGAACGGATCTTTCCAAAAACATGGGGTTTGGGACCGATCCGACCCAGCCCCATGGCCCCTTGGGTCGGCCCGAACCGGGGCGACCCGACCCGGGTCTGGGACTTGCCCAGTTGGGCGTGGCCCGGCCCGTCTCGGGCGGTCTGGCCCGGTGCAGCCAGTCCGGCCTGGGCGCCCACATACTGCGCATACGCGGGGCGGGGGGGGGGGGTGCTGCCCCCAGTTGCTTTGAAACGGCAGCCTTCCACATGGAGGGGGCCCGCCTTGTCTGTCGTCGGGGGTTAAGACCCTCAAACTTCCCGAAAAGTAGGCCATGTTGGATGGCCGGTGCCACCGCGGGACCCATGTAGTCCCACGTTCTTGGAGCGACGGCGACCGGCGGATCCGGATGCCCTCCCCTGCACCGCCGCGGCCTAAGGCCGCAGTAATTGCCCGCCCAGTGCGGTGTTACGGTGGCGCTTCCCTCCATCGAGGCCCGAATCTGGCCGCAAATTCTTTCTTCCTCAACGGAATGGCGCGACGATACCATGCTCTTGCACCACGTTCTATTCCTCGTTCCCATGCGGTGTCATTGCACTGTGTCGCCTTCTTTCCAAACCACAATGGTGAACATCAACAATGGGGAGGAGGATCATCCATGTTTGTGCAGTCCGACCTCCTCTTGTTAATTTGATAACAGGTGGAAAATTATAGAACGATGAACATGAAATTAATCACTAATGTAAAAAAAACCCCTACTTGAATTACGAGTTTATGATCAGTGAGCGTTGCAGAAAACGATGTCAGGGGGTGAGGATCCATACACGTTGACGGAGATCGTCTGAGGAGGAAGCGGTGTGTCAGCGTTCTTCGCGTTCTTCAAAGAGGAAGATGAAGTTCTTCGATGGTAGAACTCTCCCTATCTCAACACAACGTAGCAACCCAAAAATAAAATAAGGCTTTCGAATTATTTTATTACTTTTTCCAACACTTTTAAAATTAAAATGATGATATAACATAACTTAATTAATCTTATGTTGTCATAATAAATGGAGAGATATGTTGGCACCATTAATGCGGAAGAGAAGTTAAGGGAATTTGAAGGGGTGGGATAATGTGGGACCCACCTCACTCTTTAATCCTATCAAGTGGAGTTGGGTTGTTAGTGGGTCCCACCCCAAAATCCTCTCATGGATATTAATCCACAATGTAAAGAAATAAATATAAATTTTTAAAACATTTTTATTTTTATTCCTCACAGTTATAACAACTGCACCAGAGCAAACGCACCTTCGGAAAAGAAGTTCCTAAGCAATTATCGGCGCTACGATTTCATCGGTTCCCTCAGATTTCGATTCCGAGCACCGATTCAAAATTAAGGAAAACTTGCTCATTCGTTCACTGAACGTACCCTAGCTAAACTTCGTAAAATTATTCTAGGCACACCGGGCCTCGGAATCAGATGCCGTCAGAAACTACGTACTCATAAAATCCCAAAGAAATTAAGAAAAAAAATTCCGTGAAATTTATGTGTCTTTATATTACTCCCACCTCTGGGCTTTATGTCCCCATAATGATACACCACACACTAAGGAAACAAATAAGTGTACTAATCATGCATCTGAGCCTCCTTCTCCCAAGTGCACTCTTATAGGTTCTTGTGCTGCCAACTGATGCGCACTAGAGGAATCGACCACCCATGTAAGACCCTGCTCCTGTCAATCCTTGATCTCCACCGGGACCTCCGCAAAAGTCTTCCCGTCATCATTTTCCATCTTCACATGGTCGATGATATGCATTGGGTCGTGCACGTATCTCCTCAGCTGAGATACGTGGAAGACGTCGTGCACCCGGTGCAACTGAGGTGGTAGTGCCAGGCGATAAGCCACCTCGTATATCATGCTGAGAACCTAAAATGGCCTAATGAAGTGTGGAGATAACTTTCCGCCTAACAAAATCTCTAAAATCCACGTCGAGGTGAGACCCGCAATAAAACGTTTTTGGCATCCTTGAACTCTATTGGTGTCTGCCTACTGTCAGTATGTGACTTACGTCGGCTCTAAGCTGTCCTCATATGCTCCTCGATAACCTGGACCTTATCTGTCGTGGCCTGAACCATCTCTGGTCCCACAAGTACTGACTCCCCAGGGTCTTTCCAGCAAAGAGGTGACCTGCACGGTCGGATGTACAATATATCGTATGGTGCCATCCCGATGGTGGAGTGGTAGCTGTTGTTGTACGCAAACTCCACCAAGGGTCGGTGATCCACCCAGCTGTGACCAAAGTCGAGGACAATGAATGGAGAATTTACTTGAGAGTCTGGTCATCTCTGTCTGACCAACCGTCTGAGGTTGAAAGGCGGTACTCAGACATAGCTGTGTCTCGAATGCCTTCGGCAACCCCTTCCAAAGTCAGGATGTAAAACAAGAATCTCAATTGGAGATGATAGATAATGGCACACAATGAATCCTTACAGTCTCTTGAATGTAGAGGTGTCCCAAGATCTCCCCTGAGCCTGGCTCTCTGATAGGTGAGAATTGAGCCGACTTGGTGAGTTGGTCGACAATCACCCAAATGGTGTCGTGACCTCTGGACGTACGTGGATGTCCAGTCACGAAATCCATAGATATCTCATCCCACATCCACTCCGGGACCTCCAAGGGTTATTCCAAGCCTGCTGGTACCTGGCGCTCTGCCTTAACCTGCTAGAAGGTGAGGCACCGTGAAACAAACTCTGCCACAAACTTCATTATACACAGCAGCCAGTGCTGTCCTCTGATATCCTGGTACATCTTCGCAACTCCTGGATGTACCGCTAAAGGGGAAGTGTGAAACTCTCTCAGCACCTCCTCCTATAAAGCATCTGGTACACTGTTACATCCTCTGAGAAGGATGTCATGCTCTTCTCCTATAGAAAAAACATCAGGTGCATCTCCTGAGGAAATCTGTGCACATTGTGTCCCGCAGTCAACATCCCCACACTGTACCTCTCTGACACGCTGAAGAAGTGGAGGTGTGACTGTGAGCGACTAAAGGAAGGCTGCCCCGTATTTATCTATGAAGGATATCTACAAAGCGGCTAACTGCACTGTCACCTCCCCATGAAGTTGAATACATGTCCTCCTGCTGAGAGCATCATCTACAATGTTCCACATTCCAGGATTATAGACTAGATCATGTTATTGTTTTGGAGGAACTCGATCCATCACAGCTATATCAAGTTCAGGTCCTTCTGCGAGAAGATGTACCTGAGACTTTGGTGGTTAGAATAGACTGTAAAGCGCTCTCCCATCAGATAGTTCCACCACATCTTCAAGGCGAAGACTAGTACTTCTAAATTCAGGTCATGTATAGCGTAGTTCTGCTCGTGATGCCTCAACTATCGTGATTCATAGGTGATCACTACCCTCTACTACATTAGGACACACCCAATACCAGTCCCTAATGCATCCTAGTAGACTACGTACCCTACTCCATCCTCTGGTAGACTCAAGATAGGCACACTGGTTAATATCTGTCTCAACTCCTAGAATCTTTACTGACATCTGTCTGAAAACACAAAGGTTCTCCCCTTCTTATTCAAAGATAAAAGTGGTGTCGCAACTCTATAGAAGTCTGGAACAAATCTCTGGTAGAACCTAGCCAAACCTAGGAAGCTCCGCACCTCTGTCATGCTTCTGGGTGGCTCCCAATCAAGTACTACCTCGATCTTCACAGGATCCACCACAACTCTCACCTCATAGATGTCGTATCCAAAAAAGTGGACCTCCCATATCCAGAACTGAAAATTTGAGAGCTTACCATAAATAAGGGGCTCTCGGAGTGTATCCAATACAACCCGCAAATGGTAGGCGTGCTCCTCCTCAGTGGTCGAGTATATCAATATGTTGTCGAAGAATACCATGACAAATAGATCGAGGTATGGTTGGATGATCCTGTTAATGAGACTCATGAACACTTCGGGAGCATTGGTTATGCCGAAAGGAATAACCAAGAACTCATAGGGGTTATACTGACACCTTAAAGACGTCTTATGCACATCCGCATCTCGAACTCTGAGCTGATGATAGCTTAAAATGAGGTCTATCATCAAGAACCACTGTCCTCCCTTGAGAAGATCGAAGAGTTCGTCAATCCTCGGAAGTGGATACCGGTTCCTCACAATCACCTGGTTCAGGTGACGGTAAGAAACAAACAGTCTCAGGCTCCCATCCGCCTTTTTGGTGAACAAAATCGGGGAAGCCCATAGTGAAACACTGGGTTGGATGAATCCCATGTTATACAAGTCCTCCAGCTATACCTGTATCTCTCAATGCTCAGCGGGAGCCATCCGATATGCTGGAGTAGATATCGGGGCTTTCTCGGTGTACAAGTCAATATAGAAGTATACCTCTCTACGAGGAGGTAGTTCGGGAACGTCATCAAGAAAAAAGTCTTCATACTGATCATCCAATATAGGAAAACTCAGACTCCGCAGGTCAACTGCTCCTAGGAAGAGGCTAGCCAACTGACGAGGGATCAGCTGTCCTCTCCACTGTGTGAGTCTATCATGCGCTGCAAAGGGTCCCTTCTCGTAGGTGAAGGTGAACCTTCTCCCATCGGTGCGGAAATACTACACCTTGTGCCTAATACAGTCGATCTGTGCATGGACTGTAGATAACCAATACATGCCCAAGCTGACGTCGTAAGGCCTAGAAGCATCTACAAGAAGATCTCAGTCGAAGCTCTCATCTCCTAGAGTAAGCTCACCCTATCTCCACCAGTGTGTAATCGTCGATTCTGATCTCGTAGGAGTCTGTATACATAAGGATCGAGCAAACGGCTTCGTCGGAATCTTCCTTCTCCGAACAAGGGAAGTGACAATGAATGAATGACTCGATCTTGTGTCTATAAGAACTGCAGTATGGGTGGAGTAGACACAGATAGTACCTCGAATCATCTCTGGTGTTCCGTGGTCGTTGGCCTTCGCGGCCTGAAGATGAGCTTGCCTATGTCCTCCAGCTCCCTATGGTTAGGGTGGACCTCCTGGTGGTGGTGGTGGTAGAGCCTCAAAGTGTCGCCCACCAACTGATGCTTGGACATATCCTCTTCCACATCTGCCTGCTCCCTGCAGACCACCACGGTCGAACCTCTACCTCTGCATGGGTGGTCCCTCAACTATCTTCTACTCCTCTTCATGGCAGTTCCGGCAATCACGAGCCATGTGGCCATGCCCGCCGCATGCATAACACTGTTTGATCCTCGTGAGACTGGATTTGTGCCGTGTTCCCAACACCTCTGAGGTAGTGTCCTGAGGTCGTTGTCTAGATGGTATGGTGTTCTTGGACCCATGTGACATCTGTCGACTGCCAGCTGTAGAATAGTCTACTATGTGCCATCGTGTGTTAGGTCTCGCTGCTGGTGTAGGCTCAGCAAGGAAGCTCTCTACAAGAAGGGCTCACTCTAGTACTCATGCCTACGTCAGAATACAGAGGGATATCGTCGACGCCCTGATCTCATGCCGCAATCCATGTTCAAAAGGCTAGTCCCAGAAGAATGGGTCACATACCATGTCTGTGGAATAGCGCAAGAGATTGGTAAATCTCTCCGAGTACATGGCTACCGTCATGCTACCCTGCCGCAGTTGTAGTAGCTCCTGAATGTGCCCCGCACGGAGGGTGGTTTGGAAAAACTATGAGCGAAAGTGCCTCTTGAAGTCCGACCAAAGGGGAGATGCCTTGTCATGCACCTGGAGCATCAGGCTCTACCATCTTTTTACTGCCTCCTGTAGGAGACTCGCTGCAAGGATCACCATGAGGTCCGCTGTTGTCCCTACTAACCAAAAAACATGAACAACAGTCTCCAGCCAATCCTCGACTGCCAGAGGGTATGTCTCCCCATAGAACCTGGGCAGTCTCGGACACTGAAACTCGTGCAGTGGGCTAAGCCGACGTGCGCTCTCAACTACTGAGGCTGGTGGGATCGGTGGCTCATCGGGTAAAGGTACCACCGGTGCCTCCGCTCTAAAAGGGCCCTGCACCGAGGCCTCATCACTCGGGGGGATGTTGTCTTGTTCAATGCCCAGAACCCTCGCTAGCTGCCATCATGGGGCCGTCCTGAAAAGAAATACGCATGTCGCTGTCAATAGAGTATGCCTGGGGAGCTGACCCAATGTAATCACAATGAATCTTTTGAAACACACATGAAATCACTGTTTTCATGCACTAAGTCAGAAACCAGAAGTCAGGGTCCTGGTGTATGGATACGTCAGCCGCCGTACCAACACTGGACTCCCTGGACTGATAACCACACTCAATACCCTTTACATTTCTGCTTCATAGAGAAGAAGATCAGAGTCATGAGTTATGTTGTAGAACTGAATTCCTCTGATAATAATTTGTCACTACTCGTACTTGGGACCCGTGTCGTGACTACCCCAAGCCCGCCTTTCATAGGCCAGGGGCTGGCGACTCTCACCAAAAGTGTAAATCCTGACAATAGTGGAAGGAATTGCCTTTATAAAGTAAACAAACACCACCGAGTACACAACCTGAGTAAACACTAAGTAAACTGATTACAAAAGAAAGTGAGGAAAGTAAATGGGTCAGAATACATACCCAAATGAATGTAAAGTACAACTTTAAAGAGATTACAGTGGCAGAAAAGTAATGATACAACTCCAAGCCATCCTTTGGAAATCCCACATGAAGGGTGGGTAGAGTTAGTCTCCTCATCTCCTTGGCTCTAGCCATCCACTCCGTGTACGTCTAGTCCAGTGATCCACCTTCAGGTACCGTCCATCTCCACAAGCTTCAACCTCGATTAGTGATGTCTGTCATCTGCATCCAACACAACATAGTGCAGGAATAGCCCAAACATATACCTAAGTCATAAATTCTAGTTCGGATCCAACATCCGAGCCCAAGTTCGATCTAGTCCACACAGTATAGTACAATCCAATCCACATAGGATAACACAACCCAATCCACATAGGATAGCAAAACAATCATATCAAATATAATGATTGAAAATCAAGACTCACCTCACACAGGTATATTTTCTGTAATGTGATAGAGATGATCAGATGTAGACATTGATTCATCTAGGTTGTCAGACCCACATAGGATATAAGACCAGCTACACTATCAGACCCACAATGGATACAAGACCAACTACTCTACCGGACCCACGAAGGATACAAGTACAGAGTCAAATATCGCCAGACCCACGTAGGATATAAGAATAGTAGTGATATACTGTCGAACCCACATAATATACAATAAGAGTAGTCATCGTCGTCGAACCCACGGAAAATATTAGTATAGTCATCGTCGCTGCCAAACCCATGGAGGATCCGACTACAGTCGTCATCGTCGTCGCAGTCGCAGCTAGCTCTAGGGTTCCCGCACACAGCATGCTTGATTCTAGGAGGGTCCACTCCATGAGCCAAGGGGGTGTGGGGTTAGATACATCAATAGACAAGTATTCCGGAGTTGATTTATCCCAATGTTCTATCTCATCAAAAGGAACTCAACGTGACAGACGTCACGTCAATCATATGCCCGGTCTGAAAGTTATTGGCTTTTTCGTCCTAGGGGCCCGGTTGGTTTTTAAGTCAAAACCAACCCGACAGTACTCCAACTGCATCCAAACCTTGAAAAGAGTAATCCCAAAGTACCTTCTAACTATGAGGAATCTAACAAAGTCGATGAAACATCAATCAGACATTCGAAGCTCATGTTATAAGTGTTTTCGCTCTGAGGGTGCAGTTGGTTTCGTGTTCGAACCAACTCGGCCATACACAATGTTCTTAGAAACCTTGACTGTAATATACCAAAACGACTGTCTCGATTCCGGAATCGCTACACAACTAACGGTGCCTTAATCGAAGGTATGTAGCCCATGTTATGGGAGTTTGAATGGATCTTTCCAAAATAAGGGGGTTTGGGCCCGGTCCGACCCGGCCCAATACCCCCTAGGTCGGCCCGAACCGGGTCGACCCAACCCGAGTCCAGGTCCAATCTAGTTGGGTGCGGTACGACCTGGCTGGCATAGCCTAGCCCATCCCGGGGGTCCGTCCCGGCGCGGGCTGCCCAGCCCGGCGCGGCCGGTCCGGCCCAGCATGGGAGGTCCGACATGGTGCGGCCTGTTCGGCCTGGGCACTCGTGCGATGAGCAGACACGGGGGTGGGGGGGGGGGGGGGGCGCTTCCCCTTTCTTTGAAACGGTGTCCCCCACGTGGAGGGTGCCTGCCATGTCTGCAGCTAGGGTTTATGACTCCCGGACTTCCCGAACGGCCGGCCCATGTTGGCTGGTCGTTGCCACTGCGGGACCCATGCGGTCCCGCCTTTCTAGAGCACCAGAGGCCAGCGGATCCAGCCGCCCTCCCCTGCACTTTCGAGGCATAAGGACATGGCCCTTTTCTGACCGGCGTTGCGCGACTATGCCTCACCCCTCCGCCGTGGCCCAACTCCGGTCGTGGCTTCATTCGGCCTCAATAGCGCGGCGCGACGGCGCTGCACTCCATTGGCACATGCTAGTCCTCATTCACGCATGGTGTGGTTTCACAGTTCCGCCTTCATTCCAATCCACAATAGTGAACATCAACAAAGGGGAGGAGGATTGTCTGTGTTTGTGCGGTCCGACCTCTTCCCGTTAATTTGATAACAAGTGGCCAATTACTGAACGATGAACACCAAATTAATCATGAATGTAAAAAAAAACCTCTACCTCGATAATGAGTTGAATATCAGTGAGCATTACGGAAAACGACGTCATGGGGTGAGGCTCCGTACATTCTGACAGAGATTGTCTGAGGAGGAAGCGGTGTGTCGGTGTTCTTCACGTTCTTCAAGGAGGAAGATGAAGTTCTTCGATGGTAGAATTCTCCCTCTCTCAACACAACATATCAACTAAAAAAAGGCTTTAGCCATATTTTATTACTTTTTCCAGTAGTTTAAAAATTAAAAATATGAAATAACATAAAATAATTAATCTTAATTTGTTATAATAAATGGAGAGATAAGTTGGCGCCATTAATGCGAAAGAGAAGTTAATGTAATTTGAAGGGGTGGGGGTTGAGTAGGCCCCACCTCACTCCTTAATCCTCTCAAGAGGAGTTGGGTATTTAGTGGGTCCCACCCCAACATCCTCTCATGGATGATAAAACACTATGTAATGAAATAAAAATAAATTTTTAAAACAATTTTATTTTTATTCCTCATATTTTTAACATTTCCTCCCGAGAAAATGCACCTTCGGAAAAGATGTTCCTAAGAAATTACTGGCGCTACAATTTCATCAGTGCCCTCAGATTTCGATTCTGAGAACCGATTCAAAAGTTAGGAAAACCCGCTCGTTCATTCACTGAACGTACTCGAGCTAAATTTCGTAAAATGATTTCGAGCACACCGGGCCTCGGAATAAGGTGTCGTCAGAAACTGCGTATTCGTAAAATCCCAAAGAAATTTAGAAAAAAAATTCCTTGAAATTCACGGGTCATTATATATGTTCATAATGGTTATCCACAAATCTATTTATTATTTTCATGTTATTTTATCATGATTTATGTTCTTTTATGATCTATTCCATACATAGTACCTTGATTTGTATCATTTCTCATGATTTTTATGCATAAACATTATGTTCATGTTTATACATTCAAATGATTATGGTTTGTTTTATGGTCTCCATGTTTACCCTTACAGACCACTTGAGCTCACCCTTTTAATGTTTTCATTTACCAAGGATATAAATAAATGTTTTAGGTAGGAAAAAATGATATGATCTTAATGGGATATGGTGAAGATCTGTCAACATGATTATAAGATTATGGTCCATGATTCTGATGACACTAATCTAATAATATCATTGGGAGTCAATTTTTTTCATGTATTAAGTATTCCAAAAAAGTAGTGTAATTTCTTTGTACGTCAATCTTGGTGTTATACAACTTATGTTCGCTTTGAATATTTTCCACCTTCTTCTTCCTTTATATTGTAGGAATGATAATAAGCATATTTATCAATTTCTTACTTTGTGAATTTTCCAATTTTTATTTGGTAAGAGTCAAAAATTCCACCCTCATCCCCCTCTACAGAATTTTCCCTGGTGAAAATGCCTCGTTTATGATGAATGTAAATTCCAAGATGAGTCATTACAATTTTCATCAATTGGTGTCTTAGTCAACACATTGTATAGTGTGAAATTTTAGGTATTCTGTGGGATTCCCTATAAATAATGAAATGGAAAGGGATCAATTCATTGGATACTCACTTCTGCCAAGTTCTCCTTCCCATCTTTCATCACGTAACCTCATTGTTAGTCCTTCCTAGAATCCCTGATTATGGGACCTCACTACGACACCAATCCATGGAAACTGCTTCGCAAGACTCCATTTTCCCAAGGCGCCTACTCGAACCCTTCACAAACCAAACCTCTGTAATAATTTGAACTATGTTCGTGGGAATTTGATCATCATGAGGGTTTTAAGGGATATTTTTTCCTATTCATGAGACCCTTTTGACTATCATTCATCTCATATTCCCATGTCAAGGTCACATGATCATCATTCCTCTAAGGGGTCACGTAGTTACGTGATACATTGCGGGTTGTTGTGACCTTCAAGAGATTTGATAGTTTATATATTCATGAGAACATCATGTGATTCGTGAATACATTTTTGATTCATGTGATGCATACAATGATGCTAGTTTTATGTATTTCTTTGGAAAAGATTTTATTTTTACACTCTAACATACAACACTTAATTTTTTTCAGATTGATTTTTTTCTTCACATAAACGATATCACAAGCCTTCAAAGAAGGATGTAGAGGAAATGATGGACCACCATAATTTAATTATAACATGTTGGGATGCCAAATAGTATTTTTCTATTGGAATGATTCAGATGAAACTAATAAGGATGATGGGTTTGAATCATATAGATTATCCCCTTTCATATTTTCTTACCCATTATGGTTTTGGACTTACTAATGACACCAAAAATCCCTCACTAAAGTCCCCATTCATAACCTCTTCTTGGATTAGGAAAAACCAAGTCACATTCAGAGAAAAAATATCTCTTGTGGTATACCTTATCACTGAGGGAGACCATGAAGATGGGAATATAGAAACATAAATTCATGTAGACATTGTTGGGAAAAAACACAATCATTATATAGATGCTCGTATGAAACGATCAATAATATGAATGTGATCCACCACCTATATGTTCAAATGTGATCCCAATTAGTATTTCTAATCAAGAGGAAGTAGTTGATTATTATTGGAATGGACCTAATGGGTAAAATATA
The DNA here is from genome assembly GCA_963277665.1 of Viscum album. Lineage (NCBI taxonomy): Eukaryota > Viridiplantae > Streptophyta > Magnoliopsida > Santalales > Viscaceae > Viscum > Viscum album. Next base: position 913,496,729 of record OY728148.1, read on the forward strand.
TTACTTAATAATTATCGAAGGAGCTGAGGTAGATTGGGATGTATGAGGTTGTCAACATATTTTAGAATTTTTTTCTACTATAAGAATGGTCTAATGATGGAACTATTTAGTCATTTGAGTCAGCACCTGAACACTGTACAACATATGGATGGTTAGGTTGGCATCATCTTTTGTAATGGGGTAATATATGTGGTTCACCAATTTTAATTTGAATGAATGATGAGTGTTTCCCATTGTGTTCTACCTTGGATAGTGCAAAAAGGACCCCACATATCACCTGAGAATTGATCAGGATAAAGGAAAATTCCATCCCATAGGAGCTTCTTCCCAATGAATAAATCTCATTCATGACATGTGCAATATACTTCATGAAGATAATATTATTTAATCTAAAGTCTAATAAGATTAAGTCTTTTCTTACAAAGCACTCCCATATTAAACATGGTTTTAACTAGATGGTGGTTAATGAAAATAAATTTAAATAACGGGGATGGTAAGTTATCCTCGATCTCAATAGGGTTGTCCAACTAACCATTTTACTCACCATGTACCTGAGTGTCTACTTACATCCAATGAATGAAAAGTTTGTACTCCAAGATTCCACTTTCGTGATTGTGATCACCATGGTAGGGGTAGCGTGTTGGACTAGTAATCCTTATTCTAGCCAAATTTAACAATTTTATTATACATTTTTACAAAGAAAAATAACCTTATAGGGTTGAGACCCCTTCTAAGTATTATGGGGTTAGATATGATATCATCTATGAGGCTATGAATATCATAACATCCTCAGTATCATTAATGTTATCTTCAAGCTATAACCACAAGGTATTATTGAGTTAAGACTGATTAGACTGATTGATTGGGATGTTAGGTCTTATATAAGCTCAGATGACCATTCCTCTTCCCAAACATATAGACCAGTTCCAATGGGTAATATTATTGATATAGGTGATGATAGTCTCAAATAATGGCCTTATATGACGTCACTTTGTGACAACATTCTTTTCAATGGTATCGATAGGTATCTCTTCTGTGATTGGTATGCACCATATTGATTAATCTATCATTTTCTATATTTTAATTCAATATTTCATCTGTCATTTTATTTCTAATATGAGGATCATCGGACGGTGGATCACAAATATTCGATGTTGTTCATCGTGGAGGACACTCAGGCAGATATAAACCTTCCACCCCGTGATGCAATAATTGGTTAATCTTGTAACTATGTGGATTTTTGGATCTAGTCTTATCATAATGATATGTTATTAAAATTGGTAAGAGATGCCTCGCCAATTTTTGAGAAAAATACTAGGAAGATAATAAAATTTTATTATAGAGCAACTATAGCCCTAGAAGAACCCCCATTAAGAGATAATCCATTTACCATCATCTTATTTTCCAACATAAGTGTATAACAATGTGGATGAAGTGAGTGAAGTACCATAATGTGAAGACACAAATAACTAACCATTTCATATGGAATCTCTATATTGGATGTCTTGGAAGATGTATAACATAGAGTATGCGATTTGGTGTGTCATTCTCTAATCAAATTTACCTTTGGAAGTTTTTACCCATGTCACCACCCCTCTAGGTCTTACATTCAATGACCATCTTTAGGAGGATATTCCCTTATATTTGGACATTTATGTTGCTTGGGATAGTGTTCTAAGTCATATGTTTTATACCCCATTTTTCACCATGTTTTTGTTCAAGGAACAATGCATGTTTCAAAGGACAAACTTGGTTATCCCTTTGCTGATGAAGCAGTAAGGCTAAACCCATCACTATGTTTAAATGATCATGGTTCTATTTTAATTAAATTTAAATACTTTATGTTTTTATAGACACAGAATTAATTTTTGTAGGAATATTTAATTCATCAATCCCTTTATATTCTCACGATGATACATTAGTGATAGAGTAGTTTGGTAGAAATTGGGAGATAGAAGATGACGGATCCCCGGGTCGACTAGCCTAGATGAGGGTGATGATTTTCACTTCTAGAGTAATGAATTAGGATTCATCTCCCTGCATATACAATTCCATAATAGGTAATTGTAAAATGAATCAACCTCCATATTCATGGAATTGTCCTATAGAATCCTGACATGCAATTATTGAATTCTTGATACTCATTGGTTGTTTTCATTAAATCTATTAGGATTTATATATAACATGAAAAAATATAGTATTATAATCTATTTGAATCATCGTGAGGACATAAATTAACATGAATGGAATGTATGAATATTATCTCATGATCAATGTTGACTTGTCCGGAGGACATCACAAGACCTGGATGGTATGTCCTGGAATCCATCACATGAAACCAACTAAAATATTTAGAGTGTGTAACATGATCTACATTCCATGACATAGAGTCATCTTAAGGTCCGACTAAATGAAATGGAGGTGGTTGCAAGAGTCAATAAAACATCTCTCTAGTATGAGACATGATCCTGTCTAACATATTTGGAGGTCATCGTGATATTTGGCTATCATATCCTGAGGGTGCCATGATATTCAGCTGGCGTGCCCGTTCCCCTCAAAAATGTGTTGGTGCCACCATATGAGTCAGGTGGCCCATCATAAAGACCCAATAAGTCTTGGATGGAGATCTTCATGGAATTCAGGAGACTAGGGTGGATTGATCAATAGTTCTATAAACTAGATTTCACATGTCAATATAACTTCATGCGATAAAAATAGTTTACCCTAGGAGCTTCATTATATTTTAGATGCATATCCTAGTGTTGGCACATGACCTAGGTGGTTCATGAGAAGTGCATCAGGAACATAATATATTTTCATTTCTTACGACTCACATCCCTTAGTCTATGTTACCTCCTTTTATTAGATGTTCCCTAGATCTTAATAGTGTTATCTTATCTTATATCTCAAAAATATTAGAAAATATGTGGTATGTTCATCATGTAACCTTTCAGAAAGCCTTCATATGATCTATGAGTGATCATGTGAATTTATTATGCATACTACATGGTCATTCTGGTTTGTCATTGTCTTTTTCATGATGTAAAACTTCTCGGTCATGAGAATAGTTTCTATGAGAAATATAATCAATTTTCAATGTGTATTTATAATTAAATTTTTATAAATTGTAAAAGTCAATAATTATTTTTTCATGGAAGGGTCATATTTTATAGGACTCTCTACTCTTGTAATTTCCACATTGTGTGGAGTGTATAATTAAAATATAGGCTCGAGTTGGTGGAGGTCCTTAATGTCATTAACTCCATTAAATCCAATTTTGTTTCATTATAGGGAAATCAAATGATTTTTAGAGTCCATGGTATCAGAGCATCAATTTATATTTTATTTAATTATTTTCTATTAATGGTACCTTTTTGAATCAGGCAAATATATCTAGGGACTTTAGTATTTTTCCAACCAACACATCTATGTTCTTTATCGAGATCGGGATTCCTATCAAAAAATATTTGCATGATCTTTATAGCCTCGTTTGGTATATTCCAATACATTAGAATGTATGGTTATGGGGCCTTCAGGGAATCATATATTCTTTTCAAGGGGTCCTTCCAAAACATTCTATGTACTTCTTAGGTGATTCATGTGTTTTTTACAATCATGAGAGTCTCCCAATTATTCTTTTATTATTTACTTTGCTATTTTACAATGTCTTGTGTTCCTGTGATGTTTCATGAGGGTTTTAGAAGTAAATAATTTGACCTATTGGTGATGTGTCACATGACAAACAAATAGATTTGTGTAGATGTGTGATCATTTCATAAAAAATAAATCTTTTTGTCCTTTCAAACCAAAAAGTGGGGGTGGGAGGTATTTTAGACATACTTGAGTCCATTCACATGATGAGGATGACATACCAGTGGGATTTTTCTAGATGAGCTAGACATATCGTTGGGGTATTTGTGGTGTCTTATGAATCATCTAGGGCATATCGCATGATGTTTTACAACTTTAGGAGGATCCATCCTTCCCCCTTTTTATTTTCATTATTTTATTTCAAAGAGGATTGGGATCTAGTGTGTTTGCATGAATGTTGTCCCAGTTAATCATTATCTCCATCAGTGATGAATTTAATTACATTTATGATTGCTAGAAGATCCCAGATTTTGAATATTTTTCTTCTATTTTTTATGAAAATTCGGATGGTTTGTCGTGAATCTATCATTTGAAAGGTCATGGGGGTAGGGGTTCATTCATGGAATCTGTCACATGACCAATAATTTATTGTGGTGCCTTTGTAAGAGGAAATGGACTTTTAAAAGGTTATTAGTGGGATCTTTTGATTGTTATGTACTACATATGGATCCTTTACAAGTCCATATAATGGTAATTTGAATGCTTTTTCCTCATGGGATTATGTGATCTACGAGTGCTTGTCCACCTTCATCATCTATTAACTTGTGGGAAAGATAATACCCATATTCGGCTATTTCATCCTTTGAAAAATTTCCTATTATCATTTTTCCAGAATCATAATATAGTATAAGGTAAAATAGTGGATTTTATATCAGTATAATCATGTTCATAAATGTAAAATTATTATTTAAAAAATATATTAAAAAATTGATGATAATCCTTCTGATATATCATCATCTAATCTACGCATTCATGAACTCTGTCACCACCGACCAGGAATATATTACTCAGAGTGATATGTGGATAATATTTAATGACCCTTTTATTTATTTATTAATAATAATTATCCATTTTGAATATAAATATCCTCTAGATAACTTCTTATCAATAAGGATTTTTTCCAATTTAATTCCATCTTTTTTTATCTCTTTCACATACACCAATATAACTTCAACATTAACCCATTAATATGATAATAATACCATTGTGATACCTTACTATGTATATCAAAATTTTAATAGTAATGGTATATATAAAATGATATAAAATATTTACTTATTAATCCTTTTATTATAACAAATTTAATAACCCCTAATAAGGATATCATAAGAACATTAGCTAAAATAAAAATAATGACATACCATTTTAATTATTTTTATACGCCAAATTAAATCAAATAAATGTAAGTAATAAATTCATATAATATCTCACATAAAATAAATCATCCATCAACCAAATTATTACAACTAAAAAATGAACCACATTGTCAATAATTAGTGAAATTTAGAATGGGAGAATATATAAAGGGAAAAAATTCAATATTAAATAAACATTATTCATAAATAATGTAATAAAAATTATATAGGATTGTTTTGAATTTAGATCTATAGGATTTAAATTAAAACATATATTTTTTAATGACCGTAAGTTGGGTGTCAGGTAGAGGAAATGTGAGTAGAAGTCAGCTATTATATCCACCAAGAACCTTTTCTGATGATAATAGATACTTGATGTAGAAACTAGTGGCCCAATAGTATTATGACGTAATGGGTAAAGTAGAGTGTCATTTGGTATTCAAATTTCCTCTATTTTGTTAACATTAATTCCCCTTAATTACTAGTGGATTACATTGGTTTTATATTGAATTATGTCATATGATCATTTTATTCATTTACCTATTTATCACACCAGGTTTAGTTGTAGCTACACCTATGGGGTTGGGAGAGGCCTTGAGTTTGAGTCTCAACAATTAAATCCCTTCATGGTATGTTGCCCACTTTTCTTTATAATGTAACCTCTTTCCTCAAATAAACTGAGTCTTTAGCCTCAAATATTTTTGTCACTCCATAGATACCTCTTATATTGGGGGGAAACTGGATTTGATAGATACTCCACTATATATTGAACCTATTTTCTATCATTGTTAATCATTATAAGAGTGGACGAAAGAACACATCTTGGATTGATAATATCCTGATGATTTTCAAATTTTGAACAATCTATTATTGTATTAATCTGATTGTTTTAATTATATTTATTTTACAAGAGTTAATCTATAGATTATTCAGTAAAAAAATATAATTTTTTTGTTCTTGGATATATAATTAAATTCCATTGATATTATACTATTCATTGGTTACTGTTTTGGTTGAATGGATTTATTTAGTTATTTTTCTATGTACATTCCTAATTAAACTAATTATAGTATTCCGGTTTTAATTATATATAATTTTTATAATTAAATAATTATATTTCGTTGAACAAAATTGTGTCCTAGGTCATGGGGGAATATTCCATATGATTTGATCATGCTTTAATAAGAATTAATATATAGGCTATCTAAATAAACTGATGGGGGTGGTATATCATATATAAATCCACATAGTGTGTTATGACTTATAGTTTATGATTTTTTTGGTTATAGGATGGATTTAATTGGGGAAAATAGGTTCCTAATTTGAAATTTTAGATAATCGGGGTCTTTATTGACTAGAAGATTCACTTCATCATTTGTTGGTATGTTTAGGATCTCATTGTCATTTTTCCCACTCTTGTGTGGATTCACGAAATGATAAATAGAACGTGAATGAGTCTATATTCTAGAAACAATAAAATATAATTGTGGACGAATATTTTTTGTATCTTATGATTTGTTATGTGGAATTATAACTTTTGTGGTTTCATTAATTTATTCAGGGTCTCATAAAATATATTGAAATTCCTATGATTCTGTGTAAATTGTATGTTTTAGGTAGTTCATAGGTATGATATGACCTATAATATTTTGGGTATATTATTTATGGTATTATGTTATTGGGATTATTTTATTAATGGTAAATAATTATTTTACATTGTGAGATCCATAAATGGACAAGTGGGAAGAGTCGATCATTAGGACATGAGACCACATTAGATAGGATATTACATTAACCATATAGAATGGACATGATCAAATTGACTAATATAGATTGATAGGCATGGGTGATGAATAAACATTATTTTTGGTTGGGTAAAATTAATTGTGATTCATTAACCAGTGGGACTAATGATTGGTTTATTTGGATATGGATTTATGGCATCCAAACCAATGTGGATTCATTATGAATTTTTTAGGGTATGAGGAATGTCATTAATGATCTATTTAAAATAGATTTTGGTGAGAACCTAGGATTTGGAAATCACATGTGATGTAATGGTATGTAGACAATAATTATAGGTACGGTTAGAATGTTTATCATTAGAAACCTAGACATATGGTTTCCCTCTTTTATGGTGGGATGAATGTTCGATTTATCTTAAAATTTTTTGTAGTTGTGGACTGATTTTCATGGACAGACTATGTATGTGAACCAAAAATAGGATATAATAGGAGTAAAATAAGATGTTTCTATGATGGACAATGTTAATGAAGGGAATAATAATTTTTTAATAAAAAATTTGGATACTAATATATTGATAGGGTTTGATAGAATGTATTTATTTCTAATGTATTTTTATCCATAGTATATTGATGAAGTGTTCTTTGGGTGGAATTTGTTTCTGATGATGGGTTGAATGTAGGATGTCAGGACCCAACCCAATGGAGAACAATCCAAAACTCTCCATGTATGCCTCCCACATTCCATGGGCTAAATACTACCACATAGTAGGCATATTTCCAAAATTGGAGGCCTTCTCCTAAGTACTTATAGATATAAACCCACAATATCCTCCATGCAACAACGTAGATATATAAAAAGTTGAAAAAAATACATTCATAAATCTATCCCAAAATAGTTTATAACATAAGTACTAAAAACAAATTGTGAAAAGCACATGCCCACTAAAAACTATAAAATATCCTAACAAACTCAAAATGATGGAATATCTATCCAATGGAACTGCTAGAATGATCCTTGGCCCGACTCTGTTAAACACCTAGGTTTTTCTAGCTCACTATGATCTACCTACCTTGGGTCCTTTTGGGACTCTATCGAATGACCTATATTCTACATAAGACATAAAACATATGTGAAAATCACATTCATGTGTGAGTATATCAACAGTTATAAGGCACGTAAAAACTAGAAAAATTTTGGCAATTGAAAGGAAAGGTCCACTAGAGCTTGCCCGAGGGAACCCTGTCAACAGAGAAACTCAATCTTGAAACATTATGGAATATACATGAATAGTCAACTCAATTCATAAGGGGTGTTCAACTAGACCCCCGAAAACATTACAAGGAATCCCTAAATCGTATGGATATTCTTTTCAATGAATCCTAGTTTCATGAGGTGTCAACCTCATATCCAACATCATGTATCTACTCGAGGCTCTAGAGGTTTTATATAACTAGGAGAACACACTCCATGAGATATTCCATCGAATATTGTAATCTTTCAAGAGATAAAATCCATTAGAAATTAATCTATCATACGTGATGGTTCTTCGAAAAGAATTTGATCAATTCAGAACAACCTATAAAGTCTAACACATGTGACCAGCACCATAGCTCCTTTCATAACTAACCTACACCCTATGAAAGGCCATAAAAACCCATTTGGAGTGTTCCACCGCTCACCTATATACAAAGTTCATGGATAACCTCTCCAAACTATGAACAATGTTAATCCTCCCTAACAAGAATGAATGGAGGGACCAAAACCTCAGCAATTACCTATATTCTAGGGAGTACTTTCTCGTAACCATCACATGAATCATTTTATGATTATTTATAGATTGGACCCCACCACTATTTATCGAGATAAAACTAATTCCTAACAAGGTATCATACATAACTAGTGGATGGGACCACAAATAATTGATGTACTCAATAGATTAGAGATTTCCTTTCCAAATGGAGGACCTGATCCCCAACACAAGTTGAAGATAGGTGTGTACTACTCTGTTGAAGTGGAACCTCACTTTGGTATGATAGGGGAGTACCACAATAATTATAGAGGAACAACACCATAGTACGATATTGGAGTACAACTCTATAGATAGAGGACATTCACCTTGAAACAATAAAGGACTATCACTTTGTGGATAGAGGACATGTACCTTGGTAAGACATAAGAGTACCAATCTACCATCATTCTCACTATAGGGGACCTATACCCTGACACCAAAGGGGAATACCAACCCCAGGATTGAGTAACCACTCCCCAATGGGACATGATAGTACCAACTCCTCTAGAACAATATCTATGGAGGACTCACACCTCGACACGAAAAGGGAGTTCTAAACAAATGGATGGAGGATACTCACCCTAAAAAAGTAGTTGAGTACCCACATACTCTATAGATCACATATGGTGGACCCATTCCTTGAAATATAATGGGATCCCCATGTCAATTGATAAAGATCCCACATACTACTCCAATCGGGGAGTTTCTACTATATCTGGACATTATGTATAGAACACCCTCACCTTAGAACTATGGGGAGAATGATCTCCAACTATAAGAATGATATTGGGAACCCTCACCCTAGTTCGATAGGGGTGTACCATCTTTGAGAGAACTACTACATGTGGAGGTACCCTCACCCACAAAATGGGGATTCATATCTCTACTGAACCCAAAAGTTATGGGAAAATGTTCCTTAATTGCATATGGGGGTTCTAGTCACAGGGTATCTCCATAATAAACACACCAATATAAATAATAGGACCGGTTCTCCTGAAAGTATAATCACTCTTATCATACTATTCATCACAAAATTTCCATGGGCAGGGGATCCAATCAAAAAGACAAATGGGGATAACTGCAATACCATCCTAAAGAGTACAAGGGACCCACATCCTAAGGTGATATGAATGTGTACAAACCCCGACATCAACCCAGTGATACACCCTAATCACTTACCAAGGTTATGCACAGCTACTACAATGTCATGGTAAAAACATGCCACATCATATTTATTATTCAAAAAATGAGTCTATAGGTTCATTTCACAAGAAAAGTATTAATGAAAGGCTAATAAAAATTTTAAATTTGAGTTCATAAGAAGGATATAAGTATGGTATAATAACTTAGGCAGATACAAATGAAAGTACACGACATTCATTAGGGTTCACATGGCATGATAACCCACTCATCCACCAACCTTTTTCCCATTTTTCATGGTTTGGTTGGCCATCTAGGTGTACATTTCTTGTACAGTCTATACACAGCGTATCCTTCATCACTAAACCCCCGGACGAGTTCTTCCTCTACATAGATCATCCATCTATGCCATTCACAACATATAACACTTGGTACATGGATTTTCCAAGATAAGTGATCAATTGATTGTGTTGTTTTCTCATTCCTGTGTCTATCACTGAGTACCCATGTACATTGTTTGTGTATTTCTACAAGGCCATGAACTATTACAAAACTACCACAATAGTGTTCTCTTACATCATGATATGGGGTCACTACATGATGTTTAGCCCATATACATAGTGTATAGTCCCCAATTCCCATCATCTACAAATGGAAAGAACACACAATGTGTCTCACTAGTTTATAAGCCATGTAAATAAGAATTGTGACAAGAATTTCCATACGAGTTTCCTGGTTCAAACCATTTTCTCTCAAAACCAAGATATTGACCTAGTAGGGATCTCTAGAAATCCAAATAGGGCTCCAAAACATTAAAAAACCTGGAATAAAGGTGCATGAGACTGAAAATAATATAATCCTACCTCAATGGTGAAATACCAAATCATTAAGTGTAGAACGATTATGGAATTGGGATGCAAGTCGATCTTATGATGACCGGTTCCAAGAAAAGAGATTGAAATCCCCTTGTTGATGTGATTAGACCTTGGTTAATCTATCAATCAAAGAATAAGAGGAGTGTTTTTTGATTCCTCCATGTGTTGTGTGCACAAAATCGTAAGTGGGGGGCATTTAATTGGTTAATTTAATAAAATATATTTACTTACTTTTAACACCTCATATCCAACTCACCTTAAGTCACACACTTGACAAAGAAAAAAAATTATGTCGCTCATAGGGTAAAAACGACTTTATAGACACATTAATGATTTCAGAATTCTGATCTGAGACAACACTCCGGAATTGTTCCATGTTTCAATTGAAACAACATGTGAATGAAAGAATATAGTTAATATTTTTCATATTGTCACATAAAGGATATATGGGCCCTGAAAACCCACACAAACTCAGCCCCGGCTTTAAAAATATTCTTATAAATATTTTAAAAAATACATATGTGGAACTAAATTCTTTAACATTAACTATTTTGGTTCCAAAAAACAAATGAACTAGAATAAGTAAAATTAACTAAGTTCTCCAATATAACTCTTATTCTAGTGATATATCCAAGGGTTCTCATGCCACCTACAAGAATGCACTCAAGGAAACTAGAAAGGATAATCCTAACCTACATCTATTATTATCCAGTTCAGTATCATATAATAAGATGTACATTTCTCCGCCATAGTGATAACTTGAAATCACCATGACCCACATTCCTTGTATAATCATACAGTATATTTTTACACCACCTCAATAACCTAACATAGATGCCTACATAACCCCATATTTTAAATCCACCCCATGATGAACTGATCAATTTCCTCCTCATGAAACATTTTTACAAGTTTGATACTGAGTGTGTGGGGGTACCAATGACCATAATAGAGATTCTCAACTGAAAAGCCTAGGACATACAAATCACATCATTTATGAAACTCAAGATATTACATGCCCCCCCAATACAAAAACATTACCTTACACACAAGAGGCATCCCAACTAAGAATGGATGGTAGGAAGCCAATACATTTTAACGAAACATCATAGCTCTAAATCTTTTGTTATGTAATGGTTTTATGCAATGAAAACACTCTACCAGGTCTCCTAAGAATAAGGGTCAACTTGAAAATATCAACTGGCCCGGCCAAGACCTTCTTTGAAACTTTAGTGAACAACCCTACCTTGAACATAGAAGTCTAAGGAACTCATCCAAAACACCTCAACACAATACATTGTGTTCATAACTAACTCATCAGCATGATTTTGAACACATAAAAAACATGCTTCATAGTATGTAAATCATACAACATACATATAAATCCAAATCTGTGTCAAACAAAACAAACACAGGGTTCTAACAGCACCACACATCACCCTAGTTAAACTTCAAACAAGTAGTGGAAAGAAAATAATTCCTCATAATAGTGTCTAAAACATAATATAATAGAATGTATAAAAAAAGATCAGACCTCTTTTCACCCTAGGAGCCTCTGGATCAAAGGGCTCAATGGCCTATAGCTATCCTTTCCTCTCATCATCCTGCATCCTGATCAAGGCACTGACCACATGGGATTGGTGGTGGAAACACCTAAAATAGTCTTCCACCTGATTCATATCTACAAACTTCAAAAACATGTTTATCACCATAAGAAACACCCATGCTCCACATTTTTCAACTACTAGTGAGTTTCATTGACTGAATTCCTCTTAAAAGAATAGTGGTTTAGATAATCTATAATAATATTCTCCATAATATTGTAATAATAACAAATCCTCTCCATTGTTTGATCAACTCCCTAGCACAACTTTTATTCTATAGGCCTTGGTGCTAGAGTCAAGGCATGGATATTCCTGTTGTTCTATGATCCTATATTTTATCATCTAACAAATAATACCAATGTATCCGCCTCATGACCACCACTATGGGATTAATTTTCCCATTCCTCCACTATATATCTATTTACAAGAAAATATTACTCAAGTTCACGTACAAAAATATATAAAGATATTGGAAACCAAACCAACTAAAACATCTCAACAGAGACCCTGCTCAATGGTCTGATCTCTAATGAACATGTCTCATACCATATCAAAGGATTATAATGAATGGTTTGTGAACCTAATAGAGTACTCTTCTGAGGTTATTGTCTCTAACCGAAGCTATAAAAGCTCATGGATATGCACAAATCTTAACATGGTTGGGAAAAAGAGCTAGTAAAACTATACCCAAGTGAGAGTCACCTCATCATGGGCCTGTGTCATTGGACTCCACCAAATCCTAGCTGAACCATGCAAATGTCTTTATATTAGGACCATAATTTAATTGGGAGGGGTCCTCAAAACATGTAAAACATGTGTGACTCTCTTGAACCATTCATCGAATTCCTGGGGATCTAGATCACTATAATATTTAAAATTTCACTTCCTATGTAATATTTAATGTGCACTCAACATACATGTATCCTCATCCGGAACTGATATCATATCCAGGTGCTCAATTGATTGGGGATCAACTGGTAGACCACAAAGAGGTAAAATATCTATAGAAATGACCAATATATATTCCATAACATGTAGTGGATTTTCATTATAGTCATGTAATGGAATCATATAAGTCTATCTTCACATTGGAATATGAGAATAGAATCAAAAATGTTAGGACCAAGATGATGATGAAGGTGATCATATTCATGTTTTGTATTTTATTATCAAGAATGTTTTTCATGAATGTAAAATCACATCACATTTTATTTGGTGAAGATTTTATTAAACATATTATTCAATAGAATAAAACAGATAATTCTAGAAAAGGCCCATTATATTTAGGATAATCTGGATGGAAGAATTTGTAATAAGATTCACTGTAAATCTGTTGTTAATGGTTTGATCATAATTGTAGAATCAGAGTCTGTACGACTGCAATAAACATATTACAATGATTTTATGATCATTGAGTTCTCATATATCATAAGTATTTGGAAGACCTAGGATGGAATCTTGATGAAATAAAAAGGGAATAAAAAAGATGATGACAATCATATTCGTATTGATCTTATTTGGATGTTGAGAGAAAAAATTTATGGATATCGTATTAAGGCAATCATAATCAAGATGATTATATTGTAGAAAAAATTTTTTAGTATGAATTGGAAAAGAAAGTTGGTTGATTTAAAGGATGGGAAGTTACAGCAGTTTCCATTGGAAGTTAGACGATGCTAAAACGGGTCTTTAATGTTTTGAATGTCATGAATGAAGTCATGATTAATGATGATGTTTGTAAAAGAAAATTTTTATTGAAGTCAAAGTATATTAGTCATAACTTCTTCATAATGGGTTCATCATATTCATAAAATCTGATCAGACCCTATATTTTATCACAATCCAATTCATTTTGATTATATTATTGTAATGAATATAAAGTAATGGATTGACTGATGTGAACTGGAATTTCAATGCATGATCCAAAATTTCATCAAAAATTTAAAAGGGATTTAATTAAATTGTTTATCATACAAGTCAGTCAAGAGAAAAGGTAAAGAAAATAGTTGGATGTGTTGTCAAGGGGGGGGATGAATTTTGAAGAAGATGTCCTTTATTTCATTTTGGTTATGAAAAGAGATAAAGAAGAATATATTGTATTATAAATATCATTACCATAATGAGTTAGGTAATACTAAAAAATTGTAAAGACCCGGAAATTTCAAGGGAATTTTTTTCATAATTATTTTGGGATTTTAGGAGTACGCAGTTTCTGACGGCGCCTGATTCTGAGGCACGATGTGCCTGAAATCATTTTTCGAAGATTAGCTCTGGTACGTTCTGTGAACGAACGAACGGGTTTTCCTAACTTTCAAACCGGTGCTCGGAATCGAATTCCGAGGGCACCGATGGATTCGAAACGACGGTAATTGATTAGGAACACCTTTTTCCAGAGTTGCATTTACTTGGGAGGTGTTGTTAAAAATTGTGGAAGTTAAAAATAAAATTTAGCTACAAATTTTATTTTTCTTTCTAAGTGGTAGACCTTGAGTGGAATTTGGGAAACCACCAAATAGCCCATGAGAGGTTATGAGGGAGGTGGGGCCCACATGAACCCTACCCCTTCATATTCCCTAAAATCCCATAACCCTCTTATTAATTGACCTTGAGTTAATTAATTATGTGGTTTAATTATTTATTTGAATGTTTGAAATTAAAACACAAGACATAGGTAATACAATAAGAGAGACACTTATTTTATTAGGGGGTTAGCTTGTTGAGAGGATTTTGGAAAAAGATAAGGAGCTTGAAGTTATTCTTCTTCGTTGAAGAACACGAAGAATGCGAAAAACGCGAAGAACGCACCGATCTCCGATGAAGAATGTCGAATCCTCGGAGATTGACTAGGCGACGCCGTGTACCGTGATGCCAAGACCCTCTCCTTCTGCGACGCCTTCTTCCGCGATGATAAATTCCTTAATGAACCTTCGCTCAACGAATTCGACGAGGTATGGGATTTTATTGTTGCCGTTATTTGTGAATTCTTTTGTCATCATTACTCATTTCATTTGGACCACATTCTATTGATTAATGGGAGGGGGTCAGACCGCACAAACACGGACGAACCTCCTCCCTTGTATGTTGTGTTGTTGTAGTTCGAAGGAAAGAGGTGCAGGGAAAAGACACCATGCAGGATCATACGTAAAGGCTGCTTGGTGTCGTCGTGTCGTGCCGTTGAAGTCAAGCAAAGGCATGACTCCCTCGCGTCGCGCTAGAGAATCACAAAAAAACCACGGCTGGAGCAGGGACGCAGAGGAGGGGCACGGTGCCGTTGTGACATGCAGGTCGGACCAATGTCGTGGCTTAGGCTACATTGGAGTAGGGACCAGTGGCCAATTTCCGACCACTGGCATCAGAGCAGGGGTACCGGCATGCGCCTGTCACGTGGTGCAGCAGCCGGCAGGCCGGAGTGGGCCGGACGTTCTGGGGGAGAACCGGGGGTTCGAAACCCCCGGCGGGAGGGAGGAGCAGCCCCCACATGGAGGCCAAAATAATTGAGACAGGGGGGCAGGGTACCCCGCCCCCTTGACCGCCAAATCGGTGTAATCGAGCTGGTCAGCGAACCTCCAACGCGTCGGGTTGGGCCGCCCCCGCCGGGCTGGGCCGCGCCCAGGCCGTGCCCAGGTACGGCCGGGCCGCGCCAGCCGGGCGGGGCCGCGTCCATGTGGGATGGACCCAGAGTCGGGTCGGGTCGTCCCGGTTCGGGCTGACCTAGGGTGTCTCGGGCTTGGTTCGACCGGGCCCGAAGCCCCTATTTTCGGACTGTTTTCAGTCATTTGCCAATGACAGGGGCTTCAGACCTCCGATCGATGCACTGACAGTTGCGATGAAATCCTTGGATAGTGACGGTCATTTTGGTATATTACACTTAGGGTTTCGGAGAACTTTTGGTATGGCCGGGTTGGTTCGATCACAAAACCAACCGGGCCCTCGGAGCGGAAACACTTATATCTCGAGCTCCGGACATCCGATTGATGTGCCATCGACTTTTTTAGATTCCTCTTGATGAGACGGAACTTTTGGCATACTTCGCCAGAGTTTTGGTTGCAATTGGATAGTGGCTGGGTAGGATTGTACCCGAAATCTATCTGATCCCCTTGAACAGAAAAGCTGATAAATTTCAGACCAGACGTCAGTTTGACGAACCGTCAGCGGTATTGGTGACCACATTGAGAAATAGTCCCTATGAGAATACCCTATGAGAGTTCATGGTAATGTCAAGATACGGCCGGGTTGGTTCGCACATGAAACCAACTGGGCCCCTGGGATGAAAAGTCTAGTAACTCACTGACCGGGCGTCCGACTGACGCGCCGTCTGTTGCGTTGAGACCCCTATGACGAGGCGGTCCTTTGAGATACTACTTCATGGATCTTTGTGATACTTGGATTATAAAATGATAGCCCGTGGAGAAGACCCTCCCGGTGACGATCTAGCCAAGTGCTGAGACCTTGTAGCTGGCTGAGACATGACGACTGCTGATCTATCGTCTCTGTGTGTTTCAGATATCCCAGTGGGGAGAACTAGGATGTATCGGCAGACTCGTTGTGGAGGAGCGCTTGGTTGTAGCGGCAGACCTTCAGTACATAACAGATGGAGTACCTCTAGAGGCTATGAGGGGGAGCGCTTGGTTGTAGCAGCAGATCCACGGCGGAGGAGCACTTAGTTGTAGCGGAAGACCCACAGAACTCAACAGAAGGAGTACCTCTGGAGCCTATGAGGGGGAGTGCTTGGTTGTAGCGGCATAACCATGGTGGGAAGAACATGGTTATAGAAGTTGCTCTATAGTACTCGACCGGTGGAGTACTACAATAGTCCAAGGTTAGTGGGGCGCGCTTGGTTGTAGCGGCAAGCCAATGTACTCGACAGAGGAGGAGTTCTCTGGCAGTCGTGGTTTCGACATCATGAATAAATTCCTAGTTGAGCTAAGGCTATGACCTTTGTGATTACCTCATGATTGAGATGGGTCACTTGATAACGTAGGTATATGTATGGCATATACATGGGTAGTGATTATCCTTTTATTTCATAATCTTTGTGTTTCCTCATGATTGAGATGGGTTACATGATAACTTGGGTATACGTATGGGCATATAGCTAAGTAGATGTTATCTATTGAGATCTTATTTGTGGATATCCTTTTCTGATTTAGTGAGACCTTGAGGGTCTAGAGGTCCCTACTGAGTATCGTTATACTCACCCCTACATGGGCTACGCCCGCACCTCATTATGTTGGTTGTAGACGATGGGCATCGCAGACAGAGGCCATGTGTTCAAGGACTAGATGGAAGTCGGAGGTGGACCTCACAATGAGAATGTATCTGATGGTGGAATTCATGATGAGGCGACACTTAGAGGTGGTTGACGGGCAAGAGCATTTGGAGGCTCTCTGTACCTACCCTTCAGGTAGGATCCGTGGTGGACGATCTAGGAGCTGCACTATCTGTACCTACCCTTCAGGTAGGATCCTTGGAGGACGATCCCAGAGCTGCTTGTCACCTTCCAGCTGTTTTATCTTTTTCCTTGTACTTTATAGTTGGGCTTGTATTTCCGGACCCTTTACTTTCAGCACAACTTGTTTCAGTTTTACTTAGTGTTATACTTCCGCTTGTACTCTGTGGTGTTTTTTTACTTTTATAATGGCAATTCCTTCCCAGTTGTCGGGATTTACGCCTTTGATGATAGTCTCCAGCCCCTAGCCTATGGAAGGCTGGCATGGGGTAGTCACGGCATGGTCCCTGAGGACAGGTCGTGACAAATTAGTATTAGAGGAGTTCGGTTCTACTGCAGAACTCATAAATCTGATCCTTTTTCTATGTGAATAAGTAGTGTTAAGGGTATTGAGTGTGGTTATCAGTCCAGGGGGTCCAATGTTGGTGCGGCGGTCGACGTATCCGTACATCAGAACCCTGAAATCTGATTTCCGACTCAATACACGAAAACATTGATTGCATGTGTGTTTTAAAATATTTCATTGGGATTACATTGTGTCATCTCCCTAGGTATATTGTATTAACCTTGGAAAACCTATTTCTTTTCTGGATGGCCCCATGATGGCAGTCTGCTAGGGTTCTGAGCATCGTGCGGGACGACAACCCACTGAGAGACAAGGCCTCGGTACATGGCCATTTGACAACCGAGGCACCAGCAATACCTTTACCGGCTGAGCCACCGATGCTACCATCCCCAGCCGCTAACGGTGCACGTCGCCTTAGTGCACTTCATGAGCTTCAGCGTCAGTGAAAGCCCAGGTTCTATAGGGAGACGAACCCTCAGTCAGCCAAGTATTGGCTGGAGGTAGTTTTACGAGTTTTTCGTTTGGTAGGGACACCAGCTGACCTTATGGTGGTCCTTGCTGCGAGCTCCTTCACACGGCAGAATGCAGACAGTGGAGCATGATGCTCCAGGTGCACAACGAGGAATCTCTCCTTTGGACAGACTTTGAGATCCTTTTCCGCTTAGATTTTTGTCCCATCCACCCTCCGTCCGGTGCACATCCAAGAGATACTACAGCAGCGACAGGGAAGCATGAAAGTATCCCAGTACTCGGAGAGGTTTATCGATCTCTCGCGCTATTCCATAGACATGGTATGGGACCCATTCTGCAGGGCCCGAACCTTCGATCAGGGGCTCCGACGAGAGATCAGAGATTCATTTGTTTCTCACATCATTCCTAAATAGACATGGGTGTTGGAGCGATCCCTCTTAGTGGAGATTTTCCTTGCTGAGCAGTCTCTAGCAGTAGGACCCACCACTATCCGGCATGCGGCAAAGTCTTCTACAGTGGGAAGTAGACAGATGAATCAGAGGTCCAAGAGGACTAGACCTACAGGTGGTCGACCGCATGACACAGGATCGTTTGTGTGTGGCACTCGAGGTGTACAACGACTTACCATACATTGTTACTCCTGTGGCGGGGTTGGTCACATGGAACGTGACTGTCTGACCCTCCATACATGTGACCATCAGATGAACGAAGGACCTCCCAGGCAGAGGTAGAGGTTCGATCAAGGCAGACCGCATTTAGCAGTAGACCGTGGCAGGAGAGATGGTTGTGCAGCTGGAGGTGGAGGACGCTTCAAAGTGTTTCCACCACCACGACCAGGAGGTCCACCCCTTACCATAGGGAACAGGTGGACATGAGAGAGCTCAGCTTCAGGTAGTTGAGGCCTACGATCATAGAGATCCCGGAGCAGATGGATAGGAGCAGGACTTTCTCCAGACCAGGAGACTTTTGTTCATGTTGCTTCTATATTTGTTGATGTTTGTTTGTAGATACTTTGACTTTTGTACTTTGAGCTGCAGTGATAAAAGACACCATTCTTGCAGCATTTACCTACCTATCCTCTTTTTATGTTGTTACTAAGCGGTTCCGGTTTAAAAACAGGTGACTTGACTCTCACATTGAGATACCTACTGGAGGACACCCAGTGACCACACACTGATGCTCACAGTGTGACTCAACCCATGGAGGCTAGAGTAACGGTTGGATCTCTGGGTAGTAGCGTCGAGGCCTTATGACGTCATCCTTGGTATGGATTAGTATCATCCATGTCAGGATTAACTGTATTAGGCGAAGAACGTGGTTGATCCAACGGATGAGACCAAATTTCATTTATCGGCAAAGAAGAAATCTCAGTAGCTCTTGTAGGACCAGAAAGGTCCAAGTCGTCCAAGAGCAGATGAGGACAGCTGAGAGCCTGAAAAAGTCTTGTGCTGACAGGAGGCGGAGGACACTAGAGTTCGAGGATGGCGACCATGTTTCCCTATGAGTCTCACCTCGGCGTGAGTTACGGAGATGTGGCTGAGGAAAAAAGTTATCTTTGAGGTTCAACAGACCTTTCTAGGTCCACAACTGGGTAGGCGAGGTGGTTTACCGCTTGACCCACCCACCTCATTCGCACCAGGTGCATGACGACTTCCATGTATCTCAACTGTGGAGATACGAGCTTGACCCTTCACATTCCATCGACCATGAGGAGCTGAACATGGGCGATCAGGTGACCCTCACAGAGGTTCCAGTGGTGATCGGGGAACGACATGAGTGGATCCTACGAGGATGTTCGATTCCTCGGGTGCGCTTTCGCTGGCAGTGCGGGAACCTCTTGGTGAGGACATGGGAGCGTAAGGCTTAGATGCGTGCTCAGTACCTCTTTTGTATCCCTAGTTCGTGTTAAAGCTTTACGGGGAGGTAAATTCCTGAGTTGGGAGTATTGTAAAAACCCGGAAATTTCAAGGAAATTTTTTTCTTAATTTTATTTGGGATTATACAGGTACACAGTTTCTAACGGAGCCTAATTCCAAGGCCCGGTGTTCTCGGAATCATTTTCTGAAGTTTAGCTCTGGTATGTTTAGTGAACGAACAAGCGGGTTTTCCTATCTTTGAACCCGGTGCTCGGAATCGAATTCCGAGGGCACCAATGGTTTTGAAGCACCTTTAATTTCTTATGAACACATTTTTCAGTAGTTGCGTTTACTCGGGAGGTTTTGTTAAAAATTATTGAATTTAAAAATAAAATTTAGCTACAGATTTTATTCTTCTTTCTAAGTGGTAGTCCTTGAGTGGAAGTTGGGAAACCACCCAACTTCCCATGAGAGGTTATGGGGGAGGTGGGTCCCACACGAACCCCACCCCTTCATATTCCCTAAACACTAATAACCCACCTATAAATTGACATTGAGTTAATTAATTAAATGGTTTAATTATTTATTGGAATGTTTGAAATTCAAACTTATGACATAGGTAATAATATAAGATAGACACTTATTATGGGGTTAGCTTGTTGAGAGGAGTTTGGAAAAATTTATGGGGCTTGAAATTATTCTTCTTCGTCGAAGAACACGAAGAATTCGATGAACGCACCGATCTTCGATAAAGAATGCTGAATCCTCGGAGATCGAATATGTGACGTCGTGTACCGCGATGCCAAGACCCTCTCCTTCTGTGACGCCTTCTTCTATGACGATAAATTCTGCGACGAACCTTCGATCAATGAATTCGACGAGGTAGGGGATTTTATTGTTGTTGTTATTCGTGAATTATTCCTTCGTCGTTCCTCATTTTATTTGGACCGCTTGCTATCGATTAACAGGAGGGGGTCAGACCGAACAAACATGGTCGACCCTCCTCCCATGTATGTTGTGTTGTTGTGGTTCGAAGGAAAGTGGCGTAGTTCAACAGAACTGCATGGGATCATACAGAAAGGGTGCGCACCGCGTCGTTGAAGTCATGAAAATTTTGTGGCACTATCGCGCCGTGCCAGAGAATCACGAAAACACCGCGGCTGGAGCGAGGCCGCTCTGGAGGGGCGCAACGCCGTCACGCCGCACCAGTCGGACCAAGGCCGCAGTTGAGGCTACGGCGGAGCAGGGACCTGCGACCAATTTCAGGCCGCTAGCATCGGAGCAGGGGGACCGGCCCGCACCGGTTCTGTGGTGCAGTAGCCGACCAGTCAGGAGGAGAACCGGGGGTTCGAAACCCCCGGCTGGAGGCAGGCCAGCGAACCGCCAGCGCGCCAGCCCGCCGGGCTGGGTCGTGCCCAGGCTGGGCCGGGCCGCTCCCAGGCCGGGCCGGGTCGCACCAGCCTGGCTAGGCCGCGCCCAAGCATTCCATACCCAGACCCGGGTCGGGTCAACCCGATTCGGGCTGACCCAGGGGGTCTCAGGCCGTGTCGGACCGGGCTCGAAGCCCCTATTTTCGGATTGTTTTCTGTTATATGCCAATAACATGGGCTACGGACCTCCGATCTACGCACTTTCAGTTGCGATGTGATCCTTGGAATGAGGTGGTTGTTTCGGTATATTACACTCATGGTTTCGAGGAACATTGTGTGAGGACGGGTTGGTTCGATCACGAAACTAACTTGTCCCTTGGAGCAGAAACACTTATATCTCGAGCTCTGGATGACCGATTGACGTTTCATAAATTTTTTTGGATTCCTCTTAATGAGATGCAACATTTGGAATACTTCTCCTGAGTTTCGGTTGTAGTTGGATAGTGGCCGGGTTGGATTGTACATGAAATCCATCTGGGCCCCTTGAACGGAAAAGCCGATAACTTTCAGACCAGACGTCTGTTTGACGAACCGTCAGCGGCGTTGGTGACCACGTTGAGAAACGATCCCTATGAGAATACCCTATGAGTGTTCAGGGTACAGTTGAGATACGGCCAGGTTGGTTCGCACACGAAACCAACCAGGCCCCTGGGACGAAAAGGCTAGTAATTCACAGACTGAGCCTCCGACTGACGCGCTGTCTGTTGTGTTGAGAACCCTATGACGAGGCGGTCCGTTGAGATACTTCTTCATGGATCATTGTGATACATGGATTATCAACTAGTACCCCGTGGAGCGGACCCTCCCAGTGACGAGCTAGCAGTGTGCAGAGACCTTGTAGCTGGCTGAGACTTGACGACTGCTGATCTATCTTGTCAATGTGTTTCAAATATCACATTGGGGAGTGCTTGGTTGTAGCAGTAGACCCATGGTGGAGGAGCGCTTGGTCGTAGCGGTAGACCCGCGGTACTCAACATAAGGAGTATCTTTGGAGGCTCTGAGGGTTAGTGCATGGTTGTAGCAGCAGACCCATTGCGGAGAAGCGCTTGGTTGTAGGTGCAGACCCACGGTACTCAACAGAAGGAGTACCTCTGGAGATTATGAGGGGGAGCTCATGGTTGTAGCGGCAGACCCTTGGTGGGAAGTGCTTGGTTATAGCAGTAGGCCCACTGTACTCGATAGTTAGAGTACTACAATAGTCCAAGGTTAATGGGGAACCATTGGTTGTAGCGGCATGCCCATTGTACTCGACAGAGGACCAGTTCTCCAGCAGCAGTGGTTTTGACATAATGAATAAAATCCTGGTTGAGCTGAGGCTATGAACTTTGTGTTTACCCCATGATTGAGATGGTTCACTTGATAACTTAGGTAAATGTATGGGCATATACCTGGGTAGTGGTTATCCATTGATATCATAATCTTTGTGTTTCCCCATGATTGAGATGGGTTACTTGATAACTTGGGTATATGTATGGGCATATACCAATGTAGAGGTTATCTGTTGAGATATTCTTTGTGGTTATCCTTTTTGGATTTAGTGAGACCTTGAGGGTCTTAGGGTCCCTACTGAGTATCATTATACTCACCCCTGTACGGGCTATGCCCGCACCTCGTTGTGTTGGTTGCAGATGATGGGAAGCGCAAACAAAGGCCAAGTGTTCGTGGACTGGATAGTACCCGGAGGTGGACCTCACGACAAGAAAGTATTTGGTGGTGGAATTCACAACGAGGTGACACTCGGAGGAGGTTTATGGGTGAGAGTGTTGTGGAGGCTATCTGTACCTACCCTTTAGGTAGGATCCGTTGTGGATGATATAGGAGTTGCGCTATCTGTACCTACCCTTCAGGTAGGATCCTTGGAGGACGATCCAAGAGCTTCTTGTCACCTTCCGGCTATTTTATCTTTTTCCTTGTAAATTATAGTTGGTCTTGTATTTATGGCCCCTTTAATTTCAGCACAGCTTGTTTCAGTTTTACTTAGTGTTATACTTCCGCTTGTACTCTGTGGTGTTTTGTTTACTTTTATAAAGGCAATGCCTTCCCAGTTATTGGGATTTACACCTTTGGTACTAGTCGCCAGCCCCTAGCCTGTGGAAGGTGGACTTGGGGTAGTCACGACACAGGCCCTGAGGATGAGTTGTGACAATAATATAATTGTACTTGGACTTTAGTATGTGAAGGATATTATTTAAGGTATTTTCAAGGAAGTAATTTTAATCAGCAATCGAAATGTGAAATCGGATTCTAACTGTCATTAATCAAATAAATTCTACAGAATATATTATGCATGAAAAAGATTCAAGAAGATTCAATAATCATTAAGGAAGTCATAAATACACACAAAATTGATGTTCAATCATGACATGGGGTTATTTGGTTGAGTGGAAATTTTTTGGGGATTCCCACCAAAACCACTTTTTGGTTGACATTAAATTGGGAGTATTACATCATAATTCATAGAGAACTCACATGGATGTACTATTCAAGTGAAGAGAGAGAATATTTGAAATTCTATGGAGAGAAATATTTTTTATTATGCCTTCATTGAAGAAGTCTTGACTGAGAGAAGTTAATGTAGAAGAGTCATGATTTAATCGTTTTTCAGTTGTTCATCATATTTAGTGGCTCTTCAAATTTAGCAGTATATCATTTTAGGTATGTCATTATACTCATCCGGTCATCATTTGAGATGGATAATTGAATATATATTTATATATTGGGATTTTCGAAATGAGGAATTAAATGTTCATAATTCTATGAATTGAATTTATTTATAGTTATATCCATCTTATTAAGTAATCATATTTGTAGAATCAGACTGGGATAATATGATTTATAGAATCAAACTAGGAAATCCAATTATAATTTTATATCAATGTCCTTGAAGTTCTTACCATATATTGGGTAAGAAATTGGAGAATTGTTTTCCTTATAATTAATTTGTGGTTGTTAAAAATATGCACTGGTTACATGTGATGTTACACAAATATTGTATAACCCTATTTGTGATAAAAGTTTTCACACACACTATTTTATTTTTTTCACAGTGATACAGTAGTAAAACGTTATATCTTACTCATTGTATTCTTAAAATGATTGTTTTAAGTGGATTCTGAGGTATTGGATCATTTCCAAACCATACCAAGGATGTAGCTATTCTTATTCATTCATGAACAATGTAAATACTTTTTTTCATATAGATGTGTATTTTAATTTCTTCCAAGATGGAATAAAATCTTTAACATGAGAAAAATGTTATTTTACGGAAACATAAAATAAAAATTATCATTGATTCTGCCCCTCCTCTAATTGATTCAATTATACATACTAGGCACTTTCAACTGGTATCAGAGCATAGGTTTCCTTTTCTTGTTTTTGGATGATGTTTGGATGATAATATCATGGAGAATGTGAATTTTGTTAATAGTAAAGGTATTCCATTTTTAAATGGAAATAATTATCATATTTTCAAAGACAGAATGTTTCCTTATCTAATGACTATTAGATATGATGTTAATTAATTTTCAATAGATGGTTTTATCCTATTAATTATACATTCATCATACATATTTGATAAAAAATTTCTTTAAAATGATTGAAATTCCAAGAATGATTTATTATCATAAATTTTTTAAAGTGAATTTATAATGGGGATAGGTGTTACCATATTCAACAATATATAGGTCATATTGAAAAAAATATATGAATATAATATAAAATTGAAGATAATAAAATAAAAAATATGCAGATTGATGTATGATGATATAAATATGGGAGGATACTAATCTATCGGCAACTAATTTACCAAGGTGAATTACATTTTCATCGCAATCATATTTGTAACATCCCACGATTCCACGGTATGCTTCACTTTGAATAATACAATAGCGTGTGTTGTACAGAACTTCGAGTTCTAACACACACCACAACCAATCAAACTAGCCGTTATGGATAACAATAACCACTTTTTTAAATTTTATAAATTTTACCTCTCATAAATAACTACATTTTTGGATTTGGAATATTGAAATTAGCCTAGGGTAAAATTTTGGAACTTTTTGGCTAACATTTATATTTTGTTGAATAGCGAAAATTACTAAATTATAATTAAAAACAACATTTTTTCATCGAAATAATTAAATGTGATAAATTATGAATATGAGTGGTTCTAATGTATTTTTAGAATATATTTTTCCCATATAATTCAATTTTGGTCATTGGACATAATTTCACAATTAAACCGGACATGAACAAGTGTCAATCTATTGATAGTTATTATCTCTCAAAAACACACTTTTTGTTTTAACAACGAGAATTAATTTTAAATTAACTTCTACCACGTATGTGTATTGAATTTTGAAAAATTGATTACATATTTTGATTTAGGATTTCCAAATTGTGTAATAGGTAACATATATTTTTAGACATTTTGAATAATTACTTCAGTAAATATTTTATTTACCATGGTTAAAGGGTAAATCTGATTTATAAGGGTAAAAATATAATATTATAATATTAATAAATTACCCTAAAACATGTCCTAACCTTATTGGTTGTTACATGTCCAACCATGGGAATCTTTGGGTCGATTTTGGGACCCCATGGAGACACTTATTAGTGATAATGACACTTTATATTAATTAAGATAAAATAAATAAATAAATAACATAAGCATATATCTTTTAGAAAAAAAAAATTTACATAGAGTTATGTATGTTGGATTTTTTACTATAAATATTAATTAGAAATCTTAAACGTTTTCATACATAACGGTATTTTATTTATAATTTTTAGTCTTTCAATAATTAATATTATTTATGACACAATTATGATGTTGCATTTTCCTTATTAATGAAAGAATCAAATAATTGGCATTATAAATATTATAATTAGTATAATTTGAAAGTTTTGATGAAATCCATGCATTTTATTACTTAATATGACATTATAGGGTTTTTAAATGAATTTGTTTTGAATTAATAATGTTTTTAAGACATTAAAAATAAATCAATTATTGAATAGTGTCAAAATTGACATATAAGAGTTTTTTTAAATGTATTATATTATTAATTTATATTCCACTCATAAAAATCTAAGGTTCAACCAAGACACTTATATCATGATAGGTGTATCATTAATGGACCACTTTTGGGTCGATTGGAGGTATATAGTGTGTTTATTAAATATAAAATATAAAAATACAATGTGACATGGTAAATGATAAACTAATAAACTAAGAGTTATAACTAATAGAAAAGGTTAATATAGTGACCCAAAACTATCTAAAACCTATTGGTTGAGTGGTTTTCGACCTATACCCACCGTGACCTTTACATAATCCACTTTGGAGACATTAGAAAATGAATCTAAATTTATTATAAAATAATATTTCTAGCTTTTCAAAAGGTTCCCTCACCCCTCTTATAAAAGGGAACTCCCCCTTCTCACTAATGAACACTTTCATACCCCTGTCCGAATACTCTCTCAACATCCCTCACTTCATCATAGTGTCGTTAGTTTGATTATAAA
The DNA here is from genome assembly GCA_963277665.1 of Viscum album. Taxonomy (NCBI): domain Eukaryota; kingdom Viridiplantae; phylum Streptophyta; class Magnoliopsida; order Santalales; family Viscaceae; genus Viscum; species Viscum album. The sequence continues at coordinate 913,523,970 of OY728148.1, forward strand.
TCCGTCCTATGGATCCCTTTTGATCAAATCAAAAGGAAGAACCCGAAGAAGAGGTTATGTGTTCACCACCCTCTTTCAATTTCCTTTCTTCTTCAACTTCTTCATTGTTTTTTATTCCCATTATAAAATAATAAATCTAGTATCTTATATATACTGTGATGTTATTATAAATATGGTACAACCATATTCTGTATTCTATCCATCCTTTGAATGACATGTCACCATACGTGCGTACATACGGTTTACCGTCTCAACATCATGGTGTAATAGTTATTCAATAAATTATCATTTGGATGGATATAATAATGATGTGTAATTCATGTAAATAATATATATAACATGATAATGATTCTGTATAAATGATATATCATCCAATTATATATTATTTTATTATCAAAAGAATGACAATGTCGCTTGTGCGTACGTACTGACTACCGTCTCCACAAAGGCGATGAGATTCATTCTCCATCATATCCATTCAAGTATAATTATCATTTTATGATTATAAATAATTGTGAACGACATGCTATAATTCTGTATATGTATAAGATACAACCAATCCATAACAACCATGACTTATTTAAAAAAACATATACGAGTAAGTTAACACCCGAAACATCGATAATACTAATATATTATTAACAAATCTATGTTAAAAGACCATATATGATATAATATTAATGTATATGATTATTGTAAAATTTAATAACAAATATTTGACCATTATACAAGAGTTTAACCTACCATCAACCAAGGAAAAGTCCAACTTAAGGGTTTATTTCACAATCTCTTCATTATCTGAGGTTGTTTATACATAATTATCTACGAGGACATCATTATCATACACATACATGTTTTTTAAAATGTATTTAAAAACATTATTTCCATTTTACATAATATGGGTTAAAGTCATTTATACCATTGTTTGACTTTTTATAAGAGGTTTAAAAAGAAATCATTCTGTCGTTTTCCAAACAAGTTCTTTTTTAACCTTTTCGACAGAAATAATGTATGAATGTCTTTTTTAATCTTATACAGTGGGTGCAGATATTTTCCGCCGTTATAAAATCTTAGATGCTTCCCTTACAATATTATAAAAAGATTTTAAAAGTAAAAGTTTTATTTTATTATTTTGTGACTTTTAATTGATTTCAAAAAAGAGATATTTCTATCAAATAGTTTTGAAATCATCAATGTCATCATCCTTTAATGGATTTTAAGCTTATTTGAACTTTATTTATTATGATACAAAACATACATATTATATTGAAGGTTTTGTGATATGTTTGACTGTGGATGTTTTATTTTTATACCATTCATGGTTTATGGAGAAAGTATTGACATTTCGTATGCTAGTTTTAATACGAATGTTCATGTTATGTTTAAATATGTTAATATGAGGAATGCATTGGACTTAATAAGTGACGGGTGGAGCCCGCTATAGCTCCTCAATGCATCGGTAGGTCTCACCAGACAAACTACATTCTGGCACGACGCGTTGACAAACTCTTATTTGTAGTCTTTGCACGAGGCCTTGGATACATGGTTATGATAGTTTGACATTATGAATTTCATCATTATAAAAGTAGTTATTGATATTTCATGTGATTATTATACTACTATAATATCCATGAGAATAATTAAAAGGAATTATTTCATTTTATTTTTTCCATTTTATGCTGATGTTCATGTTTAAAAGTATTTTGTTTTTGTTATATGTTGCCTTAAATGTTTATTCTTATTTATAAAGGTTCTCGCTATATTGTTATCCTTACTGGGCATTTGAGCTCACCCCTTTCTATGTTTTATTTTTCCGAGGATGTGAAGAAATAATTTATGAATGACTTGTAGGGATAATATGAGGGGATATGAAGACCATATTTTGTTGTAGTAGTTTTTCACTTTATGATTTAATGTAAACATTATGATTGTATCTAGTTATTCCATGGCTACAAAACTAATCAGTCTTTTGAGACTTGATAACTCTTGTAATCATTCCAATGTTATGTAATAATTCACCATCTCTGGGTCACTGGGGTTGGGGCGTTATAGTTGGTATCAGAAAAATTTTAGTACAAACCTTGGAAGCTAGATTTAGATAAACTCTGACTAAAGCACATAAACATAAGATGGACTCTGAAGATTAGTATAAAAGAACATCCTAGAATTTTGGTATTGTAGAAACTTTGTGAGTTTTCCGAGAAATACATCGATGTCTGGATATGAGAAGGTAAAGGTAGATCTAGCACAGATGTACCTAGGGGAAAATTCCGAGAACACGGCTTTGAGCTAGACTCGAACATGAACTGGTGCACGACAACGGGCCTTACTGCACTCTTGGTTACGACCCTCCCAGGTGATATGCTTAGGATAACTCTAATTTTCTTAACAAAGCATTATAGAGGGTTTAGGAGTATATAAGTCCTCAACAAAAACATTTTTATGACAATGGAGTATATCCATAAATAGTTTAATTTAAGTTAAGCGTTTTATAAGTATGGAATTATGTATTTTGATTCATAAACTAATCTAGTTTATGCCATTTTTTATAAATGGTGCTTAGTGGATGAAATGGAAACTGTATCAATGAACGCACTCCATGTAGGGATTTCCCTCCTGCTCATGATTATTATAGTGGAGCTGGTGATGCAACTCGTGCGGATTAGCTAATCACCATACTAGGACAACTCACTCATTTTATGAATAATAACCTTACCCGTATGGAGCACCCTGATCTGCAGTATGGAGGATCTATGTTAGATTTCTTCATGAGGAAACAACCACCAACGTTCAATGGAAGTACAAATCTCATAGTAGCCGAGGAATTGATAAATTCCCTAGAGAAAATATTTCTGGCGTTAGGGAGTAATGAAAGAGAAATAATTATCATGGCAGTTTACCGCCTGACTGAAGATGCTGATCAATGGTGGTTATTGATTCAAAACATGAAGAAAGAGGATGAAGTATACAATATGGAATAGAGGTATTTCAATGAACTATTTTTAGAAAAATACATTCCTCGTGACCATCTAGTAGATATGGATAGACAATTTCTGAGTCTGAGACAAAAGGAGGATGAGAATGTCACAAAGTATGAGGCTAACTTTAAAGGGATAGAAAGGTATGCTGGATATTATATACGTAACCCAAGAAGTAAGATTGATTGTTTCTTAAAAGAGTTAAAACCATTTCTCCATCGAGAATTAGTCTCATAGTCCTTCTCTCCATACGAAGACATTGTCTTATGTGCTATCAAGACAGAAAAGGAATTCTCTAAGTCTTATGACATTGAAACAAAGAAAGAGAGTAAGAGATCTGCTGATCAATCTCGGAATGAAAATAAGGGGAATAAGTGAAAAGTTGAATATTCATCCTACTGTAAATGTGGGAAGAAAAACCATGGTACTTGATTAAAATGAATGGGAGTTTGTTACAACTGTGGTGAAAAAGGCCACCAAACTCGTGATTTCAAAGGTAAGAAGGAAGATACCGATGTACAATGATACAATTACATGGAGATGACCCATTATGAAAATGAATTTCCTAAGAATTAAGGGAACATACCTCAAAAAAGGCAAAGGGATCAACTCCAAGCTCATGTTATCACTACTACTGAGGTAGAAGCTCTGATAGACATGGTGGAAGGTAATTTAATGGTTTCCTCAAGTTTAGAAAATACATTATTTGATTCTGGATCATCACATTGTTTCATATCTTCCCAGTTTTCTAATAAAATTAGATATTTCCAATTAGATTTAACAAGGGTGTTGTCAGTTAAAACTCCTAAGGGAAGTATCATTGCAACACTGTTTTGTGAATCAGTTCCCATTAGAGCACATAAATGTTCTTTATCCGCTGATCTCATCGTCATACCTATGATTGAGTTTGATATAATCCTCAGTATGGATTGGATTTTGAACCATGATTAAATGATTTTTTGTAAAAATAAGGAGGATATGATTTTTTATGATGATGATAAGGAACACCTTATCTTTAGGGAAGAATCATCACCACCTAATTCTTATCTAGATCCACCTCCAGTAGCTCAACTAAATTCAATAATTGGGGAGAAAGAGAATGAAATGACTGTGGGTGAGGAAAGGAATTTTCAAATAGAGGTTGTACCTGTTGTGAATGAATATGTAGATGTGTTTCTGGAAGATTTACCTGGACATCCTCCAGAACGAGAAGTTGAGTTTTCCATCGATTTACTTCCGGGATCAAGGCCTATATCGAAGATCCATTATAGAATGGACACTATAGAATTAGTTGAACTAAATAAACAATTAGGGGAATTGAGTAATAATGGATTTATTCGCCCAAGTTTTTCTCCATGGGGAGCACCTGTTCTTTTTGTTAAAATGAAAGATGGATCTATGAGGTTATGTATCGTCTACAGGGAGATCAATGTTATAACAATAATGAACAAGTATCCCCTACCTCGAATTAGATATTTATTTGACCAACAACATAGAGATCATTACATTTCAAAGATTGAACTTCGATCTGGATACCATCAGTTGTGTGTGATGTAGGAAGACATTCCGGAAACAACATTTCGAACAAGGTACGAGCATTACGAGTTTACGGTAATGCCTTTTGGGCTGACTAATGCACCTTATGTATTCATGGATCTAATGAGTAGAGTTTTCAATGAATATCTCAATGATTTTGTGGTGGTATTTATTGATGATATCTTTATATACTTCAAAAGAAACAATGATCATGAAAATCACTTCCATATTATCCTAAAGACTCTGAGAAGACAAGAATTATATGGGAAGATTAGCAATTGTGAATTCTGGTTTCAAGAGATTTCATTTCATGGCCATATTGTATCTAAAGATGGAATCTCTGTTGATCCTTCTAAGAAAAAGGAAATCCAAGAATGGCCATCACCTACGAGAATAACTGAGGTACGCATTTTTATTGGTTTAGCATGTTATTATCGATATTTCTTCCAGAATTTTGCCCGATTGGCTAACCCATTAACAATGCTCAAACGTAAGGGGATGAATTTTTTTGGAAAAAAGAGTGTGATGAATGTTTTGAAGATCCGAAGGTAAGATTAGTAAATGATCCTATATTGACTATACCATCGGGGAATGATGGTTTCGTTATTTGTAGTGATGCATCGAAAAAAGGACTTGGTTTTGTCCTTATGCAGAATGATAGGGTTATAACCTATGAATCACGACAGTTGAAAATTCATGAGAAAAACAATCATAATCATGATATCGAGTTAGCGGTTGTGATATTTGCTTTGAAGATATGGATACACTACCTCTATGGTGAAAAATGTGAGATTTATACTCATCACAAGAGTTCGAAGTATATTTTCTCACAAAAAACCTCAACATGAGGAAAAGGAGATGGCTTGAATTAATCAAGAATTATGATTGTACGATACACTACAACCCAAGGAAGGCAAATAAGGTGGAATATTCTTTGAGAAGAAATGATCCTGGAGTTTATATCAATATGATAATTTAAAGGGATCCAATTTTCATGGATCTAGTGAATATGGACATGGGAATAACTATTGAAGGTAAAACATCAGTTCTTTTTCAAATGGTTGCCAAACCATCTTTAATATAAAGGATTAAGAGTTCGCAGACCGATGATGAAGAATTTCAAAAGAAGATTAAAGCTATTAATGATGGGAGATTGAGTGAATTTGTGTATGTAGAAGGAATTTTTAAATATGGGAAGAGACTTTGTGTTCCCGATATAACTGATTTAAAAAGCGAATTGTTATATGATGGTCATAGTTCTAATTTATCTATACACCCTGGGAGAACCAAAATGTATAGAGATTTAAAGGAACATTTTTGGTTGGGAAACATGAAGAGGGATATTTCTGATTTTGTGTCAAGATGTATGGTTTATCAACAAGTGAAAGCTGGAAGGTAACAGCCTGGATGGGTCATGGAACCTCTTCCCATACCAGAGTGGAAATGGGACAATATCACTATGTAATTTGTCATGGGTCTACCAAATACTCCTAGAAGGAAAGATGAAATATGGGGTTTTGTTGATCATCTTACCATGTCAGCACATTTTCTTGCTATAAGGGACGATTTACCACTTGAATGTCTAGCAACACTATAAAATAATGAAGTTGTGAGACTTCTTGGAGAACACTTATTGATTGTTTCAGATCAAGATCCCTGTTTTACCTCGAGATTCTGGAAGAGTCTTCAGAAGGCCTTGGATACTGAACATCATTTGAGCACTGCCCACCACCCTCAAACAGATGGACTATCAGAACGAACTATTCAAACCTTATAAGACATGTTGAGATCTTGATCACATGACATTTACGGTATGTGAGATCAATATTTACGGCTGGTATAATTTTCCTATAACAATAGCTTCCATTCAAGTATTCGGATGGCACCATATGAAGCGTTATATGGAAAGAGATGCCGCACACAAACCTGATGGGATGATGATGGCGAAGGAAAACTTGAAATCCTAGAACCGGTGGAGGAAATTATGGAAAAGGTGAAGGTAATCCAAAACCACATTAAAGCTGTTCAAAGTAGGCAGTAGAGGTATGCTGACAACCGGAGAAAGGATTTGGAATTTCAGGTGGGAGATCTTGTTTTCAGGAAAGTATATCCATGGATGGGAGTTATAAGTTTTGGAAAGAAAGGTAAATTGAGTCTTAGGTACATCGGTCGTTTCGAAATTCTAGAACGAATTGGGGTTGTAGCTTACCGTTTGGCTACAACGCCAAATCTCTCCAAAGTTCACGATGTGTTCCACATATCACTGTTGAGAAAATACATGCCTTACCCAATGCATGTACTCCTCTATGACAAATTAGAACTGGAACCCGATCTGTATTATTGGGAAGAGCCCATCAGGATTCTCGATACAAGAGAAAAAGTGATGAGAAACCAGATGAATTGTCTGGTATAAGATCTATAGAGAAACCATAAGATGGAAGCGGCATCATGGGATCCCAAGGAACTTATGATGAAGAACTACCCGAGTCTTTTAATGCAATAATATTCGTGAAATTTAGAGGATGAAATTATTTGAAGGAGGGTAGAATGTAGCACCCCAAGCTTCCATGGTATGCTTCTCTTTAAATATTACGGCAGCGTGTGTTGTACGCAACTTCGAGTTCAAACACACACCACAACCAATCAAACTAGCTGTTATGAATAGTAATTCCTACTTTTTAAAATTCTATAAATTCTATCTCTCAAAATTGACTTCATTTTTGGTTTTGAAATATCGAAATTATCCTAGGGTAAAATTTTGGAACTTTTTGGATAACAATTATATTTTGACGAATAGTGAAAATTACTAAATTTTAATTGAAAACAACTTTTTTAATAAAAATAATTAATAGTGATAAATAATGAATTTATATGGTTTTAAAGTATATTTAGAATATATCTTTACCATTTAATACAATTTTGGTCATTGGACATAATTGTAAAATTAAACCGGACACGAACAAGTGTCAATATTTTGGTAGTTATTATATTTTAAAACACACTTTATGTTTTAAGAACGGGAATTAATTTTAAATTAATTTATACCACATCTATGTGTTGAATTTGGAAAAATTGATTCCATATTTGGAATCAGGATTTCCAAATTGTGTAAATAAGTAACTTTTATTTTTAGACATTTTGAATAATTACTTCGGTAAATATTTTATTTACCATGGTTAAAGGGTAAATCGGGTAAATAAGGGTAAACAAATAATAATATAATAATAATAAATTACCCTAAAACGTGTCTTAAACTTATTGGCTGATACATGTCCGACCATGGTCATCTTTCGGTCGATTTGGGGACCACATGGAGCCACATGTAAGTGATAATGACACTTTATATTAATTAAGTTTAAATAAATACAAAAAATGACATAAGCATATATCTTTTAGAAAAACAATTTTTACATTGGGTTATAAATGTTGGATTTTAGACTATAAATATAAATATAAAACTATTTCCTACATAATTATTTTTTACTTATAATTTATAGAAATTTAATAACTAATATTATATATGACACAATAATGATGAAGTATTTTCCTAATTAATGAAAGAATCAAATAATTGGTATTAAAAATGTTAAAATTTATATAATTTGAAAGTGTTGATGATATCAATGACTTTTATTGCTCAATATGACCTTATAGGATTTCTTAAAAGAAATTTTTTCTAATTAATAATGTTGTTAAGTCTTAAAAAAAATCAATTATTGAATAGTGTCAAAATTGACATAGAAGAGTTTTTAAAACAAATATTATATTACTAATTTATATTCAATTCATAAAAATCTAAGTATCATCCAAGAGACTTATATCATGATAGGTGTATCATTAATGGACCACTTGGGGGTCTCTTTGAGGTATGTAGTTTGTTTATTAACTATATAATATAAAAATAAAATGTGACATGGTAAATGTTAAACTAATTAACTAATAGTTAAAACTATAAGATAAGGTTAATATAGTGAACCAAACCTATATATAAGCTATTTTCTGGGTGGTTTTCGACCTATACCCACCTTAACCTTTAAATAATCCACTTTGGATTCATTAGAAACCTAATATTAATTTATTATAAAATAATATTTCTAGCTTTTCGAAAGGTGCCCCTCACCCCTCTTATAAAAGGGAACTCACCGTTCTCACCATTTCAGAAATTCAAAGACTTTTAGTTCTGCCAAAACCTACCCAAATACTCTCTATACATCCCTCACTTCAAACTAGAGGACATAGTTTTATCTGAAATCCATCTTAAGGAGCCATTTTGATCAAATCAAAAGGAAGAACCCGAAGAAGAGGTAATGTTTTCACCACCCTCATTCAAGATACGTTCTTCTTCTACTTCTTATTTCATTGTTATTCCAATTCTAAAATAATAACTCCAGTATCTTATATATATTTTTATTTTATTGTAAAAATGATACAACCATATTCAGTATTCTATCCATCATTTGAATGACATATCACCATACGTGCGTACGTACGGCTTACCGTCTCCACATCGTGGTGTAATTGTTATTCAATAAATTATCATTTGGATGGGTATAATAACGATTTGTAATTCATCAATATAATAAATATAACATGATAATTATTCTTTATATATGATATACCATCCAATTATATATTATTTCAATATCAAAAGAATGATATTGTCGCTCGTGCATACATACGGACTACCGTCTCCACGAACGCGATGAGATTCATTCTACATCATATACATTCAAGTATAATTATCATTTTATGATTAAAAATAATGTTTAAGGAATTGATATTATTTTGGATATGAATAAGATACAATCTATCCATATCCAACACATCTTATGTAACTAAAATTATACGAGTAAGTTAACACCTGAAACAACGATAATGCTAATATATTTTTAACAAATCAATGTTAAAAGATCATATATGATATAATATTAATGAATATGATTCTTGTATAGTTTAATAACATTTATTTAACCATTATACAGGAGGTTAAAATACCCTCAACCAAGAAAAAGTACAAGGTAAGAGTTTATTTCACAGTCTCTTCCTTATCCAATGTTGTTTATATGTAATTATCTACTAGGATCACTTTATCATACACATCAATGTTTCATAAAAATGTATTTCAAAACATTCAAGATATTTTAATGAATATGGGTTGAAGTCATTTATACACTTGTTGGACTTTTTATAAGAGGTTTATAAAGGAATCTTTCCATCGTTTTCCAAACAATGTCCTTTTTAACCGTTTCGACAAAATTAATGTAAAAATTTATTTTTTTAACTTATACAGTGGGTGTGGCTATTTTCCACCATTATAAATTTTTTGAAGCATCCCTTACAATCTTAAAAGAATATTTTCAAATTAAATGTTTTATTTTATTATTTTGTGTTTTTTAAATGATTTCAAAAAAGAGATATTTTTATCAAATAATTTTGATTTCATCTATGTCAACATCCTTTAATGGATTTAAGATTATTTGATGTTTATTTATTATGACACAAAAAATCCACATTTTATTGGATGTTTTGTGATATGTTTAACTACAGATGTGTTAGTTTTATACCATTCATTGTTTATGGAGAATGTATTGACATTTCGTATGTTAGTTTTAATACAAATGTTTATGTTATGTTTAAACTTGTTCATATGAGGAATGCATTGGACTTAATAAGTGGAGGGTGGAGCCCGCTATAGCTCCTGGATGCATTGGTATGTCTCATGAGACAAAATAGTGTCTTGGAACAAGGATTTGAAAAAATCTTATTTGTAGTCTTGGCATGAGGCTTTGGATACATGGTTATGATAGTCTAAAATTATGTATTCTTTCGTTATGAAAGTGGTTATTGATATTTCATGTGATTATTCGACTAGTAGAATATCCATGTGAATAAGTAAATGGAATTATTTAATTTTATTTTTTCCATTTTATGCTGATGTTATTGTTTAAAAGGATTTGTTTTAGTTATACATTTATTTAAATGGTTATGCTTATTTATAAAAGTTTACACTATATTGTTATCCTTACTAGGAATTTACGCTCACCCCTTTCTATGTTTTATTCTTTCCAGGATGTGAAGAAGAAATTTAGGAATGAACTGTAGGGATAATATGAGGAGATATGAAGACAATATGTTGTTGTAGTAGTTTTTTACATTATGATGTAATGTAAACTTTATGAATATATCTAGTTATTCAAAGCATACTAAACTAATCGGTCTTTCAAAACATGCTCACTCTTGTGATCATGCCAATGTTATGAAATAATGCACCCACTCTGGGTAACTGGGGTTGGGGCATTATAGTTGGTATCATAGATGTTTAGTAAAAAACGTAGTATCTAGATTTAGATAAACTCTAATTATGAACAGAGACCTAAGATGGACTTTGATGATTAGTATAGAAAAACTTCATAGAATATTGGTATTGTAAAGAATTTGTGAGTTTTCTGAGCAATACATCCCTGTCTGGATACGAGCAGGTAGAGGCGGCTCTGGAACAGATGTACCTTGTGGTAAATCCCGAAAACACCACTTTGAGCTATACTCAAATGGGAACTAGTGCACGACAACGGGCCAATATTCACTCTTGGTTACAACACACCCATGGGATATTCTTAGGATATCTCTCATTTTCATTACAATGCATAATTAAGGGTTTATGAGTATATACGTCCTCAATGAAAACATTTTTATGATTATGGATTATATCCATAAATTGATAAATTTATGTTAAGTGTTTTATAAGTATTGAATTATGTATTTTGATTCATAAACTGGTCTAGTTTATTCCATTGTTTAGAAATGGAACATAGTGGAAGAAACAGAAACTGTATCAATTCACGGACTCCATTTAGGCATTTCCATCCTACGAAAGATAATTATAGTGGAGCTGGTGATGCAACTGGTGCTGATCAGCTAATCACCATACTCGGACAACTCACTCAGGTTATGAATAATAACCTTACCCGTATGGAGCACCCTGATCCGCAGCGTGGAGGATCAATGTTAGATCGCTTCATGAGGAAACAACCACCAAAGTTCAATGGGAGTAAAAATCCCTTAGTTGCTAAGAAATGGATAAATTCCCTAGAGAAAATATTTCAGTCTTTGGGGAGTAGTGAAAGGGAAAAAGTTATCTTGGCAGTTTTCCACCTCACTGGAGATGCTGATCAATGGTCATCATTGATTCAATACATGAAGGAATAAGATGAAGTATCAAATATGGAATGGAGGGAGTTCAAAGATCTATTTATTGAAAAATACTTTCCTCATGAAAATCGAGGAGATGTGGAATGACAATTTCTTTGACTTAGACAAAAGGAGGATGAGAATGTCGCAAAGTATGAGGATAACTTTACAAGGTTAGCATGGTTTGTTGGAGGTTATATATTTATCCAAAGAAGTAAGATTCATCATTTCTTTGATTGGATAAAACCATTTCTCCATAGAGAATTAGTCTCACAATCCTTCTCATCGTACAAATACATTGTCTCATGTGCTATCAAAGATGAAAATGAATTATCTACGTCTTCTGACTTTAAGGCCAAGAAAGAGAAGAAGATATCGGCTGATCAATCGGGGAATGGAAATATATGGAATAAGGGAAATGTTGAATATCCATCCTGTATTAAATGTGGGAAGAAACACCTCGGTACATGCATTAAATGAATGGGAGTCTGTTACAAGTGTGGCGAAAATGGCCACCTAGCTCGTGATTGCAAGGGGAAGAAGGAAGCTACCGATGTCCAATTCTATAATTGTAGGGAGATGGGAAATTAAGAAAATGAATGTCCTAAGCATCATGGGATCCTACCTCAGAGATGGGCAAGGGATCAAGGCCAAGATTATGCTATCACTACTACGGAGGTAGAAGCTCTGAAAGACGTAGTGGAAGGTAATTTAATAGTTTCATCAAGTTTAAAAAATGCATTTTTTTTATTTTGGATCATTGCATTGATTCATATCTTTCTCGATTTCCTATGAAAATTAGATATTTCCAATTTGATTTAACGGGGTATTTTTTGCAGTTAAAAATCCTAAGGGAAGTATAGTTGCAACAATGTTTTGTGAATCAGTTCCCATTAGAGAACATAAGTGTTCTTTATCCACTGATCTCATCGTCATACCTATAGTTGTGTTTGATATAATCCTCGGTACGGATTAGCTTTCGGAAAATGATGCAAATATTTATTGTAAGAAGGAGGTGGTTACAATTTTTGGTGATGATGATAAAGAACACCTGATCTTTAGAGAAGAATCGTCACCACCTAATTCTTATCTATATCCACCCCCAGTTGCTCAACTATATTCAATTATTTGGGAGGAAGAGAATTAAATGCCTTTGGGTGAGGGAAGGAATGTTCAAATAGAGGATGTAACTATTGTGAAAGAATTGTAGATGTGTTTCTAGACGATTTACCAGGACATCCTCTAGAACAAAAATTTTATTTTTCCATTTATTTAATTCATGGATCATGGAATATATTGAAGATCCCTTATATAATGGTCGTTGTAGAATTAGTTGAACCAAAGAAACAACTAGAGGAATTGAGTAATAATGGATTTAATCTCCCTCATGTTTCTCCATGGGGAGACCCTGTTCTTTTTGTTAAAAAGAATGATGGATCCATGAGGTTATGTATCGACTAGAGGGAGATCATTGATATAAAAATAAAGAACATGTATCCCCTACCTCGCATTGATGATTTATTTGACCAACTGCATGTGGCTCAATACTTTTCAATGATTGACCTTCGATCTAGATACCATCAGTTCTGTGTGAAGAAGGAAGGCATTCCGAAGACAACATTTCGAACAAGTTATGGGCATTACGAGATTAGGGTAATGCCTTTTGGGTTGACTAATTCACCCTCTGTATTCATGGATCTAATGAATAGTGTTTTCAAGGAATATCTCAATAATTTTTTGGTGGTATTTTTTGATGATATCAATGTATACTCCAAAATCTACGAATATCTTGAAAATTACTTGCAAATTATCCTGACGCCTCTGAGAAGACATGAATTATATGGGAAGTTTATCTAGTGTGAATTCTGGCATCATGAGATTTATTTTCATGGACATATTGTCTATAAATATGGAATCTCTGTTGAACCATCTATGACCAAAGCAATCCAAGAATGGCCATCACCTATGAGTATAAATGTCGTACGCAGATATATTGGTTTAGCAGGTTATTATCGACGTTTTGTCCAGAATTTTGCCCGATTTGCTATCCCATTAACAATGCTCACACGTAAGGGGGTTAAATTTGTTTGGAAAAAAGAGTGTGAAGAATGTTTTGAAGAACTAAAGATAATATTAGTCAATGATCATATTTTGACTCTAGCATTTGGGAATGATGGGTTTGTTATATATAGTGATGCATCGAAAAAAACGACTTGGTTGTGTCCTTATGCAGAATGATAGGGTTATTGCCTTAGAATCAAGACAATCGGAAATTCATTAGAAAAACTATCCTACTCATGATCTCGAGTTAGCAGCTGTGATCTTTTCTTTTATGATATGGAGACACTACCTCTATGGTGAAAAATGTGATATTTATACTGATCACAAGAGTTTGAAGTATATTTTCTCTCAAAAATAACTCATCATTTAGAAAAAGTTATGGCTTGAATTTCTCAAGTATTATCATTGTACGATACACTACCACCCAGGGAAGGAAAATAAGGTGGAATATGCTTTGAGTAGAAAAGATCATGGAGTTTTGAATAATATGAGAATTGAAAGGGATCCAATTTTCATGGATCTAGTGAAGATGGACATGAGAATTACCCTGGAAGGTGAAATATCCGTGCTTTTTCCAATGGCTGCCAAACCATCATTACTATAAAGGATTAAGATTTATCATACAGATGATGAAGAATTTCAAAATAATATTAATGCTGTGAATGATTGGAGATTGAGAGACTTTGTGTATGAAGAATGAATTTTGAAATTCGTGAAGAAAATTTGTGTTCCCGATATACATGATTTAAAAAGGGATTTTTTAGATGATTCTCATAGTTACAATTTCTCTATACACCCTAGGAGAACCAAAATGTATAGATATTTAAAGGAACATTTTGGGTGAGACAACATGAAGAGAGATATTGCTGATTTTTTGTCAAGATGTATGGTTTGTCTACAAGTGAAAGCTGTAAGGCAACAGCCTGGAGGAGCCATGAAACCTCTTCCCATACCAGAGTGGAAATGAGATAATATCTCTATGAATTTTGTAATGGGACTACCAGAGACTCTTAGAAGGAATGATGCAATATGGGTTGTTGTTGATCGTCTTACCATGTCAGCACATTTTCTTGCTATAAGGGAAGATTTACCACTTGAACGTCTAGAAAGACTATATATTAATGATGTTGTGAGACTTCATGGAGTACCCCTATCGATTGTTTCGTATCGAGATCCCCATTTTACCTCCAGATTCTAGAAGAGTTTTCAGAAGGCCTTGGATAATGAACTTAATTTGAGCCCTGCTTACCACCCTCAAACAGATGGACAATAAGAACAGACTATTGAAACCTTATAATACACGTTGAGATCATGATCAAATGACTTCCAGGGTATGTGGGATCAATATTTACCTCTGGTAGTATTTTCCTATAACAATAGCTTTCATTCAAGTATTCGGATGGCACCGAATGAAGCATTATTCAAAAAGAGATGTCACACACCTACCTGTTGGGATGACGTTGGAGAAAGAAACCTTGTAGGCCCAGAACTGGTGGAGGAAACAATGGAAAAGGTGAAGGCAATCCAAAACCACATCGAAGCTGCTCAAAGTAGGAAGAAGAGCTATTCTGAAAACCGAAGAAAGGATTTGGAATTTTAGGTGGGAGATCATGTTTTCTTGAAGGTATCTCCATGGAAGGGAGTTATACGTTTTGTAAAGAAAGGTAAATTGAGTCCCATGTACATCGGTCCATTCGAAATTCTAGAATGGATTGGTGCTGTAGCTTACAGTTTGGAAAGGCCGGAAAATCTCTACAAAGTTTACGATGTGTTCTACATATCACTATTGAGAAAATACATGCCTGTCCCAACACATGTACTCAACTATGAGGAATTATAAGTGGAACACGATTTGTCTTATTTCGAAGAGCCCGTCAGGATTTTTGATACAAGAGAATAAGTGCTGAGAAATCGAACAACTCGTCTGGTAAACGTTCTTTGGAGAAACCATAAGATGGAAGAGGCAACGTGTGAACCCGAGGAACTTATGATGAAGAACCACCCAACTCTTTTTATGCAATAATATTCTTGAAATTTCGAGGATAAAATAATTTTATGGTGGGGAGAATGTAACACCCCAAGCATCAACAGTACACTTCTCTTTGAATAAATCAATAGTGTGTGTTGTACGCAACTTCGAGTTCTAACAAACACCACAACCAATAAAACAAGCCATTATGAATAATAATACCCACTTTATGATATTTAATAAATGTTATCTCTCAAAATTGACTTCATTATTTGATTTGGAATATCTAAATTATCCTCGGGTAAAATTTTGGAACTTTTCAGATAACATTTATATTTTGATTTATAGGGAAAATTATAAAATTTAATTAAAAACACATTTTTAATAAAAATTATTAATAGTGATAAATTATGTATTTGAGTGGTTTTAAAGTATATTTAGAATATATTTTTTCCATTTAAAAAATTTTGGTCATTGGACATAATTTCACAATTAAACCAGATATGAAGAAATGTCAATCTTTTGATAGTTATTATCTCTTAAAAACTCTCTTTTTGTTTTAACAATGAGAATTAATTTTAAATTAATTTCATCCAATTATGTGTTTTGAATTTGAAAAAATTGATTCTATATTAGGAATTAGGATATAAATTTTTTTTAAATAGGTATCATTTATGTTTAGAAATTTTGAATAATTACATCGGTAAATATTTTATTTAACCTTGTTAAAGGGTATGTCCAGTAAATAAAAGTAAAAAATAATATTATAATATTACTAAATTACCCCAAAACGTATACTAACCTTATTAGTTGATACATTTCCATCCATGATCATCTTTGGGTCGATTTTGGGAGCCCACAGGGCCACTTGTATGTGATAATGACACTTTATATTAATTATGTTTAAATAAATATAAAAATGACATAAGCATATATCTTTTAGAAAAATAATTTTTACATTGTGTTATATATGTTGTATTTTCATCTATAAATATTAATTAGAAAGATAAAAATATTTCCTACATATTATTATTTTATTTATAATTTTTATAAATTTAATAATTAATATTATTTTTGACACATTAATGATGTAGTATTTTCCTTATTAAGAAAAGAATCAAATAATTGGTTTTATAAATGATAAAATTAATATAATTTGAATGTTTTGATGTTATACATGAATTTTATTTCTTATTATGACATTATATGATTGATTAAATGAAATTGGTTTGAATTAATAATGTTTTTATGAATTTAACAAAAATCAATTATTGAATAGTGTCAAAATTTACATAAAATAGCTTTTAAAACAAATATTAAATTATTAATTTATATTAAATTCCTAAAAATATATGGTTCATCCAAGAGACTTATATCATGATAGGTGTATCATTAATGGACCACTTTGGGGACACTAGTGGTATATATTACGTTTATTAACTATATTATATAAAAATACAAAGTGACATGGTAAATGTTAAACTTATTAACTAAGATTTAAAACTAAAAGATAAAGTTTATAAAGTTACCCACACCTGTATAAAACCTATTTTTGAGTGGTTTTATACCTATACCAACATTAAATTTTAACTAATCAACTTTGGATCCATTATAAACCGAATATGAATTTATTATAAAATAATATTTCTATCTTTTCCAAAGGCGCCCCGCACACCTCATATAAAAGGGCATTCCCACTTCTCACTAATTAACACATTAAAAGCCTTTTAGCTCAGCCAAACCCAAATAAAATACTATATAAACTTCCCTTAATTGAATCTATAGGCCTTAGTTTGATCAGAATGCTAATCTATGGAGCCCTTTTGTTTAAATCAAATGGAAGTACCCGAAGAAGAGGTAATGTTTTCACCACCCTATTTCAAGTTCCTTTCTTCTTCAACATATTATTTCTTTGTTATTCCCATTCTAAAATAATCACTCTAGTATATTATATGTACTATGATGTTATTATAAATATGGTACAATCATATTCATTATTTTATCCATCTTTTGAATGACATGTCACAATACGTGTGTACGTACGGCTTACTGTCTCCACGTCGTGGTGTAATTGTTATTCAATAAATTATCATTTGGATGGTTATAATAATGATGTGTAATTCAAGTAAATAATAAATATAATATGATAATGATTATATATATATATTATATACCATCTGATTATATATTATTCTAATATCAAAAGAATTATATTGTCATTCGTGCATACATACAGACTACCGTCTCCACGGACGCGATGAGATTCATTCTCCATCGTACCATTCAAGTATAATTATCATTTTATGATTAAAAATAATGTTTAAGGACTTGATATCATTCTGGATATGAATAAGATAAATCCTATCCATAACAAACACGTCTTATGTAACAAAACATATACGAGTAAGTTAACACCTGAAACAACGATAATACTAATATATTATTAACAAATCAATGTTAAAAGATTATATATGATATCATATTAATGTATATTATTTTTGTATAATTTAATTACAATTATTTCACCATTATATAGGTGGTTAACCTACCCTCAACCAAGGAAAAATACAAGTTAAGGGTTTTTTCACAATCTCTTCATTATCTATGGTGTTTATACGTAATTATCTACTAGGACCACTTTATCATCCACATCCATGTTTCTTAAAAATGTATTTAAAACAATTCATGATATTTTATAGAATATGGGTTAAATTCATTTATACCATTTTTTGAATTTTTATAAGTGGTTTATAATGTAATCGTTCCGTCGTATTCCAAACAAGGTCCATCTTAACCTTTTCGACAGAATTAAGGTAAGAATGTCTTTTTTTAACTTATACAGCATGTGCGGCTATTTTCTGGCATTATTAAATCCTCGAAGATTCCCTTACACGATTATAAGAATAATTTAAAATTAAAATTTTATTTTATTATAATGTGACTTTTAAATGATTTCAAAAAAGAGATATTTCTATCAAATAGTTTTGATTTCATCTATGTCACCATCCATTAATGGATTTGAAGTTTATTTGATGTTTAATTATTATGATACAAAAATTCCATATTTTATTGAAGGTTTTGTGATATGTTTTACTGTGGATGTATTATTTTTATACCATTCATGTTTTATGGAGAAACTATTGACATTTTGTTTGCTAGTTTTAATATGAATGTTTATGTTATGTTTAAACCTGTTCATATGTGGAATGCATTGGACTTAATAAGTGATGGGTGGAGCCCTCTATTGCTCCTCGATGCATCGGTAGGTCTCATGAGACAAACTAGTGTCTTTGCACGAGGCCTTAACAAAATCTTATTTGTAATCTTTGCATGAGGCCTTTGTTACATTGTTATGATAGTCTGGAATTTTGCATTTTATCATTATGAAAGTGGTTATTGATTTTTCATGTGATTATTTGATGTGTAGAGTATCCATGTGAACAAGTAAATTGCATTATTTGATTTTATTTTTTCCATTTTATGCTGATGTTCAAGTTTAAAAGGCTTTTGTTTTAGTTATACATTTCCTTAAATGTTTATGCTTATTTATAAAAGTTTCTGCTATATTTTTATCCTTAATGGGCATTTAAGCTCACCTCTTTCTATGTTTTATTTTTCCCAGGATGTGAAGGAGTAATATATGAATGAACTGCTAGGATAATATGAGGGGATATGAAGACAATATGTTGTTATAGTAGTTTTTCACTTTATGATGTAATGTAATCATTATGAATGTATCTAGTTATTCCAATGCTACTAAACTAGTCATTCATTCAAGACATGATCACTCTTGTGATCATTCCAATCTTATATAATAATTCACCGACTCTGGGTAAATGGGGTTAGGGCGTTACAATATTTCTAGGTGCAAATATATATAATAATATAGTTATTGATATGATTTTAGAATCTTTCGTGACATTTATGTTGCAAAATTTTCTTCTTTGGAAGATATATAACCAGAAACCTTATCTCTAGATGATATTCATATAATATTCATTACTTATGAAATAATAATGGAGAATACTATGAGAAGAAAAATATAAATTTGATAGAGAAATTTCTTTAAAGGCTATCAGAGAAAATTCAAGGAATATTCTTACTAATGATGAATCTAGTGAATCAGATTGTAAAAATGAGGTATTTATGAATTTTGGTGATATTTTATCGTTACATTAAAAAAATTAAAATTGGTATAGAGAAATCCAATGGGAAAAATCCATTAAAATATCTTGAATGTAGAGATATTGGAAATTTTGTAAAAAATTGATTTAAAAGAAAGAAATAAGAGGATAGTGATGAAGAAGAAATAATTCCAAGAAGATCATGGAAGAAATATTTAGAAAAAACAAAATCATATTCAACTGGTAAAGAAGGAAAATTATTCAAATCTGAAAAGATAAATTTCATATCTAAAGATCATGAATAATAAGGTAGTGATGCTAAATCTAAAAAATGTGTTGATTATTGAATAGTTTTATATAAATAGTGAATATTGAATAATTTATATGTATTAGTTATGCAGAATAGAAAATTTATATTGAATTTAATTTGAATGAAGAGATGCCAAAATGTATGGGAAAAATCAGATGGATTAATAATAAAAACAAAAATTTGGAAGTTGAGTTTTCCCACACACTAAATCAATAATTGTTTTTGATGAGAAGGTGAATCCCTATAAGAAATTAATTATCTAATAAAATGTCCCGAGGAAGAAAATAATCAAAATGAGAAACTACAAGTAAACCTGAATAAAGAACACGATGGGTTGGAATATGATCAACAAAACATATATAATTCTGAATTGAGGAATGAAAGTTACAAAATTTTTATCATTAATACTTTAGAAATTTATCATAATGAGAAGGATAAGAAGGCTCAAAAAATTTTAACTTTTAAGGGTGATAAGAAAGATGAAATTGTTTTTGAAAATAAGAATAATTGAAATGTTATGTTTGTAGACAAACCCCACAAATCTGGGAAACTAGAATTTAAAAAAAAAACTAAATCTATCAATTTTGAAATCATAATGTTTTTAAGAACATTTATTTCTAATAAATATGAAAATAAAATGATGATTCTTGTGGTAAACAAAATGTTTTGTGTCTCTTAAATGAATAAAAATATGGTTTCTAGGAAACATATTTACATTTCCTATCAGTGTGGAAGTTTCATAAGAAAATACTCTTTCAACTGATACAACTAGTATTTTTGTTTATTTAGACACATAACTAAAATGTTTTGGTTAACGCAACAAAATTTCCATTACTCCATTGATTATGATAGGAAATTTTTAAGGGGAAATTCAATTCACTCAAAAGATGAAATATGATAATGATGTTCGAAATAAATATGAGAAGGTTGGTGTGATGATTGAAATTAGATTCTAACCCTTGGAAACTATTTTTGAATGACATGAATGTCTCAAACACCTTGAATATGGTTGAATCTTATTTTTACCAGCACAATAAATGATTCTTAACAATTCTCAAAAGAAGAAAGTGAAGAAATAATATAAAGAAGATAAAACTCTAGTTGTAGAAACTACTTTGAAGGCTGCAAAATAATATCAACCATGGATTCTTGGTAGTGGGTGTTCTTCTCCTATGATAAGATATTTGAAATTATTGAATAATGTGAATGATTTTATGGAATTAAACTTAAAATTTGTCAATGATGAATCATTTTGAAACAAAAGTGTTGGATAATCCATCACTTTTAAATGAATGTTGAAATCCATGAAATAATTATATGTTAACGTGATGAAACATAATTTACTAAGTGTTTTATAATTTTTTGATTAGGGTAACAAGGTTGTATTCAAAAAATAACGATTCTTTTTGAATGGGGAATAATATAGAATAATATTTATTAGAGGCCAATGCACAAAAGTGTATTTAATTCAAGTAGATTAAGTACAAAAATATTGTTACTTGAGTATAGTGGAAGAGAATAAATTAAGGAATAAAATTTTGGGACATATGTGTCAAATAAATATGATAAATTTTTTAATGTGAGATTGTCTCTTGGACATTATAGATTTTCCTATAAGAAGATATTGGTGTTGATGTATTTCTTAGAAAGGAAATATTAATAATTTACAACATAAGATAGTTCATATTTGTTCAATACCAACCCTATAGTTTTTTCATTCATATATTTATGTTCCAATGAAAATAATCTAAAAATTCAGATACATACATCATTAATTTCATTGATTATTTTACACACCTTAGTTATGTTATGTATATGAAACATAATTTAGATGATTTGAAAATGTAAAATTTTTAAAATGAAAGATGAGATGGAATCTAAGTATTCGCTTAAGATGATGACAACTCGTAATGGTGTTAAATACTGATGTGAAACATTTAAATTTTATATTTTGAAGCAGTTAATTCTTCATGAGTACAGTTCCTCATATACTCGCCAACAAAATGGGGTTGTTGAATCAAATTACAAGAGTATGGTGGAAATGAAGATAACATTGTTACTTGGACATGGTATTTCTCATAACTATTGGATGAAATATAAGATTACTAATATTAATCTTACAAATCATTTTTCTATAGGACATGATTTCATATGACTCTGTAAAAATTATATTATGGTAAAAGACCCAATTTGAAACACATTAGAGTTTTTGAGAGTCTATGCATTATAAATAAGAAAGGTGGAAACTATGGAATGTTTGAATATAAATGAGAAGATGGAATATTTTTTTGGCTATGCTATGGAAGGAAGAGGATATATATTTTTCAACATAGAGTTAGGAATAATTTTTTATTCAATTGTTGTGAATGTAATTGAGAGGTCAGTGTAAGAAAGGTTTGTCTAGGTAGACAATGATGTTGACCAGGATAAAAAATGTTTTGAAAAAAATACTTATAAGGATACAGATAATGTAAATCATCCTTGAGAAGAATCAGAATCATTTGTTTCAAATGACGATGAAGATACATGAAAATATCATTCTAGGATTAGGAAATATGTGTAATCTTTAATATTATTCATGATCAGCATCAGAAGGTTTAAACAAGAAGATCAAAAAAATCTATTTCAAAAACTCCATTGTATTCAAAATTTTATCCAAATGTTTTTATAGTACATTTTGAGTATTTGGAATGGTTTTAGGCCATGAATGAAGAATTAGATCAGATTTGAAATACTGATACATGGGAATTCATACATAAGACAACAAAACACATTACTGGAACAATGTGGATCTTTAGAAACAAGAGGAATGAATAATGTGAAGTGATAAGAAACAAAGAAAGAGTAGTGTGAAAATGGTATTTACAAATTGATGGTATTTAATTTGATAGAACCATTACCATGGTGGAAAGATTATAAAAAATAATAATTTTTCTTGTTACTCTCGCAAAAGTGAGGCTACAAGATCTTTAAAATGGATATTAAATCCAAATTCTTGAATGGTGATCTTGATGTGGTGGTTTACATTGAACAACTATATGGGTATGTTACTCAGAAGGATGAATTTTATGTACGCAGATTGAGGAATTCATTTTATGGGATAAAACATGCTCTTAGAGCATGTTATTTTAAATTGTATACTTTCATAGAGAATATGAGTTTTAAAATGAAATGATTTTATTGAAATCATTATGTTAGAAAAATTCAAGAGTATTCCCTCATCATAATTCATTATTTTGATGACATTATCTTTCATGAGAATGATAAAGTTTGTTTTGAAATATTTTCTGATGATATGAAAAATGTTTTTGAAATATCGTTGAAATGATAAATGAAATAATTTCATAGGTTAAAAATTATAAAAAGAAATAAATAAATATTCCATTCCCAATAAAATTATGCAAAGGATCCTCATAATGAGTATATTATGGGAAATTGAAAACAAATTTACACACTGATTTATGTGGTAACAATTTTTATTAAATATGGATTTGGGAAATAAGTTGATAAGAATGAATTTTGGAAACTAATTGTATGATTTTTTTATTTAACTACCTCAAGACCCGACATTGTTTTTACTTTTACCTAATGTGAAAGATTTTTTATTTCTCCAAAATAATCACATTTAATGTCTAGAAAAGGAATTATTATATTCCTCAATGTAACAACAAATTTAATAATTAGGTATGATAGATAAGAATGTTTTTATATTTTTAGGTATTTAGAAAATGATTGGGTATGAAATATTGATGAAAAAATATCCATATCAAGTGGACTATTCATTCAAGGAAAGAAATGTTTGAGTTGAAATTCAAATAATCAAAATTCAGTAACAATATGTAAAATAGAATATATGTATGATACTTCCACTAAATCTACTACACAACTTATTTGGATGAAAAATAAATTAAAATATATACTAATTCATGTAAAGTTACCTTAGCTTTTCGATTGTCATAATCAATATCTCTAGTAATCTCGATCAATAGTATCATTCAATAAATATTGATATCAAATATAATTTCATCAAATAACATGTGGATAAAAATTAATTTGAAACTAGAATATGTTCATACATTAGAAAAAGATGCTGAAATTTTCACAAAACCATTACCAAATGAAATTATTTCAAAATTTCTGATGACAATGGGTTTCTACCTATTTTACAACAATGTTAAGGTAAGTGTTTATTTTATATATATCAACATACATTTAGATAGTGTTATCAAGGGGGAAAATTAAATTGTTTCATAAATCTATAATTAAATATATGTAAAAAGGAGGAGTTATGGGTATGCTACGAATTTAGACTTTTATTGTGTATGAACTATTCTAAATTTTTCATGGAGTGGATTCAAGAAAAAAATTGTAATTAATTCTAGAAAAGTTGAATAATATAATATAGAAATGAGGAAAAGATGATAAATTTTTCATAATCACATCATTTGGATAACATGGCTTTGTTGTCAATAATTCTTGTTTCCTACAATGATTTTTCTCAATTAATTATTTATAAGAAATCCATTTCATGAGAATAAAATGTTTAGTGATTTATGAAACGTGGTTGATAGAAATATCCAATGTGGGAGATGGTTAGAACCAAATTGATGATGAAGGTGATCATATTTAGGTATTTTATTTTGTTCTCAAGAATGTTTTTGATAAAAGAAAAATCACCTCACTTTGAATTTTTTGAAAATCATATTGACCTTCATATTCAAGACAATCAGAATTACAATGATTGAAAAGTTCCATTGTATTATGGAGAATCTAGTTGAAGAAATGTTCATCAGATTCACTGTGCATTTTGATTGAATGATTTGAACAAAATTTGGGAATTTGATTCTGTATGACTATGATAAAGACATGATGATGATTTGTTGATATTAAAGTTCTCATAAATCATGAGTGTCTGGAAGACTTTTGATACATGATTGAGGAACGAAAGGAGGTGAAAGATATTTTTTCAATCATATTCTGATTTATCAGATCTTGATAGAGAAAACAAAGTTTATCATGATCACATTCAGCCAAATTGTAATTAGTAGGATTGTATTCTGGACAATCATATTCATGAAAAATTGGAAGAGAAATCTAGGTTATATAAAGGATGGTATATTATAATACATTCCATTAGAAGATAGATGATAATAAAACTGGTCATCAATGATTTCAATGTCCAGAAGGAAGTCACGATACAAGCTGATGTTTGTGAATGAATAAAATTGGATAAGTCAATGCATTCCAATCTGAATTTGATTTTAAAGGTTCCATGAATTCATAAAATGTGATCAGACATGAAATGTTACCATAATAAGAATTATTTGGAACCAATGATTATATATAAAATAAAAGAATGTAGTAACCAATACCAAAAGTAATTTCATATTCTGATAAAAAATGTTGTCAACCATTTAAAATGGGTTGAATTACATTGTTAATCATTCATGTGGAACTAGAGAATAGCTAAAGGAAATAGTTTTATATTTGGGTGAGGGGAATCTAGAATTTCAAAGGATATGTCTCGTATTTCAAGTGGGTTAAGAGAATAGATGAAGAAGAATTTATTGTTTTATATTTATATTAAACATAACGAGAAAGATCTTAATGTAAATAGGAATTGGAATTGTACTTGAGTATGTGTAGGATATTGATGAAAGTATTTTAAAAGAAGTCTTCATATTTATCATTCAGAATGACAATTCAGATTTCCAAAATCATTCAATAGTGAATTTCTAGAAAATATATGAAGTTTGAAGAAGATTTTAGATAATTCTAGAAGCATTGAAGTTGTCATAAATAAAACAAAAATGAAGAGAAATTGAGATTTTTGGTAATTTGGGTGACTAGGAAATTTTGGTGATTCGCACCAAAACCATTTTTGGGTTTCATAAAAAATGGGATAAGTACATAAAACATATAAAGGACTGACTTAGATGTATTATTCTTGTAAAGAGAGAGAAACTCTGAATTTATAGAGAGAAAATAAATGTTCTGTATTAAGACATTTTTAAAGAAAATTTGATGGAGAGAAGTGAAAGGATAAGAGGAAATATTTCAACATTGTTCATGTGATCATTGTATTCAGTGGATCTCCATATTTGGTTGTTAATCATTGTCTTCTTGTAATTATATTTAGCCAGTTATAATATTGGGATATATAATCAGATCAGGATTTCTATATTGGGATTTGCAGACTGTGGGAGAATGAGTTTTGAATTCTCTCAGTTTCATTCTCTCTGAGGTATATTCATCGTATTGGGTAATTGTTTTAGAGGAATCGAACAATGTTAATCTAATTTAGAGAATCATAATGGGAAATAGGATTTTAATTCCATATCAAATTCTTTTAATTCATACCATCTTCTGGGTAAGAAATTGAATTTTTTTTTCAGAATACATTTGAGGAAGTTAAAAATAATCACATGTAACATGATTTGTTACAAAAATATTAGTTTTCCCAAAATGTGATAAAAGGGTGCAGACACGCTATTTGATTTTTTTTCAGAGTTCTACATGATTAAAAGGGTATATCCTTCTTGTTTATTCCACAAAAAGGATTGTGTCTAGTGGATTGTGCGGTATTAGATCCTCTCCAAACTATACCAAGCACGTTGCTGTTATTATTGAATAGTGAAACATGTAAACACATTTGTTCATGTGGATGTGTGTTTTAATTATTTAAAGCCTAAAATTGAATCATTATTAGGAGGATAATGTTGTTTCAATGAAACATAAAATAAAAAAGTATCATGGATTCACCCCCACCCTCTATCAGTGAACAATTATCCTGACTAGGTAATTTCATAGATGTTCTCTGGTCAATGATTATATCAGGGGAGTTGTCTCAAGAAAGACAAGGAACCAACAACCCAGTCCTATATGATTCATGTACCATTATTTCCCTATGACCAGTGTCCTAATGTACTAATTAAAAAATCGTGTTATCAGAGTCTTAGTGAATGGATACATTAGCCTCCACACCCACACAATAACCTCTATCCAGAGGTCCAAACTTGAAACAACCTGACATTATTTTTATGCAACCCAAACTGGGATCACAACACTGTTGTACCAAAGTGGAACCCTATATGATACCAATCTATGATGACCTAAACCAATTGTTTCGGGTACATAAATACCCATGACTACCTCCAACGAACATTGGTATGGAGACTATCATCAAGTATGAATATCAAAGAGAAATGAGTCCTTTTACTATGTACATGTATGCATGCATAGATATAAAAAGATAAAAAATGCATGAATACATCTATCCCAAACAATAGTAAAATTTAATTAATAAATGTGTAAAAGTGAAAAACAAATTCTTTCTAAAAAATATAAAATCTCCCAACCTACTTAGAATGAGAGGATTAATGTCAAATTCAACTATATGAATGCTCCTCAACCTAGCTTTAGTAAACACCATGGTATGTCTAGCTCACTAACCTCAACCTTTCTTGTGTCCTTCACAGACTCTTTCAAAAGTCCTGTGGTTTGTACAAGTAACAACATATGTTGGAAAGGCCCAATCAGGTGTGAGTATAATGATACTCAATAGGCACACCAAAACACCAAATGAAATGAGAGAAACAAAAAAGAATAATTCCATTTGACCTATAAATAGTGAACCCAATTGAGAGAGAAACTCCATCATGAACCATCCATGGCTCTACCTGACTAGTCATATCAATATACATGGGATATCAAACATGACATGTGAATATTCCTCCAGGACTCCTAGAATCACCCATATATACATGTCTCAGACTCCAATTCTAATGATTTCCCAACCTCATAGCCAATTAAAGTATATTACTCTAGGCTCTTGAGGTATCATAAAACTAGGAGAACACACTCCATGAGATCTACTATCTCAGATAAAACTCGTCCAAGAGATACAATCCATATGGAACAACTATAACATTCCAGATGGAACATCCAAGGGAACTCCCTCCTTCTAGAACATCCTAATAAGTAAAACTCAAGTGCCCAGAATTATAGTTCCTATTATAACTAACATGTTCCCTTGAAAAGGTTGTAAGAACCAAAGTGGAGAGGCATTACCCTAACCACTAAATGGAGTTGAAGGAGAACTACTCTAAACTATTAACTGTGTGCAACCTCTATAATGAGAGAGGATGGAGGGACTCATACCTCACAACATCCCTATAGTCTAGGGAGTTCAATCTCTTAACCATCCTGTGAAACATGTTGTCCTTTTATATGGAGTTTCCCATGCCTTAATCCATCAAGGTATATCTAACTCCTAATAAAATATAACATGTATGTAATGTATTGGACTAGTCCTTGTAGTTTTATTCAAATCCAAGGGAATTCCAACTCTAATAGGGGACATGGTCCCTACTGTCACACAAATATGGTGTTATACTGCTCTATATAAGAGGACCCATACCCTAGTATGATAAATGTGTACCACTAAATGAATAGAGTACCCACACTTTAGTATAAAAATGTAGTACAACCCCATAAATAGATGACCTGATCTCTGGAACAATAGGGGAGTTCCACTCTATGGCTAGTGGACATGCACTCTTAGACAGCAGGGGTGTACCACTCTACCTAAATGATCTCTATGGGGGACCCACACCCTAACTCAGTGGGGGAGTACCAACCCCAGGCAAGAGGAACAACTCCCTTGTATGATAAGGGAGTATGAACTCTACTAGAACAACTTGTATGAATTACCTACACCTTAGGAAAATAGGGTATTTCAGACTCTAAGGATAGAGGACACACATCCTAACCTGATAGGGGAGTATCTACTCTACCTATATGTCACTTGTAATGAACTAGGATAGATATCAATGAAATTCCATTATTATAATTACTTCATGTAGTATACTAATTTAATATAATATTAAGAAAACAATAAAAACATTATAAATGAATAATCAATGAAATAAAATGCATTTCTAGAAGTTAATGTTCACAATCCAAAGTAATAGTAACATGAACATTGAATTAATAACATGACCCTTAGGAATATTAAACCCTATAATTGTATAGTAACCTCACCAATGAATGTAAAAATAAAATTTATCCGTATTATAATGGATGAAATGATATAATTATATAATAGTATAAGAAAATAATTTTTTTAAAATTTATTAACTAATTGTTGGTATTTATGAATGTAATAAATATTTATTTACAATTTTATGACTTATTTAATAATATAAAAGTAAATTTTTTTCATTAAAAGCATTCTTAAATTATTATTTTTTAATATTGTGATTATTTGATAATTTGTATGACCTTAGTTATTTTTTCAATGTGATATAAAAGTAGTAATAATTTAAATGTCTGTATTATCCAATAAAATGATGATTTTAATTAAATTTATAATTTATTAAATTTATATAATTATTCTTAAATAGTGGATTTTATTTTTGGATTTTAAAAATCTAATATTGTTCGTGTGAATTTATGGTATTTCTGTAAAATAATTTATTTTTTTGTTAATACTGAAATATGGTAATTTATGGTGAAAGTAAATAAATAAATTTTTGAGTCATGCATGATTCATGGATGTTGAAATTGATAATTTTTTCAAATTCAATTTCACTAATTAATGTATATAGTCTAATGATTCTTCACTATTTCTTTTCATGAAAAATTTATTAATATATTGATTATAATAATGAGAAAACAGCAACTCTCCTCCTCTATAAATACCACCACTCACCATCTCTTCTCCTCACACCTGTGATGCTTTGAGCCTTGTCCAAATTAAGAAAAAATATCATCCCAATAACCTCTACACATATAGGTCATTTTCACTTACTGAAAAATCGAAATCAATCCCCTAACTAGGGCCTTAAGAAGAAGGAATCAAGATGAAAAACCCCCTTCCTTTACTTTTAATTTCATTTCATATTCCATTGTTTTAATTTTCTCTCCTCACTTATCCCCATAAAAGTCGAATGACAACTATAGTACCATTAATAAACTAATTTTTTTATGATAATGGAATACTTTTTCATCTTCTTTCTTACCCCCTACTTTTATACTAAAAATTAAAACATTATATGGGATGTGTTAATTATTACATTCGTGGATGAAAAAATATTCAATTTCCATTACAATGATCAATGCTGGGAATGAAAATATTTTTACAATTGAAAAAGATTATAAAATATGTATTATATATTATTTAAGGTTATTGGATCATTTTTTACACATGATATTAATTTATAAAACAACATGAGTTCGTTGTGATCGAAAAAAGACAAAATAAACCCAAATGACTATCAATAACTATTTCTATAATGATTCATCATCATGAAATAAAACCAATTGATATATAAGTCCAATTTAACATCTACATGATCATTAAAAACATATAATTTTAATTATAGATAAATAAATCCTCTATATATTTCCTTTTTTACATGTATAAAAGTAAACCGATCATGAAAACCAATGAATCCAATGCTTCTAAACGATGAAATTGAACCTATTAACCCAAAAAAACAATAAATTAACATAATAAAGTTATAATAAATAAAATAAATATTTAAAGGGTTCATTATTTATTAATTAACGAATCATATTTATTATTTGGAAATTAAGATCATGTGAATAAAACATTCAAACATATGGTAAGGGATTCTACTCAACCCTATATTATTCCTTCATGTTATTCATTCTCTCTATTAACGTAAAATAAATTATCATTTATTTATATTTAAATATTCTAAAATAAGTTTGAATGTTAAAAAGTCATGCATAAAGATCCATTAAACTTTCTTTTTCATGTATATACTTATCTTTAAAAGGATCGCAATTCAATTATTCATGATAAGCATGGCCGATTTAAGGAAACATCCTAAATTCTTACCAAATTTCATGTGAACTATATAATATTTTTTATCCAAAATAATTTTTAAAAAATAACAAATTTTATTAAAAAAAACTATTTGGTTAAATTTTGGTTTAATATAAATGATTTTTACATTTTCAACATTAAATTATCTTTAATATTTTCATTAAACCACACTAAGATATTTTAATTCTAAAGTTCCTTAAATAATATTTTTACATTTTATCACCTTATTTTGACATCAATAATCATGATATATTCATATTTTCCATTATTAATGTCTATTTATGATTTAATTCCTTTGTTTCATGGATAATTTTATAATAGGCCCATTGATTATGCATTAAGATAATATTATGATACCTAATGATATCCATGGGTATCCCATATGTAAATGTTTTTTTATTATGTATGATTATTTATCTTAAGAACATATAGATTAAATTTTTATAATGGTTTCGCCCAGATAGAACTCCAATGAATTGGGTAATATATAGTCTCATGGTTTACTTTGTGCAACAATCATGGTTGTTAGCCCTGACTCATAATCCTTGTGTAATGGTCTTGGTGGTTAGACTCAAAACATGCTAAAGTCATGTTTTATGTTTCTTCCAAATTAATATGAATCCATTATTATATGATAACACGTTATGATTATTTCTATTTGATCATGTTCCATGCCTTTAATATTATTATGTTATGCCTTTTAACCATTTTATTAAGTTTTATTCAAGTGTTTATTCCCTTATAGAGATTTTAACTCATCCCTTTGTTTATTTTTTCTCTTGGTAATCCTATGTTGATGTAGGGGATCAAAGCTAGGATCTATTTTCAAAGATTAAATAAAATATGTTACAAAATTATAATGTTAAATTACGTACCCAATCTCCATAAAACTAGTCATTATGATCCTTGTCTTGTTATTAGATGTTTAATTATGATTAAAATCATGTAATGATATGTGTAATGTTTGGGGTCGCTATATCACATAAGGAGGACATGTGCCCTCACACAGAAGATGAGTTCCAAATCCAAAGATATTGGACCCCCACCCCAGTCCAATAGGTGAGTACATACTCTATACTGACAATGAGTATAGAGGGCCCGCTCCCAAAAATGTAATGGATAATTTTCCCCATCTATATGAATGATATAGAGAGATTACTCCCTAGTTTTACATGGTAGTATCATTCTAGAAATAAATACCAGTTGTGTAGAGAACCTATACCCACAAAATGGGGAATCCCATCACTAATAAAGTATAGAGGTATGGGAGATCAGTTCCCTAGTTCCATAGTGGAGTCCCACTCCCAACATCTCTCCCTAAGAACCACATCGATCTTCTACCTCAGTCATGTTTTGTTACTGGGATCATCAATTTTATCGTACCACACATCAGAAAAATTATATAGGTATGGAACTGACACCCTAATACAAAACGGGATCACCAATCTACTGGCCTAACGAGTCTAGGGGATCCACAACCTAAGGTGATAGGGAAGGGTACATACCTCGGTGATAACCTAGTGATTGACCATGACCACTTTCCAAGGTTAAGCACCATTACTATAACATTGTTCTCTAATCAGGGAACATAATATATTATAGGATATAATGGAGGCCATCATCCATTTTTACTTGAACAAATACTCTAGATAGGATACTCACAGACTTAAATCCGAGTTCTATAGTTTGAGATACGAAAGACATATTCTCTTAAGAAGATTCCAATGAATGTACATATAATTAACTAGGGTCCAAAAGGCATGTGAAATCATCTTTGAACTTCTTCATTTACCCAATTTTGAGGGATTGGATATCCATGTAGGTGTACATGGTGTGTACAACTCGTAAAAGGCATGTGCTAACTCACCCCACCACCTACCATGTTATTTCTTCACACGGTTCATCCAACTATGCCTCTCATATGGCATGTTCCACTGGGTACACGGTGTCTACAGGATAAAAGACCACTTGGACATGTTATTTTCTCATGCATGTTTCCATCACCCCATGCCCTTGTACACTATCATTGTAGTTCTAAATGGCCATATACAATCACATGACTACCCAAGCCATGTCCACTAGGCACATGTCATGGGGTTACTACATGGTGTGTAACCCTATTTCATGTCATGTAGTCCCAAAAAGTTATCTTCCCCAAATATGAAGAACACCTGAAATGTCTCACTATTTTACACATATCATAAATGCGAATTTTTATTGAAATTATCAATCGAGTAACTAAATTCCCCCCAGTTTCCTCTGAACCCTTCCGATCGATCTATAAGGGATATCTAGCTATCATAATATGGATCTACATCCATAAAACAGTACAAAAAAGGGGATCAAAACTATAACTCAAATATACCTACCTTGGTGGAAAATTTTCAATGCTTCAGGTGTCAAATGATGTACGGATCATGCTACTATTAAATTTGATGATGATGATCAGTTCCATGAATGTAGATCGGTAGCACCATATATCTTTGATTCAACCTCATTTCCTCTTTAAACAAAGGGTGAGATGATATGGTTTCCCCTCCTAATCATGACATGTGCACCAAGGGGGTGGGGAGAGGGTATAGTTAATTTAATTTAATTTAATTAATTAACATATTTTAGAAACCCCATAACTACATTCAATTTGTTTGACACCTCAAAAATATCATATCACACCAAGGCTAAACATGATGTTTTTAAAAAAATAGTTGTCTTAGAATTATGACCTTAGACTTTACTCAGGAGTTATTCCATATTTTAAGATAAATAGAAATCATGTGAAAAAATATATTTAATATTTTTTATATCACTATGTTGAGTCTCTTAAGTCCCTGGAATCATACATTGACTCAGTTTCTATATTCATAAATATACATAGAAATATTTCATTGTCTTTCAAGTCAAAAATCAAGTCATTACAAAGGAGGTATATAAGGGCTCAGTGGATTCCTGATATTATCTATAAAATATTTTTTCATGATCCACCTATTGATTAAATAAGATTTTCTAGTAGAAATTTTGTGACCCACAACACAAATGTTTCAATTCAGTTGTATGTATAAAAAAATTATGTTTTTAAAAATACATAGTAGTTTTTTTAATGAACATGTATGTTGAGTTATCGAGAATCCCTGATGGCTGATAGAGTGGGTAAAATGGTCATCCTACTTAGAAACTATTCTAGTCATATATTAATGATATTAAATAATATTGAAAATAATTTTTATCCAATATATTATATAAATAAATATATATATCTAAATAATATCAATTTTTAGGAATTTATCAATCTAGTTATACGATATAAAAACTTGTGTACCCATGTCTTGGATAGACCAATTGAATACCATAAAATGTATCATTTCTATTATATATATTTGAATAATTAAATCTCATAACTAAATATAATAATACAATTTAAATGGAAGTAATAATGTTGTATGGATAGATGTTCATGACTTTATCTGATCTCTTTGATGTTTTTATATATACATTCATTTATTGTTCTAAAAAATACAGTTCTAATTTTTTGGTAATATGATTGGGGTACCATTTTAGTTTGAAATTATGTGTTAGTATCATGCATATCATGTTAAATCTAGTGGATATTCAATCCTTTCATATTATATAATGTACCAGGAAATGACTTTTTATAGGATAAGGCTGGATATGTAAAATGGGATTTTCTATTAGAAGTAAAGAGTTGTTCAAGGTTGTGTGTGTATCCACTTAGTTCAATTTTCACCTTTATTTTATACTTTATATGATCACTTTAGTGTTATGTTCCCTTTATGTAATTAATTTATGACATTAATATTAAATTATTATAAAATGGTCATAAATTATATTATAGATACATTTTTGAAATAAATCTATATGTATACAGGGTTTTATAGTTAGCAATGATAAATTGGTTCAATAATTGATATTTATGTTTATTATATTAACTATTCAGACTCCTTAATATAATCAATGACTCTTACTATCATTCGATAGTCGTTGGAATACATGTGTATATGTATGACGTTATATTGTTTTCTCTAGCACTATATCTATTAGAGAAAGACAACAAAATATGTTATAGTATTTTATTATGGAACTTTTTTTGTTTCTATATGTTTTTTGGTATTGGTAGGTGTAGATAATAAATGGTTGGAAGATGTAATGGATTCTAATATTGTATATCCTGAACACATTTATGGTGAAAATCATAGGATTCGTATAATTTAATATTACAAATATTTCTTTTTCATTATCTTATCTGGTTGTCATATTTTATTATGATGTCAATGTAATATATTTATAATTTTATTCTTCATTCAGGGTTAAAGATGCAGATTTTCCTAAATCATACATGGATCATGGGTTTATTTAATATATTTATATGTTCATTTTATTATGAATTTTTTTTTGAACTATAATGAATTTTATTAAATTATTTTAAAAAAACATTAATGATTTGTGAAGGGTTTTTAATGGGTTTATATTAATTTAACTATCAATAATAAGTCATATTTTGATCAAAAAAATAATATATTTATATCCTATTAGTTAATTGAAAATAGAATTTATTTATTTTTTCTAATTTATTATTTGATTATCATAATATGGTCAATCATCCAATGTTTTTTACAACATAACATATTTGATGGAATAGGGTAATTGATGACTTAGGTATGGGTGGATATATGTAAGGTACATTGATGATAACATTATGATGAGAAAAAAATTCCTTACATGATAAGACACAATTTAACATGTAGAGAAAGGAATATTTATTGCCTCCTCTTATTTGGAGGTAATAAAAATTAGCGACAATTTTATCACATATATTCCAAAAGGTAAGGATATTTTATATTCAAATCCTTATTCATTATGTAGAATTTTTCTTTGGAATAGTGCATTATGAACCATGATGGTATGATTTATGGTATGAAATTTGTAAGAAGTTTCATGGAATCATGCGGTTCTTTATAACAATAAAAATGCATCGAATGTTTAGAAAATTTAATAGGGTAGTTATATTGAAATAATATGTTAAATAGTCAAGTTATGTATGATTTGAGTGTGTGGGATTCTAATATAAAAGGGGTGAGCTATGTATCCTGATGTAAAAAAAATTTGTATGTATGTTTTTTTATATAGAAAACTATATTTAAGAAAATAATTGATTGAGATAAGTAAAGATATAGTGGGATTGTTCTGTTATATTCATTCAACAAATTTAAAATTAAGTGTGATATTATAGTTAATAAATGATATATACATCTATTAACCCTTTTTAATGTTTTTTATTTTAAGAGATCTATACTCCTGGTCCTCGAAAATTTTTATTTGTTTCTAGAAGATATTGAATTTAGTAGTGTTTGAATGATGTTTAGGATTAATTAGTTTCAATGTTATTAGGGTTTGGAAATGATGTTTCACAATTTTTTGATAAATTAACCCATTAAATTTTATTATAAATGATGTTATAACCTATAATGGGTCCTAAATAAGTATAAATGATCAGTATTATCGAATATATTCAGTTATGTATAGTGAATCATAGTGTTAGATATTGAATATGTGAGATGTATTCCATCCTTGGTGGGATGTATTAGTGGTGAGGATATTGAGTTTTATCAATGAGATAGATAATTATAATTATATATCGAATGATTATCATATATTAATGTAAATAAATTTAATTAATTTTAATATACATCTTATAGAAATTATATTTGTTACAAAATGAATCAATATGTCAATAAAATTATAGGATAGAGAATAACTATTTCATTACACCCTACAATGTGGAAAACGATCCCACATTGAGTATGAGTTGCATTTGTTTTAAATGATAAACATTGGTTATAAATGGATGTCAATGAAAAAGTAATTTATTTCATTGATGTCAATATTATTATAGAAATCCAAAGCAGATGGAGTTCGGACGAAGTGATCATGTCCTATTATTTAATGAAATATATTAATAGGTTTAATAATTTTATTTTAAAATATATTATTATAGAATTTTTTGGGATTTATTAATGTACATAGTATTTCATGGGAAAATATTTCTCCTAGAAACTCTGATGATTGTTGGACTGATCATAATTTTGATAGATATTTGTTATAGTTATGTGGAACAAGCATGTTTCAAAAATTAGTAAAAAAGAAATATGATCCATCCAATACTATTTATTGATTGAAAGATATTTATTGATGGTGAGTGAGAAATATTAAAGAATATCATGTAATATGTTATTACTACATTAGATACAGGTAGATCTTAGTCAAAGATAATGATAATATTAATTTTAATGTATAATACTTCAATGAAGATAATAAAAATATCAATTTTCAAGATAATGAGAACATGTATGGGAAATATTTTAATATTTTAATAGATAAATAAAAATTTCCATTTCATGATTGATTATGATGTGGATGGTTTTTCATTTTAATTTTGTGTATCGTCACATGAATTTTTTAAGGAGCTATCTCATTTGTTGGATTAACACACAAAATGTTCTAACATCCTTATGGACAATAATGGGAGTCATGCACCACTACTAAGGTGGGATTAAAAAGAATGGGTTCTGTATAGTGGCCACATGATGAAGGAATCCCAATTATAAGTCTAGTAGATCTCACACCAAAAGGTGCACATAGGGTGGGAATGAAGACCATAAGGATAAGGCCCATGTGAGTGCATTATGTAAGTGGGTGTCGATACCCTGCGGAATGCCTAGATGAGTAGTGGGTAGACTAATCTAATATATCATAGTTCAGCAATAGGACGATTTTTATGTGGGATTCAACATTATGAAATATTGTTTATATGTTAAAAACATATGGATATAATAAGGACATCCTGATCAACTCAATCGAGACTGTTTGATCAAGATAGGTTGTCTCCTTCAACCTTATGATGATTGATAGCTCTTGTTTTCTGATGTCTTGAACATGTAGGGATTACATATTGAAAAAAACCTTTAAATATCATACTATCAAGTACATTATCCCATGGATATTTATTCACACATGATATGATGTTCATGAAAGGACTCGTTCGAAGGCTGTGTAAACTGTGGAGGTTTGTTCGAATGTAAAACACAATTATAGAAGGTTTTTTGAATTCATGTAAGATTTTGAAGCATAAAAGGTAAAAAAAAATTATAATCAAATAAACATGATACACTCACCATGTGGTGAATCCCTAGAGTGAAGAAAATAATTCTTGAAAATATGTGTATATTTTTTTAAGATACGGACATTTAAATAATTCAACATGGATATCGCTTTCTCATTTAAAGGGTATTTGGAATGACATAAAAACATGGATCCAATATGGCATGAAATGATTTGTGAACCTCTCCTATAAATACCCGTGTACAGAACTATGAATAGGTTCTTCTATTCACATCTTCCTCCTAGAGATCTCTTTTTGAAAGAAATGTTTTTTTCGATCATTGTGTTACGTGAACAGAAATGGAGTTGTGATCCTCTTAGTCTAGATAAAGTGAAGATTATTTTGTTCAATTATATTCATGACGATGTTACTCAATGAATTTTCGTCAATAATGAAGAAAAACATGTTCTCGATAGGTAACTCATGTACACAAGTGTTTGCTGAAGAGGTTGAGATACCATGCTTGTGTTTATCAAATACTCATCACATGTACAATGAATATAGACACAACCAAAAAATTCAGTATAAAACCATCTCCCTATGATGTGTTAATATTTTAACCCATATCTAAAACCTTATGTTATACATGAATAGTGAACCCACATATATAAAATTACACAAATGAAGAAAAAAATGTGGTATAAAATTGAAATAATGCAAATATAAATCAAGAATTTCATTAGGTTTGCGTGAATTAATAAGTTCATGTAATTTCACATGAGTGAAGTTTATATAAGTTGGATTTCACATGAGATAGTGAAGATTATAATATGGTGTGTTTATATAATTTTTTTCTAACTTAAAGTGAACAAATGATCAATATACTGATTAGGGTATTCGTAGGGAATATAGCATGGATACATAATTTTGCATGCACATGAACATGAACATTAATTTTCACATGGAAGATAACAAGGAATATACATATGATGTAGAGACATAATTATTCATGAATTGAAGAATTAATATAAATTCAATTTAAACAAAAAATAAAACAATAAGAGTGATATTTTATTTATGATAATTTACATTTGATATTTTAAAAGGTCACACTTTTATCAATTAATATTTAATGATAAGTGTGATTTATGTGAATTTTTTTTATTGTATCCAGAAGAATAGATAATAGGGTATACAATAATATTTTCTAACATTGTGCATTAAGGATTCTAGGGATCTCTATCCACAATAATATTCATATCAAAATGATTAATGAAGTGAATGATTTTTCCTAGTTGTTAATTGATTATTATTCAATACAAAATAATTAGAATGATTCTAAGATGATATTAACAAAATTGATATTATAATCACAAGTGATTTTTGTTACTATAGTAATATTGGAATAATATTAATTAGTTCATTGTATTTGTACCTTAAAAAGATATATTGTAGAAGAAGAAAAGACTATCCAATCGTTATTCTGTTGATTATCATCCAGGATTGGAAAAATTATGTTTATTAGTCTATAATATATTCATATCGTTGTGATGGATATAAGAATAATAATGTGTAGCTTATAATTTTATATTGTGAATAAGAGGATGGTTTTTATCCAACCGTTGAGTGAGTAACCATGTAAAGAAGAATTTTGTTAAAGAACCAAGTATCTCTACGACACCCAATATAAGTATCATATGTTGGAAGACATTCCTAGTGTTATAAAGTAACTTAACATATAAGGGTACATCTCTCATTAAAGTTAGTTTAAATATCCATCCATTTTCCTTAAAGAAACACTATCCATTGAATATAGTGCATGACATGTAAAAAGATATTACCTTCTTTATGTAACTATATTCAATGAATTATTTTATAGAGTTTGGGTGGTTAGATTATATCTATAAAATTATATTCACGATCTACTATAATTTGGTAGTAAACCATGAAATGTTATTATTTTCCTTCACAATATTCTTTCATATACATACATGTTCTATAAAAAGATAATAAAATAACTTTGTTCCTAACAGGTCTAAGAGGTAAAGGTGTAAAAAAATATACATTATTAACAATACCCCTACACTAATTCCCCCTATTAGTGTTAGTAATATCATAAAATATTACCTTCTAGTTTAGTTAGAGTAATGTTTCACCACTAATGGATTCTCTAAATTGAATCTATTCTCTTAGTATGATTTTATTTTCTTTTATGGGTTAAAAATGAAATATTTTTAAGATTTAGTAATCAATAATAAGAAATATTTTTCTACCAAGACCTTGATGAATATGGTAATGAAAGAGAAAAGAATGATACAGAATAAATTACTCTTATATGATGAATTTCAATTATTTATTTATTCATGTGTTTCAAATAAGTAACACATATGAGTCTTCGAGAGTAAAGAATTATTGGCTGATTATTTCACTATGGATAAAGAAAAACAGTTTACCTAAATTAAATCATGATATTAAAGTGATCATACAGAAAGTGTGAGTTCCATTGAAATTTTTTCTAATGTTTAATATTCTACCACAAGTGGTGGTGATTAATCCAATTATTCCTAAGAAATATTAGTTGATATATTAAGATATATTCAACATGACATTCCATAATAAACCTTTTATATTGTTTGTAGAGTCATTCAATTTATAAATTATGAAATAACATGGATATAAGGAAAACATAATGTTTTAGATGTGGCAATTCAAGAAAAAATAATTGAATTTTATAATCTATCTAGATAGGATTAGGCCTTTAAATAAAAAATAGGGATATATAAATATATTTCTCAAAATGTTTTAAATAATTTGAAGGGAATTTTGGAGTTAGGAAGACTTTTGAATATATATATATATTCACTCAATTGACATTTAAAAAACAATATTTATTTTAGGGATTCAAATTTTTTATGAAACCACTATAATTGTTGAGGAAGATGACTCATT
This sequence comes from Viscum album, assembly GCA_963277665.1. Lineage (NCBI taxonomy): Eukaryota > Viridiplantae > Streptophyta > Magnoliopsida > Santalales > Viscaceae > Viscum > Viscum album. The sequence continues at coordinate 913,565,054 of OY728148.1, forward strand.
AATTTGGAAAAAAGTTAAGATTAATGAATATGGGTTGAATTAATTAAGAAAGCTTATGAAGATAATATTATTATTATTGAATATTATAAAATAATCCTCAATATGATATGTTTAGAATTAGAAGTTCATTTTGAAAGTATTTATTGGAGACATATTGTGTCTTCAAAATTTAAGGAAGAGGTTTATACATGTACAAAATCACCATTGAAGGATTCTAATGAGAAAATATCTCAAACATGTGATAAAAATATCATGAAATCATTTAATGATTTATATCTAGAAGCTATAAAGAAATTGAAACCATCCAATATAACTTGTTAAAATATCCCTAAATATATTTCAATTAATAATATTGGATAAAAATAAATTTTTAAAATGTATGGAAGAATAAAAGTGATAGGAAACCTACCACCATGTATAGGGTTGATATGAAAAATAATCTCGAAGATGATTCCTTATAAATTGAAAATCAATTCAGGAAGAATACCAAGAAAACATATATATATTATATCCAAAAAATTATTTGTTGATCAATTCAATTTATTAAAAAAATCAGGATTTATTCATTGGATTTATGGAATAATTATCTAAATTAATAATAACAAAGGAAGCCCATTTCTAGGGGGAACAAGTCGGAGAAGAAGAAGAAACTTCCATTGGATAAGAAAAACTTATATACAATAAGATTATTTTAAAGTGATAAAAATATTAGTGATGTAAAAAATGTAAGCTATCAAAATGTTTTTACAACCTTGTCTCAACAGGTATCCAAAGGTGAAGACTAAAGAACAAAAAAATGTTGATTAATAAAGTCGAATATAACATATAAAGAAATCAAATGAATAAGGTAAACACACATTTTCTATGAAGAATTCTTGTAAGGAAGTTTAGAATAACATGCATTCATAATCCAAGCTATTGAATTATGGTGATTCATAAAAATGTACATATAAAAAGTATTTCACTCAGAAGAACCCATCTTGAAGAACCAAACATACTATAATAGTTCCTAGTTACATGTTAGTTATCTAGAAATAATTTTTGGATATAATAAAGAAAATGGGACATGCACAATCTTAGGAATGTGAAAAGGCAATGGAATAAAATCAACATAATGAAGATAAAGTACATGAGAGTTTGTTGAAAATTGGAAACTCTTATATTAATGATGTTTTGTGTGAGATATGTAAGAAATAATTAAATATTGATAAAATTTGACTAAAATGTTTTCCATAATAAGAATAAATATGTTTATAAGATAAATTATACATATAATTTATAAGAGAAATTGATAAGATAAATGATTCCCCGACATAAATTAGAAGTTATGTTTATATGTTAAGGCATTAATACTAGAGGAAATAGAAAAAATTGTTGAGAATATAATCTTAACCATGTTTTTTCGAAATGTTAATCATGTAAGGATTCACTTTATTCTAATGATATTTGTGTACTTTATTTTTTCTTATAATACAAGTAATTGAATCTAAATCGTGTTCTTATGGGAATAACATGAGAAGAATTAAGTGATATATAATCATGAATGAAAACATGATAAAGTCATAAAAATTGAATAATTTATGAAATTTTATTCAAATAAATATATTATAGAGTATCATCATTGATAAGGTTGAAGACTCTTTGTAATATCCAAAAGAACGGGTATTGAATAATATCCTTCCTAGCGAGGTTTTTGAAGTTTACATATCGATAAATTCAAAAGATGAAGAACCATTCTGGATTATTCACTATTTTGGAATAACATGAAATAAATTCATGAATAGATCAACTATTTTTAAGATTTTGAGATGTTTTTCCTTTGGGTGACACAAATGATGAAATATTAAGAAGCTTCCATGATCATTATTTCAAACAGAATCAAATTTAATTATACTAAAAGTTTCAATAATATCATTTCATTGGAAATGTATCTTTTTTTACATCTCATACTTTGTTATAAAGAACAATAAAAATCATAAAACAGTGGATTAATTTAATTAATAAATTGAATAAGAAATTTGGAAGTTCAAAAGTTCTCTATGCCCCATTATCCTACATGTTGCACCAGAATGTTTTTCATCAATTTTTTGTGCTAAGTGATGATGTTTCATGATGATTGTTTATTAATGTTTCATATCTATATTGATAATATTTAAACAAGAACAAAAATGAAAAACCCTTGAATATAGGTATATGGGTTCTCATTCTATGTGGTATCAAGATATTTTGTTTATGGATAACTATTTTTTTTAATCAGAACCTCTTGTTTTATACACCTAGCATAACTATTGTAGACATAGATTGTAATGATGAATGAAACATTACATAAGTATGGAATGATACCCTTCTCCCATGAACATTTTTTTCAATAATGGGGAGAAAATGTGAAATAAATGTTATGAAATTATATGTTATGAAGAAGATAATGATTCACATACTGGCACAGTCATTTAGAAATATCATTAAATCTGTTTACAACAAATACAATAGTAGGATTGGATATCAAAAATTTTGTATGAGTTTTATTTGTTTTAAATTATTATCATTGGTTTTTAAATTATCTAAATTAAACTTTTATCTATTTCATTGATGTTAATATGAAGAAGTAGTTCCAAAGTTGATGGATTTTGGATTAAGTTCTTGTGTATTATAATTTAAAAAAGCATATAAATAGTTTTAATACATTGATTTTCAAAGGTGATTCATCTAGAATTGTTAGAGATTCATTAAATTACATTATATTGCATGGTTGAATAATTCTTCTAGAAACTCTATAAGCATTTGAACTGGCCATAATTCTCAATGTCATGTGTTACTGGTATGTATAATAAAACATCTTCTACTTCATTAAAAAGATAATATGTTCCATACAATGGTGTCTGGTGATTGGATTATTTTTATAGAATATTGGTGATATGCATTGAATAATTTCATTAAATATTTCAATACATCATGATAACCATGTAGATGTTTATTGTAGAAAAAACAAATGTTATTTTTCTTGAAGGAGAATTCAATGATTACATTGAAAAATATCATTTCCATGGTAATGTGAAGACAGATAGAAAATATTTTTGTATTATCATGTATAATTATAAGATGGTAATGTAAATTGTCTTTAAATTTTTCCTCATGGATTATGATACAAATTGTTTTCCATTTTGGTAAAGAGTATTATTTTATTAAAGTGATTGTGGAGATAACTCTATTGTTGGATTCACTCAAAAAATGTTCCAACATCTCAAAGGTCATTCTTGGGTGTCATGAGACATTACTGGGATGGGAATTTGACTCAACCACAACCAACCCATAGATGGAAGAGAGTGGTTCATTCATAGTGGCCTCATGATGTCATAAATTCATTGTATAAGGCTCATAGAGTGCACAACCGATGTCATGCATCGGGTGGGAAATAAACCTATAGGGTCGAGGCCCATATGTGTGCATTTTTCATGTGGGTAATGATTCCCTGCAGTGAGAATTGATGTGTAATGTGAGGAGTCATATTATTTAGTATTTAATCATTATGTATATTCTGATGTTGAACTTTTGGTGATGTGATATTGTTCATTCGTTAAAAAAACATATGGATTGAATAAGGAATTATTGATCAGCTCAATCTATACCAACATATCGAGATATGTCATCTCCATCATCCTATTAATGATGAAGAGATCTAGTTTTCATGAGTATTACAATAGTTTGTCTTATATCATTGAAAACACCATAAATTATTTGGCCACTAAGAATATGATCCCACCGATAATCATACAAACATTAAACAATTTGCATTCAAGGACGCAGTCAAAGAATATGTCAAAGGTGGAGCTTTAGAATAATAAAAAAATTGGTTGCAGAAGGTTTTCCTATTGCGCTAATGAGTTAGAATCATATTTGTACATGCATTTATAATTCCACCCATATGATACACTAACCAGAAATAGAATCCTGATCTTGAAGAAAATACAGCATGATAATTGTTGTATAATATTTGAGATACCATCACTTGACGAATTCAAGGATTATATCATCAGATTATTGAAATGGTTCTTTAAATGTTATAAAAACATTGATCCCACATGACCTTAAAGGTTGTGTAAGGTGGTTCTAACATCACATATAAATACCCACTCAGCATGATAAGGAGATATTCTAACATTCACTCTTTCCACAAAGATCTCTTTTTTCATAATATAGAGTATTCAATGAGTGTTGTGTTATGTGAATAAGAATTGGGTCATGAGCCTCTTGGGATTCATGAAGAGGAGGGTCATGTGAACATTTGTTTGAATTAAGTGGTTTCAGAAATCATTTTATTTAAAAAATAATAACCATGTGAACTTGATATTCACTCATGTAATCATGTGTTTCATGAATTGGTTCGGAAACAACACTCGATTGTATCCAATACTAAACCCCTATACAAAGAAAATAGCCTCAAACGAATGTTCTTATAAAACCATCTTTGTGTGTTATTTAAATATATTTACAATCATAAAAAATCTTACATGTAGAATGAATATTGAACATATTTATATAAAATTATGAAAATTAAAATACATTGTGATACCATAGTTAACATACACAAATATAAATGAAGCATCTAAAAAGGATTGTGTAAATATTTATATACGTATAGTTACAATTGAATGAAATTTATAAATGTTTGAGTTAACATGATATAGTAAATATAATAATAATGTTTTGTAATATACCATTGTGTTCTAAGAGAAAGTGAGTAAGTGCTCAATATACCCATCTGGATATTCATAAATAATAAAATATACATACATGAACATGCATACAGAGACACATGCACAGGCATGTGAACATGGAAGATAAAAAGGAATCTACATGGGAATTAGATACTAAATATACTGGAAGGGAAAAAATAATTTATCGACACTTAAAACATAACATTAAATAATCAGAGTGATATTTTATTTATGTTCATCTGTAATCGAAATTGTGCAAGGTCACTCTTGAAAAAAATATTGATAGTGTAATCTGATTTATGTGAATAGTTATCTTCTATTACAAGAATTATTGAAAATATCTGATAAAATATCAATTTTTATATTGTGTGTTGATGATTTTAAAGATATCATTATATAGTAATAGTCATACCATTAATATTGAAGAATAAAAATATTTTCCCGGATATAAATTGTTAATTATTCAGGGTAAAATAATTATGATGATGCTAATTTGAGTCAAACATCATTGATTTGATTATCAAAAAATAAGTTAGTGGTTATAGAAATATTAGAAGAATATTATTTAGTGTATTTGGGTTTTTGATGAAAAAAATATAGTATATGAAGAAAACATTGGACAATCTATATGAAGTTGATTTTCACAATGGTGAGGGAGAATCCTATTTAACAGTCCACAACATATTCATATCATTATGACTGATGGAAGAATAATAAAGTGTATCATATAATTTGATTCTATGAAGAAGATGATGGTTTAATTCTTGAAAATTGTGGAATTCACCATGTGATGAATAATAAGGGAAGAACAATGAATCATTGTTACATACCATATATGTCTCATATGGTGGAAATTGTTCTTGGTGTTACAAAGTACCTTAACTAAAAAGGTATGATTGACTTCAGAGGATATATAAAGATCCCTCCTGATACTATACATAAATCTTTATCAACTGAAATTATTTCATTGAATATAAAAGAAAATTACCTTTTTGTATAACCAAATTAAATGTTTTATTTTCAAGTGGATTTTTGGTTGGATTATTTACATGCCATGTCAAGGACTATATAATCTTAGTGAGTAATGAACCTTATAAAAATATTTTGTTCCAACATTAAATTCCTTCATATAAATACATGTTGTAACACCTCAAGCTTCCATGGTACATTTCACTTTGAATAATACAATATCTTGTGTTGTATGCAACTTCGAGTTCTAACACACTACGATGAACCAAACTAGCCGTTATGAATAATAATACCCACATTTTGAAAATTTATAATTTTATTTATCAATATGGAATTTATTTTTGGATTCTTAATGTCCAAATTACCTTTGGATGAATTTTGTGTATTTTTCTGAAAACATTAAATTTATGAGGAATAGTGAAAAACAACGCATTATTGTTTAAAACTGGTTTTTTATTTCAATAATTATTTATTTTAGTTAAGTTTATTATAAGTAAAAATAAATATATAATACCTATATTAGGTCAATGTAATTAATTGATGTCATTTTATAATAAAATAATATGTATAAGAATTTATTTAATTTTTTAATGTCTTTTAACCACCTCTAGGAACGTTAGCAAATTTTCATAAAAAGATATTTTACAGCTTCTGTTGAATAAATTTAAAAATTTAGAGACACACAATTGAAATCACTAAATAAAATGTGGTTCAAAAGGATGAAAATATTTTTTCAGTGAATAATAACATTTGAATTTTATTTACCATTGTTAAAATAAAATAAGGTATTTAACGGTAAAAATGATATGATAATTACCCTAACACATGTCCTAATTCTATGATATAATTTTATTTCTAAAAAAATAATATTTTAGAATAAAATATGACCCCTTTGGTCTACATGGATTAGATTAGGAGATTTCTTATTATTATTTTTAACACTGAATAAAATGTTGTTCAAAAGGATGAAAATAATTTTTCAGTGAATAATAACTTTTGAATTTTATTTACCATGGTTAAATGTAAACATGGTATTTATAGGTAAAACTGATATAATAATTACTGTAAGACATGTCCTAATTCTATGAGATAATTTTATTTCTAAAAAAATAATCTTTTGGAATAAAATATGATCCCTTTGGTCCACATGGATTAGATTAGGAGATTTATTATTATTATTTTTAAAGAAGAGCTAAATGTTTTAAATTCAAATATTAATAAATAAAACATTTTTAATATAGGGTTATACATTAGATAAATTCAATAATATATATTCATTATAAATCTAAAAATATTTCCTACATAATCGTATTTTATTTTTAATTAGTAGACATTAAATAAATAAATTTATTTATGAAATAATGATGATGCAGTAATTACCTTATTATTTAATGATTAAAATAATCGATAATATACATATTAATATAATAGTAAATTGAGAATTTTTATGTATTCAAAAAATTTTAAAGGTTAATATGACATGTTAGGTTTGATTAAATTTTTTTTTTCAAATTTATTAAGATTTCGTGACTTTCACAAAAACCAAATACAAAATAGTGTCACAATTGACATAATTGAGTTTTTAAAACAAATACTATATTATTAATTGACATAAAATTCATAAAAATATAAAATTATACAAATGACTTATATAATAATATATATGACATTCATTAACCAATTTTGGTTTTGTTTTCATTTTATAGTATGTTTATTAACCATGTAATATTAAAATAAAATAAGGTATTGTAAAAGTTCAACTATTTAACAACGAGTTAAATATAAAAAACAAGGCTAATACGGTGACCTAAACCGATCTAGAATCTATTAGTTGAGAGTTTTTCAACACATCCCCACATTATCCTCGAAATAAATCCATTTTGATCCATTATAAACCAAATATGAATATATAATTATATAATATTTCATTCTTTTCCTAAAGTGACGCTCACCTGTCTTATAAATGGGTACTTCTCCTTATCTCAGAATCACTACTCCAAAGCCATTTGACTTTGCCAAACCCTGCTAAAATATTTTCCCAACACCCCTAAAATCAATCTAGTGGCCTTACATTGATCAAAAGACAACATAAGGAGCCCTTTTATCAAATCAAAAAGAAGCACCTCAAGAAGTGGTATTAATTTCATCGTTTCGTTCAAATTTCTTTTCTTCTTCCACTTCTTCTTTCATTGTTTATTCAATAAAAAAATAATAACTCCAGTAATATATACTTACACTGATGTTATTATAAATATGGTACAACCGTATTCATTATTCTATCGATCCTATGAATGAAAAATTAACCATAAGTGTGTACGTACGACTTACCATCTTCATGTCGTGGTGTTGTTTTTTATTCAACAATTCATTATTTGTATGGGTATAATAATGAGTATAATTGATATTAATAATAAATATAACATGTTAATGAATCTTTATATATTATATACCATCCAATTACATACTATTTCACCATCAATATAATGATATTTTCACTCATGCATACGTATGAATTACCCTCTCCACGAACGCGAGGAGATTCATTCCCCATCGTAATTATTCATGAATAATTTTAAATTTTTGATTAAAAATAATTTTTAAGAACATAATATCATTATGTATATGAATCAAATACATTATATCCATAACAAACATGGATTTTGTATCAAATCATATAATGGAAAATGAATTACTTTACTCCCCAAACAATGATACTATTGAAATATTATTAATAATGAAATATTATAGGATCATATGAGATATCATTATATATATGTGTTTCTTTTATAATTTGATAAAAATTATTTAACTATTATAATGGAGCTGAATATACCCTCGATAAAGGAAAATTACAAGGTAATGGTTAATTTTACAATCTCTTTATTATCCAAAGTGGTTTGTAGGTGAGTATTCACTGGGACCACTTTATCATCCACATCTGTGTTTCATAAAAATGTATTTAAAATCAGTTTTTCAATTTTCTAGAATCTGGGTTAATTTTTTTAATAACCTTTTTTGAATTTATATAAATGTTTTTATTGGAATCATTCCTTCGTTTTCTAAACATAGTACTTTATGACATTGTCATCAAATTATGGAAAGAATTTTTTTAAAATTATATGGTAGGTGCGGAAATTTTCCACCATTATAACATCAACGAAGCTTCCCTTATAAGCATATAAAAATAAATTCAAAATAATTTTTTTATAATTATTTGACTTATAAATGATTTCAAAATAGAAAGAGATATTTCTCTAAAATAGTATTGATTTCATCTATGTCAACATCTTTGATGGATTTTACACTTGTTTGATGTTAATTTATTATTATTCAATATTCCATATTTTATTGATGGTTTTGTGATATATTTGACTATGGAAGTGTTATTTTTATACCATTCACGGTTTTTGGTTAAAGTGTTTACATTTCATATGCTATTTTTATACGAATTTTTGTGTTATGTTTCAATATTTTCATTAAAGAATGAAATGGACTTAGTAAGTGATGGGTGAAGCTCACTATAGCACCATGATGCATTGGTAGGTATCATGTGAAAAACTAGTGTCTTGGAACATGGCCCTGAAAAAATCTAATTTATAGTTATGGAATGAGGGCTTTACTATGTGGTGGTGATGACTAGAATTGTGCATTACATCATTTTTAAATTGGCTATAGATATTACATATGATTACTCGACTAGTAGAATATCCATGTGAATACGTAAACGGTATTATTTGATTTATCGTTTCCATATTAGGATGTTGATTATGTCTAAAAGGAATGTGTTTTATTCTTATACATTACATTAAATGTTAAATCTTACTTATGAACTTTTCCTCTATATTTTTATCCTTGATAGGCACCTAAGCTTACCCCTTTCAAGGTATTATTTTTCCAAAGATGTGAAGAGTATATTACTATTAAACTACAGGAATATGATGAGGGATATGAGTACGTTCAAAGTGAAATAAATGTTTTCGTTTTTATATTTCATGATGTAATGTAAACCTTATGTATGTATCTAGTACTTACAAGTCTACTAAAATGATTAGTATTTTATGATTTGATCTCTTATGATAATTCCAATTTTATTTAATAATGCACCGACTATAGGAAACTATGGTCTAGGAATTATAGTTGGTATCAGAGGATGTTTAGTAAAAACCCTAGAAACTAGAAATAAAAATACTCTGATTAGAGAATATTTACTCTAAGATATACACTGAGGATTAGTATAAAATAACCTCCTAAAATTTTGGTAATGAAGATATATTTTGTATTTTCCAATCAATACATCCCTATTGGAATTTGAGCAGGTAGAGAGGGATATGTCACAAATGTACCTAGAAGTGAAAACTCATACATGCTGTTTTGGGTTTGACCCGGGGTATCCAAGTATAAGACAATGGGCCATGCAACCCTCCTGGTTATGACACTCCCATGGGATATGCTTAGGATAATTCACATTTTCTTTATAGACCACTATGAAATATTTATGAGTAAATACTTACACAATGAATTTTTTTATGATTATGGATTATATGCATAATCTTTTCAATTTATGTTAGTTATTTTACAAGAATGAAATTATTTATTGTGATTAATTAACTAATTTACCTAATTCCATTGTTTAGAAATGGTTCATAATGTAAGGAATGGAAACCATATCAATACGGGTAATCTATCTAGGGATTTTCCTCTTACTCAAGATAATTATAGTGGACCCGGTGATGCAACTGGTGCTGAAAAAATTATTACCATATTGGAAAATCTCAATAAGGTTATGAATGATAACCATACCAATATGGAGCACCCCAATCCACAACATGGAGGATCAATGTTAGACTGATCAATGATGAAACAACCCCTACATTCAATGGGAATACAAATCCACTTGTATATGTGAAATGTATAAGTTCCTTAGAAAAAATATTTCACTCTTTGGGGAGTAGCAAATGAGAAAAAGTTGTCTTGATAGTTTATTGCCTCGTGGGAGATGAAGATCAATGGTGTTTGTTAATTTAGAACACAACAAAGGATGATTAAGTATTAAATATGGAATGGAGGTATTTTAAAGAAATTTTCATAGAAAAATACTTTCCTCGAGACTATTGAGCAGATATGGAAAGACCATTTCTAACACTGAGGCAAAAGGCGGATGAGAATGTCACCAAGTATGAGGCTAACTTTACAAGGATAGAAAGGAAGGAAACAGATTATATACATAACCCAAGGAGTAATATTTATGAGTTATTTGATAGGTTAAAACCATTCATATGTCAAGTATTAATTTTACAATACTTCTCATTATACGAAGTTATTGTCTCATGTGCTAACTAGATAGAAAATGATTTCTTTAATTCTTACAACAATAAGCTATTGAAATATAACAACTGATCTACTAAACAGTCTAGAAATATATATAAGGGGAGGAATGAAAAAAAGTTGAATTTACATCCTGCAGTAAATGTGAAAAAAAACACCTAGGTACTTTCCTGAAGGGAATGGTAGTTTTTTACAAGTGTGGTGAAAATGGACACCGAACTCATGATTATAAGAGAAAGAAATAGGTCTTCAATGTTGAATGCTAAAATTGTAGAGAAATGGTGAATTATGAAATTGAATGTCATAAGAGACAATGAAACTTACCTCAGAAAAGACCAAGGGAGTAAGGCCATGCTTATGTGTTCACTACTGCTAAGTTTGAAGCTTCGAATAGCGTGGTGGTAGGTAATTTAATGGTTTGTTCAAATTTATCCATTGCATTATTTGATTCCAGATCATCACATTGTTTCACATCTTCTCATTTTTCAATGAAAATTAGATATTTCCAATTGGATTTAACAAGGTATTTTTTAGTCAAAACTACTATGGGAAGTATCATTGCAACAATGTTTTGTGAATAAGTTTCCATTAGGTCATATAAACGGGCTATATCTGCTGATATCATCATCATACCCATGATTAAATTTGATATTATCCTCGGTATGATTTTCATTCAAACCATGATGCGAATCATTATTATAATAAGAAGGAGGTTATAGTTTTGGATGATGAAATAAGTACCATATATTTAGATTATAAACGTTACCATATAATTTTTATCTAGATCAACCCTCAATAGCTCTACTAAATTGAATTATTGGGATGGAAGAGAATGAAATAACTATGGGGGAAGGAAAAAATGTTTAAATAGATCATGTACCTATTGTGCAAGAATATGTTTATGTGTTTTTAGAGTACTTTCCTGGACATCCTCCAGAATGAGAAATGGAGTTTTATATTGATTTAATACGTACTTTATAGCCCATATCGAAGAACCATTATAGAATGGCAATAATACAATTAGTGGAACTAAATAAACAACTATAGAAATTGATCAATATCTGATTTATTCCACCAATTGTTTCTCCATGGTGAGCCCCTGTTCTTTTTTTTAATAAGAAAGATAGATCTATGAGGTTTTTCCTTGACTACATATAGATTAAATCTATAAAAATAAATAAAAAGTATTCGCTACCTCACATTGATGATTTATTCAATCAAATTAATGGAGATCAATATTTTTAAAATATTTACCCTCATTCTGGATATCATCAATTGTGTGTAAATAAGGAAGGCATTTTGAAGATATAATTTCATACCAGTTATGGGAATTATGAGTTTAATGTAATTCCTTTTGGACTGACTAATGCACCCTATATATTTATATATTTAATGAATAGAGTAATCAAGGAATATCTATATGACTTTTTAGTGGTATTTATTTATGAAATATTCGTTTACTCAAAAATATATTAATATCATAAAAATCACTTGGATAATATTTGAAAACACTCAAAAGAAATGAATTATAAGGGAAGTTTAGAAAGTGCGAATTATGGATTTAGGACATTTATTTTCCTGGAAATATTGTCTCTATGGATGGAATCTTTTCCGACCCTTGAAAGACCAAGGCAATCCAGAAATGGCCATCTCCGAAAAGTATAACCAAGATACACAGTGTTATTGGTTTAGAAGGTTATTGTCGGCGTTTCGTCCAGAATTTTGCCCGATAAGCTAACCCATTAACCAAGAATACATGTAAATGGATTAAATTTGTTTGACAAAAGAGTGTGAATAATGTATTGAATAGTTGAAGAAAATATTAGTCAATTCTCCAATATTAAATTTACCATTGGGGATTGATGGGTTTTTTATTTATAGTAATGCTTCAATGAACGACATTGGTTGTGACCTTATTTAGAATGATAGGGTTATTTCCTATCATCCTAATAGAAAAAAACACATATACAAAACTATACCACTCATGATCTTGGGCTAGAAGTTGTAATCATTTGTTTGAAGATATGGAGACTCTAACTCCATTGTGAGAAATGTGAGATATATACTGATCACAAGAGTTTAAAGAATATTTTTCCATAAAAAGAAATCAACATGAGGAAAAGACGATGGATTAAATTACTCGAGGATTATTATTGCATTATAAACTACCACACAAGAAAGGAAAATAAGGTGGAAGAATCTTTGAACAGAAATGATCATAGAGTTCTGAACATGATAATAGTTGAAAGGGATCCTGTGTTCATGGATATAGTAAATATGGATATGGGAATAATCAGTGAATGTGAAACATATATAGTTTTTTCATATGGTTTCCAAACCATATTTAATAGAAAGGGTAAAATGTTTTGAGAATGATGATGAGGAATTTAAAAAGAAAATTAAAGCTGTGACTGATGGGAGATTCATTAAATTCGTATATGAAGATGGAATATTGAAACTTTGGAAGAGGCTTTGTGTTCTTGACATACCTGATCTAAAAAAGGAATTATTGGATGATGTTAATACCTCCAATTTCTCAATACACCATACTATCACTAATATTCATAGTTATATGACAAAACATTATTAGTGGGATAACATGAAGAGGTAGACTACTGATTCTGTGACATGATTATGGTTTTCCAACATGTGAAGGCGGGAAGAAAACATCATAGATGTGTCATGAAAGTTCTCCTCATACATGAGTGTAAATGGGATGGTATTATGATGGACATTTTCATGGGGATACCAAAGTATCCCAGAAGTGAATGATTCAATATGAGTCATTGTTGATCTTCTTACTAGGTCATCACATTTTCTTATTATAAGAAAACATTTACCACTTGGTCATTTTGCTTTACTATATATTAATGATGTTATATGACTTCATGGAATACCCCTATCGATTGATCTTGATCGTGATCCCTGTTTTACATCATGATTATGTAAATGTATTTTGAAGGCCCTTGACACTGAACTTCATTTGAGCACTTCCAACCACCCTCAAACTGATGGCCATTAAGAATGAACTAATAAATCCTTAGAAGACATGTTGAGATCTCTCTTCCAAGACTTTAAAGGTATATTGGATCAATATTTACATATGGTAGAATATTCCTATAAAAATATCATTCATTAATGTATTCAGATGGAAACATATGAGGCATTATATAGAAATAGATATCACACACAAACTTGTTGGGATTATGTTGGTGAAATAAAACACATAGGCCCAGAACATGTTGACGAAACAATAGAAAAGGTGAAGATTATCCAAACCCAAATCAAAGTATCTCAATGTCAGAAAAATATCTATGTCAATAACCTAAGGACGGATTTGGAATTTCAAGTTAGATATCATGTTTCCTTTAATGTATATCCATGGAAGGATGTTATACGATTTCATAATAATGGTAAATTAGGTCCCTCGTTCATCGGACCTTTCGAAATTCTAGAATGAATTGGAGTTGTAGTTACCATTTCGCAATGCTTCCAAGTATCTCCAATGTTTATGATGTGTTCCACCTATCAAGGTTGAGAAAATACATTCCCGACCCAACACATGCACTCACCATTGCAGAACTAGAAAATTAACTTCATCTATCTTATTGTGAAGAGCCTATTTAGATTCTTGATACTAGAGAAAAAGTGATGAGAAATTAAGTGAATCATCTGGTAAAATATCTATGGAGAAACTATAAGATGGAAGAGACAACATGGGAACCCAAGGAACTTATAGTGAAGAACCACCCGAATATTTTTATGCAATAATATTCTAGAAATTTCAAGGATGATATTATTGGAAGGAGGATGAATGTAAAACCCCAAGCTTCCACGATACACTTTTCATTGAATAATACTATAACTTGTGTTGTACGCAACATCAAGTTATAACACAACCCAACCAACCAATCTAGCCAGTATGAATTGTCATACCAACTTTTTGAAATTTTATAAATTGTATTTATCAAAATGGAATTCATTATTGGATTTGGAATATCAAAATTATCTTAGGGTGACTTTTTGGAATTTTTCAAATAACTTACATTTTTTGATGAATAATTTGACACAGTGCGTAATTTTTTAAAACATAATTTTAATTTAAATAAAAATTTATTTTATTTAAATTTATTTTATATCAAAATAGATACATAATACATATATTTTTTCAATGAAATTCATTGAAGTAATTTTATAATAAAATTAGATGTATAAAATTTTATAAAAATTTTTATGGTCTTTTAACCATCTTTTGGCACTTTAGCAAATTTGCCTAAAATGTAATTTTACCACTTCTGTGAGTAGAATTTCATAAATCCGAGGATCATGGTTGACATTATTAATTAAATTTTTTTAAATAGAATGAAAATAAATTTTTGTGATTAGTAACTTTTGAATTTTATTTACCACGGTTAGAAGTAAATAAGGTAATTAATGGTAAAAAGGATATTATTATTACCCTAACACATTTACTAATTCTATTTAATAAGTGTGTTTCTTCAAAAATAAACCATAGGTAGAAAATATTATCCTTTGTTAAACTTGGTTATGATTAGGACATTTATAATAATTTTATTTGAAAAAGGGATAAAAGTGTTAAATTCAATATTTATTAATTAAAACATTTTTAATATAGGGGTTATACTAAACATATATTCATCTATAAATATTCATTAGAATAACCAATTATTTTCAACATAATGGTATTTTATTTATAATTTTTAGACATTAAATAATTAAATTTATTTACGACACAATGATGATGTAGTAATTACCTTATTATTGAAAGATTAAAATAATTGATATTATAAATATTAATATTATTTTTAATTGTGACTTTTTAGGTATTAACATAATTTTATAGGTTAATATGGAATCATATTGTTGATCAAATAATGTTTTTTAGAAGTGATAATGTTTCTATGAATTTCAAAGAAACCATATACTAAATAGTGTCAAAATTGACAAAAATGAGTGTTTTAAACAAATACTATATTATTAATTGATATAATTTTCTAAAAAATATATGGATCATCCAAAGTACTTATATAATTATATATATGTAATTTATTAACCACTTGGTGTTCTATTGTCATTTTATAGTAATTTTATTTACCATGTAATATAAAAATAAAAGAAAATGTTATACAAGATAAACTATTTAACTATTTGTTAATTCTACAAAATAAGTTTAATATAGTGGACTAAACCAATATTAATCCTTATGGTTGACTGTTTTTCGACCCATACCCACCTTATCCACGAAATAAATCATTTTTTATCCATTATAAACTGAATATGGTTGTATAATAAAATAATATTTCATTCTTTTCTTAAATTGACCATCACCTCTCTTATAAAAGGGTACTTCCACTTCTCTCAAAATCATGCCTCCAAATCCAGCTTGTCCAAAACCTGCTCAAATACCTTCCCAAATACCCTCAATTCAATATATAGGACATAAATTGATCATAATCCATACTAAATATCCATTTTGGTCAAATTAAAAGGAAGAACCTGAAAAAGAGATAATAATTTCAACACCACTTTCAAAATTCATTTCTTCTTACACATCCTATTTATTTGTTGTTTCCATAACAAAATTATAACTCCAGTACCTTATATATATTTATATGTAATTATAAATATTGTAAAACCGTATTCATTATTATATCCATCCTATGAATGGCAAAGTCACCATACATGCGTACGTATGGCTTACCATCTCCACATCATGGGATAGTTTGTTATTCAACACATCATTATTTGGATTGGTATAATAATGAGTATACTTGATGTAAATAATAAATACGACATGTTAATTATTAATTATATATGATATAAATTCCAATTAGATTCTATTTCACCATCAATAGAATGATATTTTCCCTCGTGCGTACCTACAGATTACCATCTCTGGGAACGTGATGAGATTCATTTCCCATCGTAATCATTCAATAATAATTTTCATTTTATGATTAAAAATTATATTTAAGAACTTAATATCATTATAGATATTAATCAAATACATTAGATCCATAACATACAGGGCTTACATAAAAAACCATTTAAAGGAAAATGAATTAGTTAACACCCGAAACAATGATACTACTATAATATTATTAACAAACCAATAAGAGGAGATCATATATGATATCATGTTAATGTATGTGGTTCGTGTATAATTTAATAACAATGATTTAGCTATTATACCAGAGGTTTACGTACACTTGATCAAGGAAAATTACTTGTCAATGGTTAGTTTTACAATCACAGTATTATATGAGGTTGTTTATACGTGAGTATCTTTTGGGACCTCATTATCATCCACATCAAGGTTTCTTAAAAATATATTTCAAAACATTTATAAAATTTCCTAGAATATTAGTTTATGTATTTAATACCCTTGTTGGAATTTTTATAAATTTTGTGAAATAAATCATTCCGTCGTTTTCCAAAAAAGGTACTTTATGACCTTTTTGACAAATTAAGGTGAGATTTTTGTTAACGTATACCGCGAGAGAAGTTCTTTGCTGCTGTTAAAACATCTTCAAAGATTATGTTACATGATTATAAGAATATTGTCAAAATATATGTTTTCTTTTATAATTAGGTAACTTTAAAATGATTTCAATATAGAAAGAGATATTACTCACAAATAGTTTTTATTTCTTATATGTCAACAACCATGGATGGATTTTACAGTTATTTGATGTTATGTTTTTATGATACAATCTTGCAAATTGTATTGAAGGTTTTGTGAAATTTTTTACATTGGATGTGTTAATTTTATAGAATTCATGGTTTATGGTTGAATTCTTAACATTTCATATTCTAGGTTTAATATGAATTTTTATGTTATGTTTCAACCTTTTCATTGGAGGAATACATTGGACATAGTAAGTGACAGGTGGAGACCACTATAGCTCCTTGATTCTTCGGTAGGTCTCATAAGACAAACGAGTGTCTGGGAACAAGGCCTTGACAAAATCTTATTTGTAGTCTTGGAATTATTCCATGTCTATGTGTTTATGATGTCTGGCATTATGCATTCGATATTTTTGAAATTGGCTATTGATATTACATGTGATTATTCGACTAGTAGAATATCCATGTGAATAAGTAAATGGAATTCATTGTTTTATCTTTTCCTTATTAGGCTGATGTTTATGTTTAAAAGTATTATGTTTTATTCATACATATTTCCTTAAATGTTTATTCTCATTTATGAAAGTTTCTGCTATATTGTTATCATTATAGAGCACATAATCTCACCCCTTCCAAGGTTTCTTTCTCAGGATGAGAGGAAGTATATTACAATTAACCTATGGAAATAGGCTAAGGGATATAAACGTTTTCAAAGGGGATGCAATTTTGTTGTTTTTTCATTTCATTATGTAATGTAAAACTTTTGTATATATCATGTACTTCCAAGACTATTAAACTGATCGGTCTTTCATGATTGGATCTCTTGTGATCCTGAAAATGTTATGTAATAATGCCCCATCTCAAGGTAACTAGGGTTGGGGTGTTACACATGTGATAATAATAATAGAGTAAAAGAATCAATATCATAATAGGTCTATGTGGTAAATGGTGAAAAAAATTTAAATGGTATAAAATGACACAACACTGATTCACCCCCACCAACTCTCAATGTTATGAACATCCAAAACATGTACATTCAGAGGAATAAATTTGGTCACAAAATGTCATTATATAAATATTTATTTATAACATCTCTCAACCATTTATGGATTTATATATAATGTATATCCTTGGGAATAGTTTATATAAAAAAAACTAATCGGGAACTCATCAATGACTACTCAATGGAATATCCATCTAAGGAGATGCAAAAAATTAGTTGGTCACATCTAGCATGTATCTTTGGAAAATGTTTTGATATTGAATTTATAAATTATATAATTTAATTTATAGGATGATTATATAGAAAATCATATTATGCAATATATATTCCCTATTATATTAATTTATATATATACCAATTTCATATGGTTCCTCAATGAATAAATTTTTTTGTATTAATCTTCGATGTTAGAATTGTGTCAGTTTATTTGGTAACCATATCTATGAAAAATTAACTAAACTTTCAGGATATTTAAAATATTTTTTATATGTTAGTGCACACATGAGTATTCAATGATGTTACACTATATTGGAATGTTATTCGTTATATGACATAGTTACTTGAGGTGGGTTGATATAAAATATTCTCACTACTATGAAATTTTAATTAATGTGGGAAATTAGAATTATAAAGAGACGTATAATTATTTTCATTAGACATTATTACAGTAGTAGAACATTTAGGGTCTTTAGGAATCATATTTTGAATATAAATTATATTAACATAACAATTTTTTTTAAATTACTGATGTGTATCATTGATTATAGTGGTGTTTCTAATGTTAAATATGATTTTTCTAGACTGAGTTTGTGTTTTGTAAAACTATATTCACATTTGAATATTTAATTTAGAAGAGTATTGTATTATAATAACTATATTATAATTAATTTTAAAATAATAGATTTTTTTAGGGATGAACTTCGATGTTATTGTGTCTTTTTGACAATTTTTATCATTAATGGTTGTTGGAATTGATAAATTGTCGATCGCTTATGAAATAAATCCTAGAAGGATTTATAAATTATATATAGATAATTTAAAAGGAATATATTAACATGTTATAATTAATAATTTGATTTTAGTGAGGTTCATTTCTGATTGGATAATATCCAATGTGAGATTCTTGGTGTAAAGTAAAGGGAAAAGATCTAATGTATAGAATGTTTATCTTTTAGGTAATCAGTCTAATAAAAATATGAACCTAATATAGAAGCTATGTTTACCCATTTTAACCCGTTGGGTGGAATATGGCCTTGAAATAGGGACCCAGTAAACCATTTTTTAGTTCATTATGTTTTGTTGGTTACACAGTATGATCTTTCATTATTTTTTAAATGGATTGAAATAATCAACCTATTTTGTTCAGACACCTATTTTTTATAATAAAATAGTAATATGGTTTGATATTTTGTTAGATCCAACACATTAAATTATTTCCTTATGTATCCCTTGTTAAAGGTTGAATATATTTATTTTTATAGACTTTCTACAATGATTAAACCTCTTATCTGTACATGGATAGATGCATTAGTTTCTATGTACTTTTGAGGGAGTGAATGAATGGAATTGATGTTGATTCCACCCAATCATGTTGGAATCATCATGAGAATAATGGCCTTCTAAATGACAGGGATAAAAGATATTATTGAGTATTTATAGTTATCCATAATTCATAATTTCAATCTAGGTAAGTAATCTAAAGAATTTTATTATGTATTTTATTAGAATGATGTTAATTAAATGACTAAATTGTAGTGGGAGATATAAATTTTATTCATAGAAGTATCAAATATGCACTACGGATCATTTATAAAATATTATTTCATTATTCCATTAATTTATCACTTCCCTTAGATATTAAAATTTTTATTCATTGTCATATTAATTATGGTTTTAATATATTATGTATTTTTAATTTTTCTAATTAATTAAAGGTGTTTTATGGCATAAAATATTTGAACAGATCTTCATGAAAAATTGTCTAGGATAACAGAATTATTAGACAAGCATGGATAAAATGGATAACTCAAACTAATTATATTTGTCTTCCATTATATATAATTCAATTTATTTTTATTATGTGTGATTTTGTATGAATACATGTGTGTTTGGGATTTAGTTACTATAATTAGGAATATAAAGATCTAACATAAGTAGTATAAATTGGAGAGTTCATTACTAACTAGAATTTTAACTCCACCATATATTGGCATGTTTGGGATAACTTGTGAAAATTTAGCAATATTTAATAGGTAATAGAATTTATTAATGAAAATAATTGTTTATTTAACTTAATGATAATTTTTAACTTCCTTGGTTTGATAACATTTTGATACTGTAAGTGGACATCTAGTATAAATGAATTTTTAGTGTAAGTAAGAAATCTTAATGAACAATTAGGATATCTAAATCTCCCAATAAGTTTAAAAAATGATATTAGGGGATTCTAGTAGGTAAAATAATCCCTCTATGTAACACCAAAAGATTTTCATATATATTCAACTTTTATAAAACATGTCTCTATGATGAATTTTGACACAAGAAAACCCAAAATAGAGTGGATAATACTTTACTAAAAATAAATCAAAACATATTTATATTATCAAAAACCTGAAATCATTTAAAAAACACTCAATTATGGTTAATATGATATAATTTAAGAATACATAATTCTTCAAAGGATAAAATTATATTGAAATGTGGC
This sequence comes from Viscum album, assembly GCA_963277665.1. Lineage (NCBI taxonomy): Eukaryota > Viridiplantae > Streptophyta > Magnoliopsida > Santalales > Viscaceae > Viscum > Viscum album. The sequence continues at coordinate 913,586,418 of OY728148.1, forward strand.
TTCAATTAATTTTAATAATATAAAATATAAATATATTAATATTATAGTTTTAATTTGATTAAATTAACACCATTATTAAATTATTCATGATCAATTTATATAATAGTGGATTTTTTGAATTTCTTTGAAATGGATGATTTTGGGTGAATAGTGAAAATACATTTTAGAAAATACCATCACTTTTATGAAATCACTATAATATAATTATTATTATAATGTCTATTAAACCTTTTGTATACAATAAATATATATTTAATAATTATATTAAATCTTTTGAAAAAAAAATATTCATTTTAGAAACATGTGCTTCATAATTTAGAACCAAGGTGATGTTTTATTAAAATAAATAATATATTTTGGGACATATTATATGTAGAATAAATTACATAGTTAAATTAGGTATTTTAATGGTTTTAATGTAAAATAAATCTTAATTGTTTAAACATAAAATAACAAAGGTCTCTTATATTGATTATAAATATTATTTTTGTGTAACTTCTTTTTTATGGTTAAAAGCAATTTTTCTAAATAATACTTTTAATCAGGTTTTTAATAGTTATATTAAATGATTTTTTATTAAAAAAATATAATTTTTTTACTATACAGTGATAATCACATTATTAATTGGATTATTCCAATTTTACATAAAATATATAATTCATTTTCAGTCATTATGAATAGTTGTGATTGAAAAGTTCAGTCACCATGGTAAGGGTTATAAAAGCCTGAAATGTGTTTCATATAAGTGATAACGCTTCAAATATGAAAAAATGTGTGAATATAATATTATGAGTATTATTAGACCCTCTAATAATATTTCATAAAAAAAGATTCAATTTGGTACACATTATCTATAAAATTTCTTTATAGTAATTTATTGTAGAATTATTTACAATATTTCCACTCCACAAACATATAAAATGATACACTCATTTCTTACATTGTCAAATTCTTTGATAATTGTTGCTCAACCAATATCTACCGGAATAATATGAGAAATATTATCCCCACTTAATAGAGGTATTTCTTTCACCCATAGTTCAATCTAAAATGATGTAATTTGTAAGCTAAAGGCAGATATTCAAATAAGATATATTCACGTTTTGGAGTAATTTTAGGTTTCCTCATACCTATTCCTCTTATAAATATTCTATAATAATAGAATAATAATTCCATGTGTATAATTTGTTTAATTAAATATTATTACATTAATTTAATAAAAAAATTCTCTTTACAATCCATCAAAAAATGAAAACATCGATATTGCATACATTTTATATACATCCTCTACAAACAATATATTTTAATTTCCCTAATCGTCTATCATGGATGGGAATATCTAAGAATTTAATGAAATAAATATATAATTAAATATATAATTAAAATTATATATAGATAAATCCTTATCTAACATCATTAGTTTATTTCTATTGAAAAAAAAATTCCACCCATATGTACATATTAATTAAATCCCTCTATGAACAACAAATTTTAATTTCCAATAAGATATTACAAAACTGAAACTAAAAATGTTATTAATGTATAGATATTATATATTTTACTTTATTGAAATTCTAGTTTTGATATAACCTTATCCAACGTTCATAACTGGAAGCACTAAATAAAAGGAGGCATGAAGAATAGAATAGTAAACACATAAATAAATTATTTTAAAAATGAATAATTAGTTAATAGGTAAAAATGAGTTTACTTCATCCCCCTAGTTATTTATTTGGTTTTAATATATTCATTCTAATTTCCTCCTCATTGGTACTTAATATCACCTAGAAATGTTTATATAAGAAGTCATCCTTATTTTTAATTGTAGGTAGTGAATTTTTTCCCCATATAAATATTATTTATTTGTCTTAAAAAACATTTCTAATATTAAAATGTCTTTATAAAATAAAATTTATTTAAAATGGAATCTTTATTCAATATTTTAAAAATTAATATTTTAACATTATTATGAATAGTCATTTTTTACCTTCCAAAAAATGTATGGTATGAGGATTATTTTATCATTTTCCACTTGAATATATTTTAATACAAGCTTAATCAGTATTCATGATTTTTTTTCTTCTTCCGTTTTTTTATTTTTCTTCCCAATTTATTAGTCATTACCATTTTTCTAAAATAATGTGTTATTATATTAACATAACGAAATATATTTTTTACTATTTTCATTAATGCAATTTCATTTAAATTTTTATACTGTTTTATTTTCCACTCCTTGTTTACTTACATAAAAAAATATTATTTTAACGATTCTATTAATATTATATACTTGTTTAAAAATTTTTTTTATAATTTTTCTTATTTTATCCCATGAAAATAGTTTTGGAAGTGATTTGTTATATTTTTTTAAAAAAAAATAATGATACATATATTTTTAAAACACTAGTTTAAATATTTAACTTCCTCAATCCATTATATTTTTTGAAGGATGTGTTATTAAATATAATTTTTTCTAATTAGTAGATTAAATACATCATGTAAATTTTCATTATTATCATTGATATATTTATCCTCATTTCATTGATTAAAAAATTATATACCCATTTTAAAATAAATTTTCTATAGAGGGAGCATTACAATGAATGTTATTCAACTAAATGGAAATGATGGATGTTCTATATACATAATTAAATATTGATATTTAATTATTAATGACTGATATTGATTATGTATTGTATTGTTAATTTATTTTTTGAGAATGGATTAGGAATGAGTCTGAGGTGAATGGATCCATTATAGACCCTCCATGCATCGGGTATAGTCTCCTCAAAAAACCAAGAATTTTTATCACTTGTGGTATGTCTACCTATACAATGTAATATGTCATGGTTGAGGCATTGATTATAACAACCTCAAACCCAAACAACTAGATCCTATTCTGAAATCATAATCTTTTAATTTTTTGATTTGATATTGATAAATTTGAGGTATTCTCACCCACACAATCATACATCGTAAATTCTAATATATTTGATCAATTATATAATGAAGGTCATTTTCAGTTTTGAGATTGAGAGATTAAATAAAAACAATTACAAAACAATGCCCTTGTATTTCTAAGAAATTTTTTCCACTATACCGAATTTTTTTATTCCACATTGTGTATTAAGAATCTCCCATAAATTTTTTCTCTGACTAAACCCTTCTATAAATAATTCATTTAATATTATTCTTCATAATATAGTAAAGAAAACATAATAAGGATGGTCTTAATAAATCAGTAAGGGAGGACATAAGCATTAAAATTTTTATTTTATCAGGGAGAATAAGATGATTATAAAGGTATAATGATATAATAATATTATATGAGCATAAATTGAGATAATTAAAGCCCATAAAACATCAATTTTAAATTTTCTCCCCTAGAATAAATATTCCAATAAGAATACAGTCATTATAATCGAAAATCATGAGATATATGTTGTAAATAATGATCAATGGTACCATTAAAAACTAATTTAATGTATAATGAAAATATATTGGTATCTTACATCATTATCATCATCACCCATGTTCACTCATGTTCAAAATAACTAAAAAATAGTTTAATCTATATGAGAAAACTACCTAGACAACTCTGTCTTTCATTCCATATACCTTAAGGATCATTTCCCAGTTCATTTTTCAGATATATTGGCCTCACTATTGATACTATCTACATAGGGATCACTTGTCATATAAGTTGTATTATGATCACTCATTATATAAACTATATCTATATCACCCATATTATAAGCTATATCAGGAACACACATCATTATTAATAATATCCAACAACTGATAATGAATAAAACACAATGAATATATTATTTACTTTATGAATATTTTAACAAATTCTTTCATTCCTAAATAAAATGATTTATCCATGATGAATATAGGGGTTTCATAAAGGACTATTTAAAATAGTAATCATATTCCATAAAGATAAATAATATTGATATATTCATAATATCATATTATCAATGAAGTGGTGGAATATTTAAGGGGTTTTTAAATAGATGAAAATTCCACTAAAAGAATATTAAAAATATTTCTTTGAATAATGGGGAAAATACCCCTTTTATTTTAGTATATTTTTTAAAAAAAAAATTATTTATAAAATCATTATCCATGAAAATAAAAATGTAAAATTTAAATGTAATCTTATAAATAATGAATATTTAAAATAGTGGTAAAACATGTTTATGTCATAAAAAATAAAACCAAATATTTTTTAAAACATTTAAAATCTAAGTATACAGTTACCCATGTAAATAATTTTATAAAAATTAATTTTAACCCCATTTAAAATAATGTTAAAAATAATGTAAAAGAGAATTCTGAAATAATTTGTGTTTTGAAAAGAAATTTCATGAAATAAAATAAAGAACATTGGAGAAGAGTCTTTTTTAAAGGCTTTAAAAACATTATAATAATGTTTTTAAGGAAACCCCAATTTACATTCTTTTAATATAAAAAACAATTTATAATAAATTATATATGAACGAATTTAAAATTGCATGATTATATAAACAAAATCGGTATATTATTTGTCATGATTAAGTGTAAAACCATTTAAAAGAATTATAGATTTGTATTCAAAACAATTCCTAATAGAATAAGTTCAAGATGAGAAACCCTATCAACTTGGATAATAAATTTATGAAAAATATATTGTATTAAAAAATGAAAAATTATGCTATTAAAAAATTAATTTTCATGAAATAATTTTTAATACACATCCATGGTGTAATTATTAACCTATATAAATTAAATAATGATTCATAACAAAAATTATGTTCCAATGACTTCAAATTGTTACCATGAAACCCCTTAAAATTTTATTACATTTGAATTCATATCTCAAGAATGATAGAACATAAAAAAGAACATTAAATATCAATATCATGGATTAAATCATGATATAATATATCGATAGGAAAAATGTAATCCTTTTAATATTAAGTAGTTTCATATTAAAAGACAAGTCTTCATGAAAAAAATTGACATGAATAATTCATAAAATGATGTTATAATTTGAGTTAGAATTATTCATTGAACGAGTTATATGTACCAATTGTAAAATCACACAAAACAGTGTAAATAAACTCTAATTCAATTGAGGTTAATTTAACACAAAATCATGGCCTAACAAATTCAATGAATTATAAGTCTATGACAATGATTTAAAATTGAGTTATATAACCCATTACAACAAGTCTCGACTCACTACTAACGTTCTTCAACTCCAATATAATAAAAGTGTATTAATTATTTAAATTTTTAATAAATTTTTCATATTTTATATCCGTATTATTAAACTGTGTTATTCATTCAATTGAACGATATATTTAAAAACACAATCAGTTTTGTTCACGTACGTATGACTAATGATATAATTTTCAAGCAGATGCATGGGTGAGAAAATAGAGGACATGTAATCTTAAGATAATGTTAAATATATCATAAATATATATATATATATATATATATTATACCCATCATAATAGATATCCAAATGTGGTGGTGTTGTAAGACTAATGACATCGCTTTGTGGCGGTCGTAGTCCACATATACGCATAAATGGTGATTTAGTTGGATATGGGATGGAAAATGAGATGAATAAGGATTTGTAATTAATTTAATAAAATATCATTATACGGTAGATACTAATTTTATTATAATATAATGATGATGATATAAATTGAAGAGGTATAAGAATAATTAATATGAAATATATTAGTAAAAATAATTACCTCTTTCTGATTTCTTATTTAGGACCCTATGGATAGTAATTTAAAAAAAGGAAATTATTAACATAGATGTGTATGATTAGAATAGTATTTGATAGGGTTATTTTATTTAATCTTCTCAATGTTGTGTGAAGAATATTGGAAAGGATGTTCCCTTTTATTATGAAGGAGTGTACACTCTTGGTATTGTTTGAAACATTTAAATATATGGAATTATTTTTCATGTGAATGTGGAACCAGGTTGACCAACATTCAATGATAAGATTTTATATTGTTTAAAAACATTCATAAAATAAAATTTTTAAATGATTATGTGGCATTCCAAACATTATATTTTTGGTCAACCCCTTCATTAACATGTTTTATCCATAACAATAGTAACAAAATTTAAAATATTGAAGTTTTATAAATTTACCAATAATGTAGTAAATGGATCACAAAGGTACTGGTAATGACATTATAGATGATATAATTTTCACAATTCCCTCTTTCAGAAAATTTTATTATTTTAAAATTAATTAATAATATATTATTGAACATAAATACCCTTATAATCATTTTATAAACTATCCACATATTTTTCATTAAAAAATTATGAATGGTGAAGAATTTTAATCTAAAATATGTATCAGTAAATTATAGATTATTATTGTCTATAAAATTAAGGGGAAACTATAAATTCCTAGACATAGCCCCCTCATAAGTAACAGAACCCACCTGGTCACATTTCTCATGTGTGATTCCTTGTACTCCACTGGTATTCTACTAGTAGGAAGGATATTTAATGATACTGTGGGTGGAATAACATATTTATAAGGGTGTATCAAAATTGTGAAATAAATAAATAAATAGTGTGTGTAGATAATAATGAAAAATAGTATTGGAACAACTCATCCAATGAAATAAAACAAGTAGAAGCATTAAAAACTAGAGTCATATGAAAATTGATTCCATGTTTCTATTCCGTACAAAATGGTATTACAAGGGTGACAGAGTAGCATGATTATATAACATGCTTTACAGAAAGTTAAAAATATAAAAATATATCTCCAATAGAATTAAAATAATATGATCATTCCTATTTTCTTGTAATTCATCCAAGTATAAGAATATAGATTTCTAAATATATACTCTTCCCTTTTTTCCTACAGGCATCCAGCAAATTTGTTTGGGTACCAATTAGTTGCATGAACGAGGATTTACATAAAATAGTTGGATGCTACCAATGAATTATTGAATAATACATATAGTGTAAATAATTTGATTATTTTTTATATGTTAAAAATATAATGATTTAAGGTAAATGGAACCATATCATCTTGGGCTCTCAAGGGACAAACAACTAACTTTACCTGCTTCAGAAAAGAAATTATATCTTTGATCACATTCCACCATGTAAATAAATATATAAGTATATATATATATTGTATTACATCATCAATAATATATGGAAATATATATAGATACATAGTACTAGCTAGGACCCAAGGTATGAGACCAAATAATCCTTGTATAATTATAATAGTTTCAAACTATAAAAAGGGTTATCAGCGCAGCATTCACAAATGGATAAAAAATGTAATTTCAGAAAAACCTAACCAATGATTTTATTCAACATTGTCAATATCATATATAAGGAAACATAAAGTGTGATTTCCAACATTTATATAATCAATGTGACATTTCTGATCCAATATCCAATAAATGATGTTGAATTTCATGTCAAAAATCATAATTCTGGGAAGCGAAAAGTGTCATGTCCTACATATTTCTTGACCATGTCACAGTGACTAATTTACATGGTAAAATTGTAATAATAGAAAAAATACATTTATTACATTATAATATTCCTATTAATGAATTACAAATATTTAATTTTTAATTTAGCCAAGATAATTATCCATAATTTATATGTTATTCACATTACATGTCAATCCCATTGTATTTTCACATTGTTTCATTAATCCATTACAATTGGGTATTATGTCAAATAATCATAGATGGTATCATGGTCACATATGAATTAATATTTCATTAGGAATTTCATAATTCCATCCCAATGGGTTTCATTTATTCAGTTGGAAAACCTATGACAATAAAAAGGGCCATTAGAGTTCATATAATAAGGGACAAAATTTTATAAATGAATTTGTTTTATGGAAATGTGCCAAAATCCCATCACGAGGCACAAACACACATGATATAAAAACTGCTAGAAATTTAGGTAAAAGTACCAGAGAACTTCCTTTATGGTGGTAGATGAACCATCATCTAGTATTGGCCTCCAGAAAAAGATATATACATAAAAATAAAAATAATAAAGGAATAACCAAAAAAATAGGAAAACAAGGTCACATGGATTTATAAATACATAAAATGAGATAAATGATGAAAATAAGGTAGATTAATGAACAAAATACTAGTATGAATCCAACATGATGAACGACATGGGATTCTGATCTAAAATTATAATGTTATCAAAAATCATATCAGGATAAGAGGGAGAGATTCACATGTTTGGAAGTGAATGTTCGAAAATTGAAGTACAAAGGGTTGAGAATTTAATAATGAAATAAACATAAAAAAGGAAATTAAAACATTTTTAAAGGGTTTAATTGTTTGTTCACATACTAAATATGCCCATGAAATAACTATGTGCCAGTACTATCTATGGTGAACACCCCTTTCATGGATAGGTTAATGGATAAAAAAACCATAAATAAAATTTTCATGATCAAAATCCAAAACATCAATCCATTCGTATGGTTATAAAAAAAATTCTCTAACCTTGAGTTTCATTTATACTACATAATTATACCATTTAATATGTCCATGAGTCCTATGATGCGTGGTTTTTTAAACCATGATCCAATATATATGGGTCACATGGTTGGGCCAAAATGTTACTACAAACTGTGCACCAACTATGAACCTCAACAAGATTCTAAAAAACCATTAATCTGAGTTCCGAAAAAGCCCAAAATGCTGTAAACCATTCTATAACCTTTATATTAATTTTATTTTATTGGAAATAAGGAAATAAAATGAAATTAATTGGATCAATGATTCATTAAAAAATATGATATCTTACTACCTCCCCTACATAAAACATTACATACCCATTTTTCCCATCTCAGGGTGTAAAACATCATTTTAGATTAGTTCCAACGATTGTCTATGGTCATCGACCTCTCACTCTCAGGTCATTTCATGCACATGGTGATTCTTCCATAACACCTAAACTAGAGGAAATTATCTAAACCAATGATCCTTCATTATCCATTTAATGATATAGATAGTATTATCCTCAATGAACCATATACATTTAACGTAACATAATCATAGTGATGATCATGAGACATGTTTGCAAAATAATTTTATAACTGAGAAATGTGAAAGAAATTGTGAATATACCAATATATATTATTCAGTGATATTTGAAAACTCACTAGCCATACCACCTTCCAAAACCACAAAATCAATGAAAAATTAAGGTTATAAAATAAACTTGTAAATAAGACACTCATTCCCCAGTCTAGTCTAAACTCATAAGAACACCCATTCCTCAACCAAAAACATTAGAGGTCATTATTTATGATAAATAGAATTCATTTTTATTGAATTAGTGGTATAATGTAACTCCCTAATATGTTTTGTCTTCTCTGAAATCTCATGAATGGCATGAGGACAAAGTAGCACTACATCACTATCCTCCATCCCAGATAGGGGTGAAAGGAATGACCTACCATTGAGGGCCTTTTAAGTATCTTCCTTTATAGTTTGATGAAAGGTGTTATTATTATAAAATGATAAAATATGTAAATGTTTCTATAAGGAACCTCCAAAATAATGTACGCATTATCAAAGCATGTCCTCAAACACTTCAACCATACACATATATTTTCCATTAGTATGAGGCTGATCGGTTGTGCTTAAACACACCTCTGAACAAAAATTCTTGTATAATTCCTTCTAGAAAATCAATGTTAAAACAATAAACCCATTCCGAGATGATGGAAAGTGTATCTTCATGGATTTATATGATCTCCTTAATATATATCCTTCATATCTTATCTACAAAAAATATCTCTTCAAAATGTAGAATTTGAGTGACCTTTATCTTCCATTCAACAATCACCCATGATGTTTCATCACCTCCAGGAAATTTTAGTTAGTCCTTCCCAAAATCCATGGAAAATTAATACCATTTCCACTTTGGAATGGGTAATAGCTTTGTAATCAACAATAGACACTGGTTTTCTACTTTCATCTACTGACTAGTGGGACCACATATAATGAAACCAGATATCTCCCTTTTCAAAAAAGGATACTAATACTGGCGACAAAGATCAAAATACATCATTGTGAGAAAATGATGCAATTCCTAGAGAGGGTCATGATACTGTCTCATCAAATCCCCTCACATTTCTATGGAAACCCATTTAAATCCAAGAATTAATTCTATATATTCTTTTTTAATGACCCAAAAATGTGGTGGATATTCTCATAAAACACAATCCCATGTGACCAAGACCTTTTTGATGATAAAGCTATCATATCTTCACTCTATAAAAAAATTAAATGAGTAAATGATAAAATTACATGTATAAGATTTATATTATGTTCTGGTGCCACTATGTGTATCTCAGTAAATAAGGACATAATCTTCCACTATACACTAGCCTCATGAATTGCCAATGTCGGAGTGTTCCTACAAAAGGAATCTTATACTATGCTTCGATTTCTTGGATTATAATCAATATAAAAATTAAATCACTACAGGTATTAAACACTTATTCACTATTTTAGATTCAAGTTACACTACATGATGATTTATTGGAGTGTTTTTTATTTTTGAATACAAAAAATCATTCTCAATGTAGATAATGCCTCAAATAAAATAAATCATGAATAGCCAAATGATTCTTGAGGTTGTGTGTTAATTAATTATTCTCAGGAGATCACAATATAAGATTCATGTATGTTAATAATAGTTAGATTGGAATTTGAAATACTCTTCGATTTATGCCTGTTGTGTCAAAAGAAAAAAATATATACTCTTGTAGTTTTAGGTAAAACTAGGATTAATAATTAAGTCTTCATTTTAACTATTGAGAAGATTTCTCAAATACAATATACAATTTAAACATGATATATATCTTATTTATTCCAGTGAGTGGTTCTTGTAGGCATGATAATGTTGATTCAATATGGTTTCCTTATGAATTTTCCATACCTCTATGTTTTGAAAATCAGAAACACTTTATCATAAGGAAAATTATCTTCTTCTAAGGATTATTTTCATAAGGAAAATATCCTTTCTCTAATAAAACTATTAACCTTAACATGGGTTTCATTTCTTCATATTATAAACTCTCAAAACCAAAATCATTTTATTATTAAGTCAAAAATTTAGTTTCTTATCTAATACCAAATAATCTTATAGTTCCCTGGATATAGAGTCTTCTATTATTAGACACCAAATTCTCTAAAATTTTGACTCTAAATTATCTGAAATCCAAACTAAAAGTTCTCTGAAATTCATTAAAAAAAATTCATAGAATTTAAACTCCCAATTACCCATATTTTATCCGCAAAATTCATTAGAATTCATACTCTGAATTCCACATAATTTTGACACTGAATTCCTCAAAATTCATACTCTAAATTCATTGTAAAACGTAATACAAATATCCAGGCTTTCTAGAATCCAATTTTTTATATGATTAGACTCGGAATTATATATTTTCCATAGACTCCAGATATTTATATTTGGTTAAGGTAATCCATTTTCCCTTAAAATGCTTTTGTAACCATAAAACTATGTCATGTATATTTTTTCTAACCAACCATTGGTTGAGTGAAAGGTGTACAGGTCCCTCTAACATTCAAGGAAAATATAAATATTATCGGAGTGACTAAACTATTGAAGTCCTTCCTATAAATAGGATATCATAGTGAATGAGCTCAAGATCTGTTGATCGATCAAGATATTTCATGTTGTGATGATTTGGAGTGATTTATAGAGAGAGAATTTTAGTCATTGACTGTTTCAAGAACATCTTGTTCAGTCATGAACATCATGTTTATTTTTCATTGTGAAACTCTGATTTTTTTTATTACAAATGAGGGATTCAAGGGATAGAAAGACAGTTGTGTCCTTTACCTTACAGTACATGGGCTTGCGTGGATATCCATATATATTATGATATTTAAATCGAGGGATTACCCTTATGTGGGTAAGACAGACTTTATATAAATTATAAATCAAGGGAACTTTATCCAAGGTAGTTGGATACCCTACACTTTGGGTTAAAATATTTCCTACTTGTAACTTATTCTTGTTTTAATTTTTATTTCCATTGTATTTTGATAAAGAAATAATGTATAACTTTTTTATATTTTCATGTACTTGTATTCTCTGATAAATAAAATTGTATAATCTTTAAGGTAAAATCATTCCCTATGAAAAGTTTTCCTAATTTTCTTGTCTTGATCTTTATTTTTGTAACATAAGAAATATTTTCTTATAGTTATGAACTAAAAGTGGATTTGTGAATTTAACTTGTTTAACTTTGATAAACATAGTTTATTCCTTTTGGTTAAAAACATAATTTGTTAAATATAAAATTCACCCCTAGTCTCCTTGTAATTGAGAATCTACACACACTATTTTGAGCCAACAAATTGTATCAGAAGAGGATACTTTGAAATACTGATATTTTTCCCACAATTGGTATCTTGATTAGTTTTACTTGTTCAATTTAACTTTCTTATATTTCCTTACTCAAGTTTCCTGGATCAATTTTTTTAATTATTTAGTAAAGAATATCTTTCTTAGAATATATTGATCATATTATATTACGTAGAAAAATGTCCCAATTTAACTTATTTTATTTTTTTTAATGTTTTTATCATATACAAACTACATTGTCCTATTTAGTGGGATTTTTTTTTAATAGAAGGAATAAATGTTCATTTAACAAACAATATAAATCATAAAAATCTAATATATTTGAAAGAAATGATTCCGAATATTAAAGAGATAGGATTAAAACTTTTATTATCAACACTATAATGGATAATTGTTTTATTCTTACTCGTGAATATAATATTCTGGATAAAGAAATCAGAACAATTACGAACCAGGAAATGCAGGAATATCAACATAACTTCACGGTAAACAATAATTTGATGTGTCCCATGACCAGGAATATATATAGTCAAATATTTTCCTACGAAGATTCCAAATATATATGGAATAAACATGAATTTAAAAACTTTGGAACTTAAAACGTGATAGAGAACTGAAGAGAAATGTTAAGAGCAGAATATCATGGATTTATTATTCCTTATGGAGAACCTGTTAGCAAAGTGAAAAAATGATTATATTTATTGTGAAAAGTCTTCAATATAAGGGATAATAGGTTTAGATGATGAAATTATAGTGGAAGATATTATAATTATTATTCCAAATGAGTTGGAATCCAAAAGAACAATCACTGATGAGAATAGGAATGTTTCCAATATTCCACTTAATAATCTTTTTGGAAACCTTCTTCAAAATGAGACATGAATTATAAGATATACTGATAAAAATAAGAATATGAATGGAAATGGAAGTGTATCCATTACTACTACTAAATTCAAGACCCTCGAATGGGATATAAGATCTATGTAATAAAAAATTTATTGCTCAATCTAGGTCTAGTGAAAGTGAACATTCTAAATATGAGTTATAGAATCTTTCACGAAGGATGAAAAAGATAGTGGGAAAGAAAAAATTTCAGTATATATATAAGAATAATGAAATAAAATATAATAAGGACTCAAAATTCACATTCAATGAATGAAGAAGAAATAGACACATTAGGATAGATTGTCCCATGCTCAAAATAAATGATAAAAAATATAATAATTCAGAAAGAAATAGAAATAAGTATTATAAATCCAATGTCAAGAAAGTCATGAAGGCTAATGATACCTGGAGATCTAGTGGTGGTGAGTAATATGATAAAAGATTCGAGTATGAACCTTATAGTCAAGAGAATCCTTGTTTACTAGCCAGACTACCAATTGAAAATCATTATGTAATGGCCAAGTTGCACAATGTTGAATCTATCCCTAATGTATCATTGAATGAAAATTATTCTTGTGGTAATTATTATAAGTCTTCATATAAATAATATTATTATGATGAAGATAACTCTTTACCTTCTTATAAAGAAGTGTCTAGGTTTTCAAAACTACTTGAAAATGATAATTCTAATGTAAAAAAATAATGAGAAGGAAAATTCTATAATGTCTGTACTTATAAAAGAAGTATCAGATATTTCTAAATATCTTGATGATAAAAATCATGTCCTATATATTTTTTTGAAAATATTTAGAATGTAAATTATGATAAGGATAAACATTCTAATAATCTTGAAATACTTAATACTGAGTGAAAACTTCATAAAATGTTAATATTGAGAATAGGATATTTGTTATTAAACTAAAGTCAAAAATATTTTCTTTAATAAAATATATGTCAAACATTACCTCTAGTAATGAAAAAATTGAAAATATATATTAAAAAATTCATATATTAATAAATATTTCAGGAATTGGTTACTCTCACATGAAAACTATGTTTTGAAATAGATATTTTATTCCAAAGAGTGCCCATTTTTTGCTTACAATATAAATGTGGTAGACATTGGGAATCAAGTAGTTCCTTGAATAAATCCCGGTAATTAGGGTTTCAAAAGTATTACTTTATATAGAAAATTTGGGTTTCTAATGTTATACTTTCCAATATTACTGGATCCAATAATGTTTGGATTCTTAATGTCTAACTCTATTATTTTTAGGAAAATAATTAATGAAACAACAACAATACATGGTGCATTGATAGTGGATGTTCCCGGAATATGACTGGTAATAAAAAATTCATTGAAAAGATTATGAAGGTTAAAAGAGTAAAATTTACTTTCAAAGATAGTGCTCAGGGAGAAATTGTTGGTATAGGTAACATTTTATTTTGGAAAAACATTAATTTTGAATGTTTCAATTTTTATGGGTATTAAGTACAATCTCATTATCTCAATTTAATTATGTGATGAAGTTTACCTTGTGAATTTTAGGAATGATAAATTTTTAGTAAAAAATTCAAATGAAGATATTATACTTTCTTCCCATAGGCATGATAATGTTTACACACTATACATATAAAACAATAGGAGATAATATATATCTTTCCTTAGTGTATTCAAAGATCAATATTGGTTATTTCATAGAAGTTTAGGACATTATAACATTAACAACCAAGGTAAACATTAAATGAAAAAACATGTTAAGGATATACCAAATATTATATTTGATTCATCAAAAGTTTGTGATCATTTTCAATATGGATAGAAACATAAATCAATTTTTAAATAAACATGTGAAGCCTCAACATTAGATTCATTAAATTTTGTGCATATAGATCTTTTTAGACCAACACAAATTAAAAGTATTGGAGGCAAATATTATGTATTTTTTTATTTGATGATTACAGTTGATTTACATGGGTCTAATATCATGTAATGAAATATAAAGCCTTTTATTATTTCAAAACCTTTATATAACCTGTTTAAAATAAGAAAAACCTTCCATTGATAACTATTCATAGTGATCAAGGAGGAGAATTGCAAAATTATGATTTTAAAACATTTTGTAGTAACAAAAGGAATTACTCTTAACTTCTCAGCTCCTAAAACTCCTCAATAGAATAGTGTTGTTTAAAAAAGAAATAAAATTCTTCAAGAGATAACTAAAACCATGTTGAGAGAATATTCTATTACTAATCACTTTTGGGCTGAAGCTGTTGTACCATATTTTGATACTATAAATTAAGTTTTAATCAGACCTTTTTTTAACAAAACACCATATGAATTTTGTACTGTTCAAAACCAACACTTTCTTACTTCGTAGTATTTGGTTTCAAATTATTCATCCTGAATACTCAAGATAAATTACATAAATTTAAACCCTTTTCTGATGAATGATATTTCATAGTCTAATCCGATTATTCTATGATTTATGGAGTTTTAAAAAAAATTCATGTTCTGTAAAAGAAACTAAGCATGTTAAATTCGATGTAATTGACCATTTTGTATTAGACAACATAACCCTAAATTTTCTAATGTATTTTAAAAAACTGATTATCAACCTTTGATAGAATAGTATTCTAATAAGAAAAATATTCTAGAAAATATTTCTGAAGCATTTAACCGAAAATATTTTCTACCATATGTTGATGAATAGGTTTTACAGAACCCAAATCAGTTGTTTTATTAAGAATAATCCCCGTGATAGTATCATTGATGAGGTAAACAAATCTGTAATGACTAGAATTTATTTGTGAAATGAATCAAAAAAACTATCATGACTTTCCCAATTAGAACCAAAAATCACTGATGATGTTTTAGGTGATAATGACTTGATTAAATTCTTGAAATATGATCTAAATGAATTTGAAATGAACAATTTCTAGACCTTGTTGCAAAGACCTAAATAAGCTATTGTAGTTTGAGTTAAGTGGGTATCTAGAAATATGTGTGATTAAAATGGAATCATAATAAGAATAAATCAATATTAGTGGATAAAATATATAATCAAGAAGAAATAATAGACTATGAAGAAACCAATGCACTACCAGTTAGACTTGAATCTATTCGCATTTTGCATGCCTTCACAGCTTTCTTTAATTTCAAATTTTTCAAACGGATATAAAGTTTTTTTTTTCATAAAGGATATGTTTAAGAGAATGTTTATTTTGATCAACCTCCTAGTTTTGAAAATAAAAATCATCTTAATCATGTTTTCAAACTTAGAAATTCTTTATATGTTCTAAAAAATCCCCTAGAGAATGTTATGATTGACTTACATGATTTTTGTTACAAAAAAATTATGTTAAGGGAATTGCTGATCCAATTATTTTTATAAACAAAGATAATAAAAAAATAATTTTAATATATATATTGATGAAATTATAATTGGATCAACTCAGCAATATTTATCAGATTCGTTTGAAAATCTAATGAAATATGGGTTTGAAATATGTGTGACGGTTGAGTTAACATTTTTCATAGGTATTCAAATTTCCCAAAAACTAGAAGGAACTTATATTTCACAACATAAGAATATTAAAGTACTTTTAAAAAAGTATGGATATGAAAATAGTAGAAGTATAAGAACTGCAATCTGTACCTCAAATTATCATGATCTGGATTAAGATGTGAAGCTAGTACATCAAACATTAGTTATAGGTATGACAAAAATTTTACTATTACTGACCGCTAGTCATCTAGAATTAATATTTTCAGTATTCTTATATGAAAGATATAAATATAATCCAAAGTAATCTCCTTTAAATGTAGTGAAAATAAATATTTTCTATTTAAATGGAACCATGGATTTAGGTCTTTTCAATACTTTTGTAAATATTAGTTTTAAATATTTTTGGAGGATGATTTTGGTGGATGTAGAATAGATAGAAAAAGTACAATCATATCATTTAATTTTATAATAGATTCATTAGATTCATGGTCATGTAATAAGTAACACACAGTCACACTTTCCACTATTAAATCTGAATATGTAGTAGTTGGAAGTGGTTGTGCCCTTGTGTTATGGATGCAACTCACACTCACAAACTATAGCATCAGATTCTCCCAAAAATAAATATTGTGTTATATTAGTAGAGAAATTTCCCTATGAAAAAACAATACTCATCACTTATGTTCAAAATACATATATTTTAGGCATCACATTCTTAGGGATTACACATTTAAAAGAGATATTAGTCTTTAATTTATCAGAATGCAAGGTCAACTTGTAGATATTTTTACAAATTAATTATCCTCTGATAGATTTATATAATACAAAGTTAATAATCATAACCATAATGTAATATTCCCTATTAAATTTTTGTTGAAACCAATCTCTTTTCATTAAGTAACATATTCAAATAGTGTGGTTACATTTTCTTGGTTACTAAATTTTTTTCCCTTAATCAAATTTTTCATAACCAAATTTTTTTTCCTTAAATAATTTTTTGTAACAAAATATGTCTTCCATAATCAAATTGTACAAAACCAAATAATTTTTCTTTAATATAATTTTTCGTAAAAATTTTTTTTAAATTTTTTTTTCATAGCCAAATTATTATTCCATCGTTAATTTTTTCATAACCGAATTTTTTTAGAACTAAAAATTCCAGAAACCAAATAAAACATTACAAAATATAATTTTCCACAAACTGAACTTATTTAAACACAATATTCTTCACTACATATAATTTTACTATTAATATGGATGGTTTTTTCAGAAACAAATTTTGGTAAATGAATTTTTTAATTATTGGTATTTGAATTTCATGTATCCGAATCACTTTCCTTAAACACAATTTTTATTTAAAACCTCAAAAATATCAGAACCCACCAAATTCTTCTTCATCATTCATATAAACTGTTAGATAATATTGTGATTAGTTCAATCATTGGAACTAATTAGAAATTTGAACCGTCACTTAGATGATTATATAATTTCCCCCATAACATGTTCCACATCAGTTTTTAAGGACTTATGTTGTAAATATCGTCCTCTTTTCATAGAAATCATTCTGTTTTCTATGTTTTCTTAGACTTCGGATGTCGCTGGAAGCCTCCAGGCCGAAATAAATGTCTTTAGTTAATGAAATCAAGGATTGGTAAATCTATAGTAAAAGTTTGGTTGTACCAATGATCATATCCAAGTATAATTCTTGATTACAAAAAATATTAAACTCAATGGATGTGAGAATTTTTTCAAAGCTATGCCAAAAATTTAGGATCTAGTTAACCAATATTTTCTAATAGAATTCATTGATACAATATTTTTTTATGACCAAGGTGTAAGAGAAAAAATTTCATTCAAGAGCTATTAAAAAACCTATTCCCAATATTTTAATATGGAAGAAAATATTCTTGGTGTTCTATATGAAGTTGAAACAATTTTCTTCTCTTGCATGTTACCAGATCTGTAAGGATGTTTTGAGAATGAAAAGGAAATTGAGATCTTTATACTGAAATAAGTAAAATCACCAAATACAAACCATAATTCAAGAAAACTAATGATATTAGTCCATTGGGTACAAGGTTTTATCATTCCATAATATGGAGACAAGGAAACATTAAAGAAAAGTGAAATTGTTATTTTGGATTTTCTAGTTAAAATAAGGATGTTAAATCTTGTGAATTATATCATTCTGATAATCACCAAAATCAATAATGGATCTATCAAATAACAAATCATCAGGTATCTATCCATTTTTAATATGATCGTAGTGCATTGAATAGAATTTTTCTAAATTTCTTGCATCTATATTCCCATAAATTTGATGATATTATTGAAAAGTGATGATTCCATAAGGAGAATGAAATTCAGTTTCATTACCATGTACAAATAATTTTTATGATCTTTCTGAATGTGAGGTTAAATCTCTAGCTAAGAAAGTGGATGTATGTGAGGATTATAAGAAATATTTGAAGAAGATAATGGAAAAATAAACTAAAAACAATGAGAAACAATTAGTTTTGGAAACTTAGTCAACTCCACAAAAGTTGAAAAAGAAAAAGACATTCCCTGATGAAGTTTTAACGAAATATAGGAAACATAAGAATAATAAGAAAGAAGGAGATCCATGTTTTGGGCTAGATCTTGTTGATTCAATGGCCTTGAAAATTCATGTTTTTGAAAAGTATAAAAAGAAACAAAAATAATTGAATCTCAATAATAACATGTCTGAAGTTGAGTCAGTTAAATCACTTCTCAAGGATAATGACAAAGCCTCTGAATATTTGCAGGTACTGTAAACGTTTCTCCAACAACCTGTACTAATAGAGAATATGTGAAAGAAATTTACAATTCTATAACATGAATAGAAAGAAGATATAGTTTATGAAGAATAAATACACGAAGAATAATAGGAAGAAAAATATGAGAGTGATGATGTTATAAAATAAGTAGAAGAATATCATGAGAAGGAATGTCCTTCCATCAAGTTGTCGATCCAGACATCCCAGTTCGAGTCAACAACTATTATTTCTCAAGTAAATGATGATGAGAGATAGAAATATGTTGAAAAACCTAGTAATGATTAAATTATAAATTCGAAATACATTCAATCTAATGATCTTAATGTAGAATCATAGAAAGAAGAGGATGATGAAGATAAAATTGTGCAAATTTCAGACAGTCCTTATGAATCCTAAAAGGCTATGGAGACTATTTACAATGTAGAAAATGGAAAACAAGTGGTTGATGAAACACTGATGAATCTTTTGGTGGTTAAGAAGGTTGTTTTCGGTTCATCAAAGAGTAAAACTAATGATCTTGACAAAGAATCTTCTCCTGAAAGGGAATCAGATTCAGAATCATCTTCTATGGGACAAAATTTCATTGTACAGTCTCTGAAGAAGTTAGTAAACATCAGTAATATGATTCCTAGAATTAATTTGATATGACAAAAACATCAACACTCCTTTAATGAGAAGTTATATTCCTTAATCATACTCATGGAAAAATTTATCCAGCACGAGGTAGATTTCAAAACATTCCTTATCAGATATGACGCTCATAGGAGATCATTTAAGTAAATTAACATGTGGTCTAAAAGAACAACTAAATACATGATTTTTTTTGATTAATTACATGATTCAAAAATATAATATTTTTATAAGTCATATGTTACGAACAAAAATCATACAAAAAGTTTTTCTGAGAAGCAGATCATTAAAAAAGTGTCCCGGGAGAAAGAAGATAAATATCTGAATGGGAAGTAGAATTTAGCTTCCTTAAATTTGATGAGATAATTGGAACTCACGGAATATTTTCAAGAAAAATTAAATAAGAAAAAATATATAGTGAAGTCTTTGGTATAAATTATTAAGTCTCATGATGAAAAAAACAAGGCTCTAGAAAAAAAAATCTACATCAGGATTTTTTTTCTCATGTGGTTTTAGGATGACCATAAGGATCCCAAGATGTTAAAAACTACCTTAAATAATATCAATCTAGAGAAAAATAAGTAATAAAGTTTTTTTCTCAATTATGAACTATTTTTATATTTACCATTTATCAATTTTTCAAGTCATAATGAAAACATTGGAGTCTTTCATTTATGTTTTTTTGTTCTAATCTTTCGGGTAACATTTTTTTCATTATCTCTTTTCCTATTTAAAAATCACATTGGGGGGGAAAAGAATGATAAAAACAATACTATGTATAAAATAATAGAATGCCTTATGTAAGGGGTAGTTTACTTAAATAATAATTTCTTATGAAATATAAAGTAAAATCACCATAAGGAACTCCAGAAAATGATCCGTAGGTATTTCAAAACATATGTACGAGTTAGTCATATTCATTACAATTCATAAGTAACAAGGGATATGTTTTTATTTTAATTATCATAAAAAAATTATTATTCTTTATATTATTTTTTTTATAATATTGTTTTTGTTTTACAAAAAGGGGAATATTATTGAGAGAATAAGGTTTCCTTATGATGTTTCCATTCCTCTATGATTTGTAAATCATAAAAACATTATCTTAAGGAAAATTATCTTTCTCTATATATTATATTCGTATGTAAAATTTCCCTTCTCAAATTAAATTTATATCTATTCCATGGGTTTCATTTCCTCATTTTATAATATCTCAAAACCAAACTAATTTTATTACTTAGTCAAAAATTTAGATTCATATCTAAAACATCGTAATCTTATAGTTCCCTGGATATAGAGTCTTCTATTTTTAGACTCCAAATTCTATAAAATTCAGACTCTGAATTCTCTAAAATTCAAAATTTGAATTCTCAAAAATTAAATCTCTGAATTACATAAAATTCATACTCTGAATTCCTCAAAATTTAGACTTTGAATTTCTCATAATTAATAATTCGAATTCCTTAGAATTAAAACTCTAAATTCCCCAAAATTTAGACTCTAAATTGATTGGAAAATAGAATATGAATATACATGTTTTCTAGAATCTGATTTTCTATATGTTTAGACTCTAAATTCTATCTTTTTTCTTAGACTTCAGATATTCAGAATTGGTTATGCTAATCCATTTTCCTTAAAAATTATTTTCTAACAATAAAATGATTTAATAAAATTAGTTTCTAATTAAACATTGGTTGAGTGAGAAATGTATAGGTCCCTTAGAGATTCATTGAAAAATATGACCATTGGAGGAGAGAGATGACCATTGAAGTCCTGGCTATAAATATGAGCTAATATTTAATGATCTCTTAATCTATTGATCGATCTAGATATTTCTTATAGTGACACATTGAAGATATTTATAGAGAGGGACACTCATGTCTTGTGAGTTTCATTAAAATCTTGTTAAGTTTTCATCATGCGACTCTTATTGTTGATGAGTAAAATCATGGGCTTTTGAGGATAGGAAGACAGATTTTCTGACTACCTCAATGTTCGAGGGATGGCGGGTATAGCAAGACAGATTCTAATATTTCTTTCAAGGGCTTAACCTGGTATGATTAAGATAGACTTTCATGAATATATAAATCAATGGAACCTATCCATGTTTGTTGGATACCCTACTATTTGGGTTAAAAGATTTCATACTTGTTACTTGTACTTGATTCATGTTTTATTTCCACTGGATTTTCTAAATGAAATAATCTAATCCTTTATTATACATGTGTGTACTAGTATTCTATAATAAATAATATTTTATACGCTGTATGGTAGAATCATTCCCTAAGTAAAATGTTCTTAAGTTTCTTTTCTGGATCCATATTTCTAGACCCTAAGCCATTTATTCATGCAGTTTAGAAGTAAATGAGGGTTTGTAAATTTACCTTTTTTAACATTATTAAACATATTTTTTTCCCTATGGTTAAAAATGTAATTTCATAAACTTATAATTCGCCCCTCTTGTAATTTAGAATCAACATACACAATTTTGTTCCTATAGATAAATCATGAATAAAATTGTTTTAACACCCGACCGACCCCATGAAACACATAATATGAAATAAATTAATGTTATATTCCAAAATACCATAAATCAAACCGTCTATATTGTAATTCCACGACCCTAGAAGCCCAGAGTCGGTGCATTATTTTAATACGTTGGTATGATTACAAGAAATCATGTTTCAAAAGAGCGATCAGGTTATAAGTCTTTGAAAATAGATTATATAAATGAACATCACATTACACATTATAATATAAAACATAACATAAATTACCCATTGAGAATTCCATTAATCCTCATGCTTAACCTTGATTATCAATCATAATACTCTTCTTGTAATCCTAGGAAAATGAAACAAAAGAAAGTGGTGAGCTCAAATGCTTAATAAGGGTATGTAATACAGTGGAAGATAACATAATCATTAGGAAAGATGAATAATTTAAAACACATGACATTATAGATAATAAACATGAATATATTATGGTAATAATATAAGCTAAGTATATAATTCCATAATAAAAAATAATCACTGGTATTCTACTACTGGAATGACCATATGAACTATAAATAATATTTTCATAATGAGGGAATGTATAATACCAAAATTTAATTTCTATGTCAAGGCCTCATGCTTGGACCTGGGGGCTATCTGTAACCAGACCCCTACCCGGAGTGCCTCTTTAACCAGACTCCATCCAGTAGAGCCTATATAACCGAACTCCAACCCGGAGAGCCTATGTAACCGAACTCCAACCCAGAGACACTCTGTAACCGGACTCCAACCCGGACAGACTGCTTTAACCAAACCCCAACCCAGAGGGCTTACTTTTACCAGTCCCAAACCCAGAACATACTAGTCCAATTAATTCATCTTATGAAAAGGTTGAAATATAACATAATAATTCGTATTAAAACTTGCATACGATGTGTCAGTACTTTAACCATAAACCATGCATGTCATAAAAATAACTCATCCACAGTCAAACATATCCAAAAACCATAAATACAATATGGATGATTTGTAAAATACTAAATCAACCTCGATCAACAATAATATCCCATAAATGATGTTGACATAGTTGAAAATGTTCAGTAGAAATATTTGAGAGAAATATCCATTTTTCATAACTCATTTAAAAGTAACATATTTTATAAAGGAATACATTTAAATGATAGTTTTGAATCAATGTGTCTAATACCACTTTGAATCTTTTGAAATAAATTAACAATTTAAAACATTCATGTCCATTCAAATAAATCCTTAAAAACATTTTGATAACATGGACAGTGATCAGAATTTGTTTGGAAGAATAAATCATTAAAACATATTAAAATTATGTTTTAGTAAAAATTACCCTAATGATAATCCATTTTAAAACACTTTTAGGAAACATAGGAATCAATAATAAATATGTCCCAGTAGATACTTATGAAAAAACAACCTTGGAGAATTAAGTGATTGTGAAATTAACCCTTACTAATATCGTAACATATAAAACATACACCCCATGAAAGAGGAATCATAAAATGAAGATGTAAATACATATAAATTATTGTATATTACACAAATAATACAATTATTGGAAAAAAATATACCACACAAAAGGAAATAGTGGGAATTTAGCATGAATCTCATGAGAATGAGGAGTGAGATGAAAACCCCATACCACATTGTAATCAATCGAGTCGTATGAAAAAAGTAAATAACCACAAAATAATTCATATAATTCAATAAATATAAATATAATAATTATAATATATATCAAATGTCATTACAAAATACACCACATGTAATAAATAAGTGGTGAACAATGGAAATCTCATAGAATTATATGTTAGATAAGAAACCCCTTACCTTGAAATTTCCGATGGTCGAGGGTATGTTTAACCTATTGTATAATGACCATTGTATGTTATTATATTATACAAGAACCATATTAATATTAATTATATCATAAATGATTCATTTATGACTATATACTAACAATTTAATAATGATTTTCATGTAAAATTAAGGTTTCGTGTAATAATTTCATTCATTACAGTACATAATTTAACTTGTTATTGTTTATCATATAATTTAGACCACGATTTAAATAATTATATAATATAAACCTTTATTCATATATAATACATATTTATAATATAAATATTTATAATATATGGATATATGAAATGGAAACACAGTTTATGGAGACGGTAGGTCATATGTACGCATAAATGATGTTTTAGTTTTTATATCGTTTTGAACGGAAGTAAGTGAATAATATATATGAAAGTATATATATATATATATATATCTAGTCACATTATTTTGTCATATATTACATACTTATTAGTAAAATTTATTTTTATAATCGTCGATTAATGGTGAACGTGGAAATGAATCTCATCACGTCATGGAGACAGTAATATGTACGTACGCATGAGCGATAATATATTTTCTTTAAAAGAGTGGAATTGGATGGTAAATTAAATTTAAATATACATTAGCATGTTATTTTAATTATTTATATACATATTACTCACCGTTATATTCATCTAAATAACATAATTTTGAATAAAAAATTACACCACGGCGTAGAGACGGTAAGTCATGCGCAATCATGCATGTTGACATTATCATTCATAGGATTGATATAATAATGAATATGGTTGTGAATATTTATAATAAAATCACATTATATATATGGTAGTGGATTTATTATTTTGTTATGGTAATAACAAATAAATAGTAAGTGGAAGAAGAAAAAACTTAAAAGAGGGTTGTGAAATCCATACCTCTTCTTCAGGTTCTTCCTTTTAATTTGATCAAAAGGGATCAATAGGTTGGATTTATGACAAACTAAGGCCTCTATGATGAATATAGTATATTTGGGAGGATATTTGGTCTTGTTTTGGCCGAGAAAAATTGATTGGAGGTGTTAATTTTAGAGAACTGTAAGTGCCCTTTTATAAGAGGGGTGATTGGCACCTTAAGAAAAACTTAAAATATTAATTTATAATAAACATATTTTCGGTTTATAAGTGCTCAAAACAGAATTATTTAAAGGTTAAGGTGTGTATGGGTCGATCAACTCTCAAAAAATATGTTTTTGACCGGTTTGGGTCACAATATTAACCTTATCCTTTATATTTAACTCTCAGTTAAATAGTTGGGCATTTACCATGTCGCTTTGTTTTTTTAAACTGTATGATTAATAAACATACTATAAACATCCAAGAGAACCCCAAGTTATTAATTAATGACATATATTTTAGTATATAATCCTTTATTCTGAACTTTATATTTTTAGGAATAGAATACCAATAAATAATGTAGTATTTTTTTAAAAACTCTTTTATGTCAATTTTGACACTATTTGGTATTTGGTTCTTTCTCAATTCATAATTGCATTATTACTTCGAATAAAATTACTCTAATCAACCCTAACATTTCATATTACTATATAAAATTAGTGTAATTGATAAAAAGTCTCAAATTACATTTATTTTCATATTTATAATATCAATTATTTTAATATTTCATTAATAATGTAATTAATGCATCATCATTGTGTCATAAATAAATTAAAATATATAATGTCTAAAAATTAAACCTAAAATACCATTATGTTGGAAATATTTTAATCAATATAATGAATATTTATAGTAAAATTTATATTCTGTGTTTCCCTGTATTAAAAATGGTTTAATTATTAAACATTGAATTTAAAACTTTTAACTCTTTTTGAATTAAATAATAATAATTGTATAATATAATCCAAGTGGACCTAACAGATCATATTTTATTAATAAGGATTTTTTGTCAAATAAAACTTATCCAATATAATTTGGACAATTTTAGGGGTAATTATGATATAATTGTTACACCTAATTAACCAATTTACTTTTAACTATCGTAAATAAATGTCAAAAGTTATTATTCCCAAAAAATTATTTTCATCCTATTGAACCCCATTTTACATAATGATATCATCCATATATCTCGTATTTTTTAAACTGAACTCACAAAAGTGGAAAATTTATGTTTTACACAAATTTGCATATTCTCTTAGGAGGTGGGTAAAAGATGGTGAATAGTCAAGTAAAATTTTATATATCTAATATTATTACAAAATGACTCCAATGGATTACATTGAACATATATAGGTATTGTGAATCTATTTTTTCCTAAAATAAATTTTAATAAAAAAATAATTATATAAATGAAATGTCATTTTTAACCAATAACGTAGGGTTTATACTATTCATAAAAAATTGGAAGTTATCAGAAACATACCAAAAATTCACCATCATCTAATTTTGATATTCCAAATTCAAAAATGAGGTCTATTTTAACAAATTCAAAACATTGAAATTGCATTTTTTTACATTAAAATTAATTTCCGTTGTCAAAACCAAAAGGTCTATTTTTATAAAATAATAACTACCAAAATATTGACTCTTGTTATGTCCAATTTCAACGTGAAATTACATACATTGAAAAAAATTGGATTAAATTGTAAAAATATAATCTAATTATGCTTCTATACCATTTATATGTATAGATTAATATTATAAATTATTTTTATTAAGAATGTTGTTTTCAGTTAAAATTTAGTATTTTTAAATAGTCACCCAAATATGAAAGTTATCAGAAAAACACAAAAAAATTATCAAAACTAAATTATTATGTCCTGATTCTAGAGTAGAAGTTTATTTTTTCATATTTATTATATAAATGTTTCAAATATTGGATTTAAAAAGGTTTCTCCATTAAAAGGTGGTAAAATTGCATTTAAAAAATAATATTATTATCTGAAAAAAATGAATTTGTTCTTATATTATATCTTAGAAACTCATAATAAGGATTCTTAAATTATGAGGATTATATACAAAATTTAGTATTTTGCACTATTCACCAAAATATGAATATTTTCAAAAAACACCAAAAAATAGTCGAAACTAAATTTTTATGTCCCAATTGTATTGAAGAAGTTTATTTTTTAAAATTTAATATATAAAAGTCTCAAATATTTCATTTAAAAATGGTTCTCCAATAAAAGAGGAAAATTTTCATTTTTAAAAAAAATTATTCTTGTATTTGAATAAAACGAATTTGTACTCATATTTTGTATTAAAAACCTATAAAATGGATTCTAAAATTATAAAGATTATATAAAATTCAAAATTTAGTTAATACTATTCATAACCGATTTCGAATGGCTTGTTTGGTAAGTCGTGGTGCGCTTGAAATCAGTGTTGTATGTAGTGAAAGTTACTGAATGACATTGATGAAATAACGTACTATGAAATATTTGGGTGTTACATTGTCCCCTCCTTCAATAAATTTTATCCTCACAATTTTTAATTTTTCATCAAAAATAAATATTTAAACATAGAAATATACCTTTTTGGAGAACCCACATCAGAAATAGGGTTAATAAAATATAGTCCTAATAATAGGGAAAGGTAAATGAAAATGGTTACCGCTAAATTATGATCACGATTTGGAGAACATTGGTGGAAATTAGAGACACATAATTGGAGGGAAAACGTAAATATTTATAGGGATTGATTGAAGTCATCAATCACATTATATCAATTAAATATATTTACATAAAAATCCATTATCCAAACCACGTTCAATACCAAAATATGTAAATTAATTATATGGTATTTATTTTCGTTTTAAAAAAATTGTTTTGGATTATTAAGGATGAAAAAGATCAAATAGAACTTGCTGTGGTGGAATGGTCACTATCACCAATTACATTAAAAAGAAACATTCGTTTTTTCATTTAGTAAAATGCTTTATAGATAGGATTCCACTTGAAATGAAAAGTCAAACGGTTTTACACACTGTATAAAAGAAAGTCTTTTAGAAATTAAAGGATTCTTCAAAGAAAAGAGATTGAGACGAAGTCCCTTAAATAATGTTTAAGAATTAATTTAGTCATTGAATAATTTGGATATATATATATACTTCACCATTAGATTTACATCCTTTAACTAGTTCCTACAAAAAACTCATCTTTCACACCAAAATATTTAATAAAATATATTTATCATAATAGTATAAGGTTACAAAAATAATTAATTTATAATTCACCTATCAGTCCTTTTACAAAATCTATATAATATAGTCCAAGACACCACATCGGACAGTGGTAGGTGATGCACCCCGATCGCCCTTTAGTTGCGGGTTCAAGTCTCATGGCCATGCTGGACTTGACCGATTGTCGCCCTACCACTCAGTTGTTATTTTTATGGAAATCCATTAATAACCATGAAAATTGCATCCAATTTTATACATAATACATTCCAACATTTATACTTATCCAAAATACTTCTATCCAAAATCACATTACAATATTTATACTTATGTTAAACACAATGAATATCATTTTTCCACGTATTAACATGTGAACACCTTAATCATGTATTATTTTAAAACATGATAACTCCCTGAATTAGAATAAAACCTTATTGATTACATTTATTCTCCCTAATTATTTATAGAATACTGTATATATCCCTTATATCCAAAAATAATGAATATTCCAACAATGATGAAATTTACAAACTATTAATCAGTTCCGAGGGAGAGAAGGATATCCAATATAATTTATCCAAATCAACCATCCCTTGTTCTAAAATCACTACATCATTATGAAGACCATATTAAGGACTACCTTTCCATAAATTGTGTATTTTCAAAAAAGTGTAGAATACTATTTAGTAACATTTCTTAGAACTATATAATCTCAAATCGCTAATAAGATATCACTACAGTACAATCCTTGTTTATCTCCATAATTCATATAACCAGTATATTGTTGATACAACACTCAAATGAAATAATTATATAATAAAAACATAAGAATACTAGTCATTCATCTTCATTTGAGGTAATATCATAACTTGAATACTATCTAATAACATCATTTACAATATACTCTGATGACTGTGACATTGATTCGTGTAGTGTCCCAATGCCATTTAGTTGAATCATTTTACATTTTAAACTGTTTTCTTACCCTTGCAATAACATAAATGGGGTCCTTTTTCTCCACTCTTATAACAAATTCTCATTCCCTTCAATAATTTACAAAGTTGATTCATTCAAAATTTATCACATATGGGAAAATCCTTCTTTCCCCTCTTCTCATTATCAATCATTCTCTCCACATTATTTTTTATCTCTTTCTGACCTTCAAAGACATAGGGCTCAGAGAATTCTTTCCTTATCTTATTAACACATTATATTATTTCTTCATATGTTGAGAATACATGGGAGACTATTTCCCTTCTAAACATTGGATGAATACCACTATTGATATGATCCTTCTTATATTTGGATCATATGTATTCCTAGAGTTATCATTCCTTCTTCTGAGTAGTATTTTTAAAAAATGGCATACACTAGGTCAATGTATGAATCACAATGAGTATTTCCAAACATGTAAAATACCTAACATAAATTGACCATTTTATGGATATAATCCATAATCATAAAAATATTTTCTTTGAGAAGGTATATACTTGTAAATACTTCAAAAATATTTTTAAATAAAATGAGAATTATCCAAATCATTTTCCCCAGGAGTGTCGTAACCAAGAGTGTAGCAAGGACCATTGTCGTGAACCAATACTCATTCGAGTCTACTCAAGGCGGTGTTTTTGGGTTTTACGCCTAGGTACATCTGCTCAAGAGCAGCCTCTATCTGCTCATATCTAGACATGGATGTATTTGCTTGGAAATCTCACAAAATCTCTACATTACCAAAATTATAGGAAGTTCTTCTATACTAATCCTCATGGTCTATATTAGGGTAATGTCCTTTAATCAGATTTTATATAAATCTAGTATCCAAGGTTATTTCTAAACATCCTATGATACCAACCGTAACGCCCCTACAACATAATCCCATAGTTGGTGCATTATTTAAATACGTTGCATGGTTACCAGGAATCAAGTCCTGAAATACCGATCAGTTTAGTAGTTTTAGAAAATAGATTACATACACGAACGTTACATTACACATTAGAAAATAAAACATAACATAAATGATCCTTTGAGAACGTCATTAATCCCCAATCTTAGCCCTATTTATCAATCATAAAGCAGTTCATGGTATCCTGGGAAAATGAATCATAAGAAAGGGGTGAACTCAAATGATCATGTAATATAGAGGAAGATAATATGAACATTAGGCATGGTGATTAATTGAAAACACATGACTTTAGAGATAATAAACATGAATAATTTATGGAAGTAATATGATATGATTAAATAATGTCATAATAGAACATAATAATGGGTATTATACTAGTCTAATGACCATATGAACCATCAATATTATTTTCATAATTAGGGAATTTATTTTACCAAACATTAATTTCTGTGTCAAGGCCTTGTTCCATAACCTAGGGGCTAACTATAACTGGACCGCAACCCGGAGAGCCTTTGTAACTGGACTCCATCCCGAAGAGCCTCTCTAACCGGACACCAGCCTGGAGAGCCTCTGTAACCAAACTCTAACCCAGAGAGCCTTTGTAATTGGACTCCAACCCAGAGGGACTGTTGTAACTGGGCCCCATCTCGGATGGCTTTCTTTTACAAATCCCCAACCCAGAACATACACGTCCAATACATTCGTCTTATGAAAAGGTTGAAATATAACATAAACATTCATATTAAAACTAGTATATGAAATGTCAAATCATTAAACATAAACCATGAATAGAATAAAAAAAATAATCCATAGTCAAACATACTACAAAACCTTGAATACAATATGGAATGTTTGTATCATAATAAATAAACCTCGATGAAGAATAATATCCGTAAAGGATGTTGACATAGTTGAGAATGATCAGTAGAAATCTTTGAGAGAAATATCCCTTTTGTGAAATAATGTAAAATTCACCTAATTTATAAAGGAATACATTTAATAGATAGTTATGAATCATTGTTTCCCATACCAATTTGGAACATTTGATATGAATTAACATTTTAAAACAATCATGTCCATATATATAAATCCTTAAAATAATTTTGAAAACATGGACATTAATGGGAATAGTTTAGAAGAATAAATCTTAGAAACATTTTAAAATGATATTTTAGTAAAATTTAACTTAAAAATATTTCCTTTGACACGTCTTTTATGAAACATGGACATGGATAATAAATATGTCCCAGTAGATACTTACATAATAACAACCTTTGAGAATAAAAAGATTGTGAAATTAACCCTTAACAATTTGGTAACATATGAAACATAAACCCCACGAAAGAAGTATAATAAAATGAATATTTAAATACACATAAATTAGAGATTATTACACAATGAATACAATTATTGGCAGTACATATACCACACAAATGAAAATAGTGTCAATACAACATGAATCTCATGAGAATATTGAGTGAGATGAAAACCCCTTACCACGTTGTAATCAATCGATTCATGTTACCAAAGTTAATAACAACCAAATAATTCATAGAATACCATGAATATAAATAGAATAATGATAATATATATCAAATTTCAGTACCCATTACACCACATGTAATAAATAAGTGGCAAATAATGGAAATAACACAAAATTAAATGTGAGATAAGAAACCCCTTACCTTGTACTTTCCTTCAGTAGAGGGTACATTTAAACTCATATATAATGACCATTTTATGTTATTAGAATATAAAAGAACTATATTCATATTTATAATATCATACATGATTAATTTATGACCATATAATAACCATTTAATAATTATTTTAATGTAAAATTAACATTTTGTGTAATAATCAGTTTCATTATCATACATATTTTAACATGTTAATCATGATTTTATAATTTAGATCATTATTTAAATACATCAAAAATATAAACCTTGATTTATATATAATACATATTTAGAATATAAATATTTATAATAGGTAGATATATGAAATGAAAGCACCGTTTATGGAGACAGTAGGTCTTACGAACGCATAATCATTTGTTTCTTTTATAATATCATATAGAACGGAACTAAGTGAATAAGTTATATGTAAGTACATAAATACACACAGATATATATATATATAACTATTATCATTATTATGTCATATATTACATACTTATTACAAATTTATATTTTTATAATCGTCGATGAATGTTTAACGTGGAAATGAATCGTATCGCATTGTGGAGACATTAATCCTTACATATGCATGAGGGACAATATCATTTCATTAAAGTAGTGGAATTGGATGGAATATTAATTTAACAGATACATTATCATGTTATGTTCATTATTTATATACTTATTACCCACTATAATATCCATCCAAATAACATAATGTTGAATAAAAAATTACACCACGATGTGGAGATGGAAAGTAGTACTTACGCACACATGGTGACATTTTCATTCATAGGATGGATAGAATAATGAATATGGTTGGGAGATATTTATAATAAAATCACAGTATATATAAGGTACTAGAGTTATTATTTTGTTCTGGTAATAACAAATAAATATTATGTGGAAGAAGAAAATAAATAGATAGAGGGTGGTGAAATCATTACCTCTTTTTTGGTTTCTTCCTTTTTATTTGTTCAAAAGGGCTCCATTGGTTGGATTTATGATAAATATAAGGCCTTTAAGATAATGTTAGGATAATTTGGAGGATATTTGGGTAGGGTTTGGTGGATCCAAATGTCTTTGTAGGTGTAAATATGAGAGAAGGGGAAGTTCCCTTTTATAAGGGGGGTGAGGGGAACCTTAGAAAAAACATAAAATATTATTTTATAATAAAATTATATTCGGTTTAAAATTGATCCAAAATGAATTATTTAAAGGATATGGTGGGAATGGGTCAAAAACAACTCAACCAATAGGTTTTAGACAGGTTTGGGTCACTATATTTACCTTATCTTTTATATTTAACTCATAGTTCAATAGTTTGACATTTACCATGTCTCATTGTATTTTTATATTATATGGTAAATAATCATACTATAAACATCCAAGAGAACCCCAAGTGGTTCATTAATGTCATATATAATAGTATATAAGACCTTTGTCCGATACTTAGATTTTTATGAATATAATACCAGTTAATAATACAATATTTGTTTTAAAAACTCTTTTATGTCAATTTTGACAGAATTTGGTATTTTTTTCCTAAATTTATAATAGAATTATTAATAAAAAAAATTTAATCAACCCTAACATGTCATATTACGCTATAAAATTTTTGGAATTCATAAAATGTCTCAAATTAAATTTATTTCATCATTTATAATATCAATTATTTTGATATTTCATTAATAAGGTAATTACTGCATCATCACTGTGTCATAAATAAATTAAATTATTTAATGATTAAAAATAATAAATAAAATAAAAATATGTATTAAATATATTTATATTTATAATGAATATTTATAGTCTAATTTATATTATGTGTATCCTTATATTAAAAAATGTTTAATTATTAAACATTGAATTTAACACTATTAACTCTTCATTGAATTAAATAATAATAAATGTACTATTCTAATCCATGTGGACAAAAAGGATCATATTTAATTACTAAGATCTTGTTTGGTCGAATTAATCTTATCCAATAGATATAGTATATGTGTTAGGGAAATTATGGTATCATTTTTACCCTTAATTACACTATTTACTTTTAACTGTGGTAAATAAAAGTCAAAAGTAACGATTCACCAAAAATTATTTTCATCTTATTGAACCAAATTTTACTCAATGATATCAATCGCGCCTCTCAAAATTTTGATATTAAACTAAAAGAACTGGTAAAATTATTTTTTATGCAAAATTTCAAATTCTCCTAGGAGGTGGGTAAAAGAGGGTGAAAAGTTCAATAAAATATTATATTTCTATTATTATTAAAAAATTACTCAAATAGATTAAAGTGAACATATATAGGTATTATTTATCTATTTTTACCTAAAATCAATTTAAATATACTAAATAATTTTTTAAATGAAACGTCTGTTTTAACTAATAACGCAGTGTTTTTCACTATACATCAAAAATTGAATGTTTTTATAAACATACCAAAACTTCACCCTAAGATAATTTTGATATTACAAATTAAAAAATGAAGTCTATTTTAAAAAAATCAATACATATAAATTTCTATTTTTTAATTAAAATTAATCCCCGTTGTCAAAACCAAAAAGCGTATTTTTAAGAAATAATAACTATATAAAAAATTGATACATGTTTATGTCGAATTTCAAAGTGAAATTACTTCCAACTTCC
Source organism: Viscum album (assembly GCA_963277665.1). Taxonomy (NCBI): domain Eukaryota; kingdom Viridiplantae; phylum Streptophyta; class Magnoliopsida; order Santalales; family Viscaceae; genus Viscum; species Viscum album. Next base: position 913,621,461 of record OY728148.1, read on the forward strand.
AATATTGGATTAAATGGAAAAAATATAATCTAATTATTCATCCCAACCTTTCATATGTATAGTTGAAAAGTATAGTTTATTTTTATTAAAAAGGTTGTTTTCTGTTAAAATTAAGTATTTTTCACCATTCACCCAAATATGAAGTTTTTAGAAAAACACCTAAAAATAATCAAAATTAAATTTTTTTGTCCGGATTATTTTTAAAAAGTTGTTTTTTTGGTCAAATTTAATATATATAAGTTTCAAATATAGGATCTAAAAAGGGTTCTCCATTAAAAGCACTAAAATTGTAATTTTTTAAAAAAAATATACTTTTATTTAAAAAAATTAATTTCTTGTTATATTTTGTCTAATAAACTCATAATATGGATTGTAAAATTATAAGGATTATATAAAATTAGAAATTTATTTAATACTATTCATAAAGGATTTCAAATGGCTACTTTGGTATGTTGTGGTGTGCTTGAACATAGTGTTCTGTGTAGTGAATGTTATTGAATTACATTGAAAAAAATAACATACTATGAAATCATGGGGTGTTACAATTTGGTTGGTCGATAATTCTTCCTCTAAGATTATGGGACCCATAAATTTAATTTTACCAATCATGAAGTATGTTTTTGGGATCAAAGCATGTAGAAAGTGCTCCCTCAATGTACTCAATATGATATCATGTTATTTAGAATGATCCTCTCCAGTATGTAAGTACACAATGATATAATACTCTAAAACTAATTCAATGGAGTCTAGATATGGGTGGAAAAAGTTATACATCAAATCCTGAATTTTTTTGAATGTTCATTAGATAGAATGACATTACAATATACAAATATATTATATACATGTGTCATAAATCTATAATACTTATCTTTAATGTTATGACTCACACTTGAAGATTTCAGGAAATCATGTAAACAATTTAGAAGACTGAAACCCCTCAGAGATGGAATACTATGTTTTCTATTTGAGGTAATAGATACTGGTTTTTAACTATAAGATGATTTAGTTTTTGATAATGTAGGTAAATTTAATGGATTTCATTCAATTTCATATAGAAAAGGATTGGTATACCCAATATAGATATATTATGTCATATAAACAACTTATTTTCTATGTCATCTAGTTGTATCTTGAGGTCTTGATGATTAGTGGGTGTCATCCTATAAGTAGAGATGAAAATATGTCTACTCCTAACAATAAATTTATAGTAAAATCTATCTCCCTCTTAGGATGTATCCACGAAATTATGTTTGATAGGACATTCCTAAAATGATCCACTATTAGAGGGAAAACAATCGTTGGTTTTCCATAATTTTACAATAAAATACTCAAATTATGGGATAATATTCCCCCCATCCCATGTTCCAATGGTCTATCTAAAACCTCCCCGACATCCCATTCTCCTTTATGTATATTATTATTTCCCTAGAGTGAAGGGAAGAACACCCTCTTGTGATAACAATCATAATTTTCTCGATATGTGACTAACATTTCCATCCCAGTAATGACATCAAAACCCATCATGTTAAGAATAAATAGATTATATAGGAATAGCTAACCACATATCTAAAGACTAAATATTAATGAAGTTTTGAGACTTCATGGAGTACCCCTATCGATTGTTTCTGATCATGATCCCCATTTTACTTCAACATTCATGAAAAGTATTTAGAAATCCCTGGATACTGATCTCCATTTGAGCACTGCCTACCACCCTAAGACAGACAAACAATCAGAACGGACTATTCAAACATTAGAAGACATGTTGAGATCCTGCTCACTTGACATTCAGGGTATGCGGGATCAATATTTACCTCTGGTATATTTTTCCTATAACAATAGCTTCCATTAGAGTATTCAGATGGCACCATATGAAGCATTATTTGAAAAGAGATGACGCAAACCAACCTGTTGGGATGATGTTGGTGAAAGAAAACTTGTAGGTCCAGAACTGGTAGAGGAAACAATGGAAAAGGTGATGGTAATCCAAAATCACATCAAAGCTGATCAAAGTACGCAGAAGAGCTATGCCGATAATCAAAGGAAGGATTTGGAATTTCAAGTTGGTGATCATGTTTTCCTGAAGGTATCTCCATATAAGGGAGTCATACGTTTTGGTAAGAAAGGTAAATTGAGGCCCAGGTACATCGGATCTTTCGAAATTCTAGAACGAATTAGGGCTGTAGCTTACCGATTGGCAATGTCGCCAAGTCACTCCAAAGTTCACGATGTGTTCCACGTATCTCTATTGAAGAAATAGATGCCTGATCCAACGGATGAACTCACCTATGAGGAATTGGAACTGGAACCTAATCTGTCTTATTGCGAAGAACCTGTCAAGATTATTTATATGAGATAACAAGTACTGAGAAACCAGATGACTCGTCTGGTAAAAGTTTTGTGGATAAACCATAAGATAGAAAAGGTAACGTGGGAACCCGAGGAACTTTTGATGAAGAACCACCCGAGTCTTATTATGCGGTAGTATTCTAGAAATTTAGAGGATGAAATTATTTTAAGGAGAGGATAATGTGACACCCCATGCTTCTATAGTACGTTTCTCTTTGAATAATGTGATAGCGTGTGTTGTACGCAACATCGAGTTCCGACACACCCCAACCGATCAAACTAGCCGTTGTGAATAGTAAAACCTACTTTTTGAAATTTTATAAATTTTATCTCTCAAAATGGACTTCATTTTTAGATTCAGAGTATCAAATTGAGCCTTTGGTGAAATTTTGGTACATTTCGGATAACATTAATATTTGATGAATAGTGAAAATTACAAAATTTTAATTAAAAACAACTTTTTAATCAAATTAATTAATAGTAATAAATTATTAATTTGAGTGGTTTTAAAGTATATTTATAATATATTTTTACCATTTAATACAATTTTGGTCATTAGATATAATTTTACAATTAAACAGAACATAAACAAGTATCAATCTTTTGATAGTTATTGTATCTTAAAAACACGCATTTTGTTTTGACATAGGGATTTAATTTTAAATTAATTTCTGCCACTTCTTTGTTTTGAATTTGGAATAATGGATTCCATATTTTGAATCAGGATGTTGTAATTGTGTATATAGGTAACTTTTATTTTTATACATTTTGAATAATTACTTCGGTAAATATTTTATTTACCATGGTTAAATGGTAAATCCGGTAAATGAGTGTTAAAAGAAATAATATTATAATAAAAAAATTACCCTAAAACATGTACTAACCATATTAGTTGATACATGTCAGACAATGGGCATCTTTGGGACGATTTTGGGACCCCATGGTGCCACTTGTAAGTGATAGGGACACTTTATTTAATTAAGTTAAAATGAATACAAAAATGACACAAGCATATATCTTTTATAAAAACAATTTTTACATCGGGTTATATATGTTGGATTTTAAACTATAAATATTTATTAGAAATCTAAAAATATTTCTTACATAATGGTATTTTATTTAGAATTTTTAGACATTGAATAATTTAATTTATTTATGTCATAATTGTGATGTAGTAATTACCATAATAGTGAAAAATTAAAATGATTGATATTGTAGATACCCAAATAAATATAATTTGAGACTTTTTATGAGTTACACTAATTGTTTAGGTTAATATGACATGTTATTAATGATATAATTAACCATGTTCGAAGTAATAATTCAGTTATGATTTATTCCAAAATCAATTATTGAATAGTCTCAAAATTGACATAAAAGAGTTTTTAAAACAAAGATTATATTATTAATTGATATTAAATTCCTATAAATCAACGGATCGGCCAAGAGAATTATATCATGATAGGTGTATAATTAATGGAACACTTGTGGGTCGCATGGATTTATATAGTAAGTTTATTAACCATATAATATAAAAATACAAAGAGACATTGTAAAAGTGAAACTAATTAACTAAGAGTTAATACTAAAAGATAAAGTTAGTATAATGACCCAGACCTGTATAAATTCTATTGGTTGAGTGGTTTTCGACCTATCCCCACCTTAACATTTAAATAACCCACTTTGGAGCCATTAGAAACCGAATATAAATTTATTATAAATTAATATTTATAGCTTTTTCAAAAGATCCCCTCACCCCTCTTATAAAAGGGCACTCCACCTTCTCATTAACTCACAGCTTCAAAGCCTTTTGGATCGGCCATCCTCTGCTCAAATACTCTATAAAATTCCCTCACTTCATCCTAGAGGCCTTCCTTTAGTCATAGAGCCATCCTATGATCCCTTTTCATCAAATCAAAATGATGAACCCGAAGAAGAGGTAATGATTTTGATGGATCGGATCCCTCGGCCCAACAATATTGTCCGCTCTGGCCCAGTTGCTATCCCAGGCCTCACGGCTTTAAAACGCGTTGCTGAGGGGAAGGTAGGCACGGGAATTTCAAGCACCCACCAATCTCCCTCCATCGGATCCCTCGGCCCAGCAATATTGTCCGCTCTGGCCCAGTTGCTATCCCAGGCCTCACGGCTTTAAAACGCGTTGCTGAGGGGAAGGTAGGCACGGGAATTTCAAGCACCCACCAATCTCCCTCCACAACCGATGTGGGATTGGTTACCGGGGCACAGGCGCCAACAATCCTGGCGGGGGCCCAACAATCCTGGGCCCAGGATACAACATCCCCCCCCCCAAGCCCACACCGGTCCCGAGACCAACCACCCTCTGATACCAATTGATGGGTCGGAGAAAAATGGAAAGGATGGCAAGAGGGGGGTGAATTTCCTTTTAAAAAATGATTAACAAATTAAAATCAAAGTGAAAGTTGCAGCAGAAAATAAAAGAGGCAATAACACAAGAAATTGTTAACGGAGTTCGGCCAAAACCCGGCCTACGTCTCCGCTCCCAACTCAACCGTTGAAAGATTCTACTGCTTGCTTTTCAATGGTTTTAGCAAGAATCCCACTAGGCTTTGAGGTAGCACTAGGACCTATTACAGCTTGCTTTTGAATGGTTATGCAAGAACCCACTTGCTTTCAATGGTTGAGCAAGAACCCACTAGCCTTCTTACAGGTGAAGGCTAGCTCACCTATGACCTAAGCCTTTTAAAAGGAAAGGCTTGAAGAAACCTCTTCACACCATAATGGTGATGTGAAACCCAAAAGAAAGATGGATGAAGAAAGAGTTTGGGGTTTGTAGGCACAAACCCAAATTTAAAGCTCAAAATAAATAAAACAACAAAACCCATCTGTTGAGAAGCCTTGGGCGCCTTTGATTGATTGGAGATGTTGAAGGCCGCTTCCAAGCTTCTTTGGAGGAGCTCCTTGGATGTGGAAGTTTGTTGGAGCAAGATGGGTTCCTTGAAGGAAGTCTGCCGGAGGTACGCCAAATGATAAACAACGTGTCTGTGGGATTTTTATATGATCTGGTTAGTGTTCGGGGCTTCCTTGGACTTTATTTATAGGCATGGAACCCATTGGGGGCCTTTGGAGCCGTTGGAAAAGGCCTCGGAGCCGTTGGAGGCCAAAAGAGGGTTGACTGGTCAAAGCTAACGGCTAGTTTGACTGGGCTACCGGCTGGCCGGTACAGCTCCACCGGCTGGCCGGTGCCTTGGAAGAGGAGAAGAATTTGGTCCAGGCTCCACCGGCTGACCGGTGGAGGAGCCACCGGCTGGCCGGTGGGGAGACAGTAGCTCACACTATTCATCTGGGTGCCACCGGCTGGCCGGTGACAGAGCCACCGGCTGACCGGTGGAACATGGCAGTGGGAAATGCCTCTGCCAGGTCCACCGGCTGGCCGGTGCTATCACACTGGTTGGCCGGTGGACTGAATTTCAGTCCACTTGATGTGCTTCATGGCCCATTTCCTTGGCAATCTTTTTCCAATAAAACAAAAACACTTAAAACAATGTTAGATAAATAAGAAAGTGATTGTGATCATGAAAATTAAACCACGAGGGGATACGAGAGGTACAACAGATTTCACCACCCTTTTTCAAATTCATTTCTTCTTACACATATTATTTCAATGTTATTCCCTTTATAAAATAATGAATCAAGTATCTCCTATATTCTTTAATATTATTATAAATATGGCACAACCATATTCATTATTATATCGATCCTTTGAATGAAATGTCACCATACGTGTGTACGTACGGCTTACCGTCTCCACATCGTGGTGTAATTGTTATCCAATATATTATTATTTGTGTGGGTATAATAATGATGCCTAACTCATGTAAATAATAAATATATCATGATAATTATTCTGTATATATGATATACCATCCAATTATATATTTTTTTAATATCAAAAGAATGATATTGTCGCTCGTGTGTACGTACGGACTACCGTCACCACGAACGCGATAAGATTCATTCTCCATCGTATCCATTCAAGTATAATTCTCATTTGATGATTAATAATAGTATCTAAGGACATGATATAATTCTTTATATGATTAATATAAAACCTATACATGACAAACATATCTTACGTAACAAAACATATAAAAGAAAACGAGTAAGTTAACACCCGAAACAACGATAATACTAAGATATTATTAACAAATAAATGTAAAAAGATAATATATGACATCATATTAATATATATGATTCTTGAATAATTAAATTTCAATTATTTCACCATTATACAGGATGTTAACCTACCCCCAACCAAGGAAAAGTGCAAGGTAAGGGGTTTTTCAACTCACTCCTTATTCCCGTGAGATTCATGACATATTGCCACCATTACCTTTTGTGTGGTGTATGTACTGACCATAATTATATTCTTTGTGTAATACACTTTAATTTATGTGTATTTACATAATCATTGTATGGTACCTCTTTCATGGGTTGTATGTTTCCTAAGTTATTAAATTGTTAAGGGTTTACTTCACAATATCTTCATTATCAGAGGTTGTTTATACGTAATATTCTACTGGGATCTCTTTATCATCCACATCCATGTTTCTTAAAAATGTATTTCAAAACATTTTTAATATTTAATATAATATTGGTTAAATTCATTTATTCCCTTGTTGGACTTTTTATAAGAGTTTTATAAAGGAATCATTCCGTCGTTTTCCAAACAAGGTGCTTTTTAACCTTTTCGACAAAATTAAGGTAAGAATGTTTTTTTGTTATACGAAGGGTGTGGCTATGTTCTGCCATTATAAAATCATAGAAGCTTTCCTTACAAGCTTATAATAATCTTTTCAAAGAAATTTTTTTATAAATATATGACTCATAAATGATTTCAAAATAGAAAGCGATATTTCTCTAAAAAGAGTTTTGGTTTCATCTATGTCAACATACTTTGATGGATTTTAATCTTATTTGAAGTTTATTTATTATGATACAAAACTTCAATATTTTTTTGAAAGTTTTGTGATATGTTTGACTGTGCATGGGCTATTTTTATACCATTCATGGTTTATGGTGAAAGTATTGAAATTTCGTATGCTATTTTTAATACGAATGTTTATGTTATGTTTAAACCTTTTCATATGGGAATGAATTGGACATAATATGTGACAGGTGGAGCCCTCTATAGCTCCTCGATGCATCGGTAGGTCTCATGAGACAAACTAGTGTCTTGGCACAAGACCTTGGAAAAATCTTATTTGTAGTCTTGGCACGAGGCTATGGATATGTGGTTATGATAGTCTGGCATTATGCATTCCATCATTATGAAAGTGTTTATTGATATTACATGTGATTATTCTATTAGTAGAATATCCATATGAATAAGTAAATGGCATTATTTTATTTTATTTTTACCATAATATGTTTAAGTTCAAGTTTAAAAGGCTTTTGTTTTTGTTATACACTGCCTTAAATGTTTATTCTTATTTATGAAACATTCCGCTATATTGTTATCCTAACTCGGCATTTGAGCTCACCCCTTTCCTATGTTTTATTTTTCCCAGGATGTGAAGATGTAAATTATTAATGACCTACAGGGATATTATGAGGGGATAATAGTGTGGACTATAGAGACAATATGTTTTTGTAGTAGTTTTTCACCTTATTATGTAATGTAAAAAATTATGAATATATCTAGTGTTTCCAAGGATACTAAACCAATCGGTCTTTCGAGATTTTATCTTTATTGTGATCATGACAATGTCATGTAATAATGCACTGAATCTAGGTAACTGGGGTCGGGGCGTTACATCGAAAATCACACAAATGGAGTCGTGACCTCTGGAAGTGCATGGAAGCCCAGTCAAGAAGTCCATACATATGTCGTTTCACTTCCACTACAGGACCTCTAAGGGTTGTACCAAGCCTGCTAGTACCTGGTGCTCTACCTTCACCTGATGGCAGGTGAGGCATCAAGAAACGAACTCTTCCACATCCTTCTTCATGCCCGGCCACCAGTGCTGTCGTCTGATATCCTGGTACATCTTCGCCACTCCAGGATGTACCTCCAAAGGATAAGTGTGAAACTCTCTCAGCATCACCTCCCGTAAAGCAACTGGTACCAAGGTACATCCTCTGAAAATGACGTTATAGTCTCCTCCCACGAAGAATACATTAGGTGCCAGTCCTGAGGATATCTGTGCACGCTGCATCTCACAGTCAGCGTCCCCACGATGTGCTTCTCTTACACGATGCAATAGTGGAGGAGAGACTATGAGTTACTGAAGGAAGGCTTCTCCATCTCTATCCACGAAGGATATCTGTAAAGCGGCTAGCTACTCTGTCGCGTCCTCATGAAGCTGAATGCCCGTCCTCCTGCTGAGAGCATCGACTACTATGTTTCCCTTCCCATGAGTATAGACTATCTCAAAGTCATAGTCCTAGAGGAACTCGAGCCATCACCATTCTCTCAGGTTCAAGCCCTTCTGAGATAAGATGTACCTGAGAATCTGATGGTCAGAATAGACTGTAAAGCGCTCACCCATCAGATAGTGTCACCGCATCATCAGAGCGAAGACCACTGCTGCTAACTCTTGGTCATGGGTAGCGTAGTTCTGTTGATGCGGCCTCAAATGGCATGATCCATAGGTGATCACTGCCCGATCCTGCATCAGGACACACCCGAGTCCGGTCCTTGATGCATCGCAGTAGACTACGTACCCAACTCCCTCCTCCAGCAACCTCAAGATAGGTCCACTGGTCAATCTCTGTCTCATCACCTGGAATCTCTGCTGACAACTGTCTGACCACACAAAGGGTTTCCCCTTCTTCATCAAAGCTGAGAGTGGTGTTGCAACTCTGGAAAAGTCTGGCACAAATCTTCGGTAGTATCCAGCTACTCCCACGAAACTCTGCACCTCTGTCACGCTCCTGGGTGGCTGCCAAGCTAGCACTGCCTTGATCCTCACAGGATCCATTGCAACTCCCACCTCAGAGATGAAGTGTCCCAAGAAGTGGACCTCACGTATCTAGAACTGAAACATCGAGAACTTTTCATAAATCTGGTGCTCTTGGATTGTGTCAAGTACAACCCGCAAGTGGTACGCGTGCTCCTCCTCAGTCGCCGAGTATATCTAAATGTAATCGATAAAGACCACGACAAATCGATCTAGGTATGGACAAAAGATCATGTTCATGAGGCCCATGAACACTGTGGGAGAATTGGTTACGCCAAAGGGAATAACTAAGTACTCATAGAGGCCATACCGACATTTGAAGGCCGTATTCTGCACGTCCTCATTCCGAACTCTGAGCTGATGATTGCCTGACATGAGGTCTATCTTTGAGAACCACCGTGCTCCCTTGATCTGATCGAAGAGTTCATCAATCCAAGGTAGCGGATAAATTTTACTCACTGTCACCTGGTTCAGGCGATTATAGTTGACACAAAGTCGTAAGCTCCCTTCCGCTTTCTTGGCGAACAATATCAGGGAAGCCCAGGGTGAAACATTAGGTCGGATGAATCCAATTCCTTGCATGTCTTCCAAATGTACCGGTAGCTCTCGAAGCTCGACGGGAGCCATCTGATATGCTCGAGTGGATATTGGGGCTGTGCCGGGGTACATGTCAATATAAAAGTGTACCTCTCTACGAGGAGGTAGTCCTGGAATGTCGTCAGGAAAAACGTCCGCATACTGATCCACCAAGGCAGAAAAACTAGGACTTCACATGTCAAATGATCCTATGATGAGGCTAGCCAACTGATGAGTGATGAGATGTACTCTCCGCTTCGGGAGTCCATCCTGTGCTATGAAGGCTCCCTTCTCGCTGATGAATTTGAACTTTCTCTCGTAGGTGCGTACACATAACACCTTGCGCCTAATACAGTCAATATGAGCATGGACTGTGGATAACCAATCCATGACATTGATGACGTCGTAAGGCCTCGACGCCGCTACATGAAGATCCCGGTCGAAGCTCTCGCCTCCAACAGTAAGCTCACACTGCCGTCACCAGTGCGTAATCATCGAGTCTGCTCTCATAGGAGTCTTTAGCTCTAAGGATCGAGCCAACGACTCTGTAGGAATCTCCAAGCTCCAAACAAGGGCAGTAACTTTGAAAGAATGACTTGCTCATGTGTCTATATGAACTACAGCAGGGGTAGAATAGACACAGATAGTACCTCGAATCATCTCAGGTGAACCGTGGTCATAGGCCTCCACTGCCTGGAGTTGTGCCTATCTCTGCCCGCCAGCTCCCTATGGTCGGGGTGGACCACCTGGTGGTGGTGGTGGTAGAGCATCAAAGCATCTCACACCACCTACTGCTCGGCCAGCTCCTCTGCCTCATCCGCCTGCTCCCTGTGGACCACCATGGTCAACCCTCTGCCTCTGATTGGGTGGCCCCTCAACCGTCTGGTGCACCTCAGCACGACGGGTTGGGTCGTCACGAGCCATGTGGCCCTGCCCGCCGCATGTGTAGCATTGTCAGCCTCTCAAAAGACTGGCTCCGCGCTATGTGCCCCGCACTGCTGAGCTAGTTTCATGAGGTCATCTGCCTAAGGGTCTAGTCTTCCTGGACCCATGAGTCATTCGTCAACTGCCTCTTGTAGAAGTCTCTGCTACGTGCCGCCCGCGGTAGGTCTCGCTGCTGAAGTAGGCACATCACGGAATCTCTCAATCAAAAGGGATCGCTCCAGCACTCCTACCTGGGTCGGAATGCTGAGGGATATCACTGATGCCCTGATCTCATTCCTCAATCACTGCTCAAAGGTCTAGGCACAGAAGAATGGGTCCCATACCATGTCTGTTGAGTTGCGCGAGAGATCAGTAAATCTCGCCGAGTACTGGGTGACCGTCAAGCTACCATGCCGCAGCTCAAGAAGCTCCTGGATGTGCACCGCACTGAGGGTGGCTGGGACGAACTCCGAGCAAAAAAGGCTCTCAAAGTCCGTCCAGAGGAGATATTCCTAGTCATGCACCTGGAGCATAAAGCTCCACTATATGCCTGTTTCCGCATGCAGTAGGCTTTCTGTGAGGATCACTATGAGGTCTGCCGGTGTCCTCACTAACTTGAAAACTCGTAAAACTGCCTCTAACCAGTCCTTGGCTGCCTGGGGTTCTGTCTCCCCACGGAACATGGGAGGTCGCTGGCGCTGAAACTCGTGCAGTGTAGAAAAGCGACGTGCATCGTCAGTGGCTGGGGCTGGTAGCATCGGTGGCTCGACAGGTAGAGGTACCGCCAGTGCCTCTACTGTCAAAGGGCCCTGTACCGAGGACTCGTAGCTCGGTGGCCTGTCGTCACGCACATCTCTTATAACCCTAGTTGGCTACCATCGCGGGGACATCATGAAAATAAACAGGTGTGCCACGGTCAAACAGTATAACTGGTGAGCTGACAAAATGTAATCACAAAGAAAACTTGAAAAACAAATGCAATCAATGTTTTCATGTATTAAGTCAGAAATTAGAAATCGGGGTCCTTGTGTACGGATACATCGGCCGCCGCACCAACATTGGAATCCATGTACTGATAACCACACTGAATACTCTTAACACTATTTCTTCACATAGAAAAAAGATCAGAATCTTGAGTTCTGCGGTAGAACCGAACTCCTCTGATACCAATTTGTCACGACCCGTCCTCGAAGACCGTGTTGTGACTACCCAAAGCCCGCCTTCCATAGGGCATGGGCTAGCGACTAGAACCGAGGCGTAATTCCCAGTAAAAACAGAAGGCATTTCCTTTGTAAAGTAAACAAACACCACAAAGAAAGAAAGATGTAGAAGTAAACACTAAGTAAAAACTGGGTACAACAGTAAGTGCAGAAAATTAAGTGGGCCAGAATACAAACCCAAACAGAAAGTATAGTACAACTGGAAAGGGAAAACAACAACTGAAATTAAAGCCGCAACGTCGAGCCGTCCACTGGAAGTCCCACCTGATGGGTGGGTACAGATAGCCTCCACAACTCCTCTGGTCCAACTATCTTCTCTGTGTACGTCCCGCCCAATGGTCCACCTCCAGGTACCGACCTGCTCCTCATGCCTCAACCACGATCAGCGTTGTCCGTCGTCTGCAACTAACACAACATAGTGCGAGCATAGCCCGTGCAGGGGTGAGTAAAATCTACTCAGTAGGGACCTCGAGACCCCCGACGGTCTCCTAGAATCCACAAAGGAAAGATACAATCACAAAGTATCATCCGACACTGCTTAGGTATATTCCAATATATATACCAAAGTCATCAAATACAGTTCTCTCCAACCTCCAAGCCCAAGTACAACCTAGTCCACATAGGAAATCAAAACATAATCTACACCGGATAGCACAACTCAATCCACATAGGAAAGAAAAACAGGATTCACCTCACACTGGTATACTTTTTCATATGACGATAGAGATGATTAGATATAGCCACTGATTCATCTAAGTCGTCGGACCCACATGGATCGATAGGTACTAACCCCCGCAATGACCCACAAAGGATCTGACCCACACAGGATCGATAGGTAAATGACCCCTGCAAAGACCCACAATGGATCTGACCCACATAGGATCGATAGGTAACTAACTCCCACAATGACCCACATAGGATTAGACCCACACAGGATCTGTAGGCACTGGCCCACACAGACCGCTGAGCGCTGACCCACATAGGATCAGACCCACACATGATCTAAAGCACTGATCCACGTAGGATCGCTGAGTGATGTATTCGTCACCGTCGAATCCACTAAGGATATCGGTACAGTCATTGTCGTCGTCGCAGTCGCAGCCAGCTCTAGGGTTCCCACACACAGCAATCTCGTTCGCTAGGATCCACTCCACGAGCCGAAGGGATGATACATCAACTGACACAAATTCTAGATTTGATGTATCATAATGTTCCGAATCTTCAACAGGAACTCAACATCACAGATGGCCCGTCAATCGGACGCCCGGTCTGCGAGTTATTGGTTTTTTTGTCCCAGGGGCCCAGTTGGTTTTTAATTTACAAACCAACCCGACCGCACTCCAACTATATCCAAACCACGAGCAGAGTAAGACAAAATGTATGTCTCACATAGAGGAATCCGACAAAGTTAGTGGCACATCAATCGGACGTCCGTAGCTCAAGTTTTAAGCGTTTCTGCTCCGAGGGCCCGGTTGGTTTCGTGTACGAACCAACCCGGCCGAACTCAAAGTACTCCAAAACCATGAGTGTAATATACCGAATCGACCGACTAGATCCAAGGATCACATTGCAACTGACGATTTGTCAATCGGAGGCCCGTAGATCATGTTATGGGCAACAGACTGAAAGAGGTTCGGTATTAAGGGGTTCGGGCTCGGTCCGACCCGGCCCGACACCCCGAGGGTCGACCCGAATTGGGTCGACCCGAACTTGGTTTGGGTCCGGCCGGCTTGGGCGCAGCCCGGCCTGGGCGCGGCCTGGCCCGACGGGGTGCGGCCCGGTCCGGCGGCCCGGTCTGGCGGACCGGCCAGGGTAGCCGGCCCGGCACGCGGCGCGCTGGCCAGGGGCTCGGCCGAACGTCCGAGCCATTCAGAAGCGGGGGGCATTGTCCCTGCGTGAAGAAACCGTGTCCCCTTAATGGGGCCGCTCACGTCCGGCCAGCCGGGCGTTTCGAACCCCCGGTTCTTCCACGGTCCGGCCGGCCCGCTCCGGCCGGCCGGATTCTGCCGCCACAGGACTGGTCAATGCCGGCCCCCCTGCTCCGACGCAGGCGACCCGATTCCAGCCGCCGGTTCCGCTGCTCCACCGCAGCTTATGTCGCAGACTTGGTCCGTCCTTCGTGGTACGACGGCGCCGCGCCCCACAGTCGCGGCCCCGCTCCGAACGTGGTGTCTTCAGTTTCTTTCCGGTGTTGCGCGACGGCGCCACGGCTAAGTTCAATTCTCAAATGTGGGGCGTGATGGGGCCGTGCATTCCTTACCGCTCGTTTCCGCGTGGTACGATGGAACAATATTACTTTCCCTTGAACCGAAACAACAAACAATAAAAAGGGAGGAGGGTCGGCCGTGTTTGTGCGGTCTGGCCCCCTCCCGTTAAATTATATCAAGAAGTCCCAATGAACGAGGATAGATGATAGAAGAATTCACAAATTAAAACACATAAACACTACCTCAACATTGTCTTCGAATGAGCATGCGTCGTGGAATGAACCATTACAGAAGAAAAGGATTGATGCAGAAGAAGAGGATCGTCACGGAAGAAGCATCATGGAAGGAACGTCGTTGGCGTTAGGTGGTCTTCGAGGAAGGTGTCTCTCGCCGTCGTCCGCCGTCGGAGGTCGACGTTCTTCATCGGCGGTGGTGCGTTCTACGCATTCTTCGTTGAAGGATGAAGAAGTTCCTCAAGGTTTCTATTTTTCTCCCAAAGGCTCCCACAACCAGAAATCCAACAAAAATAAAATAAGAGTCGTCATATTTTATTAACGCACTTTCCAACGTTTGAATTTATAAAGAAACGAAACGAACAATTAATTCATAGAATTACTTGTAATGATTAAACTGGCCAAATTAATGAGGTGTTTCTTAACCAATATAAACACGCGGTTGACCTCATTAAAACGGGGGGGGGGGGGGGGGGGGTTGCGGGTGTGTTACATAGATGGTAAGAAACAGTGGGGCTTGTACGGGCCCCACATCGCAAATATCCTACCAAGTGGGTAGAATATTGTGGGTTCCACCTTATCCGCTAAACTTAGGTTAAGCCGGTTAAGTGAAATAAATTAATTGTCGCACCACTATATTTTATTTCATTACTTAACCACAAAAATTAAAAACCACACTTGAGAAAACGCAACACCGGAAAAGGTGTTTCTAAGCAATTACCGGCGCTGCGATTCCATGGATACCCTCGGAATTCGATTCCGAGCACCAGTTCAAAAGTTAGAAAAACCTGCTTGATTGTTCACTGAACGTACCCGAGCAACACTTCAGAAAATGATTTCGGGCACACCGGGCCACGGAATCAGGTGCCGTCAGAAACTGCGTTCTTGTAAAATTCTCAAGAAAATTAAGAAAAATAAATTTCCTAAAATTTTACGGGTCTTTATAGCTATGAACTATTTTTAAGGCTCAAATTTATGTCAATAATTGAGGGAGGACGTTCCCTTTTATAATTTAGGTGAGTGCCACTTTTGGAATCCTCAGACCCCTTAATTTATAATTAAATCCAAAACTACTAAAAATCTAAAAATATTCTCAATTTAGATGATTATATGAGATAGGATTGTAATCTCATCAACCAATAATTTTTAAAAAAGATTTTATGTCAATTTAAAAATTATCATTTTAATTAGAACTCTGTTATTCTATTTAATTTTAATTAAGATAACGAATATTTCAATATTAAATGGGAGAAATAATTATTTATTTTATGTAAATTATAAGATAAATAATTATATTTGAGAATATTACACTATATAATAATTATTCTACATTTTTTAAAAATGTTTTATGATTTTATGATAATTCAATAAAACATTGTTTTGACTAAACAACAATAGTGTCAATATTGAAACTAATCAATTAATTGATTTTTAAAAATATCAAGAAAATATATTATCATCGAAAAAATAATTTTATTATATTCATATGGGTTAAAGGGCATATATCAAAATAATTTTACATATTACTAATCACAAATTATATTTATTTTAATATATTTAAAAAAATTATTTTGATATTTCAATTAATAAAATAAATACTACATTAGTTTTGTGTAATTATTTAATATAATTATTTGTTGGGTAGAAATAAAAAATAAAATACATTGATTAATATAAATATACTATATTTCAAATGACTATTATCAATAGAATTTGTCTTCTAGAAAATTAAAAATTCTTTACTTATTAAATTATGTATGTGACAACTTTAACTTCATTTAAAATAAAATAATATAAGTGTCAAAATCAGTTTTATAAGGATCTAAATGGTCAATAACTCGAATCATGGATTATTATGGTTGATATATATATACCAAAAATAATTTAGCTTGTTTTTTAATCTTTTTATGGTTTTTATTATTTTAATAATATTTGTCTTTTGGATTTCTCATCAATTAATTAATTTTTACACCATCAAATTATTAGTCATTAAGAAAATAAAATATTTCATAAAATAAAAAATAAAATATAATGAAAAATTAAATCATTTTAGATTCAAAATAAGTATTTATAATCAAATTTATCTTCAACATAACCTTATATAAAAAATGGTTAAGTTATTAAAACATGGGGAAGACATGTTTAACACTTCTTTAAAAAAAATAAATTATATGTCATAATCTAATCCAATTGGCTTCCAAAGGACTTAATTTAAATAAAAAGATGTTTTAGGTCGATTCAAACTCATACAATTATATTAAAACAATTTTAAGGATAATATTATAATCTTATTCTGAACCTTAGTACTCATTTTACCCATTAACGTTATTAATAAAAATTACCGAAGATACTTTTCATAATGCCAAAAAATAAAGTAAAGCTATTTACAAAATTTGGGACTACTTATTCAAAATATAGAATCCATTTTTCAAAAATAAAATCCCAAAAGATTCATTAATTGATATAAAATTATTCCCATTGTTGGAAAGAGATTATTGGATTTTTAAAAGTTAAAGCATTGTAAAAGATTGAAATATTTTTAAATCATAATTCAATGTAAAATTAATTCTAAAGATATATATTATATTCAATGATAAAATTATATAATATTTATAAATTAAAACCATTAAATAATATAATTTAATTTCTTAAATTATTTCAATGAAAAAAGTTATTTTCAATTAATATTAGGTATAATTTTAGTATTCATAAAAATTTAATACTTATCAGAAAAATATAAAAATTTCATCCAAAGAAAATTTTTATTTCTCAATTCCAAAGATGTTGTTTTTTTATTGAATAAAATATATTAAAGTGTCAAAATATATATTTAAAATGGTTTCTCCATTAAAAGGATGCAATACAATATTTTTTGAGAAATACTTATTTTATTTAAAAAAATGATTTTGTTCTTATATCAGGTCTAGAAAACATAAAAGATAAATTTTAAACATTAGATTGAATCCATAAAGAGTGATTTCATTATTTTATATACTGACCTCTTTTCATATGAATAGTTTAGTTAGAAGGAATTCAATACTATTCAAACCCTCTATTATAGTGACTAGGTTATAATATTTAGTTGTTTACTTATACCCACTCTTTCATAAAATGAATTATATCAAAGAAAATTGACATTATGTGTAACACAAGCCATGAATAGTGTTGTATATACACCAGGATAATACGGTGTATCATAGAGTGCAATATAATCTTGGTGTAGCTTACAACACAGTACATAAAATTAATTAAGAATAACATATCTCATAAAATCTCCAGGTGTTACCAAATTGATAAAGAAAATTATAAATTTTTGTAATGTGTTTATGTGTTTAAAAAATATTATGTTCTCAACTAAACTTATTTCCATGTCCTAATATGAAAAAATAATAAACATAATTTCAGTAAATTTTTTATATTTAATTTTATAAAATAAACATCATTTTTTAAATCAAAATATGGACATTCTAATTGGGAATTTTTTTGGGATTTTTCTAAGAAATGTGATTTTTTGATGAATTTTCTAAAATACTATATTTTAGTTATAAACTAATATTTTTCTTAAATAATTATAAATATTAATTTATATTTTAATTTGGTTTTAACATTCATAAGAGATCAATAATATATATATATATATATATATTAAATAAATTTTCTTCATTTTAATATCTTTTATATGGAAATTGGTTGTACCATCTTATTGAACATTTGAATTTTTGTTTTATAAACTTGATTTCTCACCATATCTGTAGGATTAGTCTTAAAATAAATTTTCCCACTTCTATGATTTGAATTTTTAAGAATATACAGACATGTTAAATCAGTATAATATTTTTATTCTAATAATGTTACTTTAATTTTTTTACCAAAAAGATTAGTGAATGTGATTAAAATTAATCACAACAATTAAGGTAAGATTGAGCTTTATTAGAGACTAAACCATAATCATATGGACAATAATAACCTGTAATCTTTTCCAAAAACCATTTTCTGCCAATAATTAAGACATATTCCATTCTAGATTGAATTGTATGATTATTGGTATATTATTAATTGCAATTCCCTTATATAAATGTTTAAGTATGGAAAAGGACAAAAAGATAACATTCCTTATCTTTACCATTTATAAAACACTTAGATATGTAAAAAAATCATATTTTCTGTTATACAATTCCATTTGAAAGATAAATTGGATATTATTTCATAATAATTTAAAAATAATTTTTAGATATGATTTAGTTACCTAAAATGCTCAACAAATTTCAATATAGTGAAAATTTTGTTAAAATTGAACTTAAATACAATAAATATTAAAAGTGAAGTTAATTTATTTAATTATTGTCCTTAATTTAATTTTAAGATTAATATATAATCATTTACAAATTTTAACTTAATTTAATTCAATTCCAAGATTAGATTGATATTTTAAAATTAAAACTAAATAAATAATGTCAAAGATGACATTATTGTTATTTTAAAATAAATGATATATTACTAAATAAGTTAGAATTAATAAAAACATTAAATTATAAAAAATTTATGTGTTACAAAAATATTTAATATTTTCTATTGATATACAATTTTATCTTTTATAATTAATATATTGACATATATATTGTGAAAATATTGTCAGCACACAGTATGTTTAAGCAGTGTTTTGCGCATTATAGGTTCTTGTTTTAAAAATTAATTTCCAAAACACATGACATTTTATTTTTTAAATAATTTATCATATTTATAATTCACTTTATATATATTATATAATAAATATCATTTTATTTTAGTATAAATGTTTATATTACTTTGGTTTGAAAGCTAGGCGATTTAATAAAAAAATTAGGG
The DNA here is from genome assembly GCA_963277665.1 of Viscum album. Classification (NCBI taxonomy): domain Eukaryota; kingdom Viridiplantae; phylum Streptophyta; class Magnoliopsida; order Santalales; family Viscaceae; genus Viscum; species Viscum album. Next base: position 913,640,753 of record OY728148.1, read on the forward strand.
AATCATAGAAGTTAGGGAACCAAATTATTGAAATGAATTTTTTTTGTGTTTTAGGTTTTCTATAACATAATTTTACATTATTCAAAAAAATTTCCATTTTGGAGGATTATTTGGTAAATAAGAGTTCCTGTTATTGAATACCATTTGTTATTTACAAGAGTGCCACTCACCCCTCCACTATAAAAATGAACAAACTATTCCCTTTCCTTGCACCTCTAAAGGAACATTTTCTCATCCACCCTCTTCCAAAATTGAATCCCTAAATAACTCACATATTTTTTAATCCTATATTTTTTTTCATAAATGTTTCCAAGGAATCCCTTTTATGCAATCCAAAAGGAGTTACCTGATTGATTGGTAAGACCCTCCCCCAAGCTATTTTCTTTTATATTATTTCTCCACCACCATAATTAATCTATTTCATGATATTATTACTAAAACATTATCATAAATATACAATTATTTTTTTATAATATGTCTTATAAATACACTTACATACACATAAATCTAATGGGTAACTAACATACTGTTTATGTGTACGGAAAACCACTACCTCACAAAATGATGATTATTTATTTTCATTTACAGCCTCTCTTCGTGGAAATTATGATGAAAACTCTATTTATATATGTATAAATTATATTTTTTATTTATTTAATTTTATATAATACATTTGACACATAAATATTTATACTTTCCATTTAGTGAAAATACAGTAATTTCATTTGAGGATGTGTGGACTACAACCTTTGTAAAGCAATGACATTCATACACACATTAAATTTTATGTAATAAGGTTGGATTTAGTGAAATTATATGATTTAATAATTATAATATAATAATTTAATATATACATATATATAATTATATGTCATTTACCTTCATTCTTACAAAATGAGAATTCAACTGAATCAATGTCCATGTGTATGTATGACTTACCGCCTCTGTGAACGATGTATTTCATTTAATAATTATATATTATATAGATTTTTATAATAAAAATATACATAGTATAAATGATATTTATATCATATTTTATATTCCTGAAATCATGATATAAGTATAATGATCAAATATATAACAAATTAAGACAGATTAGAAAAACAAAGTGAATATTACTCGAAGCATAACCCTAAAATGAAATTATTAACAACAAGGTTATATTGATTCATAATCAAACCATATATGTTATTATATATAATAATACGGTTCTTTTATTACATATAATAAATTTAGATTTATTATACATAATTTTTTTATGAGTACGAAGAGATTCAGGACATAAGGTAAGGGAATTTGATCTCACTTTTTATTTCAATGAGGTATATGATTTATTCAACTCCCGTTCCTTTTATGTGGTGTGTATACCACCCATTGATGTATTATATGATTCATAAAATTTAAATATATGGTAAATTACATATACATTTTGTATATTTATTTCATGGGGTATATGTTTCAAAAATTACGAAATTCGTAAAGTAATTTTTTCTCAATTTTCATTTTTGGAGACACATTCCATGTTTTGATCCAATATTTTTTCAAGCGGTGTATATATTGACTATGAAATGTTATATAATTAATATAATTATTTTCATTATATATTAAGCTTCATGTAATTTTATTTTATTACATGGAGTTTTTGCTTCAATGTTACCATGTGGTTAGAGTTTATTGAAATAATCTTATCACTTTTCATGACTGTTTATGATTATAGATCCTTTATTTAAATATTCTGATCCATATCTCCATAAAATTAATGACATTTCTTCTCCTATATTTATTCATGACTATTCATGTACTGGTACCATTTCTCTACTCTTTGGTACATAAGATAGTTATAAAAATGTTTTTAAGAATGCCCAACATTTCCCACCATTCGGTCAGAAGTTTTTGTTACTAGAAAATCATTTTTTATAAAAAGGGCTTCCAAGAATATTATTCTATTCTCATAAAAAATTTAAAATAATTTTTTAAACATTTTTTTAAAAAAATATATTAAAGGTATTCTTATTGTTTCATCCATAACATGTAATTTCTCTAACCTTTTGATCATATAAAATGAATGTAATTTTTACCTCGTAATTCTTGTATGAATTTACCTACAAATAGTTCTTCGAATCGTAATTTTCATGTTTAAAAGGTTACTTATTATGAATTTTTTTTAAATTTATTTTATAAGAAATGTTTTTGATTTTTTTTCAGGATTTATACATTTTAAAGGAATGTTTCAAGTAAAATGGTTTTCAAAATATTCTTAGGATTTTTTATAAGTTTTCATGAAAATCGTTATCAAATGATTTTCATGCCTAAGTTTATGTGTTATCAGAATTTTATGAGTGAACCATATTATATATTCAAAATTTTATGAGTGAATCTTCATTAATTTCAATAAGTTTTTGTGTTATCTCAGGTCACCTGGATGCACTTATGGTGTCATAGATTAAATAAGTTTTATCAATGTTTAAGAACCCTATGATTAATTTTTTATGATTATATGTTATCCTAATTTGATAAATTTGTGTCTCACTATGAATTACAGTATTATTCAATGGATGAAACTAGATGTAATGTGGTAAATATTTGATTCTCAGATGTGGAAATTAGGCGAATTATGAGAACCTATTTCTCTGGTGGAAATCTCATAAATAGAATCAGTGTGGTGGTATGAGTATTGGTTATACTTCTCTAGTTAAAGAGACTAGAAAATGAAAATTTAAAGGTTTATGATTTTATTTTTGTATATTATACATTAAATATAAGAATCATGAATAAAGTGTGGTTTAATAACCTAATGACATGAATCATATTTCATATACAAGGAAAGTGGTATTAAGGAATATGTTGACGATGCATGAGTAATGGTTTAATAATAATATTGAACGAATGGCGTATTTATGTATTGGAATTCTTATATTATGTTATATTAATCTTGAAATATATATTTATTTTCAGTATTAGTTATAAATAATTATTTAAATTGAAATGTTGAATGGTAATAAAGATATAGAAAAATGATCTCATTGAAAGGTGATATTTTTATTATGGGAATGTAGCCATTAATTAATAACTGGCATTGAGATAATGATATTTGGATAAAGATATCCTAGATATGAATAAGTAAATTGGATGGCTTGGATTACCCTATAAATAATCACTGAAAATGTTTTTTATGTCATCAAGGATGAAGTTTACGACTTCTTATATTTAATGAATATATCATGTAACCTTTTGAATAGGGAACCATACATGTTTTTCAAATGTATTTATAGTAATTCATGTTATTACCAGGTTTCAATAGAGTATATTATGAAGGTATTAAAATGTTTTGAATGTGACAACCAAGAGATTATTTGTAAAATACGGGGGTTAATGTTAAGAATATTTCATGAATTTCCATCTCAATCTTTGAATTTCCATCTTTTGGAATGGTTATATTGTTAATCATTTATAGAAATGTTATGTTAAACTTTATATTATTTCAGTAAGATTAATGTTTTAACTCTCCATATGAGGATTTATAAATACTTTATAGACTATTAAAACAACTTTTTGTTGATGATAACTGATGTGATGTCATATCATAGGTCTCATGATCTGTTTGTACTTAATGAATGAAAAAATAACCTTCCTTTTTTTAGAAAGAGGTGATGTGAATTAACGTAAAAAAAGATTGATGCTATCTTAAAATCATACAAGTATATATTTTTCGTAAAATTATTCAAATTTAGGTAAAAGAATCATAAAGGAAGAAATATTTTCCTTGAAACATTGTTTCTAAGGAATCGGTAACACCCTTAGGGCATCACAGATTTATGGCTTTGTAATTTTCAACATTATCCTCACCTTGTTAACAATAACTCTCTATCACATCATGATAGTTATATTTCTCTTTTATATCAATCATTTCACTTTCCCCTATAATACCCAACATGGAAACCCATAAATGTGTTACTCTGGGTAACATTTATGGTTCCAACATTCCATTTCAAGGGAAGTTTTTGTATTAATTTTTATGATTTGAGTTTCTATGAATGAAAAATTCTTGTATTAACCCATTGATAACCTAGATGGGTTTTGATGGAAAAAATCATTTTAAGGGGGTAGAATGTAACACCCTATGATTTTTTGAAATAATTTTTTCGTATTAATTACTTTTCATTGATGTATTTCATTACACTAATTCAGACATTCATTTCAAAAAGTGCAATCTTGGTTTATGCTACTGAAAAACTGACATGGTGTGCATTACACGGGACAATGAGTTTCTATGAAACACCATTTTTTTGTTATAATTAGAAGATATGTATAACCAAGATGTTAAGAATAGTAACCAAAATAGTAATAAATAATTTTAAATTTTTTTATAATTGATTTATATAATTACTATATATTGATAATGAAAAATATATTTTTTTTGTAAAATATTAATAAGTTTAAAAATAATTTTTTCTCACATGAATATACATTCTTGTAGTTCTATGAAAAATACTAAAATTACTTTTTTAATCTTTTATAAATTGAATTTGATAAAATAAAACTAATTTTTGAATTTATAATGTCTAAATTTTCATAGGGTGAACTTTTTGGATTTCTCTGAGAAACATCATTTTAATTCAAAAATGAAAATAAAATATTATTTTAAAAAAAGTAACCTTTAATTTAAATAATTATTCATATTAATTTATTTTTATTTTTGTTAAATTGAAAATATAACAATTATACCTATATTATTCAAATTTAACTAATTTAAATAATTTTCATATTCAAATTGGATACAAAAACATATCGTACTTTTGATTTTTTTTATATATTAATAACCGTCATTCTCACAAAGTCAATGGGATTAGTGTTATGCTAAATTTCCTAACTTTTGGAATTTGAATTTGTAAAAACAGACATATGCATTTGTAATAAGTATGATATTTTTAGTCTAATAGGATCTGAAACACCCCGAACCCTCTTGATTGGGGTCGGTGCATTGCATGTTACTTTGGCATGGTTAGAAAAAATGAAATCCCAAAGGAATAATAATTTTATTAGTCTTGGAGGAAAAAAATATAGATGTAACTCAAATTGTATTGGTAAGGGTAACAAGATACAATACATAAAAAAACATAAAACTACATCCACAGAAACTCAATAAATGACCCCCTATTCAAAACATATTGAAGAAAAAAAATAGAAAGGGTTGAGCTCAAATTATTATTAAGTGTTACAAATAGAGGAATCTTGAATTAAATAATAAATTAATCATAAACAATTTGACCTAATCAATATGGCATAGTAAATAAATGAAAAACACATGCCATTAACAAACTGAGAATGAAACTGCATCCATAGATTTTTCCAAAGAGAAAACCTCATGGATAGTAATAGCTGATAATGAATAAAGAGAACTATTATTAATTGGATGTCATGTATCTAGAACGTGATACCATAATATCATTAAAATGGTTTAGTTCTGTGGGTAGAAACCTAACTGATTTTTGGAAAAAAAAACTCAAAGGGTTTGTAGCCAACTAATTTGTCTCATGAGACCATTCGATGCATCGAGGGGATATAGATGGCCCCAATGGCCACTAAAATTCCAAATAATTCATTTTCCATCGATTTAATGAAAGTAAAATATCCCTAAAAATATCCTTATACAATATAGAATATGAATTCCTTAATATTTCCATATTTAAAATAACATTCCAAATAATCATCGCATGTAAAAGGGTATACGACTTAAGACAATACTCATATCCAACAAACCAAAATATGGATATATAATATATTTTAAATTTAAAATGAAAAATTATCTCAAATGGGTAGTAGATACACCACATAAGAAATACTAGGTGCATTATACCAATAAGGTCTCAATGAAATTGAAATTGTGACAAAGACCCTTACTATATTTTAACAAATTGAATCGAATGAACGAAAGTCAATAATCACCAAATTAATCACATAATACCATGAATATAATATTAAAAATGTTATTAAATATCAAAAGACATTACATATATACCTCATATAAGAAATAAGTTGTAAACAATGGAAATCTCATCGAAATGAAAGTGAGATAAGAAACCCCTTACCTTATGCTAGAGTGTGTTCTTCGTTTGTTTTAATGGGCTGAATAATAATATTTAAAATTATTATCTAATAATTAAAGAACCTCATATAAATGTAATTTATTTATTAAAACCTTATTAATTTTATTTTGGGCCCTTTTCATGGTTTTAAGAGGATCAATTTTATTATTTTGGAAGCATTTTCTTCCTCAGTTTTCATGATATGTTTACTTATATTAATGAATGGAAGTTCATTTGAAATGTGATTAAACATCCAGAATAGTTAATATATATTTTTAATGAAATTAAATATATATAAATGATCTTATAATGTTTTTGTGTTATATACCATGATGATTTATTAGTTAAAACTTAATTACAAATGTTTGGATTAACATGGCGGTTTTGTTCATAACGAACTTGTTTTGTATTTTAATTTTATATATTGAGGGCGTAATGACTCCAGAACATTAATTAGAAAAAATTCATTTATTCTGATCTGTTTCAACCATAAAAATGATTTCATGACCATAATTTAACATGGTAATGAAAACTGAGAACCTACCGTCTTTGAATGTGATAAATTAACATATCTCGGTTGATGTTTTAACATTTAGATTAAGAGGAGGGGGAAAGAGAGATGATGATGAAATATTACATTAAAATAATATAATTCTAGTTAATGTAAGGTACTGTAATTATCATATCATTTTTATGAGGGGATATTATGAAATAATTAGAAAATAAATGAATTCAAAATAGAAGAAAATTGGGAAATCTCAAACGAAAATTTGTCAGCCTAACTGCATCACATAAAACTTCATAAAATAGTTTGATGAGGGAAAGGAGGTCTCTAATAAAACATAAAAAATATGTATAGACTAAGGAATATGTAATGACATATCCCAACATATTTAAATTTAAAAATAAAACATAAAACATAAAATAAAATAGTTAAGAAAAGGGAATGGTTCTAGATTCCCTTACCTTGAAATGTAATTCCAAAAACATGAATGTTGGGACCTTGGGGGGATCAGGACACCTTGGGGGGACTCCAAGGTTGGTAATACTACTAGGGATTCATGTATAATGATTTTGGAATGAAAAAAATGAAGTGGTGAGTTAGTAATTATTGTAAATGCGGGGGGTTTATTAATTAAAAGGGACACCTTGTTGGTGGTTTTGGAAAAACCATGGGCTTTCCCATGGTATTTTCCCACAAGTTTATCAACATGGGACACATAATTTCATATGATACTATAAAAAAGAAAAAAAAACCTTTTATTTTAATTATTATATCATTATGAGGTCATTAAACTATAGAAAACTCAAAATTGTTCTTTTACTAGTGCTAACAAATTCAATTATTTTAGATAAATACCAAAAATTCACACCGACCATTGTTTGATGTGTAAAATTCAAATATGAACTCCCTTATTTCAAAATAAAATTCTTTTTATTTTTAATTTAGTTTCTATGAAAAATCCTGGTTAATTAATATAATAATAATTTTCATGGTATAATTAGTTTTATATCACATTGAATAATTATTTATGAACATTTTATCTTATTAACTTAAGAAAATAAAATATTATCATTAGTTACAATTCATTAGGGTCATATTAATATAAGTATTAAAATTCATATGTGTATGATAATAATCCTTAAAAATTAATTTGGTTCTATAAGTCTCAAAATGACTTACTGATCACAACTCTAGATGACTATTTTTCGAAATTCAAAACACATAAGTGAAAAATTTATGTTTAATTGACAGGTTATGACTATCTCCTAAATAAAAAAGTGATGTTTCAAATGAACACAATGATTTATAAAATATTTTATATGAATAGAATGTATTTAATAGATACTTACCATTAAATGATTTGGCTGTTTTATTATTCCCTCATTTGTAAATATCATCCTAGAAAGTTTATGTATAAATCTCACAACAAAAGATATGGGTAGTTATTCTTCATAACAACCTCAGGATCCCATGTTTTATCCTCCATATTATTTTTTCTCCAAATAACATTTAAAAGATGAGTTTTCCAACTTCTCAATACCTTCTCCCTTATTTCATGAATCCCGATAGGCTCTTCAAAGTATAAAAAATCAGGTTCTAATTCTATTTCATCATAGATGAGTAAATGCATTGAGTATGGAATTTATTTTGTCTACAATGATACATGGAACACATAATGATCTTTGGAGAGACTTGGCAGAATTACTAAATGGTAAGCTACATCACCGATTATTTCTATAATTTCTAATGGTCTTGTGTACTAGAGGCTCAATTTCCCTTTCATATCAAACCATAAGAAACCCTTCCATGGAGACACTTTTTGAAATAACGGATCACCCACTAGTAATTATATGTCCTTTCTCTTGTTTTTAACATAACTCTTCTGCATACATTGGGATGTTTTAATGTGGATGGATTTTCATCACTTTTACTGTGGTCTCATCAATAATTTTGGTTCCTATATGTTTCTTCTCACCAACTTCATCCCAACAAGACGGAGTTCGACATCTCTTTCCATTTAATGCTTCATATGGATCCATTTTAATACTATAATGGAAAAAAATGTTATAGAAAAATTCCACTAAAGGCATGTATTGATCCCACATACTCTGAAATTCTATAGAGAAAGATCTCATCATGTCTTCTAGATTTTGACATGTCCTTTAAGACTGTCAATCGATTTGGCGGTGATAAGTATTAATAATACAATGCTAAGTATTCAATGCCTTATGCAGACCTTTCTCAAATTTTTATGTAAAATGGGGATCACGATCAGTAATAATTGATAAGGGTACATCATTAAGTCTTACAAATTCATTAATATATATTCTTGCTAAACATTCAATTGACAAATCTTCTCTTATATCTTGAAAATGTGAAAAAAATTTAAGATGATCAACAATGACCCATATCTCATAATTCCTTCTTGGATTCTATAGTAACCCCATGAAAAATTCAATCATAATATCATCCCATTTATACATATGTATAGAATGTGGTTTCATGATTCATCCATTATATTTTCTTCCAGTATTCACTTGTTGACGAATAGAACATCTCGACACATAATCAGTAATCTTCCTCTTCTTGTTGTCCCACCAAATATTATTCTTTAGATCTTTATAAATCTTTGTGCTACCAGAGTGTATAGTGGAATTAGAGCTATGAGTATCATCCAATAGTTTCCTCTTTAGATCAGGAATTGCAGGAACACAAAGTCGCTTTATAAATTTTAAAATTCCACCTTCATATACAATGTCAATCATCTTCCCATCAATTACAGAATTAATTTTTTTATTACTCTTAATCATCAATCTGATAACGTTTTATCATGTCCAGTAAATATGGTTTGGAAATAATTTGAAATATTAGTGATCTGTTACCTTCTATGATAATTATCATATCCATCTTTACTAGATCCATAAACATAGGATCCCTTCCACCTCTCATCTTGTTTAGAATTCCATGGTCTTCTCAACTCAAAACATGTTCCACCATATATTCCTTTCTGCGCTGGTAGTGTATTGAAAAATCATAATCATTGTGTATGTTGGGCCATCTAAATTTCCTCATACTGTGGTCTAATTTTGTGAAAATATATTTCAAACTCTTGTCATCTATGTATATCTATCATTTTTTACCTTAGAAGATAATGTATCCATATTTTCAGAGAAAACATTACAACTTCCCAATCAAGATAATGTGTTGGATATTTTTTCTTATGCGTTTTAAACTGCCTTGATGCATAAGAAATTACATTACCATTTTACTTAAAGATACAACATAAACCATTCTTTGATGCATCATGGTATATTATGAATCCATCACATCCAGATAGAAGAGTCAAAATTAGAGAATTGACCAATATTCTATTCAGTTATTCTTATCATTATGTGCTTTATTTTTTCCACACATACTTTACTCATTTATGTGTGATCTTTGTTAGCGGGTTATCCAGTTAGGGGAAATTTTTAACGAAATATTGATAGTAACTTGCAAAGACAATAAAACTGAATACCTCGGTTAGGTTTGTTATTGTTGGCCAATCTTGGATTTATTTTATCTTCTCATAATCAACTAGGATTCCATCTATAACACCCTAAGCTTCCACGATACGTTCTGTTTGAATAATACAGTAGCGTGTGTTGTACGCAACTTCGAGTTCTAACACACACCACATCCAATCAAACTAGCCGTTATGAATAGTAATACACAATTTTTTAATTTTTTAAATTTTATCTCTCAAAATTGACTTCATTTTTGGATTCGGAATATAGAAATATACCTAGGGTAATGTTTTATATCTATTCGGATAACATTTATATTTTGATGAATAGTGAAAATTAATAAATTTTAATTAAAAACAACTTTTAAAATCGAAATAATATATAGTGATAAATTATGAATTTGAGTGGTTTTAAAGTGTATTTATAATATATTTTACCATTTAATCTGATGGTGGTCATTGGACATAATTTTATAATTAAACCGGACATGAAAAAGTGTAAATCTTTTGATAGTTATTATCTCTTTAAAACACACTTTTTGTTTTAACAACGGGAATTAATTTTAAATTATTTTCTGTCACTTCTGTGTTTTGAATTTGTAAAAATGGATTCCATATTTGGAATTAGGAAGTCCAAATTATGTAAATAGGTAACTTTTATTTTTAGACATTGTTGAATAATTCGGTAAATATTTTATTTACTATGGTAAAAGGGTAAATCCGGTAAATAAGGGTAAAAAAATAATATTATAATAATAATAAATTACCCTAAAACGTGTCCTAACCTTATTGGTTGATACATGTCCGACCATTGGAATCTTTGGGTCTATTTTGGGACCCCATGGATCCACTTGTAATTGATAATGAAACTTTATATTAATTATGTTAAAATAAATACAAAAATGACATAAGCATATATCTTTTAGAAAAATATATTTTACATAGGGTTATATATGTTGGAGTTTAGACTATAAATATTTATTAAAAAGATAAATAAATTTCATACATAATGGTATTTTATATATAATTTTTATAAAATTAATAATTAATATTATTTCTGACACGATAATGTTGTAGTATTTTCCTTATTAATGAATGAATCAAATAATTGGTATTATAAATGTTAAAATTAATATAATTTGAAAGTTTTGATGAAATCCATGAAAATTATTTGCTTAATATGACATTATATTATTGAATTAATTAATTTGGTTCAAATTAATAAATTTTTTAAGACTTTAACAAAAATCAAATATTGAATAGTGTCAAAATTGACATAAATTAGTTATTAAAAAATTATTAAATTATTCATTTATATTAAATTCCGTAAAATCTATGTTTTAGCCAAGAGGCTTATATCATGATAGGTGTATCATTAATGGACCAATTGGTGGTCTATTGGAGGTATATTGTATGTTTATTATTTATATAATATAAAAATACAAAGTGACATGGTAAATGTTAAACTAATTCGCTAAGAGTTAAAACTAAAGGATAAGGTTAATATAGAGACCCAAACCTATCTAAAACCAATTGGTTGAGTGTATTTCGACCTATCCCCACCTTAAAATTTAAATAATCCACTTTGTAGCCATTAGAAACCAAATATGAATTTATTATAAAATAATATTTCTAGCTTTCCAAAAGGTGCCCCTTCACCCCTCTTATAAAAGGGCACTCACACCCTCTCACTAATTCACACATTCAATACCTGTTGTCTTAGCCAACCCTAGCCTAAATACTCTCTCAACTTACCTCACTTAAACCTAGATTCCTTAGTTTGATTAGAAAGCAAACTTAATGAGTCATTTTGATCAAATCAAAAGGAAGAACCCGAAGAAGATGTAATGTTTTCACCACCCTCTTTCAAGTTCCTTTTTTCTTCAACTTATTCATTCTTTATTATTACCATTCTAAAATAATAACTCGAGTATCTTATATATATTTTGATTTTTTATAAATATGGTACAACCATATTCAGTATTCTATCCAACCTATTAATGACATGTCACCATACGTGCATACGTACGGCTTACCGTCTCCACGTCGCAGTGTAATTGTTATTCAATAAATTATCATTTGGATGGGTATAATAATGATGTGTAATTCATGTAAATAGTAAATATAACATGGTAATGATTTTTTATATATGATATACCATCACATAATATATTATTTTAATATCAAAAGAATGATTTTGTCGCTAATGCGTACGTACGGACTACCGTCTCCAGAAACATGATGAGATTCATTCTCCATCGTATCCATTCATGTATAATTATCATTTGATGATTAAGAATAATTTTTAAGGAATTTATATCATTCTGGATCTGAATAAGATACAACCTATCCATAACAAACATGACTTTTGTAACAAAACTTATACGAGTACATTAACACGCGAAACAACAATAATACTAATATATTATTAACAAATCAATGTTAAAAGATTATATATGATTTCATATTAATGTACATGATTATTTTATAATATAAAAATAATTATTTCTCCATTATACAGGAGGTTAACCTACCCTAAACCAAGGAAAAGTATAAGGAAAGTATTTATTTCACAATCTCTTCATTATCCGAGGTTGTTTATACGTAATTATCTACTGGGACCTCTTTATCAACCACATCCTTGTTTCATAAAAATGTATTTCAAAACAATATTTCAAATTTACAGAATATGGGTTAAAGTCATTTATACCCTCTTTTGACTTTTTATAAGAAGTATATAAAGGAATCATTCCATTGTTTTCCAAACAAGGTCCTTTTAAACCTTTTCGACAGAATTAAGGTAATAATGACTTTTTTTAACATATACAGTTAGTATGGCTATTTTCTGCCATTATAAAATCTTGGAAGCTTCCCTTACAAGTTTATATGAATAATTTCAAAGTAAAAGTTTTATTTTATTATATTGTGACTTTTAAATGATTTCAAAATAGAGATATTTCTATCAAATAGTTTTGATTTCATCTATGTCAACATCCTTTAATGGATTTTAAGATTATTTTAAGTTTATTTGTAATGATAAAAAACATCCATATTATATTGAAGGTTTTGTGATATGTTTGATTGTGGATGTGTTATTTTTATACCATTCATGGTTTATAGAGAATGTATTGACATTTCTTATGCTATTTTTAATATGAATGTTTATGTTATGTTTAAACCTGTTCATATGAGGAATGCATTGGACTTAATAAGTGACGGGTGGAGCCCGCTATAGCTTCTCGATGCATCGGTAGGTCTTATGAGACAAACTAGTGTCTTGGCACGAGGCCTTGAAAAAATCTTATTTGTAGTCTTGGCATGAGGCCATTGCTACATGGTTATGATAGTCTGACATTATGCATTCCATCATTCTGAAAGTAGTTATTGATATTTCATGTGTTTATTCGACTAGAAGAATATCCATGTGAATAAGTAAATTGAATTATTTCATTTTATTTTTTCCATTTTATTCTGAATGTAATGTTTTAAGATCATTTGATTTAGTTATACATTACCTTAAATATTTATGCTTGTTTATAAATGTTTCTACTATATTGTTATACTTACTAGGCATTTGAGCTCACCAATTTCTATGTTTTATTTTTCTCAGGATGTGAATAAGTAATTTATGAATGAACTATAGGGATAATATGAGGGGATATGAATACAATATGTTGTTGTAGTAGTTTTTTACGTTATGTAGTAATGTAACCATTATGAATGTAGTTAGTTATTCCAAGGTTACTAAACTAATCAGCCTTTCGAGACTTGTTCACTCTTGTGACCATGCCAATGTTATGTATACATGAACCTACTCTGGGTAACTGGGGTTGGGGAATTATAGTTGGTATCAAAGGATGTTTAGTACAAACCATGGAATCCAGATTTAGATAAACTCTTATTAGAGAAAATAACCTAAGATGGAATTTGAGGATTAATATAGAATAACTTCCTTGAATTTTGAAATTGTAGAGATTTTGTGAGTTTTTCGAGCAATACATTCATGTATGGATATGAGAAGGTAGAGGCGGCTCTGGCACAGATGTTTCTAGGGGTAAAACACGAAAACACCGTGTTGAGCTAGACTCGAACGTGAACTCATGCACGTCAATGGGCCTTGCTGCGCTCTTGGTTACGACACTCTTGGCGGATATAGTTAGGATAACTCTTATTTTCTTTACAAATCATTATGAAGTGTTTATTAGTATATACATCCTCAAAGAAAACATTATTATTATTATGGATTATATCCATAAATTATACAATTTATGTTAAGTGTTTTATAATTATGGAATTATGTATTTTGATTCATAAAATGATCTAGTTTACGACATTGTTTAGAAATGGCGCCTAGTGGAAGAAACCAAAACAGTATAAATGCACGCTCTCCATGTAGGGATTGACCTCCTACTCAAGATAATTATAGTAAATCTGGTGATGCAACTGGTGCTGATCAGTTAATCACTATACTGGGACAACTCACTCAGGTTTTGAATAATAACCTTACCCGTATGGAGCACCCTGATCCTTAGCATAGAGGATAAATGTTATATCACTTCATGAGGCAACAAACACCAACTTTCAATGGTAGAACAAATCCCTTAGTAGCTGAGCAATGGATAAATTCTCTATAGAAAATATTTCAGGCTATTGGGAGTAGAAAAAGGGAAAAAGTTATCATGGAAGTTTACTGCCTCGCTAGAGATGCTGATAAATGGTGGTCATTGATTCAAAACATGAAGGAAGAGGATGAAGTATCAAATATGGAAGGGAGGGAGTTAAATGATCAGTTTTTTAGAAAAATACTTTCCTCGTGACCATCGAGCAGATATGGAAATGGAATTTCTGTGTATGAGACAAAAGGAGGATGAGAACGTCGCAATGTATGAGGCTAAATTTACAAGGATATCAAGGTATGTTGGAGATTATATATGTAACCCAAGAAGTAATATTGATCGTTTCATTGATGGTTTATGAAAATTTCTCCATCAATAATTAGTCTCACAATACTTCTCGTCATACGAAGACATTGTCTCGTGTGGTATCAAGACAGAAAAGGAATTATACATGTCTTATGACTTTAATTAAAAGTAAGAGATGAAGAGATCTACTGATCAATCTAGGAATGGAAATAAGGGGAAGAAGGGAAAATTTGAATATCCATCATGCAGTAAATGTGGGCAGAAACACCATGGTACTTGCATAAAAGGAATGGGAGTCTTTTAAAGATGTGGTGAAAAAGGCCACCAAGCTTGTGATTGCAAGGGGAAGAAGGAAGATACCGATGTCCAATGCTACAATTGTAGGGAGATGGGACATTATAAAAATGAATTTCATAAGTGTTAGGGGAATATACCTCAAAAAAGGCCAAGGGATCAAGGCCACGCTTATGATATCACTACTGTTGAGGTAGAAGCTCCGAAAGACGTGGTGGTAGGTAATTTAATGGTTTCCTCAAATTTAGAAAAGGCATTATTTGATTCTGGATCATCACATTGTTTCATATCATTCCATTTTGCTACGAAAAATTCGATATTTCCAATTTTATTTAACAATGTAGTTTTCAGTTAAAATCATAAGGGAAATATCATTGCAACAAAGTTGTGTGAATTGGTCCCCATTAGAGCACATAAATGTTCTTTATCCGCTGATCTTATCATCATACCTATGTTTGAGTATGATATAATCCTCGGTATAGATTGGATTTCTGAACACGATGTGATGTTTTCTTATAAGAGGAAATAGGTTACGATTTTTTATGATGATGATAAGGAACACCTTATCTTTAGAGCAAAGTCACCACCACATAATTATCATCTAGATCTACCCCCAGTTGCTTAACTAAATTCAATTATTGGGGAGGAAGAGAATGAAATGACTGTGGGTGAGGAAAGGAATGTTCAAATAGAGGATGTACCTGTTGTGAATGAATATGTAGATGTGTTTCTAGATGATTTACCTGGACATCCTCCAGAACAAGAAGTTGAGTTTTCCATTGATTAAATTCCTGGATCAAGGCCTATATCAAAGACCTATTATAAAATGACCACTTTAGAATTATTTGAACTAAATAAACAACTAGAGGAATTGAGTAATAAGGGATTTATTCTCAATAGTGTTTCTCCATGGGGAGCCCATGTTCTTTTTGTTAGAAAGAAAGATGGATCTATGAGGTTATTATCGACTACAGAGTGATTAGTGCTATAAGAATAAAGAACAAGTATCCCTTACTCACATTGATGATTTATTTGACCAACTACATGGAGCTTAAATCTTTTCAATGATTGACTTTCGATCTCAATACCATCAGTTGTGTGTGAAGAAGGAAGACATTCCAAAGACAGCATTTCGAACAAGTTACGAGCATTATGAGTTTACAGTAATGCCTTTTGGGATGGCTAATGCACCCTCTGTATTCATGGATCTAATGAATATAGTTTTCAAGTAATATCTAGATGATTTTTTGGTGGTATTTATTGATGATATCTTGGTATAATCTAAAAGCTATGATGATCATGAGAATCACTTGCGAATTATCTTGAAGACTCTGAGAAGACATGAATTATATGGGAAGTTTAGCAAGTTTGAATTCTGGCTTTAGGAGATTTATTTTCTTGTTCATATTGTCTCTAAATATGTAATCTCTGTTGATCCTTCTAATACCAAGGCAAATCCATGAATGTCCAGCAACTACGAGTATAACTGAGGTATGCAGTTTTACTGGTTTATCAGGTTATTATCGACATTTTGTCCAAAATTTTGCACGATTGGCTATCCCATTAACAAAGCTCTCATGTAAGGGGGTAAAATTTGTTTGAAAAAATGTGTGTGAATAATGTTTTTATGAATTTAATAGAAGATTAGTCAATGCTCCTATATTAACTCTAACATCGGGGAATGATGGGTTCGTTATTTATAGTGATGCATCGAAGAAAGGACCTGGTTGTGTCCTTATGCATAATGATAGGGTTATTGCCTATGTATCATGAAAATTGATAATTCATGAGAAAAAAAATCCTACTCATGATCTCGAGTTAGAAGCTGTGACATTTTCATTGACGATATGGAGACACTACCTCTATGGTGAGAAATGTGAGATTTATACTTATCACAAGAGTTTGAAGTATATTTTTCTCACAAAAATAACTCATCATGAGACAAAGGAGATGGCTTGAATTACTCCAAGATTATGATTGTATGATAAATTGCCACCTAGGGAAGGACAATAAGGTGGCAGATTCTTTGAGTAGAAAAGATCATGGAGTTTTGAAAAATATGACAATTGAAAGGGATCTAATTTTCATGGATCTAGTGAAGATGGACATGGGAATAACCATGGAAGGTGAAACATCAGTGATTTTTCAAATGGTTTCCAATCCATCTTTACTAGAAAGGCTTAAGAGTTCTCAGACCGATGATGAAGAATTTCAAAATAATATGAAAGCTATGAATGATGGGAAATTGAGAGACTTTGTGTATGAAGAAAGAATTTTGAAATTCGGGAAGAGACTTTGTATTCCCGATATACCTGATTTAAAAATGGAATTTTCAGATGATGCTCAAAGTTCAAATTTATCTATACACCTTGGGAGCACCAAAATGTATATAGATTTAAAGGAACATTTTTTGTGGGACAACATGAAGAGGGAGATTTCTGATTTTTTGTCAAAATGTATTGTTTGTCAACAAGTGATAGTTGGAAGGCAACCGCCTGTAGGATTCTTGCTACCTCTTCCCATACCGGAGAGGAAATGGGACAATATCACTATGGTTTTTTCATGGGACTACCAGAGAATCCTTGAAAGAGTGATGAAATATGGGTCGTTGTTGATCATCGTACCAAGTCAACACATTTTCATGCTATAAGGGAAGATTTACAACTTGAACATCTTGAAATAATATATATTAATGATGTTTTGAGACTTCATTTAGTACCCCTCTCGATTGTCTCGGATCGAGATCCTCGTTTTACCTCGAGATTCTGGTTGAGTCTTCAGAAGGCCTTGGATACGGAACTTCATTTGAGCACTGCTTAACAACCTCAAACAGATGGACAATCGAACCAGACTATTCAAACCTTCAAAGACATGTTGATATCTTGATCACTTGACTTTCAGGGTATGTGGGATCAACATTTACCACATGTAGAATTTTCCTATAACAATAGATTCCATTCAATTATTTGGATGGAACCATATTAAGTGTTATATGGAAAGAGATATTGCACACCAACCTGTTGGGATGACGTTGGTGAAAGAAAACTTGTAGGCCCAAAAATGGTGGAGGAAATGATGGAAAAGGAGAAGGTATACCCAAACCACATAAACGCTACTCAACGTAGGCAGAAGTGCTATGCTGACAACCGAAAAAGTATTTGGAATTTCATGTGGGAGATCATGTTTTCTTGAAGGTATCTCCATGGAAGAGAGTTATATGTTTTGGCCAGAAAGGTAAATTGAGTCCCTGTTACATCGGTCCTTTAGAAATTCAAGAAAGAATTGGGGTTGTAGCTTACCATTTGGCAATGCTACCAAATCTCTTCAAAGATCATGATGTTCTCCACGTATCACTATTGTGAAAATAAATGCCTGACCCAACACATGTACTCACCTATGAGGAATTAGAACTGGAACCCGTTCTGTATTATTGCGAATAGCCCATTTGGATTCTTGATACAAGTGAAAAAGTGTTGAGAAACTGGATGACTCCTCTAGTAAAAGATCTATGGAGAAACCATAAGATGTAAGAGGCAACATGGGAACCCGAGGAACTTATGATGAAGAACCACCCGATTCTTTCTATGCAATAATATTCTTATAATTTCTAGGACGAAATTATTTGAAGGAGTGGAGTATGTAACACCCCAATCTTTTATGATACGCTTCTATTTGAATAATAAAGTAGTGTGTGTTGTAATCAACTTTGAGTTCTAACACACACCACAACCAATCAAAGTAGCCGTTTTGAATATTAATACCCACATTTTGAAATTTTATAAATTTTATCTCAAAAATTTGACCTCATTTTTGGATTCAGAATATTTAAATTATCCTAGGGAAAAATGTTGGAACATTTCGGATAACATTTATATTTTAATCAATAGTGAAAATTACTAAAATTTAATTAAAAACAACATTTTTAATCGAAATAATTAATAGTGATAAAATATGAATTTTAGTGGTTTTAAAGTATATTTAGAATCTATTTTTTCGATTTCATACAATTTTGTTCATTGGAAATTATTTCAAAATCAAACCGGACATGAACAAGTGTCAATCATTTGATAGTTATTGTCTCTTAAAAACAAGCATTTTGTTTTAACAACAATAATTAATTTTAAATTAATTTCTACCACTTCTGTGTTTTGAATTTGGAAAAATGGATTCCATATTTGGAATCATGATTTCCAAATTTTGTAATAGGTAACTTTCATTATTGGACATTTCAAATAATTATTTTATTAAATATTTTATTTACTATAGTTAAAGGGTAAATCCTGTAAATAAGGGTTAAAAATAATATTATAATAATAATAAATTACCCTAAAACATGACATAACATTATTGTTTTATACATTTCCGATCATGCACATCTTTTGGTCGATTTTGGGTCCCCATGAAGCCACTTGTAACTTATAATGACACTTTATATTAATTAAGTTAAAATAGATACTAAAATGACACAAGCATACATCTTTTAGAAAAACAATTTTTACATAGGGTTATATATGTTAGATATTAAACTAAAAATATTACTTAGAAATATAAAATGATTTCCTACATAATGGTATTTTATTTATAATCTTTATACATTTAATAATTATTATTATTTATGACACAGTATTGATGTAGTATTTACCTTATTAATGAAAGAATCAAATAATTGGTATTATTAATGTTAAAATTTATATAATTTGAAAGTTTTGATGGAATACATGAATTTTATTGCATAATATGTCATTATAATATTGCTTATATGAATCTGGTTTAAATTAATAAAGTTGTTACGACTTTAACAAAAATCAATTATTAAATAGTGTCAAAATAGACATAAAATAGTTTTTAAAACAAATATTATATTATTAATTTATTCAATTCCTAAAACTCTAAGGTTAGGCCAAGAGAGTTATATCATGATAGGTGTATCATTAATGGACAACTTGGTGGTCTATTGGAGGTATATAGTAATTTTATTAACTATATAATATAAAAATACAAAGTGACATAGTAAATGTTAAACTAATTAACTAAGAGTTAAAACTAAAAGATAAGGTTAATATAGTGACCAAAACCTATTTAAAACCTATTGGATGAGTGGTTTTAGACCTATACCGACCTTAAACTTTAAATAATCTACTTTGGAGCCATTATATTCTGAATATAAATTTATTATAAAATAATATTTCTAGCAATTCCAATGATTTCCCCCACCACTCTTATAAAAGGGCACTCACCCTTCTCACTAATTATCAAATTCAAAGCCTTTTGTCAGGGACAAACTCTACCCAAATACTCTCTAAACGTCACTCACTTCAACCTAGATGATTTAGTTTGATCATAAAACCATCCTAAAAAGCCCTTTTGATGAAATAAAAAAGAAGAACAAGAAGAAGAGGTAATGGTTTCACCACACTCTTGCAAGTTCCTTTCTTCTTCAACTTCTTCTTTCATTGTTATTACAATTATAAAATAATGACTCTAGTATCATATATATAATTTGATGTTATTATAAATATGGTACAACCATATTCAGTATTCTATCCATCCTTTGAATGACATGTCACCATACATGCGTACGTACGGCTTACCATCTCCACGTCGTGGTGTAATTGTTATTCAATAAATTATCATTTGGATGGGTATAATAATGATGTTTAATTCATTTAAATAATATATTTAACATGATAATTATTATGTATATATTATATACCATCCAATTATATATTATTTTAATATTAAATGAATGATATTGACGCTTGTGCGTACGTATGGACTACCGTCTCCACGAACATGATAAGATTCATTCTCCATCGAATCCATTCAAGTATAATTATCATTTGATGATTTAAAATAATTTTTAAGTTCTTTATATTAGAATGGATATGATTAATATACAACCTATCTAGAACAAACACGGCTTATGTAACAAAAATTTTACATGTAAGTTAACACCTGTAACAACGATAATAATAATATATTATTAACAAATCAATGTTAAAAGATCATATATGATATCATATTATTGTATATGATTCTTGTATAATTTAATAACAATTATTTCACCACTATACAGGAGGTTAACCTACCCTCAACCAAGGAAAAGTACAAGGTAAGGGTTTATTTCACAATCTCTTCATTATCCAAGGTTGTTTATACATAATTATCTACTGGGATCTTTTTATCATCCACATCCATGTTTCTTACAAATTAAATCAAAACATTCTTACTATTTTACAGAATATGGGTTTATGTCATTTATACCCTTTTTTTACTTTTTATATGAGGTTTATAAAGGAATCATTTCGTCTTTTTCCAAATAAGGTCCTTTTTAACCTTTTCGACAGAATTAAGGTATGAATGTATTTTTTTAACTAATACGGTAGGTGCGGCTATTTTCCGCCATTATAAAATCTTAGATTCTTCCTATACAAGCTTATAAAAATATTTTTAAAGTAAATTTTCTATTTTATTATTTTGTAAAAAATAAATTATTAAAAAAAGAGATATTTCTATCAAATAGTTTTGATTTCATCTATGTCAACATCCTATAATGGATTTTAAGCTTATTTTATTTATAATTATTACGATACAAAACATTCATTTTGTATGGATGGTTTTGTAATTTGTTTGACTGTGGATGTATTATTTTTATTCCATTTATGGTTTATTCTGAAATTATTTACATTTCGTATGCTAGTTTTAATATGAATGTTTATGTTATGTTTAAACTTGTTCATATGAGTAATGAATTTGACTTAATAAGTGATGGTTGGAGACCTATATAGATCCTCGATGCATTGGTAGGTCTCATGAGTCAAACTAGTGTCTTGGCACGAGGCCTTGACAAAATTTTATTTGTAGTCTTTGCATGTCACCCTGGCTACATGGTTATGATAGTCTAGCATTATGCTTTCCATCATTATGAAAGTTGTTATTGATATTGCATGTGATTATTCAACTAGTAGAATTTCCATTTGAATAAGTAAATGGAATTATTTAATTTTATTTTTTCCATTTTATGCCAATGTTCATGTTTAAATTGCTTTTTATTTTGTTATACATTGCCTTAAATGTTTATTCTTGTTTATAAAAGTTTCCGCTATATTGTTATCCTTACTGGGCATTTGAGCTCACCCCTTTCTGTGTTTTATTTTTCCCATGATGTGAAGATGTAATTTATGAATGACCTGTTTGGATAATATGAGGGGATATGAAGACAATATGTGTTTGTATTAGTTTTTGACTTTATGGTGTAATGTACACATTATGAATGTATCTAGTTATTCCAAGGCTACTAACCTAATCAATCTTTCGAGACATGATCACTCTTGTGATCATGCCAATGTTATGTAATAATGCACCAACTCTAGGTAACTGGAGTCGGGGCGTTACACCATCCATAGAGAAAATATAGTCTAGGAAAGAAACTGATTGATGCAATAATTCACACTTGATAAACATCACATTAAATCCATTTCTTCTAAGTGTTTTGAGAATAATAAACAATTTTTTCTCATGGTATTTATAGATTTAAGAGTATTCCATGATATCATCAATTAATACAAAAAAAAGTTATCAAGATATTCCTTGAAAAATCTATTCTTAAATCCATGAAAACAAATGGTGCATTTATCCGTCCAAATGGAATCATTGTAAAATCATAATGCACCTCCGTGTATTAAAACTCTATATTTCGAATATCATCCTTTATCATACATAGCTGATGTTATCTAGATCAAAGTTCAATCTTATGAAAGTAATTTATTCCCTATATAAGATGTAATAAATCATCAATTTTTGGTAGAGGATACATAGTCTTTATTGTTATAGCATACATTTCCCTGTAATATATGCATAGCCTCCTGAATCCATCTTTCTTGTAGGATAAGAGAATAGTGGATCCCTATGGGGAAACACTAGGTCAAGAAAATACTTTTTTACTCAATTCCTCTAGTTATTTATTTAACTCCACTAATTCCATAGTGGAAATTTTATAGGGATTATTTGATTTAGGTCTTGTATTATGAATTAAATCAATAGAGAACCCACCTTCCCATGCTAGAGGATGTCCAGGTAAATCCTATGGAAATACATCAATGTATTCTTTCACTATATTCATATCATTAATTTTAATATTTCATTCCTTTCACATACATATTGGTTTATCTTCCTCTCCATGTATAGAATTCATTAGAGTTATTGGGGGTGGATCTTGATAAGAATCATGTTGTGAGGTTTCTACTCTAATGATAAGGGATTCTACACCATTTTCAAAAATTGTAACTTCTATATTCTTGCAATAGAACATCAAATCATAATTTGAGATCCAATTATACATAGAATTATATCAATGTCAATCATTGGAATGACAATAATTCTAACAACTAAATCATGTTTATGTGTCATGAGGGGAACTTATCGACACACCCTTGTTGCAATAATACATCCCTGATGTGTTTTGACTAAAATCACCTTTATTAAATCATATTGGATGTGTATAAGTTCCTTGGAAATAATTGAAGAAATATATGAATGTTTTGATCCAAAATCAAATAAAGTGTTGGCTATGTTTGAGGAAATAATTAAAGTTCCTGCAACTATGTCATTAAGAACTCCAACCTCTATAGTTTTAATTGCATAAAATATTTCATTCACTCTTGGCCTTTTTTGAGGAAAATTTCCTTGGTGCTTAAGACACTCATTTGAATAGTGTCTCATCACTCTACAATTATAGAAATGAACATCATTTAATTTTTTCTTCCCCTTTAATTCATTAGATCAATAATCCATTTCATTGTACTTGTAGGTGACTCCTATTCCTTTAAAGCATTTCCCAAGATGATTTCTTCAACAATTCTCGCATAATGGGAATTTCTTTGTTCCCTTGTTCTTCTTTGGCGCTTCACCTTTTCTATGATTATCAAATTACCATTTCCTATCTTGATTTCCCTTGATCAAATTTTATCTAGAATTTTGTTTCTCTCTTTTGATGGCACTTGATACTATTTCATCATATGATGAAATTTTTTTAGAATAATGTTCCCTATGAATACATGGATTGGGAACATCAATGAAATGATCAATCCTGTATTCTAAGCCTTGTACGTAATCTATATCATACCTATCTAGTCTTGTGAAGGTAGACTCATACTCTTCAACATTGTCTTCATCCCTTTATTTTATGCTAAAGAATTTCCTATTAATTTTTGTTCGTTTCTCACGAGGGAAATATTTTTCAATGAATATTTCATTAAAATTACTCCATTCCATATATTATATTTATTCTTCCTTTGTAGTATTTTGGACCAAGAACTAACATTGATTGGAATCACCCTTGAGACAATATACCTCCATTACTAATTTTTCATTATCATTGAATTTTAATGCCATGAATATCCTTTCAAGGGACAAGATCCACTACTCCGCAACCATAGGATAAATACTCCCACTAAATGATGGGGGGATTTATCAACATGAAACAATAAAAAACATGTTTTTTTATGGATATTCGTTACAACTTGAGTATGTTGTCCCAATATAGTCATGATCTCATCTACTCCAACATTGACTATATTGAGTTGCTCAGTGGGGAGATCCATACGTTACCTACGAGTATTGATTCCCCTCCATCCATTGGGCACCATTACTAGATAATTACATACACTTGATTAGTTTTTGAATATCAAATAGAAAATCACATAACAAAGATTTAGATTATATGTATAAATAATATCATTAACATGGTTTCTTTGAGGAAAAATTTACATTAAACTCCTTCATAGTGGATTGTAAAGAAAATTTGAATTTTCCTAAGCATATCCCCTGTGAGTTTCAATTCCAATATTTCAACAAGGGTTGTTTTCTTGTACGATGATACCTTGTTTCCATCCTAAAACTCCTTATCATAATATTCAGGCCTAGTTACTTTGGGCCAGATCTACCACTCCCTGTTTGTATCCTGATATGGATTTATTTTCTAGAAATATCCACATAATCTATTCCTTATAGAAATAACATAATGTTATATAATTTTTATCCTAAAATACTACCTTAGGTATTTGTTACCTAATTTACATTTTATAATATATTTTCAATGTTTTCTACTAAACTACATCTGATACCAACTGTAACACCCCAACTCCTCTAGTCTGGGGTAGGTGCATTACTTGTTACATTGGCATGGTTAGAAGGAATGAAATCCCAAAGGAACGATCTATTTAGTAGTATTGAATAAATAATATAAAAATATGTAACTCAAATTACATTTTTAAAGGTAACAAGATACAATACATAACTAAATCTAAAACTATATCCATAGAAACTCAATAAATGATCTCCTCTTCCAAACCTATTGAAATAAAAAAATAGAAAGGGGTGAACTAAATTGATCAGTAAGGGTTTAAAATAGATGAACCATGAATTCAATAATAACTGAATCATAAAAAATTTGACATATTCAATATGGAATAATTAATAAATGAATAACTCACGCCATTAAAAAACTAAGAATGAAACTGCATCCATTGATTTGGTCATAGTAAATGGCATATGGACAGTAATAACTGAAAATGAATAAAGATAACGATTTCTAACTGGAAGTCATGTATCTGGAAAAATATATCATAATACCATTAAAATGGTTAGTTTTGTTGGTCTAAACTCATCTGATTTTTGAAAAAAAAAACTCTAAGGTTTTATCACCAACAGATTTGTCTCATAGGACATGTGAATGCCTCAAGTGGATATTGTTGGCCCCAAACACCAATGAAAGTCCAAATAATTATATATAAATATATTTAATAAAAGTCAAATATGACCTCTCAATATTCATATAGAGTAGTGAATACATATTCATCAATATTTCAATAGTTAAAATAACTTTCCAAAGAAACACTTCATGTAAACGGGTATACGACTTAAGATAATTATCATATACATGAAACAAGAATGTGGATATATAATATATTTTAAATTTCAAATGGAAAATGATCTCAACTGGGAAGTAGACACACTATATAATAAATATTAGGTGTACAATTTCAATAAGGTCTTAATTAATTTGATATTCAGTTAAATACCGTTACCATATTGTAATAAATCCGATTAGATGACCCAAAGTAAACAATCACTAAAATAATCACATAATACCATGAATGTAAAGTGAATAATTTTATTATATATCAAAATGTGGTTCATATATACCACATACAATAAAAAATTGTTAAATAATGGAAATATCCCAGAAAAGAAAGTGAGATAAGAATCCCCTTACCTTATGCTTGAGTGTGTTTATTGTTTATTTTAATGACCTGAATAATAAAATTTAGCTAAATTAATTACATGTTATATAAAATCATATAAATTTAATTTATTTATTATAACCATATTAGGTTCATTCGTGGATCATTTTATTGGTACAATCGGATCATGTTTATTGTTTTGGATGCATTTTCTTCATTTGTTTTCGTGATCCATTTACTTGAATTCATGAATTGATGTTTGTTTGAAATGTGGTTAAACATAAAGAATTGTTAAAATATCTTATTAATGACATTATATAGATATAATTTGTCTTATTATGTGTATCATCACAAGTATGTAATGAATAATATATATTCTTATCTATGTCTATTTATGAATTAGATAGTGTTTTAGAGGCTTAAAATGAGACTAAATCCAATATTAAGCCTGAAATACACTAATATTTTGAAAAGATTTTTTTTCCGCCTTTTGATGGTGAACCATTTTTAAATCTATCTTTTGAAAATTTAATAATCTCTATTTGTGAAAATAAACTTATTCTTTATGATTGGGACATTGAAATTTACCTTGTTTAATTTTATGGTATTTTTCTGACCATGTTCATCTTTTTAATGATTAGTGACAAATAATGCATTTTACATCAAAAATGCTTTTTCATCTAATTTTATTATATGGTTATATTATATTTTTAATTTTTCTCAAAGTGTAATTAGAATATATTTTTACCATCTATTCCAATGGTGGTCATTTTAATTAATTTCACTTGGGAATTTGGCATAAACAAGTGCCAAACTTTTCATAGATATTGTTTCAAAAAAACACGCTATTTGTTTTGAAAATGGTAATTATTTTTAAATTAATTATTGAAATTTCTATGTTTGGAATTTGGTAAAATGGATTGCATATTTGGAATCATAAGGACCAAGATATCTAATTATGACTCTTTTGATTTTAGAAATTATGAATAGTAACGACGGTAATTATCATTAATTATCTTGATTAATTAGAAATCAGGTAGTTAAGGATAATAAAATAATATCATAATAATAAATAATGACCCTAAAATGTGTCCTAATGCTACTGGTTGTGTCATGTATGACCATGGGATTTCTTGTTCCAAACATAGGGTCCCCATGGAATCACTTTTGGGTGAATGTGAGACTTTATCTTTTTATTTTTAAAGAAAACAGAGTGTCACAAAAGAATGTATTACCTGAGTAATTTTTTTTATTTTTGTCTAAATAAATGATCTCTTAGACTATAAATAGTCATTGGAAATATAAAATTATTTCCTACATCATAGTATTTTTTTTATAATTTTTAGACGTTAAATAAATTAAAATATTTATGACATCATGATGATGCAACAATTACCTCATTAATTAATGATTTAAATAAAATGAAAAGATGATGTAAAATATATAACATACACTTTTCAGAGACCTATTGGATGAGTATATTTTGAACCCTTATCACCTTATCCACGAAATACATCAATGTGGGACCTTTTAAATTCGAAACACAATTCAATATAGAGTAACATTTTGTAACTTTCCAAGAGTTCCCTCCTCTCCTCTTATAAAAGGCCCCCACCTCTACCTCCTTACCCTCACATATCATTCCATTGTATCGTCCAAGATTTTCTAATTTTATCTCTCCACATACCTCTCTTCATCCTAGAAGCCTTACCTTAGGCAAACAACTCTTCAAGAAACCATTTTTGTTCAAACCAAGAAGAGTTACCCGATTTAAAGATAATGTATTCTCTAATGTTCTTTTGTTTTATTTTTCTTCTCCAACCCCTAATCACTTTTTATTAATTTATTTTTTGAAAATACAAGTATCTTAAATATACTAGGATTTTTTTATAAGATCGATTCGATCTACACTTACACACACCTTCATCTAATGGCTAAAGAGCATACTTTTTCTGTGGATTGCGAATTTATACCTCACGAAATGATGATTGTTCAATATTATTATAACACATTAAAAGGTGGCCATTAAGATGAAACTGTTTTTATATATGATATAAAATATGTTTATATTTTACTTAAGCTTCTGTATTTTTCATTTTTGTCATACCTTTATGGTTTCAATTATTGGTAAACGTGATATCTTCATTTTAAAAAGTGCAGACTACTGCCCCCTCAATGTGATTTGATTCGTTAATGCCATATGTGGGACATATAAAGGATGGAGATAATTATATTATATATGATATTATAATGGAATTATAATATACCTTTATATCATTATTATTCCATTCCATAAAATATGAAATATAAATGAAAGTAGCGTTCATGCGTACGTACGACTTACCATCTCAATGAACATTGCATTTCATTTCATACCTCTAAATGTTGTGTAATATTATAAATACATGTATATACTGGATATATATCATATATATGATATCTACATCATGAATATAACTCTGGATATGATTGATATAATAAATACCTGTAATTATAAAGAGTTTATTTTTGACTCAAGTACTAATGATCATTAAAATGACTGTTATTAACTTAAATAATTACATAGTGTTCATGAAATGGTAATAAGTGATATAAAAGGAATAATGAACATGAAAAATGTTCTTAAGAAATCATAAATTAACTGAAGTTTATTATTCTGTATATTAAATAACGATCGAGTCATGTCGGATATGAGGTATGGGACTTCGTCTCAATCTCCTTTCATTGAGGCATATTTTGTTTTATACACAACATTCTTTAATATGGTGTATAAACCCCGTTGACTTTTATGTTTATTCCAAAGGAATCTTTTTTATATGAACTGTTTACTAAACGATAAAAGGGAATGTTTTTTTGTCGTACATATGCGTCAACAACGACTTCTCTACCGCCGTGACTATTTTTTGAGTTTGGGATTCCTCTACAAGCCAATTTTTTAATGAAAAATAAATACCATATTTAACTTTTCTTTTATTTTGGTTTTCAAAATTAGTTTGATAATGGTTTTGTTATATCAATGTGTTATCAATATCTTGTGATTGAAATGTTGAAATGTTATGTTTCCTTTATGCATGTTATATGTGATACGATTATGTTATGGTTCTTGGGCATTTTTATGAAGATGGGTTGTTCCTTGATAAAATAAGGGTGGGTGATCCCGATATAGCTCTCCAATGCATTGGGTAATGCGAAGGGGTTAAACATTAATGTTTCTCTGAATAGATTTATGGAATATACTGTGATGGGTATTCCAAACGTAACCATGAGTGTTACTCCCTACATAAAAATGTTATGAATGCCTCAAGTTACCTTAATGTCTTATTATTTTCTATGATTTATTCATGATTTGATGAGGTATGTTAAAATGCTTATGTTTTATGAGTAAAATATGATTTCATACATGGACTAATGTTTTCATTTCGTACTTTTATATCCCTTACTGATCTTTTTATTATCATCCCATGTTTTTGAAATTTTTTTCATAGGTCAAGGGAAAGGTACATGATGTGATGATAGGGTCATGGAATTTTCATGAAATAATCCATGTTTTGTTTTTAATATGTTTCTGTTGATGGAAAAAAATGAATACTATCTTTTATGTAACCACATTGTTTAAATGTGCAATGTAATGCATTATTTATGATATAAATCTCTAAAACACTAAACTTGAAATGATCCTTAATGTGTAATTTTGTAATAACTCAAGATAAAGTAATGTTTATGGCTGGGGCCTTGTAGTTGCTATTAGAGGTCGGTTTAGATAACATTATGAGTTATAATTATATTAAATGATTATCGAAATATTTTTTTAATGGTTAAATTGAAATGATATAGCATTTGAAGATTACCATGTTGCTTCATATAAGACATGTCTGTTCAGAATGGTTTTCAACAGAGGAAACAGGGAAGCAGTGCTAGGAAGGCATACAAAAGGAAATAACCGTCCGAATCAGCATCCTGAGATGGTCGGAATTGGAACTGAATAATTTGTTGCAGTAATGGCGCAGTTGACTCAAGCGATAACTGGTGTCGGTATCCATGCATGATATCATTCAGATCAACCTCAGAGGAACATGTAAGTGGTGGAACATTTCATGAGGTAGCATCCCTCATCATTCAGAGGATCATCTGACCATGTGCTAGCTAAAGGGTGGATTAAATCATTGGAGAAGATTTTCGATGTCATGGGGTGTTTAGAAAATCAAAAGGTTAGTCATTCTATTTACCATTTGGAGGGTGAAGCAGATCAGTGGTGGGCAATGGTTTAAAATATTAGGGATGCTGATGAGATTGATGCTCTCGACTAGGATGAATTCAAAGGTACGATTCTTGAGAAGTATTTTCTTAAGGATGTTCGACATAGTATGGAAAAACATTTCATGGAATTGAGCCAAGAGGATGACTTAGTGGTATATTAGGAAGAGAGGTTCACTCGATTGGAAAGGTATGCTCCAAATTTTATCTGAGACCTTGATAGTAACATAAGTCATTCTTACTCAGGATTAAAGCCAAAATACCGAAGGGAATTGGCTTATCGTGACTTCAAAAATTATGACAAGCTTGTTTGATGTGCTGAGAAGATGGAAATGGATTTTTTCGATGATCAAGTGTTCTATAACAACCAACAGAAGAATAGACAGAGGTGGAAGATGAAAGGGAATAATTCTTCATAAAGGTATGATGGTAAGAAAACTAAGTGTCAAATTTGTGATAAATTTGGTAAAATGAATGCTGGGGAATGTATTCTGAATTATAGAAAGTGCTACTGATGCGGTATGATGGAACATAAGGCTCTTGATTGCACTAATAAAGATCAGGGCGATGGTAAGACCAAATTTGATTTACAGTTAGTGAAATGTTTAAAGTTCAATGAGATGTGTCTCTATGAAAATGAGCATCCGACAAAGAGATCAAGTGATGGGAAGTAGTTAGAAAACAAGCAGAAAGGGGTTGTGAAATCCTTTGAAAGTACTTCAGTAGATGTCGATCCATCAAATAAAGTTGTATCAGGTACTTTGTTTGTTTTTTCAGATTATTCTATTGTGTTATTTGATTTGGAGTCTACACATTCTTTCATCTCTGAAAACGTTTCTAGTAAAATGGGAATACCATCTCAATAAAGGACTCATGAACATGTCATAAAAACACCTTGGGGAAATGTTGAGGTAAAAATAATTTATAATAATATTATTATCCTTATCCGTGGAAAGAACCTACTTGCAAACCTTATTGTTCTACCTCTAGAAGAGTTTGATGTTATCCTGGGTATGGATTGGCTCTCTGTTTACCATGCTAAGATTGATTGTAGAGATAAAGAAGTTTCTTTTTAGATAGACTTTCAATTTCTGTACAAGAATAAACCCTTACTATTGATATCATATAAAGAGGTTGATAAACTTGTAAGAGATGGAAATTAATGTTACCTTGCACATATTTTTGAAAACAAAGGAACTATTCAGATTAATGATATTCCATGGGTAAAAGAGTATCCTGTTATTTTTCCTAATGAGTTGCCTAGAATAATACCAGATCAGGAAGTTGAATTTACTGTATACTTAGTTCCCTATGTTATGCCAATTTCAAAACCCCCTTATCGAATGGCTCAAATTGAACATTTAGAGTTGAAGGAGAAATTGCAAGATTTATTAGAGAAATGTTTCATTCAACCTATCACATCACCATGGGGTGCTCTTGTTTTATTTGTTAAAAAGAAAGAAGTATCAATGAGACTTTTCATTGATTATATATCCTTGAATAACATCATTTTTAAGAACAAATATCGTTTGCCTCATATCAATGATTTTTTTAATCAGCTCCAGGGAGCTCAGTTTTTTTTCAAATATAGACCTGAGATCGGGTTACCATTTGTTGAAGGTAATGGAAGCGTATATTACGAAGACCTTGTTTCGTACAAGATATGGCCATTATGAATTTTTAGTTATGCCTTTTCGTCTAACCAATTCACCTGCTGTATTCATGGACCTTATGAATAGAATTTTCCATGAGTTATTGGATACGTTTTTGGTTGTTTTCGTTGATGATATTTTCGTGTTTTCTAAAAGTAAAGAAGAGCATGAAAGGCATTTTATAAGTAATTTTAAAAACCTAAAAAGAAAATAAATTGTATGGGAAATTGAACAAGTGTGAGTTTTGGTTGCAAAAAATTTCATTCCTTGGCCACATTGTTTCTAATGATGGGATAACTGTTGATCCTGCAAAAAAAAGTTTGTTTAAGAATTACCAAGACCCACAAATGTAACTGATATTTGTAGCTTCCTTGGTTTGGAAGTATACTACTGAAGGTTTGTTAGAAATTTTTCATGGTTATCTAGTCTAGTGACTATGCTAACTCAGAACCGTGTTAAGCTTATCTGGACAGAAGAATGTGATGATTGTTTTTAGGAATTGAAAATAAGATTGGTTAATGCTCCAGTTTTGGCACTACCTTCTAGGAATGGTGAGTTTGTTATCTACATTGATTCTTCATTGAAATGTCTTGGTTTCATCCTAATGCAGAATGATCAGGTAATTGCTTATTCTTAACATCAGTTGAAAATTCATGAGGTAAATTACCCTACATAGGATTTAGAATTATCTGCTGTTGTTTTTGTATCAAAAATTTGGAGGCATCATTTGTATAGAGTAAAGTGTGAAATATATACTGATCACAAAATATTAAAGTATATATTCTCTAAGAAAGAATTGAACATGAGACATAGGATATGGATGGAATTAATCAAATATAATGATTGTTCAATTTATTACCATATGGGAAAAGAAAATAATCTGGCCAATGCTTTGAGTTGAAAAAGTAATGCTTCATTAACGATGTTGCCTTTGGAACGTGATCCTTTGGTAAATGATTTAATGAAATTTGGCATAGAAGTTGTTGGTGAATGATGTTCTTCTGTTTTGTTTTAGGTATCAGTGAAATATTCTCTATCATACATAATTTAGAAACCATAGAAGCAAGATAGTGAGTTGCAGAAAAGGGTAGAGCTGGTTTAGAAGGTTAAGTCTCTTAAATTCAACATTGATAGTTTTTTTTATATTTTGGAAGAGATTGTGTGTTCCATGCGGCTCACAGTTAAAGAGAGATTTATTATGTGAAGCTCATAGTTCTCCGTTTTCAGTTCATCCAGGCCGTACTATGATATATAGATATCATCAGGAGTATTATTGGTGGGACGGAATGAAAAGAGACATTAATAATTTTACTGTGAAGTTGTTGACTTATCAACAGGTTAAAGCAGAGTGGCTATTACCAAAAGGGATTCTTCAGCCTTTACCAGTACCAGAGAGGAAATGGGATAATATATCCATGGACTTTGTTGTGGTATTTCCAAAGACATCTCGAGGTAATAATGCAATCTGGGTTATTGTTGATCGCATGACAAAATCTCCTCATTTCCATGCTATATGAGATACTTTTTCACTAGATCATCTTTAACGTTTGTATCATAATGAGATAGTCAGGTTACATGTATTTCTTCTCTCCATTGTATCTGACTGTGATCACAGGTTCACTTCTAACTTTTGGAATGGCCTTCAAATGACGTTTTGTACTGAATTAATTTTTGGTACACCTTTTCATCTTCAATCAGATGGGCAGTCAGAAAGAAAGATTCAGACATTGGAGGAAATGCTACCTTCTTGTTCGATGGATTATCAGGGAATTTGGGACCAACATATTTCATTGGTTGAGTTTTTTTATAATAATAGTTTTCATTCCAGTATACAAATGGAACCATTTGAGGTGTTATATGGGAAGTGGTGTCGAACTCTAGCTTTCTGGGATAAAGGGGGTGAAATGAAGTTGATGGTACCATAATTGATAGAAGAGTTGGTAGAAAGAGTTCAGCTGATATAGAGACACATTAGAACAGCTCAGAGCAGGCAGAAGAGTTATGTAGACAACAGGAGGAAGGATCTCTCTTTTGAGGTAGGTGATCAGGTCATCCTCACAGTCTCATCATGGAAAAGTGTGATTCAATTTGGTAAGAAAGGAAAGATGAATTCAAGGTTAATTGGACCATATGATATTTGGGAGAGAGCTATATCAGTTGCATACCGAGTCACTTTACCTCTGAGATTATCTCAGTTACACAATGTTTTTCATGTTTCAATGTTAAGGAAGTACATGCCAGATCAATCTCATATTTTGAGTCGAGAGGTAGTTCAACTGTAAGAGAATGTATCTTATGAGGAACAACTGGTCCAGATTCGTGGCCATATGGAGCAAGTGTTGCTAAATAAGGTGATTCATCAAGTAAAGTTTTTGTGAAAAAACCAAATGATTGAATATGCAACATAGGACTCTGAAAATGCAATGAGGGATAAATACTCCAACTTATTCATTAAGTAAATAAATTTTGGGGATGCAATTTTCTAAAGGGGGAAGGATGTAACATCCCATGTATGTAATGAATAATATATATTATTATATATGTCTATTTATGAATTAGGTAGTGTTTTATAGGCTTAAAATGAGTATAAATCCAATCTTAAGCATGGAATACAACAATATTTTTAAAAGATTATTTTACTATATTTTGATGGAGAACCATTTTAAATATATCTTTTGACAATATAATAAGAATTATTTGTCAAAATAAACTTATTATTTATGATTAGGACATTGAAATTTAACTTGGGTAAATATTTGGTATTTTTCTGACCATGTTCATTATTTTAATGAATAGTGAAAAATACTGCATTTTACATCAAAACTTCTTTTTAATCTAATTTAATTATATTGTTAGATAATATTTTTAATTGGTCATAAAGTTTTATTAGAATATATTTTTACCATCTAATCCAATGGTGGTCATTATAATTAATTTCACTTTGGAATTGGGCATAAACAAGTTCCAAACTTTTCATAGATATTGTTTCAAAAAAACCTGCTATTTGTTTTGACAACGGGAATTATTTTTAATTTATTATTTCAATATATATGTTTGGAATTTAGTAAAATTTATTCCATTTTTGGAATCAAGTTGTCTAAATTATCTAATGAAGACTTTTTTTTGACATTATGAATAGTAACGACGGTAATTTTCTTTAATTGTCTTGATTAATTAGTAATCGGGTAGTTACGGATAATAAAATAATATCATAATAATAAAAAATTACCCCAAAATGTGTCCTAATGCTATTGGTTGTGTCATGGATGACCATGGGATTCCTTTTTCCAAACTTAGGGACCCCATGGAATCACTTTTGGGTGAATGTGACACTTTATCTTTTTATTTTTAAAGAAAGAAGAATATAACAAAGGAATGTATAACCAGAGTAAAACATTTTTTTTCCAAATAAATGAAATCTTAGACTATAAATAGTCCTTGGACAGATATAAAGACTTCCTACATCATAGTATTTTTTTTTTATAATTTTTAGACATTAAAAAAATTAAATTCGTTATGACATCATGATGATGCAGCGATTACCTCATTAATTAACGATTTAAATAAAATGAACATATAAGGTAAAATCTAAAACATAAAGTTTTCAAAGACCTATTGGATGAGTATATTTAGAAAACTTATCATTTTTTCGTCAAAATACATCAATGTGGGACCTTTTAGATCTGAAACACGTTTCAATATAACGTAACATTTTGTAACATTCCAAGAGTGCCCTCCTCTCCTCTTATAAAAGGCCCCCACCTCTACCTCCTTAACCAAACATATATAGCCTTTGGATCGGCCATTATTTGATAAATTTATATCTACACATCCCTCTCTTCATCCTATAATCCTTTCCATAGGCAGAAAACTCTGAAAGAAACCATTTTGGTTCAAACCAAGAAGAGTTACCGGATTTAAAGGTAAAGTCTACTCTAATGTTCTTTTGATTTATTTTTCTTCCCCAACCCCCTAAACACTTTTTATTAATTTATTTTGTAACAACACCAGTATCGTAAATATACAAGGATGTAGTTATAATATGGATTCGAGATACACTTACATACACCTTCATCTAATTGTTAAAGAGAATACTGTTTCTGTGGTTGGTGAATTTCTGCCTCACGAAACGATGGTTGGCCAATATTATTATAACACATAAAAGGAGGCCATTATGATGAATATATATTTATATATGATATATAATATGTTTATGTTTTCTTTAAGCTTATTTATTTTTCATTTTTGGCATTCCTTTTTGGTTTCTATTATGGGTAAACATGATATCATCATTTTAGAAGTGCGGGCTACCGCCCCCTCAAAGTGATTTGATTCGTTAATGCCATATGTGGGACATATAAGGGATGGAGTTAATGATATTATATATTATATTATACTGGAATTATAATATACCTTTATATAATTATGATTCCCTTCCAAGAAATATGATATAGAAATGAAAGTAGCATTCATGCGTACGTACGACTTACCGTCTCTATGAACGGTTCATTTCATTTCATAACTCTAAATGTTATGTAATATTATAAATACATGTATATAATGGATATATATGATATATATGATATCTATATCATGAATATAACTCTGTATATAATGGATACATGAACAAATTGTTATTAAAAAGAGTTTATTTTTGACTCAAGTACCAATGATCGTTAAAATGACCATTATTAACTTAAATAATTACATAGTGTTCATGAAATAGTAATAAGTGATATAAAAAGAATAATGAACATGAAAAAGGTTCTTATGAATGTTGAAATTAACTTGATTTTATTATTAAGGAGACTAACGAACGATCAAGTCAAGTTTGAAACGAGTTATGGGACATCGTCTCAATCTCCTTTCACTGACGCATATTTAGTTTTATACACAACTTTCTTTTATATGGTGTATAAAACACTTTGACATTAACATTTATTCCAAAGGAATATGTTTTATACGAAGCGTTTAATAAATGAAAAACGGGAATGTTTTTTTGTTGTACTTATGCAGTGACAATGACTTCTCACCCACCATGACCATTATCTGAGTTTCAGATTCCTCTATAAGCCATAACTTTTTTTAATGAAAAATAAATACCATGTTTTACTTTTCTTTTATTTTAGTATTGAAAATGGTTTTGATAATGATTTTATTATATCAATTTGTTATTGATATCTTGTGATTGAAATTTGGAAATGTTATGTTTCCTTTATCCATATTTTATGTGATACGATTATGTTATAGTTCTTGGGCATTGTTATGAAGACGGGTGGTTCTGTGACAAACTAAGGGTGGGTGAGCCTGATATAGCTCTTCAATGCATTGGGTAACGCAAAGGGGTTAATCATTAAGGTTTATCCGAGGAGATTTAGGGAATATATTGTGGTGGGTATTCCAAACATAACCTTGAGAGTTACTCCCTACATAAGAATGTTATGAATTCCTCATGTTTCCTTTATGTCTTATGATTTTCTATGATTTATTCATGATTTTATGAGGTATGTTAAAATTATTATGTTTTATATGTAATGTATGATTTCATACATGGACTAATGTTTTCATTTTTTACTTTTATATCCCCTACTAAGGTTTTTATGCTCATCCCATGTTTTTGAATTGTTTTTCACAGGTCAAGGGAAAGGTACATTATTTGATGATATGTTCAAGGAAGTGTCATGTAATAATCCATGTTTTGTTTTAAATATCTTTCCGTTGATGGAAAAAAATGAATATTATCTTTCATGTAACCACTTTGTTTAAATGTTGAATGTAATGCATGATTTATGATCTAATTCTCTAAAACCCTAAACCTAAAAAATATCCTCAATGTGTAATATTGTAATAACGCAAGATGAAGTAATTTGTAAGTCTGGGGCATTATATTATGATTTTGGGATATATACCATGATGATGATTCATTAGTTAAAATTTAGTTACAAATGTTTGGATTAACATGGTGATTTTGATCATAATGAAATTGTTTTGTATTATTATTTTATATTATGAGTTTGTAAGGATTAAAGACCATTACTGAGATAAAATACATATACTATGATTGTTCTTAAAAATAAAAACAGTTTGATGACCATAATCGATCATGGTAATGAAAATTGAGAACCTCTCATCCTTGAATATGATAAATTAACACATCTCAGATAGTGTTTTCATTTTTATTATAAGTGTGGGGGGTGAGATGATGATGAAATATTCCATTTGCATAATATAATTCTAGTTAATTT
This sequence comes from Viscum album, assembly GCA_963277665.1. Lineage (NCBI taxonomy): Eukaryota > Viridiplantae > Streptophyta > Magnoliopsida > Santalales > Viscaceae > Viscum > Viscum album. Next base: position 913,679,459 of record OY728148.1, read on the forward strand.
AAGTTAATAAAATTTTCATAGAATTTGGATAATTGGATATGAGGAATTTAGTAGAAAATAAAGGCACTCAAAATAGAACAAAATTGATAAATCTCTCACAATAATTCGGCATCCTAACAACATCACTTAAAATTTCATAAAATATTTTGATGGAGGGTTCCTAGGGAGGTAATAATTCCATAAATTCGAGGATAATGAGTTTGGAATGATATATATCAATGGGGTTGAGTGGGTATTTATAGTAAATGAAAGGGAGTTTTTTATTAATTAAAACAGACAACTTATTAGTGGTATTTGCAAAACCATGGGATTTCCAATGGTATATTCACATGGTTTTTAGCCAATTGGAACACCTAATGAAATATTTTACTATACACAAGTAAATCATACTTTTATATTAAATATTATATCATTATGATGTCATTTATCTACTGAGAACTCAAAACAGTTTTTTACTATTCAAGAAAAATTCAAGTATTTTAGAAAATTCCAAAAAATTCACCCTAAAAATTTTTCAACATGTATTATTCAATACTGAAATCAATTTTTTTTTAAAATATTTTAGTAGTATTTTAATTTAATTTTTAAATATAATTATAATGAATTCAAAAAATAACAATTTTAAAGTTAAAATAATTTTATATCACATTGAAATATTAATTAAATCTTATTATCGTATTACTTTAAGAAAATAAAATATTATCATTATTTAATATTCTTAAGGGTCATATTACTATTCATATTACTATTAATATGGATTTTTTTTTATTATTCATCGAAAATCAAGTTGGTTCAATCAGTCTCTAGATGACTTACTGGTCACAACTCAAGATGGTTAATTTTTGAAATTCAATATACTGAAGAAGAAAAATTATATTTAAGGGATATTTTATGACTATCTCCTAAGTAACCAAGTGCTGATTCAAAGGAACACAATGATTTATGAAATAATGTGTATGAATAGAATTTATTTAAGAGAATCATACCATAAAATGTTTGGGGTGATATAAGATTAACTTAACTTTTTACCAAAAATATTAGGGAATGCGATTAAAATTAATCACATCAATTAAGGTAAGATTAGGATTAATTAGGGATTAAAAATTAATCTTAACAACCAAAATGACCAAGAAACATGTCATAAATTCATTGGCTTCAAATAATTCGACCTTATCCCATCTTGGATAAAATTTTATGGGTTATTTGGATATTTTTAAATTGAAATTGCCTATAAAAAAGGTTATGTAAGCAAAAAAAGGAAAAATGAAACTTTCCTTACCTCTAAATTATATAAAACATTGATATATGTAAAAAATAATATTTTCATTCATATGTATTCTTTTTAAATATAAATTTGTAATTTTTATCATAATAATTTATAAATAATTTTTTTTGATGATTTAGTTACTTAAAATTCTTACGAAACATCGATTTACTAATTATTTAGTTAATAATTAACTAAAATAAAACATACAATAAATATTAAAAGTGAAGTGAATTAATTGAATTATTATGTTTAATTATTTATTAAAAATAATATATAATGATACACATATTTAAAAATATTTTATTTTAATTTCAATGTTATTTTTCTATTTTAAAATTAAAATTAAATAAATAATGTCAAAATTGACATTATTGTTATTTTACAAAAAATGATATTTTATAAAATAATTAAAAATTAATAAAAATACTAAATTCTGCTATGTTATTTTTTACTCTTAATAAATATTCAATATTTCCTATTAATTTACCAATTTCTTTTTTATAATTAACATATTGACCCACACATTGTAAAAACATTGTCAATGCGGTTTGGGTTTAAGTGGTGTTTTACTTATCACATGAATTTATTTTAAAATATAATTACCAAAACACATGAGATTTTTATTTGTAAATTTTTTTATCATATTTAAAATTAATTGGATTTATATTATATAATAAATATCACATTATTTTAGTCTTAATGGTTATATTACTTTTGTTAGAAAACAATATTCTTTAATTAAAACTAAAATAATAAAATCGGGAATCATAGAAGTTAAGGAACCAAATTATTAAAATGAACATATTTTTTTTGGTGTAGGTTTTGTTAGGCCATAATTTAAAATTATTCCATTATTTTTATATTTTTTAGGTCCATTAGTTAAATTATATCGTCGGTTATTAAATACATTTTGGTATTTACAAGAGTGTCACTCCCCATCCACTATAAAAATAAAGCACTATACCCCTACCTCACACCACATAAGCGACATTGGATCTACCAAAATATTACCAAATATTCTCAAAACATCCATCACATACTACATGAATCATCTCTTTTTTTATTAATCCTTCCATTGATTCCCTTTGGTGAAATCAAAAATGAATTACCCGATTAAGAGGTAACACCCTCCCTCAAGCTCATTTCTTTTATTTTATTTATTCACCACATCAATTAATTTTATTTCAAGAATTTATATTAATGTATCATAATTATTATAGCACTATTTTATACTAATTTTTTGACATAAACATATACACACATCGATCAAATGGGTAAAAAACATATTTTGTATGGGTGTGGTGAACTACCGCCTCACTAAACGATGATTGTACATTTTTCCTTTACATCCTCTCATGGTGGATATTATAATGGAAAATATGTTTAAATATGTTATATATTTTATTTATTATTTATTTAAAATTATTTAAACCTTTTGCTACACATATCGTTGTACATTTTATTTGGTGTAAATATGATAATTTCATTTCAGAAAGTATGGACTACCACCCCCTCAAAGCGATGTGATTTGTTCACACACTACATAGAATGTACAAAGGATGATTTTAGTTAAAATATATAATATATATGGTAAAATATTTAAATTAAATATATATATATATAAATATATGTCATTTACCTTCCAAATGAAAATTAAACAGAAATATTATTCATGCATATGTACGGCCTACCATCTGCATGAACGGTGTATTCCATTTAATAATTATATATAACATTAATTATTATAATACATTATTATGAATATAAATTATATTTATATCATTTTTTGTGTTCTTAAATAATTTTATAAGTATAAGTAACAAATATATAACCAATTAAGATACAAGTAAAAAACAAAGCGAATATTTCATGAAGTGTAACCTTGACATGGAATTATTAAAAACATGGTAATATAAAGTCATAATCAAACCATATATTGTATTAGATATAAAAATATTGTTATATTATATATTAATAATAAAGTTAGATTTATTATAAAGGATATTTTTACAAGTAAAATGAGATTCAATTAAAAAGTTAAGGGAATCCCATCTCACTTTTTATTTCTTAAAGATATATACTTTATTCACCACACATTCATTTTTTGTGGGGTGTATACTTCCCATGGATGTATTATATAATTATTATTCTTAAAATTTATTGTTAATTAGATTTCAATTATATGATATTTATTTCAATGGGGTTTATTTTCAAAAGTTACTAAATCATTAATGTAATTTTGTCTTAATTTACCTTCTTTGAGACACATGTCATGTTATGCACCTATATTTTTTCTTTTGGTGTATATACTACCTTTGAAATCTTATATCTTGAATCTACTTATTTTTTGAATATTTAAAGATTCTTTTAATTTAATTTTCTTAAATGGGTACTAATGTATAAACTTACTAAGTGGTAACAGAGTATTGAAAAAAATCTCATCGCTTTTCTCAATTTTTTATGTTTCTGCATACCTTGATGAAAAATTGTGATCCATATCTCAAAAAGATTATTGAATTTTCATAATCTATATTTATTCATTATTAATTTTTGTTTCGGTTCCACTTTTCTACTATTTGATTCATAATATAATTAAGAATTTTTTTTAATAAATCACGACTTTACCCTCTCTTCAATAAGAAATCTATGTTCCTATAAAACCATGATTCCTAAAAAGATATTCCACGAAAATTATTCTATTATCCTAAAATAATTAAAATAAAATTTTACCATGTTTTTATTTTATATATTTATTCAAATGAATAATATTTTCACGTTTTGAACATGGAATTTTTCTATCCTTTTTACCATACAAAAGGAATGATCTTTTTTCCTCTTACTACATGTATGGGTTTACTAATATTCAATTCTTTGAAACATCCATTTCATGATTAAATGGATATTTTTTAAGAAAATATTTTTATATATGATTTTTAAATAATTTTTTATGAGAAATTATTTATTATTTTTATCTTTATAAAATATTATTCAAGTAAAATGGTTTTTAAAAATGAACTTACCATTATTTATATGTTTTCAGGTAAAATCGTTTTCAAAATATTTCTAAGACTTTCTTATACATTTTCAATATATTTTCAACGAAAAAGTTTTCCATGCATTTTCAACCCCACTTTATATTCTTTAAAATAAAAATGTATTCAAAAGATTTTCAATGATTCCTTTATAATACTTCATTTTTATTATCATTAAAATTGATTTCAAATGTTTTTTATATTTTATAGATCATTATTCAAAGAAGAAATGTTATTTTCCTTGAGAAATTTTTTCAAAATATCAATCCAAGTTATTTTCCATCTAATATAATATTTGTTGATGTAAAAAATTCCTTTCTAAGAAATGAGCCAATGGTTTTATTCATATCCTTTAATGAATGGATTAACTTTTAATGGAATTATTTTTATGAAAGTTGTTTCTCTTTGATGGGATATATGTTTATTAAACCTGCATCTCATCATGGACTGTGTTTTGACTAAATTGTTTTTAAACAAATATATTTCTAATAGGATATGATTTGATGAAATTTTATTGATACAAATTTAATTTCATGCGTTATGATTTCATGTTTATAAAATCCATATATTTTCATGAGTCATGATAGGATGAATGTTTTGTAACATTTGTATGTACGATTTAATTATGTGATGAGAGGGACCTTTATATTCTTTAAATGCAATGAATAATTATTAATGACTCATGAGTTTTAATTTTATGTGTATGACACCTTCATATTTTGTGATTTATTTATTTCTGATTTAATATATCCTTTTTGATATTTAGCATTTCACGCAAACACAGAAGATTGATTATAGTATATTAAAACAATATGTTTGGATTACTTTGTATGAAATACCAAATTAATCATGAAATACATGAAATATAAATTTTATATTTAACTACAAAAAATGCCAATCTTATATTGTGTTATATGAAATTATGACATTCCTCGATGGTTTACATAACATGCAAGACCAAGTTTTTCCAAATAATTATATATCATTAAAATGTTATATGTTAATATAACAATATATAAATTATCTGTTAAATTAAAGGTTATAAATATTATTAAATAATTTATTATATATATGGTTTATTCAAATATAATATGGATTTATTGGTTACCAATTAATTATAAATGAATAATAAAACTGATTGAATATAAAGGGAAATATTATTATTCTTATGGTCTCAAACCTATTTTACTCTAATAAATTAAATTAATTATAATTATTTAGTTATATTAATGTAAAATGTATGTTATATTTTAAATTAATGAATTTTTATATTCATCCAATAATTTTTATGGATATAAGATAAGAACAAATCAACCTATTTGCTTAAAACCTAATATATTCATTAATGCATTTTTACTGCCTTTTCATGGTGAACCAATTTTAAATAAAATTATTGGAACATTTATAGAACTAATATTTCTAAATAATTATTATATTTTAATTCATAACTTAATTATTAGGTTACGGTAATGTTTTGGTAATCAATTTTTATGTTTTAATTGTTAACGAACGGGGAAAAATAATGAATTTTAGTTCAAAGCTAATTTTTCGGTTAATTTATTTTTAAGAAATAAATTTTTTTTATACAAGACTAATTAGATATTAATTTTATTAATTAATAAAATTTATTACATTTAGAACTATTTTACTTTGAAATTTGGTATAAAAAAATTTCAAATATTTTATTAATTAAAAATTAAAAATTCGCATTATTGCCCCAACTACAAGATTTATTTTAAATTAATTTCTCTCACATATATCATATAAATATGGAAAAATGTATTCAATATTTGGAATTAGAATAATTTATAATTTATAATAATTTCTTATTAGTATATGAAAAAAATTATTACTAAATGTATTAAAAATTAATTACACCGATTAAGGTAAAATTAAGCATAATGAAGGACTAAAGCTTAAAATTAAGATCTAAAACGACCAATATAATTTTACAGGATCCACATGATTGGTATATTTAGACCCTATACTTCATTTTATTGATTTTTATAATTATTAGATCCACTATAAATTGAAAAAATGTGGTCCGAATTTCTTTTCAAAATATTTACAAGAGTACCCCTCCTCATCTATCAAAAAATGGCCTCCTCTCCTCCACTTATTTACAACACTGAAACAACTTAGGTTCAGAAAATATATTCTAAAATATACTCTCAAATATCCAACCATCCTTCTTTATTACTCCCTTTGTTCATAATTTCTTCCAATGAATCCTTTTGGCATAAACCAAAAGGAGTTACCCGATTAAGAAGTAATGACTTCTCTCAAGGTCCTATGTTTTTTTCGTTATACACCCCTTCAATATATTTATTCCATGTTTATATAAAAAATAATATCATAAATTTACTATTAATTTTTTATTTTATGTTTTTTACCTCCACTTACACACACCTCCATCTAGTGGGTAACGATCATACTGTTTATGTGTATAGTGAACTACCGCCTCACGAAACGATGATTGTTCATTATCCCTTTACCATCTCTCATGGTAGAAATTATGATGGAAAACATATTTATATTCTTTATATATTATATTTATGATTTATTTAGTTTAATTTAATACTTTCACAACACCTATCTCTATAATTTTCATTTGGTTAAAATACGATAATTTTGATTGAGGAAGTGTGGGCTACCACCCACTAAAAGCGATGTGATTTGTTCACACACTACATGGAATGTATTAAGGGTGGGTTTAGAAAAATTATTTGATATATAATTTATAATAATTATGATGGGATAATTTTATACACATGTATATATAAACATATTTCATTTATATTCTTTTCATCAATACTATAAAAAAACAGACACTGCATTCATGCGTACTTGCCGCTTACAATCTCCATAAATGGTGTATTACATTACATAATTGTATATTATATAAATTATTATAATAAAAATATACTTAATATAACAGATATTTATATCATGGTGTACATTCTCTAAATCAAGATAAAATTATAAGGACAAAGGATATAACTAATTAAGACAGATGTAGTAGAACAATGCAGATATTACCCAAAGTGAAATCTTAAAATAGTATTATAAACAAGATAGTAAAATAAGGTCATAATCAAACCATATATGGTATTATATATAATAATATGGTACTTTGAGACCTTAATAATAAATTTATATTTATTATACTGGTGGTTTGAATGAGCATGACAATATTCAAGACACCAGATAAGGGGATTTCATCCCACTTTTTATTTTTTGTGAGATACATGCCATGTTCACCACTCTTTCATTTTTTGTGGTGTATATACTACCAATGAATGTACTATATGATTATTATTCATATGTTTAATTTTAATTAAATATCCGTTATATGATTTTATTTCCTGTTTTTTTAAGATAAATTATTCATAAGATAATTTTGTCTCAACTAACCTTTTTCGAGACACATTCCATGTTATGAACCAATATGTTTCCCCGAGGTGTTTATACTAATTTTGATATTTTATATTAAGAATATAATTATTTTAATTATATTTTAAGATTCATGTTATTTTATTTTATTAAATGTATAATATGTTTCAAATGTTACAAATGGAAAGAGTGTATTGAATCAATCTCATCGTTTTCTGAGATTCTCTATGATTATGCTTACTTTGATGAAATATTATGATCCATCTCCCAAGAAAGATCATGAATTTTTTTCCTCCTCAGTTTATTATATATATAATAATATAATGGTACCATTTTCTCAATTCATAATACATATTATAGTTGACCAATTTTCTTTACAAAAGCATGTCTTTACGCTATCTTCTGTCACAAATATGTGTTCCATCAATACCATGTTTTCTAAAAATTGTTTCTAATAATATTATACTAATATCGTATGATAAACAATATATATTTTTCCATTTTTTTCTTTTATCAATATTTTCAATGGAATATTATTGTCTCATTCTGAATGAGGAATATTTATAACATTTTTACCATGAAAAGGTAATATTATTTTTATCTCATAAAACATGTACAGAATTTTACACCCTCAATCCTTTAAATATTTATTTCCATTATTAATGGTATATTTTATAAAAATTTGTTTTCAATTAATTTTTTAAATAAATGATTTTTAATGATTTTTTGATCTTATTTTTTATGTTTTAAAGGAAAATGGTTTTTATAATGTCTTCAAATTTGTTTTTTATTTTTTCAAGGAATATAGTTTTCAAAATGTTTTCACATAAATATTATAAATTTAAAAGGAAATGTATTTGAAAATGTACTCAAGACTTATTTATGTGGTTTCAAACTATTTTCAAATTATTTTAAAATTATTTTCAAATGAAATGGTTATAATTTTTTTTTGTGTTTTAAATATCTTTTTTCAAATAGTAAATGATATTTTTGTCAATAATGTTTTTAAAATATCATATTAGGTAATTTTCAATGTAAGATTGCATCTATTTATATTACTCATTCCCTTATTGGAAATAATCCAGTCTTCCCATCCATATTATTTTATTAATGGTTTTTTTAATGTAATGATACATATGAAACCTGTTAATCTTTCATGGGTTATATTATTTTGATATCCTCTTTTTTTATGGGTTATGATTATTGTGAAATGATTATGAAACCTACATCTTTTTTCACAAGTTTTGATATGATTGGATATTTATGATACCCATTTTATTTCATGGTTTATGATGTGATTTTTTATTATTTTTGTGAACATGTATGTATGATTTCATTTTAAGATGGGTGGGACTTATATCTCCCTCCAATACATTGTGTAATGTTTTTTATCACATAAGATATATATGGATGGAATGAGAAATTAACTCAATTCAGTAATACATGGTTGGAAAAAGAAATGAACTTGGTTCAGTATTACAGTACTGGAATGAGAAGGGAAATTTGTTCAGTAATACAAGGTTGGAATAAGGTGTGAAATCAGTTCATTAATTGAAATTTTCCACTAAGATGGCATCGGCTGTAATGCCTTGACAACTATGGAAATAATTATCTATGCTTATGTGTCTGCCACAATTCCATGTTTTATTCATATTCTATGATATCATGGATTGTTTTCTTTATTTCATTATGGTTTATGTCATGTGATCTTTCATGATTTATTCTATGATTTGTGTTTATAATCATTAATATATAGTGTATGATCATCTATTTTTAGGATCATGTTATCATACCATTATATTCATGATTATGCTTATATGTCTCCCTTATTTACCATGTTAAGCATATGAGCTTGCCTGTTTTTATGTTTCCTTCCCACGATTATGAAGATTTATTTCTTTTATGATATTTCAATTAGGGATTCTAGTCATGGAAATCCTAGTAAGATAAAATGTAGATCTCTCATATACTGGTGTATTTTTTTCCATGTTTCCAAAGGCACTAAACTAATATGGTCTTTAGGCTATTGTTTGTGAAATGTATTATGTATTATGAAAAAGTTATGTAATGTTAATGTCTGAAAAGGGAGGCTCACTATTGTTAGATTCAGAGAAAAGGTTTATTTATCGTTTGATTTCTATAATGAGGAATCCTTATTGTGAACCTGAAGGACATGTTTAGAGATACAGATAAGGATAATGAAAAGTATAGAGAAATTTCTTATAATTTTGGTAAAGTAAATATTGAATGGATTCCTATTAATACATCCATACTTGGATACTATAAGTGGATGTGGCTACGAAACAAATGTACCTAGGGGTAAAAACTCCTAAAATATGTTTTGGCCTGACTTGGGGTAATATGGTACATGACAAAAGGCTGTGATGCACACCTGGGTTGGCACTCTTGAGTGATATGCTTTGAGAATTCCCAAAACCATTCAAAAAACATCATGATGGATTAAAATATAAGTATTATATTAATAAACAATGATGAAACTATAGTTTCATATATTTAGAAAGATTTCATGATTTAGACAAATTATTATAAGTAATTATTTTCATGACTATGTTGTTTTTTCTATTATAAGTATTTCTCACATTATTATTTTAGTTTTACTCAATGTAAAGAATTAGAATGAACTAGATTAACATTGAATGTGATGGATTATTTTTCGATGAGAAGTCATGTGGGGTGATCACAAGAGTGAAATATATTGTGATCATTCCTTATTAGTTTTCATGGAACATGATTAACAATGCATACAATAACCAACTCTCGGACTACCCCATGAAGAGAAAGAAAGAGTTTTCTGATAGTTCTGGTAATGAAGAACATGGATGAATGAAGATTTGGTTTCTTCTATTCCCTAAATGTGGAAACAATCACCTGTGTTATTGTCTTAGAGGAACAATAATATGTTTTGACTATTTAAAATAAAGACACAAAGCATATGACTATAAGGGAAAATAAAGAATGTGGTTAATGAAATGGATGAGGATACTATCCTCTATAAGTCTTCATCAATGGTTAAGATTTTTAAATGTGGAATAAATGCTCATTAAACAAGTCAGTGTCCCAAGAAGAAAACTCTTGAAGAGAATCAACAAGGTGATGTGAGTAATGGAAACATTGCATATGATGAACATACTAAAAATGAAATGCAAAATGAAAGTGTAATTGAGAAATAGAGAAATATATCCTTATTAATGGGATAAACATGAATTTTAATAATAAATTTTTTATGTATTTGGATTCAATAATTATTTTATATTAATGGTAAAATATATAAGGATTTTTGTTTATACTTTATTTTATGGATTTACCTAAACAAGTTGAATGGTTCTGATCGAATAGAAAAGTTATACAATGGAAAAATAATTTCAATGGACAACATATGATTAAGGTAAAGATAATCCTTATTATGTTGCTTAGGTTTTGATAATGTTTTGGATAAATATATGTTGGATATGAATAAATAAATTGAATGTTATTGATTTACTTGAACTAATTAAGGACTTATTGACATGTGGTTTATTATATAAGGGATGAATTTTACCATATTTTATGATTTATGGAATAAATCCAATATTATTTGAATATAGTATAATTAATGTTTTAAACAAGTATTATTGGTAATTAATGTTATTACAATGGTTCAAGAGAATATATGAACATGGTATTCACATATTTGTAATGTGACAGCCAAGAGCTACTTTATGAAATATGGGAAAATAAATGACAAGATGATTTCATTAATTTATTTCTAATGTTTTGAATTTTTATATTTCCGAAGGGTTATTTGGTTAACCATTCATGAAATGTCTATGATAAACTTTAGAGGAAGTATTTATGCACCATGTTTGTATTTAAAATAATTATTAAAAGTTTATTTAGTGATTAAATATATTTCCAGGATTTTCAACTTATTTATTTTAGAAATTTTATAAGCATTGTTTTAGAATATGATATCATGTTTTTCAGCTGACAACCAATTAAGTCTAGTAATGCCGCAGGTCATGAACCCATGACAAAAGGATGAAACGTTTTTCACACCTACCATTAGCCTACACAATGTCTTGGTTAATGTGTCGTTATTTTTGTTTAATAATTGTTAACGATTAACCAGAAGAGTTAATAGATTAATATATTAACCATATTCATTTTGAATAATAATTAAAGAACAATTTTTGTACATTTCATTCTATTATGGGCATTAAGATATGCTAAAAATGCATTTCATCACACAAGGCATCAAATTTAATTTTTTTAAATTAATTTATTGAAGTAATGTATGAACTATAAATAGATAAAAGTCCATCTAAAGAATGAAATTTAGTTTATAGAAATTTAACATGTAAGAATATTTCTATATATTCGTGGTAAATAAAACAATTAATCAACATTGGGATAATGATCAATAGAAAATGTGTATTCCTAATACCTTTATTTTTTTTTGAAATGATGACCTTTTAAATCATCATATATTTATGACACTGTAGCCCTAAACTTTACTTTGATCATTTACATGTTTTATTATTGATGCCCTCAATCACTCCCTATAAATATTTTTGTCTTTTATCCATGTCCTATCTTTACTCCCAACCTATTATCCCTTATATGGAACAGTAGTTATATGTTACTTTGGTTAACTTTTACGGTTCAAACTTTCCCCTTTTAATGTAAGTTTTTATCCATTTTTATGATGTGGGTTTATATGAATGAAACATTTAAGTGTTAATTCATGGATAAAATATTCAATTTTAGAGGGAGAAATTCATTTTAAAGGTTTATAATGTAACAACTCATGATTCTTTAAAGTATTTTTTTCTTGAATTAATATACCCTTCTTGATATTTTTCATTTCATTCAAACACTAATGATATTTTATTTTATATTAAAACACTATGTTTGGATTTTTTATATGAAACTTCAAGTTAAGCATTCTCTACACAAAACACAAACATTGGCTTGCTCTTTACGTAACATCACAGTTATCATTTGTTACAGAAAATAATGACTTTCCTCGATGGCATGTATAACACACCAGACCGAGTTTAACAAAACAATAAAATATCATTAAAATGTTTTTAATTAATATTATAACATATAACCTGGATGTTAAATTAGAGGTTTTGAATATTATTAATTAATTTCTGAAAATATAATTTTTTCACAAATATAATATTAATTCATAGGTTACCAATTAATTAAAAATCATTATGGAAACCGATTGACTATAAAGGGAAATATTATTATTTTTATGGTCACAAATCCTTTTTAAAGTAATAAAATAAATTATTTATAATTATTTAGTGATATTTGTGTAATATATGTGTTATATATTCAATCAAATAAATTTTATATTTGTACAATAGAATTTATAGACATAAGAAAAGAAAAACCCCAATTTTCTTCTTAAAACCCAATATTTTTATTAAGGCATTTTTACCACCTTTTAATGGAGAACCCATTTTAAATCCAATTTTTGAAACTTTTATGGATTTATTATGTCCAAATAAAATTAATTTTTCAAATATTAATATAATAATTTGGGTAGGGTAAATATTTGGTATTTTTGTATGATTTTTCACATTGTTGTGAATCGTGAAAAATAATGGATATTTTGTTCAAAACGACCTTTTCATCTAATTTATTTATAATTTTAAATTTTATTTTAAAAGTGTTAAAATGTTTAAATGTATAATATTTTTATGAATTATCAAAATTCAGAAATTGAGATAAATTTCACATTGATCATGGGTATAAAAACATATCAAACTTGAATATTTTCACTTTAAAAGCCTCGTTGTCGACCCAACTATGGGATTAATTTTAAATTAATTCTTGCAACATATATGATTGGAATTTATGAAAATGGATTTCATATTTAGTGTATTAATAATTTATAATTTATAATAATTTCTACTTACTATTTGAGAAAAATTATAAGTGAATTCAATTAATATTAATTATATTGATTAAGGTAAAATTAAGCCTAATTATGGACTTGACCTTAAATTTAAGACACAAAACGTCAAAGAAACTTGTACAAGTTCCAATTTATGAAAATATTTAGTCCCTATACCCCATTTTATATTCTTTTTTCCATTATGTTAGACACTTTCTAGGGTAAAAACGTGCTGGTAATTCCATTTCCTTTTATTTATAAGAGTGCCACTCCTCTTCCACTATAAAAAGGCATCCTATACTACACATTTTTTAACATATCAAAAAAATTATGATCAATGAAGATATTATCTAATATCCTACCAAAAATCCTATCTTACACTATAAATACTCCCTTTTATTGTGAAATTCTTCTGAGTAATTTTTTCATCACAAACCAAAAGGAGTTACCAGATTAAGAGGTAATGCCTTCTATCATGATCATTTATTTTATTTTCATTATCCACCCATCCACTCTCTTTATTCTATATTTGTTCAAAAATTCCAATATTCTCAATTTACTAGGATGTTTTTTTTCAAATGGTTATACATAAAATTACACACATCTTCATATAATGGGTAACAATCATATTGTTTACGTGTTTCGAGAACCACCGCCACATTGAATGATGATTGTTCATTTTTCTTTTACCACCGATCCAGGTGGATTTTAAGACGGAAACACAATTTATATAAGTGATATATTATATTTCTTATGTATTAAGTCTTATTTAATACTTTTAAAATATATATCATTATACTTTATATTTGTTGTAAATAGAATAATTTTGTTTGAGAATGTGAAGACTACTGCCACCTCAAAGCGAGGTGATTAATTCCCACACTACATGGAATGTATTGAGGATGGGTTTAGTGAACTTATATAATATATATGATATAATGATGCTAATTTAAATATTATATATATACACACACATATATATGTTATTTATATTTTTTTATTCAGTATGATAACAAAAACGGAAAAAACATTCAAACATATGTATGACATACTGTCACCATGAACTGTGTATTCCATTTCATACTTATAAATTATATTAATTATTATAATACACATAAACAGAGTATACATGATATTTATATCATTTTTACATTATTGAAATAATTATATAATTATATGGACAAAAAAACAAATTACGACATATATGAAGAATAAAGAGGATATTACCCGACGTGAAACTTTAAAATAGTATTTCTAATAAGAGGGTAATATACGGTCCTAATAAAACCATATAGGGTATTAGATATAAAAATACTGTTATATAAAATATTTTAAAAAAAATATATTTATTATACAGGTGGTCCAAATGAGAACGATGCAATTCAAGACACAAGATAAGGTTATTTCATATCACTTTTTATTTCCCTGATATACATTCCATGTTCACCACTCATTCCTTTTTCATAGAGTATATACTGACCAAGATTAAATAATATGATTCTTATTATGAAATTTATTGTAAATTACATATCCATTATATGATCTTCCTTTCATGGGTTTTTTGTTTTAAAATATACCAAATCGGTAAGATAGTTTTGTCTTGATTTACCATCATTGAGACACACACCTTGTTATGAACCTATATTTTAAAGTTTTGTTTATATACTTCCATTGATATATTATATCATGAATCTCTTTATTTTCATGATATTTTAAGATTCATTTAATATAATTTTCTTAAATTTTTAATATGTTTCATTATTACCAAGTGGAAAGAGTTTATTGAAACATTCTCATTGCTTTTCTAGATTGTCTATGATTATGCTTCGTTTGATTAAATATTAGGATCCATATCTCATGAAAACTTGTGAATTTTTTTATCTAGTGGTAATTAATGACATATTCATATATTTGTAAATTCTTATTCAATATTTAGTATGTAATATAGTTAATAATGTTTTTTCAGAAATCTTGACTCTACCCTCTCTTTTGTTAAAAATCGATTTTCATTAAAAAAATGTTTTTTAAAAAGGGTTTACTAGAATATTATAAAAATATCCTATGATCATTAAAAGAAATTTTTACCATTTTTTTTCTTTTACCATTGTCTTAAAATGAATCTTTATTTTTCCGTCCAAACTAAGAATTGTATAATCTTTTTACCATGAAAAAAGAATGTTCTTTTTACCTATTATGAGATATATAAAATTATCCTCAATTACTCCATTAGAGATTTATTTTCATTTATAAAGGATAATTTTCAATATATATTTTTAAATTATATTTTCATGGAAATTGTATTAAAAAAATTAAACTCATTTTATAGGTTTTCAATGGAAATGGTTTTCTAAATGTTTTCACTCTAATTTTATAAGGTTTTCAAAAAATTGATTATAATTTATTTTTCAAGTGTATTTTTTAAGTATTCAAGGAAACAATTTTTCAAAATGTTATCAATACATCTCTCTATGTTTTCAATGTATTATCATTGGAAATTGTTTTCAAAATGATTTATATTTCAAATTGTTTTTTTCAAACAACAATGGATAATATCCTCAAGAAATGTTTTCAAAATATATTCCATGTTATTTTCATTCTATGATGAAATTGTTTTTTGTTACTCTTTACCTTCTATGAAATAATCCAGAGGTTTCATTCTTAATATTTTTGGAATGGTACATGTTTTTATGGAATGATTCTTATGAAATTGGTTCCCCATTCATGGGTTATATTATTTTGATATCTTCTTTTTTATGTGTTATTATTATGATGTAATGATTATAAAACCTGTAACGTTTTCCATAGGTTATGATATGATTAAATTTTTATGATATTCATTTCATTTCATAGTTAATGGTATGATTTTTTATTATTTTTTGGAACATGTGTGTATGATTTCGTTATGATATATGTGGTACCTATATATCATGTCTATTAATTGGATAAAGATTTTTACCTCATGAGAGATACATGCATGAAATTAGAAATGAACTCGGTTCAGTATTACAGGGCTTGAATAAGAAATGTACTCAGTTTAGTATTATAGGGATGGAATGAGGATTGAACTCGGTTCAGTAATACAGGGCACGAACTATAACACCCCAAGGTTTTTTAAATTATTTGAAATGCATAAAACATAGTTTTAAGTAGATATTAATAAATATTCCTTAAACATAATTGTGTCGCATCTATTATTTGAATTTTGAAGAATGGTCATCTACAATTATGATTAGTAGGATAATTGGAGTCTGATGGAACCAACATAATTTTTTGTTGAATAGTAACATACAATTATGAATAGTAATATGTATAGTAATATGAAACAAATGAATATTAAATTGTATTATTATTATTTTTTCTTATGGATTTATGATAATAATATCTTGATTAAATTTTTATATTTGTTAAAAAATGAGTTATAGAATTAAAATTTATATTTTTGAATAAATTATGATTTTATTTAAAAACTCAATTAATATTATTTTGAAAATTATTTTCCAAAAATTGAGTGCATTTTTGGATTTCTATATTTCTATAAATGGTTAGAGTGAATTTTTGTGATTTTCCAAAAAATCGTGATTTTTTAATTAATAGTGAAATACGGTAAAATACCATATATTCAAATTATCAGTAAAATACAATATGTTTTATCTCCTAAGTTATATAAGACCACTTTTTTAGAAATCATGTGATATATTTACTATTTTTATCTCAATAATTATTACAATTCAAAGTATTGAACAAAAATATTAAAATAATGATTAAAATAATGTAAAATCCCGCATATCCTCTACTATAAAAACCACCCTCATTACCCTATTCCTATCACACCTATCTAGCCTCTATAGTTGTATATTTTCCAAAATAATATATCCACAAGGCTCTTTCCTACGTCCTAGAGCTTCTAGTCACACCAAAAGGCCAAAACCAATGGCCTTAAGGAGGATCTCAATGAGAAGAGAACAAGTGGTAAGAATCATCTTCCTTTTTCTTGTGTTTTGTTTTAAATTTCATTCTATTATTATTATATATTTCCCTCCACATATCCAAGAGGTATTAAATATACACAATAATATATATTAATTATTTTACCATTTTCAGGTAAAATATTAATCATCTTCCTTCTTCTCATCTTCCTCTTGTTCTAAAAATAAAAACACCCCCATGATGTGTCGATTAACCAAAATTATGGATGATGTGTTTCCAATATCAATTAATTCCATCAAAGATTATAATAAAACACATTAAATGTTTTAATAATAAATTTTATTTTATTTTTTAACCTATTTTATGTTCTATAATTAACTTTTATTCATGAAATTATATCATTTACTGAAGGAAGTTCATGATTATCAAGGACCACAAAAAAATGATTTAAACAAATATTCAAATATTTTTATCAAAATATTCATCATAATATCTAAAAAAAATTATTTATGGTATAATTATATATTATTCAAACATATTTATACCATTTTATTCCACTTATGTAATTTCAATTTCATACGATAAGAAAATCATACACAAATCAGCCATAGAAATCTTGAAATGAATGCACGTGAAGAATTGGGAACAACAAAATACTGACTATTAAAGTGTGATATGATGTTATAAAATGATCATATAATATGTTATAAACATGAAAATGTTTCGATATAATTAAAATTACACTATTCTATCCATTATATATGCGGTTCAAACAAATATTTACGTAATACGAACCCGAGGTAGGGGAATTCATAACCTGGTTTTCATTCATTGGGTTAACATTCTAATTCCATATTTATGTGGTATTAAAAAAATTTGTGATATATTTTGTTTATATTATGTTTAATTATGTGTATTTATAGTGTATATACATGTTTCATCCAATCTATTATGTCTCACTTAAATTATATGATATTTGTAATGGGGTTTTTCTTTTAAAATACTGTTTTAAAATAATGTTTTACAAAATTCAAAAGAAATGTTTTTATGTAATTATTCATGTTGTATTATTATGTTATGTTTCTTGATAATTTTTTATGATGAATTGTGGGACCTATATATCCCTCTAATTCATTGGATATGTGTATGTTAGAGGTTGGTCGTCTGGTTACTCCAAGTGTAACTACGATGGTTACACAAATTGTTAGGTAGCCATGATGGATAAAAATTATAAGGTATATGAGAGGGTTAGAAGATTATGTACATAATTCCCCAAGATAAATTTTTGGTACTATTTAGTTTATATATGTTTGTGTAAATTTCATGGAAATCTCATGTTTCACCATGTATGTTTATATGGGTAACATGTATGACTTTTTGAAAATGATTTCCTACTTTTCAAGTATTCATGGACTTGTGTTTTATTTACTTCTTCTTATATCCCATAATGAGTTTTTTGTGCTCATACCATGTTTTTAAATTATTTTCATAGTTTATAAGGTTTCTTATGAAAAATAATTAATCCAAGTTAAATTCTATGAATATTATCCAAGAAAAACATGTTTTGTTTGAAAAGATTTAAAATATTAATTAAATATATATTGTTTTTATGGTATCTCCTCTATATTAATGTCGAATATAATGTATGTATAATATCTCACTTATCTAAACCTATAATCCTAAAAATATCCTCAATTTTAAAGGAAGTGATTCGTTGACTGAAATCCAAGATTATGTAATGTAATATGGTTGGGTCCTTATACATGGCATCAGAGGATTGTTTAGATAACTTTATGGATTATAATTATGTCAATAGAATAGCATTAATGAATATTAATATATGTTAAATTTGAAGTGATATATCATTTAAATACTACAATGTTTCATTTACTAAGATATATTTGTTCATAATGGTTTTCTTCCGACGAAATAGGGTAGCTAAAGAGAAGAGGCATCGATACATTGATATCCTTCTGAATATATAGCCTGAAATTGTAGGGATTATAATGAGAATATTGTGATAGTAATGGAACAGATAATGTAGGAAATAAATGGTGGTATAATCCATGAAATAGAACAACTAGGGGCACCATAAATAAATATGATGATAGTGGAACATTTTATGAGACAACACCCTCCTGATTTCAATGGATCGTATAAGGAAATAGTGGTTGAAGGATGGTTAAGACCCATGAAAAGATATTCGATGTTTTGTATTGTTCATGTAATATAAAGTTAATTCCTTCCATTTATCATTTTAATGATTAATATTATAAGTGGTGGTAAATGGTCAAAAATATCAGGTATAGAGATTAGATTGATTCCTTAGAGTGGGATATATTTAAAACCCTTTTCCATGAAAAATAATTTCCTTAGGTGGAGAAGAAATTCCTTGAATTGAAGAAAAAAGGGGATGATTTAGTGGTCATGTATGAATCAAACATCACTCGATATGTGAGGTATTCTCCAAATATTATTTTGGATCTTTATAGAAAAACCAACCACTTTTATTCCAAATTAAATCCAATGAATCGAAGGGCACTGGCATCCAACTAATTCAAAACTTATGAGAAACTTCTCTGATGGGATGAGAGGGTATAGATAGAGTTTTTGGATGATCACATGTATTTTTAAAAAAATGAGAATAAGAGAACTAGATGGAAATAAATGGGTAATAATAAACAATATAACTCTGATGGTATCAAATTCATTTATCATATTTGTGAATAGTTTTGAAAAAATCACCATGGAGAATGCCTTACCAAATATAGTAAGTGTTTTCTTTGAGGTATGTTATGACATATGGCATGATAATTTAATGAAAATAATCCTAAGACTAATATTGAAAAGAAAACTATAAATTATTTAAAATGTGGTGTGATGGGTCATTATGAAAATGTGCACCCAAAGAGAGATCAGAATAATGAAAAGAACCTAGGCTATAAGATGAAAAGTGCAGTTAGATCATTTGTGACTATGTCAGTAGACGTCAGTACATCCAATGAAGTTATAACAAGTACCTTGTTTGTTTAATCATATTTTTTTTTAAAAAATTTCTCACATGTTCTACACATTAATTTATTTCTAAGGAATTTTCTTTTAAATTGTAAATACTAGCTCAAAAAATGAGACCAAAACATATTATTGAAACATCATGGGGAAATATTTTATATGAAAAGAATTTTAAGAATCTTTGTATTAGATTTTATAGAAATAATTTACCTGCAAACCTTTTTTCCATAGTAGAGATTGATATCAATCATGGAATGGATTATATTTTTTTATATCATTCTAAAAATGATTTTAGATCTAATAAAGTTATTTTTTATAAAGTGTTTTAGATTCAAAAAAAGAACTTACCCATTCAATTGATAACATATCATGAAGCTGAGAATTTTTTTAAATATTTAAATTAAAGTTATATTTATCATATTCTTAAAAACCATGGAATGGATCAGATTAATGATGTGCTAGTGTTAAATGAAAACTGTGATTTTTTCCTGAGGAGTTACCCAATGAGATACCTGAGAAGGAAGTCAAATTCAAAATTCACTTAGTTCTTGAAGATAAGAAAATTTCAAAACCCTTATTTCATATGGATCAAATGGAACTTATTTAATTGAAAAATTAGTTTGTAGAGTTTCTTGATAAAGGCATAATTCTCCCTAGAACTTCACCATAAGGTGCCCCTATTTTGTTCGATAAAAAAGAAAGATAGTTCTATTAGACACTTTATTGATTATATATCCTTGAATAACATCACTATTAAAAAAAGTAACATTTTCCTCATATTGGTGACTTTTTTATCATCTCTAGAGAGTTGAGTACATTTCCAATATTTACATGATATCTAGACACAATCAGCTGAAGGTGAAGGAGGTTGGCATACAGAAAACAACTTTTAGTACATATAGGCATTATGAATTTGTTTTCATGTCATTTGGTTAAACTAATTCACTTACTGTATTCATGGATATAATGAATATATTACTTAATGAAATATTGGATTATTTTATGGATGTGTTTATTGATTATATTTTGGTATTTTATAAGAATAAATAAAAGCATGAAAAACTTTTACGTCTATTTTTTCAAACCTTAAAACAAAATAAACTCTATGCAAAATACTGCATGTTTGATTTTTGGTTGAAATAGATTTATTTTTTTCAAAACATTGTAAATAAGTATTGAATAAAAATTGATCCTGCAAAAAAAAGTTGTTGATGAATGAAAAATACTAAAAAATGTTATATAGATTCATAGTTTTATTCAATTATCAAGTTATTACTGGTGGTTTGTTAAACAAATCCCATGGTTTTCTATCCTAGTAACGATGTTAAGGTGAAAAAGTGTTAAATTTATTTGGATAGAAGAATGTGATGTTTGTTTTCAAGAACTGAAGAATATATTTTTGAGTGCTCTAGTTTTGGCATTTCCTTCTTGAAATGGTGAGTTTTTCATTTACATTGATGCTTCATTGAATGGAATTGGGTGTGTTTTGATATAGAGTGATCCGGTAATTTCTTGTTCAATAATTCAACTAAAACCTCTTTAGTTAAATTATCTGACACATGATTTGGAAATGGAATATGTGGTTTTTTCTTTGGAAAATTTGATTCAACATTTATGTGGAGCCAAATGTCAAATATATACTGACCATAAAATTCTAAAGTATATATTCACCCAGGAAGAATTAAACATGTGACAGAGTAGATTTCTTGAACTGATAAAGGATTAGGATTGCATGATCAATTACCATTCTAGAAAAGTAAATAATGTGGCGGATTCCTTTAGTAAAAAATCTCACGCATCATTAACCATGTTATGTTTGGAACATGATCCCTTGATTAATGATTTGATAAATTTTGGTTATGAATATATTGGTGTAGAAAATAACATTGTTTTATTTTAGCTTTTAGGACATTCATCGTTATTATATTTAATTACGAAAGAATAGAAGAATGATTTTGGGCAACATAAAAAGAAAGAATTGGTTAAAATGGCTATGTTTTCAGAATTTAACATCGATAAAGATTGTGTTTTTAGATTTGGTAAAATGTTGTGTGTGCCTTTTGATTCCCAACAAAATAAATAATTGTTGTTTAAAGCTCATATTTCTATATTTTATGTTCATCCAGGTAGTACTATGATGTACACAGTCCTTTGGCAGTAAAACTGGTGGGTTGGAATGAAATGCGATATTGAAAAATTTGTTGTGAAATGTTTAACATGTCAAAATGTTAAAGTAGAGAGGTAGTCACTGAAGGGGTTTATTCATCCTTTTCCAAATACAATGTTGAAATGGGAGAATATATAAATTGACTTTGTTGTGTTACTACCACAGAATTCTCGATGTAACAATGAAATATGAGTTATTGATGACCGACTGACTAAATCGACACATTTTCTCCCAATTTGAGATACAATGTCTTAGGATCAGCTTTCTTGATTGTACCTCGAAGTGATTTTCATTTTACATGGAGTTCCTCTTACAAATGTATCTTTACTGAGATCCTCAGTTCACTTCTAAATTTTAGAAGGTCCTTTTTAATTCATTGGGCATATAATTATAATTTAGTACACCTTTTTGTACTCAATTTGATGGGTAGTAAGAATAAACTATTTAGAAATTGAAAGATTTTATTTGATCATGTTCAATAGGGTACTAGGGATGTTGGGATCAGAATATTACTTTATTATAGTTTTCTTAAAATAAAAAATTTCATTCCACTATACAAATGTCACCTTTCAAGGCACTCTATTTGAAGCTGTTTAGAACTCCATCTTTTTGGGATGATGTTGGGTAAAGGATGTTTAAGGGACTAGAATTATTAGAGGAAGTGGCTGAGAAATTAAAGATGATCCTGCAACACATGAGGAATGCTTAGTGAAGGTAGAAAGGTTTGGTAGAAAATAGGAGGAATGAATTTTCTTTTGAGTTAGGTGATAATGTTTTTCTAAGAATATCACCATGGAAATGTGTTATGTGTTTCGGTAAGAAATGAAATATATGTCCATGGTTCATTGGAACATATGTGCTAGATCCCATTTTTTGGAAGGGTATGATTTTGTTATGTTTTAGTTGAATCCCTTGTTTCAGGCTTCTTGGGAAGTATTCTGAAAGTATGAGATGCCTTGGGGGTGTTTCGGGTGCTCGGGGCACGAAAAAAAGGAAATTTGAGCAAGACAAGGTTGGGCGCACGACCTGCGTAGGGCGTGGGAAAACCATGCGGCATGCCCAAGGAAATCGTGCACCCTCTCTTTTTCATGACAGTAGCATTCCCACAGTTTGCGTACGGTTTTTCAAACCATGGGGACAAACCATGCGGCCTCTTAAAGTTGGGATAAATTACAAAATTGCCACCCTGTGAATTTAAGAACCCACTCGGGATTCCATTTCCATTCCTCCCTCTTCACCATAGAAACCAACCAAATCTCCCATGAGCTCTTAGAGTCTGATATCTGTCATTTCTAAATCATTTTTAGTGCCGTTGGATGCGGATCAATGCTCTGGTTAAGGCTAATCCCATTCTTTCTTCTCTTTTTGGTTTAGGGTATGTATCTTCTCTCCCTATTGTTCTGAAGCTCTAAAACCCTATCTTTTGGGTTAGTTCTAGTTTGAAGCACTAAAGGATGGTTGGATTGAGGTCTAAAGACTCTATTGAGGGTGAGTTCAACCGTGGTTTCATGGTAGACGGTCTACAAGTGAAGTCCCATAGTTATTTGGGTATTTTTTCATGTTTAATTGATTTCTTGTTTCCCCTTGGTTATGTTTTGAATAACCTTGTCATGTTTGGTGATAATGGTGTTTAAAATGGAAAATGGGAACCCTCACTATCCGCATGGGATCCATTGAGATTGACGTGACCTAATTTGGACCAACCATGGGATGCGCCGGATTTCCTGGACTTAGGGATTGGTATTAAAAAAGTGACATTGTTGTAATAAATGGAATAGCCCTTGATGAATATGTTAGCATGATTGGTAAAACATGGAATATAAGTTAGGTGATTCACATAGACTTTGAAATAACTAAATGGTTATTTGGAATGGGTTGAATGGTTGATTCATGGAAATGATGAACATGTTAAATGAGTCAATGTGTAAACTGATTAAATACCATAATGGTGGGACCGATTATGGGTTTTGTGTTGAATGCTTAGTGAGATTGGCATAACATATGGGAATTGGGTGAATAGTTAAATGATGAAAAATTGTAAGGTGTTAATTGTTTTAGTAATAATGTGAATTCATGTGTGGTTTGTTGTGAATTGTGACATCCTAAGGGAAATTGTATGGTGGGTTGATGGTTACTTATATTTATAAGCATGTGCACATGGCATGGTAGAGTGGATTATAACTTGAGAATTTATGCCCACGGGTCGAGTGAAGACTGATGCTCTGAACTACTACCTCAATGTATGGGTTAGGAATGAGGACTGAGGATCTATTCTCCTAAAGGTTTCATCCACCCGAACTGAGGCTTCGAGGTTAGGATATGGTTGATATAACCACCTGGACTGGGGCTTCTAGGTGACGATATGGTTTCTAGGAGTGGGTTATTCCTAGTGAGAAAGGATAATGATGTTTTTACCCTCTTCAATATGATTGTTGGCCTTAGACCCATATTACATAATGTATTTGATTAACCCATGTAAATGTGATGGGATTGTATGGGATGAGAATTGGTGTGAAATGAATGGTAATGGAAGTGGCAATGGCTTGGTATCTGAACTGTTTATGGGAACCCTAAATAATTACTTGTCAAATATCATTCATATTACTTTTTCATGCACTACATGTTAATTATAGAAATTTTTTAGACATTGTTGGTGGTGGCCTACAATGTTGTACTCACACCCTACTCGGGCCGCCGTTGAGTACCCGAGCAGACTTTATGTTTGCAGGTTAGGAGAAGGGTTAGGGTCCTTTATAGATAGTTGTGTGGACATGGGTAGAACTTGGTGGAGGATTTAGACTTGGAGTCAGGACAATTTGGGGATTTTGGCATTTGTCTTTATTTGGGTTTTTGTTGACTTTTGAACTTGTAGTAAGACATAAAATATTTATTGTGAAATTTGATGTTATCCATGTTCCATGTTTATTTTTTATTTTTTTCCACTATTTCAGTTTATTTTTTTGGTGTCATAATCTGATAAAAAAGGAGGTATATTCTCCCCACATGAACACAAAGACCCCCAATGTTATCCTATAGCCTTTGGCATATGGGGAGGTGCGCTTAAGGTCATGTAACCACCCGGCTCGGAGCACGAGTTTAGTGGATTCTAGGTCGGGGACATTAAAAAGTGGTATTAGTGGATGTCTTTATTCTCCTTCACTAAGGTCCTGTTATTTGGGATAGGTTTCCAAGCATTAAGATGTGTCAGGCCTATGTAAATGAACTTGTTCATGGAAGTAGCTAACCCATGAACGAGAGAAAACCAATGTCTCCTTGGGTGAGAAATGTTGTTCTTGTTTGTGTGTTGTTACAGTTGATGATATTTCACCGTTTATTGATGCACATATTGTTTTATGTGATTATTTTATGATAATTGGCTCGTGGCCTTAATGGCACGAGGATTTGTACTCATGCATCATTGCAGGAACCCAGGGAGATAGGTGAGATGCATTGTTTTATGCAAACATATAGGGTGGGTGTGTGAGGTAGGAAATTAGGGTGCATCATCCATTTCATGAAACCATGAAATAATGAGAATAATGAAATAAAACATGTGGGTAAATGATGTTTAATGAAATATAAGGGTTTGAAATAAAGTGGTAAATATTTTGTGTAAAATGTTGTTTGAATTTGCTGGTACTGCATGGTTGTTTAAACCATGTGGACCATGGCCCGCCGTAGGGATGGATGGGGCGGTGAATTTGAGGTGTTAATGTTTTTGAATTTGTATATGGAAATGGGTTGTTGTATCAAGTAATGAGTATTTAAAAAGTCATGAAATTTTTATGGTATGCGTGCTAAATCTCATGTTGGCATTGTAGAAAGAGGCCACTACGACATCAGTTACCAGTTGGGAAACATGTGGTTGTTGCTGAGAACACTCCTCTAGTAGAAGAACATTAAAATGTGGTGATCAATGAAGGTAGAGAAGACCAGTTCCGGGAGAACATGGCTTGCCTTATGCAAATGATGGATCGGGACCCAGGGCGGGTTTCACCGAGTATGTTTGAGCTAAACAGGGAGTTCCAGCTGCAACACCGTCTGACCTTAACCGAAGAGGGTGGGCCAGAGGCAGCGGAGTTTTGGTTAGAGTCTGTCCAGATGATACTGAATCATCTGAAGACCACTGTTGAAATGCAAGTAATGTTGGGTGTTTATATATTGCGGGGCCAGACAAGATGTTGGTGGGACATTTAGGATCAGACCGAGAAGGATGAGGGTATGTCGTGGAAGGTTTTCCAGGAGATGTTCCAGGGGCATTTCAACCCATAGACATTAAGGAAGGAGTGGGATGCAGAGTTTATGATCCTGAATCAGGGATCATTATCGGTGATGGACTATGCTAGTCGCTTCACTGATATGCAACGCTTTGTCCCAGTTCTTGGAGGGGACGAGGTAGTGGTAGCAAAGCGTTTCCCAGATTGGTTGAGACATGAGATTATGTCTCATGTAAATAACTTCCGCTTGAAGAGGTTTGTAGAGGTGATGGATCAGGCACTCATCCTTGATGGGAACCTGAAGGGAGATTCGGGTGGTGGGATTGTCGTGCTAGCTGGGCAGACAAGAGGTGCTTCTTCCGAACCTCTGAATCGTCGTTTGGAACGTTTCCAGGAAGGTGGTCAGAATATATGGTCATCCTCTCATAGTGGGAACCATGTTTTCTATTATCAGTGCGGTAGGACAGGTCATATGCATGGTCAGTGTCCTCGACCTCCAGTTGAGTGCCATTCATGCGGCAGGATGAAACATGTGCAGAGGTTCTATAGGAACCCTCATTAGACGGGTGAGCATGATAATGAATTGTAGGTACATGATACGGTAAGGGGTTCAGTGTCCCCTACTAGGCAGACAATTGTAGCTCCACGGGCCATACTGGCTGGGGTGGTGGACATGGAACTATGAGGAAAGATCCAACACTCTAGCAGGGCAGTGTTGAGTAGGGCGCTCAGGCTGGGGCTCAAGGTAGAGGGGTTGGTCAGCTTCAGGCAGTTCAGTTTGCTCTTTGTGATGGTGAGGACAGACTGTAAAAATTTTGAGGTATGATCCTTGTTGCTTCAATGTTTTCTAGTGCATTGTTTCACATAGGTTCCACACACTCTTTTGTTTCTGTTCAATTTGTTGTAGTGTTGGGTTTAGCAGTGGAAAGGGTGTGTGGAGTTATGTTAATTGACACCCCATTGGGGGCACAGGTTGAGGACATAAATCAGTGCAAGGGATGTGCCTTGGAAGACAGTGGGTATCATTTTCTCTGAGACTTGTTCATTATCGAGATGTCAGGGTTTGACCTACTCATGGGAATGGATTGGTCGGTGTTTTATCGGGCGCAGATAGATCGTTACCATTGTAGAGTATCGTTCAGGTCGCTTGAGGGCGATGTATATGTCCACCATGGTAGATGGGATATTCAAGAAGGTCTTGCAGGATTGTTTGGTCAGTGGTTGAGTAGACTCATATCTCGAGTGCCATGCCTCAAGCTTGTTGATAATGAAATAGGGGAATCGGCTGTTTTCCCTCCTGTGGTGGATCAGTTTCAGGATGTGTTTCCTGAGGATTTCTCGGGGTAACCACCCGAGAGGAATGTCAAGCTCACGAAAGAGTTACTACCGGGATCAGAGCTAGTTTCTATTCTTCTATACTGAATGTCCATGGAATAACTCCTGATACTGAAGTTATATCATGAAGAGTTGGGACATAATGGGTTTATCCATCCTAGTACATCTCCTAGGGGATCTCTCATAATTTTTCTAAGAAGGTCAATGGGTCGTTCAGGATGTGTGTCAACCATCAAAAGATGAATCAGATGAAGGTGAAAATTTGGTACCCACCTCCCTGAATTTATGACATGTTTGATCAGTTGAGGGGTGCATCAATTTTTTCTAAGATTTATCTGATGTCAGTTTATCACCAGAAGAGGGTGAGGTCTTCTGACGTACTGCAGACAGCTTTCTAGAGATAGTACGGGTTGTCTGAGTTTGTGGTAATGCCTTTCATCTTGACCAATGCACCGACAATGTTTATTTCATTGATGATCGAATATTTCATCCCTATATATATCATTTTTTGATTTTCTTTCTTGACTATATCATAGTGTAGTCAAAAACTCATGATGATCATGACCAACACCCTGAAATCTTCTTGGGTACGCTATGAGATAATTGGTTGTACGCCCTGCTTTTAATGTTTCAATTCTAGATAGGTGAGGTGCATTTTCTAGGACAATTCATCTCGGAGGTAGGTGTGTCAGTGGATCCAGAGAAAATGTTGGCGGATGTATCTTGGGAGCAGCCCAACAGTGTTTCTGATGTTCGGAGTTTTCTAGGATTGGCCAGGTATTACCAAAGGTTAATTTAGGATTTCAATCGCTTTGTAGTACCACTCTTGGGTTTGAACAAAAAAGGAATTAGGTTTGAGTGGTCTGAGGCTTGTGAGAAAGCAATCCAAGAGTTTAAGATTTGGTTGATGACCGCACCTAGCTCGATATTTCTCATTTTGGGTAAGAAGTACATCATATTTTTTGATACATCCAGAGTCAGACTTGGGGTTGTGTTGATGCAGGATGGGCGGGTTGTGGATTATGGTTCAAGGTAGTTGAGACCCCATGAGTGGAAATATCCCACTCATGGCCATGATGTGGCTATAGTGGTGTACACCTTGAAGTGTTGGAGGCACTATCTGTTGGGAGAATGGTTTATTGTGTTTACCGACCATAATAGTTTAAATTGCATCTTCTCACAATGAGATCTGATCCTTCAGCAGTGAAGATGGGTTGATTATCTCAAGTCTTTTGACTTTGAGATGGTGTACATGCTGGGAAAGTGAAACAATGTTGCTGATGCTCTGAGCAGAAAGGTTCAGAATCAGGTTGTTCAGGAGTCCAACACTGAGTAGAAGGTGATGAATTTGTTTACAGAGATGCACATAGAGGTGTAGGAGAAGAGTGGTCAGGTCACTCTTGTTTCCTTAATGATGGTTTCGACACTTTTGAGTCATGTTAAGGATGTTCAGCTTGATGATCCTGAGTGTTTGATCTGGAAGGAAATGCTTAAATGTGGGGAGTTACCTTCTAGTTGGGCCGTCAATGTGGAAGGTGTTTTCCGTGTTCGTGATCGTGTGGTTGTGTCAAAGTGTGTTCAAGAAGATTTTATTTGTGATTTAAATGCATCAAAGTGGGTAGTGCATCCTAGTTTGACCAAGATGTACCAGGATCTTTGAAGGTAGTTTTGGTGGCCTAGAATGAAGAAGGAAGTTACGGGCTTTGTGGCATGGTGCCTTACCTGTCAGCAAGTGAAGGCTGAGAATCAAAACCCAAGTGGTTTGTTTCATCCATTTCCCATTCAGGAATGGATGTGGGATGATGTAACAATGGATTTTCTCATGGGTATTTCGAGGACGCCGCGAAAGAATGATGAAATATGTGTGGTTGTTGATCGGTTAACGAAAGTGTCTCATTTCTTACAGATTTAGGAGACCTTTTCATTCAACCAGTTAGGGGAGCTGTATGTTCAGTAAATAGTGCAGTTGCATGGTGTTCCACAAACCAGAGTTTCATACTGAGATCTTTGTTTCATATCACATTTTTGGAAAGGGTTGTAGAAGGTGCTTAGTAGGCATGTGTTTTTGAGTACGAATTTCCACCCACAGATGGATTGGTAGTCGGAACGTATGATCCAAGTTCTGGAAGCCATGTTAAGATTGTTTTTCCTGGACTTTGGTGGTTCTTGGGATATGCACCTATAGTTAGTTGTGTTTTCCTACAACAATAGTTTTCAGGATACGATTCAGATGCTACCGTTTGTGGTGCTCTACGGGAGGCCATGTAGATCTCCATTATGTTGGCTATAGGTCAGTGAATCTGAGTTGTTGGGGCCAACGCTCATGCAAGAGACTTCATCGAGAGTTACGTTGATTAGGATGTGGATGGATACGGCTCAGAGTAGGCATACGTCATATGGAGATTGGTGCCATAAACCTCTTGAGTTTGCGATGGGTGATAAAGTGTTCCTTCGGGTGTCTCCAAGGTTGGGTCACAGTCGGATTCGAAAGCAGTGTTTGGTGGTGCCTACGTATGTGGGACCTTTTGAGATTGGGGATAGGATCAGACCAATGTCTTACCTGTTGGATCTTCCATTGTGATATGATTGGATTCATGATTTGTTTAATGTGTTGCAGCTTTGATGGTATCACCCTGACCCATCTCACGTGGTTGATGTTGAAGATGTAGAGCTTGAGGATGATGTGTCCTTTGAGGCGCATCTGGTTTGTGTGGTGGACTGTATTGAAATGGTCTTGCGAGCCAAGGATGTGTCATTTGTGCAGGTACTATGGAAGCATGGGAAAGTTCAGGAAGAAACCTGGGAGCGGGAATCAGATATATGAGCTCAGTAGACCAAACACTTCTCTTTGATGGATTAATGAGGCTTGGAAACTCGGCTTGAGGATGAGCCATTATAAGGTGTGGAGGTTGTAAGATCCCAGTTTTTGGAAGGGTATGTTTTTTTATGTTATGGTTGAATCCATTGTTTCAGGCTTCAAGGGATGTCTTTTGAAATAATAAGAGGCCTTGGGGGTTTTCCTGGGGCTTGGGGAATGAAAGATCAGACATCTAGGAAAGGAAAGGCTGGCCACATGACCTGCGCATTTCCATGGAAAACCGTGCGGCCTGCCCAGACATACTGTGCGACCTCTGCTCCTCCGGACAGTAGCATGCTCATGGTTTGTTCACGGTTTGTCAATTCGTGCGGCCAAACCGTGCGGCCTCTTAATGTTGGGAAAAATTAAAAAATTGCCAACCTAGGATTTTAAGAACCCGTTAGGGATTTCCTCTCCATTACTCCCTATTCACCCTTGGAACCAACCAAATCGCTTAAGAGCTCCAAGAGGTCAATCTCCAAAGTTTCTAAGGAGTTTTTGGTGCCGTTGGATGCAGATCAAAGCTCTAGGTAAGGCTAATCACATCCTTGCTTCTCTTTTGTGTTTAAGGTTTGAATCTTATCTCCCTCTTGTTATGAAGCTCTAAAACACTATCTTTGGGGTGATTTCTAGGTTGATTCTTAATAAGGATGGTCAAATCGAGGTCTAAGGACTTGATTGAGAGTGATTTCAACTGCGGTTTCAAGGTAGGTGGTTTACAAGTGACATCCTGTAGTTATTTGGGTTTTTTGCATGTTTAATTGTGTTTTTGTTTCCCCTTGGTTATTGTTTGTATAAACTTGTCATGTTTAGTGATAATGGTGTTTAAAATGGAAAATGCGAACCCTCACGATCCCCATGGGATGAATTGAGATTGACTTGACATAATTTTGGGACATTTGTGGGATGTCCCGTCTTTCCTGGAAATAGGGATTGTTATTAAACAAGTGACTTTATTGTAATAAATTGTAGAGCCCTTGATGAATATGTTGGCATGATTGGTTGAACTTGGAATATAAGTTAGGTGATACACCTAGAGTTGGCAATAACCAAAAGGGTTATTTGGAATGGGTTGAATGTTTGATTCATGGAAATGATGAACGTGTTAAATGGGTCAATGGGTAAACAGATTAAAGACCACAATGGGACCGATTATGGGTTTAGTGTTGAATGATTAGTTAGATAGGCATAACTGATAGAAATTGGGTGAATGATTAAATGATGTAAAATGTTAAAGAGTTAATTGGTTATGGAATAATTTCAATTCCAGTGTGGTTTGTTGTGAATGGTGTTTGCCAAAGGGAAATGATATTGTGGGTTGATGGTAACATATATTTATAAGAATTTTCACATGTCTTGGTAGTGTGGGGTATGAATTGAGTATCTACACCCCTGAGTTGAGTGAATACGGATTCTCGGAACACCACCCTAAATGCATGGGTTAGGAATGAGGAATGAGGATCTATTCTCCAAACGTTTTCATCCACTCGGACTGAGGCTTCATGGTGAAGATATGGTTTCTATAGCCACCCGTACTGAGGCTTCGAGGTGAGGATATGGTTTCTATGAGGGGGTTAGTCCTAGTGAGATAAGATAAGGATGTGTTCACCCACTTGAATGTGATTGATGTACATAGACCCATGTAACATAATGTATGTGATTAACCCATGGAAATGTGATTTGATGGTAAGTGATGATAATTGGCATGAAATGAATTCTAATGGAAGTGGAAATTGATTTGGCTCTAAACTATTTAATGGAAACCTAAATAATTACTTGTCAATTATTATTCATATTCCTTTTGCATCCAGTAACTTTTCATGCTGGATATCTTCTAGACACAGTTGGTTGTGGCCTTCTGACTGGTACTCACTCCCTGCTCAGGCCACCATTGGGCACCCGAGCAGACTTTAAGGTTGCAGGTCAGTAGAAGGGAAAGGTTCCTTACTAGATAGTTGAGTGGACATAGGTAGAACATGGTTCAGGATCTAGACTTGGAGTCGAGACCATTTGGAGATTTTTTCTGTTTTCTTTATTTGGTATTGTGTTCACTTTTTCACTTGTAGTAAGAAATGGCATATTTATTATTGAATTGGTTGTTATCTATTTTTCTTGTTTATTGGTTATAGTTTCCTCTATTTGGTTTATTTATGTGATGGATAAATCTTATAAAAAAGGGGTATAGTCTACCCACATGACCAAAAGGACCCCCAATGCAAGTCAGCAGACTTTGGCATACGGGGAGGTGTGCTTAAGGTCATGTAACCACCCGGCTTGGAGCACCGGTTTAGTGGCTTTTGGGTCAGGGACATTACATTATGAAATCCTAAAAAAGGATAGAAAGTTATCCTACTGAGTTTTTACGCCTCTGAGTTTTTTCAAGTACATAATGTTTATCAAGTTTCAATGTTGAGAAAGTATATTCCCAATTCATCTCATGTTTTGAGCCCAGACGCAGTTCAACTGGAAGAGAACCTTTCTTATGAAGAGAAACCAGTTCAGATTCTTGATCAAAGGGAACAAGTATTTTGGAATAAGGTAATCCACCAGGTAATGTTTTTTTTGGAGAAACTACATGGTCTAATAAGAAAATGGAATTCTAAAAATCATATGAGGGAAAGGTTCCCTCACTTGTTTAATACGTAAATAAAATTGCAAGGGTTCAATTTCTAGAATGTGGGGATAATGAAACACCCCAAGTTTTTAAAAATAAATTGAATTGAATGTATGTCTGTTTGAAGTAGATATTTATAAATTTCCATTAAATTAAATTTTGCATCTTTTATGATCTGAATTTCAAAAAACAGAAATCTACAATTATGATCAGTAGGATTTTTTGAGACTGATGGAACCAACATGATTTTTTTGTGAATAGTAACATACCCTTATGAATAGTAATCTGAATAGTAATATGATCCTAATTATTAGTAAATTATATTATTATTTTATATTTAATGATTTATGTTAATGAGAACTTTATTAATTTTTCAAGGTGTTAAAAAATGAGTTATTGATATAAAATTTTTATTTTTGAATAAATTTGAATTTTATTTAAAAATTAAATAAATAATATTTATAATGTTTTTTTTAAAAAATGGAGTTAATTTTTGAATTCTACTATCAAAAAATGTTTAGATTTAAATTTTTTTTTTTTAAATTTGGAATTTTTTTAGAATATTGAAATACAGTAAAATATTGTATATTCAAATTATCAGTTAAGTACAGTATTTATGACATCATAAGTGATTTAATACAACTTATTTATAACTCACATGATCTATTTAATTTTTCTATCATAATAATTAAGACTATTAAAAGGCTTCAAAAAACATATTAAAATAATGATAAAATAATGTAAAATCCCTCTTCTCATACACTATAAATTCCACCCTCATTCCCCTCTTCCTGTAAAACCTCTCACACCTTGGGCATTTTATATGTTTTTCCAAATTAAATCCCCAAGGATATTTCCCACTTTCCATATATTATGGTCTCACAAAAATAACAAAACTAGAGGCCTTATGTTGGATCTCAAGGATAAGATATCAAGAGGTAAGAATCATTTTCTTTTTTCATGTGTTTTCTTTTCAATTACATTATTCATTTATACTCTCATTCTATCCACATATCTATGAGGTATTAAATCTACACAATAATATATATTTAGTATTTTAAAATTTTCATGTAAATGATTCTTCATCTTCTTCTCCTCACCCTCTTATTGTAAAAATAATAACACCCCTCGTGATGTGCCAATTTAACAAAATCGTGGATGATAGGTTTCCAAATTCAATTACATACTTCAAAGATAACAATAAAACACTTTTGATAGCTGAATCAGAATATAAATAGTTCTTTATCCTTTTTCATGTTATTTAATGAACTTTTATGCAAGACATTATATTATTTAATAAACTTGTACATGATTATCAAGGAACTGCCAAAAATGTTTTAAACAAATATTTATAATGTTTTATGTAAATATTCATCATAGTATATAATAAAAAGTGATTTAGGGTACCATTATATATTATGGAAACATATTAATACGACTAAATTCCTCCTACATAATTTCACTTCAGTATGTCATGAAAATCAATCATAAACCGTCCATGGAAATCATGAAAAGAAATCACCTGAAGTAATGGAAAGAGAAAAATAATAACAATTAAAGAGTGAAATGATGTAATAAAAGGATCATATAATTTTTTATAAACATTAAAATGTTTCTATAAAATACTAATAACTCTATTTTAACAATTATATAGGAGGTTTAAACAATTTTTATGTAAGACAAACCGGAGGTAAGGGAAATCATAACCACATTTCCATTCTTTGTGTTAGCATTCTACTTCATTATTTATATTATATTAAAAAAAATTGTAATAGATTTTTTTATTTTGTTTAATTATGTATATATATAGTTTATATAAATGTTAAATCCACACTATTATGCCTAAATTTAATTCTATGATATTATAAACGGGGGTTTCCATTTAAAATACTCTTAATATTATGTTATAAAAAATTCAAAAGAAATGTTTTTATGCAATTAATCATGTTGTATGATTATGTTATAGTTATTGATTATTGTTAATAATGAAGGTTGGAACCTATATCTCCATTCCATTCATTGGTTATATGTATGTAGGATGTCAGAAAAATTTTTACTCCATGTGTAACTGCGATGGTTACACAAACAATAAGGTAGTCATGAGCATTGAAAATTATAAGGTAGCCGAGAGGGTTATGAGATTATGTAAGTAATTCCCCAAGATACCTTTATGGTTGGATTTATGGTATATATATTTTTTAATCACATGGAAATCTCATGTTTCACGAAGTAAGTTTATATGGGTAACAACTATGTATTTTGGAAAATGATTTCATTTTTTACAAGTATTCCTCTACTTGTGTTTTCTTTACTTCTTATTATATGCCAAACTATGATTTTTTTTCTCATCCCAGGTTATTAAATGATTTTTTAAGGTTATAATTATGAGTATGACAATAAAGTAATCCATGTTAACTTTCATGAATATTTTTCAAATAAAACATGTTTTATTTGAAATGTTTTATAGTTTAAAAGAAATAGCTAATGTTATTGTGGTATCTACTCTATATTGATGTGGAATTTAATTTATGTATTATACCACAAATATTTAAACCTCTAAAACCTAAAATATTCCAAATATTAAAGGAGGTTATTTATTGGCTAAAATTCAAGATTATGTAATGAAATATGTTTGGGTCCTTATAAGAACGGGGAGTGAACTAACTTCAGTAATGGACTTTGTACCCTAATATGGACTTGGAAGCAGTGACTTTAATACTATGGAAATCACTATATGTGCTTATTTTTTCCCAAATTCCATGTTTTATTCCAATGTTAGTCTTTCATGCATTATGTTTATTATTTATTTATGATTCATGTCATATGAACTACTAAAATTTATGCCATTAATCATGTTTATGATCTTTGATATGAAGATTGTGATATTTTATTTTCATGACCATATTCTCAAAACCTTATGACCATGACTATACATACATTTTTCTATTTCTTAACCTTAATGAGCATCTGATCCCACCCCATTTTATTTCTCCTTCCTTACGTTGTGATGATATATTTCTTGATAGATATTTCTTATAGGGGTTCAAGTCTTCGGGAACCATTTAGGAGATAGTGTATCTCCTTCATCTATTAGTGTTTATATTTACATGATTTCCAAGGAACTAAAATAATACATTTTATTGGGTGTATGTTTGTATAATTTATTATCTATTCAGAAAACGTGATGTAATGTTAATATATGAAAAGCAAGGGTCTATAAAATACATGAACCTGATTATATGTTCACATGGTTATGCATGGACCTAGTTTAATGTCCATAAGTTTATGAGTGAACCTGATTACCAGCCCAATATGTTACGAGTGAGCCTTATTATGTTTTCAAAATATTATGCGCGAACCTGATTTCATGTTCACAATGTTATGTGTGAATATGATTTCATGTTCACATCATTATTTATGGACATGGTTTCACGTCTATAAGTCTATGAGGGGGACTTATTTCATGTCATTAACTTAATGTGTAAATCAGATTCTACTAATACATGTTCACTATGTTGTACATCGATGGTTATTCTACTATTCAATGTCTTATTACTATATCATCATTTCATGTCTTTTTCTCTCAATTTTAATATGATTCATGTATTATGAACTATAAATCCTTATTCTATGATTCATATTTATGATCATTGATTTGTAGTGAATGATATTCTAAATATCATTGTCACGTTATTATACCCTTATATTCATGATATGAATACACATTTAATTTATTTACCCTTATAGAGAATTTGATCGCACTCTTTTCTTATGTTTCCTTTCCCCAGGTTATGAAGAATGATTTTTAATTAGAATCACTAATAGGGAATATCTTTTTTAAAAACATATGAAGAAGTGGTAAACTATATAGGAAATAATCATATCAATGATACTATGAACATGTATATTTAATATAAATTTAATAACCAATGCAATATTATCAGAAAATTGAAAAGAGATGCAAGATGAGTATAAATTAATTAAAAATATATGTTTTGTATTAAAATCTTTCCATTTGGAGAAATAAATAAAATGGTTTTGAAAAAATTAAAAAAAATATTAATTTTTTGTATTCATAAAACCATTGAAATATTATAGCTGAATTTAAATAGAATAAAAATGGTATGGCAGTGGGAATGTCTGTTAAAAGAAACATTACTTTTTATTTTTTGTAAATAATTACAATAATAAACCTTTTGAAAAAGAATATAAATATTAAATAAAAAAATTGAAAATTGAAAATATTAATTAAAATAACTATAATAAATCATTTATTCAAAAAAAAAAGAACATCTGATTTTTTTAAAAAAAATATATATAAACAGCAGAAAAATATCCCCATTCAAAAAGTTAAATAATATCATTTTGTTTAAAATATTTATTTTAGATTAAAATTATATATAGATTAATAGTGAGTAGAAAACATTAAAAGTTCCGGAATATACATAGGATAATAAAATATTTTTTTTATGAAGGATTGATTATAATATTCCCTTAAAAAAATTAATTGAACTCACCAAAATGATATTGAAAAATAAATATTTTCCTCATATAAATATATTAAATTTGTAACCCCATAAAAGATTAAACCAGAATAAAGACGTTAATAAACATTAATAAATAGTTTTTTGAGTTAAATACAACAAATGGCTATTATATACACCATATAAAATAAAACGGTTATATAATACCAAATATATGTCGATGGAATGTAAATAGAGATGAAATCCATTACAAAGTTCATATCATTAAAGTGAAAATTAATCAATAATGTAATTATGTGTAACAAAAAAATCAACACAAAAATTTTAAATAAAACATCATACAATCATATCTCATTTCAGACATAATAATGTAATAACATAGTCAATTAAGTAGATGTATAACACAATTAATGGGAATTGAGTTAAGAAACCATGTACCTTCTATTTGATTTAACAAATAATTACTTTTAAATTTCTTTATAATTAATTTATTTTCAAAATTAATACATATAATATACATATAAATATATATTAAATAATATATGACCTATTTATAAAATTTTAGAATCTATTTTTTATAAATTTTTATTATTATCATTATTTATGGTATTAACTGCATCGTTTTTCCTATATGATATGATTTTGTAATTTCTATCCTTACGTCTTTTTTATGGATTAATAATCTATAGAATTATATTAATAATATAAATATCATATATATATATCAAATATATATATATATATATATTATTCCATAAAAAATTGATATATAAAAATGAATTCTACCTTTTATTTATATGATTCATTTTATATACACATAAACACTTTTTTAACTTTTCATCGAAAAGAGGAAAAAATTAAATATTAATTCGAATTTATATGATAATTTTTAATTAATATATATATATATATATAATTTTCATTAAATACATCCTTATAACCATCCATGTAAATGGGATGTGATAAAATGGATCACACCACTTCGTGGATGTGGTAGTCCACACGTACGCATGAGCGACACAATAGTTTTCCAGCCTATTATAAGGTAATAAGTTGTATATAATATTATAATTTTATATTCATAATTATTTCATAAACATCATATATGTTCATTATTTTAACTTTATAACTATCCAAATAAATTTTTAGGAAAATCTAATCGCACCATCATGTGGTGACAGTAAGCCGTATATAAGTACGAGCGTTGCTATCACCCTTCATCGGATGTAAAAGAGATGGAAATGGTTATAATATATTTATATTGAAATATAATTATATTTTTTATAGTTTATTTATTAATTTATGATTTTTTAGATGTTATTTTTTGATGGTTAATATTTATTTATAGGAATTAGAAGAAGAAGTAAATTTTAATGTCTATAGAAAGAATTACCTATTATTACGTAAAAACACATTTGGATTCATTCTTAAAGACACTTAAAATCGCATGTAATGATGAATAATACCTATATTTATGTCTATGTAATTTTTAAATATATTTTTACATTTGTTTTTTGACAAATTTGGTTCAATGTTGTGTAAAAAAAGAGATAAGGGGTGTCCCTTTATAAGTGTGCGGAGGGGCACACTTGAAATTTACAGAAGTATTAAACTAATATAAATAATTTTTCACAGAAATATAGATATAAATTTATATAATTAAAAAATAATTTTAGTATGAGTGTAAATATACTCACACATAAAATTTTACATGTGTTAGTTATATTTGTACCCTTATCTCTTAATTTTATCCCCCATTAACACTTTTAGAAACTATGGCGACAAAATAGTTTTTTACACGATTGGTGTCAAGAAATTAAATATAAAATGAAACATTACCCATAAATGGATCATTATTGATCTTGAAAACCATATATAATTCATTTGGTTAATTATATTGTTTTTATAAATTTTCAATTTTTTTAGTGAAAAAATTATTATAAAATTTTACTACTAAAATTTTAAAAACTTTTCCAATTATTTATCATTGAAAAAAACATGAAAAAATTTATTAAAATATTATAATTTAAAAAATCTATTTTATGATTTATTTATCTGTAAAATTCCAAAAAAAATAATTATCCAACCAAATTTTATTACATTGAATATTTTTAAATTCTTTTGATTCATTTTTTAGTAAATTTAATTATTATTGTGTCAGAATTATGTAATATATTATACTAATTATTAAAATAAAAAAATAACAAATAAATTAACCGGACAAAAAAATAATTTATATTTTAAATAATCATTTATAATACAAATTATCCTTTTTTATCATTATATAAAAAGTGTATAGATATTAAAGTCGAGATATAGACACATTGTATTTATTCTTTTGTTAAAATAATATAAAGGACATAATCAAATAAATATGAAAATAGTTACCATATATTCTTTATTTGGATATAAATAGAAAAAATACAGTCATAAAAAATTATTTAGGGAAGTTTCAACCCCTTTTTAAATCCTTCTACCATTTTTCTAACTCGATTTTACCCATTTTACACTAATTATGGTGACCAATATTTACTAATTTTACTATTCAAAATGACCAATATTAAAAGAGATCTATTTAAAAAAATGACTTATGATTGAAAATATATAATCCATTTACCATAATTAAATAAACATAAGTGGTGGAATTTAATTTTAAATTAAACTTGCAATATGAAAAGATAATTTTTTTTCAATAAAAAATATATTTTCTGAATTATAAAGGGTCTTATACAAGACGAAAAAATACAATTATTTAACATAAAAATAATTAGATTATTGGAAATTTAATTGATATAATTATATTGTGAAACTGATTTAAAACAGAAAGAAAATTTCTAAATTCTATAAATGAATAGAAAAATTTCAATTAAATAGGTATTTTTCAAAAATAATTGAATATTTAATAATTTCAAAAAAAAATATAAAATTCACTTTAAGAAAATTATGAAA
The DNA here is from genome assembly GCA_963277665.1 of Viscum album. Taxonomy (NCBI): domain Eukaryota; kingdom Viridiplantae; phylum Streptophyta; class Magnoliopsida; order Santalales; family Viscaceae; genus Viscum; species Viscum album. The sequence continues at coordinate 913,720,624 of OY728148.1, forward strand.
TCATAAATTAAAAAAATAAGTTCATTTTTGAAAGAATTTTTTAGAAAGTTATGGAAACTAATTATATAATTTATTAAAAAAATGAAATAAAAAACATTTTTGATGAAAGATATAATTTTTAAGCATTTGATAACCTTAATAAAAAAATGCATACATAATATTAAACATAGATATATTTTTTAAAGTGTATAATTACATTAATTCTACCAATTTAATGGATATATCATAATGTTTTACTATGTTACAATTTATTATGGTTTAGTGTTGCAAGTATCTGTAACATCCCGACCCCAGTTACCCAGAGTCGTTGCAATATTTTAATACATTGACATGATTACAAGGAATCAAGTCTCGAAGGACTGATCGGTTTAGCAGTCTTGGAAAATATATTACATACATGAATGTTACATTAAACTGTATAACATAAAAACCAACATAAATAATCCTTTATGAAAACCATTATTCCTTTGGCATAACATTACATATCAATCACAATACACTTCTTGGAATCCTGTGAAAAAACCATAGAAAGGGGTGAGCTCAAACGCTTTGTAAGGGTAGGCAATAAAACAAAAACATTCAATAATAAGAATAAACATTTAAGGAAATGTATAAAACTAAAACAAAAGACTTTTAAACCTGAACTTCAACATAACATTGTAGAAATAAAATGAAATAATGCCATTTACATATTCACATGGATATTCTACTAGTCGAATAATCACATGCAATATCAATAACCACTTTCATAACAAGGGAATGAATAATGCAGAACATTAATTTCTATGTCAAGGCCTCATCCCAAGACCTAAGAGATAACAGTAACCGGAACCCAACCCGGAGAGCCTCCGTAATCGGACTCCATCCAGGAGAGCCTATGTAACTGAACTCCAAACCGAAGTGCCTCTAATAACCAGACACCAACCCAGAGTGCCTCTAATAACCAAACACCAACCCAAAGTGCCTTTAATAACCGGACACCAACCCGGAGTGCCTCTAATAACCAGTCACCAACCCAGAGTGCCTCTAATAACCAAACACCAACCCAGAGTGCCTTTAATAACTGGACACTAACCCGGAGGGTCTACTGTAATCAGACCCCAACACAGAGGGCTTACTTTTACCAGTCCCCAACCCGGAACATACAAGTCCAACACATTCATCTTAAGAAGTGGATAAAATATAACATAATCATTCGTAATAAAACTGGCATATGAAATTTCAATACTTTACACATCCACAGTCGAACATATCACAAAACCTTCAACACAATATGGAAGATTTGTATCATGATAAATCAACTTCAAAATAGTTGTAAAATCCATTAATGGATTTTGTTGTTGATGAAAATGATTTGTAAAATTCTTTGAGAGAAATACCCCCTTTTCATGTAAACATTTAAAAGTCACACAATTTGGAAAAGAATTTATTAAGAGACATTTTTGAATCAATGTGTCCCATAACACTTTGAAATTTTTTGGAAGGAAATAATATTTTAAAAACATTCAAGTCCATATAAATTAATCCTTAAAACCATTTTGAAGACATGGAAATTAATGAAAATGACTTTGAAAAATAATTATTTAAGGCATTTGAAATGATTTTTTAGTAAAAAGTCCCTTAAAAGAATCCCTTTGAAAACTTTTTCAAAAAACCAGGACATGGATAATAAATATGTCCCAGTAGATACTTAAGTCAAAACAACCTCTGATAATAAAGAGATTGTGAAATTAACCTTTACCAATTTGGTAACATACAAAACATACACCCCATGAAAGAGGTATCATACAATTAATATGTAAGTACACATAAATTAAAGTGTATTAAACAAATAATACAATTATGTGTAGTACATACACAACAAAAAGGTAATAGTGGAAATATGGCATGAATCTCACGAGAATAAAGAGTGAGATGAAAACATCTTACATAGCACTTTCCTTTAGTCGAGGGTACGTTTAACCTCCTGTATAAAGGCTATAATATGTTATTAAATTATACCAGAACCATATTAATATTAATGATATGATACATAATTCATTTATGACTTTATACTACCCATTTAATAATAATTTCCATGTTATATTAATATTTCGGGTAATAATCTCATTCTTTATCGTACGGGTTTTTACATGTTACTCTTGATTGTATCTCTTAAATCATGATTTAAATACTTCTAGAATACAAAATGTGATTTATATATCATATATATATATATATTTAGAATATAATACTTTATAATAGAAGTATATATGAAATGGAAGACACCGTTTATGGAGACGGTAGTCCGTACGTACCCATAAATGCAGTTTCTGTTTTCATATAGTATTGAACGAAAGTAAGTGAATAAGATATATGTAAGTACCGAAATACTTATATATGAAAATATAAATATCTCCAGTATAATTATTATGTCATATATTACATACTTATTAGTAATATTTATTTTTATAATCGTCGATGAATGGTGAACATTGAAATGAATCTCATCGCGTCGTAATGACGGTAATACGTACGTACGCACGAGCGAAAATATCATTATATTAATATTAAAATAATATATAATTGGATGGTATATAATATATGAATAAGACATATCATGTTATATTTATTATTTACATCAAATACACATCATTATTTTACCCATCCAAATAATAATGTGTTGAATAACAATTACACCACGACGTTGAGACGGTAAGCCATACATACGCACGTATGGTGACATGTAATTCAATGGGTGGATAGAATAATGGATTTGGTTGTACCATATTTATAATAACATCACCGTTTATAGAATATACTAGAGTTATTATTTTATAATGGATACAACAAATAAAAGGAAGTGGAAGATGAAAGGAACTTGAAAGAGGGTGGTGAAATCATTACCTCTTCTTCGGGTTCATCCTTTTGATTTGTTCAAAAGGAATACATAGGATGGCTTTCTGATAATGATAATGCCTCTAGGTCTAAGGGATTATATTTTAGATGGTATTTGGGAAGGGGTTGGGCGAGCCAAATTTCTCAAAAGGTGTGACATAGAGAGAACGGGGTGGGGGTGGATTTTTATAAGAGGGGTGAGGGGAACCTTAGGAAAAACATAAAATATTAGTTAATAATAAATTCATATTATAATTCTAATGGCTCCAAAGTTGATTATTTAAAGACTAAGGAGGGGATAGGTCGAAAAAACTCAACCAATAGGTTTTATACATGTTTAGGATACCATTTTAACCTTATCATTTAGAATTAACTCTAAGTTAAATAATTTTTCTTTTATTGTGTCTTCTTGTATTCGTACACTATATGGTTAATAAACAAACTATATACTTACAATAGAACCTCAATTGGTTCCTTAAGGTCATATATATTATTATATAAGGATTTTGTCTGATCCTTAGACTTTTAGGACCATTATATCAATTAATAATATAATATTAGTTTTGAAAACTATTTTATGTAAATTTTGACACTATTTGGTATTTGTTTTTTTGTTAATATAATAAAAACATATTTACTTAAATTTTTTTAATTAATCCTAAAATGTCATTTTAACCTTGAAAATTCATGAAAGTCATAAAAACATGGAAATTTTATTTATATTAATATTTATAATACAATTTATTTGATTCTTTCATGATTAAGGTAATTACAGCATCATCATTGTGTCATAAATATATTTATTTATATATTGTCTAAAAATTATAAATAAAATACCATGATGTAATAAATCTTTTTATCTTTCTAACGAATATTTATAATCGAATTTATATTATGTATAATCCTATATTAAAAATGTTTTAGTTAATAAACATTGATTTTAATACGTTTAACTCTTCTTTGAATTAAATAATAATAAATTTTCTAATCTAATCCAAGTGGACATAAATGATAATATTTTTTCCTAAGGTTGTTTTTGGTCGATACACACTTGTCCAATAGAATTAGGACATGAGTTAGGGTAATATTAATATCATTTTTACTCTTAATAACCCTATTTACTTTTAACCGTGATAAATAAGAGTAAAAAGTTACTATTCATCAAAAATTATATTCATCTCATTGAACCACATTTTAATCTTTTATATTAACCATTTCTCTCGGTTTTTCAAAATTCAGCACACAAAAGTGATTAAATTATATATTCTGTGAATTTGCAAAATCTCCTAGGAGGAGGGTAAAAGAAGGTGAAAATATCAATAAAATTTTTATATATCTAAAATTATTATAAACCGACTCCAATAAATTAAATTGAATATATATAGGTATTATGTATCTATTTTGACATTAAATTATTTAAATAAAATAAATAATTATTTAAATAATAATTCAGTTTTAAACTATAACTAAGTGTTTTTCACTATTCATCAAAAATTAAAAGTATTCAGAAAAATACAAAAAATAACCCTAAGCTAATTTTGATATTTTGAATTCAATAATGAAGTCTATTTTACTAAATTAAAAACATAGAAGTTGCATTTATTAATTTTAAAATAATTCCAGTTGTCAAAACAAAAAAGCATGTTTTTAAGAAACAATAACTATCAAAAGATTGACACTTATTATGTCCAGTTTAAATTTGAAGTTATTTCCAATGACCAAAATTGGATTAAATTGTAAAAATATATTCTAAATATAATTTAATGCCACTTAAATTCATAATTTTTCACTATTAATTATGTCGATAAAAAAAGTTTTTTTAATTAAATTTTAGTAATTTTCACTATTCTTCAAAATATGAATGTTATCAGAACGGAAGCAAAAATTCACCCTAAGATAATTTTTATATTATTAATCCCAAAATTAAGTCCATTTTAAATGATAAAATGTATAAAATTTCAAATAGTGTTTATTACTATTCATAACGGCTAGTTTGATTGGTTGTGGTGTGTGTTAGAACTCAATTTTGTGTTGAACACACGTTACTGTATTATTCAATGAGAAGCATATCGTGGAAGCTTGGGGTGTAAGATTCTCCACTACAATAAATTATGTCCTCTAAATTTATGCTCGGTATTGGATACATGGAGTTGACATTTCAAAATATCTTAGTTGAAATCCCCCATCGAAAAATGGATTAATGAGGCCTCTATTTAAAATAAAGAGTGGTAAGTATGAAGGTTACCGAAAATAACACATACTAGGGTTCCATGTAGGAAAATATGGATATGGAAAAGAAATATAAACATCAATATCTGATGGAGAGTGGAAAAGAACATGGCTATGAAAAGGCCAATAATCCCAAAGCCATAAATTTGGGATGATCTAACGTTCCATCTAGGACAACATTTTTGTTCAAAGTTCCTTTTCATAATGTTGAGGAATTTATTTATGAGATTGGCTAAGATCATAAGGAGATATTCTTACTTTATAATTAGAGTTTTATCTATTAATAAATTTCTACCATAAACTCATCTTTCACCCCAAAACATAATACAACTCAAACATACTATATTTATCCTAATCATATAGGGTTCCAAATATAATGAATTTATAATTCACCTATCAGACCCTTTATGAAAAGAAACTATATCACACCATCCATGAACATCATGTAGTACAGTTGAAGGTGATAAATCCAAATTTCACTATGGTTATCGGTTCAATTCCTGCAGCTTTGTCTGACGTGATGGGTCGTCACACGGTCTGCGTGTTGTCCTTTTATAAAAATCCAAAAATAACCTTTCAAAAGTAATCCCTTCCAACCATTAGAATTATCCATTATACTTCTGCAAACTCTCAGTTCAAAATTTATATGAAAGGTAAACATAATTTAGATCCTTTTTACCGCATAATAGCATATAAATACATTCATCGTGTATAATTTTAAAACACTGAAACATCCTGAAATACCATAAAACCTTATTGATTACATTAATTCTTTCTTATTCCTTATAGAATAATGGATATACTTCAACCATCCAAAAATTTTGTAAACTCCAACAATGAAGGAATATAAAAATATTTAATCAGTTTCTAGGCAGTCGTGAATATCAAATATAATTTACCCAAATCAACCATATCTTATTCCAAAATCAGTACCCCAATATTAGGACCATATTATGGTTTATCTTTCCTTCAATAATGTAATTTGAAAAAAATTTAACACCCTACAGAGTCTATTTTCATAGTACCATAAAATCTCAAATCCTCAATGAAATAGTTCTACAATATAATCCTTTTTATTTCTAGTACATCATTGATACAACACTTCAATGAAATAATTTCAAAATAACAACATAAGAACACTAGTCATTCCTCTTTATCTGTGGTAGTATCATAATAAGACTATTATCCAATAGCATCATTTGTGGCATAGTTTGATAATTGCGACATTGGTTTGTGTAGTGTCTAAACTCCTTGAAGATGAAGAATTATACATTTGAAACCTTTTTCTTACACTTGTAGTCACATACTTGGTGTCCTTTTTTCCACACATATAATATACTCACATTCCCTTCAAAAATTTTCAATGGTGATTCTTTCCACAGTTATCACATATGGTAAAATCCTTCTTTACCTTCATCCCTTTATCTGCCACTCTCTCTACCATCCTTTTCTTCAATAGCATCCCTTCAAAGCCATAGGAATCTGAGAATTCATTACTTATCTTATCAACACATGATACTATTTCTTCATATGATGATAATACATGGGAGAATATTTCCCTTATAAATTATATCTTAGGACCATGAAAGATATGATACCTCTTATTCTTTGGATCATTTTTATTTCTGGAGTTCTCATTCCTTCTACTGGGCGACATTTCTAAACAATGGCATACGCTAGATTAGTTTATGAATAGAAATACCTAATACCGATCTTGTAAAACTCTTAACAAAAACAAGAAAATTTATGCATATAATCTATAATCATTAAAATGATTTCATTGAGTAAGTATATACTCATAAGCCCTTCATAATGGATTCTAAAGAATATGTGAATTATCGTAAGCATATCACCCGGGAGTGTCGTAACCAATAGTGCAACCAGGCCTGTTATCGTGCACCAGTTCTGGTTCGAGTCTATCTCAAAGTGATGTTTTCGGGTTTTAACCCTAGGTACATCTGTGCCAGAGCCACCTTTACTTTCTTCTATCCATACAGGGATGTATTTCTTAGAAATATCACAAAATCTCTACAATACCAAAATTCTAGGAAGTTCTTCTCTACTAATCCTCAAAGTCTATCTTAGGATGATGTGCTCAAATCAGAGTTTATCGAAATCTAGTTTCCAAGGCTATTCCTAAACTTCCTCTGATACGAACTGTAATGCCCCAAACCCAGTTACCCAGAGTTAGTGCATTATTTTAATACATTGACATGATTATAAGGAATCAAGTCCTGAAGGACCGATCAGTTTAGCAGTCTTGGAAAATATATTACATTCATGAATGTTAAATTTCACATTATAACATAAAAAAAACATTATGAACACCATTATTCCTTTGGATTAACCATTCATATCAATCACAATACATTTCATGGAATCCTGGGAAAATTAAATCATAGAAAGGGGAGAGCTCAAACGATCAGTATGGGTATGAAATACAGATGAAACATTCAAAAATAAGTATAAAAATTTAAGGCAATGTATAAAACTAAAACAAAATTCTTTTAAAAATGATCTTCAACATAATATGGCAGAAATAAAATGAAATAATTACATTAACTTATTCACATGGATATTCTAATAGTCGAATAATCACATGCTATATCAATAACGTCTTTAATAACAATGGAAAGTATAATGCAGAACATTAATATTTGTGTCAAGGCATCGTGCCAAGACCTAAGGGATAAATGTTAACAGAACCCAACCCGAAGAGCCTATGTAACTGGAATCCATCCTGAAGAGCCTCTATAACTGGACTCTAACTCGGAGTGCCTCTAATAAAAAGACATCAACCCGGAGTGCCTCTAATAAACGGACACCATCCCGGAGTGCCTCTAATAACCGGACACCAACATGGAGTGCCTCTAAAAACTGGACACTATCCCAGAGTGCCTCTAAAAACCTGACACCAACCTGGAGTTCCTCTAACAACCGGACACCAACCCAGAGGGTCTTCTATAACTAAACCCCAACCCAGAGGGCTTTCTATTACCGGTCACCAACCCGTAACATACTAGTCCAACGAATTCATCTTAAGAAGAGGATGAAATATAATATAAACATTCGTACTAAAACTGGAATACAAAATGTCAATACTTTACCCATAAACCATTAATGGTATAAAAATAACACATCCAAATTCAAACATGTCACAAAACCTTCAACACAATATGGAAGATTTGTATCATAATAAATCAACTTCAAAAAAAGTTTAAAATCCATTAAAGGATTTTGTTCTTGATGAAAATCATTTGTAAAACTCTTTGAGATAAATACCCCTTTTTCATGAAAACTTTTAAAATTCACCCAATTTGGAAAAGATGTTATATAAAGACATTTTTAATCAAATTTTCCCATAAAACATTGAAACTTTTTGATATGAATTAACATTTTAAAAACATTCATGTCCATATAAATACATCCTTAAATCGATTTTGAAGACATAAACATTAATGAAAAAGATTTAGAATATTCATTATTTAAGACATTTGGAATGATGTTTTTGTAACATTAAAAGTAAGTAATTAATAATATATATTCTTATATATGTCTATTTATGGATTAGATACTGGTTTAGAGGCTTAAAATGAGAATAAATCCAATCCTAACCATAGAATTCTCTAATATTTTTAAAAGATTGTTTTACCGCCTTTTGATGGAGAACCATTTTTAATTCTATCATTTGACAATTTTATAAGCTCTATTTGTCAAAATAAAATTATTCTTTATTATTGGGACATTGAAATTTACTTTGGATAAATTTTTGGAATTTTTCTGACAATGATGATTTTTTATTGAATAGTGAAAAATACTGCATTTTACATCAAAATGGCTTTTTCATCTAATTAATTATATGGGTAGTTTATCATTATAATTGGTTTTAAAGTGTAATTAGAATATATTTTTTCCATTTAATCTAATGGTGTTGATTATAATTAATTTCACTTTGGAATTGGGCATAAACAAGTGCCAAACTTTTCATTGATATTGTTTCAAAAAAACCCACTATTTGTTTTGACATCGGGGAATATTTTTTAATTAATTATTTCAATTTATATGTTTTTAATTTGGTAAAATTGATTCCATATTTGGAATCATAAAGTCTTAATTATCTAATTAATACTCTTTTGTTTTTGGAAATTATGAATAGTAACGACGGTAATTATCATTAATTATCCTGATTAATTAGTAATCGGGTAGTTAAGGATAATAAAATAATATCATAATAATAGAAAATGACCCCAACATGTGTCCTAATACTACTATGTGTTTCCTTGATGACCATGGTATTCTTTATTCCAATCTTAAGGACCCCATGGAATCACTTTTGGGTGAATGTGACACTTCATCTTTTGATTTTTAAAGAAAGGAGAATATCACTAAAGAATGTATCACCTTAGTAAAACATTTATAATTTTGTCTAAATAAATGGTATCTTTGACTATAAATAGTAATAGGAAAGATAAAAATATTTCCTACATTATAGTATATTTTCTATAATTTTTAGACATTAAATAAATTAAATTATTTATGACATCGTGATGATGCAGTGATTACCTCAGTAATGATCAATTTAAATAAAATGTAAAGATAATGTAAAATATAAGATTTAAAATTTTCAAAAACATATTGGATTAGTATATTTCGAACCATTATCACCTTATCCTTGAAATATATCAATGTGGGACCATTAAAATAGGAAACTCATTTTAATATAACGTAAACTTTTATAACATTCCAAGAGTGCCCCTCCTGTCCTCTTATAAAAAGCCCCCACCTCTACCTCCTTATCCACACATATCAAGCCTTTGGATCGGACATTCTATACACATTTTATCTATCCACATTCATCTATTCATCCTAGAATCCTTTCCTTAGCTAGAATTCTCTTTAAGAAACCCTTTTGGTTCAAACCAAGAGGAGTTACCCGATTTAAATGTAAAGTCTTCTCTAATGTTCTTCTATTTTATCTTGCTTCTCCAACCCCCTAAACTCTTTTTATTCATTTATTATGTAACAAAAACAGTATCTTATATATATAAGGATTTTTTTATAAGAAGGATTCGAGCTAAACTTACACACAACAACATCTAATGGTTAAAGAGCATACTGTTTCTGTGGATGGCAAATTTCTGCCTCACGAAATGATAATTTCTCAATATTATTCTAACAACATAAAAGCTGGCCATTAAGATGCCACTACATTTATATATGATATAAAATAGTTTTATGTTTACATTAAGATTCTGTATTTTTCATTTATGGCATACCTTTATGGTTTCCATTATGGGTAATTTCGATATCTTCATTTTAGGAAATGCAAACTACCGCCCCCTCAAATTGATTTGATTCGTTAATGCCATATGTGGGACGTATAAATGATGGAGTTAATGATATTATATATTATATTATACTGGAATTATAATATACCTTTATATCATTATGATTCCATTCCATAAAATACAAAATAGAAATGAAAGTAGCGTTCTTGCATACGTACGACTTATCATCTCCATGGACGGTGCATTTCATTTCGTACCTATAAATGTTATGTAATATTAATATTGCATGTATATAATTGATATATAATATATATATGATATCTATATCATGAATATTACACTATATATAATGAATACACGAACAAATTGTAATTATAAAGTGTTTATTTTTAACTCAAGTACCAATGATCGAAAAAAAACCATTATTAACTTAAATAATTACATAGTGTTAATAAAATGGTAATAAGTGATATAAAAAAGTATAATGAACATGAAAATGGTTCTTAAGAAAGTATAAAATAACTCATGTTTATTATTTTGGTGGTTAAAGAACGATCGAGTAAAGTCGGACCCGAGGTAAGGGATCTTTTTAACTCAATTTCTGTTCACTGGGTTAATCTCCTACTTCCAAATAATGTCATGATATTATTATGGCGTAGCTTGTATTTTTTATTTCGTTATGTGTACTTATAGTTAATATACATAATAGAACTATTTTATTTAAAAAATGATCTTTTTATGGGACATCGTCACAGTCTCCTTTCATTGAGGCATATTCTGTTTTATACACAACTTTCTTTTATACGGTGTATAAACCCCATTGACTTTTACATTTATTGAAAAGGAATATTTTTATACAAGGAATTTTTATAAAAGAAAAATGGAAATTTTTTTGTCTTATGTATGCGGTGAAAATGACTTCTCCACTGCCATGACCATTATTTGAGTTTCGGCTTCCTCTAAAAGACATAACCTTTTTTAAATGAATAATAAATACCATGTTTTACATCTCTTATATTTTGGTATTGAAAATGGTTTTGAATTTTTTTTATTATATAAATGTGTTGTATTGATATCTTGTTATTGATATGTGGGAATGTTATGTTTCCTTTATGCATGTTTTATGTGATATGATTATGTTATGGTTCTTGGGAAATTTTTATGAAGACAGGTCGATCTGTGATAAACTAAGTGCGGGTGAGCCCGATATAGCTCTCCAATGCATTTGGTAACGCGAAGGGGTTAAACATTATGGTTTCTCCGAAGAGATCTAGGGAATATACTTTGATGGGTATTCGAAAAGTAACCATGAGGGTTACTCCCTACGTAAGAATGTTATGAGTGCCTCAATTTACTTTTAATTCTAATGATTTCAATGATTTTTTCATGATTTGAGGAGGTTTGTTTAAATGCTTATGTTTTATGAGTAAAGTATGATTTCATACATGGACTAATGTTTTCATATCATACTTTTATATCCCTTTCTGAGATTTTATGCTCATTTGATGTTTTGAAATGTTTTTCACAGGTAAAGGGAAAGGTACATGATGTGATGATAGTTTCAAGGATGTGTCAAGAAAGAATCTATGTTTTATATTAAATATGTTTCCGATGATGGAAAAAATGAGTACTATCTTTTATGTAACCACTTTGAATAAATTTGTATTGAAATGCATGATTTATGATATAATTATCTAAAACACTAAACCGGAAAAGATCCTCAATGTGTATTCATGAAACAACTCAAGATTAATTAATATTTATGTACAGGGCCTTATAGTTGGTATCAGAGGTCGTTTTAGATAACTTTAGGAGTTATAATTCTATTAAATGATAACCTGAAAATATTTTTTTAAAATTATCAAATTGAAATCATATAGCATTTTAATATTACAATGTTGCTTCATCAAAGACATGGTTGTTTAGAATGGTTTTCTTCAATGGAAATAGGGAAGTAGTGCTAGGAAGGTATATAGAAGGAAATGTCCTTCAGAATCAGCATCCTGAGATAGTGGAAATTTGAACTGAATAGTTTGTTTCAGTAATGGCGCAGTTGACTCAAGCGATATATAGTGGTGGTATACATGCATGAGATCAGCAAGATCAACCACAGAGGAATGTTTCAGTGGTTGAACATTTCATGAGGCGACATCCACTATCATTAAGATGATCATCGGGCCCTGTGCAAGCCGAAGGGAGTATTAAAGCACTGCAGAAGATTATTGATGTCATGGGATGTTTAGAAAATCAAATAGTTAGTCTTTCTATTTACTGTTTGGAGGGTGAAGAAGATCAGTGGTGGTCGATGGTTAAAAATATCAGGGACACTGATGAGATTGATGCTCTCAACTGGGATGAATTCATATGTATGTTTTTTGAGAATTATTTTCCAAAGGCAGTTCGATATAGGAAGGAAAAACAATTCTTTAAATTGAGACAAGAGGACGACTCAGTGGCTGCTTATGAAGAGATTCTAACTCGATTGTCAAGGTATGATCCAAATTTTATCAGGGAAATTGATAGTAAAATCCATCGTTCTTACTCAGGATTAAAGAAAATTATCAAAGAAAATTAGCTTCTCATGAGTTCAAAAGTTATGAAAAGCTTGTTCGATGTGCTGAGAAGGTGGAAATGGGGTTTTTCGATGATTAAGGGTCATATAACAACCAAAAAAATAACAGACCGAGGTGGCAGGAGGAGGAGAAGAATTATTCAAAAAGGTCTGATGGTAGGAAAACTATGTTTCTAGTTTGTGATAAATGTGGTAAAAGGTATTCTAGGGAATGTCTTCTGAAATCTGGAAAGTGCTACCGATGTGGTAAGATGGGACATAAGACTCGTGATTGCACTGAAAAAGATCATGGTGATGGAAAGACCAAATTTGATTTAAAGTTAGTGAAATGTTTTAAGTGTGATGAGATGGGTCACTATGAAAATGAGTGTTCGACAAATAGCTCGAGGGATGGGAAACAGTTATACTACAAGCAGAAAGGGGTGGTGAAATCTATTGCAACTACTTCATCAGATGTTGGGAAATAAAATAAAGTTGTATCAGGTACATTTTTTGCTTTTTCAGATTATGCTAGTGTGTTGTTTGATTTCGGGTCTACACAATCATTCATCTCTGAAAAATTTTCTAGAAAAATGGGAATGCCGTCTGAAGAAATGGCACCTGAACATGTGGTAAAAACACCTGGGGGAAATGTTTAGGCCAATAGAATTTATAAGAATCTTTCTACCCTTATCCGTGGAAATAACCTACTTGCAAACCTTATTGTCTTACCAATAGTAGTGTTTGATGTTATCTTGGGTATGGATTGGCTCTCTGTTTACCATGCTAATATTGATTGTAGAGATAAAGAGGTTTATTTTTAGAAATAATTTCAATTTGTGTACAAGAAGGAACCCTTACTATTGATATCATATCAAGAGGTTGATAATCTTTTAAAATATGGAAATGAATGTTACCTTGCACATATTGTTGAAAACAAAGGAAGTATTTAGATTAATGATATTCCAGGAGTAAATGAGTATCCTGATATTTTTCTTAATGAGTTGCTTGGAATAATACCAGATTGGGATGTTGAATTTACTGTGGACTTAGTTCCCTATGCTATGCCAATTTCAAAACACCCTTATCGAATGGATGAAATTGAACTTTTAGAGTTGAAGGAGAAATTACAAGATTTATTTGAGAAATGTGTCATTCAACCTAGAACATCAGCATGTGGTGCTCTTGTTTTATTTTTTAAAAATAAAGATGGTTCAATGAGACTTTTCATTGATTATAGAGCCTTGAATAACATCACTATTAAGAACAAATATCTCTTTCCTCATATCGATGATTTGTTTGATGAGCTCTAGAGAGCTCGGTATTTTTCAATGATTGAACTGAGATCGGGGTACCATGGGTTGAAGGTAAATGAAGTAGATATTCCAAAGACCGTGTTTCGTACAAGATATGGCCATTATGAATTTTTTGTTATTGCTTTTGGGATAAACAATGCATGTGATGTATTCATGGACCTTATGAATAGAATTTTTCATGAGTTCTTGGATAATTTTGTGTTTGTTTTCATTGATGATATTTTGATTTTTTCTAAAAGTAAAGAGGAGCATGAAAGTCATTTAAGGGGTATTTTTCAAACCATAAAAGAAAAGAAACTGTATGGGAAATTCTGTAATGGTGCGTTATGGTTCAACAAATTTCTTTCCTTGGTCATATTGTTTCTAAAGATGGAATAACTGTTGATCCTGCAAAAAAAAGTTGTTGAAGAATGGCCAACACCCAAAAATGTAACTGAGATTGGTTGCTTACTTGGTTTTTCAGGCTATTACCGAAGGTTTGTGAGAAATTTTTCCCGGTTATCTAGTCCAATAACTAAGCTAACTCGCAAGGTTTTTAAGATTATCTGGACAAAATAATGTGATGATTGTTTTCAGGAACTAAAAAGAAGATTGGAGAATGCTCCAGTTTTGGCACAACCTTCCCGGAATGGGGAGTTTGTTATCTACAGTGATGCATCATTTAAAGGAATTGGTTGCATCCTAATGAAAAATGATCAGGTAATTTCCTATACTTCACTTCAATTGAAAACTCATGATGTAAATTACCCTAAACATGATTTGGATTTAGCTATTGTTATTTTTGCTTTAAAAATTTGGAGGCATCATTTTTATGGTGTTACGTGTGAAATATATTCTTATCATAAAAGTTTAAAGTATATATTCAAATAGTAATAATTGAATATGAGACAGAGGAGATGGCTAGAATTAATAAATGTTTATGATTGTACAATTGATTACCACCTGGGAAAAACAAATAATATGGTAGATGCTTTGAGTCAAAAAAGTAATGCTTCATTAACAATGTTGCTTTTATAATGTGATCCTTTGGTTAATGATTTGATAAAATTTGGCATAGATTTTTTTGGTGAAAGATGTCCTTCTATTTTATTTCTAGTATAACTGAAATCATCTATATCAGATAGAGTTAACCAAGCACAGAAGCAAGACTGTGAGTTGCAGAAAAAGGTAGATCCAGTTCAGAGAAGTATGTTGCCAGAATTCAACACTGATAATGATTGTGTTTTAAGATTTGGGAAGAGATTGTGTGTGCCTTTTGATTCATAGTTTAAGAGAGAGTTGTTATGTAAAGCTTATAGTTCTCCGTTTTCAGTTCATCCAGGCAGCACTAAGATGTATATAGATCTTCTGGAGTATACTGGTGGGATGGGATGAAAAGAGATATTGCTGATTTTACTATGAAGTGTTTGACTTGTCAATAGGATAATGTAGAGAGAAAGTTACCGAAAGGGATGCTTCAGCCTTTACCAGTTCCATAGTGGAAATGGGAGAATATATCCATGGACTTCATTTTGGGATTGCCGAAGACACCTCGAGGTAATAATGCAATCTGGGTTATTGTTGATCGCTTGACTAAATCTGCTCATTTCCTTGCTGTACGAGATAATTTTTCCCTAGATAAACTTTCTAATTTGTATATTAAAGATATAGACAGGTTACATGGAGTTCCTCTCTCCATTGTATCTGACCGTGATCCCATGTTATCTTCTAACTTTTGGAAAGGCCTTCAGAAGTCATTGGGCACCAAATTAAATTTTAGTACAAATTTTCATCCTCAATCAAACGTACAGTCAGAACCAATGATTCGAACTTTGGAGGATATGAAACATGCTTGTTTTATGGAATATCAGGGATGTTGTGACCAACATCTTTATTTGGTTGAGTTTTCTTATAATAACAGTTTTAATTCCAGTATACAGATGGCACTATTTGAGGCATTATATGGGAAGCGGTGTCGAACTCCAGATTTCTGGGATGAAGTGGGTGATAGGAAGTTGATGGGACTAGATTTGGTAGAAGATTATTTAGAAAATGTTCTGCTGATATAGAGACACATGAGAACCGCTCAGAGTAGGCAGAAAAGTTATGCAAACAACAGGAGAAGGATCTCTCTTTTGAGGTATGTGATCATGTTTTTCAAAAAGTATCACTATGGAAAAGTGTGATGAGATATGGTAAGAAAGGAAATCTGAGTAGAAGGTTCATTAGGCCATATGAAATTCTGGGAAGAGTTGGATTAGTTTCATACCGAATGGCTTTACCTCCGAGTTATCTCAGGTACACATTGTTTTTCATGTTTTAATGTTAAGTAAGTACATGCCAGATCCATCTAATTTTTTGAGTCCAGAGGTAGTTCAACTGGAGGAAATCTATCAAATGAGGAACAGCCAGTTTATATTCTTGACCATAGGTAGAAAGTGTTTCGGAATAAATTGATTCATCGAGTATAAGTTTTGTGAAAAAAACCCATGATTGAAGAGGCGACATGGGAATCTGAAAATGCAATGAGGGATAAATACCCCCCATTTATTCGATATGTAAATAAATTGTGGGGTTGAAATTTTATAAAGGGGGGAAGGATGTGAAATTCCAAGTAAATAATGAATAATATATATTCTTATCAATGTCTATTTATGGATTAGAGAGTATTTTATACACTTAAAATGAGAAAAAATCCAATCCTAAGCAGAGAATTCTCTAATATTTTTAAAATATTATGTTACAGCCCTTTGATGGAGAACCTTTTTTAAATCTATATTTTTACAATTTTATAAGCTCTATTTGTCAAAATAAACTTATTATTTATGACTGGTACATTGTAATTTACATTGGATAAAATTTTGGTATTTTTCTGACAATGTTCATTTTTTAATGAATAGTGAAAAATACTGCATTTTACATCAAAACTACTTTTTCATATAATTTAAATATATGGTTAGATTATCTATTTAATTTGTTTTATTGTGTAATTAGAATAAATTTTTACCATTCAATCCAGTGGTGTTTATTATAATTAATTTCACTTTGGAATTGGGCATAAACAAGTGCCAATCTTTTCATAGCCATTGTTTCAAAAAAAACCCGCTATTTATTTTTACAACGAGAATTATTTTTAAATTAATTATTGTAATTTCTATTTTTGTAATTTGGTAAATTGGATTCCATATTTGGAATCTGAAGGTCCAAATTATGTAATTAAGTCTCTTTTGCTTTTGGACATTATGAGTAGTAACGACGGTAATTATCTCTAATTATCTTGATTAATTAGTAATCTAGTAGTTAAGGATAATAAAATAATATAATAATAATACAAAATGGCCCCAAAATGTGTCCCAATTCTACTGGATGTGTCATGGCCGACCTTGGGATGCCTTGTGCCAAACATAGGGACCCCATGGAATCACTTTTGGGTGAAAGTGACACTTTATCTTTTTATTTTGAAAGAAAGGTGAATATCACTAAAGAATGTATCACCTGAGTAAAATATTTTTAATTTTGTATACATAAATTATCTATTGGAATATAAATATCCATTGGAATGATAAACATATTTCATACATAAAAAAAATTAATAATTTTTAGACATTTAATAAATTAAATTATTTATGACATCATGATGATGCATCGATTACCTCATTAATGAACGATTTAAATAAAATGAAAATATAATGAAACATCTAAGACATAAATTTGACAAATACCTATTGAATGAGTATATTTCGAACCCTTATCACCTTATCCTTGAAATATATCAATGTGTGACCTTTAAAATCCGTAACACATTTTAATATAAATTAATGATTTATAACATTCCAAGAGGGCCCCTCCTCTCCTCTTATAAAAGGCCCAACCTCTACCTCCTTACCCACACATCTCAATTATTTAGCTCAGCCAATCTCTGCTCATTTTATCTCTTCACAATGCCTCTCTTAATCCTAGAATCCTTACCTTAGGCAGAAAAATCTTTAAGAAACCCTTTTGGTTCAAACCAAGAGGAGTTAACCGATTTAAAGGTAATGTCTTCTCTAATGTTTTTTTGTTTTATTTTGCTTATGCAACCCCCTAAACTTGTTTTATTAATTTCTTTTGTAAAAAAAGTATATTAAATATACTAGGATGTTTTTATAACAATTATTCTAGCTACAATTACACACACCTAAATATAATGGTTAAAGAGAATACTGTTTCCGTGGATGGCGAATTTCTGCCTCACGAAATGATGATTGCTCAATATACATCTAACACCATCATAGGCGGCCATTAAGATGTTAGTATATTTATATATGATATAAAATATTTTTATTGTTTCCTTACTCTTTTGTATTTTTCATTTATGGCATACCTTTTTTGTTTCAATTATGTGTAAATGTGATATCTTCAATTTAGGATGTGCGGACTACCGCCCCCTCAAAGTGATTTGATTCGTTAATGCCATATGTGGGACATTTAAAGGATAGAGTTAATGATAATATATATAATATTATACTGTAATTATAATATAACTTTATATCATTATGTTTCGGTTACATAAAATATGAAATAGAAATGAAAGTAGCGTTCATGCGTATGTACGACTTACCATCTCCATGAACATGGCATTTCAATTCATACCTCTAAATGTTATGTAATATTGTAAATGAATTTATATACTGTATATATATGATATATATGATATCAACATCATTAATATAACTCTGGATATAATGGATACATGAACAAATTGTAATTATAAAGAGATTATTTGTTACTCAAGTACCAATGATCGAAAAAATGACCATTATTAACTTAAATAGTTACATAGTGTTCATAACATGGTAATAAGTGATATAAAAAGAAATAATGAACTTGAAATATGTTAATTAGAAAGTATAAATTAACTGAATTTTATTATTTAGGAGGTTAAAGAATGATCGAGTCAAGTCGGACCCAATGTAAGGGAACATCTTAACCCAATTTCCGTTCTTCGGGATAATCTCCTACTTTCAAATTATGTCATTATATTATTATGTCCTATCTTGTATTTGTACTTTCATTATGTTTACATATACTTAATACACATAATAAATCAATTTTATTTAATAAAATTATCATTGTAAGGGACTTCATCTCAATCTCTTTCATTTTGGCATATTCTTATTTATACACAACTTTCTTTTATATGGTGTATATACCCCTTTGACTTTTACATATATTCAAAAACAATTTCTTTATACGAATCGTTTTACTTAACGCTAAAAGGAATTTTTTTTGTCATACGTATGCGGCGACAACGACTTCTCCACCGCCGTGACCATTATTTTAGTTTTGTCTTCCTCTACAGGCCATGACTTTTATTAAATGAAAAATAAATACCATGTTTTACTTCTCTATTATTTTGGTATTGATAATGGTTTTGATTTTTTTTATCAATGTGTTGTATTGATATTTTGTGATTGAAATGTTGTAATTTTATGTTACCTTTATGCATGTTTTATGTGATATGATTATGTTATGTTTTTTGGGCATTGTTTATGAAGACGGGTGGTTCCACGATAAACTAAGGGTGGGTGAGCCCGATATAACCCTCCAATGCATTGGGTAACATGAAGTGGTTAAACATTAAGGTATCTCTAAAGAGATTTATGGAATATACTATGATGGGTATTCCAAACGTAACCATGAGGGTTACTTCCTACATAAGAATGTTATGAATTCCTAAAGTTACCTTTTTGTCTTATGATTTCTAAAATTTATTCATGATTTGATGAGGTATGTTAAAATGTTTCTGTTTTACAAGTAAAGTATGATTTAATACATGGAATAATGTATTCATTTCGTACTTTTATATCCCTTGATGAGCTTTTTATGCTCTTCCCATGATTTGAAATGTTTTTCAGAGGTCAAGAGAAAGGTACATGATGTGATGATAGTGTCAAGGAATTTTCAAGAATGAATCTATGTTTTATTTTAAATATGTTTACGATGATGGTAAAAATGAGTAATATATTTTATGTAACCACATTGTTTAAATGTGGAGTGTAATGCATGATTTATGATCTAATTCTCTAAAACACAAAACCTGAAAGGATCCTCAACGCGTATTCTTGAAATAACTCAAGATTAAGTAATTTTTAAGGCCATGGCCTTATAGTTTTATTAAAAAGTACCTTAAAAGAATCCCTTTGAAAACTATTTCATAAAACATCGACAGGGATAATAAATATGTCCCAATATAAAGATACATAAAAACAACCTCAGATGATAAAGACATTGTGAAATTAACCCTTACAACTTTTGTAACATAAGAAACCTACACCCCATGAAAGTGGTATCATACAATGAATATGTAAATACACATAAATTAAATTGTATTACACAAATAATACAATTATGGGAAGTACATACACAACAAAAAAGGTAATAGTGGAAATATGACATGAATCTCGCGGGAATAAGGAGTGAGATGAAAACCCCTTACCTTTCACTTTACTTTAATCGAGAGTACGATTAACCTCATGTATGAAGACTATAGTATGTTATTAAATTATATAAAACCATATTAATATTTATGATATCATACATGATTCATTTATGACTTTATACTACCCATTTGGTAATAATTTCCATGTTATATTAATATTTTGGGTAATAATCTCATTCTTTATCGTACGTGTTTTATCTTGTGACTCTTGATTGTATCACATAGATAATGATTTAAATACATCCAGAATATAAAACATTATTTATTTATAATATATATATTTATAATATAAAAATTTATAATATAACTATATATGAAATGGAAAACACTGTTTATGGAGATGGTAGTCCGTACTTACGCATAAACGTTGTTTCTATTATCATATAGTACTGAACAGAAGTAAGTGAATGATATATATATATATATGTAAGTACATAAATACTTATATATATAAATATATATATCTCTAGTATAATTATTATTTCATATATTACATACTTATTATTAATATATATTTTTATAATTGTCGATGAATGGTGAACTTCGAAATGAATCTCATCGCGTCGCGGAGTCGGTAATCCGTACGTACACACGAGCGAAAATATAATTCTTTTGATATTAATATAAAATATAATTGGATAGTATATAATATATACAAATTCCTTAACATGTTATATTTATTATTTAAATCAAGTACACATCATTGTTATACCCATCCAAATAATAATGTATCGAATAAAATTACACCACGACGTTGAGACGGTTAGCCGTACGTACGTACGTATAGTGACATGTCATTCAATGGATGGATAGAATAATGAATTAGGTTGTACCATAATTATAATAACATCATAGTATATAGAATATAATAGAGTTATTATTTTATAATGGAAACAAAAAAGAAAAGTAAGAGGAAGGAGAATGGAATTTGAAAGAGGTTGGTGAAATCATTACATCTTCTTCGGGTTCTTCCTTTTGATTTGATCAAAATGTATACTTATGATGGCTTTATAATCAAAATAAGGCCTCTAGGATGAGGGGAGGATATTTTAGAGGGAATTTGGGCAGGGTTTGGCCGATCCAAAGTGCATACAAGCTGTGAATTAGAGGGAATAGGGAGTTCCCTTTTATAAGAGGGGTGAGGGGCACATTAGGAAACACATAAAATATTATTTTATAATAATTTAATATTCAATTTATCATGGCTCCAAAGTGGATTATATAAAGTCTAAAGTGGGGATAGTTAGAGAAAAACTCAACCAATAGGTTTTAGACAAGTTTAGGGTATCATTTTTACCTTATCATATAGATTTAACTCTAAGTTAAATATTTTAACTTTTAACGTGTCTTCTTGCATTCTTACACTATATAGTTAATAAACAAACTATATACTTGAAGTAGAGACTCAATTGGTTCATTAATGTAATATATATTAGTGTATAAGTCTTTTTTCCAAACCATTGATTTTTAGGGCCATTATATCAATTAATAATATAATATGTTTTTAAAAAACTATTTTATGTCAATTTTGACACTATTTGCTATTTGTTTTTTTGATAAAATAATAACAACATGATTACATAAAACAAAATAAATTGAATCAATCCTAACATGAAATATTGACATATAATAATCATGTATGTCATAAAAATTTTAAA
This sequence comes from Viscum album, assembly GCA_963277665.1. Lineage (NCBI taxonomy): Eukaryota > Viridiplantae > Streptophyta > Magnoliopsida > Santalales > Viscaceae > Viscum > Viscum album. Next base: position 913,743,003 of record OY728148.1, read on the forward strand.
TTATATTTATTTTATTATTTATAATACCATTTATTTGATTCTTTAATGATTAAGGTAATTACTACATCATCATTGTGTCATAAATATATAAATTTATATAACATCTAAAAATTATAAATAAATTACCATGATTTAGGAAATATTTTAAGATTTGTAATGAATATTTATAATTGAATTTATCAAATGTATAACCAGAAATTAAAAATGATTTAGTTAATACACATTGATTTTAACTCTTTTAACTATTCATTAAATTAAATAATAATAAATGTCCTAATCTAAAAAAAGTGGACCTAAAGGATAATATTTTATTCCTAAGGTTGTTTTTGGTCGAGATACACTTGTCAAATTGAATTAGGACACGTGTTAGGGTAATATTTATATAATTTTTACCCTTAATTACACTATTTACTTTTAACCGTGGTAAATAAATGTAAAATGTTACTATTCACCAAAAATTATTTTCATCACATTGAACCACATTTTACACCTTGATATTTACCGTGTCTCTTGGATTTTTTAAATTCAGCTCACAGAAGCTGTAAAATCATGTTTTATGTGAATTTGCAAAAGCTCGTAGGAGGTGGGTAAAATACAGTGAAAAGTTCAATAAAATTTTTACATATCTAAAATTATTATAAAATGACTCCAATGAGTTAAATTGAAATTATATAGGTATTATGTATCTATTTTTACATTAAATAATTTAAATAAATTAAATATTTATTTATATAAAAATTGGGGTTTTAACTATAACTTAGTGTTTTTCACTATTCATTAAAAATTAAATGTTTTCAGAAAAATATCAAAAATTTACCCTAAGATAATTCTGATATTTCGAATTCAATTATAAAGACTATTTTACTAAATTCAAAACATAGAAGTTGAATTTATTAATTTATATTTAATTCCTGCTTCCAAATCAAAAAGCGTGTTTTTAAGATACAATAACTATCAAAAGATTGACACATGTTTATGTCCAGTTTAAATGTGATATTTTGTCCAATAACCAAAACTGGATTAAATTGTAAAAATATATTCTAAAAATAATTTAAAACCACTCAAATTCATAATTTATCAAAGTTAATTATTTCGATTAAAAATGTTCTTTTTAATTAAAATTTATTAACTTTCACTATTCATAAAAGTGTGAAAGTTATCAGAAAAGTACCAAAAATTCACCCTAAGATAATTTCAACATTCTGAATCCAAAAATGAAGTCCATTTGGAAAGATAAAATGTATAAAATTTCATAAATTTGGTATTACTATTCTTAACGGCCAGTTTGATTGGTTGTGGTGTGTGTTAGAACTCGAAGTTGTGTGCAACACACGCTACTGTATTATTCAAAGAGATTCGTATCGTGGAAGCATGGGGTGTTACAGTATCACACACTATAGATTAAATTAAATTTATTTGAATAAAAATATATTGTAAAATATTGTCATTCTACATTTTCTAAACCTGGGTTTAGAATTTTAATTTGTTTCTAATGATTAACTAATGTGATTTTAGTAATGTTTTTCCATATATAATTAAAGAGGCATGTTTATTGAATAAATTTAATATTTTAATTTGATTGAAATCAATTGATTCCAGATAATTTTTTAATTTAAAATTTTCAACCACATGTTAATGGAAATCTCTAAATAAAATGATGCTAGAAAATCATGTTTTTGATGAAAATAATAAACCATCATTTTAGTGGAATTATTCTTCCTTTATGTATTTTTACTTGGAATTTATTATTGAAATAATGTTCAAATAATTATTTTTTTTCATATCCAATTCATTAGGTTACCCATACATGTAACCTTTAATGAAAAATTTATTTACCCCATGATTGAAAATAGATATCTATATGACGAAGCTAAAATTTTCAAGATTAGAGAGTATGTTTTCATTTTAATGTTGTATCCCTTATTTTTAAGGCACATATTCCTTGTTGACTCTATTTATGTTTTTCCACAATATTTTTTTACTATCTATGAGAAATTATATGCAAAGTTAAGTGGTACTGGTATGGATTATTATTGATGAGATGTTGGTGAAAGCTCGTGTTTTGTGGAATATGTTTATTCCTATGATGAAAGGAAACATGATGATATGCATGGTGTAATTAGGTATGGAATAGGGATTTGTTGAATAAGTTAAACCTTGGTTTTCCCATTAATATTCTAAATGATTGTTTTCATTGTTGATAATTTATTAATTTAAAGGATATATGTAATATTTTCTTGTTATTGAATTACATTCCTCATTGTCTAAGGAATATATTTGTTCTTGGTTTATGCATCTCTTTTTTGGTATCTTTGGATGTTTCCTAGAGTACTTAAATTTATTGAATGGTAAGGATTAATAAATTTTATAAACCATGGGTTCGGTACATGAATGGAATACCAATGTTGATAATCTTGTGGAATAATGGAATGGTTGGATTATTTTTATAGGTCATATACATAACATGGAGGTTAATGAAATGTGAATGGAATAATTATTACTAATTCATAGTCAAATAATTAATATAAATTTAAATATTAAATGGAAATAATTAGTAAAATAAAATACTTTTTGAATGATTTTTTGCTTATAGGATATCCATATATTACAAGTGGTATCCGATTTCTAAAACATCATATCTTATTTTGATCCAAGTACTAGGTTATTGACCATAGTGTGAATATGAGCTATATTATGGTCTATATGTTCAGATATTTCAAGTGTTATCATAACAATTTTGGAATAGATATTGAAAACCAGTAGACTCTTGGAAGTTGTTTCCCCCAATATCATACATGGTGCAGAATGGATGTTTTTCTACCCCCTTCTTCCCCACACTCGTCTCCCGATAGTATTATTCTATTATGTTTGTTAGTTATATTTCATTGTATATTTTTGTATAGGGAATTAATGGATTTTGTTCATTTCAAACAAAAAAATCTGATTAGAGTATCATATGTGTTATTATTGGTATGATGTGTATGGGTCATGATTTATTGAGGTATAATACATATCATATGGTATGTGTTGGCTACCAGAAACTAATTTGTTACTATTTAAAGATGTTGAGTGGCATGATCAGATGATGTAACGATTGATTTTCATGTTATTTGATGATTTGATTCATGAGATTCATATTTGAAAACATTATCCATGGTTTGTTTAGAATGGATCAATTTTATTGAGATAAGGATAAGGACATTTAATGTCGGGACAAATTGGAAAACCAATGGGGAATGGACAACGTGGTACCCTCTTCTAAAATTATATTATAACTTCACTTGTATTAAAAACATTATAAGAGATAGTCATTATGAGGTTAGGAACACCACATAACATTATGTTTATTGGTTACATTTAAATTTTTATTGGATATCACACTGAGAGTACATATTATCCTCACCCTAGCCATAAAAAAATGTTTTTCATAGTTTCTTAGGGATTCTACATGAGGGTTTGGTTATTAATAGTTTTTTAGGAATTCATTTTTATTTACAAGGATTTTTTGGGAACTTATTGATTTTTTTACATATTTTTAGTTGTATGGAATTACTTTAATATATCAAGGATATTTAATATTTATCATGAGTAGGAGATAAATATTGGTTTATATATTATCTATATCATTTCTCATATATCAATGCTTAATTCCTACCATATTTGTGTATGTTATACTCGTTGTTCTAGTATCATTCTTTTGAAGATTTAGACATGGTATTCAGGATTATTTTATCTGTTATATCATTTTTGACACATGAGGGGTGTCGTTGGTTATGGGGGGTCATGGGATATTAGATTCAATGGTTCATCTTGAGGAATATTACAGTGTAATTTTGTTGCAACATATAGTGACCCTATCCTTTTACTAATATTATTACATGATATTAATAATAATTAACCATCAAATAAAAAACCAAGGAATATATTATCTTATGTCCTTGGATGATTAGGTACATAAAATATAAAATATTAAAATAGAATAATTTTGTTTTATATAAATCATCTATGATGATATATTTACTTCTTTTGAGTTCCTACATCAACATAATAAATTTTTGGGAATACATAGGCAAAATAGTTTTGATAAAACACATGAAATGAATTCTTGAGGAAAATATCCTTTCTTCTTCAAAATCATTTTATTTTCACTAATTTCCATGAAATTTTAAATAAAAATGATCTTTTAGAAAATAATCTGGAAATAATGTATAGGATGTTCATGAAAATATGTCTTTATGAAACCGTAAAAATCCATTCATGCCGCATAAGTTTAAAAAACATGCTACTTGTACTTTTGCTTGAAAAGTCAAAAAGTTCCTCGTATGGTAATCAAAAGAACGATTCCTCCCATAACATGTGGTAAAAAAGGGTAAAAATGTCATTAAAGATAATTGGAAGAATATTAAACATTTTATGGAAACATTTTTAGAAATCATGGACATGGATTATAAACATAACCCTAGTAAATACTTATGAATAAACAATATCACATAAGAACGAGATTGGAATAATTATCCCTCACCTTAGGTACGTCTACTTCCTTATGTGTATGAACCTCCTATATAATGTTTTAAATAATTTAATTGACTTATTAATGAATCATAGTAATTAATATGATATCATATATGATTCACTTATGACTTTATATTACCCATTCATTTGTCAATTCCATGTTGAAGGATCATTTTGGGTAAAATCATTTCATTTACCATACGTGTTTGGACTTGTTGTTCTTGATTTTATTACTTATAACCTGATTTTCATAATTCCAAAATGTAAAAAATTAATTATATATATAATATACATTCATAATATAAATATATATGATATATCGATAAATGGAATGAAATACACCATTCATGGAGACGGTAGGTCGTACGTACGCATAAACACTGCTCTCGTTTCTATATTGAATTGGATAGAATTAATTAAATGAAAAATATATGTACATAAACCAAGTATCATTATTATTTCATATCATTCATTATTATTTAATATATATATATTATAAACATTCTAGGATGGTTAACAAGGTGAATGAATCTCGTTGCATCGGGGAGATGGTAATCTGTACGTATGCATGAGTGATGATACTGTTCCCATAATTTTTAAATGGTATTGGAGTGGAGTATATAATATATAATAATTATAACCATGTTATAATAATCATATATATTTTTTATTTCCACTATTATATCCATCCAAGTATGGTGGTGGTGGGAATACTGATTACACCACTGCGTGGAGACTGTAAGTCATACATACGAACATGCAGTGATTTCATTTTTTCATCGGATGAATATAAGGTGAAATAGGGTTGTTTTATATTTCTAATTACATATCATTATATCAGTGATACAGATGTTTTTACTTAATAATGAAACAACTAATGAAGATGATGAAATAAATTTGAAAGAATTGGTAAGGATATTACCTTTTCGTTAACGCACCTCTTCTAAACCTCCTCTTAGGGCACTAATGTTTTTATTTTAAGAATAAAAGGACCTCTAGTATGTTTTTATGTATGTGGATAAGAGAAATGTACAGGTTTTGTCCGAGCATGAATGCTCAAAATGTTGTGAAGAGGAGAGGGAGGAGGTGCACTTTTTGTAAGAGAGGAGAGGGGTACATTTGGAAACCTCTAAAATATTAATTTATAATAAAACCAAAATCCACATAAAAACATCAAAAAGGGACTAAAATTAGGATATTATGTAATATAGGGTTTTAATCCCATCAACCAATCAATTTTAGACAAGTTTTTATTTTATTTTAAATCTTATCATTTTGATTTATCCTTATTCAATCTTTTTATTTTTATTTGCGGTAATAATATTCTAATTTCTTAATTTTAATAAATACTTACTTATGTGTTGTGAATTTTTAAAATTTAGACACATTATTACACTTTATACCATATAATATTTAATTTTTAATTTTCTAATTTTTTTGTGATTTTTAAACAATTATAAAATAGGATGTTTTTATAAAATATCAATATTGTCAATTTTGACACTATTCAATTATATGAATTTTAATAAAATCCCGACAAAAGATATATTATAACCAAAATATTTAAAAGATTACTAACATGTCATATTCATCTAAAAAAATCATGGAGCACATTAATTAGTTCATATACTATTTATTTTAATATTTTCAATACCATTTACTTGATATTTATCTTAATACAATAATTATTAAAATAGTATTGCATAATTAAATAATATACTTATTTTTTTAATAAAAATTATATATAAAATACCATTATGAATATAAATCTAATATATTGCATAATAATTATTTTACATGAATTTATCATCTTAGATTCACAACATTTAAATTTTTATATTTATTAATGTATGAAGATGAAAACTTTGACATCATTTAAAATAAAATAATATAAGTGTCATGATCACTTATTTAAGGATCCAAATGGTCAATAATTAAAAAATTGGATGATTATGTTTTACATGTATATGATGAATAAGTTTTGGTCTGGTTTGTTTTCCTTTTATTGGAATTATTAGTTTAATAAAAATTAAATTTTTTATTTTTATCACTAAATAAATAATTTTAGAATCATTAATGTATCAGTTTTAAAGGTAAATAAATATTTCTTAAAAATTAAAATTAAATTACCATAAAAAATAAAAACATTATAGCTTTCAATTGAGTATTTATAATCAAATTTATATTGGGTATAACCATATATTAAAAATAATCTAATTATTAAAGTTTGAGTGAGACATATTTCATTTTCCTTTAAATAAAATAAATAAAAGGTCTTAATCACATACATGTGGGTTTCAATAGATACCATTTTTACCCAAATATATTTTAGTACTAAATATAATCATCAAATTATATTAAGTCAATCATTAGGGTAATTTTATAATATTATATTTACCCTTAATTACCTGATTTACCTTTAACTATAGTAAATAAAATTTACTGTAGTTATTATTGATAATTCCCAGAAATATAAGTAGCCTATTAACATAATTTAGAATTACTGATTCAAAATATTGAATTCATTTTTCCTAATTCAAGACATAGATGTTTCAGAAATTAATTTAAAATTAATCCCATTGACGAAAAAATGGGTTTTTGTTAAACAAATTGAAAAAGATTGAAATGATTTTAGCTATGAATTCAATGTAAAATTAATGAAAATGAAATACATTATATTAAATGGTAAAACTATATTATATTTATAATTTAAAACCAAGAAATTTTTTAATTTAACCATACAAATTATCTTGATGAAGAAAAGTTGTTTTTAAATAAAATTTTACATATTTTTACTATTCATCAAAATAAAAAATTTATTCGAAAAATATAAAAAATTTATCCAAAGTAATTTTTTATATCCTGATTCCAAATAAGAATTTTTTTTTAAAATTGAACTTATAAAAATGTCAAAAAATATATTTAATGTGGGTGTGCCTTCAAAAGCTGGAAAAACTGCATTTTTTAAAAAATATTAATTTTACCCGAAAATTTTATTTTGTTCTCATAATATGTTCTAGAATATGTGTAAGATGGATACTATTGTTATAAAATTCAAAATGTGGTCAATAGTATTCATAATGTGTAGTTCATAATAATATTATAATAATATATTATTGTTTAGTGATACTCGGTATTGCATACAACACACGTTATTGAGGAAGGTTGCTTTTGCGTGCAACACAAGACAAGAATATTATTTGTGTATAATAAAAGATAATATGGTGTTGCTTATAGAGAAAGATAATTTTTGTGTAGCGTACAACACATGATATCAATGAAATTAAAAATAATATTTCACATAAAATTTCAGAATGTTACATTCACCTTCACCTGTTGACAGATGGAACACTTCATTACAAAAATGGAAATATCTCACTTCATACCTGGACACCAATACTAATTCTTTAGATCACGATATATCTTGGTGACACCAGGATGAACTACCTAAAGTGAGGAATGAAAGTCTTACATCACCTCCTCACGTATGTCTAATGGCATCCATACACACCCTAGGAAACACAAGATCTCATCATCGCCTATGAACCGTCCCAGAATAGGGTCCTCTGATGACCCGGTCTCCCATTGGACTAGGCCTTCTGAATCTGATAGATGCCTCATTCTCACTCAATCAAGATTTGTTGAGGTAACAACCACAAAAGAAAGAAAAGTATGTCCCTGTAATTCATGCACCTCCAAATGCATCTCAAAAAACTGAGCTATAAGCTGTCACTCAGTGATGGCCTCCTGAACTGCATCTATTTGATCCCTCATGTTCAACACATCGACCACTATGTTTCCTTTCCCAAGAGTATAGGAAATCTCAACGTCAAAATACTGAATGTACTCAACCCACCTTTGCTGTCTCAAATTCAGATCACGTTGAGTGAAGATGTACTTATGACTCTTGTGTTTGGTGAAAACCACAAAATTATCTCCTAGAAGATAATGTCTCTAACAGAACAAGGTATGAAAAATTACATTCAAATCGAGATCTTGTGTTGGCTAATTCCTCTCATGTGGCCTCAAATACCTAGACTCGTATGCAACGACTCCTTCTCCCTACATAAGCACAGCTCCCATACCGATACCTAACGAATCATAGTATATAGTATATCTCTCACCTGGCTCTGGAATGACTAGTATCAGTGCTGAAGTCAACCACTCTATTAGCTTCTGAAAGGCTAACTCACAATAACTTGACCGCAAGAACATCGCACCCTTCTTAGTTAGACTTGTTAGTGGTGCTTCTAAGTGTGAAAAGTAATGTATGAAGCCACTGTAGTATCCATCCAGCCCTACAAAACATTGTACCTCAAAGGCATTCTTTGAATTCTCCCAGGAAACTAATTCTCTCACATTATTTGGGTCTATTGATACTCTTGTCTTTGAGATAACATGACCCAAGAAGTGAATTTTGCCAATCCAAAAGTGGCATTTTAAGAGATTAGCATATAACTGATCCTCTCTCAGTGTACTCAAAATGATCTCACGATTTGAGGCATGGTTGTTTCGAGTGTGAGAGTACACCAAGATATTTTCCACAAATACCACCATGAAAGATTCCATGTATGGATTCTAAAACTTGTTCATAAGTCCCATGAAAACTAAAGGCATGTTTGTGAGACCTAACGGCATAAAAACTTACTCATATTTACCATTCCTACTGTGGAATGCTATGAGAGGTATATCTAATGGTCTAACATGAAACTGATGATAATCAGATCTCAATTCAAACATCGAGAACACATGGGCTCCTTGAAGCTAATCAAAGAGATCATCAATCCTTAGCAAGGGATATCAGTTATTGACCGTCAACTAGTTCAGCTCCTGACAATCCACACAAATACTAAGGGTACCGTCTTCCTTCTTCGCATATAAAACATGCAAACCCCAAGGAGAAGTACTAGGTTAGATGAATACATTTTTCTAAAACTCCTCCAAATACTTCTTGATCTACTGCATCTCTGGTGTAGCCATCCTATAATGAGAAATGGACACTGGTGCCTCTCCTGGAAAAAGCTCAGTAGAAAATTATACCTCACACTCTAGAGGAAAACCATAAAAGTCTTCTTGAATGACCCATCTTAAACGATCCACTACTAGAGGAAATTACTAATGTGATGTCCATTGGTCATCCAGATATAGACTATTAATCTGGGCTATAACTCCTCCCAACCCAAGATGATCGGGTCACTTTCTACACACCTGTACATCCCACTCACCCTTATGAAGAAAAGATCCTCCCTCTGGTGATGGGAAACTCACCCTACGGAGATAGCAATCAAGGAATGCTTGTAAGGGAACTGACTAATCCATTCTTATAATGACATCATAGCCCTATATCTCTAAGACATAGAGGTACCATAAAAAGAGACACCCACCAACTTCTAGGTTCCACTCCTTGCCCTAACGTACCCTCATCGTTCTAGCCCCCAACGGATTGTCTAGTGTCAAGAAATCAGCAGAAGAAAAGTTATAGTTCCCAAGGATCTCCACAACCGCAATAGATATAAATCTATGGGAATCCTCTTTATCGAAAAGTGTCTAAGCTAAAATTGAGGCTACTAAGATAGTACCTAGAACTGTATAATGTCTAGGATCCTACTCCAACTTGCTCTGCTCCACTATGAATGTCTGGCCCGCTACGTGGCCCTATGAACCTACCAGACCATGTTGAGATGAACCGCCCCGATCTAGTCGGAAACCAGGTGACAGGATACAATGGTGACGACCTCTACCCTGAATAAATGTTTGTAATAACTACAGTTCCCATACTAGTGAAAAATTGGTGGTGATTATCCGAGATGAGGAGTCATAGAAGAACAGCTATCCCCATCTTCTGGTGAAAAGAACTTATAGAAACGCTGAAGATGACCCATCTTTCTGCAATATCGGCACTCTTCCGAGTCCCTCGGGAAATGTGGACTCATATTACTACACTTTCCACACTGGTAGCATAGCACCTGGCTACCTGAATATGCATCTCACCTACCCTGATACCCTTGTGAAATATCCATGGGGTTCATCCTTCTATAAATTTGCGGAGCACTAACCCTGGACGATGAACCGCCCTGGCTCACAGCTCAAGAATACATAAAATTGTGCTCAGGGGTCAGTGCCTGGTTGACTATAGAAGAGATAGAAGTCAACCTGAAGATATTCACCTGAGATCGGATGTCATACTTCATACCATCCTCGAAATTACTTGCCAGGAACAACTCATATCCTCCTGGAATAGGCATGAAATGTTATAGCTCTGTGAAATGAGAGGAAAACATCATAACAGAAAGAGTACCCTACTCCAGACTCATAAACTCTCAGGCCCAATTATTCCTCAAAGTCTCTAGGTAGAAGTAATCATAGAATATTTGTCGAAACTCATCCCAGGACATAATTTGTTGGCGTCCCTCCAGTGAGATCACATCCCACCACCTCTTGGCAGAGTCCCGAATAATGTAGGTAGCGAGATTCACCCAACACTCTGGAGATATCTCAAGATGCTCTAATATCATCATCATGTCTTCTATCCACGACTCTATAGTCTGATGTCCTCATTATCCCGTGAAAGTGGGAGGATGCTACTACTGAAAACCCCACATCAATTCTACCATTGAAGGGGAAGGAGGCGGGGCTCCCTCGAAGTTATGCATAATACTTAGAAATCCCTCCTTGAACTCTACATTGGCACCTATGTCAGGTATAACTACTGGTTCGAAGACTAGCACAGCTGGAGGATGTGTTGGTTGTCCCTAATCAGCCATGTCCGGGGTCTGATCGTCACCTTGCAACTAGCATTCAACTGGAGGACGTCTCGGTTCCATGACTCTGCAAGGTCAAGCGCACACCATAGATTAAGATCATTAAGGACTAAAAACATGAAGCATAATAAGTGAACAAGAGAATGAAAACATTCATGTTTTTCAAAACATGACTACACGGTATGTATAATATCTACATGGAGTGATCCCTTAATTCTTTCAAATGGGAGTGTACTTCTGCTTAAAATGGCCGTGTAATACCAATAAAACAGGGTGTGTTGTCCTTACACACATCGTGTACTTGAATTTTCCTCTCCTTTCTGAGCCCTTCTATATGGCTAAGCCAGACGACTCTCCTTAAAACAAGGTTACACGGCGTGTTTGTTATAGACACATTGTGTACTAGATGAGCATTACAAACACATGTTGTTCGTGACACGGATGGATACATGGCTAACACTACATGAAGAGTTCCATATGGACAAGAAGTGTACTTTTTAGGTTTCAATAGCCCTTGTTGTTACTGACATGGATGGATACCCCCTGACACAAGACAATGTGTTCTATATAGACAAGACATGTACTAGAAAATGTATCCCGAACCCATGTTGTTAGTTACACGGTCAGATTACATGATTACACTACACGATGTATTCAGAACTGACATGGTGTGTATCACCTAAGGTTTCTTCATCCATGTTGTTAGTCACATGGGAAGAAACAAGGTCAACAATATACGATTTGTACAACCGGTATTGGGCGTGTACAACTGGTACACGGTGTGTTCTCACAAGAACATCTCTATCCCGTTTCTCTACACAGACATCCTATGACATGGTTAGACACTAAATGGTGTATTTATAAGGTACATGGATTGTACATAAGAAAAACAGTTTATTCCTTAATAGAAGATCACACTGTGTCTAGTCAAAACTATACGGCCTGTATTCTTGGTGTTTTTGGATAGTAATCCTTAAAAACTACTGTAAACTGTAGAAAAACACTCAAAAAAACACCAAAGTGCCAAATTACGATCTGCGAATGCCCATAATCCCTGCGAATCAAAGCTTGGAATCTTATACATGTTATAAAAAGAAAATCCGATTAATGATCCCCCAAATTATGGTCCCTGAGGGACCATAACACCTCAAGAAACAATGTTTGGCATTCATTCAAGCAAAACCTTACACAATCAATACCCTGTCAAATATTAGGTATTTGTATCATGGAAACCATCACAACAACTTGCATATCTAGCACAACACCTATCACTACATCATACAATTACAAATGAACCCTATATGGCATGGGAATAATGCATGACACGTGAACCCTAGCAAGTCCATATATGATGCATGAGATGAAATACCCTCATCTCATCAGGTTGCAACAGAAATAGAACCACAATAACATCAACAATAACATCACAAATCAGGTAAATCAATCAAGGAGAAATCAAATAAATTGAAACAATTTCAAAACCAAAAAAAAATTGTAATTAAATGAGGTAGGTTAGCTTTTCCATGTACACGGGTTAGCTACTCCCAGGCACAACTTATTACCAAGTACCAATTCTTTCATATAACTTGATATAGGATCCAAACAATATGTCAAGTATAAATGAATCTGTTTTATTCCACTTTGTAATGTCCCAATTCTAGAATCCACCCAGAGGCACCCTGTACCAAGTTGGTCTCATTACCTCAAGTAAATTTCTCCTAATGCTAGAGGATTCCGACTAGCAGTGAGGTTCATGGGTGTGATGGTGGGTAAACTATGCCTTCATTGGAAGAGTAACACAACAGAAGAGAAAAATAGATATGAATAACTAAAGCAGTAAAAATCCAAACCAATGTAAAGAGCAGAAGTATGAAGAAATAAATAGCTGGAGTCTACATATATAAAAATGATGCATGGAACATATATCTAGGGAAACATCCAAACACCTCACAATTCTAGAATACAGAACAATACTAATCCAATGTAAAAAAAAATTAAACAGCTCCTCAGCATCGCAATCCTCAGCTTGGTAACATGCTCTATAGCTCCACAATAATCAAGTACATGAAGTAGAAGGGTGCTTGACCATATCTATACCTACAAGAAATATAATTTTTTAGGCCTAATAGCCTAACCAAAACAGGGTGCGAGACCAAATACAAGTACATAATCACAACAAGATCTGTGCCTAATAGTCATTGAATATATGGTAGGTAATAATCAAAATATAGCAATTAACAAGGATGTACTATGTAGTAACCAGTCATCCAGTTCAATGCAATCAGTTCTATACAACAACAACAACAAAAGAATGTTACCCTCTGGGTAGTTATCTCATTCTTACCCCTCTGGTTCATTCAAAAAATGATACTAAAAATACATTCTGAGAAATTTCTCTCAGTAAATTACCCTTAAAGTCCCAAGTGTTTAAAAAAAATACTATCTAAGGAAGATCACACAGTCAATTGACTTTATAGTCTATGGTATTCAAGGAATCTATGAGGAATCTCAAACGTTCAATTCCCCTTATAGCTCGAAGGTCAAAAGGCTCTCTAACAAAGCTCACACGTTAATTCCCCTTATAGTCTAAGGATAGGAAGGTCTCTCTGAGGAAGAACACATGGTAAATTTCCATCATAGACCTATGTGGTCAACATCTCTCTGATGAATCTCTCTCAATCAATCCCTTTATATTATAAAGATATCGAATACTCTCTAAGGAAGCTCACTCGGTCAATCCTCATATAGTCTAATGTCCTCAAAAATTCTCTGAGGAAGCTCACTCAGTCAATCCCCCTTATAGTCTCCTACACCAGGTTCTCACGACCCGGTTTAAATCAACGAGCATAGTAATGTAATATGGCCAATGTAAACCTCAATTACTACTTGGAGAAATAGTCTAAAGCATCACAAGAATTTCAGAAAAATTAATCAATCCATCCTATAGTACTAGGAAAGGGAAACATGAAGGAATCCTAATGGCTAAATAGGAAAAAATTTCCATAAACATAACATGCATGGGAAAACACATCCAAGGAATAGAAAACAACCCAATTCACATCCAATTAGCCTCTATTTGAACAAACCAGCATAGCAGGAAATTAACAGGGATAAAACGGTAAATGCACAATACCCCATTCAATGGTATTGGAAAAAATTTCACATAACACTCAATGAATTTCAATGGAAAGGCACAAACCACCAACCTCAGTGTTGTGAGATCTATGTGCTCTGGCTTCTTCCCTTGGATCGACCTAGAATATGGTAGATCTAAATTTTTTTTGAGATGTTATACCCACAATATCTCACAGGAGAAGAGAAATCAGGGATATTGCTTTATGAGAAGTGATAACTCACCGATGGGATTCAAATGCAACCGAAGATGTTCAATTCATAGGAAGGATGATCCATCAAGGGATCATTGAAGATCTATAGTTGTACAATGCTCTCGGAAAAAGAAGTCCAAGAAGAATATGTTTCTATTGATAAGACATGGACTCAGTCTATTTAATGAAAAAACAAATTACACGACGTGTACTCTCCTTTTCTTTACTTCTGTTTAATCGGCCTCCAGGTCACCCCCATGGTCGTGTGCAAGGCTGCTACATTGCCAGAACATGGATACATTTGGTAACAGAGTACCTGATGTGTACTCCTAATGTACACGGTGTGTACTTTAGAATTTTCAAGAAATTCCACTTTTTATCAAAACGACATGAAAAGGAATAGATACCTAAAAAAGATGGTCTTAGTTATTACAGACTTCCCCCTTAAATAAATTCATTCATAAATTTCCCTAATAAGGCAACATAGAAGAAGAAACCCTGAAGAGCTCTAGCCACTGTGCTCATCCATCAGCCTCCCTCTCCCTAGTCTCGTCCCGTACTCACCCTTGCTGCCATAGAACATGTACCATAGGAACAAACCATCCATGGAGAACCTTCTTACTTCGATCAATGATCAATATAGGATTCTCCTCAAATGATGCATGAACTTTCAACTCATCCTCCTCGGGTTGAAAGAAATGAGTTGGGATTGAGATGTGTCGTCGATGCTGAGAAACATGGATGATGTCGCGCATAGCCCAGTACAGCTGAGGCAACTGCAACCGATAAGCAACTGACCCAAATCTCTCCAAAACCTCACATGGCTTGATGTACCTTGGTGAATTCTTACCCTGTATTTTAATCCTCTTGTTCCCCAACCATGGTGTGACACACAAGAAAACCTGATATCCAACCACGATCTCCATAGGTCATCTCCGCTGATAAGCATAAGACTTATGCCTAGACTGTGTAGTATCCATCCTCTTCCATATCAACATTATCAACTCTGTGGTCTCTTGAACAAGATGAGGTCCAATAATAGCCACCTCTCCTACCTCTAGCCAACATAAGGTTGATCGACATATCCTACCATACAATGTCTCATAAGGTTCTATCTGAATAGTTGCTTGAAAACAATTATTATATGAAAACATTACAAGAGGTATATGATTCTCCCAAGATCATCAAAAATAAAAGATGCATTCACAAAGCATGTCCTCATGCACCTGAATCAAACACTCGGACTAGACATCTAACTTTTCATGGTATGTTGTACTCAAACATACATGTGTACCCAAAGCTTTTGGAAGCCCCTGCCAGACCCGAGAAGTAAAAAGGGAATCCTTGTCTGAAACAATGGAGTGTGGAACTCCATGTAAACATATGTTCTTGAAGATGTAAAACCGTCCCTCCTCATCAACACTGATGATCTCCTTGATCAGAAAGAAGTGACTAAGCTTCATGAGTCTGTCAATGACAACCCAAACAGCATCATTCCCTCGAGGTGACCTCAGTAAACCTGTCACAAAATCCATCACGATATTGATTCACTTCGACTTAAGAAAGGAAAACTACTACAAAAGACCTATTGATCGCTGATACTCTACCTTCACCTATGAAAGATGGAACAATTCATGAAAAAACCAGCAATATCTCTCTTCATAAGTGGCCACCAATACTGATAGTGTAGATCATGATACATCTTGGTGACAGTAGGATGAACTGCCCAAACTAAGGAATGAAAGTCTCTCACGAGCTCCTCAAGTATATCTGCTGGAACCCACACATACCCTTAGAAACACAAGATCTTATCCTCTTCTATGGGTCATCCTAGTATAGTATCCTCTTTAGCCACAATCTCTCATAGGACTAGGCCTTCTAAATCTGATATTTTCCTCTTTCACACTTGATCAAGAAGAGTAGAGTTTACAACCATAGAAGAAAGAAAAGCATTTCCCTATCTGTCGTGCACCTCCAAATGCTTCACATAGATCATACCAATAATCTACCACTCACTATTATCATCCTTAAATAATTTTTACTTGAGTCCTCTAATCAACAATTCATCCACTTCATTGAATTTCCCAGGTTTTTAGGCAATATCAAAGTCAAAGGACTGAAGGTACTCAACCCCACTTCATTGACTCAAATTCAGATAATGATGAGTGAAGACATATGTGAGACTCTTGATGTTAGTTAAAACCACAAAATGATATCCCAGAATATAATGTCTCTAATGAATCAAGGCATGGAAAACTGAATCCAACTAGAGATCGTGTGTTGGGTAATTCCTCTCATGTGGCCTCAACTGTCGAGACTCGTACGCAATGAATTCTTCTCCCTGCATAATAAAATCTCAATGAATGATACCTGAAGCATCATAGTATATATTAAATCCCTTTCCTAGATCTGGAAAGAATCGTATTGGGGATGATGTCAACCTCCCTTTCACCACTTGAAAGGATGACCCATAAGAATCTTACCACAAGAACATCACATCCTTCTTATGTCAGAACCTTTAGTGGTGCTACTAAGCATGAAAAGTTATGTATGAAGCATCTGTAGAATATAGATAGCCCTATAAAACTCCATATCTAAATGATGCTTTTTGGATGCTCCTGGGAAACTACTGCTCTCACTTTCTCTAGGATTACTGATTCTCCTATCCGTAAGATATCATGCCCCAAGAAGTGAATCTTGTGCATCCAAAAGTGGCATTTTGAGATCATAACATATAAACGATGCTCTCACAGTGTACACAAAACGATCTAAATATGCGAGGCATGGTTGTTTCGAGTGTGAGAGTACACCACGATATCATCCACAAAGACCACCATGATAGAATCCAAGTGTAGATAGAACACTCGGATCATCAGTGCCATGAAAACAACAGGCTCCTTTGTGAGACTGAACTGCATAACCACATACTCGTATAGACCATACCTACTCTCTAAGGCAATGAGATTTATATCTAATGGTCTAGAATGAAACTAGTGATAACCTTATCTCAAGTCAATCTTCTAGAACACCTGGGATCCTCGAATTATATCAAAGAGATCATCAATTTTCTTCAATGAATATCGGTTCTTGACTGGGAAATGGTTCATCTTCTGATAATCCACACAAATCCTGAGGGTATTGTCTGCATTATTCGCAAAAAAGACATTAGAACCACAAGGAGATGTACTGGGTCAGATAAAACCCTTTGCTTACAACACCTCTAACTGCTTCTTGAGCTCCTGAAACTCTAGTGTAGTCTTCATATAAAGAGTAATGGAAACCGGTGTCCCTCCTGGAACAAGATCAATAAAAAATTATACCACATGCTCTAGAGGAAAGACAAAAAAAACTTCTGGAAAGAAATATATGAAATAATCCAAAACTAGAGGAAAGTCCAACAATGAAGTCTCCTGTTCATCTAGATATAGACTAGCAATCTGGGATGTAACTCCTCCCAACCCATGATGATTGGGTCCTGCTCTGCTATCCTGTACATCCCACTCTCCCATATGATGAAAAGATCTACCCTCTGGTGATTTGTAACTCACCCTACGGTGATAACTATCTATGGCTTCCTATAAGGGAACTAACTAGTTCATTCTGATAATGAAATCATATCCCTTCGACTCTAATGTATCGAGGTCCCATGAAATGTGACACCAACTAACCTCTTGGAGGAACTCCTTGCACTGACGTACACTCATTGTTCTACTCCCCAATGGAGTGTCTAGTTTCTAGATATCAGTAGAAGAAACGATGTAGAGCATAAGTCTCTCCACAACCACAACAAATGTAATGCTATGGGAAGCCCCTGTATCAAAAAGGGAAGATGCTAAAACTGAGGCAACTAAAATCATACCTTAAACATTAGAAGGTCCATGATCCTTCTCCTTCTGGGTATGCTCTACTGCAAATGTATGGACCACTCCTTAGCCCATTGACCCTACCTGACCAATCTGAGTAGATCCTCCCTAATGTCACTAGAAACCAGGCGACTGGATACCATGGCCACGACATCCACCTCAACCGGAACAAATGGATGGACTCTAGTTCCCATACTAGTGAGAAACTGGTGGTGATGCTCCTAGATGACTAGTCATAGAAGAACACATATCAACAGCTGTTGGTGAAAATAACTGAAAGAAATGATGATGATCACCCATTTTTCCGCAAGATCAACACTCTTCCGGGTCCCTCAAGCAATGTGGCCTCATATTCCCACTCATTGCGCACTGGTAGCATACCACCTGGAAACCAGATGATGCATATCACCTAATCTGATATCCACATGAAATCTCCATGTGGTCCTTCTTGCTATCAACTAGAGGAGCTCTATACCTGGATGGGGAACTGCCCTGGCTCACAGCTCCAGAATCCCTCAGATTGCGCTATGTGATCAGCTACTGGTTGACTATATAAGAGATATAAGTAAACTTGAAGATATTCACCATAGATCAGATGTCATTAATTAGATCATCATCGAACATCTTTTCCAAGAACAACTCATCACCTCCTGGAATAGTCGTGAAATGTTGTAGCTCTGTGAAGAGAGAGGAAAACTCCTTAAAAGAAAGAGTACGCTACTGCAGACTAATAAAAATCATGGTCTTGACCATCCCTCAATGTCTCTAGGTAGAATTAATCATATAATATGTGCTGAAACTCATCCTAGGTCATAATATGCTGGTGTCTCGCTTGTGATATCACATCCCACCACCTATTGGAGGAGTCTCGAAGCATGTATGTAGCGAGATTTAACCTCAACTCTAGAGATATCTTCAAATTCTTAATGACTGTCTGCATGGATTCTATCCATTACTCTAGAGCCTGAGGTCATCCTTCCCCTGTGAAAGTTAAAGGACGCTGCTAGAGAAAAAAACCACGTCAATTCTTTCATCGACGAGGCAGGATCCGGTACTCCCAAGAAGGTCTACATCATCCTCAGAAATCACTCCTTGAACAGGGCATCAACACCTATGTCAGGTATAAATACTGGTGCCATGAATAGTACAATTGGAGGATCTACTGGCTATCCCTAATCATCCATGTTCGGTGTCTGATCATCACCATGATACTAGCATACAATTGGAGGAAATCTCAGTCCCATGACTCTGCATGGTTAAGTACACACCTTAGATTAATATCATCATGGTCCAAAAAATGAAAGCGTAAGAAGGGAATAAGATAAAGAAAACATTAATGTTTTACAAAAAAAGACTACATGGTGTTAACAATATCTACACGGTGTGTTCCATTAAGTCTTTCACATGGGCTTGTACTTCTGCCAAAACTGGTCATGTAGTACCCCAAACACATGGCCTGTTGTCCTTACACACGATGGGTACCTGAATTTTCTTCCCATGCTCGAGTCTTTCTACACGGATAAGCCGCATGGATATCCTTAAAATAAGGTTACGTGGCCTATTTGTTATAGACACAACGTGTACTAGAGGATCCTTACCAACTCGTTTTGTTCGTGACTGGATGGATACATATCTCACACTACACAGCGTGTTCTAGATGGACATGGCATGTACTGCGTAAGTTTCAACTGCCCGTGTTGTTAGTGACACGGCTGGATACTCAGCCGGCATTACATGGAGTGTTCTATACGGACACAACATGTACTAGAAAAGGTAACATGGACCCATGTTGTTAGTTTCATGGATGGATTCCATGATTACACTACACAATGTGTTCATAACTGACATGGTGTGTATCACTTAAGGTTTATTCGTCCATGTTTTTAGTCACACAGGTTAACACATGTTCAACCCTACATGGTGTGTACAATTGGTACAAGGTGTGTTCCCACAAAAACGTCCATATCCCATGTTTCTTCCCACATGTCCTTTGATACGGTTAGAGACTACACGTCATTTTCATAAGGTACACGGTGTGTACTTAAGAAAAACCGTTTCTTCCTGAATATAAGAACACACAGTGTGTAGTCAAAACTACAAGGCATGTATTATGGGTTTTTCCAGAAAGTAAGCCTCATAAACTACTCTAGAGCCAAGAAAACCACTGAAACAAACACCCATGTGAATAATTTTGATATGTGAGGGCTCATACTCCCCGCAAATCAAATCTTGGAATCTTATACATGTTATACCAAGCAAAATAGGTCAACAATCCACCAAATTACGGTCCATGAGGGCCCATAACACCTTAAGAACCAAAGTCTGGCATTCAGTCATGAAAATCCTTACACAAAAAATAACCTATCAAACGGTAGGTATTTTTATAATGGAGACTATTACAAAAACATGAATATCTAGAACAACTCCTATCACAACCACATGAAATTTCTAATGCACCCTATATGGCATGGAAAAAATGCATGACATGTGATATATTGAAAGTGACTATATTATGCATGAGATGGAATACCCTCATCTCATCAGGTTGAAACAGAAATAGAACCTCAATAACATCAAAAATAACAACACAAATCGCCTGAATCACTCAAGGTGAAATCAAATCAATTGTAACAATTGAAAAACCAAAAAAATTGCAATTAAATGAGGTAGGTTGGGTTTTCCCTGTACATGGGTTAGCTACTCCCAGGAATAGCTTATTACCACCTACCAATTCTATCTTATCCCTATCTATAAGCTCTAAATAGTATGTCATGAAGAAAGGAATCCATTTGATACCACTTTGTAATGTCGCGGTTTCGGAGGCCTCCCAGAGGCATCACATACGCGATTGGTCACATGGACTCAAGTGCATTTCCCCTAATGCCAGAGGCTACCAACTAGCAGCAACAACCTTGGGTGCGATACTGGGGAAAATATGCCCTATTTGGAAAAGTAACACAATTGAAAAGAAAAATAGATAACAATAACAGAAGTAGTAATAATCCATACAAAAGTAAACAATTGAAGTTTGATGAAATAAACTGATTCAGTGTACATATATAAAAATGATGCATGGAACATATGTCTAGAAAAATAGAAAAACAGAAAAAAAACTGCTGGAATACAGAAAATACTAAAATAAAGTACAAAAGAATACAGATAAACAACTCCTCAGCATTGTAAGCCTCAGCTTGGTCCCAAGCTCTCTAACAGCACAGCAATCATATACCTGATGTAGAAGGGTGCTTTCCCATATCTATACCTGCATCAATATAATCTTTTTGGGCCCAAAGCATATCCCAAACAAACAGTGAGAATAAATCCCACTATCCAATCCCCACAAGATCTTTTCCTAACAGTCAGTAATTATATGGCAGGTAATAAACCAAAGAAAGCAATAAAAAAGGAAGCACTATGCAGTAACCAGTCCTACATTTTGAATGAAAAAAGTTCCATACAATAACAAAAGCCA
The DNA here is from genome assembly GCA_963277665.1 of Viscum album. Classification (NCBI taxonomy): domain Eukaryota; kingdom Viridiplantae; phylum Streptophyta; class Magnoliopsida; order Santalales; family Viscaceae; genus Viscum; species Viscum album. The sequence goes on from OY728148.1 coordinate 913,764,937, forward strand.
AAGCAGGGAACCCTCTAGGTAGTTCTCTAAGCCTAACCCCTCTAGTTCTTTTAAATAAGATACTACAGAGACTCTCTGAGGAAGATGTCTCAGTCATTTCTCATTATAGTCCCATGTGTTTAAAAAAATTCCCTCTAAGTAAGATCACAAAGTTAATTCAAATTATAGTCAATGATAGCCATGGACTCTCTGACGATGCTCACACGATCAATTCCCCTTATAGCCCCAAGGTCAAAATACTCTCTAAGGAAGCACACACGTCAATTCCCCTTATAGTCTAAGGTTATGAAGGAATCTTTGAGGAAGTACACATGGTCAATTCCCCTCATAGCACCAAGTGGTCAAAGACACTCTGAGGAAGCTCTCTCAGTCAATCCTCGTATAGTCTAAATTTCTCAAATACTCTCTAAGGATGCTCACTCGGTCATTCTCCTTATAGTCTAATATGCCCAAAGACACTTTAAGGAAGCTCACTCGGTCAATCCCCCTTATATTCTCCTATACCAGGTTCTCACAGCCTTGTGTTAGTCCAAGAGAATTGTAATGTAATATGGCCATAGTAAACCTCAAAAAATACTTGGATAAACAGTCTATAGCATCACAAGCATGTCAGATAAAATAATCACTCCATTCTACAGTACTATGAATGGGAAACATCAAGGAAGCCTAACAGCTAAAAAAGACCAAAAGGCCATAAACATAACATGAATGGGAAACACATCCAAGGCATATCAAACAACACTATTCACATCCATTTAGCCTCTATTTACACATACAATCATAGAAGGAAATTAATAGGGGAATACAGTAAATTCACATTACCCCGTTCAAGGGTATTGGGGGAAATTGAACGTAATACACAAATACATTCAACGGAAAGGCACAAACCATCTACCTTGACATTGGGAGATCGATATAGTCTAGTGTGGGCCCTTATACCATCCTAGAACATGGAAGATCTAAAAAATTGTCTAAAATTTTCAACCCACGATATCTCACGAGAGAACACAAATCAGCAGATAGTGCTCTATGAGAAGAGAAAACTCACCAATGTGATACCAACACAACTGATGGTGTTCAATTAATATTATGGACACTCTCTCAGGGGATCATCAAATATCCATGGTTATATGATTCTCTTGGATGATTTAGTTGAAGAAGAATATGTTTTTATTGATAAGATGCAGCCCCATTCCCTTTAATAAAAAATAAAATACACGGCAAGTAATTTTTAAGTACATGGCGTGTACTCTCCTTTTCCATACACCTCTTTAAGCGGCCTCCAAGTCACACCACATGGTTGTGTGCATGGCTACTACACGCCCAATACATGGTTACCTATGGTAACTGAGTACACAATGTGTACTCATAAAGTACAAGGTGTGTACATAGAAAATTTCCAGAAATTAAACTTTTTGACAAAAACGACTAGAAAAGGAAATCATACCTGAACAAAAAGATCAAGGTTCATACACTTATAAAGGATAATGATGAAAATATTTATAGAGAAAAAGCGATAGATTTTTCCTCAAAAATATGGAAATAAAACGATTCAGTGGGGATGAAGTATTAAATGGATGAATTGGGAATATGTTTTTGTTTGTTGGTTTTTCAATTTCCACTTCTGTGTGTGTCCTCAATCATTCTTACTGATTTTCCACTATATTAAGGAGTTATGGAATATTTTCTATGGGCAATTAATCTGTATTGAGGGACTCTTTGTATTCCCTATATTTGGTTTCCCATGATATTATGACCATTAATATAATAGAATAAGGCGGTGAAAAGGTTATAAAAATTTTTTCACCTGATTTTCTATAACTGATTGTCAATTTTAATATTCATTTGGTTATAAATATTCGAGATATAATATCATTTTTAAAAGTATACATATTTGTGTACAATTGTTTAAGACTCACTTATTAGTTAATTTTGAGGCAACAAATGGATGATTTTAAATTCGTTATAAGATAAAAAAATGAATACCATCATATATAGAATCCTAAAAAATTAATTTCATAATTTATTTCAGCTTATAAAATCTTATGGTTGAAATACATAATAAAAATTAAACTGTTAAACTCATAACTAGGTCATTTTTTCAATTAATCTCAAAATACTTCAAAAACATAAAAATGTGACAATTTTCTATTAAATAACATAATGATGAATTTATAAACATTAAAATATTTAATAATATATTTTAAGAGGCCAGCTTCATCACTCCCCCGCAATTAACCATTTCACTCCCAGGATATCACCAATCTTTTTTTCATGAATGAGGACATTACCAAAAGGGAAAGTAACATTTATTAAAAGAAAATGAAATTAAAAAGTTTGAAGTGTAGATTTTTATAAAATTCATTTTTTCATAAATAAAGGAGTTCATCATGAACATCATCTTTCCAGGTCAACTCACTAGTCTTCACCCTTTTTTTGAAATTCTATCTACTAGGAAGTTCGCCTCAGATTATACATACATAATAATATAATTCATGGACACAAGAGACTCTGATAAACTAATCCACCTAGAAGTAAGATTCTAAGAAAAAAAATTTGTACCATCTCTGACTGGATACACCTTAATAGTTGAGTCACATTTAAGTAATATATGAAATTGTTCTATCTATTATGAAACCTCAATCATATTTTTGATCCTATTCTTTTTAGAATCTAATTATTTAGAGACTCTATAAATCCAATAATGACATCCCCTTTCATTGTATGTGTGGTATCTAAAAATTTAACTATACCTAGTAGGGCTTGGGTTACCTCTCAAATAACCGTCCATATTTCATTTGATCCAAACAAGAAAACGAGATAACCATACACCATGCATGGTAACACGGGGAAGATATTAATTACCTTTATCTCTAAATAATTTCACAAGAGTATATTCATAAATTAACTTTTAAAAAATATCTAATTGAGGGGATTTTTCTCCCTTTTATAGTTTCAAAATTACATGAAAGGTAATTTTAGAGACAAAATGGACTACCTTCATGAATGATCTTGTTGAAGATGCTCTAGATAACATGAATAACTTCTGGTAAATACATGAGAAATAGATTTTATAGATGTTGGGAAATATTTATATGCATGCAATTTTCAAGAAAATCAGATATAAGGGAGAATTGAGTGAATTGAACCTTGAACATGATGAATATAGTGTACTATAGTGTAGAATATATGTTTCAGATTAAAATCGGTGATTTATTTCATACGTATATTTATTTCATAGGAAAAATATTGTAGATAATGATTCCATGAAAATGTATAAATTCATTCATATCTAGTTTTGAGGGAAACAATATCCAAGATAGTGTGAACTAATATGGATGAATCCAGGGATTTTTGATATTTTTATCCCAGTTGTTGGTGTGTTCCTCAATTATTGTTTGGTTGAAGGCTTTTGAAGAAATCATACCATTTAAAACATGATCCCAGATAATAATTTCATCCCCACTAATGAATTTTTAATACAATAAAATATTTTTAATTTCATTACGAATATTTTTGAGAGAAACCAACATTTATAATTTAATTGATATATTAATCTCCAATGAAATATCACTCAACATAAAGTTGGATATAAGAAGTTAACAAGTCCAATTATCCATCCAAAACATATGAGTGGTGTTAGAGATGAAAATCCAATGGAAATAAATCATGATTATGGAGAAATATTTTTTTAAGGTATAATATGTGATGGATTTCATAAAATTTAAATTTCCAACTATGGGCTAATGAAGAAATAATACACTTAGAAATGAAGGAGCTTAAATGTTTTCATGGATAAGTCTTCAAATGAATATATCCGAAAAGGAATAGTTTAATTTTATTATTTTCTTTAATTCCTATCCCTCCATGCTCAATTTTTTGATAGCATTTATACCATGAAAAAATATAAATTCCTATTTGGATTATACATCCACTGCAAATGATATTTTTAAATGAGATGATGATTCTTTTTAATAGAGTAGTTTTCCAATTATATACCATTAAAGAAAAAATGATTTTTGAAACAGTAATGGCCTTAAAAAGACTAATTTGACCTACTATTGAATGAATTTTTCCCTTTCCATGAGGAGAGGTGGTTCTTGATTTATCTCACAATATATTAAAAGAAACCATTTTTTAGGTTTTCCCAAAAAACAAAGGAAATCAAATATTAATTATGTAATGAAACATACTCTAATCCCTATGTTATAAATGATTCTTACCCTCCCTACTTGTTGTAAGTATCATTTTACCAAAGTAATGGAGTAATTTTTCAAACTGATTTCCAAGCCTCAAGAATTTTCAATGTCAAGGAGTGAACATTTCATGTTTTGGAGGTTTATTTCTCCTACATTAATTAAAATAATGATGTGCTCTGTATATAATTGATTATTTGGGCTAGCAAGAACAGTACCATCACTGATGGGCATGATCTTATTCTCATACCCCATTATAATAAGAAGTCTTCTCAAGTAGTACATCACAATAGAGAAGAGAATGGGTAAAAGAGGGTCACATTTTCAAAAACCATGGGAACCAAAAAATACCCCATAAGAAATCCATTTATCAAAATTAAAACAATATTCACCAAGAAATAACTTATAAATTCCCAATAAAGGGTGTTAAAACCCGTTTTGACATCTAGTTTAATAGTAACATTGCCTACTATAGTGGTCTTACTGAGGATATTGAAACATTAAGAAGTTGTGATAAGAAAATGTTGTCTAGTTCTACCTTTAATGAAGCCAAATTGATTTTCGGAGAGAGTTTTTTTAGAAATACCAACAATACTATTTTCAAGAACTTTTCCAATAAATTTTTAAATCATGTAGATAAGGGAAAAAAGTATGTAGATGTGTATCTCATTTTCACTCTCAAATTTTAGGATAAGGGCCATGAATTGAACATTAATTCCTTGTGTAAGATCTCCACATTTGAAAAAATGGTTAGCCAATACAAAAACATCAATGTAAATAATATCCCTATAATTAAGAAAGAAGTAATTCATAAAACCTTCTAGACTTGGAGAGATCACATAATTAAGGGTAAAACTGGACTCTTCAGTCTTAATGGTTAGAGGAATTGAAGAGAGGGATGAGTTTTCCTATTGATTAAAATGTAATATGGTGATGTTATCCAATGAATAATTGGGAGTATATGTAGTATAAAATAACCACTATAGTAGGAAACATCATGTGCTGGAAAGTCATCTATCTTTTCAAATAAGTTTCAATTATCACATATTATAGCCAATGGTCAGTTAATTCTACCAAACCTTTTAGGTTATTAAAAAAAATTTCATTTCACCATCCATAATCAACTAGACATTAAATTTATCCCCCTACAATATTTTGTTAATTTATGTAAAACATTTAGGTCATGAGTGAACTTATATTACTATTCATGGCCAGCAAAAAAGTCATATCTCAGGTCCCTATATTAAATGGAATGAAGGGAGGAGTCACTATAGGATATATTATCATCATTTTTTTTAAATTAATTTTTAATACATAGTTCTATCTTTTTCATTACGATCTTGATCTTCAATGAACAAGAAAGGGAATCATTATTGAAGTAGTACAAGTACTATGATATTCATATAATATCTTTACAATTTTGATGTTTAGTCCAAGATGTTTATTAATATAAAGGACAAAAGGTGGATTATACAATTTATAGATAACAGATTCCAAAATAAGATGATGATCCTAGCTAAATTTATCAATTGTTGAGTAGGAGATATAGGACCATGCATTAAGGGTTGTATCATTAACAGAATCTCTATCTAACTAACTAACAATAATTGAATGTATGTGCTTCTATAAAATGTATATTTTGATCCCAAAAAAATGATTTCATTGATATTTCTATCCTTAATAAATGATTTGAATTCTTTGGTTGAATTAGAAGAGTTTCCCATTCCAGTCCTCCCATCAGGATTCATGATAGCATATAGTCACCCATAAGAGTCCATGGGTAGTTTATATTACTACTATTTTCTATGATTTATTTCAAAAGGACCCTTATTTTTTGGTATCCATTGATGTGATATAAGATAGAAGATCATAGATATTTTACCTCATGTAGATATTTGATTGGGACCTTCTTCTTAGAGGAGGCGATGGATGTAATTCCTTCCATCCCATAGTGAATAATGACCCAAAGTCTCTTAGTGTCCTTTGTAGAAAAATTAATTTCAATTTATGGATAAAAAAGTGTATTAAGCGATTTAATCCTCTTAGAAAAAATTATTTTGGTTTCAGATAGTCCCAAAATATTAAGCTTTTTCTTATTTTTAAATATCCAAAGGGCTGTAATTTTCATAGGGTTTGGGATTCCTTTAAATTCCAAAAGAGTATATTTATTTAAATTTGTGTTTAGGGCATTATCCCTAATATTTTTACCCTATATTTCATGTTTTTTGGTTCATTTTTTACATTAAATTTGATTTAAACCATACTTCTTGGTTTTATTATCCTATGTTGAAGAATGGATCTATTAGCTTAGAAAATCTATTTTAGTGTTTTGATTGGAAGGTTTATCATAATCCATGCCCAGAGAAATAGATTGAGTATTGTCCTCCTTGGTGTTGTCAGCCACTATAGAGACGTAGCTCTCTTGACTTCGGAATATATTTTTTGTGCATTAATTTCTTGTTTTATCAGCATACATAACAAGATAAACAACTTCAGTAATTGATTCATATATTATCTACTAATTGATATAAACTGGACTGTTGTTTTGAGGGTTCACCATAGCTGATAACATTGTGACAACAATTCTTCCACCAATAATAGGATCATATATTTAGATATATATAGTTCCAGAATGAAAAATAACTTCCTATACTGATACATATATATAGTTATCTAGTTTATGGGAGGTTACCTTGGCATCCGTTTTAGAAATTTTTTCATCAGAAGAGTGTCATTGATTGCAGGAGATATCAATCTCTAAGCCCAATTGTATCCGAGGATGATGCGAGAGGATAAAACCTATGTTATTTTTTTGGACTTTAGACACATCCCTATATAATAACATAATCATCTCCTTCCTAAAATTCATTAGAGGATATATATAATGGATTTAAATAATGTTTAAAATAAGAGATAACAATTTTCTCATTAGTACAGTCTAAGGAGGAAGCATGTTTTGAATTGATAATATTCAAAATTTTCTAAGAGATATCAAGGAAAATATTTTCATCTTTATCTAAACAATTGATGGGGAGTATAGAGACACCTCCTTATTCTACTTCATCAAAAAGATAATCCCTTTTAATTTTTTAACATATGTCTCATCAAAGTATCAAGATTGTTTTTATCCCATTTTCCATATTTATCCTTAATTAACGGCTCATTTTTATATAGGGAAATTAACTTCCATTTTTCATTCAATTGTCCACATTCTAGTAACCTAAACCATCTTTCAGTTTAAATTTATTTTTAATGTTCATATGTTTGAATGTATGGTTCCCAATAATCCTAAAACATTCCTAGAAAGAAGGAATAACTCATGTTATATTTTCACCTCAATCTTGAGGACATTGTTAATGAAAAAAATCGCATTAAAATATTTTATAACATTATCAACATGATAAAAAACAATAGCATACATTCCCATCTCACTTCTCTTAGTTTTTTATCAATTTTTAATATAAATTCAAATACAAGCAGAATGGATGTCCCAATATTTTGTATGCTAGAAGACCCAATTTTACCCATGAAGAATAATCCACATCTGACCTGTTGAATTATATTTATTGATGTGGTTGATAATGAAATTCTATTCCAGTATCCTTAGAGTATCAGGCTTTTGATGAATATTTCCAATTTTCCAAACTACATAAAAGTCATATTTGAATTTCAAAATGGTATGGAATAAACCAATGCCTACTAACATCATCCTCATGTCAAAGCCTCCCCAAAATTGAGATATCTATCATTTTATATAAATATAGGACCATAGTTTATACCATTTATAGTTCATAAAATGACCATGAATGGTTAATTTACATAAACTAAATCTATATTACAGTGATTATAGATCATCCATGAACGAGACGACACTATTATACAATTTCGTGAAAAAGTATATCCTAGTGGTCTCACTAATTCTATCATGAATTGTAAATGAAAAAATCTCTCTCATATTAATCCATCAAGTATAAATTAATTCAATCTTAGAAATCCATCTATAGCACAAACAGAACATACCTCTCATTTAATTTTATGTCAATCATCACTAAATCGAAATTGAATATAGAGTTATAATATTACATTAAAAATAAATGTATCACCATATGCTTGTGAAACTTATCATTTATCTAGAGTGTTAAAAATGAGAATTAATTTAATCCTATGGTTTTTTAAATCTTATTTTCATGGTTTAGTGTTTGTGAGTACAATCATTAAAAAATTGATGCTGAATAGAGTAGGATGGACTATTAAGTACAATAACACAAATATTCAACAAAAATCCAGGAAATATCCAACTCAATACCCATAAATATTTGAAACACACAACCACCCCATTTTTTAACAAGGGACATGATACAAACCATGATTACAATGAATTATATCATCCCTATTCTCCATTATTTATTTTAATATTTTCAATAATCAGGAAAGTAAAAATATTATTTTTTACATTTATTAATTTATTTTTCATGTAGGATGAGAAAAAAATTGAGAAAACTTAATTAATGAAAAATCATTCCCTTGAATTGTAAGTGGTAAATGAGTCATAAGAGAAAGTAAATTGAAATTTCAAGTGCATCTCCATTTTATTATTTTTCAATTTTTTTATCTTTTTTTAATCATTTTCCATGAAAGAGATCGGGTTGTGTAGAGAACCAAAGCTTGACATACATAGAAATTACATTACTTTTGGGGAATACTTAATACATAACAAAAAACAGACAGACAAGGAACATAATAGTTTATTGTCTTTGTAAACACATAATATAATCTTCTAATCATGGTGAATGTTTTTCCAAATCTCCCATAAAGATCATCCCCTTTTGTTTTCTTACCTAAAAACTTTCTTTATATCCTAGGGAAAATAAAACATAAATAAGTGTGATCTGAAATGCACAGTAAGGGTAAACATAGAGAACATAAAACAATCCATAAACATTTGAATGCAAAAACATGAACATAAAATCTTATCCTCAAAATTTTGAGCAAAGACCGAAATCTTAGAAATATGTTTGGCATATATCATAAAAGAACATCAATCATGATAAAGTAGCACAAGAATAAAACATGTGATTGTGGAAACCATTGATAACATGATATGATTTCTATAGTAGCCAAGGCATTACTACCAAGACCATCTTAGTGGACAATTTCCCTTTATGAATCGAGTTCACTCTTCATTCCAGTCCTGTATTACTGAACTTGATTAACTTACCCTTCCAGCCATGTCTATCTCATGAGATATAAATCTTTACACAATGCATTTGAGGGAGATATAGTCCCCACCCATATCATAATTCAATTATTCTTTCGTATGCCACAAAATCTAAAATCATTCATCATATCATAACCCATGTAACAGAATGGGATACTTAAACATCATGCCATCATAACATAATCCATATTAAATAATAGATATCAATTTATAATAATAAGAATCAAACCATGAAAATAATGGAGAAATTATACTTGAAACATAATCATATTATGCAATGTCATTTTAGATGGAAAATATTTTTGAGAAAACACTTGAAACGAATTCTTGAGGAACATATCCTTTCATCTTTAAAAACATTTTCTTTTCTCAAAATTCCATGTAATTTTAAGATAAAATGGTTTTGTTGAAAATCATCATGCAATCTTGTAGAGTAATATTTATGAAAATGAGGTGTTATGAAACCATAAAAATCGGTTCACACCGTATAAGTTAAAAATAACATTCTTCTCGTCCTTTTGTTGAAAAAGTTAAAAAGTTCCTCGTGTGGTAAACAAAAGTAAGATTCCATTCCTAACATGTGGTAAAATTCGAAAATGGGTAAAATCCCATTAATCATACAAGAAATTTTTTGAGAAAACAGGGACATGGATGATAAAAAAACCCCAGTAAATACTTACAAATGGACAATCTCGGATAAGAGCGAGATTGGAATAGCTATCCCTTACCTTATGTCTGATATGCTTCGTATGTATCCGAACCTCCTCTTCTCCGACGCATCTCCTTTAAGATTCCTCTTCGGGAAGTAGAGGTGGTGTTTTGAGAAGACCAAAACCTCAAGAATGTTTCTAGGGATGTGGAGAAGAGAAATGGACAGGGGTTGGACGAGCGTCAAGGCTCAAAAGGGTGTGAAGAGAAGAGGGAATGAGTGCCCTTTTTATAAGGCATGAGAGAGAATCTATAGAAAAACATAAAATATTATTTTATAATAAAGACATATTCGTTTTATAATAGCTCCAAATTTATTTATTTCAATGATAATGTGGTTATGGCTCTAAATAAACTAAACCAATAGATTTTAGACAGGTTTGGGTTATTAATTTAACATTATCTTGTAGTTTTAACTCTTTGTTATTTAGATTGACATTTACCATGTCACATTGTATTTCTATATAATATAGTTAATAAACATACTATATACATCCAAGAGACCCCCAAGTGGTCCATTAATGATACACCTATCATGATATATGTCTCTTGGAAGATCCATAGATTTTTTGGAATACAATAACAATTAATAATATAATATTTGTTTTAAAAACTATTTTATGTCAATTTTGACACTATTTGTTAATTGATTTTTGTAAAAATTATAACAACATGATTAGTTCGATAAAATTTAATTAAATCAGTACTAACATGTCATATTAACCTAGATAATTATTGGAATTCATAAAAAGTATCAAATTAGATTTATTTTGGTATTTATAACATCAATTATGTTAATATTTCATTAATAAGATAATTATTGCATCATCATTGTTACATTAATAAATTAAATTATTTAATGTCTAAAAATTATAAATAAAATACCATTATGTATGAAATCTTTTTATATTTCTAATTAATATTTATAGTCGAATTTATCTTATGTATAACCCTATAATAAAATTGTTTTAGTTAATAAACATTGATTTTAACCATTTTAACTCTTCTTTAAATAAAATATTAATAAATGTCCTAATCTAATCCAAGTGAACATTAAGTGAAATATTTTATTCCTAAGGCTGTTTTTGGTTGAATTACACTTATCCAATAGAATTAGTACATGTGTTAGGGTAATAATAATATCATTTTTACCCTTAATTACCCAATTTACTTTTAACCGTGGTAAATAAAAGTAAAAAATTTCTATTCACCAAAAAATATTTTTATATTATCGAACCACATTTTAGTCCTTTATATTAACTGTGTCTCTCGGATTTTTTAAATTCCACACACAGAAGTGCTGAAATTATGTTTTATGTATGTTTTCCAAAAGCACCTTGGAGGTAGTTAAAAGACGGTGAAATGTTCAATAAAATTTTTATATACTGAAGATTAATATAAAATGACTCCAATGAACTACATTGATCATATATAGGTATTATGTATCCATTTTGACCAAAAATAAATTATTATTTAAATAAGAAGTTGGGTTTTAAATAGTAACACAGTCTTTTCACTATTCATCAATAATTGAATGTTTTCAAAACAAATACCATAATTTCACCCTAGGATAATTTTGATATTCCGAATCCAAAAATTAAGTCCAATTTGAATGATAAAATTTATAAAATTTTAAAAACAGTGGGTATTACTATTCATAATGGCATGTTAATAATAATATTATAATAATATCTGATTTAGTGAAAATCGATATTATGTACAACACAAGCTATCGTGGAAGGTCGTGATTGCAAGTAAAGCAAGGCAAGTCAGAGATGCGTGTATTGAATGCTCTGTTTGGTGTTGCGTATTACATAATCACAACATATTTCATTTGTACATTAATAAAAATCTATAATTAATGTAACGTAGAATAATTTCCACAAAAATAACTTAAAATTGTGTGTAACACGAGCCAAAAATAGTGTTTCATGAAAATACAGTCTTGTGTATAGTACAAGCTAATCTTGGTGTAGTGTATAATAGAAGACATCAATGAAATTAAAAGAATATTTTCAATAAAATCACGGGGTGTTACATTCTACCCCCTTAAAATCAATTTCACCCTCGAAATTCTTCAAGGTTATAAATGGTTTACTACATGAATGTTTCATTAATAGAAACCCACATTGTAAAAAGGAATACCCAAACATGAATTTAAAAACTATTGTATGAAACATAACGGTTACCCAGATTAACTAATCACTGGGTTTCTATAAAGGAGAACAGAGGTGAAAATATGGATTTGGAAGAGAAATATAACCATCAACTTCTGATGAAGATTGGTAGAAGACATGGTTATGAAAAATCCAATAATCACATAGCCATAAATTTATGATGATCTATGGTACCATCCAATTAATCAGATATGAGAGCACAAGGACAACATTTTTTGTTTTCAAGATCATTTCCCTAATGTTGAAGAATTGTTGAATTAAAATAAATACTCACATGATTTTTTACAATCTCACTGTTGCTCATGCATAAAACAATTTCCACTTTATCACTTAAAGAAATGACGTTTAATTTGTCTTATATGATGTGTTGGCAGATTAGGCGATGGAATGATAGGTCATTCCATCTATTTCTATCTCAAAAAGATTAGCACAATTTATTAAATATACAGAAGTCTATGTATACTAAGATTAATCGTATATGGTTACTAAAATGGAATTATACTTCATCTATCATAGCGCGTAATAAAATAAACTAGTTTCTACTAACTAGGGACTTACTTTAGGCTAGTGGTATGTGTTAAAGGCATGTCACACTTTGGTTATGGGTTTGATTCCCGCATCCTTTTCCGATGCGACGAGTTGTTGCCCATTCGGAAGGTTGTCCCTTTTCTTACAGTACACTATTATAACATTCTATCAAAAATATGGAAAACATTTCTACCCTTAAACAATACAAGATTATGTTTAACAAATTCTATTCCAATCTTTATGCTTATCCAAAATACTTCATTCCAAACTCATAGTATAAAGAGAATGATTACGAAAAAAAGTTCATATAACAAGCATGTGAATACCATCCTTTATCCCTCATATATCAAAAGATATATTTTGTTGATCTCATTCCAAACATGTCAATACCTTAATCTTGTATTATCTTGAAAAATGAATACCCATTAAATCTTGGTTAAAACCTGAATGCTATCAAAAATTAACTCTTTCCATATTCCAAAATCCAAAAATTCTATATACTCAAACCATGATATTACATTTTCCATATATCATTCATGAGATCATGAATAATGTCAATCATTTATTTTTCTCCTTATCCCTTCATTATGAGAATATCATCTTCTTTCCAAAAATATCTCAATAACATTACATGGTTATCGGTACCATAAATTAATTGAAAACCACAATAGACCAATACATAAATATTCCAATATTCTAAGATACTATATACAACATTATTTCGGAATCCCATTACATAAAAACTTAATCATTCCTCCACATCTTTTACACATTCAACATTGCCAATAGTGATCGTATATGACTTCCCATTGTCCTTTTCCTTAAGTGGAAGCTCATGTCGATCATCATTAACCCTTGCATTAGGGTATTAATTAGCATAATGCCATATTTCCTTGCACTTAAAGCATTGATGTGTTGGTGGTGCGTTCTCTAGAGTCTTTTCATTATTCACATCATTAGAAATTCTTTTTCCATTACTTCGACACTTAGCTGCTCGATGACCTTCTTTTCCACACTTAAAACATTTTGTAGTACTTTTAAGAAAATCTCCACCATGATTCATTTGACACATTGAGCATAAAGAAACATTCATCTTCTTTTCACCATTATTCTATGATTTCTCCTAGAACTTCTTCGTTTGTTTCATGTCAAAACCATGAGATAGATATTTTACACCAACTTCCATTTCTACCGTGATTGCACAACGCACACTATCTTCATAGCTAGTGAAGTCTCTTATAGATAATTCCCTTAGAAGACTTGGTTTTAAGCCACTGAAGAATCAATAAAATTTACATCAGGTTGGATGATAAAGCCAGATGAAAACATTGCAAAGATTGTAAAATTTTATTTGTATATACCAACAAATTCATCATCCTTTTTCTTATTCTCAAGGAACTCATTTTCCATCTTTGTTTGAATAATACGAGGGAAGTATGTATTGAAAAACAATTTCTTGCCTCATCCCATTCCAAGGATTCAATTTCATCTTGGGGGCTTGTATTCTTAATTAGATTCCACCACTGGTCTACTTAACCTTCTAAATGGTAAACAACTATAATGAATTTATCATGTTCCGAACAGTGAAGTATGGAAATTATATTTTCAATGGTATTGATCCATTGTTCAGCAACAAGTGGATCAGAATACCCATTGGAAGAAGGTGGACGTTACCTCATGAAGGATTATATAGAATATTTTCCCCTTCTCTGCTCAATAAGAAATCCAGAATGATTTAAAGCTTGTGTATGTATAGAAATATGATTTTTCACTCCATCTCCCAAAACATTGGTTTGTTCAGGATGGCAATAATTGCCTTTCCCATTAAATTAATCAACACAGTTCCTTCGGGTTCCAGTCATCGTCTAAAACCCATGAAGATTAGTGTAAGAGGCAAAACATATGCTTGGAAAACAACATAATAAAGGGGAGTAACATAAATATCTATCATCATAGGATAAATTCTAAGATCGTTACCATAATTCTAGTACTATTAACAATACTTATACTTAACCTTAGGGACATCCCTAGACATACCTTAGAAATATCTCTAGGGATGTCACGAAAGTTTTTTCAACCTAGTTTCCAAAGGTTAACTAAACCTTTTCTCTGATACCAACTGTAGAGACCCAAAGCATGATGTACATAGACATTACAATACTTTGGAAAAATACTTACTACATAACAAAAATAGACACACAAGGACCATAATAGTTTAGTGTCTTTGGAAACTCAGAATATAATCTTCTAATTGTGGTGAATGATCTTCAACATATCCCATAAAGATCTTAACCTTCTGTTTTCATACCTAAAACATTTCTTTATATCCTGGGAAAAAGAAAACATAAAAAACGGTGAGCTCAAATGCTCAGTAAGGGTAAACATAGATAACATAAAACATTCCATAAACATTTGAATGCAAAAACATGAACATAAAATCTAAACATCAAAATCTTGAGCAAAGACATAAATCTTGGAAGTACGTAGGGCATATAAAATAATGGAACACCAATCAAGATAAAATATCATGGAAATAAAACATGGGATTGTGGAAACCAAAAATCACATGATATTTTTTTCATAGTAGCCAAGGCACTGCTGCAAAGACCATCATAGTGGACAAAGTCCCTTTCTGAATCGAGTTCACTCCTTGTTCCAGTCCTGTATTACTGAACCAGATTAACATATCGTTCCAGCCATGTCTATATCATTAGATATAAATCTTTACCCAATGCATTTGCGGGAGATAGTGTCCCACCCATCTCATAATTAAATAATTCTTTTGTATTCCACAAAATCATAAATCAAACATCATAGCTTAACCCATGTAATAGAATGAGATTCTTAAACATCATTCCATCATTAAATAATCCATATATAAAATGTAGATCACTTCATAATAAGAAGAATAAAACAATTTAAATAATGTATACATTATACTTGAAACATTAAAATATTAAATAATGTCTTTTTAGATGGAAATTAGTTTGGATAAAACACTTGAAATGAATTCTTGAGGAAAATTCCATTCTTATTTAAAATCATTTTCTTTTCTCAAAATGCCATGAAATTTTAAAAGAAAATTGTTTTGTTGAAAATAATCATGCAATATTATAGAGGAATATTCATGAAAATAAGGAGTTATGAAACAGTAATAATCCGTTCAATCCGTATATGTTAAAAATAACATTCTCCTCGTACTTTTTTCATAAAAGTCAAAAAGTTCTTCGTGTGGTAAACAAAAGTAATATTCCTTTCATAACATATTGTAAAATTCAAAAATTGTTAAATAGCCATTTAAGATACATGAAATTTTTTAGGAAACAGTTACATGGATGATAACAAAAACCGCAGTAAATTCATAAAAAAACAATCTCAGGTAAGAGGAAGATTGGAATAGTTATCTCTTACCTTATGTGTGATTTGCATCGTATGTATCTGAACCTCATCTTCTTCGACGCAACTCGTTTAAGCTTCCTCTTAAGGAAGTAGAGTTTTCCTTTTGATAATTCCAGATCCTCTAGAATGTTTCTAGGGAAGTGTAGAAGGGAAACGGGCTGGGGTTGGATAAGCTTCAAGGCTCAAAAGGGTTTGAAGAGAAGAGGGATGGGGAGCCCTTTTTATAAGGGAGGAGAGGGGCACCTTTGGAAGAACATAAAATATTATTTTATAATAAAGTCATATTCAGTTTATAATAGCTCCTAATTAATTTATTTCTATGATAAAGTAGGTTTGGGTCGAAATCCTCTTGACCAATGGATTTTAGATAGGTTTGTGTCATTATATTAACCTTATCTTTAAATTTAACTCTTAGTTAATTAGATTGACATTTACCAAGTCACTTTGTATTTTTATATTATATAGATTATAAACCCACCATATACATCCAAGAAACCCCTAAGTGGTCAATTAATGATAATACTATCATGATTTATGTTTTTTGGCTGAACCATAGATTTTTACTAATATAATAACAGTTAATAATATAATATTTGTTTTAAAAATGATTTTTTGTCAATTTTGACACTAATTTGTAATTGATTTTTTTGAAAATCATAACAGCCTGATAAGTTCAAACAATGCTTATTAAATCAATAATAACATGTCATATTAACCTATAAATTTATTGGATATCATAAAATGTCTCAAATCACATTTATTTTGGTATTTATAACATCAATTATGTTAATATTTCATTAATAAGATAATTACTGCATCATCATTGTGTCATAAATAAATTAAATTATTTAATGTATAAGATTTTTAAATAAAATACCATGATTTAGGAAATATATTTAGAATTATAATTAATATTTATATTCTAATTTTTCTAGGTATTACCCTATATTAAAATGTTTTAGTTATTATATGTTGATTTTAACCATTTTAACTCTTCTTTAAATAAAACAATAATAAATGTTCTAATCTAATCCAAATGGACCTAGAGGGAAATATTTTATTCCTGATGTTGTTTTTTGTCGAATTACACTTATCCAACCGAATTAGGACATGTGTTAGGGTAATAATAATATCATTTTTACCCTAAATTACTATATTTACATTTAAATGTGGTAAATAAAAGTAAAAAGATAATATTCACCTAAAATTATGTTTATCTTATTTAACCACATTTTACTCTTTGATATTAACTGTGTCTCTCAGTTTTTGAAATTCCTCTCACAGAAGTGGTGAAGTTACATATTATGTAAGTTTGCAAAAAGCTCAGAGGATGTAGGTAAAAGACGATGAAAAGTTCAACAAAATTTTTATATGTCAAAAATTAAATAAAAATGACTCAAACGAATTAAATTAAACTTATATAGGTATTATGTATCAATTTTGACCTTAAATAAATAATTATTTAAATAAAATGTCGGGTTTTAAATAGTAACATTGTGTTTTCACTATTCATCAAAAACTGAATGATTTCAGAAAAATACCAAAATTTCTCCCTAGGCTAATTTAGTTATTCCAAATCCAAACATGAAGTCCATTTTGAATGATAAAATTTATAAAATTTTAAAAACAGTGGGAATTACTATTCATAATGGCTAGTTTATAATAATATTATAATAATATCTCGTTTAGTGAAACTCGATATTGCATACAACACACGTTATTGTGGAAGGTTGTGATTGCGTGAAAAGAAAGCCAAGTCAGGGCTACGTGTAGTGAAAGCTCTGTTTGGTGTTGTGTATAACATAATCAAAACATGTTTCAGTTATAAATTAAACAAAATATATACTTAATGTTCTGTAGAATAATTTCCACAAAACGAGCATGAAATTGTGTGTAACACGAGCCAAGAATAGTGTTTCATGCTAATACAGTGTTACGTATAGTAAAAACTAAACATGGTGTAGTATATAATAAAATAAATCAATGAAATTAAAAGAATATTTTTCATAAAATCTTGAGGTGTTACAAGTTGAAACTAATAGTACATAATGAAATGATAAATCAAACATAATTATATATTTATCCACTACCCAAAATTATGAAACATGCATTACACCACCCACAAGTGAATAACATCCCAAATAATGCACATGCAATGTCCTTCTCTAATACATAAAATCAAAATACCCTAGAGAAAGCACTAAGATTGAAGATAGGTAAGGATAAATTTTCTGGTAATGTTGATTAAACTTATAAGTAAATTCATGGTATCTAAAGGATAAATAATGGTTTATGTAATGGCGATATCATGTAAATAATTTTTGGGCCAAATATGTGTCTCAATCATGACAAATAATTTCAATGAGGTCCTACTATTTGAAATTGAAAAATCAAAAGTTCTATTTCTAAAAAAAATGATTCCCCTAAGAACGTGTGGGTATTGCAAAAAATGTGCCAAAATGGATATGAATACCTCACAAGACTGGAATAATATTTTCAGTCAATTTTTTATGGAAATGGATTACAAAAATAAATAAAAATAAAAATTTGTTACAATCAAATTAAAGTAAAATATTTCCATAAAAAAAGATCATTTAATATTGGTTTCTTTCAAAAATAATTTGAATCATTTTAAAATAAATTTAAATTTGAAAAATCAAAAGAATATTTATTTCAAATCAATGTTCCTAAAACTTTTTAAAAAATAATTACAAAAAAACTATGCAGTGTGTAAATCCCGCACACATATATTTTACAACCCATCATTTCAGCTCAATATAATATACATTAGGGAAAAACTAAATGAAGGAAGGATACAACCTGAATTTATTATATAGCGGATGCCTTTATTTAAGATGATATATACTAAATCTAGACCTATACATAAATAAATAATGAAAAAAATAATAAAAATAAGTAAAATTAATGATAAATGGAAAAATGATATAATATAGTTTGGACCCCTATGAGGGTGTTAGGATTTTACTTCACATGGTTAGGTAGTTACAGAGGATTTAAAACAATCTCATAGTGGATGGGCTTTCATTATTTTAAAACAGTATATATTTTTCTCCATGTTCTCTATATCTTCAAATATCCATGGAGTAACCCATTTATAGAGTAAGATTGATCTTCTCCCTTTGCAATGTGGTAAATATTGGATAATGGGGGAATGATGAAGAACGTGTCCTCTTTGTTTAATAGCATTACTTGTGTTGCCTCTTGAACATAAACAACCGACCCTTGATCATGAGAGTATATTTAAGAAATTCATCAAAGGGTAATTCATAAAAAAAGTCCAATTGAATACTAAAAAAACATGAATAGTAAGTAAAAAAATCACCCTCATTCAAATATTTCAGCTTGAAACATGATATATTCAGGGAACGACACTAAGAATTATATCATAGTGGGGTATTTTTTTCTTATTACATAAAAATATAGTTATATTTGTACTGATTATTCATTATAAAATATCATATGATCACTTAACTTTTTATCATCAATGAAATGTAACAATTTTTCTTTGTAAATATGTTTCTCTCCCTGAAATTTATCAGTTTTCATTACATTTTCAAGAACCTCATCTATAGTTGGAAATTGAAATAAAATTTGGTAATCATGTTTCATATTCATGTATTCCTTATGTTTTTCAATTTCAAATGTTTTTGGAATAATATTTATTTATTCTAGTTCAATTTTCATTTGGTGTTGCTGTTCTGACAATTGGAAAATGGATTCTTGAATGATGGCATAAATATTGATCAATTTATTTCTCACCTTCACTATTCATCTAAGGTTCTATTCATTTTTTATTTAAATATTATGGTTTTATTCACAAATCATCAATATGCAAATAATATGACAAATCATTGAAATAATCTATCCTAATCTTATGAATGAAATTATATTCAATAAATCTCGTATTTATTTTAGGTTTTTTATGAAAAAAAGTTTTTTTATTCTCTTGTGCTCGATAAAAGTCAGGACAAATTAATATGTGTGGTTTTTTCATGGATCCTTGATAAATTAAATTATTATTTTACAAAGAATTCAGTATTGTGTTTACCCTATATTTGATCTCTCATGGATTCCTCTTACACACACAATTTTTTTTTTCTATTATCTTATAACAAATATAATAACAAATTATCACATAACATATATGGGGTATTGATTAAGTTATCAATGTAATATAATATAAATAATTTTAAAATAGATAAAAAAATAATATTAATGAAAATAAAAAAATAAGTTATTTGAATAAAACCATTATTCTCAGGGTTTCATAGTGATGTTATCACTGTCATTCAAAAATATTACTCATTATTTTATCCAATGTAAAGATCAAAATAATTAACTATAAACCTACTGATGAGAATAGTATTACCATATATTGTGACCTTAATAGGTAAGAGTAATATATTCTACATCAACACATAATCCAAACTCTACCGTTTGAATAAATACGATATTAATTACAATAAAAATTATTGAATAAGGTGAAAGAAAATAGTTGAAGAGAAATTGGGGAGACCAATCACCACAATAATTATAAAACCCACAAAATTAATAGAATAAATTATGATAACTCATTAAATAACTATAAAGTCAAACACTAATATTTTTTATGCATTCGTTTGGCCCACCTCATATATGTTAATGTGATTAGGCATGCTTGTTACCCTACATTTCCACTTTCCAATGGTTATAATCTATATTGACTTTCATTGGAGATGTATTTACCTTAATCAAAATGGGATGATGTTATGTCAATTACTTCATCAATATATTTCTCCTTGGAACTCATCATCTGGTTCAGGTCTCCCTCAAAGAGATAGGTCATCTTTTTGGAACTCATTTATGATGTCATGTCTTTCTGGAATTCTGTTAATTACAGTGCCTCTGTATAGATATTCCAATGGGTCTTGACAAGGTAGCAACCTGTGGTTAGGAGAGTAGCCACATTGGTCATCGTTGGGATGTCTGGACACTAGTAACATTGGTCACATGTATTCTTCCTCCTGGGAGGGCATCTCATTGAGGCAACATAGGTGTAAATTCCATGGAATTTTATTTTGATCATGAGGTATCTAATGACAAGATTGTATATCTTCTTAGGATTTAATCTTATGAATCCAATGTTTTTCACGAGGTATCTAATGTCCTAGGCCAATATCATACATGTCATTCACCCTAAGCATCCTTTGCATATTCATAGGGTGTGTATATTTGTTATTGTCATGAGATTAACAAATTATAGAGACAGATCTTGAAATTTGGTTGCGCTAGATTTGGGAAAAAGATTAATATCTTATTAAGAATGAGTTTATTGACTAATAAACACCCCATAGAGGCTGATTACTGAGGTTCATCCAATGGAGTGCGTATTTCGTGTCTGGAATTTTGATCGAAACACCCCTTGATAAGGATCATGTAGGTGCATCCCTAGAAGGAAATCCCTGATATTTTTACCAATAGATAGGTCAAAACACCCCATAGAGGTGGAATTGGGGGGGGGGGGTCCCATGAAGGTAACATGTCACACTATGGCGTTTGGTAAGAGCACCCATTATGGTGGATTAGTGAGGTACATCCCTAAGAGGGAGCACCTGAGATTACCATATGTAGGGATTGAACCCCATAGAGGCATCCTACATTGCCTTTTTATAATACATGGATGAAACCCCACATAGTTTGATGTTGTAATATTATGTTGTGTGATAGGACTGATCCTTATCATTTAACATCATGCAGAAAGTAAACTCACATCAATAAGGAATTGTCAATTGGGGTGGTTTGTTGATTACTTTTCGAATCATCCCATCATAATAGGATATTTCTTAGTTGGATTTGGTGTAGGGATTATGTGTTGATATTCCTAAGCTACCTAGAGGAGATGTGGTCTCCTAGATGAGGGTAGTTATTTTACAGTAGATGTGGCCTAGAGAAAATTAGGATGTATAAGGATATTTTTCTGGACCTTAGGGATGCTTCTTATATATCCCAATTAGTTATGAATTAAATCCCACATAATTCACAATGATTTCAAATTATTCTTATAAATATGACCAAGGATAATTTTGTTGGGGCTTACATGTGAAAATATCCCAAAGGATGAGTATGGTTGTTGGGGTTTACACTCGAAAGGACTCTCATTAAAATGGAGGTTGGTGAATACATATATAAAAAACGTCCATGATGTATTTGGGTGGATTTCATGATCACCACAAACCTCGTAACCCACGCGAGTCATACTATATGGTAGAAACAAGAGGAACCAGTAGACCTGACACACATTTTGTGAAAGAAGCATCAACGAGAGATGTTGTGGGGTTTAGGTATGGATACTACTTAAGGATGATCTCATTACATGTGATGGAATAGAGTGTAGAGATCAACAAATTCCTCTAATACATATATATTCATGCCCTTATTGCTCATAGTAAATCCACAGTTTAATGTCATGTGTTTTGGACACTAGGACATGGTAGTTTTATATTAGGCAGCTTAGATATGGAGGGTCTCTCTTCCCATATCATGGGATTTTATGACCATAGATCATGCACCTTTGGAAGTGGAAAGGATATGGAACTGGGATGTTTTAATGACATGAGGATTTTCCATTCATGAAGTCCACGTTACCATTCCTATGCTGCGATGAAACATGAATTAGCATACTGATCTTAAGAAAAGGGTATGTGTCAATATCAATCCACAATTCATGTGGAGTGGGCCATAAAAATGGGTGTAACAGGTCACATAGGGACTCTTGGTGTAGATTAAGTGATCCTAGATGGGTGTGGGGGATCTGAGAACTCGTCCATTGTGATGAGGTGTAAGAAATGGGAGGTATCATGGAGAGGCCTAAGGAATGGGTTTCGCAAAGATTAGGTCCTTTTAGAGAGGTTCTTAATGATGATCAAGTGATTCAAAATGATCGGAGGCTTTGTGAAAGAAGAGGATTGGTAAAAATTGGTGACTCTGCATCAGGAATAAATCATGGTTCATGAGAGAAAATATATTGAAGAATTAATTATTCATGATGCCTCATGTACCTCATAGGGCCTTATTCCTTTTTGATGGGTTTAGTACATATATGAATTCATCTACACATTGTGTTTAGGATTTTAAGGAAAAATAGAAAATGTTTTGTCAATCCCATGTACCTATGAATATCCATTTTTCAATTGTTCATGAAGCTCAAGAGGTTGAAAATGGGATGAAATTTAGAATTTAATGTCTTGGGTAACCAAACCTAAAAATTTTGATTGAAGGGGTATTTATATGAAAATAGAATATTGATGTTTGGATGTGGTTTGAAAAGAATTTGTGTTCTTCTTGAATGGGTGTGTATTCCTCAGAATCGTGAAGGAAGACCGTCAACCGTTCATGCAATCTTGAAGGGACATCATACTCATGGAAGAACATCATCAATTGTCTGTGCAGTCCCAAAGTATCATCAAACTAGTGTAGGATAACCATCAATGTTTCTTTCATTTTTGAATGCAACATATCGACTAGTGATCTTTTTGTTCTCCAACCATTATTGAATATGAAGGCTTCACGAACCATACTCCCATAGAGGGATTTTTGTTCATTTTGGATTGGATTTATTCTTAACTGGAAATTTCTACCTAGACTATTATTGTGGAACATATTTCAATTTCAACAAATCCCCCCCCCCCAAGAATGGGAGATGACCAGAAATGGTGTGTCAGATTCTAAGGGATAATCATAAAATGCTGGTAATAACTTTTCTTTATGAAGATCATTCGTGATGCACTCACATAATTATATTTCATGATGGTTTCTCGCATAATGACCTTCTTCAAACCCATTCAATCATATACCTAAATTTTTTTGATAGGTTTCAAATGTTGCTATTGATGATTATTGTGAATAAAATCTTTTCTCTCTTTTTGTGAACCTCTTCTTATTTAAAACGTACTATTTTAATGTTACTACAGTGAACTGGACCACTAGAACTTTTCTTTGAGAATGATTCTTAAAAAATTACATATTGTAAACAACATATCTTCAAAGAAATATTGTAATCCTTTTCTTTATGAACTGATCACCAAAATATTCTTCTCGAACCTGATTAAAAAAATAGTTACTTCTTGAATCCAATAGATTCCTATGAAGTTAATGTAGATACTACTCAGAGGGAAGAAATGGTGGAAAACCTCATTATTGTGTAGTGAGTTTAAATAACCTTTGTCTAAGAGTCACTTCTTAAAATTATATCAGAGGATCAAAATTAATATTAAATATTTAAGAGGCTGAAGCATAATGGATTTGACTGGTGGGATGATTTCATTATCCCGTAGGTGAACAAGAATGAGCCAGATAACATGTTTATAGGGATATAGATGCAATACCACATGAATATGAGTAATTCAGAACATACTTGGAAAGACCATGGACTATATACCATGGACCATTTCTACAACATAACCAATAATATTTATGGTGAGAAAATGGGGGATAAGAAATCCCCACTATAGAATAATACGAAAATCAAGGCAGGTTTGGTGGATCCACAGAAGGTATGGAATGCCTATTGGAATTTTCACTATGGTGGAAACTTCATGGATGAGTGGGACTTATCCAATTGGGCATTCAGCTCATGAACTAAATTCAAGATGGGACAGATGTATGTATGAATTTATGAAGAAACATGGTCTTTAAAGTTCCATTTTAATCATCAACAATAGTTCATGTCTGAGCAGATAAGAAGATGATCACTGGGGTCTAATACATTTAATTTTCATTATGGGGGTTATTTATCTGCCTCTGGGACCTTCAATAAATCATTTTACTACCTAATATAGTGGAAATATATGATTAATTTCTTCCTATAGGGAATGTATGGGGGGACCAGAAGCAGATTTCACTCTTAGTGAATGTGCAGCTAGATCTAGTACATGAAAACCATAAAGAGAATATGGGTACAAGGGTCATTCCCATTATGAAGTGGAACATATATTTCTTGTCATAACCAATATTGAATCAATTTTAGTTTGAGTATCCATTAGATAAGTTTACAACTAGGCCTCTCACATGTCTCTGGGGATAACAATGGGGAATGGGGGATTCTAATGATGGATTCTAGAAGTGAGATAGTGGAATCAATGGGGAAACAATGTTATTACTAAGACTCAACCAATGGTTAGATAAAAAATATTCATTATAGTGATAATATGTTGATGGATTCTTCCATTTATGGATACACACATGCGGGTGTGACCAAGAACATTTATAATTTAAGGGATAATGGAAATGAGGGAGTGTGTCTACCTTATTTTACTAGTACATGCAATGTTATATAAGATATGATATAATTATAGTGAACTGAAGACTCTTCTCTATCTGTGTGGGAGTTTTAGATTTTATATAGTTGGTTGGACACACACAAGGGAGGTTATGAGAACCTAAACCCCACTTATCCTACCTCAACAACATTCAGCTAGAAATAGTGAATATTTATAGAATTTTCCCACTTATGTTAGGTTTGGTAGAAGTTCTAGAGATGGTCATGTAGGCGAAACATTTCAAATTTCACACGTTATCACTACCGATAGTTGTGGGGACTGATAAAGGTGTAGGGATTGTAGAGTATATATTGTACCACGTGGCCTTTCTAGGTGGGTTACTGTTAGTAAGTGTTGACTTTGAGCCTAATTTTGATTAATACAATACAGATTATATTTCATGGAAATTCAGGTGTTCGTAGAGATTGAATACGAATATGTACACATAGGTTCTTTATGAGTGTAACCATTTGGTGATGGGGAAGTTATGGTGCATGTTCACACGTGAAAATAGAATGTTGTGGATTGCATTTCCTACATTGAATACTACAAATGAGATTATTCATGAGTATGCACAGATTTTGGGATAGTCCATAACGTAGGGATATGTAGAGGAACATATCGTCCCAAGATAATTATGGTGTGGTCCCTCCACTATATGTTTGGGTGAAAATAGTGGTTGAAAATAAATGTGGAGGCATATTTGGTCTGGTGGGTTGGATAGTAGAAGTGGTTCTATTAGTTTTTGGGCTCGTTTAGGTGAGATGAAAATGGATAGGGGCATTATTTCCATGTACAACATCATTTTGAAGATGAACTTGAGAAAAATAGGACCATCTAGGACTTCTCCAAGGAAATTTTCCCATGCTCCCACAAACCAGTTAAACCCCGTGGACATTCCTAGTGATTTCTTGTTTCCTGATGCTTAAGAAAACTGGGAAGCTTATATGCAGTTCACCAAGGCTCCTAGAAATTTTCAGCATCTCAATAGGTATGGTATGCGTCTCACAGGTGTTGGTTATTCCATGGATGGATTCCTCATGTTTTGGGATAATGGGGGAGCGATATGTGGTAGATATAGTGGAGATGGTTCATTCTCATGTCACTCCTACTCCACTAACTGGCCGGGTGAAGGTATCACTGGACAATACCTCTCCCCCACAACATTCGTAAGTTTAACTATCTATGTCCTCTCTTTTTTCTAAGGAATTAGGTGATTCTTTGGGATGATATTCTTATCAAGGATATTCTATGGGAGGAAATGATGTTTCCTATAATGTAAATGATCAAATATTATTTACCTCAGATATACCATGTTTCTTAGAACTATTGTCTAAATATTTTTTCCAGTTGCACAAGAATCTAGAAAAAAGAAGGGGGAGGTCCAAGATGGACCAAAAAAATGAGGGAGAGGGGACCTCAACTCACAAAGGGGGAATTTAGGCTACCTTTCTAATGTCACAGATGTAAGTATTCAACCATAAGTGGCTACAATTAGGGAAGCGACATCAAAATAAACCCTACAGAATGGGCTTCCGATGAACCTTCCATAACACCTCACTTGAGTATACACTTCATGTAAGTCCATTTCTTCTCTACATCAAGGATTCCTTAATTTTTTTTCTTATACATGAAAGATATATTTTTAGTGTAATTTTTTATGGTGATTGGGACTATAAAAATATCACCAATGATTTTATAAGTTGTTCTAGAGGTTGAGGTTGTGATGAGAGATGCTGCACTCCTCACGGAGATGAATAGAGAGGTTGTGGGATTCAGTTCAATAGTAGATGTTTCATTGTAGTTGGGATACTAATACCATGCATTAAATATATGTGATTGATATGGGACCCATGGTAGGTCTAGATGAAAGAGTGGAAGTGGTTGAGATGATCATTGAGGTGCCATTATAGGTGTCTTTTGGATATGAAATTTTGATCAGGAAGTAGTGATAGATTCGATGGATGAGGTGACTGGGGAGACTCCATTGGATGCACCGGCATTGAAATTTCCATGAGTGGTGGATAAGGGAGATAAAGATTAGGTTTCACCACAAGAAGTGGTAACCATGAATTCTAGGATAATTGTGTCCACCATTGTGATACCACATGGTGTATCGTAGGCTTATGTCACTGGTGGAGAGGATGATGAGGATCCCCTTCTAGAGGTATTACTCCAAAATATTACACATTAGGACCTACACCTATAATACCCAGGTGATATTTTACTAGTGGTCCTACATTTTTATTGTCCAACACCACCTACTAATTTTCAAGATTCTGACCCATTGGTCACCTACTAAAACCGGTCTATCTGTCAAAAGGCCTCGAGAAACGTGTAGGCCATCATCAATCACATCTGGATAGCTAAACTCCCATAACATATTAGATATCTATATCATTGATTAGTTAGTATGGGGACCTATGGGGTCAATTATATCACTCTGCATGTGCTATCCCAAGACATCCTGGTCGAGCAGTCATTCAAAGAATGGCGGGATCAGGATTTTTCCTGAATAAGAAAAATCTCAGAGCTCCCAAGATCTTCAGAATGATAAAGAAGAAATTTCCCATATGAAGGGGCTAGAATGGGAGTATATCAATGTTGAAGATGTCTTCTCAATGACTGAAAAGGGAAAATAAGACTTAGTTGTGTGATAATGAATCTTGTAGGCCATCAACAAAAGGCTAGCTAAGCATGAGCACTCAATCGCTGAAGCAGAGCAATAAAGATGATACTTTTATTAGAGGAGAGGCTCTAGTATGAGGATGAACCTCTAAAAAATTTATTTTAAAAATTTTCATTCTTTTTCATATTTCTTTTCATTAATATATTCCTTTGAGAATTTTCTAATATATGAAAAAACAAATACATATTATCTCGTGGTTCATGCTCGGTGGGATAAAATATTGATGACTATGTGAAATCTCAAAATATGAGAGTGATTTATAATAAACAATCAATTGGGGTCTTCGGATATTTATTAAACACCGATAGTGTATGGGATAAGAGAGGTTTTGGATTGACAACAAGTCTCTCAAAACAATAAACATGTTTTCATTATGTGCTAGTGCATGAATGGGGTAACACTAGGGGAGTTGAATTCTGCATATACAAGGGGAATAGAGAGTATTAAATCACAATTCCTAAAACATTGAACAAACAGAGAGTTATATGGAGATAAAGGATAACTACAGACCGTGTTCAAAACAGAACATCCTTACCATTAGCTGGGAATAGGGAAAAACAAATTAGGGTTGACATCTGACCATGTTCGAATCATGGATCTTGTGACATATGCGTTCCAAATTCCTTCAAAACATTTTCCATGGATGACTGGTGAGCCTTATCTAGAAATTATTCCATTAGGGGTTCCCTTTATATATGGGAGTGGATGAAGATCCAAATAAGGGGCACATGATGTGTGGAAATGGAGTGATGGAATATTTTAATGCCTTCCAAAACTCTTGTAATTATTCCACCATGTATTAGATCATAGTGGAGTTTGAGTATTGGTCTTTAAAACGGTAAAACTCATATTCCGGTAATGAAACATCTCAATTGCTGAGCAATATTTTAAAATGTGAATGATGAAATTGATGACCAACACATGATAAGTGGACTACTTAGGCGAGGGACTAGAATGCCTTCGAGTTTTTGGTCATATAATGAGGATGATATAAATGAAAATTAATGTCATATGGGGAGGTAAGTTCATGGTATAGTTTATCATCATGTAATTATGTCGCATTTCATATTTTTAATGTATTGTTACTATGATTTTGCACATATTTTATGGTCCTATTGTCTATACTATAAGGGGAATAGATGTGTATGCAAGAGGACTTATGTGGAACCAAGAGTGATAATACTTAACAGAGTGTCTAAACAACCTTACACCAAAAAAATCCCTATAAACATCATCCTAAGTGAAAATCATGTTATTGGGGAAGTAAACACCGAATGGAAAATATGTGTAACAGATGGACCTAAGATAAAATATCTGGGAATCACTCTTTTCCCCTTAATATGGGAATCAAAAATAAAACATAGTAATGAAACACGGTGTGGTTGGTGACTGACACTAGTAGGTATTCAATCTTTTCTCTTGAGGATATTTGAGGCAACCCATGGTTTTCATGGGGAATCCCATGTTCAAATCCCGAGTTTAATTTTTTTTAACCATCCCACACATATTTTTCTAGTCATCCTGATTTCAAACAGGGGGAAACAACATCTCTTATTTAAGGGCCATCTTGAACATGTCTAGGGTGAGACTGGAGTATAATGCCTTTCATTGAGGAACATGGGGTTTGTATTCTGAAAGATATGTTCATGGAAATACAGTTATAACCCGATGTGAATGATTACTAAAGAGGTATTCATCGAAAACATGCTCTCAAGGGAGACTTTCACATAATCTAGATTCATGATTTTTAGACTTAGACTCCTAGTTTAAGGTCATATATATTGGACCATGGGGCTCATCGAACACGTATATGTACAATGATGGAGTGATAAAACCAACATGAATAAAGAACAAGGTGTCCTGGAACGACACTGCATACTCTGGAGTGGATTTTCGTAGAGTTTAAAAACATAATGTTTGGACTTGAGTAATTAGTTAGAAAATGGGATGTATGAACTAATGAAATGTGTCAATAGGGCCAAATAGTTTATGAATTTGCTACTAGGATCAGATATAAGAACCTAGTGAATTATTAAATATCACAAAAGTATGGTGATATATCCAAAAATAGTTATAAATATGTGGCTTGGTAGAATAACAATGGAGGTTGGGTGATCCTTACTAATGAGGGAATTTGAGGCTTCCCATGGTTATCCTGTGGCATCCTATGTTCAGGGCATGGGGTATCATTTCTTAATAATCCCATACATTTCATATATAGAATCCTACATTCAAACAGGGTAAACATCATCTCTTATTTATGAGGCATGCCAATTTTGAATGAGGTAGAACCACATTTTAATGTCATGTGTTGAGGACATCATTATTTATAGTTTAATGTAATACAACTCAGAATACATGGATTTAAAATATATTAATTTCAAAATTCTTGGTCTTTCTGTATGAATTTTATGGTAATTTTTCCTAGAATATAAGATGGAAATTAGTTTATGTTACTAAATTTCGAAACAATTTCCCAAAAAGACGTCATATTATATGGACATAGGCTCCTAGTTTAAGGTCATAGATTTTGGATTGATGAGAGGCATCTTATTAAATGAGTATGTGTAGTGAGATGAATTGATAAACATGATTTTAATAAGGTTTTAAAACTATTTTTGTTACCCCACATATTCTAGATAGGACTTGAACGTAGTTTATAGTCATAATGATTCAACTATATTCTATCATATTATATCCACATGTACTTTAGACTAGATATGGGGTAATTTCCTCAAGATGATCTTTGTAGTGTGGTGTTATGAATATCCAGACATGAAAATGGTCTTAGGAGGACTGTGTTGCATGACTCATTCCCAGGGAGGCTCACACACAATTTAAATACATGATGTTTGGACATTGACACTCATTTTAAGGTCAATGTGTTCTGAAAAAAAAGAGTAATTGCATCATAGGAATGTTCATAGGGTGGGATAGTAACAAACGTTATGTGAATGAGGGTGTAGAGGGCATACATCCATGAAAAACAATACAAAAAAACTCAAATAAAATTTATGTCAATATTATAGGATCGGAATTCCTAGTTTAATTTCATGAAAATATGGCCTTTTGAAAATAGTTTATGGTCATGTTTCCTATACCTTATGATCTCAGTTTAAGTTCATATAGATTGGACCTAGGTCACCATTTAATGTTATGATTACGTGATGTGGATAAGTAGTTTAACGTATTTGGTTAATGATAATAGTCATTACACTATTTTACATCATATAAAATGGATGGATACACATAGATTAACATCAAATGGTAAGGATGATAGTTGTTATGCATTTTAATGTCATGCAGCTGCGAATAAGACATGTAGTTTAACATCATTCTAAAAGGATGAAATTGTTTCATCATTTTAACATAATGAAATGAGGTCAGTGACACATATTTTAATTCCATATGGATGGACAATAGTTTCATGCATTTTAACATCACAAAACTAGGAAGTTTGGTTCCCTTGCTTCAAATACTATTTAAGAGACATGGAATTGTTTGGAGGAGTAACATGGTCTCAATCCATAGTGATCAAACAGTAAAATCCATTGGAATGAACCTTTTGGATTATGTAAGGTTATTTCAACTTGGTGTCTATCTTTGGTGGATTCTTTCTAGTTATCATTGGCATTCTAAGGGCTAGAACAATGTCACCCTAGAAAAAGATGTATAGACAATTTTTCATATTGAAAGATCTCTCTATATTTTTTGGGTACCTCTCTAAATTGTACAAAGCCTAATAAATATTCACTTCAAGGTTTTATATCTTAGATAGATGGATTTATTCAGTTATTTCATGTGTATGATGTCCATAGAATGATGTTCAGACTGATTGTAGTGGAATATCAACGGGTAGGACTACCTATGTTCTATACAACTGAGAATATAGAGTCATCAAGGTGGAATTTAGAGTCATCGTCTAATAGTCCCAAATTTTATTGGGGATATTTTCTGACAAACTGTTATTTTTTTGTCCCACCATATTTTCTATAATGTTAGATAGAATCTTATCAATCACCTCTATCATCCCCTTTTCATATGTGTTATAGTGGGAAGTATTTTTTGACCAGATACTATAATTGGCATAGAACCATTTTAGCTTAGCACTACGAATTTTGTGTAATTTTGGTTGAGAATAGTGTGATAGACTCTGAATTGATTAATGATATAAGACCATGTGAATTCAATCACTGATCGTGCCTTGACTTCCATGAGTGTAATTTCTTCTATCTATTTGGAGAAGAAATTATTATCTGATGGAATGTATTTTTACTAGTGATCTATTGCTGAAGGATATGGTCCCACACCATCGGGCCCCCATAGTGAAAAGGGAAAAAAATATATGGTAGTGTAGAGGTGTTATGGTGTTCAATGCCAAAATTTTCCTTGAATATGACATGAATGAAGCCTTGTGCGGACCTAAATACATTTATGAAAAATAGTGGTCCATAAGTGTCCAAACCTTTATATATGGTTGGAGAACTTCAACCCTTCCTGATGAGAACCATATGAACCAGCATGAACATTATGTTTAAGCTAGGGAATCTCATATCCTTGGATGAAATAGAGGATAATTCCATCATATCTAGGTCCATAGAGAGTCTTCTCAGGAATTGGTCTACTCTGGATTGTCAAATCTACTATAGGCCCAAAGATTAACCCAAATTTGTCTCTATCCGATGGTAGGATACCATAATGAAGATTCTTGATGAATGAAGTTAACTATTTAGATGCTTTTTCTACTATAGGGGGATGTGAGTATATCGATGTGGAAGCACCGGTGGTCAGCTGGATTACTTACTAGTTGTCGCCATTTTATGGAATGATATGAGTGTTTACTCTACAAAGTACCATGTGAATTAATAGGTAATATTGGTTGATCTCTACATGATATGTGGCTAGCTTTCCTAGCCGTCATCTTGACTATTATGCGACTGGGGAACAAGAGTCAACTCTGGCTAATAAAGGAACTGGTCCATTAGCTGGTGTGTGATTTCGATTAGGGGTATGTGCTCTTCCTTTTTGATGATTTTGTCACCATTGATCTATTTGATTACTAACATGGATCTCCACATCAAATTAATGTTGGGGACATCAACCTCGAGGGACATCTTAAGTCTAATAATGATAGTATGATATTTTGTCTCATTATTGGTGCATCCTTCTAACAACATGAATGAGTAGGGAAGAACATCATGTCGAGATGCAATGAATATGATACCCAATTATACACTATTGTTTATGGGATCTTTTATCCTTTAATTTTTTGGGCTCTCGGAGGTGGCATCGATATTTATTTACCATCACAACATGGACTGCTCCCCTATGAGGATGGATTCATCTAGGAAATTGACAACTAAAGAAATTTCTTAGAGATATGGAAGATCATATATAAATACATCTAATTACTAACCCTAAACAATATTTATGAGATGAACTTTATGTCAAAGTACAAAAGTGTCACCCCTATTGTATTATCCATCCCATAAAAAATTGGGTGATTTGGGATATAATCCGGTGGGTATACATGGGACACTAGCTGCATCTCATGATGCTGCAGATAATGATGTAAATTCTACACGGTGAAAACTAATAGGTGGACACCAACCTCTATAGGGGATTATTTAGACTCTGTGTCATAGAGCATTCATCTAATATTGTATAAACTATTCTCTGTATCATTATTGTTCTTTTGGGTGAGGAGGGAACTGAAGAACTATTCTAGGGTAGTCATATAAAGGACCAAATTGTTTCTTGAGATTAGTGGAATCAAAACTAGAGTTTGTTGAAAATAATCCTATATTTTTTTAAAGGTGGTGTAGAACTCCTCATCCCACTAGTATACAAAACCTTTATTCATAATCCATGATAATGGACTTCACATGTAAATGAGATTCATGATGAATCATCACATGTTGGCTAAGTGGATTTTATGGCCTTGGAGTTCCCAGAGGTTTCATGGAAGTGGCATCTTGATGATCTCGTTGATCATCTCTAGGTCGAACTCGATTCCCCTCTATACAGTGACTATGTTGAAAAACTAACTAGAGGAAACCCTAAAGCGACACTTCTAGTGGTTCATCTTCAAATTATGGGAGTAGAGGAATCCAGGAAATTTATTAACATCTCTGAACTACTCCTGACACTATAAGTATTTGACCACCATGTCATCCATATAGCATTACACTAAAAAAAATAATTAGTTTTAAAATGTGAGGCATAGACTACTTATTAGTGGATTTTACATTCTTCATATTGAATAAAATAACCTGATATTATAGAATCCCTTGTGGTGCTATGAAAGAGTTTGACTCATCTTATTTGAGGTCCATTAGTATCATATTATACCTGGAATATCTATAACAAGGTGGAGAGAGCCTGTAAGCTAGCTATTGAATTGAAAAATACCTCTGTCACCAAAAGGGGAAAATCATCCTTCTGACAATAACAATTGTTGTCTTGTATGTCAATAAAGAATCCAATTTTCCCTTTCTTATTCCTGGATGGGAGGATTTTTCTACCCAGTTGGGGTACTGAATTTCTCTATTTGTGTTGAATTTGATAAGATTATTAACATTGTCCACAAACATGGCTCCATGATGAGGGTGAATTTTCATGGGAGGCCTCTTGAACCTTTGATGACTCACTTAATGACAATTATGGTGGGTTGGGACCTAAGGTTCTAATCCTAGAATCTCATAATAACTCCAATAGAACACTATATAATACTACATTATAAAATCCATATACAATGTATTCTCCTAAAGAGGAATGAATGCACTAATCAGCATTGGTCTTGGTTCTGTCTGAGGGATTAGATTTACCAAAAATATTAATCAGTGGTGGAAGAGGAACCCTCTTAATTTCCATGAGGAGATATATTCAAATACTAGTCCCAATATGATTCTAAAAATATAGTGATAGGTGGTTCATACAAGACAATGGGTTATGGAGGAACAAGAGTTTCTTCATGGGTGGATACATAATCTCCAATGGGGGACTCCTACTCTGCTAAAACCATTGAGACAGTGTCAATAGAACCTATACCATTAGGAATTCGTCTATGATATCTATTTTGGATATCAATGTAGTGGTGACTGGTCATCTTGAATAAATTTAGGATATCATGTAGAAATATGTAGGCATGATATGTAATGGTTTCCTTATATAAAACATCATAATACATCACATGGGTTGGAGCTTATTGTATCCCATATGCCTAGAATGTGTATTCGTATAAGGTAATATTTAGATTCTCTATAAACATAGAAATGATTCTCCCTTTCATATATTGAATTAAAATTACACTTACGATGTATGGGGTTGTCAACTCAAATCGATGAATCGAGATGATGAAATCCTTATGAAATTATTCCCATGGACTAGATGAAATGGTTGTGCATTTTACCTCATTGAACTAAAATCTATTTCTATTTATCTTATCATAAGTGACACATAAATATAAAGATTAATACAGATCAAAGGGTGATACACCCCCCTATATCATGCTTACTCGGCCATTGAGTGAGTACCTGAGGAATTGGGGATATTAGGAGGGAATTGTTTCATGTAGATATAGACAAGGCCAACCAAATAACACATTGTAGGAAGTATGTTATGAAAAAAAAATTAATTCAAATCCTTCTACCAAGACTCTGAATGGGGACTCAAACTGAATCCTTCCACACAGTTTATGTTGAGTATTTTTCATAACCATGAAACTTTATGTTAGAGGGACTCAAGTCTGCTTTCGTGAGTCCCATCTTATAGAGTATCTAGGTCGGGATGTGACTGATCCCAAAAACTACATCCTCCATCTAATTGTAGATTTCCATTCTATTGAACTATAATGATATGTACAGTTAGTGAATGTGAACCTACATGTGGTTTCCTTCATCATCCTCAGAGTGTGAGATGATAACTTTGTAATCTTGTTTCTCGACATCCACTTCATAGTCAGATTTTTTGGAACCAAATTCTCCTTAAAAGTAGACATAGATTCTCAATTATTAAATAAGTTCCTCATGAATTTCATTCAAAAATATAAGGGCCTCAATGATAGATATCCTTAGAATTATGCGGGAGAGACTCCTTAGCATGTCGTACTTCTGTGACAGATGTATGTCTCCACATTTAGGGGGAACTATTTGGTGGGAGGCATGATGGGAACTACTGTATATACCACTAGGTTCTAGAGGGTTCTAGAAATATCCTTTTATTCATTAGAAAACTCACCCAACACCACTATCAGTTCTCTATCAGCTAGCTAGGACCTATTTTTAACTGGATTTTTCCAATCATGATGATATTGTGGTTGTTCTTATAAGTTCGATAGATTGTTCGGCAATGGAAGCGTGTCTAATAGAGCGGCATTGGAGACTATTCATATTGAACTCTTTGTAGTACATGTTTCATGGGCTTGGTATCATGCATGTATCAGTTTTAATTTTTAGCATATGTATTTTGGTGATTTTCATATCCTCGACCACTCCTTCGATGGTGTTTCCCAAAGGCACTCAGGGGGGTCCTTCCTAATATTACTCATCATCGGGAAGTGTGATGTGGTCTATCAACTCAAATAAGTCCCCAAAAATAAAATTCATCTCATCATCATAGGTGTATTATAGTGATGGGTGGGCTCTAGGTGTGATTCCAAACTCTAGATGCATTAAATTATCATGGGTATGATAAGGCATTGTCACTAATGGGGGATTCTGATTTCCCTTTCACCATCGGCACCTAATCATAAAATATATGGACTGTTACAATGTATATCTTGAAGAATCATCTGAAGTGGGAATATAAAATTCAATAAGTTATGACTATTCTAAAGAGACACAAATTGAACTTTAATCTTGTTAAGCTGCTCTATATGCCAACCATTCATCATAC
Source organism: Viscum album (assembly GCA_963277665.1). Lineage (NCBI taxonomy): Eukaryota > Viridiplantae > Streptophyta > Magnoliopsida > Santalales > Viscaceae > Viscum > Viscum album. The sequence goes on from OY728148.1 coordinate 913,802,064, forward strand.
TTTGGGGTCCCGTGGTTGGAAACCTACTACCATTTACTTGAATCCATTCTCACTATCATTCTCAAAAGAGATATATTCTACCTTTGATGAGATATTTCTCAATATGAACAAACTAGTATACACATGGTCCTAGATCTAATCCATGAGCACTTTATATTGTTTTATTATATTTCTATGAATCTTTTGGTAAGTGAAATGGTTAGGGTGATCAGTACACCCACCTTCAGGGGTCCTATTACACTATAGTAATATCAGAGTCCCATGATCCAAGGAATTAATCAAATAAATTGTGTCCTAAACACCTTTAAAATAATATGTCCAATTCCTTCTATCTGGGAATGGGGATCTGGGATCCTATCCCGAATGAGGGGTTGGCGCATGAAGGGGTATTGAGGCTATATTCTCTTGTCTAGGTGGTTGTTCTTGGTGGGGTGGTTCTTGATAATTATATATTGGTTGGAGCATATATGGATGAGACTATTTCACTTGGAAATTCTCTTCTAGAAAAGGTATTACAACTCTTTGGTCTCAAGGTACTATTCATCTAAATCATTGGTAGTCTCCACCATCATATACCTTCTCATGGGAGATAGAAGTGGCAGTTGGTGTGATTACATAGACTAGCACTGAGACATGTAAAAAAATATTAATCCATCTAGTGATTTATGAGTGATGAGGGAATATACTAGCTCTGTCTTGAAATTCCCCATTCACATTTTCAAAATATTCTCTTGAGTCAGTGGAATATCGAGTGAATATATGTGGCCCTTCCACCAAGAAATGATGTCTACAACTCACTCATCAATCAATTTATTATTATTGAAGAGGTCATCAATGATTTTCATGATCATGGTGGAGCATAATTGATAGAATATCTATTTATGAATATTAACATTACTAGTGATCTACATAATGAGAATTTGGATATACCAAACAAATTTAGGACCTTCTAATGTACAAAAAAATATTGGAGATTGGTGTTCTCCTACTGCTCTGAATTCCATAACATGGGTCTTCACATTAAGATAAAGTGGGAAAAATGCTATAGTGAGTCACCAATCTGGTTGAATGGGAAAATCTTGGATTTAAAAAATCTGGGGGTAATAGTTATCATCTCCCATTGTTGGGTTAGTCTTTTAATCTATTGAGATCACCACCGATCTCATTTCCAAGGATCCAAGGAGAGTGGTGGGGGAATATATTAAATATTATTGTTGGTTATATCTATCTTGAAAAAGATCTCAGACCAAAAATACATGTACAAGATCGTCAAAAATGTAGGTAGGATTATTGGATTGTGAAATGGGATGGCCTGGATCTCGAGGAGGATGGTAATGCTGATTAGGCTTGTTTGGTGACTCATATCTCAGTAACTTTCCATACATGTCTACCTATACTATATCTTGATGCATATAATCATTAATATTTGATGGGTGAAACTACCCATGTAACACTAACTGCCACCTCAGTGGAGGAGAAATGGGATTCAACCTAGTGGCCCCATAATTGGGGACCATCTAAGAAAGGAGCTCAATGATGATATTTTTTTAATCATTGACATGATGGAGCAAGGCATCAACTGTAGGATTGAAATCTATCATTAGATTAATCATATATGTATTAAAGGATTCAACCTTGACCTTAGATTTTTTGGTATTCTGATGGGTTGGTAGGGAAGGAGAGGGATCCTTGAGGCCGAGTGACTACCATTATGGCAAAGTTCATACACCTGTATAAGGGTCAACTAGGCATTGCACTACCCCAGGGAGGTGTATTTTCCTACTCAAACCGAAAATTGGTTCCTCCAACCATAGAAAACATTGTAAAAACAATGTTTATTATAACTATATTGAGATTAAATTTTACTATATCAGTGGGTAGTTCTTGTTATCACAATATCGGGTTGACGTGATGAACAATGTACTACCCCCATCCCTAGATCTAGACACACAAATATGCCTCTTACATAACTCTGTGGATAACTATAATGATCTTGATGCATATCGGTTGGAGGGTCTGGTGGTATCTTGGAATCATATGGTGTTGAAACATTAGGTGTGATTCCAACTCAATCATTTAACACTACAGATCAATGTTGTCGATGTGCACATGACATCCTAGGTAGACAAGCTGACAATAAAAAAGGTGGTGAAGCATTTCCCAGATGGTCCAATGGAAGGACATAGTCTTCCCCTTAGTTAGGGATTCTATAATTTCAATTTCGGATAATTCATTTTACCATAACATAGTGTAAAATTTATCAGTAGACATAGTCTCCTAAAGGATTTTTTCTCGATGCTAGGACACAATTCATGGTCATCCCATGTTTTATTTCACACTATCTAGGAAATGGGTAGCGAATCTAATTTAGATTTGTGTGGTATTAGGTTGGATTATAGAGGATCCAAAACATGAGTTTCATTTTTTTTGCACATCATCTCATCTCTTGAGGGTGGTACCAACTGCATTATCACATCCCTATAAGAAGGTGTGTTTTCCACTACCTCATGTTCAAGGTTGGTGGTTCTCATCAGGGGATTTTTACGCATCTCAACATCTAAAAGATTCTACCTAGATGAAAAAATATCTCCATAATATTGGTTAGTTGTGGAGAGGGAGACTTCCAATAACAGTGATGGTTTGACTAAGAGCCCCTAGAAGGGGGCCAAAACATCTTCCACCTACATATACCTATAGAGGGATTTATGGATCCTATGGATTTCACCTTCTTGGATGGTGAACATAAACTTTTGGGTTCCTACCCCAGATTCTAATACTGATAACTAAGGGTGTAGGATCAATCATATAGTCTCATTCCCCCTAAAAATCCTAGTGGTTAGAATATTTTGATGATGTCTTAGTTATAATTGTGATTTTTCCTTCAGTGGCATCAGTATTCTCACCTACCTCAGTGGATTTCATTAGGGGTGGGTAGTTATTAATCATGGGGAGGACCTATGGGATAGTTAGTTCTAAATAGGGGATGAACTTAGCTCTATTTGGTTGGGATATAAGGAGGTTCTCCATATCGGATACTGTCAGTGCATGGAGGAACTCCACATTGAATGGTGAAGGAGTGGGGAGGACCTCTACTCTAGTTGGTGATGAATATGGGAATATATATAGTTTGTTATAAGGGGACAAGGGAAGGAACTCCAAGCATTCTAATAGTAATGGAACTGGGATGACCTCTATTCAGGAGGGTTGATGTGCAAGGATGACCTTCACACTGATTGAAATGGGAACAAGGAGGACCTCCATATGGTGGAGCATGAATATGGAGAAGTCACATATACTATTTTCTAAAATAATGTAGAGGAAATATTCCTTCACTGATGGAAATATGAGGAGGGCCTCCATGTTGGCTGGTGTTGATAGCATGGGGAGGACCTCCATATAATTTGTCGATGAAGTGGGGTAGACCTCTTATTTCATGGATGATAGAGCGGGGAGAACCTCCAAATGATCTATTAATAGAAAAATGAGGACCTTCATGCTGATTTGTTGCAGCATGGGGATTACCTCTCTATTGGGAAGCATAAGTATGTGGATGACCTCTTTACTAATGTCATTGATGTTGAGAGGACCCCCTCATTGTTCGATGGCGACATGGGGAATACCTTCATGTTTATTGTGAGAGTGGGGATTACATCCATTATCATTGGTGATACTATCAGAGAACCTATTCATTTTATATCATTATCACCTATCATCCCATAACGACTTTTTTTGGTACCCACAATTAAAAGAGTCAACCCATCTTGCCTATAAGGCAGCTAATGTCTCAATCGCAACATAGTAAAAATGTTTCCCATATCACCTATCACATAGATCTGGTGGACTACATTAGTGGTGGTAGGGGAAACTGAATCCATGAAAGGCGATTCCCCTTCTAGATCATTCTAAAAGTATTATGACTAACATTCACATCATGTTTTTCAAATTGGGTCCAGTAGATCAGCGATATGTCACACCTATTCATAGTACAAAGACGTGTCACTGATATAATTGAGGGGGCCTAAGTGGTTCCCTTCTTTGTGGGTCTGGGTTAGTAGTTGTGGTTAGGGTTACTCGAGTATCCCCCACCTCCATGGTGTAGGGAATCAAATCATTTGATCACTCTTGGGTAGACTCCTGAAGTGGATCATTTTTTGAAGGGGTGGTCAATCCTTGCATGACAATTTGGTTGTTGGGGTTGGCATGAAGTAGAACACTTTAGTTCCTAGCAGGCCATGTACGATTTGGGAATGACCTTATCCTACACATACAAACATAATAGGTTTTCCATTACACTCATTTGAATGATCTCCTAGTGTCAGATAGGGCGTGGTCACCCATTAGCTATTACTGTAACATAAGTTTTAGTGTGGGGGGAGTCATGCGTGATTACTGCAATAACATTTCTCTTGTCCCAGTACTTATGGTTATTGGGTGGTTTATTTCCTATGGTTGGGGAACTTCAATGTATGTGGATTCATCCGTAATGTATTTTTATTGAAATAAATGTATAATTCCTTTATGTCGTCTAATCTTCCAAAGGAGGAGAGGGATCCACACTATCAATGTTGAAGATGGATGTATGTGAAATGTCTATTACCCTTATTTGTGGTGAGTTTCATGTTGGGACCACCATTTTCACGGTGGTACCTGACAATGAATATCAATATTTGATTACATGATAATATTTTTTACCTCTAATTCGATTGTTCCCCATGTTGAGGAGAATATTTTCAAATCGGTTTCACAATTTATTTTTCTAGTGATTTCACTTGGGCCATTGTTTTCAGGTTAATGATCAATAGCATGTCTGTTACCCCAAATTACTGCTTCCCAAAGGTGAGATTATTTCATCACATTCAATGTTGATGTCTTCTATTTTATTGAAACATGATGATGCGTTGTCAATTCCTCCTTACATTGATTCCTCCTTGGAACTCTTGCTAAGTAAGGGTCTCCCTCATAGAGTTGAGTAATTTTTATAGAACTCATTCCAAGTTCCATATTTTTCTGGATGCCTATTAATTTCACTACTTATTTCTAGACATTCAAGTGGGTTTTGATAGGGAAAAAGCCTTCGGTTAAGAGGGTAGTCACATTGGGAATTGCTAGATTGTTTAGACTCTGGGAACATTGGTCACCTGCACTCTTCCCCTTGGGAGGGCATCTCATAGAGGGATCTTAGACATTAATCCAATGAAATCCTATTTTTATCATGAGTTATCTAATTACAAGTATGTATATTTTCCAAGGATATCACTTACAGTATCCCATGTTTTTTACGAGGTATCTGATTCAATAGGTCCATATCTTCAAATTATTTCACCTTAGGAATACCATACATATGAATAGGGTATGTATAAGGTTTCTGGTATTGAATTTTATTTCTTTTGTATATATATTTTTATGTTTGGTTGAGATGAATCTGGAACGAGTTTAAAGGATTATCAAAATAATGTTTTTTGATCCAAAAACACCCAATGGATGATGATCAATGAGGTTCATCCCTATGAGGGAAGATTTTACACCTAGAAGGTTGATAGGAACACCCCTTGAGCTGGATCGGGGAGGTTCACCCCTTGGAGGGATCACCTAATAGGTTCACCATGGGATGAGTTATAACACCCTGTGGACAAGGTTCTGGTGGCTGTATACCCAAAAGGGAATATGTCACACCATGAAGTATGATTATAACACCCCATAAGGTGGATTTGAGATGTACATCCCAATGAGGTAGATCCTAAGTTTACCATTGGTCAATATTTAACATCATAGAAGCATCCTACATACCCTATATATAAGAGAGGGATCAAAGCCCATGTACTTTTATATTTTATATTAAGGTCATGTTATAGGACCGATCCCATTTGTTTGATGTCATGCAGTAAGAATCCTTGTGTCAAGAAGAGTGCATATATGATGGATGCTATGGTGATTAAATGTTAAATAACACTATTGTAAGAGGATATCTCTTGGTTAAATATATTGTGTGGATTACACATTGAACTACAGGAGAAACTTGGGGTATATGTGGTCTCCTCTATGTGAGGATTTATTTTACCAAGGATTAGGCCATGATAAAATCAATGTGGATGATTGGTTTGAAATTTTGGAAGGCCTCCTACATAAAACAATTAATTAGGAATCAAATACCACATAGTTCTGAATAATTGAGGCTTAACGTTTGAAAGAGTCCCAAAGGATCTTGAATATTATGATTACATGTGAAATCAAACCATTGGATAAATATAGTTGTTGGGGATTACAATCATGAGGATTCCTATTAAAATAATGTTTGGGACTATATCTATATAGATTTACCATGATAGATTTGAGAGGATGTGATGATGACCACAAACATCCATTCACGTGTTTGTCGTAATATGTGTGAGAAACAAGAAGAAGTAGAATACATGACACTCATGTCTCAAAATAATCATCAATGAGAGATGGTGTGTGGATTACTCATGGAAGATTTCCAAGGATCATCTCATTCCCTGTGAGGAGGATCTCATTACTTGTGAGGCCAGGCAATGTGGAGACAATCCCATCAATAAAATAGGTAACATATTTCACTTAGTTCTTAGTGTAAATCCATAGTTTAATGACATGTGCTGAGGATGTTGGAAATATCCAGTTTTACATCATAACGATCAGACATGGATGGGATCCCTCTCCATCCCATGGGTTTATGTGATTATAGATCATATTCCTATAGGTAGGGAATGGATTTTTTACTACCAGGTTATAATTATTGGAGGAGTGTCTATTCATTAGGTCCAAGATACCATGTCAATGATAAGAATCAACAAGTTTCATTTTTAAAGAAGAAATAGGTATATAGAAATCTCACATTGTACTTCAAGTGGAGTGGGAAATAAGAATGGTTGGAAAATTCTACATATGGACTCAAGGTGTAATTGAACTAACACAGGTTGGGTGTAGGGTTTCTATGCACTTAACCTTCATGAATAAGATTCATTGAGAAGGTAGGAATCATGGAGAGTCATAAGAATGGGGTTTCATGATGTTTAGGTACTCACAAAAAATCACTTACTAATGATCATATGATCCATGGTGGTAAATGGATTTGAGAAGGAAGTGGCTTCAAGAAACAGGGTAACCCTACATCAAGATGAAATCCTAGTTCATGAGAGGAGTGCTTCATGAAGGTTGGATGCTTCAGAAATCAACATGTTACTATGAGTTACTTCTTCCTTCATGGAGGGAATAAGACTTCATGAAAGGAATATACACATGGGGTGGATGACTTTAAGAATAAGTGGAAGGGGGTTTCTTGAAGCCTTCATACCATGGATGTTAATTAAAATTTCTGGTTCACAATGATAAAGAGGTTCACAAATTGGGAGCAATTTGTAAGATGAATGGTAAGGTAAACATCCAAAAAATAGATGAATTATGGAGTATTTTTTGGAAATGGGATTTGTGAAGGTCAAAAGTTGTTCATGAATAAGTATTGATCATCACTAATGGGTGATTATTCATTATACTTGTGAATGAAATTTTTCAATCATTCACGTGGTCACAATGTTCCATTGGACTCATGAAGGAACACCATCAATCATTCACATAATATTGAAACACAATCAGAATCATAGAGGAGCACTGTAAAGGATTTATGCATTTGTGAAAGAGAGTTGACATTTAGGAATCTTCACGGGCTCCAGTCATTCATGAAGAGGCCGAGCTTCATAAACTTGAATCCATTTGAGGGTTTTTGGGACAATATGGATTGAATTTTCTCCAAACTGATTGTGTCTTCCTTGAATATTTTTTGGAATGTATTTTATCATCAACAAAAAAACTACCCCTCCCCACATCCAAACCCACCCCCACCCCAACAATAGTGAGGTAAACTCTCCACAAGCTTGGAGCTAAAAGTATTGACGTTGGGGAAATAAAAAATAGAAAATATGATAAGTTCAAATAATACGAAGAGCACTAAACTATTATATATCAAAAATTTGAAGAACTATTACATCAACAATATGCCACTATATCTTCCTAAAATATTTTATCCCTTCTAATGGTAAATGATACAAATATTTATTGGGAAATAAGTGAAATAATTTGGTTCCAAAATATGACCTCTGAATGTTTTTTTGTAGATGAAATGTTAAATTGTAAACTTGGAAATATGTGTCTTATAAAAGTTTGATATATTTATTATAATATGTTTGATAAAAAATTTGATTGATTAGCCACTATAATGAGGAGTTATGGCTAATTTACCCTAGGAAATTAATCTGGATTGGAAGACTCCTTGTATTCCACATATTAAGCTTCCCATACCATTATGTCCATAAATATGGTATATTTGGTGGTTAAAAAATTATGAAATAAGTACCCATATATTTTATAAATATTCTTGTCTAAATTTATATCAATTGGATCAGAACTCATCAATATATATGATCATATTTATATGAATCCATATTTATTCCAAATTTTCAAGGCATGAATTGTTATCCTGTTTGAGCCTTAAAATGAAGGATTTAAAATTGGTTCCAGAATAATGAAATGAATCCCAAAATTTAAGGAGGCATAAAAAATTAATTTCACAATTTAATTCTTTTTAAAAATATTATATCCAAAATATTGAATACAAATTAAATTGTTAAAATCCAAAATTCGGCAATTTTATTATTAAGCTCATAAAACACCTAAAACATAAAAATTTCAAAATTTTCCATAAAATAACACTATTATGGGTTTTGAAACATTAATGTATATAATTAAAATATATTAAAATGGTAGCTTCAATATATATCCCTTTGAACAGGATGGGTCAAACATGTATTGTGAACTATCCTATCGGGGAGGGTTATTTTAAACATGCCTATGAATGTTCTTCACAGCATGGTGCTGAAGGATGTAGAGTTGATCTCTGAGGAACCAATATATGTTTTATAATTTGGGGATATATTATGGTTTATATTTTTACAATGTTTACATTCATTTCATGCACGTGTATATCTTATGAACTGATTTTATGGGCCACTTGTGGTGTCCTATTAAGTCTTGTACTCACACCATTCTCATGTATTTTAGTGACCTTATATATTTCATGACCAATGATCTAGTGAAGGGATAAAGACATATGGTCAATGGATTAATAGGTGGATCTAGAGGATTCAAATATTACTTGATGGTATTTGAATAGGATTTATTCTACTTCATTTTATTTTTTATTTTTAATCCGTATATTTGATCCATTTTTATCTTTGTATTGTTATTTGGTATTCCAAATTATTACTAAATGGGATGTATATTTTTACTTTATATATAATATGATTATTTATTGTTATAATTTTGATAATTTAATTCGACATTTCATTACTACAGATGATATAGTATCCCATTAGTTCCACTCAAGGCTCTAGCTATTAGTTGGAAACTTCTAACATATAAGGAGGTGAACCTAAGTAAATATTGGACTCCAACATGGATTCAATTGTTCAGGTTTTGGTGTTACAAAACGGTATTATAGCATATAGTTTCATTGAATTTTTTCTTATCTTTTCCATGGGATGGGATAGGTTAGACAAGAGATAGGATGGTTAATACATGAAAAAGGGAACTGTGTTTGCATTTGATATGAATTGTATAGTACACCCTCAATATTCTATAATGTGGGGGGTTAATATATTTTTATTTTTTATGTTTCCATTGATTAAATTATCCATGAGTGATGTAATTAATATTGATATCTGACTGATGGTTTTTGGTGTGTGTTTATGAGTCATTTTTGGAATCTTGGTTCACAATACATATATAACTGTTTAATTTATTTTATAGATTACAAATAATTAGATACCTATTAAAATTGTGATATATTATTTCATACATTATTTTTTGCATTCTTTATTTGATCATGTTGTATTCTATGCATGAGTGTATATATGTTGTTGTATGTATAATGAAGTTAGCCGAGGAATAACCTAGTTTTGTGTAGTTATTAGGGGATTATGCTTTATGATTGGTGGTAGCGTACTAGGTTTTACATTATTTAGAACCCCTGGGTGTGCCTATGTGTTTTTTAGTTTCCTTCATTAAGGTGTTTTGTTTTATCACTGTTGTATTTCTATGAGTTATAATAAAAAATATAGAAATTTCCTCCTTATAGAAATCATTATTTTATAGCAAATCCTCTATTATACTGAGGATACAATTGAGAATACCCCATTAGTGTATCCAATATTCCATGCTCGAGGTAAAGTCCAGTTAGGACACTTTAAACTAGTTCATATTCAGGATAGAGGAGACCACATGAGAGGGTTAGTTTTGGTTTATTATTCTGGGGACATCATGCAACAACATCCCCATCCTTTAATGAAAATTGAGTCCATTGGTATGAAAAGGATTAGGAATGGATATTTGATATAATTTTCAGCATATTAGACACCCATTGGATTAAAAGGTTAATACTACAACAATCATTGTTTAAGGAACATCAGGATGATGGTGGGATGTAATGTTGATGACAAGTAGATGGGAAGGGCTGACTTAGTAGACATCACATGTATGTTTCTAAGACCTCTATCCTAATTCACCAAAGTTGGATAGTGATCAGGAGTTCATAGAGATACAACATGGGATTATGTTAGTGTACACCTATTCAATATGCTTCACTGAGATAATTCGTTGGTCTCCTCTTTGAGTGGGAAATGCAAAAAAGGCTATAAATGTTTATATTGGTCATTTCCCTGAGATGAAATTAATGTTCTGGAACTTTGGACTTAGGACCTAATATGAATTGCATCATAAAGAACTTATAATTGATTAGGGGTTAAGGAAGAAAAATTTAGTAGTATTCTTCCTGCTCTCTGTGGACCAAATGTATCCTTATATAGTTTAATCCTAATAACTTATTCTCTAAATATTAATTAGATGTTAAAGGATGAAAACAAGATTTTTGGTAAGATGTTAGAGTAGAGAAATTATTTTTTGACTCATTCTAAGGGGATAATCACTACTAGATACTATAAATGTTGGAGAAAAAACACTTTTTCAATGATAGCCCTATGTCAATCAAGATGATTCAATTTTGTGTCAATACTAGACGTCTAAAGTTTTTATATTCCAAGGAATTAAGGTATCAAAATTCTAAATTAGGTCATGGTGTTTAAATATGACTTAGTAATATTTTTAGACACTAAATGGGTTTGGAATTTTTTTTGAGTTATGAGATTATAGTGATTTATGGAGTGGTGCATATTATGTATTATAAAAAATTTTAGGCATCAATATATGGTGGATATGGATCTTCCATAGTATAAGGTACGATCCGAGACTCTTCATTACTATTTTTTTCTTGTTTATTAGTGGAGAATAATTTTCAATCCTATCTACTCAAGTGATACCTTTTTTTTATTTACAAGTAAAATTCTCATATGATCATCTATCAAATTCTATAGCTCAGCGTCCTTAGTTTTTAAATCCATACCACTAGAAATAATTTTGATAGACAATGAGTCATTAAAGGACGAGAATATAAAATTTTTTATTCCATTAACCAATTTGAATTAAATTCATATGTTTTATTATATGAAAAAACATTTCTCCACTATTTTACCCTTAATCATATATTTTTAGTGTTAAAAAATCATAAAACCGTTTTAGTATAATATGATAAAGGGTAATGTGGATTTCCTTGAATTTCATAAGGGAAATTAAACATTTTCACATGCAATGTGAGGGAAGAATATTACTTTTATAGAGTTGTATAACTATAAATCATGAGTACAATAAATTATATCATGGTATATAGTCATTATTTTAGAGTACCAACACTCTTCTAATAGTCACAAAAGGGTAAAGCAGGTCTCATGTAAAGGTAATTTGAGTTTTCTAAAGGTTTTGTAATGGTAACTTATCGATATGTAAGGGTAAATAGAGAATATTAACTATTTTATAAGGGTAACACGTTACCATTTCTTGAAACATGAGAGCTCCATAAGGGTTAATCCATAATACCCTTACAAAACACCCTTTTTGGGAGTAATAATTAGAAAAACCAATTTTTGTCATTCCCTATTCCCAAACTCGCACAATAAACTTGTTATGATGATTTTAAAAGAATTAAATCATGGGAATTGATTCTTTTCACACATTTAAATATTTTATCCCCATTATTATGGTTTTTAATCATTTAAAATTTAATATACATGTGAATGATGAATTAATGTTAATTTATTTTTTTTGGTTTCTATTTCCTATATATCATAAGGCCAAAGTATTTTATTAAATACATGAATAATAGATGTCCTAGGGTTTGGTGATTCTATTTATTAGGTTAATACATATTTACTTTTTTAGTATTGGTGAAACAATAACTGACTAAAACATGTTATTCATCTGGTTTATTGGAACTGTAAAACCTCACATTCTCTCTTCTGTTTTGGGTGCAGAATTTTTCAAAGGATAAATACTAGGTAGTAATTCTATAAAATATCCTGTGATTATGTTTGGGACAAAATATTTCTAAAGAATTATGGGAAAATGATAAATTATTATTATAATTATTATATCATAGAATTATGGTATAGAATAATAAGAGTTATTCTTGGTATATCTCATACAATATTATAGAGAAGTATTATCATATCATATGGAATCGTAATTATTCATTATCAAGTAATATCCAAAATCATGATATGAATTCACCCAATAATTTCGAAAGTATCCTCCATAAGAAAAAGATAATGAATTGTTTTATTTTAATTATATATAAAAAAAATAGTTGGAATTGGTTCTAGGAATCCTTTGAGAGAATTTTGAGTTGATGGATTTGTGGATATAATTCAAGTGGAGTTTCCTTGAAGAACCTATAAGATCGTCTCCATAACCATTTATGTTGGAATCAATTGACTATATAATATTTTTTATGGGTTTTTGAATGATTCTTTGCTTACATGTGTATAACATTAAGAAACATATGACTAATTCCTAGTCACATTAGGTGTAGGAATGTATCCTTAACATGTGCTTGTGTTGAATACATATGAATTGTTTTTATAATGATACTATTTGACTTTATGTAATGTTTGATCTATCATCTTTTTTACATGTTTTTAGGAACTATTGTTTCTCTACAGTTGTTTCATGTGAATCCATATGAATTATAACCTTATGAGAGGGATGTGTGATATATTGATTTGTATGTGAGATGGTTTTTCCTTCCATAGGGATTAATAAAACAACTTTTTTGAAATATCCAATCAAGGAGGATGATGTGTTAGGAATTACAGGTTAGATTCATTCCAACATGGTGCTAAAGTAGATATATCTGGTATCCATTGAATTGTAATCATTTTTTAATTGTGTGATATATTTTTTATATTTGTACCATTTTTATGTTCATGGAATGAAATAGTATATCATATAAATTAATGTTACGAGTCATTGGTGGTTTTTTACTAAGCCATTTACTAACATTATACTAAGGTATTTTAGTGCGCTTATAGATTTCATGACTAGTAAATTGATGAATGGAAAAGAACCTGTAGAGTATGTATCTGTCACTGGGGTGGGAGGATGTATACATTGTCCTATAGATTAGTTGGAACTCTACAACTGCAATTATTTACTAGATTTAACCTGTATAGTGGATTCTATTGTTTATCTCTAAATTATCATTAAATATTCCTTATTATTACTACATGTCATGTATTATTTGTATATCATACTTACTCTTATTATTTATTGGTATAATTATATTTATTTTTTCTACTAGATACTCTGATGTATGGTATAATATCCCCATGGTTCTACTCAATACACTCACTACATGTCAGAAACGTTTTGTGTATGACGATCCTTGCATGAGGTTGTGTGGTACTTCAGATCAGATACTATGGTTCAGGATGGTGTGTTAAATAGTCTGAATTTATGTATTGAATATAATCGCTTATTCATGTGCCTATGAAGAACTGAAATAAACATATATAGATTCATGATATATTCAACTAGCTGAAAGGATATTTTTGGTTTTAGAAGATGGATCTATTTTATATATATTATTAGATATTGATGATGTTTTAGGATATACCAACGACCACTTTAAAATATATTTATGGGCCTTAGGAGTTTTTATATACTTTTTAGTGAGGAAAATTATCCAGTCTTGATCATGGGTTTAATGAATGCAGTGTTCAGTGAGATTGTAGATAAGTTCATGATGGTTTTTATTAATAACAGCCTTTTTACTCCACATCAAAGGAGGAGAGAATTGAGAATATACAAGATAATTTGGGAGTTCTTCATCATCAATAGTTGTTCAATAAGATGTTGAAGTGTTTTATTTGGTCTCATGATGTTCATTTATTTTGTATTGTCATGTCCCATCATGGGGCAAATCTAGGATACATCAATTAACAAGCTTTTCATTTCTAGTGAATTCCCCAAGATAGTTTTACAGATTACAGGTGGTTCATAACTAATTTCTCTCAGGTTGTGAATCCTTTGATAGTATTTATCAAAAATTATTAAGAGTTATTATGTATTTGTCAATTCTAGGAATATTTTGATTACTTAATGGAGAATTTGGTTAGTTCATCAATTCTTCATTTCTAAAAGAGGTCATTCAATTAGAGGTATTATGTGACACTTCACATATTTATTTGGGATATATTATAATGTAGTAGAGACTAATTATTTCTTATGGGTCTCAATAGATACTTCCTCACAATAATATCTATGCCACCCATGATCTTAAATTTCAATCAGTAATGTGTACCTTAATGTTTTGATGACATTACCTCACCGTTTATCATTTTTTTCACGAATCACAGTATCTTGAGGTATATCATCATCTAGTGTGACCTGAACTTCTAATATTAATGATGGATTCAAATATTGAAGAACTAGGACTTCATGATTTTATATATACCGTTAAAGGGTACATTTTAACTAATGGGAAGAGTATGTAGGCATGCAGTGATACTATTTATGAATATGGACATTCCTTGAGAATGGTGGAAGATTTAACAATGTTGTATATTAAAATAGATGAGTTTTAAGGATGAGTATTCCTTAATTATATACCCATGATTTCATATTTGATGTAGTAGTTGGTGGAGTCCTGATTGGGTTATTCCAAGGTGATAGTCTAGAGGGACTATTTTGTTTATTGTGATGCCATTATTGGTTGATTTAAGGATTAAAAACACTGGGTCTTGTTCAAGGGGAGTCATTTCATCCCTTTGGTGATGCATGATTTGGTCGTATATGTGTTCCATATATCACCCTTAGTGGTTTATTTTGTTGTGAATAAGATGTATTGGGAACTGAGAGGTCAATTTTCGTGTCCATTGATGAAATGTTCACTTTTACTGTTTGTGTCCTGATGTTTGGTCTACTAGATTGTGAAAGCATAGCATAGTGGTAACAACATTTTTAGTAGTAAATGGATTATTAATTTTTAAATATTGTAAAAATGGGATAAAAAATAGTAATGAGATGACATTTTCGACCACATCTGATCCCCCTTGTCACCATAAATATTTTTATAATATGCTTATTTTAATGATATATTATTCAAAATAAAATAACATTACAGAAATTGTAATAGCTATTCACATATTTTGACTATAAAGAATAAAAATAGGGGTGGAATAAGAATATAAACTATTTAAACAAAAATAATAAAATATTTCTAAAAATAAAATAATTGTTAATCAGTTTTTCATAAAAAAATTACATTAGATGTTTTTAAAGTCATATACATCAATTTTTACCTACTTTCACAAAAACATTGTTAATATTGTGTAATCATTTAAGGTAATTATTTCATCACTAAAAATTGTGAAAAAAATCCATAATAGAAAAAAAAATTATTTTTATTTTTAAAAAATTAGATTCACTCATATCATATTCATATCCATATGTGAACATAAACGACAAATTAAAATCTATATAGTGAAATGTCTGAATTTTTATTTACATAAAATATTATAAATGAATTTATCAAATACAAATGGCACCAAAATTCCATATTTTATCATATATAAATATGATGTCTGAAGTAATCTCAAAAAAAGAAATATTTCTAGTGTTAGTTTTTTCTTTAATCCTCATAATATGAATTTTTAGCATAATTAACATATTTACCGTTACTAAGGTGAAAAATATGACCACGGTTACTATTTATTATAGAAAAATATAAAGTTGACCTATATTCCAAATTTGAACCTCCTGATAAAAAATATAGAATCTATTTTAAATATTAAATTTCTAGAAGTGTGAGAAATAAATAATAATGTAAATTCTCAAAACACAACATTGCACAATCATTATACAAATTAGTTTTTACAGCAAAATATAAACTTATACAAAGAGAAAACATAATTCTGATTTCTATGAAATTATTTAGATTATATATAATTAAAGGATAATCATGTGATTGAAATATTAATTTCAACTCATAATAATACTTTTCAAATAAAATAAATGATGTTTTAAAAAAATGTATTTTTCTTTATTTATTTAAAAAGTAATATTTTCAGAAAAATCTAAGCATTTCACCATAAGATAAATTGATATTATACTTTAAAAAATCCTATAATTTTTATTTCCTATAAATTATAAAATTATAATTAATTAATTATAATATTAACAAAAAAATTCAAAAAATGTAATTTTCAACCAAAAAATGTATTTACTAACAATTGAGTGCGTGTTTACAATGAATTACTAAATCTATTTTTATTTTGTTGGTAAATTATATATATATATATATATATCATAATGTAGTTAATCCAATTTAAAAAACACGAATTCAGTAGACACGTTATAACTATCATAATTAAAACACTATTATTTTGTGATTCATTTCATCTTAGTGTTTCATTTCATGTATTTTATTGAATAGAATATTACATTAAAATATAATTGAATCATATTTAAATTATATAATATCTCTAAATTGGATCCGTGATGTTTTGAAATGTGATATGGTATGAGAGCTCAATGGTATGATCATTTTCCCATTGGAATAGGCCTTGCATGTATGACCGATTTTTGTTTCTTGATGATTAAGATGTGTAAAATTATGCATTCCATCATTACTAAATTAATTAATATATTAAATATGTATATTTAAATTAATATTTAATACATGGATATATTTGTTTATAAATTTATTGATTATGAGACAAATTTATTGATTATTTACATGGTTATATTTCTAATTTTTTACTCTATATGATATACTCTATTATACACTTCCCTTATTTAGAATATATACTGATGATATTTATATAATATTTGTCCTTATTATTAAGATGATTAAGTAATATGATATATTTAGATGTGTATCATGTGTTTTGAATTTTATTGGATATCTATAAGGCTTATATTTAATAAGAAAATCATTATATCATTGAAAAAATTTCCATTAGATTTGAATGACATGTTTTTTCATACATAAATGTTTTTACTAATTCTAAATAGTGATAAACCAAAATTTTATGAGGAATATAAGTGAATAAATAATTTTATTTGAAATTTTAATTATAGATTGTAAAAATTGGTTTACATGATTTGGTGTCAAAACTAGTATATAATGATTATCTTTTTAGAATCGAATTTAAGAGTACAGGTATAGGGTATCATTATTGGAATCACAAAAAGATATAATTTCCATTATTGGATTGTTTTTTATTAGAATAGTATAATTTTTGTACTGTTAATTCCACCATTGGTTAACAATTTTGATGATAATCATAATTTTAATGGATTATTTACCCATTCGTGTCTTATGTGGGTATATTTTAAAGGGTTTTAATATATTTTGTGATAAATTTATGTGAATTAATTATTAAAGAAAATATAACCATTTTTATATAATGCGGTTTAGTGTTCAAGTTATTTGAGATTAATTTAATTTTTAGGGACCAATTGATCGTGTAGATAAAAATTTGGTTAGTATACAAATTATATTCTGGTTAATTTTTCTTATTTTGTGTGAATGGTGGATATAATATTTTTGGTATTGTATAGATAAACATTTGTATAAAAAGTTAATTTTATGAAAAAAGTTATTTATGTAGTTTTTTAACATAATTTAAGATTATGGTATATCTTTTATATTTCATAAGTGATTGTATTATATAAGGAATAAGTATTGAGTTGGATTTTGAATAATATATGTTATTATTGTGGTTTTATTTTATGGTGGTTTGGATTGTTTAGGTGATGATCATTTATTTTTAGAATCATAAATATTCATGATATTTTTTTTAAAAATATATTAAGCAATAATTATTCCATGATTATTGAGGTTGACTATTTTATGTATTTATGTTAAGTTGTATTTTGATGAATATGTCATCAAATATTTATGATTTTTTTAATTTATTAAATTTTATTATAATTGTTTGGATTTAGTTTTTTGTGGAATGATTTAAAATGATAATTGGGGTTTATTGTGTTTCTATATGATATTAATTTAATACTACTTGAATTGATTTTTTATTCATATCAATAACTATATTCCATTATGTTGAACATTTTTTAGTAAATGACTATAGATAAGAGGAATGAACTTTCATTCAATTTGGTATCTTATGATCCATTGAATATTGGTTTCTATGATTAATTTATGGTAAATTCATCATTGTTATTTACCATTTAGAATATGTTGTGAATTTAGAGATGAAAACTAGTAAAAACAAATCTATAGGATGAAATTGTAAATATTGGTTAGAGTGAAATCAACTAATTATATTGTTCAATATTCTCTAGATCAAAGGTAATTAAACTCATTAAACTACATAAATAGTAAGAAATTTATATAGATTATTATATATAACTTATCACTTTGGAATTATTGTAAAATTTTGTAATATTATTCATATGTATTTGTCTTATATTGGTAGATATATTGTTTTATAAATATATTTGTAAGAAATTAAATGATTCTCAAGGGTAAATTTGGATTTTTTTATAAAGATAAAATATAAATATGATATTATACCAATTTCATGATAAATACATTTGGGTTATGTACAATTTTTATTTTGATGCAAAAATATATTTATAGGGGGTATGTTACCCCCTTGATTTTATTGTGTATTAATTTTTAACTAAACATATTATGTATGATAACTTACGATACATGAAACACTAAAATAATGTTAATAAATTTTTTTAAAAATGAAAGATGAACCTCATTACATTATTAATTTATAATGTCAAAAAAATAAATAAACACTCATTGGTTATTAATATGAAATATACTTAAGAGCACCAAATGTTTAAAAGGGACATTCTATGAAAGTGGATTTTCTTTAAATTTTAATTTTAATTCGTTTTGATAATTTTATGAATTTAAAAAAATAGTAAATTATCTTAATATTTTTTATTGATTCATCATGTCAAAATTATATTATTATGAGTTTTTGTAATATTTTTGAAATGGTTGATTTTTTTGGAGAATAATGACAAAAACATTTTTAAAAAATACGATTTCTTTTATGAAATCATCATGATGTAGGAATTTTAATAATGTTTGAAAAAAAACTCATAGAATAAATATATATTTAAAGTAGTAAAATAATGAATAATTTAATAAAATATAGATTTTAGAAACCCATGATAGATATTTTAGAACATAAATAATATTTTATTCAAATTGAGGAACTATTATTGTGAATTTTATTTAATAATGAAATTTAATGGTTACATTTTGTTTTGGATATTTTTTAATGTTAAATGTCACTATTTTTTCATAAATAAAAATATATAAATCAAGTTGGTCATTTGTAACATTTTTTTTCTTAAAATTTGATTTTTCACAAAAAAATTGCTTTATATCATTTTTTATACACTATATTAAATGTATATTAAACCAAATAATTAAAATTAATTAAATATCTTGACTAATCATATTCAATTTTTATTAATAAATTTTATTTCAATGTAAGTCATCATGAAAAGATACTGTGGTAAATTTTATTCAACATGTTGTGGTTTTAAAGGGATAAAGATGGGGTTAATAAAATGTGTAGTGATTAAAATATAACTAAAAAGGTATAATTTTTTTTGAATGATTGGATTTAGATAATCCCTTAATAGATGATTTATTTATTTTTCATATTTTTAAATTTTCCCTTTATAATGAATCTATATAATTTAAAATAGATGCCTATTTACAAGAGTTCCACTCCTCGCACTTATAAAATGATATCGTCACCTCTTATATAATCCACATATATTCAGAACCATTTCTCCACAAATAACTATGATGTAAATGAAAAACACACCAACATATATCCTAGAGGACCTGGTCTCATAAAAACTAATAAACATTTTTTGTAACACAATAGAGGGTATCCAAAGAAGTGGTAATTGTCCTAAAAAATATCTTTAAGGTTTCCTTCTTCTTAACCCACCTTAAGATGTTCTATAAATTTTTTAAAATAATAAAAAAGTATCACTAATTTATTGAATGCTTATTTTGTTTATTTAACACACATCATATACTTTATATCCATCTGTTAGAAAATAAAAAATATCACCTGTGCTTACATACAAAATGAAACCTCCACGAATGATTAATATCATTTAACATAGCTTCCTAAAATGGATGGTTATATATATTTATTTAGTTAGGTAATATTACTTTAATAACATAATTAAACATCACATGATTTAAATCATCATATACCTTTGTTTTTTTCAATCTTTTACAATATGAATGTGTCACTCATGTGTATGTGCAGACTACACCTTCCATGAATGATGTGTTTCATTCGTCATGACCACCTTACATTGATGGTTTAAATTTTATAAATAATTAAATATTATATATGTGACATTATTTTAATTCTTTATTTTATGATACCATGAACATGTTTATTGTATTGGAACCTCCAAATCAAATCATATTTGAGAAAAATTATATATAACTCATAAATAATTGATCTAAACAAATAATTATTAATAAATAATTAAAATTATTTCATCAATAAATGATATATAGAAATATTTATATGAATATTGACATGAAATAGATGGTTAATTAATACAAATTTCTTACAAATGATTTTGGAATGCATTTGACCGTGGTTAAATAAAATAATAAGTTCTATTTCAAAATCACATTTTTAGTTCTTATTGTTTAAATTTAAAATTTCAGTTGGATAAATATTTTATATTTATCTATTAATAACTATATACTTTTTCCTTTTCTAGTTATGTATATTGTTTTAATTTTTCATTCAATAATTACCATTTTTTCAAACAAAACCACCGAAAGAATATTTATTAGAAAATATTTCATTACTTCTCTTTTTAGTTCGGAATATTTTAACTCTATTTTATTAATTTGAATTTTAGTTCAAGAACCTTATTTTATATATTTTATTGTCTTCTTAATGTAAAAATATAGTAGAACTGTATTATTTTTCAAAATATTTTAAGGGAAATTTTAAATTTTTTCTATACATGTATTTATTTACATTTTTTACAATGTGTGAATTTGGTTCCCTTATCATTTTACACATGAATATATTTTCCAAACATCATGGATTTTATTCATGATTTAGCATAATTTAAATGTTTAGATGGGTTTTCAATGAAATATCAATTACCATTATTCTATAAAATTTTATATTGAAGGATATTATTCTATTAAATGTTTTGAAGGGGATTTAATCTCACATGTATATTGTTTTATAATAATATGAATTTTCTTACATAATCATTGTATATATTCAAGAATCATTTTTTCTATCCTATTTTAAAAATGGTGTTTTAAAAACTATTCTTTAAACATTATAAATAGATTTTTGGATGTGATTATGAATCTTATTTCATAATAAAGTTATAAAATTTTTCAGGAAAGACAATTTAATGTTTAAATAACATTTTCTAATATATTTTTTGATTGAATTACTCTTACTAAAATTATTTATATTATTAGGAATTTATTAGGAATTTATTTTTCATGTTATTCAAATTATTGATATATTTATCAAAATTTTAATTATAACTAAAACAAAACCCCATTATTATTTTTTTGTTAATTTAATTAATCTTACTTAGAATGTTATTCCTTTGACTGGGAAAATATTTACGCATTATGTACTCTATTAAATAGAGATATATACAAATTTCTATGTAATATTAATTTGGAATTTTTTTGTTCGTAAAATATATGTGGAATTTATTGGAAACCAAGAATTGTAATCACTAATTGCATACCAGCACAAATAGTGTAAAATATATTTTATGAGGCCTTTATGTTATATAATTTGTTTTTGATGAGCCCGTTATGGTATGTAGGATGAATTGGAATGTGTACATAACATTAAAATAATTATATCCTAGAACATGGCACTAGCAATAAGATCATTTCATCATGGATGGAGTATTTAGATATTTTGAATTATTCATTCCATAATAACGAAATAATTTTTTATTTTAGAAGTGATTATTTACCATTATATGTTATCATGGATAAATATCACTCCTCTTATATTTATTATATGATATATTTATTAATTATTTACACTTCATATCTAATATTGTATATTATTTTCATTTCTTTTGTGTTATTTTGAAAATTTATTATTGAATAATAAAATCATGGAATAATGGAGAAAATGTGCATTGGATAAAAAAAATATTTGTTTTTCTAGGTTAATTTTTTTTACTAAGTATCTAGATCTCTAAACCCAAAATTATTTATTGGTATGTAATTGATTAAATACCTTATTTAGATTTTTTAGTGGATTTTAATATTGTGTCACTTGAGTTATTATAAATACTGGTATTTCAATAATATATATATAGCACCAAATTCAAAGTATGCGTCTATAATATAATGTGTTTTGAATCTGTTTGGAAATTATAAATGAATTTTAAATTTCATTTGGTTGATGGGAAAATAATACATTGATATTAAAAATGTAATTATGATATTTTAAGTAGTTTAATGTGTTTACATGGATGTTGATTAAGGCCTATAAGATGTATTTTAATACATGATGAGTTTTTGGACTTTTAAGATTCAAAAGATCTATTTTTATAATGATTTCCCACTAAACATAATATGTGAACAGTTAGTAATAGTAGTGAAGAAAAACCATGTGGCCTATTATGTTAAGGAACACAATTTTTTTAAACCATATGAAAATGTCTAGTCAGCTATGAATTTTGTATTGGTGGTCCTAAGGGACTCACATTGTTGGTGCACTAATTTTCCAATTGTGCATTGCATATATATCGTAAGGTGGTTGCTGGGATTTTTGCGCCACATGGTTTGGGAATGGATATCCTAACATCATAGACAATTAGTTAGCTAATTAAAAATAAAAAAAAAATTCATTTTACCTACCAACAATTAATGGGGTTCTAACCCATTTACACCCATACTTTTCCCAGCATATCACGTGTGCACACCTCATCCTCCTACTCTTCCTTTGGGTGGTTCTTCTCCATTATTGGTTATAATCGAGAATTTTTAGATGAATATTTAGACTATATTTGAGTCTATGATTTCAATAACCTCTTTTATCTATTTCTATTTTCACATTTGGTTTACTCAATATGAAATGTAGTATGGCCTATTTTGAGGTTGTTTGTTTGGTTCATCATTTTCATTCATTTTGGCTTAAATAAAAATCCATTATTGGATGAGTTCACTTAATAACAATGATATAGGTGGTTTAGTTTCTTTTATATTAATTTTTCATCATTTATATGTTGTTTTTATTGTCCTGGCACTATATTATCCATGAATTTATCATAAATTCAATATTACATTGATTAAATGTGTAAACCAAAACCATGATTCTCTTTAAACCACTTGAAATGGTTGTGGGTTTGTGACCTCATCCTGAATCACCCATTAGGGTGTGTCCTATTTTTTACCTCATTGGACACTTCTTATAATTAACAAAAATATCATTTAGGTTTCTTTGGTTGGAATCATAAAATTGGGAATGATTAATTTTATCTAAATGTATTACTAAAATGTGTGGACACTTTACATGCCTCTTCAATATATTGATAATGGTAATAGTTAATGGAGTTGGTTTAATATAAATGTTTCATGAAAAAGGATTCAATTTTATCCCATGATTAAATAATTAAATCAAATGCTTTGTTGTTTTTACCATGAAAAGGATGTTTTCTAGACCTTTTGACATGATTAGGGGTTTGAGAAATCAACCCAAACCACCAATTAATGTGGGATCAATTAAATGATTATAATTAGTTCCTTATCTTCTCATTATACCATCATTGGGTGTCTATATCCTTCCACCTACTAATAAAGTTGTGGATAAAATAAGTAAATTGTAATATGGTAAAATACCATCACATGAACCATTTTAATTAATGGGTTGATGGAATTAATCTATAAAAAATTTGATAGAATAATGTATTAAATCATGATGATTATAAATTGGCATGGATATTTCTGACATCTTATGTTTAATTAATATTATAAATGTGCATGTTTTTTATAATATTCCATAAGAGATACTTGGGTTTTTATATGAAATTCTTTTAATAAGATCATAATAATGATGAATTGCATGAATAATTAATGATTAATCATTATTGGAAATGATTATTCATCTATTTATATAAATTGTGGACCTACTGTTGTGTATTATGTGTTGATATTTATGGACAATGAATTCCACATTATTTATTGAAATTATTATACATGATGTTTATTGTTATACATGAAATCAGTTGGCATGAAATTCTTCATTATTATTTAAATCATTGGAAATAAATTTCCACATTCATTAGTGAAATCATCCGATATAGTGTTCATCATTATTGAGTGGAATTGATGGAAATGTTTTCCCCTATATTTCTTGAAATCATTAGGCATTGTGTTCAATATTATGAATTGATGTCATTACACGTGGAATTATTAATTATATACTGAATTATGGGACAATAATCCCCACACCCCTTTTGATATTTGATAACAGTGATGCCCTTTTTCAAATATGAATACCCATATGGTTATTTATAAACATGGATTTCCTAATTATATACCACGGGTCCCATGTAAATTTGTACAAAGTGTAAAATGATTTGAAATTCAATCCAAGGCTAAAGTAGGTATGGTTATCCATAAGTTTCATGAGAAACATAATCTCGACAAGGTCATTCATACACCATTAATTTAATACTATTAGTATAATAACTAATCACTATTCATTTAATATTCATAGATTACATTTTCATTAAACAAAGTTGGTGTTAGACTATTGGGTTTGTCTCACAGCGTTTTCTGGTAACTGTTCTTTACCTAGAAAAACATCTTAATTGTAGGTTAGGACATTGCTTGTGGATTCTATTATATTGTATCACTTGGGTTAGGACTTGGTTTGGGTGTCATGGATTATTATGTACACAAGCTACTTTCTAGAGTTGTAGCCTTGTATTTATTTATTCTTTTATATATCTATCCATACTATATATATCTTCTATTTTATTTTCTCTACCTTGAAAATATGGTATATCAGGTTCATGGATGGTAAGATTATTTAACTTTCTAGTTTGGCTACATATTTTTCTTTTATGTTGTTATGTCTTCTATAGTATACATAATTTACGTACTCTTATGTTATATTAGAAATGTTCAAGAGGGTATATTATCCCTATTGTAGAACCATTAGACCATTGATTTTAGTCAAAAGTATCATGAGTATGGGGAGGAACACTAGAGGCATCATCCCCTATGGACCTGATTATTACTTATATATAGAACAAATCTATGGTGTGATATTTTGGTATCAGAGTTCTTTTTTATTGCCTTACTATTTGGGCTGGTAAATACGAGACTAGTAATATTAATACACTTGTTATAAATATTATTTATAGGAATGTCCAATCCATTCATGTGGAAAACATAATTTTTTTTGGGATGTGACTGTTTTTCATGATGTTTGTTATTACAAATAATTATTATTTTACATTCTATGGTTGACATTTTTGGGATGGATACTAATTTATGATATTTAAATCGTATCCTGATATGTCAAGTTATGAGGTGTGTCAATGCGCCATTTTCAAACACATAGGATTCACAATTTATTACCATTTTTATCTTTACACCATGATTATGTGATTATTTTGAATTATTATTTTTATACAACTCTTGTGTGATTTTCAACTGACCTACATATATTCTCTATCGATGTCATAACTTTCTCAGATATAGTTGTGTATAAAGGTGAGTTATATGAAGCACCTATATTAACATAAATATGAAATTGATACTCTCATAATAAGGATACTACATATTTTAGGGATCATATTCTTTAATATCATTTTATTTCTAGAAAGGAATAACTTTTTTGTGAGATAGATAGGCATGGGAACCTCACATGTAATATATTTTATTGAGTCTATATGAGAATTCCTCTACACATTTATAACAGATTAAAAAAATTCTATAAGACATAGATTTAGCTATCTATATTCTTTCTTATATAGATGTAATCCCTTAAAAATCACCCTATGGGTGATTATGTGATGAAAATGGAATGAATTTATACTCAAGGTGTAGTACGTGAAAGGTTGGGTTTTAATCTATAAATCATTATACTCTTCCACAAATCCTAGGCTAAGATGATTTGGGGAATTATAACTAGCATCATAAAGGTATAATTCTTCTACAACACTAAATAGGCTTTCATTTATCCCACTCTAATGTACATGAAGGATATTCCCAGTTTTGAAAATGGCCACAGTCTATAGTTATTGATGTGTGCTACATCATCTAGTGGAACCAAAATATTTCATATTATGATCGGCATGTAGTTTAGATAAATGTGAATAGGGATACCATTCTATTATTTGTGAAAACTAGTGCCTCACTAAATATTGGGTTGGATGGGAACACAATCATCGAGATGTCTGATTTTGATAAATTGTGTGATTGAGGTATCTTAAAGACCTATAATGGTTTTTATCTCTATTTTCTAGAAACACCCAATTACTATATGGATTAAATTGAACACATATAGATATTCCAATGTTAATTCATTCCCTATAGGATGATTATGGATTTTCAGAGATGAATGTGGAGGATCTACCACATGCTTCTTCAAATAATATGGAATGGAAATTTATTATGAGGCATAGATGAAGGGAGTGATTTGAGTATTTTTGATTTTTGGTTTCTATAATGAGAAAAAAATTTGGATTAAAATAAATTCATTTTCAATTTTCACTCCATAAAGTTTGGTACCATAATTCCCTCCTGAAGACTTACTACGACATTGGAGGAAATCCTGCTATATAGTAAGAATGTTGATTTTATGGTTTCCCACATGTATAGGGAAGTTGATGATATTCCTAACTCCCTTACCAATCTGGGTTTTGGGTAGTTAAAATTTACATGGAAATATAAAATGCATGAGTTTACTAACGAGTTTATATTCCATGATATTTAAAAAACTATATCTCTTATATTTTTCTATTTTTCACACTTTAGCTTTCCTCTAAGGTAGAACTGGTATTTATTATAATCCTATAAAAATGTTAAAGTAATTATAAACATCATTTATAGTGAGTCAAATTTCACATAGAAGGATGTTAGATAAATGGTGTATTAATTGCAACTTTTACATTCCTATACATTCATAACATATGATTAAAAACCTAGATAACTAAATTATATAATGATTGACTCAAAATATAAATGTGAATTTTAACATTGTATTCCTATGAGATAACTCTACTAAGGTAATTTTAAAATTATAATAAATTGAAGATTAATGGTAGACCGTATATGGGATTTGAAATGTAATTTATATATCAGTGACAATATAAATATATAATGGTCCCCATATAACTAAATCCAGGTAGGCTTGATTGGATCCTCACAATTCATCTTTATTTTACTTTCCTTATTGTTTAACCACATAGGGTACTGTTTCTGATAAATAAGGATGGTTATTTATTACATCAAAATCCACTTATATTGTATTTTATATAAATGTACGGTGGAATCTTACCAGACTGATCCCCTTGTTATGATGAAATCCTTGTTATCTATTTTGGATATCTATTCATTATTAGGATTCGATCAATTAAAATTCTTATTATAATCTAAAGGGTGTTTTAGTATTTATCATGTGAGTGAAATTTTCATTAACTAAAATTAATTGTGAGGAATTCTGAAAATATAATTGTTTAAAGGGATATCATTTTAAAAATTATCCATAATATTATAAGGTCTCAACAGAATAAACTTCCAAATATAGTTTGGACAACATATCCTTTAATAACATATATTAAAAATTTCAAATTTATAATCATCATTAATGTTTATAATAAACATGAATCAGTGATAAAATTATAATAAAATCATTTCATGGTTTTGATAATGAATAAAACTCATGTAATGTTCAAATTTATTTTCTCTTTTATGGGTTCCTTAAACGAGAGTATAGATGTTTCCCATGAGTCTTAATGGGCTCCTTTTCAACTATTTATCTGGACATGTAGGTTAGATGGTAGATCATACTCCCCTCATAAAACTTGCTACTTTTTATAGTCAATGCCTCATGTTATAGTGAGTGGATGTCTTAATTGTGGTAGCAACAATGGAGATAGGAATTTTATAGACATTTGATCCTTGTTCCTAGGAACATTGTGTGTTGTACCATTACCATCTAAATTATTTAGGACTTTTATTTGATGAAATGAAACCCTTGGTAGGTGGTCTTTATACATTATGTTTAATCTCATGGGGTTATTACTATATTTGGGTAACTGGTGGGAATCAAAAGGTTATCATTTTTTATTACCATTGAGACCCTCTAGGGGAACTCCCCTTTGAGGATGCTCAGGGACAATTAGTTCCTGGTTGGAATATCCAAGGTTGGTGATTTTATTCTACCCATTTTGATATATTTAGTCCCTTGTGTTCAATGAATAATTATATCCCTTTAGTTTTACCTCCCATAGAAAGGGTTGGAAGTCATGTTAGATTCTTTGTAATAGGGACACTTATGTGGGTTGAGGTTCTCTAGTGATATATCTTAAGGCTAGGTGGATAAACATAGTGGACCTTTTTTGAGGTTGAAAAGTAGTTATAAGTGGTGTACATATACTATTTTTTATAATAAACTCATTATTCAGTGGTTCAAATGATTTGGTGAAACCTACAAGAGTCGGTTTACCATATTTATAAATACTATTAGTAGTAGTGATCCTAGTTTTACACACATTTAGATACAGATTCATGGAAGGTTATTGGATTTTGTAATGTAGGAAGGGTTATGGATATTGTTTTCAAGGAATAACATAGAGTGATTGTGAATCAATATTTTCTATTATAGGGATTATTTTTAATATTCCTTTCCCATTTGAATATTTTTGTGTGGTTGATTCTTTAATTTTTTGAACAACACAAAGAGATGGGTGGTCTTTAATGAATCATGGAACTAATGAGGTTCCCAATTTTAATGAGGAGTTATAAGGATTTCATGGAATTTTAAGACTACCATTTTATGTATTATAATAATATTATGTTTATTATATACAACTCATGGGAGAGTGAGTTGGGTCTCAAATTGGGTGGTGTGAGATTGTATAATTTTTATGTATGGATAGTTTAGTTCATGTTGGATGCACATGGTAACTGGTTGATTTGGAATATTGGTGAGTTTTTGGGTGTAGGTCAAGGCTCGATGGTTTCAAAATTACAGTTATATGGTGCAGAACCATATCATTGTGTAAATTAAAGGAAGTAACCTTGATTAAGACTATCTTGGAAATGGACTAGGTTCTTTGTGACAGAGTACCCGTTAGTGGACCTTTACAAACACTGTTATGAGACATGGTGTCATGGGTCAGTTAAAGGTGAGTTAAATATCATATTTTGTGATCATGGACTGTGGAAAAAGATACACACCTATCTATGGAATCATAGTGAATTCCTAATTTAAATAAAATGATTATTAATAACTTAATATGATCATGAGTAAATTGAGAATGGTTTATCTATATGACATGGTATGTAAATATATTTTCTGATGAGATCGATGGACTCAATTGGTGATATGATCAAGGAGTGGAATAAGTTAAGCAATATAGTGTAGAGTATGTCATCGGATGTTTTTGTGTGGTTACCTTTTTTGTGAGTTAAAACTTAAATAAAGACAAGGAAAACATTCTCAAGAAGTGGGAATGGAAAATGGGTGATGTTTTCATTATATAATGGGGATAGGAAGGGTTTTGTCCATGTCAAAAATTATGTTGTGGTGTGTGAAGTTCATAGGTTTTGATAATTGGGAAACAATTTCATTTATACATCTATAAGGATTCTCCTATGGTGTGTGGTAGGACATTGGACGCTGGTGGATGACCCTACTATGAGAAGGGTTATGAAACCCTGTGACCAATTGTGTAGTGGTACTTTTTGATCTTAAATTCCACTGGATAAATGTAATAATGAATGATTAGATATATTGGTAAATTCTAGGTAAATGTTTGAATATATACACTTCTGGGATTCGAGTATAATCTTTAGTTTGTGGTTAGCTGGTAACATTCCTAGGGTGTTACATTGGATATGTGCCAGTGTTCGTGCTATAGATCAACCAAAGAAGTGGATATAGGATGGCTGTGTTAGGATACATCACCATAAGTTGTGAATGAGATTCTATGAGTGTTCTAAAATTATATTAGTTGTCCTTGAATAAATGTTATCATATTTTCGTTTTGATAATGAATTGGTTCTAAAGTTGATCATTTTGGAAAAGAATTTAGCTTGTGATGCATCAACATGAATTATAATGACTATTATTATGTTGTTGGCGGGAAACTGCATTTGGAGTGTCATTAGTTTAAAATGACTTCAATAAAATGTTCTTCCATGTGTTTTCAAGGAAAATAATATGTTTCTAGTTTCCGCTACGTCAATTGGAATCAGAAAATCAATATAAAATTGGCGATCGTAGGTTGTGTTCCCATGTGTGAATGGATGTGATGAGTTGAGATCCATGTCAGAATCATTTTTTAGACCCTAAAGACATGTTTCAGAATGCAATCCTGATGGAAATTTTGAAATGACTTGGAATTTTTCATTCAAATAGAGTACCTATGGTGGGGAGCACCACAAGATAGTTTAAGATAGAGATAATGACATGATCGTGTCTCTTGACAGACAAGTTTATGTAATATTCATATTAATACATATATTATTGGATAATATCATTGTATTCTACTTTAAAAACATATGTATTTTATTCATAAAATGATTATTAGTTGTCATTTGGTAATTTAGAAACACAACACACCCATTTTATTAGAAATTTCCAAAAAACAATTAGGGCGGGTAATGTTTAAGATTACCCCGATGGATTCTTCGGGATGAGAAGTTTTATGGTAGAGAGTTTGTAAGAACCTATTTTTTGAATCATGTTGAAAATTCTAATGTAATTTAAATATAGGTTTGGTGGAAGTTATAAACAAAAAATCAATAATATGAAATGTGATTTTTATAGTTGGAACAAATTAAATTGTTATTCATGGATGGGGATTGAGTCTAGGAAGGTGTATTATAATCCCAAATGATTTTCTAGAGCATCAGGATTTGAATGTTCAGTTTTAGGAGAGACATCACTATGCGTATGGTTATTGCATGGTTAGTACTAACCAGGTGGCAAAACCATGAGGCATGTTTTATGAAGGAATATATTTTTTTAAAATAGTGAAACAGAGTCCAACAAACCATTCACTTTTGTGAATATGTTCAATGGGATTCATATGGTTGGCACATTTTTTGTCTAATTGTGAACTATAATTGTGTGATAGTGTGGTTCTTGTGACAATGGAACCACTTGGTTAGCACATGATTTTTCTAACAGTGATTTGTAATTGTTCTCCTATTTAAAATTGTAAAATTAAAATTTTTTATCGGCAAAAATAAATGTTATTTAACCCATTTACACTCTTACTTATCCCAATAGCTTATATGTGAACACATCCTCTTATCACTCCTCATTTGGGTGGTTCTTATACATTATTGGTCCAATTCAAGGATCATCCTATTCCTTGTAATCTTAAAGTATATTAAAGGATTCCAATGACCTTTTTTACATTTCAAATTCTCTCTTTTAGCATGATCATTTTGTGGGGGGAATATGGCGTATTTTGTTGTTGTTTGTTTGGTTCATAATTTTATCTCCTTTTATATTGAATAAAAGATTAATATAGGATGAGTAAGTCTTCTTAAGAATGACTTAGTTGTTTTATTTTTTTTCCTTAGTATTTTTTCAGTTAAATGTTTTTATCATTGTTTGATAAAACAAATCATACTCTGATCCTGAATATAAAATACATTTGATTGAATTACTAGACTATATTATTAATGATATTTAAGACCCTTGACATGGTTAAAGGTTTGTGAAATCATTCTATATTATCCCATAGGGTGTTCCCTACATGATTATAATCATTATTCATTTTTTATAATTAACAAAAATTATATTTATGTGTGTTTGGTTCAAATCCTAAAAAGGGTAATGATCAATTTGAACTAAATGGATTACTAAATGGTGTAGGCACGTTACTTTCCCAATATTGATGTTAATTAATGTAATGACTAATGTAGTGTTTATTATATAATTATTAAATAATATATCATTCTCCTTTTGTCCCATAAATAAATCACTTAAGTAAATGAATGGCAATTTTAACCTTGACCATGGTTTTTCAAAGATATTTTAACATGATTAGAGGTTTGAGACCTCAACCTAAACTACCAAATAAGGCGGGATAAATTAAATGATTATAATAATTGTTCTAATGTATAGACTACACCAAACAAGGGTGTGTTGAGCTTTCCACCTTGCAGTTGGAATTGTGACTTAAATAAATAAAAAACTATAGTTAAACATCATCATTCTACAACTTTTCATTAAAAATGAATGTGTTTATATAAATAATTGAATTCAATTACAATGGAATAATGAATTTAATAATGATGATTGTAAATCACCATGGAAATTTTTTAAGGACCATTTTTAATTATTAAATGAAATATTTTTTTTAAAGTATTCCCTATGAGATACTTGGGTTCTGAGACTGAATTCCTTGGATGGGCTCATAAGTCATGGTTAATTAATTGATGTTTAAATGGTTAATTAGTATTAGACATGATTCTCATGATATATTTATATAAATTGTGGAAAACTAAATCATTATTTTTTATTTATATTATTCAAAAGGGTGTTCCTCATTATTTATTCAAATCAATGAACATGATGTTCTTAATTATTCAAGAAATCAATGTACATGAAATTTTTTATTATTCATGAAAATGTTGGACATGAAATTAATATTTTTTAGTGAAATCCATGGACATGGAATTACTTTTTATTTAGTGAAATAAATGGACATGGAATTACCAATTATTTCTTGAAATCATTATACATTGTGTTCTTCATTATTCATTAAAATTATTGGATATTGTGTCCCTCATTATTTATTGAAATGTGGGATATGACGCCCCATGCCCATTTGGTTAGATTATCAAAATAATGTTAATATTTAAATATGAATCCATGTATAGTTATATCTAGATATGTATTCCTTTTTATATAAAACATGTCCCATAAATCATATAAAACATAAAATGCTCAAACATTCCGTCTTAGGTGGAAGAAGGTATAGTCATCCAGGTGTTCCTTGGTAAACATGAGTTTGACATGGTTATTTAGAAATTAATATCTTACTGTCAATTTTATTATACATGCACAATGTTCATTTTATATTCACATACATGATATGTATTATAATATATTGGTGTTTTCCATTATATTTTTACTCACATCTTGTTTGGGCCACATTTGTGAATATAGACTAATCACTTACTTATAGGTTAGGACTTGGCTCATGCTTTATTTGTTTTTGTATCATATATGCTAGGAACTATCATGAGACTAGTGGATGAATAGGTACCCGATATTACTTCTAGTGTTAGATTCCATTATTTATTTATTATGTTATTTTTCTACCCCTATTTTATGTATCATCTTTTATATATTGACTACCGTATATTTATGGAATGGAATGTTAATACATGGTTGAATTATTTGAATTTCTAAGTTAGCTATTTATTTTTTACATTTTGATAATGATGTCTCCTAATATTTACATAATTTAATTATTCCATCATTATATTAGTATTAATATAGAGATTATAGTATCCCCATTGTACCACATTTAGACCGTCTCTACTATTCGATAGCATCTAGAATACGGGTAGGTGAACTTCAGACCTCATATCCAACCAGTTGGATTACTGTTTATAGAGTGAACTAGGTTAAGATGTTATAATTTTTACGGAATATCATTCCAACACATGGTATTTTTGGATAGTATTATGTCATTGTGTTTAGTGATTTTATGATATAAAATTATCCTATATTATTACCAATGTTATCAGATATGTATGAATATTGGATCTGAATATATGAGTCCCCTTTACAGAGGATGTTCTCTTATCCATATGTCATGGGCATAAAACATCTGTAATATTGGGACTGATGTAATGATAGATGGAACTACCTTAGTCAATTCATGAGGTTCGTCATGTGTCTTCTAGTAGACCTTCACCTTGGATTGGATGGTTATGGATTTGTGGTAGCATAACCATTATGAAATTGGTTCATGATGGTTATGGAATAAGGAATGTCATTGATGGTCTATGGATGCTAAATTCAAGGGAAATATATGGATTTTGATATAATTTGGGAAGTAATGGGAATTTTTGGATTATAACATATAATTTTATGATTTATATCATTGGAATACGAGTAAGTATGTTTCCCTCTTCTACGTTTGGAAAGAAAATCATTTCAATGTATCATAAATTATGTTTTAAGTGTTGTGTGGCATGAGGTGTCGATGTGTGTTTTTGTGTGATATGTAATTTTATCAGTTTAACATCAAAACTATATGGTTGATATGTATTGGTTTAGGAATCATGATATAGAGAAAACTGATGTGAAAGTGACTAGTAGAGGGATATGGTTTTGGCTATGGGTGGAATTCATATATTTTTTATGTTGTCTATGATTATATTGTGTATGTAATAGGAAGTTCATATTCATCAAGAGTGGGTCGTACAATAAATTCATATTGTATGACTCCAGGTGTAAATTAGGTTTTCTTATAGTGTTATTCCATGATATATCTATAATATATGACTCAATCTATATCATAGGGCTGGAAATACAATATATGTTTATTTTTATATATTTAAAAGGATAAAATAATTATCTATCAAGACTCATTGATTTTTTATTGAATAATGGAATATTTTTTATTTCATTGATTACTTGAAGGTACATGGAATGGGTAATGTTTCCATGTTATAGAGACTCCTCACTAGTAATGTGTCTTATATACTGTTGTGTACTATAAATAGTTCAAAACCGATATATTAGATCAACAGGTGTAGACTATATCATAATTTTATTCCTAAAATTGTGCATAGTAATCATTTTTATGGACACATTAATAATCTAATTTATAGTTATACTAGTTATAAGAAAAAAAATCTTATCGATGTAACATTTTGGATAAATTACAACTCTTCACCAGATATGATCAAACATTGTATTGTTTTTTATTGTTAATTCCTTTTAAACAAGTTATTAGATAATATGATATCAATCATGAAATATGATATGGATTTTTTTATTTTTCATTTACATACACTGGTATAACATGGATAATTTAAGGGGACCTGTTTTTGGTATCATACTAAATGTTATCCTCTGTCCTGAAAAGTGTACTCTAGTGGATGTGTAGACTGTAGTTCTATTATAAAAAAATTAAAAATTTTGTTTTGTAGAAGACAATGTTATATTATATTGATAAATATTTTAATCAGGATAAAGGAGAGAGGTAACGAATGTGGTAGATCCACTTATTATTTATTTCTTCAATTTTTTGGGTGAGGTCACTGGGTCTAGTACTCGGGCCATGATTTTCAATGTATTTTCTTCATTTCATGTGTTATGCTTTGCTATTATTCCCAAATTTTTTAAAATATACATGAAAAAAATATTCATTTTTAAAACATGGGCTTATTTTTATATCAATATGTTTATTTATATATAATTCCACATATAATATGTGATGTGTGGGTAAAGATGTTTTTCTTATCACCAATATCCCAAGGTGTCAAAAATAATTGGATAAATTATAGAAACTCTATTTCACTCTATATGGGATACAAATCATTCATGATCATATAAAAATTTGAACAATAGTACATCCTAAAAATATAGAATTCTCATTGGGATTTAGTTTAATAAATAAAAATAATCCCCAACCATTAAAAAATTATTTAACTCTAATATTTATATGTTATAATTATCCCAATTATAAGAATTTATATCCTTTAAAATTAATGTGGGAACCTATTACATTGATGTATCTAGGCACTATTTCTTCTTTACAACTTTACTATTACAAGATTCCTCAAAAAATTCGATATGTTTCTACAAAACTCAAAACAATGTGATAAATTTTAAAATAAGTTGATTTTTTCATATATCAATAATCTATATTAGTTCATTAAAAAAAATTAAATTTTAGTTTTAAAATCAAAAGATTCTCATTGATAAATATAAATGGGACTATTTGACTATATGATGATTGTAAAATATACTAATTTTAAACATAGCACCGTTAAGGAATTGAAATATTCTACAAGATATATAAGAAAAAAAAGTACCCAAAAATATATAATTGGTTAATTAAAATTATGTTACATCCCTTTTCAGTGTATATATAATTTAGTAATTAGATTATCTAAAATGTTTCTATAATGTTAATAAATGATGCATATTTTGTGAGTAAATCAATAATAACTAATACTTCATCATTAATTCCTAGTAGATTTGAGTATATAATGATGAAGTTAATAAAAATATATTATAATTTTAGTTAGATATAATACATGGTTTGAAATATTTTTTATGTTGATAATTTTTATCTATTACCAGTTGAAATAAATAAATATATTGACACAAAGCATTCCCTATCTTTTTTATTACTGAATACTAGAATTATCATATTATGTAATGATATATAATTCATATCCATTTATGAAATTAAAAAATTGATATTTTGAATTTATTTCATTACTTATTCTCTCAATCATAAGGGAAACATAATTTTATCAAAATACAAAAAAACAAAATAAATTTCAGAGACCACCTTTGAATGGTATTCCATCCATTAGGGGTAACATATAGACTCATAAAATTATTATTAGTTTTTTTAATTACATTACATGATATATATGAAAATAAATTATTTCAATATAATAATTCACCAAATGATATACCATTTCATAATACTTTTTATGCAATTTATCCATAAAAATATAAAACTACAACTTACCATATGATTCTATGAATCCACCTATAGGATCAATAAAAGATCAATTATGGGGACCCCAAGACCT
Source organism: Viscum album (assembly GCA_963277665.1). Lineage (NCBI taxonomy): Eukaryota > Viridiplantae > Streptophyta > Magnoliopsida > Santalales > Viscaceae > Viscum > Viscum album. The sequence goes on from OY728148.1 coordinate 913,839,556, forward strand.
TTCGCACCATGATGGGGACCCCAAGACCTTTCACAAAATCTCCCCAACACAACCCTGACCTGAACACATTAGTTAGAGGTACTTGTCCTCCACACCTCAATGCTATCCACTTTTGGAAGCACTGACTCGCATGCACAGTTAAAATCATTTCACAAAACCGTGTCTTGGTGGGGAAAGGATCACACTTCCTCGTGCATTCGAAGAATGTAGAACAACACCAACACAAGGTCTGACCAACGCCCTGAATAAACCTCGAGGAAGAAATGGAATGGGATGAGTATCGCCTAATAGTATCTATAAAAACTTAAATAGAATGTAGAAAGGACAAAAATTGTACCTATGTTCATCCTTGGAGCCTCTAATTAAACGAACACTAAGGCCAAAATTTTTCCTCACGCCCGTCCTCCTGCTCCGTGATCAAAGTGCAGACCACCAGGGGTGGTGGTGGTGGAAACTCATACCACCCGCCACCTCCTGTTGCAGCACTAGCTATATCACCATGTCTGTCACCCTATGCACCTCCATACTCATGACATTGACTCTACCAAGGTAGTATATCAATCAGCTCCCTCTTAGCTGCATGATGGGTCAGAAAATATCTAGAACGATGTCCCCATCAATTTCAACTGTAACACCACCTCTCCTATAACTAACCAAAACTGTCCTAAGAGCCCTCATATCCCGAACCCTCAAATCTTCTATCCTGGGGTCGCCTCTTGATGTTTCGAGCATTCCCATACCCCTATGATTGTCATTGAATACTTACTACCAAACTATCAACTGAGGTATTATCTCTCATGTGCCCACTACTAAATGTATGAATCTGCTCAGCCAAAAATATGTCCACCACCAAGGCCCACTCTAGCACTCGATCATAGGTGATGAGGATCAAGAAAAGCACACCTGCCCAGATGTCTCTATATAGGCCATGCTCGAAGGTACGATCCCTAAATAAAGGATCCCAAACCATATCTAGGGAGTAGTGTGACAAGTCTCTAAACAATGATCAGTACTCCGACACGGTCAGGCCCCCCTTTCGAAGCTACAGAAGCTCCTGGATTTAAACATACCTCAAATTGACCAGATAGAAATATTCCTCGAAGAGCTTCTCAAACTCTTCCCATGTGAGTGTCTCCTTGTCATGGGATTGCGTCACTAGATTCCAGTATTGCCCGGCCGAACCATGACGAAGGCTCACCGCTAGGACCACCATATGATTTGGAGGTGTCCTCACTAGGAGGAGAACTTAGGTTACTACCTCGAGCTAGTCATCAGCTATCTTGGGGTCCAGATCACCTCGGTATCTCAAAGGTCGCTTCCTCTGGGACTCATGCAGCACACTCAACCTACACGCATCCTCATTCTGCACTGTCAGAACAACCATCTTCCAAATGGGTGGTGGCTCAATTGGTAGACAAACTAGAGGTCCCACCCCATAACCTATTCCCCATTCCAAAGCCTCTACTCGGGGCGGACTTTCACCACAATCCTGCTGTAGAACCCTCTACAATGTAGTCATGGATGCATCCTGAAATAAAATAAAAACTCCCCATGGTCAATGACTATATCTAGGGATATGTCTCAAGAAAAACAAGGGAAATAGAAAACCCAGTACTGTATAATGAATGTACCATTTTTTACCTGTGACCATTATACAGATTTCCCATGTCAAAAAATAGGTATTCAAAGTCCAGATGAATGGATACATCAGCTGCCACACCAACCCTTGAGTCTCTGTCCTGGAAGCTGAACTCGAAACATTTGAACATTGCTGCTATGAAAAAAACCAAATTCATAGCTAGAACACCTATGCTCAAGGATCCAAAAGGTAGAACCCCATCTGATACCACTAAATCATGACCTATCCCAATGGGGCTCAAGCCGCAACTCCCCAAGCCTGCCTTTAATAAGCCAGGGGCTGGTGACTACTGCCGATTAGGCTATCACACACATGGGAGGCATTTTCTTATCATACCTATATACACGCACCCACATACACCTCTATGAAAAAGTATATATATATATAAAAACATAAATTAAAATTCATGCATACATCTATCCCAAACAAGAGTGCAACAGATGTATAAAAAGTGAAAATACAGGGCCCACCAAAAGAAACTAAAGAAGTGTCCAACATGCTCATTAGGAGGGGATCACTATCCCAAGAATTTTCCAGAAAACTCCTCAGCTATGCTCCACCTACTACATGTCCTCCTGGGAATCTGTCAAAAGGCATGAGGTCTAAATAAGATACAAAACATGTGAGGGAAATTCCCAGGAAGGGGTGACTATAAAAATACTCAGTAGGCACCCCAAAAACCCCAAAATAAAAGAGAGAAACTGAAAGGAAACAATCATCCCATCCCAGTTAGAGGGAACCCAAAGGAGATAGAAACTCCATCTCGATACCATCCTCAAATAAATACAACTAGTCAGCTCAACTTAGGTATATATTGATACATATACAATGAACATCCAGATATACTCATCTCAAGCACCAACACTCCGGATTTTCCGACCTCATAACCAAAAAAAGGTTCTCCTAAAATCTATAAGGCTTACACGAACCAAGAGAATACATAGCATGGCCCTTATCATCCCAGATGACACTCGTCAAGAGAAACACACTATCGGGCCTCACACAACCATCCCAGATGGACCATCCAAGAGAACACGCTCATTAGAAATTATCACAAATAACAACATGATGAAACTCTAGAAACACCAAACTCCTCAGATAGGGGATCACCCCAAGGGTCCTCTAGGGGAGACAAAAAACCAACCTAGATAACTCCAAGATAACACAGATAGGGGATCACTCCCATGATCATCTGGGGGATACCAGAACCCAATCTGATGGTCCATAGAACACATCACTCAATAAGAGGATCATCGCTCGTGTAAAGGTGGTCATGATGATGCTGAAAACCCTATATAGTATAACTTGTGATGTAGGGAATCAAACCAACGATACAACAATCCGAACAAAAACAACACACTGAGTAGGGGATCACATTGCTGAAGGTACTTCAGCCCTACAGTAAACCGCACGTTCAGTAGGGGATCATATACCTGATGAAAACGCAACCCTACTCAAAAATGGCCCACTGATTAGGGGGTCCTATTATTGATGGTACCTGAAACCCTATTGGGTTTTCCAGCTAGATAGGGGATCCCTTCCCAGGGATAAGCGGTCACAGCGATACCAAGAAACTGATATAGGGAAGTGAAGCTAGAGGATCCTGCTCCAGACTCACGGAAGGGATAACCTAACTATATCTGAAATAATTCATTCGAGGGGATCACAAACCTATACTGAGGTTGTAATGAAACACGAACCCTCGTAGAAACAAACCAAGGGAGTTCAATAAACTGATTCTAGTCTATATGTCGCAAACCCAAGTGACCCGCAACATCGCCACACTACGCACCTCCTAGGCTGAGATTGAGGCTACCATCATGTTCTACATGGAAGAAACATGCAAGATAGGGCATTTACTCACCCGAAACAGACAACAGGTGAAAAGGTATTATTCAACGTAACCAGACCATGTGGGGAACACACCTCTTTTTTGAAACACATCAACTAGGTCACACCATTGCGAGCCCCTTGGAAAAACATACAAGGTTGTCTAATCCTTCGTCCAAAACAGACACCAGATGGAAATTCCATGTTTCTCCATAAATTCCCAAAGCTAGAATAGTGGGTCCCACACCATGATCTCAGTACCATAAACTGAAATCTATCTTGAAACATTCTCTTTAACATTAGGATTACAACACCACTGACAGTGCATCAATCGGATGCTCCGTTCAGATGTTATAGTGGGTCAAATTTAAATAATAATAAAATATCATTATTATTACAATGGTTCATGGATCCAGGAAATGAATAAAACTCATAAAATGTATTAATAAAACTCAAAAGTTTGACCTCTACACAAATAATTCATCGCTGCAAATGGCTAGTGAATTAGACTTCTGGTTTGTGAGTTACAGGGGTTTAAAGAACCCCTAAAAATATTCTGCCCGAACCACCGCTTGTCTCGTCAGAAACCACCACGCTAGAGCCGGAATCCACCAAACCAGATCTGAAAGCCACCACGCCAGTTCTGTGCAGCCAACTCCCTTTCTGGATTCATCCTCATCCACTGCCTGAATCTACGTTTTCCACCGGAAAACATCTGGGAACCGTCAGGAGCACCCCAGTGCCCCATATTCAGATATGAAACATGTTTCTCAATGCTTTGGACCCGAACTACACAAACATTATGATGATTTGAAGAAAAACAACGAATATAAGGAATCCTATATTTTAAAACACAATCCTACTACCTTTTAGCAGATCACCGAAGCTTTTCATGCTACACTGCTATCGTTTCTCAAGCTAGGAGTGACCACCATCAAAATTGGAGCTCAACGGCACCTTATATGCTTGATTTGTCCCATTCATTGTGAATAAGAGGAGGGTATTTTGGTATTAATAAAAGGGGAGATGTGGGAAAGGGGGGATATTTGTTTTAATAAAAATCCGCTTAACTCCACAGCCCGACACGCCCCTGACCTGACACCCGATGCCAATAAATATTATGTCACATCTAAGGTAAACACGACATTATGAACTCAACTGCATGCTCATAATTTTGATTTGAGACTCTTTTCTGGAGTTATTTGAGCCAAATATCATAAATAAATTTTTTATTTATTTATAAAAACACCATCGGTCACCTTTTTCAATAGTAGTTCCGCCTCTGCAAATGTTACACCCCGCATAGGGTAAACAGCACGCTCTAGACGCAATTATTCCCTCCAATTTATTATCTGATCAACCGTTTAGGAGATAACTCATCTCCACCATGTTCATAGTATACAATAATTAATATTTTTATAAAATTAATTCCATGTACACTGAGAATCAAAATATCATTCCACTTTTGTGCCTAGATCTGTAATTATTCTTAGAAATATTCTACAAAGTCTGATAGGGCCAAAAACCGAGTCTCTACAACTACAAACCAATTTTGACACTTCCTAGGGATATTTTTTTTGGAAAATTCAAATTTTATTTAAAAAAATTGTAAAATATTTAAAAAAGATATTATTTGAGAACATTAACATACAATATAATTTTATTATTATGATATTACAGTTGAATAAATTTTCAATTTATGTGTATTATGTCCATAGTTTTGAAATTAAACGATAGAAATAATAATGTGATGATCAAATATAGTGTATTAAATTTTTTATAAATTATTCCTAGTGGATGGAATGAAAATTTTATAAATTCACATAATCCATGTAGGGATTTCCCTCTGGGGGAAAAATGAAGTTGGAGTTATAGTATTAGCTAGAGCCGAAAAAATTATAACTATATTGGGGAAGAAGAATTTGGTTTGTACTAATAACATTTCCTATATATATAATCCTTCTGATCAACATTGCAGTATAAAAATGTTTGATTTCTTCTTTTGTTAAAATCCCCCATCATTTAATCGGAAAAAAAATCCATTTTTAGCTATGTAACAAATTTTTCAGTAGAGAAGATATATCATATATTAGGATGTGGTGAAATTGGGAAGGTTTTCATGGATGTTTATATTCTTATGTTGTATGAGAATTAATATAGTTCCTTAACTCAGATCATTATAAATTTTGAGCAAATAACATGCATGGAATGAGAGTATTTTAAATAATATTTCTACAAAAAAATACCATGTGAAAAATGAGCAAATAGGAAGAGGAATGTAGAGACCCAAATCTTGACATACTTGGACATTAACTTAATTTTGCAGAATACTTTAAACATAACAAAAATAGACACACAAGGACTTCAATAGTTTATTGTCTTTGGAAACTCAGAATATAATCTTCTAATCATGGTGAAATATCTTCAACCGCTCCCATAAAGATCTTCCCCTTTTGTTTTCTACCAAAAAACGTTCTTTAAATCCTGGGTAAAAGAAAACATACAAAGTGAGGGCTCAAATTCTTAGCAAGGTTAAACATAGAGAACATAAAACAATCCACAAACATTTGAATGCAAAAACATGAACATAAAATCTAAACATAAAAATCATGATCAACGACATAAATCTTGGTAGTACATAAAGAATAGATCATAACAGAACATTAATCCAGATAAAATAGCATTGGAATAAAACATGTAATTGTGGAAAACCATTAATAACATTAAATAAATTCCATAGTAGCCAAGGCATTGCTGCTGAGACCATCTTAGTGGACAAATAAACTTTCTGAATTGAGTTCACTCCTCATTCCAGTCTTATAACACTGAACTGGAGTAACTTACCATTCCAGCCATGTCTGTCTCATGAGATATAAATTGTTACCCAATGAATTGGAGGGATATATAGGTCCCACCCATCTCATAATGAAATAATTATTTCGTGTGCCACTAAATAAACATACATCATTCATAATAACCCAACAAATAAAATTGGTTTCATAAACATCATCCCATCATAACATAATCCATATAAAAGAAATGGATATAATCTCATCATATGAAAAATCAAACCAGGTAAAAAATAGATTGATTATACTTGAAAAATAATAATAATTTCATCTTAGATAGAAAATAGTTTTGACAAAACACATCAAATGAATTCTTGAGGAACATATCCATTCTTCTAAAAATTCATTTTCTTTTCAGAAAATTGCATTAAATTTTAAAAGAAATTGATTTTGCGGAAAATAATCAAGACTTCTTGTAGAGTAAGCTTCTTGAAAATATGGAATTATAAAACCATATAAATACATTCATGTTGTATAAGTTAAAAAAAATTCTCGTACTTTTGTCCGAAAAGTCAAAAATTACCTCGTAAAAGAACGATTCCATACATAAAATGTAGTAAAAGTCAAAAATTTGAAAAAAGGGCTATAAAAATACATGAAAACATTTTTAGAAAATAGGTACATCTATGATAAATATAACCACAGTATATACTTACGAATATGCAATCTCAGATAAAAACAAGATTGAAAAAGTTATCCCTTACCTTATGTCTAGTATGCTTTGTATGTATCTGAACCTCCTTTATAATGATTTAAATAATGTAATTAACTTATTAAATAATAATATTCATTGTTATTATATCATATATGGTTCGATTAGGTATTTATATTACCCTTTCATTTGTCAAATCCATGTTAAGGTAGTGTTTTTGGTAAAATCGTTTCATTTATCGTACGCGTTTAGACATGTTGTTATTGATATTATTATTAATTATATCATGATTTACTTAATTTCAGAATGTAAAAAATTATTTATATATCATATATATATTCATTATATATATACATATAATGGATAGATAAATTAAATGAAACACACCGTTCATGGAGATGGTTGGTCGTACGTACGCATGAACGCTATTTTCCTATCCTTGTTGACTTGAATGGAAGTAAGTAGATGAAATATATATATATACATACAAAAATATAGTAACTATATCATTCCATATGTTTCATTATTATTCATTATATATAATTTATAATCATTATTGAATGGTTAACATGGAGAATGAATCTCATCGCATCATTGAGACGGAAATCCGTACGTACGCACAAGTTATGATATCGTTCCCATAATTATTAAATTGAATTGGAGTGGATGATATAGTATCTCATAATCATTATGATGTGATAATAACTATATATAGTTATTCTTTACACCATTATACCCATCCATGTAAGGTGGTGTTGGAAAAACAAATTACACCACGGCGTAGAGACGGTATTCTGTACGTACGCATGCGCGGTGATTTAGTTTTCCGTAGCATGGACTGTAGGTGAAATGGGGATGTTTCATAATTATAATAACATATCAGTATATTATAGATACTCTTGTTATTAGATTATAAAGAAAAAACTATAGACGAAGAATTTGAAGAAGAAAGAAATTTGAAAGAATCGGTAGAAGAGATTACCACTTCTTTGATGAACCTCTTTTATGATTCCTCTTAAGGCACTAGAGTAGTGATTTTGAGGAGACCATAACCTCTATAATGTATCTAGGGGAATTTATAAGTGAAATGGGCAGGGGTTTGCTGAGTTTTGAGGATAAAAATTGTGTAAAGATAATAGGTAGGAGGTTCCCTTTTATAAGAGGCGTGAGGGGAACCTTAGGAAAAACATAAAATATTATTTTATTATATACACATATTCAGTTTCAAATAGCCCCAAATTGATTTATTTCGAAGATAAAGAGGGGTTGGGTATAAATACTCTCAACCAATAGTTTATACACAAGTTAGGTTAATATTTTAACCTTATCATTTATATTTAACTCTAAGTTAAATAATTTACCTTTTATTGTGTCTTCTTTTTTTCTTACATTATATGGCTAATAAACATATTAAAACAAGCCAATCTATCCCCAAGTGGTTCATTATTAATATATATAACTTTATATACTTCATTTGGCCGACCCTTTGATTTTTAGGAATAGAATATCAATTAATTATATAATATTTGTTTTAAAAACTTTTTCATGTCAATTTTGAAACTATTTGGTAATTGATTTTTTTTAAAATCATAACAGCCTTATTAGTTCGAACAAAATTAATTTAATCAATAAAAACATGTCAAACTATCCTATAAAGTTATTGGAATTCATAAAAAGCCTCAAATTACATTTATTTGTGTATTAGTAACATCCACTATGTTAATATTTCATTAATAATGTAATTACTACATCATCATTATGTCATAAATAAATTAAGATATTTAATGATTAAAAATTATAAATAAAATACCATTATGTATGAAATAATTTTAGATTTATATTGAATATTTATAGAGAATTTTATTTTGTATAACCCTATATTAAAAATGTTTTAGTTATTAAACGTTTATTTTAACTCTTTTAACTCTTCATTAAATAAAATAATAATTAATTTCCTAATCTAATCGAAGTAGAACTAAATGATAATATTATATTCCTAAAGATGTTTTTGGTCGAATTAAACTTATACAATAGAATTCTGCCATGTGTTAAGGTAATAATAACATCATTTTTACCCTTAATTACCCTATTTACTTTTAATCGTGCTAAATAATAGTAAAAAGTTACTATTCACAAAAAAAAATTATTTTAATCTCATTGAAACACATTTTTCTGATTGATATCAACCGTGTCTCTCGGATTTTTGAAACTCCACTCACAGAAGCGGTAAATTTATGTTTTATGTAAATTTTCCGATTTTCCTAGGCGGTGGGTAAAAGACGGTGAAAAGTTCAATAATTTTTATATATCTAAAATTATAATAAAATGACACCAATTAATTAAATTGAACTTATATAGTTATTATGTATCTATTTTGACTTAAAATAAATTTAAATTAAATAAATATTTATTTAAATAAAAACTCGTTTTTTAAATAGTAACCTAGTGTTTTCACTATTCATAAAAAATAGAATGTTTTCAGAAAAATACCAAAAATTCACCCTAGGCTAATTTCGATATTGTGAATCCAAAAATGAAGTCCATATTGAATGATAAAATTTCAAAAATTTCAATAAGTAGTTATTACTATTCATAACGTCTAGTTTATATATTATTTTAATAATATATAGTTGTTTAGTGAAACCCGTTATTGCGTACTACACACGCTATTGAGCAAGGTTGTGATTGCGTGTAATGAAATCCAGGTAAGGGCTTTGTGTAGTGCAAGCTCCCTATGGTTTTGTTTATAACATAATACAAAATTATTTCATTTATGCGTTAAACAAAATCTACACTTAAAGCTACATATTGTAATTTCTACAAAACAAACTTGAAATTGTGTGTAACACCTGTCAAAAATCGTGTTGCGTATACAACAAGCTAATATGGTGTTTCGTATAGTACAAAATAATCTTGGTGTACAATGGAAGAAATCAATGTAATTAAAAATCATATATCTCATAAAATATCAGGGTGTAACTTTCTACCCCCCTTAAAATGAATTTCACAATAAAAATTTGTCGGGGTTATAAATGGTTTACTACAAGAAATATTCTTTCATAGAAAACTACATCTTAAAAATGGATACTAAAAAAAAATTTAAAAACTATATTTTGAAATGTTATGATTACCCAAAGTGACTCATCATTGGGATTCCACATAAGAGATCTTCAGTGAAAATATAGATATGGAATTGAAATCTAACCATCATGATCTAATAGAGAGTGGCAGAGAAAATGGCTGTGAAGAAGCCAATAATCAAAAAGACATAAATTTTTTATGATGTATGGTACCATCTAATTCATCAGATATAAGAGCACTAAAATATCATTTTTTGGTTTTCAATATCCTTTCTCTAAAGTTGAAAATTTTGGATTAGAAGAAATACTTACTTGTTTTTTGTAAAATCTCAGTGTTGTTTGTGCCTTGAACAATTTCCACTTCATCTCATAAAGAAATGATGTTGAATTTTTCTTCTGTGATGTGTTAGCAGATCATGTGATTGACTGATAGGTCATTCCATCTGTCTCAAACATAATATTAGCAAAAGTTATATACATAAGTCCATCTATGGTGAGATTAATCCTATTTGGTTCCTAAAATGGACGTATACTTCATCTATCATACTGCTTAATAAAATAAAACTAGTTTCTACTAACTAGGGACTTATTGTAGGCCAGTGGTAGGTGATAAAGGCATGTCGCATTTCAGTTGTGGGTTTGATTCCCACAACCTTGCCCGATGTGATGGGTTGTCGCCCGTCGAACAGGTTGCAATTTTTCTAAAACTATTCTATTATAGAATTTCAAAAATAATATCAAAAAACAAGTTATATCCTTAATGAATACTATCTGATATCTAACTTATTCCGTTACAAAGTTTAGGCTTTTCAAAAATATTTCTATCCATTCTGAAAGTATAATGAAAAATATTATTAGAGAGGTCAACTGCCAAGCATGTAAATACCATAATTTGTTCCCAATATATCATAAGATATATCATGATGTATGTCACATTCCAAAAATGTGAATACGTTAATAATGTATTCACTTGAAACATGTATTACCATAGAACAGTAGTTAAAACATGAATGCTGTCAAAAGTTAACTCTTTCAACATACCAAAATCCCAAAAATTCTATATACTGAAACCATGATATCACATTGTCCTTATCTCAATAATGAGCTCATGAATACTATCAAACCTATTATTTTCTTCTTATCCCTTCATTATGCACATATCATCATCTTTCCAAAAATATTTCAATCACTTTTCAAGGTTACAAGTACCTTATGCTTATGGAAAACCACAATCTACCAGAACATAGATATTCCAATATAACCTAAAAGTACCTCAACAACATTATTCTTGAATACCAATACATTGACACTTCAATCCATCCTCTTTATTGATTGTCATCGAATAAGTCCTTCTTTGATTTAAAAGAAACCTCTTAGGTTAGGGAATTGAGTTGTGTATTTCCCGTGTTCTCTATTTATAAGACATTGAACTCCATAACAGTTTGTCACTCTATGACCCTTCTCTCCACACAGATAACATATCCCCCTCCATTTGATGTATTCATCAAGGATCTTCTTCCCTTCAATAGAAATCTCAATATTATTTTCTCTATGCTCCTCACCATGCGAACATGCATAAAAGTACATCTTCCTATTATTTAATGAATTAGAAATACCATTAAAGTTCACCTTGTTAATAATATATCATGATGATTCGTTCAGCATGATCAAAAAATGTTTCTTTCTAGGCCATACACAATTTCATGGAAAATAGTCACCAATTTATCCATTTAATTCAATTTTGACCCAATTCCTTCTGGTTCCCTCCATTGACTAAAACCAAAAACCATGGTATAAGAAATAGATAAAATAACACAGAACAAATTAATCATAAAAAGTCACATATGGAATTTCTAACATATCACATATTCTTTAATCCATGACACCCTAGGTTCACCCTAGGTTTTTCATTATCGTCAACATAATTCTAGTACTTTAACATATAGTTATACTAATCCTTAGGGACATCCCTAGACATACCTTAGAAATTTCTCTTGGGAACCCACTAAAGTATTCCCATCCTAGTTTCCAAAGGTTAACTAACCCTTTCCTCTGATACCAACTGTGGATACCCAAATCGTGATGTACATGGACATTACATTACATTTTTAGAATACTTAATACATAACAGAAACAATAAAACATGGACCATAATAGTTTTGCGTCCTTCGAAACTCAGAATATAATCTTCTAATCGTGGTGAAAGATTTTCAACATCTCTCATAAAGAGCTTCCCATGTTGTTCTCTACATAAAACCTTTATTTAAATCATGGGGAAAATAAAACATATAAAGGGTTATCTCAAATTCTATGTAAGGGTAAAAATAGAGGACATAAAACAATCCATAAACATTTTAATGAAAAAACATGAACATAAAATCTAAACATCAAAATCATGAGCAACGTCATAAATCATGGAAGTACATAAGGCATAAATCATAAAGGAACATTAATCATGATAAAATATGATGGGAATAAAATATTTAATTGTGGTAAACCATTAATCACATGATATGATTTCTGTAGTAGCCCATGAATTCTTACCGAGACCATCTTAGTAGACAATGTCCCTTTCTGAATTGAGTTTACTCCTCGTTCCAGTCCTGTAACACTGAACCGGATTAAATTACCATTCCAGCCCTATCTATCTCATGAGATATAAATCTTTACCCAATTCATTTGAGTGAGATATAGGTCCCACAGTCTCATAATGAAATCATTCTTTCGTGTGCCACAAAATAAACATACATCATTCAAAATAACCCAAAGAATTAAATTGGTTTCATAAACATCATCCCATCATAACATATTCTATATAAAAAAATGGATATCATTTCAACATAAGAAAAATAAAACCAGTTAAATAAAATATACATTATACATGAAGAATAATCAAAATTTCATCTTAAATGGAAAATAGTTTTGACAAAACACCTGAAATGAGTTTTTGAGGAAAAAATCATTTCTTCTACAAAATCATTTTATTTTCAAAAAATTCCATTAAATTAAAAAAAGGATTTTGTTGACAATAATCATGAGATTTTTTAGAGTAAGCTTCTTGAAAATAAGGCGTTATAAAATGTAAAAATCCATTCATGTCGTATAAGTTAAAAAACATTTTTCTCGTACTTTTTTCAGAAAAGTAAAAAAGTACCTCATAAAAGAATGATTCTTTACATACCATGTAGTAAAATTCAGAAATGGGTAAAAAGAACTTTAAACACACATGAAACATTTTTTTAGAAAACATGGACAAGAATGATAAATATAACCACATTAAATACATATGAATAAACAATCTCATATAAAAACTAGATTGAAAAAGTTATCACATACCTTATGTATGATATGCTTCATATGTATCTGAACCTCCTATATAATTATTTAAATAATGTCATTAAATAAATACAGAATCATATTCATTCTAATTATATCATATTTGTTTCACTTAGTTATTTATATTCACTGTTCATTTGTTAATTCCATGTTAAGGTAGCGTTTTGTGTAAAATCGCTTCATTCATCATACGTGTTTGTACTTGTTGTTCTTGATATTATTATTACTTAAATGATGATTTACTTACTTCGATAATGTAAACCATGATTATATATCATATATATTCAGTATATATATATATATATAATGTATAGATAAATTAAATGAAACACACCGTTAATGGAGACGGTAGGCCGTACGTACGCATGAACGTTGTTTTCCTTTCCTTATTAACTTGAATGGAAGTAAGTAGATGACATATATATATATATACATAAATACAGTAGCTTTATCATGTCATATATTTCACTATTATTCTTTATATATACTTTATAACCGTTCTTGAATGGTTAACATGGAGAATGAATCTCATCGCGTCGTGGAGACGGTAATCTGTATGTACGCAGGAGCGATGATAACATTCCCATAATTATTAAATTGAATTATAGTGGATGATATAATATCGCATAACCATTATGATGTTATAATAACTATATATAGTTTTTTCATTACACAATTATACCAATCCACGTAAGGTGGTGTTGGAAAAATAGATTACACCATGACGTGGATACGGTATAACGTACGTACGCACGTGCGGTGATTTCATTTTCCGTATGATGGATACAAGGTGAAATGGGTCTGTTTCATAATTATAATAACGTATCACTATATTAGTGATACTGATCTTATTAATTTATAATGAAACAACTGAAGAAGAAGAAGTCGAGGAATAAAAAAACATGAATGAATTAGTAAAAGAGATTAACTCTTCTTTAACGCACCTCATTTAAGCTTCCTCTTAAGGCACTAGAAATGGATTTTTGAGGAGACAAGAACCTCTATAATGTTTCTAGGGAAGTTCAGAATGGAAATGGGCAGGGGTTTTCTGATCATTAAGGATCAAAATTGTGTAATGAGAAGAGGGAGGAGGTGCCCTTTTATAAGAGGGGTGAGGGGCACCTTAAGAAAAACTTTAAATATTATTTTATAATAAAGTCATATTCAGTTTAAAATTTCTAAAAATTAATTTATTGTGAAGATAAAGTGGGTATGTGTCAAAATCCTCTCAACCAATAGAATTGAGACTATTTTAGGTTACTATTTTATCCTTATCATTTATATTTATCTCTAAGTTAAATAATTGATCTTTTACCATGTCTTCTTGTTTTCATACACTATATGGTTAATAAACATAATATAACAAGGAAAACGAACAACAAGTTCTTCATTATTAATATATATAACCTTATTATAGTCATTTGGATGAACAATTGATTTTTCGGAATGGAATATCAATTAATAATATAATATTTGTTTTAAAAACTATTTTATTTCAATTTTGACACTATTTGGTAATTGATTTTTGTGAAAATCATAACATCATTATTAGTTCGAAAACATTTAATTTAATTAATAATAACATGTCATATTAACATATAAAAGTAGTGGAGTTCATAAAAAGTCTCAAATTACATATATTTGGATATTTATTACATCAATTATGTGAATATTTCATTAATAAGTTAAATTACTACATCATCATTGTGTGTTAAATAAATTTAAGTTTTTAAAGTCTAAAAATTATAAATAAAACACCATTATATAGTAAATATTTATTGATTTATATTAAATATTTATAGTTTAATTCGTCTTATGTATTACCCTATATTAAAATTTTTTAGTTATTAAACTTTGATTTTAACTCTTTTAACTCTTCTTTAAATAAAATAATAATAAATGTCCTAATCAATACCAAGTGGACATAAATGATAATATTATATTCCTAAGCTTTTTTTTGGTCGAATTACAATATCCAATATAATTAGGACATGTTTTAAGGTAATAATAATATCATTTGTACCCTTAATTACCATATTTACTTCTAACCGTGGTAAATAATAGTAAAAAGTTAGTATTCACCAAAAATTATTTTCATCTCATTGAACTACATTTTACTTACTTATATCATCTTTGTATCTTGGATTTTTTAAATTCCACTCACAGAAGCGGTAAAATTACGTTTTTTTGTAAATTTGCAATTTCTCCTAGGAGGTGGGTAAAACACGGTGAAAAGTTCAATAAAATTTTTATATATCTAAAATTATTATAAAATGAATTCAATTAATTACCGTGAACATATATACGAATTATTTATCTATTTTGACCTAAAAGAAATTTAAATAAAATAAATATTTTTTTTAAATAAAAAATCTGTTTTTAAATAGTAACCCAGTGTTTTCACTATTCATAAAAAATTGAATGTTTTCATAAAAATACCAAAAACTCACCCTAGGATAATTACGATATTCCAAGTCCAAAAATGATGTCAATTTTGAATGCTAAAATTTATAAAATTTCAAAAATTGGTTATTACTATTCACAATGGCTAGTTTATATAATATTTTAATAATATATAGTTGTTTAGTGAAACCCGGTTTTGGGTACTACATAGGCTATCGAGGAAGGTCGCGATTGTGTGTAATGCACACCAAGTCAGGGTTGCGTGTAGTGAAAGCTCCCTTCAGTGTTTTGTATAACATAATCAAAACATATTTCATTTATACATTAAACAAAATCTATACTTAATGTTGCATTGAGTAATTTCTACAAAACAAACTTGAAATTGTGTGTAACACTTGACAAGAATAGTGTGGCGTATACTGCAAGATAATATGGTGTTGCGTATATTACAAACTAATCTTGTTGAACAATAGAAGACATGAAAGAAATTAAAATGAATATATCTCATAAAGTATCAGGGTGTTACAAGGAAATTCTTGATATTGAGAAATATTTTGAAGAACATATTTCTAAGTATGTAGCTAACATTACACAGTAATCAAGGGATGTTTCAAACTATTTATATAATACAAATAGTAAGATTGACTATTTTATTATGAAAATAATTTAGAGGGAACAAGCCTCTCGAACATTGTCATCATATGAGGATACTGTATAATGTGATATCAAGAAGGAGAAATAATTCTACAAATCATATAGCTTTGAAGGAATGAAATAGAAGAATAAGAAGAAGAAGAATAATATGGTTAAATAAATGGATAAGGGGATAAAGATAAATGCAATGTCCCACAATCATACAAATGAATTCTCATTTTTATATGAGTATATTCATTATTAATAAATGAAATTAATGAAAATTCTTGCACCTCTTTGGTTATTTTGGACCGTTATATGTTATTTTTGATAGTTAATGATCATAATCATTGATATTATAAACATTACATAATGATTTTATGAATAATATATATACATAGGTTTATGAAAAATATATTTCACATAAACAATGTGGTGGCCTTAATCACTAGGATCGTACCCTATGAAGACCAATTTTTGGAGCTTCTGAGGGAGATAGAATCACTAGTCTCTTCCCTTGATCAAACTGATACAAAGATCCAGTAATTTTAATATGAAAAAAAACAATTTATAGGATAATTTCATGCTCTTCGAGATCACATCCCAAATCATGTTCATCAAAAAAAACCAAAAAATATCACCATCACACACCATACCATTTGAGAATTCATTCATGTAATTAAGGGATACATATCTAGAACGTAATAGTATAAATATTTGTTTTTTTATAATTATAAGATTTTGATTGTATTACTTTATAATTATTAAATAATAAGTTTGATAAAAATTAGATTATGATACGATGAATCACATGTGGTATTTTTGTGAAATATATTATTTCAATCATGAAACTCCATTTGAATAATTCAATAATTTATTGAAGGAAGTTAAATTTTAATAAAATAAAATTATTTATATTTATTTATTTAAAAAGTAATAATATAATTTTCCAAATTCAAATGTAATTTTTATAATAGTCAATAACTATTATTGTTATAAAATGTATTTTTCAATAAATTTTGATTTTTTATTTAGAAGGGTAAATCCTATTACAAAGTGAATTATTTTGATAAAGTAAATATTATATCTATTCACACTAAAATTATCCAATGGTGAATTTTTCATATTATTCTAAGATAGCCTAATTTTTTGGGGAAAGATTAAATACAATATAATTACACAATATTTATTGGTAAATCATAAAAACTGAAATGTGATGTAATAAATACTATAAATAGTATTCATGACCCAAATTATAGTTCCCCTTTAATATATTTTTTTAAAATTTATTTTATTAACATTATAAACCCTTAACTAATCCATTGAAAATAATATTGTATTTTAAAATTTTAAAATCAATTATTTATAAAAATGAATCACTTCTATAACCCCAAGGGTATTATATTAATTTGTTTGGTTCTTATCCTTATTAATTTATATATCATAAGTGTAATAATTAATGTGTATTTGTATTTAGATTCAGGAATTCTGTTGTAGAAGTATTTTTCTATTGACATTTTGGTTATAATGATCATGAAACATCTAACTATTGTGTTTGTTTTGGAAGTATATATATCTTCAATAAATTTAGAGTTATAGATATCGTCATGGGTAAAACAAAACTTAATTTTCATACATTGATATTATTTTTTAATAGTTGAATATTTGGTACATAACATTTCAATCAACTCCAGATTCATTTCGGATAGTATCATTAGAATCATAGAAACATAAAAAACTAGTTTATAAAATATCAACATTATTTCCCACCTATTGCATCATAACTAGTACCCTTAATTGAAATATCATACATAATATATTTATTTACAACTTGTGTAAAGAAAGAATAAGAATATGTTAATATTATTTTTTTAGTAATGTTAAAAAATAAATATTAATTATCAAAGAAGAATAGCATGAGCCTAAGGGTATATGAATGGGGGAATAAGACCTAAAACCAAATCATGTATTTAAAATATCATAAGAATATGTTATGTAATAATTATTAAAACATATTAATATATGAATCATATGAGAATAAAATAACACGAACTAATAATTCTGAACATAGTAATAAGAAATTGATTTTGTCAAAATCACGGCATGGTTTGTGTTTGGTATTATTATATCATATAGGGTCTAAAACCCATGTTTAGAATTTTATAATCAATTCTCATCTCCTTTTCTACATAAAATTAGCCAATATACCCTTATAATTAATTACAACCCCTTTTAGAATAAAGTTACTCTGACCTTGCCTCTCTATATCCCTCCCTAGGTTTCCCCACACTCATAAAAAACTCTTCTCAATCCATTAGAAGCTTTTTCCAAGGGTATTTTATCCTCTATATCTCCTCTTTATTCATGAACCCTCTTTATATTATTCCTTTTAATTTAAAATTTTTCATATTGTGATATGTTTTTAAAAAATAATATTATATTTATTATTATGTAAATGTGATTATGGATCTCTTTCACTCTCATTAAATTCTCCCATTAACCATTATGTACTATCTAAATATTATCATATTTATCCTTCGATTTTCCATTCAAAACATTAATTTAGTGTATACCCTTTCCCAATTCAACTTAAGGGTATTCCAATAGATGTACCAATCCATCATTGATTTGTTACTTATTTTTATTTAACCCATAGTCCATGATCATGGTATTTGATGTGATTAAATACATCCTTATGTGTTATGGTCAATGTGGAACACTTATTCATATACATGATATGAATGTGACA
This sequence comes from Viscum album, assembly GCA_963277665.1. Classification (NCBI taxonomy): domain Eukaryota; kingdom Viridiplantae; phylum Streptophyta; class Magnoliopsida; order Santalales; family Viscaceae; genus Viscum; species Viscum album. The sequence goes on from OY728148.1 coordinate 913,858,727, forward strand.
AGTGGGCCTAAAATAATATTTCCCTCTAATTCATCTTGTATTTTTTATCTCTTGACATACCATGTAATATGAATGTGATGTGATCCTATAAAAACCATGAAATGATTTCTTGGTATATTTTATTGAATTATTTTTATGATGTCATGTTTTATGTTGTTCATATATTTCTATATTTCCTTTAAGTTATAATATTATATCATGCATTGATGATCATGTTTATGATTCTCACCCATATTATGTTACTCAAATTTCACTATTAACTCACATGCATTACATTCACTATATTATGATTTGATGATTCACTTACATGGATTTATAGATCACCCCTTTCTTATGTATATCCTATGGTTATCCCAAGAAATTTTATAATATTAATGAAATTTAAGGGATGTTTGTGGATTAATAATTTAATTATTCATATTTATATTTCAATTTGTTATAATATGAATCCAATTCCTAAATATATTAGGTTTCATGATCTTTCTGTGATGTATTAAGTATACCCTTATGCAATAATTCATGAAATAGAGCGTATGAAATCTATGGGTTTTTATAGTTGGTATTAGAGGAAGGTCAAGATATGTTTTAGATTTGGATTATAAAAATATAGTGATAGACATAGGGACAATACTAAGATAGGAAAACATTATTAAATATTGTTAGTGTGTGGATAATATGTTTTCCAAAAAAAGACATCCTTTTATGGATATTATAAGTGAATAAAGATATTGAATAGTTGTACCTAGGGGTAATACCCCTGAAAAGGGACCATTGATCTCAACTCGATTGTCAATTGGTGCAAAAAAGGAGGCCTTGATACAAAACAACTATGAAATTCCTGAGGGATTTTCTTTGGTAACTCACTAGGTTCATTATATACCCATATTAAGGGGATAAAAATTATGATAATATTTTATGTTAGGAACTAGATTGTTTATACCATATATTGAAACCTACAAATCATGATTTATAGAATATATGTCTTATATGGGTTATCAATTTAATTATAATTGTTTCACATTTATGTTCTTAATAATGTAAAAAATATCCAAAATATTCACGTTATGTTAATTCAATTGTTGTAAATAGGAGGAACCAATTCAAAACCATTGTGACGGGAATCATAATGATTATCAAAATGATATTTTTAACATGATAGGGGATAAAGTAAGATGTATTATGATAAGAAAGTATAAGTAATAATAAATTATATAAAAAATTTGACACATTTTTTAGTCTACAAAGACCTCAAATAACATTAAGAAAACATATCTTGGAAGTTCCTATGATATTTTTTATAAAGGAATGATTATTCTCTTTCTTATGTGTCAAAATTGTTGAAGGAGGTGCTACAGAAAATGTCAAAATGGAACTATAATATGTTTTGGGTGTGAAAAAATTGGGCATAAAGTTTCTAATTATTGTGGAAGAATAATGAATTTAGAAAATATTATATAAGTAAGATCTAGAACAGGTGTCCTCAGACCACATGATTATAAATTGATTATATTTACATTCTATGTATTTTTTATTAATTAAAAATCATATTATATATTGTGAATTGTTCAGTATAAATTATAAGTAGTAATGTCATAGATTATTTATCTCATTGGTATGTTCATAGGAGTACCCCCCTATGATTCCTTGATTTTATATGAAAATATTATTAATAAAATTCCACATATGGTTAATATACTACAATGGAAAAAATATATATAGAAAATCATCATAAAATACTTGTAAGTGGACGAGGCTTCTTCTCACTACATTCTCACATTGAAATCTTCATGATGGTAGATTATGCGAACAAACCCACCAGAAAGAATTCTTCATGTTTTGGTGCCATCGAATATTTCTATGTGAGAGTGTGTGTGATGGTCCTTAGAAAATAATGTTATCATTGAGAGATATTAATACTCAAACAAAAATATTTACTAAATAAAATTGTCATTCCATATGTTGGTGGGATGTAGGGTATGTTGGATGCATCACGATTCACATGTCAATAATGGATAAGTTAAGGAAGGAGTTTTCCTTTCTATATTAATGGGAGTTAATATCCCATCCCATTGATTAATATATAACTGTTGCCTAAATTACATGGCCATGGTGTATATGAAGAATTTATTTTGATGAAATAATCAGAAAACCTACTTGATTAGATATTGTGACACGAGGATTGTATTACACCTAAGAGTTTTTATGTGGTTGTCGACATTGCGACATTAAGTTCATTTTCATGGGTACCATGGCCCATTTCAATAGAGTATTCATAGACTTTAGGAAAACACACATAATTCCAACGATAATGAATCCTATATGGTCACACAATAAATATTTCAATTGATCTTGAATAAATTTTTTTTCAATTAAATTAATAGAATAAATATTTTTCTAAAAATATAGGAATAATTGATTAAAGTTATATTGATTTCATAAATTAAATAAATATTTAGTTGAAAACATTATAAAAAACATATATTATTCTATATTTAATAAACAATTATTCATCATTATGTGAAGGAAATATTTATTTCTGAATAAAATATTTATTCAGGTAATCGATAAATACTAAAGTGTTTGAATGGATGAAGACCATGTTTAGTGAAAAATAATTATTTTAATCGAAATAAATATTATTTATCATTTATGTGATATGGAATATTCTTCATAATAATATTAATAATAATATTTTAAGGAATGGGGTTTATTAGAGGTTTTTGTGATGTTTAAGGGATGAATTAAAATTAAGAAACATTCTAAACTAAAATATACCTCTATAAATAAGATGTTATGGCTCTTGTGTAGGTGATTGAAAAGAAAAAAGTATTTCACACAATGAATTCTCTTCCGAATCATCCATCTCTCTCCCAGTAAAGAACAATAATTCAATGGATATTTTTCATGTATAATGAATGAGTGATCAATAATGAATAACAAAAGACATTTTATTCATCATGCTTTCACTCGAAGATCGAGTGGAGTTAATAAGAGATCATTGGGTCTCATATGGATCACTGCAAGAGGGATTTTACCCATGGATCCTCACAGGCCCAACAAAGGTAATCTAAAAGGGTACTTTTAGATTAGTGACATAGATGATTAAGAAAGAAAGCTAAAATGCGTTAAATTATTTCTTCTAATCTAAATACATTAATTATATACATAACATGAAATATCCTCTATTGGGGTTCTGGGAAATTGAAATTAATTTTTTTAATATACATATCTCCGACCTCACACTTTCATTGTTCCCAAAAACATTATGTGGTATCAGAGGATTCATGTTTAGATTTATAATTATTTATTTGATAACTGATCTATGTAAACATGTGGAAAGTTCTTTATTTAATGTTTCCCTTTATTTAATCTGATTTGAAATAATATGATTCAATATATTAATCATGTTTTTAGTGATTCATTTTATTAACAGTCTACGAAATGATTAAGAATAATAAAATATTCTATCAGAAACAAAAATGTTTTGTTTCTATTATGACATGGATGAATGAAATATCATGTACCCTAGTTCCCTCCATAGAGTTTAATTAAGGGAATCATAGTGAATCACACATTCACTACATGAGTATTATTATTTCACACAATTTGTATATTGGGATAGGCTAGCACACAGGTTGTCATATTACACTGCATGTAACATTGCACACTCATTGCATTTTACGTGTGTTAGTGGTGTTAATCATGAGATCAATGGTGTCATTATACATTGATAAACCATTTGATACTGAAAACATGGAGCATTTATGATATACAAGACGTGTATGAGTTGTATACAACATGTAGTTCATCAATTTCTATATCCAAATCACACACCAAAGACCCATTTGTGCATCCCAAACTCATTAAAGGGGAACATACAGTATGTAGTTGGTTGTTACTTTCCATGAACTCCATCTAAGGTAGATTCCACAGATCAAGGTATGTACCCTATATATATATCAACCAAGATACAAGGCATGTTACTGGTGTATACATGCCATGTAGTATTTGAATAAATTGAAGAATTAAAAATGAATTAAATTAATTTTTATTGTATTTAAAAATCATCTTATTGATTGGAACACCAATTTGTGTATATAAATTTAATAAATCTTTTAAATAATTTTAAATTCCAAATTAATTCATTGAAATAAATATGTCATTATTGGTTCTCCCATTTTTTCTATGAATGGCACAAATAATGGGTATCTTCAGTTATGTTCAGAAGATCATTGAGTTAAAAGGGAATTAATTAATTGATTAATTAATTAATTGAAGTTAGGTCATATGAATAATAAATACTAAATTAAGAAATTAATTCTATCTAGTTGCATTTGTTTATTACTTTGATTTTGTGACTGGGATTTAAATAGAATGTGACCTATGTAGGTATTTGAATTTATTTACTTTATTTTATTTTATGGATTTGAAATTATATGATATTTAATTAAATGATTTTATATTATTCATAAATCCCTCTATTATTTGTATGGTCTTCATGTCCATGGATATTTACACTATACTCTTTAACCAGTCCTTCGGTTCCCCCCCACCAAAATATGAGTAATAAAAACCTATAATTATTGTAGAATGCAAGGGTTTATGGAGGAAATTCAAGATGGAACCATGATGAAGCCAAATCAGTTATACATCTGCGTATATATAGAATGTTGTAACACATTACAAGACCAACACATGGATATATTCTCCTAGTTCATAGGTTTATTTAATGGTCCCTCATTAAGTCATCCATTATATAATCTCATGATCAGGTCATTTAATTTTACTTATTTCTATTTGTGCATTATTTATTTTATGTATGTCAGAATTAAATCACATAAATACATAAATAAAGCTTAAAATATTGAATTCAAATAAATAGATTATGAATATATGATTTATCCCACATGGTTAACAAATTTTTAATAATCCACCTAACATTAAAAATACATTTAAAGATTAAAAAAATATATAATAAAGTGATAATAAATTAATAAAATTCCTCAAATTAATATTAAGTCTGACATTGATTTCCATTAAATGATTAGGAATGAAACCAATAAAACTAATTGTTTGGGAAAACCATATTGGGACACTAACTTTAATAATAAGTGTTATTATGATAATTCTATGTTTAATTAATCATTTTACATTAAGAAGAGTATCCCTTTATAGTCTTAGTGTAATATAGAGGAAATGTTTTGTGAAATTTGAGTCAAGATATTAGGAATGGGGGGTCCTCTCAATAGAACAATGATTTGGAAGCCTAAAAATAGAAAAAACCTAGCTACCTATGTAAATTCAGTGGCTCGAACAACCCTTTTTGGGGTTACATAAAGAAAAATATGAATCCATTAAATATTAATGTCCCAGAAACTAGACATTCGGAGTTCAATGCTGAGGGCTATTAAGACTTGATAAATTAGTAAATGATTTATAAGAAATAATTAATTCATTATATCTCATATATTTGTTAGGCAATAGATTTAATAATAATATTCACATTTTCATTATATAACACATTAAAATATCATCATCCACACTATTCCTAAGATCCATATTAATCAAATAAAATATATTAACTAGATGTAAATTCGAGGAATGGTAAAAAAAATTCATGTTGTCTTGTGGCCCGAACAGAAATCATATTTGATAGAATCCTCACTTCCTGATTTGAAATCCAAGGAAGAAATTTATATAGGCTTCCTAGAATATGAGAAACCTAAGAATGACATGGTCAATTCTCAATATTTTATTCGTTCATATATGTTTAGTGAGGTCATGGAGTATCACAAAAACATGGTTGTGTATAGAATCTCTATGCATCTATGTGTCCTATAACATGATATATATATATATATGAGAAGTTTGAGATTACCCAATCACTATTTCTAATTAAACATGTGCGGGATTCCATATATGTACATAATTTAGTTAATATCATTAGCTACATTACAATACTATAGGTTCTATGGTCCAAAATCCCTAATGAATTAGGCACTGATCTCATTCTTGCATCACTCCCTCATATATTTTCAAATTGTTTTTCGAATTAAAAAAAGAACAACATTGAGAAGTCACTTTCAGATCTTCTTGCTCTTATTCACGAAGTGGATAATGATATGAAGTAAAAAAAGATCATTTCTTATAGTGAATTAGTGTAAATGCTTAGTAAAAAAGTTCCAAAATAATGGCTTCTTCATGACACCCTTACAATAAGAGAAATATTAAAGGCTAGTAAGGGAATTTTATTCTATTTTTTCACATGTGGACAGAAGGGCCACTGAAGAAAAACATTAACCATCCTGAGAAGAAATTGAAAGGTTTATGTGCATTTATTATAGATTGAAATATATCTATTTCAATAAATATTTCATTAGTTATAGATTTTGGTTGTCACATATATATTCAAACAAAATAACCCAATATATTTGGAATACATTACTGGGGGAATTTAGATCTATGAGAATTAATGGTACCTAATCTTTCTACTATATATATTAGAGACAACCACCTCACATTTCTAAATGGAATTGTCCTGGATATTAATGGTTTGAATAATGATACATACATTAGCAAAAATATTATATCAGGATATTGAATATATATGAATGAATTTATTTTTAGTTTTTTAAATAAAAGATTATTGTCTTTAAAATATAACATTATTTATTATAATAAAAACCCTTTAATGGAAATCAAAAATGGAACAACCTCACAGGACTCGAACAAACCCTACTTTGGATTCACCATATAGGGAATTTAAATGGAATGTTATTAAATAAATTACACCATGATGGATATTTAGATTATTTTGAACTGTATTTCATACATTTACAAGGAAAAATGAACAAAGCCTCATTTAGTGGGAAAGGTTAAAGGGACAATGCGAATCTAGAATTAGTTTATACAAGCATGTCTGGAATATTTCCTTTTGAATTAAGGGGTGGGTACTCATCCTTCATAATATTAAATAATGATTTTGTTGATACGTATATGTCTACTAAATGAGGTATATGATGGACTCTTTTGAAAAAATTATTGAATATAAGAATAAATTTGATAAAAATAATGCATATTTCGATTATTTGGAAGTGTATTTCATACATTTACAAGGGAAAATAACCAAATCCTATTTTAGTGGGAATGGTGAAAGGGAAAATGATCTTCTAGAAATAGTTCATACTAACATGTGTGGACTATTTACTTTTGAATTAAGGGGTGGGTACTCATACTTCATAATATTTACTAAGGATTTTTATTTATATGGATATGTATTCTTAATGAGGTATATGATGGATTCCATTGAAAAAATTATGGAATATAAGAATGAATTTGAGAAAAATAATGGTTAGAATATTAAGAAACTCCATAAATATTGTGGTGGAAAATATCACAACCAAGACTTCATTGATTAGTTAAGAGAGTTCGATATTTTATCTCAATAAACTAATATTTGTACTCCTCAATAGAAATATACAAGTAAAAGGAAATACCATACGATATTGGATATAAGGAGATCAATGATGAGTCATGTGAGTCTTCAATTATCCTTTTGAGGAAATGCATTACCAACAGAAGATCATATTCTAAAAAAAGTACAAAATAAATACATAGATGGTATTTAATATGAATTTTTGATGTGAAGAAAGTCAATTTTTTTGAATATTCGATTGTTGGAAAGAGAAGTGCTTATCAAGAAAACATCAGCTAAAAAACATTCAACATGAGGTAAATAGTTTACCCATATAGGATACCTCATAGAAACAAGGAGATATTACCTATTTGACCCCTCATATAAAATTATTATAGTGTAAATACATTACATATTCCTCAATAGATATCACATCTCTAGAATAGATCATGGGAGTGAGAATGACTTTTAAAAATTTGAGGCTCAACAAACACACGATTTGGTATAATAATAGATTACAGAATTCCCCATGGAAAAATATATTTTTTAAAATACACAAGTACTATGTATAAGTAAAACATAGGATAGATATCCATAATTTTATGTTTTTCTACTCACTGAGGATGGGGAATCACTATTAGTTTATAATAACGATCCTCTAAAATACAATAAAATAGTAAGTAGAGAAAATGTTACCAAGTGTGATGAATACATGAATTATAAAATTTATTTTGTGTACTAAAACTAAGTTTGGATTTTGGTAGACCGTACAATATATTTAAATTTTATTGCTTTCATATGTGAATTAATTAATAAAATGAACCTGGCAGGACAATTCTGTACCTATAAGGCATGAATTGTTGAAAATTATTTTAAACAATTTCAAGGAATTGACCATGGAATATTATTTTCATTAGTTTCAATGTTAAAATATATTGGAAATTTAATTTATAATACAGACCTCCATTGTTTTGATAGTTTGAAAATGGATTTCAAAATGGTCATCATTAATGGGAACCATCATGAAGATCTCTATATGACACAACCCAAAGGGTTTTTGACACCAAAAGATTTAAACAAGGTATGCATGTTTCATATATCCACAAATGTATTAAATCATCAATCTAGGTCATAGAACATTCATTTTCATCAGTCCATAATATAATTTTCTTTTATAAATAATGAATGTGGGATTTGTGTTTACAAATGGTTTATTAGGAGTGTAGTACTTTTCTTAATACTTTAATTCTATGAGATATTTCTTATTGAAAACGAAATATTAGTGTTAAAGTTTCTTAAGTTGTGGTTCAATAAATGCATCTCCATGAAGGACATAAGTAAATGGAAATGATTCCAAATGCATCAGTGATTGAGTTAGTCCTATATGCAATTCTATGTAATTATCTAGATGTTCCATGTGTGTTGGGCTTAGTTGGAAAATATCAAGATGGTCTAGGAGTCCACTATTTGTTGGGTGTCATGATTATCCTTAAGTATGTGAATCATAATAAGGATATATTCATGGTATATGGAGAATATGATAAACTAATAATTAGAGGATACATAGATAATAGTTTTCAAATAGATCAAGATTACATGATGTTAAAAAATAGGATACATCTTCACCCCAAAGAGAGGTTCTTTGAGGTAGAATAGCTCTAAGAAGACTACATTTGCATATTCGAAAGTGGGATCTGAGTATATTTAACCTTATAAGGAAGATAAGGAAAAATTATGTATATATAAATTAATCCTACAGATTGATGTTGTACCTAGTAGTAATAATCCAATAAAACCTTATTATGATAATACTATAGTAATGGAAATTACAATGATGTCAGAGTCACATCACCAGATTAAGAATATACTATATAAGTATCATCTCATGAGCTATTTTTCCTCGTGGGATGAGGTTTCCTTGAGTTGTATTTCCATATATGAAAATGTGGCAGAACCCTCGACTAAATCCTTGACTCAGCAAAATACTGATTATCATATGAGGTCTAGTGGACTAAAATTCATTGGTAGTTAGTTCTTTTATAAATGGGAGTTAATTTTAGTTTGTTTCCTTGAAAAAATGATTGAAATTTTATTACATTTATATTTTATTTATTTAATATTAAATAAATATATAGTTAAATATTAATCATTGTTATACATGACATTGATGTAATATTGTGCTTGATTATTTTTCACATTGATAAGGTCATAGAACATCACCGCTATGATGAGAAGTTTAAGTGTTATTACAATATTATTAATACAGTTCTGTGGTTGGATAACATACTATAGTGTAAAAATAGTATAAAGACCTTAATATGTGAGGAATAATAATAAAATGGTGCATATTCTCATGATGTTCACACTTGATAATCTCTAAGAGGGGGGATTACGAGAACAAACCTACTAGTAGTTATTTTTAATGTTTTGGTCCCATTATATATTCTTATAAGTGAGTGTGTAATTTATTTAGACGTTAATATAATCATTGATGCATTCCATGACTTCTTCACATATATTTATTGAAAAAACTATCATGACATATGTTGGAAGGATGTAGGATACATTCGGAGTGTCACTATTGTTATGCCAGTAATGGAAATATCAAAGAATTATTTTTCATATCCATCATTATGGGAGTTGAAATATTTTACCGTTGATTAAAAAATAATGATCTCACCAATTCCATGTCCATGGTGTATCATCATGTTTTTTTTCAGATCGCCAAAAAAATATGAATTGAAAATATAGGTTGATTAAATGATACTGAATCCTACTTCATGATAAATTAGAACAAATGGATTATATTACCCAATATTCACTCATCTACTATTGTTGAAATTTCAAAATAATGTTCTTTTCTTAGGATCCTTTACCTATTACAAGATAGTAATCAATAAATTTAGGAAATCCCACATACTTCTAATGAGAACGAATTCTAGAGGCTCACACACTAAAGTTTTTATTATATCTCGAATAAGATATATTTAGATATAATTAATTGAATAAATATTATTCTTATGATAATGGAGTAATTTTATTCATATTATATTGATCGCATAAATTAAATAAATATTTATTCTGTGGAATCTGAACAAATATACATATATATATTTGTTTTAAAATTTAGTAAGTACTGATTCACCTTTATATTGAATATCAGTTTAGGTATTATATAAATAATGAAGAGTTCAAACAGTCCAAAGCTTTATTTTTGGGATAAATATATATTTATAAGCTCTAAATATTATTTATCATTGTGTGAGATGCTGTATGCCAAATAAGAATAATAATATGATTAATTTTTGGAATAGGGTATAATAAATGTTTTAGTATTTTTAATGGGTGACATGAAATTTTAAAATATTCCAATCAAAAACACACCTCTATTAATATCCAATTTTTACCATTTTGTAGGTAATTAAAATGAGAGATTTTTTGCGAGAATGGAACTCTGTTTCGACTCCTCCATCACTCTCCCTCTTAAGAAAGAGAATGCAAGAGATATTTATTCATTACCAAAGATTTTTTTTCATTAAATAACAACATAGGACATATGATTTACCATGCTATTAACCAAATATAGAATGGTGTTTTTCAAAGATCATTGGAGCATGTGTGGGTAACCTCTAAAGGTATTCTACAATATTTCCCCAAAAGTGAAACAAAGGAAATCTATAGGGTTTTTTGATGATATCCATTGACAATAATGAAATAAACATATTCCTAGATAATTGATTTCATCAAATAAAAATACATTAATTAAAAATTTAACATGTTAGATCCTCTATTGGGGTTTTTAGAAATTGAAATTATAATAAATTTTAAATAACATATCCCCAACCATGTTATTCCACTACTCCCATAACCTACATAAAATAAATCTCATTAAAAGGTATTAATAATAGTAGTTTATTATAAATATAGGTAACATCAAAATTTTCTCAGACAATTCGCTATTCCTAGGGCTTACAAGGATGATGATTACAAAATATATATATGTTCTAATGGAAAAGTAAGAACATATGTTCAGATCGATAATGATGATTTAATCACACATAACCTCTAATCATGAGTGGTGTATTATTTATTTATTTCAATTAATATTACACTTATGTTTCTAATAACATTGAGTTATCCCTATAAATTATTTTATATCATTATAAAATAACATTCGTGATTATGGAATAATAATTCGATGTTTTTATAAGTGTTTTTCTTTAAAATATTATAATTACTCCTTTAGCGAAATTCGATGTTATCTTAGTTAGTAGTTGTTTTTCATTTAATAGAGTGAACATAAATATTTGGGAGAAGGAATTCACCCTCGTTACTATTAATAACCCTTTGATTCTATACCGGTTTAAGGAGGATGCTGGATCTCTTTTGGAATTAATATATAACTAATGGATATTATTACCTTCTAAGAAACCCTATATAGCTAAAATGATCGAGACTTTATAAAAGATCATCATTGATAACAATCCCATTGGTGGAGAATATGTTCCTTAAATAATGTCCTCGATTTCCCCCTAAACAATGGGTGGGATCATTACACTCACTATCACCATATAGTTAATGGAGAGAAAGGAATATATTGATGAATGTCTCTCCTTCTAGCCTAATAGACGAATATTGGAAAAGTTGGGAACTATGAGAAAACAACCATATGTTATTCTGACCTTTAAATGATCACCAAATTGATAACTATATTCAAAATATACAATAAAAATACTTCCAATTTTTTCAACATAACAATAACTAATTATAAATCCTTTTTACAAAACCAAATTTTAATGTGAAAACCAATATTTGTGTACACTTATATCTATGAGACTACTTTGTTTCTCAAAATAATTATACAAAAAAAATGTAAATATAATTCAATTTTGACAAATCATCAAATGGTGTAGTGAAAATATAGAAACATTTATAGGGAGGTAGTGCTTCAAATAATTAATTTTAACACTTTTTAATAATGACATATATTAAAATATTAGTTATTTTTTATCATGAAATTGATATAACATTCTCTAGATTGGGAAAAATAAATTTAAAATCTCACATTGAGGATGTAGTTCTTATATACTTGAGAAAAACCACATGTTTAATCTATGTTCTATAAGAAATTGATAAAAATTATAGCCACACCATTAGATATCAATGCAATCCATTGATTGATAACCAAAATAAACATATTTTAATTAATCAAATGAAAAATGACATTGAATAAAAAAATTCCATAATCCCATTTTTTCAAGGTTATATGTACATAGAATATAATGTGAAAATACACACCAATAAATAATCAATCATGTTATTCAACCCTGAAATATAATGGATATGTAGAAGAACATGTGATTCAAGAACCGTTATCATCTCAATTGAAGGATCTTCCAATATATTATTGTAAAACTAATAAGTTGGTGAATTACATAACTAGGATTATTTATAAAAATGATTAATGGGAGGATCCATCCCCACATTTAGTTTTACAAAAAAAATGGAGATATGTTCCATATAATAGTTATTTGGAAAGAATATCTATATATACTTATAATGGAAAAATAAGTTGCGTTCTAGATTCCCACATCTTGTTGGTGAAGATAGCCATTTCCTAGGATTATTTAACCAAAGACTTCATGAAAATGATTTAATCATTCATGATACATCATTAGGATGTGACTTATTATGAAAATCCATAATGAAATCCAATGAATTTATTGGGAATATTTATCAATTCTCACAGAAATTTGACATAAGAGGTAGTAGAACCAAATGTATCTATTTGATAAAAAAATTTGATTCATTTCCATTCCATTAAATGGAAAATAAATAGATAACTAAACTTCTGATAAAATTTATATGAAATAATTCACATAGAATAAATTTCTGATAATATAGGTGGATTTTGATAAACACCTAGTTACATTCACTGATGAGGGTACAAAAGTGTAGGGCCTGTGAAGTTTTACCATATCCAATCCATGAATGATTTTTTTTTAATTTTAAAAAGGATATATGGATCCTAATTAGGTCTACTATGGATTTTTAAATCAGTAAAATTGTTCTTGATTACCCTACCAAAAAAAATACCCACAATAAAACCCATTTCAACAGAACCAATAATTTCGATACACACCTTCCTTATAGAAATACTCTAAATTTTCGTACAATGAATCTAAAATTCTATTCAAATTCCATCAAATAAATACCTTTTATCATATATAAACTGGTGAACAACCACCCATATTGAAATAGAATGTATCACATGCTATGGATCATAAAAATAGAGTATATAAGATTACAAATAGAGTGGAAATATTATTGAATATCCAAACAAAATTCACATGAAAATATCTATCATAAAAACTTCTTAACCCCTATAAAAAATTTATTATGATAACCTTAGTATGTTGTAATGAACTTTAACCATCCAACGTTCTAATACATGAACCAAGTCACCCACATTTGGGGAGAATGAATTTGTATTTTTGGTATATTCTTGGAAGATGTTACAAAAGAATACTAGAGATTATTAAAGAGAGAAGGAGAGGAAATGTAAAATAAATATAAAAAGTGACCCAAAATACAACTCAAAAAGAAAAAAAATATAATTTAACGGATTACACCCTCCATTATAATTAGGAATTGTATGATCAGTCAACATTCAATAAAACTTATTCCAAAATAAAATTCTTAAAATTTCTAAACTATATAAATAAATATACCCCTTGTTTATTTGGTGAAATTTTTTTCATGTTACATTAAGTTTCTTATGGATCAATGCAATATTATGTAAAGGATTCAAGTAAATTAGAGGTTCAATGTTGGAATATGTTTTACATTCTTGATCACACACTATTTCCCAAGGTAATTTTGATTTTCTGTGAACATTTTAAAATCTATACATCACTGATTGTTTGAATTTGTTTTGATTTCTTAATTGATATTATTGAATAATTATGTTTTATTCATTACACTATATTATAATTGAATATATAGAACATTTGGATCCAATAAAAGTGATGGTAGAACATGAAAAAAAGATTGATTGTATTTTTAATTGGAGTAGTTTATTATATTGTTATAAAACTACATGATATATTATTCATAGTTCCCTTAAATGTGATCAATATATAGGAGGTAATAATACCCAAGTTATGAACCATCATCATGAGGATAAATATTTGGAATATAGTTAGGAATATTATAAATGTTCATGAATTCACACGAACTATAAATTATGGATACATAATTGTGCACTTTAGGAACCCTTATGATAATATATATGTTTATACACTTTCCCCAGGATGAATAGATTATACCTTATGAAGATATAAGAATATTTTATGGACTTTTAGTTTCAAAATAACATTTTGTTATAAAAAATTCAATGGAATTTTTGGTTGTATATAAATATAGAATTTTTCTAAGAATATAAATATTTTTATATTATAAAATATTTTATAAAAATAATTATCTATTTTATCATGAAGAAACATATACGATTATATATGTTTTGGAATTTCCATACATAGAATTATATAAACTAAATTAATCTTTATATCTTAGTCAACCCCAAAACATGTAACTGAATCCACTTCCTACCAAATTGATATATGTGATTTTAATGTAGTGATATAAATTAATTGAGATAAATGTGATTAATCATTATACACACCAAAAAAATTTGATTAAACTATTATCTAGAATATTAAAATAAATAATATTTTTTTATGTGATGCCCAAGGAATAATCCCATAACTCTACTCATACATTATTATTAGTGAGGGAGATCCTTGCCTTTTTAATTATCCCCAATGAAGGATATATTCCCCATTGTTATAGGTATTGACCCATTTGGATCTTTTTTATCATCTCATAATGAGCTTTAAAAAACCTCCTCCACCTAGGATTTTAATGGGTCTACTACATTGATGTGGTTCCAAAGATAACTAGAATATCTATTTTGGTTAATGATAATAATTAATTAATCCTTATGTGAATTTTGAATTACAAGACAATTTTATAGACTCTATGAAACTAAATATATTCAGTTGGATGGATTTGTTCTCAATCTCATTCAATATAAAATTGATAAATAGATTGTCATAAAGGATTCTCTATTTCTTTATGGATGTATTTTCAAGATATTTTGATGATCCCATTGGTCTGGAAGAAGAATACACGACCACCATTAGATGCCTATTTGGAAAATTTACTTATAAGAGGATTCCATTAAAACTATATAGTTCATTGTAAATATTAAATATGTTCAAGGAATCTATATTTTTATATCACATTCTGAATATATTGGTGGTATTATAGGAATAAATCACAATTTTTGTAAATTCATTTGAATATCATTAAAAAATCATGTAAATTAGGTGAAAACATGCTTTAAAAAACATATTTCTAAATTTTAAAGTTCCACAATATGGTGGTTTGAGAATTTAACAAAGGCCACATCATTGGAGGGAAATAAATTGATGTGGATAAATGAAATAGTATAGTAATAAATTATTTTCCTTACCCATAATATATAAATAATGTTGGTTCTTTTTTTGGGAACACAATATTCTACTTAAGGTTCAACAAGGAGTTCAGTAGGATTTTTCTACCTCTATCTAGATGAATTTTAAATGATTCAAAATTTTATTTCAATATGCATTGTTTGATAAACTATAATGAATTGAATACAATACAAGTATCCCGACTGGGGATTTAGAAACAAAATTTTGAAGAATTTTTTGAGATTCTTCTTGATGATTCTCATAATGTAGTAGGATTAGTACCTTAATAGAAAATTGTGGGTATTATAAAATTCATTGGATATTAATATATAACATTAAATATTACCAATTTGAACTATAAAACAATAACAAAATTGTTTTTGACAGTTTTCATTGCATTGGATAGATTCTGATTGTAAAGGATTGACCCAGTTGAGTATAAAACAATTATCCTAACTAGTTGTCACATGGTCTAAAGAGAGACTCCTCCTATGTTAGAGGTTTTCTTCTAGTAGTGAGGGTCTCAATAGGTGATAGTATAGAGGCTATACCCTCCTGACCTGAGTAGCACAATTATATATTAGAAAATAAATATTATAAAATAATTGAGTCATTAATAAATGAAAGACATAGTAGAGTAAGTATAATATAAACCGAATAAGACATGGCCAATTCCCATATAAAATAAATCATACATGTCCATATGATGATATATAAGCTGAAATAGTATACATATAATAAGAAACAAGAAACAGTGTAGTACATGAATAAAAAATTAATTAAAAACCCTGAGGGAGATCTCCTCAAGGATCCTGAGCTATAGTTCAGTCCCTTCATTCTAACTCTCTAGTAAAATCATAAAAACACGTGTAATAGTCTATAGTCATGTGAACATGAGATCTATTAAAGTAACCAAGTGTGATTGAGGCCCAAGACGGTTGTGAGAAAAAATCCTAGTATGCCACCACCAATAGTGTCTACACCTAAATTCAGTTCGTGAATACAATGTACAACAGTTTGCAGATATAAATAAAAAATCAACAGTGTTGAACTAATAAATATCAGCATACTAAGACTCCTAAAAGACACTTGGTGGATATACCTACTTTGGATCATGGATGAAATGGTGATCTTATCAGCAATTATATATATAGTAATGATATATATATATAGTCTATTTATATATTTTATCTACCTATATCAACTGCATATGTGTAGACGTAAGTAGCCATATACTTGGAATACTAGGTGCTGGATAGATTGGGGTGTAACTTAGGCATTCATAACCAGTCTGAATGAGCCTATATAATCAATTAGAGGGAATAATCCCAATATCTCATATTTAATGGGATAATTCATGCTCATCACTCAATATGGTGGGTGTGTTGTCATGAAGACACCTAAAACAAGGGTTTTGGTTCATCATCACCACTATCTAAATAGTTTGAATGGTGTGAGTGTCAATGATCAACAGCATATGTAAGGGAGAATGAAATTTCATTCCCAATAGAACCCATAAAATTATTCCACAACCTATATTGAAGGATTAATTATATTAATAATAATTCATTACTGCTAAAGATAATCTATAAGCCCAATATAACCAAGGGAATCACATTTATTACAATTCACATAAGTTGTTCTTACTTAAATATAGTAAAAACATCGCCATACTACCAAAATCAATTCTATTTATCTTAATCTGTTCAATATAAAAAATACTTCTCATTTACAAACCAATGGTAATTTATAATTATAAATACGAAAGCATGATGTACATGGACATTACAGTACTTTTTCAATATACTTAATGCATTACACACAAGGATTCCCAAATACCTTATTAGTTTAGTACCTTTGGAAAGATGGAATGCATTAAACTAATTTGGTGAAATATCTTCAACATCTCTGAGTATCCCTTTGGTTTTTCTACCTAAAACCATTATTTATATCCTGGGGAAAAGAAAACATTTGAAAAGTGTGAGATCAGATGCTTAGTAAGGGTAAATAAAGAAAATATATAATAAAACATGAACATAAGAATGTAAAAAAGGAAAATAATTTTTGAAAATCGTACCATGTATAACAAATATCAAAATATTGATTCATGAAATAAATCATTGTGGTTCGTAAGGCATAAATCCTAAAGGAACATGAACCATGAGGAAATAACATTGGAATAAAACATGGAATTGAGAAAAACACATAAGCATAGAATTACATTTCCATATTATAAAAGGCTCATTTTCAATACCATCATAGTGTAAAAAGTCATTGAATGAACTATTTTCACTCCTCTTACCAACCCAATAATACTGAATCAAGTTTACTTATCATTCCAGCCCTGTATTACTAAGCCAAGACCATTTCATGTTCCATCCTTGTCTATATCATGGGATATAAATCTTTACCTAATGAATTGGAGTTAAATATAGGTCCCACCCATCGCACAATGAAATCATTATTAAATTTTCATCAAAAACATAAATCATTCATCATATCGTAATACAAGGAACAAAATGGGTTACTTAAACATCATTCCCCCAAAATGTAATCCATGTAAAACAAACAGATCTCATAAATATAATTACGTCGTAAATATAATAAAACAACAAAATTAAGAGGTATACTATACATGAAACATAACATTTTTAAATAATTCCATCTTAGATGGAAAATAATTTTGATAGAACACTTGAAATAAATTTTTGAGGAAAATATCATTTCTTCTTCATAAAGGTTTCCTTTTATTCAAATATGGTGAAATTTTAGTAGAAAATAATTTATGTGAAAATAACCTCGATATCTTGTAAATAATTCTTCATAAAAATAAGGCATTTTAAAAATGTAAAAATTTGTTCATGCAATATAATTTAAAAGAAATAATTCCTCTAGTACTTTTTACAAATAACTCAAAAAGCACCACATATCAAAAATGACAAAATATTCCTTTCATACTGTTTAATAAAAATTCACCAATGGGAAAAATTGTATTTAAACAATTGTATAAGAATAGATATAATATTTGCGAATATATATTTATAAAACATCGATATAGATGATAAATATAACCTTGTAAATACTTTCATGTAAATAATCTCATAAAATAATGAGATTATGAAATTATTCCTTACCATAGGTCCGATATCATTTGTATATATTTTAACCTCATGAATAATAATTGAAATAATTTCATTGAACTATTAAATAACCATATTTAAATTTATGATATTAACACATGTTTAATAATATATCATTATTATTTTTCTTTGGGGTGTTAACTACTTCATTTTGTTATGCATGTTTTGTTTAATAAGTTCCAGTTATCCTTATTTTGTCATAGTTATATAATTTAAAAAATTATACAAACATAAAAAATATCATATTTATTCATTATATACATTTATATAATCATGCTGTATAGGATATTATGTAGAATTAAACGAATCATGTCATGGAGATAGTAGATCATACGTACGAAGGAGCAATGATATCATTCCCATAATTATGAAATGATATGGAAGTGTATGGTATATATATTTTTATAGAATCCATATAATTTTATAATAATTGCATATAGTTATTATTTACATCATTATATTCATTCATTTATGGTGGTGGTGAAATCCAAATTATAGCACAGCTTGGAGATGGTAACCTGTTCGTATATATGTGTGGCGATTTCGTTTTTCATATGATGGATAAAATGTATAATACTGTCATTAAATACTCATAATAAAATCTAAGAATATAGGTGGTACAAGGGTTATTTTTTTATAATGGATAATAATAAGGAATAAAAAGTAGATGAAGAAATATGTTTGAAATAATCGGTAGAGGAGATTACCTCTTCTTTAATGAGCTCCCTCTAGATCTCCTCTTAAAGAAACTAGAGTTGGTCTTTTGAGAATACCAAAAACTCAAAATGTAATTAACGAATTTAAGAAGGGGAATGTGTAGGAAATATCTTATATTTACTATTCAATGTGAAATTAAGTTGTGTGGGAAGATGTTCCCTTTTATGATTGAGGTCAGAGGCACATTTGGAGTCTTTGAAAATATTAAATTATAATAAAATAAAAAACCATACAAAAACCTCAAAATTGTCATATTTTGGAATATTATATGAGATAAGGTTATAGTATAATCAACCAATAAATTTTATACAAGATATTATGTCAATTTGAACACTTCCTTTTTAGTTAACACTTAGTTATTCTATTTTATTATTAACTGACGTAACAAAATATTTTAATATAAAAAGGGTGAAATATTTACTTATTTGATGTCAACAAGACCATAAAGAAATAAATTAGAGAATTTTCCACTATATAATAATTATTATATATATTTAAAAATGTTTTATGATTTTTAAATAATTTAATAAAACATTATTTTGATAAACAATAAATGGTGTTAATTTTGACACTATTCGATTTAATGATTTTTAAAACATTAATGATATGATTTTTCATAAAACCAAATATTTTATTATATAATTAAATGTCTAAGGTAGTATATAAAATTAATTAGATATATTAGTCATACCAATTTATATTTATTTTAATATTTTTAACAACATTTATTTCTTATGTCCATTAAAGAAATAATCCAAACATCAGTTTTGATTAATTATTTAATATACATATTTGTTGGTTAAAAATTATGAAAAATACCATAACTAAAATAATTCTTTTATATATATATTATTTTTGAAGTTTTTATAGTATAATATATGTTCTATAAAATCCTATATTAAAAATATTAGATTTATTAAAACATGAATGCGACATCTTTAACATCACATTAAATAAAATATTATAAGGGTCATAAT
Source organism: Viscum album (assembly GCA_963277665.1). Classification (NCBI taxonomy): domain Eukaryota; kingdom Viridiplantae; phylum Streptophyta; class Magnoliopsida; order Santalales; family Viscaceae; genus Viscum; species Viscum album. Next base: position 913,879,491 of record OY728148.1, read on the forward strand.
CATTTCCTTGTTGATTAAAATAGTCAATATATATGTCCCCACCATTAAACATTACTGAATATTGAGTTATTACAAGATTACATATTGAGGGTCTTTTTAGGTTTAGAGTTATAGAGAATTAGAGCACAAATCGTGCATTGCATTCCACATTTAAACAAAGTGGTTACATTAAAGATAATATTAATTTTTTCCATCAACAGAATCATATTTAAAACAAAACATGGATTATTTCATGACACTTCATTGACCCTATCATCACATTAGGTACCTTTCCCTTGACCTGTGAAAAACATTTCAAAAACTTGGGATGTGCATAAAAAGCACAGTAAAGGATATAAAAGTATTAAATAAAAACATTAGTCAATTTATGAAATCATACATTACTCATAAAACATAAGAATTTTAACAGACCACATCAATCATGAATAAACCATATATAATCAAAAGTCATAAAGGTAACTTGAGGCATTCATAACATTCTTACGTAGGGAGTAACAATCATGGTTACATTTGGAATACCCATCACAGTATATTCCCTTAATCTCTTCGAAGAATCCTTAATGTTTAACCCCTTTGCGTTACCCATTGCTTTGGAGAGCTATATCAGGCTCACCCTCCCTTTGTTTATCACAGAACCACCCGTCTTCATAACAATTACCAAGAACCATAACATAAAATTATCACATAAAACTTTTATAAAGGAAACATAACATTCCCACATTTCAATCACACGATATCAATATCACATTGATTTAATAAATACATTATGAAAACAAATTTCAATAAAAAAATAAAATAAAAGTAAAACATGGTATTTATTTTTCATTAAAAAATATTATGGCTTATAGAGGAAGCTGAAACTCAAATAATGGTCAAGGCGGTGGAGAAGTCGTTGTTGCCGCATACGTACGACAAAAAAAACATTCCCTTTTGTAATTTAGTAAACGCTTCGTATAAAAAATATTCTTTTGTAATAATCGTAAAATTCAATGTTGTTTATACACCGTATAAAAGAAAGTTGTGTATAAAACAAAATATGCCTCAATGAAAGGAGATTGAGACGAAGTCACATATCGTGTATCCGACATGAACCGATCATTCTTTAATCTCCTGAATAATAAACATGAGTTAATTTATACTTTCTTAAGAACCTTTTTCAAATTCATTATTCATTTTATACCACTTATTACCATGTCATGAACACTATGTAATTATTTAAGTTAATAACGGTCGATTTAACAATCATTGGTACTTTAGTCAAAAATAAACTCTTTATAATTACATGTTTTTCATGTATCCATTATATCCAGAGTTATATTCATGATTTATATATCATATATATCATATATATCTAGTATATACATGAAATTATAATATTACATAACATTTAGATGAAATGCACCGTTCATGGAGACGGTAAGTCGTACGTACGAATGAACACTACTTTAATTTCTATTTCGTATATTATGGAATTGAATCATAATGATATAAAGGTAAATTATAAATCCAGTATAATATCATATATAATATCATTAACTACATCATTTATATGTCACATATATGACATTAACGAATCAAATCACTTTGAGGGGGCGGTAGTCCGCACTTCCGAAAATGAAGATATCAAATTCAGCCATAATGGAAACCATAAAGGTATGCAAAAAATGAAAAATACAGAAGCTTAAGGAAAAATGAAACATATAATATATCATATATAAATATATTGTCATCTTAATGGCCACATTTGATGGTGTCATAAGAATATTGAACAATCATCGTTTCATGAGACATAAATTCACCATCCACGAAAACAGTATACGCTTTAACCATTATATGAAGGTGTGTGTAAGTGTAGCTTGAATCCATCTTATAACAACATCCTTTTAAATTGACGATACTGGTTTTGTTACAAAAGAAATGAATAAAAAGAGTTTTCAGGGTTGGAGAAGCAAAATAAATCAAAAGAATATTAGAGAAGACTTTACCTTTAAATCGGGTAACTCTTCTAGGTTTGAACCAAAATGGTTTCTTGAAGATCATTCTACCTAAGGTTAGGTTTCTAGGATGAAGAGAGGGATGTGGAGAGATAAAATGAGCAATTCCTGGACGATCCAATTGCATGAGAATTGTGGGTAAGGAGGTAGAGGTGGGGGCCTTTTATAAGAGGAGAGGAGGGCACTCTTTGAAAGTTACAAAATGTTACTTTATATTGAAATGTTCTTCGTATTTAAAAGGTACCACATTGATGTATTTATAGTATAAGGTTATAAGTGTTCGAAATATACTCATACAATAGGTCTTTGACAAGTGTAAGTCTTAGATTTTACATTATCTTTTCATTTTATTTAAATCGTTAATTAATTAGATAATCGTTGCATCATCATGATGTCATAAATAATTTAATTTATATAATGTCTAAAAATTATAAAAAAATATTATGATGTATGAAATATTCTTATATTTACAATGACTATTTATAGTCTAAGGTATAATTTATTTAGACAAAATTTAAAATCTTTTACTCAGGTGATTCATTTTTTAGTTATATTCTCCTTTCATTAAAAATAAAAAGATAAAGTGTCACATTCACCCAAATGTGATTACATGGGGTCCCTAAGTTTAGCACAAGGAATCCCATTGTCGAAAATGACACAACTAGTAGAATAAGAACACATGATCGGGTCATTTTTTATTATTATGATATTATTTTAATATCCTTAACTACCTGATTACGAATTAATCAAGATTATTAAAGATAATTATCGTCGTTACTATTCATAATGTCAAAAAAAAGCGTATTAATTAGATAATTTGGACCTTATGATTCCAAATATTCAATCCATTTTACCATATTACAAACATAGAAATTGCATTAATTAATTTAAAAATAATTCCCGTTGTCTACACAAATAGCGGTTTTTTAATAATTTCATTGAAAAGTTTTACACTTGATTATGCCCAATTTCAAAGTGAAATTAATTATAATGACCACCATTGGATTATATGGTAAAAATATATTATAATTACACGTTCAGTCAAATTAAAAAGATAATCAATCCATATAATTAAATTAGATGAAAAAACAGTTTTGATGTAAAATGCAGTATTTTTAACTATTCATTAAAAAAATGAACATGGTCAGAAAAATACCAAAAATTTACGCATGGTAAATTTAAATGTCTCAATCATAAAGAATATGTTTATTTTGACAAATAAATCTTATAAAATTGTCAAAAGATAGATTTAAAAATGGTTCTCCATCAAAAGGAGGTAAAACATTTTTTTAAATTATTAGTGTATTCCATGCTTAAGATTTGATTTATTCTCATATTAAGCCTCTAAACCACTATCTAATTCATATATTGACATAGATAAGAATATCTATTATTAATTACTTACTTGGGATGTTACATACTTTCCCCTTTAGAAAATTGTGTCCCCGCAATTTATTTAATTAACGAATAAGTGGGGGTATTTATCCCTCATTGCATTTTCAGATTCTCATGTTGCCTCTTCAATCATGTGGTTTTTCCACAAAACATTTACATGATGAATCACCTTATTTCGCAATAATTGCTCCCTATGGTCATGAATCTATATTGGTTGTTCCTCATATGATAGATTCTCTTCCAGCTGAACTACCTCTGGACTCAAAACATGAGATGGATATGGCATGTACATCCTTAACATTGAAACATGAAAAACATTGTGTACTTTAGATAAACTCAGAGGTAAAGCCACTCGGTATGCAATTGATTCAACTCTGTCCAGAATTTCATATGGTCCAATGAACCTTAGACCCAACTTTCTTTTCTTACCAAATCGCATCACACTTTTCCATGGTGAGACTTTGAGGAAGACACGATCACCTACCTCAAAAGAGAGATCCTTCCTCTTGTTGTCTGCATAACTCTTCTGCCTACTCTGAGCTGTTCTCATGTGTCTCTGTATCAGCTAAACTTTTTCTACCAACTCTTCTACCAATTTTGGTCCCATCAACTTCCTTTCACCCACTTCATCCCAGAATGTTGGAGTTCTACACCACTATCCATATAATGTCTCAAATGGTGCCATCTGTATACTGGAATGAAAACTATTTTTATAAGAATTCTCAACCAAATAAAGATGATGGTCCCAACATCCCTGATAATCCATCGAACAAGGACGTAGAATATTCTCGATTGTCTGAATAGTTCTTTCTGATTGCCCATCTGATTGAGGATGAAAAGCTGTACTAAAATTTAATTCTGTACCCAACGACTTTTGAAGGCCTTTCCTAAAGTTATAAGTGAACCATGGATCATGGTCACATACAATGGAGAGGGGAACTCCATGTAACCTGACTATATCTTTAAGATATAAACAGGAAAGTTGATCTAGTGAAAAAGTATATTGTATAGCAAGGAAATGAGCGGATTTAGTCATGCGAACAAAAATAAGCCAGATTGCATTATTACCTCGTGGTGTCTTCGGCAATCCCACAAAAAAGTCCATGGATATATTCTCCCATTTACACTCTGATATTGGTAAAGGAAAAAAGCATCCCTTTTGGTAACTTCCACTCTGCTTTAACCTATTGACAAGTCAAACCCTTCACAGTAAAATTAGCAATGTCTCTTTTCATTCCGTCCCAGCAGTAATACACCCGAAGATCTCAATATATCTTAGTACTGCCCCGATGAAATGAAAAAAGAGAACTATGAGATTCACATAATAACTCTCTCTTCAAATGTGAATCACATGGAACGCACAATATCTTCCCAAATCTCAAAACAAAATCATTATCAATGTTGAATTCCTACAACTTACCCTTATGATCCAATTCTACTCTTTTCTGCAACTCACTATCTTGCTTCTGTGTTTTTTAATTCTGTCTGATTGAGAAGATTTCACTAATACATGAAACAAAACAGAAGAACATCCTACACAAACAACTTCTATTCCAAAGATCATAAAATCCTTAACCAAAGGATAATGTTCCAAACTCAACATCGTTAATGAAGCATTACATTTTCGACTCAAAGCATCAGCCACTCTATATGATTTTATTGGATGGTAAGGAATTGTACAATCATAATCCTTGATTAATTCTAACTATCTCCTCTATCTCATGTTATATTATTTCTGAGTGAATATATACTTTAATGTTTTGTGATCGGTATATATTTCACACTTTACTCCATACAAATAATGCCTCCCAATTTTTAAAGCAAAAACAACAGCAGCTAATTCCAAATCATATGTAGGGTAATTTTCCTCATTAGTTTTCAAATGACGTGAAGCTTAAGAAATTACCTGATCATTCTGCATTAGGACGCAACCAAGTCCTTTCAATGAAGCATCACTATTGATAACAAACTCACCATTCCTGGAAGGTAGTTCCAAAACTAGAGCACTCACCAATCTTCTTTTCAATTCCTGAAAACAATCATCACATTATTTTGTCCAGATATTCTTAACACCCTTCCATGTTAGTTTAGTCATTGGACTAGATAACTGTGAAAAATTTCTAACAACCCTTTGGTAGGAGTCGGCCAAACCATGGATGATACGAATATCAGTTACATTTGTGGGTCTTGTCCATTCTTAAACAACCTTTGTTTTTGCAGTATCAACAGTTATCCCATCTTTTGAAACAATGTGACCAAGGAAAGAAATTTTTTGCAACCAAAACTCACACATGCTGAATTTCCCGTACAATTTCATTTCTTTTAAGGTTTTAAAAATATCCCGTAAATGTCATCCATTCCCCTCTTTTCTTTTAGAAAACACCAAAATTTCATCAATGAAAACAACCACAAACTTAATCAAGAACTCATGGAAAATTCTATTCATATGGTCCATGAATACAATGGGTGCATTGGATAGCCCAAAATTCATAAAAAAAAAAATTCATAATGGACATATCTTGAACAAAAGACGGTATTTAGAATATCTTCTTCCTTTACCTTCAACTGATGGTACCCCGATCTCAGGTCAATCTTTGAAACAAATAAGCTCATTGGAGCTGATCAAACAAATTATCGATATGAGGAAAATGATATTTGTTCTTAATAGTGATGTTATTCAAGGCTCTATAATTAATGAAAAGGCTCATTGAACCATCTTTTTTTTAACAAATAAAACAGGAGCACCCCAGGGTGATGTGCTAGGTCAAATGAAACATTTCTCTAATAAATATTTCAATTTCTCTTTCAACACTAAAAGATTAATTTAATCCATTCGATAAGGGGGTTTTGAAATTGGCATAGCATCAGGAACTAAGTCAACAAAAAATTATACTTCCCAGTTTGGTATTATTCCAGGAAACACATCAGGAAAAACATTAGGATACTCATATACTACTGGAACATCATTAATCTGAACAGTTACCTTGTTTTCAACAATATGTGAAAGGTAACATATATTTCCATCGTTTACATGTTTCTTAGCCTCTTGATATGTTATCAACAGTAAGGGTTCATTCTTGTACACAAACTAAAAGTCTTTCTGAAAAGAAACTTCTTTATCTCAACAATCAATCTTCGCATGGTAAATAGAGATCCAATCCATACCCAGGATAACATCAAACTGTACTAGAAGTAAAATAATACGGTTTACAAGTAGGTTCTTTCCACGGCTAGAGATAGTAAGATTCTGATAAATTCTTTTTGCCTCAAAATTTTGCCCAGGGTTTTTTACCACATGTTTAGGAGTCATTTCTGGAGATGATATTCCCATTTTACTAGAAAATTATTCCAAGATGAAAAAATGTGTAGACCCCAAATCAAACAACACACTGGATTAATCTGAAAAAACAAACAAAGTACCTGATATAACTTCATTTGATGGCCTAACATCTGCTGAAGTAGTTCTAAAAAATTTCACTACCCCTTTCTACATGTATTCTAACTACTTCCCATCACTCGAGCTCTTTGTCGGACACTCAATTTCATAGTGACCCATCTCATTCAACTTAAAACACTTAACTAACTGTAATTCAAATTTGGTCATACCATCACACTGATCTTTTTCAATGCTATCACGAGCCTTATGTCCCATCTTACTGCATCGGTATCACTTTCCATAATTCAGAAGACATTCCCCAACATGCCTTTTACCACATTTATCACAATCAGAGAACTTAGTTTTCCTAACATCAGAACTTTTAAAGAATTATTTCCTTTCTCCTACAACCTCAGTCACTTCTTCTATTTGTTTTTATAGAACACTTGATCATCGAAAACTCCATTTACACCTTATCAGCACATCGAACAAGCTTTTCATAACTTTTGAACTCATGATTAGCCAATTCCCTTCAATATTTTGGATAAAATCCTAAATAAAAATGTATGATTTTACTATTATGGTCTCAGATAAAATTTGGAGAATACCTTGCCAATTGAGTGATCCTCTCTTCATAAGTAGAAACTAAGACGTCCTCTTGCCTCAATTATAAGAAAATGTTTTCCATCCTAAGTCAAATAACCTTTGGAAAATACTTCTCAAGAAACATAAATTTGAATTCATCCCAGTCGAGAGCATCAATCTCATCAGCGTCCCTGATATTTTTATCCATCGCCCACGACTGATATGCCTCACCCTCCAGATGGTAAATAACAAGACTAACCTTTTGATTGTGTGAACACCCCATGAAATCGAAAATCGTCTCCAGTTCATTAATCCACCCTTTAGCAAGCACGAGGTCAGATGATCCTCTGAATGATTGGAGATACCGCCTCATGAAATGTTCCACCACTAACATGTTCCTCTGCGGTTGATTTGGCTGATCTCATGCATGGATAACACCACTATTTATCGCTTGATTCAACTACACCATTACTACAACAAACTATTCAGTTCCAATTCCGACCATCAAAGAATGCTGATTCGGATATTCATTTCCTTCTATATGCCTTCCTAGCACTGCTTCCCTGTTTCCTCTGTGGAAAACCATTCTCAACAAACATGACTTACATGAAGCAACATATTAATCTTCAAATTCTATATCATTTCAATTTTACCAAAAAAAATTATTTTTTGATAATCTTGTAATAGAATTTTAACTCCTAAAGTTATCTAAACTGACCTCTAATAACAACCATAAGGCCCCATGCATAAACATTACTTAATCTTTAGTTATTACAAGATTACACATTGAGGATCTTTTTAGGTTTAGAGTATTAGAGAATTACAACATAAATCATGAATTAAATTTCACATTTAAACAAAGTGGTTAAATAAAAGATAGTATTCATTTTTTTCCATCAATGGAAACATATTTAAAACAAAACATGGATTCATTCATGACACTTCCTTGACCCTATCATCACATCATGTACCTTTCCCTTGTCCTGTGAAAAACATTTCAAAACATTGGATGAGCATAGAAAGCCCAATAAAGGATATAAAAGTATGAAATGAAATCATACTTTACTCATAAAACATAATAATTTTAAAATACCTCATCAAATATTGAATAAATCCTATAAAATCATAATACATTAAGGTAACTTTTGGCATTCTTAACATTCTTACGTAGGGAGTAACAGTCATGGTTATGTTTGGAATACCCATCATAGTATATTCCCTAAATATCTTCAGATAAACCTTAACCTTTAACCCCTTCAAGTTACCCAATGCTTTGGAGAGGTATATCAAGGTCACTCGCCCTTAGTTTATCTCTAAACCACCCATCTTCATAACAATTCCCAAAACCATAACATAATCGTATCACATAAAACATGCATAATGGAAACATAACATTTCCACATTTCAATCACAAGATATCAATAACACATTGATATAATAAAAACATTTTCAAAACAGTTTTCAATACCAAAATAAAAGAAAAGTAAAACATGGTATTTATTTTTCATTAAAAAAAAGTTATGTCTTGTAGAGGAAGCCGAAACTCAAATAATGGTTACGGCGCCGGAGAAGTCATTGTCGTCGCATACGTTTGACAAAAAAACATTCCCTTTTGTCGTTTAGTAAACACTTAGTATAAAAAAGATTCCTTTGGAATAAACGTAAAATTCAAAGGGGTTTATACACCGTATAAATGAAAGTTGTGTATAAAACAAAATATGCCTCAATAAAAGGAGATTGAGATGAAGTCCCATACCACGTATCTGACTTGACTCGATTGTTCATTAATCTCCTGAATAATAAACTGGAGTAAAATTCTAATTTCATAAGAACCGTTTTCAAGTTCATTATTCCTTTTATATCACTTACTACCTTCTCAAAAACACTATGTAATTATTTAAGTTAATAATGGTCATTTTAACGATCATTGGTACTTGAATCAAAATTAAACTCTTTATAATTACAAGTTGTTCATGTATCCATTATATCCAGAGTTATATTCATGATGTAGATATCATTTATATCATATATATCTGGTATATACATGAATTTATAATATTTAATAACATTTATAATTAAGAAATGAAATGCACCATTCATGGAAATGGTAAGCCATACGTACGCATGAACGCTACTTTCATTTCTATTTCGTATTTTATGGAATGGAATCATAATGATATAAATTTATATAAAAATACCAGTATAATATCATATATAATATCATTATGTCCATCCTTTATACGTCCCACATATGGCATTAACGAATCAAAAAACATTGAAGAGGCGGTAGTCGGCACTTCCCAAAATGAAGATATTCTCGTTTACCCATATTGGAAACCATAAAGGTTTTCCAAAATTGAAAAATACAGAATCTTAAGGAAACCATAAACATATTATATATCATATATAAATATAGTTTCATCTTAATGGCCACCTTGTAAGGTGCAAGAATAATATTGAACAATCATCGTTTCATGAGGCAGAAATTCGCCATCCATGGAAACAGTATGCTCTTTTACCATTAGATGAAGGTGTGTGTAAGTGTATCTCGAGTTAATATTATAAAAAATTAATATTATATTAAAGATACTGGTTTTTTTACAATATAAATGAATAAAAAAAGTTTATGGGGTTGGAGAAGCAAAATAAAACAAAAGAACATTAGAGAAGACTTTACCTTTAAATCGGGTAACACTTTTTGGTTTGAACCAAAATGGTTTCATGAGAAGCTTTATTCCTAAAATAAGGATTCTAGGATGAAGAGAGGGATGTGGAGAGATTATATGAGAAATTATTGGCCGAGAAAAAGGCTTAAGAAGTGTGGGTAAGGAGGTAGAGGCGGGGGCCTTTTATAAGAGGAGAGGAGGTCACTCTTGGAAAGTTACAAAATGTAACTTTATATTGAAATATGTTTCATATTTAAAAGGACCCACATTGATATATTTCGAGGATATGGAGATAAGGGTTCGAAATATACTCATCCAATTGTTCTCTGATTTGTTTATGTCTTAGATTTTACATTATATATTCATTTTATTTAAATCGTTAATTAATGAGGTAATCGCTGCATCATCACGATGTCATAAATAATTTAATATATTTATACTCTAAAAATTATTAAAAAAATACTATGATGTAGGAAATATTTTTATCATTAAAATTACTATTTATATTCCAAGGGATCATTTATTTATACAAAATTAAAAATGTTTTACTCAGGTGATACATTCTTTAGTGATATTCTCCTTTCTTTAAAAAGAAAAAGATATAGTGTCACATTCACCCAAAAGTGATTCCATGGGGTCCCTAAGGTTGGCACAAGGCATCCCATGGTCGGCCATGACACAAAAAGTATAATTAGGGCACATTTTGGGGTCATTTTTTATTATTATGAAATTATTTTATTATCCTTAACTACCAGATTACTAATTAATCATGATAATTAATGATAATTACCGTCATTAATATTCATAATGTCCAAAAATAGAAGAGTACTAATTATATAATTTGGACCATATGATTCCAAATATGGAATTAATTTTACCAAATTCTAAACATAGAAATTTCAATAATTAATTTACAAATAATTCCCGTTGTTAAAACAAATAGCTGGTTTTTTTGAAACAATATCTATGAAAAGTTTGGCACTAGTTTATGCCCAATTCCAAAGTGAAATTAATTTTAATGAACACCATTGGATTAAATGTTAAAATTATATTCTACTTAAACGTTAAGAACATTTATAAAGATAATCTAACCATGTAATTAAATTAGAATAAAAATCAGTTATGATGAAAAATGCAGTATTTTTCACTATTCGTTAAAAAATGAAGATGGTCTGAAAAATACCAAAAATTTACCCAAGATAAATTTCAGAGTCCCAATCATAAAGAATAGGGTTATTTTAAAAAATAGAGCTTATAAAAGTGTAAAAAGATATATTTAAAAATGGTTCACCATCAAAAGGCGGTAAAACAATCTTTTAAAAATATTAGTGTATTACATGCTTAAGATTGGATTTATTCTCATTTTAAGCCTCTAAAACACTATCTAATTCATAAATAGACATATATAATAGTTTCTATTATTCATTACTTACATGGGATTATACACAATAAATAGACCCTTGGATGATTATAGTCAAAATATACTCAACAAATAATATCTGGTCATGTTTTTGGGTCTTTTAATGGTAATCATTTTAATAAATATAATTTTATTGATTTTTCATCAATTAAATATTTTTTTCATCATCAATGTATATGTGTTGAAGGTAATAATTAATTTATTAAAATTAAAAATAAATTACCATGATAAATATAATCATATTATATTTCAATGAAGTATTAATAATTAAATTTATCTGCTATAACACTATATTAAAAATAATATATTTATTAATGTTTGAGTAATACATATTTAACTTTTCATTAAATAAAATATATGAAATGTACTAGCTCATCCGAGTAGATTCCAAAAGATTCCATTTTGATACAAGAATGATTTAGGTAGATAACCACTCATGAAATGATATTAGTACATGTTTTAGGGTAATTTTATAATAATTTTTCTACCATTAATTACCCAATTTTCCTTTTTACCAAATTAATAAAAAATTAATGAAGTTACTATTAATAGTGCAAAAAAATAAGAGAAATATATTTTAATAATTTGGACCCACTGAATCTAATTATTGAATCTATTTTTCAAAATTCAAAAAACAGAATGTTCATTAACTTATTTAAAATAAATTTCATTGTCGGAATAAGAAAACATGTTTTAAAATTAAAAATGTTGTATATGATTGAAATGTTATTACATCTGAATTCATTGTAAAATTAACTTCAATGACCTACATGATATTAACAGATAAAAATATAATCTATTTATACTTTAAAACCATTCAATAATATAACTAAACCATATAAATTATTTCTTTTAAAAAAAGTTATTTTAAATTAAAGTTTAGTATATTTTTACTATTCATCATAACATGAAACTTATCAGAAAAAAATAAAAATTTAATTTAATGTATATTTTTATACTATAAATAAGAAAATGTTTATTTTTTAAATTATAATATAAAAACTTTTTAAAAAATTAATTTAAAATGGGTGCTCCATCAAAAGGTGGAAAAACTGTATTTTTTTAATATTACTTCTTTTATCTAAAAATTTGATTTTGTTTTTATATCATGTCTAGAAAACATAAAAGATGAATTTTAGAAATTATATTGAATAAATATTAAATATATATTTCATTAATAAAATCCAGCATGAGTGATTTTATGATTTTATAAACTCGCTTATTTTCATATAAACAACCTTTCAGAAAAAAAAATTCTATTTATTTAAAAATGATTATATTTTCATTTATAATTAATTTCTCAAAAAATAATTAATTATATAATCACGTGTAAAGAATATTTTCATTATTTAGTTAATATATTTCATAACCAACATTATAATATCTTTGTTATAATTAATATAATAATAATTAGTTGTTCACATAAAATCAGTCTTGGTTGAAATGAACTCTATCAAAAGAACTTGAAATTGTGTATAATACAATCCAAGAATAGTATTTCTGTACCAGATTCTAATATGGTGTTTTTTTTAGTGAAGGGTTATATTTTTGTATCATACAACACAAGAAATCAAATAAATAAAAAAAAATAAATAAATAAATAAATAAATAAAAATATATATCTCATAAAAATCTTTGGTTGTTCCATTCTTCCCCCAATAAAATTAAATTCTTGCGAAAATTATTCTAGGTTATACAAGAATTAATACTTTAGAGGTTCTTTTATAGATTCCCATATCAAAAAAATGAATAATAAAACATCATTTTAAAAAGTAGTGTGAGTAATAGAATGATTAACCAAAGTCACTCATAATTGGTTTTCCTCAAAGGAGAACATCGGTGGAAATTGAAAACATATATATGAAAGATAAATATAACCATAATATTCTAATGAATATTGATATAGAACAAGGTTAGGATAAATTTAAAAATAAAAAAGCCACAAATCTGTGATGATTTAAGTGGTCATTTGACTAGTCAAAAACAAAGGTTCTAGGATAACAGTTTTGGTTTTAAGATTATTCCCCTACAGTTGAATACTTTTTCATAATAATAAATACATACTTGATTGAGTATGATCTCATCAATTTCCACTACATATATTATTCCAAAAAAATCTGTTAATATTTATCATTCCTAAATCATTATCATATCATGTGATCCATAAATAGGATAATATGTCATTCCATATATCTAAAAAATATTATCATAAGTTATAAAATATGCATAAGACGCCTATAGTGAGGTAATACTTTATTCTAACAAACATGATCCCATGTTTAACATAAAATTTCCATAAATTGATAACCTTACAAACCATATAAAATCTAAAAATACAAAACGTAGAAACATGTTCACTAACTCAACATATCATTTGTCCTTATTATATCATAAGTTGCCTTTTATTGGTCGAATTCAGAACATGTGAATGCATTCATCACATATTTTCATGAAACATGGTAAAAAACTTGAATTATCCAATAACCCTAGTGAAAACATGCATAAATTCAAAAATTAACTATTTATGTATACCATAAATCTCAAAGATTCTATATTTTATATCCATGATATCATAAATCACTTTTTCATCATATCAATCTAGAGGTCATTAATACTATCAAACAAATCTTTATTCCATTATCCCAACATTTTGAACATATTAAGGATTATCCTACCCTTGATGATTTTTTCCTAAAAAATTATCTAAATAATTTATTATGGTTGCTAGTACTACTCATCATATACTCATAAATATATATGGAAATCCAATAGTATACCAATAGATAATTTATTATTCCATAATACCATAAAAGTGATTTTACAATAATATTATGGAATCCCTTTACATAAACACCCAATCATTCCACTACTTTGTTTTCATGCTCTACATTTCCAATAGTGATCTCATGATATTTCCATTTTTCCTTGGCCTTAATAGATTTTTGATGTCTATTTTCATCGATAACCCTTGGATTAGGGCATTGGTTGGCAACACACCCCATATCCTTTTACTTATACTATTGAAGTTTGGGAGGTACATTATATGTATAATTTTCTCTATTCACATCATTAGATATCTTTATCCAATAAATTTGACATTAAACTTCCATATGACCTTTTTTCACACTTAAAACATTTACTAGTCCCTTTAATATAATATCCAACATGCTTCATTCAACACTTTGAGCATAAGTAAACACTCATCATATTTTCACCATTGTTTTGATATTTTCCCTCGAACAAAACATACAATTTCTTATCAAAACCATGATATTGGTATGTAACCCAAACATACATTTCTACCTTAAAATCACAACACATAATCACTTCATAGATAATAATGTATCTTTTGTTTAATTCCATTTGAAGACTTGGTATAAAGACACTGAAGAACCTATCGACTTTAATCTCTAGTTTGAAGATAATTCATGAAGGGTAGCACCCATGTCTTATAAAATTTACCTCATATGTACCAAATTATTGACTATACTTTATTTGATCTCAAGGAACTTCTTTTTCATCTTCATATGAAGAATGTGTGGAATGTACTTATTGAAAAATAAGTTGTTGAACACATCCCATTCTGTGGATTCAATTTAAACTTGTTTCCTCGTATTCTTGATTAGATCCCACCACTTGTCCACTACTCCTTCTAAATTATAAAGGGAATAATTTTTTTTTCATGTTCTGAATAGTTAAGGATAGAAAATATCTTTTCCATGGTATTGATCCATTATTCAGAAAAAAAGTGGATCCTAAGACTCATTGAATGAAGGTGGATGTTGCCTCGTGAAGGACTCAATAAAATGTTGTTCCCTTCTCTTCCAATTTGAATCTCCAGAATGATTCATATCTTCTGTCAGTATAGTGATATGATTTATCATTCTAGATCTCATAAAATTTGGTTGTTCGGGAGGAAAATAATTTTATTTCCTATTTCATCCATCACTAACATGGTTCCATTGGTTTCTAACCATTGTCTAAATCCCAAAACAATAGCGTGAGAGGAAAAAATCTTACTAGAAAAAACTCATATTCAAGGGTACGCAATATTAACCACTAACATCTAAGGTTTAGTCCTAGGTTAACCTTGATTATTAAAAAATTTCAAGGATTTTGACTTATTATTTGACTCATCCTTAGGAACATCCCTTGAAATATCCATATAAATATTTCTAGGGAACTCACTAAATTTTTCTCAACCGAGATTCCAATTTTTAACTAATCCTTTACTCAGATACCAACTGTAATGACCCCAGATTGATGCACATGGACATGAAATTACATTTGATGAATAAATAATATATTAAACCAAAATATTCTAAAATACTATATTAGTTTAGTGACATTGGAAAAATGGAACACATTCATCTAATTTGGTGAAATATCTTCATCATCTCCAATTATCCCTTTGTTTTCCTACCTAAAACCTTTCTTTATAAACTAGGGAAAATTTACAAGGGTGAGATCACAAACCTAGTAAGGGAAAACATGGAAAATATCAGACAAAATTTGAACATGATAATGTAAAAACAAGACCATAACTTTTGAAAATCGTACCACGTATAACATATATAAAAATATTAACCTGTGAAATAAAGCATGGAATTTCATAAGGAATAAATCACAAAGATACATGATCCATGAGAAAATAATATTGGAATAAAACATGGAATTTTGTAAAATTATTAATAATATGAAATTTGTTACATATTATCCAAGGATTATATTCAATACCACCATTGTATACAAATTCATTTACTGAACTAAATTCACTTCTTGTTCCAGCCCTGTATTACTGAACTAGTTTTACTTACCATTCCAGCACTGTATTACTGAACTGAGATCATTTCTCAATCTAGTCGTATCAATCTCATGAAATATAAATATTTACCCAGTGAATTGGAGAGAGATATAAGACCCGCCAATCTCATAATTAAATCATTCTTACTTGTGCCACAAAAACATAAATCATTAATAATATAATAATCAAATGTTTAAAATGGGTTCTTTAAACATCATTTCTTCATAACATATTCAATGTAAAGCAAATGGATTTCATAAATAACATTCAATAAAAAACAAAATCATCCCATAGGAATAATTGGGATAGTATACTTGAAACATAACCCTATTAAATAATTCCATCTTATATGGAAAATATATTTGATTGAACACTTGAAATTAAATCTTAAAGAAAATATCATTTCTTCTTCATAAGTGTTCACTTTTGTTAAAACACTACACAATTTTAATCAAAATAATTTCATAGAAAATAAACTTCAAAACCTGTGAAGTAATAATCATGGAAATAATGAATTATAAAAACATAATAATCTATTAATTATATATATGTTAAAATAAAACATTCTTATTTTACTTTTTTCATAAAAGTCAAAAAAGAAGCTCGTATAGAAAATGATAAAAGATTCATTTCATACAATTTAATAAAAATTAACTAATGGGTAAACATGAATTTAATCAATTATAGAAGAATACAATGAATATTTTTTAATACATATTTAGTAAACATGGACATAGATGATAAATATACCCCAGCAAATACTTATGTATAAACAATCTTGGAAAATAATGAGATTATGAAATTATCCCTTCCATTAGTTATAATATCCTTTATATGTATCTAAACCTCATATATAATGATTTAAATAATGTTAATGAATTATTCAAATAAAATATCTACAATTATTTTATCTTATTTGATCATATTAACTCTTGTTTAAAAATATATCATTATTATGTTTCTTTCGGGTGTTAACTACTTCATTTTCTTATACATGTTTTGTTGAATAAGTTCTAGTTATCCTTATTACGTAATATTTATATCATAAAAAAATGATATTAAATTAATATAGATCATATATATTCAGTATATATATTTATATAATCATGATTTAATGGATATCTTGTATAATAAATCACATTACATCATGGAGATGGTAGGTTTTACTTACTCACGAGCGACGATATCATCCCCATAATTTTGATATGGTATGGATGTGGATGGTAAATATTTTATTCCAAAATCCATATCATGTTATAATATTCACATATAGTTATTATTTCCACCATTATACTCATCCATTTAAGGTTGTGGTGAAAAACATATTACACCATGGTGTGGAGACGATAAGTCATACATACACACGCGTAGTGATTTCATTTTTCATATGATAGATAGAAGGTGGAATATGGTTATTCCATAATCATAATAAAATTTCAGAATATATGTGATCCTTTATTTATTACATTATAATGGATAAAACATAGGAATATGAAGTATAAGAATAAATAAGTTTGAATGAATTGGTAGGGGAGATTACATGTTCATCGATGAGGTCTATCTAGATCTCCTCTTCAAGGCACTAGTGTTTGTATTTTGAGAATACAAGAACCTATATAATGTTATTAAGTATGTTTAAAAGGTAAATGGGTGTGGTATATCTAATCGTGAAGGATAAAATTGAAATGAAGTTGTGAGGGAGGATGTGCCCTTTTATAATTTAGGTGAGGGTAATATTTAAAATCTCCTAATATAATAATTTATAATAAAATAAAAACCCATCTAAAACCCTCAAAAATGTAAAATTTTCTAATATTATATGTTATAAGGTTTTAATATCATCAACCAATAAGTTTTAGGAAAGATTTTAAATCAATATAATCCAAATTGTTTTAATTAACATTTAGTTATTCTATTTAATTTATAATTATGTTAACAAATATTTCAATATTAAAAGTATAAAATATTTAAATATTTGCCTTCAATTAAAACATAAATGAATAGATATGATAATTTTAAACCATGAAATAATTATTATCTATTTTTAAAATAGTTTTATGAATTTTTTTAATTTAATAATACATTATTTTGATAAAAAACAATAGTTACAATTTTGACACTATTCAATTAATTGATTTTTTTAAATATAAAGATAAGATTTTTTTCCATTAACCAAATGTTTTATTATATCCTTAAATTTTTATGGTAGTATTTAAAATTCATATTATATATTAATTATACCATATTTTATTTATCTTATTATTTTTAATAATATTTATTTTTTATCTCCATTAATGGAATAACTACAACATTAGTTTTGTGTAATTATTTAATATACCTATTTTTGGATAAAAAATAAAATTAAAATACCATAAATAAGATGATACTTTAATATTTCAGAATAATATTTATAGTTAAATATTTATTATATATAATCCTATATTAAAAATGTTGTTAGTATTAAAACATGAATATGAAACCTTTAACATCACATTAAATAAAATATTATAAGTCTCATAATCATTTCCATATGGCTCAACATGGTAAATAAATAGACCCTTGGATTATTATCATGATGATATAATTGACCAATAATATTTGGATATGTTATTTGGTCTTCTAATGGTTTATATCATTTAATAAAAGTCATTTTATTGATTTTTCATAAATTAATTAATTTATGAATCATCAATGTATAAGTATTTAAGGTAATTATTTATTTCCAAAAAATGAAAATAATTTTTCATGATAAAGAAAAACATTTTATATTAAAAATAATTATTTATAGTGTAATTTATCTTCTAGGTAACCCTATATTATAAATAATATTGTTTTTAAAATTTGAGTACTATATATTTTACTTTTCTTAAAATAAAATATATTTAAAGTCCTAATCTTCTCCAACTAGATTCCAATGGATACCAGTCAAACCTAAGGATGATTTAGGTCAAAAATACTCATATAGTGATATTATTACAACTGTTAGGGAAATTTTATAATATTATTTCTACCATTAATTACCTGATTTACCTTTTTTCCATATAAATAAAATATTACTGAAGCTACTACCCATAATTCTCTAAAATAAAAAGAA
This sequence comes from Viscum album, assembly GCA_963277665.1. Classification (NCBI taxonomy): domain Eukaryota; kingdom Viridiplantae; phylum Streptophyta; class Magnoliopsida; order Santalales; family Viscaceae; genus Viscum; species Viscum album. Next base: position 913,898,825 of record OY728148.1, read on the forward strand.
TATTTACATAATTAGGACACAATAATTCCAATTATGGAAACCATTTTTTAAAATTCAAAGCAAGAATTTTGTTGTAATTATTTTAAAATAAATATTTTTTTCAGAATGAGAAAATGGGTATTAAAAGTTAAAAAATTACAAAAGATTGAAATATTTTTTACATTTGAATTCAATTTAAAATTTATGTCAATAACCTACATGATACTAACTGATAAAAATATGATCTATTTATAATTTCAAACCATTCAATAATATGAATTATACTTATAAACTATTTTTATGAAAAAAAAATTCAATTAAAATTTAATATATAATTACTAATCATCATAACATGAATCTTATCAAAAAAATATAAAAAATTCATCAAAATTAATGTTTTATTCCCCTCTTCTAATGAAGAAGATTATTTTGTAAAATATGATATAAAAATTTGTTAAAAACTAAATTTAAAATTGGTGTGCCGTCAAATGGTGGGAATACCACAATTTTTTAAATTACCTCTTTTACCCAAATAAATTAATTTGTTCTTATATCATGTTTAAAAAACATATAAGAATAATTTTAAAAATTATATTGAATAAATAATACATATATATTTCATTAATTAAATCCATACAGAGTGATTTTATTATTTTATAAACTCACATATATTCATTTAAATAGTCTTTCATAAAATCATTTCCATTTATTTAAAAAAGGTTTTATTATCATTTATAATTAATTTATCACCAAATAATTTATTATATAATCATGTGTAATGTATATTTTCATAATTCAATTGATATTTTTCATACTCGTTATTATAATCTCATTAGTATAAGAAAACATAAAAATGTTTATTTGTTTCTTAAACACGGTCTTCTCTGAAATGAAATCTATAAAAAAACATGAATTTTTTTGAAACCTAAGAAAAGAATAGTGTTGTATATTCCGGAAGCTAACCCGGTGTTGCGTGTAGTGAAAAGTTATCTTGGTGTATTTTACAACACAAGACATCAATGAATTTTAAAAAAACATAAATAAAAAAAACTACCTCATAAAAATATAGGGGTGTTATAATAATCATCGATTTCCAACCCACCTAGAAGTTGGTTGGTCTTTGAAATAATAAATTACATAGAAGTTTATGCCCTTTTGTTCAATCCATTTAGGATTATCATTATAGGACATGTACTAAGCATTCCATATATCTAAAAACAACATAAGGTAATAATAAAAAATAAATTTTCTATGTCCAAGAATGGTTTAAATCATGAATCACCACTTTCTAGTTAATATGGCATCGCACCTCATTCGAGTGGGTTTATTATAGAAAATGAAAATTTTTATCAAATACATCATTTAGAATAACCAAAAATAACTTTCATAGGAAAAACTCAATTCACCAAATATAATAATTTTAAAAAGATACCAAACATTGAAAATAAATTTCATGGTCCAAAAAAGTAGTAGGAAGCTGCAGTTATCAATCTATAAATTACCTACAAAGGGATTTTTTTTATAATTCATTTCATGAACTAAGGGGTTCTTTGGATAAATATGAATTTATATAAGAGTCTCCATTTAATTACAACCCAAGTTGAAAACTTACTACATGTTGCGTTAATTTATTCAATTAATTAAATGTGGTAATTTCATGTCGGAACACCCAAGAGGTGGCTATGATTGAGGACAACATCATATAACAACAATACAACAATCCTATGAAATAAAACAACATGTGAATCATTTAATTAAAATCAAGTAATTCATTTATAGGGAACACATGGAAAATTATGGAATTTGGAACAATGATTATATTTATAAGAAAACAAAACATTGAAACAGAGTTATAGAACACATTCCTTATTTCAAGAAATCTTCACTGATCCAATATCATGGCTTGATTTGGTTCGGTTTGAAAGAAATAAGAGAAATAGAAAAACTTCCTACAAATTGGGTGAATGGGGTTGCACAAAAATAGAACAATATATTGAAAGAGAAAAATATAAAGTATGAAAGTAGAGATTATGTCATATCACGACATATCCAACGCTTGAAATGGATCGTGATTTGGATCCTAGATCAATGAGATATCAAGAAGCCTGGAATAGTATTGAGGAGAAAAGCATGGGAATGAATAGGATGATGAAAACTTTGAATGGCTGAAATAAATCAAAAAATGGATTAAATATCATTAAGGGGAAACTAGAGAACTCACCCTTAAAATAGGGTTGCACTGTCTGGTCGTATGGTTTTCCAAATTGTGTATCAACTGTGTTTCCTCTACTAATATTGAAGGGGTTCCCATGGTTTGGGAAACTATGCACAAACCATGTTTTTTCCCTCTATCAAAAACCTATAATAAATTTCACATCCATGTATCCCCTCTCACACAATTAGACCATGCCATGTGATACCTTCAACTCCAATGGTTCATCCACATGGTTTCTACTGGAAGGTCACACGGTTTCATAAAAACCATGTTCCCCAGTCATCCTACACCATTTTTGATTTTCTGGGGTTCAACACTTTCAAAACACAACAAAACAACTGAGGAACCCCTCATTCCCTTCACAAAGTCTAAAAAAACACTTTTGATCATTCCAAATCTCATAATTTCATGCTAGTTATTGATTCAAATAATTAACCATCCAAAAAAAGTCGAAATTCATGTTCCCTTGGGATTCTACCTTGGCTCAAAACATGGGTAGTTCCCACCTACCCACCTTATACCTTCTTATCCCCAAGACGCCTTGGGGAAAATAATGAAAAAATCACCCAAATTAAAGGTTCATGAAGTATCATTAAAACGATCATGTTTCCTTCCTAAACACCCAATGAATAACCAATAATTACTTAAGTGTACATAATCTGAGTATTTAAAACCCAACCCAATGGTCATTTTCTGATTGAAACATTGAAACTGTGATTACCTGATCCCTTTTAGCTAGAGACACGATAACATCATCTTCTATTTAAACATATAGTCGATGGTGATACCCACCATGGAGTTTAACATAAAAGTGGATAGTAATGATCCAAGATACATCCACCATAATAATGCACTACATGTTATAATGATGCTCCATGAATGATTTTGAATTTGTTAGATGGTTAATTTCTCACCAACCTCATTTAGCCAGGCCGAACCAAATTTTTATAGAAATCCCCATCTAACCCATACTGAACTCATCTCCAGCCTTTGACATTCCAAAATGGTTCCACATTGACTATATTCCATAAGAAACAAATAAAAAAATTTGATCCACCTCCAGCTGACCATTCTCAAAATGCACCACGTAGACAACCTGCATAATACAAACAAAACCGAAATGCCTTCTTCCATGTCATCTCATTTTTACCATGAGCATTTGTACTAAATCCCATACATTAATTTAAATGATGTTCAGAAATAAAACTATCACCTAACCATTTAATATATTGTGGAAAAACACAAAAAAGGGTGTATCCCAGCTCCAGACCACTTGAATCATCACCCTTTAAAAATAACAATCAAGCACAACAACATCAATGGTATAACCTCTGATTCATTAAACTAGAGTCCAATAAACTAACCCAAGTTATACATACTATATGTTTAAATGTGAGATGTGGTTACAAGGCCAAGGCATCCACAATAGATCACTGACTAATCCTAAAGATGTATCTACATTGTGGTTAAGTCAGAGGAAAACAGCTAGTGTTCATAATTTCATACGAGGTGTTATAACATGGAAATCAAAGTATCCCCCAGGGCTATCAATGCCTCAAAAAATTACAATGTTTTAGTATCATAACTATGATATAGATAATTTATCAATCCCAATTATATTTAAATTTATCATTGTGTCTAACTGATTCTATCTTACTGAATCTGGATGATGTTATGGTAGTGAACATGATAATCACCAAAAAAATATCATTATAGGTGGATACAAAATATTACCTAGAATATCTGAGAAACATCTATCATATCCATGAAGAAGTGATCAGTTGTGTTTCCAACAAACTATACCCAACTACTAGAAAGAACAAAATTCTACCACTATTGGTCAACTTCGTAGAAGAAGCTCAGCCTCCCCAGCAGATTCATTGTTATTAATTGATCATAATTATTTACCCCCCAAAGCATATCATGTTCGTTCAAACATAACTGCCAATTTTGATCTTTGGTCATTGTTGATTCTGAAGGGATTCGTACATATCCAACTACACCAACATTATACTGCTGAGTAATCACTGACATGAATCAAAACATGCAATTATAAAGGGAATTCAACCAAGACTTGACATTTCCAATGGTCCTCCTTGATTATGTTCCTTCTACATGGAAGGTAATGTAGTCAATAGAATAGATATGACTCTATCCACCTTTAAATTTTCCAAGATAATGAAATGAAAGATAGACTGCCCACGCATAATCATCCTAGAATCAGATTCAACTTAAACAAACGCATGACTCATCTCTATGTTTTGATAAAAAATGTCATTTCATTTGCCCTAAAAGGAAATACCCACTTGACCGGTTTGTCAAACACCCAATACTCATGAGTTGCATCATCTCATTGGGAATAATTTAATTCCTTCAATTCCCAGTTCACTATAATTTAGAGATTAACCCATAACATACTCAATATCTCAATGATCAATGATTCCACAAAACACAATAGGTTCGTTATATCATTTAGAAACATGATGTGTATCACGTATAAGAATGCTCAACACCCATATGTTTATAAGAAAAAGACACATCCTAGATAATTTCCATAGGTTGTATTCTTTACTCTTCCATGTATCATGTGGTCCATACCAAAATATTTATTCCAAAGTCGTATTTCCCCTTTTTCAATTAACTTGGATGATGGTGTACCAAGTTTTCTATCAAAGGGGAAGAATAGAGGGAAACCTGACCTAATAAGTGGAAGACCATTCCCCTTGAATAAATAACATACTAAAACTGAGCTTTACATGATACCCATGCCTATATCAATGGTCAATGATAAAATTACAACTTGTCCAAACATGGTTTCTTTTATATGATGAGAGTCCTATGAAGTATAACGAAACCCGAACAAAACAATAAAATCAAAATATCACAAAATTTATCATGGTATTTAAGCTCTAAGATATCCACCTACCTTGGGCTAGTACTTTAAAAAAATAAAGTTCGACCCTATAACTAGGTCACACCAAATATATTTCACTGTAACCTATTACTGTCATTTAATCCCCTCCTAAAAAGAAAAATGTCTAAGAAAATTGATTAAATTTTCATTAAAAGGAAGCTAAAATAAATAATTAAACTATTCTTACAGAAGTGTTTAAACTAAGGATTCCACCTAATGTTTAATTTTAATTCATTAAATTAATTCACATTCTATTTTCAAACATTTAAAATAATTATTTCAAAACATCAAGTGAAAATTATAAGACTAAACCACATGGTACCCGATTTAAAAAATGTGTCAAGTTAGAACATGTAATTCTTATAAAAATTAAATTTTGAACAATAATAATTTAGTTTCATTGAGTAATAATTAATTCATTTATCATATAAATTCCTTTTAATCATTTCACGTATCCTTTAGTATTTTCACTGTTGGACTTAATTAATGAAAATTTAAATTATAATACTAAGTAACGATCGATAAGGAGACCTGTGAGTGTCATTTAATAAGACAACCTTGGTTCAAAAAAAAGAAACCCAATTGAATTTGTTTATTTATCAATGTTTCAAAACACCCATGTTTGGTTATCCCATAAGAAACATGCCCCAACTAACCTACTTTTGTCAAGTTGTGAATTTAGGAAATTAACCATATATATTGTCATTCATGTGTGATAGAGTCACAAGACATTATAGAGGAAACCATTAAAATTTAAATTTTTAGGTTTCCCTTATTATTTTTTATCTAATAAGATTATGTACTATAACAGGCCCACTAGGGTTGATTCACGTCAGAGATCCATAAGAAACCAATTAATTTCAAATTAAAATTTAACATCCTTTACATTTATATCCATTTCAAAATATATCATGGCCATGTATAATGGTTAAATTTTGTGTGTTTTCATCTCGTGACCTATAATGTGACCACACACTTCATAGACCGAAAACTAGCTCCCATTTAATTGAACATAATTCATTGTAAATATTAATTTAGAAAAGTTTTAATTTTAACAACGATCTATAAATATATATAAAAAGATAAAAAGATTTTATGAATACATGGCTCTCATTTCCCCAATTTATAAGGAACCCATACACCTTACAACTGAAAGATGGATCCCATTTATTCATTACCAATTTATTAAGACCATGAAACAAATAATATATGAAAATCATAACTAGGCATGTTATCACAAGAAGAAAACATAGGGGAACATGCTAATAAGAACAGAAGAATTATAAATAGGCAAGACATTCTAGAAAATATGGCATCTTGGAATATATTTACCAAATCATAAAAGCATAATAACATGCTAAATAAATCACTCAAGAATATTATATAAATAGGAATGATAGAGAACAACATAAAATAGTAAAAAACTAAAAATATCACAAATTTACATAACATAGTATATAATACTCTGGTTAATATTAACAGAAGGCACATCATCACAATCAGTAGGTAGTCTACAATGTAATTACATGGCATGGAATGTACGAGGCATGTGAATATTAGTGTTCTAATAATGATGCTTGTAATGCTACATCCTTTCCATACCGGTAAAAGGAAAAAATACTATAAATTTAATAAATCATTATGTAATGGAATGTAAACCAATCACCCATGGTGAAATAATAATCAACTGTAATAGAAAACATCATGAACACTATTACCAACCCTATCCACTATGACATTTCCTCATATATGGGATGATCAATCCCTGGAGTAGCTATTTACTAAGAACATTCACATTACTATTATCATTTCTGCCAGCCCACAAACATAATAAAATGGAAAAGGAAACTCTTATATTCCACTATTTAATGTCCCTTCGTGTCAGACTATAAAACCAATTGTCGGACAGGTCGCCACATTACCTCTAGTGCACCTCCATGTATACTAGAGGCTACCGACTAGTAGTGAGGGTCTCAAGTTGTGATAGTGGGGGGACTATACCCTCATGTCCAGAGTATTAAAATGGTATATCATAAAATAACTAATAGACAATATTTGGCGATGTAATAATTTAATGACAATAATGTAGAAGAATAACATTACATAAATATGAGATTGTCAATTCCCATATTCAACAATGAATGAATGTTCAGATGATAATACATAAGCTAAAATAGTATACATACAATAGGAAACAAAAAACAATCCAATAAATGAATTAATAAATAATAAAAAGATTTTATCCGGATTTCCTCAGGCATCCCGAGAATCGGCTCAATCCCCCGCTCCTAACACCAAGTTACTAGTGTGGCAGCACAAGTAATAATCCATGGTCATGTAAACCTGTGATCTTCTAGGGTATCCTAGTGAAATAGATCCCTATGTTGGGGGTAAGATAAAATCCCAGTAGGCCACCACCATTGGTGTCTACAGATAAATCCAGTCAATGAATATAAGGTATATCACTATGAATAAATAAATAAATAATAAAAATTGATGAATTAATAAATATTAGCCTAATTAAGATCTTAAAGGATACCTGGAGGATCTACCTACTTCTTCTATTGGATAGATTGATGATCTGATCATTAACCATATATATTGTAATAATATAAATATATAATGTATAATATATTTCATCCACCTATAAGGACTATGTACAGGAAGATGTAAGTAGCCATATACATGTATTACTAGGTATTGGATGGACTTGGGAAAAACTCAGGCATCCATGTCCAGTATAAACGAGCCTATAAGCTCAATATGAGGACACAATCCCTACATCTCGTAATGTGTGGGAAAATTCAAACTCTTCACTTGAGATGTTGTATGTGTCTTCATTTCAACACTAGAAACAATAGACATCGTGCATCATACTCTCCATTTCAATGGTGCGATTCATCATCCTCAATAACTCATATAATAGAGTGTGATATTTAATTACAAATAGAACACTTACCATAGTTACTAATCCTATTTCAAAGGTATAATAATATTGATAATATGGTCTTACCTATTAAGATAATTCATATGAAAAATATAACCATGGGAATCAAAATTTTAAAAATTCACATAAGTCATGATTATTTAAATATAGCAAGAGGCTTGGCCATGCCACCAAATTAAATTTCATTTAAATTTAAAAAATCAATTTAAAAAACCTATCACATTTATTAAAGTATGTTAATTTATAATAAATGTTTTCCAAGCCCCCCCCCCCAGAAGGTGGTTGGTCTTTAAAATAATTTATCACATTTAAATTCAAGCCCTTTATGCTCAATCCATTTATGATTATCATTTTAGGTTATGTACTAATCATTCCATATATCAAAAAATAACATAAGGTCACAAGATAACACAAATTCCATAAGGACAACTTAGATTTAAATCACAAATCACCGCTTTTTAGATTATGTTGTTGTTCACCTTATTTGAGGGGTTTTAGTATAAAACATGAATTTTTTTAACAAATAATTCATTTAGCACAACCAAACGTTACATTCCCAAGGAAAAACTCAATTTACCAAAAATGTGTGTTTTAGAAAGCTAACAAACATTGAAAATAAATATAATGGTTCAAAAAATCAAGTAGAAGGCGTCTTTATCAATCAATAAATTACGTGTAAGGTAAATTCCATTTAAAAGTTAATCCATGCACTTATGAGGTGATTTAGTTCAGTAAACATTTATATAAGATTGTAGAACATAATTACAACCTAGGCCGAACACTAATGATGTGTTTTATGAATTCAATCATTTAACTAAAAAGGGATATTTTAAGTTGGCACCCCAAAACAGTTTCTACGATCAGATTTAACATCTTCTAACAACTAAATAATGACCTTTAGGAGTAGACAAAAATGAAAATATTTAATTAGAACAAATGAATTAATTTAAAGGAAACACACATCAAAGGCCAACATACAACAAAATTAATATATTTAAAATTAAAATAAACATAGTGAATGATCAATAGACCACCGAATGCTTTCGATAGAAATTGAAGAAAATGAAATCTAATAAGGTGAGTGATCTCACACCAGAATTTAACAATATATTAGAAAAAACATTGAAAGAATGAGAAAAAATTATAGGACTTACCATGATATATAAAATTCTTCTGATAGATCATGATTTGGATTCGAGATCTACGAGATATCAAGATACCGTGAATAGGATTAAGGTGAATCCCACAGGAGAGAATGTGGATGCTATAGGCTGGAAATGGGAAACAGAAATAAGAAAGGGTTTAAATATCCTTAAGGGAAAAATAGAAAATTCAAACTAAAAAACTGCTGCTCATGATTTGGCCACACAATATTCCAAAACGTGTACCAATAATGCTTTATATATTTCTTTGGAAGGGGGCTCACATAGTTAAGGAGCACAGTTTCAGAAACCATGTGCAAACTGGGTGAATTTTTTCTATCAAAAAACTAGTGGAAAACTACATGACCACAAGGCCTCTCTTTTATTCTTATAATAAAATATGTGAGGCCTCCAGATCCACTAGTTTAAACAGATGATTTTGACTGGAGTTTCACATGCTTTTAGATGAACCATGAACCTCTGTTATCCTTATCTGGTTTTGATTTATCATGACCTGATGCTTTCGAAACTCAATAGAACACCTATGGAACCCCCATAGCCTTAAACCAAGTCTAAAAACAATAGTTTTGAGGGTTAAAACACTTATAATTTCATTCTTAACCTCAGTTTCAAGAACAAACCATCCACCAAATGTCCAAATTCAAATTCCCTTGGAATTATACCTTATTACAAAACATGGGTCATTACACAAATAAAATTTTCTTGGATCTAATGATTTGGTTTTCTTGGGCCCTGAAAATATTATATATTTGATGAAGAAGGATGTTGTTAAACCATGAATTGTGATATTTATACTATTGGAGAAGGATTGTAATGATGAAATCGATGACAAAAATGGGTGATGAGAACTAGGTGGTCGATCAATTGCGAAAACTACCTAACATTGATGAAGTTGATATCCCATTACACACACTAGTACCAAAACATATTCTATGGAATAATATTGTCATGGTTGATGATTGTAACATCTAATTTTTTTTACAATATCCATAAAGCCATATTTGATAAACTATTAATATGTTTAATGGGAAAAATGATTTATCAATGAAAAGTGTCATTTTTCTGTTAAACGTGTCATGGAAGTGTAAAACATCTAATTAATACTCTTGAATATTCAGTTAAATATTTTTTGAGTTAACCACTATGTATGTATGAGTCTCTGAGGTCTACAAAGCCTCAGCGAAGACAGAATAAAAATATTTAATATTTTTTTTAAGAATAGGTAATTTATACAAAATAATTGAATAACTCCAAAGAAGTATGTTGCATGATAATTCTGAGACCACTGTTAGGTCTGGAATGTAGTGTTTACCCTACAAGGGGTATAACATTAAATTTCTTTAGAAATTTGGATTCCTCGATCATGATATAAAGTTATTAAATAATATTTAACATATATTTTTTTAAAATAAATAAACATATCTCAAACGGTGCATCGTATGGAAATTATGATACCATTAATAGGTCTCGAACTTTGTGTTTATCCTTGGCAGTGTAAAACAGTTGTTGGTGCTGGATGAATGAATGTCTCATTTGAAAAAATAACCCTTTTATTTTAATTAATTATTTAATTTATTTTTTCGAATATTAAATAATCAATATCACTCAAACAATGTGTCGTATGAAAAATCTAAGACCACATTTAGATTTGAAATGGAGTGTTTATCCTAGGAAGGATATAAAATTTGATGGCAGTGGGCATTTGGATGCCCCGCTTACAAGTAAATGTTTTATTTTAAAATGATTAATATATTAAATTTTGAAAATAATTTATATCTCACAAATGGTGTGTCATACAGAAACTTCAACACCACCATTGTGTCTGGAATGGGGATATAACACTCCCAGGCAGCAGGAATTTGGACCCCCCTTACATTTTATCGTTACTTAATTGTGTTAAATAAATAAATGATTAATTTAATTACTGGAAACCTAATTTTACTGTTCATCATCATCAAAATCACGCCTGAATACCATTACCTTCATTTTTTCACCATTTTAATCAGTTTCTGTGCCAACACATTAGATGGGAGAAATAAATGACTCCACATTTAATTTTGGATGTAATAACGGATCGAAAACGGGTGTTTAATTTCACCCGGAAATTTATTATTAGGGTTAAATCTATTAGAATATCCATGCAGCCAAACCACTATATGAACCTGGAATCCCAACAGATATCATCAAGACTTCATGATTGAAGCGATTTGGGAGAGAAATCGACAATGAAAAGTGACTTTGTATATTCTTCTTCTTCTTTTATTAATTTATTTCATTAAAAAATGAAAATAAAGATGGTTAAAAAAAAAGAAGAAAAGGGAAAGGAAAAACAGTGTTTTAAATAATATGAAAAATCCTTATTTTGTTTTATTACTCAATTTATTTAAATTATGAAATATGAATGGATTTCATTTTAGAAATTCAATAAAGAGGAATTTTTTAAAAAATATATAAAATTACAGTAATAAAAACAATTCAATATACCAATCACCGGAAATTATCAAAGATAATTATGTGATATTATAAAGCGATAATTGTAGTAGTTTATTGCATAAAATTATCAGGAATAGTTTTATACAAAAAATTAAAATATAATTATTTGGCGATTATCACATGAAACTGTTATCAAAACAATAAAAATAAGATCATTTTAATTATTAAATAACAATTGTAGTGATTTATTGAAGATAATTTATTAAGATCATCAACAGATATATATGTGTGTGTATGTATATATATATATATATATATGCCATTGTATATATATAAACACACCCACACGTGTATATATATATTGAGAGAGATAATAATAGGAGGAATGGTTTTAATAAAATTATCATTGTATAATTGTAAGGAAAATTTGAATTTTTAATTATCAAACATGCATGATAATTTATACATAAATTCAAAATTATGATTATAAAATCACATGATATTTTATTTAAAATTTCATGTTATAATTATCAATTCATAATATAGATCAATAATAATAATTGTAATTATCAATTTACATGGTGACTTTAAAAGATAATTTGGAAATATTAATTACAATTTTATGTGACAAAATGAAAATTTAAATTATCAAAGCATGTCATAAAACATTATCATTTAGTGTAATATTTTATAAATGATATGGTAATAATTTAATTTATCAGCACATGTAAAAAAATTAAATTAAAAGTAATAAATTTTCATTTCATGTGATATTTAATAAAAGATAAAATAATTATTTAATTTATTAGCACATGCGATAAAATTAAATTAAATGTGATAAATTATCATTTCCTATGATATTTAAGACATTATAAAATAGTAATTTAATTAAATAGTACAGGCAATAAAATTAAATTAAAATTGATAAATTATCATTTCATGTGAATTTTTTATAAATGATAAAACGATAAATTAATTTATCAGTTCATGTGATAAAATTAAATTAAAATCCATGATTTTTCATTTCATGTGTCTTATTAATGGGTAACATGATAATTAAAATTTATCAGCATGTGTGATAAATTTAAGGATAATTTGAGAATTATTCAAGATAGAGAAAGAATTATCACGTGTGTTGTTTTATGTCTTTTGAAATAAATTAAATTTTATGATTTTAGGAAAACCTTTTACATACCTCAAGCACCAATGTGACAACATCTCGGGAGTTTAATGTATCACCCAGATTTTAGAAAAACTATGAGGTTTTCCAATGTTAATGTAGGAAGTTCCATAACCTTTTGGGCTTTTTTACAAATTATTTTCATTAATAGGATGATTTGTAGACATGTTTAATGACCATTCTAGAAAGTTAATGCTTGTGGGTATGTGTGTAGCTCTAGAAACTCAATATTACACTTTAGGTCATAATTACATGTAGTTGTTTATTCAAATTACTGTGTGATTACCTGTACATTGTGTGCTACATTCCTCATGATGATGTGTTATTCATGTGTGTGTGTGCGCACACACACACACACATATATATACTTCAATGATATGTATAACATGTGGGTTTTATTATTGGATCCATGATAAGTATATCGTCATCTTGTGTTATCCTTTAGAGGACGGATGTGGAAGACTGATGAAGAGGGTCCAATGCATGGGGTTGGCACATGGTGATACCTAGGGGAAGTCATGTAGTGGACCGTTGCAACTTCTATTGTCCTCTGGAGGGGGGTGTGCATCACTGACAGTAAGGGTCAAATACCTGAGGAAGGCACACGATGATGGATCGAGATGCGCATGCCTGACAATGACTAATATGACGATGCCTTGGGAGTATCATGTAGCAGACCATCGCAGCTTCTGTTATCCTTTAGAGGAGGGATGTGAATTAATGACGATGATAGTTCAATGCATGAGAAGGGACATAGATGATTCCTTTGGATGTACTAAACGAAGATGGGAATAACTAGCTCACGATCCCCATTATGTCTTCTCGACAGTGTGCATCGATGACTAAGGCACACAATTAGCTCTCAATCCTCAGTACATCAACTAAACAGTTAAGGGAAGCTGATTAGCTCTCATTTCCCGTGAACATACAGAGAAGTACATCTTCTTACATAGCTTAGATACAGCCACATGACGATTCTAAGAAATATGATTCATTACCCAAATGGCTAATCGTTGATTCATCTGCCACTGTGGTTATCCAATATGGCATAGAGCCTATGTAGGTACGGTTTGGGGTTGTGGAAGTTTGGTTGGAAAAAAACCACTCGGTTTTGGAATTTTGTGATTATTGTTCATTATTTATTATGGAATGCACTGATATTTTGAGCACATGTTGTTGAGGACGCATTGGTGGTGTCCTACTGAGTCTTGTACTCACTACCTACCTGGGAGTTTCAGTGAACATGTAGATTTCATCACCATAAATCCGATGAATGGAAAAAAGCCATACTGAAGATGATTGAGTGGTGATTCATGGAGTGGGAGTGGACCTGGACAGGCACCGGAGCACTACACCTATGATTTTTTACTTACTCTCCAGATTTTTCCACCGCATACTTGGGTTTTCCTTCCACTTTTGGGAAGTTTTTAAATTGTATGTATGCCATATTTACATATTTTAATTTTAATCCCATTATTTATATTGTTGATATTGATTATTGATCCTATGAATCGATATAGAGGGTATAGTCTCCCCAAAGTTCCACTTGAGACCATCAATGCTAGTGGAAAGCCTCTTACATATGGGGAGTCGTGCATAAGCTTGTGTAGCATTCTGGATCAGACCCCGTGATTCGTGTTGGGACATTAAAAAAAATGGTATCAGATGATCATGTTTTTAGTAACTTGTTTCACCTCTTTGTCTGGGGTTGGGGAAAATTAGACATAGGCTAGGATTGATGGGACTTGGACAAGGGACTAGTTCCTGGGCATCATCAGAAATATTTTGGGAACGATTTCTCCTAAGAAACGAAATAAACACCAAAAAAAAGCATAAATGAAATAACTAAAATAATTAAATAAGATGGAAATAGGCGAAAACAAACCAACTAAAGGAAGCAACTACTATAAAGTAAGAAGTAAAACTAACAGACTCAAATCGAGACCGAAAACATCTCCACCTAACTCTCCTCCACACCGGGCATAAAGGGAAAAAGGAATCCCACTGAGAACCTGGAAGATATAGGTGGGAGCTAAAATCCCAGTAGGTCACCACACCCCTCTTAAATTATTCAATAGGTTTATTAAAGTTAATGTTCAATTAATGTTTTAAAATAAAGGTAGAAAGTAGGTTTTTCATACAAATCAGCTCTAAAAAACACAAAACAAATCCATAGAAAACATGCAAAAAAATTTCCTTTAGTTTCCAAAAACCATACACACGCATTTGAAAAACATGAAATGGGGTAAAACCTTATATAAAACAACAAAACCATTATCCATTCAAAAACACCAATTTACTTTATTTTGAGGAAATATTCTCTTTAAAACATTTTCCTAAGGGTCAAATAAATAGCCAAGGACACTTAGGCACATCATACACAATAATCAACATGGCATGGGAAAGGTGGATAAAATCATCAACACATACTCAATGAACACATTGGAAAAAACATATCTCAACACATCATGCCAAACATTACACTATTAAAATACATTAAGAATAAAAACAAACCCGACCAAGCATCAACATCTCATGGGGTGTGGAGTGCCTTGTATATTCATCATAACCTCTAGGTCACATGTTAGAAACACATAGCATTTGTTAGGGGGATGTTAAGGTTATAAAGAATAAAAAAGTCACTATTAACTAACAATAATTACTTTACTCATTTTCATCATTATTTCCATTTCGTCACATGTTCCATGGGTTAGGAATTACATCATTTAAACTACGAGTGAGGCTTGTAAATTACCATGAATAAGGGAAATAAACTGATTCCCTATCTCACAATGGATATACACATCTTACGAACACATAATCGTCACCTCTAAGCGTCAGTCTGGGTGGAATGAAACCGTTATGGGAATATAACTTTTTCCCCTTCCCTCACCTATGCACTGTGGGTGCAGTTTAGAGGCAAAGTCTAATTTGACCCATGGGCGTTGAATCTATAGTCAATACCCTACTCTACAAATCCATGTGAAAATGATAACATATTTCCATCAACCACAAATACCATATTACTAACCAAACATAATCCAACACATAACAATCACATTTTACAATTCAATTACACATGAATCACATTTATTCCTTAACCCATTAAAAAAATTACCATTTGAAAATCATTTCTCTTTAAAAAAATTACATTATACTATACACTTCCTTCTTCCATGATATCAATTGATCAAAATTAACATGAATCCCATTTACAACCCATATTATCCAATTAAACCCATTTCTCAAAATTTCCTTTCATAATCCACATTAACCTATTAAACATAACAACTCTAGTTTATCCACTTAAGTGTCACCATTTTCAAATTTGAAAAATCCAAACCCAAGTTCATGGACATGTCACACCCCATGGGTAACTCAACCCAACCACACAACATCTATGCATCCCATGGGGATCACGAGGGTTCCTTTTATAAAATAATAAATCTTTATATCATCTAATAAATCAAGGGATCCCAGAAGCACAAATAGAATATTTCAATAACACAACACTTTATCAAAACACAACCATCAATCACATAAACCATGTAATCATCATCACTAATAAGAGGGTTCAATAGGGACAATCAACATCACCTCATAAGTGCCAACCGGGCATTCACTCCATTTATAAAAATTTGAATATCCATTTCTAAAACAATTTGAAATTGAGATACAATTCCAAAGGAAGCATACACACCCTAAAATATAACCAATTAAGACAAGGTAACTCCATTTTCAATTTATAAAACCAGAACACCTTTTTTAAACAAGGAAATACATCAAACACACTAAATAATTCCACTTTCAAAACCCAATCCATTAAGAATGTCAAAGTCACCCCCACACAAATGGTTTATTCTTTGAAAATACAAGGCATGCCCGAAGGCCTTTCTTTAATCACACATTCCATATAACACCACTTTAAACATTTTTATAGGTCAAAAAATCATTCATTTCATAAGGCATTTCAAGATACTAAAGGACCCTAAAACACCCTGAGAGAAGAGGGGTGAAACATGGTTTCAAATTTTTTGTTTTAAAGATGAGGATATTATTCCCACATTGGTAGGAGCTTGTTAAATCTATCAAAAAAAAGAGAGCAGGGAGTTGACACAACACTTTTTCTTGGTTAACTGTAAAGGGCTACGTCTGAGGAGCATACACCAATAGTGTGTCGGTCATACCAAAATTCACTAATCATGACTAGATTATGGATTACATGTTTTGATCATAGACACTACGTTCCAGGAATACTACCTTTACAAATGTTTAAGGAATACACACTACATACCTCAGATAACTTCCACCAAATCCCCCTAGCTCACTACCTTGAGAGATTTCAAACTTAGTTTATCGCCTTGAAGGTCTTTTCAAAATATTTCATTAAATTATTTGTCTTTGTTCATCATGTTACACTACTTGCATCAAAGTCTTGAGTTGATCCACTTGTAATCACTAAACCACTGAACCGGATAATCACAAGCTTATCAGAAGCTAACACAACACTTACACGCAATACCCCAACATGCATGCAAGATTTGGGAATTGTCGCAAAAGAATACTTTCTCACAACACCTACTCTCCCCACAACCCTTATCTTTAGCACAACTACACCGAAGGTTTCACATGGTCTTTTCAGACTAATAGAACACCTTGCACGCCAGATTTACTCTCACTAAATCGTTCGTTCAGCTGAGCTACTGGATTTTCAATGGAAAATTCTTAAGTCATCCTTGGGGGTGGCCGCATATTTAAAGGCCCTTGATGACCCTGCATTCAATATCCCGACGCATCATTCTCGGTGTGAGAATGATTCTTCATGAGTGTGGAAAACCCCTTTTGATATCGCATTGGGCACGCAAACCCTTCCATTCAACATCATCTTCCATGCACTCCATGATATTTCTATTTTTCGAGGTTCTGACCCCAAAACATGTCTTGCGTGAAAGTTCCCAAAACACCTTCAATCTTGCATGTAAAAAGAATCATTCACACACACTTCAAATCTTTCATGCACCTTGCTTTTCCAAAAACATGTTTCCCCATTTTTTGATTTTCATCCCCAAAATTTTTGGAAACACAGGAGAATGGTTCCACCATCAATACTGTTTTCATATCAAACTGTATGATCCCTTTCAATGTAATCTCCTTAATCTTCCATTAATGTGTATAAAATAGAAAACCCAAACCATGATCAAACCAAGGTATATTTTCAAAAAAAATCAAACTAAAATCATTTTCTTGTAAAGATCAACCTTGGTTCCAATTATCTCCCCCTTTGGGTGCGTTGGAAGTCACCAGATAAAATCAATAGAGCACCAGCCACAAGCAAACCTGAAATTCATGAATCAAATTAGGCAACACACTATGTAAATGTGAGTAATAATCAGCATAGAAAACAATATTGAACACATGAATTGTGTTCTCCATCTTCTTCCACAATTCTTTCTATATCTCTCATCCAGAGTCATGAATTCTTTCTAGAAATGAATTCAATCCATTTATCCCTCATTGTCAATAAATACAAAGACATATAATCATCCACTATAAAGATCATAACATACTCCCCATGCATCATATCTCCCAATAAAACTAAATTACTTCAACAAAACAGATTGAAACCATTAAAACTACTGGGGAGAGGGGAAAATTGTATCCTCCTAATGCACTATGAGGTGGATGAACATCGAGGTTCAACTGGTGTTTCAAAAACATAGTCACTGACAGTGGCTTGGATAGGATATCATCAACTGGATCATCAGTTCCCACATGATTCATTCTAATAATTCCTTTTCCAAACATTTTCTTTCATAAAGTGATATTTGATCTCTATATGTTCTGTACGATAATGATGAACAAGATTCTTCATAAGTTCAATTATTATCTTTTTATCAGAGTAAATCACAATTAGTTGTTTCACCTCATCACCAATATCTATTAGTTGTTTCTTCATCCATAGAAGCTAAGTGCAGGCCTTTATAGTAGATATATACTCTGCTTCGGCAGTACTAAGAGAAGTACTTTCTTGTTTCTTGCTCAACCAGCCAACCCTTTTCTTCAAAATATAGAACACTCTACCACTGGTGAAATTTCTATCAACTAAATATCCAACCCATTCAACATTATAAAATGATGATAATTCATTATCCATTCATTCATCAATGTATAAGCCACACTTGTGAGTAATTGAATAAACCTCAAGATTCCTTTTTCTTCTTCAATATGTTCTTCTTTCATATTAATCTGATATTAGGCCCCTAAGCAAGTCACAAAGACAACGTCTGGCCGTGTTCCAATCAAGAATAATAAACTCCCAAAGATCGTTTTGTACATTGTGGGATCTACATAGGTCCCATTCTTATGCTTTCTATGGTTGGTTCTAACTCCAATTGGAGTTGACATTGGGTTCGAGTCATGCATATTAAATTTCGCCAGCAACCCTCTTGCGTACTTTTCTTGAGAAATGAACGTGTATTCCATCTTTTGAATCACCTAAAGCCTCAAAAAATATGTGACCTCCCCAATCCGGGAAATTTCAAAATTGGATTTCATGTTATTGGAGAATTCGTCTATTGATTTCTACCTGCTACCACCAAATATAATATCATCAATGTAAACTAGAACCATGAACTGATCTTTTGGTGATTTATTCGCATAGAGATTATGATATACCCCTATTATATTGAATTATAGATTCTTGAGATAATAATACAGTCAGGAGTACCACGCCCATGGGGCCTATTTCAAGCCATATAGTGCCTTCTTTAGTTTGCAAACATTTTTTCATCCGTTTCAATATAAAAACCCACTGGTTGTTAAATGTACACTTCTTATTTGAGTACAATATTCAATAATGTTTTCTTTAAATACATTTGATATTCTTTATATTCTCTTTGGAGTGCCAGTCAAGAAAAAACCTGATTGAATCTAGTCTAGCCATAGGAGCAATGGTTTCAACAACATCCACACCTTCAATCTGGGAATATCCATTACATAGCAGTTGTGCCTTGATTCTAATAAGACTTCCATGTTCATAAAACATGTTCTTGAAGATCCATTATGTACCAATCACATTAAGACCTTCAAGTCACTTGACTAGATCTCATGTCTGATTCTTGTCAATCTTATCTAACTTTTAATTCATGGATTTCACCAAAGATTTATCCTTTGCAGCTTCTTCAAATGAGGATGGTTCCATAACTGACAGAAATACATGTTGTGGGTTATTCCTCATCCTCCTTATTTGTGTGGGTACACTCTTATACCTAATTTAGTTAGATGTAATAATCTTAGCTCTTCGATTTCTCGTGTGAGGTTCAGTTCCATTCTCTCCATCCAAGGTTTCCTCTTCATATTCTTCATCTTATTCAACATCATGAAGTGACTCCAGAGTGTTTTTTACACATTTCATAATTTTTTAATTTATATTTTATCCATGTTAACTTTCATCCTCACTTCCTATCACATCTACATATGAAATCCTTGAATAATTTCTGGTTCTCTCTTCAAGGATCCTAAAATCACTGATTCCCGCAATCCTTCCTACGAGCTTGTTCAAAAATGTGTAGGATTTTATGTTCAATGTGTATCCATGGAAAATTCCTTCATTTTCATTCTCACCAAAATTCCCTTGATTTTTTTCATTATTTCTGATAAAGAATTTACTTACAAAAACACAAAAGTATTTTAAAGAGGGGTACGTTCCACGCCATAATTCATATAGTGTCTTCATCTCACCCATATAAAGCCATGTATGATTTTGAATATACATTGTAGCTTGAATGGAATCTTTCTAGTAATGTAATGGAATATGACTCTCAATCATTATAGTTCCTTCCATGTTGTTCACCTTTCAATTCCTATACTCAAAAACTCCTTTTAGTTTTGGAGTTATCACAACAGCTACCTCATGATGTATCCCATGGTTCTATAGGAAATTTTTTAATTCAATGGATGTGTATTCCCCTCCATTTTCAGATCACAGTACTTTGATTATGCATCTAGTATCATTCTCGGCAATTTGTTGATCTGTTTTCATGAAATCAAGAGCATGTTGTTTTCTGAATATAACGATTACACATTCCATTCTACTGCAATCATATATTAAAAGAATGATGTACCTTTCTCCATGAGTTCTATCGACATTTATCGGTCCACATACATTTGTATGAATGAGATAAAAGAAGATGAGATGTCCTTTTCTTCATTGGACTATATGAACTACCGACCTACTTCTCCCGAATGCAAGCATCACAAGACATTTCAAGTTCACGCTACAGGTTGGGAATGTCTATGACAATCATCAATTTTGATATTTTATCCATTTCTTTTTGATTTATGTGCCGCAATATACAATTCCATAAGTTATATTCATCCTCAATAGTCTTGTAGAAAAAGGTTTTCTATACTATCAACCTGATATAGGTTTCCTTCTATTCGACATCCCTTCATAAGTGAATTTCCTATCCTTCCATTGAAAGTGAAAGATTTTTTAATAAAAATAACTATTGGTACTAATTTATAAAGTTGACTCACACTGAGGATATTATGACATAGGTCATCCACATAAAGGACGTCAATATTCATTATATCTCTATTATCTAGTTCGATACTTCCACTTCATAGGATTTTCAAAGCTCCATCATTACAAAACCAAATTGTTCCATTAACCCTCGTCTTGAAATGTATTAATAGTTATACATTACCTATAATATAAGATGAACGACTGCTCTCTAGAATCTAGGTTCTGTTGATTTTTGTATATTTGATGGCTACCTCTGCAAGGTCGTATTTCTCAATTTTATTTTCATTCCATGAGACATTACATTGAGTGTAGGAAACTGACAGCCTTTCCATTCTATCTTCCGTGTACATGGGTTCTTTATAGTTTAAATCTTCTTCTATAGGATTAAACCTATCTATAAGGGAAACACTATCCTGTTGATAAACTTTAACTTGTCTCGGACTCTAGTATGAGGTGTTTATGTCCCTCCTCTTCTTGCAAACCTCAACCTTATGACAAATGTTAGAACAAAAAAAACAATATCCATAGAAAATGTTTCTTCTAAAAGAATTAGGATATGAATTTTTCCTCCTTTTTTGATCTACCATATCTTCTTTATTCAAATAGATTCTTGCCTCTTCGTAATAAGACATGGTACGACCCTAATATCCACATAACTAACACATCATGAGAGGTAAATTCTTCTCAATTCTATTTTTCCTCATTCTATCTTCTATGGGATGGTAGTTTGATTGCCTCTTATTCTAAGTGGTTTGAGTATAGTTTTATGTTCATCATTCAGATTGAATAGGGTGTTTCTTTTTCAGCACTTTATGTAATTTTTCCACATCACCCACATTCAGTTTGTCTTTATTTTAGTCACATTAATTTGCAATATTTGATGATTCATCCTCACAACTGAATCCACTATTTCTCATATATATAGGTCTTTGATCATTCAAAATCTTATCAACTCTGTTAGAACCAAAATTTTCCCTCACCAATAGCTCAGAATCTGAGAACCTTGCAAACATTATTTTCTTTCATGATTCGTTTAAAATTGATTCACTCTAACATTTACTCCTAAGAGTAACAACTTTCTCTAAAACACCCTAAGTTGTCTTGGAATTTTCATCAAGTCTGGTTGTGAGACCATTGATGACATTTTCCATCTCTTCAATTCTCAACATCAAATCCACTACATCATTAGTTCATTCATGGATTTTAGAATACACATTCACAAATTCATCAAGTCTTAAATTTCATCATCTAATTGATCAGTATAATCAGATGATTTTTCTACAATTGATTTCAACTTATTGCAACTCTTACATTTGATCTTATGCTTTCTAACTGAATCATTAAGTTGCAACTTGGGATTGGCATTAGTTGTAAAATTATTGTCTCCACCATTATCTTTTGATGGTTCTGATTTTTCAACAGTGGCCATCATGGAAGCATGGTTTCAATTTTTAAATTCTAGTTATTCATATTCACAAAACTCAAAATCATCATCTTCATATTCATAGAAAAAACTCTTCTTCATTATTTTCATTCTATATTTAAAGTCTCCATTTTTGAGAAACCTTTTATGAGACTTCTCATTGTTTTCATTTTCACTATATTCATAATTGATCTTTCATAAGCACTGAGCGGAAATGTGCCCAAAATTTCTTCAATGAAAGCATGAAATAATTAACATCCCTTTAAATTTCCATTTCCCCTTCTAGAACTACTTGGAAATGAGATAAAGAATTTATTATCCTCATCATATTCACCACTATTATATTTTGATATTTTCAATTTCTCTATATCCTTGAATTCCATTTCCTTGCTCACTTGATTCTTATTATCTTCTGGTTTGACTCTCATTTCATATGCCACCAGACTGCTTAGCATATCATCCATAAAAAGATTGGAAAGATCTCTATCGTCAAGGGATGAAACCTTTTAATTATACATGGGTGGATGCATTCTTAATATTTTCTATACAATGTCAATGCCTTTGATTTCTTCACCTAGTCATCAAATTACTCCAACTACTTATGTAATTTGATTGAAGGGGTCTAAAATCTCATGAGTATGAATCTTTATATCATCATACTTATTGTGAAGGACGTATAGTTTTTACCCCTTCATTTTTATATCTCCTTCATAAATATTTTCAATATTATCCAACATGGATTTTGCTGAGGTGAAACTCATCACCTTTAGATAGATATGATCCGAAAGGGCTATGTTGAGTGCACTGCATGAAGAATTTCCCTGTCTGCGTCAGTCATAGACAAGCCTATTGGATCAGTGACTTGTATTCCTTGCACAAAAAAAATAGGACTTCTATTTCAAGATATATTAGATGAGATCTCATTCTGTCATTCCATATCTGAAAATTACTTCTATTTAAGAGGGGGAATCCCCTAACATTGGACGAATTATCCATAATAGTATAAGCCAGATTAACCACTAGTGAACCTCCCTCTGATACCACTTGAAGGACTCGGGAACACCCTGAGAGGGGAGGGGAGAATCAGGGTGTCAATTTTTTTGATTTAATGTTGAGTAACTTGTTCACACATTGGTAGGAAATTTTTAAAACTATCAAACAAAAGAGAGTGGGGATTTTATAAAACACTTTTATATGGTTCACCGCAAAGGTCTACGTCCATGGAGCATACACCAACAGTCTATTGGACATACCAAAATTCACTAATCTTAAATAGTTTATTGATTATATGTTTCAGTCATAGACACACTATTCTAGGAAAACATACATTAAAAAGGTTCATTAAACACTCCCTATATCCCTCAGATCACTTTTTTCATCTCCCCCTAGCTCACTGCCTTGAGAGAAGTCAAACTCAGTTCATCAACTTGATGGTCTTTTCAATAGATCGCATTGAAGTCTTTTTCTCTATTCAGTATGATACAATATTTTCATAAAATTCTTGAATTGATGCAATTGTAAGCACTGAACCACTGAATCATATAATCAGAAGCATGTCATAAGAATAACACCACACTTTCACGCAATACCCCATCTTGCACGCAAGATTTGGGAATTGTCGTGAATGTAGAATTACACAAAACACCTACTTTCCACATAACCATTATCATTCGCACAATTGCACCAAAGGGTTCACTTGGTCCTTTCAGACTAAATGAACACCTTGCGCATAATATTTACTCTCTTTAAATCCTTCGTGTGGCTGAGTTATCAGATTTTTGATGGAAAATTATGACTTCCTTGGTGGTAGCCTCATATTTGAAGGCCCGTGATGACCATACGTGCAAGGTCACAAAGCATGTTTTTCGTTGTGCACACGATTCTTCATGAGCACACAAGATTATTCATGATCTCGCAAAAAAAATATTGATGTTGCATTGGGAGCACAAACCCTTTTGCGCAACATCATCTTTCGTGCACTCCATGATTTTTTCAATTTTCAATGTTATGATCCCAAATCATGTCTTCCACTTATGTTCCAAAAACAACTTCAATATTTCATGAAAAAAAATCTTTCACGCAATCTTCAAATCATTCACGCACATTCCTTTTCAAAAAACACATTTCGTACTTTTTTAAATTTTATCCCCAATATTTTCGAAAACACTGGATAATGGTGCCACCTGCAATACTGTTTTCAAATCAAACTGTATAACCCCTTTACATCTAATATCCATGATATTCCATGAAAGGGTTGACAATAAAAAAATCAATCCTTGATCAACCCAAGGAAGATTAACAACAAACATAAACTAAACACTTTTTCAAGCAAAGAACAACCTTGGTTACAACTGATACCCTATGAAAAAATGAATCAAGGCACAAACCCTCTTCATTTACATCAATCCATAATTAAATAAGCCTACCTAATATTTTTATAAAGAGTTGAGCCACCCATGAAATTCAAAAACCCCATTAAAAAAACTAAAACCGTTGTTTTAATTCATTGGTGGTCGAAACATAAATTGAGACCAAATTTCCTTTTTAAAATACACTTTTCATAAAATAGAGACAGACGAGGTCCAAACGCCTTGCCCAACTTTAAAACCATTAAAAAGTCCCAAAAACATTTCTTGAAAGGATTATAATAAATAAATATCCATTTTAAATCAATCAATAATAATTACAAGAAACCAACTAATCATTCCAAGGCCAAAAAATTAATAAAATAGTTTCAGATTAACACAAGGATATAAAATCTCTTCAGCACTTGAAACCTTTAATAAAGAACACCCCACACATGCACACACACATTCATTCTTATATATATATATATATATTACCTTAATCCAATGATAATTTTCCCCAGGCTATGAGGGAAAATGTGAAAGAAGGAAACACACACACACACACACAGAAAGTTATGCATGTGAGTGAGACATTTCAAGGATCCACCAACATTATACAACAATTTATAGGAACCATAATCATTAAGAAACCCAAATGGAAGGTGTGAAAACAATAGTGGAATAAAACCCTTACCCCGAGCAGCGTTGACGAGCCGAGACGAGCCGATCTTCTTTTCATTTAGTGTCAGATTACAGAATATGTATGAGGTATACCCGAGAGACCTTCCTTATACCCTATCGATGTATGAAATAAAAATATAAATTAACCCTAGACATATGATTTATTCTATTAAAAACTATCCATAATAGAGTAGGAGATGAGGGTAGACGATCTAACCTCGAAGATCCAAGTGAGATTTGTGAAGAAACTGGGGACAAACATCAAATGGAGGAGAGGTCGTGAGGGCGGGGAGGCACCCGACCAAGGGAGGGGAGACACACATCTTGCACAATGCGTAGTGAGAAATGATAAATAGGGGAACATAATTAAAAAAATAAATAAAAATTAAATAAAAATTAAATTTATAAAATTTTGGATACCTGCAATGTTTGTGCACGGGCTACCAGACCGTGCAATAACCATGTGCATGCCACTTCCCATGATAGGCACCCCACATGATTACCTACATCTAGATGAAAACTTGAGAAAATCATTATGCACAACAATTCAATCTTATAAAACCCATCTTTATGCTCGTCGCACGGTTTAGTAGACTGTGTGCAAGCCGTGTGACAATTCACTACCTCAACTAGGCCCTGGCTTGACCATCACATGGTTACTACTAACTATGGGGGCTAATCGTTCAATAGATTAAAAGCCGCCAAAAACATAATTTTTTAGTCCACTAACTACTAGAGCTCAATCTCGCTCAATAATAAGATAAAAAAACACCATGATACCTGAGGTTTTACATTATTTTTATTTATTGTTGATTAAAATCATATATTGTAACGAACATGATGTTATATGTGACATATAATATTTTCAGAATGTTCATGCATCAGGAATAGGCACATAGCTTCACATGATATATATATTTATAACTCTTGTAGTGTTTTATAGTAGTTCCTTAATTAAATTACTTGATTTGTGTTATCTTTTCAAGATAGTTTGTTTTGTGTGATATATCTACATTATCAAGATGTGTGATATATATTCATTATAATTAATTAGTTGAAATGAGCATTCATTTGTGTTAGTTTATATATGATGAATATGACTTACATTCATGAATAGAAACTTGAATTAGTGCTAGGAGGGGTATACCTTGGGTTAAAGGAAAACTCCTATGAAAACCTTGTTTGAACCAATAGATTGGTTAAGTGAAACCTTCCATGATCCCATAGACTTTTTTGGATTTATGCTAGAATCTATTTATTCAATGAAGTGTGCTCCTTCGCATTACAGAATATTTCACCTCTATAATGTCTTATGAGAGTACTTGAGAAGCATGAAAAAATGCTTCCTCCAGGGATTATGTGTCTACATTACAACAATATATTCTTGAGAATTCTGTGGATCATGCTCCAACAATTGATATATGGTTTTTGAATTAAGGTATCTTCAATCAAATGTTTTATTTTTAAATTTTTTCTTATTGATGTGAATTTAGTAATATCTTTGAGTTTTCCATGATTTTCAACTCCAACATTAATCATCCTTCTAGAGAATAGAAGGCTCTGAGGATGATGAATAATGGGTTGAATTTTTTTTGGAAATCTCTGACATAATATAGACTCTGAAGGATGTACATGTTAAGATGAGATTGAGATAATTTTGGGTGTGAAACCATTTCAATACCCAAATTTTATGGTTCCAAAAGAGCTAAAGGAGATCAAGGTTCAGCTGGATGACATAGAGAAAAAGGTATTAATAAAGCTAAATAATTCAATATGGGATTCACCTATGGTTCACCTAGAAGGTGGATGGTAGTCTATGGATATAAATTGATTACCATAATCTAAAACAGGCGATGATGAATAAATGATATCCATTATTTATATTGGTGATCCTTTCTATAAATTATAAGGATCTCATGGTTTTCCATGTTTGACCTTTAATTAGGCTATCATGAGTTATGAGTTAGAGTGGAGGACTTTCCAAGGGCAGTGTTTTGAAACATGCATGTGTTGTGTGAGTATTTGGCAATTCTGCACAGACTGATGAATGAACCATCTATTTTCACAGCACTCATGAAAAAATACTTCATCCATACTTGGAAATTTTCTTTATAGTGTTTGTTTGTGATATCCTCATCTACTCACTAACATAAGTACATCGTGATAGGAACCTGGAGATAGTTATGAGTACACTATGAACCCACATATTTTACAATAAGATGTCAAAATTTTATTTCTAGATTAAATAGGTTAAGTTTCTTGGACATGCGGTGTCTGAAAATGGAATATCAGTAAACCTTAATAAGGATGAAGCAATTGTCATAGTGATTTATTGAAGATAATTTATCAAAATTATCAAAAGATGAGTGTGTTTGTGTAGATGTCTATGTTTATATATACACACCCACAAGTGTATATATATCTAGATAACCATAAGAGGATAGGTTTTTATAAAATTATGATGGTAAAATTGTAATGAAAATTTTAATTTATAATAATCAAATGCACATGGTAATTTAATGATAAATTCAAAAATATGATAATCAAGGTACATGATCATTTATTTAAAATTTATTTTTATAATTATCGATGCATAAGATAGTTAAATGATAATAATTGTAATTATCATTACACATGATGACTTAGAGGATAATTTAAAAAATTTATTATCATTTCATGTGACCTAATGATAATTTAAATTATAAACACATGTGATAGAACTTTATTATTTCATATAATATTTTAGAAATGATAAGGTAATAATTTAATTTATCAGCGCATGCCCTAAAATTAAATTAAATTTAATAAATTATCATTTCATGTGTTATTTAAGAAATGATAAAATAATAATTTATTTTAACATCACATGAAATAAAATTAAATTAAAAGTGATAAATTATCATTTCATGTGATATTTAAGGAGTGATAAAATAATAATTTAATTTATCAATGTATGAGATAAAATTACATTAAAAGTGATAAATTAACATTTAATGTGATATTTTTTGAAATGATAAAATAATAATTTAATTAATCAGTGCATGTGGTAAAATTTATGAAAAACTCACGAATCATCATTTAATGTGAATTATTAAAAATAAAATTGATAATATAAATTTATCCGTTCATGCAATAAATTTAAGGATAATTTAATAAATATTCAAAAGAGAGAAATAATTATCACCCATGATGTTTTATTTCTTATGAAATAAAATCAATGTTATTATTCTACAAAAGCCATTGACATACCACCAACACTGATGTGCTAATATCTTGGGACTTTGACGTATCACCCTGATGTCAGAAAAAGTAGGAGATATTTTCTAACTATTAAGGATGGAATATCAATAACCTTTTTAGCTACTTAAAAAATTATTTATATTAATATGATGATGTGTAGACATGTTCAATGACCATTCTAGATAGTGAATTCATGTGGGTATGTGTGTAGCCCAGAAAAATCTATATTACACTAGATACCATGACTGGTGATGAGGATCCAATGCATAGAGAAGGCACATGATGATGCATAGAGGAAACCAAGTAGTGGACATTGAGACATGTGTTATCCTCTGGAGGGGGGATTCATATGAGTGGTGACAAGGGTTAAATACATGAGGAAGGAACAAAATGATGCCACGGGATGTGCATGTCGGACAATGATAGACATGAGTATTCTTTGGGAGTATCCTGTAGAAGACCATCCTGACTTGTGTAATTCATTGGAGGAGGGATTCTCATGACTGGTGATGAGGGTTCAATGCATGATAAGGGCATACGATGATTCCTTGGGATACATTTAATGAATAGAGGAGTTACTAGCTCTTAGTCCCTAGTATGTCTTCTCGATGGTGTGCTTTGATGAATAAAGAAAATGATTTGCTCTCATTTCTAATTACGTCAACTCGACGATTAAGAGAAGATTATTAGAACTCCTTTTACATGCACCTAAAGAGAAACATATATTCATATGGAACATAGATAATGTTTTATGATTATTCTGAGAAACATGATTCATTATCCTAATGGATAATCGTTAATTCATCCTACACTGTGGTTATCCATTCCAGGAAAGAGTCGAAGCAGGTTCAGTCGGTGGTTGTGGTATCTTATATTTCACAAGTGCTCGGTTTTGGATTATTGTTTATATTGAACATTATATCATATATAATTCACTGGTATTTTGAGAACTATAGGTTGAGGAAACATTGATGGTTTAATAAAATGTCTTATAATCACACCCTACTTGGGCATTTTGATGTTCTCGTAGATTTTTTCACCAGAGATATGAAGAAGGGAAATGTCCCTATGATGGAAGATTTATTGGTGATTCATGGATATAGGGAGGATTATGACAGGCATCATCGCACACCACATTTTATTGTTTATTTACTTCTTACATTGTTATACCGATTACTTGGGTTTAATTTCCACTTTTGGAAGTTGTTACATTATACGTATTCCATAATTACATTTCTACATTTTAATATGATTATTTATAATGTCATTTTTTATCATTGACCCTACGAATCAATACATAGGTTATAGTCTCCCCAAATTTCTACTTGACACCCTCAACTGTAGTCACCATCCTCTTGTGTATGGGGATGCATGCATCAGTTAATGTAGAATTCTGTCTCGGACCTGGGGATTCAGGTTGGGATGTTGTAAAAATGATATCATTGGATAAGGTTTTCACTAACTTTTTTCTACTCTATATCGTGGGTTGGAAAATGATAGAAAAGAACTAGGATGGTTTGGATTTGGGAAGGGGAACTATGTCAGTGCCTAGCCAGCACTACATAGTAGACCTATGAGATTCCAAAAAGTGGGAAATTATATTCTTCTTTACTTTTTATTAAAATCACCCATTATGATTCACATGATATTATATGTAATTTATTATATTTTGAGTATCTTCACTCATCAAGAATAGGAACAATGATTCCAATTCAATATATATACTCATTGTGGTGATGCATAGTACTTCTTTAATTAAATAAATTGATTTGTGCTATCGGTTTGGGAAATTTTGTTTTGGGTGATATATCTCTATTGTCATGTTTTCTGATATATCTTTATTGGCCATAATTTGTTGAACTGAGCATGTTTTTGTGTTGGTATATATATTATGACTTTGAATAATGTGTTGGGATGAAATCATGGATTAATTCAAGAAGGGGTATACCTTGGGTTAAGGGTAGACTCCCAGGAAAACCTTGATTGATCCCATAGACTGGTAAGGTGAAATATTGCGTGATCCTATAGAATTATTAGGATTTATTCTAATGACTATTCTTTTCTCTAATGTGGGTCACAACACTTTACAGAAGATTTCACCTCTACAAAGACTTATGAGACTACTTGGAAGCATTAATGACTGATTCTGAAGGGGATTATGTGTCCTCATTACCATAAGATATGTAGGATAATGTAGTTGAGAATGCTACATCACTTGCTCTATCGTTTTGGTCGTATGGTTTCTTTACTGAAAATATTTTTTGTTAGTTCATTCCTATTCAAGGGAGTTCAGTACTATCATTGTGTTTTCCATGGTTTTCAACTCCAACATTATTTATCCTTTCAGAGCACTAAAGGCTCTCAGAAATCTGAATAATGGGATGAAATAATTTTTTGAAATCTCTGACCTAGTAGAGACTCTGAAGGATTGACATGTTAAGCTAATATTGATATCTTGTTTGGAGTGTATCCATTTCAATTCCCATATTGTATGGTACCAATCGAGCTGAAGGAGTTCATGTTTTATCTAGGTGACATAGGGAAAAAAGTGATTCATAAAGCCAAGTAATTTACAATGGTATTAACATGTGGTTCTCCTAGAAGGAGGAAGGTAGTGTTTGGATATATGATGATTACAAAAAGTTAAACCTGATGATGGTGAAAACCGATATCCATTTCTTCGATCAATGATATTTTCAACCAGTTATGTGGATATGGTGGTTCTCCATGTTTTTCCATTAATAATGTTATCACTAGTTATGAGTTAGATTGGAAGACTATTCACGGACAGTGTTTTGAAACATGTATGAACTATATGATTATTTGGTAATGTCATTCAGACTGACGAATTCACTAACTATGTTCATTGATCTCATGAACAAAATATTTTCAACATAATTGGAACTTTTCATCATAGTTTATTTTGATGATATCCTCATCTACTCACCAATATAAGATGAACATACTAAGAAAATATAGATATTTCTGAGTACGCTCCGAGCACACAGACTTTACGCTAATCTGAAAAAATGTGACTTATGAATTAAATAGGTGATGATACCTTTACATGTGGTGTCTGAAACTCATATATCAATAAAAACTGAGATTGTCGAAGTATCAATTTAACAGAAACATCCCTAAAACGTGTTTGAGAACATGAGTTTCCTAAGGTTAGCTAGGTATTACTGATGGATTATCCAGGACATCTCTCAACCATTATCACTCATGATTGCCTTGAAGAATAAAAGAATAATGTTCTAGTGGTCAGACTATTGTGAAGAGGCCTTCATTAAGATAAATAAAAGGCTAACGACAACTCCAGTACTGGAACTTTTGGATCCCAGGATTGGTTATGTAGTGTGTTGTGATGCACTTAGATTGGTTCGGGAGTAGTACTGATGTAAGGAGAAAAGGTAATAAACAATGGGTCTCTATAGATACGACTATCACTACCCATTCCAGGGGGTCCCTTTCCATGACTACCACAAGCTCACCTCTAATATGCTAGGGGATGGTGACTAGACCCGAGTAAGAATATTCCACAAATGGGATCCATTTTACTATGTACTTGTACACATGCACACAACACCAAGACCAAAATAATGAAATGTGAAAAGAACTAAGTAAACAAGAAGTAATACCACTAAGATACCAAAAAACATAGTATGATAGTAGAAAATTGGAAAGTTAAAAGGAAAGTAATATAATCCCACCAAAAGTAAGAGTCTATAAAAGAGAACACACAAGTTCATGAAACTTATATATTGAAAACCCTACCTGAAGGATATTTATAGGGATAATTATTTGAATTTTTATAAGAAAACCTCGATAGTATGATATCTATAAGAACCAATTGGGCCTAGACTGCATAGGATTCTTTCAAAGCTTCGAACATCAACATAAGACACAACACGTGCGGGAAAAGCCCGTGAAGGGGTGAGTAAAATAATACATAGTAAGACACCCCAAATCTATAAAGGAATACTACTAATAAATAAACTATGTAAACCATAAAGAAATACATAATGTAAACCACAATGAAATACATGAGTTACAGTCAGGTCCACATAGATATAGGTCTACACTACATATATTAAGAACATCTGGATATAATCATATCAGACATTATGAATCATGAGGTTCTGACCTCATAGCTAGAAACAAGATTCTAATCATGGCCTCAAATCATAACAAAAAAACTAGGAGGACACACTCCATGAGGTCATCAACCATAGTTTTCACCCATCCATGATATGCACTCCATCAAGAACATTTTACTCAGTCCACCTCCAGTGCTCAACACTAGGTGTCCATTCTTCACAACCTTGAGCCAAACGCAATATAAGAAGCCCATGCGAAGAGGTCTTCCCATAACCACTGCACACATTTGAGGGAGAACTACTCCAAAATATGTACTACATGAATACTCTCTAGTTATAGAGAGTTTATGGACTCAAACCTCACCACTACCCCATAGTTGAGGGATTACTGCCCCAAACTAACCCAAAAAACATATCTCTCTCCTAAATAGAGTAGCCCGCTCCTCAGCCTGTCAAGGGAGATCTAACTACTATCTTGGTATTGTAATCACAAATGGAAATGGTATTCTCCTAATAACTATTTTCAACATTCAAGGAATATCCATATCTAATATAGGACCTTCTCATGTATGATAAGACACACAGTCTCAATAAGAGACCCAGTCTCGATAGGAAATGTAGCCTTGATTAGACACCCAGTCTTGGTATGACACTCAATCTTGGGGAATAACACCCTAACTCAGTAGGGGAGTACAACTCAGTGATTAGAGGACCCACGCCTTGGTAGGATAGGGGATTACTGACTTAGTCACAATAATACACATAGTCTTAATAAGACACACAATCTTTGTAAGACATGTAGTCTCAAGGTCACAACCAGGCACTAGATTTCCCTAGTAGTACACTCTTTCCAGGAGAACATACTTATAATGACATTGGATTGTATGTGAACTTCTAAAAAATACTCATTGAGTATCCAAAAGGGACTGTCTCTTCTCATGATTCGAAATGACATAAATGGCTCTTCAAATGGACACACATTTTGAAAGTTACGATTATTTTTTTCGTAAAATTATCTAACATCGGTCTGGTCTAGGTCCTATCCAAACTACAAGGCCCAACCCAAAAAAATTGGCTAAACTAACCTAGTCTACATGACCTGACCTGGTCAAGTCAAGTCTGGTCCAAGCTGGTCTAGCCTGCTGGGCCGCCTAGAGCGGCTCTACTCTCCAGGTCAAACCCGTCATATGAGGGGCCGACTTCGATCGCCGCACATGGAATGCCTTAACATCATGCTCCACCAGGTCTCATGGTTCCACTATATCCCACGTGGTCATACCGCTTTCTCTATGTGTTCCCTATACACCCCCCCTTTTCATGCCCGTACCGCCATCGCGGGCTCCTACACATCACCGTTGGGACGCATTCTGCCTCTGCCACCGGTCACCCTGTTGGTAGCCCGCTATCGGCCTGATGCTTCTATGCAGTCCCGCCATCACTTCAAGCCACTCCGAAACCTTCCCCCAGAACCACTCATAGTCATTGTCTCTCCATCCACAAAACCCGCGTTGGTGGTCCCTTCCACGGACCACTAGGGATCCTCTAATTCTGATAATTTGGTGTGATCCATGATATGGGTTCCTCATGTCCTGATCTACCCTACAATGTTTTCTACTTTCTATTCTCCTTGAATATGGGGGTCTGATCATGCTTGAAACCACCCGACAACATCAAGATGAGAACTGCAAGTTTCCAACAGTAAAGAAAGTGAAGAACAGAGGGAGATAAGTGTTTGTAAGAATCCTGATTCTGGAATGAAATTTTTTTACCAAAAATATCGTGAGAGACCCATCAAAATATGGAAGAGATACAAGAAGAATAAATAAATCATCATGGATGATTTTTTAACGTGGATAAACCCTCACAGGCGGTGGAATAAAAAACCATGGGGCAATTCCCAAAATATCCACTATGAATCAGAGGATACAATAATAAAAGTAATGCACGAACATGAATTACAAATAAGAGAGCGTAGAAAACTTGTGTGAAAACCACACCCCCATACGCCTCTTCCATCTCTCTGATAATCAAAAGGCTGACGCCATGTATCAGAAGATAAATCTGTGAAAAA
Source organism: Viscum album (assembly GCA_963277665.1). Taxonomy (NCBI): domain Eukaryota; kingdom Viridiplantae; phylum Streptophyta; class Magnoliopsida; order Santalales; family Viscaceae; genus Viscum; species Viscum album. The sequence continues at coordinate 913,934,046 of OY728148.1, forward strand.
ACTTCACCCTTATGTCGATGAAGCGTCACTACCTTGGGGATATTCACCCAAACATGCATCATCCTCACACCATCTTGTGACACCCAAATGATCTTCCCATAATTATGCACCGCCGATCTAAAATCGGGGCATGCCACCTAATCACCGCTATTAGGAAGACATTCGATACGTGGCCATGCTCATCAATTCTGTAGTCGCTGCTCTACACGTGTCAAATGCCGATGCTCCATTTTCATCATGCCACATGAGCTGCTGCAATTGTGGAAACCCCATCTTGGGTCTCTCTATCCTGCTACATCTTGCTGGCACACCCCTTTCTCTCTTCAAAATAAGTTTATGCATCCTCCTTATATAGACACCAAGTCCAGAATCATCAATTAATGCAATCAACATCCATTATTCCATCCATTAATATTGAGATTTAAATATCCATTAATGTTGGGAGAAAAATCACAATTAATGGTGATATTAATCTCCCCATTAATAATTTTCATCTCTCATCAATAAATGTGATGAATCCCTCCATTATTAATTTTTCTCCCTCATCAATAAATGTGATTAATCACAACAGTCTCCCCTTCATCACATTAATGAATGGAACCATCCAACAGACGTAGTTGGAAAGAAAATAAGGTAGTATCACACCAACCATCATAAAATGCAGAAAATATGACGATGTCCTTTTTCACATCTAATAAAAAAATACCAGCTCCCACTGCAGAATGAAAATAAAATGTTGAAATCTTCAACACATTTGTATCTGCATCGTCCTGCTGAACAAGATCAGAAAAAGAAACATCTAGATCCCCCATAATCATGATTTCCACATAATCTGTAGCGCATGTGGAAAAACTTGATCCGCAATGCTCAACATCCCCGGAGTTGACTTGAGCATCACCTCTCTCAGCCTTCATTCATTTTCAAACATTATTATGCTCCACGCACGCATTTGTGATCCTCTTAAAATATTTTATAATTCTCACATTAAACTGCAAGCATGAACCAACGTCCACTAATACCACTTGTTCGGGGAGAATCCTGATTCCAGAACAAAAATAGATTAACAAAAATATCGTGTGAAACCCGTCGAAATATGGAAGCGATATAAGGAGAATTAATAAATCAACACGCAATATTTTTTACCTTGGAATAACCCTCCCATGAGGATGATTAAAAAAACCACGAGGCAATTACCAAAATATCCACTATGAATCATAGAATAAAATAATCCAAGTAATGCCTAAGCATTAATTACAAATAAGAGAGCGTAGAAAACCAATGTGAAAACCACACCCCAATACGCCTCTGTCATCTCTCTGACAAACATACCGCTGATGTTATTTCTCAGAAGATCAATCTGTGACAAAACATCACCATTATGTTGAAGAAACATCACTACCTCGGAGATCTTCACCCTAACATGCGTCAACCTCACACCAGATTGAGACACCCGAATGATCTGGCCATCATGATGTACCACCGATCTCCAATAGGGACACGCCACCTAATCACCGCTATCAAGAATACATTCGATATGTGGAAATGATCATCAATTCTGTAGTTGCTGCTCTACACCTGTCGAATGCGGACACACCATCATCTTCGTGCCACACGAGCGGCCACAAACACGACAACCCCTTCTCAGGTCTCTCTTTCCAGCTACATTTTTCCGGCACACCCATTTCTCTCTTCGAAATATTTTCTGCATCCTCCTTATATAGTCACATAGTCTATAATCATCAATTAATGTAGTCAACATCCATTATTCCATCCATTAATATTGAGAATTAAATATACATTAATTTTGGGAGGAAATACTCAATTAATGGTGATATATATCTCCCCATAAATAATTTTCATCTCTTGTCAATAAATGTGATGAATCCCTCCATTAAGAATTACACTCTCCCGTCTATAAATGTGATGAATCTCAAAAATATGCACATAGAAAAGGTTTAACATCATTGATCAGGAATTCCAGGAAAATGATCCTGATATCGTGTATATTTGATATAAAAAAAATTAAATAGAATCCCTCCAATATGTAATAAATCCCTCCCACAGTATATAATTGATCTATGGGTTAATATTTTCGTTGATTAGTCTATGTTAATCATATAATTCAAGAATGGGGAAAATCATAGAGAAACTACATCCCTAACTTGAGTTTGGATCAATTGTATATGAGGAATGGTTTCATTGTCATCATTGACGACATCCTCCAACTCTGCTTGTGTGACGATCCATGATCTGATATCTGATTCATCATTGTTCGATCGAGAGTATTCCTTCTCCAAGATCTTCCTATCGATTCTCCTGTGTTCCCTGGGTTATGCTGCTAACCATAGTATTTATTTATGAGGATATTTTAAATTAAATCATCACTAAATCCACAAAATAATTTATCAGTAAATTATTTAATGATGACTGCGTCCTTTTCGAGGTTTTCCAGAGATATCCTGCGTCGAATAAAGTAAAATTGTGCCTTGGGAAAACACCATATTATGAACTCAATGGTAGTCTCAGATTAAAAATACGATTCTACATTCATGATTTATTAGGATTTGAAAAAATAATATTTTTTTAATTATTTTATTTAGAGTTACATAAGAAAACTCTCTTTCACAATGGGAATGCGCCAACCAATGTTAGGCCACACCTAATGTAAAGATACTTCTCAAAACAAAACGGAGCCCTCATATTTCTGATTTGGGAACCCATTTAAGATTTATTCCATATTTTAAGGAAAAGTACTCAAGCATGCTATTTAAAAAATAAAAATTTTAAATGAACTATTCCGATCACACTGGGCCTCAGAGTCACATGCTGTATCAGCACCTGGTTTCATAATTATACCAAATCATTTCTAAAAATAAATTCAGGAAAATCCATGCCATTAAATTATCCCCACCTAAGTTATTTATTTCCCCAAAAGCCAAACCAGTGGCTACCCAAATAGATGAGGGTACTATGCATGGATCTGAGCCACCAAATCCCATGTACTCTTCCGGGTATTCCTATGCTTTCACTTGAAACACCCTAAAGGAATCACTAATCCATGAAGGATCCCCCCTTCTGATCCTCAATCATTATGACATAAATGAAAAGTGAGCATCTTGATCATAAACTATCATCAATGGAATTCCATGGAGTTTAACTATCTCTTTCTTGTATACGCATCACAATCTCTCTACTTAAATATGCTTCTGAATAGATAGGAATTGGGTTGACTTGGTGAGTCCATCCACAATCAGCCAAATGTTATCATTCCACCAGGATGTTCATGAAACCCATCATGAAGTCTATCAATAAATATTCCCAGTTCTATCCTGGAAACCCAAGAATTAAACAATTAACCACTTCATAGAATAAGGTGCTCAAATTGATGAGTTGAAAAACAATGAAAATGATTCAAGTAATCACAGATCATTTATATCAATAGGTAAGCACAGCTTCAACAGATTCATTCATCCTCATTGTCATCCCTGATAGCCACATGCATATCCTGATGCATCTTTCTACTATAGGCATCCAATACTACTATAAAAACTGGGCCTCCCTACCCCACATATCTCAACATCCTTCCAGGATCAGCCATCCTAGGCTCACATCACATCACATGTAGTAGGAAACAAAAATAGAAATTGGCCTCTTGACCCTAAAAAAAGGTAATATTCCTTTCCACCCAATGATCCCTCATGGTTCCAAAGGGAAAGTACATCCCAATGGTAATGTATGGAACTTACTCAGAACCTCCTCTACCAATGACACTAGTACTACCATGAGTCCCTTGAAAAGATATTTGTTCTCCCCATCTTTCGAATATCCAACAGGGGCATGCCCAAGGTACATCTAATCCTGTAAAGTCTCATAGTCAGTATATTCGGGCGATGTCTCTCTAGATCATTTTAAGAGTGGATGGGTGACAACAATCGACTGGAATAATCTATTCAATATCTATCTACAATGGATAATTAAAACGAGTCCAATTAATTTGTTGGCTCATTCAGTAGATGACAACTACATCTCTTTCTGAGAGAATCGGTCACCAAGTTCCCCTTCCTAGGAGTACATAAAATATCATAGTAATTATCCTTGAAGAACATTAGCCAATGATTATGTCACAACCTTTTTTGGATGCACTGCAACTCTGCCACCACTTTTGCAAACTAAGGACTCATAATTCTCAATACATCAAGGGTTAGACTAGGAAATTGATGAGTAATCGGCTACACCCTCCTAGGTGTTGTTCTATCTAGTGCTTCCTAGGTTCCCTTTTCACTAAGAAGAACAACCTCGTTCCACCACTACAAACACACCACAATCATCAACTAAATAAGTCCATCTGAGTATGAACTATGGGTATCAATTCCATGCCAATTATGACATCATAAGGCCTCAACGCCGCTACAAAGAGATCCCAAATAAAAATCTCACCTCTATGTTTATGGTCACAATATCGGGTTTAGTTTGGGATCACTGGGTCTCCTATAGTAGGAGTCTCCAAACCTGAGTATTGAGTTAACAGTTCAACCAGAATCTCCATATTTCAAACAATATTTGTGGAAAAAATAATTTTTAGCACCTGTGTCTATCAATATGGAATACAATTTAGAATAGACACAGACAATACATCAGATCATTATTGGAGTCATTTTTTCATACACCTCAACCACATGTAGTTGTCCCCATCCCTGTCCTCTAGCTCCCTGAGTCTAGTGTGCATCAACTAGGGGTGGTGGTGGTAACAGGTCAAAATGTATACCACCTCATGCTGCTCTTCGAATACCCTTTCCACCTTCGCTACTCTCCAGATTTTTCTAGTCCTGTCAATGAATCTACCTTATTGGTCCATCCACCATTTCCATATCATCAATATGATGGGATGGAAAATCTCTAGTGATATTTTCTCTTCCATAACATGAAAATCATTACCTCTCTCTATGTCGACTAGACTCACACTATGATCCCAGATCTTTAGATCCCCTATTCGGGGACCTCCTCTTAGAATGTATCACACATCCTAGTCTCTGAGAATGAAGCTTTATGATTCCGAGGACTATACTCCTTATTTCCCACTTTAGAATACCATCAGCTATATCTTCCCATCCGATGAACTCTCAACCACAACAGTTCTCTATAGCACCGTAGCATATGTATGAATGCACGACGGGATAATGCTAGATTAGATTTCCCTACTTAGACCTCACTAAAATGTATGATCCCTAATGTACCTATCATGTATTATGTCCAAAGAGTGCATGGAAAGGATAGTATGCCTATTTGAATACTCAGATACCTACATTTCATCCTTTTGAAGCTGTAAAAGCTATTAGACACACATATCCCATAGCATATAAGCTGACAACTCTTCTCTGAAAATGATATCAAACTCCATTCACAGAAAAGATTCCTCATAACATGATAGGGTATCTAAACCCCATTATCTCTCTACTAAGACATTTATAAGGATCACCATCAGGACCACCATCTGATATATTGGTGTCCTTACTAGATGGAAAACTCATATCACCACCTCAAGCCAGTCCTTAGCCACATGTGTGTTAGGCTCACCTCACAACATGAGAGGTATATATCACTGAAACTCATGAGGCATGTCCATCATGTGCTCCTCATCCTATAATACTACAGGAACCATGTGATTCTCTATAGGTGGTCGTATATCTAGTGCACCACCTATAGGTGTTATCTCCGGTAAAAATTCGTGTACTGATGTCTGGTTACCCGGAGGATCATCCTCATTTTCATGTGGTGGAATCCCGAATGGCTATCTACATGGAGGCATCTTGAAAAATAACAAGGTGTACCATGGTCAATAGAGTTTACCTTCAAAGATAAATCAATAAGTACATGAGAACACACTCAAATACTATTTGATTCATGTACCATATTTTCCCAGCAACTAGTGTTTTCATATACTGAGTGAAAAGGGGTAATTTAGAGGCCTGGAGTTTGGATATGTCAGTTTTCATACCAACACTGGAATCCCTAGTTTGAAAGATAATCATGAAACATTTTAGATTGTAGGCCCAAACCAATCTCATAGACTCTCGATCCTTTTATGATAACTGAACACTTATGATACAACTCTTTCATTACTCGTCCCATAGGGGCCTATGTCGTGACTACCCAATTCCCACCCTCAATAGTCCAGGAGCTTGTGACTCACACTAAGTAGACATTTCCCTCAAATGGGAGTCATTTTCCTAAGTACGTATACCCAGGCACACAACTCCAATCTAAAAAATCTGAAATGTAAAAAAACTCTAAGTAAACAAGAATACATACCACAAGATACCAACAATAGAGTATGAAAGTAGAAATATAAAAAGTAAATATGTCTAAGATACTATCCCAACAAAAGTAATAGTTCATAAAATTGAACACACAAGTCCCTGAAACTCATCCGTAGAAAACCATAACTGAATAGTAGGTACAAGGATAGCAGTCTGAAGCCGCAAGAGCACACCTCAACTGTCTGATCTCTCAAAGCACCACCTAGTCCTGGTCCACCAAAGAATCCATTAAAGCATCAAATTTCTTAAAATAAACTACACATATCTTAAAATCCGTTGTAGGGGTGTGTAAAACAATACTCAGTATAATACCATTAATCCATAAAGGAAAACTACTAAAAAAATACATGAAGTACACCAAAAATAAAAACATGAAGTACATCATAAATAAATACATGAGGTATAGTCATATACACAAAGATATATTTATAAATCACATATATCAATAAAATATGGATATAATCATCTCAGAAACTATGTATCATGATGTTATAACCTCATAGCCAACAACAGGATTCTCATCATAAACTCGAATAATAACACAAAAACTAAGAGGACACACTCTATGAGGTCAGCCACGTCAAATTTCTCTCGTCCGATAGATTCAATCCATTAGAAAAATTTTACAAGGTCTAACTCCAGTTCTCAGCACCAGGTGTCCAGTCATCATGACCTTTCACCGAATGCATGCTAGGAAACCAAAGTGATGAGGTTCTCCCCTCACCAAAGCACACAGATGAGGGAGCGTTGCTCTAAAGTATGCATCACATGCATCCTACCAATAAAGAGATATCAAAGGGACTCACACCTCTGCACTACCCCTTAGTCGAGGGAGTACTTCCCCTAACTAACCCATGAAACTTCTATCACTCTTGAATGGAATATCCCACAACTCAGTTCATCGAGGGATCTCTAACTCGTATCTATATATTTTTCACACCAAGTGAATGCATCCACTCCTAATAAATATTTCCAACACCCAAGGTAGCTCCATATATAATATAGGACCATATCACACATGAAAATACACATAGTCTCATTAAGAAACCAAGTCATGATAAAACCCTCCGACTCGATAAGACACCTAGTCTCAGAAAGACACTCAGTCTCAATGACCCACACACTAACATGGTAGGGTATTACCCCTGGGTGGCTCGAGGACCCACACCCTAATAGGAAAAAGATTACTGACTCATTCATTATAATAAACATAGTCATGATAAGAAACACAATCTCTATAATAATCATAGTATCAATAAGACACACAATCTCTGTAAGTCACATAATCTCAAGGTCAAAACTAGCCCTATGAATATTCATGTACCGCACTAGTTTCTAGAGAACATAATCATCAAACCATTAGGTCGTATGTGAAATTAAAAAAAAACTCACATAGATTATCTCAAAGGGTCGTATCATTTCATTGGTGCTAACACCAAAAACTGTTCATCAAATGGTCACTCGGTTTGAATGTTATGATGTTTTCATAAAATGGTCTAACCTGGGATTCGTCCGGGTCCAATATGACCTGCCAAGCATAGACCAAGCCATTGGCCGACCAGACCCAGTATGAATATCCTAAGCTGGCGATATCTAGTCAGGCTTGAACCAGTCCAGCATGTTGGGCCACATGGATATGCCTGAATCTCCTGGTCTGACTCACCATGTTTGAGTTAGATTAACTTGATACATGCATTCCACATTGACAACATGTTCCACTTATTTCCATAGTGCCGCTACATCCCACAAGGTCAGACTGCTACCTCAATGTGTGCCCTGCATGCCCCACCTACCCATGTCCTCATTTTCACTGTAGGATCCTACATGGACCATTCGGGTTGTGTTCTTCCTCCGCTACCGGCCGCCTACCATCCGCCTCGTGCTTCTATGCAGACCCTTCATCTCTTCCATCTATGCCATGACTTTCTACTACAGCTATTCATAGCCTTCCCGGTTTCTGTTTTTTCTCACCGACACCATAGTTGTGCATCACCAGACCCACACCAGTGGTCCCATTCGTGGACTACTAGGGCTCATTCAAAGCCCAAAATTTGGCGTGATCATATATCATTGTTTCTCATGACCCGATCTATATTGCTTTGTCCACTGTTGTTAGTTAACCTCAAATTTGGGGTCTGATCATGCCTGGAACCACCCAGAAACATCGAGTTGGTAATAGCAGGGTTCCAATGGTGAAAAACATGAAGAAAAGTGGGAGAGATGCACATATAAATGGTTTAACATTGTTGTAAAAGTGTTCTTGTAAAATGATAAACATTTGGAGGATATGGGTTAGAAAATAGATTAAATTGAATCCCACTAACCCACAATAGATCCCTCCCACAACATACAATCGATCCACAAACAAATCTATTGGTGGATTAGTCCATGTTCATCATAGAATTCCAGAACTGGGAACATCCCAAAAAATAAACAATATCTTGATTTTTTAATGTTAATTGATGAGGAATGATTGTGTTGAAATAATTTATGTGTTCCCCCAACATCGTTGGCACAATGATCCACGATTCGATCTCTGAATTGTCATCATTTTCTCAAGAGGATTCTTTCTCCAATATATCTGTATTGATTCTCTAGAGTTATCCTGATTATGTGATAACCCTAGTATTTCATCATAAGGATATTTTTTTTAGTAAATAGTCATTGTATAAAAAAATTAATTTATCTTTAAATTTTTCAATGATGATTACATTATATTCAGGTTTTTCTACAGAAGACCCGTGCAGACTAATGTTATGTTTCACCTAGGGAAATTACCATATTATGAACTCAATGGTAGCCTCATTTTTCCAATCCATGTCTCCATTAATTATTTATTAGGATTTGAAAATTAAATAATTTTTATTTAATTATTTTATTTACGGTTATATCCAAACAATATCTTTTATAGTCGGCCCATGACGACCGATGTTAGGCCTCACCTATGGTAATGCTGCTACTTTGAACACAACAGTTCCTTCAAATTTCTGATCAGAGAAAAAATTTAAGAGTTATTCCACTATTTCTGAAAAACCATGCATGTGTGTGTGTGTTATTAAAAACTTATCATTTTTCAATGATCTATTCCAAGCACATTGATCCTTGGAATTGCATATTATCATTGTGTCAGGTCTCAAAAATTTTCTCAAAAATTTGTAAAAATAAATTTTGGAAAATACATGTCCTTATAAATAACCCACATGATGAAATTCCCTACGTTTGACCTAGAGTTAGAAGTAGTATTCTATACACTGAAATATTGCAGGTATTATGTCTTTTGGTGAATGGTTTATTATATACACAGATCACCAGAGACCTGCCAATTTATTCACTCAGACGAACCTAGAAATGAAGTAGAGACATTGGGCTGAATATCTAAAGATAATTTTCTTCGAGATGAAATATGAACCTCGAAAAATAAATTCATAGAATATTACCTTAGACGTAGGACACAGGATGACCAGGAACATGGATGGAAATCCACAATGGATCAGTGGCATTTGATGTGTTTTATTTGGATGACTGGAGGGTTGATGTTTTGGATAATTATGGATCAATGATTTTCTCTCATTTATGATTACATATAACCTTATAGAAAAAAATGAGGACTTGTCATGAATCAGTCCCGGAGTGTACTATGATGAGAGAATGGCTCGCTGGAGGTGACCCAATACCCCGATGGTGGATGAACTATAATCACATGACCTTGGTCCATGTAAGAGTAGTAGTTCCTACTTCCTATAGAGAGAAACTCATGAGGGATTATGTTAACACTATGTGGATAGTCCATCCTGGTGCGATGAAGATGAACTGTGACTTCAGATGATTTTTTTGGTGGCCAGTGATGAAGAGAAACATTGCATGTTTTTTCTCTTGATGCCTTACCTGCCATAGGGTGAAGGCAGAGCACCAGCATCCTGGAGGTTTGTTGCAGCCACTCCTGATTCCAATATTCAAGTTGGAGGATATTACTATGGACTCTGAGATATGATTAAACAGGACTTCAATGAGTTGTGATGTATTTTGGGTGACCTTAGATTAGTTAACGAAGTCTTCCCACATTATACCGACCAGTGAGACTCACTCGGTAGAGGAGTTAAGAAAACTTTATGTCCAAGAGATTGTCCACCTACATAGAGTTCCCTTGAGCTTTGTTTCTGAAATATATGCACGATTTAAATCGTTCTTTTGGTAGGACTATATAAATCCATATGGAATAATATATGATTAATCATGGTGTACCATCCACATATCGATGGATATTTGGGTCATAAAAGAACCTTTTCAGGAACATTCTATAATTCTGGGAAACTGGGACATTATAACAACAATTATAGGATTCCTATAATAGAATACCCCTAATGTGGAAATGTTTTCCATTTTAGATTCTTTTTCTCAAGAGTTTTTTATAGGAGTTATTTAAAGTGAGGATGGGATTGGAATTGAGAAACATAACATAGGATACTGACTCCCCTAATGGTGAAGACTCGAGAAAGTTATGGGAATGATCCTGGAGCTAAGGCAGGAAATATCTATAAAATGGACCTAACACCAACTTATGGTGATAATGATATTGTTTATGTATAAAGTATGGTTTAAATCATATCCTTTTTATCTTATTCCTTGTTTAATACTATTGGACATGATTTACTAGTATATTTATGCTTCCCTAACTTACCTTTCTCCAATACGTCATCGAATGATGTCATGAGGCCATAGTATAATAGTGAGAGGTGTTTAGTAATTATTTTGTTAAGAGACTAATAAGGGACTTACTCAGGGGATAGGGGTAGTGGCATATCATCTTGGCCACCCTTCTTACTATTGATGTATGTATGTCATGTTCCATGTGTTAGAGTTTTGGAGGTGCATAAAGAAACATCCATGTTTCATAGAATGTGAGGATGTTGGGATTGGGATTGATGCATATTGTGAGGAGCATTAGTGTCGAAAATATTTCAAAGTGAAGAGGCAAGGAGAAGAAAGACAACACCACTATTCTGGATTCAGAGGAAACATGGGCGATGTTTGGAAGAGACAAGATAACATGTGTATGATCATTGAGATCAGTGGTATGAGTAGTTCAATTAAGTCCACTAGAGATGCTTCTCGAGGATGATAAGCCGATAGAGGGGGATAATTGTAGCATTCTATTTTTTTACAATATTAATAAATCCCTCTATGAAAAATTATTAATATGTTAAATGGAAAAAATAATTTATCTGTGAAAAGCTGCGTTTTTGGTTAAACGCGTCATGGAAGGGTAAAACACCCAATTAATACTTTGGAATATTCAATTAAATATTTTTTTATTCAATAACTAAGTAAGTATGAGTCTATGATGTCTTACAAGTCTTAGAAAATAAGAAATAAAAATATGAAATATCTTATTTTAAGCACGATAAATTTATTAAAAATAATTAAATATCTTCAAAAAAATACATCTTATAATAAAACAGAGACCACTATTAGGTATAAAATTAATTGTTTACCCTAGGTGGGGTAAAAATGTTGAAGGAGTCAGATTTTTAGATTCCTTGCTCATGATATAAAGTAATTAAATAATATTTAATATATTATTTTCATGGATATAATTAAATATCTCCCAATCAATGTGTCGTATGGGAAATATGAGAGCATCGATAGATCTTAGAAGTGGGTTTTACCCTTGGTGGACTATAATATTTGTAGGTTTTGGATGTTTGAACGTCTAACTTATAAAAATAACCCTTATTATTTTAATTTACTATTTAATCAAATTTTTTAATATTAAATATTTAATATCTGTCGAACGATGCATCAAATAACAAATCCAATACTACGGTTAGGTCCATAATTGGGTGTTCAACCTAGGAGGTGTATAACATTCAATGGGAGTGGGAATTTTGATGGCCTACTCAAAAGTTAATGTTTCTCTAAATGTTTAATATATTAAATTTTGAAAATAATTTATATCTCAAAAATGGTGTGTCGCATGGAAATTCAGACACATCCATTATGTCTTTAATGATGTGTTTACTCTAGGAGGAGTATAAAATTTTAAGGAAGAAATCATTTGGATTCCCAACTCATAAATTAATGTTATTTAATTGTGTTAAATAATTAAATTATTAAAAATTGGATTTTACTATTCATCATCACCAAAATCACCCTTGAACACCATTGTTAACATATGAAGTTTTTAAAAACATTCGTTTCTTCACTGTTTGAATCAGTTTTGATGTTGACACATTAGATTAGAGAAATGAATTGTTATGTATTCAATTTTGGTATTAATTGTAGATCCAAAATCGGTTTCTAATATCACCTGGAAATTTATTATTAGGGTTATATTTAGCTAAAGCTTCAGATGCCCAAACCATTATATAAACTCGACATCCCAACTGATATCATCACCGCTTCATGATTGAAGTGATTCGAGAGATAAATCAACACCGAATGGAGGATTAACTGGTGGCCTCCTCCCTTACAGTGCTACAATCCCCCTACCTACGTATATTCTTCTTTTATTTATTTATTTATTTTATTAATTTATTTCATTAAAAAAATAAATAGTGTTAATAAAAGAAAAAAATAAAAGGGAAAAGAAAAAGTGATGTTTTAAATAAAATGTAAAATAATTATTTTGTTTTCATACTTTACTTATTCTAATTATGAATTATGTATGGAAGTTGTTTTTAGAAATTCTCTGAAGAAGAATTTTTGAATGAAAAATATTAATGATCAGTTATAGTTTTTATTCAAATAAAAATCACCCGAAATTATCAAATATAATTATGGGATATTATCAGGTAATGATTGTAGTGTTTTATTAAATAACATTATCCGAAAAAAATTTATACATAAATTTAGAACATAATTAAAAGGCGATTATCACTTGATAAGGTTATCAAAACTGTCAAGGGATGATCAATTTATTTACTAAATGGTAATTAAAGTGATTTATTGAAGATAATTTACCAATTTTATCAATATATATATATACAACCACAAGTGTATATATATATATATAATCATAAGAGGACAAGTTTTAATAAAATTATCATTGTATAATTGTAATGAAAATTGGAACATATAATTATCAAACTCACAAGATAATTTAAAGATAAATTCAAAATTATGATTATAAATGAACATGATAATTTATTTAATATTTGGAGTTATAATTATCAATGCATGAGATAGTATAATGATAATAATTCTAATTATCATTACACAAGATGATTTAACTGGTAATTTAAAAAATGTAATTATCATTTCATCTGGAAAAATAGTGATTTAAATTATCAACTCCTGTGATAGAACATTATCATTTCATTTAATAATTTATAAATGATAAGATAATAATTTAATTTATCAGTGCATGAAATAAATTTAAATTTTAGGCAATAAATTATCATTTCATTTGATATTTATGAAATGATAGAATAATAATTTAATTTATCAGCGAATGCGATAAAATTTAATTAAAAGTGATAAATTATCATTTCATTTTATAATTATGAAATTCTAAAATAGTAATTTAAATTTTTAGCACAAGTGATAAAATTACATTAAAAGTGATAAATTATCATTTCATGTGAAATTTTTAGAAATGATAAAATAATTATTTAATTTATCAGTGAATGTGATAAAATTAAATTTAATGTCATGAATCATCATTTAATGTGACATATTAAATGGTAAAGTGATAATTATAATTTATTATCACATGCAATAAATTTATGGATAATTTGAGAATTATTCAAGAGAGGAAAAGAATTATCACTTGTGATGTTTTGTTTCTTTTGAAATAATATAAATGTTTTGATTCTAGGAAAACCATTGAAATTCCTTGATCATTGATGATCCAAAAACTCTAGACTTTGACATATCGCCCTGGTGTCAGAAAAACTAAGAGAGGTTTTCCAACTTTTAAGGAAGGAAGTTCCTTAACATTTTGGGCTTTTTTACAAATGATTACCATTTATATGCTCATGTGAAAACTTGTTTAATGAAAATGCAAGATATTTAAATCATATGGGTTTGTGTGTAGCTCAGGAAACTCTATATTACACTCGATTCCATATACACTTGTAGCTATTTATTCAAATTAATGTGTGATTACATATACATTGTGTGATACTTTACACATGATGATGTGTAATTCTTTCACATATATATATATATATCCTTCCATGTTATTTATACCTTGTGGTTTTGCTCTTAGAGACAATATAGGTAGACTGTCAACTGGAATAATCCTTTGGAGGAGGGATGTGCATGACTAATGATGAGGGTCCAATGCATGGGGTAACCACAAGGAAATGCCTCAGGAAAGCCATATAGTGGACCATTGAGACTTCTGTTACTCTCTGGAGGAGGGATGCGCATGAAGGACTAAAAGGGTCCAATACATGAGTAAGTCAAAAGATGATGTCTTGGGATGTGCATGTTTGAAAACGAGGGATAGGATGATGAATTGGGAGCATATTGTAGCATACCATAATGAATTGTTTTATCCTTTGGTGGAGGGATGCACATGACTGATGACGGGGGTTCAATACACAAGAAGGGAATACAATGATTCAGTGGGATGCTCTTAATGAAGAGGGGATTGACTAGCTATTGCTCCCATGTATGTCTTCTTGATGGGATGTTTTGATGACTAATGGACAAGATTAGCTCTCAGTCATTAGTATCTCAACTCGATGACTAAGGGAAGCTGATTAGCTCTCATTTGTTGTTCATATATAGAGTAACATATCTTCTTGTAGAGTATCAATACCATCATTGGAATATTCAATGAAACTTTATTCATTATCCTAATGGATAATCGTTTAATCATCTAATGTCATGGTTATGCATTTCGGCATAGAGCCAAAGAAAGTACGGTTTGGGGTTGTGGAAACATGGTTAGTGCACAACCACTCAGTTTTGGATTTTTTTTTGTTTATTATGAATTATTTATTATAGAATATACTATTATTTTGAGCACATAAGGTTGAGGATTCATTGGTGGTGTCCTACCATGTCTTGTACTCACACCCTACTTGGGCATTTCAGTGCAGTTGTAGATTCCATCACTAGAGATCCAATTAAGGGAAAGGGACCTGTTAAAGAATGTTGAGCAGTGATTCATGGAGTTTAAGAGGACTAGGATAGGCATAGAAGCACTCAACAGAATTTTTTTTTTACTTTTTTTATTGGTCTACTGCTTACTTGGGTTCTCTTTCCACTTTGGGAAGCTATTATATTGTATGTATGCCATCATTACATTTCCACATTTACTCTGATTACTTAAATTGTTGTTGTTTATCATTTATCTTATGACTCCATAAAGAGGTTATAGACTCCCCAATGTTCTACTTGAGACCCTCACTTCTACTCGAATGACTTTTTCATACAGGGAGGCATGCATGCGGTCATGTAGCATTCTGGCATGAAACTGGTGATTCAGGTTGGGACGTTACAGTAGTGAAGTTCCATGGTATGAAAACATGGTATATTATTTTTGAACATCTCAAACACAACCCCACATAAAAAAAATAAAAATAAAATAAATTTTTTTATTTTACATTTTATATATTTTTTCTTTATAAATATTTCAATGATAATATTACATGAAGATTATTTCCTAAACGTGAAATTGAATATTTCATTGAGTTCTATAACTATTAATCTCAAGGATGTCACTTTGGACCCTATATGACAACATTATATGTTTCAAAATGTAGCTTATAATGTACCTCAATGATTAATGATTCACATAAAATATGTAAATAATGTAAAAAAATCTTTTTTTAAGTAATATAAAAATAAAAGAAATTACTTAATTAATATTTATGTTATGTAAAAATTTTGATGATTAGGGGATAAATTTTATTATAATTTTCCATGTATAATTTAGATATTATTATATGTTATGTTCAGTACATTATATATAAAAATGTGTGGAATCTAATGACACCAAAACTGATGATGTTAATTTTTATATCAATTTTTTAGGGATAAAGTATTTAATATTTTTCAAGTTCCAAGAGACATCATTAGTGATTATGGAATTTTTTTGAAATAGGATAATAGATGGAATGGTTTTAAAATATTGGATGCATTATAAAACCTCGATTCTATATCATCAATAATCCAATATCTTTGTTGAAGTGTAAAACAAGGAAGTCAAATGAGTTATGAAGAATATTTTCAAACTCATAAGGAATTGTAGGATCCCAAAGTTGGAAGAAAAAATATTAGAAAAGATACCACCTCGCCATTGAATTAAAACACAATTCTTATTTGGTTGTAAGATATATGAATCTAGGCCATGCAATAGTTGTAAAAGAGAATATATTGCTACTCCAAAAGATAGAGGAAATCAAGGGAGTTTATTTTTAAATTTTAATTTTTTATAATGATTTAAAAAGGATGGATCAGGATAATATGACTCAACTAAAATTATTTTATTCTGGATATCGAGTTCTATTATTTAACTCAAGACAAAAAATTATTATAGGTAAACAGCATTCTACATGGGAACATCCCTTTATAAGAACTCACATATAAAATTTTAGCTTTGTTAAAAATGTGAAATAAGGAGAATAATCCACTTTCACTATTAATGTGCATGGGATAAATAAGTAGCTTGGTATGCTACCCCAAGAACTAGTGGAGGATATCACAATACTCTAACATGATTATCATTGACAACCCTATTGTCTGTACAAATATGTAACATTTTTTTAATTATGTCATTTTATATAATGTATTATTAAATGATAAATCAAGATTAATTCATTGAGTACACTACATCAATTATGTATTGGAGGATAAAACATTCTACTTTAGGAGTATTTTATTTTTTGTGATTTTTAATTTTCACTATTTTTTAACCTCATGAGCTTAAATATAATACCCTTATAAACATTAAATATATTACAATGTTGTGAATAAAATAATAACCATAAAAATATAATATATGAATAATTAAATTAAATTATTTTCAAAATAAAAATTAACAAATTGAAAAAATAAGCATTGATTTTGTGAAACTCATGCCATATAATACTATTGGATATCTTTATACACATACAAAAGATCCTTCTAAACCAATTTAGAAAAATTATTTTAAAATAATTAATTATTGATATATCTAAATAACATGTGAATATTAATCATTTATTGAGTAATATTTTCAAAAAAATAATTCTATGAAATTTTCATTACATGATTGAGGATTTCAATTTGTATATATTCCCAATTATGACTACATTCATTATCAATCCTACCTATACATCAATCCTTATATCCATTATCTAAATTGATTTAATTTTTTATTAAGATACATCAAAATCCCAAAATCCATATATACCATGCTCTAGAAACCATTGTATGACATAGGATTAATTCAATTGTTGGGGAAGAAAGAAAAAGAGCTGATGTAATATTTTTTCATGTTTGATTCAACTTAAATGAGAATTTATTAAAAAATTATCTACCATTTTTTAGGAAAAATAATAATTTAAATAGTGATTAACATGTCTCAATTTAGGTGTTCAAATGTGAGGTATTGGAAAATAAAATATTCTCCCACATATTTTATAGACTTGAAATGATGTTAAAACCAAAAACCTGAGAATATTTTATGCTTTAATAAAAAAACAGTTTTATGAATAATTAAAATTAAATTATTAAAATATCTTAAAATATTTATTTTAAATTGTCTATATTTTGGATTTATTATAATTAAGCCTATATTTATTTCATGATGTTTTGATAATTTATTTAGATATCTTTAATCTATTTTGATGAATAATTAAAAGTAGGTATTTTTTAGATATTTACAAAAATTATAATGAACCATATTTTTTAATCATTTATATTGGATAATTCTATGTAATAAAATACATTTCACAAACTAGAATTTTGCTATAGAAGTCGGTCCAAATATAGATCATGGAATTATCATCATCCTCGTACATCAATTAACCATGTTTTTGAATTAAATGGATGTAAAAATAACCATTTATTGGAATTAAACTATGTCTCTACCCATATTTTTGGGATTCAAAAATGAAATTTTTTACTTAAACCATATTAAACAATTTAGATAGGTCGGTATGAAAGGAAATCATCTAACTATATAGGAGTCCTCTACATATGTGAATAATATATTATATTCACTTAATGTTGAATCATTTGGAATCCACATTGTCGCTCATATATCCATTCATATGATTTCACATGAATCTATTAATGATGGTTTTTTATAAGGAGTAAAGAAGGAATCCTTATGTTTCCTACAGAATCATATCTCGAAAAAAAAACTCTAATAATGTTGGATGATTTTCTTAATTATAAACTGAGATTATTCAATAGGATTGAACAATGAAATTAAAAGAGTAAACATTTCATAATTATGAAGAAGGAAGGTTGTATAATAAAAAGGGAATGAATCATTTTCCCCTTTACATTGCTCAAAATTTCTATTAGATAATTTTATGTTCCTTTATCTCTTTTTTCAATTTATATCAATTTATGT
Source organism: Viscum album (assembly GCA_963277665.1). Classification (NCBI taxonomy): domain Eukaryota; kingdom Viridiplantae; phylum Streptophyta; class Magnoliopsida; order Santalales; family Viscaceae; genus Viscum; species Viscum album. Next base: position 913,952,880 of record OY728148.1, read on the forward strand.
TTTTTAATGTATTTCTTTCTCCCTATTCTTATTTAACCTTCACATGAAATTATAAACCCTGGGTTATTGTTTAATGAAAGTATAACAAAAAAATTGATACATTAGTTTTTTTTATAACAAAAAAACTCTATCATTATTCCATTAAACTTCTTTCAATATTCAAATAATAGTTTTTATTAAATATTTTTATTATATTTAGTTTTTAATTTTTTTATTTATTTCCTTTGTTATTGATCAATTTTCACCATAAATATATTCTCTATTTCGAAATGATGTTATAGGCTATAACCAGATGGTTATGTGCTTCAAAATATTCAACACAAGTAAAAGATAATGTTGGAACTCATTGATGATTAGGAAAAATGAGGCCTAGTTGATAAATTCCTATTTTAATTAGAAGCATGCATTTAAAAAATTAAACACATAGGAAGGATGGTAAACCATCTTGAGATATCTTTTAGGATTATTCTCCCCATCACCATATTGTCATGGGGGGATATAGAATTATATTTTTGAATCCCTCTCTTACTACAATAGCATAATAATATTTGAAAATTCCAAATACAATATAACATTATTATAGTTTGGGTTAACCCTCATCTGATCTCCTCTTAAGTAACAACTTTTATATAATAGTTTCAAATTTCTATTTTTTTTAATTACCCAAAACCATTGAAACCCCATTTTCCCTTGATAAAAATTTATATGTGGACAAACATTTTTTGTGTACTACATTAAATGAGACAACCTATGTTTCCAATACAACAACATTTAACATAATAAAAAAATATTTAATGTTCATACCTCATGGGAAGGTGTGGTATGTAAGAAAACATGAAAGAGAGATCTAAAAATGACATTGTTTATTAAATTTATAAATTTTAGATAGCTATAAAAATGTTAATTATTGAGGTATTCTAATCCCAATTCCTAATCTTGTATAGACTATGAAATATATGATTACAACAGAAGATCATTGGTTTTTGTGCTTGGTAGGATAATGAGATTTCAATTTTCATTATACATGAATTTTTTTAGTATTTTTTGAGATAATTGTGTTATATAAAATTTCTAAAATTTCTATTGGTTATCCCCTAATATGAAAAAAATAAATAATGTTATTAAAATACTGATAATTTATTGATATCATTTATTATCATTGTCACTAAATTGTAATTTCTACACCAGAATAGCCCAAATATATTATGATTTGTCTCCATGATGCCTAATTTGTATGAAATTAAAAGGGTATCATCCTTCTAACAATTAAAAAATTATGCTATAAATAAGAAAATAAAAGTAATAGAAGAGGTTTCCTTGTGAAGGGATTAATATACCATTTTATATACGATAATGATGACTAATTTATTAATTTGTACCCACTATATATATTTTTCATTTATTTGGAATATTATGGAGAAGGAAATAGTTTAACCAGTATCACGGATTATCATATGGGATTATTGGTACAAAAAATAAAATGGCGAAACTAATGAGTACATGTGATAATTTAATTTTTTGTCAATAAGGAATATTTCTAGGATGATGAGGTCCAACCAATTTATTTTGGTAATCATTGAGGAGATGTTATAATGAATGAAACAGGAAGATTATTTGATGTTTTATTAAATGTATTTGTTAGAAAGGTTTAAGTAGTGTCCTTTAATTTTTATGATTATAGATATGATAAAAATATATATATATAATCAGGAGATATAGATGTGTTATCTACATTATTTAATAGTTGTGTCATGGATTAATATCAAGGGTAAATTAAAAACCAAAGGAAAAATAGGAACAATATAGAATAATTATTGAAGAAACCATCAATTGAATAGTTTAAATGAAAGTAGATATATTTTATTATGATGAATTTTAAAATTATGATTTTATAGTAGTTTGGGATTTATACTATCTCCAAATCAATGGAATATTTTCAATGGTATGATCCAGTACGTCTAGTAGTTATATACTAGTAGAGAAAAATGGATAATGGAATAATCTTATGAACATAATAGGGAATAGATTGTAATATACTTCTTCATAAGAAATGTATTAGAATAATAGGTGGTTATTATATGATACACTATCCTCTTATTATTGTAGGATATATAAAATGATAAACATGTATGATGATAATAACATTAAAGATTTATTCTATGAAATATTATTTTTCATTATATATCAAAACTTTTTTAGTAGTTCACATCATATGACATTAAAATAAAAATATTACACTAATCATATATGACAAGCATAAAAATTAATATATTAGAAATATAGAATTATTCAATTATAAATAAAAAGATGATGAATTAAACTGGTCATTAAAGATTTATATAACATGACAATTTTAAAAAATTATGATTCTTGATGTTTAATCAAAAAAACTAAATCTTATTAAATTATATAGAAAGGATTTACTCTCCACAAGATGCGGTTTTATTTCACAATTTCATGCGCATGTGGAGATTTTAAATAGATAATAATTATTTTAATATCATGGTGATTAATGGGATGTGATATTAAAATATTTCATGATGATATAATGATTCATCTTAATGGTATTGAAATGTATTCATAAAGATAATTTTAATGAGAGGTTTTAATGATAATTCAAATTAGGTTATTGTATCTCAATTAAATAGGATTTTCATATAGAATATTAAAATATTATAGGAATAATTATCATTATTTCTATGAATATAATTTACAAATATGTGATATTTATGTTATAGGGACCATATAAAAAAGATAATAAATTTAAAAGAGCAAGACCAAATGTGTATAGATTAAGTGAACATGATTTCATCCCAGAGAACCGTTGGATTTAAGAACTAGATAATAGGTTAATGAAATTTTTGAGACCACAAGAATCAAAGAAGAATATGTGATAGAACTAAAAATGTAGTTGGATATGGTAATATGACTGATGATCACCATATATAAGATGGTTTTTTTCAATGTAAATTTTAATGAAGGTTGTGGAAAACCATGGGGAACAAAACCGATGTCAGTATGTCACTCCCCTCATGATGGTCAATTAGTGTGAGATAGAACGAAATACTAGTTATAAGCTAAAATATGAAAAACAATATAGAAATACTACAATGAAATGCTGGAGTATAGGATGTGATTTCATGAAGGAATGAAGTGAGACTATATTATTGTAAAATATTACATTAATATTTGACATATTTGTAGTCAAGGATATTAATTGAGTAAATAAAATAGTATTATTTAAATGACAAACTTTTTTTATCCTTTTATTGATGAATTTTAATTACTACATTATTTAGGATATGTTTTGGGACACAAATTGAGTGGATCAAGGATTTTTTCAACCATAATAGATTAAGTAAATGAGAAATTCATAAAATGAAAAAGGGACAAATAATTCACTATTTCCCTCACTCATTAACATCACATGGCCTTGGTATTATATTCTAGATTATAGTTAGTCCAATTCATATTCTATCCACTAATGAAATTATTTATACCACTTTGTAGAGGAAGATTGGTACCCATAATATGAGTTTATATCTCATATGATCATTCAACTATTTTATAATTCAGCACCACCAAAATGGTAGGTAGATCCAAAAAAGTTGATATTTGATGTAATCTCACTTCAATGGCCTATATAATATATTTTTAAATTATAATTTTGATTCAAAATTATTTCTGAAAAAAAATATTTTATGATATTGAAATGATCCACATAATTGAGTGTTATACTGTATAGTTATCATAAATATACAAACTCTAAGGTAATATTATTTTTTATTTTTATATTGTGAAAATTTTGAGTTAACATAATCAATAATTCATCCAATTCATTTTTATTTTCTATAATTCCTATATATATATATATATATCTTACAACATACGATCTAAATCCAGAAGAATTTTTCTGTAAAAGATCATATTTGATGGATTAGGAGTATAACAGAACTGAAATCTTCTACATATTATATCTATCAAATCATTATATTATTAAACATGTTTTCCTCATATAAATAAAGAATTATTTATTTTTAGAATGTGTATGCATGATATTTTACATTATCCTAATTTAGAACTATTTTTAGAAGTAGTGTTTCATTAACTACTAAATTTATATGATGAAGAAAAAATTTCCAATTCAAAGTCAATTTATCTATGATGGGCCAAATAATATTTCATAAAACTCTTTTTATTAAGCCAAAATAAATATAAATTCATTTATATAATGGAACAACTTCCATTATTCAATAATTAAACATTGTATATTTCCCATATGAACTATTTACTCATGTACTAATATTCAAACTACATAATTGAATCAATGTACATATCTATTTACCACCAATCCTATGATACATTTCATTATTTTTATATAAATCCTTCGCAAGTAATTTCAATCAATGTATTTTCCAAAATTTGAATGATTTTCAAAAATATAGTTTGAAAATTTCATAAATCAAAACCAAATAATGTAATAATTTTGTAATATAAATAACATATGTATTATAAATTAATTGGTATAAGATAATGTATAAACACTCTTCTATTCTCAACCCAATATAATATTGAACACCTATGGTGAAAAAATTCTGATAGATCCACTTTTTGATTTTCATGTTTATACTCTCTAGAAACTAATATTTCCATAAAATTATTTTAGATATGTTATTCTATGGTTACCTCATGAGTTCTATACAAATAACTAACTATGAAATCTATCCATCCCAAAAGTCATCATTTTAAACCTAAGATATTTTTTTTGAGAAAACCCATCACAGGAACCTGATACCTAAGAGCCCAACAGAATCACCATATATCCTTATAAAAATTCCGTAGACCCCAGTGTCTAGAAATATATTTTTATTGATACCCCAAAATAATTTTAGAATAGTATGAAAATAAAAAAACATATATGAAATAAGAATTTATATTGAACTAGAATTGGTTAACAACCTTTGCAGAATCCTAACTCCAATAACATAATAGAAAATTATATTAATACATGAATACATAAAATCAAACATAAAACTACATAAACTTATACATATAGGTTATAAGACACCCCCAACTACACAAAACAAGGTAATAACACTTTTGAATAAGGCCATATATTAAAATCTCAACTATGACTAAACATTATATCAATTTATGCTCAAGTATCATGATGAATCAATTTTCACACAAATACACACATAGAGAGTTTGATATGTGAGTGATAGTGAGAAATTATAGACCCATACTCCTATATCATTATTTGAACATATTCATAACATATTATCCTTGATAGTAAAAACAGTAACCCAACATTATACTTTCATAAAATAAAATATTGAGCAACATACATACCAAAACCTATTTAGATTTATAACTATAGGGAATATGGAATAATTATTTATAAAAAAACATTTTACATTCTATGTAATGGGAAATTTTATCATTATTCCATGAATTAAGATATTTTCAAAAAAATTTCAAATTTTTATAAATATATTTTCTCCACATGATTCTATACTAAACATAGCATTTGTAACACTCTTATTCATAACATGGGGATGTGTAAACATAAGAAGGTTGACGGAAAATTCCCATTAAGGGTAAACAAAGGAATTAGAAATCCGAGATCATAAGTGAGAATAAGTTGAGAATGAGGGAATTATAATATAATGAAGGTATATAGTAAACATTAACAATGAAATAAATCTCAAATCATGGCCCATGGTATAAAGAATCAGCATAACACAATACAAACGTCATAAGAGTGTTGATTATAAAATATTCATGATCCATAAGAGAATATCACAAGAATAAGGATATTTCATAAGAGTGTGGTATAAAATATTGGAATTAACATAATCATATAAATATTATATCCAGGATACCCACTATGGAATTCAATATATAGTATGCTTGGGCTAACTGGTCATGCAACATCATGGAGATGGACTAAATTCCCGTGTACCTCTTTCTCTTATTCTAACATCCCATACACTCTCCTAGGATTTGTAAGAAATTCAATGTACCTTCATTGTCATGGGATAACAACCTATGTACCTTTTGAGCTTATGAAATATAAAACATTAAAAAATTCATTAGAGTGTTATAATCTAACTACTCAGCCCACAAAGATAAACTACATGTACATATTCTATAAGATCTAAAAAGCATTGAACATTCCATCAAATTATAAATAACCCATGAAAAATAAGTTGTTTCCATGACTATTTCTTAATAATTCATCTTAATCCATGTAATTAATGAATGGTTATGGCGTTATTAGAGAATATCATAAATGAAACAAAATAATAATTAATAAACATTCAAATAAATAAAAATTACTTTAATTAATTAATTAGAAATATGACTTTAAAAAACAAAGGGAAGTATCATTTTTTATTTGGTAACATAAAAAATTCCTAGAATAATAGGAATCATATTTTCATTTAAAAACCACTGAATCATTTAAATTATTTTATTTAATAAATAAAGGACATAACATTGGAAACATATTTTCATTCTGTATAAAATCAAAATATAACCATTAACATTTTTAATGAAATTTAGAATTTTCCTAGTTTAAATATGATATGAAGATAATAATAAAACATTTTTAAATGAATCATATAAAAGTATTAAAAAAATCCATATATATTTTAAAATTATGTATGAATGGTTTTTAGGAATATGGATATTGATAATAAGGATTCCAGAATAAAATTGAGAAATATGGTTGTATTTTCATTAAAACATTTTTAGGCATTTTTGTGTTCTAAAGAGGGAAAATTGGAAAAAATATATTAAACCCCCATAAATAATAATTGGAGAAGAATATAGTTATGGATTAAGATATAAATAATAAAATTACACTAGTAGAATTTAAAACACAAAAAATCCTAAGATAGAGTGAGATTATAACATTAACCCTCACACCTTTTGAAAGATCCAAATAAAAATCCACTAAAGGTTACAAAATGATGCGATTTTTTAACTATTGTTTCAAAAATGTTAAAAAACATAAAAATAAATTCATGGGGAGGAAAAAATACTATATAAATTAAATCTTAGTGGACAACATGAAACATGTCATAAGAAATTGAAATAATGACAAAGAACCCATAAAAAGATCAAAAAATTTGTAGAAATAATCATTCAATAAGGTGAATATGTTGAATAAATTAAAATACACATAAATTTATTATATTTAAAACATAAAATAATAATTTTTCATAACACCATAATATTTTCATGACATGGTCATTGGAGATGTAAAATAACACAGTGATAAGAAATTCACTTAAAAATAATAAATTTTATTAAGTCTCTGACTGTTTTATCAAGTCCCAATGGCCCTCACCAATGAACATGGAATGTCCAGTTGCATTGAAATTATTTTAGAAAGGATCCATATTCCACTTCGCATAACCCCAAAAAGTGTTGGTTATGTTATTAGATGGTATTTAGGTAGGAAGGCCTTTTCTAATTGTAAGCTTACAGTTCCTTGACCTATGGAGTGGACTCCCCAATCTTGAAATACTAACTTGTATTTCCTCAAAACATGGCTCCAGTTTACAAAAATTCTATCAAGGGATACTCCTATTGACGTAAAATGTTTATGTCAACCTGAAACATTCATAAGTGCTTCCTTTATAAAAGTATGTGTCCCAACAAGGGTTGGTCAAACACATAATTTTATTGATTATTTCCCTTAATCAAGTAATGGAAGTCTTGTTCTGACTTAATATGGAATTTGAGGGATTTTATTCTTTAGGCATATTTTTTCATTATCACATGCTTGTTAATATTAAGTGATTCTTTCATATGTGATTAACCATAAACTGATAATGTTTATGCATAGTCTGGTTTTTATTTTATTCCATCTTTTCATGCGAGTTAATTTCATTAATTTTGTGAACATGACAACACATACATAATAAATAAACCATGAAATCAGATAGAAATAAAATAAGATGACATGATCATGAGCTTAAGTAGGTTAGCTTATCTAGCAGATATGATAATCTAACCCAGACCTAGGGAAAACACCTTGAACCTGTTGGTTTATGTTTTTCATCTCTCATTTGTCCACCTTTGCATCTTCTTGGGTTGGTTTCTCAACAACTTCAGATTTTTTAACCGTCTCTACTATCAAGGGAGATCCTCTATTACATGGGGTTTACATTAAAGAAATCATGGTCACGTAGGCCCAACATTTTATTGGAAGAAGGCTCACAGACTAACTAATTTAAATTATAGAAATTTTAATGAAACCATACACACATAAAAATGGTCATTGGTCTAGCTCATGACCATCCATAGAATGCAATGAAATTTACGCATATTTATAATTAAGATTCATTTAATCATTCTTTTATTCAAGATAAGTCACACTTTAATTAAATTAATTATGATCTTATAATTAATCAATTCTTTAGCTAAAATTCGTTTTGGAATTTCCTTGATATTCTTCTCATACATATTCTTTGTATAGGTCTTTGTACTTCTGGACGAAACCTGGTGAAATTCAATTTCTAGAATGTACGTGGTGTGTAGGCTATATTACATGGAATGAATTTTTCACCCCATTATCCAAAGTACATGCCAATGGATTTGGTGTGTTTTCTGTACTTTGGAAATTTTGGAGTACACAGCATGTAGATTAATTTAACATGGTGTGTACTTCCTTGTTATGCAGTTACCGGCCTAACAATATCGTGTATGTGGAACATGGGTTCTCCTTTTACATGGATTCACCTGTGGAGGATTGGACTACATGGTGTGTTGATTCAACATACACTCCATGTATTCCGGTTCCCAAGTTCCGTTCATTTTTAGTCAACACAGTGTAATAAATACTTATGTACACTCAATTTACACGGTGTGGTTTGGCGGACCAGTACCAGTTCGTTGATCCTAAGTACACGGCATGTAGATTTCACTACACACCGTGTATTCTTTTGTTGTACAGACAGAAAGAGAGACTCCTCTAGATGAGTTCCTAGTTTTTAATTTAATCAAAATTAAAATTAAACGGTCATTTTTGTTGATTCAATATGTTTTTACTTATGAATTTTCCATTCCTTCATGTTTTGAAAATCACAAACACTTTATGTTATAGAAAATTCCATATTACCCGTGTTTTATTTATGTAAGGAATATTTCCTTCTGTAAGGATATTTACTCTTACCTATGTTTCCTTATTCATATCATAAATTCATCTAAGTATAAAATTCGGATTGAAGTCGAAATCCTCAGAATCAGATAATACATAGATATAAGGTATTTTGTTTTCCACTCCAAATTCCGGGTAAGACCTCTTATGAGGTCCCATTCCAAATTCTGGATATGAACTCTCATATAGTTCCACTCCAAATTCTGGATACGAACACTCATGTAGTTCAAATTCAAATTCTAATGACAAGTTCTGATTACGAATTCTCATTATGAATTCTAATGATGAATTCTGATTACGAATTCTCATTCCGAATTCTGATGATGAATTCTGATAACGAATTCACACTCTGAATTCTGATGATGAATTCTTATTATGAATTCCCATTCAGAATTCTGATTAGGAATTCTCATTACAAATTCTCATTCTGAATTCTAATGATGAATTCTGATTACGAATTCTCATTAAAAATTTTAGTGATGAATTCTGATTAAGAATTCACATTAGGAATTATATTTAAGAATTCTGATTATGAATTCTTATTACAAATTCTGATAAACAATTCTGATTATGAAATCTCATTACGAATTTTGATAAAGAATTCATATTAATAATTCTAATTATGAATTCTGGTAAAGAATTATGATTACAAAATATGATTACGAATTCATTAGGGAAACAGAATCTGAATGTCATAGTACTATAGACTTTGAATTTTATCTTTTCTTACATTCCGAACATTAGTTTTACTTATTATTACACATGTTTTTATTACAAAATGATGTCGTGCTTTTATTTATTGACTAACCATTGTTTGAGTGACACAAGTACAGGTCCCTCTGAAATTGACGAAAATATATGACCATTGGAGGAGGGAGCCGACCATTGGATCTTCCCCTATAAATAATAGCTCATTTGAAAACATTGACACTGAACTTTTACATTGGTGCTTACATGATATTAAAGTAATTTCTAGATAGAGGCTCTTATCAACTCTCAATGCTTCATGCAGAAAGTTTGAACAGCTTGTTCAAACATTGACTTGTGAAGACTTGCTTCGTGTGACTCTAGTTGCTGCCGATTACAATGGAGGGCTTCTTGGGTTAGGAAGACAGAGGATCCAACACCTTTAAGTGGAGGTCTTCCATGCTGAGGAAGATAGTGGTGACAACTACCTGATAGTTAAGGGCTTGCGGGGATAGGAAGACAAACTCTGATCTTCGTATCGAGGGATTACCTTGGTGTGGGTAAGACATACTTTCATGAAAGTATAAATCAAGGTACCTCTTATCTATGGTTGTTGGATACCCTTCTCTTTGGGGTAAAATAGTTGTTGTTTTTTACTTATAGTTTTTACTACATTGTTCTTCCACTGCATTTTGTATTATTAAGGAATGTATAGCTTTCTTTTGCATCCTTTCATTTACTCTGATTTAGTTAGATTCTATATGCTTTAAGGTATAATCATAGATTGTTTAAACTTTTGTTATGTTTCCTTACCGGAATTACTTTTCCGGAATCAAGAGAGTATTTATAACTTTTAGTTGTTGTGAATTATCGTTAGGTAAAATATTCTTTGGGAATTTTTTTGTACAATTCACCCCCTCATGTATGTGAGAATTTCATTCTTATTTCGATCTTACGTTTGGTATTACAGAGTATATCATACTCATATTTATACCATTATAAATGTATTTGTGATTTGAATCGAGAAACTAAAGAGGAATAACAGATCTCATTCATTCATTTTTATAGAATGATTCATCATGAATTGAATCAGATATAAATGTGAAAATTATCAATGAAAATTAAATAACTATAATCAACGTTGTGACTCCTTCTGATACCACTGGAAGGTCTTGGGCATAGCGGATGCTTGTGGTTGGATGTGCCCATATGGATTCTTGTATTTTACAATGATCAATTCGGGATAAATATGACAACAAATGCCAGTCTCCATGGTTTGAATAATAGAAATAGACAGAGAATAAGAAAATTCCTAGAACCATAAAGAAAATATCATCATAGTTTGATTATAGTTAATTTAATTAATTGACAAGAATTACCTTTTATGTTGTTCTTTCTTCGTTGATATGCCTGATCATGTTCCAATGTGATTCGTCTTTGCGTCACAGAAGCCAAGTTTAGACTTCCTCTAGTGGTGATCCACATGTGCACTATGTATCTCTGGACGTCGCCAAAGGAATCTCCACGTGCTATCATTGATAAGACTTTTCTTGATTTTTCCACCATAGATCACCTTGATCTAGTGGAGGTGGATCTCTCTCGGTCTTGATAGTATTTTTTGAGGAAAATGTTCTTTTGGTTTTGAAATAATTCTCTAGAATTTTTATGCACAACGATTTATAAGAAATGTGTTGGGGTTGTTAGGATATTTATAATCTAGTTTGAGGTTATATAGTAATGAAAATAAATAAATGTGTTATGAATATTATTTATTTAATTAAATATTTTGAAAACCCCATGTCGAATCATTAATTCCTTGAAATGCACCCAGGAAGATTATAAAAAATATCATTTTATAAAATGATATTATTTCCTCAAAATCCTAACTGGAAAAACTACACAGTGTGTAATCATAAATACATAGTGTGTACTTTTTTTCATTGAAAACTACATGTCATGTACATTCAATGTAAACGGCGTGTATATCTTGTTTTCATTTTTTTCATTTCCTTTCCAAAATGAAAACTACACAGCGTGTAATCATTAATACATGACGTGTACCTATTTTCAATAAAAAACTACACAGCATGTAATCATTAATACAAGACATATACTTGTTTTCATATTATTTTTCCTCCAACATTAAATTGATTTAGGATTCCTTGAAGAAGTATTAAACCACGTATTGGAATAATCTTTATTCTACGTGAGATAATTGAATACACATAGTGTGTGACCCTCTAGGACTCTTTCTCCTTGGCATTAGGTGGGATTTCATAAAGTCATAGATTACTGTTTAGCAACAGGTAATGGAACCCAAGAGAAAGAAGTTGATGATTCATTGATGTATCACCTCATATAAAAACTTACTGTGTAATTTAATCCCTTTTTCTCAATATCTAAGCATGCAGGTTTCATCGTAGTGTCACAAACCTATATTTATGATCTGTCATTCTTTAACTTCTAGAAAAAAACTCGTCGTGACACCATGGCCATTTAATTTGGGAAATTGTTCTATTTCATTCAAAGGGCCCAAGATATTTACTCCCATAAACATGTAAGGGACAAATACTTCATCAACTTATCCATTAACAACATGTCATTCATGATGCACCCAATGTACCCAACTTACTGCCAACTGTCTTCTTGATGGTTCTAATCAGCAAATCTTAGTACACGGGTCATGACATGTGTTAATGATAATCTTCCAGTCCAAGGACCATTACACACACTCATGGATAGCCATGTCTAATGACACCAAAACATGTAGAATTACTATTGTGAGTCTTTTCTCATAATATCCCATCTTAGAGATTACCATGTGTGAACTCATTGTGAGGGAGTCTTGTCTTCTTACGAGTAATTGCACAGGATGGTCTATATACTATGTGACATATCATAGTATGTCATCGAACCATAGAACATTATTTAAGAATATTGTTAAAGAATTTCAAGGTTCTCATCATAGCAGGGATCTTACATGACCTTATTAATGCAACAAATAATCTAGGACTTTATTATATTATTGTCATGCAAATAATGAACAATATATAATAAGTGTAAATTCATGTAATCTAAGTACAAAAAAGTTGGTTTTTAGGAAACCAACCCTAACACCTTCCAAGTTATCTTGGTTAGAGGGTTAAAAAATTATAATAAAATTATCACAAATAAATAATAGTACCCAAAAAATCCAATGAAACGATAGATATCTATTATATATGTTGGCATTGTACATTCTTAAATTTATTCTATCATTTCAGGGTCCAATGATACGCATTGGTTGTGATAATATAACCCAAAAATGATACTTTGTTCAACCAGATCTCACATATGTTTTACTTTTCATAAATATTATCCTTTTTGGGTTTTTAGAATAATTCTCAGATACTTCTAATGTTACTCATTTATTTTTAAGTATATTAGAATATCATAAATAATGGCTACAAAATAAATTCAAGTAAATCATTGAATATTCTATTCATCAATTAATTGATGATTTATGGATAATTACTATACTTCTTATTCAACATTACATAGTAATATCCCAACCGTAGATCAACCATTGATATGTATTGTGATCCACATAGTTGATAAAACAAGTAATCAATTTGTGTAAAATGATACTTTTTCTTTATAATGATCATTTTATGCTCCAGATAATTAATGAAAAGGCACATTGACCCATCACGCTTCTTGAAAATGAAGACCGGGGCACCCCATGGTAAAGAACATAGGTGAATGAACCCATTATATAGATTCTATTATAGTTTTTTCTTAACCTGTTCATGTTCCAGAACATCCATTCTATACAATTTCAGGGATATTAATAATTCACCAGGTTGAATTTCAATTAAAAATTCAATATCTTGGCTACTAGGAAGAATAGTAAATTCATTGGGAAACACTTCAGTGTATTCACCCACAATGTGAATGTGTTCAAGGATGATTAATTCCATAGTATAAATCATTTGAGAAAGAAATTATTACTTGTAAGGAAATAATATCCACTCTTGAGATGTCTATTCTAATGAATATTAATCCATATCATTTAATTTGTATATAGTCGGAGGATGATTCACGATATGGAAAATGAATTCCTTCATGCATAAATTTATGTTGTCACTATATAGGTAAAGTTAATCCATACCATTAATTGCATAAAATTCCACCAAATGGAGTATGGGAAGTTCATCCTAAAAATTTTGATAGGGGGGAGTTATATACTTAGGACGCAATAATATACCAAATTTTTATTTTCGCTGATAACTATACTTCCATTATTTGTAGTGGTGTTTGAATGGTTCTACAAATCTTTTGAGATATGATGGAATGTGTAGAACAAGAATCAAAATTATTTTTTCTATTCTTGAATTAAAAAATTGAGTACCCATCAAAACTTTATTATCGGGATCCATGTAATTGGTTTTGATAACATAATCTATCCCTTACTACCTTGGAGGTTCTTGGTTATCTAAAAAAACCCATTTCTTTGTTCCTTGGTTTGCATAGTTCCCTGGTTCTATTTAGTTGATAAAATTAAGAATGTACCGAGGGTTTATTGACACATTCCATTCCACTATCTCATTATTGGGTTTATTCTATCAGTAATATATAGTTTGGAGTCCTTAATTCCATCACTAAAATCATTTACCCATTCCCCTTATCCAATTTTTAGGGTTATTTTTCCTCACATTTGACAAGAGGAATATTGATATTTCTTATCACTATTAGATTTATCCATCATACCTCTAGAATTATACTCTTCCTTATGCTTCTTAACCCCATGATACCCTTGAGATTCACCAATATCCATTTAGAATTTGAGTGCACATCAAAATAAATTTTTCAAAGCTATAAATGTATCAGATCATCAGATATTTTAACAGACTGGGTTTTATCCCACCAATGAAGTGTTAAACAATGCATTTGAGGGTGATGAAAAATCCATATGGGTATCATGAAATCCTTGTGGATTTTTCCTTGTACACCATGATAGATTCATCAACATTTTATTATGGGAAATTTAATATCATTTCATTAAAATTTGGATATTTTGATAAAAATATTTATCAAAAAACATTTTCCAAATTCCTTTCATCCAATCGCTTTGATCTATTACTCAGTATTTCTATTTTGATCAATTAATACCCCTGATATGATTATCCCTATGTATGATAAGCAGCATGAGTATCCTTATCATGCTCAAAATATTTAAGGATAGAGAATATCATTTAAATGGATTTGACCCATTGTTCATTGATTAATGGATCAGATGATCCTTTAAATGTTAGTGGTCTTTGTCAGATAAAGGTATCAATTGAAAATTGTTTGTTATTAGGGGGTTATGATTACTCCTCATGATTAAAATTTCTATTCAGAACCTAAGTTATCTGAGAGTGTATAATCATAATGATCACAATTCTTGTTCCCATCGGGTTGGTCATCTCATTAGGGAATTCATCACATTTCCCGTCAAATTGGTTATTTACCTAATTACTCCATTTTCTGACCATTGTCTATAAGAATGAGAAAATATTAGGGATGGGTATTTTTAAACTATAAAAACCATAAATGATAATCTAATAAAACTAAAGAGATATATTATAAATTTCATTTATTTCATTAAAATTTTATTTTCTAAGATTTAATCTATGTTATTCATAGTCTATGTCCTAAATTATATTTTATGGGGAAATTTTCATTCCGTTAATAATGGTTCATAATGATAATATTAATTTATAAATGAATTTTGACTTGGGGAGTCAAAATAGGGGTGGCTCAAAACCTGTTTTCGTATACCAGATTCCAGTTGAGTATAGCTTAATTTGGAATTTTCTGGTTTTACCCATATGTATATATATTTCAGATCCACATCCACATGTAATATCCATAAAGGGATTTGTTTTGTGATAAACCACATAATCTATACTTACATAAATGTAGTGATGTTTTCATAACACATAGTATTAAACCTAACCCTTTCTCTATAGTTTTCCAATCCTAATCAATAAATTAACTAAACATTTCCTTTGATACCAACTATGAAAACCCTAATTTTTGTTAAATATTAATACAAGATTTATTAAATAATACTACACTTAATAAAAACTAGAAGACAGAGAAGTATAGTGTCTTAAAAATTAGGTGCATTACAAAAACATATAAAATATGGAAGACATCATCTTTATTAAAAACTTCTTTAACATGATTACTGAATGAAAAAAAAAATTATATTAAAATAACTTTTGAGGAAAAAGTGAGATTCCATAGGACCAACATTACAACCAAAGGACCATAGAATAGAAAATCCTAGAACAAAACTACATGATCTAACACTCACTAGAAACTACACCGTGAAGTCCAACATTCATCATTGCATGACCACTCAGTAGACTGTCTCAGGAAGGATGCATGGGCACAGAACCGATGGCATAGACAAATCACATCAAACTACCAATTCTGAATGGAATGCGCCAGTGAGTGATTAATTCTTTGAACCTCATTTGGAGTAGACCCAAGTAGAATGCATGATACATATCACCAAAGAGTCACATCAAATCTAATGTCAAACAAAACAGACCACAAACAAAAAACAAATTGAACTATCAAACCTCCCCAAATGATCACTAGGATCCACCATTTTATCATCATTGAAAAATAATTTGAGGTTCCTAGAAAAAGATTCCCTATACCGTTTTCACAAGATTGAAGATACCTGAATGTCTGGTACACTCAACACTAGACTTCAAACCTGGAAGCCTGCTGATACCAGGACTGGATGTACTCCTCAAGTCAGATACTCCCTTTATTAAATCCCGCTACCTAGATTAAGTCCTTATTATAAATCCAAGAGTATTTATCCTCATTGAGGTCTAAACATAAAGACTTCCTATCATCATTTTTTCCTCCTCTGCAGTTTCATTAAGAAGTAAAACCTGATAAACTACTTCTTCATCATAACATATAAATAGTTCTAACGGATGGTCCTCCATCACCTCTAAATGTTCTTTCGTATAATTTATATTCTTAGTATATTGGATCTCTATGGGGGGAGGTAAATAGGAGTAGTCTTTATTTCATCTCCTTCCTCTATTACTCCTATTACACTTTTCCCTTGGGTCTTCACCTACCGAATGACTAGACTCAATTCTGTTGAGTCCATTCACATTGACATCATCTGAATCCTTCAACATAGGTATAATAAAACTTGAAACAACATCCTCAATGCCTTCAAACCTATTTCTCACTTTTAAAGAGGCCTGAGAAATCGAATCAGAAACTCCTGGTCTCTCCTCTCTTACCGGAAAGGTCGCCTCCATAAGAAGACCCTGCCTCCCATTAAAAGAGACAACATTAACCGTGTTTAACCCCTCTTCATAAGAAGTAGTGATTTCCTCTGCCTCACCGCACATCCACTACTCCATACCAGTTGTAACCCCTTCCATCTGGGCCAAATCAACACTCACCGTCACACACTCCATAGGAATCCGCTCATTGCAAGTGGGAAGGCCACCAAAGTCTTGATTCATCCTGTAAAAAATCTCAAAAACCTTCGAATTACCTAAATCCACCAAATCCATCATCTCCACAGAAGCATTAGATCCAAACTCTGATGACACCATGAGATCCAGCATAGCACTAGGAAGAAAAAACTCCTCCATAGGATTCGATGTCTATAGCACTTCCAAACCAGTCTATGAATTACATGCATTACCACCCCAACCATCACATTCCATCCCCTAGAATCATGATTAAGCATGTATTCATCCACACAGACCACCTTATTCTTGTCACTAACTATACCCTCCTTCCATCCAGAATCACAATCCCCCCGAGGGAAGATAACCAAAGAGTGCCCCATCCATTTGATGATAGAACAGAATTCCATCCATTTCTCATACACCACCTGATTCTTGCACCTATAATCCTCAATGATATTTACCCACATGTATTTGAAAGGAATCCTTGAAACATATATCTCCATGTAGACCTTCGGGTTGACAGGATGACAGATGGACATAGTTCAGCTATCCGCACAAAGGAACTGTCGAACAATGATGTAAAAATAATAGGACATATTTGGTTAACTACAAAATCCCATGCACGGTGTCTCATGAGACTAAAACATTACCCAATTCATTAGATCACTATATTAATTTTAACGAACCCATCACCTTCAATTCATTCTCATTCTTATGTGTGCCACGTAGATCAAACAAGATAGAATCATTTTTCATCACATTTTATTCCATAATAATGGTCTGGTTAATACATACATATTTTTCTCTAATCAAATAACATTAAACACTTAATGATGAACACCCTTGATATGATTTATGTATGGGTATTCACAACACCTTTTGATGGAATTAAATCCAAATGTGAAATATTGGCACCATAACAATGGAACATAAATATTCAAGGTAGGTCTTAATGAGAGTGAAAAGGGTCTCTCATCTTTTATAAATCGTAATGTAAGTTTGGGAAATGTTTAAAATTTCACCCCAAAATTATGAATTGAAAATAAAAGGTCATACTATAAAGAAGATTCTTGAATAAAGATGAGACAGAATGGATCCCTTACCTTGAATTTATGACTCTAAAATCTTGTAAGGGGCCTCTTGATAGCCTTGGAGAACCTTTAGGGGAATATAGAGAGGGGTGGTCATAGACAGGACATTCTCCAAGGATTTTGAGTTAAGAGAAGTGGAAACTAGGTTTGGTATATATTCTATATGAGTGGGGAATTATTTATCATTTATCTACAAAATGTTTTGGAACTCTGTATAATAAAAAAACAAAAAACCACAAACCTTCCAATAGTTCTTGCCCAATCTTTCTAAAAAATGATAGGAGTTTTTTCACATATTACTAGTCCAAGGGAGAAACATAATATAATATTAACATTGGTGATAGGTAGGTGAGTCATACTCACAAAAAAATGATTTTAAAACCATAAAATATATTATCGGTTTAGGGGGATTCAAAAAGGCTTTTTAAAATCAATCAAGTAAAAATAAAATCTCATTATTTTAAAGGGAAAACATATATTTGGTCATGGATATCCATTATTGTATTTATTAAATCACTTTTAGTTCATTATGATCTCATAATACACATCCTATATTTATGTTGTATTTAATTTTTACACAAAAATTCAATTGTTATAGAAATTTGTGAAAAAATAATGGATAGATAATTTTGAAATTATAATTCCAAAAATAATATTAATTTTATAAAATATTTTTATATATACATGAATTTTCATTTTTAAAATAATAATATACATTTATTTTGAAATATTTTCACAATAATATTTTTCAAACAATTATAAAAATTACATTGGACTTTATAAAAATAATATGATCATTAATATTTATTAAAAATTGTTTAATAATAATATTTAAATAAAATATTATTTATCTCAAAAATCAATTAATTCATCAAAATAAATTCCTTAACTGAATTTCAATGTTACAAAAAAATTAAATTTTCCTTTTATTATACCAAAATCAAAATAATTTATAAAGTAATGATAACAAGTAAATATATACATTATTATATTGAAAAATAAAATATATGTTTTCATGTTATTATCATATTCATACACTTACTTTACATATAGTATCAAACAACCTAAGGGTAAGTTGTCAGACTATGATATTTTCATGAGGCAGTTCGACAGACATGGTTTGGGTGGTGAACTCGTTGATCCGGAACTTCCCTCGTAAATGGTTTAGCTCATTCTTAAGTTATTAGATCTCCAATTGTGATTGGTCGAGGGAAAATATTAGTGATGTTGTCTCCCTCAGAAGCACTGATTAATGGGATTCATAGGGTATGATTCTACTAGTTGATGTCATCACTTCCTTTTTCTATTTCAATTGGATTTCTTAAAACCCTATATTTATAATAATCGTGTGATAATTTTTAAACAACTATATTATCAAGGGTTATCATTCATAACAGAGGTTAGAGTAAAACCAATGAATATCCTATGTTTTCTATAACCATAACACATTATTATAAATTTAATTTAAATAATAAGAGAAATTTTATTTACAAATGTTTGGGTCAATACAGATTTCACCTTTAGGTATTTTTTATTTATTTACCTTTTCAATAATAAGTTTTTCAGTAGCATCATCAGTAAAGTTATCTTCTTATTATCCATTATCATTATATACATCACAGATAGAAAATTATTTTCTCATTTTGTATTTAGAGAATAACTTATCCTTTTCCATATTACATGAAATGTATTTTTATAAATTATTATTAATGGTTCTTCTTAACATTCTATCAACATCATCACTTTCATCTTCTTCATTATGATGAAGAAATTCTCAATGAAATGTCTAATAGCTCCAATGTGAAAAAAAATTAATTTCATCATTCTTTTTTTACATTCATCTATCTATTTTTACATTTTTAAAAATCAAATACATAAATTCTTCCAAAAAAATTCTAACCACATATTCAATGTAAGACTCACTAGATTCTCTTTTGAGATCATCAATAGAGTTTTGTTTTTTGGAATCCATGATAGTAATATCCAGATAAACCTTCTACTTGTTCTTCATATAATTTTCACTTCTCATTTCAAATGTGTTGAGGGGGTATCATGATCATCCATAGATTTATTTTTATGATTTATATCTTATAAATATGAAACTTTTACATCAAATTTATTTAGAATAATTCAAAATATATTTTGAAATTTTTTTGAATGTTTTAACATCTAAACAAGACATATTATAATGATAAAAATGATAATCACCCTTATAAATATATCCATAAAAGATTCATAATCACACATATAAGGATATTATAAATTTAACCTATGGATTTTTAGATTCAACAAATTGAATTTCATAATTCATTAATAGGAGATTTTAATCTTCTCCCATATTTATTTCACCATTTTAAATACATTAACTCTAAGAAACTATCTTTCAGAGTGTAAGGAATGTATAGAATTTTTAGTTCACCCATCATTCTCCAAATTATTCTTATTGGTATCTGTTATGGGAAGTCCCTAAGTACTTGGTGGGATTCCATCTGTTGCGGCCTAAAGAATTTAATACCCAGTGAACATAATATAGGGTAACATTAATTATTTTCAAATATGATATCCCTTTCTATAAAAACCAAAATCCATATACTATTTACATAAAAAAAATAAAAATAAAATTGATTTCCTTTGAACTTCATAAAATATTCAATGAAGGGTACCTCCTCTATGATATCACTTGAATGGACCAATCTGGATCTTTTTGATCATTGAGAGTGGTATGAGTGAATTAGTATGAACTAATTTCTCATTTTATTAGGTTTTGAAACAACTATTCACCCCTATTAAAGAGTAATAACTTTTATTAAAAACAATAACATAAGAAAAATATGCTGGTAAATAAGAATTTATGAGGTTCATTACACAACAAGAGTGGATAATCCATGGCATGGTTCAAAAAAATCAATACCACATAACCCACTAGAAAAAAAACATTTATATAGTTGTAACATCAAGAGAATATCCTTAAACTACCACATCACTTTGATCAAATAATATTTCATGTGTTCTTCAAACTAATATATGTTTTAACATTATTTTTGTAACAACTTATAGAAACCTTCACCAACATTAATCTATATGTTGTCACGATTCTAAATGTAATATATTTACACTTACACTTTTTACAATATAATATTATTTAATTTATTTCTTAATATAATGAAATAAATTCTTCCTCGTACTTCTATTTAATCTTCCAGCCATTTCAATAGTACTCATCTTTCTATGATAGGTTGTCCATCTTTAAAATTATATATGCTGACTTTAAAAACTGATATAACTTTCTAATGATATGTCCATCCATTCACCTCTTCACACATTATGTTTGATTCCACATCATATAATGATTTGTATGATGTATTTTGTCTCATGCCTTTGATCAAAACTTCTCTCTCTGATAATAACTTCTTATTCAACAAAGAGATTACTTGATAAGAAAATTCTCTTCCCATACTATGTAATTTGGATTTTATATGATATATCTTTCTAAATATATTTAAAAGTAGTTCACCCTTTATATATATAAACTATGCACACATCCATACATTACATGAAACATATTTGTTGATATGTAATAAGGAGAAAAGGTGGTATTCCAATTTAATTTTCCTACTTAATAAATACTCAAAATTTTAAATCTCTTACAAAAAACAATTACCTTGGATTCTTCTCAAGGATTCTATAGTATTTTTAAATATTCGTAGAAATTCAAAAATCCAAAGGCTTTATAAAATCTTATTTTAATTTGGATAGAATCATATATCATACTTTCACAATATTTGTAACATTCAATGATCAGAAGCCCATCATCAAATTCTCAACTATTATGGAAGATTTATAATTTCCTACAAAATGAGACCACTTTTTAACAAATATTAACACGTAAAACATGGTAGAAATTATTCAATCTGTTGAGAATCCATATGAATGTTCCTATTCAATCTCTGTAGGAATATCACAAAATTCTTTCCCAGAAACATCATCTATCTTATATCTTTTATTAAAATTACTTGTTGGTTTCCTTCATATACCAAACTTTGTATGATGATCATTACACAAAATATCCATCCAATGACCTCAACCAGAAATACATTTCATTATCTCAGTGACTAATTTATGATCATTTTGAAGAGACATCATGTTCACAACTTTGTACATCTTTGTCTAATTGTCATTGTACAAAATATTAACCCAATAGACTCCATTCAATTAAACATTATCTGATTCAGACTTTTTTTATTTGGAATTCATCTGAGGAAATTACCACTACAAGAAAACAGTCCTATAACAGAGCTAGCCTTTATCAGCAATTGAAAAAAGTGATGAAAAGGGTCACCTTTAATAGTACTCTTTTTTAGTGTTGATAAATGGTATCATTTATCAGTGGTTTTGTGTAGTGTAGATAAAAGGTATTCATTACCGGCACATTATTTTTAATGTTGATAAAGGGTTCCTTTTATTTGTTCTTTATTTTTAGCACTTATAAAGGGAAGAATTTATTAGTGCATTTTTTGCACCGATAATCGTTGAGAATACATTGAAATAATTAATCAAAAAAACATAGAAAAAAATTAAATAATTTTATTAATTAAATTTATTTTGATAAAAATAAATAAATTGAATATAAATATTTAAAATTTATTAAAATTAATAAAAATTATATATTATATATGTAGATGTGTAAAATGAATAAAATCAAATAATTAAATGAAATTTAAAAAGAGTAAATTAAGAAAAAGAATAAACATTATATTTATTAAATAATTATTTATAAAAATGAATAAATTTAATATACTTGTATAATGATTATAAATATGGATAAACATCATATGTTAAATATAGATATATAAAATTTAAAAAATGTAATAATTAAACAGAAAATTTAAAAATGAATAAATTAAAAAATTATTTAAATATTTATTAATGAAATAATTATTAATGAAAATGTATAAGTATAATATATATATATATTAATTATTAATTTAATTAATAATATATATTAAATAAAAATAAATTTAAAATGAATAAATTGTAATAATTAAAAACATATTAATGTCTTATTAAATTTTAATGTGGTTTGATTTTTCAATTTAATATATATTAAACATTTGTTGCATTGATTAGTCATACAAATACGTAATTAATGAATTTTTACATACAACACACACATAAAAATATTTAACTAAATAATGAAATCTTATATAGAAACACATACACCTAATATTTATTTAATTTATTAAAATTTTAGTATATTTTAAAATTTTATTATGAAACGACACATTTAATTTTTTATGTTTTTAATCGTGTATTTAATTTCAATATTGTTACAGTTAGTTATTATTTATTCATTTTTAATATATTTTAATTTTTATTTTTTTTTCAATTTTTTTTCAATTTAATCATTCTCTAAATTTATTTATTTATATTTATTTACTATGTTTTGGTATTTTTAGTATGTATTCATATTTAATTATATATGTATATCCATATTTTTTTAATAATTAATTTTTTTTTATTAAAACTTATCCATTATTTAGATTTTTTAAAATGTTGTCATTTTTAACTATTCAATTTCAATAAATTTTCAAATGCAAGAATTTAAGATTATATATTCATTAATAATATCAAAAATATATTTGTAAATAATCATTTAAAAATAACTATATTTATA
Source organism: Viscum album (assembly GCA_963277665.1). NCBI lineage: Eukaryota > Viridiplantae > Streptophyta > Magnoliopsida > Santalales > Viscaceae > Viscum > Viscum album. Next base: position 913,976,988 of record OY728148.1, read on the forward strand.
AAGGTATAATTACTATATTTATAAATTTAATAATTCAAAATAATTATAAATAAATAAAAAATATTTTTTAAGAAATATTTTATTTAATTATAAGTAAATAATTATATATGTATATAATAATAATAATAATAATAATAATAAATTTGTAATAAATTTTATAAAATAATGAGTTTACTATATTTATATTTATAATATATAAATACAAGGTGGGTTTGAAGCTTTAGTTTATTCAGGGATATAGGCTACATTGCAAAGAAAACCAGGCAACATACTATACAACGATGTACTCGATGAGATTCGAACTTGAGACCTCGCCGAGACCCACAGGGGTAGTTACCATTAATCTGCACATTGTGGGCTATATATATATATGTAAATAAATGAATATTTTTTTAAGTATAATTCCTATATTTATAAAAAAATTATTATATATTTAAATAATTATAAAACTATAATAAATATATTTAGAAAATGGATACAATTATATATATATATATATATATTTATTAAATATATATATATATATTTAATTATGTAAATATATATAATGATTTAAATATATTTATAATTATAATATTATAATAAATATATTTACAAAAAAGTTACTATATTTATATTTATATAAATTTACTAAATATATATATATTTAGATAAATATATATAATAATATAAATATAAATATATATTTATATATAAATAACTATATATACATAATTATAAATAAATAGTCATAAAAAATAATTATATTTATATTTATAAATGTATATTAGTTATATTTATAAATTATATATTTATAATTATAATTAATAACATATATTTTTTTAAAAGTATTTATTTAATTATGAAAAAAATTATATTTTCAAATAATTATAAAATTATAATAAACAAATATATAATTATTGATATTTTTTTTAAAAAAAAATTTGTAATTATATTTTGAAATACTTTAACTGTGATAAAGATTTAGCACTGATAAAGACACCTTTTATCAGAAAATTTTTACCACTCATAAATATCAAGCTTTATAGGTGATAAAAAAGCACTATTAAAAGGGATCTTTATCATCCCTAAAACATTTGCACTGATAAAGATATATTTTATCAGTTATTTTTTCATTGATAATTATTGGTCATTATGCATGCTAAAAAAGTCCGATAATTATGTCTTTTATCGGCGCTTATGAATTTAACACTTATAAATGGGGTCTATATCAACCCTTTTTTGAAAATGCTGATAAAAGTGTCCTCAATCTATTTAAAAGAACACTAACCCCTACCCATTTAGTCATAATTCTCAATATCTAATGGAACTCCCCTACTTCCGGTGCTATCCCTATATAATCTCTCAAACGAATCAAGGATAGAATCCAAGGTATGTTATTTTATCCTTTTCCACTCTTATTGTTTGGTTTTTTGTGTTATCTGGTTTGTGTTTTTACACTATTTTTAACCCTGAAGGACCTTGAATTTTATTTACCCCTTTACCAATTAGCTATACCTACACAATTACACCCCAAATCTATAAACTCATTCTAGATTCATATGAGACCTCTACGAACTACATCTCTATCATTTATTACAACATATTCTGATTTTCATGATGTTTCCATTAAATTATTTCTTATTACTTTTTAGATTGTTATTGTTTTCATTTGTTTGAATCATAATTCCATGGTATTTCAGGCACATAAAGATGAAAAAAGTTTAAAATAATAAGAAGAATATTGAATATATGTCTATATGTTGAGCTAAAACACTTCATAAAATTTCATAAAATAATATGAATAGATTTTCACTTTATTAATATTCAATGATTAGTATTGCATTGGTGATTTAGTATAATGAAATAATGAAGTTTGTTCCTATTTCATATAATTATATAATTTTATAGAGGTTCCTTTATTTTTTTGATTTGATTATTTTTTGTTTTTTATACGCAATTTGAATATAAATCCGACTATAATCTCATAAGACAAATATATAATTTATTAATCAGTTGATGATATATTTTATTGAAGAATTATTAATAGTTTTATGTCAATATTTTGTGAAATATTATAAAATTTAGTGATTCTTAACACTACTATATTATAATTATGATTTAGGTAATTTTTACATTAAATGAATTGATAAATTCAAGCCGGTTAAATGAAATAGTGTTTGTTGGGATTCCATTGTGATTTGTGGTATGTTGTAATGGGAGGTGGAATATATTTTTTATTTAGGTCATACAACCTTTATAATGTTAGTAATCATGATTTATTGTTTGATATTGTTATTTGGTAATGATTATGGATTAAGAATTCATAAAATTTTTAATACTTCAATACTTCAGTACAACTATCATTCACTACCTATATTTAATCATTTCTTAGATTATTGATTTCTATACATCTCTTGATGATGGATTGCACTGCCTCTTTTAAACTAGCCTTCCTCCAATCATTTTTGTTCCAATGATCCTTCATAACATACCTCCCATTTGGATTGTATTCATTTATCTCCATCAAAGATGCTTCCATGAAATTGAATACTACATCTCCCAACCCATTCACCAACTATTTTTCCTTTCATCCACCTTATTGACTACTTCTTGACCACAAAAAAAATGAAACCTAAAAATTAATCAAATCAAAAGGAATGAAATTTTTTGTTTTTTGATATTCATTTTTTTATGTGACTCACTCGGTTAGTTTTGTCAACTTTTCATAAAAAATAACTTTTAATTTTGGTGTAGTCACACTGGATTATATTATAACTCCATAGTTAGGACTTTTTGTATGAGAATACTACTATAATGATTGACCCCCAAAACATACTTTTCCTTCATATTTTTTGTTAATAAAACATCCCCAATGTACAATTTGATTCTATTCCCCTTAACCTTGATAAATTTAAAAGGTTTCCATTTTGAATCCCAAATATATTCCACTAATAATGTGAAAATCTATCCAGACCTAAATTTGAATTTATATTTACTAAAATTTAAATTTTTATAGAAAAAGAGAACTAAATACATTTTCATCGTCTTTATTTTTCTCTAATGATTCCAATTAAAGTGAATATGGTTTCTAGAAAGGCTAATAGAAGCTGGAATATAGGCTATGTTTGGGGAGAAAAATTATTGATTTAGAAAAATGAATGGATGCTTGAATATCTAATTTCATTGATTAAGGCGATCATTATTTATTTCATTTTTTTTGAATTTTTATTCCTATATTTTTGAAATGTAATATTTTATAATCCAAAGTTAAAATTTCATTTAGATTATTTTGGAATATGAGTAGGTTTATAGTATACATGGGATAAAAAAAATTTACAATATAATAAGTGCTATGTTTTATGTGATGTATAGTTGTGTTATGTTAGAATGTGAGTTACTATAGACATTTTGGTGATTCAATGAGCACTAGTGTGAGGGTGATGAAATTTTGTTGTTGTTGTTTTTTCATCTTCATGGTTTTTCAGAAGTTAGGTTTGTCTAGTATAACATGGAATCTATTGTATGGTTCATTCCTAAGGGAACCAATTAGTGAAATAATTTGAATTTCAAAGATAAACCATGGTATAAACATATGGTATGATTATTATTACTAACTTGTATGAAATGAGGTCAAAACATTTGATTATCAGGACTTCCTAGATAGTATAAAATTATAACACCCCATGATTTCATTTTCTATATCCACTTAAATTAATTAAATTATTTTCATAGCTTATATTGCACAAAAAATTATTTCATATAGTACAATTCATATAAAATAACAAATATAACATAAAAAACATTATAAATGAATAATTAATGAAATAGGTGGATTTTTTTGAAATTAATGAACATATAAAAATGTAATAATAACATGTCCTTTGGTATAGTAATGAAACCCTTAGGAATAGTAATTCATCCAATAGAATAGTAACATCACATATGATTGTATAAATAAAACTTTAGAATCTTATTAATGGTAATATGATATAATTATATCATTGTACACGTGAATAAATGTTTTTGAAATTATTAATTAATTGTGGATATTTTTATAAACATTAATCTTTATTTTCGATTTTATAATTAATATAATGATTTAAAAGAAAAATTTAATTCATAAAATCTATTCATAAATTAATATTTTTTTGTATTATGATTATAAAATAATTTTATGTGACCTAAATTAATTTTTCAAAGTGTTATAAAATTAGTTATACTTTTGATATTTGTATTTTTTGAGTAAATGATGATTTTATTTAAAAATTTAATTGATCATATTAAAAAAATTATATAATGGAGTTAATTTTTTAATTTTACACAGTCAAAAAAAATTTAGGATGAATTTTTGGTATTTTTCAAAAATAGACAAAAAAAATTGGAAAGTGAAATGTTCTAATTTACGGTATAAGCTAAATAAATGAATCATTTAGTCATAGATGAGGTATGGAAGATGTAAGAACCATTTTTCAAACTATAATAAACTATTTACTATATTTATCGACAATAATCATCACTAGTTTTTTCCTTCATCCAAAATAATAAAATAATGTATAAAATATTACAAAAACAGACTTATCTTCCATTATAAATACCCACACCACCTCTTCTCATTACACCACCATAGAATTGAATATTTATTATATTCATACAATTTCAACTAAAAAACCTATCCCCCACATTCTAGTCTTAATTTTAGAAATAAAATACCATTTACAATTCCCTTAAGGAGCTTCTAAAGAAGAAGAATTCAAGTGGTAAATCTTTTTTTTCTCTTTCAATTTCATTTTATTTAATTTATTCTTATTATGTCCCAGAATATTCTGTCAAAAAATGAATGAAAACATAAAAATATTATATATAATGTAATTTTATTGTGATAATGTAATATTAATCATCAAACCCCTTCTCCTCAACCTTTTATTCAAAAAAGTAAAATATTTTCTGTTAGGTGATGATTTATGACATTCATGGACAACAAGTTTTCATTTTTCAATTATGCCATCAATGATGGTCATAAAATAATGATTATGGATAAAATATATTATAATATAAGTTTCATATATTTTTTAATGTGTTATAACTAGCCTCTATGAATAATATTAATTAATAAAACAAAACGAGTTCATGGTGATAAAAAACACCAACATAATATTGATTATCAGTAATGTTTTTTCTAATGATTTATCTCCTTACAAAATAACTTAATGAAATATATAACAATTTAATATTCTAGAAGTTAAATAGTAATATATATTTTCAATTCTGTATAACTACTCTAATTTTACATGATTTTTCTAGACATGTATACAATTAAACTGATCCTGAAAACCAAGGAAATGAACTCTCTCAAACTATAAAATCATATCTTAATACTCATCAAAAAGTGAATAAATGAAATTAATAAAATTATAAAAAATAAAATACATATATAAATGGTTCTGAATTAATTTATTAATGAATATAATGTGATTATACATAACATTAAGATCAAGTGCAGAACACATTCAGATAAATGGTAAGGGACTTCATCTCAATTTCCATTTCATTGAGATATACTTGGTATTATGCACCTAATCATTTTTATTGTAGTGTATCTACTACACCATTGAGATCATATTTTATTTTATATTATATTTATATTAAATATCCATATTTTTATATCATGGAAATGATTATTATCTTAACTATATATCCCCTTTACATACGTGTTTATTTTGACTGTTGTTTTAACTAGGGAAATATTGATTAATTTGTATCCTCTAATAAATATTAATATTGAAAAGTATTGTTGTTATTGAATTAAATCTTTTAATGAATAATTATTTTGAGAATAATTGATAGGAGGGCCCATTATATCCCCTCGATGCATCACCGGGTCTCATGGGACAGAATAGTGGGAAAAAAACCCATCATGTTTGTTTCCAAGAAGAATCAGATCGGTTTATACCCATACACTAAAACTATATTGATGGTATGATGGTTAATGTTCTAGATATGATGCTTCCAATAATTAATTATTTTTCCTCATTCTTATTTCAGTTATCATCATCCAGATTATTTTCAGTATGAAAAAAATCCAAGGTTGCATTTTCATTCTCAGTATAATAATGGAATGTGTTTCTCAGTTATTCACCATGACGTATTGATTATGCCTAATTTATTATGATTCAATTATTATTGATTCTTTCTTCCACTATTTGTAACCCTTAATGAGCATTTTATTTCACCCTTTCTTTTTATTTGCTTGCCCCAGTTAAGAAGAATAAATCATTGAATAAGTGACAAGAAGTAGTTTATTTTTCATTTATTATATACAATGTTTAATTACAAATTTAATAAAGCAACCATGTATATATCATGTTACTTCATGAATAATATACTGGTCAATCCATGGTGATGTGATCTCTTGTATATATTCTATTTTAATAAAATTCACCACCGAATCTAGGCTACTGGGGTTGAGGTTTTCATAGATGGTATTGGATTAAGTTTAGTAGAAACCATGGAAACTGGATTTATAAAATAAATATTAGGGAACATAACCTTAAGATATAATTTTATGATAATAATAGAATAAAATCATATAATTTTGGTTATTTATAAATTATGTGGGTCATCGTATCAATACATCACTGTCTGTATACCAAAAGTGGATGTGGTTCAAACATAGATGTACCTAGTTGTAAAAACTCAGACAAGGTGTCTCGAGATTAACTCAAGGTAACCTGGTATAAAAAACATACCTTATTAAACACCTGGTTTGACACTCTTGGGGGATATTCTTATGATAATTCACATTTTCATGAAAAACCATTATCAAGGATTTAATAATAAATATGTCCCCAAGGAAACCATGTTTATGACTATAACATTATCCATGCATTAATTTTTAGTTTTTGTTACATGTTTTTCATGATTGAAATTATTCATCACGATTAATATCCCAATTTAGTGTATTCCTTTTTTTAGAAATAGAGTCTAATGAATGGAATGGAATCAATACCTGTGGTCATTGTAGGGATTTTCCCCCTGATTAAGTTAACACAGTTACTGTTGGAGCTGATTAGATCATGACCATATTAGGAAAACATACTTATGTTATGAAAAATAACTAAACTATGCATATATTGGATCTCTTAATGTGGTAGAATCCCCCATATTTTAGTGGGACTAATAATCCAGTGGTATAAGAGAAATTGATTAAATCCCTTGAAAATATATTTCTAGCATTGAGATGTAATTAAAACAAAAATGTGGTATTAATAGTATATTGTATCAAGGGAGGTGTTGATCTATGGTGGTCATTGATCAAAAACATTAAGGAGGAAGATGAAATATAATACATGTAATGGATAAATTTAAAAGAAACATTCCTTGGAAAATATTTCCCTCCTGAGTAATGAACAGAAATATAGAGAAAATTCATTATCATAATGAAAATAGGAAAAGATAGTGTTGTATAATATGATTCTACCTTCACAAGACTATCAATGTATTCTATATATTACATATATTATTCATATGAAAAGTGTGATAATTTCTTTTAAGGACATAAACCAAGTCTTCATTATGAACTGGGTTTGCAAACATTTTCATCTTATTATGAAATAAGTTCCATCAAAACAGAGAAGGAATTATCTAAATCATATTTGTTAATATGAAATCATGATAAAAATTGGTCTTCTTAATAACTATTGAAAGGTTCAACAATAAAGAAAGAATAAGGGAGTGAAGCAATATCAATTAAGTGAAAATTGTGGAAAGAATCATCATAGGAAGTTCGTTGAAGGCATGGGAGTTTTATATTAGTATAGAGAAAATGTACATATAGATAATGACTGTAATTGGAAGAAAAAAATAAATGATGATTACTGCTTCAACTATAATTAAATGGGTCATTATTCAAATAAATTTCCCAAGCATTAGAGGGAATCTTCCATAGATGAGGCCACGGGGAGATGTCCAATCTTATGTGATCACTACAACTAAATTAGAAGTACCCAATGATGTTGTGGAAGGAACATTATTAATGTAATTAAATTTAACCAATGCATTATTTAATTCTGAATCATCAAATTCTTTTATATCTACTTGATTTTCTGAGAAAATTATAAATTTAACTTTTAATATAATAAGGGAATTTTCAGTAAAAACTTCTAAGGGAATCCTCCTTACAACTAAAATGTGTCATTCAATCCCCTTTATAACACATATACATGCATTAGTTATTGACCTTATCATCATACCCATGGTTGAATATGATTTAATCATCAGTGTGCCTTGGATTTACAAATATGATGTGATAATACATTGTAATAAGAAAGATATTATTATATTTGAAGAAAATATAGAATCCCATATCATTAGAGAAGAAACATCACCATCCAATTATTATCAAGATCCACCAGTAGTAGCTCTACTGAATTTAATTCTTAGGTAGGAAAAGAAAACAAACTCTTATGATAAGGAAAGTAATATTCGAATTGATGATGTATTAATTGTGTGAAAACACAATGATGTATTTCCTATAAAATTACCTAGGAACCCCCTAGAGAATTAAATTGAATTTACCATTGATCTAATACCTGATGAAAAACCAATATAAAATAACTTTTTTATAATGTCAACTATTTAATAAGTTAATCTAAAGAATAAACTACAATATTTTAGTAATAAGGTATTTATTCACCCTAGTGTTTCTCAACAGAGAGACACAATTATTTTTTCTAAGAATAATGATGTATACATGAGGATATGAATTTACTATAGAGAAATAAATTCTATTACAATAAAAACAAGTATCCTCTTCCTTCAATTGATAATTTATTTGATCAGTTCCATGAAGGTCAATATTTTTCAAAGATTGAACTTCTTTCTAAATGTAATAAATTTTATGTGAGGAAGAAATATATTCCTAAAACAACATTACAAACAAGTTATGGACATTATGAGGTTAGAGTAATTCCATTTATATTAACTAATGTACATTCTATATTTATTGATCTAATGAAAGGAGTTTTTATGGAATGTCTTGATAATTGTTTCTGGAATTTATTGATGATATCTTGGTGTACTCCAAAAGTTATACGGAGTATTAGAACCACTTGTAGATTATTATGAAGACACTTTGATGAAAAGGGTTATATGAGAATTTTAGCAAGTGTGAATTCAGGCTTCAAACCATTTCTTTTATTGGCTATATTTTCTCCAATGATGAAATCATAGTTGATCCTATGAAAAATAGGTAGTCCAAGAATGGAATATGACTACAAACATTACTGAGGTACATAGTTTTATTGGTTTTGAAAGTTGCTATCAGTGTTTCATTCATAATTTTTCATGATTAACTAACCCACTAACCAAGATCATATGTAATGTGGTTATATTTTTATGGGTAAAAGAAATTACAAAATGTTTTGAATAACTGATGAGAATATTATTCAATGCTCAAATTTTGACACATCCATCAGGAAATTATAGGGTTGTGATGTACATTGATGCATAAAAGAATGTATTGGATTGTGTCCATATTAAAAAATGGTATATTTATTTTTTATGCATCAAGGAAGTTGAATAATCATGAATAAAATTTTCCAACTCAAGATCTAGAGTTATCAATTGTACTCTTTTCTCTGAAGATATAGTGACACTATATCTATGGTGAAATATGTGAGATATATACAGATAAAGAGAGAATTAATTACATATTTACATAGATATAAATCAACATGAGGAAAAGGAAATGGCTTGAATTACTCAATGATTATGATTTTTCAATACAGTACCATCCGAAAAAAGAAAATAAGGAAACAATTGCATTACGCATGAATCATCATGTAATTATTAACCAAATGAGGATTGAGAAAGATCCCATATTCATGTATTTATTAAATATAGATATGGGAATTATTGAGTAAGGGGAAGCATCATTCATTTTTAAAATTATTGTTAAAAATTATTTATTATATAAGATAAAAACCCTCAATCTGATGGAGAGAATTTTCAAAATTAAAATTAAACTGTTAAGGATGGGATATTGGAAAACATTGTGTATGAGGATGAATTTATGAACTTTAGATAGTGGTTATGTGTTACATCAATACCATATCTAAAAAAGGAACCATTATATTATGCTCATAGCTAAAATTTCTCTATATTCCTTGTTAGTACAAAGATGTATAGATATTTGAAAGAACATTTTTGTTGGGATAACATGAAGTAGGAAATTATTGACTATGTTTCAAGGTGTCTTGTTTTTCCAAAATTAATGTCCTATATAAAAAAACCTAGAGGATTCATGCAATATCCCCCTATTCCAATGTGTAAGTTGGACAGAATTATGATGGAATTCGTTACAAGACTATCAATGACACCTTGAAGTAATGATGCAATATGGGCTATTGTTGATCATCCTACAAAATCTGCAAACATTCTTGATATAAGAGGAGATTTACCTGTTGAGAGAATAGAAAGACTCTATATTAATTTATTTTTAATACTTTATGATGCATATCTATAGATTGTTTCTAACCAAGATCTTTATTTTACCACAAATTTATGGAATGGTCTTTAGAAGTCTCTAGATACTAAGCATTATTTGAGTATTGCTTATCCTCCATAAAAAGATCAATTGTCTAAATGGGTTATTCAATTGATGGAAGACATTTTGATATCTTTATCAATTAACAATGATGGAATGGGGTATTAGTCTTTACATTTGGTATATTTTTTCTACAATAATGGTTTCCATTATAGTATTTAAGTGGCACTATATAAAGCATTATTTGGAAACTGATTTCATACTTTGGAATGAAGTTGATGAGAGGAAACTTATAGGCCCTGAACATATTAATGAGACAATGACAAAGGTAAATACAATTCAGGATCATATCAATGTGTCTCAAAGTAGGAAAAAGAGTTATGATGAAAATTAGAGAAAGGATTTGAAATTTGATGTGCGAGATCATGTCATTCTAAAGTATCTGTATGGTAGGGAGTATTAAGGTTTTGTATGAAAGGGGAACTGAGACCTGGATATATTGGACCATTTGAAATTATAGAAAAAATTTGATTTTTAGATTAATAATTAGAAATTCAACCCAGTATCTCTACAATTCATTATGTGTTCCACATATCATCATTAAGGAAGTACATGCCAGACCCAGTGCATGTACTCAAATATGAATAAATAGAACTAGAACATGTTTTGTCATACTGTGAAGATCCTTTTGATATTCTTGACATGAGATAGAAAGTATTAAAAAACAAGATTAATCAACTAGTAACGGTTATTTAGAAAAACACTAATTTCGAAGAAACAATGTTGAATGTTATAATCAAGAACCACCCTTTTTATTTATAAGGAAGTTTTTATAAAACTACTCAGGATGAAATTTACGAAGGTTGGAAGGATATAACACCCCGATATTTTACAATATGTATCCTATTGAATAAATAAAATTCATTTGATATCATAAATTGAATAAAAAAATTATTTCCTATAGTATAAATAATATGACAGAACATAGACAATAGAAAAAAAATTTATAAATGAAGAATTATTGAAATAAGAGGATTTTCTAGAAATTAAGGATCATATATCAATGAAATTGTAACTTAACCTATGGGATCAAAATGTGACCCTTAGGAATAGTCATCCGACCAATAGAATAGTAACATCACATATGAATGTATAAATAATATTTAGGCATCTTATAATTTGTAATATGATATAATTATATCATAGTACAAGTAAATAAATGTTTGAGAAATTATTAATTTATTGTTGATATTTTTTATAAACATAAATGTTTAATTTAAATTTTACAATTAATATAATTATATAAAAGAAAATTTATTTTTATGAAACCCATTCATAAAATAATATTTTTTTTCTTATGATTATAAGATAATTTTATGCGACCTTAATCAATTTTTCAAAGTGTTATAAAATCAGTTATAATTTTAAAATGGGTATTTCTTGAGTAAATGATGATTTTAATTAAAAATTATAATACTCATATATATGATATAATTTTATTAAAATGGATTAAATTTTTCAATTATGCATCTTAAAAATGGTTATGATGAACTTTTATTATTATTATAAAATAGTTGAATTTTTGGTGAATTGTGAAATACGATAATTTATAGTATAAGATTAATAAATGAATTATTGAATCATAGACTATGTATTAATGATGAAATCACCATTGGTTAGTACTATAATGTAGTATTTAATATATTAATTCACAATAATTATCACTATTACTTGTCTTGAACAAAAATAATAAAATAATGAATAAAATATTCAAAAAACACCCCTCTCCTCCACCATAAATACCAACTTATCTACTTACACCATAAAACACTTAAATCATACTTATAATATTCCCATTTAATATGCCAAACCTATCACCCAAGTTATGGTATTTATGGTCTAACCAAAAGATAATTTCCAATTATTTTAAGGAGGTTCTCATGAAGAAGAATTCAAGAGGTAAATTCTTTTTTGTTCTATTTCAATTTCATTGAATTTATTTTCTTCTTATTTTATAATTAATTCTTCCATAAAAACATGAATAATAAATCCATTATCTTATTATATTGTAATTTTATTATGATAATAGAATATTTATCATCTAACCACTTCTCCTCGACTTTTTATTCTAAAAATGAATACATCATTCGTGAGGTGTAGATTTATCGCCTTCATGGACAACATGTTTTTGTTTTCCAATTCTTGAATAATGGATGATAATAAAAACATATTTAGGGTATAAAAATATTATAATATATGTTTCATATATTTTTTAAATTTCTAGAACCATTATATATGAATAATATTAATTAATAAATCCATTCTAGTTCATGATGATAAAAAACCTCAAAATAATCCTAATTTTTACTAAAGTTTTGTCTAATGATTCATCCTCATACCATATAACCAAATGATATATATAAAAATGTAATATTGTATAAGCTCAGTATTAATAAGTATGAATTCTATACAACTATTATCATTTTACTTGATTTTTCCATACATGTATACTAGTAAACCGATCATGAAAACAAAGGAAAAAACACTCCTAAATGATAAAATTGTATCATATAACACATCCAAATGGGAATAAATAAACTTAATAAAATTATAATAATTAAAATTAATCTAGAAATATTTTTTAATTTGAGAATTAATGGATTTAATCGGATTATCCAGGACATTAAGATCAAGTGGAGAACACATTTCGACAAAAGGTAATGGACTGCGTCTCATTTTTCATTACACTCAGACTATCTTAGTATTGTGCACCCCATCATTTTTAAGTGGTGTATCTACTTCCCCTTTGAGATCATATATCATTTTATATTATATTTATATTAAATAAAAATACTCTTGTATGATATATAATATTATTTTCTTAGCTGTATACCCCTTTTACATACATGGTTTATTTTGAATATTGTTTTAACTAGGTAAATATTGATGAATTTGTATCCTCTGTTAAATATAGATAATGATAAGGCCTATTTTTCATGAATTAAATATATGTATGAATAATTATTTGTACTTGAAGTGATGGGAGGGGATTTTTATAGTCACTTGATTCATCAATGGGTCTCATCAGACAAAACAGTTGTCGACAAACCCTTCATGTTGGTTTCCAAGAAGAATCAGGCGGGTTTCAACCCATACAGTGAAACTGTCTTGATGGAATGATGGTTCATGTTCCAGATACATGGTGTCTAGTAATTAATTATTTTTCTTCATTCATATTTTAGTAATCATTATCCTGAGTATTTTCACTATTAAAAAAATCTACGGATGCATTTTCATTCTCAGTATATTGATGGCATGTTTATTTCAATTATTACCCATTCATTATTGAATATGCCTACTTTATTTTCATAAACTTATTATTGATTTATTATTCCACTATATTTAACTATTACTGATCATTTTATCTCACCCTTTATTTTTTTTCCTTCCCCCAGTTGTTAAGAAGAAATAGTCGAATAATTGACAAGAAGCAGCTTATTTGTCATTTTTATGTAATATGTTTAATTACAAATGTAATAATAGAATCATGTATGTATCTATTTTATTTCAAGAAAAACAAATTCATTGATCCTTTTCCATGTCATCTTTTGTATTTATTCCATTTTTATAAAAAAAAGTCACAGACTCTATGATACACGGATTGATATTATTACAAAAATGACTTGACTTAAATTTGTATTTTGAGTGTTACTACTTTGAACACATACACAAATATATGGGTTACATATTTTAGTTTCCCTGTTATAATTTACATGTTTATTTTCATACTCACACCCTACACATGATCCTTAGTGGATAAAGAGCTCTAATATATGATATTTTCAAGCATGAATGATTAGGTGTATCAGTTTTCAATGGATACATGAGGTACTTTTTCATAATACGTCTAACCAAATAGTGGTATAATGTGTTTTTTAATGTTAATAACACTTCATATTTTTTATAGGTGAATATATTAAAACTATATAAATTTAAGGTCGTGTGAATAATTATTTGGATTAATTAATATCTATAACATATCTATGAAAAAACATACATTAGATAATAAAGAAACTGAGATAAAAAAAGTTGAGTTACTCAAAGAATTTAATAAAAAGCATCATAATATATACTCATTTTGATTCCTATAATGAAAAATTATAACAATAAAATATAATCATATAAAAAATATTTTTAATTTTTTCATTACTTATATGTTTTTTTAAGTAGCATAGGATTCTAATCGCACTCAATCTCGATACCCTAAATATTTATTTTTTTGGATCCAATGCATGGATATACAACCAACCCACCACAAATAATGTTTATTTTAAATATTTAATACACTAAAATCAATAGTTTTTAGTTAAACTTTGAATTATATGTTTTAGACTATATTTTAACATGAATTTTATTATGATAGTTTCATTGAAAAATATATGCTAAATCCTGGAATTATGTTAGCTTGTGAAGAGATAAATCCTATGGATTACTACAAATGGAAATAAATTTTGGTTTATATAGAAATAATTAACTATCAAAAAATTTCAAAAAAAATTATCTTATTTTGGTTGATATTTCTGTAGTGTGTGAAGTACGATAATGGAATCGATTGGGGATATTATGTTTGAAACCCAAGAAGTAATTTTTGAAGGTAATTACATTATCATTAAATATATTTCATTATAATTTTTTTATATTTTTTTAGTACTTTAATGATTGCAGGAAACCATTATACACAAAATAATAAATAATTTTTTTTAGAGATGAGTGGGTAGTGTAATTCTTGTCAGAATGTATTCTGACAAAATCTTTAGGTGAGTGTATACTATGTTTGTGGTCTAGTATGATTTATGACCATAGATATATATATGGGGTGTGATAAAATTTGTTCAATAATACTTATATATAATATTTGAATTTTTTCTCAAGGAGATGTATAATAGAGGAAATAAATTTTTTTAGAAGCATTGAATTGCAAACAATAAAATTGTGGGGAAATTGTGGAGGTAGAGGAAGAGGAAAAAGTAGAGTCAGAGAATAAGGTGGAGGAGGAGGTAGAGGCATTGACCAAGGTGGAGACAAATATGTAGTAGGAGATGAAGATGTGGATTACAAACAATAAAAGTTTTGAGAAGTGGAGTAGAATGAGAATCATACCATGAATGAGTTTGGAAATTTTTTTTAGAAATGTTCTCACAATATATGTCACTTAAGATTAGAGACATTGTGCAAGTTTTTCATGTTTATTAGTGAAAAATATATTTTTCACCGCATTTTTAAGTCATTTGATACATTAATTTACGAAGAGGATTTTTTTTGAAACAAAAAAAATACCCCTTATTTATTTAAACTAATTATCATAGGTACAATTTCACATTGGTGGGTTGTGAAATTTTTTAGGATATTTGTTCATCAATTAAATTAATGATATAGTGTCACAAATTGTTGTGAGATTTATAAATGTATCATTTATTATGAATGCCCACATTCATTATGTAAAATGATCCATGTTTACATGATCAATAAAAAAAAAATCACATCATTATAGATAAAAAATATATGATAATAGGGATATTCCCGTTTAGGATAATTATTCATAATTGATTTATGATGTTTCGAAACTATTCTCACATCAAACCCACACATGATGTGACCTAAAAGACTCAAAGTCCATGTTTCTATTTAAAATTACATTTTAGTGAAAACACAATTTGTTCACTCCAAACTAAGGAAACACAATTGGAATTTATTGACACTTTTGAAAAACATTGCATATGTATATTAAGGAATTTAAGAATCAGCCTCACCTAAATTCGACGCAAGGTTTGACTAGTATGACTCCAAGTGAGTGTTTTTATTCAAAATTGACTTTAATTATTGTAAAAAATAATACAGACATTCTAAAAAAACACATTTGGATTATTTCATTACATTATGAAAACGATCTATAAGTCATTTTTATGTGTATAAATCAGTCACACATCAATCTAATACATGTTGTTCCTGATATGGCTCAAAGTGTCAGTTATCAGTTTAAAATTGATATTTTAATAAAAAAATGTATCAGTCACTGAAAACAAAGAAAAAATTATAATATTTAATTAATAATTAAGTATAATTATTCTTAATTAATTTTTTACATATAGGAATCAGTCTCACATCAAACCCATACATGATGCGACCTATATGGCTCAAATTTCATTTTTTTACATTAAAAGGACATTTTAGTTAAAAACAAACCTAGTATAATCAAAACCAAGGAAATGAATTATTATTTTTTTGGATACTTCATGAAAATTATCCATAAGTAATTTGGTACATATAGGAATATGTCTCACTTCAATATGATTCACGGTGTGACCGGTATGCCTCCAAGTGTATCTTTTTATTCAAAATTGATATTAATAATATTAAAAAAATACAACCAATATACTCAAAACTGAGAAAACACATTAGAATTATTTCATAAATTTAGGATAATGATATATATGTCATTTATTTGTGTATGAATCATCCTTAACTCAATCAGATACCCAATGTTCCTGGTATCACTCAAATTGTTTTTTATTAGTTTAAAATTGACATTTTAATACAATAAACTTTCACTCACTAAAAAAATATAACAAATGATAATATTTTATTGATAAATTTTGAAAAACAATTAATAATTCATTTGGTATGTATAGGAATCAATCTCACATCAAACCCACACATGATGAAACATTTATGACACAAAGTTCATGTAAGAGTTCAAAATGACATTTTAGTAAAACAAAAAAGTGGAATAATCAAAACCACAGAAAAACATTAATATTATATTTATATTTTAGTAAAATTCTCTGTAAGTAATTTGGGATGTGTATGAATTATACCCACCTCAATCACACACATGGTGTGATAGGTATGACTCCATGTGCATTTTTTATTCAAAATTGACATTAATTTTACTGAAAAATACAACTAGTTAATTCAAAACCAAGAAAACACATTCATATTATTTTTATAATTTAGAGAAATGATCAATAAGCCATTTTTGACATGTTGGATTAATTATCACTTAAAACACGTAGAATATGTTCTCAGTATGACTCAGTGAGTCTCATATCAATTTAAAAATTAAATTTTAATACAAAAAAGTTTCCCTCATTAAAGAAAAGGGAAAACTGCTCATTTTTTCTTGATAATTTAGGAAAAAAATTAATAATTCATTATTTTATGTGTAGGAATTATTCTAACATCAAACCCACCCACGATGTGACTTGTATGACTCAAATTTCTTGTTTCCAGTTAAAAATGAAACACATTCGGATTTATTTCATACATTAAGAAATAAATCGATATTTCATTTGGGATTTGTAGGACACACTAAAATCAAATGTACGGTGTGACTGATATGACTCAAAGTGAATATTTTTATTAAAAATTAAAATTAATTTTACTAAAAAACAATCGACATAATCAAAACTAATAAAACCAAATTTTATTATTTGGAAATTTAGTAAAATGATCCATAAGTCATTTTTGATGTTTAGGATCATGCCTCACCTCAATCTAATACATGATGTGACTTTTATGACTCAAAGTATATATTATTAGTTTAAAATCAATATTTTAATAAAAAAAAGTGTCACTCACTAAAACTAAGAAAATGTTCTCAAATATTATTTATATTCTAGTAAATTTATTCATAATTCATTTTTGATGCATAAAAAAAAATTTCATGTTAAACCCCCACATGATGTGACCTATGTGACTCCAAGTGCATGGTTCTAGTTTAAAATAATAATTTTGTAAAAATCAAAAGTTTTGTACTCAAAAGTGAATAAAATCATTCATGTTGTTATTATACATTATGAAAATCATTAATAAGTAATTTGGGACATGTATGAATCAGTCGTACCTCAATCTGATGTACTACGTGATTGGTATGACTCCATTTACATCTTTTTATTCAAAATTGACATTAATTTTAGTAAAAAAGACAACTGATATACTGAAAATTGATTGAAGGAATTCATATTGTTTCATAACCATCGGAAAATGATCTATATAACATTTTTATGGTTGGAATTTTCCGCACCTCAACCCAACACATTATGTTCATGAAATGACTCAAAGTGTCTGTTATCAATATAAAATCAATATTTTAAAACAAGAAAGAATCACCCACTAAAAAATGAGAAAAAAAACATTAATTTAATTGATAATTTAGGAAAATAATTCATAATTCATATGTTACATGTTGGAATAAGTCTCACATAAAACCCACACATGATGCAAAATGTATGACTCAATGTGCATGTTTCCAGTTTAAAATGTCATTATAGTAAAAAACACAATTCGCTTACTCAAAACCATGGAAACACATTAGTATTGTTTATATACTTTATAAAAATGATAAATAATTCATTTTTGACATGTAGAAATCATCCTCACCACAATCCAATGCATAGTGTGACCGATATGACTCAAAATGTTCCTTTTTATTCAAAATTGACATTAATTTTAGTAAAAAAGAAAGTTGAACTACTCAAAACCAGGAAAACAAAAATTCTGATTTTTTTATACTTTATGAAAATGATCCATAAGTATTTTCTTACATGAAGTAATCTTATTCTCCTCAATATGATACAAAATGTTCCCAATATGCCTCAAAGTGTTCTTTGTTAGTTTGAAATTGACATTTTAATTTAAAAAATTGTCACTCACTGAAAACTAAAAAAACATGCTTAGATTGTCCTGATAATTTAGGAAAAGTATTTAAAATTAATTTTTGATTTTTATGAATTAGTCACTCATAAATTCCACACATTATGGGACCTGTATTACTCATAGTTTGTGTTTCCAATTTAAAATTACTTTTTAGTAAAAAAACATCAGTGGCTTTATCAAAACCAAGGAAACACATTCATATTGTTCTGATACATTAGAAAAATTATCCATAAGTAATTTAAGATGTGTAGAAATTAACCATGCCTTAATTCAATGTATGGTGTGGCTGATATGACTCTATGTTTTTTTTTCAATATATATGTGTCATTTTAGTTTAAAACACTCATCATATTTCTAAAATCGATAAAACCATCCAAGAATGTTTTATCATAATTTTTTCTTCTATTACGTAACTACTTTCTCTTTCATTTTTATGTTATACTTATTTATTTAGTTATCATAGAGATAATGCATAAAGATGAAGAATAAATGTCATGTGATGTGTAAAAATCAACCGCAATCCAATCTGATACCTAGTGTTCCTAGTATGACTCAAATTTTAGGTTAAAATTAACAAATTATATTTAATTTATTTATATATATTATTACTAATATAAAAATTGTTTTCTTGTATAGGTTTCTTATTTTTCTAAATCAGGGCCAGCTTGTTCTTTTATATAGGTCTGTTTTTCTACTCTATATTCGTGTTTTTTCTTGTAATTGGGTTGGATATTTTATTTACTTTAAATTATGTATTTGAATCTAATTTTTTTAATATCTAGTGTTTTTATAATGCTGTAATGTTTTCTTATATCACACTTTATTCCCTGTTTCTAGTGTTGTAGTGTGATATAATATCACACTATAGTATTCTACTTTATTATCCCTACTAAATGCACTAATATAGTCATCCTTTATCTGTCTTTTTAAAGCACTGATAAATGGATCCTTTATCAGTGCTTCTAAAATCCCAGATAAATGATCACGTTATTTGACCATTTAGTTGTACTGATAAAGGATTCCTTTAGAAGTTCATTTATTAGACCTAACAAAGGAATACTTCATGAGTGCATTTATTAGCACTGATAAGGGATGACTTTATGAGTTATTGTAAATGTGATGATAATGGGTCCCTTTATCAACACTAAATAAATAAACAAATAAATTTTGTCTTTTATCAATTCTTCCAAAAGAATTGATAAGGGTTTGAATTATTAGTGACTTTTTATTGATGATAAATCACCACTTTATTATCACTTTTCTAGCATTGATAAAAGCCTCGACCTTTTATCCCCGCTATGGTAATCACTTCTTTTTAGCACAAATAATGTCCTATTATAGTTCTATAAAATGCCTCTTTTTTAGTAGTTTACTCATCAATATTCTATCAAAAATTAACAAATACTAAAAAATCATAAAATATAAACACAAACTCTTCCTCAATTAATATTCCATTAGAAAGGTTTTATCTAGTAAGCTTCTTTATAACTTTTATAGAAAAATGTAATATGATTCCTTGTACATAAAAAAAATTCTCCAAATTTATCTTATGATTGTATCATATGATATTGGAATACTCGTGATTTTTGAACCATTAAGAATAAAAAAGTTGTTTTAATTTGTATTTCACTAAAATTGTATATGAGGATATTTTAAAAAAAATAATCTAAATATTCAACAAAAAAACCCTATAAAAAAATTTCACCATAGAATCATCCATCTCTTAGACTTTTTACAGAAAAATAATTCCACTATTCTTTATTTTATTTTATCTATAGATTTTTTCATGTTTCAGTTCACTATAATGAAATTTTATTTTATGTTTGGAAAAAAAAATAAAACCCTTCCATACAAAACTGTCTTAACAACTTACATTTAAACTTATATAACAGCTTCAAGAATTAGTAAAATAAATTCTACCATCTTAGTCATTTGAATACGGGGATACTTGGTTTATTTATCTATAATACATCTGATATGTGTTATTCTATTTATTATAATACATTTTATTTATTAGACTACATTATTATTTTTATTTATTTTCTTGGATTTATTGATAATGAACGTATTATATCCCCACTAATGACACTGTAACCTTTATTGATATTTGGTATCCTCTTGTGTATGGGGAGACACACATGAGGCTCTGTGGAACATTATATCAAACTCAGCAATTCGAGATGATGAATTACAATATTCAAACCCTTTATAATATTTCATTTAGAGTATGTGAATTAACAATATAATATATTATTTGATTATCAAATGAGGTGTTCAACTAGGCCCACCTCTTATGAATTGAGTTAATATTGAGTTAATACTCAACCAATCCTTTTCATGGTTATTATCCTTCATTGGATCTATTCCAGATCCCACACCAACATCATTGTTTCCAAAGAAGTATTTAATCTCTAGAAAACTACATACTCAATAATTTATAAACAATTTAAGATATTTTCAATAATTAGACATATCCATTGGGTATTTGATAATGATTTCATTTCATAATCCCTAAACATGATAAATTATTTTATTAAGTAATATTAATTCATAGACCAGCAGATGGGTTTATCTATAATTCAATCATCCCCCATGATATCATTAATCACCTTAAAATTCACTCATTTAAGACCACAAAATAATATTAATACCTTTGAATATATATGATAAACCCTAACCATATTAACCCTTGATGATATAAACAATTATTAAATTATTCTAATTTGATAATATTTTATCCACTATATTTATAAAAAAATTTATTTCATCCCAACTAAGATTCCCAGTAGACATGATACCAACTCAATAGATTCAGTTTTGACTATTTATACAAGAAAATATTTTTTTATATCCATACACAAAACCATTTGAGGTTTATAGAACATGAAATTTAGATATAAATATTTATGTAGAAAAAAATATTCCATTCCCATGTAATTATCATTTTTCCATTATACCAAGAACTTTTTATTTTATTGAAATTCATTAGCATTTAATTTAAAATCCACCACAAATGATACTCTACTAAACATATCATATGTAATACTATTCTTCTAGCCTATGGAAATAGAAACACAATGAGGGTGAGCTTAAATTCTTCATATGGATAAATATTAGTGTTAATAATCAAAGATCATAAGTAACTATAAAATGATAATAATGGTGTGATAATATAATCATTGAATACAAAAATCATACCAATAACATAAATCTAAAATTATTTATCATTGAATAAAACATAAACACAATAGAATATGATTCAAAAGTGAATGGAACATAAAAAAGATTGTTTTTTGAGACGAAAATATAGGAATAATAATATGCCATAATTTTGAGGTAAAAAAATATGTAATGATCATAAACATAAAAAACTTATGAGAAGTATACCATTTGTTAAATCCATTACATTATAGGCAAGGGTAACCAATCATGTACTTTATTGGTAATGATAATACCAATTTATAAACTCTAGGGTGTGGACCACACGTATACCCTCTTGGGATTGGGATTACTACCTTTGTACACTCATAGGCAAGGACTAATCACCCATGTACCCTTTTATATGAAGAGATATAAATCATTTCCCAATATATTGGAGACATATAATGATTTCACTCAACACATAAATATAAACATGCAATGAATTGATCGAAGATATCAGAATGGATCCCATGTGGGGACAAAACATGACCTCAAGAACACATTATCTTACCCTAGTGGTTTCCAACTACCAGAAAGGGCCTAACATGCGCATAGAGATACTTTGTCCTAAAAAATAAATCTTTTGGGTCATGCCAAAATCAAATATAAATTTGGCAAGAAGTAACGATATGATCAGAATCCCAAAATATTGTAGACAAAAAATGGGAAACCCTATATGCCATCATAACTTCAAAAGGAAGGTAATATAATAGTCTATATTTGAAAAAAAATAATAGAGTAGAATAAAGTGAAACCAAAAAAATCATCTATAATAAAAAGGAACAGTGGAAAGTACACTTTCATAATAAAATAAGAAATAAATAAATTATCATTTATCCTAACTCAAATACAATCCCAACACCTCCATGAAATCAATAATCTAATTATTTAACTATATATCCTAATCCATGTAGTACATATATCCTGAAAAGAAACAATAATTTCTAACCATGCACATAAAAGCCCATATCGTGTATTGGGGTACAGGTGAGTCTGATAACTTAATAAGTATCCCAAATTCCAAAATGATTCTAAGTATTTTTATGATCAATTGGATGTGCATGTATTATATAAACATAGGTTTA
Organism: Viscum album; assembly: GCA_963277665.1. NCBI lineage: Eukaryota > Viridiplantae > Streptophyta > Magnoliopsida > Santalales > Viscaceae > Viscum > Viscum album. The sequence goes on from OY728148.1 coordinate 914,000,514, forward strand.
ATCATATATTTATAATACTTATTTCAGTAAACATAACACACAGTACATATAAAATCACAAAATTCTGGTCATTATGTTCAAATTTGGCCACCATGGCACCAAAACAATCCTTCTCCGACTCCATATCTGAAGGAAGAATTCAAATTATACAATAACCTAACCCATACATGAAGTCGCATTATAGTTTACTCTCTAATAATATATCGATCTTTCTCTCAAATAGATAGGGGAAGGCCTCATCTAAATCTCCACCCACTATTAGGAGTATCATAGAACACTCATATGATTACAAGCCTCGATATATTCATTGTTGATGGAAAGAGGTATATTATTTTTGCATCATGTCATAATAGGGACCAAACCACATGGTAATACTAGACCCAATACTACTAAGGAAACTTATACAAGCACCCTAAACCATCCTCAGTGGTTCTAGAGATGTCAGACTATTCAAGCCCATCCATCCCTACATACTTTGGGGATGCCAATTTCATCAATACCATACCATCCACACAAACTATGGAGTGAACATATCAAGCACACCATCCTATCCCCAAATACTCCAAGGAGGCTATATTAATCACACCGACCCATCCCCAAACAATTTTTGGAGGCCACTTTGAGAATAAATACCCATTCACATGGACTCACTGGAGGCCAATTTAAAACACCTTCATGCAACAGTAAAAATGGAACAAAACCATCATCACAAGTCTCTAACATTACAATATGGAACTAGTCCCTTGTAACATTTTCTAGCATATTTAATACATGAAAACCCATCACAATCTAGAATAATGTATACCATTTTCATCTATATTGAGCCTCAATTGATTCTAATACAATTTTCCAAAAATTTACCCTTATAAAATGCATCATCAATCAATAAGGAATAGATAAGGAAAGAAAAACAAGGAAATACATCATGCACCCAATATTTGGAAATTTGTGTGTTGTTCTCACAATGAAAAACATACCAATATTATTCCAAAAAAACCTAGTTTGTATTCCCTTTAAACTGGGAAAGAATCAACTTTGTTAAAATATTTAAAAATGAAAAGTATTATATATTAATCATCTATGACCTTTGAAAAATTATCTCCAAAATATATTTTAGAAGATTGAATTTATATTTTGAAATAGAATTTTATAACCATTTAAAAAATAACTCATTTTCTATAAAATTTCTATTTAGATTAACACTATTTAAATAAATTAAAATATAGTCCTGTATACTAATTGAAAACATAAAAAAACTATAAAAAATCCAAAAGGATGGCATCTAGCAATCATTTAATAAATTTTTCCCATAACATATTTTATAAATTATAAATTTTCTTATTGACCCTTTATCTAATTAGATTTCGTCAAATCATTATTGGAAACCCGATATAAGATATGAAAATGGAGATAGATAGTTCTAGTGAAGAACAAAAATATAAAATTTAATTATAATGATGGGCCCTAAATAAAACCAAGGAACCTGAACTAAATTGAAAGTCCAAAAAATGAATACCAACTCATATTGACCTCTACTAAGTCCAATATTGTCTATATCATACATAATCATCTCTAAAATAACTAAATAGATCATCAATACAAACACCCAATGTGGATTAGCAGGCACCAAAAACACTATGTAGTCCAATAACTCTAGTATCATGATAATCCTTGGGTGATTCACACCTGATGCACCCCCCAATCATAGGAAACCAAAAAACAAAAAAAATTAATACTTGAATAAATGTTTAAATTTAAAAAAATATCGAAATAAACCATAAATAGACTCAACAAGATGGAATTATTTATGTAAAAAATCAAACATCTTCTTGAATAAACTACATTGGGATTTTATCTATGATCTACACATAAAATCTCAATCACATTCAATGATTTTCTTATTCCGTATTGAAATTATTAATCTAAACCCTAGAAAAATATTAAAAAATAAATGGTGTGGAGGTTGAAAGAACAAGGACAATATAAATTGAGGAAATACCAAAAAAATGTTTCTAAAACCCACTATGAATACATTGAGATTGAAGTGGAAGGAAGTAATTAGAGATTTTAGAGTCCCATCCATCTTGCTTCGGACTGAGAGAGAAACCCCCGAGTGATTTTATAACCATATTGTGTTATTTTAAAAAAAATTGTAGCATGGTCGATGAAATGAACCATTGGATTATGATATGATTTTTTGGCTAGTGAAATACTTCACATAACTACAAATTTTTCATCATGAATGTTCCCTATGAATGCCATTAATAGTGTGAATTACCCATTCAAGTCATGAGTGTCATAGAGCTACATGCTTTATCTACCCAACCACAATTACACTTATCTGACACACTCCTAAACACCTAGGAAACCACCTGATCTTTTATCCCCATCTAATAACATCTAATATGGGTGTTCAAATTCGCCGAAATCCATTCTAATTACTGATTCTAAATACAAAATGTCTACTAATGAAAAAAATTAGATTACATTTTTAATTTATAACCCATAATGAATTGGGACATTAAAAACTATCCACCATAATTATTAAAAAACTCTAGAATCCATTGTATTCATTATACCCTGATATGAACACCTATAGATTTTATGAAATTATTTTTTTAAAATAAATTTCATTTCAATGATATCTTATATTACACACAACTCCATATTTTAACGAATGACAATTAATTATTATTATTATTATATAAACATGAACATTATAACCTACCCATTATTTTAGTTTTTATTAATATGATAAATAAATTTTTATAAATTTTTATCATAATAAAATATAATGATAAGTAAGTACTCAATTTTTTGGCAAATTCTTTATATGCTTTGAAAATAATTTTTCTTCAACAAATTATTTTATTGAATTTTGTGAACAAAAAAATAAAATTCTTTTTTGAAAATTTTAATGATTGTATTTGGAAAAAAAATTAATCTACACGTCAAATTATTTTAGATTATTTTTTTTATAATTTCATAACAGGATTAATTTTATGATAAGGAGTGAAAATACTTATTTTTATAAATAAAATTCATTTCATTTCAATCATTTAAAATTTACTATTTTTTATTGTAGTATTAAATGTAAAATTATTTCAATAACAATATTATTGTTCAAATTTATTTATTAGAAATAAATTTTATGTTTAATTTTTATATAAAATCTTGTTACACTTATAATAAAATTTTATTTGGAAAACTTATACTTCGTTGTGCCCACGAGTTTAATTTCAAAATAAATTATGTTAATAATGAGAAATGAATTTCCTAATGTAGATTATATGTTTAGAATAAAAATAATTATTGTTACATAATATTTCAAATATAATGATTGTCATAATGAATAGTAGAAACATTAAACGTTAATTAAAGTAGTTAAGTTTAAAATGGGTTTTCTAGAGGTTACACTAAAAATTTAAGTTTTAAATGCCAAAAAAACTAGTGAAATTCCTATTTTTTCAATATATTTCAACCATATATCATCTAATATTTTATAATGATCCATTTTTGAGCCAGATAGTGTTCTTAAAACATCAGTAAATATTTTTATTCTAAAAAATTCCTTGTGTGTCTCATCCCCCACTTATAAAAGGGAAATGATATCCTATCTTATTCACGCTTTAAAATAATTTTGGGCCAAAAAATAACATCAAAATACATTTATTAATTCTATTATCATTTTCTAGAGTCGATTTTGGATTAGGAATACCACATATAATGGAAATTGGTGTAAACCTTAAGAGGATATCCAAAGAAGAGGTATGGTTCTTAAGCATGTTCTTTAATTTTATTTAATACTATAAATCCATAAAATATTATCAAAACATAATTATATGATAAAATAAGTATATTTAATATTATAATATTTTATTATGTTACTTTCACAACCTATATCCTTCGTCCCTTCTATCAAATGGGAAACACAAATATTGATCATGCTTACGACGAACTACTACCTCATGAACCAATGTAATTTTTATTCCATCAAATAATCTCACATGTGTTTCTGATGAATTTAATGTAAATATATGATATTTATGAAATAATTATACTAGTTTAATTATAATATTATACCAACCCTTTAACCTACCAATTCGTTGGAAAACAATAACGTTGTTCATGCGTACGCGTGGACTACCACATGCATGAAGCAATATTTTATGATTTTCTAATTTATTTTGATATATATAGAAATAAAGATCGATTTAATTATTATATATGATATATATTATATAAAAATTATTATTTAAATGTCAATTTTATTTAATATTCATTTTTTCCATTCATCGAGATAATTGAAACAATGTTCATGTGTACGTACGACATATTGTATCCATGAATGGTGTAATACATTTTTCTACCTCTCAATTTTATAGATGACTATAAATATTAATATAATGAATATAAATGAATTTATATAATGATATAAATTCTATATATTTTTTAATTATGATCAATTATCGAGGACTAAAACTACTGAACCAAAACATACACAAAACACAAGCACTTATGACCTCGAACAATTATTTTAATAAATAATTTATAATAATGGGATTATTAGAGGATATGAAGAACACCATATACAGTATGATATATATTATTACAGTTATTTAATATATTTATAATAAACCTTTATTACTATATAATAGTTTTAAATATGTGTGAATAGGTTGAGGCTTGTGGTATGATGTTTTTGTCATAATTTTATTTCTATGGGACACATGTCATATTCCCAACATGTTTTCTTTTTTGTGTATTATATACTTCACAATAATGTATTTTATGATATTTCACATGAATATTATAGTGTAAATATCTATATACAGGTTTATTTATTTCTTGGGGATTATGATTGATAAGATACCCAAGTGGTAAGTGTTCTATGTTATAATTTCATTGTGTATCATGATTGTTTATTATTATTATATGGATAAAGAAATATTTTGCAAATGAGACTCAGTTCGGTTGGGGAGGACTTGGTAGGTGCATCCAAGATACCCAATAACAAATCTGGGTGGAGACATATTTGTCATACTGTAGCGTTACTGTAGTGGAAACTATAGAAGTATTTGTTTCATACTATAACAACTAGAACTATTCATCTATCCGAGCCTTCAAGCCACTGGTTTGGTCCTTGATTCTTTTAAAGTATTCGGGACACCCAAGGCCTTCATGCCAGTAGTCTCTCAAGCCTATCAGGGAATCCCAAGGCCGTCAGGAAACATGAAATTTTTAGATGAAACTGGTCAGATTATAAAGGAAAAGGCTCCGTATGAGGATTCTAAGCAGACACATTCATTTAGTAGAACTAACTAGAATTGGAACACTGAGATAGTATGGCTTTGTCATTAGTACCAGGATTCTTCTACACTTCATAGAATAACCAGCTGACCATCATTGTAAATGTGGATTTCAAATATCAAGACATTTACTAGGGAGGGATTGTTCCAAGATATCGTGTATGGATGAATTCCTCTATGATATTGGGGTCATGTGGTTTTATTAAGCCTTCAGACCTTTTAAGGGTTCCCCCTCACACTTTATTGTGGTATTATCAAGAATAATAATTATTATAATTAAGGCCTTCGATCCATTAAATATAATGGAATATTATGATCTAACACTCAATAAAATCATGTCACTTTTTATCCTCTTGTTATTTATTGAGAATACATTTTTCGATTTATGTTTGTTCTCATTATGATCTCATGAGTCCATATTAATATTCTTATGGAAAATCAAATTTATTTCACCCTTTAGTCAATATTTTATTTTATCCCAAATCCATGTCTCTAAAATAAAATTTAACAATGTTTTTAATAATACCATATGATTTTTTAATATCATTTTACCCTTGTTTAAATTTCTGAAAAATATTTTAAAATGAAAATTCTTCTTGTTATCCGAACGATTTAATTTTTAATTTTGAAAAAAATATGAATGAAAAATTTGTTTTAAAATTTAAACCATAGACATAATTTTCCACCATCATGACAACTCATTTATATAAAGAATTATTGGCATGTTTTAAAGGTTATATTATCATAAAATGGTTTCCTTAGTATTTATGAAATTTTAATATTTTAATAAGTCATTTTCATTGTTCAAGGTTTAATTTCCTCATGAATATTTTATCGAAATTTTTTATGTAATTTCTATTAATTAATGACAAAAAAATTTTGTATTGCTTATGTTTTAAAACAGATATGGTCCAATAATTTTATCCTTATTCTTTCCCTATATTGTTTAAGATTATGATGAAAATATAGTTATGAATCTTTTTTCTTTTTGTGGGTTATTCTATAATGAAATTATGAAATGGTTGTGAAACCCATTTTTTCACAGGTTATCCCATGATGAAATGTTTTAGAAACACATTTCCTTTCCATGGGTTATACTATAATGAAATGATTCTGAAACCCATTTCCATTTCATGGGTTATGATATGAGGAAGAATTTATGATCATGCCGAACACAGAAATATGATTTTCATATTGTTATGGGAGTGACAATAATTGTGTATCCCCCCATTTCATTGCGTAATGATTGATATCTCATGATATAAAAAAACTAGAATTGGAAGTGAACACAATTCAGGAAGAGAATTTTTACACTATGATAGTCTTGGGAGTGATCCTTGATAACAAATATAGATTTGGTATTCAAACCATTACCCTAAGATTGTTTTGGAAATGACAATTTTCCACTAAGGAAATGATTTTATAATCATATATGTATTCCATAATTCAATGCCTTATTCCAATTTTATGATTCTGTGTCTCATGTACTATGATTTCTTTATGATTATTTTTTTATGAACAACCATTATTTAATCCACTACTTGTATTTATGATATATGATATGTAGATTATGGTTTTGAAATGTTATTCTAATGTTCTCATACCCTTATGCTCATGCTATATTGATATCTCCCATGTTTACCCATAATGAGAATCTATGATCACCCTTTCTTAAGTAACCTTTCCTTGGGTTATAAAGAAATGTATTAAGTATGATGTATCTAAGAAGGATTTGAGAAGTTAATAACTTAGTGGGATACGATTTAGTTCACATATGAACAAGTTGTTTATGTATCCATATTTCCAAATTCACTAGACATAAATGATTTTGGGATGGATGATTATGTCATGTAAAAAATATTCATATAATAAGATGAAATACCAATGTTTGAAATACATGGTTCTCTATAATGAACACAATTATACCATAGTGATCAAATATAATTTTTCACCGACTCTCAATGTAATTTTATTGCGCATCTCTAAAAGAACCCAAATACATTAAAAATTCTCTAAAAAAATGATTCGACCATCAACCCATATGAAGTATATACGAAATCACTCTATTGAAATTGTTTCAAACACACCACATCCATTTCTACACAACAACACCAATCAGTCCATCTCAAAACAATTTTACCCAAATCCTATCATCCTTACCCATCGACGTATTACCGTATCATCCAAACTTGATGCCTAAACTCCGAGAGGTATTGTCACATATTCTAATAATTCACAATGAGCCTAATCCTCAATGCAGGGTTTAATTACCCAATTGGTTTTTTAAAATATAAATAAAAAATTTCACTCTACCCTGAGTAATAATTTATTCCAGATAAGTATCACCATTAGTTCATGTCAACTCCCTCCATGATCCCAATGCGAGTACACCTATTCCCACCACTAAAACTGAGTCTTTCATCCAAAAAGGTCTCTATCCAACACTAATCTTGAATAAAATAACTTGTATTATTAATCGAATGAAATCAATCAGATCCACCTAACTAATAAAATTTCAGAATCCCATGTTATTGTACCCTCCCTGAGACATCTATGCAATCATAATTGTTATACAAGAGGCACTACCTTTCCCCATATCCCATTCCTACGCATGGTCCATAAAATGCATTGGATGACCTAGAGAGAAACCTCATCACAATTTTTACTTAACCCCCTGAATTCCACCATGAACTATTGTTCACACCATAAAAATATTAATGAAATGGGGGTTAACCATTAAAATCATAAGAAAAAACATGGTTCACCCAATGAAACATATCATGAAATAGGATAGTTCCTAATGAAGGAAATCATATGGTTCTGTAAATTTATCTAATGGTTGGTTCCACCATCCCACACATGAGCTCCAAACATGAAATGTTCATTTCCAAACTCCAATATGTAGAAAAAACTCATCCATTAATATTAATGAACTATAGTTTAAATAACTAATTCAATGAAAATAATTATTATCTCTTTAATAAGACCTATATTTTGATTACCAATTCTGAAAAATGATTCCCCCCACTATATGAATCGCATACCAAAAACAAATCAGTTTCCTAACCTACAAAATCATATAAACATAAACGATGTGGATTAATCCTTGAACTCGTTAAAGTCACATCAATCTACTCAATCTAATCAATAATAACTATAATCACACTACATGAAGATATCTTCCAATCTCCTTGGTGTACCGATTATATTCTTAATGAACACCTAGGTCCCCCTAGTGAACCACTAAAGTACCAAAAACCATTCCAAATGAAATAAATTTCCCTAATCACATCACAATAGACCACGAACACATACTAGATAACATCATATAATTGGTTACCAGAGAATATGATATGGAGAATCAGCACACAATTCAAACACTTGGGATAGATCCTTATAATTCTCAAAAACTAATAAGATTAGTTTACAGAGGAACTAATTACATATTTTCAAAACCCAATTTATAAACATTTCACACATACAAAATCTCACCCAAGATATGAAAAAACACTTTGGAACCTAATAGGTTTCCACTAAAACCAAAATCACTTTAATACCTCGATATAGTTGACCTCCTTTTTTCAAAAACCATTTATATCTATATTATCAATTTAGAAATAATTTGTAAAAATTTATTCAATAATAATTTAAATACCCAATTTTTATCAAATGTTATATAATCATGAAAATTCATACACATTTCAAAACAATTAGCTCCATGTTACATTTTAAGTAAAACTATCATTAAAAATAGTTTTGAAAAAATATCATGAAAATGCAAGAGTTTTTTTTTTCAGAAAATCACTCTGTCTTAAAAATTCCACTTGCTGAAAAAAGTCTTCCCTATGGATGACCAGAAATATATTCACATTAATTCATAAAAAAATATCATTGTTTCCATATTAATATAATCATAACATTCAAATTATGGTAAAAAAAATTATATTATATGGCCATTTAATTAATAAGAATTGGATGAGGTCTTATATCCAATAACATCACCGAAAATAACATGTTCTATGTCTATAGGATAACACTAAAAAGATGTATGAAAAAGTACATGGGTCCTATAAAATACCTATGAATCATCCCCAGTCACTTCAACCCCACATCGTATTCACACTCCATATCAACACCAAACTCATTGTAGAGAGAAATTTGCTAAAGAATTTACCCCTTAGTAACAGAAGTTACAATCAATGACATTTTTAGATGGCATGTGCATGGTCAATCTTATGAGTTCCATCCAGAAAACTCAACCTCTAAATATTCTTCCCCATCCCAATCATCCTAAAGGACCCACTCTGATACCACTTTGTAACAACCCAAATAAGGCCACTTGAATTATGGTTGTGTAGGTATTCCATGTGACATCATATATGCCTCCCCATAATCTAGAGGATACTGATTAGTGGTGAGGTTCTGAAACAGTCTCAAGGAGACTATTACTACTAAAATAATTCTTGATTCTCATTCCCAAGTTTACTAATAATTTTATATGATGTGTATGTGTGTCATATATCATATAACCTTAAATACAGTATACTAGGTGCCCACATTACCCCCACAGTCCAAAATAGAATGAAGAAAATTATTCTATATGATGAATTAAAATATAACCATATAGAAGTAATTATCCATGGAATATCATGCATTATAAATTATAAAAGGGAACACTAGAAAGTACACATGCAACACAAAATTGAAATTAAATACTCTAGACTCTATCCCAACTCACATACCATCCTAAAAAATCAATGAACTCCTTGACCATAAACATATCCATATATCAATATCCATGTAGTTTACATGTAATAAGAGAAAATTTGAAGTTCTCCCCATATATATTGGGTGGGGGTGAGTCCAATGACCCAGTAGGTATCCCAGATTACACAACGATACTGAATGTTTCTATGATCATGTGAATATGCATGAATAAAATATATATTGGACAAATAATGTCTATGAAACATGGAAACATATAAATATAACACAAAATTCACATACAATCACACACGTCAAGTCTTCATGTGATAACCAGTAAGCTAGGACACATGACCCTACCAGTTTTGGCTCTATACTGGAAGGAAGAAGTTGCATCCTACTATAACTAAAACAATACATGATGATTTATGGTATGGTATAGTCCAATATGATATACATACAACAACTAAAGACTCTAGATCAGATTTCATTCAATCATTGACCCACTACCCATGTTATCGAAGATGGATCATATGTCCATGAGTCTTGACTTGCCCCACATAAATTAATGGAGGTCCATCATCTATGTGTCACTAAAACACCATGACCTAACCCCCATGATATACTTCAATCTATTCCTATTAATTCAAGGATAAAAATCACACTAAACCAACCCCATAAGTAATGGGGTGGTTATGTTAGTCATGTTGGCCCATCACCATAGTATCTATGATGGTTACCATCAAGCACACCAGACCACCCCTACAGAATTTCATGAGGGAACATTAAGAATACCATCTCATCCCTCTATACTCTAGGTATGGAATACTAATAACTTCATCACATCCCCATATATTATAGGTATCCCACTTCAAAAACTCACAACAATCCATGTTGACTCTATAGAGGCCACAACCCTCGCATGTACTATCATACATGGCACACAATCTGTCATGGAAAATTATAACACACAACTAAGGAACTAGTCCATCATGACCTATACCTATATCAGAAACACATTGATATCCAAACACAACCCTTAATGGGGTCTTCCGTGTCCATTTTTACCAACCCTAAATTCAGTACCAATGATGTTCTCACTAGGATTCCAACACAATGCACATCGAAAATCAATAAGGCTCACACCAATCATTCACTAATAGAAAAAAACATCATGTCATTAAAAATGAAGGATTTATACCTCATGAGGTAAAATAGACCAAAATCATTATAAATCAAGAAAATATTTGTTCCTTATAAAACTAGGTTAATACACTCGTTCAAACCTATTTCAAAAAAAATCATATGCTTCTTTACTCACGCTAGTCCCCTTAAAATATTCTATAAAAAAATCCTTAAAATTTAATATCCATTTTGAAATTACATTTCAAATACTTTTTCACAAATTATATATTTTCATTAAAATTACCATTAAGCCAAAACCGTTTTTAAACACATTTTAAAAAATTAAACCACTTTCCTCATTTGAAACAAACAAAGGCCTCCAAGCAATCCATAAGACGGGACACTAGAACTTGTTCGACAAAGGTTCCAACATTGAATAATTTAATATCTTATACTGTCTATGTTGACTCTTAGAGAAATGTGAGACAATCCCAACCAAACATGACAACTCTTGTAGGGAAATAAAATATTGGTAAATAATATAAATGATTCACAAAAACACAAAATCGTTAGATTAGCATTAGACTCAAATATATCCAAGGCCCCTATATCTAATGGAAGTCATATAAATCCACCGTAGTTCATACTTATTCTTAGTCCACAATAACAAATCATATCAAACAACAACATTATATTAATTAATTAACAAATTAAAACAAAAAACCCAATGAGTAATAATTATTTAAAAACTCACATGTAGTCCAATTGATCTAGAATCAAGACAAATATAGTGTTAACCACTCTCCACACATCGTAAAATATAGGAAAAATAAAATAAAAAATATTAAAACAATAATAAATCAAAAAATTTGAACAAAATCATTGGAAACACAAAAAATCACACAAAAAGGAATTTCTTATTGAAAATAGAAAAATAAATGTATTGAATATGTACTTTCATGACATCAACAGTGAGCCTCAACCAAAAACCCCTTAAAGAATAATGATTTTTCCATTCTCTAATGAGATCAATCATAGGAACAACAAATGAATTGAACAGAAATTATTAGTAGGGAAGGAGGAATCACAATGAAAATATAGAAAGAAGTATAACCTTAATTTTCAATAAAATCATCTACAAATCCATATAGAAGGGGATGGAAAGAAGAAAATTGTGATAAATCGCCCCTCCCACACATGCACATGTTAGAGAGAAAACTCAAAGTAGTATATATTTTTGATCCCCTTTGGGAAATTTTTAAAAACCACAACAACATGCTTAATTTTCTGAACTGTATTTTAACACTATGAATTTTTGAGATAGTCACCCACTTTACCCAGATGACCCTTTCCTAGCCTGAATGAGCACACCAATTTAATTTAGATAATGAATGATAAAATCATGTCATGAATGGAATAAAAATACCTTTTACACACGTCAGCCACCCAAACATTAATCTAATGCCCTCTTGAACACCTAAAATAACCACCTCATCCTTAAACCCAATCTAAAAACACTCATTATTGAAGTTAAAATGTTCAGTTCCTGTTATGATTCCTAGATCTCATAAATAAACCATCACTAACAGAAATAATAAAATTACATCATGAAATTCCAACCCATTATAATGTGGGTAATTATAAGGGACTCTAAAGGGTTCCATAAGAACATGGTAGAATTCATCATTCCATAAAATAATATTTAACCCATATAAAAAATGGTATTCATGAATATTTACATATAACATTATCATAATAAATCTAGAGAATGGAAGAGGATGGTATAATTAGTACATATTCATAGGGAAGCATAATCATATTTAATGGATTTTGATATTGATAAAAATTTATTTTATATGTGAAATGGAAATATACTTTGATAAAAATGAGGAAATATCATTTTAATTTGGTAATGTTTTTAAAATAAAATTTTTTTTATCATTAGGGATTTTAGTTTCATTAAAACCCCGTGAAATCATTAAATGGAAGTAAAATAATGATCAAGGGACACAATGAAGAAAACATTTGTTCATTCTATATCAGTTATATGAATAAATATACTTTTCAAGAAAATTAAAGCATGAAAAAAATAATATATTCAATTAATGATAACAAGATTCCATTTAAACAATTGTAAAGGATATCAAATATGGGTTATATAAAAAAATTAAAAATCATTTAAATGTAAAAATGATAAATTTTTATTAATATTATAACATATTTCCACCTTGGACTATAAAACATCACCCAAAAAAGCATAACATGATAATCATTTGGAAAAACTGCACTTTCCCTAGAGGATACTAACATGTGAAGAGGTTGTGATATGATACCTTGGATTAGATTGTACCCTCATGGTTAGATTGAAACAACATAAAAAATATGGGAAATAACATACATCATAGACCAATATACATGTTAGAGTAAAAAATATAACATTAGCCATGAGATAACCAAATAATACTATAATATAGTCAATAGACACATGTCATATTTCATCAATTGGCTCACGGTGGATTCATCTTGTTCAGATATAGTCATCGAGTATAACCCACAGTATCCTCTGATTCTTCGTTCTCAAACATTAGATGTTTGTAAGTGGATCTAGGGAAGGTTCATTTCATGACACCATTAAGATAGCGACAACGATGTCTTTTCTTCCCCATGATAGCACATGGCTCTAAGGGTCCTCCATATCTAAGAAGTAGTGAGAGGTTCAATTTTTTTGATCTGTTGAAAGGGATCTGGTAGATCATGTTCTTGACAGAGAGTTCGTTCAAGTGAAAGGTTGAGGTGATGAAGCATCCCTGTGGATTGATTGTCAAGCAACAACGCGATGTGAAATGGGAGTGGTGGTGAGAGGACGAATGGTGAGTCGAGCTTGATGGTGACGATGAGAATTTTTGGGAACATTATGTTACAGTGATTCATGGGGAAGGTCAGTGACTCTCTGTAAAGGAAGGAAAGCCGTAGTATGAGTTGGTCGTGGCTGGGATCTTGCAGGTGATTGTGAGAAACTTTGGGGGTGAGTTATTGTAGCTGGTGGTTTGACTTTATAGCAGTGAGACATTGAAGGAAGTGGAGAGGTGAAAAATGGTAATGGTGACGCTAGTGGATTCGATTGCTAGTAGAGAAACATTTGTGTTGTAGGGGAAGTTGATTTTCTGTTGGTGACATGTTCTTCTGGTGGTGAGAAATTCAAAAGAGAGGAGGCTGGCAGTGAGAAATGTCTCACAGTTGGGTACACCCAATAGGGAGTTTTGTTTTTTTGGTAAAGGGGAAAAAATAAGTCCCCATTGGATGATTTCCAAAAGTGAATGATGAAAAATTGGAAAAGGGTAGACAATGAAAATTGAAAATTAATTATTCTATTAAATTAAAAAAATAAATTAAGAAATTAAAACAATTATTAATTTAATAAAATAAAATTTAAAATATAAATAAATTAATTAAATAAATGGAACACAAGTTAAAAACAAAAAATATATAAATTTAAAACAAAATTATAATTAATAAATTCAAAACAAATAACTAAGAATTAAAAACTATACTAACATAGAAAACTATATAACTTTAAAAATTAGAGTAGTTAAATTATTTAATACTTGAATATTATAGTGAATTAGAACACTAAATTTAACATATTTGAATTAATTAATGACATGAAATTAAATAATTAAATTGATAGTAATAGTTAAATAATAATAAATCAAGAGTTAAATGAAATTAGAAATTAATTTAATTAAAAAAATACATAATGAAATAATGTTTAATTAATAAAAAAAAAGACACAAAATTAAAAATTCAAACAAAATTAAATTTTAAAAATTAATTATAAAAATAATAAGAAAACAGAAATAATTAATTTATAAGTTAATAAACCGAAATTAAATATAAAAATTGATTAATTAAAAAAAATTATTATAAAATTACAAAAGGTCTATTATTTGAAAAGAAAGCACTGAATAATTAATTAAATGATTTAACACATAAATAAAAAATGTGTAAAATCAATTCATTTAAAGGCCACATCTAATCTCCCCCAATTAATCATTTATTTCCCTCAATCAATACCATTCTTTTTATCTTTTTGAAATAAAAACATGTTTTTGTTTTTTATACAAAAATAAAAATTAAGCATGTTATGGTAATTAGAAATAGAGATGGACAAAAAATGAATAATAAGATTTTCCAAAATAAATATTCAATATAGGGGTTTTCCTTAATTCAAATACCCACTAGGAGATAAAAGGAGGAAAATAACCTTGCATTGTTGAGGATTTCATGCCACATATATGAAGCCACATAATGACTTAATCTTATTTAAGTACATGTTCATACAATGAGAGTAAAAATAGGTTACATAAATGTGGAATTAAGGATTTAACAAACAGAACCTTCTAGTTTTACTTTAACCATTGTTCCGAAAAATAAAAGTAAAAATTTAATTTTTTTTAAATCACTTTGTTGTTATAACTTAAATGAATTTCATTGAAGATGATTCCCCCCTTCTTCATATGGCATTCAAAATTCTCATCACCTTAATGAACTCTTTTTTGAAAACTAGGATCTTTATTATTATTATTATTATTATTTTCATTTTACCCAACCATGGAGATTGTGCAATGTACTTTGAAAATGCACTTGTTTGGAATGTACAATGGGATTACACTCACACACACACACACTTAGTTTCAAGTGTCTCAGAGGTTCACCATGGTTTCTAATTTTTTCATTATGTCCCAAATTCAAAAGACTAATAAGACAACCATTTAAGTTGGCTCCCTAAGGTGAATATTATGTGATTATTTATTTGAAAAGTTAATCCCCTACGTTCATGTTATAATGTACAATTTCCCACGATTATAATTGTCACAACCCATCCCCCGGGGCCCCTAACTTGACATCCCCATGCTCACCTACCAAAGGATAGGGGTTGGTGACTAACATTGAAGGAGTCAACCATCAAGTAAGAGGTATTTTTCTAAGTACCTGTATGCATGCACACATAACCATATCCCACAGTTGGAAAAGTAACCATGCACGCCTCTAAACAACCACCGAGTAAAAGTACAAACTATTGATATAATAGTCCAGAATACAAACAAAAACAAAAGGTAAACTAAAAATAGAAATGTATAAGAATAACTATAAAAGTCCTCTACTTAAAAACCCACCTAATGGGTAAGTACAAAGTACATATGAGAAGCTATAGAAGTAGGATCCGCCTGCCTGGTATAACTGGGCACCACCAAGTCATGGGCCACCAAGTCCTCCATCATGGTGGTGATCGTCTGCACCAAACACAATACATGTAGGTTAAACCTATGCATGGGTGAGTAACAATATACTCAATAGGGACCCCAAAACAAAAATAAAATACCACAAAGTAGTCCACAAAGAACCCATGAAGCATGATCATGAAGCATGATAACGAAGTGGGACAGCACACACAAATTATATTCTAGAGTAGGAAAGTAGGACCATTAGTCACATCATCGAACACCAGGGGATACTGGAGGACTCCTCCACAATGAGTATAGTGAGCCTTCCAGGTCACATAGAAGCTGCTTCCCACTAACCTCATACTGTTATGGTACTAATCACTAATGGGTACCATGGGAATCCAAGGTCAGACATGAGTCGCTCCCCACCGTGGGCATTTCAGGTCACACATAAGTCACATCCCACTAGCCATACTGAGGTACTCTGGTTGAGTAACATGGGTCTACCAGGTCACATAGAAGTCACTACACAATGTGGGCCTTCCGGGTAATACATAGGATGCTTCCCACTAGGCCATAGTCTCTGAACCACATAGGGTCGCTTGTCTGCAGTCTTTAGGTCTCATCCAACTGCAAGGTTTCCACACATAACATGCTTGATCTTAGGAGAAATAATCCCCAATCTATTATTCATATTTCAAATTCCTTGAAATAATCAATAGACAATGTGAAAAGCACAGCCTCATCGTGAGAGTTCCAATACAGCAAATAGTTCATCAATCGGATTCTTAGTTTACAGGATATTGATGTTTTTCCAAAATGGGACTGGTTTGGTTCGGGTTCGGTATGACTTGGTTGGGCTGACCTGACCTGGACCCATCCTGGTCTGATATAGGGGGACCATCCTTCCGCTTTTCAGGACACAGTTTTCAACCACATCCTACATACCGCCTACCTCTCTTATGGTTCGTGGGGCCAGCTTCCCAGCAGTAGTAGATTGATCGTGGCATTGCCGCATGGGATGTGGGGTGGTGTTGCACTCATGTTGAACCAATGCAGCTGGGTGGCCGCATCCACCCACTGCAAGTTGGTAGCCCTTGGCACACTGCCATGGTTTTTTTTACCAAACCTCTTTTCCAGCGTGCGGTCATGGTGCGCCACCACCCGCTGGCCACCGCTGGTACTGGTGGGTCTTTCCGCGGGCTACCAGGTCCCCACCGGTGGTCCTTTCTTCGCACTAACTATGCCTTCGGCCTCTGTGGGGTGTCACCTCCCATATGAAGGACTCAAATCTTCAATTTTTCCATTTTTAAAGTTCATCCATGAAGAACACAAAATGAAGAGGGGCTAAGGCATTGTTTATATCCGACCACACCCTCCGCATTAGAAATTTGAAATAGGGGAGGCTTGGAATTAAAGTTCTATCCAAAACATTTAAATCCCAGATAGAAACCCCAAGAATGACACCCTCCAGTATGAATGCACGATTCTCAAATCAACATATTCAGGGGTTGATCCACATTCGTCGTTTTAATATAAATAACATGGAAACTAATGTACAAGAAAACCCCCTACCTCGATCAACATTCATTATTGAAGTGCTCCGCACATGAGGATTCAAGCCCTGTTGGTATTCGTCACTTCCCAGCCCCATTTTTCATAGAAAGTCGATGTTTCTAATGATCTATAAATATTCATCATTCATCATTGAAGGGAATCATTATAGTCGGTTCATTAGAGAATTTCCACTGTTTAATTATCATTTCTCCAATGCATTATCTTATTAAAAGAAAACACATCATAGTGTTTCAATTACACAATGATGTTGTGTCGTCACACTCATTTAATGAGACACTAAGGAGCTTCCATTAATGCACATCAGCGCTAAACTGTAGCTTCATCATCTATTTCTCAATAGTCATGGATGATAATTATAATAACATTTTAGGTTATTTTATTGTTTTATGAAATGTCGAAAAACTAACTTTCCCATTCAAACCATACCAGTTAAAGTTAAGTCCTTTCATCATGAATCCATCATTTCTGTGTTCAATGGTACCCTTACATTTTGGATTCGAGCACCGGTTTAAAATTTAGAAAACCTCAGTTGCATGTTAACTTAAACAAACTAAAAAAATTCAAAATTCTATTCCAGGCTCATCGGGACTCAGAATCACGTTCTGTCAAAGAATATTATCTTAAAATAATTCCATAGAGTTAAAAAAATTATATGAAAATTCCATGAAATTAAAATGATAATAACTCCACATATATCTATCCAATATCACTATCATTCTTAGTTACCAAATATAATAATAATAAATTAAAATGCCTCTTTACTCAATAATCATTCATTGTAAAAAAATTCAGATTCAATGAAACCCATAACAACTAGTATGAAATAATCCATGGGATTGATTGAAATTAAGTGAAAAATAAATCCTAATGAACTTCAGATTGTGAAATAATTTTGACAAAAATTCGACCATATTTTGACCAAATTTTTTAAATTTTCGAGGGATTTGATAGGGTTTATTTAAAAAACATATTATATTAGTATAATAATACCATATCCCCCACTCATAAAACCCATTTTACCATAATTTTAATTCCAATGTGAAGAAGAAACAATTAGACATTGAAAGCTCAAAATGGATTTTCAATTCAATTGATTGATGACATGTATAAGGGTCACAGTGAAGTTTACAAAGAACATTTTCCACAAAAAATGTTTTAAAACATATTAAAAAAACTCATACATAATCATTTAAGCCAATTATTATTATTTTTCAATTATGATAAAACAACAGGTGAAAATTGAGTGTAGTTAAAAGGGTATCAACAAAATAATAGATATGATTCAATTAGATGTTAAATATTAGAGTAAAAAGTATTCTAGACACCCTACAAATAAGTGATCAATATTTCAAATGAATATATCCAGCGACCCACACCCCACACACAATTTCATATTGTGAAAAGGTTTACAAGCAATGCAAAAAAAAATCAAATGAAATGAACATAAAACAACGATTCCTACATCATCAATATATCAAGATAGTAATAAAGATGAGAATAAAAATGAATCAAAAATAAAAATAAAATCTTTCTTGATTAAATTATTTCTAGTGTAACTCAAACCACCAGTTCTTCTAAGTTGAGAACAAAAGGGGATTTTGATGCTTTATTGATACAAGAATAAAATACATTCTAAAAGAAAAATGATAACCTGAAAGGCCAAAAAATAAATCTATATGACAAAAAGATTGAACAAAATACAAAGTATCATCAAAACATTATTATTAAAAAATCAAGAACATAAGTAATTTCAAAGAAAAATCATGGGTTGACTCCCATGAGTCACTAAATTTTAATTCATTAGTTAGAATTTTTTAAATTCTATAGGTAAAAAAAAGAATTTTAATTTTTGAAATTAAACAAATTGTTTTATTAAAATAAATAAAATCATGGATTTTCTCCCATGATAGATAGTTTTAAATTTACTAGCTAGACACCCCAAGAAACTAACTATGGTCACTATGTGGGTGTGGTTTCATGAGTAATAACTACCTAAACTATTTATACCATGCATTTTCACAATATAATTGATAATTATGGTCACTATGTGGGTGTGGTTTCCTAGATAAGAACCACCAAAACTATTTTACGATGCATTCTCAACTTATAATTGACAATTATGGTCACCAAGAATTTTGAAAATAGAAATTAAATTTTCATTTTATATAAAAATACTTATGATACACTCATCATATTTAGGTAACTAATCAACGGAGTATTGAAGTTGTGTAGAAAAATAATCACTGAAAGCCACATTCTTAGTGGTTTCAAGATATTTACATTCAGCTGAAAACAAAGGAACTCCCTCAATATCTACAAAGAAAATATTTTACGTATCGACAAGAAAAGGGTCATCAAAATAA
Source organism: Viscum album (assembly GCA_963277665.1). Classification (NCBI taxonomy): domain Eukaryota; kingdom Viridiplantae; phylum Streptophyta; class Magnoliopsida; order Santalales; family Viscaceae; genus Viscum; species Viscum album. The sequence goes on from OY728148.1 coordinate 914,020,818, forward strand.
ATATTGGAAATAGTGATGTCAACTTCTATATTAGTTTCATAATTGACATGTTTTTAAGTTTTGGGAAGGCACATCTGTGTTCTAGGTTCTCTAAGGGATGTGGCATTATATTCAAAGCTCTCTAACGCTTATGAAGGAAGAACTAGATCAAAATTAGGGGTGTTATAGAATTAGCCCTACATAACAGGTTCATGAAGATGGAAATCAAGAGAGACATGCACAATTTCCCAATTAACACTTAAGAAATGGTTCCTCTTCCAAAAGACACTTAGTCCCACAAGCACCCAAATCAACAGATGAAGAGGTAGAAAATATGGAAAGTGTCAATTTTTTTCTTCTAAAAATTCATATTTCACTATTTTAAAAAGATCTTAAAAAAATTTCTTCATCGGTAAAAAAATCATCACCAGCTAGTTCTGAATAATTAATTCTGATTGAATCATCTAGTGTGTGTTCAATACCAACACTCACACACACACATCCATCAAATGAGTAACGAATTAAACATTCTTGTGTACATCAATATATAGCCTCACAGAATGATGTTGTTTGTTTTTCCATTACAACCTCTCAGGGTTGGTAATTATGTAGAAAAATGTATTTTCATATTATATATATATGATATATCGAATATATATGATTAAATTAATCTATTTGAATTATTACATAGAACATAACTTATGCTGTCTAGTTTGTGTAAATATGATAGCTTTATTTGTGGATGTGTAGACTACTGAATCCTCAATGCAATGTTATTCATTCACACTCTACATGGAATTTATTAATAATGAGTTTATTAAAATTTTATGATTTATATGACATGATAATTCTATTTTAATTAGTATATACACACACCCACATAAATCTCATTTAATTTTTTCCTTTAAGTTAATAATTAAATGGAAATAACGTTCATGCGTATGTATGAACTACCGTCTCAATGAATATGATATTCCATTTAATATTTTTATTGTTTATATATTATTATAAATATTTATATACTAAATATATATGATATTTATATGCTGTTTTACATTCTATAAATAAGTAAATCACGATTTATGTAAGAGAATTAAGATAAACAAGTCAAAACAAGTAGATATTACTAGAAACATAACACTAACCTGGAATGGTTAATAAATGGGTAATAGAAGATCATAAGTAAATAATATATGTTATGATGTAATTGAATATGGTTTATTAATAAATTTAAAATAAACTTATACTTATTATACATGATCTTATATTGAATATGATGATAGTCAATACATAAGGTAAGGGATTTATGTCTCACATTTATTTTTATAAGACGCATGCCTTATAAACTACTTATTTCTACTACATGGTTTAAATACTTCCCTGGAATATATTTTATAAGAATTATCTGGAATATTATTATATATTAATATAAATATTATTTAATTTCATTCATGAGACATATGATTATATTGATTGTATAATGATGAGTATTTATTTCACAATGTCATTAATTTTTGGGATTGTTTTGTTTTAATTCTCCATTGGGGAATATTTATCATCCACATCCATGTTTTCTAAAAATGTTTAAATAATCTCATATGGGGTTTAAAGTTATTTTTACCTATTTTTTACATTATATTTCATGGTTTGAAAGGAATATTTTTGTTCATTTCCAAACAACGTACATTGATATTTTTTAGAAAATGAATAAAATAAATGTTTTTTAACTTCTATGACTTGAACATTTTTTTCTGATGTCCTGAAGCCATAATGAATTGATGATTCCATTAAAATGTTCCGGGGTTATTTTCAAATTAAATACTTTCTTTTGAAATTCTTTTTCACCTAAAAAAAGAAACTGTTTTCAAAGAATAAAGGATATTTTCCTTACGAAATGTTTTTAAGTGTTGTGTAAATAGTATTTTCTATATAAGATAACATTATTTGATGCTTCATATGTTTTACTAGGGATATGATTTGATTATACTTTTATTATTATTTCTAATATAGGTTTATTTTTATGATTGAATGATATTTATGAAACCCATTTTATCATGGGTTATTTTATGATTGAATGATGTTTACGAAACCCATTTCCTTCCATGGCTTCTGATATTAATAATGATTTATGTTCTTGTGAAACATATGTATGGTTTCCATTATGTGATGGGTGGGACCTATATCTCCCTCCAATGTAATGGGTAAAGATTTATATATCATGTGATAATGATGGGAATCAAGTCTATGGTATTGATCAACATTGGAAGATAGGGAAACCTGATACACAATGGGATGATGGGGAAACCCATTACCTTATAAGGAAAATTCCACAAATGGGGATGGTGGTATATACCACCTAGTAGGTGTAGTCCCCATGAAGTGACCTGATATGTTTGGGAAATGCTTCTTGACTTATAGGGAAAGATATTACATGGTCATGTGTCCGCCACAAATTCCATGCCTTATTCTTATGTTATGATATCATGGATTATTCTCTTGATCACATTATGATTCATGTCTTATAAAATATAAATATTTATTCCATTACTCCTTTTATAATATTTGATATGTAGGGTATGATATTCTATTTTCATGATCATGTTCTCATACACTTATTTAGATGATATGCTTACATATAACACTAGATTACCAATACTGAGAATATGAGATCACCATTTTTTTTGTTTTCATTACCCAATTAATTAAGATATATATTATTTATGATGTGACTTAGGAGGGTTATAGGAATGATGAATCTTATGGATGATAATTTAGTTCACTTGTTTACTAGTGTTTTTGTTTCCATGTTTTCAATGGAACTAAATTAATATGTTCTTCGGGCATCTGATTGTGTAATGTATTATGTATTCTGAAAAAGTGATGAAATGTTATTGAATTAAAAGTGAGTGTCACTGTAGTTGGTATCAGATAAAAAGTTTATTTAACCTTTGGAAACTTGTATGAGAACACTTTGTTGAAATTCCTAATGATATTTCTACGGATATATTTAGCAAGAGCTCTATGGATAAGACTAAGGTGTCATAGATTATTGAAGTTGTCATACATTTTGCATCATATAATTGATTTTTCGTGATTATATGATACATCACTATGGAAAAGGTTTTTTAATCTATGATTTTTTTGGTTTTAGTCAATAGATATAACACGAAATAACCATGTTAATACCAATTTAGATGGAAAATGCAATAATTTCCCTCCAGAGTAACTGAATTCTTTGGGAGTTGGAGTAAAAAATATTATTTCCATATTCACAAAAAAATTTATCAAGTTATGAAAAATTCTAGAATTGAAAATGATAAATGGAATGAACATAATTTTATTGGCGCTTAACAAAGCAACACCCACCATCATTAAGGGGGTCTTCTGATCTACTTGTTGCTATACAATGGATTTATAACATTTAAAAGATACTCTTTATTATCCAATTTACTTAACATGAGAAATTAATTATGGTTGTTTATTGGTTTGAAGGTGAAGATAACCAGTGGGGTAATATAATAAATGTATGAGGAAATAATTTGAAATTGAATCCATGGATTGAGATGAGTTTAATAAATTATTCTTCAATGAGTACTTTCCAAATGTTATTTTTACACATATGGGAATGGATTTTATTGAGTTGATGAAAAAGGATGATAAATTCATCAATACCAAGAAGGATAATTTTAAAAGACTTCTTAGGCACTTTTATCGAATTATCATCCAAATAGAATGTAATGTTAACCGATTTTCAAGTGGATTAAATCCATGTCTCAGATGGGTGTTAGCCATAAAAGTCTTTAATAGCTAGGAATTGATTGATCGTTGTGAAATAAAGGTTCAAATATAGGATAGATTTATTTATTAGTATCATGGTTTTTACAAAAAAGTGGAAGTTTGAGTTAAAAGGAAAATATAAAATCCTTGGACCAATGAAATGTTCCTTATTTTATGCTCCATGTTTGGAAAGAAGCATGGAGTAAATTGTCCTATCATGTTTAATAAATGACTTATGTGTGGAAGAGAAGGCCATAAGTGAAATTGATTTCTAAAATGATCGGAAGAAGATGGAAAATGATGAGAATATAGGTGAATACATAAAAAATGAACCTCACACACTTCAGTTCTTCAAGTGTATTAATAATGGGCATTATGATAACCTGTAATGAAACATAAGGGTTAGTGATGATGATTGGAATCAGAAACCTCTAAATATTTGGGACAAGCGGAAATATTTTTTGATAACTTTTTCCAATGAGTGGTGTAATAATGACACGGTTTATGGAACACTTAGAATCTATTCTAAAACTAATAATATCTTATTATATTATAGATCTACCCATAATATCATAACTTAATAATTTCTTAAGGTTGTTAAGATTCCACCAAAATGGTTAGATGTGGAAGTAAAATCGCATCCCACTATGGTTATAATGACCGCATGTCATGTATTTGATTCCTTTCCAGTTGAAGATTGTGGGAAAGTGTTTCCTACAAATATTTTCATTCTTCCTTTGGTTGAATTTGATGTCATCTTAGGCAGGTTTGTCTTTCTCTATACATAGCCCACATCAATTTTCAATTAAGGGATCTTATGTTTGATTTTTCAAAACAAAATATGATCAGATATCTACATGAATATGTATATTAACTTACTATTGATATTATATTCATTTTATGTATATTAATTCTAACTCATAAGTTTTGATTATCTCAAATGGAGTGGAAGAACATTAACATCGACGATATGATTATTGTTCATGAATTTGTTGTTGTCTATTTAGATAACTTCTTGAATCATCCACCAAAACATGAATTTGAGTCCTTTATAAAACTTGTACCCTGTTTTGAACCAATTTATACATATCCCTATTTAATTTCCCTAATTTATCTATATTAATTGAAAGAAGAAACTCCAAGAAAACATTGATAAGGGATTTTTTCATCCAAGTGTGTCCCGATGGGGTGCATGAGTTATTTTTTAGAAAATGAAAGATGGATCTCTGTGAGTCTATATTTATTAATGTGATTTGAATAGTACTACAATAGTGAACAAGTATCCTCTTCCCCAAGTTGATAATTTGCTTAATCAACCACATGGAGATCAATACTTTTCCATGATTTAACATCCTTATGGATATCATCAATTAAGTGTCAAGAAAGAGGATATACCCAAGAAGACATTATATATATGGTATGGGAATTATGAATATATAATGATTCTTTTCCGTATTTCTAATTCCCCTAAAATCATTATGTTATGTCCACTAGGTTGAATAACCTTTGAGGGGGTGAATTAGGGTATGAGAGATTAAAACTTCTCATGTTTAGATATTTTTTATTTGTTAGAAAAAACTAAATTATCTCTTCCCCCCATAGAAATATATGAACAGATATGAAATCATGAAAAGGAAACAATGGGTTTTACTTGGTTCACCATCAATGGGCTACATTCAAGGAGCATACAACGACAATGTGTCGATGTACAAAATTCACTGATGCTCATAGCCAATAATGAGTACAATGTTTATGATAGATATTCTATGCCTATGATAAATGACTTTACAAGGTTTAGGATCTTCTCACTGCATTCCCAATGGGCACTCTATATGCCTCGTTCTATTGTTCACTACTAGTGGAAAGGGTCACCATCTTCCGCTACCTTCTCTCACTACTCTTGGAATGGAATCCACTCACAGTTTATCGAATTGTAGATAAAAAAAGTATATGAAATATCGGTCCCATAAATTTAATGAATTCCTACATTATCAACTATAGGTAGATGCTCTATTGGTGTTCCATTTTCATCCATATATGAATTCTACCTTCCTGAGTACTACTGGGTATTGTAAAATACTTTCGCAAACTGCATTGAGGCTCTCACAAGATTCCATGTGCAAATAATGAACCAAATTGTTCTCCCACTTATTGAGTATTGGGTTTGGTATGCGGGGAACATTATTCACATACCACCATTGGTACTGCAAACCACACTTCTTATTCAGACTGCCTCTACCTTCACGATCACATTCCTCAACCGCGTACTGATTCAGCGAACCTCCTATGTGAAACCCCTCCCATCTGCAAAATGTTCTCTATTTGTGGAATATCATCACTTTAGTGTTCCAGAGCTCTCACTCTACATATCTATTGTGGAATTCCCCCTCTCCTATACCAGAGATTCCTTCTCTACATACCAAGAAAAATCATTCTGCATATTGGACTCCCTCCTTCGCGTACCAGACTTCCTTTATGGTTTATGAATCCTCGCAAACACCTTTAGCGCCAACCACTTTCGGACATCGCCGAATTATCAAAGAAAAATGTGTTCTCTGATGATATTAAATATCCATATTAATTAGTGGGGTTAGTGATTATTATATAGGAATAGATGTCTATTTAATCTGCAAAATCAATATTTACTTACTCTTCAATCCATCCTCACTGCTTACAGATCCTTCTACCACCACAAACCATAATCCATCCTCAAACCATTTACCTACATACACCGCATACCACCTTTTCTCCTATGTGGTTGATCTCCTCTGTCGACTTTATCCAATCATAGTACCACATCACCTTCCACCATGAACCATTTTCGAATTTGCGAACCGCTTCGGCGTATCGTTTCCGATGCTCCACGTACCATTCCCGGAACATGATATGAGGTACATGCATTATGGTATGAGATTCTCATAATTTTCCAATTTTATAAATTTTTCTTCATATAGTTCAATCATATGAAGAAATAAATCCTTTTCCAACATTAAACTCTCAACTTTGAGGCCCTAAAATTTGGAAAACCCTGGGAAACTACGCCACCTTAAATACTTGTCTTCATAAAACACCATCCATTCTCATTTTCAATCATCTATATTTTTCAACAAACACAACCACACCCAAAACATACCGAACGAAATATTTGGGGGATATTTTCCCAACAATATATCGCTTTGGTTTTGTTTATAAGTCTTTTAATAATAATTATTTGACATTCGATACCTCATTAAAACTTCTTCCAACTTCAACGACTATTCACTACACATGATTTGGATGACAATTAGGTATTTACTCAACACATACTCTAATCCTACATGATCCATGATTGGTTTGAGAAAATAGAGTATAATGTAATGTTTTTCAATGAAACACTTCATTTCTATTTAGTAATTGCTGATTCCATACTAATACCAATGAACTACATTCATTACAAACCTCAACCATCATGATCTCTAATCATTGATTGATCGCTTCTACTGACGTCATATTTAATACTCCCCCTAATTTATAGCTCGTCTATTAGATTTATCTCAACTTCAACCCCCCTATCTCACTTATCCACTTAACAGCTTCTCCTAATGTCTTTTCTCCCCATGGAATAATCACACATTTTCCCCCTATATCAACAAACCCGAAGGGAACATCAAGGTTGTCTGCAATAGGGTAATGAACACATATCATCAAACTAGGAAAAAACAAATTATTCCTCGGGGAGAGGGGGACCCACATCCACAAATTTTCAATTGTGAGAAGTTGACTGGACTTCTAGAGCCAGTCGAGGTATTTCACACACTTCTTTAGGTAAGGAATTTGTTAAAATATTTGAAACTTGTTGTGCTGTAGGACCATAATCCAAATTTAGAAGACCTTACTACACTTTCTCCTTGATTAAATGATATTTTATTTAAATGTGATTTATCCTAGAATGATAGATTAGATTTTATCTATGATTTATTGAACTTGTATTATCACAATGTATTTTGATCAGATATTTCACATCAATTCGCATATCTTTATGTTACCACTTCATCCAAAAAAGTAGTGTGCAAGCTTGAGTAGATGCAATGTATTCCACTTCTGTGATTCTCAATGAAATGAAATCTGGTTTCTTTATTAACCAAGAAATACACAACCCTCCGAGATAAAAGACACCTCCTAATGTGGATTTCATATAATCTAATGAACCAGCACAACCCAACTCTATATATCCCAATAACTCTAAATTGATAATTGTCACAATACATTAAGACAAAATCCAGATTTACCTTTATATACTAAAGAAATATTTTTATTTCAATCATGTGGCTCTCCATGGGATTTCTTTGATACCTCACTTCATCATCTCATGACAATTTCAACTGGGTAGTGACATGAGTCTTTATATCTTTGGAATTATCCATTCAAAACTGTCTCAAAACCTCCTTGGAATATTTATTTTGAAAAATAAAAGATCCATTAATTCCTTTCATCACTTGTATGTCATGGAAAAATGTGATCTCACCAATCATCGACATTTCAAACTCACTTTCATGAATTCCAAAAAAACGGTCTCCATTGTGCTTTATCCATTCTCATCTTCTTAAATGAGAAAAACATCTAGTTTCTCAATGTAGAATTATTCTTCTAGAGCTCAATTCATAAATGATGACATGACATCCATCTCAAGAGCTCTACAATTTATTTTCACTTATATTTCCAGGAATAATATGATTATCTTCAGCCTTGCAACAAGTGAAAATGTCTCATAAAATTCAATATCCTCAACATGAGAGTACCCTTTGCACACTAGGAGAAGTTTTTTTTATAAATAAAAAAACCATTTTCATTCATTTCGTTGCAAAATACACACTTTTCCCTGATAACATTTTTTTTATGTTGGTCTCGAAACAATTTCCCCCATTAGACACTTCTCAATTTGGTCAAGCTCTTCTCGCCGGACTTTGTGATGACACTGATTTGTTATCATCATCTGATTCTTTTACTGAATCGACCTATGGATTTGGAGCATCTCTATACCTTCTCATGTTTTTATCACAATCCCTTAGATTCTGATTAAGTATTTTTGGAAGATTCTTTTCATTCTCTACTATATTCACATCATGACATTCAATTGTCTTTCAAAACCGCTTATTGAGATAGTGTTGATATCCTACTACAGCTTCTTGGTATCCAAAAAAAATATGGTGATACAATATTTTAAGACCAATATTGATTATCAGGATGTATAAGAATGATGTTGCTTCATCCCTAGTTAATCTTCCCAACGTCAGACATTACAAGAATTCATCCTTTTTATACCACTGAGATCTTACATCTAATTAGGAGATAGAATTCCCCCTGTGATATGAAATTCTTCCTATTGTTAGGCCCACTATTTAAGGCCAAATCATTCTTCTTCATCAACATTATTTTTTCCTCATGTTACCTTAGAAATGAGAAATCAACATAAAATCTAAGCCTACTAAGTTTGAAGTTAGTGTAGGAAACAATAGATAGAGTTAATAACACCATCACAATTTATTTCACTTAATCAGTTCCTTTCATATGTAACTTTGATACCTAATTTGAATCAGTTGGCCTTAAGTATCACATCACATCATTAATTTTCATATTTTGATGCTAATTCACTTTAGATGGTATCTCCTCAAAAAACTGAAACACATGTACATCAATTAATATCATTTAAAAACTTAGGGAGAGGGTATATTATTTAATCCACAAGAAGTGGATTTCAGTGGATCCTGATGGGTCAAACCGTTGATTATATATTACAAAGTATCACACTCTTTTCATGTTTGGTCCAACTGCCTAAAAACATCAACTATTATGGACATATGGATATGAATTATTTACCATCATGCTGAGACTTACTGTTATTTATATGCTCTGTAGGCTTAGCCTTTTTCACAATTATGGGTTTAAACCCACCTATTGTCATTTTCTTCTTTTATACTCCACTGATATGAAATTTATCATTACTTTTTCATTGATTAGGAATATATCGACTTGTCATCTAGTCTTTCTTATTCATCAATTGAACTATTATTTCTCTTGCATTGGATTCTCTGTATATTTCATGACATGTAAATTTTTCATGAAATTCATTATTCATTTTTCGTTTCTCAATTTTATGAGTCATGCATCCCTTTTTCTTCCAGGGTTGTTCACATTCTTTCCCAGAGTGATATTTTGACAATAATAGAGGATGGTATTGATAAATATTTATTGGTTATCCTTGTGAACTTCCTAAGTACATATAGCTATTTTTCAACTCATAGTGTGGTCTTCCAGTACAGGGTTTTTCATTAAACACTGCATGTGTTAGGGATCACTTCCTAGATTCCTTTTATTTCCCTAATTTATTCTCTTTGCAATGTCTTTCCAAATTTCAATTATCAGAACATATAAAACATATTCCACCAAAGGAATACCTCATTTCATTATTTCTCAACCAAGATGTTGATACAGTTTGAGTTATTATTTTGATATTGATCTATAGAGCTTCCTGACACTTTCTCATAGTGAGTCCCATTTTTCCACAATAACGACATCAGTTTAATTCTTTCTTCTGATAGGTGTTCCTTTGATACTATGTATGATTATTTTTCTTATTATCATATTTAGTAAAATTTATATCTTCATAGTATGAAATATATTCCTAATCCTTTGAACAAAATCATGATATATGACCATGAATCCCATAGAAATAGAACAACATATCAATAATTATTATAATAACCATTTTAGGTATATCTACTGTATATACAATGCTTTTATTATCTCGGAAAACACTTAACTAATCTATTAGTATCATGCCTCGAAGGAGGATCATCATATATAATTCCATACATTCCCATACTATGTGGTCTTTGAGATGAGGAAATCTATTCTTACTTCTACTCAGAAATAACACACTTTCTTTTCATTTTATCATCCCCTATCGAAGGCCAATTGAATAGTAAGTGCAGTGCATCCTTCACGTCAGGATTTCGGTTATCATGTGATTACATCATTTCTTTCTTGGCTAATTCTATCTCTTATTCCAGTTTCTAAAAATTCGTATCCCTTGATTCAAGTTGAGCATTGAGTTCTCTTATGAGATTATTCCTAGTAGACATCTCATATTCCATTTCTCATGTGAGATTATCTACCATATCACTCTGATCGTTTATTTTCAATTTTACTTGAGCAATAGAAACATAGAGGGATGAAATCATATTTTTGCAGCCTAATATTCTTTTGAACTAGTTTAGATAGTTGTGTAACAAGATCATCATTTATGGATTTCAAGTTCTAAATTTCATCTGAGTTCAGATTCTTTCCCTTGACCTCATCTTTGAGATTTTTCCTCTTTATATTCAACTTTTTATGTTCTTAAAATTGGGTATCATGATTATCCCATAGATCAGTGACCATGTCAATAAGACTTTGATTTAATCCTCTTAGCATGGTATCCTCAATTTCCATATGCTTAGATCTCAATATCTTTAGATTTTATATCATTATCCAACTTTTGATCCAATTCCATTATATTATAGTCATCTTTAAATTTTCACATTATGGAATATTCATCATCATCAGTAATTACAACCTCAAATGGTATATCAAGTTTTATTCTCATTCCTTCAACATCATTGAATGAGTATGTATTTTCACTGTATGAATTATCAAAATCATCATTATGTTCAATAGTTTATTCCATAAAATGAATCACACTCTTTACATTGAAACATCCACACTAGGTAATTTCACAAGACTTATGCATCTTCTTTTATGTTCTTCCCTCATACATGGCAATTTAAGATAAAATAATACTAAATCATTAGCATGTGAAAATTGACTAAACCAGGATGTAGAAATCAGATCTGATAAAATATTACATCCCTATAATACCAATTATTAAGTACACTATGTTGAATACCCTGAGGGAGGGGGAGGGTGAATAAGGATATGGTAGATAAAAAATTTCTCCTATTCGGGTCTTGTTTCATTATTATAAAAAAATTAATTCTCTATTCCTCCCATAAAAATATATGAATAGATATGAAATCATGCACTGGACACAACGGTTTTTACTTGTTTCACCCTCATTAGAGAATAAAATGACAATGTTATGATGTATCAAATTCACTAAGGCTCAAATCCAATTATGAGTACAATGTTCATACTATATATTCTACACCAGGGTTCTCTTCCTTTACAAGGATTAGGGTCTACTCATAACATTCCCAAGGGTTACTCCGTACTCTTATTTATTTGGGTCACTATCGATGGAAAGGGTCATTGTCTTCATCTTCCATTGCTCACTGCTATTGGAATGGAATCCACACACAGTTTCTTGACTTGTAGGTCAAACAATGTTTATAGACATGTTGGTCCCTTCATTTGAATGAATTCATGTGTCCTCAACTATAGGTAGATGCTCTATTAATGTTCCATTTTCAACCATAGATGAAGTCCACCTTCCCGTGTACTGCTGGGTATAGGAAAATAATTTCTCCAACTAATTTTAAGCTCTCACAAGCTTCCTTGTGAAAATCACGAACCACCTTCCTCTCTCACATACTATGTAGTAGGTTTGGTATGCGAGACACTTTTTTCGTGTACTGTTGTTGCTACCGCGAACCTCGCTTGTCGGTGGACTACCTCCACCTTCGCAATCACGTACTACTACTGTATACTGATTCCATGAACCTCCTCTGCGGAACCCCTCTTTTCCACAAACTATTCTCAGTTCATAGACTATCTTAGCTTCCGTGTACTGAAGATCTCACTCTGTGTATCGCTTGCAGAATTATCCCTCTCGCATACCAGATATTCCTCTTCCATTAAATGAGATAACTACTTCTATGAACTAGACACCCTCCTCTGTGTACCAGACTTCCTTTTTGGGTTAATAATACCCACAAACAAATTCAGTGCAAACCACTTTTATACTTTAACAAATTTCCAAGGAAAAATATGTTCTCTAATGATGTTCAATATCAAATGTAATTGGTGGGGTTAGTGATTCATATATTGGGAAATATATAGATTTTATCAACTAAATCATGATATAATAAATCTTCAATCCAACCTCACCACTTACATATCCTTCTTCTATCACGAACCGCAAGCCATCTATAAACCATATTTCTGTGCACCCTATATACCACATTTTCACCTAAGCGGAAGATATACTCCGTCTATTTCTTCCTATCTGTGTACTGCATCACCATCCACCAAGAACCGTTTCTGATTTTGTGAACCTCTTTGGCATACCGTTTCCACTACTCCACATACTGTTCTCCGAACATGCTACTCAGTCCATACATTATTGTATGTGATTCTCATCCTTTTCCAATTTTCTTCAATTTTCTTCATATAGTTTACTCCTATGAAAAAATACTTCCTTTTCCATAATTATACTCTTGATTTTGAGGCCCTAAAATTAGAAAAACACTAGAAATAATATCCACATTATAAACATATCTTTGAAAAACACCTTCCATTCTCATTTACAGTCATCTCGCTTTGTCAACAAACACAACCACACCAAAAACATACCGAAATAAAACATTGGAGGATTTTTCCCCAAAAATTCATGTATTTGATTTATAGTCTTTAGATATTACCCTGATAATTTTGTGATAGTCTATACAGTTGATATTATTATCTATTCCATGGTAAAGGAAAAGGCTGATGAACACATGGGAATTGTGTTAAAGATTCTAAGGAACGAGAAAATGAATGAAGAAATTAAAAACTGTGAATTTTGGCTCCAAAAAATTTCATTTTTGGGTCACATAATCTAAATAGATTCTATAGCAATAGATCCATCAAATAAAGAGGTTATTCAATAATATCTTAGAATAATCACGGTGAATGAGATCTATAGTTTCCATGGTTTAAATGGATATTATCGATGGTTTTTGGATAATTTCTCATGAATATAAAAACATATTACCAAGTTAACTTGAAAGGGTGACAATTTCCCCTATAAGGATAAATGTGAGACAAATTTCACAAAACTAAAGTAAATATTGGTCAGGGAAACGGTTCTAACATTACCCTGTAATGGATAAAGGTTTTTAATCTATAGTGGTGAAACCAAGAAGGTATTGGGATGTCTCCCTATGAATAATCACATGGATATCTCTTATTCCATATGGTATATGGAGATTCATGAGAAAAATTAGGGAACACATTATTTGCAGTTGGTCGAAGTGATTTTTTTAAAGATATGGAAGAATTATCTCTCTGGAGAAAAGTGTGATATATATATACTAATCATAAAATTCAAAAATAAATATTCACATAAATGGTGTTGAAAATTTTATAGATGAGATTCTTACAACTGAAAAAAAATTACGATATCTCAATACATTACCACTCAAGGAAAGAGAACAAGGTGACTGATGCATTGAGTTAAAAGAATCATGGTAGATTATTCATGATGTGGATCACAAAAGATCTAATATTTTTGGGTTAAAAAATTATGGATCTAGAAATATTAAAGGGGAAAATATTATTTTTACCAATTGAATATTCAACCCTGAATCCATGTGAAGAATAAATCGGCACAAAATAAAGTTTTAGATATGCAATATATTTTTATAAATGTTCATGAGTTTAACCATGATTAGTATGGAGCGATAAGGATGAAGAACCATCTATGTGTTTTGGATTTACTGGATTTAACGAAGGATCTAATAGTTGAATGTGATGGATATTCTTTCTCTATTCAAACTATAAGTACAATGATGTATAATTATTTTAAGGAATACTCTTGGTGGGATGGGCTAAATAGAGATATATTAGATTTTTTTCATAGTGTTTGGTATGCCAAAAAGCTAAGTATAAAAGAAAAAAATATAAATGGATGTCGCATCCATTACCAATACCAGAATGGAAATCAGTAAAACATCAGTAGATTTATACTTTGGACTCCCCAAAAACACTAAAGAGTTTAATTCTATATGGGTTGAAGTCGATCTCCTTACAAGGTGAATAAAATTCATTACTATCAGAGAATATTTATATCTTGATAAACCTTCCAAGATATACATTAAAAAAGTGGTATGTTTTCATGGAGTAACACATTGTATTGTATCTGATCAGGACCATAGGTTTACCTAAAAATTCATGTGAATACATCAACAAGCTCATAATACAAAATTGAGTTTCAACACTGCATATCATCCTCATATGGATGGTCAGTCTGAAAGAAAAATTAAAACCCAAGAGGATATGTCGAGAACATGTTCTTTATATCTCACTAGTGGTTGGTATCAACAACTTCTTCCCATTTAGTTTTCAAAAAATAATACATTTCACACAATCATACATATGAATCCATATAAATCCCTATATAGAAAGAAATGAATAGAGACAATGTGCAGGGATGAAGTTGGAGAAAAAAAGAAATTGGGACCTGAGATCACTCAAGAGATGGCTGAGATGGTTAGAACCTTTTAGCATCTTATTATGGCAACACAATATCAGTAGAAAATTTATGCTAATAACAGACAACGTGAAATAGAATTTGAAGTGGGTGAGTACGTGTTTTTATGAATTTATCTATGGAATAATTTTATAAGGTTTTGGAATAAATTGATGCTAAACCCTAGGTATATTGGTCTCTTTGAGATTCTTGATCAAATCAATATTTTATCTTATTGCTTATAACATCCTCCAAATCTATCTCAAGTCCTTGATCAGTTCCATGTATCTCTCTTGAGGAAGTAATACCTAACCCTTCACTTGTAGTTAACTCAGAGGTTATACCGCTAGAGTAGGATCATTCATAAGAGGAAAAATCAGTTGAAATTATAGATCATACAGATAATGTTATATGAAATAGGACTGGTCATCAGTTAAAATTTCATGAATAAACCACTGGTTTGAGGAATATATGTGGGAAAATGAGGATATGATAAGGAATAAGTATAAAAAAATTTTGTATCAAAATGAATAATTTTGAGGGCCAAATTATTTTTAAGGTGGGTAGAATGCAACACCAATATTTTCTATGATATTTATAATCAAAAAAATAAATTTTAATTGATTTTTTGCATTTCACCCCAAACCAAGTTATGTTTCTATTATCCACATCACCAACTAGAATTGTGTTACATGCCACACTGAGTTTACACATAAAACTTTGTTTGTAATTATTTAAAAAATACAACTAAAAACATTCTATTAGAATGGAATGTTTGAATAGGATTAACTGAATTATAGTTTATACATGTAAAACCCATTTGAAATTAAATGAAAATATTATTCTGAAAAGATATATAAATACACATAAGTTAGTTTTATAACAATAAAGTAAAAAAATCACTCAGGTTGGTTTATATTATTGAAATTTATATATAATAAAATTTTTCAAAAAAATATCTTATGTGTTCTCTATATAGGATATAAGAACCAGTCCAATTTTATTCATAAAAGATGTATTTTTCTAAAATGCAGTTTTATCGCATATTAATGATGCACTATTTATAAATATAGTTTTTTTAATTCAATAAACTATACTTGAAAAAGTAAATTTCTTTATTAAAATTGAGATATCAAAATTTAATTTCTTTTAATTATTTTTATTTTTCTTATATGTTTCACGTTTTGATGAATAGTGAGAAATACTGAATTTTAATTGAAAATAGATTTTTCATTGAAAACAATTAGAGTTTTATGTTATATATTTTATTGATTTTCTAGTATAATTAGATAAATTTATTATCTTTTAATCCAATGTATGTCATTGGAATCAATTTTATATTGATTTTTGATATTAAAATAATTCAATATTATGTATTTTTTCCCTTTAATAACTGATTTTCACATTCTATCAACATGTTTAAATTGAAATTAGATTTATAAAAAAAATTAATTAAGAAAAATGGATTCGATATTCGGAAACATATAGACCAAATTTAGTAATTGGAACCTATTTATTTTTAGAAAATATATATAGTAACATTGATAATTTTTATTACCACAGTTAAGGGTAAATCCGGTAATTATGTGTAAAAATAATATTATAGATATTATAAAACTACCATAAAAATTTATAAAATATTATTTGAAGAATTTAGTGCAAAAATATACCTAATTATTATAAATTGAATTATTTAATGGAATCATTTCCATGATAATTATTTAGATATTATTAAAATCAATGAGAGTGACAAAATGTCACACTCTTACTTTTAATAAGTATAATATTTTAATATGAAAATAATTTGAAGATATGATTGAATATATATATTCCTATGAAATATAAAATTTTTATCTATATAATCTAAATTAATTTTTTATTTTTAGTGAACAAATAATTGTCATAAATACTTACAAAGCGATAATGCAGTAATTATTCAATTAATAAAATAATTAATTATATTATATTATAAATATATAACGAAAAAATTATTTTACTTAATTAAGTTGACCAAAAAAATTTATAAGTAAATATTACATGTTAGGGTTGTATTAAAATATTTCTTATGTTATTTTCTGTATTTATTTTATAAATTCAATGTAATGAATAATTTCAAAATTGACACTTATGAAATTTTATAAAATTAATATTTTATTAAATTATTTAAAAATAATAATAAATCATTAAAGATAAAAAGAAATTATAATATGGTCAATTATTTTATAAAATTTTCATTTATTATTTATTTAACATCACATATGTAAAAATTAAAACCTTTTAATATTTAATTTTTTTTATGTTAGATAAAATTAAAATAGGATAACTAAAGGCTAAACCAAATGTGATGGTTTAAAATAATACCAAAAAAATATAAAATATATTTTTTGAGGATATTTCAACACCATATATTTTTTTATTATAATACATGGACTTTTTGTGGTATTTGGTTTGATATTGAATTTATTATAAATTATTTTTAAAAAAAATTCCAAATGTTCTCCTCAACTATCTTATAAAAAGTGATATATTATTATATTTTAATTACACTTTAGAACCTATTTGTTTCTAAATAACTATATTCAGATATCATAAAAAATTCTATATCTTTATCCAAGAAGGGTTCTTTTGCGTAGAAATCCATCCAAGGAATTCCTTTAGTGGAAACCAAGAGGTGTTACCCAAAGAAGAGGTAACATCCATTCACAAGATCTTTTTTTTCATTATACAACACTCACATATTATTATTCCATGATTATATAACATCCTATGTATCCTTAATATAAATAATTTTTTTTTATTTTCCGGTTTCTACTAATACTCAAATGCACTTTTCATTAAATGGGTAACGAACTTATTGTTCTTGTTTACGGTGAATTACCGCCTCACGAAACTCTGTTGTTCCATTTTCATGTAAAATCTCCCATGGTTTGTCAATATGATGTTAAGTATTTGTTTAAATGATATATATTATTTTTATTAATTATTAATGTCTCTTCAATTTTCATATAACACATTACATTATGCTTTCAATTTTTGGTCAATAAGATAACTTCGATTGTGGATGTGCGGACTAACTCCTCCTCAAAGTGTCATGATTCTTTCACACTCTACATTAATGTATTAATGATGGGTTTAGAATAATTTTATTATATATATTAAATATTAATGATAAATAATTTATTATATATATATATATATTTCATTTACTTTCATTCAAAATTATAAATAATTAGATACCACATTCATGCATATGTAGGGCCTATCATCTCTATTAACGGTGTATTCCATTTCATATTTATATTTTTTATAGATTATTATAAATATTTATATAATGAATATATTATACATTTATATCATGTTTTGTTTTCTGGAAATAAGTACATCATGATCTATGTAAGAGGATGAGGAATAACAAGTTAGAACTAGAGGATATTATCGAAAACATAACACTAACAAAGAATTGTTCATAAATAGGTAATATAAGTTATAAATAAATCATATATGGTATAATTTTATTTAATATGGTTCTGTAATATATTTATAATGAACATAACTTTATAATATATGTGTTTTGATTGAATGTGGTGAGATTCAACACATAATGTAAGGGATTTATGCCTCACTTTTATTTTTGTGGGACTCATTTTTTATACACTACTTATCTCTTCTATGTGGTGTATATACTTCCAAATAATTAATTTTATGAGTTTTATCCAAAATATAATACTATTTCCATGTTAATATATCTTTCTTTCATTCATGGGGAATATTATTCTACTAATTATAAAGCGATTAGTTTTATTTGAAAATCTCATGAATATTTGGGAGTGTTATATTTTAATTCATTATTGGGTAATTTATATATTCAATGTCCATATTTTCTAAAAATGATTTCAAAAAATGTTTTTTACTGTTATTTTATGAATTTTTAAATTCTTTTTTATCTATTTTTGATTGTTACTACACGTTTTGAAAGGAATATTTCTTTTTTTATTTTCCAAACAAGATACTCTGTGATTTTATTGAAAAACTATGAAATGAATATTTTTCTAACATAAACGACATGGACCTAATTTTTCATTTCCATGATTCCCTAATTATTCGAAGTTTGAATTAAAATATTCTAGGATTATTTTCATGGAAATTATTCTCTTTTAAAATTACACGTTATTTACAGAAAATAAAATGTTTTCAAAAATTAATGTTTATTTTCCTGAAGAATTATTTTCAAGTGATCTATTAAAATTATTTCCCATATAACATAATATTTTTTGATGTTCTTTATGTTTTACTATGGATATGATTCAATGATACCATTATAATTCATTCTAATAATTGTTTTTGTTCAGCATGGAATGATATTTATGAAACCCATTTCTTTTCCATGGGTTTTGATTTGATTGAATTAGGTTTATGAAACCCATTTAATTTCATGGGTTCTGATATGGTAAAAAATTTATGTTCTTTTGGAAAATATGAATGGTTTTCATTATGGGATGGGTGGGACCAAATCCTCCCTCCAATTCATTGGGTATAGATTTATATCTAATGATATAATGATGAGAATAAATTCTTTGGGATTGATCCACTATAGAAGATGGGGAAACCCAATCAACTATGAGAAGATGGGTAAACCCAATCTTTTAAAAGGAAATGGATTCGACTAGGGATAGCGATGTGACATTCCTAGTATGTTTAGTCCCCATTAAGTGACCTTTTATGTTTTAGAAAGTCACCTTGACTTATAGGGAATGATATTACATGTTTATATGTCTATCAAAAATTCCAGGTTTTATTCTCTTGTTATGAATTCATGATCAATTCTCTTTATGAACTCATGATTCATGTCTTATAAAAATCCGATATTTATTCCATGACACTTTTTTATGATATTTGATATGAAGGGTATTATAATCTACTTCCACGATCATGTTCTCATACACTTTTTCCCATGACATGATTACATATGTCCTTTGATTACCCTTACTAAGAATCAGAAATCATCCATTTTTATATTTCCTTTAACTTGGTTATGAATATATATATATTATGTATGTTATGTCTAATATTTGTTCTAGACCTAAAAAATCTACTAAGATAAAATGTTTATCACTTATGTATGATTTTTGTCCATGTTTCCAAAATTCATTAGACTAATATGATCTTTGTGTTTCTGGTTGTGAAATTTATTAATTATTTTGAAAAAATGATGAAAATGTAATGTATTAATTGTGAGGGTCACTATACATATTCATGACATAAAATACTATGTTTGAAAAAAAAACCAAATGATCTTCATCCCCATCTTGGTCACTCCCATAAAAATATCCACACAGAGAGAGAAGACTTAGATATGACTACAACAATATCAATCCATACCAAGGAAGATTTGGATCTCAAAAACATTTTTATTTCTCTCCCATGAAACCCTGAAATAATAATTTACAAAATCTAAATAATATTCAGCATCAAATATGATATGAATAGTCAAATTACCGCAATCTAACAAAAAAATCATTTGTATAATTAGTCATAAAGCTACAGTCTCTTATGAGTTAACAAAAGATCTCTATATTGAAGGAATTCTCCTCTATTTACATAGATTAAAAAAATAATACATTCAAAAAAATAATGACATAATAGAGTCCAAATAAAGATTAAATAAACTATTCATAAGAGCCATAAAGACTATGGGCATGTTCTCTAGACCAAAAAACCAAATAAGGTATTCATTAAAAATGAAAATAATTTGTTTGGTTGTCCATGGAATGTCACATGATCATACTATGATATAGTTTTATACAAAACATATATCATTATTAGTGAAAATTCGAAAATATATGGCATGGTAATAAAAGTTATAAGTTCATGAGATTATGTTCCAGTTTATAATGGTTACCAAGATAAGGCTCTGATAACTGATAAAATGCCTTATGGTGTCATCCACCATCACAGAGAATAAAAATGGATCACCTAAGTTTATATTCTTAGATTTAAAACTATTTTTCTTCTCAATCCTCCTACATAATTTTCAATTCATGTAACTCATTTGGCCTAAAATTATTAGGATGATAGTTGATAGATTCCATTACAGGAAAGATATTAGTCATTTACTCGATTCAATGATTTGTTGGTAACATGTAGATGTCTTCAAGAAATGCATCATTGACTATATATACTACAATTATGAAAAGGGAATAATGAGTCTCCCTCTCATTTAAGGTGAGACTATCCACCTATGAAGTAATTCTTCCAAGATTATGATGTTCTGATCTAGGTTGAACTACATATTAATCCAAATATCCAATAATTATGATGCAATTTCCCTCATAGGTTGTGAAAGAGAAGTTCCCGTGACAACATCAAAAATAATCTCAGTAATGAATGAGTTATCTCATTCAATGACTTACATAAAATCCACCCATTTATTATATAAATAATTCATAGAGGAACAAATAGTCATCAATAACTAGATTATAACTAGATCACTACTATGCCCCCACTAAAATCTTTTTTTAGAGTGAATCTATTGAAATTACACAATAGATATATTATAATAAAAAATAATGACTCCTACTAAATAATAACATATTAAATATTTTTAAGATCCTTGTCATAAATAGAATAAGAATGATTGTGAACTACCAAAATAGTTCCTCAAATCGTCGATGGTCTGACCAAATACTCTATTTAAAAATTCTAAACCACTTTTAAAAACTATCCCCAAAACCATGTGATGTATCCTGAATTCCCTCATGTTTAAAATCCATGATAAATCTCTAATCATCAACCTAGAGATCCATGAACACCACCATGGATCAAGCTGCCAGTAGAAGACCAACCACCTGATTGGTGGGGTGTGAGAGTCTCCCAAGTCCAATAAACCTGGAATGGTCCTAAACCACTACCACCACTAGACTACAAGGATTTACAAAAATGGAATAGATGACCCATATTCATATATACATGTAACTCAATGGTGGGTCATGGGAAATGATATATTAAATGTCCCATGGTACCAAATGAAAAACACTACACATCACTAATCCATCAGGAAAGATTATAGGAATAAATATCCTTCCTAGACTAGCCACCAATACACTATATTAAATCATCATATCAATAGATCTATGTTTTGAAGGATTCACCAACAATATATCCTGGTCCTATGGAAGGATGATGTTAGATAAGATAACCCCTACCAATACTCCTTTCTAAGACCAAATCATGGTTTATGATATACTTAAAGTCATGAAAAAAATATGTTCACCTATACACTGATCTCATATTATTGTAATTACTCAAATTGTTTAGTTTTCGAAGCATCTTCATCCACCATGTGCGGGAGAAACCACTAAATATCTAAAAAGAACGTAGAAATTTATATTACTTCCATGTCTCTTTACTCCAACCTCATAAACTCACATGACCTATCTAGATGTGTAGTCTCTAGGATGATGTGGATAATGTGGTGATTATAAAAATACATCAATGTCAACTAAGTGTACTTATTCCCCATGATATGGACACATCACCATCTTCAATATTCCCGAGAAAACATATATAAAACCAACTTCACCCTATTATCTAATAGAGTCTCTAAGATATAAAATATAGTCTTTATATGATCCATCCATAGATCTAATTCATATGGACCACACTAACGGATGAAATATAGGGGTTGAAAATACTATAAGTCTTGGGTGTTGTATAGAAAAGTCATAACAGACTGAGGTGGTTCCCTCTATGTTTCCCATACTACTAACAAGAGGATCTCCTAGATCTGATCATCTATAACTAGGTTAAGATATAGTGGATGTTATGTCTAACCAAATGGTGTAACTTACTCCCCTCCCACTCTAGGTCTAGTACCCAGACTCTCTATGGTGGAATAACTGAATATATCTAATAGTATATCTCAAAATGGTACAAATATTGTGTTTTAAAGATGGAACATGATTAAAAAAAATATGAACACACAACCGATGTCCATGCATGCTATACACTAATCATTACCTAAAATATTTCCTTAAGAAAACTCATGTAACAAATTTTATCATTCACTATCAGGGTAGTTAACATATAATATTTACAATATAATACTTTAAATGTCATTTTAATGTCATAATTCTTGTGGAATGACCTAATACTGTAACATTAGCAATCATTTTATGGAAATTAATTATATTTTCATTCATAGTACTTTATTTAACAAAAAACTTCACTTAAAATTCCATTTAAATAAGATTATATGTTATAGTACAATCCAAGGAATGAGATATGTATAATGCCACATAGACATATATGTGAGAAACCATATAAGATTATCCGCACACTATAAATAGTTACACCATTAATTCTATTATATGTGTATTATAATACAATTATATGAAGAAATAAAAACAAGAGAACAAAAAAATACCCTACATTCCATGTGTAATTAATGAAAAATCTAATGTTATGTTTTTATTCTAAACTAATAATGTAAAAATCTATGAATCAATTATACTGAAAAACATATGCACCACTCAATGTGGAAATATATAAAATGTAAAATTTCAATAAATATCAATAGTCACATTAATTGTTACTTATCCTATCCCCCATACATGGGTTATATACTCCCAATAACGATATCATTTCCATTCCCTCACACATTCAGAGATTCCTATATACCAGAACAAATAGTAATACATACAAAAAAAAGATTTGTAACACCCTAACCCCTCTTGACCAGAGCCGGTGCATTACATGTTATATTAGTATGGATAGAAGGAATGAAATACAGAAGTATCGAGAAATTTAGTAGTCTTTAAAAAAATCAATACAAATATGTAACTCAAATTACATTGGGAAAGGTAAAAATATACAATACATAACAAAAACAAAAAATTGCATCCATGGAAACTCAATAAATGATCTCCTCTTCAAAACCTGTTGAAGGAAAGAAATGGAAAGGTTCGAGAACAAATTTTTAGTAAGGGTTACAAATATTGGAAGTATGGATTTAATAATAAGTGAATCATAAACAATTTGACCTAATAAATTTGGAATAGTGAATAAATGGAAAACTCATTCCATTAAAAAATTGAGAATAAAACTACATCCATAGATTTTATCATAGTGAAAACCACATGACTAGAAATAAGAAATAATGGATAAATATAATTATTATTAATTAGAAATAACGTATCTAGATAATGGTAACATAATAATATTAAAATGGTTTAGTTCTGTGGGCATAAACCCGTCTGATATTTGGAAAAACAATTGAATGTTTTGTCGCCAACTGATTTGTCTCAGGAGACCTCTTGATGGATTTGGGAAGAAGATAGGACCAAACACTTCAGGGAATTAAGGTGGTCTGCTGGTCATGGGGTAGATTCCCATATGCGGTGTTTTACCCCTTATTGTCTTCAGTATGATTTTAGATTTTTGGGTTTGTTTTGTTGCCAGTGCTCTTTTATATTATGAGAAAATGTTCTAATTTTCAGTGTGACCAGGTGTGGAAATGTTGGCATAGCTTTTGTTGGACTGTTTGGTATGGCTTTTGAATGTTGTTCATGGTTTTCAAGACATGATGATGTTGGGTGAGTAGATAACACAGATTCATCAATATTTACGTAGTTAAAATAACATTCCAAATAAACACTGCATTTAAAAGGAATACGACCTAAGACAATACTCATATCCATGTAATGAGAATATGTATATATAATATATTTAAAATTTAAAATGAATAATGATATTAAATCGACATTATATACACCACATAAAAAATTTTAGGTTCATAAAACTAAGAAGGTTTCAATGAAATGGAAATTGAGACAAAGTCCCTTACCATATTGAAGTCAATTGAATCGTATGACCAATAGATAATAATTTCAAAATTAATCATTGAATAAAATTAATATAAAGAGAATAATGATAATATATATCAATTGGTAGGGAACAATACACCACATGTATGAAATAAGTGTAAAAAATGGATATATCAAAGAATTAAAAGTGAGAAAAGAAACCCCTTACCTTATGCTCGAGTGTGTTCTTTGTTTATTTTAATAACCTGAATAATAAAATTTACATTCATTAATTATTAAGTATAAAACCTCTTATAAATTTTATTTATTTATTATAACTTTTTTAGGTTTATTCATGTCCATTTTTATGGGTTTAAGAGGACCACTTTTATTGTTTTGGAAGAATTGTTTTCCTTGGGTTTCATGATCCGTTTTTTTGTATTAATGAATGGAAGTTCTTTTGAAATGTGGTTAAACATGCAAAATTGTTAATATGTCTTATTATTGAAATTACAGATATATTAATGATCTTATAGTGGTTTGTGGTTATATACTATGATGATGGTTCATTAGTTAAAAGTTAATTACAAATGTTTGGATTAACTTGGTGGTTTTGTTCATAATGAACTTGTTTTGTATTATTATTTTATATTATGAGTGTGTAAGGATTACAGAACATCAATGAGATGAAATACATATATTCTGATCTGGTTCAACCATAAAAATGTTTTCATGACCATAATTGAACATTGTAATGAAAATATAGAACCCATCGTCCGTGAATGTGATAAATCAACACATCTCGGATGAACTTTTCATTTTTAGTATTAGAGGACGGGGAAAGATAGATGATGATGAAATATTTAACTAGAATAATATAATTATAGTTCATTTAAATTACTGGAATTATCATTTTATTTTGATTAGGGGATATGAGAAAATAATTATAAAAGAAAAGAACTAAAAATAGAAGAAAAATTGAGAAATATCTCATGAAAATTTGACAACATAACAACGTCACTTAAAATTTCATAAAAAAGTTGATGAGAGAAACGGGGGATCTCATCACTCATAAATAATATATACAGAAATTTGAACATGGAATGAAATATCCAAACATAATGCTATTGAAAATAAAAGAGAATGTATAAAATGAACTATTTAAGAAAAGATAAGGGTCGTAGATTCTCTTACTATGTAGAGTAACTCCAAAAAAACCAAGGTTTTAACCATGGGGGTTTGAGGAAACATTGAGAGGACTCTTAGTGAGGTAATACTACAAGATATTTTTGGATAATGTGATTTTAATTGGAGAAAACTAAGGGGGTGAGTGGGAATTTATAGTAAATGTGAGAGAGTTTTTAATTAATTAAAAGGGACCCCTCATTAGTGGTTTTTGCAAAACCAAGAGATTGAAAATGGTATTTGCCCATAGTTTTAGCCACATGGGACACCAAATTACATATTTTACTTTACTCTAGTTGAACATACATTTATATTTATTTACTTAATCATTATGAAGTCATTAAACTACCGAAAACTCAAAACTGTATTTTTACTATTCACAAAAATCAAGTATTTTAAAAAAAATCCAAAAAAATCACCATATAAATTTTTCATTGTGTAGAATAAAAACATGAAATATATTTTTATAAAATAATTTTTTATTTATTGTAATTCTAATTTTTAATTAAAATAATAATTAATTTGAAAAATAACAATTTTAAAGGAATAATTAGTTTTATATCACATTGAAAAATTAATAAATATATTATTACCTTAAGAAAATAAAATATTATAATTATTTACTATTCATAATGGTAAAATTAATATTCATATTTATATTCATAAGGATATGTTACTATTCATTAAAAATCATTTTTGTTCTATCAGACTCCAAATGACTTACTGGTCACAACTCTAGATGACCATTTTTCGAAATTCAAAACATAGAAGTGGAGAATTTATTTTTAAATGTAAGTTTATGACTATATATTAAATATAAAATTGTTTTTTCATAGAAAAAGAGTTCTTTATGAAAAATAGGCTACCTAATTAAAAGAATGTATTTAAGGGAAATGTACCATTAAATATTTGGGTGTTATATTATTCCCTCCTTCAAAAATTTCATCCTCAAAATTTTATGTATAATGAACACAAAAATGATGTGGGTGGTTATTCTTCATAACATCCTCAGGTTCCCATGTTGCATAATCTATATTATACTTCCCCAAATGAACCGTTACTAGACGTGCGGTCTGATTTCTCAATACCCACTCCATTGTGTCATGAATCCCGATAGGCTCTTCACAGAATGACAAATCAGGTTCCAGTTTTATTTTATCCAAGGTGAGTACATGCATTGGGTCTATCATGTATTTATTAAACAATGAAACATGGAACACATCATGAACATGGAGATACATTGAGGAAATTCTAAACAGTAAGTTATAGCTCCAATTCTTTCCAGAATTTCAAATGGTCTTATGTACCTGGGGCTCAATTTCCCATTCTCACTAAAACTTAAGGCACCCATCAATGGATATACTTTTGGAAATAATTGAGCTACCACTTGGAATTCCAAATAATTTCTTTAATTTTCATCATAATTCTTCTACCTACATTGTAATTATTTAATATAGGATTGTATTCACTTCACCTTTTTCGTGGTCTCTTCAATATGTTTTGTTCCTATAAGTTTCTTCTCACCAACATCATCCCAACAAGTTGGAGTTCAATATATCCTTCCATATAATTCTTCATATAGATCAATTTGAATACTATGATGGAAAATATTATTGTAGGAAAATTCAACTAAATAAAATTATTGACTCTATGTACCGTGAATGTCAAGAGAGAAAGATCTCAACAAGACTTCCGGAGATTGAATAGTCCTTTCAGACTATCTGTCAGTTTGGGGGTGATAAGCAATACTCATACGAAGCAAAGTATTCAAAACCTTCTGAATAATTTTCCATAACATTTATTTAAATGGGGATAATGATAAGAAATAATTTATAATGGTACAATATGAAATCTTACAACATCATTAATATATAGTCTTACTAAACATTCAAGTTGTAAATCTTCCTTTATAGCATAAAAATTTGCAGATTTTGTAAGATGTGAAACAATGAACCATATCACATCATTATTTCTTGGAGTCTTTGGCAATCCCATGAAAATGTGAAATATAATATCATCCCATGTCCACATAGGACTAAAAAGGGGTTTCTTGACTCTTCTAGGATCTAGTCTTCTAGCCTTCACATGTTGACAAACCGAACATCTCGACACATAATCAGCAATCTCCCTCTTATAGTTTTCCAACCAAAAATGATCCTTCAAATATATATAAATATTAGATATATCAGGGTGTATAGACATATTGGAACTATATACATCATCCAACAATTCCCTTTTTATATTAGGTATATTGAGAACACAAATCCTCCTCCCAAATTTAAAACTTCCATCTTCATATATGATGTTCATCAGAAATCTATCATTCACATCTTTAATTTTCTTTTGAAACTCCTTATCATCAATCTAGGAACTTTTTATGATCTCTATTAATGAAGTGTTGGCATAAATTTGAAAAGGTATCATTGTTTCACCTTCCATGATTATTCCCATATCCATCATTACTAATTACGTGAACATATACTCCCTATCAACTCTCATATTGTTCACAAATCCATTATCCTTTTTTCTCAAAGCATCATATACTTTATTTTCCATCCTTGGGTGGTAGGGTATAGTGAAATAATAATCCTTTATTAGTTCAACCCTCTCCTATGCCTCAAGTTGAGTTCTTTATGTGAGAAAATATACTTCAAACTCATTTGATCGGTATATATCTCACATTTTTTACCATATAGCTAGTTTCTCTATATCTTCAAAGAAATTATTACATATTCCAACTCAAGATCATGAGTTTTATTGTTTTTTTCATGATTTTTTTGCTTCATAGATGCATAGTAAATCACTCAATCATTATGCATAATGACACATCCATGTCTTTTCTTTGATTCATCCCTAAAAATCACAAATCCCTCTGATGGTAGAGTCAATAGTGGAGAATCCACTAGAATTATCTTAAATTCTTTAAAACATTATTCACATTCATTTGTATATATGAACTTAATCCCTCTTCATGTGAGCTTGGTCCTTGGGTTGGATAAATGGGCGATGTTCTGAATGAAACACTAATAATAACCTACTAAATTAATAAAACTATGTACCTCAGTTATGTTTGATAGAGTAGGACATTCTTGCACAACCTTTATATTCGAAGGATCTACAGAAATTCCATCCATAGAGACAATGTGGCCTAGAAAGGAATCTTATTGGAACTAAAAGATTACACATGTTAAACATCCCATATAATTCATTTCTTCTAGGAGTCTTCAAAATAGTGAACAAGTAATTTAAATGATATTCATAGCTTTTAGAGTATACCATTATATCATCAATTAACATGTCTAAAAAGTCATCAATATTGAAAATAATATTCATAAGATCTATGAAAATAGATGGTGCATTAGTCTGTCCAAAATGAATTACTGCAAACTCATAATCCCCATACATAGTTCAAAATGCTGTTTTTTGGAATTTATTCCATACTCACAAGAAACTGACGATATCCAGATCAAAGATCAATCTATGATAAATATTTTGATCCATTAACATGATCAAATTAATAATCAATTTTTGGAAGAGAATACCTATTCTTTATTATAATAGCATTTATTTCCCTTTAATCAATGCACAACCTCAATGACCTATTTTTCTTCTTAATGAAATGAACTGGGGACCCCCATGGAGAAACACTATGGTGAATAAATCCTCTATCTCTCAATTCCTCTACTTGTCTCTTTATAACCACTAACTATTTAGTGGATATTCTATAAAGGGTCTTTGATATGGGCCTTGAAATAGGAATTAATTCAATGGAAAACTCAATTTCCACTCTTGAAGATGTCCTGATAAATCCTCTATAATGAAATCAACATATTCTTGAACTACAAGCACATATTAAATTTAAGTATTTCTTTCCTCACCCATAGATATTGGGTTCTATTCATCTCTGATAATTGAATTTAGTTGAGCTACTGGGGGTGGATCTAGATTAAAATCAATTTGTGATGTTTCTACACTAGACAAAAATAATTCTAAAACATTTTCAAATATTGTAACTTACTTCTTCTTGAAATAAATCTTTGTATCATAGTTTAAAAAACAATTCTTATTGAGAATTATATCAAATTCAGTCATTAGTATGATGATAAGGATATAAACTAAATAACATTTATGTGTCATGAGGGGGGGGGGTGAATTGACTTGCCTTTTTTGCAATGATACATCCCTTGGGAGTTTTGATTAAAAAATCATTTATTAAATCAAACTGGGCATGCCTAATTATCATGAAAAACTGAGAAGATATAGATGTATCCAATGATCTTGAATAAAATAAAGTGTTGGATAAGTTTGATGAAACAATTAAAGTACCTTTCACCACATCATGAAGATCTTCAATATTCGTAGTTGTAATCGCATATGATTTCCCTTGCTCTCGTGGCCTTTTCTAAGGAAAATATATATGGTTCTTAGGATACTATTTGCATAGTATCCTATATCTCTACAATTGTAGCATCGAACATTATCAAATTTCTTCTTCCACTTTCATTTGTTTGATCGATGTCCCTTTTCTCTACACTTATAGAAGACTCCCATGCACTTCAAGACTGTTTCTGAATGATTCATTACATAGTTATCACTTAATGGGAATTTCATAATTCCCTTGTTCTTCATGTATGCTTCACCAATGGTTATCAGAGTACCACATCTTATCTTGGTTTCCATTAAAGATACTTGTTCTATAAAATTCATTCTTTGTTTTGATGGAACTTGATAAAATTTCATCACATGATGACAATGTTTGAGAATCTAGTGGCCTTCAAAGATGTGGATCAATACCTTTAATTGAATGATCAATCTTGTCTTCTAAGTCTCATACATTATCAATGGAATACCTATATAGTCTTGAGAAGGTTGCATCATACATTACACCATTTTCTTATGAATTTTTCATTAAGCTATAGAATTTCCTCTTCCTTTTGGTTTGTTTCTCATGATGGAAATATTATTCCAAGAATATTTCCTAAAAGTTATCCATTACATATCATTAATTTATTCTTCTTCAGTGGTATTCTAGATCAAATACCACAATTGATCGGTATCACCCTTGAGGGAATATACCACCAATACTACATTTTAATTATCATTGCATATTAATACCATGAATATATTTTCATGGGACTTGATCCACTACTCAATAGCCAATGTATTAGCTGTCCCACCGAAATATGAGGGTATATAGCACATGAAATGATCCAACATAGGTGTGGAATGGTTATTTGTCACAACCTGAGGATGATTTCCAAATATGGTCATGATCTAATCTCCTCCAACAGTGACTATGTTGACTTGATTAGTGGGGAGATATCTATATTTACCACAAGTATTGATTCCCCTTATTCCATTATGCACCATTTATAAATAATGGAATACTATAAATTAGATTATGAATCTCAAATAGAAAATCACTTATCATAGATTGAAATTCCAGGCATAACTTACATCCTAAACATGGTTTCTTTGAAGAAAATATTACATTAAAATACTTCATAATGTATAGTAAATAAAATGTGAATTATTCTAAGAATATTCCCTAGGAGTGTCAATACCAATAGTTCATAAATTCCCATTGTTGTGTACTAGGATACCCTGGGTCATGCCTGAAACTCCTTGTTGAAGCTTTCACTCCTAGGTACATCTCTGTCAGATCCACCACTACCTGTTTGTATTTATATATGGATTTATTGTTAGAAATATCCAAATAATATATTCCATAAAAATATAACATGAAATTGTTGCATGTTTATCCTCAAATAATACATTAATACTTTATTCCCTTATCTAAATTTTTTAATATAGTTTCCATGTTTTCTACTCAACATCATCTAATACAAACTGTAACACCCCAACCCCTCTAGAATGGAGTCGATGAATTTCTTGTTATATTGGAATGGTTATAAAGAATTAAATCCAAAATAATCAATCATTTTAGTAGTATTTAAGACACTATATACAATGATGTAAATAAAATTACATTGGGAAAGGTAACAAGATACAATACATAACAAAAACAAAAAAAATTGCTTCCATGAAAACTCAATAAATTATCTCCTCTTCAAAATATATTAATGGTAAACAAATTGAAAGGGGTGAGATAAAATGATAAGTATGGTTTAAAAATATAAGAATGATGAATTCAATAATAATTTAATCATAAAAAATTTGACATAATCAATAAGGCATAGTGAATAAATGAAAAACTCACAACATTAACAAAATGAGAATAAAAATGCATCCATTGCTTTTGTCATAGTGAATACCTCACGAATAGTAATAAATAATAATGAATAAAGAGATTAATTATTAATTATACATATATTATCCATCACATGATAACATAAAATAGTTAAAAAGGTTTTTTTCTGCTGGTAGAAACCCACCTGATTTTTGGAAACAAACTTGAAGGGTTTGTTGCCAACTGGTTTGTCTCATAAGACCTACCAATGAATTGAGGGGATATAGAGGACCCCAACCACCACTTAATTTCCAAATAATTATTTATACCTAGATTTAATACAAGGAATATATTCCTTCTTAGAATCCGTATAAAGTAGAGAACATATATTCATCGATATTTCCATAGTTAAAATAATGTTCCAAATAAACACTACATGTAAAACGGTATATGACCTATGACAATACAAAAATAAATGAAACAATAATATTTATATATTATATATTAACAATTTCAAATGAAAAATTTGATATTATTTATAGTATATATACCACATAAGAAAGGACAGGTGTACAATACCAAGAAGGTCTCAATGAAATGTAAATTGAGACAGAGTCTCTTACCATATTTTAATCAATTGAATCGTATGAATTTTTTTTAATAATTACCAAATTAATCACATAATACCATTAATATAAAGATATGAATACCAATATATTTCAAATGGTAGTGCACAATAAACCACATTCAAGGAATAAGTGGAGATCAATTGAAATCTCAAATAATTAAAAGTTAGAAATGAAACCCCTTACCTTATCCTTGAGTTCGTTCTTAGTTTGTTTTAATGACGTAAATAATAAAATTTACCATCATTAATAAATAATTTCAGAACCTACTATACATTTAATTTATTTATTATAACCTTATTATTTTCATTAGTGACTATTTTTATGGGATTAAGATGATCAATTTTATTGTTTTGGAAGCATTTTATTCCATGGTTTTCATGATATGTATACATGTATTCATGAATGGAAGTTCATTTCAAATGTGGATAAACATACATAAATGTTAATATATGTTATTAACGATATTGAAGATATATAAGTTTTCTTATAGTTATTTTGCGTTATATACCATAATGATGATTCATTAGTTGATAGTTAATTACAAATGATTGGATTAACTTGGCGATTTTGTTCATAATGAACATGTTTTGTATTATTATTTTATATTATGAGTGTGTAAGGATTCCAAAACATTAATGAGATGAAATAAATATATTCTGATATGGTTCAACCAAAAAAATGGTTTCATGACCATAATTTAACATGTTATTGAAAAATGAGAACATGTCGTCCTTGAATGTGATAAATTAACACATCTCGGATGGTGTTTTCATTTTTAGTATAAGAGGTGGAGGAAAGAGAGATGATGATGAAATATTACAGTAGAATAATATAATTATAGTTCATTTAAGGTAATAAAATTATCATAGTATTTGGATAAGGGGAGACGAGTGAAGAAATATAAAATAAAGGAACTCAAAATAGAAAAAAAAAATTAGAAATCTCTCACGAAAATTCGGCAGCCTAATGGAATCACTTAAAATTTCATAAAATAGTTTGCTGAGAGAAAGGGTGTATCTAATAACTATTACATTATATATATTTAAATAGTAATATGTAATGACATATCCCAATATAAGACAATTGAAAATAAATTACAAAGCATAAAATGAAAGCTTTAAGAAAAGAGAAGGTTGGTAGATTCTATTACCTTGTAGAGTAAATCCCAAAACATGAAGGATGGGACCTTGGGGGTTTGATGACAAATTGCAAGGAATCCTAGGGAGTTAATAATACTAGATCCTTGAGGATAATGAGTTTGGAATGAATGAAAATGAAGGGGGTGAGTTGGTATTTATAGTAAATGAGAGGGAGTTTTTTTTATTAATTAAAAGGGAGACCTCATTAGTGGTTTTTGAAAAACCATGGGATTTCCAATCATATTTTCCCATGGTTTTAGCCACACGGGACACCTCATGGAATATGTTACTATAAAAATGTAGACCAAACTTTAATATTTAATTATTACATCATTATGATGTCATTAAACTACCGAATATTGAAAAGTGTATTTTTACTATACACAAAAATTCATGTATTTTATAAAAATCCCGAAAATTCACCCTAACAATTTTTCAATGTATAGAATTAAAAAATGAACTCCATTTTTTGAATATAATATTCAAAGTATTTTTTATTTAATTTTTAAATAAAATAATAATTAATTTTAATAATAAAAAAATATAATTGTATAATTAGTTTTATATCACATTGAAAAATAAATTGAGATCTTATTATGTTATTACCTTAAGAAAATAAAATATTATCATTATTTACTATTCATATGTTTAAGATTACTATTCATAAGGGTATGTTTCTATTCATTAAAAATAATGTTGGTTCTATCATACACCAATGACTTACTGGTCACAACTCTGGATTACCATTTTTTGAAATTCAAAAAAAATGATGTAGAAAATTTATGTTTAAAGGACATGTCATGACTATCTATTAAATAACGAAGTGTTGTTTTAAATAAACTCAGTGCTTAATTAAAATTGGCATTATAATGAATAAAATGTAATTAATAGAAATATACGATAAAATGTTTGGGATGTTATAAGATTTGATACCATCTTTTCACATCCCACTACCCTACAACATGGACCGATTCTTAGACCAATGGTATGATAAAAACCATATCCATGCCTCCCCTTATTCTAGAAGAGTCTAACTAGTGGTAAGTGTTTGAAAGAATTCCGTGGAGAGACTATTACCACATGGTCAGAGTTAAAAAAATACATCATAATAAAAAATATTTTAATGATAAAAAAACCCCATTAGATAACCAATAGATGATAAAATATAATCAACAGAAATAAATCATTAGTCTTATAAAACAAACTAAAAAGTAAAAAAGGTAAGGAATATTATATAACTCAAAAGGATCCTTGAGCTCTAACTAGACATTAATATCATATTTCCATTATATATATAAGTCAAACATCATTCATAAGTAACATTCACTTATCCCTACCTACATCCATGAAGCCAACTCAGGTAGGAATTTGTGGTCTAAGAAGGGCATGTGTACAAATTTTTAGGCCACCACCAATATAATAACAAAATTATATAGTCTAAAACAATATGATCATGATACAGTACCTTGAATTTATAATATAAATAACTAGAATAATAAACAAATAAATAAAAATCTAGACCTCATCTCCATGATTAAAAATGAGATTGGACCCACCAATTTTGGTAAATTTTAGATTTACTTGAGCATGTCATAGATACCACACTAACCCAATCCACTCCCAACTTGAGATTATATGTCTATATATTATCCAATAATAACATAGGGGAAATATAACAATCCTCAGGTCTCCAGTATCAACATAAATGCTATGTTCATCCTATGTTTAAGCATAATTATTGTGTCCACTAATGAAACTATGTTCACCCCTTGATTAACTATAATTACAAACATCCACCCGGGGGCTGTGTTCACCCTTGGTTTAACTATATGTTGCTTAATTTTTACAATAAAATATAAAAACTAAATATTAAATGGCTTTAAATACCACTTAAATTTCCAAAATATTTCTAACATCTAATTTCTAAAGAAGAAAAAATTACCTTGTTCTTTCTTGAAAGTTACAAAAAATTTTATGAAATGAAATAAATTTAAATCATATTGTTAAAGGAATTCAAGATCCAAAATACAATTCCCAAAAAATTTCTCTCCACAATTAAAATGAAATCTAAAGGGAATTGCCAAAAGGAATAATAATAACTATGGTTTCTTTTATTTTAACCAATTTCATTACCATGAAAATATATTCAATTTTTTTAAGATTACCATGGTCATTATTTAATGATTTAAAAAAATTAGAATCCAAATATATTAACCAGCATATGGTTTCATATATAATGATTAAGGAAAAATTACATTAGAATGGGAAAAATTTCGGGACCAGCTTGCATAATTATATAGGACTTATTCATCTTGCATTATGCTTCGTTTCGAGGATAAATGACAGATTTTGAGAAACAAGACAGTCCCACTAAAAATAGGTGATTATGTTAATCATTTAGGGGAATACATTGATAACACAAAAACCCATTATTTAAAGCTAGAAATGTGTTTACTTACCCCAATCCTTATATTATGATAAAAGGTGGGGAAATGGTTGATGATTAATGGTTAAAATTCCATAATTCCATAGAGGTATTGTAGGTATATAACACACTAAATATTTAAATTAGGTGTACAAATTAAAAGAGGTTGAGGGAAAAATTAGAATGTGACACCTTTTTACAGGGGCACATGGTTTTTCCTGTTGGTATAACAAAACATGTGCTAACTATAGAATCCCAAAAATCTAGAAACACCAAATTTTACATGGTTATATGTACTTTCAGACAAATACAGAAAATTATAAAGGTACCCATGATTTTTATACATAAATATTGCATATTTTTGGATTAGGTTTAAATATATTTCATAAAAAATAATCAATGATTGTAATTGCTTAGTGTATTTGGGGACTATAAATACAAAGGTTTTTTTTCATGAATGCTCTTTAAATTTTTTGACAAATATATTCTCACATATTACACATCATAGGAATACCCAAGCTAATAAATTTTACATAACCTATGGAATGAATCATAAGAATAGGTGAGCTCAGATGATTAGTGTGGGTAAATATAGAAGATTCCAATCAGGGGTCATATGAAAGAATAAGATATGAAAAGAGGATTGTGATAATGAATATAACTTTTTATGCTCAATCTAAAATTTTAAAATATCCGAAACATGAGTCATGGAATAACACATTATCATTTCAAAAAACATACTCAATAAGAGTGATAAATATTCATAAACCAATCCTGAACCATAATAACATCTTATAAATGTGTGGAACCATCGTAAATATATAAAATCATTTCATATGTAAATGTTAAAGACCAATACCATAAAAACCATTGATCATTACACATCACCTATTTCCCCTTGTGGATCAAGACACACCAGTTCCTGATAGTCGATCAGGAGTGACCTATTTCCCATAGTAGATCAATTACATTGACATGTTTTCCATTATTATATCATAATATATAAAACTTTACCCAATGTAATAGATTTATATATAGATCCCACCAATATCATAATTAAAAGCATACTTATGTGTTCGATAATATCAGAAAACATTCATCATTCCATGAAAACATAACTTATTTATAGATAACTTGTTTTTTAAGCATTACATCATTTCACCGTCGAACACTACTAGAAAATAAGGTTATACCAACTGTTTTAAGCCATTGGTATAGGCTGGAAAACCGTTGGTATATCCTATTCCATGGTTTTCCAAACCGTTAGTTAGTAAGTCGTGAGGAAAGCCTTATACCAACAGTTTGATCTAAACAGGTGGTATATTGTTTTATTAAATTTCTCCCAATGTATACCAATAGTTTATAACCACTAGTACTTCATTTTTGAGAATTTTTATACCAAAGGTTTTCAACCGTTGGTAATGTGATTTTCCATAACACCTATACCAACGGTTCTAATCCATTGGTATTGTGTTTTTCCAGAATTCCAGAACACATATACCAACAGTTCTAAAACGTTGGTATTCTGTTTTTCCAGAATTCCTGAACACATATACCAACGGTTCTAAAAGGTTGGTATAGGTGTTTTTCTAGAATTTCAGAACACCTATACCAGCAGTTTAGAACCATTGGTATAGTGTTTTTCTAGAATTCTAGCAGGCTTATACCAATGGTTTAGAACTGTTGGTATTGAGTTTTTCTAGAACAGCTGCATAGCAGTCCCCTCTAGTAGTCCCTCTACTATACACCTAAAATTGCATAAATAATATCACAAAAACCACATAAAACATAAAAAATTATGAAAAAAGACCTAAAATTGCCTAAAAACACATAAAACCATCAAATTCTTCCAACCATGTCTTGTACTACAACTTCCTATTTCAATCTTCATATGACAACAATCATCTGATAGTAATTCACCTCACCCCTACCCAACACCCCAACCAACATACCCCCCCACCTCCCCATCAAATTCTAATAGGAAGAATAGTATGTGAAATACCTATTAGAGTTGAATAAGATTTTGAAATTGGCTCATATCCCATTTTTTTCTAATCCTAGATTTGGGTATGTAATGATTTGTGATGAATTTTGCATTGAACATTTGTTGTTTGTAATATATGGTGAAAAAGTATATTCTTAGAAGTCTCTTCACATATGACCCCATGAGTGAAACTACCCAACTACGGAAAAAGAGTTTGTGATTATCGTTGATGAGTGTAAATTTCAGTTGTATTCACTTAAAATGATTTCCTTTTCAAACAAAAGAGAGACTTTGAGCGGTTCTATCCACATAGTGACTCTGATTGAGGTAGGGATGACTCATACATGTCACATATGACCCATGGATCTTTTTCCTAAAGTTTCAACAAAATCCAAATGCATTTGGTCAGTTTTCCATATGTTGGTTGTTGTTTTCACTTAAAATCCGGTCCATTTCAAATAAAAGTGAGACACTTCGAGTGGTACTAGCCACACCATGCATTAGATTGAGGCGGGGTTGACTCGTACACATCAAAAATGACCCATGGATACTTTTCCTAATGTATCAACAGAATCCAAATGTGTTTGGTCCGTATTCCATATGTCAGTTGTTGTTTTGACTTAAATTGTTGTCCATTATAAAGAAAAGTGAGACACTTTGAGTGGTGTTCGCCACACCGCGCCCCTTATTGAGGCGGGGTTGACTCGTACACGTCAAAAATGACCCATAGATCGTTTTCCTAAAGTATCAACACAATATGAATGTGTTTGGTCTATTTTTCGTATGTCGTTTATTTTACTTAAAAGCGCATTCATTTTAAACAAAAGAATGAAACTATGAGCGGTGCCATCCACACCGCACCTTGGAATGAGGTGGGGTTGACTCATACACATCAAATATGACCCATGGATAGTTTTCGTAAAGTTTCTACAGAATTCAAATGCGTATGGTCAGTTTTTTGTATGCCGGTAGTTGTTTTCACTTAAAATCTGGTCTATTTCAAATAACAGTGAGACAGTTTGAGTGGTACCGGCCACACCGTGCCTCAGATTGAGGTGGGGTTGACTCGTACATGTCATAAATGACCCATGTATACTTTTCCAAAAGTATCAACAGAATCTGAATGTGTTTGGTCCATTTTCCGTATGTCAGTTGTTGTTTTTACTTAAACTGTTGTCCATTTCAATGAAAAGTGAGACACTTTGAGTGGTGACGGCCACACCGTGGCTCGGATTTTGGCGGGGTTGACTCGTACATGTCACAAATGAACCATGGATCCTTTTCCTAATGTATCAACACAATCTGAATGAATTTGGTCTAATTTCCATATGTCGTTTATTTTACTTAAAATCGAATCCATTTTAATCAAAAGAAAGACAATTTGAGTAGTACCAGCCACACCGGCATTCAGATTCAGGCGGGGTTATCTCATACACGTCACAAATGACCCATGAAAACTTTTCCTAATGTATCAATAAAATCTGAATGCGTTTTGTCAGTTTTCCACATGTCGGTTATTGTTTTCACTTAAAATCATGTCAATTTCAAATAAAAGTGAGACAATTTGAGTGGTACCAGCCAGACCATGCCTCAGATTAAGGCATGGTTGACTCGAACACGTCACAAATGACCCATGGATACTTTTCCAAATGTATCAACCAAATCCGAATGTGTTTGGTCTATTTTTCGTATGTCAGTTGTTATTTTGACTTAAATTGTTGTCCATTTCAAAGAAAAGTGAGACACATTGATTGGTGTTGGCCACACCGTGCCTCGGATTGAGGCGGGGATGACTCGTTCATGTCAAAAATGACCCATGGATAGTTTTTCTAAGGTTTTAACACAATCCGAATGAGTTTGGTCAGTTTCCCGTATGTCGTTTATTTTACTTAAAAGCGCATCGAGTATAAAAAAAGGAAGACACTTTGAGTGGTACCGGCCACACCATCCCTTGGATTGAGGCGGGGTTGACTCGTACACGTCAAAAAGGACTCATGGAAACTTTTACTAATGTATCAACAAAATCCAAATGTGTTTGGTCGGTTTTCCGTACATTGTTTGTTGATTTCACTTAAAATCGTGTCTATTTCAAATAAAAGTGAGACAGTTTGAGTGGTATCTGCCACACCGTCCCTTAGATTGAGGCGGGGTTGACTCGTACACATCACAAATGACCCATGGATACTTTTCCTAAAGTATCAACAGAATACAAATGTGTTTGGTGTGTTTTACGTATGTCTGTTGTTGTTTTTACTTAAGCTGTTGTCCATTTCAATGAAAAGTGAGACACTTTGAGTGGTGTCGGCCAAATTGCGCCTTGGATTGAGCTGGTGTTGACTCATAAACATCATAAATTACCCATGGATCGTTTTCCTAATGTACCAACACGATCTGAATGCATTTGGTCGGTTTTACATATGTTGTTTATTTTACTTAAAATCACATCCATTTTAAACAAAAGAAATACACTTTGAGCGGTACCGGCCACAGCAGCCCTTGGATTGAGGCGGATTTTACTTGTACACATCACAAATGAACCATGGAATCTTTTCCTAAATTATCAACAGAATTTGAAGGCGTTTGGTTGGTTTTCCGTATGTTGGTTGTTGTTTTCACTTAAAATCATGTCCATTTCAAATAAAAGTGAGACTTCGAGTGGTACCGGCCACACCGTACCACAGATTGAGGCAGGGTTGACTTTTACATGTCACAAAAGACCCATGGATACTCTTCCTAAATTATCAACATAATACGAATGCATTTGGTCTGTTTTCTGAATTTCAGTTGTTGATTTGACTTCAACCGTTGTCCATTTCAATGAAAAGTGGGACACTTTGAGTGGTGTCGGCCACACCACGTCTCGGATTGAGGCGGGGTTGACCTGTACACGTCACAAATGACCCAGGTATTATTTTCCTAAAGTAACAAAACAATCCAAATGTGTTTCGACTGTTTTCCATATGTTGTTTATTTTACGTAAAAGCGCATCTATTTTAAACAAAAGAATGACACTTTGAGAACTAAATGCATCCACAATGAAGACACCCTCCCTAAATGTCTGTTTGAAGAGGACATCATGAATGATCAATATTATGCACCTTATAACAATATTACTTTCTAACCAATGAGAATTTTTTATACTGTGGTTAAAAGTCACAAGTTGCCCCAAATGAGATTCCACTTAAGCAATAACCATTTTGTGCTGACATCATATCATAAATCCCAGCAGAAGAGACATATCCTTTTCATTAAGAGAAGACCCCTCAGAAAAGTCACGTTGAACTTCATAATTACCAAACTATTGATTTCCCAGAATAATTCTTTACCACACATCTGCATAGCTAAGCAACAGTAGAAAGCATAAATTATATTGGAACATGATTGAAATATTTATTCTCAACAAATTGAAATATTAATCCTGATGTAACATACATTTAATATAATAAAAGGAAACAAAATCAATGAAACATGCAGCACCTCCCCCTCCCACCTCAGAACCCCCCTACACAGCCCCTTCCCCCAGCAGCTCATCCCCTACCCCTCTCCTCCCCTCCCCCCTGCCCAACCATTTCCCCCAACATCCCCCTCCCTCCTGCCATCACCCAGCCCCTCCCCCTACCCTCCCCTCCCTTGGCTCCCCTTATCTTCCCTCCCCTCCATCCTACCCATCCCCAGCCCCTCCCCTCCCCTCCCCCTGCAAACCCTTTTCCCACTACAGCCCCCTGCCCCTGCCCCTCCCCTCCCCCCTACCCACCCTTTTCCCCTAGCAGCCCCCACTCCTCCCCTCCCCCCTGCCCAACCTCTTCCCCCAACACCCCCTCCCTCCTCTCATCATCCTACTCTCCCCTCCCCTCCCCTCTCATCCCCTCCCCTTCCTTTCCCTCCCCTCTAACCTGCCCAGCCCCAGTCCCTCCCTCCCCTCCCCGCCTGCCCCTCCCCTCATGCCCACCCTTTTCACCCAGCAGCCCCCTCCCCTCCCCCTCCCCCTCCCCTTCCCCTTCCTTCACACCCTTTTAACCCAAGAGCCACATCCCATCCCCTACCCCCTCCCCTTACCTCCCCTCCCCTCCCCTCTGCCCACCCTTTTCCTCTAGCAGCCCTCTGCCCCTCCTCTCCCCTCCCCCTGCACACCCTTTTCCACCAGCAGCCCCCTCCCCCCTGCCCAACCTTTTCCCCCAGCAGCCTCCCTCCTGCCATCTCCCAGCCCCTCCCCTCCCCTCCCCCCTGCCCACACTTTTCCTCCAGCAGCCCCCTACCCATCCCCTCCTGCCCACCCTTTTCACCCAGCAGCTTCCTCCCCACCCCTTCCCCCTCCCCTTCCCTCCCCTCCCCTCCCCCCTGCCCACCATTTTCCACCAGCAGCCCATGCCCCTCCCCTCCCATCCCCCCTAACCAACTTTATCCCCTAGAATATCCACCATTACTAAAACAAAAATCATCCCCTAAACAGAATGGAAATTAAAAAATAGCACGATTCACTTCAAAAACACAAAAATAAGAACATAATCAATATTGTACATTTTCTTCATGCAAAAGCAAAATTATTTGCATGTGAGTATTCCACGCATGTTACTATCAGGCATAAAACTA
Organism: Viscum album; assembly: GCA_963277665.1. NCBI lineage: Eukaryota > Viridiplantae > Streptophyta > Magnoliopsida > Santalales > Viscaceae > Viscum > Viscum album. The sequence goes on from OY728148.1 coordinate 914,063,941, forward strand.
TCAGCCATAAATGACATAAAATGCAGTTCTATGGGAGAATGACATAAACATGAAATACATGGCTAACTAAGAAAGCTAAGTAATACAAAATAGAAAAATGGGTATCAAAGTACCAAGGAATACTAAAGGTCTAGGTAGTAGACTAATCATACAATAAGAATCAAGTGCAAAAAAGAGATCGGATAACAACATCCCTATGAAGTAGAGGAAAACGCCAGAGAGGAAAACTAGGTTAAAAAATATAGAGTTATACAGAATTCAAAAATGTAATGGATCAATTTTCCCCTGATCACCATCACCATCACCACTGTCATCATTGGCCTCATCCTCGTCGTCATATCTGTCCTCGTCGTCGTCCTCGTCATCGTCCTCATCACCATTCGAATTACCCATGGAAAACAAATGGGTTTCATAAAAATTTCAACTATATAAACATTATAAATACATAGAAATAATAAGGTTTGTATCATTAAATATTATCCCTAGTAAAGAATAAGTAACATAATTGGATGTCATCTTAGATAGAAAATGATTTCGAAAGGTCATTGGGAATATTTCATAAGGAAAATTGTATTTCTACATGGAATTTTTTTTATAAAAAAATCCAGTTTTTCAAAATAAATTTCATTGAAAAAATCATGGAATCTTATAAAGGAAGATTTAAAAATCATTTAATCCATTTATTATTGAAAATATCCCTTCTATTTTAAAAATCACTAAAATATCATAAAATAGTTTTTAAATCATATTTTAAAAAAAAATTAAAACATATATAACAATATTTAAAAAATGGAGTTGGTAATGATGACAAAAAATTTATTTCATTCCAAACACATTAAAAATGACTCCTTTCTTATTTTTGGAAACTACTAAATGAATGTTTTCTTGAAAATGACATGATAATTCATTTTAAAACACTTTTTAAAAATTTAATCATGGGAAATTATTCCTTTAATAATTACTTATTATAATGTTAATACATTGCTAAAAATATTTTCAAAAAACATCGATATGGGAGAAAAAAGGGGTTTTGACTGAAGAGAGAAATATAGAGGTTTTTCGTTAAATACAATATTTTGGAATCATAAGTACACAATGAATGAAAAATAAAGGGGAAAACATTATTCTCATTAATAAAAAGATGAGAATAAATTTATTGAGTTTCATGAGTGATGTATTATAGTATTTCATCACCAAAAGAATAATCATAAAAGATCCTGATTAATAATGTGATCATATATCAAATCCTTACAACTTTTGTATGTTTTGAATTGTATTCCCCATTAAATAACTAAATCAGAATAAAATTTAGATATAATAATTATATATCAACATCATATAAAAAGTAATAAGATCTATATGGACACTTCATAAAATAATTCAAATGCATGACATAATTTATTTCCCAAAGAAGATAAATTTACATAATACCCCTCACCACTTTGGTAACATTTGAACTATTAACCTAAATAAAGTGATATCATAAAATGGATATTGAAGGAATAATAAATTTTAGGATAATAATCAGAAGATATATTCATGGGAATTATATACACTTCATTTAGGTGTTTAATATGGAATGCTTCTCACGTAAGTAAAAAAGTGAGACAAAAATCCACTACCTAAAGTCTCCAATACCGTCATACAGAATACAACATCAAGTATAATAAATATATTTTTATTATAAAATTATTAAATTACCACACTCATATGAAACATTCCATGTATGACTTACTTATGACTTTTCATGATCCGTTTATTAAGAATTACTTTTTAAAATTACTTTCTATGAAATAACTTCATCATTATTTCAAAAATGTTTTTGTTTGGTATTTTCATTTCTCACAAATTGATCATGATTACATAATCTCTATAATTTTAAAAATTATATAAATATTGTATATATTCATTATATATGTATTTATAGTAATCTATAAATATTATGAAGTGAAAATAAAATATACCATTCATCGATATGGTAGGTCGTATGTAAACCTGATCGTTATTTCCATTTTTATGATAGGTGAAATGAAAGAATTAAAGGTAATATATTACAATACTAGAATCATTTTTATGTCATATATATCACTTATATTCATTAAATAAATCCTTATTACCTTCCATGTAAATGTTTTTTAAAAATTAATTACATAGCATCGCAATGTTGTAGTTCTCGATACAAACTAATAATGTTATCATAATATTTTTTGAATTGATTGATAAATGGTATATGTGATATCATAATTACAAATGTATTTTTATGTTACAAATATGTTATATCATGAGTCACCTTAAAAGTTCCCATTTGATGGAATAGAATATGGATGTAGGTCATGAACATAGTATAATAGCACATATGAATATAAGAGTTACTAAGGTTATTTATTTAATCTTTTTATAATAATATTTGAAAGAGGTGGAAGAAAAAATAAAATAATAACGATCATTTTATAATGTTACCTTTAGTTCATGTTACCACCTTTGGTTTGAACCACATGACTTCATAGTTTAGATTTATGATCAAAATAAGGCTTCTATGATGATAACACGGTATTAAGAAGGCACTTGGGTAGGTATTGAAAAAATGTTTATGGAATTTTGAGGAGGAGAGGAGAGTGGGGCGACCTATTTTAAGTGGGATGAGTGGAACACTTGTAATTTTTGTAATGAAAATGGTATACCCACGTTTTTATATCTACACATGGATAATAATGGGAAAATATCAATAATATAAGAGATAAGGTAGATATCTGGACATCCCATGGGTGTTGGACATGTATTGGGGACATTTAACCCCTTATCATTTTACTTTAACCTCTGGTAAACCCATTTTCATCTTAATTTAAATAATTCTTTTTCATTATATTCCAATTAATAATGGTCAAAAAAATTGATATTTTTGTAAAATATAATTTATTGTGATTTAAAATATGGGAATTTTTTTTACAAATTTAATTCTTAGAATTTCCAGAATTTATTTTCAAATTAAACCCACATACATGACGAGATAGCAGTTTTGTAAAGAGAAAATTATCATAAGTATATAAAATTTTGATATCCCAATTCAATACAGGATTGATATAAAGAAAAAAAAATTAGATTAATAAATATTATATTTTACAATTTTTAATTTTAAAATCACATTAAAACCATTTATATGTTATTAGAAGCTATTAATGGAATGTCAATTCGTAACAGAAACCAGTATTGTAAACTATTTACAAAAAAATTTAACTTTTCAGAAAATTATCAAAAATTAACTCTAAGATAATATTTTAATTTAGATTTTAAAAATTATGATTAAAATTTTAATAAAATTTTCTAAATATTTTATAAATTAAATTTAATATTTTTTTCAGAAAATTTCAAAAAAACATATTTTGAATTTTTTTTCAATATATATATATACTTTTCGAAATAATAATTAAATCATATCAATATATTTTAATTATATTAAACTATTATACATAATATTTAAAAATTATTTATTAATATTTATACCACTAATAATAAATTCTATATTATAGAGGTTGTATTTAAATAGAAAAATTAAATATATATAACCATTTGAAAAAACTCAGTGTTGCGTTTAACAAAAAATAAACTCAGTGTTGCATTTAATGCAATATATCAACAGTAATTAATTTATTCAATAATAATAATTTATAAAAACTTGGTTTCTTATATTCTACACCCTTAAAATGATTTTCTCTATCAAAATTTTTCACTCTGATACCAACAAATAAGGGTAAATTTGCCTTGTCATTTCCTAGGGTTCCAACATAACATCTTGAGACTAGTAGATTAACTATAATAATTTTCCAAGGGAGTGGCCTGGTTTTGATACACTATCTTCATGATCAAAAATATCTAATAGATATTCCATATAATAATGGTCCATCATAAGAGATACAACCTCTAAGACGAGTTCAAATGAAGTATCATGTATATTATTTCTCATGAAAGATACATGGAACACATCAAGAACATTATAAAGATTTAGTGGTAGAGGAAAATAATATGATACTTTCCTGATATGACGAGGAATTTAAAAAGGATATATGTATATAGGGATTAATATTCCCTTTTGTATAAGAGTCATAATATTTTTCAATGGATATATTTATAGGAATAACTTATCACTAAATGAACATTCCAGATCATCTTGGTTAATATTAGCATATATTTTATTCCATCCGTAAGCAATTTTGATATTTTTTAATGGTTCTAACATTATCATCCATTTCATCAGCTTTCTCAAAACCCAATATATAACATTATCCATCTCTATTCAATCATGTGGGAGTTCAAACTTCATTCCATATATGGATTCAAAAGGATCCATCTGAATCCTCACATTAATGATGTTATTATAAGAAAACTCATCTAGAAGAAGGTAATGGAACCAACCACTATTTAAATTCATAGAATAAGATCTCAACATATCCTCTAGGGATTTAATTATTCTCTTAGACTAACCATGTATATATGTATGATATTTAGAAATGAAATTCATCTCAATATCAAGATCCTATTTAATAAATCACTAAAACATTTATGTAATCCTCAGGTCCAGATCAGATAAAATAGAATTTAGTACTTCATGTAATCATAAAAAAAACATTAATGTATATTCTGGTAGACTGATCAAGTGATAATTCATATCTAATGATGATTAATTATTCTTAATTTTTATGGTTATTGGCTACAACATAAATATCATTATCCCATTTATATTTTTTAGAGTTCAACAACAAAATACATGTTAATGTTTCTCTATTTCCATTCTAGTACGAGAAATGGTTGTAAAATCAACATAAGATTTTTCTTATCAACCTTAACATTCTTAAATACCAAATATCAATATATATACTCAAAAATATATCACTTCATATTGTCCCACCTATAATAATTTTTCATGTAGGATAATGGTAGGTGTAATACCCTTTCCATCCATTAGTTGTGGGTTCAAACCCCACAGACTTATCAGGTGAAATTTGTTTTCACACGACCCAAAATTTATCATTTTTCAAAACCAATATTAATATAACACCTAAAATGTACATGAATTTCAATAACCCAAAATTTCCTCAGCATCAATGAAAATATAGACCATAAAGGTGACCAATTCCTTTAATCATATTCCCAAAAAATTAAAAATAATTTCTCAGAAAAATATTATTTTCTACTAAAACATATACAAAACCAATGTTTTTTATTTCCATAAATTTCCCCCAAAATATCCTTTCTCTAGATAATAACCCATCACATAAAACCTAGAAAATGGTGTATAGTGCTTTGAAATTATGATTAACCTTAAAATCATAAAGCAATGATGGTGTCCACAACTAATATGTTAATGTTACATGGATATATTTATTAATACAAAATATAATTAATTCATTTTTCCTTAAATATTTATTATCTTATATGAAAACATTTATAATAGAATCACATGTTTATCCTTGAATAGATAAAAAATAAAAATTGATTTATTCATTTAAAAATTCATATAATGTGAGAAATGAATGGTTAGTATCAATACATGTTCCACTAAAGGATGGAAAATATGATTTAGGTCTCCTTCAAACAGAATCAAACATGAAATTCCCAATTAAGGTGTACAGGATAAGTTTTCCTTCATTGTCAAGATTCACATAATCCATTGTAACTACATAAGTTTTCCCTTTATCTTTTTTACATTATTGGTTATTTTTTTCTTATCATCCTAATTATACCATGGACTGTGTAATTGATTAAAAAAATATAAACTTCTTATAAATGAAAAAATAGAGCGTGGTTGGTGCATTCATTTGAGGATTATCTCTATTTGTGTCATTATATAACGTATTCCAATCACTAAAACATTATTATTTTTTGTGGCCTTCCTTTCCACAATTAAAAAATTTATTAGTTAATATAATAAAATTTCTTCCATGTTTCATTCCATATAATTATCATAATGTAATGATCATTTACTTATTTCCATGAGTTTTTGAGTTTCCCTTGAAATCCATCTTCCTTTTCTTATCAAAACCGTTCTATTATTGGGAAACTCCAATATCTATTTTCACATTGATAGGGAAAGTAATGTTTTCTTCATATCAATTGAAGTACCTTAAGGATAATTTAGTTTGAAGACTTTGTTTAATGACACTGAATAATTTGTTAACCTTAATTCAGGTTGTATAGTAATACCAGATTTGTACCTTATATGTCATGTAAAAAATGCACCATATCTAAAAAAAGATTCATCAAAAATTTTTATTTACATAACTTCCTCTTCAATATTTTGGTAAAAATAATACAAGGGAATTACTTATGGAAAAATAATCTCTTAAAATCACCCCACTATATAGAGTAAATTTCCTCTTGATCACTCGTATTCTCGATAAGAGCCTACCAATGATATTCTTCTCCTTAAAAATGTTAGATGGACAAAATGTTTTTTTCTTGCTATAAATACCATATAATGGAAAATATATTCTTAGTGGTAATGATAAATTTCACAGAAACTATTAGATAATAATATCCACAATAATAAGGAGGATTTTATCTCTTGTGGGATTAATTAGAATTCTATTCCTTACATTGTTCTTTTGGAAGCTATGTATGGTTCATAGCTTGAGAAATATTTGTGAGAAAAAAAGGTTATACGTATTATATGTCATAAAATTTGGTTTATTAGGTCAAAAATAATTTCATTTTACATCATATTTATCATAACATGGTTACTTAAGCTGTCAACAATTTACTGAAACCAAAAAGAATAATGTGAGTATCAGTAATCATTTTGAAAACCCATATAATTATGACAAATTACTTATAGTATGTCTAAATCATGGAACGTTATTTTTAATTTATGAAACCTCATATTTATCCTAGGTTATTCAGAGTCATCATCTATTTAAATCATTCATAATGGTTCAAAAATGAAATTTTTTGTTAAAAAAAGCATATCAATCAAGAGTATATAACTAATTGTCTTGAAAGGAACACTATCATACACCATGTGATGATAGAGTCCATATCATTCATCCCTTTCTAAAGTTATTATACCTAGGTACCTTTGTGTCAAAGACACAAGAAATTATAGTATCTATAGAAGGATGTATTCCCAGAAAAAACACATAATATATTTCTTACAAAATCATTATGATGTTATCCTATATATAAAACTATCCCCATGGTTTTCAATAATGATTTTCTAATCCTAATTTCCAAATATTGACTAATCCTTTTCCTTGATACCAACAATAGAGACAAAGGTTTTTTATACACAGATATTAATTATTTTTTATTAACATTCAATACATTCATAATTACATGCCTGAGGACCATAATAGTATAGTGTCTTTAGAGACTACAATAACAATCTTATAATTTCACAAAAGTTACTCAACATCTCCCAGGATTACCTTCCCACTTAGTACTCCTTTTAAGAATATATTACCTAAAATATTATTCATATCCTGGGTAAGGAAAACATAAGAAATTGTGAACAGATATTATTATAAAATTTAAACATATTAGATATAAATATATAAATATATTAATGAATTAAAAACAATTAGAGAATATCATTGTAAACATATGTTATGATGTTTACACAAAACCAATAATTGATCCTAATCATGAGTCATGGAATAAAAAATTATCATTTTAGGAAACACATCATATAAGGGTGAGAAATAAATATAAATCAATCATGAGACACAAGACCATATCATAAAAGTGTGGAACCATAATAAATATAAAAAAAATCATATGTTAAATTTGACTATTAATCCCATAAATATTATATATAAGGAATTATATCTATTTTCCCCTTGTGGATAAATACATTCATATTTCCTATTATGGATCGGTACTCAACTATTTACTAAAGTGGATCAGTCTTATAAACTAGTTTCCCATAGTTATCTCATGAGATTTAATGATTTACCCATTGAATTATAGGGAGATATTGGTCTCACCCATATCAAAATAAAATCCATAGTCATGTGTGCCACAATATCATACAACATTCACCATATGAACACATCATAAACAGTATAGAGAAAATGGTTTTCATAAACATTTCATCAATTCACCATAGCATAACCCTTTAAAATGAGATTGGATTTCAAACAATTTCATCAACATAAGAAATAAACATCCCTAGAAATCACAAGGATGGTACCATTTAATCATATCTCCATTAAAGAATATGGTACATTAAAGGATATTATCTTAGATGGAAAATGAATTTTAAATATCACTTGGTAATTTCAGGAGAAAAATAGCATTTCTAATTTGAAATATCATTTTTTAAATGTAAGAAATTTTCAAAATCATATTATTTTAAAATAACCATATAAAAATATAATGTAAAACTTTAAAAATTATTTAAAACATTTTTTCAGGGAAATATCCATTGCATTTTGAAATTCTCTAAAAATACTATTTTTTTCGAATAAGCTTTTCTAAAAATAAAAAATGAATAATAAAATTTATATTTAAAAGAATGTTTTTTCATGGTGAAAAAAATAAAATTCATGTGTTACATAATAAAACCAATATTTTTTTATCATTTTTTATAGAAACCCAATTTTCCTTGTTTGAAAAATTAGAAGATGATTCATGTTAATACACATTATATATTGAAAAAATGGGTACAAATTTATTTATTAAATGCTTAAAATAATGTTAAACCATTTTGAAATCATTGTTAGAAAATATTTATGTAGAATAAAAAAGGGTTTGTGACCAAATAGAGAAAAAGTAACTATTTTATTTGAAAACATTCTTTTAGAATAATTGGTTCATAAAGTGAGTAAAATGAAGGGATATAATGTATTCTAATGATGTTACCATCGACTTTGAAAATTAATTATTTTTTAGGGATATTGATCATTATATTTCATCATTTAAATAATAATCATAAATATTACTGATGAACAATGTGATTGTATCATCAAACCATTACCATTTTGTTGACTTTTGAATAACAAGAACAATTAAATTATAACATAAAAATAATCATTAAATATAATTAATATAATTAATATAATTATATTAATTATATAAAATTATAAATGTTATGTATATAGACCTCATAAAATATGATAGCTTCCTAACATAATGTATGTACCAATGAAGATTAATTGCGAAAAAATCCCTTAACGCTTTGGTAACTTTTGAACTAAAATCCCCATGAAATGGAGTTCTTAAAATGTATAAATAAATCTCAATAATTTTCAGGATAATAATAATAAAAACTATTCATGTGAATTATATATACCACATATAATAAATAGGTTGAAAAATGGCATATGTCCCGTAGAAGTACATGTGAGATGTAAATCCCTTACTTAAACTCTCAAATCCATTTTTGTACATTAGATACTCCTTCATAATACATATAATATTAATTAAATTAATTAAATATCAAAAATTATATTTATAATTATATAAAATATTTCTCTATAACTTTTAATTACACATTTATTCTCAATTTCTATTTAAAACTATTTTTTTGTTAATTAATACATTGTTTTACATGTATGCTTTGGATTTGTATTTTTGGTCCTATTACATTGATCTTATTTAAATTATATATATAATTTTGAAAATGATATAAATATAATATATATTCTTTTTATATGTATTTATAGTAATCCATAATGTATATATATATATATAATTATATATATTGTTTATGGAGATGGTATCTCGTATGTATGCATGAACACCGTTTCCATATTTTGAAGGATGATATTGGGGAAAGGTAAATATTTTATTAAATTTAAATAATAATTTTTATTTCATATATATTACATATATTTTTTAAATTTACCCTTATTACCTTCCATTCAAATAATTAGAAAAAAATGAATAACATCACTTTGTGAGGCTGTAGTGCTCCGTACACGCAAAATACGTTATTTTATTTTCTACATAATGGTATGTGAGAATGTTAATGTGATATTATATATATATATATAAATATATTTATGTTATATATATATATATATTATATCCATCATCATACCCAACAATGAAGGGTGTTGACAAAAAATGTGCCACATTAGTTCGCAAGGTAGTAGTCTGTCATACACACATGTCACATTATCGATTCTCACTTGATGGGAGAGGAGATGGGTATAGGTTATTCCCATAGTATAATAATATATAATTTTATTTAATATACTTTGTTATTATATTCTAATGTTATATAAATATTTTATGGAGGTAGACGATGGAAGAAAATAAAAATACTTGTGAAAGAATGTTACATCTTTGGGTAACCTCCTTATGTTTAAAAAAATTAATTTTAGTTTATATTTATTATAAATATATGTTTTCGATTATTTGAGTAGGTATGTATATATTAATTTTTTGGAACGTATAATCCAAACCAAATGGTTATGGATGTGCACATAAGAGACGATAGGTGTCAGATTTTATATGTGAGGTGAATGACACACATGTAATTTTTTAAAAGTAGAATGTGTACCCATATTTTGATGATGAGAAATTTATAAAAAATATACCATACTTGATAATATAATATTTAATTTCTAAATATATAATTAAAATGGTATTTGTACATGTTTATAGGTAATTTACCCTTTTTTTTAATTTTAACCCCCAATATACCAATTTTCACTTGAAGCTCAATAATTAATTATTACAGATATAACAATTCATAATGGGAAAAAATTATTTGAAAATAATTTGAAAATATAAATAATTTTTATTCCAAATATGGGATCTCTTTTAATAAATTCAATTCACATAATCGGTAGAATTTAATTTAAAATAAAAATTAGAGACAAAAAGAGAAAGTGATTTTCCAAAGAGAAAATTCTCATTAATATAGAAAGTTTTATTTTCCCTATTCAACATGGAATTGACACAAAATAACTAAATCAGATTAATAAATATATAATTGAACTAATTTTATTTATATATATTTATTAAAACAATTTTTATGTTTTTAAAATCACTAAATTAAAAGATACTTCTTAATAAAAACTATTATTTTTAACTATTCACATAATTGTTTATCTTTTAAGAGAATTATTGAAAATTAACTCCTAGAAACTTTTGAAATAAAAATTTTGATAATGAATATTATTTATTCAAAATTAATTTCAAATGATTTAAAAAATTCTTTTTAAGATTCTTTCTCAAAATGTAATAAAAACATTTTTTTATGAAAATATTATTTTTGAAACATATAATGACATTTATAAATATTTTTTAAATTTATTAAATATGTTTTTTTTATATAATTACATCATATTTAATATTTTAAAATTATAAAGTACTATTAATTCAACTAATTTTAATGTTCATGATATAAAATTCGTGTTTAAATAATAAAATTATTAATTTATTACTATTTATTAAAACTTGGCGTCTTGTTTAACACAAGATAAATCCGGTGTTACGTGTAATGAAAGATATAAAAAATTAATTTATTCAGTTAAAAATATTTTATATTAACTCAGGGTGTTACAAAATTCCCATAAAATAAATTTTAGTTTTCATATTGTTTCCTTTCCCCAAGCACATGGATTATATAATCTTCCTCATAACCATTTAGAACCACACAATTCAAGTGTATGGTTATGGAAAATCATTCCTTAATAGTATGTAATATTCTACATCTCCAAAACATGAAATTATGAGCCCTAAACCACCAGGTAACTCCTGATACATCCTCAAATATCTTATAAAATAATTAATAAAAATATTTAGGGGGATTTTCTAAAATATAAATTAATTAGTACCACACTATAGGGTTGGGGTTTTAAAAATTTGGATATGGGTGAAATGAGTTTCTTACAAAAATGAGAAATTTGATTGACATTTCCTAAAATAATTATATTTTTGAGTACCAAATAGGGGTAAATAAAGTAAAGTATACCTAAAACCCCTAAAAATAACCATTTTATAAGAAAAAATTTGAGGAATGGGAGATAAGTAACTTATTATTCACCCAATATAAATTGTTACATAAGTAATCCTGATAAAAAGTTAGCTCATAACATATAAGCTTACATATTTGGTAGTATTTGATTAAAAATAATGTAATTGTTATATATATATATTTATATATATATATATGTAAATAACATAAATTACCTGAATGGATATGCAAAAATATATTATTGTAGAAATAATTACACCATTTAATGAAAAAGTTGTTTGTGACATGGAACATGTATCAATTAACTAAAACTAATACAATGATCCCTTACAAAGATCATAAAATTTGTACTGTGAATAGTTAAGTGATGTTAATATGCAAAAAAAATATTCAACCAACTAAACATTTAAGTACAATACAAAATAACCATATTCTAAAAACCACTTAAAAAATTAATAACATAGACAACATAGAAGTTATGTATCCCAATAAAAGGATGTTGAGTTAAAAATTCCCTTACTACATACCCCAAATTGATTCCTATGCAATAAGAACTCATATATAATAGTTAAAATTTATTATAAATCTATAATAATACCATAATCCAAATTACAATAGTATATATTTATTCTGTTATAATTTGTAATTACTCATTTACTATTAATTATCTGTTAAAATATATATTTTGGTGTTAATTGTTCCATTTACAATGAATATTTATATTCAATGATTCTGGACCATGAACCTTTTTTATTGAAATTGAATCTCAATCCTGACAAAAATATAATATTTATTTATTATATACAATTTTTTAACATTTGTGTAAGGAAGTGTTGAAAAATAAGATACATTACTTCTTGAAGGATGTAGTCCCACAATTTCATATAAGGAACACATTATTTTTCATTGGAAGGATAAGAAACAGATAATGGTTGTTATATAAATATAATAATATTTTGTAATACATTTGATACTAATTAACATAGCCTGGGATGATTATGAAATATTTTTATGAGCTGTGGGAAAAATAATCATGAAATAAATGTAACATCAACAAAAAATATAGAATATTAAATTTTTATATTTATTAATAGAAATTAAATATTAATTTTGTTTAAAAGGGGATTTTATATTAAATGCCATACCTGACACAAAAAACGGGTTTCTTTGAAATCTTATGATGCACACTAATAATATTATATTATTATTTAAAATGATAGTTAACAACTAGCCATTGTACTGGTGGGAATTAATAGAACTAACTTAAATATGATAATATATGATTTTTAAATGTTTTTACTTTCATCCAATAAAATTCAGAGGGTTAAAATGTAAATGAATATAATTTTAAGCATAATTTACTTTAAAATGACGATTTACCGCCTTTAGATGGCGAAACCTCTTTAAATATAGATTTGGTAATTTTTATAGGTTTTATATGAAAAACTAAAATTCTTATTTAGATTTGGGAAATTAAAATTTACCTTGGGTTATTTTTGCTATTTTTCTAATAAAGTTCATTTTTTATGAATAATGAAAAATATTGTATTTTAATTCAAAAGTACCTTTTAATCTAATTTATTTATATGGTTAGATTATCTTTTTAATTGGTTATAAAGTGTAATTAGAATATATTTTTACCATTTAAACCAATGATGGACATTGTAATTAATTTCACATTGAATTTTTACATAAACATGTGTCAATATTTTGATAGTAATTATTTCCTAAAAACACCTTTTTTTTGAAAGCATGAATTAATTTTAAATTAATTTTTGGAACATATGTGTTTTGAATTTGTAAGGATGGATTCCATATTTGGAATCAGTAGGTCCAAATTGTGTAAATAAGTAACTATTATTTTTAATCATTTTAAATATTTACTTTAGTAAATATTTTATTTACCATGATTAAAGGGTGAACATTGTAAATAAGGGTAAAATATAATATTATAATAATATTAAATTACCATAAATTGTGTATTAATACTAATTTATGATAAATAGACGACCATGGGTATCATAGGGTTGAATTTGGGCTTCCCACAGAGCCACATGGGAGTAATAATGACACTTTATATTAATTAATCTAATTTAAAGACAAAAATGACAAAAACAAATATCTTTTAGTAAATAATTTTTTACATGTTGTTATATAAGTTATATTTTAAACTATATATATTATTTGGAATAATAAAAATATTCCCTACTTCATCGGATATTTTTATAATTTTTTGACATCAATTAAATTAAATTATTTGTTACACAATAATGACACAATATTTACCTCATTAATAAATGATTTAAATAAATAAGATTATAAATATTAAAAATATATCCAAACCATGTCCACATTTTATTGGATTATTATATTTCTCCCACTAGTAATCTTAACATTGTTTTTAACTAATATTTGACCTTTTTAAAGATAATATGAGGTTATAATAAAATAATTGTTTCAAACTTTCCTAAACAAACCCTCCTCTCCCATATAAAAAGATCGCACATCTATCTCATTCCTCACACTTCTCAAGACATTGGCTCGTGAAACCACTACTCCAATAATCTCTCAATATCCCTCTATTAATCCCAGAGGACTTACCTATGGCATAAAACACTTTAATAAATCCTTTTGTTTCAAACCAATGGGAGTTACCCGATTTAGAGGTAAAGTCTTCTCATAAGTTATTTTGTTTTATTTTACTTCTCCAACCCCCTAAACTCTGTTTATTATTTTATTTTATAACAAAAACATTATCCCCAATATACTTTGATGTTGTTAGGACATGTATTCAAACTACACTTACACCCCCCATCCATCTAATGGGTAAAGCACATAATGTTTTTGTGGATGACAAACTAACACCTCACGAAATGATGATTGTTCAATTAACTACTTCTGCCTCTCATGGTGGCCATTATGATGGAAAATTATTTATATATGATATATATTATGTTTATTTTTTCATTATGTTTCTCTATTTTTCATTTACACCATGCCTTTACGGTTTCTATAATGGGTAAACATGATAATTTCATTTTAGGATGTGTGGACTACTGCCACCTCAAAGTGATATGACATGTTAATGTCTTACGTGGGATGTATAATGGATGGAGATAATTATATTATATATGATAATATACTATAATTATATTATACATATGTATCATTATGTTTTTTTCCATTAAATATTAAATAGAAATGCAAGTGGCGTTCATGTGTATGTACATCTTACCATCTCTTTGAAAGATGCATTTCATTTCTTATATCCAAATGTTATGTAATAATATAATTACATGTACATACTAGATATATATGATATATATCATATCGACATAATTAATATCATTCTAGATTTAATGGAGTATTATCCACATGGACAAATTATAATTATAACATGTTCATTTTAACTCAATTTCAAAACATCAAAAAAGGGCCTATATGAACTCAAATAATTAACTAACATTTATAGAAATGTAATAAGTGATATAGAAGTAATAATAATCATTTAAAAAATTTATGATGAAAGTATAAATTAACAAAAAAATTTATTCAGGAATAATAAGGAACATACAAGTCAAGTTGGACATGAGGTAAGAGATTTCTTATCTCACTTTTCATTCCGTGAGATTTCCATTATTCACCACTCATTTATTTCATGGGGTGTATTGTATACGGACATTTGATATATATTAACATGATTATATTTATAGTCTTGTTATTTTCTGATTCATTTGGTGGTTATAAACTTTTTCTCACACAACTCGATTGATTACAATGTGGTAAGGGTTTTTCGTCTCATTTTTTATTCCCATGAGATTCATGTTACATTGGCCACAATTTCCTTTTGTGTGGTGGATATACTGCCCATTATTGAATTCTTTCTGTAATATACTTTAATTTATGGGTATTTAAATATTCATTTTGTGATAACTATTTCATGTATTGTATGTTTCGTAATTTACCAAACCGGTAAGGGAACCTTTCACCCTCATCTTTTTAAAAGAATTATTTTTGTATGTATTTTAATATACTTCTTATTATGTTGGAATATGTTCTTCTATATCCTTATTTATGAAAAAATTATGTCTAAATAAGGATTTATCCATTTCCTATCTCATAAATTTTTTTTCTGAATTTTAATGTGATTCTGTTAGGCTGTCGAATTTCTATAAGAAAACTTCTTAACCCAATTTCATTATTTGGGAGAAACATCTACTTCATGATTAAGTAATGCTATGAATATGTCTGAATAACATATTATTGTTTCAAACATAATATCCACTTATATTGGGTGTATTTATATTTGTCACGCGTAATTATATAATTGATTTACCCTTAATCTATGGATACCTTCTTTATAAAGGATTTCGTCTCAATTTACATTTCCATTGAGACTACAATGATGATATGCACCAATTCACTCTTATATGGTGTATATACTGTCCTTTGGAAGATTATATCATGTAAACCTTTAGTCTCATGATATTATTAATTTCTAATTAAATGATATTCCTCAATTATTTGTATTCTAGTAACTCTCATTTTGTTAAAAATAATTTAACTAAAATATGGTTTTAAATGTTTTAAAGGTTTATTCTTATAATTATTTAACATTAATGTCCATGTTTTAAAAATGGTTTTATATATTGATTCATATAGATATAAATATTATGAAGTTTAAATTTTTTTCAAAAGCTTCAAAGTGGTATGAGACACGTTGATTAAAAAATATCTTTATTTAATATTTTAAATGGTTCTGAAAAACATTTGATAAAATTTGTCAATTTGTCAATATTTTGAAATAATATATTTTTATTGCAATATTTAAATGTTATATTTCCATTATTTTTATTTTATGGGTTAGGAATATGTTATGTATATTGGGAATTGATTACGTATACGGGTGGTTCTGTGATATATCTAGGGTGGGTGAGCCAGAGATTGCTCTCTAATGCTTTAGGTAAAGTATAGTATCATGATATGTCATGTGCAATGGGTTTTGACTCTTGCTAATTCATGTGTAATGGGTTTTTACTCATGATCCATGTGCAATGAGGATTTACTCATGTTCTATTTTCAATGAGCCTTAGCTCATGCTAATTCCATGTTAAGTGTTGTCTCCAAATTTTTATGTTATGATTATAATGCTTTATCACAACTTTATGTTTATTCTTCTCTTGTGCTCTATTTATATGAAAATTGTCTAACATGTATTTTATTCCTCATGTTATTCCATGATTATTACCTTAATGGGCATTATATCTCACCCTTTTTTATATATCCTCAGGTTATTCCATGCCCTTCTATGTGCGGGGAAATGTAGTGTTCATGTAAATAAATTTTTCAATAAAGCTGTTGTATCCCATTTTTTAAGTTGTTATGTATTAATCCTATGCCCCAAGGACACTATACCTCTCTATATTCTATGTTGTAAGAAGTGAAGTATATGTAATAAATTATAGTTAATTTTGTATAAAAAAGCAGGGTTGTCATAGTTGGTATCAGAGGATAGGTTTAATTTTTTCGGGGATTAGTATTATAAAACCCATTTAAATCCTTAAAGGCAATACTAAGTATAATAAAAACATCCCTATGTTTTGGTGAGTATCGAGTAAGTGGATTATCAAAAAAAATACATCCCTGTATGGATACGAGCAGAATTTTCTTAATAAGTTGGGATGAGAATAAAATGTATAAGAAAACCATTAAGGTTAAAACATGATAGGGTTATTTTTTCGTTTTAAAACATGGACAAAACGCAGACCATGTAACAACCCTTCACGTCAGACAAATCTGTGGGAATAGAACCCACAAGCCAAGTGAGATTGGGTTTTATCACCTACCACTGGTCTACGTGGGGTTATTGGTTAGTATGACTTATTCTTTTTAGATAAATGATTTTATGGATCGAGAATAAGATGATTTTGAAAACTTATGTTTTATCAAATGGATATCCTTGATATAGGAAAATTATTTGGTTATTAAATGATAAATATTACTTTGGGAATATGTTTTCACATTTGTAACACTATATTCCTAATGAAAATAAAATACTACAGGATTTCAATTATGGAGGAATAGTTGATTTTTTTATAATAATATATGTATATATTGTGGACATATGGTGATTTGTGTTATTTCTGGAAAATTATTAACCAACCATAGACAGTATGTGATTAGGTTAATTACACTTAAGTGTGAGACTTTAAGAGTAGTCAATGTTATATGGAGATAAATGTTAAAATTTATTGTCGAATACTATGTGACTAAATCCTCTTGAGTTTTGGGTTTCAATATTATTTTGGATTATTTTGAATAATTTTATGTATTATTGTGTATTGAATGGTCTTTCTGGAACTTTGGGTACTTTTTGTTGAAATTTGGAGATTAGTAATAGTATTTCATTTTATAGTGGATTATCTTTTTTGGGGATTATATGATCACGTACTAACCATTTTTTTAAGTTGATCTCTAAAGACAAGGGAAATATATAGTTCATCTTTTGTGGATAATGGGATTCACTAAATGAAGACTCTTGTGCTTTGATGTGACCATGTCTTTTTGAATGCTAATTGTTTGGAGAAAATATTAGTTTTTGGTTGATACTTATTAAAGGAAGAAACTCTAAATGTTGGTAAGTATATTTCCTTATGTTTTTATTCTATGTAGTAAATGAATTCCTCAAAATTAAGAGAAGGAACATTAAAAAAACGTTGTTGGTTTTTATTTCCTACTGGGTGATCAAAGACCATTTAACACGTCATAATTTTGTGACATTCTTGTGGTTAACTTTCTCATAATCATGTTTTCTATAACTATCCATCAGAACATGACTATTTTTTTTCTCATCCATATCAATGTTTTTCCATGTGGAATCCTAGTATGGGTTAACTCAGGTGACCTTTGTGCTTCTTTTTCTTCCTTTTAATGTGATTGATTTATTGACTCTTTTTTCAATGTGGGACTTTAAAAGAAGTTTCCAAACCCAATTTTAAAATTGTGAGGACACAATTTCCAAAAGGGGGGAAGAATGTAACGTCCAAAGATAATAAAGAATATTAAATATTCATATTTATTAATTTTTATTTAATTAAATATTAATTTTATTTTAAAGGGGATTCTTTATTCAATGGAATACCTGACATGAAAAAACGGGTTTCTTTGAAATCTAATGTTGCACACTTATAATATAATAATTTTATTTTAAATGGTTGTTAACATCTAACAGTTGTATTAGTGGAAATTATTATAACTAACATAAATTTTACAATATATTATTGTTAAATGTTTTTACATTCATCCAATAAAAGTCAGAGGCTTAAAATGTAAATGAATCTAATTTTAAGCATAATTTACATTACAAGGATTAGTTATCGCCATTTGATGGAGAACTATCTTTAAATCTAGTTTTGGTCATTCTTATATGATCTACATGAAAATATAAAATCATTGTTTATATTCGTGACATCAAAATTTACTTTGGGTAAATTTTTGGTATTTTCCTGATAAAGTTAATTTTTTTATGAATAATAAAAAATACTGTATTTTAATTCAAAAGTACCTTTTAATATAATGTATTTATATGGTTATATTATATTTTTAATTTGTTCGAAAGAGTAATTAGAATATTTTTTTACCATTTAATCCAATTATAGACATTGAAATTAATTTCACATTGAATTTGGACACAAACAAGTGTCAATCTTTTGATAGTTATTACTTCTTAAAAAATGTTTTTTGTCTTGATAGCGAGAATTAATTTTAAATTAATTTAATCCACTTCAATGTTTTGAATTTATAAAAATGGATTCCATATTTGGAATAAGTAGGTCCAAATTTTGTAAATTTTTATATTTTATTTTTATACATTTTAAATATTTACTTCAGTAAATATTTTATTTACCATGATTAAAGGGTAAATATAGAAAATAATGGTAAAATATAATATTATAATAATATTAAATTACCCTAACATGTGTTATAATCTAATTTTATGATACATATCCGAACATGGTCATTGGTGGGTTGAATTTGGGACCCCATGGAGCCACATGGGAGTAATAATGACACTTTATATTAATTAATTTAAAGAAAATACAAAAATGACAAAAACAAATATCGTTGAGTAAATCAATTTCTACAAGGGGTTATATAAGATATATTTTTAACTCTATATATTCTATGGAAATATAAAAATATTTCATACATCATCGTATTTTTTTATAATTTTTGGACATCAATTAAATTAAATTATTTATGACACAATACGGATGTAATATTAACCTCAATAATAAATGATTTAAATTAATAAGATTATAAATATTAAAAAAATATCCAAAACCTGTCCAATTCTTATTGGATTATTTTAATTCGACCAAGAGTGATCTTAAAATTGATTTTAATGAATACTTTACCATTTGAAACATAAGATGAGGTTATAATAAATTAAATGTTTCAAACATTCCTAAAGAACCCCACCTCTCCCTTATAAAAAGCTCTCACCTCTAACTCATTACTCACTTCTCAAGCCTTTTTATCATTAAAACTATACTCCAATAAGCTCCCAAGATCCCTATCTTCATCCTATAAGTCTTACCTTAGGCATAAAACACTTCAAGAAACCCTTTTGGTTCGAACCAATGGGAGTTACCCGATTTAAAAGTAACATCTTATCTAAGGTTATTTTGTTTTATTTTTCATCTACAACCCCCTAAACTCTTTTTATAATTATATATTATAACAAAAAATGTATCCTCAATATACTAGGATATTTTTATGAGAAATATTCAAAATACACTTACACACACCTCCATCTAATGGGAAAGTACATAATGTTTCTGTTGATGGAAAACTAACGCCTCACGAAACGATGATTATTCAATAAACTACTACCGCCTATCATGGTGGACATTATGATGGAACTGTATTTATTTATGATATATAATATGTTTATGTTTTCATTATTCTTATGTATTTTTCATTTATAGCATACCTTTATAGTTTCCATAACGGTTAAACATGATAATTTTATTTTCGGAAGTGCGGACTACCGCGCACTCAAACTAATATGACTCGTTAATGACTTATTTGGGATGTAAAAAGGATGGAGTTATTGATATCATATATGATATTATACTGTAATTATAATATAACTATGTATATGTATGTTTTCATTCCATTAAATTTTAAATAGAAAATGAAAGTAGTGTTCATGCGTACATATGACTTACCATCTCCATGAACGGTGCATTTCATTTCTTATATCCAAATTTTATGTACAAATATAAATACATGTATATACTGGATAAATATATATGTGATATCTACATAATTAATATCATTCTGGAGATAATAGAGTATTAACTACATGGACAAATTGTAATTATAACAAGTTCATTTTAACTCAAATTCTGAACATCGACAAAATGTACGATATGAACTCGAATAATTATCTAACAATTATTGCAAGATAATAAGTGATATAAAAGTAATAATAAAAATTAAAAAGTTTATGAAGAAATTATAAATTATCTTATGTTTGTTATTCGGGAAGAACAAAGAACATACTAGTCAATTTGGACACGAGGTAAGGGATTTCTTATCTCACTTTTAATTCCGTGAGATTTCCATTGTTCACCACTCATTTATTGAATGTGGTGTATTATTTACTTCCATTTGATATATATATTCATGATTATCATTATATTCATGGTTTTATGTGATTAATTTGGTGGTTATTAAATTTTTCTCATATGACTCGATTGATTACAATTTGGTAAGGGGTTTTCATATCACTTTTTATTCCTTTGAGATTCATGCAATATTAGCCACTATTACCATTTGTGTGGCAGATATACAACTCATTATTGAATTATTTGTGCAATATACTTCAATATATGTGTATTTAAATATTCATTGTGTGATCATTAATTCATGGGGTGCATGTTTCGTAAGTTACCAAACCGGTAAGGGAACCTTTCACCCTCCTCCTCTTAAAAGACTTCTCATTGTATGTCTTTTAATTTACATATTACTATGTTGGGATATGTTATTATATATCCATATTTATTTAAATTTTATGTCCAAGTGATGATATATCCTTTTCATTCTCAGAAAAAAAATTTCTAAATTTTAATGTGATGTCGTTATGCTGTCGAATTTCTATACGAAAACTTCTTAACCCAATTTCAATTTTTGGGTGAAACATAGATTTCTTGATTAAGTCATGTATGAATATGCGTGAATATCCTCTTATTGTTTCAAACATATTATCTACATATATTTGGTGTATTTATATTTGTTACACGTAATTATGTAATTGATTTATCCTTAATCTAAGGACACCTTCTTTATAAGTGATTTACTCTCAATTTCCATTTCCATTGAGACTTCATTGTTGATATGCACCAATTCACTCTTATATGGTATATATACTATCCTTTGGAATATTATATCATGAATACCATTATTATCATTATATTATTAAGTTATGATTAAATTTTATTCCTCAATTATTTGTATTCTAGGAACTATCATTTTTTTAAAACTATTTAACTAAAATATCGTTTTAAATGTTTTAATGGTTTCTTCTTATAAATTATTCACATTAATGTAAATGTTTTAAAAATTGTTTTAAGGATTTATTCATATGTACATGACTGTTTTTTAAGTTTAAATTTCTTTCTAAAGCTTCAATGTGGTATGGGACACTTTGATTCAAAAATCTCTATATTTAATATTTTAAATGGTTTTGAAAATGGTTTGATTAAATGTTTGATTTTGTCAATATTTTGAACGAATATATTTTGATTGAAATGTTTCAATGTAATATTTTCATTATGTTTGTTTTATGGGTTATTCATATGTTATGGCTATTGGGAATTGATTATGTATATGGGTGGTTATGTGATAACCCTAGGGTGGGTGAGCCTAAGATAGTTCTCCAATGCATTGGATAAAGTATACTATTATGATACATCATGTGCAATGCGTTTTTTACTCATGAAAAATAATGAGAAAACAGGTTTTACTCATTATTCATGAGCAATGTGGATTTAATCACTCTCCTTATGCAAGGAGCCTTGGCTCATACTAAATCTATATTAAGTTATTTTTATATGTTTCCATGTTATGATTATCGTGCTTTATCAAGCCTTTATAATTATACTTCTGTTGTGCTCTTTTGATATTACTATTGTCTAACATGTATTGTATTACTCATGTTATTCCATTGTTATTACCTTACTGAGATGTATATTTAACCCTTTTTATATGTCATTAGGTTATTCCATGCAAAGCTAAGTACGAGGGAATGTAGTGTTCATGTAAAGGATGTTTTCAATAAATATGTTGTATCTCATGTTTTATGTTGTTATGTAATGATCCTAATACCCAAAGACACTATACCTCTCAAATATTCTATGTTTTATCAAGTGAATTTTATGTAATAAATTATGTTTAATTGTGAAACAAAAAAGAAGGGTTGTCATAATAAATCAGTTTAGATTATTACTTCTTCTTTTGATATCTTCTTTCAATTGAAGTTAAGACCTATAGAAGAGAGGATGATAGTCAAAATAATGTATTTTTATGATTAATGATATGTTTGGAGAGTTATTTTGGGATATTTTTTAGATAAAACCAAACACATATGTTTCTTTATAAAGAATATGTTGAATCCCTTAAAAAAATCAATGAATGTTTTTCAAATATTAAAACATTATTGGTCATGAATGATCTTCTATGAATTAAATTGGATCAAAATGGAAGATATATGATATTTTATATCATTTTCCATCACAATAGTCATATTATAAGTTTTTTATTGTTTTAAATTAAATTCACAATATATTTTATAACATTACAAATCATTAATGGCATTTTAAGGACTGTTAATATAATTTAACATTTAGAACATCAAGTATACAATTTAGATCAGATATAAAAACATTAATTAACATTTATCACTCACAATAATATATATATATTTCATTCAAAATCATAATTTTTCCACAAATTAGCACTTTTGATGTTTTCAAAATAATTTATTCTATTTTCAATTATTTCTATACGCACTATTTCAATGCATAGTAAGCGTTTTATATAATTATAATATAAAATAAAATTAAAAATATATTCATAAAATAAATTAGTTTTATTCAAAATAAACATTATTATATATATCCATTATAAATTTATGTTTAATTATTATTATTTTCTCTAAAGCATACTAAACATATTAAGTGAGAGAGAGTGACATTTAAAAATAAAAATAAAAATATTAGGTCATGTTGGTTAAAATTTAACTAAAAAACAAAAATGTGATGTGAGGTTGAAGAAGTAACCATAAAATAATTTAATGAAAAATTATGATGATATTTTAGGATTTAAGATATTATTTAATACATGTACAATTATTATACTTTATCTCGATGACTAAATTTTACAAAAGAAATTAATTTTTTGCATAATAATAAATTTATCCTTATTATATAATTTAGAAATTATAAATAAAATAATGAAATATATTTTATTTAATTTTTTTTTAATGTGATAAATAATAATTCCATTATGGTAGTTGTATAAAACATTTGAATGACTTTTTATTGAACCATATTTTGAAGAATAAAAATTAGTTTATGATACAATTTTTAATTTTTTTGATTTTTATGTCATGAATTCATTAATAATTCATAAAAGTAGAGTTCTGTGGCTTTCATTTATATCATAAAAAAATTACCTTATGAATACATTTTTAAAAAAAGGCGAAAACAGTTTTTTATTATTATAAAATATTACATTAGTATCCAAAATATAAATCATTGGTTTCTTAATTCAAAATCTTATTTTACATTAAATAAATCAATATTTTATTTAATAGAAAATAAAACACGTACAAGAATGAACTACCAATGGATCCGGAATCATGGAGGTATGTAGTAGTGAAGGCAGAGGACATCATCTTATAAGAAGTGAACCCCATTAAAAGGAAAAGATCCAAGGCTATAAAAGATGGAGATCGAATCGCTAATGGCCTCCTTAGAAGCCAAGATATCAACAAAAATATTACCTTCACACCACATGTGGAGAAGGATAGTATTATTTTTCACTAGTATATTGCATCTTTTGATGTTGTAATCTATGGACCATGGGGCGGTGCTGATGTCATGCAATACATTGTGAAGGATTAGTGAGTCGGTATCAACTTCTTCAGGGCTAAAATTATTTTTACTGCATAGCTGCAAACCTGTGAGCATAAAAAGTGCTTAGACATGTAGGGAGTCACCTCCATAGAATAATTTTTGTTAAATAAATATATTTTATATTTATTTATCTTATTATTATTTTGTATGATATCATAAAAGTTTTCATATTATTGAAAAAAAATATTTTCACTAGTGTCCTAAACATAACATTTCTAAAAAATCTATAAATTCAAAATAATATAATTGCTAAATTCATAATTCAAAGAATAATCCCAATATATATATATACATGTCAAGAAATTATAAATTATGATTTTAAACACAGACATATTGTACACTGAAAAAATTTATTTTCAATAAAACTATTTATTTTTTCAAATGAAAAATCATATTTTTATCACATACATTAAAATTATTTTATTTTTTAACTTTGAAAAAATAATTTGGTATTTTTTACTCAGTACCTAATGTACCCCATTCAGTATGGAAATCTTTTGTAGGGTAAATTTGTATAGGGTAACTTACTATTTCATAACAATCTACATGGTAATTTGTTTTAGGATAACATGATATAAGGTAACTGTATATTTGGAAACATAATATAGACTATGTTAAAATGGTTAAACATGAAATATGGTAACCTTATATATAATAACATAATATATGATATGTTTATATAGGGTAACATGATATAAGATAACTGATTATAGTGTATGATTTTTTAGGGTAAGGGAAAATGGAAAAATGTTTATATTAGTTATGTTCATCTAATATGCCACATATAATTTATTGATATATGTAGCATGTCAAATGATATATTTAATAAGATAATTATTTAATTTAATACTTTCAAAAATATCATTGGGATACAAAATATTGGTAATTGTTTACTTATTAATATTTCATGTTTTACTCTCATGCACATCTGTGTATAGTCTATACCAAATCCCATAGTGAAATTTATTTTCACGATACACATCTAATGATTCGATCCAAAACACCAAGGTTGTGTTAGAGAGCTATAAGACCACAATTTTTCATCCCTGCATGAAAGAAAATACCATCTAGTATCAAGGGTTTAAAGTTCGTCAATGGGGATAATATACCATCGGTATCATATCATTGGATAAATAATAACAAAATATTTTATTATAACATGAGAAATATATGGATACAAAATATTCACAATGTATTTTCCAATGGAATAGAAGTCCTATAAATAATAATAATAATAACACGGTATCCGTATGAAACCTAAATTATTTTTTTATATATATATAATGTAAAAAAAACTAATCTATTTGATAACTTCAGATACATGAAAATTTGAGACTAAATAAACTATAAAATAATATATTAGTATAACCATTCTATTAAATTAAAAGGTATGAATAAAACAAAGAAAATTATGAAAAATATATATTTCAAACATGTATTAAATAAATTAATTGGTTATTAATTAATTATAAATTAGAATAAAAATATTTAGAAATTATATAAATGTTTTTTGAAATTTCTGTTCCTATGTATGCGTTGTGTTTATATCTTAATAAATTAAATTAATCTCTATTTTTGCGAGATTTTAATTATATTATATATATTATATATTAAATAAATTTTTTATCATTAATATTCTATTTTTTATATGTATGCGATAAGAATAAATCCAGTTTTACTATTAAAAACAATATTATTCTAAATAGCATTTTGGTCATGTTTCAAAGGTATGGTTTTAAATTAATTCTTCTATTTCCGTTAATTGAATATGAAAAATTGGATTCAATATTTTTAATCATTATATTTAATATTATATAATAATCTCAAATTTAATTTTATTAATCACAAATAGTAAAAATAGTAAAAAATAATTAACACAATTGAGGTTATAAAATTTTTTTCCATGACAGATGTACCTATATTAAAATTAGTTTAAAGCACAGATAGAAATTTTATATAAATAATATGATCTAATTTTTAAAATCATTGATTCCATTTTTTCTATTAGGGATCATTTAGTTTTAATCATAACAAAAACATTACCTAGGTAAATATTAATACTTTTTTTGGAGTGAAATATAAAATGGTAAAAGTGAGCAACCATAGAGGAAAAGGGAATAAATTTTTTAGAACATGTTTCTTTATTTGTGATGGATTTGTGTCTCCACCATATTCTCCATCTACTGCATTATATATCTAATTTTTTGTTACATGGATTGAGAGTGACTTATCATCATTGAATATTTTTGGGTATTTACTAAAATGTCACCCTATAACACCTTGAGATTTTGTGAATGATTATTTTTTGAATAAATTTAATATTTTTTATATTTTCACTTTAGGAAACACTTAATATTGTTTTTTATTTAAAATCAATATGTTTATATTTAATTATATGAAAAAATGTTAACCATTCACTACACACAACACTTATATTATCTTTTGGTGTATGCTAAACTATGTTATCTTCCATTATAAATAATGATGATTCCTATGATAGGTTGTGTTATACGCAAGTCTGAGTTTTACTAAACAATAGTATGATATTATTATTAAAATAATATATTTATAACTTATCTATTATAATGGAATATTTAAATGATATTAAATAAATTATGAAACTATTTCTAACATATGCATATAAAATTAATATCATTGTTTAACAATTAGTTAGAAATAAATGTAATGACTATTTAAAAATAATGAAATAATTTTTTCTAAAAAAACTATGTACAAGAAACATTTTACATCATTAAAATAAGAAACCCAATATTTATGAAATTTTATAATAAAATTTATATGTTATATATTCGATAATATTTTGACACTTATTCAATAGACATTATCGTTGAGAGATGATAGAAAATTAAATTATATGAATAAAAGATGTATTTTTCTAAAAGGTAAATTTACCTCCATTTAATGGGGAACCCCTATTGAATATAATTTTTGAAACTTTATAATTTTTATTTTAAAAAATAAAATCCATTTTTAAAATTGAAATATAAAAATTTACTTTTTGTTATTTTTTGGTATTTTTCAGGGAAGTTTCATATTTTGACGAATAATAAAAAATAATGAATTTTAATTCAAAACTAATTTTTTGTTTGATTTATTTATAAGGAATTTTTTTTAAATTGGTTTTAATGTATAATCAGATCAATTATACATCAATTAATCATATTTGGGTCATTGTAATCAATTTTACTTTTAAATTGGATATAAAAGCATAGTAATACTTTTAATATTTAACATTAAAAACCTATATTGTTGTCCTGTCTGTCAGATTATTTTAAGATTATTTTTTGAAAATTATATAATTGGAATATATAAAAATGGATTTAAATTTTCTAATAACAATAATTTCTAATTTCTAATAATGTCAAATTAGTTTTTCATTAAAAATATTAGGGAAATTGATTAAAATTAATTACATTGATTAAAGGAAAAACTAGATTAATAAGGCACTAAATATTTAACATAAGGCCCAAAATGACCTAGATAATTATCTAAAAGTCATTTTTTGGACATATTTTTAATATTTCATCCCTTTTACTGGTTTTTTACCATTATTGGTTCCACTTTTCATGGGAAAATTGTTTGTCGAATTCCATTTTCGAAAATTTACTAGAATTTCACTCATGCTCCACTACAAATAGGAACACACCCCTCCCACTTATTCACACCTCTCAGGACCATTGGATAATAAAAAAATTTCTGAAATAAGCTCCAAAAATTCCTAAATTTTTGTATATAATCTTACCATAGGGCATAAATCAATCCAAGTAATCCCTTTCATTCTAATCAATAGGAGTTACCCAAAGAAGCAGTAACATCATTCATCAAGATCCTTTATCTTATTTTCATTATCCACACCCTAAAATATTATTATATTTTTATTAAATAATAAACTAAGTATCATAAATATAGTTATATTTTTTAATTTTAATGTTTCTAATTAATCTTACGCACACTTTAATCTACTGGGTAACAAGCTTACCATTCTCATGTACAACGAAGTACCGCCTCAAGAAATGATGTTGTTTGTTTTTCCTTTACCGTCTCTACATTTTATTGATTATGATAGAAAATATTTTTATAAAAAATATATGATATTAATGAATTATTTACCATTATTTAGTTATTATATAATACATACCTTCATGCATTCCATTTTTCCGAAAAAAGATAACATTCTTGTGTGGACATGTGGACTACCACCTCCTCAAAGTGAAGTGATTCATTAATACTTTACATTATATGTATTAAGGATAGGTTTATTAAAATTATAATATATATATATATATCATAATAATTAAAGTTTTATATATATATATATATACACATAAATTTCATTAAATGGATTTCTTTCAACATGAAAATAAAACAGAAACAACATTCATGTGTATGTACATCCTAATGTCTCCATGAACGGTGGATCCTATTTCATATTTATATATTTTATCAATATTATAAATACATATATAATGAATATATATGATATTTATACCATTTTTAATTAACTTAAATATATAAATTATGATTTATATAAGAGGATGTCTATGGGGGTGTCCAGGGGGTGGGGGTTGTCCAAGGTGGTGGGGGTGTCCCAGGGGTGTGGTGGTTGTCCAAGGGGTGGTGGGGTCCAAGGGGTTGTGGTGTTTATGCGAGTGGGGGATATCAAAGGGGGTGGAGGAGTCCAGAGAGTGTGGTGGCTATCCATGATGGTGGGGGGTTTCTAGAGAAGGTGTGGGGGTGTCCAAGGGGGTGGGGTGTTCAGAGGGGTGTCCATGGGGGGTGAGGGGTGTGTAGCAGGGGTGGTGGTGTCCGGGGGTGGGTGGGTCGGTGAGGGGTGTCCAGGTGGTGGGGTGTCAAGGGGGCGGTGGTGGTGGGGGATGCCCAATGGAGTGTGGGTGTTTGGGTGGGGGTGTCGATCCAAGGTGGAGGGGGATATCTAGGGGGGTGAGGGTTGTCCAAGGGTGTGGGAACTGTCCAAGGTGTTGGGGGTTGTCTAAGGTGGTGGGGGGAGGGTGTCCATGGGGTGGGGTTGTCCAAAGGGGCGGGGGTGGTCCAGGGGTGTGGTGGAGATCCGTTGTGGTGGGGGTGTGTCCAGGAGAGTGTGTGTGTGTGTGGGGGGGGGGGGGGGTTGTCCAAGGGGGTGGGTGGTGTTCAGGGGGTGTGTAGGCTATCAAAGGGGTGGGTGGTGTCTAGGGGGTTGTCCCCTGGGGGTGTATTCGGGGGTGGGGGTGTCCAGGGGGTGGGGGTGTCCAGGGGTTGGCGGGTGTCCAGGGGGTGGGGGAGGCTATTCAAGGGTGTAGGGGTGTCTAGGGGTGTGTGGTGGATGTTCATGTGTGTGGTGGTGTCCAGGGGGTGGGGGTGGGGTGGGGGTGTCCAAGGGGGTGGGGGTGTCCAAGGGTGTGGGAGTGGGGGTGGTGGATTTCGATGTGGGGTTGAGGGGTGTCTAGGGTGTGGGTGGGGTCTAGTTTGTGGGTGTGTCCAGGGTAATGGGGGGTGGTTGTCCAAGGGGTGGGGGTGTCCAAGGGTAGGGGGAATGTCCGGGGGGTGGGGCTTCCCAAGGGTGTGGGGGTGTCCAGGGTGGGGTGGTGTGTAGGGGGGTGTCCAAGGGGGCAAGGGCTATCCACGGGGTGTTGTCCAAGGTGGTGGGGGTGTTCAGGGGGTGGGTCGGTGTCCAGGGGAGTGGGGGTTGTCCAAGGGGGTGGGGGTGTCAAGGGTGTGTGGTGGTTGTCCATGGGTGTGGGGGTGTCCAGGTGGGGTGGGGGTTAACCAAGTGGGTGGGGTGTCCAAGAGGGGTTAGGGGCTATCCAAGGGGGTGGGTGGTGTCCAGGGGGTGTGTGCGCTGTCCCAGGGGGTGGTGGGTGTCTAGGAGGATGTTTTCCAAGGGGGTGGGGGTGTCCAGGGGGTGGGGGATGTCCAAGGGGGTGGGGTTTTCCATAGGGGTGGCGGGGGTGGGGGGGTTCCAAGGGGGTGAGAGAGGGGGGAGGGTGGTAGCTGTATAGGGTATGGGGGAGCTATCCAAATGGGTGGGGTTGTCTAGGGGTGGTGTGGGGGGTTCTTAAGGTGGTGTCCATGGGGGTGGGGTGGGGACTGTCTAAGAGGGTTGGGGTGTCCATGGGAGGGGTGAATTAGTCACAAATATATCCTATCATATAAAATCCTCAATCATGTATTATTATTTATATATATCGAAATAATGATAATTCGACCTACCTAATCACACATATATTTTGTCATAACAAATCATCAAACATAAATTGTCAATAATATCAGTAAAAAAACAATAGATCAATTTTTCCCTCGTCAACATTACTATAATTTTTCCCTCATCAACATTACTATATATATCGAAATAATGATAATTATTATTTTTTTTGTTTTTTTGATTTATCTTTCCATATTTGAAAATATTTCCTGGAATAAATTTTGACCAATTTTTAGGGTGTTTGTTTGTTTCTTTGATTTCACATTCGTCAAATAAAATGAAATATTAAGAATGGATGAGTAAATAATCCTTGTTATAATGAAGGTTGTCTATACTCTCATCCATTAATGTTGTATCATTTTAAAAATAAACTACAGTTCTCTAGGATCGAAATAACAATGTAGATGCTCAATATACAAGAGGGGGGGTGAATTTTACAGTTTAAAATTTTCCTTAAACTAGGAAAGTTCTAAGTTTAAAAAATATAAACTAAGAAAATTCACAACACCTCTAATCACCAATGAAATATTGGGACTAAGTATGAAGTTAAAAACTTTTAGTTCTATGCACTTTCTTAAATATGGAATGTGATTTCGAAAATAGGTTCCAGAAATATAGATCCTCAAATTGAAACTTAAACAATGTTTACAAAATGAGATTCTACCTTAGAGCGTATAAAATATAAATTAATCAGAGTACATGTGTAAGGAAATATAATACGATTATACTATCCTTATAATATGAAAAGTAGCGGAAAACAATTAGTAAAACTACAAGTAACAAGATATAAATCTTTTAACCCAAAGAGAAGGGTATCCAACAACCTTGGATAAAAGTCCCTTCATTTATAATTTCATGTAAGTATGTCTTACCCACACCATGGTACGTCCTCGATATGAAGATCGGAGTCTCGGTCTTTCTATCCCCGCATGCCCTAAAATTCAAGTTAGTTGGAAGCTCTGTCATCCTTAGCAATGAATCCCTTGAACTTCATGAATGTTTGCCCCTCTGTCTTCCTATCCCTGGAAGCCCTCGATTGTAATCACCAAAAATCAAAGTCTCACTTAGAAAGTCTGCAAAAGGAAAAGTTTAAACAAGTCGTTCAAACATTCTGCATGTAGCTTGAGAGTTGATAAGAGCCTCTCTCCATAGAAATAACTACAACATCATTTAAACACCTATTTCAAAGATCATTCAAAAATTTTTTGAGCTCATTCAAATGAGATCCTATTTATAGGCTCGGTTGGAACTATCAATCCTTCTTCCAATGGTCATATTTTCCATAAATTTCATAGGGATCTATACACGTGTCACTAAACCAACGGTTAGTTAGAAACAGAATGGATGACATGGTTTTTTAACAAAACATGTGTAACTGAATTCACAACATCGTTTTATAATGAAGTGAGTTTAAGCATAAGAAAAAATAATTTTTGGAATGTATGAAAATAAAATTTTGGAGTCTAACGATAATGTAATTCTGATTCTATAATAAAAAGGATATTAAGATTCTGTTTTATAAGATTTCAGAACCTAAATTCTGTAGATATCCAAAGTCTGAATTTATAAGGAAATTCAGAGTCCGGTTTCACCAGGGTTCAGAATCTGAATTTATAGAGTTCAGAGTCGAACTTGTAGAAGTTCATAGTCGAACATATAAATGTTTGGAGTCAAACTAATAAATATTCGGAGTCTAACTTATAAAACATCGGAGTCAATCTCATAGAAGTTCGGATTCCTTAATTCGGAGTGAAACTATATGAGAGTTCGTATTCCGAATTCAATGTCGAACAATATAAGGGTTTGTATATAGAATTCGGAGTAGAACTATATGAGAGTTTGTATCCAGAATTTAGAATGGAACATCAATAGTGTTCATATCCTGAAATAGGAATGGAACATCATTAGAGTTCGTATCCAGAATTCAGAGTGGAACTTCATTATAGTTCAAATCCAGAATTTGGTGTGGAACTTCATTACAGTTCACATCCAGAATTCAGATCCTAAAATATAGAATTCTTCATATCTTAGAATTTTACAATTCTGAGGTTTTGGGTATGAATATGAATTTTACACTTATGAAAAATATTTATATGTATAATGAAATCTTGGTTAGGGTAAATTTCCTTAAGGAATACAATTTTTATTATTGAAGGAAAATATTGATTTGCTTACGTATAAGGTGTTTGTGGTTTTCTTTACAGAAGGAATTGAAAGGTCATAAGGATAACTTTATTGACTCAACAATCTCCCCATTTTTGGAATGCACAAACATCCTTAATAAAAAGTATATAAGGATTTTGAAAATTTTCATTAGACTTTGAAATTAAAACTTATATCCCTTATTCAAGGATGATAGTGAATACAACTAACTCCCCTTTAGGTATTGAAACTGTAAGGATTGTATACTGAATTTCCAAAGTGGAGTTTTCATTATCATGGGAATGAACAACTTTTTAATGAGAAACTCCCACTAACATTAAGGATATTTCGCTTAGAAATATTTATTTCTCCACTTTTAAGTAGTTATGTTTTCCTTCTCCCCCTTTGTGATTTTCAAAATAAAATTAAGGGAATGGAAAAGAAATAGAGTACCTGAATCATTAGTATATAGAAATACAAGATCCAACCAGGCAAAAAATTTCATTAGAGTTGAGAAAAATTATACAAGGAATGTCAAGTACAATAAAATATTGGAGTGAGTTTATTTGTCTTTCTTTTCCTTTGGGATTAGCTTCTTCAACAAGGTTTTCAGTTTCTTCAAATCTCTCTGATCCTCCTCAGCTTGCCTCTCCAATGCTTTTATCCTTTCATCTTGATCTTTCACAGCCTCTACCTAAGCCTTCATGGTCTCTTCCTGTATCATCACTAACTCATCTTTCTTTACAAGTCTTTTCTCTAGCTCAATCCGGAGATCTCTATCCCTTCTAAAATTTTGAGCAAGAGAGTAAGCCTTATCATTCAGTTCCTTCACTTGTTGACTTCGAGAACATTGTTTAATGATCATCTCATCTTGTATATTCTTAATCTCTTCATCCTAGGTATCAAAATAATCTTTTACCTCATTCTAAAAATTATCAAACTGAGCCATGTCTTCTTCAAATTTCTTAGACCACTAAGTGATTTTTCTGCATGATTCTCTTGTGTACATCATAATTGATAAGGAAATTTCTATGGTTGGCCTCAATATTTATACACTTATCCATAACCATAGATAATGATTCTGACTTCTGAATCATGCTATGTTGCATCATCTGGCATCTGGAGTCAATAGTTGGAAATATCAGAATGGTTTCCACCAACTTTTTCAATGAATCGACAATAATGTCATGACCATGTGCTGATGACTCTGAATCAGAGAAATTTCTTGGATATTGTTCTTCTTCTATTTTCACCAACTTTCTTTTTGAAGAACAACCATCATCTTTCTTTCTAATGATATCTTTTATTGGTGTATCCATGACCACATGCTTAACATTATATATTTTTGTAATGGGTTGTTCATTTGGAGACTCTTCCTCACTTTCTAGTAGTTGAACAATCTGGCCTTCATCTATTTTCTCCTACTTTTTTCCTTCTTCAAAGAAATTCTTCTCATAGGATTCTTCCTCATCATAGAAAACATTTTATTCCTCTTCCTCTTGCTTATCATCATCCTACCTACTTTCTTTCTCAGCTCCCTTTCCCGAAGTGAAAATTTTGCTGATTCATCTTTTTCTTGATAATCATGGACTTGTTTGATTAGGTCATCAAGATCATCACTTCCTTATTAATATTCTTCTTCTTCTACATCCTCCTCCTCTATTTTCTTACCAGCTTCTTTTTCTACTACTTCAACTACCTCTTTACCCTTAGACTTTTCCAAAGTGATGTGCTTCTTCCTAGGATTCTCTGGTAATGATTGGACATCAAAGGTTTCTGGAATGGAAATCTTATCATAGTATATTTCTATATCTCTCAACAGAGATTGTACAATCTCAGCTTCAGACATCTTTTTCTTCATCTTTTTATCTTTTTCTTGTTTTTCTAACACATCCACAACTCTCTCTTTTAGGGCATTGGCCTCAGAAGGGTCCAATATGAACTGTGGATCCCCTTCTTTTCTCTTCTCCTTGTCTTCCCTCCACTTAGCAGCCAGTTCATCTGGGTATTCTTTTTTGTTTCTTCATCTTGGGAGGTGCGGATAGAGTTACCATATATTTGGGGGGTATTGTCTTCAGCACCCACTTCCTTAAGCTTCCTATTTTTAGTAACATTCATCACTGGTTCATCCTTGTCAACATTTTATGGATTGGTCTCAGCCTCTTCTTCTTGTAAAGTGTATAATTCTCCAGATTATTCAGAAAAAAAACCCATTTTCATCCTCTTTAATTTTTCATCACTAACTTGCATTAACTTTTAATTTCATTTCTTGTAAGGGAAAGCAACTTTGATTGAATCACGAAATATGATGATATGTTTGGAAATCAGGTTCAGATACATTATGATCTGAGCTTTCAGATTCCCTTCTTTGATATACTTATATGTAATCAAAAAATGCCTCATTAGATTTATCTTCCTTAGATTTAGCAAAAAATCTAGGACGTAAATGTCACTCTTTTTCAGATTATATTTGTCACCCCTTCTTGGTACGAGAAAACCTTGTTCCCAAAGCTGTAAAATCCGTTTATTCAGAGTGAGATGAGAAATCTTAGCAGTATTGGAATCTTTAAGTCTAAGAAATTTCAATGCCTTCACGTTGATGATTCTTCCATTCTCATCCGGATGATTCTATGAACAAAACTCAGCTTCACCTTTAAAAATCAAACCCACAAAATGTGCAACCTTGGTGTATGATAATTTTTATGTCATCCCATAAGAATTGATAGAAAATAAATATCTACCATCTTCTTCATGAAAGGAAGTAGACTCGTAGAACTCAATGAGCAACTCTGTATAAACTAGATCCTATTTCGCTCGCATCGATAGGAAAACATCATCCCAGCCATTCAATTTTATATTCTTAGTTATAAGAGAATTATACTTGTATAAACTTGGATACACTAACCTCTCCCTATAAACTAATGATTTTGAGATTGGTTTTGAGGTAGACATATCTTGAGATGTAGCTTCAATAGAAATTCGAAATGGAGAGTTCTGGAGGATTTATAACGGGCTTCCAAAAGATCAAAATGGTCTTTAAGAAGAGAGATAGGGCTTTGAGATGAGAATGTTTTGAAAAATAGATGTTGGACGACCCTCGGGGGTCCCCTTTATATAGGGGTTGAGACGACGGTTATGTTTTCACAGTTGATCGAACGGTTGAGATACATTGATATTTGATTTGACGATTAAGATACAAACCACAAGGAATACATGACTCCAATCTTTTGAGGTTTTATGAAAAACATTCAGATTTATGAAAACAAGAATTCGAAAAAATTTTAAAACACATAAGAAAACACCAGCTAGTAAAATATGATTACGAAGACTTATGTGAGGAAATCCTACCTTTCAGATTGGCCAGGAAGTTTGTTCGTAATTGGTAAGATTCTACATGAGGAATATTTAACCAAAAAACATACTATGAAAAACTTCATTAAGAAAAAGGTAAGTATGAAAACATCATTACGAAAATTCTCATTACAGAAATTTCCATTCCAAAAATTTTACTTCCAAAAATATCCATTACAAAAATTTTAGTTCCGAAATATTCATTACAAAATTTCAGTTCTGAATGTTGGATCGAATATGTATATATGTATTACTATTAGATGTAACAATACAAGAGGGGGGTGAATTGTAGGTTTAAAAATATTTGAGTTTTAGCAACTAAGAGATTAGTTTAAATGATCTTAAACTAATACAAATACAAACACCCACAAAAGTATTCAATATAAAACAGTATGATGTATTGTAATAGTAATGTAATATAAAAAAATTGTATTCAAGATGAACACAATAATCAGAGTAATACAAAGTTGAATGATTCTACCTTAAAGTGTATAGAATCAATCAATACCATATGTAATAGAATGATTGTAATTGAAACAATTACAATTGAATATGTAATGAAGAAAGGAAACAATACAAATTCCTTTCTAATACAAGTAACAGCGGAAATGTAAAATAATTAAAATTCTTTTAACCCAAAGAGAAGGATTATCCTTTCACCTAGGATAAAAGGTCAATCTCAACAACACCTTGGTGAGCCCTCAATACGATGATCGAACTGTCTGTCTGCCTATCCCTGGCAGCCCTCGATACGATGACCGACACGTCTTTCTGCCTATCCCCGGCAGCCCTCGATTTTGTAGGTAATCGGCACCTCTGTCTTTCAATTTCTTGAAAGCCCTCGATACGATGATCGGACACCCAAAGCAGATGAGAGAAGTCATAACATCTCTCTCTAGAATCTTGATTGAAGCAAAGCATCAAATTTGTTCCACAACGTCTCATTCGTTCTCTATCATAGCTTCAAATGACCTCCTATTTATAGGCCTCAGGTTCCAACGGTCATGTTGCCTCCAACGGTCATATTTCTCCGAAAAAATCGGAGGGAGTTGGACACCTGGCATCATAACGGTCATATTGAAACCGAAAGCACGACATCATTTTGATTAGTTTGTAACTAACTCAACGACATCATATTGGTTAAAACATGATATATATTGATGATAAGCAATGGTACGATTCATATGAAATAAGTGTTTTTGTCTAAGTTCCAAAAAAAGTAATGAACATATGAATAGCAGTCAGTGAAATACATTCTATAGAGTCAGTACGATACGATTGACAATGTCAGTACGATACGATTGACAGAGTCAGTATGGTACGATTGACAGAGTCAGTACGGTACGATAGACAGAGTCAGTATGGTACGATTGACAGAGTCAGTACGGTACGAGTGACAGAGTCAGTACGGTATGAATGACAGAGTTAGTACGGTACGATTGATAGAGTCAGTATGATACGATTAAAAAGACATTTGTGATTTCAAAAACAAAATATAGAAGTCAAAAGATAGCATTTGACTCAACAATATCCCCCTTTTTGGAAAGCACAACACATAAAGGAAATATAACAAGAAATAATTATCTCCCCCTGAGTTATCGGAAACTCTTCTGAATATGAATTTGAATACAACTAACTCCCCCTTAGGTATGGACATTCCTAAGGATTGTATTCATAGATTTTCCATAAGAGTGTTGTAAAGCATTATCCCCCTTTATATTACAATCTCCCCTTTGTAAACATTATCCCCCTTTGTGATTTAAAAAAAGAAAGCGTTAATCTTGAATTGTCTGAAGGAGTTAAAAAATAAGCACAAGA
This sequence comes from Viscum album, assembly GCA_963277665.1. Classification (NCBI taxonomy): domain Eukaryota; kingdom Viridiplantae; phylum Streptophyta; class Magnoliopsida; order Santalales; family Viscaceae; genus Viscum; species Viscum album. The sequence continues at coordinate 914,102,597 of OY728148.1, forward strand.
CAATGGATAAAAGAAAAGAAACATAAAAGTTATTACAAATCAAAGACAACTTTCAAAGAGAAACAAATACAAGTCATTTGTTTTCTCTTTCTTTATCCTTTTTGATAAAATCATGAAGAACCGCCTTAATCTTTTTTATCTCCTTCTTGTCTTTAGAAATTGATTCACCCTGGGTTTTGAGAAGCTCTTGTTGGTCCGCAAAAATCTGATCTTGATTCTTGATAGTCTCCTCCTGGACACTGATTACCTCTTCAAGAGTATCAATTCTGTTTTGCAAATTCTTGTTATCTTTTGATAACACTGAATTTTGATTCATCAAAAAAACCATTTCATCCTTGAAAGTTGAAACCTTTGAGAATTCAGATTGAAAAACATTCATTCTCTCTTGAAAGTCTTTTACAGAAGGAACATCGGCTCATTGAGAAGAAAAAATAGTCAACCATTCAACTGTTTCTTTTTCAAGCTTATTGAAAGCAATTGCAAGCTCATTTGATAACCTTCTTATATCTTCAATTTCTATCTAATGATCATTGATTGAGCTCTCTGTTTTGTACGACCACATGGTCATCTGGTTGCAGGCTTTCTTATGAGCAACCGAACTATCTGAAAGAACTTTCAAATCAGCTTCTACTGACAATACATTCTTTCTCAACTCTTTTACAGAGCCGAACATCTTCTTTTGATTGTCAGTAATAAAATCAATCTTCCCTTCCAGCCTCAGAAAATATGGAATGGTATTCTCAACCCTTCATAAAACATAAACAATGTAATCACTCTTTTTGAGAGAGATTGTATATTCTTGAATCAGTATCTTCATCATACGATGCTAGTTCATACGATCGGCTTGAGTCAACAACTGGCTGTTTTCCATTTTCTTTTTCTTTCTACTTTATTTCTTCTTCCACTCTGTCACTAATAACAATGAATTTATCAGTGTGAGAGAATTGAGCACCTTGGTTTTCTTGAGGATAAGATCTATCCGGTGTTCGTGCTTGATCAGCATGAGGGGTTTGTTTAACACCTTCACTAATCTTTTGAACGAATTCCTCTCTACTCTTCTTCGAACTTTGAAGAAATTCTAAAAGAAAATCTCCTTCCTCTTCTTCCACTTCTTCTATCTATTCCATCACTTGTTTTTGTCTTACATTCTCAGGGAAGCTCTGTATGATGGGCTCTTGGTCCACTTCTTTCTTCCATTGAGCACTAGCATCCCCAACCATTTTAAAAACTTTGGAGATATCAAAGTCTTGAGCCTTTTTTTTCAAAACAATTTTCTTTTTCTTTTCATCCTTAAGGGTTTCTTCTACCATTATTCATTCTGCAAAAGCCTCAGCCGGGTCAAGTATGAACATTGGATCACCTTCCTTTATCTGTTCTTTATCCTTTCTCCATTTGACTACAACCTCCTTACTGTATCTTGTCTTCTTCTTGGGCTTTGAACTGGTTTGCGGATCATATTTTTGAGTAACACTAGTAGATTGAATGTCTTTGGCTGGCATAGGTGCCGATTGATTCTGAGCCAATTCATCTTCTACATCTCGGACAAAAAGTTTTGAATTCTGATCAAAACAAACAATCAACTTCTTCATAGTAATTTTGCTAATCCAAGAGGGCTTCAAATCTATGGGGTTTCCTTTCAAAGGAATGTTACAAAACATCATACATTCGAGAATGAACATCGTAAGGATGGCTGGATACATAATCATTTAGGACCTAATCCCTCCTGTCTTGACATTCTTAATGGTTTCAAAAATATCACCCATGAGATTCACTTTTCTCATATTCACAGGATAGTCAAGCATAAAAATAACAGAAACTTTTAGAGTTTCTCTATCCCCTTTCTTTGGGATAAGAAAACCTTGCATCGATAAAGTGAAAAAATGATTCAAAACAATCTAATTACCATGAACTGACAATACGATGGAAAACAAACTCGTTACCATGAACTGACAAGCCAATGGAAAACAATCGCATTACCATGAACTGACAATATGATGGAAAACAATCTTGTTACCATGAACTGACAAGCCGATGGAAAACAATCCCATTACCATGAACTGACAATACGATGGAAAACAAACTCGTTACCATGAACTGAAAATATGATGGAAAACAAACTCGTTACCATGAACTAACAATACGATGGAAAACGATCTCATTACCATCATAGGTCGATACGATGGAAATGAAATAATAATATTGTCAAGACGATAAACAGAAAAACGAATGATACGATAAAATTTTCAATACGATAAACAGAAAAATGAATACACACATCCAGAGAGTAAATAGTTAAAAAACATAAGATAAAAAGAAACATAAAAACATAGAAAGAAATTTCCTCCCCATTTCAAAGGGAATTTTTTAATTTTAGGATAATTGTAAAACATGAAGTAGATATGAATGATTATTTTAATGTAATCATTCCTAGCTTCTGTTTTATAAACTCAAATCTATCAGAAGGTAATGGTTTTGTAAAAATGTTAGAAAGTTGTTCTTCTGTTCCGATAATTTTTAAAATAATATCTCCTTTTGTGTTTGATCTCTAAGAATGTGATGCCTAACATCTATGTGTTTTGCACGGGAGTGATGTGCTGGGTTCTTTCTAAGAGCTATGATAGTTGTATTATCACAAAGAATTTGAGTTTTGGATAAACTCAATCCATAGTCAGTGAGTGTGTGCTGCATCCACAATACTTTAGCACAACAACTTCCAGCTGCTACATATTCAGCTTCAGTAGTGGATAGTGCTACTGAGTGTTGTTTCTTGTAGGACCAAGAATCCAAAGAATATCATAAGAAATGACATGATCCAGATGTACATTTTCTATCCATTCTACAACCACCAAAGTCATCATCTGAATAACTTTTTAAAACAAAATCATTCCCAGAAGGGTAAAAAAGACCTAAATTCATAGTGCCTTTTAAATACCTAAAGATTCTCTTTACGGATTTTAAATGAGACTCTTTTGGATTGGATTGATATCTTGCACATAAGCATACAAAAAACATCTTGTCTGGTCGACTAGCTGTCAAGTATAGAAAACTTCCGATCATACCTCTAAAGATTTTTTGATCTACTGGTTTCCCAGTTTCATCAAGATCAAGAGTATTTGAGGTACCAATTAGAGTGCTAATACTTTTAGTTTTTTCATATCCATACTTTTTGAGTAAATCTTTTATATACTTATGTTGAGATATATATGTTACTTATGGTTTTTGAGAAATTTGAAAATCTAAAAAGAATTTTAACTCAACCATCATACTCATTTCAAACTCAGATTTCATTAAATTTTCAAAATAATAAGTTAAGGATTTCTGAGTTGATCCAAATATGATGTCATCAACATAGATTTGAACAATCAAAACATTTTTTTTCATTTTTATAAAAAGGGTTGGATCTAATGTACCTTTTGTATAATTGTTTTGTAAATTAAATCCTATAAGTATATCATACCATGCTCTAGGGGCTTGTTTAAGACCATTTAGAGCTTTGGTAAGTTTAAAAACATGATCAGGATGTTTTGGGTCTTGAAAACCAAGAGGTTGATTGACAAAAACTTCTTCTTGAACAAAACCATTTAGAAAAGCACATTTGACATCCATTTTAAATATTTTGAAATTGAAAATTGTTGTGAAGGCTAACAGAATACGAATAGATTCAAGTCTAGATATAGGAGCATATGTTTCTTCATAGTCTATTCCCTCTTGTTGATTATAGCCTTTAGCAACAAGTCTTGCTTTATTTCTTACAATGATTCCATTTTCATCACACTTGTTTCTGAAAACCCATTTTACACCAATCATAGATGTTTCTTTAGGTCTGTCAACTAAAGTCCAGACTTGGTTCCTTTCAAATTCATTTAGTTCATCATGCATTGCTTTGATCCAATCATCATCACCTAAAGCCTCACTATGACTTTTAGGTTCAAATTGGGAAAGAAACGAAAGATGTTATATTTCATTTCATATGGAATTTCTGGTCCTTACAGGTTGATTTACATCACCAATGATGTTATCACTGGGATGATTCCTAAGAAACAATTGATTTGAATTTTGTAAAACCTGTTCTTCAACATATGGTAGAAAATATTCTGTGGTAAATGTTTCAAGAATACTTTCTTGAACATTTTCCTTATCAAAATGATCTTCTAATAACGATTGATAAACATTTTTAGAAAACACATCCGAGGATGTAGGATTGGGTTGGTAGAAAACAAAAGGATCAGTTTCATCAAATTTTACATGTATTGTTTCTTCAACAGTACAAGAGTTTTTATTGAAAACTCTATAAGCCGTAGAAGTTTTAGAATAGCCTAGAAACATTCCTTCATCATATTTTGGTGCAAATTTGTGTAGATTATCATTTGTATTCAAAATGAATACTTTTCATCCAAAAACATTGAAGTATGAAACTTTAGGTTTCCGGCCAGTCCATAACTCATAAGGGGTTTTATTATGAAATGGTCTAGTTAAAACACGGTTTATAGTATAACAGGTAGTACATACAGCTTCTGCCCAAAAGTTTTTCGTAATTTAGTATTCACTCAACATGGTTCGAGTCATTTCCTGAAGAATACGATTTCTTCTTTCAACAACACCATTTTGCTGAGGAGTTCTTGGAGCTGAGAAATTGTGACTAATACCTGTCTTACTACAAAAAGTTTCAAAATCGGAATTTTGAAATTCACCACCATGATCACTATAGATAGTTATCAATGGTAGGTTTTTCTCTTTTTTAACTTGGGATCTAAAAGATTTGAAATAGGAAAAGGCTTCATATTTCTTTGTGAGAAAGTAAACCAATGTAAATCTAGTAAAGTCACCAACTAAAACAAATACATATTATTTGCCTGCAATGCTTCCATATTGTGAAGGACCAAAAAGATCCATATGCACTAGCTGTAATGCATTAGAAGTTGTAACTTCATTAATTGATTTAAAGCTTGTTTTATGTTGCTTTCCAAATTGACAAGGATCACATACTTTTGAAGAATCATTTCTATGCTTCGATAGCCCCTTCACAAGTCTTTTCTTTGAGGGTTTACTAAGGTTTCTCAGATTACAGTGTCCTGGTCTTCTATGCCATAGCCATGATTGGTCTTCTATTTCACTTAAGCAAGGTATGTTTTGGTTCCTAAGGTATTTTATTTTAATAGTGTAAAAATTCACTTTCCTATGGGCAAGTAGAATGAACTCATCCTTGGAATTGTGAACAAGAAACTTATCATTTCTAAAATTCACAAGGTAACCTTCATCACATAATTGACTTATGCTGATGAGATTATGCCTTAGACATTTAACACACAAAACATTTGAGATAAGAACTTTTCCACGAAAAACAATATTACCTATACCAACAATATTTCCTTGAGAATTATCTCCGAAGGTAACTCTTCCACCTTTTGTTTTGATAATCTTTTCAAAGAGATCATTGTTTCCAGTCATGTGTCGAGAACAACCACTATCCATGTACCAAATATTCTTATTGGTACACTTATCATTTTCCTGAAAAAGAAATAATTAGTTTTTCAGAATCCAAACTTGTTTGGATCCAGAAAGGTTAGATAAAATAATTTTAGGAATCCACATTTGTTTTGAAAAATGAGATTTATGAAATCCTAAAGATTGAGTTTTGTTAAGAGAACAATCTCTTCTCCAGTGTCCTCCACATTGACACATAGAACAAAAAGAGGTTTTTTGAGGAACAAAATAGTTGTTACTAAAAACCGGTTTGGAATAAGTATAACCAAGACCATAACAATTTCTCAAAGGTCTAATTTGAGAATACATCATGTCAATGTATTCCTTCCCATGAGTAATGTTTGACAATAAAAATTTCAAGGAAGAAATTTCTGACTTTATATTCAAAACCAAATTCTTATTTTCCAAAACATTTGAATTTGAACTAGAGTAAGGCTCTAAAATATTTTTCATTGAAATTACAGTATCAAGATCCTTAGAAAGTTTATCCTTATCAGATTTATCTTTCTCAAGGGTTTTAAAAAAACTTTCAAAATCAGAAGTTTTCACATCAAGATCTTTAGAAAGATCTGATACTTCTTTAGTCAAGATTGAAATTCTAGAATTTGCTTTTTCAAGTATCTTCATGAGTTTTGAATTTTCATTTTCAAGTAATTTAGCAAATCTAGAGACTTCTTCAAAAGAAGGTAATGTATCATCTTCTGATGATGAAGATTCATCATTTGAAGATTCATAATATGTATTATAAGTACAATTTTCATTTAAGGAGACATTTGTAATACCTTCATCATTATGTACCTTAGCCATGAGACAATGATCTTCAATTGGTAATCTGGATAAGTGTCCAATATTCCACTGTCCTGATATCTCATATTATAAAGAATCATCTGAAGAATCACTACCACTTGCACTCCACGTATCATTTTCTTTCAAGACATTCTTTGTCTTATAAAAACATTTCTTGTTTCTTTCAGAGTTTTTCTCCTTTCTATCTTTCCTTTTCAGTAAAGGACAATTAGGCCTTATATGTCCTGCTTTCTTACATTCATAACAAGTTACCTCTAAATCTTTCCTATCCTTCCTATCTTTCTTTTTGAATCTATATTGGAAGTCTTTCATTCCCACAATCTTGTTCATCCTTCTAGGAAGATTGGCTAACTCATTATCCGAAATATTACAATCACTTGAATCAGATATAACAACTTACTTGGATTTAGACCTTGTAAGCCTTTCAGGCATTTTATCTTTAGATGAAAAGGCTACACTTCCATTCCCATTCTTCTTCTTGTTGAAATCAAAATCTCTCTTCATTTTTGTCTCGTGCTGTAGAAGAGTTCCAAAGAGTTAATCAAGAGTAATATGGGAAACATTTCTATTTTCATCAATAGATGTCCTTTTTGACTCCCATTCATTTGGCATTATATCTATAATCTTATCAACAAGAGCTTCATCATCAATACCTTTTTCTCCCATAGATTTTAAATTTTTAACTATCACCATAAACCTTTGTTGTACTTTACATAATGGCTCTCCATAAGGAAAAACAAATCCATGATACTCTGCTTGAAGCATTGCTCTCCTTGTTTCTATAACCGTGGATGTACCAAAATGAGTTACTTATAATTTCTTCCAAATAAAGTTGGATGCTTCACATGAAGATATCTTATTTTATATATTCCTGGTCCTAGAGAAAAATAATGTATTGCGTACCTTGTAATTCAGTTGATATTCTTGCTTCTCTTGGTTGGTGAAAGAACTGAATTCTTTGTCAGGAATTTTATAACCACTAGTAAGAATAATAAAATTGTACACACCAGTATTAATAACAAAAGTCTTCATACGATCTCTCCAATACTCATAGTCATTCCCATTAAATATTTGTGGTATAGAAGGATTCATATTGTCTATTGACCCAATATTCATTCCTGCCATCTAATACAACAAAAACTTTTCCACTCCACACGTTAGTGTAGTAAGTATTTAATATAGTAATATGAAAGAAATAAAGCAAGAAATACAAACAAGTGGAAAACTTCCCTTTGATACCAAATGTTGGATCTAATATGTATATATGTATGTCTATTAGATGGAACAATACAAGAGGGGGGGTGAATTGTAGGTTTAAAAACCTTTGAGTTTTAGAAACTAAGATATTAGTTTAAATGATCTTAAACTAATACAAATACAAACACCCACAAAAGTATTGAATATAAAACGGTATGATGTATTGTAATACTAATGTAATATAAAACAATTGTATTCAAGATGAACACAATAATCAGAGTAATACAAAGATGAATGATTCTACCTTAAAGCTTATAGAATCAATCAATACAATATGTAATAGAATGATTGTAATTGAAACAATACAAATTCCTTTCTAATACAAGTTACAACGGAAATGTAAAAGAATTACTATTCATTTAACCTAAAGAGAAGGATTATCCTTTCACCTAGGATAAAGGGTATGTCTCACCAACACCTTGGTGAGCCCTCAATACGATGATCAGACTGTCTTTCTGCCTATCCCTGGCAGCCCTCGATACGATGATCGGCATGTCTGTCTGCCTATCCCTGGCAGCCCTCGATTTTGTAGGTAATCGGCACCTCTGTCTTTCAATTGCTTGAAATCCCTCGATACGATGATCAGACGCGAAAAGCAGTTGAGATAAGTCACATCATATTTCTCTAGAATCTTGATTGGAGCAAAGCATCACAGTTGTTCCACAACGACTCATTCGTTCTCTATCTTAGATTCAAATGACCACCTATTTATAGGCCTCAGGTTCCAACGATCATGTTGCCTCCAACGGTCAAATTTCTCTGAAAAACATGGAGGGACATGGACACCTGGCATCATAATAGTCATATTGAAACAGAAAGCACGACATCATTTTGATTAGTTTGTAACTAACTCAACGACATCATATTGGTTAAAACATGATATATATTGATGATAAGCAATGGAACGATTCATATGAAACATGTGTTTTTGTCTAAGTACCGAAACAATTCATGAACATGTGAATAACAATCAGTGCAATACATTCGATAGAGTCAGTATGATACGATTGACAAAGTCAGTACGATATGATTGACAGAGTCAGTATGGTATGATTGATAGAGTCAGTATGGTACGATTGACAGAGTCAGTACGGTACGATTGACAAAGTTAGTATGGTACGATTGACAGAGTTAATACGGTACTATTGACAGAGTAAGTACGATATGATTAAAAAGACATTTGTGATTTCCAAAACATAATATAGAATTCACAAGATAACATTTGACTCAACACTGTAAACTTCATTACGAAAGTTTCCAGTACGAAAATACTGATTATAAAAGTTTCAGTTCCGAAAATTTTTAAAGGCTCATAACGAATTTTTTTGAAAAACTCATTACAAAAATATTTATTAAAAATCCTTAAAATATGACTACGAAAATTTTGTTTACAATATTTTTTAAAGAATGATTATGAAAATTTTTATAATGCTATCAAGAAAATTTACACCCCCTATGAAAAATAGTTTATTAATATAAGGAGAATTGATCAACAAGAAGTTAATAAAGAAGGATTACCTCAAGGTTATCATTCCGAACTTATATTTAATGGTTTCAAATCTTTCAGAGGGTAAATATTTTGTGAAATTGTCAGCAAGATGATCTTGCATTCTGATAAACTGATGAATGATATCTTCATTATGTGTGTGATCCCTAAGAAAGTGATGCCTAAAATCTATGTGCTTTGCATGAGAGTGATGTACATTGTTTTTACTAAGGGAAATGGAACTTTTGTTATCACAAAATATTTGAGACTTAGTAAAACTCAAGAGGTAGTCTGTGAGTGTTTGTTGTATCCAAAACACTTGAGCACAACAACATCCAGCTGCTACATATTCAGCTTCAGTAGTGGAGAGTGCTACATAATTTTACTTCTTGCAGGGCCAAGAAACTAATGAATCTCCTAAGAAATGATAAGTTCCAGATGTACTTTTTCTATCCATTATACAACCACCAAAGTCAGTATCTGAAAATATTTTTAAAACAATGTAATTTCCAGAAGAATAAAAGAGTCCTAAATCCATGGTTCCCTTTATGTAGTGAAAAATTCATTTCACTGCCTTTAAATGAGATTCCTTAGGATTGGATTGATATCTTGCATATAAGCATACTAAAAAAATTATGTCTGGTCGACTAGGTGTTATGTAAATTAGATATCCTATCTTACCTCTAAAAGATGTTTGATCTACTGGTTTCCCAGCTTCATCAAGTTCAATTGTGATTGAGTACCAAAATAGTACTTATACTGTTAGTGTTGTCATATCCATACTTTTTATGAATATCTTCAATATACATATGTTGGGATATGTAGATTCCTTCTGGTTTTTGAGAAATTTGAAAACCAAGAAAAAATGTTAACTCACCCATCATACTCATTTAAACATATATTTCATTATATCCACAAATAAATCAGTTAAAGATTGCTGAGTTGAACCAAATATAATTTCATCAACATAAATTTGAAAAATCAAAATAGTTTTCTTATCATTCTTTATAAAAAGGGTTGGATCTACAATTCCCTTAAAATAGTTATTTTGAATAAAAAATCCTCTAAGTCTATCATTCCTAGCTCGTGGTTCTTGTTTAAGGCCATACAAAGCATTGGTACATCTATAAACATGATGAGGATGTTTTTTATCTTCAAATCCAAAAGGTTGTTCACTAAAAACTTCCTCTTGAAAATAACCGTTAAGAAAATCACATTTCACATCCATTTGAAAAAGTTTTAAATCGAAGAATGCTGCAAAGGAATGTAAAATACAAATAGATTCATGTCTAGATACTAAAGCATAGGTTTTTTTCATAGTCTATTCCCTCTTGCTAATTATAGCCTTTAGAAATAAGTCTTGATTTATTTCTAACTATTATTACATTTTCATCACACATATTTCTGAAGACCCATTTTAGACAAATATCATAAGTTTACTTAGGTCCTTCAACCATGATCCAGACTTTATTCCTTTCAAATTCCATTAGTTAATCTCGCATATCTTTTATCCAATAATCATCACCTAAAGCTTTAACAGGGCTACTTGGTTCCAATTGGGAAAGGAAAGCTAGATGTTCTACTTCATTTCATAAGGATCTTCTAGTCCTTACAGGTTGATTGACATCACCAATGATACTATCAGTGGGATAATTTTTAAGAAACAACTGATTTGGGTTTTATAAAACATGTTCATCAACATAGGGTAGAAATTCTTATGGAGTAAATGTTTCAATAGTATCTTCTTGAACATTTTCATTGTCAGAAGGATATTTTAACAAAGGTTGATAATCAGTTTTTGAAAACACATTTGAGGATGTAGGTTGGGATGGTTTAAAAACAAAAGGATCAGTTTCATCAAATTTTATATGTATTGTTTCTTAAATAGTACAAGTTTTTTTTGTTAAAAACTCTATAAACATTAGAGGTTTTGGAGTAACCTTTGAAAATTCCTTCATCATATTTTGACAAGGACCACAAAATTTAGAAGAATCAAATTAATGCTCTGGTAGATCCTTAACTAGTTTCTTCTTAGAGAGTTTACATATGTTTCCAAGGTTACAATGAACTTGTCATCCATTCCAAAACCTCAAATGATCTTCCATTGCACTAACACATTTAAGTCTTGGCTCATAAGGACTTCTATATTCAATGTGTAAACATTCGGTTGCCTATGGGTAGAGAGAATAAACTCTTCCTTGGAATTGTGTACTACACACTTATCATTCCTAATATTCACAAGGTATCCTTCATCATATAACTGACTTATGCCAATGAGGTTGTTCATAAGACCGTTAACAAACAAAATATTTGAAATCAAGGTTTTACCAAGAAGAACAATATTATATATTCCAACAATTTCTCCCTGAGCATTATCTCCAAAAGTTACTTTTCCTCCTTTAGTCTTAATAATCTTTTTGAAATAAGTTTTGTTAACAACCATGTTCCAGGAACATCCAGTATCCATCTACCAAGTATTATTGTTGGTACTTCCTCTATCTTCCGGAAAATAAAAAAATAATTAGACTTTTAGAATCCATACTTGTTTGGATCTGATATTTTTAGATAATTAAATTTTGGGTATCCACATTTGTTTAGAGAAATATGATTTATGAAACCCAAGAGATTGAACATTATTCAAAGAACATTTTTTCATCCAATGCCCTCCACTTTGACACTTAGTTCAAAAAGGGGCTCTAGAATGAAAAAATAGTTGTTTTTGAAAACTGGTTTTTGGTGAGTATAACCTAATCCAATAGTGTTTCCATAATGTTTAATCTAAGAATACATCTTGTCAATATTTTCCTTCCCGGAAGTAAATTTTGCAAGAAACTTCTGAAGATAAAAAATTTCAGATTTTATTCTAATGACTAAATTCCTATAATCGAGAATCATTTCCTTAGAGTTTAATTTTTCTACGAAAACATTCATCTTTAAAATAGAATTCTTAAGATCATTAGAAAGTTCTTCCTTATCAAAATTTTCATTCTCAAGGTCTGTAGAATGTTTTTCTAAAAGCTCTTATTTATCATTAAGATCTGAAAAAAGATCTTAAATCTCTTTTGTTATAACTTCTTCCCTAGTATTTTCCTTATCTAATTTCATAGAAAATTTACAATTTTTTTCTTCGATTAACATGGAAAATCTAGATACATATTCATATGAATGTTCTTCATTTTCTGAAGATGAAGTATCTTCATTAGAAGTACTATTTTCAGAATAGTAATTCTTATCAAGAGATTAATTTAGTAAAGCCTCAACAGATCATACCTTGTCCATAAGACATGAATGTGGAAAATAAGTATTAAAAAATAATCCCATATTATTCTGAGATGATGAATAATATTTTGAATAATCACTTTCTTAAGTGTCTCCACAACTAGGACTCCAAGTAGTATTAGCTTTCAGACGTTTCTTAGCTTTGGCTTTATAAAACATCATCATGTTCCTTTCAGAATTCCTCTCTTTTCGTTATTTCTTTTTTAAGAATATGGTAATCAGTTCGCATGTGTCCACTTCTCTTGCATTCATATCTTGTGACCTCTGAATCTTTCTTGTCTTTCCTCTCCATCTTCTTATACATGGATTGGAAATTTCTTTGACCAACTATCTTGTTCATTCTTTGAGAATGATTATCTACATCATTTTTTGAGACTTCACTCTCACTGTATTTAAATTGGATAGTAACATTATTATATTTGGATCTAGTTACTCTCACATGAGTTTTTCTTTCATGTGATTTCTTGTTGTAGTAAAAGCAACAGTACAATTCCCATTATTCTTTTTGATGTTGTCAGTATTTCACTTCATCCTTATTTCATGTTGAAGAAGTGTTCCAAACAGTTCATCAAGAGAAATTTGAGTAACCTTCTTGTTCTCATCAATAACTGTCCACTTTGATTCCCACTAATTTGGCATAATATCAATTATCTTATCCACAAGAGCTTCATCATCAAGACCTTTATCTCCCATTGATTGTAAATTATTCATGATAGTAAAAAACATTTGTTGTACTTTTCTTATATCTTCTCCATAAGAAATGCTAAAACCATGACACTCAGCTCTCAACATAGCCCTTCTAGTCTCTATGACATTGAATGTAACAAAATGTGTAACTTTTTTTTCCATATACAGTTTTTTGTTTCAGAAGAAGAAATTTGGCTATATATGTTCATAGTCAATGAACATAGTAGAGTGTTGCGTACCTTATAGTTTAATTGATAATCATGATTCTCTAGGTTTGTGAATGCACTAGCATCTTTATCATGAATTTGATAACCTCCGGTAAGCATAACAAAGTTATTTACTCCAGTATTGATAATGATAGTCTTCATTCGATCTATCCAATATTCATAATTATTGCAATAAAAAATTGGTGGTCTTGTAGGATTTAGGATGTCAATGGAATCAACATTTAAACCTGCCATCCTTAAAAAAATCTGTCAATACAGAAACTTGTTAAAAACAAAATGTCGGATTCATGGAAAAATTTTACTAAGAAAGGAAAATAAAAAACAACGAAAAACTGAGCAAGAAAATACTATTTGTGAGTATAATTATTTTAGAGACTCCCTTTGATACCAAATGTGAGAATGGTATAGAGTATGAGGTTTCCACACTCTAATACCAATTGTAGGATTGAAATAACAATATAAATGCTCAATATACAAGAGGGGGGTGGGTGAATTTTACACAATAAAAAATTCATTAAACAATGAATATTCTAATTTTAACAAAGTTAAACTAAGAAAATTCACAACACTTCTAATCACAAATGAAATATTGGGGAAATGTGTGATGTTACAAATATCTAGTTTAGTGCACTTTCTTAAATCTAGAATGTAATTTTGAAAACAGGTTCCAGAAATATGGAACTGAAAATTGAAACGTAACCAAAGTTTACAAGATGAGATTCTACCTTATAGTATATAGAATCTAAATTAATCAGAGTACATGTGTAAGGAAATATAAGAAAATTATACTTTCCTTACAATACAAAAAGCTGTGGAAAACAAATTTTCAAACTACAAGTAACAAGATATAAATATTTTAACCAAAAGAGGAGGGTTTCCAAAAATCTCGTATAAAAGTCCCTTGATGTATACATTCAAGCAAGTATTTCTTACACACACCTGGGTAAGTCTTCGATAAGAAGATCAGAGTCTCTATCTTGCTATCCCCGCAAACCCTCAACTTCAAGGTAGTTAGAACCTCTGTCATCCTCAGTAAGGAAGACCTCGAACTTCAAGGAAGTCGGCACCTCTGTCTTCCTTTCCACAGAAGCCCTCGATTGTAATCACCAATAATAGAAGTTGAACAATGCAATTCTGCACAAGGAAAATTTTGAATAACTCATTCAAATATTGTGCACAATGCTTGAGAGTTGATAAGAGCCTCTCTCTCTAGAAATCACTTCAACAACATGTAAGCACATATGTCAAAGATCTGTAAAAATTATGTTGAACTATTTCAAATGAGATCCTATTTATATGCTCGGTTGGAATGGTCGGATCCCTCCTCCAATAGTTATATTTTCCTTAAATTTTGGAGGGACCTATACATGTGTCACTAAACCAATGTTTAGTTAGAAATAGAATGGACGACATCGTTTTATAACAAAACATGTGTAACTAGAATCATGACATCATTTTATAATGATGTTAGTGTAAGAATTAGAAAAACTAAAGTTCAGAATGTAATCAAATAAATTTTTGGAGTCTAACCAAAATGGAATTCAGAATCTATAATAAAAAGGATATTTGTATTCTGTTTTATAGGAATTCGGAGCCTGAATTATGTAGAAATATTGAGTCTGAATTTCTATTGGAATTCCGAGTCTCCTTTCACCAGTGTTCAGAATATGAACTTACAGAGTTTGGAGTCAAACTTCTTGAAGATCAAAGTCGAACTTATAAATTTTTGGAGTCGAACTTAAAAAAGTTTAGAGTCAAACTCATAGATGTTTGGAGTCCATAATTCAGAGTGCAACTATATGAGAGTTCGTATTCAGTATTCGGAGTCGAACAAAATTAGAGTTCGTATCCAGAATTCATAGTAGAACTATATGAGAGTTCATATCCAAAATTCAGAATGGAACTTCATTGGAGTTTGTATCTAGAATTATAAATGGAACTTCATCTGAGTTCTTATCATGAATTTATATGGGAACTTCATTATAGTTCACATCCAGAATTCAGATCCTAAAAACAGAATGCTTCATATATTAACATTATATGATTCTGAGGATTTGGGTATGAATCTTATTTTTACACTTATGAAAAATAATGATATGTATAAGTAAATATAGGTTAGGGTAAATTTCTTTAAGGGAGAACATTTTCCTTATAAAAGTAAAATATCAATTTGATTAAGTATATGGTGTTTGTGATTTTCAAAACAAGAAGGAATGGAAAAGTCATAAGGAAAACCTTATTGACTCAACAAGTTCCGTATGATATAATTTTATTATATTCTTTTGAAAATTTGAACAACCATAAATTATACCCTTATGAATTAATAGTGTTGTCTCTTTGACACTGTAATGTGGATGAATGTTTAAGACATCATCTTTAACCACTATTTAAGGATAGTTTGACTAAATTCTTATAATAATCATGTTTTTCAAACAAAAAAACCACCCAATGGGATTGTGGACTCGCCACATGTTAGTTGAAGTAATATATGGAATAAATAAAATCATAATAGTGAATACATATACATATGGACTTAGTTTTCATTAATAATTGATTTGAAAATTTAAAGGCTCATGGAGAATCATATTTCGAAAATGGAATTTTCTCTTTCCATTTGTTTTCATTCTATCTATAAATTATTTGAAAGAACCACTTAGCCCTTATTGATATTTATTTTATAGCCATGACTAAGGGGGATTGAATGAAAAAGGAAATTTCATATATACTTTTCTTGGATTATTATATGGTATTCAATCCAAATTTTTTATCATTGTTGTTAAACCTTGGGTATTGGTTGTTGTGCCACATTTTAGGGATGTTTTGGACTATAACCACAACGTTCATGTTATTTGAGATCTTGGGAATAACATCCATGGTCATTTATTAAGACACATGGCATGGATTCTCTTAGGATTTATTTAGTCATTTAGAATGGAATCCATTATCATTTAATAAAAATTTAGTCATGGCATCCATTATTATTTATTGAGACATTGGGTATGGGGTCCCTTTCATTAATTGATATGAGTGGGTATGAAATCCATTATTTAATGTGTAAAAATTATATGATATACATATATGGATGTCTATGTCAGAAGGTTCAGGTCCAGACTGGTTCATATATATCTATATATACACATACATGAATATATGATGAAATTCTCAGAGACATTATGTCTCAGGAAGAAGAAGGTATGGGAGGTCAGGTGGTCTTTATGGAAGTTTATTTTCACTTGATTAAATTTATTATTAACTATTTTATTTATTGGTCTTTGACACTATGTCTTTTTATATCTATGTATGAGATTTAAATAGACTTCATTGTTAGTGGAATACTGATTTTATCTCAGTACCTATATGAGGAACCATTTTTTACCCATGATGTTTAATTTCATGCATTTTTAGATCAAGGAATGAACCCAACTACAAATATATGACATTATATAATAATTTGGAGTGAAATAGTCGAGGATCAAGCTATTTCTCAAAATTAAAGTGAATATTAGTTCGTATTCTCTTTGTATAAATGTATTATATGACTTATTATTAAATGTATTCCTACTCTTCATTTATGTGAAAAATTATTTCAAAATAATTTGTATATAATTCTAGTTGTGTATTTTCATAATTTATTTTTATTGGGAATACTTACTTATATTTTCCTTCATTTATATATTCTTACTATTTATTTGTTATTGATATAGAAGGTTTAGTCTCCCCATAATAATACCTTTATACAATCTTCTATTCAATAGTATCTAGAATTCGGGGAAGCATAATTTTGGCCATGTAACAAACTAGCTATGGGATCCATTTTAACAGCACCAAGGATGCGACAATTTAGTGGTATTAGAGACAAATATTTCCCATTTTATAACTATATTGGGGATGGTAAAAATGAGATACAAAATGAGTCAGTACATAGTAGATAACTCATGTCTGGGTCTGACCGACCCATACATTAGTGTTCAAGTTTTCGGGGATGATACTATTGTTCGTGATTCTCATTATTATTTTTTGATAATATTATGCGTTGAGTGATTTATGTACTTGAAATAATTATTGATGTATGAATTTATGATATTCACTACTTTTCCGAGTATGGAAAGTAACGGTGTGTGTTCATGCAGTATTTCTGACACATAGGATTTACAAGACATTATAATTCTTATCTATATACCATTCACGTGTAACTATTTTACATGATTACCTATATATAATTATTTTTCCATTATATAAATTGAGTGTTATACATGGTGTAAAACATAAATTAAGTTGGTGGAATGAGATAAAGAACTAGATATTTGATCTTTATGTATCAACCAAAACTATTTTGTTCCATATATATTGATAACATCACTTTAACTAACTAGTTTTTTCATGCGCGATCCATGAATAAATTCTTGCATGAGTTGAAACGTTTTCAATTTTAACTTGTATCAAAACTATATAATATTTGAAATATTAATCCATATATTCGAAAAACCACACACATTTTAGTTTTTTTTTGTCCCAAATGAAATTAATAAGTTATTATCTTTCATGAATTCTAATTAAAAAATATAGAGGATTATATTTTTATTATTTGGTTAAGGAGATTCAACTAAATATACCATTGTATAAAAATAAAATATATTTAATTATGATTCTTAAATGAAAAGGGTTTTAATTATTAATTAATTATCTTTAATTATAGTATTAAATGATAAGGAAAATGTGTTATTTTGACACATGCATTGAATTAATTAGTAATGTATGTGAATTAAATGGTGTGTCAATTGAAATTCATAAAGGCATGTACCATTATAACATAGGAATGAGAAAACTCATGAATGGATACCTAAAGGCACAACTGTACTGATAGAGGTCATTTGGGACATGATACTTATATGATTTTAACCCGCAAATGGTTTGATTATTATATATTGAATGAATTATTATGATTACACTAAAATTTAGTTCTAAAAAGAATTTATTATGGATCTAATCCATAAATTTGGAATGGATATCCATATAAAATATCCAATATCTTCCTAAAGGTTCCCTTTCATGTCATATTTATCTTTATATACCTTGGTATTGTACTCCATGGTGGTATGACTGGGATAAATATATGATGGTATTTCACAGTATTAAAAACAACTTATATGGTTCTATGTATAAATGTTTTGTGAAATCAAACTTAAATAACCTCATTAACTGATACAATACCTTATACATGCCTTTGATCATTATTTAATTGAGGCTTTAGTTAATTAAAATGAAAATTTGACCCTAAATTGAGTTTTTCTCTATCTCTTATAATTTTCAATTTCTTTAACGGAGAACTTTTGTAAAAATTTATAGATAGATAAATGATTTAATGGAAGTAATTTGATATTTTTCACAATGTTTCATGTTTAAAAATAAATAAATTTCCAAGTATAATTTTTTTTTAAACAAATTACTTTTTATCCCTTATATATGATATTTTTTAAATATCATTACAGATGAGAATCAATTAAATGAATTAAAATGAAACCTTTTAGAGGTTCTTTTTGCAAATACCCCCATATAGGGTTATGTTATAAATTTTTTATTGATATATGATTTAAATATAAATGTGTGTGATTTCCATAGGTATAAGTGGCCACTAAAATGATATTTATTTATACTTAAAGGATAGGTGGTAGGTTCGTGTGAACTTTTGGGCATGCCTCTAGCTAAAAAATTTATGATTTATGCCATGGAGAGGGGTTTTATTGTTGTGGTAATGAATTTATTGATAATGAAATTTTGAGCCAAGATTTTAAGAATAATAGTTGGAATCTATATGACTATCTTGAGTTGGGTATGAAACCTTTTAATGAAACTACACACTAAGGTAGGTGGGTGACTGTCTGGTTAGTTGAACCTTGTAGAGGTATTATTGTATTCCAATACAAAGTGACTTTCAACTCCATATCCATTTATATTAAAGTTGTAACTATTCATGGAGCTATCCCCTAATTGGATTCTCAAAGAGGATAACTCTTAGTTTCCCTATGTTTGGAATGCGTCTTTATTAAGCTAAACATGATAGGTTTGAACATTTTAGGGTGATTATTTCCTAACATACTTCTATTTTATATTTTTTAGAGTGAGTTAATAGGAATATGATATTCCATGTGATAAATACCCTTTTATGGGTTATGGTTCATATATGAGATACCATAGGGCTAGGTAGAATAAATAATTGATCGTGTTTTGATATTTTAATGGTGGGGCTATATGAGAGACCAAGAATCCCTCATCATTGACTCATACCATAGTGGGCTGAAGAAGATTTTTTGATCAAGGTAAAACTATGAGAGAGGTTTTTCTAAGGTTTCTGGATTAGATTTAGGTGGTGAGATTTATTATAAGATTATTTTTATACCAATATATAGAAGGTTCATGAGTTTTGGGATATAGGTATAGTGATGCCAATATTTTTTGAGAATCCACATTGGGACCCCAAGTATCAAAAATATATTTGATGGATAAGACTATTTTGGATCCATGATTAAGTGACCATTAGTTGTGTATTTTGAACATTAAATAATGAAATGGAACATTCAGGTGGAAGGTTGTTTAATAAATCATGGAACTGGTAAGGTGAATTCTTTTGATGTGGAGTTTAAAAGAACCATCTAAAAAACTAAAAGGCACACGTCTGGTGGAACGTTATTCTTGTAATTCTTGAGGGATGGCAAATGAGATCATGAATTTGTTCTTTAACTGGGTGGTATGAGGTTGCAAACCGTTTATGTATGGTGATTCTAGTTCATGACGGGTTTTCACGGGAATTATTCAATATAAAATGTCGATGATAATTTGGTTATGTGAAGAAGACCAATATTTCAAATTTGATAATTATGTGCATGAAGATGGAAAGATTTTTTTAAATATAATATTGGAACCCATGTGATGATGGATAATTTGGAATTAAGTTTTCTACAATGAAGTCATTGAACCATGGTTGTTGCTAGACACACATGGTTTCAAAAGTTGGTTACAATAAAGTATTACTTGTTTTAATGTTGTCGTAGAATGGAGAGATATATAATTTACTTTTTATTTATTCATATAGTACAATTAATTTATAGGTCAACATGTCAATTATATTAATATCATCATGAGTATGTTGAGATAACACTAGCTATATGCCGATGAACCTAAAAATATTATATATTTATATGGAGGGAATCATTGGGATTCATGATCATGGAATATATTTAAGAATGAAAAAAGTGTGGAGAAAACACATTACCCTATGAGGTATGTAACGCCCCGACCCCAGCTACCCATAGTCGGTGCATTACTTCGTAACATTGGCATGATCACAAGAGATCAAGTCTCGAAAGACCGATTAGTTTAGTAGCCATAGAAACATTAGATACATTCATAAATGTTATATTACATCATAAAGTGAAAAACTAATAACAAAGTCTTCATTGTTCACACTCATATCCTCTTCTGACTATCCCTGCAGGTCATTCATAAAATACTTCTTCACATCCTGGAAAATATTAAAACGTTGAAAGGGGTGAGCTCAGATGCTCAGTAGGGATAACAATATTTCTGAAGAATTCATAAATAAACATCAACATTTAATGAAATGTATAACTAAAACAAAAGCCTTTTAAACTTGAACTTCAACATAATATGGAAAAGGTAAAATGAGATAATTCCATTTACTTATTCACATGGATATTCTACTGGTCAAATAATCACATGCAATATCAATAACCACTTTCATAATGATGGAATGCATAATGCCAGACATTCTGAAACATTTTGTCAAGGCCTTGTCCAAGACGTCTAAAATGATTAAGGCCTCGGCCAAAATCACAAATCAAATTGGGAAAGGGCCTCGGCCAATTCCACGTCTAGTTGTCTCATTAGACCTACCGATGCATCAAGGAGCTACAGCGGGCTCCACCCGTCACTTATTAATTCCAATGCATTCCTCATATGAATAGGTTTAAACATATCATAAACCATAACATAATCATATCACATAAAAGATTCATAAAGGAAACATAAGATTTCCAAATTTCAATCACAAGATATCAATACAACAAATTGATATAATAAAAACGATTTCAAAATCATTTTCAATAAGAAAATAAAAGAAAGTTAAAACTTTGTATTTATTTTTATTTAAAAAAAGTGATGGCTTGTAGAGGAAGCCGAAACTCAAATAATGGTCACGGCGGCGGAGAAGTCATTGTCGCTGCATATGTACGGAAATAAAAACATTCCCTTTTTGTCATTTAGTAAAACTCTTCGTATAAAGAGATTCCTTTTGAATAAACGTAAGATTCAAAGGGGTTTATACATCGTATAAAAGAAAGTTGTGTATAAAACCAAATATGTCTCAATGAAAGGAGATTGAGACAAAGTCCTTAAAAGATCATTATTAAAATAAAATAGATCTATTATGTGTATTCACTATATGTACACATAAAGAATGTACAAATACAAGATAGGACATAATAATATCATGACATAATTTGAAAGAAGGAGATTAACCCAAAGAATGGAAATTGGGTTAAGAAGTTCCCTTACCTCGTGTCTGACTTGACTTAACCGTTCTTTAACATCCTGAATAATAAACTAGAGTTAATATATACATTATTAGGAACCATTTTCAATTTCATTATACTTTTTATATCACTTATTACAATGATATGAACATTATGTAATTATTTAAGTTAATAACGATCGTTTTGTCGATCTTTGGTACTTGAGTCAACAATAAACTTCTTATAATTACAAGTTGTTTATGTGGTATAATATCCATTATCACCAGAATTATATTCATGATTTATATGTCATATATATCATATATATCCAGTATATACATTCATTTATAATATTACTTAACATTTAGAGGTAAGAAATTAAATGCACCGTTCATGGAGACGGTAAGCCATACGTACGCATGAACGCTACTTTCATTTCTATTTCATATTTAATGTAATGAAATCATAATGATATAAAATTATAATATAATTCCAGTATAATATATCATATAATATCATTTACTCCATCCTTTATAGATCCCACATATGGAATTAACGATTCACATCACTTTGAGGGGGCGGTAGTCCGCACTTCCTAAAATGAAATTATCGCGTTTACCCATTTTGGAAATCATAAAGTATGCCATAAATAAGAAATACAGAAGCATAAGGAAAAAATAAACATATTATATATCATATATAAATATAGTTATATCTTAATGGCCACCTTTGACGGTGTTTTATAGGTGTTGAACAATCATCGTTTTGTGAGGCAGAAATTCGCCATCCACAGAAACCGTATGTTCTTTAACCATTAGATGTAGGTGTGTGTAAGTGTAGCTAGAATAATTCTTATACCAACATCCTAGTATATTGAGGATACTGGTGTTGTTACAAAAGAAATGAGTAAAAAGAGTTTATGGTTCTGGAGAAGAAAAATAAAACAAAATAACATTAGAGAAGACATTACCTCAAAATCGGGTAACTCTTTTTTATTTGAGCCAAAGGCTTCCTTGGGAAGTGTTCTGCCCAAAGTGAGTCTTCTAGGAGTAGGGGGGAAAGTTGGGAGAGTATTTGGAAAGATTTTGGCCGAGCAAAATGGCTTAATGTGTGAATGAGGTGGTAGAGGTGGGGGCCTTTTCTAAGTGGAGCGGAGGGGCACTCTTGGAATGTAAGGAAATTTTACATTATTATACAATGTTTTTCGGATTATAAAGGTCCCAAACTTGTATAATTTGAGGCAAAGGTGATAAGGGTTCGAAATAAACTCATCCAATAGGTTTTTTACAAGTGAAAGCCTTGGATTTAACATTATCTTTTCTATTTTATTAAAATTGTTAAATAATGAGGTCATCGTTGCATCATCATGATGTCATAAATAATTTAATTTATTTAATATCTAAAAAATATAAAAAAATACTATAATGTAGGAAATCTTTTTATCTTTCCAATTAATATTTATAGTCAAAAATATGACTTTTATATCCCCATGTAAAAATTGTTTTAGTAAAATATTTTATGTTTGTGTCATTTTTTACTTTAACATTAAATAAAAGGTATTTATGTCATTTTCCAACTAAAGTGGCTCCATGGGGTCCCCATGTTGACCCATGGATTTTATTGGTCGGACATGGCACATCCAAAGATGGTAGGACATGTGTCGAGCTCATCTCATAATATTAAAACATTATTTTTAACTTAAACTACACTAATAACCTCTAATCGCGATTAAGAACTTAAAAGTTACAATTCACCAAAAAATTATTTTAATCTCATTGAACCACATTTTAATTCTTAATGAAAACCATGTATGTCGGATTTTTGAAATTAAAAACACAGAAGTGGTAAAATTTCATTTAAATGAAAAATCAGTTTTTATAAGTACCACTTAGTGGTTTCACTATTCATCAAAAATTGAAGTTTTTCAGAATAATGCCAAAATTTCACCCTAAACTATATTTGATATTCCGATTTCGAAAATGATATCTATTTTAAAAAATTATAAACATATAAGTTGCATTAATTAATTTTATAATCAATTCCCACGGTCACAACAAATAGCGTGTTTTTAAGAAACAATTTATATCAAATGATTGACAATTGTTTATGTCCAATTTTAAAGTGATTAATTCTAATGACCACAATTGGATAAAATAGTAAAAATATATTCTAATTATACTTTTAAACCACTCAATACTATAATTTATCACTATAAAATACTTTGATTAAAAAAGTTGTTTTTAAGTATTTTTCACTATTCATAAAAATTGGATGTTCTCAGAAAATTACAAAAAATTCAACATTGGATAATTTTGATATTACGAATACAAAAATGAATTCCATATAAAATTTCTATAATTTTAAAAGGTGGTTAATACTATTCATAACGGCTACATTGATTAGTCGCGCTGTGTTAGAACTTGAAGTTGCGTACAACACACGCTATTGTATTATTCAAAGAGAAGTGTATCGTGGAAGCATGGGGTGTTACATTCTCCCCTCCTTCAATAAATTGCATCCTCACAATTTGAAATTTTTCATTGACAATAAATGGTTGAAAATAGAAAATACCTTTGTGGAAACCCACATCGGAAATAAGGTTAATAAAAATTAGCCTTAATAAGAGAGAAAGGGAAATGAAAAAGTCACCACCCAATTATGATCTCGATTAGGAGAAAATTGGTGGCAATTAGAGACATATAATTGGAGGAAAAACGTAAATATTTGTAGGGAATGATTGAGGTCATCAATCACAAACAACTGTCAAACTGAGGGCCTCAAAGCCTTCAATCTATGTTGATTTAAAATATCATCAGTTCAACAAGACATAAGGTATTAGGATAACACATTTTTTTTGTTTTAATATCCCTTTACTAAAGTTTTAGAATTAATTCATTCATTGAATAAGAGATAGGTATATGTATATTTATGCTTGACAATGGGAGTTTCAACCTTCAACTCATCTTTCACTCAAAAATATAATATAACTCAAAAATATTATACTTATCCTAATTGTATAAGGTTACAAATGTTAACACATTCCATTTAGATTAGTAAAATTATTTTTTAATAACCAGGGACTTCCTATAGGCTAGTGGTAGGAAATAAAGGCATGTCGTACTATGGTTGTGGGTTCGATTCCTACAGCTTTGTCCGACGTGACGGGTTATTCCCCACCCTGGAGGTTGTCCTTTTCCTAAAACTATAGTATTATAATATTCAAAAATAATCTTCATAAATTTTTTTTACTTTGAACATTACTATGCAAATATAATCTTAATCCACTCTAACATTTATTGTTATCCAAAATACCTCTATCCAAACATTCTCTAAAAGGTATCTAAATTCCAAAATCAATTTATCAGATTCCCCAAACAAAGTAAAGTTTCTCTTATTGTCACACACTAAAAATATAATTACCTTCATCATATTCAAACCATACTGAAATCAACATGTATTGCAGTACAATCCATATATATATATCACATTATTCTAATAACCAGAATATAATCCATGAGTCCAAAAGCACCAATACATTAGTTATTCTGCTTCAACTGTAGTAACAGCATAAGATTGTCCTTGATCCCTTGGCCTTTTCTGAGGTATGTTTCCCTGACGCTTAGGACATTCATTTTCATAATTCCCCATTTCCCTACAATTGTAGCATTCAACATTGATAGCCTCTTTCTTTCCCATGAAATCACGCGCCTGGTGACCTTTTTCCTCACATTTATAACAAACTCCCATTCCTTTTAGGCAAGTACCAGGGTGATTCTTCCCACAATTATCACATAATGGAAAATCCTTCTTTCCCTTTTTCCCATTATCTGTCTCTTGTTTCACCGTTCTATTTTTCTCTTTCTTTACTTTATTGTCATAAGATTTAGAGAATTCCTTTTCTGTCTTGATAGCACATGAGACAATGTCTTCGTACGACGAGAAAGATTGTGAGACTAAGGCTTGATGGAGAAACGGTTTTAACCCATCAAATAAATGACCGATCATACTTCTTGGGATACGTATACAATCTTGCAGCATGCCTCGCTAACCTTGTAATGTTGGCCTCATACTTTGTGACATTATCATCCTCGTTCTGTCTCAGACTCAAAAATTGCCTTTCCATATCTGCTCGATGGTCACGAGGATAGTATTTTTTTAGGAAAATCTCTTTGAACTTCCTCCATTCCATATTCGATACGTCATCATCTTCCTTTGTGTTTTGAATCATCGACAACCACTGATCGGCATCTCCAGTGAGGCAGTAAACTGCCATGACAACTTTCTCCCTTTCGCTAATCCCCAAGGCATGGAATATTTTCTTTAAGGAGTTTATCCATTTCTCAGCTACTAATGGATTTGTACCCCCATTAAATGTTGGTGGTTGTTGCCTCATGAAGCGGTCTAATATTTATCCTCCACGTTGCAGATCAGGGTGCTCCATACGAGTAAGGTTACTATTCATAACCTGAGTGAGTTGTCCCAGTATGGTAATAAGTTGATCAGCACCAGTTGTATCTCCAGATCCACAATAATTATCTTGAGAAGGAGGGAAATCCCTACACGGAGTGCGTGCATCGATACGGTTTCCATTCCTTCCACTAGGCGCCATTTCTAAACAATGGCATAAACTAGATTAGTTTATGAAATAAAATACATAATTCCATAATTGTAAAACACTTTACATAAATTGAACTATTTATGGATATAATCTATAATCATAAAAAGAAATGTTTCCTTTGAAGAAGTATATACTCATAACCCTTCATAGTGGTTTGTAAAGAAAATGATAATTATCCTAAGCATATCCCCCGGGAGTGTCGTAACCAAGAGTGCAGCAAGGCCCATTGTCGTGCACCAGTTCCCGTTCGAGTCTAGCTCAAAGCGGTGTTTTCAGGTTTTACCACTAGGTACATTTGTGCCAGAGCCGCCTCTACCTTCTCGTATCCAGACAGGGATGTATTGCTCGGAAAACTCAAAAAATCTCTATAATACCAAAATTCTAGAAAGCTTTTCTATACTAATCCTCAAAGTCTATCTTTGGGCTATGTGCTCTAATCAGAGTTTATCTAAATCTAGCCTCCAAGGTTAGTACTAAACTGCCTCTGATACCAACTGTAAAGCCCCAACCCCAGCTACCCAGACTCGGTGCATTACTTCGTAACATTGGCATGATCACAAAAGATCATGTCTCGAAAGACCGATTAGTTTAGTAGCCTTGGAAACAATAGATACATTCATAAATGTTACATTACATCATAAAGTGAAAAAATAATAACAAAGTCTTCATAGTCCACATTCATATCCTCTTCTGACTATCCCTGCAGGTCATTCATAAAATACTTATTCAAATCCTGGAAAATATTAAAAAATTGAAAGGGGTGAGCTCAGATGCTCAGTAAGGATAACAATATTGTGGAATCTTTCATAAAAAAACATCAACATTTAAGGCAATGGATAACTAAAAAAAATCCTATTAAACATTAACTTAAACATAATATGGAAAAAGTTAAATGAGATAATTCCATTTACTTATTCACATGGATATTCTACTGGTCAAATAATCACTTGCAATATCAAAACCACTTTCATAATGATGGAATGCATAATGCCATACATTCTAAAACATTTTTTCAAGGCCTCGGCCAAGATGTCTAAAATGATTAAGGCCTCGGCCAAAATCATAAATCAAATTGTGAAAGGGCCTCGGCCAATTCCACGTATAGTTGTCTCATGAGACCTACCGATGCATCGAGGAGATATAGCGGGCTCCACCCGTCACTTATTAAGTCCAATGCATTCCTCATATGAATAGGTTTAAACATATCATAAACCATAACATAATCGTATCACATAAAACATGCATAAAGGAAACATAACATTTCCACATATCAATCACAAGATATCAATACAACACATTGATATAATAAAAACACTTTCAAAAACATTTTCAATATCAAAATAAAAGAAAGTTAAAACTTTGTATTTATTTTTCTTTAAAAAAAGTGATGGCTTGTAGAGGAAGATGAAAATCAAATAATGGTCACGGAGGCGGAGAAGTCGTTGTCGTCACATATGTACGGAAAGAAAAATATTCCCTTTTTGTCATTTAGTAAAACGCTTCATATAAAAAGATTCATTTTGAATAAACGTAAAAGTCAAAGGGGTTTATACACCATATAAAAGAATGTTGTGTATAAACCAAATATGCCTCAATGAAAGGAGATTGAGACAAAGTCCTTAAAAGATCATTTTTAAAATAAAATAGATCTATTATTTGTATTCACTATAAGTACACATAAAGAAAGTACAAATACAAGATAGGACATAATAATATCAGGACATAATTTGAAAGTAGGAGATTAACCCAATGAATGTAAATTTGGTTAAGAAGTTCCCTTACCTCGTGTCTGACTTGACTCAACTATTCTTTAACCTCCTGAATAATAAACTAGAGTTAATATATACCTTATTAAGAACCATTTTCCATTTCATTATCCTTTTTATATCACTTATTACAATGATATGAACATTATGTAATTATTTAAGTTAATAACGGTCGTTTTGTCGATCTTTGGTACTTGAGTCAACAATAAACTTCTTATAATTACAAGTTGTTTATGTGGTAGAATATCCATTATCTCCAGAATTATATTCATGATTTATATGTCATAGATATCATATATATCCAGTATATACATTCATTTATAATATTACGTAACATTTAGAGTTAAGAAATGAAATGCAACGTTCATGGAGACGGTAAGCCGTACGTACGCATGAACGCTACTTTCATTTCTATTTCGTATTTAATGGAATGAAATCATAATGATATAAATGTATAATATAATTACAGTATAATATAGCATATAATATCATTTACTCAATCCATTATACATCCCACATATGGCATTAACGATTCACATCACTTTGAGGGGGCGGTAGTCCGCACTTCCTAAAATGAAATTATCGCGTTTACCCATAATTGAAATCATAAAGTATGCCATAAATGAAAAATACAGAAGCATAAGGGAAACATAAACATATTATATATCATATATAAATATAGTTACTTCTTAATGGCCACCTTTGAAGGTGTTTTATGAGTGTTGAACAATCATCATTTCGTGAGGCAGAAATTCACCATCCACAGAAACCGTATGTTCTTTAACCATTTGATGTAGGTGTGTGTAAGTGTATCTCGAATCCTTCTTATAACAACATCCTAGTATATTTAGGACACTGGTTTTGTTACAAAAGAAATGAATAAATAGATATTATGGGGTTGGAGAAGCAAAATCAAACAAAATAACATTAGAGAAGACATTACCTCAAAATCGGGTAACTCTTTTTGATTTGAGCCAAAGGCATCCTTGGGAAGTGTTCTGCCCAACTTGAGGCTTCTAGGAGTAAGGGGGAAAGTTGAAAGAGTATTTGGGAAGTGTTTGGCCGAGCGAAATGGCTTGAATGTGTGAATAAGGTGGTAGATGAGGGGGCCTTTTATAAGTGGAGAGGAGGTGCACTCTTGGAAAGTAAGGAAATTTTACATTATTATACAATGCTTTTCGGATTCTAAAGGTCCCACACTTGTATAATTCTAGGCTAAGGTGATAAGTGTTCGAGATATACTCATACAATCGTTTTTTTACAAGTGTAAGCCTTGGATTTTACATTATCTTTTTATTTTATTTAAATCGTTAAATAATGAGGTCATCGCTGCATCATCATGATGTCATAA
Source organism: Viscum album (assembly GCA_963277665.1). Lineage (NCBI taxonomy): Eukaryota > Viridiplantae > Streptophyta > Magnoliopsida > Santalales > Viscaceae > Viscum > Viscum album. Next base: position 914,132,087 of record OY728148.1, read on the forward strand.
ATAATTTAATTTATTTAATATCTAAAAATTATAAAAAAAATACTATGATGTAGGAAATCTTTTTATATTTCCAATTACTATTTATAGTCAAAAATATTACTTGTATAACCCGATGTAAAAATTGTTTTATTAAAATATTTCATGTTTGTGTCATTTTTTACTTTAACATTAAATAAAAGGTATTTATGTCATTTTCCAACTAATGTGGCTCCATGGGGTCCCCAAGTTGACCCATGGATTTTCTTGGTCGGCCATGGAACATCCAATGATGGTAGGACATGTTTCAAGCTTATCTCATAATATTAAAACATTGTTTTTACCTTAAACTACACTAATTATCTCTAATCGCGATTAAGAACTTAAAAGTTACTATTCACCAAAAAATTATTTTAATCTCATTGAACCACATTTTACTTCTTAATTACAACCATGTATGTCGGATTTTTGAAATTAAAAACACAGAAGTGGTAAAATTTCATTTAAATGAAAAATCAGTTTTTATAAGTACCACTTAGTGGTTTCACTATTAATCAAAAATTGAAGTTTTTCAGAATAATGCCAAAATTTCACCCTAATCTATATTTGATATTCCTATTTAAAAAATGATATATATTTTAAAAAATTCCAAACATATAAGTTTCATTAATAAATTTTATAATTAATTCCCACTGTCACAACAAATAGCGTGTTTTTAAGAAACAATTTATATCAAAAGATTGACAATTGTTTATGTCCAATTTTAAAGTGAAATTAATTCTAATGACCACAATTGGATAAAATAGTAAAAATATATTCTAATTATACTTTAAAACCACTCAATACTATAATTTATCACTATAAAATACTTTGATTAAAAAATTTCTTTTTAAGTATTTTTCACTATTCATAAAAATTGGATGTTCTCAGAAAATTACAAAAAATTCAACAATGTATAATTTTGATATTACGAATAAAAAAATGAAGTCCATATAAAATTTCTATAATTTTAAAAAGTTTTTAATGCTATTCATAACAGCTACTTTGATTAGTCGCGGTGTGTTAGAACTCGAAGTTGCGTACAACACACTCTACTGTATTATTCAAAGAGAAGTGTATCGGGGAAGCTTGGGGTGTTACAAGGTAAATGCAACTCATTTGAGCTAAATTTCCAAAAAATCTATGAGAATAATTCTTGGTAAGAGGTAAAGGTTGTTGGGTGACATTAACATTACAACTTGGTGTCGTTTGGATTCATTGTAATGGTAGTAGTTATGTACAGAGATTGGCATATAATAAAATATAATACATTTGAATTCTTCTTTAAGCAATGATGTGGATTCTCCTAAGGTGGGTAGTAGGATGTCATTTAATGATGGTCGATCCTCATGTGAGAATGGTCCTGATATCCCGAGACTAGTTTTGTGATGGTATTTTTTTATATTATATTCCAATGAATAAATAGAACTTGTCATTCTGGATTTATTAGTAAATTGTAGGTATAGGTTTGAACATGTACTTGATAAAATCATAGAATGGTTATCATCCCAGGATGGATTATGAAGATCCAAGGATGTTGGTTAAAATATGTGTTTGTGCTAAGGATCTAGCATGATGAAATATTTTAACAAAGGATTATTGGAAAATAAGACATCAATGAATGTCTAGTGAAATATTTTATAAGCATTCTCAGAGAAATATCCATAGGACTTGGGATAAATTCTTCAAAATCTAGTTATGTTACGAATCACCAGTGATGCCGATAGTTTTTTAAATTATTATAACATAACTAGTTAAAATAAATTTCATAATATAATCTCATCTGTATAGTAAAGAAGAATATTTAGAACACTATGGGACAAGACAAATATAGAAAAATGGTCGACCATGTTTTTCAAGGAAAACCAATCATGACCAGTTTGACCCTTTTCAACTAGAGTTTAACCATGTTGCTCTAATCATGGATTAAGGGTTGTTTCCATGTTAGATAACTGATAATCATGTTAGGAGTTTCACTAAGAGACTATAAGAGTGTTTAAATAGTAAATTATGATAGTAGAAGTTTCATGGTTTTGAAATTTATATAAGAGAATAAGAGCCATATTAGAGAGCACCATAGGCTATTTTATGAAAGATGTAGTGACATGATCATGCATCTTGTTTGAAGGGATCCAGAAAGTGTTTTATTATCATATCATTGGTGGTAATGAGTGTTGAACAATGTTTAAATGGCTTCATAAAATTTTTTATAGTGGTTCATGGAAGAATGTTGGGCATTTAGAAATGAAACATTATCATTTGAATATAATATCATTGACCAATTAGATGAGGTTATTTATTCATTTTATCCAAAAACATTCCCATGGATGGGATGTTATAAGGTTGGGAGGTTGTAAAGTATTGGGTTTTATAAAATATGAATTTTTTTGAAGGAATTTGAGCTTTTCATTCCATTATTGGGGTGAATTGTAAATAAAGCATTTAATGCTATACAAAGAGTTGGGGAAGATAAAATTGTTAATTTATTGATGAGATTTATGTAATAAAAGTTTTATAGGGAGTCTATACGAGTTTCATAAATGTCTAGTTTCATAAAATCCATTTTAGGTGTGGTATCTCTAGGTGCATGTTTAGTGCATGGTTAGTAGATAGGAAAATAGCCCTACATGATTGGCAGACAAATTTCCAAACCATATTATTAATTTTTTCCATTCATTTAATGGTTGTAAATTACATGTTTTATGTACATCCTTAATTATTACCTCCTATCTTTTTCTCCCACTCATGCATAGCCCCCCTCCCAAGTTGTGGATCTTCTCCACACCCTCTCCTTGGTTCATCAGGATCTCTTACAATTCAGAATTATAATTAGTCATCATCTGTTTCATTGGATATCCAATATTTAGCCTATAATTCTTATTTATTAATTCATTCATTTATGATTCTATATCATATTTTATTCTAATGATAGATTATATGGTATATTTTAGGTTATTTGTTTGTTTCTTCAATTTCTATGGGTTTGGATCAAATCAAAGGTCATGAAAGTATAGTGAATCAACTAAAGTATAAGGATTGTAGTCTATATAATCTTCCATTAAATATGAATCATTTATATAATGAACAATTTTAATTCATGTCAGAATTTTTTTTCATTATATTATAAATTTGAAAATACTCAAGTTAAACCCTCAATGATTTATCATGATGTTCCTTATAACCCTTAAAATGGTTAGACATAAAATTAATTTACCATAACCCCAACTTAAGATGATTTCAATTAGATTATTATAATAATGAAGGCTATATCTTGACCAAACCACCTAGTGAGAATGTATAATTGCAAATTATTAGTGGAAGGTATATTTAAAATAAATCTAATCTGAAATAGTTGAATTCTATCTTTTGGATCATGTTTAATTATTCATTAGTCATATTATATCATGTACAAACATATGTCACCTTTTATGATAAATAATTTATTTTAAAAATGAATCAATCAAGGATAATTATATTTGTGGCATGGAATTTTCCCAGGCCATTAGTTTTCATTCCAAAAAAAATTAATTACATAAATCACTTTAAACTTATTGTAATATGATTTTCAAACATTACTAAAGGGGAAAGTGTGAAAAGTGAAATAACATATATAATTTATTTTTTATAGGATAATGTATTGAAATATTCTTTTATTTTTGATATTAAACAAAGGGTATTAATTTTTATCTAATAGTTAACGGAAGTGTTTGACATTATGATTTACACTCCTGTTATACGATACATTGGTTTTGGAGTGCCATATCATTTATTGAGATATTCTGTATATAATCCCCTATTATTTATTAAGAATTTTGGCATGGATTCCCTTATCATTTATTAAGACATAGAGCATGAAATACCTTATCATTTAGTGAGATGTTGGGAATGAAATACCATGTCATTCATTGAGATAATTATGAATGAAATACCTTGTTAAAGGTATGAATCTTATATGATATAATATTGTAGAGATTGTGTCTCAAGACTTCTATCCACAATGGTGAATATATATCAGTATTTACATATACATGTTTATATATGTGTGGTCATGTTTAGAGACATTTCGGCTGAGGCCGATGTAGGTATGGTCGGCCAGGTGTCCTTTATGGAACCTGAATCTAATTAGACTACATTTATTATTTACATCACTTTTTTATATCATAACACTGTGTAATTTTATATTTAAAAACATGATTTTATTAGAAACCCTTGTTGGTGGTCTACTGAGTTTATATCACACCATTTTAAGAATATTTTTTTGTACCCATATAGATTACACTAATGGAGGTACGGATCAAGGAATGAGACAAATTATGGATTTATGATTATTGTACTAGGTTGGAGTGAAATTGTAGAGGAATTAGGTAGTGGCTGTGATGGTAGTTATCACGAACCAACCCGGGTCGACCCTGAACCGGTCACACGAGTCGGTCCGCGACATGGCCCGAGAGGCGTTCCCGATCCTCCCGGGCTGGCGACAAGCGCCAGGGCATCAACAGAGGCTATGGGAACGATTTCGCCCAATATAAATAAATAAGACATCGAAAATAATACAGAGCAATGCAGAAAAGATAAACCAAATAAAGTGACTAAACAAGAACAAAAAGAAAACAAACTAACAATACACGACGTCCAAACAAGCTCCGTGCGACCTCGTGGGTCTCTCTCCGACTCAACGATCAAGCGTCGCCCTAGGCGAGCGCACTCAAGCTATAGCCTGCAAAAACACTAAAAACAGAAAAGAACTATAGGCGTGAGTATTAAAACTCAGTAGGGTAGCCCGATATCTATTCCCAATGCACTACCTTTAAAATGAAAGGAACATCATTTCAAGTTTGAACTACAAATTTTTGAAAGTATGTTTTTCTAAGTATTTTACTTAAAAACAAAGTACGAACCATTGCCCTTAGCCACTTCAAAAATCGGGATCATTTCATTAGTGTCAATAACATTTCAGGAAAGGGGAAAGTGATGTTTAAATTTTCAAAGTTGTACAAAGGGGATTAAACACTTTCATTTGAATTTTTTTTTTTTTTGAAACCTAATCAAAAGCAATTTTCCATTTTCCAAGGAAATCAATACACCAGAATGCACAAAGTAAAACACACTACAAGGGAAATGTAGGTATACATGTGAGCATCATAATCATTACTGCAAGCTACAAAAGCTGAATAGACATGGGTGAACCTAGGAGATCGAGAATAAACCAGAAGACACCAATACATGAGAAATCATCCTTATCGACATGTCACGATGAAATCAAAACGCACAATACGCTCGACCATCCACTCACGGGAAGGTCGAGGGAAATCCCATAGCAATAAACCCAATATATCCACCTACTATGGGCCACTGGTCAGTACCATAACCTACCAATGCAGCAATCGCACTTAGAATATTCTCTCAATATGCCAGATTCCCATGTCTCAAGTGTTTGAAAAAGGGGTGAGACAACTAATGCCAACCGAGCATCCAATCATATATAAATATATATATAAAGCACAACAGGCATCACCCGAGCCACTCTGTGGAACAACCTCATGCCTTTTTCTACTCAAGTACCCGAGAGCCTCTAAGTGCGGCCTCCCAAACAATCAATTGAAACCAAGGCATGAGAGTCGCCCTAAGAGGGTTTTTATCAAAACATTTTTATCGCTTTCCATAATGTGCCAAACGGGAATTTAATATAGTTCACAATCACTACCAAAACCGGTTTAAAACTATATAAAGAACCCACAAAACACTACTTCACAAGTTGCCAATATTTTTATAAACCAAACCAAACCATTTTCTTTTTCCAAATAAACTTTAAGAGCCAACCGGGCAATTTCTCAAACGAACCAAAGTATTTGTTCATGCTTCAAATGAAATCATTTCTCATTAAACCAGAACTCTATTTTATATTCCGTGAATTATGTTTAAAATCCAAACATGCATTCTTTCATTATTGGGAGTCCGCTCGTCAAAAGGATGTTTCATGTGTCGTGTATAAAATAAACGACTCCTTTTGACATTAAATAACCATTTAAAAATTAACCGTCTTATATTAAAAATTAATTATCGTATATTATCTCATATTCATTAAAATTAATAGAATGTTGATTTTGAACAATTAGGGTGCGCAAACAGCATGAAATAATATAACTTAAATTTTAAAAGCAGTGCAAAGTGGACCTACCTCAAAACCAAGCGCGTCGACACAACAACCTCGGATCCAAGGCGCGATGACACGACGTGTGTCCGAAACCACGTGACAAAGTCTAACACTCTGCATAATCAATTTCAAGGACTCAGACACAACCAAAAACTCACCAGAGCCTGCGAGACCAAGCGGTGGGAATAAACGCTCACCTTGAAACTAAAGCGCGGTGACGATGGAACCTCAAAAACAAGGCGCGGCGGTGGCGCTCACTTGGAAACACCCTGCGCGGGTCCTCAAACAATAATCCTACCAAAAGAAACATAAATTGATAAAAACCCCTAACAAGGCAAAGGCGAAAGCAATAGTAGTAATAATGATAATAATAGTGATCATTATAACAACACTAATAATAAGAATAGTAAGAGTCATAAAAATAATAATAATAAGGATAATAATAATAATAGTAAGAATAATAATAATAATAATAATAACACCAATAAATAATAATAATGACAAATAGTAATAATAATAATAATAATAATATTATTATTATTATTAATAATAACAGAATAGTAATATTAAAGATATGAATATTAATAAGAATAAGAATAATAATAACAATAATAAAATTAATAATAATAACATTAATAATAATAATAATAATAATAGTAATAATATTATTATTATTAACATTAATAATAATAAAAATAATAATAATAATAATAGTAGTAGTAGTAACAACAAGAATAATAAAAATAAAAATAAAAATAACAAAAATAATAATAAGGATGTAGTATTAATAATGATAATAAAAGTAATATAAAAAAAATAAAACAAAATAAACGAAACATGGTCGGGGGGAGCTGTTGTGTGCGCGATGCTGCACGGCAGGAGCAGCGACGAGGTTGGCAGGCGCCACTGGCGGGCGGCTGGGGCGTGGCTGGGGCGTTATTTCAGGCAGAGGAAGGGAGATCTGAGGATGGTGTGTGCTGAAACGGAAAACAGGAGGGAGGCCAAGTGGGTTGCGCAGGAAAGAAAAAATAGGGGGGTGCTGCAGCTTGAGCAGGGAGCAAAGGAGGGCTGGCGGTCGGTGCTGCTGATGGGAAAAGAAGACGGTGCAGGGGCTGGAACAAGCAGGGCAGGGCGCCGGAAGGCCGGCTGGGTGCGAGGGTCATGCGGGTGAAGGGAGGAGGCGCTGGATGAATGCGGGGCGCAGGGGAAGATGGGGAAGATGGGGAGGAACCACCGGAAAAAAAAAAAGAAAAGCAAAGCCGGGATGGGGGGAAGCTCCGCCGCTGGAAGGAGAGGCAGGGCTGCGCGCTGAGCCGAGGGGACGCTGCGGGTCGAGAAAAGAGCGGAGGAGGCGCTGCTGTTTCGGATAGGGAAGGTGAGGGAGACAGGGTGCGGGCCGACCGGAGTGCCGGACGGGGGTGCGGCGAGGGAGGACGCCGGAGTGCTGGTGCAGAGAAACGGCGCTGGAGGGAGCCGTCGGGGTGCTGGGCAGCCGTGCGAGAGAGCCGAAGGAGGTAGGGACGCCGGACGACGGCGGGCTGAAAGGGGGTGCGCGCCGGACAGGGGAGGAGAGGAGGATGGGGCTCGGCTGCTCAGCTGTTTTGCGGCAAGGAGGAGAGGAGGGTGCAGCGGCGCGCTGCAGGAAGGGGGCGCGGGCTGTGGACAGCGCACCGGGGGGAAGCGAGCGGGGGAGAAAAGAAAAAAAAAGGAGAAAAGGGAGAGAGACAGAGTGGGGGGGGGGGGGGGGGTGGCGGGTCCCGCCGGGGAGAAAGAAAATATATATATATATATATATACAGGGGTGGCCCGCTAGGGTCAGAAGAAAAAGGGGAAAGAAAGATAAAAAAAATTAAATTAAGCAAATCAAAATCATAGTAATAATAAATTAACATAATAATAATAACAATAATAAAGATCAATAACAAATCATTTTTAATAATGATTATACTAGTATCCTCAACATTAACAATTTCATTAGTTATTTATTTATTACATAATGATAAAAATAATAATAATGATAATAATAATCATAATGATAAAAATACAAATGATAATAATATTCATTTTGCCTTAAATAATAAGAATAATTATTAACTGATAACTGTAGATGTGTTTGATAAATATAAAGACTCTATTTAAAATTTTTCCAAAGACAACGGGATGCGAAAAAAACACCAGGAAGGGACGAGCGGGATTTCCAGAACAGGCTCCGCTCACGCGCCCAACGACGTCGCGTCAAAAAGCGCACTTTTTAGCAAAAACTCAAAAACCTGGTCCGATACTGGACACGAACCGCAGCAATATAATTTAAAGTCAAAGAAATCATAAAATAAAATAAGCGCACATGTCGGGGCGTGACAATTCTCCCCACCATAACGCTTTCCGCCCCCGGAAAGCCACCACACCAACCAGTCGATCGATCAACACCTAAGGATTTCACAGAACACGATCCAACCTCTTATCTCAAGGATGTCACAACGACTACCAGCAGGACTGAACCTCATTGCCCAAAGTAAATCACCAATAGAGGGAAGGCCTGAACGGCTCCCCACCATAAGAACTCAACTAGCATTTGACAACTACTTAAGAGAAAACCCAAAGACTCATGGTGGGTCTCCCCACCATAAAGGATTGACCTCTTAGCAGCCAACCAGAAAACTAATTTGGACCTGCATCAAGCCTTACCCGAGCTAGAAAGAGCACAATAAGACCATTTCAAACACTTAATCTCATCCGAAAGGGATAGAAGCTTAAATGGATACTTTGCGCAACTAAAACCCTAACCCCATGGGCGGGGAGGGTGGGCCCAAGGATCAAATCACTAAAACTACGACGTACGACTACTCATGACCCATCACTTCAGGGTGGACACAAACCAGGACCGCAACTGATTTACATTAGTGTCCCACGTAAGGTCACTGATCAGCAACTTACATCCAAGAGGCACGATTCCCAACACTACATGAGGGATAAGTCCATCGCGCGCTTTGCGACAAGAGGAAAACTACAACAACAGAGAAACCAGAGCAACAACACCAAAACTATCTCACCACGACGATAGAGGCGCGTCTTTAACCAGACTCTTTAAAATTTTCCCGGGGGGTTCCTGACTACGCGCCGTCTTCACTCTGAGACCTTTTGGTTGGAGCTCTGATGGATGAAGCATCTTCTGCCTCGCAGTCAGGTTCTGATAATCCCAACAAGAAACATACATCTTTTGATTTGACAAAAGAAAGGAAAAGATTTTAAAATTAAAAACACACCAGCATTGAAAGTCGAGGTTCGTCAAAAGACCCATGAAGTTCCCATACATTTCAAACCCAAAACAACACCAATACATATGCCACGATAATAGATCACTTACACTGAAAGAAACTAACACTAGAAACTTTGAACAAAAACACAACAACACACTACTTATGAGAACTTCCTCTGCGACGCTTCCTTGCAACGCCCCAACAAAATCGTCGCAAGTGACCCAGGCGTCCACATGCCCGGCAGGGTTTCGGAGTGCTTGGGCACGATGACTTCTTGTGACCCCACTTGCCACACTGATAACACACAATAATCTCTCGCTCCGAAGAGGTCTATGAAAGATCTCGAGGCCTCTTGATTCCACGACCTGATCCATCCACTTCCATTTGCTTACTCATTTCCTTTCCAGAATCTTCACCACTACTCATAGGGATCGAAAGAGGGAGAACTACTTCGAGCACTCCTGCCATCATAGCTTCGATACGAAAATCATGTCTCTCCACATCGACAAAAGAAGTTAGGTTGAACTCTGACACCTTCGACTGCAGATCAGGGCGGAGACCCGCCTCGAAGCGTTGAGCCTTCATGGTGTCATTTGAGGCATACTCTGAATCATAAGGTACTAGCTACACAAAGTGCTGGAAATATTCTAACACGGATCTGTCACCCTGCTGCAAACAACACACTTCCATCCCCTTCCTCACCCTTTCTTCCTCAGAGAAATACTGGCGAATGAACGAGGCCTTGAAAAACTCCCAAGTAACCTCTTGACGGGACTTGTTCCGAGACACTGACTTCCACCACATCCACGGTTAACCTTCAAGCATGAAGGTCGCAAACTTGACCTTCAACGACTCGGGCAACTCAATGAGGCTAAAGTCCCTTTCAATCTTCCGCATCCACTCCTCTTCCACAGAAGTTTCTTCTTGACCATAAAAGAGAGGTGGGTCCAACTTCCGAAACTCAAGCATAAAATCCTTAGGTTGATCAACCACACTACGATCACCCATTGAAGCCTCAAAGGGATAACCGCTGGACAAGGAAAAGTCAAAAACCCAGTCAACGCCAACTCAACGAATGAATAAAAACCTCAAAATCAAACACTGCATAGGTGACAAGCTTGAAATCCGAGGAAACCAGTTATCATAACATCAAAAAGTTTCTCTTTGAAAACATCTTTAATTTAGAACGAGCTTAGTGGGTTAAACCCCTACCATTGGTATTCTTTAGAGCCTCACTCACATGCATGTATCCGTGCCACCCAGGGAATCCATCCACCATACCAGAAATCCATCCACATTTCCAACATACCACAATGCATGTGAGCACTCATCAGAACACCAAGGTCAAAACAAAGCAACATGATTTTTTCCAAAAACAATTCATTCATACCACTTCTTTTAAAACAATCTTCAAATCATACATGTTATTTCAAACAACCATTTTTTTTTCAAAACCAACTTTTCTAATTCAAACCACTTTCAAAAATCAATGGGGACCCAAAACAACTCAAACAGGGGACTAGTGTCAGTGGGTGTCTTGACCATATGGTTGGCGGCCATATGCCAAACACGTCACTAACACAGAGAGCCTTCTCGGACCATGCCCCTTGCTCTGCATGGCTTGCCCGGCCGTGCGGGTTAGGAGGACTAGTGGCCCAACTCCCTTTGTCGTATCCCAATCACAAAACCTTTCCATAAAAACCCAAATAAAAAAATTAAACTGGACTTCCCCTGGAAACCTAAGGATCGATGAGGCAAGAGTTTGCGACACTCTTCTCGCACCTACCCCTCAAGTACCGACAATCCTACTCCATCTACCTTAACATCCCAAATAACAAAGGGCGCTCTGAAAAGTGAGGTCTGCTAAGAGCAAACCCCCTCTGATACCATTTTGTCACGAACCAACCCGGGTCGACCCGGAACCGGTCACCCAAGTCGTTCCGCGACATGGCCCGAGAGGCGTTCCCGATCCTCTCGGGCTGGCGACAACCGCCAGGGCATCAACAGAGGCTATGTGAACGATTTCGCCCAATATAAATAAATAAGACAGCGAAAATAATACAGAGCAGCGCAGAAAAGATAAACCAAATAAAGTGACTAAACAAGAACAAACAGAAAACAAACTAACCAAACACGATGTCCGAACAAGCTCCGTGCGACCTCGCGGGTCGCTCTCCGACTCAACGATCAAGCGTCGCCCTAGGCGAGCGCACTCAAGCTATAGCCTGCACAAACACTAAAAACAGAAAAGAACTATAGGCGTGAGTATTAAAACTTAGTAGGGTAGCCCGGTATCTATTCCCAATGAAATACCTTTAAAATGAAAGGAACATCATTTCAAGTTTGAACTACAATTTATGAAAGTATGTTTTTCTAAGCATTTTACTTAAAAACAAAGTACGAACCATTGCCCTTAGCCACATCAAAATTCGGGTTCATTTCTTTAGTGTCAATAACATTTCAGGAAAGGGGAAAGTGTTGTTTAAATTTTCAAAGTTGTACAAAGGGGATTAAACACATTCATTTTAAAACAATTTTTTTTTGAAACCTAATCAAAAGCAATTTTCCATTTTCCAAGGAAATCAATACACCAGAATGCACAAAGTAAAACACACAACAAGGGAAATGTAGGTATACATGTGAGCATCATAATCATTACTGCAAGCTACAAAAGTTGAATAGACATGGGTGAACCTAGGAGATCGAGAATAAACCAGAAGACACCAATAAATGAGAAATCATCCTTATCGACATGTCACGATGAAATCAAAACGCACAATACGCTCGACCATCCACTCACGGGCAGGTCGAGGGAAAATCCCATAGCAATAAACCCAATATATCCACCTACTATGGGCCACTGGTCAGTAACATAACCTACCAGTGCAGCAATCGTTCTTAGAATATTCTCTCAATATGCCAGATTCCTATGTCTCAAGTGTTTGAAAAAGGGGTGAGCCAACTAATGCCAACTGAGCATCCAATAATATATAATTATATATATAAAGCACAACAGGCATCACTCGAGCCACTCTGTGGAACAACCTCATGCCTTTTTCTACTCAAGTACCCGGGAGCCTCTAAGCGCGGCCTCCCAAACAATCAATTGCAACCAAGGCATGAGAGTCGCCCTAAGAGAGTTTTTATCAAAACATTTTTATAGCTTTCCATAAAGTGCCAAACGGGCATTTAATATAGTTCACAATCACTACCAAAACCGGTTTAAAACTATTTAAAGAATCCACAAAACACTACTTCACAGGTTGCCAATATTTTTATAAACCAAACCAAACCATTTTCTTTTTCCAAATAAACTTTAAGAGCCAACCGGGAAATTTCTCAAACGAACCAAAGTATTTGTTCACGCTTCAAAAGAAATCATTTCTCATTAAACCATAACACTATTTTATATTCCGTGAATTATGTTTAATAGCCAAACGGGCATTCTTTCATTATTGGGAGTCTGCTCGTCAAAAGGATGTTTCATGTGTCGTGTATAAAATAAACGGCTCCTTTTGACATTAAATAACCATTTAAAAATTAACCATCTTATATTAAAAATTAATTATCATATATTATCTCATATTCATTACAATTAATAAAATGTTGATTTTGAACAATTAGGGTGCGCGAACAGCATGAAATAATATAACTTAAATTTTAAAAGCAGTGCAAAGGGGACCTACCTCAAAACCAAGCGCGTCGACACAACAACCTCGGATCCAAGGCGCGATGACACGACGTGTGTCCGAAACCATGTGACAAAGTCTAACACCCTACATAATCAATTTCAAGGAATCAGACACAACCAAAAACTCACCAGAGCCTGCGAAACCAAGCGGCGGGAATAAACGCTCACCTTGAAACTAAAGCGCGGTGACGATGGAACCTCAAAAACAAGGCGTGGTGGGTGGCGCTCACTTGGAAACACCCTGCGCGGGTCCTCAAAAAATAATCCTACCAAAAGAAACATAAATTGATAAAAACCCCTAACAAGGCAAAGGCGAAAGAAATAGTAGTAATAATGATAATAATAGTGATCATTATAACAACGCTAATAATAAGAATAGTAAGAGTCATAAAAATAATAATAATAAGGATAATAATAATAATAGTAAGAATAATAATAATAATAATAATAACACTAATAAATAATAATAATGACAAATAGTAATAATAATAATAATAATATTATTATTATTAATATAATAATAACAGAATAGTAATATTAAAGATACGAATATTAATAAGAATAATAATAATAATAACAATAATAAAATTAATAATAATAACATTAAAAATAATAATAATAATAATAATAATAATAATATTATTATTATTATTATTATTAACATTAATAATAATAATAATAATAATAATAATAATAGTAGTAACAACAAGAATAATAAAAATAAAAATAAAAATAAAAAAAATAATAATAATGGTGTAGTATTAATAATGATAATAAAAGTAATATAAAAAAAATAAAACAAAATAAATGAAACCTGGTCGGGGGGAGCTGTTGTGTGCGCGATGCTGCACGGCAGGAGCAGCGACGAGGTTGGCAGGCGCCACTGGCGGGCGGCTGGGGCGTGGCTGGGGCGTTATTTCAGGTAGAGGAAGGGAGATCTGGGGATGGGGTGTGCTGAAACGGAAAACAGGAGGGAGGCCAAGCGGGGTTGCGCAGGAAAGAAAAAACAGGGGGGGTGTTGCGGCTTGAGCAGGGAGCAAAGGAGGGCTGGCGGTCGGTGCTGCTGATGGGAAAAGCAGACGGTGCAGGGGCTAGAACAAGTAGGGAAGGGCGCCGGAAGGCCGGCTAGGTGCGAGGGTCATGCGGGAGAAGGGAGGAGGTGCTGGCTGGATGCGGGACGCAGGGGAAGATGGGGAAGATGGGGAGGAACCACCGGAAAAAAAAAAGAAAAGGAAAGCCGGGATGGGGGGATGCTCCGCCGCTGGAAGGAGAGGCAGGGCTGCGCGCTGAGCCGAGGGGACGCTGCAGGTCGAGGAAAGAGCGGAGGAGGCGCTGGTGTTGCGGATAGCGAAGGCGAGGCAGACAGGGTGCTGGCCGACCGGAGTGCCGGACGGGGGTGCGGCGAGGGAGGACGCCGGAGTGCTGGTGCGGAGAAACGGCGCTGGAGGGAGCCGTCGGGGTGCTGGGCAGCCGTGCGAGAGAGCCGAAGGAGGTAGGGATGCCGGACGACGGCGGGCTGAAAGGGGGTGCGCGCCAGACAGGGGAGGAGAGGAGGATGGGGCTCGGCTGCTCGGCTGTTTTGCGGCAAGGAGGAGAAGAGGGTGCAGCGGCGCGCTGCAGGAAGGGGGCGCGGGCTGTGGACGGCGCACCAGGGGGAAGCGAGCGGGGGAGAAAAGAAAAAAAAGGAGAAAAGGGAGAGAGACAGAGTGGGGGGGGGGGGGGGGGGGGCGGCTCCCGCCGAGGAGAATGAAAAAAATATATATATATATACAGGGGTGGCCCGCTAGGGTTAGAAGAAAAAGGGGAAAGAAAGATAAAAAAAATTAAATTAAGCAAATCAAAATCATAGTAATAATAAATTAACATAATAATAATAACAATAATAAAGATCAATAACAAATCATTTTTAATATAGATTATACTAGTATCTTCAACATTAACGATTTCATTAGTTATTTATTTATTACATAATGATAAAAATAATAATAATGATAATAATAATCATAATGATAAAAATACAAATGATAAGAATATTCATTTTGCCTTAAATAATAAGAATAATTATTAACTGATAACTATAGATGTGTTTGTTAAATATAAAGACACTATTTAAAATTTTTCCAAAGACAACGAGATCCCAAAAAAAAACACCGGGCAGGGACGAGCGGGGTTTCCAGAACAGGCTCCGCTCACAGCGCCCAACGACGTTGCGTCAAAAAGCGCACTTTTTAGAAAAAACTCAAAAACATGGTCCGATACTGGACACGAACCACAGCAATATAATTTAAAGTCAAAGAAATCATAAAATAAAATAAACACACATGTCGGGGCTTGACAGTAGTGAATTTGTTTCTTGGTTTTTTTGTATACATGTATTATATGTCTAATTTATTCCATCTAACCCCACTCCCAATTTGTTCACAACATCTTGTCATCTCCATTTAAATATTATAATGGTTTTTATTTTTCCCTTTGTTATTGTTGGTGTGATTTACTTATGACATATTACATTAATATATGATTAATAATTATTTATTAGTTATCATAATTATATAGTCTCCCCATTGTAATACCATTATACCCTCATTAATAGTTGGAAGCCTCTAACTTATAAGGAGGCGTACTTGAGGCTTTCTGACCATCAAAATCAAGTCTCCATTTTAGTGGCTCCTAGGGCCAGATGTTGTAGTTATATATTTTCAATAGACCAACACTCAATGAAAAAAATGATGAACCCATCAAGGAAACAATAGGTGGTGGTTTTATATTTATGAATAAGAAAATTCCTTTAAATCCCAAACACTCTCTCCATGGGTTTGTCACTCAATATTTTCACCCTCAGTAAACCATTATATAATGTTATGATCTATCTTCATAACCAATACCACATACCAGGTAATGAATTATTTAGGAAGTAATTTTAAATGTATAAAATTTCATTAGTCTTAACATAATGTGAGCACTTTTACCATTTTTAAAAAGAACTATTAATGCCATTTCAATGTTGGGAACAACATGATGGTATCATATATGATAAGGATATATATTTTATAAAATATTTTCGGTACATTTGTAGATGATAAATCTCATATATTAATACCATTTATAAGAAGACTCATATATCATCACTTAGGAATATTATAATAATTCACCACTTCATAGAGTTAGCATATTATACTCAAAGAACCTTTCTTAACAACTATATGCTATTTTTTAAATACATCTCTATTCAATCGAAATTTCCATATGATATCATTCTTGAATTACATAACATATATAAGGTGTTTGAAACCATGTTTATCCCCTATATTTACTCCTTAGGTTTCACATGAACATTTACCAGAGACTACGACCATTGTATCTATTGTTTAATAAGGCATTTCCAGTTGGAATCAGGTCTATTCTCTCTAGTACAACCAAATCATTTTAATCCATAAAATGGTTATTTATTTTCACATGCCTAGAATATTAAATTCCATATTTGATGTTTTGCTGGATAAAATTGGATGATTAGTTTGTAATGAGAACCCCTAATTGAATATATAAGATTTCAAAGGGATTTTAAAATGGATTTTTCATTATTACTTAAACATACTAAATCTGTGTATAATGACCCAGTTACAGGATATTTCATATCATTTTTATTTAACACTTTTCCATTATATAAAACACAGTATTATTAATATGTCCTTACATTTGTTTTATACTAATAATTTAATATATCTGATAAGGTAGAATGTTCCAAACACTAAAAGCGGATCTATTCTGTAGTCTCCCATTGTTAGGACCCCTTTATGTCCCTTAACACCAACCTATGATAGAATTTTATCCACCATACAACCCATAACATATATAACTATTGATTCTTTTTCTATTTCCTCTCATTTTTCCTTTCTCTGATGGTGTTAATCTTAGGAAATATAAAAGTTTTAATCCACATTAAATATATTACTATTTCATTTCCAATATTCTTCCATTATATCAAAAATCCAATATAAATGAATATGGTCATTCCCCACCAACAAAACATTTAAATAACATTTAAGTAGTGAAGAAAAATTATAATTAAATAAAAATATAATACTTAAATAATAAATAAAATTTATACATAAAACCCACGAAGCATTACTATTTATTTTACACAAGCATAAAATCTTACAATATCACTAATGAAATCAATCTTTACAGTGATTAAACATCATTCTAAAATAATGAAATAATTTATCAATAGGAGATGAAATTTTAATAATTTCACAATGAATATATTTGTGGGACAATTTATTTTCAATGAATTATGACAAACTTGAATTTTTCATTACTTATTGAAGTTAAATTACACTTCTTAACATTCATTAAAACATTTCATCTCATTATTATTTTACATTAAAAAATTTATGTCCCTCACCTATTTTTCTTATCTCACCCCTCAAACATCATTTCATAAATTTTTTACTCAATCCCATTAAATATTAATCCTAATTTTTATCTAAAAGATAATATCCATATCTACTATATAATGATAAGAATTAACAATAATAAATATATAAATCAATAAAAGTAATAAATGAATCTTTATTGAGGTTTTGTTGGTAGTTTTTATTTAAAAATATTATAAAAATTATGGATAAACTCTAATGTAAAATTCATTGTAAACTATAAAAAGATAAATAAAAACTAATAATCCCAAAATGATATATCTGAATAGTACGCCATATCATATTATCAGATTTAATGATAGTATGTATAATTCCATATACATAAAAATTTCAAAATAATTTCTTCCAAATGACATTCTTCTCATTTCATGCATTATTTATCTTCATTTTAATTTTTCATTTCCTTATATTTTTTAGTTGAGATTTGTAAATATAACACAAATAAATGGAATACATTAATCATTCACACCCAAAAAATATAATTCCATAGATTTTCATTTTTTCCAGACATGTAATCCACTTCAAATTATTGATAAATATATTTTGTAAAACATATCCAATTTTAAATCATCAAAATATACCACCAGTATAGTAGTAAGGGTAAAATAAGCATTCAATTTAGATTATATATAAAGTTAAATCATTGATTCTACTGTAATAAATGGATAATAAAATTTAAATATAGGTTTTCATGTTATAATTCTGGAATACACATTTTTTAATTGTGTAACGTGACATTGTTCTTTAATTTCATTGATAAAATATTATTACGTGTTATAGTAGTTTACGTGACCCATGTATATATAAAAGAATAAGGTATAAGAAATAATAAGTGAAAAATGTCATAAAATATTCTTCGGTATTGGAAGCACAAAATGTTTGTTAAATCAATCATTAAATGAATAATAATAAAAAAATAATCAACAAAAATATTTTTTAAAAAAACATCATAAGACTATAGTGGAATTTTATTTTCATAAAAATTCATCAACAATTATGAATTAAAAAATTATTAATCTCATTTCTATCCATTCTCAATAATATATTATCTTACATATACAATCATATAAAAATTATATTTTAATCATGGCATGATGGGAATCCAAAAACTGTCTCTCAAAATATATATAATAACATCACACGAAATCTATGTTTTTCATGAATTTTTTTGTAAACTCAAAAATAAAATGAAGATGATTTTGGAAAATTTAATGAGATAATGATTTTATTTAAATTCCCCATATATACAAAGATTCACTTTTTCATTTACATAACTTATTTTATTATGTTCTTTAATTCATTAACAAGAACATATAAAATCAAATTAACCAAGTAAAAGTACATGATCAATTTAAATAAACACTCAAAATTATATGACTGATTAAATATAAATACAAGGAAAATTTTTAAGATAAGTTTTAATTATTTATTTTAATAAAATAAGAAAACATGGGATTCATTATAATCATCCAGACTGTAGTAACCCAAATCCAAAGCCAATATTATTACACTGGATTAGACACAAGTAGTAAAATCCAAAATTACCCACATGATTAGTTGTTTTGGAGAACTATAGATAAACATGATACCCACTCTACATTATTAATATACAATAAAACATAAAAAATGTACTTTTCCTCAGCTTTTAAATTCATTCAAAGGATTAATATTTATAACATTTAGAAAGGAAACAATATAAGTATGGGAATAAAGGATCATAAATGTTATATACTAAAGAAGCTATCATAAATAAAAAAGGAATAATTATTATCGAATGATATGTTAATAAACACATATTCCATTTTATTAATAAATTGGTAAACATAATTGGATACGTCATAATCAATATTTGAAAGTAAATAGTATAAAGAACATGACATCAAAACAACAAATATGATTGGAAAGAATCAAGATATAATATCATAGTAAAACTTTTATAGGATAATAATAATAAAAAAAATTAAATAAAGGAAATTATTAACCATTGTTTGTAATGACCCCATGGATCTTGAAAACCTCTACTTTCAAGACAATTGTTTTATACAGTTTAAAACTATTGGGTAAAAACCAATTTGATTTATCCATGTAACTTATCTCATGAGAGCTATCAATGCATTAATGGGATATAAATAACCATTCCCAACATAAATCTACAAGTCCAAAGAGTTACTAATATACCTAATAAAAGATTTAATTCATGAACAATATTTATTATCATCAAATATCTGTATTGAGTAGATAATACATTTTTATTAATATATCGATCATTAATAAAGTATATTTTAAAATAAACACCATACATAATAATGTTATGATTTTTAGGAAATAATATTATCCTTTATAAAATATTAGGTATATTTAAGATAAATTTAATATGGAATGAAAATTTTTCACAAGAATGTGACATTTTCAATAGAATGTTAACAATCTCAATAGGAACTGAGACTACATAATACCTTTTACGACATGGTAATTTTCATGTAAAATCCCCTTGGATGAAATAAATCTAATTTAAACATAAAATTACATTAATTATTAAGGTATAAATATATAAATAGTTAAAATGTTAGTATATACATCATATAAAATAAATTATCCTCATAAAGTTATATTATGCCTCAACAAAAGGAAATAGAGATGAAGTCCCTTATATTAAGTCTGATTCATCGCATACATTTTTTTTATTCATGAATAATAATCAAATTCTAATTATTTTCCTTCCTATTAACGTTTTTCATGTTAATTAATGTTTTTATTTCACTTACTAACTTGATATATAAAATTACATACTCCATTATGCTTGTTTTATGTGGTTTAAAAAAATTTATCTTATTTATAAAAAATGACATTGGGTGGTTGAATGATGGTATTAGAGGTTTAATAATGAAAAAATAATTATCATATTTATTAATAAATTATTATTTTAATCTCATTCATTAATTATAATTTTGAGAGATAAAGTATGATATGATCATTGAGATGGTAGGCCGTATGTATGCTTAGAAAACATTTCTATTTTTCAATGATTATTATGGAATGGTCGTATGTAAAATATAAACAATCCCAAATTATCATTTTAGTATAAATAAAATATTATTTCTTTAAATATAATTTTATATAATTCATGTGGTGTGTTGATGAATAGAGTGTCACAATCTGAAGGTTGTAGTCCATAGGTACACAAATGATGTTATCATATTTTTTTTGAGTGAAAAGGAAAGAAATAAAATGATATAATATATTTTCATAATGATAAATATGTAATTTAAATCACTTATAATTATTAGTATTATCTTTATTTCCTTATATATAAAGTGCTAGTGAAATAATCACATAGCTTCGCGAGGCGGTAGTCTGTCGTACACACAAGCGATGTTATTATATCCCATATGAATGAAATGTAAAATGTTATATATGAATTGTTTACTCCAAAGGTATAATCATGTTAAAAATATAATATATATACATTATATTAATAATCATAAATAAACTGATATGTTTTTATGTAAAATGTTTCACGTTGTTTTGTGTGCTGGTTGTTCACTGTACACATTAGCAAACTTATCATTTCCCTTTTATGGTAAAAGGATATGGATATAGGACTTCAACATAATGTAAAATAAAATAATTATATTTTAGTAATTTGTTTTATTATTAAAGAATTATTGATGATGTATTGAAGGAGGTGGATAAATAAATATAATAAAAACAAAAATTTAGCAATTTTACCACTTCTCAAACCATCATTTTAGGATTAGACCTAAATGATTACTAGAATGGATATATGATGAAACAACTGATTCTTGAATAATGTTATGCATGTTGGGAATTAATTTGGGTAGTTAATTGTGGAACTAAATGGATTTGGATGTGTAAATAAGGGAGGATATATGAAGTCCTTTTATATGGGGGGAGAGGACACACATGGAATTTTTTAAATTATTTAATAACATCAATATTATTTCATAAAAAAATCATAAAAAATGGTTCATTATACACCAATAGAGTAAATGAGGTGGAAATATATTCAAAAAATGGAGTTTTACAAGGTTTATGGCCATTTATAACCTATATCATCATAGATTAACCCATAGTAATTCATTTTATAGCTTAATCACGATAAATAATTATATGTTATTTTAATATTTGTTACATTCAAAAATTATGTTGAACATATTAGATAATAAAAAATATTATAATTAAAAATATGGTATCCATTTCTAAAAATTCAATTTATTGAAGTGACCCAATATAATTTCGAATTATACCTGTATGTGTGATTGAAATTGGGGTTTCAATGTTATTTTTTTCAAAGTATAAAAGGATTTTATAACAAAATTAACTTTGAAATCGATTCTAATAAAATAAACATGTTAAATTGTAGTATAATTGATCTAATTTTAGTTTAAATAATATATAATATAATTTATATTTGTAAATAATTTAAATTAAAATGAAATTTTCCAATAAAAACAATATTTTTCAATATTATTCAAAAAATACAACTTTTCATAAAAATAAAAAAAACTAAGATTATTTAGATATTCTGATTTATAAAATAATTTATTTTTTCAAATAACTTTTCAAATGTTTGAAAAAATTATTTTTATAATAAGTGGGCAAGATGCAGTGAAACTATTTTCCTTAAAAAGATATTTTTTTAAAAAAAAAATCTTTTGCATTAAAATGATTACTAATTTATTTCCAATAAATATATACAATTTTATACATTTATAAGACATATAATTTTACAATTTTATTTAGTAAAATCGAAAACCTCTAATATAATGAAAATGTTATAATTTTCATGTTTAAATATTTTTTTAATAGAGAATTTTCATTTAAACACAGTATTTCATGTGTCATAAACTATAAAAAATATTGATTTTATTTAAAAGGGTATGATTCATTAAGTATTTTTGTGTTAAATTATTCCCTCATACAAAAATTTCCTCATACAAATTTTATGGATATTAATTTATCAATAGATGAGGGTAGTTCATATTTATAACATTATTTGGTTCATATAATTCATCCTCTAATTTGTGATTTCTCCATTTTACCATAACCAGATGAGTCATTGAATTACTCATTGACATGATCTCTAGTATAATAAATTTTCATGTTGGTGTTATGCGGAATGATGTTTCTGATCGGGTGATTCTGAGGTCTCTTGTGATTTCTGGTAGATGTAAAGAGCCTCGTGTGATGAAGTATATTTGGTGGATACCCCCAAATTATTAGTGTCCGAAAATTAATGTTGATGGGCTATCTTGGGTTCTCCAGGACCATCATGCCATGGTGGTGTATTTCCTACATACAGAGGTTTTGTGAAAGGTTTCTTCTATCACTTTCTTGGGAATGGTTTGACAATTGAGGCTGAGCTATGGGCTATGATCAAGGCTATACGGTATGCTTCATTTTATGGATGGACAGTTTAATGGTTGTAATATGACTCTACTTTGGCAGTTGATATCCATCCAAACCATTCAAGGAATGTTGCATGGAGAATTCTTTTGGATTGGGATGATTGTCTCAAGATTGTGGAGCAGTTCTCTTTGGTTGTCCCTCATGCTTATAGAGAGGAAAATCGGGTCGCCCACACTCTCTATAAACGTGCCATTGAGGAGGTTAGTTCATTTTGGTCTTTTGTCACATCAACTTTCTATTGTGAGTTGGTGTATTCGGATGCACATGGTGATGTGTACACGGGGTTTTGTTAGTCCCTCCTATTTCTTTGTTTTTTTTCTAAATTTTATTTTTATTAATATTTTTTGTGAACATGCTTTTTTCCTATTTCCGAGCTTTCTGGTAAATTTTCATTGGTTCACCCTTATATTATTTTCTAGGTTAAAATTATATTTTATCAAATGTGTGAACATGCATTGAGATGGGAATATACTTCATGAACAATGATATATAAAACAACTCATGAAATTTTTAGAAACATGGAGGAATTGAAAAAATGTATGCAACAAAACCAATTCATTCATTGACTAAAATGTGAATGATGTACCCTGGGATAATGTTTCTCTTCTTATCATACCTTATTAATATTTATATGAAAATACTTTAAAAAAAGTTTTTCCAATTATAATTCCAAATAATTCATCAAATTATCGGTATAAATCTATTTCCTAAACTGAGCTTCATTAATGTGAGGTTGATTATAATTTAAATTTTATACTGTATCTTCCAAAAGATCATGTTCTTCAATTTTCCTTTTATGAACATCATTCCAATAAGTTGGTAGAAAAAATAATTTTTCATAGGATTCCTCATGTGACACCATTTGAATATATGAATAGAAACTATTGTTAAAGGAAATATATACCATTGATAAATACTAATATCACAATACTACATTTTCATGTGAGAATTAACTCAAAATTTACTCCATTTTTTTGAATATTTAATTCTAAAATTCCATCATTTTTGGATAATAGTATGTTATTAGATGATTCATAGTATCATATTCCTTAAAAATACTCTTCTAGAATTTTGATGTAAATATTGGTTCACAATCATACATAATCTAAATAGGAATTCCTTGAAGTCTTAAATTTCCCTTAATATCTATCCTTTAAATGTGATCAAGAGGTAAATATTCTATTATATTGTGGAAATGTCTATAGTTTTTAGCTGTTCATAGATATCCTATATTTAATCATTCAATCTAACAAACTTTGGTTGTCTTATGAAAAAATTCATAGTAATGTCACTGAATTTCCACACATTAATAGGATGATATTGAACAAATACTCTTAGATTCTATAACACACAATTCTGTTGTTCGAAAACCAAACATATGGACACATAATACCAAATTTCCATCTTCATGTTATCCCATTAAATTGTTCCCTCAAAATACATATTTATATTTATTCTACATGGATATATAGAGAAATTGATGTTGTGAAGATCATTAAACAAATCTGTTTTTTGATCCGGTATATATGTTACACATTATCACCATCTAAATTTCATAACATCATCTTCCCAAATGAATTTTTGTAATTTCCCACCATTCAAATCATTAAATATGTTCTAAAAGATCTCATCATCAAAATGAGAACATTTTTTCTTGTATAACATATACAATTTCAGAATCATATAAAAATGAGTGATGTATCTTCTTCCTTACCAATTCCTATATCCATCATTATATGATCCATGAACATAGGATGTCTCTCAATCTTCATTTGGTTCAAAACTCCATGATATTTCAAAATCAATGAATATGCTACCGTATTTTCCATCCCTAGGTAGTAGTGTATTGTGAAATCACATTTAATCAGTAGATTGATCCATCAACATTTTCTTATACTGATATATATCTATGAAAATATGTATTTTATTCTATTATGATACATGTATAAATCCCAAATCTCACCACAGAGAAAATGTATCCATATATTCATGTAAAAGATTACAAGTGCGCACTCAATATCATGGGTTGTATAGTTCTGTTCATGAGTCTTCAATTACTTTAATGTATATGCCAAAATGTTTTCAATTTAAATTTGGAATCAAATACGAACCTTCATCGATGCATCACTATATATCACAAACCCATCATTTTCAAATGGTTGCGTAAAAATTGTTGTATTGAACAATATCATATTTAGTTTATGAAAACATTTTTAACATTTGTTTCTTTAAACAATAATTACCTCTTTTCATCTATACATGGTTAATAGGTTTGCAAATTAGTCAAAATTAGGAAATAATCATCCATAGTAAAATTATAAATCAATGAAACTATATTCCCGAATTTGTTTAATAGGTGTAGGCCATTCTCTAACAACCTCTTCCTTCACATGATCAATTCTGATTCCATCCAAAGAGACAATAAGAGAATAAACTGAAACTTATTTAATCTTGAAATCATAGTTTCAAAATTTACCATATTAATATTTACTTATAGGAGTCTAATGAATGATCATAACATAGTTATTAAGGTCCTCAAATAGTTTAGAATGAAAATAATTATCCATGATTAATACCCCAAATAAAATTTTAAGATATTATTTAAATAAACCAATAATTATATCCATAAAAACATAAGGGTTATTAATCAATCCAAATGACTTTATGTAAACTCATGATTTATATTCCTCATTCAATAAGAGGTATTTTTAATTTATTCCATCTTTACTTGTAAATAATGATACACATTATAAAGTTAAATATTTGATTAATATTGGGATCCATTAAGTTGGTTGAAAAATTCATCATTATTAGAAACATTATAATTTTTCTTTATTAATTTTTAATTTATTTACCTTTAATGAATGAAAAACTTCATTGATCCAAATTATTTTTTAATAAAGATAAAAATTTATACCTATAGTGAATCACTAGGTAAACTAATTATTTTTTCATAGAACTCCTCTAGTTGTTTATTTATCACCACTATTTCTATAGTGGTCATTATATTGGTTGTAATTTACACTGGCCTTTGATTATAATTTAAATCATTGCAAAAATCAACATAATACTTTGTGGGATGTCTACAAAATTACTCAGGAAATACATCAATTTATTCCAGTAATATACATACATATTCAATTTCAAGAATTCAATTTCTATACCTAGATTATGTTTTCACTTCTTCCATAAGATTATCATTCAATAGAATTATTTTAGTTGGATCTAGTCATGCATCATATGAATATTTATCTTCTCTAAACACAAGTAATTCAACATATTCATTATGATTCATAATTTAATTCTTTCAATAATTTTTTTATTATATTTTTATATCTAGTTGATATGAAATATTATATTGAACATAAAGATGAAAATGATAATAAATTTATTAAATAACACAATTATATGTATCATATTTTCGAATTCATAAAAAAATCCTTGTTGAAGTGATAATTTCACAAGGAGTTTTGACTAGAAACATTATTATGAATATGCTAACAAAAAATCTAATATTTAGATAAAACATGGTAGATATAAAAGAGTCTGAGAATCATAAATTAAATAATTAATTAAATAAATTTGAACTATGATTATAGAAGCTTCCACAACCACATTGGATACTTCCCACTTAGCTATAGTATTCACATTAACTTGGAATTACCCCCACATCATCTTTAATATTATATTACCTTGATTCTTGGGGACTTATTTTGTATTGTTCCCTATATACCTATAAGATTAAAACTAAATTGTAATATTTTTAATTTTGTATACATTATATATTATGATGAACCATATATGTACACTTATAAAAATCTATTAAACACTATAAAAATTTCAGTAATGATTCTTTTAAGAGTTCTCACAAGGTGGAAATTGCTTCATTCTTTTATTATTCATTGAAACATTCACTTTTTCTTGGTTCTCATATGAACTTTTATTTTCCTGATTTCCCAGGGAAATGTAAGATATATGAAATTAATTCTCTATTATTATTCAACATAAAATGATTTCATCATAAGAAGAAAAATATTTTGATACAAATTCCCTTCGAAGACATGTTATAAAGCCTTTAAAAAATTGTTAATCTTTCCCCATGTGTTGCATGTGTAATCTATAAAATACCTAAATAACATTGTAAATACAAACATATAATCAGTTACAATTTCCTCTAAAATTTTATTTATGTTGAGGAACCATCTATTAATTTTAGTTTTTTTCTTATGTGGGAAATACATGTCTTATAATTCCTCTATAAAGGATTTCCATTCACTATGTTCTATTTCTTTTTCTTCCTTAATATTCCTGATCAACAAACAAAATTGAATAACATCACATTTGAGTAAATTCAATTAAAGTGTAACTATTTCTATTTTATTGAGAACCAAGTCCATAAGTATGTTATCAAGGGAATTAATCAATTGATCAAATACTATTGTATTTTTAATCCCACCAAATGATGAGGATTATGTCGCATGATGTAGTCCAACAAAAGAGAATCACACTGTAAAAAATACAATGCACTATCTAATAATCGTTATTAAGCATAATGGGATTAATCTTACCTAATATATACATAATATACCTTGTTATAATACAAATCAAATTAACTTTAATAGTATGTAAATATCTACAATGGACAATAGTATTGGAACCTTTCTTCATTATGGGAACAATGTTAAAAAAATTTCATATACAAGATTAGACCATAAAAGTTTTAATTTTAAATAATATTGTATAATTATAAATATGGTGTAACACATATCATAAATTAAAATGATATCATTGTTTATATCAAAATTTTAATAATAATTTCTTTAGGGATAACATTATTTCAAAATCATTTAGTGTAGTTTTTAACGAAAATGTTACTTATCATAAAAATACCCAATGAGAGCATCATAAAAAGAGTGTAGTGTGGAACATTTTCATGAACTATATGATTATAGTTTAATTTTCAATTAGAACTTTTATGGGTTATTACCCACACATATCTCTATTAAAGAACAACATGAACTTATAATATCTAAATAAGAATGATTTTTTTTGTAAAAACCACATAATCTATACCTTAAAATTCATTATGATGTTCTTCAATACATAATATAAAATTCTATCATAGGTATATGTTCAATAATTTTTTTTTTCCAAATTTATTTCCCAATGTTTCTACTAAAATTTCTCTTCTATCAACTGTAATGACCTCGATTCCAATAATGCAGAGCAGATTCTTACATTATTAAGTTGGAACATATATAAAGGATTATATCCAGTATGATCAATTAGCTAATATGTTTTCTAAAACTAGATACATAAATGATACACATTTTACCCTGGAAGTATAAAATCATGTAGAAAAAAAATTCATAATCCTTTGAAACAAATTATAATGATTCATCTGCCTAACCTCTGGAATGGAAACCAAATAAGGGTGATATTAATATATCAATAAGGGTCACATAAAATGGAATCTATCCTAAATGAATAAATTCTAATAAATATAGAATGGTATGTTAATAAATAATAATTCAATTTATTTCGTAACTTTATTATTATAATTGAATAATGCATAATGAATATGGAAAGGTAAATAACTAAAAACATTTTCTTCTTATTCATAAACTATGAATGAAATGATTCGAGAGATAAGAATACAGATGAAATGTCATGAATAATAATAATAATAATAAATGAATTATAAATGAAATAAATGCATAGTTATTTTATGCCATGATAACTATTATATTATAAACCTATACTATTAATACCTTATTCAAGATAGATTAAAATTATGAGGAAAAAACCAATCTAATTTGGCAAACATAGTTATCTCATGAGACTATTAAATTCATGGAGGGGCTATCTATAACTAGGCCCCACCAATATAATCATGTGAAAATAATTCCTCAAATATTGAATAAATGATATAATTAAGGAACAATAATAATTACCATTAACTATCTATATTGATAATTGGATATAGATTTATCTATATTTCTTCAGTTAATCAAATAACATTCTATGTAAGAAATGTCTCTAAAAACAAGTATACGCTTTGTGGAAAAATAATATCCATTATTATAGAATATTTATATTTGATACAAAATAAATTTATAATGAAAAATAATCACAAGAACGTTATTTTTTCATGAGGAAGTTAACAAACACAAAATTAATAGAGAATGTACAATATCTTTTACCACTTGGTTATTTTCTAGTTGAATCCCCTTTGATGGAATAATTCAAATTGAAATTGAAAATAACATGAATTATTTATGAATAATTATATTACATGTAAATATGTAATTATAAATATAATATAAAATAAATCAGGTTTAAAACATTATAAAAAGCATCAATGAAGGGAATTTGGGATGAAGTCCCTTCCCATGAGTCCAAATCATTACGTACACGTTTATTTCGTGAATAAATAACTTATGTTAATTATTAAATTTTTTAATAAACTTTTTCATGTTTATTTTTACTTTTATTTCACTTATTAAAATTCATTATACAATTATTTAATCAATTATGTTGACATCAAGTGTTTTGATGCTATTTGACTTATGTGTCAAAAAAGAGTTAAGTAGGTTAACCATTGTTCTAATTTGTCAATATTTTAACGTATACATAATAATAATCATTCAATAAATATAATATTTACTCATAAATTATAATTTCATGAAAAATCGTTATTTATGTTTATGATAACAAGATATACAATGTGTTTATGGTGATGGTAGGTTATACATTCGTATGAGTGATGTTTCCATTTTTCATCAATCAATATATAAATTAGAGGAGTATTTTTTTATATTGAAATAATTATTATAGTATCATAAATAAAATAATATTTATTTTAATAAATTTATATATTTCATCCATGTGGTGTGGTGATGAAAAAATATTAACATGTCTTCATGAAGGCAATAGTGCACCCCTACATGAATTATGTTATAATCATTCAGTGAGTGAAAATGTATAAAATAAAATGATACATTATAGTTTAATAATTATAAATATGTCATTAATATCATATCTCATCGATTTATCTTACAAATATTTATTAAATTTATCATTATTACCATTCATGTAATGTGTTAGTGAAAAACTAATCTCATCACTTTACGAGGCCGTTGTCTGTTGTACAAAAGAGAGACATTATAATATCCCATATAGAATGAAATATAAATATTTATATATGATATAATGACCCAATATGTATAAATATGTTATATATATATAATATATATATACTTTATATTTATCATTATAGAAAATTGTGGTTGGTGGTGATGGAAAATGTATTACATCTATTCCAAATTCGATAGTTTTCCATATACAAGAGTGATATTATCTTTTATCATTTGAGGAAAAATGAGATAGATATAGGCAGCTACCATAATATAATAACCTCATGGTTTATGTAATGAAACTTTTTATTATATAATAATAAAATATTATTTTTTTTTAGAGGTGGAGGATGAAATAAATTAAAAACACATAATTCAAAGTATTACCACTTCTTGGACGACATCCTTATGATTATACCTAAAGTATTCCGAGAATGATTTTTTTAAAAATTCAAGGCTTATATGATTTTATGATGTATTTTTTTATTTTATTTTTTTGGTATTAGATGAGACAAATGTATTAGTATGTTTTATGTGGGGAGTATAATGGGTGGCCTTTTATATGTTCTATATAGGAATGTGGTGGATTGTTTTTGAAAAGATTCAGTTACAATGGAATTTTAATAATGAAAAAATTCTCTTAAATGGCTTATTAATGAATATTATATATGCAAAGTTGCAAATATATCAATTAATTGGATTTTGATAAGTTGGAAGTCCATTTTTAAACCATATCTTACTAGTTTAAACCCTAATATATAGTGTTTTACCTTAACCATGATAATTAATTTTAACTAGTTTTAGTATTCACAATAATGAAAAAATAATTAAAAATTATTAGAAAATAAAATTTATTCTAATTCTAGATATGGAATACAATTATCTAAATTACTTTCATTTAAGGGAAATAATCCAATCTATAATTATTCTCACAAACATGACAAAAATATGTTTTTCAAAGAAAAAATTCTCCTATGTATAAATGGTTTTAAAAACAAAAATCATTTTGAAGTTGAATAAAATGAACTAAACTAATTTAATTTTAATATTTTTGACAAAATTAAAAATTAAATATAATTTAGAATATAATTTAATAATGTATGTAATTTAAATGGAAAGCCATTTTCCAAATAATAATCATTTTCTTCAATATTAATCAAAAAATTTAAATGTTTGAAAAAATCCCAATAATTCACCCTATTATAATTTGGATTATATGATCTCAAAAAAGAATTTAATTTTATAAAACCTATTTTCTAAAAGAATGAAAAATTTATTTTATCAAAATTCTTCAAGAAGTGACGAAAGCATATTCCATTATAAATTTTTTTTTAATAAAAAACTACTTATATTATCAATAAATTAATGTTTAATTTATAATAAATTAATGTCCATTTAATTTAATTTTTTAAAAAAATATATAATTTTCATAATTTTATTAGTTATATTCACACACTCTACGTTTTTTTATGTTATAATGGTCATCTGTAAATAATATTTTAATTCTGTATTCTCATTTAAACCATGTGTTGAGTGTGATGGAAGCTATCAAAGAGATAGAATTTATTTAGTAGTGAAAAAGACATAAAGCATATAGTTATTAAATTGTCCTTATAAGATAACTTATTTATGTCATTGTGCTAAAATGCATCATGTATGTCAAAAGTTAATTGTGGAATGAAGTTTAAATGAACTTGATTTAATCATGAGTATAGTTATTTCTTATCATGTGTTATACATGTACCTATCAAAATGATTTTTTTTGAAAGATAACTATTGTTTGTAAATTTATAATTAATAAAAAATTAACACATGGGTTTTTCAAACATAATAATTATTCATATTTATGACATTTTCTTAATATAAATATTTAAAATTATAAATTTTCATATTCGTTTCTATATATATCAGTTTATCTTCTCTTTTTGTATCCTCTATTAATGATTTTACTTTTTTCTCATTCTATTGAATATGTTTCAGTTTTATCCAAGTGTTTTATCATATTCTCACCGTCTTCATTAGAAGGGACAATAGATTCATCCTAAAATTCTACATCACATTCATATATCTGGCCTTTCTTATCCTTGAAGTTGGTTTTCCCATTAAGAATATTTTATTACCATATATATATATATATATATATATATTCTTGTTTGAAAATTTTCTCCATATTTAGTCTTTTATATATAAATTATATATTCTATATAAGAGTACCTCACTATGGCTCGGGTATATTTTCGGTCCACATGCTAATTTCCTTTTGATCTTCCACATGATTTTATTCATTTCATGTATGTGATTTTACTCTAGTTTGGAAAGGTATATGATTTCACTTATGAAGAATTATGACACTTATATCCAGGGAAATATTAAACATCATTTAAATAAAAAAATCATATACATGAATTAATAAGTAAAATGAGATAAAAAAATATTATCTTAATATTTCAAATTAATGAATCCTACTTTGAACATAGTTCATATAAATAGTAACTAAATCATTATAATGTGGTAAAACATCATCACATCCATGTAAAGATCAAAACTGGATTGACATCAAAAAGACACCTCATCTAGATTTCCCTATGGTTCGAATGGCATAACAGATTCTCATGTGATGAAAGTAGTTCTTTGGGATCATAGATTACACCTTCTGTATTCTTCCACCCTTATAGAATCAAATCCAAAATTAGTAATCCACACTGTATTCCATCACAACCTATCCATTTGTCGGAAACCTATTCATTTGATTAACTGTCTCAAAATAAATAATCATCCAAAGGACTATGCAACAGGACAGAAATAAAGAATGATCACCTATATTTACCAGAATATGATATAACATCACATACATAAATAATACGGACATGTTCAAGGGTATTATAATATATTCATGTACATCCAAATAAAAATAAAATAAACTGAAGCCTAACTACTTAAAAAAATATCTATGTAGCACTTTTATTACTCCACAAATTCCAGACTAACCCACAAACCAATCTTATCCCAAAGAAAGAATGAAAAAAGACAATAGCCTTGAACAAAACCCATAATATCTATATACACTGAATGGTGTATATCAGTTACGTGGAAAACGAATATCAGTAGGATCTAGACACTGTTTTTTACTCTTATTTTTAATAAAAAATTCTATTCAAGTTTCACATATTGTTTGAAAAGGTTTTTCTATAAATCATATTAGAAAATAAAATTATAAACCATAAGTGTTTTCATAAAAAATGACACTATTTTAAGAAAATAAATACCATTGGAAATCAATAATTTATGTTATATATATACGTTAGGTCTTCATTGGGTGGATTACATTCAAAAAACAAACGCACCTCACACACATAAGAATAAAAGGTAATTCATACCCCCCTAATGGAAAATCAAACCGTCCATCCCTATTTATTTATTTATTAAAGGATCATAAGACAAATATTGGATGGACTGAATTAAATGTTATTTTTGAGGGGCCAAATTCCATACCTTCACCACCATGTCTGTCGGTAATAACCCTTTCCCATCATAATGATTGGATCACCGCCTACCACTTTATTCCTGTATCACCACCACCCATGTATTTTTCTACAAAAATGACTGCATCATGACCCATTTCAAAATCTGATTCTCAAATACATATTAAAAATAAAAATCCAAAATAAAAATTAAAAAAAAATTATTTTAAATATTATATTATTATTAACATTAGTAGGAAACATTAGTTAATAACCATTTAAATTATTAAATAATATTAAATGTAATAACCACAATACAGATTACGGTTTTAATATATGTCTATCAAACATAGAGATACAAGCGATGGGAATATGAAACCTAATACAAAATATTATCATTGGGAACACACTATAATCTATTACGAATTACTATATAATAATTTTCATTGTAAATACTCTATCAAGGGTCACTATATTGAAATAAGAATAAAATCCACCTATAAACCTTTTTAAAGTCACTGTGTATAACAATGGACCCTTGGAGGGTGTTACCATCCTAGTTCAATAAATTTTAATTGCCCAAAATGCTACTACAACTTGAGTCCTAGTTATTTTCAAAGCTTCCATGGTACCCATGAAAAAACTCAATGTTGGTGATCTAACCAATCATACAATAAAATCACCACAAATATAAAACATATAGTAATCACCAATTAATCCTATCCTTTGACACTCTCAAATGAATAATCCAATTTTACACTAATCATACCGAATGTAATATACATTATTCCCCTTAGGAAACTATCAATATCACACATCCTAATATCAATGAAGGACCTGAAGACAATTTCTCAAAGATTCCATGAAATATCATATATAACATCAAAAAATAATTATAAAATACATTTCATGGGAATCCATGAAATTTTACACCATTTTTTGAATTTCATTTCAAAACATCACAGATAATAAAATATATAAATACCAATTTAAAAAATATTTATATCAACATTCCAATAAAACTATAAACGTCGGTATTTTTATTTTGCAGATGAGTTCAAATAAAATTTGAACACCAATTCAATTTAATAAATTTTTTTAAAACCCTTTATGATCATCTTAGAACCCAATCACAACTTCAAAACTAGAAAATACCCTTTAAAATCATTCAGAAACAATTATTCTAAGTGAAAAATCAAAATTATAAAAAAATAAGAAGCCTAAAATAGTCACATCACATAATTAAAAAATAAAAAATGAATTATTATAAAAATTACAAGGATATACTCACATTCTATATAAATAAAAATCAATAAAACACCTACATTATTCATGTACTAATGGAGTCATACTGAGAATAATTTCATAGCTTTCATTAATGATCGGTTAAAAAATTATAGATACAGAACCCCCAACCCCATTAATCCAAACACACAAAAATTAAACTAAATCAAACTCTAAATCTACTCATAAGATCCACTAATTTTCTTAGATTGGAAAACTAATTAGAAAATGGGAGTAGAAGGAGGAGAATAATGGAAAAGGAAGACATGAGGACTTAACATAGAGAAATCACATGAATACAAGATATATAGGTCATTAAATCATCAAATAATGATGGAGAGAAAGTCCCTCATGAGAGATTTTATTTGAATGAAAAAAGTGAACAAGTTATGTGTATAAAATAATTAAAATCAATCACTAGTTCAATTGTAATAGTCAGATTTTAAAAAAAATGGTAGTTTTCATGTTTTAGAGAATTCGATTGGTAAAAAAATGCACTAATCCCATGTGATATGACAAGGACTCAACACACACTTGAATGATTTTAACACTTACATAATAAGACCTTTTATACCATGAAAAATTCATCTTCCCCAATCTGTAATAATATTAAATGGTTTCTGTATGGTGATTTCTGTATGTGTTGTAACCATACACCTCCTAAAAAACAAAAAACATAAAAAAAATACATCCAAAAAATTATTTGAAATTAAAAATAAATAGAAACTTGATAAAAAATAATTTCAATAGTAATAGTGGTGTTATAATAACCCAAACTTTTTTATTAAAAACTAATAATTTCATGGGACAATGAAGTAAGAATGAAACCCCAAATCCTCTAAAACACCCCATATCATGAAGACATTGGGGGGAATGAAATTGGAATGATTGATACAAGGAAAATATATAAAATATAAAAAAAATACTCTAATATAATGGAATAAATTCATCAATTATTTCAAATGATTCTAATAAAAACTCCTCAATTGTCACTAAATAGAAAAATACATGATGATTCGAAGTGATTGAATAATTATAATTTTATTTAGAATTTATCTTAAATGGTCAAATAAAAGGAAGAAAAACATCCACATTAAACACTACCAATATGAAAATATCTATTGATGTTCCCATATTTCAATTATCTTTATGAAACTACTATGTCACCGGTTCTAATTAAAAAGTAATAAAAACACAATAGAACAACACATTAATAACTATAATCTATCACTAACCTCAATAACATGATCCCATTACAATATCAAATAAAAAACACGATTAAGACACAATATGTGGTCGAAACCTAGTTCAGAATAAAAAATTATAAATATATGGCCTCATCATTGAACCATTGTCTCATAGTGAATAATAAAAGATAACATCAGAATAATTGGGAGCTCAACTACCCAATGTAATGATCATCTTTATCACCTGAGCGTCGAAAAAAATTTCATAGGTTCATTAAAAATGATTCAAATAATCAAAACATCGACAATACAACACAATATTTGAACCATCGGAAAAATGAAAAAAAATTAAGAGAAAATATCACACCATAATTTACTGCCAACCATTATAAAAAATATAAAATAATCATTATTAATAATTAAAACCAAATCCCATAATATCAATATATCGACACCCATGTTACACCAATGATATCATCTTCCAAAAACTATATTTTTAAAACCTATATTGATGACCCAACCTACCACACCAAAGTTATCCTCGTAAATATTTCAAAATAAATGGATTAGAACTCCAAAGAGCTCTACACATGAGGTACACTACATATAAAGACTAACTGATGTAACTATCTAATAACAGGAAATAAATAAAATATTTCATTACATTAAAATTCTAATAAATATTATGATAAGATTATTAGATAAATATGAAGAAATGATAACTAAAGAAATCATCTTATTATAAACTAATCAAACGATATACCATAATAAAGGAAAAGAACTTAATCAATAACATGTATTTAATATCTCTCACTAACTCTTAAAATAATATAATATTCTAGACATTTCATATTTTATATATATTCATAACATAGGGAAATGGTATCATGACAAAGGTTTGGACTCAAACACTTAGTATGGGTAAACATAAGTGATCAAAATAGAAAATATATGTCAAAATAAGTTCATCATATTGGTATATTCAAGATATGGTATAAATTTTTATCCAACAAATCATATATTATTAATCCCTAAATAATATACGAAATATATCAGGAAAATTGTTATTATAAAAAATCAAGGAATAAATTATAACTTGGAACATCTATATGAACAGAAATTTTATGATAGCGGATCTAGTATCCTGACCTTATCCAATAGTGGACCAGGAATCACATACCCATTTCCCTTATTATATTATGTTCCAATCACCTATTATTCCCCGGTGGATTGGGAATCACAACCATTTTATCATTTTGGATAAAGAATCATTACTCATTTACACATTATCTTATGAGATATGTATATTTACTCAATCTATTAGATATGTATATAGGTCCCACCAATTCATTAAACATTAACCATACCCATTTTTTCCATAATAAAACATCACAAAACCCCTATATTTTAAATGTTTTTCGAATACATTATGTTGAATATCATTATCTTCTT
This sequence comes from Viscum album, assembly GCA_963277665.1. Taxonomy (NCBI): domain Eukaryota; kingdom Viridiplantae; phylum Streptophyta; class Magnoliopsida; order Santalales; family Viscaceae; genus Viscum; species Viscum album. The sequence goes on from OY728148.1 coordinate 914,169,590, forward strand.
ACAGAATAAAAAACTCTTAAACACAAAATGGGAACCATTAAATAAATCAATTGACCCCTAAATTAAAAATGGGATTATATCTTGTTAATATTTATTTACAAAAGGAAAACATTCTTAATTTCATCAACAATCATAAAATAATAAAACCATGTAAAATAATTGGGTATACAATAACATTAGGTAACATTCAAGGTAAATACCATTAAATGAAGATAATAAGGTATATAATATTTATAAAATATGGATAAAGTATTTTAAATTAATAAAAATAATTTTCTATATTAAATTTATGTATGAAATCATTGTGAAAACCTTTAATCAAGAAAATAGAAAATAAATTATTCACAGAGAAAATGGTCAGGAATAAATTATTTCTATACATTGAAGAGTATTATATAAGAAAACGGATGTGATGGATAATTTATTAAAGGGAAAAGTATCTTAAAAAATGAATCCAAATAATTAATGTTGTTTTTTATTCAAAAAACCTCATCGATAGTTCATAATGCACATCAATGGACACATTCACAGATAAAAATGATGTAATAATGTTTTGGAAAAATCACATTTGAAGTAATTAATGTGATTATTAATTTGAAATAATTCTAAAACTAGTAGTTTGTAAATCCATGGTAAAATAATTTAAATTAAAAACCTTGAAAACATCGAGATAATTTTTTAAATAAAATGAAAATGGTTTTAATAATATGTCTTCCCTTTTAAAATGTTAAAATATTTTCTTATAAATAATTTTCATAATATATTTAAAATTAAAATGATATGGAAAATTTTTGAAAAATTATTTTAAAGCTGATAAAAAATATTTTAATGAATATTCCATTGAAAAATATACTTAAATATTTTATTTCATTACAATTAAAAATGATTATAAATGAAATGCGAGGTTGAACAAAAAAAATTATTTTGAATCATTAGAACCCCCATTTTAAAAAATATTATAAAAACATGTGTTTGACGACATGAATCATAAAAAGGTTTTTAAAATATTCCTTTTAATGGTGAAAACATATTTAGAATAGTCATGGAAAATAATCAATATTATATTTCCCAAAATAAAGGATAACCTTTGTAGAAATGAGAATATATACGTGGAAGAAAATATTAATTAGTGAAATGATAGTTATTCTTACCAAATTTAAATATTCACTTAAGAATTAATTTTCTCTAAGAAGTTGTAATTGATATTGATAAGAAATTTAACTAATAAAATGAAAAAATATATAAAAAAGTGTAGTGGTAGGATTAATGGATGGATGAAAAGTATGATCATGTAAGAATGTATTTATCAAAATGAATATGAAATTTAGTTTGTGACACACTTATATAATTATTAACATATGAATCAAAGTATTGTGGGAGGTAGAAGAAGAAAATGGTAAAAGAAATATCATGAAATATAGGATATTTATATATGTGAAAGAATTTCAGTACTGAATACACCATCCAAAATAATTTTCGGTGCATAATATCAATCATATCCCATGGAGTTGAAAATTAATAAAAAAACCCATAAATATTTTCCGTATTTAGTATAATGCACTATAAGAAACCCTATAATAGGAATAGAAATATTATTAACCTTTTTAGAAACCCTTATAAAATATTTAAGAATTTATAATCATCATTTATAATTATTATCTATATGTATATTGGTAGTAATTTTATATATCCAATATCAGTTATGCATAATCAATATCATTTTGAATTTTTTTATAATTGTAGTGTTTTTATCCATTATTATCCCAATGATAATCATTCTAAAATAATTAATGGTAAAATATTTAATTATTTAAAAATATTTATTGTTTTAAAATTAGATTTCATACATATTTTTATTTATTATTCTTAGTGTTTATGTTAGTGACATGCATATTTTGATAATTTATAACAAACATAAATTTTTTTCTAATTAAATAGTGAAATTATAATATTACCATTTTAGATAAATAGAAATTCATTTTTTGTGAATTAATATCACATATTACGATTCCAAAGCCCTAATTATAGAAATTTATAGTATTGTTCACATTAGTGGTTAATCTGACTCAATAGAAAGATGTTATAATGTAGGTGTGAATATGGACATGGAAGAGATTGTTTTATTATAATATTAGTATTACAAATAGTTTATTACAATATTTAGATTATATTTTTATGATTAATCATAGTTGGTAAGTGTTAGAATATATATTTAAATGAAAAATATGTTTGAATAATTTAAAATTCTATTTTACACTTAGTCAGATCATTTGAGGTTGTCAGATTATCCATGAAATATTATTTCTAATATTAACTATATAACAAATAATTTAAATTTACAAATTCTTTTTCATTAAATCAATAAAATTTATGATAAGTAAACACATTTATAGAACCATTTTAGAAATATCATAATTCAAAATGAAACATCTCAATCATGGTGGCAATAGTCCCCAAACATGCATGAATAGGGTTTTTATTCTATCAATTGAATGAGAGGGAAATATATAACGTATATGTGATAATTATAGTAAAATTTATGTATATTATTTATTCAAGTGTCATTATAAAATTATGATTGGAAGGGTTTGTATGTGGGTTGATGGTGAGGATAAATATAAATGTAAAATATTTTGTACTGTTCTGGTTATGAATTTGTATATTCTCATGAAGTGAAATTTGGAAATGAAGGACTATGAGATGAATAATGAGGAATCGGAAATAAAAAAGTTTAGAGGTAATCTAGAAGAATTAAATTGGTCTTATTTTCAAGTGAATTTCAACTTAGATTTGTTTCTTTATTTCGGTGGATGTGAGATCATTTTATATGGTAAAAAAAAGGACATATAATTGGGAAAAAATGTTAGGTAAATGGTTAAGAGTAAATTAATATGATAGTTATGTGTGTTAGGAGGATACATTATCATTAGATATATTGCTATAAATTTACAAAACAGAACAATATTTTGTATGATTTATCTGTCAAATTGATAAACAATTTAAACAGTTATATATCTTGATTAAATATTATTTATAGTTTTTCTTTTTTCACATCATATTCACAATGTCCATTTGTATCATATTTTTATTAGATTAATCTGAATTTTTTTTATATTTAATCTAATTCAATTTTTAAATAATAGAAAAATAAATTTTAAATTAAATAATGTAATGAGTTATAAAAATATATTTCAATAGTGAAATTATTTTTAAAAATATAGGGTTCATAATATTATTTACCCATTATTATTAATTAAATGATTTCTAATTCATTGGTATATAAGTTTAAAAATAATATTAGCATCTTTAGTATAAAATATAATGTTTTAATTTAAAATAAAACCTATTTAGAATAATTGAATCTTCTATTCTCGAATATTGTACATAGTTTTTCTAAGTTCCAAAATGATATTTTACTGTAATTATTTTGAATATTTAAATATAAATTTTTATTAATTTAAATATATTATAAATACATAGGTCAAACACTTATATTATAAAAGTTAAAAAATTTATAATTTTATTATAAAACGGATTTATCATAATTCACTTAAAAATAAAAAAAATTCAAAAAATTGCTATAATTCCACATAGTATAATTTTAATATTATAAATTCATAAATAAAATTCAATTAAAAATTTAAATTTATTAAAAATATAATTGTTTCATTTAGTATAAAATCATATATATGAAGAAAAACAGTTTATATTTAATGATTTCATTTTAAAAGTTTATGTTTTCTTAATATAATTTAGTATGATCTTCTAAATTATTAAAATATTTTTATAATCTATATGATTTATTATAATTAAATTTTATTTATAATATTCAAATATTATGATCTAACTCATTGATGTTCAATTTTGTGCATGAAGAAATAAATTGAAAACATTATTTGTTTATGAAAAATAGTAATATATTAGGATGTTACAATCTACCTCAATAAATAAATTGGATGCTCAAAATTTCAATTATTACTCACTGATTAAATCAGGTGAGTGCATTCCAAATGTATTATTCACATGACATATATCTCCTACAATGAAATAAAATAATCTCTCAGGATATATAATGTTACTTATATTTTCTTGGAAAAAATTATCCATTATTATAATCATATACCATAATATATATATAACCTAGTATTATATTGTCCATGATAGACCTCTACTATAAAATATTGAATATCATAGATATTATACCACTATGATATTAAATATTCCTCTAAAAATGTCTCTTTCATTAACCCAAAATTTTATTACTCTCTATATCATAATGTCATAATCTAAAAAAGATATATGTTAATTAAAAAATTTAGATAAAATATACAAAATATATCTTGGATAACATTTACATTATATAAATTACTAATTCCATAACTATCAATACTATATAAATTACTTACCACAAAAAAATAAACCATTAATTACATCATCATAAAGAATATATTAAACCTAAGAGTGGACATTACCTCAATCATATTTTATCAACCATTTTACCCAAATATCAAACATTTTACTAAAGTTATATTTTATGGTCATGGATACCATTTAATAAAGTGTCATGTTTATAAATAAAAAATTGGTGAAAAATAGTTATATGTTTTACATAAATTTTTGACTCTTAGAATATACTATAATATCATCATTAAATATATCTCAATAGTAAATATAGGTAAGAGTATCATGAATTAATTTCTATTTTTTTGTGGAACTCACTTCCATATAAAAGACTATGAAACTCACCTTTTCCATCGTAAATTTTCTATACTAAGATTCTAAACTATATAAGTATTCTCCCTTATTTGGTTATATGGTGCATTTGTTTCTAAATACATACCTTGATCAACATCAATTTATAGATTCTATTCAAACTAAATAATAAAACTAAAATGGATATGATAATATCTAATATATGATGTTTATAAAAACAATTTGATGTTTCTTTTCTATATGACAATATCATATTTGAAATATGATACATTTGGGTCAACCATTGACTCTATTAGGTAAATACAAATATATCTATGATATATGTATTATTATTTTATCTAATGTAATTAGTCAACAACATATAAAATACATGATAATTATTTATTAAATGGAATGTAAATTAATAATATCATATCCCATTGGAGTGTCAATCTATGTTTATAGTTATGAATTTTTTTATTTCACTAGGAGAAGATTGAGTTAATACGTAAAAAAAACCTTTTTAGGGTTAATACCCATAGGTAAATATGTTCTAGTGCCTATGTTCACATGTAGTATCTAAACTAGGATGCCATTTTGTGGAAAACCACATACATAGAAGTTCCTCAAAACATTAGGAAACTATCCTACATATAAACATATCCACTATTGTTTCAAATGTTCACTTATGAAAACCCATCAATTATTCAAAATTACCTAAATTAACTTAAAGCATTATCTATACCATTTAAATAATAATAAAACCTATATTATCTGCCTTTGATGAAATAACTAATTGTTAAACTTTCCCCAATCAAATAATTCTATAATATAACATTATATAAACCCTACAATTATACAAAAAATAAATACATGAATATGTTACCATAAAATTTCATTATCTAAATAAAATATTAAATTACATCAAATTTCCAATAGTTTTTTCTAGCATTTTATATAATAAAAAAATTAACTAAAAATATCCATATATATTATTTAACGAATAGAAATATTTTCCACTATATAATAAATTATATAATCCATAAGAAGTGGTCAACATATTTAACTAATTATCTACATAATATAATCTTATATAAATCTAATACAATTATTATCTTCATCATCTTTTGAAATAGCAAAATAAGACAAGGGTGATATTATATGTTTAAAAGTGTAAAAAATGTGATACAAATAAAATATAATATGTTTTCATAAAATGAATATAGGTGTATTATCAAGGTATATACTATTTTAATACCCATGAAAATTATAGATCATAAATAATTAAATACCATAATATTATATCATAAAATTAACACATATCATAGAAAAAAATAATACTTGAAAATTATAGAACATCCATAGTCATATATGTCTTAACACTGTGTATCAGGTTTCACTAATGGATTCCTTTTATGGATCAGGATTATACAACAAATTTATCATCTTGGTTATGTATTATCTCATATGTTTCTTATGAAATGTCATGCATAACATCTTTTTTCCCATTTTCTATAGAGAATCACAACTCATATCACTTTTTTCTAATAAATTTAAATAATTACCCAATTAATTTATGTACTTAACATGGACCACATCCCACATAAATATTTCCTATAAACATTTATTCCTAGAAATCATTAAAACCAAGTAAAAATAATTTGGTTTATAATATATCCCATTAAAATCATTCACTTTTTATATAAAAATATATCAATGTAAATAAAATGGGTTTAAATAAATTCTTTATAAATAACCCATGGAATGATAATGGGTGTAATATCCAGTACAAATAGATACACATATGAAAATCAATCATAATTACATAAATAATCATAAAGTTTTATACTCATTGAAAATAAATGGGTATTTAATGAAATAAAATAACCTTCAGGGTAATTTATATTTAATAATGAATAAAGAACATATAATATTTACACAATATATATAAAGTTAACACAATTAAGAAAACATCATTCCCCAATGAATTGATGCATAAAATCTATGAAAACACACATCAATAAATGGAGTCTAAACAATGTATTCATAGAGGAAGAGCATTGGAAGGAAATTATAGTTATAAGTGAAAATGATTATTTAAAAAAAGTAATTGATGGATCTTTTTTTAAAACATTGAAGAGATTTATTTATTCTATCCAAAGAATAAGGTGGATGGTCACTTTTTGAAAAAATTATTAATCATGCATATAGAACAACAATGTACAATAACATAGATGAAAATTAATTTTAGGGAATATTGTAAAAAGAACGATATAAATAATAAGTATCAAATATGATTTGAAATAATATAAAAAGAAATAAATCATAAATATAGGATAAAAATAATTTCTATTAGAAACACTGAAAAAAAAGGTAATGTTTTATAAAATTATTATATCCAAAGACACGTGTTCCCTAGAAACTTTAAAATTGTTTTTAAAAAAACATGATAGTTATTAAATGAAGAATTTATGGTTCACATTAAAAATTTATTTTCAAAATTGTAATTGAAAACCTTGTAAAAATTTTACCTCCAAATTTTTTTATCATAAATTGATTACTTGAATATTAATTAAAAATATGGATGAAATATTTGGTGGAACAAAAAACATTTGATTTTTAGTGGATGGAGATCCTTTTTTTAATTATTTTTTAAATACTAATGTTTTAAAAATCACATAATAAATAGTGTCTTAAATATTAAATTTAAAAAGATTTCATGTTTATTTTGAGGCTAAAAAATAATAATCCATATTATCTTTCTAAAAATATATGAGAACAGTAGTGGTAATGATAATATACATAGGTAGGAAAACATTCATTAGTTATAATGGGAGTTATTATTACAAATGATAAATATTTATTTCTGAAAAAATATATCAAAGAATTGTTTATTGATGATGAGATGTGTTTTCAATATATACAAGACGATATTATATTTAATATATTATATTTTTTTCCAAATAATGAATTAAAATTCTATTCACATAATAACGATTATGACCAAATGGATCTGTAATTTTGTTGATGACACACTTATAGATTATTTAATAGATGTATCAAAGAATCATTATAGAAATATCAATAAATAGAAAATACTATATCATTAAATTGAATATAATTGCTTAGTTTAATAAAATTTGGCACTGAATACATTATATAGAATACTTTAAAATTAATAATTTAGAAATTATCAATCATAGTGGAAAATGATACTATGAAATCCTAAACACGATTCCCCACATAGTCTAATGCACTATATCACATTGGTTTTTCTTTTCATTGCATGTCATGGTTATGATCTGGTTTATTGAAAATAATGATCCTTTAATTGGGTATCGGGTGAGATTAAATTTGATTTTTGAACTACCACATATTTATAATCACCCAAATTGTGGTTCCCTATTTCTTGTTTAGGATTTTTTGGAGAAAGGGTGGTTATTTCATGATTTGGGACAATCGTGAGCCCATTTCCAGTTTTAAAAACCAATTTTATTTTCTTTTATAACACCCCTTTTTTATCAGTATTCTCACATTAAACTTCCTAAATTTCCTCCATTGATATATTCAAACCAAAATATTGTTTTGGACCCCTTAAGAATTTACAGTCATGGGTAAGTTGTGTTACTTATTTAGGTAATGGGCCATCCCATGGGTCCATTTCAATTTTTAAAACTAATAATTTGTTTATTTTAGGTATTTTTACTATTTTAAAATTATTAAGTTATTATAGATCCAACTATAATAGAAAAAACCTATCATCAAACCCATTATCCATTTTAAAAATTTGGTGATAATTTGTGTCACATATTCGGGAAAAAGTTCTCATGTTTCCTCAAATTATCCAGAATTGAGAAGGTAAATTATTTCATCCATAAATCATTCCATTCATACTATTTTTCAAATAAATATTCCATACCTGCTTATTCTATACCTTATGAGGCTCTCCACGATGTTTCAATCCATTTCGTTTTCTCTATGGGTGCAGATCTAATGTAAGATGAAGAGATTTCTAGTTGAAAAGTTGAGATTCCTTCTCTTTTCTCCTCCCTCTTCTTCCTCCTTTCATTATTTATTGTTTTAAAAATATCTAATAGTAATGATCAATATAGGGTTATATTATCCTATGACTTTTTATGGGGTTTTGGTTCTTTTGGGTCTGGTCGTCATAGGTTTAGGGTTTATAAACACTCGAATGGTGATATTTGGTGTGTGTTTCCATTACGCCAAGGATTTGAGGTAGGAGAACCCTTCCACATGTCTTTATCAATTCAGTTTCATAATTTTCATATTTTTAACATCTGATATATATTATTTTTATTGGTTTTTATCCTTGGGATGATTTTATTTCGATGAAAATGAATTTTTGAGCATTGTTTTGTGAAAGGTAGAGTTGTTTTGTCGTAAAAGTGCACACTAAGTGTTTGTTTAAATGTTCCACTATATTTTGCAACTATTTGGTGCGGTTTAAAACCTAGATTATGGTATTAATAACATTTTAAATTATATATATTAAAATAATTCATGAAATTGGTTTTTTATTCATTGTTTTTTTCTTTAATTAATTTTTTTTATAAAGGCTATGCCATGTGTTTAGTGAATTGCCCGGTTGGATTTAATGTGTGATGTGTGATTTAATAATTAATTGTTTGTATTTATAAATAAATTCAAAGAATGATAAATGATTTTTATGGGTCCTTATATGGATTTCCAATTTGGATTTTGTTTTACTGTCAAATGGGTTTTCGTTTACAACTTGTTTTGGCCAGAGTTGTTGGAAAATGGCTCGTTTCACATCCTTATGAAATTGGTTGTTTTATGAATATGAAAACTGAGTGTTTTAAGGGATATATGAATGTGTTTTGATTCTATAATTGTTTTTTATACAATTCCTTCATAAATATTAAATGCATACCTTGGTCAATTGATAGTTTTGAGAATGTCCTTAAGGCCCATTTGGAATTTTTATATAAAAATAGATTCAATCTGTATTTTAAGTTATATCCTTTGGGTCCATTTGTGTGGTCTATGAAAGTGATTTATAAATTGGTTTTGGGGCTTCTCAAATATTATTTTTTATGTTATTGATGGTATTTGGCCTTATAATATCATTTTTAATGGATTTTTGGTTAAATTCCTCATTACAATCCTTGAAATTGTTTTCCGGAACTTGTAGTTGTTTGTTGATTCATGAATGAAACGTGAAGTATGTTTGCGGTATGATTTTGTGTTTATAGTTTCATAATTTAATTTCTATGTGAATAGTGTATTTGATAATATTTATGACTTTATTGAGCACTAAATGGAGTCCCTTGTATCTAGGTGGGCAGACGTGTACTAGTATGCTAGTGATCCCGTGGTGTTTGTCCCTTGTTTCACATAGTAAGATTGACAATGACAACACAAACTAAACTATGATTATGATGTTGTTGCGGGACCACTACGTTATGGGTATGATCCCTACTAGTGGATCATGTGCATGATAACATATATTTATTATGGTTATTTTCACTTAGATATGAGGTATTTGGGGATCACAAAAACAAGTGCATAAGGGTGTTCCCGTGACTGTTGATCATTAGATATATTGTACTCACCATTAGAATGTGTTGTGATTAATTGGTATATTCAAAAGTGTGTGTGATTTATTTTAAAGGGTAAATAGTTTTAATAATCCCTTTAGAAAAGTAGTTTCATTTTGAAGTTGCACCTCTTTGAAAATTTTTACTTTCTTTATTGTTTATAAAACATGCATGTTTTTATCTGGTAAATTTTTTATAGCATGTGACCTCATTTGGAAAACATAACTTTATATTTTTATATAAAACATGAAGTTTTTTTTCATTTATTTTAATGTATGGGAATTGGGAATAGAATATCTTGATAACCTACTGAGTTATAATACTCACGCCTATAGTCTTCTGCAATTTTTATCCCTTGTGTAGGTTTCATCTTGATATCGATTGCCTTGAGAGATGTGTGATAATTATGTTAGAGAGTGACCAGAAGGGTCACATGGAGTTAGTTGGTTATCAGGTTTGTTCAATTGAGTTTTTGTTTTACATGTACATTCATTTTCTTGTACAAATAATGTTTAGTTCAGTTGTTATATAAATGTATTTTGGGATGTCCATTTCTTTCCACTGTTAGTTTGATTTTTATATATATGGGCTAAATAGTTCCTTTGTGTGCCCTATCGATTCCCTTTGTTATTGTCTCTATCCCAAGAGGATCGGTAATTCCTCTCAGGACATATCATGGGATGGCCCTTGTGACCGGTTTAGGGTCTACTCTGGCTGGTATGTGGCAAAATGGCATCAGAGGAGGTCGACTCATAGAGGACCTTTTTTAGAGTTACCTTGTTATTTTGGCGATTTCATGGTTGATGGATTAGTATTTTTGGGTATTGAAGGTATGTGCGGGAAGAGCGTCGCAAAATCTTTCTCGTTCTGATCCTCGAGTTTCTACTGGATTTTATGTTTTATTAGTTTTGTTTGTTCTTGTTGATATTTTACTGTTGGGATATGACAAGGGGTGTCTGAATAATGGACTCCATGAGCTTATATGTCTCATAAATCCATGGGGATCTTAGGAATGGTCCTAATAATTTTTTCTGTGTTGGGGTTTTGTTTGACATATGGCTTCCAACCATATGGTCAAGTCAGACACCGACTCTAGTTCCCTTTTTTGGGTTTCTGAGACCTTTTTTATATTCTGATTTTTTTATTGAAAATACTTATGTGAGTATTATAGAAATGGGTTTTAATGGAAGGATTGGATTTTACAGGGGAAAAAGGGTTTTTAAAAACTAAATACAAGATTATTTTTGGAAGGTTTGGTTTTTTTAACAAATTTTTGGGAGGAAGTTAATATTATTTTTCGGGATTGGATTTTACCTAATCTAAACATATGGTTTTTTGAAATAAATGTTTTTAAAATTTTTAATTTAATAAATTAATCATGAAACATTGTTTTAAATGGGTTGTTTTTGACTGTTGAAAAGTGTTTGAATATGATGAATTGGTTTGGGAAATTTGGTTTTCAGCAGCTAGTGTTTTTCAAGAAAGAGGATGTGGCCTTTATGGTTGTCAGATTATGAAAACATACCTTTCTATTTATTTTAAATGGGAGTGGGATATTTGTAATTGAATGGTTGTTTTTTGAAGTTTAGTTAAATTAAATTTATTTATTTAATGAAATGGTTCTTGATTAAGCATGGATTGTCTTTTTATATCTGAAAATGTATTTTGATTTGGTGGCTAATGTTCCATTGGAAGGTACACAATTTTTTTTGTAATGATGATGTTTTTTTGTATCATGAAATGTATTCATGGGTTCTCACATGAAATGTTTTGTGGAAATATGGATGAATAGCCAGTATGGAATGGTATTGGACTGCCTGAGGAGGCTCATAAATGTTAATGTGGGTGAGACTTGATGAAACATCACTGGTGAATGTGAAAACTAACATGTTAGTTTATTTGTTTTTCCAAAGTGTTTGTGATGAAAAATTGAGGTATTTTTTATGAACCGATGGATATTTGGATGGTTTATCTAATGTGTTGGAAGTGTTATCTATTTTGTATTCTTCCATATGATATAGAGGCCATAATATTTTCTTATCATGAGATGAGATATTGTTGGTGCCTCAGTTTTGGATTAACGTTCATTGGGTTTATAAATATGTGTTTGATGTTGTTATGTGACCATGGATAGTTCTATATTAGAAATAATTTCTATTGATCATCCTAATGATTCATTTAAAATGATAAATCCCCTACTTAGGATGATTCCTCTACCCGTTTTTGGAATAGAGACCTGTTTAGGATCTATATAAATTTCTTCTAATGCATGATAATTATTTTGGACATAGTAGTTCTGTTCAGTGATGTTGATGAGTTTCACAGTATTATATTTCCATTATGCTCCTCGTTCAGAGTGAGACACGAATTTTGATATGTATTTATGAGTTACTTTTTTGATGAAGGTGTTTTTCTGAGAAAGTGACTTTCTTTGAGTTGTGTGATTCGTAGCACCTAACTACGATGCAATAGATGCTTCAGGAATTACGGCTCTAGCTATAGGCCTCAGAGTGAAACATTCCATGTAGTCACAAAATCGCATGATGTGTGGAGTGCTCGACTAGGCTCCTACCACCACCATTTTGGTTAGATAGTTTCTAATATATTTTAGTTCCACATCACTAATAATTTACACTTTTATTAATGAGCATGGTGGACTTAGCCATCACACAGTGTCTATGGTTATGCATTCCTTGATTGGGGTTTTTGATCAATGTCCATATGTCAACCACCTATAAAAATCGGGTGCAGTCTTGGTGTTACCTGTACAAAGGAGGAGAGTGTTGGGAAGTTCCTTTGTTTATTTTGTAGTTATAGTGGATTAATTATTAGGTCACCTTCCCTCCCCTTCCCGAGTTCGGGGGGTTTGAATCTATGTCGAAATTGTTGGACCACATTTTATCGCCTCTATTCGGGAGTGGTGGGTTTTGATGTTCATGTAGTAACCCAATAAACATGGGGCTCTAGGTTGTTGCATGAGATTTTTGGTGTTCTTGTACTGGTGAGGACCAATTCTAGTTGATTTTTTTTTCTTTTCAAGTTGTTCTCTAATGGTGGGGAAACCCACTACGAGTCTCGAAGATCTTTCCTTTAGGATTTTTCAGATTTTAGTATTCATTTAATGGTGGGGAGCCCTTTCTATCCACCAACCCAAGTAATTGGATATTGTGAGTGAACTATTGTTTGGGTGATCATTGGGTTTATTGTGGGAATACCCAAAAATTCAGTTCTTTTCATGGCCATGGAGGTGGTGCCTTGATCTTTCCATTGATTCTCTTGAATTATTAGTGAATTGGTATCTTATATGGGTAATAGTATTAAGTTACATTTTTGGGGAATAAAATTTTATTTCCATTAGAGGATGTATTATGTTGATTTGGACATTTTAGGTGTTTTTTTTTTATTTAAAAAGTGTTATGTATTTCCGAGGTCAGAAATCATTAATGGTGGGGAGAAATGTCACACACGGTTTTTTTCATTTCAGGTCATGGTTTTGATCTAGTTCATTGAAAATATTGATCCTTTTATTGGGAGTTGTGTGAGATTAATTTTTACTTTTAAACTACAATATATTTCAAAAAACCATAATTTGGGTTCTCATTGATTGATTAAGAGTTTTTGTGGAAAAGGTGGTTAGGTCTTGATTTGGGCCAACCATGAGCCCATTTCCAATTTTTAAAAACCAAATTTGTTTCTTTCATAACTCCTTTGTTTTAAAACATTTTCACCCATTAAACATCCTAAATTTCTTCCACTGACATATTCAAACCACTATATACTTTTATAACCCTTAAAAATTTACAATCATAGGGAATTTGGGTTACTAATTTAGGTAATGGTTCATCCCATGGTCACATTTTCAGTTTTAAAAAACATAATTTGTTTACATTATATTGTTTTTATATTTTAATATTATTTTCATATTCCCCCACCTACTTAAATCCAATGTACCTATCATCATACCCAGTATCGAATTTTCCACTTTGGAGACCATTTTAAACACATATTAGGGAGAAATTTCCTAGGTTCCTAATGTTTTTTCATAATTGAGGATGTAAATTATTTCATCCATAAATCATTCCATTTTTTCCCTTTTTCACACAAATATCATTAAATATTTCTTCTATACTTTAGGAGATTCAACAAAAAGTTTCAAGATGTTATTGTGACTCTATGGGTGCAGATCTAATGGAAGACGTAGAGTTTTATATTTGAAAAAGCGATATTCCTTCTCCTTTCTCCTCCCTCTTCTTCCTCAATTCATTATTTCTTGGTTTTAAAATCTCCAATAGTCTTGATCAACCTAGGGTTTATTTATCCTATGTTTTTATGCGGTTTTTGTTCATTTGGTTCTGGTCTTCATAGGTTTAGGGTTTATAATACTTAAAATGGTGATATTGGGGGGGGGGGTTCCATTACGCTAAGGATTTGAGGTAGGAAATCACACAAACATTCCTTTATCATTTAAGTTTCATCATTTTATTATTTTTCAAATTAGATATATATGTTTATTCTTGTTTTTAATCAGTTGTACAATTTTTTTTTTTGTGAAAAATGGTAGTTTGATCGTTGTTTTGTGAAAGGTAGTATTGGTTTTTCATAAAATTGCACAACAAGTTGTTGTTTAAATGTTATCATATCGTAGCAACAGTTTTGTGAGGTTTAAAACCTATTTTATGGTATTTTGAACAAGTTACAGTATCAATAGTAAAATATGGCATGAAATTATTTTTTTATTCATTTTTATGTTCTGAAAATATTTTTTGTTTTGTTTAAAAATGGCATTTTATGTGTTCCGTAAATTACCCGGTTGGCTTTTATATGTGATGTGTGATTTAAAAATTATTTTTTTGGAATTATAAATGAATTTTAAGAATGATAAATTTTATTTTTGTGTCATTATATTTCCTTCATATTTGGATTTGGTTTCAGAATCAAATTTTATTTTTTTTACAACATATTTTGGGCCAAGTTGCTAGAAAATGGCCCATTTCATATCCTTATAAAGTTGGTTGTGTTTTTAATACATACCATAGTGTTTTAAGAGATTTATTAATGTTTTTGGATGCTTTAAAATGTGTTTATGCACCTCCATAATATAAAAATTCATACCTTGGTAAGATGTTAGTTTTGATAAATTCATAAAGGCCCATTGGGTAATTGTTTTTTGTAAAAATGGTTTCCATCTATATTTCGTGTTCTATCTTGTGGGTCCATTTTGTCGTCTATGAAATAGATTTATTATTGGTTTTAGGGAATCAAAATTAGTTTTTTTTATGGGTTTCTGGCCTTAAAATAATTTTTTAATGGATTTTATGTGCAAGGACTCATTATTCTCTTTGAAATTGTTTTACAAAATTTATAGTAGTTTATTGATTTTTGAACGAAATGTAGATCATGTTTGCGGGCTGTTTGTGTTTTTATGGGGTTGCAATTTAATCCTGATTTGAATATTTTATTTTATAATATGTGTAACTTGATTGAGAACTAATGGGAATCCTCGTTATCTAGTTGGGTAGACCTATACAAGTATGCTAGTGATCCCATGGGGTTTGGTCCCAGTTTCACGTATCATGTTTGAAGATGACAACACTAACTAAACTATGATGATGACATTGTTTTTGGAACAATAGGTTATGGTTATTTTCCCTACTAGTGGCTTGTGTGCATGATAATAGACATTTATTATGGTCAATTTCTCAGAGATACGTGCTACCTGGTGCTCATAACTAACTAGTGCCTAGGGGTATTCCCCTGACTTGTTCTCATTGGAGATTTTGTACTCATCATCGGTATATATTGTTTTTGGTTGGTGAATCCATATGTGTGTGTGACTTATTTAAATGTGTATATTATTTAAATAATCCATTTTTAAAAATGTTTCATTTTGAAGTTGTACCTCTTGGAAAATTTTTAATAACATTCTTGTTTATAAAACATGCATGTTTTTTCAAATAATTTTTTTATAGGATGGGACCTAATTTGGAAAACATAAATTTATATTTGAATATATTACATGAATGTGATGTTGCTTTTATTTTAATGTATGTGAATTGGAAATAGAATATCTGGATGACCTACTGAGTTTTAATAGTTATGCATATAGGTATCCCCTCTTTTTATCCCATGTGAAAGTTTCATCTTGAGATTGATTTCCTTGGGATATGTGTGATTATTTTGTTGGAGAGTGACGAGCAGGGTCACATGGAGTTAGTTGGATATCTGGTTTGGTCAATTCAGTTTTTTTAGTTGTACATTCAGTTTATTTTATAAAAAATGTTCAGTTCAGTTTTTATATAAATGTATTTTGGGATGTCCCTTTCATTCCACTGTTTATTTGATTATTATATATATGGAAAAAATCATTCCCTTGTGATTTCTATTTATACCCATGGTGATTTTTACCATCCTGGGAGGATCGAGAATGCCTCTCGGGACATGTCATGCGTTGGACTTTGTGACCGGTTCAGGGTCGACTTAAGCTGGTTCGTGACACAGTATATGGTCTTTTATAACAAATATATTTATCTTAAAAAATTATTAAACTAAAAAAAATTTCTTGTAATTTTCTTTAAATTTAATTTATAATTATTATATACATTTATATTTGTAGTAAGTATCAATTTTCATTGTCAGGTGTGAGTAATCATGATTTGTTTTAAATTAGTTTCAAAATTGCTACATTTTTATTCATTCCAATCCAAATGTCGAGCATGTAATGATTATAAAATATACATAAATTGATATTTTTATTTATTTATAATATTATAATTCCATTTCATGTGTATTTTAATAAATTAATTCCAAATATGGAGTTGAAGACATGCTTGTTTCAGAAATTTATAACTAACATATAAGGTTGTTTTAATTTATAATATAAAATATTATTTTACCATTAAAAAAATTAACATTAAAATATATTATTTTTTATATGAAATATTATTTCTCTAAAAGCATTAGTGATATAAATTTATAGCATTGTTAATGTTCCCATCTTCATCATGATACAATGTAATTGTGAGTATAGATATGTAAAAGATTATTTTATTAAAATATCATTTAAAAAATGAATTTATTTATATTCTATTAAATTTATTTAAGACACCACTATAACTTATTATACTTTTCTCTTAAAATAAATTGAATTTCTCTGATAGTTAGCAATACACTCCACTTGGAGTCTAAATAAACTGTAAAACCGTATATCATTATATCATAGCTATTAAATCTGTGGAGTTAATTGTAATAAATATATTTTTAATTTTTTTAAGGTTCATGATAATGAAAATATATTGATCAATATGTACTCAATTTTTAGTAACGTTTTTGTATATGTTACAAAAAAATAGTTTTCCTCAAAATATGTGTTTTAATCTTTTTTGTGACCAATAATATTAAAAAGGTATATCAAAATTTTAAAATGTATTTTAAAAAATGAACATAAATTTTGAAAAAAACATTTATAAGTTTTCTAGGAGTGAATTTATAAGAATTATTTTAAAATACTTAGTTTTTGATGTATAGTGAAAAATATTGATTTTTATTGAAAACTATTTTTTGTTTCACACAATTTAAAAGTTTCATTTTTTTAATGTTATTTAAATGTAATTATAGTTCATTTATAAAATTAATATTGTAACTAATTACATAATAATAAATAGTATCTAGGATTTTTGATTGAAATCTTTTTACACTTTAGAAAACTGTTTTACGGATAATGTTTTTATTTCATTTTTTGGTTTAATTTTATATTAAATTGTGAAAATTATTTGAAATTATTTTTATTAAATTTGGTCCATATATTGAATAATAATAATAATAATTATATAATATGGAAACAAAACATTTTTTCATAATAAATAGTATAAAAAATTTGTTTATCGTACTTATTGATAAAATATGATTACAGGGGGACCAAGAGAGATGTATTAATTTTCCAATTTAAAATGACTAAATTTTATTTTATGGCCATATTTTGACATTATAATATCCCACTCTAGATTATATATCCATTTTTAATCATTTTTACTAAGATTAAATTTAATATATTTTATTCTTTTATGAATTTTGAATTGTGACCTCTCCCACACTTATAAATGGACCCCCCTACACTCTCTTATATAATCAACTTTTATCCAGATTAGTCAACCAAATCCACTCAATTAACTTCTAAAATCCATATACACTAATTTTTTATTCTATTCTAAGGGTCCTTAATAACATATCTAAAGGAGGCATACCATAAAAAAATTAATCTCTTTACCCAAACTGTTTCAAATTATTTATTCAATTAATCCTCTAAAACTATAGTATTTATAAAAACAAATTCATAACCTTTAGAATATTAAAATGATATTATTATTTTTTAACAACTAATACCCACCCTTTATTAGATCTAAATTTATGTGAATTTTTCACTCACGCATACTTGTGGACTACCACCTCCACCTAGTGATTCAATTCATTTTCCATATCAACATTATTTGATCATTTTTATGATGCTTTTAATTTTGATAAGTGAAATTTATGAAAAATATGACATTTTAATAATAATATCATATATAACTTCTAAAATTATAATACTATGGAAAATAAAACATCGCTTCTGTGTACATGTTGACTACCAGCTCAACTAAGCGATGTGATTGAATTTTTCACGACCCGTCCGCGGGGCCCGTGCCGTGACTACCCCATGCCCGCCTTCCATAGGCAAGGGGCTGGTGACTAGCACCAAAGGCGTAAAATCCCGATAACTAGGAAGGAATTGCCTTTATAAAAGAAAAAACAAGCACCACAGAGTACAAGAGGAATCAACACACTAAGTACAAAAGAAAATCTGAAAAGTAAATGGGCCAGAATACAAACCCAAAAGAAAGTACGAATACAACTGAACAAGGTACAACATCAAAAAGAAAAACAGCTGGAAGAAGGAAGCAGCTCATGGGTCGTCCTCCTCGGATCATACCTGAAGGGTAGGTACAGATATCGCAGCTCCTGGTCGTCCACCACGGATCCTACCTGAAGGGTAGGTACATATAGCCTCCTCCACGCTCTTGTCCGTCAACCTCCTTTGTGAGACGTCACGTTGTGTAGTCCACCTCGGGGTACTAGCTTGTTGTGTAGTCCACCTCTGGGTACCATCTAGTCCTCGAACACTCAGCCTCCGTCAGCACTGCCCTTCGTCTACAACCAACACAACGAGGTGTGGGCATAGCCCGTGCAGGGGTGAGTATAACGATACTCAGTAGGTACCCCGAGACCCACAAGGTCTCACTAAAACCAACAAGGATAACCACAAAGAATATCTCAATAGATAACCTCTACATAGGTATATGCCCATACATATACCTCAGTTATCAAGTAACCCATCTCAATCATGAGGAAACACAAGGATTGTGAAATCAACGGATAACCACTACCCAGGTATATGCCCATACATATACCTAAGTTTTCAAGTGACCCATCTCAATCATGAGGTAAACTCAAAGTTCAAAAGTCTTAGCTTAAACCGGGATTTTCATTATCGAAACCGTAACTGATGAAGAGCTCCGTCTCTGGAGTGTACAATGGTCCTGTCACGACTCCGAGGTACTTCTCACTAACCTATGATTTCTGAGGTACTCCTCATGTCGAGTACCGCGGGCCTGCCACCTCACACAGTAGTGCTTCCCACCGGGGTCTGCCACCCAAACACAGTAGTTCTCCCCCCTCATAGCCTACAGAGGTACTCCTCCTATCGAGTACCGCAGGTCTGCCACCTCACATAGTAGTGCTCCTCTGCTGTAGGTCATCCACCTCACAAAGTAGTGCTCCCCACTGGGTTACGTAAGTCAGTCCGAATCGAATCGGACAAGCATTCTTCAGGTCTCTGCCAGCTACACGGTCTCTGTACTCCGCACGCTCGTCACTAGGAGGGTCCGCTCCACGAGCTACAGGTCGATACTCCAAGTATCTCAATGTCCCACTAAGAAGTATCTCAAAGGACCGCCTCGTCATAGGGGTCTCAACGCAATAGACGGCGCATCAATCAGACGCCCGGTCTGTGAGTTACTAGCCTTTTCGTCCCAAGGGCCTGGTTGGTTTCGTGTGCGAACCAAATCCGGCCGTATCTCAATTTTACCTCGAACTCTCATAGGGTATACTCATAGGGACCGTTTCTCAATTTGAACAACAACGCCGCTGACGGTTCGTCAATCAGACGTCCTGTTTGAAAGATATCAGTTTTTCCGTTCCAAGGTCCCGATTGGATTTCGGGTGCGATCCAACCCGGCCACTAACCAATTGCATCCATAACTCGGGAGAAGTATTCCAAAATTTCTGTCCCATCAAGATGAATTCAACGAAACAGACGGTGCATCAATCGGACGCCCGGTCTGAGAGTTATTTGCATTTTCGTCTCACACCCACCCTGTGAAACCTCCCAGGAGGTCACCCATCTTGATCACTACTCTAGGCCAAGCATGCTTAACTATTGAGTTTTAACCACGTAGGCTCCCGAAAAGGAAGGTGAACCTTGAGTATAGAATACCGACACGACTGTCTCGATCCAAGGATCGCGTTGCCGCTGACGGCGAGTCGCTTGGAGGCCCGTAGCCCAAGATACAGGCATTTGACCGAAAGTGGTCCGAAACTGGGGCTTCTGGGTCTGGGCCTACCAGGCCCGACCTCCCCCCCTTGGGTCGGCCGAACCGGGTCATTCCACCCCGGGCGGCGACCCGGCCCGACGACCCGGCCCGACTCGGAAAACCCGGCCCGGCTCGGAAAACCCGGCCTGGCTCAGAACAACTGGCCTGGCAGGCGGCGCGGCGGCGCGGTCCGGCGCGGCGGTGCGGACCGGCACGACTGTGCATCCTAGGCACCGTTCGGGTGCCGCGCGCGGGGGGCAATGCCCCCCCACCCCCCTTTGAGAACTGCGGCCCCTTAATTGGGGCCGCTTTTGAGACCCGGCCGGGGGAAATTAATTCCCCCAGTCTCCACTGTCCGGCCGGCCCGCACTGGCCGGCCAGTTTCGCCAGAAAGGACCAGCGACGGTCGGTCCTTCCTTCACCGACACCGGTGGCCCGGTGCCAGCCGCTAATTATCTTGCTCCGCCGTGGCCCGGAATCGGCCGCGACTTATGTCGTCCGGTGTGATGCGACGACATCGCTTCCCTCCGCCGCGACCCCGCTCCGGTCGCGGCACCTTTGACTTTCTTCGACGCGACGCGACGACGTCGCATTCTTGGATTTCTTTCCACTGCGCGGAACGACGGCGCCACGCAATAATTGTCGTGCGATTCCCACGTGGTGCGACGGCACCACCCCATCCCGTTCCATCCGCAAGGAAACAATTATGAACATAAGAGGGGGGTTCGGCCGTGTTGGTGCGGTCTGGGCCCCCCTCTCGTTAGACCATAACAATTAATCCTTTATCCTCAAAGTTCGACATTCTAGAATCATGAATGTAAAATAAATAAATAAAATATCAACAATCCCCTACCTCGGATTCAAGTGCGGAGCACGCCATTCAAGCCACGGAAGACTAGCGTCGCGGAGGTCGGGCGTCGCGGAAATCGGACGTCGTTTCTGTTGACGTTGAGGTGCGTCCGAAGAGGTACGTCGCTGGAGAAGCTTCGTAAGCTGACGGAGATAGTCCAGGGAGGAAACGACGCCTCCTTTCGTTGGCACAGGGATAAGATCGAAGAAGCGGCGTCATCGATCTTCGGAAACACACCGGCTACGAAGAAGAGAAGCAGCATTCTTCGTCGGAGCGTAAGTGTTCTTCGTGTTCTTCGTCAAGGTTGAAGAAGATGGAGAGAGCTTCTCAAAATCTCTCAAGGTGGCAAAGGAGACCAACCCAAAATAAAATAAGCTTAAGCCTTATTTTATTTACACAACTAAACATTTGAATTTCAAAAGATACGAAACGAACAATTAATTCGTAGAAATAATTCAATGAAAGAAACAACTCATTTAATTTACAAAATAAACCACCCAATTAAATGGTCTGTTATGAATTTAAGAAAACGCGACAGTTGACTTTCATAATGATGAGTTTTCGCGGGTGCGTTACTTAGCGGAATGAAACGGCGGGGCTCGTGCGGGCCCCACCTCACAAATATCCTACGAAGAGGGTAGGATATTTCTGGATAGTACCCTATCTGGTTCAACTCAGTTTAAGCCGCTTTTAAGTGGATTCAAGTGGCCTCCAAGTGGCTTAAGTGAAATAAAATAAAGTTGTCGAAAAAATTATTTTATTTCTTAACCTTAAGCCCGAAAATTTAAAAACCACACCCGAGCAAACGCAACTCCGGAAGAGGCGTTTCCAAGCGAATACAAGCGTTGCGATTTCATCGGTGCCATCAGAATTCAATTCCGGGAAACAGTTCAAAAGTTAGAAAAACCCGCTCATCCGTTCACTGAACGTACCCGAGCCAAAGTTCGGAAATTGATTCCGGGCACACCGGGTCTCGGAATCAGGCGCCGTCAGAAAATGCGTTATTGTAAAATTCCAAAGAAAATTAAGGGAAAAATTTCCTTGAAATTTACGGGTCGATACATTACACCCACCACAGGGCTTTACGTCCCCATAAAGCTTCACCACAAACATAGGGAAACAAAGCGGTACTGAGCATGCATCTGAGGCTTCCGCTCCCATGTGCTCACCTGGAGGTTCCCGCGCTGCCAAAGAAAGTGCACAAGAGGAATCGACCGTCCTCCTAGGATCTTATCCCGTCGATCCTCGATCCCCACATGAACCTCCATAGAAGACACTCATCGCCACCGTCCAGCTCCTCATGGTCGATGATATGCGAAGGGGTCGAGCATGTATCTCCTCAGTTGGGATACGTGGAAAACATCGTGCTCCTAGTGAAACTGAAGTGGATGGGACAAGCGGTAAACTACCTCGCCTACCCAGCTGAGGACCTAGAAAGGTCCGTTGAACCTCGGTGATAAATTTCCTCCAAGGCCACATCTCCGTAAACCTCGTCGAGGTGAGACCCGTAAGAAGATGTGGTCGTTATCCTCGAACTCCAGAGGTCTCCATTTCTGTTAGAACTGAAACTCAAAACGACAGCTACTACAAGGGTAAGGTTGACCAACTCAAGAGTGATCGGTCGCACCCTCCTGTGCAAGAGTTACCCTGTGCTGCCTGGGGTTTCCTTTTCCGCCGACCAAGGAAAACCCATACCGACGTTTCCCTAAAACCTTCAATTTGAGTATGAACATTTATTTCCCATTCCATACTCAAACTAACGTCGTAAGGCCTCGACGCTGCCACAAAGAGATTCCAACCAGAACGCTCGCCTCGAGGGTCTGACCACACCGTCGTCATAAGTGTGATTATCGAGTCTCCTCCCAAGCTATCTCCAGACATGAGAGTCAATTCCACAGCTTACCAGAAACTCTTGGTCTGGAACAAGATTTGTGAAAGCGAGGAATGATTCATATCGAGGTCTGTTACTACATCAGCTAGTAGTGGACACAGACTGTCTCTTGAATCATTTCTAGAGCCATTGGGCACTCCTTGAACGCATGCAGCCGCACTCTTCCTCCGCCCTCCAGCTCACTGAGCCTGGCGGGAATAACTAAGGTGGGTGGTTGTACCATGATAGGATGTACACCACCTCATGCTGCTCTCCTAACTCTGCCTCCATGTCTGCCGCTTCACAGACTCATATCTATTTAAAGCTTCCTCTTTTTGATACATTTAACATGCCCAAGTCTCTAAGACTGGCACCGGTTTCCTGTTTTTTACGGCACTGTGTAGTCTTCATCCACTCCTGGATGAACTGCACCTCCTCTAGTCTCACAAGAGCTGCTATTATTTCTTCATTGCCGATAAGAGAAATCTCGTCTCATCCCCTGGATGAACCACATTCGTTGCCTAATAAAGTCAATCCTGACATAAATGATGCATTCATGCCATGGATGACGTCGTAAGGCCTCGACGTAACTACCAAGAGATCCAACTGTCACTCCCTCTTCCAAGGGTCGAGTCACACTGTCGGCATCAATGTGAGGTCACCGGGTCTCCTCCAGTAGAAGTCTCGAAAGTGAGGGTCAAGTCAATAGTTTAACCGGGACCACTCAGTATCAACCAAACAAAAAGGACAGGAAAGAAAAAATCACAAGATAAGTGTCTTTTTATTATTACAGCTCATAATACAAAGACACGAACAAAAAAGCAACATGGAACTAGAAGTACAAAGGATGTATCCACTAGTTCTTCTCCTGTCCACCTGCTCCCGGAGCTCTACTGCCTTGTCCACTGCTTGGCTGTTGCTCAAGCACCCGCCGCTGCTTCTGTCTCAGTGGCTCCTCCAACACCCACTGATCAACCATGCGGGGGGTCCTACAATCACGTGCCAGGTGACCCTTCCTGCCGCAGGAGAAACACTCTCCGTTTCGGGAACGTCTGGCTCTGACCCCACCCTGGGTGCCCCGCACCACTGATCCTAAAACCCGAGATCATCCAACTCCTGTTCTGGTCCTCCTGGACCTCTGCATCATCTGTCTACTGCCCACAGATGACTCGGAAACTGATCGAAAACCTTGCGGCAAAGGCAGAAGCTCCAGTACACGCTCGGGGTGTAGAGATACTGGCACAAACTCCACCCTGAAGAAGGTCTCGAAGTCTTCCCATGTGAAGGCCATCCCATCGTATAACTGGAACAAGTGGCTCCACCACCTGCTTGTTGCTGCCTAAAGAAGGCTGGCAGCAAAGATCACCATGAAGTCTGTCGGCGTCCCCACTAGCCTGAAGACTCCCACCACAGCCTCCAGCCAATCCTCAGCCTCCTGCGGGTCCGTATCTCCCCGGAACCTGGGTGGCCTCTGGGGATGGAACTCAGGAAGCGCACTCAAGTGGCGTGCATCACCTACTGCTGGGGCTCGTGGCATCGGTGGCCCAACATATGGTAGTATCGCGGGTGCCTCCACTGGTTCCTCAACTGCAAGAGGGCCCTGTACTGAAGCCTCGTTGCTCGATAGGCTGTCAGTACACACACCCCTCTAGGCTCTAGCTGGTTATTCGTGAAAAGGCATCCTGAATGAAACAACGTAACACGGTCAAACATTTATACCTGGTGAGTTGACCTGGTTGAGCTGTTTTAAGGGAAAACCTTTGAAAACACACACGCAATCAGTGTTTTCGTGCACAATGTCGGGAATCAGTCATCAGGGTCCTGGTGTATGGATTCGTCGGCTGCCCGCACCAACACTGGACTCCCTGAACTAAAAACCACACTCGGTACTCTTAACACTATTGCTTCACAGAAAGAAACATCAGAGTTATAAGTTCTACGGTAGAACCGAACTCCTCTGATACCAATTTGTCACGACCCGTACTCAGGGCCCGTGCCGTGACTACCCCAAGCTCGCCTTCCATAGGCCAGGGGCTGGCGACTAGCACCAAAGGTGTAAAATCCCGATAACTGGGAAGGCATTGCCTTTATAAAAGAAAACAAGCACCATAGAGTACAAGCGGAAAGAAAACACTAAGTACAAAAGAAAATCTGAAAAGTAAATGGGCTAGAGTACAAACCCAAAATAATGTATGACTACAACTGAACAAGGTACAACAGAAAAAAGACAAACAGCTGGAAGAAGGAAGCAGCACCTGGGTCGTCCTCCTCGGATCCTACCTGAAGGGTAGGTACAGATATCGCAGCTCCTGGTCATCCACCAAGGATCCTACCTGTAGGGTAGGTAGATATAGCCTCCTCCACGCTCTCGTCCGTCAACCTCCTCTGTGAGACATCACATCGTGTAGTCCACCTCGGGGTACTGGCTCATTGTGTAGTCCACCTCTGGGTACCATCCAGTCCTCGAACACTCAGCCTCCGTTAGCACTGCCCGTCGTCTGCAACCAACACAACGAGGTGCGGGCATAGCCCGTGAAGGGGTGAGTATAACGATACCCAGTAGGGACCCCGAGACCCTCTAGGTCTCACTAAAACCAACAAGGATAACCACAAAGAAGATCTCAAAAGATAACCTCTACTTAGATATATTCCCATACATATACCTAAGTTATCAAGTAACCCATCTCAATCATGAGGAAACACAAGGATTGTGAAATCAACGGATAACCACTACCCAGGTATATTCCCATACATATACCTAAGTTATCAAGTGACCCATCTCAATCATGAGGTAAACTAAAAGTTCAAAAGTCTCAGCTCAAACCAGGATTTTAATTATCGAAACCGTAACTGATGAAGAGCTCCGTCTCTAGAGTGTACAGTGGCTCTGTCACGACTCCGAGGTACTGCTCACTAACCTAAGACTACTGAGGTACACCTCCTGTCGAGTATCGCGGGCCTGCCACCTCACACAGTAGTGCTTCCCGCTAGGGTCTGCCACCCAAACACAATAGTGCTCCCCACTAATAGCCTACAGAGGTACTCCTCCTGTCGAGTACCGCGGGTCTGCCACCTCACATAGTAGTGCTCCTCCGCTGTGGGTCTTCCACCTCACAAAGTAGTGCACCCCACTGGGCTACGTAAGTCACTCCGAATCGAATCGGACAAGCAGTCTTCAGGTCTCTACCGGCTACACGGTCTCCGTACTCCGCACGCTCGTCGCTTGGAGGGTCCGCTCCACGAGCTACAGGTTGATACTCCAAGTATATCAAAGTCCCACGAAGAAGTATCTCAAAGGACCGCCTCACCATAGGGGTCTCAACGCAATAGACGGCGCGTCAATCAGACGCCCGGTCTGTGAGTTACTAGCCTTTTCGTCCTAGGGGCCCGGTTGGTATCGTGTACGAACCAATTCCGGCCGTATCACAATTGTACCCTGAACTCTCATAGGGTATACTCATAGGGAACGTTTCTCAACGTGAACAACAATGCCACTGACGGTTCGTCAAACAGACGTCCTTTCTGAAAGATATCAGCTTTTCCGTTCCAAGGTACCAGTTGGATTTCGGGTGCGATCAAAACCGGCCACTAACCAACTGCATCCATAACTCGGTCGAATTATTCCAAAAGTTCCGTCCCATCAAGAGGAATTAAATGAAATAGACGGCGCGTCAATCAGACGCCCGGTCTGAGAGTTATTGGCTTTTTCGTCTCACACCCACCGTGGGAAACTTCCCATGAGGTCACCTATCTTGATCACTACTCTATGCCAAGCACGCTTAAATATGGAGTTTTAACCACGTAGGCTCCCGAAAAGGAAGGTGCACCTTGAGTATAGTATACTGACACGACCGTCTCGATCCAAGGATCGCGTTGCCGCTGACGGCGAGTCGTTTGGAAGCCCATAGCCCAAGATACGGGCATTTGACTGAATGTGGTCCGAAACTGGGGGGTTTGGACCCGGGCCGACCCGGGCCGACCTCCCCCCCTGGGTCGGCCGAACCGGGTCGCCCCGCCTCGGGCGGTGACCTGGCCCGACCACCCGGCCTGGCTCGGAAAACCCGGCCTGGCTCCGAAAACCCGGCCCTGCTCGGAAAACCCGGCCCGGCTAGGAAAACCCGGCCCGGCGGCGCGAGCCGGTGCTGCGGCACGGTCCGGCGTGGCGGCGCGGTCCGGCGTGGCAGCGCGGTCCGGCACGGTGGCGCAGCCTGGGTGCCGTTCGGGTGCCGCGCACATGGGGCAAAGCTCCCCCCCTTTGAGAACAGCGGCCCCTTAATTGGGGCCGCTTTTGAGACCCAGACGTGGGAAATTAATTCCCCCGGTCTCCAATGTCCGGTCGGCCCGGTGCCGGCCGCCGGTCATTTTGCTCTGCCACGGCCCAGAACCTGCCGCGGCCTATGCCGTCCGGCGCGATGCGACGACATCGTTTCCCTCCGCCGCGGCCCCGCTCCGGCTGCGGCGCCTTTGAATTTCTTCGACGCGACACGACAGCATTGCGTTCTTTGATTTCATTCCACGGCGCGGCGCGACGGCGCCGCACAATAATTATCATGTGATTCCCGCGTGGTGCGACAGCACCACTTCATCCCGTTCCATCCGCAAGGAAACAATTATGAACATAGGAGGGGGGTTTGTCCGTGTTGGTGCGGTTCGGGCCCCCCTCTCGTTAGACAATCACATTTAATCCTTTATCCTCAAAGTTCGACATTTTTGAATCAAGAATGGAAAATAAATAAATAAAATATCAACAATCCCCTACCTCGGATTCAAGTGCGGAGCACGCCAATCAAGCCGCGGAAGACTAGCGTCGCGGAGGTCGGGCGTCACGGAAATCGAACGTCATTTCAGTTGACGTCAAGGTGTTTCCGAAGAGGTACGTCGCAGGAGAAGCTTCATAAGCTGACAGAGATAGTCCGGGGAGGAAAAAACGTCTCCTTTCGTTGACACGGGAAGAAGATCGAAGAAGCGGCGTCGTTTATCTTCAGAAACACACCGGCTACGAAGAAGAGAAGTGGAATTCTTCGTCGGAGCTTAAGTGTTCTTCGTCTTCATCGTCAAGGTTGAAGAAGATGGAGAGAGCTTCTCAAAATCTCTCAAGGTGGCAAAGGAGACCAACCCAAAATAAAATAATCTTAAGCCTTATTTTAATTACACAAGTAAACATTTGAATTTCAAAAGATAAGAAACGAACCATTAATTCGTAGAATTAATTCAACGAAAGAAACAGCTCATTTAATTTACGATATAAACCGCCCAATTAAATGGTCCATTAAGAATTTATGAAAACGCATCAGTTGACTTTCATAATGACGGGTTTTCGCGGGTGCGTTAATTAGCGGAAAGAAACGACGGGGCTTGTGCGGGCCCCACCTCACAAATATCCTACCAAGAGGGTAGGATATTTCTGGATAGTACCCTATCCGGTTCAACTCAGTTTAAGCCGCTTTTAAGTGGCTTCAAGTGGCCTCCAAGTGGCTTAAGTGAAATAAAATAAAGTTGTCGAAAAAATTATTTTATTTCTTAACCTTAAGCCCGAAAAATATAAAAACCACACCCGAGAAAACGCAACTCCGGAAGAGGCGTTTCTATGCAAATACTGGCGCTGTGATTTCATTGGTGCCCTCAGAATTCGATTCCGGGCACCGGTTCAAAAGTTAGAAAAACCCGCTCATCCGTTCACTGAACGTACCCGAGAAAAAGTTCAGAAATTGATTCCGGGCACACCGGGTCTCGGAATCAGGGGCCATTAAAAACTGCGTTCTTGTAAATTTCCAAAGAAAATTAAGGGAAAAAATTTCCTTGAAATTTACAGGTCTTTACAGAATTTTCAATTAATATTTACATGGATAGTCATAATGATAGATTTAATGAATATATATATATGTATATATAATATACACTATTATAATTATTCTTAAAAGGTTAATATTTTTATCTTTCATTCGGTCCATATTTCAAAAAGAATATACAATGTTCATGTGTACGTATGGCCTACCATCCTGATGAACAATGGAATTCATTTTTCATTAATTAATATTCATGGAATAAAATATATATAAATTTAATATATATTATTTTTATATCTGGATTTTTATTCTATATATGATATAACAATGACTAGTATATATGGACCAGAACTACTAAACCAAAATTATCATGTAAACTGAAACCATTAACTCACGAAAATGATAATTATAATAAATAATTATTAAAAATAGGGGATTAAATGTTTAGATTTGAAAATATATTAGATTAATTTTTTTAAATTATTCATTTATAGAAGTATAATAAATTAAAAAATTTAATAAAAGAGTTTTTTTTATTTTGAATAAATTCAAACATGAGGTAAGAGATTTATGTTATAATTTCATCATTTATCATAATTTTTTTGTTTAAGTTATCTATGGTGAATTTTCATTCAATATATCTATTGAATACCATTTATTTTATTCTTATATGTTTTCTTTCGGTATATTACATGATTTCCTATAATTTTCTTATATTAATGAACTCAATGTATCAAAACAATTATTTATATAAAAGAGACATTATTTCTCTTTATGGAAATGAACCTTTTTTATATGCATTTTTTTCAAAATATATTTTCTATAATATTTTTTATATACATTTATGGGTATTTAATGTACATTTTAGCCATGAATTAAATTTTAAAATAAAATTTTAAAAGAATATTCATTTCAATTTCTAAATGAGGTATTTATGAATTTTTCCCAAAAATTATAAAGGTAGACATTTTGTAACATTCGTTGTATGAATGAAATTTCTTGAAAGCATGAACATTCCATGATTTGAATCTTCCATAACATGTTTAAAAGTTTTTTTCAAAGAAAATGTTTTGTAATTTTTTGTAAATATGTTACTTCAATGTAAAAATGATATTTTTCTAAAAAATTTAATATTGATATTTTAAATGGAATTTCATAAAAAATGACATACTTTAAGGGTATTTATGATTTAGTGGGGATATATATCAATGATACTATCCTTATTGTTTAATTTAATGGGTTTTGAGGGTGACTATGACATCTTTATGAAACTCATTTATTTTACATGGTATAGGTTTTGTCAAAATGTAGAAATATTTATGAAACCCATTTCATTTTCAAGGGTTACGATATATGATAAAAGATTTGTCATTTTCTGAAAATGTATTAATGGAATATTATTTTGTAACTATTTTTCTTCTAAGGATAGGGTAACAAATGATCTCCCATGTGATAAAAATTAATATAATGGGAAGTATTCCAAATTCAATAAGGGACTCCATCCATTATGGTAGTTTGTGGTGTGAAACATTACTGTTAATACAATAGTGGGGATATAAGAGAATTCACGATTATCGTCTTTGAGTTAATACATGACCAAAATAATGATTTTTTATTATTATATTTATACAAAAAACATTTTCCATATTAAAATGATATACTCACATGGATTATGTTCTTTGATTCTATAATGATACATTCCTTATGAGCAACCAATATTTATTCCATGAATCAGAATTTTGAACTACGATATGTAGGGTATGGTCTCAAAATATTTATCTCATGTTCCAATAACCTTATTATTATGATATTTATATGTAATCATTAATAACTCCAATTTTTACCTTATAAATAATATGAGCTCACTAATTCTTAGATTTACATTCCCCGGGTTATAAATAATTATCAAAGCTATTATATGTTAATGAAGGGTTCTAGTTTGAAGAACATAGTGAGAGATGATACATATATCATATTATCTATTTATATAATAATTATTTGAAAAACGCAACACCAATATGATTTTTTCATGGATCATATTTCTATGTAATGAATTTTTATCTATTATGATTAAATACATATGTAGGAAATTTTTGGGTCCCTATAGTTTGTATATTAGCATGGTTTATTTACATTTGGAAATAATGAAAAGAAAAAAATTAGAGAGAACCAATAGGATTATACTATGTTTAAGATAGATTTATTTTTTATGTTAATAAAATGAATATTAATTTCTTAGAAAAAAACCTATACGGATATTAAAATTGGATATTGTATTGTCATCAATGAATTTAGGGGTTGGAATAATTAAAATATTTCTTTGATTATATCTCAACCATTATTTTTGTAACACCCCAAACATCCATGGTACGCTTATCCTTGAATAATACAGTAGCGTGTATTGCACGCAACTTCGAGTTCTAACACACACCATAACCAATCAAAGTAGCCGTTATGAATAGTAATACCCACATTTTGAAATTTTATAAATTTTATCTCTCAAAATGGACTACATTTTTTGATTTGGAATATCAAAATTATCGTAGGGTGAAATTTTTGTACTTTTCGGATAACTTTCATATTTTGATGAATAATGAAAATTACTAAATTTTAATTAAAAACAACTTTTTAATATAAATAATTAATTGTGATAAATAATTAATTTGATTGGTTTTAAATTATATTTAGAATATATTTTTACAATTTAACCCAGTTTTGGTCATTGGAAATAGTTTCACATTTCAACCGGATATAAACAACTGTCAATATTTTGATAGTTATTGTTTCTTAAAAACACGCATTTTTTTTTAACAGCGGGAATTAATTTTAAATTAATAAATGAATTACTTATGTTTTGAATTTGGTAAAATAGAAATCATTATTGAATTTTTAATATAAAAATTAGCTTAGGGTAATTTTTTTGTATTTTTCTAAAAAACTTTCAATTTTTGATGAATAGTGAAAAACACTCAGTTACTGTTTAAAACCGGATTTTTATTTAAATAATTATTTATATTATTTAAATTTATTTTAGGTCATAATATATACATACTAAATATATAATTTCAATGTAATTCATTGGATTTAGTTTATAGTAATTTTAGGTATATAAATATTTTATTGAACTTTTCACCACTTTTACCCACCTCCTAGGAGAATTTGTAAATTCACATAAAATGTCATTTTACTGTTCTGTAAGTGGAATTTCAAAAATCTGAGAGACATGGTTAATATCAAGGAGTAAAATGTGGTTCAATAAAATAAAAAATAATATTTGGTGAATAGTCACTTTTAACTTTTATTTAAAATGGTAAAAAAGTAAATAGGGTTATTAAGTGTAAAAATTATATTATTATTACACTAAAACATGTACCAATTCAATTGGATAAGATTAATTCGACCAAAAAATTCCTTAGGAACATAATATGACCTTTTAGGTCCACATGAATTAGTTTAGGACATTTATTATTATTTAATTCAAAGAAGAGTTAAAAGAGTAAAAATCAAAGTTTAATAACTGAAACATTTTTAATATATGGTTATACATAAGATAAATTAGATTATAAATATTAATTAGAAAGATAAAAATATTTCCTACATAATTAAATTTCAATTACAATTTTTAGACATTAAATAATTATATTTATTTATGACACATTGATGATGCAGTAATTACCTTATTAATGAAAGAATCAAATAAATGGTAATATAAATATTAAAATAAATATATTTTCATAGTTTTTATGATATACACGATTTTTCTAGGTGAATATGACATGTTAGGGGTGATTCAATGTCTATTGTTCGAAGTAATCATGTAGTTATGACTTTCAGAAAAACAAAATACCAAATAGTGTCAAAATTGACATAAAAGTGTTTTTAAACAAATATTATATTATTAATTGATATTAAATGCCTAAAAATCTACGGATCGGCCATAGGACTTGTATAATTATATTTGTATCATTAATGGACCACTTTGGGGTCTCATAGAGGTATATAGTATGTTTATTTACTATATAATATAAAAATACTAAGTGACATGTTAAGTGTCAAACTAATTAACCATGTGTTAATACTAAAAGATAAGGTTAATATAATGACACAAACCTGTCTAAAATATAATGGTTGAAATTATTGCTACCCATCCCCGGCATAGGCTTTGAATAATCCTCTTTGGAGCCATTATAAACTGAATATGAATTTATTATAAATTAATACTTTAAGTTTTTCCTAAAGAGCCCCTCCACCCCCTTATAAAAGGACACCAATTATAACCAATTACTCACATCTCTAAAGCATTTTTAATCGTCCAACCACTACCCAATTAAGCTCCCTACATCCCTATACTCCTCCTAGAAGCCTCACATTAGCCAGAAGGCACATCAAGAGTCATTTTTGGTTCAATCCAAAGGGTGTTACCCCAATTAAAGGAAACGATTTATCATAGCTTCTTTTCTTTTATTTCAATTCTCCAACCCCTAAACACATCGAATTATTTTATGTTGTAACAAATACATTATTCAACATAAACTAGTATATTTTTATGATATGTATTCGAACTACACTTTTTCACACCTCCATGTAATGGGTGAAGAACATAATGTTTCTATGGATGACAACAAAATGCCTCACGAAATGATAATTGTTCAATTATCTCCTACCACCTCTCATGGTGGCCATTATGATGGAACTATAATTAAATATGATATTAATGATATTTATTTTATATATAAGCTTCTGAAATTCCATTTTATTCCATACAATTATTCATTTCATGTTTTATATATATACGATAATTTCATTTGAGAAAGTACAGACTACCGCCCCCTCAAAGTGATATGACTCGTTTATACTATACATGGAACATATAAAGGATGGTATTAATTAAATTTGGTAACACATATAAGATATTATATTATATTGGAATAATAATATACCTATTTATTATTTGGTATTGATTCTTTTTAAAATGAAAAATGAAATGGAAGTAGAGTTCATGCGTACGTACGGACTACCGTCCCCACGAACGCGATGAGATTCATTCCTCATCGTATCCATTCAATTATAATTCTAATTTTATGATTAAAAATAATGTTTAAGGACATGATATCATTCTGGATATGTATAAGATACCACCTTTCTATAACAAACACTACTCATGTATCAAAACATATAAAATAAAACGATTAAGTTAACACTTGACACGACGATAATACTAAGATATTATTAACAAAGCAATGTTAAAATTTCATATATGATATCATATTAATGTATATTATTCCATTATAATTTAATAACAATCATTTAACCATTATACATGAGATTACCCTATTCTCAACAATGGAAAAGTACAACGTAAGGGGTTTTCATCTCACTCCTTATTCCAGTGAGATTTATGCCTTATTGCCACCATTACCTTTTTTGTGGTGTATGTACTGCCCATTATTGTATTCTTTGTGTAATAAACTTTAATTTTTATGTATTTACTTATTCATAATATAATACCTCTTTCATGTGGTGTATGTTTCATATCTTACCTAATGGGTAAGGGTTAATTCTTCAATCTCATTAATATCCGAGATTTTTATGTCAAAGTATTCAATGGGACATTTTTATCATCCATGTCCATTTTTCATAAAAATGATTTCAAAATGAGTATTTTAAATATTTGTGAAAGGTACTTGTTATCATGATCAGAATACTAAATGTTTTAAAGATTTATCTTACTAAATCTTTTTAATTAATGTCAATGTTTTCAAAATGTTTTTAACGATTTATTTATATGGATATGAATGTTTTGAAATAATAATTCTTTTAAAAAGTTTCAAAGTGGTATGGGACACTTTGATTCAAAAATATCTTTTAAATTAATTCCTTTATAAATGTGTGACTTTTAAATGACATTACCAAATGTATATTTCTCTCAAAACTTTTTACTCATCATTTTCAACTATGTCAGCATCCTTTACTGTATATTATTTTTTAATGAGGTTGATTTATTATAATAAAATATTCCATATTGTATTGAATGTGTTATGATATGTTTGACTATGGAAGTTCTATTTTTATAACATTCATGGTTTATGGTTAAAGTATTGAAATTTCGTATGCTAGTTCTAATACAAATGTTTATGTTATGATTCGACCATTTCATATGAGGAATGAATTGGACATAGATAGTGTCGGGTGGAGCCCACAATAGCCTCTCAATGCATCGGTAGATCTCATGATACAACTAGACATGGAATTGTCCGAGTCCCTTTCCCAATTTGATATATGGTTTTGGCCGAGGCCTTAGTCATTTTTAGATGTCTTGGCCTAGGCCTTGACAAATTGTTTTAGAATTTATGGCATTATACATACCCTCATTATAAATAAAAATATTGATGGTTCATGTGATCATTCGACTCATAGAATATCCATGTGAATAATTAAATTGAATTATTTCATTTTATTTTTTCTATATTATGCTTAAGTTCATGATTAAAAGCATATTGTTATAGTTAAACATTGCCTTAAATGTTTATGCTTATTTATGAAATTTTCCACTATATAGTAATCCTTACTAAGCCTCTGACCTCACCCCTTTCTATGATTTATTTTTCCCAGGATTCCACGAAGTGTATTGTGATTGATATGCTGGGTTAACCCAAGGGAATAATGGCATTCATAAAGGCTTATTTATGTTGTTTTGTATGTTATAAAGTGTAATGTAACATTTATGTATGTAATCTACATTCCAAGACTGCTAAATCAATCAGTCCATTGGAACTTGATTCCTTGTAATCATGCCAATGTATTAAAATAATGAACCAGCTCTGGGTAAATGGGGTCGGGGAGTTAGAGTTGGTATCAAATGAAGTTTAAAAATAACTTTGGAAACTAGATTTTGATAAACAATGATTAGATCACATCGCCCTAAGATAGACTTTGAGGATATGTATAGAAGAACATCCTAGAATTTTGGTATTTTAGTGATTTTGTGAGTTTTCCATGCAATACATCCATGTCTAGATACGAGCAGGTAGAGGCAGATCTAGCACAGACGTACCTAGGGGTAAAACCCGAAAACACCGCTTTGAGCTAGAATTTAATGGGAACTGTTGCACGATAACAGGCCTTGCATCACTCTTGGATACGAAACTCCCGGGGGATATGCTTATGATAATAATCATTTTCATTATAAACCATTATGAAGGTCTTATGAGTATATATTTAGTAAAAAAACATTTCTAGGATTATGTATTATATCCATAAAGTATTTAATTTATGTTAAGTGTTTTTCAAGTTCGGGATTAGGTATTTATATTCACAAACTAATCAATTTTATGCCATTGTATAGAAATGGTACATAATAAAGGAATGAGATGTCCAGTAATCAACATGAACCAAAGAGTAAGAAGGATCATATCTTTCATGGTCCTAAGATAGAATTTAGAAGGGAAATAATCTCCCATGTATTATCAATATATGAAGAAATAGTATCATGTGTTGATAAGATAAATAAATAATTTTCGGAGTCCTATGGCTTTGAAGGGAAGCCAAAGAAGAAAATGATTGTAGAGAGAAGGAAATATATAGGGAAGAAGGTAATGAAGGATTTTCCCATATGTGATAACTGTGGAAAGAATCATGTTGGAAAATGCTTGAAGGGAATGGGAGTATGATATAAGTGTGGAGAAAAAGGACACCAAGTATGTGACTGCAAGGGTAAGAAAAAGGTTTCAAATGTACAATTCTTCATCTGCAAGGAGTTTGGACAGTACGTGAACCAATGTCCTAGTAATCAGATTGTGCTGCAAATGACTCTATAGGATAATAATCAAGTTATGATACTACCACAGATGATGAGGAATGACCAGTGTTATTATGTTTTTATTTTGTAATTATTTCATTGTAGGGTTGTATCAATGATGTACTGGAAATAAATAAGGATTGTAATGTAGTACTATTTCATTGAGGATTTGAGATTTTATGGTACTAAGAAAAGTGACTCTACAACGAGTTATACTTTTTGAAAATTACATGGTTGAAGGAGCGATAAACCTTAATATGGTCCTAATATTTAAGTACTGATTTTGGTATAAGATATGGATGATTCGGGTAAATTATATTGGATATTCTTGACTTCCTTGAAACTGATTAATGATTTGTATATTCCATCATTATTGGAGTTTACAACATTTTTGAATGGATGAAGTATATCTAGTATTCTATAAGGAATAAGGGAGAATTAATTTAATCAATAATGTTTTATGGTAATTCAAGATGATTCAGTGTTTTAAAAGAATACATGATGAAGGTTTTCACATGCCATTCTGGGGTAAAATGGATCTACATTATGTTTACATTTCATATAAATTTCAGAATAAGATTTTACAGAAGTATTTTGGATAAATATAAATGTTGGAAGGTATTAAGTTTGAATGGTTATTTTTTGATTTTTATAAAAGGACAATATGCAGACCGTGTGACGACCCGTCACGTCGGACAAAGCTATTGTAATCGAACCCACAACCGTAATGCATTTTGGATTTTATCACCTACCACTGGACTACGTGATGTTCCTTGTTGGTATAATGTAGTTTATTTTTTAAAAGGCATGATATGTGAATTATAAATTCATTATATTTGAACCCTATACATTTAGGATAGATAGAGTATTTTTTAGCTGTATTAGGTTTTGAGGTAAAATATGAGTTTGTGGTAAAAATTTATTAATGGATAAAACTTAAATTATAAAGTAAGTATACCTCTTTAAGATCTTATCCAATCTCATAAATAAATTCTTAAACATTAGGAAAAGGAAATTAGAACAAAAATGTTGTCCTAGATGATACCTTAGATAATCACAAATTTATCGCTTTGGGATTATTGGATTTTTCATAGCCACATTCTCTACCACTCTCTATCAGATATTGATGGTTATATTTCTCTTCTATGTCCATATTTTCCTAAATGGAACCCTAGTATGTGTTATTTCCGGTAACCTTCATACATACCAGTATTTATTTTCAATAGAGGCCTCATAAATCCATTTTTCGATGTGGGATTTCAACTAAGATATTTTGAAATGTCAACCCCATGATTCCAATTCCGAGCATAAATTGAAAGAATAAAATAATTGAAGGAGGGGTGGATTTATAACCCTAAGCTTCCACGGTATGCTTCTCTTTGAATTTTATAGTAGCGTGTGTTGTACGCAACTATGAGTTCAAACACACACCACAACATATAAAAGTAGCCGATATGAATAGTAATACCCATGTTTTGAAATTTTATAAATTTTATCTCACAAAATGAAATTCATTTTTGGATTCGGAATATCGAAATTAGCCAAGGGTGAAATTTTTGTACTTTTCAAATAACATTCATATTTTGATAAATAGTGATATTACGAAATTTTCATTAAAACCAACTTTTTAATCAAAATAATTAATAGTGATAAATAATGAATTTGAGTGGTTTTAAATTATATTTATAATATAATTTTACCATTTAAACAAATTTTGGTCATTAGACATAATTTCACATTTAAACCGGATATAAACAAGTGTCAATCTTTTGATAGTTATTGTTTCATAAAACACACATTTTGTTTTAACAGCGGGAATTAATTTT
This sequence comes from Viscum album, assembly GCA_963277665.1. Taxonomy (NCBI): domain Eukaryota; kingdom Viridiplantae; phylum Streptophyta; class Magnoliopsida; order Santalales; family Viscaceae; genus Viscum; species Viscum album. Next base: position 914,208,619 of record OY728148.1, read on the forward strand.
AAATTAATAAATGAAACTTATATGTTTTTAATTTGGTAAAATAGAATTCAATATTTAATTCATAATATCAAAATTAGTTAGGGTAAACTTTTTGTATTTTTCTGAAAACCTTCAATTTTTCATGAATAGTGAAAAACACTAAGTTAATGTTTAAAACCGTATTTTTATTTAAATAATTATTTATATTATTTATATATATTTTAGTTCCAAATACATACATAATACCAATTTAATTTCAATTTAATTCATTGGAGTCAGTTTATAATAATTTATATATATATAAATTTTATTGCTCTTTTTCATCGTCTTTTACCCACCTCCTAGGAGAATTTGTAAATTCACATAAAACATAATTTTACCGCTTCTGTGGGTGGAATTTCGAAAATCCAAGAGACATGGTTAATATCCAGGAGTAAAATGTTGTTCAATAAGATAAAAATAATATTTGGTGAATAGTAACTTTTTACTTTTTTTTACCACGGTAAAAAAGTAAATAGGGTAATTAATGGTAAAAATGATATTATTATTACCCTAACAAAAGTCCTAATTCTATTGGATAAAATTAATTCGACCAAAAAAAGTCTTACGAATAATATATGACCCTTTAGGTCCACTTGGATTAGATTAGGACATTTATTATTATTTAATTCAAAGAAGAGTTAAAAGAGTTAAAATCAATGATTTATAAATAAAACATTTTTTATATAGGATTATACATAAGATAAATTCGATTATAAATATTCATTAGAAAGATAAAATGATTTCATACATAATTATATTTTAATTATAATTTTTAGACATTAAATAATAAATTTCAGTTATGACACAATGATAATGCAGTAATTACCTTATTAATGAAAGAATAAAATAAATGGTAATATAAATATTAAAATAAATATAATATAAATGTTTTTATGACATCCACGAATTTTATAGGTGACTATGACATGTTATGTATGATTAAATGTATGTTTTTCGAAGTTATCAAGTTGTGACAACTTTCACAAAAACAAAATACCAAGTAGTGTCAAAAATTTACATAAAAGAGTTTTTAAAACAAATATTATATTTTTAATTGATATTAAATTACTAAAAATCAATTGTTCCACCAAAATAATTGTATAATTATAGGTTTTTAATTATTATACCACTTTGGGGTCTCTTTTTGGTATATTGTATGTTTATTAACTATATAATATAAAAATACAAAGTGACATGGTATTTGTCAAACTAATTAACCAATAGTTAAAACTAAAAGATAAGGCTAATATAATGACCCCAACCTATCTAAAATATATTGGTTGAAAGGATTTGGACCCATCCCCACCATAGTCTTTGAATAATCCATTTTAGAGCCATAATATACCGAATATTAATTTATTATAAATTAATACTTTATGTTTTTTCTAAAGAGCCCCACCTCCCCATTATAGAAGGACACAACTTATAACAAATTACTCAAACCTATCAAGCCTTATGTATCATCCAAAATCTGCCAAATTATACTCCTAACATCCCTATCCTCATCCTAGAGGACTCACCTTAGGCAGAAGGCACTTCAAGAGTCTATTTAGGTTCAAACCAATGGGAGTTACCCAAATTAAAGGTAACAATTTCTCTTAGCTTCTTTTCTTTTATTTTACTTCTCCAATCCCTAAACGCTTGTCATTAATTTATTTTATAACAAAACCAGTATACTATATATAGTAGGATATTTTTATGTGATTTATTCGAACTACACTTACACACACCTCCATCAAATGGATGAAAAACACGATGTTTCTATGGATGGAAACCAAACGCCTCACGATACGATGATTGTTCTACTATCTCCTACCACTTTTCATAGTGGCCATTATGATGGAACTATAATTAAATATGATACTAATGATATTTATTTTATATATAAGCTTATGTAATTCTATATTATGTCAAACCATTATTTGTTTCATGTTGTATATAAATACGATAATTTGATTTGAGGAAGTGCGGACTACCGCCCCTTCAAAGTGATATGACTCGTTTATACCATACATGGAACATAAAAAGGATGGTATTAATATATATAAGTAACACATATAAGATATTATATTATACCGTAATAATAATATATCTATTTATTATTTAGTTTTGATTCCTTTTAATGTGAAAAATGAAAGGGAAGTAGCGTTTGTGCGTACGTACGAACTACCGTCTCCACAATTGCGATGAGATTCATTCCTCATCGTATCCATTCAATTATAAATCACATTTTATGATTAAAAATAAAGTTTAAGGAATTTATATCATTCTGTATATGTATAAGATACAACCTATCAAATAAACATTACTCATGTAACAATACAAATAAAATAAAATGCGTAAGTTAACACCCGAAACGGCGATAATAATAAGATATTATTATCAATGAAATGTGAAAATATAATATATGATATCATATTAATATATATTATTCTTGTTTAATTTAATAAAAATCATTTAACCATTATATTGGAGATTACCCTACCCTTGACAATGAAAAAGTACAAGGTAAGGGGTTTTCATCTCACTGCTTATTTTAGTGGATTTATGCCTTATTGCCACCATTACCTTTTGTGTGGTGTATGTGTTGCCCATAATTGTATTATTTGTGTCATAAACATTAATTTATGTGTATTTACTTATTCATAATATGATACCTCATTCATTTGGTGTATGTTTCATATGTTACCAAATTGGTAAGGGTTAATTACTCGATCTCATTATTATCTGAGATTGTTTATTTGAAAGTATTTACTGGGATATTTTTATCATACATGTCGATTTTTCATAAAAATGATTTCAAAATGTGTATTTAATATATTTGTGAAAGGTACACGTTATCAATATCAGAATATTAAATGATTCAAATATTTATCATTCTAAATCTTTTTAATTAATGGCCATGTTTTCAAAATGATTTTAAGGATTTCTTTATATAGACATGAATGTTTTGAAATAATTATTATTTTCAAATGTTTTTAATTGGTATGGGACACTTTCATTCAAAAATATATTTTAAATTACTTCCTATATAAATGTGAGACTTTTAAATGATTTTACAAATAGTATATTTCTCTCAAAAAAATTTACTCATTATTTTCAACTATGTCAGCATCATTTACTGGATATTATTTTTTATTGATGTTGATTTATTATAAAACAATATTGAATATTGTATTTAATGAGTTATGATATGTTTGACTGTGTAAGTTCTATTTTTATACCATTCATGGTTTATGGTTAATGTATTGACATTTCATATGCTAGTTCTAATATGAATGTTTATGTTATATTTCAACCATTTCATATGAGGAATGTGTTGGACATAGTATGTGACTGGTGGAGCCCGCTATAGCTCCTTGATGAATCGGTAGGTCTCATGAGACAAATAGACGTGGAACTAGCCGAGGCCCTTTTCCAATTTGTTATATGGTTTTGCCCGAGGCATTAATCATTTTTAGACGTCTTGGGCGAGCCCATTAAAAAATGTTTTAGGATGACTGGCATTATACATTCCCTCATTATGAATATTTTATTGATGGTACATGTGCTCATTCAACTAGTATAACATCCACCTTAATAAATAAATGGAATTATTTCATTTTATTTTTCCCATATTATGCTATTGTTCAAGTATAAAAGGTTTTTGTTTTAGTTATACATTGCCTTAAATGTTTATGCTTATTTATGAAAGTATCTGCTATATTGTAATCCTTACTCAGCATCTGAGCTCACCCCTTTCTATGTTTTATATTTCCCAGGATTCCACGAAGTGTATTGTGATTGATATGCAGAGTTAAGCCAAGGGAATAATGGCATTCATAAAGGATTATTTATGTTGTTTTGTATGTTATAAAGTGTAATGTAACATTGAAGTATGTAATATATATTCCAAGGCTGCTAAATCGATCGGTCCTCCGGGACTTGATTCCTTGTAATCATGCCTCTGTATTAAAATAATGCACCAGCTCTGGGTAACTGGGGTCAAGGAGTTATAGTTGTTATCAGATTACGTTTAGAAATAACCTTGGAAACTATATTTAGATGATCACTGATTAGAGAACATCACCATAAGATAGAAATTGAGGATTAGTAAAGAAGAACATCCTAGAATTTTGTTATTGTAGGGATTTTGAGAGTTTTCCCCGCAATACATCCCTGTCTGGATATGAGCAAGTAGAGGTGGCTATGGCATAAATGTACCAAGGGGTAAGACCCGAAAACACCGCTTCGAGATCGACTCGAACAGGAACATGTACATGACAACAGGCCTTGCTGCACTCTTGGTGACGACACTCCTAGGGGATATGCTTAGGATAATTCTCATTTTCATTACAAACCATTATGAAGGGCTTATGAGAATATATTTACTCAAAAAAATCATTTTTATGATTATGGATTATATCAATAAAATATTTAATTTATGTTAATTTTTTTACAAGTTCGGGATTATGTATTGTTATTCATAAAGTAATCTAGTGTATACCATTGTATAGAAATGGAGCATAGTAGAAGGTATGAGAACTCTAGAAATATACATGATCCAAAGAGTAAGTAGGATCATATCGTTCATGGACCTAAGACAGAATTTAGAATGGGAATAGTCTCCCATGTATTATCATCATATGAAGAAATAGTATCATGTGTTGATAAGATATGTAAATAATTCTTGGTGTACTATGGATTTTAAGGGAAGCCAGAGAAGAAAAGGAGGGTATGGAGAAGGAAAGATAAAGGGAAGAAGTTAATGAAGGATTTTTCAATATGTGAAAACTGTGGAATGAGTCATCTTGGAAAATGCTTGAAGGGAATGGGAGTATGATATAAGTGTGGAGAAAAAGGACACAAAGTATGTGACTAAAAGGCTAAGAAAAAGGTTTCAAATATACAATGATTCATCTAAAAGGAGTTTGGAAACTACGCGAACCAATGTCCCAGTCATCAGACAATGTCGCAAATGACACTATTGGATAACAATCATGTTATGATACTACCACAGATGAAGATGAATGATTAGTGTTATTATGTTTTTATTTTGTAATTATTTCATTGAAGTGTTGTATCAATGATGTAATGGAAATAAATAATGATTGTACTGTAGTACTATTTCATTGAGGATTTGTGATTTTATGGTACTAAGAAAAGAGACTCTACAGCGAGTTAAACATTTTTGAAATTACATGGTTGAACGAAAGATAAACTTTAACATGTTCCTAATATTGAGGTACTGGTTTTGGAATATGATATGGTTGATTCGGGTAAATTATATTGGATAATCTTGACTTCCATGAAACTGATTGAAGATTTGTATATTCCATCGTTGTTGGAGTTTACAATATTTTTGTATGGATGAGGAATATCGAGTATTCTATAAGGAATAAGGGATAATGAATGTAAACACTAATGTTTATGGTAATTCAGTATTTTTCAGTGATTTAAAAGAATACATAATGTAGGTATTCACATACTAAAGGTTATAAGGGATTATGTTTGAAATGTTATTTTTGGATTTTTATAAAAGGACAACACGCAGACCGTGTGACGACTCGTCGCGTCAGACAAAGATGTGGGAATAGAACCCACAACCATAATGCAATTTGGATTTATTGCCTACCATTGTACAATGTGAATTTCCTGGATGATATAATGTAGTTTTTTTAAAATGTTATGATATGTAGATAATAAATTCATTATATTTAGAAACCTATATAATTATGAAAAATAGAGTATTTTTTAGATGTATTATGTTTTGGGGTGAAATATGAGTTTGTGGTAGAAATTTATTAATGGATAAAACACTAATTACAATTAAGTATATCACTTTATGATCATATCCAATCTCAAAAATAAATTCTTCAACATTAAGAAAAGTAAATTAGAACAAAAATGTTGTCCTAGATGGTACCTTAGATCATCACAAATTTATAGCTTTGGGATTATTGGCATTTTCATAGCCATGTATTCTACCACTCCCCATCAGATATTTATGGTTAGATTTCTCTTCCATATCCATATTTTCCTACATGGAACCCTAGTATTTTTATTTTCGGTAACCTTTATATTTACCACTATTTATTTTCAATAGAGGCCTCTTTAATCCATTTTTCGATGTGGGATTACAACTACGATATTTTGAAATGTTAACCCCATGATTCCAATACCAAGCATAAATTAGAGGAATAAATTTATTGAAGGAGGGGAGAATGTAACACCCCAAGCATCCATGGTACGCTTCTCTTTGAATAATATAGTATCGTGTGTTGTATGCAACATTGAGTTTTAAAAAACACCACAACCAATCAAAGTAGCCGTTATGAATAGTAATACCCAATTTTTGAAATTATCCAAGGGTCAAATTTGGGTACTTTTCGGATAACATTCATATTTTGATGAATTGGGAAAATTACTAAATTTAAATTAAAAACGACTTTTTAATAGAAATAATTAATAGTGATAAATAATTAATTTGAGTGGTTTTAAATTATATTTAGAATATATTTTTACCATTTAACCCAATTTTGGTATTGGACATAATTTCACATTTAAACCGGACATAAACAAGTGTCAATTTTTTGATAGTTATTGTGTCTTAATAACACGCATTTTGTTTTAACAGTGGGAATTAAGAATAAATTACTAAATGAAACTTCAATTTTTTTAATTTGGTAAAATATAATTCATTATTTAATTCATAATATCAAAATTAGATTACGGAAATTTTTTTTATTTTTCTGAATATTTTCAATCTTTGATGAATAGTGAAAAACACTAAGTTATTGTTTTAAACCAGATTTTTATTTAAATAATTATTTATGTTATTTAAATTTATTTTTGGTCAAAATAGATACATAATACCTCTATAATTTCAATTTAATTCATTGAATTCAATTTGTAATAATTTTATATATATAAAAATTTTATTGAATTTTTTCACCGTCTTTTACCCACCTCCAAAGAAATTTGTAAATTCACATAAAAATTAATTTTACTGCTTCTGTATGTGGGATTTAGAAAATCTGAGAGACATGGTTAATATAATGGAGTAAAATTTTGCTCAATAAGGTGAAAATAATTTTTTGTGAATAGTAACTTTTTACTTTTATTTACCACAGTAAAATTAAATAGGGTAATTAAGGGTAAAAATGATATTATTATTACCCTAAAACATGTCCTAATTCTATTGGACAATTATAATTCAACGAAATACAAAATTAGGAACAAAATATAACCCTTTAGGTCCACTTGGATTAGATTAGAAAATTTAATATTTTTTAATTCAAAGAAGAGTTAAAAAAGTTAAAATGATTTTTTTATAACTATAACATTTTTACTATAGGGTTATACATAAGATAAATTTGATAATAATTATTAATTAGAAATATAAAAGGATTTCCAACATAATGGTATTTTAGTTATAATTTTCAGACATTAAATAATTAAATTTATTTATGATGCAATGATGATGCATTGATTACCTTATTAATGAATGAATCTAATAAATGGTAATATAAATAATAAAATAAATATAATTTCAATGTTTTTATGACGTCCACCAATTTTATATGTGAATATGACATGTTAGGGATGATTCAATGTATCTTATTAGAAGTAATAAAGTGGTAATGACTTTCACAAAAACCAAATACAAAATAGTGTCAAAATTGACATAAATGAGTTTTTAGAACAAATATTATATTATTAATTGATATTAAATTCATAAAAACCTAAGGATCAGCCAATGGACTTTGATTACGATATGTGATTCATTTATGGACCACTTGGGGGTCTCTTAGAAGTATATATTTTGTTTATTAACTATATAATATAAAAATACAATGTGACAATGTATGTGTCAAACTAATTAACCAAGAGTTAAAACTAAATGATAAGGTTAATATAATGACCCAAACCTATCTAATATCTATTGGATGAAAGGATTTCGAGTCATCTCGACATTAGGATTCGATTTATCCACTTTGGAACCATTATAATCCTAATATGAATTTATTATAAATTAATACTTTATGTTTTTCTTAAAGATCCCCTCCTCACCCTTATAAAAGGACATCACTTATAACCAATTCCTCACACCTCACAAGACTTTTGGATCTTCCAACAACTACCCAATTAAGCCCCCTACATCCCAATCCTCCTCCTAGAAGCCTAACCATAGGCATAAGTCACTTCAAGTGTCCTTTTTTTTTCTATCCAATGTGAGTTACCCCAATTAAAGGTAACGATTTATCTTAGCTTCTTTTCTTTTATTTTACATATCCAACGCCAAAATCTTCTCATTATTTTCTTTTGTAACAAAAACAGTATCCAAAATATACTAGGATATTGTTATGAGATGTATTCTCACTTCACATACACACACCTCCATCTAATGGGTTAAGAACATAATGTTTCTGTGGATGGAAACCAAATGCCTCATGAAACAATGATTGTTCAATTATCTCCTAACACCTCTCATGGTGGCCATTATGATGGAACTGTAATTAAATATCATATTAATGATATTTAATTTATATATAAGCTTCTGTAATTCCATTTTATGTCATACCATTATTCTTTTCATGTTGTATATATATACGATAATTTCATTTGAGGAAGTGCAGACTACCGCCCCCTCAAAGTGATGTGACTTGTTTATACCATACATGGAACATATAAAGGATGGTATTAATGAACATATGCAACACATATAAGATATTATATTATACTGGAATAATAATATACCTATTTATTATTTGGTTTTGATTCCTTTAAAAATGAAAAATGAAATGGAATTCGCGTTCAAGCGTACGTACGGACCGTCGTCTCCATGAACACGGTGAGATTCATTCCTCATCGTATCAATTCAAGACTAATTCTAATTTTTTTGATTAAAAATATTTTTTAAGGGATTCATATCATTCTGGATATGTATAGGATAAAACCTATCCATAAAAAACATGGCTCATGTAACAAAACATATAAAATAAAATGAGTAAGTTAACACCCTTAAGGATGATAATATTAAGATATTATTAACAAATAAATGTTAAAAGATCATATATGGTATCAAATTAATGTATATTATTCTTGAATAATTTAATAAAAATAATTTCACCATTATAAAAGAGATTACCGTACCCTCGAGAAAGGAAATGAACAAGGTTAGGGGTTTTCATCTCACCCCTTATTCCAGTGAGATTTATGCCTTATTTCCACCATTACCTTTTGTGTGGAGTATATTCTTCCCTCAATTGTATTATTTGTGTAATAATCTTTAATTAATGTGTATTTACATATTCATAGTATGATACCTCTTTCATGTGATGTATTTTTCATATGTTAGCAAATTTTTAAGGGTTAATACACCAATCTCATTATTATCCGAGATTGTTTATGTGAAAGTATCTACTGGGACATTTTTATCATCCATGTCCATTTTTCATAAAAATCATTTCAAAATGAGTATATTAAAGATTTATGAAAGGTACTCGTTATCAAGATCTAAATTTTAAATGTTTTAATGATTTATCTTTCTAGATATTTTTAATTAATGCCCATGTTTTCAAAATGATTTTAAGGACTAATTTATATGGACATGAATGTTTTCAAATAATAATTCTTTTCAAAAGTTTCAAAGTTGAATGGGAAACTTTGATTCAAAAAAATCTTTTAAATTACTTATTTATAAATTTGTGACTTTTAAATGATTTTACAAAAAGTATATTTCTCTCAAAAAGTTTTACTCATCATTTTCATCTATGTCAGCATCCTTTTCTGGATATTATTTTTTATTGAGGTTGATTTATTATAATACAATATTCCATATTGTATTGAATGAATTATGATATGTTTGAATGTGGATGTTCTATTTTTATACCATTAATGGTTTATGGTAATTGTATTGAAATTTTGTATGCTAGTTTTAATACAAATGTTTATGTTATGTTTCATCCTTTTCATATGAGGAATGTATTAGACATCGTAAGTGACTGGTGGATCCCGCTATAGCTAATCGATGAATCGGTAGGTCTCAAGAGACAACTAGTCGTTGAATTGTTTGTGTCCCTTTTCCAATTTGATATATGGTTTATTAGAGTCCTTAATTATTTTTAGATGTATTGGATGAGGCCTTGACAAATTTTTTTAGAATTTCTGGCATTATACATTCCCTCATTATGAAAATAATATTGATGGTTCATGTGGTCATTAGACTAGTAGAATATCCATGTGAATAATGAAATGGCATTATTTGATTTTATTTTTGCCATATTATGCTGAAGTTCAATTTTAAAAGGCTTTTGTTTTAGTTATACATTCGCTTAAATGTTTATTCTTATTTATGAATGTTTATGCTATATTGTTATCCTTAATGATAATCTGAGATCACCCCTTTCTATGTTTTATTATTCCCAGGATTCAATGAAGTGTATTGTGATTGATAAGCAGGGTTAATCCAAGGGAATAATGGCATTCATAAAGGATTATTTATGTTGTCTTGTATGTTATAAAGTGTAATGTAACATTCATGTATGTAATCTATATTCCAAGACTACTAAATCGATCAGTCCTTTGGGACTTGATTCCTTGTATTCATGCCAATGTATTAAAATAATTCATCGGGTCTGGGTAACTGGGGTCGGGGCGTTACAATTTTAGTGCATGCTGAGTGTCCCCTTACCACGTACCAAGTTTTACACTCCCATGAGAAATTCTTCGTATAACAAACTTATACTCTTCGACCCGTTCTGATGTATATGAATAGATACTTACCATTAGTGACCTTGGTTAATTCTATTATGTAATAGTTTGAAAAGACAGTTTCCTGATTTATACATACTATGAAATATTTTCATGATTAAATGATTTATCTCCCTGATTAATAATGTTTGATTTTCATGATAACCTTTTAGTTTTTATTAATGGAATAAATATAGAACAATAATGTTTAGCTGGTGATAGGAACACTCAAATATTTATGTATTTTATTTGTGTTTTTATATGAATTACCATATATCATGAATGTATCAAGGAATTTTGGTTCATAAAATCAAATATTAGATGTTAAATTAGAGTTGGAAACTACTAATGGTATTTTTGTCACATATCTGATTTTTGATTATTCTTAGATTGATGTTTTTTAGAATATGTCTCGTAAAAATATCTTTATTCTTCTTCTTGTTGAATTTGAAATTATCTTATGCATGAATTTCAATTATTTACATGAATACCACATCAATTGATGAGTAATGGAAGTAACATTTTCTATTCAAAACTAACCTATTATCATCTATCAGAGTGATGATTGATTCAAACATTAAGTGAAAATTATATCTATTGTATTTAATTTCTTCTTATTTGAATGGGTTTGTCTAATATAGTTTGGGAAAATGTAAACATTGATGATATTAATATATCATGTAAATTAATTTATATCTTTATAGAAAAGATTCATTGTCTTACTCTAAATAATGAACTTGAGTGTCATGACCCAAACTACTAGGGCCCACCTATATAAGAGTACGTTGAGTGTGAAACCAAAATTCAACCTCCAAGAGACTAGGGGATAGAAAATGGCACCGAGAATTCAAATCCCTCAAATAGGAGGCCTTATCATATGTACCAATACACACCGACACATCTCCATACACTAGTATTATGATGAAAATATAAACATGTTACAATATAAATTATTGAATAAAAACTAACCCCACACCAATGTACAATAATGGGTTTGAAAAAAGGAATTTGACCAAATAAAATCCCACTAAAATTGAAAATTTTTCCAACATACTAACATATGGAATACTAGTAAGAATCCAACTCCTTGAACTAGATGTGGTCAATCTAGAACAACTCAGATCCTCTTACTCCTAGCCATAATATAAATCCGTCATGGTCCTTCCTTTTGTATAAGACATAACATGTGTGGGAAGATCCCATTAATTTGTGAGTATAACCATATCCACTAGGACACCACATAATCACTAAATAGAACGAATTAGTGACGAAGAAGTATTTATATCAAAAAAATAATAGAATAAAAAAGATAACCTTGTTATACTATAAGTAATACACTATGACTAAATTATAGTTATATTCCTTATCCTCATCATGTGATTCAACTTGATGTTCCTAAATAAAACTTTTCTGAGTGAACTCACAAATTTTATTTCTCTAAACTAATGAAATTTACCCAATAGAAAAAACTCAAGGATTATTTAAATGAATAATCATAATGTAAACTGAGGGATCTACTTTGAGATACTCACTCTATCCAAATACACATAACCAGAAGAATTTATATAAAAATAAAAATAAGGGATCACACGTAGTGTATATGGGGGATAAAAACCCCAAAATATAGTTACCCAATAAAAAGGAGATCACATTCCATCGGTATTAGAAACAAGATATCTTACCCCATCATGGGATGGATTGAATAGGATCAAAAACCATTCCACAATAAGGGATACACAACTTGATGTAGAACTAACTCTTACTTTATAGTTCTCATAACATGGATAAGACAAGATAATTAATTGTTCCCAATCATAGATGAACCATGGGAACAAACCCTCTCTAACACGGTTTAAGGGAAATCATCCAAGCCTACATCACAAATAGTGTAAGAAGAAAATAGGATCTATCATAACATAGAAATAATACTAATGTGACCCATGGGGTACATGCCATGTGTCACTGATTAGTGAACATACCATGTCTTACTGTGTTTTATAATATGTCTTTCTATAGATACATGACATGTCTATTATGTTATATAATGTTTAATGGTCAGTCTAACTCTCGACATGTATCACCCAGCCAATCTTGTGTACATTAATAATTACATGATGTTTTCCTTTCCACAAGGATATGTTGGGTCACATGTATACTTGAGAATTTACATCATATACATGCCAATATGCATTTCTAAGGGCCAAACATTGTGTAGGTCCACCATGTGGTATGTCATATTAAAATTATCCCCTAAATTGTAGATGTTGTTAAGAGGGGGATGCACAATACATGCTCTTACAAACTATATGAAATCTAGATTAGAAGATCATTGAAATTAAAGACCATTTATTTATCTTATCACATATCATCATCATCTATGAATATCTTGGTAATAAAACCATTGTTCATGGATCAAAGATGACTAAACTCTCAATATCATTTTTTTCCATATGTTGTGAAACCATTGATCATAAAAAACCAAAATTTTCAATTTTTAATCATTCGAATAGCCTAGATCAATGATTATCCATCAACCACACTATCACTGGATCCCCAAAATTTTAAGAGGATATATTCTAGACACTAATTCCATGAAATAATCAGTCATCACACCATTATAGATTCCATAAATCCGAAACAAGGATCCACCATGTCCATAACCATCATATAAGATACATAGTCCACAATATTCCCCCATCATGCCTTAAAATCCATTAACCAAACCCGTTAACATGATTTTTTTTTCAAAATAATTAATTAATGAGGATCATACCCTACATATCATCAAATCATACTCTAATAATTATGTTGTTGATAAATATTGAATTACGGTGGTATAAGTTTACAAAAAATTAAAGTGATAATCATACCATTCCCATATTTGTTATGGAAATTGTCATCCAAATCTGATTAATGGGGTGGATTTTGATGTAAACTTATTAAATGATATTAAATGTAAAATTCCAAAATCATTCAAGAGAAAATATCCATCGAAAATCTAATTAAATTAATGAATTAAATTACATAGAAAAAATTTATTCACATTCATATCAATAATAATACATATTCAAATAAACCAAAATATAATGTTACCGACCCCAGATTGTATCATTATACAATGAAACACAATTCCACATTTTTTATTATTTTTTGAAGAACATGAACTATGAAAACAAACTCCATGGTTCGATGGTAATTGATCACTAATTCCATGATCATCCACTAGTTCCCTCACCAAAAACATTCTCCCCATCTATAATATAAATCCTATAGAAATATGTTATTAACCCTTGGGTAGTTTACATAGAGGGGGTTAAAAAGAGGGGCTGTTGGGGTTTTGAAATTAAATGACAATTAAATTCAAAAATTAGTTTAATTCATTTAATCATCCCTGACCTATACTCTATTGCAGAAACCAACTCTGAAATACCTTATGTCATGCCTAGGGAAAAACATTTTACTAGTATTTAATGTATTTCTTGGATTTCCAATATACGAAACTATTCATGTTTTATTAAATTATCTCTAAAAACATTCAATCTTGTGCTATATTATATTTATTATTTTTAATACCCAACATCGAGATTCTATAGGCCTCAAAAACGTGCACTAAATCTTTTCCATACTCTTATTTTTTCTGAAATATTTTAATGTGTCTAATAGAAATTTTTGAGTAGTTATATCCTCACCACATTTAGATACTTTCATCCTAAAAAGAAAAAAAATATTTAGACTATTGATAATATTAATCATATTTTAGGATATCCCACTCCCATGAGACCTCTAGGAGGTTCCCATGAATCCCAAAAATATGCACCAAATGAAAAAACTAATAGATGAAAGGTATTATCTTAATGTTTCTCTAATTTTAATTGGGACCCAAAAAAGGTAATTATATCATCAGTGTCTTGGTCACCCAAATTTAAAACATGAGAAAAGTTATGCACATTTTTCCTCACACATTGAACATGGAAATCAATGTTCACCAGGTCTAATTGGTGAGGTCGGGAGAAGAAATTTACCCTTGGACAACCCATTATAGTATGTTGAAAAGAAGATGTGAACCTCAAATATTGAAAAATAGATTATCCAAATCTCTATAATCCTTGTCATGGTGTAATATATTGGAACACATTATATCCTCATAAAACTATAATGGAATCAACTGTTAGTTTGTATAAGTCTCTAGAAAACATTGGGCAGTCATCATCTGCTCCATGATGATATATACATTCAAATATTTTCCTCACACCAATACTTGGACCACTAAAACTAGTCTCTCATGGATATGAAAAACACGTGGGTGACTTGTAGAGTCTCTATAAAGGCCTCCAGTGGTTCAAAAAATATGGTGGAATTATAACTATTTTTATAAATACACTCCACCAAGGATAGATGATCCACTATATTGTGGAAAACAATTTACAAGAAATCTTGAATTTTGTTCTTGGGATCCTAAATAGGCTAATCTATCTTACCATCAATTGAGGAGATAATTTTAGTTCTTGACTATAATTGAGTCTCAAATCCTCATGTAATCCTCTATATAATTTTGAAAATAATATAGTACCATGATATAAAATGATTATAAATGATGTTCCACATATCCAAACTAACACATGCACATATAGGTAGTCCAATATCCCTTTAAAAAATTTCTATGTGATCTCTTAGTATTGGGATTACATGTTATGTTTTTCTATAATTACATATATTGAAATGTGTCCCCTCACAGATCATGAATGTCCCATCATATAATCCATAATTTTATGGTACTATTTCTAATTCCATCTCAACACCTCATCCATTCAGATATTTTATAGTATTTCATAAAAAGATAAACTCGACAACACCAAAATAAATCCATGACTATATAAAATGATTCCAAAGATAACATGATTATCATTTTTAAAAAATCTATTAGGATAATTTAAGATGGATATCTGTTCAAAAAATATTATTAAATTGGTATCCCACTATTATGAATCATTAGAACACTATATTTTTGGAGAGGAGACAACCATTTATTGAATGTACACTACGCTATCCTTCCCTACACGGGTAAACTGAAAATATGTCAACCGATATTTCACCTCACTCAATGGATGTAAAAAAATACATATTGTGACTATATACTACCATGATCCACTTTATGGTAGTTTTAAATATACCTAATAAATAAAAATATTGGAAATATTACTACTATTTCATTAGTAGTTTTCCATAATCCTATTAATACTTATCTATCCTTGTAAAAGGATGTCTCTTTTGGTTAAAGCCATCACAGGTGTTGTGGTCCTAGATAATTAGAGTCAAAATATGATGAAAAATTTCCTTCCAACCAAAGGATGATCTACACCATGTACAAGCTCTTGGGTGGCGCCCAATATAACACTTCAAAAAAAATTCTATGTCTACCACAACTCTATCTTTTAAGATGACATGTATTTATAAGTGAAGATAAAAAATCGAGAACAACCACATTTGATGGATTCCATAATTTTTGTTCTCTTAGATCATGTCCAGAACCATCCTATAATATATTTTGTGTTCCACATTTGATGTTGTGTATAGAAGGATGTCATCAATAAATACTTCTACCACATTGTATAAAAATGGTTGTTTATCACATTAATAAGTCATAATAAAACTAATTGGGCATCCACCACACTTAAGAAAATCACCAAGAACTCAATGTAACTATATCTTCAATGGAAGATAACTTTATTGTATCATCCTCTCAAACATAGATATAGTGATAACTCATTATGAGGTAAAACATTGAGAACTAATTTTTCCACAACAACTGTTGAATAGGTCATTGATTTTGGGATGTTTATACTCATTCATTACAACCCAAAAGTCTAGGTGATGATAATCCACACAAAACCAATATCTATAATTTACCTCATTGGTGAATAGAATATGGGGTGTCCATGGGAACATAAGGATTCTAACGATACTATTCCTCAATAGATCTTGAAACATCATATTTAGATCCAACAACTCTTCGTGGTTATCTGATATGCAGGAACAGATATGAGGTCATATATCAAGGGATGTATATAGAAGAGTTTATCATTTTATAGTTAGTTAATCATGACATGTACTTAGGGAGTACACCATCAAATATCTAAAAAAATATATGAAATATAAATCTCATAGAATCCTATACTCTTAGTATTGTAATAAAAAACATATAATAAATCAGTTTTATTATCCTATATTCAATATTATTGGGGTTTTCATGGAATCCATTCTAAAAAAATAAGGAAGATATAAATCCAAAAACTCTATTTAACTAAATAAACTCATAGTTAGTCATAAAAATAGGAATATAATGTAGGAACCCTTCATATAATAATAAACATTTCATAGGGCCTCAATTTTACTATATAAAGATTCCATGTAAATCTATCTCCTCCCAGATTCAGGTGACAAAGTTAAACAAATTTTTTATTAACTGAATAATTACTAATAGGATTATCCAAATGAAAAGTTTGAGCTTATAGGTAACATTAGTAACAACAGATTTTGGAACAGAAATTATTTCAGGAAATAGTGGATTCCTACTATGTAAAAAAACTTCGGTGAAGCCGAGAAGGAAAATTTTATACATCAAAACAGACCTAGGGCCTCCGAGTTAGAAACCACAACATTATGAAGATATTCTCCACATTTATCACATTTTATCCACAACAAGTGCATGATATGATAATCTAACCTATCAAAAATTGTCTCAAATTTACAAATTAAAGGAACTCATTTATTACACCGTGAAAAGTCCACTTTAAGTTATTCTAACTCTCCCACAAAAAATTAAATTACACCATAATAGAACATGTCATTGTGGGGGGAGTGTTCCTATTTTTTTATTTCATGATTACACATCTAAAATCAATGCACACGGATTTACTAAATCCCAAAACCAAATTAATGAATTATTTCCACCTAGAATACCATTTTGAGGGGTCACCACTAGGTAGAACACCCAGACCACATACTCCATACATTCATATACTACTTAATGATGGGTTATGGTTCACTTGAATTCCTGGGAGCTCTCTATCTCTAAATAAAATAAAATTCACTCAATATAAGAGTGTAATCTGATAATACTTCTAGTACAAACTACTAATCTATATTACACAGATCATTCATCAAAACAGTTGTAGGTTTATTTATATGGTTTACAATTAGTGGTGACATGAATCACTAACTAGATGGAAGAACAACCTTTAGCATTGATCCTTATAGTCATTCATAATCACCAAACAGATCAATATAGAAATCCATATTTGGAATTCTAGATTGATACCATCATGGATTAATAAAATTTTTTCCAAATTTCCCTATAATCTTAAGAGAAAATATTAGGAGCTGATTAAAGAGGGATATAGAAACCTGAACTCATTAATATAGGATCTATATACCATTAATTTCTAAGAAACCACTACTTACACATTGAGAGTCAACCCAATGGTTATCAGGGCCTTAGTAAATGTATATATCTACTACTCCACCACCATTAACTTCCATTGTATTTGAGAAAAACCCGACACAATTTAACACAATATCCCCAGATCAAAAACCAAATACTAATAAATATCCTTTATCCATAATTCAGTACAAATATGACAGTCTCTAACACCACATTGTCATGACTCGAAAAACAAGTCACATCCTGGATTGATTTAATCTTTATGGGGAAACCTAAGGATTCATCTAATAGGCTAGGGGTAGAGGTTGGTTTGGATAATGAATATCACAAACATTTTTTTTGTACATATCCTATGTAGTTTTAAACACATGTTCATCTCCATACACAAGTATAATTTAGAAAAAAATTAACAATTGATACTATAAATTCATGTGTAACCACTAACCCAAAATTAGTGTACAAAAGATGGTTTATGAAAATTAAAAGAGAAAAATAAAATAAAAATAAAACTATAAAATAGGCATAATTTGTAATAATAAGTACTTATATCAAGAAGGATACTTTGGGAACCGTTCGTTGTCAATCTAGAATAACTAAGATCCACATGATTCATGTCCTCATAGGTCTCTATTTAAAGTAATGTCATTTTCATAAGACATTATATGTTTTGTAAGATCACATGTAGGGGTGTGTATAAACATACCTAGTAGCACACCTTGAAATCACAAAGCATAAATTATCAAAGAGGAATTATGATCAATATCACAATGGTTAGTGAACAATAATGATATACCATATATTGAAAATGGAAGACTCTATGTCCCAAGGAGAGGTCAAATACTCACAATAATCATAGAATTATACTATAATATTGAGTATAACATCCATCCAATTAAAATCACTAATTATTCTACTCTGATGTGATGGAACACTTCGAATAGTACATGCTCATTGAGTCTTAATGTGACGAATCACATATGATTTTGGGGGGGGGGTGATATTTTGAGCCACACAATCAACTATAGTACACATTTAAAAAAGGAAATAGATGTCCATACCTAGATGGTATATCAAATCCATGTTAAATTGAGGATACCAAAATGTAATTAATTCATCTCACTAGGTTGGTGATCACACACCCTAGATGTTCGAAATGGAATTCCTGGCCCAACATAAGGAAGAATTATAAGATATAAAATCATTATCTACTAGGAGGGATACATAACTATATCCAAATATATTTAAAGAGGTGATATCTCAACCTATGTATAGGTTAGGATAACTCACTTTACTATATTTTGAATTTATAGAGGAAATTCAAACACACTGTCATGGTTTAAGGAAATCATCCAAAATCTTATCATAGTTGGTATCAGAATTAATGGGATTCTAAAATTCCCTAATTAGAGTACATGAAATATATGATGTGGTATATTAGGTGTATTACTATTTCTAAAACTACACATGTCTATGACAAATCAGACAATAATTCTTTCTCTAGGTAAAAGGAATGTCTATTGTTGGACAGAGTGTGTAGGGGTCAGGCTAGCACATGGCATGCTTTGTCTACCCAAGACAATGTACATTTTAAAGAACTCTATGTTTCATGATTCCCATGGTTATTAGGGTCACATAGATTCATGTGTGTACACATCATTTACAATATATACATGATGGATTAGGGTGACATGGAATCCGGGTTGATGGCATGATATGTTATATTTTACTTATCATGTAAACCTATATTCCTCAAAGAGCGGGCCACAAAAATTCTATTCTTTTGAACTATATTTTATCTTCAGATGAATTTCATAGATATTATACAACATTAACATGACTTAGTATATGTAACTTCTACCAGAAAATCAAAATGTAATAAGGTCATAACTCCAATATGTGGGTTTACTTAACCCAAAACATCATTGGTGGCCCGATTCCAACAACCAGTTGATCAGAAAAAAAAACATGATATTTCTATTCCAAATAAACCATACAATAAAGAACATAGAAGTTCCATCAACCACTCCCTCATAGGATCACCATCATCTCTAGGGTATATATTCTATCAACAAAATTCCTTAATCTCCTATAATCGAACCTCTGTAGATACACGTTCAATTTGGCTCATGGATCCACCATTGACAAAACCATTATCTGATTTCAAAAATTGCCTCCAAAACATTATCACACCACTAAATCCTGGATCCAAACCCATTTCAATTATTCATTGAGATATATATTTAGTGCACACTAATTTTTACCATAGGAAGTGTAATATTATGTCAAATCAAAAATCCATTGATGAACAATGAATAATGAAGGGATAAAGGTAGAAAACATAAAAGTGAAAAATACAATAAAGGTATCTTCATTTGGGAAATTATCATAATAATTAATTAATTCAAAGGATTATGAAAAAAAATATCCAATGATGAAAATTATTAAATTCTTAAATCTATGAAGACAAAAATAACATTTTACAAAACAACAAACAATGATCAATGATTTATTTTAGAACATATTAATTCGTGTTCGTCTCAATAATTATGAATAGGGAAATAAAAAAATTATAATACCTCAATGAGGTTATATTTATCACTAATAAAGAATTATTGAATAATTTTTTCAATTGATATTTGCATGAACACCATCAGTGATGAAAAACTCAAAAATGCACTGATACAATGATCATCCTTCGATGCTCTCTCTATCATATTTATACTTCTTCGTTATCTCCATGGAACTGATATGACTTATTTAACACCTAGGGTAAACCCTACAGTCATGCTGTACATATGGATGTTTCCAATATGAGAAACCATTTAGAAGTTATTTCATTCTTTCTAAAAGTATTCATACACAGGATATATTATATTGAATATATTTATTATACCAACATCAACAGACAACAACACCTGAATTATAATATTGACTCCATGTATTAGTATGAAAATATATTTTAAATATTGAAATGTATCAAATAAAAAATTCATATTCATCAAATTTTTTTTTCTACAGAACTCAAAACTATTTCTAAACATATTTTAGAGAATCCATATAGTATAGCTATGACTATGAAATTGGTATTGTTGAAGTAATACCTATAGAATCATGACAAGGTATTCATTCAAACAAGTGTATCACAGTGTAGTGAACTTGTTGTTTTTGTTATTAATAAATATAGATCAATTCGACTCTTCATTTATTGTCTATTATATAATCAGCGTGTAATAAAGAATCAGTATCCACATCCCTATATTGATAATTTTTTTTACAATTACTCGGATCTAAATATTTTTCCATGATTTACCATTTATCATGATACTCTATATTGTGGGTAATAAGTGAAAAAATGTTTATGAAAACCTTTTGTATAAGTATTGTAGAATACTAATTTATATTAATTCCATTTGGTCACAGTAATTCCCCAACTATCATCATGGATTTTAGGAACAATGTTAGTAGAAATTAACATGATAATTTTTTTCATAGTCATTATAGAATTTGTTTTTAAATATTAAAAAATAATATAGATCATTCATATTACATGAGGATAGTACTAAATACCCCAATTAAGGGGAATAATTTTGAGAAATTTACCAAGCATGAATTTTAGATGTAAAAAGTATCATTTTTTAAAATGACCCCAGTTAGGTTATATGTCTTGATCCATAAAAAAAACTATATATTAAAAGTTGACCTTAACCAAACATAATGGATGAGATCTATATTTTAGTTATTTTGGATGGAAATTATTAATTAATTTTTGAGAATATCTTATGAATATATTCACCTATGAACTTAAATTAGAATGGAGACAAGTTAATTTCTATAGATTAATATGATGATGATTTTTAGGAATCGAAGACAAGTTTACTTAGTAAACCTCTACATATACTACCTTGTAGTGTAGAAGATTTTCTAAATATAATTATGATTTTTCTATACCTATGGGATGAATTATCAAGATGAATAATTTATTTATAGCTAATGACTCGTGACTAAAATTATTCAAGTGAAAAAATTCCATAACCCATGATTTCAAGTTAGTTGTAGTAATTATCACATTAATGATATTGATTCATTATCAATATAGATAAATGTGAGCCATATATTACAAGAATCAAATTTTGAAGTATATATTCACTTTGGAATTGGTTTATATACACACGAGAATATGGATAGAGTTGATTAAAGTTATGAATGCATTATACACTATCAAACCAAGATGAAGAACATGGTGGGTGATAAATTAAGATGAAAATATCTTGCTATTTTATCAATTAAAAGTATAAAAAATATCTATTAATTTTAGATCTACAATTGATAGACCATTAATTCAAAATGTATGGTGAGATATTTTATATATCTAAAATATGTGTTCATCTATCTATCCATGTGATGATTAAAGAGGTGCATAGGGAAGAGGTAGAGTTCATAAAGAAGGAATAAAATGCTCCTATGTTAAACCATGATTTTGATTAAATGATAATGTTTAGTAACGTTTTATGTGTCCCATCCATATAGTATTTGAATATGGTGTTATAGGATAGTGCTCGTAGTTAATCATAATCTGTTCAATTATATATAAAAGAATGGAAATGGGAAAAAACGATATAGTTTTTTCATCAGAACACCCATATAATATAAAGGACATTATGTTATTTGGGTTATAGGCCATCTTCTTACAATGTTTGAATACTAAATTTCTATCTAAGAATTATTATTTTTCTCATCTTTCTAGAATGTAATTTATGAATGTGTTAAGGTTTCATGAAATACACCATTAAATTGTATATTATCGTGATCGAAGGTCTTTATTGATGTTATGGAAAATAATTCAACCAGATCTAGATTCCATGTAGTGTATTAATATTTATTATCGGCATCAATTATGTATTCAATATGAAATAACCGTTACAATAGTGGAGGTTATTGTATGATATTGTATAATATATTTCAAAGGTTGTTGGAATCAACACATTCCATTAATCATGTTTTCATAGAAAAATAAATTTCACTAATGAAATAATACTCAGAGATATGAATCCCTATATAAAAACAAGTGTAGAACAATAATATTATGGAATGAAGTTTTAGATTGAAATATTTTAAGATCTAAGTTATATAAAGAATTTATATTTAAAACTATATAGGTTTAGTAGT
Source organism: Viscum album (assembly GCA_963277665.1). NCBI lineage: Eukaryota > Viridiplantae > Streptophyta > Magnoliopsida > Santalales > Viscaceae > Viscum > Viscum album. The sequence goes on from OY728148.1 coordinate 914,231,981, forward strand.
GAATTAAAACATTTTAGTGTTTATATAAATGTTTTGATGAAAATCATTAAAAAGATATACAATATGATGTTTTTATAAGTTATTATACTGATTTTATAAATTTGATAAGTTTATGATATACAATAATATGGGAAATTTGATACCTAGGTATATTGACCGCTTCAATAATCTTTATCGAGTAGGGAAGATAACTTATTGGGGGATGCTTCCACTAAACCACTGTAAAGTTTACAATATGCTCCAAATATCTTTCCTAGGGATGTAAGTAATTGATCATTAACATGTACTTAACTCAAGATTATACAAATAGATAATAATATTTCATATGAATAAAATCCTACAAAAATCAAGTACTATATAGGTAAATTGTCATGAGTAAGACTACTTATGTAGATGATGTTCACTAGAGAAATTATTAATTCCAAGAAGCTACATGAGGATCCTAAAATGATATGAAGTAGAGATATAATAATTTTTTCTATAAAATTTATTTTATTTTGAGGGAGAAATGTAAAATACTAATATTTACAAGGAATCACTATATAAGATAGTATAAAATATATGCCACATGAAGCCCAAATGATCACCTAAATATTATAATTTATATGAACTTTTTCTCATAACATTTAGAATGGAAGGTTTGAACATGATTAATCGAGTAACAAAAACATAGTTTATATATGTATAAATAACTATTTCTTTGGGGACTAGTTCATTATAAATTAAAATAAAAACCCTTTTTGAATGTAAAATGAAATCTTTTTCTGAAAAAACAATTTAATTGTGAAAATGTTTATTTTATACCAATAAATAAAAGGTGACTATTATTTGATTATATTAATGATATATATATATATATATTCAATATAATTTTTAACATTCATCTTATGTGTTTTCTAATAATGATTTAAATATAAACCCTCTTTTTTATATAAAAGATGTATTTTAAAGAAATAGATAATTTTTCAACATTTTGTCGGCACATTTGTATTAAATATAGTTGTTGAATTTTTTATAAATTATAATTAAAATAATAAATTTATTATTTGAATCTGGATTATAAAAATGAACATTGGTTTAATAATTTTCATTCTAATGTTATGTTTTATTTTTTGATGAACAATGATAAAATACTACATTTTAATTCAAAAATGATTTCATCTAAATAATATATAACATTAAATTATATTTTAAATTGTTTTTAATGTAAAATGAAATCAATAATAAATCTATTAATATAATTAATGTCATTTTATTCTTATTTAAATTTATTTTTTATATAAAAACTTTTTAATCTTTTGAAGGTTTTCAATTTGAAAACATGTTTTCTCGTTCGATCAATTATATTAATTTAAAAATAATTTAAAAAATTAAATAATGTAAATTTTTAAAATTAGATTTCATATTTGGAATCAAATTGTGCAAATTTATTAAATATGTCCCTTTTATTTTTAATCCAATAGGAATAGTATCATTAGTAATTTATATTACCATGGTTAAAAGTAAATTGAGTATTTATGAATAAAAATAATATTATAAATATTAGAAAATTATTGTAACTCTTGTCCCAATTTTATATTATGAGTTATTTTCTACTAAAATATTCATTTGGAAGACTGTATAGAATCTAGGTTCCACTAGTATGACATTAATACTTTTATGGTATTTTATTTTAATGAAAAGTCCAATATGTATTACTTATATTTTAGTAACTATATATTTTTTTAATATGTGGTGATTTAAAATTTATATTCATGAATAAATATAAATTTTGAAAATAAATAATTATCTACATCAAGGTTATTTATTATAATTTTTATGTGATAAAATAATCACCAGAAATGTTAATATAATTATAATGAAGTAATTATTTAATTAATGGACATATAAAATATATGATATTAAAAAATATTAAATTAAATTAAATATAAAAAATTAATCTAATACAAAAATTTATTTATTTCTTTTTATATCACTGATGTTTTATTGGTATTTTTTCGAATTTATATTGTTGTTATGATATATTCTGAGAAGACATATAATTAATAGTGTCAAAATTGAAATTATTGATATTTTCAAATAAATAATATTTTATTAAATGATTTAAAATATATAAAATTTTAAAAATTGGACCAAAAAATTTGGATAAGGTTTATAATTTTATTAGTGATTAATTTTTTGTTATTTTATTTCTTATAGTACCTCAATTTACCTTCAAATCATAAAAACAAATGTTCTAATAGTAATATTTAGAAATAATATATAAGGGGTAAACCCATAAGATAAGGATTAAAACATAGTTAAAACGTATCTAATTATCCTTATATGGAGTTATTTTGAATAATAATAATTATATATTCTAAATTAGTCAGTATGTATAGATTTTTAATATAAAATATATTTATTTTAGTTTTATATTTTGAGACATTTCAAGAGTTCCCCTTTCATCTCTTCTAAAAGGGTGCCTCTTCTTATCTTTTATTAAATCATAAAAAACTATTTCATTCGGACAATATATACTTATATACCTTCATAAATTCACATAACACATTATAGGTATCTTATTTTTGAAATTACACTATCATTAGTGTTCGTATTGTGTATAAAAAATTAGATTTTTTGAACAAGAGGTATCTTTTTTAATTAAGTGTTTCAGTTTTATTTCATCATATAACGATTTAAAATATTTTTAAACCATATTGAAATAATACCTACAGTATCCTAAATTTAATTAGATGTAATATTTTAATATGATCACCTAAATCCTATCCCACATCCACCAAATGAGAGAAGATGTTATCAATTGGGTGTATGGAGAACTTCCGCCTCCCGAACCAATATAATTTATTTTCCATCACCTTTAATAAATACATGTTATATTTATGTAATTAATTTCTATATAATATATTAGTTAAATATTTATCATTATTAAATTATTATATTTTCTTATGTTCTAACATTTTCACTAACATAAAAATGATAACGTCATTCGTACGTACGAATGAACTATCACGTCCAAGATGCTATGTGATTCATTTTTTATCACCACATGACATGGATGATATATATAATTAAATTTAAATTATTAATATAATATTAATTATATTATTTTTATTTAAGTAAATTAAACAATACTTTCATTCATTCCATAATGAACACAGTAAATTATAAATGTTAATCATGGGATTGTATGGTTTACCATCTCCATGATATTAATGAATTTCATCTTCCATATCCATATGTAATGAATGAGTTTAAAACTAATATTATTGTAAAATAATTATTTCTATTCCATTAACATTTTTCTTGTTATGTATTATTAATTTCAACTTTTATAATTGACATGATATCGAAATGATTTTGGAATCATGTATCAAATATCATCATAATATTCAATAAAAACATAAAAAATTAAGTAACAGTTATAACAAGATAATATGGGATATAAAATGAATAATAAAATTTATAATTCTTTAAATAAATTTTTTAATTAACATAGTTTTATAAATCGGCAATAGAATTATTCTATATGATGATTCAGACTCGACCTAAGGGACATTGTATCACAAACTCTAATTTTACTTATTTAAATGACCTATTATTCTAAATCATTCTCTTTTATGTTAATGTTTTAAAAATGGGTTTTTTAATATATATATATATATATATGTGCATAAATTCATTAAAATTATAGTTTTTAAATTACATTACAAATTTTAAATGTGGTATGGGACACATTGATAAAATTATCTTTCTAAATGTTTAAAATTGGTTTTGAAATGGATATGAATATTTCATTAACATGAAATTTTTTCTTATGAGTCAAAATGAAATTTTACGAGTGACAATATGAAAATGTAATTATTTAATGTGTTATTATTATATAATGTTACTTGGACATTTTACATAGGTTATATGATAAAATAATGACACAGGGTTCTGTGATAAAGAATGGATGAGTTGTTACATTATAAACTTCAATGCATTGGTTATTGAAGTAAACCAAATGGTAATTCCATTTATAGGAGTGATATGTATGGAATTCGACTACATGGTTTATGAATTTCACAATAATTATATCCCAATCTACCAAATAATATTTTAGATGATTTATATTGTGTTTTTATGAATATAAATTGATTTTAAGAAGGTATGATATTGATATTTTAGAAAAGATGATTCATTTTTCTAAATAAAAGGTATATTTTTTGAATTGTTTTTATGGATTTCCTCTCAACTATCATTTTACAATATTTTATATCACATAAAGAGATATTTTATGATAAAATGTTTAAATTTTTTTTCAAAGGATTTAAATGAGAATGGAAGAGAGGATGAGGTTAATTTTTTTGGGAATATATGTAATAAAAAAACTAGTTTTACATTAAAATTAGTTACTTTAGTGGAAAAATTGGATAATGAGTATAAGTGACCACATTCATGTATTGGTTTAAATTATAGAGTTTTTCATAATTCTCAAAAACCATAAACTGAATGTTTTATCACATTTGAATTATAGTTTACAAACAATATAATATTTAATGTTTAAGATCAATTTATTAGAAGTGGTACAAAGGCTTTTTAAACAAATTTCGAGATTAGGATGTTTATTTAAAAGTTATGGATACCATGATGTATTTATATTGATATGTTTTATCATATTACTAATGATTTTCGATCCCCGTTTGGTGTTTTATGTTATGAAATTCAAATGTGACTAACAATATTATTGGAGACATTTATTGTTGATTTTATTGTTTGATATTACATTTGGAGGTGAAAAAATTATTGGTATGAGATAACGAAGATGTTAAGAAATAATAAGGCCATTTTTTGGATTATTATCACATTTACAAAAAAATTATAGATTATATTTATATTGTTTTATACAAATGGTAACTCGAAGTACGAATGAAAACAAGTTACATCCTGTAAGGATATAGGAATTGAACCCAAAACTAAAGGGAAAAGGGGTTCATCGCATACTGTTGACATACATGAATTTATTATTAGTATGAATTTTTCTATTTTCATTGTCAATTTTATGGATTATTAATATTTTAAATTTGGTATCATATGTTTTACTAAATTTATTTCTATGGGATTATAAAATTACCATGTTATTAATTGATTAATATTATTTCATAAGATGATCAATATTTTTAGAATTCTATGATATTATGGTAAACATGATACAATTAGATTTTATTTGAAGATTAATTCATGAATTATAATTGGGGATAATAAATTATTTTATTTTTGATTTATATTGATTCAGGTAATTTATGGAAATGGTTTGCATATATTGATTATTATGTGATTTAGGCAATTATGTTTTTGGAACGAGACATTAACGGTGCTTGACATTATTTAGAGATAAATTTAAAATTTTATTTTGGAATAATATGTGATAAAAAAATTCTAAATTTTATGTTTTAGTATTAGTTTAGAATATTTTTGTTGAATTTTATGGATAGATATTTATTAAATAGACTATATTTAACTCTGCATATTACAGTTTAATTTTGAAAGAATGATGTAGTTTTTTATCATATAAGGGTTTATTATTTTTGGAGAATTATCTTATATTACACTAAATATTTTTGTTTAATAATTGGAAGATTTTAGTGTTATTGTTTTTTCAATATAGTAATCAATAATATCTGAGTATAATGACTCAGACATGAATACAAATCAACTTGAATACTCCCCATTTAGTGAAAAAGATGAGTTTGGGGTAAAAATAAATTAAAGGATAAACCCATAAATGTCAAGTACTAATATTTGATTATTTTATTAATTGATTTTGTAAAATATTTCTTTAAATACATGAAAATTATGTTGAATAAATAATGTTATCCATTTATTTATCTAACTAGGAAATTAATATCCTTTTAAACCATCACATATTTATGGTATTGTGATTGTTAACCTTATAATGTTAATTTTCTATATAACTCAATGTCATAACATTGCAGTTACTTTTCTATTCCATTTATATATTTTCTTATATGGTATCCTTGTATGTGGGTTCTTATGTTTCCTTCATACTTCCATTTCTATCTTTTTATGTGTAACATTTATTAATCCTTTCTAAAATGTTGGAGTTTAGTAATGGTATTTCAAAAAATAAAAACCTTATTACGAAGACCGATTTAAAACTGTGAGGATTAAATTTCTTGTGGGGGATAGAATGTAACATCACAAGATTTTTAAAAGAATCAGTTTGTTATATAGTATACATGATATGCAACATCATAGTTAAATTAACAAATGAATATAATTATTTAATATGGATGTTATTGTATAAAAAATAGAATAGAGGATATAAATAATATTAAATAAATTATAATTGAATGGTTTCAAAATTTATCTATAATTAATTTAGTGGTGACCAATAAAATACAATTAAGATTTAAACCCCTTTTAAATATGAAAGAAAATGTTATTCTGAAATATTATTTTATTGTGCAGTAGTTCATTTTATACCAATTAATAAAAAATTCAATATTTTGGATTATATTAATGATATATTTATATATATAATATTTGTTATAATTTTTCATATTCATACTATTTTTTTGCCTAGACATTAAACAAAAATAAATCTAATTTAAGCTATAAAACATGTATATCTCAAAAATGATAGTTTTTATGCCTTTTGATGGCGAACATGTTTTAAATCAATATTTTAGAAATTTTATAAATTTAATAGAAAAAATAAAATTATTCACTAAAAGTGTAATATAATTATTTATATCGGTTGAATTTGTTTACTTTTTTTGTTACGTTTTATTATTTATGAATAGTAAAAAATACCACATATTAACTTAAACTATCATTTCACCTAAATAATTTACAATTTTAAAATATATTTAAAAACTTTTAATGATAAAAATAGTTTAAATATACATATGTTAATCAAATTATAGTCATTAGAATAGTTTTAATATTGATTTTTGATATATAAAATCTTCAATATTTTAAACGTTAAAACCTAGTAAACAATTTTCTCATTCAGTAAATGGGAATAATATTAAATTAATTTTAGACAATTATCTTTTTTGATTATTTAAAAATGAATTTAATAATTGGATCCATAAGGTAAAAATTTAGTAAATAATTCACTTTTTTTTACAACAATAGGAATAGTGACATTAAATAATATTATTACCACAGTTAAGGGTAAATTAGGTAATTATTTGTAAAAGTACTATTATAAATATTATAAAATTACCCTGAAACTATTACTAATTTTATAAAATGTGTTATTTTATACCAAAATCATCATTGAGATGATTTAATGACCTCTTCGAGAAACATTAATTTTATTTTAATGTGAAAAAAATATTTACATTAAATGTTGACATAATGATGATGCAATAATCTATTAATTAATATAAATATCAAATAAATGGTAATTAAAATATTATATTAACATTAATGTGAAATAATTAATGTCATGAACAAATTTTATATATGTATTTGAAATTATATTATTGTAATATAATAAATTTTTTAATTAATCTTATTTTTATGATATTTTTAAAAAGTCAAGTGATGAATAGTTTACAAATTTACATTAATGATATTTTGAAAAAATAATTTTTTACTGAATAATATAAAATATATGAAAAATATAAATTAAGGACAAATTATTTTTATTATGGTTAAAATATAATCAATGATACATTTATGATTATTCTAGAATTTTATAGTAACTATATTAACCTTCAAATAGTAATAACTCATGTTGTCACAATAAGATTTAAAGAGGTTAAATAAGTGTTAATGCAAAATGATAATGATTAAAAATAGAAACAACTTACTAAATATTCATTGGATTAATATTGTTTGAAAAAAAATCCTATATTAGAAATAAATAATTTTTGATCCATTATTAATATAAAAGTAATTTATATAAATTTAATATTTTGATAAATTCCAAGAGGATCCAATATCTACCAAATACATTACTAAAATACCTCGAAACATTCAAGAGCTATTTTTTTATAAATGTATCTTTAATTTTTTATGGTGTTCAACAATAGAGACTCTCTCAAAAAGGATTTGTCATTTTTAATTAAGTTTTTTTTGTTTATTCATCCAAATCCATAAATTATTCTTCAAAAATGTTGAAATAATTACTATAGTGTCCTCAATAAATTTATATTTTATCATTATAATATCATTACATAAATCAAAATTCATTTTCATCAAATTTCCAAAGAAGTTCTTGTTCATGTGTTTGATGAACTTATGCCTTGGGAACCTATATAATATGTTTTCCATAAACATATCTCAATAATACTTATAATGAGGGAGTTAATTATTATATACGATATTTATGACATATATATTATTATTAAATAATAATATATCAATTTTAATTCTAACCTCTCTATGAACATAAAAATGATATGCCATTCATGTGTACATGTGTGCAATCACCCCCATGAAGTGATGTGATTAGTTTTTCATCACCACATCACATGGATAATATATATATATAAATATTTAAATTATTACTTATATATTAATTATATTATTAAAAATAATTAAAGGTAAAATAATAAATACCTTTTTTCAGTAATGAACATGGACAAAAGGAAACATTACTCATTTGTACGTATGACTTAACATCTCAATGATTGTGAAAAAGTATATTTTTCATATACATATGTAAGGAATATATTTAAAAGTGTTATTAATGTTTAGTAATTATTATTTTTCAATAATAGTATTATTTTTATGGTGGAATAAAAAACAAGTTTACTATTGATATCATACAAAATTCATTTTTTACTAAACCACCAAATATTGTCCAAACAATCGACATGAACATAAAAAAATTATGTTAATGTGATAACATGATAATAAGTGATATGGAAGGAATAAAATACATTATATGGTTTCAAAATAGATTAAATTATTATAATATGTTTATTATTTAGGAATATATTTAATTTACATGATTGGGACTCAATGTAAGGGACTATTTAACTAAAAAACCCGTTTAAAATAATTTAAATATTAATTATTATAGATATTTCCTTTTCATGTCAACGTTTTCATAATAGTTTTTGTAAATGTATTTATATAGAAAATAATTTTTTACGAATTTTATTTTCAAATTTCATTCAATGTTCTCAAAGTGGAATGAGATAGTTTATTTAAAAATATCATTTTTAATGTTTGAATTGGGGGTTGAAAATGGTTTGATGATTTATATAACATGAAATGTTTTCATATGAGTGAAAACAAAATTTTCTGGGTGAAATATTGAATGTTTTATGATTTTATGTGTCCTGATTATATGATATTTCTTGAACATTTGAATTGTTTTTTTGAGAAAAACCAATGATGGGTGGTTAGGTGATAAAACAAAGATGGGTGGTTATGTAATAACATCTAATACATTGGGTATTAAAGTTGTCCATATTGTAATTCCATCAATAAGAGAGAAATATATGGAATTCGACCACATTTTAATTCAATTTTATAATAATTTTTTCACTTTACATACTTATATTTTAGATTCCTTATATTGAGATTTCAAGAAAATAGATTTCTTTTTAGATAGTAAGATATTGATCAATTTGAAAATATTACTTTTTTTCTAAATAAAATTTGTGTTTCAATGTATTTTCTCTGGACTAACATTTTCACATATTTGTATACCTTACTTTTTTTTTGTGCTCATACCATGTTTTAAAAAAAATTCATTGGATGTAAGGGTTAATAAAGAGAAGTATGTATTCAAGAAGAAATTCTTGAAGATATGTCATGAAAAGAGAAAACGATAATTTTAAAAGGGTTCCATTTGGAGGAAATAAATGGATACTAAGTATTATTGTCCACATTTAATTTATGAATTTACATTTTAAAAGTATTTATTAGTTATCTAAAACTCTAAACTGGTTGTATCCTATACTATTAACTAATATTTGAAAACACAATAATATTTAATATTTAATCCTGGGTCAGTACAGAAAATTAAATTTAATGGTTGGGGGTATAATATAACACTTTATATTTTATGATATATTTATCTATAAATAAATTTAATTTCCTTGAATGCATTAAATACCCACAACCACAGGTCTATATTAACTATGTTATAGTATACCATTATAAACAGGTTATTAAATTTTGGGAGTGAATAATAATAACAAAATTTTGAATAATATATGGTCAAATTTTTTTATACTAAACATATTTTGATATTAATTAATAATTATTTAGTGATGTAATAGAATTCATTAAAAATATTCTTTTATTCTTAAAAAGATTTTATTAATTTTTTTTGAGAAAATCATATAATTAATTTATATTTATTTTATGAGAAGTAATTTTTAAAAATGAAATACATTTTATAAATAATAAATTAAAATATATCATAGATTTATTTTTTATAATCTTTGGATAATAAGGATTTTTCAATGAATTGTAAAAAATAACGATTATTATTGAAAATTTTATTCTTTTACATCTGGAATATAAGGTTTAATTTTTTATTATAAAAGTAATAAAATTTATTATTAAGTGATTTTTTAAAAAATTAATAAAATTAATGTAATAAGAACAAATTTTACATTTAATATTTATATGAAAACAAATTTACAATTAGAAAAATATATATTTTTCTCTTAAAAAAATATTTTCACCAATTTTTTGTAGGATTAATGTTAAATTAATGTTTTTTAATTATTTTAAACTATTTTTATAAAATGAAACTTATATTTTAAATTAGACTAATTAATATAATATAATACTTTAAATAAATTTTTTTCCTATTAAAAAATAGAACAGTAAAATTTTATTACTATGGTTAATGTTAAAATGAGTTTACCAGGGTTTAAATTAATAAATAATGGTCTGTTTTCTTATAAAATATTTTATAAATACAATTTTATTTCTAAATTTGGATGTTATCACATTCCACACATTAATATTGTGTTAATTTGAAGCATTTTTCCTAAGAATGACATTATTATTATTTATTATTTTTAAAATTTTAAATGAGTCCTCTCTCTCATTTATTAAAGAACTCCCATAATGACTCTTATTTACACCACATTGAGCCGTATATCTCTAAAAATCAGTACCCAATTATCTTCAAAACATCCATATACACTAATTAATGATTACATTTTTCATAAAATACCATTCCAAGGGTCTCTAAGAAAATATCTAATGTAGGCTTATCGAAGAATATGTAATCATTTTACTCGAACTTTTACCATTAATTTCTTTTTATAAATCTTATAAATCTATGTTATTAATATTAAAATATAAAATTAATTATAAGAAATATACATAAATATTATATTGATTATGGAACCAACAGTATCCATTACATGATCCATCAAATAGGAAGTGAATGTATCAATGGTGAGTACAAGTGGACAACCACCTCCACATAGTAATACCATTTAATTATCATCAATTTATTTAATTGATGAGTTTTTTTATGGGTTTAATTTTTATAAATAAAATTTACATATTAAATATTATTTTGGAATTATAATGTCATTTACACCTAATTACATAATGCATTGGAAAATTGTAACATCACTTGTCCATATGTGTGAATACCACCTCTACGAAACGATGTGATTTCATTTTCAATTCCTTATTACATAGATGGAAATAAGGATATAATCAATAAATATATAGGAAATATATTATTTAATAAAGAATCTAAAAAATTAATCTTTTTACAATTATTTTTTTCTGTCTATTGGAAACTAAAAATAATGTTCATGCATACATATAACAACCTATCTCCATGAATGGTGTAATTCTTTTTTCTATCTATACAATTTTTTGTTAACTATATCTCTCTATATGTAATTAATTACTCTGGTTATTATATCATGATTATAATTATAGAGATTATGGATCCATGAACAATATATAAGGAAAAGAAACATTGAATATAAATTATCTGGAAAATTGAAACAATTAATATTGATAAATGATGATTTTAAAATGGAATTGTTAATTAATTAGTATTTAACTTTTATTAGTTGACCATATAAGATATTATAACTATATAAATAAATAATATATATTATAAAAAAAAATATAATTATTACACATGATTTTATAGAACATTTTAATCCATTCAAAGTTGAGATAAGGGATTAATGTTACCATCTCACTGTTTATTAGGACTGTTTATGATCAAGTATTCAATGGTTAATTTTAATAACCAATCACTAAATAAAACCCTTAATTTTATTATTCAATTTTTATTTTAAGAGATTAAATGATTTTAATTCAATATCCACTTTTTAATAACTCAAGAGATTGAGTAAATGATTTCATGGAAACTGAATTTATTTCGTTCTTCTATTGAAAATCAATTTTCATCCATTTCATGGAAACTGACTTTATCAATTTATTGAATTTTTAATATATTTTTTAAAAATAACTATCATATCTTTTCCCATATTAGGTAATTTATAATTTTTACAGAAAAAATGAATGGAATCATTTATTTAATATGACCAACAACAATGAAATTTCCTACCATCATGATTAATTAATTATGTGATGATTATAATCATGTTTTATAGGTTATTTTAGAAAACTATATTCCATTTTTTATTAAATTTTTTTATATTAATTATTGTATTTCAAAATTAAAAGTTTATTTCCCCCCCAAAATACAACAAGTGATCTAATAATAGGAACATTTTCTATGATTAAATCCTTATTTTTGGAATATTATTTACTATTTATATTATCTAATTATATAATCATTGTTTTTTTTGGATTATTATGACAATGACATGATGTTTATAAAGCCTTTTTCCCCTATAGGTTATGTTTTGATGAAATATTGAAATGTTTATAAAAACCATTTCCTTTCAATGTTTTATGAAATATAATGAAATATTAGTGATCTTTTTTAGGACATATGAATTAATTATGATTTTGTGATGTGTTATCATTGAATTTTATATTACTAAAATGAATTGTGTAGAGATTGATAACTCAATAGATAATAAGGAATACAATAGATAGTAAACATAAGGAAAAATGGGAATATTTCCAATATGATTATCTTAGTACTAAACCTTGACTATGGTTATAATATAATGAAGAGTGATCGTAATCCAATATAATGGCATTGGATGTGAACATTGACTAAGGTCTAGAATTTATTAGATTACATGTAAGAGAAAAACGTATTTTACATGTCAATGTTTTTCTCTCATGTATCATGATCATTGATTCCATTTTGATACTTTTATTATGAAATAACCACCATTATAAAATGACTCATGATATTGATCTTTGACATACAATGTATTATTTTCAAATTTTATTTTAATGTTATCATTCCCCAATTCTCATGATATGTATAAGTTATCATGGATATTTACCTTTTATTCATTCCCTAGTTTGTAGAAAAAGGTTTTATGTATTAAATAAATAAGAAGGGTTCATGTAATGAATAAGTTAACGGGTGATTATTGAAGTATTTTATGAACATGTTTTTTATGTAGGCATGATTCATAGAACACAAGACTAATTTGATTTTTGGAATAGATCATAATGTTATTTAATGACTATTCGTCTATTAAGATGTTACATCTATGTATAAATTGTTTGTGTATCTATATGATGATATATATTTTTTAAGTGTTATATGAAAAGGTTAAATGAAAAAAATGCTATTACTTGTAATTAAATCATGTTTCTTTATGGAAGGTTCATTTTGGGAGGTTGGTTTTACAATGACCTCATCTATAAAAATTTAACTATTTAACACAAATTTTATTAAAAAATCAAATCATGAAATAAATAAATTATATATTCAGTAAAATAATTTATAAATGAAAAATTATATTTTTGTGATGAAAAAAACATGTCATTCATGGTGGATATTGTTTGCACAATCGTGTGAGTAACATTTTTTTCAAAAAATGTTTATGGAATATATAAATGTTATACAAAAAATATATTAAAATTTAATTATATTAATTCTAATAATTAATTTATTTTAATATTTTTATAATGATATAGAGGTGGATATATAGGATAGATACAAAATAAATTATAATGTTAAGTAATACTTATGTTATGAATTAAGATTTTTTAAAGAATTATCCTTTGGAAATAATAGATTTGAGAAACTTTGTTGAGGCTAGAAAATTAAAAAACTAAATATGGAAAATAAAAGATATAAATTGGATAGTGAATCTTACAAATATTAAAAAAATATGTTTTGATTGAAAAGGGGTGATGTGAGATCCCTTTATAGGTGAAAAAGAGGGAAAACTCTAGAAACAAAATGTATTCTAATGGGGTAAAAATATTATTCAAGGAGTTTTTGGGTGAAGAAATTTTAGTGTGAAGTGTTGGTATTATATTAAATCCTTAAAAATTTATATTAAAAGGTTTGTGTTTAAAATTTATTTAGTAAAATGAAGTACAAATTTTAATTCCTAATTTAACAGTTATTAATCATAAAAAAAATATTATATTCATAATTATTATATTATTAAATAATAAGATAACCTTGTTATTTTTTTGATATGATGGATCAGAATTTTCACTTAATTAAATTGATTTTAAATAATCATTATATTGAAATTGAGATTTTTAATTAAATCATATAATATGTTAATGAAACAATATTTGTAGGAAATTATATCTTATCAACAATTATTCTTAATACAATATAATATTGATTACCAAAAATTTGAAAATTAATTTATTTTAATTTAAGTTCAAAAATTATATTTTCCACTTTGTTAAAAAATATAACTAAATAATATAAAATCAATATATTTGGAAAATTATCAATTCATGAATAATTGTTCTTTTACTATATCAATAAGTATTTGTCATAGAAACCAAATTTTGTTCCTGAAAAAGAAATTAAAATTATTATATAATAATATCTTATTGATATGAAATATTAAATTATTTCATGAAATAATATTTCTGACGATTATATTTTATTAATTATAATATTTGTACATAAAACACATTTATTTAAAAAAAGTATTTTTATGTTTTAAATTTATAATGAATATAAATTAGCCAACATCACATCCAATCGTGATAAATAGTTGCATATTTTAATAATGTATGACTTCTGTGACTTCTAAATATTTCCCAAAAACTAATATTGTCATTAAAATTTTTAAATATAAGGAATAACTAAAAATATTTTTTAAATTTGAATAAAATGCTATGTGATCTGTAAAATATCAAACATTGGTTTTCTATGTTTAGAATGATATAATAAAATGCATAGTTTTACTTCTAATATAAATATTTAATCAATTAATAGGTTTCATAAACTTCTAGGCCCATACCATACATTTATAATTCCGAAAATATAATTTTATTAAATATTGTATTTAACATTATTGACATAAAAATGAATTATTTTAGAAAATTTAAAAAAATTAATCTTAAGATAATATTCATTTGGTAAATTTAGAAATGAAATTTTTAGATTTCTAATATTAAAATTTATAAAATTTTATTTTACACGAAAATATATAAATAATGAAAAAAAGATTTTATTGAAATATTCACTTTTATATCATTTAGTGTTCTTAGTACTGTTTTGTAATAATTTTTAATTGGATAAAAAAATTATTTACCAGAGGTTATATTATTCATAAATGTTCCTAAAAATATAAAAATAATATATCACATCTAATTTTAGTTTATTGATTTTTGTATAATAAGAAATCGAACAAAATCATTAATTACATAAAATAGTGTACTCTTGGGCCTTTACACTACATGATCCATAGGTTACACCACTAATAAAATCCAAAAAATGGAAATAATAAACATAAAAAATGATCTTGTAAATCATCCACATGAAATATATTTGAGGAGGTATTAATACAAAATATTAATTGACTCCACTACTTGTTCTTGAGTTTTTCTAGATTCGATAAATGATGGAAAAACTCATATCCATTTGGAAGAGCTATTATGAGGTCCATCCCAAGGAAAATACTTACCACTTCTGGATATTATTTTATTGAGGTATAAATTATATAATGAGAAACATGATCTCAATAATATAATTTTCCATAAATTAATGTTATATAACACTGACATAAACCATAATTTATGAAATAATTTACTCTTCTAGAAAAAAATCGATTTAAAAGAAAATATTTCTCCCAAAATCCACAGAAACAATTAAAATAATATATTCACAAAAAATATATCATCCCATTTTTTAGCTTACACAAAACCTATATCTTCAGAATATAATTTCAATTTTAATTTGTATCAATCACATTAATCATTTTATTGAAAAAAATGTTTTTATTTAATTTCTTTAAATAAATACTACATTAAAACGAAAATGTGTCTATCTTTTCAATAAAATGATGTTTAGTATGAACTTTTTTTTGATAATAAACCATTTTTACACATTAATTTTATATATATTTCGTATAAAAAACATTTTAAAAGATTAAAAATCCTTTTTAAATCATTAGAAAAATAGGTTTTAAGGAAAAATAATACAATAAAGTATATTTTAAACATTAAAAGGAAATGTTTTATCAAATAAAATAATGTCACAATGTTTTTAAATATACCAAATTCCACTAACATTATCCAAAAAACATATTCAATAAAATATACTGTGAATTAAAACTCTATTAATTAATATTATGGTAATGTAAAGCATAGTTCTGATGAGAAGGAACATGAGGTAATATGATGATTCATGAAGAGAAACTATAATGATAAGTGTTTAACTATACAAGCTAGTAAATTTTTCCCAACCATTTCATTGGATATATAATGGATTTCGACCAATTTTTCAAAGGCAAAACATAGTATACAAAAATATGTAGATTAACTAAGCGACTTTATTTTATTCACCATATTTAACATGAAAATAAATATAAACTAATAAAATAATAGATATAGAAAGTAGGGATATAATATACATCAAAATATAACAAAAAGAATCATTTATAATAAAATAAAAAATAAATATAAAGACTCAAATATTAAATATCTCAGGGTGACATGGGTTTCCAAACAAAAAACAGTGATCATGAACCTACTCATGAGCTACCTCTTCTGTCCCAATAAAGTTATTAATTTAAAATATACAAAGACACTCCCAAAATTAATTTTGGTCTTCAAAAAAATATGTAACCTAGAAATCATATGATATGATACCCGTTTCTTGTGAACCACTTTTGGATTCCACCAAATAGACACTCGACCAAGATCACTATAAACGCCAAAGAGAATTACTGATCCCCACATTATTGAAATTAGTGTCTGTCCATTAATTAATACACATTAGGAATGAAATCACAATTATAGAATCAAATCCACACCAATATCTACAAAAATTAATCCAAGTTGACCTATCCATAAGTCATATAATCATGAGTATGGATATGTGTCTAAAAATATAAACTACTATATAATACAGTATGAATCACGTGGAAACTAATAATGCATTACAAAAAATGAATTGAATAAGAAAGAAAAATTTCTTACCTAAATAAATTTACCAAACATGAGTACTCTATGTCCGATAAAATATAATAAAAATAAAAATAATGAAAAAATTCTAACTACAACCAAACATCACTATTTGACCCTTCAATCACTATCCATATAAAAAATAAACCTCTTATCCAACCCCAACATAATCAATGGAATAAAATTGATATATTATTAGAAAAAACCATAATATATATGAAATTTATTTTTATATAAATGGTTTCAGCCTCTCTATAATCATTCTTATATGAAAAAAGAATATTTTATAGTTTTTTTAGAAGGAATTTAATTTTTCATTAGATTGAAATACTGTCAGAGTATAATTTTCCACAAATAAAATTTCAAAAATCAATACATAATAATGAGTGTTGTAATAAACAGAAATCTTTTCTCTTTTGGTATACACCATTTAGAAAATATTTATTTTTAAATACATATATTATCATAAAATCAATCATACAAAAAAACTTAGTTTCAAATGTATTTTTAAAAAATTGTTCCCAAAATATATTGATAACCATTTGTTTTGAATACTAAAAATTATTATAATCATCATCAAAAAACTATCTTGAATATTAGAAATAATAAATATAATTAAAATATGATAAAAAATAAAAACATAGTAATAATACTATTCAATAATAATATATGGTATGCGGTAGGGAGACACCTTATATAATTTCAACTAGTATCATACGGTGGTTATCCATGTTTCACCAGGATTCCCTTGGATTAAAAACCATTTACCATTAACTTTGAATAAAATAAAATATTTAGGAATCTAATATATTTTAATAAAAAATTATTTATTATAAAATATAATTAATGTCAATTTTGGAAATACTCATTTAATTTGTCATTAAAAACATCAATAAAAAGATGATTTTAAAATATATTTCTTTACAACAAACACAAGATGTTATATGTTTCTATAAAATTCATAGAAATAAATAATTAATTTAATTTATATATCTTCTAATATGTAGAAGTAATTATTTTTTTTAATATTTACAATGTCACCATTGCATAAAATCTAAATACAATTATTTTATCCTAAGAAATAATAAATAAATTAAATTGAAAACAATATATTTAAAATAATTATTTATTTCTAATATTAGGTTTTTTATCACTGTCAAAATCTATTATAGCTCCTAAAATCATGGAAGGTCCATTTTACTTATTTTTGTTTATTGAAGTACTTATATAGGTCATAATCATAGAGATATGGCTAAAAATGTGAAATATCAATGTATATGATGTGATATTGTTAAATGTGGCTATAAATTTGCAATTATAAAATTTTCTTCCATTAGAACCCTTTTCTATTTTGTTTAGCCCCCTCAAAAACGTATTTTACTTTTATCTATGGTTATATATTTGTTAACAATTTTTAATTTTAATTTGGACCAAATATTAATTTGACTATATTTCCTAAAACTAACTATTCATATTACAATTATGCAATAATTTATACAAAATTTGAATAACTTACTGGGAATAATTTTATTTAAAATCAATCCTTGAAGTGTTATAATAATGTTTTCAGAAACATTTAATTTCTCATGGAATAAATGAAATTACATTTTTTATTGGACTTGAAATCATAATTATATGAATTTAAATTAATATATAAAGAAATATAATCAATAAATTTATTTTAGCTATTTACTTATTTTGGGTAATTTTGATTAACAAAAATTATTAAATTCAATAAATCGAAAAGTATTTTTTTTAGAAATTAAGTTCTTAAGAATTAAAATAAACTACTAACAGAATCATTAATTTTATATTTTAAATAAGTTAATTATATTATTCCAAATAAAATATATCATTTTTATCAATAATAAAAAAATTTAAAAAATATTTTCAATTTTTAATTACATTATTTTGTTAATAGGAATGATTGTATTTAGAAAATCATTAATTTTCACTATTCATTGAAAAACCATTAAATTCAATAAAATACTAAAAATTCATCATATGCTATATTTTATATAATAAAATAAAAAAATTAATTAATTTATTAGAGTTAAAATAGTATAATATGGAAATTAAAAATTTAAGTAAAACATTATATGACAAAATTTTAATAAATAAATTTTCTTTTTTGTTTTCAAACCATTAATTAGTTGTTTTATAATGAATATAATTATCTAATTCATAAATATAAATAAATATGAAAATTATTTAAATTTTTATTAACTAGGTAGTTATAGTCTACCTCCCTTTTGAAAATTGTGTCCACAAATTTTTATTCACTTATTATGCAATTGGGGATAAACATCCCTCATAGAGTTTTTATATCCCCCTGTTTCCTCATTAAAAATAATGTTATATTCACAAAACCTTAACAGGGTGAATCAATTTATTTTACAAATATTTATCTCCGTAGTTCTGAATATATAATTATTGTTCCTCATAAGAAATTTTATAATCAAATTTAACTACCTTAATGATCAAATTATGAATTGAATATGAAATATATTTTTATAACATCGTGAGATGAAAAAAATTGTGTACATGGGATAAACACAGCGGAAAGGTCACTTGGTAGGAAACTAATCCAAATTTATCTATTATTTCATATTTCCCAATAAACCATAGATGTATCTACCCCTTTTTAGTAAACCATATAACACTTTTCCATAGAGATACATTTAGAAAATCCTGATCACCTACCTTAAAAAAAGTATACTTCCCCCAGTTATCCAGAAAAATTTTCTTTTCTACTATAAACCATCCAAGTGTGTTTCTAAATAACCATAACTTTAACAACCATTTAGACTACTAAATGTAGCCTCATAAACATCATCTCTAATACTTTATCTCAAAATGATGGAACCAAAATAACTATTCATATATTTCATCAAAAGGAAAATATTTATTCTATAATGGAAACTAATATTATATGAATATTAAACAAAAGATTGATATTGATGCTAACTTCTTGGGTAATCCATTGAACAAGAACAAAACATGTCTCCAAGGTATGAACATTACCCTTAGACAATTTATTATATTTAGGATGAAATGTTGTTCTAAAATTTAATTTACTACCGTATGGATTTTGAATTTAATTCCGTGAATATGATGTGAAACATAGATCACTATCAAATATAATAGTGAGAGGAACTATATTTAGTGAAAATAATTCTTTGAGAAAAAATGATAATAATCATCTGAAGAAAATTTATCATGAATTGGATGTTAATGGATTGATTTTGTTAAACTATAAAAAATCACATAAATAACATTTTTACATTGATACATATTTCGAAATCCCACGATAAAATCTATGTATAAATGTTCAAATTTCCACATGGTTTTTGGTAACGAATGAAACATATATTTTAGTAACTTCCATATTAATTTAACCTATTTCCAATCGAATCATTTCATGATAAATTTTAAAATAACTGTTTTTATTCAATCCCACATGTAATACTATTTAAGGTCTCTAATCATATTAGAAGTACCAGTATGAACCAAAAACAAGGAACACTGAGCTTCAATCACAATTTTATCTTTAATTGAAAATCACAATGAACATATAATCTTTTTAAAAAATTTATAACACCACTTTTCTCAACATTAAACTCCATAAACATACCATTTTACAGTGATTTTATCTTTTTCTATAGGAAAATATTGACCTTTTGAACATATCTAATTATTTTTGAACATATTGATTACATTGACAACTGAATAAAAATAACAGATACTCCCAAATCCATAACGTTAATTCCATTATTTATTATATCAACAACTAAAGGGTAATGATCCAAACATAACATGATTAATATAGAATACTTTTTCAACCAAAATAATCATCTAATTAGATACATTTTATATAATGATAATTAATCATGTAGTGGTAATCGTTAATCAGTTCCAATTATATTCTCATCCTCATTTTCCACTCTTTCTGAGTGAATATTTTTTTCAAAATATTAGGATAAGAATATATTTTATATTTTACTCCATATTAATGATTCATATGTACTATTAAATAAAAAACCAAAATACAGAAATCCAAATCCTATGTAGGATAATTTAACTCATGAGGTTTTATTTTCCATTATTCATTAGAAACATGATCATTTAACATCTGAACACAACCAATCCACCTGAAAAAGAAATCACTATTGATTAAAAATTTACCATCATGATAGGGAATGGAAATAAAATTCAATGATCATATTTTTAGTTCCTAAAGAAAACATCGAATTATTTTATTAATATGAATTATACTCATTTTCATGTTAACATAGTCCATGATCAAGTCAACTAAGAATCATTTTCATCAATTTTTCAGTAATAACATACTAAACTATAAAAACTATGAATATATTTTTCATTTACTGATATTTTCCATTATTATATATAATTATTTATATCATTGTAATCCTTTATGATATATTTAGAAGCAATGTTTCTAAGAAGAAAATTTTGAAAAAACCAAAATTCAAATGTACATATGTTTTAATAATTATTTTTCTCTTTTCAGTTTTTCAAAAACATTATGAGGTGTCCTTCATTATCATCATTAAAATTTGAATATAAAAATATTTAATCAATAAAAATTCCCAAAACAAATCAATAAAATCCTTGAAAACTCAATTCATCAGATTAATAAATATATCATGCACATAAGAAAACAAATGGGGAAACTAAAAAGTCATAATGAACATAAATATTTCAAAAACTTTTCTTATGAATATCCTACATCTTAAATTTTACTTAATAAAATCCCTACCTAATATAAATTTATGAAATGTAATACTTCCTAATGGATCTAATCACAAAAATCATCTATATATGGAAACAAGTAATTTTTATTAATAGTGATGTTATACAAGGCTCTATAATCCATAAAAAGTATCATTAAACCATATATTAGTTTAAACAATTAAATAGGAGAACTCCATGGTTATGTCCTAGGATTAATGAAACAATTATCTAAAAACTCATGCAACTACCTTTTAAATTAAAAAATTTCCCCTTGATTGATTCCATAGGGTAATTTGAAATTGACTTAACATCATGTACTATGTCAAAAGTAATCCCACCCTCTTGATCTTGAATAAACCTAGAAAAATAATCATGAAAATTATTACAATATTCATTTACTACCAATTCATGACTATTTAAAATCATTTATTTCTTTTCAATAACTAGTGATAGGTAATAATAACTACCATCTCTGATCATTTTATCTGCTTCCTAGTAGGTTATTGCAAGTATTTATTAATTGAGATAACATTCTTGGACCTGAAATAAATACGAGAATGATAAAATGAAATAAAATACATACCAAAAATAATAACTACCTATTATATGAGATTTTCATTAATATTTTAATTTAATAATATCCCACTTATAAGAATATGAAGATTTCAATAAATCTTAGTTGTTTTAATATTTACACCTATAAATTTCTTCAAAAGCTAAATTTTTTCTTCATGTAGTGATATTTCAATTTTATATGAAATTTTTTCATAAATATATTGATAGTAAGAGAGAAATTTAATAAGGTTTTTGGCATATTTTTAATAAAAAAGTAACATACCTATAACTACTTCATTCAAGGGGTTCACATCAACTGTAGTGGTTGAAAATCATTTTCAACACCATTTTATTTCAAATCCAATTTTTTTTTCATTAGATGAAACTAAATTTAGACCAAAATTAAAATTATCAACCAAATAATTTAATCTATAAAAATTAAATTTTAGATAGATATTTATTATCCCAGACATTTACTATTTTGGATACTTATTTACCCTTATGATCCATGTGACAAAACATACCACAATAGTAACAATTTCTTGATCATTTTAAGCATTAATTGAAATATTGTACACTATACATGGAAAATGTTGGGGTCATACCTTTATATTTTTTTGGACACTCTTCTGTTAACATATACCTTGGGAATTTCTAATTATTTTCTTCTCAAATAATATATTCCATGGAAAAATCAATCTCACGTTTCATATCAAAACAAAAAACATTGTCATAGATTTTAATTATTCATGAATCCAATGATCTTTGGAATCATTATTAATATCATATATAAAATATTTTTTTATAATCAATTTTAAAAATCAACTATGATATATAACTTTCAAATATTTTCATATTCTCTTTAAATGTGGCTATGAAATCTTTACCATTATACTTCAATTCCAATAATTGTTCCTCTATCCTTTGAATAAAACCCTTTAGGATATATTTATATAGGATAATATTCATTGATGTTAATTTATCATGATTGAAATGGAGTTTTGTTCTTATTCTCTTTGTATATGTGTATCATTTTTATTCTTGTTTCCAAGTATCACTATTCCCTATTTTTTTGAAATATAATTTTATCTTTATTTTTATAGGATATATGTTATGAATTTTCATAATTTATTTTTACTCGAAATAATAAATTCCTATATCCTTCAATTATATATGATTAATATTTATTTATTATTTATATATACAGTATATTATCCCCATTATATCTCCTGTATACACTCTCTTCTAGTCGACAATCTCTAGCGTATGTGGAAGCATCCTTTTGTCCATGTAACAAATCGGCTCAAGGAACCATTTTAGTGTCATACGGGATGAGAAATTACAATGTGGAATGATAGAGATATTTTTTTACATTTTCTTACTATATATGTGATGGTAGTAATGAGGCATGAAATGTGTCTATACAAAGAAGATATGTTTTTTCTAGGTCCAACTGAGTCATACACTAGGGATAGTTCATGTTTCCAGGGATAAGACATTTGTTCGTGATGATCATTATTATTATGGGAGATTATTAAACATTTATATATTGATGCACTTGAACTAAGTATTTATGTATAAATTAATGATATTTTCTACATGTATTAGTAATGAAATAGAAAGTATTTGTTCGTGCATTATTTCAGACACACAGGGTTTTCATGAAATTATCATTCATATCATTATATCATGCATGTGTGACTATTTTACATTCTTACCTATATAAAATTTTTGTGTGATTATATTACATTAGTGTTATACGTGGTATGATAATTACATTAAGAAGGTTTAATGATATGGATAATTTGTTAATTAAACTGTCTACATCAACCAAAATTGTGTTTTCTTGTTTATCATAATGACATCACATCAACTAAAAAATTATTTCTTGCTTGACACATGGATCTTTTATTACATTGGTTTAATCAATAGAAATTTTGATTAAATGGGTTACAATTTCACCTTATAAAGTTTATGGTAACATTATAATTTTCTAAATATTGATCCTTATATTCAAATAACCAAACATATGTTGGTTTATTTTTGAAGAAAAATGAAATTAGGAGGTTGCAGTTTTTATGAATATTGATTGAAACATATAGAGGCTTATATAATCATTATTTTGGAATGAGGATTGATCTAAATGTATAATTATATAAATGTAAAATAACATTTATTTATATTCTTAAATGAAACGGGTTTAAATTATTAATTAATTATATTGAATAAAAGTCTTAAATGATAAGGAAGTCGAGTTATTATGACACATGTAGTGAATTAATGAGTAATAGATGTCATCTAAATCGTGTGGGAATTGAATTTTAGAAATGAATGTACCATTATGAATTTCAAATGAATTTTCTATCGAATTAATCCCTTAATTCAAAATTATACCCATATGGGTCATTTGGGGCATCTTAGTTATATGATATTAACCCGCTAAGGATTTAATTATTCTTTAATGAAAAAAGAATTATGATTACACTCAAATAATTTTATAATTGAAATTTACTGTGTTCTAAAACTATAAAATGGAAATGGATACCCATATAAATGGTACCTTATTTTGATAATGAGTCTATTTTATGTTACCTTTTTCTTTATAAACCTATATACTGAATTCCATGGGTTTATAAATATGATAAATATAATATGGGTTTTTAGAGTGTTAACAACCAATTTTATGGTGGAATGTATAAATATTCTATGAAATTTTTAGAACAAAATTGGTTCAATGTGATTTAATAATATAATATGATGAGGTTAATAAGGAAACATAATAATCACACTATGTTATGGGATAAATATAGTTAAATGGTTATCGATGTTTTTTTATGGAAAATCCAACATTACTAGTAATAGCTTTTTTCATTGAAGTTCGAACATTTCAATCAAATAAAAAACTATATGTAGTTTCTTGATTTTAGATCTAATAATTACGGTGGGAGTGTTACCTAGAAACAAAGGGAATACTAAAATAGGAAATTCCAATAGAGTAAGGTTCATTGTATGAAAATTGATGTAATAATATATGACCAATATTATGGAGCACTATAGGCCAGTTGATCAATGTGGAAGTGACATGACTATTACACATGTTACAAGGGACCAAAAATGAAATATCTTATCATCTCATGGGTGGTTGTGAGTGTCAATTCATGTTTTAATGGATTAATGAATTTTGGTTTATATTTGTTCAGGGTGGTATGTTGGGAATTTGGAAATGAACGATGATCATTTGAATAGAAATTCATTAAAAAAATTAGGTCTATGATGTATTCATTATATCCACAAGGAATCCTAAGGAAGAGAAGTTATGAGGTTGAGAGGTTTTAATGTACAGAGTTTAAGACCAGTAAATAAATTTCAATATAAATTGATATTTTCATTTAGTGGATAGGATAAATTGTAAACCAAGAATTAAAATGTGATAATGAGAGTTAGAAAAATATTATTTATACTATTGATGAAATTTTAGTCCAAAAATATTTACAGGGATTCTAGATGAGTTTCAAAAATGTAGATATTTGAAAAATCAGTTTTGGGAGAGGAAACTCTACCTTCATTGTTGGTACATGGATAATAATAAGAATGAGAACCAAACTATATAGTCTAATTATAAAAAAATAATATTTTTTAACCATGTGAAGGGCATATTAGACTTTGAGTAATCGTACATGTTTTTAGGTTGACCCACATGATTGGACTATTTTTTTAAAAATTGTGTTCAATAATCATGTGAGGTGGGAGTTTCATAGGGTAATAACACCACACAATTGGCACATAATTTTCCAAACTGTAGAGTCAAACATTTATATTCATTAAATTGTTGTAAATTACACATATTCTCCTAACTTAAAATCAATAAGTTAATCCTCATAACTTAATCCATATATTCATTATACCATGAAGGTGGTTGTACGTCTATGTCGTAAACCCAAACCACCAGTTAATGTGATTTCAATTAAATAATTATAAACATAAAGCCTCTATCTTGACCAAAGAGCCCAGTTGTAATGTGAAATTTCCACGTTATAGTTAAATCTATATTTGAAATAAATATAATTATATATAATTGAATTCAATAATTTGTATACTGTCTAATTTTGAAAGAATCATATTATATCATGTATATACACATGGACCCATTTATAAAAAATAATTTAATTTTAAAATGAAACAATAAAGGTGAAACATATTTCTGGCATGGACATTTCCTATTCTCTTTGTTTTTATTTATAAATATATATTTTTTATATGAATCACTTTTACCTTATTGAAATATTTTTTACACCATATACTAAAGGCGATTAACTAAATATTTAAATGACATATATACTTGTTTCTTAATGGGATAAAGTAATAAAATAATTTTTATTGTGTGTTATTAAACAATGGGTATTTTTTGTTACGCCACAGGTAAGGGATTTATTCGACATGATTCTTCACACTCCTAAGTTGTTATACATTGGTCATGGTGCCTCGTACCATATTTTGAGATATTTGGAATGGAATACATTACATTTATTATGTATTTGTCCATTGAGTCCCTTATCATTTTAAAGATATTTTTCATGACATACCTTAACATTTAGTGAGATATTGATCATGAAATCCCCTATCATTAATTATGAATATTAGACTTGAAATACCTTAATTAATTCATGATACTTATATGATCTCCTTTTGTGGAGACTTAGTATTAAGACTCAAATCCACATTGGTGCATATATATTGGTATATATTTCTACCTGAATATATATATATATATATATGAGGTCATGTTTAGTGACATTATCGATTAGGATGAGCTTGGAATGATCAACCAAGTGTCCTTTTTGGAACATTAGTTTGAATAGATTACATTTTTTATTAAAGTCATTGTTTATTATACATTCACACTTGGTCATTTTATATTTACAAACTAGATTTCCTTGGAATCCTTTTGTGGTGGTCTAATGAGTTTATTTCACACCATTTCAAGTGTCGTGTTTTGTACCCAGATATATTTCATGCATGTATTTTTCGATCAAGGATGCCACCCACCTATTAATTTATCATAATTAAACAAGGTTGGAGTGCAGGAGTAGATGACAAAGGTAGTGGTTGTGATTATTGGTGGTATGATTTTCATATTCAATGTTTCATTTATATTTGATTTCTATTTATATAATATGGAACCATGTTGTATATTATCCCCATTGTTCCAACACTAGACCCACAGTGATAGTTGGTAGCATCCCACATATGAGGAGTAACACTTCATGACCTGGGACTAACATGATATGTGCACCAATTTAGTTTTCACGACCCTTCTACTAGGTCCCGTGACGTTACTATCCCAATCCAAACTTCTATAGACCAGGGGTTGGTAACTAGCTATAGAATGGAAAATCCCAAAAATGGGAAGGCATTGCCTTTAAACCAGTACAAATAAACAGCCAAACACACAAAAAGATGAAACCACAAAATCAAAACCGCAGTAGAACAAGTGTGTAAAAAATTTAAGGGGTTGGAATACAAACCCAAATAAAATATATAAATACAATTGAAAACAAAAATAGCACCTGCGATCAACCAACATGGATCTTATATGATGGGAAGGTACAACTCATCTCCACTACTCTACATGTATATCAGTCTCCTTCACGTACTGCCTGGTCCTTGATCCCTCAAGAATTAACAATGTTTTTTTTCGTCTACACAAGACACAATGAGGTGTGGTAGAAGCTCATTCATGGGTGAGTAAAAAATACCTATTAGGGACCCCAAGACCCCCTGCGGTCTCACAGAACTCCAAAAAAACCACAAATCATGATCTCAATCACAAAGCACAATGAAAAAGACACATCTCAATCTAGATAAACTTATCTCATCCACAAAGATACATAAGGCCCCAACCTCAAACCATTTCATGGATTTCCAAAGAAGGATCAAATCATAACTCAAGAATCAAGAGTACATGCTCCATGAAATGGACATCCCTGATTGAACCCATCAATGAGATGTACATCATTAGGTTCAATACAACCATTACTAATGGAACATCTAAAAAGACATGCTCTATTGGGTCCTTTTTGATAGAACTGGCTCTAGTGCTCAACACTAGAGGTCTCACAGTCACAGTCTTGCACCTGAGTAAAGACGAAGGGAAACCAATTGTGGAGGCCCATATATCAATACTATTTCCTATAGTTGAGGGAGCTCCAACTCCCATAAAGCACCTTCTCCTCGTCGCTACTTAGAAATGGGGGAGTACTACTCTATATGTGAGGACCCACACCCTACCTGGTATGGGAGTAAAACTATGGTAGTTTGTTTGCTATGGGGGACCCATGAACTAGTAAGTTAGGGGAGTACCGACCCCAGGTTAGAGGACCTTCACCCTAGTACAACAGGGGAGTACCAACTCCATATGTGAGGACCCACACCCTAACTGATAGGGGAGTTCAACTCTAGTAGTTTTTTTTTGTGGGAGACCTGCGCCCTAGTAACTCATGGGAGTAAAAACCCCAAGTTATATGACCCTCAACCTGACAGGATAGGGGAGTAATAACTCTAGTGTAGCACTAAAAAGAAGGACCTTCACCCTATCTTGATAGGGGAGTATGTACTCCTAACATAGAGGATTTGAACCCTACCTGGTAGGGGAGAACTTGATGATATGTGAGTTATGTATGTAGGACATGCGCCCTTGTACAATAGGGGTGTACTGAATACAAAGATAGAAAAAAAATCAGAGGGAAATGAAGGAGCACTCATGACGTGGGGAGTACGATCTCTACTGGAGAAGAGGAGTATGAAATACCCATGGCTTGAGTAATGCAGGGAGTTTCCATCCTAACATTCACTACAAGAAACACACTAGTTTGGATCCTCCAATTATTGATCATAAATCAACTTCCATGAATATCCACAAGGATGTTACCCGATGATCCTTCATGTCCTCAGGGTTCCAATGCAACAGATGGGGCATCAACTGGACACCAGGTCTGTATGTTATGGTGAATTTAGTGTTGAGGGCCCGGGTGGATTGAATTACGATCCAACCCAACCAAACAATATATTTCTCCAAAAATCATGTGGAGTATTTCAAAATACCCTTCTCACCCAAGGATCCCAGCAACATAAACGGTTTTTCAAACGAATGTCTAGTTCTCATGATACATCCTTTTAAGCATATTCGGTCCCAAGAGGGGTCCAGGTCCGGTCTGACCTGACCCGGTTAGGATAGGCTAGGATAGAATCAGCCCGCTAGGCCACAGACCTGCCCAGACTGCCCCTACTAAGCTAAGATATAGTGGGATTAGCCTGCCGGCTTGTGCAACCAACGCGGGGTTGCATGTTATTCTACTTCCAAATTTCACAAAGGAGTAGTTCGACTTCTTTATTATCAGTTCTAGGTGGCGCCACCTCATCACCCGTGGGACCTGTAGGCAGCGGTCCCTGGCATCATTTCAGATTTTTTTAGTGAGGTGCGCCACACCACCCTTCCACCAAGGCGGGTAGTTTTCGGTTCCCCCCCTCATCCATTGGCACTGGTTTTCGGCATCACCGCCATGCTGACAATTTTTCATGGGCCACCAAGTGATCTCTGGGGGTCCGTTCTCCTTTTTGGATGCGCTGATGTTCTTCTCGAGTTTCCATCGTCATTGTGGACCTCTGAGTTTCAAGGTTCTGTCTATTTGGAACAACCCACCTCCAGTGAACACAATATAAAACAAGTGGTGGAGGGTCCAGGCCTTGTTCGTTTGGCCCACGACCTCCATGTTAGCATTATTACAAGTGGGGGTAATTTATAAATCACGTTAAAGTAACGATCAACCCTATTCAAATACCCACCAATGAACACCCAAAAATTCAAGAACATGGAGAAGAAAAATAGGAATTTTTCAAATTAAATGGATACCGCTACCTCGAGATTATGTGGAGATGTAGTGGTCATTGGAGAAGATTTCATGTTCGATAAAGCCACAGAAGATCGTCAATCCTAGTTCGTTGTTTTCTGATCATTCATCTTTGTTGCTATAAGGTGTCACGTCACTTCTCCAGAGGTTACTCACCATATGAAGTCATTCCAAAAACTCTACCCAATGTGCCATTTCAATAGATGGGTAAAGGGTGAGTAATGCACCGAGGAATTAATGAGGTTCATTTATTTACATAATTAATGTGCCACATTAATTGCATGAGTGGTGGATATGCATCCAATGTGTAACCAAGCACATAATATCCCATATTAAATGACTTACTACCTCCATGGTCCGTGCCATCACCACTCAAGATGTGGTAGGAAAAAATAAAATAACAATTTTATTATTTTATTATTTCTAAAAAGTCATAAAAACTAACATTTTCACCCATCCAACTATAGTCAATGTGAATCCTTCCTTAAGAGAATCCCAGTGATTCAAGTTCAACGGTGCCCTCATATTTCAATTTGATCCGAAGTTCAAAAGATAGAAATTTCCACCCACACGATTACTGAACGTACGTTAAAATAATTTAAAAAATTTATTAACAGTGACCCTCGACCCGCACCCGTCGAGGTTAAGTTCTGCCAATGTGAAACACACACTCACAACCTCAATTGTACACTTATATTTCAAATATGAATCTGATTTACTATTTTTTAGTTATAGAATTTTACAATAAAATAATATTTACTTAATTATTTTATTTTCGGCCAAAAACAAACATCCATTATGGTCTACACCGGACAAATTTTTGATCTTCCTAAGGAAATCATACCCTCATGAGTTCACCAGTGGTCACAAATTTTTCATCCATGTCACCGTCTGTGAGTTATATGCATTTGAAAATTAAAATAATTTTATTTAATAAATTTATTTACGATTATTCCATTTTTTGGTTTTCTCATTGGAGGCTTGCGATGACTAAAATTAACTGATTCCTAGGGTAAACCTACAATTCTGGAGGCAACAGTGCCATTAGATTTCGGATCTGAGCACCCATTTATGAGTTATTCTAATTGTTCAGGAAAAATAATCACGCCCACTATTTTAAGCCTACCACTTTTTCAACAGATGATTTCAGGAGCTCCGGGCCTCAGAATCACATGCCATCAGATTCTGTGGTTCGGTAATAATCCTAAATAATTAAAAGATTTATACAGAAAAATTGGTCCATTAAATTATCCCCACCTTAGGAATTTTCATCCCAAAGAGAAAAAAATGATAATCACACAAACGAGGTTATTGAGCACGAATCTAAGCCATCCGCTCCCATGTCCTCTCCTAGAGGTTCCCTTGCTACTACCAAAATCACACCAGAGGGATCAACCATCCACGAGGTACATTCTCCTGTAAATCCTCTATCTCAATTGGGAAATATATAGAAGTCTCCCCATCATCAATTTCCAACTCGCCCTAGTATATAACATGTGATGGTTCATGTAAGCATCTAATCAGCTATGAGCCATGGAAAACATTATTCCCCTGATGTATCTGTGGGGGAAAAGCAAGATGGTACTCCACCTCTCCAACTCTCTTGAGAATCTGGAAAAGTTGGATGATCCTCAGAGATATTTCGCTGCCCTGACCAAATCTCCTCAATCATTTTCTTGGTGATTCCTGCAAGAAGACATGGTCTCCCTCCTAGAAATCTATGGGTATCTATCTATATTTGGCATAATAATTCTACAGAATCCGTGCATTCTTTATCCCTAGCCACCAGTACTGACGCCAGAGGTCCTATTACATCTTCGTCACACCATGATGTACATCCAAAGGGGATGTTTGGAACTCCCTCAACACATCCTCTCGTAGTCTCATTGGTACCATGGTTCATCCTTTGATAAAGATGACGATATCCCCACCTTCAGAAAAAAAATTAGGAGTTGGTGTAAAGGTTGTCTATGAATTTTTGGACTTGTAATCTACTTCCCCAAGTAGTGTCTGTCTAACTCACTGAAGGTGTGTGGGAGAGATTATAATGCCCCAACCCCAGTTACGCAGAGTCGGCGCATTATTACATAACATTGGAATTATCATAAGAAATATCAAGTCTAGAGAGACCGATTAGTTTAGTAGCCTTGGAAACACTAGATATATTCATAAGTCTTACATTACATCATAAAAATGAAAACTACAACAACATAGTCTCCATAGCCCACACTCAAATCCCCACATACCATCCCTGCAGGTCATTCGTATATTACTTCTTCACATCCTGGAAAAAATACAACATAGAAAAGGGTGAGCTCAAATTCTCAGTAAGGATAACAATATAGCAGAATCATTCATAAATAGGAATAAACATTTAAGGCAATGTATAACTAAAACAAAATCATATTAAACATGAACTTAAACATAATATGGCAGAAATAAAATGAAATAATGCCATTTACTTATTCACATGGATATTCTACTAATCTAATAATCACATGCAATATCAATAACCACTTTCATAATGATGGAATTCATAATGCCAGACTATCATAACCAAATATCCAAGGCCTCATGCCAAGACTGCAAATAAGATTTTTCCATGGCCTTTTTCCAAGACACTAGTTTGTATCATGAGACCTACCGATGCATCGATGAGTTATATCGGGCTCCACCCGTCACTTACTAAGTCCAATGCATTCCTCATATGAAAAGTTTTAAACATAACATAAACATTCATATTAAAACTAGCATACGAAATTTCAATACATTATCCACAAACCATGAATGGTATAAAAATAGCACATCCACAATCAAACATAACTCATTTGATACAATATGGAAGATTTTATTGTATCATAATAACCTCAATCTAGAATTATGATGGATATTAACATAGATGAAAATAATCATCAAAATAATTATAGTGAAATATCCCCCTTTTTCTTGAAAACACTTAGATGTCGCACTATTTGTCAAGAATCCATTTAGAGTAGATTTTAGAATCAAAGTGTCGCATACCACTTTTAAACAATTAAAATCAATTTTGATTTTAAAAAAATTAATGTCCATATAAATAAATCCTTAAAACAATTTTTTAAAACATGGACATTAATGAGAAATATAAGTCTAAAACATTTAAAAATGGTATTTTTGTTATAGGTTCTAACCAAAAGAGAGACACTTGAATACAAATAATTGAGGTAATAAAAACTTTTTAATATAATGATAATAATGGGATTCATGATATACTATGTCAAAGAACATTATATACACCACATAAAATTGATTTGGTGTATATCCACAAAGAAGTCACAATGGAATGTAAATTGAGATGAAATCTCTCATAAAGGTCGTACCGTTAGGTGAAGTATAAATCAATGACATAGTTATGTGTGAAAAATATAAATACACTAAATATTATTGGATATTCAATGTAAAACAATCAAAGGACATTCATATATAATCTTTTAAAAACAACACCAATGAATTGGATGTTTAACTCAACAAATGTAGAATGAGTTAAACACACTCTTATCAAATTCATATCGATGACTAGAGAAATTATCAATGGAGTGATTATGTGTATAAAAAGTATATCCACAGAAAAGGGGAGTAGAAATTATTACATAAGAAAATGAATAGTGATTCCACACATAATCTCGGAGTAAAATAATCAATGAAGATTGCGTAAAGATGAATAAATGGAAATGGAAATTTCAAATTCCCTTATCGATTAAGTAACTTATGAAACATACACCAATGAAAGAAGGATCATACAATGATGATGTAAATACCCATAAGTTAAATTATTTTACACAATGAATACAATCACGGGTATTACACATACTCCACATGCAATAAAAAAGTGTTGAACAATTGAATTCTCACGGAATTAAATGTGAGATAAGAAACCCCTTACTTTGTACTTTTTTCCCTGGAAAATGGTAGGTTCAACTCATGTAAAATGGAGAAATAATTGTTATTAAATTATACAAGAATCATTTACATTAATATGATATCATATATGCTCTTTTAACATTTACTTTTTAATAATATCTTAGTATTATCGTTGTTTCGGGTGTTAAGTTACTCGTTTTCTTTTATATGTTTTGTTACATAAGCCATATTTGTCCTTGATAGGTTGTATCTTATTAATATCCATAAAGATAACAATTCCTTGAATCGTATTTTTAAATAATAAAATGATAATTATACTTGAATAGATATGATAGAGAAAGAATCTCAACGCGTTCGTGGAGACGGTAGTCCGTACGTACACACGAGCGACAATATCATTATTTTGATGATAAAATAATATATAATTGGATGGTATATCATATAGACAGAATAATTATCATGGTATATTTATTATTTACATTAATTAAACATCAGTATTATACCCATCCAATTAATAATTTATTGAATGAAAATTACACCACGACATGGAGACGGTAAGCCGTACGTACGCACCTACGGTGACATATCATTGAAAGGATGGATAGAATAATGAATATGGTTGTACTATATTTATAATAAAATTACAGAATATAGTAGACACTGGATTCATTAATTTAGAATGGTAATAACAAATAATGAAGAAGTTGAAGAAGAAAATAATTTGAAAATGGTTGGTAAAACATTACCTCTTCTTCAGGTTCTTCTTTTTGATTTGATCAAAAGGGCTCCATAGGATGGCTTTCTGATCATACTAAGGAATCTAGGTTGTATTAAGGGAATTTGAGAGAGTATTTGGGCAGGGTTTGGACGATCCAAAAGGCTTTGAAGTTGTGATGTAATGAGAAGGGGAAGTGCCCTTTTATAAGAGGGGTGAGATGCACCTTTGGAAAAGCTAAAAATATTATTTTATAATAAATTCATATTCGGTTTCTAATGGCTCCAATGTGGATTATTTAAAGTTTAAGGTGGGGATAGTTCTATAACCACTCATCCAATAGAATTTATACTGGTTTGGTTCATTATATTAACCTTATCTTTAAGTATTATCTCTTAGTTAATTAGTTTCACTTTTACAATGTGTTTTGTATTATTATATTTTATGGTTAATAAACATACTATATACATCCAAAAGACCCCCAAGTGGTTGATTAATGATAACATAATCATGATATAAGTCTCTTGGCCGAACCATAAATTTTTTGGAATTTAATATCAATTAATAATATAATAATTGTTTTAAAAACTCTGTTATGTCAATTTTCACACTATCCAATAATCGATTTTTTTAAAAATTGTAACAAAATGATTACTTCAAAAAAATTCATTTAAATAAATACTAATATGTCATATTAACCTAGAAAATTAGTATAATTCATTAAATGTCTCCAATTATATTTATTTGGGTATTTATAATATCAATTATTTTAATTTTTCACTATTTTGGTAATTACTTCATCACCATTGTGTCACAAATAAATTAAATTATTTAATGTCTAAAAATTATAAATAAAATACCATTATTTAGGAAATATTATTACCTTTATAATTAATATTTATAGTCTAAAATAAAACATATATAACCCTATGAAAAAATTATTTGTTTAAAGGATATATGCTTGTGTCATTTTTGTATTAATTTTAACTTAATTAAAATAAAGTGTCCCTATCACTAACAAGTGGCTCCATGGGGTCCCAAAATCGACCCAAAGATGCCCATGGTCGGACATGTATCAACAACTAAGGTTAGGACATGTTTTATTGTAATTTTGTATTATTATAATATTATTTTTTAACACTTATTTACCTGATTTACCCTTTAACCATGGTAAATAAAATATTTACCGAAATAATTATTCAAAATGTCGCAAAATAAAAGTTACCTATTTAAACAATTTGAAAATCCTGATTCCAAATATTGAATCAATTTTTCCAAATTCAAAATAGAGATGTGGTGGAAATTAATTTAAAATTAATTCACTTTGTTAAAACAAAAAGCGTGTTTTTAAGAGATAATAACTATCAAAAGATTTACACTTGTTTATGTCTGGTTTAATTGTGAAATTATGTAAAATTATAAACATTGAATTAAATGGTATAAATATATTCTAAATATACTTTAAAACCACTCAAATTCTTTATTTATCAATATTAATTATTTTGATTTAAAATGTTGTTTTTAATTAAAATTTAGTAATTTTCACTATTCATCAAAATATGAAAGTTATCCGAAAAGTACCAAAATTTTACCCTAGGCTAATTTTGATATTACGAATACAAAAATGAAGTCCATTTTGAGATATAGAATTTATAAAATTTCAAAAAGTAGGTATTACTATTCATAACGGCTACTTTGATTGGTTGTGGTGTGTTAGAATCTCGAAGTTGCGTACAATGCACACCATTGCATTATTTAAAGGGAAACGTACTGTGGAAGATTGGGGTTTTACATTCTACCCTCCTTAAATAAATTGAATCCTCATAATTTTCCATTTTTATTTTTTTAAATTGGGCTTGATAATATAATGGAAAGCCCCACATCTGAAAAAGAGTCAATAGAACTGTCACATTGAAATAAAGTAAGAGAGGTATAAGTGTCACCCAAGATAACCCATACTAGGATTCCATGTAGGAAAACATGGATATGGATGATAAAATATGTGTTCAGTTATGATAGAGAGGGATAAAAAACATGATCAGGAGAAAGTTAACAATAAGAAAATCAAAAACATGTGTTGGGACAAACAGTCCTTAGTCTCCCAGTAGCAAAAGTAAACGGACAACATTTTTTTGTTTTAAGTTACATTACATAAGGACGTGGAATTCATTTATGATATTGAATAAGAACATAAAGATATATACTTACTTATTATGTAGAGTTCATTATTTAATATCTTTTTACCATTAACTCATTTTTTTTGAACAATGAGTATTCAAGAAGACTTGGTCATAATGAAATAGATAGAATGAACTTCTATAGAAACACATCATCCATGTAGGATAAACTATATATTTACCTTGTATTTAGAGATTAATCAAAACCAAAATGGTTAGTATAATATCAGATGACCCCCCCCCCCAAATCATATATTCCACTAGAGAAAAAAACTAATCTTAATTTCTAAAATTAAACCATCAATACACCAAAGTTAAATAAATACCATTCAATAATCAATTTCCCTTAAAATCCTTCAATATAATCCAAACTAATATTGAAACTCAAAACCTATAAGAATGTAGTCATCCACGTTAAATTTTATCTCCAAATGACATTAATTACTCTTAAATTCACATACTTAAAAGTAATTATCCTAATCATTTCCATAAACAACCCAAATCACTATAAATCCATAATAAAAGCATAGATAAAAATCCACCATTACTCCTCAAATGAAATCCCATACTATTCTATTTTCCATGGGCATATAGTGTTCACAACAAAGTGAACATCTTCCAAAATAACATCTATCACTTAATCACAAATCATATTCCTATACCAAGGGTATTCTTTTAATAAGACATATAAACCCAAATCAACTTATTATTGATAAATAAAATCATTTAACTAAAAATAATTAGTGACACTATCCAGGGACTTCACGTAGTCCAGTGGTAGGCGATAAATCCCAATCGCATTTTGGTTGTGGGTTCGATTCCCACAGCTTTGTCCGACGTGATGTGTTCTCACACGGTCTAAGTGTTGTCCTTTTTCAAAAACTATATTTTATAACATTACCAAAATGAGATAAATTCTTCAAAATACCATAACAAAATTTAACGACAAATGTTATATCATACCTTGAATTTTCAACCAAAATTATAATAACTTATAATTCTCTCAAACCCCAATGATCATATAAAACCAAATGGTTATTTATACCTATACCCACAAGAGAAGAGTTAATTCTTCCTCAAATATCATTCTCACATGGCAAACTGTGGGGTTACAAATAAAAGATAAAATTATTCCAAAGTAAACCCATCAACGAGGAGTACTAATACTTTTTAAACATTTCTCCCACCATTTATTTCCACATAGCTTCTTCTTTGACAAAGAAAATATCCTATTGAATAGGGAATTCACTCAGGTAATGGCCAGGTCCCCTACATTTACGACAAATGACAATAAATGGACACTTGGGACCATTTTTATCTTCTTCCATAGTACTCTTCATTTTTCTTCGGCAATTCTTCACTTTATGTCCTTCCTTCCCACACGTAAAGAATATCATTGTCCCATTGAGACACATTCCTGGGTGTCTCCTTCCACATTTCCTGCATGATGTAAATAGAGGATTCCTTTCTCCGTGGTCTCCACTACTGGAGATTTTATAATTCATCACCTTTCACTTTTTTGTTGAGTTTGAGATTTGATTAATATATATATTTTTGATCATATTTTTGGAACATTGATTTGGCATAAAGACGATATCTTTTTCACCTAACAACATTCCATTTTGTTGCTCATTGCCACCACTGTTCCCACCTTTTACATCATTCTCAAAGTCAGTATGACTTCCTTGGAATCCAGCCATTGACTAAAACCAGAAAGCATTGTGTGAGTAACAGTAGTCATAAAATCATTTAGAGATTAACATGTAACCATATTATCAATTTGAAACACATTAGGAATATCCAAGGCCATTTACTCTCATCTTATATATTTAATACTTCAAATCCATTAGTAAAGAAAATGTAAATTATCCTAAGCATATCCCCCGAGAGTTTCGTAACCAAGAGTGCAGCAAAACCGTTGTCATGCACCAATTCCCGTTCAAGTCTAGCTCGAAGTAGTATTTTCGGGTTATACCCCTTGGAACATATGTTCCAGAGCCGCCTCTACCTGCTAGTATTCAGACAGGGATGTATTTCTTGGAAAACTCAAAAGGTCTCTAAAATACCAAAATCATAGGAAGTT
Organism: Viscum album; assembly: GCA_963277665.1. Classification (NCBI taxonomy): domain Eukaryota; kingdom Viridiplantae; phylum Streptophyta; class Magnoliopsida; order Santalales; family Viscaceae; genus Viscum; species Viscum album. The sequence continues at coordinate 914,271,581 of OY728148.1, forward strand.
CTTCCTATACTAATCCTCAAAGTTCATCTTAGGTCTACGTACTATATTCAGAGTTTATCTAAATCTTTCTCCCAAGGTTTTTACTAAACTTCCTCTGATACCAACTATAATGCATGTACCCCAGTTACCCAGTGTTGGTGCATTATTACCTAACATTGGCATGATCACAAGAAAGATCAAGTCTCAAAAGACCGATTAGTTTAGTAGCCATGGAAACAGTAGATAAATTCATAAGTCATACATTACATAATAAAAATGAAAACTACAACAACATAGTCTCCATATCCGACACTCATATCCCCACATACTATCCCTTCTAGTCATTCCTAAATTACTTCTTCACATCCTGGGAAAAATACAACAAGGAAAAGGGTGAGCTCAAATTCCCAGTAAGGATAACAATATAGCGGAAACTTTCATAAATAGGAATAAACATTTAAGGCAATGTATAAATAAAAAAAATACTTTTAAACATGAACTTAAACATAATATGGAAGAAATAAAATGAAATAATTCCATTTAATTATTCACATGGATATTATACTAATCGAATAATCACATGCAATATCAATTAGCACTTTGATAATGATGGAATGCATAATGTCGGACTATCATAACCACATAGCCAAGGCCTCGTGCCAAGACTACAAATAATATTTTTCCAAGGCCTTGTGCCAAGACACTAGTTTGTCTCATGAGACATATCGATGCATCGAGGAGCTATAGCAGGCTCCACCCGTCACATACTTAGTCCAATGCATTCCTTATATGAAAAGTTTTAATCATAACATAAACATTCGTATTAAAACTAGCATACAAAATGTCAATACATTATCCACAAACCAAGAATGGTATAAAATAACACATCCACAGTCAAACATAACTCATTCAATACAATATAGAAGATTGTATTGTATCATAATAACCTCAATCGAGAATGATGAAGGATATTGACATAGATGAAAATAATCATCAAAACAATTAGAGTGAAATATCCCCCTTTTTCTTGAATACACTTAGAAGTCTCACTATTTGTCAAGAATCCATTTAAAATAGATTTTTGAATCAATGTTTTCTATACCACATTGAATCTTTTAAAAGGAATTTTGTTTTGAAAACATTAATGTCCATATAAATAAATCCTTAAAACCATTTTTTTAAACATGGACATTAATGAGCAAGTTAAGTCTAAAACATTTAAAAATGGTATTTTTGCTAGAGTTTCTAACCAAAAGAGAGACACTAGAATAAAAATAATTGAGGTAATAAAAACTTTTAAATATCATGAGAATAAAGGTATTCATGATATATTATTTCAAAGTACATTATATACACCACATAAAAATGATTTGGTTTATATCAACAATGAAGTCTCAATGGAATGTAAATTGAGATGAAATCTCTCATAAAGGATGTACCCTTAGGTTAAGGATAAATCAACGACATAGTTTTGTGTGACAAATATAAATACACTAAATATGATTGGATATTCTGTGTAAATCAATCAAAGGACATTCATACATAATCTTGTAAAAACAACACCAATGAATTGGATGTTTAACTCAACAAATGGATAATGACTTAAAATTACTCTTATCAAATTTATATCGATGACTTGAGAAATCATAAATGGAGTGATTATCAACGCTATACATGGGGACCCACACCCTACGTGGTAGGGGAGTACAACTCTAGTAGTTTGTTCGTTGATGGGGACCTGCACCCGAGTAAGTCAGGGGATTGATGACCTCTATCTAGAGGCCCCACAACCTAGAATAATTCGGGAGTAACGACTCTACTTTAGCACTTCATAATGAGGATCCACACCTGGGGTTGATTGGGGAGTACCTAATCCTATCATAGAGGACACACACCCAACCCAGTAGGGGAGTAACTGACTCTATGTGAGTTATGTAAGGAAGACCCGCTCCCTATTCCAATAGAAGAGTACCTATTCCAAATATAAAAAAACCTATCAGAGGGAAATAAACACGAACTCATGACATGGGGAGTCCTGTCTCTACCAAATTAGAGGAGTATGGAATAACCATGCCATGAGTCACAAAGGGAATATCCATCCAAACTCTCACTACAAGAAACACCCAGTTTTTGCTCCTCTAGTTATCAGTCAAACCTCAACTACCGTGAAGTGCTTCTAGGAATTATCCTAACGATCCTCCATATCATAAGCATTCAAAAGTATCAAATTTCACATCTACCTGACACCTTGTCTTTAAACTATAGTCATTTTAGTGTCGAGGAGCCTGTTAGATTCGAGTTCGATCCATCACACCCAGACACATAATTTCTCAAAAATTTATAGGGAGTATTTGGAAAGAACCTTATCTCTACAAGGATCCCAGATCCATGTATGGTTCGTCAAATAGTTTTCTGGTGCAAAATATTTGGCCTTTTATGCGTATTTGGGCCTCAAAGGGGTCCGTGTCTGGTCTGGCCCGATCCGATTCACCCGACCAGGGCCGGCCTGACCCGACCATGTAACGACCCAATGTTTTTCGAAGTAAACTATTTTCTTATAAATATTTCATTAATTCAAAATATAATGAACTACTATGTTTTAATTATCCTTTAAACACTTCTTTTTGTCATTTCTGTGTTTGGAATTTTGTAAATCTGACATACATAGTTGCAATCAGTGAGTTATTAGGAGTCCGATAAGAAAAACATAATTTTGGTAAATAGTAACATACCATTATGAATATTAAAATAACATTATGAGTAGTGATATAACATAATTAACAGTGACCTTACCTATGATAATATATAAATAATATTCATGTTAAACGTACGATATACTTATATTTTAGAATAAGTAAATGAATGTTTTAAAATTGGGTTTTGATAATACATTATTATTTTAATTAAATATTAATATAATCATATTTAGAAAATATTTTCTCTAAATGGACTTAATTTTCAGATTCATCACATCGATAAATGGTTCGGGTGAGTTTTTGGGATTTTTCTAAATTATTTGAATTTTTTATGAATAGTAAAATCAAATAATTCACAATAAATACTAAAACCTTAATTTCTGCATCATGATTGAGTCATGGATGATATAAATGGACTTTGGTTTGAATTAAAATGAATTTATTACTGTTTTTGGTTTTTAATACATACTATTCCTTGTCTTTTGAATAAATAATAATCTAATTATTCAAAAGTTACGAAAACCCTCCTCTCCTCCACAATTAACCCCCACCCACTCCAACTTCTCTTCATTCCTCTCAAGCCTTGTTACGTGAAAATATTCTTCCCAAATATGTCACCAAGATCATCCACTACATCCAAAATCTCCTAGAATTTTAAAAATACCAAAACCTCTCCCCTTAATTGGTTCTCAAAGGAGGAAGTCTCAAGAGGTTAATTCTCATTCCAATTCCTTCATTTCATTTAAGTTCTTTTCATTTTGTTTCTTTCTAAACTCCTTTCAGAAAAATAGAATATTAACAAAAGTAACATATAGATACATGAATGTTTTTTTTTCTAATGGTATATTCAATTATCTTCTATCCTTTCCCAACCTTTATATTTGAAATAAAATTTAGCACCAGTTGAGAAACACTAATTTATCACATTCAAGGATAACGATTTTCAATTTATTTTAATGCATTTAATTCTCGTCATGAAACCATTTGTGTTATGGTTGAACCAGATTATTATATAGGTAATATATCATTTTTTTGGTTCTATAATCATTTTGTACTAATGGTTTTATGTTATAATGCAAAACATGTTCATTATAATTAAACCCACCGTTTAACTAGAACAGTTGTCACTAAGGTTATATATATAATAATTCAACTTATCTCGAAGTAAAAAAATTAAATTTAGAATCATGTAATCTCCTAGGTGTATAATAATATAATTTAAGTTTAATTCTATACAACCAAATTCATCTTAAATGTTTATCCAAACATGAATATAAATGACCTGGTCATTAAAACCATGTAATGAAATGAACCTGAACAATAAAATAGAACCTCATAACCCTTCAAAACGTTTATAAATGAACAAAAAATTATTATACTAAAAAAATTAAATACAGAAGATGTTTTAGAATTATTAATTAATAAACATAATTTTTTACTCTGGCCTTTAAAAACAAGTGGTGAAAACCTACAGAATTATGGTAAAGGATTTTCTTCATTTATCTTCTAATAAAGATTGTCCTACATGCTATGCATTTTATGATTAATCCAAAATGATGGGAAAATATTTAGAACCTCCCCCATACTGTCCTAATAATGTAAAAGTTTTGGTTAACCCCTTTTCTCTCTCATAGAGGCCTCTTAGGTACACACGACACCATGCCAATAAACCATAATGAATTCTACCTGAACAACTTTTGTTCTTTCGTGTTGTAATATCATTCTAAATATAAAAGTTAAATTATCTTTATATTTATGTACATAATATAAATTATTTTTAGTTTTAAAAAATCATTTATTATTTCTCTTTCTTCATTCTCTTTTGCAGAAATTCATGTTTTTTAATATATTCCCTCTTTAAAAATTTGCGAAAAGCAAACCAGTTTTAAGTGAACATCCCTTATTTTTACCAAATTTGAAGTGTAATATATCATATGGATAAGCGAACATAGTATTTATATAATTAATGGTTTTATTATGAAAAACTTCTTGGTTCAATTCTGGTTTTTATATAAAGGATTTCCCTCTTTTCAATTTTTAATATCTCTATAGTATTTTCCTTAATATCGCACAAAAATCTTTTAATACTAATGTTTCTCAAATATATTTTTATATGTTATCACTTATATTTGACACCACCTACCATGGTATTTGTTTAATTTAACCAATTAACATCCATGTATGTTCTAATCCCTTTCTTTTATGGACACTTTCATGATATGCTCATTGGTTATGCATTATGTCATGATTGTATTACCCATTTCTTTATATTCGTATCTTTATGTTTATGAATGATTGATTATGTGTGATTATTTATGTGGAATGATTATTTATGTTGAAATAATATGAATGAAAATATCGATATAGATTCACCCAGATAGTGATCCAATATATTTGTTCATGTTAAGTATCATGAGAATTGTTGTGAAATGGGATTGGGGGATAACATTGACCCGTACTAAAATGATAAATAGGATTGAATGTTAGAATTTTACCATAATAAAGAAATATAAAATGATTCTGTCACATTTATATAATTCCATGTTTATATGATCTCATGGTTGTATAATATGATTTCATATGATCTATGCTTTAGATATCATTATGTCATGCCTCCTAACTCATATCCTTAAGATTTATCCTAATGTTCTTTCCCTTAATGGGTTTTTCATCTCATACCTTTTTTCATGTGTTACCTAGGGTACACTATGGAGATGTATGGGCTCAAAGGAAGCTAGGATATCTTTATAGATATTAAATAAAGATGTGTTTTTAGCCCCATGTTTTATGTTATTTGTACCTCGTCTTCCAAGACACTAGACATAATGATCTGTGGCTTTCACTCTAATGTATAATTTTGCTAAAAATAATTTAATGTTATATGTAAAATTCTTAGTTCACAATATTTGGTATCAGAGGATGGTCTAAGTATTTTTGGAGATTAGGAATAGAGAACAATAGTGATAACCTTAAGGGTAAAATGAAGTAATAGAAAAAAATTTCTAAATTTTTGTTAGTATTGAATAAATGATTTATCAAGAAAATACATCCCTATATGGATAAGAGCATGTAGAAGTGGCTCTAGAACAGATGTACCATGTAGTGAAAATATCGACAAGGAGTTTTGGGTTTGAACTAGGGTATCCTGGTACACAACAACGGGCCTTGTTGTACCCTTAGTTATTACACTCCCTTGGGATATGATATGGTGCATTAACGATTTTAGAAAAAACCTATGTTAATGGGAAAAAATCCCATATGAATATATTTTAAGAAATAGATCAAGGATAACCTTGATTTAAACCTAAGAAATCACAGGTTAGGATATAATTCTTCTTTATATGTTTATCCTTTTATGATCATAGTTTACTTTTTAGGTTTAATATCTAATTATTCAAGAACACTAATTATACATTCTTTTTCATAGTTAATGGTGGGAAATATAAGAACATATTCCAACAACCAATGTCATAGGCAATGTAAAGATTTCCCTAATGGTGTGATTAATAAGACAAGAGCGGGAGTACAAAACATCATGATAGTACATGCTCAGCTGGCCGAGTTAGGAATAATAACATGAATCATGAAGACTCATTCCTCCTCCATGGAAGGAGCATGTTTTTATAGAATCCATCATGCAGTAAATGCCACCCATGTTTAGAAGACCTTATGATCCCCTCCTCGCTGAATAATCGAATAACTCCATTGAAAAAGTATTCTTCGTCCTCTAGTGCTTGGAAGAAGAGATTTGTTGAACTAGAGGTCTATCATTTTTATGGAAAGATGATCAGTGGTGGACACAGATCATAAATATAATGACCTAAGAAGAAATTGATTCCATGAATTCGGAAGAATTCAAGAGGATTTTTTTAAATAATTTTTTTTCCTTAAACCCTCCACCTCCAGATGGAAAGAGAGTTCCTCGGACACACGCAGAAGGAAGATGAGTCTATATGGGCATATATTGAAAACATTACAAGGTATGAAAGGTACGCATGTGACTTTGTCATGAACACCAAAGTCCAGATGGATCACTTCTTTAGAGGACTAAACCTGAGTCTACAAAAACTATTGGCAATTCGATACTTTGAAAGTTATGAGGAGTTTTGTGTTGTTCCCTAAAGGTTGAAATGATGATTAGGGACTCTTAGTGTGATTGTGGGCCCAGTGACAAGAAGCGAAATATTAAAAAAAAATGGGTGATTCATCGAACAAATACCATGATGGAATTAAACCTGAATTTTTCCCTTGTTAAAGTTGTGGGATGTAACATCCTAGTAACAACCTGAAGGGATCTAAGAATTGATTCAAATGAATAATGTTTGGTCATTTTTCTAAGAACTATAGATGGGATTTGAAAATTCCCTTTAATGTTGAAGAATAAAGGAAGGTTCAGATCATCAGTCATCCTATAGTGCAGTGTAACCAAAGCAAGGATCATGGGAATTATGTGAACAATTTCCATAAGCCGTGGGATGTTTGAGGAAATTAACAACAACCTACAAGGCCATAATGAAGGGATTAGGTTATTACTACTGCTGAGGTGGAGCTGGAAAAATATGAGGGGACAAGTATGCAAGGTATTTATTCAAGATTAGTGAATGTACTATTTAATTCTAGTTATATGCATTCTTTAATATTTTTCCTGTTTAGAAGAACTATTCAACCACCACCTCTATAATTGGAGGAAACGATATATGTGAGAACATAAAATGGGGAAATTATTGCATCCATGGTTTATAACTCCTCCCTGGAATATTTTGTAGACTAAAACTCCTTGTAAATCTTGTTATACTTCCTTCAGTGGAGTTCGATGATATCTTGGGCATGGATTGGCTATCTTTATAAAAAGCTGATATCAACTATTAAGAAAGTAATATTACTCTTCATATCACGAAGAATCTTCCAATTCAATGCATGGTTAATGATGAAGATTAATATATTTTAGGATCATCGTCTCATGTGTGTATATTTATACCTTATGAGAATGTAAATCTATCTCAAACGATTGAGAAAAATAAGAGAATTATGCACGAATACATGACCATTGTGAGGGATTACAAAGATGTATTCCCTCATGAGTTGTCTGGCATTCCTCTAACTGAGAGGTTGATTTATCAGTTGATCTTATCCATGGATCTCTTTCTATATCAAATACACCTTATAGAATGGTCACCGTAGAGCTGGAAGAACAGAAGATGTAGTTACATATAATATGGAGACGAGATTTATACATCTAAGGGCTTCACCCTGGGGTACATTAGTCCTCTTTGTAAAGAAGAAGGATGGATCAATGAACCTATGCATTGATTATCGTGAGATCATTAAAATCATGATAAAGAATAGGAATCCGCTTCCATGGATAGATGGATTGTTCGATCAGCTTTTTGGGGCTAGTTATTTTTCTAAGGTGGACCATCGTTTGGGATATCACCAATTAAAGGTGATAAAAGATGATATTACAAAGGTTTCCTTTTGAATGATGTATGGACACTATGATTTCATAGTGATTCCCTTAGGACTCACTAATTCTCCCTTAATTATCATGGATTTAATGAATAGTGTTTTTTGAGATTCCCTGGAAATATATGTGGTAGTTTTTATTGAAAATATTCTTAGATACTCCAAGGGAAAGGAGGAACATGAGAATCATTTGAATAGTGTGTTAAAGACTTCGTGAACGGAGAATTTGTATGAAAATTTTCGTAATTGTACGTTATGAATGGAGAAGTATTATTCTTTGGGACTGTTATCACTAGTAAAGGTATATCTATGGAACATTCCAAGACAAAGGCAATTGATGAGTGGCCCAAGTTGACTTTTGTAACAGAGATCATCTAATATTCAGGTCTAGCTGGGTATTATTGAAGATTGTTGAATCAAATTTCATGATTTTCAAACCCATTGAAAATGTGGACATGGAAGGGATTAAAGTTTGTCTAGACATACAAATGTGAATAATATTTAAAGGATCTGAAAACTAGGATTATCACTACGCCAGTACTCACACTCCCTACAAGTAGAGAAATCTCTGTGGTGTATAGTGATTCTTCTATAAGGGATTGGGATGTATGATATTTTAAAATGATAAAGTGATAATATATTCCTCAATGAAGCTTAAAATCCATGAGCAATATTATCCCATGCATGATCTGGAGTTGACATGTATGATCTTTGCATTGAAAATCTAGCCGCATTATCTCTTTGGGGATAACTGTGTGATATATACTAACCACAAGAGTCCCAAATATATATTCACATAGAAAGATATTAATATTCACCAATGAAGATGAATATATATCATCATGGATTGTGACTGCTCAATCCACTACCATCTTGGTAAGGCAAACATAGTGGTAGATGCTCTAAGTAGAAAGGATCCTACATATTTATCAATGATGATAATTGAAATGGATCTGATCATATTATATATTCCAAGGATAAACGTGGGAATAATTAAGGAAGGAACACTATCAATACTTTCTCAAATTATTACTCAACCATCCCTCTTGGAGAAAATTAATGACGCTCAATGAAAATATGAAGAAATCCAGAAATGGGTAGAAGCAATCCAGAATGGAAAATCTTACAATTTAAAAAATTGATGATTGGGACATGATTATGTTTACCATATGATCCAAATCTAATTAAGGATCGATTGAATGATGCATATAGATCAACCTTCTCTATTATCCTAGGAGCCAAATATGTATCGGGATCTTCATGAAATCTTATGGTGGGACAATGTGAAAAGGGAGATAGCTAAATATACATTAAAGTTCCTGGTATAATAACAAATGAAGGCTTAGAAGAAAAAGTATACGGAGGTGATGAAACCACTACACATACCTACATTGAAGTGGGAGAACATTACCATAGACTTTGTCACTGGACTTCCAAGGATATCTAGAGGAAACAATGCTATATGGGTCATGGTGGATCATCTTACTAAGACAGACTGTTTTATTGTGATTCGAGAGGACTTCTCCTTGGGTCAAATTTGGAAGATTTACATCAAATAAGTTGTAAGGATGCATGATGTACCACTATCTATTGTATCTGATTGTGATTTGATATTCACCTTGATGTTATGGAAAATCAACAACATGCTCTAAGCGCTGAACTAAACATCAGTATGACCTATCATCCTCAAAATAATTTCCAATATATGCAAACTATTCAGAAATTAGAAGATATGTTGAGAGCATGTTCTATGGAATTCAAATGAGGATGAGTTCAACATCTTCTATTGGTTTAATTCTAATAAAAAAAACAGTTTCCACTCACGCATAGTAATGACACCATATGAATCACTTTATGGGAAATGGGGTAGAACACCATCGTTTTGGGATGAAGTCGGTGAGCATAAGCTTCTTGGAACTAAATTGGTCAAAGAAATGGTGGAGAAGGTGAAACCCATTCAACAACATATCAAGGTAGCCCAATGTTGACCGATGAGTTATGTAGACAACTGTCGATGAGAACTTGAGCTCAATGTTGGAGACATCATATTTCTATGCATATCTTTGTCGAAGATGGTCATGAGGATTGAGAAGAAAGTGAGGTAATGTCCTTGGTACATCAACCCATTTGAGATCCATGATTGAGTTGGAGCTATGTCTTTTATATTGGATCTTCCACCTACCATGTCTAAAGTAAATGATGAATTTCATGTATCCTTCATTAGGAAGTACACACCAGACTCATTACATGTATTCTCTTCAGAGGAGGTACAGTAGGTGGATGATCCTTCCTATGAGGATCATCTAGTGAAGATCTTGGATTGTAGAGACGATGTTCTACCCAACACGACTAATTATTTGGTAAAGGTAGTATGGCGAAAACATATGTACAAAGAGGCAGCATAGGAATAGGATGAACCAATGAAGGAAAAGTACCCCCACCTGTTTTTGGCCTAGAATGTAAAATGAAAATTTGAGGGAGAAACTTCTTAAGGGGGGAAGAATGTAATGGCCCAATGTGTTTCAAAGGAAATTACTTTCTTATAAATATGTCATTAAATCACAAAATAAAGAAATAATAAGTTCTAAGTATTATTTAAATACATGTTTGACATTTCTATGTTTTAATTTTGAAAATCTGACTTACATGGTTACAATCAGTATGTTATTTGGTTTCAGATTAGAAAAAATTAATTCTAGTGAATAGTAACATACCTTTTTGAATAGAAACATACCCTTATGAATAATGATATATGATAATTATTAGTAACCTTACATACGATAATACATAAATAATATTCAAGTTGAATGTATGATATACCTTTATTTTAGAATAATTAAATGAATGTTTTAAAATTAATTTTTGATTATAAATTTTAATTTTAATTAAATATTAAAATAATCATTTTTAGAAAAATATTTTTGAAAAATGATATTCATTTTTGGATTCCACCCATCGATAAATGGTCAAGGAGAATTTTGGGGATTCTTTTAAAATTCATGAATTTTGGATGAATAGTAAAAGGCGATAATTCACAATAAATTCAAAAACATTAATTCCAGCATCATTCTTGAGTCATGGATGACGTAAATGTAATTCTGTTTGATGTCAGATTAATTTATTACTATTATTGGTCATATAAAACGTACCATTCCTTGTATTGTGTAGAAATAATAAACTAATGATTAAAAATTTATGAAAATTGTCCTCTCCTGCACAATACAACCCCCCTCACTCCCACTTCTCTTCACTCCTCTCAAGACTTGTTCCATTCAAATATTCTACCCAAATAACTCCCCATGATCCTCCCCCACTTCCAAAATCATCAAGCCTCTTCAACGTACTAAAAACTCTTCCCTTAAGTGGTTCTCAAAGGTAGAAGTCTCAGAGGTAAATCACTCTTTCCAATTCCTTCATTTTTTTTATGTTATTTTCTTTTTGTTTCATTCCTCACCGCCCTTCACCCAAAGAGTATTATAACACTAGTAACATTAATGTATTGTAATTTTTTTATTCTAATGGGATATTTCATTAAATTATCTCATTTACCCACCATGTTAATTTAACGAAATTAATGCACAGTTTGATATGCGATAATTTAGCACATTCAAGGACAACAGTTTATCAATTTATTTTATTATATTTAATTCAGCTCAGGAATCCAATTGTGTTATGGTCGAACCAAATTATTTTATCAATAATATATCCTCGTTTTGGTTTCGTAATCCTTTTTTACCAATGGTATTAAATTATTATGCGGTACATTTTCTTTGAAATCAAACCCACCGATTAAGCAGAACGGTTGTCACTAAGGTTATATATATAATAATTAGACTTCACTCTAAGTAACCAATGTTTATTTAAAAAAATTTAATCTCTTAGATGATCAATAATAAAATATAACTTCAATTCTAGAAAACCACTTTCATCTTACATGTTTATCCAAACATGAATATAAGGGAACCGATCATTAAAACTAAGTAAACAAACGAGCCTAAACCATGAAATAGTACCTCATAACCAATCAAAATGGTTATAAATGAATTTAAAATTATTATACAAAACCAATTACATATAGAAGATGTTCTGGAATTATTAATTAATAAAAATAAATTTTTTATTCAGGTCTTTAATAACATGTGAAGAACAGTAATGGAATTATGGTAAGGGATCCTCTCCATTTCTCCCTTAATCCAGATTCTCCTTTATGCTATTCCTTTTATGCATAATCATAAATGATGGGGTATGTTTTATCACCTACCCCATACTGTCATAATTATTATAAGGGATGAGGAATCCCTTTTCTCTCTCATCAAGACAACCTAGGTACACCCGACACCAAGCCAATAAACCATAATGAATTCTACCTGAACCCATTTTGTTCATTTGGGTTGCCTTATCTTTTTTATATCAAAGTGGAGTTATTTAAACAATTTATATACATATTATAAATGTTTTTTTGTTTTAAAAAATTTATTTATGATGACTCTTTCATAATTTTCTATTGGGTATATACAATTTTTTTTAAAGATTGCCTCCTTAGAAATTTCCGATAAGCAAACCTTTTTAAGGGAACCTCCCGAATTTGAACCCAATATCATGTGTATTATATCCTATGTTTTAATCTACCATTTTATTTATAAAATCAGAATTTTTTTTATAAAAATAGTTTTTGTTCAATTCTGGTTTTTATATAAAACATTTTCTTCTTTTCAAATATTAAAATCTCTATAGAATTTTTCTTAAAAACACAAAAACATATTTTAATGCTAATGTTTCTCAAATACATTTATTATATGTTTTAACTTATATTTCACACCACATAACTTGTTATATTCATAGTTTACCTTATGAATGTCCATGTATGTTGTAATACCTTTCTTTCATGGACACTTTCATGATATGATCATTGGTTATGCTTTATGTCAGGATTTTGGTAACCAATTCTTTCCAGGGGTATCCTTATGTTTGTGATGGTTGATTATGCATGATAATTTATGTGGAAAGATTATTTATGTGGAAAGAATACTCATGAAAATTTTGCAATGGGTGCACCCCGATAACACTGCAATTCATTGGGAAAAGTTAAATCTCATGAGATGCGATGTGAAACGGGATTGGCTGTTAGCTTTGACCCATACTAAAATGGGAAATGGGATTGGCAGTTAGCTTTTACCCATAAAAATGAAATGTTTAATGATTCTGTAAAATTTATATGATTTCATGTTTATATGATCCCATGGTTATATAATATGATTTCATATGTTCCATGCTTTGTATATCATTATGTCATGCCTCTTAACTCATGTTCGTATGATTTATCCTTATTTTCATTCCCTTACTGGGATTTTCATCCCATTCCATTGTTCATGTGTTCCCTAGGGTACCCTATACAAATGTAAGGGCTTAAAGGAAGCAAGGATATCATTATTGAGATTAAATAAAGAAGTGTTTTATAGCCAAAGGGTTGATGATATTTGTACATAGTATTCCATGAAACTAGACATAACGATAATTGTCTTGTACTAGGATGTATAATTATGCTTAAAATCATGCAATGTTATATGTTAAATGCATGCCTCGCTATTGGCCCGACCCGGTTAGGGGGGCCGTGGAAGGCTCAGCCCACCGGCTGGCATGCCCACGCGGGGTCGCATGGCCCATTTCTTTTGAATGGCTAAAAGGCGATGTTTTTCTCCTTTATCGGTGGGGCCATGTGGCACCACCATGTCACCTTTGGGACCCACAAAGAGTGGGTCCACTGAATTGTCACTGGATTGAACCATGACTCCCTTCTGCAAGATGCACAACCTCCACCGCTGCGACTGGCCTCTGCTAGCTGCCTATCCGACCACCATGGTCCCGAGCAGAGATGCTCTTCCACTACGGAAAATGGTTTCCAGCCTCCACTCTCTTTAGTCGACAAGGGAAACCGGTGCCGCCATGCCAGTGTTGCACTGGTGCTTCTTCTATGGGACACCGAGTGAGAATTGGTGGTCTATTCATCCATCAAGATATGCCAATGTTCCTCTCAGGACGCCTCAATCATTGTGAAACTATTGGTCTCAAGGTTACAACATTTTGGAAAAACCGACCTTTGATGAACGTAATGAAAAACATGTAGTGGATGGTCCAGGCCTTGTTCGTTTGACCCACACCCTCCACGTATTCATTAAATCTATTGGGGTTAATTTATAAATCACATTACAATAATGATAAACCTCATTAAAATTCCCCACAGCAACAACCCAAAAATTCCAGAACGAGGATAAGAAATGTAGGAATTTTTGAATTAAAAGGGAACCCCTACCTCGAGATTCATTGGAGATATAGCGGTTGTGGAAGAATATTCAACATTTGATGAAGCCACCAAAATTCATCGATACCTGTTCATTACCGGTTGAGATTCTATCTTTATCGGGGGAATGTGTTGCATCACATCTCCAGACGTTCCTCTCTTGATAACTTCATGCCAAAATCTTTACACAAAGTCCTATTTAAATAGAGGGGAAATGGGTGTGTAACCCACCAATGAAGTAATTAGGTATATTAATTTATGTAATTAATGCACCACACTAATTGCATGAATGGAGGTTATGCATCCAAACAATGTCCAACATTTAATATCCCATATTAAATGTTAGACAACCTTTAGGGTCCATACCACTGCGGCTCAAGATGTTGTATGCCAAAATAAAATAAAAATTTTGTTATTTTATTAATTCGTAGATTGTTTCAAAATCTAACATTTTCACCCATGCTACTACAGTCAAATTGAAGCCTCCCTTAGGAAAATACTAGTGTTGTGAGTTCAACAGTGCCCTCTGATTTCAATTCTGATCAACGGTTCAAATGATAGAAATTACCACAAACACATTTTCTAAACGTACATTAAAAAAAGTTAAAAAAATTATTAACAGTCACCCTCAAACTGCACCGGTCAAGGTTCTGATCTACATAAGGGAAACTTGCCATCACAATCTCAATAGTACTCTTGGATTTCTAATCCGAAATTCCGTTTAGGAGTTATTGAATTTATCTATAAAATAATTTTCACTTAATTATTTTATTTGCGGCCAAAAAATAACTTCCACTATTGGGCTGCGTAGGGCAATGTTAGGATCTCGCTTGGGAAAGGAAAACCTCTTGAGTTCAGTGGTATCTCAGATTTTTAATACATGTCATCAATTAGTTATCAATTAGTGAAGTATTCACCAAACTATGTTACTAATTTTTGAAAATTTTCCCCCATAAAATGTGACTCCAGAGGGGAAGCATAGTTAGGGTGAATGGTTTTCTAATTTGTATGGTCCTCTTTAAGAAAACATGCATGAAAAACATTTGAAAATATAATTATTTTTAAAAATTCAAACCCCATTGATTTCATGAATAATCACCCACATAAAAATAATATTATTTTTCATTAATTAAAATCTCCATTTAGGATATTTTTTCTCTTCATTCATCATATTTTGAAAAATCAATATTCTATTGAAGATATGTTCCCTCTCCAGCAAGTAGATCTCTTCCCAGGTAGTTTATATTGATCTATCTTCTTCTCATCGTTATAGATAATTAGATCATCGTGTTTTGGATGTATTGAAACTCTATATTGATAAATATGATCCTTTTACATAATATATGTTTAATTTTGATACAAGTAACAGATCCTCCACATATTTTATTGTCTTTGGAAATGTAGTTCTGGGTGATTGAAATTTGATTCTAGGATTAAAGGCAGTAGGTTCCATTTGAGATTGTAAATTTAATTGAATCTCTAATATTCTTGAATTGTTTGAAATATATATGAATTTATTTTCAAAAACCAAATTTTATAAGGTTTGAAGAGTAATTTAAATTATATGGTTTTTGGAAAAAACCCCTAAATTAAATATAATCATAATTATAGTGTTGAATTATGAAATAGAGAGAATTGATTAAATAATTTTATAGTTTCTTTTACGAAACATGTATAATAATGAAATTATGAAAATATTTTATTAGTTTTTTATTAATAAAGAATTCAATATTGAAGAACCCATGTTTTGGTTTTGAAATTTAATTTTCATATTGAAACTAAAAATTGGGAATTTGGATTGTAAATGATTATTGATTTGAAATGAAATGATTCAGTAATTGTTTAATGATTTATTGGGAACATGTGAGCCTGAGATGTTAGTGTATTGATTGGGATGAAAATGCTAGGATATTGATCACCGAGATATGGTATAATGATAAAATATCTAACAAAATCATAGTTTAACATGATTATCATCAATGGAATATTGATGAGCCATATTATGCATAAACCTAAGGAGTGTGTACATATATGATTTGATGTGATCACTCATATGAGAAGTTTAAGGATCCTATTTCTAGAAATTAACATACATTTATAATGAGAAACATGGATATTGTTGTATATTATTTAAAAATATATTCCTTTACTATAGAAATTTTTTAATCATTATAAATTATTTATATAAATTATCTTATATAAAAATGCTTAGTTAAGCCAATTTAAACCATTTTCAAATTTTTTAATGAATGAATCATTTGTTAAAATAATAAAATATATTTACATGAGTTGTTATAATTAAATGTAATGAATGATTGGTTAATTTTTATGTAATAAATTATGGAACAAAATGTGAGACACAATTGGACTTTATAGAAGACTCCCACCTTTTCCTTTGGGCATTTGTATATTTTCATCATCCAGGCCTTAGAAAATGGAATGCTCCACATAGAGGTTGTATATTTTCCAACTCCTTCGAACCATGGTGTGGTGATTGGGACTAGAGGATTTTTTTCCACTTGTAGCATTGGGTTATATAGAATTTGTTTTGGCAGACATGGTGTTATTATTTAGTGGGTTATCATTCTGTTTGGGTTCTATTTTACCACTTTGTCTTCTAGTACATTCTCCTTGAGGATTGTTCATATACCGACTATTATCTTTTATCTTACAAATTTTTTTTGTGGAAAATAAATTTTGTGTCGATCTTTTGTGACGACTGGTGATAGTCTCCAAAATACAAAGATCACAAACAACCTTTAAGATATGTCAGTGATAGCTTAGGTGATACTAGGGTTTCCTAGACTGTTCAGAGATACCACTATTATTTTTTGTTAGTTTAAATATTGCCTCATATAGAAGTTAATTAATAGATATTCATACCAATTTTTTCTTATAGTTTTTCTCCTCTTATATACATGGCCATGATAGATAATTAATTTTTTTTGAACTAACTAGTGTCTTCATTTATTTGACTATAAAAATGATATATATTCATTCGTCACACTCTCTGAATTATTATATAAAGAGTTTGGTATACGATATATTTTGAGTAGTTTCACCTTTAATTGGTTGGGTGATGATATAGAAGAGTATTTATATCAATTATAGGTGTATCGTTTTATGATCTCATAAATATAATAATTCCCATAAAAATCCCAACATTAGATACCTAGATTAAATGTATTCTTATGTACACCAATACAAGAAACAGTGGATCACAGTAAGTTGGATCGATCGGTTTAGTAGTCTTGATAAACTAGATAAAAACATTATTCTCATATTACTTTGGATATATAAAATACATAGCAAAAGAAAAATTCCACTATCCAGGATATTATTCATTATATCATTCTTCATATAATTGTCAACGGAATAATATAATGGGAGATCTTATATTCTCATCAAGGATTATGCACACAAAAAATATTAGGATTAAATTATTAATAATATTTATAGAATTATTAATTTAAAAAATGTATTATAATAAATAACATGTTAAAAATATCTATCCATGAAAAAATATTAATGTAGTAATATAAATTTTAATTTTAAATTAATTATTATGGAAGTAAATTATCAATATTTAACATGATGATCACATACATCATGATGTTTACAATCATTGACCTGTCCAAAGATAGTTTTATCTATTATTTGGTATACACCAAGTTATCATTTAAATAATGATTTTCAACTGATTTGTTTTATGAGACAAGTCAATTTCATTGAAGTCTAATCTGTATCATGGAGCCACTCATCACTGAATGTCTTCATAATTTATTATATATTTAATGATCAAATTAATTCTTCAAAATGTTTCTTATCACAAAAATAACTTTATTGAGTAATAAATATAATATTTTAATCTTTCCCTATCCAACCAAAAACCATTTCAAGTAAAAAACCCTATGTAGATAGGGAATATGATTTTAAAAATAATAGTATACATGATAAAATTAATTTGGATATATATGTGAACAGAAATTCCCAATGAAAAATGATAAGAATAAATTGAATATTTTAGGAGAACGCTAATTAACTGAACATTAATAAGGAATAAAACATGAAAATCAATTCATGAGATATAATTTTTTTATTTATTCTTTTTATTATGGAGAAATTAAAAAATATAAATAAATCATAAAAATAATATTTTTCTTATTTTTTTATTTTTAAGGTAATTTATAAATTGTATAAGAAGATAAATACCATAAAATGGTTGTCGTGGTAGGATAGTCTCTTAATTTCATAAATATTAAAAAGCAACATTTTTTTACAATTTTTTAGTGAGAGTTGAAAATGAACATTTAAAAAAAACTTTTGATAGATGTAAAGACCTATAATTTATGGGGAATTGTTTTTCGTAAATACATGGTAATTTTACGAGTCCGAAGTTTTCGACGGTGGTGTATTATGAGGCTCAGTGTGTCTGGAATTAATTTCTGAAGTTTTGTTTTGGTATGCTCAGTAAAGGTACAAGAGGGATTTCATAATGTTTGAACTGGTTCTCGAAATTGAAATCTGGGGGCAGCATTGAACTCACAACGTCAGTGATTTCATAGTGATACCTTAATTATAGTTGCGTTTTAATGACAGTGGAACATAATTTTTGTGGTTTTTAAAAAAAATTGACCAAAAATAAGATATAACTTATTTTTATTTGTTGTTGGTTAAAACCTCCCAGGGGAGGTTGGAAGTGGGGGCCACCATACCCTAACATCCCTTGGGTGGTTATGGTGGTGGGGCCCACCCGAGGATAACCTCCCTTGAGAGGATGCTATTAGGTGGGGCCCACCCGAGCTCCATAACTCCTCTAATCCATGTAAACCCCATGGAACCCCCGATTAAATTGGTGAAACTCTTCAACTTCCACAATAAGTGTGACACTACACATAAATTAATTATTGGTTCATTAATTAAATATTTTAATCCAATTGAATTCATGCTAAACATTTAAAAAAGGTTATGATATTACATTTTTTTGGTTGGCATAATTCCTTGTTTGAGCCTTGGAAGAATTGAGATAACATCCTATCAATGAAGGATACAAAGAACCATCACCATCTTCTTCCTTCTTCAATCGAGGCCAGAAAGGGAAGCGACACCCATGAAGAACGTCTCCAATGACGACGTCACCTACTTCTGCAACCAATGAGCAACAATCGAGCTAGGGGTTATTTTATGATTGAATATTGTTGTCCGTACCCAGTCGTTTGTTGTGTTCTTTGAGAACAAAATGATATCACCCTAATGAGGAGGTTTCGGACTGCACGAACACGTCCCAACCCTCCTCTTTTGTTGGTTATTTGATGATGATGATGGAGAAGATTCACATGGAGAAATACAACGATCTGGATGCGAATAAAGCTAGTGGGGAAAGGCCGCTGGGTCTCCATAAGGGTGGGTCACCGCTATGCAACACTGAAGTCTTAGCCACAGCCAGGCGGGATGTGGCGATGCCGGAGGGGCACGGTCCTGTTGCACCGCATAGGGAGAAAGGGCCACGACCAAGAGGTTTGTAGTGGTATAGTGATGAGCGTGGTTCCATCACACAACGTAGGGGAGCAGGAGTACATGACTAGGACAAGCCACTACGGAGGTGGCGCGGTTTCGTCGTGCCATGTGGTGGAGATGATCCACAACCAGGGTGGGCTGTAGTGGAGAAGCTAGGGGTGGCGCCATAGAAGGATCGCAGCCTTAGGCCGCGATAGACAGGGTAGGGTGTCCTGTTGAGTAGGCTTCCTGTGCTCACTACAGGCGACACTTGAAGGGTCCCATGGTTACCAGAACCGACAGTAGGTTCCGGTTCCGTTACGATCAACAGTGGGGTGGCAGCTCCCCCCCCCCCCCCACGGTGTGGTCAACTGGACCACACGGTGTGCCAGCTGGGCCCCCTTGGGACAAACCGCCTCGGACCAGCCCACACTCGAGCTAGGCCGCCCCCTTGGACCAGGTCGACCCACAGACTGGGTCTGAAAGGGTCAGGTTGGGTATGTCCGACGGGGTCGGACCAGACACGGGCAAGACATGACCCGTTTACATATTTTATCCCACATCATAGGCTATGGTTGTCCAATCGACTAACCATCTACTGCGACGGAAATATGAGAGTGAGATGCTTCCTTTGGCATACCCAACTTGAGGCTTGGACATAGTTTGTGTATGTTCGGGTTTGTCTGAATATAAAATCCAATTGGGCCCCTCAAACGAGGATGCCAATAACTAACTGACCTGTCGTCTGACTGACGCGCCACTTGTTGAGTTGAGATCATTTGATGTAGAATACAATTGAGATACTTTTTTGTGGCAATGCGCGACAGTTGACGTTTTTACAGTAGCTTGTGGAGTACATCCTACTAATGACGAGCATACTGAGTGTGGAGACCAAGTAGCTAACATACTTGAGGACTGCTTGACCAATTCGACTAGTGCAATGGGGAGCGCCCAGTATTTGGCGGTAGACCCATGGAGAAAGAGCGCCAGGTATTTTGCGGCAGACCTATGCTACTCGAAAAGGAGGAGTAACTCTATAGGCTATTAGTGTTAGTGCCTGATATTTGTCGGTAGACCCACATCGAAGGAGTGCCAGGTATTTGGGGACAGACAAGCGGTACTCGATAGGTGAAGTACCTCAGTGGTATAATGTTAGTGAGAAGCCCCTTTGGTGTCATGATAGGAATACTGTTCTTGATAGAGGAGGAGTTCTCCAGAAGCCATGCGTTCAATAATGAAAATCCTGGTTTGAGCTGAGTCAAAGACCATTGTGATTTCATCACGATTGAGATGGGTTACTAGATAACAAAGATATAAGTATGGGAATATAGCTAAGTAATTTTTATCAGTTGATTAATACTTTGTAGTGTATCCTTGTTGGATTTTGTGAGACCTTGAGGTTTTCAGAGTCCCTACTGAGTGTCGATATACTCACCCCCTTTATGGGATATTCCTACCCCTCGTCATGTTGGACGGAGACGATGAACAACGATGACCGAGGCGGAGTGTACGAGGACTGGAAGGTACACGGAGGTGGACCTCACGACGAGTCTTTAACAGGAGGTGACAGACGGACGTGGAGTGCTGAGTAGGATATCTGTACCTATCCTTTAGGTTGGATCCATGGTGGGCGATCCCGGAGCTGCTAGATACCTTCCAACTATTTGAATTTTAGTTGTACATTTTTTTTCGTTTCCTAGTACATTACTATTGGGATTGTATTTTCGGCCCCTTTACTTTCACCACTACCTTTGTATTCAGTTTTACTTAGTGTTTTGATTTTACTTTTTTAACCTGATTGTGTGTGAATAATTTTGATAATGGAAATACCTTCTCAGCTTTGGGATTTACGCCTTTGGTGTTAGTCTCCAACCCATGGCCTAAGGAAGGCGGTCTTCGGGCAGTCAAGATATGGTTCCCGAGGACGCATCGTGACAATAGATTTCTTAAAACATCATGATAAATCAAATATAACATAAATATTCCTCAATAAACATGTTGATTAAATATAAGATAATTTTTAAAATAAATTTCGAAAAATATCATCATGAAATAAAAATATAACCTATCAAAAAAATAAATAAGTCTGATATATATTTTTGAAATTTTATTAAATAATTCAAGTTATTATGAGAGGAATATTTCAAAGAATACATGGTATTTTTTTAAATATATCAGGGATTTCAAAATATATTTATTTTGAGAAGGATATATTACAGGATTATTTCTATGAAAATATAGTCTATTTAAAAAAATGACATTGTAAAATAAATTCCAACCACACTGGTAACTTTCAAACTATAACACCATGAAATATGAAAGTTGAATTGAAACAGTAATCATTATTAATAAATACAAATTGATATTCAATATATTAATTGTGTATTATAATCCCCGCAAAAAAAATTAGCATGCTCATAATACCAACTATTTTTCAATGGAGTGAAAATTGATATTAAATCCATTTAAAAGACCATATCATTGATGCATGAATTAATCAAGGAAGTTAATATATTTTAAAAGTTATAAATCCATAAAATACATATTTAAATAAATAAATTATATATTTAAATTTATTTTATTAAATAATCTGGGAATAAAATATCCAATTAAGTAGATGTATAATTCACTGAGATTAAATTGAGTTAATAAACTCATTACTTCAATTTCGACATACCTCGTAATTGATTTTAATTACATGTATAATAATTTCATATTTATTAAAATTTAAACATATAACCATATAAAATTCAAAAATATATTAATATATCCATTTATAACATTTTATCACTTTTTTATTAACAATAATTTTTATTATCATTATTTTAGTTGGAAACTGCATCATTATTCATGTTAGTTGAGATATGGTTATTTTAATCCTTTACTCATTATAATTATTCCATGAAAATAAAAATTATATTAATTAACTAAATACCTTATTATATATATAAATACAAAATCAAGTATAAAATTTCATGATATGAAAATGAAATACATAGTTCATGGAGACTGTTGGTTTTAAATACGAATGTATTTTGTTTTCACCTTGCAATGGGTTGAAAAAATAATGTTAAATAAAACTTTATAATTACACGATCATCACAATTTCATATATACCATATATATTCCAAAAAATATAACTTTTTTACCATATTTTTAGTGTGTAATTGAAAAAATGCATCACATCACGTTGATGAGGTAGTAATCTAGACATATAGATGAGTGGCGATATCATTTTCCAATAGAATATAAGATAATACAAAATGAAAGAAATTATAATTCCATATGAATAATTTGGTTATAAATTTCCTATATATCAATATTTTTAATTTTTATAACCATCCAAATAATGTCATGATGGAAAATGAAATAGTTCATTACATGGAAATGATAAGATATCTATACACAAAAGTAATGTTTTCTCTTTTCATATGTTATAAAAGAAATGGAAAATTATTCATTCATAATATAAAAAACTTATATGTATGTAAAATATAATATATTTATTATTTTTTTATTGATATAGTAAATTGAGGGGATGTAGATGATGAATGAAAAAGAGTTGGGAAACATGATTACATCTTCTTCAGTTTTCATACTTTTGATCCATTTTCAACAACCCATAGAGTAGTATTTTTAGAAGAAAAAAATAGAATTATTGATAAAAAGTTTATAATATTATTGGTATTTTTTAAGACATTCTATATGTCTCAATATAGTGCAATGAAAAGTGTTAACATGTGTTCTTTTATAAGTGTGGAGAGAGGTACTAATGGAATTAAATAATTATATAAAGATAAATTTATTTTCAATAAAAAAGTCCCCAAAATGACCTTATTATAATATTATATGGTAATGAGAATAAATTCTCAATAATATTAAAATAATATCATTTTTGGGTAAATTTTTATCCACTTTAGTTAGTTTTATCCCCTATAACCCTTTAATGATTATTGTAACAACAATGTTTTTATCATTTTGGGTTCAATAATGTTAATATAAAATGAAATGTGGCACATAAGCTTTTCTTGTATGTTATTACTAACCATTTTACATTAATATGCTTGATGTTATTTTTTAAATTTTAAATCATTTAATAAAATATTATTTAATATAAAATAAAATTAATGTCATTTTTATAAATATTCTCAAAATTTGACAATGAAAACAACATGAAAAAAGATAATTCAAATATAAAATAATTAAAAAATACAATATAATATATTTATTTACAAAATTCATAGATCATATGAATTCAACCAATTTTTTAATATTAATATTTTTATTATCAGATTTTATTAATATAATTAATCTTGTGTCGTTGTTATACAAGAATTTATTTTAATTATTAAATCACTAAATGTAAAAAAAATAAAAAATAAAAAAATTAATTTATCCATAAAAAAACCATTTATATTAAGACTTATCGATTTTTATCCTCACATAAAAACTACAGATGATTTATTACGAAGATAATGAAATTTTGGAATTTGTATTTTTTTTAAAATATTATAATGGTCATAATCAAAGTAAAATGTATTTTTTCAATAAATTAATATTTTGGATGGATATAGATGAATTAAAAAAACTTAATAGGCCAAAAAAATGTGTTAGATAATATTAAGGCCTCATCCCAATGATTTAACCCGATTTTACATGTTTTACCCTTAGTGATGTGAAAAATATTTACAAAGGATACATTACATAATGAATAATAACAAATGAAATCTATTTATAAAATTTTATCCCCCAAAATCTAAATATATAATAAACATTTGTAATATTGAATCCATTGAGTTTGTTAAATTTAATTGAAATTAAAACATGGAAACCATGATGAAAAGATTTTGTCCGGAAAAAAGATATTCTTATGTATAAATGTTTCATTCCAAAATACAATATAAAATTAATTCCAATGGGATTAATTTAATTAAAAATAGTAAAAATCGAATATTTTTACTTGTAAAACATTTCAGTGTTTTTTGTAAATTCATTAAAAAAACCCAGTTTTTAACAAAATTGTTATTTTATATTATTCATTGATAAATTTATAATTTCATAACATCATCAACAATTCATTAAAAAATAGTTATTACATTATAATTTCAAATAAACAAATAAATGTTCTTATATTGGGTGAAATTAATTATTTTATTTACTCATAAATGGTAATAAGAATCAATTTTGATGAAAAATATATTTTTATGGAGTATAATTACTCTAATAAATATTTTCTTTCTAAATAATTTTTTTATTTAGAATATGGGTAATAATATTCATTCCAAAAATATAACGACTAGTTTATATATATAAACTATATTATGGTTCATTTAGACTTGGTTTTTCTTATAATGCTAGATATCTAATAAATTAAATTTATTTGAGGATAAATAGATAATTTAATATTTGGATGTTACATTCTACTGCTATTAAATATGTTAAAACCTTGAAATTTCCTCATGCTCATAAAATTTTCAAACATTTTTTAAAACCCAAATTGCTAATAGGGATAATACACCATCATTTAAATCATAATGTTGGAAACAAGATATTTTCTTCAAATATCACATATTCAGGTTCCCTAATAAAGAGAACATTGGTATAATGTTTAGATAAATACATTAAAAACAATACCAATGTTAAAGGATTAATATGAGGATATTGATAACATAGTTAAGATAATTTTAATATCCATTAAACCATAAAACATGATTTTTGATAAGGACTATCGATACATCATAAATGAATGTAATTGGATATAATTTTTATCTCAATATTCATTTACTAGAGTTTCAGAATTCAATTACCCTATAGACTAATGAAATAAGTAAATATACTTACATGTCAAGTGTAATTTCAACCATTAATAAATTTCTATGAAATGAAATTCATTTTCTAGAAACTATGTATATATAAGATGCATTTTTAAGTAAGAAGGACTAAAAACTATTATAAATCACATAATCCACAAAAGAAATATCTTCTATTCCTCTAGTAATTACTAGAAGAAAAATTGTTAGTATGTTGTATGATAATACCCAGAATTAATAAACCATCTTATGAAGAAATAAAAAAATTAACATCCAAAATTCAATAATAAAACCCAATGTTTATCATTGATCATTTCAAAAAAAAATGACCTTATTTACTCAATAACATCAATATTAATATATGTATTAACATCAAATGTTGTCTTATACCAATTATATTATATAAAAATGTGATATAATTATTTGGTATTTTTCTGTTAATTGAAATCTAAATGTTATTTATAGTTTAACCCAATAAAACAATTCCCCAAATATCAAGAATCACCTCTCAAAAATTTAATATTATATAATAATTTAATATGTTTTATAAGTTAATGATACTATATATCAATTTAGTAATTTATTTTAAAAATTATCTAGTATCTAAGAAGACATATATGTCAATTTTGGGTACTTTATCCTTGTCACACTTAGGTTTGGGGTTTTATCCCAGTATCTTTTTTTGATACAATAGGTTACCACCTAGTCTCTTGGTTTTCCATTATCTAAAAATTTATTAATCTAATTTCAATTTCACTCCCAAAAATATGATGAGCATCCTAATGAAAGCATTAATAATCAAATCACTTTTTAACAACTATGGTTCCTATATAACATTTTTTTTTGAAAAATACAACATAAACATAATTCAATATTATTAATTTGACATAAATGAACATGTTAACCATTATACATATTTCTATATATTATAAAATTATTATTCATAACATAATATTTTCAAAAATATATATACTAAAAAAAAATTTTATACTGAAGTTAATTTCTCCAAAAATTTTCTAAATAAAGAAAAACCCTCAATTATATAAAATGCCAAATTGGATATCTGTGAATTTAATCTTATGATAAACCTTATACTTTTGAATCCAAGACATATTATATTTTTCTCCTATAATAATGGAATTTCATATGTTTCAATAGGTTTTATTCAATAATTTATCAAAAAATTTCAAAATGAAAATTTGAATTTACCAAATCATATACCTTATATGTGTAAAAATAGGATTAGAGTAAGGGGAAACTAATTATTCCCTAGAATGATGGATGATATATATTTAACTAAATCATTTTGGGATTATTACCCCAAAATGCATATATGTCAAAATAACATCCACCTATATTATCCAGATAACGATGTATTCCTAGTAAGTCCATATAATCTACACCTTACAATCTCATTATGATAATTTACTATAATTGGACATATTATCTTTTTAATTTATAGGGTCATGTTCCACAATCTATTGCATACTAAATATAATCCAATGGTTTCTATTAATGATGCACTGATACTAAATATATAAACTATAAATACAGTTACCATAATCTTGTGTGTTATTTACTACATTAGTACAAGATACAACATATCTCACCACACATGATAGATCTATTTAGAAATCATAAATAACAATATACATACATTATTCCTATATTACATTGGATCTATAAATTAAATTGAATATGAATCATTATCACATAATTTTTATTATTAATAATTAACTTAATCATGTCTTGGGGAATGAAATCTAGATAATGGTGAGCTCATATAATCATTAAGGGTTATAACAATTTAAACTATTAGAAAAAAAAATGAATAATTATTATGGAATGCAAAATAATTGAAAAACAGGTAAAATTTAATTAATATAATTAGCACAAAATTCATCCATGTATAATGTCAAGGTAATATTATCATGGAAAATAACAAATGAATTCTCAAAGAAAAAATTGATTAATATTAAAATTCTTGGTCTCATACATCATGATATCTTTAATATAAAATCCTTATACTATGAGATATTAATTAGTGTGTATTTTTATAATAAAAACCCATTTAAATAATCCTTACCATCTTATTTGTTGCATGAGACTCATCGATGTGTTTATGGGCTATCTATAACTGGGACCACTAATAACTATATGTATAATGAATTCCTCATATATTGAATAATCGATTTAATCCATAAAAAATTTTCATTATCATGCATTGAATGTATTTAATAAAGAAAATATAATATTATATTTTTCATAATAAATAAAATTATATTTAATGTATACCACCATCTACATAAATTGTTTTATGTTTATGAAATAATAATATCCATGAAACCAAAAAATACTGATATTTACAATAAATATAATATCCAATGAAACATTATGACAATAAATTGAATGTTTTAATAAAAATATAATAAACCGAAAATTATTAAGTGATAACGTATGACCATATATTCATCAAAAATATAGTTTTTTTAATAAAATTATTTCTAACAGATAAATAAGGAAAATTGTAATGAAACAACTAAATATTATTTCATTAATGATTTTTATTTTTAAAACCATTTAAATTTTATCGAAGAATATAAATATCATGAAATTATTATGGAAGCAAGAAAATACATTAATTCCATTCATATTAAAAGTATGCATTTCTTTCAACTTTTTGTAACGGAATATGAAAAATATGCACTAAACACAATATAATTATTCCATTGACATATTTAAATATTTCAATGTTGACATAAAATATCCTTGACAAATGATTCATCTAAATTAAAATTATTTTTAATAACAATTTTGAAATAGAAGGACATGGTTGAAAAATATACGTGATAAAAATGATATATAATAATAGAATTTTTTTACGTCATTGTTATGATTGATTCATTTTAAAAAGAGAGTAAAATGTGGGATGATATAAATTAAATAATAGAAAATAAAAATGATAAAAATAAATATGGATTTTATAAAGTGAATATTATAAGAATATTTCAAAAGAATATAATGGTAGTCTCAAAAAAGTAGAGACCATAAAATAAATTGGTACATCTCTTTTAACATTAATATTATAACTATTTAAAAGAATAAAAAATAACTAAAAGATTAGAAATCATGAAAAATATATATTAATTTTAAATACATAATATTGGATGTATATAACCCACATAAAAAATAAATTAGCTCATAATATCAAATATGTCATAATGGATTATAAATATATTAAAAATTCGTTACAATTTTAGTATCATTGAATTGAGAATTAAATAATTAATTGATTACCTATAAAAATCTTAAACACCCAAAAATAATGTTTAAATACAAAATAATAATACCAAATGTCATTTAAAAACTATTAATTGTATAATATATTTAATTAAATAAATGTGTAACCCATTAAATGGAAATAGATTTAAGAAACCACTTTTATCATTTTGGACATGAATCATAATGGATTTTGAATCCCCTATATAACAAATTTATATTTATAATAAAGATATTAAAGATCCATATTCATAACTATAATATCATATTTTATATATTTATTATATTATATGACCTATCTATTAGTAATATTTTATAATTATATTTATTTCATGTGATGACTCTATTTTTAATATATTATTTATTCAGTAGATTGAGTGTTTTAATTTTTATCATAGTTGATTAAAATCAATAAAATTATTTATGATATAAATATGGGATATAAAATATAATATATATATATATTGAATGATCTAAAAAATATAGAGATAGTAAAGTTGATTCAACCATTCATGGGACAATATGTCATATATATAAATAAATGTTATTTTAACTATTCAATGGATGGAATGACGTACAAATAATAATAATTAAAATTTAATCTCAATTTTTTAAATTATATATTACTTTTATATTCAATAAATTTTTTATTAACATGCATGAAAAGTAAAAATGAAAAAATAGTTTAGTTTCCTTCAGGGAGGCTGTAGTCCACAAATACGCTCAAGCGATTTTATCATTTTCCAACCGATCAGAAGGTAAGAAGGTAAATATGATATTTTAAATTAAGAGGAATATTTATATCATAAATATCTTATATATTCATCATTTATAAATTTATATACATCTGAATAAATTTTTGATGAATATTTAATTATACCATAATTTGTTGACAATGAGCTATACCTACACACAAGTGATGATTTCTCTTTTAATATAAGTCAAAAGAGATGGAGAATGGATGTAAGATAATTAAAATGAAATATTTTTATATTAATTATAATTTATTTTTTAAAGTATTGTGTTTATTGTATTTTTTTGGAATTTTAAGAATAAATAAATTTGAAAGAGTCATCAAAGATGATTAACTCTTATTTAGCAAACTTTATTTTGATATCTTTATATGGATGCTTGAAATTATATTTCAGGTAGAAAGGAAAACAAAATTTTTTCATTTGGGTAGTTGATAAGTAATTTAGGTTTGGTAATTAGAGATATATGGTTCAATTTAGTTTAAATAAATGAGATAAGGGGTGTCCATTTATATGTGTGGGGAGGATCAGTCATAAAAATAATTATGGGTTAAATTTGTATAATTAAATTTTCATAGAAAAGTATAACGAAGTTGATATAATTAAAAGATAATATGAGGATGAGTTTAATTAACATCATACAATAAAACATGGAATCGTTTTTTACCCTTATGACTACATCTTAACTCCAAGTTAAGCTTTTGATGATTACTGTGATATAAAAGCTTTTTTCCAGTTTTTTTGTTATAGAATATAATAAAAAAAGAAAGGGGAAACATAAATAGATCTGGGTTTATTTTTATAACATATATCATTCAATTGATTGAGGATAATATTTTGATGAATTATAAATCATTGAATATAATATTTGTTGTTATAAATTATCATTTATGTAAATTTTAGAAGTATCAATTTTTTTTGAAATGATCATTTTAGAAATTTAACATGATTATAAACATTTAAAAAATTTATAATCTATTTTATTTATTTAATAAATATTTATATAATAATAATTTATCAAAAAAACATAAATGTAATATTTTTAAAATCAAATATTTATTAATTTATTAAATAATGTGTCACACATGAGCCTTTTCTTGATTGGTGAGGACTCAACAGGTGCATACAAGAGACCTGAGATAAAATATGAGTGGAGGTTTATTTTCAGGTACTACAATATGTACATTAATAGGAACTATTCGGTACTATAGTAGTTGGAACTATTCATCCATATGGGCCTAAGGACCCCCGGTTTGGTCCTCTAGTCCAGGAAGGATTTTGGGACACCAAAGGCCTTCGGGTCAACTGTTTCTCAGGGCCTTATGGCCACATTAATTCCTTAGGGTCACATCAGGGCCATCAGGCAACATGAATGCAAATGTATCAGCCATACTACAATGGAAAATTCATTAGATGTGGATTTAGGGAAGGCATATTCACAAGATCAGAGCTAACCAGAATTGGAGTAATGAGAGGGTTTGGATTTTCCATCGGTACCGGGCCATTGGAGATTTTTATAGGATAGGCAGTTGAGCAGACATACAAAGGTGGAGTTATAATATCATGACATATTCTTTGGAGGATTAGTTCCATGTTTTCTTATTTGGGTGACTCCCTCTAAGACCAATGGGTCTTTTAATTGTCTCTTAGCCTTCAGGCCTTGTAAGCATTTCACCTCACCTCTTGAATGGTGGATTATCAAAAATAATAAAAAATGACGGCCTTTAAGCCATTCTATGTAATAAATATTGTTTCTTGTTTCCTATTAATGAAATAAAGTCAATGAATAAATAAAAAATAATATTAAATTACCATGATAAAAAACTAATTTCCCATTAAATTAAATTGTTTAACTTAAATAATCATCCTTTTATCAATATGCATTTCTTAGGTAATTAAATTTAATAAAGGCGAATTTGGTATTTATTATTTTTTTAAAACAATAACAATCCCATAATCAATGAGAAATGATACCAGGAAGAAATATAATCATCATATTGATGTAAAGGATATAATTAATCTCATCTAATAGCATAAATTAAAGTGTTATGAAAAATGTTTTCATTACCCAAATGATGTAACCGAGTTCTACTAATTTTAAAATTATTAAGGGGATTAATCTTTACAAATGTAATAATTCATAATGAAAAGAAGGTTACTATTTACAAAAATTTGATTATATTAATTAGAAATACGAAATCAATTTTATAATATTCTATCCGATAAAGTATAATAATTCAAATTGCAAATAATCCCAAAAAAACAATAAAATACATTTATCTGTAAATGTTTTTGATATATAATTGTTTTTTTGTTAACTAAAAAAATTATAATGACCTTAATGATGTTATTAATAACAAAAATGAACTAATTTGACTCATATAACCATTTAAAAAATTATACATTTTTAACTCTTTAAATAAAAAGGAAAATTTCAATAAAATTAGTATTACTTAGTATTCATGGAAAACATAATTTGTTGAGAATATTATAACAAATAAAATATATCAAAATTAAGGCATGATGATTTAAAAAAACATGTTAATTTTTTCAAATTAATTTATTGAATGTTATGGAATGAAATTACATTATTTATTTATAATAAATTAAAAAAAATGTAATTTTTGGAGAAATGTATTTTAAAAGTTAATGATGAATACACTAAAAAATAAATTATTCATCATAACCCAATATAAATTTTTAATTGTGGTTATTATTATTTATTCCAAAAATTTCATGGATGGGTAATAATGATATAATGTATTGTTTTTCGTTTATAATTGGGGTATTTGTATCATGATATAGTGAAGACATTTATTTTTATTGATTATAAATATATCATAAAATATCGTGGAGTTATAGTTTCACGCATGATCATGGTATTGTTAAAGTGAACTATTTATTGTTGTTGTGGTGGAATTAAATAATAGGTTAATGTTTTTTAGTTTTCAAGGATCATAAGATCTTAATATATAACATCTACTAGAATGACACGAACATGTTACATCAATAGTAGAATGAATAATTATTTTACAATGAAATCTATATCTGGTACCTATTTGATATTAGGAATATTAGGGATGAATCATGCAGAATGAATTAATGAATTGATTTTGTTTAACAAATCCAGTGATACATGGTGTGTGACGAATGTTCACTCAGTTGGGCACCTTGATATGAGTTATTTTGAAGGAAAATAAATATATTTATTAGTAGATTATACACTAATCCATTATTCAGTATAATTAAGAATACATGATATGGTATTTTGAGATATATTTGTAGTGTGGTCTTATTATTTAGTGGGATACACTAATGGTATTCAAAGGGGATGACCAAAATTGAGTGTAATGTTAGGGAAGGGTATTATATCCCTTATATATTTGTTAAGTGTTTCATTATGAGTTCAACAACCAAATATTGGATAAAATATTATGTTGAAAATATTTACCATACCTTGAGAAATGATTTTTTATTATTAAGAATTGAGAGGTTTCATTTTGCATTTATATATTGATGTTTAGTATACTTGAATCTAATGGTTGAGCATATAATTCCTAATGGGTTAGAACTATTATGGGGTGTTAATTTCATGAATGGGAGGATATATCAATAGAATTATACATTATTTTACTATTACAACCGAAACATTTATAAATGATATTCTATTTTGAATTAGTGAATTCTGCATTATGAAAAGAAATTATAGAGAACACTTATTTTTCATCAGTGAGTTTGGACCATTATAAGTTATATCCTGTCATATTTAAAAGACTTTTATCTATAAATATTGTTGATATTATAGCCTTTATATAGTAACCATATGATTACTATATATATTGGGTCATGATAAATACTTTTGACACAAGCATTTGAAGTGATTGATTAAACCACTAGGATTATACCATATAAATCACATTTATCAGAGTATCAATGGGATAAAACTTCACTAGGATCTTCCTACAACTAATGTTAATTTATAATTAAATAACTAAAGTAGAAGAAAACCCATTTTTGAGAGATCTTAATGTATATAAATTAGAACAGAAACTATATTTTCTGATCAAACCCAAGAATATAACACCGTCGCACACCATTCCCTTAGGACATTCACCCATGTAATTAAGGAATATATATCTGGACCATAATAGTATAAATTTTTTTATTTTTAAAATTATTATTTTTATCATTCATTAATTTATAATGATTAAAAAATTCGAATGATAAATTGTACATTTTTTTAGCATGAAACAAAAAAAAATATTTTTGATGAATGTATCATTTCATTCGAGGAATCCTAATTGAATAATTATTGAATTTTTTAAGATAATTGTATTTTTAATAGATTATTATTATTATTTTCTTAATAAATAAATTATAATATATTTTTACGATTTCAAATTTAACTTTTATAAGGGTAAAAAATCTTTTATTGTAAAAAAATATTATTTTCAAAATAATAAGGATTTTTTTAGACTTCAAAATAATAATATTTATAGAATAATTTTTATCAAATAAATTCTATTTTTGTAATCATCTTGTCAAAACTATCAAAGGGGATATTTTTAGGATGTTTCTAAAATAATTGAATGTTTGAGTTAAAATTGAATATAGAATAATAATATGATATATATTGTGATCTCATATGTAATAGACCATGTAATTTTTATATAATTATTTATCTTTTTATTTTATATATATATTAAATTAAAATATGATACAAATTTTCAATCAAAAGTTAAAAATAATTATTTCAAACAAATTTGGATTTTTATATATTAAAAGCATTAATTTATAAAATTTATATCCCAATTATATAATTTTTTTTATAGGAAACTGAACATCATTTTGGAATTTATCATTTAATAATTATATTAATATAATTTTTTGATGATTTTCAGAATATATTATTTTTTCAATGAATAATAAAAATATAGATTTTTATTAAAAAATATGTTTTTAATGATTTTATAGAGAAAAATATCTTCTAGATTACTTTTACTATTTTATTGGCTCCTATTGATATAAAATAATATAATTATGGGTTTTAATGGATTTTATACATGAATAAAGCATAAATGAAATTTATATTTTAAATGTGTAATTTTTTGACAAACAATTTTCTATTGCATTTTAAAAGATTAATTTTTAATTAAATACTATCACTTATATTTTATGAATTATATAAAAAGGATTACATATATGGGATCAATGTTATTAAATATTATTAATATTTCCTTATTTAATTTTCATCAATATGAATAGTAAAATTTGTAATTTTTTTTATCCATGATAAAGGGTAAATCAAATAATTGGGGGTTAAAAATAAAATTCTAAGGAATATATAATTAATATAAAATTTTCCAAATAAATTATGTTTGTAAGTAATTATTATTCATAATTATCCAACGGTCTAATATATTCATTTTTCTATTTTTGGAATAGATTTTGGAATTTATAATATTGTGTTACATGAAAAATAAATAGTAGAACACATTTGTTATTAATAATTATGTTTTTTTAACACAGGTCCAAATAGAAGATATGATCTCTAATAAATATTTGTTTCAAATATGATATTTTTTCTTCATTATACCAATTTATTTTAAATTTTTAGGGAATAAATATTTATATTAAATGCGTACACAACCCTGACATAGTAATTATTCATTGAATAAAATTCAAATAAAAGATACAAAAGGAATTAAAAATATAATAAATTGAGAAAAATATTGTGATTCATGAATATTATAGATTATAAGTATATTAATGTGATATAATAAAATAATTTTTATAATTTTACATTTTTTATGAATTTTTTTAAATTCAATATATGGAATCATTTTACGAATTGACCATAATAATATTTTTTAACAAATAATATTTTATTACAAAATATTAGAATTCCTAAAAAAACATAGATTTAGATTTTAGATTATTTAATGGATTATAATATCAACTACGGTCTATTTATTGTCCTTTTTATCCATTTATTTTATCTATATTTTCTATCAATGAGAAAAAATCATTGTTGTCACGATAATTTTAAAAAGGGTTCATGATGGGTTAAATCCAAATGATAATTGTAAAAATTTGAACTAAACATGTCAATAAAATTATTTAATAGTTTTATTGTGGTCCATAATCATACAATATTCAACATTGATTATTATTTAGTCATTTAGATGAAACAAATAATTCTAATAATTTTAATATTTTGAAATATTCCATTAGTGACCCCCTCCACTCTTATAAAATCGAACCTCTTCTCCTCATTCCTTCAAACATCATAACCCATTTTTTTATCATGAACTAACAAAATACCATTCTATAATCCCTCAAAAATTTCTATTAGAAATTTAGGCATTATTCTAACCATACAATGATTAATTTGTAAATGATATGTGGAATTTTAAAGAAGAGGAAGAAAAAATAACATATGTGATGAGTCAGACTCATGGTGAAAGAAACTCATAAACAATCATTTATAGATTCCCTTTAAACCATAATCTTGTTTCATATCAATAATTCAAAAACTATTCTTATAGATTGTTCTTAATATTCTGTAATAAGTGTTTATGGTCATTTATACCCATGTTTTGGATTTTTATAAAACAGAATAAAAGTAAATTTTTTTTCAATTTTCAAATGACGTAATTTGAAATTTATTTGAAAATTATATGAAAGGAATTTTTCTGAGACATATATTGTATGAATGTATTTTTTTATATTCCTAACTAATTATTTATCTGAATAATCCTTTATATATTTATAAGGTTAATTTAAAATATTTTTTTTTCTTTTTGAATTGGACAATCCTTTTTAAAATAAAATAATGAAAATGGAAACGATCTCACCACACATGATCGATCTATTTAGAAATCATAAATAACAATACACATACATTATTCCTATATTACATTGGATCTATAAATTAAATTTAATATGAATCTTTCTCATATAATTTTTATTATTAATAATTAACTTAATCATGTCTTGGGGAATGAAATCTAGATAAAGGTGAGCTCATATTATTATTAAGGGTTATAACAGTTTAAACTATTAGGAATAAAAGATGAATAATTATTATGGAATGAAAAATAATTGAAAAACACGTAAAATTTAATTAATAAAATTAGCACAATATTCAGCCATGTATAATGTCTAGGTAATATTATCATGGAAAATAAAAAATGAATTTTCAAAGAAAAAATTGATTAATATTAAAATTCTCGGTCTCATACATCATGATATCTTTACTATAAAATCCTTATACTAAGAGATATTAATTAATGTGTATGTTTATAAAAAACCCATTTCAATAATCTATACCATCTTATTTGTTTCATGAGACTCCTCGATGTGTTTAGAGGCTATCTATAACTCGGACCACTAATAACTACATTTATAATGAATTCCTCTTATATTGAATAATCGATTTAATCCATAAAAAATTTCATTGGCATGCATTGAATGTATTTAATAAAGAATATATAATATTATATTTATCATAATAAATAAAATTATATTTAATGTATACCACCATCTACATAAATTGAATTTGGTTTATGAAATAATAATATCCATGATACCAAAAAATATTGATATTTACGATAAATATAATATCCAACGAAACATTATGACAATAAATTGAATGTTTTAACAAAAATATAATAAACTGTAAATTAATAAGTGATAACGTATGACTATATGTTCTTCAAAAATATTGTTTTTTAATAAAATTATTTTCAACAGATAAATAAAGAAAATTGTAATGAAACAATAAAATATTATTTCATTAATGTTTTTTATTTTTAAAAACATTTAAATTTTATGAAAGAATATAAATATCGTCAAATTATTATGGAAGAAAGAAAATACATTAATTCCATTCATATTAAAAGTAAGCATTTCTTTCAACTTTTTATAACAGAATATGAAAAATACGCACTAAAAACAATACAATTATTCCTTTGAAATATTTAAATAATTAAATGTTGACATAAAATATCCTTGAAAAATAATTCAACTAAATTAAAATTATTTTTTAATAACAATTTCGAAATACATGGACATGGAAGAAAAATATACGTGATAAAAAAGATATATAATAATGGAATTGTTTTAAATCTTTGTTATGATTGATTGATTTTACAAAGAGAGTAAAATGTGGGATGAAATAAATTAAATAATGAAAAACTAAAATGATAAAAATAAATATGGATTTTATAATGGGTATATTATAATAATCTTTCAAAATAATAAAATGGCAGTCTCAAAAAAATAGATACCATAATATAAATTGGTACATCTCTTATGACATTAAAATTATAACCATTTAAAATATTAAAAAATAACTAAAGCATTAGAAATCATGAAAAATATATATTAATTTTAAATACATAATATTGGATGTATATAGACCACATACTAAATAAATTAGTGCATAATATCAAATATGACAGAATGGATTATAAATATATTAAAAATTCGTTACAATTTTAGTATTATTGAATTGAGAATTAAATAATGAATTGATTACTTGTAAAAATCTAAAATACCCAAAAATAATGTTTAAATACAAAATAATAATACCAAATGTAATTTAAAACCTATTAATTGTATAACATAGTAAATAAAGTAAAAGTGTAACCCATTAAATGGAAATAGATTTAAGAAACCACTTTTATCATTTTGGACATGAATCATAAGGGATTTTGAATCCCCTATATAACAAATTTATATTTATAATAAAGATATTAAAGATCCATATTCATAACTATAATATCATATAGATATATTTATAATATTTTATAACCTATTGGTTAGTAATATTTTATAATTATTTTTATTTCATGTGATGACTCTATTTTTAAAATATTATTTATTCAGTAGTTTGAGTGTTTTAATTTTTATCATAGTTAATTAAAATCAATAAAATTATTTATTATATAAATATGGGATATAAAATATAATATATATATATATTGAATGATCTAAAAAATATAGAGATAGGAAAGTTGATTCCACCATTTATGGGATAGTAGGTCATATATATACATAAATGTTATTTTAACTATTCGATGGATGGAATGATGTATACATAATTATAATTAAAATTTAATCTCAATTTTTTAAATTATATATTACATTTATATTCAGTAAATTTTTTATTAACATGCATGAAAAGTAAAAATGAAAAAATAGATCATTTTCCTTCAGGGATGCGGTAGTCCACAAATACGCTCAAGAGATGATAACATTTTCCAACCGATCAGAAGGTAAGAAGGTAAATATGATATTTTAAATTTAGAGGCATATATATATCATAAATATCTTATATATTCATCATTTATAAATTTATATACATCTGAATAATTTTTTGAAGAATATTTAATTATACCATAATGTGTTGACAATGAGCTCTACCTACACACAGGTGATGTTTTCACTTTTAATATAATTCAAAATAGATAGAGAATGGATGTAAGATAATTAAACTGAAATATTTGTATATTAATTATAATTTATTTTTTAAAGTATAATGTTTATTGCATTTTTTGGAATTTTAAGAATAAATAAATTTTAAAGAGTCATCAAAGATGATTAACTCTTATTTAGCAGACTTTATTTTGATATCTTTATATGGATTCTTGAAATTATAATTTATTTAGAATATAAAACACAAATTTTTCAATTGGGTAGTTGATAAGTTATTTAGTTTTGGTAATTAGAGAAATATGGTTCAATTTAGTTTAAATAAATGAGATAAGGGGTGTCCATTTTTATGTGTGGGGAGGATCAAAGATAGAAATAATTATGTGTTAAATTTGTATAATTAAATTTTCATAGAAAAATATAACAAAGTTGATATAATTAAAAGATAATATAAGGATGAGTTTAATTAACCTCATACAATAAAACATGGAATCGTTTTTTACCCTTATGCCTACAACTTAAATCCATGTTAAGCCTTTTGATGATTACTGTGATATAAAAGTTTTTTTTTAGTTTTCATGTTCTAAAATATACTAAAAAATGAAAATAAACACATAAATGGATCTGGGTTTATTTTTATATCATATATCATTCAATTGTTTGAGGTTAATATTTTGATGAATTATAAATCATTGAATATAATATTTGTTATTATAAAGTATCATTAATGTAAATTTAAGAAGTATCAATTTTTTTTTTGAAATGAACATTATAGAAATTTAACATGGATATAAACCTTTCAAAAATTTCTAATAATTTTTATTTACTTAATAAAAATTTAGATAATAATAATTTATCAAAAAACATAAATGTAATATTTTTAAAATCAATTTTTTATTAATTTAATAAATAATGTGTCACACATGAGCCTTTGCCCGGTTTGTGGGGACTCAACAGGTGCATACAAGAAACCTAAGATAAAATTTGAGTGGAGATTAATTTTCGTGTACTACAATAGGTACTGTAATATGAACTATTCGGTACTGTAGTAGATGGAACTATTCATTCATATGGGACTAAGGACCCCCGGTTTGGTCCTCTAGTCCAGGAAGGATTTTGGGACACCAATGGCCTTCGGGTCATTTGTTTCATAAGGCCTTATGGCCACATTAATGCCTTAGGGTCACATCAGGGCTAACCAGAATTGGAGTCATGAGAGGGTTTGGATTTTCCATCGGTACAGGGCCATTGGATATTTGTATAGGATAGCCAGTCGATCAGCCCTACGAAGGTAGTGTTCTAATATCATGACATATTCTTTGGAGGATTAGTTGTATGATTTCTTATTTGGGTGACTACCTCTAAGACCAATGGGTCTTGTAATTGTCTCTTAGCTTTCGGGCCTTGTAAGGGTTTAACCTCAGATCTTGAATGGTGGATTATCAAAAATAATAAAAAATGAAGGCCTTCAAGCCATTCTATGTAATAAATATTATTTCTTGTTTCCTATCAATGTAATGAAGTCATTGAATCAATAGAGAATAATATTAAATGACCATGATAATAAACTAATTTCCCATAAAATTAACTTGTTTAACATAAATAATCCACCTTTTATCAATATGCATTTTTTATGTAATTTAATTTAATAGAGTGGAATTGTGTATTTATTATTTTTTTAAAATAATAAAAATGCCATAATCAATGAGAAATGATACCATGATGAAATATAATCATCATATTGATGTTAATGATATAATTAATCTCATATAATAGCATAAATTAAAGTTTTATTGAAAATGTTTAGCATTACCCCAATGTTGTAACCGAGTTCTGCTAATTTTAAAATTATTACGAAGATTAATCGTTACAAATGTAATAATTCATAATGAAAAGAAGGTTACTATTTACTAAAATTTGATCCTGTTAATTAGAAATACGGAATCAAATTTATAATATACTATCCAATAAATTATAATAATTCAAATTGTAAATAATCCCACAAAAACAATAAAATGCATTTATCTATAAATTTTCTTGATATATAATTGTTTTCTTTAAATAAAAATATTATAATGACCTTAATGATGTTATTAATAACCAAAATGAACTAATTTTACTCATATAACCATTTAAAAAATAATTCCTTTTTTACTCTTTAAATGAAAAGGAAAATTTCAATAAAATTAGTATAACATAGTATTCATCGATAACATAATCTGTTTAGAATATTATAATAAATAAAATCTAATAAAATTAAAGCACGATGATTTTAAAAAACATGTTAATTTTTTCAAATTAACTTATTAAATGTTATGGAATGAAATTACATTATTTATTTATAATAAATTAAAAAAATGTATTTTATGGAGAAATGTATTTTAAAAGTAAATGATGAATACACTAAAAAAATAAATTATTCATCATAACCCAATATAAATTTTTAATTGTGGTTATTATTATTTATTCCAAAAATTCAATGGATGGGTAACAATGATATAATGTATTATTGTTCGTTTAGAATTGGGGTTTTTCTATCATGATATAGTGAAGAAATTTATATTTATTGATTATAAATATATCATAAAATCTCATGGAGTTATAGTTTCACACATGATAATGGGATTGTTGATGTTAACTATTTATCGATGTTGTGGTGGAATTAAATAATAGGTTAATGTTTTTTAGTTTTCAAGGATACTAAGATCTTAATATATAACGTCTACTAGAATGACACAAACATGTTACATCAATAGTAAAATGAATAATTATTTTACAATGAAATCTATATCTAGTACTTATTTGATATTAGGAATGTTAGGGAAGAAACATGGAGAATGAATTCATGAAGTGATTTTGTTTAACAAATCCAGTGATACATAGTGTGTGACAAATTTTCTCTCAGTAGGGAACCTTGATATGAGTGATTTTGAAGGAAAATAAATATATTTATTAGTAGATTATACACTAATACATTATTTAGTAGAATTAAGAATAACTTATAGGGGATTTTGAGATATATTTGTAGTGCGTTCCTATTATTTATTGGGATACACTAATGGTATTCAATGGGGATGACCAAAATTGAGTGTAATGTTAGGGAAGGGTATTATATCCCTTATAGATTGGTTAAGTGTTTCATTATGAGTTCAAAAACAAAATTTTGGATAAAATATTATGTTGAAAATATTTACCATACCTTGAGAAATGATTTTTTATTATTAAGAATGGAGAGGTTTGATTTTGCATTTATCTATTGATGTTTAGTATACTTGAATCTAATGGTTGAGCATATAATTCCTAATTGGTTAGATCTATTATGGGGAGATTCGGTCATGAATGGGCGGATATATCAATGGAATTCAACATTATTTTAATATTACAACCGAAACATTTATAAATGATATTCCCTTTTGAATTAGTGAATTCTACATTATGAAAGGAAATTATTGAGAACACTTATTTTTCATCAATGAGTTTAGACCATTATAAGTTATAACCTGTCATATTTAAAAGACTTTTAACTATAAATGATGTTTATATTATAGCCTTTATATAGTAACCATATGATTACTATATATTTTGGGTCATGATAAATACTTTTGACACAAGTATTTGAAGTTATTTATTAATCCAATTGGATTATACCATATAAATCACATTTTTCAGAGTATCCATGGGATATAACTTCACTTGGATCTTTCGATAACTAATGTCAATTTATAATTAAAAAACTAAAGTAGAAGAAAACCCATTTTTGGGAGATCTTAATGTACATAAATTAGAACAGAAACTATATTTGCCGATCAATCCCAAGAATATAACATCGTCGCACACCATTCCCTTAGGATATTCACCCATGTAATAAAGGAATATATATCTAGACGATAATAGTATAAATTTTTTTATTTTTAAAATTATTAATTATATCATTCATTAATTTATAATGATTAAAAAATTTGAGTGATAAACTGTAGATTTTTTTTAGCATGAAACAAAAAAAATATTTTTGAAGAATGTTTCATTTCAATCGATGAATCCTATTTGATTAATTATTGAATTTTTTAAGATAATTGTAATTTGAATTGATTGTTATCATAATTTTCTTAATAAATAAATTATAATATATTTTTATGATTTCAAATTTAACTTTTATAAGGGTAAATAATATTTTATTGTAAAAAACTATTATTTTCAAATTAATAAGGATTTTTTAGACTTAAAAATAATCA
Organism: Viscum album; assembly: GCA_963277665.1. Classification (NCBI taxonomy): domain Eukaryota; kingdom Viridiplantae; phylum Streptophyta; class Magnoliopsida; order Santalales; family Viscaceae; genus Viscum; species Viscum album. The sequence continues at coordinate 914,315,024 of OY728148.1, forward strand.
TATTTATAGAATTATTTTTATCAAATAAATTCTATTTTTGAAATCATCTTTTCAAAATTATAAAAGGGGATATTTTTAGGATGTTTCTAAAAGAATTGAATGTTTGATTTAAAATTGAATATAGAATAATAATATGATATATATTGTGATATCATATGCAATAGACCATGAAATTTTTATATAATTTTTTATCTTTTTATTATATATATATATATATTGAATAAAAATATGATACAAATTTTCAATCAATAGTGGGAAATCATTATTTCAAACAAATTTGGATTTTTATATATTAAAAGTTTTTATTTATAAAATTTATATCCCAAATATATAATTTTATTATAGTAAACTAAACATTATTTAAGAATTTATCATTTAATAATTATATTAATATAATTTTTTGATAATTTTTAGAATATATTATTTTTTCAATGAATAATAAAAATATAGATTTTTATTAAAAAATATGTTTTTAATGATTTTATAGAGAAAAATATCTTCTAGATTACTTTTACAATTTTATTGGATCCTATTGATATAAAATAATATAATTATGGGTTTTAATGGATTTTATACATGAATGAAGCAAAAATGAAATTTATATTTTAATTGTGTAATTTTTTGAAAAACAATTTTCGGTTGCATTTTAAAAGATTAATTTTTAATTAAATAATATCACTTATATTTTATGAATTATATAAAAAGGATTACATATATGGGATCAATGTTATTATATATTATAAATATTTCATTATTTATTTTTGGTCAATATGAATAGTAAAGTTTGTAATTCATGTATCCATGATAAAGGGTAAATCAAATAATTGGTGGTTAAAAATAAAATTCTATGGAATATATAATTAACATAAAAATTTTCAAAAAAAATATGTTTGTAAGTAATTATTATTCATAATTATCCAACGATCTAATATATTCATTTTTCTATTTTTGGAATAGATTTTTGAATTTATAATATTATGTTACATGGAAAATAAATAATGGAACACATTTATTATTAATAATTATTTTATTTATAACACAAGTACAAATAGAAGATATGATCACTAATAAATATTTTTTTCGAATTTGATATTATTTTCTTCATTATTCCAATTTAATTTAAATTTTTAGGGAATAAGTATTTACATTAAATGCTTACACAACCCTGACATAATAATTATTCATTGATTAAAATTCAAATATAAGATACAAAATGAATTAAAAATATTATAAATTGAGAAAAATAATGTGATTCATGAATATTATAGATTATAAGTATATTAATGGGCTCTAATAAAATAATTTTTATAATTTTACTTTTTTCTGAATTTTTTTAAATTCAATATATGGAATCATTTTAAGAATTAACCATGATAATATTTTGTAACAAATAATATTTTATTAAAAAATATTAGAATTCCAAAAAAAACATAGATTTATATTTTAGATTATTAAATGGATTATAATATCAACTACAGTCTATTTATTGTCTTTTTTATCCATTTATTGTAACTATATTTTCTATCAATGAGAATTAATCATTTTTGTCACGATAATTTTAAAAAGGGTTCATGATGGGTTAAATCCAAATGATAATTGTAAAAATTTGAACTAAACATGTCAATAAAATTATTTAGTAGTTTTATTGTGAGCCATAATCATAATATATTTAACATTGATTATTTTTTAGACATTTAGACAAAACAAATAATTCGAATAATTTTAATATTTCGAGATATTCCATGAGTGACCCTCTATACTCTTATAAAATCGAACCGCTTCTCCTCATTCCTTCGAACATCATAACCCATTTTTTTATCATGAACTAACAAAATACCATTCTATAATCCCTCATATAATTCTATTAGAAATTTAGGAATAATTCTAACCATATAAGGATTAATTTGTAAATGATATGTTGCATTTTAAAGAAGAGGAAGAAAAAATAACATCTGTGATGAGTCAGGCTCATAGTGAAAGAAATTCATAAACAATCATTTATAGATTCCTTTTAAACCATACTCATGTTTCATATCAATATTTCAAAAACTATTCTTATAGATTGTTCTTAATATTCTGTAATAAGTGTTTGTGGTCATTTATACCCATGTTTTGGATTTTTATAAAATAGAATAAAATTAATTTTTTTTTTCATTTTTCAAATGACATAATTTGAAATTTATTTGAAAATTATATGAAAGGAATTTTTTTTGAGACATATATTGTATGAATGTATTTTTTTATATTCCTAAAAAATTATTTATCTGAATCATCTTTATTGATTTATAAGGTTAATTTAAAATAATTTTTTTTCTTTTTGAATTGCACAATTGTTTTTAAAATAAAATAATGAAAATGGAAAGGATATTTCCAATTAGATTTTTTTAAGAATTTAATGTTATAAATAAAGTTAATTTAAATTTTGTAATTATGTAATGGTTATCAAGAGTTTTTATATTGATTTTGTGTTTCCATTATAATCCAAGGAATGGAGGTTTTGTTAATAACCAATGATGGGTGGTTCCATGATAATCCAAGGATTGATGGGTTCATGATAGCCCTTAAATACATTGTATTTGATAGTAGATTATACTGTTATTCTATTTATATGTATGATTAGAAAATGTGATAAGGAAAATATGTCCAAACAAATAAACATGTTTAATACGTGATATGTGTGGATTTTTATTTTAATCATATGAGTTCCCAATGTATGATAATGATCTTATATTTAAAAAATGAATATGATAATTTTTAAAGGGGGAAAATTATATTTTTGTGAAACATTTATTTTGAGTTTATGGTTTTTTCAATGAAAAATTTAATATCTTAACAATGACTTTAATATTACTTTATTTTTATGAAATTATTTTTGTAGGTAAGGTGATTTTTGTGGTATGACGATGTTTATTTGGATCCCAAATATTAATTTTAAGATGGAATTTTTCTATGTATTCACAGACTAATTGTTTATTTAATTCATTTAATGTACCTTTTTGAGATTTTTGAGCTCATCCCTTTATAAATTTTTTCCCAAAAGTTAATAGGATATGTAGGAAGAAGGGTGATTTCTTGGAAAAAAATTTAATATGAATCATGAAAATAATAATTATTATACATTGAAAAGTTTATTTATTTATTTAGTAAAAATGGATATTGAACATAAATATATACTTTTTAATATATGGGTTTTCATATAATAGTTTCCATCTAACTATCTAAGACACTAATCATAAAGGATCTCTGTTAATGAAAGAAAGTGAATTCTAGTTTAGTTCAATAGAATATGTAATTTCTAAATACATTTCCTTATAGTTTGTTTCAGATAATGGTTTAGAAAACAATATTTTAAAGTATAATATTAATAGAATACCCTTAATTAATATTACATTATATTAAATGTAAAATGATATATCACATTAAGATTACTGTGCTTCTTTATTTATAAAAGGATTGTAGAGAAATATTTTCTCTAGAGGAATCATGGAAGCTAATGTACAAAGACACTAAAATGAAGATATATATATATATATAAATTAACTACCTAGAATGGTTGTAATTGGAATAGAGTAGTTTGTTGTTGTAATGGATTACATTTCATAGGAAATAAATGGTGGTGGTATCTGTGTGAGAGTGTATACAGATCTACAGCAATGGAATATATAGATATTAAAGTATTATATGAGGTATCATCCTACTGCATTTAATGGATTTTATTTATATGATATCTGATGGATGGATTAATTATTTGGATATTATATTTGATGTCATTGGTTGTTCAAATCATGAAAATATAAGACATTATATTTTCCATTTTGATTGTAAATCCTATCAATGGTAAAAAATTATTAATAATACTAAACAATTTTAATATCTCGATAACATATAATGCGGTGAATTTTACAATATATTCATTGATAAATATGTTTAGAAGATTATTTGAATTAGGATAGAAATGACAATAAAATAGTTAAGAAAAAAGGATGATGACCTAGTCACTGTATGGAGAAATCATCATGCATTTTGAAACAAATATACAAATTTTTTAATTGATCATTATAATAAAATTAAATGTTTTTAATCAGGATTGAAGCCAATATGTCAAAGGGAAATGACTTCTAATTAGTTAAAGAGTTATATGAATTTTTTTATTTTCTAAGAGGGTTGAAATTGTGTTTTCCAATAGCCATGTATTCCCTAATAAAAATAATATGAAATGGTTTGGATGGATGAAAATGGGAAATAATCCCTTAAAGTAGACTATAGGGTAGATAATAGAGTTTCTATATTTTGATAAATGTAGAAAAAAGCACAATGGGGAAGGTATAATGAAAAACATGAAGTCCCATATATATGGAAATCTTGTTACATGTATCAAAAATGAATATAAATTAAGAGACACAAACTTAAAAAAATGGTATGATTATATATTTATAATTAATTGGTACACTTGGATAATTTTTTTTATAAATTTATTAACATAGAGTTGAAATAATCATGATCAAAATTAAAAAGTTTTTAAAAAATAATTTTTATAACAATTATTGATGTTGGAACCTCAAAAGAATTAATAGGAGGAATTTTACCAGATTCTTCAAATTAGTGTAATACATTTATGGAATCATTATCTTCATATTCTATCATTTTTGAGAAATATTTATATAAAAATACAATATAACATCATAAAATTATGATGTCAATTTTGGTGAAAATATGGGTGGATGTATTAATGAAGGAATGATTTATTGAAATATTTCTATTATTATTAGTGAAATTTTATTTTCTAGAAACCATTTAGAACACCACAGAGTATAGATTGATTTTATTTTTATAATGTATTTTATTTCAATTTATGTTGATAATAGTGATTGTAGGGCCCGTGACACCATTGGATGTTTTATCGACCATGGAAAATTAGAAGAATTTCTAGTGACCCATAGTCCACCAGATTGGTAGTGTTAAAGGGGGTCTACTCAAGGTCGTCATAGGAGGAATCATTCAATACTAGACAGATTCTATAGGTGATCTCCATCTCTAGAGAAATAAAATCACTGGGGGTGCAAGATTGTATTAACATCAGTGATGGACTTTATTTCCCATATCACAATCTTATCCTACCATTTTAATAAGTATATGGTTGGAATGTTCATTAAACATTGTCAACTAGAGGTGGTGTGACAACATTAAGTTGATAGGGCTAATTTAAATGGGATCAAAAGACATTGTGGTTGTAGGAAACAACTCTGTGAGCCAACAAGTCATCATACATCTAAGTCTCATAGCTGGAGACCTACTTCCCTTCACCTTCACTATCATTTTCAGGCCATATAGATATATATCCTTCCTGTTCCCAATCATGACCCAATATGAATACAATTTTATCGAAATGTTCATGGGGTTAGTCCTTGAACAAATATAATTTCTTGATGGTGTGTCCAAGGATTATGTGATAAGGGGCGTTGTCGGTGAGATCAGTGAGATTATCCTCTGGGTATTTCATGTATCTCAATAGCTTCATATTCCTTTAATCACATGCACTACCGAAGTATCTAGTAAACTGGAAAAAATTGATTTATTAGTTATGATTTCTACTTTTTATTAAGGGTATTCAGGGTGCATGGCCCAATATATGGGCTAGAGGCTAATGAGGGGCTAGATACAGATTTCCTTTTCATTGCAGCAATGCTTGATTGGGAGGTGCTTTATGATTCTATAATAGGCGATGTTGGGCATGGGGCAGAGCTTGGGGATAATTTCCTCAATGTGGCTGGGGATAATTATTAGTTGGTAAAAATGTTATTGGCCTAGGAGAATCTACCCATGTGATGGAAATAGTCTCTTCCTTAGAAGGTCTTCTTATAGGAGTCGGGGGAGGAAAAATTTTCACTTAGTTAACATGTTGCAATGATTCATCTAGTCACAATTCATTTTCATATATATTACATAATTCACCTGGGAAATTCATAGTGACGAGGTACTGAACAAATATAGTCATAAAATTTTCTAAACACATCATCAGAAACTTCCCTTTAGATTTTGATATGTCAAGTGAATACATGAGGCCCTTCCAACTAGTGAAAATACTATGACATGCTGATCTGTCTATTGTTTTCAATTTAATTGGTTTTAAATACTCATATTATGGGTAGTGGAGTTGAACTGATAGAGAAAATTATGAGGAAGATCCCAAAAAATGGTAATAGACCTAATGCGTAACTGGTTCTTCCATGTGAATGTAGGTCCTTCTAATGTTTTTATGAAAAATCATATTGTGGAATCTTCCTCAAACTCTATAGTCTCCAATGTGGGCCCTCACCTAGAAATGAAGTGTTCCTGATGCTGAAACAGGTCACCCATCTCATTGAATTGGGATAATGTATGATTCCCAAAATCCGGCGGTTCTTTCATGTCATCCAACCCTACCTGATACAGCTTATCAACATGTGGGATTTCTACATTCCATTTCTTAAGAAAATCAAATAGTGTAATCATAGTGGCCATAAGATTTTCTTGGTGGGGATTCCTATCATGGTATGGATCCCTAACCATCAGTTCATTGGATGGCACTTCAACATGATATTTAAGATCAACATCTCATGATGAGGTTGGAGAAGCTTATGGAGCCACTCGATTAAAGACCTATTGAGTTGGTGGTCGACCAACCTGAGTTGTTTCTCAAGGATGGTTCTCAAACATCTTTGTAGAATTTGGTGAAAATTCCATGTTCACTTTCACTAGCCTCTCATATCTACCTTATTTGGATGCATGGGATTTTAAATATCGATGGAATGAAACTATCCAATGAGGACCTATGTATTCCATTTCTACCAAAGTTGAGGAGGGATTTATTTGTATTAAGGATCACCAAATTCCATAGGTCACTCCAACAAGTGATTAGTGAGGAGAACACTGAGGATGTTTTTCTATTCCATAAGATTCTTGAGAAAGGAGACCTTAGTAGGATCAACCACTATCTTCTACACTACACTAGATTGGTCAAAAGGCATATAATTCCCAATATTTCCTTTTCCCATGTTGGGGTATCGACCAAAAATCAATGACTCATGTATCTCAACAGGAATAATTATCTACTGTTTCTAGTGAGTGATTATGCCCGTATGAGCATCTATATGGTATTATGATACCTAGGGATGTGAGTCCTCTTAGTCAAGAACTTCCATGATTACCATATACATTAGAGGATTAAGGGAATCAATATTAATTATGACTACCCCCAGCGACATATCCTTGATATCACTCAGCATGTAATATTGGTGCAGGATGAATCTGAATTTAAGAAGAAGAATGTTACCCCTATAAATGGATCTGAACATATGGGATTTCCACATCAATAATTCAAGGGGTCATGGTCAATATCTAAACAAATCATTACTAAATGATCTGGTGACAGTTTTGTCATTTAGGGTGCTAAGAGATGATAAGCGCTGCTAACTCAACTATATTGAACTATTGTTCGATGTCATCAAAATTCCAATGACTTCCGGGATAGACCAAATGATGACATCGAAGGAGAAAATTCATTTTATAGATGGTACGGTGGAAGATCATAACCATATCATATGTGAGAGTCTCTATATTGTCAATGTATGGAGTTGGTATCAGCCAAAAAATCTCAAATAAATTATCTAGAATGAGTGTCTTCCATTGGATTATTTTATTAGTAGTAGGTTCAAACTCTTTATTGAACCTTTATTTTTTCCGTTTTAGTAGGGGAAATAGAAACTACACTGATGTGGATCATTGTATTGGTCAATTTGATGGTGGGAAAAAGTTTCATGAGATTATTGGTTATTGATTCTTGGGATGAATCTCGAAGGTGGTAAAAACCACATCATCATGTCCCTATAGGAAGGAGTGTTCACCACCAAATATTATGCAAGGTTATTGGTTGTTATGGGTTGATCTGGTGGATTCTTATCATCTATCAAGCCACAGAATTACCTTCTATGATCTTATGTTGAGGTAGGTAATGAATCTATTGATGATAGAGAGTACCTCACACCAATACCCGAAGAGTGAGCTAAATCTTCTTCCTCTTACATGTACAACCAAATGGATTCTGGGATTTGGTGTATCTCACATTACAGGATGAAAAAAACGTTGGGATCCTAAACAAGACTCATATTTTGAGGACCTGGGTGAAGGCTCTATCGTTGAGTCACATTACACATTAGAATCAATGAATCCTTTGTGATTACAAAAGAATTGATGCTTTTAGAGTAATTCATTTTGTAGTAATGGTTCTCTATTTTACCTCAAGACGACTCGTCTGGGTAGGGTATATCTTTGGAATTGGTAGGACCTTTATACGGTTGGTGCTGGAGTGGGGATGTCCTCTACTTGAGGTTCTTTTGAAAATAGGATTATCTGTATATTAGTTATCATCAACTTGGGGAGGAACCTCTCTAGTACTAATATGAGAGTAGGGAGGACCTCCTCTATGGGTGCTGATTTATATGGGAGGGACTCTGCTTTAATCTCTAGGGACATGGGGAAGACCTCCCTATTGGGTGTGAGAGTGGGAATACATTCTCATTGGTGAGTTGAGGTGTGAGTAGAACAAAGGAAATGTAAAATGAAACATGGGGAGGACCTCTTTTTTGGTGAGATTGAGTACGAGGAGGACCATCACAATGGTTGTTAAAAATGTGGGGAGGAACTTCATGGTGATGAGTTCTAGAGTAGGGGGACCTCTATTAGAGCATGTGATAAAATGGGGATATCCTCCCTATTAGATAATTGTTGCATGGGGAGTACCTACATACTAGTCATTGGTGAAGCGATGATAAGCTATATGTTGATGGGTGCTGGAGTTGGGATGACATTACCGAATTTTCTATTGATGTGAGGGTTAATTTCTTGTTGACTGTCCACATAATGGGGAGGACCTTCGTATCATGAACCATAGGCATGAGTTGGACCTTCCTTATGAATGTTGATTAAGCAGGGAGGAACTCTACTCTAGTCGGTGATGAAATAGTTAGGGCGTCTTTACTCGATCTCATCGCCAAGGGTTAGTCCGTAATGGCTGTTGAATATGACAATGATTAAATGTGTCAACCCACCCTTTTCATGGGATGGATGAGGTCCTAATACCAATCGAGCACTGAAGTGGAGATACTATATAGTTTTCGTGAAATGGTAGTATGTTTCAGTGTTGGCATGGGCCACTGTAGATTTAGAAGATGATTCCCACTAATGAGAATCTTTCTAAAATTAGAATGGAAGTTGGATCTTGGTTATCCGAACTAGGACCAATGAAGTATGGTAATGAACCACCTTTTTCTACATGTAGGACTGGTCATTGGTGGTGCCTACATGGCCTGGCGGGTGATCTCCATAGTGAATCCTGGGTAGTGGTCATATCCAGGGTGACTCTGCAATCGCTTACCTTATTGGAATAGGGTAGTGAGTCATATGAACCATCTGGGGAGAGGATGACGAATTAGTTGGATGTAGGATTGGGGAGAAGTGACCCCATACATGGCCCATCAGTGTAGTGGTGATGGTGAGGCCCAAAATCCTCCAGGTCATGGCGGTCATGTCACTCATTACAACAACCACCTCATGATCATACTGTCATACGAGGATGTAAATCACCCTCTATTGACCAATCATTGAAGGTGAGATGGGGTGTTGAATCTTCGTAGTCGTGGTTGTGGATGACATTGTGGTGGAGTTGTATTCATGAAGGTCGGGCACATTGAAGTTTCTTATTCCCCTACTCCTGTGGGTGAGAGGTGATTGGTCTCCAAATTCTTAGTTCCTGAAAATAAAAATGATTCAACCATAAGTATCAATACAAGGAAATATATTCCCATTTCCCCAACACATCCATTTTTTAATTTCATGAGAGACATGTCCACACTGATGATGTAACATAATGGAATAAACAATGATAAACTTCCTCACTCAATGGTGAGTTCTGTGCTAGGCATCATATTATCTTGATGTGACCTGGTACTGGATAGCTCGATCTGATAACATGATCACATATGAATATATCAAACACTAATAATCCCTTCATTAATGAGAATAGTTTCAATTCAGGTTCAAAATTTCTCTTTCCAATGCTTTCCGCTAGGATGCGCTGCCTTCGTGTGTGGTCATTCTATGAAAGTGCTTTGTACACTGAATTCCTTCTTACCAAAGGTGGGATAAATTCATCAATTCTTTAGAGAAGTAGTATCCTTCCAAAAAATGAGATGATGGTATTTTGGTACCTCCTTCCATGGATTCCACTTCAAAATTCATCTCCAAGTCTATGTCTCCTTTATATATTAATATATTGTTCAAGAAAATTGTACCCAGTTCCATCTCATTGTGGATGATGATTAGTTACGATACTTCTATAGGTATATTCCAAGGGGTCATGTTTTGGAATAAACCTTCTATTAGGAGAGTCGACACATTTGGAATCACTGAGCATGTCTAGAGGATATAACATTGGATCACCTATATTATTTATTATAAAAGGGCTCATCATGGGAGAAAATAACGCAAAGAATACCATATTTATTATGGTTTATTTTATTTAAAAGTCATTTATTTTGAGGTTTTCCTTAGTTATCCATTGTTTTTTATGGTGTAGGTCACGGGTTTGATATCTTATATGGATTGAGGGTGGTTATTTTATCCTCTTGTTTTTATAAATCAATGAGATACATCCTTAAATGGGAGAATGTAATAATGTTTACTAGATGGATGGATCAAATAATGTTTGATGACTAGCATGAGGAGGTGTGTCCCATAAATGGAAGATTCAATATTGTGAAGTATTATCAGAACACATATGGAGGTGGATCCGAGATGTGAACACTAATGAGGTGGACACCAATGTTTACCAATGGGAGGGAGGGATAATAAGAGAAGGATCCAAAATAACCTTGGTAGAAGATAGACATAGAAACACACATAATTAGAAAGAGTAATAGAATAGGGGAATACAAATGGATATATTCCATTATCAAGGGGACCTCTCATTTTTTGATTATACGGGGCCTACACACAGAGACTTTCGGAATGCTTCTAGGTGTTGTGATGATGTGTATGGGGTGGCATGAATCTAATGGGATGTAGTGGCCTGAATAAAATGAATATGGAATATTTAAGGATTGGATAGAATGGATGGGTTTTTGTGGTGTGCTAGGATGGAAACTTATGTGGGTTTTCTACATATCTCATTTGGTTGGGAATCAATTTCCATGTTGTTCTGAATGGTGGTGTGTTACATCATGTTTTTATGGACCTTTTATTTGAATAAATTAAATTCTCATTTATTTATTATTCTAATCTAAGTAAAAAAATACTTTCACATGTAACCAACATGGAATATGTTACCTAACAATAATTAAGTGTTCAATACATAGAACACTGAATTGGTGTATTTTACACGCAACAATGTCCTGGTGTACGTTACACAGTATCGATGTTTCTATGAAACATCCTTTTATTATTAAAATTATTTAAATGAGATAATTATAACATTTAAATTAAAAATAATTATATGAATAGTAATAAATACTTATTAAAATATGTTTTATAATGGTTTTATATAAAAAACCATATTGATAATGAATGATATGATTTTTGTTATATTCCTAATAGGTTTAAAAGAACTGTTTTCTAAAAATAAATTACTTTTAATGTCCTTCTATGAAAAAATATAAAATTTAATTTTAGAAAAATTGTAAATTTTATTTGATAAAATAAAAATTATTTTTTAATTTAGAATGTTTAAATTATTTCTCAGTTTATTTTTTGGATTTTTCTGAGAAACATCATTTTTGGATGAATAGTGAAAATTTCGACATTTTTATACAAAACTGCTTTTAAAAGTAATTTATTTATAAGGTTAAATTATTTTTTAATTTGGATTAAAATTATAATTATATTATATATATATCCATTAATACATTTTGGTTAGTTTAATTATGTTTACGTTGAATCTATATATAAAAACATAGCAAACTTTTGAACATTTTTACATAAAACCCTCCATGTTGACCTGACTACGGTATTAATTTTATATTAATTTCAACAAAATGTATTATTATAAATAAAAAAAATTTATTCCATGTTTCTAATAATCATAATTTATAATTTATAATAATTCCAACTCAGTTTTTTCATAAAAAGTGTTAGGAAATGTGTTTATAATTAATTACAAGGATTAAGGTAAAATTAAGCTTTACTGATGACTAAACCTTATATTTAAGACCCTAAAAGACCTAAAAACTTGTAAAAAAATTTTTATTTAAATTATTTGTCAACTAAAAATCCATTATATATTTTGGTTGGGATTTTAAGAATTGTTTTATGTAAAAATGTTGGACAATTAACTTTTTAGATAATATAAAGAGAGTCAATTCTCTTCCATATAAAAGTCCCCCACCACTCCCACTTCTTCTCACCACTCAAACCCCTTAGTAGAGACTGAAATATACCCAATAAAATTACCAAATCACCATGTACTCTTTTAATTCTCCTAATGATAATAATGTTTTCTAGGGAATATTTTTTTCATAGACCAAATGGACTTACCCGATTTAGAGTTAACTCATTCTCTCGACACCTTTTTTATTATCCTTCTACATCTAATCCAATCAATTTGTTACATTCCATAATAAAAAAATTATATAAAATATATTGGGATTATTTTATGATATGGTTTCAACCTAAATATAAACACACCTCTTTCTAATGTGCACTGAACATACTATTTACGTGTACAGTGAACTACCATCTTACTGAATGACAATTTTTCATTTTTACTTTACATTATATTAGGGTAAACATTATGATATAAAATATTTTTATATATTATAATAATTATTTTTTCATTATTCTTTATTCCCTTTACAACATAGTCTTTTTTTCGTTCAATTAGGTGTATATACGTTAACTTTTATGGAGGTGTTGACTACCGCCCCCTAAAAGAAATATGATTAATTAATAAAATATATGGAATATATTAAGGATTGTTTTACTAAATATATATTATATATAAATACATATATAAATATATAAATATATGTCTTTTTCATTCATTATTTCAATACAACATTAAAAACATAAACATCGTACATGTATACGTAAGACTTAACATCTCTTTGAATTGTGTATTCAATTGTGAACTCATAAATTTAATTGACTATTATAATAAAAATATAATGGATATAATTGATATTTATCTTATGTATTAAATTATATAATAACGTTATAAGTATAAAGAACATTGATATAACAAATTAAGACGCATGTGAAGAATAAAGGGAATATTACGCGAAGTGAAAACATAACATTGGATAATTAACAAGTGAGTAATATAATTTCATAAAAACCCATATATAGTATTTGATATAATAATAAGGTTCAATAAAATATTTATATTAAATTTATATTTATTATATAGGTGTTTTGAAAGAGTACGATGAGAGTAAATATAGAAGGTTTGAGGATTTAAAATCAGTTTTTATTCCCATAAGATAAATACATTATTCACCACACATCCCTTTTTATGGTGTATTTACTAATCATGAATTAATTATATATATCATATAAAATAATTTATGGGTATTCACATATCAATTTTATGATCATTCATTATGGTTTTCTTGTTTCAAAAGATACAAAATCGATAAAATAGTTTTGTCTCAATTTGCCTTCTTTGAGACTCATGTTTTGTTATGAACCTAAATTCTTTTAAATGTTTATATACTTCCATTTTAGATGATTTATCATGAATATCATTAATTTTATAATATTTTAAGTCTTATTAAATTATTTTTTACAAGGAGAATTTGATCCCAACCAACCATGTGATAAGAGTTTATTGAAACAATCTCATCGCTTTCCAAGATTGTTTATGTTTATACTTCCTATGATGATATATTTGAATCCATCTATGAATAAAACTCTTGAATTTTCTTCTCCTTTGATTGTTCAATATATCCCCATTTATATGTACCATTTTCAAGGCCATTATAACTTATGATAATGTTGTAATTATAATATGACTGTGTCTCTCTTCGGTCATACATCTATTTTAATCAAAAACCATGTTTTTAAAAAGGGTTTCAAAAGTTATATGAACCCATTTTTAAGGAGAAAAGAATTTAAAAAGTATTTATTTTTTTTAATTCTTCATTTATATATTTTCAAATTTATTTTTAACAAAAACAGGTTTCAAATATGTTAGGTGTTTTTAAATTAATTTTGAATACATAATAGATATTTTCACAAATAAATGTTTTAAAAGATCATCCAAAACAATTTACCATATAAGATAACATCCATTTGTGTTAATCATGTCTTTTTGGGGAAATTATAAAATTTTCAATTGATATTATTTCTCTGAATGGATAATATATATATAGAATGGTGTTTATGAATATCATTTCTCTTTCATGGGTTATATTCAATTAAAACGCACATCTTTTCATCGGTTATATTTAAGAGGAAATGATTATGAAACCTATATCTCTTTCCATAGGTTATGATATGTTTATATGTTTTTGATACTCATTTGATTTCATGAGATAAAATATGATCATTAATTTGTTTTAGAACATGTATGTATTATTTTACTTTGAGTTGTTTGGGACCTTTATCTCCCTCAAATGCATTGGGTTATGGTTTATATCTCAAGATATATGCTAATATGGTCTTGGGAATGAACCTTTACTACTAAGAGGGTCATGGGATTGAACCATGTTTATAGAGATTGTATGTGGAGTTATCTCATGATACTAAGATGTCCATGGTAGTGAACCATTATTAACAAGATAATATGAGGGAGTGAACCCATGATACCAATATTGACTTGACAGTGATTCCTTCGATTCTATAGAAATCATTTTATATGTTTTTGTGTCTTCCATAATTCCTTGTTTTAATCCTATTTTATGATTTTATGGATTCTGTTCTTTATTTCTTTATGAAACATGTATTATGGGGTGTCAAGACTTATTACATGATTAATGTATATGATATTTGATATGCAGGGTGTGATCTTATATTTCCATGATCTCATTCTCACAACCTTATGATCATGATTTTACTAACATATCTCCCATGTTTACCCTTAAATAGAATTTTATCTCAAATCATTTTATGTTTCAATCCCTAGGTTATGAATATATGTATTATTTTTTATGTGTCTAAGAAGGGTTTTATTCAATAAGAACCTAGTGGGAGATAATTTATCTCACTAATGTATTAGTGTTTATGTTTCCATATATCTAATGGCAATATACTTGTACGATCATTGGGAATCTATTTGTATAATATTATATATATTCTGAAAATGTTATGTAATGTTAATTAATGAAAATTTAGGGTCACTATAGTTTTTATCATTGGAAATTTTTAGTTTTTCATTAGAAGATAGGATGAGAAAACTACAGTGACAACCCAAAAGACACGTATATGGATAATTCTATGTATAAGAAAAGGCATAAGAAAATTTCAATGAATTTTGGTAAAGTATAGAGTGAGTGGATTCCATGAAATAAATCCTTTTATAGATACTACAGTTGTATGTGAATCTGA
This sequence comes from Viscum album, assembly GCA_963277665.1. Lineage (NCBI taxonomy): Eukaryota > Viridiplantae > Streptophyta > Magnoliopsida > Santalales > Viscaceae > Viscum > Viscum album. The sequence goes on from OY728148.1 coordinate 914,330,597, forward strand.
AATAGATGTAACTTGGTCTAACAATTCCGAGATGTTGTTTTATGCATGACTCGGGGTAATCTGGTACATGACAATGAGCTCTACTATACTCATGGATTAACACTCTCATGGGATATGATTTGGAAATTCATAAACTCTTAATCAACTATAACAATATATTCAAATAGAAGTTTCTAATGAATAAGATAGGATAAACCTATGGTTTTATATATTAAGGAATATTTCATTATTTATAATTCCTTTAATTGACTTTTAATAATTTTGTGGTTCCTCCATATGATAACTGTTTCAGAGTCAATGCTTTTTGGTTTTATTAAATGTATGTAACCCAAAGAAACCATGGTAATGGTGATTGAGATTGATAATGAAATGATTGTACTCCTAAAAACTAAAATTTATGGGACATATAATGGAAATCCTTGTTGTTATGATCACATAGATTTCTCAAGATATGAATCACATGGGAATTCCAAATGAGAAAATGATTGAATGACATTCTATTGAGTATTTTGTAAGGAAAAATCAACCTTATTTAATTAGGACATCATATCCACTTGTTTTTGAATAATGGAGCAGTATTACAAATAATATATTCTCCATTATCTAGTGGTCAGAGCATGAGAAAGACACTCTGGTTGTCTATCGGCTAAAAGGTGAATCAAACAGGTGGTGGAATCTAATAAATAATACAAGGCATCAAGATGAGATTTAATACATGAATTGGGAAGAGTAAATAATCATTTTTTCAATAATTATTTTCCTTAATGTCTTTTTATTAAGATGAAGAATGTGTTCCTTATTTTGAATCAAAGGGATGATGAATATGTTGGTAACTATGTGGTAAATTTTATAAGGCATATGTGGTGTGCTTCATGAATTATCATCGAACCCAATAGTAATTTTTATATGTTCATTATTGGCTAAAATCCGACTCTAAAAAGTGAATTGGACATAAGAGACTTTATTAGTTATGCAGACATTGTGTGTTGTTTAATGGTGGTAGAAATTGAGGTTGGAGTTATGCATTAATCTAATAGTTTTGACACGATGAGGGAGGTAGTGTTTAAAGGAAAATCTAAAAACCATGAATGTAAGAAGATGAGTATCCCTTTATTAACTATGTGTGCAATGAATAATGAAGGATATTTCATTAATATGTCTAATAAATTTCATATGTATGAAAGATAAGGCCATCAAGAATTTTATTTCCAAAGTGATGGAAAAATTTCATCTAAAAGAATGAAGGGATGAAAAGCTACAGAATTTGACCCTCATATGATTAAGTGATAAATGTTTAAGCATAATTGGAATTATGATTACCAGTTTCAAAACCCTAGGGTTAGTGATGGTGACTGACATCAGCAACCTCTTAATAAAGAGTACACGGATAAATATCATGAAATCGCAGTTTTTTATGAGGGTTGAGATAAAGAAATTATAAAAGGTACTAGTACCATGCACTCTAGAGCTTCTAATGCCATATTTGATTATCAATATAACCACTATTTTATATCAAAATAATTTTCTAATGTTTTAAAAATTCATTCAAAATAATTAGATGTATAATTAGTAGTATAAAAAGCTAATGGTGTGATGATTTCATATCATCAATGTTATTCCTCTCTGGTTGATGTTTATGGGAATTTTCTTCTTGTAAATCTATTCATTTTCCCATTGGATGAATTTCATGTCATCTTAGGCATGGATTAGATTTCTCTTCATAAATACCAAATCATATATTAATTAAGTGATGTTAATTTTGAAATTTTGAAACCTCCTATGATAATCCATCCATGTGATGATAAATATAATCTTACTGAGAATATTTTAACCAATGTATAGGTTATAATCCAAATTTAAAATGTATTTTTATCTCATATTCTTAGGGAGATAATCAACATCGATGATAGGTTTATTTTTCAAAATCTTGTTGATTTCATTTGGGAAGATTTTCCTAGGCTCCCAGAAAAATCTGATGTTGAGTTTTCAATAGGACTTATACCTAGATCCAAAAAAAATTCAAATATTACATATAGAACGGATATGATTTAGATTCAGTAATTGAAGATGAAAATCAATGAAAACCTTGATAAGGGATTAATTTGTTCATGTTTGACACCATGGCGGGCACCCATTCATTTCATGAAAAATAAAGATGGATCAATGCGACTATGAATTGATTTGAAGGATTTGAACAAGATCAAAATCATGAATATGTATCCTATCACACATATTAAAGAGTTTTTTTGATTAAATTCATGAATATCAATATTTATCCATGATTGAACTTCGTTCCTGATATCAGGAATTGAGGGTAAAGAAAGTGGATATTCCCAAAAAGGAATTATATTAAAAGTTTTGATATTATGAATTTGTTGTGATTCATTTTGTTCTTACTAGTGAACCTATTATCATTTTTGACTTATTGAATATATCCATTATATATTATGTTGATAAGTTTTTGGTAGTATTTATCGATGGTAATCATATATATTGAAAGAACAAGGAAGAGCATGGAGATCACATTTATATTGATCAAATATACCTAATTAAGGAGTATCTCTATAACAAATTTAAAAGTGATAATTTTGGCATAAGAAGGATTTATTTTTGGGTCAAATAATCTCATTAGATGGTATAGTAGATGATAAATCAAAGAACAGGGCTATTGAATGTTAGATGATAACAACCATTTTGACTGGGATCTATATCTTTATTGCTTCAGCTAGATATTATTGACGCCATGTGAAAAATTTCTCACATATATTTAATCATTTTATAATGTTAGCTCGTAAGGGTGTCTAGTTATCCTAGATAGAAGAATGTGGGTAAAATTTCATGCATCTAAAGAGATGGTTAGTTAGTGGACTTGTGATTACAATACCCTATAGTAAAAAAGGATTTTTAATATATAGTGTTGTATAAAAAAAGGTTTTGGGATGTGTTCTTTTGTAGAATAACATGGAAATCACTTATTACTCACAGAAGTTGAATATTCTGGAGGAAAATTACCGAAATCATGATTTGGAACTAACAACGTTGATTTATGAATTAATGATATAGAGGATTTATATGTCTTGTGAAAATTGATATATGTATATATATATATATACTAATCATAAAATTATGATATATATATACATTCACACAGATGGATTTGAATATGCTCTAGAGAAAATGGTTAGATTTATTAAAGGATTATAACTACACCATAAATTACAACCAAGGGTAAGTGAACAAGATTGGCAACACATTGAGTTTGAAGATCATGCATGATTATTCATGATACGTTTACAAAAGAACCAATATTTAAGCATTTTAAATGGATGGATCTAGAGATTATAAAGGAATGGTAAAAATAATATCTTTCTCAAATGAATGTTCAACCCTCTATTATAGTGAAGATTAATGAGACACAAAAGGATGATCAATAGCTAAAAAAATGGTTGTAAATGTCCATGAGTTTATCCTTGATCGGGATGGAAGGATATGGATCAATAAACCTATATGTATTCCTTCCATACCCGGTTTGAATAAGGATATGTTAGAGGAACCTCATAATTATTCATTCTCTATTTATCCTATATGAATAAAGATGTCTTTGGATTTTAATGAAAACTTTTTGTAGGATATCTTGATGGTGTATGGCCATATAATGTCTATCCAATGGGTTCTCAGAAAGTGTCAAAGTCATTTTGGTTCTTATATTTCTTTTTTAGTACTTATTTATGAATAACTTTACCTTAATTGATTTAATTAATTTTAATCACTTTTACAAATATTTTCTTTCAAAAAAAAATTGATTTTATTAGACATTATAAATTATGTTTATTCCCAATTTTGAATCCATTTCCCTAAACTCTAATACAAGAAGTTTATAAAATTAATTTAAATTTAATCTCATTGTTGGGTTTTAAATTCATGAATTTTTTCCTTCCATACTTCATTGAATCCTCGAATTTGGTAGAAATTATTCCAAGGAAGCCTTTTGGCACAAACCAAAAGGAGTTACCTGATAAAGGGGTAACACCTTCTCTTGATATCCTTTCATTTATATTTATACTACATCCCTCTACTATATAAATTCCATGATTTTATAAAAAAAATATTCAATATACATAGATCATTTTTTGATAACTATTTAATCTAAACACACACACACCTCCATCTAATGTGTAACAATCATACTACTTATGTGTACGACGAACTACCACCCCACTAAATGATGGTTGTTTATTTTTTGTTTACTACCGTTCATAGTGAAAATTAAGAATGATAATATATTTCTATATTTTATATATTATATTTATTAGGTCATTATGATTTTTTATTCCTTTTATAATGGATATATTTTTACATTCTATTTGGTGTAAATATGACAATTTCGTTTGAGGAACTACAGACTATCGCCTCATTAAAGTGATATGATTCATTTATACACAACATTGAATGTATTAAGGATTTTTTTGTGAATATATATGATATATATGATTCCATAAATATAATTCAACCATGATAAATATATATATACATATATTACATTTTCTTTTTTTCTTTCAATACAATAATAAAAACAGAAACAATGTTCATGCATACATATGCCTTAACGTCTCCATGAATGGGGTATTACATTTTTTAATTATACATTTTAAATATTATTATAATATAAATATAATGGATATCAATGATATTTATATAATTTTTTACATTCTGTAATTATGATATAAGTATAAGGACCATAAATATAACAAATTAATATACATGCGATGAACAATGAAAATAGTGTCTGAAGTGAAACCTTAATATTGGATGATTAAAAATTGTGTAATATAAGGTTTTAGTATAACCATGTATGTTTTTAGACATAATAATATGGTTTTTTATAATATTTATAATAAATTTATTTTTATTATACATGTGGTTTGAATGAGTACGTTGAGAGTTATGACACAAGGTAATGTGATTTCAACTATCTTTTTATTTCTACTAGAGACATGCTTTATTAATCATAAATTACTTTTTTATGGTGTATATACTACACATGAATTTATTAAATGTATATTAAAAATAAATTTTTGTGTATTCACATATACATTTAATGTTCTTTCTTTCACGGTGTTCATGTTTCAAAAGTCACTAAATATGTAAAATAGTTTAGTCTCAATTTTCCTTCTTCGAGGCTCTTGTTTTTTAATGAAAATAAATTATTTTCAATGGGTATATAACACCATTTTACATGGTTTTTTATGAAAATACAACATTTCATGAAATTTTAATCTTCCTGTAATTTCTTTTTCTATATTGACTATATGATTCCAATTTACCCTGTTAAAGGGGTTTCTTAAAATAATCTCATTGGTTTCCAAAATTCATTATGTTTATAATTAATTTAATGGAATATTATACATCAATCTCTCAAGAACACTCCAAACATTCTTTATCCTCTGGTAATTCAAGATATCATCAAGTATTAGTACAAATATTTTACTCTCTGGTTCTTAAGATAAATATTTTTTTAAAATATTACTATCTATATCTTCTATAAGAGATCTATTTGATTCATAAAAAATGTTTACAAAAATATTTTAAAAATATATTTGAATCCCATATTTGAAAAAAGTATTTTAAAAACATTTTATACTTTTTAATTATTAATTTAAATGTTTATAAATATATTTTCTAGGAAAGGGGCATTCAAAAATGATAAATGTTTCAAAAATCATTTTTAATGTAGAAATGATATTTCCACCAAGAAATGTTGTTAAAATATATTTCAAAATTATTTCCCATATAAGATACCATCGATTGGAATCACTCATTCCTTTATAGGGAAATTATTGAATATTTCCATGCCTATTATTTATCTGAATAGATTATGTTTTGATGGCATGATGTTTATGAAATCCATTTTTATTTTATAGGATATATGCTTTTGAAACGTACTTTTTATCACGGTTTATTATTATCATTAAATTATTATCAAGTGTGTATCTTTTTAAATATGTTATGATATGTTTATATTTTTTTGATACCCATTTTATTTCATTTTTTAATATATGATTGCTTATGTTTTTTTATCACATGTATGTCTTATTTCACTTTGGAAATTTGGGAACTATATATCTCTCATCATTTCATTGGGGAATGATTAATATATTATGAGATAGACTAAGATGGCCCTTAGAATGAGACTTGACTACTAAGATGGCTATGGGAGTGAATCATGTCTACAAATATGGTATAAAGATTGAAATCATTCTATTAATATCGCTATAGGAGTGATCCATGACTACCATGTTGATATGGGATGTGAACCTATACTACCAAGATGGTATCGGAGGCATTGCCTTGGGTACTCTAAACATCATATTATATACATATGCGTCTTCTGATATTCTAGGTTTTTCCTATGTAATGCTTTCATGTCCCATGTTCTTTATTTTCTTATGATTTTTTTCTTATGAATTGTTAAGCTATACACAATGATTCATGTATATGATCTTAGGTATGTAGGGTATGATAACCAATTTTCATGAGCATCTTATTATACCATTAATCTCATTACTATTCTTACATATCATCCTTTTTACCATTACTCAACATTTTAGATCACCCATTTTAATGTTTAATTACACATGTTATAAAGATATGTATTGTGGTTTATTTTTTTAATAAGGGTACTAGTCAAATAGAACATAGTAGGAGATACTGTAGCTCAATTTCATATCAGTGTTTATGATTCCATGTCTCGAATGGAAATAGACTAGTACAGTTTTTAGGTGTTTTTTTTAAATATTTCAAGTATTCCACAATTCTTATATAATGATAAAGCATGAAAATAGAGGGTCAATATTAGTGGGGGTTAGAAATAGAAGTGTCCTTGATAATGAATTGAATGATATGTGACCCTTGGGTTTACAAAAAGACTTATCGGGTTGTGTCCCAAAGAAGATCATGATGGATGGTTGAAGATGGTCATGGAACTCGGGGAGGCATCCTACGTATCCCAGTTAGTTTGGAATCAAATTAAATGTATTTAAAAAGGGGTAATTGGGTCTATAACTAAGGAGGAAGCCCATTTAATGACTGATCTAGACACCCATGTAGGAGGATCAAGGAGGTTCACCCCTATGTGGGGGCACTATGACTTCCATTTGTTGGGATTGAACCTCAAATTGTCATCTTATGTACCATGTTTAGAAGAATGGTATCCAAAACCGCCATGTATATTTGGATTCCATTGTCAATAATAACAAACATTCCAATGTGAATATTGATTACTGTGAGAAATAAGAGGAAGTAGCGGACCAGAAAACCGCGTCACATAAGGTGCATCTGTGAGAGTTGGTAAGGGTCTTACGTGTGAAGCTTCCGAAGGTGGATATCATTTCATGTGTGGTAGATCTTATTCCTTGTAGGGAATTTATCACTCTGATGGAGAGGAGTGGTCATAGAGATTGTCGATGGTGAATATAGAAAAAAATAACTAAGGGAGAGAGAGATGAGATGGCTCTGATGCCCATCCCATTTATGATTCTTCCGAAAATTCCCCACATGCGGTGATCATAGTATAACATCATGTGTTGAGGATGTAGGTGCTAGGAATTTTAACAATATAGATCTTGGATGTGGGGGAATCAATCCTCACCCCTTTTACATACAAAACATATTCCCACACATACTTTTGTAATAGAAGGAATAAAAAATCCACGACTCAAGTGAGGTGGGGGAGTCGACAACAGTGGAGTCCATGTAAGCATGGATATGAAAAAACATCTATTAGTGTACCTATTCATAAAATCACTAGGGAGGGAATCAAAATAAGTGACACGTAATAAGGGTCCATGAAATCACTTTGAACAAGCCTGTAGGGAAACACAGAGGAGGCTCATGCAAAACATTAGTGTTGCACAAAAGGGGATCTTATACATGGTGATATAGATTAAAGGAAACCCACAGAGACTAAGGAAGGTTTTTCATGAAATATTGGAGGTTTCATGCAGAAATGAAGGGTGTGGAAGATAAGGTGTTCAAGGGAAACTGTTTTATGAAATGTGGTCTTTCACATGAACTTCACTTCAGAAATCATTAAATATGGTCTTATATGTGATAGAGAGACAGTTCATCATTTGAATCACTACCATGAATAAAGGGGGGACCCCTATAATTATAGGAAAAAATAATGGAGGGTTTCATTTAATAATAAAATAAAAAAATTGGCCATTTTGTCATCATATTGGGCGTGTATGATTCTTACATGTAGGTCTGACTTTCATGACCAAAACAATCCACTTCCGTGAAGCTTCCTTAGTCATTTTGGTGTTGCCAAAGCAGAAAATGGATCTTTTACATTGCTTTTTGAATATAATGGTATTCCTCTTGAATTTATGTCATGTTTATCAATCTCAAATCCTGCATGAAAATCCCATGGGCTTCTTGGAATGTTATGTTGAGTCAAAGGGAGTCTTCATTTTTCTTAAAGATGATCATCTATGACCTGAAGAATAATTCGGTACCAAAAATTTTGTAATTTTCTCATCTTTTGAGATTTAATATATTGTGTATGGTAGGCCTTCCTAAAAAGTGTATTTTATGATGTTTTATTGGATTACCTTGACATATGTTTATGATGACATGTTTTATGTGGTTGGAACATCCCCATGTTCCATTTAGGATATATCATTATATCATGATTTTATGATCAAGTGTATGATTATCACCCCTCTTATGTTGTCTTGATATTTATATAGAATCATATGTATTACATTCATCAGGTTAATCTTATATTATTCCATTATTATGATTTATAGCTCTCCCATTTCTTTTCTATGTCCCCATCTTATCCTATGCAGTTTTAGAATATCAATGATATTTAATGTCATGTTTTGGAGTTCAAGATTATGTATCAGTATATTTGAATGATGATGATACTCTATGTATCTAGCTTCCCAATGTCACTATTCCTTATGATTATATGGGGTTTTATTTAGTGTATCATTATGAAATAAATCATGAAATAAATATTATGATTGATATGGGTTGTCATAAGTACCCAATGTAATAAGTGGACATGATCCAATTTAGTTATAGGTGTATAAATTTTTGATTTCGAACAAATAAATGGTAATTTAGGTATCCATATTTTTATATTTCACTAAAAACATGTATAATTAGGTGGTTGTGGGGATCAATGAAGTACAAAAGATGATCAATTTTGATATTGATTATTATTTCAAACCCATGTATGAAGGATCCATCAGAATGATTTTGGAAGTATACTATGTAGTAGCATGATATTGCCTTCATTTATGGAGGATTAGAAATTTTAAATAACTATAGAATATAAGACGTTTCATCTTCTCCCAATTTCAATTTCAATGTATCATTCGTGAAGAACATATCCTTAATAAATTTTTTATATAAAAAGTGCTACCACACTATAGTTTCTATAAATATTTCCAAAACGTTGTATGACCCCACATAAAAATAATGAGATTTTGTGTATTGTAATTATATAATACTAAATTACTGGTCTATAATTATTTAAGAGCAAGATACAAAATTTTTATGAGACTTGTGGGTGGTTGAAGGAAGCACATTATTTCCAAATGTCCTAGGCATAACATTATAGAAGTAATTAAGAGTTTCAAATTAGAGATCCTGAATTTAAAAAGCTATATCCTCATCATGGTTAGAATACATTCACTAATATGAGTAATCCTTCCCTATAAATATTTGTACAATATTTGTAATGGAACATTGTAGTTGAATATATGTTAGAACAACTCACAATGATGAAGTAAATCCATAACATATTCATCATATCAAAACAAAATACTTTTTTTAATTCCTATTAACAGTTTATTGAATGAGGTGTGTTATAATTCGAATATAATGTTTCATTTATGTCATTAATGTAATACACAAAGTAGTTATGGAAAATTTCTCTTCATATTTGATTATTTTTTTCTATAACATCTGATAAAAAACAACCAGAGTCTAAATGAACTTTAATATAATGTACCTTAATTAATTTATTTTCCATTAAATAGGTTGATTAAATTTTTATAAAAATATAATATAGAAATTATTTGTGAAATTTTTTATTTAAATAAAATATATTGATTAATAAGTAATCGAATTTTTCCAAAAGAATAATATAGTTTAATAATAATTTCCCCCAAAATAATATCTACTGGTTTTTGGGAAATAATAATATAATTAATATATATCAATTTTATAAAATATATTTGATGAAAATCTATTCATTTTTTAAATAAAAAATTCTAAATTATATTACAGATAGTTTTGGATAATTTTAAAAAAAATGCTTTATTGGAATATTGAAAATAAATTTTTTATTGAAAATATACCTTGAGTTTAAGTAATACCAAAAGTTAAATTTTTAATTAAAATGGTTTAAATATTATCAATTTTTCTTATATATTATTACTAATGTAATTAATTTTCTTTCAATTAATTTTTTTTTGATTTGGTATAAAAACGTTTAATTATTTTTATTTTTTTTAAATGTTTTTCATTATATTTTGAAGGTATAATTATAATTAAAAATGAAAATATTTTATTAATTTAATTGTATAAGTTGGTATAATTATTTTGAATATAAAATTCCAAAATTATCAATGAAGAAATTTTCATTTTTTGTTTTAAATGAACAATGAAAATAATGAAAACTTGATTTCACGATTAATGTGAAAAGTAGTTTTCTCGGTAGTTAAACCACGATATAAGGTTGTATTTGCAATTAAATATGAATCAATACTATATTATATACTTATTAATTACACATAATTTTTTTATTTTTAATTTCATTCCATTTGGATGCATTTGAATTGATTATGACTTTATTACATTTTAATCTTTTATGAAATTACAAAATTGTGCTTTCCCTAACATATATAAGGACACCCTAATTTTTGTTCTTTATTGTACACTGATCTATTTATCATGAAATTAACCTACCCAAATTTCTTATAAAATTTCTTATAAATTAAATTTTGGTTATTTTTATCATGGAAGTACATTATCTTGATCAGTAAGACATGATCTAAAGGAGGAAAACTGAATGAGAGGAAATAGTCATACATGGTCTCGTTAAAATTGTTTATTATCTTTTATCATATGCATATTTTTAATTCATTGTAAATAAATAATATAATTAATTTAATTATAATATTATTTATTATTATTATTATTATTAATGAACCAGATTTTATTCCTACTTGCCCAAAAAATAGGTTGTGAAAGTATTGGCCATTATTATGTGTGGACTACTGCCTCCATGTTGTGATACAATTAATTTCCATAACCTTATTTAATAGTTGTATATTATCATATATTTAATGTTTTTAAATATGAATTATTCAATAATTATGAATATGGTATTATAATATCATATCTACATTCTTATGTATAAATATGTCAGAAAATGATAACATATATCATCCATACATGAAAAATAGCACCTCCACAATGCGATGTGATTTGGTTTTCAATTATAAATTACATAGATGATAATAGAGAGATAATTTATTAATATATATTATATATGTGATTTTAAAATGATTAATTAAATGTAAAATAATTTTTAAAATTCTTTCATTTAGTATTTTAAAAATTGAAAACAATCTTCATGAATGCTTACGGCCTATCATCACCATGAATGGTGTAATTTATTTTTCTATCACTTCATTTTATGGATTAATAAATAAATATATAGTAAAAAAATGAATCTAAATTCATGACTAAAATTTTGGATAATATGGAAACATTATCAATATAAAAAGACAATTTATACCAAACTAAAATGTTCATGAGAGGATAAAATATTAACAGAAATAATTAATGATTTTAATAATGATTTATTTGTAAATAAGTGATGATATATAAAAAGTTAAAATATATGATATTATATGTATCTAAATAATTATGGAATAGAATTATAATAATGTTAAAATTTTAATAAATGTGATTAGATTTTTTTCAAAGAAAGTGAAATATAAGGTAATGTATTCTGGTCTCACTTTTATTCATGCGAGAGACACGACATATTCAAAAAATAATTTATTTTATATAGGGTATATACTACACTTCAATTAATTTTATGATTATTATAATAAAATTAATTTGGATTAACATATCTATGTCCGGTTCTATCTTTCATGATTTTTTGACTCAAATGATTCCAAAGTTGTAATAGATTTATGTTACAGTATCATTTTTTATGAGGAACATTTACATTTAAGTATATACTAATGGTGTTTTCTTACCTATATCTCAATAATCTAGTGAAATAAATAATTTTCATAATTTTTTATAGATTACATTATTTGCGTTTATTTCCCTCTATTTAAGTACTCAACGGTCTGAGAAAATGTTTATGAAAATCACAATTGTTTCTCTATTAAGTAAAAAATACTTTTTCCATATAAATATTCTCCAAATATAATTTCAGTATTTTTTTATATTATTCAATGATTGCCTCAATTTTTTTTACCATTATTTTTTACAAAATATTGTAGTGAATCTTCTTTTAATTTTATGAATGGTGTTCTTTTAAATTTTTTACTAACAATTAGAAATTAATCAATATGTAAACATATATCATATGAATGAAATAAATATAAATCAATAATATTAAATTATTTAATGAATTTATTACATGTTTTATTTAGATTTTTATAAATTTCTTAAAAATATTTAGTATTCTTTTAGATATTAAACATGATGTTTCAATAATAAAAGTGTATTTTCATAAGGAAATATTATAAGTGATATTTTAATGGTAATTTAATTTATGTTTAATTCTATTTTATCACTTATTCTTTAATATGTATGTGATCCAATGATTCCAAATTTTTTCTCTATCTAGATGTTTTTTAATATGACAATGATATGTTAATGAAATTTGTTCAATTTTCATGTGTTATGATGTGAAGTATTATTGAAATTTTTATTAAAAATTTTTCTTTTCTAATTGTTTGTATACATGATTAATGTTTTATGATAATGTTCCACATATAAGAATAGATATCAATTGTGAGATAGCTTGTCTTGGATTTTTATGAATTGTGTAAATATGGATATCTAATGAGATAATAAACAATATAATTGGGAGTGAAATTAGTTTTTCGAGGGAATTGGTCATCTATTATAATATTAGGACTGAAACATAGCTAAAGATATTATGGGATTGGATGATAAACCAATCCAATATGATTGTGTTGTTAGTGATACATGTCCATTTATCTTATTTTATATGCTTATATATATTCCAAAAACATATGTATAAGGATAATATTTTTCTCCCATGGATTACATTAATTAATTAAATTATGATTCATGTCTTGTACATCACAAAAATTTATTCCATGACCCAATATTATGATATATTATATGTTGGGTATGATGTTCAAATCTTAAGATCATGTTCACATATTTTTATAATAATGTTATTGTTAAGTGATTATTGAAATCTCCCTTATTTAACCATACTAAGTATTAAAAATAACCCTTTATAATGTTTCTTCTTATAATTTTATAAAGAACTGATTTATGTATGTGTTGTCTATATAGGGTGGTAGTTATAATGAACATTGTGAGAGATAATGTTGAACAATTAATAATAATTTATTTATATCTTCTAGTTTCCAATGATAGTATGGATTAATTGTTCTAGAATTGAATGTATTTTTAGTAATTAAATATTCATATAATTATATATATTATTTGTTATGAAATATATTGATAATTATATTTAATATCATTGAATGCTAGAGTTACCTTTGGAAACTATAATGACAAAACAATAATGAAAACTTGGAGGAAAACAATATGTATAATAAAGAATCATATTTTATAATGAATAAATAATGGATGTATTCCTATAAAATAATTTTTGTATAGATACGAAAAGTTTATATCGTTTTGAAATAGATCCCACTAGGGTTAATAACCCCAAAAGATTTGGCCAGGTATATCTCGACCATCATTTTGGTTCTTAGGGAGTTTACCCTTACTACATATCTATTTGGACAATAGTACGTTATATTACTGGGTTCAATAAAATTATTATTTAAACCGTTGTAATTAATTAGAATTAACAGTGATCAAGAATGGCTAGGGATAAACCTAATGTGTCATAAATTGATAATCAGGTGTCATGATATAGATATTCAATAAATTATTTTTAATTATTATATGTTTTACCACTATTATTATTGTTTCTCAAAATATGTTCCTTGGTTTTATTCAATCAATGAAAAATGAAAGGACTTTATCACTGACAAATTAGATAAAATATTGAATGATTATTCTCCAATGAGACAAAAAAAGGAAAATAAATTAAATAATATTTATATTCTTAATAACACTCTCATGTTATGGATTTTCATGGGATTCTATAAAATAAACATGTGTAAATAAACTTTTTTTCGTCTTTCATTATGAAACATCCAAAATATTTCAGTGGGTCCTTTTATCCACTAGTAATTGAGAAATGGATTAATACAACGAAATAACTACTTTCCATTCTCAAATGTTTGAAACATGATAATGATATATGTGTTATTTATCATTTAGATGAAAAATAATATCAATGGTAAACACATGTCAATAAAATAAGCCAATTTGAAAAAATACATTTTATGGAGTGGAAAATGTTTAGAAGATTATTTTTAAATAATAATATTCCTCCAATTCTTCCTAGAAACGCATATATGTAATTCCTTAAGATAAAAAATTTGGATGATGAATCTCTTAGTACCTATAAGAAAAAATCTATAATACATTGGAGGCGTGATTCTAGTATTATAATAGAACAAAAATTTAAAAGTAATTTATTATTCAATGAAATAAAATCAAGTCTCTAAAGATCATTGGCCATAAGATACTGTCTTTTCTATAAAGAAATCATTTGATGTGATATAAATCCTGAAATGGAGATTAATTTTACCCATAAATGTCTTGGTATAATTTTAATGATTTAAATATTATAAAAAACATGAAGTGATAAAGTGTATATTTTCATTATTGTTGACTTGTAGACGGAAAATGGAGTAATGATTCATAAGGGGACCTTTAAATGTTTTAACTATTGAATGAAATGTCATCAGGTAATCAAATTCATAAATGATGAGAAGTAGAAGTTAATTAATGATAGAGAGAAATTACCACATAATGCACCATCAACACTCCTATTTTTCAAATTCATGGATTATGGTTCTTATGGTTAAAAGTGTTCAGATTCAATATTTAATGAAAATGTTACACATAAAGACCCTATTAATCATATAGACAATTGTAAATCTAATGAAATAAACTATTATGAAGTGGGTTATGATAATTATGTTAGGAAATTTACACGTAAAATCTTTTATATAAATGACAATGTATTAATTTTTAATAGATACAACAATTTATTTAAATATGAATTTTTATAATGATATAACAATATAGTCAAAATAATTACATGTTAAATTAGAAGTGGATAATAATAATGGTATATTGATCACATCTTATGATTATGAAAATGTTGGAACCATGGTCATCTATGCATGAATTGGAGAAATTTTTGTGTTTATTTTCAATCCTTAGTGGATGTTCAGAATGTGTACCAGCAAAGTGATCATACAGTTCATGCAGACAATAGTATTGAATGTGGTGTCATTTCCCAGTGTTTGACAACTTTTTGGGCCTGAAAATCGACAAATGGATAATAGTGTTTTTGGCAAAGAGACGTGTGCACCTTGTACTTGAAGGAGAGGAATAATGTGCGCCATATGTCTTTCAGGATTAGAACATGGAAAAATGGAAAAAGGGATAAGGGTCAGGCAAGTATTATCGTGGTCACGCATGTGACCTGCGCGCTTAGGAGGGACTTTCACGCTGGTGCCTAGGTGGTATGGAAACTTGTGCGCCTATTGTTATACTTGATCATAACTTCAAAATATGGAAAAGGTAAGAGGATCATGCATGTATTGGTTTGGTCGTGGAACTGAGTTACGTGATAGAGGCTAGGGCAGTTGGAGCTACGCGCCATGACTTGGGCGTCATGTGGACACATGTGTGCCACCGCGATGGGGGTCCAGTTTGCCTATAAATAGAGGACCACCCCTCCTCAATTGCAATGAATTTCAAGACATAGATATTGTTCGAGCTCTCGTCGCGCAAGTGGTTGAGTCACCCAAGTGGTAGTTGGGTCATGCAAGTAGAGGTTGCACGCCGGTTGTTGGTTACTGACCAAGGTGGTTTGGGTGTAAAAGGTGCAGAGTCGCACAAGTTTGGAGTTGACAGAGGATGTGTCGCGCATGTGTGTTAGTGTCACCATCGCACCGTTTTTGTACCTCACATGTGACCTGTGCGCCGATCTTGAAACATGCATGCTGGTTTTGGAGAAGCGCGCCAGGTGAGGTTGTTGTACGCCGGTCGTTTTGGAGCTGCACAAAAACTGGAAGATTTCCCAATACCTTCGATGAAAAGTGAGATAAGTATATGAGTGAAAGTTGGACATCAACTGAGCATCTACATTCAACAAAGGATGCATTCATTTGAAATGATGAAGGGTCCTTCACGTCTATAAACTGAGTAGGACTTCAACAAAGGCAGTGAGCTAGGGGGAGTCAATGGGAGTGACCTGAGGGACGTAGTGAGCTAACCCTAATCTTTTGTAAAGGTAGTGAGCTTGGAATAGAGTTATTGTTCTTGAGCCTTTGTAATCCATAGCTAGTGATGATTAGTGGAATTTGGTTTGACCAAAAACTTGTCGGCGTAATCTCCTTGGACGTATCCCTTAGCGGTGAACCAAGTAAAAATTGTTGTGTCATCTCTTTTCATGTAAATGTTTCCTTTCATATCATATTCATCATATAGGTTTAAAAAGTTACTACCAATTTGGGACCAAGATCCTTGATTTTAAAAGAAAATGTTGACACCCTGATTCACCTCTCCCCTCTTAGGGTTTCCCAGGGTCCTACAGAAAATCCTCGGATTGATATTTATTGAAAGGTGCCTCAGAATAATAAATTTATTCTTCTAAATTGTTATATTATTTTATTTTGGGCATTGATTATAATTATTTATAAAAATAAAATATCAATTCAAAATGTAAGGAAGTGACTTTTGATATTCTGTACCAACCTATGACCATCGATTGATACAACGATAAATATTAACATCAACTAGTAATTAAATTCATTATATGTGTATTGATTCTTATATAAAAGGTTGGTTTATAATAGTTGGTTTGGTAGAAACTTAACATAAATTTTAATCTTATTTCAAATCTTGATGTGGATAATTTTTTTGAACAATATCTTATTTTTTCACCAAAATCATGGAGGAGAGTTTTCAATAGATCCCATTTATGGTGATAAACATACATAAATGAATCCATTTATAATGGTCCCTTTTGAGGTCTTGGAATGTAATAAAAATAATTAGGATAATCTTAAATAAATGATTCATTCATCATAGTGGTTTACCATGGGGTGATCCAATAGTTTTTTTTTCAGAATATAGATGGATTAATGAACATCTGCAATGATTATTAAGAACATATAAATATCACAATAAATAATATGAATCATCTACCACATATTGACTATTTTTATAAATTATATCATGATAAATACTTTTATAAGATTTTTATATAATATGTATTTATATAATCACTTGAGGTACAAAAAAGAAGACATACCCAATAAATCAATCCCTTTAAGGTATGTACAATATGATGTTATAATATTATCATTTATTCTTACTAATTAACCATTAAATATTTAAGGATTAAATTAATATTAGTATTTTTAAATTATGATTTTCAGTTTGTAATATTATTTATTAATTATATTATTTTATCGTCTCAATGAAATGAAGAGAATGAAGATCATATGAAGATCTTTCTAAAGACCATAAAAATAAAGAATATGTATGAAAAATTGAACACGAGTGAATTAGATATTAAAAAATTTTAATTATTGGGGAATAAAATTACAATAGATGGAATAACGATGGATTCATCAGTGATGGAAGTTATTAAAAATTGAACCTGATTAACTAATACAACATGGATATGTAATGTTTTTTATTTTCAATATGATTTTGTATTTGTAGAAAATTTATCAAGGATTTATAATCCACATAACACATTAATGTGAATGTAATACACATTTATTTATATATATATATATATGTGTTGATGTTCTCATGAATCTGAAAAAATAAATTTTAGCACTCTAAACTACATTATAGTGGAGAGGTGTTTTTGATATATACTGAGCAATTGAAGAAGGGGCTATGATTCATCATTATACAGAAGGATATGATGAAAACTTATGGATTATGAAGATTGATGGTTCTTGATGAAAATTACCTCATTCATAATTGGGGCTTCATTATGGTTTTTCATTAAATATATGGATGGTATTTCACTATGGTGAAAATTGGGATATAAATATGAATTAGAACATTTTAAATTATATATTCACATAGTGTGAGTTGAATATTAACTTGAGAATGTAGTTTTATATAAATGGATAATAAATATATTACCACTCTAGGAATGAGAAAAAGAAAACCTGTTAATAAAATCCAATTGTTCATGTTTCTTATCTATGATGAAGATCAAAAAAGATACCATATTATTGGATTTACGAAGGGTGGATCTAAAAATCACGAAGGAACGTGATAAATCTAATCTTTCTAAATGAGTGTTAAACCATAAATACAAGTGATGTTTCAAGTGGCACAAAAGGATGATGTGTATTTAAAAATTATCGTATGAAATGAACATGATTTAAAACATGATTTTTGTAGAATGATATAGTTTTGGAAACATTTATGTGCCTCATCCATACCAGATTTGAAGAAGGTCTTGTTAGGTGAATCTCACAGTTCAACGTTCTCTATTCATCCTGGATGTATGATGATTCTTAGAAAACTGAAAGATTATTTATTGTGATAAACCTGAAGAGAGTTATTCATGAGTATGTAACATGGTTTTTTCCATATATATTATTTTATGTTGATAGATATACATCTATGGCGATGCTATAAAAATTACTCACACTATAATAGAGAAAAATGAATACATAACTATGGATTTTTTAGGAATATTTATATCATTTAATGGCCTTAATTTTTTTAGGGTTATAGTAAATGAACATAGAATTTTATAATACATTTTATTATTAGGAAAAATTTACCTCTAGAACACATTTATGATTATAAATTAAATAAATTTAATGGTTTCATAGTTTACCACATTATATTGTATCTGATTTGGATATAAGGTATACATTAATATTTTGGGGATACCTTCAGAAAGATCTATATTCATAGTTGTGTTTCAATACTAATTACCATTACTTCATAGATGGTTAGTAAAAAGAATCATTAAAATCATTGAGTATTTACATTGACTAATTTTATGGATTTAAAATTTGATTGGGATAAAAAAATTCTTTCTTTCAATTTCTCTTATAAAAGATGCATGAATTTGAGCATTAAGATGGATTATTACAATGGACTATATATAAGTATGTGTATAAATGCAATTTTCTAAGATGAATTTATATTAATTATTTTAATATGAACTTATTTATATAAGGAAGTTTTTTAAATATGTTAATCTATTCAGCAGCACATCACGGAACCTTAATGTCAAGTAGAACGTTATACTTCCAATCATCAATGAAATTTGGAATTTTTAGTTAGTGAGAAGGTATTCCGGTGAATTTAACCACAGAAGAAGGTTTTGAAATTTACAATAATAGAAATGATTATCCAATGTTATATTTCCCCCATTGATATTTTTTATTGAGTAGGGATGGTATATTATTAAATTGCACTTCCACTGAACCACTTTCAGATTACTCCATTGAACATTTAAACAATGATTTGATGTTGGTACATGGGAACTAGGGGATGGGATGAAATACTGGTATCCTTATTTTTTATCAATTTTTTTAATGAATTAATGGAAAATAAATTTATATGGAGTGGTAGTGTTTTATGTAAAACACAAATTTTTTATGGTACATTTTCCTTCAAATGAATTTAACTTCATTAATGGCTTGTGATACCTAAAACCCTGACACTATGTGATTCATAAAATAGTATATCATTATATCCTTTACATTAAATTATAATTGTTTATATTATTAAATAAATTTGAAAAAAAATTATTTTTAAATAAATTTACATATGAAATATTCTCATAAATAAGTATTCAATTTGTACTTAATTTTTTTTATGTTTTAGAAATAAATTTTTCCTCAAAAATGTTTTAATTTATTTCATTATGTGAGAAAATAAAATAATTAATTTCTTCAAATTATATAAAATTTTATTAATAATTTTAACACTTTTTTGAATTATCTGAATACAAATTATGTTATATATATATATATATTATTTTTCTAAACAAATTATTTTTTGATATATATTGAAGATTAATTATTTTGATCCAAACCGATTTTTCATTTAACAAATTTACATTTTCAAAATTTTTTAAAATTGATTTACAATATAAATTAGTTCAAATATATAATTAATAATAAAATTTACGACATTGCAATTAATATTATTTTGGATTTTTCTAAAAAAATTACTATAGAATTTTTTTAACAAAACTAGTTTTCGTGTCATTTCATGGGATTAATTTTGTATTAGATTATGAATATTCTATTAATTTAAATTGATATAATTTATTAAGTACCTATAGTAATATATTGAACATTTTTTAATGATGCCACATTATTTTTTAGTCTTAATTAATCATAAAAATAGTAAAAATCAATTTTCACTGTTGGTGTTTAAATATGTTTTCTGTGGGGGTTGGGGGTTTAGCTGGGAGAATATGGAAAGTCTTCCAATTTAGATAGTATAAACATAAAAACATTTACAAATTTAGAACTATCAATATCTGAACTTCAAATATATTAAATTTTATATCATTTTTATTGAGTATTACTTTGTTATATTTTAATATTTTTTGAATTTCCAAGTGTTCCATATCCCACACATATTAAAGAACACCCCTTTATTCACGACTTTATCCAACTTGGTGAAATGTAGCTAAAACTAACTGACCCATTCTCATTAATAGATCCCTATCTATGAATTATTTTTTCTTATAATCATTAATTACAATTCCAAGGATCCTTATTGATAAATTTAATTGAGGCAACCCGAAGGAGAGGTAATAATCCTACCTGACCTATGAAACAATATTTAATCATTTAATAAATCTAAATCATTTTTATCATCATAAAATAATAAAATAATAAAATTAATATTATATAGTCATATTAATTGATTAAAATTACATTATTTTCCCTCATTTCCATCAAAATAGATGTGAAAATATCAGTTTCCTGTATGAATGGACTACTAGATCAATGTAGAAATAGAATTAATTTAAAATTATCATGTTTAATGGATGGTTATTATGATTATTTTCATATGTAGAAATAATATTATTTTATAATAATAATTATTAAATTATTATATTATATCTACATTCTAAACATTCAATCAATTGGAAAAAGTTTATTGTTTATTGTTCATATGTGTAGATTACCACCTCTATAAATAATTGTGATTCATATTTTGTATCTCCAAAACATTTATTGTAAAATTTTAGATTTAAATAATATATACAATATATATGATATAGAAATGATTATATAATGGTTAATTACTATTTTCATTTCTTTTAATCTATCCATCAAAAGTTAAAAATAATATTCATTCCATCATCTGACCAACCATGTCTATGATTAGTGTAGTTAATTTTTATATAATTAAATATTATAGGAGATAATAAATATATGTATAATAAATATATATGATATATATCTCATGATTATAATATTTATATGACTAAAACATGCTCAATTTAAATAGAACAGAACTATCGAACCCAAAATTTCATGAAATACAATATAGTTAAATCCATAAACAATGATTTTAATTAGGAATTGCTAATACATGTGTGTTAAAATGTATTATGTTTATCTTATATTGTCTTATTAGTAATTAAATTATTATATTTTATATATATATAATTTTTAATTTTATTATAATGGTGTTTTTCACATTTATAGCCATTAGAACATGTGGTAGTAGATCTTTGTCTCACATTATTTCTGTAATAAACATGCCTTATTCACCACCTTTTTATTTTATATGATATATGTACTACATTTAAATTTATATTATGATTATTATGATGAATAATATTAGTATTTATATATATATATATATATATTTCTCACTTTTATCATGTTTGTATTCTTATACTATTACTGTATAAAGAATTTTTTAGTAATAATCACAGTGTTTATTACATTTTTTTATGACTAATGTTTTGATGATGAAATTTTATAAACGATATATCAATAATTCCATGAATGTTTTTTCTAATAAAAAATATTTTTATATTACACATTTTCTTTTATGTTTTTTTGAATTACTCAATAGATCGAAATAATGTTTTATTAATAAAAATAAACATTATTTCACTCAATGGTAGAAAATATTTTTTCATCTATATCCATGTATAAAAAAAATAAAAAATGTTTTTTATCATTTATAATGACTTTTAAGATTTATTTTTACCCATGGTTTAATTTTTAAAAAATGAATTTAATGGAGTACTCTTTTAATTTTCAAAATAGACACTTTATTTATTTAATGAAAATTTTAATGAAGTATTTATTTTAACATACATTGATGTAATGGATTTTACCCATCTATAAATACTAAATTATATGATGAATATTTAAATTTTTCAATTTTGTTTAAATAATATTATTTCCATCGTATTTTATAATTTTTTATTTCTTAAAAAATTGATTTCAAAATTAAAAGGGTATTTTACCTAAGATATCATCTATGTTGGATATTGAAGGATATTTAATTTTTTATAAAATCTTGTGTTGTTACTTGTTTGTTAATAGGGATAGTTTCTATGGGAACCATCCTTATTATTTCTCTATATGCTTATGATTATGATTATGATTATGATATGTTTATAAAACCTATATATTTTTCATAGGATATGCTATGATGAATTGTTTATGAAATAGGTTTCTTATCCACAGATCATAATATTTGAAGAATATATTAAATTCTTATTACAATCATATGAATAGATTATGATTATTTAATTAGAGAGCCCAAAATTATATATCCCTCTAATTAATTGTGTTTAAATGGACATAAAATGAGATAATAAAGTATATATTGTGGATTAAACCAATTTCAAAAACACAATCTATTGAATATGATTTTCAGGAGAGTTATCCATGGATATAGATATTATGGAATTGGAAGTGAACTAAATCCAACATGATAGTATTGGTAGTGAGCCTTGACAAAGGAAATGGTTTTCTATTTTAATTTATATGAAACAGCTTATGTATTATGCCAATACTATTCTCTCATGTATTTTTCTATTTGATTCATTAATGATTAATGTATTTTAAATTATAAATATTTATGTCATGACCCACCTTCACCAAAAGGTTGGAAGGGTCAGTAGATTGCATGGCCATTCTATCTTTAAGTTGAAGGAGAGATAATGACCCCCCAGGACCCGCCTTCAATAGTTCCCGGAGTGGTGACTAGAACCAAGGGTATAAAAATTACACACAAATGGAAGGCATTACACATTTTTGTTTTATAGGATCGGCAGATAAGATGATCAAACCCAACAACACCAAAACTAAAAGAAAAGTAAAGCCAAAAGTAAACCATTCCCACATGCATGTTCCAAAAATTAAAAGCCACAAAGTAAATAAAGAGACTACAAAGGTATGTACCCAAGAAAGAAAAACAGAAACTGCAACTGCCCCAAGGGTCCGAGCTAGTGTGGTCCTTTATAATCCCTGATGTCCTTTGGGAAACTTGAAAGTAGTTTTATATACAAAGGGTGAGCATACAAGTACGCTCCGAAGAGAAAACCAAAGGCTCTCATTCACAAATGGGGGAATGTACTAATGTCCCGTGAGAAGGAGAAAACCAAACACCATACAAGGTAAAATATCCACCCAAGCCTCACCAAGGCACGCTTCCCAAATAACGCAATTCAAGTAATATATATAATAAGAGAACATCGATGTTTGGGTACCCCACACCACGTTCCCACATGTTATTGAGACATCCTACGCATCGAACCAATCCCACCATTCTCACCGCAGTCCCACTGCCACACCCGCCCACACATACCTAGGCCACAACCACATGCAGTCCCACTGCTGAATCCCACCCAAAAACACATGGGCCACAACTTTCACACGTAACCGCGCCGGCAAACACCTAGGCCAGAACAACCATCGCCATGCCCGAAGACACATGGGAAATAAGATCCATTGCCACGCCCAAAGGCTCTTGGGCCTCATCTCGATGACACATGGGAAACCAACTACCGCACACACCTGGACAACCACAACAATACCATGCCCGAAGATTATTGGGATAATAATAGACCTCTGTCCATTACATCCATCCCAAAGATACTTGGTCTATCTGGGAAAGGGAGAAGAAAAGGAGCTAATAAACAGCCACTAATAATAGTGTTGGGAAAAATACCATCCCCCATGTAATTGAGGTGTTCGACAGTAAGTGGTCAACATGGGTGGGGCACGAATAAGAAACACAGAACTACAATTGTATGTATAGGTAACAAACAGTCACCTTATGTTTACGTCTTTCTTCAGCCAGCCTAAAGGACACAAACAACACTCAAGTCCGAGTCACGACTCTCACTAACAAAACCCATTTGTCCCATATTTGTTTCATGTTTAGTAATAATTTTTAAATAAGTTTATGCACTAATGGGAAACTAACACCCTAAGCATAACCAAGGAAAAGAAACCAGCCAAACCTCAATTTATGTATCCACACACGATTCTCTTGTAAAGTCACAACAACAAAGGAAAAGTGAGATCCCTCGAAGTAATAGAAAAAAATAAAACCCAAAGACACTACCTCGTGTCCCCTCCCCCAAAAAGGACTTTCATCAATCGAGGATCCCACCCCAATTCGTGATATAAACAAGGTAACCACCCGATCTTAAAACTCACAACCCCCAAATCCATAACAACAACGGATCCCATCCCCAACTTCATAACAACCGAGTGTATAAAAAAACAGGGGATCCCATCCCCTATCACATGTCCAACATTCGGCCCGTAAATGAAAAAAACCAAACCACTACCACCATCACAAAGCAGATCCATGCTAGTATTTTCAGATTTAAACGATTTAACACACTCCATGATTTCAATTTCCTTGTGTTTTAACTGGGGTTATCACATAAGTATTGATCCTGGTGCCTCGATTTATTTGGCCGGATATACGTGATTAACAAATTTAATTTCCACAGTAAGGGTTCACAACCATAAAACAATCCATTAAACATTACCAGAAGCAGGGGTTTGTTAGTGCAAAGATAAATACCACCAATGACCATGATTTTCAGAAGGCGTAATCCCGCACAGTTCACAATGATGATCATAACATAAAACAGCATCAACGAGCACAACCCCCTTATTTTCTTTATAGAATCCAGTTCATTATCTTTATTTAGTTATATATAATTCAATTATACAAAAACAAAAGCACACCCACCTTGCATGATACAGAAAAGAGTGAGACGAATGAGTAATTTCCTACATGTTGATCAACGATCGATGCTGAGCCTGGGTGCCGAACTTCACTGATAGCGATGTGGCTCGCCTAAATGAAAAGTGGCTCATCTGAACAAAGGGTACTCTAGTGTAGGGTGAATGAGAAAAAAACCCTATGGAGAACTCTTTTGTTTAAAATTCTGGGGACGGTTGAGATTAGAACGCAAAACCGCGTAAGGAGCGGGGTCGTGGGTTTACCAAGCGGCCCCACAAGTTATTAAAGAGATGGTTGGTTTAAATTGACACACACACTAGTTTGATTCATTAAATATTTATTTAAAACGTTTAGAGGAATTACCGGGCTTTAAAACAAGCATAAATGGGTCAAAATAGGGTTTAAAACCCAATTCACACAAAAAGGATTGAAAGAACCTACGTTGTTGCCCAGAGCCAAATGTAGCTGAGAGCTACTGGTGGGTGACAGCCACCGGTAGCCAATAGCTATCGGACACCGACATCCATTGGTAGCCAAGCTACTGGTAGGCTGCAGCGACCGTTAGACTTCTGCTACAGGTAGGCTGCAGCTACCGGTAGATCAAACCACCATTAGAAAGAGCTACCGATAGACCGAGCTACCTCTAGACACAGCTACCGGTAGGCTGAGCTACCGGTAGACAGAGCTACAGATAGGCCAAGCTACCGGTAGACAGAGCTACCGGTAGACAGATCTACCAGTAGGCTAAAGCTACTGGTAGACAGAGCTACTGGTAGGCCTGCTGCTGGTAGGATAAGTCTACTTGTAGACCTACCGTTGGGCCAACATCACCGAGATTCCCAAACCAGAAAACCCAACGCGAGATTTTCACAAAGTAATGGACCCCTACAACACGGGCCATTACATCAGATACCTCTTAAACGATTCTCGTCCTCGAGAATAAATACAAACCAGAAGTAAGGAGAGGGTTTGAACAACCACCTCGAAAGATACCTCTTAGGAGTGAACCCATGCTAAAAAAACACACACTTCCTGGTCAAGAACCAAGCAACATACCATGTCAAACTGCCTAGGCATGTGGGTTGGGGATTCTCCTCCCCCATGTCAAGATATTATCCGCTTTGGGCGGCACTAACTCGCCCGCACGAGTTTAATCACATCCACATTAATGTGTTTTCATTAGGGGTCGAGTTATCTCCTTCCGCATAACCAGGGCATTTCACACACATCCAGACGAAATAAAACTATTACATTTCATAGCCAAATTGACAAAATGTTCTACCACAACAGGTACAACAAGGAACAAAACTCAAAATAACTCTCGGTACTGGATACACATGTGTGCATCCCTCTCCCACGTACACTCCTCAAGCCCACCATGTCTCTCCAACACACGAACCAAGGGAATTGTCCGCCCATGAATCAAGTTCTCCTTGCAATCCTCGATCATCACTGCTCTCTCCACAAAAGTCACATTGTCCTCGATGTCTAGCTCACCCCAGTGAAGAATGTGTGAATCGTCGTACAGATACCGGCAGAGCGAGGATATATGGAAGACATCATTTATCCTCAGTAGCGACGGTGGTAACTCTAGCTAATAAGCCACTTCGCCGACCCACCGCAACACTTAGAAGTGTCCTATGAACCTGGGGGAAAGCTTACTCCCCTTGCCGAACCTCCACTGCCCACGCCGGGGGAAGACCTTCAAGAACACTTGGCCTCCAACCTAAAACTCCAAGGGCCTCCTTCTGGTATCATCATACAACTTCTGTCGGTCCTGGACTACCTTCATCCATTCTCGTATGAGCTGAACCTTCACTGACATGCTCTGCACCACATTCGGGACATGGATGCATGCCTCTCCTACTACGGTCCAACACACAGGTGAACGACATGGCCTCCCGTACAAGGCTTCAATAAAGGCCATACCAATGGTAGATTTGTAGCTATTATTGTAGGAAAACTATACTAGGGGAAAGTATCGCACCCATGATCCTCCTGAGTCTAAAACACATGCCCTCAGCATATCCTCCAACGTCTGGATGGTTCGCTCTGCCTGCCCATCTGTCTGGAGGTGGAAAGCAATGATAAGGCGTATATGGGTGCCAAAATCATGCTGCAAACCCCTCAAAACTCATGAGGTAAAACATACATACCTATCTGAGACTATAGACCTCATAACTCCATGCAACTGCACTACCTCATCCACATACCTTCGCGCCAAATCATCCAGGGCACTCGACTCCCTGATCGCCAGAATGTGAGCCGATTTCTTCAACCGGTCCACTACCACCCAGATGACGTCGTATCCCCCTTAGACCCTATGTAGTCCCATGATGAAATCCATTGAGATTTTTTCCCTCTTCCACTCGGGGACATCTAGAGGCTGATGTAGGCCGCCTGGATCTCCATGTTCAGCCTTCACTTACTGACACACTATGAACTTGGCCACAAACTCTACCACAACTCGCTTAACTCCGAGCCACCAAAATTGCCTCTTCAGTGCCTGGTACATCATGGAAATTCTTGGGTGTACCTCCAGGGGTGATTTGTGAAACTCACTGGGAACCTTAATGCACATTGCCTCCCGAAAAAACAGCTTTTCCTGAAAAAGCATCTAGTTTTTGCCATCCTCCATCCATCCTTCTGGGTCATTTCCCAGGTCATCTTGATCGCGCATCACTTCACACTCTGGGTCTCCCCACTTAGACTCATATACATGCTGAAATAGATACTACTATACTGTCATCTAATAAAGGAAACCTCTACTGCTATCCATCCTCCCATCAAAGTGTAAGGTAGCCAACTCTTCTATTGCCTTCCAGGAATCTGCTGACTCTTGGACCGCATCCTTATGCGTCCTCCTTCTTAGGGAATCATCCACTACATTTCCCTTTCCCTCAGTATAAGGGATCTCAAAGTCGTAATCCTGGAGGAACTCCACCCATATCCTCTGTCGCAAGTTTAGGTCCCACTGGGAGAAGATATACCTCATGATTTTTTGATCTATGAAGACCACAAAGCATTCCCGGATGAGGTAGTGCTGCCCTAACTTTAGAGAAAAAATGACCACTGAAAGCTCAAGGTCGTGGGTGGCGTAATTACACTCATGAGGGCATAGCTTCCTGGACCGATAAGAGATCACCCCTTGTCACTGCATCAACACACATACTAGTCCATGTCCTAAAGAATCACAGAACACCTCATAGGCCACCACATCCTCTTGTAATCTCAGCACTGGGGCACTAACCAACTTCTCCATAACATAGCTGAAGGCTGACCTGTACTTCTCACTCCACATGAAAACCAGGTATTTCATGGTCAGGGTTGACAATGGTCCAAGCTGGATCCCCTCTCATGACACTCCTCCAAGAGCGTGCATCCTCTCCACCACTTCGTCCTTCTTATGGACCTTCAAGTACGTCAGAAGGGCAAAGGGGGTAACATCATATTGGTGGGAGGGTCGGAGCGCCTCTTCCAAACGACATTCCCGAGACTTCTCATTGGGAAAGTGGTCCGGATCAAATCGTAGGAGGTCCTTGAAAATTATCCCTATCTCCCTCACTAACATACTCCCCTGTTGGAGGGAGAGTATCTATGTCTCTTTTCCACCTTCATCTTCTAAGAGAGGAATTCCTCCTTGAACTCCCTCTCAAAATCAGCCCATGCCACTTCAGCCTCTCTCCTCTCTCCCAGGTAAAGCGTCCACGACTGACACACCACTCCCCGCATCTGGTAGACGGCCAGTGGAACCCAGTACTCAGTCGGGGCCCGAATCAGGCCGAAGGCTATCACTAGATCCGCTATCCAGCCTTCCATCTTCATGTCAGAGGTGTTGGCCTCATACATCACGAGGGTCTGTCGCTGGAAGGCCTGAAGTTTCTTGTTCAACTAGTCATCATCCTCCGCTTGATCAGCTCTCTGTCGATCGACCATGGTAGCTTTCGGGGCCTCGATCGCCTGTACCACATTTGGTCGCCTTCTAGGTGCCATAGCTGTAAGGTAAACAAGGAATCCCTAAGCCCAAGTAGTGCCGAATGTCATTTTTTAAAACTTCTTAAACTTTTCATTTATTCTTCATTCCCAAAACATACCAGAATCACAAGAACACAAGTAAATATGATTCATGTACCTTTCCTAGGGTCTCTCTACCCTGCTATCTGCGTGGCCTCACTTGGTCATTCGGTAGGTCCAGAGTCCTTGCATCGGATCATGGGGGGACATAAAATCTCATGTCCTAGCTGGTCTTCCTTGGCTTAATTCATGCACCAAGGTCACCCAACAATGTTTCCCTACCATCTCATGCAATCCTCACTGTTCCTAACTCCATACTCCATCCTATCTCTCAACAAACCTCCCTTTGATACCAATCTGTCACGACCCGCCTTCAACAAAAGATGGGAAGGGTCAGAAGATTTCCAGGACCTTCCTTCTTTATGTTGATGGAGAGATAATGACTCCCCGAGACCCGCCTTCAATAGGTCCCATAGTGGCGACTAGCACCAAGGGTATAGAAATTACACAAAAATGGATGGCATTACCCATTTTTGTTATATAGGATCGGAGATAAGATGATCAAACCCAACAACATTAAAACTAAAAGAAAAGTAAATACAAAAGTAAACTATTCCCACATGCATGTTCCAAGATGTAAAAACCACAAAGTACAAGAAGTGACTACAACGGTACGTAACCAAGAATGAAAAACAGCAACTGTAACTGCACCAATGGTCTGAGCTAGTATGGTCTAGCGTGATCCCCGATGTCCTCCTGGAAACCTGAAAGCAGTTTTATATACGTAGGTTGAGCATACAATTACACTTACTAGAGATAACCAATGTCTATTGTTCACGAGTGGGGGAACGTACTAATGTCACGTGAGAAGGAGTAAACCAAACACCTAACAAGGTAAACTATCCACCCAGGCCTCAATAAGGCACACTCCCCAAAAAATTCAAGTCATTTAATATATATAATAAGAGAACATTGATGTTTGGGTACCCCGCGCCACTTTCCCACTAGTTATTGAGACATCCTAAGCATCGAACCAATCCCGCCATTCTCACCACAGTCCCACTGCCACACCCGCCTGCACACACTTTCACCACAACCACACGCAGTCCCACTACCGAATCCCGCCCACAAACACCAAGGCCACAACTATCACACGTAACCACACCTACAAATACCTAGGATAGAAGAACCACTGCCTTGCTCAAAGACACTTGGTCTAGAGGATCCACTGCCACAACCGAAGACACCATGGCCTCATCCCAAACACACATGGGAAACCACCTTCCGCACACACCTGGCCAACCACCACACTACCCTTCCCAATGATTCGTGGCCTAATAATGGACCTTAGGACATGACCGCATGCCCTAAGATACTTGGGCTATCCAGGTAAGGGAGCAGAGAAGGAGGTAATAACCAGCCACTAATAATAGTGTTGGAAAAAACACCCTCCCCAATGAAATGGGGGGTGTTCGACACTATGTGCTCAACTTGGGTGGGGCGGTAATAAGAAACACAAAACAATAATTGTAAGTATAGGTAACAAGCAGTAACCCGTAGTTTAGGTTTTTCTTTAGCCAGACTAATGGACACAAACAACACTCATGTCCGAGTCACGACTCTCACCAACAAAACCCATTTGTCCAATTCTTGATTCATGTTCAGTAATAATGTTTAAATATGTTTATTCACTACTGGGAAAGTAACACCATAAGAATAACCAAGGAAAAGAGACTATCCAAACGTCAATTTAATTATCTACACCTGGTCCTCTTGTAATGTCACAACAACAAAGGAAATGTGAGATCCCTCGAATTACTAGAACCAAAGACAACCCTGAGACACTACCTCGTGTCCCCTCCCCCAAAAATGTTTTCCATCAATAGAGGATCCCACCCCAATTCGTGATTTAAACAAGGTATCCACCTGGTCTTAAAACTCACAACCACTAAATCCATAACAATATGGGATCCCATCCCCAACATCGTAACCACCGAGAGTATAAAAAAATAGGGGATCCCATCCACTACCACATCTCCATCAATCAGACCGTAAAAGAAAACAACCAAACCACTACCACCAACACAAAGCAGGGCCATACCAGTATTTTCAGATTTAAACGATTTAACACACTACATGATTTCAATTTCTATGTGTTTTAACCCGGGTTATCACAAAATGATTGATCCTGGTGCCTCAATTTATTTGGTCAGATATAAGTGATTAACCAATTTACATTCAACAGTAAGGGTTCACAACCACAAATAAATCCATTAAACATGACCAAAGGCAGGGGATTTTCAGTGCACATAGAAAGACCACCAATGACCCTGATATTCAGAAGGCATAAGCCCACACAGTTCACAAAAGCAGATCATAACATAAAACAACATCAACAATCACATCGCCTCTTCTTTCTTTATAAATTCTAGTTCATTAACTTTATTTATGTCCGGTTTATCCAAATATATAGAAACAAAAGCATGTCCACCCCACATGATACACAAAAGAGAGAGACGAAGTAGAAATTTCCTACTTGTTGATCAACAATCGATGCTGAGCCTGGGCCCGGAACTTCACCTATAGTAATGCGTCTCACCTGAATAAAAATTGTCTCGTTTGAACGATGGGTACTCTAGCGCAGGGTGAACGAAAAAAGAAACCTAAGGTGAACCCAATGGTATATAAGGTTGGGGATGGTTATGATTAGAACGTGAAACCACGTGAGGAGCAGGGCTGTGGGTTGACCACGCGGCCCACAAGTTATTAATGGGTCGATGAGTTTAAATCGATGCACACACCAGGTTAATTGATTAAATATTTAGTTAAAACGTTTATGGGCATTACCGGACATTAAAACAAGATTAAACTGGTAAAAAATAGGGTTTAAAATCCAATTCGTGCAAAAAGGATGGAAAGAACCTGCGAGATAGCCTAGAGCCACCGGTAGTTGAGAGCTACCGGTGGGTGATAGCGACCGGTAGCCCAGAGCTACCGGTGGCCAACAGCCACCAGTAGCCATGATACCAGTAGGCTGCATCCACCGGTAGACTTCATCTACCGGTAGGCTGCAGCTACCGGTAGACAGAGCCACCAGTATATAGAACTACTAGTAGGCCGAGCTACCAGTAAACAGAGCTACCATTAGGCCGAGCTACGAGTAGACAAAGCTACCGATAGAGAGAGCTATCGGTAGGCTAAGGCTACCAGTAGACAGAGGTAGTAGTTGGCCTACTACCTGTCGGCTAAGGCTACTGTTAGGATTACCGTTGGGCCAACTTCAATGACATTCCCAAACTAGAAAACCCAACATTAGATGTTCACAAAGTAATGTACCCCTAAAACCCGAGCCATAACAATTTCTGCCACGACTCAAGATTGTGATATATAATTTTCTAGGTATGGTTTTCAAATGGTATGATCAAGTTCACATACCCTTAATCTAATTTTATTCTTTTATGACCAGTTATTTCCACATTTCTTTCCCTTACCATGAATATGAGTGCACATTTACATATGTTTCCTTCCCTCGTGTTATATAGAAAGGGATTATATATAATATTACTATAAAGGGTGTTATTAATTATGTAATTCATATCATATTGTGTAGATATATTATTAATATGTTGTTTATGTATATTGGTTTTTTACATATACTAAATCAGTGTGGTTCTAAATTTGATTATAATTGTATATATTTAATTATAATTTAATAAGATGTATTTTTTTATGAAAAATATGGGTAATTAAAAGGATCTATTGTGATTCATTACCTTCAAGAGATTAAGCTTCATGAGTATAATATTCAATGGGTTTTTGTCATTAGGATTGATATAAGTATAAATGTTAGTTCCTTGGAATGTGATTTTCCAAATATTTTTCAATATACTGAGTAGTTTAATAATTGAATATTTCTTTTGTTTTAGTCATTATAATATCAAATAAATGTTTGTGATATTTTATTTTTTTGTGATATTTTGATTTTATTTTGATTATTTTGCGGATTAATTTTTATATAAAGATATATTTCATTGGGTTTTATTGTATTATTTTTCATATTTTATTCTATGGTTGTTCTTTTATTTTTAATGGAATTAATATTTTGAGATGTATTTTATGTAAGGGTATGGATTTCAAAATCACACCCTTCATTTTTTTGAGGGAATAAATGTTTGAAGAGAATTTATTATATATATATATTTATTTCTCCAATGATTACATAAGAGCCTCCAATCTCAATTGGAATAGAGATACTATGTATGGGTGTTTTTTCTCTATGTTACATAAGTGTAGTTTTTAATGATAACTATTAGTCAAATTATAATTATAAATCTTTTGTAATGGTGTGATTTATTTATAAAAAACAATTTTATTTGAATTTTAATTTTGATATCTATACATTAGGTTAATCTATTCCGTGATGGCATCGAAATCTAAAAAATGCTTCTTTTGACATACATAAAGATATTTTTAACTACCCTATTAAATATTAAACTTCTTCCATAAGGGTAACCATATTCTATATATTTATTTTCTTCTTACCTTAGTAGCCAATAAATCAAATTTCTTTTGAACAATTAATATATTTACAAAAAATTATTGAAAATAAATAATACAAAAATATGATTACAAAAATGATTTTCTAAATAAATAAAATGAATTAACAAAATCGTTTTATGAAGAAAAATATATTGAAATGTTAAAATTAATATATCTACACATGATTGTAATTATGAATTGTTTTCATATGACCTATTAAAAATATATAAATATCTGTAACAAGAGGATATCTATTCTTATTATCCACTATAATAGAAAAATATGAATCAGTGGACTTTTTAAAATGAACATCAATTGTTTGGGACAATTTATTTATTTTTTTAAAATTTGAAAATATGTTTCATGTCCTTTTCTATATATATCTATTAATAAGGTAATATTTAAATATTGTGTCTCTAAAGTGGAACTATAAATTTCTATTGGTTTTACTAGTATTGTTTCTTCACTGCATTGTATGTGGTCTCCAATTAATACAAATTTATGAAGATATTGATGTGTGAACTATACTATCTCATTATTCATAAAGTAATTCATGTGACTAGAATCATATCTAGGTATTTTATACTTATATATATTTTATTTATTTCATAATATCAATAATTTTACATTATATTATTTTTGTTTAATTCAATCTAAAAAACATAAAAATATAGAAACTAGATTAACATCTATAATTATAAGGGTGATAAGAATGATGTTTTTTTAATCATTTTTCTAGATAATTCATACATTCTATGTTATATCATCCAATAAAATTTCATTCTAAAAATTATGAAATGTATATCACATTTAATCAAATTTTGTATTTATAGATTACATGATATGAATTATGTAATATTGAATAAATAAACTTTTTGAACATGAATTATATTACTTGATAAGTGATACTTTTTAATATAAATAACATTTTGAGTTATGTATTTAAAACTATTAAATAGGTTTTTGGTTCCCAAAATCATATTTTATTATAAAGATGTTTTAAATGACTATTTATTTTTTATATAAAAATATGAATGAAAAATGATTATATATACTATTATTTAATTTTTATTCAAATTATAAAATATTAATTAATACTATTTAGTATCTACATTATTTTATTTCATTATATATTTTTTTTATAAAAAAATAGATCCTAGTTATTTTAACAATATAGTGAGAATTATGATATTTTGAATTCAATAAGGGTTTCTAGCAAGTTTTAATAGTTAATAAATTCAATAGATGGTTTTAATTGGAGATGGGTTACCATAAGGTTTAGAGTTGGTGTTTACATTCTTTCTTTCATTATTTATATTCTTACTTTTCACATGGTGAGGATTTTATTATTTATTTTAGATATGAATATCTATCAAGATATATTTTTTTCAGTGTAATAATAAAAAATATATATTCTAATAAAAAATTATAAATGATTTAAAAATTGTTGGGGATTAATATTATATTTATATGATTAAATGGAAAAAATGTCTTTATTTTTAGAAATAATATAAGGGAATAATTTTGAAATTTATAAATGAATTGATAATTATTAAAAAAATTACATTTGATAAATTTTGAAACTGTAAAAACATTGATATTGTGTTTATAATTGAATTGGGGACTAATGAATTAATTATTGAATATAATAAGACACCATTTAATCTTATGAGGTAGAATATATCATTATCATAGTGTTAAATATTACAGCCATGATGTTATGTTCGTTGGTAGATATATATTGAGACTATGGTAGGTTATTTCCCTTGGTTTCGTGTAGTTATATCAATATTTTCAATGATTCATAACCCTCTATTTCTTATGAATAGGTGGGAGGATGACACCCATGTTAGAATTGGTTTCGTTATTTTTCATAATATTATTGGTTGTTATCAAAATAGATTGATGACTACACCACAAACTCCGTTATCTCCTTTGTTATACTGTGTAGGTATAGATAACCTAGAATTGGTGGCTCATTATTATAATGATTTTTTATACAGTCTGTGATATGCATCTGTTAAATTTTACCTACATAAATAGTCATTGATGGATATAGGTTGATAAATATAGATAAATATCTTCAATAATAACTATTTTTTTATTAGAGTAATCATGAATATGATGTAATGGAATGAGTTTTATTATAGATTATGTGGGTTATGCCGTCTTCCAGAATTAAAACCTTATAATGCGATTTGATGAATAATTAGAAAGGATATAGAGAGGTGATAATGACATGGGTATATGGAATGATACTATCTTCAGTTGTTGGGACCTATGTGCTATATGATAATGGAGGGATGAGTTTGGTACCACATTAGTGGATGGATTTTGAGGAGAGGGGAGCATCAAGATGTGAGTCATTTGGGTTAAAGGAAACTAGATCAGTGGACCTAAGGTGTTGGAGTAAAATTATATACATATATCATGAATTTTTTGTCTTATCATCATCTTTTATTTATTATATAGCATTTGTGACAAGGTGATGATAAAATCATTGTGAACCTGATTATGTGAAATGTGTATTTCTAATTTTATTAACAGGGGTGTCGTAAAATAATTCCTTATTATCAGAAGATCTATTAGTTAGGATACTAATTATTATACTTTTTTTGTCATACTTATATATAAAAATCTATAATAGGTAAACTAGTGGGTACCTTTGATTGAATTGAGTTATACTTTCCTATTGATTGGTAATGAGTTTTGTTGTGATTATGGTAATTATCATTAGAGTGGTAAATGTTTTTAGTTATATTCTACCTTCTATAACTTATAATATTTCAAAAAATATTGTTATAAAATCTTTATTTATATGATTGATAATAATGGTTGATGTTTACTTTATTCAATGGGTTATTAGGGGTAATTCCTATTAAATGTGAGCACGACTCCCACGATGTTAGTTAGCATACATTGCCCTCTAGGAGGTGGTATTTTAGGGATCAATATCTATCATGACTATTGTATTTGGAGGGGTACTATTAGGGTTGAATCATTAGTTAATCATTTTAGTAATTTATTTATGAAAAAACTTCTAGAATCATAAAATTATGACATTATACACATAGAATATTCTATAATAAATGAGTTTCAAAATAAATACTTCATAGTGAAATTATATGTTTTCGAAAACAAGATAACATCAAGATTTATTGTATTTATTTAAAAATTTATAATGGATTGAATCTAATTTTACAACACTATAAAATTTGGAACAAGTAGTTTTTATAAAAGACTAGATAATAATATATTATATAAATTTTATTTATTGATAAATTATACACAAAGAGATGTAACCTTTAATATCTATTGAAACTCATTCTAATTAGAATTAAAATCATCTCTAATGAATTATATTAAATAATACAAGATAAATAATCCATATTTTTATATAAAATGTGTTGGAAAATATTTCATACAATGATATTTCAATGTAAATTTTATCATAGAAATAAATAATCTATTCAGATATATGTGAATAATCATATTTATTTATAAAAATTCAAAGAACCCCAAATGATGAAAAATTATTAAAATTTATTTCCCACTATATTACCTATTTCATGAACAACAATGAATCATGAGCCATACGTAACAATATATTACCCTTTATTAAGAGTTTTTTATATGAAAAATACAAAAATAACCTCATCAATATCAATCAACACTCTTATATATTTATTAGATATCATTTTTAGTATTTACCTTATAAATGATATCATAAATACCTCGTCTTTATATATACAATATTTCATAGTTATAATGATACAATTAACATCTCAATTAAATTATTTTAAAATATCGCTAAATATAAATATAACATAGTCTATTAAAATCTATATACTCTATAAACCACCAAAAAATATTCTCTCTAAATCATTATGTATGTAACTTTTATTTTTAATTTAAAATCATTTATAGAGAAAACATTAAATATATTCTATAACTATCTCAATAAATTTAAAATCATGTTATTATATCTACCAGGACCCAAAAACTATGTTTTAGAGCTCATAAATTCTTTCATTATATAACATTATTTAAATAAACCAATGTGACCCCAATTTAACCATATATAAATAAAAATAATTAACAAATATTGAGTAACTTATACTCAAAAGAACAATTTGGATTATGGTTACAGGTATTTAGGAAAACATTTACTTTACCAAACCCATTTATATATCATCAAATGTAATTTTGTTTCATAATATAACAAACTAATGAATCCTTAATAAGTTCTTATCGCCAATAAAATAAATTATACAAATGATGAATTTTTAGACAAACCATGTGAAATAAAATTCATCCTAACCCGAAAAAATAGAAACATAAGAGTTGGTGTTCATAAAAGTACATTAAGTTTATGTATATCCATTAACTATCAAAGGTCATATGTATGAATAAGTTAAGAGAAAATAATATAGATGGAATAGGTAATCAAAATTAAACCATAATCAAAAAAACCATGAGAATAATTTATTCATGTTTGACATACCAATAAATAAATTCTAGGATAACTATAAATAGTTCCACGATGAAAAAATTTACAATTCCAAATTTTTATTTCCATTTTCTATTACATTACATAAATATTTTAGATATCATGATCATATCATTAAAGAACAATTTATTGGAAATATTTTGTTCTTTGTGGAATATAAAAAAATAACAAATCTTATAAGTATTATGAAACCGTAAAATTCATTTTGGGGTAATTTATATTATACCCTAGCCATATCATATAAACATGTATACAACTATCTTCTAGTTGTATAAATAATTATATAATACAAAAACCATCCTTTGTTTTTAATCAGCAATTTTCTATTTTTCAATTATAATTACATAGATTTTCAATATTTACCAAATAAATAAACTAGAAATATTTTTTTAAGAATCACTCATCCTATCATCATTTAGGGAAGGGGTTATAGGGATAATACAATTATATAAACAAATAAATCAATAGTTTTCATAATTATGAACACTCTTTAATAAAGGGATATATAATAGGGTATTCATAGAAGAATGAAATCAGATGTTTAATTTTGGTTATAAATTTATGATAATAAGACAAGAAAAAGGCATCGATGGAGAATTTATATTATATATATTTAATTTTTCTCATTTGAGAAACATCTATAACTAAACAACAAGTAGAAAATAATACATTTATCTGATTTGTATAAATTTAATTTTAATGGACTATTTTTTCATCACACCCCATTTTAACTAAGAAGCATATAATAATAAAGAAGCTATGTAAATTTTAAAAAAATAATGGGAAATAATATTAAAAAATATGGTAAATAAATAAATGTGAAAATATTTTAAATTTTTATTATTAATAATTTTATTACTATGTAAGATAAAATCACCATTTTATATTCAAAAATTATTTAAATAAATGGATAGATTTTTTTTAAAATATTAAAAAATTACTTTTTTATGAAATATATAGTAATGGTGTAATGAAATATATATAAATTTTCTACAGTAATAATGTGAAGTGTATTATATGAAATATATTTTTTTATTAGATTTTTTTTATTTTTAAACTCCATTACAGAAAGGCCAAAATCAAATAAGGTAATAACATCTTCAATTATAAAGTATAGATGAAAATTTAATAATTTAATAAAATAATTCATAGATTATTTCGGAAAAATAGATGAATTTTTTTTTAAGAAGTGAATTTTATTAGATATAAACATATATATTAGTAATCATGGTATTTATTATAAATATAATAACACATTAATTTTAGAAAATATTTAATCAAGGAATTGGTTTTTTATGATGGGAAATAATTTACGTATATAATATTAATAGATAAATTTTAAAATAAATAATTTCACGATCAAAAAATGATTGAATGTTATATTAATATAAGGAACAAAATAACTAATATATCAATGATCCTTCACCCATCTAGTAAGGGATCCTACTTGAAATCCAGAATAACCTGGGTTCAAGCCCTATTGGGTGTTGGTACTGTTACTGTACTATATAGGTTATTACATAGGTAGGGGGTTATGCAGACATGATGCGGGAAACAGGAGATACATATAGGATGATACGGGCATGATGATTCACTAGTATTTCAAAGAATGTAGTGGGATTCATCGCTAATAGTCATAAATTTCATGTATTAAATAAAATACGGCTTGATTGCTATAAAATCCTTGGGGAGATATATACTGCCATTCTGATCTTTCTAAGTTATGTGGGTGTGTGTGTTTGAATGAAATCGTACCCCAACAACATAATA
Organism: Viscum album; assembly: GCA_963277665.1. Lineage (NCBI taxonomy): Eukaryota > Viridiplantae > Streptophyta > Magnoliopsida > Santalales > Viscaceae > Viscum > Viscum album. The sequence goes on from OY728148.1 coordinate 914,371,080, forward strand.
TATATCACATTTTGAATAAATGAAACACATAATACATTAGAAACATTCAAATGAAATCCCCTTGAATGAAATAATTTCAAATAAAACATTAATAACATAGAATAATGACTTAATCATTATAAATGTAGTTTAAGGGACAGAATACACCCTATTAAAATGAAAACACGATGTATAATAAGATAAATACCACAATAAATTTAATTTTAATTAATAAACCCTTAATATTGTACTGATTCATTCTACTAACATTACTAGAAACCAAAATAATGAAATTTATTATATTAAATAGCATCATTGGAACATTATTCATCTATATATCATATAATAAGTGTCAAAACCATTTTTTCATTACATGTCTTTATTTGATTCGATTCATTGAAAATACCAATACATTTCTTGGGTTTTGGATGAGAATAAATTTGAGTGTTGAACAGATTTATATGTCTAGTAATCATACATTCGGTGCCCCATTTCTCATTTGAGAGTTTTGGGGGAATGTGTGGTTACTTAAAGATATGTGTGAACCGTGATCCCATTTCCATATTTAAAACCAAAATTGTTTCTTTTGTAACTCCTTTGATTTTTAACATTTTCACTCATTCCCCTTCCTACATGCCCGAAAATGACATTAAAACCACTATATCCTTTCAAAACCTTTAAATATTCATAATCATGGTAAATTTATGTTACATATTTAGGTATTGGTCCAGCCCCTGGGCCTATTTCATGTTTTTTAAAAAAATAAATTGTTTCTTTTATATATCATTCATTGTTTAAGAATTTTTGGTGATTCCACAACACACTAGAATTTGAGATCCCTATCCTCATCCCAATTATCTATTTTTCCTCTTTGGAGCATATTTTTATAGCATATTGGGGGATAAATTTCTCATGGTTCCTCAAATCATCCATATTTGAGAAGGTAAAAAATTTCATCCATAAATCACTCATTTCATACTATTTTCCCACAAATATGTTTCTCATAATTATTCCAGACCTAGTGAAACCCTCCACTGAGTTTCATTCCGTTACCTCTCATCTAAGATTGGGGATCTAAGGGAAGAAAAAGAGTTTTCTAGTTTTTAGGGTTAGATTTCTTCAACTTTGTCCTCTATCATCCTACTTTTCCATTATATCAGGGTTATTTATTCTCTCAAAGCCATTCATGACCTAGGGTTTTGTTATGGATTGATTTTTTATGGCTTTTATATTCATCTAGGTATTTTTGTCATAATTTTATTTAATATAAACCCACGACAATTGATTTTGGATGTACATTTCCATTCAACAAAGGATTTGAGGTATGTTTCCCATTGCACATGAAATTTTTAATTTAAGATCAAAATATATAATGATGTTTTAATCTTACTCAAACTCATAAAATTTTAATTTATTATATGGATAAATTTTTTGGTGAGCTAATTAGCGGTTAAAACCTTGTTTTTAGTAATGTGGTGTAGTTTTGTTAAATTGGTGCACACTGTGTGTTTGTTTAAATGATTTCGTAGTTTCCACACCTATTTTGTGGTATTTTTAACAAGATTCTATATTTTGAATAACATTATGTTGTTTAATTTTTGTATTATTTATTTTTTAGTGCTTAAAATTAATTATTTTGATAGAAAAAGGCATGTCATTTGTTCGGTAAGTTTCCCAGTTCGATTTTATGTGTCGTGTGTGGTTTAAAATGATTGGTTTGTATTTATAGTCATATTGGAAGAGAGGAATGGAATTTTATTGGGTTCTTTATGTGGATTCCAAGTAATAAAGAAGGTGTATTTTTTAAGGTATTTTGACATGTTTTTCTAATGGAAGGCCCGTTTGGAACATTTAGAAAAAGGGATGTGTAATGGAAAAACAATATGATTATCTTCAAGGTGGTTTCCAATATTTTTAATCATAAAATGGTGGTTCTCACATCCTTATTAAATAATTTATTTGTGTCTCTGATAAATTTCTTGGTGGTAAAAATGATTAAAGGCCCTCCTGGCCTTTCCTTAAAACATGATGAATTAGTGTTTTTCATTTATATATTATGTTCTGTCAATTGAAATTATTTTATTGTAAATGAAATTATTTTAGTCAGTGTTTTTAGGGATTAAAAATATAATTAGGTATGGGATTTTTGTGTTTTTATCCTTAAAAGAGTGTTTTTGAATGAGTTTTATGTGCAAAGCCTCATTACACTCGACGAAATTGATTTTTGAAAATATTAAGTGGTTTATTGATCCGTGAAAGTAATATGAGGAATTATTGTGGGTTTCTTGTGTATTCATGGTTTGGGAATTGAATTTTCATGTGGAATGTGTATTTGATAATATGTGTAACTTGATTGCGAACTAATGGGAATCTGAGGTATCTAGTTGGGCGAACTTGTACTAGTATTCTAGTGATCCTATGGGTTTGAACCTGATTTCACATAGCAAGCTTGACAACGACAAGACTGACTAAACTATGATTATGATATTTTTGTATGACCACTAGGTTATGGGTATGTTCTTTACTAGTGGATCATGTGTATTAGAATTGATATTTATATGGTTACCTTCTCTGAGATAGAATGTAGATTCGTGGTTAAAAACTAATTAATGCATAGGGGTGTTCCTGTGACTTGTGGTCATTGGATATTTTGCACTCACCATCATCATATGGTCTCTTTGGTTGGTACATTCCGCATTTTTTTGAGTTTTATTTAAATTTTTACCTAATTTAAATCATCCCTCATGAAAAATATTTTTATTTTGACGTTTCACCTTTTATAAAAATTGTTACTAGTATTACAGTTTATAAAACATAAATGTTTTGGTATGGTAATTATTATAGCTTTGAACCTCATTTGAAAAACCTTCATTTATAACTTATTTTTAAAACATTAAATTTACTTTTATTTTATTTTAATGGAAGTGATATTGGAATAGAATATTAGGCTATCCTACTAAGTTTTAATACTCACGCCAACAGTCTTCTTCTGTTTTTATCCCTTGTGCGGGATTCAACATGAGTTTGATCACCTTGGGTGACATGTGATCATTGTGTTGGAGAGTTTCCAGTTGGGTTACATTGATTTATTTGATAATCATATTTTGTTTGTTGGGTAATTGGTTTAGTTTAACATTCCATTTTTTGTAGAAATAATGTTCAGTTTAATTTTTATTTAAAATTATTTTGGCCGTTTTATTTAATTATAATGATTGTTTTATTGTTTATATTTTCGATAAATCATTCAATTGTGTACTTTATGGATGCCCTAAGTGCTAGTCTCCATCCCGAGAGGTTTGATAATGCCTCTCGATACATGTCGTGGTCTGGCCTAGGTTACCTGTTTAGGGGTGACTAGGGCTAGTTCGTGATAAAATGGAATCAGAGGAAGTCAAATCTTAGAGGACCATACATTTTAGAGAGCCCTTTGTTATTTGGGGATGCCATGGTATATGGAGTTGTATTTTTTATACTTGAGGGGTAGTTTTGGGAAGAGTGTCACATACTCGTTCTCGTTCCAATACTCAGGTGTCCATGGGAAGTCTGGTTTATTAGTGTATTTGGTTCTGTTGATTGTTTGATGTTGGGATACCACAAGGGGAGTTGGACTAATGGTCTTCGTGAGATCACAGGGCATGGAAAGCCATGTGTATCCCATGAAATTGATCTAAGAAGACTCTTTTTGTTGGTGGTGTTTTTGTCATATGGACTCCAACCATATAGTCATGTCACACATGAAAACTAGTTCTCTTTTGTGGGATTCTTGAATTTTTCATTAATTTGTTATTTTATTTAAATTCCTTGTATCAGAATAGTAAAATGGGTTATAAAGGAATGGATGGTTTTTTAAAATTGGAAAATGGGTTTTAAAAAAATTAAAAATAAGAATGGTTTTTCATGGTTGTGCTTTTTATGAAATAATTTTTTGGGAGGAAGTGGAAATGATATAACAAGATCATATTTTCCCTGATCTAAACATGTGGTTTGTTGATGAAAATTTTTTTTAAAGTGTGAATAATTTTATGTTGTTCATGAATAGTTGTTTTTAATGGGGTGTTTTGGGATGTTGAAAAGTGTTTAATTATGATGAATTGGTTTTGGAAATGGGTTTTGAGTGGTTGTAGTTTTCGTAGAAAGGGTATTGGTCTCAATGGAAATCATATAAAGTATACCATAAAGAATTTTTTAAAATTGGAAGGGGTTGTTTGGAGTATCTTAGTTTTTTTAAAAGTTATTAAAATTAAAAATGGGATGGTTTTTATGAAATTTATTCTTGATGATGTGTTGTTTGTTTTGTGAAATATAAAAAGGATTTTTGACTTTGTGGTTAAGGTTTATTTGGAAGGTACATGATCCTGGGAATGATGTTGTTTTGTTTTTTCCTTTGGTACTTTAATGGGTGCTCACATGCATGGTTTTATTAGTATCTTGAAGTAGTTACTATATGGCATGGTGTTTCGGTTTTTATAGTGGCACAGAAATGTGGATGTGAGTGAGACATGATGAAACACCATTGGTGAATATGGAAATCCACCAAGTTATATTGTTTTTTAAAAAGTTTTTTTAAATGAAACTTTGTGGCATTTTTTATAAATTAACTGTTATATGGCTAGTTTTTTATATGTTCTAGAAGAGTGTTTTATTTAGTATGCTTCCTTTTGATTTGGAAGTCATACTCTTGATGTTTTTTCAGATGGGATCTTGATGCTGTCTCTGTTGTGGATTAATGCTCAGTGGGTTTCTAAATATGTGTTGGATGTTGTGATGCGACCATCAATAGTTCTCTATTGGAAGACCTTCCTAATGATCATACTATGGATTCATTTAAAATGTTAAATACACCTCTTAATATGATGCCTTAGACCATTTTTCGAAATATAGAGATATATGGGATTGATTTATTGTGCTTCTGGGTCACGATAATTCTTTTGGACATAAAAGTTGTGTTTTGTGATGTTAATGTGTTTCATTGTATTCAATTTCCATTATTATCATATTTTAGAGTGAGAGAAAATTTAGATAGATATCCATGATTTCAAATATTGATGAAGGTGTGGTGTTTATAAAGTGATTTTTTTAGAGTGGTGTGATTTTTAGCACCTTAATTCAGTGTAGAAGATGCTTCATTAATGAGGGCTGCAACCATAGGCCACCGAGTGGAGCTTTTCACGTTGTCAGGAAATAACTAGAGGTGTGGGGAACTCGACTGGGCTTCTACATCCAAAATTTAGGTATTATAATTTCTACATCTATACTGTGGTTACTCATCATTGTTAATTTCCTCTTTTCACAATGATCATGGTTGAATTACCCCTTACACAATTTCTATGGTTTTGACATCATAGTTGTGGTTTTCCTTTATAGACCACCTGTATAAACTAGGTGTGGTATTGGGGTTATCTATTCTTAATTGTGTAATGTTTGGTAGATCCTTAACATCTATTTTGGTTTTAGTGGACTAATTATTGTGTCCCCTTCCATACCCTCCATGAGTGTTTGGGGTCTTGATCTGTCCAGAAAGTGTTTGCCTAGTTCTTGTCCGCTCCATTTGAGAGTTTGTGGTTTAGATGTTCATGCTATAACCCACTAAGCATGGGTTTATAGGTTGATGTGGGATTGTTCTGTGGGGAATATATGTGTGAGGTTTGATTTTATATCATGTTCAATTCCCTTTTAGTTCCATTCATATTGGTCTCTAATAGTGGTGAGACACATTGTAGGTCACTAAGATCATTCTATTTTTGATTACTCGGATGGCAGTTGTGATTTATTGATTTGGATCCCAAAACAGCCTACCACCAATTCATTTTATTTCATTATTGAACATTAGTTTGGGAGATATTTGGGTTAATTGGTAGGATGAACAACAAACTTGTTATTGGATTTTTTGTGGAGGTGGTGGCTTAACCTTTACATTGATTTACAAAAATTGGTTGGGAGTTAGTTTTTTCATTGGGAAAGAGGATTAAGTTACATTGATAGTGAATGAAATTTATATGTATTAATAGGTTGAATCATTTTTATATAGAATAAAAATGTGTTTTTCAATTATCTATAATGTTTGGTGGCTTTCCAGGGGCATGATTCTTTAATGGTTGGGTGAGTTGTCACACACGTTATTTTTATGTCTTGGTTTTTATATGGTTAATTGAAAATCCCATTCATTTTTATGGGTGTTGGGTTAGATTGTTTTTGAGTTTTAACTGGAATATATTTATAATCATCCTATGTTGGGTGCCTCATTTCATTTTTGGTAGTTTTGGGAGAATGGGTGGTAACTTAAGGATATAGTCCAAACATGAGTCCATTTCCGGATTTAAAACCAAAATTTGATTCATTTATAACTCTTTTATTTGTAATCATTATTCACTCATTGAAATTACTAGTTTCCCTAAACTATCATATTCAATCCACAATATCCTTCGTAACCCTTTAAAAATTCATAAGCACGGTGAATTTTGGTTACTTATTTTTGTATCGGGCCAGCCCATGGGCCCATTTCCTGTTTTTATAATATAAGTTGTTTCTTTTATATCATATTCATTGTTTAATAAGTGACGGTGATTTTACCTTCCACTCGAATATATGATCCCTATCACACCACCATTATCTATTTATCATCTTTAGAGCTCATTTGCATCGCATATTAGGGAAAAAGTTTTCAAGGTTTCTCAAATTGTCCATATTTGAAAAATGTAAATTGTTTCATCCATAAATAATTCATTTTAAACTCTATTCCCCGAAAATTTATTTCCCCCATTTCCTCCAGACCTAGGGAGACCCTCCACTGTGATTTAAGACAATCCCTCTCATCTATGAGTGTGGATATAAGGGAAGAATAAGTGTTGTCTAGTTTCCAAGGTGAGATTCCATCTCCTTTGTCCCCCCTCTTCTTCCTCTATCTATTATTTCATTGTTATTTATTATCCCCTAGACATGGAAGAACACATTTTTTGTTCTAAAATGATTTTTATGGGGGTTATATTCATTGATGGATTTTTTTCATAGTTTTAGAGTTTATAAACCCAGAGTTGGTGATTTCAGTTGTGTCTTTCCATTCTGCCAATAATTTGATGTACGTTTCCCATTATAATGGATCTTTTTATTTATAATAAATCTAATTGATGATTTTTCATCATAATAATACTTAAAAAATTGTAATTTATTTTTTTGGATAAATTTTTTGGTCTTCCAAGTAGAGGTCAAAACCTTTTTTTTAATGTCTTGTTGTTTGGGTAAAATGGTGCACACCGCGTGTTTGTTCAAACAATTTATTAGCTTCTGAACCTAGTATGTGGTATTTTTGACATGCTTCAGTAGATTTAATAAATTTATGGTGTTTTATTGATTTTTAATTCTTTTTTGAGTGCTTAACATTAATTTTTTTGTTAAAAAAAATGCATGCCATGTGTTTGGTAAGTTTCCCAGTTGGATTTTATGTGTAGAGTGTGGTTTAAAATGATTGGTTTGTATTTATAATAATACTAGAAGTGGGAAAATAAATTTTATAGGTTTTTTATATATATTCCAAGAATGTTTTGGTTTTTAGAAATAATGTGTATTGTTTTTAATGTATATTATTATGTGTTTCCAATAGAAGCCGCATTTGGAACTTTTATAAAAAGGGTTGTGTAATGGATAAGAAATCTTAATATTTTCAAGGTAGATTCCAATGTTTTGAATCTTAAAATGGAGGTTTCTCTAATACTTATTAAATGTGGTGTATGTGGCTTTTAAAAATGTTGGTTTGGTAAAAATAATTTAATGACATGTTTGGCCATTCCTAAAAAAAGAAAAATATGTGTTATAAATGAATATTCCATGTTGTGTCTATTGGGATTGTTTTATGGTCTGTGAAATGATTTAATTTAATGTTTTTAGGGCTAAAAATAAGTTTGGATATGGTTTTATTGTGCGTTTATCCTTAAATGAATTTTATGAATGAGTTTATGTAAATATTCTCATTACACTCTTTGAAATTGCTTTATGAAAATTTCAAGTTGTTTACTGATCCATGAGAGAAATGTGAAGCATTTTTGTGGGATATTTTGTTGCTTATGGTTTGGGAATTTAATTATCATGTGTAAACTGATTTTGATAATATGTTTAACTTGATTGGAACTAAATGGAATCCTAGGTATCTAGGAGGGCAGACATTTACTAGTATTCTAGTGATCTCATCGGATTTCGCCCCAATTTCACGTGGAAGGTTTGATGGTGAAAACACCAAAAAATCTGTGATGATAATGTTTTTGTAGGGACACTAGGTTTGGTTATTATCTATACAAAGGGATCATTTTCACGAGAACAGATATTTATTAAGGTTACATTCACTGAGATATGAGGTACTTGGGGCTCATACGTAAGTAGTGCCTAAGGATGTTCCCCTGAATTGTGTTCATTGGATATTTTGTACTCACCATCAGCATAAATTTTTTTTGGTTGGAAAATTTTGAAGTGTGTCTGTTTTAAATGAATTTTTACCTTCTTTAAACCATCACTCTTTGAAACTATTTTCATTTTTAAGTTTCACCTCTTTGAAAAATTATTACAAGCATTTTTTTTAAAATTATGAATTTTTGTGTGATAATTATTATAGTATGGAAGCTCATTTGAAAAACATACTTTTATATCTTGTTTTTAAAACATGAAATTGATTTTTATTTTATTTTAAAGGGAGCTAATTGGGAATAGAATATCGGGCTAGCATAATGTGTTTTAATACTCATGACTATAGTCTTCTTCTCTTTTTAGCCCTTGTGTATGTTTCAACTTGAGTTTGATATTCTTGTGCGTCGTTTTGTCGTTGTGTTGAAGTGTGACCAGTGGGGTCACATGGATTCAGTTGATTATTAGGTTTGGATAGCTGATTTGTTGGTATATTTGTACATTGTATTTCTTTTAGTAATAATGTTCAGCTCAATATTTATGGAATTTTATTTTGGCATGTCCATATCTTTTTGAAGATTTCTTGATTGTTTTAATTTGGGAGAAATCATTCCCATGTGTACACATTGATTCCCATTTCACTTTTTTCAAGCGTAGGACGATCGGGAAATCCACTTGAGACTTTTTTATGGCTCGTTTGGGTGATCGGTTCAGTGTCAACTTGGGTCGGTTCGTGACAAAATGGTATCAGAGGATGTCAGATCTTAGCATGACTTACTTTTCAGAGTGTCATATGTTATTTGTGGATGTCATGGATGATAGAGTAGGATTTCTGGGACATGATGAGTAGTTTTGGTAAAAGTTCCAAGAACTCTTGCTCGTTCCAATCCACAAGTGTCCTTGTGAGGTACGGTATTAGTAGTGTCTTTGGTTCTGTTGATTATTTGGTGTTGGGATATGACAAGGGGAGTTGGAATAATGCACTTAGAGTGCTCACAAGGCCTGGAAATCCATCTGGATCCAAAGTAATGGTTTTATGAAGACTCTAATTGTTACTTGTATGTTAGAAATATATCCACCAACCATATATTCATGTCACCCACCAACACCAGGTCCCTTTTGTGGGTCTCATAGAATTTTCATTAATTTTAAATTTTGTTTTGAAAATTATTTTATGAGAATTGTAAAAATGGATTTAAAGGAATTGAAAATTTTTGAATAAAGTAAAAGGGGTTTAAACAAATAAATTGAATAATGGTTTCCATTGTTTTTTCTTTTTGTTAAACAATGTTTTGGGTGTAAGTGGAAATGATTTAACGAGATTTTATTTTCCCTTATCTAAACATGTTGTTTGTTGAAATTAAATGTTTTGAAACTGTTAATAATTTGAAGGTTTTTCTGAATATTTATTTTAAATGGGTTGTTTTTTAATGTTGAAAAGTGTTTCAATAGGATGAATTTCATTGGAAAATTTGTTTTGTGTAGTTTGTGTTTTTATAGAAAGGGTATTGGTCTCAATGGACATCAGAATATGAAAAGAAACCTTGCTGAATTGTAGACAATGGGAAGGGGTTGTTTGGAGTAGGTTGGTTGTTCTAAAGTTGTTAAAAATTAAAATGGGTAGGATTTTATGAAAATGTTTCTTAATGAAGTGTTGTTTATCTCTTGAAATATGAAAAGGGTTTTTTACTAGGTGTTTAATGTTACTTTGGATGGTACATGATTTTTGGAATGAGGTTTTTTTTTCCTTTACTGTTTTCATTGGTGATCCCATGCCTAGTTTTATTGATATCAAGATGGATGACATATACGGAATTGCATTTGGGTGCCTAGGGTGGCATGGAAATGTTCATGTGAGTGAGATTTTATGAAACACCATTAGAGAATGTGGAAATCCACAATGATAGATTGTTTTTTCAAAATAGTTTTGAGCTGAAACATTATTGCATTTTTTATTATCCAATGGTTTTATGGCCAGTATTTTCTATATCATAAAATATTTTTTTTATTTAGTATTCTTACTTATTATTTTGAAGTCATAATATTCTTATGTCATGAGATGGGACCTTGTTGGTTTTTCGGTTTTGGAGTATTCTTTAGCGGGTTTCTTAAGACGTGTTGGATATTGTGATGTGGCCATGCATAGTTCTCTGTTGGAAGACCTTCCTATTGATCAACATAAGGAATCATTTCAAAAGATAAAACCACCTCTTTGTATGATTCCTTAGACCATTATTTGGAATAGAGAGCTGTTTGGAATTGATTTAATGTGTATACAGGTCGTTATAATTCTTTTATACGTAGATGTTTCTTTCAGTGATGTTGATGTGTTCTGCCATATTCCTTGTCCATTCAGCTTATTGTGTGGAGTGGGAGAGAATTTTTCTATGTATCTATGAGTTCAAATTTAGATTAAGGTTTTTTGTTGATAAAAATAGTTTTTTTGAGTGGTGAGATCCACAGACCCTGACTATGGTGCATCACATACTTCAATAATTTGGGCTCCAAACAAAGGCCTTAGAATTAATCTTTTCACACATTTTGAAAATCACTATAGGTGTGGGGAGCTCGACTAGGATCCTACCTCTACATTTTTGGAATTTTGGTATCTATTTCTATAATTTTGTTCCTCCTCCATATGAATTTCCTCTTTTCACAACTAACATGGTGGACTTACGGGTCACACAGTGTCTATGGTTATACCTTCATAGATGTGGGTTTCTGATTAATGTCCTTTTGTGGGACATCTATGTAAATCAGGCGCATTCTAGGTGTTACCTATTAATAGGTGGATAATTTTGGGTAGCTCCATTGTTTATTTTTTGGATATATTGGACTAGTGATTGGGTCCCCTCCCCTCCCCACCCTGAGTGGTGGGGGACTGGATCAGTGCAGAATGTGTTGGCCCTCTTGATTTCCCCTCCATTCAGGAGTGGGTGGTTTATATTTTCATGTTATAACCCTCTTAACATGGGTTTATGGGATTTTTTTGGAGATATTTTTTCAGTATTTTCAGGTGAGGTGTGATTATAGTTCAAGTTTAATTACTTATTTGTCCATTTAATGATGGTCTCTAATGGTGGGGATACCCACTATGGGTCTCATAGATATTTCTGTTAATGATATATTAGATGGTAGTTGTAATTTAATGGTGGGGGTCCCATTCTGGAATCCACCCATGTCATTTTATTTTGTAAGTAAACATTCTTTTAGGTGATCGTTTGGTTCATTGAGAAAGGACCCAACAATCCGGTTCTTGGATTTGTTGTGGAGGTGGGGGCTTGACCTTTTCGTTGAATTTCACAAGGTGGTTATGAGATAGTGTTTTGATTCAGAAAGAATATTAAGTTATATTGATGGTGAATTATATTTTCATGGGTAGATAGGATGGATCATGTTGGCAAACAATACATTAGATTTTTCCAGGAAACTTTAATTTTTTATGGCTTTCTGGTGCTGGAATGTTTTAGTGTTGGGGATAATTGTTACACGCGGTTTTTTTTCTATTCATGTCTTGGTTTTGATCTGGATCATTGAAAATACTGATCCTTTTATTAGGTGTTGTGTGAGAATAATTTTGAGTTTTTAATTGACATAAATGTATAATTATCCTAATTTGGGTTCCCATTGTTGGTTTGGGAGATTTGGGAAAAGGGTGGTCACATAAGGATTATGGCCAACCGTGATCCCATTTCATGATTTAAAAACTAAATTCTCTTTTAAAATAACTGCATAATTTTTCAAAAAAAATCACCAATTCCACTTCCCACATTCCCAAAACTGACATATTAAAACCACAATATCCTTTTTGATCTTTTATGTATTCATAAACATGGATAATTCGAGATACTTATTTAGGTATTGGGCCAGCCCATGGGCCCATTTCTAGTATTATTTTTTAAAAAATTTCTTTTATATATATTATTTATTGTTTATTACGTTTCTGTGACTCCACATCCCACGTGAAGATAGTATTCATATACTCACCCTCAATATAAATTTTCCTCTTTGTAGCTCATTTTCATATCATATTATGGTGAAATATCTTAATATTTTTCAAATAGTCTAGATTTGAGAAGGTAAATCATTTAAATCCCTAAACCCTTCATTTATTACTCTACCACGACCCCAATTTTTTTCTAATGGTTATTACTGATATATGGAGACCCTCAAATGTATTTCAATCCATTACATCTCATATGAATTTGTGGATATAAGGGAAGACAAAGGGTATTAGTTTCCAAGTTGAGATTCCTTCTCATTTGTCCTCCATATTCCTCCTCTTTAAATTATTTCAGAGTTATTTCTTATCCCCTATACATTATAGACCTATGATTATGTTTTGGAATTATTTTTATGGGTTTTATATTAATTTAGGGATGTTCTTCATAGTTTTATGGTTTATAAACCTATAACGGGTGATTTTGGTTGTTCATTTCCATTCTACCCAGGATTGGATGTTGGTTTCCCCTTGCACTTCAGAAAATTATTTATGATCCATATATTTCATTCATTTTTCATCTTCCTCATAATCAAAAAAATGTAATTTTATGATTTGGATTATTTTTTTGGTGTGCCAAGTAGCGGGTAAAACCATGTGTTTTGTAATGTGTTGTAGTTTTGTTAAAATGGTGCACACCACATGATTCATTAATGGATTTCTTAGCTACCATACATATATTGGGGTATTTGGAACATTGATCAGTATATTGAATAAATACATGGGTTTAAATTTATTTTTTATTCCTTTTTGATTTTTAAAAATAAATTGATTTGTAAAAAAATGCATTACATGTGCTTAGTTTGGTTCCAAGTTGGATTTTATGTGTTGAGTGTCGTTTAAATTGATTGGATTGTATTTTTAATCAAATAAGACGAGGTGAAAGAAATTTTATTTGGTTACTTATCTAGATTTGAAGATGTTTTTTGTTTTTAGAAATATGGTGTAATGGTTTTAAAGTATTTTTACATGTGTTTCTAATGGATGTCCCATATGGAACATTTATAAAAAGTTTTGTATAATGTACAATCCATCTGAATATATTCAAGGTGGATACAAATGTTTGGAATATTAAAATGGTGGTTTCTCACATTAATATTGAATGTGGTATTTTTAGATTTGAAAAATGACAATCTGGTAAAACAATTTAATGGTCTGTATGTCCTAATCTAAAAAAATGAAGAACTGAAGTTTTACATGTATATACCATGTTGCGTCAATTGGGATTGTTTTATGGTCCGTTAAATGATTTTATAATTTTTTTAGGGATTCCAAATATGTTTCGGTATGGTTATGTTGTTCTTTTATCAATAAATGAGTGTTTTTAAAAGCGTATTATGTGTAAAGACTCATTACAGTCTTTGAAATAGTTTTATGAATCATTTAATTGGTTTTTGATCCATGGAGGAAATGTGAAGCATGTTTGTGGGATGTTTTCGTGTATATGTTTTGTGAATTGAATATTCATGTGGAAAGTGTATTTGATATTATGATTAACTTGATTCAGTATTGAAGAAAATCTTATGTATCTTAGTGGGAAAACGTGTACTAGTATACAAGTGATCCCATGGGTTTGGTCTCTATTTCACTTAACAAGTTTAATGATCACACAACTAAGTAAACTATGATGATGATGTTGATGGAGTACCACATGATTATGGGCATTATACCTACTAGTGGATCATTTGTACATGAATTTATATTTGTTATAGTTACCTTTTCTGAAATATGAGGAACCTTGTGTTCACAACTAACTAGTTCCTGGGGGTGTTCTTGTGACTTGTGTGAATTGGTGATTTTGTACTCACTGTCATTATACGGTGTGTTTGGTAGGTAAATTCTGAAGAATGTTTTTTTAATTAAATTATTACCTTCTTTAATGAAACCCTATGGAAAACTATTTTAATTTTGATGTTTCAACTATTTGAACAGTTGTTACTTTCATTCTTATTTATAAAACATGAATGATTTTTTTCTGATAATTATTATACCATGTAATTTCATTTGAAAAACATACATTTATATAATTTTTCTAAAACATGAAATTGATGTTTCATTATTTTTAATTTAAGTGAATTGGGAAAAGAATATCGGGCTAAACTACTGAGTTTTAATACTCACGTCTTTACTCTTCTTCTAATTTTATCCATTTTATAGGATTCAACTTGATTTCAATTTCCTTGGGCGATGTGGGATCTTTATGTAGGTTAGTAACAAGAAAGGTCAAATTTATTTGGTTGGTTATTAGGATTGGTCAGTTGAGTTGTTGGTTTAGTTGTACTGTTAGTTTCTTGTACATATAATGTTCAATTAAATTTTTATGTAAATGTATTTTGGGATTTCCACTTCATTCCGATGTCTGTTTGATGGTTTATAATTCGGTGAAATCATTCCCTTGTGTACTCCATTGATTCCCTCGGTGCTTGTCTCCATCCCGGGAGGATCAATAATTTCACTCCAGACTTGTCGCTGGCTGGCCTAGGTGACCGGTTCAGGGATGTCTTGGGCTGGTTAGTGACAATATGGAATTACCAATATAATATACTATTTAAATATTATATATATTTTTATTATGTTTTCATGAAAATGGAATTAGTTCAACATTATTTCAACAGTTATTGTGGTTGACATTGATATTCTAATAATATATAAAATACACTACAAAAACATTTTTGAAACATAAATAAATCCTTATATTATTATTATTATATAATAATATTATTTAATATGTAACCATTTTTTGATTATATATTTTTATAAAGATGTTCATTTTTGTGGTTATACTAATCTAAACATGAACATAAAAATATTTTATAGAGTTTTATGGTCAGGAAATTTATTATTTAGAAAAAAAATTAATTAAAGGGAATAATAATATTATTATTTATAAATTTTATTCAATTTGAATAAAATATGACGTTTTATTGAAAATATTTTGTATAATTTTGGGAAATTAAAAATTTTACTTCATAGTGGTTGAAGTCCACAAAATCTGTAATTATTATTTTTTCATAAAGAATGAGAAGAAATGAATATGGATTTTATATTTAATGTTCATATTAAAAATTATTTCATATATAAATGAATTATTTCCAATTATAAACATATTCATAGTGAAGATAAAATGTAGTAAATATATATATATATATATATTTTTGTGTGAAAGATAGTCCTCACAAAATAGGTGTATCATTATATTGTTTTTATAAGTGGATGATAATTATTAAATGAGTATTTTATGTCAATATAATAACACATCAGTATATAAAATATTTTTGGGTAATACTATAACTACAGTTAGAATTGTTTTGGATGTGATGAAATAATAATAAAAGCATATGGAATAAATAATCCTTATATTTTGACATTGAACTATCTTATAGAACCCTATATTGATATGAAAGTAATAAGATAACTAATTTAATCAAGTGGATTAAGAAAATGAGAGGGGATTTCCAGAGGATAATATTTTTAGAATATCATTATAAAATTTGGTAGAATGGTTGGGGAATTAAGGAATTAGAATCTCAACATTTATAAATGATGAAAATTATTTTTTTAACACACAATGTTTTTTTAAAATGGAATAAAGCAAATAAATGTTAAATGTTTTCAAATTCATGAAATAATTTTTATGGGTGGTAAATAGAAAACAACACATTATTAATGTACTTCAGACCCTACCTTAAACATGTTTTAGGACATTTGTTTATATATAAATATTATGGTATTTTGTTTAATTTATATCGTGGTTAGTAGTTTTTACCCATGTAACTTATGTTTTATAAAACATTGTATGAAACCAATATTATGAAATATAGGCGTTATAATCCCAAAATACCTTTATGTTTAATTAAATTTAATTTCAAATTATGATAAAATTTTCATTTAATTTAATTATTTGTTATATAGTAATAGTAATTTGTGAAACATTTTTCTTCACCACTATATATTGTTCATATTACAATACATTTATTACCCATTGCATGAGTGATGATTTATTTAAATAAATGAATAAATATAATATAATATTAAAATTTTAGTGTATTTTTATTTTTATTTTTAGATAATATTCAGAAAATATAAATAATTTAATTTATTAGAAACAATAATTTTATCATTATCGTGGCCTTTAACATCAATAGTGTTAACAATTATTTTCATCAGAAAAATTAAAATGGAAATATTACATAATATGCACATGAGCCCTAGTCTGGTTGGTGATGACTCAGTAAGAGAATCAATGAGACCTAAGATAAATTATAAGAGGAGACATATTTATGGGTTACTATAGTAGTGAAATAGAAGATACTATAGTAGGAATTGTTCGACAATGTAGTAGAAAAAACTATTCATCTGTTTGGTCCATCGGGCCAGTGGTTTGGTCTTCAAGTCCTTCAAGGCCTTTGGGCCACCTAGGGCCATTATTCCTATAATGATTTTGGGACACCTAAATGAATTCAGGCCACAAGAAAATACATATCCCACCAGATATATTACAATTAACACGACTATAGATAAGGATGCAAATAAATAATATTCACAAGAACAAATCCATACAAACATGGATGATTGAGAGGGCATGACATTGCCATCAGTACAAGACTAATGTAGAAAATTACATGACCTTTAGTCGGCCATCATTTCCATGGTGAAGATATGACATCATGATATTTTATTTGGATGGGTATTTCAATGTTTTCTTGTTTAGTATGATTTCCTCTAAGACCTATAATTCATGTTACGTGTCACATAAACCATTGGGCCTTGTATGGGTTCCCCCCATCCATTTAAATGGGAATTATAAAAAAATTGATGTCCATAGATCCATTCATGAAAATATTACATAATATGATTTTATCTATATAAAATATGATATACATTTTTATGGGGTTCAATTTCTAAAAGGTAAATTTTTTAATATAATTGAATAAAACCGTTTTTAATGAAAAAAATTATTCATGTCTCAAAAATGATATACATGTATTTTCTAAATTTAATATAGCAATTAAAAATGATTCATTTAGCTTATAAATATATATAATTTATAAAATGCATTAAAAATATTTTATTTCATTTATGTAGTATGAAAATTTCATAAAATGTGATTGGTTTAACAATCTCAGTATTTAGTAACTATTGTACTATGAAACAATGTTTTTAATCCCCAAAATTAATGCTCTATTATTTTTTAAATTATATTTTCAATAATAGTTTCTTAATTTAATTATGTTTCTAATTTTTGAAATTTAATTTTTAAATATGAAATATAAATAAAAAATATTTGCATAGATAGAATAAATATTGTTTTCGAAAAGTGAAAATGAAAATTGCATAAATTAAATGTTATAAATTAATAGACATATAAATAAATAAATTGATATAATATAATGATTTCTAGTTACATTTCCTCTTAATATACCTATATAATATATAAAAATAAGTTAATCACTCGTGGAATTTGAGTGTGTCGATTCCTCTAGCATCTCTCTTGTGGGAATTTCCATGACAATAATTCTCTATAGAATATGATTTCATTCATATACTACAATTTTATGTCAAGAATCTTCTTGGTCTATAAAAAACCATATTAAAGATCCCAATATTTTAGGAAATGATAAATGACCATTTTTGGGATTATTTCATTTACCTAATTCTATTTCATTACATTTTTATTGTACATTTTGTAATATGATTATTTCATTTCATAACATATAATTTTACTTCTATATTATAATTGTAATATTTTATTTTAATATATAACTATTTATTTTTTGTTTGATTTTATGCGAATAACAATATATAATCATAAAATTTACTTTTATAAATACATATTAAAGATTCAGGTTTACACAGTACACCACTTTAATAAATTGTTTCCTCAATATTTTAATTATTCATGACTAATAATGATTATGTGGTTGTCCATAATATATACATGACAATATATTTAATTTCAAAATTGGTTTTATCCTTATTTTACTTATGGTTTCCAAATAACTGAACAATTAAATCATTATAAGAATACCAATAATACTATGTTGAAGATCTCAATATAATGGGATTGTCTTTTCACAAGGATCTGATAGTAATTATTTTATTTTTAAGTGATCATGAGAATATTTTTAGATATTATTTAACTATCAATGAAATTTTCATGATTTAGAGTCTCTAGGTTCTTTTTGTAAGTCTTTGGATTATTACAAGAAATGTTTTTGTACTCAGGTATTGACATAACGCGTGATTCTGAGGTTCAGTGAGTTAGGAATTAATTTTATAAAAATAGAAATATATTTCTATTTAGTGTGGATAGTTTTTTTTGTTTGAAAAACTAGAATATCTGATAAAAAAATTCATATCTAAAATCATATACCATGGTTAAATCTGGAACACGAAGTTTACCCTATGTTCGACAGAATGTTCATTGGTGTGGGACATTCTTATAGGGAATCCATTGGTGGGTGCATTGGATAAATTAATTAATTTAATTTACATCATTCATAATACTAAACCCAAATAAATCAAAAATAGAGACTTATATCAATTATAATATACAACTTTGGAGTTTTTAAGGCAGTGTTTTCCCTAGGTGTGACCTAAAGTTTGTTGGCATGGGACGTTCAGAGGAGTAAACTGTTGGCGGGTGTGTTTTATTAAATAAAATAATTTAATTATTTTTTTAAAATTAAATGTCGTAAACCAATTTAATCTATAAATAAGATTCTGCAAATAATATTCAATGTTAGATGCATAAGTCTGTGATCATTTAGAGGATATTTCACCCCTTCTCCATTAGCAAATTGGGACTAGTCAACAACTAGTGATCAGATCAAGGAGAATTGATAGGGTGTAGACGCAATATGCCATCTTCATCACTAGAGGATGCATTCTTCCCCAAAATATGGATCCATAATCGATGTAGGACTCATTATTTGAGGTATCCAATGCTTTTAATAAAAATATTTAGAATTATCATTTCCATTTCTTTAATTTTTATTAATTTGAGGATGTGAAAGATGATATGTATCAAAATATATTATCCATTCAATTTATTTCTTGTTATGTCTTGTTTTTCACCCATATTTTCCCACTATGAAATCATTGTCCATGAACGATTGGCCAACAATTCTTATCACCATTTAATTAGTGATTTTCCCCACTTTCCATTGCATTGTTCTTCATTGGACGATGGGCTTACGATTGGACTTTTTGGGTCATGTTTGAATGCAACTAACCCCTGGATTTGTTGTGGTGGTACGAATAACATGAAGATAAATGGTTTGGCGATGGATTAATAAAATAGAATGATAGTGTTTTTTGAATGGATTTGATCATAATTACGATAGCATGTTTATGATCAGTGGTGGTTCAATATTGGGTTGATAACCCCCATTTACCTGGTCAACATGCAGTGGTGACATGCGTTCTGATGGGGTCGATTTCATGTGAGGTTGTGTGTGAGATCTTATGAAGTATGTTGTTTAGCATAGACATGATGATGTCCCAAAATCAATTTCCATTGAGGTGATCAGATGTGGTAAAAGTGATGTGCATTAATAATAATAATAATAATAATTATTATTATTATTAATGGATAAGTGTTGATAAGTATTAAAGGATGATTTTTATTAGAATTATATTTAATAATATTAATAATAATGGAACATAAAAACAATGGGTGGTTAATAGGATCAAATAGAATCAATTTATTAGAGGGTGTTATATTTATTTATTAGTAATTTTAATATTATAGTAATTAATAATGTTAATTTAATCAATGAATAAAAAAATAAATTAAATAAATGAGGTGGAGGTGCATGCGGTGATATACATGCTTAACAAGGGGTGCGAGAGATCCCACGCCTCCTTAATAATGAGTATTATATTAATAATTTTATTATTATGTTATTATGGTAATAAAAACTGTTAAAATAAAATAGATGAGGGGCCATGTACACATAAAGGACACACCACCCTTTTGAGCGTGAATCAAATTGAATGAAAAGGTGGTAAAAAATAATTATAATATAAAATAATAATATAATTGTCTTAGGTTTTCAATCCTTATTCCAACTGTAATTTCTTCAAACAAATTTATATTTTAAAACTGTTATTTTCAATGTTATATTAGAATTGATACATACATTTTAAGAAAGATTTTGGATACCTTCACCAGACTCCCACCTCCACTAAATGTAACACCCAATAATAATAATAATATTATTATTGGGGGAATAGGTATCTAAAATATCATCCCCATACTATTTCACAATAATGAACCATATATGATGTTATGACCTTTAAATTAATGATTATGTTTCAAAAATAATTTTTTGTATTTTATTTGGAGTCATGGTTCGGGCCCACGAAGCACCATTAAGGCATGATGCTGTGAAGTGTGAATTTTCATTGGGAATCTGATTGAGAAGAGTTAATAGTTTATCTTTTGATTTTTCCATGAGTAATGAAACAATGTGATCTATTTGGACATATATGTCTATTTAAAGAGGGATATTAGTTAATTTTTTCCCCTTGGACTGATGATGAGCCCCATGCGTTCATTGGGCTTTGGTCGAGACACAATATGTAGTACACTTAAACTCTACCATATAATACATAGACATTAATACATGGGATGTATGGGAAAAATACAAAAAAAAATACAAGGAGCACACACTATGTGGGTCCTTGTCATGTCACGTACACATTAATGAATCTTCAAGGTTTTGTGTCCCTATCGTTTGAACTCTGATTTTGGCATGCAAGTAGCCTATCATTCGTGTTTTTCTGAGTAGAATTAAATGATAACCTTGTTACCTAATTGGGTGTTATAATTTAATATTTTCAATGGCATAGAACCCCTCTAAGGTGACGCTCAGTGACAGATGTGATTACGTAGGTTCATCAGATACTTCTTCTAGACTGCAATTTCCCTATCAGCATGGGCGAAAGTCCACTATAGTTACTTATGAGTGGAACCCTTCCAAGTAAGGAACATTCCTCGATGACATAGAGTATAACCACCTATGATTCCAAGGAACTATGTTTCACCTAATAGAGTGGTAACCCCAATCATCACGGGAACAAGTCCTCTAACTTTCGATTGGAACCACTCTATCGTCATACTGCATGGGTCCTCAACAACTAGGTTTGAACGCCCTGATGTTCCAGGGTTCCAGTCCCTAGGACACTAGAGTGGACCCCCCATCAATATAGGTGTAATCATTATATTGCTACTATTAGAGTGGAACCCTCATTAGAATTGTTCATGTCCTTTACAACTACAATTAGAGTAGAACCCACATCAGCACGGTCCCAAGTCATCTGCAAATACTATTATAGTGGAACCCCCAAAACACACTATGGTGTGGGTACTCTACATTGAAATTATGATCCCTCTACTATAGTAAATAGTAAGAGACAAGGTTTTAAGTATATTTGTACTCCCAATTAATATGAACACTTTCCCCACTGAGACAAATTTTTTTGATTTGACCAAAACCATGTTGGCATTTCTTTCTTGGCCAAATAAGAAAATATCAAGGTGTGGTGATTTAGTTACTTAGAATTGTGTGTTTAGGGAAAACATGTGGGATCATGAACATCTTGGTCAAAAATTATTTTTGATCTATTAGATACTTATCTTTTTGGTATGAGATATGATATAGAGTTCCCCTTACACTCTCCCCTATGATTATTTTACAGAGCATATATATATTTTAACTTTTAGATTCACACCTTGAATTTGGATACACTCCATCCAAGAGACAAAATGATTCATGGGGTATGCCATATATTTTTTGAATCTTTTTCTCATTTTTTGGATGATTCTACACTCTTACTATATGTAGTGATGACTCGATGTGAAGTTCATCAACTCATTGTGTATAACTACTTAATTTTTGATGAGACTACTTTCATTGTTGTTTGGGTTGAGTTGTATTAATTCACAATAAATTTTTATATCCGCATCATTACACTTCTAATGTATCTCCTCCTACACCCCCTTCACCCTTCTAGGGAATTATATAGGATATGTATATACTCAACACTACATGGGCTTCATCCATTTGGTTTATGTCTTTTACAGAAGACTGATAGGTCGAACAAGACTTTAGAGGATCTTAGAGGTACTGGGTACTTAAACCATGTAATGTGGTCGTAACATGGGATTCTAAAGCATGGAACTCTCAATGTTTACTTTTATAGTCTTTTCATGTCTTTACACTTTTTGTTTTGGAGTGTACTTTACCCATTTACTTTTCATTTCACTATATATTACATTCATACTATCTAGTGGTTCATGCATGCTTGGGTTACTTTATTTCAGTGTCTAATGTTTTAATCATTCATTATAAATGCTTTCATAAGGGTTTTTGAATATGTAAATAAAAATACTTAGAAAGAGGCCTCCCTGAGTTAGTTATTCCTTTTCGGTTAGTCTAAATCCCCTGGCCTATGGAGGTGGGTGTGGGGTAGTCGTTGATCGTGTATATACATCTGCTGGGTAGTGACAGATTAATATTAAAGGTTATTTGACCCATTGGATGTTGTTCCAATGTTTCCATAAAAAGGTATTGAATGGGTCTAGTGAACAGATTTTAATGTTTCTTGAGTGAGGTTCTGAGTCCAGGGATTCTTTTAACGGTCAGGTGACTAACATATGCATTCACCAAAACCTCGACTACCTGTTATCTACTCGGGAGAATGCAACATTTTTTTGCAGGAATTAGTGGTACATGAATAATATAGGATTGATTCATTGAATACCCTTATTGAGTAATCTACCCATTATATTATATATATTTATATATATGCTCAAATAATCTTCCTATGTATCAGATACTTTTTAGATACCTCTACGATGAAATATAACAAGGATAAAAGCTCCAGTTTATAACAAGAATCTGATGAGCAACAAGGCATCAGTTCAGGGTCCGTCCTGTGACCCCAATCCTCCAGATGGATAGGCAGAATCCCTTCAACCAATTTATAATCATATCATCCAAATAAATATTTCTAGGGATGAACATAGTTTTAGTGAACATTATAAGTTCTAGATCTATAGGTTGTTGTGGTTCCATAGTGAGAAAATCATCATTCAAAAGAGGCTTCACTAGAGTCGGTGCTCAGTGTATTTATGATCATCTGAAAATTAATATAATATGTGGGTGTGCTGCCAACTAGCCTTTTCTATTAAGTAGATAGATATTGGTGAATCCATGTCACACAAATTCATGATGATCCAAAACATTCATTGGATGAATTCCAATAGTTATACTATGAAGAGTAATACACCTTCTTATTATGATCAGTTTGTATCTAGACGCTTCAAGAGTTATAGTAGGATTGTTTGAGAGTGACTGAGTAAGTGGAATGGTTCATAGGCCTTATGATGCACCCTCTTTAAATGTACCCAATTGGATACTTCTGATAAAGGATGTTTTAATAAGGACTCCATTGGTAGATCCACGACAAATTTGTGACCAAGTTCATCCACACCTATGACGGTGCATCTAGGGTGAGTACTGGGGATAGAGAGATTTATTTTAGAGGGACTCAAATATGTTGAACCTAGAAATGGATATTTTAGAGTTGATTCATCTGTAGTAGATAGTAGGTTCTAGTGGATAGGATCTTGATGCAATAATTCCTTATTCAGCAGGCTCATACTGGTGATCGTATAGTAAATGGACATCACAGAGCACCAAGGTAGCCTAGGGTGGGTCAGTTCAATTTCTTGATAAGGAAGGTCACATTTCCACAAACTGCCAAACCCAATGTACTAATCACTGATGTTAGATAGCTGATGGACTTCCATGATGAAGACAACACAGTGATCAAGGATATCTTAAGCATGGAAAATGTGGTACATTGAGATGAAGAGATAGAAGAGGAGAATGGAGAGATATAGATGTAATATTTCAATATTATATCTTTTCACATACACCAAGTGACACATGTCAGACTTAGGGTGCTGGCAGCAAGAGCCATGGAAAACTAACGACTTTGGACGTTTTTATCTAGTAGCACACAATATTATATGTTCTATAAATTGTTTCTATTATACATTTTATAGTATAAAATATTATACATTCTTTAAGATAATCCATTCTTCATGATTCTTTCTAGAGGTTTAAACCGAGGAGACAAAAGGTGTCGTTGTAATCTTGGGTCGGTATTGTTTGATGTACTTTCAAATGCATGAGGAAGTGGTTTTCTTCCCAACCTGAGATGCAATTTTGTGATGAAAGAAATACCTTGATGGAAATCCATTGCCATTGAATGTGGATAGTAACTATGTGTGTTGGATGAGTCCCTCTGACTTGTTCATTTAGGGTGAGGATGTATGATTGAGTGTTAGAGCAGGTCATGGCATTTACAATGGAGTTTTTCTAGCTGACACTTTTAACATGGGATGCCCATAGTGGGTTTGGTAGAGTCTAATTGTTGGTTTTAATCTCTCTAAAATAGGGGAAAATGTGAATGAGGTATTCCATGTTATTCATGTTTCTAACATATAGTGGTTTTGATGAGTCTACTCACATTCCATGTTCATTAGTTCCCTTGAGTTCTTGGCATAATCCATGATATAATGAAATAAAATTATCAAATGCCAGTCGAGGAATTTTAGAACCCATAAAGAGATCTATGAGAATCCCTACATATATCTGGTAGTGGTATTATTTTGCGTTCGGTATGTGGAGGAACTACCTTCTAGAGGATATTAACTATGAGGGGTTATGTGACCAGATATCCTAAAGAGTCATAATTGATGTTTTTTCTAATGAAGTGAATTACAACATCATTTTTCCAAGGACGAACATGATTCCATACATATTTTGAGATAATTTTTTAAAGGAGTTCCAAATTTATCATTTGGATATACATCCTTGCGTTGGGAAATGATAGGTTCATTCTTATTATCCACATCTCTTTTCTTAGTTCATGTTTTTCGAGGAAAAATATCATTGAATAAAAGAAAAATGTAGAGACACTGGTTTTTTAATGTAATACTTTGGAATATTCCAAGGAATAATTTCAGAGCCAGGCACTAAGACGAAATGCGATTATGAGGCACGGTGAGCCCAAAATTAATTTTATAAAAATATTTTCTACATAATTACTTCACACATATGGTTTTCATAAAAATGTTGAATATCTAAAAAATGGTGTATCAAATAAAAAATTTGAGACCATGGTTGAATCTAGAAAATAGTGTTTACCCTAGGTGGGGTCAAATTATTTTTGTTGTGGGTTGGTCGGATGAGGCATCCGTTAGTGGGTGAATTTGGTAGATTAATTAATAAATTTAAAAAACCTAAATCCAAATAACTCATAGGTATATACTAAATTGAAAATTTTGATACCACAATTCAGTTGGTAATTATGTGTTTTACTTTAGTGAAAATTAATTTTTTTTCATCATGCGACGTTTGAATGAGGCATCTATTAGAAGGTTTGTTTAGTTAAAATAAATAATTTATTTATTTATTCTAAATTAAATGAAATTAACAGCATAATTTTATAAATAGGATTCCATGGAAAATTTTCAGGGTTGGCCACATAACTATAGGTTAATTGATAGGATCATACACACATTCTCCATTTGAATATTGAGACCAAAAAATGACTGATGATCAGATTGAGGTGAATCGATTGGTGGCAGATGCAGCAGATCATCATCATCCCGAGAAGATGTGTTGTTCAACAAAAATCGATCCATAATTGAGGTAGGAATGGTTATAAGTAGTTTTCCACCCATAACAATAAAAAATCGAGCAAGATCAATTCCCACTCTATGATTTTCATTAATTTGATACTTTTCATGAGGCTATGTATTAATATATATAATCCTTTAAATTTATTTCCTATAATTCCTTATTTCTCACCCCGATTTCACCACTATGAAATCATTGTCCAAGAACACTTGGAAAATAGTTATTATCACCTTTTTTATTGGTCTTTTTCCCCCATCGTTCTTCACATTCTTCATTGATGGATCAAGGGGTCATAATTTGACATTGTCGTGGTTGGATCAAACGCGGTCGAACTCGTAGATTCTATGTGGTGGAATGAACATCATTATGATAAATTGGTTGGGGAGGGATTAATAAATGAGTAGGATGGTGTTTGGTGAATAGATCATATTGGCACTATAGATGTGTGTTTGTGATTGGATATGAATTGGTATTAAGTCAATAACCCCCATATTTTACCGTTTTGAACATGATGATGACATATACAACAACAGGGTTTATTTGAAGTGGAGTTCTTGTGAGTTCTCATAGAAGTACCTATTTACCATTGTCATGATGATGGCCAGACTCAGATCTCTATCAAGGTGGTCAAATGGGGTCAAAAGGATATGAATTAATAAATATATTTAATAAAAATAATTTTGACAAGGAGTTGATAAAAATTAAAGGAGTGTTTATTATTATTATAATTATATTAAATAATAATAATGGTGGCGTAAAAAGTACTGGTGGATAATAAGATTAAACATTTTTAATTTAATGTAGGGAGTTATCTTAATTTATTATTATTAGTATTATTATTTTTAATGAGGACAATTTAGTGAATGAAACAAAAAACATATAAAAGAAATGAGGGGGAGGTGCATGAGGTGATGTATATGAATGGAAAGGTGGTGGGAGAGAGACCAAACCTCCTTTATGTTGAGTATTGTGCTAATAATATTTTTAATATTTTTTGAGTATTAATCAGCATTTATGAAAAGGTGTTTAAAAAACAATAATAATAATATAAAATATTATTATTATTTTTTGGTTTTTCAATCCTTAATCTTGACATAACTTCTTCCAATGAAGTTCAATTTATCTACCACCATCGATAATGTTATCCAAAAAATGAGATTGTAATTTTAAGACTGACGTTGGATAACTTGTTTAGACTCCTTCCTTGGGTAAATAAAACACATTATAAAAGATAAAATATTATTATTACTGGATATTATATCCATCATATTTCCATCATATGGTGTTAGAATAATTAACCATCTAAAACAATGTGACGCTAAAATTAAGGTCCTCATTTCAAGACCCATTTCGTGTATTTCAATTGGACTCATGGCTCAGGCTCACAATGAAAAATTCTTGCATGATTCCTGGAAATTTGACATTTTCACCATGCATCTGATTGAGGCAAGTGAAATTTATATATCAAATATTTTACCATGAGGATTGTATCAGTGAGATTTGTTCGACCATATTATTCCTTTTTATGTGGCGTATTTGTGAAATTTGGTTTTTTTCGTCAGACTGATGATGATCCTCATGTGATCTTTTGGCTTTTGGCCAAGACAAAGAATGTATTACTCTTAATCATTATGTTATACAACATGGCTAGAAATAAGTTTGTTGGTAAGGAAATTTCCCAACATCAATGTGGGACCTTATTCCATGCAGGTCCCATACATGTCATCTACAACTTTACTAAACGTTATGGTTATGTTTCTATTTCATTTGAAAAATGATTTTGGCCCACTAGTAGCCTATACAATGTGTTTTTTCCATGTAAAACACAATGGCACCCTCAGTTGTGGATTTTGAGTTCTGATGTAGAATGTTTTAGGCATGAAAACACCCATGGATATGGACAATTATATCTATGATATGAAAGGATCACTAGAGACTTCTTCAAGAGTGAATCCCACCATCAGTATGGGCATTGGTCCTCTACAGTTACATTTGCATGGAACCTCCCTAATGAGTATGACATGATCGCTTGATGAACTAGAGTGGATCCTATTGTGAAACCAAGGCATGAGTCCTAAACTATTATAGTGGAACCCCCAATTGGAATTGGCATTGGTCCTTTACCATTCGATTGGAAACCCCTATTGACATAGGGTGTGGGTCCCAAAGGTCCAGGGTGGGACCCTCTGTTGTACTTGGGAATGGGTCCCCATGACATTAAAGTGGGACCCCAATCAGTATGAATGAAATTACACTTTAGGAGATATCATAGCATAACCCCCCATCATCATGGACACAAGCCCTCTAAAACCACTATCATAGTTGAATCCCCCATCAGTATAAGCACTGATCCTCTACAACTACTATAATAGTGGAAAACTAATGATGAACTAGGGAGTGGTCCTATAATATTAAATTTTTATCCATATATTATGGGTCATAATAAAGAGACATGGTTTTTAGCCTTTGAATCATGATAAAGATGCATTATTTCCCCACTGAGACACATTTTTATTAGGTGAACATAACTGTGTGGGTGATCCAGTGCAGCTGAAAACAGATAGTATCAAGGTGTGGTGGTTGATTTTTATAGACTTGTGTGTTCAAGGAAGACTTATGGGATGTTGAGAATTTTTTGTGGCTTTTACATTAGAACTATTTTATAATCTATTTATTGGGATGAAATGTGACATGGAGATCCCCTGACTCTCTCATTTGGTATTATTTGACTGAGTATATATATATTCTTCATTTTAGATTTACACATTGAATTTAAAAATCCTATTTTCATGAGAGGAGAAGACATATGAGGTATGTCACATGTTTTTTGTGTCTAGTCTCCCATTGTTGGATGAGTATACTATACTTATACAGGTATAAAAGACTAAATGAGACGTTCTTCTTCTCACTGTGTCAAGATCCTTGTGATTGGACGAGTTTACATTCACTCTTATTAGGGTTAAGCTGTAATCTTTAACTTTACCTTGTTATATCCACTACATTCATCATAAATTATATCTAATTCTTCTCCCCATCACCCTTTTGGGAATTCTATAATGAATGTATATAGTCAAACCTGCATGGGCTTAACCCACACATGTATTGCCTATTGAAGATGATAGACAAGTTGATTAAAATATCATAAAAGATTAGAGATACTGTGTGCCTGGAACGCATATGGTGGACATATTTGGGGATTTATGGTGTGGGACCTATCAATTTATTTTTTATATTTTTTCATATTAGGAAATTTTTTCTATGTGATTGTATTTTCCTATATTACTTTTTAATTTACAGTACTGTACTTTTATACTGTCATGTCGTCCATGCATTCTTGAGTTAATTTATAGAAGTGTCACATCTTTTAATCATTCCTTATAAAATTTATTATTGATTTAATTTTGTGTTTGTGTTTATAGTTAGTTAGAAAAAGGCCTCCCTGATATAGTTATGCCTTCAAAACAAGTCTCCAACCCCTAGCATATAGAGGTAGGCTTGGGTTAGTTACGGCATGAGCCCTATCTTTGTTCGAGTCTTGTCATACATACTCTATGTTAAGAGATCCAAACTAAATAGAGTAAAATTGACAAATGAAAGGATTAAGGGTTTTTATTAGATGTATATTTGTATAAAAATACAACCAAAGGAGAAATATAATTACTGTACAATAACAATACCACTAATGGTTTTTATAAATAAATCAATACCCAGTTATTGAGGAGGAATTTTTTATTCTTAGAAAACAAAAAATTAATATATGATTATTATGAACAGGCATTGAATAAAATATTCATATTTCTATTGTGATATACATTTGTTCCACACTAAAAATATTATTTAGAACCCACTTATATTGTTGTGGTTATGTAGATATTCTCTTTATTTGACTATTGGTACCCTCTATAATGAATTTTTCCCTTGTATTAGGTATTTTTCATGGATAATGTCTATGATCTCCACAGAAAATAAAATGGATTTTTAGATGTGAATTACAATAAACTAATTTTATGTCTATCATTTCCTTTGAAAACAATAATTTTTTCCTATTAATTAGTTAATCAATTCCATTTTATTTACGAATGTTAAAATAACATCACATTTATTTGAGAAGATTTACATGGTGTTTCTATTATCATTTTTTCATGATGCAAATTAAATGTTCATTACATATTAATTTTCATCACATAAACATTAATGATAATCCATTCATCTATTATTTGGTGTGTTTTTAAATTAAAATATTTTATTATTTTATAATAATCATAGTAGATGTTCAAGCATAAACACAAGCATTACATCATTATCATATATTTTATTAGGTTAATTTTGGGGATAATAACTACATTGTATATTTTATTGACTATTAAATGATGTTTTTATTTTTTTTCTTCTACTATAATAAATTTTATATAATTTTAACTGATGAATAATTTAAAAAACAATAGAACTATTATAATATAATTAAATGAAAATCGTGACATAAAAATATATTTTATTTTGAAATAACTGTATTGGATTTTAGTTGAGCCTAGATTAATATTTTTTTAATCACGGTTTCATCATATTGGGTTTTCTAATAATTCTTATCCTAATTACTTACCCATTTAAATACTTCATAATATATTGTATATAGAATATTATTAACTAATGAAAATTTTTAAATAGTTTCAAACATGGTATGAAATTTGGCACTTATATCATGCATTGGGTAAGGATTGAGTTAATAGTCACCATTTATTTTTCAGGGTTACTAGATCTATGTACATATATTCCAGATCCTACATCCATTTGTTGTATATAAATAGGGATGTTATTTTCTAAATAATACCCAATAATATCCATAAAAATATATTCAGAAATAATAATATAGATATAATATTCTTTGATATTAATCCCTATGGTTTCCAATATATTTTATTATTATTAATTCATAATATAATTAAAATTACCTCATTAATACTAATGGGTCATCTATACATTTGATATTATTATAAATCATAACATATCGACACTTGTTTTTATTTATAACTGTTAATTTATAATAAATTTATGACCTCATAATCTATAAAGTTATCCAAACCCTTCCTTTATAGCAATTATAGTTATTTGGACCCTCAATCCCTAATCGAGGGATCATACACATTATCCATACATTCCAATTTGTAAATGAACAAGAGGGGATTAATTTTAACAATAAATAATTACAATATCTCTAAAAATTATTATGTGATATATATTCAAAGAACCATTTTAGATATATATGTTTAGCGGGATGAGAAAAACATTTAACTTACAAATGGAATGTATATCTCATCAAATTGATATATTCTCTACTATGTCTGAATATAAATAATATTTAATTAATCAAATGTATCTCCAAAAATATCTATATGGTTTCAATTATGTTATAAATATCATGAGTGTGATATTTATTGATAACATATGGTAATAAATACATAATAAGGGATGATAAAATATGATCATTATTAGTAAACATAAAAGAATGAAATCACTGAACATAAGTGATCCTAATATGATGATAAATAATGTGGTAGATATAAATAATAAGAAAATATTGAATCAATAAGAATTATGATAATAACATATCAATTGATAAAATATTAATAATGAAATGCATGGATAAAATTTATTGGTTCCATAGTGATGAAATTCATATGGTAAGATATATAAATTCATGACCTCATCCCAAACATAATGGTTTTAGATATCATCATATTACTTTCAAGGACTAGAAATGTTAGAATGAAAAATTTTGGCATGCATAAAACAAAATAAACTACCTTGTATTTATAATTTCACATTACATTTCATCAAGATTCTATTTCTAAATGCGCCCATATATAACTAATTGTGTGAAATAAATTCATAATATGTAGGAATTAATAACATAATATATATGTATCCATCATTATGTAGTAATAAAAAATCCACATTAATGAAATAACTATTATATAAAATTTAATACCATTATACTTAATCATCATTAAAACTAACATCTGATATAGAATGGTTTATATTAATATTTAAATAATTTCTATATTTAGTCAAAATATGGATTCCATGAGAACAAAATTCATTAAAATTCATTAAATTGTCATATTAAAAGAGTAAATTCATTTGATGAATAATAATTTCTATTCATAAAAATTGATTTTGAATGAAAAACTAAATGATAGATAATTTATATGTAATGAATTTAATGATTCTCATTTATAAAAACATAGGTAAATAATAATTTGGCAGAAAAAGAATAGTTTTATTGGAATAATATAATTGCACTTTTAAAATCATGATGAAAATGATAGTGTTTCAATGAAAATACATTTTAAAAATTTTATAGAATAATAGGAAAATAAATTACATTTTAAAACCAAGAAAAATGTAATTTATTTTTATAATCATATGAATTCTATTACGGTTAAAATTAATAGAAATTATGTTTTTTTATTATTTTTAAAAACATATTTCAGGAGATAATGTAAAATAATTTTTTTTAAAATGTAATTTAAAAAGTGTTGAATGAAATATATTTATATATACATTAATATTTTTTTTACAAAACTCCAATAATTGTTTTGGAAATATTAAGATTGGTTTTACAGAGAAAACCTAGAGTAGAAGATATCAAATATGTTTTTGATATATAAATCCTTTTAAAAATTTCAAAAAAAAATTCTAAAAAGCCACAGAGTAAATAGGGAATTAATAATTCCAGTTAAATAATGATATTTACAATTAAGAATATTTTATAAATTTATCAGTATTTTAGTTTCTAAAAATAATGGATATAATTGGAATTCAGGAAATTGTGGAACTTTTTTGAAAATATTCATTGTCTAAATGGGATTTATTCTTACCCATGTTATATATTAATTTATAAAAATACATTATCCATGAGGTGGTTATAATTTATGATTTTTTTTAAAAAAAGTGGAAATGTAGTAGTATTTAAAATAATTAAATGAAGTCTAAATGAATGATTTAAATGTATATTCATCTATGAAGGACATTCAATCAATGTTTAGAAAATTTATCCCTTGAAAACCATATGACATCACAAATTTAGAAATATAATCCCCAAGAAGTATATGATTTGAAATTGAACATTAAATACCATGAATATTTTTAGGATCATGATACACAATATAAAAGGGGAAGTATGTGTACAATTCCAAATTAAACATGGTGTATAATAAAAAGAAGTCTCCAGTAATTATTTCTATAAGATAACCATTATTATGGTTCATATACATTCTTCACATGAGTCTAATTTATGAAATAATAAAATATAGTTTTTAATAAACCTAATTAGTAATAGTATTCACCAATATTTCATATAGTAAATATAATTTATTATCATATGATATTTATTAATTTTATTTCAATTTTCTTATATTTGAGTGAAAATTAAGTTGATGTCAGCTTATTTCTATATTTTTAATGATCAACGGTTAAATTTTTAAAATATGTTATATTTATAATATAACATTTAAATATGAAAAAAAATATTTTAAATATTTCTAACATATAATAATATTAATAATTATTCATCTATATTCAAATATGATATATTTTTAGAGCATTGTTCTAGTAATTGGATAGACGACCCATTTGTGATCAAACTATATTTCAAAGGGAGATTAATGAAAATAAATTGATTAGTTTGAAATAATTTCATTTTAATAGAATAATAATTTTTTATATGTTTTTAAAATTTTGAACTATATTTTATTTTATTTGGATAAGGATAATAAATCATGATTAAAAATTTATATTTATCAATTATTGATGTGTTTGTCCGCATAATGCATAGTTAACATTTTTATTTCCATATGAATGAGTGGAAATGATGTTGGATTATAAGTTTTATTATAATATTAATTACTATATAATATATCTCTCATTTTTTCATCAATTCCATCCTTATAAACAATATATAGTCGTGGTGGTGAGAAACATAAGATGCAGTTTCGTTGAAGAAATAGTTCGTACAACACAAAATAAATGTTCTTTTGTTTTTATATAATGATGATAATGAATAATCAATGCTTATTCAATTTATATAAAAATATATAAATATAGTAATGATATTTAGGTAACAATTTAATTATTTTCATGATTGTTTTTCAAGTGATACAATAAGAAGAAAATGATAAGAATTAAGTAATTCTTACTTTTTGATAATTAACCTTATCTTGGATATCACCTCAGAAATGAAGGGAATAGAAAATTAAATTTAAACCATTTGATTATAAATAAATACAATTTTCAATTCGGAGACATATTATTTTAGTTTCATGAATTTAATATATGGAATGGAGATGGCATTAAAGGGTTGAATTCTCTAATTTAATTTGTGAAGAAAAGGGATCTTATGGGAACAAAAAATATATATCAATAATTGAATGATACTAATTAATGTTAAATTGTTAAAAAATCTCAAAATATTGTATTTTTGTGTGATATTTGGTTTCGGATTCAATAACCATATATTTCCCAACATTTATTAACATGTTATATTTTA
The DNA here is from genome assembly GCA_963277665.1 of Viscum album. Lineage (NCBI taxonomy): Eukaryota > Viridiplantae > Streptophyta > Magnoliopsida > Santalales > Viscaceae > Viscum > Viscum album. Next base: position 914,405,713 of record OY728148.1, read on the forward strand.
TATTATATATATATATATTACTTTTATTTAAAAAAATCCTAGGAGAACGTGATTTTCATCAACTAACAATTTTTTTCATATTCAAATTAAACAAAAATTCATAATAATACTTTGTATTATATTGATAAATTTTTTCACCATTTAATGTATTATTATTTAATATTTTTGCAGTATTAAATTTATAATTTAAACATTGTATTTTTAAAAAGGTTTTTTATATAGAACATTTGTTTTCAAAATAATTTGGGGATAATGTTATTAAATATTGATTACCAATTTAAGGAGTGATAAATTATTTAATCACATGATTAAAAATTACTTGAATATAAAATTTTAAAATTAATTAATTAATTTTATTATATAAAAATTACATAAAATTAAAATAATATTTCATTGAAAATAAATGTATTATATTTATTCTGGTTATTGACATAGATCATAGTACACCTAATTTAATTATCAAAATGGAAATAAATTAATTAAATAATATTATTATGTTGATGTAAAATAATAAATCATTCATTTCAGATTTAATTTATATACTACATTAAATGATTTATTTAACATAACTAAACAGTTTAGATTTTAGTGTAAAATATTATGATTGTTTCCAAAATGATTGTCATAGGATTAATAAATACATCATTATAATTTTTAATGAATAATTTAAATTATAAATATATATATTATTGAAAATGTTTTTTTAAAAAATTAGCTAATTATTGTGTTGTGAAAATTTTATAAAAGAGTCAGTTTGTGAAATATTAATATTTTTTCAAGGTTCACGTAAATATAGATTTTTTAGAAAATTAAAAAAACCAAACACTATTCTAATTTTGAAATTATTAATAAAAAAATCACTTTCATCTATTTTATATTATATAAAATATAATTTTCCTTCGTATTTATTATAAAAAAATATATAGAAAAATAATATTTCAATTTTCATTATATTTTAAATAATTGATTAAAATACATGTCATAGATAACTTTTTTAATTTAAAAAATACATATTATACCAAATTAATTTATAGTTTGATATCCCCTCTGGATCAATAAGTAATATTTAATTATATGGTACCTTTTAGTATCATTTGATGGTTGTTATTCCACTATCATAGATAGAATTTTGTTTTCCAAAAAAAGAAGTTTTCATGCAAATTATTTCTCTCATATAATAATTATTCACGTTCTTTTTTGGATTGAACTAGTGGAAACAATAATATAGTTTTTTCATAACAATTTTAGGATAAAACAACATCATGAGGATAAATTTTTCTACGTAGTTCCATTTCATTCCCTTTTATTCATTAATTTTTTCTACAATTACATCCTTTTATACCTGTTAATTTAATGACTATATTATAATCATAAAATATTTTTTATATTTTCATAGTTTCATTTTAGTGATTATTTTAAATTAAGATATATAAGTAATATTTACTTGTTAAAAATATATATTATTGTTTCATTTTCTAAGAATTGTCCATTTTAATAAGAAAAATTCAATAGCAATCACAAAATGAACTATACTACAATTTAAATCTATATATAAACTCTTATAAGATAAAAAATCATATTAAATAACATAATCATAAATAAAATTAATAAATTTTTATAGATGAAATAATATTCAATATTTAATCCATTATATATTTATTCCATCTTAAGATGCAAAATATTTTACAATTATCTAATAACGAACAAAGAATATCTAAAAATATGAATAAACACTAAGTTAACAAGGAATTCATCAACCACAACCATCAAATATATACTTCAATATTCCATTTATAGACCAAAATTATATTTTTATATTTTACATGACCTTTGAAAATCAACATTTAAGTAGAAAACATGTATATTAATGAATCATTTAAAAAATTCACTTAAAAAGTTTCTTGAAGGACCATAAATTGTCATCCAAATTAATATTATAATTATTATCAAAATAAAATATAATACAAATAAAAAATGATTTAAATTCCATGTTTTTTGAAATAATTGATTTTTAAAGTATATAAAATATATTATTCGTAAAAATATTTTATAGAAAAACAAAAAATTTTCTATACCAACAAAGGAAGTGTATATTTTGAATCATCACATTCATCACCATTAATAAGTGATATATTGATATTAATTCTATAATTAAAGATAGATAGGTCCCATAAATATATTTAGTAGATCATCAAAACCACATTAAATTGTTTCTATCATAACACTAATAGAGATATGAATCAATGTGATACACCAAAATAAATCATAATATAAACCATTGGTTACATAAGTTCAGTAGCCCTTAATATCAATTGTTGTTCCTATGTATCATTATGTACATAATTTTCTATAATTAGAGATACCATGTTAATTTTAATAATTCCAAACTAATTAATATTATAGTTAGTGGTTTAGATTGATATTTAATTTTCTTTGACTACTCCATTATCATTCTTTATCCTTATTTCTTGTTGGAAGGTATAACAACAAACCATTGATGGTTATAAACATAATACCTCTTCAAATATCTAACCATTATGTATTAACGACCTTACATAGGTTCATTAAAACATTACTATAGATGATATACCATGTAATGATACTATTATGACATATTCTATCCAATTCCATGACATTGAAAGACGTTCAATAATTCCATTTAAATAATCCCATTTTGGAAGTCAACCCATTTTCTCATTTTAATTGTAGATAAATTCCTTGTATCTTTATGTTATGGATAAATTGAAATAACACCATTAATACCAGCCATAGATATGTATTTGAATTCATTAACCTTCAACATGATAATATTGGTTTATAAATTTATAATATCACCCTTCATGGAATATCATTGAGAAACATCACACAAATCATTCATGCCATTATATTTTTTACCAAAAAGATTCCATGAAGAAAAAATTTTCTAATAAAATTTGCTAACGAATATAAATCATCATGTTCCAGGAATATGTATTTCAAAATTACATCCACCTTCCATTATATGATTATTAGATATGAAATAATTATCTAAAAATCATTTAGAATATGAACAATGTTAGATCCTTATGTGGATTCCTTTCACTAACATATCCCACTATATAAGAGGAACTCTATTTTGTATACTTTTAAAGAAATAAATATAATAAATATATTTAGTTTGATGAAACTAAAATATTTATTACTTATCTACAAATATTTGTTATCTTCTTCTTCTCATCCATTATCTCAAAATATTCGATATTTTAACCTATTGAACATTATTACTATATATCATTATAATGTTCACACATTATTAAACTCATTTATAATTTATGAGATTTCAGGATATATTTACAAATTGAGTTTAGAAACATGTTCTATAATCACAAAACATTATTTATTTACATTCTTTATTTATATGTGCATTCTAATATTGAAATAATTACACATGGATTGGAAATAATGCACAAATTTCTTATAAGAAATAGTAAAATTATATTAAAAATATATATATATTTTTGGAATATATATGAATACTTATCCAAAAAATGTAACTCATTACAATTCACAATAAAATTTTATAGCACCAATTTAATGATTTATGAAAAAATATATTTAAAATACCATACAATATCCAAAACATTTGAAATTAAATTCAAACTAAATTCAATAAAATGAAATATTTTTTAAGATTATAATGTTTAACCTTTGTATTTTGAAAAAAACTTATAATTATTCTTTATAGGAACCCATGTTTCAACACATTACTTATAGAGACACCTATAGGGGAAAATTTAAAAATATTCTAATAGTATCATGTGATCCCATGTTTATTTCAAAATAATATGCACTAAAATTTTCAAAAAATTATGTTTAATATATCTTTTTATGGATAATACTTACATTCATGAAATCATAATTTCCAATTTTATTGATTACATACAACCCCCTAGATTTTCTTAATTATTATCTTTTCAATGTAATTTAATATTTTTCATATTTTCAATTTCATGAAAAACTAAACATAATTTAATTTATATTTATCCACTATGTTTGGATTTAGATAATATAAACAAAAATATAATCTTTTACTATACACAAAATAAATTTTAGATGGATTTAAATGGAGCACTGATGTCAGTTTTCATACAAACAACAATATCTATCCGCAATTGATTGTGTTACATGAATGACTGATTTTTACCGAATAACAATATATTAAATAATATAATATACATTTTTATGTAAAGGGTGAAATATATTAATAAAATCTATGGTTTAAAAATATATAAGATGATTTCATTACAAACAAATGAATTAGAAATAAATATAAGAACCAAATATAAAGGGAATGTTTTTGTGCTTACAAATATATTGTATCCATAAAATAAAATTAACTACAATTAATTAGTGATATTTATGTAATATATATTATATATCCAATAAAATATTTTTTATATTCATCCAATATATTTGATAAACATAGTATAACAACAAACCTAATTTTATAACAAAAATTCTATATTTCTTGTTATTTCATTTTTACCACCTTTTAATGGAGAACTAATTTTAAATAAACTTTTTTGAACTTTTATTAATTATATATGTAAATATAAAATTCATATTTAATATAAACACATTAATATTGGCTTTTAGTAAATATTTGGTATCTTTTCTATAAGGATACATTTTTTAATGAATAGTTAAAAAATACTAAATTTTAATTCCAAACTACCTTTCCATATAAATTACTTATAAAGATAAATTATATTTTAAATTGGATTCAAAGTTTTATTAAGTCATATAATCATAAATTAATTCAATTTTTTTTATTGTAATAAATTTCACATTGAAATTATGTATAGAAATGCAGTGACCCTTTGCAGGTTTTTACTTTAAAACCCATTGTACCGTCCCATATGTGGGACAAGTTTTCAATTAAAATTTGAAACTAATGTGATTGGAATTTGGAAAAAAGGTATCCATATTTGGAATGAGAATAATTTATAATGTCTAATAATGTAAACATAATTCTTTAATAAAAATAATCACAAATGTACTTTAAATTAATAACAACAATTAAGGTAATATTATGAAAAACAAGGGAATAAACCCTAAAATTAAAGGAAAAATAACCTATCTAATTATACAAAACCAAATGGATGGAAAACATTCGTCCATAAAAATTCCATTATTGAATTATTTTTTTTGGTTATGAATCTTTTCTAGTAAAAATGTTTGTACATCTAACTTGTTTTCAAAAATTCCAAGTGAGTCCTTTGCCTTACCTATAAATGGTAACCAGTAATACCTATTATTTACACATCAATAATCACTAAGGCTCTCCCAATATCTACCCAATAAACTTCCCAAAAACTATCCCCTCCTCCATGAATCCTCCCCTTGGGTATAAATTAATCCAAGTATTCCCTTTGGTATGAACCAAAAAGAGTTACTTGATTAAGGGGAAACTTTCTTCCTGAAGTTCTTTTATGTTATTTCCATGCTCCACCCCTGAACGCTTCTTATTAATTTTTTTTATAAAAAACTTTATAATCAGTATAATAATTATATTTTATTCTATGGGTTATAAATACACTTAAACATAAATCAATATAATGGGAAACAAAAATATGGTTTACATGTACAACGAATTACCGCCTCACAAAATGATGATTATTCATTTTTTTCCTTTACCACCTCACATGGTAGACATTATGAGAGAAATAATGTTTAAATATATATTATATATTATATTTTTTATTTATTACATATTTTTTAATATCTTTACATCACATTTTTTTACACATTCCATTTTGTGTAAGTATAATAATTTAATTAGAGGTACTGTAGATTGCATCCCCCTCAAAATCACATGATATGTACAGACACTACATAGAATGTACTAAGTATTTGTTTAGTAAAATTATAATATATATATTAATTAATAATTATACATTAAAGATACTATATACACATATAAATATATGTATTGTTTTATTTCTTTCATTAAATATGGTATTAAAATCTATTCAATGTTATTCCATACGTACGACCTACCATCTCCATGAATTGTGTATTTCATTTCATAATTCTATATTATATAAATTATTATAATAAAAATATACTGAATAAAGTAGATAATTATATATTTTTTTATATTAAATAGATCCTGATATAAGTATATGTACTTAATTTACAACATATTAAAGCACATATGATAAAATAAAATATTTCCCGAACTGTATCCTTTACATGAAATTGTTTACAAGAAGGTAATATAAATCCACAATAAAACCACATATATTATATTAGATATAAAAATAAATTTTTGTGATATTTTTATAAAATATTTATATATATTATATAGATGATTTTAATGAGTACGATGAGAGTCATGACACGTGGTAAGGTAATTTTATCTCACTTTTTATTTCTATGAGATACATGCTTTATTAACAACAAATTCCATTGGTGTGGAGTGCATAAATCACATGAAATAATTCTATTATTATTATACATAAATTTATTGTTATTTAGAGATCCATTTTATAATATTTTCATTCATGGGGGTTTTGTTTCAAATGTAACGAAACGAGTAAAGTAATTTTTCTTCAATTTCCCTTCAATGAAACAAAAGTCATATTATACACCTATATATTTCAATGAGTCATATATACTACCTTTTGAAAAGTTATATCATGAATAAAATTATTCTTATGAGAATTTAAGCCTCATATAATTTAATTTTCATAAATGTAATTTTTGTATCAAATTTACCATTTGGTAAGAGTTTATTGAATGAAATTCATTGCTCTTCAAGACTATTTATGATTATTATTAATTTGATGAAATATTTAGATATATATATATCAAGAACCCTAGTATATTTTCTTAAAACCTGGTTATTAATGATATATTCATGTGTTGGTACAAATTTTCCATAATTTGGTACATCATTTTTTTAGGAAAGTATTTTGAGAAATCCAAACATTACCCACTCATCAGTTGGAAATATGTGTTCCTTCACAACCATGATTAAGTAAAGGTTTCAAAAAGTAATCTAATATTCTATTATAATATTTAAAGGAAATTTTTATCCATGTTTTAAATTTTTAAAAGGGTTTTTCAAAAATTAATCTTCTTGTTATTTTCTCATTGAGGAACTCTTCTATACTTTCTACGGTGAAAAAGGAATGTTCAGCTATGATTGATTTATCTGCGATCATGACTGACATTAAATTACAACTACCATTAAAAGATTAAAACATTATTTTATTAAGAATAATTTTTCCTAATATTCCAGAAATTCAATTTTGTCAATGTGTTGTTCAGAAAAAAGTTTTCAATCTTTTCAAATCCAATAATTTATCAATGAAAATGGTTTTGAAATTTTTTTAAGGAAATATCTTTTCAAATTTTTTATAGCATATTTTATAAGTTTTCAAGGAAAATGGTTTTCCTAATTTTATCAAGATTCATTCATAAGATTTCAAGGAAAATGGATATATAAATATTTTTAATCCTCTTTCATAAGTTTTCATGTAAACGAGTTTTCAAAAAATTTCTTTCTTTTTTATAAAATTTCAAAATATTTTCAAAGAACTAGTTTTAAAAAAAATTACATGATTATTTTATATGTTATTAAGGAAATAGTTTTCAAAACATTTTCATGATCCCTTTATAATTTTTCAAATAAAATGGTATCCAAATGTTTTCAAATATTTCCTTAAATGATTTTATGTTTATTTTTAAGAAAATGGTTTTAAAAATGTTTTATGTTTGAATGAACCATTTCAAAAAATATATGATATTTTCCCAAAGATATTTTTTTAAAAATTATTTATAAATTATTTTCCATATAAGATAACATTATTTTGTTGTTACAAATTCTCATCAAGGAAATGATTCAAATGATCTATTCATTTTTTTTAATGGTTTGTGTTTTTTTGGAATGATGTTCAAACAACCCATTCATATTCCTTGGCTCTCATGCTTGTGAAACATATTTCTTTTAAAATGATATTATTTTATTAATTGATTAGGAAGAATATTTTTCCATTGTTTGTGTTTAAATTTCATATTTATGACACCCATTTAAATTCATAGTATTATGATATGATGCTTATGTAACCAATATTTTCAAATGGTTCATGATATGAGTAATGTTTTATTATCATTTCATATATGTATAAGTGATTTTATTATGATATGAGTGGGACCTATATCTCTATCCAATGAATTGTATAAATATTTAAATATCATCTGATAATGAAGTCAATCATGTCGAAGGGCTTGATCGACACTGAGAAGATGTGGAAACCAAATCCCTTGTAAGGAAAGGACTATGATTCGAGATTGTGGGGTTTCCCGTCCAGTTGTCATAGATCTCATGATTTTCCATAACACATTCGTGTTTTCTATATCGACATATAAGAAATGATATAAAATGTATATTTATTCTATTATTTAGTGTCTTATTAAAATGATATTTTTTTCGTGGCTTAATTTATTTATTTCATTATGATTCGTGACTTATGAACTGCCAATATTTATTCTGAAATTAAAATTTCTAATCTTATGATGTTAGGGGTATGATCTTCTAATTTTATGGAAACATTTTCATAACAATATAATTATATTTATACTCACATATCTACCTTTTTTACCATTAATAGGCATCAGATATCGCCCCTTATATGTTTCTTTACCTAGTTTATAATGATATCTCTTGGGTACGATCTGTCTAAGAAGGTTTTCAGTACTGAAGAACCTATTGAGAGATAATGTATTCTTTTTATGTACCAGGGTTTATGATTCCATGTTTCCTAATGCACTTAACTAATACAGTATTTGGGTGATTGTTTTTTTTAATGTTTTATGTATTCCTAAAAATTGAAGTATTGCCTATGTTCATTTAATATTGGGTAATTATCGTTAGGATAAGAGTGATGATTTAGACAACAATTGGAAAATTGGATAATAAAACATCAGTGATATCCCTAGGAATATTTTAAATTGTATTTTAAGTGATGTCTCTAAGGACATGTACATGGGTGAGTTAACATTTATGAAAATTTCTTAAAATTTTGGTAAATTATAGTGTGATTGGTTTCCTAGAAATAAATTTTTTTCTAGATACTACATGTGGATGTGGCTCTGGAAAAAAGTTATTTGTTTTTAATAACTCCGAAGTGGTGTATTGATCCTAACTCTGTGTAACCAAGTATATGACAATGGGCCTTTCATCACCCCTAGTTAGAAACTCATGAGTGATATTTTTTTGGAATTAAAAAATGCTTCATGAACCACCGTGAAGAAATTAAATGGTAGTTAACTATAAATAACATATAATAAACATACATTGTCATATATTCTTGAAGGTTTCATGATTTAGATATACTATAAGTAATTTCTCATGATTATGTGGGTTTCTTATATGATATGTGTTTCGTGCCCTATGGTTTATACATTTAGTCATTTTAGATTAATAAAAGGAACATTATCCACATTGAATGTTTCTTATATTGAATGTATTTTTATTATGATATTCTATTTTCAATGTGGAAATATCGTAAGGAGAAAAAGGAAGGTGGATTCAGTATTGGTTATAATTATGGTGATAATGAGACCACAAATGATATATAAAAGTTTTGTGATGTTCTTCCAGTATTCTCTAAATTAAACATAAGAAGCATTATTTGATTAAGGTTAAGTAACCTTAATACACGATTCATATTTAATATTCTAGGAAGTAGGTACTAAGGAATAAGTTGATGAATCTTGAGTGTTTTATTAAGAATAATGTTATATTAATGAATTATTTATGAGTTCTAATTCAAATATTATATTACGGGAATCATGAAATATATAAGTATTTTAAATATATTTTTTCATTAATTATTTAAAATCATATGTCAAATGGTGAAGATTAAATATAAATTTTATATATTTATTAATGTAATGTGACCCTTATTGTGATCAAAATATTAAGAAAATTGTGTTTTTCGTGGATAAAGTGATGATTGACATGGACAAATAAAAAATATAGTACTGATATCCCTTGATAAAATTATTGATTTTTTGAAAAAGTGGATAATGTCATCATGGATAATGTTTAAAACATATTTGATTCAATTAATAAATCTAGTATTCTTTTGAACAAGGAAGCGTTCATTGTCATTCAAAAGGATCTATAGTAATTTAGGTTATTACAATATTTCAATAGGATCCATGAGTGGGTATTTACAAGTTTGTAATATAAAAAATAATAGTCAATATGGGATATATATGGGATCATTGTTAAGTGGATTTAGTTACAATATTTATAATGTTTTGGATTTTTCTTTATTAGAAGGGTTTTAATGTTAAACATTTTTGGAAATTTTATGTAAATTTTCAAATAAAGTTTGGGAAACTAAATTATTAACTAGCCCTAAATTTTTTTTTTCATAATGGATAATCCACTCAAGAAATTTTGTGTATATGATTAATAGATAAAGTTGGGTTGACATATCATGGATCTCATGATCTTGTAGTTCTTCAGTTATGAAAAACTCACCTTCCTTTTTAGAGAAATATGTGAAGTGGAAATTGGTTAAGACATGGCCAAAGGGTGAGATTTTACTTATGAAATGTAACCAAATTATGTGAGTTTTAAATATCATGAAAATTAGTCAACCACTCTGAGATGATATTGAAACCAAAAAGGTTATCCTAGTAACATATTTTCTAATGACTCAAATGGTCCATTAGATCACTGTAGAATTAAATATTTTTTATTTTTAACTCTATCCTAGTCAAGTTATCTATCACTCTCCTCCATAATATGATATTAATATTCCTATTCTATAGTCATGTTTTCAAATTACACCTATTTCTCTTATGTGGTAATCCAGTTATGTGTTAGTTTGGGCAACTGTTATGGTTCCAACATTCTTTTTTAAAGGGTGTTTTAGTGTTAATTTTTATGAGGTGGGATTTCATTAAAGGAATATAAAATTATTAAACTATTGATAACCTAAACAAAATTTAATGGTAAAATTCATTTTTATGGGAGTAGAATGTGACACCTTGATATTTTTTGGATTATTCTTTTTTTTAATTAATTTATACTTTTTATATTTTTCTTTTTACACAACACCTGGAATATATTATTTTATATAAAAGAAATATTTTTGTCTTGTGTTATACAAATAAAACTAGTTATTCATGTACTATATGAAAAATACATATTAGCTGGATCTACACATGATTCCTATATTTAGATTCATTGCATTAAATAATGAGTTTCCTTAATGTCTTGTGTAACACGAAAGACCGATTTTTACTGAATAATGTTATGTTATTTAATATAACCTATAAATTAAATTACTTGTTTTGAATAGGTATGATTATGTATTGAAAATATATGGTTTAAAAAACTATAAAACTAATTTGTTAGTTACAAATGAATTAACAAGGTATATATGAACCAATTAAATATAAATGAAATGTTTTTATTCTCACAAAGATATTAAATCTTAATAAATTAAATGAATTCCAATTAGGCTCTTATATTAATCTAGATTATATATTATATATCCATTTATATATTCTTGATATTCATCCAATACAACTGATAAACATAATATTGGTGCAATCCCAAAATTTTGAATAAAATACAATATTTTTATTCAATCATTTTTACCGTCATTTAATGGATAACCTATTTTTAAAATTTATTTGGAACTATAATGGATAATATTTTTCGAAATAAAATTCTTATTTTACAAATAAATATAAAAATTTGGTTAGTGTTAATTTTTAGTATTTTCAATAAGGTTTAATATTTTAATGAATATTAAAAAATGAATTTTAATTCAAAACTACCCTTCCGTCTAATTTATTTAAAAGGTTAAATAATATTTTAAATTAGATTAAAATATTATTAAAATAATATTTTTTTCATTTGATCTATTTTTTCATTATAATAAATTTAAAATATGAAATTATGGATAGATACTCAACAAATGATTGAATTTTTTTTACATTAAAAACTCATATTGTCATCCCTCCAGTGGGATTGAATTTTAATTAATTTATTCCACATATGAGATATAAATTTGGATAAAGAGGATTCAATATTTTGATTAATCATAATTTATAATGTATAATAAGGTCAAAATAGATTTTAACTAACATGATTAATGAACATAATTAAAATTAATAACAATGATTAAGGTAAAATTAAACTTAAGAATGTAATAAACCTTAAAATTAAAGGGCCTAAATGACTTATACCCTTATAAAACACCAATTTTAGAGAAATATTTCATCCTTAAACCATCCAGTATTGTGTTTTTTTGTTTTATTATAGGTTTTAGGTAAAAATGTGGGAACACCTAACTTGATTTCAAAAATTCCAAGCATCTCTTTTCCCATCCCAATAAAAGGCCACCACCTCTCATGCTTCATCACACATATCAAACCAATTAGGTTCCGCAAATATATTCCCAATGAACTTGAAAAAAATCCTAACACACTTATGTAGGCATCCACTTGGGATGAAATAAATCCAAATAATCTTTTTATATAAACCAAAAGGACGTACCTGAATAAAATGTATCATTAGTCCTCAAGTAATTTTTTGTTAATTCCATTATACACCATTTAAAGTCATATTATTAAATTATTTTATAAAAAAATAGTATAATAAATGTAATATTATGTTGTTATTATAATTTTTAAACCTAATCATGAACAAAAATCAATTTATTTTTATTTGTACGATGGATTACCACCTCACAAAATGAAAATTGATCATTTTTATTTTATTATATATCATGGTGTAAATTATGATATAAAATATGTGTAAATATGATATATATTTAATTTATTATATGTGAAATATTATTTATTTATTTTACAACACACATATTTATAATTTTAATTTGGTGTGTCTATGATAATTTTTTCAAAGGAACTGTGGAATACCACACCCTCAATGTGATGTGATATGATGACACACTACATAGAATGTATTAAGTATAATTTTAGGAAAATTATATGATATAAATGAAATAATAATAACAATTTATTTATATTATATACATATATAAAAATATTTCATTTTATTTCATTCAATGCGACAATGAAAAAATATAGTTCATGCTTATGTACGACCCACCATCTCCATTAATGGTGTATTCTATTTCATAATTATATATTATATATATTATTATTATATTAATGATGTGACTATAAATGAACCATATATCATTTTTTAAAATATATAAATCATGATATAAGTATAATTAGAGAATATAAAACAAATTAAGACACATACAAATTACAATGCGAATATTACTGACAATGTAACCTTAACCCGAAATTGATAACTATAGGGTAATATAAAGTCGTAATAAAATACTATATGATATTTAATATAATAATATGGTTATATTATATATATATATAATATGCATATAATTATTATATTTATGTTTTAAGGACTATGATTATATTCAAGACACAAGGTAAAAGAACTTCATCTAATAATCTATTACAATGAGATACATGATTTATTCACCAACCATTCCATTTTTATGGCATGAATACATTACATGGATGTATTATATGATTATTTTCATTTATGTTATGGGTATTTAGATATCCTTTTTTTATATTTATTTCCCGGACATTATGTTTCATAATTTACAAAAATCATTAAAATAATTTTGTCAAAATTTTACTTCTCTGAGACATATTCCTTTTTATGAAATTATATTATTCCATTATGTGTATAAAAATACATTTTAAAGTTATATCCTGATTATCATTATTTTGATGATATTTTTTAATCATTTAATTTCATTTTCATAAATGGAGATTAAGGTTCTATGATACCATGTAGTAAGATTTTATTGAAACAATCTCATCATTTTTCGAGATTATTTAGGATTATACTTCGTTTGATGATAGATTATGATTAGTCTCTCCTGAAAAATCATTTATTTTATTATATTTTAGTGATCAATGAAATAATACTATATTGTTACTATTTTCCACCCATTTTAAAAAAAAATATTTAATTTTTTTTTAATAAATCCCAATATCAGCCTCTATTCGTTCAGAAAAATGTGTTCCTTCAAAACCATGATTTTAAAATGATTTCAAAAAATACTCATAAATTATACTATGTTCTTTGAAAGTAATTTTTACCAAGGATTTACCATAAAAAATTTTTTCTAAAAATTAATCATCATGATATTTTTTTGAGGCACATTTCAAAACTTTTTACAGTTAAAAAATAACGTTTTGAATGTATAGATTTACCATTGGTTATGAACGTAATTCAATTGAACCTTCATTTAAAATATTAAAAAGTTATTTTTTTTAAAACATTTCCCTAATATTAAAGAAATTCATTTATTTAATTCCTTTTTTAGGAAAAATATTTTTAAAATTTTTTCATGTTTATAATTTTCAAGTAAAATGGTTTAAAAGGTTTTTATGCTTCTATCATAATTTTTAGAGGATAATTATTTTCAAAACATTTTCAAGTTTATTTCATTAGTTTTCAAGGAAACATGGTTTCAGACAGTTATAATGAATCATTCATTATATTTAATGTAAAATTTTTTCTATTTTATTTTAGGATTCATACATAAGATTTCAAGGAAATTGGTTTTCAAAACATTTTCACTCTTCCGTTATAATTTTTCAAGTAAAACCATTTAAAAAAATTCAGGGTTTATTTATAAAATATCAAATTATTTTCAATGAAAAGGTTTTCAAGAAATTTTCAATATTATTTCATTTATTTTCAAATAAAATGGTTTAAAAAACATTTTATGGATCTTTTTTTATGTTTTCAAAGAAAAAGGATTCCGAATGGGATAAAAATAATTATTTATAAGATTTAATGTTTATTTTTATAAAAAAATTCTCAAAGAGTTATATGTTTTAAATAACTCTTTTCAATGATTGAATAATATTTTCCTCAATAATCTTTTCAATGTATATTTCAAAATTATTTTCCATCTATGATGAAATAAGTTGGTGTTACAAATGCCCTTCTGGGAAATAATTCAATGGTTTCATTCATATTGTTTTTCTAAATGGTATATATTTTTTCATCATGATGTTTATACAACATTCTCATCTTCCAAGGGTTTTATAGTTCTATAACCCACTTCTTTTATTGGTTTAAGCTTTGATGAAATCATTATATAACATGTCTTATTTTCATATGTTAAGTTATAATTACATGTTTCTGGAACCCATTTCATTTCTTGGGACAATTATAGGTTATTTATAAAACCATGCTATTTTTTGGGTCATTATATGATGAATGATTTAGCTTTTGGAATATCTATGAATGATTTAATTTTGATATAGGAGAGACCTATATCCTCCGTCAATGAGTTGGGTAAAGGTTTATACCTTATTATTTATATATTTTAATCATGTTTATGTGTTTGATTCACTATGGTTAGATGAGTAATCATGATCACTTACATGGTAAGTGTTGTGAATAGGGATGATGGTGTTTCCCACCAAGTAGGTGTAGTCACCGTGAAATAGAAAATTATATTTCTCGATCCCTTATTGGAATATTGGGAAGCCTGATCTAGTAAAAACGAAATAAATACAACTGGGGATATTGGAGTGACCTCCCTAGTTGGTACGGTTCAAATGATTTTCCTTAATATGTTATAAAAGTTATTATTGACTTATAAAGAATGATATAATGTGTTTATGAAGGCCATGATTTAATGTATTCTTTCTAAGATATTATTTCATGGATTAAGTTATTTATTTCATTATCATTCATGTATATTGAACAGCCAATAATTAGGTTATAATTCATATATATTATCTTATGATATACAATGTATAATCAGTTAATGGCATGTTCATATTATCATAATCCTATGTTCAGGTTCATGCTTCTAATTTCCCATTTTGTACCCTTATGAATCATTTGATGTCACCAATTTTTGTGGTTCCTTCCATTGGTTATGAAGACATGTATTATGTATGATGTGTATATGAAGGGTGCCAATCATAATGAACCTAGTGGGAGATAATATATCTCTCTTATATACCAGGATTTATGTATAGGTTATCTACCTTAAACATTACTTATTCATAAGATAAGAAAAAAATTTAAGATAATTCACTTCGTGGATATTTTCAGGTTTAAAGTATTATATAATTATTTCATAACCAATACATATAAACATAAATATCTAAAGTAGACACTTATACTCAATATTTTTTTTCTTATAAAAAACCCTTGGAAAATAAACATGGAATCATTTCTTGTTTTAATAGCATTACATTTCCATGATCCCATCCTTGAATATATTATTCATTATTTCCAATGAAAAACATTTTGAAAACATTGGATGAGTATAAATATATCAGTATGGGATACAAAAAGAATGAAAACTGTTAGTCTTGCAAAAACATGTATACAATGAATACTTTATTAAAAAGTTATACATTTCCCAGTAAGGATGGATAAAAAAAACTTCACTTAATATATGTTCTTTCATTGCCGTTTTGGATACCAATCTATTACCATAAATCCTATAGAAAGCAACATATAACATATAAAGGCAATTTGGGACATTAACATATTTAAGTGGAATAACCATAAATTCATCTTCTATACATTTTACTAAATTAAATATTCATACGACCATCATCAATCCCAATGCATTAGAGGTTTCAACGTAACCACTTGTTATTGGTTTATCATATAACCAAATGACATTGGATTATCACATAACCACCCAACTTTGGTTTATCACTTATCCTCTCATCAAATTTCCAAGTACAATTGTATATTCATCAACCATAAAATATAGAAATTATCTATATTTAAATCATAAAAATTAATTTTTTATCACAAGAAATCATTTCAAAATATTGAAATATTTAATCTATCGAAAAAAACCATTTAAAATAATTAATAAAAAATAAATTTTATTCAAAGTGTCATATACCATATTGAAAAATTTGAAATAAAATTATTTATTTAAAAATTCATGTCCATATAAATAAATTCTAAACATCCATTTTGACAACCTGGTAATAAAATTTAAGGTTTTATAAAATTAAATATTTAATAAATTTAAAATGAATAATTAATTAACGTGTTCCTCACCACATGAGAAACCCATTAATAACATTTATTAAGGAACAATATTAAAAAAACCTCAAATAAAATGAGAATTTACTAATCCATGATATAATGTTTCAAAAGGGTTTAAATACATTTTATAGGATAATAATGGGGTATAACATCATGATATGTGTCAATGAATGGAGAATGAGACGAAATCCCTTATAAAGATCCTATATTTAGATTAACGAAAAATAACTGACATTATTATGTGTGAAAATTTTAAATATACATAATATAATTATATATTTAGTGTAATTAAATTCATAGTTCATGAAAAAATATTATTTAAAAAACCAATAACATGGATATTTAACTCAATTAAAGGAGATTGGGTTAATATTTCTCCTATAACGTTGGAATAAATGTTGTAGGAATTTATTAATGGGGTGATTATGTATATAAATTATATATCCACCCAAAGGGAATTGTAAATTAAAACATAAATAAATAAATATCAATTCCACACATAATATAGTAATAAAATAATTTTAAGAGTATGTGTAAAACCCAATGAGGGGAAATTGAGTTTAGAACATATCATAAAAAAATCTTTTTATCTGTTAAATATATTGATTATGTTATTGAATATAAATGAAAATATATAAATTATAAATACATTATTGGATATTGAATTTTATTTCTCAAATAATCATACCACAACATAATGTACAATTAGACGAAAAACCTAAAGAATTAATTTTTTTAAGAAGTTCCCTTACTATGAATTTGACTAGTCCCGTTTGTTCTTTAATTTAATGAATAATAAATTATGGTTAATTTATAATTTATTTATAACATATTTAAATATATTTTAATAAATTTATATCTTTTATTAAAATTTTATAGAAATTAGTTAGTTATTTGAGTTCATATCATACATTTTTTCAATGTTCGGTTCATGAGTTTAAAATGAACTTGTTTTGTGGTAAATTGTCCATGTACTCAACATTCCATCATATCCAGAATAATTTTCATGATTTAAATGTGAAATATATACATTATATATATATATTTTTATTTATAATTGTACATAAGATTAGGATATATGAAATATAATGCACTGTTCATAGAGAAGGTAGGTCGTACATACAAATGAACACTACTTTTAATTCATTGACATATTAAAGGAATTAAAAATGAATGATTCATATGTACGTTAACATTCCAGTATAATATATAATTTATATATGTTACATAATTTTTTTAACTCCATCGTTTATATGTTCCATGTGTGGAATTAATTATTTATATCACTTTGAGGGGGTGGTAGTCTGTAATTCCTCGAATGAAATTATCATAATTACACAGTATAGAATATATAAAGGTATGTTTTAAATAAAAATTATAGAAGAATAGAGACAATATGAATACAATAAATATCATATATAAATATATTTCCATGAAAATGGCCCCCATGATAGGTGGTAGGATAAAATTGAACGATCATTGTTTTGTGTGGCAGTAGCTTTCCCCACACAAAAAATATAAATTCATATCAATTAGATGGAGGTGTGTTTGAGTGGGTATTGAATTAATATCATAAAAAATTACTAATATATTTAAGATATAGGTGTTGTGATGTAACCATATAATGTGAATATAATAAGGATTGGAGAAGGAAAATAATGTAAAGAATATGAGAGAAGGTGTTCCCTCTTAATTAAGTAACACCACATTATTTGAGCCAAAAAGAATTTCCGAATTTCCTTATGCACATGTTAAGGAATCTATGAGGATTTTAGTGATATTGGGAGATCATTTGAGCTGAATTTTTATGATCAACGGATTTTGAGAAGTCTGGGTAAGTGGTTAAATGTGGTTTCTATTTATCAAAGGAATGATGGGCACTTCAAAAAAATCCTTAACTATTATTTTATTTAAAAAAAATTGTGTTACAAATAGTAAAAAACACATTTATTACTAATATTAAATGATTTTGGGTAGTATCCAGTTCATAAAATTAAAATTAGACAAGTTTAGGACATAAAATTAACCTTATATTTTATCTTAAACACTTTATTAAAAACATAAACTCTCACTTTGTCTTCTTGTATTTTCATAATATATGATTACTATAGTATCTATAAAGTTTCAACAGAACATAAAGTAGACCATTAATGGCATATTTAACATTATATAGGTTAGTGGGATTCATATTATATTTTCAGGACTATTATACCATTTAATAAAACGTTATTTGTTTTTAAAAATTATTTACGTCTATTTTGGTACAATTTATTAATTGACCTTTATTAAAGTCATTACAACTTTATACCATTGAACAAAAAGAATTAAATCATATATAATACATCATTATAATCCATAAAACTTATAGAGGACAAAAAAATGTTGAAATTAAATTAAATTTAATATTTATAATATCATTTATTTAAATATTGTATTAGTAAGGTGATCATAGCATTATCATTATGTCATACATAAATTGTTTTATTTAATGTCTAATAATTAAAAATAAACTACCAAGTTGTAGGAAGTGTTTTTCTTTCTAATTAATCATAATAGTAGAATTTTAATTTTATATAAACCATATTCAAGTTGTTTTAGTTATGATATACATGATTATGTTATATTTCCCATTTAATTAAATTATATTTTATAAAAGATCACTATCACACCCATGTGAATCCATGGGGTCCTAAAATCAACCCATGTTTAACCATGGTCAGCCATATGTCATCAAGTAGGATTAAATCACATGTTAGAATAGTTCTATATTATTATAATATTCATTTTACCATTATTTAGCTGATTTACCCTTTAACCATGGTAAATATAAATAATTACATAATTACAATACATAATGTACAAAAATAAAACATTTCCAAGAATATATGATTCCAAATATGGAATCCATTTTATCCAAATTTTAAACATATAATTTTCAGAAATTAATTTAAAAGTAATTCCTGTCATCAAGATATAAAGCTGGTATTTATGATGTAAAAACTATCATAATATTGACATGTCAATGTCCAATTTTAATGTGAAATTATTTCCAATAAATTTTTTTTGATTAAATTTTAAAAAATTAATATAATTACACTTTAAACCCAAATAAAATTATAATCTATCTATATAAATATATTATATTAAAATGTATTTTTGATTTAAAATGAATTGTTTTTCAATATTCATTAAAAAATCATTATGAAAAAATTATCAAAAAATTATCCAAAGTAAAAATTTCATGTCCCGAATCCATAGAGGAACTTTATTTTGTAAAATAAAACATATAAATGTTTCAAAAATAGTTTTATAAATAAATTTCCATCAAAATATGGTAAAATAACCTTTTAATTATATTAGATTATTTTATGCTTAAATTTAGATTCATTCTAATTTCAAGCCTCTAGAATTTATTAGATAAATGTAAAAAAACTTAAAAATATGAAAAATAATAATATATTTAATTATATTCATTCCCTCCAAAACAACTACTAGTAAATAACTACTAATTATAATAATAATGTTATCATTGAATTATTTATTAATATAAATCAACATTGTGGTCAATATCACATATTAGAGAAACCAATTATTTTGTTCAGGTATGCTATCAGACAAAGTGTCCTCTTTAACATTAAATTAATATCTTATTTATTAATATTAATATATATGAAATTGCATTATTCTATAAATACATGGGATGTCACATCAGGTTTTCATGTTTCTAATGGCAGTAATAAAATATGGTATTCGGGATTCTATTTTTATAATGTTTTATCATATTATGAAAATGTTATCTAATGTGTATGTATGTTAAGGGCTGGGACATTTTATTATCACTTAATTAAACATTATTTCAATAATATAACACCATTTTTTATAACCTTAAATAGATTTAATCCACATTTATAACCTTAGGGATATGCTAAGGATAATTCACATTTTTTTTAAAAGCCATTTTTAAGGATTTATAATTAAATACTTTCTCAAAGAAAACATTTTTATGATTATGGGTAATATGCATTAAATTTTCAATTTACTTTAGGTATTTTACATGTTTGGAATTATGCATTGCGATTCATAAACTAACATAGTGTATGTCATTGTTTAGAAATTGTACCCTATAGAAGTAATGAGATGTCCATTCATACACATGATTCAAAGAGTAAGAAGGATCATATATTTTAGGGTCTTCAATCGATATTTAGAAGGGAAATATTTTCCAATGTATTATCATCATATAAGTAAATAGTATCACGTGTTAATAAGGTATGTAAAAAATTCAGTGAATCCTATGGCTTTTATGGGATACTAGATAAGAAAATGATTTTATAGAGAAATATGGATAAAGAGAATAAGGGAAGAAGTATTTTCCAATATTTGATAACTATGGAATGAATCACCTTGTTAAATGCTTAAATTTAATGAGTGTTTGTTATAAGTGTGGAGAGAAAGCACACCGATTATGTTATTGAAAAGGTAAGAAAAAGGTTTCAAATGTACAATGCTCCATCTATAAGGATTTGAGAATATTTTCAAATCAATTCCCAAATCATTAGAGTATTCCCCAAATTATACTATTGGATAATAATCAAGTTATGATACTACCACAGATGAAGATGAATGACTAGTTTTCTTATGATGTTATTAAAGAGTTATTTGATTAGACTGTTGTATTAGCAATATAAAAGTTATATGAATTATGGAAATAAATAAGGGTTGTACTAAAAGACTATTTCATTGAGGATTTATGATTATATAGTTCTAAAAAAAGTGTCTCCTTATTATTTTAAACATTTCGGAAAATTCCTGGATTGAGGAAAGATAAACCTTAATATGGTTTTGATTTTTAGGTAGTGATTTTGGAATAAGATATGATGGATTTAGATAAATTAATTCTATATTCTTGACTACTATGAAACTGATTAATTCTATTTTTATTCCATTATTGATTGAGTTTACAAAATTTTTGGATATAAAGATTATATCTAGTATTTTCTAAGAAATAAGGGAGCATGAATGTAATAAAAACGTTGTTATGGTAATTCTGGGTGTTACCATGTATTAAAATAATACATGATTATGGTATTCACATTTAATTATATGAATAAAAGGATCTTCATTGTGTTAACCATCCTTATAAAGTTTGGGCTGTGTGTTTGGATAGAAGGATTTTAGATAAGTCTAATGGTTTTAATAGATTAATTTTGACATTGGAAACTGTTGTTAAGGATAAATAATTTCTTAAGAGTGTTTTTGGATGGTTATAAAAAGGAAATCCCAGAGGTCGGGTGAAAACGCGTCATTTCCAGAAAGGCTGCGAGACTTGTACCTGCAACCGAAGGGAGACAAGGGTGCATCACCTACCACTGGCCTATGTGATTTCCTGATTTGTATATTATAGTTTTTTTTATAAATATTCTAACAAATGAATTATAAATTCATTATTTTCGGAACCCAATACTAATAGGAAAAATAGAATAATTTTGAATTCTCTTTTCATTTAGCATAAAAGATGAGTTTTTGGTAAGAATTGGTTGAAGGATGAAACTATACTTATCAAGTATATTTTTTACTTTTATCAAATGAATAAATTAATTTTTAAACATTAGGTAAGGAATCTTAAAACAAAACATTTTTTATCAAAATAGATTATGTTATGTTGAACAGATGATATTTTAAATCATCATAGAATAATGGCTTTGAGGTCCTCACTTTTATACTTGTTTGTGATTGATGACCAAAATCAGTACATATAAATATTTCTGTTCTTCCTCAAATTATGTGTCTTTAATTTCAACCAATGTTCTCTTAATCAAGATCATAATTTGGTGGTGACTTTCTCATTTCCCTTTCCTTATTTTTATAACTAAATTTTATTAACACATTTTCTGATGTGGGTTTTCCACAAAGATATTTTTCTATTTTAACATTTTATTTTGAAAGAAAATTTTCAAATTGCGAGGACACAATTTACTGAAGGAGGGTAGAATGCTACACCCAAATATTTCATAGTACACTATCTCCTCGATTTAATTCAATAAACTATAATATACACAACACCAAGTTCGAGCGCACCATGACTTAACATACTAGCCATTAATAAAGCGGTTACAAATAATATTATCTGAATTTTTAATTTTATAAACTTCATAAAATTTCAATATACAAATAATGTTTCTATAAGACATAATTTTAGAAAAAAATAATTTCATTCTGATAAAATATGTATTTTTCAAAAAATGAAATATTAATGATTTTTAATGGATAAGAAATTTTAATGCCAATATTTGACAATTTTATATATATTCAATTTAAGGTTATTAAAATCTTCATTAGAGGTGGGATATAAAAAATATTTCTGATAAATGTTTTGCACTTTTCTGATAACATTCATATTTTGATGAATAATTAAAAATACTAAATTTTAATTGAAAAAAACTATTTTAAATAAAATAATTAATAATGTTAAATTTTGAAATTTATTGGTTTGTAAATATAATTATATTATATTTATTTAATTTAATACAATTTAGGTAATTATAAGTACTTTCATATTAAAATTTGACATAAACACATGTCAATCATTGGATTGTTTTTTCTTTTTTTAAAACCTGCCTTTTGGTTTAACAATAGGAATAAAATTTAAATTAATTAATGAAACATATATGTTTTAAATTTGTTAAGATATAAATTATTTTTGAATTCGGAAAATCAAAGTTTGTTTAGGGTGAATTTTTGGTCTTTTTCTGAAAAGTTTAAATTTTCAATGAATATAGAAAAACGATGCATTATTGTTTAAAAGAGACATTTTATTTAAATAATTATTTATTTTATTTAAATTTATTTTAAGTCTAAATATATATATATATATCCTATATATGTTTAATGTATGTTATTGGAGTCATTTTAAAAAAATATTAGATAAATAAAATTTTATTGTTCTTTTTACCATCTTTTACCCTCGTTCTTGGCACATTTTCAAATTGGCATAAAACATAATCTTACCGCTTCCAGGAATTAAATTAAAAAAACACCAGAGACAATGTTGAATTCAGTAACTAAAATTTAGTTCAATAGGAATAAAATAATTTTGGATGAATTGAAACTTTTGACATTTATTTACCCGGTTAAAAATAAATTATGCAATTAAAGGTAAAAATGATATTATAGTTACCATAACACATGTAATAATTCTATTGGATAAGTGTATTTAGTCATAAAATAATTAAGAATAAAAAATGAACATTTTTATCCACTTTTATTATATTTGGGCATTTATTATTACTTAATTTAATGAAGTGTTAAAAGTGTAAAATTCCACGTTAAAGAAAAAAACCATTTTTAATAAAGGGTTATAAATAATATAAATTAGGATATAAATATTTATTAGAAATATGAAAATATATTCTACATATTTTTATTTTATTTCTAAATATTAATAATTTTATAATTAAATTTATTTATGACACAATGATGATGGAGTGATTAACATATTAATAAATGAATCAGATAAATGATAATATAAATATTGAAATAAATATAATATAAACGTTTTGATGCATTAAACAAATTTTATTGTCTAATAAAACATATTTTGGTTTATTTAATACATTGTTTAGAAGTCATAATGATTTTATGACTTAAAAAATCAAATACGAAATTGTGTCAAAATTGATATAAAGGCATTTAAAAAAATACTATATTATTAATTGATATGATATTTCTAAATAACTATGTTTCAGCCAAAGGACCTATATGATGATAGATATTTTGTTAACGAACCACTTGGGGTTCTCTTGGAATTTTATTGTATGTTTATTAACCATATAATATAAAAATACAAGGAGACTCGGTAAATGGTAAACTATTTAACTATGAGTAAAATATAAAAGATAAGGTTAATATGGAAACCTAAACTTCTCTAAAACCTATTGGCTGAGAGTATTTCAACTCATAACCACATATTTCTTGCATTAAATTCATTTGGATCCATTAGAATCCAAATATGATTGTATAATAAAATAGTTTTTCACATTTTTCATAAGGTGGCCCTTACCCCTTTTATAAAATATCACTTCCCCTTCTCTCAAATTCACATATCCAATGCCATTAGGCTTAGACAACCTCGACAAAAATATCCTCCCAATTATCCTCCTTTCAACCTAGTGTCCTTCCCCGGATCATAAATCCAACTTATGGATCCATTTTCCTCAAATAAAAAGGAAACTCACAAAGAAGAGGTAATAATTCCATCACCTCTTTCTATGTTATCGTCTTCTTCCACTTTCTATTTCATTTTTATTTAAATTAAAAAATAATAACTACAGTACCTTCTATATATTTGGGTGTTATTATAAATATTTTAAATTCATATTATTTATTATATCCATCCTATTAATGATAACGTCACCATGTGTGCGTATGTACGACTTATCGTCTCCACGTCGTGGTGTATTTTGATATTCAACACTATGTTATTTGGATAGATATAATGATGAGTAATATTTATATAAATAATTAAAATAACATCATAATGTCTCTGTAAAATCAATATACCATTAAATTCCACAACATTTATCATTAAGGAAATGACATCGTCGCTTGTGTGTGCGTACGACTTACCATCTTCACGACACAATGAGATTAATTTCCATATTCACCATTCAACGATGATTATAAAAATATATATTCTTAACTAGTATGTAATAAATTACATAATAATGATAATTAATAAATATATAAATGTATATTTGTATTTATTTACATATATATAATTCACTTAGTATCGTTAAATATAATATGCAAATAGAAAAAAACGAATATGTGTACATACGAACTACCGTCTACATAAATGGTGTTAAACATTTCATATATCTATCAATTATACATTTTTATTTTCTGGATATATATGATAAATATATCAGGTTTTATATTCTTGAAGTATTTAAATCATTATCTAAATGATATGATCAAAATTAACAAGTTAAAACTCAAACGATAAAAAAGCTATTATTACTTGAAATGTTAATTTAATATGAAAATAATTATTAAATTGCTTGTATAAAGTGAATAAATGAATCATATATGACATAATAAATATGAATATGGTTATGTTATTATTTAATAACATACAATGGTCATTATACAAAAGGTTAAACACACCCTAGACAAATGGAAACTGCAAGGTAATGGTTATTTCCTCAATCACATTATTATCTAAGATTGTTTATATATAAGTATTTAATGTGAAATATTTATCATCTATGTCCATGTTTCATTAAAATGTTTTTAATGAAATATTTTACGGATTTATGGAAAGGACTATTTAACTAGATCATCATTTTTAATGTTTTAATGATTTATCTTTCAAAATATTTTTAATTAATATCCCTTATTTCATAATGGTTGTAAGGATTTATTTATATGAACATGATATTTTTAAAATGATAAATATTCTCAAAATATTTAATTTGGTGTGGGACAGTTTGATTCAAAAATCTATTTTAAACGAATTCCTTTATAAATGTGTGACATTAAAATTATTTCACATAATGGGAAATTTCTCTCAAAAATTTTTACTGATCATTTTCAACAATGTCGAAATTCTTTTCTAGTTATTATTATTGATTAATGTTGATTTATTATAATAGAGTCATTTATATTGTATAGAATGAGTTATGATATGTGTGACTATGGATGCACAATTTCTACACCCTTTATTGTTTATGGATGAAGTATTGAAATTTTGTATGCTAGTTTTAATATTATTGTTTATGTTATGTTTCATCATTTTCATATGACAGATGCAATAGACTTAGTGTGTGATGGGTGGGGCCTGCTATATCCCTTGATGCATTGGTTGGTCTAATGAGGCAAACACGTGTCTTGGAACAAGGCTTTTAAAAAATTTTATAGTCTTGGCACGAATCCTTGACTATGTTGTAATGATGTCCGACATTAGGCATTACCTCATTATGAAATTAATTATTATATGTGATTATTCGACTAGTAGAATAATCATGTTCATGATTATATAGTAATGTTGTATTTATTTTCTCCATATTATGTTCATTTTTATGTTTAAAAAGATATCGTTTTTATTACACAACTTTCCATAAATGTTTGTAGCTTTTGATAAATTATTTACCCTTAGAGAGAATTTGAGATCACCCCTTTATTATGTTTCATTTTCCCATGATTCCAAAAGGTGTTTTGTATTTGGTATATAGGGTTAATCTAGGGGAATAATGGCATTCTAAACATATTTTTTTGGTGTTTTATGATTGATATATTTTTAAATATTAATAATAATGTATTTATATAAATAAATAATATTGATATAAATATGATTAATTTTTAATAAATTATACATGTCTTGAAAATAAAAATTTTTAAAAAATGTTTTTTACATTATTACGAACAAATAATATAATTAATATTTGAATAATTTATATTATTTATTTTACAAAATAAACTCCATTTTTTAAGTAAATTTTAAAATTTCCTTGTAGTAATTTTTTTAAAATTTTTAAATTGAATATTATTTCATTGAGTAGTGAAAAATAATGGTTTAGAATAAATTTCATATTACATTTTCCTAAAAAATTATTTTATACATTTGAATTTTTTATACTTAATGTCCATGTTTTTCATCGTATATACAGGTTTAATTTAAAATTAATCTATTAGTACTCTATTAGTATAATGTTAAAAAATATATAACATATTTTTTATCGTAATAATATATATTATTTATAAATTTCAAAAAATAATATGACCATAATGAAAAGAATTATAAGTAAAAACTATTAACTATATTTATGGTAAAAATCTAATTACCAAAGGGTTGATGTAAAAAAATAAGTGTAAAAAAGAACAATAACCATTCCAAAATATATTAGATAAATTTATTTAGACAGAAAATCTGTCGGGATCATTCATTTCAAATTTCCATGAATTTTTAAATAAAAAATATGAGGGTAAATTTTTTTAAAATACATTTGTCAACTCATCTCACTTTTTAAATTGTACCATATCTCCCCTTATATTAAAACATAAAAATAATATTAATTCTCCAAATCCTAGAACATAAATCTTAAATAACCTTCTCATATTTTCCTAGAATCCTTAGTTTGGGTATAAATCCATCTTAAGAATGCTTTATTGTTGATGGTTCCCAATAAACAAATTTTGTTGACATTATTATAACATGTACTCATGGATTTATTTATTAATAAACATATTATCATATCATGATTCTTTTTCTGCATGGCATAATATGTGATACTTTCATAAGAGTTGATTTTACAAAGAATGGTCATAGATGCTCCTTACTATTATGTGAACCCATAAGTATCATTATTTTATTTTTAAATTTGTATTATATAGTCGGATGATATCATTTTAGGTATATAAGGGATACAATATATCAGGGGTGGATATTTTTAAGACCCTAAGGAACACTATCATGTTGTACGACATTAGTAATATCGAGAGTAAAATATTATTAGAATGTGATCATCTGGTAAGAAATACACATTAATATGTGTCACAAGATTTTCCTATCAGTGTACATGTGTATTGAACTTTAGAATTTATCAATATTAATAATATGTATTATATGTTGTATAATTTGATGTATTAAAAGAAACTATGGTGATATTTGTTCAAGGCCGGGTAATTAACATTGGTTTCATCATGTGTAATATTTAATTACTGAATAATGTGAGATATATTTTTCCATAATTTTCTCTAATGATTGATGACATGTAAAAACATTGATTGAAATGATATAGGCTAAATAAATCCATAGACGTGGTGTTCTATAAAAAAGATTTATTTTCAAAAAATCAAATAAAGATACATTGAGACCATTGGTTTATATAACATCTACACATAAAACTAGATTACAGATATCATGGTAAAGATATTATAATATATTATAATCATATATATGTGGAATTTTTAATGAAATAATTATATCTTTTCACTATGGGTTTCATGGAATTGTTAGAGACGTTAACCTTGGAATTTAGTTGCTTCACCTATTTCCATAGAGTAGGAGTCTTTGAGGATCACCACTTATTTTATCCAAAATCTCTGTAAAATATTATTTAAATATTTTATTAAATATTAATTTTTTAAAATCATTAATAATTATTGTTTTTTTCATGATCAAATACATTCCATGACAATCTATTTTAGATAATTTTACGTGAGTTGATAATTTACTAAATATTTATTTTCTATTTAGTGAATAAAAAACATATTTTTTTTATTGATGACTAAAGAAATGATATTTATTAATTAATAATATAGTCATCATCAAAGGAAATATAAACATTAAGGAATAATGGGTGACTAAGATTATAGGTTTAGTGAGAAAATTATTGAATATTATATAAATAGATATTATTTATTTTTAAAAATTGATTTTTGAGAATGCTGATAACTGATAATAATTTTATTTTTATAGTCTTGGGGTTCTACAGGGATTAGAAAAATATTAAAGTAAACTTGTGGAATTTTTTTTTTTCAAAATGTGGTAGTATATAAACTCAGTTATATTATTAGTCAACAGATCTAATTTGTTTACAATTATTGTGCACAATGAGTCTGGAGAATCCTTTGAATTCCTTAGAGAGATCTCTTCTCTAAGAAATACAGGAAGAATAAAGAGTTATAATACTTCATATCCCACTATTGATTCTATAGATATCTCAAATAATGGATTATATGCTATTTTCATGTTGATCCAAGTTGAATGATAGAAATGATAAGATCATTTATTATAACACCCTGAGATTCCTATGTCAACGTTCTAAATGGTGGAAGTCATAGGGTGTGTATGGAATGGAAATTAAGAATAAATAATAATTATATTTGCATAAAACCACTCCTCAGAGATCATTTAGATTTTAAAATAGAAAATTGAACTCAATGATTTACCATTGGGATGTATTTGGATACATAATGGTTTTTATTTTCATAATATTTAATGAATAATTTCTATATCTAAATTTCATCTCTATAAATGTAGCGCTAAAAAATAGCGAAATTTAGATATCAAAAGATATAAGTACTTTTTGGAAAATACTGGTGGCTACCTCCATGGTTATGGTTTAATTATATTTAATTATTAGATATAGATATATATAATGGTACTATGACATAGGGAATGAATTTTTTTTATTACCATTATTTAATTATTTGGATGTTATTACTTATTTCAAAGCATATTGTGAAGTATATTAATTTTCTAGATGGTGTTTTCTTATTCTGAAATCCTTAATGAAATGTGATATATGAAGGTTGGTTTTTGGAATTTTTTAACAACTATTTATTGAATTTTGTTATGTTTTAATTAAATTGACATGGGTCATAATGCATGAATTATCTGGTAATGTTTTATTTTAATTCATATTAATAAATAATTGTAATCAATATTATTATACTTAAGAGTTATTATTTTTAAAAAGTGATACAATTGATGGGAAAGTCTTCAATTATGGATTTTAATGCCAATAATTAACCCTATAGATTTCACATGATTCATTGATGTGACATACATGGGGAAATCATATCATTAAATCTAATAATGTCTTCAATTCAAGAATTCTTCTAATTGGTGTCAAGGATTAACCAAGAATCTATAGAAACAATAAAATAAATTGGATCAGATCAATGTTTTATAATGATTCATTCAGATATCTAATGTATTGGAATGTATCCTTGTATTCCAATCATGCCATTATTGATATTTCATTGGACATTATCCTCAGGCCCTATTATGACACTTTAAAAATTGTAATGTTGAGTGTTCATATATAGGATTCTATTCTAGATATAAATACCATGTCTTGATCACCATGGTATGGATTTCGCTTTCTATAATGACAATTAATTTGAGTATTCATTTGTTTCATCATAATCTGATATGTGGTAATTCCCTTATCTATTTACTAGAATCACTGTTAATTAGTGCTTTCAGATGCTTGGGATTATAAATATCGACAATATTTATACTCTATTATTCATATATTAATAGATAGATATCCTAATTCATATAGGAGATATAACCTTGTTCACAAAAACATATCAATTTTATCAAATGCACACTATTAGTTTTTATAAACATAGACTCAAAATGAATTAGACATCATTGGTGGTGCCCTAAACAGTTTTACTCACACCCTATTCAGTCCACAATTTAGTACTCTAGCATATGTAATGTTACCTTGTTAGATATTTTTAGTGTGCCTCTTATTTGATAATATTATGCGGCTAGTAATTGGCATGGGAGATGTGGATGATGTATGTTCTTAGACTGCTTATTGGATTTTGGTTGCAACATCCTTCCCCTCCATATTGGATTGAGTCAAGACGGAAGTGATAAATGGCCTTAAAAATCATTCCCATGTCACCAATGGTTGTAAATAATTATCTAGGGATTCATGAAATGTGGGGGATGGTTTTCCCATGGAAATGAACCAACCAACCAAAAATTACATTACCACAAAACTATATGAATCATGTAAATAATGTACGAAAAACCAACCAAAACCCAAAAACTACAACACAAACAATACCAATACCAAATCAAAATACCATGAAGAATAATAAAATAACAAAACCCAATACTCAATGACATGACATTAAATTCCCATTCCAATATCCAAGCTCCAAATCCACAACTACCTATGGAAAATTTTATACCACTATAGAAATGTGATGCGATACCTTTAGTTATGTCCTGTAAAGATTATTCTCTAAATCACTGATGTTCCTAAACGAGGGTGAGTAATAATACTAAGAAGGATTTCCCAAAATGACTTCCCTGCACATTCAACAAGGATGGGATACGTTTTAAAATTTATATAATTCTATTTATATAAAACCATTAACTATGTGACAATTTATGTCAATAAAAACACCCCCTTAAAAATATATTTTACCAAATAACACAATATCATGGAAATAAACCATACAAGTCATCACCCATTTTTTCATTTCACAATGGAATAATCTATTCTATTTTAATTTTCCACCCAAATATTTTTACCATTCACACAATTTCACAACAAGAG
Organism: Viscum album; assembly: GCA_963277665.1. Classification (NCBI taxonomy): domain Eukaryota; kingdom Viridiplantae; phylum Streptophyta; class Magnoliopsida; order Santalales; family Viscaceae; genus Viscum; species Viscum album. Next base: position 914,437,927 of record OY728148.1, read on the forward strand.
CGTAGTGTTACTCATGACGGTGGAACTTCATATCCAACCCCATCCCCATTTTGTTGTGATAATCCACAACACATTCAAATAATTGTTTGTGGTACTTCATTCACACTATCCATTCCATACAACTAATTCATAAACAATTAACCCAAAAAAACATTCCAAATAACATATTAGTAAATTTCCTCAATCAAGAATATCCAAACTAAATAAATCTATTCTGTCTAAAACACTTTACATCCATTATTTTTAAATAATATTCCAATAATAAATGTTTTCATTAAGAACCATTTTCATAACCCTTTTCTATTAATCAAACTGACCCCTATATTTTTAAACATTCATTTTAAAATCCTTTAAAAAGGAATACTGCACGACAATATCATATTTCCTCAAACAAAACCACAAATAAACAGTAATTGGTATTCACACAAGATTCTCAAATTAATTTCAGAAAAATAATTTAATACTAATGCCTTCATGTTCTATAAAGAGAGGTTGAGAGAGAAGAACCTACCTTTATGTTTTCTGTTAAAACGACCAATGGAAAAAATACTCAAAAATTAATGGTGAAAACTTCACAAAACAACATTTGACCCCATACCCAAACATTCACAAGGATATATCTCACCATTATTATCAAAAACCCCTATCTCAAGCCAAACCGAAACTATATTTTGAAAACGGGGAGAGGGAGAATAGTATATCTATGGAAAACCATAAAACTACCCAGAGAGGAGACATAACAAGAATGATATGTCTTTAAAACACATGGTGTAAGCTCAATTATATAAGATAACATATATAGATTATATTATATTGTGTGATAAATATTATTCTGTGTATATTTTCAAAAACCATTTTCTCTATAACAAGTACACGACATTTCATCTATATGAGACACCTAATTGATTTTATAAAATGTGAATTGATTTAATGTAATATAAAATACCATATAATTATATTGATATTAAATTTCCAATATGGGTGGTAGTTTTATAATGCCTTGTGAAATTCTATATATGGGAACTTGGACATTCATATGAGTCTCAGTTAGATTATCTATTTTGATCATAGTTCCATCCTGGATAGTGTCATTTTAGGTACAACCCTAGTTTTAGAGATGAACCTATATTAAAAGTGAAGGGTTACCAATTTTTCCTGTTTCGCACATAGATAAGAAGTATATGTTGATTTACGCACTTTGGTTTAGGAATTATATCATACATTCATATGTCGTTTGGGATCATGTAAAAATTTTGTTTTTGGATGTAAACCCCAAGTTGTTTGGTTCATTAGACATTTCTTGGTAGGGACATGAAAATAATGGATTATTAATTTTATTGTAACTGACATGAAAATCTAATGTTGAACATATTAGTTATTCATGTGACCCTTCTATTTATAACTATTTATAACTCATAACGTCCTTAATCAATTACTAGTCATGTGAAACACAATGATTTTGGGGTTTTCTATTTAAGATAAAAAATGTAATAAAAGTATGATTGGTTCCATAGATCATGTTAATAAATTTAATTGGCTATCACTGGCCCCCATGCTCAGATGCGATGGTAAGGGTGGGGAGGGGTTTGTGTCATGGTCATCGGGTCCCTATCCCAAGGGCAGCAGTATAAATTTATTTCATATTTGTGTCATTTTCCACTTTCACGGTTATACAATATTTTTAAATGGCCATTATGTTTTCACTAATTTAATGATGAGGAAGTTCATGTTTCCATACACAATAATCATTGGGGTATGTGTTTGTATTATTAACCATTTGTGGAATTAGGGTAATCATTCAAGTCATTAGGATTTAAATAATGAGATAATGGAAACCCGTTGATCTATGTTTTTTTATGACATCATGGAAAAGGGGCATGAGTCATTGATGGATTCTTATATGGGATTTTAATAGATTAGATTGGTTTTTTTGTTTATAGTTTCAATTTGAGAATCATAGACATGATATTTTAAAATAAAATTTACATTATCAGACCTCTCATGATGAACTGGTCCAATTCATGAGGTTTTATAACATATCTGATCTGAGTTAGAGACTTTTATCTAGTGTTTAGTGGGGATGTAATGTGTGATTATGGAGTTGAAAAACTGACACTAGTGTGGCTATAATAGGGCCCAAACTAGTAAATATTTCCAGAATCCAATTTAAATCCTTGTTATGGGATGTACTCAACATGTTTTTCAATGATGGAATCCTCGTTATATTTGAGGATCACCTATATAAAATTCTAGAGTTTCATTTTCAAACATGGTATAAGCATTTCATAGATTTATTGAAACCTTGTGTTATAAATGTTGGATTGTTTTCCATGTGAAACAACTTTTTTTTTTGAAGATACATTTAGAGTAGTCTAGAGAGGGAGAAAATCAAAAATGTCATGCAGAAATTGAATGTTTATAGGAAATGATAATTTTCATTTATCTTAAAATATTGAAATCTATTAATAGATTGGATAATATAAAGAGACTGTAAGTTTATGTTTTCTAGTATCAAAGAAGGATTTAAATATAAAATTTATTTGTTCACTGTTATTGATTTTACAAATTAGATTCCGACTTAGGGTGTGTAATCAATTTACGATCTATGAAGGATTTTGTGGGAAATCAATTCATCAATGTTATCATGATTATAAGATGGTTCATCATATTAAAAACCCTTTAGTAATTTTGTTGGTTAGGAGTTCCCTTTGGTGGGTATGTAATAATGATCTCGGAATCTCATTGTATTTATAAAAGTGTGGCCATATCATTAAATATAGCATCAACATTTAAGCGATGAAAACTTTAAAAAAGTTAACATGAAAATGTTCAACTTGTTTTTCAGTACAAAATCACACACAATCAACAATATACTACTTTCTGTACATCATATTTCTTGTGATATGTACATTACAAGGTATCACCCTAAAATTAGAACTTATGGGGATGAATGGCTTGGAAATGATGGATTATAATGGATTGTATTGGTTTACATCTATGTAAAATAGTATTTGGAGAACTTAGGTGACATATATTTCAAATTAAATGTAGTTATATCAATAATGTTACTGTTTATTTCGAGAGAAATCTAGTAGGGTAATTTTTATGGGATGATTTAAGGATCATTAGTGATCATGACATGGAACTACTCGAAAGGGTAAGAGGATATTCTAATCATGAAACTACATTTTTAGGATTGGTTTAACCCTCAGTGTGTGTCTTAGATGACCGTTGGATTCCTTAGGAGATGAGGTATCATTCACCCCTCATATTAATATCTAAAAAAATATTAATTCTCCAAATCCTAGAATATAAATCTTAAATAACATTCTCATATTTTCTTAGAATCCTTAGTTGGGTTATAAATCCATCCTTGGAAGGATTTTTTGTAGTTAGTTCCCTAGAAACAAATTCTATGAACATTATTATAACATGTATTGAGGAGTTTTATTATTAATAATCTTATTATGACATCATGATTAATCTTCTGCATGACATAGTATGTGATAGTTTCATTAGAGTAGATGCCACACAGAACGGTCGTAGTAGCTACATATTGTTATGATAACATATAAATATCATTATAGTATTCAAAAATATGTATTATATATTAGGATGTTATCATTTGAGGGATATAATGGATACAAGATATCAGGGGTGGATATTTTTAAAACCCTAAGGTACATTATCATGTTGTACGTCTTTCGTAATATCTAGAGTATGATATTATCAGAATGTGATCATCTAGTCTGAAATCCACCTTAATATGTGTCACTAGATATTCCTATCTATGTACATGTGTATTAATACTTAGAATTTATTATTATTATTAATATTTATTATATGTTGTATGATTTGATGTATTAAAAGAAACTATGGTGATATATTTTCATATCATAGTAATACACATTGGGTTCATCATGTTTAATATTTAATTAATGAATACTATGAGAAATATTTTTCCATTACGTTCTTCAATGATTGTTGTTATGTCAACCCTTTGATATAAATGATATAGGCTAAATATATCCATATATGTGGTGTTTTATAATAACGATTCATTTTAATAAATTCAAAGAAAGAGACATTGAGACCATAGGTTGATAGCACAACTACACATAAAACTTGATTACAGATATCATGGTAAAGATAATATATTATATTGTAATCATCTATATGTGGAATTTTTAATTACATAATTATCTCCTTTTGTTATGGGTTTCAAGGCATGGTGAGAGACGTTAACCTTGAAATTTAGCAGCTTTACCTAATTCCATTGAGAAAGTGTCATTGTGGATACGACACTTATTTTATCCAAAATCTCAATTAAATAATATATTATAAAATATTATTTAAATATTTGATTAAATATTAATTTTTCAATTGCTTTAATAATTATTTTTTTTATTGATCAAATACATTCCATGCTATATGTTTTAGAGAATTTTATGTGAGTTGAAAATATACGAAATAATTATTTTCTCTTTAGTGAATAACAAATTTATTTATTTATTGTTGAATTATTAAATGATATTTATAAATTAACAAAATAGTTATTATCCAAGGAAAGATAAAAATTATGGAATAATGTGAAACTAATTTTATAGGTTTAGTGAGAAAAAAATGGAAGATTATATGAATATATATTATTTATTATTAATAATTGATTTTTGAGAATGTTGATAACTGATAATAATAATATTATTAAAGACTTGGGGATCCAAACGAATTAGAAAAAAATGAATGGAAACTTATGAAGTTAATTTTTTCAAAACTAGGTAGTATATAATCCCAATTATATTATTTTTTAACAGTCCAATTTATTATTTATTATTGTACACAATGAGTCAAGAGAATCCTCTAGATTCCCTAGAGAGATCCCTTCTCCAAGAATGACACAGAAAATAGAGAGTGATAATAATCTATGTTCCACTCATGAGTCTATAGATATCTCAAATAATGGGTTATATGTTGTTTTCATGGTGATCCAAGGTAAATGATGGAATTTATAATATCTTTCATGCTACCACCCTGAGATTCCTATGTAAACGTTCTGACTGATGGAAGTCATAGGGTGTGTGTGGAATGGAAATGAAGAATATCTAAACATTATATTTGGATCAATCCACTTCTCAGAGTGCATTTCTATTGTCACAAAGAAAATTGAACTCATTGATGCACCATTGGGATGTATTAGGATACATAATGGTTGTTAAGCTCATAATATTTCATGAATAATTTCTATATCTAATGTTCATATCGTTTAATGTAGCTCCAAAAAAATAGTGTAATTTAGTTTTCCAAATATATAAGTACATTATGGGAAATCCTGGTGTCTTCCTCCATGGTTATGGTTTAATTATATTTAATTATTATATATAGATACATATCATTGTACTATTACGTAGGCCATGAATTATTCTTATTACCATTAGGGAATTATTTTGAAGTTATTACTTATTTCTATGAGTATTGTGGAGTATATAATTTGTGGAAATGATGTTTTCTTATTCTAAATTCCTTAATGAAATGTGATATATGAAGAATGGTTTTTGTAAGTTTTTTAATAATTAATTAATGTATTTTGGTGTGTTTTAATAAAATTGACATGGTTCATAATGCATGAATTCCTTGGTAGTATTTTATTTGCATTCATATGAATAAATAGTTGTAATCAATATTATTATACCGAGAGTTTTTAATTTTTAAAAAGTGATACAGTCCATGCGAAAAACTAGTTTTATGGATTTTATTGCCATGAATTAACCCTATATATTTCACATGATTCATTTATGTTACTTACATGGGGAAATCTTATCATTGAACCTAATAATGTATTAAATTCATGAATTATTCTAACTGGTGTCAAGGATTCACCATGAATATATAGGAACAATATAATAAATAGTATCATATCAAAGTTTTAGATTGAGTCATTTAGATATAAAATTTATTTGAATGTATCCTTGGATTCCAATCGACCCATTCTTGATATTTCATTGGACATTATTCTCATACCCTATTACTTTACTTTTTAAAAATGTAACACTGAATGTTCATATTTAGGATTCTATTCCTAAGATAAATTCATTGTCTTGATCAGAAAGGTATGGATTTCTTGTTCTACAATGATAATTAATTTTAGTATTCATTTGATTAATCATAATATGAATGTGGAAATTCCATTATCTATTCACTAATTTCACCATTAAGTATTGTTTTAGGAGGCTTGGGAGTATAACCATCGACATTATTTATACTCTATTATTTTTATATTAAGTGATAGGTATCATTATTTAATTTAGTTGATATACTCTTGATCACAATAACATTACTATTTTTTAATTTATATAATGCACACTATAAGGTTTTTTAAACATAGAGTCAAAATGAATGAAACATCATTGGTGGTGTCCTGCAGAGTTTTACTCACACCCTATTTTGGCCAAAATTTAGTACTCAAGCATATTTATTGGTACTTTGTTAGATATTTTATGTGTGCCTCTTATTTGACACTTATATGCGGCAAGTAATATGAATGGGTGATGAGGGTGGAGTATGTTCTCAGACTGCCTAGAGGATTTTGGTTGTAACATCCTGCCCCTCCATATTAGATTCAGTCAAGAAAGAAGTTCTACATTGCCTTAAAAAGCATCCCCAAGGCACCAAACATTGTAAATAAATGTAGAGGGATAAAAAAATGTGGGGGATAGTTTTCATTTTGAAATGAAACAACCAACCAAACTTTCTATTTCCAAAAAAACTATACAATTGATATCAATAATGTATGAAAATCGTCTGAAACCCAAAAACAACAACACAAACCATACCAATACCAAATCAATGTACCAAGAAGAAGAATAAAATAAAAAAACCCAATACTCAAGGACATGAAACTACATTCACATTCCAATATACAAGATCCAAATCCACAACAAACACGGTATCATGATGTACCACTATAGAAATGTGATGCATTACCTTTTCCTATGTCATGGAAACAACATTTTCTAAATCAATGATGTTCCTAAAAAAGGGTGAGAAATAATACTCAATAGGATTTCAAAAAATGAGTTCCCTACACATTCCACAAGTATGGGACATGTTATAACATTTATATAAATATATTTGTATAAAACCATTAACTATGAACCAATTTACATCAATAAAAACACCCCCTTAAAAATATAAATTACCCAACAACAAAATATCAAGGAAATAATCTATACAATTCATCACCCATTTTACCCATTTCACAATGTAATAATCTATTCTATTTTACGTTGCCACACACATATTTTAACCATTAACACAATTTCGAAACATGAGAATTGTGTTACGCTTGACGGTGGAACTTCACGTCCAACCTCATCCCCATTTTATTGTGTTATTCCACTCCACATTCAATCAATGTTTATGGTACTTCACACCCACTATCCATTCCACACAACTAATGCATAAAACATTGAACCCAAAAAAACATTCCAAATAACTTATTAGTAAATGTTATCAATAAATAATATCCAAACTAAATAAAACTGGTCTGTCTAATACCCTTTTCACCCACTATTGTCAAATAAAATTCCAATAAATTTTTTTTCATTAGAATCCATTTTCAAAACCATTTTCCATTAATCAATCCAACCCCTTTATTTTTATACCATCATTTTAAAATCAAGTAAAAAGGAATACTTCACGAATATATCACATTTCCCCAAATAATACCATAAATAAACACTAATGGGGTTTAACACAAGCTTCTCAAATTAATTTTAAAAAAATAATTTAATACAAATTCCTTCATGTTCTAGAAAGAGATGTTGATAAATAAGAACCTACCTTTACATTTTTTGTTAAAATGGCCAATAGCAATAAAACTTGCAAATTCAGTGGAAAAACATTACAAAACCACATTTGACACCATACCCAAATAACCTCAAGGATATAACTCACCATTATTGAAAAAACCCCCATATCTATAAAAAAACTAGTTTTAGAAAATAGGGAGAGAGAGAAAAGTAGATATATGAAAAACCGTAAAACTATCAATTGAAGATACTTAACAAGAATTATATTACTTTAAAACACATGGTGTAAGTTAAAATTTATAAGATAACTTATATAGAATATAATTTACTGTATGGTAACTAATATTCAGAGTAAATTTTCAAAAATCATTTTCACTATAATAAGTACACGTCAATTCATTGGAATGAGACACCTTATTGATTTTATAAAATGTGAATTGATTTAATGTAATAAATAATACCATATAGTCACGGTGATATTAAATTTCCAATGTGTGTTTTAGTTTTAGAATGTCTTATGAAATTCTATAGATAGGAACTTGGAAATTTCATATAAGTCTCAGTAAGATTTTTTATTTTGTTCAGATTTCCATCCCGAATAGTGTCATTATAGGTTCAATAGTAGATTTATAGATGATCACATAATAGAAGTGAAGGGCTAAAAAATTTGGCAGTTTCCCCCATAGATAAGAAGTGGATTTATGCATTGTGTTTTATTAATTAGATGACCGATTCATATGTCGTTTTGGATCATGTAAAAATATTGTTTTTGGAAGTAAACCCCGAGTTGTTTGGTTCTTCTCTGATAAGACATTTCATGATAGAGACATGAAAATAATTGATTATTAATATTATTGTATCTGTCCTGAAAATGGAATGTTTTACATATTAGATAGTCATGTGTCCCTTCTTTTTACATCTATTTATAACTGATAAAGTCATTAATCTATAGTAGTCATGTGAAACATAATGATTTTGTGGTATGATATTTCATATGGGCAATGTAATAAAATCATGTTTGGTTCCATATATCATGTGAATAAATTTAATTTTCTAGGATAGGCCCCCATACTCAGATGTGGTGGTATGGGTGGGGAGGGGTTTGTGGAACGGACATCAGGACTTGTCCTGTAATACCCAGAGATTTTATGAGATATATTATTTTTTATTTTTTCATATCTTCTTTTGTATGCTACACCAATATTATCTTGTGATATACACAACACCATATTAGTTTGCATTATATGCAACACAATTCTTGGATTGTGTTACACACAATTTCATGTTCGTTTGATAGTAATTATTATACACAACATTTAGTGTATATATATATATATATTCAATGTATAAATGAAATATGGTTGGATTCTGTTATACGCAACAACAAAGGATTCTTTCACTACATGCAACCCAGACTTTGCTTTTGTTACATGCAATCACGACCTTCCTCGGTCGCGTGTGTAGTACATATTACCGAGTTTCACTAAAAAATGATATATTGTTATAATATTATTATCGATTAGACGCTATGATTAGTATAAACTACATTTTGAATTTTATAACATTATTATTCATCATTCACATTTTCTAAAGCATGGTATGTGATCAAAATTAATTTTTTGGGTAAAATAAGTATTTTAAAAAATGCATTTTTGGCGCATATTGATGGCACACCCACATTAAATCTAGTTTATTGAACGGATTAAAAGTTCAATTTGAGAAAATTAAATTCTTATTTGGAATCAGGATTTAAAATTTTACTTTGGATAAATTTTTCATTTTATTCTGATAACTTTTATATTTTAATGAAAAGTAAAAACACGCTATATTTTAATTTCAAATAACATTTTTCATCGTAATAATTTATATGGTTAATTTATAATATTGAATTATTTTTAAGTATAAATAGAATATATTTTTACCATTTAATATAATGTATGTCATTATCATTGATTTTACCTTGAATTCATAGATAAAATCGTTTCAATCTTTTTCAATGTTTTAACTTTTAAAACTCATTTTCTTAACAAATGGGATTATTTTTAAATTAATTACTGCACCTTATTTGTTTAGAATTTTTAAAAATGGATTCCATTTTTTGAATAAAATGGGTCCAAAATATGTTAATAGGTTACTTATATTTTTTTGATATTTGGAATAGTAACTACGGTAATTTTTATTTACTACAGTTAAAGGTATATCTGGAATTTAAGGGTAAAAATAAGATTATAAAATTACCCTAACACTTGGAAAAACCTTATTGGATGAATAAAAGTCGACCCATATCACCTAAGGGTCAGAATATACTCATTTCATGGACTTTTGACCGTGAAATAATATAATTATAATTAAAACCAAAGAAAGTGACAACATGTCACTCCCTTAAATCTTATAAGTCTAATAATTTTAATTTAGTGATAAACATAATTAAACTTCGGATATAAATAGTCCCTATAAATCTAATAAAATTATATACATCATATAAATTTATTTATAATTTTTAGGGATTAAATATTTATCATTAATTATGACACAATAGTGATGTTGAAATTATTTTATTGATAGAAATATCAAATAAATGATTTTAAACATATTAAAATAAATATTATATGAAATATATAATGTGATACACTTATTTCCTAGATAAAAAGGAAACGTTTTGAATCTATTAAATATTTTAGTTCGAACATTTCTTTTGTATATATTTTATTTAAATTCAAATAAATGATTAGTTTCAAAATTGAAACTATTGTTATTTTATAAAAATTACATATTATAAAATTGTTTAAAAATAAAATAACTATTTAAAAATTATAAAAAAATTTTACATGGTCGAAAATGTAATAAATCATACAATTATGGACAATTCATAGCATATAAGTTTTTATTTATAATGATTTAATGTTTAGAATATTATTACCACAAATGAAATTAAGTCGATTATATAAAGATAAATCAAGTTGATAATGATTAAAAAAAATTCCCAACTTGTCTAAATTTTATTGATTGGTGATATTACAACCCTATCTCATTTAATATTCGTTTTTGTGTAATTTTTTAGGTTTTTAATTGGGGTTTAAATTGACTATAAATTAATATTTCTTATAATTCCAAAGGTGCTCCTCTCCTCAATTATAAATGGGAACCTCTTCCCTATCCATCTCACACCATTTTGACCCTTGAATCTCGTCCATCCTCTACCTATTTCACTTCCCCACTTCCCTAGAAACCTTATATAGGTACTTTTGATCTCAAAATAACAACTCTAGTGTCCTAAGAGGAAGTTCAATGGAGGAACTTCCAGGAAGAGGAAATACCTTCTACCAATTCATTCACGTTTCATTCTTCTTATAAATCCTCTTCTTTAGTTGTTTCATTTCAATGTAATAACATATGTATACCTCATATACTGATATTTCATTAAAAATATGAAACAACCCTATTTCACCTTCTATCCATCCTAAGGAAAATGAAATCATCGTGTGTTCTTATGTACGGAATACCATCTCCACGCCGTGGTGTAATCTCTTTTTCCACCACAACCTTACACAGATTAGTATAATGGTGTAAAGAATAACTATATATGATTATAATAAAATCATACTGATTGTAAGATATTATATCATTCACTCTATTTCCATTCAATAAATATGTGAACGATATCATCGCCCGTGTGTAGGTACGGATTACAGTATCGATGACGTGATGAGATTCATTTTCCATGTTAACAATTCAAGAATGATCATAAAGTATATATAATAAGTAATCATGAAATATATGACATAATAATTCTACTAGATTTATGAATATATATATGTATTTCATCTACATAATTCCATTCAATTCAATAAGGAAACGATAATAGCATTCATGTGTACGTACGGCCTATTGTCTCCATAAACGGTGTGTTTCATTCCATTTATCGGTCTATTATATATATGTATATTCTGAATATATATTATATATAAATAATGTTTTATATTCTGGAATTATTTAATCATGATCCATGTAATCATATTAATAATTATATGTCAAAACACGGATGATAAATGAAATGATTTTACCAAAAACGCTACTTTATCATGAATTTAAAAAAGAACGGGTAATATAAAGTCATAAATGAAGAATATATGATATCATATCAATTATGATGATTCTGTAATAATTCAATAAAATTATTTAAATCATTATACAGGAGGATCATATATGTACGAAACATATCGGACCTAAGGTAAGGGATAATTATTCTAATCTCGTTCTTATCCGAGATTGTTTATTCGTAAGTATTTACTAGGGTTATTGTTATCATCCTTTTCCATGTTTTCTAAAACTGTTTTCATGTATTTTTAAAGTCATTTTTACCCATTTTTTACTATTACTACATTGTATGTAAGGAATCATTCTTTTTTTTACCATACGAGTTACTTTTTGACTATTTCAGAAAAAGTACGAAGAGAATGATTTTTAACTCATATGGCATGAATGGATTTTGAAGGTTTCATAAAGTCTTATTTCCATGAAGCATACTCTACAAAATTTCATGATTATTTTCAGCAAAAAATTTTTCTTTTAAAATTGAATTGTATTTTGTGAAAAGAATATGATTTTGTAGAAGAAAAGATATTTCCTCAATAAATCATTTCAGGTGTTTTATCAAAACTATTTTCCATGTAAGATGACATTATTTCATATGTGTATTTTTCAAGTATAATGTCTCTCTAATTTAAATTTTTTCACTTTTCTTATGATGAAATTATATCCATTTTCTTTATATGGATTATGTTTTGATGGGATGATGTTTATGAAACCCATTTTATTCTTTGGGGTTTGATGAATGATTTATGTTAATGTTGTGGCACACGTAAGAATGATTTCATTATGAGATGGGTGGGACAAATATCCCCCTCCAATGCATTGGGTAAAGATTTATATCTCAAGGGATAGACATGGCTGGAAATGTAAGGTAATCTGGTTCAGTGATACAGGACTAGAACGATGAGTGAAATCAATTCAGAAAGAGAATTTGTCCACAAATATGGTCTTGGGAGCAATTCCTTGGCTACTATGGAAATAATATCATGTGCCTAATGTTTTTTCACAATTACATGTGTTATTTCCAAGCTATTTTATCATGATTGATGTTCCATTATGATCTATGCCTTATATACTACCATGTATTATGTCATTGCTCAAGATTTTGATGTTTAATTTCTATGTTCATGTTTTGAAGTTCAAATGTATATGGTTTGTTTTATTTTATCCATGTTAAACCTTACTATGAATTTTATCTCACCCTTTATATGATTTATTTTATCTAGGATATAAAGAAAGGTTATAGGTAAGAAAAAAAGGGAAGATTTTATGGGTGATATTGAAGATCCTTCACTTAGATTAGAAGATTATGATCATTGTTTCCAAAGACACTAAACTATTATGGTCCTTTGGTTTTTATTTTTGTTATGTATTAAGTATTTGGAAAAACTAATTTAATGTCCACGTACGTTGAGCTTTGGGTCTTTAGATGTCCCTAGGGATGCGGTTTATATTTATTTTCATCTTTGTGTCATTTTCCACATTCACGGTTATAATTTTTTTTTAAATAGCCATTTGGTTTTTAATAATGTTATAATGATAATGTTCATTTTTACATACACAATACTCAATTGGGGTATGTATTTGTGGTATTATCTATTTGTGGAATTATTGTAATCATTCAATTCATTGGTATTTTAATGATGTGATAATGGAAACACATTGATCTATGTTAGTTTATGACATCATGGAAAAGTGGCATGGGTCATTCATAGATACATATATGGGTTAGTAATGTATTAGATTGGTTTGGTTGTTTATAGTTTCATTTTGAGTATCATAGATGTGATATTTTAAAAGAAAACATTCCTTATCAGACCTCTCATGATGAACATGTCCAATTGATTAGGTTTTGTAACACATCTGATCTGAGTTAGAGATTTGTATCTAGTGTTTAGTGGGGATGTAATGTGTGATTATTGAGGGAAAAAAGTGACACTAGTGTGGCTATAAAATGGGCCCAAACTAGTATTTCATTATGAATACAATGTAAATCCTTGATATGGGATGTACACCACATGTTTTTTAGGAAGGAATCGTCATCATATGTGACCTTCCTCTATATAAAGTACTAGAGATTCATTTTAGAACATTGTATAATCATTTCATATATTTATAGAAACCTTGTGTTGTAAATTTTGGATACTGTTCCATGAGAATCAACTTTTATTTTTCTGTGAACATACTCCTAGAATAACCTAGAGATGGAGAGAATCAAGCATTTCCTGGTAAAAGTGAACGTTTATAGTAAATGATCATTTTCATTTATATTACAATATTTAAATATATTAATGGAAGCGAAAATATAAATAGACTGTATGTTGTAGTTTTCCAATATCAGAGAAGGATTTAAATTTAATATTTTTAATTACATTGGTTTTGTTTTTACACATTTGATTATGAGTCAGGGTGTGTAAACAATATAAGAGAAATGATGGATTTTGTGGTAAATCATTATATCAAAGGTATCATGATTATGAGAGGGTTCATCATCTAAAAAAATAGTCATATAGTTAGTTAAGGGTTCCTTTTGGTTGGTATGTAAGAATGATCTCTGTATCTCGCTGGATTTATGGAAGTGTGGTCATATCACTAAATATAGCATCAACATTTATGTGATGAAAAATTTAAACAAGTCAATCTGAAGAGGTTCAACTTGTTTTTTGTACAAAATCACACATAGTCAGCTATATACTACTTTGTGTACATCATATTTCTTGTGATATGTTCATTACTGGGTATAACACAAAATTAAAACCATTGGGGATGGATGGCTTGTAAAATATGGATTCTAATGGAATGTAGTAGTTTATTTACACACATCATTGTAAAATATTTTTGAGATAACATAGGTGTGAGATATTTCAAATTAAATGTGGTGATATCCATCTAGTAAGTGTTTAATTTCGTGGGATATCTAGTAGGGTAATATTTATGGGATGATTTGAGGCTCATTAGTGATCATGACATTGAACTAGTGGAATGGGTAAGATGGTTTTCTAATCATGAAACTGTATTGTTAGGATTGGTTTTAACATCAATGTGTTCCTTGTATGACCATTGGATACCTTAAGAGATGAGGTATCTTTGTCCATAGTTTTAATGGTGTGTAAGTGGGGAAAGATTTAATTACTTATTTAAGGTCATTGTAAGGATGTATAACCATTGTTTATGCATTTAATTCAATTTAGAAGGTTTTAAATCACATGAAGGTTCTCGTAGTAATTTTAATAATCCATATTGTAGTATTGGAAAATAATTCAATTAATGAGTTTGTGTGTTCAATTTATTCCTAGGCTGTATTAGAAAATTAGTTTGGAACTATTTTGGAAAAAGGTCTCATACAAGATAAATTATGATCTCATGTGTGTTGAGGTATGGTTTAAGGGGATCCATGCAATTAGGTATATTTAAATGCAGGGGATGTTAAATGACATTCAATATTGATGGTGGGAGGAGCCTTTGAATTGGGCGAGTAATGTGTTCTATATAGCTTGGATCACCATGGGATTGATAATATAATGAAAAAAATGATATAGGTATCTCATGATAGATGAGAGTTGTCGAGAAAAAACATGGTGTTTTATGTGGAATATGAATATCATCTTGTGGTCAATACAGGACATGTCTTCTGATTAGTGCTACTCATTGGGAGAACATAATGTGATTTAAAATATAATTGTGACATTGTAATGGATGTTGAAAACTGATGTTGGTGGGGTAATTTTATTATATTAACACTTTGGCTAAATAGGGATGACAGATTTTTATGTGGTGAGGTTGTGAGTCTTAATGTCAGTACGAGTTGATAATTAAAACAGAATTTTGAATTTTCAATATGGTGGATTGGTAATTTTTAAAACATATATTAAAAAATGGAATTTGAATAATTGGAATGATGTAATATTGTATTTTTTGATATGTTCTGGGGTGCTGATAGTTGTTTAAGGAGAATAAGTAATCATGGGGAGCTTCAGTAAGGGAGTTTTAGTTTTTTAAATTTGTAGATAAGGGCACAAAATAAGAAAAAGCTGAGAGATAATCATTGAATCAAACCATGTGACCTCTTTTTAAAAGAATAGACTATCATCAAACCATATCAATCACATTGGAAAACATGTGGTTTTATGATAACGTGTAGGAATATCATAACAATTGTGTAATGGATTTGTAAAATATAAGTTATAAACATGTGAGATGGAGATTCTTATGATGGTGAGTCCAAAAGGTTGGGACACCTTCAACAAAATGGTAATGTACCTGACCTCGAAGCCACTAAACCGGTACATCGAGAAAGGTGGTTACATACCATAAGCATGCCTCCCCATACTCCAAAGGTTCTTGACATTCAGTGGGGGTCCAAATAGTCAATTGGGGAGACTATACCCTCTTTTTATCAGAGTAATACACAGTTAGAGATAATCAAAAAAGAAGAATAATAACCAATGATATAAGATCATGCAAAAACAACCACTCCCAAAATATGGTACAACCATGTTCAATTGTAAATGTGCCATGCCATTCTATAAGTGAAAATGTGAACAAACCATAAAATAAAGACAGACATTAAAATCCCAAAATGGTCTCGAAACCATGTTCAGGTCCTCCTCCACACACACCCGTGTTAATCCAACTTCCTAGCATGGGACTTTTCCCTTCTTCTATCTTGAAAACATAAAGTATTCTTGGATTCCCAATGGCGGCTCGAGAAGTGCGTGAGTAAAAATTAGTAGGCCACCACCAATGGTGTATATGAAATATTAAGTATAAATTATTATGCATAAAAAAGGTAAATGAATAATAAATGACAAGGAAAAGATTTAGTACCCTTATCCAGTTTAGGTCCATTACCATCATTTATTTCCATTTCCATATCATACCATTTCATACCATTTCCCATTAATTACCATTCGCAACACATTTATCATGGGTTCATCAAACATAACTAGTTACACGGCTCAATGTGCACAATCATATGCATGAGGAAAACACACGGTTATCCTATCTCACTGAGGATAACATCCTCATGATAACCTTATCCTCAACTCAATGCCTCAGTCCATGTGGATGAAACCATTATGGGAATAGAGCCTCAATACTCCTCCCTAACACGTGCATTGGGGTGGTGTTTAGAGCCTCAGTCTAACTCGAGCTGTGGTTGTAGAACATCAAGTCAATACCCCACTTTACTATGACATTGGAACAAGCTATGCAAATATGTATCCATTAACCATTCAAACAAAATAACAACCATTTTCTGAGGAAAACATAAATCATAACAATAAAATTATAGTTAATACCAAGCCTAAACCCATTAACACATTTACCACGTTTCACATCATCTTGCTACATATCCTGATTCACCTTTTTTATGCTTATCTCACTAAACATTCATTCATTTTGAACATATCACTGGTGTTATTTCTTTATTCCAATCTCTCTAGGCTTCATTACCAGGATCATAATACATTTCCATACGATCTTCAATCATTACCATGTTAACACAATTTCCTGTAGGATATTAATAAACCTATATGAATAACCTAGATTCTACTTCAACACCATCAATCACATCAACATGTTATTCAAGGGCTCTTTATAAATACAAAACAATATCACTTTTTCTCCAAAAATCTCTAGGTCATAGAATGTAGGCACACCACATGAGTGGCCCTAGATTATTCTAATCACCTTTGACGCATCCCAAGGGGATCGTGAGATTTTCAATTTACCTTCTTAAAAACCATTTCACATAAACATGCCAATGTTGATCAAAACATTCAAAGAGACACCAAATCACGAAACTACACATGAAAAAATCCACAAATAAACCATGAGATATAACTTTTATACCACCTACATTGATTATTCATGCAGACACACTCTTAATCGATCCCTAAGATTTCGATTCAGCCACCCCTTAAAGCATCATCCCAGATATCACCCCATGAGTAGGGTTTTAGAGATTCAAAAATATAGGAGAATAAGATAGAAATCCTGACATAAAAGGGAAGAAATGATGGGATTAGTCTTACTCGGAGCTCTTATGCACAACCCACCACAACAAAAACGTCTTAGAAACAATTGAGATCAATTTATTAGGGACCTTGGGAGATTGGGTTTGTTCTAATGGTGATGAGGGGTCAATGGGGAGGAAATCCCAGGTTGGGTACTAACATCTAGAGTGGAAAAACTATATTTTTATATGTTTCAAGGCTGCATGGCTTATCTGCATGGTTTTCCAAACTGTGTGGATACCATACAAATGCCACTGTCCAAAACCCTCCTCCTGTATGGTTTCTTGGGCAGTTTTCATAGTAAGCACTAACCATGCGAAGACCATACAACCTACCCAAAAACACTTTTTTCTGCATTCTCATGTTCCAAAACCAATGAGAACCACCGAGCCTCCCTAAAAACATGGTTAAGAACACAATTAACTAGAAAAAGGGATTCAAACGAAAATATAAACATGAACTTACCTAACCACGATTCGAGATCTTACAACCACTCCACCTAATAACGGACCTTCCTTATGCTAAGCTCTCAAGCTTCATCACACTTCCAATGAATATAGGTTGGGGCACTGAGCCAGAATACCTGATTCCCACTCCCATGTTTCATCATGTTATTTCCATGCTTCCATAGTACTTGCACTAATAGCACAACCGTTCCCAAAAATTAATTTCTATCTATGATCGACCACACAAAGTGTATTCTCCTCTAAGGACGCATCAGCCTCAAGATCAACATCCTAAATATACACCACATGGGTTAGTTCAGGGTGATACTTCTGAAGATATGACACATGAAAAACATCATGTATCCTACTATACTGCTGTAGAAGAGACAATCATTATGCATCTGGCCCAATAATCTCCACAATTTCAAATGACCCCATAAACCGGGGTGCTAATTAGCCCTGCTTCGGAATCAGTCATTAACCCAAACTTGGAGAAACATGAATGAATAAAGTATCACACACCTCAAACTCAATAGGTATGCACCTCTGATACAAATATGACGTCTTCCTACTCGGAGCTGTTTCAATTCAATTCTGAATCAACCCATGTTTCATCAATGTCTCTGTCATGAGACTCTATCCGAATAGCTCAGTTTCACCGAAATGTAACCAACAAAACAAATATCTACACAGCCTCCCATAAGGATCCTCAAAAGGTTCCATATGAACCATAGTTTGAAAACTTTTGTTGAAGGAAAATCCAACAAGTGATAGTTACTTATTCCAAGAACCACAATAATCCAACACACAAGCCCTCTACATATATTCCAACACATGGATTTTACGCTCTGACTACATGTCCTTCTGTGTGGAAATTCATACTCAAAATCACATGTATAACTTGAACCTTCTACAACCCCTTTATAAAGAGAAATATGACAGAATAATCATGATCTAAAACTATAGTCTGTAGTACACAATGCAACCATACTATTTCTTGATCAAACAAATTTTCATAACAGATCAACTATGTAAGTCTCGTAAATCGGTAAGAAATGAGCCATTTTTTAGATGATCGACAATCACCAAGATTGAATCATTTTTCTAAGGCATCCTTAGAAGACCCAAAAAATATCCATCATCACATTATCCCACTTCTATTCCAGAATGGGAAATTTATGTAACAAACAACATGGCATTGATGCTCGGCCTTAAACTGCTGACCGGTAAGGAAGCATGCCATAAATCTAGGAACATCATTTTCTTTCTCAGCCCCCAACATTCTTTCTCAGCCCCCAACAATGTCTAAAGAATCCATGATACATCATTGTCAAACTAGGATTCACATCCTATTTTGATGCATGGAACTCCCACATCATCTCTTCCCGCATTCATATCTGCACAACAACACAAACAAGAACAAAAACAACCTCGTCCACATAGAAAGACCAACTAAAAGGTGGATCCCCACCATTAATTCTTTCTTTCATAGAAAAAAGAATTTGGAAAATCAAAATGTATTTCCTTATCTCTATAAAAAAGTGTCAACTCAAACATCACATAAGCAAGAGTCATCAAAATGTTTTTATCCCACACCTCTAGAAGAATCTCATAAAATAAAGCTATCAACTTCCACTCAGTGTTGGATTCTTGAACCACCTGGTTATGAGCCTTCCTTCTCAAAGAATCAGCAACATTGTTCCCCTTCCCCGGTCTATATACCATATCAAAGTCGAAAGACTAGTTATACAGAACCCATATTTTCTTCAAAAGATTAAAATCCTAATATGAAATGATATAGCTTAGAATCATGTGATTGGTATACACCGTGAACCGTTCCCCCAAAAAGTTGTTCCTCCAGCACATTAAGGCATACATGACTATGACCAACTCAAGATCACAAGTGGGATAATAATTCTATGGGGTCTCAATTTCTTCAACCCATAAGCCACAACCTGCTCATCTTGCATCAACACTGCTCCATTCCTGTCACCAGACACAACACAAAATTGGACATACGTCCTACTAGGATCAGGTAAGATCAAGATTTGTGCGATCTTCATTCCCTTGTTCAACTATTGAATGGAATTATCACAATCCTTAGACAACTCCAACCAGATTATCTTCTTTGTCAAACCCAATAGTGCAACTACAAATATAGAGATATCCTGGAAGAACCTCTTATAATATCTAGAAAAATCCTGAAAACATCAATCATTTGAAACACCCATGGGATACTCCCAATAAATTACAACCTATAATTTATCTGGATCCACCAACACAACTGACTCAATGATTATGTGACCCAAAAAATTAACTTCTCAGATCTAGAACTGACACATTTACTGATTGGCGTAATCCTAAAGATTTCTTAGTGTACCCGGAATGATGTCAAGATGTCGGGCATGATCATCATGAGTTTCCAATTAAATAAATTTTAATTAATAATGAAAACCAAAATATGATCTAGATTATGATTAAAGATTCGGTTCATCAATACAGTGATCATTTTTTGTGCATTGGTTAATCCAAAATGCATCACCAAAAACTCAAACAACCCATACCAACTCTTAAAAGCTGTCTGTGGTACGTCACAAGGCCTCACCTTCAAATGGTGATAACCAGATCGTATATCAACCTTGGAAAACACCGATGAACCCCTCCACTATACAAATAGGTCATCAATTATAGAAATACAGTATTGATATTTCAAATTCAACTGGTTTTACTTTCGATCATCAAAAAAACCTCAACGTTATATCATAATTCTTCGCAAAAAGCACCGTAGATCCCCAAGGAGGCATAATCAGACGTACAAACCCTCTACTCTTGAAATCATAAATCTAAGCCTTTAACTCTTGGAGTTCTTCTGGTTCTATTCAGTAATGTAGAATTGAAACTGGCTTCGCTCCCAGAAGTAACTCATTTGTGAACTCCACATCCCTCTCAGGTGGAAACCCTGAGAAATCCTTAGGAATCACATCTTGAAACTTGTAAAGACCCGTAAAATTCAAGGGAAATTTTTTCTTAATTTTCTTTAGAATTTTACAAGAGCGCGGTTTCAGACGGCACCTGATTCCGAGGCCCGGAGTGCCCGGAATTAATTTCCGAAGTTTGGCTCGGGTACGTTCAGTGAACGAACGAGCGGGAATTCCTAACTTTTGATACGGTGCTCGGAATTGAAATCCGAGGGCACCGATGAACTCGCAGCGCCGATATTCGCTTAAAGAGACCTTTTCGGGAGTTGCGTTTGTTGCGGGTTGAAAGTTAGTTTTGGGGTTTAAAAAAATAAGTAAAATAAAATTTTGTGTGTGAATTTTATTTTATTCTTGGTTGTTAGACTCTCTCATGGGAAGTTGTTGGTGGGGCCCACAACCACCCAACTTCCCATGTGTGGTTATGAGGAAGGTGGGGCCCACACGAGCCCCCACCTTTTCTTTTTTTTCCTAACTCCTCATTAAACTCCACTTTATTAATTTGACAACTTGTGTAATTTATTACATGAGTTAGTTTTATTTTCAAACTCTTGGAATTCAAGAGTCACGTGGAGTTAAGGTTGGAAACTTAATAAACTTAAGTTATAACTTAAGATTTAAATGAGGAGAATTAAATGAAGTGGTTTGAATTTCAAACCTTTGAAATTCCAAACCCTTTTATTTAATTCTTGGTTTAGTTTCCTATGTTTGGGTTTTTGGGTTATGCTGTGCGGAGAGGAAAGGAGGGAGACTTCTTGTGAGTTCTTCCTCCATGACGAAGAACGCGGCGACCTTCTTCCACGACGACGGACTGCAACGCGTTGGATTTCCTCCACGACGCCGCAACGCATCCTTTCCGCGACGTGCCTCTCGCGGCGAACCCACGTCCGTCTACCGCGACGCCATAACCGCGATGCCGACGACGTCTTCCTCCGTGACGTCCGACTTCCGCGACACACATCTCCCGCGGCCGTTGACGAACGCCGAGTTGTTTTTTGAGGTAGGGGTTTGTCTTATTTAAATTATGTGTTTTCTTTCCCTCGAGCATGAAAGAAAATCCGTTGGGCATAGTTCCAAATTTTTTTAAAATTTGTGAAACGTTCATTGTTGTGTATACTCGATTGACCAACTGATATCGTTATAACGGGAGGAGATCGGACCGCACGAACACGACCGATTCTCCTCCCCCTTCTAAGCTTTCGTGTTGTTTTAGCGGAGACGACGCGGTGTCGTCGCACCGTGCAGGAACAAAAAGGATAAAGGCCGGTTTGGGTCACGGCGAAGAACCGCGACGCTATAATGCCACGCCTTTGAGAACGGATGAGACCGCGGCCGGAGTCGGGCCATGGCGGTGGGGCGCGACGTCGTTACGCTACGAAAATATTACAAGGACCGAACAAGAAGGGCGGCCAGAAAACCGGCCACCGGCGGAAAAAGAAGAACCGCGGCTGGACGGCCACGGCAAGACACCAAGAGGCGGCCGGCCACGCCGGCCGCCGGAGATCAGAACAGCCGCGGCCCTATGGCCGCGGCGGAGGAGCAAGGGGCGGCCGGCCTCGCCGGCCGCCGGGAATCAAGAAGGGCCGCGGCCCTATGGCCGCGGCGGAGCAGCCATGGGCGCCGGCCTTGCCGGCGCCGGAGATCGGGTGGGCCGCGGCCCTACGGCCGCGGCGGAATAACCAGGGGCGGCCGGCCTCGCCGGCCGCCGGAGACCGAGGAGGAGCCGCGGCTACGGCCGCGGCGGAGAAGGGAAGGCGGCCGGCCGCGCCGGCCGCCGCTTGGACAGGAGGCGGGACCCGCGGGTGGGTCCCGCGTGTGTAAAGAAACGGCCGGCCAAAGGGCCGGCCGAGATCCGGAAAAAGGGGGGGTTACACCCCCCCCGCATGCGACTCATGCGCGGCGCGTTGACCGCGCCGCCGCCGCTGGCCGGACCGCGCCGCCGCTGGCCGGCCGCGCCGCCACCGGCCGGGCCGGGTCCAGCGGACCGGGTCGGTCCGACCCGGTTCTGTCGGACCCGGGTCGGGTCGACCCGGGTCGGGCCGACCTGAGGGGGGGTCGGGCCGGGTCGGTCCGGACCCGGACCCCCCGTTTCGGACCAGTTTCGGTCTCTTGGCCTTATCTTGAGCCTCGGACCTCCGAATGACGAACCGTCTGCGGCAACGCGATCCTTGGATCGAGACGGTCGTTTCGATATATCGTACTCAAGGTTTCGGGTTACTTTGAGTTCGGCCGGGTTGGTTCGTTCACGAAACCAACCGGGCCTTCGGAGCGGAAACGCTCATAACTTGAGCCACGGACGTCCGATTGACGTGCCGTCAGTCGCGTTGTGTTCCTTTTAGTGAGGCGGATCTTTTGGCATACTCCGCCCGAGGTTCGGACGCAGGTGGAGTACGGTCGGGTTGGTTTTTCCTTAAAAACCAACCGGGCCCCGGAGACGAAAATGCCAATAACTCACAGACCGGGCGTCCGATTGACGCGCCGTCTGTTTCGTTGACTTCCTCTTGATGAGACGAAACTTTTGACATACTCCGCCCGAGTTTTGGATGCAGTCGGAGTATGGCCGGGTTGGATTGTACCCGAAATCCAACCGGGCCCCTGGAACGGAAAAGCTGATATCTTACAGACAGGACGTCCGCTTGACGAGCCGTCAGCGGCGTTAGTGGTTACGTTTAGTAACGGTCCCTATGAGTATACCCTGTGGGAGTTCGGGGTACAGTTGAGATACGGCCGGGATTGGTTCGCACTCGAAACCAACCGGGCCCCTGGGACGAAAAGGCTAATAACTCACAGACCAGGCGTCCGATCGACGCGTCGTCTGTTGCGTTGAGACCCCTGTGACGAGACGGTTCTATGAGACACTTCTTCGTGGGACTTTGTGATACTTGGAGTATCGACCAGTAGCTCGTGGAGCGGATCCTCCCGGAGACGAGCGTGCAGAGTACGGAGACCGTGTAGCCGGCTGAGACCTGACGACTGCATGACCGACTCGACTTGGAGTGAGTCGACTAGCCCAGTGGACGGAGCGCCCAGTAGTTGGTAGCAGACCCACGGCGGACGGAGCGCCAGGTAGTTGGCCGCAGACCCGCGGTACTCGTCCGGAGAGTACCTCAGCAGGCTAACTGGGTAGCGCCCGGTATTTGGCGACAGACCCTCAGCGGACGGAGCGCCAGGTAGTTGGCCGCAAACCCGCAGTACTCGACAGGAGGAGTACCTCAGCAGTCTTAGGTTAGTGAGCAGTACCTCGGAGTCGTGACAGGACTACTGCACACTTCAGAGACGGGGCTCTTCAGCAGTTACGGTTTCGATAATAAAATCCTGGTTTGAGCTGAGACTTTTGACCCTGTGTTACTTAATGATTGAGATGGGTCACTTGCTAACTTAGGTATATGTATGGGCATATACCTGGGTAGTGGTTATCCGTTGATCTCATGATCCTTGTGTTTCCTTATGACTGAGATGGGTTACTTGATAACTTAGGTATATGTATGGGCATATACCTAAGTAGAGTTTATCTGTTGTGATCTTCTTGTGGTTATACTTGTTGGTTTTAGTGAGACCTTGAGGGTCTCGGGGTCCCTACTGAGTATCGTTATACTCACCCCTGCACGGGCTATGCCCGCACCTCGTTGTGTTGGTTGCAGACGACGGACAGTGCTGGCAGAGGCCGAGTGTTCGAGGACTGGACGGTACCTGGAGGTGGACTATACGACGAGGCGGTACCCAGAGGCAGACCACTGGGCGGGACATACTCGGAGCAGACGGCGGGACCCGAGGAGCAGAGGAGCTATCTGTACCCACCCTTCAGGTGGGATTTCCAGTGGACATCTCAGCGTAGCAGCTTTACTTTTCAGTCGCTGTTTTCCCTTTCGAGTTGTACTTTACAGTTGGGCTTGTATTTCCGGCCCCTTTTTACTTTTCAGCTCTTCTTTTTGTACTTAGTGTTTACTTCCGTTTGTACTCTGTGGTGCTTGTTTTCTTTTATAAAGGCAATGCCTTCCCAGTTATTGGGATTTTACGCCTTTGGTGCTAGTCGCCAGCCCCTGGCCTATGGAAGGCGGGCTTGGGGTAGTCACGGCACGGGCCCCGAGGACGGGTCGTGACAAATTGGTATCAGAGGAGTTCGGTTCTACCGCAGAACTTATAACTCTGATGTTTCTTTCTGTGAAGCAATAGTGTTGAGAGTACCGAGTGTGGTTTTCAGTTCAGGGAGTCCAGTGTTGGTGCGGGCGGCCGACGTATCCATACACCAGGACCCTGACAACTGATTTCCGACTTTGTGCACGAAAACACTGATTGCGTGTGTGTTTTCAAAGGTTTTTCCCCTTAAAACAGCTCAAACCAGGTCAGCTCACCAGGTATAATCGTTTGATCGTGTTACGTTGTTTCTTTCATGATGGCCCACCAGCAGCAAGACTCCAGTGCATGGCCCTTTTTCAGTGTTGGCACCTTCGGGTGGTGTACCAGCAGCAGCACCACCCGTTAGGCAGCAGATGCCACTAGCTGACGGTGCACGCTAGCAGAGCGCGATGCACGAGTTCCAGCAGTAGAGGCCTCTGAGGATACGAGGCGAGACAGATTTCCCAGGCAGCAGTGGACTGGATGGAGACGAATGCTAGAGTTCTACGCCTAGCTTGGATACTAGTAGAGCGGATGATGATCTTAGCTCCAGGTGTTTCCAGAGAGTGACCATGAGGTTGGTCCTTATAGTAACGAGGCTTCGGTACGCGAACCGATACCTGGATTAGTACCTACGGGTAGAGCGCCAGCTATGTCACTACCTGTTGGTCAGCAGACACTACCGGCGGTACCAGTAGCAGAGACTCGGGCGTGTAAAATGTTTCAGGAGGAGGAAGTTCTAAGGACAGATGAATCTGCAGGGTAGCAGA
This sequence comes from Viscum album, assembly GCA_963277665.1. Taxonomy (NCBI): domain Eukaryota; kingdom Viridiplantae; phylum Streptophyta; class Magnoliopsida; order Santalales; family Viscaceae; genus Viscum; species Viscum album. The sequence goes on from OY728148.1 coordinate 914,464,151, forward strand.
CGTGGAAGCAGAGCTTGGAGAGCAGCATGTGGTGGTGTACATTTCGACATGTTACGACCACCCGACTTAGTAGTCCCCGCCAGGCTCAGGGAGCAGGAGGGCTGGGGAGGAGAGTAGCTGCATTACGGTCAAGAAGTGTGACCCAGTAGCTCTAAGAATGATTCGGGGTACGAATTATGTCTATCACGAGCTGCCATATCTATAGACATAGGAACCAATCATTCTACCCTTCCACGAATCATGTCCCAGACCTAGAGGTTCCGGGTAAGCCGTAGACTTGACCCTCACGTCTGGAGATACCTTTGGAAGGAGACTCGATAATCACGCTTACGCCGACGGTGTGATTTGACCTCGAGGCGAGAGTTTCGGTTGGAATCTCTTGGTGGCAGCGTAGAGGCCTTACGACGTTGATCTGGGTATGGTTTTGATTCACAAATCATACCCCGGTTGACTGTTTTAGGCAAACGTCGGAATGGGTTTTCCTTGGTCGGCGAAAAGGAAACCCTGGGCAGCTCATGTTAAACTCAAACATAAGAGGGTGTGACCGATTACTCTTGAGTTGGTTAACCCTACCCCTGTGGCAGCAGGAGTTTGAGTTCAGTTCTAACCTAAAAAGGGAAACCTCTTGAGTTCGAGGGTGACGAACACGTTCTTATACGGTCTCAACCCGATGAGGTTTCGGAGATGTGGCCGAGGCGGCATGTTATCTCCGAAGTTCGATGGACCCTTTTGATCTTCAGCAGGGTAGGCGAGGAGGTTTACCGCTTAACCCTACCACCTCAGTCGCACCGGGTGCATAGTGTCCACCACGTGTCTCAGCTGTTGAGATACGTGTATGTTTCTTCACACGTCATCGACCCCGGGGAGTTGGACGTCGATGATAGGGCGATAAGCACAGAGATTCTAGTAGAGATTGAGGATCGACAAGAGTAGGTTCTACGTGAACGGTTGCTTCCTCTGGGGTGCTTCTCGGGTAGCACAAGATCTTCAGGTGAGCATAAGAGAGCGTAAAGCTCAGTTGCGTGCTCAGTACTACTTTGTTTCCCTTAAGTGTGAGTTGAAGCTTTACGGGGACGTAAAGCCCTGAGGTGGGAGTAATGTAAAGACCCGTAAAATTCAAGGGAAATTTTTTCTTAATTTTCTTTAGAATTTTACAAGAGCGCGGTTTCAGACGGCACCTGATTCCGAGGCCCGGAGTGCCCGGAATTAATTTCCGAAGTTTGGCTCGGGTACGTTCAGTGAACGAACGAGCGGGAATTCCTAACTTTTGATACGGTGCTCGGAATTGAAATCCGAGGGCACCGATGAACTCGCAGCGCCGATATTCGCTTAAAGAGACCTTTTCGGGAGTTGCGTTTGTTGCGGGTTGAAAGTTAGTTTTGGGGTTTAAAAAAATAAGTAAAATAAAATTTTGTGTGTGAATTTTATTTTATTCTTGGTTGTTAGACTCTCTCATGGGAAGTTGTTGGTGGGGCCCACAACCACCCAACTTCCCATGTGTGGTTATGAGGAAGGTGGGGCCCACACGAGCCCCCACCTTTTCTTTTTTTTCCTAACTCCTCATTAAACTCCACTTTATTAATTTGACAACTTGTGTAATTTATTACATGAGTTAGTTTTATTTTCAAACTCTTGGAATTCAAGAGTCACGTGGAGTTAAGGTTGGAAACTTAATAAACTTAAGTTATAACTTAAGATTTAAATGAGGAGAATTAAATGAAGTGGTTTGAATTTCAAACCTTTGAAATTCCAAACCCTTTTATTTAATTCTTGGTTTAGTTTCCTATGTTTGGGTTTTTGGGTTATGCTGTGCGGAGAGGAAAGGAGGGAGACTTCTTGTGAGTTCTTCCTCCATGACGAAGAACGCGGCGACCTTCTTCCACGACGACGGACTGCAACGCGTTGGATTTCCTCCACGACGCCGCAACGCATCCTTTCCGCGACGTGCCTCTCGCGGCGAACCCACGTCCGTCTACCGCGACGCCATAACCGCGATGCCGACGACGTCTTCCTCCGTGACGTCCGACTTCCGCGACACACATCTCCCGCGGCCGTTGACGAACGCCGAGTTGTTTTTTGAGGTAGGGGTTTGTCTTATTTAAATTATGTGTTTTCTTTCCCTCGAGCATGAAAGAAAATCCGTTGGGCATAGTTCCAAATTTTTTTAAAATTTGTGAAACGTTCATTGTTGTGTATACTCGATTGACCAACTGATATCGTTATAACGGGAGGAGATCGGACCGCACGAACACGACCGATTCTCCTCCCCCTTCTAAGCTTTCGTGTTGTTTTAGCGGAGACGACGCGGTGTCGTCGCACCGTGCAGGAACAAAAAGGATAAAGGCCGGTTTGGGTCACGGCGAAGAACCGCGACGCTATAATGCCACGCCTTTGAGAACGGATGAGACCGCGGCCGGAGTCGGGCCATGGCGGTGGGGCGCGACGTCGTTACGCTACGAAAATATTACAAGGACCGAACAAGAAGGGCGGCCAGAAAACCGGCCACCGGCGGAAAAAGAAGAACCGCGGCTGGACGGCCACGGCAAGACACCAAGAGGCGGCCGGCCACGCCGGCCGCCGGAGATCAGAACAGCCGCGGCCCTATGGCCGCGGCGGAGGAGCAAGGGGCGGCCGGCCTCGCCGGCCGCCGGGAATCAAGAAGGGCCGCGGCCCTATGGCCGCGGCGGAGCAGCCATGGGCGCCGGCCTTGCCGGCGCCGGAGATCGGGTGGGCCGCGGCCCTACGGCCGCGGCGGAATAACCAGGGGCGGCCGGCCTCGCCGGCCGCCGGAGACCGAGGAGGAGCCGCGGCTACGGCCGCGGCGGAGAAGGGAAGGCGGCCGGCCGCGCCGGCCGCCGCTTGGACAGGAGGCGGGACCCGCGGGTGGGTCCCGCGTGTGTAAAGAAACGGCCGGCCAAAGGGCCGGCCGAGATCCGGAAAAAGGGGGGGTTACACCCCCCCCGCATGCGACTCATGCGCGGCGCGTTGACCGCGCCGCCGCCGCTGGCCGGACCGCGCCGCCGCTGGCCGGCCGCGCCGCCACCGGCCGGGCCGGGTCCAGCGGACCGGGTCGGTCCGACCCGGTTCTGTCGGACCCGGGTCGGGTCGACCCGGGTCGGGCCGACCTGAGGGGGGGTCGGGCCGGGTCGGTCCGGACCCGGACCCCCCGTTTCGGACCAGTTTCGGTCTCTTGGCCTTATCTTGAGCCTCGGACCTCCGAATGACGAACCGTCTGCGGCAACGCGATCCTTGGATCGAGACGGTCGTTTCGATATATCGTACTCAAGGTTTCGGGTTACTTTGAGTTCGGCCGGGTTGGTTCGTTCACGAAACCAACCGGGCCTTCGGAGCGGAAACGCTCATAACTTGAGCCACGGACGTCCGATTGACGTGCCGTCAGTCGCGTTGTGTTCCTTTTAGTGAGGCGGATCTTTTGGCATACTCCGCCCGAGGTTCGGACGCAGGTGGAGTACGGTCGGGTTGGTTTTTCCTTAAAAACCAACCGGGCCCCGGAGACGAAAATGCCAATAACTCACAGACCGGGCGTCCGATTGACGCGCCGTCTGTTTCGTTGACTTCCTCTTGATGAGACGAAACTTTTGACATACTCCGCCCGAGTTTTGGATGCAGTCGGAGTATGGCCGGGTTGGATTGTACCCGAAATCCAACCGGGCCCCTGGAACGGAAAAGCTGATATCTTACAGACAGGACGTCCGCTTGACGAGCCGTCAGCGGCGTTAGTGGTTACGTTTAGTAACGGTCCCTATGAGTATACCCTGTGGGAGTTCGGGGTACAGTTGAGATACGGCCGGGATTGGTTCGCACTCGAAACCAACCGGGCCCCTGGGACGAAAAGGCTAATAACTCACAGACCAGGCGTCCGATCGACGCGTCGTCTGTTGCGTTGAGACCCCTGTGACGAGACGGTTCTATGAGACACTTCTTCGTGGGACTTTGTGATACTTGGAGTATCGACCAGTAGCTCGTGGAGCGGATCCTCCCGGAGACGAGCGTGCAGAGTACGGAGACCGTGTAGCCGGCTGAGACCTGACGACTGCATGACCGACTCGACTTGGAGTGAGTCGACTAGCCCAGTGGACGGAGCGCCCAGTAGTTGGTAGCAGACCCACGGCGGACGGAGCGCCAGGTAGTTGGCCGCAGACCCGCGGTACTCGTCCGGAGAGTACCTCAGCAGGCTAACTGGGTAGCGCCCGGTATTTGGCGACAGACCCTCAGCGGACGGAGCGCCAGGTAGTTGGCCGCAAACCCGCAGTACTCGACAGGAGGAGTACCTCAGCAGTCTTAGGTTAGTGAGCAGTACCTCGGAGTCGTGACAGGACTACTGCACACTTCAGAGACGGGGCTCTTCAGCAGTTACGGTTTCGATAATAAAATCCTGGTTTGAGCTGAGACTTTTGACCCTGTGTTACTTAATGATTGAGATGGGTCACTTGCTAACTTAGGTATATGTATGGGCATATACCTGGGTAGTGGTTATCCGTTGATCTCATGATCCTTGTGTTTCCTTATGACTGAGATGGGTTACTTGATAACTTAGGTATATGTATGGGCATATACCTAAGTAGAGTTTATCTGTTGTGATCTTCTTGTGGTTATACTTGTTGGTTTTAGTGAGACCTTGAGGGTCTCGGGGTCCCTACTGAGTATCGTTATACTCACCCCTGCACGGGCTATGCCCGCACCTCGTTGTGTTGGTTGCAGACGACGGACAGTGCTGGCAGAGGCCGAGTGTTCGAGGACTGGACGGTACCTGGAGGTGGACTATACGACGAGGCGGGTACCCAGAGGCAGACCACTGGGCGGGACATACTCGGAGCAGACGGCGGGACCCGAGGAGCAGAGGAGCTATCTGTACCCACCCTTCAGGTGGGATTTCCAGTGGACATCTCAGCGTAGCAGCTTTACTTTTCAGTCGCTGTTTTCCCTTTCGAGTTGTACTTTACAGTTGGGCTTGTATTTCCGGCCCCTTTTTACTTTTCAGCTCTTCTTTTTGTACTTAGTGTTTACTTCCGTTTGTACTCTGTGGTGCTTGTTTTCTTTTATAAAGGCAATGCCTTCCCAGTTATTGGGATTTTACGCCTTTGGTGCTAGTCGCCAGCCCCTGGCCTATGGAAGGCGGGCTTGGGGTAGTCACGGCACGGGCCCCGAGGACGGGTCGTGACAAAACTAATCCATTACTCGAGGGAAGTTATACTATTTCGTTTTTTCATTTTCAAAAAATAGACAAGGTACTTGAGCCATGAGCCTACCCAACTTCTAGATAAATGGTCCTTCATGAACCGGTCAAACTTCTTACTATCCGAGAGGGATATAAGTATCACCCATCGGTGACTTGAATGATAACCTTTGATGGTAATAGTCTATGTGAACATAATACAACACCAACCAGTCTATACCCAAGACCATGTGAAATATCAAAATCATGAGAATGAATATGTCCCTTAGAAATGAAGACCCACCGAATTTTTGAGGACACCCCTTACACTCTGTGATATATATTTTTTGAATCCCCCAACGAAGTGGAAATCGACCTAACCTCACACAAACTCTCCATAGAGAATCTTAACGCTACCAAAAACAGAGAAAAACTAAAATAGTGTGTGGAACCAGTGTCAAACAATGCACTGATATGTGTAGAAGTTATAAGGACCGTACCTCGAAATGTCGATGGCCCAACCACTCCATCAACAGGTGCAGACTGAATTACATGAATCTGATCTACCCCACTACCCTGGGCTGCAACCTTTGTGCCCTACACAGCACTACCCTGCTGGAATGGGTGATCCGGCCAAGGATTTTAATGTCCACCACCCCTACTAGTATGGCTCTTGGAGCTCTAACATCTTTCCTGATATAGAGAAACTTGTCCCTTGTCTCTTCGTGGTGTCTTCCTATCAGCAAAATCCATGCTCTCCTACTAAGGGTTCTTACAAAACTTATGCATGTGTCCCAACGTGATGCATGAACAACATTCAACTAGATGTCAATGACTATTTCCACGCTTGTGACCCAAAATAGAACACTAGTATCATAATACCTAATCACCACCCTGAGAGATTGAACCTCTCTTCTGACCACCATTCACACATCCACCTTGCTAAAAGGTTTCAAAATGATGATTGTGGACCATAGAAGCTTCACTAATTGTCTATCTAGTAGAAATTATAGGCCAACTGCCTTAAGAGTCCAATATACACTATCACAAACACTGATCCCTGAGTTAGACTAATGAACAATGCATCCTACCCTTTCCTCAATTGCACTAGTTATAAATGCTCTAGAAACTATTCCTGGAAATCATTCCACAACATCCCCTTATCCAGATCAGCCTGAGCCAGGATGTCCCACTAAAACATTTGCTGGACCCGCAACATAAAATCACCCAACATGACTCGCTTCCCATTAGTTGTCTCCCGATGATCTATTATCACTTGGAATGTCTCTATCGAGAACTCGGTTGCCTTTGGCCCACCCTCTCTTGTAATGGTCACATGGTGATACAGTTGAAACACTCTGGTCATCTCTAGCATGCTCTTTGAAACCTACCCAGGGTCTAATCATTAATTTTCATAAAACAGGACAATTTTTATTGTAACTTCATTTCACTACATTCATAGATGACCACATTCACTTGCTCCTCTACTGAAGGAGTGTTCTCAGCCACCTCCTCTTATTACCCAATCAGTGGTTGACATGATGTTTTCATTTATCTACATTTCCAAACACATGGTTTATAAAACAAAGCATAAAACAGTCACACCTTCATAACAAGAAGGGTATTCACTATCCACAACAACCCACCATACAGAATCCATCACAAAAAACCATAACATTCCGAAATGTCACCCTAACCATCTGTACCACATGTCATCATCCACACCGGTTAAACGAACATACACAACCATAAGGATCTTCCAACATGTAATAAAAAACAATTTCAATTCATTGTGAATCCTCAATTATACATATTTCATTAATCACCACTTACCATTGTTTGTTTATGAAATTTTCCCTTTTCAATTATCAAAATGCAAGGGGAATTATATATTTCATGCCCCACACACTCAACCCGTGTGTTCCTAACATAATGCATGTCATCTATCTCTCTAGGTGCCTATAATGATTCATGAATGCACAACCTCATGTCAATGAGTCCATGAGCCACATATTTTATAACCATCACATCACACAACATGTGTATCACTAAATGGTGATATATAATCAACTGTAACATCAATCAATCTTGAAAAAAAATTCCCACCCCAGGTGACTTTGGTTTTCCCTTACACATGGGTTATCTACTCCCAAGCATGATCTCATAACTAAGGCCCAAAACTTTTCTAACCTCATGTATACCATCCCCAAATAAAAATATTTCAGAGAATGAGAAGAATGACCTCCTCTAATAATGTTTTTTACCTCCATGACCTTGAATCCAATAAAACAATCCTTTGAGCCGGGTGGTTTCATGACTTGATGCATACCTCCCCATAATCCAATGGTTTCTGACTTGTGGTAGGGGTCTAAATAGTCAATTGGAAAGACACTAACCTCTTTTTTAGAGAATCCAAAACATGAGAAAATCAAAATAGAAGAAGAATAACCAATAATAGCATAGCATGGATAAACAACTATTACACAAATGGTGTAAAACCATGTCCAATAGTAAATATTCAATGCCATGGTACAAGTGAAAAAGTGAACAAAACCCAAAATGAATACAAACTACAAAATCCCCAAAATGGTCCTGACACCAGGTACACGTCCTCCCCCACACACATCCATGAAAACCCAATGACCTAGAAAGGTACTTTTATATTATCATAACCTTCAAACATGATGTTTTCATGGGTAACCAATGATGGCCCGGGCAGGGCGTGAGTAGATCTTATTAGGCCACCACCAATAGTTTCTACAAAATATATGGTATTAAAAATTATTCATGAGAAAGGTAAATGAATAATAAATTAAAAGGAAAGGAATATGTTCCCTTAGACAGTTTGGGCTCATTACGAATAGTTTTTACAATTTACATATCTTACCATTTCATCCAATTCCCCCACAATTACAATTTTATCCCATTTCCCATTACATTCCGTTACCAGTACATTTAATATGGCTTCATAAAACATAACACGTTACATGGATCAATGTACACAATCAAATGCATGAGTAAAAATAAATGATTATCCTATCTCACTAGGGATAACTTCCTCATGACAACCATATCCTCACCTAAAAGCCTCAGTTTTGGTGGATGCAACTATTTGGGGAACAGCGCCCCATTCCTCTTCCCAAACCCATGCATTAGTGGCGGAGTTTAGATCCTCAGAGTAACTCGACCTATGGGTGTTTACGCTCATTAAAATATCCCACTTACCAAGAAATGTGCACATTCTATACATATATATATATATATATATATCCATTTACCATTCACACAACATCACAACCATTTCCCAAGGAAAACATAATTCAGAACAATAAAATAAGAGGTAATACCATGCCTTGACAATTTTAAACATTTAACACATTTCATATCATTTAACAACTTATCCCAATTAACCTTTTATTATAATTTTCTTAATAACAATTCATTCAATCTGTCTATCTCACTAGGATTTGTTCATTATGCCTAATTATCGAGGATTCATTACCAGGCTCGAAATCAATTTCATTATATTCATTAATAATTTCATTGTTAACCCAATGTCTATTAGGTTATTAAAAATAATAGGAACATTTCCTTTTTTCTACTTCAGCACCATAAATTACGTCAACATGTTTATCAAGTGATTAACATAAATACAAACCAATCTCCCATGTTCATTACAAATCCCTAGGTCTGGGAAAGATTGAACAACCCATGTGTGTCCCTATAATAGTTTCATCACCATCGATGAATCCAATGTTGATCGTGAGGGTTTCCATTTACCTTATTAATAACCATTTTAACTGAACATTCAAAGGGTGATAAACAATACGAAGAGACACCCAAAAATAAAACCACACATGCCCAAATCCACCAATAAATCATGTGATATAACTTGTAAACCACTTACCCCAATTCTTTGTGCGGACACACACTTAATCGATCCCTTAGATTCCGCTTCAACCTACCATTGTATCTTCAACTTAGATCTCACCAAAAGAGTAGGGTTTTAGTGATTAAAAAATAGAGGAGAAGAAGATACAAACCCAAACCTCAAAGAGAATCAAGGATATGATTATTCATACCAGGAAATTTGATAGGCAACCAATGGACCAAAAAAACATAGAAATGACGGAGATCAATATCTTAGATCCCTAGGATGTTTTTTTGTTCATAGGATGATGTGGGAAGAATGGGGATGAAATCCTGTGTTGGGTATTAAAATATCGAAGAGAAGAAGTAGTAATTTTTTAAAAGTTTATGGACCACATGGTTTACCCACACAGTTTTCCAAATAATGGGAAAAACATGCAGAGGCCACTATCCAAAAAACCCACCGCCTGCATGGTTTCATGGGCTATCAGCACAGTTAGCACTAACCATGCGCAGATACTGAGACCTACCCAGAAAACCCCTTTTTCTCCATTTTCATGTCTCGAACACTCGAAACACCACCGAGTCTCCTTAAGGACTTCGGTATGAACTTAGTTAACCATAATAAGGGATTCAAACCAAAATTAAAATGAGAACATGCCTCTCTATGATCTGGGATCGTACACAAACCATGTTTTCAAACCATTCACATAAATTAAAATGTGATAAATTGTGATTTAACCTTTACCTTTAATAGGTTTAACGAAATATTCCTACCTTGCATTAATTGTAGATCCTCTTTTATGTGCCACAAAATTCTCCCTTCTATAATTATAGGTCTTTTTTAATACCCCATGTTTTTTATATGTTATTATTTATCAATAACTTTAATTTCATTGATATCTTACAACACACCTAACATTTAATTTTTCTTTTGATACTCAAAATAATGAGTTTTCAAAAATCTAATTATTAAAAATATTATTTTTTTAAAACATGACTATTATAACATAGCCATTAAACTGAGGGATACTAATAATGGTGAGTAATTTAAAGTATTATATATAATTTAATTATATAAATAAAACATATCGATAAAAAGAAATTAATTTTTAGAAAAGACTATATGCTTCAAAAATATTTTTTTATAAAAATATATTTTTTTGAATTTTTTAAAAAATAATAATAGTAATATTAGAAAATTTTAGAAAACATATTGGAAAAAATATAATAATTTTCTATACCTACATGATAATATTTTCTTATAGTGAATTGTATATAATTTTTTAAATAAATAAATATTTTTTTGAATTGTAAAAGATATTTTTTTTATTAAGAATTTAATTTTTTTTAATTAATTAAATAAATTATTATTAATTTATTGGTTATAAATGTATCATTAGTCAAAATATTCAACTATTAACCAACTATATACAAATAGAATCCATTTCATATAAAAATTTGATATGAAAACATTTTAAATTGTTAAAATATTTTTATTTGAAATACCACGTTCTCATCGCATCTCCTGGTTTAATATAACATTAAATAATTACCGCTCTATAAGTTGAATTAGAAAAATTATATTTCATATTTTGAATCATAATAATTTATCTTATCAATAATGTTTAAAAAAACTATGACCATATTGAATAGATATATCAATAAAAAATATTTATTGTGGTTAAGGTAAAAATGTATTTACTGAAGAATTTATATAAAAAATTATGGCTAAAAATGAACAATATAAATTATAAAAGATTTTGGATGAACCTATATCAAAATTAAATCTCTAAGGATTATGCATTTTCTATTCTGACACCTTTTATAATGTTAAAAATATGGGTATATTTAAAAAAATTGCCTGAATCCCAATCACCACTCTTATTAATGTACAACCCCACTCCTCTCATATTTAAACCAAATAAACACATTATTTGTCACATTACAAGAACATAGATATTAAATAATTTCCATATATTATCTTATAATCCATAGTTGGTTTATAAATCAATACTTGTAAGACTTTTTTTAGTTGGATCCTTAAAACAAACTACTATGAACATTATGAGATCATGTATTCATGGATATAAATATTAATAAACTTATTATTGTGTCATGAATATTCATATAAACGACATAGTGTATGATAATGTCATAACAGTATTTGTAAAACTAAATAGTCCTGGAAGTTACCTTCTATGAGGAGAAACCATAAGTTTGATGGTAGTATTTTTAAATCTATATTATATATCCAGCCGATATTATATAAGGGATACAAGTGATACATGAAATCAGGGATGCTTATTTGTAATACTTTAAGGAGCCTTATCATTGTGTATTCCCATTATAATATCCAAAGTATAATATTATAAGAGTGAAATCTACTTGGGAGAAATTTATATTTATTTTCATCATTAGATATTCCTATTAATGAGTATAATATGTTGTGTAATTTTATTGATTAAAATACCTTATGGTAATAATTTTTCATGGTGTTGTAATATATGTTGGATATGCCACATGTAATATTTCATTTATGATAATGTGGGAATTGATTTTTCCATTATTCTCTTCAATGAAGGATGATATGTCATGCTCTTTGAAAGAAATGATATAGACTATATAAATCCATGGACATGGTTTTATTTTGGGATGATTTTTTTTCATAAATTTAATTAAATATTTATTGACAAAATAGGTTGATGGAACAATTATGAAACTAACAATATTAGATACAAATTGATATTGAGATTATATTACATACTATGAAATTTTATGTGGTATTATGTCATTGAAAAGAAACTAGTCACATGTGTTTGCATCTTAATGGGAACTATGTGAGAACCCTGAATATTTTGAACTGGATGATCACTCAAAACAAAACAATGGTATATGATCAATTTATACTGGTTGTTTGAAATAACATTATGATTATATTGGACACATGGAGATATTTTCATATATAATAAATGGTGATGATGTCAATGAAATTTTCCCTACAGAACATGGTTCACATTTGTTTTGAAGGATGTTGGTAGGCTATCCTTCTCTGATATTCAAACTCCTCCACCTATGGAGTGATACTGAAGGAGAGAAATTCTCATGTTTCTTCTATTTCAGAAGTGGTTGAAGAGGAGTCAACTTATGTCGCTACTCGATCAACACATGAGTCCTCACTTATAATGGTGAGAGGCTATAAATATTTCATGACCTCATGGGAAAGACTACTAAGGTACGTGGATTTTATGAAAGAAAAATAATTCTGTTGGGAAGGGGGTACTAGCACATCATCTTCCCCTAGATGAAATCAAGTGAATAGAATAGAGAAAATGTAATATCTCTTTGAACCTAGTTTTTTTATATATCCAAAAATGGGAATAGAAATTTGACCCCATGAGTGTTTGAAATACCCATGATATATTATTAATTATAATTTTAAAACTAAACATGCTATACTGGAACCCTATGATTATATGGAATATTTCTTTAGAAGTAATAAATCCAATTATTAGAGATTGGAAATCAGATAGTCTATGGTTGGGGAACAATGCATGGATCCTTGCTGACGTTGAGATGTCAAACACACTTGTTGGGGATTTGATTCTCACAAAAGGGGTTGACAATGCGATGTTAGACATATTTTACGAAAGAAAGCCAAAATTTTTCATTATTTGCTTATTATTTGTCACTTAACTATTGAATGCTGAATAGACAAGGAGTATGACATATGCAATGAAAAGGGCCATGATGAAAACCCATGTAGAAGGGAGAAGGGTAGAGAGAACCTTCCCCGAGAGCCTTTGGAAAATCGTGAACCTTGTCTGGAGGTTGTGCCTAGTAGAGTGAACATTTTCACAACGACGGACCTACTTCTAGTTATGATCCAGAGTTTGAAAAGATGGAAATAAAGATGATACTATGCCCCAATAGAGAAACCCATGTGTCTAAGGCCCTAGTATCTAGGGGAACAACTGTTGGGATTCAATTGGTGGACCTTATCCTTTGTAGTGAACTGGATCATGTGGTGGATTCTCAAGATGAGAAGCAGTTAGATCCCCCCTATGTATAGTGTCACTACCCCTTCAGGGAAGGACACATCTGGAATGATGGGAACTGAGGCCCATGCTGGTACCTTGGATGGTTCACCTTAGACACCTACTCAGGGTAATGGAAATCAAAATAGGAATTACCAGTTCCTTGATTAATATGATCATGATGTAATTTTATACAAATACATCTACATAATGTTTCTTGAAGGAATCCAAATGTGAGTAGTGTCTCCTCTTATATCATATCCATGAACACCTTCACACCCTTCAGTGGAAGTCTCGAGTTAAATGAGGTGAATGAACCCCTACCTACTGATAAAATTATAGTCAACCCAAGGGATGATGCTAATGTCTCCAGTGGTAGCCCAGTTGAGAATACTGGTCTCACTAATAAACATTACATGCACAGTTACTGTGCTGAAAATCAGCAGAATAATTGAATTTCAGAATTGGTGAATAAGGAAGATCATGTCAACATAGAATCTAGACCACTCACTATCCTGAAATGATGGAAAATAGGCATAGGAAAAAAAGTAAACGTCTATAAATCATTGGAGAAAAGGGGGTCCCTTATACAAGGGTAATATTCTATATGTAATTCTTATTCAATACTCGAACTATCATGTGTTTTCAAATTGTCATAAGAAAAATTACCTTAGACACTATATCATGGTCTATAGACAATTTCATATTGGTATTGATGAACCCAAACCCCTATTGGACAATTGGAATGGTTTTAGGTTGGGCTCGCTATGCTACAAATTTATGTATACATATTTAATGAATCTAATATAGACCAATTTTGTGTTTTAAGGAATGAAACCATCCAAATTATCTCTTATGATTATGGAAATCAGAGTATTCTCATTACATGAATTTTTTCTGGCCATTAATTATCAATATCATTTGTGTATTATTCCTGTTAATAAATTATGAGGAGGGACTTATGGGAGGAACATAAATTTACTTTTATGAAGATGGCTAAAAAAATGGGGGATCATTGGCGATATCAACTCTAAATTGACACCTATGGTAAAAAAATTATTTAATTTCAATAGTACTTCAACCTCTGAATTTTCTAAATGAATTGACAAGTAAAATCTGGTGCATGTCCCAATTTTTTTATCTAATTTCGCTTGGTGTAGATACACATACCATAGAAAACTTGTGAGAAAACCTGATATATGTCATGTCCAAATTAGTGACCACAGTTCTTCCCATGGGGTCTATGGATTCACACTTCATAAGAAAAATTATGATCATTGTACTATTGTTTTTTATGTCAATAAACAAAAGACAAGGACAAACCATATCCCTTTTTGATTTAACAACTGATGGATTGTGATTCTGGGATTTAGGGAAATTTTTTGGGAGTCCTAGATGATTGAACCTGCTTGGAACCCTCTATAAAAGTAGGATGTGAAATTTAATCACCTTAAGTGGAATCTCCATGAGTGAATTTGGAAATCATTCTCCAAAATTGATGATGAAATTATATGTTTTGAGTTGGAAGTATCATGTATTTAGATTAGAAATGAGAATCTGCCGACCCTTTCTAGAGAGGAAATTAATCCTTATAACATGTTTGGTGACCTATTAATGATCAAAGAAAGGACAAACAAGATTCATATGGATGTGATATGGTTAATGGACCACCCAAAGATTTTATTGGAGATATAATTCTTTACGTCTAATCTTATACGCAACACCAAAGAAATATTTCAATACACACAACACTGGCTTGTCTTGCGTTACACGCAAGAGTAAAATTCCTCGATGGCTTGTGTTGTACTCAATACCATGTTTTACTAAACAGTGATATGTTATTATAGTATTATGAACAATACATTATGGATAGTATTAACTGAATTTTTAACTTTATAAAATTATAATTCATCTTACACATTTTCTAAAATGTGATATGAAAACAAAATCAATTTTTGATAAAAGAATTATTTAAAAAAAATAGAGTTTTAACGCAATTTGATGGCACACCAATTTTAAATATAATTTTTGAAAAGTTTATAAGTTAAATTTTTCAAAATATACTTCTTCTTTTGAATCGGGATATAAAAATTTACATAGGATAAATTTTTGATACTTTTCTGATAAATTTCATATTTTGATGAATAGTAAAAATATGATAAATTTTAATTAAAAACAACTTTTTCATGAAGATGATTTTATTGATAAATGATATTATATATTGTTTTTAATGTATAAATATAATATTTTTTTACCATTTAATATAATTTATGTCATTACCATTAATTTTACATTAAATTCATAGATAAAACATTTCAATCTTTGTCAATGTTTTAACTTCTAAAACCTCATTTTATAAAAACATGATTAATTTTAAATAAATTACTACAGACATTGTGTTTTGAATTTTGAAAAATGGATTCCATATTTTAATTCAGTGGGTCCAAATTATGTTAATAAGTTACTTTTTTTGATATTATGATTAGTACCTACAGTAATTTTTTATTTATTACATTTAAAGATAAATCGGGTAATTAAGGGTAAAAATAAGATTATAAACTAACCATAAGACCTACCAAAGTTCAATTGGATGCATCAAAGTAGACCCATATAACATAAGGGTTGTAATAGATACATTTCTTGGCCTTTTGTCCATGAAATAATATAATTATTATTAAAACCAATGAAAGTGACATCATGCCACTCTATTATATGTGTAATAATTTTAATTTAATGATAATCCTCACAAAAAGATGAATATAAATAGTATCCATAAAGCTAATAAAATTATCCACATAATGAGAATTTATTTAGTATTTTTATGGATTAAATAACTAGCATTAATGATGGCATAATAGTGATGTAGAAATTATTTTATTGATTGATATATCAGTGAAATGGTTTTTACAAATATTAAAATAAATATTACATGAACTAATTAATGTTATACACAAACATTATAGATGAATATGACATGTTAGGAATATATTAAATATTTTATTTCTAATATATAAAATGTGTGTCATTTATTTAAATTCAAATAAATGAATAGTCTCAAAATTGACACTATTGTTATTTTATAAAAATAACATATT
Organism: Viscum album; assembly: GCA_963277665.1. NCBI lineage: Eukaryota > Viridiplantae > Streptophyta > Magnoliopsida > Santalales > Viscaceae > Viscum > Viscum album. Next base: position 914,480,329 of record OY728148.1, read on the forward strand.
ATAAAATTGTTTAAAAATCACAAAAATATTTAAAAAATATACATTGAAATTTATATGATCAATAATGTCATAATTTATCGAATTATGGAAAATTAAAAACACATATGTTATTTTTTAAATCAATTTAAAATTTATATTATTATTACCACAAATAAAATTAAATAAATTAAATAAGGATAAATCAAGTTGATAAGGTTTAAAATAAATTCCCAACATGCCTAAATCATATTGGCTGATGCGATTACAACCCTATCACAACTAATATTGTAATTAGAGTCATTTATCGATGTTTTTATGTGGGTATTGAGTTTATTATAAATTTATATTTTAGAGGTTTCCAAGAATACCCCTCTCCTCTTTTATAAAAGGGAACATCCTCCCTCTCTTCCTCCCAACATTTTGAGCCTTAATGATCAGCCAAACCCTATCCATTTCTCTTCTACACTTCCCTATAAACATACTAGAGGTCATGGTATTCTTCAAAGACAATCCATAGTGCCCTAGGAAGAGTTTTAGAAGAGGTGTGTCGAAGAAGAGGTAATATCCTTTACCGATTCTTTGAAAATTATTTCTTCTCCTAATTCCTCTATATTGGTTTTTTTTTATTACATAATAGCAATAATAACACTTATATACTGATATGTTATTATAAATATTAAATAACCACATTGTCTCTTCAATCCATCCTATGGAGAAATGAAATCACCGCGCGTGCGTACGTACGGAATACCGTCTCCACGCAGTGGGGTAATCTGTTATCCACCACCACCATACTTGGATGGGTATAATGGTGTAAATAATAACTATAAATGATTATTTTAACATGATACTAATTCTGAGATATTCTATCATCCACTCCAATACCATTCAATAATTATGGAAACTATATCTTTGCTCGTGTGTACGTACGGCTTACAGTCTCCATAGTGTGATGTGATTCATTCTACATGATCTTCATTAAAACATGACTATATAAATGAATTGAATGAATATATATGATATATCTTATACTAATACTATTATTTAAATGATTTATCATTAAAAAGATAAGAATATAATCATATATGATATCATAAAAATTTATATGATTCTATAATAAGTCAATAAAATTATATAAATCAGTATACAGGAGGTTCGGATACGTACAATGCATATGAGACCTATGGTAAACGAAAATCACACAATCTCATTTTTATCTGAGATTGTTTATACTTCAAAATATACTGGGGAGTTCATCCACATCCATGATTACTCAATATGTAATATTAGATCTATCATCCTAAAATTTTTTAAATCCAATTTTACCTATTGGTGAAATTTTCAGTAAAATATAGGAAATTAGTCATTTGTCTTTTTCAAAACTAGATACTTTTTTACATTTTTTGAAAACGTAAGAGAAGAATGTTTTTTAAATTATACGTCATGAATGTATTTTTATGATTTTATAGAAAATTATTTCGATGAATCTTACTTTACACATTTTGATGTTTATTTTCAATTAACTTCTTTTAGTTCAAAATGGTTTGACATGTTGAGGGTTGAAAAATGTTTCTGAAGAAGAATGGATATTTTCCTCAGGAATGGAGTTCAAGTGTTTTATCAAATTTATTTTCCATCTAAGATAATATAGGGTTCTATTTATATCCCTATTATTACATTGATTTGATCATCTTATGGTGGAATTATTTTAATGAATATTCTTTTATCTTATATGGATTATGTTATGATGGCATGATGTTTATGAATCACATTTTTATTACATGGGTTATGCTATGATGATTGATTTATGATTATCTGGCACACATAAGAATGGTTTCATTATGAGAATGGTGGGACCTATATCTCCTTCCAATTAATTGGGTAATGATTTAAATCTCATGAGATAGACATGGCCGGAAAGGAAACTTAATCTGGTTCAGTGATACTGGACTAGAATGAGGAGTGAACATGGTTTATTAATGGACTTTGTCCGCAATGATGGTCTCGGAAATGCGTCTTGACTAATATGAAATGATTTTCAATGATTATGTGTGTATGCCGAAAAGATTCATGTCTTATTTTATAAATATTGGGATTACATTTGACTACTACGATTTATCCCATGTCAAGATATTATGAACTCTTTTACAGTATAAGATTATCAAAATTACATATACTTATGAATATGATATGATTGATATATCCTTTGTTTTTCCTTACTGAGCATTTTGAGATCACCCTTTGTATGATTTCTTTTCCCTAGGTCATGACGATGGGTATTAAGTAGTATATGCCAAAAGGGAATGTAGATATGATGAAATAAACAGGAAAAAATGTAGATGATTTATAAACCATTTGTTTGCATTTCCAAGTTTCTAAAGACACTATACCTATATGGTCCTATCATGGTTTTGTTATATGTTTTAATAATTATGATTCAGTTATGAATAAATAAAAATTATGTAAAGTATGGGTCTTTATAGTTAAATTATGGGGATATAAATTCAATATTATTCAATAGATTTCACAATGTGAATAGGGAACAATTAAGATACAAGTTTTTCAGTATTAATGGACATTTGTATACTTAAGAAAATGATATTTCCTTAGCTTTTATGGAGTATTTCAATATAATATATTCTAATGATAGGATGGCTAATACATTTAAGATAGGGGACAACATGAATCCCGAAATTAATGAGCACAATAACCAAATTCTTATTGCCTCCTCGTCTAAATAGGAGATCAGATATTCTCTCCATTCCCATAAAATAGAGAGTACCCTTAGTCAGGATGTGTTTGCTAAAAAATATTTCATGTTCTATTGGGACATATTGTAGGATGATATCAATCGATCCATTTATGTTTTCTTTACTCACTCTTATATCCCTCATAGAATGAACTCCAATTTCATTTCTCTGATTAAAAAGAAATAAAATGATCTTGATATTATGTATTTTTTTGACTTGGATCATTGGAACACAATTCCCAAGAATATGAGTAAAATAATTATTAACATGCTGGGGGTACTGGTTGAGGATGTGATCACTGCAAATCATGTTGTGTTTGTACATGAGATAAATATTCCAAGGTGTCTCTTTAGGGCCATAGAAAGTGTTAATTTAATGTTGTGGAAAATGAAAGAAGGTAATTTTTTCCTTAAAATTATCCTATTAAAAGTTTTTAACATAATTAAATGGAGATTTCTTGTTAATGTTCTTAAAATATATGGCTTCTCTAGTGCATTCATTATTCTTATCAACACTATTCTTAGATCATCAAGGCTATTCATCCTCGTAAATGGTGCCCCTAAAGGATTGTTTCCATGAACTAGGGGTGTGAAATAAGGTGATATGAAATCTGGGATTCTATTTTAATTCGAGTATGATTACCTAAGAAGATTCATTAATGATCTTTCTCACATGGGTCTCTACAAGATAATTAATGCATGTATGAATGATTATGCCCTATCTTACCATTTTATGTTGATGATATTTTGTTTCTTGGTCATGCATCATATAGAAACACATCCTATATTAAATCCATTTTCAATGATTATGAAGAGGTTGATGTCCAGAAAATTAGTTGGGGCATGTCCATTATTGATTTTGGTAATGGAATTATAGTAGGAAAGAGGAACATGATCATCAATTATCTTAGGGTAAAGAGGGGATCATTTCCTATCCAGTATCATGGTGTCCCTTGGTTTTGTGGAAAGTGAATTGGGAGTACATGGAGAACATATATACTAGTACAATTCATTAAAATTGTTGTTGGGAAAGGAAATCCATGTCAATGGGTGGGAGGCTTTGTCTTGTGATCACAGTGATCACATCCAAATTTTTCTATTACTTATCTCTCTACATATAACCTATTTCCCTTATAAAAGTCCTTCAAATCATGGTACAAAACATTATGTAGAATTGGTCAACACATGATAGGATTTTGATCCCCATATCCATGAATGAATGCATCAAGATATTTTAATTACTAGGTCAAGGAATCAAACAACTTAAATACTTCACTGATGGTCTGATTGGGAAATTCACTTAGAGACTGATATCAAATTATTTCTCTGATGGCTTCCTTGGAAATAAATTCACAAGAAGGATGTTTAATGTCTATAATTATTACCTCCCCTCATTGGTTTTATCATATCTTAATCACTCAATTATTAAGATCATATATGACACAAAATGGATGGTTTGTAGAAGCTCCACTCTCAACGGTTAGAGCATGAAATTGTGTGAACTCCCTCTTCAAGGGATCATGGATGTCCCCCCCATGAAGTAGAACACTTGTACATCTAATAAATTATATTTAGAATGTATTATTCTGTTATAATGAATCCCCCAATTTTATTTTGAAATAAAATCATTCAAAATCATGGACATTGACACCCTAGTTTGGAGGCATAGCAGGAATGGTCAGTTCACTTATATTGTGTATTATTGGTTTGAATGTGGGGTAATCTCTGACCCACCTACATGGATAATGAAATGCAGGACCAACAATTGCAGCTCTATAGGAATCTCAGAATTCTACACTATTTGGCAACGCTTTCAATATTTTACAACAGGGAATGGATGTCATACGTTAGGGGGATTATTATACTTTAGTTGTCCATGAAGTTAACATTCTTAATAATGATTTTGACCTATAAACTCTCATATTTCTAGGGGCTTCATGTCAGCCACGAATTCCGTAGATGCCGAAATAAATTTGGGGGATACCTCTGATTATTCCATTTTTTAAGGTGAATGTTGATAGAGATTCATAGGGTGCACTAGCTCCATCGAGATGTGGTAGGGTGTCTCACACATACTATGGGTTTTTTAAAGTATGTTTCTACCATTTCACAAGTGTTGGAAATTCCAATGATGCATAACTATGCAAAATAATTCTTGCAACCAGGGACACAATACATTATAGTTAACATGGTATGGATAGATTCTGATTCTCAGCTTGTGGGTCATGCCTTGAAAACAAGGATGTGTAATCTTTATTGAAGAGTGTTACCTCATTGGGTTTATTTCCTTGGAAATATTGCTCAAATAAATTTGGTTGTTTCACATCCATATCGGGAGGCCAACTAGGTTATGAATGCTCTAGTAAAAAAGGAAATCAATGAAATGGATATGATGTTTCTTTTATGGACCCAGATTATTGTGCCTCATTGGTAGAGGTGGATAGATTTGGTTCCACACACTCATTTTTTTAATGACCCCTTCCACACCTGACACTTTATCATATTTTATTTAATAATTTCTTGAGGCTAGCTTCCACCAGATTCTAGTCTTTTGGGTATTAAATTATAGTTATTATCTTTCACATTGGGTTCCTTATCTTGTTTCTAGAAATTAACCATGTAATTTAGATTCTTCACCTAATTCAATTCATAAATATTCCTCGATGTTCACACACAAAGTTTCTAGAAAATATCAATTAAATAATATATAAATATTTATTATTTAACATGTGATTAATTATTATCATGGAATACGGTTTAAAAATTATTCATGTTTTCATGATCTCATATATTACAAGATTAATTATCTTAGGGAATATTTTTTGATTGGAAAATGTAATAAAAATTTATTTTCTTTTTAGTGAATAAAAATTTTATTTATTTATTGGTGAATATTTCAATGATATTTATTTATTAACAAAACAGTCATTATTAGTAGAAACATTAAAATTATTGAATAATTGGAGAAGAAGTTTATATGTCCTATGAGAAAACAATATATGGAATATTAGTTGAAGAAATATTATTTATTTTTAAGAACAATTTTTGAGCATGTTGAAAAAAAATAAAAACATATTATTATAGACATGGGGATCCACTAAGATTAAATAAATATGAATTAAACATATGAAATTATATTATAATAACCCTAGTATTATATAAACACATTTATATAATTTTTCAAGAGATCCAATTTATTTTTTTATCTAGTGAAAAAACTAATCCATATAATCATCTCGATTCCCTTTAGATATCTCTTCTCCTTGAATGACCCTATGAATAGAGGGTGATCTTACTCCATATTCCACCCTAGATTCTATAGAGGTCATGTAGAATGCTTTATAATAATTTTTTCATGGAGATTAAAGGATAATTATTGAAATGATAAGATCATTAATGCTAAAACCTAACAATTCCTATGAAATGTTCATTATGATGGATGTCATAGAGTGTGTTTGGAATGGAAATCATGAATAACCACAAAATCTGTTTGGATACTACCACTCCATAGGGTGTGTTTCAGCTTCCACATAAAAAATTGAACTCAATAATGGACCATTGGAATGTGTTATGTTACTTAATGGGTTTTAAGAACATATGATTTCATTAATAAATGCTAAAACTAATGTTCATTTCATTCAATGTAGTTATAAAAATAAATAGAGTAATTTAGTTATCAAATGATATATATACAAAATGGAAAACAATAGTAGGAACCTCTATGGTTACGGTTTAATTATATTTAATTATTGCATATATAAACATATAATAGTTATATAACCTATGTCGTTAATTCCTTTTATTACCATTAAGGAATTGTTTGGATTTTAATAATAATTCTAATGTTTACGATGAAGTATATAAATTATTTAAATTGCATAGGATTATTCAGATATCATTATTTAATTTTGATATTTGAGTAATTGGTTATTAGAAATACATTACTAATTAGTAATGAATTTATTTTGTTAATTTTTAAATAAATTGATAGTGTCTAGAATACATTCATTCCATGGTAACATTTTATTTTCATTTATATGACCTAATAATTTTAATTCTGATTATTATACTAATATTTTTTTAAAAGCGATACATTCCATGGGATAGTCTTGTATTTTTTATTATGAACTCTGAGAATGAACCTTATATGTTCCACATGATTCACTATTGTGATTTTCAAGGGTTAATCCTATCATTGAACCAATTAATGTATAATATTACTTAATTCCACAATTTTTTACCTAGGATTCACCTAGAATCTAAAAAAATAAAATAACAAGGATAATATCAATGTTTCATATTCATAAATTTGGACAGAGAATTCATTGTAATTTATCCTTGGATTCCAAGTGATATTTTCTATATATTTCATGGGACATTTTACTCAGATTTTGTTACGTCACTTTTAGAATGTGTAATGTTGATTTTTCTCTCTAGGATTCTACTCGACAGTAAAGACCATTTCATGATTTCCAAGGAATGAATTTCTAGTTCTATACCATGAATGGATATTATTATTCCTTTAATTCAATTGAATCTGATATGTGGTAATTCCTTATCCTATTAAATTGATTCACTTGTAATAATTTTCTTGGAGGGATGGACTTATAGATATCGACATAATTGCAACTCAATTATTTAAACAGTAAGATATAGTTATCTTAATTTGATGTAGGTGATATTACCTTATTCACCAAAACATTTATTTTTTCTAATTAATATACCATAAACTATTATTATTTATACACTTATACTCTAAATCAATTAGACATCATTGGTGGTGTTCTACATAGTCTTACTCAATCTCTATTTAGTCCACTATTTAGTAATCGAGCATAAATATTTTTACCTTGTTAGGTATTTTTAATGTGACTCTAATTTGATACGTATATGTTTCTAGGATATGGAATGAGTTATTTACTAAGACTAACTATAAGATTTGATTGGTAACACCCTACCCCACCTCATGGGCTTGATCCAAGTCAGAAGTGCTTCATGGATTAAGAAACATATCCAAGTCTCCAAAGGCTAGAAATAAATTCTAAAATGTTCATGAATGGTGGAAGATGATTTTCCCTTGAGAAAAAAAAACAACCAAACATTTCATTAACAATAACAAATACATGATGAATGTCAATAATGTATCAAAATCCAACAGAAATCAAACAACAATAATACAATCCTTGCTAATACTAAATCTGTGTACCAATAGGAAAAATAAAAAACAAAACACAAGACATAATGACATAAATCCACAACCCCATGTAAATCGCAATTATCTAACTCAAAAAATTCTCAATCACCATGATGTACCACTTTATAAAGGTGATGCATTACATTTACCTATGTATTTGCACCATATTTTTCAAAAGAACCCATTATCCAAATAAGGCACAACTAATAATTGTTAGTAGTCTTTCCCAAAATGACTTACCACCTAAACCTACCAATTAGATTAGAAGAGTTAATATATTTATATAAAACCATCAACATTGAAACAATTTCCATCAACCCAAACAAACAGTTAACAAATACCATTTACCTGAAAACACATTAACCAGAAATGTAACCAAACACGTCATCACCCATTTTTTTCCATTTCAAAATGGAATAATACATTATATTTTTCTTGTTTGGATGAATATTTCAACCATAGAGACAATTTATCTACATTGGATATATGTTACCATAAATAGTGGAACGTCAAATCTAAGCCTTCCCCTTTTTATTGTGATACTCCATTCCACATTCCAATACTTTTTTTATGGTACATCACAACCACTATCCATTCAATCCAACTCCTTCTTAAATAGTAAATCCCAAAAACAATACCAAATAAAATATAACCATATCATTTCAATCAATAATTTCAAAACCACATCATAAAATTGTGACTGAAACCCATTTCACCCATTATGGTCAGAAAAATCTAACAATGTAATGTTTTAATTAAAAACAATTTTCACAACCCTTTTACATTAATCAAACAATCCACTATATTTTAAAATCATCATTTTAAAATTCAAAAAACATGGAATATGGAGAAACAATATATTATTTTCCCACATAACATAAATATCAACACCAATGTGAATTCTAAAAAGATAATAAGATAAAATTGAAGGAAAAAATAAATTTTAAACCAAAGCATTCATGTTTTAGCCAGAGTAGTCGAGGGAGAATCCACCTATCTTTAGGGTTTTGGTGAAAATGACCAATGTCATAAATGCTCACAAATTCTGGGAGGAAATTTTACAAAACAACCTTTAATACATTCCCCTAACATCATAAAGGATATATATTTGAAAAATCCCCAATATATATATATATATATCCAATGTAGAACTACTTATAGAAAACTATTAGTGATATAAATGTAGATCTAAGAAAACAGTTTAAATACCATATGAGGAGACTTACCAAGGAAGACCAGCATCAAAATACATAGAGAAAGATGAAAAATAAAAGATAACATATAAATATTTAATTATGCTGTGTGTAAAATAAAATTCTGAGTAAATTTTAAAAAATCCATTTATCAATAATTAGTATATGATGTTTGATTGCTATAAAGAAATATATTGATTATGTAAAATGGGAATTGAGGTAATGTAATAAATAATAACATTTAATTATGATCATATTATTGTTCCTAGATGGGGGTATGTTTTGTTATCCCTTTTGAATTGTCTTTTTTGAGAAATTTGAAGCATTATATGAATTCCAATTAGAATTATTCATTTGATGGTTGTTCTATTCAAGATAGTGTCATTTTTGGTATGACCCTAGTTTTGATGATGATGCCTTTATAGAAATACGGGGTTACCATGTTATAGTGATACCCTCATAGATAATAATCATCAATTTATTTATGATATTTTGTTTTGGTATTATATTTTATACTTAGAATACATTTGGGATCATGTAGGAAATTTATTATTTGGATGTATACCCTTTGTAGTTGGGTTATTGATCAATATGTCATTCCATGATAGCGACATAAAAATCATGGATTATTAATTTTACCATTAAATACATGAAAATGTAAGGTTTTTTTGGATTATTTTGTCATGTGGAACTTCTTTTTAAATTGATGTATGACTTTGAAAGTCTCTAATTAAATATTGTTCATGTGAAACACTATAAAATATGCATTTAGTTTCACAAGAAAAATGTAATAGTAATATTTTTTGTTCCATTGATCTTTTGAATAGTATTAAATGGCTAGAAATGGACACCCAATCTCGGCTATGGTGGTAAGGGTGGGGAGGTTTTTGGGGTGTGTCCATAGGCCAAGTCCACCACAGTGGTATAAATGTATTTTTTTTTCAACCTGTTAACATTTATCAGATGTGCCAATTTTTTTAAATGGATATGAATTTTTCACTATTGTCCTAACAAGGAACTGCATGCTCCATACACAATGTTCATTGGGGTATATCTTGGTGGTATGATCCATTATATTCATTAAGGTAATCGTTCAATTTATTTGTATTTTGAATGATGAGATCATGGTAACGCCTAGATCGTTGTTAGTTTATGGAACAAAGAAAAGTTTCATCATTCATTAATGGATACATAGATGGTTTATTCATGGGGTTGATTGATTATTTTGTTTTTAGTTTAATCATGAACATCATAGACTTTAGATATTAAAATAATATTTACATTATTGGTGTTCTTGAGATTACCTTGTCAAATAGATCTGGTGTTGTAACACATCTGATCTGAGTTATACACTTTTATATAGCATTCAGTGTGGATGGAATGTGTGACTATGAAATATATAATGTGAAACTATTGTGACTATAAATGGTACCATGTTTGAAATTCATTCATGATACCAATGTAAATCCATGCGTTGGGATGTACACCACATGTTGTTCAAGGAAGGAGTCATCATCATGAGTGATGTAAAACATCATGAAATGTGAGACTCTCATTTTGGAACTAGGTAAAAGCTTGTTATACATGTCTATAAATATTTTGTTTTGTATGTTGGAGTGTTTTCCTTGAGATTCAGTTTCCCCTTTTCAGTGAAGAGACGCCTAGAACACTCTAGAGATGGGAAGCATCAAACCAGTCATTAAATAAATGGCAGTTTATATGAAATGGTAATTTTCATATATATTGCTATATTAAAATCAATTAATTGATTTAAAAGGATATAGAGCCAATAATTTTATTTTTTCCCTTATCAGAGAAGGTGTTGAATTTAAAATTTATTTTAATGTTTTTGTTGATTTTAGATTGAAGATTTTTGACTCGGGGTGTGTAAAAAATATACGAGCAATGAAGGATTTTATGAGAATCAATGCTTGAAATGTATCATTATGATGGGGTGGTTCATCAAATTAATATCACATTAGGAACACTATCAGTTAGGGTTCAAATTTGGTCAGTATTTAAGAATGTTCTCAAGTACTCTTTGGATAAATGGAATTGTGATCATCCTTTTAAATATAGCATCAAAATTTTACCGATAAATAAATTTTTGATGTAAACCTAAATATGATCAACTAGAGTTTTAGTAAAAAAATCATCTGGAGTGTGCTAAATACAGTTTGTATACATCATATTATTTGTGATAGGATCATTTCAAGGTATAACACAAACATTTGAACATTTTGGACTAGATGGTTGAAATATCAGGTTTATAACGGATTTTAGGGTTGTCATTACAAATATCCATGTTAAATAGTTTATAGAGAACATAGGAGAAAGATATTCCAAATTAAATTAGTGGATATATAGATTTTCAGTGGTAAAATTGTGGCAATATCAAATAGTGTAATTATAATATAACGATTTGAGACTCATCGGTGTTCTTGACATAGAACTAGTGGAAATGGTGGGATGATATTATGATCATAAAATTTTATTTTTCGAAATGGAATAAAACACAATGTGTTTCTGATATGAAAATATGATACCTTTTGAGATGAGGGTGTTGTCGTCTACTGTTTGGACAGCGCATCGGTGGTGGAACCTAAGAATTAATATATAAGGTAAATTGATGGTTGTATAAAAACATGTTATCCATTTGATTCAATGAAGTAGGTTTGAAATCACATAAGGGTTCTCCATGTAATGGTTTTATACCGAGTTGGAGGGTTGGAAAATGTTTTCACGATAGAGGTGGTGTGTTCAATTTATTCCTATCTTGTAAGGGAACATTCATTTTTTGCATCAATATAGAAAAAAGATATCATACAAGGTTAATGTTTCTCCAAAGTGTTTAGAGGAATGGTATAATGGGATCCATGAAATTAGGGGTATTTAAAAACCATGGATACAAAATAACAAGAAAATATGATGGTGGGAGTATCCTTGGAATTTACCAAGTTAGTAATGCACTATAGTGTGGAGCACCATGGTTTTATTAATCTGATGGGACAATGATATAGGTACCACATTTTATATTAATGTTTTATAGATTAATCTTTGTGTTTTATGAGGAACATGAGTATCAACTTGGGGTTAATATATCACATGTCTCGTGATTGGTGATACACATTGGGAGAACATGATGTGATGGAAAATTGTATAGAGCCATTTTAATGGATGTTGACTACCTATTTTGGTTGGGTGATTTTATTTATGTACACAACAGTTTAATGGGGATGGAAAGTGTTTAGGGGGTTAATAAGTAAGATATCATGACTATAAAATCTGATAATTATAACCAAATTTTGAATTTTTTATATGTTGTAAGGGTTATTTTAAAAAAAAATATATTAATAATGGAATTATAATAATTTGAATCTTGTAAAAGGGTATTTTGGATATTGATTGGGGTTTGAGAGGTTTTTCCAAAGAATAAGTAGTAATTGAGAGATTCAGTAATGAAGTTTACGTTTTTTATATTTTTAGCCAATGGAAAACAATTATTGAACTGTTTTTGATAATTATTCCCCCAAACCATGTGAACTATTTTTAAAATAACACACCATAATAAAAAAATATGATCTTCTCATGAAAACAAGTGGTTATATGTATATGTTTAGTAGTATCTTCAAAATTTTCTACTGGTTTTGAAAAACATGTGTCGTAAACGTGAGAGATGAGGCTTCTTCTGATGGTGAATCCAAATGGTTGAACATGGCTTACCAAACCATATGGTGAAACAATGTAAATAATTAAACTGGGATAAATTATGATTTCCCCATTACATTTAATTCTTTCAAACGATTTTTCTAGCATAGCTTTCAAAGTTTCTCCTCAAGCATGTGTCACTCCATTATCCCTTATAAGATTAGATATATTTAGTAACACCCAATTTTCATTATGGAATATTATGTTTTAATAAATGAAATTTCATTGATTTCTTCCATTACTCCCAATTTCAAATTCATCTTCTGTTACACATAATATCGAGAATTAGAAAATTGAAGGATTAATAATATAATTATTCAAATGTGACACTTATAACCTAGACACTAAAATAAGATATATTAATTATGATGAGTAATTTTTAAATAATTAGTATAATTTATTAATATAAATAGATTATAATGATGTATATGTAAATAAATTTTAGAAAAGTCTATATGTTTCGAAAATTTTGTTTTCAAAAAAAGGGTTTTTATGAATATTTGTGGGAGAAATATAATAATATTTTCATATTTTGGAATATTTACTTGAAAAAATAAACATCATTTTTATACCTACATGTAAAATAAATCTTGTACTTATTTTTTAGTATTTTCTAAATAGATAAATAAATCATTAAAAAAATGAAAAATAATAGTTTTTAAAAATAATTTTCTTTTATATTAACGAATTAAAAAACATCCAAATTATTTTAAAATAGATTTAAATGAACAATTTTTTATAATATATAACTATTTTTCTAATTTATTTCATTAGACTAAATTTCATATTAAATTTTGATATAGAAACCTTTTAAACTTTTGAACACTTTTTTATAGACATCTACCTCTCTAATTAAATCAGTATGTTTCATTTGAAATTTAATCATTCCACATCTATTAGTTGAATTTGAAAAAATATATTACATTTTTAAATCAAATTAATTTATATTTTCAATTTATTTAAACATAATTATTACCATAATGAATAATAATAATAAAAAAAATTTATTACTATGGTTATGGAAAAAATGTGTTTACCAAAGGGTTGATTTAAAATTTTATGGTTTATGAATGAATTAAAAACATTCCAAAACATATTGGTTAATCATATATTGTCATTAAATATATGAGAATAATGAATTTCCAGTTTTTTTTACTTTTGTAGTGTGATAATATTGGGTAAATGTTTTTTTTAAAAGTTACATGTGTCTCACACAACTAACTTATTAACGAAAACTCTCTCTCATATAATATTAAAACCGAAAATACCCTTTATTTATCTAATTCCTAGAACATAACTCTTCAATAATTTCCTCATATCATCCTTGATTCCTTAGATGGGGTTAAATAAAGCCTTGTAATGATATGTTATAGTTGGTTACCAAGATGCATCTTCTTGTGAAAATTATCATAACATGCATTTAGGGTTTTCAATATTAGTAATGTTTTTATCACAACATGATTGTACGTATACACGATATAGTATGCGATAACATCATAAGATTAGATTGTACATTGTATAGTCATAGTATATCCTCACTTTGATATGAACCATATGTTTTAAGATACTATTCTTAAATCTATTTTTCATAGCTAGATGATTTAATTTGAAGAATATAAATGATACATGATATTAAGGGTGGTTATTTTTAACAATTTTAGGAACCATATCATGGTGTACAACTTTGGTATTATCCGATGTATGATATGATTAAAATGAAGACCAATAGTTATAAATACAAATTGATATGCAAGAATATATATTCCAACATGTGGACATGTTTATTGATCCATAGAAATTATTATTATTATTAATGAGTATTAAATATTGTGTAATTTTATGTATTGAAGGAAATCATCATGATATATAAAAATTGATTGGTAAAACAAGTTTGGTGCATTATTTGTAATATTTAATTTATGAATAATGTTAGAAATGATAATTCCATTTTGTTCTTCAATGATAGTTGATATATCAGGACCGTTGATTAAATTATATTGCATCAATAAATCCATCGACACGTTGTTCAATGGGAAATATTGATTTTAGTAAATTCAATTAAAGAGACATCAAGAACATAGGTTGATGGCACCATTATTCAACAAACATGACTAGAGATTTCATGATAAAGAGATAATAGTACTCACTAAGAATCTGTATGAGATATTATTCCATTACATAATTATCTTCTTTACCTATAGGTTCGTTGGCATGGTTCTCAATGATATCCTTGTAATTTAACTGCTTCACCTACGACCATTGAGAAAGGGTCCTTGTGGTTCAAACAAAAAATTTATACCAAATAACAATTAAATAATATATAGGTATTTATAATTTGACATGTTGATTAAATATTATTCTTTCCCATAGTTTAATAATTACTCATGTTTTCTTGATCACATATATTCCATCAACAATAATTTCATATAACATTATGTGAGTGTAAATTTTAATAAATATTTATTTTATATTTAGTTAATATAATATATATTTACATATTGTTGAATAATTGAATGAATTTTATTTATTATATACATTGTCATTACACGTGGCAAGATAAAAAATTTGGAAGAAATTGGAAAAATGTTTATAGATCTGGTGAGGAAAAAATATATTGAATATTATTTGAATAAATATGATTTATTTTAAAGTTCATGAGTTTTGAGAATGTCAATTGCTAATAATAATAATATTATTATTATATACATGGGGATCCACATAGATTAAATAAATATGATATTAATTATATGAAATTATTCTCTTGTAACCATAGTAGTATATAAACCCAATAATATTATTATTAGACGGATCCAATTTATTTGTTATTGTAGTAAACAATGAATCTAGAGAATTCTATGGGTTCCCCCGAGAGGTACCTTCTCCATGAATGACCCCAGGAATAGAGAGTGATCTTACTATATATTCCATACTTGAGTCTATAGAGATCATGTATATTTCATTACAAGTTAATGTAATAGTGGTCAAAGGTGAACGATAGGAGTGATAAAATATTCCATACTAACACAAAGAGATTCTTAATGTGACGTTTTGAATGATGAAAGTTACAGGTTGTGTTTTTAATGGAAATTAATAACAACTACAAATTTAATTTTGAACCAACAACTCCAAGGGTGCTTTTCATCCAGCACATGAAATATTTAACTTGTTGATGAACCTTTAGAATGTATTTGGTTACCAAATGTATTTTATGCACATAGGATGTCATGAATAAATGATGGAACTAAATTTCATTTCATTATATGTATTTTTAAAATGGAATAGAGTAATTTAGTTATCAAATGATATAAGTACATTGTGGGAAACCCTATTAGGTACCTCCATGGTAATGGTTTAATTTTATTGAATTATTTGGTAATGATACATATCATGTGCCTATTAATTATTCGATGAATTACATTTATTACAATTATATAATTATCTATATTTCTTTACTTATTAGAATGTGTACCATAGAGTTTATAATTTGAGGTAATAGTGTATGATTATAGTGATATCCTTAATGAAATGTGATATCTATAGGATTGGTTTTTGGTATTATCTTTTTAATAAATAATCAATGTATTTTGGAATTTTTTAACTAAATTAATGATGTTTTTAATGTATGATTTCCCTGTTAACATTTAATTTTCATTAATATGTCTCAATAATTGTAATAACAATTATTATAATGAAATTTTTATTATTATTTAAAAGGTATACAATCCATGGCAATGTTATGGATTATTATTTTTGAATGTCAAAATTGAATCAATTAGATTTCACTTGATTCATTGATGCGAATTACTAGGGTTAATAATAACATTGAACCTATTATTGTCTTAAATTCATGAATTCCATAAACACTTGTCTGGGATTTACATAGAATCTATAGAAACACTATAATAACTAGGATCAACATAATGATTTATATTGATTCATTTGGATGTAGAATGCATTAAAGTGAATCCTTGGATTCCAATTGATCATTTCATGAGATATCATTGGAAGGTATCCTCAGATACTGTTATGTAACATTTAGAAAATGCAATGTTAACTGTTCACCTCTAGGAATCTACTCAATAGATAAAAACCATGTGTTTATCACTATGGTATGGTTTTCCAGTTCAATACCAAGAATGAAATTGAGTATTCCATCATTTTACCAGAATATGAAATATGGCAATTCCCTTACATATTAAATGGATTCACCAATAAATCATGTATATGTGGGTACGTACTTATATTCATCAGTGCTCTTGGTACTCAATTATTCATATAATATAAGATATAGGGAACATAATTTTATCTCAATGATGTTCCCTTATGAACCAAAGTTTTATTATTTTCTTATTTATATACTACACACTTTTATGTTTTATATAAGTAGACACAATAAAGAAATATACATCATTGGTGGAGTCCTACAGAGTATTACTCACACCTATTTGGGGCCACCATTTGTGCATGAGATTATATATTGGTACGTTCGTAATTTTCAATGTTCAATTTATTTGATACTTGCATGTGTCTTGGAATTGACATGGGTGTTGGGGATGGAGTATATACTCAAACTCTATATAGGAGTTGGGTTGTAACATCCCACTCAACCATATTAGATTGAGTCAATCCATAAGTGCTACATGGTATTAAGTCACCAACGGTGGGAAATAAATACTGAGGGAATCATGAACACTAGGGGATGATTTTGCCATTAGAAAAACCAAAAAAAAATTACATTACCAAAAAAACTACATGAAGAATGTAAATAATGAATAACAAACCAAACACAAACCGAAATCAATAATACTAACCATTCAAACACAAAATCAGTTTACCAAATGAATGAATAAAACAAAAAAACTCAAGATATAGTGAAACGTCTCCGCGTCCTCGGTTAATCTCCATGATCCATCTCTACAGCTACCCAATAATCACAATGTACCACTATAGAATTGTGATTATTTACAGTTACCTACATCTAAAAAAAAATTTAATAGAACTGAATTTCTAATGTAGGGGGTTAGTAATAATACATAGTAGCATTCCTCTAAAATACATCCCTACTCATGCTACATGGATAGGAGAAGTAAAGTAATTTATATAAATCAATTTATATAAAACCATAAATAATTAAACAATTACAATCAATCCAGACACACCTGCCCTTGACAAATTCAATTTACTGAAATCTCACTATCATGTAATGCAACAAATTAGTCATCACCCATTTTTTCCATTTCATAAGGGAATAATTCATTTTATTCTATGCGGTCATACACATTTTTCAACCATTATTACAATTTCACCACATTGTATAAATGATACCATTAATAGTGGATCTTCACATCCAACCTCGTCCACTATTTATTTTGGTACTCTATGACACATTCCAATCTTTTTTTGTCATACTTCATACCCACCATCAATTTCATCCAAACTCATGCATAAATAATTAATTCAAATAACCATGCCAAATAACATAGAAGAAATCTTGTGAATCAATAATTTCAAAACCAAATCAACCTATTTCTCCCTATACACCTTTTAACCATTATTATCAAACGAAATTACAATAAAATAATGTGTTCACTAAAATTAATTATCACATCACTTTTTTATAAATAAAACCAACCTTACAAATTTAAAATAAACCTTTTAAAATCTATCAAAATGGCATATTGGACACCAAAATCATATTTCCCAATAGAACACATAAATCAAACCCAAAGGGGACTTAAAAAATCATAACACATCAATTTCAAGAAAAATATTAATTTAAAACCAATGAAATAATGTTCTTTCAATAGGTGTTGAGAGAGAAGAATCATACATTGAGGGTTTTCGAGAAAACAACATATGCCACAAATTCTCTCAAATTTTGGTTGAAAACATCACAAAACCACCTTTAATCCATTCTCCAAACATCATCAACGATATATATCATCATCTTTTGAAAAAAAGCACAATATTTATCCAAAACAAAACTAGATCTATAAAACATGGAGTTAGAGAAGAGTAGATCAAAGAAAAATCGTAAAACAACCAAGAGAGAAGACATACCTAGGAAGATCTTACATCCCAAAATATGCTGTAAACTAGATTTTTTCATTTTTGTGCAAGATAAGTAATTATCCAATTAAATATTCAAAAATTATTCTCTCTATAACTACTACTAGACATTTCATTTCTATCAAACACTATATTGATTATTTAAAATGTTAATTATTGTTATGTAATAAATAATACCGTTTAGTAATGATGATATTAATCTTCCTACATGGGTGTTAGTTTTATAATACATTGGGTAATTCCTTGTATGGGAACATGGAAATTTCTTTTGTTATATAGTTTGAATTTTTCATTAGTGGGGAGTTTTTGTCATGCTAGTCTCATATTTGGTATGTCCATAGATTTATAGATGATGCCTTCATAATATTGAAGGGTAACTCTATTTTATTTTTACCATCATATATAATAATAATATATGGATTTACATTCTATGTTTTAGGAATTATATGTGACACTCATATGTAGTGTGTGATCATGTAGGAAATTTAGTTTTTAGATGTAAACCCCTGGTAGTTGGATTGTTGTTCGATAATTCATTCTATGATAGAAACATTAGAATCATGGATTATTATTTTTAATGTAACAAAAAAATGGATGGTTTTTTGGATTATTGAGGTATGTGAAACTTCTTTTAAAAACGACCTATGTCTTAAAATGTCACCAATCCATTACTAGTCATGTGACATACTATTTATTTGTTGTTCGTTGTTTCACAAGAGATGTAATACTAGGATGTTTGGTTCAATTGATATTCTTCACAAAAAATAACTTTATATGAATTATTTACTAATGTAATAGTTTGGAAGTGAATATTTCAATACACAATGATCATTGGGGTATGTATTGGTGGCATGAACCCATTGTGGCCTTATAATAATCATTCATGTCATTGGAATTTGAAATGACACAATCATGTTAACACCAATATCTATTTTATTTTATGACAACATAGAAAAGGGGAATGGTTAATTAATGGATACTACTATAGGAGACTCATGGATTATATTGGATGGATTGTTACTAGTTTCATCATGAGTATCATTGACATTGGATTTTAAAATAAAAGTTTCATTATCGGAGTTCACGAGAGTATATTTTAAAATAGACCAGGTGTTGTAACATGTCTGATCTATGTTAGATTCTTGTCTATAGTGTTTAGTGGGGATGGAATTTGGGATCATGGAATGGAAAAAGATACACTAGTGTGGCTATAAATAGAACCAAAATTCTAATTTCTTCATGAATCCAATGTAAAACCATTTTCTGGGATATACACCACATATTGATCAAGGAATGAATCCTTAATATGAGTGAGGTTCATATATGTGAAATGCAAGATATTAATTTCGGATCTAGGTATAAGCTTGTTATACATGTCTAGAAACAATGTGTTGTTGTTTTTTGAGTGTCTTCCATAGAAATCAATTTTATATTTTCTATGAAGATACTCCTAGAACACCCTAGAGGTTGGTATCATCATACCATTCATGGAAAAAATAACAGATTAGGGGAAATTATTATTATCACATAAAGTCTAATATTAAAATATATTAATGTAATGAAAAATACAAATAATTGTTATGTTGATGTTTCGCAGTATAAGAGAAGGCATTGAATTTTAAATTTATTTGTATATTTTTATGGATTTTGGAAAAAATATTTCATCTCAATGTGTGTAAAAAATCTAGGATATCTTTTAGGATTTGTGGAGAATTAATTCTATAATTTTATAATCACGATGAGATAGTTCGTAATATTAAAAACTCATTAGGAACACCATGAGTTTGTGTTTCACTTTGGATTATATGTAAGAATGATATTGGTATCTCTTTCTATTTATGGATGTTTGGTATTGTTTTTAAATAGAGAATCAAAATTTAAGTGGAACATACTTTAAACAATTCAACATTAAGAGGTTCAACTAGAGTCATAGTAAAAAACCACACATGATCTGATAAATATTTCTCTATGTACTTCATATTAGTTGTGATATGTGTATTTCAGCATATAATGCTAAAATTTGAACATTTTGGGCATGAAGGATGGTAAATGAAGGATTTGAATGGGTTGTAGGGTTTTCATTACACACATATATTTAAAATTGGTTCTAGGGAACATTGGTGTGAGATATTGCAAATTAAATGAGTGTATATCCCTCAGATTCAGGTTTAATTTGGGTGGATGTCTTATATACAAATTATTATGGGATGATTTGAGACATATTATAGAACATGACATGGAACTGGTTGAAATGGAAAGAAGATAATATGATCATAAATTTATATTCTTTGGATAGGCTTAATCCTCGATGTGTTCATGGGATGACAATAGGATAACTTGGTATTTGAGGGTATCATCATCCCTAGATTGGATGGTGCATCAGTGGCATAAGCTGTTCATTATTATTTAAGATCAATTGAAGGTAGTATTTCCACCCGTATCCCTTTTGTTCCATTGTAGTGGGTTTTAAATATCATTAGGTTAATCCTAGGAATGGTTTTAGACCATGTTTGAGGGGAAGAAAATAATTACTAGAAATATCCAGTGTGTTCATGTTTTGTCTGAGATTTAAGGTAACATTATATTGTAATCAATTATGAAAAAAATATCTCTTATGTGATTAAAAGAGGATTCATTTGGGTTTAGGAATGGTATAATGGGATTTTTAAACTCAAGGATATTGAAAAATTGAGGATATACATTGACATTCAATTTTGATGGTGTGAGGAGCTTTTGAATTGGCCGAGTAAGATATGCTATATGTTGTAGAGCACCATGGGGTTGTTAATCTAATGGTTCAATAATATGATAATATCATATTAGGTGAGAGTTATAGAATATAATATTTGTGTTACATTAGGAACAATGTATCTGCTTGGGTTCAATCTATCACATGTCTTGTGATTGGATTGACTAATTGGGATCACATAAAGTGATTGAAAATGGAATGGTTACATTTAAATGGAAGTTGACATCTAGTATTGGTTGGGTTATTTTATCATGTACACTAAGAAAAAATGTGGATGTTATGTTTTTAAGTGGCTCAGTTATATGATCTCTTGTATACACAAGTTGATAATTATAACCAAATTTTTATTTTTCTATATAGTTAATGGGTTATTTTTAAAACATATATTAAAAATAAAATGAAATTACATTGAAGGATGTAAAAGGATACTTTTGGATATGGTTTGGTGTCTAAGAGTTGTTTCATGAGCATAATTAATTATCATGTGCTTCATTTATGGATTCTGGGTTTTTTAGATTTGTATCCAAAGGAACACAATAAGTGTACTATTAGTGATAATTGTTCCCCCAAACTATGTGATCTCCATTTAAAAGAAAACACATTCATTATACTATGTGAGTCGCCCAAGGAATCATGTGGTTTATGATGATGTATAAAGATATATTAAAAACTGTATAATTGTTTTGTAAAACATTTGTTTTAAATGTTCATGATGGGGCTACATAAGATGTTGAGTCCAAAATGATTTCACACGGTTTACCAAACCATGTGGCCCAACCAAGAACATAATTAAAATTTGTTAAATTATGACATCCTCATTCCTTTTAATAGTTTATGTCAAATTTTCCTCTATCATTTTCAAAGTCAATATTTTCACATCTTCCACTCCATTAACCGTTCTTTAATTGTATATATTTAGAAACACCTCCAATTTTGATAGATTATTATTTTTTAAATAAATAAAAATTCATGGATATATAAATTTTTACAGAAATTTGAAATTATATTGTTTAACACATAATAATAAATTTTAAAAAAATGAAATATTAATAAAATTATTTTCTAAATGTGAATGTTATAAACTATGTAGTATCATCCCACCCCTTGTACCACAAAATTAGGCCTCGAGATAGTGGTCCACAATACCTCAATCACTTCTTCCCAAATGCAAGAGCTTTCTAACTAGAGGCAGGGGCCTTGGTTAGTATGTGTGGAGAACATTCCATCATATTATAAGGTATTACACAATAGTAAATTATTTATGTAAAATGTAGCATAATCGTAGAGAAAAATTAGATATCAGGAAATGTAGATAAATGTCCCAACAAAATAAATAATAAATTCGGAAGATGATTATTCATAATAAAAACCATTATGTTGTCAATGTATGAAGCCAAATGTAAATAAATAAAAGTGTATGGGTATGTGGTCAAAGCATAGAATACATGCTAACAAAAACATCCAAAATACTGAAAACTAAGAGAGAAAATATCACACATAGGTTCAATCCTCTTCCCCCAATGCTTCATCCAAAAAAGTAATGTAATCCTGCAGTAGGAGTAGCATGCTTCCCTACGTCCATACCTGGGAACATACTGTCTACTTGTGTACCAAACGACACCTCAGAATTTTGTGAGATATAATATTAGTTTTCTGACAACCATGATGTCTAAACAATTCCATTTCGTGTAATCAAAAAATATAATTGTTCTATATATAATAAATTTAAGAAAAGAAATAAATAAAATATAATAATAGTAAATTGTCAGGGTTCCTAATAGGACCCCATCCCATACCATCTACTTTATCCTAAGCCAAAAGTGTGAATGAGATACCTAATGAATTATAATATACCTAGAAAGTCCAATGTAAAATCACCGACTAAATAAAGGGACATACCACAGCGCTTATTCTTTTCCATGAAGTAGAATCCATATGTCACAATCGAGCACACAAAAATAATATGAGTGTTATCATGAAGTATAAGGAATCTCTATGAAATTACAATAAAAAATCTAAAGATTTTATATTAAAATTGGTAATTTCATGGCTGGATTCTAAGAATGTCCTTATGGTATTTCTATGGTACTTCCATGCAATTATATAAAATTATACGAGACCATCCATGGAAATCCTATCAAAATTCCAAGTATCACTCATGGTATGGTAACTACAAGTACATCCCAGGTATCACATGTATGTGACCTAATATCAATAGAGTCTTGGAATATCCATTTTTCAATGTTTTTATCCTCAATTTCCCTTAGGGAATTGGTAAACCCAATACTATAATAAAAATCTAGATGAATCAACTTTGTGGATATCCCAAAACATCTATTTCTAGAAATGTTGTGTGGTAACCTATTGTGCACGATGATTCCAAAGATGGGTTCTTAGTGCATAACCCATGTTGTCTCCATATCCCAATTTCATTTATAATAAGAAGAGAATAATACATATCATTGATAAATAATTCATTAATTGGGCCCTTTAATTAACCATTTTATTCCATGTTTTTACTAATTATTCATGCCCAATAGTCACAATTAATAATAACTATAAAAAATTAAAAAAAAACCGGTACATTATCATTGTAATATGAGGAAAAAAAATTTAATAATATCAAGGAACTACATGAAATATAGAAAAAATAATTTAGGATAAAAAATTTAACAGAAAACTAAATTCATGGTTTATGATTTTTCGTGAATATTTTATTAAATATACAACCTCGACCCAAATTACAACACAATCACATGTAAAAGACTATTTAAATATTCAGGGATAAATTTAATTAGGAATATTATGTAGGAACACTCAAAGGGGTGTTCGGCGATATGGAGATAATATTTGAATGGGTTCACATTAATCAATGATCAAATAAGATCAATGAAAAAAATTAAAATTATATTAATATGGATTATTTTGGATTCACCAGTAGGTACAAATGGGAAGAAAAATTATAATTTAATAATGAAATAAAATTATGGGGAATAACATAATCACCATACCTAGTAGTAATAGTACACCACACATCCAACAAAAAACATTGATTTGGCCTGAAACGTAAGAAATGGAGGATTTAATAAAAACCCCAATTTCAGTTAAAATCATTCAATGTAAGGTTGCATGATGAAGAGAAGTTAATTCCCAAAATTAATTAGTAATAATTATATGACATGTTGAGATATTCTAGTAAATTCTAATGGCCCTGAAAATGAAAGAGAACCATTGGTGCATTGGTCTTCCGAAGCTGATGTGGTGGAGGCGGACAACCAGAATAGGGGTAACGATAGACAAGAGGAGAGGTTTAGAAGAGTGGAGGAGAAAAAAGGAAATAATTGAATGAAATATAGTAGGTAAAAAATAAAAATAAATTATATAAATAAAAAAACATAGAGTAAAAATAAAAATAAAATTAAAGCGAAGGAGAAAAAGAAATAGAAATAATAATAATAAAGAGTTATACACATTTTAATTATTTTCATTTTTATTCTTAGTGACTTTTAAGTAATTATTTATTTTTATTCCTTATCAGTTTTTTATATTTCATGAAAATTATTTTATTTCTTTTAATTTTTTTAATTACTATTAACCTGAACATTGTTCTTGGCCATTGTGTATTATTTTGTAAAAATCAAGCGCAACTGTTAAATGTTTTTTGCTACTAAGGGCCTACAACATACCACACATGCATGTGACCTATAGAAAAGTAATTAATTAGACAAAAAATAAATTGTACATACCTTGGATAATGTTGGTACATTACAAAATCCCCTTCTTTAGACAAATCATCCATGAGATTCACATCTATGTGTAGTGGCACATTATTTGAGTAGTGTTCCGGGCACTCGGCATGCACATCAGTCTCCAACTCCCAGGTCTAATCATGAACATGTCTATTCATACATAGCACCTAGACCAGGTTATCAAACCTTATTTGTAGAAAATTAATTATTTTATCAATGATATGAATCAGACACTCCTCAAATGATGCACTACATTTAAGCTCGATGTCATCAGGATTAAAAAAAAGAGATGAGTCTGGATGATACATTTGATGTTTAGATACATGGATGAAATCATACCTGGAATGGTAACAGTGAGGTTATATAAACCAATTGTATATCTTAACAACACTATCCACTGTCTCGAATAACTCAACATATCCCAATGATAACTTCCCTTACCTATTGATATGCCAATGACCCATCCTTTGTGAAACCCACAAAAAGTCCCGATGTCACATCTAAAAATCCAGGGGATTGTGATGATGATTGATAAAAGAAATATATTTGGAATGAGATATATTTATATGATTTTGAATCATTTAGACATTATCATAAGTCTCATGAATGAGATGAGGACTCAAAAGATCTACCTCGTCTACTTTGAGATAGCATAGAGTTGAACGACACAGTCTACCAGAGAGGGCCTCATATAGAGACATTTTAATTGTTGCCTAAAATCATTAATTATATGAAATGTAAACTAGCTGTGTATGTTTCACCCATGAGCACATATATAAAGGAAAACATTCCACCACATATCCTCCCATAGTGGAATGGATTCCTTAGACTACCTATCATTCTTGGGGTGATATACAGTACTCAATAACACCTATGAACTACCTTTGGAAACACTTTCTAGAATCACGATGTGATATGTGAATCTTAGTTCGAAATGATATAAAATAAAATTCCATGAATTTGAACTATATTTCCAATATATATCTTCCCTAACACATCAATAGTGATGGTCTTCCAGATATGTATGAATTGAATGACATTGGTTAACCTATCAAAGATCACCAATACTGAATCACTACCATGAGTAGATCTTAGAAATCCTATAATGAAATCCATGGTCACATCATTCCATTTCCACTCAGGAATAGAAATATGTTATAGGATTATTGCATGTATCTTTTTCTCTTCCTTCTCCTACTAATAGGTGGATTATTGGGTAATGATATCCATTTATTTCTTTATTATACCTGTCCACCAGTACTTTCCATGCATATCATTTCACATCTTGGTAAGTCCGGGATGAAATTTCTAAACAAATTTATGATAATCCGTCATTATATTTTCTTGCATATCATAAGGGAACCATACACTACAATGGTAGAGAGGATTTTACCTACTTTTAACAACATAACCAGGGGTGAAATCTCTCTCATGACACATTCCCCTCGAAAGAGCCCCTCATGATCATATAAATACCACATATGGACTCACTTCAGAAGAGATGATTTCACTGCAAGAGATATAAGAACTAGTTGTCCATGCTACTCCTAAAGCACTAGATGCATCTCAAAAATCAAAGTCGTTATATTCTACCTAAAAAAATCTATCTGGAAGGCTTATGTCTTCGTTTTACGGCACAATTCATCAGCCACAACATTACCATTATTAGGGGTATAATAAATCACAATGTCGAATGACAATAGGTATTGGACCCACCCAATTTGCCTCAAATTTATGTCTCATTATGTGGAGATATATTTACTGATTTTATGATATGATTAATCTTTGAAACTCTCTACCAAAAAGTAGTGTTTCTAACTATACAGAGCATAAACCAAATCTTATAATTTGAGGTTGTGTGTAGGATAGTTCCTCTCATGAGACCCAAGCTGGAAGGATCCATAATCCATGAATCTTTCATATTGCATCAGAATTACACCCTGTCAGACTCCTAAAGCATCACAAAAAACTATATGACATATTATTGATTCCGGAAGAATCAAAATTTGATCTCATGTGTGTCTATTTTTTAAATCCTAAAAATCATTCTAACCAAATTCTAACAAGATGAACATCACAAATTTCTTAGTCAGAGCCGTAATAGGAACGTCTAATATGAAGAAACCCAAGATGAATTTTTTGTAATAACCATAAATCCCTAAGAAGAAACATTTGAATAACACAGTCTTAGGGTAGTTACCAGGAAACCACTATGCTCACATTTTCTAGGTCAACAGATATGCCCTCCTCAGATATGATATGGACCATGAAGATAACCTTATTGATCCAAATTTATCATTTACTAAGATTCATGTATAGTTTGTGGTCACTCAGTGTACTCTGCATGATCTCAAGGTGATTTTCATTGTCATGTCTAGATCATGAGAACACAAATATTTTCTCAATGTATACTACCACAAAGGAATCAATGTATGAGTTTAAAACTCGATTCTCCAGAGCAATGAAAACTCATGGAACCTTCATTAGACTGAACATCATAACAAAAAACTCATAAAGTCGTACATTTTTTGAAAACATGTACGTGGTATACCCGATGCTTGCACATTAACCTAATGATATCCCAACCATAGATTGATCTTAGAGAAAATAGTCTCTCCCAATAACTGGTCGAAGTAGTCATCTATATGAGGGAAAAATATCAAATCATTATTGCAAGCTAGTTTTTTATGGTAATCCATGAACAATCTAAGGGATCTATCCTTCGTCGTGGAGAAATGGACTAGTTCACCACTGAGTGATATTTTAGGTCTGATAAAAAATTGTTCCTTATCATCTTAACAATTCTTATTGATTACTTTTATCTCTATGGGATACATCCTAAAACGAGGAATGGACAATGGTTCCACACATAACACGTGTTTGATAGTGAACTCAACATCCCTTATAGTATTCCATCTATATAAATAACCTGATAATATATCCTAGAAAAAATCCTCAATATGAGGTAATTCCCCTAATGATTTTCCCTGAATTCTCATAAGGTGAATTTCTAGCTAAGCTGTCACTCTACCCAGCCACTAATTCTTAGGTCCAGCTAGAACTTCCTGGATAACTCATTCTCCCCATCGGACATATGTTCTTCCCTCATTTTTGTTAAATACACACAACAGTTCTTGAAATCCACATGGTAATGATAAAGGATGAGCCATTATATACAGTGAATGACATAAAACATGGTCATCCTGAGGATGATAACAATACAGATGAAAAGGTACATATCTATATCAAAGGGGGAACACGGGGAACTAAAATTGTCCCTCTATTTAGACGCCCAAATGAGTGTTTAGAGACATAACACAACAAAAGTAAATTATGGAGAGTCCAAAAAACTCAAAAAGCCTCAATAGATATGAATGAGTGTGAATAAAAATTATTTTAATGGACAAAAACTAATATAGAGATAACTAGCATAGTACCTCTTACCGTAGAGGGGCTTGACCTCTTCTCCAATAGCTCCAGATGCAATTCATATATATTTCCTGATCCTCGGCCCTGAGATGTTGCTCAACTAGAATGAGAAGATCCATCCTAGTCACACTAGTGTTCTATAACAAGGTCTTCCCATCCACTACCTCATTCGGATTGGACGGTGGACATGAAATCCCAACCTAACATGGAAATATAGATCTCATACCTGATGGAGGCACTGATATGGATTCCCTTCCACTAGATGTTGATGTAAAATAATGGTAGAAACAACAATAGTGACCCATCTTTCCACAATCTCAACATTACTTTGGGTTTCTCATGAACTATCGTTTCTTATGGTCAATCCTACCACACTGATTACATAAAACAGTGCTATTAGTATGTGTCATTTGGCTAGAATTTCCACCACGAACACCCTCAAAACATCCTTATTACTAATGAAGAACCAATACACTGACTCAGAACTGAATTTCCCGGGCTCATAGGTTCAACTAACCTGAGGTTTTGTTCTTTAATTAGAGCATAATTCATGATCAATAAAATGTTCAGCAAAAAAAATACTTTCTCCTATGAAATGATAGTATATTCCTGTAAATCCTCAAAGGACTGTAAAATCATCTGTGTATCACTTGTTATAGATGAAGAAAATAACTGGAGCTCAGTGAATATAATAGAGTATTCTTTCACTAACATAGGTCCTTGCTAATGATGTATGATCAATCTTGAATTATCTGATCATAGATTATATGGAAATAAGTTATCATAGAATGATATCTAGAGGTCTTCCCAAACAATGTGATAGGGTTACTCTACCTAAGAAATGGAATCCAACCTATTCATGGTGGAGTCATGATGCATAAAGACAGAATGTCTGAATCCTTTCTCTATAAGTGTATCGAGATGGTTGATGATGGATTACATAGATTATATCCCATACACAGCATCATCGAGACCTCTATCAAATTGAATGAGGGAGTATACTGCCAAAGAATGTACAACGTAAGATCTACTATAGTCGGGGATGACCTGAGACAACTATAACTAATTCTTTAAAAATAAAAAAATTATCCCTGAACTTGGAATTAGTTCCAAATAAAATATTTGGAGGATGTAACCGAGGAGGCACAATTTGTGGTGCTACCGGAGGTTCTGTACCCACAAACATTGAAATTTTCTCATCGCTACTCTCCCAACGTAAAACATGAAGACGTCATAGAAAAATTGTTATTAAAATTCGAAATATAGACCATAGATGAGATTATATGGAAGATGGGGTAGAAATGTAAATGGGAATTAGGAAAAGGTTAGGTTCAAGGCCTCCCTAATCATAGAATAGTAGTTTAGGAAATAGATAAATGAGGGTAGGTACATGGTCAACCTGTTAGTTGTAGGAAACGAAAGCCCGCTCCATGAGACATGTCTATATAGAAGAGAAGATTTCTGATATTTATCACTAAAAAACATACACACATTATATTTATAATTAAAATGTACTTTATGATATTATAATTGAACTAAAAAATATTCACATGTTCAAATACAGATTCACACTAAAATTAGATATGCTAAGATAATATGCATGTTATTTTAATACATATGGATCCTAATATGATGAATGGAAAATGTAATACCCTCATGTCAGTAGGATACAATAGTAAAAATCCAAATTTCAATAATACCAATACCAGTAATATCATAAAACAATTACATCACCCATTGGGGAATTCCTATCAACAATATTATGTATAATCAATAATTGAAATACCCATCCCTTAAAATTTGGGTTCCCCTTGTATATGGGCCAACAATGAACGATAACAATGTGAACTCCAAATTCATATGTCCTAGTCTCCTATCTTACATTAATGTTAATATATAATTAAATGTACACCACCACTCTGATACCACATTGTAGCTTTCCACCACAATTGCATGAGATTTGGGTCACATGATGGTGGGCCACAAGACCTCATGTGAGTTCCCCCAAATTCCAGAGGTCACTAACTTGCAACGAGGGCATTGGGTATGTCTCTAGAGAGAGTATGCCCTCATGGGTTAAGGTATTACACAACAATATAAAATATATGTAACCTGTAGTGGAAGCATGAAGAAAAATCTAACAACTACAAAAGTATTTAAATGATCCGAAAAAATATAAATGGAAGAATCTGAATAATTATAACAGATACCATGATGAAGTCTATTTAAGATTCAATATATAAATACATCAATGTGTGTGGGTACATTTATAAGTGTAGACTATATGATAATGAGAAAATCCAGAAATACTGAAAACTGGGACACAACATCTCAAGCATAGGCTTTGTCATCTACTCCGGATGCTCCATCCCAGAAAACAAAGAAACCAAGAATTAAGTGTGGAAAACTTCCCTATATCCATAAATTTGAACATAAATCCTAATGGGTACCAAATGACACCCGAGAAGGGTGGTAGATATAATCTAAGTATGTCGACACCCATGATGTCTAAACATTTCTCTTTCATGCAGTAGACAAATCCTTATGTTCAATATATAATAAGCGAATGAAATTTTAAAAATATAAAAAATAAATTTAAATTTTCTTGATTTCTTATGTGGACACCTGTCCCATACGACCTGCTTCGGACGGTGATGGATGTCTGAACAAGATACCTTGAAAAGAAGAATACATATAGCATGAGATGAGTAATGTGAACAATCAATGAAAAGGTAATACCACTAAGAATGTTCTATGACATGGGTTCTATACCATAATTCAAAACTACGTGCATAGAAGAAAAAATATAGGTAAAAAAATCATAAGGAAACTCTATGTAGTATTAATAATAACATTTAAAGAATTTATATTAAATTTTATAATTTTATAGGAGGTTTCTAATATTTTCCCTATGTTATCTCAAGGGAACATACATTCAATTAAATTTAATTCCATGTTCCCATCAAAGGTGATATTTTTAATGTCCATGTATCGCTCATGGTATGGTAACTCTGAGTCCATATCAGGTATCACACGTAAGTGATTGAGTTTCTACTGAGGATTGGCATAGAAATGATGACCATAGGTTCATACTTGGTTTCCCCTTAGGGAATCTGTATCACCCAACAATACAATAAAAATATCGAGGAAGATATTTCTGGGTGAGCCTAAAACATCGGTTTCCCAATGCATTGTGTGGCTACCTATCGATCATGAAGAGTCAAAATGTGGGTTCGTAATATAGGATAAACATTCCCTACCTAGACATATTTCATATAAATAAACAAAAGAGACACACAAACATGTTTATATAAATACATACATACACACATATATATATCAGCGAGCATGAATTCATGTTTTCATCCCTTTAATTAATCATTTAATGGCAAATGTTTACTTATTATTCATGCCCAACAGTCACATATAATTATGATAACACAATAATAAAAAAACTGAAACATTATCTATGTAAGAATATGTAACGAAATTTAATAATAGTAAAGAACAAAAAGACATATAACAATAATTATTTAGGAAAAACTAATTCATGGGAAGGAAAATTCATGGTTTATGATTCATCGTAAATAATTTATTTAATTTAAATATTAAACAAAAAATTAATACAAAATCCCTTTGAAACGATAATTTAATGATTAAATGACAAATTAATTTAGGACTATTATATTGGTTCACCCAAATGGGTGTCCAGTGTCATGGAAACTACCTAGGAAGGGGTTTCCCTTAAACGAAGGTCACAAATATGAATGAAAAACAATTTAATTAAATTAATACCCATTATTTGGGATTCTTTGGTTGGCACAGACGAGCAACACAAATGTGATAATTATACGGTGAAACAAAATGATGGGAATGATCCTTGGATCCCTAAGTTGTTGTTGTAGTATACACTACGTTCCACAACAACCATTTATTTGACATCAAATGGACAAAATGAGAAAAATTTATAAAATTCCATTTTTATTAGACGTATACCCAAACAATATGAAATGAAAAGAGAGGATGAATCCCTAAAATAATGGTTGATAATGATAATACATACCTATAGTTTTATTGAATTTCTGATAGTGTAGAAATGTTAGGAGAATCCAGGGTGCATCAGGTAATTGATGTAGAGAGGAATGGAGTTGCACCACCTAGATAGGAGGGGTGTTGCACACGAAGCGATATGGAAAAGAGTAGATGAGTGAAAAAGAATAAAATGAAATAGAGGAGAGAAAATAAAAAAAATAAATGAATGAAATAAGGAACAATTTAATCATAAAAAAAACTAAAATGATGGGAAAAAATGAATAAAAATAAAAATTGGTTTACAGCGTTTTTAATTATTATCAATTTTTATCTTAATAGTTTTTATTTTATTATCTATTTTTATTCCTTTTTGATTACTATTTTTTTCAAAAAAAATATATTTTCTTTATATTGATTCTTTTAATTCATTTTAAACCAGGAATTATGTCTGGGAACGGTGTTAATTTTTCATATATCCCACATAACCGTTAATTTTTTTGTTTCACAGGTCCGGCAACAGACTACACCTGTGTGTTCCCTTGGTCTCTTTAAGAAATTTGAATACAAATTAAACATTATATTCATTGTTTCAAAATAAGAGTATACATTAATATTAAACTGAGAGATAATAATAGAAATTAGTAATTTCTAAATTCTATGTATAATAGATTTATATAAATATAAAAAATTGATGAATGTAATTAAAATTTTAAAATGGTATATTTTTCGATAGTATTAATTTCCAAAAAAATGTATATCAAGAATTACTTTGAAAAAATATGATATGTAAAATTTGAATAATTTGTAAAATTTATTTTACAAAATAATCATAATTTTTATATTTACATGTTAAAATTTTCTTATAGTAAATTTTTTAGAACTTTTTTAATGGATGATTTTTTTGGTTGTATATTGAAACATATTGTTTTTATTATGAATTTCTATATATATATAAGAATTATAAAATTTTAAAAATATTTTAGTATGGTTTCAAATGTATAAATAGTTAAAATACATATATATTTACCCAATTTACATCATTTTAATCAATTTCATATTAAATTTATATATAAAATCCTTATAAACATTTGATCATATTTTGTTTGAAATCCAACCATCCCATCACATGTTCTGGTTTAATTTAAAATGAATTTATTCTAAATATATTAATTTAATTTGGAAAAATATATTAAAAAAATATTAATCATAAAACATTATGTTATCTACAATTATTAACAAAATTATGATCATAATGAATATAAATATATGTAAAAATCATTTACAATGGTTAATGTAAAAATGTGTTTACTAAACGGTTAATGTATATAAAAAGGAGTTAAAATGAATCACAACCTTTACAAAACATATTGGATTAGCATATTTCTACATTAGATTTTATAGGGTATTGTATTTCTCATTTTAGAGCCATTCGTAATCTAAAAAATGTGGGCAATTGTTTTCATAAAAAAATCAATTGTCCCACACACCTCTCTAACAAAAGGAAACCCTCTCACATATAATATTAAAACATAAAAAAACATTGGTTATACAAATAGAAGCAAATAACTATTCAATAATTTTCTTATCTCATCATTTAATCTTTAGTTGGTTTATAAAAAAACCTAGCAAGGCTTTGTTGCAGTTGGTTCCATGGAACCATCTTCCGGGAACATTATGATAACATATATTCATGGTTTTAAATATTAAAAAAATTATAATGACATCATGATTCTTCTTTTTCATGACAAAGAATTTGATAATGTCATTAGTTTAAATTTCTGACCGAATGGGAATAGTAGTTCCCATTTATGATGTGATCCCATATATTTCACGACAATATAATTAAATCTCTATTATTTAGTCGTATGTTAACTTTTGAGGGATATAAATTTTATATGATATTAGGGTTGAATATTTTCCAGATATTGATGTACCTTATCATGGTTCCTCCCATCGTAATATCAAGTGTGTTCTATTATGATAATATGACCCACTAGTAAGAATCCACATTTTTATTCGTCTACAGCTATTCCTAATTGTGGACATGTTTTTTGATCCATTAACATTAATATTATTATTAATGATTATTATATGTTTTGTACTTTTATGTATTGATTTAAATTTTTGTTATATATGTTTGTTGTATGCAGGATAAGATGGGTGTCCCCCATTTCTTAATTCATTAATGAATAATGTAAGAATGGATTTTCCCCTTATGTTTGTCAATGAAATTAGATATATCAGGCCCTCTAAAGTAAATGATATAGATTAAATAAATCCATGGAAATGGTGATCTATAATAAATATTTATTTTCAAAAACTCAAGGAAAGAGACACTGAGAACGTAGTTTTCTGGAGCCATTTTTCACAATACATAATTAGAGATACCATGATAAAAAATATATTACACAGTAAGAATCTATATGACATATTATATAATTAAAAAAATATCTTATTTATCTATTGGTTCTCAATCGTGGATCTAGATTATAACCATGGAATTTAGTAACTTCACATCATGACATTGATAACAAGTCCTAGTGGTTCACAATCTTAATTTATCCAAAGTATCACTAAAATAATATATTAATTTTTTTCACTATGTTAATTTAATATTATATTCTAAATATAGTTTAAGAATTTTTCTTTTTTTCTAGATCACATATAGCCACCACTAGTTATTTGAGATTATATTTTGTTATTGTAATATTTAATATATATTTATTTTAAATTTAATAAATAAAATAATTTTTATTTATTTGTGAATAATTCAATTATATTTAGTTATTAATTAAATAAATATTATCATGGAAAGATAAAAATTTTCAAAAAATGGAAGACCATGTTTATAAGTCTGATGATAAAAAAATATTGAATATTATTTGAATACATATTATATATTTTTAATTAATGAGTTTAGATCATGTTGATAAAAAAATAATAATATTATTATTATAGATATGTGGCACTGTAGTGATTAAATAAATACGGAAGTAAACTTATGAAATTATTTTGTTTCTAACCCTTGTAGTTTATAAACATAATTACATTATTTTCCAATTGAGCCAATATATTTTTTATTTTTGTGCACACTGAATCCGTAGAATCCTCTCGATTCCCACGGGGTCTCCTTTCTCCAAGAATTCCCTCAAAAGAAAAAAGGGTGATCATACTCTATATCCCACTATGGAATATATATAAATCACTGAGAATTATATATATTCAATTCTAATTGAGATCAAAGGAGAATGGTGGAAGTTGTAAGATCATCCATGCTATCACCGAGGGTTTCCATCAATGATTTTTGGAGATTTCTGGAACACACGTGAATCATCACGAGATAGAATTTTCTTTTCATGACTAAAATAAAATGATGGTACAATGCATATCAATTTTCAGATCCATCAATGACGAAATATTTTTTCACAAGGAAAATCCTTAAATCACATAAATTATTTATAAATTATATGTGATGATCATGCACACTAGTTTCAATGTTTTATCTATTTTTTATAATATTTGATTCAATATATTGATCATAGAGTTTATGGTTGTGGAAATATCAGATTGATAATCAATCATGAAATATGACAATGTTTTGAATGACCTGTGACATGATTCCAAAACACCCAGAACCATCATGTTGTATCTGACTAGGTCACATTATAATTTATATTTATTTTTGGACCATTGATCGATTAATTCATATAAAATTAATTTTCTATTATACATTTATAGTTTTTTAATTAGAATAATGAGACCTAATTCATCCTATTAATCTCCTTTAAATATAATCAATTGATTAATTTTAGGAATGAAATAAATTTAAAGATCAATTCAATACTTTTTGGTGAATTTGTATGGATGGAAAAAGTGTACACACCTTGTAAACAATAGGTACACACCATGTACGAGTGTTCAATTCAAAAAATAATAATTGATAATTTATTCATTGAAATTTTATTTATTAAATGTAGTTCATTTCAATATAAACCGAATATTGACATGGATAATGTTTCCCATAGTTTGTTAGAGTACGCATCATGTTACATTTTTACACAACCAATAGTCCTTTTGTCACAGACAAGACATATATCTTCTTACACAATCTACCTAACTAAATACCATGTAACTCAAATACCACATTATGTGTATACCTTCTACATGTCATGTAATCCATCTTTTTTGGAGTAAACGTTATATGTAGAGTCCATAACAGTGTTCCTTGGATAGAAAGTGAGAAATATATACACCATGTAGATGGATTTTACACACCATGCAGATATAAAATATTTTACATTATTAAATTTACTCTATTAGAATGTGTAATCCATATAAAATTTTCTTTTTGTGCAATTCTTATGTTTATAGGAAATTATATGTGATGAGATTGAGTATATATAAAAATTTAATGAGTTACTGTATAATGATCAAATATTCATATCTTGTATAAATCATATTAAAAATATTACTAAATGTGAATTGAGCCATATCACATGAAATAAAATTCATAGAATTCTTTGAATAATTATGTTGATAGTATATGTCCTGATATTAAGTGATATGTTTTGTATTCCACATATCACAAAAGTATACAATATATGATTACAATACATATTTTTTATTTTGGATGGGTACTCACCATGTTTCCGAATAGGTTAATTTATTTAGTCAGTTATTTTTCAATAAATTTATTTAATTTGTTTAAAATTATAATGGATGAAAATATTAAGGAAATTCGGATGCGAATTAATATAAATTAATTGACTAATTAAGGAAGATAATTAATTTTTTTGAGAATGATTGGACTTATATAAGAATAATTTGAATTCAATTTTAATTTTATTAAATGTGTAATTCATTTCATGCATATGGATGATCATGAGATGCTAAAAAACAACTGTATGTGATTGTATTCCATGAATTTATTATTAAATTATTTTTTCTCTTTTATTCCACATATATTCTTATTATGTACGGTCATATGTTCCAAATATCTCCTTTAGGTTAACAATATTCCCACACCTTCATGTGATTAAAATAATATATAATGGATGGATCTCCAATTCTTATGGAGGTATTTCATGTTTGGAGTTAGGGTGAAAGTAATCCCTGAGAGATACATAAGTGGATATATAAAGATCTTTAACAAAAATCATAACATGTTCATGGTGTTTCTCCCTTAGTAGATAGTTATTTTATTAATGTCAAGATAAAACAATCATTAATAAAATTTCATGATCATACAACTTTGTTAATTTTTTTCATTCATGTTATAAGGTTATATAATTATGGATGTGTTGTCACGATCCCATGAATTAATGAAATAATAGTCTTTCCGGATAGAAGTAAAATAAATTGGATTATATGTAAATATTATCTAAGTCAATGATAAATAAATTATATCATACAATTAATATTATCAATTATATAATAAATAGTATAATTTTAAATATACCTATAAAAAGATGTATCCCTCAATTATAACAAATATTTCATTTTCGCCTCCCACTACTTAGGTGAAAATTGAACCATAGTTTAATGTGATTTTCCTACCAAATTTGGGTGATTTAAATTATTAGGGAATTATTACCTGATGATTTTCAACATATTAACATAGTTCAAATGAAGCAATGGCTTCCAATATATGGATATTTATTACCAGGTTGAATGAGTTGAGGAAATATAATTTAATGATTTTAGGATTGTGTATTCTCTTCAAGAGGTAAAGGAACTATGAGTTAATGCAATTGACATTTGGAAGGCATACATAAAATTCTTTTAATTTCCTAAAAAACAAAATTAGGGGTAATGACAAGGGGAATATGGATCCTTTCCACTAGAAAACCCATGAACGAAGATAATCTGAATCCAATGGAGAGGGTTATTTGGAATAAATAAATAATTTAGAGATTAATAAATATAATATATATTTCTTTGACTATGTTTAATATAATAATGTACTAAATCACGTCTCTTATTATTTTTAGAAACAATAACAAAATTACTTCAAATATATCACAATTATCCATACATGAGAGGGATAATCATCTCATTATCCTTAGTGTACAATTTTAGAAAAGGATCGTGCATGTTATCCCATGCCATGATTGGATATTATATGTGTTGGAAGAACCGATTTTAGTTGAGGTTAGTAATGAGAATAGTGTGGAATACGTATATAGACACTAAAATATTTTCAATTTTTATAAATATATTCAATGTTTCGTTATATCGACTCAGACTAATGATATTTTGATGAAAAATGAGGACAAGGATGCACATAGAAGGATTTATCACCTTTGGGATTTTTATAAAGATATGGTGAGATAAGAGATATAAGAGATCTGAAATTATTTGTCTATAACTAATCATAGAAAATCTAAACCATATGATCCTCATTTATTCAAGATTATTGAAAAAAATATAATATTAAACATCTCAGCGATTAAATTCCCATAAGAGTTTCACACCAATATCATACATGCCTCATTATCATATTCATTTTATTTTATTTTTGGAAATTATAAAATTAGAAATAACAAGAAGTGTCTTTTATAACAACATAATTTACATCCCAATGATCAAAAGGAAATGGGTTTTGACATAATCATAGTACATATGGTGAATATGAAAAGTAACAACAAGATAGAGAGACCCAGGATAAATAACAAGTATAATGATCTAGAGATTCATCCTTAATTTAAAATAAAGATTAATAGGATAGGATAGGAAAAGCGGGATGTATATTTTTATAGTGGTAATCAGGGCCAGTGGAAGGAGAACCATAACCAAAAGAAAAGGGAGGAAAAAGAAAAATTCAATATTATGTATAATATTTCAATATCTACACATTCGATATTAGATAAAAATATTTTTTCTCAGCTCTGTATAAAAACTATAGAACTATATATATTTAAAAATATTTTTAGTGGGGATTTGTATTTTTTATCTTCGAGAGGTGTGAGGATTCTGATCATGCCATTAGTGAAAACCACATTTAATTTCCAAAAAAAATTGTCATGAACCATCCCTAATAAACCCGGAACTGGTAACCAGAACCAATTTGTGGCATGTCTTGAAGGGTGTTCTCGATCCCCACAACTTGTAATCTAGTACCAAGCATCAAAAGGGTACTCATGGGTTATATTTTTCCCAAATATAATAAAGAAATAAGTAGTGTAAGGAAGCATAAATTCCAAAATACGTTTATATAAAATTGAACTTAACATTATTTATACAAGAAACTCAATGTACAACAAAACAATACAACCAACCATCCAATAATGACAACAAAACAAACTCCA
This sequence comes from Viscum album, assembly GCA_963277665.1. Taxonomy (NCBI): domain Eukaryota; kingdom Viridiplantae; phylum Streptophyta; class Magnoliopsida; order Santalales; family Viscaceae; genus Viscum; species Viscum album. The sequence goes on from OY728148.1 coordinate 914,520,487, forward strand.
AGTAAAACCAATGGTCACCCTCCAACACAATGAAAACTCATTACCCAATTTGACTTATCTCAAGATGAAACATATTAAAGGGAAAAACAGAAGAAAACTATATGTCTCAGTATTAAAACTCAGTAGGTTAGCCAAATATTCTATTCCCAATGTACATTATTTAAAATAAAAGAAACATTAATTTCATGTTTTGGACACAATATATAAAAATATTTTTACTAAATGAGGTTCTATTCTATAAAATTTACCAAACAAAAACATGCACGTTTTATAATCAAGAATGATAATAACATTATTTAAAAGAGGTGTATCATAATAATGAAATTATTTTTCTTGAGGGATTATTTATACAATGTAAAATTTTATGTAAAACATATATGATACTGAATTTAATAACTAATCACAATGTATGCCGATGGTGAGTACAAAATATCCCATGAGAACAACTCACGAGAACACCCCTTGGAACTAGTTCATTGTGGGACCCATGTATATCCTCTTTTTGTATAAAATTAACCATAAAAATATATATTCTCATGAACACGATCATATATTAGTTGAATAATCCACAACCTAGTGGTCCTAATACATCGTCGTCATAGTTTAGTAAGTGTTTTAATCATCAAAATGGCTACGTGAAATAGGAAAAACCCCCATATGGATCACTAGCATACTAGTACATGTTTTCCCACCTAGATAACTAGGTTTTCATTTTTTTTGTTAAAAAAGTTAAAAATATATAAAATACCATTTGATTATAAATATTCCAAATAAAAAGCATACAGATATCAAAAACCACACACATATGTATCACATTTATTTCACAAATCAATAAACCAACAAAATATTCATAAAAGAATTTTATGAAGTATAACGAGGACTTGAAAATAAAATCCATTCAAAAATTGTATTTTAAGGATAAAACACCCTAATACCATATAAAATTAGATTTATAATCTCCATCATCATTTAATAAATTAATTTTATGGACCATAATGTTAGGTCAAATTATACAACACAAAATACAAAAAGAAACCATTTAAACAAGAAAAATGCTGAATGGGCCATTATGAGTTTCTGAAAACTAACATGTTCAAAAGGAAAAAAATATAAATTTTCATAAAGAGATGTTACTCAATATTGATAGCAGAAAATAAAGTTGAAAATACCTTAAAATATTCAGGTTACACATCTTAAGCATGATCATTATTATAAGGATGCCAAAAGTACCATTTTCATACAACTTAGGCCAAAACATGTTTACCACAAAAAAATCCATTTGTTTATAAATCAAGAAACTACTTTCGACCACAGTAAAAGTACCCAAAAATAATATTTTTAATGCTTCAAAATTATTCATAAATCCAAACCTATCATTTTAAATCTCACCAAGAACATAATATCCAACGAGGCAATTTGTCAAACAAATGGAATGAAATTTTAAAAAAACAACTTATTTTATGGACTCAATATGGGATAAAAAACATTTTCATTCCATAAATTTATTCATGATATTGATCCATGTTCAATACACCACAATCAAGGGGTTTAAAATAATGGATCGTTTATGTAAGCAAGTGGTGTACACATTTATAACAAATTAACACTAATTTTCAAAAAAGTTGGCATAAAAACATTTTGAACACCACGAAATTTATAAAAAGACTGTAAAAATTAATAAACATACATATCAGGTGATAAAAGTAAGAAAATTATGAAATAGGAATAACAAAGGATTGTGCAAGGAATATCTGATCTCAAAACCATGGTGGAATGGAATCCCACACTTGATATCACCCACCATGGTTCCCAGCACTCTAGATAAATGAATCCCAAACCCAAATAAACTAGAACCCCATAATAAATCATTGTATAACATAACACTAGGTCATTCATGACCAAGGGAGAAGAGGAAACCAAAATAATGATGAAAGAGATGGAAGAGGGAAGAGAAAGGAGAAGGAATCTCACTTTGGAAACTAGAGAACTCTTCATATTCCCATTGATATACACTGTTAGAGGAAAGGTAATGGATAATAATATATTATAGAGGATTATTATGTCTTGAATAACCATTTAATGTTTTTTTTAAAAAGTTATAAAAAATAAATGACTAAAGACAAATACAATTTAGCATACCTAATCGAGACGATTTGAGATGCCTTGAAAATTTTCTCCCGAATCTGGACTAAGATGATATCCAATGAAAGATAACATTATCTTTAGGTAGAGGCAAGGTTTCATGGTCTCGAGTGCAGTTGGAATTTAAAAAATTATAAAAAAACTATATAATATATAAATGAAACACTTTATTTTTTTAAACTATAAATGGGCTCACGTGATGCCCCAATACCTAAATAAATAACCCAAATCCACCCTAATTATAAATTCCTATGTGGGTGAAAAATAATATGGTGGTTTTAATAGGTCATTATAATCTAGTTGGGATGGTTAATTAGTGAAAAATGCTGAAAACTAAGAAGTAATAAAGGAAAAAAATTTGTATTTAAATCCTAGAAATGTGATCACTGTTGGCCCAAATCTCAAAGTAACCGCCCTTTTCTCAAAAAACTGCGTAAATATATATGTGGAACCCATAGTATGATGATTATACATAGATGGTATTTCAAAAATAATCATTTATCTCACCCAAAAACCAATAAAATGATCCTGATTTCCAACAAACCGGATCAAAATCATGTCATGAATACAAAATCGGGTGTGACAATTCTCTCCACCATTAAATATTTCTGATTTTAGGAAGCCACAACACATTTAAAATAATTGATAAACACAAAATATTATACATCAATATAATCTATCCATTGAATCCAGTGACACCTCATAAACCAGTCATGGATCTTAATCCTCTTACCTCAACCAAAACACTATCTTCCAACCTGTTGGACCCTCTGGGAATTGAGTGGCTTTATTATATTTTGATAATCCCAACTCTACTTTATTTGTATGTTGATTATGCTTGATAAATTCCAAATATGCTTTATTGTATGTTTCTACTTTTCATTATGCTTAATTTAAGACTTTTTGATTAACGGATATATGTATATTATGACTTAACTCATTCTGCCAAATGAATGTTAAACAGCTTTGAGCTACCGTTATGATTATAGCTACTGATACCACTACCATTACAAGGCAGAGCCACCACTACCATTACAGAACAGAGCTACTGATATACACAAGTCCACCGATATGTTGAAGCTACTATTATCAAAGGAAGTCAACCGATACATCAAATTCTACTGATACAAGACAGACTTACCGATATAGATCTACCGATATATGACAAGTCTACCGCTACAAATATAAGAAGGTTATCGTCAGACAAGCTTATCAATATAGAAAGGTCATAGTTATGCAAAGTATATAGATATAAAGCTACCGATACATGACTAGATACTGTAACACATCAAGTCTACCGTTATATAAGAAGTCACCGATACAAGAAAGCCTATCGTGACATCTACCTACCGATAACAAAGCTACCGTTGCAGAGACAGAACCCGACACTGCTTTAATTTTTTTATTATTGTTTAACCTAACCAACGGTCATATTAGTTGTATTATAATGCACTGAAACTTATTTAATGTGTGTTTGTTGGTTTTCAGGAAACCGTACCTCATACCTAAAAAAATAAATCATATCTTTTGTCAGAGCTTGTGTGTTAAATAAGAGCTGGTTTCGAGCTGAAGAGAGGGGCGTGTGCTGCGGGAAAAAGTGTTGAACATAAGAACGAATACACAGAGTGGTGAACCGAGATGGTGTAAATGCAAAGAGATGACTAAGCTGACAAGAAGAACTCGTACACTTCTGCATACCAGAGAAGAGATGATAACGAAAACAAGAACATCACTCAACAGCATCTTCTACTATCTCTACACCTGGAAGTCAAGGAATCAAATGATACTCTGTTTTCTAGAAAAAAACCAGAAGAGGACTCAGAACGAATTCTGATCAACCAAAGGAGTCCAGAGCTGCATGAAAATCACTATAACCATTTCTAAACTCTAAATAATTGCCTCTGTGATTTACTTTTTACATTTCGAGTAGTGTGTGTAATCTGCTATATTTACACACACTGTATCATGTACTTTAACTAGAGGATCAGTAAATCCTCACTCAAACTCATACATCTTGTATTTCCCACTGGGATAGTGTTAGAGGTCGTGTGTGACCTAGACAGATGGTTTCTGTTATTTTGTTTCCCACGAATAACAGTGGTAGAGGTCTTGGACATGGACAGTTGTAAACTGTTGTGAACCCTGATCGAGGGTGTGGATCATATTTATATAAAATGTTAAAAGGATTATATCTCGTCTTGAGACTAAACCTCTTGGTTATATCTGCTGTGCTATTTCTTTCAATGATATTTTTTTATTCCGCTCCTATGTTATTTAAAACCAAAAATGTGTTAAATTCACTTTGACAATTAAACTTGCAAGCGTTTATATTAGATATAATTCAGTAATTTAGTTTCAAATTTAATCAAATCTTCTGTTTTGATTAACTGGGAAATAATCAATCCTTTGAGAACCTAACAGAACCTTTATTGTGATATAAATTAAATACAGTTTAATTCTGTGTTTTATATGGGGGATTTTAAGACAAATTTTTTTAAACATAAAATTTAATTGGAACTCAATTCACCCCCCTCTTGAGTGTCCTCTCCGACTAACATTTGGTATCAGAGGAAAAAAACATATATTTTCTAAAGTACTCTATTTTTTAACTGTGATTTTAGTTGTATTTTAATGTTCTTGAATTTTATGTTATTTCTAAATTTTTATCTCTTTAAAATAATTGTTTTAAGTAAGTTATCACGGATAACAGAACTGAAGGTGTTTCTACCAATAGACCACCATTTGTCAATGGCACTAACTATGCTCAGTGAAAATCAAGATGAAAATTCATTTAGAGAGCATGGGTTTTGATATTTGGACAGCTATAGGATCTGAATATAAAATTCCTACTACTGTTAGATCTACTTGGAATGAAGCTACTAAGGATGACTACAATAATAATTGCAATGCTATGAATGCCATGTACTGTGATTTAGGAGATGAAGAGTTCAATAGAATTTTTTCTTGTAAAACTGCTTTTGAAATATGGGATTCCTTAGTTGTTTCTCATGAAGGAAAAACTAATGTTACAGAAATGAGATTGAACACTTATACTATTAAGTATGATAATTTTAAGATGATGCCTGATGAACCCATTTCTGACATGCATCTCAGGTTCAACAAAATTGTCAACGGAATGATCTCACTAGGAAAGGATGTTCCATCAAAGGAACAAATTATGAGAATTATGAGATGTTTACCAAACCGATGGAGAGGAACATCTGTTTCAATTAGAGATTCGTGTGACATTGCTGCTCTACCTGTCAAGGAACTCATTGGTATGGTTATTATGTATGAAGAAGAACTCAAGGTTCACAAAGAAGAAGAAGATGAACCTAGAAGGAAGTCGGTTGCTTTCAAGACTTCAACTTCAATGAACAAGGATAAGGGTAAGTTCCAAGATAAAAATGAATGTTCAAGCAGTGAAGACAATGAAAGTGCTTCTGATAGTGATGCTGAGATCGCTCACATTTCCAGAAGGTTTAAGAAATTTTATAGGAAGAAGAAATTCTTCAGAAAATAAAATTACAAAGGAATGTATGACAATAAGGGACATTAAAAGAAGGATTGGAAAAAGACAGAAAAGTGTGATGAAGTTGTCTGTTATGAATGAAAAAGAATAGGACATATTAAAGCAGAATGTCCAAAGCTCAAATTCAAGAAGAAATATAATTACAAGGAAAGTAAGTACAAAAAGGCTATGAAGGATACTTGGAGGGCTTCTGTGGATAGCTCCAGTGAATCTGAATCCTCTGAGACTGAATCCAGAAATAAGGAAAATATGTGTTTTAGGACAAACACATCTAAGGTAACATCTGAAACTCCTACATTAGATTCATATTATTCTTGAGATGAGTCTGACTCAGTAAACATGACAAACTATGAACTGTTTGAATATTGTGATATGTTAGAAGAAACTTGTAATGATCTGAAAGACAAATACAAAGGTTTAATGAAACAGTATGCTTTAACTGTTAAACGTAAATCTGATCTTGATATTGAAATGAAAAATAATTCTTAGTTACTTATATAGAATACTGAACTAAAATTATCTAATGATCAACATAAGAAATACTTAGAAATGTTTACAAATGGTAATGATACTCTTACTCAAATACTAGGTAAGAAAATAGCACCTAGAAACACTACTGGTATAGGATACCAACCTCGACAAAGGACAATCCCCAATACTAAATTCATTCCTAAATCTGGACAGAATGAAGCTAGTTCTGGAACATCATATGCTTCAACTAGTTATATTCATTGTTACAAATATAATAAGGTTTACCTTTCAAAATATGTTGATTCTACAAATTTTATGAGACCCATAAAACAAAATTTGGGTACCTAAAATTTTGTTGGCTAAACTGTCTGGACCCAACAAAATCTGGGTACCAAAATCATTTTCTGTCTAAATCTGTTTTGTAGGGAACCTACTTAAAGAGCTCCTGTACAATGACTTGGTACTTGGACAGTGGATGTTCCAGTAATATGTCAGGAGACATCTCATACTTTAAAGCTTAGTCAGAGTTGATGGAGGTTTTGTCACTTTTGGTGATAATTCAAAAGGGAAAATCATCGGCTTAGGCCGGATTGGTAACACTAACTTAGTATTAATTTCTAACGTTCTATTTGTTGATGGGATTAAGTATAATCTATTAAGTATTTCTCAGTTATGTGATGATGGTTTTAATGATAAATTTGAAAATGATTCCTGCAATGTTTATAATTCGAAAAATTTATTATTTTTTTCTGCCTTATGAAATGAAAATGTTTATGTTGTTGATCTGAATTATTTATATAAGAAGAATATTACTTGTTTAATTGATTTTCATAAAGAGTCTTGGCTTTGGCACAGAAGGTTAGGACACTGCAATGTACATTCACTTAGAAAACTGGTTAGGAAGAACTTAGTTAGAGACCTACCCAAACATGAATTTCCAGCATGCGAAGTTTGTAATCCATGTCAAAAAGGAAAGAAACATAAAATTTCATTTAAATCAAAGAAAGAAGTTTCAAATTCTCAACCTCTAGAGTTGGTCCACATGGATTTATTTGGACTTTCTAGAGTTTCTAGTTTAAATGGGAAGAACTATGATTATGGTCTTTTAGATGACTTTTCTAGATATACTCTTGTATATTTTCTATCTCACAAAAGTGAAGCTTGTTCTTACTTTGTTAAATATTACAAGTCTATACAGAATGTTAGTGGAATCAAAATTAAAACCTTGAGAAGTGATCATTGTCCTGAGTTTGAAAATCATGAGTTTGAATCTTACTTCTCACACAGTGGCTATAGCCACAATTTCTCTACCCCTAGGACACCCCAACAGAATGGTGTAGTAGAAAGAAGGAAGAGAACCCTGCAGCAAATTTCTAGGACTATTCTTAATGACTATGACCTTCCTGTTTATTTATGGGCTGAAGCTGTCAATACAGCTTGTTATATTATCAATAGAGTCTTGATCAGACCTGTTCTTAAAAGGACCCCTTATGAGTTATGGATCCATAGGAATCCTAAGGTTAACTACTTCAGAGTTTTTGGATGAAAAGTCATTATTCTTAATACTAATGACAATCTAGACAAATTTACATCCAAGAGTGATGATGGAATTTTCCTAGGTTACTCTACTTCTAGTAAAGCCTATAGAGTTTTCCATAAAAGAACCAAATGTGTGGATGAATCTATTCACATCATATTTGAGGAAACTGATCCACATGAACCTAAGACCTTTCTTGAAAATCTTGAATATGATCTCTCTGTTTTGATCCTTAATGATAAAGACATTGGACCTGTAGTTAAAACATCTAGTTCTGGAAATCTTCCAGAACCTGCTTCTGTTGAACCTCAACCTGTAGGTGAATGAGAAATCTCTAGCCCTACCATTTCTAGACCAACTAGAATTCTAAAGAACCATCCTTTAGATGCTATTGTATGTAATTTAGATAGAGGAACACATACTAGAGCTTCTCTAAGAAATCAGGTTGAACATCAATCTTTTCTTTCACATTTAAAACCTAAAAATATCAATTATGCTATCAATGAGGAATTTTTTTAATAGATATGCAAGAAGAACTAAATCAATTTGAATGATAAAAGTCTGGAAATTTGTAGAATGACCTAAGGAAACTATAACCATTGGCACAAAATGGTTGTTTAGAAACAATGTTGATGAATCTGGAAACATCATTAGAAACATGCTAGGCTAGTTACACAAGTTTACAATCAAGAAGAAGGAATTGACTATGAAGAAACATTTTCAATTGTAACTAGATTAGAGGTTATTAGGATCATACATGCCTATGCATCACATCTGAATTTCAAGTTATATCAAATGGATGTAAGAAGTGCTTTTTAAATGGTTTTATTGTTGAAGATGTTTTTTTGGAAAACCCACCTGGTTTTTCAAATCCTCACTTTCAAAATTATGTTTCTAAACAGTCTAAAGCATTATATGGTATAAAACAAGCTCCAAGATCTTGGTATGAAAGACTTACATATATTCTTATTTCAAAAGGATTTTCAAAAGGAATTGCTAATCCCACTCTTTTTATAAAAAGAATTTAAAAATATGTTTTAATAGTACAAATCTATGTTGATGATATTATTTTGGATCTTAAAAAAATTCTTTATGTACTGATTTTTCAAAGGTTATGCAGAATGAGTTTGAAATGAGTTTAATGGGAGAGCTTAAGTACTTTTTTGGATTTAAAATCATTCAAACTAAAGATGGTATTATTTTAAATCAAAATAAATATACTAAAATTTACTAAAACGATTTGTTTTGGATAGTATTAATGGAAGTAACACCTATGAGTACCACCTGTAAATTGGATATTGATGAATCTGGGAAACCAGTTGATCAAACTAATTACAGAGGTATGATTGGGAGTTTACTTTATCTTACTACTAGTCGACCTGATATTATGTTTAGTGTATGTATGTGTGCATGATTTCAATCTAACCCTAAAGATTCACACTTACATGCTATTAAATGGTTTTTCAAATATCTTAAAAGTACTGTTAATTTGGGATTGTTTTATACAAAAGGACAATCATTTGACTTAATAAGTTATTAGGATGCTGAATTTGCTGGATACAATTTATATAGAACAAGCACTTCTGGAACATGTCATTTACATGGAATGTCCCTAGTATCTTGGTGTAGTAAGAAACAGAACTCAATTGCATTGTCTATTGCTAAAGAAGAGTATATAGCTGCTGGTAGTTGCTGCACACAAATTTTGTGGATGAAACACACTTTATTGGACTATGGATTTTATTTTAAATATGTTTCAATTAATTGTGACAACACTAGTGCGATCAACATCTGAAAGAATCATGTGTCTCACTCTAGAAAAAAACACAATGATGTTAGACACCACTTTTTAAGAGATCATTGTCAAAGAGGTGATATAACAGTTGAATTAACAGGCCCTGAACTTTAATTAGGTGATATTTTCACTAAGCCTTTAAGTTCAGAGAGATTAAGATTCATTAGAAACAAATTAGGAATGATAGCTTATTCTTAAACCATTAGAAGACCTCACCGTTAGAGAATCCTCACCATTAGAAGACCTCAACATTAGAGAATCCTCACCATTAGAAGACCTCACCTTTAGAGAATCCTCACCTTTAGAAGACCTCACTGTAAGAGAATACTCACTGTTAGAAGACCTAACCTTTATATAATCCTCACCGATAGAAGACCTCACCATTAGAAGACCTCACCGTTAGGAGACCTCACCGTTAGGAGACCTCACCGTTAGGATACCACACCGATGGTGCATCTCGCACTATTTTAAACTTCAGTATTTAAGGCCGAGACTTTGAAAAAAAATTTATATAAGATTTATTTTATTTATGGATCCTAAATGATATTAAAATCTATACTAGATTTCACTCAATCTCAATGTGAACTCCTCTGTTCGAATCCCTCCAACCTAACCCTCTCATGCCGCAAAACCCTAATCCTCGAATCTGTTATGGCCCACGTCAAGAAACCCCAGGTTACATATTGGAGTGATGAGCAACAAGCAAAATGACAGAAAGTAAAAAAATGCTAGTACTAGTGGAAGCGGAAGTGGAAGTGTAGCTCGATGGAATCCAGTAAACCCACATCTCTCAAAGCGAGAAATTGTTGTTGAGAAAGAGGTGTGTGTATAATGGATCATGTAGAGAAAGTCTTTGGTTCCTAAGGTTTTAGAAGAACAAGGTTGGACTGAGTGCTTTGCGAACAACAATTGACCCTATTATCCAGGATTGGTGAAACAGTTCTACAAATTCGTTCGTTTTGAAATGTCTGAGGAAGAAAGCAGAATGATTTCTTATGTGAATGGACAAGAATTTTTTTTATACTTCAGTGGAATGGACTGGGAACTTAAGAGTTCTGCATGAAGGAGATTGTGCTTTCTATTCAAATTTTTTTCCCTCAACCAGTGATGTGTTTAAGTATGAAGATGCATTATTTGAGCTGACAGGGAATGGGACCCCTAGAAAAGTAATAGCTGTAGAGATGAAAGGAGAAGATAAACTTCTTTTCAAGTTTATTCAACATGTAATCAGTCCAAGGAGAGGAGAATTTGCTACACTGAGATTCTAGGACATTTATTTGTTACATATTTTGAAGCATGGAGTTAAGGTAAATATGTGTAGATTGATTATGATTCAGATTGAGGATATGACTAGAACAAAGTCTAAGTCAAATGCATTGTTCTTCTCAATGTTGATTTCTATTATGATGAAAGCAAAAGAAGTGGCTGGACCTCAAGACGAGATGATAGTAGTTAAGGATAACTTCGGCATCACCAGGACTCTCTGTAAATATATGAATGTCAGCTGGAATCCTTGGAGAAAATATTATGTTAATGATGAAGGTAAGATTTATGACAAATTCACTCCTGTGGATCATCCTTCTAGACCAATGGATGTGAGGGATCCTGGGCTTAGACCAGATGAGCCAAAACCAGTCTACACTGATGTTGAAGCTGAGGAGGAAGAGACATTTGTAGAGGAAGGAGGAGACAAAGACTTACCTCCTAGCCCTGTGCATCATGTTATTTCTTATGGAGCAGCTAGCCCTCCAAAATAACTAACAAAGAGAGAAACTGTCATAAAGGACTATGATACAGAGACTACAGAAGAAGGAGTAGAAGCATGCCAGTATGTTGTCAAGGACACCTCTGAGGAGGATGAGGAAATAGAATCATATCATGATATTAATGGAGAAACAGAAGCTGCCGGTGAAGTATATAATGAGGAAACTGTTGAAGAAGAACTCAGTTTGAGTCCACTGATAGATAGTAGAGTGAGGACAGTGCCTGATCAGGAAGAAGAATTAACATCACCTATTGATGAGAGATTCATTAATGACTCATAACAAAAGGCTATTTAATCTTCTGCAGTTGTAGAGGAAATTACAGAATTGCCTCAGGAAAAACGGTTGGAAGAGATACCTCAAGAGAATGTTCCAAGTGAGGGGGAGATTCTTGGCTTAGTATCAGTGTTGTATGATGTTGAAGGTTGGTCATCAGATCCAAGATATATGGTTCTTGGTGTTTCTTATAGAGATTCTGATGAGGGATACCAGCCACAAAAATAATCAGTTACCCTACCAACTATGGCTGAAAATGTGGAAACCAAGGAGGACCTTGAGTCCTTAAAAGCTGAATTGAAAGAAGAAATAAGGGAATCAGTGGCAGATATGAAGAAAAGTATGGTTGAAGAGATGAAAAGCGTGGAGAAATCCCTTGAGTTATCCCTTGGATATTGTGTATCCAGTCCTGTGAAAGAAGTGATGGATAAAATTAATGTGTGACACACTCGGATTGAGAGTTGTACATGATCTGTAGTTGCTTTGAGACAATCAATTGCTCCTTGACTACCATGGATACCTCTCAAACTCACGTAAACTCTGACATTAGATATATAAAAAAAGTGGTCAAGAAATTTGTGGAAGTTTTTGAGGCCTTTAAGATTTCAGTCAAAGAACAACTGAACATTCAGGATGAACTTGTTCAGAAAGTAGTTAGTAGTCTGACTCAATCCTTTAAGGAGACAATGGCCTTCATAATGAAACCTCTTCCCTCATCCAGCTCCACTGTGAACCTTGACCATATCCGCTCTATTATTTAGGATGAATTGGCTAAGGCCAGTCCCAGTGGTGCATCAGATACACATGTTCTTTCAACCACTAGGGAATTTAGTAGTTTTTTTCGTGATCACCTGTGGGCAGCTACTGCTTGTCAAGAATCAATCAAGAATAAGGTGGATGATTATTTAGAGAAGGTTTATACCAAGCAACAAATGACAAACCATTTGAATCTTTTGATTGAGAATATGATGTTACCTCCAGTAACCCAAGCCTTCAAAGAACAGGTTAGTAAGATCAGGGTGCTTACTCCTGCCTTGGATAAATTCATTGAAAATAAAGTTGATTTTGTGTCTGCAATGGAGAGAGGAAGGAGTATTATTATGGATTTCAAGAATCTGCTACTACCCTTCATGCAGGTGGATGCAAGTCCTGTAATTGTACCTCTCGGACTTCCTGCTTCTTCCTCTGGGAGTACCCCTAAATTGAGTCCAGTTCAAGCCATCTGGAGCTTGACACCAATGATCACTCAGAGGAGTATAGATATCAGATCCGGTACTGTTTCTGTAGCTGATCCACCAGTTGTACCTTCAGCCATTCTGAAACCCTCTGATGATACTAAGGGGAATACACCTTTTCTAGAGGAGGATTGAGTGTTTCTAACTCTTTTTGATATGATTCACTTGTATTTTTTGTTCTGATTTAATCAGTGTATCTTTTGTATCATAATGAAATTCGTCTTTATTCTATACTTTACTGATTTTCTATTACTTTGTCATTTATTATCTGCTAATCTTTATATTTTCTCTGATACCCTTCTTTTTGTTAATCACAAAGGGGGAGAATCATGTACCAAGGGGGGGACAATGTATCTAGGGGGACAGAATAATACAAAGGGGGAGAATCTTGTACAAAGGGGGGAGAATCTTGCAGTTCAATTGATAGAGGGAGGAGTATGGAATCCTTTTCAAAAGAGGAACTCCTTTCCTCTTTTCCTCATCTTTTTCCATTGATGATAATAAAATTGCTCTTATATGTTTTTTTCCTCTGATACTATATTATTTTTGATATCATACTTTGATATATTTTCCTCTGATATTTATTTATTTTTTGATAAATGTTGTGATTATCAAAAAGGGGTAGATTTTTGGACCCTCTGGGAATTGAGTGGATTTATTATATTTTGATAATCCAAACTCTACTTTATTTATATCTTGATTATACATGATACATTCCAAATATTCTTTATTGTATGTTTCTACTTGTCATTATTCTTAATTTAAGTCTTTTGGATTAACAGATATATGTATATTCTGACTTAACTCATTCTGCCAAAAGAATGTTAAACGGCTTAGAGCTACCATTATGATTATAGCTACTGATACCGCTACCGTTACAAGGCAGAGCAACCGCTACCATTACAGAACAAAGCTACCGATACACACAAGTCCATCGATATGTTGAAGAAACTATTATCAAAGGAAGTCAACTGATACATCAATGTCTACTAATAGAATACAGACTTACCGATATAGATCTACCGATATAAGACAAGTCTACCACTACCGATATAAGAAGGTTACCGTCAGACAAGCTTACCGATACGGAAAGGTCACCGTTATACAAAGTATACCGATATAAAGCTACCAATACAAGACCAGCTACCATTACACATCAAGTCTACCGTTATAGAAGAAGTCACCGATACAAGCAAGCCTACCGTGACATCTACCCACAGATAACAAAGCCACTGTTGCAGAGACCGAACCCGACACTGCTTTAATTTATTTATTATTGTTTAACCTAACCAACGATCATATTAGGTATATTTTAATGCACTGACACTTATTTAATGTGTGTTTGTTGGTTGTTAGGAAACCGTACCTGTCACGACCCGTCCTCGAGGCCCATGCTGTGACTACCCCAAGCCCGCCTTCCATAGGCTAGGGGCTGGCGACTAGCGACAAGGCGTAAATCCCAGAAAAAGAGAAGGCATTGCCTTTGAAAAGTAAGCAAGCACCACAGAGTAAGAAAGAGGAAAAGTAAACACTAAGTAAAAACTATAACAAGCTGTGCTGAAAGTAAAAGGGGCCAGAAATACAAGCCCAACTGTAAAGTACAACTGAAAGGGAAAAAGAGAAACTGAAATGAAATGCCGCAGCGTCGAGCCGTCCTCTGAAGGTCCCACCTGAAGGGGGGGTACAGATAGCCTCCACAGCTCCTCGGTCCAGCCGTCCGCTCCGAGTACGTCCCACCCAGTGGTCCACCTCCAGGTACCGTCCTGCTCCGCACGCCTCCACCACGATCAGTGCTGTCCGTCGTCTGCAACCAACATAATGAAGTGCAGGCATAACTCATGAAGGGGTGAGTATAAGCTACTCCGTAGGGAAACCGAGACCCCCGAAAGTCTCCCAGAATCCACAAAGTATAATCCTCAAAGGAAAGATACAATCACGAAGTAACATCTGACACGACTTAGGTATATGCCCATACATATACCTAAGTCATCCATTTCCGTTCGGCTCCAACATCCGAGTCCAAGCACAACCCAGTCCAAACAGGAAAGAAAAACGTATACCCACACAGGATAGCACAACACAATCCACAAAGAAGAGTAAACAGTAAATCCACATATGATTCCTCAACACAATCCACAAAGGAGAGTAACACAAGATTCAGCTCACACAGGTATACTTCTTCAAATGACGATAGAGATGACCATTGATCCATCTAAGTCATCGGACCCACAAAGGATCGATAGGTACTAACCCCCGCAAAGACCCACACAGGATCGGGCCCACATAGGACCGGTAGGCGCTGGCTCACACAGAACCGCTGAGCGCTGACCCACACAGGATCAGAATCACACAGGATTGGGCCCACACAGGACCTGTAGCACTGATCCACATAGGATTGCTGAGTGCAGTAGTCGTCGCAGCCCACAGAGAATCTCTGCACAGTCGTCGTCGCAGTCCACTGAGGATCTCTGCACAGTCGTCGTCGCAGTCCACTGAGGCTCTCCACACGGTCGTCGCTGTCGAAGTAGCAGTCACACCCAGCTCTAGGGTTCCCGCACACAGCAAGCTCGTTCAAGAGGGTCCGCTCCACGAGCTGCGAGGCTGATACATCAACTGACACAAAGTTCGAGGTTGATGTATCCAAAAGTTCCATATCGTCAACAGGAACTCAATGTCGCAGACGGCGCGTCAATCGGACCCCCGGTCTGAGAGTTATTGGCTTTTTCGTCCCAGGGGCCCGGTTGGTTTTTAAGGAAAACCCAACCCTACCGTACTCCACCTGCGTCCAAACCTCGGGCGGAGAATGCCAAATGATCCGTCTCACTTAGAGTAAATCAACGATGTCGATGGCACGTCGATCGGACGTCCGAAGCTCAAGATATGAGTGTTTCCGCTTCGAGGGCCCTGTTGGTTTCGTGTACGAACCAACCCGGCCGAACTCAACGTATTTCGAAACCTTGAGTGTGATATACCAAAACGACCATGTAGATTGAAGGATCGCGTTGCCGCTGATGGCGCATTGTTAAGAGGCACATAGCTCAAGTTACAGACAGAAGACCAAAAACAGTCCGAAGATGGGGGGTCCGGGCCCGGGCCGACCTGACCCGACCCCCCCTGGGTCGGCTGAACCGGGTCGCCAAAACCAGGTTGACCCGACCCGGTCCCACCCGGTCCGGTCCGACCAGGGTGTGGCCCGGCCGGTCGGACCGGCCAGGCTCGGTTCGGCCGAGCGCCCGGGTGCCGCGGGGCGTTGCCCCCACGGTTTGGAGATATCGCGGCCCTCGAAGGGTCGCACTGATTGAACGGACGCAGCCCTCAGAACATACATTTTGTATCATACCAACATTGAAGACACTATTTCCTTCAACAACACCATCCAGATTACCTAAAGCATCTTATGTAAGAATATCCTTCAATGTACATTCCACTCCATAATCATGTTTGTATATGAAAAGTATTTCAGAGACAATTGTATTAGGATGTTGAGCCACTAGAAGTTGGACACCTCCTGGTCTGACTCATGCACAATATCAGAACATGTATACTATATAAGATTATCCATATCACAACCCACAAAACTCCTAAATTGATTCAAACACAAGGGACTAAAATGAGAAACATATTCGAATTTTTGTACTATCATATTATGAGTATTATAAAATATACATTACATCAACTTTTCACGCCCATATACCATCACACCATGTCCCAGTTTCATACACAATGAACAAAAATCATTCCATGATTCAAAAATGAAAGCCTTTTTATACCTAAATTCTTCACCAATGGAGATCCTAAAAAACTAAAGTGGTATATTAGGAAGAACAACCTTTATATATATCATTGGTGAAATCTGGTGGAATAAAGATATATTTCGATTATCTGAGAATAGATAAAGACCCATGAGATTCACTAGTATTCAAAGAATTTAATGGTTCGGAAAATGGTAATGTATGTTCGCAAAGACAGACACAAACCTCCATGGTTTGTGAATCCCACTTCTAATGAATTCTATAGGACTGGATTGAGATTCCCTGCAGGTATGTTGAGTTATGGACCAAGCCTATATTATATAATCCTCATAAGAAAATATGACCATGATTCGTTTAGGGTCATGAAGCCCAACTGTCATGCATTCCTGAAGCCTCTATAGACATAAAAAGAAGTGATCAAAATCATCCACTAATGGATTTTTGAGATTGAAATGTGTAACCAAAGTCATATGTTGTAGATAAAAATCATTGATGAACTCTTGATTCAAGATCGACAACTGTGGAGTGCCACTAAAGACATCAGGAACCTTAAAACTGAATTATTAACAAATTAATTATTCACCATCCATCAACACCATGAAATTAATATTTCAAAATAATGTAAATATAATTTTTCTTAATATTAATAACTATGTAAACCAATATATTTTATGTTTAAAATGACCGAATAATAATGTTCAACTAGTCCACAAAACTATACATTATCCCAAGAGAATGAAATAACAAGAAGATAAATATATATATTATTATCTGATAATTAACATTTCCCACCACACTCAACCTAGGAAAAATCCAAAACAAATAACCCAAATTCACAACATATCATTAAAAATTAAATATAATAGGAATGAACTTTATAAATATAGGTCACATATTAGAGGAATATAAGCACAAATAATCTAATAATTACACAATATTGAATTAATGAATTATTACACATTAATATATGACATATTAACCATCATAAATAGATTGTAATATTTTAATCCATCCATATCCCCAAAATAGTACACCTCATATGTCATAATCACATCTAATGGTCTGAAAAATAACAAAAAAACATCATTTTTTAAAAAACAAATCATCTTCCTCGATCCATTAAAATTTAAAACATAGTGTAGTTTTTGGAATTAATTTTAAATATTATTAATGATTCTCTCTATGAATTATTTTATGTTATAACACAACAAAAAATATCATTTTTAAAAAATACAAAAACCAATATACATCATACACTAATTTTTTAGAAACATTCATAATCACAATAAAAATTAGGATCTTCTATAATTTTCCATTAATCATTATAAAAATTATGTATCTTTACATCTATGTTTTTTAATCCACTATAGATATTTTTTATATATATAATCCCAGTTTAAATTTAATGTGAGTTTTTATTTAAAAAATATGGAAGACGTGATTGTGGGTATGTGTGAATAGTCCAGATCATTAAATATGGGAGCCATTATAGATTTTTAGAACCACAACTCATGATAGTAGACTATTTATGTTGGGATTGATTACATAATAACTATTAATGGATACTATAATGTAGTCTAATTCATTATTATCATGGTATAGTAATATTCCTATCATTTGTATAATCCAGATTCGATTTTACTACCCATAAAGTGGTTATGTCCAATTAATATTCCACTACACGGCCACACTCAGAGGCTTCTATAACATATGTATTAAATTTATTATTCTTCAACTATAGTATTTTTTTGGAATACACATTAGTGTTCAGGTTGATAATATTTCTACTATATAGTGGTATATAGATCCAAATGAGGAAAAAAACCAAATGTTATGTATCATAAGTTATATATGGTATAGCATAACCATCTAGGTGGTCCTTAGTAGAAACATTGATTAAGAGGATATGATTATTGTTAGTTACATGAAAAAAATAATCTAGTTACTTATGGGACAAATATTTTCTTAGGTAACAAATTTTTACCTTCTATTCTACATTTGGAATTGTTTAATTCTAGATAATCAATATCAATGATTACTGCCACATTAGTCCATCCAAGAGATAGAATGTTGATATTACTTTAATTCACGTATTATTGATTAAATAATATGGAGGTTTGTCTATTTTCATTGATGTATGAATAATTTTTGAACATATGAACGGGTATCATCAAATAAAATTGGAATTCATCCTATAATATTTAAAATCATACGATATCATCCTTGGCATGAATTGGTTTTATGATATGTATTTTGTAATTTATTTATTCTAGGGGATAATTTAATTTTATGATGTATATGTTTAGAATGTTTTATTTTTTATTTTTTATGATACTCAGATGTGATATATGCATTCAAATCATAATTTTCGCTTATATATAGAGTTTCTATTATGTCTGGGAGATGCGAACCCGGTGCTGTTACCTATAGTTTTTTATAATTTTACAAATATAATCACTAAAATGATTGTGAAAGTAACCCCCAAGATAATATATCTAATATGGGATAAGGTTTCTCCCAAGGAAATCTATAATTTTAGTGATTCCTTTTATGGTGAAACATTATGAGTTATGATATTGGAGGACATATATCAATGATTTGATGTATAGGGATATCATCTAGTCATTTTTTCATTATGGGTGATTCAATAATTATTCAATACTAAGAAATATGTAGATTTATGGTTATGTCTAAAAAATCAAAATTTTATCATGTGATGACTAGGAAATGCAATCTATTAACAAGGATATATTATCTATTATAAAATCTGATGTTATCCAACTATTTTATTGAATGATATGTGATGTAACTATCATCAATTGAAGGTTATTGTGGAGGATAACCTGATGATAATGTTAATTGTATTTTTTTTGAAAACATAATGGTTCCTATTATTTCATTCATTCTAATAAAAAATTATAGAATTATTCAATGAAATCATGGAATTGATGTTTCATTAAATACTTGATTAGTTCATGGAAAATATCATAAAAACAAATGTTCATATTCTCAATGTTAGAGGCGGTTCATACATTGTATCATAGATAAATTAAAAAATAACATTTGATTAGATCATGTCTATTGGATGATGTCCTAGTCAATGTTTTCATGTGTGAGGCTTATGTTTAGTGGGATAAGGTGTCTCGACATAGAGTTTTATTCAACATTTCATGTAGTTGTGGTAATTATTTCTTAATATAATCACATGAATTATTAAAATTTTAAGAATTTAAATTGATATTTATGATATAATAAGAGGTTTATATAAAATATCAACTATAATTCAATAACATTGATATCCTTAAATTATAATGTACGGAATTTCATATGTAATTAACCATACCATGTTCATTTTGAATGTATAATTGTATAATTTATTTGTTCTTACGTTCATCAGCAATAATTTTGTAGTGTCATGATCATGGTTTTCGTGAAACTTATCATATCAATTTTTGCTGATTAATGATATAACCGTGGGAGAAATCCAAAAAGTTTATTCAAAGAGAATTTCCCATGAGTGTTATCACAACACCCAGGATAATGATTTTAATGAAATAATGACTTCAATATAGTCATGAAAACAATATCACATCAACATGAAATATGTTGAATTGATAGACCATAATATATTATGGGTTATATTCCTACTATAGTTTTTTAATTTGAAATAGTGGATGTCTATATAGTTCATGATGTTATACGACTTAAATATCTCTTACACCAATGGGAATGGATGATAATTATTCAATTACTATATTTTTATTTTCAAGGAGATAAATTTTATCCGATTAGAGTTCTTGGAGAACATTGGAAGGGAATATAATTATAAAAAATGATATATATATATATATATATAAGGTTAATGGTAAATTAATCTCAATTTATATAAAATTGAAATCCACCTTATTATTGATTATGGAGGTGTCTCTTTATGAAATCATAGACGTTAATTTGATAAAGAATCACAATATTTATAAAGTTTCTATTATGGGATGTTCAAAGAATTATTAAAAATAGATTTATTTTATTAGTATTTTTTAACAACTCAATACATTTTCATATATATCATTTTATATAAATTCAATCTCTTTGATATATAGTGAAACACACAACAATGTGATTGAAAGAAACTTTGTAAACTATTAATATATTATTATTTTAATATAATATTTATATCAATGAAAATATATTGGAAGGTATAAAGAGTAAATAATATATTAAATAAAATATATGGTTTGAAAATGATTATTGTTTATTTAATTATTACAAATAAAAATAACCATCATTTTAAATATAATGAAATATTTTTTAAAAAATTTTATATTTCCTGGCGAACTATTTCATCATATATTACAGACATATGATAAATTAATTGTTAGTAATTGTATATTTTTTATATTAAAAAATTTTAAACCATCATATAATTATTATCTTAATGTAATTTTCTTATAATTTTCTTAGAAGATAACTTTCTCGATGAATAGTTAGAAATCATGATTTTAATTAAAAAATCATTTTTGTTTACGGTATTTATAAGATCCATTTTTTCCAAAACTATTTTAATGAAATATTTAGTTAAATAATATTACTATTAATCCGATTTTATGAAATTTGAAAAAAATTTCTGCTAAAATTTTATATAAAATCTATTTATTATTTATTGAGAATATTTTCATTTGTGAACTATTTTTTATCAAACCTCTAGGATTACTCAAAAATTAAAATTTTAAATTTTTAGAATTAAATAAACTAAAATTGATCATGTATATTAAAAAAAATATTTAATAATATCTAAATGGTTGTTCTAATTTTTTTACCTTTCTTAATAGATATAACAATAAAAACAATTATTATTGGTTTGGTTAAAATGGATTTACTAAGGGGTTTCTAATAGAATATATGGATTAAAATTACACAAACATGTTCAATTATTATGTTACAGACATATATTGTCCTTATATAATCATGTGTTAGGTAGTATTTAATTTTAGATCCCATTTCATGGAAAAAATGTGAATGTAATTTACTCTTTTAAAAAATTCTAATTGTGTCCCCTCCCCCAGTTATAAAATGTATCCCCCACTCCTCCCCAATGAACACATAAAGATACAATTGAATTGGAAAATAACTAAAAAAACTATTTACATTCCTATCACCATCCTATAAGACTATGATTAATCATAAATACATTCTAGGAATCAACTTCATTCAGACCTAAAGAAAGTGAATGATAAATAATAATGTTCTCAAGAACGTTTTTTAATTACTTTATTAATCCAACTCCAACCAATATTTTTTAAAAATTATAATTTTAATACATAATAATGTACCATAAAATAAAATGAAATTATTTTAATGTAATAATATATTTTCATCTTCAATTCCATTGAATGGGAAACAAAAGCATCGATTGAATGTGTACGACAAACTACTACATCTTGAACTGATGTAACTGGTCTTCCATAGACACATTTAATATTTGAATATAATTAAAAATTTAATTTATATACTTTATATTAACTAAATAATTATATATTTGGTGTTATAATAGAATATATGCCTTTTTAACATCCAGTTCCTTATAAAATATGTTGATGTCAATGGTTTTTGAGGAAGACAACAGCCATTACAAAATGATGCGATTTCTTTTTCAATAAAATTTTAAATACATTTTAATAATGGATAAATTTAATGAATATATTTGATAGTTTTGAAATGATATTGATTATATAAAATTTAAATACCTACAAATTCGTTAACCCATCACAGAGTAATTGAATGATATCGTCTCCCATGAAGATGTAAGTCGAACCGTTTACATAAAATGACGTGATTATTTTTTTATGTCCATTGTTTCATCAATGATTATATATTTTCATTAAGTAAATATTAAAGTAATAACAATATTAAATTATTTTTATGATTTATATATATCCTACGTACATGAACTAGAACATTCAAGTCATAAGCCAGATAAAAAATCAAGACAATTAACACCTAAACATTGAATATAATGAAATTTTATTAACCAATGGGAGGTAAATTTATATAATCACTTTATATAATATATTTAATTGATGTATTTGGTTCATGAATAAATTAATGACATTTTTTATCTATTTTCAAGGGGATAAAACATGTTCAACAAATCAATGTCTTAAGGTAAGGTATTTCATCTCAATATCATTTTCACTGAGAAATGTTTATTAGTATGTATATATTCATGTTCATGTAGTGTATATATAACATATTTTATATATAGACCATGAATACAAATTTATTAATTAAGGTAAATTTTGAAATAGATTTTTATTAGTCAAGTGGTTGTAATTTTAGTATTACCAATGGGGTAAAAATCTATTTTATAATATCACATTTTATTGGGATTATGGTTAATAATATTGATAGAATACTTTCATTTATCATTCATAATTTAAAACTATTTTCTAATATTTCACTTGTTTAAATATTTTACATATTTTATTCTAACTATTCACCACTTTTTTCAGGTTTCAATCAAAAAAATTATAATGGAAAATTCTCCTTTATTTTCGGTAATATTTTATATATTTTATATCAATATCAATAATTTATAATATAATTCTAAAAAAGTCAGTATAATTAATCAAAATAATTATTATACAAAAATTATTTTATCGTTTATTCTTAAAATTGTTTTTATAGTGATATTTCAACTATTTTTAAAATGGTACATTTTCAACTAAATGTAAAGTGTTTTTTAACATAAATGGTTATAATGAATTTCCTATCACCATTACCATTTTCATAAATTTTAAATAATTTAAATGTTTTAATTTTTTTAATGATTTATATTTGATGAAAACCTAATTTATTATTCCAATTAAATTACATTTATTATTCCATGGTATATTATTATATTTAAAAATACAATATCAATACGGAATAAATTCTTACGTCTCAATTCTAGATTGATGTAGTGATTCATAACCTTCACTTAAGAGAATAATTTAATCCTAATCATTTTCAAAGGAAATTAAATTTCTATTAAATAAAAATTATATATATTAGAATTGTAATAATTTTTAAAACCCTAAAATATTTTTTATGTAATGTTTTACATTAATATTAATTGATTAAGTGGGTAAATATTGTTAAATCTATATTCTTTACATAGTATTAAAAAAATTTATAAGGAATATTAATCATGAATTTAATCATTTATTTTATATATTGGGAATGATATTGATTTACATTAATGGGTGGGGATTGGAGTTATGTAACTCTTATAATAATCAATAGGTCTTAGGAATGAGATTACATGAAAAATTGAATAGGATTTTAACACTTATTTTAAACTATATTGTGAAATGTCATTATGGTCGAGGAATCATGACTCATGATAACAAGAAATCAAATATTTGAATATTTACACCACTGAGAATAAAATTATCATTATTATCCACGATATTTTTACATTGATATTGTTTATTGTTGCATTTCATTTTCATATTAATTGATAAATGTAATGTATTTTAAATTACATGCCAATAAAGGAGTCAACGAAGATATGACATGGAGTGATACATTGTCGGTTGATCTTCTCCCTCATTTAATAAGATATTGTAATAAGATACCATCTTTATGATTAATGTAACCCTTCACTCTATCTCTCTCTCTTTAATAAAACATTACTTGTTCTTTTAAATAATTACTTATCATTCCTTATTTATTATTTCTTACTCATTTTTTGGTGATTTTATTAAATGTAAAAATTACAAAAAATTTGGATCATAGTTATTTTGATTCCCTCCCCAAGGTTATTATGATCTATCATTTTTAAGAGTTTTAGGGATGCAATGAATTTTGTTTAATTAGGTTTCATATTTTATCCCCAATGTAAAATAGGTGTCATGTATCTTTATTAATATCCATGACTAGTTATTAATATATCATTTATTTTATACCCCAATATCTATGCCAATATAAAAATATAGACAACTATATCAAGTTACTGGTGTAGAGGTTGTTACAGTTGGTTTATTGTATATTTTTCTGAAATCCTATATACTAAATTTTGGAAAACATATAATAGGTAACATAACCATATGATTGAATATGAGGAGAAATATTTGTTAACATTCTAATATTTTTTAATGATATATAATATTTGTTATATATATTTGATAACTAATAGAAATTATGGGATGGAACATGTCTCTAAAATATTAATATACACCTTTGAAATGGTGAGATGTATCAATATTTGAGGGAACATATTCTGGGGGATAACCTAAAGCAATAAATTACTTATTTTGTGTTTAGATGATTGTTTTTTCTCATTGTGAATATTTAGATACAAAATCCTTCAGGATTTATTTACCCTTATCTGATTTCTTTTTGGAAATTATATGACATTACAATTGAAATTATGCCAAGAAAACTAAATATGTTTAGATGGGATGATTTCATATTGGTTATTATTGATCACCTAACCAAATATTCATTTTTACATTAAATAATACAATATTTACATCTTTTGATCCTCACAAGGATCTATATTAATTATGTTATTATAATTCATGGAAAACCAATTTCAATTTTTCGGGATCTTTATCCCTAATTTAGAATATCATTATCTATGTGTTATTAGAAGGCTCTTGATAGTGACCATCATTTAAGTACCACCTACCATTATAAAAATAATGGACATTCTGAATGGAAGATTCAAAAAAATTAATAAATTGTGAGGTGATTCTATCATGACATTCTAGTCATGTGGTATTAGTATATCTCTTTGTTAGGGTTTTTCTATTATAATAGCTTCCATTAAAATATTCCAATTGTGTCGTATATTAAAATATATGGAAAGATATTCCATAATATAATTTGATGGGAATATTTTGGTGAAAGGAAATGTTTTTGGCATAGAATCTACTTAAGGGAAAAAATGGTATACCGTATTCAGGTTTATAATAATGTAAAAAAATTTATGCAAAAGAGAAATTCTAAAAATCAGATAATTGATTTTGAATTTTGAGTTCGGGATCATATTTTACAAAACATTTCTATGTGTAATGGATTAAAAGGGATTATTAATTTGGGAATACTATACCCCATTTAGATCAAATCATAATAAAAATTGGAAGAATTAATATATGGATTACTAGTTATATATTATTCAATTACTCTCTAAATGTATATGATATGTCTCATATATCAATGTTAAGGAAGTGCATGTCTGAATCTATTTATGTTCTTACCTATGAAGATATAGAATTAGAAATTGATATATAATATTAAGATGAGAGATTCTAGATTATTGATATTAGATAACATCTATTGAGGAATTTAATAACTTGAATAAAAATGTACATTTGATTAATAATAAAATTATAGAAGCAATGTGTTATCCATAGATTGTAATGAAGGAGAACAACAATTTTTTAGAAGGTAATATCCATCACATTTCATTGATGGATTGGGGGAGAGAATTTAATATTGTGATACAATATAATATTTTTTCTCTTAAATAAACTTTTTATCATTGATAGCTTGTGATTATTACAAGATGAGGTTTAAACAAAATGTTATACTACATTAAAATAACATATTTTGAAACCCTATTTTTATAACATAGACATTATGATGGAAGGATTGCGGAGGAAATAATAAATTATGGAAAATTTATTGTATAGATAAGATCATTTGTTTTATAATGATTATAAATAAAAATAATATTCATGTCCAATTAAATGATATTTTTAAAAAAATATTTTTCAATTGAAACATTGTCATCAAGTTTTTCCCAGTAATGTTAAATTCTATTTTTAACAATTTTAGAAAATTTACTTTAGGAAATTAAATTTAATTAACAAATAAACATATATATATTATTACAAAATGATTTTTTTTAGAATTTTGTTAAATTATAAATATTTGGATGAATAATGAATAATATTGATATATATTATATGTTTCCATTTCAGTTAATGTGTTCTCTAGTGATATTTTAAATAAAAATCGCATTATAAATAATTTTTTATAAATTATTTTATTAATAATAAAAATTAAGTCATTTTATTCTATTATAGGTCAACTTTTGATAGAGAAAAATATATATTTTTAAAAACATTCCATTTGGTAATCCTCTTTTTATCATGTCTACAGGATTTATTTAAAATTAAATAATACAAATTCTAGGAGATAAAATTGATAAAACAGATACCATATATTCAATATATAAATTAATATAATATATTAAATAAACATAATTTTTTAACATATTTAATAGTGAAGATAATAAAAATTTACTACTTTAGTGAATGTGAAAATGAGATTATTAGGTTTTAAACAAAATAAAAAAGTGTTAATAATTATCTAAACAGTGTAAAATTAATTTTTTCACGAAATATGTCCTCCATATCTCATATGAGGTTTTATAATGGGTCCCTTGGATTCTTTATGACAATTAATCTCATTATTATAATTAATTCAAATAAAAATATTCTAAGAGATTCCTCTCCCCCACATATAAAAGTTCATACTATCTCCTCCCATATTTACATATACAAATCCATTTTTTGTTGCCAATATCTACCGAAATAAATTTCTTAATTCCATCCTGACACCAAATATAACATCTTTTGATCATGTTTCTATCTTAGGAATGGACTAAAAACAAATCTAAATACATTATCTGATGAAATGATAGTAATATTAAACAATAATTTATATTTTATTTATTCATACACCTAAATAACACCATCATAAATAATTATATTATAATAACCCCTATATTTACAATATAAATAAATTTTAATATTTTAGTCATATAACCTATATCCATCACCTCTTTCCTAAAATGGGATATATAATTATCGACCATGTCTACAACGGACCACCACATCAATATATGATGTAACTAATTTTACAAATTATTTTCACAAGATCTAATAAAATTTTTAATTAAATATAGGTATGTAATATTTATGAAATTATTATACATTTAGAGTTATAATATCACATATAAATACTTACTTTCTATTAAAAATAAAATATGATAATGTAAACTATGTGTTCCACTAATTACCGCCATGCAAAGGGATGTGATTCCATTTTCACTATTCAATTACATGGAATATAATAAAGGAATTCTTTTATGAATATTTCTGATATATATTATGTTATATTTATAATTAAAATTTTATATACAATAAATTTATTACACATTCACTCATTTAAGGAATGTTAGCGTTGCTCAGGAATATGTATCACCAACCGTCTCCACAAAGAGACGAAATTCATTTTTCAAGTATAAATTTCAAGAAATTTTATAATTATATATTCAATGAATAAATATTATATGGAAATTTTTTTTATTATTTTGGATATTATGGAAATATATGAAATGTATATTTCATGTAATTTTTATGACAAAATGTCTTGAGAATACAAGGCTATTAACAACTAAAACACTGAAATTATTTAAATACTACTAAAAATGGGTGGTAAATGTTATAAGAAGATAAAATATAATGTTATAATGATGAATATAGTTTATTTATAAATTAATAATAAACCTAACATAATTATAAATGATGATATACAATGTTAAAATAATTTAATGTATTGGTAAAATATTTTTTCCAAATTTATATTTTATTATGAAATATTTCATAACATGAACCTATTCAATTTTATGTCCTATATATAATGACCATTTGAGGTAATTTTTGTAAATAATTATTTATTAATAAAGTTAAATCTTTAAATACATGTATATTAATTTATAAGGTTTAAAATTCAATGTTTTGAATGTGGATAGAATAGTTCTTACAGTCTAACATTATTTTGTGATTTATTTTACTATTATTTAAGAAATCATAACATCTACCCCTTATAAGATACAAATATTCTTCATCCTGGGTTTCTTTAATGATTTTCTATATTTTATACAATCTTTATCACACATTAGTACATAGATCACGAAATTAAAAGTTTTAAATAAAAAATTATTTTTCCCATCAAATCAGATATATATTTTTCCAAATCCATTTTATCCAATATAAATTTAAAAATTTTATATTTTTATTCAAATTACTTATTAAATACATTTTAGTATTTATATTTGATTAAAAAGGGATTTATGTATTCTTTCTCCTGTTTGTAAAAACATATGTTTTCAACAAAAACAAGAAAGGAATGTTTTTAACGTATAGGATGACAAAGATAATCACCTCCTGAGTAACCTTTTAAATAAATTAATCTTCATATAAACGGTTAAAATGTATTTAGAAAGTAACTTTTTTATACAAAAATATTTTTATATTTCTATTCAATTTCATTTACTCATTAATACTAAATGAAGATATCTTAAAAATATATATTCTCGATGAACCAAGGGTCACTCATCATTTCATTAAAAATTTTCTAATTTGTATATTTATCTTGAGATAATAAATTTATTGTGATAATTTTTCACTATATAATACATTAATTTTTGGTATCCATATTATTTTTTAATATATCTAGTTATATCCTCAACCATATACATTTTTGGAAAATTTATTTTAATTTGAATATTATTTCATTATCTATGTAAATATTGATAATTATGTATTCATTAACAAAGAATGATATTTTACGATCAGGTATATTGTACATAAATTGAATTGGTAAGTCAATTTATTTTCAATTATCATTTATATGTAGTGATGTGTTGGGACCATAATATTATATCTATCTATGTATTGATAGATATTCATAGAAATTTTATGTGCCAAAATTATATAGATTTTCAAAAATTAGATTAAATTTTATTTAGAATTATCATTATATTAGAGGTATCATGATTCATGAGATTAGGAAGTCTAATAATTAAGGATTTACTTATTAATATAATAATTATTATTACAATCTATGATATATTCGCATTGATATTCTCTCAGAATGGTTTTCATTATTATTTTATTGATTAAATATAATTCTATTAATGTTATTTTCCATTTCATATTTATTATAAAATTAATAAAAGGGTTATATACCACTATATGTTAACATTGATAAACATATGAGCTCACACATATATTTATTCCTGTCCCATTGTTTTGAAAATGAATACATTGAATGAGTTTCATGGTTTTTGACCATATCCTTTCTTTTTTTTATCCATAATTTAAATTGGGTATCATATATATATCTATCCCTACAAGATTACTAAAATGATGAGTCATTTGGGATTTTTCTCCTGTATCAATGACAATGTAATAATTTAGACACTGACATTGGTTTATTTGAGTTAGATTTGTAACATTTTTCACACATAGATGATGTAATATGTAATTGCTTAAGAGTTTCATGGGTCACCCATGGTAGATTGTCATGTTAATCCCAAGATATATCATTCCATATGGAGTAGTTTTTATTTTTCCTCGATAAAGTGTCATTGAGAAGATTTTTTATAGTGTTAGGTTTCTCACAAATATCTTCTAAGTAATCAGGTCATTATTGGTTGATCTCCAAAAAAAATATGTGTTTGATTTTATGTGGGGGACATTTTAATTGACTTCATCAGTATTTTTCCTATATATAATGTAAAACATGGCCGTATTATAGTGATTTCATAAATATTAATGAATATTTTTTATTTTATATCAATAAAGAAATTATATATTTTGGATTAATTTTAATGTAGGTAATTTGAGGAATTATTGAAGCATCGTTGAGTTCTATGGACCATTAAATCTGATAAAGATCCATATTTTATCATCTGGGTATAGTTTAGTATTTCAGATTATTTTTTATCATTACTACACATTAACACCATAATCCAACTAATGGTGAATTATCATATGGAGTAGATGATACTTAAAATTAAGGATTTTATCATTTCATGTGTTTTTAATTTCCTTTGATGACTGGTAATATAACTGTATTGGATTAAGATATTATATAATAAACATTATCATTAAGTAATTATTGTATATCAACTCCAATAATTATACATTTTGATATTGAAAATCTCTATTGATCTCATCCAATGATATTTTGTTGGCTAAGCTTCAACTTAATGGGGTGCACAGTATGACCAACAAGGTGTAGATGATTTAAGTGTAGATGATTGATGAATACATTTTTTAGAAAAATTATAATTAATTAAATTTTTAGAAAATGAATTTTTTTAGATACCATGTTTCCATAAAATATCCCTTCACCATGGTAAATAGATGTTTATAATGGGGAGTACGCATTCCTTATGTTATATCCAACCTTTAGAGGTGTTTTAGTGCATCAGTGTGGGGGGATTTTAGATAGCGAAACAACTATATCTAGATTGGATCCATGATTTTTTCAATGTGTCACAAGTTCAGGTATATCATCACAATAACACTAATTAGAAATGGATATAGTGGATATATTGAACATCCTATAGTGGTTAGTTGAAATTACAATAATCCATGAGAAGGTGTCTCTTGGGAGATTCATTTCCTCAGTTTTTTTTATAGAGGGATAATGAAAAACATAATGCTTTTGGGAATTTGATTCATGGATTCATGTTGAGTGTACAATTATTATTTTAATCCTTATTCCCATTTGTATAGTTATACCGTCTATATCAATTTATCAAAATAGTGGAATTAAATAAACAATATTCAAATTATAATATCCATTACCATAAAAATACTACTATCATGAGTTGAAGCATATTTAATTACAATATCCAATCCAAAATATTAGATATTTTGAATAATTTACATGTTACGTTTCAATTGAATAACCCAACGATCATGATAGTGACAACTCTAATGTGGTTCCCAACACCATGTATTCTTCCCTCATCAATGATACATACCTACTCATCCATAAAATAAAGGTACCATCCCCTTATCCAATCCTGTAAAAACGAATTCAATTCAGGTACAAATATGGAACACCAAGAAGGGTGTGATTAACAATCAGTAGGCCAACATCGACTACCTCAAAAATAATATAATTTCAATAAAAATGTAGGTAGTTGTATTAATAATTATTTACAACCAATAAAGTAAATTTTTTAAATATTCAATTATTATTTATTTAACATCATAAATACCCAGGATCACAATGAATCCCATACTATCAATACCATTTTTATCCAATGATTGAGTGTGAACAATCCCAATGGGAAATAACATATCAAAATTTTTTGGTTACCATCTATAATTTATATTCAACTTATATCATCGAAATATGGAACCATATTTCAATGCCAATCTCCGGGAAATATAACATTGTGTCTAGGACCATGTGTGTGTTTGGAGCCTGGATCCTTATTCTACACCCCATGGTTAATTTTTAGAACAAATCCATATTCCAAAAATAATAATTAAATGCACACATCTTGAATGTAATGGTTAAATCCATTAGGTATTTGGATCATTAATCCATCTCCCATACACAATTTCTCAATCATTCACATTTTGACATATACCACCATAAATAAGTTTAATCAACATTAACCCTCCCATATCCATATCAAATAATGTTATACAATTTAAAATATTAAATGAATCATAATAACATAGGTTAATCACATGGAATAACTTTATAAACTTCTTTTTAAACCGTACAACCTCATTTTCTCTCATAACCCATTAACACATCAATTTCATGATCACAATTAAACCAATTTCAATATCCATAAGATGTACCCAATTTATTATCACATAGAAATTTAACAAAATCAATTAAATATCTAATAAAATTTTCAAATTTTTTAAATTGAAATTTCACAATTATATTTAAACAATTAAATTAATAATGGGTGGTTATTAATTTGGAAAACATACCTAAGGATCGTCTGTGGACACTCACCAACGGAAATCCTCAATATGAAGTGGAAGGTTCAATTGCACAATGAAAGATGAAATCTAGTTTTCAAACCTCTATCCAAGATCAAATAGATTATATTCTTTAATACATTGAACTAATACATCCCCAACTAAAGAGATAATCCCTTCAAAATATGATAGAGTGAAAAGAGAGGGAGAAAACCAATCGAGGTAATTATCTCTTAATGTGAATGATGATGTTTATTTAATTTATATTTAATAAAAAAATAAAAAATTTCAAAAGGACATGGAATATATTGGGAATGGTCTAAAATATGAAGAAAAATATTATAGTTTAATGGTGTAAAATTAAGTTTATTTCTGCTTGAAAAATTTTTTGTGATGGGGAGCACAGTTTTCCCTAAACATGTGCATAATTATTTGACTCCCCTAAGAGGACACACCATTACAATTAAGAAAGAACATGTTTTGAGGAACTATGTGATATATATGATTTCTAACTCTATATAGGGTTATTGGATTCTCTAGGACTTGGGGAATAATTGGAAAAAACATGGAACAAATTTTTCACTACCCAAAACGTTTCCATAAATTAGTAATTTCTCCCAAAACTATACAAGGTGAAACCTAAACATGATATAATGAAATTAAGGAAAATTTTTACATGGAAATGTTTTCAAAACATCTCTTAGGAATGGTTTAGTATATTATAATCTCCCATCCATATAATTGATCTCACTTCGGTTGTAATTCCAGAAATCTATAGTATTTTTATGATAAAACAATTTTCCCTTGAGATTGAATATCATCTTATCTGTCCCATGTTTCCTCTAGGACCTTCCCATAGTGCTACAATTCCTAATCTATCAACATGGTATCTTCCCACAACACTTTTTCATTACAATACACTACACATACTTTTTTATCCTCAATGGAAGCATCTACCTCAAGCTCAAAATCATCCACATAGGCCACATGAGAAGGGTTAGGGTGAAACAAACAACTATGTGGGACATGAAAAACATAATGTACAGATATCTACCTATGTGGATGATCTAGTTTGTATTCCATATTCTCATTTCTCTCCAAAACCCCAATATTTCCAACAACCCTAGGCACCAACATTATGTGCCTCTAAATCCTATTGTTACCTAATCTAGTTGAATCCTTATATAAGCAATGAAAACCCACTATAATCTCAAGGGGTCATCAACATCTATCGACATATAACTTCTTCATAGTCTGAGTGATATCCAAACACTTCTGAATTAGATGATCCTACACGAATGTCTTCCAATGATAATTAGTCCCATAGACATTGACTCACCTTTGTCCATCCATCATTGAACTGATCTATATAGCCACCATAAAAAGACCCAAATAGATACTTCTATATTATTTCATGATAAATGTTGTTATATGCGAAATATTAAAATGTTAGGTGCTTCTCCCAAGAGCATCCAAATTATATGACACATGGAGGAGGAATATCCACCACATCCTATATTATACATTACAACTTTACTTATGTCTATGGGTAGAATTTCATTACTTATTACAACCTATGTACTAATATCATTCTACAAGTCATGTTAAAATATATAAGTAAAATGATTCATTGTCTCAAACAATAGTTCATGGAACCTTTTATAGATGAAAATTATCCTGATAATATAATTCTTTCAACTGATCCACTAAGAATTTCTCTTGTATTCGAAAAAATGGAATAATTTCATTAGTCGATGCACAAACTCCAATATGAAGTCATTCATTAGATGCACAGTTAGGATACCAACCACTATTTCCATGGTAACTTCATTTCACATCTATTCTAGTTATCAAAATTACTGTAGTAAACCACTAGGTCGTTGGTGGTTTAACTTTGCCTATTGGTAGCTATTGCATTGTGTCATGAACCAAGAAATATCCTTTTCATTACCAACCACAAATATTTCCAATGTACTGCATGATGCATTTTTTTCAATACTAGATGAACATCCCACCTCAGGGCATAAAATTCATGAATTAGTTCCTCTCGCAGACTTGTGGTTACAACAACCCTATTCCTAACAATGATGATCTCATCCTCATTTATAGTTCTACCAGAAGATGACTCTATATCTTTAATGATTCCCCTCAACTATAAACATTACAAATCAACAAAATGCCACTCCATAATCAAACTCAAAATTATAGTCTCCACTAAAACTAATATGGTAGTCATCTAATCATGGTTTTCTAGAAACCCAACATGAATCATAGCTAGTAAGATCGTCATCTTCCATTTAGTTCTAGAATCTTGACATTCATGAGTCTATGTCTTCCTACATAGATTTTCAGAAATTCTATTTCCATTTGTGGGTGCTTATGATATCTCAAAAAAGGTTGAAATATAATCAACTAATATTCATTGATGAATATTCAAATCATGTTGCGAGAAGATATACTTTAAGCTATTTTGATCAGTATAGACAGTAAAATTTCATGCCACCATATAATATGACTATCACATCAAATCAAAAAACACCACTATAAATTATTGATCATCTATAGGGTAGACCCATTCATGTGGCCTTATGTTATATGAACTATAATCCACAACTAGATCTCCCTGAATCAACATGTAGACAAGTCCATTCCTAGAAATATCACAAAACACCATTTACTCTTCACCTGTATCTAGTAGGATAATGATTTGTGTTGTATTAAAGATCATATTCAAGTCATAAAAAAGATTACATCATGGTCAAAAACATTTAAAATCTAACCAATTATTTTTCATGACCAAAATAGGTAATTTCAAATGGTAAAATTATCTATTAAACCATAAATAGTAGACTAATAATATTAAAAAAATAAAAATATTAAAGAAAATTGTGTGTTCCTCCAAATAATTTTTTTGGCACATTCTATTAGTCTATTCACTCTCTTTTATAAAATATTATGTGACCCAACATGTGTACCTACTCAATTCTAAATTTTCACTTAAATATCATGATTTATAGTTTATTCTCTCTCCATATACTCGAGATGGTATCAATATATTGGGAATGTTTATCATGAGTTTTGGAATAATACATGATGTTATCCTAAAACACATCAACAAATAGAACCATGTATGGGTTGAAGAATATGTTCATCAAGGCTATAAAAAAATCTGGGGTATTGTTAATGCCTAAAATTATTACACAAAAAATAACCAAGGCAATACATTATTATGAAGGTAGTATGCGACATATCTAAAGTTAGAACTCTCAACATATAATTACATGATATCAATTCAATCATATGGAAAACACAACCCCCTCTTGATAAGTAAAATAGATCATTGATACACATAAGAGGATATCAGTTCTTCACTATTATCTGGATCAATTTTTTATAATCAGAACGGCAGTGCAATGTCCCATCATCCATAATTTCACTAAAAATTGGATAACTTCAAGGTGAGGTACTCAGATGGATAAACCCCATAATAAGAAAAATATTATAGTTTATTTTTTATTCCATAAAGCTCTATTAGTTCCATTTTTTATGGTGGGATAGAAACTGGTCCAAACCCCAACCTGAGATCAATCATGAATTCCACATCTCTCTTAGGGGGAATCCTTGAGATTTCATTTAGAAAAAATTTTGGAACCTATCCACTCAAATAGAAATCCTTTATTATATACACCACAGAATCTAGAAAAATATTATAAAACTGGGAAGAGATCTCCTTCAGTTGTGGAAAAACTGGCCCTACAAGGCCTTCTTGGATATCCCACTCTCTACTACGAATATCATTGAAACCCTATGGATATGTAAAATTCACTCTCATATGGTAACAATATATGTGGAA
This sequence comes from Viscum album, assembly GCA_963277665.1. Taxonomy (NCBI): domain Eukaryota; kingdom Viridiplantae; phylum Streptophyta; class Magnoliopsida; order Santalales; family Viscaceae; genus Viscum; species Viscum album. Next base: position 914,556,643 of record OY728148.1, read on the forward strand.
TCATTACACCAATATGTATTCCATGCCCATGGTCTTTTAAAATAATGAATGTTCTAGAATGTATACATCCTAGAGAAAATTATACTCTACAACCTAGTGACAAAACCCTTTTTGAAATCATATATACCTCGACCATACCCCCAAAGGTGTAATGATAGCCATAACCCTTCTCAAAAACACAACAACCAAAGAAAAACCATTAAAATGTTGTGAAGATATAAGAAATAAGGGTAAACATTATCAATATGGAACTGGAAAGCTTATAAGTTACACGAATAGTATCTATCATTGTCAATTTTCCATGATTTCTATCCAAAAGTGTATATTTACATGCATGAAACTGTCCAACCCCTCTTCCCTATGAAGCATTTAGAGTCCCCTATGATTCACCACTCTATTAATACATTGAACTTTCCCCAAAATACTTCATCAACTACCTCAACAACAAGGGCCAATAGAAATCCAACATCGAGACTTATATTTTGTAGAAGGCCCCATCCCACTCTCTGGTTCGGTATAACTTGTCCATCACTACCCAACAATTGTGGGGTTTTAATGAAATTATATATATGTCCTATTTTTCTAGAAGCTCAAAAATATATCAGGGGTATGTAAAAGTGTCTATAAAAGTTTCCCATTTATCCTCATATGTGGAAGTGAAGTCAGGTATGATCCGAAGTCATTGAACCTTCCCCATGACCCCTAGGTTTTCCACTACTCTGATAATCAATACCATAGTGAAACTTCATATTCTCATAAGTTGAACCTCTTGATCATTTAGTAGAAACCACTCATCCTCTACCTGAAGCCTCCTAATGTTTACCATTGATATGAGAGCCTATAAACTACGTTATCCCACATCTTTAAGAGAATTATTTTCACTAGGGAATTAATCAGATATTTAATCCCATCATAAAAAAAATAATTCCTTAGTTGTCTCATCACCTTCCCACAATGGATAAATGCAATGAAAGTTGGAAAATAGACCAATATAGTCCATCTCTAAAATACTCTTTTAATCCATCCACATAAAAATTATATCCCTCTACTATTTCAATGTCTCTAAATAATGGTTATCTAGGAATTTATCTAGAAATATATTCCATACCATGTCTTTTATCTTTCCTTCACATATCCATATTTCCAACCACCACATCACTGATCCTCACAAAATATAATCTTAATGTATCAATATTTTTTTGGTAGGATTCTCAAAGTGGTCATGAATATTCTAGGTAGACACAATCAAAAATTATTCTACCTATGGCCCACCATCTCTAATGAAATTTGGAGGGTGGTACAACTGAAAAACTATTTTATATTCATACATATTCATCACAACCCTCCATTCATCTCCATTCATAAACTACATAAACTAAGCAATGTTCTAATTGAAGTTATCAATTACCTCATCACCTTTCACTATCGAAGACATAGGTTCCACTATTAGAGTAACATATATAACAATATTCTCCTATCAACCACTCCAAAAGTGTATTATTTTAAGAATAGATATACAATGGTAAAAACACATCTTATAACTCATTACATAACATTAGAATGTTTAAATGAGATATTTGCAGATAAATTGATGTCAATTAGCTCCTCATATCCCACCACATGGTCAAAATGAAGATGATATCCCAACCCTTAACTACAATACATATTTTTTATGAGTCATATAAATTAACACACATTCAAAAAATTTATTTCTCATTAGAAAAATAATTATTTACACCTTGAATAATTTTACAATGTTTGATTCTATTTTTGGTAGGATTATCTATATAATTTCACATATAAGGAAAAATATTTTAACATCAACAACTTACCCAAAACCAGAATTTCTATACATGCCTAAAAATGAGCAATTCCATAATAATTCCAAATTTCCACAAATTAAGCATGGATATGAAACTCTCATTCCTTACTAAGAAATGTGTTAAAATGTTGAAAATACCAGGAACAAAATTCACCTCACACAACAAGATAATCACTTGAGGTGAAATAAATTTAACTATAACATCACACATCAATAAAATAAATCCACCCATATACTTGATTTTACCCATTGTACTTGGGTTATGTACTCCCATGTATCAACTCATGTCTATAGACCTACTATTCACAATATTCAATCTACATTTCCAATATAATATGAAAAAATATTATAAAACTTTTTTGATACCACTTCATAACATCCCAAACCGGGTGCCACACACCCGTGACCAAAGCCGGTCAGGCACATAACCTCAAGGATTACTCCCCATACACTAAAGGAAACAAATTTGTTGTGAGTTTATAATATTTATCTTATGTAGACTACACACTATTTAAAAAAGAAGACTGAAATTTAAAGTAAATAACCAATATACAAAAGATAATATGCACAATATCAATAAATCTAGCATCACATGATGAACAAAATTAAATACAATATACCAACCAAAATAATTTAATTTTCATTCCGTATATGTGTCACATGTCAAATGAAAACCCAAAATTAAATACACTGAAAAATCCCAAGAAGATCTGGACACCATGTATTGTTCCCTTATCCATGCTCCATCTCATATCTGCCATCAATCATAGGAAAATTTCCATTATATGATCTTGTAAACATGATGTCAATCTGGGAACCTATTATAAATCCCATGTAGGTTGTAATTCTAAATCAGTAGGCCACAACAAATGATGTATAAAACAATATCCAATCAATAATATTGTAGGAAGTATTATACATAATAAAATAATAATAGTAAATTAAAAAAATTACTTATTAAATTATCCTTTATTTAATCACATAAATCCACATTCTCACATTGAATTACATACAATCAATACCTACATGGTCTTGTGCATGATCTGGAACTATCCCCAATGAATATCACATCTGAAAATACCATGTTTATAATTTATCATTTCTATTCAAATCTTATCACGCCCATTTGGAACCATAGTTAAATTCATATCTCATTGGTATAGAATGTCATTTCTTGAACTCCAAGGGTATTTGGAGAATCAGTCTGTGTCCCACACAACATAGATATTTAGATAGGTAGTCTCTGTCCCATAAAATAATAATCAGATGCATTATTTTGGGTCTATAATATCATTGCTATCCAGATGTGGGTATTTTGTGAATTTTTTAAAGTCCCACACCACATTTCTCAATTAATCACATTTATCAAATATATCACTTTAAACATGGTTAATCAAAATTAACCCTAACATCAATATATAAGATCATGGAATTTTATTTTAACTATAACATCAATCGTAATTGTTCTCTTTAATAACACATAATAATATGTAAAACCCCTTATTGGACCATGTATCAAAATATATTTTCATAACCAGTTAACCAATAGATTTCAAAATCATAAATCAACCAATTTAAATTTCCTTATATTTAACACAAATTAATTTTAACATCGTGATTCAATATAATCGATAAATTATTTGATGAAATTTCTGATTCATAGAGACATAATATTTAAATTTACATACATATTATAAAATATTGACTACTATATTTGGGATTTAGATACCCTAACTCAAGATTATTGGTGAACACTCACCAATAGAAATCCCCAATTTTAAGAATAATGATCAATTTCCAAATGAATAATGATATTAATATCCCTAACCAAAATCCAAGATCAAACATATTAGAAAATTGAAATCATATATCTAAACAACTACTAACAGAGGAATTCATCCCCTCAAAACATGGGTGATGAAAAGGAGATTTGGAGGAAACAAAATGGGATGAGAATTTCTTATAAGGAAAAGTACATATTCTTAAATCGGGTCCTCCATTGTTCATGGACAATGTTTAGATTTACATGAAATCTAATTTGCAGAATCCAAAATTGAAATAAATATTATAGGGTAATGTGTGGTTTAATCAAGTGTAAAACCAATGGATTAATGATATTTTAATAAATTTTCATGGGTTTAGTTTTTTCATTCATTGTTTCATAGGTTCAGGGGCATGGTTTTCCCTACTAATACTCCTCACCATGAATCTCCTCTAATGGGACACCCAATTACTAATATGATGGTAGAATTTAAAAAAAATATTCACTAACAATGAAATTACCCCTTCCCATTGTTTCACATGTTCCTAAAGAGGGGTGCATTGTTGGGGAAAAATTGTTACCAAATAGTGAACTACCAAAAACCTCTATAAGAATCTCTAATATCTCCAAAAAATCAATCTAGGTGAAGAAAAAAATAATATATACTCCAAAAATGAAAATGGAGTACATGAAAATGATCTTGATACATCTCCATAAAAAAGTTATTGTACACTATTTTTAACAATTACATTTTTATGTAATTGTTTATAATTGATATAAATCTCTCTATGATGTTTTGATAGTTATTTTTACTCTATATGTTTGTTCTTATTATTTTTAATGAAATAAAATTAATATAGGATTTCTAAATAACATGTCTTACCATTGTACATTGACATATTATGTCTTTTATGTGTTTTAGGTGTCATGAATAGATTGGAAGAAGGATGAGGTTGTTACAGTTCAGATTTCATATAGGAGGAAAGTGGTGAATCATGACCAACAATGTTGAAACATGATGTGTTTTTGGGAAGAGAGTGTAATTTTATATTCCAATGGTCTTAAATATTATTTCTTTAGAATAGAAATAGTTCTTTTGATATGAAGTGGGTTGTGCACTGTGATTATTTTTTGATGTGTTCTTTTGGGGGGAAGACTAATTTGATGTGTGAATAACATTATATATGTCATGATGGGGGGAATGTATATATATATATATATATATGTGTGTATCATGTTAGGATTTAACATTATTTATTATTTTGTGATAATTGGCTCTGATATTGTAGGTCCCTAGGGTTTTTATATAAATTATTCTCTTTTATATGGACATACGCTTATATATAGTTACTTTATATTTATAGAAACCTCACACCTGGAATGGAATGGTAAAAGGAATTCTAACATGTGGGTGATATAGTTTTTGGTTTTCTGTTTGGTATAGTTTTCTTATTTCATTTTTTATACTATTACATCGTGATGTTCATGGAGAAATTTTTTTATATTATTGTTATTTGAGTACCATTACATTTTCAGCCTTTTTTGTAACATCATGTAATCATTTGTTACATTATGTTTTTTTTGTAATATTTAATATGGTATCCCTATACTTTTCACTATGTTTATCCTTTAATTCATGGGGAAAAATTATAGTGATATTCAATGGAATATGTAAGGGAAGTTGTGGTGTAGTAATTTAATTTTGTTTGAATAATCCATATTATGGAATGATTATGAAGAATATCACCATGATTATTTAAAATTATTATTCTAGGAATTATTTTGATGACCATTCACTATTTGTGAAAATTCATTTTACCTTTATAAAAGTATTCATTAAAATTATTATACCATTAAATACCATTAGGAACCATTTTATGGAATTTATCCATTAGATCAAGGGAACAAACACATTTTTATTCAAGGTGACTATATCTTATCTTATTCTCGGTTATATTCCTTTTATTCATCATAAAATTGCTACAAAAATACATTTAACTTTATATTTTTCTCTTTGGTCTTGGTTTTATGGAGGATGTTTTGATATAGGTTATTGGGGTTTTAATGTTGTGTTATGGCATTCATATTTTCTTCATCTCATCATTCTTTTGAAAAAACAATTGAATATAAACATTATATTGGATATTCCACACTTATTGTTATTGTTTTTTTATTTTTAAACTATCATTATCAGGTTTTCATTAGGTGTATTTTCCGTGTTAATTTAGGATTGATAATAATGATAATAATGTATGTGACACCAATTGTAAACAAAATCAAGATTCATTGAAAAGGTAAAGACACTAGAAATATGAAATCTTGATTATGAAAATAAATTATGGATGGATATGTACAAATATATATATATATATATATATATATATATATTTGGTATATAGATGTAATAATCTACATTAATTAAATGAAATAGTACAGAAATTAAATATAATAACAACCATAATAAAAATAATAACTCACAAAAATCATGGAGGTTTGTCATTAAATTTAGTGGGCCACCATACCTATGGTATTCTATTATAGAATAATTTCATTACATAATTATAATAAAATAGATAATGATAATATTTTAAAAAAAATATTATATCCATTGAAATTGAAATGACATATATTTATCATCACAAATTTGTAACAATATTTTTATATGTTTGATGTATAAAATCAAAAGAGATATTTTAGACAATAAACTACATCCAAAATATCATGTTATTGTTGGGATTCACATTTCTCAAGATATTAGGGTTGATCCACATGTTTCCCTTATTGTTACTGATATTCACACATTTGGCCTTTCTATTAGAACATTCATATCATGGTTATTTTCAATTTATCTAAATGAAATGATAATATTATTTTTCATATAAAATATATTTTCTTTTAATTTTTCTATAGTAAATTGTAAAAATGTATCAACTAGGTTATGGTATTATAAATGTATAATGAAAATGTACAATACAATGTTGATGGACTAAATATAATAGATCAGCTAATATATATAAAATACATAATAAAATATTCAATTTTTAGTAAGTGGATAGGACACCAAAGTTTTAATCCTAGTGGATTCATATAATATTATCTAAGGGAATAGCATAATAATATATTGTTATAATCTAGGTGATTGTTTTGATATTTTTGAAAACATGATTCAATTTATTGACCTTTCTATTGGAATGTATATAATTTTGTATATTGTTTTTCTCTCTCCATGAGTGATATATATAAAAATTACCACAGATAAATAATTTTTTCCTTTTACAAATAAAGTAATGTATCAGAGTAGTAGTCTATAAAAACCATAAAAATTATGAGATAAATCAAGAATGATTAATATTAGAGAGGTATTTTTCATAAGCCAGTAGATGAGGTGTTTTGTGACCATTGACCATACCTATACCACTAGAGTAGTAACATCCCTATATAGTGAACCAAAACTATGAACAATTAAGAATTTTATCCTGAATGTGTCATTCAACAAGAATTAATTTCAAAGAATATACAAAATATGTGTTGTAACTAATTTTTTATTTCTCGAATGAAAACAATTGACTATGGCTTATTAATGTATATAAATTCATAGTAGAGTATAACATCATATGATGATGTAATTGTTTGGTTGACTTTGTGCTTGAGAGATCTAACACGTTTTCAGGATAATTTATTTTGATATATAGTTATTCATGATTGATTAATTCCATTATTTTTTCAATTTTAATGAATTCAATAGATCTTAAAACATGTATAAAAAGCTACATGGTATTATAAACTATCATTTTACAAGAATTCAATGATATAATACCATAGAGTGACACATTCCTTTATGTACCCTTGATACAATATGTTAATATCTTCCATTGTAATTATATAGATATAAATCTTTATTTAATCTAATGAATTTTGATCATCATATTAAATTTTTCATTGGGAAAATAATTTTTATTTTGACACCAGTGGGATACATTTCCACTTGAGACCTTTATTAAAAAAAATATATTTTTCATATTCTCCATATAATAAAACTTGGATTTATATAAGTTTTCGTAAAACAAAATACCATAGTTTATGAATCAATTTAATTTAAAACCAAGAAAATATGATGGAATTCAAAATATTGAGAACCTTAATAATTTTTATGGAGTTAATATTCATGAGTATATATAAGATTCTATGGTTATTTTAAAAAGTAAGAAATTTTCATCTACATGTAAAATGAAAATGTAAACCATATGAATTTCTATGGACCCATATAATTTCATACATGGATTTAAACCCCATGGGAAAACGTAGTTATCCCAAATAGTCATCATCCAATAATGAGATAAAATATTGGGAAATGATAAAAATTTACTACACAAGAATGGTTTTTAGTGTACAAAATAAGATTCTCTATATATGGTATAATATAGATATTCCTGGATGAAATTTTTTAGGGTTATGTCATACATGAATTTAATGTTTTTAGAGTAGAAGGATTTCCCCACCAACATGTCAAAGTATTTTTATTCATAAATAAAAAAAATAAAATTTTCTAAAAATATAGAATTTATTAATTCTTACTCATATATATTTTTAAGACCATGAATAATGGAAAAATGAAAATATTACCTTAAATATATTTCAAAATCACATGTTTAGCCTGGTAATTAAAAACACAATTTCTTATTAAGAATAAAAACATAATTGTGAGTCATTGATGTTTTGGATCCAATGTTTTGAATATGTAAATCATTATTTATTTTTAAGTAAATTAATTAAAAATTTAAAAATTATTAATAATAATGTATAATAATATAAATAATTTTTAGACATATATATCACACATATTTGGAGAAAATTACTTATGAAAAAAATTGATCTCATAGACATGATTTTAATTGTAAATAAAAACCTCAATAAGAGATTCATAAATTTTAAAAAGCACTTTTATAATTGAAAAATTTTATGAAAAAAATTATGATCATCATAAAAAATAGAATATTTTTTGAAATATGGAAACTATAATCAAGTAAATTATTGTGTACTTTTTCTAACATTAATTCCATTTTATTTTTTTAGGACCCATTTATTCTAATCAAGATAAATTTTTACAATTACAAGATATATTTTTTGGATTCATTACATTGATAAAAAAATAAAAAAATAATATCATTCCAATCATAAATATTTAAGACAAATAAAAAAATATTATAAAAAAAACTATATTATATGTTTATTTATTTTTTCTATTAAGAATTTTTTGTGATTCATGTTGTTTAATTATAAACAAACTCATGGTAAGTGGACAATTTATTCACACATGAAACCTATGAATTTCTATAACTAGATAATTTTTTTGGTATATATAATATTTTATCACTTACCAAAACATATATAAAAACGAATTACATATATTATTCAATTACACTATTTGGTTGGAATAATTGTAATCTTTTCAAACATGTTTAATAAAAGAGAATATTTTGGAATGAAATCATTTTCAAAAAAATAAATCATTCCCAACAATTTTATTTAAATTCTTATTTAAATTAAATGTAATATTATTATAAATAATTATTTATATAAAATATTCTGATCCTATAATGATTTAAAATAGTCTACATATTCCAAAGGGAAAATATATTTTATTTGGATGATGATGGAATCTAACATGATGCAAAAATTATTGAAAAGATCAAGAAGAGGTGGTTAACTATCATATATATATTTAATTTATTAGAGACTATAATGAGGTGTTTAATATACATAATATTATAATTATTTTATTATCATTAACTATATGAATAAATCAACATATTTTCAATAAAAGAAAAAAAATTTAATTAAAATTATGTTTCACATACTAAAAAATGGGAAAATATTCTTATTTTATTTTTGGACATTTAATTAACAACCAATGTATAATTTTTGAAAAGTATTAATTAATTGAAATTCATTCTAATATGTGTTAATTTTGTATGAGAAAAAGATAATATTTTAAATATAGATGAGACATTTTAGTTCAAAACATGTGTCTTATACATATAACTAAATGAACATTATCAGATTGTATATGTAAATTATGTAATCAATAAAAGTTTAATTTTAAAATAATTTAATTAATCATGGGTTATTATAGAACATAGTGCGGCTAGTTTGATAAATATTTCGTGCTGAATATTTAAAAATGACAATTTAGTAAAGAATGTGTGTTAAAAAATAAAACATAGAAATAAAGTCATATTATCATGATAAATTAATAAAAGTTCCATTTATTTAATTTTAAAACATAATAATTAACCTCACCTCAATCTGAAACATTGTTTATCAAAATTTAATATAATTATTCATTTTCAATTACAAAGTGACATTTAATTTTTATATATTTTTCAAGTAAAATAAATAATTCAAAAACATTGGGATTGTTGTGACACTAATTAAATATGGTAAAATATTTATTTATATTTTTTATAAATTATAATATAAACAAGAAATTATGTATGGTTGTTATGATAGGATGTTAATGTATTTAGTTTAAAAGTAAAAATGTATAGTAATATTATAATCATATAGAAATATTCACACATTATCTTGTTAGTATTTAATAATTATATGTCTTTAATTTGATATATGTATGAAGTAACTAAACATAAATCCCAAAAATGATGTGAAAAATGTGTCGAAATGTATACATTTTCAAAAAATATATTCATTTTAGAATAGAACAAGAATCATATAAATAATTTTAAGAAAAAAAGATTTAACATTCAAACTAATTTTATAAATTTTGTTTTTTTGTTTGATTGATGGAGGGATTTATGTTATAAAATTTCACAATTTAGAATATATAATACAACAAAAAACACATGTTTAAATAATTAAAGAGAAAATTTAGATTAAAAATAATTTCCTATAGTCCAAATAATGTAATGATAATTTTTTTGTCAGGATACACTGAGAAAATCACTATTTATTCATTTGTGATGTGTTAAAATTAATTATGTGACAATTAAACATTTATTGTTGTAATAATAAATAAATATGAGTATTATCATATTAAATGAAATATTTCTATTCAAAAATATCGTCTTATAATAAAAATTATTACAATCTAATTTTATAATCAGGATATATTAATACAATAATATTTTATTCATTTATTACATTTTTAAATTATATAAATGTCAATGAATGGTACAATTAGGATGGTTTGACTAAAAAATGATTATTTAAATTTAATTAGGAAAATTTTAGTTCACTATAAGCATTATAAATAAAAAAAAATATTCTATGAATATCATGATACATTTGTAATATAATAGAAATTTATTTTTTGAAATTCTTTAAATAAATTTATGTCATTTTGACTCATAATTTTTAGTTTAAGACTGAATTTATGTGTTTTCAATTTAAATTATATTTTTAATTCAAAACATTGGTGACATATTCATTTGAAAGAATAAATTATTTTACTATCATGATTCATTAGGAAATTATTAGTTATTTGTGTGTAACATTTCAAAATTATCCACCCATCAATCCAATATAGTGTGTTATAATTTTCATGTAACAAAATATATTGAGTGTAAAGGTAATAATTTAGTTTATAAAAATCATTCATTACCTAAACATAATTAATAATAGTTAGATTGAATTTATAAGGACCCTCCTTAAACCATTACTTACTCTTAAATTAAATGGAAAATTCACATTGAAGATATTTTCAGTTTAAGAGATTTAGAGAATTCTTCCACAACTATTACCTTACATCTCAAAAATTACAAAGTAGACACTTCTACTCAGTTTCAATTTTTTTCATAATATAAAAAATATTGAATAAAAGATTCATGTCTTGTTCAATGTTTTTTATAACATGACGTTTCTTTGATCCCATCCTTTATCCTACTCATCTTCAAGTCATGTGAAAAACATTTCAGAAAATGGGATGAGCATAAAAAAAGATCAGTAAGGGTTTAAAAATCATGGAATAAACAATATTTCAATCAATATTTAAGATTTATATCTTATCTCATGAAATCATATGATTTATGAATAGCACATAGAACTCATAAATTATAAAGGTAACTTGTGGAATCCATAACATACTTACATTATAGCATTCGAAACTACATAGGGAGTTACATTTGGAATAACCATCTTTGTATATTCCGTATATATATTAGGAGAAACATTCACATTTACCTCCATATCATTACCCAATGCATTGGAGAGATATCTCGGGCTCACCTGCCCTAGGTTTATCATGGAACCACCTATATACATAATCAATTCCTTAGAACCATAAAATATTCATAACACATAAAACAAACATAAATGAATGAAAATATTTCCACATTTCAATCACAGTATATTGTTTAATTATATTGATATAACTAATTAATTATTAAAACCATTGTCAGTACCAAAATATTTAAAAGCGTATATGGTACTTATTATCAATTTAAAAACGTTACGACTTGTTAAGGAAGCCAATGATCAAATAATACTCATGGCGGGGGAAAATGTCGTTGTCACCGCTTTCATTAAAAAGAAACATTATTTCATGTCATTTAGTAAATGACTCGTAGAAAAAGATTCAATTTTAATGAAATTAAAATTTAATAGTGCTTATACACCGTATAAATATAATGTCTGGTATAAAATGAAATATGACTATATGAATGGAGATTTAGACAATGTCACTTACCTCATGTCCAATTTGACCCGCTTGGTCTATAATATGTTGTATAATAATATAAAGTCATTTTATACTCTATTAAGAACATTTTTCATGTTTATTATTCCTTTTATATCACTTATTACAATGTTATAATCAATATTTAATCATTTATATTAATAATGGTCACTTTATTGATATGTAGTACTAGAATAAAAAATATTCTTTTAATAATTACATGTTGTTTATAGGATCAAAATTCCATTATCTCAAGATTCATATTCATGAATTGGATATCATATATATCACTTATATATATATATATATATATAATTTTACTTAACATTTGGAGAAAAGATATGAAATGCATCGTTCATGGAGACGGTAGGCTGTACGTATACATGAAGGCTAATTTCATATATATTTAGTATTTATAATTGAATGAAAACTTAATGATAAAGATGAATATTATAATTACAGTATAATATCTTATATAATTTCACAAAGTCTATCTTTTTTACATTCCAGGTATGGAATGAACGAGTCATATCACATTAAAGGGGTGGTACACCACACTTTCTCAAATGAAATTATCACATTTACCCATTATGGAAACAATAAAGGTATGCAATAAATTAAAAATAAAGAACTATTGATACAATATAAATATTATATATACTACATATAGTTATATTTCCATCATAATTTACACCATAATAGGTTGTAGGAAAATATTGAACAATCATTGTTTCATGAGGTAGTAGTTCATCGTCCACTGAATCAGTATGTTCATTACCCATTAGATGGAGGTGTTTCTATGTGAAGGTAGAATCATTATCGAAAATACATATTAGAATATTGATAATACTGATTTTTTTATTAAATAATGTAATGAAAATAGTTTAGGGGGTTGGAGAAGTAGAATAAAATAAAAGAACTTAAAAGAAGACGTTACCTTTAAATCGGGTAACTCTATTTTGTTTGAACCAAATGGATTTCTTAAAGTTCATTATGACTTAGGTAAGGCTTATAGGTGGAAGAGAGAGATCATGATATCTTATTTGGGTAGATTTTTGAGGATCCAATTGTCCTAAGAGGTGTATGTAATGGGTTAGAGGCGAGGGCTTTTTTAAGGACGGGAGGGGATCTTAAGGAATGTTTCAAAATATTAACCAGAAAGTCCATCCTGAAACGATGCTTTTGAAGGTCCAAAACTTATTAAAGACAATGATAAGATGACTATTGTTAGAAATAAAATCATCCAAAAAGAATTTATCATGTATTGAATATTGGTTTACTTTTTAGAATCTTATTTATTTAAATCATTCCCTAATAAGGTAAACACTTCATCATTATTATGTCAAAAATAATTCAATTTTTTTATGTCTAAAAATTTAAAAATACCATGACATAGGAAAAAAATTTATCTTTAAAAAGAATTTTTATAGCCGAAGTGATAACTTATATAACAAGATGTAAAAATTTATTTACTAAAAGATATATGTTTATGACATTTTGGATTTTACTTTAAATTAATTCATATAATGTGTCATTATCACTCTTTAGTGGCTCATGTGTACCAAAAATCAACACATGGATTTCCATGGTCAGATATTTATCAACTAATAGGATTAGGACATATGTTAGGTATTTTAATATTATTATAAATTATTTTTACATTAAATTATAGAATTTACCTTTAACTGTGGAAAATAAAAGCCAAAATTTACTATTCACAAAAAAAATATTTTCTTCTTATTGAACTACATTTTAATTACAAATAACAACCATGTATGTAGGATTTTATAATATCAATTAACATGATCGGTAAAACTTTCTTTAAAGGAGGAATTAGGTTTTTTACCTACAACTCAGTGTTTTAATATTCATAAAAAATTAAGATTTTTCAGAAAAATACCAAATATTCAATCTAATCTATATTTGATATTCTATATTAAAAAATGATGTTAATTTTACCATATTCAGAACATAGAAGATGAATCACTTAATTTAAAATTAAATCTTCTTTTCAAAACCAAAATAGTGTTTTTAATAAAAAATAATTATCAAAGGATTCACACTTGTTTATGTCAAATATAAAAGTGAAATTACTTACAATGACCAAAATTGGATAAAATTATAAAAATATAATATAATTAAACTTTAATCCTGATTAAAACTATAATCTAACCATAAAAATAAATCATATTAAAAGGCAGTTTTGAATTAAAATACCATATTTTTTACTATTTATTAAAAATGAATTCTATAAAAAAATATTAAAAATTTACCCAAAGTAAATTTTGATGTTCTGATTCTAAAAATAATTTAATTTTGTCAAATAGAACATATAAAACTGACCGAAATTATATTTAAAAGAGTGTTTTCCACCAAAAGGAGAAAAATCAGCCATTTAATGAATATTAGAGTTTTTTTTATTAAAATAAAATTCATTCTCATTTTAAGTCTCTACATTTTCATTGATAAATTTAAATAAATTTTACAGACATTTATAAACATATTGTAGTTAGTTCAGTTAATTCACTCCAATAAAACTATTAGGTATTAACTACCTTTTAAAATAATATTATATTATTATTTTTCTGAATGACTCAAAATTGTGTGTAACATTGGACATCAATGAAACCCATTATTGCATTTCAGGTACACCATTGAACAGAGCATCCCCTATAAAATAAAATTAATAGTTAATTAACAAATATTAATATATTTGATAATGTATTATTCTTTATTTACATTGGATTTTGCATCCTTCCCCCTTTTGGATATTGAGTACTCACAATATTTATTAAATTATCAAATAAGTCGGGGTATTTATCCCTATGAGAATTTTTAGATTCCCAGGTTGTTTCTTCAAAAATATTGATTTTTTCAAAAAACATTTACCTGATGAATTACCTTATTATGCAGCACTTTCTCTCTTCATTCAAGAACTTGGACTGGTTATTCCTCATAAAAGATATTATCTTCCAACTGAACTACGCCTGGGCTCAAAACATTGAATGGTTAAAGTATACACTTTGTCAACTTTGAAACATGAAAAACAATGTGCACCTAGGATAAACATGGAGGTAATGACACTCTGTATGCAACTGATATAACTTTTTCCAGGATTTCATGAGGTACAATGAACCTTATACTCAACATTCCCTTCATACCAAAATGTCTTACACTTTTCCATGGAGAAATTTTGAGAAAGACATGATCACCTATCTCAAAAGAATGATCCTTCGAACAGTTATCCACATAACTTTTCAACCTGCTTTGAGTTGTTCTCATGATCTTCGGAATCAACTAAACTTTTTTTCCCTCTCTTCTACCAATTTGGGGGCCATTAGATTCATTTCACCTACATCATCCACAAAATTTGGATTTTGACACTGCTTCACATATAAAGCCTCAAATAGAGCCATCTATATAATGGAATTAAAACTATTTTTATAATAAAACTCAAACAAAGAAAAATTATGGTCCCAATTTTCTTGTAATATAGTGAACTAGCACATATCATAACCTCCAAGGTCAGAATTTTTCGTTCTGACTACCCATCTGATTAAAGATGAAAAGCTATAATAAAATTTAATTTAGTACCAACAACATCTGAAGGGCTTTCCAAAAATTAGATGTAAACCTAGGATCAAGATCAGTTATAATAGAGAGGGGAAATCCAAGCAAGTTGGTTATCTCTTTAAAATATAATCTTGAAAATTTATCTACCGAAAAAGTATCTCGAATATGATGGATATGAGCAGATTTAGTCGATCAATCAACAATAACCTATATTGAAATATTACCTTGAGATGTATTTGGAAATCCTAAAACATTGTCTATGGATATATTTTCACATTTCCACACTACCACCGGTAAAGATAGAAGAATCCCTTTTGGTAACTGGCACTATTTTTTAACCTGGTGAAATGAAAAACACTTCAGAGTAAAGAAAAAAATATCTCGGTTCATTCAATCCGACCAAAAATACTCCAAATATCTATGTAGATCTTAGTAATTCTTAGATATACTAAAAACAAAGATCTATGAGCATCACATAATAACTCATGCTTCAACTGTTAATCATAAGGCACACATAACATCTTAACAAACCTGAAAATAAAATCATTATCAATGTCAAAATCAGGAAACAAACTCTACTAATCCAACTATAATTTTTTGGAAACTCATTATCTTCCTTATGTGATTTCATAATTCTATCTGATAATGATGATTTCACTGAAACATGAAACACAAAAGAGAAATTTCCTACACCAATAACTACTACGCCAAAGTTCATCAAATCAAAAACCAAAGGATCTCATTCAAAATGTTGATTGATTAATGAATCATTACTTTTTCTACACAAAGCATCAACCACGTCATTTTCTTTTCCCATATGGTAATGGATTGTGAAATCATAATCCTTAATTAATTCCAACCAACTTCTTGGTCTCATGTGTAATACTTTCTGATTGAATATATACTTTAATCTTCTGTGGTCTGTATATATTTCCCATTTTACTCTGTACAAATGATGCCTCCATAATTGTAAAGAAAAAAACAACAATAGATAATCCCAAATCAAGTGTAGGGTAATTCTACTCATGATGATTCAAATAATGTTATGCATACCCAATTACATGATCATTCTGCATAAGGACAAAAACAAGTACTTTCAACGAAGCATCACAATAGATAGAAAACTCACTATGTTTTAAAGGTAATTCTAAAACAGGAGCATTCACAAATATTATTTTCAATTCCTGAAAACAATCATCACATTGTTTTTCCAAAATAAACATAACTCCTTTTTGACTTAACATAGTCATTGGACATGATAACCATTCAAAAGAATCCACAATCAACGATTAATGACCTTCAAATCCAACAAAATTGCATATCTCATTTATTTTTTTGGGTCTTTTCCATGCTTCAAAAAAATTTGTTTTACAAGGATCTATAGTTATTCAATTTTTTGAAACAATATGCCCAAGGAATGAAAAAATTTTATCCAAAACTCACATATTCTTAATTTCCCTAAATAGTTTCTTTTATATTAGGGTTTTCAAGAAAACCGTTAAATAACTTTCATGATCATCATTAATTTTGGAATAAATCAAAATATCATCAATGTACACAAGTAAAAACTTATACAAGAAGTTAGAAAAAATTCATTTTATAAGATCCATGAAAAAAACTGGTGGATTGGTTAATCCCAAAGCCATAACCACAAATTCATAATGGTCATATCTAGTACGAAACACGGTCTTCGGAATGTATGCTTTTTTTCAACTGATGGTACCCATACCTCATGTCATTATTTCTTAAAATACTGAGCTCCCTGAATATGATCAAACAAATCGTAGATATGAATAAAATGATACTTTATCTTAAAAGAGATGTTACTCAGTTCTCTATAATCAATGGAAAGACTCATTGAAACAGCATTCATTTTATCAAAGAGGATAGGATCACCACATGGTGATGTGCTAGGTCGAATGAAACCTTTATCTAATAACTCCTCCAATTTTTGAATTTACTTGAAATATCCAATTTGTGCCATTCGATAATGGGGTCTTGAAATCTTCTTAGAATCCGGAACTCTATAAATAATAAATTAAACATCCTAGTCAGGTATAATTCCATAAAACTCATCCGGATAAAAATCAAGGAAATCGTTTACCACTGGCACATCATTAATCTGAATAGTTCTATGATTTTGAAAAATATCTTAAAGGTAACATTCATTTCCATATATTACTAGTTTCTCAGATTCTGAATATGTTATCAAAAGTAAGGTTTCATTATTTTACATAAACAAAAAATATTTCTAAAACAAATCTTTAGCCCTGTAGTCAATGTTATCAGGGAAACTGAAAATCTAATACATACCGAAAATAATATCCATCTCTATGAGAGGTAAAACAATAAGAATTTTAGGTATATTATTTCTACACACAAGGACATGAAGGTTCTTATTTTCATTCTATCAAAATTTCCTCTTGGTGTTTTCAACATATGTTCAATATTCATATCTTGAGATGGAATTCTGAATTTACCAGATAACTTTCTCAGAAATGAAGAATGTGTCGAACTAGAATCAAACTTCACATTGGAATAACATGAATAAAAAAACCGTGTACCTGATACAAGTTCATTTGATAGCCCAAAATATTTTGATGTAGTTTCAAATGAATTCACCACCCCTTTCTACTTGTAGTACAACTGATTTCTCTCAATTGAGTTCTTCGCTTGAAACTCACTTGCATAACGAAGCATTAAATTACACTTAAAAAATTTCACTTGTTGTAAATCTGATTTTGTCTTACCAATTACTTGATTTTTTTAGTGGAATTACGAGCCTTATGACACATTTTACAACATCAGTATCACATACCAAAATTTGAACGACACTCTCTATCATTATTTTTACCACAATTTTCAAAACTGTAAACAAAAATTTCTTACCATCAGACATTTTTGTAGAGTTATTGCCTTTAATCATCCACCTCGACCTCTTGTTCTATTCTTTTTTCAATGAACACCAGATCATTGGAAAACTCTATTTCCACCTTATCCACACAACCCATAAGTTTTTCATAACTTCTGAAGTCACGAGAAACCAACTCTATTAGATAATTTGGCTTTAATCCAATGTAAAAACAGTTTATTTTACTATCAAGTTCTCATATAAAATTTTGAGCATACCTTTCCATTCATGTGAATTTTTCTTCATCACCCACCACTGAGTCATCCTCTTACCTCAATTATTAGAATTCTTTATCCATCCTTAAAAGAACCACATTAGGAAAACATTTCTAAAGAAACATACCTATGATTTCATCCCAATAAACGGCATCAATCTCATCACAATCATTAATAATTTTTACCATTGACCACAACTGATTACATTCACCTTCAAAATGGTAAAAAAAATAAAAACCATTGTATTTTTTGAACACGCCATGACATTAAAAATATTTTCCAGTTCATTAATCCACCCTTTTACAAATACATGTTTATATGATCATCTAAATTTTGAGGTATGTTTCCTCATGAAATGATCCACTACTAACATGTTCCCCTATGGTTTATTTGGATGATCTTGTGCATGGATACCACCATGATTTATAGCATGTGTCCATTGTTCCATCACATCAACAATCTATTCAGTTCTGATTATGAACATCTCTGGTTGCTTATTTGGATGGTTGTCTTCTTCTTGATGTCTTCCCATCATAGCTACCACAATTCCTCTTTAGAAAATCATTCTAAAAATAGAAATAATGTAGATGAACCCACATGGTAATCTATAAATGATATATTATTTCATTCACGCCATATATTTATTTATGGACACTATTTTAACAATATTCTTACTTCTAAAGTTTTCTAAATCGACCTCTGATTCCAACTATAAGGACCTATCCTTAAAACATTACATAATAATGAATGAAATAGATAATTCACATTAAGGATATTTTTAGGTTTTTATTTTCAATGAATTAGTCCATAATTATTACATTACATCTCCAAAATTAAAAATTAGACACTTCTACTCTATTTCTATTTTCTCAAAAAAAATAAGAACTATAGAAAAAATAGTCATATCTACTTCCTTGTTTTGGACAACATGAATTTTCCTTGATCTCATCCTTGAACATATTAATAATTAAGTCCTATTAAAAACATTTCATAACATGGGATGAGCATAAAAATCTCAGTATGGGTTATAAAAAAATAAAAGAAAACATTAGTCCATCACAACACAATATTTTTATCATACTTCATGAAATCATAATATTTATGAATAGAACATAGAAATCATAAATCATAAAGGTAAATAGTGGCATCAATAACACACATACATTGTAGCTTTCACAGCTATGTAGGGAATTACATTTAGAATACCCACCACTGTATATTCCATAAATCTATTAGGAGAAACATTCACATTTAACTCTTTCACATTACCCAATGCATTGAAGAGCTATCATTGGCTCACCTACCCTAGTTTTATCACAATACCACCTCTATATGTAATAAATTCCCACGAACCATAACAAATTCATAATAGATAAACCAAACGTAATGGAAAGATAACATATTTATATTTTAATATCAATATATTATTTAAATATAATGAAAAACAATACATTATCAAAACCATTTTCAATACCAAACTACGTAAATGACTAAATGGAACTTATTTTTCATTTAAAAACATTATGTCTTGTTATGGAATCCAAGGCTCAAATAATACACATGGAGGTGGAAAAGGCCGTTTTCACTACTTACATTAAAAAGAAACATTATTTTTTGTTGTTTTGTAAAAATCATTGTAGAAAAAGATTCCCTTTGAATGAAATGTGAATTAAAAGGTTTTTATACTCAATATAAAATAATTTAATGTTTTAAACAAAATAACCCTCAATGAAATAAGATTGAGACAAAGTCCCTTACCATCTATCCGATATCACCCTCTCGTTCTTTAATCCCCTGAATAATAAACTAAAGATAATTTCATGTTTCTTAAAAACTATTTTAAATATTATTATTCATATTATATCACTTATTACCATGTTATAAACATCATGTAATCACTTATATTAATAATGGTTTTTTTGTCTATATCTGGTAATTGGGTAAAAAATGAACATCTTTTAATTATAGGTTGTTCATGTGGTCAAAATTCCATTATCTCCAAAATAAAATTCATGATTTAGAAATCATATATATCATATATATATATATAAATAATTCTATATAACATTTGGTGATAAGAAATGAAATTCACCATTTGTGGAGACATTAAGTTGTACGTATGCATGAATGATACATTCAATTATACTCCATTTTTCTAATGAAATAAAAACATAATGATAAATAATTATATTATATTCCATTATAATATCTTATTTTATTTCACTAACTCCATACTGTATATATTACATGTATGGTATGAATGAGTCTTATCACATTGAGGGGGCAGTAGTCCGCACTTCCTCAAATGATATTATTGCATTTACCCATTATGGAAACCATAAAGGTATTCTATAAATGAAAAATATAAATGAATATAGAAAATATAAATATAATATATATATCATATAAATAAAGATCCATCATAATGTCCACCCTAATAGGTTGTAGCAGAATATTGAACAATCATCGTTTCGTGAGGCCGTAGTTCACCGTCCACAGAACAAATATGTCCTTTACCCATTAGACGGAGGTGCGTGTAAGTGTACATCGAATAAATGTCATGAAAACAACCTATTATATTGAGGATAATGTTTAATTTATAATATAATGGAATAAAAATTGTTAATTGGGTTGGAGAAGTAAAATAAAATAAAAAAACATAAGAGAGGATGTTACCTTTCAAATCGGGTAACTCACTTTGCTTTGAACCAAAAAGATTCCTATATTTTCATTCCTCCTAAGCTAAGGAATATAGGTGGAAAAAATGGACCTTGATATATTACTTTCGATGATTATGGATGAGCCAAGGGGCTTGAGTTGTGTGAGTAATGGATTAGAGGTGGCATTTTTATAAGGGGATAAGGGTCTCTTTATAAATGTTTGAAAATATTATTTTATTATATAATAATTTTCAGTTTTTTAAGGTCACAAATATTTTAATGTAGAAGATAATATGACTATTGTTAGAAATAAAATAATACAATAATAATTATATAGGTTTTGATTATTTTTTTAATTTTTCTAATATTATTAATTAAAATTATACATTAATGACTGCATCATTTTTGTGTCATAAATAATTTTATTTATTTGATATCTAAAAATTATAAAAAATTATCATGATGAAGGAAATATTTTTATAATTAATATTAATATATTTATTCAAAGTTACAATTTATATAACTACATGTAGGAAATGATTTAGAAAAAGATATATGTTTATTTCATTTTTTATCATTACATTAAATTAATTAATTTATTGTGTCATTATAGCTCTTAAGTGGCTCCATGGGGTCACAAAATCAACCCAAGGATGCCCATGGTCAGAAAAGTATCAACCAATAAAATTATGACAGATTTTAGGGTTATTTAATATTATTATAATATTATTTATATCTTGAATTACACTATTTCCATTTGACCGCGGTAAATAAAAGTCAAAAGATACAATTCAACAAAAAAAAAATCATCTTATTGAAACACATTTTACAAACTAATAACAACAATGTATTTCAAATTTTTGAAATTAAATTCATAGAATTGTTGAAATTTCATTTAAATGAAGAAGTCTGTTTTTAACTACTTCTTAGTGTTTTCACTATTAATCAAAAATAGATGTTTTTTAGAAAAATATCAAAAATTAATCCTCATATATATTTGATATTATGAATTAAAAAATTATATCTATTATTGAAAATTCAAAAAATATATGTTGGATTAATTAATTTAAAATTTAATTCTCATATTCAAAACAAAAAAACATGTTTTTAATAAATAATAACTATCAGAAGATTGACAATTTTTTGTGTACAATTTCAATGTTATATTACGTCCAATGACCAAAATTGGATAAAATTGTAAAAATATAATCTAATTAGACATTAAAACCAATTAATAAATAATCTAACAATATAGATAAATTAAATTAAACTTCGATTTTGAATTAAAATACATTATTTTTCACTATTCATTAAAAATGAATTTTTTAGAAAAATACCAAAAATTATCCAACGTAAATTTTTATATCCTAATTCTAAAGAAGAATTTTATTTTCTCTAATAAAAGATATAAAAGTGATCGAAACTATATTTATAGATGGTTCTCCATCAAAAGGTTGTAAATCATTCATTAAAAAAATATTGGAGTATTTATGATTAAAATTAGATTCATTCACAATTTAAGACTCTAAATATTATTTGATAAATATAAAAAATTTTAACAAACATGTATAATCAAATCATAGTTAATTATGTTCATTCCCACCAATAAAATGACTAGACATTGACTACCATTTAAAATAATATTATATTGTTATTTTTCAGTATGACTCTGCATTGTGTGTAACATTAGACTTCCCTAAAGACCATTGTTGTGTATCAGGTATGCCATTGAACATAGCATACCATTTAAAATGAAATTAATATTTAATTCAAAAATATTAATAAATATGAAAATGTATTATTTTTTATTTACTGTGTATGTTATAGTATTAATAAATTAGGATAATGATTGATTATTCAATGTTTACTTATAGGGACTTAGTGAACTTCAATCTAAAACTCAGTATGTATATACTAAATGAAATATTCATGGTTTCACATTCAATGGGATGATTTTGTTAAAAAAATGCTTTGTATAATAATATCGATGAAGAAATATAATATTTTTTCACGCATTATGAATATTATAATTTATTTATTTATTAAATAATTAAATTAATAACAAAATAATCCACCATGTGGTTTGGATAGTTTTGTCTTATAAAAAATATTATATATTTTTGAGTGAAATTTTAATCCATAACATGTGTATGAAAATGAAAAATGAAAAAATACAATCATATGGACATAATTATTTATGATAAATATCTTCTATTAAATATTTATGTTCATGAACTAATAATGTATTAATAATATTAGTTTTCTTAAAAAAAATATTCATATTTATCAACATGAAAATAATTTCTCAAAAATATATTTGTGTTTTTAGAAATAATGAATATCACAACACAAAAAAGCTATAAAACTATTCCTAAACTATCCTATAAAATTATATATTTAGTATGATCATTCTATATAATGTTTAAATTTTACAACAATTTAATTATCAAAAGTAAAATATATAAACACAACATCATTAACATTTTATCGTTGTCGCAAAAAAGTATCACTTTTGTAAAAACAAACTATAAAAATGGATGTTATAAAATAATTCTTAAATAAATAAAATTTAGAATCTATAATATGATTTGTAGTTAATAAATAATTAATAATTTAATAGGTATTTATTGGATTTATAAATATTATAGTTCCAAACACAATCTGATCATTAAATAACTAACAAATCCATTAGAATAGTTACCAAACCAATTTTAATTAAATTCGGTCACGTTATACTATATTATATTCTCAAAAAGTAAGTAAATTTCAAAATAATATTATATTTGTAGGAAACATATATTGAAAAATAAGTTATTTTGTTTAAAATAGACACGTCCAAATTTGAATTCAGATGATGTTTTCATATTTTTAAATAATTTTTAAATATTGAATGGAATAGTAAAAAATCATATATTTACTGTATTATTTTATCATGGATATTAATTAATATTATTCATTTATTTATGTTATTTGTATATTATAAAATCACATGTACACCATCATCAAAATACCCTTACTATTTAATCCTATGTCCAAATTTTTAATAATATATAATATTATATTTTAATATATGATTCTATAAATCACCTCACCCTCTTAAAAAATACTACTATTTACCACCTCCATTCTCATATCAGAATGACCATCATATATTTTATAAAAAATTCCAAAAAACTTATCAAACTATCATACAATGTTATAGTGTTTTTTATCTCATCCAAATTACACTAATTTATGGTATATTTCAATATGATATAATGTGATCCCAATAAGTGAATATTGAAATATTAATTATAGTATTTAATTTCTATTTCATTATGACATCCTTTTACAACACAGAAGTAAGATATCCAATTTCATTTAATATATATATATTATATTAGGAAAAAATATTTTCAATTTAAAACAATATAGTTTAAAAATAGTTATTCTAATAAAAATCCATTTGTCTATGGCCAGTAAAACAACCTAATTTTTTTATTTATGGAAATATTTTATACTAAAATAATGGACTGATGTTTTTATTTTTTATATTTTTATTAACACATTATCGTTAAAATGTAATATTTTTAATATATATTTTAAGAAAAATATTCACTATTTTATAAATAACAACAATGCTTATAGTATTAAGAGGAAATTAATTAAATGAAAAACACTAAAATAATATCATTTATACTTAATGACCCTTGAATTTCTCAGAAAACATATGGGAAATGTTATACATTATTATATTTATAATGGAATGGGAATTGTATAATTAAAATTATCTAATTTTGGATTAATTTTATAAGGACATAAAATATTATCAATAAAAAATTGAAACCATCAATCATTGACACAGGTATCCTTATGATAGTGAATAAAAACTCAATTTCATAATAATTTTATGAGATAAAACATAAATTTAAAAAAATAAAAGAAAAAATATTTATAAAGGTTCTAAAAAAGTGTTGAAAATATTTTATTAATGTATTTTGGATGGAAGACGTGCATATAAAAAAATTTGGACATATGGTAATGTAATTTCCAATCCACTAAAATTTATTTAATTTTTTAAAATAATTTTTATTTATAATACATTATTTTTAACGACTATAAATTTACATTATCTATATTACATTTATATTTTCATTCGATATATTAATATTTTATCTTCTCCTTCTTTGGAGATGATATATATGTTTTTTTGTGAAGGCAATGATTTATTATTTTATTTAACAATAAAAAAAGATTCATTTGGATTTTAAATTTCATATTATATTAAATGTGTCAATATTTTAAACTATTTTCGCAAAAATGATCCTAAAAATTATTAGTTTTTTATGAAAAATGAGGTTTGTGTTTTTAATATAGAAAAATCATTCCCCTGATTCTTTATTGCTTCATTATCTATTACTTAAAATAATGTTTATGAGGTTCATTTCAAGAACCAATTCTAAATTAGTATCTTATGCATACTTTTCATTTATAACACATATTTCCAAGGTCATCCTATTCTTAAATTGTGAAAATAAAAAATTAATTAGTCCATTAAATTGATTGAAATCATTATGATATAGAAATTTTTTTTCACTGAGGAATCATATCTAACCCATTTTTTCATGGGTGTTTTCTATTGAATCAGCATTATGTATAAATTATATTCAATATATTTCACATACGTTTTTGTACATATAATGATGATACTTGTGTTAGGTGAATTTTGATTCCCATTAATATATTCAATGATAATTTCAGTAGTTAAATTACCATATATATATATATATTTATATATATTACACTAGAAGAAGTCCATGTTCATTATGTTATATTTCCTCATGATCGTTCAATGAAATATACATATAAATTCATGATTAATGTTATTTAATTATTTTTATTCCATGATATTATGATATATTTTTATTATCGAATCATTTAAATTTTATTATATTTGGACATCCACTATAATGAAATGATTTTATGCCAATTTTTCCATATATTGTTCATTATTATCATGTTTTTTTATATACTCAGTATTTTATATCTCTTTAACCCATAATATATATCCTAATAGAAATATTTATCGTAATATAATGTTATGTTTTTTTAATATCACATTATGGTGATAAAATAATGATATTTTAGTTAAATTTTTAGTAGAAACATTATGTAACAAATCTTACAATGAGTCCAGGAATATATCATTCACAGATTTGTTTACAATATTTTTTTAAAGAAGTATATTATAGTCTAAAAATCAAATCTCGAGTTAATAAAAGATAATTATTATTTTTCCCTAAGTATGATTAACTAATATGAAATAGATTATGAGTCATTTAAAAAATCATAATTTTTAATATATATATTATTTATGAGATATTAATCATATGTTATGATTTTTTATTTTATTATCATTCCAGTATCTAAATATCTATAATTTTTATTTTTTTAATAATTATTAGAAAAATAATCAAAATAGAAAATTTACTCATATTACCCATTCATAAACAAAAAATATGCATTTTTTATAATGACAAGATTCACTTTATATTGTGTATTTTAAGTGGAAATATTCAATAACCATCAAAATTTAGAGATGTTGATTCATTCATTATAACACCATACTGGGAAATCATCACATATAAATTCTTTTAAACATTTAAAAATAACAATTTTGTTGTAATTATTATTGAAATTCATGTTAAAGAACATTAGAAAAATATTAACAAATTCATGATTTTTTTTCATTATGTTGACTCATAATCAATTGTCGATAGTGGGAAATGATAATACATATCGATATATATTCTATTGGATTACTAAATATTCACAAGGGACAATGAATCTCTTTCAAAAATCCTTTCTGATACATGGATATTAATACATTATGTGAAAAAACAGGGAAATAAAAATATTGTGACAAAAGAGTATATTATACTTTATCACAGGTAAAATAATAGGAAATTCACTAATGAAAAATCTTGAAGAGAGTCATGGTCTTACACATGATCTAGAGTGTGAGTTCCCAGTTTATAAAAAATGGATCTATTACTAAATAAATGATCGACTATAGAAAAAACATCAATGAATCAGAATAAATGAATATAAAGCTTCAAGATAATCTCGAAATGGGTTTAATATTCTCATTTCCTTCTCAATGTGGTGTTTCAGTCACCTATGCCATGATAAAGGATTGTAAAATTCATATATGTATATATTTTAATGAACACGTTATTATCAAAATATGAAAAAAGAAATCCATTTTCATAAATTTAAGCCATGCTCTATCATCTATATGGGTATGAATAATTCTAAACTGTTGATCTTTGGTCAGGTTATCATCAATTTATATTGATGAAACAGTATACTTCTAAGACATCATTTCATAATTGTTTTGGTAACTAATATATACTATTTACTATTTCAGAAATAAAAAAATTAATATAATTCCAAGATATTATGAATAAATTCATTACATATTTTTTTATTTTTTTCATTTATAGATGATATTAACATATTTGGAAATATCAATGTGAATTTGGGTGTACATTTCAGGATATTTAATTCTATTTGGATGACTATTAATTCAAATGATTTTTTTAGAAAGTGTAACACATTGATGTTCTAAAAAAATGTATGGGTTATTTTATAAACATTAAATGGATAACTATGGATCCCTCAGTGATACA
Organism: Viscum album; assembly: GCA_963277665.1. Classification (NCBI taxonomy): domain Eukaryota; kingdom Viridiplantae; phylum Streptophyta; class Magnoliopsida; order Santalales; family Viscaceae; genus Viscum; species Viscum album. The sequence continues at coordinate 914,584,946 of OY728148.1, forward strand.
TGTGACTATGGAATGTTGAAAATAAACATTTATAATGAGATTAGTGTGATGAAAAATCATGTTATATGGAAATATCCATAAGAAAATTCAAATAGAAATAATAGTTTGAAAACCCCAAAAATGTATTAGGAACTCGATTGGTTTACATTTTTAGTGTTTTCTATATTATTTTACCTATGCCATCATTGAAAACATGAATAATATTTTAGAATAGGGGACATATCCTTAAAAAAATAACATCATAGTAGGAGATTTGATATACTTCTTATAGCATAAAACTATAGACATCATCTATTGTCAGCATAGGTAAAACCAGTCATACATTAAGGGTTTTTAGAATGAAAAAAGTACCATCTCCATAGAAAATGATTTGTTATTGAGATTGATCTTTGGGTAATCCCTGTATAATTATTTGTATCCTTCTAAATACTATATTATCACAATCTTATCATTATGTAATGGCTGTGTAGAAGTTACTTCCATTAGTATTAAGTGAAAATATCATATTGTGAAACACACCTTTCCCATATGAAACATTCATAACAAGTTATTCCTACAGATAATAAGGTTAAAATTTATGAAATCAACCTTATGTATAAATACATGTGTTTTGAGAAAGTATAAAAAAGGATTTATCATTACCAATATTCACAATAGTAGACTGGTATATATTCCTCTTATTTACACTTAGGTGCCTCATGAGGGATATAACATCCAATGGTTCTAGTAATAAACACTTTATTCCAATATTTTAGGTCTATAAAGTAATTTGGTTAAGTTATATGAGGTTTTTAGGACTTTTGAAATGTTTTTTCTGATTTTACCAATGTACATGGTTTGATAAATGTTTATAAAAACTATGTAATGCCTCCCAAGAAACCATGAAACAGAAATAGAGGGAACTGGGTAGGAACATGACTAGGCACACAAATTGGAAAACTATGCACCCACCCAAGTGAAATTGTGAGAGTGTGTATAGTGGTATTCAGCATGTTTGGCACATAGTTTGAAAACCTCTGAGACAACCATGATATGGGTGTTTTGAGGTAGTAGTTATAGAATGGTTCGTGCATGGGTTGCATAATAGTGTTCCTTAATAATGAATCTTTTAAATTAATGTTTGATTTTTTGGATATCACTTAGTTTAACCCTTTATTGCCTCATTTTTTCCCAAATCATACCATAACATGAATTCCACAACTCATAATGGTTGGGGAGACCCTTCTTATTAATATATGTGGGGTAAGACGGAGAATCATGGTGCACAGTAGGCCAGATTCATTGGTTGGTTCCCATTATTGATGGGTTGTTTTAGTTTTCCACTTGTTCCCCACAATGAATAATTATTATATCCTTTTTGGGATAAAATTATGTTTTTTTATTCTATCCATGACGTTTTATGGTTATATTGTTTAAATGTAACCATATCTAGGAGATTCTTAATGATAATACAATAAAATTATATAGTATTATTACGAGTCTATGAAAATTGACGGCGCGTGATTTTGAGGCTTGGTGTGCCTCCAATGAATTTATGAACTTTTTTTAATGTACATCTAGTAAACGTGCGAGCGGCATTTTATTACTTTTGAAATATTTCTCAGATTAAAAAACTGGAAGCACACTTGAATCTGCAATGCTGGGATTACCTTAAGGGAAGCTTTACATTGACCGTACGTTACCCAATGAAAAATTTAGGTTTTGGAACATTTTTAATATGAAATAAATAAAACAACTTTTTAATTTTATTTTGTTTATATCATTTCCTCTAACAAACAAGTGGAGGAGTGAGTATTAATATGCCAAGCCATTAAATATAATGACTCTTCATCCCTATGTAACAACAACGTTGGGGAACTACGAAGCGTCCTAGTTAATGAGCGCCAATTAATTCCCAACACCCTAAGAAACCCCCTCTTCTATTTATATGGAAAATGGGGAGATTTGTTGGAACAGATTTGCCAATAAATGAAGTTTTAAAAGAGTAACGAGATGCCAAATCATTGGGGGAGGATCTGGTTCCTTCGAATAGGAATGTGAAACACTTAAACCTCGATCAAATGGACAATGTGAATGAAATGTCATTGGAAGCCTATGGTGGGAACGGAGATCCCAAATCAACTTTCATGTGTGGACGTTTTCAAATATGTTTACATTGTAGGAGTTTTATTCTTCATTTAAATTGAAGTGAATTTATTGAACCCCATTTATCTCTATCATGACATTCAGCTAACAAAGAGGGCATGTGCCTAATGAACATGAATCAGACCCTCTCCAACCCTCTTTTCCCATTAGTTCTCTATAGAAGATCGTTGGCACGAAGGTACCGAAGATCAGCACTGGTGGGGATCTAAAAAGTGGAAAGAACACTAGCTGGCAGTGAGGGTATAGGCGGCGCACTTGTGGCACACACGGAATCGGATGCAGCTCATTAGCCACAGAGATCGGAAGAGGCGTCTGACAAAATAGCGGATCGCAGAGAAGGGGCGACACTCTGTCACGTGCCATTGGAGGAACCGACCACGATAGATAGAAGGGGTGGATGTACCAATGGTCATCCATGAATGTAAAGGGTGGTGCGACCATTATGCTACCGGTAGAGCCAAAGTGGTGGGACCCACTCGGGTCATGTGTGTGACATGGCAGTGCCAATAGGCAATCCCACGTGGTATTTCAAATCGAGTTGGACGCTCCCCTCCCATGCTAGCTTGGGCGAACCGTGGGGGGGAACACCACATGCAGCTGGCCCCCCTACCTAGTAGGTTGGGCCATACCCTACCATGGGCCGAGACACACCATCGAGGGCTGGTTTGTGCCCCTCCGTGGGTCGTCCTCCCCCTCGCGGGCCGAGACACCCACTTGCAGGCTGTGTCATTCCCCTCCACAGGCCTTGTTGTTCTCCATGCAGTCAGGGCCAAACCTTAGCCCACTGGGACGAGCCTTCCAGGTCCCAGCCCATCCGAGTCAACACGAACTAGGCGAGGTCGACCCATACGAGGTTGGTCTGACCAAATCTGACTGGACTCGAGCCCAACCATAGCCAGAAACGCTAAAAGGGACACATCTTGAAATATGAGCATCCATTTGACGAACCGTTTGCAGCACTGGGACCCTTGGAGCGATATGGTATATTAGGTATACTACCATTGAGAATTAGAGGGAGTTGTAGTATTTCCAGGTTGGATCAAACATGAATCCAATTGGGCCCTCAGAACCAAAAAACTTATAACTCACAGAACGAGCATCTGATTAATGTACCTCCTATCATGTTGGAACTCTTATGGCATGGTGGTACATTGAATAATTCATTTGTGGAGATTTGTTGTGTTTGAGGTATGATTGATATCTCAAGTTGTAGATTAAACAGATCTCAATTGCACCTGGTAGAGGTATCTTGTGGAAGGATGAAAACTGAAGAATGAACATTGATCTTGTGTGGGTCAGCAACTATCAGATCCTGTGTGGGTCAACGCTCATCAATCCTGTGTGGGTCAGCACATACTAATACTATGTGGATCAGATCCTGGGTGGGTCAGTGATCATTAATCCCGTGTGGGTCATCGTATACCGATCTTGTTTTGGTCAGATTCTATGTAGGTCACCGGGGGTTAGATAACTATCAATCCTGTGTGGGTCAGTGGGGGTTTGTTACCTATCAATCTAATGTGGCTTATATCCTATATGGGTCATTGGGGGTTAGTTACCTATCGAACCAGTCTGGTTTAGAAGTAGTGTTAGTTAATATAATAAGATGATATAGCCTTACAAAAAATCATCAGTACTTCTGTACTTACGTTATAACTGATCCAGAGAAAAATCACTTCTGTGTTAGTGGTGTTAACTATGTGGTACTTCATTATTAATGGTGTTAATTTTGTGGTACTTTTATCTTTATAGTGTCATGTGTGGCACTTTTACCTTTGTGGTAATGTTTTTATAGTGTTACATGTGTGGTTCTTCTATCATAGTGGTTCTACCTATGTAGTATTTCTATCTTAGTAGTGTTACCAATGTGGTATTGCTACCTACGTTGAGTTAACATTGTGGTATTCATCCCTCATGAATGATATAAGTATATCTTGATAACTTAGGTATATGTATGAGTATTTACCTAAGTAGAGTCGAATTCATACTTTGTGGTTCTTCATTTATGAGACTCTAGGAGACATTTGGGCGTTCGGGGTCCCTACTAAGTATCATTATACTCCCCTTGCCCGAGCTACGCCTGCAGCATGGTGTGTCTTGTGAAGTAATCGTACAATATTGATCGAAGCTGAGGGATCCAGAACTAAACATTAAATGGAGGTGGACTATTTTGAATGACGTCATTCATAGACTTCTGATTGTGAGTTGTACCTACCATTCAGGTACGACCCTTGGTGGATGATCAAGGCTCTATATTCCTCTTTTCAGTTGTATTTTTACATTTTATATGTACTTGTACGTTCATTTGGGAATGTATTCTGGCCCCATTACATTCAACACTCTTTTACTACATAATCATACTTTGTGGTTTCATCTTGTAGCGTACTAGTCTATGTGTTTCTACAAGTTTAAAGGAAATTCCATTACATTATAGGGATACACTTTTCTGGTGCTAGTCACCGGCCCCTGGCCTATGGATGCCGGGCTTGGGGTAGTCCCGACACGACCCCTGAGGGACGGGTCATGAAATGTTTGTTAAATATTTAGGGTCATTCATTGTTTTCTCAAATGACTATGAGGTAGGTTTCATTTCTCATTACTCATATGTGTTATAACATGATGGATCGATTTCAAATTAGTGGATTTGGTTGAATAAAATTATGAAATTGATGTTTAAAGCATGATAATAACCCACCTTAGTGATGGTTTGTGAAATTTTACAACTTTCTTATTAAGAAAAGTGATAAGTTTCATGATTTTAAAATTATTATTTTTAGATAAGAATTTTTTTTATTTAATAAAAATGTAATTTTTTGGATATTTTAAAAAAATATTTTTATTGAAATGGGTTCAAACACTTTTTTTGGCATGTCATTTTTCATTAATGGTGGGAATGTGTTCATTTTAATTGATGTTCTCCAATTAAAGGAGTATGTGCCTGGGGGTACACGGTATACGGTTACCTTTGGATGACTTGGTAAATAAACAAGTGACCAATCCAAATATGAAACTATCTCATAGAAATCACAGTTTTATTGTGTGGAATTGAATGGGTTATGCCAAATGGATTTGGGAAATTGGTATAATATAATTTATGATTACATTCCATTGAACTAGTATTGGAATTGAAATATGTTTTTCATTTAATTGGATTTGGTTTTTATATAAAGTATTTTCAATTTATTCATGTATGTTGTTTTATTTATAAGTGTTCACATTTTCTATCTTGGTGGAATAAATCAGAAATTAAGTGGGAAAATACTACTCGTCATTATACTCCCACCTTCAGAGGGAAATATTTTGAGTTTTCAGATATTGTATATTGAGAAACCAATAATGAAAATGTATCCCTTTTTATTGGTGATGCATTATGATACAGTGGACATGGATGGTAAGACGGCCCATGGATAGTTTTGGTAGATTGTAATTGATGCATTGGAATCCTTTTGGATGTTTGTTTGGTTATTTCTTTTTATACGTATATAAGTTTTTGCTTTAGTTTGTTTTTTTGTCAGTTTCTATTACATTTTTTCGAAAATTACATTGTTTTCATGCATCACATTGTGGTTTTAATGTAATTTTATTCTTTCCATATTAGTATTATTTTCAAATAGAAATTAATCCCACAAATTCATATGAATCCCTTAGCATTTAATTCTGGCATTTTGTGTCTTGGGGATGTTACCTATGCCATGGTATTGTCCCACCACCATTCAAAGACAGTGGTCAGTGGTGAGATTCTACAAATGGTATCATTCTTGGGCTGTAGGGAAAATTGTATTAGTTTTTTAGTCATAGTTTTGAAATTCAATATGTTTTAGTATTTGATTGGGATAGTAGCAAAGAGAAGGATCATCCAAAAATGAAATGTAGAATATAAAGAGGCATAACTAACCAATTTATGTCGATCCTTATGTTACATGGTAGTATAGGGTACATGGTGTTCTAGAAACTCATAAAAGTTATTACATCAATTTTATGGGTTTATCCAATGATAAATGCATGATATGAATTAATATAAAATAATTACCACTTATAATATATAATTATTTATGATTAATCATTTAAAATATAGTGAAATGATTTAATTTTTGAAAACAAGTTTGAAATGAATTATTTTCAAAAATTACACTGGAATTTTAAACATGGGTTATAAAATTAAATTGTTGGATTTTGGAAATGCTTAATATGATATTTGTTTTGTGATAAACTTGAAATTTCTACACCTTATGTTTCAAGATAGTGATAGTAATTGGTGTTTATTTTTTGTGAAGAAAAGGGTAACAGTTATATAGGGAATAAACCAATTGGAAGAGGCTACTAAGAATGTGGTATCACATGAACCACATGTGAACAAATGGTTAGTATATACTAGAATAAAATATTTTTAGAATGTGGATAAAGGGAATAGAAGAGATGAACCAAGGAATGTGGATCATTCCATTCAATTCCAAAATAAAAATATACCCATCATTTAGGGTGATTCAAACCTACAAAAATATTTTGTGTTGATAAATAAGATGAATCAAATATTTTTTTCCTAAAGAACACCAACTAATCTAAAATTAAAATTGGTTGCGTAAATGGTTGATGTTCTATCATGCTAGTGGTGGTATATATTAGTTCAGCCTAAATTAGAAAAAGGAATTGAATATGATTAATTTGAAGAAATGTTTAACAAAAAATTATATCTGGACACGTTCTGTACTGATAGAAAAATTTTATAATACAACATAACGAAATAAAACATCACATTAATAGTGTACTTGAATAAATTAATTAAATTAGTATTCATTGAATTTGATGTTATTGGATGTTTACCCTTCAAGGAACACAATTTTATATGATTTAAGGTGAAATATCCTCTATATGGTTTTCCTTATATTTATATATAAATTTAAGGATATGGTCAATATAGTTATAGTGGAAGAAATAGATAATACCCCATGATTCCGTGGTACATTTCACTTTGAATAATGCAGTAGCTTGCGTTGTACACAATATGGAGTTTTAACACACCAAGACCAATCAAACATTCCATTATGAATATTAATACCAATTTTTTAAATTTTTTGAAATTTTATTTTTCAAAATGGACTTCATTATTGAATTAGGAATATAAAAATTAACTTAGGGTGATTTTTTGATATTTTTTAGAAAACATTCAATCATTGATGAATAGTGAAAAACCTGTGTTATTTTTTAAAACCGACTTCTTATTTAAGTAATTAGTTATTTTATTTTAAATTACTTTAGGTCAAAATAGAAACCTAATACCTTTATATGTTCAATGTAATTCGTTATCATCATATTATAATAACTTATATATATATAATTTTATTGAACTTTTTATAGTTTTTTACCAACTTCTATGAGCATTTGAAAACATGCATAAAACATAATTTTAACATTTATGTGAGTTAAATTTTAAAATTCTGAGAGACATAGCTAACATCAGTTTGTAAAATATTTTTCAATAAGATGAAAATAATTTTTGTAGAATATTAACTTTTGACTTCTATTTATCACAGTTAAAAGTAAATCCTGTAATTAAGGGTAAAATTGATATTATAATTACTCTAACAAATGTACTAATTCTATTGGATAAATATAATATGAAAAAAAACAACAGTAGGAATAAATTATTATCCTATTGGGTTCACTTAGATTAGTTTAGGATATTTATAATTATTTTATTTAAAGATGAGTTAAAAGTGTTATATTCAATGTTCAATAACAAAACAATTTTTAATATAGGGATACACACAATAAAAATTCAACTATAAATATTCATTAAAAATTTAAAAATATTTCAAATATAAGGGTATTTTATTTATAATTTTTAGACATTATATAATTTTATTTATTTATGACACAATAATGAAGTAGTAGTTACTTTAGTAATAAAATATTATAATAATTGATATTATAAAAATCAAAATAAATATATATTTTGAATTTTGATTATTTATTGTAATTTACCAGGTTAATATGAAATGTTAGGGTTGATTAAATAAATTTTATTCAATGTGATAATGTTTTTATGTATTTCAACAAAATCCAATACTAAATAGTGTCAAAATTGACATAATTGAGTTTTTTAAACAAATATTATTTTTTTAATTGATATGTTATTTTTAAAAATATAAGGATCATCCAATGGACATAGATAAGGTTATATATATTAATAATGAACCAATTGGGGTTGTCATGTCTTGTAATAGTAACTTCATTACCCATATAATATAAAAATACATAGAGACATGGTATATGTCAAATTATTTATCTAAGAGTTAAATCTAAAAGATAATGCTAATATGGTGACCCAAACATATCTAAAACCTATTGGCTGGGTGGTTTTCGAACCATCCCCTCCTTAGCCTCGAAATAAATCATTTTTTAGCCATTAATAACCTAAAATTATTTTTTTATAAAATAATATTTCACGTTTTTTCTAAAGTGACACTCACGTCTCTTATAAAAGTATACTTCCCCTTCTCTTAATTTAACACCTAAAAATCCATTTGGATCTGACAAACCCTACCAAAATATCCTAAAAAATATCACCCATTCAACCTAAGGGTCTTACATGTATCATAAATCCATCCTATGAATCCCTTTTGATCAATTTAAATAGAAACATCAGAAGAAGAGGTAATAATTTCACCACCCTCTTTCACGCACATTTTTTCTTCCACTTCATCTTTCATTGTTGATTCCATACCCAAATAATAACCCATTTATATACTAAAAACTATGATGTTATAATATATATGTTACAACCATATTCATTATTCAATCTATCCTATAAATGACAATGTCACCATACGTGCGTAAATAAGGCTTACAGTCTCCACGTCGTGGTGTAGTATGTTATTAAAACAGTTCATTATTTGGATGGAAATAATAATGAATAAAACTATTGTAAATTATAAATAGAACATGTTAATTATTCTATATATATGATATACCATTTAATTACATACTATTTCACCATCAAGATAATAATATTATATCTCATACATATGTATGGATTACCGTTTCCACGAAACCGATGAGATTCATTCCCCATCATAATCATTCAATAATAATTTTAATTTTATGATTTAAAATAATTTTTATAACATAATATCATTTTTTATATGAATCAAATACATACTATACATAACAAACATGGATTTCATAACCACGCATATAGATGAATACAAATCTGTTATCACCAAAAATGATGATACTACGGAAATATTATTAACAAAGAAATATTATAGGATCATATATGATATCATATTTATGTATATATTTCATTAATATTTTATTAACAATGTTTTAACTATTATAATAGATTTTAACATACCATCGACTATGGAAAATTACAAGGAAAAGGATTATTCTACAATCTCTTTACTTATCTAAGGTTGTTAATACGTAAGAATCTACATAGTACTCTTTATCATCCCTATCCGTGATTTCTTAATAATTTTCTTCAAAACATTTTTACTATTTACTAGACTATGGGTTAAATTCATTTATAACCTTATTTGACCTCAAATTTTTTTAAATGAATGTTTCTAACGTTTTATAGACAAGGTACTTTATGAACTTCATGACAAAATTAGGGTAAGAATGTTTTTTATTTTATACGGCAGATGCGACTATTTTTCAATTTTATAACATCATCAAAATGTACCATACAAACATAAAATAATATTATCAAAATAATTGATTTCTTTTACAATTTTATTAAAATGATTTCAAAATAGGAAGAGGTATTTCTCTACAAAAAGTATTGATTTCATCTACGTCAAAATAATTTGATGGGTTTTAAGATTGTTTGAAGCTGATTTATAAGGATACAAGTATTCTATATTGTGTTGAAGGTTTTGTGATATGCTTGACTGTGGATGTGTTGTTTTTACACCATTCATGGTTTATAGATAACGTATTGACATTTCGTATGCTAGTTTTAATATGAATGTTTATGTTATGATTAAACCTTTTCATATGAGGAATTCATTGGACTAAGTAAGTGATGGGTAAATCCCACTATAGCTCCCTAATGCATCAGTAGGACTCATGATACATGATACTATCTTCTCACATGGCCTTGATAAAATATTATATTCAGTCTTGTTATAAGGCCTTGACTATGTTGTTATGAAGTCTCTCATTATGCATTCCAACATTATGAATTGGATAATGATATTAAATGTGATTATTCGACTATTAAAATATCAATTTGAATAAGTAAATGGAATTATTTTATTTAACATTTCCATATTATGATGAATTTTATGTTTAAAAAGCCCGTGTTTTAGTCTTATACATTTCCTTAAATGTTTATGTTGATTATTGAAATTTTCTATTATATTGTTATGCTTACTAAGAATCTAAGCTCACCCCTTTTTATGTTTTCCCCCATATGGAAAGAAGTATATTATGACTGACCTACAGTGAGAGTTTAAGGGATGAATGTGGTCAATGGAGACAATGTTGTAGTTGTGTTTCATTTTATAATGTATTATGAATGTTATGAATTTATCTAGTACATACAAGGCTAATGAAGTAATCTGTCTTTTGGTATTTTGATCCCTTGTTATCATGCCTGTGTTATGTAATAATATACCAACTTTGGGTAACTGGGGTCGGGGCGTTACATCTGGTATCCTAGAAAGTTTAGTACAAAACTTGGAAACATGTTTTAGATAAAATCTAATTATAGAACATTACCCCAAGATAGACATTGAGGATTGGTATAAAATAACATCATTGATTTTTTGTAATTTATATATTTTTATTATTTTCCAAACAATACATCACTGTCTGAATATGAGTAGGTAATGGATTCTCTGGAACAGATGTACCTAGGATTGAAAACTCTGACAAGGAGTTTCGACCTGGACCCGGGTAATCCCGGTACATGACAACGAGCCTTGTTGTACTCTTGGTTACAAAACTCCCTGGGGGGATATGCTAAGGATAATTCACATTTTCGTTACCAATCATTCTGAAGTATTTATGAGTATATACCTCCTCAATGAAAACATTTTTTAAGATTATGAATTATATCCATAAATTATTCAATTTATGTTTTGTGTTTTACAAGTTTTCAATTATGTATTGTGATTCAAAACTAATCTAGTGTATTCCATGGTTTATAAATGGCACCTAGTGGATGAAATGTAAACTGTATCAACCCACATAATCCATGTATAGATTTACCTCATACTCAAGATAATTATCTTGAAGTTGGATATAAAATTTGTGTTGATTAGTTTATCACCATACTAGGACAACTCACTATGTTTGTGAATAATAACCTTACTCATATGGAGCACACTGATCCACAACACGGAGGATAAACTTTATACCACTTCATGAGAAAAAAACCACCATGATTAAATGGGATTACAAATTCATTTGTATCTAATAATTGGATAAGTTCCATAGAAAAAATATTTCAGGATTTGGGGAGTAGCAAAAGGGAAAATGTTTTCATGGAATTTTATCACCTCAAAGGAGATGCAGATCCATGAGGGTCATTAATCCAAAAAACAATGGAATATGAAGAAGTATAAAACATAGAGTAAAGGGCGGTTAAAGATACATTATTTGAAAAATACATTATTTGTGACCAACGAGTGGATATGGAAAGACAATTTTTGTGTCTGAGGCAAAAGGAAGATGTGAATGTCTCAGAGTATGAGGCTAACATTACATGGTTAGAAAGGCATGCATCAGATTATATACGTAACCCAATGAGTAATATTGATCAATTATTTTATGTGTTAAAACTTTTTCTCCATTGAGTATTATTCACCCAATCCTTCTCATCATATGAAGATATTTTCTCATGCCCAATAATCATAGAAAATTAATTATCAATGTCTTCTTACTTCAATACATTTCAAGATAAGAATAGATTTGTTCATCACTCTAGAAATGGAAATAATGGGATGAAGGAAAAAAGTTGAATATCCATCCTATGGTAAATGTTGGAAGAAACACCCCGGTACTTTCTTGAAGGGAATGAGAGTTTATTATAAGTGTTGTAAAAAAGGACATCATTCTCATAATTACATGTTTATGAAAGAGGTTTCCATTGTTGTATGCTACAATTGTAGATAAAAGGTAAATTATGCAAATGAATTTCCTAAGAACCAAGGAAACATTCCTCAGAGAAATCCATGGGAGAAATGCCATGTTTATGTGATCACTACTGTTGAGTTTGAAGATTCAAAATATGTGGTTTCTGGTAATTTAATAGTTTCACCAAATTTAGAAAATGCTTTATTTGATTTTGGATCATCGCATTGTTTCATAACTTCCCAGTTTTCTATGGAAATTATATATTTTCAATTTGACATAACAAGGGAGTTATCAGTCAGAACTTCTAATGGAAGTATCATTGCAACAAAGGTTTGTGATTAAATTATCATTAGGGAATATAAATGTTCTTTATCTACTAATCACATCATCATACAAATGATTTAATTTTATATAATCCTCGTAATGGATTGGATTTCAGATAATGATGCATCAATTTATTTTAAGAAGAAAGAGGTTACAATTTTTGATGATGATAAAGAGAACCTTATCTTTTGAGTTGAAACGTCACCACCTGATTCTAATATAGATCCACCCACATTAGCTCTAATAAATTCAATTATTGGGGAGGAATATAATGAAATAATTATGGATGAGGAAAATAATGATCAAATAGAGGACATATATAATGTTCTAGAATATAATGATGTGTTTATAGGGGATTTACATAGAAATCCTCCAGAATGATAAATTTGGTTTTCCATTGATTTAATTATTGGTTCAAGGCCCATATTGAAGAACCCTTATAAAATTGCCACTTTGGAATTTAGTGGAACAAAAGAAATAAAAAGACGAATTGAGTAATAGGGAATTTATTCGCCGTAGTGTTTCACCATGGGGAACCCCTATCCTTTTTGTTAAGAAGAAAGACAAATCTATGCGGTTTGGAATTGACTACAATGAGATCATTGCTATAACAATAAACAACAATCATTCTCTACCTCATATTGATGATTTATTTGACCAACTTCATAGTGATCAAGATTTTTCAAAGACTTACCTTCGATATGGAGATCATTAGTTTTGTTTTAAGAAGAAATTCTTTCCAAAAACAGCTTTTCAAACCATGTACGGGAATTACTAGTTTACAATAATGCCTTTTGTATTGAGTAATGCACCCTCTATCATCATAGATTTGATGAATTGTGTTTTAAAGGAATATCGTTCAGACATTCTAGTGGTGTTTATTGATGATATATTAGTATAATCAATAATCTACAAAGATCATTAAAATTGGTTGTGCACTATTCTAAAAATCCTTAGAAAAAATGAATTATATGGGATGTTTAGCAATTGTGAATTCTGGAATCAGAGATTTCTTTTTTTGGTCATATTGTCTCTGAGGATGAAATATGTGTTGATCAATCAAGGACCCATGCAATCAATGAATGGCCAACATCGATGATTATAACTGAGGTACACATTTTATTGTTTTAGGAGGTTATTATCAACATTTCGTCTAGAATTTTGACTGGTTTTCTAACCCATTAACCAAGATCCCACATTAAGGAGTTAAATTTTTTTGGAAAAAAGAGTGTGAAGAATATTTTGATGTATTGAAGAGAAGATTTGTAAACTATTTTATCTTGACTCTATCATCAGGAAACTATGGGTTTGTTATTTATATTGATTCTTCAAAGAAATTACATGGTTGTTTCCTTATTCATATTTAAAGTGTTATTTTCTATGCTTCACGATAGCTAATATTTAAGGAGAATAACTATCTCAGTCATGCTCTTGAGTTAGCAACAATAACCTTTGCTCTGGAGATATAGAAGCACTATCTCTATTGTGAAAATATGAGATTTATACTGATCACAAGAGTTTGAAGTATATATTCTCCCAAAAAGAACTCTACATGATGCCATGAAGATGGCTTAAACATTTCATGGATTATGATTTCACAATACACTACCACACAGGGAATGCATATAAGGTGGCAGATTCTTTGTCTAGAAAGGATCATGGAGTTTTGAACAATATGAGATATAAAAGGGATCATATTTTCATGGATCTAGTAATATTGGATATGGGAATAACCATGGAAGGTGTAATAACATTAATTTTTTAAACGGTTTCAAAACAATAATTACACGAAAGGGAAAAAAATTCTCAGAATAATGCAGATGAGTTTAAAAAGAAGATTAAATCTGTAAATGATTGGAGATTGAGTAAAATCGTATATAAATATGGAATTTTCAAATTTGGGAAGAGACTTTGTGTTCCCGATAGACCTGATCGAAAAAGGTAATTGTTGGATGATGATCATATCTCCAATTTCATTATACACCATACGAGGACCAAGATGTATAAATATTTGAATGAACATTTTTTTGGGGAAAAATAAAGAAGGTGATTGAAGATTTTGTGTCAAGATGTATCGTTTTTCAACAAGTGAAAGCATGAAGGCAAAAACCTTGAGGATTCATGAAACCTATTCACATACCTGAGTGGAAATGGGATAATATTACTACTAACATTTTCATGGGGCTACAAACTTTTTTTTGAAGGAATGATTCAATAAGGGTCATTGTTTATCGTCGTACAATGTCAGCACATTTTCATTCTATATGAGTAGATTTACAACTAGAACAACTAGAAATACTATATATTCCTGAAATTGTAAGACTCCATGGTGTAACTCTATCAATTTTTTCTGATGGTGATCCCCAATTTACATCAATATATTGGAAAACTATTTAGAAGAACTTGGATACTGAACATAATTTTAGCACTTCCTAACACCATCAAACCGATGGACAATCAGAACAGGATATTAAAACCTTAGAATACATGTTGAGATCTTTCTCACTATATTTTCAAGGTATGTGGGATCAATATTTTCCTCTGGTAAAATTTCTTATGATAATAACTTCAATTCAAGTATTCAGATGTCACCATATGATGTATTTTATGGAAGGAGATGTCCCACACCATCATGGTGGGATTATATTAGTGAAAGAAAACTTTTAAGCCAAAAAATTGCTAAGGAAACAATGAAAAATGTGAATATTATCCAAACCCACATCAAAGATGGTCAATGATTGCAAAAGAGTTTTACTGATAATCAGAGGAAGGATATGGAATTTCATGTATGATATCATGTTTTCATGATGGTATCTTCATGGAATGGTGTCATACAATTTGATGAGAAAGGTAAATAGAGTCCCATATACATTAGACCTTTCAAAATTCGTGAAAGAATTAGATTTGTAACTTATTGTTTGGAAATGCCTCCAAGTCTCTCCAATGTTCACGATGTGTTCCACATATCACTATTGAGAAAATATATACCTGACCCAACACATGTACTCCAATATAGGGTAATTGAACTATAACCTGAACAGTCTTATTGCGATGATCCTATCAAGATATATGATACGAGAGAACACGTGCAGAGAAACCGAACGATAAGTCCGGTTAATGGTCGATAGAGAAACCATAAGATGGAAGTGGAAATGTGGAAACCCGAGGAACTTGTGATGAAGAACAACTAAAATATTTTTATGTAGTAATATTTTTGAAATGATTAAAATGAAATTATTTTATGTAGGGGATAATGTAACACCTCATGCTTCCACGATACTTTTCCCTTTGAATAATACATTAGCTTACATTGTACGCAACATGATGTCTTAACACATCACAACCAATAAAACTGGCGGTAATGAAAAGTTATACCTAATTTTTATGATTTTTTTATTTTTTTTCTAAATGGACTTCATTTTTTAATTCGTAATATCAAAATTAGCTTACAGTGAATTTTTTCCTGAAAACATTAAATTTTTTTGTGAATAGTGAAAAATATTGTGTATTTGTTTATAACCAATTTTTTATTTAAGTATTTAGTTATTTTATTTTATTTTATTTTTGTTAAAAATTGATACATAATACCAATATATGTTTAATGTGATTCATTGAAGGAATTTTATAATAAGTTTAGAAATATAATTTTTTTAACTTTTTACCTTCTTTTACCCACCTTCTAGGAGCATTTTCACATTTTTATAAAACATAATTTACCACATCAGTTAGTTAAATTTATAAAACCATAGAAACACAATTGAAATCAGTATGTAAAATGTGGTTCAATAAGATGAACATAATTTCTTATGAATAGTATCTTTTTTCTTTTATTTACCAAAGTTAAAAGTAAATCAGGTAATTATGTGTAAAAATGATATTATAATTACCCTAAAACATGTTTTATTTCTATTGGATATGATTAATTCTACCAAAAATCATCTTAGTAAAAACATATTATCCTACTTGGCCAACATGGATTAAATTAGGACATTTATTATTATTTTATTTAATGAAGGGTCAAAATAGTTAAGTTCAACATTTAATAACATAAACATTTTTAATATAGGGTTACACTAAATATAAATTAGACTATAAATATTCATCAAAAATATAAAAATATTTCCTAAATATTTTTATTTTATTTATTATTTTTATATATTAAATAATTTAATTTATTTATGACACAATGATGATGTATTAATTACATTAATAATGAAATATTAAAATAATTGATATTAGAAATACACAAATAGATTTAAATTTTATGTTATGATGAATTACAATAATTTTCTAGGTTAATATGTCATTTTAGGGTTGATTAAATAAATTTTATTCTAAATTATAATGTTTTTATGGATTTCAAAAAAATCATATACTGAATATTATCAAAATTGACATAATTGTGTTTTAAAACAAATACCATATTATTAATTGATAAAATATTCCTAAAAAATGAGGTTCTCCCAAAGTAGTTATATAAGGTTATATATATTAATACTTATCCATTTGGGCTCACTTATATTGTTATATATTATTTATTAACTATATAATATTAAAATAAAAAGAGACATGGTAAATGTAAAATTATTTAACTAGGAGTTAAATCTAAAAGATAAGGTTAATATGGGGACCTAAACCTATCAAAAAGCTATTGGTTAATATTTTTACGACCCATTACCACATTATATTCTAAATAAACCATTTTGTATCCATTAGTAACTAATAGTGATTTTATTATAAAATAATATTTCAAGCTATTCCTAAAGTGACTATCACCTCTCTTATAAAAGGTTACTTCCCCTTCTCTTAATTTCACACCTCCAAATCCATTTGGCTTAGCATAACACTGCCCAAATATCCTCTCAACTATCCCCCATCAACCTAGAGGACATACTTTGAACATAAAGCCAACCTATGGAGCCCTTTTGATCAACTCAAAAGGAAACACCCAAAGAAGAGGTAATAATATCATCACCTTGTTTCTAGTTATTATTTTCTTCCACTTTCTCTTTCATTATTGTTTCAATACCAAAATAACTTCTCAATTAACTTATAAATACTTTGATGTAATTATAAATATGTTACAACCCTATTCGTTATTTTTTCCATCATATAAAGGACAATGTCACCATACGTGCTTACGTACGGCTAAACGTCTCCATGTTGAGGTGCAGTTTCTTATTCAATCACTTCAATATTTGGATGGTTATAGTAAAGAGAATAAATAATGAATATAATAAATATAACATGGTAAGTATTTTTTATATAAGACATACCATCCAATTACATACTATTTCACTATCAATATAATGACATTTTCACTCGTGTTTACGGACGAATTACTATCCCCACGAACGCGATGAGATTCATTACCCATCGTAATAATTGAAGAATAGTTATCATTATATGATTGAAAATATTTTTATGAACATAATATAATTCTGTATATGAATCAACTACATCCAATCCATAACAAACATTGCTTAAATAACCAATCATAAAGAGGAAACCGAAACAGTTAACACCCGAAATGATGATACTAATGAAATATTATTAACAAAAAAATATTATACCATCATATATGATATCATACTTATGAATATAGTTCTTGTATAATTTAATAACAATGTTTTCAATACTATAAAGGAGGTTGACATACCATCGACTAAGGAAAACTACATGGTATGGTTTACTTCTACAATCTCTTTACTTACCTGAGGTTGTTCATATGTATGTATCCACTCGGGCCTATATGCAATCCACATATGTGTTTTCTTAATATTGTAATTCATATTTTTTTCCTTATTTACTAGAATATGGATTAAAATAATTTTACCCATTATTTTACAACTTTTTTTTGAATGAAATCATTCCACCGTTTTCCAAACAAGGTACTTTATGACCTTCTAGACAAAATTAATGTAAGAATGTTTTTTCAACATATACATTTAGTGCAGATATTTTCTATCATATTAACGTTTTTTAATCTTCCCACACAAGCTTATCAGAATATTTTCAAAATAAATGTTTTCTTTTATAATTATATGACTTTTAAATGATTTCAAAATAGAAAGAGACATTTCCCTACAAAAAGTTTTGATTTTATATATGTCAACATCATTTAATGGATTTTATGCTTGTTTGATGTTGATTGATTATGATACAAATCCTCCGAATTGTATTGAATGTTTTGTGATATGTTTGAAAATGGATGTGTTATTTTTACAACATTCATGGTTTATGGATAACGTGTTGAAATTTTTATGCTAGTTTTAGTAAGAATGATTATGTTATGTCTAAACCTTTTCATATGAGGAATGCATATGACTTAATAAGTAATGAGTGGAGCCCAAAATAGCTACTTGATGCATCAGTAGGTCACCTGAGATAAACTAGTGTCTTGGAAAAAGGCCATGAAAAAATATTGTTTGTAGTCATAGCAGAAGGCCTTGACTATGTGGTTATGAAGTTGGGCATTATGCATTCCAACATTATGAATTTTCCATTGATATTACATGTGATAATTTGACAAGTAGAAAATCTATATGAATAAGTAAATGGAATTATTTGTTTTATCTTTGACATATTACGATGGTGATTATGTTTAAAAACCGTGTGTGTTAGTCTTATACATTGCCTTCAATGTTTGTTCCTTTTCTTGAATGTTTTTGCTGTATTTTTATCCTTACTGAGCATCTGAGATCACCCCATTATATGTTTAATTTTTCCTAGGATGTGAAAAAGTATATTATGAATGACCATTAGAGATATTCCAAGGGATTAATGTGGTTAATGAAGAAAATTTTGTATTTTCTAATTTTATAATGTAATATGAAACTTATAAATGTATCTAGTACTTCCAAGGCTACCAAACTAATCAGCCTTTTGGAATTTTTATCCCTTGTGATCATGCCAATGTTATTTAGTAGTTTACAATCTCTAGGTAACTAGGTTTGGAGCATTAAAAAAGATAAATTTTAGGAACTATATGAGGAGAAATCATGTTTATACCTTCAAATTGTGGGAACTCTAATGTCATGAATAAGAGAAAATGGGAAACTGATTTCCAAGGTAGTGTAATGAATCAATAGTTGATGTTTAGAATAATGATTCTTATTCATAAACAAAATAGTCTGTTGGGATGTTCTTATTGTGGTAATTTCGATCACATGAAGAGATATTATATGAAACCACCAAGATAAATGTGGCCAATATTTTGTGAGAGTTATCATTCTTTTGAATAATATTCTAATTAAATATTTTATTAATATAGTCATATACTATTCATTTATTAATTATAGGGTTATTTATAATCTTGATTTTAATGATGAGATTATGAATACTATTTTGAAAAAACAATCTTTTATTGTTCAATTAAAATTTAATGACATTGTGCTTAATGTTTATTCTATAATAACTGATGTGGAAGAATTTACATGCTATTTTTTGGTACATGAGATATATTTATTTGATTTAACCATTTCTATTGATTATTTGACTATGATCAAAGCTCATGTCAACAAATATACTAGAAGGGTTTGTTTAAAAAAAATTATGATGGAATTGAGCATATATTTACATGATAATAGAATGTAAAGGTAGGAGTAATGGGATTTTTGGAAACACCATATGTAACTATCTCATACCAATTGGATGTTTTGACCATGGAATCCGTGGATGATATTGGGGATATAGTTTTTCCAACAATTGTTGATTAGTTTCAAGAATGTTTACCTAATTAAATATCTAGTGTTCGACCCACATGAGAGGTAGAGACTATTATTGATCCTTTTCAAGGGATCAGAGCTATCTCAGTTTCTTTTTATTGGATAGAACAAGAGGAACTAAGGGAATTGAATGTCCTCATGGAAAATCATGAATGGAATGGTTTCATTCATTATAGTACATCTCCATTGGCATACCATTTTTTTGTGAAAAATGAGGATGAATCTATTAGGATATGTCTCGAATATCATCATCATATCCAAGTTATGATAAAATTAAAAATAATTTCCATGCATTGATACTTAATTGAATCAATGGAGGGGACATAGTTGATCACTAAAATTTAATCAGTATTGCGATATCCCCATATGTGATTATTGATGGATGATATTTTAAATAAATTATTAAATATTAAACATGGCCATTAAAAGTATATTGTTATGCCTCTAAATCTTATGAATTCTCTAGATAAAATTATATAATTGTTGAATATGATATTTAGATGGTATCTGTATTATTTTTTTGTGGTTTTTGTGGTTGATATGTTGGATTATTCAATTATAAAGGCTGAGAATGAGAAAAACATGGGGATAGTTGTAGGTACTGTTTGGTATCCTAATTTTTATTCCAAAATTTAGAATTATTATTTTAGGAATCAATAGGTATGGTTCCATTTCCATTTTATCTATCCAAATGATTTTTCAATGTATCCATACATGGTGGAAGCTATCAATTCATGGAAACTGCAAAAGAATGGATTTCTGATACATAGTTTCCTTGTACTTTTTAGTTATTATCGATATTTTGTTCATGAATCGGCATGATAACATTCAAATATGATAGATTTGATAAGGAAAGGTGTTCCATTGAAATGTAATTTTAATTTGATAACTATTCTAAAGAGACCAATGATCTCCATAAATTAGAACAGATTAGGATATTACTAGAATTTCGACAAGGCTATGTGGTCTGTTTGAATGCGACAAGATATTTATTGGTACATATTCTCATACAGGTAGATCATGTAGTTTCATATTGATCCTAAAAATTATGGATCCATGAGAAGAAATTCCCAATAGGAGATTTTAAATTAGATACTATGTTCAATGATTTGAATTCATTGAATCATAACATTTTTGGTGAAAAATTTGTAGTGTTTAAATATCATAAGAGCTTTAAACACATTTTTTACCATGATAATTGAATTTGAGTCAATGATGGTGGATTGGGAACTTTTAAGAGATAAAATTCATTATTATTTAAAAAATGGGAAATGAAAATTTAGTAGAAGATGCATTATGAAATATGTATAAATTCCATTGGTGAATGTGGATTCTGGCTAGTGGGATTCGATGTTAGTGATAACCGTCATGAATGTAGATTTTGATGAAAAATGTAGTGTTACAATTTTCATCATATTTTATTTAGTTATAGATATGGTTGGTATGTTTATAGATGTAAAAATATATTCCATAATGTGTTTCTATATTGTCAAAACTCAATGGTGGGGATACCATTTAAGGGTTGAAGTTTAGAAGGGGTTCATTTTTGAGTTTTTTAGATTGGATGGTCCAATATATGGATTATTAGAAAATTTTTACCAATAATACCAACTTTTGAGAAGGGATGTTCATCCTAGAATACAAATGATGTAAAATTCATTGAGAAAACAATTTTTGTTGGTTGGAATAAAAATAAATGTTTCTGAGTTTCTAATGAGAGCACTCAGATGTTAGCCTGATAAGGAATTACTCATTTGGCAAGTGGGTATGTTCCATCCTTTGCCAATTATTTTTTAAAAATGGGAACTGAATGACAATGATTTTGGGACAAGTGTCCAAAGTACAATTTGAATATATTTTTCTATATAGATGATAATTGATCAACCAACAAATATGTACCATTTCATCCATATTAATGAATCTCATACATTATGGTAATTTTATAAAATCTATATCTAATATGTGGTAAAGAGGAATGGTGCACTAGTTTTGATAGAATAAGGCCTATATCATTGTATTAAAGCTTGTTTTTTTACTTTCCATACATCAATACCTTGGGACTCTGAATATGGGAGCAATGTATCAACCTAGGACTAATGTAATATCTGAATGGATGATAAAAACATTGGAATAAATTATTCATTTTTTGTGTTGTTCATTTCTTTCACGTAGTGGAGGTACATATACCATTAGTGTATCATTATATAAAAATAATTATCTGGAATTTCACATATGGATATTTTTGAACAATAGTATTTTTATCCTTATCGTTCTCCAAATTGATGGGCGGAAACACGTGGGACATCAAAAAATTGACTAAGAATTGTGAATGTGACATTAGGTAAGATTTAGGATATCCTGAAGAGAATCAAGGTGGAATGTACTTCTTAGATGTCATATAAAGATCATCACCAAAGGATGATACCATTCAAGGTGAGTTAACATGTGTTGAAGGGAATATCGTTCATCCTTGACCATCATGATTTTTGGATATGTGTCATGTTATCTCTTCAAAACAAAGACACTTTTGGGATACATTAAATGGTTTGTGAGGTGACCTATATTATAGATTTTCCACCAAGGAATATTTTACTGCTTAATGGGTTTCTTGTATATCAATTTAAAAAGTATTAAATTGATCCCAAAAATGCTATCTAATGGGATCACATTGACATAGATTTGGAGGATACATTAATTTATATGCCAGTTCAGATTATTTAATGGAAATAAAATGGCATTAATGGGGGAAATATAAGCCTTGTGTGAATTTTATGAAACATATTCATCTTGAGGATGAATCACGGTGTGTGAGTAGTGAGTTCACAACCAATATCACATACTTTATCAGGTCAATGGGGGTTTTCAGAATTTTTTTATGGAAAGACAAATGGTGGGAAGAATTTAGAAGACAAAATTTAAGTTAATTAACAATTTATGTTAGTATGTTTTGTATAAAATATAATTGGGTTATGTTTCAAGAGGTTTATAAGTGTTTTGGAATGTTTTGGGGGATTTTAAAGAGGTGAACAGTTTGAGAACAGTTTGTAGAAACCACCCCAAATGTCACATGAAATCATGCAACTAAAATATAGGGAATTTGGTAGGCGCGTGATTTTTGACAACTATGCATCCTCCAATGATTAAACATTCATGTGTAGATAGAATAATATATCAATGTTGGGACATTTTTTGTCAAACTATACAATCCATCCATATGAGTGGGTGTTTAGAGGTAGCAATTAGCACACCATTAGAAAACATTATTCCTTACCATGCTTCATAACCAGGAATTGCTAAAAATTAAAAACATATTTTTTTGATTTTTATTTGATTATACTCATAATGCCTTGTATTATCCTATTAAATACCTATCAGGAATTATAATCTATAGATAATATGTATAAACCCTTCCTCATGGTCCGTGAGTGATCCATTGGTGAATTTTGGTGCGATGGTATCCAAATTCAATAGTAAGTTTCTATTGATGGTGTTTTCTGTAATTTATTCTTGTTTCCCTCTTGGATTTATGAATACAGAACATCAGGGAAATATTTATGATTTGGGATTAAAAAAATAATTATATAAGATTTTTTTAATGATAAACGTGGTAAAAGGTTGTTTTAATGATTTTTAGACTGGTATTTTGAAAATATGGTTCCATTATTCATTTTCCTCTAAATTTATTTGGTATGTAGAATCACTCTCGACTCCTATTAGATACAAAATGTATTTTGGATTTGAAATTTATTTAATTACTTGATTTTATATTTATGATTTATTGGAAAATCATAATAAATACCTTTATTAGGGATGGATTGTGAAATTTTGGAAATTTGTTGTTGACCCAAGTGTTTTGTTTCATGGATTTAAAATTTTTAATTTAAAATATGGATTCACATTTATTTTTTAAAATGATTTTAGAAATTTTTTTAATAATATATTTATTTTTAAATGGTTTGGTACTATTATTTTAGAATAATATATGTCATTAATGGTTGGACTATGATCATTTTCATTGATGCGGTCCTATGGAAGGGGTATGTTCTATTGATGAACACGATATATGAATAACTGGTGACAATTTGGTTTATCAAAAAGAGACTTCTCTTGAGTATGGAACTATCACCTGGACATGCATTTTTTGTTTTATGGAATATTAGGGGTTATAGAAAATGTATGTGATAAATGGCTCTAATTTTTTTGAGTTTATTTCATGGTAAATATTGTGTTCTATAAATATATTTTCCATATAAATGGTTTAGGTTTTCATTAAAAATATTTTTAATTATCTGTTTCAAATCATTTTATATAAATATTCTAAAATTATCTATCGTAGTTGAATGATTAATGATATCATTTGGCGAAATACTTATGATTTTCATAATCACACCCTCCATGTGAAAAAATGTTCCTTTGAAGCTATTATGTATTATCAAATAGTTAAATGAAATGTATCCTAGTTATATAGTGAAACATAATGAATCATATTTATATATTAAATTTCAGATCTTGGAGCTTTCATTGTGTTTTTTATGGATGTAATGGTTGTCTTTTCGTTTCTAGTTTTAGTTCCCAATTTTTTACACTAATATGGTTAATGTTAGAAGTTTGGTTTTGTTGTTAGTTGGTATGATGTTGAGTTTTATTACATTATTCGCATGCATCGCATAGTGTTTGTATTGTAATTATATTCGTGGTTCATTTCATTTCAATTGGAAAATCATCCACAAATTCTTTATTATTCCCTTTGAATTTATAATCAGCCTTTTATGTCATTGATATGTTAATTAAGGCCTAAACGTTTCCACTAATAATCCAACTCAATGGAGAGGGGAGATACATTATAAGGAACTCATGGATTTATAGATAGTCATAACTCTTCCCCACAACATGTATTCAAGAGGATTTTACTAATCAACCGAAACAATAATAATAATCTAATCTCAATTTAGAGGGGTACTAGGTGTTTTTCAAGGAAAAAATATATCAAATCATCATGGAGTACAACCAACCAATGGTAGTTTAAATTCAAGTTTTCTATCACTACATTTTTTCATTAGCTATCTATGTAAGGATATTATAGTACATTATTATTAAATAAAACAGATCCCTTGAGCCTCAAATCCTAAGTGACTATCAAATAGAGAAATTTAATGATTATCGGTGTGAAAAATAGAACTATTAAATATGATAAAGCTTAAAATACATGGTCCATGCATCCATTTTATCATGATTGGTTGTGGAATTATTCAATGAAATAATGTATAATTCATCCTGGCATACAAAACAATATTAAGTGGATGAATTCTCCATTATCATAGAATCTTCGTCAATGCTTACTGATAATTAACTTTTAACCTCCAAATACATCAATATTGAGTATATTTTTTCATTATCAAATAATATTGTTATATCCTTATTGATGAACACACATAATCATTTTCCTAACAACCATAATCCTTTTAAAATATTACATGGTTAGTTTTGGGTGTTGGGAGACAAAATATGGGATTGAGGGAGAATATAGTCTTTTGTTAAATAAAAAAATTTGGAGGGGATTCCTAACTTTAATAAATATTTTAAGATTTAACTATTGAATCATTGTGTGAAATATAGTTCATAGTGAGGCTTCATAAATAGGTGGATGAATTTTTTTATTTTCATTCATGGGATATTTCATTATGTGAATTGTTATTAATATAATTTTTATTTTTGGTGGAGTTTTTGGATGTTTTATCATAAAAGTATTTGTGGATTTAAAGTCTATATTTATAATGTTAATTACCTCTCGGGTTTAGTAGATTGAGAATGATATTTCTATCTCTATTTAAACCATGTAAGGCTCATGTTTCAAACCAAACATTCACACCGTGAATGGGGATATTTCCAAGGTTACTATAAAATTATATCCACTTTCAAGTCACAATCATTTTATGTTCATCAAACATAGAATTTTGGTGATCACCAAACTATTTTGGGATCCTCAACATCTAGTTAATGATGGATATATCATTTAATTTTGAATGATTAATATGCGAGATTATCTTTGAGCTCTTCATCTACTTATATTAACAACCATCCCTTTTTATTAAGGTAGTTTTATTGCATATATTTTATAGAGGAAGGTTTTTTATTTTTCTTATAATTTTATGATTCATCAACACATATTACAATGATTATATGACCCCATTTTTCATTGATTTGACTGAGTTCATCTACTCTTACATTGGCATGTATATTGAATTAGAAAGCCCCTTTTTTGGTTAGAGATTATATTAAACTCTCTTATTTCAAATATATGGGACTATCGGGAATTTTATTTATATTAGATGATTATTATGATTTTTAATAATAAATATAAAAAACTAAACAAATTAAATTGAGTTTTAGTTGTCTGGTGAACATGAAGTCACAATTTTTCATGATTTTTTCGATGTAGGTTCATGTTATATATCCACTATGATGATAATTTCTTATAGAAATTCATTAATTTATAATTCTATATATCTCTATAAAAATATATACATATATAAAAAATATGTTCAATATCACTATCATAGGAATACAATGTTTTGTGATGATTGGTCCTATTTGGAATTTTCAATCTTGTAATTTTGATCATTTGTTGCTTCCAACGTTTGTTTGTTTGTTATAGCCTACTATGGTTTTATCATGGTATATATTTGGTTAAAATAAATTAATATTTAATTATAAAAATTTTCTAATTGAAAATGAGTTCATTTGTGAGAATTTAATTTATTTTAAAAATATGAAATTTGTAATGGGGTAATTGACAAATATAATAATAAGAAAATAAAACTAAATTATATCCATTGGTTTTATTTTCATTGGTTGGTGGATCTATTATAGAGGTAGTTCATTGTGGCTTAATAACTATAGTAATATGACCAAGATTGTGGGTGTGATTCTTATATGACCCCATTGGTATGTGATTCTAGGGGATTATTATATACATATATTCTTCTTTAACTTGTATACATACTCCACACACATTAAACAACCCAACTAACAACCAGAGTCCCTAGAGGTTTTCTTATTATCTAGGATGGGAAGGATATGATTTGATGACTACCTAATATCCAATGGTCTCCCATCAGATGATGAATCTAGTGATACTGTGGTACATGATGATTTTCATGATGGGGGTGATGTTTTGCCTGAGGATGACATGATGTTTAATTCAAATAATTCATGATACCAAATTACCTATTTATTGATATGTGATATGTATTTTCTTCCACAACAGGTGATATGTGATTGTCTCCAAGGTACATGATATATGGTTGGTGTCTTTTTTCGTGGATATGGAATCCAAAAATGAAACACTTGTATTCTCAAAGGTTGTGAAGAGAAAACCAACAGAAAAATGGTCATATCAATCCTATAATTATTTTATCCGAATAATGATATTTTTATAAATGGATTTTTAATTTTGTGATTCGATCATAATGAGACTTATAGACTAGATGATCTAGTAATATGGTCGTCAGTATTGGCGTTTTTCCCCAAGTAATTAGTAAAAACTTTTTTACATTATAGCAGTAGTCAATTGGTATGATGCTACTGATTTTTCATGAAATTTTTACACTACATATATATATACTATATGATGGTTTCTATGAGGAATTTATTCTCATGATAAACATTCCTAGCTCACATCCTCGATTTTTTATGGTTCTCCCACATGACCCTATCAATATTTTTTTATTTAGAAATTTTTGTATATATTTTTATATTAATTTATTTAGGAGTATTTATTAAACAATATTTTTTCATTTTTTTCATTTTATATTATGTTGGGTGTTTTGGGGGGTTTATTTAATGAACTATTCATGTAAAATGGTAATTGAAATCAAAATGTTAATTTATACAGTCTGTACTAGAAACTATTTATGTCCTACTATAGGTGACACACAACTGTTAGTACAACCCTTCACTACCCACAAAATATTGTACTAGTTTGTGTGTGTGTGAGGGGGATGGTAGAGATATATGAAAGGAATTGGTTATTAGATAATTTAGACCATAATGTTAGGAACATGTGAGGACTACATGTGTATGTAAGAAAATTTTTCATTGCTAAACATAGTAAATGGATAGAACAAGGGATCCAATATAGAACATAATATTTTACATACCTATATGATATTACGTATGGAAATAAAAAATATATATATGAAGGGTGTAGTGATTCTTCTTGTAGGGGAGAGAAATTTGGGAGGTACATGAATCATACATGATTGAGTTATTTTTTAAATTTGGTGGTTTTAGGATATATTAAATAAATTAATTAAAATATCATAAATTAATCCATTGATATCAGCCTTCGGTGTTTATGCATTCGTTATTTAGATACTAGATTGTTCCCACCATCATGTTGTCGTAGTTGGGGAAGAACAAAATTCCATCCCTTTTGATCATTGGACGGATAATCCAAAAAATATACATTAACATTGGTGCCCATTATCTGTGAGTTTTAGGACCAGAGAATGGTATTGTATGGGGGAACATATTTCATATAGATAATAATTGCTGAAAAAAGAGTTTTAGATGTATTTAAACTCAATCTAAACACAAACAGCCAATTTTTTAAACTAAATGTAAGCCACATGAGGAGTGTGATGTGTTATTCATGGGAACATTATCTCAAAGAGTGTATGTAAATTTATTTCCATGTTACATCATCTACCATGACTAGAGGAACACATTTTTTTAATGTGAAGGATGTAAATAATAAATTAATTCTCTCACAATAATAGGTGAGTATGAATATTTAAGAGATGGAAATTTTGTTTTTGAACATTCATCCATTTTTCCTATAAGTAATTCCAAATTAGGAGACCTAATCATTGTTAATGGAGGAATAATTTCACTTATACTTTTATAAATAAAATGAAATAATTAAATTACATATATATCAGTAGCTATAATATAAATTGAAAGATATAAATAATATGCATGAGATAATTAATTCCCCATGTCAAGATTCGGAAGGTTCCACATGGTATTACTGAATGAAATGGATGTTTTTGTATAACAGTATTTTAATAGATCTTAACAAAAGAAAAATGGACCCATTATTAAGAATTTCATTTATTGAGGAATGAAATTTAGTATAATAAGTGAAAAATGTAATATTTTTTCAACTATAGAATTCATCACTACTATAAGTGAAAATATCTTTATATAAAAGAGAGTCACTATGACCTTGGCTATTACCCCCCATTAATGTAGATGTGAAAGCCTCCCTTGAGGTAGATTCCACATTCTAGACTTACACCTTATTTTATGAATCCTATTTGGTTGTCTTATTCATAGAGATGTGGAGATATAATTGACTACAGGTGGCCTGAGGATGTCTATCACCACCACAGACCCATGCTATATCATGGTTTTTGTGGACATGTGAATCATTGATGAAGAGCCATCCCATGATTGATAAACATGTCAAAGGTTCAAACTTTACAAGACATAGAGGTTATTAAATGTAATAATAGTTTATTGATTATTCTAGTTTCTACCATGTTTGTTTTGGTGTTTAAAAAATAATTATTACATTTTTTTTCACAAACTACTACTACTTGTAATGCTAATTACCATGAAAATAATGTGATTAGTGCTCATAATTGGTGAGGATTCATTTATTTATTTTTATCTCGCATTTATATATAATATTGGAAAAATAATTCACTGATATTTTTATTTTTATTTTACATTCAACCATTACGTGTCATTCTCACAATTGATTTTTTATATTCCATTCTCATTGAGGTTTCCTATTTCTAGAGGAGAGGTATGTTTTCTAATTTTAGACGAAAATGATTTGTGATCCAGAGTGGGGAATAATTTTGGATGGGTGGTAATGAAGTGGAGAACCTCATATTCATTTTGTTCAATTTAGGAATAGATACAATAATGACTCTATTGACTGTCACCCCTAAAGAGAATTTATATATATATATATATATATATTTATTTTCATGAGATATATTAAGTTCTTGATTGATGTACAAATTTATAATGGATTTACCAAGCCTAGTGTATCACCATGGGTATATGTAGTTTTTATTTCTTACATGGTTCATGATAAAATGAACTTAGTTATAGACGTATATAGGATAACTCATGTGAATGCGACGAATTATTACCCAAACCTATTAATTGATGATCGATTGAAATAGTTTAGGTGTACCAGTTGATTTTCTGAAATCATTCTATATTTGGTTTCCATAAACCTATAAGGAAGGAGGTAATCATTTTAAATAATTATCTATAGTGCTTGAATGATTATACATAGTCTATAGATTTATTTTTCTATCATGAAAACACCATTTCTGTTCCTAGGAATCACAACCTTTATGATTCATGTAGTCCTAGACCATTATAAAGTCATGTTCATCGACAACATTCTCATATACATGAAATTAATATAGGATCATGTCAAGTACTTATGACCAATTTTTATAATCAATGACAGAACAATATTTGTTGAAAATTTCAATCATTAATGTTCTATATGTGAACTAAATCTTTACATTAGGAATTTATTTACCTAGAAATATGTAGTGGTGGATATGGAAAATGATGAGGTGGTAGTTTCATATGATGAATACAAACATGTGGAAAATGTATATGGAATTATTTATACCATGGGTTATTATTAGTGGTTTATTACATATTTAACGAAAAAAATTTCTCAATTAAAAAATGGAAACATTAGGACCAATCATTCATGTGAATGTTCATTTTCATGTATATTTTGTTTACCTGAAGTGGAATTTGGTTAACATCCATTTATTTCAGAGTCTTGATGAGGATGTGATGTTTTGATGTGTTCATAGCAGTATCACAACTTGGTTTTTGATGTTTTTCATTGTATAGGAGTGAATTGATCTCATATGTTTCCATGTAGGTAGACCCCCTTGAGCATAAACACACCACCCATTTTATAGACATGATGATATTATTGAATTACATAATGATGTGTAAAAATTAATTCATCACAGAACATATTATGGTCTTAAAAAATTTATAATTAATGTGGAAAATTTCATCCTTGGTTGAACTAAATAGAAGATAGTATAGGTGGTAGATTTCGTTGTGGAATGTCATATTAGGATATAGTATATACAAATATCATGAAACATCACAATAGATAAACTAAGAAGAAATTTACAGGGATCCATTTAAGTATCTAATATTTCTTAGAGGGTGATATAAGAGTTTAAAACATTAAATCACAGGGATTAGGTGATTTATGGAATGGGAAAACTATTATAAATTATTATATATATATATTTGTTTTAGTTTGTAAAATATAGAATTTTGGTAGACATAGAGGGGGAATTGATGTGTTATAGTATTATTCATGATTATTCCCTTATAGGGTTTGCTGAAGATGTCCATCATTAGGTTATATTCCACAGAATGATTTTCATTCCATTGTTGATGTATGAGGTAGTACCTCATGATTTTAATATCCTTATATAATAAATACACCTTTATATATATATAATGGATTATTGATATAGTTGGTAGTTGTTATGGCCAATATTGTCGGGTTAGTGGTAGAGTCCGTTGAATGGTGTCTAAACGTCCCTAATGTGAATGAACAGAATCATGTCCCATGTGGTTTTTTGTATCCTTTATAAGTCATGTATTATATGTATGCGGATATATATATATATATATATATATATATATTTAGAATCCAATAATGGGATAATTGTGGATATTATGCAATCTATTTTATCACGGGTACGATAATGATGGTATCTCACATTATAGAAATTCTAGAGTTGAGTTTTATGGATTTCATTATAATAAACTAATATAATGACATTGTTAGTATCCATGGAGATATATTGAAAATTATTTAGAATAAATAAAATTGGTATAATTTATTGTTATGGTGTCGATTACATTAATCCTTGGGATCCAAGTGACTTTATAGAACAATTTCACACCCACTAGATAAATAGTCTTGTTGAGTAGACATCATAGTCACTGTAGGATTTGTGTGTCATCGAATCATGTATTTAATTAGATCATGGGCAAGACCCCATAATTTGAGTCAACATTATTATTATAATAGTTATCATCTTTTCAACTATATGACCCTATATTTGGCATACTATATGTGGTAGGTTTTATCCTCTACTAGCTAGATAGAGGTCGGAGAGGTAGTAGTGAATGGTCCAAAAATAGTGGAGAGAACAATAGAGATGATTCAAGTGGTTAATGATATTATTATAGAATGACATGGACCAAAAATATCTTAAATTAATCGATGAAATATTCCTTTATATTTTGAGTATGGATTCTATAATTCTATAAATGTATCCCCACAGCATGGTTGAGAGATTATTTACCTGGAGATAAAGGTATCACGATAAATTTATATGCCCATCATGGTAATCGAGTAAGTTGATGAGTATTTTTATTTATTGGTGATAAATCCCTATGATTATAAATTTATTAATTTATTCCTTATTTATGAATGAAGTCAGTATCTTAAGGATGATTTCCATGTCATATACTGAGTGGAGTTGGATACTAAGGATAAAATGATGTTTGTGGAATGACCAATCAAGGTTTAGGACAATGTTTTGAAGGATTTAATAAGAAGTGTAATAACATTAGTTTGATTCCATTAGAGGCATGGTTTCTTAGAGTACAAAGAATTTAACTGATATTCAATGACTCATAACAAGTACCCATAGTTTTTTACCAAGTAAATGTTTTTGAATGTTTTGATACATTTAAATTAATGGTTTTTTTATTTTATTTTATACATTTTGATATTTATTTACATACTCATATAATAGGTAACGACATGTGATATATTTGATGGTTATTGGAAGGTTGTTATTAATTTTCATGATTTTTTTGTTTACTTAGATTATAATTGCTTCATAGTTATATATTTTAACCTCTCAAATTCTTCCTATGAATTAATATAAGATCCCCATAATTTTTCGAGATCACATAGACATTATTTTAGGTAACCTTTTTATCTAATTGATTAATTTTTGTTTTAGATATCAATTGTGATGTTTTTTTTGACTAATTTTGAGAAAAATAAATGAAAAAGCATTGTGCATAGATGTCGCACAGTTATAGAAGACTGAGGGGGCTATCCTAGCTAACCATGCGAACCCTGGTAGAAGGGGTTCACATTGATAACACATCATTTTAAAAAACATGTTACAAAAAAGGATAAAACATGATCCCCTAAATTAATAGGTATATGGTTGTCACACAGTTAAGGAAAACCATGCTCTTCACCCTAGGTAACTAGTCACAGTGAAAAAATATAATGAAATTTATATAATAAAATTACAGAAGCACATAATTAACCACAAATTGAAGATAGAATTTTGAAATTTGGGAAGTGACTTTGTGTTCCCGATATACCTGATCTGAAAATGTAATTATTGGATGATGATCATAGCTCCAATTTATTTATACACCCTAGGAGGACCAAGATGTATAAATATATGAATGAAATTTTTTTTGGGACAAAATGAAGAAGGTGATTGAAGATTATGTGTCAAGATGTATCGTTTGTCAACAAGTGAAACATAGAAGGAAAAAACCTTGAGGAGTCATGAAACCTTTTGACATACCTGAGTGTAAAGGTGATAATATTACTATTGACATTTTCATGGGGCTACAACATAATTTTTGAAGGAATGGTGAAATATGGGTCATTCTTGATCGTTGTACAAAGTCAACACATTTTATTTCTTTATGAGAAGATTTACCACTTGAACGACTAGAAAGACTATATATTACTGAAGTTGTAAGACTCCATGGTGTGACTCTATCAATTTTTTCGGATCATGATCCCAAATTTACATCAACATATTGTAAAAATCGTTTGAAGGACTTGGATACTGAACTTCATTTGAGCACTTCCTACCACTCTCAAACCGATGGATACTCAGAACAGACTATTAAAACATTAAAAGACATGTTCAGATATTTCTCACTATATTTTCAAGGTATGTGGGATCAATATTTTCCTGTGGTAAAATTTCCTATAACAATAACTTCAATTCAAGTATTCAGATGGCACCATATGATGTATTGTATTGAAGGAGTTGTCTCACACCATCGTGGTGGGATTATATTAGTGAAAGAAAACTTTTAGGCCCAGAATTTGCTATCAAAATAATGAAAAAGGTGAATATTATTCAAACCCACATCAAAGATGGTCAATGTTTGCAAAAGAGATGTTCGAATAATTGGAGGAAGGATATGGAATTTCATGTTGGATATCATTTTTTCATGAAGTTATCATCATGGAATGGTGACATACTATTTTCTGAGAAGGGTAAATTGTGTCCTAGGTACATTAGACCTTTTAAAATTCATAAAAGAATTGGATTTGTGACTTATCATTTGGAAATGCCTCCATGTCTATCAAAAGTTCATGATGGGTTCCACATATCACTGTTGAGAAAATATATACCTAACCCAACACATGTACTCACATATAGGGAAATTGAACTATAACATGAACAGTCTTATTGCGAAGATCCTATCATGATTCATGATACGAGAGAAGAAATGTAGAGAAACCGGAAGATAAGTCTGGTAAAGTTTCGATTGAGAAACCATAAGATGGAAGAGGCAACGTGGAAACTCGAGGAACATATGATGTAGAACCACTAAAAATTTATTATTTTGTAAAATTCGTGAAATATTGAATATTAAATTATTTTATGGAGGGTAGAATGTAAGCCACAATTCGTCCAGGATACTTTTCCCTTTGAATAATGCATTAGCTTGCATTGTACAGAACATGATGTTTTAACACATCACAACCAATAAAACTGGCGGTTATGAATAGTGATACCTAATTTTTATGATTTTTTATTTTTTTTCAAAATGGAATTCATTTTTGAATTAGTTATATCAAAATTAGCTTAGAGTGATGTTTTGTTATTTTTCTGAAAACATTCAATTTTTTATAAATAGTGAAAAATATTGTGTTATTGTTTATAACAGATTTTTTATTTATGTAATTAGTAATTATATTTTATTTTATTTTAGTTCAAAATAGATACATAATACCAATATATTTTCAATGTGATTCATTGAAGGAATTTTTTAATAAGTTTAGAAATATAATTGTTTTTGAATTTTTACCTTCTTTTACCTACCTTTTAGAAGAGTTTGCAAATTTTCATAAAAGAATATTTTACCACATTAGTGAGTTAAATTTATAAAACCTTAAAAACACAGTTGATGTCAGTAACTAAAATGTGGTTCAATAAGATGAAAGTAATTTTTGTGAATATTATCTTTTTTCTTTTATTTACCACAGTTAAAAGTAAATCGTGTAATTAAGGGTAAAAATGATATTATAATTACCCTAAAACATGTTTTAATTATATTTAATATGTTTAATTCTACCAAAAACAACCTTATTAATAACATGTGATCCTACTTGACCAATATGGATTAAATTAGGACATTTATTATTATTTTATTTAATGAAGAGTTAAAATAGTTAAATTCAACATTTAAAAAATAAACCATTTTTAATATAGGGTTACACTGAATATAAATTAGACTATAAATATTCATCAAAAATATAAAAATAGTTTCTAAATATTTTTATTTTATTTATTATTTTTATACATTAAATAATTTAATTTATTTATAACACAATGATGATGTAGTAATTACTTTTATAATGAAATATTAGAATAATTGATATTATAAATACCCCAATAGATGTAAATTGGGACTTATGATGAATTCCAATAATTTTCGTGGTTAATATTACCTGTTAGGGTTGATTAAATAAATTTTATTCTAAATTATAAAGTCTTTATGCATTTCAAAAAATTCATATACTATATAGTATCAAAATTGACATAATTGTGTTTTTAAAACAAATACCATATTAATAATTGATAAAATATTCATAAAAAAATAAGGTTCTCCCAATGTACATATATAAAGTTATATATATTAATACTTAACCATTTGGTTTCACTTATTTTGTTATAGTATATTTATTATCTATATAATATTAAAATACAATGAGACATGGTAACTGTCAAATTATTTAACTAGGAGTTAAATCTAAAAGATAGGGTTAATATGGGGACCTAAACCTATCAAAAACCTATTGGTTAATAGTTTTATGACCCATTACCACATTATATTCTAAAAAAATCATTTCAGATCCATTAGAAACTGAAATTTATTTTATTATAAAATAATATTTCAAGCTATTCCTAAAGTTACAGTCACCTCTCTTATAAAAGGTTATTTCCCCTTCTCTTAATTTCACACCTCCAAATCCATTTGTCTTAGCAGAAACCTACCCAAATATCCTCTCAACTATCCCTCATCAACCTAGAGGACATACACTGAACATAATGCCAACCCGTGGAGCCCTTTTGATCATCTCAAAAGGAAACACCCAAAGAAGAGGTAATAATTTCATCACCTTGTTTCTAGTTTTTTTTCATCCACTTCCTATTTCATTTTTTTTCCACACAAAAATAATTAATCAAGTACCTTATACATACTGTGATGTTATTATAAATATGTTACATCCCTATTCGTTATTTTATACATCCTATAAATGACAATGTCACCATACATGCTTACGTACGGCTAACCGTCTCCATGTTGAGGTGTAGTTTCTTATTCAAACTCTTCATTATTTTGATGGTTATAGTAAAAATAATAAATAATGTAAATAATAAATATAACATGGTAATGATTACTTATATAAGACATACCATCCAATTATATACTATTTCACTATCAATATAATGATATTTTCGCTCGTGGGTACGCATGGATTATCGTCCCCAAGAACGAGATGGGATTCATTCCCCATAGTAATCATTGAAGAATAATTTTCATTATATGATTGAAAATATTTTTTATGAAAATAATATCATTCTGTATATGAATCAACTACATCCAATCCATAACAAACTTTGCTTACATAACCCATCATAATGAGGAAAACGAAATAGTTAACACCTGAAATGATGATACAACTGAAATATTTCTAACAGAAAAATATTATACTATTATATATGATATTATATTTATGAATATAGTTCTTTTATAATTTAATAACAATGTTTTAACTATTATAAAAATGGTTTACAGACCATCGGCTTAGAAAAGGTAAAAGGTATGGTTTAATTCTACAATCTATTTACTTATCTGAGGTTGTTAATATGTAAGTATCTACTTGGGCCTATATGTAATCCACATATATGTTTTCTTAAAATTGTAATTCAAAATTTGGTTCTTATTTACTAGAATATGGATTTAAGTAATTTATACCATTATTTTACCACATTTTTTTAATGAAATATTTCCATCGTTTTCCAAACAAGGTACTTTATGACCTTCTCGACAAAATTAATGTAAGAACGTTTTTTTAACTTATACGGTTAGTGTAGATATATTCTGTCATTATAAATATTTTCAATCTCCACACACATGCTTATAAAACTATTTTCAAAATAAATTTTTTCTTTTTTAATTATATGACTTTTAAATGATTTCAAAATAGAAAGAGACATTTCCCTACAAAAAGTTTTGATTTTATCTATGTCAACTTCATTTGATGGATTTTATGCATTGTTTGATGTTGATTCATTATGATTCAAATCTTCTATATTGTATTGAAGGTTTTGTGATACGTTTGACAATGGATGTGTTATTTTTACAACATTCATGGTTAATAGATAATGTATTATATTTTTATGCTAGTTTTAATACGAATGTTTATGTCATGTTTAAACCTTTTCATATGAGGAATGCATATGACTTAATAAGTAATGAGTGGAGCCAAAAATAGCTACTTGATGCATCGGTAGGTCACCTGAGACAAACTAGTGTCTTGGCATAAGGCCATGAAAAATTAGTATTTGTAGTCTTAGCAGAAGGCCTTGACTATGTGGTTAGGAATTCTAGCATTATGCATTCCAACATTATGAATTGGCCATTGATATTACATGTGATTTTTTGACTAGTAGAAAATATTTATGAGTAGGTAAATTGGAATTATTTGATTTATCTTTGCCATATTATGATGGTGATTAAGTTTAAAAATCTTGTGTGTTAGTCTTATAGATTTCCTTCAATGTTTGTTCCTTTTATTGAATGTTTTCATTATATTGTTATCCTTACCGAGCATATGAGATCACCCCATTATATGTTTAATTTTTCCTAGGATGTGATGATGTATATTATTAATGACCTTTAGAGATATTCCAATGAATTAATGTATTTAATGAAGTCAATTTTGTTGTTTTTTTAATTTTATAATGTAATATGAAACTTATGAATGTATCTAGTACTTCCATGGCTACAAAACTAATCGGGCATTTGGTATTTTTATCCCTTTGATTATTCCAATGTTATTTAGTAGTTTACCATCTATAGGTAACTAGGTTTGGGGCATTAAAAAAGATAAATTTTAGGAACTATATGAGTAGAAATCATGTTATACTTACAAATTGTGGGAACTCTAATGTCATGGATAAGAGAAAATGGGAAACCTATTTCCAAGGTAGTGGAATGAATCAGAAGTTGATGTTTAGAATAATGATTCTTATTCATAAATAAAAGATCCTTTTGGGATGTTCTTAGTGTGGTTATTTCGATCACATGAAGAGATATTATTTGAAACCACCATGACAATGTAAATATTTCAACCAGATGATTTATCATCAGGGATATTGTCAAAGATCCACAATGTCAGTTTTTTGAGATACATATCATGTTTTACAAATGTATTATGCTTTGATGGGATGATGGAAAATATATAATTATTATCTGGTGAACAAAGCTAAGAATGTTGATTATAAGAATACCATGACTCCTCAATCTGAGAAATCTTAATAGGGAAAAAATACCAACGTGTTATGAGTAAGAGATTGCATGGATCTGAGAAAATGATTTTGGATGATCAATGTGGCCAATATTTTGTGAGAGTTCTCATTCTTTTGAATTATATTCTAAATAAATATTTTATTGATATGGTCATAAACTATTCATTTACTAATTATAGGGTTATTGATAATATTGATTTTAATGATGAGATTATGAATTCTATTTTGAAACAACAATCTTTTATTGTTCAATGAAAATATACTCACAGTATGCTTAATGTTTATTCTATAATTACTGAAGGGGAAGAATTTACATGTTATTTTTTGGTACATGAGATGTATTTATTTGATTTAACCCATTGAATTGATTATTTGACTATGATCAAAGCTCATATCAACTAATATTCTAGACGGGTTGGTTTTAAAAAAATTATGATGGAATTGAGCATATATTTAGAGGATAATAGAATGTAAAGGTAGAAGTAATGAGATTTTTGGAAACACCATACGTAACTATATCATACCAATTGGATGCTTTGAACATGGCATCAGTGGATGCTATTTGGGATATAGTTTTTCCAACAATTTTTGATTAGTTTCAAGAGAGTTTACCTAATTAAATCTCTAGTGTTCTGCCCATATGAGATGTAGAGACTATTATTGATCCTTTGATAGGGATCAGAGATATCTCAGTTTCTTTTTATTGGATAGAACCTGAGGAACTAAGGGGATTGAAAGTCCTCTTGGAAAATCTTGAATGGAATGGTTTCATTCATTATATTACATCTCCATTGGCACACCATTTTTTGTGAAATAGGAGAATGAATCTATTAGGACATGTCTAGATTATCATCATAATATCCTAGTTATGATAATATTCAAATTTATTTACATGCATTGATAATTAGTTGAATCAATGGAGGGGTCATAGTTGATCACTAAAATTTAATCTTTATTGGGATATCCCCATATGTGA
This sequence comes from Viscum album, assembly GCA_963277665.1. Classification (NCBI taxonomy): domain Eukaryota; kingdom Viridiplantae; phylum Streptophyta; class Magnoliopsida; order Santalales; family Viscaceae; genus Viscum; species Viscum album. The sequence goes on from OY728148.1 coordinate 914,625,112, forward strand.
TTATTGATGGAAGATATTTTAAATAAATCATTCAATATTAAACATAGACATTATAAATATGTTGTTATGCCTCAAAATCTTTTTAATTCTCTAGATAAAATTATATAATTGATGAATATGATATTTATATGGTATCTGGTTTCTTTTTTTGTGGTTTTTGTGGTTGATATGTTGGATTATTCAAGGAGAAAGGCTGAGAATGAGATAAACATGAAGATTGTTTTCTATTTTGATTGGTATCCTAATTTTTATTCCAAAAGTTAAAATTATTGTTTTAGGAATAAATTGGTATGGTTCCTTTTCTATTTTATCTATTCAAATGTTTTTTCTATGTATCCAGAAATGGTGGAAGCTATGAATTCATGGAAACTGCCAATGAATGGATTTGTGATACATAGTTTCCTTGGATTTTTGGTAATTATTGACATTTGGTTCATGAATCGGCATAATAACATTCAAATATGATAGATTTGATAAGTAAATGTGTTCCATTGCAATGTAATTTTAATTTTATTAGTATTCTCAAGAGATCAATGATCCCCATAAATTAGAACCGATTAGGATATTACTGGAATTTCGACAAGGCTATGTGGTCTGTTTGAATGTGACAAGATATTTATTGGTACGTGTTCTCATATCGGTAGATCAGGTTTTTTAATATTGTTACTAAAAATTATTGATCCATGACAAGAACTACACAATAGAATATTTGAAATTAAATACTATGTTCAATGATTTGAATTTATTGAATCATAACATTTTTGGTGAAAAATTTGTAGTGTTTACATATCATAAGATCTTTAAACACATTTTTTACCATGATAATTGAATTTGAGTCAATGATGGTGGATTAAGAACTGTCAAGAGATAAAATTAATTATTATTTAAACAATGGGTAATGAAAATTTAGTGGAAGATGCATTATGAAAGATGTATAAAGTCTATTGGTGAATGTGGATTCTGACCAGTGGGATATGATGTTAGTGATAACCATCATGAATGTAGATTGCTATGACAAATGTAGTGTTACAATTTTCATCCCAGATTATTTAGTTATAGATATGGTTGATATGTTTATATATGTAAAATATATATTCCATAATGTGTTTCTATATTTTCAAAACTCAATGGTGGGGATACCATTTAAGGGTTGAAGTTTGTAAGGGGTTCATTTTTGAGTTTTTTAGATTGGATGGCCCAATATACGGATTATTAGAAAATATTTACCAATAATACCAACTTTTGATAAGGGATGTTCATCCTAGAATAAAAATGATGTAAAATTCATTGAGAAAACAATTTTTGTGGGTTGGAATTAAAATAAATGTTTCTAAGTTTCTAATGAGAGAACTAAGATGTTAGAATGATAAGGAATAACTCATTTGGCATGTGGGTATGTTCCAGCCTTTGCCAATTATTTTTTGAAAAGGAGAACTGAAATCCAGTGATTTTGTGACAAGTCTCCAAAGGACAATTTGAATACATTTTTCTATATAGTTGATAATTGATCAACCCACAAATATGCACCATTTCATCCATATTCATGAATCTCATACATTATGGTAATTTTATAATATCTATATTTGATAAGTGGTAAAGAGGAATGGTGAACTAGTTTTGAAAGAATAAGACCGATATCAGAGTATTAAATCTTGTTTTTTACTTTCCATACATCAAGTCATTGGGACTCTAAATATGGGAGAAATGTATCAACCTAGGACCAATGGAATATCCGAATGGATGATAAAAACATTGGAATAAATGATTCAATTTGTGTGTTGTTCATTTTATTTCGTGCAATGGAGGGTCATATACCATTAGTGTATCATTATATAAAAAGAATTATCTAGAATTGACACATATGGATCTTTTTGAACAATTGTATTTATAACCTTATCGTTCTCCACAGAGATGGGTGGAAACAGGTGGGACGTCAAAAAAATTGACTACGAATTGTGAATGTGACAATAGATAAGATTTAGGTTATCCTTAACAGAGTCAAGGTGGAATTGACTCCATAGATGTCATATGAAGATCATAACCAAAGGCTGATACCATTCAGGGTGAGTTAACTTGTGTTGATGGTAATAACTTCCATTCTAGACCATCATAATTTTTGGATATATGTCATGTTATCTCTTAAAAACTGAGACACTTTTGGGTTACTTTAAATGGTTTGTGAGGTGACCTATATTATAGATTTCTCACCAAGGATTATTTTACTGGTTAATGGGTTTCTTGTATCTCAATTTAATAAGTATCAAATTGATCCCAACTATGTTATCTAATGGGATCACATTGACATAGATTTTGAGGATACATTAATTTATAATCCAGTTCTGATTATTTATAGGAAATAGAATGGCTTTCATGGGGAAAATATCATTCTTCTGTGAATTTTATGAAACATAGTAATCTTGAGGATGAATCATAGGGGTGAGTAGTGAGTTCACAACCAATAGCACATACATTATCAGGTCAATGGGGTTTTTCAGAATTTTTTTATTGAATGACCAATGGTTGGAAGAATTTAGAAGCCAAAAATTCTGTTAATTAACCATTTATGTTAATATTATAACTATAAAATATAATTGGGTTAGGTTTCAAGAGGTTTAGAATTGTTTTATAATGTTTTGTGGGATTTTAAAGAGGTGAACAGTTTGAGAACTATTTGTAGAAACCACCCCTAATGTCAAATGAAATCGTACAACTAAAATATAGGGAATTTTGTAGGGGCATAATTTTTGACAACTGTGCATCCTCCAATGATTAAACATTAATGTGTAGATACAATAATATATCAATGTTGGGACATTGTTTGTAAAACTATACAATCCAACCATATGAATGGGTGTTTAGAGGTAGCAATTAGCACACCGTTAGAAAACATTTTTCCATACCATGCTCCATAACCAGAAATTGTTAAAAATTAAAAATGTATATTTTTTATTTTAATTAGATTATACTCATAATGCTTTGTATTATCCTATAAAATACCTATCAGGAATTTTAATCTACATAAAATATGTATACACCCTTCCTCCTGATCCGTGAGTTATCCGTTAGTGAATTTTGGTGCAATGGTATCCAGATTCCTTAGTAAGATTCTATTGATGGTGTTTTCTATAATTTCTTCTTGTTTCCCAATTGGATTTATGAATACAGTACATCGGGGAAACATTTACAATTTGGGATTCAAAAAATAATTATATATGATTTTTTTAATGATAAACATGGTCTAAAGGTTGTTTTAAGAATTTTTAGACTGGTATTTTAAAGATATGGTTCCACTATTTATTTTCCTCTAAATTTCATTGGTATGTAGAATCACTCTCGACTCCTATTAGATACAAAATGAAATTTTTATTTGAAATTTATTTAATTACTTGAATTTTAATTTAAAATTTATTGGAAAAGTATAATAAATAACATTATTAGGGATGGATTGTGAAATTTTGGAAATTGGTTGTTGGCCAAAGTGTTTTTTCGTGTTTTTAAAATGTTTAATTTAAAATATGGATTCACATTTATTTTTTAAAAGAATTTTAGAATTTTTTTAATCAAATATTTATTTTGAAATGGTTTTGTACAATTATTTTAGAATAATATGTGTAATTAATGGTTGGCCTATGTTCATTTTCATTGACGTGGGCCTATGGAAGGGGCATGTTCAATTGATGAACATGATATATGAATGACTTGTGACAATATGGTTTATCAAAAAGAGACTTCTCTTGAGTATGGAACTATCACCTAGACATGCATTTTTGGTTTTATGGAATATAAGGGGTTATAGAAAATGGATTTTATAGATGGTTCTATAATATTTTTTGAGTTTATTTCAAGGTAAATATTGTGTTCCAGAAATATATTTTCCATATATATGGTTTAGTTTTTCATTAAAAAAAATTATTATCCTTTCAAAATCATTTTTATAAATATTCTAATATTACCTATAATATTTTCATTAGTAGTGATATAATTGTGGAAATACGTATGATTTTTATAATCACACCCTCCATGTGAATAAATATTCCTTTAAAGATATTATATATTATCACATAGTTAAATGAAATTTATCCATGTTCTATAGTGAAACATAATGAATCATTTTTTATATATTAAATTTCAGATCATGGAGCTTTCTTAGTGTTATTGATGGATGTAATGGTTGTCTTTTGGTTTCTAGTTTTAGTTCCCAATTTTTTACACTAATATGGTTAATGTTAGAAGTTTGGTTTTGTCATTAGTTGGTATGATGTTGAGTTTTATTACATTATTCGCATGCATCCCATAGTGTTTGTATGGTAATTATATTCTTGGTTCTTTTCATTTCAATTGTAAAAGCATCCACAAATTCTTTATTATTCCCTTGGAATTTGTTCTCAGCCTTTTATGTCATTGATATGTTAATTAAGGCCTAAAATTTACCACTAACATTCCAACTCAATGGAGAGGGGAGCGACATTATAAGGTACACATGGATTTATAGATAGTTAGAACTCTTCCCCACAACATGTATTCAAGAGGATTTAACTGATCAACTGAAAAGATAATATTAATCTAATCTCATTTTAGAGGGTTACTAGGTATTTTGCGAGGAAAAAATAAATCAAATAATCACGGAGTAAAACCAACCAGTGGTAGTATAAATTCAAGGTTTCTATAACTATATTTTTTCATTAGCTATCTATGTAAGGATATTATAGTACATTAGTATTTAATAAACTAGATCACTTGAGCCTCAAATCATAAGTGACTATCAAATAGAGAACATTAATGATTATCTGTGTGAAAAATAGAAATATTAAATATGATAAAGCTTAAAATAGATGGTCCATGCATCCATTTTTCATGATTGGTGGTTGAATTATTCAATACATTAATTTTTAAGTCATCAGGGCATACAAAACCTTATTAAGTGGATGAATTATCCATTTTCATAGAATCATAGTCAATGCTTACTGATCATTATGATTTAACCTCCAAATACATCAATATTGATTATATTTTTTCATTATCAAATAATATGGTTATATCCTTATTTATGAACACACATAATCATTTTCCTAAAAAACATATTTCTTTTAAAATATTACATGGTTCGTTTTGGGATTTGGGAGACAAAATATGGGATGAGGGAGAATAGAATCTAGAGTTAAATAAAAAAATGTTGGAGGTGATTCATGACATTAATAAATAATTTAATATTTAATTAGTGAATCATTTTCTGAAATATGGTTTATAGTGAGGATTCATAAATTGGGGGCTGAATTTTTTCATTTTCATTCAAGGGATATTTCATGATGTGAATTGTTATTAATAGAATTTTTATTTGTGGTGGAGTTTTTGGATGTTTTATCATAAAAGATTTTATTGATTTAAAGTCTATATTTATAATGTTAAATACCTCTAGGGTTTATTCGATTGAGCATGATATTTCATTATGTATTTAGACAATGTAAGTTTCATGTTTCAGACCAAACATTCACACCGTGAATGGGATATTTCCAAGGTTTCTATAAAATTAAATCCACTTTCAAGTCACAATCATATTTTGTTCATCAAACATTTAATTATGGTGATAAGCAATCTATTTTGGGATCCTCAACATCTAGTTAAATATGGATTATATCATTTAATTTTTAATGATTAATATTAGAGATTATCATTTACTTCTTCATCTACATATATTAACAACCATATCTGTTTATTAAGATATTTTTATAGCATATATTTTATAGAGGAAGGGTTTTTATTTTTTTATAATTTTATGATTAATCACCACATATTACAATGATTTATGAGCCCCTTTTTCCATTATTTGATTGAGTTCTTCCACCCTTATATTGGAATGTACATTGAATTAGAAAGCCACATTTTGGTTAGAGATTATAAAAAACTCCCTTAATTCAAATCTATGGGATTATCATTAATTTTATTTATATTGGATGATTATTATCTTTTTAATAATAAATATAAAAAACTTAACAAATTAAATTGAGTTTTAGTTGTGTGGTGATCATGAAGTCACAATTTTTCTTGATTTTTTTTATGTAGGTTCATGTTATATACCCACTACGATGATAATTTCTTACAGATATTCATTAATTTATAATTCTATATATCTCTATAAAAAATATATACATATATAAAAAATATGTTTAATATCTCTATCATAGGAATAAAATGTTTTGTGATGATTGGTCCTATTTGGAATTTTCAATCTTGTAAATTTGATCATTTGTTGCTTCCATTGTTTGGTTGATTGTTATAGCCTACTATGGTTGTTTCATGGTAGATATTTGGTTCATATAAATTAATATTTATTTATAAAAATTTTCTAATTGAAAATGAGTTCATTTGTGAGAATTTAATTTCTTTTAAAAATATGAAATTATTAATGGGGTTATTGACAAATATAATAATAAGAAAATAAAACTAATTTATATCCATTGGTTTTATTTTCAATGGTTGGTGATTCTATTATAGAGGTAGTTCATTGTGTCATAATAACTATAGTAATATGACCGTGACTGTTAGTGTGTTTCTTATATGACCCCATTGGTATGTGATTCTATGTGATTATTATATTCATATATTCTTCATTAACATGTATGAATACTCCACACACATTAAATAACCCAACTAACAACCAGAGTCCTAGAGGTTTTATTATTATCTAGGATGGGGAGGATATGATTAGATGACTACCTAATATCCAATGGTCTCCCATCAGATGATGAATCTAGTGATACTAGTGGTACAAGATGATTTTCATTATTGGGGTGATGTTTCGCCTTAGGATGACATGATGTTTAATTCATATAAATTCATGATACCAAATTTCCTATTTATTGATATGTGATATGTATTTTCTGCCACAACAGGTGATATATGATTGTCTCCAAGGTACATGATATATGGTTGGTGTCTTTTTTGGTGGATATGGAATCCAAACATGAAACAATTATATTCTCATAGGTTGTGAATAGAAAACTGATAGAAAAATAGTCATATGGATCCTATCATTATTTTATTGAAATAATGATATTTTAATAAATTTATTTTTAATATTGTGATTCGAACTTGATGAGACTTGTAGACTAGTAGATCTAGTAATATGGTTGTTAGTATTAGCATTTTTTCACCAAGGAATTAGTAAATTTATTTTTACATTTTAACAATAGTCAATTGGTATATTGCTACATATTTTTCATGAAATTTTTAAACTACATATATATAAACTATTTGATGGTTTCTATGAGGACTTTATTCTCATGATAAACATTCCTAGCTCACATCCTCTATTTTTTATTGTTCTCCCACACGACCCTATCAATATTATTTTATTTAGAAAAATTTGTATATATTTTTATATTAATTTATTTAGGAGTATTTATTATACAATATATTTTCATTTTTTTCATTTTATATTATGTTGGGTGTTTTAGGGGGTTTATTTAATCAACTATTCATTTTAAATGGTAAGTAAAATCAAAATGTTAATTTATACAGTCAGCACTAGAAACTATTTATGTCCTACTATAGTTGACACACAAGTGTCAGTACTACCCTTCACTACCCACAAAATATTATACTAGTTTGTGTGTGTGTGAGGGGGATGGTAGAGATATATGAAAGGATTTTGTTATCAGATAATGTAGAACATAATGTTAGGAATGTGTGTGAACTACATGTGTATGTAAGAAAATTTTTTATTGCTAAACATAGTATATGGACAGAACAAGGTATTTAATATAGAACATAATATTTTACATACCTATATGATATTACATAAGGAAATAAAAAAATATATATATAATGTGTGTAGTGATTCTTCTTGTAGGGTAGATACATTGGGGCGGTACATGAATCATACATGATTGAGTTATTTTTTAAATGGGGTGGTTTTAGGATAGATTAAATAAATAAATTAAAATAATCTAAATGAATCTATTGATAGCATCCTTAGGTGTTTATGCATTCATTATTGAGAAACTAGATTGATTCCACCATCATGTTTTCATAGTTTGGGAAGAACAAAATTCCATCCCTTTGGATCATTGGAGTGTCAATCCGAAAAATAAAGATTAACATTGGTGTCCATGATCTGTGAGTTTTAGGACTGTAGAATTGTATTGTATGGGAGAATATATTTCATATAGATAAGAATTGCTGAAAAAAAAGAGTTTCAGATGTATATAAACTCTATCTAAACACAAACATACAATTTTTTTACAAAATGTAAGCCACATGAGGGGTGTGATGTGTTATTCATTGGAACATTACCTCAAAGAGTGTATGTAAATTTAATTCCATGTTACATCATCTACCATGACTAGAGGGACTCATTTTTTTAATGTGAAGGATGTAAATAAGAAATTAATTCTCTCACTCTAATAGGTGAGTATGAATATTTTAGACATTGAAATTTTGTTTTTGAACATTCAACAATTTTTCCTAGAAGTCATTCCAGATTAGTAGACCTAATCATTGTTAATGGAGGAATAATTCCACCTATAAGTTTATAAATAAGATGAAATAATTAAATTACATATATATCAGTAGCTATAAAATAAATTGAAAGATATAAATAACATGGATGAGCTAATTAATTCCCCTATTCAAGAGTCAGAAGGTCCCACAAGGTATTAGGTAATGAAATGGATGTTTGTGTATAAAGGTCTTTTAATTGATCTTAAAAAAAGAAAAATGGACCCATTATTAAGAATTGCATTTATTTAGGAATGGAATTTAGTGTAATAAGTAAAAAATGTAATATTTTTTCAACTATAGAATTCATCACTACTATAAGTGAAAATATCTATATATAAGAGAGAGTCACTTTGACCTAGGATATTATCCCCCATTAATGTAGTAGTTAAAGCCTCCCTTGAGGTAGTTTCCACATTCTAGACTTACACCTTATTTTAGGAATCCTATTTTGTTGTCTTATTCATATAGATGTGTAGATGTTGTTGACTATGGGTTGCATGAGGATGTCTATCACCACCACAAACCCATGCTATATCATGGTTTTTGCGGACATATGAATCATGGATGAAGAGCTATCCCATGCTTGATAAACATGACAATGGATAAAATTTTACAAGACATAAAGGTAATTAAATTTAAGAATAGTTTATTGACTATTCTAGTTTCTACCATGTTTGTTTTGGTGTTTCAAAAATAATTATTAAATTATTTTTCACAAACTACTACTACTTGTAATCCGAATTCACATGAAAATAATGTTATTAGTGCTCATTAGAGGTGATGATTCATTTATTTATTTTTATCTCGCATTAATATATAATATTGGAAAAAATAATTCACTTAGATTTTTATTTTTATTTTACATTCAACCATTACGTGTCATTCTCAAAATGGATATTTTATTTTCGATTCACATTGTGGTTTCCTATTTCTAGAGGAGAGGTATGTTTTCTATTTTTGGAGGAAAATGATTTGTGATCCTGAGTGAGGAATAATTTTGGATGGTTGGTAATGGAGTGGAGAGCCGCATATTCATTTTGTTCAATTTAGGAATAGATACAATAATGACCCTATTTACGGTGACCCCTAAAGAGAATTTATATATATATTTATTTATTGAATTATTTTCATGAGATATATGAAGATATCGATTGATGTCCAAATTTATAATGGATTTACCTAACCTAGTGTATCACCATGGGTATATGTTGTTTTGGTTTCTTACAAGATTGATGATAAAATGAAGTTAGTTATAGATGTATAGAGGATAATTCATGTGAATGCGAAGAATTATTACCCACCCATATTAATTTATGATTGATTGAAATAGTTTAGGTGTACCGGTTGATTTTCTAAAATCAATCTAGATTTTGTTTCCACAAACCTATAAGGAAGGAGGTAAACATTTTGAATAATTTTCTATTGTCCTTAAATGATTATACATAGTCTATAGATATATTTTTCTTTCATGAAAACACGATTTATGTTCCTTGGAATCACAACCTTTATGATTCATGTAGTCCTAGACCATTATAATGTCATTATCATCGAAAACATTCTCATATACATGAAATTAATATAGGATTCTTTCAAGTACATAATGACCAATTTTTAGAATCAATGCCAGAACAATCTTTGTTGAAAATTTCAATCATTAATGTTCTATATGTGAACTAAATCATGACATTGGGAATTTATTTTCCGAGAAATATGTAGTAGTGGATTTGGAAAATGATGATGTGGTAGTTTCTTATAATGAATACAAAAATGTGGAAAATGTATATGGAATTTTTTATACCATGGGTTAATATTAGTGGTTTATTACATATTTAACAAAAAAAATCTCAATAAAAAATTGAAAAATCTGGCCCAATCATTCATGTGAATGTTCATTTTCATGTATATTTTGTGGACCTGAAGTGGAATTTGGTTAACATCAATGTATTTTAGAGTCTTGATGAGGATGTGATGCTTTGATGTGTTCATTGCAGTATCACACCTTTGTTTTTGATGTTTTTCATTATATAAGAGTGAATTGATCTCATATGTTTCCATGTTGGTAGACCCCCTTGAGCAAAAACACACCACCCATGTTATGGACATGATGATATTATTGATTTACATAATGATGTGTAAAAATTATTTCATCATAAAACATATTATGGTCTTTAAAAATTTATAATTAATGTGGAACATTTCTACCATGGTTGAACTGAAGAGAAGATAATATGGGTGGTAGATTTTGTCTTGGACGGTAATATTAGGATATGAAATACACAAATATCTTGAAACATCACAATAGTTAAACTGAGAAGAAATTTACAGGGATCCATTTAAGTATCTAATGTTTCATAGAGGGTGATATAAGAGTCTAAACATTAAATAACATGGATTTGGAAGTTTAAGGAATGGGAAAACTATTATAAATTATTATAGATATATATTTTTTAGTTGGTAGAATAAAGATTTTTGGGAGACTTAGAGGTGGAATTGATTTGTTATAGTATTATTCATGATGATTCCCCTATAAGGTTGGCTGAAGATGTCCATCATTGGGTTATATTCAATATAATTATTTTCATTCCATTGTTGATGTATGAGGTAGTACATCATGATTTTCATATCCTTCTATACTAAATACACGTTGATATATATATAATGGATTATTGATATAGTCGGAAGTTTTTATAGCCAATAGTGTCAGGGTTAGTGGTAGTGTCCGTGGAATTGTGTCTAAATGTCCCTAATGTGAATGTAGAGAATCATGTCCCATGTGGTTTTTTGTAGCCTTTGTAAGTCATGTATTAGATGTATGAGGAAATATATATATATATGTATATATATATATTCAGAATCATATAAAGGGATAATTTTTGATATGATGCAATCTATTTGATCATGTGTACGGTAATGATGTTATCTCGCATTATAGAAATTTTAGAGTAGAGTTTTATGTATTTCATTATAATAAACTAATAGAATGACATGGTAAGTATCCATGGAGACCCATTGAAAATTATTTAGAATAATAAAAATTGGTATAATTTATTATTATGGTGTGGATTACATTATTCCTTGGGATCTAGGTGACTTTATGACACAATTTCGCACCCACTAGATAAATAGTCTTATTGAGTAGACCTCATAGACACTGTAGGATTTTTGTGTCAGTGAATCATGTATTTCATTCAATCATGGGTAAGACCCCATACTTTTGGTTAACATTTTTATAATAATAGTAATCATGTTTTAAACTATATGACCCTATATTAGGCATACTATATGATTTAGGGTGTATCCTCTACTAGCTAGATAGAGGTTGGAGAGGTAGTAGTGAATGGTCCAAAAACAGTTTAGAGAACAATGGAGAAGATTCAAGTTGTTAATGAGATTATTATAGAACAACATGGACCAAAAATATATTAAATTAATCGATAAAATATTCCATTATATTTTGAGTATGGAGTCTATGATTCCATTAATGAATCCCTACAGCATGGTTGATATATTATTTACCGGGAGATAAAGTTATCACTCTAAATTTATAGTCCCCTCATGGTAATCGAGTATGTTGATGAGTATTCTTATTTATTGGGGATAAATCCCTATGATTATAAATTTATTAATTTATTCTTTATTTATAAATGAAGTAAGTATCTTAAGGATGATTTCCATGTCATCAACTTAGTAGAGTTGGATACTAAGGATAAAATGATGTTTGTGGAATGACCAATCAAGGTTTAGAACATTGTTTTTAAGGTTTTAGTAATAAGTGTAATAACGTTAGTTTGATTCCTTTAGAGGCATGGTTTCTTAGAGTACAATGAATGTAACTGATATTTAATGACTCATAACAAGTGCCCATAGTTTTTTACCAAGTAAATGTATTTGAATTTTTTGATACACTTAAATTAATGGTTTTTTTTCTAGATTTTGAGATATATTTACATACTCATATAAAAGGTAAAAACATGTGATATATTTTATGGTTATTGGAGGTTTTTTATTCATTTTCATGATTTTTTTGGTTTACTTATATTATTATTGCTTCATAGTTATATATTGTAACCTCTCAAACTCTTCCGAATAATTAATATAAGATCTCTATCTTTTTTCAAGATCAATTAGACATTATTTTAGGTAAACTTTTTCTATAATTGATTAATTTCTATTTTATATATCAATTGGGGTGTTATATTCCACTAATTTTGAGAAAAATAAATGAAAAAGGGTTGTGCATTGTTGCCGCAAAGTTATAGAAGACAGAGGGGTGCATCCTAGCTAACCATGCGAACCCAGGCAGAAGGGATTCACATTGATAACACATCATTTTAAAAAAACATGTTCCAAAAATGGAAAAAACATGCTCACCTAAATTAATAGGCATATGGTTGTCACATAGTTAAGGAAAACCATGCTCTTCACCATTGGTAAATAGTCACAGGGAAAAAATATCATGAAATTTATTTAATAAAATTACATAAGCACATAATTAACCAAAAATTTTACCCCATTCAACCCTAGGTTCCCATTCATTATTTTAGATATATTTTGACAAATTCAAAACCTTCTTTACATTAATTAATTTTTATTTTATGCCTAGGTCAATGATCATCCCCTATCCCAGTTCTACTCCTATTTTAACTGTTTATTTTCAGCAATATAATATGCTATTGTGGGAAAATGTATATCAATTTTGGTATGATCTAGATATATTTTCAAAATCACGATATATTTAATCATGATTTAGTTTTCTTATGATATTATCTAAATATAATTCATTAGGCTACTGAATTTGGGTAATTTCCATTAGGTATTCATTCGTCAATTAATTGATGTAGGTGGACAAATTGTCAATTCCAAAAGTCAGGATTTGATATAGGAATACAAAAATGAAAAATTGCTTGATTTGTTTCGAAATTTAATTTTCATATGGAATTAATTATTTTGTAGAATTAATTAATTAAGGAATTCTATTATTCATGTATTTGGGGATAATTAATTGTGTAAATTAGTTATGTAATATTGGTATTATGGTTTTAGATAATTAATTTGGAATTTAGTAATGTGTTATTTATGTTTTGGTTGGAGATAATTAATTTGAAAATTTATTATGGGATATTTATATCATGAATTGATATTATTTTTTGGGCAATTAATTATATTATATTGATTCAATTAATTGAATAATTAATTTTTTAATTAAATTTGAGAAACTCTATATGTTTACATGATTAATTAATTTGAGAATTAGTTATTTTATTTTGATATTGTGAATGACTAATTAAATGTTAAACTAATTAATAAACATGGATTGATTAATTGATGAATTATTTAATGGTAGTTTTGTTGGTTATATGTGATAATATAATTAATGTTGTCTATTCTTGGTTGAAATGACAATGTGAAAACATTTGACCATTACATACATGAAATATTGTGATAAGTTGTGATATATATATGAACAGATGACAAATGGGGTGCTAGGAATGAATATATATTGAAATGATACATATATACATTATTGATAATTGGGTTTCTTGATAGTACAATCAATTCAAATGATATATATACATTCATAGTATACAAATGGGGTTCTAGATTGGTTGTTCTATTCTAATGATATAAATGCATGTTAGTGAACATGGTTTCTAGACACAACTATCTATGGTAATGATATATATTCTTGATATATAATTAGGGTTCTAGATCTGACGACCTACACCAATGTTATATACGCATGATTAAGAATTTTTTTGGATATACATGACTATATATACAGTTGATATGTATTTATAATTGATAAGCATGATACTAGAAATGGAATTCAACACCCAGAACATTGGTATTGGAATATTGTTCCAATTTTTTGTAATTGAGGAAATGAGAATTGAAAATTTAATATTTTTGAAACCCAGTACAAACTTTCATAGGAATGGAGGATCATGTGTCCTTGAGAACATGATGGATTTTGTGGTTTTATAATGATTAACTGATAATTTGATAATTTTTCACTCATACACTTTAATTATTTCATTATAAAACATTATATAATTAAATTTATTGGATATTATATTAGATATCACTGGTAGTGGCCTACATAGTTTTACTCTTAACCTACGTGGTTTTCCTGACTAGTACCTAAATAGATTTCATGGATGATGGACAAGTAAAGGGAATGTTACACGTGTTAGAAGACAGTGTTTGGATGGAGCATGGTTGAGGGATCGTGACGTGCTCATGACCTTCATGGGAGATGTTAGTGTCTTTATTTTGAGATTCATTCTAGACACATGAACCATACATTAACATGGAATGTTCTTTAAATTAGTTGGATATTGTGTTGCCTACTTTTATCATTATATGTTATTAGTATTGTTTATTATATTATATTCTTCCATTATTTAATGTTTATTTCCTCTTTTATATTAATTTGATTAAATTGTGCATAGATTTCTTATGAATGACATATAAAACCCTGACTACTAGTCGATAGCCTGTGGGGTATAGGGAGGTGAACTTGATGTCATGTGAGCATCCGGTTTGGGGAGAGGGTGTATGGAAACCGGGTTGGGACGTTACAAAGTGGTATATGTGCCAAAATATTATTATTATTTGGTTTTAATTTTTAGGAATGGTAGATATTAGACAAGGAGGAGTCAAGGATAGGTTATCATATGAGGTATGGGAGTAGCTACCCCATGTATTTCAAAGAACCCATTTTCCCAGGGTGGGAATTTTGTAATTACTATTTTCAATTACAGTTGAATGTTATTTCATATTAGGCGATGAACTTTTTGTGTTATGTGATATTTTTATAAAATAATTTTTTATAATTGACTCATGGCCTAATATTTAATGATTGTTGTGTTTACATGAATCAATCAAGTCACTCTAGATTATTTCATGAAATGCATCATTTTAGGCATTAAGGGTAAATTGTGATTTGGGTATGTTGTTGATCTTTCTCAATTCTCATGGATTGCGAATTTTAATAGAAAACAATACTTGGACGAAAAATCAGAATTGAAAAAATTATGAAATAATGTTAATAAATGGGTTTCTAAATGAGAAAACTGACCAATGTGAATGTTTTTATCTTTGTTAACCAGGACCTATATTTAGAACATTTAAGGGTAGTGTAAACTCATCAATTTTTATAGTGGGTTGATATTTGGGGGTTAGACTTGTTATGATTGTTCCTCTTACAAAAATTTTCAAAAGATGTGTTATGATTCATACGATTCGAGTTTCAAATTATATAGTTATTCCTCAATGATGATTCATGTTTCGATCACGAAATGAGAAGGTGGTTTGAGATTATCTACCAATAATGGGGCATGAGGAACCAATAGTGTCGGCTGAGGAAGAAGGGAAATAGTTTTGAGGGAACATTTCTCAGTTTGTCTATTTAATGGAAAGAGACCAAAGTCAGGCTATGTTGAGTATGTTTTTCCTCACAAAAGTTTTATTTGTTGCACACTCCGAACATTACTAGAGAGGGTAAACATGATGTAGCTGAGTATTTGGTTGAGCCCATTGATTAAATACATGACAATTAGGATACTCCTACTGAAAAGGTGGTAAAGTTGGCTACCAATATTCTATGAGTACCATCGAAGTACGGGTTTAAAAAACATTTGTGAACTAGATAAGATGATGGTATTTTATTGTTGGACTTATTAGAGAGGTTCTTGGAGAACATATACATATATATACTGAGGCATTAGATACTAGAAGAGTTCATGAAACTGACTTAGTGGGTCATGATCATGATAGACTATAGAGGGAGTTGTTCAGATATATAGTTCCTTCATCCAGAATTGGCAGCTAATGAGGGTAAATCATTAAAATTATTTCTGTATTAAATTAAGTGTAAAATTATTTCCTTGGTGAATATATTTAGGATGAAAAAGTATTCATAAGTGGTGAATCAGGATCTTGTATCATAGGGGATCATGAAGGTGGATTCATGTGGTAGATAGATGTTTTCTTCTAGATTATATGGAGTTACATATTCCAAGAGAATGAATCTTCATTATGATATCATTATCCAAATAAACAGGAAGAAGAGTGGTGAGTCATATGGATAATTTATATAGGATCATACCAATGTTTTTGACCACTAGTGGGGTGTGATGGGACACTTTTGAAAACATTATCCCCAACCAATAATATAGATTCGTTCCTATGGAAGGATGATAAATCTAAATATGTTTTTTTTGAATGTGATACAAATAGTTAATGATGGTGAGCTATAAAAACAAGAGTTTGGAATGAGGGGCCTAGGCACCATATCTGTCTTGCTGGTGGAGTTCTAATGACCAATGAGTTAGAGTAAGTGGCTGTAGTTCTTCTAGGATAGAGTTCCAATATTAATAGAGTGGTGATACATTGAGGAGTTGGACGAAATCACATGGAAGCGGTGGAGGAAAGTAACATGTGTTGCATCTTAAACATGTGGATAGAGTGGTTAACCTTTAACGGTGAGAGATACTATTCCTATCATTTATACATTAGGTAGTGATTTATTGGATACTAGTTCTTATCATTACTTTTTATCATTAAAAAATATAATGAGTGGATAATGGTGGAGGATTTTATGAGTGGGATAATTATGATAGATATGTCGTTGAGAGAATGGTCTAGAAACATTTTTTTGATTATGGGATGGTTTCCCTAAGTATGTGAGTATCTCATTGTGTTGGACTTCTATATCCAAGATATTGAAAAAATTTACAAAATTATGGGTATCAAATTGCTAGTTACATACTAAGATTACATTTTTTGTTGCCAGAGTATACTAAATTTCATATATCATAAGAGTGAAAACTATATTATTCATGAATAATGGGATATATAAGCCCACCGAGCATGGAAAATTACTTAGAAACTAAGAGATCATACAGCCCCGGTTGGTAGTACATCGCTAGTTGATGGAGGCATAAAACATAATATCTTTACATCAATGGTGGAACTATTTCATGATTTGTTTCATTATGATCTATCAAGGAAGACACCTTAGATAGATATTGAATTCATAATTGACCTCATTAATTGGGCTGATCTAGTTTCTATTCCACCATACATAGTGGAACCGATAGAGATTCAAGATCTCATGAATCAGTTGGGGTAATTAGAGGATAATGGGTTTCTCTGTCTAAGTATGTCTCCTTGGAGACCACCTATTTTGTTTAAAAATAAAAATTATTTGAGTTTTTTTGTGTCGATTATTATACGTTTAATCTAAAGTATATAATGAAATGATATTCTCTTCCACATATTGATGATTTTTTATCATTTGGGAATATATTGGGTGATCATGATGATTGGATTGATATAGGGGTATCACCCGTTGATAAATTTGACCTCTGATATACTAATGATTTCATTCAGAAGTAGGTACAAGCTATATGAATTCTTCATATATATTTTTTGGTTTATGAACACACTGACTTTGTTTACAAACATCATAAACATAATCTTTCATCTATAAATATATCAATTTCTATTGGTGTTTGTGGAAAATATATAGGTGTACACTAAGAATAACGACGATCATGCCCAGTATGTGGCCATCATCATGAGTACACTGAGATAGAATGGAATATACAAAAAGATATCTATGTTTTAGTTTTGTATGGATGAGGTACATTTCTTATGGAAAATAATATTAGAGGATTGAGTTTTACTTGACTTATAGAAGGTTTAGTCAATGGTTTCATTGGAGTAGCCCGACAATGTTTTTTATATCCATAACATTCTGGGGTTAGATATACATTATCAAGTGTTTATCCATGACTTTTCACATTTTTTAGTGTAATCTTCAGGCCTGACAAAAAAGGGGATAAATGTTGGATTGGTAGAAGAATGTGATAAGGTCTTCCAAGAGACGAACAAGTGTATTAAATTTCCATCAATATTGATCCTACAAAATCCAATTGATGAGTATATGGTGTATTATGAAGATTTTGGGGTTAGAAATAGAGTTGTGTTGATATAGGGTGATCATGTTGTGGTGTATAGGTCATGATAGTCAATGCACATGAACAAAAATAGCAAACAAACAACCTCAATCTAGAAGTAGTGGTTTACACTATAATGTGATGGTAGTAATATCTCTTAGGATATCTGTTCAAATTGTATATGTTTTATAATATCCTAAGTAATATTTTCTTATAGTGGGATTTGAATCCTCGATAATGGAGAAGGGTTGAGTATATATTTGAATTTTATTTTGATAAACTATATATGTTTTGAAAAGAAAAAAATTGGGATGATGTCGTGAGTAGGAAAACATATACTTATATGGTTTAGCAGTCTAGTTCTGAGTGAAAGATGTTGACCTTACTACTGAGATGCATGTGGTAGTTCTAGAATTTTAGTAATAGATGAATCAAGTATTAGTTTTAGTGGAGTCTAAAATTTTCAAATGAATATGAGACAGCCAGCATGAGGATCATATGTTCGTGAAAATGACTAAAAACTATAATGGAGGTGAATCACCTTTCGATTGGATCATAGATGCAGATGATATCATATGTGTCAAGAATCAGGTTGTTGTGCCTATGTGCATTTTGGTAGAGCTGATTTAGGAATATCATGCCTCAATGTGGGAGGTACATCAAGGTGTGAACAAAATGTACCTATAACATTGATGATAAAATTTGTTTATATGCATGAAAAAGGAGATACTTGGGTTTTTGACACAATGATAGACCTGTAAATGTGTGATTTCAAAGAATCAATGACCCGGAGGTTATCAATAGTCATTTACTCATTCTAGATTGGATGTTGGATTATGTGACAATGTATTTTTAATTTTATCTCCTGAATATTTCGAGGATGAATGAATAAATCTTGTTTTTTTATCAAATGATGAAGGTATCATATTTATTTCATATATGAGAGACCTTCTCGGTATAGAAACTGGATGATTTGAATGTTCTTGTCATAGATCTTTTACACAGTTTTCCACAAACATTTGTTCTGACACCATCATTCATGGTTTACATCATTCTTCTTGTAGGTCATATCGAATTTTCCTTCATACCCATTTATTTTAGAGTACAATCATATACTCACAAACATATAGTTGGTTAGAGTGTAAAATATAGTTCTGTTAGGACATGTTGTGGGAGTGTGTTCTAAAATAAGATGATATTGACAGAATCACATGGAATTTATGGGGTTCTAATATAAAAATGTTATCATAAAACGATAGTGATGGAACCATATTATTACCTTTATGTTAGTAACTTCATATCATCGCTATTCTAGATTGAGGTAGGCGGGTTAGAGTTGTTGAGAATGAGTCTCATGAAAAAGATATTAGAATAGGCGTAGTGAATTTTGAATGTATGGTCATGTATTAGTTTAGATAGAAGACATATTCTAATAGATGGAGGTGACCCCTATAATTTATTGAGTGTGATTGTGTAATCCTTTCGGTGCCTCCATGACTTGGTCACCATAGGATATACAGACATGGAAAGTTGGTTTCTAGGTTTTTTTGGACATTTTGAGGTTATGTGGAGAATCATGTTAGTGGCTTACTGATTGGATCTTCCACATAAATGTGTACTTATTCATGATGTTTTCCTTCTATAAAAAAATGACAGTATATCTCCAAAACTCTTCATGTGATCAATGTTGATGAGTTTGAACATGAGATATATGTTTCCTTTGTGGATAATCCAATAAGTGCATTCCATAATAGTGAGAAAGTGTTATGGGGAATCACCATTCTGATAGTTGTTGTGTTTTGGAAACATGAGAATATGCATGACGAAATGTAGGATAGGGAATACGATATGAGGGCTTAATGTCCTAGTCTATTGGGATATAATTTATAAGGAAGCATGATAGTGTAACTTGATGAAGAGATGTAATTAGGTGGGGAAATGTTGAGATCCTGACATTATTTGGAATTGAATCGAACATTATTTTGGGTGATATCTTGTCTTTATTTTAGTACTTTTAGTTTGACTTATGCCATGGGTTGTGTTTGGGTGATATTTTGAGAAAATGTTAAGAAAAAGGATTCTGATCTTTTAGCGCATAGTAAGGGAAAACCATGTGCCCCATCCCAGCTAACAATGAAAATCTTGGTAGAGGGGTCCTTCATGGGTAGCATAGTGTTTCGAAAACAATTAATCCTAAAATGATAATCTATTCTCACATAAAATAATTGGTCCACATTTGGCACACCATTAGGGAAAACCATATTCTCCCCAGCTAACAATGAATGGAAATTATAATCTCTGAAATTTTATTTCTAAAAATATTCAAACCCTATAATAATACCAAAATTGACCCACATTTGATCCTAGGCTATCTTTCATGACATTAGAGATCTAAAGAAAAATTTCAGGCCTTCCTAATGTTTTTTTTTGCGATTTTAAGTCCAAATAAAATATATTCTCCCCTTATGGTTAGTCAATCCTATCCTTGTTCTTCTCAACCCCCCTATTCCCTTTGCATCATTTAGAATTTTAATCCACATTTGTGGGAAGATATATATCTATTTGGTGAGATGTGGATAAATAATTAAAGATCTATATCTATATTTTCTGGATCATCATTTCCAAAATCGTTATTTAGTGTTTTGAGATACATGTCTAGATCTAAATCATTGTGATACTAAATTTTGGAGACATCCATTGGGAAATAATTTTTCAATGAACTGAGGTAGGTGGTGTAATATTCAATTCCAATAGTAATAACTAGATTCGTGTATAAAAAAATGTAGAATTTGAAAAAAAAATAAAAATTTCCTAATGAAATCAATTATTTTGTAGAAATAAATAATTATTAAATTTGGAAATTGTAGGATTTAGTGATAATTAATTGTGGAAAATAATAATGGGATATTAATATTATGGAATGAGATAAATATTTTGGAAATTTATTATAAGATATTGAGGTTGTGGTTTGATATGATTAACTGAGGAATGAATTATTAGATATTTATATAATGATTTGAGCTAATTAATTGGGGAAGTAATTATAGAATATTTATGGCATAAGTTGAATAATTAACTGGTGAATTAATTAAGAGACATTTAATTTTTATTGCTTGAATAAATAATTTTTAATTTAATTATTTGATGTTGATATAGTGAATGATTAATTAATTGTTAAAATAATTAATATTCTTGGATTTATTAATTGATGCAATAATTAATAAAATTCATGTGTGTTAATTTTGATAGGAAGACTATTTTTTATTTTGGATAATGTCCCAATATAAATACATGTTATAATAAGATACAAAAAATATTATGATAAGTCATAACATGTCTGAATAATTTGTAATTGGGGTTCTTTAAAAAAAGGTTTTCACCAATTATATATATATATATTAATAGGTTAGAATTGGGGTTCTAGACATGATGATCTATGCCAATGATATATATACAATCATGTTTGATAAATGGGGTTCTAGATATGGCGATCTTTGATAATGATATATATGTATTATTTGGAATTGGGTTCCTATAAATGGTGATTTATTCCAATGATATGTATTCAAGATTGAGAATAGGGTTTCTAGACCTGACGGTCTATGCAAATGTAATATATCTATCACTAAAAATTGGTGTGCTATACATGATGTTCTATGCCCTTGGTATATATGGAGGATTGATAAAATGGTACTAGAAAATTTAATATACACCCATAACATTGTCATTGGAAAATGGTTCCATGTGGACATAATTGATGAAATTTTAATTGAATATGTAACATTGTTCAGACCTGGCACGTGCTGAAGTAGGAAATGTCGAACAAGTTTCATTAGAAACCCGATGATCAATATGGTTTAATAAATATTAATTAATATTGTGACTACAAGTTAATTAACAATTTTAATTATATCATTAAATAATTGTATACACTATATATTTTCTGGATTTTTTTAGAAACTATTAGTGGTGGCCTACTGAGTTGTACTCACACCCTATAAGAGATCCCTAAATGTTACCTGAATATATACCATGGACAAAGGAAAGGTTAAGGGAATGGGCTCCATGTTAGATGGCTATGTTAGGGAAAACCATGTTTAAGGAATCTGAAAATGGTTTATGAACCTTTTGGAAGTCGACGATGTCTTTCTTTTGAGATTCATATTGGTCAAATAAAACTTGTATAAAAATGGAATATTTTCTACCTCATATGGATATTTTGATTTGTCTGTTTATTATCATGAATAATTTTTATTTTTTATGGTTATATATGCTTCTTCTATTGTTAAATTATTTCCACTAGTGTATTACTCTAATAAAAGACGGTATACCCTTATAATAATCATCTTATTATACGCTCACTACAAATCAGTATCATATAGCATATTGGGAGGCACTCTTGAGGTCAGGTGATTTATAGACTCAAGACATTGATGTGTGGAACCTATTTTGGGGCATTACATTAACATAGTGATATTATTTTAGGTTTCCATTAGAATTGATTTTGGGAGTATAGATAAGTATGTTAAATCTGGAACAACATGTAACAATTCACATAGTAAATCAATGATTTATGCTATAAATTACAAATTACATAAATGAATATTTTTTTATTGGGTAGATTCAAGATATGTGGTCTAGATTTATATATTTATTCATTGTATTGTTAAGGAATGTAGTTTTTTTCTTGACATGATTTGTCAAGAAAAAATTATTTGTGGCCCTCTAATTGAAGGTTTTAGAATGTGGAAGTTCATATTTATGATCAGAAATCAAAGTAAAATTATTAAATGGAGAAAAATGTTTTTTATGTTAACATTATTTAGTTCAATGTTTTAAGCATCCATTCATGGAACAACTACATAATTTTTCAGGATACCTATAAGTTTCATCAACACTCAGTGTCCATCATTATAACACTTTTTCTGTCACACATGAGGTAATTTCCATGTTATTTTGGGTTCCAAAATGTTTGTGATCATTTCTGTTTAACTATGTATTTAATAGGTTTGATATTTTTTATTCCATTTGATTTCTTCTTCACATTTACTAATAATCCATCCTTTATTTGTTAGATAATAGTAAAAAAATAGTACATGGGATTAATTTAGTAGTGGTTTTGATAATATATCACTATATTTATGATTTATTCAAGGACCCTTGTGTGGAGTTTCCAAATAATTTCCCCCTCCTTATCTACCTAGTGAATTGAATCAGAATTCTTAATTGGAGGTAGGGTATTCGTGTTCATCTCTTTTAACATAATTAGTATGATCATAATTCTTTTTAATTTCACAATGTGGTTAATATGAATTTTCCAAAAATGAAGAAAATAAATCACAAAATTGAATAATTAGTGGAATGGTCTTATGAGTATGTTGATACCAATTTCCATTTTGTTTCTAGTGTTTTTAGAGCTATATTTTAGTTATGGGGATTTTTTATTACACCATTATAATTTAAATGTATTCTATGGAATTAAATTTATGTTTTCTGATATTATTCTTAATTGGAAAATCCTTGTATAAATGGATCAGGAAATATTATAAAATTTCAGACATCTTTTTTAAATTGAATGGTATAAATAGGAATGAAAACATTATAAAATATATACCAATATATTTTCCATTAGTTTAATTTACTGTTTAATACATACCCCATAATGATTATATTTTATTAAAATTAAATGGCTGAAAGATGTTTTATTAAAACATTCCTTTTTTACATATCACATATATCTATAATATATTTTAATATATCTATCTAAAAATATTATTATTTAATTTTTAATAAATTTTATAATATTCATTCATAAAGAAGATATCTAACGGTTGGAATTAAATATATCAATTGAAGATAAAAATGTTATTTAAAAAATGATATAATGATAATAATGTCTTTTTATCGTAATTAATTCAATAAATCACCATTTAGTAATTATTTTAATGACAAATATAGAATATATGTACAGTAAAACTTTTTAATATTTATGGAAGTATTTTTCTCGAAAGGAGTGATTGTATGTTCTATTTAATGTTTACAAATGCATTTTTTCAATAAATTGTTTCCATTGGGGTTTTCACATTTATATTAAAATAAATATTTTTAGAATTTTGAAGTACAAATTTGTTCAATGATTCCCCAATTAAAAATAATAATTTAAAAACATATAATTATTCCACCATTATTTATTCTCTTAATGAATAGAAAAAACATTAAAATTGTGCAACCACGGGTAGGCATAAAATATGTTTACTAGGGGGTTAAATAAAGAGGAAGGGTAAAAATACACCATGAAACAATATAAATCATTTTGGTTTTATAATTTTTGTCCCTAACTTTTCCTATCATTTATTTCATGTCCATTCGGTTCCACATCAACATGATGTAGATATTATATTATTTAAATATTTTTTTGTAATTCCATGGGTCTCCCTCTAGTGAATTATAAAAGGGAAAATATCATCCTCCATTGTTAACATACATTGAGAACTATTGATTAGAAAATACTTCCATGAAAATGATGTTATAATCCATTTATTATTATGTTTAGGTAATTCTCTAAGTTTATGATAACAATGATTATTGTGTTATCCAACAATTTTTTCATATAGATTAGTTAATCATTCATACAACAATATTTAAAAAATAATTTCTTTATCTACATTATCTAAATATTCAATATAAATAAAAAATAATTTTTTTGTATCATAAATATAATTTTGTATTATTATTACTGTTAAATAATTTCATTCCTCCTCTTCGTAGAATAGGAATTGAAACTATATTTCATTCGTATATATGGGCAACCTCCTCTATATTGTGATATGATTCATTTCCCATCACTACCCCAAAATAAGGGATATAGTGAATGATTTAAATATTATTTTTGATATTTATAATATAATTATTAATATATAATGATAAAATATTATCTATCACTTTTTCTGTCATGTTGATAGAAAATGAAATCATCATTCATGTGAATGTACATATTATAGTCTTCATGAACAATGTAATTTAGTTATCTACCATGCAGATTTATATATGTTTATAAATAAATATATGAATATATAAGTATTTATAATGAATATGAATTATATTTTAACCATTATTAACATTATATAGATTAAGGAACCACGATCACAATCTAAGGACCAGAAGTAACCAACAGAAACATACATAAAAATTTATGTATTTAACACATTAAATGGTGATGTTGATAAAATATTGTTAATGAATGTGTGATAATATTTTATAATTAATATATGTATGTTATTATTTTTTTGAATATGGTTTTTTATATAATTATAATATATTTACATTTATTCAAGGGAAAGAAAAAAGAAACAATGATTCATGTCTTACAAGAGGTATGGTTTTTATTTCTATGTATTGTATCTATAAGACATGATAAATATTAACCACTTTTTTCTTTCATGAATAATAATTTTTCCCCTTTGATGTGATAATTCATGAATTTCATGTTATTCAGAGTATATAAAACATTATATGATGTTTTGTTAATTTCATGGATGTTATTATCTAAATGTTTTTAATGTAAAAAGGGTTTTATACTACAATATAACTTTTTAGGGATTATATATGATATAATTTCTTATCATTAACCCCAACCACCAAAAGGCATTCCTGTTACAATGAAAATAGGAGAATAGAAATAATTTCACCTTGATCCTACCTCCAACATCTCGCGAGTTGGGGACTATTTCTGGGGGTATATCATATAATCATATTGGTTGAATTACAATCCAATTTTTGAAATATAAGAGATGGGATAAGGGAAAAAAATAAAAATATCCAAATCAAAACAATATAAGATGAAATTAAAAATTCATAATATGCCATTAATGACGTTAAATATAATAAACTAGAAAACAATAAAACAAATACATCCTCTAGACTATGAATCTACAATAGGGCTTGAACATATAATAAAATTATATAAGTACCTACTGGTAAAATTTCAAATCTTAATGAAACAGTTCTTATATATGTTGGGTGAGAATATTATTTATACTCAGTATGATGCACAATTTAAACATAGTGAAAAATTTAATGGATTCATAATAAATCTTTGTGAGTAAATGAATGAAACTAACATATTATATAAAATGATAATTACTTCTCTAATGGTTTTATGCTTTATCTTAATGACACATGTACAACCCAATTTCAAATAGGATAATAAATTATCCCCCCTATGCATCACATAATCACACCATACTAACAAAATATCAATATTGAAAATGAGTAGTTTCTGGTAGAAACAAAAACAAGTATCTCATGTATTATAAAAAAAAAATATTCAAAAAATTATATAATAACCTTTAGGATATTATATATAGATATACTTACCAGTTTAAATAAAAAAATACATTATATCCCACTAACCCCATATATGGGTAAAGATAACCAATGTGTATATTGAAACATAATACTAAAAAGAGATGATTTCATGGATGAGCGTGGTTAATTCATCCATTCCCCAACAACCAAGATACTAGGGAAAACAATATCAGAGAACACTAGGTTTCATTCAAACTGCAGACATTTGTAGGGTTTTTTTTGAAATAACCAAACATACATGATATATATAATGTTAAAATCCATAGTAATGGAGACATCCATGATATATACACATATCAAACTAATGAAGATAAATCCTATAGGCTTCCCCTTCTATGACAGAGTTATCAAAAAAATAGAAGCATCAATATCAATATTAATAAGTAGACAATCAACTATTCAATGTTATTCTATTTTCATTCCCAATATTATAATTTTAATCTTATGATATATGTTATAGTTGAACTAGTAATTCTTATCTTATATTACTAATTGTTACATAATTATTAAATAAGAATCATAAACCAAATTTGTTCATTCGTTTATTCATTTACCATTAAATAATCATATAGGTACGCAAGGAGTCATCCTAAACTACAAATTATATGATTTATTTGAAATTAAAGGAATAAAAATATTTTCTATAGTTGGATGCTTATTACAAAAAAATATCCATCCAATGTGACATTAAACTGGAACATTCATTAACATGATTTCACACTATAATATAACAGAACCATGATAAGGAATCCCATATTCAAACCATTTATTTAGTTCTGATTCCTTCTATTAAATTAATATAGATAATGAAAATCTGTTATCCCATTACAATATATTTATCATTTTATAGAAAACCAATTCCACCATCAGAACTCACACAATTCATCAAAAATCCATCATCATAATAGGAATCTCATTCTGCCATCAAGAATCTAGTATCCCAACCCATCATCATCTACATAGCCGACACCTTATTACTCCATCATAGAAAATGGGTATCCAAAACCATATTCCAATGGTATAATTTAATCATTCAACAACAAAAATTATTTTAATATCCATAAAGCATAAATTAATATTAAATAATGAATTACATAAAAAATTTCAGAGTCACCATGGACTAGATCAAACCTTGTGTTCCATCTTTTATTAAACAACATCAGGGTTAAATAGACCCAAATGTAATGATTTAAACAATCATTAACTTTTCATAATGAACATTAATTAAATGATATATTTAATAGTTATACTCAATAACTATATCCTTATATATTTTTAAAGAGAAATGTTAACTATTTTATATGGTATCATTCAATAATATATTTTTAGTATAATAATAATTTTTATTTATTTTTTCAATATGGATATGGTAATATAATCGAATAATTACCATCATTTATTCATTATGAAATTTACAATAATATAAAAAATGCATAACAACCTTAATAATCGATGTAACATTATCTAGAAAATATCAGTCGAAATAATTATAAATCAGCAATCATGTGATCACACAGTAAAAACATTTCATTATAAATATTATTATTTCTATAATAGAATATTCCATTTTAATAATCTTATAAATAGAACTATAAGTAAATTTTATTCTTCTATTTCTATGAAAATGAAAACCTCTAATATGATAAAAATTTCATTTTATTAAAAAATAAACCTAAAAGGACTAGAAATTATCCACTTTATCTCTCATGGAAGATATCTAGTCTAATAATAATTATTCTCCAACATGAAATTACTATTTTCTACATTCCAGTAATAATCATTAAAATTATCAAAATAATGTATTAAAAAATTTATCAAATCACTAATAAATATTTCTATATTAATAAACTACAATTTTTATTTCATAAATATATTTCCTCATTCTATTATAATATTTTTTATCCTAAGAATGTAATTTTAATTCCCATTTATTTTTATAATATAAAATAATACAGACAAAAAATTTTCCTTAAATGGTAATATTTAATTTCATTAAATTAATTCCATAATTTTTAGAAGAAAAATTATAAAAAATAAATTAAAACATAATTCTATATTTTTTAATTAATAATATATAATCTATTGCAAACCATAAAATTTATTTCTATATATACTTTTATTATTTTATAATTATCATGTATTTATGATGTTTCTAATTACATCGAATATAAATTTCTGACTATAGTTAACCAATGTAACAAAAAATAGATCCCTCAAAAAAAATATAAAATATTTGGAAGACACAACTCCAATGACTGTTTTATTTCCTGCAATTCAATACAGCCAAAATAGATGTGAAAAAACTGATTCCATTATCCTTGTAAAAATTTATTTGTTTGTATGTGAAAATCTTGCATCAAATGTAGTTACATCATAATGATTGTGAATGAGTGTTGGATAACATCAATACTTATAAAATGAAAAATGACTCTATGTTGGTGTTCTTGTATTTTAGAATATATATAAACAGTGTAGATGATGTAATTAAATCCTAATATAATTATTTACTAACATATTTTATAGATTAATAGTTCAACATTCCAATAATTGTGAAAAGTAAAAAAATTTCATAATGAACTCATAACCAAGAAAAGAAAATATTATATATAAAATATCATTATTTATATAAAAATGTGTTAAATGAGGATCTGATAAAGAAACTGTGTTTTTTTAGAAATATTATGCAACCCAAAATTTTAGAAATTTCAATATATATGTGTAATAAATGCTTACCCATATTCAACATCATACCATTAAGTGTGATTTATAAGTGTCATATTACTATTATGCGATCATTAGGATATTGGAATTGACACCTCAAATGTATTGTACATCTATTAGGTGACCCTAAAAAGTTAGGCACTACACTTAGTCAATATGATAGATTTTTTCAGAACCATAAATTGTTTATAATATATACATAAGCTGAATATTTAATTCATAAATTAATGTTACATATATAATGATTCGTGAAGGTTTCCTTTGCACATAATTTAGACTAAATGGTTAGCCTTATAGAGGTATTAGTATACCATAACATGGGTACTTGAAATATGATTTTTACTTTATTTAGGTCAAACCTAACATTAAATATCCTTAAGAAACTCATAACTACCCAAATAATACTCTACCCTCCTATTATATATTACTCTTATGAAACTCCACTATCACATGAGCCATTTTCCTTATAATAATTTTAAGATTTATGTGATACCTTTAAACAACTATGGAAATATTTATGATGCACATCAGGGATCCAGTTTACCCTTATGTGACCTATAAAAAATATCTTTTAACCTTACACTACACATATTAAATATTCATTACACTTACCTAGAAACATGGTCATGTGCAATGATAATAATAACAATAAAACAGTTTAAATTTTCCATTACAGGTACTTGTATATAAAATGATGATCCATGATTTGTAAAACACTAGTCCTAAAAAGATATTTAATAAAACAAAAAAATATATATTCAATAATTATAGGGGTTTTATCAATCGTGGGAGTAGGTAACTAATTGCATGTATGTACCCACAAATAGTGTACAAGAATTTGGGGTCCTAAAAGCCGACATTTTGATGGTTCCCATGATGTCTCTATTTAATAAAGTATCAAATACATGGTTTTATTTTAAATTGACATGTGAATCATTAAAATTAAAATATTTAAAATTTTAATACAGTTAATCTTAGAATGAAACAGCTTCCATGGAACATTCAAGGTTCCCAAAATATAAGACATAATGGATATTTTTTAGTATGACTTAGTCCATAAGGATGTCCAAATTATATAAGAAAAAAAATCGAGTTCATATATCATATCCCATTACTCCACTTCATATGAAATTCCAATTCTAATATAATGATATTATAAACCATCAACAAATCCACTACTATATCTATAGATACCACTATAACACGATGGTCCTAGTGTACTGTGGGGTACTACATGAACATTGACCCTTATCCATGAGGTGATCAGAGGAATCCTGTGAAATTACATGAGATCCATTAACTTATTAGGCCTTATTAAGACCACGATCATTCTTGAATGCATAGTCTATTATACAATTACCCATGAATGTCATCTTCATCATTGACGCTTTATATAACACCATGTGTAAATAATGAACAGCTACATGAATAGAACATGTTTGATTTTCAAATACTATTTCATTCCTTGAACATCATATAAATAAAATAATATATTCCATAAATGACATGAGTGGTAGTTGAATCAAATCACTCATCCCATCTTCAATGATTGAATCCAAAAAGAACCCTAGCTAACATTGAATATAAAACATTGATATCCAACGTATTACCTTCATAATTCCCGAGTTCATGGGATAACACACAACCATGTAATTGGTTCTACACATTCCTCTCATCCCGTAAAGAAATGTAACATTATAAAGAGATGTGAAATATAGTTCTTTTAAACTAATCATGTTTATGTTTAATATTTTTCCATAATCTTCCTAGAAGTAGGAATCTAAAGGGTTTATGTATGGTCATATAATTTAATGCATTGATGATGGTATCATAATACAACCTTCGCAATTTAATATGTATTAATATTTAACATTTAAATAACTAATGATGTCAGAACTCTATACTAGTGTGTCATTTTCCATGAACATACTATATCATATATCTAATGAAACCTATTAGGGAATGAAATCAAGGTTATTAGAATATGGGAAAAATTGATAAAGGTCATTTGAACCATGATTTAAGGAACATTAAATATATCATTAACAGGGGGCCCATCCATTTTTTACTCTATTAAATAAGATTAAAATGCATGATAATCAATAACTTTTAATTGTAAATTATTCAATTTAAATAATTATTAATTTACTGACAAATTGATTATAAAAGGTAACATGAGTAACCCTTAAAAATCCTTTTAAATCTCATACAAAAAAATATTATCAAGGAAAAGTAGAATAAAAAATTTTCCAGGTGAATTTCCATTTAAGTTAATATCTTCTCAGTTTTTCCCAAATAAAGGAACACCGATATAATTGAAGGGAAGGGATCCCCTTTTTAGTCCTTGTTTTATATGGACCATAATATATTTTACAACTAATATTACATCAAAAAAATAATAGAGTATTTAGATCATCATATACCTAGTCCATGCATAACTTCATAGTTCTATAATCAACCATTGATAGAAGATATGGGTTTCATTGATGATTTTCCAAGGAGGACAATGTCATCATCATATAAGAGATATAGTGGGGAAAAACAACTCACTCAACCTTAATTTATTTAATAAACGAAAATTTTATATTTATTTTTGATTCATCTAGTCATTAAATATTAAAAAATGGAAAATGAATCTCAGAGAGTGTGTCTCCTTTTCTTACAAACTTGGTATATTGATAGAATCCATTAGGCGAAGCATTAATCAGAATTGGAAGCCTTATTGAAATATTTTTGGTGCTCAACATTATTATAAATGAATTTTAGAAACCATAAAATTGTAGAAGAAAATAAAATAAATCTGTATTTATATTACCAAACCCCTTGAAAATATAAATTTTAAGAGAAAAAAATGCCAACATTTTTGTCATCACTATTATTTTAACACCTTTTGAGGTCATGAATATGAAATTTTGGATGATTCTCCCAAGAAAATATCCAAACTGTTTTGGAGTGGGATGATCCATATTAAATTTCCCATTAATGGTTTTAATAGTTTTACTAATGATTTTTTGGGACATTTTTTTTGAAACTATTCGAAAGTCATCAATATAAATTAAGTTATCATTATTATGTTTCAGAAAATTTAGTTCAAATTGATGACATAATGAATGAAGGAATTGATGAAGAATTTATTTATTTAACTTTTCAAAACATATTTCAAAATATAATAAATCATTTATTATGAACATGTTGGAAGAAACATATGGATCAACATTACAATATATATTAAGAGAGAAAATGGATTCATTGATATCCTCATTGGAATATTCCATGAAAAGGTAGTGATTATTGTGTTCCTCAATGTGGTGGATAAAATTTTCATTCATTTTTTCCTTTATCAGTATATAAACCATTATAAACACCATCAAATCCTTTTAAATAT
Source organism: Viscum album (assembly GCA_963277665.1). Lineage (NCBI taxonomy): Eukaryota > Viridiplantae > Streptophyta > Magnoliopsida > Santalales > Viscaceae > Viscum > Viscum album. The sequence continues at coordinate 914,658,049 of OY728148.1, forward strand.
AACATTTTATAGTTTATATTCATCCATTAATGTTGATGGAAATATTCCAAATTCATACCATCTTCACATGGTTGATGATATAAAATCATTTTGGTTTTCTATCTCCACCACTCAGCTATTTTACATTTAAATGATTCATATAAATCCTTTCCGTAATTGTTAATAGTTTGTCCATCAAAGATTGAGTTTTTATTTTCCCTCTTGTGGGGTTATTAAGATTCATATTACTGATTTTTTATGGGAAATATTCCCATCAGTAATATTTATTCTAGTTGAATCCTAGAAAAATAATTATTGCTCAATTCCATTAAATATAACATATTATACTTTAATTTATCAACAATCATATGGGGTGGGATGTAAATCAGTTTCATATTCCATGCATCCAAAATATGTCCTCTATATCCAAGAGAAATAACCCATCAAATTTTTAAATTAAAAGGAAAATATTTTTTTTATATGAGTAGAGAGTTGAAATATTATAGGATTATTATCCATGTTATAATTGGCGAGGTAATAGCCTTATTCCCCATTGGGACCACTCGTATAATCCATTATAAATACATTTTCTATCATACTTGTTTTCCTTCGGTGCAATTTATATCTGTTCTATGTGAAATTGGATTTAGAAATTTCAATTTCAACAGGGGTAAACAACCCCCCCCCCCCCCCACATTCACTCCACAACCTCATATCATGTCCCTCTTATTTAATATAATTCTTCCTTTAGAAATAAATATTCTAATTGGGGCAAGCAATATGGTGATGTTTTGTCGGTTTTGATGATGGTTTTTTCTGCTGCACCCTTGTCCTATACCACCATGCTCTGACATTAGGTTCATCTGCACCTCTCCAAGGTAGATCTGGATAGGGGGTATTAAAGGAGTTTCAGGTTTGTGTTATTGAGTGATCCAGATCTCTTCTTCTTCGACAATCCAGGACTCAATCCGAGATGCACTGGTCCTAATTTGATGAAGCTTTTTGAAGAAGATAGCTCGAGGTTAGAGGTTTAGGTTTTTCTATTGGTGTTTGTGGCATCTACTTTGGATTGATTTTGGTTTTTCAGATCTCAGACTTCAGTGAAGTTTATTTTTCTTCTCAGTGGTTGATCTCTTTGATTCATGTCTTCTGTTTTATGATTTTCGTTTAGTTCAGTTCCTGTTTGGTGATGGTTGGTGACACATTTCTGGTTTGATCAAGATCATGATTGTGTCCAAATTTGTTCTTCTGGTTTGGTTCAGTTTGTGTTTGATGATGGTTGGTGACGCATGGGTAAATCAATTTTCATCTTGTTTTGGGTGATTTACATTGATGATGAATATTCATACACTTCATCATTGTTTTTTGGTATGGTTTTTTATTTGATTCATTGGGGGAAGATGATGACTTCGTGTGGTGAGATGTTTTTACAGTGGGTTTGATGATTTATGATGATCTTTGGCAACCAATGGTGGTTCGATGGAGACATTCATGTAGTAAAGGATGACGATGGGGAATATGATGGATGGTGACAAGGTGATGTGGGTGATGTGGGTGATCATTAATCATGATTCTAAAATGTGGAATTATTTTTGAATTTTGAATTATGAACTTGGCTGCAGTTATTTTGTTCTCTCTTGGTACAAAGGTTACCACAAATCCATAAAAGCAGGTTATAAAAAATTAGATAAAAATTATAATTTTAGTCAATATTTTTGATCTCTTAAATGAAAGAGGAGATCTCCAAAAATTCTATTTTGTTTATATTGGATACATTTTTTTCATCAGCCCTTAAAACATTGATGAATTTCTTCATACCCTCCAATTTATAATCAATATATTCAATTTTTTCCTAGTGATATTTTCATAGTTCCCATATCCTGATCTATGAAAAAGATTTATATACAATGAATATAGAAACAAGAATTCATGAAATGTTGATTGAAGCTGATATACTCTTAACTGTATTGATGATTGAATTAATGATAATGATTTCACAATTAATGATCCATAGGTGGCCTAGGTTGAATTCATGATGATTCTGATGAATATAGTTTTACTAAATATATCCTAATTGGAAATCCACATAACTTAAAAGAATCAATGTTGGTTTAGAAAATAAAATTATCATCAGATTGTAGGCCATAATAATTTTTCTAATTAGACTATCCATGATGTAGTTATCTAGACCTGGTATTTCTAATAAAGGACCCTTGTAATTTGACTGCCCTGCCACTGATCAGAGGCTCTACATTCTATGTCACATTTCTATGTCCTTTCCCTCTTTTTCTTCAACATATATCTTATCGATATCTTATATTTCAATCCACTAGAAATTACTTTTTTTCATATTGTTATGATTGTATATGGTCATCATTTCTTATAAGTAATCATCATCCATATTATTATGCACATAAGCCTGATCATCATCATCATTAGACAATAAATACCACTCATGGGAGTAGAAATTTTGATGGACCACGTAGACTTAAGAGATTTATACATTTATGGATTTATCCTACAATCCATAGAAGAGAGAACCTATATGAAATAATCATCAAAATCAGTGTTATCAACATGATTTTCATTATGATATAGTGTTTATTCTGTCTTTATAGCATCAAATGAAGTACTAATTAGTAATCATATTGATAACAAATCCTTAAATGTAATTATTGAACTAGATTCCCCATGATATTCATGATTTCCTTTCCCTATATTCGCCATTTTAGTCTCCTCGAAATGTGTTCCTGGAGTAACATTTCCATGTGATCTAGGAGGCTATGTGAACTTGGTGAAGTCTCATTATTAATTACTACCATAAAACTCCAAATTTAATTATGATGCAAGTAGGTGGTCTCTATAGTATTTCCCTGATTATCACTAAAAAGATCCTTATTGATAATCATAGTCTCATCTTTTTTAATGAGGCCTTGGATAAAAACCATGACAATGTTTTCAAATGGTGATATGATCTATTTGTGGGAGCTACAATCCTATGATTCCACCTATGAATTCTTGTCAATGAAGACATTAGAATATTTCTATATAATGGAAGGAAGTAAATAAGTGGCCGCAATATATCCTGATATGACATAGTTACTTTCCCAACATGGACCTGACTAACGGTCATAGCTTCATTAGATAGGGTCTACTCATGTTGTTCATAGTTTCCTTCCATTTATGAGTTCTCAAATGATTCATATTCTATAATATCAAAATAATATTTTCCAAGATTCATTATTCAATTTAGATTAATATAAATAAAATTATTCGATCACATCAACATTTTTCAATTTGAGTCATTGTGACCTATAATTTTTAAAAATATTCATTCCTTATCACTATTACATTTAGAGTAAAGTTTCTTAAATAAATTGTAACACATAAAACACATAGGTATTCTCTTTGTTTTGTCAAAATTTAAACACAATCATCCCCTATTGGTTACTGGACCACTTCTACAAAGAGTGTTGAACCAGTCAAATTTTCCCATGACTAGATCATAATGTCGAAATTTTAGGTTATATGTTTTCCTATCCATTCTATTGGGATTTCCAATTGTATATTATATTCCCCATAGAATCCATAAAAGAAACTTTTTCCGATTTAATATAAAAATGTTAATCGAAATATCTTTGTGCGTGTTTTTTATAATGTCAGGTTCGATGTTCATGTCACAATCATAGATTTTGAAAAATTTAGTCACCAAGGAAACCAAAACAATTATCAATTATTTTCTCTTCATGTCCATAGTGGGGAGAACTACATTATTGTAGCCCCTTCCTATTTCAATCATCCTCAAATCATCGAATTCACAATTATTTTTTATTCACCTCTTTTACTCACAAAAACATTCCCAACATTTCCCAATTCAAAAGAAGAACTTGTGAAATAATGGGTTAAAAGTTAAAATTAACACATTATTCTGGAACCTATAGGTTAGATAAAACATTTTATATTATGAACATCATTTTGATCATAATGAGAGGAATTAAAACAAATATTGAGAAATAGATTTTGGAAATAGATCTCAACACATCTGTTAAATTTTTCCTCAATGTTGCATCATCAACAATATATCCTCCTCCACACATGGATTTTTTTATGTAAGGAGAAAGAGTTCATTATTTAAAACATGATAATCAAGAGTTGTAAATTGTGATCCTTCCACAGATATCATCATGGGATTAAATAAATATTCTTAATAAAAAAATATCTAAACATATATTCTTGATTCAATCAAACATTTTTGAATCTCATTACCATGTGATGTTACATCGTAGCCCACATATATTTTGAAGACAATCCCATTAGGTAAATAATATCAACAAAAAAAAAATTTATACAACAATAGATTTTGGGTAATCACATTATAATAATTTTATGAGAAATATAGATCTATATTTTCATTTATCATTGAAGTATATTTTGATTCATAAAAACATCATACATTTCATTATTAATATATCATTAGAAAGAGTATATTATAAAGAATTCATAAAAATTTATCGAATAAATTAGATATTATACTTATAATAGTTCATCAATACATTATGGTTAATGTGCTTAGAACATAACAACAAATTATTCAATATTTCATTGTTTCCAGAGATGTATCCAAGGATATAAAATTATAACTCTTAAAATTATAAACCATGTAAAAAAACCTTTACCAAGATACTTGTGAGCACAGTTTAAAAACAATTTTCAAATCCACATTGTAAATAATTAAAAGTTTCATAGAAATGTATACATTATTATTTATGAATCAATGTTCCGAAAAATATTATATTTTCCTAATTTATTTTTAAATAATATCATATTACATCATTCAGAATACATAAAATAATTAAATAATAAATGTTAATTTATAGATTTCTAAAAATTTAATAATTTTAATTAGTTCCCTAATAACTAACACTCCAAGGAATGTTGTCCATATTCATAAAATTATTTTCATTAAATCAAAACTACTCTACCATAGTCATTATAAAATTAATATTAATAAACATTAATTCCAAAAAATGATAAAGAAAATATATCATTTGACACAAAAAAAACAAAATAATTAGGTTAGAAAAATCTAATTTTTCATTCCATAAATTTTTCCTCTCATGTTAATTAACAAAAATTACTAAACTCATCCACAATCAAATAAATGACAAAAATGATTTAATGTTCCATTTTTGAATTTTCATAGTTTTATAGATTTATAATCATGAATTTATAAACAATGCCAGATAAAGGATTATCAATCATCAAATGAACTATCATAAATAGATCTTCAAAAATAAAAAAAATATTGATCTAATCATCGAGACTGTGATATAATATCTTTTGGTTAGTACTAACTCAGATACACAGTTTTAATACATATCATTATATAAGACCTCATGATAAGTGAACAACGACTCTCTTAATATTATCAGTTACATATCAAACATAAACCTAATGAGATGAATCTATTTTGGTTATATAACCACATCATGAAAAAAAAAAATATCATAAAAATGGTCACATGAAATATTGACCCCACAAGTGAAATTAAATTACAAAACCGAGACAAATTATTCAAATATAAGGTTTAAATAAATAATTATTGACATTCAATATTCTCCTAACATTCACATGGTCACATATCACCTGGAATAAGTGAATTTTTTTTTATAAATAAGTAATACATACAGTAACCCCATCCATTGAACAAAATATCCTCCAAACTATGGTTGATAGAATAGTAAAGGATGCACAAGATAATAGAAACCCCCCCCCCCAGACCAAAAAAAGGCATAGGGAGAGAGTGTTTGAATGATATTAACAAGTTTGGAGAGACACTTTCCCTAGACCACAGAATTTACTCAATTTCATTCATGAGGAATTAATTATTATTACCATCTAAAAATAAATATTGGTATGGATAGGAAACTAAAATGTTCAAGTGATACAAATGATCACAGATCATGGATTCATTTGGTGGGTTTCAATAAAATGAATGACGATGTTTCCTTATAATCATTATAAATTGATATGAATCGATGAATGATGATATTTCTAGACAATCAGTTTAGGGGGTAACAATAAATGGATTTTAGCAACAAATAATTCATAATCCTCACCACCAAAGAATAGAGAGACATAGATATCCCATAACTGAAGGTTAAAATCACTTATTGAGAATCAACCTTATTTATTTTAAATAATGAGATATTCGATAAAAGATATCTTATTACATCCCAAAAAATATATCCAACACCTCAAAAAAATGATGAACATTAACCCCCACTACCATGTCTATCCATAATGTATTGTCCAAACAAATGGAGTCTTGTTATCCCTCGGAGCAGTATTCAAACTGATTCCTATCACTACCTAATCTAACATAAACTTATATCCACAATATGAAAAATATTCTTCGACCCTTAAAATAGTAATTTTATAGAAATATAGAAGTTCCATAAATAGAGAATTATTGTTTTCCTTCACCACCATAAGATGAATTTCTGTCATATTTTAGTGTACATAATGCAACGAACTTTATGAGGATGTCATCCTTGGGACAAAATTATAAAATAAAAAATATTTTTGACTCTTAAAAAGGATGACAAACTGCCTATTGTTAATTAGATAATTTATTTATAGCCATTTACCATTGTACTACTACTTTATAATATAGGTCCATACAATAATGATTCATGGTAATATCATTATTCTCTACACCACATCCAACATCAGTTCACTTATCATGTAATGTAAACTCGAAGGGCCCTTTTTTGGATTACCAGGCTATCCAAAATACATTATATTATCTAGTCTCTATTTTTAAAAAAAAATACTTTTCCAAAATGATACATATTCTCCACAATATTATGCATCCAAAGGATAAAATAACAACCAATTATTTCCGATATCTTAACAATTAACATTAATATTACTTTAACCATGACCCACTACCCTACTATCCCCCTCCAAGATTGACTACATGAGATGATATATAATTACAACAAAAAACATCCTCCAATATATCAATAGTTTATTACAAGAACTAAGGGTGTAACACAAACATAGATGGGATAAAAATCCCTATTATATATATAATTTATGATTTTAATGGGAATATTTGAAAAACAACTCATGATCATAAAAAATATTTTAAATTTCAATACAATATATAAATGTAATGAAATAAAACACAAACAAGATAAAATCACTAAAAATATCATTAAAAGTGAGAAAAAATATACAAAAACTCATAAAAAACAACTAAAACAAGAAAATACCTATGTGATCACAAAAAATCTACTAGTGACGATAAAATTATTTTTTATGTACATAGGGTAAACATATCATTTTTAAATAATAGGATCCTCATTGATTTTTTTTAAAACTGTGAATAACACATAATAATTTCAATATTGTAATTGAATGAAACTAAATCATTAGCAAAACAATATCAATATAAGTTATCCATCCTCATTATGTCCATATCTCACAAGTTATCACATACCATATATCCTATAAGATAATAAAAATATATGGTATCCATATTCCACTTCCATAATAGTTTTCTTTTATACCCTTACATCACATGACCTAATCCGTTTTCCCTCAAAATTGAGCTTGCAAAAATATTCCCAAATAAAATGTAGCTCAATGAAACCAATGATAATATATAATAATCCCCATGAAATATATCATAAAATTAACACAACCAATTATACATATAGTAACGTGGTTGTTTTTTGGGAGCCACGACTACCAATAGATAATCTTTTACACCTCAATCCTTCATGTCAAATAAAAAACATACATATAATAATGATTATGATAGTGTATTGAGAACAATATATTATGATATAATCACAATGCATTACAATCTTCTACAAACATATATCATGATTGGGAAACATAATGAATACTAGTACATTATACTACCAGGATAAGAGAGTGGGGTTAGAGGGTGTTTTAAACCATCAATTACTCTTCTACTAGGCTGTTGGATAAAATACCATCATAGAGACCACGTGGTGTCTGTCACCCCACAACCATGGGTGGGGTTGTAGAATATATATATATATATATAATAAAAAATCACCTCTCTAAACAATGGGGAACTACCTAGTGTTATACTCATATAATCCTATAGTCACATATGAATCTTAGTTTCCATGGCTAAAGACATGGTATAAAAGAAATTAAGAAAGGCCCTCTGCATTATTAAATTAATTATAAACTAATCCATATTCTATGAATTTTTTTTAAATATTATTAGAATGGTTCTAAGGGAACTATTAATTACTTACTTGTATTGTCAAGTAATTAATTATCATAATATAATCACCATAAAAAACAATTAGTTTGTTAATTGATATATCATTTAATAGAAATCTATGTACTCTATAAATCAACTTGTTCTACCCCATAAACGATGCATTCACAACCTAATGTATCTAACTTATTCAAATAGTTTGAAAATGATTATATAAAAATATCTGGTGATTGAATAGAAAATCAATAATATTTATCATCATGAAGGAATCAAATTTTTTAGAACAAAATTAATGGTAAATCTCATCATTAACTCATTTTATTGGTCAAATTTCCATCATAACAACTACTTCTTATAATAACACGTATTCAATCCATTTCCAACATCTTTATAAATAAAAACCCTCACTTTTAAAGATAATAATTTCACAATTTTTTTGGAAGATTTCAACATTATACAAATAATACCCTAAATAACTTAATAGGTATAGTTCCTTTTGAAACATGGAATCAAATACACTGGTCCATAAATGAGATAAAAAATCACCCACTAAATTCTTTTTTAATATTCCATTTACTAGACACCTCAATCATAATAAATATAACCACAATCTAGGGGAAATGAAAAATAAAAATGGTTTATGTTTGATATGCATTAAGGGTAAACAATGGATACATTAAACAATAAAAATTATCATAAGGGTAGGAGAACATTATCATGAAAATTCAATATCATACCCATGTATATGAAAGATCATAACCTGAATCTTTTCATAATAATTTTCCATTCATAATACATAAATCATTATGAAAAAAGATAATAATCCATGAAGGATAACATAAGAATAAAATATGGAACTATAGAATTCACATATTCCTATAAAATGATTTCTATAGTATCCATGTCATAGGGGACAAGACTCTATTGGATGTATGGTTTCACTCCATATACAATAATTTCAGTCATGGATAACTCCCATGGCCATCTTAGTAGCATGAGTTTACCCCTTATAACATCTTGGTAGTCAGGGATCACTCCCATGGACATATTTTTAGTCATGGATCCTCCAAAATACCCTCTCAGTCTATCTCATTAGATTTAAATATTTAGCCAATGAATTTGAGGGAGAAATAGGTCCCACATATCTCATAGTGAAATTATTTATACATGTTCCACAAGATAATAAATAGTAATATATAAACCGATGAAATGAAATTGGAATTTTAATCATGTAATCACATCATAACCTATAGAAGGATACATGTTTCACAATAATTTCATCATAAACATTACCCTTTAAAATAAGTTGGTTTTTAAAGAATATAGCCTATAAATGATAAATGATTTTCATAAACATCATACCATAAATACATAGGTCATTAAGAGAAAGAATATGAATGGGAAAATTGAATAATTTTTCCATAAAGTCATGAATATAACCAATGGATATAATCATAATAGAGAAATAAATTTTTGATTTCTTTATAAACATTTATTTAGGAAAATGTACTTTATTTTTTGAATTATTATTTAAATAACATTAAACCCTTTGAAAAAATATTCATTTAAAATATATTATAAAACTTATAAATGATTATATTAAAATAATAAATCATACTTAAAATCATTTTGCCTTGAAAATAATCTTCATTCATCTTTTGAAAACATTTTCTAAAATAATATTTTTTACAGAATAAAATTATGAAAGAAGATATAGTTATGGCCAAGATTTACATGAAAACATTATATTAATTACCAAAGTGTGGAAAAGGAGGTACTAAAAGATGATTAGATTTTTAAAAATCATAATCTAGGGAAAATAATTATTATTCTTCAGTGATGGATCGTAATATTTTATAAAAGTAATCATAAATGATAACAATATTGAATAGCAATGAGATTGTATCAATAAAATATTATAAATAGTAAAATGGGATCATAATATCCATGTATGAAAATTAATGTACATGAATATTAATATATATTTAAAATAATTATATTCATGATATTACATGTAAAATGGAATTATATACACCTTGGTAATAAGTTTAGGTTCATAACAAAAAATGAGTCTCAATAAAGGAAAATTTAGACAAAACATTTTTACTAATTTGGTAACTTTTGAGTCATAATCCCAACGAATTAATGTTCATAAAATGGATATGTTCATAAGATAAATTTAGTTAATATATAAATAGATTAAAATCATGTTATATACAAACACCACACAAAAGGAAGGATAGGTAATCATAGCATGTATCACAAGAGAAAAAAAAAGTGAGGTCAAATCCCTTTACCTTTTGTCTTGACTCTCTTCATAGTAAGACAAGATTCTTGTATAATAAATATATTTTAATTATTAATACATAATATAATCATAGTATTATTTATAATAGAATATATTAGTTTGATTATGACTATATATTACTTTCCTATTAAGAATCTTATGTTATTGTTTCACATTGGGTTATATTTGATTTGTTTTTTGAAAGTGACTTAATTTGTTATATTGTTTGAAATTATATGTATATCATGACTATAGAATTTAAATCATGATATAAATATCCAAAATATCCTATAAATGTATATCATCATAATATATATCATAAATAATTATGAAATGTAATATTTCGTCCATGTGGACTGTAGGTCGTACATATGCATAAATGATGTTTCTGTTTTAATTTTCATATTGAAAGAATGAATGAAAATGAAATAAAATTTTTATGTATATAATATCATTATAGTATAACTCTAATGACACATATATCATATAATTTACCTATAACCATCATTATTTCATTCCATGTTGTGTGTTAAGGAATAAAATCGCTTTGAGGGGCGGTTGTCCACACATCGTCATATGAAATTATTGCAATTTCGCCTAAAGGAAAGTAAAAAATGATTCCTCTTGTAAATGGAATAATTAATGATAAATTAGCAACAAAATATAATATAGGGAAAATATAAATGGATTGTTCATCATAATTTCTACTATGAGAGGCAATAAAGGGGAAATAAACAATCATCTTTTACTAAGGTGGTAGTTTGGCTGTACACGTAAATATTATGATTGATATACATTATATGGATGTCTATGTAATTTTATGTGGAAAAATTAGAATAAAAATATATTTATATTTAATATAATGGGTTTTTTTCATACCAAATATGTAATAATGGCTGTCAGGGTGTGGTGACGGAAAATAAATGAAAGGAGCTTGAGGGAAAACATTACCTTTTAGTCGGATAACTCCTTTTGGTTTGTGTCAAATGAATTCTTTGAGTATCCTTATGCCCAGGAAATAATTATAAAAATAAAGTAGGGAGGTTGGGATATTTTTTAAATTTAATTTTGATGATAAAAGGGGATTTAGAAGTCTATGGATGAGGTTAGAGGTGGTGGACTTTTAAAGTGAAAAGAAAGGACACACATGGAATGTTTCTAAACTAGATAGGTGTACCCACATTTTTACTTAAAAAGAGCCATAAAAATAAATTATACTAAATAATGGATGGTTAATGTCCAATTTATGTCCCTAAAATGGGTATTAGATGAAATTCTAGGTCATTTTGGTTTTATATTTATTGTTTAGTACTTCATTTGCCAAAAAAATTTCTTAACTAATGTTATTAATTTTAATCACATTCACTACATTTTTGTTAAAAGAGGACCTTATTAGAAATTATTTATTATAATAATAATAAATATGGAATCAATTATTCTAAATTATAATCACATAAGTGGAATAAATTAATTTAATATTATACCTGGAGTAGGTTCGATAAAGTGGGGTTTTAAAATAAACATTATGATAAAAAATAGCTATGTTTTTATATACACATTCAATGTGAAATTATTTATAATGATAAAATTTTTGATTAATTGGAAAAAATACTATCTAATTGAACTATTAAACTAGTTAAAAATATAAATAAAACTTGTAAATTTATTAAATTAAATAGTCGTTTTTAATTGAAATATGACATTTTGAACTATTCTTCCTTAAATGATGTTGGATAGAAAATTCCCAAAACAACACACTAATATGATTTTGACATTATAAATTTTAAAAATATGTATATATTATAAAATTAAAATTCTAAATGTTTCTAAAATTAATTTTATTATTTTTCACAGCAGGACATTAAAAGCAGTTTATTCGAGAAAACAATATTTAAAAAAAAGGACTTCTCCCAAAATCATATCATTTATTATTAATATATTTTATTTATATAATACAATTATAAATAAATTTAAAAATTATTTATTATGATTCATATAACTACATTTAATTATAGGTTATAATTATCACATTTATATGATTATAATAATAAATAGATGTTTTGTAGAAACATCATTGTTCTGAGTAACATGTGGCAACTCAGTGTTGTGTGTATCGTAATCTTTGTCAATACGGAATGTAACATGTGATAGGTTGGATCCATGTGAAATGAATTATTTACTTTGTTCAGTGTAAGATATAAATGAAAATTTAATGTATTTGAAAACAATGTCCACAAAAATTGAGGGTGTGATATTCTACCTCTTCTAAAAATTAATTTCACCCTTGAAATACATCCAATGGGTAAAAAAGGATTCATTTTATTTATTATATCCTCGAGTTTTTATGTGGATTCCTCTAACTAGTGTTTTCACCTGAAATCATTGACCATGTGTGTGGTCTTTTTTTGTAGAGATTTCTCTAATCTTTCCATAATTTCTAGAGGTTGTTCCATATAAGAAATATCTATCTCTAACAAAATGACCAATGAGTTCAATACATGTTAATGGTTAGGTATGTACTTCCTAAGGAGAGAAACATGATTTACATGAGGGACTTGTCAGAGATTTAGAGGAAGTTCCATGTGATATATTACTATATTGATATGATAAAAAATCACAAAGTGACCACTATACATGTGGATTAGTTTCCTATTCTTCCCGGAAAACATAAATTCCTTTCAGTTTGAGATTTCATGAACCACCATTACACCATCTTCAAATTATAGATCACACTGATGGTGATCAGCATTAGATTTCTGCTGACTTTTGGATGCCTAGATAAATTTCATAATGGTTCTAACCTTCACAACCATTTCTTCTACGATCTCATGTACTAATTGCTTTATTTATCTAACCTCAAACCAACATATTATACAACTAGGCTTCATCCCATAGAGGGATTCATATGGTCCCATATGAATTAATGAGTGAAATATATTATTGTAGGAAAACTCAACTAGAAGAAGGTGTTGATACCAACCACCTTTGAAATATAACAAATAATATCTCGACATATCCTCTAGAATTTTAATTTCTCCTTTAGAATAAAATTATGTATACAAATGATAAGAATTAATAAAAGTCAATTTTTTATCTAGTTCATCCTGAAGACATTTATAGAACATTAAGGTAAACTTCAGATCTTGATCTCATACAATATAATGTGCTACTCCATGAAAAAATAACACATACTAAATGTGTATCCAAAAAAATAATCTAATTTAAAATATTCTCTCATTGTAATTAATTGTGATTACATAGAAATGCATTCAACTACAACCCATTTAACATTAAACCCTTTAGATATTTTGGTTAGTCCAATGATAAAATGAATTGTGATATTCTGCCATTTCTATTTTGGCATGGGTAGTGGAATCAACACCACCATTGACTTTTTTCATTCTTCCATAACATGATGGAATACCAAGAATAGTGATAAAAACTCTGGGATGTCTCTCTTCTTTCCATATAACCAGAAGTATTCTTTCAAGTCCTTATACATCTTCATACCGCCATGATGAAAAAATAATGAAGAACTACAAGCTTACATTAACAAATAAATTAAATTTAGTATGGAAGGAATGCATACATGGTTCTTGATCATTATAAACATATCCTAATCATGGTTAATCATAGGAAGAATTTTTATATACTTTAATATCACTACAAAGTCAATATGCACCTTCATAATCTCTCCTTGGGTAGAGGGCTAAACATTAATTTGAAAAAGATATGGATTTTCACATTCCTTCAATATTTCAAGATCAATAATTTGTGAATCTAGAAAAACGGGATCTTATATGATCCTTATATTGGAAAATAAATAATGATATTTCATACTCAAACCATTGGCCACCTTGTTTGATTCCCCATGGTGGAAATGTATTGAGCAGTTGAATATTTTTTGTCAACTCTAACCATCTTTTGTGTTGCATGTTCATCTCCTTCTCTATGAATATATATTTCATACTTATATAAGTATTATATATATATATATATATATATTTAAATTTTCTACATAAATATAATACCTCTGTATCATTATTGCAAAAAATACTTATAGTAATTCCAAATCCAGAGTTGGATAATTTTTATCGTGAATATTCAACTACCATGAGGCATATTCTGTAACAATATTATTATGCCTAAGAACACATCACAATACCTTTTTGTATGCATCATTATAGATTACAACCACATCTCTACTATATTGTAATGTATGAACATATTCACTAACTATCCTATTCTTCAGTTGCATGATATTTTACTCACATTAATTTATCCCGAGGAATATGACACCCTTCCATGTTAACCTGGTCAGATAATTAGATATTCATGGGAAATTCTTCAAAAATAATCAATAATATCTCATTATGAAAATAAATATATGGATATCAGTCACTATGGTTGGTCTAGGCTAGCATTCAATAGCCCCTTTATTTGATTGATCTACTAGTAAAACATCTTTTGAGTTTCTGTGACAGAAAAATGTATCCTTTTGATGAAAAAAATTAAGACATGGTAATTTTTTCATTTATATTTTTCATCTTTAGGGAATTTAGTATAATTATCAAGTGATCTTAATTATCCTCCGTTCTCTTTGAATAGTTAATATAATTGTCTATCAGGACTACTAAATCTATATCATGGTAAACATTAAATACTGCATTCACTAAATCCATGAATACAGTAGGGAAATTAGTAACTCCAAATGGCACCGATAAAAATTCATAGTGACCATAATTTTTATGAAATTTCATCTTTGGAATATCTTGTTTCCTGACCATCAATTGATGAAATTTAGATTTAAGGTCAATCATGAAAAGTTATTGAGCTCCACATAGTTAATCAAAGTTGTCAAAAATACGTGGAAGATGATACTTGTTCTTGATTTATATCTTGTTCATCTCATGGTAATTAATGTAGAGTCACATTTATAAAGCATTATTTTTTCAAAAAATTATTCATTCACTAAATGGTGACAAACCTGGATGAATGAAACCCTTATCCTGGTTTCCTTGGAGTATTCTTCTTCTATTCCTAAAACTAAATCGTGGCCATTCCATAAGAATACTTTTTAATTGGTTAGGAATAAGGTGTTTGATCTATTGAAAACTCAACATTGTGTTTGGGTGGGAGGATATGGAAATCTTTTGGAAAGACATCCAAAAAATCATGAATAATATTCATATCATTGATGTAAATATAATTACTATCCATTTGACATAAAAACCATTTTTAGTGATAATTATGACCCCTAAACTATATATAGTATCCACCAGATGATCAGGTTTATCATCATATTGATTGATGATCATTGGAAGGTTTGAGAAATCAAATGTATCATTCATTCCATGAAAACTAATGCGGGATTTATATAGATAAATCCATTCCATGCATATGATGACATCAATTTCGACCAAAGGATGAATGAAAATATTGGTAGTAAGCACATTCCCATAAACATCAACCATATAGGAATCATAGTATTGAGATGAAATTATAATACCAATAGGGTTTTCATTGCTAATTCAACAACTAATTATTTTGGAGGAATCATAAATCCATTAGAAAATTATTTAGATATGAAATTTTGGGTGGATATAGAATAATATATGATATAATTAGTTCTAGAGTGGATGGAATGTGTACCTTTAATCACATTGTTACCTCACCCCACATTAGGAAGCATGATTGCATGAGAGGTCCCCTTCACCTTCATCTTAACAGGTTTCTAGAATCAATCATCATCACATTCCATTGGGTTTGGGTAGTGGTTTTAATAATTAAAATTCTCATTACACTTGTATAATTGAATAATTTGAGGTTGATTCAGTAAATATTTTTCTCCATTAGTGTTTTGATATAAGTTCTTCCCATTACCTCAAAAATCAATTTCCTGATGACCTTCCTTTCCATCAATGATATATTTACTAGACCCATTAAGACAATTTTCTCCATGATTCCACCCAAAATTATATAATAATTGAAATATATTTTTCTTTTCATCAAGGTTTTTATATTTTCTAATAAACTCTATCTTCCTCATATTTTCTAAACCATGGGGTTGATTTGTGACTCCAACCAACATTTCAACCATGATTTCACAATTAATATTTTCTTCATTGATACTAATGTCTCTTATGGCCAATAATCTTATGAGACATGTCATCAAGACAATATATAACATTTAAACTTTATTTTCTATTTGGATGATAATTACAGAAGTATACATCACATGTATTGTGAATGTAGTCTTATAGGTAAATCAGTTTCATCATCCTATCTATTCAACTAAATGAATTATTTCACCATATTGGTACGAAGAATTTAAGGAATGTTCTTATTGAAAAATAAGTTTATGAACATTACACATCTATGTATTCCATCTCATCTAACTACCTCGTATTCCTGATTTGAATTCACCTCTGGTCTGCTTCACCTTCTAACCAACAAATAGCTTGAGTGACATTCTCATTCCCCAAACACTAAATAACAATGAATTTAATTTCATTATTTCTGATAAACTATTTTTCAACAAGTGGATTGGAATACCCTTTGGACGAAGTCAGCTATATCCTCATGAAATGCATAATAGAATATTGATCCTTCCTTTGATCATTTGGAAGTCCTCTACGATACATAGTTTTAAGAATCTATGTGAGTATAACAATAAATTTTTTAATTCCATTGCCCACAACATTTAGATTATTAAGTGGAAAATCCATGAATTTTACATTATAATCACCATTAAGGTGGTTCTATAGAACTCCATACATTGACTAAAACCAAAATCATAGATTAAGAATGTGTTATCCCAATTTAGAACCTTATAATCATGAAAAATCACTTATATGATGTATAGCATTTGATACCATCCTTAATATATGACAATGTTGGTTTATCCTATGTTATTCACATCCAATATATATTTATATCATTAATAATGGTGTGTGAATATTTCAGTAATTCCTATAGAATAAACTTCATTATTTTCAATCCATGAGTGAAGCAAGGCCCATTGTCGTGTACCATATTACCCCAATTGAGATATATAACATATTTTCAGAGTTTTTAACCATACGTACATATATGAAAGAGCCGCATACACTTGTTTTATATAGAAATGGATGTATTCCTAGGAATCCACTCACATTATCCTTCACAAAAATTATTGGAAATTTTTTCTATACCTTCCATTATCCTTAAAGTTATCCATTGACACATACTTAGGGTTGTCACAATGGTTTTCTCATCCTAGAATCCAATGGTTAACTATTAATTTTTTGTTATACAAACTATAGAAACCCTCAATTTTCAAACATAAACATTACAAAACATTTTTTAGAATACTTAAACAAATTACAAGAAGATGCACAAATACTATAATTGTCTATGTTCCATTGAAAACATTGAAACATAAAAATTGGTACATAAATCCACCACATCATCTCGCACCAGGATCTTCTTGAGTATCACCCTTCTTAGATAACTCTAATAGAATACATTTCTTCATAAATTTGTGTAAAAGAAGCATAAAAAGTTTTGAGCATAGATGCATAGTAAGGGTAATCAAGGGAGACATGTAAGTATAATCATGAGCAATAGGGTATGATAACATGGTCATGAAAATATATGATAATAATATATAAATAAAAAACATAAAAATAATCACTGAATAAATATTGGTAGTTTATAAGACATGAATTATAATGAAAAAATAGAATAATACATGAAATAATAAGATATAAATAAACATGGAATTTTGGTAGACACATTAGCATGTAATAATATTTTTGTAGTAGCAGAGGCATCACATCCAAGACCATATTGGTAGTATGGGTTCAATCCCCATACCATATTAGTAGTTGTAGTATGTTCTCATGACCATCTTTGTTGAACGGGTTCACTTATCATAACATATTTATGGTCAGAGTTCACTCACATGACCATCATAGTAGTAAAGGTTCAATCCCAGGGCCATCATAGACTATACCATGAGATATAAATCATTACACAATGCATTGTAGGAAGACATTGGTCCCACACATATCATAGTGACATCATTCATACATATTCGACAAGATCATAAAAATTCATAACATAACCCATGAAATTAATTGGGGATTATAAAATGTAATAATATCATAACCTGTGGAATGATAAATGTTTCATAACCATTTCATCCTAAATATAATATATGATGTAATGTTGGTTTCAGAAGCCTATAACATGTTAATAAATACCCAGTTTCATAAAGGGTTAATAATTTTCAATGATCATTAAAATCATTTCTTGAAGTAAATATCATCACATTTTTGAATTTTTTTTATAAAAAATATCCTTATTGAAAACATATTCATTGAAATTATATTTTTATAATAATGAATGTCTACTTGAAAAAAATAACAAAGTTTTTAAAATTTTATTTCCTTATAAATGATATTCTAGTATAATTTGAAAAAAAACTGAAAACATTTTTTACAATATGGTTTTTTTGAACACAATAGAATTATGATCAATGAGAGAGAGTTAGTGAGGATTTAATTTAAAAAAAATTATGACATATAGAATATTGGAAAAATTTGTACTTAAACATGATTATATCTTGACTAAGTATAAGAGAAGAAAAAACATTTATATTCTAGAGATAAATATCAAAAGATTTAATCAAAGGAAGATTTAACCTAAATAATATATAAAAATGAGATTGTTTTAATAATGTCTTATAACATGGTATCATGGGATAATAATCTCCATGTAAAAAATGAAAAATAAATGATGCATAAAATTTAATTAAAATTGGATGATTCATGGTATAATATTTAAAATGGAATTATATACAACTTAAAATAGAGTTTACGAGCATAAATAAAAATGGGTCTCAACTACGGCAAATTGAGTCAAAACATTTTTACTGATTTGGTATATTGTGAAATATATAACCCATGAATGAAAGTTCATAAAATGGATATGTTAATTCCTATACATTTATGTATCATATAAATAGAATACAATAAATTTATTTACATACACACACATAATATGAATGAGGGGTGAGAATAGCATGTTTCTCAATGGAATATAATGTGTGATGAGATCCTGTTACCTTGTGTATTGAATCTCATCACACTCGTAATGGATTCCTGTATAATAAATTTATAATAAAAATACATATTTTACCGAATAATATTCTTATAAAAAATTACATATATGTTTTATTATGACCTTATATTTCTCTATTATTAATAATTCTATGTTATTGTTTCTTTTCTAGTAATAATCGCTTTATTTTTCACATGTGTCTTAATCTGTTATATCATTGGTCCTTATACTTATAACATGATTACAAAATATAAATTAGGATATAAATATCATGAATATATATTATATTTATATTGTAATATTCAATATCATAAATAAGTACAAAATCTAAAACATCCTTTATGGAGATGGTAAGTTGTATGTATGGAAGAACGTTGTTTCCATTTTCATTATCATATTGAACGAAAGAATGAAAGTGACATAAAAGTGTATATGTATATTATATAAATAATTTATCATGATAATTATATATTTTTTATATTATTTAATATCACTAATCACATTCATAATATATTCCATGTAGTGTGTGAATTAATCACTTCACTTTTTGAGGTTCTGGGTTCGAGTCCTCGCAAAGGCAACGTGCACCATTCGCCAGCGATCCTCTCGTCCCCTCGACCCCGTGGGAACTGGCCCAAGCCCTATGTTGGCCACCTTGGGCCTAGCTGGGGATGTGAGAAAGGGGGTGGGGTAAGGCTGCCTCAATAGTGCCTAAACCGATAACACGTTTGCCCGCAGGGGATGGGTGAGTTGGTTCAAGGTGGTGGCGTCCCGTCATTGAGGTTTCGGGTTCGAGTCCTCGCAAAGGCAACATGCACCATTCGCCAGTGATACTCTCGTCCCCTTGACTCTGTGGGAACTGGGCCAAGCCCAAGGTTGCCCACCTTGGGCTTAGCTGGGGACGTGTGACAGGGGGTGGGGTACGGCTGCCTCAATACCCCCTAAACTGATAACACGTTTATTCTTATCCACGATTCAGATCTGGTTTGGCGGTACCTAGTGGATCTAGGCGTCACAACATATTCTTCTCGGTTTGTTTCAGATTTCCGCAGTTTTCGTCCCCGGTGGTCCGGCACCAAAGCTGGAGGTCTCGGCGATTCGGCTCCAACGCCTTTTCTTCCTCAGCATCATGACTCCAAATTCGGAGGTCTCAGCGTTTCGGATCCAAAGTCGGGGTTCATGGTGATCGGCTTCACAGATCTCTAGAGTCTCTTCGTTCGTGGCGATTCGGTTCTGGATCTACGTGCGATCTTAGTTTTTCTCACTTTATGGCTTATCCGCACTACCTTGGTTTCAACCAGATCGATGAGAGGCGATCCATTGAAAGGGATGATATCTGAGCACCAGTCCGGCTGTTTGGGGCTGTGCAGGAGCAGGATTGTGCGGCTCAGCCACTGACCAAAGCTGCTCAGTCACTGACTTGTGCTAATCAAGGTCCATCTCGACTGTATGTGGTTGTGTAGGAGCAGGCAAAGGCGGCTAGTCATGTTGCTTTCTGACCTCGAGATATGGCTGAGGCTAGGGTTTTGGATGGAGATTCTTTGGGAGCATCGCGCGGGCAGAGATCCTTCGTGGATTTCATTAAGGCATCGTCACCTGTGTCTAAGAAAGAGGACCATAGGAGGATTCTTCGAAAGGGATCTCTTGCCTATGTGGAGGCCAACCATGGTGTCATTGCAGAATGACTGGCACTAGGGGAGAACTCTTTGATTTCTCGTGTTTCTCTTCCTAAAGTTGTTTTTCCATGGAAATGCAAAGATTTATTCCTAAGGATTTCGACATTGTGGGGTTTTGACAACTGGAAATGTTTCTCTCTTGGTCAGGGATTCTTTCACTGTTTATTTCCATCGGATGATTTGAAGATGAAATCTTGGAGCTTTGGATCCATGTTTCTAAAGCCGGGATGGATTCATCTGCATGAATGGTCATTGGATTTTAATGTACTAAGTTCTAAAAATGTCTTCACCTAGGTATGGGTTCATCCTTATGGGATGAACTGGGTCCTTTGGAATCCAGAAATATTGCATGATATTGGAACGACAATCGGAACACCCATCCATCTTGATAAGGAGACGACAGATGTCAGGTATGGGAACTTTTCCAGAATGCTGGTGGAAGTCGACCTCAGGTCCACTCTCATTGACACGGTAATGCATTCTATTCCCTCTGATCAAATTATGATTGATGTTGAATATGAAAACAAACCCCTCTTTGGCACGAAATGCATGGATGTGGGGAACTCTTTGGAGTCATGTTGTAAAAACATTACTTGTAATGAGTGTGGACTGCGAAGGCACCCCACTAATCATTGTCGCCGTAAAGTGAATCTAAAGGATCTACCTTCACCAAATCCTAAAACCGGGGACAATGACCCTCTTTTGGAATCTGACACTCGTGAGCTGTTGTTTTCTAGGAATGGTAAAGAAGTGATAATTGATGCTTCTCTGCCTCGATCTTCTGATCATATTGGAGCTTAGGAGCCTCCTTCTGAAAAGGCTCTGAGTACAGCCCCGACGATGATGGTTATTGATCCTCTACAATAGAATGTACAACCCTCCTCCTCTGTGTTTGAGAAAGGAAGGGAGGAGGAATCCACTCCTGGAGTTGGGGACCTAACCCTCTGCAAAGGGGGTGACTCTCTTGTTGAGATCAAGGGAAGAGATATGGATGCAAATAAGATATCATATAGTGATATTGTCTGAGGAGAAAAGAAAATAGGCTCTGACAGTGAGGGTGTCAGATCTGCCCATGTTTCAAGGAAACCAAGGAAGGACGACTCTACAGTTCTGAGGACTTTGACCACTAGGGAATCTTCCAAGAAGGAGATCGAGAAGCTATCGAAGGAGAAAATGGACAAATGGATGTTTTATAAGAAGTTTCTTAAAGAATACGAGACTCAATCAGAATGGGAATCACCTGATGCTGATGACACGATCGGGTATGGGGGTGGTGACTATGAATATTTTTACATGTAATCTCTCTCTCTTCCTTTCTCCTATCACTGCACTTTAATTTTATTAAAAAAATTTGTGGTCCAAGCTTTCTTGGATCGGACCTTCTGGCTATAAATGTATTTTCTTTCATAATTTCCAGCATGGGAGGCGACAAAGGCGAAATGAATAGTCATCATTTAGTGAGGTGACAGTTCGTAGTACACTTAAACAGAACGTTTTGTATCCATTACATGGATGTGTTTATAAATGTACTTCGAAAAAATATAATAAAAACCCTATTATATTTTTGATACTGGTGTTTTCATATAAAAATGTTAAAAATATAGTAGAGGGGTGGAGGAGGAAAATAATGGAAATTATATTGGGATAACACATTACCTCTTAATCATAAAAATCATTTTGGATTGTGCGAAATGACAAAATTGATTTACCAAATTCCCAAGAAAAGGATTATTTGAGGAATGGATGGATTTTGGGTGATTATATGATTATATTTTTGGTGATCAATGGGTCTTCAGAGGTGTGAGGATGTGGGAAGTGGTGGTGGCCTTTTATATGGAAGGGAAAGGATACACTTGGCAATTTTTTAAAACAAGTTCGGTATACTGAAATGTTACGCTAACAAAAGTCACAATAAACCAACAAACTAAATAATGGAAGTTTAAGGGTCGAATAATTACTATCAACTGGTTGTTGAAATATTTTCTTGGTCATTTTATGATCTTATATTTAGAGTTTTGTTTTACTTCATTAGAATAATTATTCTTTTAACTGATGTAATTATTTTATGTCACATTCACTTTTATTTTTGGTCAATATTATTTAACTCATTAAAAAATATAAATTAATCTTATTCCAAATATGGAATCAATATTTCAATAGTCTAATAACAATATTGGCATAAAATAATTTAAAATTAACCCTGTATTTGGTTCAACAATGCAGGTTTTTAAAGTAAAATCTTTTTCATTAATTTGATGTGTTATTATATACAATTTAAAGGAGGAATTGGTTCCTATAAAAAATATTAATAATTGATAAGAATATTATATAATAAAAATATTCAAATAATTAAAAAGAATTTTTATTAAAAAGAATTTTTATTTTAAATCCTTTATTTTTTATTATTCTTCCAAAATAATGATTCTTAGAAAAATATCAAAAATTTATCCTTACAGAATTTAGACATTATATATTGAAGAATGAAATATATTTTATCAAATTCAATTTGTCTATGAGTCTAAAATTATTTTTTTTTTCACACTAAAGGAAATTAAAGGTGGTTCATTCAATAAAATAGCAGTCTTAAACCTATGAGGACTATAAGTAAAATTATATCTTTTATTATCAATTTGAATTATTTATATAGAAATGTTATAAACTATATTTGAAAATTATTTATATCTATTCATATAACCAATATTAATGGCTAGGTAATAATTATATAATTTAAATAAATATAACAATAAAATGATTTTTATAGAAACATCATTGTTGATTAAAATGTACACAAATTAAGTGTTCCATGTATCATATGCCATGTTTGTGTCACATTTAATTTAAAAAGTGTTAGTTCCATATTAAAAGAATATATTAATTAGTTCAATGTAATATATAAATGAATATTTAATTTATTAAATGAAAAAGGTCCGTAAAAACTAGGGGGTTTCTTCATAATCATCATAGTGTCACCAGGAGCCAGAATCATAGCCTCAACCATACCCTCACATAATCATCAAATGAACTAGAACCATGTTCTATGATCACATCCTTGAGTATCACTAACCATATTCCAACCATTGAGGGATATCATTAAAACACATAAATACCATAAATCCATAGAGTACGAATATATATTAACTGTATAATTACACCATTACATTCATTGATAACTATGGAAAAAAGACAATACATTCAATACATTGTCAATAAATACCATATTTTTTCATTCCCAATGACATTCAAATAAAATATTAATTTTTGAAAACAATCTTTATCTTTTTGATTAATCTATTAATTAATATTGGTACATTAATGCATTAAATTTATCTAAGGAAAATTTTATTTCCCTCAACCAGTTCTCCACCATAGGTTTTTGTTTTATTTATAAAAAATATTTTTAATTATTATTTAAACATTCCAACTTTATTTTAATCAATGAATAACAAACATATTTTTTAAAAAAAATCCAAGAATATCGGCCATGATTAAAAACCATATTAGTATACAGTTAAATATATTTTAAATAACATTGGAAATAAATTTTAACCCAAATATTTTTATCTCACATCCCAAATTTCCAACATGAATATTAATACTTCCATATGAAATAATCTCTATTTCAATATTCTGATCAAAATAAATATCAGATAATTCTAATTAACATTATTTAAATATTTGAAACACTATAGCTTTTTTTAGATTTTATTTCATTAAAACCTAATACGATAAAAGAATAAAATTTTGAAACCCTTACTTATCATGAAAATTATTATGACATCATTCGAGGAAACATTATTACAATACCAATACACATGACTAAAGACAATATATAACCTATAAAATATGATAATATATAGACATGGAATAATGATTACGAGTTTATAAGACATGAATAATTAGAGAATCAATGGAAAGTATCCATTAGAGGATAATGTTGGAATTATAAATTGATTTTTGGAATACACATAATAATATAAATTAATTTCCTTAATAGTCTTGGATAACTTCCAAAGCTATCATTATGGAATGAGTTCACTCGCCACACCATCAGAATTTTCAACATTCACTCCCAAGAGAATTATAAAAAGAAGCATCCATTTCAAGACTAGGTTCACTACCCATTCCAGTCATGTCTATCTCATAGGATATAAAGCTTTGCCAAATAAAATTTTTGGAGATATACATTCAACGTATTACATAATAAAAATAAAAAATATTGGTGCAATTTGATAATAAAATTTTATTATATCATAACCCATGAAATGAAATTTGATTTTTTAAACATTCATAATAAAATAATATTTTTAATTGGTAGAGGTTTCATAATCATTTCATCATTTCATCAGTATATTACACATGGAGACTGAAATGGGTATAAAAATATTTTAATAATGGTATAACATGTAGAAGATTAATAGATTTCATAAATATCATGACATTATAAACCATTCATTAAATGAATAATAATTTCATCCCTTGTTTTTATCTATAGAAAATTATACATTACACCGTGGAAGATGATCTTATACACATTATTATTTTTAATGATAAAAGACATAGAATTTTTGTTGTAGACAATACCATTTCTTGAAAATCACTTTTTTAAACAAAAAATTCACAAATTATTTTTGAAATAATTTTATTTGGGGATAAAAATAATTATTCCTATCAATTTATTAATAAAAAATTTTCAATACTAGATAAAACATTAATTAAAAAATTATTTTATTAATTTTGAAATATGTTTTCAATCAATATTAAAAATCATTTTTTAAGAAATTTTTTTGACCAAATAGATAAATTAAGATTAGTTTTCACTAAATAAATACTGTCACGTCTTGATTACATAAAACAAGAAAAATTAAATAGTAAAAATATATCTTCCATACATTAATAGAGTAAAATTAAATTCTTTTGATTCTTGAGAAATGGATCAAAATATTTCATCATTGAAAATGTATTTTCAAACAACATGGATAAATAATGAGTTTGTATCATAAAATAATTGCAACATTGGTAACAAAGAATTTCACGAACCATGATAGAATAAAATTAAATGATACATAAAATAAAATTAGAATAAAAAAATTCAATTTTTTATGTCACTGAGTTTGTATATACACCACATAAATGAATATAAAGACATAACATAACATAAGTCTGAAGGAAATTAAATTTATAAGAAAATACATTACCTTAAGTCTTAACTTATTTTATACTTAGTCAAACATGATATATAATAAATATTAGTTTAATAAAAATCTATTAATTAACTATAATATATATATATATAATAATTTAAAGGAAATTCTTATCACCATATATTAGATATTTGTCAACAAATCCATGTTAATGTCAATTTCGAGTAAATTTCTTTTTCTCTATATATTTTTTAATTTGTTAATTTAGGTCCCCTTGTCATGATATTTGTTCCACATTGTCCTAAATTATTTTCCAGATTCATTTATTGTTATTATTCTATATAAAATTAATAATTTTACTCCATAAAACATAGATACATAAAACTAAATACATCCTTCATGGAGACAACATGTCATTCGAACACATGAACACAATTTACATTATCTTGATGGATTGAATAAACTAATGAAAAATAATATATTAACATTATAAAATAAAATTAATTCAAATATATAACATATTTTCTTCCGAAATATGTTTATTACCTTCTATGTAATGGGTTAACATATAAAATCTTTTAACAATGCTGTAGTCCACCGTACACAAGAGTGAAAGTATCATAATCTCACAGAATGTAATGTATGAAGGTATCCAAGAAATAATAATTACAGAAGTATAATAATATCAAAAATATCATGTGTAAAAATTTAATAAATCATATTATCCAACTGTGATAGAAGGGAATGAAAAAGATAAATGTCATCAGTTCGCATGGCCACAGTAGTCCATAAACCCCAATGATGTTTTTGTAACTCATTTGATGGATATGGAGTTTGATTTAAATCATGAATATAATATAAATACATATTATTAAATTTATTATAATGAGTTTATTATATAAGAATATTTGAATAATAATTTAATGAGGTTGATCATGAAATAGTATGGAAACACTCAATGAAGAACATTACCACTTCCACATGTGGCATACATAGGTTTTCATAAGAATCATTACAAGGATAGATTTATGAAAAGAATTCGGTTTCAAAGATGATAGTATTTAATTTTTTAATTTGATATGGGTTAGTATTTTTAAATCCAATAGTGTTTGAAGGTGTTAAGTGGTGATGATAGTGGGTGTCCATTTATAAGTGATGATAGTGGAACCCTTGTAATAGTTTGAAGTAAGAGATGTGCCCAAATTATTCTCTTGAAAAAGGAATAAAAATGGAATAATTTAGTTTATTAGACATTATTGGAATAAAATATTTCCAAAAAATTGATTTAAAAAAATTTAATGTAATTTTATCCCCTTACAGTTATTTTTAACCACATGGTAAGAGAATTGTTTCTTCTAACATAGTAATTATTTTTTTACTATTTTTAATATTCATTTAATAAAAAAATTATTAAAATATTATAAAAAATAAATTAAACTAATTATAAATATTTCATCATAATTTTCAAATTCAATTCACATAATTGGAAAATTTTAAATTTAAAACTAACCCCCCACAATGAAATGTGAATACACATTTTTAATGAGAAAAAATAAAATAACATCATTGTTTTGATATCAAAATTAAAAATGTAAATTAATTTAATGACCATATTTTAAATATTATAAAAATAAATAAACAGGTTTTAAAGTTAATGTTAACTAAAATATAATATTTATGTTATTATTATGTTTTTTTCAAAAGTCAGCTTTCAATTATTAATCTGTATTTTCCATTATATGTCAAAAAAGATATATTTTTAGAAAATTAAAAAAACATTCACCCTAAGATAATTTGGATATAACAATTTATAATTATATGTTTATTTATTCATATAAATATTCTGACCATGTAAAAAATTAAATTTTTTATTGTCCAAAAAATTCTGCGAAAATAGTGTTTTGGAAACATATAATGACATTATTGAAAATAATTTACTTTTTATAAATTTTTTCCCAATGTAAAATCGTTAAACATATAATCTAAAAATAATTTATTCTTATTCTTATTTTTATTTTTATTTTATAATTTTTTATAGATAAATTTGAGTAATATTAATATTATATAAATGTTTGATTAAAACTCATTATAGTGTGTAACCCAAATTATATATGTGTTCTGTGTAACAATATCTATACAAAAATATAGTTATGTAAAATTAATATTTAATAAAAACTGTTGTTTTAAAATTATACCCCATGTAAAATTAATTCTCAACCAAAAAATTCAATAATCTGATATTAAAAATATTATGATACTTATTCCCTTTCCTTTCATCATGTTCTCAGGTAGCTTTCTCAAATAGGTTGTTTCACTACACAACATTGAATATGTTAGTGGCCTTATGTCATTGATGCTCTATATACAATATATTTTATCCAATATATTTTCATAATAATATATATATATATATATATATATATTTCTAGTGGTTTGGCCTTGGAGTCTATTAAATATGATGTATATTGTATATTCATCCTCAAGAGAGAAACGTGGAATATGTCAAGAAGTTGAGAGGGTAGGTGGTTGTTCCAACCTATAGACTACCATCACGTTGTGATCATGGAATTCAATGGTACTGAAATATATATGGATTAGTATCTCATTTAGCCCAAATTTTATAACATTCTTCAATAAAGAAATTCTTAGAAACACCTTATCATAAACATCAAATTCTATATCACCCAAATTATTGTCATAATTTTTTATCAAACAAATATAAACTGTCTTTATGTGTTGCTGAATAAATGAAAAATTATCTTCCATTTATTTATATATCATATGAATAATTATGATTCTTTCTCTAAATTCATTACGACATTTTACAGTAATAAATTCCTTTCTATATTGGGATTCTTATGGATCTATATGAATTCTTGAGTGAAAGATATTTTTTGGAAAAATCAACTAGAGGAAGGTGTTGGTCCCAATCACCTTTGAAGTCCAATGACCATGTTCTAAACTAAAACTATAGATTTTGAATTTTTCTCTTAGACTAATCATCTATATGCGGGTACCTCATGGTAGAGAAACAATATTTCATATAAAGATCTTGGTGAAGACTTTCCATAACTTTGAGGAAAACCTTGGATCACGATACGACACATGTGAATTTAGTAACCATGAATCCTTACCACTTACAAAATGTATATCCTATACAAATAATATATATATAAATATTTTCTGATAGCGATGATGTGTGGTTGATTTTTAGGGTGATGAACTACGACCCATATGGTAATATTCCATTAATATATTTTGTAGAATCTAATGAAAAAATACAGGGTGTTTTTTCTAATTTTAAATTTTTTATTGTTAAGGCAACGAACAACTCCTATGAATTCTGTCTCTCACCCTTAAATAACTGACATTCCAATCATCAAGATAATAGATCATATAAATCACTATCTATTCCATCCCACCATATGTATTTATTAAAATATATCTACACCTTTATACTTCTTGGATGAATTGAAAATGAAAATCCATTGGCATGCTCTAATAACTCATTATTCAAATTTTATATATTTGAAAAACCTACAATCTTCCTAATTTATATCATTACCTCATGATCTATGAAAAAATATGAAACATTCCTTACCTTTATATAAATCAACATAATCCAAAAGTGACTATTTATTTTTCAGTTGGATAGATGGTTGCACAATAAATTTGTAAATATAATATTTATCCCCGTAATTCAGGATTTCTACCTTCATCAATATTAAATCAAAAAATATATATTTTTTGTGATACTCATAATTATTACCTACCATTATACTTTTGGCTCAAGGAATCAACCACCATGTTTTTCATCCTAGGATGGAAATGTATTAAAAATTCAAAATAATTATTAATCTCTAACCATATAATCCTATGGATGCTAAAATACTTCTATGTGAAAATATACTTCAAAAATTTATTTTTGTAAATATTTTCACACATTTATCCACAATGATAATGTATCCACAAATTTAATTCCAAAAATTTCATAAACTATCACGAAATTACTAGTTCTATAATATTTTTCATGAATCATCAATTTCTGTGAGGGAAAATCTATAAAAAATTTATTCTACATGAGAAAACATCCTAATAACATCATTAATGAGTCAATATAGATTACAAATCCTTCTCCACAATAGGGAAATATAAGAATAGTTATTATAAATAATTTTATTACAAGTTCCAAAAAATATCTCTCACATTCATTTGACCATAGGATCTTGGATCTCTTATGAGTTCAAGTTGTTATTAGATTATATATTATTGAAAAATTACCCCAAAAACAATGATGATATATTAAATAAAACAAACAAAAACTATAGATCTCAGTGACCATGGTTTTTATACTCCAACGTTAAATTGCCTTAATCTTTTTTGGATTTACCAATACACCATATATTGGGATTATATGAACCAAAAATTAAACCATTTGCCTCCAAAATTTTCATTTTAAAAAATTTTCATATATTATCTCATTCAATAGAGTATTTATTACAATTTTAATGTGATCTTCATGATCTTCCATGCTCATTGAAAAGATAATAATGTCTTTTATAAATTATATGAAAAACTCATCACGATAATTTCAAATGAATATACTCATTAAATCCATGATGCTATCTTGGGAATTAGAAATTCAAAAAAATAATTATATATTCAATTTGTGTAAATAATGATTCCTTCATGAGTTAAATAATCTATTAAATTCTACAATTTTTTGTATAAGTATCTATGTATGGAATAATGTGAATTTCCTTTGAGGTTATGGGTCTATCAGTGGTGTTTAAGGATTTTTTAGAGCATGGAAATAAACATTTATGGTTAAAATGTCCTTGAAAATCGTTAGTATAATCAATATAGGTTAGGCTTCATGGTTACGTATAACCATTTGAGGATGGATAATGGAGCCCTACTGGCTACACAGTTCGAAAAATCATGTGATTTGAGGTTCATAGGAATGCAAAAATGTATGCTGTTTTTGATAGGGGATTGGGACATAGTTTGTGCATATCCAGTAAAACCATGAATGAAAATAATGTGGGGTGACCCTTTTCAATAGAAAGGGGAACACTATTAGGGTATGTTATTCCTACTAAGGGGTAAACCATGAGACCCTATAATACATTGGAAATTACCAAAATTCACCTAATAAATCTTACATCATAAGCCTAATTTCATATTATCCATCAATTGGAAGCCCTTAGATCTTGAGAACCCCTTCTATTATGAAATTGTATTTTTTTTTTGTTTTGTCTAATTTAGATTTGAACCTCATCAGTATAAGTGGATCCACTTTTTGAGTACTTGATTACACAATCGATGTTTCTCAATTTCTTTTATATCATATGTACTATTTTGGTGTGAGATCATATGATCTAATTTCTTGTTCATCAAATATTATATTATATTCTCCCAATATATGTCAAATTAGGAGCTGATACTGGACAATCCTCCCACTATGAAGTTAATGTAGGTGGTATCACACATTTCCATTAATATAAATGTGTTTATATATTTATTGTTCTTCAACACAAATGACTATCAAAGACTCTCCTTTCAAATATAATTTAATAATAACATTTAACTGAAATGTATGACCTAGGTAACTAATAAAAGCCATTTTTAAATAAATAGAGGTTAAAAACCTCGATATTTAACCCCCACATGAGTTTTTTAAGGACATAGACAAATATGGGGGACATTGAATTTGGGCACCATTAGGTGTGATGTTTTACCTTTCCGTGGTATGATCGAAAAGAAATTCAAATGATGGATTTAATTGAAATTCAATTTATATTTTAATATGAATTGTAAATGAATTGATTATTGAAATGGTATAAAAGTATATAACTGCAGGTAATGGCCATGAAATTTCTAGATTAATTTTGTATTACTAATATTGAATTTATCATATATGCTAAATAGAGGATAAGTTATCTAATCATAGAGAATGTACTAAGTCACCTTTTAAGTGGTTTTTAATTGAAATGAATAATGGATTAAATAGATTTAATTGAATGGATTTGATTGAATTCTCACATTCATTCTTTGACAGATGGGTTCCTATAAAATCACAATTGATAGAAATATTAGGATTCTTCTTTTCTTATTCCCAAGGTATACATTGATTATTTATATAGTTTTCCAAGGACTGTATCATGTAGAATTAATGTTATATGCCCGAGTGATACATAGGTGAATTAAGGATTTTCATGGATAGAATTATAGGGAATGTAACCATATATGCCATGAGTGAAACATGGGCCCCCATAGTTGATAATACATGAATGAATGAAATAGATGTGATGTTACACAACACCTAGAGTTATTCCATGTTTCCAATTAAGAATTCCTCGGATGGTCTTATATTGTGATTTATTTGAGATACACCTACAGAGTTACCAATATTAAAAATTTGGAATTCTTATGATGATATCTGTTTCTTAAATGGTTTTTTATGAAACGATTTATATGGCTTGTTAGCTAAGAAAAGAATGGATTCTGGATGTTCTATATAACTTATAGATGACCTGATTATGAATATTTTGATATCATTTCAAAATCGTGAATACCCAGCTATATACAAGGTCTTAATAAAAATTTTTCAAATGACATTGATTAAATAAATGAACATGATTATAAAAATTGAAAGGACTGGTTGTTTATTCATTGATATTCTGGCTAGGATGATGTAGGTAGAAGAGGAAGGTTATCCATGGGAACCCATTCCATTATGGGTTTTTTACTATCAGTATATGATTTACATATTCTATTACTTATTTAACACTGGTATTATTATATATTAAATAACAGGTTAACATTAATCCTTTAGGTGGTTACCTACAAGGATTATATCATACACCGTATTTGAGCCCCTGATGGTACCGAAATGACTATATTATTGTTGGTATGAATAAGGTCAAGTTCCCTAATACAATTTCTTGATTGCTCCATAGGAGTGGAGGAACACGTGACTGAGCTAAGGCTCGGGATGCAAGATAGTTTATTTTTTGACATTTTTTAAAAAAATTATTTATATTAGAAATATTATGAGTATACATATTTTGTTGTTTAGTAGAGGAATATTTAAATGTAACATCGTTATATATATCTCTTTTTCTTCTAGAATTATTATTATATTTTGGTCTTGTGTGTTTATTAACTTTCTGAATCATTCAATGCTTCTACTACATAACTGATATTGTCTTTCTATTATTCATCACACTAGTCATAAGGGAAGAGTATTTCCACTAACACTCCTAGGATATCACTACTATTTAGAAACCACTGAAATTTTTGGAAATGTGATAGAGGCCATGTGTCCAAACGGTTTCAGGGAACCATTTAGTGGCATCCATGAATTGAATATTACAAAGTGGTATTAGGGTAAGATTTAATTGATTAGTATTTAGATATAATGGAAAATGATAGGATTTAAATTCAATTTTTCAATAACATTTTCCTGATCAAAGAAAAAACACATACATGTCAAATCAATATTACCTCAAATGGAATTATTATTATTTAGATATTTCCTATTATAATTGATTTCTTTCACATTTTTTGTGAGGAAAATGAATTATAACATTATCATTTTCATGATTCTGGGTTTTATTTTTTTCTACTAGATGAGTTGAGGGTATTCTTTCTCATGAATCATTTTAGGTACTTGTTAGAAATAACATTCCATCCATTAGGCAATACAATGTAAGATGCATTTCCATTTTTCATTTTATTTTGTTATGTTCCATTATTGATATATCTACCATGTCATACATATTTTTATCAAGGATTTTTTATGGAATGGGTTACGATGTGAATTAGGTGGACATAATATTTTTGTATATAAGGAGTATTAGACCTTATGGACAGAATTTGGGGAATCATTCAGTTCAATTGCTCTAAATTAAATATGAAAATTTTGAATTGAATATAAAAATAAAATAGAAACTAAAAATTGATGTATGTTTATTATTTGATACATAATTAAATAATGATTTTATCATAATGTCCCCCTATAAATATATTCATCATTGAATTTTTCTTCCATGGGTGGTGAAACCTAATATACTAATATCTCTAACCACTATTCATGTACATCGGCCTCCCATTCCTTGGTCTCATCATGTAAACAACAGTTCTTCCATTCCAAGATTACTAGAGGAACTAACTGACATCAACGAACCTACATGCTCTAATAACACATTGTTACATCCTGGAACTGAATTTAACTAAAACGTTCCCTATTCCTGGTGGACTAAATTTATTTAAAGAAATTGATACTTGTGCTTGAGGACATGATACGAGCATGCAACCTAATTTTTAGGGGCACTTGGGAGAGACATATACCTCTATTTGAATTCACCTATAATAATAGAAATTATAATACTATTATATGGTAGATATTGTTTGATTTTATGGTAGGCTCTATGGATCACCCCAATATTGTATCGAGTAAGTAGAGAAATATATACTTGGACCTTGTCTCATCCTAGAAACCACTAAGCATGTTCAGTTGATTTGGAAGCCGTTGGATACTACTAAGTCTCAAAAAAAAATTACTCCAATCTCATTTGATGACCTCTAGAGTTAATGGTTTGTGATTATATATTTTCTACATGTCTTGCTGAGGATGGAATATTGGAGGATCAGGTGACATGGTATTATTTCACCATGATATTTCATACCTTAATTTATTCAAGTCATATTCGGGAAGAAAGACTATTAGTTTGAATTATATCAATGTTATTAAATCCATGCATGGCATTTTCTATGTATCTGAGCAAATTCATTATTATTCAGAACAATCTCATGTTGTTCATCCTGATGATGTTTATATATAGTTAGATTCATCTATTGAAGAGAATAGTATAGGTATTTTTTATCATAACACAATGGTTCTATAAGTCTGGTCAGTTCCTCTTGTATGGTTATATGGTAGAACATCCATGTATATGAATAATCCAAAGATATGTAGGATGATGTATAAGAATAGAGTATAGAGTGGTTCACAAATTAATCTTTACCACCCTTTGATGGGAAATTTGGGGACAAATTTCTTTAAGGGGGAAGTTTGTAAGAAACCAATTCTTTCTTTCAGTTCAGAATTCTCTTACATCTATCTATTATCAATTTATATATTGAACTAGGGAGTAATATGAATACACAATGAGGTCACATGTTTATCAGGGGATTCTGTGGATTATATAGAGCCCACAACCAAAGATTTTTGTTTGAAAATAGGATGGTGTAGGGTTAGTAGAAATGGAATGGGGTAGGAAATATAGTTACTTCGTTCCATGAGAGGATAGAAAATTGAGTCCTATAGGCCTAATGATTGGAAAAAAAATGAGTGATTTGATGTGCATTATGGTTCACACTTGACATCAGTTTTTGATAGTAGGATGTGTCATAGTTTTTTTTGGATATCCAAATAGTGTGAGAGAACCCTATGGGGTTCCCCTTTCCTACTACAAAGGGAGCACATTTGGCACATGGTTTAGCCTACATGGTGTCCAAATCATGTCACCTTGAAATTCCGAAGAAGTTACAAAAACATCAATAATTAATATTATATATCAACAATAATTTCTTATTCTCTATCTAGTTTGAACCCTTGCTTATTAAGAAATCTTTTTATCATAGAATTTGTGTCCTTGATCCTAGTACATTGTGTTATCTGAGATTTATGAATCATAAATCTTTTGGATCTACATTAGTGAGTACATGATTCCATTTTTTATTTTTCCTAATTTGGGTTGGTATTGTTTTAACTATTTGGGTCCAATATAATATGACCTAATTTCATGTTCTGGTCTTGTTATTATTTTTTCACTAAATCAGATTCTAATTTAGAGATGATTTTGGACTCCATATCCACCATGATATCATTGTAGGTTGTATAATGTTATTCCTACCACATCTAAGACTTTTAAAAGATGTAATTGCTATGTGTGAATAATTATCTGGGCATCACCCTTGAAATAAAATTTAAGCATTGATTTGAATTGACAGGTATGACCGATGTAATTAATGTAACCAATTGATAAATTAATTGAGGTCAATAATGATTGATTAGTAACACCCCTTCTGTTTTTTTAATAAATTGTACCATCATGGGTGGTTTTGAATTTGGATACCTCTTAGGTATTCCATTTGCTCTTTCTATAGGATGTTTTATATTAAATTATCAAATTATTAATTGAATTAAATGTATATTATGTTTTTATTGTGAATTTTGAATTACATGATTATGTAAAGTGTGTAAAATGAACATTACCCTAGGCTTTGGACATGTGATCTCATGATTAAAAAAGAATTACTTCTTCTAATGATATTCCCAAGTGAGTTAAATTTAGGCTAATCCCTCTATTCTTATCCCATAACATAATTCATTTTTTGATGTGTGGTTGATTTAAAATTAATAAGGTAATTAAATTGATATAATTAAATGACATTGATTTAATTATCATATTCCTTATGTGACACGTCGATTCTTATATTAATTCCATGGATAAACATATTTATCGACTGCCTTACATTCCCAGAGTGATATATGGATGATTTAAATTGATTTCCAAGGATGTAAAAATGGGGGATAACTATAATATTTCCATGTTATAATTGGACTCCATATGGATTTCCAAGGACAGACTCATAGTTGAGTTGATCATATACACCATGGGATACACCTGGTATCTCTTAATATTCCACCAAGGATGGAATCGCGTGGTAGTGATCTTACATAACACCAAGAGTGATACTAGGATCTCATTGAGAAATTATTAGGATGATCTTATAAGGTTATCCAATCATGATACACTCAAGGAGATAACTGGATTCGAAATAAGGAATGACAAGGATTGTTTGATGGTTGAAAATGGTTAAATTATGAAACGAATTATATGGAATGGCTTCTAAGACAGACAACACATTTGTATTTATTTAGTTCCTTATACCATATAGATGGCTTGATTATTGATGTTTTGACCTCTTATCTGTATAGGGGAAGTTGGTCTACAAGAAAAGTCATGAGATTTATTTAACAAATGATATCGATTAATTAAATGAACTTGATTATAAAATATGAATGAAATAACTGTGTATTTAAAGATATTCTGTCTAGGATGAAGAATGTTGAAGATAATGTGTGTCCCTAAGAACCTAGTCCTTTTTGGTTTATTATTTTCAGTACAACCTTTTAATATTGTATTATATCCTGAAAAATGATTTTATTATATTTTCATTGACATTATGGAATTAGGCATGTGGGTGTATTCATAGTGGAATAATATCTGAAACCCTATTCAATCTGTTGTTGTTACCCAAACAGAACATTTTCTAGAACAAATGGATACTGGAAGTGCCCAGATACAGGTTCTATATTTCTTTTTTAGTGAAGGGGATCATGGTATTGAACTTTGGCTCCAGATACTAGCTGGATTTTTTAGACTTTTTGTGCTTTTGTTATTTGTATTCTTTATCATCCATGTATAAATTTTTTTATGTGTTATAGAGATATATGTAATTTATCATAATCATATATTTATATTATTCCTTCTATAATTATTATTGAATTCATATATTTTTCACTTATAATATTTATGAATGATATATGGCTACATCTACTAAACATATGTTGTAATTATATTTTTTTATACTCAAGTTATGAGTTCATAGTCTCCCCACTAACACATCTAGGCCCTCACTTCTATTTTTCATCCTCTTGAATTTTCGGCACTATCCATAAGGCCATGTGGCCAACCAGCCTCAAGGAACCTTTTAGTTGAATTTTGTTCTGAGATGCTACGTAGTGTCAATACATTGTATGGAATGTGGTATTGGATATATCCACCTCATTGACACTCAATTTATGATATCTAGAATGACTTTAAATAATGTTAATGTATTAAGATCCACAACATTTATCAAATATTTCATCAATAAGGGTAGTTGATACATGTTCTTGATCATGATCTTATTTATCTCCATGTAATAAATACCACATCCCATCAATACATATTTCTTTTTAACAAAAATAATAGGTGAACCCCGTGGAGAAAGATTTGTATGAATTAAAACCTTATCACGGTTTCCTTAGGTTTTCAAATTCAATTACTACAATCAATTGGGGCCATTCTATAGGGATTCGTGGAAGTTATTTCGGAATACGTTATGTGTGAATTGGGAACCCCGCATACTATTTTGGTGGATATCCAGAAAAATATTATGAAATAACATCAAAAGGATCCTTATGAATTATTTTATCATTGTTTTTGAGTTCTTATAAAAGGAAATCAAGGCCTAACATGACTTCAAATTAATCCAAATGATGATTGAAAATCCTTTCAGGATGAATATTCTCAAAAAGTTTTATAGAAGAGAAATCAGAGACTAGAGAAATGATCATAATACAATTAGGTGTTTTCCTTGATAGTTCCATCTCTATTAATTTTTTTGAAACCAGGATACCCTTAAGAAATTTAGTTAGATATGAATGAATGTGTATATCCATAATGAAATAAGACATTATAAATTCTAGATTAAATGATATGTGTACCTTTCACAACATTTTAATCCAACACCTTTTTGAAAATATTTATCTCATTAGATATCTATTGGTCCATCTTCATAAATGGTTTATAACATCGATAAAAATAATTAATATTTATATTCAGTCAAATGTTATCATAGTTCCCATACACCTTCTTCTTGAAACACTATATTGTGAATGGTTCATTATATGAATCATTATCAATATTAACATAGAGAACTAAATTATTCAAATCACTATCATAATTCACTTCTCCATGACCTTCTCTTCCTTAAATAAATTTTTTTCTAATCACAATTATAGAATTTACACCATATTAGTCCCCTCACATTCATAATAACAGAAATATAATCATATTCCTTCCATTTTTTAGATTATTCATCGAATTGTATATGGTAAATCTTATAAAAACCATGGGTTCTAAATGTAACGTCAAACATAATTTAATACTTGATAGAACACCAAATAGTTTATCTGTATCTACTAATGTGTCTTATGGAAAACTCACTTTGGATACATAAATTTATTCCACTGAATAACCAATCATATATAAATCTATCTCAGATGATTACCCTATAATTGTGCCTATCAAGTCTTCTAAAATTTTCAGCATAAGTTCAAATAGATTCGTAATCATTATTATTTAGCTCAATGAACTCTATCACAATCATTATATGAATAATATGAGGATATTACATATTAAAATATAATTTCTTCAAATCTCCAAATCCATGTTGTCGGTTTTATCATGTTTCCATATATTCATGATAATATTACCCATTGAATAGGGTCATCATCCAAAAATACATAACAAAAATGAATTTTTCAAGATCTGAATAATATAGAATGGAAAATAATATATTAGTGATGTTGATATATTGTTAAGAAATTATTCTATCAAATTAACCATGAAAAATATTTGAACATTACCTCATGATGATTCCAAAATAATGCTTCTATTGTTTATTTAAAATTGCACCATGATTCATAGATTAATAAATATTTATGTGTATATCAATGATATTTTTCATTCTATCTCGCATAATGATTTGATACTTTGGTGGAGAATTTTATAATTTTACATCCCAATCAAAAAAAAACTATTATTTTGGGTTCCATCAATTGACTACGACAAAAAATTATTGTACGAGAAACAATATTCTTCTTGGGGAACCATATAATTAGGAAAAAATAATTATATGATTCCTAAATCATGACACCTTATTATTAATCTATTAAATTTTAGGTAAAACCTATACAACTAATGATCATTATTTAAATCCATAGTGATGGTTTATAATGATTTTTTTTAATGTTCAAATCAAATTTCCATCATATATGGTGTACAATAAGGCTTTTTTTCATGAGCTAGTTAATGAATGAGTCTTCTTAAATTTGTCATTTTGAATTAATTACACCTTTGTACATAAATTCTCTAGAACCATTAATTTAAAGAATTGAAAAATAGATTTGATTTGTTGGAAACATATCAATATATCCTTTAACAAAATTCTAGTATATTTTATTATAATTTGACACCTACTTTGACATATTCCCTGACATGTCCTTAGAAATCACAAAAAAGTTTTCCTTACCGATTTCACAATGGATAACTAAACATTTACTCTAATATAGACAATATCCACCTTATCATTTCATAAATAGACATTACAACATTTTTAATGAATATTTTCTTAATTACAAAAAACACACTCTTTGGGATGATAAAGGTATAGTTCCTTTGGAATCATGTAAATAAAATAAACCCATTCATTGGTAAAATAAATAATCTCCCTCTATATTTTTTATTACAAGTACCTTTCTATAACATATAGTACATAATACTTTTCAATATAAATTGGGGAAAAAATGGAGGGGCTAATCAATCATTATCAATCATTGTAAACAAGGGTGATACACAATCATAACATGAACACTAGGGTATTAGAACATGATAATATCATTTTAAAACCATACAAAATGTAATAAACCATATCTAGATACCTTCTCAAATAGGTAATTTTTAGTACCAGCAATTTCGGGTATGTAACCTTTTATTTATGTATAAATGTATAAGGGTTATGGTTTGGAAAATCAGGGGGAACATTCAAAATGTTATCGAGGCTAAAAAGGATGTACACATGCTACACACAGTTTTTTCTTAGTAGTATAGAAATCCAAAGAGAAATCATGAACATTGGTAGTTGTGGATTGATGCATCAACATGGTGTGCATACAATTAGAGAGACAATGAGACGAGGCCATATGAGGGTCTTCATAGACATTATCTAGTGAATGATTTTCACACAGTTTGTCTAACTGTGCGAAAAATCCATGTGTGGGGTCAAAGTGATATCCTAAAAGATTGGATATCACGTGTTTTTTTACTCTAACTCCCACATTTTCTATAATATCCCTAACTCAGTATTCTTCTACCTTGATGGTTGGAGAACCTCTGTCAAATGGATTGGAATAAATCTAGATCCTTCCTTTGGTATTTAGAATCCCCATTCTGGTAGTATGTCAGCATTCTGCGTCTTTCATACCATTACTCCTTAGATATATTTCACCCCTTTTATTGAATTCCTAGATCTACTCTTGTTATGGTCATATCCAAGATTATAGATTCCAGATATGTTATAATGTTTTATTTATCATGTTAGGTGGAGATGTCTACAGTGGTTTCGCGGAGAAATGACCCAGATTCCTGAGAGTTCTCTATCCATTATCCATTTTCACCTATACTATAAATGTAGGTGGCTTCACAATCGACTCCTCTTAGAAGAAATGATTGTAATAATT
The DNA here is from genome assembly GCA_963277665.1 of Viscum album. Lineage (NCBI taxonomy): Eukaryota > Viridiplantae > Streptophyta > Magnoliopsida > Santalales > Viscaceae > Viscum > Viscum album. Next base: position 914,699,867 of record OY728148.1, read on the forward strand.
TAAAATTTTATATTTTGTATTGATCTTATAATTAATATTATGGTAAAAAAAATTTGGTAACCGTATTTAGTTACGGTTTGGAGAATTTTGAAAATATTGAAAATTGGTGATCTTGAAAATGTGATTTTGATCTTCATTTTAAGAAATTGATTTTGATATAGTGATTTTCAAGACTATTTACACGTGCATTTGATTATGGTGTTTTAAATAAGAATAATGGTTTTTTTGAAATGTAATGGTTGATTTGAATTGTTGTGATTAATATTATCCAATTAGAGAATAGTTTTATTGAAATTGTCTGAATTGGTTTATTTGAAATGGATTTGGATTATATGGGTTGTTTGAGTCCATGTGGAATGTACCCCTAAATAAGGGATTTGTACTAGTGTGGAACAAGTTCTATGACCCTATATCGGGGGCGTGTTTTTGTGGGACACAATGTGATTAGACGAGAGACTACCCATGATTATGGAATTATCAAAGAATCACCGGTGTGTGGGTGTGAGGTGAACAATGGAACAATTATTCAAAACTAATATTGAGAATTGGTTTTAAGAATTCGGTTTGATGCTTTTCAAGAAATGTGACTTGAGGGAAAATTGTATAAAATTAAACATTTTTAATTTTGGTTATAAATGGATTTTGGAAGTTGTTTATATTTAGTTTAAATCTTTTTTCGGAATTTTTTATATAAAATATTTTATATAAAGGTTTATAATCATTATATACTAGTGAAATTAGTATGTAAGTCATTGGGGAATACATATAGAGATTTATACACACCCCTTATTTAAAAATTTTCTTCTTTTGTAGATTCTATCATTTGGGACATGAGAAAATGAAAAGAACCCCACATATTTAGCATGACCATCTGACTCTTTTCCTTTTCGGTGATTGGAGCATGGAGCTTGTTTCATATTGGGGTATGTTGTTGTTTCTTATTTTTAAATTTATTTCTGATTTGTCTTCCAATGTAGTATACATTGCTAAGGCTTTTATATAATTGAATTGATTGAGTTTTCTTCCATTTATTCATGTATCATATAGTTATTTGTTTGGATCTAATTTAATGAGTTGAGGGTGTTATTTCTTAAAGGGTAAATCATACACCACATTTTTTGAACGCCTTTAGAATTTATTGACAGCCTTTGGAATCCAGATGATGTCGTATAAGTTCAAGCATCATCTATCCACCCTCAGTCAAATAATAACAAGTGGGATTATACAAATGTTATCATTTTGTTAATTTCATTCCTATAAATTAGTTTTTAGTTTCTTGGTTTTAGTGTTTAATTCCTTAATATCTATTTCATGGCTCAAAATCATAAAAATTAGTTGTATTGATGGATCATGAAATGTAGAGAACAAAATGGAATAGCTATCATTTTTATGCATTACATCATGTTAACAAGATGTTGGGTACATGAGTGTTCTGGAGAAACTATTAATATTATGGAAGCATAATTTTCTTGGGATTAACAAATTGGAGGTGCATTTCATGAATTAGAGGAATGAAATACCACTAGGATTTCATATTTCATTTTGAAAAAATGAAATAGGATGTGATGAATTTTTATGATTTATGAAAAATATAGAAATTTGATTCGAATGAATGTTTTCAAAAAGGGTATGGTTGGTAAATTTTAAAAATGGGTTGATTTTAAAATGCAAGAATAGATTTGTAAAAAATTTTAATATCATAAAATTTTATTTTGAAAAAAATTTTGTGGATATTGATGTGATAGATTTTGAAATGATAGAAATTAGTTGATAAACATTTAGCATTATAGATTTTGTTGTTTGTTTAGAAAATTGCACTCGATAGCTGTCATAAAAATAAACCATAAGAAGCTACAGAGAATGTGGTTTCACATGAACAATAGTTGAACAAATAGATGGTTTCGAATATCATCCAAGAATTCGAAGCACTAAACATTAGAACTAGAGGTATAAGTAGAGACATGTTGACCATTCCATCCAGTTCATGAAGTTTAATCCACCCATTTTGGGGGATATTCTAAACACAAAATGTTGAAGATCTGTCCAAATAGGATAAATCATATCATTGACTTCATTGTCACACCAATGATGTTGATATTATGATTGGAATCATATATTATCAAGGATCTTTCATACTAATGCTGGGACCTAAAATTCTCTGATAAACTAGATCAAGACCATAGTTAAAATAATTTTAAGGAATTTTTCACTAAACAATTCTATCATAATATATTAAGGATATAGATAATGATAGACTTTATTAGTTTGATGAAGGAAAATATCCCTATAATTATATATTTGGCTAAATTCTTGAATTTAGTGAACTTTACACCCAGTGTTACAAAGATTGTTTCCTTGAAGGAAGATATCATCTAATCAGGGATAAGGTAAGAGATTCAGTAAATCATTTTAGTGCCCTATATTATAGATTATTCTGAGAGAGTGAATATAGATATTATATCTAAACGTGATATCTTAGGAACTATGGGAGAAGGAATAATGATGATCCCAATGATAAATGGTTGGAACTCAAATGCTAGGAGAAATCGGAAGAGGGACACATATTTCTATAGTTTGAGAGGGATAGAAAATCAGATGGATGGATTAATGAACCTTCCCCCTGACCCAAGATCAGAGCAGGTCATTTCCAATGTGGTTCAATTGACCAAATAAAGAGAGAGTTTATGAAAAACATGGAAACTTTCCTAACTACAAGTCAGTGGGGAATCTACATCGCTATTTGCATAGTTCTATGAGGTCTGGTTTTCAAGACATGTATTAGGCATTAAAAGCATAATAGGCATTGGCGTGGTGACGAAAACAGAATCACTCTTTTCAAAAGATCTGATATTTAAATGTTGATTTTTAGAATACCATAAGTCCACAACAACAGAAAACTCAATAAGGAATTAAAGAATAAAGTGTTGTGATTAGTAATTATATAGAGTTTAGTCGATGATTGTATATGATGAGGTTGGACTATCTACGGTGAGTGGTACAACTCTTATGAATACTACACTTATGAAATTGTTGTTTGATACTAGTGTATCACATCCCTTCATTACTTCTCATGCTATTGATTTTATATATGATTGAAATTTGAAGTGGTTCCTTCTAGGATATAACATTAAACTCCTCTTGGTAAAATAGAATATCAAGCCTCTATGTGTATAGCATGTTGTATAACCATTGAGAGAGCTAAGATTAAGTGATACTTATCAGTGTTGGGGATCAATGTTTTTGATGTATCATAAGTATTGATTGGTTGTCAAAATATAAGGATCGTGTCAAGTATTATAGTAGATATGTTAGTTTTACAACTAAGGATAGAATCAAGAATATCTTTAGTGCTCAAAGGGTTTTAATGATAGGTTCAATAGGCTTGTTGGAACTAGTAGTGCGACCAATTTTTTACCATTTGGTGGCATTGACAACTGAATAGATTGAAGGGATCAAGGATATAAATTTTCTAGTAGTCATGGATATATTTCTATATGTTTTCCCTATAATATGATAGTTTTTTCACCCATAAGAGAAGTAGAGTTTATGATTGATCCCCTTTAAGGGATCAGTCCTATATCACTTCCCTCTAATCGAATGGAAACATTAGAATTAAGGGAGATGAATGCGTAGTCAGTAGAGATGGAAATCAATGGTTTCCAATCATTAAGCACATATCCAGTGGTAGAATCAGTCATGTTAGTAATATAATTCTATGGAAATCTATGGGTATGTGTGAATTATCATAAGCTTCGCTATGTTATGATAATTAATATTTATAAACTACGATGCATTGATGATCTATTCAATAAATTGAGATGAGAATGATGGTTCTCTGAAATTTATTTCCACCCTGTATTTTAACAATGTCAAGTTTGGAAAGAGGATATTCTGAATATAGATTTCAGTAAAAGATATGGAAATTATGAATATGTGGTAATTCCATTCATTTATACAAATTCACCTACAGTCTTTATAGATTAGATGAATCAGATATTTCAGATATATATAGATTATTTTTGTGTGGATTCTATGGATGACATTCAGGAGTATTCATGGATAAGTTTTGATCTTGACTAAGACATTACATCTATGTTTGAAATCATGAGAGATCATTTCTTATATCTGAAACTATGTATGTACAGTTTTTGGATACCAGAACTATGCATTCATGACAATGCAATTTCTAAAAAGGTGATTCTATTGATCTAAAAAAATATAGAAGTTGTTATCTCTTTGAAACCAGAATAGAAAGTCTTTGAGATATGAATTTTCATGGTATATATAAGCCCTCAGCCTTAAACATTACATAATCATGAATTAAATGAATAATTCACAAATAGGAACTTTTCAGGTTTAGGGTTTTAGAGAATTAGGTCATTACTATTACATCTCAAAACATTACATAGTACACACTTCTACTAAGTTTCCATAAAATAAAAAAATACATAAAAAGAAACATGTCTAGTTCCATGTTTTAGATATAATTTCTTTCCTTGATCCCTTCCTTGACCCTATTCATCTTTATGTCCTATGGAAAACATTTGAAAAACATGGGATGAGCATAAAAAGCACAGTAATGGATACACAAAGAATGAAAACTGTTAGTTTTTCAAAACAACAAGTAAACCATGAGTACATTACCAAAGTAATACTTTTCACCTTTATGAAGTAGTAAAAACTCTTCACTGAATAAAAGACCATTACATACCCTTTTGTAACCAAAAGATTACCATAAAACCCATATAAATAACCCATAACATATAAAGGTAACTTGGGACATAAACATACATAAATGGAATAACCATATGGTCAACATCCACACATACTTAATGGAATAACAGTAAGGCCGACTTCCATACATACTTAATGGAATAGCCATACGACCGACTTCCATACCAAATGAATTGGAGGTTATAATGTAACCACCCATCCTGGTATTCACGGCACCACCCGTCATATATCACGTAACTACCCATAAATTTTCCAAGTACCACCATTGCACATAAAATATTGAAAATATAAACATTTCAATAACAACATTTCATTTTCAATCATAATAAGTAATTCCATGATATTGAATTAATCTATCCATTTTAAAAAATCTTTTAAAAGAGATTTTTGAATCAAAGTGTCCCATACCAATTTGATGATTCTAATGGAATTATAATTTTAAAACATTAATTTCCAAATAAATAAATACTGAAAATCATTTTGAAAACACAGACATTAAAGATAATGATTTATTATAATGAATCTTTAAAACATTTGAAACTATATTTTTGTAAAAGAGTTTTTAACAAAATGAGAGACTCTTTAATAAAAATAATTTTGGAATAACATTTAATCTGAACTATATAATATCATGAGAATAAAGGAATTCATGATATAATATGTCAAAGGATAGTATACACACCATATAACAGTGAATTGGTGCATAAAAACAATGAAGTCTTAATGGAAATGTAAATTGAGATGAAATCCATTATAAAAATGGTATCCTTACATTAAGGATAAATCTATAACATAATTATGTGTGAGAAATATAAATACACCCAATATATGTGCATATTATGTGTGAAACAATCAGAGGTCATTCACAGATATTCTTGCAAAAACAAAACCAATGACATTTATATTTTACTCAATGAAATGAGATTGAGTTATGAATTCCCATACAAGTTCGTAAGAATTTATCAATGAGATGATTATGTGTAGAAATAGTATATCCACACAAAGGTTTGTGGAAATTACAACAGAGAGATTCCACAAATAATCTTGGCTTAATAAAATCAATAAGTAGAGGTTTAACCCAAATAATTGAAAGTGGGATAAGAAGATCCCTTACAGAAATCTGATAGGCTAACAGTGTAAAGACCCGTAAAATTCAAGGGAAAATTTTTCTTAATTTTCTTTTGAATTTTACAAGAGCGCGATTTCAGACGGCACCTGATTCCGAGGCCCGGAGTGCCCGGAATCAATTTCCGAAGTTTGGCTCGGGTACGTTCAGTGAACGAACGAGCGGGAATTCCTAACTTTTTATCCGGTGCTCGGAATTGAAATCCGAGGGCACCAATGAACTCGCAGCGCCGATATTCGCTTAAAGAGACCTTTTCGGAAGTTGCGTTTGTTGCGGGTTGAAAGTAAGTTTTTGGGTTTTTAGTTTAAGTTAAATAAAATTCGTGAAGAACAAATTTTATTTTAACTTGTTAAATCCTACCAAAGGGGGTTGGAAGTGGGTCCCAAATCCACTTAACCTCCCTTGGGAGGATTAAGTGTGGTGGGGCCCACACGAAGCTCCCATCCTTTCATCTTCTTCCAACTCCCATAACCCCTCTTTAATGACTTGAGTTATTTAATTTTGGAGTTAATCTTTTTGAAATTCAAACCTTTGAAATTCTTTTGTTAGGTTTGTAAATAAAATAAGCTCTTATTTTATTTGGTTGGGTTAGAACACTTTGGCCACCTTGAGAGCTTTTGGGAGCTTTTCTTCTTCTTCTTCAACTCTGACGAAGAACATGAAGAACCTTCGAACTTCACGAAGAACGCTCAAGTTCCGACGAAGAACGTCGCTCCGCTCTTCTTCGTCTTCCGTGTCAACGAGAGGGAACGCCGCTTCCTCCTCGGATTCCCTTCGTCGGCATACGAAGTTTTGCCAACGACGTATCACATCGGACACACCCCTTCGTCATCGGATTTGACGAACGACGACCGTGACGCCCGACCTCCGCGACGTTGTCTTCCGCGGAACGTTGTCAAATCTATGAACCTATACCCGAGGTAGGGGTTGTTGATTATTATTTAATTATTTATCCTTGCTCGTGGTTCATGCATGATTAACGAAGGATTTAAGTTGTCTTTTAACGTGAGGGGGCCGAACCGCATGAACACGACCGAAACCCTCCTTCGTTCTTGGTGTTTAATTTTGCGGGTGAATCAAGGAGGCGTGGTGCCGTCGCACCATGCGGATATTCGCCCAATTATTATTACATGACGCCGTTGCGCCACGCCATGAAAGGATCATCAAGAACGCGACGCCGTCGCGCCACGTTGAGGAAAATCAAGGTGCGGCGGAGGGGCGCGGTGTCGTCGCACCGCGCTGGACGACGAACACCGCGGCCGGTTCCGGGCCGCGGCGGAAAGAGAAGACCGGCGGCCGAGCCGCCGGCGTCGGAAGCCGAAGAGGGGACCGGATTCTTCCGGTCCCGTTGGAGAAAACCAGCCGGCCAGCTGGCCGGCCGGATGGTCAAAACCGGGGGAAATTAATCCCCTGGCTAGCACATAAAAACCCCCCTCATAAAGAGGGGGGCGGTTTCCATGAAGGGGGGGCAGCAGCCCCCCGGTTTTTCTCCAAACCGGCCCCCATGTGGGGGCCGTTTTTTCTGCAAAGGGCGCGGCACTTAGCCGCCCCGCTCTTCAAACAAGCGGGGGGCTTTGCCCCCCCGTTTCCTGCCAATCAAGCCCCCCACGTGGGGGGGGGGGGCGGTTTTGCAAACAGGCGCGGCTAAAAAGCCGCGCCGTCTTCAAATCAAGCGGGGGCTTGATTGCCCCCCGCGTGCTGCCTCCGTGCGGCGCCAGGCCGTTGCACCACCGCCGGGCCGCCGCGCCACCGCCGCGCCGCCGCGCCACCGGCCGGCCGGGCCGCGTCGGTCCCGGGTTGGGTCGACCCGGTTCGGGCCGACCCAGGGGGGGGGGGGGTCGGGCCGGGTCGGCCCGGACCCGGACCCCCCGTTTCGAATCAGATTCGGTCTTTTGGCCATAACTTGAGCCTCAGACCTCCGATTGAAGAACCTTCTGCGGAAACGCGATCCTTGGATCGAGACGGTCGTTTCGGTATATCGCACTTAAGGTTTCGGATTACTTTGAGTTCGGCCGGGTTGGTTCGTTCACGAAACCAACCGGGCCTTCGGAGCGGAAACGCTCATATCTTGAGCTACGGACGTCCGATTGACGTGCCGTCAGCTGTGTTGTGTTCCTCTTAGTGAGACGAATCTTTTGGCATACTCCGCCCGAGGTTTGGACGCAGGTGGAGTATGGTCGGGTTGGTTTTGCCTTAAAAACCAACCGGGCCCCGGGGACGAAAATGCCAATAACTCTCAGACTGGGCGTCCGATCGACGCGCCGTCTGTTGCGTTGAGTTCCTGTTGACGATACGGAACTTTTGGATACATCAACTCTGGACTTTGTGACAGTTGATGTATCAGCCTCTCGGCTCGTGGAGCGGACCCTCCTGTACGAGTTTGCTGTGTGCGGGAACCCTAGTGCTGGCTGCGACTGTTCTACTGCTACTACTGCTACTACTGCTATTGTGACTACGACGACGACAGTACAGAGATCCTGTGTGGATTCGACGACGACGACTTCAGCACTCAGCGATCCTACGTGGATCAGTGCTACAGGTCCTGTGTGGGCCCGATCCTGTGTGGGTCCGATCCTGTGTGGGTCCTTGCGCTCAGCGGTTCTGTGTGAGCCAGCGCCTACAGGTCCTGTGTGGGCCTGATCCTGTGTGGGTCATTGCGGGGGTTAGTTACCTATCGATCCTTCGTGGGTCTGACGACTTAGATGGATCAGTGATCATCTTTATCGCCTTTTAAAGAAGTATACCTGTGTGAGATGAAACCTATTGCTTTCCTGTGTGGATTGTGTTGTGCAATCCTATGAGGATTACGTTTTGCTTTCCTGTGTGGATTGTGTTGTGCAATCCTGTGTGGATTACGTTTTGATTCCCTGTGTGGATTGTGTTGTGCAATCCTGTGTGGATTACGTTTTGCTTTCCTGTGTGGATTGTGTTGTGCAATCCTGTGTGGATTACGTTTTGCTTTCCTATGTGGAATACGTTTACATACCTGTGTGGACTGAGTAGTACTTGGGCTCGGAGGTTGGAGCGTATTTGAAATTGGTGAGTTAGGTATATGTATGGGCATATACCTAAGCAGTGACGGTTGTTACTTCGTGATTGTTCCTTTCTTCGTGGTTTATCGTTTGTGGATTTGAGAGACCTTCAGGGGTCTCGGGGTCCCTACTGAGTAGCTTATACTCACCCCTGCACGGGCTTTGCCCGCACTACGTTGTGTTGGTTGCAGACGACGGACAGCGTTGACCTTAGCTGAGGCTTGCAGAGCGGGACGGTACCCGGAGGCGGACCACTGGGCGGGACGTGCTCGGAGCGGACGGCGGGACCCGTGGAGCAGTGGAGCTATCTATACCCACCCTTCAGGTGGGATTCCCGGTGGACAGCTCGGAGTAGCGGCTTTTACTTTTCAGTTGTTGTTTTCCCTTTCGAGTTGTACTTTACTTTCAGTTTGGGTTTGTATACTGGCCCATTTACTTTTCCGCACTTTCAGTTGTACTCTGATTTTGTTTAGTGTTTACTTTCCGCTTGCTTACTCTGTGGTGTTTGTTTACTTTTCAAATGCAATGTCTTCCCTTTTTACCGGGATTTACGCCTTGGTGCTAGTCGCCAGCCCCTGGCCTATAGAGGGCGGGCTTGGGGTAGTCACGGCACGGACCCCGAGGGCGGGTTGTGACAAATTGGTATCAGAGGAGTTAGGTTCTACCGCGAACTCTGATCTTTTCTATGTGAAGAAATAATGTTTAGCGTATTGAGTGTGGTTATCAGTCCAGGGAGTCCAGTGTTGGTGTGGCGGCCGACGTATCCGTACACCAGGACCCCGACTTCTGATTTCCGACTTAATGCACGAAAACATTGATTGCGTGTGTGTTTCAAAGTTTTCTTTGTGATTACTTATATCAGCTCACCAGGTATACTGTTCTGAACGTGGCGCACCTGTTTCCTTTTCAGGATGGCCCCACGACGGCAGCCAGCTAGGGTTCCGAGAGTCGAGCGTGACGACAGCCCACTGAGCGACGAGGCCTCAGTACAGGGCCCTTTGTCAGCAGTGGCACCGGCGGTAGCTCTACCCGCCGAGCCCCCGATGCTTCCAGCAGCAGCCGCTGACGATGCACGTCGCCTCAGCGCACTGCATGAGTTTCAGTGCCAGCGACTGCCCAGGTTTCGCGGGGAGACGGATCCCCAGGCAGCAGAGGACTGGCTGGAGGCAATGGTACGAGTGTTTAGGATAGTGAGGACACCAGCAGACCTCATGGTGATCCTCGCTGTGAGCCTACTACACGCAGCAGCAGGACGATGGTGGAGCTTGATGCTCCAGGTGCACGATGAGCCATCTCTACTATGGACGGAATTTGAGAGCCTCTTCTGCTCGGAGTTCGTCCCAGCCACCCTTCGTGCGGTGCGCATCCAAGAGCTTCTTCAGCTGCGGCAGGGCAGTATGACGGTCGCTCAGTACTCGGCGAGATTTACCGATCTCTCGCGCTACTCGACCGACATGGTACGGGACCCATTTTTCCGTGACCGGACCTTCGAGCAGGGTTTAAGACATGAGATCAGGGCATCACGGATCTCCCTCAGCACACCGACTCAGACCGGAGTACTGGAGCGGGCCCTTATGATCGAGAGCTTCCTTGCTGAGTCTTCACCAGCGCAGCGACCCACCGCAGGGCAGCACGTAGCGGAGTCTTCGGTAGCAGGTAGCCGACAGATGACTCAGGGGTCCAGACAGACCAGACCTTCAGGCAGACGACATCAGGGCACTGGCTCGGCAGTGCAGGGAACACAGCGCAGAGCCAGTCTTTTGAGTGGAAGATAGTGCTTTGCATGCGGCGGGCAAGGCCACATGGCTCGTGACTGCCTGACCCGCCATACAGAGGAGCATCAGACGGTTGAGGAACCACCTAGGCAGAGGTAGAGGTTCGACCGTGGCGGTCCGCAGGGAGGAGGCGGACGAGGCAGAGGAGCTGGCCGAGCAGCAGGTGGTGGGCGACGCTTTGAGGCTCTACCACCACCACCACCAGGAGGTCCACCCCGACCGCAGGGGAGAGCACAGCTTCAGGCAACCGAGGCCTTCGATCATGGAGCTCTGGGAGCCGATGAGCAGGAGCAAAACTAGTGGATACATCCTTTGTACTTCTGGTTCCTTGTTGCATTTGTGTAGCGTCTTGTATTATGAGCTGCAATAATAAAAGACGCATACCTTTGTGATATTTCGTTCCTGTTCTCTTTCGTGATGTTACTAAGAGGTTCCAGTTTTGGCTTTTGACATGACACTCACTTGTGAGACATCTACTGGAGGAAAACCCAGTTACCACACACTGATGCCGACAGTGTGACTCAACCCTTGGAGGCGAGAGTAACGGTTGGATCTCTTAGTAATAGCGTCGAGGCCTTACGACGTCATCCTTGGTATGGATAGTATCATCCATGTTAGGATTGACTGTATTAGGCGAAGAATGTGGTTCATCCAGGGGATGAGATCAGATTTCTCTTATCGGCAAAGAAGAAATCTTGCAGCTCTTGTGGGACCTGAGATGGTCCAGGTCATCCAAGGGCGGATGAGTGCAGCTCAGAGCCGGCAGAAGCCTTATGCTGACAGGAGGCGGAGGCCACTGGAGTTCGAGGGTGGTGACCACGTCTTCTTGCGGGTCTCACGTCGACGTGGTATTCGGAGATTTGGCCAAGGCGGCAAGTTATCTCCGCGCTTCATCGGACCCTTCCATGTCCTCAGCAGGTTTAGCGTGGTGGCTTATCGCCTGGCTCTACCACCTCAGTTGCACCGGGTGCACGATGTTTTCAACTTATCTCAGCTGAGGAGATACGTGCACGACCCGACGCACATCATTGACCATGGGGAGCTTGACGTTGACGATGGGGCGACTTTTACGGAGGTCCCGGTGAGATAGAGGATCGATAAGAGCGGGTCCTGCGTGGGCGACCGATTCCTCTTGTGCGCATCAGATGGCAGCACGGGAAACTCCAGGAGAGCACATGGGAGCGGAAGGCTCAGATGCGTGCTCAGTACCCTCATTTGTTTCCCTAGTTTTTGATGTATCTTTACGGGGACGTAAAGCCCTGAGGTGGGAGTAATGTAAAGACCTGTAAAATTCAAGAGAAATTTTTTCTTAATTTTCTTTTGAATTTTACATGAGCGCGATTTCAGACGGCACCTGATTCCGAGGCCCGGAGTGCCCGGAATCAATTTCCAAAGTTTGGCTCGGGTACGTTCAGTGAACGAACGAGCGGGAATTCGTAACTTTTTATCTGGTGCTCGGAATTGAAATCCGAGGGCACCAATGAACTCGCAACGCCGATATTCGCTTAAAGAGACCTTTTCGGAAGTTGCGTTTGTTGCGGGTTGAAAGTTAGTTTTTGGGTTTTTAGTTTAAGTTAAATAAAATTCGTGAAGAACAAATTTTATTTTAACTTGTTAAATCCTACCAAAGGGGGTTGGAAGTGGGACCCACATCCACATAACCTCCCTTGGGAGGATTAAGTGTGGTGGGGCCCACACGAAGCTCCCAACCTTTCATCTTCTTCCAACTCCCTTAACCCCTCTTTAATGACTTGAGTTATTTAATTTTGGAGTTAATCTTTTTGAAATTCAAACCTTTGAAATTCTTTTGTTAGGTTTGTAAATAAAATAAGATCTTATTTTATTTGGTTGGGTTAGAACACTTTGGCCACCTTGAGAGCTTTTGGGAGCTTTTCTTCTTCTTCTTCAACTCTGACGAAGAACACGAAGAACCTTCGAACTTGACGAAGATAGCTCAAGTTCCGACGAAGAACGCCGCTCCGCTCTTCTTCGTCTTCCGTGTCAACGAGAGGGAACGCCGCTTCCTCCTCGGATTCCCTTCGTCGGCATACGAAGTTTCGCCAACGACGTATCACATCGGACACACCCCTTCGTCATCGGATTTGACGAACGACGACCGCGACGCCCGACCTCCGTGACGTTGTCTTCCGCGGAACGTTGTCAAATCTACGAACCTATACCCGAGGTAGGGGTTGTTGATTATTATTTAATTATTTATCCGTGCTCGTGGTTCATGCATGATTAACGAAGGATTTAAGTTTTGTTTTAACATGAGGGGGCCGGACCGCATGAACACGACCGAAACCCTCCTTCGTTCTTGGTGTTTAATTTTGCAGGTGAATCAAGGAGGCGTGGTGCCGTCGCACCACGCGGATATTCGCCCAATTCTTATTAAACGACGCCGCCACGCCGCGCCATGGAAGGATCATCAAGAACGCGACGCCGTCGCGCCGCGTTGAGGAAAATCAACGTGCGGCGGAGGGGCGCGGTGCCGTCGCACCGCGCTGGACGACGAACACCGCGGCCGGTTCCGGGCCGCGGCGGAAAGAGAAGACCGGCGGCCGAGCCGCCGGCGTCGGAAGCCGAAGAGGGGACCGGATTCTTCCGGTCCCGTTGGAGAAAACCGGCCGGCCAGCTGGCCGGCCGGATGGTCAAAACCGGGGGAAATTAATCCCCCGGCCAGCACATAAAAACCCCCCTCATAAAGAGGGGGGCGGTTTCCATGAAGGGGGGCAGCAGCCCCCCGTTTGTTCTCCAAACCGGCCCCCACGTGGGGGCCGTTTTTTCTGCAAAGGGCGCGGCACTTAGCAGCCCCGCTCTTCAAACATGCGGGGGGCTTTTCCCCCCCGTTTCCTGCCAATCAAGCCCCCCACGTGGGGGTGGGGGCGGTTTTGCAAACAGGCGTGGCTAAAAATCCGCGCCGTCTTCAAATCAAGCGGGGGCTTGATTGCCCCCCGCGTGATGCCTCCGTGCGGCGCCAGGCCGCCGCACCACCGCCGGGCCGCCGCGCCACCGCCGGGCCGCCGCGCCACCGTCGGGCCGCCGCCCCACCGTCGGGCCGCCGCGCCACCGTCGGGCCGCCGCGCCACCACCGGGCCGCCGTGCCACCACCGCGCCGCCGCGCCGCCGGATGGCCGGGCCGGGTCGACCCGGTTCGGGCGGACCCTGGGGGGGGGGGGGGTCGGGCCGGGTCGGCCCGGACCCGAACCCCCCGTTTCGAATCAGATTCGGTCTTTTGGCCATAACATGAGCCTAGGACCTCCGATTGACGAACCGTCTGTGGCAACGCGATACTTGGATCGAGACGGTCGTTTCGGTATATCGCACTCAAGGTTTCGGATTACTTTGAGTTCGGCCGGGTTGGTTCGTTTACGAAACCAACCGGGCCTTCGGAGCGGAAACGCTCATATCTTGAGCTACGGACGTCCGATTGACGTGCCGTCAGCTGTGTTGTGTTCCTCTTAGTGAGAAGAATCTTTTGGCATACTCCGCCCGAGGTTTGGACGCAGGTGGAGTATGGTCGGGTTGGTTTTGCCTTAAAAACCAACCGGGCCCTGAGGACGAAAATGCCAATAACTCTCAGACTGGGCGTCCGATCGACGCGCCGTCTGTTGCGTTGAGTTCCTGTTGACGATACGGAAATTTTGGATACATCAACTCTGGACTTTGTGACAGTTGATGTATCAGCCTCTCGGCTCGTGGAGCGGACCCTCCTGTACGAGTTTGCTGTGTGCGGGAACCCTAGTGCTGGCTGCGACTGTTCTACTGCTACTACTGCTACTACTGCTACTGTGACTGCGACGACGACAGTACAAAGATCCTGTGTGGATTCGACGACAACGACTTCAGCATTCAGCGATCCTATGTGGATCAGTGCTACAGGTCCTATGTGGGCCCGATCCTGTGTGGGTCCTTGCGCTCAGCGGTTCTGTGTGAGCCAGCGCCTACAGGTCCTGTGTGGGCCCGATCCTGTGTGGGTCATTGCGGGGGTTAGTTACCTATCGATCCTTCGTGGGTCCGACGACTTAGATGGATCAGGGATCATCTTTATCTTCTTTTGAAGAAGTATACCTGTGTGAGCTGAAACCTATTGCTTTCCTGTGTTGATTGTGTTGTGCAATCCTGTGAGGATTACGTTTTGCTTTCCTGTGTGGATTTTGTTGCGCAATCCTGTGTGGATTACGTTTTGCTTCCCTGTGTGGATTGTGTTGTGCAATCCTGTGTGGATTACGTTTTTCTTTCCTGTGTGGATTGTGTTGTGCAATCCTGTGTGGATTACTTTTTGCTTTCCTATGTGGAATACGTTTACCTACCTGTGTGGACTGAGTAGTACTTGGGCTCGGAGGTTGGAGCGTATTTGAAATTGGTGAC
Organism: Viscum album; assembly: GCA_963277665.1. Taxonomy (NCBI): domain Eukaryota; kingdom Viridiplantae; phylum Streptophyta; class Magnoliopsida; order Santalales; family Viscaceae; genus Viscum; species Viscum album. Next base: position 914,714,905 of record OY728148.1, read on the forward strand.
TTAGGTATATGTATGGGCATATACCTAAGCAGTTTCGGTTGTTACTTCGTGATTGTTCCTTTCTTCGTGGTTTATCGTTTGTGGATTTGAGAGACCTTCAGGGGTCTCGGGGTCCCTACTGAGTAGCTTATACTCACCCCTGCACGGGCTTTGCCCGCACTACGTTGTGTTGGTTGCAGACGACGGACAACGTTGACCTTAGCTGAGGCTTGCAGAGCGGGATGGTACACGGAGGCGGACCACTGGGCGGGACGTGCTCGGAGCGGACGACGGGACCCGTGGAGCAGTGGAGCTATCTGTACACACCCTTCAGGTGGGATTCCGGGTGGACAGCTCGGAGTAGCGGCTTTTACTTTTCAGTTGTTGTTTTCCCTTTCGAGTTGTACTTTACTTTCAGTTTGGGTTTGTATACTGGCCCATTTACTTTTCCGCACTTTCAGTTGTATTCTTCTTTTGTTTAGTGTTTACTTTCCGCTTTATTACTCTGTGGTGTTTGTTTACTTTTCAAAGGCAATGTCTTCCCTTTTTACCGGGATTTACGCCTTGGTGCTAGTCGCCAGCCCCTGGCCTATGGAAGGCGGGCTTGGGGTAGTCACGGTACAGACCCCGAGGGCGGGTTGTGACAAACAGCGTCACATTAAAATTCAGAAAATGAGTTGATGAGAGAGAAAATGGTATCTCATCACTTGGACATAAAATTTATATCAATAAGGATATATATAAACATATCCCAAAATAAAATTATGTTAATTAAGAGACATAACAAAAGATGTCTTCTAAAAATAGGAGGGTGAAAGGTCCCCTTACCAAGTTGGGTAATATTCGAAACGTACACCCCATGGTAGAAGGGTCATACAATGAAGATCTGAATACCCATAAATGAAATTATACTACATAAAGTGTATAATAATGGGAAGTACATACACAACACAATGAAAATAGTGTCAAATGTAGCATAAATGTTACGGGAATAAAAGTGAGATGAAAAATCCCTTATGAAAACTCAGCAGCCTAATGGCGCCACATAAAACATCCAAAATGGATTTATGAGATCAAATAGGGTATCTCATAATATTAACATAAAAATTTCAGTATGAGGAATATAAAATAACATCCCCAAACATAAGAAATATGATCTTAAAATAAATGACAAAAAAGAGAGTACATAAAAAAAGAGAGGTTGGATCCCTTACGAAAATTCAGCAACCTAACAATGCCACTTAAATCTTCAAAAATGGATTAATAAGAGAAAATAGGGTCTCTCATCATAAGAACATAAAAAATAATAGTAATAGTATTATAAAAGAACATTCCAATCATAAGAAATATGATCTTAAAATGAATGACATAAAATAGTGTACTTATAAAGAAAGAGAGGGGTAGGATCCCTTATGAAAATTCGGCAGCCTAACTACGCCACTCAAAACATCCAAAATGGATGGATGAGAGAAAATAGGGTCTCTCATCATATGAACATAAAAAGTACAGAATGATTAATATAAAATAACATCCCAATCATAAGAAATATGAGCATAAAATTAATGACATGAATTTGTGTACATAAAAAGAACGAGAGGGGTAGGATCCCTTACCTCAAGTCTGAATTATCTTGTTCGTTTCATTATATTCCTGAATAATAAACTTCGGAAAATTTATAATTTCTTAAGGAACTCTTATAAATATTATTATTCAGTTAATATCACATATTATAATGTTATAATAATTGGTTAATAATGTTAGTTCATATCAGAAGTTTTTGACGATGTTTGGTACATGAGTCAAAAATGAACATGTTTGAAAATGATTGTCCATGTAGTTATAAGTAAATCATCTCCAGAATAGTATTAATGATTTACATATCATATATATCTAGTACATATTCATTTTATAAAACTACATAACATTTGGAGATAAATATAAATGAAGTGCACTGTTCATGGAGACGGTAGGCCGTACAGACGCATGAACGCTACATTAATTTCTTTGTCATATTAATGGAAATAAAAATAATTGATAGATACATATATTATAATTCTAGTATAATATATATGTAATATAGGTCACATATGTTCATTAATTTCATTCTTTATACATTCCATGTATTGCATGAACGAGTCACATCACTTGAGGGGGCGGTAGTCCACACTTCCTCGTATGAAATTATCGCATTTGCATAACATGAAAAGCATAAAGGAATGTTTTAAATATACGATTCATAAGTATATAGAAAACATAAATACCATATATATCATATATAAAATATTGTGACATCTTAATGGCCACTATGAAAGGTGTTAAGAGAAGATTGAACAATCATTATTTCGAGAGGTAGCAATTCACCATCCACAGAAACAGTATGTTATTTAACCATTAGATGAAGGTGTGTTTGAGTTTAGCTCGAATAAATATCATAAAAATAACATACTATATTTAATATACTGTTTTTTTACAAAATAAAGGAATAAAAAGAGTTTAGATGGTTGGAGAAGAAAAATAAAACAAAAGAACATAAGGGAAGACATTACCTTTAAATCGTGTAACTATTTTTGATTTGAGCTCAATGGCTTCCATAGAAAGGATTCGTCCAAAATATTTGGCATAAATGATGAATAGAGGTATGTGGAGAGATAAAATTTGTAGGGTTTCTCCGAGAAAAAGGCTTAAGAGGTGTGGGTAATGAGGTAGAGGTGGGGGCCTTTTATAAGAGGAGAGAAGGGGAACTCTTGGAATGTCAAAAAAGGTAACATTATTTTCAAATGTGTTTCGGATTGTAAAGGACCCAAATTGATATATTTCTAGGATAAGGTGATAAGGGTTCAAAATCCACCAATCCAATAGGTTTTTGACATGTTTAGGTCTTATATTTTCCATTATCTTTTCATTTTATATAAATCGTTAAATAATGAGGTAATCGATGCATCATCAGGATGTCATAAATAATTTAATTTATATAATGTCTAAATATTATAAAAAAATATTATGATGTAGGAAATCTTTTTGTCTTTACAATGAAAATTTTTAGTGAGACATAATACTTTTATAACCCTATGTAAAAAGTGTTTTATTAAAATAATACATGTTTGTGTCATTGTTACTTTTACATTAAATAAAAGGAATTAATGTCATTATCTTACCCAAGTGGCTCCATGGTGTCCCATAAATCGACCAATGGGTTGTCTTGGTCGGCCATGACTCATCCAGTAGGGTTAGGACAAGTGTCAAGATATTTTCATTTTATTATAATATCCATTTTACCTTAAATCACACTAATTACCTTTAATCACGATTAATAAAACTTAAAAGTTGCTATTAACCAAAAATTATTCTAATCTCATTGAACCACATTTTACTTCCTATTGAAAACCATGTATGTTGGATTTTTGAAAATTAAATCACATAAGTGGTAAAGTTTCATTTAAATGAAAAATCGATTTCATTAACTACCACTTATTGGTTTCATTATTCATCACGAATTGATGTTTTTCAGAAAAATACCAAAAAATCACCCTAGGAAATATTTGATACTCTAAATTCAAAAATGATGTCTATTTTACAAAATTCAAAACATATAAGTTGAATTAATTAATTTAATAATTAATTCCCGCTGTCAAAACAAATACCGTGTTTTTAAGAAACAATATCTATTAAAATATTAACACTAGTTTAAGTCCAATATCAAAGTGAAATTAATTCCAATGACCACTATTGGATTAAATGGTAAAAATTTATTCTGAATACGTATTACTCTAAATTAAAAATATAATCTATTTATAAAAATAAATCAGATTAAAAAATGGTTTTGAATTAAAATTTAACATTTTCACTAAAAATGATCTTTATCGGAGAAATAAAAAAAATTTACGCAAAGTAATTTTTGATATCCAGATTCTATAGAAGGATTTTATTTTTTCAAATACAACATATAAAATTGTCAAATGTATATTTAAAAAGGGTTCTCCATCAAAAAGCGCTTAATCAACCTTTTAAATAATATTAGATGATTTATGCTTAAAATTGAATTCATTTGCATTTTACGCCTCTAAAATTTATTGGATAAAAGTAAAAATATTTGACAAACATATATAATCATTTTGTAGTTACTTCCATTATTTCCCGCCATTGCAATTTCTATGCGTTAACTACCATTTAAAATAATATTATTTTATTATTAGAGTGCAACGTATGATTTCAAAGGAACTCGTTGTCGCGTATTGGGTATTCCATCGAGCATAGCGTTCCCTTTATAGTAATATTAACATTTTATTAACAAATGTTGATAAAAATTATAATGTAATATTATTTATTTACCTGGGATGTTACATCCTTCCCCACTTTTGGGAATTGCATCCTCGTAATTTAAAAATTGGGCTTGGAAACTCCATTGAATGTCCCACATCCGAACAAGTGTCAGTAAAACTATCACTTAAAAAATAATGGGAGAGAAGTACAAAGGTCACCGAAGTAAACCCATGCTAGGATTCCAAGTATGAATATACGGATATAGAGGAAAAAACAAAGGGTCATGTTCTGATGGAGACTGATAGTAAACATGTCTAGGTGAATGTTCACTATAAGAAAATCACAAGCTTGTGATGGGTTAAACGGTATTCGATTCCCCCGTAGAAAAATTTAACAGACAACATTTTTTTATTAAGTTACTCTTAATTGAGGAATTTATTTTTGATCTTAACTAAAACATAAAGAAACATACTTACTTGTCATGTTGACTTTCAACTTTTACTTTATTTATTACACGAACTCGTATTTTCTTCAAAAGATGAGTATTTAGGATGACATGTTTACATTAAGAGAGCTATAATCAACTTCTAGAAAATCACATGATCCATAAAAGAGAGCTTTATACATCCCATGTCATTAGATATCAACCAAAATCAAACCAAAAATTTTAGTACGTGCTCAGATATTACCCAAAAGGTTATTTTTTTAAAAAAATAAAAACTACTCCTAAACTCCAAAATTTGTCCAACAATACCCAAAGTTCAACAAATACCTTTAAATAAACAACTATCCATAAAATTATTCAAAGTAATCCAAACTAATATTGAAACCCAAATCTCTGAAGGATTAAATCACATTTTCATCCAATGTAAATTTTAACATTTATCTCCAAATAACACCAGCTACTCTTAAAGTATCACATTGAAAAGTAATTTTCCTAATCACATATTCTCCATGATAGGATAATAATTTCCAAAGATAACCCAAAATAAACTTATTCTTGATTCATAAAATCATCTAACTATAAAAAATTAGTCACAATAACCAGGGACATCATGTAGTCCTGTGGTAGGCGAAAAATTCCAGTTGCACTTTAGTTGTGGGTTCGATTCCCACAGCTTCGTCCAACGCGACGGGTTGCCACACGGTCTATTTTTTTTCCTTTTTCCAAAAATAAATAATTTTATAACATTCCTCAAAAAGTGATATATTCATCAAAAATAACCATAACATATTTTAACCTCAAGTTAATCTCATTCCATTCGTATTCCATCATATCATGCAGTAAACCATAATTTCCTCAATGTAAGGATCATATAAACCCTAATGGTTACTTTTATAATTATTACATGAACATCCACATCGAGTTGGTTCCCCCGTACATGATGTATTAGAGAACTCACCATTGATCATGTGGTTAATCATGACTCCTTGATGGTTGGTTTGGAATAACCACGAGATTCCTCATTGAATCCCATATTTCATCCAGTCTCTTAATCAGAGAACCACCATAGTTTCTTTAATACCCATTTTCACTTTGGATACTTGTAGATACATCCATTTACTAAAACAAAAAATAGTCAGGGTGAGTATATCAACAAAATCATCTAGTACTAAAGAGGAAGATAAACACTATGATATACTTATCCAAGTTATGTCAAACTCATTCGAACCTTAAAAAAACAACAATGACTCTATCTAATATACTAACCATTCTGGTTAAACACAATTTGTCACTTATGCTTAAGGAATACCCTAACATCTAAAGTTATCTAAATGGACCTTTGGTACCATCTATAATTCCCCAGCCTTAAACATTACATAATCATGATTGAAATGATTAATTCACATTGAAAATCTTTTGAGGTTTAGAGTTTTAGAGAATTAGGTCATAACTATTACATCTCTAATGATTACATAGTAGAAACTTCTACTATGTTTCCATAAAATAAATAAAATACTTAAAAAACATTTCTTGTTCCATGTTTTAGATAGAATGTCTTTCCTTGATCCCATCCATGACCGTATTCATCATTATGTCCTGTGGAAAACATTTCCAAAACATGGGATGGGCATAAAAAGCCCAGTAAAGGATACACAATGAAGGAAAACTGTTAGTTTTTCAAAACAACAAGTAAACCATGAGTACTTTAACAATGTAATACTTTTCACATTTATGAAGTAGTAAAAACTCTTCACTGAATAAAGACCTTTACTTACACTTTTGTAACAAAAAGATTACCATAAAACCCATATAAAGAACACATAACATATAAAGGTAACATGGGACATAAACATACTTAAATGGAATAACCATACAGTCGACTTCCACACATACTTAATGGAATAGAAATATGGCCGACTTCTATACATACTTAATGGAATATCCATATGGCCGACTTCCATACCCAATGCATTGGAGGTTATAACATAACCACTCATCCTGGTATTCACGAAAACACCCATTATATTGTTTATCACGTAACCACCCGTAAAATGTCCAAGTACCATCATTACACATAAAATATTGTAAATATAAACATTTCAAAATCAACATTTCATTTGAAACCAGAATAAGTAATTCCAAGATATTGAATTAATCAATCCATTTTAAAAAATCATTTAAAAGAGATTTTTGAATCCAAGTTTCCCATAACACTATGAAGCTTTTAATGAAATTATAATTTTAAAACATTAATGTACATATAAATAATTACAGAAAACCATTTTTAAAACGTGTACATTAAAGTTAACGATTTAGAATAATGAATCTTTAAAAAATTTAAAACGTTATTTTTGTTAAAGAGTTTTTAACAAAATGAGAGACTCTTGAATACAAATAATTTCAGAATAAAATTTAATCAGAACTTTATAATATCATGAGAATAAAGTAATTCATGATATAATATGTCAAATGAAAATATACACACCATATAAGAGTGAATTGGTGCATAAAAAGTATGAAGTCTCAATGGAAATGTAAATTGAGATGAAATCCATTATAATGATGGTATCCTTAAATTAAGGATAAATCTATCACATAATTATGTGTGAGAAATATAAATACACACAATATAAGTGGATATTAAGTGTGAAACAATCAGAGGTCATTCACAAATAATCTTGGAAAAACAAAACCAATGACATAGATATTTAACTCAATGAAATGATATTGAGTTATGATTTCCCATTCAAGTTCGTAAGAATTTATCAATGAGATAATTATGTTTATAAATAGTATATCCACACAAAGGTTTGTTATAATTACAACATAGATATTCCACACAAAATATTGGCACAATAAAATCAATAAGTATAGTTTTAACCCAAATAATTTAATGTGGGTTAAGAAGTCCCCTTACAGAAATCCGACAGCCTAACAACGTCACTTTAAAATTCAGAAAATAAGTTGATGAGAGAGAAAATGGTATCTAATCACTTGGAAATAAAATTTACATAAATTAGAAAATATAATAACATATCCCAACATAATATTATGTGAATTAAAAGACATAAGAAACTAGGTCTTTTAAAAAGAGGAGGGTCAAAGGTCCCCTTACCGAGTTGGGTAAATTTCAAAACGTACACCCCATGGAAGAAGGGTCATACAATGAAGATGTAAATACCCATAAATGAAATTATACTACACAAAGTGTATAATAATTGGAAGTACATACACCACTAAAAGTAAATAGTGGAAAAAATAGCATAAATGTCACGAGAATAAAAGTGAGATGAAAAATCCCTTACGAAAACTCGGCAGCCTAACAGCGCCACTTAAAACATCCAAAAATGGATTTATGAGATAAAATAGGGTATCTTATAATATGAACATAAAAAGTACAGTATGATGAATATAAAATAACATCCCCAAACATATGAAAGATGATATTAAAATAAATGACATAAAAGAGAGTACTTAAAAAGAAAGAGAGAGGTTGGATCTCTTACGAAAATTCGACATCCTAACGTTTCCACTAAAAATGTCAAAAATGGATTTATGAGAGAAAATAGGGTATCTAATCATATGAACATAAAAAATTACAGTTATATTAATAAAAAAGAACATCCCAGTCATAATAAATATGAGCTAACAAGGAATGACAGAAATGATTGTACTTAAAAAGAAAGAGAGGGGTAGGATCCCTTATGAAAATTCGGCAGCCTAACGGCGCCACTCAAAACTTATAAAAATGATTGATGAGAGAAAATATTGTCTCTCATCATATGAACATAAAAACTACAGTAATATTAATATAAAATAACATCCCAATCATAATATATATGATCTTAAAAGGAATGACATGAAAGAGTGTACATAAAAAGAAAGAGGGGTAGGATCCCTTACCTCAAGTATGATTTGTCTTGTTCGTTTCTTTATCTTCCTGAATAATAAACCTTGGTCAATTTATAATTGATTAAGGACCTATTTTAAAGATTATTATTCAGTTTATTCCACTTATTATAATGTTATAATAATTTGTTAATAATGTGAGTTAATATCAGATGTTTTTGTCGATGTTTGGTACATGAGTCAAAAATGAACTTGTTTGAAAATGATTGTCCATGTAGTTATAAGTAAATCATCTCCATAATAGTAGTAAAGATTTAAATATCATATATATCAAGTAAATATTCATTTTATACCACTCCATAACATTTGCAGATAAAAAGAAATGAAATGCACCGTCCATTGTGACGGTAGGCCGTACGTACGAATAAACGCTGCTTTCATTTCTTTGTAATATTAATGGAATTAAATATAATTGAGAGATACATATATTATAACTAAATTATAATATATATGTTATATAGGACATATATTTTCAATAATTTCATTCTTTAAACATTCCATGTATTGCAGGAACGAGTCACATCACTTGAGGGGGCGGTAGTCCACACTTCCTCGTATGAAATTATCGCATTTGCACAACATGAAAAGCATAGAGGCATGTTTTAAATATAAAATTAAGAAGCATATAGAAAACATAAATAGCATATATATCATATATAAAATATATTGACATCATAATGTCCACCATGAAAGGTGTTAAGAGAATATTGAACAATCATCATTTCGTGAGGCAGCAATTCACTATCCAGAGAAACAATATGTTCTTTAACCATTAGAAGAAGGTGTGTGTGAGTGTAGCTCGAATCCTTCTTATAAAAAAATCATAGTATATTTATGATACTGGTTTTGTTACAAAATAAAATAATAAAAAGAGTTTAGATGGTTGTAGAATCAAAATAAAACAAAAGAACATAAGGGAAGACATTACCTTTAAATCGGGTAACTCTTTATGATTTGAGCTCAATGGATTCTTTGGAAAGGATTCATCAAAATGTTGAGGCTTAAATTATGAATATATGGATGTGGAGAGATGAAATGGGAGGGGGTTGGTCGAGCCAATGTCATGAGAGGTGTGGGTAAGCAGGTAGAGGTGGGGGCCTTTTATAAGTGGAGAGGAGGGGCACTCTTGGAAAGTCAAAAAAGGTTACATTATTTTCAATTGAGTTTCTGATTTTAAAGGTCCCAAATTCATATATTTCAAGGATAAGGTGATAGGGGTTAGAAATCCAACCATACAACAGGTTTTTCAAATGTGTAGGTCTTAGATTTTACATTATCTTTTAATTTTATTTAAATCGTTAAATAATGAGGTAATTGCTACATCATCATGATGTCATAAATAATTTGATTTATATAAAGTCTAAAAACTATAAAACAAATACTATGATGTAGGAAATATTTTTAGCTTTCCAGTGACAATTTATATTCAAAACTCTTACTTGTATAACCTCATTTAAAAAATTGATTTAGTAAAACAATACATGTTTGTGTCATTTTTACTTTTACTTTAAATAAAAGGCATTAATGTCATTATCTTACCCAAGTGGCTCAATGGGGTCCCAAAAATAGACCCATGGTTTGTCTTGGTCTTCCAGTACTCATCCAATAGCGTTAGGAAAAGTTTCAAGATATTTTCATTTTATTATAATATCATTTTTACCTTAAATCACACTAATTACCATTAATCACGATTTATTAAACATAAAATTTACTAATCACCAAATAATATTTTAATCTCATTTAACCACATTTTGCATCCTAATGAAAACCATGTATGTCAGATTTTTGAAAATCAAATCACAGATGTGTAAAGTTTCATTTAAACGAAAAATCAGTTTCTTTAACTACCACTTAGTGGTTTCACTATTCATAAAAAATTGATGTTTTTCAGAAAAATACCAAAAATTCACCCTAAGCGATATTTGATACTCCAAGTTCAAAAATGATGTCTATTTTAAAAAATTCATAACATATATGTTTGATTAATTAATTTAATAATTAATTCCCGCTGTCAAAACAAATAGCTTGTTTTTAAGAAACAATATCTTTTAAAAGATTAACACAAGTTTTAGTCCAATTTCAAAGTGAAATTAATTCCAATGACCACAATTGGATTAAATGGTAAAATATATTATTACTACACTTTAATCTCAATTAAAAATATAATCTATCCATATAAATAAATCAGATTAAATAGGGGTTTTGAATTATAATGCAACATTTTCACTAAAATTGACCATTATCAGAAAAATAACAAAAATTAACACAAAGTAAATTTTGATGTCCATATTCTAAAGAAGGATTTTATTTTGTCAAATAAAACATACAAAATTATCAAAAGTATATTTAAAAAGGTTTCTCCATCAAAAGGCGATTAATCGACCTTTTAACGAATATTAGATGATTTATGGTTAAAATTGGATTCATTTTCATTTTACACCTCTAACATTTATTGGATAAAAGTAAAAAAATTTGAAATATATATATAATCATTTTGTAGTTACTTACGTTCATTCCCTCCATTACAATTTCTAGGTGTTAAATCCCATTTAAAATAATATTATTATATTATTAGTGTGCAAAGTAATATTTCAAAGGAACTCGTTGTCGTGTATTGGGTACGCCATCGAGAATATCATTCCCTTTAGAGAAATATTAACATTTTATTCACAAATATTGATAAACATTAGAATGTAATATTATTTATTTACCTGGGATGTTATAGTATATATGGTTATTAATTACTCTTTGTTAATAACTAATCTAGACTATCATCACCTATAACCATTTTCAAAAAGAAGAACATTCCATTCCAATGGACTGATGAATGCCTAAATTCATTCCAGGAGTTGAATGTTCACATCATATAGCACCTATATTTAATTTTTTAGATTCATGACATGGGTTTTGGTGTATTGTGATGCTTTGAGATCTGGGTTTTGATGATTTCTCATGCAATGAGACCATGTTTTTTCTTATAACTCAAGGTAGATATGAATACATGAGATGAATTACCCAACACACGATTTGGATATAGCTATAATTATCCTTGCCTTGGAGAATTGGAATCATTATCACTTTGGTGATAAATTTACTTTTTTCACAGATCATAGGAGATTAAAACCAACATTTTCACATTGGGAATTGAATATGATTAAAATGATATGGATGGAGTATCATAAAATTATTGCCATAGACTAGATGTCTACACTAAGGAAAGTTAATTGGTGGCTGACGTAGTAAGCAAAAAGTCATATACTCAGTTGAAAAAGAAGCTTCAAATGAGTGGGGGTTAATGTCAGTACAAGCTGATATATATGTCAACTGTGAATTCTGAGGGGATTTTATGGTTTTTTTTTTTGGTTTCCATGATTCCTGATTTAAATGATATGGTAATAGAGGGAAAAACATCTGATGCAGAATGACTGTCTATGAGTTCAAAACTCAAAAGTAGGGGGAACATTGAGGGATCATAACTCAATGGGTGTTTCGTTTTTTAGATTAGATATCATATGGTTGCACCTATAATTATTTAAGGAACAAAATATTCATGATTACCACCATTTCAAATGGGCTCATAACCGAGAATATAGTTTATTTATAAGACATTGATGCAGTTGTTTTGGTGAATTGATATGAAATGGAAGGTGGTGGATTTTGTGTTAGAGTTTTTATCATTTAAACAATTAATGAAAAAACATCAATGACCAGTAGGTATGTTGTAGTCTTTACATATCCAAGAGTAGAAAATGGAGAATGTAACCATGGATTTTGCAACATGAATCCAATAAATGGTTCCGAAACATGATGCCATTTCGTTAATAGTGGATCATCTCACAAAATCATGTCATTTCATAAAAATAATTAAAACACATCTAGTTGAGTATCTATCAAAATTATAGATCTAGAATGTGTTAAAGAGATATGGAATAATAATTTCCATAGTCTTAGATAGAGATCTGTGGTTCACACCACATTTCATCAAAACATCATAGAAATACCTAGGTTCTTGGTTGAAGAATTTTATAGTGTATCATTATCAGATGGATGTCTAATACTAAAGGACAATAAAGTTGTTCGTAGACATGTTTTGGGATTCAATAATGGATTTTGGTGGATCATGCGAAGAGAAAATGCACATTATACACTTCTTGTATAATAACAACTATCTGGCATGGATACATATGGATCCATTTAAATCATTATATTGGAGTCCTTGTCATTATCCACTATGTAGGGTGGAAATAAGTGACACTTCACTAGTTGGGATGAGCTTTCTTCAAGTTAAAATGTAGAAGATTTATTTGATCATAAAAAAATGCAGATAGTTCAGAGTTATCATAAATCTTATGTGGATCTTCGTCGACATCTATTTTTTTTGTATTAAATTATTATATATTCTTGAGGATTTCTCTAATCTTGGGAAATTGTTGTTCTGGGAATCACATCAAGTTATAATTTCATTACATTAAACTTTTAGAGATAGTGGAACAAGTTATATAGGTAGAATAACAATTGGTATTACAACCATGGTTTAGTTCATTGCGTAATGTGTTCCATGTATCTCAGTTGAAAATGTATCAATGTGATCCATACCATGTTATCAGATGGGATCAAATTGACCTAGATCTGGATTCATCATTGGTAAATATACAATTAAAAATTTATTATATGAAAATAATTATATTTGATGTAAAAATCATCAGTTTATTATGGGTTTTACGGAAACATGGTCATATTCCAAAAAAAAGATAGGGAATGTTTGAAGGACATCAAATAGGAATGGATGGAACACTTTCAGGGAATGAATGGTTTTCTACAATCAATTTTATGAATGACCAATAGTGGGGAGATTGTAGAACCCATTTTTTATGGTATGTATCCCTTTAATTTTTTATGTATATAACGTATAAGGGTGATGGTTGGGAGAGATTGTGGGAACTTTTAAGATGGTATTGGGGAAAAAAGGTAAGCACACAGCCTATGTAAGGTTTTTCTAAACTGTGCAGAAATACAAGGAGAAACCATTGACATATGATGATTTTAGAAAATATCATTTTCATAGTGTGAAAAATGTTTGGGAGACCATGTGAGGAAGCCGTGTGAGAGTCATCTCCAATAGTAAATAACTCACTATTTACAGACTGTTTGTCTAACCATTAGAACAAACCATATGCAGGGTCCAAGTGAGATGAAAAAAAGTGGATCACACATGAGTTTTACTTTAAATTAAATTTTATTATTTTTTATATCCATAACATTAGTAATTTTTTCTTTATATGGTTTTATAACCTCTCTCATGTGAATTGGAATCGATATGGATCATTCCTTTGTCGTTTAGAAGCTTGATTCTTGCAGTATGTCATCATTTTGCATCTTTCTTACGATGTTTCCTATGATATACAATGCCTCTCATCGTGGAATACATACTATTCAACCTTTTCTGTTAGATATATGATTATTTCTTCCATATAATATGGGATTTTATTATCATGATTATGGAAGAGATCTAAAATAGTTCATGGAGAATCGACCATGTTTCATGAGTCTTCTCGTATGTTTCCGGTTTTTTTTCCAAAAATGGCAGAGGAAGGTGGATTGACCCTCTACTCCTCCATGTATAAATCATTTTTATTAATTCATATTGAATATATTGTCTTTTATTGATGATAAATTGGTATTTTGACAATTTTTTGGAAACCACATTAGGGACGGTTTGGTGAAAGGTGGAAATCTGAAAAAATTGGTGTGCATTAAAATGTGCTTTTGATTTTAATTTTATAATAGGTATTTTAAATTTTTTATTTCCTGGATTTCTGGAATATTTATTTTATTAATTTTTTTCAATAAAGATAATTATTATTAGAAATGGAATGATTGCTGAGAATTGGTTTGTATAGAGGTCCTCAATAAAATAATAGTTTAATTGAAATGATTTGAAACGGATTATTTCAAACTAATTTCTCATATATGTGTTGTGTGAGTTCACGTTATACATGGTATATAATAGTGGACGTGTACCAGTGGGCTATAATGTGTGTTACCCTTGATTAGGGGCATGATTCATTAGGACACAAGGTAATTGTATGACAGTCTGACCTTAAGTATGGAACTGTAAAACAAGAACACATGTCTTGGTGTGTGGTGAATAATGGAATGGTTGTGCCTAAATAATTTTGAGAAATGGTTTTAAGAAATTTTTTGGTTTCTTTTCTGGTAATGTAGCTTGCTATAAAATTGGTTAAAATTTAACTTTGTTACTCTAGGTTATAATTGGATTTTTTAAATTTTTTATATTTAAGTGTAAACTATTTTATATAAATATTTCCATCAATTATATCTTAGTAGCATGAGTCTGAAATTCATTAGGGAAAACCTATTTATATTTATAGTCACCCATGATTTGGAACATTAGTTCTATTGCAGATGTTATCTTCTAAGACATGGGAAAAGGTATAGTATCACAAGCCTTTAACACCACCTCATGATACATGGGGTTTTTGGTGATAGGATTACGGAGCTTGTGGAGCATGGAGTCTTATTGTCCTCTTGGATTCATCAGTTTTTTTGTACATTACTTTGATATTTGGGTTTTCTTCCATTTTATTACAATTTTTTGTGTCACTGATATAAATTTAGCTGTTGATCTTTCTTTCATTTATTCAAGAATCATATAGTGAGCTATTTGTTTATGGTTTCTGGGTTAATGGTTTTTCTCATAATGGCATATTCATCCCCCCGCTTCTGTTGGAAACCGTTGATCATTTATTTCCATCATTTGGTGTCCAGGGGATTTCTCTTAAGGCCATGTATCATAAAACTACCATGATTCCAAGGATAATAAGTGGGATGTTATATAACTGACTTTATTTTCCACAAACATGAATGGTGTTCCCAATCCCCATTGGATTGAATCTAGAACTCAGGAATCAAAAAACACTCAAAGGGAATAATTTCCCAATCTGAAAAAAATCAAATATATATATAATAGAGAAAAAATAGAAAATATAAATATATTCCATAATTGAAAAGGAACTGTGGACAGAAATAAAAACAAGATAATACACACTCTATAGTTGTTGGTCTTACCACAAAAGACTACCAAAATAATAATAAAAACTACTCGATGAGATCATATGGGTAAAATCCCACCATCTGACTGCAAGCTACCCAACTTAGCTAATAAAAAAACATACCACCTCATTAAGATGCCTTGAATTTTCCTACAACTGAATATTTCAATAGTTTTTCTTAACCAGAAATATAAATAAGTTCAACATTACTACTTGAAAGGGAAAACAATTTAGAAACTCTTTCGACAACATCCAATTCTCATATTTAATACCTATATTTCATTCATAATATACCTATTCATGTCCTGGTAAAATGAATCATATGATATGGGTGAGATAAAATTCTTAGTAAGGTTAAACAATAAATTGTAAGATATCATAAAAATATACATTAGTCATGGTGAATAACTAAAAACACATACATTTCAACATTAATTTGAACATAGTATGGAAGGAAAAAAAAAGCAATGTAAATAATGAAATAACAAAGAATAATCATTGGTATTCTAATATTAAAATAAATTTATGAAAATTCAATTACTAGTTTCCAAAAATGATGGAGTTTAAATTGTCAGACAACATAACCATACCATGAAGGCCTCCTTCCAAGACCATAAATAATAATTATTTGAAGACATTATTTAAAGACCATAGTTTGTCTCATGATACATATTGATGCATCAAGGTGCTATAGAATTCTGATCCCATCAAATAATATGTATAATTAATTCCTTATTTGAATATGGATAAATGTATACAACGTATAAATTCATATTTACACTAATATATGAAATGTAAATAACGTTCCCCAAAGATTAACTGTAAACACTAAGCATTCAGAGTGAATTGGTGAATGGTTTTAAGATAGAACATCCACAATCAATCAAATAATGAAATAGTATATTAAATATAGTAGACGTTATCATAAATTATTATTCCCAATAATAAATAATTATCAAAAAGTGTGTTTAAATAAATTAAGATGCTCATATAAATTGTTTGGGTAATTCTTGATATTAATAATGTTTTATTTTGAAAGGATGAGTTCATTAGGAAACATCTTTATATAAAACCATAAGTGAAATAATATATAATTTTAAAAACAAAAGTAATTATTTTATAAAGTTAATGTTTTAAAAAAATTGATTAGATCATGCCCTTGAAAATGGGTTACAATTCAAGAAATTCCAACGAATCTTGCATGTATATCAGAATGAATATTTGAAAGACCCTTTTAAAACACATAAATCAACATAAATGAAAGTTGGATTCTAGTTGTGCATATATGTAGAACATTAAAAAATAATATAGGAGGATTATATATTTATAAACAATAATTTAATTGAGGTATGTATAGAATATGTGTAAATGAATGAAATGGAGGTTCAGGTAGAAAATGCATAACATAAGTCTGTTGGTGTTTTTCATATGTTGTTAGTATCCTAGATAACCAAAATAAAATAATTAATTAATATTAATAGAACCAATTGATAATTTTCATTATTTATTATAGCCTTATTATATTCATTTATGGCCTTCATGATGTGTTTCAAAGGTTCAATTTTATTGTTTGGTTGCATTTGATTCCTTGTTATTAATGACCGATTTACTTAAATACATGTTAGGATAGACATGTATGATGAGAATGGTTGAATAGAAGAGAAGATTCTTTTTATTTTCTAGCAAATAAAAGATTAAATGTTTATAAAATTGATTTGGTTATTGGATGTGAAAATAAATCATAATAAAAGACATTAATGATAATTTTTTTTGTTAATTGGAGATTTTGTATCACAATAAAATCATTTTGATATGGAAATTTTCATCACTTTAAAAATAATATTAAATAACATTTGATAATTTATAAAACATGTATTATAGTTTTGATCAACCATCAAAAGCTTTTCCTGACCATAATTGATGACAATATTTGAAACTGAAAACCCGTTATCCTTGAATGTGATAAATTAACACATCTCAGATAGGGTTTTGATTTCTAGTTAAAAAGAAGTATAAAGGAGATATAATGATGAATTATTCAATTTTCATAAATATATTTTGGTAAATTTAAGGTACTGGAGTTATCAGAACATTTTTATGAAAGTAGGTGAGTTAGAAAAAGAATAGAACATAACTCTTAATAAAAAGTGATGTTATGAAATCCTTTATGAAAATTACGCAGCATAATGGCATCACATAAATTTAATAATATATTTTTAGAAGATAAAAATTGGTATCTTATCATTAATACATAACAAATAACGAAATTCTGATATGGAATGATATATCCCATCATAATCAAATTTAAATCAAAAAATAAAAACCTAAAAAGAGTTCTAGAAAAATAGAATGTTGGTAGATTCCTTTACCTTATAGTGTGACTCCTAAAACATGAAGGATAAGACCTTAGGGAATGGAGGACACATTTTCCGGACTCCTAGGGAGGTGAAAATACTATATATTCATGAATGATGAATTTGGAATGAATAAAAATAATGGAATTGGTGGGTATTTATAGTAAAAAAGAAGTGGGTTTTTATTAATTTCCAATGAAACCTCATTAGTTGTATTTACAAAACAATGGGAATGGACATGATTTTGCCCACATGATATAACTCATATCATAATTAATTACTCGTGATTTTACCATCATTATTATATAATGATTACAGTAGTAATGGTATCATTAAACATACCAAAAACTAATAAATGTATTTTTATTATTCATATAAAATAATGTTTTTTATAAAATTATCATAAATTCAGAATAACCAAATATAGACATTATACATTAAAAAATGAACTCCATTTTTTGAAAATAATATTTTGAATATGATTTATTAATTTTTTAAATAAAATCATAATTTAGTCGAAAAACCATAATTATAAAACAATAATTCATTATATATCACCTTATTAAATTAATCAAGTTCATCTTACCCTATAACCTTAAGGCATTAAAATTATAATATGAGTTACCATTTATAATGTTCATATTACTATTAATATTAATATTCATAAGGGCATGTTACTATTCACCAACATTTTTTTATTATCTTATTAGAATCTAAATATAAAAATAAATGCAAACGTGAATGTATGTTTTTAAGAAATCAAATCATATTGGTGGGAATATTATGTTTGTATAACAGGTTATAACAATTATTTTTTTAGAGACTCAGTGTTTCATGAATTCAATATTAAATTTATTTATAAATCATTTGTGTGTTACATTATCACCACTTTATATAATTTTTTTCCACAAAATTACCAGAATGATACCTCACAAAATGAATTAGGTTGTTCTTCATAATAGATCCATAGGCCCCCATGTTTCTTACTGAGTTATATTATTTTTCCGATGTACATTTACTAGTCGTGTCATCTGATTCCTCAACATCTATTACGTAGTGTCTAGAATTTGGATTGGCTCTTCACAATAATAAAAGTCAGGTTCCAATTTTATGCCTTCAAAAGTGAGGTCATGCATTGGGTATAACGTGTAATGTCTCAACAATGAGACATTGAACACATTTTTTACCTTATAATGGCTAGGCAGAAATTCCAAATGAAAAGACACAACTCCAATTCTCTATAGAATTTAAAAAGGGCATATGTACCTAGGGATCAGTTTACATTTCTCTTTAAATCATATTACACCATTCTATAAATATACATTCAAGAAAACCTGATCTCCCTTTTGAAACTCAAAATCCTTCCTTTTATTAACATCATTGCTCTATTGTCTTCTTGGAGCTACTTTGGTATAGGTTTGAATAGTATTTTCCATTTCTTTTGTTTCCTTTACATTCTATAGGCCCACAAACTTCCTTTTACCAATTGATCCCAACATGTTGGTGTATGACATCTCATTCCATTCAATACTTCTTGGTGTGGAATTTGAATTTTAGAATGGAAACAATTATTTTAGTAAAACACCACCAATATTAAATTCTAATCCCACATACCATGAAATTCTTGTAAGCATGATCACAACATGTCTTCTAATGTTTGAATCGTTGTTTCTGATTTCCCATCAGTTTGAAGTTTACAAGCTATACTAAAATAGATCCTAATATCCAGGGCTTTCGAATACATCCAAAAAATTTATTTAAATCCTTGATCACAAACATACACAACTGAAAAAGATTCTTCACAACGTCTCACAACTTCACTGATATAGATTCGTTCAAGGTGCTCTAGTGACATATCCTCCCATATAGAGAGGAAATGAGTAGATTTGGTAAGTTGATCCATAATTACACACATTGCATCATTATTTCAAATATATATTGGTAATCCAATGACAAAATCCATGGTAATGTTATCCCATTTACATGTAGGAATATGTATTGGTTTCAAGACTCCTCTAGGATGTTTTTTTAACCCTTCACTTTTTGATAGACTAAACATCATAATACATAATCATCAATTTCTAACTTCATGTTTTACCACCCGAAATATTACATCAAATATCTATAATTTTAAATTCTACAAGGTTTTATAATGAAATTAGAATTATGGACATCATCCAATAACTCCTTTTTTGGATTGAGTATTGCTGGAACACAAAGCCCCTTCTGAAAGATCATAATTTCATCTTCACACACAATATCGTCCAAATTCCAATATTCCATAGCATTAATTTTATTTTGATGGTTCCCATCATCATTCTGATATTTTTTAATCCATTCTAATAATTTTGGTTGGGAAACCACTTGTAAATGTAAAGATGTTTCACATTCAATTATAATTCCCACATCCATCTTTACTATATCCTTAAACACAAGATCTCTTTAAATACTAAATTTGTTTAGGTATCCATGATTCAACATTCATAATGCATCCTACACCTTATTTCCATTCCCTAGGTTGTAGTGTACTGAACAATCATAATCTTTGATTAGTTTGAGCCATATATTTTTCCCCATGTTTATTTCATTCTATGAGATGATATGTTTCAATCTCTTGTGATACATATATCTCTCAATGAATTCTCAATAGAGATAGTGTATCCATTTCTATTGAGAAATTATTAATGTTTCTACCTCAATATCATGATTTGGGTAGTTTTGTTTTGGAAATTTTAACTACCATGATGCAATGACAGTAAATCAATCATTCTGTAAAAGGACACAACTATGTCCTTTCCATGATACATCAATATAGATCATAAATACACCATTACATAATGGTTATTTCATTATTATAGAATTCAATAATCTTCTCTTTAATTCTACGAAAAATTCCTCACATTCTGTTGTCCAGATTAACTTAACCTATTTAAATGTAAACTTGGTCATTGGGTTTGCTAAACAAGCGATGTTCTAAATTGAACATCGATAATTCCTTGCAAAAGCTATAAAACTATGTACCTCAGTTATTTTCATTATAGTTGACCATTCATGAGAAGCCTTTGACTTTTTAGGATCGATAGATATTCCATCCATAGAGACAATGTGGCTATGAAAAGAAACAGATTGAAAAAAAATTCAAACATGGAAAACGTCCCAAATAATTCATTTCTTATAAAGTTTTCAGAAAAGTGAGCAAGTAATTTTCATTATCTTTATTTATATTGAAATACACCATGATATCATCAATAAATACCACCACAATGTCATCATGTTATTCCTTGAATACTCTATTCATTATATCCATGAAGACAAAGGGTGAATCTGTCGGTCCAAAAGGCAAAACTGTAAACTTGTAATGCCCATACCTTCTTTGGAATGTTTCCATTGGAATATCGTTCTTCTTCACATGGAACTGGTGATATCAAAATCAGTTTTCAATCATTAAAGAATATTGGGTTCCAGAATATTGAATAAATAAGACATTAATAGGAGGTAGGGGATAATTGTTCATTATTATAATACCATGGACCTCCCTATTACCAATTATTTACCTCACTGATCTGTATTTCTTATTGAAAAAAAAGATCAACATGTAGAGACACTAGAGAGAATAAATCCATTATCAATCAATTACTCTATCATTTTCATCAGTTATATGAATTACATAGTGCCCATTATATAAGGATTCTTTGATATAGGTCATGACCTAGAAATTAAATCAATTTTGAACTCAACATCCTACTCTAGAGGAAGTATATGTAAATCCTCTAGAAACACATCAAAATATTCGTTTACAAAAGGTACAACATTAATATTAAAATTAATTTCCTCACCTGTATATTTTGGGTTCTCTTCCTCTCCAATATTTTTATTTAGTAGAGCTACTATGGTGGATCTAGATGTGAATTAGATGGTGATGTTTTTTCCCTTAAGATAATGAATTCCATATCATCCTACAAAATTATAACCTCCATATTCTTTCAATAAATTTTCAGATCATGTTTCAAAATATGATCCATTCCAAGGATTATATAAAATTCAATCATGGGTATAATACTAAAAGTAGCAGATAAAAAATGTTTATAATCCATAAAGGGTCTACCTGACAAAATATTGATGCAATAATACTTCTCTTAAGAGTTTTTACTAACAACACCCTTATTAAATCAAACTGTAAATATATAATTTTCATAGAAAACTAGGATGTTATGAATGAATGCGATTATCATGAATCAAATAAAGAATTGGCTATGTTTTAGGAAAAAATTAAATTTCCTGGAACCACATCTATAGAAACATTAATATCAGCAGTTGTGATGACATATGTTTTCTATGATCCCATATTATTTTTTGGTGAACATTTCCATGAGAAATAGTACAATAATTTTCGTAATGTCCAATATCCTTGAAATTCTATCATTGGAAGATTGTAGCTTCTTTCTTCCCCTTGAATCCCAAGATTGGAGGCCTTTTTCTCCATAGTTGTAACAAACACCCATACCCTTTATGAATGTACTAGGGTGTCTCTTCCCAAAATTATCACAGGGTGGAAGGTAAACTTTTCCATTATTCCCCATTTTTTTATTTCATATTATATATTTTTATGCACCCCACTTCTTATATATTATTCAATTAATATCATAGGACTTAGAGAAATAATTTTCCATTTTGATAACACATGGTACTATGTCTTATTATGATTAGAAACTTAAATATTTGATGACCCATTAGTGGAGTGGTTATAAACCATCAAAGAATCAATAATCATTTCTCTTTGGATTATGTAGGTAGTCAAAGACATGTCATGATAACCATATGAAGTTAGATTTATAATATTTAACATTATTATCCTCTTTTTTACTCATATTTATAAATTGGCATTCCATATCTACTCACCCCTCATAGGAGATATAATTTTCTATGAATATTTCCTTAAAATACCTCAATTCCATTTATTTTATTTTTTCCTCTTCCTTTGTGTTTTGAATTATATAACACTACAGATATGCATCTCCTAATAGACAATAATATTCTCGACCACTTTCTCTCTTTCATTACAACCCAATGAGAGAAATATCTTCTATAAAAAACTTATCCACTGATCCTATTTGAATGTCTTTATAATCCGATAAAATGATGGTGGATGTTGTTGCATAAATCGATCTAACATATATCATCCACATGTCAGATCTCAACGCTCTATATTGGCGATGTTATTGTTAATAATCTTATTCAAATTTCCCATTACAGTTATATGTTTCTCCACACCTGTCGTAGAACTAGAGAAAACATCATTATCTTGCATCATAGGGAAATCCCTATATTGAACATGTTCATTCATGTGGTTTCTATTATTTCCAATAGGAAATATTTATAAATAATGGCATACAATATGTTAGGTTATGTATCAAAATTTATAATCTCAATGATGAAAATAATTATCAGGAATTGAAATCCAATATATAGATAATCTCATAATCATAAACATGGTTTCTTTGTAGAAAAATATTTATTTAAATAATTCATAATCGTTTGTAAAATAAATTTGCATTATCCGAAAAATATCTCCTTGGAGTGACAAACTGGGTGCGTAATAAGTCTTATTGTCATGTTACATAATACCCCAGGTCTTGATCGAAACTCCTTACTGAAGATGTTACAACAAGGTACATATATTCTAGAACCACACCAAATTATGGTATCTAGACTTGGATTTATTTGATAGAAATAGACACATAATCTATTCCATATTAAAATTCATGGATTTTATTGTTTGTTTACCCTAATTTTATATCTTATGTTTCTGTTTCCAAATCAACATTTTCTATATATAGTTTCAATTATCTAATAAACTTCCACTGATACCAATATTAAAGACCTAACACTAGTATCTTGGAGTTGGTTCCTTATTTCATTACAATGGAATGAATACAATAAAGACATATCATGAAGGAATTAATAGTTTAGTTATTTTGGAAAACCACTTACATATATAAGTTTAACATTACAACTTTAAAAAATCAATTTATAAACTCATTTGACAACATCCAATATTCCTATGTTATCCATGTGTGACATTAATATTATAAATCTTTATGTCATAGGAAAATACAGCATAAGAAAGGGGTGATCTAAAATGATCAGTAAGGGTAATAAATATGATGGAGGATATCATAAACATAAACATTAGGCATGGTGAATGACTAAAAAGAAATTCCATTAAAAATGAACCTGAACTTATTATAGTAGGAATAAGAGTTGAATAAATAATGTCATCATAAAGAATAATATTTTGAATTAACCTATTCAAATTAAATCATAAACTTTCAAATTACTAGTTTAATAATGAGGTAATGAATAATGTCATACATCATAACAATATCATTAAGTCCTCATGCCATGACCATAATTAATCATTTTGGGAAGTCCTTGTTCCATGATAGTAGTGTTTCTAATTCGACCTACCGATGTATCAATGAGATATAGAGGGCCTCAATCGCCCCAAACTAAATCCAATAAATTTCTCATATTAATGGGTATAAACATAAAATCCATATACATTCATATTAGAACTAACATATGAATTGTAAATAACATTCCCTGAACATTTTTCAAAAACACTAACATTTCAGAGTAAATTGGTGATTGGTTTAAGATTGCACATCAAATATCAAACTTATAATAAAACATTCCATTATATATGGTATATTATATCATAAGATATTATTTCATGTAATACATAATAATCAACAATATTGTTGAAATAGATGAGCATACTCATATAAAATCATCAAGTAATTGTTGTGACAAATACACTTCAATTTTGATGGTATGAGTTTTTTATGAAAAGTCATTGTATAAAACCAAAGGTGAAGTAAGATTTTATTTTCATAATATAATTAATGATTTTATGATGATAATGGTTACAAAAAATAGATTGTATAACTCCCTTGAATATTGATAACAACTAAAGAAATTCCCTTGATTTGGGCAAGTATTTCAGGATGAATTTTTGAAAGAACCTTTTAAATGATGTAACTACACATAAATCAAAGTTGGATAGTGAGGACCAAACCCTATAATAAAAAAATCAGGTTCCTTGAATGATGATGTGTAATTTTTTAACAAAAATATGCACTAATAAATAACACATCATGTCTCATACAGAAGATTGAATTCTATACAGGTTTTGGGAAACCAGTCACTTCTGTCAAGATTCTTCTTCTGAAAACTGATACCTACAATTTTTTATTCAAAATCATTGGGTGAGAATACTAATGCCCAGAATGGGGTTTTTAAATATCATAATAAAACAATTACAACTATTAAAATCAATATTTTAACATTTTTCAATAAATCATTTTCTGAAGAAATGTTGAAGCACATGTATCATAACATAATAATTGTCTAATAAATGAAAGAGAACAATTCAAATAATACTAACAGAGATAAAAGGAAACTTGATTTAATTATAGGAATTATTACATGGGGTGAGAAGTAAAATTCATTCTTGTGAAAATTCAAGTTTAAAATTAATTACTAAGGGTATTACATTATTAGAGTTTCATTTAAATAAAAACATCAATGACATCCTTTACAACTGAGAAATAAACATGAGATTAAGGCTCTGAGTACGACATAAATACTACACCATAACATTTAATTTTTCTGGTTCTCATGTAAATATGCTCTTTAACCAAGAATATTCTTATAGTTGAATATTCTTCTGGTTAATTAAATTTAATAGACATAATGAGAAAAGTGGATATGTTGGACATCATAACCATATTGTCCAGGCCTCATGCCAGGACCATTAATAACCATTTTTGTCTAGGCCTATCACCAAGACCATAGTTTGTCACATGAGACATACTCATGCATCGAGGGTCTATAGGGGGCCCCACCCATCACATACTAAGTCCAATGCATTCCTCATCCCTCTAAATCAAATTTCACATACCACATTGATTTAGTAATTTAATTATTTCTTATTATTTCAAGTCTAAAATATTTCTTATTTTCTTATTTCACTTTATTCAATGTGTCCCATTCAAGCTTGAATAATTTAATTTAACATTTCTTATTCTTCAAAGTGTCTCATACAACCTTGAATAATTTATTGTTTAATCCATATTTGGTAATAGTAGTAAAATTTCATTCCATTACATTTAAATATATATAAAGTGAGTCAAGAATTTAGAAGTAAATAAATAAACTATCATCTACATGAAATTGTCATTGAATGGTGAATATAGTAATCATGCTTTGGAATATGTGATAAAAACCAAGGTACAAAAAGAATATTACAATTTTTGTCACATGCAATAGAAACCTTATAATTCTAAAACCATATTAATAAAAATTAATATTGGAATTTCTTCTGGATGCATAATTAATAAATGAAAAACTAAACATTGCATTTTGTGTTTATGATCGCTGATACTCAAACATTTATTAGTAATATGATTTTGTATAACACACCAAAATAACAAAAATAAATAGCCAAAAACTCAACCATAACCAACATAATTAATATATTATAATATTAGTTACTCATACATGTTAATATAAACGATGAAAGCCTTAAACGCAAGACACATGAACTAAACACATCTAAAATATTATATTTGGAATATCCTCATATTGGGATTCATGTTGGGTAAATTGTTCATACAACAGGGTGTATATAAAGAGTAGTATTCAAAAAACTAAATATATTTTTAAAACACGTGTTTTCTACTTTATTTGCAAACCTTGTAAAATTGTAAATAAAATATGGAACAATGTTTTTGTGTACTCATATATTTTCACATATCTGAAAATACAGCATGTATATAAGGGGTTAAACCAAAAATCCATTGAAACCCACAAAACATTAAAAAATAGAAAAGATAAATTTATAAGAGTCCCTAAAACACTAAATTGATCTAAAATGTAAAATTATTATGTGACATATAAAATTTATATGTATAACCGAGTTCATTCCAAAATTAATTGGCACCAACTTATTTAACAAAACATATATTTATCATAGAAGTTCAACGTTAAAATACTTAAAACTAGTCAGAGGGTGAGTTATAAAAACTATATAAAATTTTTTATATATAATCAGATATAAAAGGTATACATATCGCATGAGGGTAGAATATATTCCTTCATGGTTAAAAAGATTTCAAAACCCAAAATTTGTAAAACCAAATGTCAGGTATTTGTGGGTTTTCACGGAAAACCATATGATCATACATGAATATATATTTGATCCTAAGTAAAAAAACAAGAATATATATATATAAAGAACATGATTGTTTTTTTGTATTTATTATGAAAACCCTCAAGTTCGTAATACTTCTTTGAATCAAATTTCTAGAATCATAGGTTCTGTTTAATAGAGGGTTAGAATTGTACCATAGGTTAAATATATTTTTTTAAGAGAATTCAAATATATGTATAAAACCTAAAAAACAACTCCACAAGACAAACTAACCCTTACCATTATTCTAGGTGGAGGAGAACTCGAGGATGACTAGTTGAAGATTGATAAAGGATTGAGTTTGGAAGAACTGAGGGGTTCTTGGGGTGAAAAGTGTGTTTTTATAAACTATATTATGTAAGAAAAAAAAGATACATAATACTACTGTTTGGAAAAAAATGCATATTAGGTAAATTAAATGTTTGGTGGTTGTTTTATGGAAAAAGAGTGTATGGAGGGTCCACCAGATGTCATGGGTGAGAAAAATGGTGAAAATTGGTTTTGTATGGTTAATTGGTTCAATACGTGTGGAGAAGAAGAGGAATTCACATGAGAGGAAAATTGGAGACTGAATGGACAGACCATATTTGATCCAGATATGATCTAATAATAGGGTTGTGTCCAAAATATTTAATAGGATGGGCTGCTCAGATTGGATCAGAGATTGGATCAGAAGACATTGATCAATGCAACATTTTTAAAACAGTCAGATTGTCATGATTATATCGCAACTATCGAATGACCCATAAAAAGTGAAAAGAATACCGCGACTTCCAGGTATTGAGGCCCAGACCGATATGGATAGTCATGATCTCTCACGACAAGATCTTATCGCCCAAATCCCATTTTTCTAATAAAAACTTATCCTACATCGAAACGGAGGGAATACCCATAGACCTTTATAAGCCTGAGAATCCTATGAATGCTCAGAAATAACACAACACACACACACACACAAGGGGGCCTTATACACGAGCTCCCGCCCCCCGTAGGCCTCGGCCTACAACTGCATCATTGTGGCCTTGTGCCCAGGGTGGTGCGCTCTAATCCCCCATGTGCTCTTGTGTTCCTTTGGGGAAGCTATTCTCCCCCCAGATTGGTCTGGCCAGAGCTGAGGCTGAGGACTAAGCTCAAATTCTACCTAGTGCAAGCTAACTCCCTTGGCCCAGCAAAAGGGTTGGCACTAGTGGGATTATTTTTGTTATAAAATCCAAATTTCAAAATTTAAAATTCATAATAAAAATAAATACATTCATATTAAATTTATATATAATATATTAAATTTTATAATATGCGACATTAAATTAAACATGAAAAGATTAAAGAATAGAAATAAAATTTAACATTTTCTAAAAAAAATAATTATAAACACTATAGTTTTATAATACAATGTTATAAATTGAAATTTAATATTTCCACATGAATACTTTTATATTATTATGATATAAATAAAAAACATAGTTTGGATTAAATCTTAAGGAATGATAACATTTACAAGATATTTAAAATACTTGTAAGATGTTTGAAATCTACATCTCATTTTGAAAAGTCTCTTAAGTATAACTCATAATATTAAATCATTATCTTTTATAAGGTTACATTAATAGTTTGTGTTATATTTTAGTAACATAAATGTTATGAAATTCTATATTAGGTATTTTGGATCAAACCACTGAAAAGACGAACAACATTCATTATAGCCATAAGAACTCAATAGTCCCAAAAATCTCCAACAGTCACCCTAGGGTAATATTCAGGTAGATGGCTTATAAAACCAAAAATTAGGGTATCCTAAACCCAAGACAATTTAAAAATATTGTGCTTGCTATACCACTAATGGTCAATTAGATTTCCATGATTATTGTGGTGATGTTCTTCATAATGGCTGACCAGAGGTAGATTATCTATTTACCAAGTGTTGTTATTTATTTAGAGGGACTTCTAGTTTCTCTGATAGGGTTTTTATTAGGAATCTTTGGTTAACATAATTTTATTTTTACCTAATTTTAAAGTAAAAACTACGATGTATTATTTAATAAAAATCCTTTGGGTTATATTTTCATGTTTTATTTGGTATACATGAAAATTAAACAAAATAAAATCATGATATTATTATTTAATGAGAAAAAAGTTTTGGGGCATCATAATATCCCCCTATACATAGAATTTCATCATTTTAATTAATTTCACACAACCACAATAAAGCTTACTCCTGGACATTCTATACCATATCCTCTATTGTAGAGGTTCCTCGGGTAAAGCTTGATGAATACTCAAGTTGGTGTTCACCTCTTCTACTTCCCTAGTGAAAACAAACCTCGGACAGAATGGGTTGAACTCATTTTGTGTACACTTGGTCTTCTAGAGGGAGGGTCGAATGTTAGAGAGTTAAAATATGTCTGAATGGATATACTCTCTACGAACTTGGTGGACCGTCTGTTTTTTGCGAAGATGAATGACATCGACATGGTCATACAAACTAATACTTATGATCTGGTACTTCTAGGCCGCACATAAGTCCCCTTCCAAGCCAGCCTCTTGAAACCATACCATGGTCATGTAGTTTCGATATTGGGTGAAACATATGAGAATACCACCATGGTAGTTTTTCCTTCATATATACTAAGCATGTTGAGAATTGTCTATGCGGTGGTAAATGTAATCATTCTCATGAAAGGAACAAAGAATGTCTAGACAATTCGATATCTCATAATGATGTTTGCACATTTTTCATAGGATTGCGAAGGTAATGTATTCTTTCTCATAGGTTTTCACTGTAATGCCTTCCTATATCGCAACCAGAAGATATATAATGGGGGACTTTCCTTCAATCTATAAATAGAAATTTTTATGAAATCCCATTCTGTGGAACACTGATACTAAAAGGTAGAATAAATATGTAACAAAAAATTGTATTTTCATTAAAAAAATTGTAAACTATACTCAGAACTAATGGTTTACCCAGTTCCTAGATACACAGATCCCTAAAACAATTTTAAAACATTCAATCTCCCTGAACCAAATGCAACTTGAGCAGTCCGGTTCAATATCATGAGTGAACATATTGTGTTTCTATAGTGTGAAATGAGGTATATATATCTGAGAGACATCAGTATTTACTTTATTTCTGTTCATGGAATGGGGGACTTTAAATTCATGAATTTTGAAGACCATTACTTGACCAAAATGGTCATATGACAAGACTTGGAACATATATTATGTGCAGTGGTCTCTGCCTGCTGCAGCTTCATAGAAGTCCATGAGGGACTAGATTCCTTTCACAATGGTGAATCCCCTAAAAATACCCTCTATGTACTTCCCATGATGTTTGGAGGATGGAAATTGGGTTTGATTTATAAACATATAGTCCAAACACACTCCTCGGTGGAGTTGAAGTACAAGGGGAGAGTTGGACAGGTCGTAGAGGTGATTGCATGTCATAAATAATATGGGAATAGTTTAAAATGTTTCCATAGTTGGCTATGAAAGTTATGGTTTTTAGGGCCTCAATAAGAAGAGACACAAGACTAAGGTTTCTAATTTCCATCTGAAAATTACGAAAATATAATACATAATATTGTATAAGTAATTTATTTAGTTCTGTTTTTCTACGGTTACATTAACCAAATCCTCTAATACCAAATGTGAGTACCCAACCTCAGAATACCCAGATCCATTTCCATGAATAATGATGTGTAATTATTTTACCAAAACATTCACTAATAAATCAAACATTATTTTTCTTACATAGGATCGAATTCGGTTCAGGTTATGGGAAACCATTCACTTCTGTCAAGATTCTTCAGTTGGAACATGATACTTGGATATTTTTATTAAAAAACATAGAGTGATCATACTAATTAATAGTAATGGGTTTTAAAATATCATAATAAACCAATTTCAACATTTGAAATCATTATTTTAAAAAATTTCAATAAATCATTTTCTTAAGAAATGTTGAAGCCCATGTATCCTAACATAACAATTGTCTTAGAAAAAAAAGAGCATAATTCCAAGAATACTAATAGAGTTACAAAGAAACAAGATTCAATTATAGTCATACTTATATAGAGTGAGAAGTTAAAGACATTAAATGTGAAAATAAAGTATAAAATTAATAACTATGGGTCTTACATGATCAAAGATTCAATGAAATAAAAACATCAACTTCATCCTTTACCAATGAGAATCATACACTGGCTTAAGGATATGAGTACTACAAAAAAACTATGCCATAAAATTTACTTCTTTTGGGTCTCATGTGCATAAGCTCTTTAGAAAAGAATATTCTACTAGTTGAATATTATTCATGTTTATTAAATTTCACACCCATAATAAAGAATGTGCATATGATGGACATCACAACCATACTCTTCAGGCCTCATCCCAGGACCATAAAAAAATATTTTTGTCAAGGCCTTGCCACAATACCATAGTTTGTCTCATGAAACCTACCAATGAATTGAGGGGCTATATTGGGCCCCACCCGTAACATACTATGTCCAATACATTCATAATACCTCTAAATCAAAGTGCAGAAACCTATTTTATTTAGTACGTTATTTTATACATATTATTTCAAGTGTCACATATTTCTCGTTTCCTTATTTCACATTATTCAATGTGTCCCATGCCACCTTGAATAATTTAATTTCACATTTCATATTATTCTTTGTGTCCCTATAACCATGAATAATTTAATGTTTAATCCATATTTGGTCAAATTCGTTAAATTTCAAACCTTAACATTAACATATAAATAATATGACTCAAGAATTTAGAGGTAAATAACAAAACAATAATATATAAGACTTTCCCATTGAATGGTGAATATAGTAAGAAAACATTTCCTTATGTGATAACAACCAATGTACTAAAAAGATTACAATTTTTTCACATGAAATAGTAACCATGTAATTATAAAACCTAATGAATCAAAATTCATTTTTAAATTTCTTCTGGGGTCATAATTAATAAAAGACAGACCAAAAAATTTATGTGGGGTTTATAGTATGTAGACTCTAAAACATTTAATGGTAATATGCTATTGTATAACACAACATAATGTGAGAAATAGATAGCGTAAATCTCAACCATAACCAATATCATTTTATATATAAGATAATAAGTGACTCAAACATGTGAATATAAAAGTAGAAAATCACAACCATTATGCTCATGAAATAAAGACATCTAAATTATAGTATTTAGAATATCCAAATTTAGGGTTTCGTGTTGGGTAAATATATATATTTACTAAAGAAGTATTTTTTCCGCCACATGTTTCCACTGTAGTAACTCCTACCAATTCCTATCTCTATCTCTCATTTCATTGTTTCCTCACACACTCTAAGAATCACGACTTCCCTCCTCACCTGCCACTATTTCAAACCCTCCACACATATTTGGTCCTCTTCATCCAAATATTACACTAATGTCGACCACAATTTATTACAATATTTGTTACATCGCGCTACTCTATCTCTGACGCATCCTACATCCACCACGTCACGACATCGATACTAAATCATCACCTCTACTGAACTCCTCCCCATATCGATTTTACTATTCTGAATCATCTATTTCTAATCATTGATCATTTCCTCTTCCTCCTCTCGAATGACTTCACCAACTCTAACCTCCCAAATCTATCTTCACACTTTCATCTTGACACTTAGTCTTCACATATTACGAATCTTCATTATAGGGTTTCGTAGAATACTCCATTCAGTCTCCAAATTATAAGGTTTTATAAAATACTCAACCTTCTCCAGAATTTTTTGTAAAAAAACCGAACTATTCTACTTAACCACTTGACGCGGTTTCCCCTTCATTAATCTGCGGTAATCCCTACATCAGTAGGTGCATAATTCTTCTATCATTTAATAATTATACATTAAGTCCATCATTATAATATTTCTAGGTTTACTTAAGGTAATTCAATTTTCATACTAATTCTTCCTTTTTCAATACTACAATAATAATTTCTATTAAACATTTACCTTTTGATCTTCATAATAATATTCATTTATTTACAATGTTTGTAATATGATCACATTGCGACCTCCAAGTAGACATGTTTAATATGATTGGACATTTTTTTAGGGAAGAGATTTTTTATATACAGCTACTAATTCATTGGATTCTATACAGATTTACCTTTGTTGATTCACATAAGGTAATTAATGTTTTTCACATATTCTTTATATTTTAATACTACACGTATAATTTCTCTTAATAATTTACCTTATGTTCATTGTAATACTGTTCGGTTATTTCTATTGTTTGTAATATTACCACATTACTACCTCCATGGTGACATGTTTAATCTAATTTTCCATTTTTTAGGGATGGGATATTTGATATATAGTTGTTGATGCATGGGATTCTATACACATCTATAACTTATTCAGGTACTAGTTCTAGGAAAAACAAAAGTGTTATATCATTACAGGTGTTCTTTCATTTTCCCATTTTTTGTGTTTATTGTGTTCTATTCGTACTTATGCATGTTGATGTTCTTGTTCACGGAATGGTTCCTTATTTTAAGAAAAATGCTTAATAAATTTTCACCTTTCTAAATCTCCCATGGTATGTATATGGAGTAATAAAAAATGCATGGCTAATGCTATAGTTGAAATTATTGAATTCATTAGCTACTTCAACCAAATTTCTTGTTTTGATGTAATAAATTTTAATTAATTATTACCTGTTGATTATATATATATATTATGATTCATGTATATGTAGTTCATTCAATATAAAAAACATGTTCCAAACAAACTATTATTGGATACAATCACATATAGATATATGTTACATGAATAATAAAATTCATATTCCACAATCAAATTTATTGACATAGGAGTTCATTAATTTTCCCATTTGTTGTATTTATTGTGCTCTCTTAGTACTATTTCAGGTTCATGTTCTGGTATGGGTCATGGATCTTTCTTTTTAGAACAATGGTCAAGAAATTTTCTCCTTTTTGAATCCCCCATGGTATGTATAGGAAATAATCAATACTGTATTTCTACTACTATAGTTGAAATCATTGATTTCAAATTCTATAATAATGTTTATTGATACACGGTTTTTTAGTTCCTTATATTTCTTTTGACATTGTAATATTACTATTTTATTTTAGAACACATCCGCTTTTAATGAACTATTTATCGATACATGGTTTGTACTTTAATTTTTTTCATTTGTTTTGTTTATTGTTTTCTCATAAGAATTATATAGGTCTAGGTTCTAGTTCAGGGAATGGTTCCTTCTTTTGTGAACAATGGTTAAGAAATTTTCTCCTTTTCGAATCTCCCATGGTATGTATACAGAATAATCAGTAATGAATATCTACTACCATAGTTGAAATAATTCAATTTATTTGTAACATCATCTAGTTTTCGTATTATGATTTTATAAAATTTTATTAATTATAACCTACTGAATATATATATATAATGATTCATGTATATGTAATTCATTAACTATAAAAATTGTTACAAACAATATTTTATAGGATACAGTCACATATACATACATGTGCTTTGCTAATACATTTTGGATTGCATAATTGAATTTATCAATACAAGGTTTGTTTAGTTCCATTAATTTCTTTTGGCATTGTTATATTATTGTTATATTTCAGACAACCAATATGATTATTTTATTAAACTTTTTCAGCATATTTAGTACAAAATTTATGTTTTCTTTTATTTGGTTCCATTGTTAGTGATCTCCCATTGTGTGATTAGGAATTTTCTCAGTCATTTTTTTGTATGCTCATTTGTCATGAATGATTATTGTAAAATAGAATAACCATTTTATTATGTCATTATTTATTTCAGTTTACAACACTACACAAATTTATATTTGTCATGTTTCCCTCCTGTAAAACTGAATTCCCATTTTATTAATTCTTATGATCGGTTTTGGTTAAACAGAATAACCAATTCTTGAATAGTGATGTCTATTTCTAGATTTCCCATTTTCTGATTATGCATATTTTGTCCCAAAAAAATTCTATAAAATTTTATTATATCTCATGTTTTTTACTGTTATAATAGAAGAGTATAATGAAAAGTAAAAATTCAGGTTTGGGGCTGCAATTTGGCATCATTTCACTGATATGCATCTGAAGACTGATATGTCAATTGTTTTTCCCAATGGAATTACTCTGATTTTACCTACTATTATGTGCTTCTGTTGCATGTCAATGGTTTTTTTCATACTAATACTTGACATTTACTCACATTCAAGTGTAATTACCTATTGAGGGGTTCAATATAACTGTATACAAAGTTTCAAAACTGTTGCTCCACTACATCAATTGATTATGGATGTACTTGGAGGACATTGAATGAACATTATGATTATATGAGTTATACTTTGATGGTAAGTCCTACTATTGATAAAAACCATGGTTACTATTTATGTTATAATTTATATATCTACTTCTGAAACCATATTTATGTTTTGTTAATGGTGATTGAACTTTCCATTGTTCTTTTTCTATTGTGACGTAACAGTCCAACGTTATGTTTCATTGGTGAGAATGAAACATGGTGTTCATTCCACTTAAAAGTTACATTTTCATGTATCAGTATCAATGTTACATCTACTTTATCTTAAATTTTTTATGTACATATCCTATAGTAACTCCCCCATAATCCTCCATCTCGGATCTTCCATCTATATTAGGCTTTCCCAACATCTCGCAACCCACTGCGACAGTATCGAGATGCCTACATCTAGATTCCCATCTATCCTTCTCGCAGATTCTGGCAGACCATCCTCCTTACCTATGGTTCTACCTCATTCCATAAATACCCCCATAGAACTATCCAATCTTCATCACCTACAATTTCTACTAACTCCTTTCTATCCCTAATTTATTATGATGATCCATTCCCGTGAAATTTCACTAATCTATATATTCCCCCTTCCTATATCATTAGTGGAGTTTATTCTAATCTTTAATTTCATTCCCAATGTTTTGATGATTTTCAGTGATATTGAGGTACATGAATTTTTATTTGCTGGTGATTGTGAAGGTGGCCACTAGAGGTTTCATTCTGTAACAACTTCATACAATAAATATGATATCATAAATTTATGCTCACAGATGATCTTGCAGATTCATGATGGTTATGCTCCAAACAAGAGATGTGGCATGAATTATTCATTATGAATTTTTCATTCATTCTTCATTAGTTTTTCTAACCATCTGATTGTAGATAAATTACAACATTAAGATTACATCTCCAACACCTTGTGTGGAAATGGGTTCTATAGAAAATTTGGAAAATCCCAATTAGTTTTCCTATAACCCCATTTCTATAATGATTGGTTACGTCATAGGTATTCAACATTTTTCGAGTCACAAGACTACCGTTGTGTTTTGTACTATCTTATGTAGGTGATAATGATATGTTTGTTTGTGTGTGTTAATGGATAACAATGTTTTCTTAGTTGTTCATGGATTTCTTATTTTTTTTTTGATTTTTTCCTCCTGTTATTTGAGAAAGATGTGGTTGGTAAACCAATATAATGTTTTTCAACATCCTCAGAGATATAAATTTAGGTTTTAGATAGAAGTCACCTGAAATGATTGACCTTTTCCTTCTTGATGTGAAGCATCTATTTTGGGCATCTGCTGATCCCAAAAAGGTGAGTGGAAATAGATTGAAAACAACTTTTATTCTACTTTCGGTATGAACAACAAGCTACCCACCAAAAATTTAGTTCTAATTTTGTTTATAATATTCTATAATGTATGAATTGTTTTTTTAAAATTCATGTAATATGTTTTTCATTTCATAATTATTTTTTCAATATAATCATTATTCTTTTTCATATTTTTTTTAATATATGTGTTTATTATTATTTAGTTTTCTACAATCTATTATCATTGTGCAATATTTTTTTAACATTGTTTTATTTTTGTGTATATTGATATCTGTTAATCATTTAACAAACTTTTTTGGATTTTATTAGCCTGTGAATGGGAAAACATTATTCCTTCATAGATGATTTTTTGAATCTCTATTCTTTTACCTGTAATTCATCGATAGTCACCCAAAAACAAAAACATTGTTCATGTGTATTTGATTGTACTCAGAAAGTCTAGATGCCTTGGGATGTCAACAATTCTCTTCATGGATAGGTATTCACTAAATCTGGGTTTGTTGTTAACTAAAAGGAAATTTATTACTTATAAAAAAACCACTCATGAGGGATTGGCTTTGGAACAATGTCCAGCAACGAAAGAACTAAATATTGAATTCTCTACTCTTGATTACAAGGTGATGCGATTGTCCAATTTTTAACTTGAGGCTTCATCGAGAACAAATTTCAAGTATTTGATTGGTCTCATACTTTTATAATTCTCATTCATTTTCTGGATGTAGGAGGTAGGTCTATGAGAGTGAACATTTAGATGGAGTGTTCAGGGAAAGGTTTCTTCAATTGAGAATGAAATTTACGCAATTTTATCTTTTTTCAATCTCTCATGGTAAGTATAGGGAATAAATTTTACACCTCTAATGGACTATCACATTTTTTATGTTGTATTTCTTTTTGATAATCATGGCATATGTTCATCATATTGATGAATATTGGTAGAGAAACATTATGTTTTAGAGATTTTTTATAAATATAATTTGTTCCAATATATCAATTTCTTATTCTATTGCAATGAAATATATTTATACCATTTATCTTGTGTGTTCTATCAAATTAAGTATCATCCTTTTTTTTAAATTAATTTCTCATTATTGTTTTGACATGTTTTTTTGATGAATATACTAGCAAAATGATTTCATTTTATTGGTTCATTCATTTTTCTTGTAGATTGAACTTATTAATTGTATATTTTGAATGATTAGATTCCTTGATACAATTACTTTATTGAAATCTAGATTCTTTGGTGGTCGGTTAATTAGGGTTCTATTTGAAAAAAATTATCAAAAATAGATTATTTCACAATCATTTATAATAAGTGATTCTAATTTTATATTTCTATTTTTGTCATTTATTTAAATGTTTATCTTCTAGAGGTGTGAATGAAGATGGGTGATTGCACATGGTTTCTTGATGGTTAGGAATGGGAAATTGCAAGCAGTGGCCACCAGTATGTAGTATAGTAGTTCACAAAAAACTCATCTCCTCCAAATGTCAATTACAATGTTATTTTCATTCATGTAATTCTAATATCCATGTTGAAAATATTATTTTTATTTCTTATTGATTATCCTATATCTTTTCAAATATACTTTTCCAAACTCTAATCTACTATCATGATAATGACTATTTTCCATAATTTTATTTTAATAATAAATTTCAATTTTTTTAATTTTCTATATATTAATTATTCAGGTTTATTATTAATATTGAAATATTGTATTTTCTTCTTAAAATTATGCATTGAACCATTTTTTAGTGTGGATATATAATCCTTGAATTGTGTTGTATATAGATTAAAAAATAGATCTATTTTCTTGAAATGTATTTAATTTTATCTTGAATATTATTGAATCCATATGCCACTCATGGTTATATGGTACTTAAACTCATAAACATGAAATAATTTATAGTTCCACTAGTTCATCATTGATTCTTTTCGGATCTAATCGATACGTCAAGATGATCGAGAGCACCTCTATACCATTTTTGGCCAAACGAAGGTACTCTTTATCTTCTGCATCCGCAATTGCTAAGAACCTTTTACATATTGGGTACCCAAAATGGGAATACATCGGTTGCTAGAGTCATTACTCCAATAACTATTCCATGTGCATGGGATTACATACCAACTCAAATTGAATTAGAACAATCCACTAAATTAGATTCCAGTATCAGTACTAACTCCAAATACTAATCCATGTGCAGTGGATCACTGGGCATATTGATACCCTAAACAGCATTCATATGATGGTGATAGTGTACTCTCTCATGTAATTGAACATGCTGGATTTTTTTCGAGTCCTTTGTCAATGCAATATTTTTTTCCTGCATGAACTTATTTTTTCAGATTTGTATATGCTTCTAATTTTTATCAAGTATTGGTTATCTACATACTCATCATTACTTCCATGTGAGTTGTCTTGTAATAAATATTATTTTTTCATTATTTTGATAACTGTTTTCAATATTTTCTTCTAGTTATATGTATTCTATTTTACTATACCATAATATGTATTTCAATCCAATTAATTATTCCATGTTTTGTTTTTTACATTATTATGTCCTCAGTTACAACATTTTTTTTATTAATTAACATAATTACAAATTTCAATTTCAATATTCATTTCAGTCATTTAATTAAAATCATCACGCAAAAAATAATATCTTATTTCTTATAGATTCTTATTCATATTTTTTAATGTATTCAAAAGTTATTCTACTTTCATAATGAAGTCTCCATATTTTGATCCATTGTATTATAATAATAAGAATCATTATTTTGTGATTTCAAAAAATTCAATATTCATGTTGATTATTAACATTTAAATGTTGTATTTTTAAAAAAAATATTGAACCATATCACCGTGCGAATGCATAACCAAAGAAAGTTTTTATATCATAGTGAAAATGCACGGGCGACTCCTAGTTGTTCATTTAACATGGTGTATATACAGAGTAGTGTTAAATAGAATTATATATTTTGAAAACATTTGTTTTGAACATTCTTTGAAAACCTTGGAAATTTGTAAATAAAATAAGGAACAAAGTTTATGTGTATTCTTATATTTTCACATATCCAAAAATACACCATGTAAAAAAGGGGTTAAACCCAGAATCCATTGACACCCACACAACATTCACTTATTAGAAACATTAATTAACTAGATTCACTAAAAATCTAAATCTATCATAAAATTTAAATGTTTATGTAACATATAAAATAGATATTTATAGCCGAGATCATTACAAAATTAATTGGCACACACTAATTTACAAAAACCTAAAATTATCATAGAAGTTAAACATTAAAATACATAAAACTAGCCTAAGGGTGAGTTATACAATCTATATAAAAATAGGTATATATAATTGGATATATAAGGTATAGATATTGCATGAGGATATAAAATATTATTTCATGTTTAAAAAGATTGCATAACCCAAAATCTGTATGAACTATGGTCGTGTATTTTAGGGATTTCACCCATACCCATATGATCTTATATGTATTTATATATGAGCTGAAGTAAAAAAAACAATTGTATATATATATAATTCACATCATTGTTTTTTTGTATTTATTATGTAAACCCTCAAGTTCATAGTACTTTTTTGACTCAAATTTCAGAAATCATAGGATCCGTTTAAGAGAGGGTAATTACTGAACTATAGGGTTAAATATATATTTTTATGAGTATAAATATATAAATATAAACCCTCAAAAAAATCCTCATGAAAAAATAAACCTCAAAATAGTTTTAGGAGGAGGATAACTCTATTAAAACTATCTAAAGCTTGAGGGAGGTTTGAGTTTGATAGAAATATGTGGTTCTTGGGGTGCAACATTAGTTTTTATAAACTATATTATGTAATAAAAAACATGACATGTAATACTACTGTTTGGAAACTGATGCGTAATTGGTACATTAATTTTCTGAGGGAAGTTTTTGTGGATGAAGAGGGAAAATAGGGTCCACCAGATGTCATGGGAGAAGAAAAAATTTGCAAATAGGTTGTGTATGGGTTACTGGTTCAATACGGGTAGAGAAGAAGAGGACGGTGTGTGGGATAATAATCAGAGATTGAATGGATGGTCAGGATTTGATCCGACCATGATCTGGTAGTTGGGGTGTGTCTGTGAGATTTATGATTATGGGCATCTTGGATTTGTTCTGATTTTTGATCATACAACATAGATCAACGCAACATTTTTAAAACACTTAGAAGATCATGATTAGATTGCAGGCAACACTATGTTAGACTCATGTTATTTTTGGTGTAAATTGATTACAAGAGCCTTATGTACATGTTTTTTCCACATGACCTAAACCATTTATAGTTTATGTGGGTTTAGAATCATTAGTCTGTCAACATTGAGATGTCATATACATTATAGAAAGGTAATTTTAATGTCATTGAATTGAGATAGAAGAATCATTCTTAAGATGTACGAGTGTTATTTGATTAGGAGAGGATGATGTCCATCCATATAAGAATCAGTCTAAAAGGTCCAGAGTGTCATGGTTCTATACTTATCACATTTATATCTATTATGAATGTGATTTTGGTTAAAAATAAGATAACCACATTATCTGATTTGGAGAGATTTGTTCTAGGAGATATCTTATACGGTGATGATAAACAATAGGGAAGGTCTCATAGAAATATAAATTCTCACTTTTTTTTCATTATAGAGTATTGGTTCATAAAGGATTATGTAATGATATGATGTGGGAGAACCATGATTCATGATGTTTAGTATAGACTACTCTGTCAAAAATTCATCAAGAATTCTATAGATATAATTGGTGGACTATAATAAAGAATGTGGTATTAATCTTTGTGGAGGAATGATTCACCTGTGTACCAGTGAAAGCTGAGCATCAAAGGAATTCTAGGATTTTTCAACCATTTTCCATTCTGGAGTGGAAATGAGATTATTTATTTATGAATTTTTTGATAGGATTACACTAGAAAACCCATAATAATAAAGTAGTGTGGGTGATCATGGATTAACTAACTATGGTAGATAACTTATTTCCTATCAGGGAGACCTTCACCATTTATTATCAAGGTAGTCTATACAAATGTAAGGTTATTTGTCTACATTATCCATCAAGGAGTACCATTTCAATGAAATGTCATCATATGACTTCGTTGTTTGAGGAAGGTCTTCATATGGAATTGGGTTCATTATTTTTTATGAATTTCCTATCATACATAGACAAATGTCTGATTTAAGTGGACAATTTTGGTTATAAATGATATGTTTTGAGCATTTATTGGGTATTTTGTTGGTTCATAGGACCATCAAATGGAAATCACATTGTTTTCATACAATAATTGCTTCTAGGAATTGATCCAAATTTCACCTTTTATGGATTTGGATGGAAGGATGTTCTAATTTCTTATTTGTTAAATGGATATTAATTATTTAGTGCTTCATGGGACTAGTCATATGCTGGGGATGTCTGTGTAGGTTCAGTTTATCATGAGGTGGTTGGAGAATGTGGGGAGTAAGTGTAAATCATCTGATAACCATCAGAGATGACATCTAGAGATAAATGTTGTTAATTTTTTTCTAATAAACTATTTCCAATACCTGGGAAATATCAAATTAGGAAATATAGAAAGGTATCACCTAGATTTTTTGGGCATTCATGATAGTTGATATGGTTTATCAAGTTTCATACATATTATCCCTTCCATATCATAGTAGTTCTATACACTATGTGTTTCCCATGTCATATATTTATCGAAATTCTGAAGGGATTCTAATTTTTTAGACATCATGTTTATTGATATTTACACTGATGTGTCTTTTAGGTACATTTGTTAGGGATTTTGGACTATAGTGAGATGAATATCCTTGGTATGACCCTTCCACTAATTAGAGTACATTTATTTGTTGGATTTGTTTATGAGAATACATGACATAGA
Organism: Viscum album; assembly: GCA_963277665.1. Taxonomy (NCBI): domain Eukaryota; kingdom Viridiplantae; phylum Streptophyta; class Magnoliopsida; order Santalales; family Viscaceae; genus Viscum; species Viscum album. Next base: position 914,757,805 of record OY728148.1, read on the forward strand.
TTTGCTGATATGAGAGAACAATGGTATTATTTTTTCACTAAGACCCCAAATTAATAATGGATAATATCCGAGAAAATAAATTTTATGTTTTGGTGATTGTAATAACCCTCTTTTTTCTAGGTACATCCCTCATTGAGTTTTTCACAAACCATAGTATGTGGGTCTATTTCAGTGATAAATTGACATTCGTTTAAAGATTATGACCTAAAGATGGAGGATCTAAGATTATTTTACATAAATAATTCTATGTATAATCTTGTTAAAAGAGGTTATAAATGATTACCATGCTTTGGAATTATAGGTAAGCGGTTTGGTACATTATGTATAAATCCAGAATAAATCTATCTGTAGTGTTTTTAAACATTGCATATATATAAGAATAGGTGCAACATACATCAGACACATTTCATGAGCTGGTTATTAACTAGATAAAACCTCTAATCGTAAAACCAGTTCACATCGTGTAAATGTCTATTAAGATAAATACTAACCCAAGGGAAACCAATTTTTATTATAATATAATATTGACAAAATAAATGACATTAAATTATTACATGTTGTGTATTCGTCATACCCAAAATTGGTTGGGTTATCATGTGATTTATTCTTCTCATTATATTGGTAAACCTCTCCCTTCTCTTGAGATCTAATGTCTTATAGACATTTTTTATCCCCTTTCCAATATTTGGGACATTCCATTTCGACATCTGATCCTATAATTTTGAAATTCTTTGGTGTTCCCCATTCACTATCATTTTACGTCGTTGACTGGATATACTTCGTACGATGACAGTTTTTATTTAACCATTTTTTTACATATGCTTCATTTTTAATCTAACCTTCCTCTTTTTCATTTTTTTTTGTTTCTAGTGTAGTTGCCTCTATATTTACAGGTAAAGGTGGGGAGTCTATACATAACCCTACAATATATTTAATTTCAATTTATAAGATTTTTTGTTATTTTACTCACATGTAAAGACCTGGAAATTTCATGGAAATTTTTTCCTAATTTTCCTTGGATTTTTACAAGAACGCTGTTTCGAACGGCGCCTGATTCTGAGGCCTGGTGTGCCCGGAATTAATTTCCGAAGTTTTTCTCGGGTACGTTCAGTGAACTAGCGAGCGGGGATTTCTATATTTTGAACCGGTGCCCGGAATCGAATTCTGAGGGCACCGATGGAACTACAACGCCGATAATTACTTAAGAACTCCTGTTCCGGAGTTGCGTTTACACGAGTGTTGATAATAAAAATTGTGGTAGTGTATTTTATAACTACACTACAATTTTTATTAACATACTCTAAGTGTTAGCTCATGGTGGAAGTTGGGTAACCACCCAACCTCCCTTGGTAGGTTATCAGGGTGGTGGGGCCCACAGGAACCCCACCTCTTCATATCCTCTAAAACCCCTCAACTCCTACATAAATGATTTTAACTTAGTTATAACTTATGTCTTAAATGAGTTCATTTTAATGTGGTGAGTTGTGTGAGTCTATTGAATTTCAAACACATGAATTTCAAAAGCCATGTGAAGTTAATTAAATAAGTGGAGAACTTATTTCATTTGGTTGGGTTGTGTTGTTTAGGAGCATTTGGAAAGAAGGCTTAGAAGTCTTGAAGTTTCTTCATCCTCTTGACAAAGAACGCGAAGAACAATCGGACATCGACGAAGAACGCCACGTTCTCGGGAACCGTCTTCCGCGACGCCATACCCGCAATACCGACGACGTCTTCTTCGGCAACATCTCTTTTCGCGACGCCGAATCTCGTCACCTCTTAAATCAAGGTAGGGGTTTAAACTTTTTAAAGTTATGTGGATCTCTCCTTCGAACTTGAAGGTTTATATTTGTCGGGACTTGATTCCAAATCATTTTATCTAATTTAAAATATTGTGAATGTTTATCATTCATTAAAGGCTGATTGTTAGCAAATAACGCGAGGGGGCCAGACCACACGAACACGGCCGACCCTCCTCCTATTCATGTTGATTTTGTTGTGGATTGAAACAGGTGTGGCGCGGTGCCGTCGCACTGCGCAGGATCATGCGGCAAGAAACGTGCGGCGCTGTCGCGCCGCGTCGTTAAATAATTCAAGGACGCGACGCCGTCGCGCCGCGTCGAAGAAAGTTGAAGGCGCCGCGACCAAAGCGGGGCCGTGGTCGAGGGGCGTGGTGCCATCGCACCGCGCCGGACAACGAAGGCCGCGGCTGGTTCCGGGCCGCGGCGGAACGAGAAGACCGGCGGCCATCCGGGCCGCCGGTGTCGGAAGCCGGAAGGGGGACCGGCCTTGCCGGTCCCGTTGAGGAAGAACCGGCCGGCCAGGTCGGGCCGGCCGGAAGGGAGAAAACCGGGGGAAATAATTTCCCCCGGCCAGCCTTAATGCCCCCCCCCCATTATGAGGGGGTTGGTTTCACAAAGGGGGGGGGGGGCAGGCGGCCCCCAGTTTTCTCGAAGGCAGGCCGCCACGTGAGGGGGGCCGTATTTCGTTAGGCGTGGACGGTTGCCGCGCCGCCAGCTGAGGAAAGGCGGGAGCTTTGCCCCTCGCGCGCGGCACACGAACGGCGCCCAGGCCGTGCCGCCGTGCCTCCGCGCCGGGCCGGGTTTTCCGAGCCGGGCTGGATCGTTGGGCCGGGTCGCCGCCGGGGGCGGGTCGACCCGGTTCGGCCGACCCAGGGGGGGTCGGGCCGGGTCGACCCGGGCCCAGACCCCAAGTTCGGACCACTTTCGGTCAAATGCCCGTATCTTGGGCTACGGGCCACCAAACGACTCGTCGTCAGCGGCAACGCGATCCTTGGATCGAGACGGTCGTTTCGGTATACTATACTCAAGGTGCACCTTCCTTTTCGGGAGCCTACGTGGTTAAAACTCCATAGTTAAGCGTGCTGGGCCTAGAGTAGTGATCAGGATGGGTGACCTCCTGGGAAGTTTCTCGGGGTGGCTGTGAGACGAAAAGGCCAATAACTAACAGACCGGGTGTCCGATTGACGCGCCGTCTGTTTCGTTGAACTCCTCTAAGTGAGACGGATCTTTTGGATTACTCCTCTTGAGGTTTGGATGCTGACTGAGTGTGTTCGGGTTGGTTCGCTCAAAAAATCAACCGGGCCGCTGGAACGAAAAAAGCCAATAACTCTCAGACCGGGCGTCCGATTGATGCGCAGTCTGTTGCGTTCAGTTCCTGTTGATGATACAGAACATTTGGCATCCTCCACCCGAGATTTGGATGCATATGGATAATGGCCAGGTTGGATCGCCCCGAAATCCAATCGGGCCCCTTGAACGGAAAAGCTGATACTTTTCTGACCGAACGTCCGTTTGATGAATCGTCAACGGCGTTGGTGATCTCATTGAGAAACGGTCGCTATGAGTATACCCTACGAGAGTTCGGGGTATAGTTGAGATACAGCCGGGTTTGGTTCGCTCACGAAACCAACCGGGCCCCTGGGACAAAAAGACTAATAACTCACAGACCGGGCGTCCGATTGACACGCCGTCTGTTGCGTTGAGACCCCTATGACGAGGCGGTCCTTTGAGATACTTCTTCTTGGGACTTTGAGATACTTGGAGTATCGACCTGTAGCTCGTGGAGCGGACCCTCCCAGTGACGAGCATGCGGAGTACGGAGACCGTGTAACTGGATGAGACCTGACGACTGCTTGACCGACTCGACTTGGAGTGAGTCGACTAGCCCAGTGGACGGAGCACTACTTTCTGAGGTGCAGACCCATGGCGGACGGAGAACTACCTGTGTGACAGTGCAGACCCGCGGAACTCGTCCGGAGAGTACCTCAGCAGGCTACTAGGGGGTGTGCACTACTGTGTTTGGGTGACATACCTCGGCAGGATACACTACTGTGTCTGTGTGGATGACCTGCGGTACTCGACAGGAGGAGTACTTTAGCAATCTTAGGTTAGTGAGCAGTACCTCAGAGTCGTGACAGGACCATTGTACACTCTAGAGACGGATTTCTTCAGCAGTTACGGTTTCGATAATGAAAATCCTGGTTTGAGCTGAGACTTTTGACCTTGTGTTTACCTCATGATTGATATGGGTCACTTGCTAACTTAGGTATATGTATGGGAATATACTCGGGTAGTGGTTATCCATTGATTTTACAATCCTTGTGTTTCCTCATGATTGAGATGGGTTACATGATAACTTAGGTATATGTATGGGAATATACCTAAGTAGAGGTTATCTGTTGAGATCTTCTTTGTGGTTATCCTCGTTGGTTTAGTGAGACCTTGAGGGTCTCGGGGTCCCTACTGAGTATCGTTATACTCACCCCTGCACGGGCTATGCCCGCACCTCGTTGTGTTGGTTGCAGACGACGTGCAGTGCTGACAGAGGCCGAGTGTTCGAGGACTGTACGGTACCTGGAGGTGGACTTTACGACGAGATGGTACCCGGAGGAGGACCTCACGACGAGACGGTACCCATAGGTGGACGTGACGACGAGGCGGTACCCGGAGGTGGACCACTGGGAGGGACATACTCGGAGTGGACGGTGGGACCCGAGGAGCAGAGGAGCTATCTATACCCACCCTTCAGGTGGGATTTCCATTGGACAGCTCAGCATAGTATCTTTACTTTTCAGTTGATGTTTTCCCTTTCGAGTTGTTCTTTACAGCTGGGCTTGTATTTCCGGCCCCATTTTACTTTCCGCACTCACTGTTGTACTCAGTTTTTACGTAGTGTTTACTTCTTCCACTTGAACTCTGTGTGATTGTTTACTTTACAAAGGCAATGCCTTCCCTTTTTACCGGGATTTACGCCTTGGTGCTAGTCGCCAGCCCCTGGGCTATGGAAGGCGGGCTTGGGGTAGTCACGGCACGGGCCCCGAGGACGGGTCGTGACACACCCCATGTGCATTAATTTTCTTAAATATGTTATTAACATTAAATCATGGAATGTAATGCTGGTTGGATACTATTGGATTCAATTTTTGATGTGACCTTGATTCTTGCTACCCCATTGGGTGACTGAACATTATGATTAATATCAAATGGCTAATGGATTAAAATATTTTTAGCCAGACAAGATATTCGGTCTTTTTATAATAAAGATTCACCATCCAAATAGACATTATTATTAGATTTTTTCGTGATGATTTATATAAATAGTGAATTTGATTTTGAAAGAGTAAATATAATTTTCATAATTAATCATTGAGACATATGTTGTGAATATGTGATATCCAAGATGAATTTTTAATATACCAAGCTATTTCCTCACATGTTCTAAAATGATGATATACTAGGATATTCCATGACACATGTTATAATTCATTCATAATTGTATACTCCATGGAAAAAATGAAATAATTATATTCCATGATATTACCTGAAACCGTATAAAATTCTTGTATACCAAGCTATGACTGAACACATGTAGAAATAATTTTATATCATGCTATAAAAGTACACACACATAAATGATTATGTACCGATCTATGCCTAGAAACATGATGAAATGATTATATTCCATTATTTTCCCTCAACAATTTTGAATTTTTTATATAGTGGTCTTGGACCATATTTGTGAGATGTTTTTATAGATATATGGTTAGGGATGGAATATTGGTGCTATTTGGTCAATTATATGATGAAATAGTTCCAATGTTCGTTTTTTTATATTGTATTAATTTATTAATGAATACACTTTTTATCAATTACATAATACACATGATATCATACAATATTTTAGACCTGATGGTTTAAAACTACTGAGTTATACTCACATGCAATTGGGTTTCCATTTAGTACCTGACCAGACATCATTGATACCGATTTTGACAAGGTTACGGGACATTATTGCTAATTTTGTATCTTGTTGAATTGGAAAGAGTTTGGTTATGATTTTGACACGAGTGTTGGAAAATGGTTATTTTGTTCAAAATTTTATCCTCTGTTTCTTTTATTTAAATAGTTTTTAGTTTGACATTTAGATACATATCATAATTTTATAACATGATTCATTATTTTTTGTTAGTTTTTTATATTTTATGTCATATTCCTATGTAATATTTTACACACTAAACTATTATTCAGATTAAAATATTTTATTGTTTCACTCTATTTTTGTGTAACACCATACTGGGGGTATAGTCTCTCCACTATATCATTACACCCTTGTATGTAGTCAGCGACCTCTTGCATATGGGTCGGAATGCTTTCGATCACATATCCAACCCATTTTTACCATGTGAGAGAGTACTAGACTGGGGGATGAAATAAAATCCCTATATATAAAGAAAGAAAGAACATAAACATGATAAGATGCCACCAGAAAATGTATTCTTCTGGGACATGGTCAAACTAATGAAATAAAAGATATTTTTTATATATTTATTTAACCATGAGGGAAACATAGAGTCTATAGAAGTTTTAGGATGAAAATCATTATTGATATATGTAATGTGATGTTTGTGAGACTGTCTTCATCGAAATTCCACCATTGAATTAAGTTATGATATTTTGAATGATGCTAATGATGAGAACTAGATATATTGTCCCATTCATGATTATTGACTTATAAGTGATGATATATTAAATCATGGTGCTTCAACCAAACTTCTCTCATGTTCGTGATGTGTTCCATGTATAAACGTTCTTGAAGCACATTCTAAATCATTATGATGTATAGTAATGCATGGATCTAGATCAAGAAAATAATAATCTATATAAGGGAAAATAAATGGGAAATTTGGATCATATGGATGATGTCCTTTAAATAAGATCCCACATATAGTCAATGATTTGTGGGTAAAAAATTAATTGATATATGCAATGGTGTAACCTACATATATAATGTATAAAAATTACATCATTTTTATATACTATAGTGAAATAATATTGACAGATAAATTATTTTATAAGGGTATAATACATGACATAAAAATATAATTTGGTAATACTTTTTTAAATATTTGAGGTATTCGATAGGGTCTTTAACCTGAAATCTAAATTATAATAGGAAAAATATATATTATTCAATTGGAACCATATCAATTTAATTTTCATTTATGAATATGATTATATAATTTTTGAAACATATATAGAAATTAATAACTTAATTCACATTTATTTTTTAATTATTAATAATTATTTAATAATTTTTAAATGAAATAAATTTTTTATTAAAATTCATATTTAAAGAAAAGTTAACATTTTATACATATCATATTTTTTTATGTATTTATGAAAAGTTATTTTTTAAAATAATAAATTTTATACATTATGAAATATCCTTCATAAATTAGTAATAAAATGGTTATAAATGAAGGTAATGCATATTAATGGAAAAAATAGATATTTTTAGGGAGATTATTTCATTATTCAAAATGAGTTTTTATTATAATAATTTAATTATTTAAATATTGATTAATGGCGATTATGAAATATTTAAAATATAGATTCCATAAATTTCACTAAAAATTACCAAATAGATTATAATAGGAATGTAGTGAATGAAAAATCATTTTTAGGTAATATAAATGATTTTTATTAATTTTTATTCTTCTATATAATAATTAATTTCCTACACTTTTATAAATTTTTTTTTTAATTGATTTAGTATTTATATTTAAAATAAATTTTAATAAGGCGACTGAATTCATATTTTTATCAAATGATTTGTTATAATAATAATAATTAATTATTTCCATGATTTAAAATAAAACTGGTTCCCAAGGGAGTTAAACTATGATTAATGTTTAAAAATACCAATAAAATATTCCAAAATATTATGGAATGATTATATTTCAACATTATTTTATCTTATACTTAATGTTAGGTAACATTGATGTTAGATTAATTTTAGTGTGATCATGTATTATTAAATTTTTTTATGTAAGTCAATTTTTGTTTGTCCCCTCCCTTATAAAAGGAACATATTCTCCTCCCTTTTAAAAAAAATGAGAACACTAGTTCAATTATGTTCAACCCAAAGAACATACTATATTATTTACCTACATTTATGGTAATTTTGTTTTCTCATATAGTCATCCTAAAATTTAGTAATGAGAAATCCAATATGGATCTCTCAAAGAAGTTGTAATCCTCAAAGCTGTCTCTTTTATTGATTAATTCTGATTCTACATACATTAATATTTTAGTAAATCTTATAATAGTGTTTTCGGTAACATAAATATTATTACATGTTAATATTATTATGGAAAATATATTTTCCACCTCTATTCAATCAAATATGTAATTAATGTTTCTCTTGTGATGAAATGTGTTCTACTGACTCCATGTACTAATGTGAATCATTTTCTATCACAATCATAAAACAATATATTAAAATATAAAATTAATGAATCTAAATGATATATAATATATTTTTATTTTTATGTATGAATGAAATATTATTTATCTTACTTTATCTGTTTTCATAAAAAAAATGAAAACAATGTTTTTGCATACTTATAGGATTCTATCTCCATGAGTAGCATAATTAATTTTTCTTTCTATACCAACCTTTGGATTTTATAACTAAATATATATAATTAATATATTTGATATTTATATCATTTTGATTTTATATAGATAGAGAAATAATGATGAATATGCAGGGACCATTACATCCAAACCAAAAAATACCAAGTTGTTTCCTCTCTAAATATTCATGATAATTAAATATTGTTACTATTTTGGTTTTAATATTTTAAAAGTAAACTGAATATTGTATTATAAGTTTGAAAAATGATCTATTGTAAAATAATATAAAATATAAATTGATTGTACTTTTTTGTTAATATCTCTTCCAATGGAGTTCAGACTTCATGTAAGGGTTTCTCATCCCATGATTGATTCAGTTAGAAAAATTTCATACTCAACACTTGTTTCATTGTTATGGTGGGTATACTACTAGATTTAAATTTTTTATCAAGAATAAATAAATATACATTGTATTTAATTTTTCATTTAATATAATTTATTTAAAGGGGCTATGATTCAAATGTTGAAAAATTGTTAAGTGAATTATGTTACAATGTCATGATTCAATGGAATTGTTCATTTTTAGATTTATGATTCTGAAATCTTATGATCATTTATTGAAAAATATTTTATAATTTATTATTCCTTTTTTATTCATATGTATTAGGTTTTTTCTTTTCATTATGCATATTCTAGGCATTGAATAGTATGAAAAATGTTTTTAATTAACCCCAAAAAATATTTTTTATTCGATGGGTATTTTATTATTTTAATTTTATATAATTTCTACAATTTTTTATGAATATTTTCCTTAATTTATTAATATTATATTTACCTATGTTTATAATTATCTGTTTTTTTTAAGGGAATATTATATTCATTTATTAATGAAAAATATTTTACCAAAGGTTTTAGTGAAATATTTAATTTAATGTTTAGCAGAAAAAGAATTTCAACATATCAATGAATACCATTTGAATTCATTTTATGATTAAATTTTTCCACGGTAATTTTAAATGAGAATGAATTTACTAGTATAATTTATAATTTATTATTTCAAAAAAGTGTTTACAATATAAAATCGATATTTTTTTAGGAAATGTTATAATGACATTTTAACGTAATTTTATTATTTAAGAACACCCTATAATGTTCCTTATGATTTACAGGGGACATAAACAATTTATCCATCTCCCTTTTTCCCATTATGGTTATTCATTATGATGATTCAATATTGAAGGATTATGTTTTCATTTCAAATGATTTTATATGATCAAATGTTATTTTTTCATGATCTTGGTGAATATTAATGAATTGGAATGATTATGTTATTAGTGATTCTGTTATATATCGACAATGTATTCAATAAACATTAATTTATATGGTGTCAAATGAATCATTAGGGGTCATCATATGCCTGACGAAGGTGCATGGGTGGTTATCTCGAGAATATAATGTGATTAATATCATTGTGGGAGCCTCATTATAATATTTCAATGATTATGAGAATTCAAAAAAAATCAAGACTCAATGTCAAATTCTTACGGATATGTTGTGATCACAATAATCATTTTATTTTATTCTTTTTTAAGTTATTTATTATTTTCATGTAAATCATTAATCCAAGATTATGATCTACGAATTAATGGGAACGATTTTATAATGATAACCTCATATTCAAATACCATTATTCTCATGTTAAAATTATATATTAATAGTGAAAAATATCCACCATGATCATCATTTTTATGTATCAGATATCACACATTCATATGATTCTTTTATCATGGTTTTGATTATTGGTTTTATGTTTGATATTCATATGAATTTCAATTTTGAGAAAAAAATATAAGATGTACTGGTGATAACTCATAATACAATAAGGGTATGTATTTCTTATCCTAGAATGCTAAATCGTTATGATCATTAGGTTGTAGTTTTTAAAAAAACTATAAATACTCATTAAAATGATGACTTATTTATATATATATAGTTTTCATAAACTCATTATTCCCAATTGATACAATTAGATTAACAATAATATATGAGTGTTTAAATAGAAAATGGTTGTATAATAATGTACTATGTTCAATATACTTGTTGTAGACATGACTTGTTGTGTGTGAAAAGGTTTATTTTTTTCCGTATGAATTTTTATACTTTATCCTTTGTGGAGTGATAACCATGGATGATAATGTTGTATTAATGTTGTGATTTCATCCTTTAATTTTATTTGGAAAATGAATTTTTTAACTTATATACAAGTTTTAAGGAATAAAGTATTCATTAATTAATAATTCAATTGATAATTACATTCGTATATATTGGTGGAATGATTATTAAATAAAATAATAGATATGGAATCGTAGTTGTGAAACATTACATGATTCATTTCTGTTGTTTTTTGGTAAATACAAGAAGACCTTGGTTGAATTATATCATTACTGTCATAATAGATGTTGCATTATATGTGTTGGATAGGGTTATATTATTATATACCTATATTATATTGTGAATTTTGTGCATACGCTACCAGTGCCCATCAAAAATAGATCCTCAGAGCGGCCTTTGATATCCTCCCCTCGTACCACTATGGTTTTCCATCAGATATCCTTTCTTCCCCCTCCAACACGGTCCGGCCTCGGTAACCATAGATTCATCTTGGATTGGCGTCGATGAAGGTTGTTATTGTGTGCCCTATCTTTGCTTTTGACCCAGTGGTGGCTTCATCATGCCTTGTGGCATTGGGATCTGGCTCTGTCTTCGAATCTTTCGTTGCTGGCTCTGGTTTACGCAGAGGAAGCTCTGACTCTCCTGGCTTTGGGATTCTTGTCTGGCATAGGGTTTCATCCCCTCGGTGTGGTCCGATTTTGGGTTTTCGGGTAGGTGTATTCCTTTCCAGATCCGGGATCTTTATGTGGATTCAAGTTCATGGTGCCTCAGGTTCTCATCGCGGCTTCCGCACGTTCGTCATCATCTCTGGGTTGACTGTTGCTGTGTATGGAAGACTCTTCTTGTACTTCCACTTCTAGTCACGAATGTGGTGTTCTTGGTGTCGGCCCCATTTCAAGCTCCGAGATCCCAGGATCTTTCTCAGCATGAACGCAGTTCTGGTGTGGTCTGGTTTGCTCGGGGTCGGCTCTAGTGGCTTGGAGGGGGGGGGGTGTTCTGTTTCTTCTTGTTTATTGTGCATTGAAAAGTTTCTGTTGATGATTTTTTGTGGCTATGATGGTTCTTTTCTTGGGGATTCTGGAGGTTGGTGTGTTTTTCTTTCTATTGATCTAACATCAGTTCCTTTTTCGATGTATCCTCTTTCCCTTCGATTCCTCTAGTTTTTCCAAGTTCACCTAATTATGAATCTATTGAGGGATTTTCTGGTATCTTGGTTTGTCAGTCTCTATCCCATAGAGGCATTTCTAGGTCAGTTCTTCTCGGATCCCATCAATGGAGACCTTCCCTCGAGGTGTTGTCGGTTCTTCTAGTCCTGGGTGACGAAGAACCGCCTTCATTATCGCTGGATTGTATTCTTCTTTGGGTTTCTATGGATAAAGCTGGTGGATTTTTGTGGATGCGGTGGGATGCAGCTGGACTCGGCTATGTGTTTGGGCTCTGTACTGTTGTTGGATTGAAAGGATGATCGGAATCGAAGATAGTGGTGATATTCTTTTGGAATTCTGACGGTGGATGACTTGTTTCGGACATGAAGTCAGTGGGTGCAGCTGGATCTGACCATATAGAACAACCCATGAGAAGATTTATAGCTAGTTGTCCATCTTTGCAGAGCTTTTCAGATATGGATGTCTGAGAGGGTATGGTGTTATCCATTGGAATGGGCCTATTCTTTGACACAAGACACTTGCTTGGTGAATTTCTATGTAATGGTGAAGGGCGTCATCATGTTCAATTGCTGGGGTGGGGTTCCTCTATGTTGTTTGTCTGGTTTTTATCTCTTTAACCTTTAGGTTTTTGAATTTCCTATGTTTATGATGTATGGGTTTCGCCATTATTCCTTTAAAAGGGTCCTTTTCAATAAAAACAATAAATATTGAAGGCCTTCGGGCTGTTGGATGGATGGTACATACCCAACCCGAGTTCGATAACTTGATAAAAACTAGAGATTCTATGTTGTTTTAAAAATACTCCAATTTGATGAGAATAAGTGTGTCTAACAAGGAAATATCCTTCTATTTCCATTCACTTGAGTCATCAAGTGTTTATAGTAGTGGACAACAATTATAGTGGATTGGGTTATACATGGTACGAGGAGGACATGATATACGGCCCCAGCCTTAAACCTTACTTAATATTGAGTTAATAGAAGATTACACATTGAGGATCTTTTCGGGTTTAGAGTTTTAGCGAATTAGATCATAAAACTTGAATTGCATTCCACATATAAACAAAGTGGTTACATAAAGATAGTATTCTTCATTCCCATCAATGGAAACACATTTAAAATAAAACATGGATTATTTCTTGACACTTCCTTGACACTATCATAATATCATGTACCTTTCCCTTGACCTATGAAAAACATTTCAAAAAACATGGTATTAGCATAAAAAGCTCAGTAAGGGATATAAAAATATGGAAAGGAAACATGGGTACATATATACATAAGAATGAGATCATACTTTACCGATAAAACATAAGCACTTTAATATACCTCATCAAATCACGAATAAATCATAGAAATCATAAGACATAAAGGTAACGTGAGTCATTCATAACATTCTTACGTACGGAGTAACCCTCTTGGTTACGTTTGGAATACCCATCACAGTATATTCCCTAAATCTCTTCGGAGAAACCTTAACGTTTCACTCCTTCGCGTTACCCAATGCATTGGAGATATATATCGGGCTCACCTGCCCTTAGTTTATCATGAAAACACCCGTCTTCATAATAATACCCAAGAACCTCAATATAATCGTATCACATAAAACATGCATAAAGGAAACATAACATTTCCACCTTTCAATCAAAAGATATTAGTACAACACATTGATATAAAAACATTATGAAAACCATTTTCAATACCAAAATAAAAGAAAGGTAAAACATGGTATTTATTTTTCTTTAAAAACAGGTATGGCTTGTAGTGGAAGCCGAAACTCAAATAACGGTCACGGTGGCGGAGAAGTCGTTGTCGCCGCATATGTACGACAAAAACATTCCCTTTTGTCGTTTAGTAAAATGCTTCATATAAAAAAGATTTCTTTTGGATAAACGTAAAAGTAAAAGGTGTTTATACACCGTATATATGAAGGTTGTGTATAAAACAAAATATGCCTCAATAAATGGATATTGAGACGAAGTCCCATACCTCGGGTCCGACTTGACTCGATCGTTCTTTAATGTCCTTAAAATCGGGTAACTCACTTTGGTTTGAGCTCAAAGGATTCCTTGGGAAGACTTTTTCCCAAAGTGAGGCTTCAAAGAGTAAGAGAGGTAAGTGGAGAGAAAAAATGGGCAGGTTTTGGCCGATCCAAATTCTTTGGGAGTGTGGGTAAGGAGGTAGAGGTGGGGGCCTTTTATTAGAGGATAGGAGGGGCACTCTTGGAAAGTAATGATAAGTTACTTTATTTTAAAATGATTTTCGGATTCAAAAGGTACCACATTGATATAATTCTAGGATAAGGTGATAAGGGTTCTAAATCCACTCATCCAATTGGTTTTGGCCATGTGTAGGTATTAGATTTTACATTATCTTTCCATTTTATTTAAATCGTTAAATAATGAGGTCATCACTGCATCATCATGATGTCATAAATAATTTAATTTATTTAATGTTTAAAAATTATAAAAAAAGCACTATGATGTAGGAAATAGTTTTATCTTTCTAATGAATATTTATAGTCAAAAATCTGACTTTTATAACCCCATGTAAAAATTGTTTTAGTAACATAACTCATGTTTGTGTCATTTTTACTTTAACATTAAATAAAAAGTTATTTATGTCTTTTCCCAACCAAAGTGGCTCCATGGGGTCCCCAAGTTGACCCATGGCTTGTCTTGGTCGGCCATGACACATCCAATGAGGGTAGAACATGTTTCAATCTCATATCATACTATTAAAACATTATTTTTACTTTAAACTACAATAATTACCACTAATCACGATTAAAAACTTATTAAGTTACTTTTCACCAAAAAATTATTATAATCTCATTGAACCACATTTTACATATTAATAACAACCATGTATGTCGGATTTTTAAATTCAAAACACAAAGATGGCTAAATTTCATTTAAACAAAAAATCAGTTGTTATAAGTACCACTTAGTGGATTCACTATTTATCAAAAATTGATCTTTTCAGAAAATTACCAAAAATTCACCCTACGCAATATTTGATACTCTGAATTCAAAAATGAAGTCTATTTTACTAAATTCAAACCATATAAGTCACATTAATTAATTTAATAATTAATTCCTGCTGTCATGAAAAATAGCGTGTTTTTATGAAACAATAAGTATAAAAAGATTGACACCAGTTTAAGTCCAATTTCAAAGTGAAATTGATCCCAATGACCACCATTGGATTTAATGGTAAAAATATATTCTAATTTAACTTCAAAACCAATTCAAAAGATAATCTAATCATATAAACAAATTAGATTAAAAAGCAGTTTTGATGTAAAATGCAGTATTTTTCACTATTCATTAAAAAATGAACATTGTCTGAAAAATACCGAAAATTCACACAAAGTAAATTTTGATGTCCCAATCATAATGAATAAGTTTATTTTTACAAACATAGCTTATAAAATTGTCAAAAGATAGCTTTAAAAATGGTTTTCCATCAAAAGGCAGTAAAACAATTTTTTAAGAATATTAGTGTATTCCATGCTTAAGATTCGATTTATTTTCATTTTAAGCCTCTAAAACACTATCTAATTCATTAATAGAAATAGACAAAAATATATATTATTCATTACTTACTTGGGAAGTCACATCATTCCCCCCTTTAGAAAATTGCATCCCCACAATTTATTTACTTATCGAATAAATGGGGGTACTTATCCCTCATTGCAATATCAGATTCCCATGTTGCCTCTTCCATCATATGGTCTTTCCACAAAACCTTTACCAGCTTAGTCACCTTATTCTGTAACACTTGCTCCCTGTGGTCAAGAATCTGGACCGGTTGTTCGTCATAATATAGGTTCTCTTCCAGCTGAACTACCTCTGGACTCAAAACATGAAATGGATCTGGCATATACTTTCTCAAAATCGAAACGTGAAAAACATTGTGTACCTGAGATAAACTCGGAGGTAAAGCCACTCGGTATGAAACTGATCCAACTCTCTCCCGAATTTCATATGGTCCAATAAACCTTGGACTCAACTTTCCTTTCTTACCAAATCTCATCACACTTTTCCAAGGAGAAACCTTCAGAAAAACATGATCACCTACCTCGAAAGATAGATCCTTCCTCCGGTTATCCGCATAACTCTTCAGCCTACTCTGAGCTATTCTCATGTTCTTCTACATTAGTTGAACGTTTTCTGCCATCTCTTCTACCAATTCTGGTCCCATCAACTTCCTTTCACCCACTTCATCCCAGAAAGCTGGAGTTCGACACCGCTTCCCATATAATGCCTGAAATGGTGCCATCTGTATACTGGAATGAAAACTGTTATTATATGAAAATTCAACCAAAGAAAGATGTTGGTCCAAACTTCTCTGATAATCCATAGAGCAAGAACGTAGCATATCCTCCAATGTCTGAATTTTTCATTCTGACTGCCCATATGATTGAGGATAAAAAGCTATACTAAAATTTAATTTAATACCCAACGACTTCTGAAGGCCTTTCCAAAAGATAGAAGTGAACCTGGGATCACGATCAGATACAATGGAAAGAGGAACTCCATGTAACCTGACTATCTTTTAAGATACAAATGGGAAAGTTTATCTAGGGAAAAAGTATCTCATATAGCAAGGAAATTAGCAGATTTGGTCAAGCGATCAACAATAACCCAGATTGCATTATTACCTCGAGATGTATTCGGTAATCCCACAACAAAGTCCATGGATATATTCTCCCATTTCCACTCTGGCACTGGTAAAGGCTGAAGCATCCCTTTCGGTAACTGCCGCTCTGCATTGACCTGCTGACAAGTCAAACACTTCACAGTAAAATCAGCAATATCTCTTTTCATTCCATCCCACGAGTAATACTCCCACAGATCTCTATACATCTTAGTACTTCTAGGATGAAATGAAAACCGAGAACTATGAGCTTCACATAACAACTCTCTCTTCAACTGTGAATCACAAGGCACACACAATCTCTTCCCAAATCTCAAAACGCAATCATTATCAATGTTGAATTCAGGCAACACACCTTTATGAACCAGCTATACCTGCAACTCATTGTCTTGCTTCTGTGCTTGCTTGATTCTATCTGATAGAGATGATCTCACTGATACCTGAAACAAAACAGAAGTACTTCCTGCACCAACAACTTCTATGACAAAGTTCATCAAATCCTTAACCAAAGGATCATGTTCCAAACACAACATTTCTAATGAAGCATTACTCTTTTGACTCAAAGCATCAACCACTTTATTTTCTTTTCCTGGATGGTAATGAATTGTACAATCATAATCCTTGATTAATTCTAGCCATCTCTATTGTCTCATGTTCAATTCTTTCTGAGTGAATATATACTTTAAACATTTGTGATCAGTATATATTTCACACTTTACTCCATAACAATGATGCCTCCAAATTTTTAAAGCGAAAACAACAACAGCAAATTCCAATTCATGTGTAGGGTAATTTACCTCATGAGTTTTCAAATGTCGTTAAGCACAATCAATTACCTGATCATTCTGCATTAGGACGCAGCCAAGTCCTTTCAATGAAGAATCACTGTATATAACAAACTCACCATTCCTGGAAGGTAGTTCCAAAACTGGATCATTCACCAATCTTCTTTTCAATTCCTGAAAACAATCATCACATTCTTTTGTCCAGATAAACTTAACACTCTTCCGTGTTAGCATAGTCATTGGACTAGATAACCGTGAAAAATTTCTAACAAACCCTCGGTAATAGCCTGCCAAACGAAGGAAGCTACGAATCTCAGTTACATTTGTGGGTCTTGGCCAGTCTTCCACAACTTTTGTTTTGGAAGGATCAACAGTTATCCCATCTTTAGAAATAATGTGACCAAGGAAAGAAATTTGTTGCAACCAAAACTCACACTTGCTGAATTTTCCATACAATTTCTTTTCTTTTAAGGTTTGCAAGATAACCCATAAATGTCTTTCATGCTCTTCTTTACATTTAGAAAACACCAAAATTTCATCAATAAAAACCACCACAAACTTATCCATGAACTCATGGAAAATTCTATTCATTAAGTCCATGAATACAGTAGGTGCATTGGTTAGCCCAAAAGGCATTACTAAAAATTCATAATGGCCATATCTTGTACGGAACTTGGTCTTCAGAACATCTTCTTCTTTACCTTCAGCTGATGGTACCCCAATCTCAAGTCAATCTTTGAAAAATATTGAGCTCCCTGGAGCTGATCAAACAAATCATCGATATGAGGCAAATGATATTTGTTCTTAACAGTGATTTTATTCAAGGATCTATAATCAATGCAAAGTCTCATTGAACCATCTTTCTTTTTAACAAACAAGACAGGAGCACCCCATGGTGATGTCTTAGGTCGAATGAAACCTTTCTCTAATAAATCTTCCAATTTCTCCTTCAACTCTAAAAGTTCAATTTGAGCCATTCTATAAGGGGGTTTTGAAAATGGCTTAGCATCAGGAACTAAGTCAACAATAAATTCAACTTCCCGATCTGGTATTATTTCAGGCAACTCATCAGGAAAAACATCAGGATACTCATTTACCACTGGAACATCATTAATCTGAAGAGTTCCTTTATTTTCAACGATGTGTGCAAGGTAACATTAATTTCCATCTTTTACAAGTTTCTTGGCCTCTTGATAAGTTATCAACAGTAAGGGTTCATTCTTGTACACAAACTGAAAGTCTTTCTGAAAAGAAACTTCTTTAGCTCTACAGTCAATCTTAGCATGGTAAATAGAGAGCCAATCCATACCTAGGATAACATCAAACTCTACTAGAGGTAGAACAATAAGGTTTGAAATTAGGTTCTTTACACAGATAAGGATAGGAAGATTCTTATAAATTCATTTTTCCTCAACATTCCCCTTATGTGTTTTTACCAAATGTTCAAGAGTCATTTCTTGATATGGTATTCCAATTTTACTAGAAAAGGTTTAAGAGATGAAAGAATGTGTAGACCCCGAATCAAACGACACACTGGAATAATCTAAAAAAAACAAACAAAGTACCTGATATAACTTCATTTGATGGCCTGCCATCTGCTGTAGTAGTTGCAATGTATTTCACCACCCCTTTCTGCTTGTAGTCTAACTGCTTCCCTTCACTCAAGATCTTTTTCGGACACTCGTTTGCATAGTGACCCATCTCATTGCACTTATAACATTTCAGTAACTGTAAATCAAATTTGGTCTTAGCTTCACCTTGATCCTTTTCAGTGAAATCACGAGCCTTATGTCCCATCTTACCACATCGGTAGCACTTTCCAGAATTTAGAAGATATTCCCCAGCATTCCTTTTTCCACATTTATCACAAACTGGAAACTTAGTTTTCTTACCGTCAGACTTTTATGAAGAATTCTTACCTTTCTCCTGCCACCTCAGTCTCTTCTTCTGTTGGTTGTTATAGAACACTTGATCATCGGCAAACTCCATTTCCACCTTCTCAGCACATCAAACAAGATTTTCATGACTTCTAAACTCACGAGAAGCTAATGCCCTTCGATATTTTGGCTTTAATCCTGAGTAAAAATGATTGATTTTACTATCAAGGTCTCGGATAAAATTTTGAGCATACCTTGCCAATCGAGTGGACCTTTCTTCATAGGTAGCCACTGAGTCTCCTCTTACCTCAATTCCAAGAATTTCCTTTCCATCCTATGTCGAACAACCTTAGGAAAATACTTCTCAAGAAACATACCTTTGAATTCATCCCAGTCAAGAGAATCAATCTCATCGGCGTCCCTGATATTTTTAACCATAGACCACCACTAATCTGCCTCACCCTCCAAACGGTAAATAGAAAGACTAACATTTTGATTGCCTAAACACCCCATGACATAGAAAATCTTCTCCAATGCTTTAATCCACCCTTCAGCTAAAACAAGGTCAGATGATTCTCTGAATGATGGGGGATGTTGCCTCATGAAATGTTCCACCGCTGACATGTTCCTCTGTGGTTGATCTGACTGATCTCGTGTATGGATACCACCGCCATTTATCGCTTGATTCAACTGCGCCATTACTGCAAATAACTATTCAGTTCCAATTCCGACCATCTCAGGATGCTGATTCGGAAGGTTATTTCCTTCTGTATGCCTTCATTGCACTGCTTCCATATTTCCTCTGCGGAAAACCATTCTGAACAAACATGTCTTAGATAAAGCAACATGGTAATCTTCAAATGCTATATCATTTCAAAAAAAAATATTTTTGGATAATCATTTAATATAATTCTAATTCCTAAAGTTATCTAAACCGACCTTTGATACCAACTATAAGGCCCTAGCCTTAAACCTTTCTTAATATTGAGTTATTACAAGATTACACATCGAGGATATTTTCTGGTTTAGAGTTTTAGTGAATTAGATCATAAAACTTGCATTACATTCCACATATAAACAAAGTGGTTACATAAATATAGAATTCTTCATTCCCATAAATGGAAACACATTTAAAATAAAACATGGATTATTTCTTGACACTTCCTTGACACTATCATCATATCATGTACCATTCCCTTCACATGTGAAAACAATTTCAAAAAACATGGGATGAGCATAAAAAGCTCAGTAAGGGATATAAAAATATGGACAGGAAACATGGGTACATATATAAATAAGAATGAGATCATACATTACCCATAAAACATAAGCACTTTAACATACCTCATCAAATCATGAATAAATCATAGAAATCATAAGACATAAAGGTAACTTGAGGCATTCATAAAATTCTTACATAGGGAGTAACCCTCTTGGTTACGTTTGGAATACCCATCACAGTATATTCCCTAAATCTTTTCGGAGAAACCTTAACGTTTCACTCCTTCGAATTACCCAATGCATTGGAGAGATCTATCGGGCTCACCCGCCCTTATTTTATCACGGAACCACCCGTCTTCATAATAATTCCCAAGAACCTCAATATTATCTTATCACATAAAACATGCATAAAGGAAACATAACATTTCCACCTTTCAATCACAAGATATCAATACAACAAATTGATATAAAAACATTACGAAAACCATTTTCAATACCAAAATAAAAGAAAGGTAAAACATGGTATTTATTTTTCTTTTAAAAAAAGGTATGGCTTATAGAGGAATCCAAAACTCAAATAACGGTCACTGTGGCGGAGAAGTCGTTGTCGCCGCATATGTACGACAAAAACATTCTCTTTTGTCGTTTAGTAAAACGCTTCGTATAAAAAAGATTCCTTTTGGATAAATGTTAAAGACAAAGGGGTTTATACACCATATAAAAGAAGGTTTTGTATAAAACAAAAAATGCCTCAATTAAAGGAGATTGAGATGAAGTCCCATATCTCGGGTCCGACTTGACTCGATCGTTCTTTAATGTCCTTAAAATCGGGTAACTCCCTTTGGTTTGAGATCAAAGGCTTCCTTGGGAAGACTTCTTCCCAAAGTGAGGATTCAAGGAGTAAGAGAGGGAAGTGGAGAGACAAAATGGACAGGGGTTGGCCGAGCCAAAGGCTTTGGGAGTGTGGGTAAGGAGGTAGAGGTGGGGGCCTTTTATAAGAGGATAGGAGGGGCAGTCTTGGAAAGTAATGATAAGTTACATTATTTTAAAATGAGTTTCGGATTAAAAAGGTCCCACATTGATATAATTCTAGGATAAGGTGATAAGGGTTCGAAATCCACTCATCCAATTGGTTTTGTCCATGTGTAGGTTTTAGATTTTAGATTATCTTTCCATTTTATTTAAATTGTTAAAGAATGAGGTCATCGCTGCATCATCATGATGTCATAAATAATTTACTTTATTTAATTTATAAAAATTATAAAAAAAATACTATGATGTATGAAATCTTTGTATCTTTCTAATTGATATTTATAGTCAAAAATCTGACTTGTATAACCCCATGTAATATTTTTTTAGTAACATAACTCATGCTTGTGTCATTTTTACTTTAACATTAAATAAAGAGTTATTTATGTCATTTCCCAACCAAAGTGGCTCCATGGGGTCTCCATGTTGAACCATGGCCTTTCTTGGTCGGCCATGACACATCCAATGTGGGTAGGACATGTGTCATGCTCATATCATACTATTAAAAAATTATTTTTACCTTAAACTACACTAATTACCACTAATCGCGATTAAAAAATTAATATGTTACTATTCACCAAAAAATTATTATAATCTCATTGAACCACATTTTACTTCTTAATGACAACCATGTATGTAGGATTTTTGATATTCAAAACATAAATATGGAAAAATTTCATTTAAACGAAAAATCAGTTTTTATAAGTACCACTTAGTTGTTTCACTATTCATCAAAAATTGACGTTTTTCAGAAAATTACGAAAAATTCACCCTAAGCTATATATGATACTCTGAATTCAAAAATTAAGTCTATTTTAAAAAATAAAAAACACATAATTCACATTAATTAATTTAATTATTAATTCTTGTTGTCATGACAAATAGCGTGTTTTTATGAAACAATAAGTATCAAAAGATTGACACCAGTTTAAGTCCAATTTCAAATTGAAATTGATTCCAATGACCACCATTGGATTAAATGGTAAAAATATATTCTAATTTCACTTCAAAACCAATTCAAAATATAATCTAATCATATAAACAAATTATATTAAAAAGGAGTTTTGATGTAAAATGCAAGATTTTTCACTATTCAATAAAAAATGAACATTGTCTGAAAAATACCAAAAAATCACACAAAGTAAATTTTTATGTGCCAATCATAATGAATATGTTTATTTTGACAAACATAGCTAATAAAATTTTCAAAAAATAGATTTAAAAATGGTTTTCCATCAAAAGGCAGTAAAATAATCTTTTAAGAATATTAGTGTATTACATGCTTAAGATTGGATTTATATTCATTTTAAGCCTCTAAAACACTATCTAATTCATTAATAGACATAGATAAAAATATATATTATTCATTACTTACTTGGGATGTTACACATGATGTTTTTGTTCAATGAATTAATGATAACCTCCTACCATAGTCAAATGATATGAGACATGTTGTTGATTTCAGGAGATGAGATATGTGGGTGGTTTCATGAGAAAGGATAGATGGTTACAACCTAATTTTTGGACAAAATATGGATGGGTTAAAATGATGTCTTCCCATTGGATGAGATATAAAATTAGTGTGCAATAGGTTATGGGGAATATAAGATTATAATTTTTTTTCTCAATATAATTGGATTAATTGTTTCTTTGAGGGACCATTGTTAAATTGGAGAAAATTTTAACATCTATAGGTTCCAATTAATTATATTTTTTGTTCACTATGATATTACCATACTCTTCTTACATTTGAGTGATATTCCATTGGAATTATCAATATTAGAATAAATTTTGTGATCACCCTACACATATATATACTAGTTTTTACATTCTTAGTAAGAAATATTTAATTAGGGAGGAAAATACTATCTAAAATCCCTAAGTAATAATAGATTCTACCAAATGACTATATTAGAATTGTTTATTTTAAAAAATTGTATATTTATTCTATTAACATATTTTAGTATTATTTTAATGGAATTTTGGGGTTATGTCTGTTCCCCATTATCTCATATCAGTGATTGTGGCTGGTGAAGGCGAATATACCGTGATTGAAGGTCTATGGCGGCTCAGTGGTCATGTTCCTACAACAGGTATCCCGATATCTTGTTCTGAGCCGGCTAATAATGATACAATCTGGTCTGTTTCCAGGAATGACAGTGAGTTGAATCTCGGAGTTTGTGTGCATACAGTGGATGGAGTCTCTCAGGATTACATTGTCCGAGGGATTTTGGGTGAAGGTGGTGTGTGGGATTGCAATGCTACCCGGGAGGAAGCCAGAATTGAATTCCATTCCTGGTCCATGTATGCTCCTTGCTATTTTTTAGAAATTTGAGGCACAGGTGGTTGGGATGCCAAGTCTCTTCTGCATCCTCCACTGATGATAATCTTTCCTTATGATACTTGTGATTTATTCAACAAATCGGCTACCTCTTTCATTCCTTCTTCGCAGAGGAAAATTCCTAATGATGTGTTGAATCATACATTTTCATCTTACATTAACTCTTGTTCAAGAATAATTCTTCTAAAGGGGTCATCAGCTAATGTTGAGGTCAATCTGGATGTCTTTCATAAAAGTATTTTGATCGGGAAAAGCTCTTTGATTGCACGTATTGTTTTACCCAAAGGTCAAAAATCCTAGATGATTGATGAATTGGTCTGATAGATCTCATTTTTGTGGGGTTTCTTTGATTGGTGGTGTGAATCTCTTGTACGTGGTTTCTTTCATTGAATTTTTCATTCATATGCTTCTAAAATTCATGTGTGGAGCACTAGATCTATTTCTTTGAAGCCTGGATGGCTTCACCTTCATGAATGGTCCTTGGACTTCAATGATTCGCGTTCAAGAAATGCTTTTTCTCAAGTATGGGTTCGTTTTCATGGTCTTAATTGGGCCCTTTTTCGACCAATGATATTGTATGATATTGGAATGGAAATTGGGACTCCAATATGACATGACAAAGAGACTGAGAATGTTCGGTTTGGACACTTTTCTAGGATGCTAGTAGTGATTGATCTTAGCTACATCCTTATTTACAAGGTATCACTTTCCTCTCCGATGGATGAAATCCAAATTGAAGTTTAGTATAAAAGAAAACCTCTTTTTTTATGAATTCATGGCTGTTGGGAACTCTTTGGAGCTATGTCTAAGAAGGAACTCCTGTGAGAAATTTTTGATTAAGGGTGACCCATCCAATCACTATAGAAAGATAAATGAGAGGAATGATGTTTCTTTGTCCTAATCCCTTGATCATAGCACCAAGACAAATTTTAATAAAGATGATATGATGGATTCTGTTGATGAACATCATCTAACATTGAAATAGATGGGACTGATGATGGACTCATCATTGTTGAGAGCCAATATTTGTCCTTCTAACACTTAGGTAAATATTTCATCCCCAATGGGTGGTCCCTCTAATGATCGGGATGATTTTTCCACGGATATCACATCTGAGGATGGTTGTGTGGTTTCTCCCACTGGATTAGTTGGGTCTATAGAAAATGATAGCATCTCTATTGTCAGGTCTCACTGTACTATCCCCTCCAAGCTATGTATGAATGCTAGTCCAGGTGAAGGT
Organism: Viscum album; assembly: GCA_963277665.1. Classification (NCBI taxonomy): domain Eukaryota; kingdom Viridiplantae; phylum Streptophyta; class Magnoliopsida; order Santalales; family Viscaceae; genus Viscum; species Viscum album. The sequence goes on from OY728148.1 coordinate 914,782,735, forward strand.
TTGCTATATGATGAGACTTTTGAGATGACTCCTTACACTGGGTCTCCTCTACAGGTTGATTGTCATAAGGAGATCTAGAATCTCTTGAACTCCTCTAGGATATCTGGAAAGTGGGGTGAAATCTTTGTGGAAGAAGGAATTACAGCGGGTAGTGGTGTCCCTATTTCTTTCAAATATGTGCTCATGTCTGGAAAAGGTAAGGTTGACTACACTGCTGCTCCCTCGGAGTGAATGATGGGGAAAGACTGTTCTTTTACAACTCGAACTGTGTTTACTTGATATTCTAAGCTATTGGGAAAGTTTAAAACTGATATTATTAAGATCCATGATTATGGTAAGTCCCAATTTGGTTGGGAAACTGTTTATAACTCTGATTATGGGAATTATATATCTTATTATGATATGTAACTTTGTATTTTGACGGGTGAGGGAAAGTCCCTTTGTTTAACCCCACCAGTCTTCTCTGTACTTTTTTCTTTTATTTAATAAATAGTTTGATTCATTGCTTCTAGCAGGACTTGCTGGTTAATGGGATTTTTTTTATTTTTAATTTTTTTAGTAGAGTGGATTATTATGTGGTTTTATGTTAATAAACTATTATAATATATTCTATTTGAATCCAATAAATTCATTCATATTTTCAATTATAGTCTTCATTCCTGGATATACTAGAAGTAGGACATGGGGACGCTCTTTCTCTACATTCCCATCCCAGGAGGGGTACAATTTAAGGGGGTCATTCAGATTGCTCTATTTGTTATATCATCATATAATGTTAAATAATTATCCAACTCAATATGTAAATTCTAAAAACCAAACATGAGGGTAATATTGGAATCCAATCAACATTCCTTCTGAAAAATTATATAGGAGGTTCTGTTTGTTTTTTCTAATATTATCACATCACAATTACGTTTTTTGAATATTGTTTATAGGGATTCCCAAATTCACCAAAAACAAAATCCTCCTTGAAATTTCCTTGTTCACTAATATTCTATAATTAATATTTTATTTCATGTCAGTGGATTCCTCAGATTAGAAAATCCCTATTTGAAAATTTTGATGAATATATCATGATTTTCAAATGAACTAACAAAGCTAAATTGGAATGAAGTAATTTTTCCATGAACTAATATCTGTAATGTGTTATTCAAGGAGTTAGTCATCATCCAAATCATTTCACAAATAATGAAAATTACAATATGTGGGTAAGGGTTTGATATAAATATATATGTATTATATAATTTAATGTATTGGGTAATAATTAAAATTTTTAATTTAATATACCATAATACATTTTTTTAATGTGAATAAGAAAAATTACCCAGTGAATGATTGCAGTTTGTTTATAGTAATATTCAGTTTAAATATCAATGGGTATTATCTCTATATTAATTTTTCTGGTATATATATCACTATAATGATAAATTTATATTTACATTCTTGGTACTCATCATTTACTAATACTGATTCTTACAGATGATCAATAAAAATGATAACTAAATAAATTACCATTTAAAAAAATACAATTCGGTAATTGATTATCTATGATTAAAATATCTTATCATATTATAAAAAATAATGATCGTGATGTATAAAAACAATATAGAAAATTAATTTATATGAATGAGAATCATTATCGATGGAACAACATTCAATATTATAAAACTGAATGCACAATAATATATTATAGATATTATTATGAATTTTTAGTTGGAAGATATATTGATTAAAATAATGCCAATCAAAAATGGAATGGGAAATCTACAATGTTAAACAAATGAAATGATGGAGTTGTGTGCTTTGTGACATGATTATGTACACGATCATATCCTAATAAAATTAATGCGTTATTGGATAATTCTTATAGTTCAAAATAATTTTTAAATCAGCATAAAATAATTATTTAAAGTTATCTTAAAAAGAAACAAATATGTGATAATATGAAAAATCATTTTAAAAAATATACATAATTGTTATTCATGGGATAATAAGTTAACTCATAAATGAAAATTTAAAAAGAAAGATTGAAATAATTACACATATCATTATGAAAATGAGAAAATAATAATTAATATATTATAATGGGTATTTCAAAAAAAATTATATAATTACATTTGGTCTGAGGGTGATCCCCTTATAAATATGTGTCTGTTATGAATCATTTTATAGAGAATTACACCAAATAAATCAATAATTATGTACATTAGGTAACTGATGAGTATTGTCTACTGATTGTATATGATTTTTATATATTGATTCTATAAATTATATAGAAAAGTTTTCATTACTACATAAGAAATGATTTGAAATTATGTTGGACCAAAAAACCCAAAACTGATGGCTAATTTCTATGTAATATCCCGAAATTTTATAATATGCAATATATTATGCCTATTTACAGAAAAGGAGATAGAAATCATCATTTAACATTGTTCGAGTTATCATACAACATTACCATCAACTCAAGATTCCATATGATTCCTTAATAAATTATTGTTTTGAAAAATTATAAATCCATACTATTAATACAATTATTGAGAAAATATAGATTTGGGTGATAAAAATATTCATGAAATGTAATTTAATGTCAAATTATTTCAACAACACATCAATAAAATGATATTTTGACAGAGTACTGATGAAAATAATCATTGATGATGATAAATAATTATCATTGGAGATACTTTGCTCATTTTTATCTTCATGGAAGTGAGTCATGAAGTTTTAGATCAGTGAAATGATAGATTATAGATACATAACCCCCTTTATATATAATATTGCATCATTTTTTGGGAATATTGACCAGAATTCCCATAAAATCAAATCAAATTCATTATTATTGTATTTTTAACAACATATATGAGTAAGGATTTATGGTTTCGAGGATATTTATGAATATTTAAATTACACGTTTACTATTAAATTAAAATATATTTACTATTAAATCCATGTTATCATCATTATTTATCAAATGATCTCATATAAACAACACTCATTCAATGCATAATTTAGTTTTTAGAGGAGTCATCTCATAGTGTATTGTACGAAGTCCTAATCAATTTTTTTAATTTATTTTTAATAATATATTATTATTTAATAAAAAATATATATTATGTAGGAATTTATTAAAATATTATTAGTTTGGTAACAATGGTATTAATATTAAATCAATATAGTCTGTAAATAGTGTTTTTTAAAAAGAAACAGTTATTGATAGATAGTATAACAACTTGTGTTGATGTTATGCCTAAATAGTTATCCCTACCTTCATGGAACGTTATAATGAAATTTTTATGTTCAAATATTAAAAAAATAATTATATTTTAATATTATTCATATTATTGAAATGGTAAATAATTATTATATTAAATAAAGAAAATTATGTTTATAATGTTTTTTAGAACCATATAAATGAACAAAATAGTAAACAATAAAATTACTCATAAATAAGACATGTATATGTAAGAACATATATATATATATATATATTGGATTGTTTGAACATTTGTAGTCACATTATCATAAAATAATTACACATCATGATGTATGGAATCACTTGACAAAAAAATTCACAATTTCCATTTTATAGAAACATCCTTGAGACCCTAAAAGAAATATAATTGGGAAAATTAATTAAAATGTTAAATCATATTAATGTCATTATAAAATAACATAATAATAATTAATAAAATTTATATAAATAAAAAAATTATTAATTGGTTATTTAGAAAATATTATGTTATTATTTAGGAGGTTTGATACACATACCCTGTATGTTAGTACACAATGTAAGGGATCTAAAAAATATTTATTTTATTATTTTTCTTACACATTTTCAATATTTACATTATTTTCCTTCTCAAATACATATATAAGTTGAAACTCCTCACCACATATCATCGTAAACTATTTTTTAAATGGTGAGCTTCATGGCCTCGAGCATACCTCCAGGTAATTTAACATCTTCCAACCACCAGAGAGGGTTTATTTAGATACCATATAGAGACTATAAACTTTTGTGAGAGTAGAATTAATATTATAACTAAAATGAAATACAAATAACTAGATTACATAACCATCATAAATAATTCATGTTAAATATGAGAAAAATAAAATTATAAAAATTCTGTCAAAATTTAAATGGAATACAATCTAGAATAGATTAGTCATGGATGGGTAATATATAATCAATCTAAATAAAAAAATGAAATTAAATGCTAATACCAAAATATACACATGACATACCTACTCTATTGGTCAAAACCACATTATTAACATTCCCTACAAAAATAGAATAGAAAAAAACATTGGAAACTTTTTGTCATACATAAAAATACATGTTGATAGTGTCCATCCCATCTACCAATGTTCCTAGGAAACTTGTGTAGTGTATGAGTAAAACTCAATAGGACACAAACTGTGGTCTTCGTAAAATTAGCAGTCAATATAACAAATTCATGAATAAGAGATAATAATAAATCATTCACATATTAATAAAATTCATATAATAAAATAGAATTCATCTACATATTCTAGTATATGAAGGGAAACCCATGGATTGATCTACGCACTTTTTATAGTGATGAATATATCAAAATTGGGTGACTGGTCACATAATACTAGCTTCGTTCCAAGGGGTGTTACCTTAGAAACCATTGTCATGTACACATAATGGGACTTTTAGGGACTGCTCTAGGAATTCATTTCTGACAACATAGTAAAAAATATTTGAATTAAGTTATGGAATTATTCAATGTACAAACCAGGTGAATCCTAGGAATACATATCCACAAATATATACTCTAAATCAAATGAAAAACATGTCCCATAAATTTTCATGGACTAGATTGATCTAATTAAAAATTCCAAACCTAGGTAATTAATTCATCATAAATCAGGTGGATATTTATATATTATTAACTATGATTAAAATTTATATCCCTAAGAAATATTAGTTATTCACATGTGACATTCAATAAAAAAGGCATCACCTAAATCTAATGAGTTCATACCCTGAAGCATTTACAATGATTATTTGGTTATGAATATGAGGTATCTCATGGGATTACATTACATCACACATATTATTATTGTTGAAGGAATACTCCCATGGGTTTTAAGTGACACTCTAATATAATCCATGCCCTATAAAGTCATTCGTCCCATTTTATTTCTGAAACAATATCCAATGAATGGAAAATAAGGAATTGCACTGATAACAATAATTTAGATAAGAAATTATCAATTTTCAAATAATTATTTACCAACATATACATTCAATTTAAGATAAATGATTTATAGATGGTGAAATATTAACCCCTCCATAGACCATTAATTCCAAAATAACAACCCCATGTGAACATATTGAATACATCAAATTCCATTACACATAATCTTTTTAATAATTTTGGTATAAATATCGTCATTAATTTATTTTCCACACCATTGTTCAAAATATTTTTTTCTAGATGTTATCATGAGTCTATATTTTGAACAGATTCATTAAATAGGTCATTATTATCATGATAAAATTGATAACACGTCATATAATTCATAGTGTACCTAATTTTGACAAACATAATCATCTAACAGGTTATTTCATGTCATAAGTTATCAACTCACATTATAACCCAATTTACTCATTGCATACAAATGGATTACAATATAACTCTATATCAGGTTCAATCTACAACCCTATATCATTTTCACTCAATTACATTCTGAACATAATTCATCACTATTATAATAAATAAATTCCATTCCATTAATGTCATTTTGAGGGTCAAATATTGTTTATATTTCAATGTTCATAGACAATTAGGTCAAATCCAAAGGTCCAACCCTTAAAAATTATTTATGGCTATGGAATACAACTTCGTAGCCATAAATTCAAACAAAAAATTCTCATATAAACATAATATTTATATAACCACTAGACACAAAACTATTATTCATTATTAAAAAACAAATAAGGCCATTCATAAATAGTAATATGTTTTCTAAAAATCAATGAAGGTTAAATGAGACACCAAAACTAAACAAATGTATAAAAACACATAATATTAATGGTTGGGCCAATATAGTTAAAGGTGATATTACCATGAAAATACATGAAATGAATGAAATAAAAATTATATAGGTTATGCTTAAGGAACACGTGAATGTCGATTAAAACCATGAAAGATAGATGACAACTTAAAAAGTGAAATCATTAACCAAATTTTTTCAGGAAAAATGTAAATTATTCATAGTGTATTGAAGATACATCCCCAATGATATGTTATAAAGGGAGGTGCATACCATGGTGCAACATGAAATAAATGTAATGAAATTCCATGTTATAATAAGATGTGATAACTGGATGAAAATTATTTCCTACCGCATTTAAAAACACCCAAAGATGAAATTTAAGATTCATTATCTAGATAAGACATTCCATTGGTTTCTCTTCAGCTAGAAGATGAGCATGCCCACACATTTAGGTGACTACGTTAACCACTGACTAATAGAGAGAACCATTTACCACTCATGGTCCCACCATACACTCACTAATTCATTCCAAGATAAATCCTAATCCATGTTATAATTTCTATACATTATATTTTGAGGTTTTGATACTCCAAGAATAATTTTCTGTTTCTTGAATCAATATATTTACCTTATTCAATTTCAAACATACAATTCCACCCTAATGTTTAAATGAATTTTCAAACACAAGGAATTATAAACATTGCACCAAATCAGTTTTCATATCTGATAGTTAAATACGGTCACCTAAACACGAACCCTTACCTACATTAGTTCTAAAATTGATGTGGAGATGTTGAATTCTATTATGTAATACCCAATTCACGTCCTTAAAATAGAAATCAAGAACCACTTTCATTGAAAACTAATACAACATACCCTAATTCAGTTAAATATTAAAAAAATATAAATAAACTACATAAAATATATATATCCAAAGACATCCATGTGTCAATATTCCATTGTTTAAAAAACTAATGGGTCTCCCCACTGTATAACTTATATCACTAGGATAATTAGGAATCATCAAACTGGCCATTATCTAAATTTTCCTTTTCAAATATTTTCCAGGTGGTCCTGAAACAATCTTGACACAGTTTTCATCCCAACATATTCCAACACAATTTAGTGAACCTATCGAACGTTAGAATAAATTCTCACTTTCCTTTTTTAATACAATAAAAAACAAGCCTAAACCACACTAGCATCAATTAATAACACTAAACATTTATTAATATATATATATGAAACATTAAGACTAATTGTTTTATATATAATTAATCACCAGATGTGGTTTCAGACTCACCACAGCAATCAATACTCAGTAAAATTCGCCAAAACAACTCAATATGCTCTTTCTCATGATTTATCTTTTTCTCTATTAATGTGATTCTAAACTACCAAATTTTTATTCCATGAATTCTATGGACACCAAAAGATATAAAATATATAATATTTGATCTAACTGCGACATTGATGTGGTTCCAACATCAAAACACTAATCATCCGTAATATTCATAATTACCTAACCTGAGAATTAGGGTTCAAACATAAACACATGTTTATGTCATACTATTTTATCCTAAGCTGGAATTGAACACTCTAGATCTATGAAATTGTGCCTTAAAAAATAACCCCCAATTATTTCTAATGGTGTATTTATAACATATTTTAAACATGGAACATTTCATCATATACAACAAAAACCATAGATTTTTTTTGTATTTTGACTTGTTAATAGAGTCAACATCACTTATAATGGTCAATGAAATAATCAAAAAATGACATTACCCTCCAAAATATAGTAGTTTCCATAAGACTAATACACTAAGAAAAACACTAACATTAACTACCTAAATATGTAATGTCACTAAGAATTATGGTATTTTGTTATCATCCAAAAAATGACTATGTTCTAAAAAAACCATAGATTAACTACACCTTCCAATATCATATGAATTTCATCGCATCATTTAAAAACATGGTTTTAAACGAAGAATGTATATTCCAAAAGGATACAGAACACAAAGATTAGATGAGAATATAATACACAGATAAATTACGATATATTTGCTTTAAATAAATTTAATCTTTTAAATATCTTATGGTATATATAACCGTAATATTATTATGTTTGATATCTTATTCATCACACAACACCAAACTTAAATGACCAATGATACACAAAACATTAAAATAATAGTCTTTAAATTATAAAAAATATATAGTACTATCTAAATTAAGAAATCTATATTTTTTTCAAGTAAATAAAATATATTTTCATTAATTATATATAAAATAAAAAACATTTTATAGAATATGATATGTTTCAAAAAAGTATTATTTTTCAAAAAGTTGTTTTCATCATTCTTTCCACATATAATCCAAATTTAATTTTTTAACACTTATAGAAACATTGTTATAATAATTAAAATTCATATTTTCAATTATAATACAAATAACATCATTGTTATTTCTTCCTTTTTTCTCAGTATTCTCGCTTTTTATGAATAGTTAAAACCACATATTTTTAATTGAAACTAAATTTTCATTATGTTCCCTTGTAAATATTAATTATATGTTCAGTTGGCATTAATGTAAAATTCGTCTAATAATATATTATTAGATTAAATTTATGTAATTTTGATATTTATCTTATTGAATTTTGATATATAGATATATTATATTTTTCAACATTTTTTCATAAAAAACCAGCTTTCTCATCACGTGTGATAGATAAATATAAAAATGAATATTTTAATTTAATTCAATTGAATTCTGAATAATGGATTCCATATTTTGAATTCGAAATAATTATTCATTCTAATAAATACAAATTAATTACATATAAAAAATAGTAGTAAAACTAGTAAAAATTAATAATTTACGGGTTGGGTAAAATATTATTTTCCAAGGGTTAAACTAAAATGATAAGAGTTAAAATAAAAAATAATAAGAAATTTATTTTATGATTCTACTTCAAAATATTCAATTAAATTCTATAAATGTTTTTAATTTCAAGACACTTTTCATTAAATATGACCCATATAATATGTTACGTAAAGAATATCGAAAAAGGAATATTTGTTTCTTTTAATAAGTAAATATATTGGAATTTGAGAAATAATATCATAGGTTTTATTATGGTTGTTATTATAAAGTAAAAATGAGTATTTTTACACTATATGTTATAATTAATCTCTATAGATGAAATAATTAGTTAAAATTTTTAATAAATACCAATGTTGTAATATCTATTTAATAAAAAAATGAATCAAATAATAGTTAAAATGTTAAAATTGAGTTATATTGAATGACATATTTTATATTATTAATTTTGTTTGATGAATATATCATGGTAAATATTATTTAATATAATATACCATATTTCCCAAATTTTGATCATATTTTTTAATTCATATTAAATTAATAACATATAAATTCACATTAATTTTGTTTTATACAAAATGTTATGTTCTAGAATGAATTAAAATTACTCAAGAAGAAAAATTATTTAATGTGAATTTAATATCTTTCAATACATGAACTACTTTTTATTAAAGGGAAAAAATTAAATTTTTTATTTAATATATTGAGAAAAAAATTGTAAAACTATGTTATTGTTGTTAAAGTTGAAGTGATGTTTTTACATATTACATGGACTTATGTCAAAGATATTTTTTAACAGAAATGAAAATTTTTATTTGAAAAATTGAATTTCCTTTTTATAATTAAGGGTCCATATATATAATATGAATACTTTTATTTTATTATTAATGTATAAATTTCTTAAGACATCAGACTTATTACCATTCAGAAAATTAAAATTTATAATTTATAAACACATATAAGTTCGGGAACAAAATTCATAAAAAATATGTTTTTTTGTGGTGAAGGTTTGTATCAACCATAAAATCCATAAAAAACTTATTTATTAATTTTTTATATATTTCGAGTAATATATACCTCTCAAAGTTCAATACGTTTGGATATTTTTAAAAATATCACCCCTTAAATATAAAAAGACATTCACCCCCTTACATTTTCACACCACTCAGGAAATCTACATCAGTAAATAAATACACAAATCTCATTCCAAATTCAATATCATCATCCTATAATCCTTATTGTTGGAAGAATTCAAACCTAATAAGGAATTTAGGTAATCATAATGACTATACTGGAAGAATAAGTAATGTTCTCTAACAAGAATATTACTTTTAACATTAATTCATCATCCTTAATTTCTTATTAAAGAATGATGATATAATGACCTTGAATTATTATATTAACTAGGATGTGATTATAATACTTTCATGACATAAATAATTCTTCAAATCCATAAAATTGGGTATGAAATCAATCTTCATTTTTACAGAAGACAATAGTCACACAAACCGATGTCATTCATTCTTCAATTACCCCTATTCATGGTTGGGTATGATGATGTAAATAAAGTATATACATGAATTTTTTTACATATTTATACCCTTGTATTCATTATATCAAATGTTATTTTTTTACATTCATTTCCAAATTTGAATGACATTATCACTCATTGTTATGGGTGATTAATTCCTTCCAAAGATATGTAATTATCCATTCATAAATGTCTGACACGGAAAGAGATATAGACATATTACATGATTAAATGTCATCTAAATTAAATAATTAAAATATAAATTTCACGAACTATCCCACAGATCCCTTATACCGACCTACCCCAAGCCCACCTTCCAAATGTGATGTGTTTGCGACAAGAGGTGAAGGTGAGAAACTATAAGTAGAAGTCATTTTCTTGAGTACCTATATCCCCACACACACAACTACGTCCCAAATCTGGAAATGTAAACATGCATGATATTAAACAATGATGTATTAAATGTACAAACTATATGTCAAATGGTCCAATATAAAATTCAAATAAAAGAGAAACATAATACCTGAAAGAACAATAAAATCATTGAAAAGTCATCCGCTGGAAACCCTACATGATGGCCAAGTACATAGTATCTACTAGAAGCTACAGAAGTATGCCACACCTTTCATGTCTCATTTAGAACAACCATGTCCTGGGACACCTAGTCCACAATCAAGTTAGAAGTCATTTGTAATGGAAACAACACGTGCGGGGGAAGCCTATGCATGGGTGAGTAGGAATATACTCAGTAGGATCCCCAAAATAACAATGAAAGGACACCAATAAATCCATAAAAAACCCCACAAATCGTGATCATAAAGAATGAGAATTATACAAGACAGCTCACACTAGGTATAATTTATATTCAGAATATAGGACTATGAGACACATTATCGAACACATTGGGCTGCTAGAGAACTCCTCCTCAATGAATACAATGGGATTTTCACGTCACCCACAAGCCACATCCCACTAACCTTGGAATATTATGGTACTAATCACTGGTGATTAACATGGGAATGCTTGGTCACATAGAAGTCACTTCCCACCGTGGGCATACCGAATCACACATAAGTCTCTTCCCACCTTGGCCATAGTAAGGTACTATGCAAGTTACGTAACGAGGTTCTAATGGGTCACAAAAAAGAAACTCCCCACCATGGGCCTGCCAAGTCACACATATTCCTCTTCCCACTATGCCATAGTATCTGATTTGCACATGATTTTTTTTCTTTAGTCTTTATCTCTCATCCTATTGTAGGGTTTCTGCATGTAGTGTGTAATATCTCTGGAGAACCACTCCCCAAGACATTCATCAAAATTCAAATTCTATTAAATTCTTTATATATTATTCAAAAATATCCACATTATCACGAGGGTTCCAATACTGCAAATGGATCATAAAATGAATTCCCAGTTGGAATGATATTGGTGTTTTTATCCCGAAACGAGGCTGGTTTGGTCCAGGATTGGTCTAACCCTGTCAGACCAATCGGACCCGACCCTACCTGAGGTTAATAGACCGAACTCAAACCCAACTGGGCCTGGGTCCAGCCGAGACGATGGCTCCTTCCACTTCACCGCATCCCGAACTAGCTGTTTCCTTCAGCAAGAAGGCGTGGCATGTCGCCCCCCACCTACAGTTGTCACCATGACCAACCACCAGGAGTCGCAGGTACCATCGATGATGTAAGCTTGTCGGTGGGGCCTATTGTAGACCACGATTTCTACACTGTTGGTCTCTTATTTGTGTTGTATATGCCTATGGCCTCTCTGGGGTGTTTCCATCCCTACGAAGGCCTCAATTCCTCCTTGCTAACATTTCAGAAACTCTGTCACGAAGAACGCATAATTACATATGTTTTTTACTTTTTTATGTCATCCCAATCCCTCTACTTTATTATTTCAAAATAAATTATTTTCAGGAATAATTTTCTAAAATATAATATTTAACCATGGTTTAAGAACCCAGAGAAAAAAAGGAACACTTCATGTATTTATGAGTGATCCATGTGCCAACCTATTTGTGGGTTGACCCACGTACACCACTTTAGAATTAAGAATGGGGGAAATAAAAAATAAATTAAACAACCCCTTCCTCAATTGAATTTCATCACTGTAGCATTCCAACCATAGGTATATAGGTTCTAATCAAAGCGGTCAGTGTTCGTCACTCACCAGACATGTTATTCGTTTATACTGATATAGGATCACTGCGTTCAAAATTCATTAATGTATAGATTTCATTGATTATGTTTCTTAGAGAATTTCCATGTTTTTATTCTCATATCTCCAACACGTTAACCTAGTAAAAGAAAACAGGTCGCAATTATTCTGTTACGCAATGTCGTCGCGTCATTACACGATATTATTTATGAAATAGAGTATCTATTACACATCATTTTTGTGAAACTAAGATAAATCCTTTAATGTGCCTCATCGTCGCACAACATCTCCACTGTTCTCTTGCTTAATGGTTTTAAAAAAAATTATCTATTATGTTATTTTATTTTTTTCATGAAATTATAAAAATTAACTAATCCGTTAGACCAAGATCAGTCAAAGATTGGTTCTTTTCAAGAGAATATTTTCATTTTGAGTTCAATGGTTCTATTGTATTTTTTTCCCAATAAGTGGTTTATATTTTAGAAAACCCAACCAATATGTTTACTTAAATGCAACAAAAAAGTTCAAAACTGAAATCATGTTTCACCCAGCCTTGGAATTACATTTCGTTAAAGAATCTGGTCTCGAGATAATACCATCTAATTGTTTTAAAATAAAATACACTAAAATTACAGTTCATTTCTGTACACCCCCATTTTGTGTTTCGAGTGTTCGTAAGATAAAACAAGACTAAAATAAAAATGGGGGTATTGTGCACAAATATGAACTTTACACTCCAATATTCTCTCCTGAAGATTAATGTGCTGCCACTGAATGCACAATAATGGAATCAACCATCCACAAAGGACCCACTCCTATTGATCCTCAATAAAATATGTTTATCGTTTAGACCAAATATAAAATACACCTAAAAAAGTTTAAATATATTTTATTAAAACGTTAAAGAACATTACACTTGAATTATAAATTTAATCCATTAAATTTAAAATTCATAATTACCGTTCAATAAAATATGAAGAGACATATATTATGGTCCATCATGGTCAATATAAATTAACATAGATTTAATGAAAACATTTTTGACTGATAAAAATCATTATCAGTTTAAAATGAAATATTGAAAACAAAAACTATAGGACGTCATGGAGAACTATATCGAATGATAATTAATGAATGTAAATATAATTTATAGGATATAAAATTTTCATTTTACTATTGAAAATATTATTGTAATATTGTAACCAATATATTTTAATAAGAACATGAACATTAGAATAATATCTCTACTAATTAGAATGGTAATATAATATTTATATATTAATAAAATAATAATATAAGGAATTAATATTAAAATATAATTAAATTATTTTTTTAAATATGATAAAATAAATATCTAACACAATGATTTAATATATTTAATTTAGAATAAACCTAATTTGATTTATTTTTAAGGCCATTTCGAATAAAAGTATACTGTTTTTGAAAACATTCATTTTCATAAATATTTTTAAAAAATAATTCATATAGTTATATAAATAATAATACAGTTTTATTTAAAACAATTATTTTTTAGGGACATGAAAATTATCCATCCATCAAAATAATAATTTTTAATTTAAAATAATGTTATATAAATATCATCTATACCATATTTTGAAATACATTTGTAAAAAATTGAAATACTCTTTCTAAAAATAATAACAATATCTGGTTAATGAAAATTATTTAAATCATTCACTAATCGTAAAATATTGAGATGAATTGTAGCATACATAATAATTAATCCATTATTATAGTACATTTAACAGTATATATGAGTGATGATTTGTGGTTTCTAGAATATTGATGAATATTTTAATGACTCATTTACTGTTAAATTTCATTATATTTACTATTAAATCGAAATTTTCATAATTATTTATCTAATAACAATTTTTATAAAACACCCCTTTCAAGATATTACAATTTCCATTAATCACTACCATTGAACTCATAAAAAATTATTTTTATCAATATATCTTGAATCTACCAAAATAACTCCATAACACTCCTCTAAATTTTATAGAGTTTTTATCCTCTTAAATAAAATGCCCATTCAATGTATAATTCAAATTTCAGAGGAGTTATTTCATTGAATAATGTACGAAGTCCTAATAAATTTTTTTGAATTTATATTTCTCAATATATTATTCTTTTATAAATCAAATTGATATTATGGGGGAATTTAATAAAATATCAGATTTTGGGTAACAGTGGTATTAATATTAAAACTATATTATGATTAAATAGTGTTTTTCAAAAATAAAGAGTGATTGATAAACAGAATAACAACATGTGTTGATGTTGTACCTAAATAGCTATTTCTACCTTTATGGAAAGTTATAATGGAATTTTTATGTTCAAATATTATCACAAAAATTAGATTGTTATATTATTCATATTATTGAAAGGGTAAATAATAATTATAATAAATAAACTAAATTAGGATTATAAGTTTTTTTAAAAACCATCTAAATGAAAAAAATGAATAAATAATAAAATTACTAATAAATAAAACAGTTATATGTCAGAACATAAATATATATATATACATATATATATGGAATGATTTGAAAATTTATAGTCACATGATCATCAAATAATTACACTTCCAGGTGTATTGAATCACATGATAAAAAAATGTCATAATTACCAATATATAGAAACAACCATGAGACCATGAATGAAATATCACCTGGATAATTAATACAAAAGTAATTTCTTAGTAAATTCATAATATAATAACATAATAAAAATTAATAAAATATATTAAAATGAAAATAATTATTAAGTGGGTATTTAGTACATTCAATGTTTTTATCGGGGAGGTTTGATACTCGTACTATGTAAGTTTGTACACAATGTAAAGGATCTCCAAAATATTTTTATTTTATTTTTCTAACTCATTCACTATATTTATTGTATTTACCTTCTTAGATTCACATATAAGTTGAAACTACACACCACATATCACTATGAACTATTTTTTAAATGGTGAGATTCATGGCCTCAAGCTTGCCTCTGGGTAATTTAGTGTCTTAAAACCATTGGAGAGGGCCAATCAAGATACCTAAAAGATATTATAAAATTTAGTGAGAGTAGTATTAAAATTATAATTATATTGAAAAAATTATATCAAGATTACATAACTGTCACAAATAATTCATGGAAAATATGAAAAAACTACAATATCAAAATTCTATCAAAATGGGCATGGGATATAATCTAGAATGTATTAGTAATGGTTGGATAATATATAATCAATCTGATGAAAAATTATGAAACTAAAAGCTCATACAATAATGTACACAAGACCAATCTAGTAAAATTATCAAAACTACATTTTTAACATTCCCCACCAATATGAAATAGAAAACAACAATGGGTACATTATCATGCAAAATAATACATGTAAATAGTCTCCATCCCACATGCCAATGTTCCTAGGAGACTTGAGCTGGGTCTGAGTAGAAATCTATAGGATTCCAACTATATAACAAATGCATGTATAAGATATTATAATAAATAATTTACATATTAATAATGTTATATAATTAAATAAAAATCATCTACTTTTTATAGTATATGTGGTGACACCCATGGTATGATCTATGCACTTTTTTAATTATGATTATTTCTAAATTGGGTGACAGGTATCATAATATTACATCAGTACTATTTTGTGCCACCTTGGAAACCATAGGCATGAACACATTATGAGACTTTTTAGGAAATTAACTTGAAATTACAATACATCATCATATTAAAAACTCTGTTGATTTAAATCATGGAATAATTAAATGTACAAACCTGGTGAATCCAAGGAATCCAACTCTATAAATCTATACATTAAATAAAAAGAAAAAAATTTACAAGAATGTTACATGGTAAGTATGGATCAGATTAGAATTCCAAACCCTTTGTATTATATCATAGAAAATCGTGATGATCTTTATATCTTATCTGCTAGGATTAAAAATTTAATCCCTAGGATAAATTGGTTTTACATCTATGGCATTCAATATTAAAGGCATCACCTAAATCTAATGATTTCCTAGACAAAATAATTTATAGTGATTATTTGGTAATGAGTATGAGGTATCTCATGGTATTACATTACATCGAACATCTTTTAATTGTTGAAGGAATCCTCCCATGGGTTTCAAGTGAATCCCTTAATAGAGTCCTTTCCCTATCAAGAAATTAAACCCATTTCATTTATAAAATTAAATCTAATGAATGGAATATAAGGAATTCCACTGATAACAATAATTTAGATAATAAATTATATATTTTAATATAATTATTTACCAACTTATACTTTAATTACTGGAAAAATAATTTATATATAACAAATGAATAACCCCTCCATATACCATTTTTACCAATATAACAACCCCATTTAAAGATATTGAATACATCAAATTCCAATACACATAGTATTTTATAGTAATTCAGGTAAAATAATTTATTATATATATCTTTATCAACATATTTTCCATACCATGTGTCATAATAAATGTTACTAGATGTTATCAAGGGTCCATCATTTGAAAGGTTTTATTAATTAGGGCCTCCTTTTCATGATATAATGGAAAACACATCATATGAAGCATAATGTTACACATTTTGAAAAAAACAATATTTTAACATGTTATTTCAAATCACAAGTAATCAAATAATATTATAATGTTGGACACTAATTTCACACAAATGGTTTACAATATTACTCTATATTTGGGTCAATCTAAGCACTCATATTATTTTCACACATTTCCATTCTAAACACAATTCATCAATATAATAATCTATTCATTCCATTCCATTAAAGTCCCTGATAAGGTCCAATACAATTAATATTAATATTTTTATAGACAAATAGGTCTAGCCCTTTAATAATTATTGATGATTTGGTAATTCAACTTAATAACCAATATTTCAAACAACAAGTTATAATATAAACAGTAAATTTATATATCCACTATACACTTTCTTTCCATTCATTAGTCAAACACAAATAAGTCAATTTATAATTAATATTATGTTTTCTATAAATCAATGAATGTTAAATGAGACACTAAACAAAATAAAATTATAAAGACACATAATATTAATTGTTGGACCAATGGAGGGAAAGACTAGTTTTACAAAGAAAATAAGTAACTTGAAAGAAATAGAAATTCAATGGGTTAGGCTTAGGTACAACTTGAATGTGGAAAAAAATGAAATACTAAAGATTTCTGAAAGAATGTCCTCATTTCCTAAAATGTTTCATTAAAAAGGTAAATAATTTATATAGTAGTGAAGAAAAATCCGTGGTGATAGGATGTAGAGGGAGGTGTATACTGGAGTCAAAATTGAAATAAATATAGGAAAAATATAATGTTATAAAAAAATTTGATAACCTGATAAATTTATTTTCCCACCACACATAAAAACAACCTAATAAGAAATTTGAGATTCAGTGTCTAGTGATGGCTTTCTAGTGGTTTCTCACCGGCCAACATTTTAGCCTACCCACACATCTGGGAATCTAACTCAAACACTGACAAGTAGATTTAACTACAACAACAATCCTGCAACCTATGACCACTTGTGGTCCCACCAAATAGTCACTCATGCATTCCAAAATAAATATTAATCATCATCATGATGTTTAAATGTTATATTTTGAGGTTTTGATACTCCATGAATACATTTATGATGCATGACTCAATATATTTCTCTAATAAAATTTGAAAAATAAAAATCCATCTCAATGTTCAAATTCATTTACAAATATAAAGAATTATAAAATTTGCACTAAATCACATTTCATATTTGATATGTAATTATGGTCACTCGAACACAAACCCTTACCTACAAAAGTTCTCAAATTGAGTTGAAATTGTTGAATTCTATTATGTAATACTAAATTAACTTCAAAAACATAGAAATCATGTTTTATATGCCCTTAAAATAATAACATAATCCACTATTTCAATTATATTTAAAAAATATAAATAAATTACATAAAATATATATTTACCAAGAAAACCAGGTGTCCTTATTACAATGTTTGAAAACCTTATGGTAATCCCCGTTGCATAGCATTTCTCAAAAGTATAAATTGGAATCATCAAACTAACCACTATCACAATTTTCCTTTTGAAATATTTTTTAGGTTTTCTAAATACATACTTTACAAAATTACTAACCCACAATAAGTCATCAAAATTTAGAGAAATAATTTAATATTAGAAAAAATGCTCACATTCCATTTTCAATAAAATTAAAACACACCTACACCACACAATCATTAATAAAGTACACTAATTTTCTTTCAAAATTCCTTATAGAACACATAAAGAATGCATATTATATACATAGTTACTCACAAGATGTGGTTTCAGACTCACCGGATCAATAAATACTCATGAAAAGTAGTCATAATACCTCTTTATTATCAATCTCATGATTTATTTATTTTCTCCATCAATTTGATTCTAAATTACGCAATTTCGTTTACATGATTGAATATTTTCACCAAATGATTTATAAAATTAAAATTTCGGTATAACCGTTACCTCGATGTGATTCCATCATCAATTCTATAATCACCCATAATATTAAGTATTACAAAACATATGAATCATGATTCAAAGTAAAATAACTATTTATGTCATACCATTTATTCTGGAGCCATAAATGTACACTATAAATCTAAGTAATTGTGAATGAAACAAAAACCCTAATAATTTTCAATGGAGCTTTGATGACATATTTTCAACATATTAATTTTCATCGTATACATCATCAATAATAGAAGGGTTGGTAATGTGACTGATTTAGATAGCCAACATCACTTATAATTGTAACAGAAATACTCTAAAAATGAATTACCCTCCAAACTATAACAATGTCCTTAAAATATAATCCTCTAAGATAAAACATTAACCTTAACTTACTTAATAATTACAATCTCTAAACATTATGGAGTTATGTTGCCACCGAATAAATTATTATTTTCTTAAAAAATAATAGATTCACTAGCCATTCCTAGATCAGATGAACATCATCACTTAATTTAAAAACCATATTCTTTTAAAAGAGGAAAGTATAGTTTAAAGGTCATAGAACAGATAGCTTATATGAGAATATAACACCCTGATAAATTAAGATATATTTGGTTTTATATAAATTTAAGCTCTTAAATATCTTAGGGAATATATAACCCTAATATTACTATGTTTGATATCTGTTTCATCACGAAACACCAAGGTCAAATGACTAATGATATATATAACCATTAAACATAGTCATTAAAATTGAACGAATTACCTGTACTAACTGAAATATGAAAACGACATAGTTCTATTATAAATAACATATATTTTATTTAATTAGAAAAAAATAATAATCATTTTACTAAAAATGATATGTTTTGGAAACGTATTATTTTTCAAAAATATAGTTTAACTGTGATTTTCACGTATAATTAAAATTTAATTTTATAATAGTTTTAGAAAAAATATTTTAATAATTAAAAATAATATTTATAATTGTATTTCCAAAAAATATTTTTGATATCTTTTATTCTTACTGAGTTGTATAATTTTTTAGGAATAGTGATAACACTGAATTTAAATTTAAACTTTATTTTCATTGAAATCCCTTAAAAATATTAATTATATGTTTACATATTATTAATGTAAAATAAGTATAATAATATATTAATCAATACATTTTTTTTATTTTTTTATTTATTTTATTGAATTTTGATATACAGAAATTGTAAAATTTCAAAATTTTGTCATTAAAAACATGTTTTCCAATCACATGTGATAGATTAATTTTAAATTAAATATTTATATTTAATTGAATTGAATTTTGAAAAATCGATTACATATTTTGGATTGTAATTATTTATAAATTTTAATACATTAATAATAATTATTGAAAAAATTTAATTGTAAAACTATTAAAATTTATTTATTTCAGGTTGGGAAAAAAATTATTTACCAAGGGTTACACTAAAATGATAAGTGTTAAAATGAAAAATAATAATAATTTATTTTTTTGTAGTTTGTTTTCAAAATATTCCTTTAAATTATTATTTTTTTAATTTCATTCCACTTCCATTTCAATATGACCCATATTATAAGATATGTTAAGAGAATGAAAAAAGGAATATTCGTTTCTTTTAATATATACAAATATTGAAGATATAGAAAAAACAACATATTTTCTATTACGGTTGTTATTTTGAAGTATAAATGAGTATTGTTTTTCTTTATTAGATATAAATATTTCATTAGAAGAAATAATTACTTGAAATTTATAATAAATACCAATGCCTTATTATTTATTTAATAATAAAATAATATAAATTATAGATAAAATATTAAAATTGAATTATATTGAATAAATTATAATGTTAGATTAATTTTTTTTGATGAATATATCATGATACATTAATTTTAACATAATATATTATAGTTCCCTAAATTTCATCATATATTTTAATTCAAATTAAATGAATAATATAAAAATTCACATTAATGTTGTTTTATACTAAGATATAAATTCAAGAACGATTTAAAATTCCTAAATATGAAAAATTATTCCAAGTGAATTTTATATGTTTCAAAACATTAACTATATGCTATTCAAGGAAAATTATTATATTTTATATTTAATATTTTGACCTAGAAAATATTAGAACCATGTTAGTGTTGTTGAGGTTAAAACGATGTATTTGTATATTACATGCACTTGTGTGAAATATAATTTTTAACAGGAATTAATTTTTTTATTTTAAAAAATTAATTTCATATTTATAATTAATTGTTCCTTATATAAAATAAGTATACTTTAATTTTATTATTATAGTGTAAATTACCTATGATATAGACTATTTTTCGTGAAGAAAAATCAAAATTTTAAATATAGGGACACATAGAGGTTCTAGAACCAAATATGAACCAAATATGTTATATTTTATGGTGAAGGATTGTCTCAACCATAGAATCCATAAAAACTTTACTTACTAATTTTGAATCAATTTTGAGTAATAGATACCTCTCAATGTTCAATACATTATAATATTGAAAAAAATACCACTAGTCAAATATTATAGGGAATTCACTCTATACATTTTCACACAACACATGAAATCTGTATCCATCAATAAATACAAAAATCACATCCCAAATTCGATCATGTCATGTTAGAATCCCTATTTTTAGAAAAATTCAACCCGAATAAGGAATTCTTGGAATCCTAATCATGATACTTATATAATTGGTAATGTTCTTCAATGAGCATATTCATTTTATCTCTTTTTCATCTTCCATAATTTCTTATCAAAAAATGATGATATAATAGCCTCAGTTTCTTGTAGATACTAGAATGTTTTTATAATATATTAATGACATAACTCCTTCCCCTTATGAAAAACATTCAGTATAAAATCAATATTCTTGTTTATGGTAGAGTATATCCACACAAACTGATGTCATTCATTTTTCCATTAGCCATATTCATGGTTGGGTATGATTATTTAAATATAGTATATACATGAATTATATTACATATATATACTCTTGGAGTCATTATATCAAATATAAATTTTTACCTTCAATACCATAAGTTATATGATATCATCACTCGTTTTTATGGAAGACTAATGCCTTGAAAAGTGAGGTGATTCTTCATTCACAGTTGTCTGATATTGAAGGTGATATAGAAATATTTCAGAAATTTATGTTATCAAAATGAAATTATTATGATATATATTTCATGACCTAACTCATTGGGCCCATTCAAGGACATATCCCAAGCCTTCCTTTTGAATGTGTGGGGTTGGAGACTAGCCCTGAAGTCATCAACCGACAAGTAAGTGGCATTTTCATGTGTGCCGATACACATTAATACACATCCACATCCAAAATATGAAAAATAAAACATGTAAACAACTAAACAACCACTATGTAAAAGTACAATTTTTTTGTCAAATAGTCCAGAATACAAACCAAACAAAAGGGAAACTGAAAACAAGGAAGTAAAAGGAAATCTATGAATGTCGTTCATTGGAAACCCCACCTGGTGGGTAAGAACTGAGTAGCTTCTAGAAGCTATAGAAGTATACCCCACCTGCCTAGTCTCATTGGGAAACACATGGTCTTCGGCAAAAATTTCCTCCATCAAGGAAACAATCATCTGCACTAGACACAACATGTGAGGGGGAGGACCGTGCAGGGGTGAGTAATAATATACTCAGTAGGGACCCAAAAATAACCAAGAAATTCCACATTGAAATACATAAAAAATCATGTATCATGATCAAAAAACATGATCATAAAGCAAGACAACTCACATTAGGTTTAATCTATAGAAAGAAAGTAAGACTATTAGTCACATCATCGAAAACCTCGGGCTACTGGAGAACTCATCTTCAATGAGTACAGTGGGCTTGACGTGTAACACCCCAACAACACTAGACAGGATCCATTGCATTACTTGTGATATTTTCATGGTTATAATGAATGGAAATCCCAAATGAACGAGCATTTTAGTAGTCTTGAAGAAACTATATACATATATGTAACTCAAATTAAATTGGAAATGGTTAAAAAATACAATACATAACAAAAATCTCATCAATGCATCCAAAGGAACTCAAAACAAGACCCACCTGTTGAAGGTAGAAAATGGAAGGGGTGAGATCAAATGCATATTAAGGGTTAAAAATAATGGAAGCATGAGTACAATAATAAGTGAATCACAATCAATATGACATAATCAATATGGTTTAGAGAATAAATGAATAACTAATTCCATTATTAAAATGAGAATGATACTTCATCCATAGATTTTGTCATAGTGAAAACCTCAAGGATAATAATAATAATTGGTAATGAATAAAGTGAATGATTATTAACTTGACATAATGTATCTGGCACATGAAACCATAATCCCGTAAAAACATTTTAGTTCTATGGGTAGTTACCTGTCTGATTTTTTGAAACAAACTCGAAGGGTTTGTCGCCATAGTGTTTTGTCTCATGAGACCTACCGAGGCATTTAGGGTCCATAGAGGGCCCCACCCATCACTCCATTTCCAAATAATTCTTTATAAATATATTCAACCCAAGATAAATATGACCTTTCAATATTCGTATAGAGTAGAGTATACAGATTCATAAATATTTCAATAATCAAAATTACTTTCCAAATAAATACCGTATGGAAAATGGTATTTGGTTTAGAATAAAAACATATCCATGACATGGGATTATTTATAATTAATAAAAATATAATTTCAAATTACATGTTATCTAAAATGGGAAGTTGGTACACCACATAAGGCTTTATTAGGTGCATAATACATAGTTTGTCACAATGCAATGGTAGTTGAGACAAAGGCCCTTACCACAATGTAATCGGTTGAATTATATGACCCAAACATATAACCCTCAAATGAATCATTGAATAACATGAATATAAATTGAATCATTTTATTATATATCAAATGGAAGTACAAATATACCAAATATAAGGAATAATTGGCGAACAATGGAAATCACACAGAAATGAAAGTGAGATTACAAACCCCTTCCAAACATTTAGGCATGGTAATGAGTGTTACTGTGAGGGATTAATGAGAGGTAAAGGGGTATTCCATTATTTATATGTCACAAGGGTAGTATGGAAGATGTGAAAAAATATAAACCATCATTAGGAATTAAAAATTAAAGTGCACAACATAGGTGAGATTCTTGTATATAAGTGAGAGAGAGGATCTCTTACAAAGATTGTATCATTAGAGTGATGATAAATCAATGAAGTATTTATGTGTGAAAAATAAAAATCCACAAAATATAAGTGGATATATAGTATAAAATAATCATATGTCATTCACACATATTCTTGTAACAATGTAACCAATGAAAAAGATGTCTAATTCAATGAATAAAAATTGAGTTAAGCAATCCCTTACACTTTGTAATCAAATGATTCATATGCCCCACAAGTAATAAAAGAAAAATGATAGACTTAATAATATGAAGATAATTATATTCATGATATGTGACATCAATGGTCAGTATAAATACACCATACAAAATTATTACTAGTTAATATGGAAAATCTCATGAAAATGGAAGTGAGATGAAGAAACCCTTACCTTATGCTCGAGTGTGTTCTTCATTTATTTAATGACCCGAATAATCAAATTTAGCTTCATTATCCAATATTTATATAACCACATATACATGTATTTTATTTATTATAACCTTATTATGTTCATTAATGGCCCTTTATATGGGTTCAATTGGTTAAAATTTCATGTTTTGGAAGCATTTTCTTCATTTGTTTTCATGGTTCTATTACTTGTTTCCATGCCTGGATGTTCATTTGAAACCTGGTTAGACATCCAGAATTGCTAATACATATTATTAACGAAATTATGGATATATAAATAATCTTATATTGATTTTGGGTTATATAACATGATGATGATTCATTAGTTAAAACCTTAATGGCATTTGTTTATATCGTTTTAGTGGTTATTTGATAATAAAAACCTCATTTTG
The DNA here is from genome assembly GCA_963277665.1 of Viscum album. Taxonomy (NCBI): domain Eukaryota; kingdom Viridiplantae; phylum Streptophyta; class Magnoliopsida; order Santalales; family Viscaceae; genus Viscum; species Viscum album. The sequence continues at coordinate 914,807,926 of OY728148.1, forward strand.
TTTTATAAATTTGAATTTTGAGTACCAAATAATTCCAGAATCATGTGTGAGTCTTAACACATATATTATTACCTAGTTCTTCCTTATAAATTTTTTAATGACGAGACTTGAAATAATTAATGCGAATTGAAATCACGTCAGCTACGATGTCAATAATTCGACACATCACGTAAAATGTTTTTAATTCCTTGAACTTGTGGGGGAATGAAGAAGATTGTTGATGATTTTATCATGAACATTAGAACATCCATAATTTAAAAGATTCTGTATATTTCATTCCAGTTGGGCATGAAGAGATGAATAATGAATAAATAAAGAACTCAAAATAAAAGAATAATTTTGAAATCGCTTACAAAAATTTGGCAGCATAACGACAATGCAACACAGTTTTATAAAATATTAAAAAGATAGGGGAAAAGGGTCACCTATCCAGAAATGAATCATAATATATATTAGATAAATAATAATAGGAAAAATAAAAACATCGTATGGAATCTTGAATGATATACCACATAAAAGAGAACATGAAAGGAAAAAAGGAAGAAATTGAGAATGTTTTTACCTTGTAGAGTAACACATAGAACATGATGGTTGGTACCATGGGAGCTTGAGGAAAACTTGGGAGGACTAAAAAGGCAGTAAGGAGGCCAAAACTTCATTGTGGGAGAATTGGGAATTAATTCATTGAAGGTAAGAGTTGGTATTTATAAGAAAAGTGAGGGATTATTTTAATATTTTTCAAGGGACACCTCATGAGTGGTTTTTTTAAAAAAAAATCTAATTTCCCATGGTATACGACAATTTGGACACCTTAGATGTTATTAAACTATACACATGTCTACCAGATTTATAACATCATTATTACATCATTAATGATGTCATTAACACATCGAAACTAAAAACTGTATTTTCTTCTATTCACTGAAAAATCGTCTGTTTATGAAAAATTCCCAAAATTCACCCTAACCATTTATCGACATGTAGATTTCAAAAGTGAAATCCCTTTTCTGAAAATAGTTTTCAAAATATTAATAATTTAATTTTTAAATAAAGTCATATTTAATAAGAAAAATAACAATCTTAAAGTGAAACTAGTTTTATTTCTCATTGAAAAACTAATTAAGATCTCATTATATTATTGCCTTAAGAAAATAAAATAATAATATTATTTACTATTCATAAGTGTATGTTACTATTCATATTACTATTCATATGGGTATGTTACTATTCACCAGATATCATGTTTGTTCTATCATAATCCAAATGACTTACTGAGCACAACTCTAGATGACCAATTTTCAAAATAAAATACATATAAGTGAAAAATTTATGTTCAATTGCTAGGTTTTAGCTATCTAATAAATAACCTAGTGTTGTTTAAAAAGATCACATTGATGAATAGAATGAAACTTAGTGATGAATTGAGAAACATCACATAAATTGTTTGGGATACTACATTATTCCCTCCTTCAGAAAATTTCTTCCTATAAATTTAAAAAATATTACCTAAAATGATTAGGTTATGTCTTTAACATAATCTCCCCATGTTCCTATGTTGCTTCCTCCATCTTATGGTTACTCACTAGAACCGTTACCAGATGAGTCATCCAATTTCTCAAAACATGTTCTCTAGTATCAAGAATCATGATAGGATCTTCACAATAAGACAGATCTGCCTCAAGTTCTACATCTTCAAAAGTGAGTACATGTGTTGGTCTGGCATGCACTTTCTTAACATTGTCATGTGGAACACATTGTGAACGTTGGAGATACTTGTCGGCATTTCCAAATGGTAATATATGGCTCTAATTCGGTCCAAAATTTCAAAAGGTCTGATGTACTGAGGACTTACTTTCTCTTCTTACCGAATTGTATAATACCCTTCCATGGAGATACCTTTAAGGAAATGTGATCACCTTCTTGAAACTCCAAATCCTTCTTCGGTTATCTGCATAGCTCTTTTTTTTACTTTGAGCTATTTTGATATGGTTCTCTATAATCCTCACCTTTTCTATTGATTCTTCAACATGTTCTGGGCCCATGAGTTTTCATTCATCAACTTCATCCCAGCATGTTGGTGTACGACATCTCCTCCCATATAATGCTTCTTAGGTTTCATTTGAATAATTGAATGGAATAAATTCTTGTAGGAAAATTACACAAGAGGTAAATAATGATCCCACATTCCTTGAAAATCATGTGAACAAGACCTCAACATGTCTTCCAATGTTTGAATAGTCCATTCTGATTGTCCATCAGTTTGTGGATGGTAGGCAGTGCTAAAACGAAGATTAGTATATAGGGCCTTCTAAATAATTTTCCAGAATCTTGATGTAAAACGTGGATCACGATCAGAAACAATTGATAGGGGTACTCCATGAAGTCTCACCACATCATTAATATTTTTTTGCTAGACATCCAAGTGGTAGATCTTCTCTTATAGCAAGAAAATGTACTGACTTGGATAGACAATCAACAATGGCCCATATTGCATCATTCCATCTTGGAGTCTTTGGTAGTCTGGTGACAATGTCCATCTTGATTTTATCCCATTTCGCTCAGGTATGGGAAGAGGTTTCAATACTCATCCAGGATGTTTCCTTCTTCCTTTCACTTGTCGAAAAACCATACATCTTGACACCAAATCAGTAATCTCCCTCTTTGTTTAGTCTCACCAAAAATTTTCCTTCAAATCTCTATAAATCTTAGTGCAAGAGGGAGTATAGAGAAATAGGAACTATGAGATTCATCCAAAAATTCCCTGTTTAGATTAGGTATATTGGGAACACAAAATCTCTTCCCAAATCTCAAAATCCCATCATCATATATGTAGTCACTCATTCTCCCATCATTCACAGCTTTAATATATTTTTGAAAATCCTCCTCATCAGCATGAGAACTTTTTAACCTTTCTAGTAATGATGGTATGGCAACCATTTGAAAAATAATTGATGTTTCACATTCTATGGTTATTCCCATATCCATCTATACTATATCCATGAAAATAAGATCCCTTCGAACTCTCATATTGTTCTAAACTCCATGATATTTTCTAATCAAAGCATATACCAACTTATTTTCCTTCCCTAGGATGTAGTGTATCATGAAATCATAATCCTTTTGTAGTTCAAGCCATCTACTTTTCCTCATGTTGAGTTCTTTATGTGAGAAAATATACTTCAAACTCTTATGATCAGTATAAATCTCATATTTTTCACCATAGAGATATTGTCTCCATATCTTCAATGAAAATATTACAGCAGCTAACTCAAGATCATGAGTAGGATAATTTTTCTCATGGAATTTTAGGTGTCATGATGCATAAGCAATAACCCTATCATTTTCCATAAGACACAACCAAATCCATTCTTTGAAGCATCACTATAAATAACAAATCCATCATTCCCCGATGGTAGAGTCTATATAGAAGAATTGACTAATTGTATAATCAATTCTTCAAAACCTTCTTCACAATCTTTTGTCCAATAAAATTTAACCCCATTACATGTCATCATTGTTAGCGAGTTAGCCAGTCAGGAAAAATTCTGGATGAAATGTCGATAGTAACCTGCTAATCCAATAAAAATGCTTACCTCAGTTATGTTTGTTGGCATGGTCCAATCATGGATTTCCATTTTCATCGTAGGATAAACTAGGATTCCATAATTAGATACAATATGGCCTAGCAAAGAATCTGATTGAAGCCAGAAGTCTCACTTGTTAAACTTCCCATATAATTGATTTCTTATAAGATTTTTCAGAATAGTTCGCAAATTATCCTCATGGTCTTCAAAGATTTTTGAGTATAACAGGATATCATTGATGAATACCACAAAAAATTTATCAAGATATTCTTTGAAAACTCTATTCATTAAATCCTTAAAAATAGAGGGTTTATTTTTCAGTCCAAAAACCATCACTGTAATCTCATAAAGCCATTACGTTGTTCAAAATGCTACCTTCGGGATATACTCCTTCCTCACACGTAGTTGATGATATCTGGATCGAAGGTCTATCATTGAAAAGTATTGACCTCCATAAAGTTGGTCAAATAAACCATCAATCTAGGGAAGAGGATACTTATTCTTTATCATAATAGCATTGATTTTCCTATAATCAATGAACACCCTCATGGATCCATCTTTCTTCTTGACAAACAAGACTGGGGATCACCATGGAGAAACACTAGGTCGAATAAATATTTTTTCACTCAAATCCTCTAGTTGTTTTTTAGCTCTACTAATTCCACAGTGGCCATTTTTTAGAGAGTCTTTGATATAGGTATTGCATCAGGAATTAAATCAATAGAGAACTCAACATCCCGCTCTGGAGGATGTCCAGGTAAATCCTCTGGAAATACATCAATGTACTCGTTTACTAGGTTCACATATTCAATTAGAATATTTATTTCCTCTACCATAGATAATGTTTTATCTTCCTCTCCAAGTATTGCATTCAATAGAGCTACTAGGGGTGGTTCTAGATAACAATTAGGTGGAAATGTTTCTCCCCTAAAGACAAGGGATTCTACACAATTTACAAAAATTGGAACCTCCATTTTCTTGCAATAAATCATCGCATCATAATTTGATAGCCAATCCATACGAAGAATTATATAAAATTCAGTCATGGGTATGATGTTAAGTCCAGAAAATAAATCACATTTTGGTGTTTGGAGGGGGACTAGTCGACATGCCTTTGATGGAATGCTACATCCCGTGGAAGTTTTGACTGAAACTCCTATCTTAAATCAAATTGGACATATCTAATTTTCTTGGAAAATTGAGAGGATATAACTGAATGTGATGATCCAAAATCAAATAATGTGTTGGCTAAGTTTGAGGAAACAATTAATGTACCTGCCACCACATTAGTAGGAACTTCAACCTCTATAGTTGTAATCGCATAAGATCTCCCTTTATGTCTTGGATTATTCAGAGTCTTGTTTCCTTGGAACTTAGGGAACTCATTTTCATATTGTACCGTCTACCTGCAATTGTAGGATTTAAAATCATTGAATTGTTTCTTTCCGTTGCATTCATCAGATAAATGACTCCTTTCTCCACACTTATAGAAGACTTGGATTTTTCGGTGGAATGTTTCCTTGGTGCATAGGAAACTCATTTGCATAGTGTCTCAACTCTCTACAATTGTAGCATTGAATAACATCAAATTGTTTCTTACCCTATCATTCCTCAGATCGATGACCCTTTTCTCTGCTCTTATATCATACTCCCATACCTTTTAAACATTTCTCTAGTTGGTTCATTCCACAGTTCTCGCATAATGGGAAACTATTCATTCCCTTGATCTTCTTCGGTTCTTCCCCTTTTCCTTTGTTATTAGAATGCCGCTTCTTATCATGGGTTCCTTTGAAAAAATTTGATCTAGAAAATTCATTCTCTGTTTTGATATAACTTGATACAATTCCATCATATGATGAAAATGTTTGAAAATCTAGTGCCCTCTGAAGACTTGTATTTTGACCTTCAGAGAAATGATCAAAGATGTACGTCAAGTAACGTACGTATTCTACAGTGTACCTAGCTAGCCTTGTGAAGGTAGCCTCATACTTTACAACATTGTCTTGTTCCCTTTGTTTCAATCCATGGAATTCCCTCTTCATTTCAGTTCGTTGATCAAGAAGGAAATACTTTTCATAGAATATTTCCTTCAAATTACTCCATTCCATATCCTCTATCTCTTCTTCCTCTGTGATATTTTGAATTCGGTACCACCATTAATCAGCATCTCCGTTGAAAAAATATAATGTCAGTACTACCTTTTCATTTTCATTTCATCTTAATGCCATGAATATCTTTTCAAGGGACATGATAAATTGCTCAGCAACCACTGGATTAGTAGTCCCACTGAAATATTGGGGCTTCTTCCGCATGGAACGATCCAACACAGGTGTTTAATGGTTATTTGTTACAACTTGAGTAAGTTGTCCCAATATTGTCATGATCAGATCTGCTCCAACGTTGATAGTGTTGACTTTATTAGTAGGGAGATCCATACCTTACACACAAGTATTAATTCCCCTTATTCCATTAGACACCATTTTTAAATAATGGCATACACTAGATTTGTTTATGAATCTCAAATAGAAAATCACTCAATATAGAATGAAATTCCATGAATATCTAATCTTATAAACAAGGTTCCTCTGTGGTTAAATTTACATTAACTCCATCATAATGTCTTGAAAATGAAATATTAATTATCCTAAGAATATCCCCTATGAGTGTCATAGCCAAAAGTGCAGTAAAGACTATTGTCGTGTACCAGGATACCCCGGGTCAAACTTGAAAACTCCTTGTCAGAGCTTTCACTCCTAGATAACTCTGTGCCAGAGCCACCTCTACCTACTCATATCCAGACAGGGATGTATTTACTAGAAGGATTCATGTAATCTATTCCTTTCCAAAATACCAGGACATTCTTGTTTGTTTATCCTCAAATACTAACTTATGTCTTTATTCCATACTATAAATTTCCTACTCTAGTTCCCAAGATTTATACTAAACTTCCTCTGATACAAAATGTTACACCCCGACCCCTCTAGACAAGAGATGGTGCATTAATTGTGATATTTTCTTAGTTAGAAGGAATTAAAATCCAAAAGGAACGATCAGTTTAGTCGACTTGAAAACTCTAGATACTAAGGTTTAACTCAAATTAAATTGGAAAATGTTAAAAAATACAATACAAAACAAAAAACTCAAAACTGCATCCAATGGAACTCAAAATAAGACCATCTCTTCATCACCTGTCGAAGATATACAATGGAAGGGGTGAGCTCTAACACTCAGTAAGGTTTAAAAATAGCGGAAGCATGAATACAGTAACAATTGAATCACAATGAATCTGAAATTATCAATATGTCATAGTGAATAAATGAATAACTAATGCCATTAATAAATGGAGAATGAAACTGCATCCATAGATTTTGACATAATGAAAACCTCATGGATAATAATAATAACTGATATTGAATAAAGAGAATTATTATTAACTATATGTATTGTATCTTGCACATGAAACCATAATACCGTAAAAACGGTTTGGTTCTATGGGTAGAAACCTGTCTGATTTTTGGAAACAAACTCGAAGGGTTTATCGCCAAACCGTTTTGTCTCATGAGACCTACCGATGAATCGAGGGTATATAGAGGTCGCCACACATAATTTCATGTCCAAATAATTCATTATAAATTGATTAAATCAAATAGAAATATTCCGTTTCAATATCAGTATATAGTAGAGTATATAGATTCATTAATATTTCCATAATAAAAATAACATTCCAAATAAACATTGTATGTAAAATGGTATATGGTTTTGACAACAAACATATACATGAAATGAGATTATGGATATTTAATATAAATATAATTTCAAATGAAAAGTGATCTCAAATGGGCAGTAGGTAAACCACATAATGCTTTATTAGGTGCCTAATACAAAGTTAGTCACAACACAATGGTAGTTGGGACAAAGGTGCTTACCACAATATAATCGGTCGAATCATATTACCAGAACATATAAACCTCAAATGAATCATTTAATAACATCAAAATAAATAGAATCATCTTATTATATATCAAATGTAAGTAAAAATATTCCAAATATAAGGATTAATTAGAGAACAATGTAAATCTCACAAAAATGAAAGAGAGATGAGAAACCTCGTAAAAACATTTCGGTATCGTATAGAGTGTTATTGTTAGGGATTAATGAGAGTTAAAGGGGTATTACATTATATATATGTCACAAAGAAACTATGGGGGAGGTTCCAAAACATACCCCATCATTAGGAATTAAAAATAAAAGGGCATAACATAGGAGAGATTCTCGAATAAAAGTGAGAGAGAGGATCCCTTACAAAGATTGTGTCATTAGAGTGACAATAAATCAATGAAGTATTTATGTGTGAAAAATGAAAATCCACAAAATATAAGTGGATATATAAAATAAAATAATCATATGTAATTCAAACATATTCTTGGAACAATTTAACCAATGAAATAAATGTTTATCTCAAAGAAAGAAAATTGAGTTATGCAATCCCTTACACTTTGTAATCAAATGTTTCATATGCCCTATAGTTAATAACATAAAATGATATAATTAATACCATGAAGATAAATATATTAATGATATGTGACACCAATGGTTAGTATACATACACCATACAAAAGTATTACTAGTGAATATGGAAAATCTCACGAAAATGGAAGTGAGATGAAAAAAAACCCTTACCTTATGCTCGAGTGTGTTCTACGTTTATTTTAATGACCTGAAGAATCAAATTTAGATTCATTAAATAAAAGTTACATAACCTCATATACATTTAATTGATTTAGTATAACCTTATTAGGTTCATTTATGGCCCTTTATATGGGTCCAATTGGTTCATATTTCATGTTTTGGAAATATTTTCTTCCATTGTTTTCATGGTTCTATTTTTGGTTTCCATGAATGGAAGTTCATTTGAAACATGGTTAGACATCCAGAATTTTTAATACATCTTATTGAAGAAATTATGGACATATATAAATAATATTATAATTATTTTTTGTTATATATCATGATGATGATTCATTAGTTGAGACATTAATGGCGTTCGTTTAGATCGTTTTAGTGGTTCTTAGATAATAACAACCTCATTTTGTTTTATAAAATAGAATTATGAGTACCGAAGAATTCGATAATCTTGGGTGAGTCATAACACGTATATTATAACCTGTTTTATCCTTATAAATTGTTTCAGGACCAGACATGAAATAATTAATGTGAATTGAAATCACATCATCTTCGATGACGGTAATTCGACACATCACGTGCAATGTTTTTATTTCCTTGATCAAGTGGGGGGAATAAGAATACTGATGATGAATTTATCATGAACATTAGAAAATTTGGAATTTACAATATTCTGGAGATTTAATTTCTCTTGGGTATGAAGAGATGACGAAATAATAAATAAAGAACTCAAAATAAACAAATAATTTTGAAATCACTTACAAACATGGGGCAGCCTAACAGCTACGAAACATAATTTTAGAAAATATTAAAAAGATAGGGGAAAAATGTCACATATCCAAAAATGAATCATAATATAGATTATATCATGAATAAGAAGAAAAATAAAAACATGGTATTGAATCCTGAAATATATACCACATAAAAGAGAACATGAAAGCAAAAAGAAAGTAATTGAGAATTTTCTTACCTTGTAGAGTTACCCATATAACATGATGGTTGGGACCTTGGGAGCTTGTGGAAACCTTGGGAGGACTAAAATGGAGGTAAGGAGGCCATAAAATCGTTTAGGAAGAATATGTAATGAATTCAATGAAGGGAAGAGTTGGTATTTATAGGAAAAGTGAGGGATTATTTAAATATTTTTAAAGGGACGCGTCATGAGTGGTTTTTTGAAAAACCATGGGCTTGCCCATGGTATTTGACCATGGTATATGAAACATGGGACACCTAACATCATATTTAACTATACACAAGTTGACCAGTTTTATTACATCATTATTACATCACTAATTATGTCATTAACACAACGAATCTAAAAACTGTATTTTTTACTATTCACTGAAAAATCGACTATTTCAGAGAAATTCCGAAAATTCATCCTAATCATTTATCGACATGTGGATTTCAAAAGTGAAATAAATTTTTCAAAAATAATTTTCTAAATATTATTAATTGACTTTTTAAATAAGTTCATAGTTAACTCTAAAAATAACAATCTTAAAGTGCAACTAGTTTTAATTCTCATTGAAAAAAAAATAAGAACTAATTATCATATTGCCTTCAGAAAAGGTATGTTACTATTAATATTACTATTCATATTCCTATTAATATGGGTATGTTAGTATTCACCAAATATCATGTTTGTTCTATCATACTCCAAATGACTTACTGAACACAACTCTAGAAGACCATTTTTTAAAATTCAAAACATAGAAGTGAGAATTTTATGTTTAATGGATGGGTTTTAACTATCTACTAAATAACCAAGTGTTATTTCAAGAAAAAATAGTGATTAATAGAATGTAACTTAGTGATGAATAGAGAAACATAACATAAAATGTTTGGGGTACTAGATGACAGGTCACACAAGAGCCATTTCCCACTATCCTTGGACTGCAATGGTTCTAGTCCCTGGTGAGTACCTTGAGTATGCTGGATCCCACAAAATATGATCCCCACCTAGGGCATGCTGAGTCACATAGAATTTTCTTCCCATCATGGCCATGCAGAGGTAATTCTCATGTTTAGTAGTGTGGGACTTCCATGTCACACAGAAGCCGCTCCCAACAATGGGCCTCCCAAGCCACATAGAAGCCTCTTTATAGTAGGCCATAGTAGTCAATCCACATTGGGTTTATTTTTAGAAGTCATTAGTTCTCATCCAACCACTTGGTTTTTGTACATAGCAGGCTTGATCTCAGGAGAACCACTCCACAAGCCATTATTCCAAATTCATGTACAATGAAATCCTCTATAGAGTATTCCAAAATATACACCTTTCCTCGAGGGTTGCAACAATTGAAAATGGATTGTCGAATGGATGAATGTTAGGAATGATATTAGTGTTTTTATAAATAGGGTCTAGTATGGTTTGGGTATTGTTTGACTTGGATAGACCAACCCATCCCAAAAAGACCTAAGATCAACCGACCCAAATCGGGTCCCCATGCCCGAATCGGACCTGGCGTAGCCTCTGTCTGGCCCAGATGGGGATTCCTACTACTTCACCATGGCCCGAGCCATTCACATCAGCCTCCTCCAACATGCCAGTGTGGATCACCGTCATAGAACTACGACTACCCGCACAAGCCACCGCCAAAAATCTTTTGTGTCGATTCTGTATACGGCATGCCATCAAGTCCTTTGACAAACCACCATTTCCACAACAATATTCTGTTTCATTTCACCATCTGTGCCTCCAACACCTATGGGGGAGTTTCCTTCCCTGAAATGGCCTTAACTTCACTTTTCTGCCATAATGGAAATAGGTCTTGAAGAATGCTGAAACAGTGAGGCTCGGGCCGTGTTTGTGGCAGACCGTACCCTCCACATTAGAATTTCAAAATAGGGAGAGTTTTCGAATGATATTCTATTATATAATATTTATTCCTAGTATAAGAACCCAAAGAAAAAGGAATCATTCTCATATTTATGATCAATCCATGGGTCAACATGTTCATGGGTTGTCCAACATTCTTCATATTAGAATGAAGAATGTGGAAAATGAAAAATCAATCAATGAACCCCTACCTCGATTGACATTCATCACTAGAGCATTCCGTCGATGGGTATTTTTTTTCTGATCGAAGCCCTCGACATTCATCGCTCACCAGTTCCATTTTTTGTTGATGCTACTAGAGGATCACTAGTGTAATACGTTAATTGATGGATAGATTATTTGGTTTATGTTCTTTATATAACTTATACAGTTTAATTATACTCTCTCCAACATGTTAACTTGATAAAATAAAACACATCACAATGTTTCGGTTACGTTGTGTTGTCACGTCTTTACATAGTTTCATTTATGTAATATCATATATATTATGTTCCATTTACAAGAAACTAAGGATCTTCTAGAAATGCAACTCATTATCTCACCACAACACTTCCATCGACTCGCCCAACCATTTTGAAAAAAAATATCTTATAAGTTATTTTATTTAAAAAAAATCAAATGTTTAACTTCTCCCTCTAACCCTTTCCAGTCGAAGTTAGGTCCCTTCTAGGTGAATCATGAAATATTTAGTTCAAAATATCCCTCAGATATTTGATCCATGAACCAGTTTAGAGATTAGAAAACCATGATCACATGTTTATATAAAAAATCTAAAATATGTTCACATTTCTATTTCGGGATCATTGGGCCTCAAAAATATGTTCTGTCAACTCTTCTAGCCTAAATATAATTCCATATAATTTGAAAACAAATTACATGGAAATTATAGGACATCCAATAAATTACATATGGTTCCTTCTCAAAAGATAATATATAATTCTTTTTTACACTAAAATAAAGATAACATAATTCATGTACATGTGAACTACCGTCTACACAATGCAATGTAACTAAATTTTTATCACAATGACATAATACATGATATATATATAAGTAAATATAATGAAATAACATATTATAGATTATATAATTATAATAATGGAAGGATAAAATATTACTTACCATGTTTCCATAATGTATTTTGAATAATTGAAATGTTACTCTTGTGTACATATGACAAACCATATCTATGATAGTAATATACATTATATTTCATAAAAATATTTTGTCCTTTATTTTAAAGTGTAAAATTTTAATAAATATTATAATTATGTAAGGAATATTGTTTGACAGATCATAAAACTATAATATTATAAAAAAAAACCGAAACATTCATAACAAAGAACAAATGAGAAAACACAGAAATTAACACATGAAAAAAAATATTAAACTATCATTAAAGAATATTTAATAAATTTTATAAAAGGATCATATATGATATTATAATTTTTAATATGGGTCTATAAGAATAAAAATTTATATATTATGTCACTAAATATTTGGTTAATCATGTTCAGTGAAATGGAAGCATGAGGTAGAGGTATTCTCATTTCACATTTATATATAGGAGATATATACTATCACGACCCGTCCCGCGGGGCCCGTGTTGTAACTACCCTATGCCCGCCTTCCGTAGGCTAGGGGCAGGCGACTAGAACCAAAGGCGTAAATCCTTATAACTGGGAAGGCATTTCCTTTATAATTCATAAGCTCACACAACCATAGAACAAGTTGAAGAAAAAACTAAGTAAATCAGTATAACAAGTGTGCTGAATGTACAAAGGGGACAGAAATACAAGCCAAACAGAATGGTATAGCTACAACTGAGAGAAAAGTACAACTGAAAAGACATCATTTGAATGGTGAAGCAGCTCCTGGATCATCCTATGGTTCCCAGCTAAAGGGTGGGTACATATGTCTTACTCAACACTCTACGTCTATCGGTCTTCTCTGTGTGCGGTCACGCCGAGTGCCCACCTCCAGGTACCGTCCATCCCTCATACACTCTGCCTCGGTGAGCGTTTTCTGTCATCTTCAACCAACACAACGATTTGTGGGAAAAGCTCGTGCAAGGGTGAGTATAACGATACTCATTAGGGACCCCGAGACCCTCAAGGTCTCACAAAATCGGACAAAGATAAACCACAAATAAAAATCTCAACAGATAACCTTTACATAGGTATATTCCCATATATATCCCTATGTTATCAAGTAACCCATATCAATCGTGACGAAAACACAAAATTCATTGACTCAGATCAAACAAGTATTTTCATTATCGAAACCACAACTTCTAGAGAACTCCTCCTGTCAAGAAATTGTTCCATGTCGCGACTCCGAGGGGATACTCACTAACCTTAGACTGCTGAGTCACTCCTCCTGTTGAGTACTGCAGGTCTGTTTCCAAACCAGGAGCTCCTCCGATGTGGGTCTATAGCCAAACCGGGTGCTCCCCCTAATAGATGTCATAGTTAATCCTCATATCGAGTACTGTGGGTCTTCTTCCAAACCAGGTGCTCCACCCGTCGTGGGTCTGCCGCTAAACTGGGTGCTCCGTCCACTGGTCTAGCCAAGTCACTCCGAGTCGAATTGGTCAAGCAGTTGTTAGGTCTACAGCTACTAGGTCTCCGCACTCTTTATGGTCATCTATGGATGGATCTTATCCACGAACTACTAGTCAATACTCCAACTGTCACAGTATCTCATGTAGATGTGTCAGAAAGGACTGCCTCATCATAGGGGTCTCAACACAACAGACAACGCGTCAATTAGACGTCCAGTTTGTGAGTTATTAGCATTTTTGTCCCAGGGGCCCGGTTGGTTTCGTGTATGAACCAACCCAAACATATCTCAACGGTACCCTGAACCCTCATAGGTTATACTCAAAGGAACTATTTCTCAACGAGATTAAAAATTCTGTAGATGGTTCGTCAAACGGACGTCCAGTCTGAGAGTTATTGTTTTTCCATTCTAGGGGCGCAGTTGGTTTATAAGCTAAACCAACCCGACCATACTCCAATAGAATTCAAACCTCAAGTGGAGTATTCCAAATGAACCATCTCATCAAAATTAATACAACCTAGTTGACGACACATCAATCGTACATCCGATCCTTAAGTTATAAGAGTTCTACTCCGAGGGCCCGGTTGCTTTCGGGTTCGAACTAACCCAGCCGTACAAAAATATCCCCAAAGCCTTGTGTGTAATATACCATAACTACCTTGTCGATCCTAGAATTCCTAAACATCTGACGGTTCATCGATCCGAGGTCCATAGCTCACGTTATGGGCATTTACCTGAAAAAGGTCTCAAAAGGGGGGTCTGGGCCCATTTCGACCCGGCCCAACCCACCCTGGGTCGGCCTGAACCAGGTCAACCCAGCCCGGGTCTGAGTCCGGCCCGGTAGGCCATGGCGTAGCCCGACCGGCTGGCCGGGAGAGGAGGTCATGACCTCCCCCAGCTGGCGCGACATTAATGTCGTGCAACTTCACCTCCGGAATGGCTCTGTCGTTCCAGGTTCCTCCCGAAACCACAACTCATCTGCGGTAGTCTGCTCCGGCGGTGTGCCGCTACCACCTTCCGCGGACCACCAGACGCCCTCCGGTGGTCTGATTCGCCCACCGTTTTCACCTAAAATTGTCTCTGGTCACGAACATTACTACAAAGGATCCAAATCTTCGTTGTGGCCCCATTTCATCATTTCCCTCAAATCCGCGCACAAATGAATAATATGCTGATGGTCCTAAGTTGTTTTTGAGCCTATGCCCTCTACATTAGAGGGTCATGCCATAATTCATCATAAAAGAATGCCCAAGTATGATGGTACATTACACATATATAAAATTTTACAAAAATGACCCCTACCTCGTAATTGATGTCTCATGTCGACGAGCAACGGAAGATGAGCGTCGCGGTAATTGGGCGTCGCGGGATACAACATCGCATAGGATGAATATTGTTCTGTTTACGTCAGTGGAAAAAGAACTTTGTCATTGGCGTTGGTCTCCGTGGTCAGCATCTTCTCCATTGACGCGGAGGAAGAGCAGAGTATATGGTCTTTCTTCATCGAGAGAGAATGTTCTTCATCATTGGAGGAAATCTCTGCCACCTTAGCTCTCCACCAGAAATTAAGCCCCAAAAATAATAGAGTTTTCTCTCTATTATTTTTATAGAACAAAACCCCAGAGTTATCCATCATAAAAGTGACAACACATAGATTAAATGTGGAGAGGTGAATTCAAAAAAAGATTTTAATTAAAAGAATGAATTGATTCACTTCATTGATGGTGGGGTGTTGGCAAATATATTAAAACATGGAACTCCAAGAGTTAAAGGGGGTATCAAGGGAGTTTAAAGGGGTAGTGTTCATGTGGGACCCACAAACATTATCCTCCCTCTAGAGATATAAACCACCATGTAAATAAAATAATTTTCCAAACTTTTTATTTAATTTATTAAAGATAACACAAAAGTTAAATTCCGCTCTCAGCCAAACGCAAATATGGTGAAGGTCTTCTTAAGAGAATACCATTGTTGTTAGTTATTTAGTGTCCCTGAATTTCAATTCCGAGAACCAGTTCAAAAGATATAAAAACTTTCACGTACGTTTACTGAACGTACCAGAACAAAACATCAGAAATTGATTCCGGGAACACCGGGACTCAGAATTAGGGGCCGTCAGAAGCTGCAAACTGGTAAAATTCTATGAAAATTAAGAAAAAAATTTCCATGAAATTTTCAGGTTTTTATATTACTCCCACCTCAGGGATTTACAACCCTGTAAAGCTACAATGAAAAATAGGAAAACAAAAAAGGGGGTACAGAGAATGTATTTGAGCCTCCCAGTCCCAAGTGCTCTCTTGGAGGTTCCCATGATACCATAGAATGTGCACAAGAGGAATCGACCATCCACGAAGGACCCACTCCGGTCAATCCTCAATCTCCACTGGTACCTCCATGAATGTTCCCCCTCTTCGATGTCTATCTCCCCAAGGATGATTATGTGGAATGGTCATGCACGTATCTACCCACTTGAGATAGGTGGAAGACGTCGTGCATCTGGTGCAATTGAGGTGGAAGGGTCAGGCGGTAAGCCACCTGACCTACTCTGCTGGGGACCTGGAAAGGTATGATTAAACATGGAGATAACTTGTTTCCTCCTCCAAATCACCGTAGTCCTCATCGAGATGAGACCCATAGGATGACGTGGTCACCATCCTCGAACTACAATGGTCTTCATCTCCTATCAGCATAGGATTATTTCTGCTCTGTTCAGTCTTCATCCTCTCCTGGATGATCTGCACCCTTCCATTGTAGCCTGAACCATCTGCCGGTACCTGGTGCTCTGCCTTCACTTACTGACACGTGAGGCATCGTGAAACGAGCTCTGCTACATCATTGTCATACATGACCACCAGTGTTGTCGTCTATGTTCTTGATACATCTTCTCCACACTTGGATGTATCACTAGAGGGGTCATGTGAAACTCCCTCAACATCTCCTCCTGTATCCTTAAGATGGGCGCACTAGCCAGCTTTTTCCTCAACTCTTGAAAAATATGATGGCATCTCTCAGACCATACAAAGGGCATCCCCTTTCTCTTCAATTCTGAAAGCGATGCTGCAACTCTGGAGATGTCTCGCACAAAGGTAAGTGTAACGCCCCGACCACAGTTACCCAGTGTTGGTGCATTATTGCGTAACATTGGCATGATCACAAAATATCATGTCTTGAAATGCCGATTAGTTTAGTAGCCTTGAATAAACTAGATACATTCATAAGTCTTACATTACATCATAAAGTAAAACAAAACTAAAAAAACATTTTGTCTTCATAAACCCTCTTACAATCCCTGCAGGTCATTCATAATATACTTCATCACATCCGGGAAAAACTAAAACATTGAAAGGGGTGAGCTAAGATTCTCAGTAAGGATAATAATACAATAGGAATTTTCATAAATAAACATAAACATTTAAGGCAATGTATAACTAAAACAAAAGCCTTTTAAACATGAAAATCATCATAATATGGCAAAAATTAAATGAAATAATTCCATTTACTTATTCATATGGATATTCTACTAGTTGAATAATCACATGCGATATCAACAACCACATTCATTATAATGGAATGTATAATTCTAGACTATCATAACCATGTAACAAAGGCCTCGTGTCAAGATTAAAATACGATTTTGTCAAGGTCTCATGCCCAGACACTAGTTTGTCTCATAAGTCCTACTGATGCATCGAGGAGCTATAGCTGGCTCCACCCGTCACTTATTATGTCCCATAAATTCCTTATATGAACAGGTTTAAACATATCATAAAACATAACATAATCATATCACATAGAAAATGAAAAAAGGAAACATAACATTTCCACATTTCAATCACAATATATCAATAAAACACATTTAAATCATTAAAACATTATCAATACCATTTTCAATACCAAAATAAAATAAAAGTAAAACTAGGTATTTATTTTTATTTTTTAAAAAAATGTTAGGGCTTTTAGAGGAAGCCGAAACTCAAATAATGGTCATGGCGGCGAAGAAGTTGTTGTCGCTGCATACGTACGAGAAAGAAACATTCCCTTTAGTAGTTTAGTAAATGCTTCGTATAAATAAATATTCCTTTTGAATAAATGTAAAAGTACAAGGAGTTTATACACCGAATAAAAGAAAGTTGTGTATAAAACAAATTATGCCTCAATGAAAGAAGATTGAGACGAAGTCCCATACGAAGATATGTTTTAAAATTAAATAGACCTATTATGTGTATTCATTCTAATTACACATAAATAAAGTACAAATACAATATAGGACATAATAATATCATTGCATAATTTGAATGTAGGAGATTAACCCAATGAATGGAAATTGGGTTAAGAAGTTCCCTTACCTCGTGTCCGACTTGACTTGACCATTCTTTAACATCCTGAATAATAAACTAGAGTTAATTTATAATTTCATAAGAACCTTTTTCAAGATTATTATTCCATTTATATCACTTATTACCATATTATTATCATTATGTAATTATTTATGTTAATAACAGTCGTTTTGTCGATCTTTGGTACTTATGTCAAAAATAAACTTCTTATAATTAAAAGTTGTTTGTGTGGTAAAATATCCATTATATCAAGAATTATATTCATGATTTAGATATCATATATATCATATATATCTAGTATATACATTCATTCATAATATTACGTAACATTTAGAGGTAAGAAATGAAATGCACTGTTCATGGAGAAGGTAAGCTGTACATACGCATGAATGCTACTTTCATTTATAATTTGTATTTAATTAATGAATCATAATGTAATAAAGATTTATTATTATTCCAGTATAATATCACATATAATATCATTTAATTTATTCTTTATAGGACCCATATATGGCGTTAACAATTCAAATCACATTGAGGGGGCAGTAGTTCGCACTTCCTAAAATGAAATTATTGCGTTTACCCATAATGGAAATCATAAAGGTATGTCATAATTTAGAAATAAAGAAGCAGAAGGAAAACATAAACATAATATATATATAATATATGAAAATAGTTTCATCATAATGGCCACCATGAGATGTGTTAAAATAATATTGAACAATCATCGTTTCGTGAGGCAGTAATTCGCCACCCACAGAAACAATATGTTCTTTAACCAATAGACGAAGGTATGTGTATGTTTAAATAAAATAATTCTCATGAAAACATAATAGTATATTTTAGATACTGGTTTTATTACAAAATAAATGAATAAAAAGATTTTAAGAGGTTGGAGAAGAAATATAAAACAAAAGAACATAAGAGAAGACATTACCTTAAAATCGGGTAACTCTTTTTGATTTGAGCCAAAGGCTTCTTTAAGAAGACTTTTTCCCAAATTTGGGATTCTATGAGTAATATATCGATGTTTCGAGAGTATTTGGGCAGATGTTGGCTGAGACAAATGGATTTTATGGTGTGAATAAGGTGTTAGAGGTTGGGGCCTTTTATAAGAGGAGAGGAGGGGCACTCTTTGAATGTCATGAAATATTACATTATTAGGAAATGATTTTCAGATTTCAAAGGTCCCAAAATGATATATTTTGAGGATAAGGTGATAAGGGTTAGAAATATCCTCATAAAATTGGTTTTTGACAAGTGTATGTCTTAGATTTAACATTATCTGTTCATTCTATTTAAACCGTTAATTAATGAGGTAATCATTGCATCATCTTGGTGTCATAAAGATTTTAAATTATATAATGTCTAAAAATTATATATAAAATATAATGATGTAGGAAATCTTTTTATCTTTCCAATGAATATTTATAGTCGAAATTTTAACTTATATAACCCCATGTAATACTTATTTTAGTAAAACAACACATGATTGTGACCATTTTATTTTATTTTAAATATAAAGTTATTAATGTAATTTTATTACCCAAGTGGCACCATGGGGTCCCCAAATTGAACCATGGAGTTTCTTGGTCTGTAATGACTCATCCAATAAGGTTAGGATAGGTATCAAGATATTTTTATAATTTTATAATATCATTTTTACCTTAAATTTCACTAATTCTCTTTAATCATGATTAATAAAACTTAAAAGTTACTATTCACCAAAAAATTTATTTTAATCCCATTGAACTACATTTTTCATCCTAATTTCAACCATGTATTTCTGATTTTTGAAAATCAAATCACAGAAGTGGTAATGTTTCATTTACACGAAAAATTTGTTTTTAAACTACCACTTCGTGGTTTCACTATTCATCAAAAATTGAAGTTTTTCAGAAAAATACGAAAAATTCACGCTAAGATATAATTGATATTATGAATTCAAAAATGGTTTCTATTTTACAAAATTAAAATCATATATGTTTAATTAATTAATTTTATAATTAATTCTCATTTGCAAAACAAATATCGTGTTTTTAAGAAACAATATCAATCAAATTATTGACAATTGTTTATGTCCAATTTCAAAGTGAAATTAATTTTAATGACCACCATTGGATAAAATGGTAAAATTAAATTCTAATTAAACATTAAAACCCCTCAATAGTATAATTTATCAATCTTATTTATTTTTGATTAAAATTTTTTTATTAAGATTTTGTAATTTTCACTATTCATCAAAATATAAAAGTTATCTGAAAAGTTCAAAAATTTCACCCTTGCCTAAATTCAATATTACGAATCCAAAAATTAAGTCCATTTAGAAATATAAAATTTATAATATTTTAAAAATTAGGTATTACTATTCATAACGACTACTTTGATTGGTTGTGGTGTGTGTTAGAACTCGAAGTTGCGTACAACACACGCTACTGTATTATTCAAGGAGAAGTGTACCGTGGAAGATTGGGGTGTTACGTTCTTCCCTACTTCAAGTAATTTTTTCCTAAAAATTTATTATAATATCACTTTATAAAAAGGCTTGGGTGATTCTTCATCATATATTTCCTATGACAACCCTGCTTTTAATTACAACTTAAACATGCTTTATTACATAAAACTTCACTTGATCCAACAATGAAGATTGAGAGGTTTAGTGTCTTTGGGGCTTAGGATCATTACATAAAAACATTAAACTTGAAATACAACATCTTTATTGAAAACTTCCTTTACATGACCACTACATTCCTTCGTACTTAGCATTGCATGGGATAACCTGAGGACATGCATAAGAAAAGGGTGAGTTATAAATCCCGGTAAGGGAGTAAACCATGAATAACATGAGGAGTGAAATACATGTTAGGCAATAGAAATATCAATAGAGCATAATAGAAACATGACCATAAAGGCATGATAAAGCATGATAATCATAACCTGGAAATGTGGCAACAACACTTAACATTGAATTCGCATGAGCCAAGGCTCATTGCACATGGAGCATGAGTAAACCCTCATTGCACTTGAAGCATGAGTAAACCCTCGTTGCACTTGAATTAGCATGAGTAAACACTCATTGCACATGATGTATAATGATACTATACTTTACCTAATGCATTGGAGCGCTATAAAGGGCGCACCCTTCTTAAACATTTCATTTCATGCATAAGTGTGCCACATGGATCATAAAACTTGGATTCATAAAACATAATCATTTCTTCCACGATAAAGGAATGTGGAATTCATACATGAAACTTTACAATCAACATGTAAATGTGAATAAAGGTGAATACCCTTGATGGAGAAATGGGCATGGTATTCACTACACAAAGACATTGGCTTAGAAAATCGGTGCGATTTCGGCAGCATAACGGCGTGAAATAAGAATTCATAAAAAAAGTTGATGAGAGATAAAGGGGTTCCTCATCATATTTACATGTAATGGACAGTAAGGAGGTCATTTATATACATGTCCCAACAATTGAAATGGAATTTAGATTCATGATACAAAAGTATTGCTTGAATGTAAAAGAAGAGAGAGAAGTTCCTTTCGGAATTTCGGCATAGTAACGGGAGTACATGGGAGGAATTTAATGAGAGAGAAAAGGTTCTCCCATCATTCAAACAATAATAGGGCAGTATGGGGGAGGTTCGAAACCATACCCCAACATTTATAATTGAAATTATAAAGGGCAATACAACTTAAAGAAAATTGACAAAAATGAGAAAGGAAGAAAAAACCCTTACATGGAAGTGTGCTTCCAAAGGCTAGAGAGAGGCTTGTGAGAGGCTTCTTGGGAGCTTGGGGCACCATGAGATGATTCTAGAGAGAGTAGGGAAAAGGTCGGACGAACTTCAAGGGCTTTGAGTGAGGAGGAAGTGGGAGCTTGGTTGGGTTTATATAGGAAAGGTGAGAGAATTCTTTATTATTTAGGTTTGGGACCCCTTATATTAAAATAATCCAAACCACAAACCATCCCATGGTATTTGCCCATGGTTTCTGGAAAAGGAAAGAGGAAAACAATATTTTACAATTCCAAGGTCCGAACTTATTAAAAAATTAGGATTGCTTATGTGGAGGTGAGTCACACTCCCATGGAAATTAATTTAAAAAGGCAAAGTGTTGAATAAGTCTTGAGGGCTCCATTAATGCTTTGAAAAGTAACTTAAACAAACCCAAAACCACATTATTTTAATTATAAAACATATATTGGCCGAACATAAGGATTATGGTATTTTATTACATCACCATTGGGTCATTATGATGTCATAAAACACATTATATATTTAAATGGTATTTAATTTTTACCCAAAAATTTGACTGTCTCAAAAAATTATGAAAAATTCACCGTTGGATAATTTCGACATCCTGATTCCAAAAATAATATTTATTTTATCTAAATAATTTTCTAAATATGTGAATTTTCACTTTTAAAATAAAAACCGACATTTATAAAAAAATCACGGGTTTTGACAGAAATGGCCTTCAAACATTAATAAAAAAATTTCATTGCATTCATAAAATTATAAGATCATTTATATTTAATAAAAATTAATTTAATATTAATAATAATATTTTATTAAAATATTATTTAATTCAAAAATCACTTAATTTAATAAAATATAATTCTTAATTAAATAATAACTAAAAACACCATTTGTACTTCAAAAACTAATTACAATGTATCAAAAAAAATTAAATTCATTATTATATACAAAAAATAATGTACATGAACATGGTGCTACTTATTTGTTACATATCCCCTTAAAATAGCCGCATAAGACCTAAGGGTAAGTTGTGCGATGGTGAAAGACTCTTGGGGTTGCTCGGATAACATCGCTCGAGTGGTAATCTCTATAAACTTCCATTTTTCCCGTAGACGATCACGTTCGAGCTTGACTTGATGAAGCTCAGCTTGGGCTTGGTCAAGGGAAAAGCCCAAAGACGCCACCTCTTTTCCGAGCTCCGACAAATGGGCTTCGTAAGGGGCGATTCTACTGGATGAGGCCATCACTTCCTTTGTCTGAGTAGAAATGGTTTCGTTAAAGCCTTATATTTATAATACTCAGATGATCACTGTTCAACGGCTATAAAAGTAAGGGTAAAAAATCTTAACGTAAAACTAAAGAAGTTGACGTATTATAAAAACATTTTTTTTTCATAAAGAAACATTTAACTGGATCAAGAGGGATTTTCCATTAATGAAACTTTGGGTCGTTACAACATTCCCCCCTTAAGAAATTTCGCCCTCGAAATTTTCCTTTTCCCACACTAACACAAATGTGGGTAACTTAGCTTCATCATATCCTCTGACTCCCAAGTTGCTTCTTCAAACATGTGGTTTCTCCACAACACCTTGATGAGGGGCATTGTCTTATTTCGTAGAACTTTTTCTCTACATTCTAAGATCTTCACTGTTTGCTCCTCATAAGAAAGATCGTCTTCTAATTGTACCACCTCGGAAGAGAGTACATGTGAAGGGTCTGGTATGTACTTCCTTAAGAGGGATACATGGAAGACATCATGCACCTTGGCCATAGTAGGTGGATGTGCTAGTCGATAGGCCACAGCCCCAACATGATCAAGAATCTCGAATGGGCCGATGTACCTTGGACTTAACTTCCCTTTCTTTCCAAACCTCATGACCTTCTTCCACGGAGATATGCGTAAAAACACCATATCTCTGACTTTAAACTCAAGGTATCATCGACGATTATCTGCATAACTCTTCTATCGACTTTGGGCTGCCTTGATATGCTGCTGAATGATTTTCACCTTCTCCACCATTTCTTCGACCATTTCTGGTCCAAGCAGCTTACGTTCACTGACCTCATCCCAACATGCCGGTGTTCTACACCTTTTCCTATTCAGGGCTTCATATGGTGCCATTTGGATGCTCGAGTGGAAACTATTATTATAAGAGAACTCAACTAGAGGAAGATGTTGATCCCATCCTCCTTTAAAGTCCATTGAGCACGCTCTCAACATATCCTCAAGTGTTTGGATAGTCCGCTCGGATTATCCATCAGTTTGAGGATGATCGGCCGTACTGAAGTTCAGTTCAGTATTCAGAGCATGTTGAAGACTCTTCCAAAACATATAGGTAAATCTTGGATCTCAGTCAGACACAATAGATAGTGGTACTCCATGCAACCGTACCACTTCCCTGATATATATCTTTGCCAGTTGATCCAAAGAGAAATCCTCTCAAATAGAAATGAAGTGTGCAGTCTTTGTAAGACGATCCACAACAACCCAGATTGCATTGTTGCCTTTGGATGTCCTTGGAAGTCCAGTGACGAAGTCCATGGTGATGTTCTCCCATTTCCATTCAGGTATGGGCAATGGTTGCATCATCCCCTTAGACTTCTGCCTCTCTGCCTTCACTTGCTGACACACCAGGCACTTTGATGTATATTCAGCGATCTCCATCTTCATATTATCCCACCAAAAGTTTTCTCGGAGATCTCGATACATCTTTGTTCTCCCTGGGTGAATAGCGAAATTTGAACTACGTGCATCATCCAAAAGTTCCTTCTTCAGCTCCGAACTTGATGGAACACATAGTATTTTCCCAAACCGCACAATTCCTTCTTCATTAACATTAAACTCTGAGGATTTTCCCTTTTTGATAGCTTACACTTTTTCTTGGATTCCCGCATCATCCTTTTGATCATCCTTTATCCCTTCCAAAAGAGATGGTTAAGCAATCATTTGTGAATGGATTGATGATGTTCCCTTCTTTATGATTCCCACGTCCATCTTCATCAAGTCTAAGAAGATTGCATCCTTCTCAATTCTCATCATTGATAGAATTTCTGGATCCTTTCTACTTAGGGCATCTGCCACCTTGTTCGCCATCCCATGGTGGTAATGTATTGAACAGTCATAATCCTTGATGAGCTCTATCCATCTTCTCTGGCGCATATTAAGCTCTTTCTGTGTGAATATATATTTAAGACTCTTGTGGTCAGTATATATCTCACATTTCTTTCCATAGAGATAATGCCGCCAGATTTTCAAGGCAAAGATCACCGCCGCCAACTCCAGATCATGCGTTGGATAGTTTCACTCATGGATTTTTAACTGCCTTGAGGCATAGGATATCTCTTTATCATTCTGCATCAGCACACATCCTAATCCCTTCTTCGAAGCATCACTGAATACCACAAAAATCTCCCCACTTGTGGGTAAATTGAGCACGAGTGCAGTGATAAGCCTCCTTTTCAACTCCTTGAAGCTTTCTTCGCATTCATCACTCCAAGCAAACTTTACTCCCTTTCGAGTTAGCTTGGTAAGAGGGTTGGACAATCGTGAGAAATTTCTCACAAATCGTCGATAATATCCAGCTAACCCCAAGAAGTTACGGATATCAGTTACCGATGTTGGCCACAGCCATCCCTCAATTACATCTGTTTTGGAGGGGTCCACAGATATCCCATTGCTTGTGATGATATGACCCAAGAATGAGACTTCCTTCAACCAAAACTCACACTTGCTGTACTTTGCGTAGAGCTTCCTCTTGCACAAAGTCTCTAGTATAGTTTTTAAATGCTCCTCATGGTCCTCCTTGGTTTTGGAGTATATTAGAATATCATCTATAAAGACTACCACAAATTTGTCTAGGTAATCTCTAAAGACTCTATTCATCAAGTCCATGAATATTGCTGGAGCATTGGTGAGTCCGAAAGGCATTACTATGAATTCATAGTGCATGTACCTTGTACGAAAAGCAGTCTTGGGGATATCTTCCTTCTTCACCCTTACTTGATAATATCCCGACCGCAAGTCGACCTTGGAGAAGTATTGTGCTCCACGCAGCTGATCAAACAAGTCATCGATTCTTGGGAGATGATACTTGTTCTTTATCGTGATTTTGTTAAGTTCATGATAATCGATACAAAGCCGCATTGACCGATCCTTCTTCTTGACGAAGAGGACTGGTGCACCCCATGGTGATGCACTTGGGCGTATAAACCCTTTATCCAGATTCTCCTGTAGTTGTTTCTTCAGATCTTCAAGCTCAACAACAGACATTCTATATGGAGTCTTGGATATTGGTAGCACCCCAGGTATAAGTTCAATTGAGAAATCAACATCTCTTCTTGTAGGAAGACCATGAAGTTCTCGGGAAATACTTCAGGGAATTCCCTCACAATAGGCATTTCTTCAAGGGTGGCTTCTTCCTTGGACTCAATCATCTGAGCCAGATATGCGTGCTCATAAGGCAGTAATATCCATGCTTGAGATGATGGAGCTAAATGAGATTCATCTTCTTCCTGACACTTGTAAAGAATCGGGGGTCGATTCTCCATATGGAGTGTGATTTCCCTCTCCCGACAATTTATGTAGGCTCTATATAAGGAAAGCCAATCCATGCCAAGAATTGCATCAAATTCCACCAAAGGGAGTATGACGTGGTTCGCCGGGAAATTCAATCCCCAGATTATAACAGGGGATGACTTATACTCATGGGATGCAATGATTGCCCCATTTTCCGTACTCACCGACATCTTTACTTCCAGGATTTGTGGTGGTGCAGGGATTGTTCTACTAAACATTTGAGATATAAATGAATGCGTAGAACCTGAATCAAAAAGTATGTTCGCTATTCTTGAATGAATAACTAGCGTACCTGTCACCACTTCGTTGTCGGGGTTCACTTCAGAAGAAGTGATGGAAAAAGCTCTTCCTTGCTGTCTTGGCGGTTGTTGATTGCCTCCGATAACCCTTGGATTAGGGCACTGATTCGCAAAATGACCCGGTTCTTTGCATTTGAAGCATTGAACAACGCGTTGAGGTTCAAACGGAGCATTCCTCTCCTCTGTCGCAGCTGCGGGTCCTTCTTGCTGACAGTTAACAGCTAGGTGCCCTTCTCTTCCACACTTGAAGCATTTTCTTGTCCCCCTAAGGCAATTTCCAGGGTGCTTCTTTCCACACTTTTGGCAAGTGGGGTGCTGGAATTTCATAGCGTCGTTGGATCTATCCATCGGACCACCAGCATTGAAGTCCACCTTCTGCTTCTTGTCCCCATGATACCCCTGTGATTCTCCGATCTCGATTTCAACCTTGAGGGAACATCGTACATTTTCCTCATAGCTGTCGAAGTCACGGATCGCTAATGCTTTCCGCAAGCTAGGCTTCAGCCCACCAAAGAAGCGGTCAACCTTGCATTCGGGGGTAACGACAAAGCTGGAAGCGTATCGTGCAAGCCTTGTGAAGTTTGCCTCATACGCTCCCACAGATTCCTCATCTTTCTGTTTGAGGGAAAGGAAGTCCCTTTCCATTTTAAGACGGAGGGTGCGTGGAAAATATTTATTGAAAAACATCTTCCAGAATACCTTCCATTCCAAAGCCTCGATCTCCTCCTCAGGCTTCGTATTTTTGATCAATATCCACCATTGATCAGCATCACCCTCCATACGATAAGCCGCCAGGAGATCCTTCTCTTTTTCAGAGCATTGGAGGATGGAGAATATCTTTTCAATGGAGTTGATCCATTGTTCAGCGATTGTGGGATCGGCTGATCCACTAAAAGTAGGAGGCCATTGTCTCATGAAGCTTTCAATAGCGACTTGTTCTTTCTTAGGGGGGGTTGAACGTTTCTCTTGACCAGTGTTTCTATTCAAAACTTGAGTTAGCTGAGAGAGAAGCGTGACAAAGTTCGCGATTCCCGCTCTCATTGGATTGGGCATCACATAAGTACAATCATCAAACTGATCTTCACAACGGTTGTTAGCCCGAGTTCTCCTATTACCGGCCATTGGCTAGAATAAATGAAAGTTAGGGGTAACACATAAAGGTTAATCCAAAGACAAAAGTTGATGACTTATAAATAAACATTAATCTCTTTAACTGATGAGTCTATAGGATTCAATCCAGGATTTTCATGATATTCCTTCTAATATATATTCTTAGGGGAATTTTTCCCTTAATAAGGGTTCATACTAAGATTGTGAATTTATCAAAACATATCCCCCGGGAGTGTCGTAACCAAGAGTGCAGCAAGGCCTGTTGTCGTGCACCAGTTCCCGTTCGAGTCTAGCTCAAAGCAGTGTTTTCGGGTTTTACCCCTAGGATACATCTGTGCTAGAGCCGCCTCTACCTGCTCGTATCCAGACAGGGATGTATTTGTTTGATAAACCACTTACTTAGTATTTACCAAAACATAGGGATGTTTTTATTAGGCTTAGCCTTGTATCTAAGGCTTTACTAGGGTTTCCTAATCCCAAAAATAACTAAACCTATCCTCCGATACCAACTATGACATCCCTGCTTTTTATTACAACTTAAACATGCTTTATTACATAAAACATCACTTTATCCAACAAAGAAGATCGAGAGGTTTAGTGTCTTTGGGGATTAGGATCATTACATAAAATCGTTAAACTAGAAATACAACATATTTATTGAAAACTTCCTTTACATGACCACTATATTCCTTCGTACTTAGCATTGCATGGGATAACCTGAGGACATGCATAAGAAAAGGGTGAGCTATAAATCCCATTAAGGGAGTAAACAATTAATAACATGAGGATTGAAATACATGTTAAGCAATAGGCATATCAATAGATCATAATAGAAACATGAACATAAAGGCATGATAAAGCATGATAATCATAACATGGAAATGTGGAAACAACACTTATCATTGAATTAGCATGAGCCAAGGCTCATTGCACATGGAGCATGAGTAAACACTCATTGCACTTGAAGCACGAGTAAACCCTCGTTGCACTTGAATTAGCATGAGTAAACACTCATTGCACATGACGTATCATGATACTATACTTTACCCAATGCATTGGAGCTCTATAAATGGCGCACCCTTCTTAAACATTTCATTTCATGCATAAGTGTGCCACATGGATCATAAAACATGGATTCATAAAACGTAATCATTTCTTCCACGATAAAGGAATGTGGAATTCATACATGAAACTTTAAAATCAATATGTAAATGTGCATAAAGGTGAATACACTTGATGGAGAAATGGGCATGGTATTCACTACACAAAGACATTGGCTTAGAAAATCGGTGCGATTTCGGCAGCATAACAGCGTGAAATAAGAATTCATAAAAAAAAGTTGATGAGAGAGAAAGGGGTTCCTCATCATATTTACATGTAATGGACAGTAAGGGGTCATATATATACATGTCCCAACAATCGAAATGGATTTTAGATTCATGAGACAAAAGTATTGCTTGAATGTAAAAGAAGAGAGAGAAGTTCCTTTCGGAATTTCGGCATAGTAACGGGAGTACATGGGAGGCATTTAATGAGAGAGAAAGGGTTCTCCCATCATTCAAAGAATAAGAGGGCAGTATGGGGGAGGTTTGAAACCATACCCCAACATTCATAATTGAAATTATAAAGGGAAATACAACATAAAGAAAATTGACAAAAATGAGAAAGGAAGAAAAAACCCTTACTTGGAAGTGTGCTTCCAAAGGCTAGAGAGAGGCTTGTGAGAGGCTTCTTGGGAGATTGGGGCACCTTGAGAGGATTCTAGAGAGAGTAGGGCAGAGGTTGGACGAACTTCAAGGGCTTTGAGTGAGGAGGAAGTGGGAGCTTGGGTGGGTTTATATAGGAAAGTTGAGAGAATTCTTTATTATTTAGGTTTGGGACCCCTTATATTAAAATAATCCAAACCACAAACCATACCATGGTATTTGCCAATGGTTTCTGGAAAAGGAAAGAGAAAAACAATATTTTACAAGTCCAAGGTCAGAACTTATTAAAAATTTAGGGTTTCTTATGTGGAGGTGAGTCACACTCCCATGGAAATTAATTTAAAAAGGCAAAGTGTTGAATAAGTCTTGAGGGCTCCATTAATGCTTTGATAAGTAAGTTAAACAAACCCAAAACCTAATTATTTTAATTATAAAACATATATTGGCCGAAAATAAGGATTATGATATTTTATTACATCACCATTGGGTCATTATGATGTCATAAAACACATTATATATTTAAATGGTATTTAATTTTTACCCAAAAATGAGACTGTCTCAGAAAATTATGAAAAATTCACCGTTGGATAATTTCGACGTCCTGATTCCAAAAATAATATTTATTTTATCTAAATAATTTTCTAAATATTTGAATTTTCACTTTTAAAATAAAAACCGACATTTATAAAAAATTCACGGGTTTTGACAGAAATGGCCTTCAAACCTTAATAAAAAAATTTAATTGCATTCATAAAATTCTAAGATAATTTATATTTAATAAAAATTAATTTAATATTAATAATAATATTTTATTAAAATATTATTTAATTCAAAAATCCTTTAATTTAATAAAATATAATTCTTAATTAAATAATAACTAAAAACACCATTTGTACTTTAAAAACTAATTACAATGTATCAAAAAAAATTATATTCATTATTATATAAAAAAAAATAATGTACATGAACATGGATCTACTTATTTATTACATATCCCCTTAAAATAGCCACATAAGACCTAAGGGTAAGGTGTGTGATGGTGACAGACTCTTGGGGTTTCTCGGATAACTTCGCTCGAGTGGTAATCTCTATCAACTTCCATTTTTCCCGTAGACGATCACGTTCGAGCTTGAGTTGATGAAGCTCAGCATGGGCTTGGTCAAGGGAAAAGCTCAAAGACTCCACCTCTTTTCCGAGCTCTGACAAATGGGCTTCGTAAGGGGCGATTCTACTGGATGAGGCCATCGCTTCCTTTGTCTGAGTAGAAATGGTTTCGTTAAAGCCTTATATTTATAATACTCAGATGATCACTGTTCAACGACTATAAAAGTAACGGTCAAAAATCATAACGTAAAACTAAAGAAGTTGACATCTTATAAAAACATTTTTTTTCATAAAGAAACATTTAACTGGATCAAGTGGGATTTTCCATTAATGAAACTTTGGGTCGTTACATTTCCCGGGTTCCCACGTTGCCTCCTCCATCTTATGGTTTCTCCATAGAACTTTTACCAGACGAGTCATCCAGTTTCTCAGCACTTGTTCTCTTATATCCAGAATCCTGGCGGGCTCTTCACAATAAGACAGATCAGGTTCCATTTCTAATTCCTCATAGGTGAGTAAATGATTTGGGTTAGGTATGTATTTTCTCAACAGTGATACGTGGAATACATCGTGAACTTTTGGGATACATGGCGGCATTCCCAAATGGTATGCTACAACCCCAATTCGTTATAGAATATTGAAGGGTTCGATGTTCCTGGGACTCAATTAACCCTTCTTACTGAAATGTATATCTCCCTTCCATGGAGATACCTTCAAGAAAACATGATCTCCTACCGGAAATTCCAAGTCCTTCCTTTAGTTCTCAGCATAGCTCGTCTGCCTACTTTGAGCTGCATTGATGCGGTTTTGGATTTCCTTCACCTTTTCCATCATTTCCTCCACCAGTTCTGGGCCTACAAGTTTTCTTTCACCAACATCATCCCCACAGGTTAGTGTGCGACATCTCTTTCCATATAATGCTTCATATGGTTTCATCTGAATACTTGAATGGAAGCTATTCTTATAAGACAATTCTACCAAAGGTAAATATTGATCCCACATACCCTGAAAGTCAAGTGAGCATGATCTCAACATGTCGTCTAAGGTTTGAAAAGTTCGTTCTTATTTTCCATCTTTTGAGGGTGGTATGCAGTGCTTAAATGAAGTTTATTATCCAAGGCCTTCTGAATAAATTTCCAGAATCTTGATGTAAAAAAGGGATCACGATCCGAGACAATCGACATGGGTACTCCATGAAGTCTCACAACTTCATAAATATATAGTCTTTCTAGACGTTTAAGTGGTAGATCTTCTCTTATAGTAATAAAATGTGCTGACTTCGTGAGACAATAAACAATGACCCATATTGTGTCATTCCGTCTTGGAGGCTTTGGTAGTCCCATGAAAAAATCCATCGTAATATTATCCCATTTCCACTCAGGTATGGGAAGAGGATGCAATACTCCACCTGGTAGTTGCCTTCCAGATTTCATTTGTTGACAAAAACATACATATTCACACAAAATCATCAATCTCCCTCTTCATTTTGTCCCACCAAAAATGACCCTTTAAATCTCTATACATTTTGGTACTCCAAGGGTGTATAGAGAAATTGGAACTATGAGAATCATCCAACAATTCCCTCTTTAAATTAGCTATATCAAGAACACAAAGTCTCCTCCCAAATTCCAAAACTCCATCTTCATACACAATGTCAATCAATCGCCCATCATTCACAGCTTTAATATTCTTTTCTACTCTTCATCATCGGCTTGAGAACACATTATCGTTTCTTGTAAATATGGTTTGGCAACCATATGAAAAAGATTTGATGTTTCACCCTCCATGGTGATTCCCATGTCTATCTTTACTAGATCCAAGAAAATAGGATCCTTTTCCACTCTCATCATGTTCAATACTCCATGATCATTTATACTCAAAGCATCTAAAACCTTATTTGCCTTCCCCAGGTGGTAGTGTATTGTGCAGTCATAATACTTGAGTAGTTAAAGCCATCAACTTTTCCACATGTTGAGTTCTTTTTGTGAGAAAATATATTTCAAACCCTTGTGATCAGTATATATCTCACATTTTTTACCATAAAGATAATGTCTCCATATCATCAAGGAAAAGATTTCAGCAACTGACTTGAGATCATATGTAGGATAGTTTTGGTCCTGAATTATTAGCTGTCGTGATGCATAGGAAATAACCCTATCATTCTGCATAAGGACACAACCAAGCCCTTTCATTGATGCATCACTATAAATAACAAACCCATCATTCCCCGATGGTAGAGTCAATATAGGATAATTGACTAACCTTCTCTTCAGTTCTTCAAAACATTCTTCACAATCTTTTGTCCAGACAAATTTAACCCCTTTACGTGTGAGCTTTGTTAATGGTTTAGCAAATCGGGAAAACTTCTGGAAAAAATGTCGATAATAACCTGCCAAACCAGTATAGATGCGTACCTCAGTTATACTCGTCAGTGATGGCTATTCATTGATTGCCTTGTTCATAGAAGGATCAATGGGAATTCCATCCATAGAGACAGTATGTCCAAGAAAAGAAATCTCGTGAAGCCAGAATTCACACTTTCTAAACTTCCCATATAATTCATGCCTTCTATGAGTCTTCACGATAATGCGCAAGTTATATTCATGATGATCGTAGGTTATGGAGTCTACCAAGATATCATCAATAAATACCACCACAAAATCATCAAGATATTCCTTGAAAACACTATTCATTCGATTCATGAATACAGAGGGTGCATTAGTCAATCCAAAAGGCATTACTGTAAACTCGTAATGCTCGTACCTTGTTCGAAATGTTGTATTCAGTAATGTCTTCTTTATTCACACTCAAATTATGGTATCCAGATCGAAGGTCAATCTTTTAAAATTATTGATCTCTAGGAATTTGGTAAAATAAATCATCAATGTGAGGTAGGGGATATTTGTTCTCTATTATTATAGCATTGATCTCACTGTAGTCAATGCACAACCTCATAGATACATATTTCTTCTTAAAAAAATGACCTGGGATCCCTATGGATAAACACTAGGGTGAATAAATCCCCTATTACTCAACTCCTCTAGTTGTTTCTTAAGTTCAAATACTTCCATGGTGGACATTCTATATGGGTTCGTTGATATAGGGCTTGATCTAGGAAATAAATCAATAGAAAACTCAACTTCTCGTTCTGGAGGATGTCAAGGTAAATCTTCCAGAAACACATCTACATATTCTTTCACAATAGATACTTCCTCTATTTGAACATTCCTTTCATCTCCATCAGTGAATTCATTAACTTCCTCCCCAATAATTGAATTTAGTTGAGCTACTATGGGTGGATCTAAATAAGAATTATGTGGTGACGATTCTGCTCTAAAGATAAGGTGTTCCTTATCATCATCATCAAAAACCTTAACCTACTTCTTCTTAAAATAAATCATTGCCTCATAGTCCAAAATCCAATCCATACCGAGGATTATTCAAACTCAATCATATTAATGACAATGTGATCATCAGATAAATAACGTTTATGTGCTCTAATGGGGACTAATTCACAAAACATTGTTCCAATGATACTTCCCTTAAGAGTTTTGACTGACAATTATCTTGTTAAATCAAACTGGAAATATCTAATTTTCTTAGAAAACTGGGAAGATATGAAACAATGTGATGTTCCATAATCAAATAATTCATTTTCTAAACATGATGAAACCATTAAATTACCTGCCACCATGTCGTTCGGAGATTCAACATCAGTAGTAGTGATAGCATAGGCATGGGCATGATCCCTTGGCCTATTCTGAGGTATGCTACCATGACACATAGGACATTAATTTTCATAATTTCCCATATCTCTACAATTATAGCTTTCCACATTGACAGCAACTCACTTTCCCTTGCAATCATGAGCTTGGTGGCCTTTTTCGCCACACTTGTAATAGACACCCATTCCCATCAAGCAAGTACCAGGGTGTTTCTTCCCACATTTACTGCAGGACTGATATTCAAGATTTCCCTTCTTCCCCTTATTAACATTTCCAGATTGATCAGAAGATCTCTTCTTTTCTTGCTTTCCTTTAAATTCATAAGACTTAGAGAATTCCTTTTCATTCTTGATAGCACACGAGACAATATTTTCGTACAACGAGAAGGTTTGTGAGACTAATGCTCGACGGATAAATGGTTTTAACCCATCAAAGAAAAGATCAATTTTACTTCATGGGTTATGTATATTATATGGCGCATGCCTCACTAACCTTGTAATTTCAGCCTCATACATTGTGACATTCTCATCCTCCTTCTGCCTCAGAATCAGAATTTTTTTTTCCATATCTGCATGATGGTAATGTGGAAAGTATTTTTCTATGAAAATTTCCTTAAACACCCTCAATTCCATACATGATAATTCTTCATCTTCCTACATGTATTTAATCAGTGACCACCATTGATCAGCATCTCCAGTGAGGCGGTAAACTGCCATGACAACCTTCTTCCTTTCGCTACTCCCCATGGTGTGGAATAATTTCTCTACGGAGTTTATCCATTGCTCACCTACTAATGGATTTATACCCCCATTATATGTTTGTGGTTGTTTCCTCATTAAACGGTCTATCATTGATCCTCCATGTTTCGGATCAAGGTGCTCCAAACGAGTAAGGTTATTATTCATATCCTGAGTGAGTTGTCCTAGTATGGTGATAAGTTGATCAGCACCAGTTGTATCTCAAACTCCACAATAATTATCTTAATCAGGTGGGAAATCCCTACATGGATTGTGTGCACTGATACGGTTTCCATTCCACCCACTAGGCGCCATTTCTAAATAATGGCATAAACTAGATTAATTTATGATTAAAAATACATATTTACATGCTTGTAAAACACATATCATAAATTGAACTATAATCATAAAAATGTTTTCTTTGAGTAATTATATACTCATAAACCCTTCATAATGGTTTATAAAGAAAATGATAATTTTCCTAAGCATATCCCCTGAGAGTGTCATTACCAAGAGTGCAGCAATGCCCATTGTTGTGCACCAGTTCCTGTTCAAGTCTTTCTCAAAGAAGTGTTTTCGGGTTTTACCCCTAGGTAAATCTGTTCCAGAGCCGCCTCTACCTACTCATATCTAGAGAGGGATGTATTTCTCGGAAAACTCACAAAATCTCTATAATACCAAAATTCTAGGATGTTATTCTATACTAATCCTAAAAGTCTATCTTTGGTATATGTGCTCTAATCAGAGTTTATCTAAATCAATATTCCAAGGTTAGTACTAAACTGCCTCTGATACCTACTGTAACGCCCCGACCCCAGTTACCCAGAGTCGGTCCATTATTGCGTAACATTGACATAATTACAAAAGATAATGTCTCGAAAGACCTATTAGTTTAGTAGACTTGGAAACACTAGATACATTCATAATTATTACATTACATCATAAAGTAAAACAAAACTAAAAAAACATCATGTCTTAATATCCCTTCATACTATCCCTACAGGTCATTTATAATATACTTCATCACATCCTGAAAAATAAAAACATTGAAAGGGGTGAGCTCAGATGCTCGGTAAGGATAACAATATAGAGAAAACATTCATAAAGAATCATTAACATTTAAGGCAATTCATAACTAAAACAAAAGACATTTAATCATGAACTTCATCATAATATGGAAAAAATAATATGAAATAATTCCATTAACTTATTCACAAGGATTTTCTACTAGTCGAATAATCACATGAAATATCAATAACCACTTTCATAATGATGAAATGCATAATTCCATACTATCATAACCACGTAGCCAAGGCCTCGTGCCAAGACTAAAAATATGATTTTGTCAAGGCCTTGTTCCAAGACAAAATTTTGTCTCATGAGACCTACCAATTCATCGAGGAGTTATAGCGGGATCCAACCATCACTTATTAAGTCCAATGCATTCCTCGTATGAACAGGTTTAAACATATCATAAACCATAACATAATCGTAGCACATAAAACATGCATAAAGGAAACATAACATTTCCACATTTCAATCAAAATATATCAACAGAAAACATTGATATCATAAAAAAATTATCAAAACCGTTTTTAATACCAAAATAAAAGAAAAGTAAATCTTGGTATTTATTTTTCATTTTAAAAAAATTATGGCTTATAGAGGAAGCTGAAACTCAAATAATGGTCACAACGGTGGATAAGTCGTTGTTTCCATATAAGTACGACATAAAAAAATTCCCTTTTGAAATTTAGTATATTATTCATATAAAATATGATTCCTTTTTAGTAAACATAAAATTCAAAGGGGTTTATGCACCATATAAATGAAATATGTGTATAAAACAAAATATGGCTCAATGAAATGAGATTGAGTCGAAGTCTCTTAAAAAGATATTTTTTTAAAATAAACTAGATCTATTATGTGTATTCACTATAATTACACATAAATAACGTACAAATACAAGATAGGACATAATAATATCATGGCATAATTTGAATGTAGGAGATTAACCCAAGGAACAAAAATTGGGTTAAGAGGTTCCCTTACCTCGTGTCCGACTTGACTCGACCGTTCTTTAACCTCTTGAATAATAAAATAGAGTCAATTTATAATTTCATAAGAACATTTTTCAAGTTTATTATACCTTTTAAATAAATTATTATCATGTTATGATCATTATGTAATTATTTATGTTAATAACGATCGTTTTGTCGATCTTTGGTACCTGAGTCAAAAATAATCTTCTTATAATTACAAGTTGTTCAAGTGGTAAAATATATATTATATACATAATTATATTCATGATTTAGATATCATTTATATCATATATATCCAGTATATAAATTAATTCATAATATTACGTGACATTTAGAGGTACGAAATGAAATGCACCGTTCATGGAGATGGTAAGCTGTACGTACGCATGAACGCTACTTTCATTTCTATTTCATATTTAATGTAATGAAATAATTATGATATAAAGGTTTATTATAATTACAGTATAATATCATATATAATATCATTTACTCCATCCTTTATACGTCTTACATATGGCGTTAACGATTCAAATCACTTTGAGGGGGTGGTAGTCCGCAATTCCTAAAATGAAATTATCACGTTTACCCATAATGGAAATCCTAAAGGTATTACATAAATGAGAAATAAATAACAATAAAGAAAGCATAAACCTAATATATATAACATATATGAAAATAGTTTCATCCTAATATCCACCATGAGAGGTGTCATAAGAAGATTGAACAATCATCATTTTGTGAGGCAGTCATTCGCCACCCACATAAACAGTATGTTCATTAACCATTAGACGAAGGTATGTGTAAGTTTAAATAAAATCCTTATCATGAAAACATACTAGTATATTCTAAATACTGGTTTTGTTACAAAATAAAGGAATAAAAATAGTTTAAGGGGTTTGAGAAGTAAAATAAAACAAAAGAACATAAGAGAAGACATTACCTTAAAATCGGGTAAATCTTTTTGATTTGAGACAAATGCTTCCTTTGGAAGACATATACCCAAAGTGAGGCTTCTATGAGTAAGAGAGGGAAGTTTAGAATATATTTTTGTATATTTTGGCTGATCCAAATGGCTTTTATGGTGTTAATAAGGTGGTAGAGTTGGGGGCCTTTTATAACAGGAGAGGAGGGGCACTTTTGGAAAGTCATGAAATGTTACATGATTATGAAATGCTTTTTGGATTATAAAGGTCCCACAATGATATATTTCGAGGATAAGGT
This sequence comes from Viscum album, assembly GCA_963277665.1. NCBI lineage: Eukaryota > Viridiplantae > Streptophyta > Magnoliopsida > Santalales > Viscaceae > Viscum > Viscum album. The sequence continues at coordinate 914,846,222 of OY728148.1, forward strand.
GATACAGGTTCGAAATCTACTCATCCAATAGGTTTTTGACAAGTGTAAGTCTTAGATTTTACTTTATCTTTTTTTATTTAAATAGTTCATTAATGATTCAATCACTGCATCATCATGGTGTCATCAAAATTTAAATTTATATAATGTCTAAGAATTATATAAAAAATATCATGATTTAGTAAATATTTTTATCGTTCCAATGAATATTTATATTCGAAATTTTAACTTATATAACCCCTTGTAATAATTGTTTTTGTAAAACAACACATGTTTGTGACAATTTTATTTTACTTTAAATAAAATGTTATTAATGTCATTTTTTACCCATTTGCTTAATGGGGTCCCCATGTTGACCCATGGATTGTACTAGACGTTCATGACTCATTAAATAAGGTTAGGACATGTTAAAAGATATTTTGTATTTTTATAATATCATTTTTACATTAAATTTTTCTAATTACCTTTGATCGCGATTAATAAAACTTAAAAGATACTATTCACCAAAAAATTATTTTAATCCCATTGAACCACATTTTTCTTCCTAATGACAACCATGTATGTAAAATATTTTAAAATCAAATCACAGAATTGGTTATGTTTCATTTACATGGAAAATTAGTTTTTAAACTACCGCTTAGTGGTTTCACTATTCATCAAAAATTGATGTTTTTCAGAATAATAGAAAAAATTCACCCTAAGCTATAATTGATATTCTGAATTCAAAATGGGGTCTATTTTAAAAAATTCCAAACATATAAGTTCCAGTAATTAATTTTATAACTAATTCCCGTTGTCAAAAACAAATAGAATGTTTTTAAGAAACAATATCAATCAAAAGATTTACAATTGTTTATGTCAAATTACAAAGTTAAATTAATTCTTATGACCACCATTGGATAAAATGGTAAAATTTTATCTTAATTATAATTTAAAACCACTAAATATTATAATTTATCAACAATAATTATTTTGATTAAAAATTTTGTTTTTAAATAAAATTTCGTAATTGTAACTATTCATCAAAATATATAAGTTTTCTGAAATGTTCCAAAATTCCTCCCTAGCCTAAATTTGATATTCCAAATACAAAAATTATGTCTATTTTGAAAGATAAAATTTATAAATTATCGAAAATTGGGTATTACTATTCATAATGGCTACTTTGATTGGTTATGGTGTGTGTTAGAACTCGAAATTGTGTACAACACACACTAATTTATTATTCAAAGAGAAACGTACCGTGGAAGATTGGGGTGTTATAGTAAGTCTGGTCGACTCTTGAGTGATCGACTGCATCTTCTAAGCATGATTCCATTCTGTGCAGCTTGGTGTTTCCTTTTCATCGACAATGGAAAACCCATCCCAATGTTATAGGTAAACCACAAACTTTTTTCCTAATACTGTCAATCTGTGTATGAACTATAGTTGCCCAGTCCATACCCAAACAAAATTTGTAAGGCCTCGACACTACCACCAAGTGGTTCTAAACGAAACACTCACCTCATGGGTTTGATCACACCATCAGTGTCAGTGTGATTATCAAGTATCCTCCCAATGGTATCTCTAGATGTGAGGATCACGTCAATGGCTTAACCAGAATCTATAGGTCTAGGACAAGATTCGTGGAAGAGAGGAATGATTGGTACCTATGTCTATTCATATAGAAGATAATAGTAGGCACAGAGCATACCCCGAATCAATCCTAGAGACCTTGGGTCTCACTATTTGACTGCATTCAACTATTATCTTCCCCTACCCTTGAGCTCCCCGAGCCTGGCGGGGACATCAAGGTCGGGTGGTTGTAACATGTCGAAATGTACACCACCTCATGCTGCTCTCCTAGCTCTGCTTCCATGTCTGCTGGTCTACAGATTCATTTATCCTTAACACTTCCTCTTCTTGAAACATTTTACATGCCCATGTTTCTGAGACAAGTGTTAGTTCCCTACTTTCCCACTGATAACATTCTCTAGATGCCTCCATTCATCCAAAGAACATTCAACCACAAAGGTTCCCTCTAGAACCCTAGCATAAGTTGGAATGCATAGAGGTAAGGTTTTGGCTCATACATCCTTAAACACACCTTGCTCAGAGGTTTGAGCTCTAATGCACTAATCGTATTATAGTCATCATGTACCAGGAATGATCGGTATGCCTCGATGAATACCCATATTCTGACATGTCATCTTGCTGAAGTTGTGTAAGCTCTAGAAAGCTCTCAGCCACATCCTCAAGACACTCCTCAACTGCATGTGAGTCGGGATCACCTCGGAACCTGAGGGGTATCTGATGCTGAAACTTGTGTAAGTCACTATGCCTGCATGTTAAATCTACTCGTACTGCCGGTTGAAACTACTGACCAACAAGTAGTGATATAAATGCCATACAACCTGAAGATACTATCTCAGGAATCGGTCCATGTACTGAAGCCTAATCTCTATACAGACCAACCTCATGGTCACTCACTGGGAAACACCAGTATCTAAGATCACCATCTGCTCTACTAGTGTCCATACTATGTGTAGAACTCTAGAAATTTCCTCCAGCCAGTCCACTACTGCCTGGGAATCTGTCACACCTCGTAACCTCGAAGGACTCTTCTACTGGAACTCATGCAATGTGCTCTGTCTGCGTGCACCGTCTTCTTGTAAGGATGGAGGAATTTATTGCCCAATGGGAGGTGGTGTGGCTGGGACACCACCTGAATGTGCCATCATAGTAAGATGGCCCTACACCGAATCCTCAATGCTGGGTGGGCCGTCATCAGGTACGCTCTCAGAACTCCAACAGACTGTCTATGTGGTGGCATCCTGAACAGTTGTGACACGTTCAAATGTGATAAAGATATAAACTGTTATATAACATGAGGACCCACAGGATAATATTTAAAATCAATAAATAAACTATTATATATCTTTATCACATTATATAACATGAGGACCTACAGGTTTTAGATATTAATAGTCCATCCAATGTACATGAATCATGGTTAACCATATGGCCACCCATTATTATGAGCATATTTTCTAGAATCCAAATCAATTAACCATAAAACTATAATGTAATAAAATAATTTACAAAATTAACTATATAAGTATAAATTCTTATTATCATTGAAACTAGCCACTATATGAGGAACTATACCGATTGGTGGTGAACAATTACAAAAACAAATCTATATAGAATCTAGAACATGATGGTCTTAAATGTTTTATCATTTTACCATATAATAAATACCTAATGGAATTCAAAATATTTGTTTTTCCACTCTCGTGTAATCTCATATAAAAGTATTAAAGGACTCATTAAATCCATAATATATATTATATAGTAAACTTGATCCCCCACCTTGTCCATCAATAAATGTTCTACTAAATATATGAATCATAGAAATACATGATCCCATCTAAAGGTAACATTGAATCTAATATGATGAGAAAACAACTCTAAAATCAATCATAAACTATATGGGTCACAAGAAACTTCTACTCATCACATAATTTCACTAATTATATATGTCATATCCCACTAAATAAATGTAGTATATTTTGAATTAAATATATTGTACACCACAGATGAAAACAGTTTCAATGAACAATGATTTTTTTTCTACACCCATTTATGAATAAAATTATTGACACTACAAACACTTAAAGTCGACTTCTCCCATAGTTTCAACCAAAAAACACATAATAATTTTAGAAACACTTTTGTAGCTATATACCCAAAATAATATTCCATTAGTGTAACATTTTAACGATATTTACATTTCATTCATAAAAAACTAAAACACTAAAATTTTATAATATCAATTGGATTTAAAAAACAAAACGGTAAATTTCATATCTTATTCATTAATGGTATTAAAGGTTCACATATTTAAATATCAAAAGATCCTAATTTTCAAAATTAATCCTGTACTATTTCATTGGATTCAAATTTCATTATATTTATAGGTTTAAATTTCACGGCTTTCCTAAATTATATTTTCTTATTCCGATGATTAAATTTTCCATGCTCTTGAAGAATTGTTATAAAAGGATTCATTAAAATTATTTATGTTAAAACACCAAATATGATACTTTCATGAACCTAAATATATCATGGACATAATTTAACATATTTTTTAAATTTACCATATATAAAGGAAAGAATATTAGAATTAAAATTTTAATATTACATTAAAGCCTTATATAAGAAAATAATAAATAATATACTATTGATAAGTTAAATAACAAACCAATTTAACTAGTATCGAATTATAAAATATAAGAAAATATGACTAAAAAATGTGACATAAAATGAAAAAATGAATCATATTAAATTTATTTCAAAATTAATGATGAATAACATGTTAGTGATTAAAAATAACGAAACATGGCAATCAATTGAATAATAATGATTTTAAAACCAACACAACATTACATGTATAATGCATCAGTAACCAACCCTTCTTATGCAGTAAATATTGAATGTAAAAAATATCAGAGAATATGTGTCTGACTTGATGTGAAATCATCTTAATTGTAACAATAAAATTAATACAATGAAAAGTAACATTTCATATAACATGGGTTTTTCTTTATGCATCGGTTGATCAATCCTAGTAATAAGATAGTTAGCATGTCCTGAATCATAATATCCTCCACTATATCATAAAATATATATAGATCACCAATAATAGTTTTTGGATTGGTGTACTATATGCCCACAAAAATACATCACCATACGCTATAGACCCCTTACATGTGGTGAAGATCTTCAATGATTTGTTTTGGAGACTATACTATTGAATAAGGGTTCTATTACAAAAAAACATATATAAAATAATTAAAAAATATAATAGGAATCCATGATATGTTAGGGAAAATTCAATCAGAAACTACAATATTTAATTTATATGAAAATGGTTATGCATAAATGAACGAAAGGATCTTCAGTGGGGGGATCATGTAATATTAATATAAGGATAGAAAATAATGAAACAAAATATCATAATTTTTTTCTAATATCCTTCATGATAATATAATCCACACCCCACTCATACAATTACATTCATAAATAAACCAATAGAAAACATTGAGCACTGACCAAACCATGAAAATGGAAGAATATTGTTTTCATATTGGGTGAAAAAGTAATGTGGTTTCCTTAGGATGTTTTGAGTATAAATTATTAGGCCTCCACTTGAAACATTCCAAAAATAACAAGACAACATAACTAATACATGTACATGAGGTATAATTAACAAATTATCACAAAATAGAATTATTAGATAAATAAGTAAAACATAGTCTCTAATACAAGGCTCTGCATTAATACCATATGTCAAAAAAACCCACTTGGGCTAGTGTAAAAAATATATAAATATGATGGCAAGATTAAAAATATAATGTCCATTAAAGGGTGTATGACCAATGATATAATTTTTTTGGATACAAATGAGATTATATAGGCTCCACAATGAATTCCCAACATATAATGAAATTCGGAACTGATGGAATCTATCTAGGAATTTAATATCAGAGAAAACTAGGTGAATACAAATAAAAAAACCATAGTAATATATAGACTAAATCAAAGGAACATTTTTAGCATGGAATATAAAGTTTTATTCTTAAACAAAATTGGTGGAGACACCTATCTAATATCGTATCATATAATCAACTTGATTGAATGGTGATCAATCCCAAACAATAAAAAAGGTATTGTATGGGAATCCTTGAAATTAATCTATGAAATTCAATATTAATTAAATCACATTAATCTAATTAATAGCCACCTAATGAAATTCATTGTGATGTATGGGTGAGTAATTCAAGATATCTCATATAATTATATAGATTTATATATCTATTAACCACTATAGGATTACACACATGGAATTCAGGTGAATCCACTAACATGTTTTAGGAATACATAAGTAATTCAACCCATTTTACATCCAAAAATAAATCCATGGAATGAAACATAATTCAATCCACAAATACAAATAATTTTACATGGAAAATCTCAATAAAAAGTCTCTAAATACCTAAATATTATTTCACATAAAAAAAATTATTTAATAATAAATCTCCCATAATCTTCCTCATAAAATATTTATATCGAAATACCTTCCCCAATTCATCATGTTTAAATACATTAGATTCCATTCCATTCCATAAAATCTATTTCACCATTTTAGAGGAAAACATTAATTACAGAAATAATCATCCATTTCATTATATCGTATAGATCAAAATTTAATATTCCATTGATTTATCATGATTTTAATATTACCATGTATTAATTAGATAAGGTGTCATTCCAATGTTAAAACAGAAAAAAATCAGTTTCTTACTGGTACTATATTTAACCAAAAATATCATTTTACAATTCAATTAAATAAAATTTTTATCAAATCCATTTATAACACTTGACACCCATTTCATACCACCAAGTATTTAATATTCATTTTTTATGGGTTAATTTTTTAGATCATGTAATTAACACCAAAATATTATTAAACCACCATTAAAAATAAATCCAAACATTAAATTCCAATAGACTAATTTATATACTAAAGTATAGTTTTCATTTCATTGACCATAATACAATATTTTAAATTTAATGATTTATAATATAACGATCATATCAATTATAATGTATATTAAATTATTAAATAATTAAATTCCAACCTATGAAATGATATTATAGAGAACACATGTACTTCATTGTTTATTTCTGGAAATTATAAGTTATATCTAATATGATTCAAAATACATTTATGAATTATTACCATTTATAGTTTAATAGCTATTTTGTGATAATGTTATTTTTTACATAGTGTTATGATTAATCCATTTGAGAAATATAAATAAAATATTACCCTTGATTAGTATGATCTTAAAAAATAAAGGCCGCTTATTAGAGCATCTATGGGAGATAGAATCACTTATCATAGCCATTGACAAATCATATGAAGTGATTGAAGAACTAAATCATGAAGGAAACCATTTATTATTTATTTTCAATCTCATGGAGATCATGTACCACACCATGTTAACATAACCTCCCAAAAAAATAACATAATTTCATGCCTTAACCTATGAAAATTCACTGTGTAATAATGGTATATCTATCTGGAACATATAATGTATGTAGTTATATATTTCCAATTATTAAATATAAATAAATTTATATTAATCTCCAATGATATTAAAAAAAATATATCAAAAATTGCAGTTTGATACGATGAAACACAAGTCATATCTTTTGGACATATACTATTTCATTCAAGAGACATTTTTTCAAATCATTTTTTAGAAAAAAAAAATTAAATTTATTAATAAATAATTACTAAATAATAGTTATTAAATTTATATAATAACTAAATTTTATTAAAACATATGTAATTTTCATATGGGTTATAAAATTGTTATCATAAAAAACAAGTATTTTTTATTAAATGTTATGTTTTTTTAAAAAAGTATCAACTCAAAAATTTAGATAATTAATTTAATTTAAAACTATTATTATTCAAATAATAATGTTTAAATTATCCAAAAATGAAATCTTCATAATTTTTTGAGATAGTTAACATCATTGGTGAAAATTAAATATATTATAATTATATGGTAGGTATTATGATTTCTTAAAATACTAAAATTTATCAACCAATAAAACAATTATCCATGTAAAAATATTTTTATCCAATTAAAAATAATATGTTTTAATGATTTTTTATTAATTTTAAATAACCACAATGAATCATACAAAAATATTATTATATTTAATGCTTTAAACCAATTAATTTATAAAATGACTCACATATAATTACCAAGAGTATTTTCGTACTGTCCCCGGATTTTCATACACATATAATACATAATTTCTTTATGAAAATTTATTACATTAAACCAAAACATTAATAAGAACCATAATAGTTTAGTGTCATTTCAAATTTAGTACACAATATTTTAATTTGGTGAATGATCTTACTCATATACCATATATATCTTCTCATTTAGTAATCCTAAAAACATACCCTACATAAAACAATTAATCAAACCCTGTGAGAAGGGAAAAAAGTCATAAGATGATATTCTCTATATGGGTAACAAATTGTGATATTTATGAATTAAATGAAGAAAAATGTTATTAGAATATAACAATTACAATTGAAAACTCTATCCTACAAATGATAAATTATAATACTAAGACATCGAATATTGATTGGAATTTTATAATACATGATTAATTTTGAATAAAATAACATAAGTCATGAGTCTATAACATTGGAAAAAGTTAAAGAATTGTAGTATTCACATAAGAATTTTAAATCATTTCCATATTAATAATATCTCACTAGAAATTATATCATTGTTTAATGATTTCACTTCACAAACCATCATAGTAGTTACGGTTCACTCCCATGACCATCCTAATGGTATATTTCTCATACCTATCTAAGTCGACTCCATGTTCTAGTAATTTCAATCTCTTGAAACATAACACATTTTATTGGAAGGAGATAATTATTGAACCTATAACATATTAAAAATCATACATATTTGGTCCACAAGAATATAAATGAGTTATCATATTATGACCAATGATTGAAATGGGTTTTATAAAAAAAATCATATGAAATCCAATTGAAAATGGAAGTAATTCAGAATAATTTAATCGTTTCAACATTACATAACCTATGGAGAATGAAATAGGTATCATATGTATTTATCATTGAATTTACTATGGAATAAAAATATTATTCATTAACATAATATAATAACAAACCATTTAGAGGAAGAATGATAACGGTATAACGAGTTCATATCCCTATAAAATCATATGTAAAATAAATGAATTCCAACTTAGATAGAGAACGGTCTTGAAATGTCACATGTACATTTCTTGAGGAAAATAACTTTTCTTGGCATGTTTCTTTAAAAAAATTAAAAATTAAAATAATATTTTTTAAATCCATGTCATTAAAAATAATCAGGAATGAATAAAAAGAAAACATTAATAATAATATAAAATTATTTTTGAGGTAAATATAATTTCAAATACAGAAATAATTAATAAAAACAGAAAACAAAAATGAAAAAATTTTCATTGAAATTAACTTTTTATACATATAATGGAAGACTTAAAAACCAATTAAATCATTTTTGAGGAAAATAACCATCAAAATTTGAAAACAATTATCAAAAACATAACATATTTTCAAAATAAATTTCATTTAAAAAAATATCACAATAATTTATAGGAATAATTAAAAACATTTAGTGGTCAGGACATCAGAAATATACCATTCACTTTGTATAAGTTGAGCCATATATTCCATTCACATTTTTGGTAGAACATAGAAGGGAATTTTTTGGAAAATGACATGAAAATTCAACTAAAAACCATTTTTTATAAAGTATAAATGGGAAAAATATATTAATAAATCATTTAAAAGGGTGATATTTTCAATTTAGATATATTTATGATAAAACATTGATTTGAATAAAAAATGTGTTTTTGACCGAAGAGATAAATACATAATTTTTTCATATGAACATTATATTATACTATTGAGAACATAAAGAGAGAAAAATGATTCAAAACATGTATTCTGAAAGTATAACCATATGTGAAAAAGACTCAGAAGATTCATGGAAATGGATCATAACATTTCCTCATCAGTAACTTAATCAAATATAATTCTGATAAATGATGAAATTTTAACAAAAAAAATTGATATCCAATTGGTGACATTGATTTATAAGTATCACGAAATAATAAAAAATAAAGGGATAATAGAATATCATGAGAATACATAAAATTATTATATTATATTCCAATTTGTAGAACATATACCACCCATATGAAATTGTGGTTGAAATAGAAATTGTCTCTTAAAAATAAAAGAGATATTGGAGATCTCATACAACATTTCTAATATTTTTATTCATAATCCCCAATAAATTATAACATAAAATTAAATAATAAATTACCTGAAAGGGAAGTTCATTATTAAATAACATTTCACTGTGTAAAATATTCACGAAAAAATATAAATTATAGTTGAATTTTCATTTGTCTCTGTGAAATAATATAAATAATAGAATTCTATATCTTATGTATTAACATTGTTATAATATGTTTCATCCTACTATATAATAATAATAATAAGATTACTGTGTTTATATTATTTAATGAAACACATATATATATATATTAAATGATTTACATATGAAAATTAATTACATGTTTATTAATATGTCATTGTTAAAATCATGTTTCGAGAAATCACCGCTTTTTTCATATATATTTTTATTCTTTATTGATTGTCATCTAAAATTGATCATTTTTCAATAATATAAATTATATTATTAATCAAAAAATTATAATATTTATAATTAAATTTTACTTTTAATGAAAAATGATAATAATGGGTTTTCTAAATGATGTATATTCTGACCATCGAGACAATAGGTAGTATGTTCGCATTAGTAACATTTCCACTTTTCAACTATAATTATATAAAGGAGTTAAACAATATTTTATTTTTAAATAATTATTATAATATTAGAAATACAATATTAATTATTTATGTATAATTATACATATCATAAATGTAGTTTGGTGATGAAAAAAATAGTCACATCGCTCTGTGAAGGTGGTATTCTATATTTTAAGGATATATGCTATCATATTTTAGTGAGTTAAATGATAATAAATAAAATGATATTAAATAATTTCTGGAAGATACATATTTCATGTATAATTTAAATTTTTCATTAATTTCACATATATTATTTAAAAATATCTTTATTATCTTTAATAAAAATTGTTAGTGAAAAATGAATAACATTGCTTAGAGAGGCAATAGTCTGCCTTACACACGAATATGATTTCTTTACCCAATTGTTAGAGGTGATGTTGTTTGAAGATAATCACCATAACATATAAAGATTATGTATATGTTATATATTGAGGATATGATATCATTTATTAAATAATAATTTAATTAGTTTGAGGTAGAAAAAAATTACTCATTAAACAATGTCTTCTCTTCTTCGGGTATCCTTTATATACTTGCACTAAAAACTATCCAAGTGTAAATTTGTTTCAATATATGACTTATATAATGATCTTGTGGAATATGGTAAGGTAATTTTTATTTTTTTTCAATCCAAATGGGTTTGACTGTGGGATGAAAACATTGCAAGGGGTGTCCTTTAATAAGTTAGGTGAGTGAAACAATTGAAATATTTGAAAAAGATCTGTAATCACATTTGTATCTTATCACAAGGATCCAAAACAGATTATTAAATATTAATTGATTTTTAGGTTCTAACTATGTTTATAAAATAGATATTTCTCATGTTTTTATGTAATTTAAATCCACATCATTCATGTTTTCCTCCCTCGTAATCATATTTTTTACAATAAGTATGGTAATCGATTTTTATATTTTTTCACTATCGATTTTGGATAAAATTTATGATTACATTATTATAGTACATAAATTATTGTGATTATATATATGTGTGTGTGTGTGTGTCTGTGTGTGTCTGTGTAAACCATTTTTTGAAATTCCATTCACATATTTGGGAAAATTCTATTTAAAACTAATCTAACAAACACGAAGAGAAAACAGTTTATGCAAAGAGAAAAATTGGTCAAAGGTTTATAATATTTTTAAAAAAATTAAATATTAAAATTATTTAAATTACATGAATATTATTTATAAATATATAATTGAACTAATTATTTTATAAAAAATAGTTTGAAGAATAATTTTATTTTATAAATAATTTAAATTAAAAGCCACTTTTCAATAAAAATTCCAAATTTCCACTATTTATAAAAAAACAATCTTCTTAGAAAATTATAAACACTTCGCCTAATATTATTTTGAATTTATCATTACAATAATGATAATTTTTTTTAAAATCCTAATATTTTAAAAATTGCACTTAAAAAAGTATGTAAAAAGGGGAAAAAACTAATTTTATGAAAAATATAGTTTCAGGTATAAAATTGGATTTGTTCTTATTTATTTTATTGTAAATAAAAAAATGTTAAATCGGTTATAATTTTTTAATTTTTAAATATCTGTCACGACCCGTCCTCGGGGCCCGTGCCTTGACTACCTCAAGCCCGCCTTCCATAGGCCAGGGGCTGGCGACTAGCACCAAGGCGTAAATACCAACAAAAAGGGAAGGAATTGCATTTGAAAAGTAAACAAGCAACACAGAGTAAGAATGTAGAAAAGTAAACACTAAGTAAAAATAGTAACATGATGTGCTGAAATTAAAAAGGGGCCGGAAATACAAGCTCAACTGTAAAGTACAACTGAAAGGGAAAAACAGCAATTGAAAAGAAAATCCACAGCGTCGAGCCGTCCTATGGAAGTCCCAACTGAAGGGTGGGTACAGATAGCCTCCACATCTCCTCGGTCCAGCCGTCCACTCCGAGTGCGTCCCGCCCAGTGGTCCACCTCCAGGTACCGTCCTACTCTGCACGCCTCCACCATGATCAGCGATGTCTGTTGTCTGCTACCAACACAACAAAGTGCGGGCATAGCCCATGTAGGGGTGAGTATAAGCTACTCACTAGGGACCCCAAGACCCACAAAGGTCTCCCGAAATCCAGAAAAGATAATCCACAATGTAAAGATACAATCACGAAGTTTCAACCGACACTGCTTAGGTATATGCCCATACATATAACTAAGTCATCAATTCCCATTCGGCTCCAACGTCCGAGCCCAAGCACAACTCAGTCCACACAAGAAAGCAAAAACGTATACCCACACAGGATAGCACAACACAATCAACAAAGGATAGTAAACAGTAATCCACATAGGATAGCTCAACACAATCCACAAGGAGAGTAAACAGTAAATCCACACAGGATAGCTCAACACAATCCCCAAAGGAGAGTAAACAGTAAATCCACACAGGATAGCTCAACAAAATCCACAAGGGAGAGTAACACAGGATCCAGCTCACACAGGTATACTACTTCGAATGATGATAAAGATGATCACTGATCCATCTAATTCGTCGGACCCAAAAAGGATCGATAGGTAACTGACCCCCGCAATGAACCACACAGGATCGGGCCCACAGAGGACCTATAGGCGCTGGCTCACATAGAACCGCTGAGCGCTGACCCACACAGGATCAGACAAACACAGGATCGGGCCCACACAGGACCTATAGAACTGATCCACGTAGGATCGCTGAGTGCAGTAGTCGTCGCAGTCCACTGAGGATCTCTACACAGTCATCATCGCAGTCCACTGAGGATCTCTGCACAGTCGTCTTCGCAGTCCACTGAGGATCTATGCACAATCGTCACTGTCGAAGTAGCAGTCGCAGCTAGCTCTAGGGTTCCGCACACAGCAAGCTCGTTCGGGAGGGTCTGCTCCACGAGCCGAGAGGCTGATACATCAACTGACACCATGTCCGAAGTTTCTGTATCCAAAAGTTCTGTACCGTCATCAAAAGCTCAACATCGCATACGGCGCGTCAATCGGACGCCCGGTCTGAGAGTTATTGACTTTTTTGTCCCAGGGGCCCGGTTGGTTTTTAAGGCAAAACAAACCTGACAGTACTCCACCTGCGTCCAAACCTTGGGAGGAGTGAGCCAAAAGATCCATCTCACTTAGAGGAATTCAAAAAAACTGACGGAACGTCAATCAGACGTTCGTAGCTCAAGATATGAGTGTTTCCGCTCTGAGGGCCCGATAGGTTTCGTGTACGAACCTACCCGGCCGAACCCAAAGTATTCCGAAACCTTGAGTGTGATATACCGAAACGACCGTCTCGATCCAAGGATCGTGTTGTCTCTGATGGCGCATAGTTCGGAGGCCCGTAGCTCAAGATACGGGCATTTGACCTTAATGGTCCGTAGATGGGGGGTCCGTGCCCGGGCCGACCCGGCACGACCCCCCTGGGTCGGACGAACCGGGCCGACCCGAACCGGGTAGACCCAACCCGGTCTCACCCGGACAGACCTGGTCCGGTCCGGCCTGGGCGTGGCCCGGCCGGTAGGACCGGCCTGGCTCGGCTCGGCCGCGCGGCCGCGCGCCTGAACGCCGCGGGGTGCTGCCCTCGCGGTCTGGAGATGACGCGGCCCTGCATGGGCCGCGCTGGAGAACCACGGACGCGGCTTCTGCCGCGTCCCGTGCGGACAAACCGGACCCATGCGGCCGCGGGTCCGTTGGCCGCTGCCCCCGCGGCTTCAGCCTCGACGGCCTCGTCCGGCGGCGCGCCGCCGCCTCCGGCTGCTGGCGCCGCCGCGCCGACGACCCGCACCGTCAGAATCTTCCGCGGGCCACCGGATTTTCTCCGGTGGTCCGTTTTCCGTCCCGTCTACACCGGTGCTCCTCCTTGGTTTCGTTCTTCACTACAGAATCAACAAACTGACCTTGAGTCATGATTTTCTATCGCCCGCCAAATCCGCACAACCACGAAGAACGGCGGAGGGTTGTCAGGCCGTGTTCGTTTGGCCCACGCCCTCTGCGTTAGATAAAACAATGGGAGAAAAATAATCCAACACATGAAACAACAATTTTAATAAATTAAAATTTTTCATTTGCAACCGGTGCTTTAATTTTAAAGAAACGTTCACGGGAAAAGGGTATTCCAAAACATAATCCCTACCTCATCAAGTCACACGCATGGGCTCTTTGCAGATTGATCATCGCGGAAGGAGGGGATCGTCGCGTCGTCGCGGAAGGGTGTCGCGTCGACGAACTCCGAGGTTCAAGAACAAAAGATTTAATTAAAAAAATTTAATCATTCTTGAGTTAAAAACAACAAAGGAAATCTGAAACCCTCACCTAAATGGATGATCGAAGGTTTTTGTTGCGGATTAAAGAGCGTCGCCGAAGAACGTTGTGGGAGAGGAAACGTCGGCGTCGCGGCACACAGTGTCGCGTCGTCGATTTCCGCGGGTTCGACGTTCTTCATCGGAGGATGGCGTTCTTCGCGTTCTTCGCGTTCTTCGCGAAGAAGGTGAAGGCACAAGAACTTCTGTCAAACCTCCCAAGGTTTAATCATCCATATGTTGTGTTGGTCTTATTTTATTATTATGCCAACAATCGAAAAAGAGGTAAGTAACGACCCATTAATTCGTAGAATTTATTCAACAAAATAAACCTCCCATTTAATTCATGAATAAAACCGCCCAATTAAATGGTGCGTTATGAATTTAGGAAAACGCGTCAGTTGACTTTCATAATGACTTGTTTTCGCGGATGCATTACTTAGCGAAAAGAAACGGTGGGGCTCATGCGGGCCCCACCTCACAAATATCCTACCTAGAGGGTAGGATATTTCTGGATAGTACCCTATTCGTTTCAACTCAGTTTAAACTGATTTTAAATGGCTTCAAGTGGCTTCCAAGTGGCTTAAGTGAAATAAAATAAAGTTGTCGAAAAATTATTTTATTTCTTAACTTTAAGCCCGAAAATTAAAAACCACACCCAAGAAAACGCAACTCTGGAAGAGGCGTTTCTAACCAAATACCGGAGCTGTGATTTCATCGGTGCCCTCAAAATTCGATTCCAGGCGCCGGTTCAAAAGTTAGAAAAACCCGCTCGCCCGTTCACTGAACGTACCCGAGCCAAACTTCAGAAAATGATTCTAGGCACACCGGGCCTCGGAATCAGGCACCGTCAGAAACATCGCTCTTGTAAAATTTCAAAGAAAATTAAGAAAAAAAAATTTCCTTGAAATTTATGGGTCTTTACATTACTCCCACCTCAGGTCTTTACGTCCCCGTAAAGATACATCATAAACTAGGGAAAAAAATGTGGGTACTGAGCATGCATCTGAGCCTCCCACTCCCATGTGCTCTCCTGGAGGTTCCCGTGCTGCCATCTGATGCACACAAGAGGAATCGATCACCCACGTAGGACCCGCTCTTGTCGATCCTCTATCTCCACCGGGACCTCCGTAAAAGTCGCCGCATCATCCACGTCTAGCTCCCCATGGTCAATGATGTGTGTCGGGTCGTGCACGTATCTCCTCAGCTGAGATACGTGGAAGACGCCGTGCACTCGGTGCAACTGAGGTGGTAGAGCCAGGCGATAAGCCACCTCGCCAATCCTGCTGAGGACCTGGAAAGGCCCGATGAAGCATGTTGACAACCTGCCGCCTCGGCCAAATCTCCGCAAACCACGTCGAGCTGAGACACGCAAGAAGACGTGGTCACCATCCTCGAACTCTAGTGGCCTCCGCCTCCTGTCAGCATATGACTTCTGCCAGCTCTGAGCTATCCTCATCCACTCCTGGATGACCTGGACCATCTCTGTCGTGGCCCGGACCATCTCTGGTCCCACAAGTGCTGACTCCCCAAGGTTTGTCCAGCACAAAGGAGATCTGCAGGTCCTGTCGTACAACGCCTCGTATGCTGCCATCCCGATGGTGGAGTGGTAGCTGTTGTTGTACGCGAACTCCACAAAGGGTAGGTTCTCCTCCTAGCTGCGACCAAAGTCGAGGACACATGCACGGAGCATGTCATCGAGAGTCTGAATGGTCTTCTCTGTCTGACCATGTGTCTGAGGGTGAAAGACGGTGCTCAGGCGTAGCCGCATCCCGAACGTCTCCTGCAACCCCTTCCAAAGCCGGGAAGTAAAACGATCATCCCAATCGGAGACGATAGTCGATGGCACACCATGAAGCCATACAATCTCCTAAACGTAGAGACGCCCCTAGCTCTCCACTGAGCCCTGCTCTCGGATGGGTAAGAAGTGTTCCGACATGGTGAGTCGGTCAACAATCACCCAAATGGAGTCGTGACCTCTGGATGTGCGTGGATGTCCAGTCACGAAGTCCATAGATATCCAATCCCACTTCCACTCCGAGACCTCCTAGGGATGTACCAAGCCTGCTGGTACCTGATGCTCTTCCTTCACCTGCTGGCAGGTGAGGCACCATGAAACGAACTATTCCATATCCTTCTTCATGCCCGACCACCAGTGCTGTCGTCTGAGGTCCTGGTACATCTTCGCCACTTCAGGATGTACCGCCAAAGGGGAATTTTGAAACTCCCTCAGCACCTCCTCTCATAAAACGACTGGTACCAAGGTACGTCCTCTGAAATGGACGTTGTGCTCTGCTCCAATGGAGAAACCATCTAGTGCCTGTCCCGAGGATATCTGTGCACGCCGCGTCTCACAGTCAGCGTCCCCATGCTGAGCCTCTCTGACCCGCTGTAGAAGTGGAGGAGAGACGGTGAGAGACTGAAGGAAGGCTGCTCCATCTCTATCCATGAAGATTATCTTCAAAGCGGCTAGCTGCTCTATCGCCTCCTCGAGTAGCTGGATGCATGTCCTCCTGCTGAGGGAATCAGCTACCACGTTCCCCTTCCGAGGAGTATAGACTATTTCAAAGTCATAGTCCTGGAGGAACTCGAGCCATCGCTGCTGTCTCAGGTTCAGGTCCTTCTGAGAGAAGATGTACCTGAGACTCTGGTGGTCAGAAAAGACTGTAAAGCGCTCTCCCATCAGATAGTGCCGCCATGTCTTCAGAGCGAAGATCACTACTGCTAACTCCAGGTCATGGGTAGCGTAGTTCTGCTCATGAGGCCTCAACTGACGTGATCCATAGGAAATCACGGACCGCTCCTGTATGAGGACACACCTGAGTCCAATCCCTGATGCATCGCAGTAGACTACGTATCCAACTCCCTCCTCAGGCAACCTCAAGATAGGTGCGCTGGTCAATCTCTGCCTCAGCTCCTGGAAGCTCAGCTGACATCTGTCTGACCACACAAAGGGTTTCCCCTTCTTCGACAAAGCTGATAGTGGTGCCGCAACTCTGGAGAAGTCTGGCACAAATCTCCGATAGTATCCGGCTAGACCCAAGAAACTATGCACCTCCGTCACGCTCTTGGGTGGTTCCCAAGCTAGCACTGCCTCGATCTTCGCGGGATCCACTGCAACTCCCGCCTTAGAAATGACGTTCCCCAAGAAGTGGACCTCACGTAACCATAACTGGCACTTTAAGAGCATTCCATAAAGCTGGTTCTCTCGGAGTGTGTCCAGTACAACCCGCAAGTGGTAGGCATGCTCCTCCTCCGTGGTCGAGTACACCAAAATGTCATCGATGAAGACCACGACAAATCAATCGAGGTATGGCTGGAAGATCCTGTTCTTGAGGCTCATGAAAACTGCTGGAGCATTGGTTACACCGAAAGGCATAACCAAGAACTCATAGTGGCGATACCGACACCTGAAGGCCGTCTTCTGCACGTCCTCGTCTCGAACTCTGAGCTGATGATATCCTGACCCGAGGTCTATCTTCGAGAACCACCATGATCCCTTGAGATGATCGAAGAGGTCATCAATCCTGGGTAGCGGATACTTGTTCCTCACTGTCACCTGGTTCAGACGATGATAATCGACACACATTCGCAAGCTCTCGTCCGCCTTCTTGGTGAACAAAATCGGTGAAGCCCAGGGTGAAAAACTGTGTCGGATGAATCCCTTGCCCTGCAAGTCCCCCAACTATACCCGTAGCTCTCGAAGCTCAGCGGGGGCCGTCCGATATGATGGAGTGGATATCGGGGATGTCCCGGGGTACAAGTCAATATAAAAGTCTACCTCTCTGCGAGGAGGTAGTCCTGGAACATCGTCGGGGAAGACGTCCGCATACTGATCCACCACTGCAAGAAAACTAGGTCTCCGCACATCAACTGCTCCAAGGATGAGGCTAGCCAACTGATGAGTGATGGGCTGCCCTCTCCTCTACGTGAGTCCATCCTGTGCTGCAAAGGCTGCCTTCTCGCCGCTGAAGTTGATCCTGCTCTCATCGGTGCTCACACATCGCACCTTGCACCTAATGCAGTCAATCTGTGCATGGACCGTAGATAACCAATCCATGCCCAATATGACGTCGTAAGGCCTCGACGCCGCTACTAGAAGATCCCAGCCGAAGCTCTCGCCTCCTAGAGTAAGCTCACACTTCCGGCTCCAGTTCATAATCGTCGAGTCTGCTCTCGTAGGAGTCTCTAGCCGTAAGGATCGAGCCAACGGCTCTGTCTGAATCTCCGACCTCCGAACAAGGGAAGCAGCTATGAAAGAGTGACTCGATCATTGTCTATAAGAACTGCAGAAAGGGTGGAATAGACACAGATCGTACCTCAAATAATCTATGTCATGTCGTGGTCGTAGGACTCCACGGCCTGGAGCTGTGCATGTCTCTGCCCGCCAGCTCCATGTGGTCGGGGCGGACCTCCTGGTGGTGGTGGTGGAAAATCCTCAATGCGTCGCCCACCACCTGTTGCTCAGCCTGCTCCCCTGCCTCGTCCGCCTCCTCCCTGCGGACCGCCATGGTCGACCCTCTGCCTCTACCTGGGTGGCCCCTCAACAGTCTGCTGCTCCTCGGTACGGCGGGTCGGGCAGTCACGAGCCATGTGGCCTTGCCCGCCGCACGCATAGCACTGCCTGCCTCTCGGAAGACTGGCTCCGCACTGTGTGCCCCGCACTGCTGAGCCAGTGTCCCGAGGTCATCTGTCGGAAGGTCTGGTCTTCCTGGAACACTAAGTCATCCGTCATCTACCTACTGCCGAAGACTCTACTTCCTTCCACCCTATGGTAGGTCTCGCTGTGGACTCAGCCAGAAAGCTCTCGATCAGAAGGGCTCGATCTAGCACTCCTGCCTGGGTCGGGATGCTGAGGGAGATCAGAGATGCCCTGATCTTGTGTCTCAAACCCTGCTCAAATGTCTGGTACCGGAAGAAGGGGTCCAGTACCATGTCGGTAGAGTAGCATGAAAGATCGGTAAACCTTTCCGCGTACTGGGAGACCGTCAAGCTGCCTTGCCGCAGCTGAAGAAGCTCCTGAATGTGCACCGCACGGAGGGTGGCCGAGACAAACTCTGAGCAGAGGAGGCTCTAGAAATCCGTCCTGATGAGGGAGGCCTCATCGTGCACCTGGAGCATCAAGCTCCACCATCGTCCTACTGTTGCGTGCAGTAGGATCGCCGCAAGGATCACCATGAGGTCTGCTGGTGTCCTCACCAACTTGAAAACTCGAACGACCGCCTCCAGCCAGTCCTCGACGGCCTGGGGGTCCGTCTCCCTACGAAAACTGGGAGGTCGCTGGCACTGGAACTCATGCAGAGCTCCGAGGCGACGTGCATCGTATGCGATCGGTGCTGGAAGCATCGGGGGCTCGGTGGGTAAAGGTATCGCCGGTGCCTCTGCTGTCAACAGGCCCTGCACTGAGGCCTCGTCGCTCGGCGGGCTATCGTCGCGCTCTACTCTCGGAACCCTAGCTGGCTACCGTCGTGGGGACATAATGAAAAGGAAACAATTGTGCCACGGTCAGAACAGTATACCTGGTGAGCTGACACATGTAATCACAAAGAAAACTTGAAACACACATGCAATCAATGTTTTCGTGCATTAAGTCGGAAATCAGAAGTCAGGGTAATGGTGTACAGATACGTCGGCCGCCGCACCAACACCGGACTCCCTGGATTGATAACGACACCCAATACGCTAATCATTATTGCTTCACATAGAAGAATGATCAGAGTCTGCGCTAGAACCGACCACCTCTGATACCAATTTTTCACGACCCGTCCTCGTGGCCCGTTCCGTGACTACCCCAAGCCCACCTTCCATAGGCCAGGGGCTGGAGAGTAGCACCAAGGCATAAATCCCAACAAAAAGGGAAGGCATTGCCTTTGAAAAGTAAACAAGCACCATAGAGTAAGCAAGTGGAAAAGTAAACACTATGTAAAAACTGTAACAGGCTGTGCTAAAAGTAAAGGGGCTGGAAATACAAGCCCAACTGTAAAGTACAACTGAAAGGGAAAAACAGCAACTGAAAAGAAAAGCCGCAGGGTCGATCCATCCTCTGGAAGTCCCACCTGAAGGGTGGGTACAGATAGCCTCCACAGCTCCTTCGTCCAGCTGTCCGCTCCGACTGCTTCCCGCCCTATGGTCCACCTCCAAGTACCGTCCTGCTCCGCACGCCTCCACTACAATCAGCACTGTCTGTCGTCTGCAACAAACACAACAAAGTGCGGGTATAGCCCGTGCAGGGGTGAGTATATGAAACTCAGTAGGGACACCGAGACCCCCAAAGGTCTCCCAAAATCCACAAAGGATAATCCACAATGGAAAGATACAATCACGAAGTAAAAAAGTGACACTGCTTAGGTATATTCCCATACATATACCTAAGTCATCAATTACCGTTCCGCTCCAACGTCCGAGCCCAAGCACAACCCATTCCACACAGGAAAGCAAAAACGTATACCCACACAGGATAGCACAACACAATCCACAATGGAGAGTAAACAGTAATCCACATGGGATAGCTCAACACAATCCACAAGGAGAGTAAACAGTAAATCCACACAGGATAGCTCAACACAATCCACAAAGGAGAGTAAATAGTAAATCCACACAGGATAGCTCAACAAAATCTACAAAGGAGAGTAACACAGGATTCAGCTCACACATGTATACTTCTTCAAATGACGATAAAGATGATCACTGATCCATCCAAGTCGTCAGACCCACAAAAGATCGATAGGCAACTAACCCCCGCAATGACCCACATAGGATAAGTCCCACACATGACCTATAGGCGCTGGCTCACACAGAACCGTTGAGCGCTGACCCACACATGATCGGACCCACACAGGATCGGGCCCACACATGACCTGTAGCACTGATCCACGTAGGATCACTGAGTTCAGTAGTCGTCGCAGTCCACTGAGGATCTCTTCATAGTCATCGTCACAGTCCACTGAGGATATCTGCACAGTCGTCATCGCAGTCTACTGAGGATCTCTGCACAGTCGTCGCTGTTGAAGTAGTTGTCGCGGCCAGCTCTAGGGTTCCTTACACAGCAAGCTCGTTTGGGAGGGTCCGCTCCACGAGCCGAGAGGCTGATACATCAACTGACACAAAGTCCGAAGTTGATGTATTTAAAAGTTCTGTATCGTCAACAAGAACTCAACGTCGCAGACGGCGCGTCAATCAGACGCCCGGTCTGAGACTTTTTGTCTTTTTCGTCCCAGGAGCCCGATTGATTTTTAAGGCAAAACCAACCCGACCGTACTCCACCTGCGTCCAAACCTCGGGCGGAGTGAGCCAAAAGATCCGTCTCACTTATATGAATTCAAAAAAACTGACGGCACGTTAATCAGACGTCCGTAGCTCATGATATGAGTGTTTCCGCTCCGAGGTTCCGGTTGGTTTCGTGTACGAACCAACCCGGCCGAACGCAAAGTATTCCGAAACCATGAGTGCGATATACTGAAACGACCGTCTCGATCTAAAGATCATGTTGCGGCTGACAAAGCATCGTTCGGAGGCCCCTAGCTCAAGATACGTGCATTTGACCGAAAATGGTCCGTAGACGGGGGGTCCGGGCCCGGGCCGACCTGCCCCGACCCCGCCTGGGTCGGCCAAACCGGGTCGACCCGACCCGGTTCAACCCGGCCGGACCCGGTCCGGTCCGGCCTGGGCGCGGCCTAGCCATTCGAACCGGCCTGGCTCGGCTCAGCCGAGCGGCCGAGCGCCTGGGCGCCGCGGGGCGCTGCCCCCGCGGTCTGGAGATGTCACGACCCCGCATGGGCCGCGCTGGAGAATCGCGGACGCGGCTTCTGCCGTGTCCCGTGTGGACGAACCGGGCCCGCGCGGCCGCAGGTCCGTTGGCCACCGCCGCCGCGGCTTCAGTCGCGGAGGCCTCGTCCGGCGGCGCGCCGGGGCAACGCCGCGCCGGCGACCCGCGACGCCAGAATCTTCCGCAGGCCACCGGAGTTGCTCCGGTGGTCCATTTTCCTTCTCGTCTGTGCCGGTGCTCCTCCCGGGTTCCGTTCCTCACTGCGGAATCAACAAACTGCCCTTACGTCATGATTTTTCATTGCCCGCTAAATCCGCACAACCACAAAGAACGGCGGAGTGTTGTCAGGCCGTGTTGATTTGGCCCGCGCCCTCTGCGTTAGATAAAACAACGGGAGAAAAATAATTCAACACATGAAACAACAATTTTAATAAATTAAAATTGTTCATTTGCAACCGGTTCTTTAATTTTAAAGAAACATTCATGGGAAAAGGGCATTCCAAAACATAATCCCTACCTCGTGAAGTCGCACGCGCGGGCTCTTCGCGGATTGATCGTCACGGAAGGAGGGGATCGTCGCGTCGTCGCGGAAGGGTGTCATGTCGACGAACTCCGAGGTTCAAGAAAAAAAGATTTAATTAAAAAAATTAAATCATTCTTGAGTTAAAAACGACAAAGGAAATCTGAAACCCTTACCACAACGGATGATCGAAGGTTTTTTTTGCGGATTAAAGAGCATCACCGAAGAACGTTGCGGGAGAGGAAACGTCGGCGTCGCGGCACACGACGTCGCGTCGTTGATTTCCGTGGGTTCGGCGTTCTTCGTCGGAGGCCAGCGTTCTTCGCGTTCTTCGTGTTCTTCGCGAAGAAGGTGAAGGAAAAAGAATATCTGTCAAACCTCCCAAGGTGTAATCCTCCAAATGTCGTGTTGGTCTTATTTTATTATTATGCCAACAAACGAAAAAGAGGTATGTAACGACCCATTAATTCGTAGAATTAATTCAATGAACGAAACAGCCCATTTAATTCACGAATAAAACCATCCAATTAAATGGTGCGTTATGAATTTAAGAAAACGGGTGAGTTGTCTTTCATAATGACGGGTTTTCGCGGGTGCGTTACTTAGCGGAAAGAAACTGCGGGTCTCATGCGGGCCCCACCTCACAAATATCCTACCAAGTGGGTAAGATATTTCTGGATAGTACCCTATCCGTTTCCACTCAGTTTAACCCACTTTTAAGTGGCTTCAAGTGGCTTCCAAGTGGCTTAACTGAAATAAAATAAAGTTGTCGTAAAATTATATTATTTCTTAACTTTAAGGCCGAAAATTAAAAGCCACACCCGAGCAAACGCAACTTTGGAAGAGGCATTTCTAATCAAATACCGGCGCTGCGATTTCATCGGTGCCCTCAGAATTCGATTCCGGGCACCGGTTCAAAAGTTAGAAAAACCCGCTCGTCCGTTCACTGAACGCACCCAAGCCAAACTTCAGAAAATGATTCCGGGCTCACCGGGCCTCGGAATCAGGCGCCGTCAGAAACTGCGCTCTTGTAAAATTCCAATGAAAATTTAGAAAAAAAAATTTCCTTGAAATTTACGGGTCTTTACTTTTTCATAAATAATATTTTAAATTTTTTTTTTATTTATTTATCGATGTTAAATAATTTTTATACAAAAATAGGTTTTCAATGATTGATTTCTATTATTTTGTAATTTTTTTATTTTATTCTTAATTAAGTTTTAAAAAAATAAATCATTTTATATTCAAGGGTTAAAAATACATTTTTATAATTTATTAATTATATTAATTCCTCAAATTCAAATGATTTGTTGATTTCTATCATATAAAAACATTTTAATAAAATGAAAAATTTCATGTAAACTCATTGTTGTGTGTAATAGATGATAAAATAATTTTCAAACATAACACAATATATTATAATGATTAAATTAGTTTTAAAATAAAATTTAATAACATATATGGTATTTAAATTCTACCCCCTTTATATTAATTTTTCTCGTAAAATTCATCTTATTAATCATTTAGATTACATTTAATAATAACATCATAGATACTCACATCATGTAAAGGGTTAATAAAAATAAAATTTAAATGAGAAATGGGTGTACCAAATGCATCATAATTAGCAAATAATTGGTTTCCAAAATAGGATAATATAGGTGATAAGTGAAAAAATAGACATAAAAGAGAAAAGTTGCACCAACATTTCGATGGAGAGTGAAAAGGGAACAGTGTTAGAAGAATGTTAATGACCAAAAATCCATAAACATTAGAGGAAATATTATTTTCATTGATGTCATCAAAAATTAGGATAGTAGGAGCCCATTATATTTCAATGTCATTTTCATAATTTTTGGGAATTTCTTTTCCATATCAACTGAGAAATTATGAAAATGTTGTTTCATTATATATTTTTATTTCATAGACATATTTTCATCCTTTGGTTTCAGATTAACAAATTACCACCTCATCTCTAACTCTAAGAGATAAATTTTTTCATCTCTAAATCACTAAATAAAACCCAATGAATATTGATAATACATTCATTTTATATATAGATAAAAAGTTATAATTTTTTTATAAAATATGGAAAAATAATTAAATGGTTTTGTATTACATTAATGATATAAACTACATCTGATGATCAAATTAAACTATTACATAATCCACTAACATTATGAAAATTCCAAAATGATATTAACAAGCACACTATACTTCCCCAATTTATAAATTAATCCCCCAGGTATCATTAGGCAACTCATAATGGTCACATGGAAAATATGTGAATTCATTGGTTATATATTATTTAGAATCATGGTAATAACCATAATTACCATACGAACATAATGATCAAAAGAATTCTTTCTCATTCCACAAATAAATATTTATATTATTAATAAATTAAATAAATCCAGTAATGTTTTATACCGAATCAATGATAACGTAAAAAAAAATTTCAACAAATTATTTTTCTGGTATAAGGTCTTGAATACTGTAAAATTTAAATTATCCATATTAACCATCTCTTTACTAAATATAAAAACAATTTTTTTATACTATTGAAAAAATTAATTATTATCTTCCCAAAATTAGGTGTTTTTATAAAATATTTATTTTGCATAAAATTAATTCTCTATATTTTCTGTTTTGTTCATCATATTATTTCATATATATATTGAAAAACATATACTGAATAATATTTATATATTTCATAATCCTTTAATTATAATAAATTAATACTTTAATTATCCCACATCCCTCTCAAAACATTAACTAGATGTCATTATATTATTCCGTAATAACTATTATCATTTATTTGTTTATGTTAGTATCTTAATCATAAATGAAAACTTCATTACTCATACAAACATACTTTTTGTCTTCCCATTATTTATTGTTAAAAAATTGGTTTTCATAATGAACACACTTTCCATATTAAAAGTATTATATCATCGACGGTGCCTTATGGATACAATTATTCACATTAATTTTGATAACTGATAATTTCATTTATACTATTCAATTACATTTATGGGGTCATTATTTTCCACACCAAAAACATATTATCCTCCCTCAGATACATTCCCATGATTGTTTCTTTCAACATTCTCAACATATAAGAAACTAAATCTTCATTCCCGGTGGGATTTATTAGATAAAATCTCCCTGGAATCATTCATTTTCATGACATAAAAAATGTTTGGGATCGATTTCAAACTACCCATTTCCCACCACCATATGCTACGAGTTTCTAATTTCGAAAAAGGCATAATTAACTAGTGCATGAATTTTCATATGTTTTTGTACTCACACACACACCAAACTCAACATTAATATACAGATGGAAATTGTAGAATCTTCAACACATATATAAAGAAAACAAAAAATGCATGAACTAGTAGAAAATAAAAATGTATGGTGCTATAAATAAAATGTAAAGACGGAACATTCTTGATCAACAAGAAGTGCATCCCAAACTATCAAAAAACGACAAATCTAAATAGATGAAAGAGTTCCCTGCTCTTGAATACAATGCCACAACCTCCGTAGGTGATCCAAGTACCCAGAATCCCTGAGAACCTATAATGGCACAATAAACCTATTCATTGTCTTCATATAACACTAAAATTGTGGTAAAATCACTTTTTGGGGTGAGTAAAAACATACCCAACACGTTGCATCGAAAGAAAAAGGGTGAGTAAAAAGAGATACAATATCAGATAAAGATAATAGATTCAGGATTGAATGAATGTGTATAGCTCATTCCAAACCTGTCTGAATGAATGATTTCCCAGAAAAAAGGGGATAAACATGGTGGGAAGATGAAATTCATGACGTTTATTTTCTACCTATAGGAGGAGTGTAAAATAATCCAAAAACCATCATCTATACATGAAAAGAACATGGAATACACCATGGGTCGTCGCCTCTCATGGAAAAATAGAATCTAAATTCTATAGGTAGAAACAATATATAATTATATAGTAAGTTAATTAATCCCAAATGATAGAGTAATATGATCATCATATCATAGAACAACCTAATAAGAAGAGTATTGAATGTTTTCAAATGTCCATCAATGATTCCCAAGATCTCATATGTCTACTAAGAAGTAACATTACAATTCTTACCATTCCATGACTCTATAACATATAATCGAGGGGAGAATAAACATGAATTAGATGACCCATGCCCTGGTACAATATGAGGGTACCATTTTGAAAACATCAAGGAACCACCACCCATCCATACTAGAGGGTACCACTCATTACACATTAAAGACCCATTATACAACTCATTTGGAGGAAAAAACTCTTAATATATCAAGGAAAAACTACCTAGAATTGGTGGATGGTACCACTCCATAGATGTTGAGGACCTACTAGAAATCCCAGCTAGAGTGTAACAATCTGAAGACATCATAGATCCAATAAATAGTCCTATTAGAGGGCACCTATCTGTAGATGTGAAGGACCAACTACACAACCTAGTTGAGGGAACCACTATGTAGAAGTTTAGGACCCACTTCTAAACAAGCTATAGGGTATCACTCTGAAGATGTTGAGGACCCCTTTCTCATCTCAACAGGAGTGGACCACTCAGAGGAATCCCATTATGATCCTTCCTGATAACTATCGTCATCAAGTTCCACATAGGTAAGCATCATTCTAGAAAAATTCCACATCATATATCATAAGGTAATACCTATGGAAACAATGAATTATATGTGAAAAAAAATATTATAGGATAATTATAGCTAAAACACTGATATCAAATTATAGAGATGCAGATGGTCATAATTCTATAAAAAGGAGACTATGTGTATGTGGAGTGTGAGAAGCCCACTTGGTTTGTGTCCTAACAACACAACCAGGCCATGTCTGAATACAACACATGACATCATTCCATGTATTAGTAAATTACATGTTTGTAGAATACATAGAGTGTGATGGATAACATGGACCATGTTTGTGTGTTTCTCACTATGTTCTTATACCATAGTACAAGGATGTGTACTAGACCTTATGTAATTTCACACATTATCCAATCTGTTTGACTAATCACATGGTTTTTCCAACTAGGAATGGGGTACAATTCATTTGTGATGGAAAACACACCATGTCATCTGAAATTTTTTTCCCAATCCCTAAACACCACTACTAGAGCGTCTCCACACCATGAGCTATTTGTTGAACATGGAATGGTGTCTGTATTTTTTATAGAATTTTAAAATATTAATTTCCATACCTGTATCTACTCATATTTTTTTTGATATCATCTACCACTCCATCAGAAATTTAAGGATCTACTCAGAAATCATAGATCCCAACTGTTTCTCATAGGAATTTTGCATCGTATTTTATCGAGGGTTCATAAAACATTTTTCATGCCTCCATTACTTTATGCGATGAATATCCAGCCTCAAAGAATCAATTTGATAATCCTCATCATGATAGATTATCATTTCTTTTCTTTTTTCATTTATCCATTCCCATATATTTAATCCAGAATGAATCAGATGGTCGATCGAGTCCAATACCTCCCAGAAAATTCAAACCAGGACCACATGGATCCAAATGGTGAAAATGTGAAGTATAATGTAGATAAATTCAGCAAAAAAAATCTATATGATCGATGAAACACATCATGGGCCAATCAATCAATAATGGGTATCCCAGGAATAGAAATAAATTAAAAATAATTGAGATTTCAATACTTGGGTACATGTAACGGATTAAATAGGGCATAAATCAATGAATGGAGAATAATTTAATTGAACTATTTAATTATAAGGTAATTTAGTCACATATAAAAAGTCTTTCCTAATTTTCAGATGAGTCACTGATGGAGAAGACATTCTTAAGTATTTGAGAGGATATGTTGTATTCATTGTGTCTCAGTATGATCTGATCCATAATTCTATCGTTGTTCATCCTTATCTGCCAATGTAAGTTAGGACAGAGCTCATAGAAAATTCCTAGGATTATAAGGATATAGCAGGGTATATTTATTTGTAGATATAGTTATTTACACATCTATTGTGATGAAAAAAATATAATTAATTAATTAAATAATTAATTACATCACCAGTGATTGCAGGGTAAGAACGCCCCATTGTAACCCATTTTATATTGTTCCTAAATTAAAAACATCACTCCAGACTCAATATTGGAAACATATTTTAAATACCATAATTTTTTTAGAGTTATCCAATTATCATTAAAAATATTCATGTCTGATATTAAAATATTTAACATTTCTATAAAAAATTAATCATAGGGAGATCTGGTCTTGAAATCATACATCAACACAGAACCTAGCACTTTATATATTTATATAAATACATTTTAGATTCTTACAATGATAACACAAGTCTATACACTATTTAATACATCAATATTATCTTCCCCTAAAAGTAAATTTTTTTAACAAACTCTTGATACTGAGATCGCATATGGCTATCCCACACCCATGTACTCTCCTGCATGTGTTTGTACTGCCATAGAAAGAGAACCATGTGGATAGTCAATCCATGCAGGATAAACTTCTACCAACCCATGATCATCATTGTTCATTGTGAAAAGTTGAATCCATCATTGATTTGAAGCTCTCCACAATCAATTACATCTTTTGGTTCATGCAAGTATCTCCCCAGAAGTAACACACAAGAGATGATGTGATCCTACTCTAGCTATGGGGGTTAGAACATGATTTTTAGAACCTCATTAACCCTCTATAATATCATCAATGTCTAGATAAATGTTGTCTACAAATTTACTCCAAATAAATCCTTACAAATACTCATCATAGGGAGACTCAAAAGAAAATGTGTCCCCATGATCGATGTTTAAGGGAATATGACTTCGATATCCATTGGATTTATGTCTTCTCTGGTCTATCCTCATCTAATAATGGATAACCTATACAATATATTCTGTCACCTACACCATCTCTAGTTCCACATGAGGTATATCACCAACCTCTATCCAACACAATTGGGAGATCTAGGGTGTACCATATTTCTCCCCCAATGATTCCATATCAATGATAGATTTGTAGCTGTTATTTTTTCATAAGTATACCAAGGGATGTCATCCTCCTAGCTAGTTCTGTAATATAAAATGAAATCCAACATCATATCCTCTTTTTTCTATATAGTTCCAATTGTTTTCCTGTCGGTTTGGGGGTGAATGTATATATGCATCATCATTTGGATCCCGAATTGTTCTTGAAGGCCTCTCCAAAATCGTGACATAAAACACATATCACGATCCAAGACAATCATTTATGGCACCCCATGAAGGTGAAAAATAATCCGTACATACAACTCCCCAAAATATGTAATGAACATTGCTCCCTAATAGTAAATTTTTTTTGAACATCTCAAGTTAGTCAACATTCACCCATTTTCTTAAGGGGTTGTAAAAAACATACTAAAACACAGTGGTCCCCCTTCACCTATTGATTCATGTGGTACCGAGAGATGAACTCAACAAAAATTAATTTCATGAAGGACCCAAAAAAGTACCACTAAATTTATATTTACATTTTCACACATAAGTATATACAGTTTTTTGATATGTCTGCAACTACTACATAACATCCCCCAAAAAATTGATTAGAACGATTTTTTGAACCTAGAAAAAGTTAATTTTATTCCCTCATTTAGAATATACATATGGTGGGTCAACTATGTATATCTAATAATGTAAGAGCTCATTGTAGATGTCTCTTAGGTGGTACATTATTTCATTTTGAGGAATCAATGGATTCGACAACATCAATTTAAGAAAGGTTTTACCCTCATGCTCTATAAGGGTTAGATATATTGAAGATAGTTGATTTGAAGCTTCCTTGCACTAAGAGAGCATAAGAATTCATTCTAAGGTAATCTTAAACAATGTTTCCCAATACTAGAGTATACACTATATTGATTTCATAGTCATAAAGGTACTCCAACTAGCATCATTGCCTCGGGTTCTTGTCTCTCTAAGTGAAGGCATAACTAAGACTCTTGTGGTCTGAGTCAACCATAATGTAATCTCCCAGAAGATAATGTCTCCACATCCTCAAGGTGATGAAAATTACATTCAGATATAGTCTATAATTTTCATGTATCATCTTATTGGGTCTCAACTCCCATGATCCATAGGCGATAACCACATTCCATTATATATACATGAAATTGAGCACGACTTCTGAGGCATCTTAATACACTATGAACTAGATGTATTCCTACAACAGTCTCAATACATGAGCACTCATTATCCTCGATATCAAATCCTCAAATACCCTCGAGCACATATGATAATAGGTAAAGTACTACCCTTCTATTTTAGGGTGGTCATTGGTTTTTTGATCCTAGAGAAGTCTGCCACAAACCCCATGTAGTACACTACGAAGCCATGAATTCTCAACACCTCTAAAAAATTCATGGGTGGATTCCAAGAAATAACTAGTTTGATCATCAAAATATCCATGGATAAAACATTATCATAAATCATATTCCCAAGAAGGTGAACCTCATGAATCTATAATATCACTTCATGATATTTTTTTAAAGCATGTCCTCTTGAAGAAAATCATGAACTATCCTCAAATATTCTGCATGCTCCTCTAATGAAACATAGTAGAATAGTATTGCTTGATGAATATAATAATAAATTTGTCATTGTATTGTTTGAAGAATCATTTCATCAAATCCTAAGTAATGGTTGGTTTATTCAACACACTGAAGGGAATAATATGGATCTAAATTTTTCCATAGATACATCATAATTAAATCATTTTAATATATGAATTCTGAAACCTAAACAAGTGGTATCCAGATCTAATATTTGTCATTGAGAACCACCATTCCCCAAGGAATGTAACTGCCCAAGGAGATGAACTATGTTTGAAAAAAAATATTCATAATAGTCTTCCAACTAAAATCGTAGATCCTGTAACTCCGTAAGGTCATTATTTTTTTATAGTCAATTTATCAAAGGTTTCTTGGATGCAAGACAACAAAATACTCCATATACTACCTCATTGGTAGTCCCAAAACTTCATCAGGGAAGATATCTATATAATCCTCCTCAAATGAAGGAACAATGATTGTTGATGATCCTTCTCAAAGATGTTACCAACACTTCCTGGAGATCTATCTCTCTCCCAAAATGGTATATCTCATCCCTTTAGTGTGTATTCATTTTTTGTGCATGTGGTGAATGATGATCACGGAAAAGTCCGTAGATATCTAATCCATACACAAGAAAAAATATATTGTTTGATTGGTATTACAAAAGGGTCACACGTTACCCAATCTCTACCCAGTGATATATTGAATATCCAATAGACGGAAGATATAGAAGAATTGTTCCTTGTAGAACACTCAAGATGAAGCTGATGTGCTTTCACCTCAAATGGGTGCTCCAACAGGCACACCAGATGTCGATAGATAATGGAAATACTATAGACTATGTCTACTAGCACTGTAGAAAGAGTTCAAAACACATATATTGTACCATGAATCATATCGTGCATTGTACGGTCATAAACCTCTATTGCTTGTATTTATCCACAGCCCAGAACAAAATCTCACTAGCCTAACATGGAATACCTATGGGTGATGGTGTAAAGATATCTCATTGTCCACAACCTATAACTCATACATCTCTACACCCTGAGATACCACCCTATCCACACCATAGAGATCACTGATCTCAGTGCTTCCTTTTTCATGGAGTTCTATCAACTATCTTCATGGGATACTCAGCACGTCTAGACAAGTTGTCTCATTCCATGTGACATTGTCTATCCCATGTAAATCATCACCCCTCACTAAGATTCCTTTTAACTCTATTCTACCTCACAACATGTTCCATAGTTTTTTCATAAAATGGTCTCATATTCCATGATCATAGAGATTGGCGCCTACTAGGTATTGTAGATGAGTAAACAATGTGGATCCCACAACCAACTCTCACTCTTTAGCGTCCCTGTGATTAAATTATCTCTATCCCAAGTTCTGTTATACAACCCTAGTGCAGGTGGTGATTGACATGAGTACCACACTACCTCATATCTCTC
Organism: Viscum album; assembly: GCA_963277665.1. Taxonomy (NCBI): domain Eukaryota; kingdom Viridiplantae; phylum Streptophyta; class Magnoliopsida; order Santalales; family Viscaceae; genus Viscum; species Viscum album. The sequence goes on from OY728148.1 coordinate 914,879,404, forward strand.
TATATTGTTTTTTTCCATCCTATGTGCTCACAAGTGGCTATTATATATCATATACAGAGAGTTATGGGTATTTTCTTTGAAAGTTTTGCATAGTTATAATCCATTAGGCCTCTCTTATAAAGCTATAAGATGCTTTTTTATCTGTACTGACCATAACTAAGAGGGGTAGTACTCCTCAAAGAATAGATGGAAGATTTTTTCCTATGAGAGTATCGACTCCTCAGAAATATTCCTAACAAGTCTGCCACAAGACATATATGATCCAATTAAAATTATGGATACTAGGGCCACCAAAAGATCCATCGGTTTCTGAACAAAATGTAAGAAACACACAACCAAATCTAGCAAATCCTCTACTACTAAAGATCTGGCTCACCATGAAAACTCAGTTGACTTTAATGCCAAAACTAGTGGATCACGCTAACCCTGGACGCGAAATTTTCCATATCTATAGGGATGATACACAAATTGATATAAATATGTAATGATACCTTTCCACTAGGGGTAAGGTAATCATAGGATGCACAATAAATTGAATCCTTGTCACTCCTAGGTTCATCATCATGAACTAGAGCTGGTATCTTAGATTACTCTCATCATAAAAGCATCCTGAATTTTTATCAAGGAGTTCCACAATCCAATGAACATATATATATATATATATCAACAAAAATAGGGAAATTAATTATGATGGATATTTAATGGAGGAATAATGTATGATTCATGTACTAATGATCCATGAAACAAATGTCTCTGCATGTCATATCAACATGATGGTAGTCAGAGTCCTCGTGAATAGATCCTCAGTCACTACACAATCAATAGACTCTATGGCATTAGATCCACACTTGAGACAGTTATAAATTTTTTTCCTAAACCAATCCAAATCTTTTATTAGGATACTTCAGGGAAAAAAATCCTATGGATTGAAATTTCTCTAATATCAATCTATCACATCCCGAACCAAGATGGGGCTCATTCCATAACTACCCAAAGCCCACCATTATCGGCTAGCAGTGTAGAAAATTGATGAAGGCATAACTTACATAGGAAATCCTTTCCCTATGTCTCTATACCTACACATAGCCTAATCAATGATAAATTTTAGAGGGGATAAGTAAAACATGCAACACTACTATAATGAAAATGATTTCTGTATGAACATATAGAGGATTAAAAAGTATGGTAGTGTAAACTGAAATTAATGGGGGGAAATGCCGGGACAACACGAAGTGTATCTAACCTAAAAGAAAACTTTAAAAGTAACTAGTTTAGGAGAGGTTAGATTCGAAATATAAGGCTAATACTACCATACATGTGACAAAAACCTAATGTCCCTAAGCTTCTATGAAGTCAAGGTAATCCTACCCATCATATGTATAAGACACGACATGGGTGAGAAAATCCCATTTAGGGTTGAGTATTAGAATACCAATTTGGACTCCCCAAATGCTGAAGGTGGAGTAGGCAGCGATAGAATAGGGAAAAAAGACATTAGATTCACAACATAGTGAAAGTGTATATCTCAACCCAAACAAGTGCAGAAGAAATCTCATCCAATCATAGTGGGCTAAACATGGTGATTATATGAACTTAGATTTGAATAATCACCACCTATAGTAGGATAGTATACTCATCCAACCATGAGAAGATAGACCTAAATAATAATTGGAATCTACGATAAATTTTCTCTTATACTTAAAAGCGAAAATCCAAATCCAAGAGGAGGATATAGATGAAATGAATATATATATATTTCTATTAAAAAATCCCAATTGGGAGATAAACATGATCGTAATATTAATGATTAGCCCAAGAAGAAGAGTAGAAAATAGATCCAAATGTTCATCCACAATTCACAACATCCCACATGTCTTCTCAAAAGTAACTGTAGACATCAAAAAACACATCATCAATGTTCCACATATAAGATGTATAATAATGTTTACATCAAGGAACCCTGACTTGGTATAATACGAAGGTAACAATCTAATGGAATATAGGACATATTTTCCATCGCAGATGGCAGGTACCAGTCAGGAGACACCATGTTCCCACAAACCTCTTAATTAGAGGGTACCAATTAATGATTTTATGAACCACAACCCATCCCATCAAGGGTTACCACTAAGTTTCAATTGAGGACTCACTACCCATTACAGCAAGATGGACCACTCAAAATATTTCTAGGAGTCATTGTCCAACCCAACTAATGGGTACCACTCGGCATATTTTGAGTACCCATTGTCCATCCCAGATGGATAGACCTCCTCGGTAGATGTCGAGGACCCACTTCTAATCCCATATAGAGAATTCCACATGAAGCCTTCGAGGATCCACTGCATATCCTAGTAGGAGGTAACCACTCGGGTGAATCCCTAGGTGATCACACCCAATCACTACAACCATGGAGAGTGGCATCTGTAAGAGTCATTCCTGAATGATTCCACATCATATCATGAAATAAATAACTAAGGTAAACATTATGTTTTATTTGGAAATAGAATCAAGATAATATTATCATTGGAAAAAATCTGAGTTCAAATGAATGAAATACAGGTGGTTGAATTTCAAAAAAAAGAAAATAGGGGTACACATCTTATTTGGGGGCCCACACAGTGTGTGTTACCACGTCATATCCTATTAGTTTCCCTGGTGGGAATATGAATTCATCCAATTTATTACTACATGCCGTATAGATGGACCACATGGCATGTCCTAGCTTACTGGGACCAGGGCCAAGTGTTTCTTGACATGTCCTTTTACCAATGTACACATATGTGTATTCGACCCCATTTATGTAACACAAGTTCCTATCCAGGTAATTAATCACGAAGTTTTCCCAACCGAGAGGGGGTAAATATTTTGTAGGAGGGACTACACTCCATGTCATCCTTAATTGTTTTCCCAAACCCTAGTCGCTATTACGAGAGGGGATACACTCGATATGTTATTGGTTGAACCTAGATTCTAGTCATGATATTTCTAGAGAACATAGGTCAGAATTGTGAACCTATATTTTCACATTTTTCTTTGATCTCGCCCTCTAATATGTTCAAAAATCAATGATCTAATATAAAATCATGGAACATATCAGTTTCTCACTAGAAAATGACCCCATTCATTGTTGACATATTCACCTCCCATTACACACACCACCATGGTCTCAAGCATTAATGATCTGACATGAAAACATCAAATAGATCATCTTCATCCCAAAACAATCACATATATATGCTTATATCAACAATCCATTCCTATTTTATCGATCCTCCATAAATCCGGGTGTCTGATCGAGCTTGTTACCTACTGAAAAAGTCAACTCGAGAACACAAGGATCATATCAGTGAAGAACACAAGGAATAATTTGTAAAAAGGTAGTAAAACAATGTATATAAGATTGGGGCCAAGAATTCTGGGACAAAGGTTCATGAACCGAGATCCCAGGGTTATAAAACAATTTAAAATTTTAATATTCCAATACAAGGGAACATGAAAAGGCTACAATAGGGAATGGACATCAAAATGATGGTCAATATACTCAAAAAAATTAATAGAGTTTGAATAACCACATAGAAGGATTCCAACCTTGTTCTCAAATTAATCACTAGTGAAGAACACATTCTCCAATGATTTGGGAGGGGTTCTTACGTTTGATGTATCATAATATAATATGATATATAATTCTGAAATCGATCATCATGTTTCACCAATAGAAGGAAGGGGAGAGCTCTTCGAAAATTCATAGGATTATGATGCCATCCCTGAGATTTTTTTAGTGATTATTTTATATACATACCCATTATTGGGATAAAAACTAAATAACTAAATAATTATTTAGTGTATTCCTTAAATACACCTCCATCGAGAAATGGGTATGAACATCCCATGAAAATTCATTTTATTTCACTCCTAGTGTAAAGACAACATTATAGACTTAACCATGGTCTCGTATTTCTGACCCAATAATCTATTTAAGTATAATCCAATTTACGTTAAGAAATTGTTCATAAAATATAAAATATATTTAAAATTTTTATAAAACTTAATTCCTACATACAATGGGTCTCGTAATTACATGTTTTCTTAGTTCCTAGATATGTATATATGTATATAAACATTCCAAGCTCTCAAATGTAAAATAAAATGTCCCTATAGTCCTTCACTTTTTTTGTGATAAAATGTGTTTGAAATGGAGCTCGTTGTTAATTAGTTTATATGTGATAAATGATTAGGCATGATCAAAATTTCATTCACTCCAATGATCATAAAATTTGGCTATTCATCATATAATGGACAATCCCCTTCAATTTTAAACCATTTCTTTATTATTTTCCCCCATGACTAAAAAACTTTTGAGAAACGCTAATCATAATGGGAAACCAAATAATCATGAAACTAAATTATAGGATGTATAACTCATGAAAAAATATTTTTAATAAATGAAACCTTATATTTATCCAACATCATTAACATTTATCCACATTTTAAAATCATTATGACCGATAGTAAATAGTTTTTTAGTATTTAATGCTTATCACCCTAGAGCCTCAATCCATGTGTGTAGAAAGTCTCATTTCCATGAAATACGTAATGATCAAGTCATGATCATTGGAAAATTTTTAAATTATTACCCCTAGCTACATCTATTATTGATCCACATCCACGTGTAGTATCTTTAAAGGTATGAAATTATTTAGAAACCACTTGATATATAGTTTACCAAATTCTAATTGATATTTTCTAAACATTAACACAACCTTAGATATATCCTTATTAAAATTTGTATAAATATCATAATAAATATATTAGTGTTATCAATAATATTTTCTCATAATTGTTTCCAATGGATAATTAAACCACTCCTCCCCTAAAAACTATAGTTACATAGGATTTTCATATATTAATATTTCATAATTTTTTAGGTAATTTTATTACATCACACAAGAACCCAACCCGAGAATGTAATTTACTAGTGTCGTCAGAGATAAGTTAAAAATGTAATAATTTGGCGAAGGATCTTCAACATATCCCTTAAAAATTACTCCATTTAAAACACCTCAAATAAATTCCATAGTAGAATCCTTTTTTTTATTACCTAGGGATAGAAATCATAAATAACTGAGTCCTTAAATTCTCAATTAGGGTAAATTAGGGAGATACATAAGGATACATGAACGTTGGGGTATGATAACATGAGAATAACATTTTATATCCATACACTTCTTATAAAATATCATAATATTGAGTCATGTTATAATTATTTGTTTTTATAATACATTAATAATAAGTAAATAAAATAAATCATGTTTCATCCAATGATTTTTTAATTAAAAAAATATTTTTGATAACAAATAAGATATGTAACTTTGAGCATAATAAAATAAAATAATATTATGAATTAAATTTTGATATTATAAACATTCAAATAAATTTTCGTAAAAGAATATTATTAAAATAATTATAAAATATTTAATGGGTATACTCATGGATAATGTGCCAATTATTTCATTGAATAAATTTCATCAAATCTTTTTAATGAAATTTTTGGAAAAAATACATTTTCTTCCAAAAATGGGTTTTATGTCAATTTTATAAGTGAATGTTATTATTATTTTCTAAACATTGTAGATAAATAATTTTTTATAAATAAAATTAATATTTTAAATTATAATTTCATGTTTTACATTTGGTGAAATTTTGGTATTTTTTTCAAAAAATATTGGGTTTTCAGGGAATAGTTATAAATATTATTTAATATATTGCATTTCATGTCAATATATTAAATAAATTACAATTAAAATTATGTTTTGAATTTTATATTAGGTAAAATATTTATTATTTAGTTATATTTTAGCCACATAAATTCTTATGATCCATCTTTTTATAATATTTTATAATAATTTTATTTTTTGGAATAAAAAAATTATTGTTCAGAAAACATCATAAATGTATCTTATGTTTCCCATTTTCAATTAATTAAAATAAAACGTAATTGGAGATATTTTAAATTAATATTTTTTAATATTATATCATTATATATAAAATTATTTTAAATTAATGATTATTATTTGTAATAAATTAAATAAAACCCCTTCTTTTTCGTGAGAAACACACTTCTTGAAAACCGTCATTTTTTTTATCAGTGGATTTTGTTTTTAATTTAGTTTTTTCTAATTATGTTTATTGAATTTGGGAAAAAATATTTATATATCAAAGCATATATCACAAATTAAGGAGCAGGTTCATTTTCATTTAATAGGTACAAAATGATACTATGGTAAAAAATGATTTACATCTATATAGGTAAAATATTGAAAAAGGGTAATGTTAAAATGTAAAAGATTAATATAAATAAGAAATAAACATAATATGAGTATTTTATGCGTTTCTATATCATAACCATGATATTAAACATTAATTATCAATCAAATAATTTTTAATAAATTCCATTAAAATGTGGTTTCATATAAATTTTAAGTATGAAACATTTATTAAATTAAAAACACCCCTACTCTAGTATAAATACCACTTCTCACCAAAACAATATCCTCATAAGAAATGAATCTAATGAAATATATTTAAAAAATATCTTCATAACTCAAAAAACATAAAAATTATGATGGAACCACCAAAATATCTATGCTATGGTCTTTATGGGATCCCTTAAGGAGGTGATATTCAAGTTGTACATTCTCAAAACATTACTCTTAATATCCTTTATTCTTCAGCATTTCCATAAACTAATTCATCTATAAAATCATAATAACTATTTTATCAACCATATACTACAATATTATATGTATAATTTAATGTTTATAATTTAATATAATATATCAATTACATTTTTTACATCCTTATATTGAATGAAATGAAAAATCATTCCAAATAATAATGATTACCAATTTCTATGGATATTATGTTTTAGTTTCCCATTACCTCCTTAAATGATGTTAATAAAAAATAATTCATGGTAAATTACATTATAAATAGTTATATTATAACTTATTTCATTTTAAATAACTAATATATAGATATAAAAAAAATTAAAACTAGTACGTGATGGTAGGAAAATTCCATAATGAAATTACAAATTTGTCATTAACATTTATATAAAATGAATCATAATATGACATGAAATGAATATAATATATGGGTCCATTTATAAATTTTTATTTTCATTAGTAACATTTCATTCAACATATAGAGTTTTATTCTCATTTTTCCAGAACATCCATATTTTTACTCAAGTGACTCGACCATGAATCAAAGAAACCAATGCTCCTGAAATAAAAAAATTATAAATTATAAATAAAAAAATTTAACAAAAATTAACATAATAAAATTTAAAAAATATATCTTTACAAGGTTCTGAAAAAAATAATTATTGAATTTAATTTGATTATCGTATAAATTAAGAAATATAAAAACCATTTAAACACAAGGTAAGGGAGACCTCTCTCTATCCTCTTCCATTTGAGATCCTCGTTTATTTTATATGTTTTATATCTAATTCCTAAAAATGGTATATTATTTTACCCATCCATATTTCTATCCTATTGATGTTTAAATGAAAATTGAAACCATTATCACACATTAAATGTCCTGACCTCTCTTGAAGGGGATCGTTCTACGACTCCCCAATCCCATCACCAATAGGCTGGGGAGGGTTACTAGAATCGAATTAAAATATCACTGACGTGGGAGGCCGTATCCTATGGTACATTAACACACGCACACATATCTATGTCCAAATAATTCCTACATTTAATAAACTAATAAACCATGTATTCATATATCTAAATCTAATAAATAGAGTATGATAATAATCAATTGATTAACAATTTATGCATGCTTTTTATCGCATTGTGACGTCCCAATACACTCCCAGATGATCTGCAAATTATTGGTGGTGGATTTCAAAAACTCTAAGACAATAACTTCTAATTCTCATGGGTCATTCGAAAAAAGTGGTGAGATGATGGGTAGCCTGTAAAAGACCAAATCTAATTCTATAGATATGGTGGATTTGTAGCTTTTCATGTACGATTACTCTACCAATGGAAAGTGATATTACTATATATGGACATAGACTAACATGACATAATTAAGCATGTCTTGCAGAACATTAATTTTATGCTCAGTTTGGCCATATCCAGTGGTTAAAATATAATCTCGAATGTAATAGAATAAAAAAATCTACCAGAAATACCTCCGATAAATAAGATGTGAAGAGAGCATCCCAAGTAGAGAAACATGCCGATAGAACTTCCTAGATTTAGAAAATATCATTCAAATAAAGGTAACCAAATATATCTACCAAATAATGATCTGAATATTATGGATGTGGCCTAACATGTTTAGTTAATCTATTATCTCCCATATGGAATAATTTTCCCCTAATAGATGTGGTATGACCATCAGTAATTACATGTATATTTTATCCCACTTAATCTATGGTAAATAATGTGGTTGACCTAAACCAGTTAGAACAATGTTCTTAGATATCACATGTTGAAAATTAAGGTGCCTATATGAATACTCTATAACTAAAATCACATAATTTTCCCCCATATTTATTTTGGAGGCCCTGATACATATTTCCCACAACAACATATACCTCCAATATAGACTAATGTAACTATTTATGAAACTCCCCCTATAACTTCACCGGTACCATCATGTGTCCTCTGAAAATAACAAGATGCCTCTAACCATAAAAAATTCATCATGAGCATTTCCAGTGGATTTCCGAGAATGTATGGCCATATGGTCGGCATCCCCAAGTTGTGACTCACTAACGTGTGTAAAAGAGGAGGGGTAACAACTACACAATTTCGTTAACGTGATCTATATACATACAAAAAAGGATAACTGTAATGAGTCCCACTTCTTCGATAACTCATTCAGAAGTAGCATACAAGATCTCCTACTGATATCAAATTATACCGTGTTACCCTAATCAGGAGTATATTAAACCATGAAGTCATAATCCCAGATGAATTATAGTAATAAACTAGGTACCAAGTTGAGATCCTTCTAAGAGAATATGCACTTGAGACTCTTATGGTCATAATAATTGATAATAAAATCACCCATATGGTATTATCTCCATATATTATGTGAAAATATGACAACTATTAACAAAATAGTGTGTGTTTCATAGTTCTAATCCGGTGGTCTCAACTAAGAGACCCATATGAAACCACTAACTACCTCGACCTTATAACACAACCAATCCTGGTCCCGGATGTGTCGCATAAAATTACATCCTCAACACCCTCCAATAAATATATCCATACAGAGGAACTGATCAATATCAATCACAAATACTCTAAATATAGCTATAGTAATTCCATACACATGAATGGCATCCTTTTTTGGTTAGAATATTTCTTGTTGGATGATATCCTAGAAAATTCATGTATAAATATCTGTTATTATCTGAGAAACCTGAGGAGGCAATACACCTCTGTCACCCACAATGGTGGATCACCAAATAACACTTTATTGACATATGCTGAGTCTACAACCTCAAAATATACTAACATAACATGTCCCGGAAAGTGGAACACCTGAATCCAAGAAAAGAACATCGAGATATTCCTTAATATTTGGTTCTCTAAGAGTATTTTTAGAACCATTTTTTACGTGTATCTAGTGATACTCCTTAGATGATGAGTAAAAATGCATGTCATCATTGAAGACTACTATGAGGTGGTGTAAGAAGGGATTAATGATTGGTTTATTGAATACGATGAGAATAAATGAGGCTTTATTTAAGTATAGATGTCTCACAATGTAATCATATTTATCATAGTAATAACTAAATTCTAACATTGCAATATCCATTTATTGTACATGATACTGGTGATATCTAGACATAATGTTAGCCATTGTGAACCATCGATCCCCTCTCAACTGATCAAATAGGTCATTGACCATAGTCAGTTGATACTTATTCATTATGGTCACCTATTTTATGGAACAGTAATCAACACACATCCCCAAAAACCTTTTATCCATTTTGGATAAAAAATTCTAGTGATTTATTGGGTAACAATCTAGGTTAAACAAATACATTCACCTTGATGTCCTCCTCATACACCCTTTACTCACGTATAACTACATTAACTTTTCAATAATATTCCATACATATCATTACGATCTCGAATTGCATGTCAATACATTCTTTTATCTATTAGTGTGGAGGAATGAATAAAATTTTCTAATGAATGACATACTCATTCACTTCCACCAGTGTAGAGAATTGAAAAATAATAAAAACAACCTCACACATGGTCATGCTGTCCAAATGCTATGTAATAATATAATATTTCTTATGCATGACACCATCCCATTTTAATTGGGATTTCTTTTCACCAATAATGATAAAAAAAATTCCCATCATTATGGATAGAACACATCCTCTTCCTAAAAAATCATTCGGTGAATGAATGTTAGATAACTAATCTATACCTAAAATGCCTCCTGAAGGACTCCTCACTGCTACAAAAAAAACCCCTCATAACTGCCTCCTCCAATAGATAGGTTGCACTATTAAGACAATCTTGCAATCACTGAATCATATCCAATACGAGTCGCTATGAGAAAGGGTTCAGCCAAATCCAAAAATAAAATATTTAATTCTTGGACTGGATTTTTTGAAATAATGGATTGATTATCACCTATTTCTATCAGTACTGAAGATATGGTAAAAATTAGAAATATATTACAACATATAATTCATGGAGCCTCTTATTAATAATCATAGACCATCTTTAGTTTCCACTTCTATTTTACTTTGCATCCTTGATCCTGGTGTGGACAACCTCGGGGTGGTGGTGGTGATAATTTGGAGAATATAACACCTCTAGTTTCTTTATAAATTATTTCGACCCATCATCCACCCTGTGGAAAACTCTAATCCTTACACTTTCATTGCCTCATAATATCATCCACTACTTCTATGATAGCCATGGGGTAGGCCAGAAAATCTCCTGAAAGATGTCCACTACCATCAGAAGAAAAAAATTGATTTCTCCATGGGATGACTAGACCAATACCATGAGACATGTACTACAAAAATTATATCATGGGACCTCTTCCTAAAAAATATTGCATTCACAAGTCCATAAGACTGACATTAGATCTCAAATTACATTATCTCTAGTCTAGTATGACCAATTTCAGAAACAAAAATCTATGTATACTCATCTTGGAAACTCAATACCACATATTCTCACTATATATCCGCATTAAAAATTGGAATGAACAACGGGATAATGTTGGCTCATATGTGTCAATAAAATCCTAATGTTAAGGCATGACACCCAAATAACGGATCCCCTACCAAATCAGTAGAGTACCTATAGTTTTTTGTGGACATCGATGAATACTCCTCTTCTGTTGTATATCACTTTTGGAGTTGTAGAATCTATATGATATGAACTAATTTCAATATACCTATAGAAAATACACTCTAAAAGGAACTCAATTTCTTACCAATCTAGAGTCACCTCATCATATAATTGGGTTTCCAAATCACACAATATCCTTTTTGATGCATAGACAAGGATCACTACATGATCAAACATATTATCCTCTGATGTCCTCGCATAACATAAAACCCATATAACCACCGGAATCAATCCTTAGTAGAAAATGCATCAGATGAAACTCATAATTTGAGGGGTAGATGGTGATTTAATTCATATAGATAAATCATCATACACACATCATCAACTAATAATTATGGAACCATCTATTTCACAATATATTGTGGTATAACTAGTTCCCCACCAATTGTTGAAACCTATTTATTTGTTCCCCGTATCGATTCCCCACAACTGAAGGGATCATCACCCTAATCTTGATACTGAATCCAAGAAGGAATAAATCACAATGGTATCATGAATTAAAAAAATATGTGGCTTAGTAAATGATAATATCATGATTAATTAATTAAGAAGGACATGTATACCAAAACCCATTACTATATGACGTATGTACCATTTTTTCCAAAAACCAATTTCTTTGTGTTCTGAGTTAGAATATAGGTGAGCGGATCGTTGTTCATGGGATACATTGTAACACCCCGAGATTTTATAAAAAATATTATTTTAATTTCATTAATGTCTTTTGTTGTATTCTACACCAAGACTACCTTGCGCTATACGCAACACCGTATTAGCTTGCAGTATACGCAACACTATTCTTGGCCCGTGTTACACACAATTTTGACAATAGTTATTCTACGCAACATTGACTATATATATATATATATATATTAAATGTATATATGAAATATGGTTGGATTCTGTTATATGAAACAACGAAGGATTCTTTCACAACACGCAACCCTGACTTGGCTTGCATTACACGCAATCGCGACCTTCCTCGATAGCGTGTGTTGTATGCAATACCGGGTTTTAATAAACAATGTTATATTATTATAATATTGTCATGAACTATCCGTTATGAATAGTATTAACTAAATTTTGAATTTTATAACATTATTATTCATCTTACACATTTCTAGAACATGGTATAAGAACAAAATAAATTTTTCGGGTAAAATAAGTATTTTTAAAAAAATGCAGTTTTACCGCCTTTGGATGGCGCACCCACATTAAATCTGGTTTTTGGCATGTTTATAAGATCAATTTGAAAAAATAAAATTATTCTTTGGAATCAAGAAATAAAAATTTACTTTGGATAAAATTTTCATATTATTCTGGTAACTTTCACATTTTAATGAATAGTAAAAACACGATATATTTTAATTAAAAACAACTTTTTTCATCGTAATATCTTATGTTGTTAAATTATAATATTGAATGGTTTTAAAGTATAAATAGAATATATTTTTACCATTTAATATAATGTATGTCATTAGCATTGATTTTACCTTGAATTCGTAAGTTAAATCAATTCAATCTTTTGCAATGTTTTAAACAAAAACACGTTTTTATTCAACAACGGGATTAATTTTAATTTAATTTCTACAACTTCTGTGTTTTGAATTTTAAAAAATGGATTCCATATTTGGAATAAGTGGGTCCAAATTATTTTAATAGGATACTTTTTATTTTTGGGAATTATGAATAGTAACTACGGTAAATTTTATTTACCATAGTTAAAGGTAAATCGGGTAATTAAGGGTAAATATAGTATTTTAAAATTACCCAAACAAATGCCAAAATTCTATTGGATGACTAAAAAACGACCCATATCACCTAAGGGTCGGATTATATTAATTTAATTAAATTGTTTTCAATGAAAATAATTTAATTATTATTAAAACCAAAGAATGTGACAACATGTCACTTTCTTAAATATTATAAGTATAATAATTTTAATCTAGTGATAAACTTCATGAAACTTCGAACATGAATAGTCTCCAGAAATCTAATACTATTATCTACATCATAGGAATTTATTTTGAATTTTTAGGGATTAAATAATTATCATTTATTATGACAGAAAGATGATGCAGTAATTGTCTTATTAATGAAATATTGACAGAATTGATGTTATAAATGCCCAAATAAATGTAATTTGAGCCTTTTTATGACTTACACTAATTTTATAGGTTACTATGATATATTAGTGTTGATTTAATCAGCTTCGTCCGAACATATAATTCTGTTATGACTTTCACAAAAATCATATATCAAATAGTGTCAAAATTGACACAAAATAGTTTTTAAATCAAATATTATATTATTAATTGTTATTTTATTCTTGAAAATCTATGGTTCGGACAAATTACTTAGATAAAGATATATATATTAATAATAAACAATTTTGGGTTCGTTTGGCATGTTATAGTAAGTGTATTTACCATATAGTGAAAGACAACAAAAAGACACGGTAAAAGTTAAATTATTTAATTTAGAGTTAAATCTAATTGATAAGGTTAAAATAACACCCTAAACATGTCTAAATCCTATTGGTTGATAGTATTTCGACCCATCCACACTTTAGCTTCGAAATAAGACCCTTTGGAACCATTATATACTGATTATGACTTTAATATAAAATAATATTTTGAGATATTCCTAAGGTGCCCCTCTCCTCCCTTATAAAAGGACACCTCCTCCCCCCTTCTCCTCACACCAATTTGAGCACTCATGATCGGCCAAAATCTGACCAAATCCCTTCTCCACATCCCTAGAATAATTGTAGAGGTCCTGGTCTTCTTCAAAGACCAATCTTAGTTCCCTAAGTGGAGGATTCAAAGAGGCGTTTCAAAGAAGAGGTAATATCCATTACCGATCTTTTCAATTTTTCTTCTTCTTCAACTTCTTCTTCTTTAGTTGTTTCATGATAAAGTAATAAAAACAGTATTACTACATACTGATATGTTATTATAAATATGAAACAACTCTAATTAACCTTCTATCCATCCTACGGAAAAAGGAAATCACCGCGCGTGCGTACGTACGGAATATCGTCTCCACGCCGTGGTGTAATCTATTTTCCGCCACCACCTTAATTGGATGGGTATAATGGTTTAATGAGTAACTATATATGATTATTATAAAGTGATATTGATACTGAAATAGTATACATACACTTCAACACAATTCCACGACCATGGAAATGATATCATCGCTTGTGCGTACGTACGGACTACCGTCTCCACGACGCGATGAGATTCATTCTCCATGTTAACCATTTAAGAATGATTAAAAAGTATATATAAGAGATAATAATGAAATATATGACATTATAAAGCTACTGGATTTATGTATATATATATATATATATGTATTTCATCTACTTACTTCCATTCAAGACAATAAGGAAAGGAAAACAGCGTTCATGCATACGTAAGGACTACCGTCTCCATGAACGGTGTTTTTCATTTCATTTATCTATATTATATATATATATATATACTGAATATATATGATATATAAATCATATTTTATATTCTGGAAGTATGTAAATCATGATATAAGTAATAATAATGTCAATAACAACAAGTCAAAACACCTATGATAAATGAAACGATTTTACCCAAAACGCTTCTTTAACAGGGAATTTACAAAAGAACAGGTAATATAAAGTCATTAGTGAACCATATAATATATCATAACAATGAATATGATTCTGTAATAAGTAAATTACATTATTTAAATCATTATACAGGAGGTTCGGACACTTACGAAGCAAATCGGACCTAAGGTAAGGGAAATATCACAATCTCATTTTTATCCGAGATTGTTTATTCATAAGTATTTACTGGGGTGTATTTTATCATCCACATCCATGTTTCATCAAAATGTAATATTATTTACATCCACCTAAAATTGTATAAATCCATTTTTACCCTTCGGTGAGTTTTTAGTAATATGTATGAAAGTAATCTTTTGTCGTTTTTCGTACGAGGTACTTTTTGACTTTTCCGACAAAAGTACGAAGAATGTTTTTTTTAACTTATACGGCATGAATGGATTTCTAAAAAATTATTTCCAAGAATCTTCCTTTACAAGTATTAAAGTCTATTTTTAATCAAATTCTTTTATTTTAAAATTGTATGACATGTTAAGAAAGGAAAAGTGTTTTTGAAGTAGAAAGGATATTTTCCTCAAGAATGAATTTCAAGTATTTTATAAAAATTATTTTCCATCTAAGATAATAAAAGGGTTCTGTTTTTATCCCTATTATTGCATGGATTTTACTATGTTGTGATGGAAACATTTTTATGAATTCCTTTATCTTATATGAATTGTTTTATGATGTCATGTTGTTTAAGAATCCCATATTTATTACATGGGTTATGCGATGATGTATGATTTATGATTATGTGGCACACATAAGAAAGGATTCATTATAAGATGGGTGGGACCTATATCTCCATCCAATGCATTGGGTAAAGAATTTATATCTCATTAGATAGAAATGGCTGAAATGGTAGGTTATACCGGTTCAGTGAAACAGGATTGAAACGAGGGTTACTCGATTCAGAAAGGGACTTTTTCCACTAAGATAGTCTTGGCAATGAGTCTTGACTAAAAGAAATGATTCTCTATGATTATGTGTGTATGCCTCAAAGTTTCATGTTTTAAGTTATGATTATTGGGATTTCATTTCACTACTATGATTTATCCCATCTTATGAAATTATGCTCTCTTTTGCAGGTTAAGATTTCCAAAAGCTATGTGCTTATGTATATGATGTGATTGATATTTCTTTTGTTTACCCTTACTGAGCATTTGAGCTCACCCTTTTATGTTTTCTTTTCCCCAGGATATAAAGAAAGGTTTTAGGTAAAAAAAAAGGAAGATCTTTATGGGAGATTTTGAAGATCTTTCACCACGATTAGAAGATTATATTCCGAGTTTCCAAAGACACTAAACTATTACGATCATTGTATGTGTGTTTTTTTTGTTATGTACTAAGTATTCCGCAAATGTAATGTAATGTCCACGTACGTCAGGCTTTGGGTCTCTACAGTTGGTATCAGAGGAAAGGTTTAGTCAACCTTTGGAAACTATGATGCGAAAGCGTTAGTGAGATCCCTAGAGATATTTCAAAGGTATGTCTAGGGATGTCCCTAAGGATAAGTATACGTATAGGATATAGTACTACAAATATGGTAACGATCTTAGAATTTAACCTAAGATGTTAGATATTGAGGATACTCCACAATTATTATGTTGTTTTCCCTAGGATGATTTTTGCCTCTCACACTATTTTTTTTGGGTTTTAGAAAATTGCTGGAAACAAGATGATTCACGATAATGGAGGATATGATGGACATTGGAATGATATTCTTCATAATGAAATGGGATTTGGAAGTCCAAACATCATTATTATGCCGAATCAGCAATCTCATAATATGATCAATAAAGTAAAATTTGGTAAGTTTCCTGACTCGGCTAATAAGAGAAAGATGGAGTTTCATGATGATCATAGAGGAAAGAAAGTTCAATTTCCCCTATGTAAATCATGTGGGAAGATGCATCAAGGAGAATTTTTCAAAGGAACTGGAAGATGCTTTGGGTGTGGAAAAGAAGGACACAAAGCAAGTAAGTGCAAAGGAAAAGGTTCAGTTAACACCATGGATGAGGATAATGGTATTGCTAAGACATCAACAATGGTTAAATGTTTTAAATGTGGAATGTACGGGCATTATGCAAACCAATTCCCTAAGGGAAAGTCTCATGAAGAGAATCAGTATGGTCGTATGGGTAGTATTTATGTGGATGATGATGAAGAGACTACAAATGATATGTGAGATGAAAGAATTTTTGAAGCTCGGTCAATGGTTTAAGAATGTAGTGGAATGATTACATGTTTATCATTGGTAATGTTGTATAAGTAATCTCATGGTACTATGGAATAAAGAGACATCTAAGGATTGTTACACTGTTATCTTTCATTGGGTTTTGAAAGTGTATGATTAATGTTACCAGTATCCATGAAAGGTTATTCAGATACTTTTGGAATGTAGATGATATGCGCATAATGAAGGGATAAAGAGAATCTAATATGTTTGATAGTATTCATGATCTCATGATTGATATAAGGACTAAGTGATATCATGGTTTGAGGATATAGAATTTTGAGGATTTTGGTATGTGGAAGGTGTTAACATTTAACTGCATTCATGTTTTCACTAAGGTATTCAAGAGAATAGATGATTAAGGACTTTGAATGTTTGGAATGTGACCAACAAAACATATCTTATGATATATGGGGATCGACGATGGTGTTAAATCTCTGGTAATCGTTTTCACTATGTTATGAGAGTGGACTGCAGTATTATGGATAAGCTTAATGATTGGATTGGATTATGTTGGACATAAGTTAGTATTGTTTAAGGATAGAAGTTTTCTCGATATTATTGATGGGATGTTATAGCAATATAGTTTTAGAAAAATGAAAACCTGCAGGACAGGCGACAACCCATCGCGTCGGACAAGGCTGTGGAAATCGAACCCACAACCGAAGTGCGACTGGTCTTTATCACCTACCACTGGCCTACATGAAGTCCCTGTTTAGTAGAAACTAGTTTTATTATATTAAGTTGTATGACATATGATGTATAAGTCTATTTTAGGAACCATATATGATTAATCTCACTATAGATCGACTTATGTATATAATTTTTGCTAACCTTTTGTTTGAGACAGATGGAATGACCCGTCATTCTATCACATGATCTGCTAACACTTCATGAATAACAAATTCAACTTCATTTATTTAAGAGATGAAGTGGAAATTGTTCAAGGCACGAACAATAGTGCGACTGTACCAAAATAAAGTAAGTATTTATTCTAATTCAAATTCTTCAACTTTAGGGAAACTATCTTGAAAACCAAAAAAAAATGTTGTCCTAGTGATCTTATACCTAATGAATCGGATGGTACCTTAGATCGTCACAAATTTATGGATTTGTGATTGTTGGATTTTCCATAGCCATGTTCTCTACCACTCTCCATCAGAACATGATGGTTAGATTTTTCTTCCATATCCATATTTTCATCTATGTGGAAACCCAGTGATTAGTTTATTTGGGTAACCATTACGTTTCATACTTTTGTTTTTAAAGATATGTTTTGGTATTCCTTTTTACGATGTGGGTTTCTATCAAAGAAACTTTCAAATAGTAAACCATTTATATCCCCGGCGAATTTTGAGGGAGAAATTCATTTTAATGGGGTAGAATGTAACACCCCGAAATTTTATAAAAAATATTATTTTAATTTCATTAATTTCTTTTGTTGTATTCTACACCAAGACTACCTTGCGCTATACGCAACACCGTATTAGCTTGCACTATACGCAACACTATTCTTGGCCCGTGTTACACACAATTTTGACAATAGTTATTCTACGCAACATTCAGTATATATATATATATATTAAATGTATAAATGAAATATGGTTGGATTCTGTTATACGAAACAACGATATATTCTTTCACAACACGCAACCCTGACTTGGCTTGCATTACACGCAATCGCGACCTTCCTCGATAGCGTGTGTTGTACGCAATACCGGGTTTTAATAAACAATGTTATATTATTATAATATTGTCATGAACTAGCCGTTATGAATAGTATTATCAATATATTGAATTTTATAACATTATTATTCATCTTACACATTTCTAGAACATGGTATAAGAACAAAATAAATTTTTCAGGTAAAATAAGTATTTTTCAAAAAATGCAGTTTTGCCGCCTTTGGATGGCGCACCCACATTAAATATGGTTTTTGACATGTTTATAAGTTTAATTTGACAAAATAAAATTCTTCTTTGGAATCAAGAAATAAAAATTTACTTTGGATAAAATTTTCATATTATTCTGGAAACTTTCACATTTTAATGAATAGTAAAAACACCATATATTTTAATTAAAAACAACTTTTTTCATCGTAATATCTTATGTGGTTAAATTATAATATTGAATGGTTTTAAAGTATAAATAGAATATATTTTTACCATTTAATAAAATGTATGTCATTAGCATTGATTTTACCTTGAATTCGTATGTTAAATCAATTCAATCTTTTGCAATGTTTTAAACAAAAACCCGTTTTTATTCAACAACGGGATTAATTTTAATTTAATTTCTGCAACTTCGGTGTTTTGAATTTTAAAAAATGGATTCCATATTTGGAATAAGTGGGTCCAACTTATGTTAATAGGATACTTTTTATTTTTGGGAATTATGAATAGTAACTACGGTAAATTTTATTTACCATAGTTAAAGGTAAATCGGGTAATTAAGGGTAAATATAGTATTTTAAAATTACCCAGACAAATGTCAAATTTCTATTGGATGACTAAAAAACGACCCATATCACCTAAGGGTCGGATTAGATTAATTTAATTAAATTTTTTTCAATGAAAATAATTTAATTATTATTAAAACCAAAGAATGTGACAACATGTCACTTTCTTAAATCTTATAAGTATAATAATTTTAATCTAGCGATAAACTTCATGAAACATCAAAAATGAATAGTCTCCAGAAAGCTAATACAATTATCTACATCATAGGAATTTATTTAGAATTTGTAGGGATTAAATAATTATCATTTATTATGATAGAAAGATGATGCAGTAATTGTCTTATTAATGAAATATTGACAGAATTGATGTTATAAATGCCCAAATAAATTTAATTTTATCCTTTTTATGACTTACACTAATTTTATAGGTTACTATGATATATTAGTGTTGATTTAATCAGATACTTCCGAACATATAATTCTGTTATGACTTTCACAAAAATCATATATCAAATAGTGTCAAAATTAACACAAAATAGTTTTTAAATCAAATATTATATTATTAATTGTTATTTTATTTCTAAAAATATATGGTTCGGCCAAATTACTTAGATAAGGATATATATATTAATAATAAACAATTTGGGGTTCGTTTGGCGTGTTATAGTAAGTGTATTAACCATATAGTGAAAGAAAACAAAAAGACACGGTAAAAGTTAAATTATTTAACTTAGAGTTAAATCTAATTGATAAGGTTACAATAACACCCTAAACTTGTCTCAATCCTATTGGTTGATAGTATTTCGACCCATCCCCACTTTATCTTCGAAATAATACCCTTTGGAACCATTATATACCGATTTTGACTTTAATATAAAATAATATTTTGAGATATTCCTAAGGTGCCCCTCTCCTCCCTTATAAAAGGACACCTCCTTCCCCCTCCTCCTCCCACCAATTTGAGCACTCAAGCTCGGACAACATCTGCCCAAATCCCTTCTCCACTTCCCTAGAATAATCCTAGAGTTCCTGGTCTTATTCAAAGGCCAATCTTAGTTCCCTAAGTGGAGGATTCAAAGAGGCGTTTCAAAGAAGAGGTAATATCCATTACCGATCTTTTCAATTTTTTTTCTTCTTCAACTTCTTCTTCTTTATTTGTTTCATGATAAAGTAATAACATCAGTATTAATTACATACTGATATGTTATTATAAATATGAAACAACTCTAATTAACCTTATATCCATCCTACGGAAAAAGGAAATCACCGCGCGTGCGTACGTACGGAATACCGTCTCCACGCCGTGGTGTAATCTATTTTCCGCCACCACCTTAATTGGATGGGTATATTGGTTTAATGAGTAACTATATATGATTATTATAAAGTGATATTGATACTGAAATATTATACATACACTTCAACACAATTCGACGTCCATGGGAATGATATCATCGCTCGTGCGTACGTACGGACTACCGTCTCCACGACGTGATGAGATTCATTCTCCATGTTAACCATTTAAGAATGATTAAAAAGTATATATAAGAAATAATAATGAAATATATGATATTATAAAGCTACTGGATTTATGTATATATATATATATATATGTATGTCATCTACTTACTTCCATTCAAGACAATAAGGAAAGGAAAACAACGTTCATGCGTACGTACGGACTACCGTCTCCATGAACGGTGTTTTTCATTTCATTTATCTATATATTATATATATATATATACTGAATATATATGATATATAAATCATATTTTATATTCTGGAAGTAAATAAATAGTGATATAAGTAATAATAATGTCAATAACAACAAGTCAAAACACCTATGATAAATGAAATGATTTTACCCAAAACGCTTCTTTAACATGGAATTTACAAAAGAACATGTAATATAAAGTCATAAGTGAACCATATATGATATCATAACAATGAATATGATTCTGTAATAAGTAAATTACATTATTTAAATCATTATACAGGAGGTTCGGACACTTACGAAGCAAATCAGACCTAAGGTAAGGGAAATATCACAATCTCATTTTTATCTGAGATTGTTTATTCGTATGTATTTACTGGGGTGTATTTTATCATCCACATCCATGTTTCATCAATATGTAATATTATTTCCATCCACCTACAATTGTTTAAATCCATTTTTACCCTTCGGTGAGTTTTTAGTAATATGTATGAAAGGAATCTTTTTTCGTTTTTCGTACGAGGTACTTTTTGACTTTTCCGACAAAAGTACGAATAATGTTTTTTTTAACTTATACGGCATGAATGGATTTCTAAAAAATTATTTCCAAGAATATTTCTTTACAAGTATTCAAGTCTATTTTTAATCAACTTCTTTTATTTTAAAATTGTATGACATGTTAAGAAAGGAAAAGTGTTTTTGAAGTAGAAAGGATATTTTCCTCAAGAATGAAGTTCAAGTATTTTATAAAAATTATTTTCCATCTAAGATAATAAAAGGGTTCTGTTTTTATCACTATTATAACATGGATTTGATTATGTTGTGATGGAAACATTTTTATGAATTCCTTTATCTTATATGAAATGTTTTATGATGTCATGTTGTTTAAGAATCCCATATTTATTACATGGGTTATGCGATGATGTATGATTTATGATTATGTGGCACACATAAGAAAGGATTCATTATAAGATGGGTGAGACCTATATCTCCCTCCAATTCATTGGGTAAAGATTTTATATCTCATGAGATATACATGGCTGAAATGGTAGGTTATACCGGTTCAGTGAAACAGGACTGAAACGAGGGTTACTCGATTCAGAAAGGGACTTTGTCCACTAAGATAGTCTTGGCAATGAGTCTTGACTAACAAGAAATGATTCTCTATGATTATTTGTGTATGACACAAAGATTCATGTTTTATGTTGTGATTATTGGGATTTCATTTCACTACTATGATTTATCCCATGTTATGAAATTATGCTCTCTTTTGCAGGTTAAGATTTTCAAAAGTTATGTGCTTATGTATATGATGTGATTGATATTTCTTTTGTTTACCCTTACTGAGCATTTGAGCTCACCCTTTTATGTTTTCTTTTCCCCAGGATATAAAGAATGGTTTTAGGTAAAAAAAAGGAATATCTTTATGGGATATTTTGAAGATCTTTCACCACGATTAGAAGATTATATTCCGAGTTTCCAAAGACACTAAACTATTACGATCCTTGTGTATGTGTTTTTTTGTTATGTACTAAGTATTCCGCAAATGTAATGTAATGTCCATGTACGTCAGGCTTTGGGTGTCTACATACATCATCCACCAAGACAACATTATCATCAATTTTCCTAAAAGATGAACTCAAAAAATAACAATGTTTCCATAAAAATTTATCAAAATCTGGTCCTATGGTAGAAATAACATCTCTGATACCACAATTTCATGACCCTTCCTAATGGGGCCTATTCAAAAACTCCACAAACTCTCCTTTAATAGGCCAGGGTTTGGTGAATAACACTATGTAGAAATATCAATATAATGGGAGGACTTAGAATATCTAACGTGTAAACATGCACACATATCAATGCATAGAGAATTATTAAATGTAAAACCCCAAATAATCCATGGATTCATACAAGTAAATCACACAAATAGAGTATGACAACAAGAAATTGATAGTTAATATGAAAAATTATAATCCCACCACAAAGTCTTTGAGATTATATCCAACCTAAAATTAACTATTGGGAAATAGTTAAGATAACTGTTGGAACACAACTCAGTTTTTCCATCACTGTAAGAATATATTATTCTTGGTTTGTATTTTAGGTTATGGTTGTAGTGGAAGAATGTGATTTGTAGTTCCAATAGAGACCCAAATCTTGACGTACATAGACATTATATTACTTTTGAAGAATACTTAATACATAATAAAAACAGACACTAAAGGATCGTAATAGTTCAGTGTCCTTGGAAACTCGGAACATAATCTTCTAATCATGGTAAACGATCTTCAACATCTCCCATAAAGATCTTCCCCTTTTTTTTCTTACCGAAAACCTTTCATTATATCCTGGGGAAAAGAAAGCATATAAAGGGTGAGCCCAAATTCCTAGTAAGGGTAAGCATGTGGAGAATAAAACAAACCATATACATTTGAACATAAAAACATGAACATAATGTTTAAACATCGAAATCTTGAGCAATAACATAGAACATGGAAGAACGTAAGGCATAGATCATAATGGAACATAAAATATGATAAAGTAGCTTGGAAATAAAACTTTTAATTGTGGAAAACATTAAGCACATGATTTGATTTCAATAGTATCCAAGGCATTGCTGCCAAGACCATCTTAGAGGACAAAGTGCCTTTCTGAATCGAGTTCACTCCTTGTTCAAGTCCTGTAACACTGAACTGGATTAACTTACCATTCCAGCCATGTCAATCTCATGAAATATAAATCTTTACCCAATGCATTTTAGAGAGATATAGGTCCCACCCATCTCATAATGAAATCATTCTTACATGTGCCACAACATAAACATAAATCATTCATCATAACCCAAAGCATAAAATGGGTTTCATAGACATCATCCCATCATAACATAATACATATAAAACAAATGGATATAATTTCATCATAAGAAAATTTAAACCATGTAAATCATAGAGACCTTATACTTGAAACATACACATATGAAATAATTTCATCTTAGATGGAAAATGGTTTTGACAAAAGACTTGAAATAAATTCTTCAGGAAAATATCCTTTCTTCGTCAAAATCATTTTCATTTCACAAAATGCCATGAAATTTTAAAAGAAAAGGATATTATTGAAAATAGTCATGAAATATTGTAGATTAAGCTTCATGAAAATATGGCGTTATAAAACTGTAAAAATCTATTCATGCCGTATAAGTTAAAGAAAACATTCTCCTCGTACTTTTAATGGAAAAGACAAAAAGTTCAATGTATGGTAAACAAAAGAAAGATTAGTTCCATAACAGAATGTAAAAGTCAATATGGGAAAAAATATCTTTAAAAATAAAGGTTATAATATTAAATACTTTATGAAAACATTTTTATGGACATGGATGAAAAATATTACCCCAGTAAATACTTACGAATAATCAATCTCAGATAAAAATGTGATTTCAAAATTATCCCTTACCTTAAGTCTGATATGATTCATACATATCTGAACCTCCTTTATAATGTTTTAAATAATGTAAATGACTTATTACAGAATCAAATTCATTGTTATGTTATCATATATGGTTCACTTAGGACTTTATATTACCTCTTCTTTTGTAAATTCAATGTTAAAGCAGCATTTTGTGTAAAATCATCTCATTAATCTTCCGTGTTTTGATTTGTAATTATTAATATAATTACATAGATCGGGATTAATTAATTTTATAATATAAAATAAGATTTATATATAATATATATTCAGAATATACATATATATAATAGATCGATAAATGAAATAAATACACCGTTCATGGAGACGGTAGGTCGTACATACGCATGAACGTTGTATTCGTATTCTTATTGAATTGAATGGAAATAAGTAGATGACATACATATATATATATATACATAAATACAGTAGCATTATTATTTCATATATTTTATGATTACTTATTATATATACTTTATAAGGATTCTTGAATTGTTAACATTCAAAATGAATCTCATCGCATCATAGAGATGGTAATCCGTACATACGCACGAGCGATGATATCGTTCCATATTTATTGATTGGAATTGGAGTGGATGATATAATATAATGGAATAATTATGATGTTATAATAACCATATATAGTTATTCTTTACACCATTATACCAATCCATGCATGGTGGTGGTGGAAAAATAGATTACACCATAGTGTGAAGACGGTATTTTGTACGTACACACGCGCGGTGATTTCGTTTTCTATAGGATAGATAGAAGGTGAAATAGGGTTGTTTCATATTTATAATAACATATCAGTATATATGTAACACTTTTGTAATTACTTTATAATGAAACCAATAATGAAAATTTTGTTTTAGAAGAATTAAACTTGAAAGAATTGGTAGAAAAGACTTCCTCTTCTTCGACACACCTCCTTTAAACTCCTTCTTAGGGCACTAGAGTTGGCCTTTTGAGAATACCATAACCTCTATGATATAAATAGAAAGGTTTAAAAAAGTAATTGGTAGGGTTTTTCCATTCTTCAATGCTAAAAAGGGTGTGAAGATAAGATGGAATGGGTTCCCTTTTTATAAGGGAGGAGAGGGGCACCTTTGGAAAAACATTAAATATTATTTTATAATAAAGTCATATTTGGTTAATAATAGATCCAAATTGATTTATATTGAAGATAAAGTGGGGATGGGTCAAAATAATCTCAACCAATAGGTTTTATGAATTTTGAGGTTACTATTTTAACATTATCATTTAGATTTAACTCTAAGTTAAATAAATTAACTTTTACTATGTCTTCTTGTTTTCATACACTATATGGTTAATAAACGTACAATAATAAGACAAATGAAACCCATGTGGTTCATTATTAATATATATATCCTTATCTATGTCATTTTTCCTAAAATTATATTTTTAGGAATAAAATAACAATTAATAATATAATATTTGTTTTTAAAACTATTTTATGTCAATTTTGACACTATGTGGTGGTGGTGATAATTTGAAGCATATAACACCTCTAGTTTCTTTCTAAATTTTTTGCGCATCTTCCACCCTGTGGAAAACACTAATCCTTTCACTTTCTTTGTCTCATAATCTCATCCACTACTTCTATGATAGCCATGGGGCAGGCCAGAAAATATCCTGAAAGATGTCCACTACCATCAGGAGAAAAAATGACTTCTCCATGGGTTGACTAGACCAATACCATGAGACATGTAATACATAAACTCTATCATGGGACCTCATCCTAAAACATATTGCATTCACAAGTCCCAAAAACTGAAATCAGATCCCAAATTCCATTTTCTCTAGTCTAGTATGACCAATTTCAGAAACAACAATCTATGTCTACTCATCTAGGAAACTCAATACCACATATTCTCACTATATATCCCCAGAAAAAATAGGAATGAACAATGGGATAATTTTGGATCATATGTGTCAATAAAATACTCATGTTAAGGCATGAGACCCAAATAATGGATCCCCTACCAAATTAGTAGAGTACTTGTAGTGGATTGTGGACATCGATGAATACTCATCTTCTATTGTATATCACTTTTGGAGTGTCAGAATCTCTATGATATGAACTACTGTCAATATATCTATAGAAAATACACTATATAAGGAACTCAAACTCTTACCATTATAGAGTCACATTATCATATAATTCAGTTACCAAACACCACAATTTCCTTATTGATCCATATAAAAGGATCACTACATGATCAAACATATTATCATCTGATGTCCTCACATAACATAAAACTCAAATACCCACTAGAATCAATCCTTAGTAGACATTCTTCAGATGCACCTTAGAATTTGAGGGGTGGATGCTAATGTAATTCATATAGAGAAATCATCCTACACACATCATATAATAGTAATGATAGAACCATCTACTTCCCAATATATTATGGTATAACTAGTTCCCCACAAATTGTTGAAACCAATTTATTTGTTCCCTGTATCGATTCCCCACAACTGAGGGGATCATCACCCTAATCTTGATACTAAATACAAGAAGGAATACATCACAATGGTATCAGGAATTAAAAAATATGTGTCATAGTAAATGATAATATCATGATTGATGAATTAAAAAGGACATGTAAACCAAACCCCATTACTATATGATGCATGTACCATTTTTTCCAAAAAACAATTTCTTTGTGTACTGAGGTAGAATATTGGTGAGCAGTTCGTTGGTCAAGGGATACATAATCCACCAAGACAACATTATAATCACTTTTCCTAAATGTTTAACTCAAAAAATAACATTTTTTCCTTAAAAATTTCTCAAAATATAGTCCTATGGTAGAAATAACATCTCTGATACCACTATGTCATGACCCTTCCTAAAGGGGCCAATGCAAAAACTCCACAAAATCTCCTTTAATAGGTCAGGGGTTGGAGACTAACACTATGTAGAAATATCAATATAATGGGAGGACTTAGACTATCTAACATGTATACATACACACATATCAATGAATAAAGAATTATTAAATGTAAAACTCCTAATACTCCATCGATTCATACAAGTAAATCAAAAAAATATAGTATGACAATAAGAAATGGACAATTAATATGAAAAATTATAATCCCACCATAACGTCTCTGAGATTATATCCAACCTGAAATTAACTATTGGGAAATAGTTAAGATAACTGTTGGAGCACACCTCAATTTTTCCATCTCTAAAATAATCTATTGTTCTTGGATTGTATTTTATGTTCTGGTTTTGTGGAAGAATGTGATGGGTAGTTCCTGTAGAGGTAGAAATCATGACGTACATATACATTACATTACTTTTGTGTAATGCTTAATAAATAACAAAAATAGACACAAAAGGATCTTAATAGTTTAGTATCCTTGAAAACTCGGAACACAATCGTCTAATCATGGTGAACGATCTTCGACATATCCCATAAAGATCTTCCCCTTTAGTTTTCTTACCTAAAACCATTATTTATATCCTGGGGAAAAGAAAAAATATTGAGGGTGAGCTCAAATACTTAGTAAGGGTAAGCATGGAGAAAATAAAACAAACCATATACATTGGAACATAAAAACATGAACATAATGTTTAAACATCGAATTCTTTATCAATCACATAAAACATGGAAATACGTAAGTCATAGATCATAATGGAACATCATTCATGATAAAATAACTTGTAAATAAAACTTTTAATTATGGAAGAAATTAAGCACAAGATATGATTTCCATAGTATCCAAGTCATTTCTTCCAAGACCATCTTAGTGGAAAAAGTGCCTTTTTGAATCGAGTTCACTCCTCGTTCAAGTCCTGTAACACTGAACCGGATTGACTTACAATTCCAGCCATGTCTATCTCATGAGATATAAATCATTACCCAATGAATTGGAGGGAGATATAGGTCCCACCCATCTCATAATGAAATCATTGTTACATGTGTCACAACATAAACATAAATCATTCATCATAACCCAAAGAATAAAATGGGTTTCATAGACATCATCCCATCTAACATAATCCATGTAAAAAAATGGATATCATTTCATCATAAGAAAATTGAAACCATATAAATCATAGAGACATTATACTTAAAACATACATATATGAAATAATCTCATCTTATATGGAAATTGGCTTTGATAAAACACTTGAAATAAATTCTTGAGGAAAATATCCTTTCTTCTTCAAAATCATTTTCTTTTCACAAAATGCCATGAAATTTTAAAAGAAATTGGATTTTATTGAAATTTTCCCGGAAATAGTGTAGATTATGCTTCATGAAAATAAGGCATTATAAAACCGTAAAAATCTGTTCATGCCGTATTAGTTAAAGAAAACATTCTCCTCGTACTTTTAATGGAAAAGTCAAAAAGTACCACGTATGGTAAACAAAAGAAAATTTCCATCCATAACACAATGTAAAAGTAAAGATGGGTAAAAATGAATTTAAACATAAATGTAATAATTTTAAACACTTTATTATAACATTTTTATGGACATGGATGAAAAATATTACCCTAGTAAATACTTACGAATAAGCAATCTTAGATAAAAATGATATTGCAAAATTATCCCTTACATTAGGTCTGATATGATTTGTACATATCTAAACCTATTGTATAATGATTTAAATAATGTAATTGACTTATTAAAGAATCATATTAATTGTTATGTTATCATATATGGTTTAGTTATGACGTTATATTACCTGTTCTTTTGTAAATTCAATGTTAAAGCAGTGTTTTGTGTAAAAGCTTTTCATTTATCTTGTGTTTTTGGACTTGTAATTATTAATATAATTACATAGATCATGATTAATTAATTTCAGAATATAAAATATGATTTATATATAATATATAATTAGAATATACATATATATAATATATCAATAAATGGAAATAAATACACTGTTTATGAAGACGGTAGGTCGTACGTACGCATGAATGTTGTTTTCGTTTCCTTATTGAATTGAATGGAATTAAGTAGATGAAATACATATATATATATATACATAAATAAATTAGTATTATTATTTTATATATTTCATTATTATTTATAATATATAATTTATAAGAATTCTTGAATTGTTAACATGTAAAATGAATCTTATCGCGTCGTGGAGACGGTAATCCGTACGTACGCACGAGTGATGATATTGTTCCCATATTTATTGAATTGAATTGGAGTGGATGATATAATATCATAGAATCAGTATGATGTTATACTAACCATATATAGTTATTCTTTACACAATTTTACCAATCCATGTATGGTGGTGGTAGAAAAATAGATTACACCACGGCGTGAAGACGGTATTCTGTACGTACGCACGCGCGGTGATTTCATTTTCTGTAGGATGGATAGAAGGTGAAATATCATTGTTTCATATTTATAATAACATATCAGTATATATTTAACACTTATGTAATTAATTTATAATGAATCAAATAATGAAAAATATGTTAAAGAGGAATTAAAAATGAAAGAATCGGTAGAAAAGTTTACCTCTTCTTCGACACACCTCCTTTAAACTCTTTATTAGGGCACTAGAGTTGGTCTTTTGAGAAGACCATAACCTCTATTATAGAAATAGAGAGGTTTAGAAGTGTAATTGGTAGGGTTTTTCCAATATTCAAGGATGAAAAGGGTGTGATGAGAAGAGTGAATGGGTGCCCTTTTTATAATGGAAGAGAGGGGAACCTTTGGAAAAAACATTAAATATTATTTTATAATAAAGTAAAATTCGGTTTATAATAGCTCCAAATTGATTTATTTTGATGATAAAGTGGGGATAGGTTAAAATCCTCTCAACCAATAGGTTTTATGAAAGTTTAGGTTACTATTTTAACCTTATCATTTAGATTTAACACTAAGTTAAATAATTTAACTTTTACTATGTCTTCTTGTTTTCTTACACTATATGGATTATAAACATACTATAACAAGACAAAGGAACCCCAAGTGGTTCATTATTAACATATATATCCTTATCTATTTCATTTTGCCTAAAATTATATTTTTCGGAATAAAATAACAATTAATAATATAATATTTGTTTTAAAAAATATTTTATGTCACTTTTGGCACTATGTGGTGGTGGTGATAATTTGAAGAATATAACATGTCTAGTTTGTTCCTAAATATATTTTACACATCTCCCACCCTATGGAAAACTCTAATCCTTTCGATTTCTTTTCCTCATAATCTCATCCACTACTTCTATGATAGCCATGGGGCAGGCCCAAAAATCTCCTGAAAGATGTCCACTACCATCAGAAGTAAAAAATGACTTCTCCATTGGCTGACTAGACCAATACCATGAGACATGTAATACATAAACTCCATCATGGGACCTCCTCTTAAAACATATTGCATTCACAAGTCGCTAATACTTACATCGGATCCCAAATTCCATTTTCTCTAGTCTAGTATGACCAATTTCAGAAACAACAATCTATGTCTACTCATCTAGGAAACTCCATACCACATTTTCTCACTATATATCGCTAGTAAAAATAGAAATTAAAAATGGGATAATGTTGGCTCATATGTGTCAATAAAATCCTCAAGTCAATTCATGAGGCCCAAATAACGGATCCCCTACCAAATCAGTAGAGTACATGTAGTGGTTTGTGGACATCGATGAATACTCATCTTCTGTTGTATATCACTTTTGGAGATGCAAAATCATTAAGATATGAACTACTGTCAATATAGCTATAGAAAATACACTCTATAAGGAACTAAAACGCTTACAATTATAGAGTCACCTCATCATATAATTGGGTTACCAAACCCCACAATATCCTTATTGATCCACAGACAAGGATCACTACATGATAAAACTTATTATCATCTAATGTCCTCACATAATATAAAACTCAAATAACCACCAAAATCAATCTTTAGTACACAATGCTTCAGATGCACCTCAGAATTTGAGGGGTTGATGCTGATGTAATTCATATAGAGAAATCCTCATACACACATCATCTACTAGTAATGATGGAACCATCTACTTCACAATATATTGTGGTATAACTAGTTCCCCACCAATTATTGAAACCTATTTATTTGTTCCCTGTATCGATTCCCCACAACTGAGGGGATCATCACCCTAATCTTGAAAATGAATCCAATAAGGAATACATCACAATGGTATCACAAATTAAAGAATATGTGGCATAGTAAATGATAATATCATGATTGATGAATTAAGAAGGACATGTAAACCAAAACCCATTACTATATGACACATGTACCATTTTTTCCAAAAACCAATTTCATTGTGCTCTGTGTTAGAATATAGGTGAGTGGATCGTTGGTCAAGGGATACATCGTCCACCAAGACAACATTAGAATCACATTTTTTAAAATATGAACTCAAAAAATAACATTGTTTCCTTAAAAATTTCTCAAAATCTGGTCCTATGGTCGAAATAACATCTCTGATACCACAATGTCATGACCCGTCCTAAAGGGGCCTATGCCACAACTCCACAAACTCCCCTTTAATAGGTCAGGGGTTAGAGACTAAAACTCTGTAGACATATCAATATAATGGGAGGACATAGACTATCTAACATGTATACATGCACACATATCAATGCATAGAGAATTATTAAATGTAAAACCATTAATAATCCATGGATTCATACAAGTAAATCACACAAATAGAGTATGAAAGAAAGAAATGGATAGTTAATATAAAACATTATAATCCCACGACAACGTCTCTGAGATTATATCCAACCTGAAATTAACTATTGGGAAATAGTTAAGCTAACTGATGGAAGACACCTCAGTTTTTCCATCTCTATAAGAATATTTTATTCTTGGTTTGTATTTTAGGTTCTGGTTGTAGTGGAAGAATTTGATGGGTAGTTCCTGTAGAGACCCAAATCATGACGTACATAGACATTACATTACTTTTGCGGAATACTTAATACATAACAAAAACAGACACTAAAGGATCTTAATAGTTTAGTGTCCTTGGATCCTCAGAACATAATCTTCTAATCATGGTGAAAGATCTTCAACATATCCCATATAGATCTTCCCCTTTTTTTTCATACCTAAAACCTTTATTTATATACTGTGGAAAAGAAAACATATAATGTGTGAGCTCAAATGCCCAGTAAGGGTAAGCATGGAGAAAATAAAACAAACCATATACATTTGATCATAAAAACATGATCATAATGTTTAAACATGGAATTAATGAGAAATCACATAAAACATGGCAGTAAGTATGGAATAAGTCATAATGGAACATCAATCAGGATAAAATATCTTGGAAATGAAATTTTTAATTGTGGAAAAAACAAGCACATGATATGATTTCCATAGTATCCAAGGCATTGTTTCCAACACCATCTTAGTAGACAAAGTGCCTTTCTAAATCGAGTTCACTCCTCGTTCAAGTCCTGTAACACTAAACCAGATTAAATTACCATTCCATCCATGTCTATCTCATGAGATATAAATCATTACCTAATGCATTGGAGGGAGAAATAGGTCCCACCCGTCTCATAATGAAATTATTCTTACATGTTCCACAACATAAACATAAATCATTCATCATAACCGAAAGAATAAAATGGGTTTCATAGACATCATCCCATCATAACATAATCCATATAAAAAAATGGATATCATTTCATCATAAAAAAATTGAAACCATGTAAATCATAGAGATATTATACTTGAAACATAAAAATATGAAATAATTTAATCTTAGATGGAAAATGTTTTTGATAAAACACATAAAATAAATTCTGGAGGAAAATATCATTTCTTATTCAGAATCATTTTCTTTTTTAAAAATGCCATGAAATTTTAAAAGAAAAGGATTTTATTGAAAATATCCCAGAAATCGTGTAGATTAAGCTTCCTGAAAATAAGGTGTTATAAAACCATAAAAATCCGATCATGCTGTATAAGTTAAAGAAAACAGTCTCCTCAAACTTTTAATGGAAACAAAAGAAATATTCCTTCCATAACACAAAGTAAAATTAAATATGGTTAAAGTTAATTTAAAAAAAATTTAATAATATTAAACACTTTATGAAAACATTTTTTTGGACATGGATGAAAAATATTACCCCAGTAAATACTTACAAATAAGCAATCTCTGATAAAAATGAGATTGCAAAATTATCCCTTACCTTAGGTCTGATATGCTTCGTACGTATCTGAACCTCATGTATAATGATTCAAATAATTTCATTGACTTATTACAGAATCATATTCATTGTTATGTTATCATATATGGTTCACTTATGACTTTATATTTCCCATTCCTTTTTAATTTCAATGTTAAAGAAACGTTTTGTGTAAAATCTTTTCATTTATCATCCTTGTTTTGACTTTTAATTATTAATTAATTTTAGAATATAAAATAATATTTATATATAATATATATTCATAATATACATATATATATTGGATCGATCAATGGAAATAAATGCACCGTTCATGGATATGGTAGGTCGTACGTACACATGAACATTGTTTTCGTTTCCTTATTCAATTGAATGGAATTAAGTAGATGAAATACATATATATATACATAAATACATTATTATTATTATTTATATATTTCATGATTACTTGTTATATATACTTTATAAGCATTCTTGAATTGTTAACATGCAAAATGAATCTCATCGCGTCGTGGAGACGTTAATCCGTACGAACGCACGAGAGATGATATTGTTCCCATATTTATTGAATGGAATTGGAGTGGATGATATAATATCATAGAATCATTATGATGTTATAATAAACATATATATTTATTTTTTACAACATTTACCAATCCAATTAAGGTGGTTGTGGAAAAAGAGATTACACCATGGCGTGAAGACGGTATTCTGTACTTACGCACGCGTGATGATTTCGTTATCCGTAAGATGGATAGAAGGTGAAATAGGGTTGTTTCATATTTATAATAACATATCAGTATATATGTAACACTTATGAAATTACTTTATAATGAAACCACTAAAGAAAAAGATTTTTAAAAATAATTAAACTTGAAAGAATTGGTAGAAAAGATTTCCTCTTCTTCGACGCACCTCCTTTAAACTCCTTCTTAGGGCACTAGAGTTGGCCTTTAGAGAATACCATAACCTCTATGATATAAATAGAGAGGTTTAAAAAATTAATTGGCAGGGTTTGTCCGTCCTTCAATGCTGAAAAGGGTGTGAAGATAAGATGGAATGGGTGCCCTTTCTATAAGGGAGGAGAGGGGCACCTTTGGAAAAACATTAAATATTATTTTATAATAAAGTCATATTCGGTTTATAATAGCTCCAAATTGATTTATATTGAATCTAAAGTGGGGATTGGTCAAAATACTCTCAACCAATAGGTTTTATGAATGTTTAGGTTACTATTTTAATGTTATCATTTAGATTTAACTCTAAGTTAAATAAATTAACTTTTACTGTGTCTTCTTGTTTTCATACACTATATGGTTAATAAACGTACTATAACAAGACAAATAAACCCCAAGTGGTTCATTATTCAAATATATATCCTTATCTATGTCATTTTTCCTAAAATTATATTTTTATGAATAAAATAACAATTAATAATATAATATTTGTTTTAAAAACTATTTTATGTCAATTTTGACACTATGTGGTGGTGGTGATAATTTGAAGCATATAACACCTCTAGTTTGTTTATAAATTTTTTGGACATCTTCCACCCTGTGGAAATATATAATCCTTTCACTTTATTTGTCTCATAATCTCATCCACTACTTCTATGATAGCTGTGGGGCAGGCCAGAAAATCTCCTGAAAGATGTCCACTACCATCAGGAGAAAAAAGGACATCTCTATGGGTTGACTAGACCAATACCATGAGACATGTAATACATAAACTCTATCATGGGACCTCCTCCTAAAACATATTGCATTCACAAGTCCCAAAGACTTAAATCAGATCCCAAATTCCATTTTCTCTAGTCTAGTATGACCTATTTCAGAAACAACAATCTATGTCTACTCATCTAGGAAACTCAATACCACATATGCTCACTATATATCCCAAGTAAAAATAGGAATGAACAATGGGATAATTCTGGCCCATATGTGTCAATAAAATCCTCAAGTTAAGGCATGAGACCCAAATAATGGATCCCCGACCAAATTAGTAGAGTACTTGTAGTGGTTTGTGGACATCGATGAATACTCATCTTCTATTGTATATCACTTTTGGAGTGGCAGAATCTATATGATATGAACTACTTTCAATATATCTATAAAAAACACACTATATAAGGAACTCAAATTCTTACCATTCTAGAGTCACCTCATCATATAATTCGGTTACCAAACCCCACAATGTCATTATTGATCCATAGACAAGGATCACTACATGATCAAACATATTATCATCTTATGTCCTCACATAACATAAAACTCAAATAGCCACCAAAATCAATCCTTAGTAGACAATTCTTCAGATGCACCTCAGAATTTGAGGGGTTGATGCTGATGTAATTCATATAGAGAAATCATCCTACACACATCATCTACTAGTAATGAAATAACCATCTACTTCACAATATATTGTGGTATAACTAGTTCCCCACCAATTATTGAAACCTATTTATTTGTTCCCTGTATCGATTCCCCACAACTGAGGGGATCGTAACCTAAATCTTGATACTGAATCCAAGAAGGAATACATCACAATGGTATCACGAATTAATGAATATGTGGCATAGTAAATGATAATATCACAATTGATGAATTAAGAAGGACATGTAAACCAAAACCCATTACTATATGACGCATGTACCATTTTTTCCAAAAACCAATTTCGTTGTGTTCTGAGTTAGAATATAGGTGAGCGGATCGTTGGTCAAGGTATACTTCATCCACCAAGTCACCACTAGAATCCCTTTTCCTAAAATATGAACTCAAAAAATAACATTGTTTCCTTAAAAATTTCTCAAAATCTGGTCCTATGGTATAAATAACATATCTGATAGCACTATGTCATGACCCATCCTAAAGGGGCCTATGCCACAACTACACAACCTCTCCTTTAATAGGTCAGGGGCTGGAGACTAACACTATGTATAAATATCAATATAATGGGAGGAAATAGACTATCTAACATGTATACATGCACACATATCAATGCATAGAGAATTATTAAATGTAAAACCCCTAATAATCCATGTATTCATACAAGTAAATCACACAAACAGAGTATGACAATAAGAAATGGACAATTAATATGAAAAATTATAATCCCACCAAAAATTCTCTGAGATTATATCCAACATGAAATTATCTATTGGGATATAGTTAAGCTAACTGTTGGAACACACCTCAGTTTTTCCATCTCTATAAGAATCGAATGTTCTTGTTTGTATTTTAGGTTCTTGTTGTAGTGGAAGAATGTGATGGGATGTTCCTGTAGATACCCAATGATTGACATACATAGACATTACTTTACTTTTGTGAAATACTTAATACATAACAAAAACATACACTAAAGGATCGTAATAGTTTAGTGTCCTTGGAAACTCAGAATATAATCTTCTAATCATGGTGAAATATCTTCAACATCTCCCATAAAGATCTTACACTTTTGTTTTCTTACCTAAAACATTTCTTTATATCCTGAGGAAAAGAAAACATATAAAGGGTGAGATCAAATGCTCAATAAGGGTAAGCATGGGGAAAATAAAACAAAACATATATATTTGAAGATAAAAACATGAACAAAAAGTTTAAACATTGAATTCTTGAGTAGTAACATAAAACATGGCAGTACGTAAGGCATAGATCATAATGGAACATCAATCATGATAAAATAATTTGGAAATAAAACATTTAATTATGGAAAACAATAATAACATGATATGATTTCCATAGTATCCAAGTCATTTCTGCCGAGACCATCTTAGTAGAAAAATTGCCTTTCTGAATCGAGTTCAGTCCTCGTTCAAGTCCTATAACACTGGACCAGATTAACTTACCATTCCATCCATGTCTATCTCATGAGATATAAATCATTACCCAATGAATTGGAGGGAGAAATAGGTCCCACCCATCTTATAATGAAATCATTCTTACATGTACCATAATGTAAACATAAATCATTCATCATAACCCAAAGAATAAAATGGGTTTCATAGACAACATCCAATCATAACATAATCCATATAAAAAAATGGATATCATTTCATCATAAGAAAATTGAAACAATATAAATCATAGAGACATTATACTTGAAACATACAAATATGAAATAATTTCATCTCAGATGGAAAATGGTTTTGATAAAACACTTGAAATAAATTTTTGAGGAAAATATCCTTTCTTCTTCAAAATCATTTTCTTTTCACAAAATGCCATGAAATTTAAAAAAAAGGATTTTATTGAAAATATCCCAGAAATTGTGTTGACTATGATTCCTGAAAATAAGGTTTTATAAAACCAAGAAATATGTTCATACAGTATAAGTTAAAGAAAACATTCTCCTCATACTTTTAATGGAAAAGTCAAAAATTACCACGTATGGTAAACAAAATCAAGATTCCTTCCATAACACAAAGTAAAAGTAAATGTGGGTAAAAATGACTTTATTCATAAATGTATTAATATTGAACACTTTATGAAAACATTTTTATGGACATGGATGAAAAATATTACCCTTGAAAATACTTACGAATAAGCAATCTTGGATAAAAATGAGATTGCAAATTTATCCCTTACCTTAGGTATGATATGCTTCATACGTATATGAACCTCATGTATAATGATTTAAATAATGTAATTGACTTATTATAGAATCATATTCTTGTTATGTTATCATATATGGTTCACTTATGACTTTATATTACCTGTTCTTCTATAAATTCAATGTTAAAGCAGCGTTTTGTGTAAAATATTTTCATTTATCATCCATGTTTTGACTTATAATTATTAATATAATTAGTTAGATCATGATTAATTAATTTCATAATATAAAATAATATATATATATATATATATAATATTCAAATTATACATATATATAATGGATCAATAAATAGAAATAAATACACCGTTCATGGAGAATGTAGGTCGTACGTATGCATGAACGTTGTTTTCGTTTCCTTATTGAATTAAATGGAATTAAGTAGATGATATAAATATATATATACATAAATAAATTATTATTATTATTTCATATATTTCATGATTACTTATTGTATATACTTTATAATAATTCTTGAATTTTTAACATGGAAAAAGGATCTCATCGCGTCGTGGAGATGGTAATTTGTACGTATGCACGAGCGATGATATCATTCCTATATTTATTGAATGGAATTGGAGTGGATGATATAATATCATAGAATCAGTATGGTGTTATAATAACCATATATAGTTATTATTTAAAACATTTTACCAATCCATGTAAGGTGGTTGTGGAAAAATATATTACACCATGGCGTGG
Organism: Viscum album; assembly: GCA_963277665.1. NCBI lineage: Eukaryota > Viridiplantae > Streptophyta > Magnoliopsida > Santalales > Viscaceae > Viscum > Viscum album. The sequence goes on from OY728148.1 coordinate 914,918,831, forward strand.
AGACGATATTCTGTACGTACGCAAGCGCAGTGATTTCGTTTTCCGTAGGATGGATAGAAGGTAAAATACGGTTGTTTCATATTTATAATAACATATCAGTATATATTTAAAACTTATGTAATTACATTATAATGAACCCGCTAAAGAAGAAGATGTTGAGAAAGAATTAAACTTGAAAGAATCAGTAGAAAATATTACCTCTTCTTCGACGCACCTCCTTTAAATTTCTTCATAGGGCACTAGAGTTTGTCTTTTGAGAATAACATAACATCTATGATATAAATACAGTGGTTTAGAAGAGTAATTGGTATGGTTTGGCAGATCATCAATGCTAAAAATGGTGTGAAGAGAATAGGGAATGGGTGCCCTTTTTATAAGGGATGAGAGGGGAACCTTTGGAAAAACATTAAATATTATTTTATAATAAAGTCATATTCGGTTTATAATAGCTCCAAATTGAATTATATTGATGCTAATGTGGGTATGGGTCAAAATTTCACGACCCGACCCAACCCGGGCTCGAGCCGCAACTACCCCAAGCCCACCTCCATAGGCGAGGGGCTGGCGACCAGCGCTAAAGGCACAACAACTCGGGAAGGCCTTTGCCTAAGTACCTGTACACAAACACACAACACACTCAATGAAAAAGTGAAAAGTAAATGAAAAGACAAGAAAAGTACACTGAAACTTCTATATATATAACCCACAAAGTGAATCAACCTCTATACAGTTCAAGTAAAGTGCGAAAAAGGAAAACGGGGAAAAACACCCACCCAACCAGAAAAGGTGCCACAACCCGACAACAGGTAAACAAAAAGAAACAGCCGAAGGGCCTCCCGCCTAAAACCCGACTACAAATAGCGCACCAGGTCTATGCTCCCGAACTCTTGTGCTCAACTAATGTCACGACCAACCTGTCCGTCGTCTGCAAGGGAACACTAAGTGCGGGAAAAGCCCAAGCAGGGTTGAGTATAAAAATACTCAGTAGAATATCCTGAAGGCTCGAGGGAGAAACAAAGGCGGTATCGAAGGGTGAGCAGTATAGCGAACAAGAAAAGTAAAGGTGTACAACAGAGAGTGCAGTAAAGAGTCCAGCTCAACCCAACAAGAGGAAAGAAGGTAGACTCATCCAGACACAATGAGCTGGAAACTGTGAGAAGATGAACTTCATGTTGAGTCTTCGCTACCTATAGAGGGAGAGTAGACTCGTCTAACCACGAGAATCTAGATACGGAAAGCACGTGGCATACCCCATGCGTCTTCGCCTCTCCTGGAAGGAGAGTAACCAAACCCAATAAGTGGGTTCTGGGATAGGGTATATACATATCCTTATGCTCAGTAAGAAGCCCGAACAACATCGTAAGGTGATCTTCATCCCATAGCTCAGCCCAAGAAAAGAGTGTCGCAAATAGTCCCAGAAGTAACACCATCGATGCCAAGCATCCCGCACGTCTGCCCCGAACTACAAGGCAAGGGGCTCAAACCACCACACCTCGACACTATCCGCTTTGGGGGGAACTGACTCGCACGCACAGTTTTAGGTCGCGTAACAAGGACACGTCTCGGGGGGGGGGGGGGGGGAGCGCCCCTCGTACTTGATAGTTATAGGGGAACGTCAAACCACAACTCGTCACTACCCTGTAGTTGAGAGGTATCTTCAATGTCAAAGTTGTTCCATCACTGACCCGTACAACCAAGGGTCCTGTTCCGGTGGTCACGGAGGAAAGCCCTAGACTAGCCTAGTAGAAAGGACTGAGTTTGGAATGCCAACAGGTGTCCCACTGTCCAGCCCTACTGGAGGGTAATTCATAACCAGATATCGGGTGACCCACTGCCCAGCCCTGCTGGAGGGTAAACCCTAATACATCATCAGGCGACCCACTTCCCAACCCAGCTAGAGGGTAGACCTGGAATAAGTCGACAGGCGACCCACTGCCCAGCCCCGCTGGAGGGTAGTCCTGGAACTAGACGACGGGCGACCCACTACCTAGCCCTGCTGTAGGGTAGACCCTAAGAGGTCGTCGGGAGACCCACTGCCCAGTCTCTACTGAAGGGTAGACCCTAATTACGTTGGGTGACCCACTGCCCAGTCTCTGTTGGAGGGTAGACCCTAAGAACCTCGGTTGACCCACTGTCCAGTCTCTGCTGGAGGGTAAACCCTAGAAGTCAGTGGGAAACCCACTTACCAGCCTTGTTGGAGGGTAAACCCGAAGAAGTCGATGAGTAACCCACTTCCCAGTCTCGCTGGAGGGTAGAACTCAGAACTGCTCTGGCCACCTCTATTGTAGGGTACAACACTGGCTAACCGAACACGGAGTGGGTATCGTGCATCCACACAACTCTAGAAAAATCCAACCAAAACAGGTTCAGTGCATGTTCAATCTCTGGGTGTCACTAGAACCGCTACTGGAAAATCCATCCAGAACGAAACCAGGGGGAGACCACACTACCCTGCTATTCAATCAAACGTGAACAGATCCAGGGGAAAAACTCCACCATGCTGGCCAAACAAACGAGCACAAAGAGACCCTCTACATCGCGAGTGGTTAAAGTACGCAATGCAGAGTATGGCACACACATGGGGCCCACACGACGTGTGGCACCCAGTCAACTTCAACCGAACGCACAAACGTTCTCAGGTACAAACAACCACATGTACCTCCAAGCCCTCCCGTATACTCCCAGCGTATACCACGTTCCGGGCCAAGGGCTATCATGCACATGGAACCCAACATCAACGTGAAGGCATGACGTAACAACTACACCTCAAAGGGCTAGGCACGGCCAACCACCTCTTGTGGATCATTTATATCACTCTCCCAATAGTGCGCGATCACACGCCAAGGGTCCGCTGCAAACAAGGTAGAATGAACCACCACTAGATCACATTTTATTCCACATTTAACAAGATCGTGCAAGAGGCTCCATACAACCAAACAGATCGCACTGTTATAATCCTAGCGAAAAAACACACGAGATCGACAACATACTCGCCTCCAACAGGTATCCGATGAAAAAGTCACCAACATCGCCTCAAGCCCGAACGACATCCCGTGATCCTGAGCCTCAGCCCCGAAATCAATCGTGTGCATCGCACCAATGTGATCCCCTAGGGAAAACACGTTAAAAGAACTTCTCACTTGAGTGTAATGGATATCCGGAGAAAAAGATGCATTCCAGTGCAACGCACACGAGCAGTGCCACATAGGACCTGCATCCCGGTCCAGAAAATCAACGAACGGATTTCACCGTTGCGATCCTCTCGAAAAAGCACAAAAGATGGTCTATTCACATGTCCAAAATGGTCACCAAGTGATAAAGATGGAAAATCATCGTCGACGCCCAAACGGCCCTCGTGGGCCCCCCACCATCGTGCCGAATTAGGGCGGGTCGATTGCACCATCACAATCCCCTCCCAAAAACATCCATAAACGCCTGCTCGCACGCCCCGAACAGACGTCCGATGAAAAGGTCGTGAAACGCTGCACGCAGCTCAAAAGACAGGTCATGGGGCCCACGCCTCAACTTCGGCCTCAACACCTGAAACCTCCGTGGAATGCTCTACCTCGGTGCCAGGCTCCCAACGCCACTGAAGGCATTTAAATCAGACGTCGGACGCGTCCGCGATGTCCGAAACAAAAATCTCATAAAAAATGCTCATCAACATAAAGACGCGTCGCGCCTGCAAGGCCCATCGTTTCAGGAATTAAAAATTATCAAAACCATCTCAAAATGTTCGCATTGATGTGAGGTCCGTGCTACAGCTGACAGCACGCAAAACAGATGCCCGTAGCTTGAAATGCGGGCGTCCAAACATTTTGTTTAAAAAATGGGGACCCTCTTGGGCTGGACCGGCCCGCTCCGGCCGGTCCGCCCCGCTCGAGCCGGCCCACTCTAGCCGGCCCGCTGGGACTGCGGCCCAGCTGCCTCTCGTGAGGCCGCCTCGCCCGCGCACAGCGCGGGCACCTCTTCCACCGACCGCCCGACATGGACGGTCGGCTTTCCACACGGAGACCCTCGTCGCGCGGGTCTCTGTTTAGACGCGGGGTCGCACAGCACGACCACGACCGTCCGCTCTCTCCGGCAGCCGCGCGCCGCGCCCTCAGCCGGAGAGCCCGTGCCGTGCCACCTGCTTGAGGAAACGGACACCTGCCGAGGTGCCCCCTCCACATGGAGCCGCTCTTCTGTCGTCCGGCTCACCGCGCCACCGCCTGGTAAGGCCGGCAGCCGCGCCTACCCGCCGGAACACCCCAGAACTCCTCAAAAAACCCGCAATCTTCAGAGAATGATTGCGGTTTCCCCAGAACTCCAAAAACAAAACTGAAAGATGCGTCAGATAGCTCATAAAAATTACTACATGCACATGGAATTTGATTCGACGATCAAAAAACAATCGATGAATATAATTGAGGTTGAAATAGGGTTTGGAAATTTAAACGCAACCAAAACCTCCTACCTCACCGGGCTTCAAACGGAGCTTCGTGTCGATCTGCTGACGTCACCTCACCTCGCCGGAGTTTCCTCACCGGACCATCTCGCCGAAGATGGAGGAGGAGAGGGGAGAGGGTTTCGCCAGGGGGTTCAATGGAGAGGAAGGGGAGGAGGGGAGAGTTTAAATAAAATAAATGACAATTTAATTAATTTAAAACCGATGAAAAGACCCGCATCTGAAACTCCAGATGGGGTCATGTTTAAGCCTCCCCGAGGGTAAACACCACCTCCCGAGTGCAATGGTGGTCTTCGAATTTCATTTCAAGCTTCCGTTCAAAAGTTATAAAACTTAGCGCCCGAGACTTCCAAATTACGAAAATGCCCCTGGGGCCATTTTTCCCAAATGCCCTGTGCTCGGGAAACTTATACCCCTCCTAAGGTAAACGACATGATCCAAACTCAACGGTGCCCTCAATTTTCCAATCTGAGCAACTGTTTAATAAAAAATAGAGTTTCTAAATTAAATGAATAAATTATTTATTTAATTAATCTGTTTAACGTTCCAAATGCGGTAGAGGGGTTCAAACTTCCCGCGCCAACAAGATTTATGTCATTCCTTGTGTAAACACCCCATTTGGGACCCATCCGTACACTTGGATCTCTGATCTGGATCCCCATTCAAGAGTTATCCCATTTATTTGGCTTTTCCAGGGCGAAGACACTGAAAATTTAATTTCAGCCACTCCGGTGCTCAGAATCACATGCCGTCTAAATGAGCCACACTGGAATATCATCAATAATATTCCAAAGTCTTTCACAGCAAAAACCAGGTTCTTACATCATTCCCTCCTTATAGTGTTTCATCCCCAAAAATAAAAACATGGGAGCAACGCAGGGTACTAAGCCCACACTTGGATTTCTCATACCCGGAAGAACCCTCACACAGATCTGCGTCACCGTACAGAGACTAAATGATTTATATGTTCATGTGAGGTTGGCCATAGCCGATTTCGTGCATATAAGCACACACACTTATCCTCAGGTGAGTCACGTGGGAGACTTCATGCACCCAAACCAACCTTTGGGGTTAGGGAAAGGTAGTAGGGAACCTCGCCATCCCTCTGCACGGTCTCAAACGGTCTGAAGGACCTCAGGGGTAGCTCACCTCCCCGGTCAAATCTCTATGTCGCACGTCGCGACTGGAATCACCGCCCACACCTGGATCAAGGCCTGTTGATTCCCTCTTTCAGAATGTCCATATGGTGGAACACCCAAGGTTATCTGGTCATGCAAGATTCCACAGTCGATGTCTCACAGACAAGGCCCACTTACACGCTCAGAAGCGAAGGAGTCAACACCACTGTCTAGAGAAAAATGTCCCACACCATTTACCTTACAAACACAGGGTTCCACACGACACCATGCCCCACCCTGGTAACACCACAAGAAAGGAGTAGGGAGGAGATCAGTTCACACAAAGAGTCTAAAAATTCTACTGCAAAAAGGTAGAAGAGCTATAGAGCATACCTCTTATCACCTCATGCTCTGCAGGATAGTATACATCCAAAACTCGCGGCTGTCCTCATTCCCAACTATCAGCTCCTAAAGCCTGATGTGGACCGCCTAGTGGTGATGGGAAGACCTCATAAAGCTGTACCCCACTACTAGATCCTCCCACTCCACTTCTAGCACCACCTCTCTGGGTACTACTTCGATCACGGCGCTGCCTCAGCCATGATGGTGTGCCTGCTGCCTGCCCGAAGCTCTCAGCAACTCGGGTCAGACAGTCTCGTGCCAAGTGACCTCACCCATCACAAGCATAACACCGAATCTCTCTGGGATGCACAGGTGTCCTCTGACACCACTGTGTTGTACGACCACGCCCCTGAGTCCGGTTTTCAGAAAGCCACCTGCGTCGAGGTTCTTCTTGCCGATGCCCACTAGCTGCGGCAGACGTCTCGGCTCCAACGTACATGCTGCCACCACAAACTCCAGAATGTGACAGGAAGCTCTTTGTCACCAACACCTGGTCTAGCACCCCAGCATATGTGGAAATTCCTCAAGGGTAGTTTGAAAGCACGAATCTCTCGGCGGAGACCCTGCTCAAACTTCCATGCTCAGATGTTGTCATCTTGGACCATGTCCGGGTAAAAGCGTGCCCGATCTGCAATACTAGTTGCGTACTCTGCCACAGCTATCCCTTCCGGCTGAAACTGCAGGAGCTCCTGAATCCGAATGGAGTTCAAGAAGGAGGGGAAAAACTCCTCAAGAAACGACAACTGAAAGTCGCCCCACGAAAGCGACGACTCATCAAGAAACCGAGTCACCAAACACCACCAACGACAAGCTGATCCACGAAAAAAGCTGGCTTCCAAAGCCACTCTATGATCTCCGAGCATCTGTAGAATCCTGAAAAGGCTAACCACCGCCTCTAGACAAACCTCTGCTGCCTGAGGGTCTTGCTCACCACTGATCCTCAGTGGTCTTTGTCGCTGGAAGTCACGGAGCACGCTCAACCTGCGCTTAAGCTCAGCCTGCTCTGCTGAAATTTCCTGCTGCTCAATAGGTGGGGGTGATGCTACTGGCCCACTCGGAGAAAGGGGATCACATGATGGGTCCTAGACTGTGGCCTTGTAGCTCACATGGTTGTCGTCACGAACCGAAGCTAGTATCCTGGTTGGCTATCTTCGCGGAGACATCCTGAATGTTATCAAGGAGTGCCGCGGTCAGATGAGCATATGTGTATATACCAGTGAAGACAACGATGGGGAGATGAATCAAGAAGGACAGTCAAAGATTCAATCTGATGTGATGCACAAACAAATTTTCCCTACAACAAGTGTCTCATCATGCCGAGTTGACAAGCGGGTTATCAAGGTCCTGGTAAATGGATATGTTTTCCGCGGCACCATCACTGGACTCCCTGGCCTGAGAGTCATTCTCGAGACATGTTAACATTTTTGCCGTAAATCCCAACCAATTACTCTTTTAAGGACGTCCACACAATGTCCAAAGGAAGGAACCACCTCTGATAACACCTTGTCCCGACCCAACCCAACTCGGGCTCAAGCCGCAACTACTCTAAGACCGCCTCCATAGGCCAAGGGCTGTCAACTAGTGTCGAAGGCACAACAACTCAGTGAGGCCTTTGCCTATGTACCTGTACACACACACGCAGCACACTCAATGCAAAAGTGAAGAGTAAATGAAAATACAAGCAATGTAAAGTGCAACTGCTATATATATAACCCACAAACTGCATCGACCTCTATACAGTACATGTAAAGTGATGAAAAGGAAAAAGAGGCAAAACCCGCTCCCAACCAGAAAAGGTGCCAAAACCTAGCAACAGGTAAACAAAAAGAAACAACCGACGGGCCTCCCACCTGGAACCCGACTATGACCACCACACACGGTCCAAGCTCCCGATCTCCAGTGCTCTACTGATGTCATGACCAACCTATCCGTCCTCTGAAAGGGCACACCATGTGAGGGAAAAGCCCATGTAGGGGTGAGTATAAAGATACTCACTAGGATACCCCGAAGGCTCAAGGGAGAAAAAAAGTAGGTACCAAAGGGTGAGAATTAGAGAGAACAATAAAAGAAAGGAGTACAATAGAGAGTGCAGTAAAGAGTCCAACTCAACCAAACAAGAGGAAAGAAGTTAGACTCGTGCAGACACAAGGAGCTAGAAATGGTGAGAAGATGAACTTCTCGTCGAGTCATTGCTACCTATAGCAGGAGAGTAGAGTCTTCCAATCATGAGAAGATAGACATGGGAATCACAAGGATACCCCACACGTATTCGCCTCTCCATGAAATAGAGTAAACGAACCCAAGAAGTGGGTTCTGGGACATGGTATATACATATCCTTATGCTCAGTTAGAAGTCTGAACAACGCTGTAAGGGGTTCTCCATCCCGTAGCTCAACCCAAGAAAAGAGTGTCGCCAACAGTCCCAGAAGTAACACCATCGATGCCCAGCATCCCGCACGTATGCCCCGAACTATAAGTCAAGGGTCTCAAACCACCACACCTTGACACTATCCTCTTTGGGCGACACTGACTCGCCCACACAGTTTTAGGTTGCGTCATAAGGACGTGTTTCAGTGGGGGGGGGGGAAATCTCCCCTTGTACATGAGAGTTCTAGGGGAACGTCAAACAACAACTCATCACTACCCCGCATTTAGAGACCCGTATCTTGACGTACATGGAAATTACATTACTTTTGCGGAATACTTGGTACATAACAAAAACACACACACAAGGATAGTAATATTTTAGTGTCTTTGGAAACTCGGAACGTAATCTTCTAATAGTGGTGAAAGATCTTCAATATATCCCATACAGATCTTCACTTTTTTTACCTAAAACCTTTCTTTATATCCTGGGGAAAAGAAAACATAAAAGGGTGAGCTCAAATGCTCAGTAAGGGTAAACAAAAGAAATATCAATCACATCATATTCATAAGAACATAACATTTTGGAAATCATAACCTGAAAAAGAGAGCATAATTTCATAACATGGGATAAATCATAGTAGTGAAATGAAATCCCAATAATCATAACATAAAACATGAATCATTGTGGCATACACACATAATCATAGAGAATAATTTCTTGTTAGTCAAGACTCATTGCCAAGTCTATCTTAGTGGACAAAGTCCCTTTTCTGAATCGAGTAACCCTCATTTCAGTCCTGTTTCACTGAACCGGTATAACCTAACATTCCAGCCATGTCTATCTCATGAGATATAAAATCTTTACCCAATGCATTGGAGGGAGATATAGGTCCCACCCATCTCATAATGATACCATTCTTATGTGTGCCACAAAATCATAAACCATACATCATAGCATAACCCATGTAATAAAAATTGGAATCCTAAACATCATGACATCATAATAGAATTCATATAAAATAATGGAATTCATAAAAATATTTCCATCACAACATAATCAAATCCATGTAATAATAGGGATAGAAACAGAACCCTTTATTATCTTAGATGGAAAATAATTTTGATAAAACACATGAACTCCATTCTTGATGAAAATATCCTTTCTTCTTCAAAAACATTTTTCCTTTCTTAACATTTCATACGACTTTAAACTAAAAGAAGTTGATTAAAAATAAACTTGAATACTTTTAAAGGAATCTTCTTGGAAATAATGTTTTAAAAATCCATTCATGCCGTATAAGTTAAAAAAAACATTCTTCGTACTTTTGTCGGAAAAGTCAAAAAGTACCTCGTACGAAAAACGAAAAAAGATTCCTTTCATATCCTTTACTAAAAACTACCCTAAGGGTAAAATTGGATTTGAACAAATTTAGGTGGATGGAAATAATATTACACATTGAGGAAACATGGATTTGGATGATAAAATACACCCCAGTAAATGCCAATGTATAAACAATCTCAGATAAAAATGAGATTGTGATATTTCCCTTACCATAGGTCCGACTTGCATTGTAAGTGTCCGAACATCCTGTATAATGATTTAAATACTGTTATTGACTTATTCCAGAATCATACATATTGATATGATATCATATATGGTAATATTCTTAGCTTCTTGTTAGTAATATTTCATTGTTACTTGTTACTCGGGTCTTTATTGCCTTTTGATCTTATGCGTGTTTTGCCGAATAAATTATCATTCTTCTTTTAAGGATATAGATTATTTATATACAGAATGGTATTAGTTTAACATATATCATATTTATTCATTCAATTCATTTATATAATTACTATGTAATGATGATCATGTAGAACGAGTCACATCACATCGTGGAGACGGTATTCCGTACGTACGCACGAGTGATGATATCGTTCATATGATCATGGAATTGTATTGGAGTATATATATATTATTTAAGTATCAATATTACTTTATAATAATCATAAATAGATACTCATTACACCATTATACCCATCCTTGTAAGGTGGTGGTGGAAAATAGATTACACCACGGCGTGGAGACGGTATTCCGTACGTACGCACGCGCGGTGATTTCATTTTTCCGTAGGATGGATGGAAGGTGAATTAGGGTTGTTTCATATTTATAATAAAATATCAGTATTTAAGTAATACTGATGTTATTACTTTATCATGAAACAACTAAAGAAGAAGAAGTTGAAGAAAAAGAAATTGAAAAGATCGGTAATGGATATTACCTCTTCTTTGGAACGCCTCTTTGAATCCTCCACTTAGGGAACTAATATTGGTCTTTAAAGAAGACCAGGACCTCTAGGATTATTCTAGGGAAGTGGAGAGGAGAAAATGGCAGGGGTTGGCCGAGCTTGAGTGCTCAAATTTGTGTGAGGTGGAGGGGGAGGAGGTGTCCTTTTATAAGGGAGGAGAGGGGCACCTTAGGAATATCTCAAAATATTATTTTATATTAAAGTCAAAATCGGTTTATAATGGTTCCAAAGGGTCTTATTTCGAAGCTAAAGTGGGTATGGGTCTAAATCCTATCATCCAATAGGATTTAGACATGTTTAGGGTATTATTGTAACCTTATCAATTGGATTTAACTCTAAGTTAAATAATTTAACTTTTACCGTGTCTTTTTGTTTTCTTTAACTATATGGTTAATACACTTACTATAACATGCCAAACGAACCCGAAATTGTTTATTATTAATAAATATATCATTATCGAAGTCATTTGGCCGAACCTTATATTTTTAGGAATAAAATAACAATTAATAATATAATATTTGATTTAAATACTATTTTGTGTCAATTTTGACACTATTTGATACTTGATTTTTTTGAAAGTCATAACAGAATTATATGTTCAAACCAAGTTGATTAAATCAACACTAATATATCATAGTAACCTAGAAAATTAGTGGAATTCATAAAAAGTCTTAAATTACATTTATTTTGGTATTTATAATATCAATTATGTCAATATTTCATTAATAAGATAATTACTGCATCATCATTGTGTCATAAATAAATTAACTTATTTGATGTCTAAAAATTACAAATAAAATAACATTATGTAGGAAATCTTTTTATCTTTCTATGGAATATTTACAATCGAATTTAGATTATGTACAACTTTATATTAAAAATGATTTAGTAAATATACTTCGATTTTAACTCTTTTAACTCTTCTTTGAATTAAATAATAATAAATATCCTAATCTAATCCAAGTGGGCCTAAATGATAATATTTTACACTTATGGTTTTTTTTGGTCGATATTCACTTGTCAAATAGATTTAGGACATGTGTTAGGGTAATATTAATATCATTCTTACCCTTAATTACCCTATTTACTTTTAACCATGGTAAATAAAAGAAAAAAGTTACTATTCACCAAAAATTATTTTCATCTCATTGAACCACATTTTACTTACTGACATCAACCGTGTCTCTCGGATTTTTGAAATTCCATTCACAGAAGCGGTAAAATTAAGTTTTATGAAAAATTTAGTTTTTTTAACTACCACTTAGTAGTTTCACTATTCATCAAAAAATGATGTTTTTTAGAACAATGCCAAAATTTCATCCTAAGCTATATTTCATATTCTGAATTCAAAAATGAAGTCTATTTTACCAAATTCATAACATAGAAGTTTCATTAATTAAATTTATAATTAAATCCCGCTGTTAAAACAAATAGCGTGTCTTTAAGAAACAATATCTATCAAAAGATTGTCACTTGATTACGTCTGGTTTAAATGTGAAATTACATTCAATGACCAACATTGTATTAAATTGTAAAAATATATTCTAAATATACTTTGAAAGCACTCAAATTAATAATTTATCACTATTAATTATTTCGATTAAAAAGTTGTTTTTAATTATAATTTAGTAATTTTCACTATTCATCAGAATATGAAAGTTATCCGAAAAGTACCAAAATATCACCTTAGGCTAAATTTGATACTCCGAATCCAAAAATGAAGTCCATTTTGAGAGCTAAAATTTCTAAAATTTAAAAAGTGGTTATTACTATTCATAACGGCTAGTTTTAATAATATTTTAATAGCATATCGTTGTTTCATTAAACTCAGTATTGCGTACTACACAAGCTATCGAGGAAGGTTGCGATTGCGTGTAATGCAAGGCAAGTCAAAGATGCGTTTTGTGCAAGCTCTTTTTGGTGTAGCGTACAACACAATAAAAAAAGATTATTTTACATAAAATCTCGGGTTGTTACATTTTACCCCCCTTAAAATGAATTTCGCCCTCGAAATTCGTCGGGGTTATAAACGGTTTACTATTCGAAAGATTCTTTAATAGAAACCCACATCGTAAAAAGGAATATCAAAACCAATCATTAAAAACAAAAGTATGAAACTTAACGGTTACCCAAATAAACTAATCACTGGGTTTCCACATAGGTGAAAATATGGATATGGAAGAGAAATCTAACCATCATGTTCTGATGGAGAGTGGTAGAGAACATGTCTATGGAAAATCCAGCAATCACAAAGCCATAAATTTTCGACAATCTAGGGTACCATCTAATTCATCAGATATAAGATCACTAGGACAACATTTTTGGTTTTCAAGATCGTTTCCTTAATGTTAAATAATTTGAATTAGAATAAATACTTACATTATTTTGGTACAATCTCACTGTAGTTCGTGCCTTTAACAATTTCCACTTCATCTCTTAAATAAATGAAGTTGAATTTGTTATTCGTGAAGTGTTAGAAGATCATGTTATTGAATGACGGGTCATTCCATCTGTCTCAAACAAAAGGTTAGCAAAAAATTATATACATAAGTCGATCTATAGTGAGATTAATCATATATGGTTCCTAAAATGGACTTATACATCATATGTCAAACAGCTTAATATAATAAAACTAGTTTCTAATAAACATGGACTTCCTGTAGGTCAGTGGTAGGCGATAAAGGCCAGTCGCACTTCGGTTGTGGGTTCGATTCCCACATCCTTGTCCGACGCGATGGGCTGTCGCCCGTCCTGCTGGTTGTCCTTTTTCTAAAACTATATTACTATAACATCCCATCAATAATATCGAGAAAACTTCTATCCTTAAACAATAATAACTTATGTCCAACATAATCCATTCCAATCCTTAGGCATATCCATAATACTGTAGTCCACTCTCATAACATAGTGAAAACGATTACCAGAGATTTAACGCCGTCGTCGATCCCCATATATCATAAGATATGTTTTGTTGGTCACATTCCAAACATTCAAAGTCCTTAATCATGTATTCTCTTGAATACCTTAGTGAAAACATGAATGCAGTTAAAATTTAACACTTTCCACATACCAAAATCCTCAAAATTCTATATACTCAAACCATGATATCACTTAGTCCTTATATCAATCATGAGCTCATGAATACTGTTAATCATTTCATTTTCTCATTTTCCCTTCATTATGCGCATATCATCTTATTTCCAAAAATATCTCAATCACTTTGAATACCACATTAGACCAATACATAAATATTCCAATACTCCATGATACAATATTATATTGGAATCCCATTACATAAAAACTTAATCATTCCACCACATCGTTGTCATATTCAACATCGCCAATAGTAATCGCATGTGACTTACCTTTGTCCTTTGCCTTAAGCGGTTTCTCATGTCGATCATCACTAACCCTTGGATTTGGGCATTTATTAGCATAATGCCCCATTTCCTTTCACTTGAAGCATTGAAGTGTTGGTGGTGCGTTCTCTGCAGTGTTTGCATTATTCACATCATTAGAAACCCTTTTTCCATTACTTCGACACTCAGCTGCTCGATGACCTTCTTTTCCACACTTAAAGCATTTTCTAGTCCCATTAAGACAATCTCCACCATGCTTCTTTCCACACATTGTGCATAAGGAAACATTCATATTATTTTCACCATTATTCTGAGATTTCTCCTTGAACTACATCTTTCGTTTCTTGTCAAAACCATGAGATGGATATGTAACACCAGCTTCCATTTCTACCTTGATAGCACAATGAACAATTTCTTCATAGCAACTGATGTCTCTTATAGCTAATTCCCTTCGAAGACTTGGTTTTAAGCCACTGAAAAATCGATCAACTTTACTTTCAGGATGGATGATAATGCCAGATGCATACCTTTCAAGTCTTGTAAAATTTGCTTCGTATATACCAACAGATTCATCATCCTTCTGCTTCAGCTCAAGAAACTCCTTTTCCATCTTTGTTCGAAGAATACGAGGGAAGTACTTACTGAAAAACAAGTTCTTGAACTCATCCCATTCCATGGACTCAATTTCATCTCTTTGCCTCGTATTCTTGATAAGATTCCACCATTGATCAGCTTCACCTTCCAAATGATATAATGATAAGATGACTTTATCATGCTCAGAACATTGAAGAACTGAAAATATCTTTTCAGTGGTACTGATCCATTGTTCAGCAACATGTGGATCAGAAGACCCACTGAAAGAAGGTGGACGTTGCCTCATGAAGGACTCAATAGAATATTGTTCCCTTCTCTGCTCATTTGGAAGTCCAGAATGATTCATAGCTTGTGTAAGTATAACAATAAGATTTTTCACTCCATCTCCCATAACATTTTTTTGTTCAGGAGGGAAATCATTGCATTGTCCATTGCATTGATCAACACGGTTCCTTCGGGTTCCATCCATCGTCTAAAACATAAAAAGAATAGTGTGAGAGGAAAAAATCATGCTATGGAAAACAACATAATAAAGGGGGAGTGCCTTAAATATCTAACATCTTAGGTTTAATCCTATGATCGTTAGCGTAATTCTAGTACTATAACCTATACGTATACTTTACCTTAGGGACATCCCTAGACAAACCTTAGAAATATCTCTAGGGATCTCACTAAAGTTCTCGCATCCTAGTTTCCAAAGGATGACTAAACCTTTACTCTGATACCAACTGTAGAGACCCGTATCTTGACGTACATGGACATTACATTACTTTTGTGGAATACTTGGTACATAACAAAAACACACACACAAGGATCATAATAGTTTAGTATCTTTGGAAACTCAGAACGTAATCTTCTAATCGTGGTGAAAGATCCTCAATATCTCCCATAAAGATCTTCCCTTTTTTTACCTAAAACCTTTCTTTATATCCTGGGGAAAAGAAAACATAAAATGGTGAGCTCAAATGCTCAGTAAGGGTAAAAAAAGAAATATCAATCACATCATATTCATAAGAACATAACATTTTGGAAATCTTAACCTGCAAAAGAGACAATAATTTCATAACATGGGATAAATCATAGTAGTGAAATGAAATCCCAATAATCATAACATAAAACATGAATCATTGTGTCATACACACATAATCATAGAGAATAATTTCTTGTTAGTCAAGACACATTTACAAGTCTATCTTAGTGGACAAAGTCCCTTTTCTGAATCGAGTAACCCTCATTTCAGTCCTGTTTCACTGAACGGGTATAACCTACCATTCCAGCCATGACTATCTCATGAGATATAAAATCTTTACCAAATGCATTGGAGGGAGATATAGGTCCCACCCATCTCATAATGATACCATTCTTATGTGTGCCACAAAATCATAAACCATTCATCATAGCATAACCCATGTAATAAAAATTGGAATATTAAACCTCATGACATCATAAAACAATTCATATAAAATAAAGGAATTCATAAAAATATTTCCATCACGACATAATAAAATCCATGTAATAATAGGGATAGAAACAGAACCCTTTATTATCTTAGATGGAAAATAATTTTGATAAAACACATGAACTCCATTCTTGAAGAAAATATCATTTCTTCTTCAAAAACATTTTTCCTTTCTTAACATGTCATACGACTTTAAACTAAAAGAAGTTGATTAAAAATAAACTTGAAAACTTTTAAAGGAAACTTCTTGGAAATAATGTTTTAAAAATCCATTCATGCCTTATAAGATAAAAAAACATTCTTCGTACTTTTGTCGGAAAAGTCAAAAAGTACCTCGTACGAAAAATGAAAAAATATTCCTTTCATATCCTTTACTAAAAACTCACCTAAGGGTAAAATTGGATTTTAAAAAATATAGGTGGATGGAAATAATATTACACATTGATAAAACATGGATTTGGATGATAAAATACACCCCAGTAAATGCCAAAGTATAAACAATCTCGGATAAAAATGAGATTCTGATATTTCCCTTACCTTAGGTCCGACTTGCATTGTAAGGGTACGTACTTCCTGTATAATGATTTAAATAATGTTATTGACTTATTCCAGAATCATACATATTTATATGATATCATATATGGTCATATTCTTAGCTTCTTGTTAGTAATATTTCATTGTTACTTGTTACTCGGGTCTTTATTGCCTTTTGTTCTTATGCGTGTTTTGCCGAATAAATTCTTATTCCTCTTTTAAGGTTATAGATTCATTATATCCAGAATGGTATTACTGTAACATATATCATATTTATTCATTCAATTCATTTATATAATTACAATGTAATGATGATCATGTAGAACGAGTCACATCACATCGTGGAGACGGTATTCCGTACGTACGCACGAGTGATGATATCGTTCCTATGATCGTGGAATTGTATTGGAGTATATATGTATTATTTAATAATAAATATTACTTTATAATAATCATAAATAGTTACTCATTACACCATTATACCCATCCTTTTAAGGTGGTGGTGGAAAATAGATTACACCACGGCGTGGAGACAGTATTCCGTACGTACGTACGTGCGGTGATTTCAGTTTTCCGTAGGATGGATGGAAGGTGAATTAGGGTTGTTTCTAATTTATAATAACATATCAGTATGTAATTAATACTGATGTTATTACTTTATCATGAAACAACTAAAGAAGAAGAAGTTTAAGAAGAAAGAAATTGAAAAGATCGGTAATGGATATTACCTCTTCTTTGGAACGCCTCTTTGAATCCTCCACATAGGGAACTAATATTGGTCTTTGAAGAAGACCAGGACCTCTAAGATTATTCTATAGAAGTGGAGAGGAGAACATGGCAGGGGATGGCCGAGCATGAGTGCTCAAATTGGTGTGAGGAGGAGGGGGAGGAGGTGTCCTTTTATAAGGGAGGAGAGGGGCACCTTAGGAATATCTCAAAATATTATTTTATATTAAAGTCAAAATCGGTTTATAATGTTTCCAAAGGGTCTTATTTAGAAGCTAAAGTGGGGATGGGTCTAAAGCCTATCATCCAATAGGACTTAGACATGTTTATGGTATTATTTTAACCTTATCAATTAGATTTAACTCTAAGTTAAATAATTTAACTTTTACCGTGTCTTTTTGTTTTCTTTCACTATATGGTTAATACACTTACTATAACATGTCAAACGAACCCCAAATTGTTTATTATTAATACATATATCATTATCGAAGTCATGTGGCCGAACATTATATTTTTAGGAATAAAATAACAATTAATAATATAATATTTTATTTAAAAACTATTTTGTGTCAATTTTGACATGATTTGATATATGATTTTTGTGAAAGTCATAACAGAATTATATGTTCGAACCAAGTAGATTAAATCAACACTAATATATCATAGTAACCTAGAAAATTAGTGGAATTCATAAAAAGTCTTAAATTACATTTATTTTGGTATTTATAATATCAATTATGTCAATATTTCATTAATAAGATAATTACTGCATAATCATTGTGTCATAAATAAATTAACTTATTTGATGTCTAAGTGGGCCTAAATGATAATAATAAATATCCTAATCTAATCCAAGTGGGCCTAAATGATAATATTTTACACTCAAGGTTGTTTTTGGTCGAGATACACTTGTCCAATAGAATTAGGACATGTGTTAGGGTAATATTAATATCATTCTTACCCTTAATTACCCTATTTACTTTTAACCGTGGTAAATAAAAGTAAAAAGTTACTATTCACCAAAAATTATTTTCATCTCATTGAACCACATTTTACTTACTGACATCAACCGTGTGTCTCGGATTTTTGAAATTCCATTCACAGAAGCGGTAAAATTAAGTTTTATGAAAAATTCAGTTTTTTTAACAATCACTTAGTGGTTTCACTATTAATCAAAAATTGATGTTTTTTAGAACAATGAAAAAATTTCATCCTAAGCTATTTTTTATATTAAGAATTCAAAAATTAAGTCTATTTTACCAAATTCATAACATAGAAGTTTCATTAATTAATTTTATAATTAAATCCCGCTGTTAAAACAAATAGAGTGTTTTTAAGAAACAATATCTATCAAAAGATTGACACTTGATTATGTCTGGTTTAAATGTGAAATTACATTCAATGACCAACATTGTATTAAATTGTAAAAATATATTCTAAATACACTTTAAAACCACTCAAATTTATAATTTATCACTATTAATTATTTCGATTAAAAAAGTTGTTTTTAATTATAATTTAGTAATTTTCACTATTCATCAGAATATGAAAGTTATCCGAAAAGTACCAAAATTTCACCATAGGCTAAATTCGATACTCCGAATCCAAAAATGAAGTCCATTTGAGATCTAAAATTTCTAAAATTTAAAAAGTGGTTATTACTATTCATAACGGCTAGTTTTAATAATATTTTAATAGCATATCGTTGTTTCGTGAAACTCAGTATTGTGTACTACACAAGCTATCGAGGAAGGTTGCGGTTGCGTGTAATGCAAGGTAAGTCAAAGATGCGTGTTGTGCAAGCTCCTTTTGGTGTAGCGTACAACACAATAAAAAAAAGATTATTTTACATACAATCTCGGGTTGTTACACCGCAGTTGATAGGTCTCCTCAAAGTCAAAGTCGTTCTATCACCAACCCGTATAACCAAGGGGCCTACTCCGGTGGTCACGGAGGAAATTCACAGAATAGACTAGTAGAAAGGACTGAGTCTGGAATGCCAATAGGTGTCCAACTACCCAGCCCTACTGGAGGGTAATTCATAACGAGATATCGGGTGACCCACTGCCCATCACTACTGGAGGGTAACCCATAATACATCATCAGGCGACCCACTGCCCAGCCCCACTGGAGGGTAGACCTAAATACATCATCAGGCGTCCCACTGCCCAGCCCCGTTTGAGAGTAAACCTAGAATAAGTCGATAGGTGACCCACTACCCAGCCCCGCTGGAGGGTAGACCTGGAACTAGACAATGGGTGACCCACTTCCCAGCCCTGCTAGAGGGTAGACCCTAAGAGGTCGTCGCGTGACCCACTGCCCAGTCTATACTGGAGGGTAGACCCTATCTGTGTCGGGTGACCCACTGCCTAGTCTCTGCTGGAGGGTAGACCCTAAGAACCTCAAGTGACCCACTGCCTAGTCTCTGCTGGAGGGTAAACCCTAGAAGTCAGTGGGAAACCCACTGCCCAGCCTTGCTGGAGGGTAAACATGAAGAAGTCGATGAGTAACCCATGGCCCAGTCTCGTTGGAGGGTAGAACTCATAATTTCTCTATCCACCTCTACTAGAGGGTACAACACTGGCCAACCGAACACAGAGTGGATATCGTGCATCCACCCAACTCTAGAACAACCCACCCAAAATAGGTTCAACGCATGTTCCATCACGGGGTGTCACTAGCACCGCTACCGAACAACCCATCAAGAACGAAACCAGAGGGAGACCACTCAACCCTGTTGGTCAAACAAACGAGCACAGAGCTAGGGGAAAAAATCCACCCTGCTGGCCAAACAAATGAGCATAGAGAGACCCTCTATGTCGCGAGAGGTCAATGTACGCAAAGCAGAGCATGGAACGCACATGGGGCCCACACGACGTGTGGCCCCAAGTCAACACCAAATGAACGCACAAATGTTCTCAGGTACAAACAACCATATGTATCACCAAGTGATCCTGTATACTCCCAGTGTATACCACGTTCCAGCCCAAGGGCTATCGTGCATATGGCACCCAACGTCTACGCGAAGGCGTGACATAACAACTCCACCTCAAAGGCCCATGCACGGCCAACCACCTCTTGTGGATCCTATATCTCACTCTTCCAAGATGGCACGATCACACGCCAAGGGTTCTCTACAAACACGGTATAAGGAACTGCCACCAGAGAACCTTTTATTACACATTTAACAAGATCATGCAAGAGGCTCCGCACAATAAAACAAATCGCACCATTGTAATTATTGCAGAAAAACACGCGACATCGACTACTTACTCACCTCCAATGGATATCCGATGAAAAAAGTATCCAACACCGCATCACGCACGAACGACGTCCCGTGATCCCGATCCTCGGCCCCGAAAATAGTCGGGCGCATTACACCAATGTGATCCCCTCAGGAAAACACGTCAAAAGAACTACTCACATGAGTCCAACGGATATCTAGAGAATAAGATGCATTCCAATGCACCACACATGAGCAGTTCCAGGTGGGACCCGCATCCCAGTCCCGAAACTCAACGAACGGATTGCACCGTTGCGATCCTCTCAAAAAATCACACAAGATGGACTATTCACTTGTCCCAAATGGTCACCTGGTAAAAAAGATGGAAAATCACCGTCGACGCCCAAACGACCCTCGTGGGCCCCGCACCATCGTGCCGAATTATGGAGGGCGGATTGCACCATCGCAATCCCCTCAGAAAAACATTCAGAAACTCCTGCTTGCACACCCCGAACGGACGTCCGATGAAAAAGGTCATGAAACACTACACTCAGCTCAAAGACGGGATGTGAGGCCCGCACCTCAACTTCGGCCTCAATGCCTGAAACTTCCCTTGAATGCTCTGCCTCAGTGCCAGGGTCCCAACGCCACTGACGGCGTTTAAATCAGCCGTCGGACGCATCCGCGCTGTCCAAAACGAAAATCTTGGAAAAAATGCTCGTCAACTTAAAGACGTGTCGCGCCTCCGAGGCCCCTCGTTTCATGAATTAATAATTCATGAAACCATCTCAAAAATATATCCTTGATGAAAGGTCCACACTGCCGCTGACGGCACATAAAACGGACTCCTGTAGCTCGAAATGTGGGCGTCCGAACATTGTTTTTTTAAAAAAGGGGGACCCTCTTGGGCCGGACCGACCTTGTCCTACCGGTCCGCCCCGCTCGAGCCAGCCCGCTCCGGCCAGCCCGCTGGGACAGCGGCCCGACCCCATCCCGCGAGCCCGACTCACCCACGCACAATGCAGGAACCTCTTCCTCCGACTGGCTGACACGACTGGTCGTATTTCCACGTGGAGACCCGCGTCGCGCGGGTCTCTGTCCAACCGCGGGGTCGCACAGCGCAACCCCGGCCGTCCGCTATCGTCGTCACCCGTGCGCCACACCCTCAGCCGGCTCGCCCGCGCCGTGCCACCCTCCTGAGGAACCGTCCGCCCACCGAGGTGCCCCCATCGCCTGGAGTCGTCTGCCATCGTCAGGATCACCGCCCCGCCGCCTGGTATGGCTGGCCGCCGCGCCTACCTGCCAGAACACCCCAGAACTCCTCCAAAAACCCGCAATCATCGGAGAATGACTACGGGTACCTCAGAACTCCAAAACCGAAACCGAAAGATGAGTCAGATACCTCATAAAAACTACTACATGATCATTGGTTTTGATTCTATGATCAAACAACAATAGATGCATATAATTGAGGATGAAATAGGGTTCGGAAATTAAAACGCAACCAAAACCTCCTACCTCGATGGGCTTCGCCCGGAGCTTCGCATCGATCTGCCGGCATCACCGCACCTCGGCGGAGTCGCCTCGCCGAACCGCCTCGCTGGAGATGGAGGAGGGGAAGGGAGAGGGTTTCACCAGGGGGTTCAATGGAGAGGAAGGGGAGGAGGGGAGAGTTTTAATAAATTAATTAACAAATTAATTAATTGAAAACCCTCGAAAGGACCTACACCCAAAACTCCATATGGGGTCGAGTTTAAGCCTCCCCTAGGGTAAACACCACCTCCCAAGAACAACGGTTGTCTCAGAATTTGATTCCGAGTTTCCGTACAAATGTTATTACACGTAGCGCCTGAGACTTCCAAATTACGAAAACGCCCCTTGGGCCATTTTTCACAAACGTCCCACGCCCGCGAAACTTATACTCCTCCTAAGGTAAAAGACATGCTCCGAACTCAACGGTGCTCTCAGTTTTTCAATCCGAGCCACCGTTTAAGAAATACTAATGTTTCACCATTAAAACAAATTTATTAATTAATCAATCTGTTTAAAGTTCCAGAAGCGGGCGAGGGGTCCGAACTTCCCGCGCCGACAAGATTTTTTCGTTCCTAGTGTAAACACCCCCTTCTGGACCCATCTATACACTCGGATCTCTGATCTGGACCCCAGTTCTGGAGTTATCCAATTTATTTGGCGTTTACAGTAAAAATGCACTGAAAATTTAATTCCGGCCACTCCGGGGCTCGGCATCGCATGCCTTTTGAAAGTGCTGCTCTGGAATATCGTCAAGAATATTCCAAAGTCTTTCACAGAATAAACCGGGTTCTTACACAAAATCCTCTCAACCAATAGGTTTGTATGAACTTTTAGGTTACTATTTTAACCTTATCATATAGATTTAACTCTATGTTAAATAATTTATCTTTTACTGTGTCTTCTTGTTTCCATACACAATATGGTTAACAAACTTACTATAACAAGCCAAACGAACCCCGAGTGGTTCATTATTAATATATATATCCTTATCTAAGTCATTTTTCCAAGAATTAGATTTTTAGGAATGAAATAACAATTAATAATATAATATTTGTTTTAAAACCTATTTTTTGTCAATTTTGACACTATTTGGTACATGATATTTTTGAAACTCAAAACAGCTTGATTATTTCTAACAACGTTAATTTAATCAATAATAACATGTACTATTAACCTATAAAATTAGTTTAATACATAAAAAGTATAAAATTTCATTTATTTGGGTATTGATAACATCAATTATGTTAATATTTCATTAATGAGGTAATTACTGCATCATCATTGTGTCATAAATAAATTAAATTATATGATGTCTATAAATTACAAATAAAATACAATTATGTATGAAATATTTTTATCTTTCTAATGAGTATTTGTATCCTTATATATCTTATGTATAACCCTATATTAAGAATGATTTATTTATTAATATTTGATTTTAACTATTTTAACTCTTCTTTAAATAAAATAATGTTCAATGTCATAATCTAATCCAAGTGGACCTAAAGTGTAATATTTTATTCCTTATGGTTGTTTTTTGTCTAATTACACTTATCCAATAGAATTAAGACATGATTTAGGGTAATAGTAATATCATTTTTTCCCTTAATTACCCTATTTACTTTTAACCGTGGTAAATAAAAGTAAAAAGTTACTACTCACAAAAAATTATTTTATTCTTATTGAATCACATTTTACTTACTGATATCAACCGTGTCTCTTGGATTATTGAAATTCCACTCACAGAAGTGGAAAATATATGTTTTATGTAAATTTTCAAATTCTCCTAGGAGGTGGGTAAAAGACGGTCAAAAGTTCAATAATCTTTTTATATATCTAAAATTAATATAAAATTACTCCAATGAATTACATTGATCTTATATAAGTATTATGTATCAATTTTAACCCAAAAAAATAAATAAATAAAATATTTATTTAAATAAAATGTCAGTTTTTATATAGTAACCTAGTCTTTTCACTATTCATCAAAAATTGAATGTTTTCAGAAAAATACCAAAAAACAATCCTGGGCTAATTTTGATATTCCGAATCCAAAAATTAAGTCCATTTCAAAAGATAAAATTTAAAAAATTTCAAAAAGTGGCTATTACTATTCAAAATGGTGAGTTTATATAATGTTTTAATAACATATCATTGTTTAGTGAAACTCAGTATTGTGTACAACACACGCTATCGTGGAAGGTCATGATTGTGTGTAATTTAAGAAAAGTTAGGGATGCGTTTAGTGCATGCTCCTTTTGGTGTAGCGTACAAGAAAATACATCAATGAAATTAAAAATAATATTTTTCATAAAATCTTGTGGTGTTACATTCTACCCCCCTTAGAATAAATTTCTCCTTCGAAATTCGCCGTGGTTATAAATGGTTTACTACTGGAAATTTTCTTTAATAGAAAACCACTTCGTAAAAAGGAATACCAAAACAAATCGTAAAAAACTATGGTATGAAACATAAAGGTAACACAAATTAACTAATCACTAGGTTTCAAAATAGGAGAACATATGTGAAAATGTGGATATTTAAGGGAAATCTATCCATCATGTTATGATGGAGAGTGGTAGAGAACCTGGCCAGGAAAAAGCCTAAATATAAAAAATCAATAAATTTGGGATGATCTATGGTACCATCTGATTCATCGGATATAAGGGAACTATGACAACATTTTTGGTTTTCAAGATCATTTCCCTAAAGTTGACGAATTTGAATTAAATGGCGAGGTGTTAGCAGATAGTGTGATAGAATGATGGGTCATTACATCCGTCTCAAACAAAAGGTCAGCAAAAGATATCCAATATAAATAAGTACATCTATAGTGATATTAATCATATATGGTTCCTAAAATGTACTTATACTTCATATATCATACTGCATAATATAATAAAACTATTTTCTACAAATCAGGGACTTCATGTATGCCAGTGGTTGGAAGTAAAGGCATGTCGCACTTCGGTTGTGGTTTCAATTCCCACAGCCTCGTACGACGTGACGGGTTGTCAACCGTCCTACAGGTTGTACTTTTTCTAAAACTACATTAATATATCATTCCATAAATAATATTAAAAAGTGGTCTAGCCTTAATCAATATAGTCTTATGTCCAACAAAATCCATTCCAATATTTAGGCTTATCAAAAATACTTCTATCCAAGCTCATTGTATAAAGAAAACAATTAATAGAAATGTCATCTTCCAAGCATTTGAATACCATCATTTATCATATGATATATCATTTTGGTCAAATTCCAAACATGTGAATAACTTAATCATGTATTCTCTTGAAAAATCAATACCCATTGAACCATAGTGATAGCATGAATGTTGTCAAAATTTAACACATTCCACACACAAAAATCCCAAAATTTATATATACTCAAACCATGATATAACTTTTTCCTTATATTAGTCATGAGCTCATTAATACTATCAAACATCTCATTATCTTGTTATCCCGTCATTATGTGCATATCATCTACTTTCAAAAAATATCTGAATAACCTTTCATGGTTACCGGTACCATTCAACATGTACTTTCAAATACATTAGGAAAAACAATAGTGTAAAAATCCTTATATGCATCTTTATTGCATATTACCAATATATATACAATATAACTCTTGATAACCATAAATCATTCCACTACCTTCTTAATCCATTGATCGAGATTCAACAATTATTTCATCTCACATATCATTTATAGTCTCTACATCATCATCAACAAAAATACTACCCATATGACCATGCTGATTTTCTTCAAGATACATTCCCTTAGGTAATTATTTTTCATTATGCCCATACATTCCACAATTAAAACATTTAATCATTGTTGATGTCATAGAAATACAATTTTCCTTGTCTAAGGTGTTAACTAAACATTTTCCTTTTCACTTAATGGGTTTGTGTCCTTATTTCCTACACCCAAAGCATCTTCCAGTTCCATTGAAACATTCTTCTTTATGCCTCTTCCCACATTATTTACAAGATGGGAATTGAACTTTCTTTCCTCTATGATCATCATGAAACTCCATCATTCACTTATTAGCCGAGTCAGGAAAATTACCAAAGTTGATATTATTGAACATATTATGAGATTTATTATTAGGAATAATAATGATGACTAGACTTCTAAATCCCATTTCATTTGGTTGCTCATGAACAAAATCATTCAATTATCCATCATATCCTCCATTATCGTGAATCATCATGTTTCCATCCATTTTCTAAAACCCAAAAATAATAGTGTGAGAGGCCAAAATCATTCTAGGAAAAAAACATAATAAAGGGGGAGTAAATTAAATATCTAACATCTTAGGTTTAATTATAATATCGTTACATTAATTCTAGGACTATAACCTATACATATACTTAACCTTTGTGATATCCCTAGACATACCATAGAAATATCTCTAGGGATCTCACTAATGTTTTTACTTCCTAGTTTCCAAAGGTAAACTAAACATTTCCTCTGGTACCAACTGTAGAGACCCAAAACATGACGTACATAGACATTACATTACTTATTATAATACTTAATAAATAAAAATAATAGACACCAATGGACCGTAATATTTTAGTGTCTTTGGAAACTCGGAACATAATCTTCTAATCATAGTGAATGATGTTCGACATCTCCCATAAAGATATTCCCCTTTTTTTCTTACCTAAAACCCTTCTTTATATCATGAGAAAAGTGAACATATAAAGGGTGATCTCAAATGCTCAGTAAGGGTATGCATAGAGAAAATAAAACAAACCATATACATTTGAACATAAAAACAAGAATATACTGTTTAAACATCGAAATCATGACAAATGATATAAAACATGGAAGTATATAAGGAATAAATCATAATGGAACATCAATCATGATAAAAAAGCTTGGAAATAAAATGTGTAATTGTGGAAAAACATTAATCACATGATATGATTTCCATAGTAGCCAGGGCATTGCTGTCAAGACCATCTCAGTGGACAAAGTCCCTTTCTAAATAGAGTTCACTCCTCGTTCCAGTCCTGTAACACTGAACCATAATAACATACCATTCCATCCATGTCTATATCATGTGATATAAATATTTACCCAATTAATTAGAGGGAGTTATAGGTCCCATCTATATCAAAATGAAATCATTATTACTTGTGCCACAACATAAACATAAATCATTCATCATAACCCAAAGAATAAAATGGGTTTCATAAACATCATCACATCACAACATAATCCATATAAAACAAATGGATATCATTTCATCAAAAGAAAAGTGAAACCATGTAAATCACAGAGACATTATACTTTAAACATACACATATGAAATAATTTCATCTTATATGGAAAACGGTTTTGATAAAACACTTGAAATAAATTCTTGAGGAAAATATCATTTCTTCATCAAAATCATTTTCTTTTCACAAAATACCCTGAAATTTTAAAAGAAAAGGATTTTGTTGAAAATAATCACTAAATTTTGTAGATTAATCTCCATGAAAATAAGGTGTTATAAAACCATAAAAATATTATCATTCTATATAAGTTAAAGAAAACATTCTCCTCGTACTTTTAAAGGAAATGTTAATAAGTACCACGTATGGTAAACAAAATCAAGATTCCTTCCATAACACAAAGTAAAAGTCAAGATGGGTAAAAATGAATTTAAAAATACATGTAATAATATTAATCACTTTATGAAAACATATTTATGGACATGGATGAAAAATATAACCCCAGTAAATACTTACGAATATGCAATCTCAGATAAAAATGAGATTGAAAAATTATCCCTTACCTTAGCTCCAATATGCTTCGTACATATCTGAACCTATTGTATAATTATTTAAATAATTTCATTGAATTATTACAGAATCATATTAATTGTAATGATATCATATATGGTTCACTTATAACTTTATATTACCCGTCCTTTTGTAAATTCAATTTTAACGCAACATTTTGGGTAAAATCTTTTCATTTATCATTCATGTTTTGACTTGTAATTAATTAATATGATTATTTAGATCATGGTTAATTAATTCCAGAATATCAAAAATGATTTATAAATAATATATATTCAGAATATACATATATTTAATAGATCGATAAATGGAAATAAATACACCATTCATGGAGACAGTAGGTCGTATGTACGCATTAACGCTGTTTTCACTTCCTTAATGAATTGAATTGAAATAAGTAGATTACATAAATATATATATAAATACATAAATAATGTTTAGTTATTATTTCATATATTTGATGATTACTTATTATATATACTTTATAATCATTCTTGAATTGTTAACATGGAAAATGAATCTCATCGTGTTGTGGAGACGGTAATCCATACGTACGCAGGAGCGATGATATCGTTCCAAAATTTAGTGAATGGATTTAGAGTGGATGATATAATATCGTAGAATTATTATGATGTTATAATAACCATATATAGTTATTCTTTATACCATTATACCAATCCAAGTATGGTGGTGGCGGAAAAACAAATTACACCACGACGTGGAGACGGTATTCCGTACGTAAGCATGCGCGGTGGTTTCATTTTATGTAGGATGGATAGAAGGTGAAATATGGTTGTTTAATATTTATAAGAACATATCATAATATTATTAACATTGATGTTATTAAATTATAATTAAACAACTAATGAAAAAAATATTGAAGAAGAATGAAACTTGAAAGAATCGGTAGAAGAGATTACCTCTTCTTCGACGCACCTCCTTTAAACTCCTTCTTAGGGCACTAGATATGGTCTTTTGAGAATACTAGAACCTCTAAAATATAACTAGAGAGGTTGAGAAGAGTAATTGGAAGGTTATGGCCGAGCTTCATGTGTCAAAAGTGTGTGAAGAGAAGAGGTAGGGGTGACCTTTTTATAAGGGAGGAGAGGGGCACCTTTGGAAAAACATAAATTTTTTTTTTATAATAAAGTCATATTCGGTTTATAATATCCCCAATTTAATTTATTATGAAGATAATGTGGGGATGGGTCTAAATACTCTCAACCAATAGGTTTTAGACATGTTTAGGTCACTATTATAACCTTATCAATTAGATTTAACTCTATGTTAAAAAATTTATCTTTTACCGTGTCTTCTTGTTTTCTTACACTATATTGTTAATAAACATACTATAACAACACAAACAAACCCCAAGTTGTTAATTATTAATAAATATATCATTATATATTTCATTTGGACGAAACATAGATTTTAAGAATAAAATAACAATTAATAATATAATATTTGTTTTAAAAACTATTTTATTTCAATTTTGACACTATTTGGTACATGATTTTTGTGAAAATCATAACAACATGATTAGTTCGAATAAAGTTAATTAAATCAATACTAACACGTCATATTAACCTATAAAATTAGTTTAATTCATAAAAAGTCTAAAATTACATTTATTTGGGAATGTATAACATCAATTATGTTAATATTTCATTAATGAGGTAATTACTGCATCGTCATTGTGTCATAAATAAATTAAATTATTTAATGTCTAAAAATTATAAATAAAATACCATTATGTATGAAATTTTTCTATCTTTATAATTAATATTTATTGTCTAATTATTCTTATGTATAACCCTATATTAAAAAATAATTAGTTATTAAACTTTGATTTTAACTATTTTAACTCTTCTTTAAATAAATTAATAATAAATGTCCAAATCTAATCCCAGTGGACCTGAAGGGTAATATTTTATTCATAAGGTTTTTTTGGTCGAATTAAAGTTATAAAATAGAATTAGTAAATGTGTTAGGTTAATAGTAATATCATATTTAACCTTAATTAACCTATTTACTTTTAACTGAGGTAAATAAAAGTAAAAACTTACTATTCGCCAAAATATATTTTTATCTTATTGAACCACATTTTACATACTAATATCAACCGTTTCTCTCAGAATTTTGAAATTACACTCATAATAGTGGTAAAATTATGTTATATGTAAATTTTTAAATTCTCCTAGGAGGTGGGAAAAAGACGGTGAAAATTTCAATAAAATTTTTATATATCTAAAATTATTATAAAATGACTTCAGTGAATTAAATTGAACTTATATAGGTATTATATATCAATTTAAAAAAAATAAATTTAAATAAATAAATAATTATTTAAATAAAAAGTCGGTTTTTAAATAGTAACTCAGTGTTTTCACTATTCATCAAAAATTGAATGTTTTCAGAAAAATACCAAAAATTCACCCTAGGCTAATTTCGATATTCCGCATCCAAAAATGAAGTCCATTTCGAAAGATAAAATTTATAATATTTAAAAAAGTTGGTATTACTATTCAAAATGGCCAGTTTATATAATATTTTAATAACATATCGTTGTTTATTGAAACTCGATATTGTGTACAACACACGCTATCGTGGAAGGAATCGATTGTGTGTAATGAAAGACAAGTCTGGGATGCATGTAGTGAAAAATCCTTTTGGTGTAGCATACAACAAAAGATATCAATGAAATAAAAAAGAATATTTTTCATAAAATCTCGGGGTGTTACAGTGCCAAACATGATTTTTGATCGTGATTTATGATCAATCAACGATCTACAAGATGATAAACACTATGATCTCTGTAATTTGATCAATGATGTGGGAAAATAGTAATAACATCAGAACTAGAGGTAGAATCACCACATATTATTTATATTTAATTTAATTGATTAAATAATTGAGTTTATTTAAATTTAATTTTTGTTGATGAATCTGTTTATGGATATGTACTATACCATTTTTTGTTGTATGAAACATGTGTAGATTCCTTCTAGTGGTGATCAACACATGTTCCATGAATCCTCACTTTCCATGGAACGAATCTTCAGGTGCTAGCATGAAAAATAATTATGCTTTCATCTCCCACCATTGATCACTATGAGAACTACTTCCACATAGTTCTTGATTTGGTGTTGGATGATTTCTATCAATTCGTGGGATAATTCATGGGTAAAAAAAATATCTAGTCTAGGGGGCTCCATATTTTTTTTGAACAACCGAAAAAATGAATTATCTAGTTATGAAAATCATATAAATGGGTTTATATATCTATAAGGTTAAAATAAAAGAATAGATAACATTTCATTCGTTATTTATTTAATATCCACAGAACCCCATGTCAAATAATTATAATATTATTATTATTTCTCCTCCCACACATAACATGTGAATTATATTAAATTTTATTTAATTAAATTATATTTTGAATATTTTTTATTACTCCCCAGACCTAAAACCTCATTCCTCCATTCCTCCATATTTATCCGGCCTTGAATAATGACTATTTATTTTTTAAATAAATATTACTATTTTGTTGTCCAATATATCAATAAATATTATATTCACGAAATAGAAAATAAGTATTTATTAAATATTCCACTCATGTTATATTTTATCAAATAACTGGTGACATGATATATGTTATCATGAAAACAATAATAGTTATTATACCACATCATGGAATAATATATGTCAACATTCTAAAAAATAATATATTATTTTTTATAAATTATGGATACACATAGTATGTGACCCTCTAGGACTCTATCTCAGTTGAATTAGGAGAAGTATCCTAGATTTATAGGATAGCATCTAGAAACACCCATAGGAACACATAGAGAATGCATTTAATGCTGTAATGAAATGATACCTCACACAAACACATATTGTTTAATAAGATCACATTATCATGATATATCATATCAAGTAGGTTGCATGTTGGGTTCATTAACCTATGTTCACACTATATCAACCTTTTAGTTTATAAAAGTATTAGATAAATATATAACACCTTGTCGATTTATTTATTTAGGATATATCATATCCATCAAATGGCCGAAGATATCATATTCTATTAAAAACGATGGATCAATACATTCACACATTTTTCATTAATTTAATATTACTTGTGACACACCCAACATATCTTCCCATTTAGTGAAAATATATCTTCATAGTTTTAGAAAATACAATGAAGTACGCAACTCATAATATTCCATAATAATAATCTTAATGTCTAAAGACCAATACACATGTACACATATTGGAACATCTAATAAAACATAAATATTTGGATTTCTTACTAGATGTTCTCATTCTCATAATATCTTAATAGATATTACCAAGTGAGTACACCATAAGAAGGTGTCGCCATTTCATTTGAGTCTCCACCCCTATAATAATGTATCAATTGTTTCTCTAAAATGATATCATCTGGAAATAGAATATATATTAATGAATATTGTTGTATCACTTACTGGTTATCATCATATTAAGGATCTTCAGGACCTTTTAGCGAAATGACTACTCTAACAAAAATAACTCATAATATAACATCTATAAGAACAATCATCAGGTGATATGTAGATTATTAGTATTCAAAAAAAATGAATAAAATATATCATAAAGTACATAGAAATCGGTTTAGGGAACCAAATCCAACTAAATCCCACTTGTACTAGATAAGTTTACTAATAACCATTAGTCTTATAGATCTCAAATGTCACTCTTTTATCTATTGAAATATGCCTTTAGTACACAAAATTATCTTCCATGGGTTCCCTTATTACTGCAACATTACCCATATGACAGGAATACTACAAGAGGTGATCCTTATGGAGTATTTTATTTATTTTTTGGTGTGACCATGTAACTTTTTCAAGAGTCATTGATGTAGTATTTTCACAGTACAATGTGATAGGTTCATTACTTCAATGTAAGAAATCAATCTCATGTAATGATTTCTGATTCCCAAAGGCTTCCATTGCAATATCTAAATCCACAATATATTTAAAATACACTATTGAATTAGTGACAATGGAATACTTTGAAATCATCCATCTCATAGATCCTTTATCAAGCAAACAAATATATATATATTTCAATTCCAGTTCATTGCATTCTATCTGAAAACTAGAATTAGTATAACCTTCATATGAATAACTCCACATATCATCCATGTATTAAGAACAAATCCCTAGTTCTACATAGATACTTATGGATAGACTTAACATCAGTCCCGTTTTTTTCTCCTAGATCATCTTGATATCTTCTTACTATGCTGAATGAATGGGAAAAATCAACTCTAGTATATACAATTGAATAAATAATATACACTGATGCTAAAGCATACAATTTCTTACTCATTCCCTCTTTCTCGTGTTTTTTATATGGAAATATTCACTAATAAAGTAGTAAACTATGTACCACTACAACCAATACTATCATGGAATGTTTAATACTAAATATCATTTTTATATGGTCATCATATGTACTTTGGAATAATCCATGTACTCTCTCGAATCTATCAAGAATGGTCTTGATGGGTAGAATACAGTATTCTTCAACTATTCCCATTGGGGATAAACATTTTTTAACTAGTTCATAATACACTATAAGAATGGAATATTGTTTCTTATAAGTAATATTTCATTAATATATAATATTAGGATAAAAAATTAATTTACATTAAACATATCGTAAACACATAGATCATATTCATTCTTAATGAAACCAAATTATTTTATGGCTTCATTGAATTGAATGTTTCATGACCTAGATATTTTTTTCAATCCATAAATCGATCACTAGAACTTGAAAATCCTTTTGAAATCAATTCGAGTCACAAAAACATTGTGGAGAGTCATATATAATTATTCATGAAGGATCCCATTAAGGTATGAGGTTTTGACATCAATCTATCAAATCATATAGCCATGGTAATTATCTATAGTAATAACAATTTTAATGGATTTATAAAAGGAATCTATTGAAATGGATTCCTCATAGTTAATTACTTTAAACTATTTAATCCCATTATCCATTTTCCTTTATTTATAGGTATTTAGTTTACCTTCCCTATCAATTTTCCTCTTGAATACCCATTTTTACCTAATAGGATTTACATCAACTGGCGCATTGACGAGAACCCAATCATGTTTCTAATACATGGGGGCCATTTCAGAACACATGGATTATTACAACATTGCATATTTTGAGTTTTTTTAATTCCTCCATGTATACGATATTAGCATTATTATCAACCAGTAATAGGTCACCATCTTTGGTTCTGTAAAACCATATCACTCAGGTTCTCTTACAAATCTTACGCTCCTAAGTAGTTTTTTTGTTTTAGAACACACCTCTTCCATGGGGACCTATGCAACCTATTCCTAATCTAAATCATATACATCGTGACTATAAACATCATTATATTATATCATTATCCACTATCATTTTGGTAAATTTTCTCAATCTCAATGAAGATGTCTTTTCTATTGATAGTCATTTTTTTTAGGGGTTGTATAGGTAGTATCCATTGTATTCCTTGGTACACCGTATAATGATATACTTTTTTCCCCTAGTTGATAGTTTTTTGTAGGAGAGGGCGTCAAAAAATGCATCTCTACCCCATAAACATGGGTGGGACAAAATGAGTTTCATTCCACTCTATAACATGAAGTAAATTATATTTTTCAATTTAGATTGATCTCAGTTTAATGTGTATGCCATATTTAATAATTCATATTCCCAAAAGGATAATGGATCATCTATATGACTCATCATCAACCTTACTATTCTAACAAGGTATTATTCCTCCTTTAAATAACACCATCCCACTGTGGTGTATAAGGTGGAGTGTGTTGAGATCGAATCCAAAAATTACATAGAAATTTGATGAAATATTGGTTAATATATCCACCAAATTGATTTGATCGAAGAATATTTATATTTTAACCAATTTTATTCTCGACAACATTAATGAATTTATGGAATTTCTCAAAGGTCATAGACTGATGCCACATTGGGTAGACATAACTATATCTACTAACATTATCAGTATAATTTAGGATGTAAGTGTATACACCTTTTTCGTTTAGAAGAAATGGTCCACACACATTAGTGTTTACCTATCCTATTAAATCATTGACCATTTATCCCTATCCACCAAATGGTTGATTTTTCATTTTTCCTTGTAAAAAAAAAGAAAATATATATAAACATTTCTTCTCAGAAGTGTCTAAATAACAATCTTTACAATTCATTTTCAAATGCTTCTCATTTACATGACCATGATAGTGATTCCAAATATTGGGATTATATGAGTTGTGTGAACAGAATTCATTATCAATTTATTACACTTTATTTCATTATTTAATACATAAATACCATTATTAAGATTCTTCATAACATAACATAACATATGATTTCCTTATATAAGAAATAAATTCAAATAAAAATCTGAAAACAAACCAATATGTATATAGGATTGATAAAGAAATTATGTTTTTTGGTCACTGTATGTACATCATAAAATTATTTATTAACCAACATCATTCATTTTGTAAATGGGATGGGGTAGTTACCAATTTCCAATTCATCTAGACTCACACGATTAGTAGCTCTCAAATCCACCAGTCCTCTAGAAATATTTTAGAATCTAATTGGTTTTTTCATTTTGATACATATATGATCCCCACAATCTATATTAAATAAGTTTTGTACATATATTGAATGATTATACTCAATTATGTATGAACCTTTATTTTCCACTTACATCATGGTGCAATTATTCCTCTAGTGGCTTGACATGATGCATGAAAAACATATTTCCACCTTTTCCATTCCTTAGATTTTGATATTATTCTTCATGGAATGATAGTGTTCTAGAGATTTAGATAATTTATAAATATTTTTTCTATTTTCATTATAATTTATTTTTGTATTCACCATAATAACTATGTGTTTATCATTCCCCATGTCCTTATCCACATGGAGAATTATTGTAAGATGTTAAGAAATACTATTATCATTTTTTCATATTGTAATTAATTATAAAACTACATAAGGTCTTATGTAATCATTAATGTATGAGATTGATATGAAAATAATTTGTCGATTTAATCCCTGTGTTGTTCATGCATTCAATGTAGTCGATAATCTTGACTACATGTGGCCCAACTGACACAAAATATCCAATATTATTTGTAATTAAATCATTGTAAAACTCATAAACCTCCTATCCCACCTTCTATAGATGGATATCTTAATGGTCATGCATCATTATATAGGAATCCATATACTCATATTCCTACAAAATATCATTAAACATTGATCAAAGTAAGAAACATTGATCATATGTAGAATCATTTAAATGTTTCTTAGAACGTCACAGTTCTTCATCACATACCTCATAACCAAAAAAAATGGGAAGGGATCATCTTACACATAAAATTTACTTTCATGTGGAATTATTACATGTGTGTTCCTTTTCAACTCATTGAAATTTTTGGTGGTGAGATGGTTGTAATTTTCATGAATAGATCACAATGATATGATATATGGAATTTTAATTTTGTTTTTAAAAATAAAATGAGAATAGTTTTAGTACATAATCTCATAAAATTTATGAAAATAAATAAATATTATATTTTTTAGTCTCCCACAATATTATAGAGCCTGAATATCCATCACCATTGGCTTTATAATGTATGGTGTCTAGTACATCATATTAGAAAGGATCCATATTTCCAATCTCATTACCCCGTTGTTGGTTTCTAAAGAAACATGAATGGTTAGGTGGGAATTAAAAATTCCAACTACAATAACTCACGATTCCATGATCATTTGTGTTGACTCCCTAATGATATCCTAATATTGGATTTCTACAACCTTTGCCTCTCAGTTACACAATATAATTATTTGACCGTAATCCCTTGATGTGTACATTGTTATATCAACCCAAAAACTCTTATTATAATTCCCTAATAATTAAAATCACCCCACATTGGATCGTCATTCACTATCAACTATTATTTGATTTTAACTGAAGTTGTGCACGACTATACTAACATAATATATGTAATTAAGGGATTTTATCCATTTATTTTAAAATTTAAAATTACTATCTTCATCACATGCTTGTTTATAACAAGTGTATTTACTTAAGTGGCTAAAAAATTTAGTTAATATTTACACATAATTCGACTAATTTTAGTTCTATATTTAATGCTTGTTCATTCCTTGTTTACGTGTTGCGAAAAAAAAAACATAATGAAATAACAATGAATCTTGGTAGAAATAAAATTATAATGATGTGTGACCATGAGTATTACTTAATGTTTAATTTATCTACTTGTTGATAAACTAACATATAACCTCAGTGAGAATTACCCTAAACTGATTAAGGTTAATGTAATATATTTCCTCATTCCACCTATGTATCTCCTTGAATTGGTTTCACCTTGGCTCTAAATAAGAACCAACTCCACAAGCATGGGATCTTTGTCTTCCACATATGCATTTTACACACATTCACGTAAGGAGAAATGGGGTTTGAATAAATGAAACCATGGACACACAGTCCTTACATAATAAGAGGATATAAGGAAGACATACCGACAATTTAATTTCATAATAAATTAAACAAAATGAAACAAATCACATACAAATGTCTACTCTAGATCATGATCATCCAAATGCATGAAACGAATTACTAATTTAATAATAACTTGTATTAAATTATTAATCATTTATATTTAATATAAATTGTGCTCAAATTAACTAATTACTATATTTAATAAATCTATTCTTTTATTTAAATTATAATCCATATTTCCTTGATATTCTCAAAATATATAATTGTAAAAAATATATTTAAATTCATTTCAAATTAACTATGAACATAAATGTACCATATAAGAAACACATTTAATACAGGTCCAAATCTACCCTAAATGTATTATAATCATATATATTTACACTTTTTTGATATATTGAATACATCACATACCACATATATTCTTTACATGTTCAATTACACGAATTACATTATTTTTTTCACGTGTTATGCATTAATGTAAATAAAACAAATATATAATATTTCTCAAACATGATATACATATCTAAACATTATTATGTTAATAGTTAATAATTTATCTATATTTAAATGTTAAAAAACCATCACCTGGAATGTCTTATTAAATCAATGACAACACACAAGTACGTGTCTAATGGTTTAAATTATATAAATAATAAATTTTAAATATTCATAATTTTGTAATAGAACGAGGAATGTACATCTTAGAGCATGTAGTGTAAGGTTACCACCCTAAAACTGAGGCACACACCTATGGAATTGGCATGTAAATGACGACTCTGAGACTGGAGTACACGGTGTGTACAATTGGAGACATTCTATGTGATATCTAAATCAAACAGTCATCAGTGAGGATGGATGTGTATGAAATACATGAGCCTTCTGTTACATAACGAGACTACATGTAATATTTATGTATTACACAACATTTAATCTTTCTGATCGTGCACTTGTATTTCGTAGTTAACATGTGGTGTAAGAATTAACTACCCCTCATTTCATCAATACATACAAAATGAGTAATTTCTGAATGAACTCTTGGCTGATTGAACAAATGTACAAGATGTTTAACTCTATTTACATGGTGTGAACTCATCTATTTTCGGGAAAATATCCTCGGAACACCTAGATGAGTTTCTTGATTTTATTTTATTGATAAAATTAATGGTTCTCATTAGATCAATGAGAAATCAAGAAGTAGTAAGAATATCTCTCAATTCAGATTGAAATAAATATGAAAATTGAATTGAAAAAATAAATTATAAATGTCTAAAATATTAACTATATTCAGATTATTATACATGATTATGTGAACTACTCTGATACCACATGTATTTTTTGAGCATAGTGGAAGTCTGCGAAGGGCGGTGCCCAAAAATTGATTTTTATCATGATCAATTATCAATATTAGATCTACATGACAATAAATGCTAGGATCTATGGAAATGGATCAATTAAATCAGATAATATTATTATCCTTGGAACCATGGTGACGATAATATCATATTATTTAAAACTAATTTAATTAATTAATAATTTTTCTTTGTTGGAATTATTTCTTCATTGATGAATCAGGAGACAAATTTTCACTTCATTGTCATTGTTTTGTTGGAATCATGGGTAGATTCCCTCTAGTAGTGATCCACATAATTTTCACTAATATCCAGACGTCACTAAAGGAATCTCAGGGTTTTATCACAACATATCCTTACACATGCATCATCTGTCATTGGTCGTTTTGAGAACTGCTTCCAAATAATTCTCCATAATCTGGTGGAAGAATATTGATCTCTATTATTGGACGCATTATTTAAGAAGGGAGATCTATAGTCTCGAAAGGATTATCTATATCTATTGTGCACAACACACAAAAATTAATTGGATCATTGAAAAAATAATATAATTGTGTTTATATATTTTTTGGGCTAAAAAAGAATAATTTTACACGATCTGTAATTCATTTTTTAATACATAAAAATCCCCATGTCAAATAATAATATTAACATTATTATTCTTCAATATGTTCATAACTTTTGAATTATATTAAATAGTATTATATTAATAATATTCACTATATATTATTTCTCACTGGACCTAAAACTCTAGTACGCAAGTCCTCTATATTTATTAGTCCTTGATTAGTAAATATTTGTTTATTAAATTAACATCACTACATTATTCCCCAATAAATAAATAGATATTATATTCAATAAATAAAAAATGAGTATTTATTAAATTTTACACTCACATTATAATCTCTCAAATAAGTTGTGATGGAATATATGTGATACAGAGTACATGAATAGTTTTTAAACCACATATGGGAATAATATTTATTCAACTATTGAAATAATAATAACTTACATAAGAGATATTATCGATACATATACTATGTGACCCTTTAGGCCTCTTTATTTGTGTAATTAGGTGAATCATCGTAATGTCTAAGGTCATCACCTAGAAATACCAAAACGACCATCGATTATCAATAATTTACATTACATAGATTTTTTGGAATACATAAACATTATAAAAATAGACTCCCAAAGAGCATAAATGGTTTAGTTCCATTGGAATCATGGAATCATAAAATTGGTGAAAAAATGAACAACATAATCATTTAAAAGGTACTTCTTGACTAGAACCCTTATTATATTCATAAAACATAGTACATATCATCAGAACATGTAGGAAAGATACATATAATGGGTGAACATAGATCTCATTAAGGGTAAACAAATGAGACATATAATCATATACATGAGTATCTGTGTATGAAAACATGATAATGACAAATAGAAAATCATACCCTTGATATCAAAGATCATAAAAAATCATGGTATAAAGACTAGCAGTTCATAGGATATAATATATAAATAAATAAATAGTGTAATACATGAATACTATACATAGGTGTAAGATATGTAAATGTGGCAAACACATACACATATATTGATTTCCATAGTATCCAAGGCATCGCTGCCAAAACCATCTTAGTTGTATGGGTTGGCTCCTCATACCATCTTAGTAGTATGAGTCCACTCATTGTATCGTATTAGTTGTCACAATTCACTCCCATATCCATAATAATAGTCAAGGTTCACCCACAATACCATTTTTTATCTCAAGAGATATAAATTATTAGTCAATTCATTGGAGTGAAATATAGGTCCCACCCATCTCATAATAAAATCCTATATACATGGCATAATAGATCATTAAAAATCATAACATATCCAATTAAATGAAATGGGTATCATAAAAATGTAACTATATCATAACCTATATTAATATATAGGATTCATAATCATTTCATAATAAACACAACCTGTGAATAAAAGCGGGTTTCAAAAGCATATAACCCTGAAAACCAAATAATCCTTATAACAATCATGCTATCAAAATAAAAACCATTTAGGGAATGAATATAGATTGAAACACTGAACAATCTCCCTATGAAGACATGATTAACACCAATAGAAGTAATCATATATGGAAACAAATTTTTATTAAAAAATTGTAATAAATGTTTTAGGAAAATATCATTTCTTCTTAAAAAAATTTATTTTATTAAACCCATGTGAAATTTTAAATACGAAAATTTTATTTAAAGATAAACTTGAATGATTATATGGGATGACTCAAAAAAAAATTTATGAAATCAAAAAAAAAATATTCATGTTGTATATTTTTAAATAAAACATTCTTTTCGATCATTTACCATAAATGTCAACATGATGATTGTTCACATAAATAATGAAGGAATACATTAAAAATGTGTCGTAAAAAGTAGGAAATGGGTAAAAATAACATTAAAAATCCATATGATGTTTTTAAACAATTTATGAAAATATTTATAGAAAACATGGAATTGGATGATAATATACCAATGTAAATATTTACATATAAACAATCTCCAATAATATTAAGATTAAAAAAATATCCCTTTGCTTGTGTATTAATGTTCTTCGTACTCACACAATATTCCAATATAAAACATATATGATTATTATACTTATTTTATAGAATAAAATTATAAATCATAATACCATATATGGTTTTAATATGACCATATATTACCCATATATTAACAATCATATGTCAAGGCTTTACATTAGCTAATATTCTCTTGGTTCCTCGCATGTTCCTTAATTTGTAATATCATTGGTATTTATACATATATCATGATTACATAATTTAGATCATGATATAAATAATATATATATATATATATATATTCTAAAAATATGTACATAATGAAATACACTGTTCACGGAGACGGTTAGTCATACATACACATGAACACTATTTCCATTTTTAGTTGTCATGTTGAAAGGAGGTGTGTAAATGTAATATGTATATATTGATATATATATATATATATTATTAAATTATCATTAAAACATAATATAAGTAAACTAAACCCATTTTTATGACATTCTATGTAGTGTGTGAATGAATCACATCGCTTTTAGGAGTCGGTAGTCCACACTTCTTGAAAGAATATTATCATATTAAAACCAAATAGAAATTAATGGGGTTTGAGTTGTTTAAAGGTTTACATAATTATATTGAAATAAAAAATATTTTATATTATATATATATAAATATTTTTTATCATAAGGGCTCTCATTATTGGTGGTATACGAAATATAGAAATCATCTTTTTTTGAGGTAGTAGTTAACCGTGCACAGAAAAAATATTCTCAATATCCATTAGATGAGTGTGGGGGGGTATGAGTAGGATGAAAAATGATCATAAAAATCCTACTATATTGGGTATAATGGTGTTTTCATAATTAAATAGGAATAAATAGAGTGGTGTGGGTGGAGAAGGAAAATAAAGGGAAGGAGCTTGAAAGAAGACATTACCTCTTAATCGTGTAATTCCTTTTGGTTTGGGCCAGAAGTCTTCATTAAGTTTCTTTGTCTACAAAGGACGAATTATTGGAGTATAGGAGGAATGTTGTTAGGATAAGTGTTCATGTTTTTTCTGATCCAAATGGATTCATAGGTGTTAATAAATTAGAAGAAGAGATTCCCTTTTATAAAGTAGAATATTGGCACTTTAGGAAACTCCAAAATTATTAATTTATTATAAAATAATTTTGGATTTTAAATAAAAATGAAGAGATTAATTTATATTTTAAGATGATTATGGTTCTAAATCATCTCAAACATTTATTTTTAGACATGTTTTGGACATAAAACATACCTTGAATTTCAGATTTAACTGTTAGTTAAAGGATTAATCTCATATCATGAAAATGTTCTCTATTTACACTATAGGTTTAATATTGCTACAATAAAATTACAACAAACCCCAATTGGATACATTATAACACATTAAAAACTATAAAAGTTATTTGATCAATCTTTATATTTTTATGAATTTTAAAGCATTTAATAAAATATTATTTATATTAAGGTATCATTTATTTCAAATGATATACTAATCAATATTTTCATTTTTAAAAATATAAAAATTACATGATAACATCAAAAAATTA
Source organism: Viscum album (assembly GCA_963277665.1). Classification (NCBI taxonomy): domain Eukaryota; kingdom Viridiplantae; phylum Streptophyta; class Magnoliopsida; order Santalales; family Viscaceae; genus Viscum; species Viscum album. Next base: position 914,961,822 of record OY728148.1, read on the forward strand.
CTTAAAATATATCAATAACATGTCTATGATTTCTATAAAATTATTTTATGTAATTAATTAGGTAAAATTATATTTTTTTTAAATATTTATAATTTCGGTTATTTAATATCTCAATCAATTAAACAATCATAGCATTATAATTGTACCAGACATAAAATATGTTATTTATTATATATATATATATATATATATATTAATGAAAAAGATAAATTTCTTAAATTTAAAATGAATAATTCATGTCCAATTTTTCTTATGTATAACTATAAATATAAATTTTTTAGTTAATAAATTTTGAATATGACTAATTTATCTATTCTCTGAATAAAATATAATAAATTTTGTAATATAAAAAAATATGCATAAATAGGATCATGTTTTTGACCTAATAATTATTTTGGTCGAAAAAAATATAAAATGAAATTCATTTATGTTTTAGTGAAATTTTATAATATTATAATATTTTTTTCACCTAAATTACATTATTTACCTTTAACCCTAGTAACTATAATTTAAAAGTTAGTATTCAAAAAAATTATTTTGATCATATGAGATCATATTTTAAATCCATATTTCAACCATGTATGCATGTTTTTTGAAATTAAATACATTAAAGTGGTAAAATTATATTTACTATTAATCCAAAAATATAGCTAGAAGGCGGCTAAATGAGATGTTCAAATGTTTAATAATTTTTATTAAATATAATTATATTATAAAAACAATTTCCATGTCCAATGTTAGTTTAATATATGTATTATTTTACTAATATGGATTTAAAATTAATTTAATGTAAAAAATGTTTTGCAAATGAAAAATTATTTTTAACTATGTAGTATTTTTCACTATTCCTCAAAAAATGATATATTTGAATAAAATACAAAAAAATCACTTGAAGATAATTATGATATATTGAATTAAAAAATTATGTTTATATTCCCAAAATAAATTTTCTTGAGTGTCCATAATTATCTTTAATAAAAGGAAATTAAAATTTGTTTATTCAAGAAAATGGTATATTTAAAAATAGAAAGACATTACCAAGAACCAAATATATTATTATCAATATTTGAAAATTATTTATTTGAATTCATATTACTATTCTTAAGAGATATTTTATAATTATCTCATTTAGATAATAATAATCAAAAGATATTTTTTGTAGAAACTCAATGTTACCTGCAATGTATGCTTTGTAAGTGTTGCGTGAAAAACGCACCATGTCTAATTCATGTGAAATGAATGGTATACTTAATAAAATTAAATATATAAATTAATGTATTAATATATTAAATTTTTTTTGATAAAAACACATTTTTTAACATAAAACCCCCCATAAAGTTAATATCAACCTCAGAATTCATCACTTGTGTAAAAACAAATGAGGATACTTATGCTTCATCATACTCTCAAGTTCCGAGATAGATTCCTTTATCTATTTATTTCTACATAGAACCTTAACTAGGAGAGTTGTCTTGTTTTGTAGTATTTACTCTGATCTGTCTAGAATATCAAAAGGTTTCTCTACGTAATAAAGAGCATGTTCTAGTGGAATGACCTCTGATTTCAGTACATGTGAAGATGAGGTATGTACATACACATGAGAGATACCTAGAATACATCATGAACATGAGAGATATTTGGAGGACATGACAAGTGATAGGCTATTGTACCGATATGATCAAGAATCACAAGAGGACCCATATACCCATAGATTAGTTTCGATTTCTTCTCAAATCTCATAACTTTATTCTAGGGTAAGATTAATAGAAATATATTTTTACCAATATCAAATTCTAGATCATGTCGACATTTATCAGTGTATAATTTCCACCAACATTGAGTTTTCTTGATATAAAATTGAATGGTTATATCCTTTTTACCATTTCTTCATCAATCTTGTGTCCCTATGGATTTCAATCTATAACCTCATCATAACATGTTGGAGGTCAACCATTATTACGATATAGGGATTCATAAAGAGCTATATGAATGATTTATTGAATGTTATTGTTGTATGGAAACTCAACTAGAAGAATGTGTTGGTCCCAAAAGCCTTTTAAATATAGAGAAAAAAATTTCAGCATATCCTATAAGGTTTGAGTTGTTCATTCAAGCTGACCACATGTTTGAGAATTATAAGCAGTGATGAAACTCAATTTTGCATCATTTGATTTCTGAAGACTTCACCAGAACATGGAGGTAATCTTTGGATCTCGATCTGATATAATGGAATTTTTCACTCCTTGAGACCTTACCACTTCCTTTATATATATTGTAGAATTTTTATCTAGAGAGAAATATTCTATGATCATAATGAAGTGTGATGACAAAGAAAGGAGATCAACTACCACCCATATGACATTAAACCCTTTGTAGGTTATGGGTAGTCCAATGACCAAATCCATATTTATTTTCTCCATTTTCCATTCAAATATAGGTAATGGATGAAACATCTCTTTTGACGGTTTTCTTTCAGCCCTAAATTGCTGACAAACCAAACACTGAGATACTAACTCTACAATGTCTCTCTTCATGACATACCACAAAATGTTTTCATTCAAATCCCTATTCATCTTCATACATCCTGGGTGAATAGAGAATTGATAACTATAAGATTCTTCTAATAGATAAATCATTAAATCTTGTATGTAAGGAACAAACACATGTTTCTTAAACCTTGTCAGTATATAATGAACAAGGTTAAACACTAGCATATTTCCGAGAATCATTTTCATCTCTTCGTCTTCCTTCTATTCCTCCTAAATTGTCACTTTGATGGAGGGTTGAGCATTATTTTTAAAAACAAAATACAGTCCCTCTAACATTAGGATTTTTAGATCTATCATTTAAAAATATAAGATTATTGGATCTTTTCCAGTCCTCATAATGGATAATCTAGAATGATCTTCTTGACTCGAAAAATGGGTCAACATGTTCTCTTTACCAATGTGCTAATTTATTGAGAAACCATAATACATTATCAACTCTAACCATATTCTCTTGTGCATGTTCAAATCTTTCTATGTGACTATATTTTTCATACATTTTTGATGAGTATATATAACACACATTTATCCATATACATAACACATATATACCATTAGTGAAAAAAATTTCGATGATAACTCCAAATCACAAGTTGGGTATTTTTTCTCATGAATCGTCGACATTCCTGAGGTATAGGCTATAAGCATGTTATATTTCATAAAAAACATTCCAATACATTCTTGGATGCATCTTTTTAGTTTACAAAACCTTTTCCACTACACGGTAATGTATGAAAATGTGCACTGACGAACCTTCTCTATAGTTCCTTGAAATTTTCATCACGTTCATCTGTTTAAAAGAACCTGACACTCTTTTGAGTAAACGTGCTCAGAGGACTATATATTCATGATAAATTATTCAAAACCCATTGATAATATATAGATAACACAAGAAGGTTATGGATCCCAGTCACCATAGTTGGTCTAGGCCATCATTCAACTACCTCCTAATTTTATTAATCTAATTCTATACAATCTATTGATATTCTGTGACACAAAAATTATACATTTTCCATCCAAAATTCTCACTTTTTAAATTTTGAAAATAAAAATTCTTTACTTATAGTTTATAGTACAATTATCCAATGATCATCATGTTTTTCCTTTCTATTTGAATATATAAGAATATAATCTATATGGACTACCACCAATATATCATTGTAATCTCTAAAGACTCGATTCATTAAATACATGATGATAGATTGAGAATTCATAATACCAGAAGGAATCAATATATTTTTATAATTTCCATACATTGTACAGAATACAATCTTGGGAATATCCTATATCTTAGAAACCAAGTGATGATATCTTGAATAATGGTCAATCTTGGAAAGGTATTTAGCTCAGTGGAATTGATCAAACATGTAATCAATACGGGGAAGAAGATAATTTTTCATTATTGTGATCGTGTTCAACTCCCAATAATCAATGTAGTGTCACATTGATCCATATTTATTTTTTTACAAAAAGAATCGGTGCTCCCCATGGTGACACACTTGGCTGAATAAATCCCTTATTATGGTATTGTTGGTCGGAGTGGACACTCAAGAGGGGGGGTGAATTGAGTTCCAATTAAAATTTCTGTTAAAAACAATTTCTATTAAAATCCCCCAATTTCAAAAACAAATTAAACTGTAGTGAATTTATATAGATTATAAAGGTTCAATTAGTTTCTCAAAGATTGATTAATTCTCAGTTAACTTAATCTTATGATTAAATTAACTTTTGAAACTAACTTACTGATTTATAACAAATATAAACACTTGCGAATTTAATTATCAAAGTAGCTTTGAAGATAGATTATATTTCAAAGTAATAGCAGCGGAATATGAAATAAATATGTATAGTATGGATATAGAGTATATCTATAAGCACAGAAAATTAACCAAGAGGTTCAGTCTCAAGCCGAGACTTAGTCCTCTCAAAATTTTATATAAGAATGATCCACACCCTGTATCGGGGTTAACAACAGTGAACACACTGTCCAGGTCACAAGACCTCTACCACAGTTCTTCGTGGGAAAACAAACAACAGCAGCAAGCTGTCCAGGTCACAAGACCTCTACCACTATCCACAGTGGGAAATGGAGTGCAAAAAGATTTGCTGAGGATTTACAGATCCTCCAGTGAAAGTACAGGATTCAGTGTGTGTGTTTAATACAGCAGATAACACACACTGCTCAAAATGTAGAATAAATCACAGAACAAGAGATGTAGAGTTTAGAAGTGGTTCTGGTGATCTCAGTGTAGCTCTTGTATTCGATCAGAAGAGAGTTTGAGTCCTCTTCTCGTTTCTGTTTGAGAAACAGAGTGTCGTATGCTCCAGGTTCACAGGTAGTGAGAATGTAGTCGATGAAGTTCTTCAGGGTTCTTCTTGTATGCACAGAACACTTCTCGAGTATACTTGATTGTCTATATGCTTCTCTGTGTTCTTGATGGAACTCATTTTTATCTTCTTGTGCTTCTGGTATATTTCGTCCACAACGCACTTGTCTGGTTCGCATTCGTATTCGCATTATCTCTTTTGGGCAGCGTAGTCTTCTCGTATTTATCTCCCGACAGGGGACAGAAAAGATTTCTTTTCAGCAGGTACGAGGTACGGGTTCTGTTGACTTCAACTGTGGTCTTCCAACTGTGGACTTCCAACTGTGGACTTCCAACTGTGGACTTCCTTCTGACTGCTGATTTCAACAAAAGGCTTGCTGTCTGTAGGCTTGCAATGGTAGCTTTTACTCCATGTAACTGTAGCCTCTCTAACTGTAGACTTGTAACATTAAATTTGTAGAGCTGTAACCTTTGTCAACTGTAGACTTCGATCATCTGTAGACTTAGTAGACAGAAGCTGTCTAAATGTAACCTTGACTGTAGACTTATGACTGTAGGCTTATGACTGTAAACTTGTTCCAACTGTAGACTTGTTCGACTGTGAACTTGAGCAGAGAAAACTTTGAACAGAAGTCTTGTAACTGTGACCTTCGTCTGTGAGCTTTGACAATAGATAGCAGTAGACTCGTAACTGTAAGCTTGTATTAGTCTTCGACTGTAACCTTGTAACTGTGAACTTATTGCAACAGTAACTTAAGGTGACAGTTAACTGTAACTGTGACTTTGAGAAGAAAGCGCTGATTGTTAGCTAACAATACCAAACTTATGTAACCACTACTGTAAGCTATTACAGTAAAGTTATGAGAGTAAGAATATGAACTGTTTAGAATAAAATACGTTTACGCATAGAATTATAAGATTAATGCAAAGGTTTAATACATCATAATCAATGTTTAAGCATGATTTGGGATTATCAAAACAGGTGATTCCAACAATCTCCCCCTTTTTGATAATCACAAATTATGTCAGTATGAAATATAGAAGTATCAGAGAGAAGTGTGCAAAACAAAGTATTAGCAATATGAGCGCAAAAATGAGGTATAATCCGCAAGGATTTCTCCTCTCTGTATAGGTTCATTTCTCCCTTGAGTTTCCCTATTTCTCCCCATTTCTACCCCTATCTATTTCTCTTTATTTCTCCCCCTTTGTGATTAACAAAAAGAAAGACAGAGAGAGAGAAAAGAAACATTGTATTAATAAGGAGTACAATACATGACCCAAAATGTGAATACATGATCCCTATCAAAAAAAATAAACAGACTCAATCCTCTTCATCTGGAGGTAAGGGATCTTTTCCTTTGGAGGAAGAAGATGGAGCAGGAGGTGAATGATCAACAGGCTGAGGAATGGCAGCAGGAATGTCTGGAGGGGCAGCAACAGATGCTCCTGAAGGCCGGTAGTGAGTAGCTTGCCGAGGGATCAGTGGTCTAAGGCTTCTGAGGGCATCATCAGGAGACATGATGGAAGAACCACTGGGGTTGGAGACAGGTAGGGCAGGAGGAACTATAACAGGTGTGCAGTCCACATGAAGAAAAGGTAGGAGCAGATTTCTGAAATCCATGATAATGTTTCCTCCTCTGTCCATGGCAGATAAGAAGTCATCTTTGTTTTCCAAGAATTTATCCAAAGCCGGGGTCAACTCTCGTAGTTTGCTAACTTGTTATTTGAAGGCTTGAGTTACAGGAGGCAGCTTCATAGTCTCTAGCATGAGCTTGAAGTGATTGTTCAACTGATGCTTGGTGAAAATCCGATCAAAGTAATAATCCACTTTACTTTTGATGGCCTCCTGAGAAGCAGTAGCAGCCTGCAGGTGCTCACGAACAAAGCCACTGACTTCTCTTGTAGTAGCAAGGATCTGTAGGTCTGATGTGTCATTTGCACGGGCCTGAGTAAGCTCTTCTCTGAGCAGGCTTCTAAACTGCTCAAGGTCTACAGGAGAGCTAGATGAAGGAAGGGACTTGACTGAGAATGCCACTGTCTCCTTGAAAGACTGAGTCAGATTTCCAATCACTTTCTGAATGACAGCATCCTGATTGCTAAAGTGTTCTTTTACTGATTTCTTGAAAGCCTCAAATACTTCCACAAACTGCTTGACCACTTCTTTGATGTATCGAATCTCACTGGCCACTTGTGTCTGAGAACTGCTCAGGGCAGTTAAAGAAGCAACTGATTGTCTGAGGGCCACTACTGCTCCAGTCCAGCTTTCAATTTGGGTGTGGCACACTTTCATTTCATCCATCACTTCTTTGATTGGACTTCCCACAACACATCCTAGAGATAGTTCTAAGGATTGTTCTACATTTTCAACTCATCAAAAAGACTGGTTTTCAATTCAGCAACAGACTGTCTGATGGTCTCCTTCATTTCATTCTTTAAGGATTCAAGGTCTTCCTTGGTGGCCAATCCTTCAGTTTCTAACACTGGAGAGCTGTTAGGTAGGATGACTGGATTTCTTGGTGGTTGGTTTTCCTCATCTGAATCCTCATAATTGAGTCCTAACACCATGTATCCTGGATCTGAGGTCCATCCTTCTATATCATACAGTACAGAGACTGAACCAACACGCTCCCCCTCACTTGGAGGTCCTTCCTGAACACTTTCTACTATCTGCTCAACTCTGGGTAATTCTAAGTTCTCTTCTGTAGCTCTAGCAGGTTCCATACTTGCTTCCTCTGTAGGTTCAGCAGTGAGGTTAGCCTCCTTCTCTGTTGGGTCGTCAACCACTTCCATGACAACAGTAGTAGAGACCACTCCTGCTTCCTGGTCAGACACTGACTTGTCTGTATACCCTATCAGAGGGCTCATACTAAGTTCTTCTGCAACAGTTTCTTGATTTTCATTTAAAGTTCCAGCCTCTTCTGCTTCGACTGTATCACCCTCATCAGAGGTGTCCTTGACAAAATATTGAGATTCTTCTTCTTCTTCTGTAGTCTCAGTCTCACTGTCTCTTAGAACAGGTTCTCTACTAGGTAGTTCTTTTGGAGGGCTTGCTGCTCCAAACGTCACTGTCCTGACAGGACTGTGAGTAGTATCAGGATCACTCACTTCATCAATTGGGGTGTTCTCTCTTGCAGAGTTACCAACTATCGCAGTCTGTTCATCATCTGAGTATACAGGTTCAGGCTCATCAGGCTTTAAGCCTGGATCTCTCCTATCTCTCGGTCTAGAGGGATGAGTAGAAGGGCTAAAATTCTCATAGATTCTCTCCTCATCATTCACCCATGATTTCTTCCAGGGATTCCAACTGATCTTCATGAATTTGCAGATTACTTTCGAGATACATACACTGTTCTTTGCCACTATCAACTCTTCCTGACTTCCAGCTGCACCTTTCACTTTCAACATAACCGAAATGAGTTTAGCATGAAACAAGGCACTTGATTTTGAGCTTGCCTTTATCATGTCCTCCATCTGAGCCATCAGCAACCTACAAAGGTTGACCTTCCTTCCATGTTTTAATAAGTACATCAAGTAAATATCCTGATGCTTCAGAGTTGCAAAATCTCCTCTTCTAGGACTCAGTACATGCTGAATAAACTTAAACAGAAGCCTATCCTCTCCATTCATTTCAGTAGCAATAATCTTCCTTACAGTGCCATTGCCTGTCAATTCTTCCAGAGCTGTCTCATGATCAAAGATTCTACTATTTGGAGGAGCCGCTCCAGAATAGTAGTTGTAAATACCCTCATGAGGAACTCTTAAAGAAGCAGCCCATTCAGCGGATGAAAAACTGACTTCATTGCCATTTACTCCGGATACCAGTTTATGCAGATCATCCTCTTCCTCGAACTGTAGATATTCATATAACTCCTTCACCAGCTTCAGGTAGTATGGTCCATTATTGTTTGCGAAGCATTCGATCCATCCTTTATCATTAAGCACTGCCAGTACTAATGATATGCTCGATAAAATCCACTCTTCACTTAGCTCCTTCTCAGCGACTATTTCTCTCTTAGTCAGATGTGGATTAACAGGTCTTATCGAGGCGTTCCCGGTGCCACTGGATTCGACTTGAGTCCTCTTTGGCATTGGTGCATCTTCGTTGACAGTCGGGGGTCTCTTTGTTCTGGCCATTGGAACTGAATGAGGTTTCGAGGTTCGGTTGAAGGTTTAGGGTTTAGGACTTGAGAGAGCAAGGGTCGAGATGATTGGATTGAGATATGTTCGATGTTCTCAATTTTATCATTTAGGGATTTAGAAATAAAAGAATAAAGAAAAGAAACGGTTCGAATTCCCGCAAAAATAAAATAAGATTAAACAGCGAAACAGCCTACAGAGAGATGTAACAGTGAGGTACACCGGTGAGGTCTAACTGTGAGGTTTCAACTGTGAGGTCTCAACTGTGAGGTTTCAACTGTGAGGTTTCAACTGTGAGGTTTCAACTGTGAGGTTTCAACTGTGAGGTTTCAACTGTGAGGTCCAACTGTGAGGTTTCAACTGTGAGGTTTCAACTGTGAGGTCCAACTGTGAGGTTTCAACTGTGAGGTTTCAACTGTGCGGTTTCAACTGTGCTATAGTTGATCATACCTAACTCATGTTTGATGTAACTTAATCTCTCAGAATTCAAAGGCTTTGTAAAAATATCAGCTAACTGATGTTCAGTGCCAATGAACTCAAGAGTGATATCACCTTTTTGATAATGATCCCTCAGAAAGTGATGTCTCACATCAATATGTTTTGTCCTAGCATGAGATACTGGATTTTTTGAAATGTTAATAGCACTTGTATTGTCACACCTTATAGAGACATGTTTGAATTGATATCCATAGTCTAGTAAAGTGTGTTTCATCCACAAGATTTGTGCACAACAGCTACCAGCAGCTATATACTCAGCTTCGGCAGTAGACAATGCAACAGAATTCTGCTTCTTACTACACCAAGATACTAGTGACTTGCCTAAAATGTGACACGTTCCAGAGGTGCTCTTTCTATCTAACTTGCAGCCAGCAAAATCAGCATCAGAATAACTTAATAAATCAAATGATTGTCCTTTTGGATAAAATAATCCCAAATTGGGAGTATGTTTTAGATATTTGAAAATCCTTTTAACAGCAGTCAAATGAGACTCTTTTGGATTGGCTTGAAATCAAGCACACATGCATACATTGAACATGATGTCAGGTCTACTGGCAGTAAGGTACAGTAGACAACCTATCATACCTCTATAATTGGTTTGATCCACTGGTTCACCAGTTTCATCACTGTCCAACTTGCAAGTGGTGCTCATAGGTGTTTCACTGCCTTTGGTGCCATCCAAAGAAAAACGTTTTAGAAGATCTTTAATATATTTACTTTGATTCAAAATAATACCATTTTTAATTTGAAAGATCTGAAATCCAAGGAAAAATTTGAGTTCTCCCATTAAACTCATTTCAAACTCATTTTGCATTATTTTTGAAAAATCAACACATAAAGAATTTTTTGAACATCCAAAAATAATATCATCCACATAGATTTGTACTATTAAGACATATTTAGAAATCCATTTAATAAAAAGAGTAGGATCAGCTATCCCTTTAGTAAATCCTTTTGAAATAAGAAAAGAGCTGAGCCTATCATACCAAGCTCTTGGAGCTTGCTTTAAACCATATAAAGCTTTAGATAGTTTAAAAACATGATTAGAAAAATGGGGATTTGTAAAACCAGGAGGTTATTCCACAAATACATCCTCAATTATATATCCATTTAGAAAAGCACTTTTAACATCCATTTGATATAGTTTGAAATTCAGATGAGCAGCATAAGCAAGTAATATCCTAATGGCCTCTAGTCTAGCCACGGGTGCAAAGGTTTCCTCATAGTCTATTCCTTCTTCCTGACTATACCCTTGTGCAACTAGCCTGGCTTTGTTTCTGATTATATTTCCAAACTCATCAACTTTGTTTCTAAACACCCATTTAGTGCCTATTGTAAGAGTGTCTTTAGGTCTTTCCACTAATTCCCAAACTTTGTTTCTTTCAAACTGATTTAGTTCTTCTTGCATAGCCATTACCCAGAATTCATCACTGATAGCATCATTGACATTTTTGGGTTCAAGCTGTGAAAGAAAAGCTTGATGTTCAACCTGATTTTTTAGAGAAGCTCTAGTTTGTGTTCCTCTATCAAGATTACCAACAACAGCATCTAAAGGATGATTCTTTAGAATCCTAGTTGATTTGGTAAAGGTTGGACTAGAGATTTCAGGTTCATCTATAGGTTCGGGTTCTACAGAGGAAGATTCTGGAAAAATTCCAGAACTGGATGTTTTTATTACAGGTTCTTTAGATTCGTCATTTAGGTCCAGAACAGATAAGTCTTCTTCAACATCTTCAAGAGAAGTTTTAGACTCATGTGGATCAGTCTCATCAAACTTAATGTGAACAGATTCTTCCACACATTTGGTTTTCTTATTGAACACTCTATAGGCTTTACTAGACATAGAGTAACCTAGGAAAATTCCTTCATCACTTTTTGGAGAAAATTTATCAAGATTATCTTTAGTATTCAGAATAAAGACTTTGCAACCAAAAACTCTAAAGTAATTAACCTTAGGCTTCCTATTATTCCACAACTCATAAGGGGTTTTCTTAAGAATCGGTCTAATCAAGACTCTATTAATGACATAGCAAGCTGTATTAACAGCTTCCGCCCAAAAGTAAATTGGCAGGTCATATTCATTAAGCATAGTTCTAGCAATTTCTTGCAGGGTTCTGTTTCTTCTTTCTACTACACCATTCTGTTGAGGTGTCCTAGGAGCAGAAAAATTGTGAGCATAGCCATTGTGTGAGCAGTAAGATTCAAATTCTTGATTCTCAAACTCACGGCCATGATCACTCCTCAAGGTCTTAATCTTAAGTCCACTAAGATTTTCTACAGACTTGGAGTATTTAACAAAGGAAGAGCAGGCTTCACATTTGTGAGCTAGAAAGTATACCCAAGTATATCTAGAAAAGTCATCTACAAGAACATAAACATAGTGCTTCCCATTTAGACTTGAAATTCTTGATGGTCCAAACAAATCCATGTGAACCAGTTCAAGTGGTTGAGAAGTTGAAACTTCTTTCTTTGGTTTAAAAGAAACTTTGTATTGTTTTCCCTTTTGACAGGGATTACACACTTTGTCATTTGGGAATTCAAGCTTAGGTAAGTCTCTAACTAGGTGTTTCTTAGAGAGTTTTCTAAGTGAGTGAATGTTGCAGTGTCCTAATCTCCTATGCCACAGCCAAGACTCTTTATGAAAAGCATTTAAGAATGTAACATTATGTTTAGCTAAAGTGTTCAAGTCAACAGCATAAACATTTTCATTTCTTAAGGCAGAAAATATTAAAGCATTTTTGGAATTGTAAACATCACAAGAGTTGTTTTCAAACATGACATTAAAGCCATCATCACACAATTGAGAAATGCTAAGTAGGTTGTACTTAAGTCCATCAACAAATAAAACTTTGGAAATTAATACTGAGTCAGTGTTACCAATCTGGCCTAAGCCGATGATTTTTCCTTTTGAGTTATCACCAAAAGTGACATATCCTCCATCAACCTTTATTAAGCTTTTGAAGCACGAATAGTCCCCAGACATGTGTCTTGAACATCCACTGTCTAAGTACCATACCTTCTTGTAATTGCTTTTCAAACAGATTTCCTACAAAACAGATTAGACAAGAAATGACTTTGGTACCCAGATTTTCTTGGGTCCAGATATGTTAGCAATCAAGGATTTAGGTACCCAGATTTGTTTTATGGGTCCCATACAATTAATAGATGCAACAGATTTAGAGAGATATACTTTACTTGATCGACAACTATTTAAATAACCAGTTGAGGCATACGAATTTCCAAAACTGGAACTAGCAGGATTTTTTCCAGACTTGGAAATAAATTGGGTTTTAGTAAACTGTCTTTGTCCAGGTTGGTATCCCAAGCCAGTAGCATACTTAGGTGCAACTTGCTTTCCTAGCAGTTGGGTTAGAGTATCTTTTCCATTTGTGAATGTTTCTAAGTCCTTTCTAAGTTGTTCATTAGATAGTTTCAGTTCTGTATTCTCCTTTAATAATTGAACATTTTTCTCTTTTTCTACATCAAGTGCAGACTTGACACTTGCAGTAAGAGCATGCTGTTTCTTTAAAGACTTATATTTATCCTTTAGTTCATTACACGTTTCTTCCAGCATATTACAGTATTCAGTCAATTCATCTTTAGACATATTTTCAGAATCAGAACCAGATTCTGCTTCACCTTCAGAATAATAAGAGTTTAAAGTGGGAGTGTCTAAGGTTACCTCAGATGTGTTTGTCATGAAACACATATTAGCACGATTTCTTTCAGAATCACTGGACTCTGATTCACTTGTGCTGTCTTCTGAAGCACTCCAGGTGGCCTTCATATCTTTCTTATAATTCTTGTCCTTGTACTCATATTTCTTCTTGAATTTTAACTTAGGACATTCAGCTTTAATGTGTCCTTTCCTTTTACATTCATAGCAAACTATGTCTTCTTCTTTATCAGTTTTCTTCCAATCTTTCTTCCACTTACCTTGTCTATCATACTTGCCCTTGTAGTTCGGTTTTCTGAAGAATTTCTTCTTCCTATAGAACTTCTTGAATCTCCTTGCTATTTGTGCCATCTCGGCATCACTGTCAGAATCTAAGTCTTCACTAGATGAGCTTTCAGTTGGTATATGCACTTTCTCCTTGTCTTTGCTCTTTGATGCAGTAGACTTAAAGGCTACAAATTTTCGTTTTGGTTCCTCATCTTCCTCTTTATTCACCTTTATCTCTTCTTCGTACATCATCAGCTTACCAATTAACTCCTTGACAGGCAAAGTTCCAATATCACAGGATTCACTAATTGAAACGGATGTGCCTCTCCATCTGTCAGGCAGACATCTCAATAATCTCATGATTTGCTCCTTTGCTGGAACAATCTTCCCGAGTGAGCTCATTGTGTTGACTATCTCATTAAACCTGAGATACATATCAGAAATAGGTTCATCAGCTTTCATCTTAAAGTTATCATATTTTATAGTATAAGTGTTTAACCGCATTTCCTTGACATTAGTTGTTCCTTCATGAGAAACAGCTATGGTGTCCCAAATTTCAAAAGCAGTTTTACATGCAGAAATTCTATTGAATTCCTCATCTCATAGAGCACAGTAGAGAGCATTCATAGCCTTACAATTATTATTGTAAGCTACTTTAGTAGGTTCATCCCAAGTTATTCTTTCAGTTTCTGGAATCTTGTATTGAGACTCTATAGCAGTCCAAATATCAAAACCCATACTTTCCAAATGAATTTTCATTTTGAGCTTCCATTGGGCATAATTCACACCATTAAAGAAGGGTGGCCTGTTAGTAGCAGCACCTTCTAGTCTATTATCCATAAGGAAATTTTAGAAAATGTTTTAAAGAGATAAAATTTAGAACTAACAGAAATTTAAGATCTTTTAGATAAAACTACAATCACAGTTTAAAAACAGAGTTAAAATAAAACTTTGAGCAAGTATAACAGAGCTAAACACAACCTCTGATACCAAATGTTGGTCGGAGTGGACACTCAAGAGGGGGGGTGAATTGAGTTCCAATTAAAATTTCTGTTAAAAACAATTTCTATTAAAATCCCCCAATTTCAAAAACAAATTAAACTGTAGTGAATTTATATAGATTATAAAGGTTCAATTAGTTTCTCAAAGATTGATTAATTCTTAGTTAACTTAATCTTATGATTAAATTAACTTTTGAAACTAACTTACTGATTTATAACAAATATAAACACTTGCGAATTTAATTATCAAAGTAGCTTTGAAGATAGATTATATTTCAATGTAATAGCAGCGGAATATGAAATAAATATGTATAGTATGGATATAGAGTATAACTATAAGCACAAAAAATTAACCAAGAGGTTCAGTCTCAAGCCGAGACTTAGTCCTCTCAAAATTTTATATAAGAATGATCCACACCCAGGATCGGGGTTAACAACAGTGAACACACTGTCCAGGTCACAAGACCTCTACCACAGTTCTTCGTGGGAAAACAAACAACAGCAGCAAGCTGTCCAGGTCACAAGACCTCTACCACTATCCACAGTGGGAAATGGAGTGCAAAAAGATTTTCTGAGGATTTACAGATCCTCCAGTGAAAGTACAGGAGTCAGTGTGTGTGTTTAATACAGCATATAACACACACTGCTCAAAATGTAGAATAAATCACAGAACAAGAGATGTAGAGTTTAGAAGTGGTTCTGGTGATCTCAGTGTAGCTCTTGTATTCGATCAGAAGAGAGTTTGAGTCCTCTTCTCGTTTCTGTTTGAGAAACAGAGTGTCGTATGCTCCAGGTTCACAGGTAGTGAGAATGTAGTCGATGAAGTTCTTCAGGGTTCTTCTTGTATGCACAGAACACTTCTCGAGTATACTTGATTGTCTATATGCTTCTCTGTGTTCTTGATGGAACTCGTTTTTATCTTCTTGTGCTTCTGGTATATTTCGTCCACAACGCACTTGTCTGGTTCGCATTCGTATTCGCATTATCTCTTTTGGGCAGCGTAGTCTTCTCGTATTTATCTCCCGACAGGGGACAGAAAAGATTTCTTTTCAGCAGGTACGAGGTACGGGTTCTGTTGACTTCAACTGTGGTCTTCCAACTGTGGACTTCCAACTGTGGACTTCCAACTGTGGACTTCCTTCTGACTGCTGATTTCAACAAAAGGCTTGCTGTCTGTAGGCTTGCAATGGTAGCTTTTACTCCATGTAACTGTATCCTCTCTAACTGTAGACTTGTAACATTAAATTTGTAGAGCTGTAACCTTTGTCAACTGTAGACTTCGATCATCTGTAGACTTAGTAGACAGAAGCTGTCTAACTATAACCTTGACTGTAGACTTATGACTGTAGGCTTATGACTGTAAACTTGTTCCAACTGTAGACTTGTTCGACTGTGAACTTGAGCAGAGAAAACTTTGAACAGAAGTCTTGTAACTGTGACCTTCGTCTGTGATCTTTGACAATAGATAGCAGTAGACTCGTAACTGTAAGCTTGTATTAGTCTTCGACTGTATCCTTGTAACTGTGAACTTATTGCAACAGTAACTTAAGGTGACAGTTAACTGTAACTGTGACTTTGAGAAGAAAGCGCTGACTGTTAGCTAACAATACCAAACTTATGTAACCACTACTGTAAGCTATTACAGTAAAGTTATGAGAGTAAGAATATGAACTGTTTAGAATAAAATACGTTTACGCATTGAATAATAAGATTAATGCAAAGGTTTAATACATCATAATCAATGTTTAAGCATGATTTGGGATTATCAAAACAGGTGATTCCAACAGGTATCTTGGAATTTCATCATCAATTACATTAGCTCAACTAGGTCCATTCTATTAGGAGTTTCTAAAATAGGTATTAAACTAGGCATGATTTCTATTAGAAACTCCAATTCACATTTTTGTGGAATACTATGAAAATATTCTTGAAATACTTCCATAAAATCTTGAAAAATATGTAAATCATCGATGTTAATATTCTCTCCAGCCATTTCAGATAAACAATGATTTTGAATAGAATATAAGACCCATATAATGGATGGAATCTCTATAGGAAGTTTTTACTTATCTTCACATTGATTGATGATTATAGGAGGTTTTGAAACATCGAACGCAACTTCCCTTACTTGAAAATTTATGTGTGATTTATTTAGAGTAATCCAATCCATGCCTAAGATGAAATCTAATTAAACCAAAGGAAGAATGGAATGATATAGAAAAGGCACATTCAAACAATCTTCAACTGGAGAGTATTGTTAGACATGAGATGAAATCATCATACAATTAGCAATTTTCAATACTAATCCCACATCAAAATATTTTTTTGGAATCATCACACCCTTAGAAAATTATTTAAGATATGAAATTGTTGGTAGGTCCAGAATAAAATATGAAATTATCTATTATATAGTAGAAGATTTATGTACATTTCCTCAGGTTATTGTTGCACACCTCATCAGAAATAATTATTTCATGAGATTTTCTTTTTTTCCTCAACTTAAGAGGTTTCTGATGTTGATCATCATCACCATCCCATGGGTTTGGGTAGTGGTTAGTATAATGCACATTATCCTTACACTTGTAACAATAAATCATGGAGTGTCCATTTTATGATTATTTTTACATATTCAAACATTAGCTATCATCTTCCTAGAATATTGGAAATTAATTTCCTAGTGTCCATACATTCTACACATAAAACATTTATTAGATGCATGAAGGAAATTTGTTCCACATTTCATCCCACACTTTGAGCATAATGGAACGTTCATCTTCATCACCCTATGGTTTTTAGAGTTTCCTTTAAACTCAATCTTCCTCTTCTATTCAAATCAATGAGATTGATATGTGACTCCCACCTCCATTACAAGCTTGATTGAAAAACACGTAATCTCTTCATAGATTCTATTGTATTTTATGGCCAACACCCTTATGTGAATTTTCATTAAGCCACCACAGAATCTATCAACTTTACATTTTTGTTTCATGATGATTTTTGAAGTATACATTGGAAGAATTTTTAAATTATCATTATAGGTACAACTAGATTCATCATCACTTTGATTCGACTCATTGAACTCTTTCTTCATATTGGTATGAAGAATATGGGGAAAGTGCTTATTGATAAATGTTCATGAGATCATCCAAATACTAGGATTAAATCTCATTTTTTCTGCCTTGTATTCTTGATTATAGTACACCACTGATCTACTTCATCTTCTAACTGATAAAATGATAGAATTGATTTCTCATTATTTAAGAACTGATGAATGGAAAATATATTTTTAATAGAATAGATCCATTTTCCAATAATATGTGGATCTAAAAACCCTCGAAATGATGGTGGATGATACCGCTTGAAAGACTCAATAGAATCATGTTCCCTCCAATTATCATTTGTATTTCCCCCATGATTCAACGACTAATAAGGCTTTTTGAGAAAAACAATGATAATTTTCATTCCAGCTCCCTTAGCATTCTATTTTTTAGGAATACATTCATTTCATTGTTTATCGCTATTGACATTGACATGGTTCTTTCAGATTCTTTCCATTGATATAAACAAAAAGCATAGTGTAAGAAAAAGTTATCAAAATACGGAACCACATAACCATGAAAAATCACATATAAGATATACAACTTATGAAAAATTACATAATATATGAAACCTTAGTTTTATATTATGTTATTCATAGACACATTATTCTTAAATCCTTCATAATGGTTCAGGATTTGGTTGTGAGTTCCTAAAGCATATCCCTCCTGAGTGTCAAACTATGGGTGTAGTAAGACCCATTGTCCTATACCAGATTACCTAGAGTCAGGCTTGGGACATCTTGTCTGCGTTGTTACAACTAGGTAAATCTAGGCCATAGACACATCCACTTGTAGTATCCAGATAGGGTTGCATTTCTATGAAACCACTAACTCTATCCTTCACCAAAATTTCATAACAGATTCATATAAATTTCTTTACCCTTAAACTTTTTACTAGGCATTACCTTATGGATATCACTTAATTTTCATCATCCTAGATTTAAAATGTATTCTATACCTTTTCCCTGATAATAACTATATAAACCCTCTCTTTTCAAACATTATCATTTCATAACTTTTTCAGAAAACATAAACATTGAACAAATAGAAAACCAATGACTATAAATAGCCTAGGGACTTTGGAAGCATCTAAACATAACACCGGTACATAAACTAACTTCATAATCACTCAGTAGTTTTATATTAACTAGAACCCTTCTATGATAAAATAAACATTGAAAATATAATCATAAACTTGGGGAAAAACATAAAATGGGTGAGATCTGATGCTCTGTAAGGGTTACCAATTGATATATATATATAAATAAGCATAAAAATGATTATTAGTGTATGATAACGTGATCATAAAAATATAAAATCAAACCCTACATTTCAAATATTATAATAGATATCATGGATTAATGTTTAACAGTTCATTGAAGATAATTCTTAATTAAATAAAAACAAAAATCCATGAAAACATAACGTATGAGTACGACATGGAAGGGTGGAAAAAACATAAATATATAATGATATCTATAGTATCTAAGACATTTCTACAATCACCATATTAGTAGTATGGGTTCAATTCTCACACCATATGAGTTGTAATAGATCACTACTCATACCATCATAGAAATAATTGTTTACTCCCATGTCCATCTTAGTATTCAAGGATCACTCCCAAGACCATATTAGATTATTTAATGAGATATAAATATTTACCCAATTCCTTGGAGGTAGATATAGGAACCACCCATGTCCTAGTAAAATCAAACATACATGTGCCAAAATATTATTAAAAATTATAATATAGCCCCTAAAATGTAATGGGAAACATAAATTTGTAACCCTATCATAGCTTTTAAAGATAGGTAGGTTTCATAATCATCTCATAATAAACATAACCCATAAAATGAAGTGTGTTCCAAAAGTGTATAACTCGTGAAAGGGAAATGAGCTTCATAAACATCATGCCATCAAAACATCATCCATTCAAAGAAATAATATAAATAGATACATAGAATAATTTTCATATAAAATCATGATTAACACCAATAATTGTTATCATAGATGGATGAAAATATTGATAAAACATGTGAAATTAATTTTTGAATAAAAATTTCATTCTTCTTCCAAAATGATTTATTTTAATAAAATATGACACAATTTTAAAATAAACCATTTTGTTCGAAAATTACCAAAAAAACATATAATGTAAGATTAAATGAAATAAGGTTTTATTAAAGCATAAAAATCGATTCTTGAGGTATGACATAAAATAAAAAAAATTTACCACAGTTTTACCGGAAAAGTTAAAAAGTACATCGTTTGGAAATAAAAAAGAATGATTCTATTAAATCCATATATAAAAAAGTATATAAAGGAAAAAATGACATCAAAACATCCACTTTAGAGTTTTAAACGTTCTGTGAATGATTTTTTTTAAAAAGATAGGGTTTATAATATACAATTTTTAATATTTAATTATAAAAAATATCGAATAATAATGAGATTGTGTTCAAACACACAAAATCATCATGTATAACAAATATAAGATGTTTATAAATATATTATGGAATAATATTCTTATATATAATACCATATAAGATTTTATTATGACATTATATTTCACTCTTGTTAACGATCATATGTTAATTTTTTACATTAGGTAATATTCTATTTATTTTTTCGGATATGTCTTAATTTGATATATCAATGGACATTATACTTATATAATGATAAAAGAATTTATAATATTATATAAATATCATTTATATCTAGAATATGTATTTTTAAATAATATTTATCATAATGATTTATGAAATGAAATACACCATTCCATGAGATGGTAAGCCATACATTTGCACAAACGATGCTTCCATTTTTAATGTTGATATTGAATGAAAGTGTGTAAATGTCATATATATATATCATTATTCTTGTATCTTTTTTATATAATATAATATCACTAAAAACATCTTTAAAACATTCACTGAGGTGTATTAATGAATCACATCACTTTGAGGGGGCAGTAGTCCGCACTTCCTCAAACAATATTATTGAATAAACAACAAGTTAAAAGTAAGATGGTATGATTTCTATAATGGAATATATAATATTACAAAATTAATATATAAAATATAAAAAGAGCGTTTCGATCATCATTCCCCTCATAATTTGTGGTAAAATAAAAAATATCTATCTTTATTTGGTAAGGTAGTAGTTCTCTGTACGCAGAATCATTATGCTCAATATATATTAAATGGGGGAGTGTGTAAGTGTTGGTAAAAACCTAAGAATAATAAAATCCTAGTATTTTTAGGAAACTGGTCTGGTCATACTATTATATAATAAATAGAGTGGAGGGGTGGACAATGAAAATAAAGGAATATAGATTGAGAGAATACATTAACTTGTAATACGGTAATTCCTATTGTTTTAAGCCAAAAGGCACCACTTAATTTCCTTCTGCACAAGGGAATCATTCTAGGATGATGGGAGGGATTTTTGGAGGAAAATGGTTATGTATGGGCTGATATAAATGGCTTTAGATGTGTGTATAAAATAGAATTATTGGTCCACATTTATATGATTAGGGGGATATTTTGAAAATTTGAAAAACTATTAATTGATTACAAATTTATTTTTGGTTTTAAATTGATCCAAAGTGATTTATCACTAATCTAAGATGTGTAAGGGTCTAAATCCTATAACCCAATGAAGATTACACATGATTAGGTGTATGATCCCGACATTTTCTTGAGCAAACTCGATAGTATATTTAGGAAATTTATGTTCTTATTAAGTACATTTGGGTTGGGGTGTGACATGTGGTGTGTTTAGTGATGTTTTTTATAACCATTTGAAGACAGTGGGATATGAATTGTTTATGTATGGTTTGTACAATCCGTTCACAAGAAATCTATGTAGACAATGTAGGTCGACACAGTTAGGGCACATTTTTCCTAATAGTTCCCCATCGAGCCATGCGAGCAGTGGGAGACTGCACAGTTGGCTGTCTGTTTTCCCTAACTATTTGCCTCTTCCCATGAAACTATTTATGCAGGTATTAATTATCTGATAATTGGTTTTAAAATCCTCTACACCCCCATGAATTACATTTTACAACCTTGGTTTGGGCTTGACATATTCTAGGTGTTCCCAGTGCCTTATAGAGGGATTCCATGGGAATCCAAACACTGTTCATTAGGATTGAAAACCCCAGATTGAAGATCTTCTCTCTCCTTGGTAAGTGGATTACATCACATTTATTATCCCAGTCATTCTTCAATATTTACTTTATCTTTTCGTTGAATATCTCCCCCATTTACCATAAATATAAACCTATGAGTTGATATCTATATCTATTATTGGGGATCTAGATCTATATTTTCAATATCATTATGTCGTCGATCTTAAATTTTGGTTAGGATTTCGATTCAAAGCATTAACGATGATATTATGCCACATGGATTCTATGGATTTCCTTTGGGATAACTTCAATTCAATGAAACCAGGTAGGTGGTCTAAATCAAACTCCAATATAAAAGTTTTTTATATGTGTATGTGAGTTTATGATTTGGTACCATCCATTGACTATTAATTTCTTATATTGGAAAAAATTAGAAAAGTGGAATTTAATTGTGTTTTCCTTGGTGATTTATTTGATACGGTATGTCTGAGTATGATGTACTCATTAATACAAAATGTAGGATCAATATATGAATGAGATTCTCAGATACAAGAGGGGGGGTTAATTGTACCTTTTAAAAATTCCATTGGAACATTGAAAGATAGTTATGTTTAACAAGGTTAAACAAAATAATTCTCAAGACCTCTATAAGTTCTAAACACTGACTAGATTCTAGGAAAGTGATTTCAGAAATGAAATTTAACAAAAGTTTACATTGATGAAGATTCTACCTTAAATCGTATAGAATCTAACTAAATCATAGTACATTATTTAGGAAGTATAAGATAGTAGACTTTCCTCAACAATACAAATTGCAGTGAAAAAACATGTAACAAAAAGAAGTAACAAGTAATAAGTATTTTAACCCAAAGAGAAGGGTTTCCATCAACCTTGGATAATGGTCCCTTGATTTATACTTTCAAGAAAGTCTATTATACCCATACTAGGGTAAGCCCTCGATACGACGATTGGAGTCTGTCGTGCTATCTCCACAAGCCCTCAACTATTAGGGAGACGTCACCTCTGTCTTCCTCATCAAGGAAGCCCTGAACTTCATAGTGTTGGAACCTCTGTCTTCATATTCCTGAAATCCCTCAATTATACATACCAACAATCAGAGACGCACGAAGAAAATATGCACAAGTCATAGACAGAACAAGCTGTTCAAACATTATGCATGATGATTGAGAGTTGATAAGAGCCTCTCTCTCTAGAAATCACTTCATGATGTTCTGAGCATCAAAATTCCAAAAGACTCGAACACATTCAAATGAGCTCCTATTTATAGGTGAAGCTCCAACGATCAGCCCCCTCCTCCAACGGTCATATTTTTCCTTGAATTTCAGAGGGACCTGTACATGTGTCACTCAAACAACGGTTATCCAATAACTGAAATCACAACATCTTTTTGTAATAGAACAAGTGTAAGTATAACTATACTAATATTTAGAATGGACAAAATGAATGTTCGATGTTAAGAAAGATAAAGTTCAGAGTGTAGGTATAAATTGAACTCGAAATCTATAACTTAAGAATATTTGTATTCTGTTTTCTAGTAATTCAGAACCTAAATTCTATAAAAATATGGACTTTGAATTTCAACTAAATTTGGAGTCTGGTTTCACTAGAATTTGGAACTAAAACGTACAATGTTTAGTGTCAAATTTCATAAGTATTCAGAGTCATAACTCATTAGAGATCGGAGTCTGAATTCAGAGAACTCAGAGTCAGAACTTAGAGAAATTTGTGACTAGAAATCAGAATAGAACATTATATAAGTTTGTAACCATAATTTCGAGTGAAACGTCATGAGTGTTTGTAGTCATAATTCAGATTGTAACTTCATGAGATTTTGTAGTCAGAATTCAGAGTGGAACTTTAAGAGAGTTCGTAGTCAGAATTCGGAGTGGAACTTCATGAGAGTTCGTAGCCAGAATTATGAGAATTTGGTTTCTAAAACAGAATGCATCATACATAAGTATTTATAGGATTTGAGGTTTTGTATTATAATATGAATTTTACACACAAAAAAAATATTGATTTGATAATGAAAACAAGGTAAGGTTAAATTTCCATGGGGAAGGAAATTTTACTTATAGAAGTAAAATAGGGGTACAACGAGTTTTTCCTGGAAATAGGGTGTTTGTGATTATCAAAACAAGAGGAATGGTAAAGTCATTAGGATAACATAATTATATAAAAATCTCTACCATTACATGACAGAATGGAAAAGTCATAAAGAAATCTTTATTGATTCAACAATCTCTCCCTTTTTGGAAAGCACAAGCATCCTTCCGAAAAAGAATGTAAGGACGTAGAATAAATTTCTAGACTTTGAAATTAAATCTTATGTCCCATTGTTTATGGAAAATTGTGAATACAACTAACTCCCCCTTAGGCTTTGAACTCTATGTATCGTATTCTAGATTTCCGATATGATAAATTTTATTTAAATGTAGAAATATTCGTAATGAGAACTCCCACTTACATAGAGATAGTTCTTCATTACATCGAAATTTTTCTTCTACCTTTTAAAATTCTTTCTCCTTCTCCCCATTTGTGATTTTCAAAAAGTGTTTGAGGGAATGGAAATACAATAATGTACCTGAAACAATAGTAAAGACATACAAACAATGCAAGCATCGACAATTCCATTAATATTGAAAGTATTAGTACAAGGAAAAAACAGTACAACAAAAGATCAGATTGGTCTATTTTGTTTCATTTTCATTGGCCATTAGCATCTTGACAATAGTCTTCAAAATCATAAACTCTTTACGATCTTCCTCAGATTTCTTTTCTAATGCCTTGATCCTATCTTCCTGAACCTTGAGGAACTCTGCATGAGCATTCATGGCCTCTTCCTGAACAATTAGCAATTTGTCTTCCTTCAAAAGATATTATTTCATCTCGCTCCAGAGATCCTTCTCTGTTTGCATGCTTTGAGAAATATAGATTAACTACCCATTAATATATTTTACATCCTGAATCTATGAACTTTTCTCTAAAAATTGCTTTTCCTAAAAACTGTTTGAATGATTCTTCATCTTGGCACCCTCAATATCGAATTCTTCTTTAATGTCATTCTGAAACTGATAAAGCTCTCTTAAATATTCACTAATACCCTTCGAACATCTGCTCATCTTCTTACAGGAATTTATCTGAACTCCATAATCAATAAGGAAATTTTTGATGTCTGGATCAATATTCACACATTTTTTCATCACCATAGATAAAGATTCTAATTTTTGATTCATGGAGTGTTGAGGCATTTGACATCTGGAATCAATTATAGGAAAAATTGAGATGGTATCCACCAAATTTTTCATAGATTGGACCACAAAAGTATGTCCTAAGGAAGATGACTCTAAATCAGACATTTTTGATTGACATGGTTCTTCCTCCAACTCTTCCAACTTCCTCTTTGAAGATCCTCCTTCTTTTTTCACTTAAAATGTCTTTTTTTGGGGTGTCTTCAAGCACTTTCATTCCCTTATCAATTTTCGGTATGGATTCCTCATTAGGAGATTCATCATCACTTCCGGATAATTTTACTATCTTGTCTTCATCTATTTTTTCCTTCTATACTCCAGATTCAATATCCTCAGGATAGATAAAGTTGTGATTATGACACTCTTCCCTGGATGGCTTGTTTACTTCCTCATCACCCTTCTCATCCTCTCTTGGTGTAATGAGTTTAAAAGATCCAGCTTGTGAAGTACAGATTGAGAATTTCTCGGATGGGTTCCTTTATCTTGATATTTTTCAACTTTCCTTATTATATCATCAGAACCACCACTCATCTCAGCTTTCTGAATTACCTCCACAACTTGATGAACTTTCTCCATCACTTCTTTTTCAACTTCCTTCTATTTGGGATTTTTTCGAGTCTTCTTACCTGGAGTCTCATGTAATTGTTCCACCAGAAAAGTCTTCTGAACTGGAATATTTTTAGAAGCTATTTCAGCATCCCTCAGAAGGTATTGACAAATTTCGGCTTCTATCATCATCTTATTTAGCTTCTTCTCGTTGTCCTGATTTTCTAGATAATCAACAGATTTTTCTCTCGAGGCCTTGGCCTCAGCAGGATCCAAACAGAACTGTGGCTCCCCTGCTTTCCTATTCTTTTAATCCTCCCTCCACTTTTCCACCACCTCATCTAGGTAGGCCTTCTGTTTCTTAGGATTGGGAGGTGCGAATTGGGCTTGTTTAGTCATAGGGGTTTTATCTGCAGCTTCTACTTCTTTCTGCTTCCTTTTTTTACTGGCCTTCTTCGATGGCTTAGCTTTCTCAACATTATCTGGAATGGGTTCTGCCTCCTCCTCTGTCTGATCAATGAATTGTCCCGAGTCCTTCGAAAAACTCACTTTCATCCTCTTTATAATGTCATCACTTATCATCATTACTTTACAATTTTTCGGCCTAGAGATACATGGGATCATGAAAGATTCATGACACCGAATAATCTTCTTAGAAATCAATGCTGGATACATGATGATCTGATATATAAGATTTCCATTCTTGATGTTCTATATAGTGATGAGGATGTGCCTCATGAGATTACCCTTCCATAGATTTACCACGAAATCTAGGATATAATTAACACTCTTTTTTAGTGTATCCTTATCTCCCTTCCTCAGAATAATGAATCCTTTTACCCAGAGCTGTAGAATCCGATTATTTGTTGAAATATGGACGATCTTATTTATAGTTTCAATATAGAAGAGTCCAAGAGATTTCATAGCCTCCACCTTGACAAAGCGTCCCCGATCTTCTAGAAACATGAGGGAAAAAAACTAAGCCTCTCCTTTGTAAGGTATTCCAACGAAGCTGGCTGCCTTGGTATAAGATAAATCATATGACTTCCCGTAGCTCATGATGGATAACATCTTCCTACCATCTTACTTGATGAAACATACTGACTCATAGAACTCAATGAGTAGATCTGGATAAACCACATCTTGATCTCACATCTTAGAAATGGATACATCTTCCCATCCATTTATCTTGATGTTCTTGGAAATTATAGATTCATACATATTGTAGATATTTGGATGAACCAGCCTCTCCTTGTAGATTTTCCACTCCAGAATTGGCTTAACTGAAGACATTTCTTGAGAGGGTACTTCTGTAGACATTCAAAATCTAGAACTTCTAAAGAATTCATAACAACTTATGTAGAGGAACAGAGCATCAAGATGAGAAATCATGAAAACTGATGTGGGACAACCATTGGGGGTCTCCTTTATATAGGTGTTGAGGCGACATTTCAACTTCCAAAACCAATCTAACGGTTGAGAATTTTTCAGATCTGATATGATGATTGAATGTATAGTTGTATGTAAAAAAATTGGATTAATCTAATCTAATGAGGTTTTGAAAGTAAACATTTGAATATAAGAAGGATGAAATTAGTGAAATTTTAAAAACAAAAGAAAATACATGCAATGAAATTATGACAATGAAAAACATAAAAAGGAAATCATACCATTTGATAGCTAGGAATATTATTTTTAATAGGTGAGATTATTCTTGAATAAACAAATTTGACTATGAAAAGGAACTTATTACGAAAAACCACTCTGAGAAATTTGAGTACGAAAAAGTTCATTATGAAAATTTTAGTACGAAAAATTTTCATTACGGAAATTTTAGTTCTGAAATTTTTCATTACGAAAATTCTAGGTCTGAAGAATTCCATTACGAAAACTTTTGTTCTAAAAATTTCCTTTATGGAATTTCAAGGTATGAAGAATCCATTACAAAAAATTCAGTTATGAAAATTTCCACTATAACAAATTTCTACTATGAAAAATTTTCATTACAAAAAATATGAAAACATCATTATGAAAAAATATGAAAAGATTAAATAACAGATATACTCCTCCTATGAAAATGTGTTTATTATGGAATGGAGAATGGTTTAACAGGAAGTTAATAAAGGAAGACTACCTTATAGTTATCATTCTTAACTTATGTTTAATGTATTCATATCTATCAAATGGTAAACAATTTGTAAAAATATTAGTAAGTTGATATTGCATTCTGATAAATTGAAGAATGATATCCCCTTTTGTGTGTGATCCCTAAGAAAGTGATGCCTAATATCTATGTTCTTTTCACGAGAGTTATGTGTAGTGTTTTTACAAAGGGAAATGGAACTTGTGTTATCCCACAAAATTTGAGTATTAGTAAAACTCAAGCCATAGTCTGTGAGTGTGTATTTTATCCACAACACCTAAGCACAACAACTTCCAGATGCCACATATTTAGTTTCAGTAGTAGAGAGTATTACTGAGTGTTTCTTCTTACAAGACCATGAAACTAAAGAATTTTCTAAAAAATGACAATTTCCGGATGTACTCTTTCTATCCATTCTATATCCACCAAAAGTCAGCATCTAAAAAACTCTTTAAAACAAAATCATTTTCAGAAGTGTAAAATATTCCTAAATCCATAGTTCACTTTAAGTAGAAAAAAATTCTTTTCACTGCCTTTAAATGAGATTCCTTAGGATTGGATTGATATCCTCCACCTAAACATACTGAAAACATTAATTATGGATAAATAGCTTTCAAGTATAGTAAACTTCTTATCATACCTCTAAACGATGTTGGATCTACTGTTTTCCCTGCTTCATCAAGATCAAGTGTGTTTTAAGTACCAATGAGAGTACTTATACTCTTAGTGTTGTCATAACCATACTTTTTAAGAAGATCATTAATATAAATATGTTGGGATATGTAGATTCCTTTTGGTTTTGAGAAATTGTAAAACCAAGTTAAAATGATAAGTCACCCATCATACTCATTTCAAACTCAGATTTCAATAGATCTGCAAAGGAATTAGTTAAGGATATCTGAGTGGAAGAAAATATAATGTCATCAACATAAATTTGAACAATCAAAAAAATTTATTATCTTTATTTATAAAAATGGTTGGATATGCATTTCCCATAACATAGTTATTTTTATGCACAAATCATGTAAGTCTATCATACTAGGCTCAAGTGGCTTTTTTAACGCCATACAAAGCATTGCTATGTCTGAAAACATGATCAGGATATTTTGTGTCTATAAAGCCAGGAGGTTGTTCAACAAAAACTTCCTCTTGAACATAACCATTAAGGAAAGCACATTTAACATCCATTTGAAAATGCATGAAATTTATGAATTCTTCAAAGGCATGTAAAATACGAATAGATTCAATTCTAGCAACTAGATCATATGTTTCTTCGTAGTCTATTCCTTTTTGTTGATTATAGCCCTTAGCAACTAATCTAGCTTTATTCCTAACTATGACTCCATTTTCATCATACTTATTTCTGAAGGCCCATTTTACTCTAATAATGTAAGTTTCCATAGGTCTTTCAACCAAGGTCCAGACTTTATTCCTTTCGAATTCATTTAGTTCATCTTGCATGACTTTAATCCAATCATCATCACCTATAGATTCATAAGTACTTTTTGGTTCCAATTGGGAAAGGAATGCTAGATGTTCTACTTCAGTTATTAAGTAACTTCTAGTCCTTACGGGATGATTTACATCACCAATGATACAATCACTCGAATGATTCTTATGAAATGACTGATTTGGGTTTTGTAAAACGTGTTCATCAACATAGGGTAGGAAATCTTCTGAGGTGAATGTTTTCGAAGTATCTTCTTGAACATTTTCCTTATCAAAATATTTTTTCTATCAAAGGTTGATAATCAGTTTTTGAAAAAATGTCTGAGGATATAGGTTGAGGTTGTTTAAAAAAAGGGACCAGTTTCATCAAATTTGACATGTACTGTCTCTTCAACTATACATGTTTTTTTGTTAAAAACTCTATAAGTCTTAGAATTTGTGGAGTAGCCTAATAAAATTCCTTCATCAAATTTTATTTCCAATTTCTGTATGTTATCTTTACTATTCATAAATAATACCTTTCATCTTAAAACCTTAATGTAATAAAGTCTCAGTTTTCTACCATTCCATAACTCATAAAGAGTACTATTAAGAAAAGGTTTAATCAAAACTCGATTTATAGTATAACAAGAAGTACATACAGCTTTTTCCCAAAAATCTTTGTCAACAGAATACTCACTCAAAATGGTTCTAATTATCTCTTGAATAATTCTATTTCTTCTTTCAACAAAACCATTTTTTTATATGTTCTGGGCGCTAAGAAGTTGTGAGTAATACATTTTCTACTACAAAAAGTTTCAAAATCATAATTTTGAAATTGTCCTTATGATCACTATAAATAGTTTTAAATCGAGGGTTTTTATCATTTTTAACTTGGGCTCTAAAACTTTTGAAATAATAAAAATCTTCATACTTCTGTTCTAGAAAATAGACCCATGTAAATCTAATGTAATCATCAACCAAAACAAATACATAATATTTTCCCCCAATTCTTCCAGTTTGTGTAGGACCAAAAAGTTCTATATTCACTATCTATAATGCATCTGTGGTTGTGACTTCACCAATGGATTTAAATCTTAATTTATGTTGCATTTCATATTGGCAAGGTTCACATACTTATGCAGAATCAAATCTATGCTCAGGTAGATCCTTAACTAGTATTTTCAAAGAATGATTGTATATGTTCCTGAGGTTACAGTGTCATATCCTTCATTGCCATAACCAAAAGTGATCTTCCATTTCACTAAGGCAAGGTAAGTCTTAGCTCCAAAGGTCTTATAATTTTACTGTTTTATCATTCTCCTGCCTATGGGCAGAAATGATAAACTCTTCCTTGGAATTATGTACAAGGCACTTATTATACCTAAAATTCACAAGGAAGACTTCATCACATAATTAGCTTATGCTGATGAGGTTGTGCTAAATACCCTTAATAAATAATAAATTTGAAATCAATGTTTTTCCAAGAAGAACAATGTTACCTATACCAATAATTTCTCTCTGAGCATTATCTCTAAATGTGAATTTTCCTCCTTTCGTTTTGATAATATTTTCAAAATAGTCTTTGTTAGCAGTCATATGTCAGGAACATCCACTATCCATGTACCATGTATTTCAATTTTTCTATTCTCTATTTTCTTGAAAATAAGAAAAAATAGGTTTTCGGAATCCAGACTTTCTTGGATCCAGAAATCTCAGAATGTAAATTTTTTTGATCCCACATCTTATTTGAAAATTATGCTTTTTGAAATCCTAAATAATGGGTTTTTTAAAGAACAATTCTTTGCCTAATGACCACCACATTGACACATTGTGCAAAATGGGTCACACTGAGGAACAAAGTAGTTGTTACTAAAAATCAGTTTAGAACTCATATCACCAAAACTAAAAGTATTCCTTTGAAGTCGGATTAGTGAATACATTTTGTCAAAATTTTCATTACCTAATGTAAAGTTTGAAAAACACATTCTCAAGGAAAATATTTCAGATTTGAGTTTGATAACTAAGTTCTTGTCTTAAAAAACATTGGATTTTGAAATAGATAAAGTCTCAAAAACATTTTTCTTATAAATTACATTTTCTAGATCATTAGAAATTTTAACCTTCTCAGAATTTACTTCCTCAAGATTTTTTGAAATACTGTAAAAATCAGCATTTTTCTTATCATGATCTTTAGAAAGATATGATATTTCAATATTAAGAATAATATTCCTAGATTTTTTCTTAATCAAGCTTTTTTATAATTTTTTAATTCTCATTCTCAAGGAGTTTGGCAACCCCAGAACCTTCTTCATAGGTAGGTAAAGTATTATCATCATTAGAAGAAGATTCTTCATCCTAAGAGTTATAATATCTACTATCACTAGAATTCAAATAATCATTCGTCATTGATTCAGCATTATGTACCTTAGACATTAGACAATGATTTTCAATAGTTAGATTAGCTATATGACCAAGATTCTTCTGTCCAGAATATTCATAATCTAAATATTCATTTGAAGAGTCTCCACCACTAGCACTATATGTGTCATTAGCTTTCAACACCATCTTAGCATTATCCTTATAATACATCTTTCTATTTTTTTCATAATGCCTTTCCTTTCTCTCTTTTCTCTTGAGCATAGGGCAATCAGGCCTTACCTGTCCAGCTCTCTCACATTAATGGCATGTAACATCGGAATCATTCTTGTATTTCCTTTCCTTGTTATTATATTTAGATTGAATGTTCCTCTATCCAGCTATCTTTTTCATCCTTCAAGAATGATTTGCTAATTCATTTTCTGAGGATTCACTTTCACTGGATTCAGACTGGATAACACCTTTCTTAGATTTTGAACATGTCACTCTCTCAGGAGTCTTGGCTTTAATTTGATTGGAAAAATTAGTGAAATCTACACTTCCATTTCCATTCTTCATCTTCACAATTTCATCATCTATCTTCATTATAGTCTCATGTTGAAGAAGAGTTCTGAAATGTTCATCAAGTGTAATCTGAGTAACCTTTTTATTCTCATCAATTGAAGTACTTTTAGAGTCCCACTCATTCGGCATGATGCCAATGATCTTATATATAAGAGCTTCATCATCTAATCCTTTTTCACCCATGGATTGTAAACTATTCACTATAGTCATGAATCTCTATTGTACTTTGCATATGAGTTCCCCTTAAGGAATACTAAAACCATGATATTCAGCTCGAAGCATGGTTCTTCTGGTCTCAACTACATTGGAAGTTCCAAAGTGAGTAACTTCAAGTTTCTTCCATATAGAATTTGCTACTTCACAAGATGAAATTTGGCTATATATAATTCTAGTCATTGAACAAAGTAGAGTATTGTGTACCTTATAGCTCAGTTGGTAATCATGATTTTCTTGATTTGTGAAGGCACTTACATATTTGTCTGAAATTTTTTATCCTCTAGTAAGACTAACATAATTTTCAACTCCAGTGTTGATAATGAAAGTCTTCATGCGATATCTCAAATATTCATAATCATTACCATCAAAAATAGGTGGTCTGGTTGGATTGAGATTTGTCTATGGAACCAGCATTGATTCCTGCCATCTTTAAGAAAAGTCATTCCACAAAACATATTAGTAGAAAATGTTTGTAAAAGTGGAAAATATTCTATGAAATAAAATATAGAACATGATAATATCTAGGAAAATGTTTGAATCCAAACTATGACCCTGAAAAATAGATTCTAAAAATGTATGAATCCGAAAATCCTATTCCGAAAAAATATTATTCTGAAAAATATCATCTGAAAAAAATCGTGAGATTAATTCAGATTGTACCAAAATATCTAATACCAATGGTGGAATTGGTATAGTGTTTGAGGTTTCCAATCTCTGATACCAAGTGTGAGATGGTATGTCAGAGTATGATGTACTCCTTAATACCAAATGTAGAATCGATATATGAATGATATTCTCAGATACTATAGGGGGGGTGAATTGTACCTCTTAAAAATTCCTTTGGAACATTTAATGATAGTTATGTTTAACATGGTTAAACAAAAGAATTCAAAACACCCCTATACGTTCTAAACACTTACTAGATTCCAAAAAAGTGATTCTGGAAATAAAACATAACAAAAGTTTACAAGGATGGAGATTATACCTTAAAGCATAGATAATATAACTAAATAAGAATACAAGAGTGAAGAATTATAATATAGTACACATTCCTAAAAAATAAAAAATACAGTGGAAGAACTTGTAACAAAAACATGTAACAAGGAATAGTCTTTTAACCCAAAGATAATTGTTTCCAACAACCTTGGATAATGGTGTCTTGATTTATACTTTCAAGAAATTCTATCATTCCCACACCAGGGTAATCCCTTGATACAAATATCAGAGTCTGTCTTCAAATCCTCGCAATCCCTCAACTATCAGGCAGTTGGAACCACTGTATTCCTCAGCAATGAAGACCTTATCTTTAAGGTGTTGGAACCTCTGTCTTCCTATGCCCGGTATCCCTTGACTGTACACAACACCAATCAGTGTCGCACGAAGCAAATCTTCACAAGAAAAAGTTTGAACAAACTGTTCAGAATTTTTGCACGATGCTTGAGAGTTGATAAGATCATCTCTATCTATAAATCACTTCAGGAAGTTCTGAGCATCAAAATTCTAAAAGTCTCGATCACTTTCAAATGATCTCTTAATTATAGGTGATGCTCCAACGGTCAGCTCCCTCCTCTACGGGTCATATTTTACCTTGAATTTTGGAGGGACCTATACACGTGTCACTCAATGAATGGTTAGTCAATAATTGAAAGCACGTCATCGATTTTTAAAAGAACAAGTGGAAGTATATCTAAACATATATTCAGAATAGATAAAATGAAAGATCAGAGTGAATAAAGATAATGTTAAAAGTGTATGTATAAATTGAATTCAGAGTCTATAACTTATGAATATTCGTATTCTTTTTTGTAGGAATTTTGAACATGATTTCGGTAGAAATACGATGACTGAATTTCAAGGAAATTCAGAGTCTGGTTTCACAAGAATTCAGTACCAGAACTTACAAAGTATGGTGTCAATGTTCATGAGTATTCAGAGTCAGAACTCATCAGAGATCAAAGTCTAAATTCAGAGAACTCAGAGTCAGAACATAGAGAAGTTCATAAGAAGAATTTGGAAGCGAAATTTATATAAGTTTGTAATCATAAATCGGAGTGGATCATTATGAGAGTTTGTATTCAGAATTCGAAGTGTAACTTCATGATAGTTCATAGTCAGAATTTGGATCGGAACCTCATGAGAGTTCGTAGTCAGAATTCAGAGTGGAACATCATGAGATTTGGTAGCCATAATTCCGAGAATTCGGTTTCTAAAATATAATTCATCATACTTAAGTATCGATAGGATTCTGAGGTTTTGTTTTACATTCCGAATTTTACAGTTAGAAAATTTTGTGATTGGATAATGAAAACATGGTATGGGTAAATTTTCTTGGGGAAGGAAATTTTCCTTATAGAAGTAAAACAGGTGTAAAATGGGTTTTTCATTGAAATATGGTGTTTTTGATTTTCAACTCAAGAAGAATGGTAATTTCCTAAGGATACCTTAAGGACATAAAAATATCCCCCTTTACATGAATGAATGGAAAAGTCATAAGGAAAGACTTATTGACTCAACAATTTATTTATAATTGTATCATGGTAAAACAATGGGGGTTTCCCAAATAGATATTTTTATATTTGTTAGGGGTTGATATTCGGTGATTTAGATATTGAATTTATTGTGTTAAAATGATTAATTGGGGGAAATTATTTATGAAATAATATTTGGCTAGTTAAGATAATAAAATTGTGAGAATTAATTTTTTTCCATGATGTGGACCAAAGACAATTAATTATGAGAATTAATTATGTTCCAAGATATTTATAAAAGATAATTAATTGTGATATTTAATTATGACATGTTTAGATTTTTTATTGATAATTAATCAAGAAGAATTAATTATACAATACGAATTGGGGTTTTTAATTAAATAATTGATGAATTAATTAATAGATTTTATTCATAGTTAATTTTTGTGTTAACTTATTTCATTTCAAATATTTATCTAATAATTTGATTAGTAATGGAATGTTGGGGCTAGTTCTTGTGACTTAATGAATGATTAAATGGATGAGATTTTAGTGGAGCTAAACATGGCATTTTAGACTGATTATAAGTTGTTACTTCGACATGACGTTCCTCCCTTATAGTTATCCATGATAGAGATATGGGGTGATATACATGAAAAACTACACTGAATGAGATTATATATTGATAGGCATTGAGACATACACATAATGATATTTTTTGGTGATAGTCACGGTTACCTACACATAATGAGATTTGGGTACTAGGAATGACAACCTACACCAAATGAATTATAATATTTAATGATGATTCAGATGGAAAAAATAAATTGAAGTAGAGCCAATGTGATGATTAGAATATTAAATAAAAATGTGATAACTCTTTAATTGTATATTTTATTTATTACCTAATAGAACTACATGCACTATATTTTCATTGGACTAGTTTTGGGCACTACTGGTGGTGGCCTACTGAGTTGAACTAACACCCTATTCTGGTCTCCATATAGGCACACAAGTAGCCTCTTTTGTTACATGATAGGATATAACCATGGCCCTAGGAGAGGTTGCAGATTTGGATTGGAGATTGTGAGTGGGAAACAGACATGGTTCGAGACCTTCTTTGGAGTAATTGTGTCATTACATTCCATTTCATTGTAGACACGTGACATTTTCATTGTCATATCATGTTTTAACATTTAGTTGAGTAATGTATTTTCATGTTTTTGTTATCACTTGAAATGGATTTTATCTAGTTATTTATATTCTACCACACATGGTTATTGTACTTTTACTTTTCTTGTGTTTTAAGTTTAATTAAAGAAGGTATAGAATCCCCAAGACTGACTAGCCCACCCTCGCTGCTAGTAAAAACCATATGTTGTGTGGGGAGGTGTTATTGAGGGAATGTGGCCAACTGGCATGGGCCACCGTTTAATGGAACCCATGTCGGGACGTCAGAAAGTGGAATCAAAGGAGGTTTGTTTTCATTATCATTATTTTTTATTACTAATTTGGGAAAGGTAAGATGGTGACTAGGAAGGGTGGTGTCTTGGTAATGATCTCTTGCATGGGTGTTTCAATCCCTGGTACATTGGAAAATCCATGTGCTCTGGGTGGGAATATTGTGATTCGTGTTTGTTTTTACAGTTGGATGTTAATTCACCATAGGGGATGAACATATGGTGATAAGTGATACTTTTTTGAAAATTGTTGAATTTGGATTCATGGCCCAAAGAGTAACAATACTTGATTTTGAATTCATCATTCTAGGTACTCGAGGTTGTGTTGACATGCATCATTCTAGAAACTCATGGGAAAATGTGATATGGTTATGTTGTTGAACATGAATTGTTTTTCGTAGATGTGAGATTGAAAAATTATTGAAAAATTAGAATAAATATGTGTCTAATTATAAACATGATTGATTAAATGAGTATAATTAATTAATTAATTTTAGAATTATATAATTTGAGTTAATGTGATTAATTATTAGATGGAATAATTAATGATAGTGAATGTACAATTATTAACCGATCCCAAGAAGTATGATGGTTAAGGATACTGATAAGGCCTTGGTGTGGACCGTGTGGCGATTAAAATGGGGAAAAGTTAATGTTGATACATGTTCTGTTAGTTTCATAACATATGTAAATATTACGAGGTTGTATTATGAGACCAAAGAAGTGTGTTTGAATTTGTAGAGATATGCCTCCACGAAAAATGTTTTGGGAGATACCAAGGGGTATGTCGTGACACAAAAATCTAGACAGGGAGCTTGAGGAACGATTAGTTCAAGATGTGGAGGAAAAAGAGAAATTATGATATAGCATTCCTCGTTTCTTGAAATTAATGGAGAGAGTCATAAGTTGTGTTCAGAAAAGTATTTATGAGATGACTTGGGAGTTTCATCTACATCACAACCTACTTTTACTATAGAGGGTGTGACTAAGGAAGCTGAATTATAGATTGAATTTATAGAGATGATACATGAACATTTGGAGACTCTAGTATGGATGAGGGTCAAGTTGGTTCCTTATATGCTACAGGGGTCAGCAAAGTGTAGGTGGGACATTTAGGTATGATCTAGAAAGACTAATTATATGTTATGGAAGGAATTTTCAGAGATGTTATTGGGTAACTTTTATCCAGACATGTTGATACAAGATAAGGCTTCAAAGATCATGCATCTTACCCAAGGAAGCATATCCAAAATGTAATACGCATGACATTTCACAGATTTACTGTATCTTTTCCATCTATGGTGGCAGATGAAGCTTCTTCAGAAAAATATTTTATGGACGGACTTAGTGGTGAAATAATGTCCTAGGTGAATATCTTTAGGTGGGATGAATTCTCGGAAGAGGTTAGTCATGCTCTCATTTAAGAGGGGAACCATAACAAGGCTTCCAGTACTAGAAAAGTAGCTATCAGAAGAACATCATAGTTTGTGAATTTCCATAGCAGGACGGCCCGTTATGAGAAACATAGTAAGGACAGTGAGAAGCAAGGTGGATTGTCAGGAGGGATTGTTTTAATATACCATACTATTGTGATTTTCCACCGGTGCATTATGAAGGGATATTATCATTCACATTATCCATGTCCTGCAGTGGAGTGCTAGTTTTTTGAAAATGTGGGGCAGCTATAGAATTTTTGTAGGAAGTAGATGTAAGATGGTTGTGAGGGAGTATCTTCTCAGAGTTAGAGTGGGGAAGGGGGTATTCTACAACTTGTAGATCATGCAGCTGGAGTTCTATTGGAAGAGGTGGCAGAAGTAGTGGATGTGGGGATTTAGGGTATGATCATCCGTATAACTAGAGTGGTGCCACTCAAGAGAGTCATACGAAACCACATGGTAGATGGGAATGACATTTACATGTAGTACAACAGACACTAGTGGAGAGCGAGGTGGGTACACCGATAGTTAAATGTGTTATTCCAGTTTCTTATACATTAGCTACTTCTGTGTTTGACACCAAACCCTCTAATTCATTTATATCTGAAAATAATTCTAATTATTTGATCATGTAGGTGGGTTACATAAGAGAGGTGATGAATATCAATATAGTATTGGGAACACACTATAGGGTATTTGTTTATGCAAATTATGTTAACTAGATATTAGAGAGTATTATTTCTTTTGGGATATCTACATCCTTGATATAACTGTTTATGAACTTATTTTGGGTATGGAATAGCTATTCGCATACTAATCCCACATAGGTTGTTACCATAGGATGGTTATATTTGAATCTGATAAGGGTAACCAGTATGTTCTTCATGGAAAAGGTGATATCCATGCAGGCTATGTTGGGCCAATTACGTAGAAACTAGGAGAGCTAATAGCCAATGTTATAATTCTTTATTTGGATGATGGAACTGGTAGGAAAGGCATCATTCCCCTATAGTAGAGTTATTTTGGGATGTCTTTCCTAAATACTTTTTTATGAATTCCACCAGAGAGAGTTGTGGAATTCACAATTGAGCTCATGTTGGGGGGGTAAGCCGGTATATATTTCACCTTAAATAATGAAATTGACTGAGAATGAAGGGGTCAAATCATTGTTGGTTGAATTTGAGGATAAAGGGTTTATCTTTCCATGTATGCTACCTTAGGGATAACATTTTTTTTCTAATAAAGGATTATAGATGTTTACACTTGTGTGTCGAGTACCATAAGATGAATAAAATGACCATGAAATACCAATATCATTTTCTTCATATTGATGATCTATTGGACTAGCTATAGGAGATTTGTGTGTTCTCAATGATTGATTTGAGATCTAGGTATCATCTGGTGAGTGTTCAAAACTCTGATATACCATGAAATGCTTTCAGGATTTGTTATGGCCTTTAGTTTTTTGTCATAATTCTTTTTTTGGTTTAAAAATTCTCTAGAAATTTTTATGTCCATGATGAATACGATCATTAATAAGTACATAGATTATATTGTGGGGGTGTTTGTGGAATACATCTTGGTGTACGCTAGGACCCATGATGATCATTCCTAATATCTTGACATTATCCTGGGTATACAGAGAGAGCATAAAAAATAAACCAAGATATCTAAATGTCTGTTTTGGATTTACAGTTTACACATTTTTGGGAACAACATCTCAGTAGAATACTTATCAGTGGATCTAGGAATAGTGTAGGAAGTGATTTCTTGGGGTAAACCCAAGAAAATTTTTGATAACCAAAACATGTTTGGAATAGCTGGTTATTATAGGAGATTTATCTCGAAATTTTCCTGTTTGGTAGAACCACTTTCTGGTTAGACAACGAAATGGATAATGATTGATTGGACAGATGAGTGTGATAATGCATTCAAGGAGTTGAAGAAGTTCCTGACATAAGGACCAATTTGGATATTATCTGAGTTTGGTGAGGAGTACATGGTGTATTGTGACACTTTTGGAATCAAACTCGGAGTTGTGTTGATGAAAAGGGATCAAGTCATTACTTATGAGTCATAGTAGTTAAGGCCAATTGAATGTAATTAGCCTATGCATGACCTCGAGTTGTTAGCAGTGGTTTATTATATTATGTGTTGGTGACACTATCTCTTGGGTTAAATGTTTACAGTTTTTAATGATTTCAAAATCATGAAGTATATTTTTTCACAGTGCGACTTGAATCTACAACAGTGATGATGGGTAGATTTTATGTAGTCAATTGAACTAGTATATACACCAATAAATGGGAATAGTATGGCTGATTCCTTGATAAAGAAAAAATAGAATCAGTTGGTATATGAGTTGAGTGCAGAGTGGAAGATTATGACCATGCAGGAGGAAATGCATGTGGCATTTTAGGAAATTCAGTGGAGGATGACAGGGAATTCTGTAGCAATAGAGATTACAGTATTTAGATGGATCAAGGACAAGAATTATGATGTTCTATAAATTTTATCCATAATTTAATTCCATGAATGTGGGTAGACACCTTCAAACTGGATTATATGAGATCATCAATGTAAAAATTGGGCTTTTCTTCCAACTAGTATGCGTGAGGAAATAATGAAGTAATTTGATGCCTCAAAATGGTAGATACATTATAGGGTGAAAAAAATTACCATGTCCTGGGAAAATATTTTTTTGTCCTGGCTTGACAAATTAGATAGAAGTGTTTGTAAGAAGATGTTTCTCCTATCATCAGGTGAAGGTAGAGAATTAACAACCAGGAGGCCTATTTCTAGTGTTTCATATTCTGTAATAGAAGTGGTATGATGTGATTAAGGATTTTTCATTAGTAATTCCAACTCTAAGGAGGAATGATTCTATTTGGGTCATTCTAGAAAAACTAATGAAGGTCACAAATTTCCCTCTTATTTGGGAAACCTTTACCATAAAACAGTTTGTAGAACTGTTAGTGCATGAGATAATTCATTTTCATGGGCTTCTAGAGACAATATTTTCATATCACAATTCATGTTTTACTTCACAAATCTTATAAGGATTACGGAATGCGCTTGGTACACATATTTTGTTATGTACTACCTTCCACCCACAAAATGATGGGTAGTCAGAGCGTACCATTCACGTGTTATAGGATATACATCGGGCATGATTTCTTGACGTCGATGGTTATTGGGAGAAGCACATGTATTTAGTGGATTTATCTTATTAAAATAGTTATTTGGAAACTATAAATATAGAACCATATGAAGAAATTTATGGAAGAGCTTTTAGATCACCTATTTGTTGGATAGAGGCGGGTGAGTCCAATTTTTTAGGACCGAGTATTAATCAAGAGATGTCAGAGTGGGTACATTTGAGTCGGAAACGTATGGAAACGGATCAGAGTAGGCGGATGTTGTATGTTGATAGGCATAGATAACCCCTAGAGTTTATAGTGGGTTATTGTGTATTCCTTCAGGTGTCCCCTAGATTGGGTCACCATAGGATATGGATTTAGGGAAAGTCAACACCCATGTTTATAGTAATGTTTGAGGTCCTATAGAGAATCATGCCAGTGGCATACCGATTTCCCCTTCCATAGAAATTCAGTTCTATGAATGATGATTTCCATGTGTCACAACTATGATGGTATCACCCCAAACCATTTCATTTCATTGATGTGGAAGTTGTTGATATTAAGGTAGAAGTGTCCTTTTGAGAGCATATGATATGTGTTCTAGGTCATAGTGATAAATTGTTAATCGGAAAGAATGTGTCGTTATTTCATGTGTTATGGAATCATGAATATGTTTAAAAGGAAACTTTGGAATGAAAAGAATAAATGAGGGATCAATGGCCGAATATTTTTCTCACGGAATAATAGATAATTTCAAGAGTGAATATCAATGACAAGTTGTTATTTGGTTGGGAGATTATAAGATCCCGACCTTTTCTGGAGTATTAACATGACTTTTTTCAAGGTTGTTTTGTTGT
This sequence comes from Viscum album, assembly GCA_963277665.1. NCBI lineage: Eukaryota > Viridiplantae > Streptophyta > Magnoliopsida > Santalales > Viscaceae > Viscum > Viscum album. Next base: position 915,003,416 of record OY728148.1, read on the forward strand.
TATTATTTACCTTTGGGTTGGGGAATTACTTTGGGTGTGTTTGAGTGATGTTTTTAAGGAACTTGGGAATAAATGCGGTTTTGCAGATTCAACGCATTGTTTGGGAAAACCATGCACAAGCTAGTCATGAAGACAGTGGATATTGACATTGTTAGTGAATAGTTTTCTTATCCATGAACCATTAAGATGTGCGGGATTTGGGAGACCGCATGGTTGGCAAACAATTTTCACTAACTATGAATCTCTTCTTCAGAAACCATTCCCATGAATTTTAATTCTCCTATTTTTAAAAAAAAATCCTTCGACCCCCCACAAGACTCCCATATTTCAACCTTGGCCCAGGATTGAAAAATACAAGGTGTTTCTGGTGCCTTTAGAAATGATTCCAAGGTGATCCAGACACTATTCTTCGTGATCTAATTCCACGATTGAAGATATTATCTCTCCCTAGTAAGTGGATTTCATCCTATCGCTTCTCACATTCATTCATCTACGTTTTATTTATCTTTATAAGGTCGATCTCCCCCATTTTCAATTGTTCTAAAACTATGAGTTGAGATCTAGATCTAGGATTCTAGATATAGATCTAGATTTTCAATATCATGATGCCTTGGAGCATAATTGTGGTTTATGGATTATATCCAAAGCATTATTGATGACATTGTTCCACTCAGATTTTTGGGATTTTCATTTGGATAACATTCATTCTATAAACCGAGATAGTAGGTCTAAATAGACATCCCATAGTCTGGGTTTTTCTATGTGTATGAGATATTATGATTTTCTAGCTTTGCTTGATATTTGAATTAATAAATTAGAGTAATTAGGAAATTAGAATTGAATTTAGTTAGCCTTGGGGATCTATTGATAATTGAATCATGGAACAAATGATGGGTGGGGGTATTAACTGATATTTTAGAGATTTTTTATTGGTTGGTATATTGTGATTGAGATGTTGAATTTATTGTGTCTTGATAATTAATTGGGTGGAATTAATTATGAAATGATGTTTTCCTATGAATGATAATTAATAGTTATAATTAATTATGTGCCTTGATTTTGACCTAAGACTATTAATTATGATAATTAGTAATGTACCATGGTGTTGATCAATGATAATTAATTGTGACAAAAAATAATGACAATTTGATATTTGATATGAATAATTAATTGTGAATAAAGAATTATGGAATGATAATTGTGTTGAATAATTAATTAACCGATGAATTATTTAGTAGATAATGTGCATAGTTAATTTTTTATTTAACTAATAGAGTTTGAAGTATTTATCTAATTGTTGTATTAGTAATTTATTGATGTGGATAATTTTTTTGAATTAATGACTGATTAAAAGGATGAGATTTTTATGGTGGTAGAAATGGCATTATAGACTGATTAGAAGTTGTGTCTTTGACATGATGTTCCTCCCCAATTGTTATATGTGCTTGATATATGGGGATATAGGCATGCCGAACAACACTAGATGAGATTATATAGTGATAGGATGGGCGACCTATACATAACGTTATTTTCGGGCGATAGGCATGGTGGCCTACAATTAATGAGATTTGGGGTGCTAGGTATGACACCCTACTCCAAATGAATGATAATATCTAATGATTATTAAAATGGGAAACATGAATTTAAATTGGTCCAATGTGATGATTAAAATATTAAATGATAATCTAATAACTATTTAATTATGAATTTTATTTATTACATCATAGAACTATATGAACTATATATTGACTGGAGCCGTTTTAGACGTCGTTGGTGGTGGCCTACTGAGTTGAACTCACACCCTATTCGGGCAGCCTGATCGTCACCCGATTAGAATTATTTGTTGATGTATAGAATAATTGAAAGGAACTAGGATAGGATATAGTTTGGTATTGGATCAACCAGACGTGGTTCAGGACCCGCTTGGGAGTCATTGTGTCTTTACATTCAATTACATTGTAGACAAATGACATTTTCATCATCATAACATGTTTTAAATTTCAATTGAGTATTATATTTTAATGTTTTTGTTATCACATTACATTGATTTTATCTAGTTATTTTTATTATTCCTCCCATGGTTATTGTTATTTTCATATGTTGGTGTATTAATTCTGATAAAAGATGGTATAATCTCCCCAAGACTGACTTACCAGACACTCGCTATTAGTAGACACCCTCTAGCATTCATGGATTTTTGCTTGATGTCAAATGGACAACTAGATTGGGGCACCGTTCAGTGGATCCAATGTGGTTTCATCACATCATGTTAGAGAATTGGCATTATCTTTGGCATTTACCTTTAGTTCAACTATTTAACTCTAACTTTGTCAACTTTTCTTTTTTACAATATATGGTTATAATTACAAAAAAAATTCCAAAGAAAGACCTATTAGATCCTTTATTACATATATAACACTATAAATGTTAGTTAGAAAAAGGTTATATTTTTATGAATTTAATAAAATTTAATAAAATATTATTTCTTTTGATGTATCATATATGGAAATTTTCATACTATTCAAAAGTTTCATTTTTAAAAAGATAAAAAATACACGATAAAATTGAAAAAATTCTTCCCAAATATGTCTAACATGATTATGTTATCTATAAAATTCACTGATGTAATTAATTAAGCCCAATTACATTTCATTTAATAATTTCAATATCGTTTATTTTATATGTGAATTAATTAAAACATTACAGTATAATTTTTGTAAAATACCTAAATTGAGTTATTTCATCTTTAAAAAGTTAAATTAATTACAAATATGAACATATATTTATTATCTTAAAATTTTATAATTTTTTTTAATTTTTCTTTAGCATTACCCTATTTAAAAATGATTTAGTTTTTAAATTTGTAATATTATTATTTTACTCTTCTTTAAATAATTTAATATAAATGTATTAATATTATATAGGTTTCCTGAAAAAGGACATAATTTTTACCTATGTTTTATTTTATTCAATAAACACATAACGAATTCAATTTGTACCTGTGTTAGGGTAATTTTATACGATTATAATATTATTTTAACCTTAAAAAACATTATTCACCTTCAACTGTGGTTAATATTTTAAAAGTTATGATTTAGAAAAAATTATTATGATCCTATTAGATCAAACATTTCATCGTTATTACATTCCTTTAATTCTGTTTTTTGAAATTCAATTAACCTAAGTGGTAAAATTATGTTTACGGCTAATCTAGAAAATGTGGCCAGAAGGCGGGTAAAAGAGATGTTAAAAATATCAATAATTTTTTATATATAGTTCTATTGTAAAAAGATTCCAGTAACCTAAATTGTAATAATAAATTAATTAATTATCTATTGTAGAATTAAGATAAATTGAATTTAAAATAATAAATTTAAATTAAAAAGTCGGTTTCTAACAACTATGGAGTTCTTTTCATTATTCATCAAAAATTGATACTTTTCAGAAAAAAACCAAAATTCAACATAATTTATATTTGTTATTATGAATAGCATAGTGATGATTATTTTACAAAGACCAATTCCCATGAGTTTATAAAATTATCTTTATTAATAGGATATTGAATGTTGTTCATTCAAGGAAAAAATATTTTTAATCATAGAATGTCTTTACCAAGAATCGTATCTATTAGGGTCAATATTTGAAAAATATTTATTACTATTCATATAACTATTTTTAATTGATTTTTTTTATTTATAAAATATAGATAATAATAATAATAAAATATTTCTTTTATAAACTTCGTGTTTCTTGTGATGTACACTAAGTCGGTGTTTCATGCAATGTACGCCAAGTCTGTTCTATGTGAAAAGAATGTTTGACTTAATGAAATGAACGATATAAATGAATGTTTTATTTTAATAAAAAAATGGTCAATAAAAACATGGGGTGGTGCAAATATGTGATGGCACCCATAGTGAAGAAGTTAATGATGCAATGACATGATACTTCATAAAAGTCCTTACTATATAATATAAAATCATTATTATGATATCAAATATAATGAAAGTTAACTGCTAGTTCAATTGACATATGTGCATGATGTATCTATCTTTGACCTTTGGTAAATAAAACATGCATACAGAACAAAACGACCATGGATTTATTTAGGAAATATAATTTCATTTAATTTTCCAGAGATATAAACTTCCGGTAAAACAGACGGGATAAATAATTTTTCAATTTATTCATCAATGAAATATTACTCATGATGTACCCAACACAACCTTCCTTTTCGTAAACATCTGTCATCAGATTTTCCATCAATACATCATAGTATGTAACTCATGATACTGATTAATAATAATAATAATGTATATGTACCAACACACATTTCCATAGATAAGAACATCCAATGATACATTTAAATGTCTATTTTATACTGGTGGATCTAATTCACATAATATCTTACTAAAAATTACCATAGCGTACACAATAAAATGGTGCCTTAATGTCCCATGAGTCTCCACCCCTAATATCTGGTATCATTTGTGTCCCTCAAATGATATCATCCAGCTATGGACCATATATTCATCAATAGTGTCGTATAAGTTACGTTTTCTCATCATATATGGGAATATCCATGTACTTTTAGTATATAAACTACTCTTCGGACATTATCACATACCATGTCACACAGAAGAACAATTATGATGTGAAAAGTAGTTTATTAATATTAAAAATTATTAATAGAAGTTTTAATAAACAACACAGATGTAACACCTGAGAATTTTATAAGAAATATTTTGTTTTTATTTTATTTAAAGCATCAAAGGAATCTTTCACTACACACAACACTAGCTTGGCTTTCTTTACACGCAATCATGACCTTCCTTGATAGCTTGCGTCATACACAATACCGAGTTTCACTAAACAACGATAGGCTATTAAAATGTTATTAAAATTAGCCATTATGAATAGTAATAACCACTTCTTTAAATTTTATAAATTTTATTTTAAAAAATAGACTTCGTTTTTGGATTTGGAATATCGAAATTAGCCTAGGGTGAAATTTTGGTATTTTTGTGAAAATTTTCAATTTTTGATGAATAGTGAAAACACTGGGTTACTATTTAAAAATCAACTTTTTATTTAAATAATTATTTATTCTATTTAAATTTATTTTACATCAAAATTGACACATAATACCTATATAAGTTCAATGTAATTCATTGGAGTCATTTTATAATAATTTTAGATATATAAAAAATTTTACTGAACTTTTAACCGTCTTTTACCCACCTCCTAGGAGAATTTGCAAATTTACATAAAAATTAATTTTCTCACTTATGTGAGTAGAATTTCAGAAATCCGAGAGACACTGTTGATTCCAGTATGTAAAATGTGGTTCAATTAGAGGAAAATAATTTTTGGTGAATAATAACTTTTTACTTTTATTTACCACGGTTAAAAGTAAATAGGTTAATTAAGGGTAAAAATGATATTATTATTACCCTAAAACATGTCTTAATTCTCGTGGATAAGTGTAATTTTACCAAAAACAACCTTAGGAATAAAATATGACCATTTAGGCCCACTTAGATTAGGACATTTATTATTAATTTATTTAAAGAAGGGTTAAAATAGTTAAAATCAATGTTTAATAAGTAAATAATTTTTAATATAGGGTTATACATAAGATAAATTAGACTATAAATATTCATTAGAAATATAAAAAGATTTTATACATAATGGTATTTTATTTGTAATTTTTAGACATTAGATAATGTAATTTTTTAAGACACAAAGATGATGTAGTAATTATCTTATTAATAAAATATTGATATAATTGATGTTATAAATATCCATATAAATGTAATTTGAGACTTTTTATGAATTCCACTAATTTTATAGGTTAATATGACATGTTATTATTGATTTAATTAACATTTTTAGAACTAATCATTCTGTTATGTTATTCACAAAAATCAATTACTAAATAGTGTCAAAATTGACATAAAATAGTTTTTAAAACAAATATTATATTATTAATTGTTATTTTTTTCCTAAAAATATAACGTTCAACCAAATGACATAGATAAGGTTATATATATTAATAATAAACAACTTGGGGTTCATTTGGATTGTTATAGTAAGTTTATTAACCTTATAGTGTAAGAACACAAAAAGACACTGTAAAAGTAAAAGTATCTAACTTAAAGTTAAATTTAAATGGTAAGGTTAAAATAGTATACTAAACATGTCCAAATTCTATTGGATGAAATTATTTCGACCCATCCCAACCTTAGCTTTGAAATAAATCAATTTCGAGCTATTTAAAACCGAATATGGCTTTATAATAAAATAATATTTTTAGTTTTTCCAATGGTGCCCCTCTCCTCCCTTATAAAAGGGAACCTCCTCCCTCTCTTCCTCACACCACGTTTAGCCTTCAAGCTCGGCCAAACCCTGCAAAATTATCTTCTCCACTTCTCTAGAAACATACTTGAGTTCCTGGTCTTCTTCAAAGAAAAATTTTAGTGCCCTAAAAGGAGGTCTCAAAGAAGCGCTTCAAAGAATAGGTAATGTCCATTACCGATTCTGTCAACTTTATTTCTTCTTCCACTTCTTCTTCTTTAGTTGTTTCATTATGAATTAATAACATAAGAATCACTAATATACTGATATGTTATTATAAGTATGAAACAACCATATTTCACCATCTATCCATCCTACGGAAATCGAAATCACCACATGTGCATACGTACGGAATACCCTCTCCACGCCGTGGTGTAAACTATTTTCCACCACCACCTTACTTGGATGGGTATAATGGTGTAAAGAATGAATCTATATGATTATTGTAAAGTGATATTGAATATTAAATAGTATACATACACTCCAATATTATTCCACGATCATGGGAACGATATCATCGCTCGTGCGTACGTACGAAATACCATCTCTACGATGTGATGAGACTCGTTCTACATGATTTTCATTGAATAATTATTACATAAATGAATTGAGTGAATAAATATGATATATATTAAACTAATACTATTCCGGAAATGAGGTATTTACATCCTAAAATTAATAATATGAATTTATTCGACAAAACACGCATAAGAAAACAAACTAATAAACACCCGAATAACAAGTAGCAAGGAAATATTACTAATAAAAAGCTAATAATATGACCATATATGATATCATAACAATGAGTATGAATCTTTAATAAGTTAATGACATTATTTAAATCATTATACAGGAGGTTTGGAACATTACAAAGCAAATCGGACCTAAGGTAATGGAAAATCTCACAATCTCATTTTTTCCAAGATTGTCTATATTTCAGAATTTACTGGGGAATATTTATCATCCACATCCATGCTTCCTCAATATGTAATATTTATATCCTTATACACTATTTTATATCCAATTTAACCCTTTGGTGAGTTATTAGTAAAAGATATGAAAGGAATCTTTTGTCGTTTTTCGTACGAGGTACTTTTTGACTTTTCCGACAAAAGTACGAGAAGATTGTTTTTTTAATTTATACGGCATGAATGGATTCTTAAAACATTATTTCCCAGAAGATTCCTTAACAAGTTTTCAAGTTTAATTTTACTCAACTTCTTTTAGTTTATAATTGTATGACATTTTAATAAAGGAAAAGTGTTTTTGTTGTAGAATCGATACTTTCTTCAAGAATGGAGTTCAAGTGTTTTAACAAAATTATTTTACATGTAAGATAATAATGGGTTTAGTTTATATCCCTATTATAACATTGATTTGATTATGTTGTGATGGAATTATTTTTATTAATTCCTATATCTTATATGAATTGTTTTATGATGTCACGATGTTTAAGAATTCTATTTTTATTACATGGGTTATGCTATGATGTATGGATTATGATTTTGTGGAACACATAAGAATGGTATCATTATGAGATGTGTGGGACATATATCTCCCTCAAATTCATTGGGTAAAGATTTATATCACATGAGATAGACATGTATGGAATGGAAAGTTATACCGCTTCAGTAATACAGGACTGGAATGAGGAGTGAACTCGATTCAGAAAGGGACTTTGTCCACTAAGATGGTCTTGGATGCAATGCCTTGGCCACTATGGAAATAATATCATGTGATTAATGGTTTCTACAATTACATGTTTTATTCCCATGCTATTTTACCATGATTGATGTTCCCTTATGATATATTCCTTACATAATACAAATATTCATGTCTTTGCTCAAGATTTTGATGTTTCGATTTTATGTTAAAGTTTTTTCATTCTAATGTTTATGGATTGTTTTATGTTCTCTATGTTTACCCTTACTGGGCATTTGAGCTCACCCCTTTTATGTTTTATTTTCCCCATGATATAAAGAAAGGTTTTAGGTAAGAAAAAAAGAGGCAGATCTTTATTTGGAGATGTTGAAAATCTTTCATCATGATTAGAAGATTTTATTCCGAGATTCCAAAGACACTAAAATATTACGATTCTTGTGTGTCTGTTTTTGTTATGCATTAAGTATTCCGCAAAAGTAATGTAATGTCCATGTACGTAAATATTAGGGTCTTTACAGTTGGTATCAGAGGAATGGATTAGTTAATCTTTGGAATCTAGGATGCGAAAACGTTAGTGAGATCATTATAGATATTTCTAAGGTATGTCTAGGGATGTCTCTAAGGATAAGTATACGTATAGGATATAGTCCTAGAACTATGGTAACAATCAATGAATTTAACCGAAGATGTTAGATATTGATGGTACTCCCCCTTTATTATGTTGTTTTCCCTATCATGATTTTTGACTCTCACGCTATTCTTTTTGGGTTTTAGATGATGTCTGGAACCCGAAGGAACCGTGTTGATCAATGTAATGGACAATGCAAGGATTGTCCTACTGAACAAACCAATGTTATGGGAGATGAAGGGAAAAATCGTATTTCTATACTTACAAAAGCTATGAATCATTATGTAATTCAAATGAAAAGAGAAGGGAACAATATTCTATTGAGTCCTTCACGAGGAAACGCCCACCTTGTATCAGTGGGTCTTCTAATCCACTTGTTGTTGAACAATGGATCAATACCACTGAAAAGATATTTTTTAGTTCTTCAATGTTTTGATCATTATAATGTCATCTTAGCAATATATCGTTTGGAAGGTGAAGCGATCAATGGTGGAATCTTATCAAGAATACGAAGCCAAGAGATGAAATTGAGTCCATGGAATGGGTCGAGTTCAAGAACTTATTTTTCAATAAGTACTTCCCTTGTATTCGTCGAACAAAGATGGAGAAGTAGTTTCATGAACTAAAGAAAAAGGATGATGAATCTGTTGGTATATACGAATTGAATTTTACAAGGCATGCAAGGTATGCATCTGGCTTTATCATCTAACCTGAAGGTAAAGTTGATAGATTCTTCAGTGGCATAAAACCATATCTTATAAGGGCATTAGCTATAAGAGACTTCAGTAGATATGACGAAATTTTGCACTGTGATATTAAGGTAGAAATGGAAGTTGTTGTTACATATCCAACTCATGGTTTTGACAAGAAACGAAAGATGGAGTTCAAGGACAAATCTCAGAATAATGGTGAAAAGAAGATGAATGTTTCCTTATGCTCAAAGTGTGGAAAGAAGCTTGGTGGAGATTGTCTTAAAAGGATTAGAAAATGTTTTAAGTGTGGAAAAGAAGGTCATCGAGCAGTTGAGTGTCAAAGTATTGGAAAAAGCGTTGCTAATGGTGTGAATAAAGAAAAGACTGCCGAGAATGCACCAACACTTCAATGCTTCAAGTGCAATGAAATGGGGAATTATGCTAACAAAATCCCTAATCCAAGGGTTAATGATGATCGACATGAGCAACCACTTAAGGAAAATGAAAAAGGGAAGTCACATGCGATCACTATTGGCGATGTTGAATATGACAACCATGTGGTGGAATGATTAATTTTTTATGTAATGGGATTCCAAAATAATGTTGTATATAGTATCGTGGAATATTGGAATATTTATGTATCGGTCTATTGTGGTTTTCAATAATTTTATGGTACCAGTAATCATGAAAAGTGATTGAAAATTTTTGGTAAGCAGATGATATGTGCATAATTAAAGGATAAGAAGATAATGAGATGTTTGATTGTATTCATGATCTCATGATTAATATAAGGACTATGTGATATCATGGTTTGAGTATAAAGAATTTTGAGGATTTTGGTTTGTGGAAAGTGTTAAATTTTAACTGAATTCATGTTTTCACTAAGGTTAAATGGTTATTTATTTTTCCGGGGAATACATGATTAAGGTATTCACATATTTGTAATTTGACCAACAAGATATATCTTATGATATAAGGGGCATAAATGATGGCATTCACGTGATTGTTATGTGACATTTCAAGTAATCATTTTCATTATACTATGAGCTTGGACCGTAATATTTTAGATAAACCTAAAGAGTGGAATGGAATATGTTAGACAAAAGTTAGAATTGTTTAAGGATATAAATTTTTTTCGATATTATTGATGGGATGTTATAGTAATATATCCTTAGAAAAAGGACAACCTGCAGGATGGGTGACAGCCCATCGCGTCAGACAAGGCTGTGGGAATTGAACCCACAACCGAAGTGCGACTGGCCTTTATCGCCTACCACTGGCCTACATGAAGTCCCTGGTTAGTAGACAATATTTTTATTTTATTATGCGGTATGATATATGAAGTATAAGTTCATTTTTGGAACCATATATGATTAATCTAACCATAAGATGGACTTATAACTTTTTCTAACCTTTTGTTTGAAATAGATGGAATGACCCATCATTCTATCACATGATCTGGAAACACATCACGAATAAAAAATTCAACTTCATTTCTTTAAGGGATGAAGTGGAAATTGTTCAATTCACGAACAACAGTGAAATTGTACCAAAATCATGTAAGTATTTCTTTTAATTCATCAACATTAGGGAAATGATCTTGATAACCAAAAATGTTGTCCTAGTTCCCTTATATCTAATGAATCAGATGGAACCTTAGATCATTACAAATCTATGGCTTTGTGATTATTGGATTTTTCATAGCCATGTTCTCTACCACTCTTCATTAGAACATAATGGTTAGGTTTCTCTTCCATATCCATATTTTCACCTATGTTCTCCTATGTGGAAACCCAGTTATTATTAATTTGGATAACCGTTATGTTTCATACTTTAGTTTTTAAAGATTGGTTTTGGTCTTCCTTTTTATGATGTGGGTTTCTATTAAAGAATGTTTGGAGTAGTAAACCATTTATAACCCCGACGAATTTTGAGGGAGAAATTCATTTTAAGGGGGGTAGAATTTAACAGCCGAGACTTTTATAAGAAATAATTTGTTTTTATTTTATATAAATCATCAAAGGAATATTTCACTAAACACAACACTAGATTGAAATACTTTACATGCAATCCCGACCTTCCTTGAAAGCTTGCATCGTACGCAATACCGAGTTTCACTAAACAACGATATGTTGTTAAAATGTTATTAAAACTAGCAGTTATAAATAGTAATAACCACTTTTTTTTAATTTTTTATATTATATTTTAAAAAATGGTCTTCGTTTTTGGATTCAGAATATCGAAATTAGGCTAGGGTAAAATTTTGGTGTTATTCTGAAAAATTTCAATTTTTTATGAATAGTGAAAAGCCTAGGATACGATTTAAAAATCAACTTTTTATATAAATAATTATTTATTCTATATAAATTTATTTTATGTAATAATTGACACATAAAACCTATATAAGTTCAATTTAATTCATTGGAGTCATTTTATAATAATTTTAGATATATAAAAATTTTTATTGAACGTTTGACCGTCTTTTACCCACCTCCTAGGAGAATTTGCAAATTTACATAAAACAAAATTTTCCCGCTTCTGTGAGTCTAATTTAAAAAATCCGAGAGACACAGTTTATGTTAGTATGTAAAATGTGGTTCAATGAGATGAAAATATTTTTTTGTGAATAGTAACTTTTTACTTTTATTTACCATGACTAAAAGTAAATAGGGTAATAAATGGTAAAAAGGATATTATTATTACCCTAACACATGTCCTAATTCTATTGGATAAGTTTAATTCGAAAAAAACAACCTTAGGAATAAAATTTTACCATTTAGGCCCATATGGATTACATTAGGACATTTATTAATAATTTATTTAAAGAAGGGTTAAAAGAGTTAAAATCAATGTTTAATAAGTAAATCATTTTTAATATATGGTTATACATAAGATAAATTCGACTATAATATTCATTATAATGTTAAGAATATTTCCTACATAATGGAATTTTATTTGTAATTTTTAGACATTAAATAATTTAATTTACATATGACACAATGATGATGCAGTAATTATCTTATTAATGAAATATTGACATAATTGATGTTATAAATACCCAAATAAATGAAATTTGAGACTTTTTATGAATTACACTAATTTTATTGGTTAATATAAAATGTTATTATTGATATAATTTACATTTTTAGAACTAATCATTCTATTATGATTTTCAAAAAAATGAATTACTAAATACTGTCAAAATTGACATAAAATAGTTTTTAAACGAAATATTATATTATTAATTGTTATTTTATTCCTAAAAATCTAAGGTTCTTCCAAATGACTTAGATAAGGATATATATATTAATAAAAAAGAACTTGGGGTTCTTTTGGCTTGTTGTAGTATGTTTATTAACCTTATAGTGTAAGAACACAAAAAGACACGGTAAAAGTAAAATTATCTAACTTAAAGTTAAATTTAAATGATAAGGTTAAAATAGTAAACTAAAATTCTCAAAATTCTATTTTATGAGAGTATTTTGACCCATACCCACCTTATATTCGAAATAAATCAATTTGAAGCTATTTAAAACCGAATATGGCTTTATAATAAAATAATATTTTTTGTTTTTCCAAAGTTTCCCCTCTCCTCCCTTATAAAAAGGCACCTCCTCCCTCTCTTACTCACACCACTTTGAGCCTTCAAGCTCGGCCAACCCCTTCCAAATTCTCTTCTCAACCTCCCTAGAAACATCCTAGAGGTTCTGTTCTTCTCTAAAGACCAATTTTAATGCCCTAAAAGGAGGTCTCAAAGAAGCACTTCAATGAAGTGGTAATTTCCGTTACCTATTCTTTCAACTTTAATTGTTCTTCCACTTCTTATTCTTTAGTTGTTACATTATGAATTAAAAAAATAAGTATCACTCATATAATGATATGTTATTATATGTATGAAAAAACCCTATTTCACCATCTATCCATCCTACGGAAAATGAAATCACCAGGCGTGCGTATGTATGAAATACCGTCTCCACGCCGTGGTGTAATCTATTTTCCACCACCACCTTAAATGGATGGGTATAATGGTGTAAAGAACGAATATATATGATTATTTTAAAGTGATCTTGATTCTGAAATATTATACATATATTCCAATTCAATTCCATGATCAGGGGAATGATATCATCGCTCGTGCGTACATATGGAATATCGTCTCCACGATGTGATCCAACTCGTTCTACATGATTTTCATTGCATACTGATTACATAAATGAATTGAGTGAATAAATATGATATATATTACTCTAATACCATTCTGGAAATGAGGAATCAATAACCTAAAAAAAGAATAATAATTTATTCGACAAAACACGCATAAGAACAAAAAGTAATAAACACCCGAATAACAAGTAGCAATGAAATATTACTAATAACAAGCTAATAATATGACCATATATGATATCATAAAAATGAGTATGAATCTTTAATAAGTAAATGAAATTATTTAAATCATTATACAGGAGGTTTGGACACTTATGAAGAAAATCATACCTATGGTAAGGGAAAATCTCGCAATCTCAATTTTTATTAGAGATTGTTTATATTTCAGAATTTACTGAGGAATATTTATCATCCAAATCCATGTTTCCTCAATATGTAATATTTATATCCATCTAAAATATTTTATATCCAATTTTAACCTTTGGTGAGTTTTTAGTAATAGATATGAAAGGAATCTTTTGTCGTTTTTCGTACGAGGTACTTTTTGACTTTTCTGAAAAAAGTACGAGAAAAATGTTTTTTAACATATACAGAAAGAATGGATTTTTAAAACATTATTTCCATGAAGCTTCCTTTACAACTTTTCATGTTTATTTTTAATCAACTTATTTTAGTTTATATTTGTATGACATGTTAAGAAAAGGAAAAGTTTTTTTGAAGTAGAAAGGATATTTTCCTCAAGAATGGAGTTCAAGTGTTTTATCAAAATTTTTTTCCATCTAAGATAATAAAGGGTTATGTTCCGATACCTATTATTACATTGATTTGATTATGTTGTGATAGAATTATTTAATGAATTCCGTTATCTTATATGAATTTTTTTATGATGTCACGATATTTAAGAATCCCAATTTTATTATATGGGTTATGCTATGATGTTGGGTTAATGATTTTGTGGCACACATAATAATGGTATCATTATGAGATGGGTGGGACCTATATCTCCCTCCAATGCATTGGGTAATGATTTATATCTCATGAGATATACATGGATGGAACAGAAAGTTGTATCGGTTCAGTAATACAGGACTGGAATGAGGAGTGAATACGATTCAGAAAGGGACTTTGTCCACTATGATGGTCTTGGCAGCAATGCCATGGATACTATGGAAATCATATCATGTGTATAATGGTAGCCACAATTACATGTTTTATTCCAATTCTATTTTGTCATGATTGATGATCCCTTATGATATATGCCTTACGTACTTCCATGATTCGAGTATTTGCTCAAGATTTTGATGTTTAGATTTTATGTTCAATTTTCTGCATTCAAATAATTATTGATTGTTTTATGTTCTTTATGATTACCCTTATTGGGCATTTGAGCTCACCCCTTTTTTGTTTTCTTTTCCCCAGGATATAATGAAAGGTTTTAGGTAAGAAAAAAAGGGGACGATCTTTATTTGGAGATGATGAAGATCTTTCACCACGATTAGAATATTTTATTCCGAGTTTCCATAGTCACTAAACTATTACGGTCCTTGTGTGTCTGTTTTTGTTATGTATTATATATTCCGAAAAAGTAATGTAATGTCCATATACGTCAAGATTAGGGTCTTTACAACAAAAGATTTTTCTAGGGAACCAAATCCAACACATATAGGAATCCATAAAAAGTCCAATAATATATACAAGATAAAACATATGTAAAGAAAACACATGCATGAGTGTGTATAAAAACAACCTATTGGAAACATCCAAATCACAAAGAATAATAAAATAATAATAATAGTAAAATACAATTATTTATATTTATGTGATACACATAACAAGAATATATTGATATACTCAACAGAGGCACATCATCTCTAGATATAGTCGTAAAAGAAATACAAGTCTAGGATTCCTTCTCAATGCTTCCACATAACACTCTTCTTAGATAATAGACTACATGCATTACATAACACATAATGCATCCATTAGAGAGGTCATTCTCATTTGTCTCACCATAGGAATTTCATGCTATATTTCTGAAGAGATACAATATACATATAAGATCACACCCAATACTAATGGGTAATTCCATAACTCAATATGGAATAACATTCCAATGATAGGATAAGTTCCCACTCTATGT
Source organism: Viscum album (assembly GCA_963277665.1). Taxonomy (NCBI): domain Eukaryota; kingdom Viridiplantae; phylum Streptophyta; class Magnoliopsida; order Santalales; family Viscaceae; genus Viscum; species Viscum album. Next base: position 915,019,059 of record OY728148.1, read on the forward strand.
TGGTCATGAAGATACAAATAACTACATCTAGGGACGGAGTATAATAAAATTTATCATTATAGGCCTTAGGAAATAATTCCTACATCATTATCCATGAATTACTACTGAAGGGCACAATATGCTATGTGTAGTATGAAATTCCACACTACCCATTAGGGAATGGACATAGGTAATGAACCCTAATGAAACATATCATATGTAAATAGGATACAGGATCCAAGACCACATTGATGGATTACACTAAGTGTTCTAGTAGTACAAGGCATTCAGATTTAGAACTAGGTCCATCATATGTATTGGTCCCACACATAGGTCCATGTGAATGTATGTTGAGAACCCATTACCATGTACATCATATAATGTTATATTACATGAAAAGTACCATATATAGAATGCATGGCCCGGTCTGTGTACTAGTAGATGAAATGTTTTTTCTTACGTACTCTTGGATGCATAATTATACCCTTTGATGTAGAAGTTGAGAAATTGATGAGGGTTCACGCACCACACAACCTAGTCACTTTCCACTTGATACATAACTCCATTATCAAACCCTAGTTGTCACTTTTAGAATCCCACACATTATGTGGCCCCATAGTACACACCATGTTTTACCAAATTTTCCCCAAATCCAAATTTTCATTTTGTTCCTTCTCTTACACCTTTGACAAACAATATCAATATAAACCTTTATAAAATAAATGAATCCTTGGTTGTACAAAATTTCCATCATTTAAGACTGGGATCCTTAATTTGAATATTCTTGAAAAAAACCCCACCAATCAAATAAATTTTCATAACAAGAAACAAAAATCCCAAGTCCTAAATTTTTTTATCCATTTGAACATCAATCATGACATGATCCCCTCATCACAATGATTCCAAATCTCTAATATTGAATCCTTGAACCAAGAAATGGATGCACAAGTCCGAATTCCATTGTAATTATCAAACCATGGGCAAAGGCATTTTCCAGTGATGAATAAAGGAAATAATAAAAAACCGTAGCAAAATCACATGGAACACACCTTGAAAAACGTTCATTATAAATTTGATTCATTTCCATTAGAATGAATGCCTTAAGAAAAAACTATTAAACATTAATAATATACCCAATTACTAGATAAGTGTAACCTATAACCACAATAATAATGATACATGAATCAATTTTTATGATTATTTCCTCACGTTTTTCATGGGAGTCATAAAATGGCAAGATATCCAAATTAAAAAAATTAAACCTCGATTCTGATTGATTTTTATTAAAGAACAATGATGAATCATTATCATTTGAGATATATTATGATTCTATATTACACTGGTCATCGATAATCAATCTAGTTGATGTTTGTCTAAGATAGACCATCCAAAACTCTCCCCAATGGTTTCCCAACAACTCCAGGGATATATGTAAAACATGAAAATTTCATCATTACCAAAAACAATAAGACAATGACTGAAATTCCTTTAACAGATTAAATCATGATAATTTATTTAGTTAATTTATTCATTTTAAACAACCAAAGTCTTCTTTTTTAAAACGACCTCATATTGAAAAATTTATGTTTATCTAGGGTAAAACCAACTCTCTGAGCTCAGCAGTTCCATCTTATTTCATATATGTTCCACCATTTAAATGTATTTCAATTTTTTTAATACCAAAATTACCATTAATTTTTTTATATCTAATTATTTGAAATATTTATTCCAGGAACACCGGGCCCTTGAATCTCACATTAACTAAGCAACGGATTTTGAATATAATCCACACAATATTCAAAAATAATAAATGAAAAAATATAAAGAATTTTGGAAAAATGTTTTATGAATTATTATGAACAGAAATTATACTGTTGAAATTAGAAATGGGATTTGGGAGAAATCAGGCCCCAACAAAATATATTGTTTTCATATTTATAAGTAATTTTTAATTAAATAGTTAAATTCACCATAAATATTTGGAGTAAGAAATAGTTATATTAAAGTCATTTATTATTATTTAATATTTAAAATAATAATTTTTTAATTTTTTAATTTTTAATTTGATGAAACTGATTTTATTTTTGGATTTACAATTTCAAAATTATCTTATAATGAATTTTGCAATATTTTCTGAAACTATTCATTTTTTAATGAATATTGTAAAAAATATTTCATTATTTTAAAAATGTATTTTATTTAAAAAGTGAAATTTTGTTATTGATTATTTGAATCTTATAAATATTTAAATATTATATATATTAAGAAATGTTTGGGGTTTTAAAGTTATTTAATACATTTGTTTAGTATAATTTTTTTATGTTTACAAAGGTCATTTTTTCCTAGAAATTGTATTTAATTGTGTTTTTATGATTAAATTTAAATTAATTTCTAATAACCCACTTGATTAATATAATAAAATTGATTACATATAATAGTTTATAAAAACAAAATTTAGTAAATAGTTATTTCTTGTTATTGTTCAGTTTTAAAAGTAGTATTACTAATTCGTTATCACAATAAATGTAATAATGAGATATTAAGAGTAGAAATAAAATAATAAGAACTATAAAATTACCCCCACAGATGCTCTGATTTTATTTGATCAGTTATGTTGGACTATAATAATCATTGGATTGAAATTATAACCTTTGGGAGACACTTGGAATCAATTTTTATATTTCTAGTATTTTATTTGAAGATATGTCCAAGACATCTATATCATGTCTTTAACAACTATAAAATTTATAATATAGTGTTATTGAAAAGATATATTACACTATAAAGATTATTTATATATTTAAAATATTTATCTTCTTCATTGAAATGTTTTGGTATTTTTAGTGATCATATAATTACAATAAATGATTATAAAATAGTTATTAAATAATTAATTTTTTAGTGGAATGATCAAAATATGTAATTAAACATTTTAAAATAAATATAATTAGAGATTATTTATTTCATCAAAAAATATTTAGATGTTATTTTTATATAGGGAATGTATAAAAAAAGTATCTTTTGATGATATATATTATTCATGATATTTTTGAAAGTCAACATATTGAATAGTGTCAAAATTGACAATAATTCTCTTTCAAAATAAATATTATTTTATTTAATGAATTAAATTCATAAAAATTAATATTCCTCAAAATTATTAATATAAAGATAAAAACATTATGCATTATCCATGTATGATCATTTGGTATTTTATTTTAACTATATTAGCCTTCAAAATGTAAAACTCTATGTTGTCTCGGTAAGAGTTAAAGGGGTTAGGTAAGGGTAAAAAGGATGAGAAACAATATATATTTAAAACAAGTATGATTTTTATTTTATTTATTTATTTACATCCATAATAATCCTATATTAGATAAAAATTAGTTTATAATTATTTTTAAATGAAAATTAAATTATTATTTTGAGAAATTCTAAGAGTGCCCCTTCACTCTCTTATAAAAGATAACCCCCTATTCTCCTCTCATCATAATAAATAACATTATTTTATTTTACAATATCTTCCAAAATACCTTCATTTAATTCGTCCCCATATTCTAGAGGTTTTATTTTAGAAATAACAACAAATTATTTGTATGATGGTGTTAATTAATGAAGAATGTCCAAATAAGTGGTATTTTTATGAATAAATTATGTTTGTTTATTCATATAGATATAAAATTTCTTGTATAAACATTATAAAATAATAAATAATATATATTAAATATCCTAAGAATTTATTATGTTATTTGAATAATTTTTATCCACCCCCAATTACGTCATATATAAAATCAATTAATCATTCGTGTATATGTAAGAATACCACCTCATGTACTGATTTAATTTATTTTCCATTCCCATATCACAAGTATTATTATAATGGAGGAATTTTTATATATATATGTTTTTAATTATATATATATCATTATTTAGATATTATATATCATTTACATTCTTACATTTCAAATCATAGAAAATTGATTACATCATTTATGAATATGTGTTAATTATTTCCTATATGAATTGATTTGTTTTTCAAAAATATGTCACATAGATTATATATATATTTATATTAAATGTTTTAATATAATAATAATTATATTAATATTTTTATTGAAATATAATATAATACATACCCTCTTTCATTAAATATCATTGAAAAATGGAAATGTTACTCAAGAATATTTACGACATACCATCTCCATTATTGTAATGTAGTTTATTATTCATATCAATATTTAATGGTCGAATTTAAATGAATAATTGATGTAAAAAATGGATAATAAATTCATTAATATTATTCCAAAGATGATGGAATACTGGCTAGTTTCACCATACTCAATAAACCAATGTAATTTTCGATTTATGTACCAAATATTAACAAAATGATTGACATGAACATAAATAATTCTATAATTTTTGTAACAATTTAATAGATTTTATATTCCTGGAATAATTGGAAATTTTATATAATTAATAATGTTTCATATAATAATTTTACCAATTTTCAAGGAAATTTCTATAATTGGTGTGAAATACCTTTGTTTTTTTATTAAATATAATTATGAGCATTATAGGAATTAATACTGCTCCGAATCAGTTTTCTATTTTAATCATAACTATAAACCTAAATATCCAAATATTTTGATAATAGTTTTTCGATTTCATAATTCAATAAACTAAAAATAATTCTAAAGAATTATTGGTAATTTTTTCTCTCAAAAGGATAATAGATACTACTTTTGAATGGCCAATTTTTTTTTAAATAAAAAGGAATTACTATGATTTTATATTTTCTAGTAATAATATAGAATATAAAATTATTTTTTTCCAAAATAATTACAAGGGAATTACAATAAAACCAGGATAAAAAATATATGTCCCAAATCAATTAATATGGGGCGTAATTGATTCATAGAATTTCAGATCTCAATTTTGATTATGATTAAAAAAAATCCATAAATTATTAAAATTTCTACCAATAAAATTGTCTATTAGATCTGAAATTAGGTTTTTTTATTCCAATATGCATGTTCTAAACTTTTTAGATGTAATGTTTTAGATTTAATTCCATATTCTTTTCCCAAAACCCATTCACATTATGTCCTTTGAATATGTCTTGATATAAATGGAATGCGACATATGTTTTAAGAAAAATATCCATAAAATTTCCTTAAAAAGTAAAATGGATTAAAAATTTTAGAGTAAAAATTAAACATACTTCGTTAAATTATTTAAGAAGAATAAATTTATAGATTATACTATCTAATATATAAAATAGTTGATCTATCATTAGGGTCACATTTTTAATGAAAACTATCCACCACCATGGGATATAAATTCATCACCACTATTCTCATTAATAGTGGATAATGATAAAAATATAAGGAGGATATATGGAATGAACATAGATTTAAAATTTCATTGTATGATATTCCTTAATATAGTTTAAAAAAGTGTGACCTTTCCTCCAATTTTAATTTTATGTTTATTTTACCTTATTTAAATTTGAAATCAGGTATGTTTTTTCATTTCAATTAAATATTAATGTATTTTTCTTCATCATATTCTCTAATTTGCATATATATTATTTTTTTAAATATTAATGTCCTTATAATAGTTAAATCAGATTAAAACCCCGATTTATTTTATCTTTCTTGTTTAAAAAACCAAGAAATTTAATTTTTAACCAATTACTTGTTTGTTTGGTGCACAAATCTATACTTATCCATTTAATTTTCATATATTTTTAACCCATTAATATAATATCATAAAATATCATATTATCCACCCAAATATAAGAGTATATCTATCATTGGGTTAAGTTGTAATATATGGATTTGAATTGATTGAAATTCTTCACTCGTTTAACATTATTTGAATTAATATTTTGTGTGTAAAGAGGAATCTCTTAGGTATAAAAGTCATGTTATTTTTTACTTGTGGATTTGATGTATTTGTGGATCTAGAAAAATATTTTGGATCATGAATTATTGGAACTTCCATTATTGAGATTTGATAATGATTACCACCCTAATAAAAACGTTTATTAAAGATAAAATAATTGGGAGTTCACATCTTAATCACCCTATTAAGAGAATGTAAATTTATTGAAAATATTTAAAACAATCAGGGATGTAAAAATAGTAACCCTATAATGATAATATTAGTACAAAAATTCATAAAATCTGAAATCAATTTTCATAAATTAATAATTTAATCAAATATAGAGAAATAAACGCCCATTAAACATACACAAAGCACGATTCCCAAAAATAGTAGCACTGTGAAGGATTCTAAAAAATTAACTATATACACATTAGCAGAGGACATGAAATTTGAATGGTAGATTGGGTAAAATAATCCATTATTCAAATGATGATATTTTGTGGAATCATGAAACTTGTAGTAGGTAGTTTTCATGGAAAAATAAATAAATTAAAAAAAAATAAAAAACTCTTTAAAAACAAATAAAAACCCTCATACACATAAATGAAAAAAATACTGAAATTACCATAAAAATAATTAATGTAAAAATAACACAATGAAAAAAACACTCCTCATCCATTAAAATTTCTCAAAATTTCTCAAATCCTACAAAAAAACCATCGGATTTGTTTGACTTGTAATTCAGGAGAACTATTCCTTGATATAGGCTTTAAATTAGGGAAAATCAAATCTATCAAGTTCCATTATTATTAAATATGTTATTTCTAGATATTTCCAATACTGGTGAGAGAATCTTAAAAGAACTCACTACCACTGATATGAAATACGAACCCATGGGTATTCAATTTGAAAATATAGAGGTGAATTTATAACTCATATCAGGGATGATTCATCATTCAACTCATTTACATATAACGGATTGTGAGGATCCAAATATTCATTTTAATGTGTTCTATGTAGTCTTCTCTACCATGTATCATGAAGAAGGTTCTAAAGGTTATGTGAAACATCGATCATTCCATTTCTCCCTAGCCAAGTCTTCCATGTCATGGATCTATTAACTCCTTATTGGTTCAATAAACTAATGGATTAATATGAAGCATCTATTTTCTGAGAAAAAATCCCCTTCTTCTCTAACCACTTCCATCCAAAAGGAAATATGTGGTCTCGTGAAATTATCTAATGAATCCCACCATGAGTATTGTGAGGTATACAAATGGATTTTAGTGACATGACCACACTATTAAATATAAGAGCACAACCTTATCCAATAAATCTATGAGTATTTATTTTATTTAAAAATACTTATTATTGATTCATCATGTGTTATTTATCTTTTTGAAAGCACTCCTAAAATTATATGTGATCTCATCCAAAACATGTCTGCAAAAACACAACAGTTCCATACATGAGAACATTCTCATGTTAATAAATTCGAAGTGAATAAATCCATTTTGTCTATCAAGATGACTGAGTGGACGAGTCAACATACATGTATTATGATTCAAATATATATGGATTCCAAATATCCAACCTCATATTCCCAAAAACATATATACCCTAGAAATATATGAAATTGTTTAATCTAAATCCCACCACCGCATCCAACCACCACATGTTCATAACTTATAGGTTATCTATACTATTCTTATACAGTAATGGATCTCCATGTATAATATGTGAAATGTGATTCCATCCCAAAACAATTAGGTTAACTCTATAGAAACACAAAAAAAGACACTTTGATCATTTCTCTACTACCTATAACCCAGGTATAAGGTATGATACCCCCATCTATCACCCCGCTCTATTTTTTCCACTAAATAAAATCAAATTTCAATATGATTAAGGTGGTGTAAACATCCAAAAACATCATCATTTTTAAACTCCATATAAAAATATCAATCCTTATCATTCTCATCATAGTTTCACAATCCTATTTGGCCTTATCAATTCACAACCAAATATAGTACATAATCAAGAACCAAAATCATGGAAATCCCTATTCCGAATATGCTGCTTCTTCTAAGAAATCATGATATTTTTTTGTATGATCTTAACACATTCAACCATTATATCCTCAAAAACGTTGAAAAAATAGGTCTACTTGCATCCCACCTCATCCATCTGAAATAATTTATATCCACTCAACACCTAGATCAACCATTTACCAACCATAAGGTTAATCTGTGTTAAATTTCACATATATGGGATAAGAGAATATCTAAAACTTATGAGGAATCCTCTAAAACCACTTTAAATATTGATATGTAAAAATAATATTGTAACACCCCGATATTTGTTATGAAATATTATTTTTTATTTCTTTGATAAATTGTGTTGTATTCTACACTAAGATTATCTTGCGCTATATGCAACACCGTATTATCATTTAGTATACGCAACAATATTCTTGGCTTGTGTTACACACAAGAGAAACCTTCCTCGATAGCTTGCATTGTACGTAATAACGAGTTTCACAAAACACCGATATATTATTAAAATATTATATATACTAGCCATTAAGAATATTAATACCCAATTTTTAAAATTTTATCATTCAAAATGGACTTCATTTTTGGATTCGGAATATCAAAATTAGCCTAGGGTGAATTTTTGGTATTTTTTTGAAAACTATCAATTTTTGATGAATATTGAAAACACTGAGTTATTAGTTAAAAAAGACTTTTTATTTAAAAAATAATTTATTTTATTTAAATTTATATTATGTCAAAATAGATACATAACACCTATATAAGTTCAATGTAATTCTTTAGAGTCATTTTATAATAATTATATATATATATAAAAAGTTTATGAAACTTTTTACCGTCTTTTACCCACCTCCTAGGAGCTTTTGTAGATTTACATAAAACATAATTTTACCACTTCTATGAGTTGAATTTAAAAAATATTAGATACATGGTTGATATTATTAAGTAAAATGTTCTTCAATGAGATAACAATAATTTCGGTGAATAGTAACTTATCACTTTTATTTACCACGGTTAAAAGTAAATAGGGTAATTAATGGTAAACATGATATTATTATTACCCTAACACCTTTACTAATTCTATTGGATAAGTGTAATTCGACCAAAAAAAACCTTAGGAATAAAATATTACCATTTATGTCTACATGGTTTAGATTAGAACATTTATTATTATTTTATTTAGAGAAGATGTAAAATAGTTAAAATCAATGTTTAATAACTAAAAAATTTTAATATAGGGATATAAATAATATTAATTAAACTATAAATATTAATTAGAAATATAAAAAGATTTTATACATAATGGTATTTTATTTGTATTTTTTAGAGATTAAATATTTTAATTTATTTACGACATGATGATGATGCACTGATTACCTTATTAATGAAATATTAATATAATTGATATTATAATTTCCCAAATAAATGTAATTTGAGTATTTTTATTAATTAAAATATTTTTATAGGTTAATATAAAATATTAGGGTTGGTTATATGAATTTTTTTTAATTAATAATGTTGTTATGAATTTAGAAAAAACAAAATACCAAATAGTGTCAAAATTGACAAAAAAGTGTTTTTAAAACAAATATTATATTATTAATTGATATACTGGTCCTACAAATATAAAATTCTCCCAAAAGACTTATATAATAATATATATGAATTTAATTAAACAATTGAGTTTCTATTAGTAGTTTATTGTATGTTTATTAAACATATAGTGTAAGAACAGAAGAAAACACGATAAAATATTTATTATTTAACTTAGAGTTAAATATAAATGATAAGGTTAAAATGGTAACCCAATATTGCCTAAAACCTATTGGTTGAAACTACATATACCCATACCCACACTATCTTAGAAATAAGTCACTTTGGAGCCATTATAAACCTAATATGAATTTATTATTAAATAATATTTTATGTTTTTCCTAAGGTGCCCCTCTCCCCTCTTATAAAAGGGCACTCCCCCAACTTTATAATTCACACCTCCAAAGCCATTTTTCTAGGCCAAAACATACCCAAATACCCTCTAAACTCTCCTACCATAATCTTAGAGGCCTTAAATTAGTCATAAATCCATTCAATGGATCCCTTTTGATCAAATCAAAAGGAAGAACCCAAAGAAGAGATAAATATCTCACCACCTATTTCAAGTTCTTTTCTTCTTCCACTTTCTCCTTATTTGTTATTTCCATTATAAAATAATAGATCCAGTATATTATATATACTTTGATGTTATTATAATATTTCTAAAACCATATAATTTATTTTATCTATCCAATGAATTAAAAAAAGTCACCACTCATGCGTACGTACGGCTTACCGTCTACACGTTGTGATGTAGTTTGTTATTCAAACATTACATCATTTGTATGGGTATAATAATAATTATAAATGTAATAAATAATAAATATAACATTATTATGATTCTTTATATATGATATACCATCCAATTATTTATGATTTTAATATCAAAATAATGATATTTTTTCTCGTGCGTACGTACGAACTACCGTCTCCAAGAAAGTGATCAGAATCATTTTCCAAAATTAGAAATTCATGAATGATTATAAATTATATATAATAAATATTCATGAATTATATTACATAATAATGATACTGGATTTATGTACATATATGTTTCATTTACTTAGTTATATTCAATTCAATAAGGAAATGAAAACAACCTTCATGCCTACGTACGACCAACAGTCTCCATGAACGGTGTATTTCATTCCATTTATAGATCTATAATATGTATTTATATTCTGAATATATATTATATATAAATCACGTTTTAAATTCTGTAATTAAGTAAATCAGGATATTAGTAATAATATCAAGAACAATAAGTCTAAACACATACGATAAATGACAAGATTACACCCAAAACATGCCTTAACATGGAATTTACAAAAGAACGGGTGATATAAAGTCATATGTGAATCATATATGATATCATAAATATTATTATGGTTATTTCCCAAGTTAATAATATTTTTAAACCCGATATATAGGAGTCTCGGACACATACAGAAGATATTTGACATAAGGTAAGGGATAATTTTTCAATCTCATTTTATCCGAGATTGCTTATACGTAAGTATTTTCTAAGGTTATATTTTTCATCGATGTTCATAAAATGTTTTCCATAAAGTTTTTAATATTATTACATGTATGTTTAAATTCATTTTTACCTCTATTTGACTTTTATAATGTGTTATGTAAGGAATCATTCTTTTATTTACCATACGGGGATCTTTTTGACTTTTCTGGATAATGTATGAGGATAATGTTTTTTTATCTTATACGACAATAACAAATTTTTACAGTATCATAATGTCTAATTTTAATGAATCTTACTCTACAAGATTTCATGATTATTTTCAACAAAATTCTTTTCTTTTAATATTGATTTTCATTTTGTGAAAAAAAATGATTTTGACGAAGAAAGGATATTTTCCTCAAGAATTCATTTCAAGTGTGATTTCAAAACTATTTTCCATCTAAGATGACATTATTTAGTATGATTGTGTTTCAAGTGTAATGTATCTATTATTTAAATGGTTTGATTCTTCTTATGATGAAATGATATCCATTTGTTTTATATGGATTATGTTATGATGGTATGATGTATAAGAAACCCATTTTATTTTTTGGGTTATGATAACTGATTTATTTTTATTTTGTGGAACAAGTAATAATGTTTTCATTATGAGATTGATGGGACCTATATCTCCATCCCATGAATTGGGTAAATATTTATATCTCATGAGATAGACATGGATGGAACAACAAGTGAATATGGTTCAGTAATTCAGGACTGGAATGGAAAGTAAACCCGGTTCAGTAATGGAATTTGTCCACTATGATGGTCTTGGCAGTAATGCCCTGGCTACTATGGAAATCATAACATATGCTTAATGGTTTCCACAATGACATTTTTTATTCCCATGTTATTTTATCATGTTTAATGTTCCATTATGATCTATGCCTTATGCACTGCCATGATTTATGCCATTACTCATGATTTTGATGATTTATGTTCATGTTCGTAAATTCCAATGTTTAGGGGTTCTTTTATATTCTCCATGATTACCCTTACTGAGCATTTGAGCCCACCCTTTTTATGTTTTATTTTACCCAGGATAGAAAGAAAAGTGTTAGGTGAAAATCCAAAGGGGAAGGTCATTATGGGAGATGTTCAATATCTTTCACCATTATTAGAATATTATGTTCCTTGTTTTTAATGACACTAAACTAATACGATCTTTGGGCATCTATTTTTGTCATGTATTAAGTATTCCACAAAAGTAAGTTAATTTTTATTTACTTAAATTGTGGTTCTCTAGAAATATATTGAAAAAACTAGAATCCACACTTTCACCTACTTCCATCCCAGTAAATATTTTTTCCATAATCCATCTCTAACATAAAGAATACCATTGAAAAATATTCCGAAATTCCTAAAAAGTTATGATTTGTTCAATTAAATTTTTCTATATTAGATTCCATTAAATAAATACAGAAAAAAAAATATTTATTCACCTATATAATAAAGAAAAGATCCATTCAAATTGATTTAACCCAACAGTCTACTCCATTGAAGTGAAAAGATCATGGTACCATTATGCTTCCATTTCAAATTGAAAGTTGCAACATAATTGATGCACTGATAGACATAGGATCGTCAATTAAATTATTTCCCAAATCAATTTTCTCAGTAAATTTTCTAGGTCCATTTCAGCTAGTACGATTTTCCACCCAATTATTAAATAAAATCACTACCATTCCTTAGGTAATAATCAAATATGTCCCTGTTAGGGTAAATGATAATGACTTCCCATCATATTTTTATGTCCTTGACATGGAAGGTGAGAATTATTCCCTCCAATATGCTCTAATTATAATAATAGCATTCCTATTTATATGTATTAAAAATAAAATATCCATTATCTCATATTTTCTAATAGGCCATGTTTAATTTTTTCTAATCCATGTCATAACCATCAGAGAATCAAATTGTATTCTCTATACATTATTATGAAAGTCTTTAAAACTGTTTTTAGAACCATGATCCATCATTTTTTTCTTGTTATAATTATATATAATTTTGTGAACTTTATAACCTCATTAACCAATTCATATATAAGGATATTCATGTTGACATTTGACATGAAAACTACATCAATTTAAGGGATATTTTATATCATTTGGAATCCCATATCACCTCTGATCTCCACATTGATTCCATTGAGGAAAATAAACTTGAATGATCTATTTTTCACTCAAATCACATTATCCATTATTCATAATTTCTTATCCATGATTATAATAAATATATTTCAGTCATGTGAACCCTAAACAAATGTTCTTATCATATCCCAAAAAAACCTCAGTTGGTTCATATTTTGTTCCATCATTAATAAATTGATCATTAGTGATGGTTAAATTGACCAATCATTAGAAAAGAACAATGATGCAATGGATCTTGAATATTATATCAAATCTCGTTTCCCCCTTGATTCTCACTACTCCATATTTGAATGTAATAAAAAAATGAGTTAAAAACAACTGAGATGTCAAACTTGTGTTTCATATTGTCTAAACCACATTTATACTCACCATAAAAATGGAAACATAATATTGAACATACATATATTGAAAACATACAATCGGTGGACTTCATCATTCCTCATTTCGAATTCAAATGAAGTGTAACTACATTCTCATTCACCCCCCATTTATGTAAAATCACAATAAAATAAATGGAAAGACTCATATAATGAACAATGGAGAATCACAAACTAGAATTGTTTTCTAAAAATAATCAATATTTGATAAAATTTGTTATCCACCATCAAACTATCGATATTCCACCACAACTATTAATTTAAAGATAAAATAAATACAATGATTTTTACATCTATGAAATGTTAATTTCTTTTTTTACATTATATAAATAATGATTTTTATTTTGATTCCCTTATAGGTAATTGAGATTTTTCAAATAATCACACGAAGGGACACTGCCCCAATGAACAATATAAACATACATTGACCCACCACCAGATAGAGAAATCTAGCCACCAAATCTCTATCAAGGGTCACCTCATTTCCATTAACTTATTATACCTCTATTATCCCTCCTAAATAAATCTATATATATATATATATGTATATATACATTTATATATTTTTATATATTACTTATTTTCATCTCGATCTCTGCTTTTATATAAATTTATTTAACAAACCAATTTACATTTCTTTTCCTTTTGTTTGGGTGTGTATTTTAATAAAAAAATAAAATTTAAAAAACATAACAAATATAAAATATAATAAGATTTAAAATTTATCAACATTAAATTTTGAATTTTTTCCATCAATTTTTGGGATTAAATAAAATAGTTTTCATCTCAAAGATTCTTTATTTTTATCATAATTTAGGATAAAAATATTTTTTACTTGAAAAATAAATTTTTAAAACTAAATTTTATATATAGAAAATGGTTCTTTCAAAAATATGAGGAACAACATTATATTTCATGAAAATTTCAACCATTACCATCTTTTTAAATTTGGTAATTTTCACCCCCATGTGCGAGTCTTGAGTTTGTGAACCATATATATGAATTTCCTACTTTAGAATACATTAACATGAATGAAACATTTTATAAACCCCGTGATAATAAAAAATTCCAAATTACCTCCCATTACCCTTACATTGGTCATATATTTAAAATCCCTTTAATTTCTATAAAATAATATTTTTATATCTACATAAGAAGATCACAACCATATCGAACCCTACAACAACAAGGATATTCATTGAATAATATATATCAATTTATGTGTGCGGTAATGAATCTCAATTAGGGTATAATTTACATGATATTAAATGTTTCATTATATGTATTAGGAAAACCATTCAATTAAGGGAGGGGGATAGTTTTTTTATTTCATGAATTTTATTGATGTATTATTGTTTATGTAATTTTTTGAAAATGTAATTGAAAATTGTTGGAAAAAATAATTTAATTAAATATTTACATTTTTTATAACAAAAAGTGGGTTATGTTATGGGATGTTCAAATATCATATATCCCCAAACTTGTTTCTTTTTATAACATTTACAATTAGTCTCATTATGAGATCAAACATTCATTGAGAGATTATAGTGAGATTATTTCCATGAGAAACATCCCAAAAAATGAAAAAAATATGAAATTCGTATTTATTAGTCGTTGGGATTGTTTTCCATATTTTATATATTTATTCTTTTAATTCCCTTCAAATAATATACATATATTATCTTCCTTCAATAATTCATTATCTTGTAAATATGCTATTCTATGTCCATATATGTCTCACAAAAAAATTGTATTTCTTTTTCTATGTTGGTGTCGTACCCCTGTGTTTCTAATCTTTTGGATAATATATCCCTGCCAACACCTAGCCAATGTAAACCCCCACAAAACATATTGATTATTGTTAAATATATAATAATTAATTATGGTTGAGATATCTTTCATAATATAGGATTTTTTCATTTGGTTGTGGAATGAGTGAACGACCATAAACATATTTATATTATCTTAAGAGGATTGATTTATGTGTGCCCACATCTTCCATTTCAAATATTGACAATTAAATTTTTTTTATGTTTTATTGTTCAATTTTTTCTGAACATCATCATGGGGGACTAAACTAGTCTATACTCTATAATTAGGGAAAACAATTTATTATTTTTTGTTGACTAAAAATGATTTTCATAGGTTTTGATAGTTGATGTACATGAGGAAATGAAAATAGAATAATTTTATGGGATATGATATTATTAATTTATTAAAACTATTAATATGATTATTCTAAATATTATCAAGGAAATATGCACAATTGGTGTGACATGTCATTGTTTTAATAATAAATAAAATTTTTGAGCTTTATTTGAATTAATACATATTCCAATTAATTAACTATTTTAATCATAAATATATCATTATAATATGTCTAATTATTATTTCTAGGGTTCCAAAAATAATTTAATGCAAATCATTCAAATTCATATTTGGATAATTCTTCTATCCATATTGTCACATGTACCAGAAAAAAAGGCCAATATAATCTATCAATGAAACTAGAGATATATGATGTTATATTATTTTGGGATCAATCTAGATGTCCATGTTAATTTATTATATATAATATGTACAGATAAATTTAATTAGAACATGGGTAAAAATTTACATTCTATAATCAATTAATAATGTGAAAATTGATTCATGAAGGTAAAACACGCAATTTTGTATGGGATCTGAAAACATTCCATAATTGTTGATATTTCTCACATCCCACAATTATCGATATTTTTTCCAATAGTCCTAGATGATTCAAATGATTTTTTGAAAAAAATACAAATGGGTTAATTAAATATTCATCTTTCAATATATTTTATTTTTTGAAAATTATTACCCCAGTCATCGATTGAATTAATGCCAAAACAATTGGGGGTTCTGATTGAAATCACCTCAGGAAGTGGATGTTAATTTAATGAATAGTTTTACAATGATTAATGATATTTCAAGCTGTAATCCCTCATAATAAACTTAAAAAAAATTATGTTATTAAATATTTATCCATTAGTCTTTCATTTAATCTATATTTTCAAAATCCCCTATTATAAAGACAAATAAAAAACAATCGACTTCAAGAAATAGTACAATTGATGAGGATTCGACCATAGTGTTGTTATATAAATTAGCACAACAACAAATTTATGAATATTATATTGGTGAAAAGTGGCCAATATTAAATAATCAAATTGAAATTTGGTTATCAAGAATATAAATAATTGACAAAATATTATTATTTAGCATGATAAATAAAATATGTGATGATTAAGACTTATGCTAAGGTAATACATAACTCTATTTCAATTCATTAAGTTAAACTTCTACATCATTGATTATATAATGGATAGATTATAGGTTTAATGTATTTTGATGATATTTACTGATATTAAAGAATTTATTATCTATATTTATATTTGATACACATAATCTATTAATTTTATTATCACTCACTCTAATTTAATGATATCTGTAAGAGATTTCATTAAAAAAACTCATTTAAATTTCAATTGTCACCTATTTCTTCAATAATGAAATGAAATTTTTAGCATATGTAGAATGAATATAATTTCCCATATTCATTATTTTATAATTATTTAATTTTTCTTTTATATGATTTCAATGTTATTTTAAATGAAAATTGATTCATTTTTATGTTCACAGTTATTATATTTTAAATCCAATTTCTTACCTGAAAAGGGTATTTGCTATATAAAAGTGTTTTACCCATGCATTTAAAATATATTTCAAGGGTTTTATTCATGATTTTTGTTACACCTGGTGTTTTTATGATTTTATTTCAATGAAATTAATATTACTTGATTTATTTCATTGCATGTCGCATCATGTTATGTTTTAATTACACGAAACATTAAATTTGCATGAGTTATAGAGAATTATAATTTTACATGAAAATAATTTATTACTTAATTAATTATAATATAAAATTAAAAACATTCTATTATAATGGGGGGGTATGAGAAGGATTAAAATAATAATGATTTATTCATTTAAAATTAATTTGAAATTATAATGAAATCTTTTTGTGAAAAACTATATAAATGCACACAATTTTGTTTCATAGGAATAAAGTAACTGATACATTATTCATGATTATATTGATAAAAAAATATTCACTATAATATTTTACAATAATATTATTTTCATTTAGACCTGATATCAAAAAATATATGATTTTACGTATGGAAGAAGTATTTTTCTTAAAAAGAAGATTTTCCTCTTATTGATGGTGCATTGGTTTTAAATCAACATTTTGACACTTTTATAAAATACATTAGAGAAAACAATATTCTTATTTGAAATAATGATATAAAAATTTACATTGGTGCAATTAATAGTATTTTTATGATATGTTTCTAGTTTTGAAGAATAATGAAAAAAACAAAATTTTAATTACACCTAATTTTTTATCTAAATTTTTTTAAGGTAAATTTATTATTAGATAGATTTTAAAGAATAATAATATTAAATATCTATAACTCAATATAAATTATGACATAAGAATTGATTTTATATTCAATTTGGATATAAAATAAACACAATATTTTGGATTTTCACTTTATAAACTCATATTATCTTTGTGTAAATGACATTATTTTTAAATTAATTTTATTCATTATTTTATGTTGAATTTAAATCAATTGATTTTATATTTTCAATTATGAGGTTAGAATTTAGTAATAAGTTCCCTTTTATTTTTTGATAATATAAATAGTAACTTGGTAATTTTTATTACCATAGTTAAGTGTATATATGGTAATTAAGGGTAGAAATAAATATATAAATATTAGAAAACCCCCGTAAATTTTTCTAAAATGTTATCAAATGAAATTAATTCTACCCATATCACCTATTTAATCTAAATTTAATTATTTAATAGAATCATGTCCAAGGAAAATGTTATAGATATTATTAATATCAAAGACAATTATAAAATGTCACAATATTACCTTTATAAGTATTATATTTTTAATATAAGACTAAATAGATGATATTCTATAATATATATATCATAATGAAATATTATTATTATTATTTATCATAAATATTCTTATTTTTAGTGATGAAATAATAATCATAAATTATTTAAAAATGATGGAGAATTAATTATTCATTTAATAAATTATTAATTAACTAAAAATAGAAATAAAAAAGAAAATATAATTGTAATCTAGTATATTGATCCACATATTATAAATGAAAATATGATGTTTGAGGGGGTAATTAGATGAATTAATTCAAATTTATCTTGTTGTTTTGATTTTTGTGAATTTAATGTAATGAAAAATGTCATAATTTATAGTTATTATATTTTATGAATTTAATATTTCAATAAATTATTTAAAAATCATAAAAAATTAAAAATACCAAGAAATTATATTTTGGTAAAAAAATTAAAAATTATTATGTTATTATATTATTAACATTAATAATGTAAATCTTTGATTGTTTTAAAATTGAATAATTTTCATTCGTAGTTAAATATAAAATAGGATATCTATGGGTTGAACAAAATGATATGTTTTATAACAACACTTAAAAACACTAAAATATATTGGTTTATAAGATTTAAACCCGATATCATCATATATATGAATTAATGGCCTTTTTGAATTATTTTGATTGATATTGAATTTCTTAAAAATTTATACTTTGAGGAAAATACTAAAGTTCCCCAAGCCTCTCATATAAAAGGGAACATATCCTTCTCTTTTCATCACACTAAAGATCTTATTTGGTTCAGCCAATATCTGTCACCATATCCTAGAACAAAATCTAAATTATTACTATAATATTCTATTTTGGAAGATATCCACCCAATGATGTCCCCCTAGTGAAAATTTACATGAGTTACCTAAACAAGTGGTAACATCCTTTTACAAGATCATTTGTTTTGTTTTCATTATCCACCCCTCAAATATTATTATTTAACGATAATATAATAACATCAGTATAATTTATTAACTAATATTTTTTTATTATATTTTTTTTCTAACCACACTTAAAACACCTTACATGAAATGGGTATTGAACATACTATTTATCTGTACGGTGAACTACCACCTCATGAAACAATGATGTTAATTTTTCATTTACAACCTCTCACAATTTGAAGTTATAAAGGGAAAAATATTTATATGATATATATGATAAATATGATAAATATGATTTATAAGAAAAATATGATATATATGACATATATTATATATATGAATTTTTTTAATTATTATATAACAAATAATTTCATTCTTACCATTTTCTGTAAATATGATAACTTTGTTTATGGATGTGTGGACTACCGCCTCCTCAAAGATACATGATTCATTCACAATCTACATGGAATGTATTAAGGATGGGATTAGTAATATTTTATGATATATATGAAATAATAAAAATATTTTAATTATTAAATATATACACATCTATTTCCTTTATGTTATTTCATTCAAAATGACCATATAACAGAAACATCATTCGTCTGTATATATGACCTATCATATCACTGAATGTTTTATTATATTTAATATTTATTTTTATTATAGATTATTTTATATATATATATATATATATATTCAATTTATTTTACATTAATATAAATTTTTAAATTCTTTAAATAAGTAAATACATATCTAAGGAAGGGGATCATGAAAAATAATCAACACATGTAAATATTAAAAGAAACATAACACAAAAATAAATTTTAAAATTAATGGGTAATATAAGATAATAAGTAAATAATTTATAGTAAGATAAAACATAATATAGTTATATTCTATATTTATAATAAAAATATATTTTTTAATGAATACCAAGAGATTCAATAAACAAGTTGATATATTTTTGTATCACTTTTATTTCTTTAGGGCACATGCCTTATAAAGTAATTTCTTCTTCTATGTGATGTATATGCTTCACATAAATTAAATTTGTGATTATTTTCTATAATATTTTGTAATTTTTAAATTCGTACAATTTTCATAATTTTTATGGGGCATATGATTATATAGATTATATAGTGATGAGTATTTATTTCACAATCTCAACAGTAATTTGAATTGTTTCGTTTTAGGTTTTAGTATGGGAATATTTTTCTTACATGTCCATGTTGTCAATTATTTAAGAAAATGTTTCTCCAATACTCTTATTTATGATTAATGTTTTTTAACTATTTTTGACCTTTTACAACACGGTTTGAAAAGAATATTTTTCATGTTTTTGAAATGATATACACTGTGACCCATCTAGTAGATGTATGAATGAAAATTTATTTTAATATATAATATATGAATGAAACTTCCCCCAGTATGAAAACACAATTATAATGACCTTGGCATAACATACCTGGATATTATATCATTTTAGATGAATATTTGGTATATTACAAAATTAAATTCCCAATGATCATAATATTTTTGTGTCTTTGGAAACTTAGAAAAAATATTATATCCATTTGATAGATCTCCAAAATCTCTGATTTATATATCCAAATTTATTTCATCTATCAAAAATTGTTATTAAAAACCAAATGAAAGTAAACATAAGAAATCGGTGGGCACATATGCTTAGTAAGGGTAAATAACGGAAATTAATAAACCTAGTATGAAAAAAAAACGGTATAGAACTTGATCATTACATTTAAAGATCATACACTATATATTAAATATAATAATAAAGACTAGTAGTTCATAATACATAGATCCTATGATAATTATTTTCCTAAATCATGAATGAAAAACATAGGAATAAGACCTGGGATTTTGGTTATGCACATTTTATTATAACATTGTATACATGAATAAATTGAAATAGGTTCACTCATTAAGAAATGGAAATTAAATCAGGTACTTAAATCAACTTATGGACAAGAAACTATGTCCATACATAACATTTTGAATGTGTATTTAGGTTCAATAATAATCTTATAGACATGGAAACTGGTCTATTCATGACATTATGAGTATGTAATCAAGATCAAACATAACATTGTGACCATGTAATACTTTTCATGCTTAAACATATGGATTGAAAATAGACCCATACATAAGTTTTAGGACATGTAATATTGTTTATTCATAACATTTTAAACATGTAATGAGGTTCACGCATAATCATATGGACATTCAACTAGGTCCATGCATAACATTGTGAACATGTATTTAGGCTCACACATAACATTTATTCTCATGAGCCATTCATCATTACTCAATGAATTTGGGGGATATATCAGTCCCATCCATATCATAATAAAATAATTCATACATGTTCCAAAAGATAATAAAACACTCATCATATCATGACCCAAAAAATACATATATTTTATAAACATCAAATTAAAAACCATGAAATTAAATTGGTATAATTAACATTTCATCATGTAATAATCTATAGAAAAGAGATAGGTTTCACAATTATTTAATCAACAAATAACCCATGAATAGAAGAATGTTTCAAAATAATATCACTAATTGAATAAAAATTAGTTTCATAAGAATAAATCACACAAAACACATACCATTCGAGATAGAATATATAACTTTTGGATCATTTCCTAGAAGGGCATGAGTAACACAAAAAGACATCATATTATATTGAAAATAACATTAAATTTTATTTTGAAAATAATTCATGAGATAAATACCCATTATTATTTTAAAGGACCTTTATA
Source organism: Viscum album (assembly GCA_963277665.1). Lineage (NCBI taxonomy): Eukaryota > Viridiplantae > Streptophyta > Magnoliopsida > Santalales > Viscaceae > Viscum > Viscum album. The sequence goes on from OY728148.1 coordinate 915,041,306, forward strand.
TCAAAAACCCTTTTGAAAACAAATTTTATAAAAAACATAAAATCTTATAAATAATTATTTCAAAACCATTAAGAAACATTTTTCAACGAAAGCATACAAATAGAGTTTAAAATAAATTTTAAAACCATTATACATGAACATTTATAAAATGTTATTGAAAATATTTTGAATAAACATATCTTGAAAATATATTTTTTAACAAAAAATATCTTAAAAAATATCTTTCCAATATTAAAATAAATAATTAAAAGATTTTCTACAAATAAATCCATACATATTATTTTAGGTAAAAAGTATATATCATTTTTGCATGGTAAAAAGGGTAGAAAATATATTACACTAGAAAGATACATTAAGATTACTTTGAAATCATTTTTAAAACAAGAAGGTCAAAAATTTCATTTAGTGATCAGAGGATATTAGTAGAATATACATGGAAACCCTTTTTAGAAAAAATGGTTTTATGAATGAATAGACTGTAAGGACAAGTTTCCTTAAAAATATTCTTAAATATATTACGTACCAAATTGTATAAATATGGTACCAATACATGATTATGTCTTGAGTAACCATTCGGGATGAAAATTCATGAGATTCATAAGAGATGGGTCATAATATTTCATCAAATGAATAAAAAACATAGTCTATCATGAAAAGATATGTGATTATTTATATAAACTCTTCTCACATGGTAACATGGGACAATATTCAAAATTTAATAAAATTAAATAAAATGATGCATATAATATCATGAAAAATTTATATTCATGATATATCATGTAAATTTGAATTATACAAACCTAAAAATTAATTTTAGTGCATAACAAAACACAAGTATCCAAGAAGGAAAACTTTGACGAACATATTTTTCCTATTTTTTAACATTTTAAAACTAAAAACCATGAAATAAATTTTATTTAATAGATACGTAAATACAAATAAAATGAAATATATTAATAAGTAATTACATCCTATAGAAGTGTACACACCAGATAAAAGGAATGGGTAGTGAATAAATATTGCATCTCACGGAAATAAAAAGTGAGAAAAAATACCCTTACCTTCTGTTGTGACTCTCTTCGTACTCAGTCAATCAACCTATATAATAAATATAAATTTGTTTTACATCTTATAAAGAAAAATATTCTTATATATATGGTTTTATTGTAACCATATTTTCCCAAAATGATAACAATCCTATATTAAAGTTTCACATTGGGTAATATTTTCTTTTTTGTTTGCACGTCGTTAATTTTTTATATCATTGGTATTTATTCATTATATCATGATTGTCATAATATAAACTATAATATTATTTATATACATTATATTTGTATTGGAATAATCTAAATAATATATTATTTTGAAAAGGAATACAATATTCATAGAGACATGAGGTCATTCATATGCATGAATGTTAATTCAGTTTAATTGTTGTGTAAAAACAATATAAAAGACACACACACACACAAACAAACATATATATATATATATATATCATTTCTCCAATAAATTTATGATATACTATATTTTTTATATAATTGAAAAAAATCCTTAATATAATATTATTGTGTATGGATGTACCATATCGTCGTGAGTGGGCGACATTCGACACTTCCTAAAACAAAATTTTCATATTGACCCCAAATGGAAAGAAAAAAAGATTTTTTTTATAAAATGAAGAATAAGATTAAATAAATTAATAAAAATAATATATAATATACTTAAAAATATTTTCCATAATAATTTATTCCATGTGAGGAGGTATTGGAGATTAATCAATTGTTTTTTAATGATGTCATTCTTCACCATAAACATAAATAGTATGTTCATTATAAATTATATGGAGGTGTGTGTAAGTGTATTTTGAAACACATTAATAACAATAATATAATAAATAACGTTTAATGTGTGGTGAAATAAAATAAAATAAAGGACTTGATAGAGGATGCTATCTCTTAATCGGGTAGCACCTTTTGGTTTAGGACATAAGGATACCTTTTATTGAATCTGTCCATGAGAATCCTTCTTGGACTAAGGTTTAATTTATGGGATGTGTATTTTTATGTTATTTTCCTAAAAGATGAGATTTTGGAGGTGCAATAATGTGGGATATGTGGTGGCCTTCTAGAGGGAAGGAAATGGACTCACATGGATTCTTTGAAAACATGTTAGGTGTACACCTGTTCTTACCTAAAAATAAAAAATAAAAAATTTAAAATGGAATTATTTTGGACAAATGATGCAAAAAAAATTGGGGTTGGATAAGTTTATAGTTCATTTTCCCCCTTAGATTCATTTTTTGTCCATCATTATTCTCAAATTGATTTTATTAATTGTGATAGTTTTTAATCACTTTTACTATTCATTTTGGTCAAAAATTAATATGATACAATTATAATATAAATATTACAATGATTAAAATTGTGTTTTATTATTTTTGAAATTAATTTCATTGATGAAGAAAACTTATGAGTAATGTCAATCCCGCAAACTAGATGAAATTACGGGTCTTTATAGTGAAAATAAGTTCAACGATTTGTAATGTTTTTTTATATTTAATTTCAATGAGAACTTGATTCCAATGAAAATATTGTATTAATATAACTAATTTCTATCTATTGCAGCCTAAAACAAATTTAAGAAAAAATTTATCATTAATAATTATTTAATTGAAAATGTCGTTTTTAACCTAAAAGCAGTATTTTTAACTATTAATAAAAAATGAGTTATCTTAGAAAAATCCAAAAATATCATACTAAGATGAATTTGTAATTATAAATTCAAAGATTAAGTTTATTTTACAAAATTAAATTTCCAAATGTGCAATTATTTATTATTATTATTATTATTAGTTCACACGAGAGAAAATTATTTTTAATCATTAATGGAAATTACCAAAAATCATATCATTTAGTAAAAACATAATTGAATATTATTTATTCCTATATATATTACCATTTGTAATGGCTATTTCAAAATTATCTCATTTGAATAATTATAATAGTAAAATTATTTTTTTAGAACCATAGGTGTTGCATGTAATGTACACGAAGTTGATGTTCTATGTAATGTATGCCATGTATGTTCCACAAGAAATTAATTTTTGACTCCGTTCATTGAAATAAATAAATGAAAATATATTTTATTGAAAAATATGGTCCATAAAAAACACTGTTATTTACATTCTACCCACCATAAAATGAATATCATTATCGATATTCTTCTTGGTTATCAATGATTTAATACATGTATGTTTTAGGAATAGAAACCCACATCATAAAAAAGAATACTAAAACAACCATTTAAAATGGAATTTTGGAAATATATTGGTTTCCTAAATTAATATAAAACAATGTTTCCACATAGAATAACATAGTTGAGAAGTGAAAAAATGTATATGGAAAAAAATATAACTATCAACTTCTAATAGAGAGTGATATAGAACAAGTTCATGAGAAAATATACAATTAAAAATCGATATGTATTTGATTAACTAAGGGACAATTTGATTCATCAAAAATAGTTATAAGGCCCTGACCTTAATCATTACTTAATCATGAATTAAATGAATAATTGATAGAGAGGATCTTTTCAGGTTTAGTGTTTTAGAGAATTAGGTCATAACTATTACACCTCAAATGATTACAAAGTAGTAACTTCTACTAAATTTCCATAAAAAAAATACTTATAAAGAAACATGTCTAGTTATATGTTTTCCATATAATGTCTTTCCTTGATCTCATCCTTGACCCTATTCATCTTTAAGTCCTGTGGAAAACATTTCAAAAATTAGGATGATCATAAAATTCCTAGTAAAGGATACACAAAGATAGAAAACTATTAGTTGTTCAAAACAACAGGTAAACCATGAGTACTTTAACAATGTAATACTTTTTACCTTTATGAAGGAGAAAAAAACTCTTCACTGAATAAAAGACCATTACTTACCCTTTTGTAACCAAAATATTTTCATAAAACCCATATAAAGAACACATAACATATAAAGGTAACTTGGGACATGAACATACTTAAATGGAATAACCATATGGTTGAATTCCACACATACTTAATGGAAAATCCATACAGTCGACTTCCATACCCAATGCATTGGAGGTTATAACATAACCACATGTCTTGGTATTCACGACACCACCCATTATATGGTTTATCATGTAACTACCCTTCAAATGTACAAGTACCATTATAAAACTCATAGAACATATATAAACATTTCACTATTAACATTTCATTTGAAATAAAAATATGTCATTTCAAGATATCCACAAAATCATTGATTTATCAAACTATTTTCAAAACATTTAATAAAGAGATCTTTATATCATAGTTTCCCATACCACTTTGAAGATTTTAAAGGAATAAAATTTAGTCAAAACCTTATAATATCATGAGAATAAATGTATTCATGATATAATATGTCGAAGGACATTATATACACCATATCAAAGTGAATTTCCACATAACAACAATGAAGTCTCAATGGAATGTAATTTGAGACTAAATCCATTATAAAGACGGTATCCTTTGATTAAGGATAATTCAATTACATAATTATGTGTGAAAAAAGAATAAAACAATTATATGTGGATATTAAGTGTAAAACAATCAGATTTTATTCACACATATTATTATAATGACATATTCATGTAATACATGTTTAACCCAAAGGATTGAAATTGAGTTAAAAAGTTCCCTTGCAAAAATTCGACAGCCTAACGACGTCACTTCAAAATTCTGAAAATGAGTTGATGATAGATAAAAAGGGTTTCTCATCACTTGGACATAAAATTTACATCAATAATGATATATAATAACATATCCCAACATTAAAATATGTAAATTAAAAGACCCAACAAAAGAAGTTTTTTTAAAATCGGAGAGTGAAAGGTTCCCTTACTGACCTAGGTATCATTTGAATCATACACCCCATTATAGAAGAAAAATTAATCATTGAAGTAAATAATAATAAATTAAATTATATTACACAACTATTAGAATAATGGTAAGTATAGATACAACTTAAAGGAAATGATGGAAAATGTATCATAAATCTAACGGGAATAAAAGTGAGATGAAAAATCCCCTACGAAAACTTGCAGCCTAAAGGCGCCACTTAAAACTTCCAAAAATAGATTGATGAGATCAAATAGGGTCTCTAATCATATAAAAATAAAATTTAAATCAAGAGGAATATAAAATAACATCCCCCAACATAACAAATAGGAGCCTAAAAGAAGTGACATAAAGGAGAGTACTTAAAAACAAAAAGAGAGGTTGGATCTCTTACAAAAATTTGACAGCATAATGATGCCAATCAAAACTTCCAAAATGGATTTATGAGAGAAAATAGGGTCTCCAATAATATGAACATAAAAAATAAAGTAATATTAATATAAAAGAACATCTCAATCATAAAATAGATGAGCTTAAAAGTAATGACATAAAATAGTGTACTTAAAAAGAAAGAGAGGGGTAAGATCCCTTACCTCAAGACTGACTTGTCTTGTTTGTTTCTTTATATTCCTGAATAATAAACTTTGGTAAATTTATAATTTCTTAATGACCGATTTTAGAGATTATTATTCAGTTCATATCACATATTATAATTTTATAATAATTGGTTAATAATGTGAGTTCATATCAGATGTTTTTGTCAATGTTTGGTACATGAGTCAAAAATGAACTTGTTTGAAAATGATTGTCCATGTAGTTATAAGTAAATAATCTCCAGAATAGTATTAATGATTTGAATATAATAAATATCCAGTAAATATTCATTTTATACTACCCCATAACATTTGGTGACAAAAAGAAATGAAATGCATCGTTCATGGAGACGGTAGGTCGTATGTACGCATGAACACTACTTTCATTTTTTTGTCATATTAATGGAATTAAAAATAATTGAGAGATATATATATATATATATATATATTATAATTAATGTTTAATATATATGTTATATAGGTCACATAAGTTAATTAATTTCATTCTTTTTACATTCCATGTATTGCATGAACGAGTCACATCACTTGAGGATGCGGTAGTCCACAATTCCTCGTATGAAATTATCGCATTTTCACAACATGAAAAGCATAAAGGATTGTTTTAAATATAAAATTCAGAAGCATATAGAAAAAATAAATACCATATATATCATATATAAAATATAGTGACATAATAATGGACACCATGAAAGGTATTAAGAGAAGATTGAACAATCTTCATTTCGTGAGGCAAAAAATTGCCATCCACAGAAACAATATGTTCATTAACAATTAGACAATGGTGTGTGTATGTGTAGCTCGAATCCATAACATAAAAAAATCCTAGTATATGGAAGATACTGTTGTTGTTACAAAATAATTGAATAAATGATTTTAGAGGGTTGGAGAAGCAAAATAAAACAAAATAACACAAGTGAAGACATTACTTTTAAATCGGGCAACTCTTCTTGATTTGAGCTCAAAGGCTTCCTTGGAAAGGATTAAGCCCAAAGGTGAGGAGTAAATGATGAAGAGAGGGATGTGGAGAGATTAAATGGACAGGGTTTGGACGATCAAATGGTTTGAGAGGTGAGTGTATGGTGGCAGTGGTTGGGGCCTTTTATAAGAGTAGAGGAGTGGCACTCTTGGAAAGTCAAAAAAGGATACATTATTTTCAAATGAGTTTCAGATTTTAAAGGCCCCAAATTGATATATTTAGAGGATAAGGTGATAAGGGTTCTAAACCCAATCATCCAATGGGTTTTCGACATGTGTAGATCTTAGATTTTACATTATTATTTAATTTTATTTTAATCCTTAAATAATGAGGTAATCGCCCCATCATCATGATGACATAAATAATTTAATTTATTAAATGTCTAAAAACTATTAAAAAAATACTATGATGATGAAAATATTTTTAGATTTCCAATTAATATTTAGATTCAAAAATATTACTTGTATATCCCCATGTAAAAATTGTTTTAGTAAAACAATACGTGTTTGTGTCATTGTTACTTTTACTTTAAATAAAAGGCATTAATGTCATTATCTTACCCAAGTTGCTCAATGGGGTCCCAAAAATCGACCCATGGGTTGTATTGGTCGGCCATGACTCATCCAACAGGGTTAGGACATGTGTCAAGATATTTACATTTTATTATAATATCATTCTTACCTTAAATCACACTAATTACCTTTAATCGCGATTAATAAAACTTAAAAGATACTTTTCATCAAAAATAATATTAATCTCATTGAACCACATTTTACTTCCTAATGACAACAATGTATGTCGGATTTTTTAAAATCAAATAATAGAAGTGATAATGTTTCATTTTAATGAAAAATCCGTTTCTTTAACTACCACTTAGTGGTTTCACTATTTATCAAAAATTGATGTTTTTCAAAAAAATACCAAAAATTCACCCTAAGATATATTTGATACATCGAATTTAAAAATGATGTATATTTTAAAAACATCAAAACATATATGTTTTATTAATTAATTTAATAATTAATTCCCACTGTTAATACAAAAAACACGTTTTTAAGAAACAATATCTATTTAATGATTAACACTAGTTTAAGTCCAATTTCAAAGTAAAATTAATTTCAATGACCACCATTGGTTTAAATGGGAAAAATATTTTCTAAATAAACTTTAATCTTAAATAAATATATAATCTATCCATATAAATAAATCAGATTAAAATGAGTTTTTGAATTAAAATGAAACAGTTTCACTAAAAATTATCTTTATCAGAAAAATAATAAAAATGTACACAATGTAAATTTTGATGTCCAGATACTAAAGAATGATTTTATTTTTTCAAATACAACATATAAAATTGTCAAAAGTATATTTAAAAAGGGTTTTCCATCAATAGGTTGTTAATCGACCTTTTAAAGAATATTAGAAGATTTATGCTTAAAATTGGATTCATTTTCATTTTATGCCTCTAACATTTATTGGATAAAAGTAAAAATATTTGACAAACATATATAATTAATTTATAGTTATTTACATTATTTCCCACCATTATAATTTCGTGGCATTAACTACCATTTAAATTAATATTATTTTATTATTAGAGTGGAACGTAAGATTTCAAAGGAACTTGTTGTCGCGTATTGGGTACGCCATCGAGCATAGCATTCCCTTTAATGTAATATTAATATATTATTCACAAATATGGATAAATATAAAAATTTCATATTCTTTATTTACTTGGGGTGTAACATCCTTCCCCCTTTTTGGAATTTCATCCTCTCAATTTTTAATTTGGTCTCAGAAACATCATTGAAAGCCCCACATCGGAAAAAGTGTAAATTAAACTATCACTTTAAAAGAAAGAAAGGAAAGTACAAATGTCACCCTAGTTAACACATACTAGGATTCCGTGTATGAAAACTTGGATATGGATGAAAAAACAAAGGGTCATGTTCTGAGGGAGTGTGATAGAAAACTCGTTTAGGAGAATGTTAACCACCAGAAAATCACAAACTTGTGATGGGTTAAACAGTATTGGATTCCCCAGTATGAAAAGATAACGGACAACATTTTTTTTAGTTACTTTTCATTAAGGAATTTATTTTTAAGATTAACTAAAACATAAGGAAACATACTTACTTGTCATGTTGAGTTTCAACTTTTACTAGATTTCATACATGAACTCATATTTTCTCCAAAAGAATTGTATTTAGGATGACATTTTTACATTAAGAGAGTTATAATCAACTTCTAGAGAATCACCTAATCTAAAAAAGATAAATGTATATGTACCATGTCTTTAGAACTTAACCAAAACTAAAACCAAAAAGGTTAGTACGAGATCAGATAATACCCAAAATGATATTTTTTTTCAAAAATATAAAATACTCCTAATATCCAAAATTTGTCCAACAATACCCAAATTTAAATAAACACCATTCAATAAACAACTATCCATAAAATTATTCAATGTAATCCAAACTAATATTCAAACCCAAATCTTTGAAGGATTTAATCACATTTTCTTCCCAAGTAAATCTTAAGATTTATCTCCAAATATCACCAGTTACTCTTAAAGTCAAACATTGAAAAGTAATTATCCTAATCACATATTCTCCATGATAGTATAATAATTTCCATAGTTAACCCAAAATAAAATTATTCTTGATTCATAAAATCACCTAACTATAATGAATTAGTCAAACTAACCACGGACTTCGCATAGTCAAGTGGTAGGTGATAAATACCAGTTTCACTTTAGTTGTGGGTTCGATTCCCGCAGCTTCCTCTGACGTGATGGGTTGTCACACGGTCTGCGTGTTGTTCTTTTTCCAAAACTATATAATTTTATATCATTCCTCAAAAAGAGATAAGTTCATCAAAAATAACCATAACATATTTTAACCTCATGTTTATCTCATGCCTTTCGTATTCCATCATATCATGTAGTAACCCATAGTTACCTCAATGTAATGATCATATAAACCCTAGTGGTTACCTTTATAATTATTACCTAAACTTCCACATCGAGTGGGTTCCCTCATACATGATGTATTAGGGAACTCACCAAAGTTCAAGTGGTTAATCATGACTCCTCGATAGTTGGTTTGGAATAACCATGAGATTCCTCATCGAATCCCTTATTTCATCCAGTCTCTTAATCAGAGAACCACCATTGTTTCCTTTATACCCATTTCCACAATGGTTTATGCTAGATCCATCAATTTACTGAAAAAAAAATCAGTGTGAGTATATCAACAAAATCATCATGTACGAAAGTGGAAGATAAATAGTAAGATATACTTATCCAAGTTATCTCAAACTCATTCGAACCTTTAAAAAACAACAATGACTCCATCTAATATACTAACCATTGTGGTTAAACACAACTTGTCACTTATGCTTAAAGAATACCCTAACCTCTATAGTTATCTAAACTGACCATTGATAACAACTATAAGGCCCCGGCCTTAAACATTACAAAATCATGAATTAAATGAATGACTCACATAAAGTATATTTTCAGGTTTAGAGTTTTAGAGAATTAGGTCATAACTATTTCATCTCAAAAGAGTACACAGTAGAAACTTCTACTATGTTTTCTTTAAAAAATATAATTAAAAGGAAACATGTCTAGTTCCATGTTTTAGATAGAATGTCTTTACATGACCCCATCCATAGCCCTTTCTTATTAATGTCCTATGGAAAACATTTCAAAAACATGGGATGAGCATAAAAATCCTATTAAAGGTTACACAAAGATGGAAAACTGTTAGTTTTTTAAAACAAAAAGTAACCATGAGTACTTTACCAAAGTAATACTTTTCACCTTTATAAAGGAGTAAAAAACTCTTCAATGAATAAAATACCATTAGTTACCCTTTTGTAACCAATAGATTACCATAAAACCCATATAAAGAACACATAACATATAAAGGTAACTTGGAACATGAAAATACTTAAAATCATAGCACACATATAAACATTTCAAGTAACATTATAAAAATCATAGCACACATATAATCATTTCACTATTAAAATTTCATTTGAAATCAAAATATATCATTTTAAGATATAAACAAAATCCATTATTTATCAAACTATCTTCAAAACCATTTAATAAAGTGGTCTTTGAATCAAAGTGTCTCATACCACTTTGAAGCTTTTAAAGAATAACATTTAATCAAAACTTTATAATATCATGATAAAAAAGGTATTCATGATATAATATATAGAAGGATAGTATATACACCATATCAAAGTGAATTGGCACATAACAACAATTAAGTCTTAATGGAATGTAATTTGAGGCTAAATCCCTTATAAAGACAGTATCCTTTGATTAAGGATAAATCAATTACATAATTATGTGTGACAATAGAATACACCAAATATAAGTGGATATTAAGTTTAAAAATAATCAAAGTTCATTCACACATATTATTAGAATGACATATTCAAGGTATACACGTTTAACCCAAAGGATTGAAATTGAGTTAAGAAGTTCCTTTGCAAAAATTTGACAGCCTAACGGCATCACTTCAAAATTCAGAAAATGATTTGATGTGAGATAAAAAGGGTATCTCAACACTTAGACATAAAATTTACATCAATAAGGATATATAAGTTCATATCCCAACATTACTATAAGTAAATTAAAAGACCCAACCAAAGTAGTCTTTTAAAAAGAGGAGGGTGAAAGGTTCCCTTACTGACTTGGGTATCTTTCGAAACATACACCCCATGAATGAAGGACAATACAACATTGATTTCAATACTCATAAAAGAAATTATATTAAAAAAAGATTATAATAATGGGAAGATCATATACCACTCAAAGGAAATGATGGAAAATGTAGCATAAATCTCAGGAGAATAAAAGTGAGATGAAAAATCCCTTATGAAAACTCGGCAGCCTAACGACACCACTTAAAACTTCCAAAAATGGATTGATGAGATCAAATAGGGTCTCTCATCATATTTAAATAAAATTTACAGAATGAGGAATATAAAATAAAATCCTACAACATAAAAAAGAGGAGCTTAAATTAAGTGACATAAAGGAGAGTACTTAAAAAGAAAGAGAGAGGTTGGATCTCTTACAAAAATTCGGCAGCCTAACGACGCCAATCAAAACTACCAAAATGGATTGGTGAGAGAAAATAGGGTCTCTCATCATATGAAAATAAAAATTATAGTAAGAGTAATATAAAATAACATCCCAATCATAAGAAATATAAGCTTAAAAGTAATTCCATAAAATAGTGTACTTAAAAAGAAAGAGAGGGGTAGGATCCCTTACCTCAGGTCTGACTTGTCATTCCCGTTTCTTTATATTCCTAAATAATAAACTTTGGTAAATTTATAATTTCATAAAGACATATTTTAAAGATTATTATTCAGTTCATATCACATATTATAATTTTATAATAAATGGTTAATAATATGAGTTCATATCAGACGTTTTTTCGAAGTTTGGTACATGAGTCAAAAATGAACTTGTTTGAAAATGATTGTCCATGTAGTTATAAGTAAATAATCTCCATAATATAATTAATGATTTAAATATCATATATATCCAGTACATATTCATTTTATACTACCCCATAACATTTCTAGATAACAAGAAATGAAATGCACCGTTCATGGTGACAGTAGGCCGTACGTACGCATGAACGCTACTTTCATTTTCTTGTCAGATTAAAGGAATTTAAAATAATTGTGAGATATATGTATAATAATTCCAATATAATATATATGTTATATAAGTCACATATGTTCATTAATTATATTATTTATACATTCCATGTATGGCATGAACGAGTCACATCATTTGAGGGGGCGGTAGTCCGCACATCCTCGTATGAAATTATCGCATTAGCACAACATGAAAAGCATAAAGGAATGTTTTAAATATAAAATTCAGAAGCATATAGATAAAATAATTACCATATATATCAGATATAAAATATAGTGGCATCATATTGGCCAACATGAAAGGTGTTAAGAGAAGATTGAACAATCATCGTTTCGTGAGACAGAAATTCGCCATCCACAGAAACAGTATGTTCTTTAACCATTAGATGAAGGTGTGTGTATGTGTAGCTATAATCCTTCACATAAAAGCATACTAGTATATTAAATAAACTGTTTTTGTTACAAAATAAAGGAATAAAATATTTTAGAGGGATGGAGAAGAAAAATACAACAAAATAACACAAGTGAAGACATTACCCTAAAATCGGGTAACTTATCTTGATTTGATCTCAAAGGCTTCCTTGGAAAGGATTCTTCCCAAAGGTGAGGCTTATGTGATGAAGAGAGGGATGTTGAGAGATGAAATGGGCATGTTTTGGCAGAGCCAATCGCTTGAGAGGTGTGGGTAAGGTGGTAGAGGTGGGGGCCTTTTATAAGAGGAGAGGATGGGAACTCTAGGAGTGTCAAAAAAGGTTACATTATTTTCAAATGAGTTTCTGATTTTGAATGTCCCAAATTGATATATTTATAGGATAAGGTTATAAGGGTTCTAATTCTACCCATACAATAAGTTTTTTACATGTTTAGGTGTTATATTTTACATTGTCATTTCGTTTTATTTAAATCGTTAAATAATGATGTAATCGCTGCATCATCATGATGTCATAAATAATTTAATTTATTTAATGTCTAAAAATTATAAAAAAAACATTGATGTGGGAAATCGTATTATCTTTCCAATTACTATTTATAGTCAAAAATTTGACTTGTATAACCCCATGTAAAAATTGTTTTAGTAAAACAATACATGTTTGTGTCATTTTTACTTTTACTTTAAATAAAAGGCATTAATGTCATCATCATACCCAAGTGGCTCCATGGGGTCACAAAAATAGACCCATGGGTTTTCTTGGTCGGAAATGACTCATAAAATTGGGTTAGGTCAAGTTTCAAGATATTTAATTTTATTATAATATTATTTTTACATTAAATCACATTAATTACCTTTAATCGCGATTAATAAAACTTAAATGTTACTATTCACCAAAAATTATTTTAATCTCATTGAACCACATTTTACTTCCTAATGACAACCATGTATGTAGGATTTTTGAAAATATAATCAAAGAAGTTGTAAAGTTTCATTTAATGAAAAATCAGTTTCTTTAACTACCACTTAGTGGTTTCACTATTTATAAAAAATTGATGTTTTTCAGAAAAATACCAAAAATTCACCCTAAGCTATATTTGATATTCAGAATTGAAAAATGATGTCAATTTTAAAAAATTCAAAACATATAAGTTTCTTTAATTAATTTAATAATTAATTCTCGGTGTCAAAACAAATAGAGTGTTTTTAAGAAACAATATCTATTAAAAGATTAACAATAGTTTAAGTCCAATTTCAAAGTGAAATTAATTCTAATGACAACCATTGTGTTAAATGGTAAAAAAATATTCTAAATAAAAATTAATATCAATTAAAAATATAATCTATCCATATAAATAAATCATACTAAAAGGAGGGTTTGAATTAAAATGCATCATTTTCACTAAAAATGATCTTTATCGAAAAAAGAAAATAAAATTACACAATGTAAATTTTGATGTCAAGATTCGAAAGAAGGATTTTATTTTTTCAAATAAAACATATATATTTTTCAAATGTCTATTTAAAAAAGTTTTCTCCATCCAAAGGCGGTAAATCGACCTTTTAAGGAATATTAGAAGATTTATGCTTAAAATTGGATTCATTTTCATTATACACCTCTAACATTTATTGGATAAAAGTAAAACTATTTGACAAACATATATAATCATTTTTTTGTTACTTCCATTCTTTCCCGCAATTACAATGGCTATTTGTTAACTACCATTTAAAATAATATTATTTTATTATTAGTGTGCAACGTAAGATTTCGAAGGAACTCGTTGTCACGTATTGGGTACTCCATCGAGCATAGCATTCCCTTTAAAGTAATATTAATATTTTATTCACAAATATGGATAAATATAAAAATGTCATATTCTTTATTTACCTGGGGTGTTACAATAGTGGTACTAGGATATAAATTTTTGATTTAGTATTATTTTTCAAAAAGTTAAATAATCTTAATGAAAATATATAGTTGTAAAATTTTAGGACAACTTCCCCCTTTATTAATCATTGATCCACATCACCTCGTTCACTAAAAAGGAATGTGGATTTTCCATTCTCGAGGCACTAACAGATCATGAGATCTTTTATGTGACATACTATCTATCATTAACTACCATGAACACAAATAGGTAAACCAATCTGCATTTGTTCTATTGTGTTGAGATAATACATTAATCATAAAAAATGTTTTTATAATATTGACATAAACATTCCATAAATTTGTAACCTTATAACCCTTCGAAAATAGTATTCACCCTTCCTTAAATACTATATTGTATTATAAAAAAATATTATTGAATATATGGTTCTTCGTTGAACCAATAGAACATTAATTCTAATTTTATTATTCAAAAATCCAATTAGTGTGATATAATCACATGAAACTTCACTAAAGGATGAACAAAAATATTATCATATGGCTTATTCACGCAAAATAAAACATGAAACTACCAACGAAGGGGGAAACGATATGTTTTCCCCTAATTTATTTTATTCACATCATTCTTTGTTATTTCTTAATATAACCCTTTTTCCTTTCCCCTTAGTTGTTTTAGTGTCTTACCATCCATATTCTCCCTTGGATTAAGGAATTCATTGAAATTATTCCCAAAATCCATGTACATGAATCACTTATGTGTGCATGGTTCATTATGTTGTTCTTTCTCTACAATAACTTCATTGAGAATCCTCTTGTCAGCACTTATACATACTTTTTCATAGTGGCCTAGTTTTCCACACTTAAAAAACATTTTTATTCCTTTTGATATCTTTCTTGAGTACTCTTTCCCATAGTTTTATAATGTAGGAGTTTGAATCCTTTTCTTCAATCAATGGTTTTTAGATTCACATTTGAACTCTATCTTCATCTTATTATCAAATCAATGAGATTTATAAGTAACTCAGACATCAATTTAAAATTTTATTACACCACAGAAAATCTCTTCAGATATAATAATGTCTATTATCGACAACAATCTTTTGATAATGGTTTTTAAGCCACATGAGAACCTATCAAAATTACTTTCGAGTAAGATGATAATACATGAAGCATACCTCAATTTCTTGTGAAATTGGCCTCATATAACTTTATAGATTCATCATAATTTTTGATTAAAATCATAAAAATCCTTTTCCATCTTTAAATGAAGAACACAATAAATTACTCACTAAATAATAATTTCTTGCATTCATCCCAATATATGGATTCAATGTAATTTTTTTATCACATTCGTTATTAGATTTCACCAACAGTATTATTCACCATCAAACTAATAAACAAACAAAATGTATTTCTCATGATCTAAACACATGATAGTAGAGTATATCATTTTAGTGGTACTAATCAAGTGTTCAGAATCATTTGGATAAAATGATCTACACAAATATGGAGGATGATTCCTCATGAAGGACACACTAGAACATTATTCCTCCTTCATTCATTTGGAAACTCAACATGATTCATATTTTGAGATTTCTATATGACTATAGAAATGACTTTTTGTTTTAAAACCATCTATAATTCATATCTTGAGGGGAAAATTCATTTCAATTCCTGTCGCAATCAAAATTAACATTGTTCCTTCAGGTTCCATACATTGAAGAAAACAAAAACAGTAGAGCATGAAAAAGTTATCATAATGAGGAACAAAATAATCATGATATGTTACTTATATGATATATAATGTATGAAACCATCTTTAATATAGGACAACATAGTTTTATCCAAGGTAATCCTTATCCATCATCAATTTAAATCATTCTTGATGGTCTATGAAGAGATTATTAGTTCCCAATGCATTTCTACTGAGAGTGTCAAACTAGGTCTATAGTAAGTACCATTGTTGGGTACCATATTACCCTGAGTCAGAACCAGAATACCATATCAGAGTATTTAACCTTTTGTATATCTATTCCAAATCCACATAAACTTAAAATATCTAGATTGGTATTTATTATAGGAAACCAATCACTCTATCCATTACTATATTTCTAGGATATTTTCTTTTACATTAACTAAACCTTATTCTTATCCATGAAGACATCCAGAGACATATACCATGTATTATAACTTTGGATATGACTAAATTTTAATAATTTAGTTTAAAATAGTTGACTAGAAATTTCATTTGATACCAACTATAGGAACCCAGGCTTAACATAAAATGATATTACATTATTTTAGATGAATAATTGGTACAATATCAAAAGAAATTCCCAAGGATTGTAATAGTTTTGTGTATTGGGATATATTGATACCAAATATTCAATTCAGGTGAAATATCTTCAACATCTCTCATGATGATCTATAACATTAATACATATAACTAAAACCATTATTTATAAAATGGGGAAATGAACGATAATAAAGGGGTGAACTAATATGGTTAGCAAGGGTAAATAAATGAAATGATTAAGCATGACATGAAAAATTTCTATGGAATTTGAGAATAATGATTGAAGATCATACCCTATATATTAATGATCATAAGAAATATTTGATGTTCATAACTAATCGATCCCAAGGAATATATCATTATATAATTAAGAGAGTAAGACATGCAATAATAACATTGGAATACTACATGGAATTTTAATAATTAATAATGGTTTATATCATTGTAAACATGTATAAGTAGAAATAGTTTCTCTCATTTATCGATTCATAGGAAATAAGGACCCTGCATCAACATATGGACATTAAACAAGGTCAATCTGTAATATTATGAGCATCTAATCAAGTTCACACATAAACATATTTACATGAAACCAGTTCCATGCATAACATTGTGAACAAGTACTCATGTTTACACACAACACTGTGAACAAGTAATCAGCTTCAAGCATAAACATATGGGCATATAACCAGGTCCATATATAACAGTTTGAATAGTTAATTATGTTCACTCATAACATTCTGAACATGTAATTAAATTCATAAATATACATATACACATGAAACCATGTCCATGAATAGCATTTTGAACATGTAATTAGGTTCACACATAACTTTTATACTCTTCAGTCATCCACTATTACTTAATGCATTTGAGGGATATATATGTCCCACCCATATCATAATAAAATAATTCTTATATGTTTCAAAAGATAATAAATCTATCATTATTTCATAGACTAAAAATTTACATATGTTTTATAATCATCAAATCATATCCCATTTAATGAAATGGTTGTCATTAACATTTCAACACATCATAACCTATGAAAAATATATTGGTTTCAAAATATTTTTATCAAAGCATACCCATCAAGAGAAGTGGGTTTGAAATAATATAACTCATGGAATATATATTTCCTTCATAATAATACTTCGTTCAAAATGAAAAACCATTTAGGTTAAAATATTAATGGAACCTTAGGATCATTTCCTAGAAAGGCTAGAGTAGCATCCATTTATTTAATCTTCGATAAAAAATTACATAGAAAAAGATTTTGAAAAACATTTTTGAGTTAAATATCATTTCTTGTTTAAAATGTCTCTTTATAAAATAATACATTTTGAAAACCATTTTATTGAAAATAAAGTGATTTATTATAATGAATTATTTTAAAACAATTATGAAACGTTTTTCTTTGAAAACATATAAAGATATCGTGAAAAAATATTGAAAATAATTTTTCTTAACACATTTAAAAGTAGCATGAAAATGTTTCGAAAAAAATATCATTGAGAATATATATTTTTTAAAAAATCATTAAAATTAACCTTTAAAATTGAAATGGAATATTTAAATGGTTGAAAATGGATAAATATGTACATGTCGTATGAGGTAGAAAGACCATTCCATTTGCAATGTAAAATGGTTAGAAAAATTCCAAATTCATAAATGGACAAGAAGATTCCTTTGAATGAATTAGTGAAATAAAAAATATAAAAAATTCATTTTAATGATCATAAGATAATAATATAATATAAGATGAAATGATTTTTAGAAACTATGGTCTTCCAAACAATGATAGGGTAATGTCGATATTTCATAAAAACACATTCATTACTATATTATTCACCAATTAGGGAAATATGGTACCAATGTGTATATCAGGAATAAATAGAGGGGAAGAAATTTCTTTAATGTATTCATATATGGGTTTTAAGACTTCGTCAAAGGAAGCATAAATATAATCTATCATGAAATGCGATGAGATTGTTTAAATAAACTACTCTCACTTGGTAACAAGGGATAATGTTCTCCTCACAATAAACATAATTTGAATGAATTATATAATATCATGAAAATATTGACACTCATTATATAGAATGTTAAATGGAATTATATAAACCTAAAAACAAAATTAGGTGCAAACAGAACATTAGTCTCAAAGAACACATATTAAGACAAAACTATTTTACTGATTTGGTATCATTTGAAACTTATACACTATGATTATTTCCAATATAATGGATAAGTAAATACCAATATATATAAATATAATTATAATTTATTATATCCATGGAAAGTATAGAAACCACATAAAAGGAATGGGAGTTTAATAAATCATGTATCACATGGAAATAACAATTGAGAAGAAGTCCCCTTACCTTATGTCTTGCCTCCCATCGAACTCATTCAAACCACCTGTATAATAAATATAAATTTTTTAAAAGTATATTTAAGAAACATATTCATGTACATATTATTTCATTATGAACTTATTTTACATTCTTGTTAATAATCATATTTTATGGATTCACATCAGGTAATATTATCTTTTTTCATCCCAAGTATCTTAATTTGTTATATATTTAGTATTTATAATTTTTATCATGTTTTAAAGACTGTAAACAATGATATAATTATCATGTATATACAATATATATGTGTTATAATATTCAATATATTATATAATTATGAAACTTAATACACCATTCCTGGAGACGGTTAGCCCTACCAATGCATAAAAACTATTTTCATATATATTTCGTGTTAAATGAAAGAAGGTAAAATAAATAAATAAGTAAATATATACATATATATGTCATTGTTACATTAAATTTATGATATCATATATGTATTATATATTAACTAGGACCATGATTAATTCAATTAATTTATTATATGTACTGATCATATCACGTTGATTGGGCGGTAGTCCACACATCCTAAAATGAATTTTTTTAACGCCAAACGGAAAATAAAAAGATATTTTTTGAAAATTTGAAAACTAGATTTGAATAAAAAATAAATATCATATATATTATATATAAATATTATTTCCATCATATCTTCAACCATGATAGGCAGTAATTAAAATTAAATAATCAACCTTTTGTGAGGCGGTAGTTCGCCAAACACATAAACAGTATGTTCATTATCCATTAGATGTAGGTGTTTGTAAGAGTTGTTTGAAAAAATATCACAAAAAAAAATGGAATATTTATGATACTGGTGTTTTCATTCAACTATAAATAAAATAATGTGTAGGGGATGGTGAATGAAAATAAATGAAAGGACTTTAGAGAATACCTTACCTCTTAATCAGGTAACTCCTTTTGGTTCTTGCAAAAAGTCTTCCTTGGATTTCCTTTAACAGAAGGGAAGTATTCTATCAGTAATGAATGATTTTTTGAATTCTATTATAAATATATAGGCCAAAAAAATGATGTTTGAGAGGACTGAGTAAGTGAGAGTGATTATGGCATTTTATAGGAAAGAAAAAGGACTCACATGGAAATTATTAAAAAAAGTTAGGTGCACACATGTTCCATCATAATAAAATTCATAAAAAAAATAAATCAATAATTCATTGTGTATGGATGAATAATGGATTGAAAATGGTTTTTAGACATTTTAATAGGTCATTTTGTTCCGAAAAATTATGGCTTAGTCCCCAATTAATCTTAATTTGACTTCAATCGATGTGCTTAATTTTAATATCTTTTACTAATAAAATTGGTCAATAATTAACATGATAAAATTATAATAGAAATATGATAATAATTAAAATGGATCATTTTATTTTTTTAAGTTCAGTACACATAAGTAGAAAATGAAATTCTAGTGTTATTCCTATAGACATGATGAATTTACAGGTCTTTAAGGTAAAAAATATGTTTAAAAGTTTATTTAGTTTTATATTAAATTTAAAAGTGAAATTGATTATATTATCCTAAATTTTATTAATATATGTATAATTGATCATATTTTTCCATAAATTATATTTAAATTGTAATTTATCATTAATAATTATCTAATCAAAATAATATTTTTTTTTTCATAAAAGCATTATTTCTTACTGTTTAGAAATACAATGTTTCTAAAAACACTAAAAGATCAACATAAGATAATTTATAAAATTTCAAAATGAAAATTGAATTTTATCTTACCAAATATTTTTTTTAAATATTTATAAAAATATTTTTATTATTAAAATCTTTTCAATTCAATAAAATATTATTTTTAAATATAAAAAGACTACAAAAAATCATAACAATGTTTATAAATTTTATTTAAAATTTTGTTATCAGTTTTAATATTACTTTGTTTAACTATTATGTTATAAGTATCTCATTTAAATATTTATAAAATCAAAATGATGCTTTCTAAAAACCTCAGTGTTGGTTGTATCATAAGATAATTAGATGATCTGTGTAACATATTCCAATTTTAAGATATGTGTAACATATGCCATGTATGTTCACTGTGAAACTAATTTTTGACTTACTACATTATTGGAAATAAATAAAAATTATATTTATTCAAAAAAAATTCCATAAAAACTCATGGGTTTTTAATTGTTCTTTGATGATTCCATTACCTTATTCTATGGTTTTCTTTAGTAAATATATTTTTCTTTAAATTTTCATGTATTTTTATGAAATGAAAACAATTTCAAATGAGAAAGGATAATTTCATCCAGTATGGGTTTCCAGTGATCTATGAAAATTATTTTCCATATAAGAAAACATTATTCTATTATACATATGTTTTACATGGGATATTATTTAATGATACCATATTTTTTCATTATATGAATATTTTATATTTATTATGGAATTATTTTTATGAAATTAATTTCTTTTCCATGGGTTATATTATAATTCAATGAAGATTATGAAAACCATTTCATTATATGGGTTCTTATATAATGAATGATTTGTGTTCTTTTATAAAATCAGAATGGTTTTAATTATGTGATAGGTGGGACATATATCTCCCTCAAATTCATTGGGTATGATTTATATCATAGTAGATATTGAAGATAATAAATTAAACAGGTTTGATTCAAAATGGATTATTTGGAAACCCATTATACTATGTGATGATGGGGAATGACAGTCACTTAGAAGGAATGAATATTGATTGGTGATGATGGTCTGTCTTTCCCAGTTGGTGTAGTCCCCAGGAAGAGGTTAGTTATGTTTTGGAAGTGTTCCTTGACATACAAGTAATGACATTACATGTTTTTGTGAATTCCACAAATTATGTGTCTTTTTATTATGATATTCTTCCATGTCATATGATCCTAATTCCTTTATGATTCATGTATAATGAACTAAAAATATTTATTCCATGAATCTTGTTTATGATCATTGATATGTTGGGTAATATCTTCTATTTTCACAATCATGTTATCATACTGTTATACTAATGATTTGATAAAAAATGTACCATGATTACCCTTACTGGTACTAAGGACGCGGCCTTAAACATTACATATTCTTGAATTAAATGAATTATTCACATTGAGGATCCTTTCAGGTTTAGAGTTTTAGATAACTAAGCAATAAATGTTAAATTATATCCCAAAAATTATAAGGTAGACACTTATACACAATTTCCATTTTTTCATAAAATAAAAACACATGAAAAATAGAGTTATTTCTAGTCCGATGTTCTAGACAACATTGATTTTCTTTGATCCCATCCTTGACCCTATTCATCTTCAGGTGTTGTGAAAAAACATTTCAAAACATGGGATGAGAATAAAAATCTCAATAAGGGTTATAAAACAAAGAAAATATTAGTTCATCATTACATAAATAAGATAATCTATTTAACATACCTCATGAAATAAATATCTTTATGAATCATACATAGAAAACATAAATAATAAATGTATCTTGTGGAATCTGTATCATACTTAGATTATAGCTATCACAACTACATTGGGAGTTACATTTGGAAACCACATCATAGTATATTACGTAAATCTATTTGGATAAAAATTCATGTTTACCTCTGTCACATTACCCAATGAATTGGAGAGCTATCTCGAGGTCACCCGCCCTTAGTTTGTCACAGAACCACCCATATATGTAAGACTGCCCAAGAACCATAACATAATCGTATCACATAAAACAAACATAATGGAAAGATACCATTTCCACATTTAAATCACATTATATCATTTAAATATTTTAACAAAACATATCCATTATCAAAACCATTTACTATACCAAAATACGTAAAAGAGTATATGGTATTTTTTCAATTTAAAAAATTACTGCTTATTAAGGAAGCCAACGATCAAATAATACTTGCGGCAGTAGAATGGTTGTTGTCATCACGTACGTTAAAATGAAAAATTCATTTTTGTCATTTAGTAAAATTCCTCATAGAAAAATATTTCATATGAAGGAAATAAAAAGGAAATGGTTTTTATATGATGAATAAATCATTTTTGTGAATTAATACAAAATATGCCTCAATTAAATTAGATTGAGACGAAGTCCCTTACCTCATGTCCGACTTGACTCGTTCATTCTTTAATCTACTAAATAATAAAATAATGTTAATTTTTACAATCTTAAGAACGTTTTTAAATTTTATTTTTCCTTTTATGTCCCTTATTACCATGTTATAAACATTATTTAATCATTTAAGTTAGTAATGGTTGTTTTGTCGATTTTTGGCACTTAAGTCGAAAATTCGCTTCTTATTATTTCTAGTTGTCTGCATGGTCAAAAGTACATTATATCTAGAATGATATCCATGATTTACATATAATAAATATCATATATATGTAGTATATACAAGTATATATAATAGTACATAACATTTGGAGGTATGAAATGAAATGCACCGTTCATGGAGACGGTAAGCCGTAAGTAAGCATGAACACTACTTTCATCTCTATTTCTCGTTTTAATAGAATGAAAACATAATTATACATAGTTATATTATAATTACAGTATAATATCATATATAAAATCTTTAACTATATCCTTTATACATTCCACATATGGCATTAATGATTCATATAACTTTGAGGGTGAGGTAGTCCGCACTTCCTCAAATGAAATTATCAAGATTACCCATAATGGAAACCATAAATGTATGCTATGAATGAAATATAATAAAGAATAAAGAAAACATAAAAATAATATATATCATATATATATACAATACCAACTTAATGACCACCATGAGAGGTTGTAGGAGAAAATTGAACAATTATCGTTTCGTGAGGTGTTATTTTTCCATCAAAATAAACAATATGTTCTTTAAATAATATATGGAGGTGTGTATAAGTGTAGTTATAATCCTTCACATAAAAAAATACTAGTATATTGAGGATACTGGTGTTGTTATAAATGAAAATAATAAAATGATTTTTTGGGTTGTAGTAGTAAAATAATAGAAAAGAAGTTAAGAGAAACTATTAACTTCATTTTGGGAAACTCCCTTTTGTTTAAACCAAAAAAAAATATTGATGTCTCTTCTGACTATGGTAAGGATTATAGGAGTATGATAGGGATCTTGAGTGATTATTAGGATAGGGTTTGAACTAGGAAAAATTCTTGAGAGGTGTGATGACTGAGTTATAATTGAGGGCATTTTATAAGGGAGTGGAGTGTTTCTTTAGGAAAGTGTGAAAATATTATTTTGTTATATAATGATATTATTTTTATAAAGTTCCAAAACTACATAAAGTAGAAGATAAGATGACTAATTTTCAAAATAAAAGCATCCAATAATAATTGTACAGGTTTTGGATATTTTTTTAATATTTATAATCATATTTATTTAAATCTTTTATTAATGAGGTGAACACTTCATAATTATTGTGTCATAAATAATATTCATTATTTGATGTATAATAATTATAAAAAAATACAACGATGTATGAAATATTTTTATCCTTCCAATGAATATTTATAGTCTAAAAGATAACATATTTAACTCTTTTTAAAAATTAAATTACTAAAAGATATTTTTTTATTCCCTTATTACCATTACATTATGTTAATTAAAATAATGTTTCATTATCATTTCCAAGTGTCTCTATGGGGTCCCAAAATCAACCCAAATATGAAAATGGTTGTAAATGACTCAACCAATAAGGTTAGGAAATGTTTTATAGTAATTTTAAATTATTATAATATTATTTTTACATTGATTTACCCTATTTACTTTTAACCGCGGTAAATAAAAGTCAAAATGTTACTATTCACCCAAAAAAATTCATCTTAATAAACCACATGTTACTTACTAATAACAACCATGTATGTCTGATTTTAAAAATTCAATCCACAGAAGAGGTAATTTTTCTTTTAAATTAAAAATTCAGTTTTTTAACTGTCTTAGTGGTATCACTATTCATCCTAAATTGAAGTTTATCAAAAAATACCAAAAATTAAGCCTAAGATATATTTGATATTCCAAATTCAAAAATGAAATCTATTTTACCAAATATAAAACATAGAAGATGGATTAATTAGTTTAAAATTAATTCTTGTTATTAAAATAAATAGCGTGTTTTTAAGAAACAATAACTATCAAAAGATAAATACTTATTTATGTCCAATTTCAATGTGAAATTTATTCCAATGACCAAAATTGGATTAAATGGTAAAAGAATAATATAATTACACTGTATAACAAATTAAAAATATAATATAACCATATAAATAAATTAGATTAGATGGAAATCTTGTAATAGAATATAGTATTTTTCAATACTTATAAAAAAGTAATTTTATCGGAAAATACCTAAATTATTCCTAATGTGAATTTTGATGTATAGATTCTGAAGAAGAATTATATTTTTTCAAAAATAAAATATAAAAGTGAAAAAAACTATATTTAAATAGGGTTCTCCATCAAAAGTCAGTAAATTGATATTTTAAAGAATATTAGAGTTTTTATGCTTAAAATTTGATTAAAGAACATTTCATGCCTCTAAAATTTATTGGATAAATATAAAAACCTTTAACAATCATGTATAATAAAATTTTAGTTAGTTATATTTGATCCGACTAATACAATGACTTGATGTTAACTACATTTATAAAAAATATTATTATATAATTAGTTTATAACGTAAGATTTCAATGAAACTCATTGTTTCATATCGGGTATGCCATCGAGAATATCGACCCCTTTAAAGTAAAATTAATATTAAATTCACAAATCTGAATAATTAAGAAAATGTATTATTTCTTTATTTACCATGGATGTTACATCCTTTTCCCCTATTGGAAATTGTATCATCATAATTTTATTCACTTATCAAATAAATGGTGGTATTTATCCCACATAGCATTTTCATATTTCCATGTTGTCTCTTCAACCATATGGTTTTTCCACAAAACCATTAACTAGTGAATGACCTTATTCTGCAACGCTTTCACTCTTTGGTCAAAAATCTGGACTAGTTGTTCCTCATAAGAGAGATTCTCTTCTAACTGAACTATCTCTTGGCTGAAATCATGAGATTGATCTTTCATAATATTTCTCAACGTTGAATCATGAAAAAAATTATGTATCTGGGATAAACATGGAGGTAAATCCACTCTTTATGAAACTGATCCAACTTTCTCCCGGATTTCATAGGGTCTAATGAACCTCGGACTCAACATTCCTTTCTTACCAAAACACATCACACTTTTCCCGGGAGAAACAATGAGAAAGACACGATCACATATCTCGAAAGAATGGTCCTACCTTTGATTATCTACATAAAATTTTTTACTGCTATGAACTATTCTCATGTGCTTCTGAATCAACTGAACTTTTTCGGCCATCTCTTATACCAATTCTGGTCCCATCAACTTCCATTCACCTACTTCATCCCAAAATTTTGGACTTCGACAATGATTACCATATAATGCCTCAAAAAGATCCATATGTATACTAGAATTAAAACTGTTATTTTATGAAAATTAAACCAAAGAAAGTTGTTGGTCCCAACTTCCCAGTAATCTAGTGAACCAACACATAGCATATGCTCTATGGTCAGAATTTTTCGTTCTGAATTCCCTACTGGTTGAGGATGAAATGTTTTACTAAAACATAATTTAGTACCCAACGCCATCTGAAGGTCTTTCCAAATGATAGATGAAATCCTGGGATCACTATCAGATACAATGGAGATGGAAAATCCATGAAACCCAACTATCTCATTAACAAACAACTGATAAATTTGGTCTAGAGACAATGTATCTTGAATATGAAGGAAATTAGAATATTTATTCAACTGGTCAACAATAACCCAGATTGCATTATTACTTTGATATGTATTCGGTAATCCGAAAACAAAGTCCAATGATATATTTTCCCATTTCCACTCTAGCATCGGTAAATACTAAAGCATTCCTTTCGGTAACTTCCACTCTCCTTTAACCATCTGTCAAGTCAAACAATTCACAATAAAATCAACAATATCACATTTCATTCCATCATACCAGTAATACTCACAAAGATCTCTATACATCTTAGTACTCTCAGGATGAACTGGAAATGGAGAACTATGAGATTTTTATAAAAACTCATTCTTCAACTTTGAATTTCAAGGCAAACATAATCTTTTCCAAAACATCAAAACACAATCATTATCGACATTAAAATCATGCAACATAGACTTATAAACCAACTCTACCATTTTTTGTAACTCACTGTCTTCATTCTACCCTTGCTTAATGCTCTCTGAAAGAGATGATTTCACTGAAAATTAAAACAAAAAAAAGAATTTTCTGCACCAACAACTTCAATGCCAAAGTTAATCAAATCAAAAACCAAAGGATATCGTTCACAATGTAGCATGGTCAATGAAGAATTACTTTTTCAACTCAAAGCATTAGCGACTTTATTTGCCTTTCCTGGGTGGTAATGAATCGTGCAATCATGATCTTTGAATAATTCCAAAAATATCCCCTATCTCATGTTCAATTCCTTATGAGTGAATATATACTTCAAACATTTGGGGTCAGTATATATTTCACATTTTACTCCATAAAAATGATGACACTAAAATTTTATAGCAAATACAACAACAGTTATTTCCAAATCCTGTGTAGGGTAATTTAACTCATTTAGTTTTAACAGACATGAAGAATAATCAATTACCTAATCAAGTTTCATAAGAACACAACCAATTCCATTCAACGAAGCATCATTGTAAATAACCAACTCACCATTTCTGGAAGGTATTTCAAAAACTGGATCATTCACCAATCTTCTTTTAAATTTTTGAAAACAATAATCACATTCTTATGTCCAAATGGAGATAACACCTTTTCAGGTTAACATAGTTAATGCACTAGATAACCATGAAAAATTTTCAACAAACCTCTGGTAATTACCTACCAAACTAGGAAAACTACGGATCTCAGTTATATTTTGGGTCTTGTCCATTCCTTGACAACTTTTTTTTAGCAAGGTCAAATGTTATCACAATTTTTTTATACAATGTAACCATGGAAATAAATTTGTTGTAAACAAATATCAAACATGCTAAATTTCCCGAATAGTTTTTTTCTATTAGGGTTTTACAGACGACCCTTAAATCATTTTCATGATCCTATTTACTTTTGTATAAATCAAAATATCAATAATGAACACATCCACAATCTTATCCAAAAAATAATTGAAAATTCTCTTCATACGATCCATGAATACTCCAGGTGCATTGGATAACCAGAAATGAATAACTACAAATTCATAATAGACATATATTTTATGAAATGTAGTCATTGGAATGTCTGGTTCCTTTACTTTCAACATATGGTACCCTGATCTCATGTCAATATTCGAAAAATATTGAGCTCCCTAGAGCTGATCAAACAAATCATTGATATGAGGAAATGGATACTTGTTGTTAACAGTGATGTCATTCAATGCTCTATAATCAATTCAAAGCCCCATTGAATAATTTTTCTTTCTAAAAATCAAGACTGGAGCACCCCATGGTGATGTGCTAGATAAAAAGAAACTTTTATCTAATAACTACTACAATTATTTATTTAGCACTAAATGTTCAATTTGATCGATTCAACGTGGGGGTTTTGAAATTGGATTATCATCAGGAACTAAGTAAACAGTAAATTCAACTTCACAATCATGTATAATACTAGGCAACTGATCAGTAAAAATATCAATGTACACATTTACCACTAGTACATCATTAATTTATAGAGTTCCTTTGTTTTCAACAATATGTGAAAGGTAACATTCATTACCATATTTTACTATTTTCTCAACTTCCTGATATGTTATCAAAACTTATTGTTCATTCTTGTACAGAATTTGAAAATATTTCATAAAATAAACCACTTTATCTATGCAGTCAGTCATAGAATGAAAAACAGAAAGCCAATACATACCTAAAATAACATCAAACTCTACTAGAGGAAAACCAATAAGGTTTGAAGGTAGATTCTTAACACACACAAGGACAAGAAGGTTTTTAAGTTTTCTTTTTTTATCTCAACATTTCTATTATTTGTTTTTACCATATGTTCTGTATTAATATCTTGATATGAAATTTCTAATTTACTAGAAAAATTCTCTCAAATGAATGAATGTATAGACCGTGAATCAAACATGACATTGGCATAATCTGAATAATCAAACAGTTTACCTGATACTACTTCATTTGATGGACCATCATTTACTGAAGTAGTTTTAATGGATTTCAACACCCCTTTATGCTTATAGTATGTATTCTTTCCCTAGGTTGAGTTCTTCATTGGACACTCATATTCATAATGATCTATTTCCATGCACATATAACATTGTATTATTTATAAATTAGATTTTTTCTTACCATTTCCCTGCTTTTTTCAGTGAAATTACGAGCCTTATATACAATTTCACAACATTGGTAGGACTTACCAAAATTCCAAATACATTACCCACCATGATTTTTAGAACAATTTTCCATAACAAAAAATTTATGTTTCTTACCCTCAAAATGTTTTGAAGAGTTCTTCCCTTTTTCCCGCAACCTTGACCTTTTACTCTATTTTTTTTTCAAATAACACCTAATCATCAAAAAATTCCATTTCCCCCTTCTCTGCCCAATGAAAATATATTTCATAACTTTTTAACTCATGAGAAGCTAAATCCCGTTGATAAATTGGATTTAATCCTGAGTAAAAACGATTGATTTTACTATCAAGATCTCGAATGAAATTTAGAGCATACCTTGCCAGTCGCGTAAATTTTGCTTCATATGCAACCATTGTGTCATACTCCTTCCTCAATTATACAAATTTTTTCCCTCCTACAATGAATCGCCTTAGGAAAATATTTCTCAAGAAACATACATTTGAATTCATCCTAATCATGATCATTAATCTCCTCACTATCCTTGATATTTCTCACCATCGACCACCACTGATCATATTCACCTTCAAAAAGGTAAAAAACAAGACTAACATTTTGATGTTTTAAACACCCCATGACATCAAAAAATATCCCCAGTTATTTAATGCATCCTTCAGTTAGCAGAGGGTTAGATGATCCTCTGAATGATGGGGGATATTTCCACATGAAATGCTCCACTACTGACATGTTTCTCTATGGTTCATCTGCCTGATCTCGTGCATGGATACCACCACCATTTATATCCCGAGTTAACTGTTCCATCAATAAAACAAACTGTTCAGTTTCAATTCTGACCATCTCAGATTTCTGATTATGAGGGTTGTCTAGCTCTTGATGTCGCCCCAACATAGCTGCCTTGTTTCCTCTGTGGAAGACCATTCTGAACACAAGAAATATCATAGGCGAAGTAACATGGTAAAATACAAATGCAATATCATTTCAATATTAACATAACATAATTTATGGATATTAATTTAATAATTCCCAAAATCCTAAATTTATCTATACCGACTTCTGTTACCAACTATAAGGACCCAACCTTTAACATTACATAATCACGAATTCAATGAATAATTCACATTGAGGATCATTTTAGATTTATAGTTTTAGAGAATTAGCCCATAAATATTACATTATATCTCAAAGAATTACAAGGTAGACATATCTACTTAGTTTACATTTTTTCATATTATAAAAACCCTTGAAAAAACGAGTAATGTCTAGTCCTATGTTTTAGAGAGCACGACTTTTCCTTTATCCCATCCATGAACCCAATTCCTCTTAAGGTCCTGGGAAAAACATTTCCAAACATGGGGTGAGCATAAAAAGATCAGTAAGGGTTATAAAAAAAATAAAGAAAACATTATTTCATCATTACTTACATAACAAAATCACTTTAACATTCTTCATGAATTCAAAATATTTTGAATCATACATAAAAAACATAAATCATAAAGGTAACTTGTGGCATCCATATCATACATACATTGTAGCTATCATAGCTACATTGGGAGTTAAATTTAGATTACCTGTCATAGTATATTCCCTAAATCTCTTCAGAGAAACACTCATGTTTACCTAATTCACATTACCCAATGCATTTTAGAGCTATATTGGGCTCACCTGCCCTTGGTTTATCACCAAACCACCTGTATATGTAACAATTCCTAAGAACCATAACATATTTATAACACATAAAACAAACCTAAAGGAAAGGTAATGTTTCGACATTTCAATCACAATATATCATTTAAACATATTGATATATCAAATCCATTATCAAATCATTTTTCAATACCAATGTACATAAAGGATTATATTGTATTTATTTTAATTTTAAAAACATTACGTCTTGTTATGGAATTCAAAGATAAAATAATTCTTGCATAAAAGAGTTTACTGTATTTATTTTTCTTTTAATATAGATTCCACATTAAATTCTATTTTTTTGATTATCCTTTGAATACATTATGATATAAATTAAATATTAGCATAATATTTCATCCCCTATCGGATTGACAGGAAGAATGAATAATTTATAACATAGAAGATATGGTTTGAAAATTTTTATTGAATTACTTGGGATTATGGGATCAATATCCTTCCCCCAAATATTTTTCATAAATTAGAATTTTTCATTCCATTATATAGATTGTGCCTTTAGAGGCATTATTTTTGATGTGTTACCGAACTACCTTATTTTGGGATGATCTACATGAATGAATGTTAATGACTACAAAATTAGAAGGGGATATGGTAGAAAACGTTAAAATGATTTATAAAAATATAAGAACATACCAGAGCAGGATGAAAATACATAGTGATGACAAGAAAAATGATTTTTCATTTGAGGTAGGCAATCACGTTTCTTATAAAATATATCCATGGAAAAGTGTAATTAATTTTTTTAAGAAGGCAATGTTGAGTTGATGGTTCATTGGATAATATGAAATCATTGATAAATTAGTATTATTTTCCAATAGAGTGGTTTTACGTCCAATTTTATCCTAGGTACACAATTTTTTTCATGATTCAGTGATATAAAAATATATTCTAGATTCATATGATGTTTAATGTCCTTGAAGATGTTTAGTTGGATGATAAATTTTCATAGGAGGAAGAATTGACTCAAATTTATTTCCACAGATAGAATGTGTTGCGGAATAATTTAATCCACTAGATTAAGGTTTTGCGGAGAAACCATATGGTTGATGAAGAAACATGAGATTCAAAAAAATCTAAGAGGGAAAATTTTAACAATTTTTTTAGTAAGTGATTAAAATTATGAGGAGGAAGTTTTAAAATGTGGTGGAATACTTACCATCTCAAGTACTAAAAAATTATTTCATTTCATTCTTTTTAATATTCTATAATTAAATACTAGATACACTATAAATAGGTTGTATAATAATAAGTTTTATTGAATTCATTTCATATAAGATTATATTCAAAAAAATTCGTTTTCAAACAATATAATTATTAATTTTAAAAAACTAATTAAATTTATGGATTCATCATGCTAAAATTATCTTAGGATGAAATTTTGATATTTTTTGGAAAATAATGATTTTAAGGAGTAGTAATAAAAAATCATGTTTTATTTTAAAAATGTATTTAATTACCCTGTTAAAATTATTTTATTAATTTCTTTTTAAATTTCAATTTGTTCATTTGTATTTATGTTAATAAATTCTTTGAAAATTATTCTTTAGTTGAATTTAATATTAAAATATTTTATGCTTTAAAAAATTATTCAAAATATTAGTATTTTGTTCCCTATTTCTAGTTTAAATTTAAATTAAAATCTCATACTTTTCTTTTTTAAATTTTGGTGAATTGATTCCATTTTCAGATTCATATGATTTAAATTTAGTAAATATTTCCTTTTTATTTGGGTAAAATTTTAATATTAACTTTCAAATATTTGTTATCATGATAAATAGTAAATTAGGTAATTAATAGTGCAATAATATTATGAGGACAATAAAATGAACCTGAAACATTTCGAATACTATTTTACATGTTTGGTTCAACCATAATCATCCATGTTAAAAATTGTATCCTTTGGGAGCCACATAAAAGAGATTATGAAATTTATAATATTTTATTTAAGGAAAAGTCTATGATATCATTCTTATGTTTTTAATAACAATAATATTTCTCATATATTGTTTTTTAGAATATAACATTCCCTATAAATCTTCATTTGAATTAAAAAGAAATATCTTCATCCAGATTTTTATTATATTTTTATTCAATAACTAATTTCTTTAAATTCATACACAATAGTAATATAGTAATTATTTTATATTTGAAATATCAAGAAAATGTCAAACATATGAAACATAATATGAAATAAAATAAATAATGATATAACCCAATTTTATTGAACTAATTTTCCTATTTGGGATTTATTAGAAGATATTGTTTGAATATATGTTTTTAATGACATTTTTAAAAGACAATATAATGTATAATGTCAAAATTTAGATGACCAATATTTCAAAATGAATAATAATTTATTAGAAGATATAATATTCATAAAAAATTTATATTGAAAAATTATTGGGTTAATTTATATAATTTCATTCATGATCAATTTATGGTGATATGAAATATTATTTTTACTATATTATCCCTTATAATGTAATAACCCTTATTAGTATAGTAATAGTGAAATAGGATAATGAAGGGATAAAACAAAATTATATGTATTTAAAAAACACAAAAACACGTGTAACATTCATTGTCTAAAATTATTTCGATACCCAATAACATATTGTCAAAATAAACTAGCCTTTAGAAATTTGTATTAGAATATTAATTTATATTTATATATTTTTTGAGAAATTCCAATAGTGCCCCTCCCAACCCTTATAAATGTAAACCTCTTCTTCATATTTATTCACACATCAAACCCATTTTTTACAGAAAATATCTTCCCAAATCCCATCCCAAAATCCCTTTTCATATTCATGAGTTCATAGTTGAATCATAACACTATCTTAGTCGTCTTAGGTTGTTAATAAAATAAGTCTCTATGAAGAAGACGTATCATTATTAATCATGCATTTTGGTTTGGTTTCTTCTTTGACATCAATAAAACTATATTCAAACTTTATAAAATAATAAATCCATTATAAAATATACAATGATATTTTATTATGTTCAATTAATTACCTATATCCGTCACCAATTTAAT
This sequence comes from Viscum album, assembly GCA_963277665.1. NCBI lineage: Eukaryota > Viridiplantae > Streptophyta > Magnoliopsida > Santalales > Viscaceae > Viscum > Viscum album. The sequence continues at coordinate 915,075,714 of OY728148.1, forward strand.
ATTTTATTTTTTTTGTATGGTGGTCTACCACTTCACGAACTGATGTAATGTGGCTTCCATCAACATATCTCATGATTGGGTAATAATTATGAAATTAATTTATAAATATTATATTAATTATATATTTAAATTATTATAAAATAATATATAATTTTTATTCTTATCATTCCTTGATGAGAAATATGATATTGGCGTTTGTGCGTAGGTATGAATTATTACCTAAATTATGTGGTGTGATTAATATTTCCACACTACATCAAAAGGATGATATAAATATGTTTATTGAAAATTTTAATACAATAATAACGATATCAACATCTTTATTTAAAGATAAAACAATACACACCTTCTTTCCTTAATGATTGTTGAAAAATGAAAACATTACTCATGCCTATGTATGACCACCCATCACAATGATTACAATGCTGTTCATTTTTCATATATATAAACTAGGATAAGATTTTAATGCATATTTATAAATTAAAATTATAGTTATTTCACCACTATTATTATTTAGATTATTTAATTTCTAAATCATTGATGATTATTAATAGAACAAAGTAACATTGGCCTCAAGTGCCAAATATTGACAAAATGATGGATATGAATATTAATAAATTAGTAATTTTTATTACATGATTATAATATACATTTAAATAATAGTTAAAATTATAAAGGGTTATCATGAGAGTAAATAATTAAAAGTTTTTTATTATTTAGGATGATATAGAACATATGTTATAATTTTAATTGAATATTAGGGAAATTCTTAACATAATGACATTTAATTGAGTTAAAAATTTACTTAATTATTATGACATTATGAGATTATGTGTAAAATTAATTTTTAATATATTAATACTTATTTCCACTTGTTTTTTTATATATAGAAATTATATTCATTTTCATGTTATTTTATTATTACTCACTTAAATTTTATGATTATTGTAATAGACAATGATTACAAAAATACCTCTTTTATCATTACTTTATGATATTGTATTAAAAAGGAAAAAAATTACCATATAAGGCATGCAAGGAATTCCCTAGAATAATAGAGGATTAATTATTTTATGTTTTACTTTATAATGTTTCATATATCATTTCAATAAAAATGGTTTCATTTTTATGTTAATTTTTTCAATTTAAAATTATAATATTTAGAATATAATGTTATTTTCATATCTGTGTGTGTTTTCAATATGCGTTTAAAGAAATTTCAACAATTTTATTCATGAATTATTATGTAGAAATTATTTATGATTTATTCACCCAAATATCACCTGGTGGTCTCAGTAGATCATATATGATGAATACAACAACATTGTGCACCAAAGGAATGTGTGATGATTTTGTTCCCTGAAGAAATATATTGAATGTCAGTAATATTTTTTCATATTTTTAATGGATATTTTAAAGGTTTTATACGGGGAGTATATAGATTATTTCACAATGATGAGACTTGAATTTATGATTCCTTGTAATGTAATTTTTTGGAAAGTATTTGATTTTCAATATGTAAGTTAATGATATTTCTACAAATATTTTTCTATTTTCATGGTAAAAAAATGTTTTTTTAAATAATTTTTTTAGGTTTTCATTAAACTAATGATTTTAGTTCATTTATATAAATTATTAATATTTTTATGTTAGTCCATTATTCTAATTTTTTCATATGGTTTAATAATAGTATGGACAAGGATAAGATCACATGGAAAATTATTAATATGTTTCATAAGGAGAAACAATGTTTTATTAGAATGTTTTTGGTTTCTATTTTTATAAATGAAATGGATTATTCATATATGGTCATCTTTTAATGTATTTGTTTACTATGTATGATATATTCCTAAGTTTGAAAAACACTAATGTCAAAAATATTCTCTAATTACATTCAACGAATTATTGACATAAAACTCAATATTATGTATTTTTTATGGTTTGGTCCTTATAGGCTTCATGTGAATTTTCCTTCTCATGTCCATATCTAAATTTTAAGTACATATATTTCTTTTTATGCCGTATATATATTGGAATTATGAAATATTATATCAGGATATTTAATTTAATTTAAATTTAATTTTCCCATGGGGTGAAAAATATATTGATTACATGCTAGTATATGAATTCATTACTCAATTTCCTATTATTAAGATGAAAATATAATTTATTTATTATGTCATCCTAAGATAATGTGTGAAATGAATTTTTATAATATTATATTTTTCACATGTTTTATGTGGATTTTAATTGGATACCCTTAATCAACTCATTTTATTAAAACTAAATTCAATGATATTATAAGTGAAATGGACTCATTAACTAAAAACCTAATATTTGTAGGAGTTAAAGATTTACATTCTAAGTATTTCTCTTTAATACCCATATTAGTAAAATGGAATTTATGAAAATATTTATATTGAAATGAATGTTTTAATAATGATATTTAAAAATTTCACTGAAATGTTTCCATAAAGGATTCTCTGTAAGGTTTTTTGTTAGGGGATTATGATCCCAATTAAAATTATTTAGGTTAATCTTATATTTCATTGTCTATATAATGAGAATAGTTTGTTAGAAATTAATTTTGAATATATAATGATGTAATTACACTTGCTTTATGTGGATTTTTAATATATAAAATAATAAATTAATATAGTTAATGACCACTTCCATGATATAATATTTATAAGGCAATTTAATATAAAATAATATATTTTAATGTTTCTTTTGAAAATGTTAAAAGGGATGGTTTATATATGTATGACATGAATAAAATTTATGGTCAACATTTCAATTTAGTATATTTAATCATAATTTTAAAATATATATATATAGTTAATTTCATTGAATTTTTTTTCAATTGTGCCTGATCATTTTTTTAAAAGGAGTGAATTTATAACAAAAATGTTTTTTCTTCAAAAACTATATTTCTGAATAAATATTTTATGATTTATGTTATGGACATTCGATATAGATTGTGATGAAGAGTGGTGAAGTGTTTATGTAATGAATGGTGTTTTTTGATTAACAAAATATGGGGGGATATGTTATTAACCAATGATGTGTGGCTCCATGATGAAACATGGTTTAGGGGTTAGGTTATAACACCCAAAGAATTGGGAACATTAGAATTAGAAGTTTAAAATATTGGTTACTCTATTTATAGGAGTGACATGGAAAATGTAGTAGTACATCACGTAATTTTATTTTATATTCTATATAATGATTTTCATGAAAGGAAAATTATTTTCAAAAGGTATGATATTGATATATTAGAAACCATGTTTCCTTTTTAGGGAGATAAAAAGGTTTTCATAAATACTTTTTTATGGGATTTCATAGGATACACATTTTCTATAATTAATTTCCCTAAAATTCAATTTTATGATCATACAATTATATAAAATATTTTACAATGAATTTAAAAGGTAATATAGAGAATGAAGAGATCAAGGGGAAAATTGTGATGATTTTTCATGATTAAAAACATGGTTTATGTTGAGTAATAATTTTTCCATAAAAATGGATTTAGTGTATATGTTATCACTTCTACTAAATTTGTTTAACATGTAATATTTTGTTCTAACTATGTAATAATATAATACTAAAGTTTATCTTTGAATCTAATATCCTTCCTTCTTGATTAATATTAGATGAATATATAACCATTATGGGTAGATCCTTACAGTTCATATTAGAGGTCGATTTTGATAACTTTGGAGGGTAGGATGTTATTTAATCATAATTTACTTGTGATATATAAATAAAATTATCACCATATAGATATTTATAGTTATTTTAGATATTGTATGATCCATATTCTTCTACGTACTTCTTTCTCAGAGTTTTTCATTAATATTTTCATGTTGTAGTGTTTTGATTTTGAGTTTTTTTCATTTTAATTATCATATTATTGAGTTCATGGAAAACTGGGATAAAACATATAGTATTTGTGAGGAGAACCTTGTTAATGAAAATGATATTAATTTAGGGAATGTATTATGGTTTGATTAAATAGATTCTATGTACAAATGGGTTAAAGTGTTTCTTGTGTTCATGGTAAGTTGAGATTATTAAAAAGAGGGTCGATTTATTTAAAATATAAAATGGGAGATAAAATAAATACTTGAAATTTGCATGATGTGAAAAGGGAAATCATGTCATGTAATTTTTCAAGGGTTTTAATAAATTAAATTCAAGGAAACTGGTTTTTGGGTGTGTTCCTTTAAAAACCATTACAAGTCATGTAATGAAAACGAACACCGTGTAAATGTTTGAATCACTATTTCAAACATATTGTGAGGATGAATTATAATTAGTTTCAATTAAATATCTTATCCTCCCAACCATAGGGATTTCTCCAGGAAATTTTGGTGTGTCTATTTCTTTTATGGATGTCCTTCATGTGTGATTTATCCCTAGTAATGGTTTTCATTTAGGTTTCTTCCAAATAATCCTTCTTCTCAAACCATTTTCTTTAAATCCTATGAACGATTTCATTGTTGGTTTTGATATTAATCAATTTTGATCTTGATTCCTCTTTGCTATCATATGAAAATTTCATCTATTGTGTGTTTTTAATTATAATCATTGTGGTCTTTGTCAGTTTAAGGTATGGGTTTCAAATATTTACCATATGGTTTGATAAATTATATGTTTATACAATATTCTGTTTGGGACATAATTATGTGAGCTCAAATTAATCAAATAATAATTTGGACATTTTCAATGAAGTATTTGGTTTCAATTGACAGTTTAATGGGCTCATGGATTCCCATGATGTAGGGGAACCATGATTATAATTTAATTGGAAAACAAATTAAATTATGTTTTTCATGACATGTGTCACAGTGTGATTTGTTGTTATAGAATTCATAAATATTGGCCTATTTCATATTGATAGAAATTTTAATAATATGTGAATTAAATTTCATGTGTCTTATTAATGAAGAATTATAATTCAAATAATTTACCATTAAGTATTATGATGTGATATTATCGTATCGATTCTAAATTAAAAGGATTATGTTTTGTGTTGTAATTCTTATATATCAACCTTGGAAATAACACATGCAAACTTATATGTTGTAATGCTGATATTGAGTGGGCTTGGCCTAATATGATATATATTTCTTATCGAGATAGGGCTATTCCTAGTCCCATATGGTAATATTTAAATTGATTTTTCTTGAATGATTTAATGAATCTTGGTATTCAAACTTGATTATTGTGACTATTACATGGATGTGGTCATGAAAGAAACGTTTGTCAGTCATGATTAGTCATATTCACAAATGGAACAAAAGTTGGTTATTATAATTTGGTTATATGTTTGTGGATGACATGGTAATAATATACTATAATATATATTAAGACATTGAGCTGAAGAATGTTGTTTTTGTATTGTATTAAGTGATAAATTAATTAAAACACATAGTTGTCTATTTATTTCCTAAATTATTTATCTGATAGGTTTTGATTATACATGTTGTTATCAACCTACTGATTAATACTCACACCATATTTAGGCCGCCATTTAGTACATAAGTATTTTTTTGGATGTAGTTTTGGACAATGGAAAAAGACCTTTTTGATTGTTTTTTTTTGAAGATGGACTGGATTTTGGAGATGGGTTTGATGTGTGGCTTTTGGAGTTGAGACTTTTAGTCTTTTAGTTGAGTATAATATTATTTTTATTGTATTTCTCTACAAAGACATTTAGTTACATTTTTGTATTGTATTATAGAATTCTTTATTATTTATTATATTATCAATTAATCTTTTATTATTATCTCCCTCTATGTATTAGATTTGATTTATTTTCATTTTTTTAGAATTTTTTTATTGTAATGACACTTCATTCTAGGGGTATAGTTTCCCAAAAATACATTTCACACCCTAATACTAGTCAGTATGCTTTTGCGTATGGCTAGATGAACATAAGGCTTTGTAACCAACCCATTCTAGCCACCTGAGAGAGTTACAGATTAATGGAAATTATAATTTAGTATCATATGATCATGTTTTATATTCATATTCTCCACTTATTGATAATGGAATAATGTATAGTAGGAAGTGTCAGGGCATGGTAATGAGTTGGTGAATGGGAGTAGCTAACCCATTTTATGTGGAAAATCCGAGTTCCTAAGGATGTGATTTATAGTATTGTCTTCTTGTTCTAGATGATGTTATTTCACCATGGGTAATTTACATTTTTCATGAGGTTATTGTCCTATGATCTTTCTGTTTCATGATATATGTAATCATGGCTCCATATGGAGAAATATTAGAATGTATTAATGATAATATGAATATAGGGATATATTGACATGCATTATTCATGAAAAGGGAATATATATTATCCCGTGACATATATAAATTCACATTGATCTATGTAATACGATGTATTTTCCACTAAATAAATGATATTTTTTATTGGATGATACCTAAATACATGTAATAAATATCTATATAGATCATAATTTTGTGGTTCTCATTTTAGTAACGTATTTGGGATTTCATTTTTTCTAGCTGGTTCTGTAAGGTGTATATATTTCTTATAGAAGAAATGAAGGATTTTCTTCTTTGACTAAAACACCAGGAGAGTTGAAATCAAATTTCTGCAGACACCACTAAACTAGAGCGTCACGTAGTTCTATAGTAGAAGATATATGATCAACATCATGATAGCTTCATGAGGGTCATGCAATATATTGGAATGGTTATTTTTCATACCATTCCTTCTATGATTGACCTGACAATGGGGTTTCAATTAAAAAATCCACCTGTGATTATTGGGGATTGGGGACCCCAAGAATTCATGTTCTATGTTGAGTTCTTCTATAAGATCTTCAATCATCTCAACACACCATGATATACGAGGTTGAGGATTTTTAATTATATGTTTCATGGTTCTTCAACGAGTTAGTGGGGTATTTTAGAGGAATCTGGGAAGAATGATGATCAATATTGGAAGGAAATCGAGACAATTTTATTGATCCATGTATGTCTTGATACCTTGAGGGATGAAAAATCTCTTTCGTTCATGCATTTGACATGGGAGGCTCTTTGAGTGATGGACTATTCCCAATGTTTTACCAGCTTAATGTGATTTTCAACATCATTAGAAGATTATGAGATCTCTAGGGTGATATGTTTCCAAGATGGTCTTCATTATGATATCAGATAGTATGTAAGGTTTTTCCATTTAAGAGTCATTTAATACATGATTATTTATGAAATCATCATGCGTTGGAATATAGGAGAGGCCCCGACTAGCGATCAAGAAGTTTTATCTGGGAAATCTGGGGGTTCTCAATGATACTTTAAGAATCCTCATTAGATAGATTCCTCTAATGTAGTGGGGGAGTCAGGGTAGTAAAAAACAATTTCAGGATATTGTTCCATTTTAGTGATACAAGTGTGGAATGTTTGGACAAAAGATCCCATAGGTCCCATACCCCGAATTTGGGATTCACATTTGTGGTTGATTAGGTCTTATTTTGAGTTTCATTGATTACTTTCCACAGAATACTAGTGGAAGAGGATCATGAGAGGCACTATGATTGGGTAGAGGCGCAATTACCTCATATAAGGTTGGTAGCTGGAGTTATATAGGTCATTCGACATTAAGAAGGTGAAGTGGTACCCTATTTCATGGGAAATAACACAATGAATGGGGTTTATCATAGGGCTATTGTAAAAGTGACAATGGCATAAGGACAAGTTAGATTAAAATTATGAAGCCTACTCTAGTTAATGTTAATGCAGGACCATTTACTGTAAGAGGTATGGTTATTGTAACAACTTCCAAATCTTGTGTATTGATTGATAAAATAAGATCATTTTAATTTATATACAATATTTATAATTTTTTTGGGATTTTATTTTTAAATCACATATATTTTTTTGACAATCGACGCACCATTGAGAGTACGGTTATAGAATATCAAATGTGGTGATACATGTTCATTAGAGATTGGCGGTTACTATTTCCCTTAGTAACCATTCTTGAAATAAATGAATTAATTAGAATTTTTTATTCGTGTGGATTCGATGTTTTTATAATATACTCAGATTTATTATTCCAGGAGGAATGTTTCCTTCCTAAATATAGAAGAATGTATTTATTCCCAAAAGTGATAGTGTGATCTTTAGGTTGGTCGTATGGGACCAATTTAATATAGATATGATTGTATCATTGATCAAATCAACAATAATACTCTAGATAATGGTGTAATGCAACATGAATATTTTCCTCTAGTGGTATACAGTATTAGGTTGTTATCCCTGATGAGTTTTATAGATGATCACAATAGTGAGAGATTGGGTTCACAATCGAGTTGGTGATGGGAGTAGTTCCATTTTATATCCTTCGTTATAGAATATAACTAGAATGTTTTCTGGATTTTAATGTTTAGTTGGGAGATCTATAATCTAAAGGATTCATATGGTAAGGTTAATTTCATTTATAATCTCTATTTCCCATCACAAAAAATGTTAATGGATGTTTTTTAATAGTTTTTGGATAATTGGAGGTTGAACTGGATAGAGGTCGAGAAAAAATATACACTTCTATACATTGATGATGTTTTCAATCATTTGAGAGGAGGTATTACTTCTCCATGACTGAATTGATGTTATGATATCATCAGTCAAGGGTGGCACTATGAGATATACATCAAACTACATTTAGAAGTATGTATGGATTATATGAATTCTTAGTGATGCCTTTTGGGATGGATAATAAACCTGGGGTATTCATGGTCTTAATGAATTGGATATTTCACCCTTTAATGGACTAGTTTGTGGTTGTTTCTATCAATTGGATCTTAGTGTACTCCCAAGTAGTAGTTTACCATTACAAAAATCTTTTCATCATATTGATAATATGAAAAGGGAATTGAAATTAATAAAAGATAAGAAAATGTAGTTTGTGGATTAATGAAGTGCATTAGTTTGGAAATGTCATATCAGATGCAGGAGTGTTAGTGGACACATAGAAATTAAAATCCATAATATCTTGTAAAAAACCTAATAAAAAATTCCAAATTTAGTGAATTCTTGGATTATCATGTTATTTTAAGAAGTATCCCTCAGATTTGTCCTGTATAAAAACATCATTGCATGTGATGATCAAGAAATGGGTGAAGACTCTTTGATCTAATTCTTTCAAGAGATATTTTCATGACCAAAAAGGTGGGATTACCTAAACACATATCCTCACAGTACTTGTACCGTGTAAAGCATATACCTTGTACTATAATACATCTAGAGTTTGAATTGGAGGAGTTCTGATACAGGAGTATTAAGTGGTAGCTTATGGATCTAGGTAGCTGAGTCCAAATGATATGAATTACCTTCCTAAAAATATTGAGTTAGTGGTAGTGGTATGATCCTTGATATATTGGATTCATTGTCACATGGGTGAGAGGTTTGTCGCATACAGAGTCCACAATATCTATAATTACATTATTTCTCACAATGACCTGATCCTTTTTTAGAGGAGATATGACATGTATCTACAATATTTCGACAATGAATTGGATTATACACTAGGAAAGGGAACCTTCATTGCTGAATTATTGATTCAAAACATTAATATAGAGGAAATATGGGAGCCTTGTGATGATTGGCTGACAATGGACAACATTATAGACATGAATCAAGATGTTAAGGACTATATTTGGTGAGTAGATATGTATTAGACATCTGATATACTTGTGATTTGTTACCAGATTAAGGTAGAGCAATTTTCTAGGAGGGAAGGAAATTTTTGAGAGACAAATTATATAGTAGGGAGGCGCAATCATGATCGAATCTGGGCTACTTCGATTATCCACATTTCTATGTATGGTTATGTGTTGTGATGGGCCTTTGTGAGGAGCTGATGATGGTCTTTCATGCTCTTAGATAGGTTGTGCACCCTTATTTAATAAATATGTATCATGATCTATAAGAAATTATTAGTGTTCAGGAATGGAAAAAGGTGGTATTCTTTGTGGACAGATGCATCACTTGTCAGCTAGTGAAATATGATCATTAGAGGAAGGATGGGATTTTATAATAATTACCAAATAAAGATTGGAAATGTGAATATTTCATAATGGTTTTCAGTATATAAATACATAGGATAAAAATTATGAATGATTTTTATTCGTTTATTTATTGAAAGAATAAGGTATCCCTCTTCTTATATATTAGGGAAACTGTCACAGTTGATGATATTGGTAATATATACATGTTTGTGTTTTTTAAATGGCATGGTGTTCCTAATAGTATCAATTTTGATATAGATAATGGTTTAACATTTTGTTTCTGGAAGGATCTACATAATTCCTGGTGATATTGAGTTATTTTCAGCACATGTTACTATCCACAGTCTTATAGTCAATATGAGATGACTATGTAGCGTATTGAGGATATGATACATGCATATGCTCTGGATCTTTATTGGATCATGGGTGACGTATAATGAACTCGAGGGATTATCATATAATAATAGCTTCCATGAATCAATCAGAATCGAACATTTTTATTCCTCATATAGAAGGTCATGAAATTCACATCATTATGTGATAGAGTCTGGTGAGTCACCACTTGTTCAACCTAGTCTCTTGAAATGGACATCTAAATAGTATCATTCGATCAGATAGAAGTTAGAGAACATGAACAGTAGGTAGAAATCACAAGCTAACCATTGGGGATAACCATTAGAATTTGAGGTTAGTCCACTTATTTTTTTTCAGGCATCTTCTAGGTTGTGGGAACTTCAGATCATGAATATCAAAAATATAGCACCTGGTCATGAAAAGATATTTAAAATAGGGTAAATGGTTGGTCTAGTGGCGTACTATTAATATATTCCATAGCACTATGGTTCCATGCATGGCACATTCCATGTGTTGTAGTTATTGATATATCAAACAGACCCTTCCCATGTTATGGACATTGATGGCTTTAAAACTATGTGCTAAGGCATCCATTTGGAAGAATTTGTTATGTGTTTTCTATCATAGTAAATTATATCATTTGGGTAAGACAATATAGTTGGATTGGGTGTAGTGGAAGAAAGGGAGAGGTCTGGTGGAGACCTCAAAGAGGGAGTCTGATATGAAAGCATAGTGTAAAAACATTTTTTATAAGACCTCATTATGACTAGATGCATTGGGAGAATATATTATAATTTTGGGAGATTTTAGGATCCCATATTTCTCGATGTATATATCTTTTTATGTTTTTATGTAATCATTTATTTCAGTTTCGTTTTCATCATGATTGGATTTTGTTTGAAAAAAACAGTCTAATGTTGTAAGGACACCAGGGATGGTACAAAGAGTATCTATGAGGAGAGTCTTGTTGGAGAAAATGAATTTACACTTGAGGATGTTCATTTTTTTAATTAATTGAGACATTGTAAAAATAGGAAAATAATTTACATTAGATCATGGTATATTTAGATGATTTATATGTGGTTTAGAATTTTCTAGAATGAAAAATGGGAAAAATCCATTAGTTAAAAATGTATATGCTATTTAAATGGATTATACATCGTGTAATTGTTCAAGTATTTTAGTAAAATAAATATAGGGAAATTGGTATGTTGGTGTGTTATAGTGTATAAATTTACATAACATTTATTGACATTACATTCTTTTTAAATTACTAACCTTGTTTTTTAAACATGTTATACGGCCGAAATCTCAGTTTTTTGGCTAAATATCTTCTCTTATAGAGGTTAATGATTAATCCATGCTATTTTTGAGTTACAAATTCCCTTCATGATGTGAAATTTGTGTATGTGATCCTTTTTAATTCATTTTTGTTGTATTTCATCCTTCCCTTCCTTCTTCCCCAACCATTGTGGTAAAATCCATTGACTGATTATGTTGTTGGTTTTGATCTTTTTATATTGTAATCAAGGAACCAAATTCTGATCATCTAAAACTTCCTTCCCTTATACTTTTTCAATTGGATGAATTGTGTTTATCTTCAGTTTTATTTAAGGGGTATAAATTTAAATCCACTATTTCATAACTATCATTTTAATGAAATATTTTGATTGCACGATCATTGTGTGTGCTCAAATTAATGAAATTAACTACATAAACTATAAATTTAATTCCTTTAATTTAAAATTTATTTTTTATCTAGATTATTTAATTTCATGGGGAGAAAAAAATGATTATAATTGAATTTGAAAATGTCTTAATGTATGGTTAGAATGAAATGTGGTCTTTGAATATTTCATGTTATGGAACCCCTAAATTGTGGATTATTTCTTATTGATATAATTGTTAATATAAGAAAATTAAATTTCTAGTGGCATATGAAAAATGAAATGTAATGTTCATAACTAAACCTCAAGAGTTGTGAAGTCATACTATGACATCGATGTTGTATTACAAAGATTGTTCTCTAGGAATTAATGCTTATATATTGTGCTCAGCCTTAGTACTTTCACAATTATATGCTATACCGATGATATTGAGCGGGCATGGCCTAGTCCAATACTCTACTTCTTATACATAGTGGGCTACACACAGTCCCATGATGTTATTATTGTATATATTTTTCCCAATGTAGTAATGATTATAGGTATTTGATTCTAATTTTGGTGACCATATAATGGCTATATGGATTTGGTTGGCATAGTCATAATACATTCTCATAGATATTCCATCTTCAAGATGAACCAGGTTCTCTTACATTTGTTATATGGTTGTGGTCGTCTTGTACAAAAGATATTGTTAGTGATATTTAGGTATGGAGATGAATAAGGATGTTGTTGAATATTATTAATTTTTATATTAATTAATACACCCAGTTATCGCTTTATATATATATATATATATATATATTTTGATTGATCTTATTTAGACAGAAGGTATCAACTAGCTGAGTTATTCTCACACCATATATAGGCCTCCATTTTAAAGTGGAAAATATTTTGTTAATGTATGTATGGGAAAGGTATAATTACCTTATTATTTCTTTCTTGATTGTGGATATGATGGAGTTTAAATAAGTGACCGATGTGGGATTTGGGACTCCAAACATTGAGTATTTTATTTGATTCTTCTATTCTTTTTATTCTATTTTAATATCAAGAAATTTATTTATATTTTAGAAATCCATAACATAATTATTTTATAATTAATTAGATTATTTATCTTTATTTTATTGTCGTCTTCCTCTATGTATTTAGTTGTATTTTTATTAGTGGTAAGCACCCTGTAATCCTACATGAAAAATGTGGGTTCAAACCCCATTATCCATAGCTACTATAGTAGTACTGTAATGGTGGAAGGTAACTATATCAGTGGTAGGGAACTGTAGCAGTGGTAGGTAATTTGGTAGTACTATTCGCAGAATGGTCATTGGGCCAAAAATATGATCCTACAGGCCATCTAATGTGCTAAATTACCACTAGGATATCAGGCTAGATAATGGTTCTACCTCTACCCGGTTAAAGAGGTGTTTTCTTTGATTTAATAATAAATGAGGCTTTGTACCTATCCTTTAAAAAATGTTCTATAGATATGACACTTCATACTAGGTGGTATAGTATCAACACTATATTTCAATCCCCCACTACTAGTTTCCGAATTTTAGTGTATGCGGAGGTATGCCTCAAGCCAAGTAACCAACCCTTTCAGGTCCTGATAGTGAGTTCTATATTGGGGGATGTTATAGATAAATTGAATGTTCTTAGGATAACATGAATGATGATATCATAGTGTTTATACTCCACATGAAAATTAATATTATAATTTTATTTATATGATAACACTATCCTTTTTGGTTTTAGTAAAATTATATATCAAAAAAGAACCAAACTGAAAATTTATGTGATGAAAAATTATATGGTTTTAGGAAGGAGAGATAGAATTAAATGGAAGTTATATTTAGAACTCATGTGGATATTCTATAATAACTATCATGAGTAATGGCTATCTAATTAAACCATGATGAGTTTACTAATACATCAAATATGATATGAAGGAATCCCTATTATTGTTCATTTGAAAACAATCATAAATGTAAATATATTTTATGACATATTTGTCAATAATTTATAGATAAGAACTAAAAAATGAATTAAAATGATGTGAAGATATTTTATTTGTGGTAAATGGTTTCATAAAATAGTAATAAGAAAAAAATGAAAAATTTAGTTGAATCCACTTTTGAGAAATAACATTTAACCGAGTTATTATTTTTATTTCTTGAAGTATGGTAAGTATGAAAATAAATTTATTCAGAAGAAGGCTCATAAATGGGCTCAACGAGTCCATATATATATCTAATTATAAATACCTTATTATATTATACATGAAAATGTGTATCCTAAAAAAGATATATGATAAGTATTGAATATTTATTGGTTCTCTTTTTTTGTTTATTCCTATGACATGATTCAAATTTTATTTCTTGAATGAAGTATTAAAGAATACAATACGAATTAATTGTTAATGGTTTATATATGAAGTTGAATAATGTATGTTTATATGTATTGAATTTTAAAATTTCTAATATAGTGTTGTTGTATAAATATTCTGAGAATCATGGAAGAAATAATGGTTTTTCTATAGTAGGTATATTTTTTATAATGATTGAAACAAATGTAAGATAAAATCTATTAAATATAAAAGTGGTGAAAAAGTGATTGTTTTGTTATACATTAAATTATGAGGAACATATATCCCAAAATTTTATTTTATGCAAAATCGTATTTAAGTTAAAAAATCAATTATTATGAACATAAGATAAGAATTATTGGAAGTAAATTTATTTTATATCAACTATTATTTTTTGTTAATTATGGGTTCTTACTTTTTTCTGATTTAAAATGAATTTTAAAAGATAACCTTTGAGGATAAAACATTTCATAACAGATGAATATATAAATGTTATTTTTTTATGTTTCATTGAGTTCTATAATATTATATGTATTACTTTAATGTAGTCTTAGAAAAAGTTTATCCATTAGTATGGGTGACAACCTGTCATGTCTAGCAAAGCTATGTGTATTGATCCCACTACCAAATGGTGAAAAGGGTTTATTGCCGACCACTTGCCTACATAATTTCCTAGTATGTATGAAATTGTTTTTCATTATTTAAATTATTTATTTTACAAATATTCAGTTCATTTTGGGAATATATTTTAATAAAATTAATGACCATATATTTGAAAATGATATGGTGATTAAGTGATAAAAGTTATGTGGGATGATATTCACTAATTTAGGAACTATATATTATTGAGGTAAATATAATAATATGGGATTTTATTTGGGATTTAAATGATGAATAATCCATTGAAATAATATATGATTTATGGTGATTCATACTATTCATTGAAATGAATTTTTAATCATTAAGATTGTGTGATTATAGAATTTACATTTTAACAAGGGGATTTTGGGAGAATGATTATATTTGAAGAGAAATATTAAATTTTTCATAAAAGAATATATATTAAAATTATATTTATTTAGTCATTTCCATATTAGTATATAATAATTTTATTTAATTTTCTGAATATTTATTTTTTGAATGATATATGTTGATAATTGGGTATTAGTGTAGAATTTTAGTGATTAAAGTAGGTTTTATTAGAGAGAGGTTTTAATCATCTTGGTGAAATATATTATCTTGTCAAAAACTTTTTGTTTTTTGTATAATACCAAAATACTAGGGGAATATATTGTTTTTAGAATTTTTTATTCGTTAGAAGTTGATTATGATGCTTTAGGTATGAGAATTCATCTTTAATACTCATTGTTTGGAAGAGAGATGAGATTGTGGTGGAAATTGATTATAGGGTGATATTTTACTTGTGTAGATAGAATATTCCTTATATTGATAGCGTGGATATAAAAATAATACCTTGATTTTAGGAAAATTGTTTTTATACAAAAAAATAATTTGTTTTATTTTATTATAAATAAATCTACTACCCTTTAACCCAACAAATTTTGTTGGTTTAGTGGTGGTAATCATTCTCATGAACATATTCCAAAAAACACTCTATCAACCATAGGTAATTATCTTTTCTCTCACTTGAACATGTTTTATTATATGAATACTAGTGTCTATTATCTAAGGGTACCATCATACTCTCATGTCTCTCTTTTCAAATGGATTCCTTATTGATAATTTTTATGCATGGGATTAAAAATATGTATATTTGAATGTCTAATTATGATATTTATTACACTGTGGTTATATTACGAGAAATAATTTTATTATGGGGGGATTAGAATGTAAAATACTAATAATTTTTAAAAAATAATGATATTTTAAAACATACATGATAGGAAACAATGATCTTAATTATTCTATAAAATCTTATTATTAAAATGTGATCATTATATAAAATCCATTAAATTGGTGAGATTTATTGATATAAATAGAATTATGTAATATATAATGTTCAAACTATTTTTAATGTGTTAATGAATTCATTGTATATAGTCACTCAAATATTTAGTGATGTCAAATGTTTTTCATAAATTACATTTCTTCAAACATGGGGTTTAATACATTTTATTGGAGAATATTATAAATATTATTTTTAACATTATAAAATTAATTTAATGAAATAAAATTCATATTTTAAAATCATAAATTCCAGATATACATTGTGGGAAAAGATTATAATTTTTAGAAAATATTATATTTTCAATTAAAAGTTAAAAATACCGATTTTTG
Source organism: Viscum album (assembly GCA_963277665.1). Lineage (NCBI taxonomy): Eukaryota > Viridiplantae > Streptophyta > Magnoliopsida > Santalales > Viscaceae > Viscum > Viscum album. Next base: position 915,092,435 of record OY728148.1, read on the forward strand.
TAAAAAAAATTATTTCAGTAAATTTAAAATCCTAATTGATCTATTATGTTTTGAACATGATTTCATATAAAATAATAAATATAATATTTTATTTTATTTTATGAAATTATTTTTAAAAATATTATTAATGTATTTTATAATATTTTTATTTTTTTGTTTAATGACATGATTTTTTGAAAAAAATTCTTTTTAATGTATATAATTTTTATCATTGATAATTAATTAAAATAATAAAAAAATTTGAAGGTTTTAAATTAAATAGATATATTATATATTATTAAATATTATCTCATTTTAATATCAATAATACTATTGTTCATATTGTTAAAATAAAATCATATTCTTTATGAAAAATAAACATCCTGACAACCAGGATATTTATCTCATATACTAGTTCGTTGTAAATATAATTTAAAACATTACATAAATTTAATTTGAAAAAATGAATTAAATTTTTGTAATTCAAATTTCCATATTATATATTAAGATCATTTTCAATTTTCTAAATAAAAAAGTTTTCAGATAAATTTTTTTACCTCCATATAGGTAAAATAATGAACCATGATAATATTAAAATAAAAAATGTTAAAATACCTAAAACCTATAAAAATATATATATTGTCGATGTGTTCCTAAAAATTATATAGCCATTAAAATATTAATTATCAATAATAGTATTGGATAGTAATTCCACCGAAATGTGGTTCGATTTATATATAAAATTGAAATTATTTAATCACTTAAAACCACACCATCTAGATTATATATAGCACCCTTACCAACTTTTTCTCCTAAAAATGCTTTTATATATTATAATATCTTCGCCAAAGTTTCTTACAATCTATAAAAACATATAAATTCCTTATGTATCACTAAAAGTCCAATTCCTATTTTTTTTGTGATATTTTAAGGAGGTGATATTAAATAAGTTACTTTCTCAAACAAAATATCTAATTTTTTTATTCTTCTATATTATCCCCAAACAAATCCCGAATTAATGAATTATTACTCTTTTATCTTCTATATTATGAAATTTTATGTAATTCCCCAACCCTAGAATCTAGTATCGCATGCATTATTTTAATAAACTGGCATGATTACAAGGAATATAGTCCTAAAGGACCGAGTAGTTTAGTAGTCTTGGAAACAAGATACATACATATGATCAACATTACAAATTCAAAAGAAAAATGACACTTAATTATTCCATTAGAAACATTCATGCTTCCAAGATTATGCCTACAAGTCACTAATAACTAACTTCTTCATATCCCAGGAAAATGAATCATAAGAAAGGGGTGAGATCAAATGCTCAGTAAGAGTAATAAATACATCAGAAGATTACATAAACTTTAGGCATTGTGAAAATTTGAAAACATATGCCTTTAAAAATAATTAACATGAACACTTTATGGGAAGAATATGAGATGAGTAAATAATTCCATAATAAAACATAGTCATGGGTATTCTACAAGTAGAATAACCACATGAAATATCAATAACTAATCTCATAATTATGGAATGCATAATGCTGGACATCATAACCACATAGTCAAGGCCTCGTGCCAAGATTAAAAATAAGATTTTTTCAATGATTTATTCCAAGTGAATAGCTTGTATAATGAGACCTACCGATGAATCTAAAAGAAATAGGGGGATCTAATCGTCACTTAATAATTCTAATTCATTCCTCATATGAAAATGTTAAAACATAATATGAACATTCGTATTAAAATTTGGATACGAAATGTCAATATTTTAACCACAAATCATGAATGGTATAAAAATAGAAAATCTACAGTTAAACCTAACTAATTCAATACAATATCGAAGATTTTATTATAATAGGTTGACCTTAATTGATAATAATGAAGGACATTGACATAGATGAAAATAATCATAAAACTATTTGAGAGAAATATCCCACTTTATATTGAAATCTTTTAAAAGTCTCACTATTTATCAATTAGCTGTTAAAAAATGATTTTTGAATCAAAGTGTCCCATAAAACATTGAAAAATTTTAAAGGAATTTTAATATTAAAACATTAATGTCCATATAAATAAATAATTAAAACCATTTTTAAAACATGGACAATAATGAGCATAATTTAGAATAAAAAATCATTAAAACATTTAAAATGATATATAAGTTAGAGATTCTATTCAAAAGAGAGACACTTGAATACAAATAATTGAGGTAATAAAAACTTTATAATATCATGATGATAAATATATTCATGATATACTATGTCAAAGTACATTATATACACCATATAAAAGTGAATTTTCATATAACAACAATGAAGTCTTAATGGATCGTAAATTGAGATGAAATCTCTAAAAAAGACCGTATCCTTTGGTTAATGATAAATCAACAACATAATTATGTGACAAAAATATAAATACACAAACTATGATTGGATATTCAGTGTAAATAAATCATAGGACATTCAAACATTTTCTTGTAAAAACAACACTAATAAATTGGATGGTTAACACAATAAATGGAGATTGAGTTAAAATTACTCTTATCAAGTTCATATCGATGACTTGAGAGATTATAAATGTAGTGATTATGTGTATAAAAATTATATCCACCAAAATGGGAGTATAAATTACAACATAAATAATAAATAGTGATTCCCCACATATTATTGGAGTTAAATAATCAATGAAATATGTTTAAAGCTTAATGAGTTGAAATTGAAATTTGAAATTCCCTTACAGATTTTGTAACTTATGAAACATAAAAACCATGAAAGAAGTATCATACAATGAGGATGTAAATACCCATAAAATAAATTATATTACAAAAATAATATGATCATGGGCAGTACATACTCCAGACAAAATGAAATAGTGGCCAATATAGAATGAATCTCACGGGAATAAAAGTGAGATGAAAAACCCTTACTTTCTTGTTATCAATCGAGTTGTATGAAAAATAGTATTAAACAATCAATGAATCTCAGAATAACATGAATATAAAAAAAATAATGAGAATATATATCAAATGGCAGTACACAATACACCCCAAGCAATAAATAAGTGGAAAATAATGGAAATCTCATAGAATTAAAAGTGAGATAAGAAACCCCTTACCTCAAGTCCAAATTGTCATGTATGTTCCCTGTTCTTGCTGAATAATAAACATATGTATATTTATACATTATTATGGTCATTTTTAAAGTTTATTATTCCTTTTATATCACTTATTACCTTTCTATAACAATTAGTTAATTATTTGATTATATATTGGATATTTTATAGATGTTCGGAACATGAGTCAAAAATGAACTTGTTACAATTAAAATTTTTCTAAGTTGTAAAAATTCCATTATCTCCACAATTATATAAATGATTTAGATATCATATATATATATATCATGTATCGTGTATATATATGTATTTATAATAATACATAACATTTGGAGATAAAAATGAAATGCACCGTTCTTGGAGACGGTAAGCCATACATACGTATAAACGCTACTTTCATTTATATTTTATTTTTTATTGGAATTAAAACATAACGATACATAGGTATATTAAAATTAAAGTATAATATCATATATAATATCATTAAATACATACATTATATGTCCCTCATAAGGCATTAACGAGTCTTATCACTTTGAGGGGGAGGTAGTCTACACTTCCTCAAATGAAATTATCACTTTTTACCTATAATGGAAACCATAAAAGAATGATATAAATGGATATTATAGAATCATAAAGAAAAAAAACATTATATATATCATATATAAATAGAATTACATATTAATTGACACTATGAGAGGTGGTATGATATAATTGAATAATCATCATTTCGTGAGGCGTTAGTTATCAATCCACAGAAACAATATGTTCTCTACCCATTAGATGGAGGTGTGTGTATGTATAGGTAAAATAATCCTTATAAAAACATCCTAGTATATTTAAGATTCTGGTGTTATTATTAATAAAGGAATAAAAAGTGCTTAAGGGGTTGTAGAAGTAAAAAAAATTAAGAGGAACCGTTCCCTTTAATTTGGCTAACTTCCTTTGGTTTGAACAAAAAGGACTTCTTCAAGTTACTTCTTCCTAAGGAATAACTTCTAGGTGTATTGAGGGATATTGAGAGATTATTTGGGGATCATTTGGATAGGACAAGGGGCTTGAGACGAATGAGGAATTGGTTAGAAGAGGTTTCCTTTTATAAAGGGGGGATGTTTTCTTTAGGAATGTCTGAAAGTATTATTTTATTATATTGAGATATTTGGTTTCTAAAGGACCAATAGTAATTAAGGAATAATATTAGATGAATCATGGTCTAGATAAAATTATCCAATAAGAATTGTTCAGATTTTGGATATTTTTTTAATATTAATAATCTTATATATTTAAATCATTTATTAATGTCGTAAATACTACATAATTATTGTGTTATAAATAATTTAACTTATATGATGTCTAAAAATTATAAAACAATTACCATAAAGTTGAAAATCAGTTTAAATTTACAATGAATATTTATAGTCATAAATATGAATTATATAACCCCATATAAAAATTGATATTCTAAAGGATATTTTTTAATGTCAAGTTTGTCTTTACATTATGTTAATTAAAATAATGTGACATTATCAATTATAAGTGGCTCCATGGGGTCCCAAAATCGACCCAAATATTCCCATGGTCGGCCATGACTCATCCAAAAAGGTTAGGACAAGTATTAAGGTCATTTTGTATTATTATAGTATTCTTTTTACCTTGAATTACCCTATTTACTTGTAACCGTAGTAAATAAAAGTCAATAGTTACTATTCCCAAAAAAAAAATTTCACCTTATTGAACCACATTTTACATACAAATAACAACCATGTATGACAGATTTTTGAAATTCAACTCACAAAAGTAGTAAAATTTCATTTAAATGAAAAAGTCAATTTTTAACTACTATTAAGTTGTTTTACTATTCATCCAAAATTGATGTTTTTTAGAAAAATAACAAAAATTCATCCTAATAAATTTTTGATATTCCAAATTCAAAAACGATGTCTATTTTACCAAATTAAATACATATAAGTTTAATTAATTAATTAAAAATTAATTCCTCATATCAAAACAAATAGAGTGTTTTTATGAAACAATAACAATCAAAAGATTACCACTTGTTTAGGTATAATTTCAAAGTTAAATTAATTCCAATGACCAAAATTGGAATTAAATGGTAAAAATATAATCTTATTATACTTCAAAACCATTATAATATATAATTTAACACTACCAATTGTTTTGATTAAAAAATTTGTTTTCAATTAAAATTTAGTATTTTTTACCATTCTCCCAAATATGATAATTATCAAAAATATATAAAAAAGTATCAGAACTAAATTTTTTTGTTTCTATTATAATTAAGAAGTTTATTTTGTCAAATTTAATATATAAAAGTTTCAAATATTGGATTTAAAAAGGGTTCTCAATTAAAATACGGTAAAATTACATTTTATGAAAACTACATCCTTTATCTGAAAAAACTGAATTTCTTCATATATTATGTCTAATAAACACATAATATGTTTGTTAAAATTATGTGTAATATATAAAATTCAAATTTCATATAATACTATTCATAACTGCTTTTGAACAGCTAGTTTGGTAAGTCGTGGTGCACTCAAACTCAGGTAAGCTATTGAAGAAAATAACTTAACGTGAAATCTAGGGGTGTTACACTCTACCCTCTTTCAATAAATTGGGTCCTCGCAATTGTCAATTGTTCTTGAAAAATATAAGGTTTAAAATAGAAAAATACAATTTTTGAAAACCCACATATGAAATTCGGTTAATAAATTTTAGTCTCAATAAGAGGGAAAGAGTGATAAAAAAGTCACCACTAAATTATGATCTCGACTAGGAGAACATTGCAGGAAATTAGAGACACATAATTGGAGGAAAAATGTAAATAATTATAATGAGTGATTGAAGTCATCAATCACAAACAAGGGTAAAATTGAGGTCCACAATGCCATTAATCTATGATGATTTAAAATATCATCGTTTCAACAAAACATAAAGCATTAGGATAACACATTTTTGGTTTAAATATCCCTTCAATAAAGTTTAATAATTAATTTATTCATAGATTAAGGAAAAAATATACTTGACAGGTATAGTTTCATCCTTTATCAAATTCTTACCACAACCTCCAAATAATGAGTATGAATAATGAATTGGTCAAACCTGATGCCCTAGAATCAAATTATTGAGAATCACAGAATCCATAATGGATGAAATATATAATTAACTTTCTTTATAGATTAACCAAAACCAAAATGGTTAGTAAATGATCAGATGATCCCAAAAGGATAATACATTATAGAATGAAATATTAATTTTAATTTATAAAATTAAACAAACTGTACCAAAAGTTCAATAAATACCATTCAATAAAAAAATTTCCATAAAAATTTTCAATATAATCCATAGTAATATTGAAACCCAAATCTCATTATAATTTTCTTACGTTGTCTTCAACATTAAATTATATTTCTAAATAATATCGACAACTCTTAAAGTCACATACATAAAAGTAATTAACCTAATCACATATTCTCTATGATAGGTTAATCATTTCCATAAATAACCGAAATAAATATAAATACACAATAAAAACATAGGTAAAAAACATCATTACTCTTTAAATGCAATCCCATAGTATTTAGTTTCCTGAGGCATATAGTATACCCAATAGAGCGAATGTCTTCTAAAATAACATTTATCACTTAATCACTAAATCATTTTCTTATACTAAGGATATCCATTTTATAAGACATAATATCCCAAATAAAGTAATTATTGATCAATAAAATAGTTTAACTAAAAATAATAAGCCACGCTAACCAGGGACTTCATGTAGTCCAGTGGTTGGTGATAAATCCCAATTGCACTATGGTTTTAGGTTCGATTCCCATAGCATTGTCCGATATGATGGGTTGTCACATGGCCAGTGTGTTATCCTTTTTCAAAAACTATATAATTTTATAATATTCCAAAAAATTATATAGATTCCTCAAAGTAACTATAACTTATATTCATTACAACTGTTATCTTATACCTCACATTTTCATCCCAAAATTTAATAACATATAATTGTATCAAACTCAATGATGATATAAAAACAAATGGATATTTATAACTATATCCAAAAGAGAAAAGATAATTTTCCTCGAATATCATTTTCACATGATAAACTGTTGGGTTACAAATACTAGAGAAAATTATTCAAAAGTAATCCCATCAACAAAGAGTAGTAATAGTTTTTAAACATTTTTCCATCCATTTATTTCCACATATCTTCTTCCGTGACCAATATGATATCCTATAGAATAGGTCATTCACTAGAGTAATGATCAGGTCCCCCACATTTACAACAAATGACTATAAATGGATTCTTGGGACATTTTAATTTTCCTCTGTAGTAATATTTATTTAACCTCAACAATTCTTTACTTTATGTCCTTTCCCAAACATAAATGATTTCTTTGTTCCATTAAGATACCGTCCAGGGTGTCTCCTTCCAAATTTCCTGCATGATGGAAAATGAGATTTCTTTTATCCATGGTCTTCACTACTGGAGCTATTATTATTCACCAATTTTCTATTCTTTATTGAGTTTTAGATTTGGTTAATATATATCATGTTGATCATATTTTTGGAAAACTGATTCAACATGAACACATAATCATTACCACCGATGAACATTCCATTTCTTCACTCATTTCCACCACTCTTCCCTACCATGTATATCATCTTCAATGTTACTACGACTTCCAAGGAATCTAGCCATTTACTAACACAAGAAGGAATAGTGTGAGTCATAAAATCATTTAGAGAATATCATAACACAATATTTTTAATCTAAAACACCTTATAATTAACTAAGGTTATTTATTCCAATATTATATTAAAATTATTCAAATCGGGTTTTAATGAAAATGTGAATTATCCTAAGAATATCCACTGAGAGGTTCATAACCAAGAGTGCAGCAAGGCCTGTTGTCATATACGAGGATACCCCCGGTCAAGCCCGAAACTCCTTGTCTGAGTTTTGAATCCTAGGTATATCTGTGTCAGAGCATATTCAACCTGCTCGTATCTAGACAAGGATGTATTTCATGGAAAATACAAAAAAATACTACATTACCAAAATACTAGGAAGTTATTATATACTAATCCTCAAATTCTATCTTAGTGTAATGTTCCCTAATTAGAGTTTATCTAAGTCTAGTTTCCAAGGTTTGTACTAAAATTTATCTAATACCAACTGTAATCCCCCGACCCTAGAATCCGGAAGCCGGTGCATTATTTTAATACATTTCCATGATTATGAGGAATAAAGTACCAAATTAATGATCATTTTAGTAGTCTTGGAAAAAGATACATACAAAAGTTCAACATTTCCACTTCAAAAGATAAAAAGACTAAATTATTCCATTAGTAGCATCCAAGATTTCTAAATTATGCTTGAAATTCACTCATAACTAACTTCTTTATATCATATGAAAATGAAACATTAGAAATGGGTGAGATCAAATGCTAAGTAAAAGTAAGAAATATAGTGGAAGATAACATAAACATTAGGCATGGTGAATAATTGAAAATATATGCCTTTACAAATAATTAAATTAACACTTTAGGGTATGAATATGAGATGATTAAATAATTCCCTAATAGAACATTGTCGTGGGTATTATGCTAGTCGAATAAAAATATGAAATATTAATATCTAATCTCATAATGATGGAATGCCTAATGTTGGACATCATAACCACGTAGTCAAGGCCTCGTGCCAAGACTACAAATAGGATTTTGTCAAGGCCTTGAGCCAAGACACTAGTCTGTCTCTAAAGACATGTTGATACATTGAGGAGCTATACTAGGCTCCACACATCACTTAATAATTCAAATTCATTCCTCATTTGAAAAGGATGAAACATAATCTGAACATTCGAAAAAAAATTAGCACACAAAATGTCAATATTTTAATAATAAACCATGAATGGCATAAAAATACCACATCCACAGTTAGAAATAACTCATTCAATAAAATATTAAATATTGTATTATAATAGAACAAACTTAATAGATAATAATGTAGGATATTGACATAGATGAAAATAATCATCAAAACTATTTAAGATGAATATCCCCCTTTTTCTTGAAAACATTTAATAGTCTCGGTATTTATCAAGAATCCATTTAAAATATATTTTTGAATCAAAGTGTCCCATACTAATTTGACTCATTTAAAAAGAATTGTAATTTTAAAACATTAATTTCCAAATAAAAAAAATCCTTAAAAACATTTTTAAAACATGGTGATTAATGAGAATTATTTAGAATAACAAATCAATGAAACATTTAAAATGAAATTTTAGTTAGAGTTCCATTCCAAAAGAGACACTTGAATACAAATAATTGAGGTAATAAAAACAATATAAGATCATGAGAATAAAATTAATCATGATATAATATGTCATAGTACATTATATACACCATATAAAAGTGAATCGGCGTATAACAACAAAGAAGTCACAATGGAATGTAAATTGAGATGAAATCTATTATAAAGATTATGTCCTTTGGTTGATGATAAATCAACGCCATAATTATGTGTGAAAAATATAAATACACTCAATATGATTTTAAAGTAATTTTAAATAAATTATAGGATATTTTCACATTTTTTTGTAAAAACAACACCAATGAATTGGATGTCTAACTAAATAAATCGAGATTGAGTTAAAATTGCTCTTATCAAGATCATATCGAGGACATGAGAATTTATCAATGGAGTGATTATGTGTATCAAAATTATATCCCCAGAAGGAGGGATAGTAATTAATACATAAATAATAAATACTCATTCCCCACATAATAATAGAGTTAAATAATCAATGAAGTATGTGTAAAGATGGTTGAGTGGAAATTGAAATATGAAATTCCCTTACCGATTTGGTAACTTATGAAACATGAACCCCATGAAAGAAGTATCATAAAACTAAGATGTAAATACCCATAAATTAAATTATATTAAAAAAAATAATACAATCATGGGAATTATATACTCCACAAAAAAGGAAATAGTGGCAAATATATCAAGAATCCCACAAGAATAAAAGTGAGATGAAAAACACTTACTCCATTGTAATCAATCGAGTCGTATGAAAAAAAGTTAATAACCACTAAATGAATCATAAAATACCATGAATATAAAGAGAATAAGGATAATATATATCAAATGGTAGTACAAAATACACCAATGGAAATAAATAAGTTGTGAATAATGGAAATCTAACAGAATTAAAAGTACGATTAGAAGCAACTTACCTCAAGTTCAACATGTCTTGTATGTTCCTTGTTCTTCCTGAATAATAAAATTAAGTTAATTAATACTTTATTAAGAACATTTTTAATTTTTATCATTCATTTTATATCAATTATTACATTTCTATAGCAATTATTTAATTATCTGAGTTCATATTTGATATTTTATCGATGTTCAGAACTTGAGTCAAAAATAAACTTATTATAATTATAATTTTTCCATATGCTCAAAAGTCCATTATCTCCAGAATGATATAAATGATTTATTTATCATATATATATATATATATATTATCTAGTATATATATGTATTTATAACATTACATTACATTTGAAAATATGAAATGAAATTCACCGTTTATGGAGACAGTAAGCCATACATACGTATGAACACTACATTCATTTCGATTTTGTATTTTAATTGAATGAATACATAATTATACATAAGTATATTATAATTCCAGTGTAATATCATATATAATTTCATTTACCCCATACATAATGCATCCCACATAACGCATTAATGATTCATATCACTTTGAGGTTTCGGTTGTCCACACTTCCTCAAATGAAATTATCTTTTTTTACCCATAATGGAAACTATAAAAAAATGATATTAATGGAAAATGCAAGAGCATAAAGAAAAAATAAAATTAATATATATCATATATAAATATAGTCCCATCACAATGGACACCAGGAGAGGCGGTAGGATATATTTGAACAATCATCGTTTCGTGAGGCGTTAGTTTTCCATCAACAGAAACAATATGTTCTCTACCCATTAAGTGGAGGTGTGTGTAAGTGTAGTTATAATCCTTCTCTTTAAAAATTCCTAGTATATTGAGGACAATGGTTTTTTTATTAAATTTAGTAATAAAAATAGTTTAGGGGGTTGGATAAGTAAAATAAAACAAAATAAAACAAAATAATTTAAGAGAAATTGTTACCTTTAATTTGTGTAACTTCCTTTGGTTTGGAAAAAAGGACTTCATGAAGTGACTTCGGCCTAAGGTAAGGCTTTCAGGTGTAATATATGGATATTTAGAGATTATTTGGGTAGGTTTTGGTTGAGCTAAGGGGCTTTAGAGGTGTGTGGAATAGGTTAGAAGTGGTGTCCTTTTATAAGGGGGTGGATGGGCTCTTTAGGAATGTGTGAAAATATTATTTAACTATATAGTGATATTCTGTTTTTAAAGGTCCAAAACTAATTAAATTCAAAGATCAGAAGACTAATGGTCGAAATAAAAATATCCATTAAGAATTGGACATTCTTTGGATATTTTTTTAATATTAATAATCTTATTTATATAAATCAATTTTTAATGTGGTAAATATTAAATCATTATTGTGTCATAAATAATTTAAATTATTAGTTGTCTAAAAATTATAAAACAAATTACCATAATGTTGAAAATATTTTCATATTTCCAAGGAGAATTTATTGTCAAAATATGACTTATATAACCCCATGTAAAAATTGATATACTAAAAGATAATTGTTAATGACTTTTTTGTCTTTACATTAAGTTAATTAAAATAAAGTGCCATTATCACACATAAGTTTCTCTATGGGGTCCTAAAATAAACCCAACGATGCACATGGTCGACAATGACTCATCCAATAATGTTAGGTGAAGTGTAAAGGTAATTTTATATTATTATAATATTCTTTTTTACTTTCAATTACCCTATTTACATTTAACCGCATTAAATAAAAGTCAAAATTTACTATTCACAGAAAATTATTTTCATCTTATTGAATCACATTTTACATACAAATATCAACCATGTATTTCGGATTTTTGAAATTCAATTCAAAGAAACGGTAAAATTTCATTTAAATGAAAAAGTCAGTTTTTTAACTACTACTAAGTGGTTTTTACTATTCATCAAAAATTGATGTTTTTCAAACAAATACCAAAAATTCAGCCTAAACTACATTTGATATTCTGAATTGAAAATTGATATCTATTTTACCAAATTAAAAACATATATGTTGAATTAATTAATTTAAAATTAATTCTCATTGTCATAACAAATAACTTGTTTTTAAGAAACAATAACTATCTAAATATTTAAACTTGTTTATGAATATTTTTAAAGTGAAAAACATTTCAATGACCATAATTGGATTAAATTGTAAAAGTATAATCTAATTATACATAAAAAACATTCAAATATATATTTGAACTCTATAAATTATTTTGAATAAAAAAGTTGCGTTCAATTCAAAATTTAGTATTTTTCACTATTCACCCAAATATGAAAGTTATCTAAAATACACAAAAAAATTATCAAAACTATATTTTTGTGTCCCTAATATAAATAAAAAATTTATTTTGTAAAATAAAATATATAAAAGTGTCAACTATTGGATTTAAAAAGGGTTCTCCATGAAAAGGCGGTAAACTTTCATTTTTGATAAGTACTTACTTTATCTGAAAAAAATGAATTTGTTCTTATATTATTTCTATGAAACGCATAATATGGAATATATAAAATTCCAAACTTAGTTAATACTATTCATAACATCTTTTGAACGATTAGTTTGGTAAGTCGTGGTGCGCTCGAACTCGGTGTTGCGTGTAGCACAAGCTATTGATGAAAATAACATACTATGAAATATTGGGTTGTTACATTTTATATTTATAGTGTAATATCATAAATAAATCCCTTTTATTACCTACCCTTATTCAATGAAGTGAACCCATTATCCAAATAACAGCATTTAACCATCTATATAAATAATGAGTTTTTTTAATTATCAACTACAAGATGATCATAATAATATTATTATAATAAAATAAAATCATAATATGTATATTATAACATATTTTATGATATAGAACAAAAATATAGATAAAATATTAAATAAAATGAAACTATATCACGAGAGTCCGAAATACATGCAAGTTAAATTAACCATTTTACATTATAATTATAATCAATCGAATCATCCTAATAATATAATGAAAAATGATATATTGGTAAATATATATATATATATATATATATATTTGATTTTATCTGTACCAAATCATTCCACTTCTTGAATTTTATTCCCATTTAACATGAACATCTACAATTATATTGAAGTGAAATGGCCATAAATCCTTGAAACACAATCTTCTAGAATGAATAAATTGTTCTTTACAACTCATTTATATTTATATAAATAAACATACTAATTTACTAAAAAAAGTAAAATATAAATTATTATTAAATATGTAAATAATCAATATAATTTTACTAAAAAGGTAATTAGTAGAAAAAAAGAAGTTTCAGACCTATGGTCTGGGACACGTCTATCTCTTTCTCTTATTTTCCATAAAAGAGACTTCCTTTTTATGTGTTTGGTGTGTAATTCATAATAATGAAATATTGGTTTACAATTCCCTATTACTATACTATATATATTAAAATTATAATTGACCCCATTATCTTTCATTATAAAATTTTAAACATCTTTATTTAGTATCATTATGATGGAGAAATTTATAAAGGGACTTCATATCATTTTTGTTTCATTGATTAATGTTTTGATGTTATGAATTTATATTTTTTTCTATGGTTAATATATATTTTTCCATCATCAATTAATATAACTAAATAATTATTAGCATTATATTTAATTTTTTGTTGATTTTCATTTATTCATGGGGTGTTTAATATGACTTGTAAGAATGTGGTATGTGAATTTTTAACTCAGATTGCTTTTATTATGTCCGACTTCTACATTATTGATTATGTCATACTATGATTATGTGTGAAATGACTTTTTATTATATTTTATTTCCACATGTTTTTTTTATTATCTCAGATACACATAACCATGTAATTTGATTAACTCACACTTCAAAGATATTATATATATAAAGGACTCATTAACAAAAATAGTTTTAAATAATTTATATATTTAAATTATAGATATTTTTCTTTCATGTACATGTTATTATAATTATATTTATGTCTTTATTTATATAAATTATTTTTAAACATGAATTCAAAATATCTCTCTAATTTATTGAAAAATTAATCCCTTTAAGGTTTTATTAAAGTTATTTGTTATCCTAATATCGATTATATAGTTTCAACATCTACATATTCAATTATGTGATGATATAATTTTGTGTGAAATTAATTATCAATATATTATGTTGTATTCATAGTTTTTTATTTTATATAATATAGGGACACATAATTCATTTATTTGACTAATGATCTGTTCAATGATATGATATTTATGAGGTACAATTATTTTAAAAAACATCATATAATTTTTTTAATAAAATTAAAAAAGGATTATATATATATATATGGAATGATTAGAAATTCCCATTATAATTTCCATGTAATAATTTTAAGAATAATTTAAATTTTTATATGGTTACTCTCAATGAAATACTTTTCCTTTATATGTGATTTTTTTTTCTAGACAACTGATTTATGAATGAATGTTTTTTCATCAGAGAGTGTTTTTATGATGCAGGCACTCATGATTTGTGTTACAGTCATTAATAATTTTCTATGATGATAGGAGGTTATGTTTTTAACCAATAAATTTTGATTTGGGATACACAAAGAATGACTAGATATGTTATTAAGCATTGATAGGTGGGTCCGTGACAAACAACAGATTGGTGATTACGTTATAGCCTCCAAAGTATTGGTTACTCTTGAGTAGGGGGATAACCATATTGGTTACTCCAATTTTAAGAGTTATATGTAAAATGATTTCCAATGTTACATAAAAATATTATATTTTATTACTAATTATATTTCAAGAAATATATATATTTTCAAAATGTATATAATTGAATTTTTTGAAAAGATTAATCTTTTTAATGGGTGAAAAATATATTTTAAAAAAAATTATGGATTTACACTAGACTAACATTTTGAAATATTTTTCTCAATTATTTAGATTTTATGCTCATAATAAATTTAAAACATTTCTCATAGAATTTGAGGGAATATGGAAAAGATAAGATCAAGGGTAAAATTGTAATGATTATTCATGATGTAAAAACATGATTAATTTTAATGTCTTTTGTATTATAATAATGTATACTGTGTATATTTTTCCAATGCTAATTTTTGGGTTTACCATGTATGATTACTTCCTAATTCACAAAATCTATAATCCTAAATGATCATTGAAATTGTAAAAATTTCAATTCTAATGTAAAATCACTCAAAAATGAAATTTTCAAGGCTGGTTTATTACAACATGAGACAAGATATTATAACATTGGTAAAATATATTGAATTATTGAATAGACAAAATAAAAAAATCAATAATATACAATTCTCATTTTCATGGATATAATAGTGGAATGTGTTTTTGCATAAAATTGTCATTGTAATCATGGGTGACTCCAATTACCATCATATTATAGAAACTCCATTAGTGATCTGAGTTCACTCCCATTTTAATTACTTCATATCAAATGGGATATAAATATTTATCGAATTAATTTTAGGGAGATATAGGTCAAATTAACCACAAAATAATAATCATACATATGTGTTCCATAAGATCAAAATTTAGTCATCACACCACAACCCATGAAATAAAATATGTTTCATTGACATTTCATCGTTCTTTAACATGTAAAAAAGTGATAGATTTCATTAAAACATCATCATTTCATCATATCATAACCCACATAAAGAATGTTGGTCTCATAAGAATTTTATCAGGATGCAAACCACAGATAAAAATTGAGTTTCATAAACATCTTTTCATTATATATAATTTATATGAAGAAGAAATGGTACACTAGGTTCATATCCCCAAAAATTAATAAGTTATAATAAATGATGTACTCCTATATGTAGAATTTTCACTAATAGACACTTTGACCAATTATTAAGGAAAATTGATTTTATTTGAATATCATTTTATAAAAATAAAAAATTCAAAAAATATTTTTGAAATCCTTTTCCATTAAAATAATCATGAAAACATATAAATTAATATATATAAACTATTTAAAATTTTAATAAAGTTAATGTATTGTGCACATTGAAAATAATTTTTATTGTTTTAAAAAAAATTAAAATGATTTTCAATGAAAATATCCTTGTAATCGTAAAAATAATAATTTTAAATCATTTAAAACATTATTAAGAAATGTTTCCGTCATCATAGATATGAAATTTTTAAAAATAGAAATATTTTAAATATTGTTCTCTGGCAAAATAATTTTTTAATTTTTAATTTTAATTTTTGAAAACATTGAATGGTCATTATGGTGGAAAATATTATTCACACCATACGAGTTAAAACAAGGATTCCATTAACAATTTTGTTAACGGAAAAATACTAATTGATGGGATTACAACATGGATATTCCATTAATTTTTAGTAAATAAAATAAATAATGTATATAAATTTATTATATAAATAATATGAAAAATTAAAAAAAAATATAAATCATTTTTAGAAAACATTGTTTTGAATAAAATATCATTTTTAAGGGTTGAGGGAAATAATATAGATTTTTCTTAAAATTTTTTTTTGCAAAATTTAGTACATAAAAAGTGGAAATTTAATGTGAAGCAAATATTCTAAAATATTACCAAAGTATAAAATATTTCCTGAGTTTCATGAGAAATGGATCGTAAAACTACATTATCAAAAATATAATATTTAATGATCACGAAAATGATGAAATTGAAACAAATAAATTGTTATTGCATTGGTAACTATGAATTTTATTCCCCAATATACAATAATAATAAGTGAAACAAATTATATAATGAAATAATAAAATTCATGATATTAGATGAAAAAGGTTAGTATATAAACCGTACAAAGTAAATCAGTGGTAAATTTTCATATGTCTCTGTGTAATAAATGAGTGACCTGAAATCCCTTACCACTTCACCATATTTCTAATCACTCAACGAAATATAAAATCAGATCAAATAAAACACTAAATATCAATAAATGGAGGATATTCAAGCTATAAAATATCAATGGGTATTAAATACACAACAAAAAAATCAATGGGTGGTGAATAAAAATAGGACTATGTGAAATAAAAGGGAGAATAAAAATCCTTTACCAAATATCTCAAAATCCTTTATTCATAATAGAATATTATATATAAAAAATATATGATTATTATAAAAATATTGTTGATAAATATAAATATATATATATTATATAATATATTATTTAATTTGGAGAATTAATTATCCATTAATTACAAAATACCTGTTAAAATTATCTTCTTGTTAATAACAACATTAATTTTTGTAAATGCTAGGGTTATTAATTTTGGTCCTATTATATTTATCATGGATACATAATATCCCTAAAAATTAATGACAAATATTATTTTTATACATGATTTATATATTTAATATCAATCATGAATGATTAGATTGAGATGATATGTATGTTAGGATTATGGAGAAGGTGGGACATACATATATATTAGTTAGATTTCCATTTATCAATTGAAATTGCTGAAAGGAGATAAATACAATTTTTAGTAAATATTCTGATAATTATATTACTAACACCATATAATTAAATATGTATTAGAATATATATCATCTATGTGTCTTTTTTATAGAAAGGAAGAGTCACAATTATTCATAATGGCTATAGTCCACATATACATGAAAAATGATATCATAATTCAACATATAAAAGGGAAAGGCATGTAATTATATACTATATATTATGAATTATAAATGAGTCATTAAAATAATTCATATTACATATATATCAAATTTATTCATTAAATTGTTCATTATTAAGTTACATAATTAAAAGAATTATTGAAAAAAAATCACATCACATGGCAAGGAGATAGTCTTCCAATCCCGCATATGATTATTTAATAACTCATTTGATGGAAGTGGATAATTTCTTTGTTCATTACCTTAAAATGAAAAAATATATTTATATTAAAGATAATTGTGTGACTATATCAGAATGTTTTAATAATCATTTAATAATTTTTATGAATAAATATTATAAAAATGCACATTGATGATTGATATATCTTATTCATGCATCATCCTTATGTTTTCATCAAAACCATTATTCAGAATCATGTCTTCCCAAATTTTGTATTATAGGATGAATGAAGTTATTTTTGGAAAATATTTGGCCATGTGTTTGTCAAACAAAAAGGGTTTTATGGTTTTTAGAATAGTGGAGAGTGGGTGACAATTCATAAGTGATGTGAGTGACACTATAGTAATTTTCTAAATAAAATGGTGTACCCATGTTTTTAAAGGAAATGATGTTCTAAAATGATGTATTATAAATAATAAGACATTATATGGTTTAAATATATCTAGATAAAAATTATATAGATATTTTTTTGTTAATTTAGTCCTTATCATTATAGTTAATAGCAGGTAAACCCAATATTAACATAACCAAAACAAATATTTTTATGTTTATAATTGTTTTTTGGAAAAAAATTATTTTTATGTTCTTAAAAAATATAAACTACCCATAATCCAAAAATGGAATCCATTTTCTATATGATATTCAAACAAGTCGAAAAGAGAATTAAAAATTAGTCGCATTTAATTGATGAGAAAGAATGTTTTTCTAACATAAAATGTACAAAATTTTAAATTTTTTTAATATAATAAAACAATATGAAAAGAATTCTAAATCTATAATTTGGAAATATATATATATGTGTGTGTGTGTACTAATATTTATTAAATAAAAAATAGATTTTAAATTTTACTTGATAAATAATTTAAATGAAAAGGTTGTTTTCAATTAAAATTTAATATTTTTAACTTATTATAAAAAAATGTCATATTTTAAATAAAAATCTCAAAACTACAGCCTCAGATAATTTTGACCTGATGATTTCAATAATGAATATTATTTTTTTAAAAAAAAAATTTCTTAAAGTTTAAATATGTACATTTAAAATAACTATGTAATATAGTAACACATAATTATTTTTTGTAAAAAAAATTAAACATTAATTTGGATTTATTTATATCTATTATATAGAAAGCACATAACATGAATGTGAACAGAATTATTGAATATATATTTTATACATGTCATATAATTAATTAAAAATATGGTTTTCTAAATTTATTCATGTAAAACATGGTATATTAAATAAAACTTTTATTTATTTATTTATTATATTTTTATTTAATTTTTTTTATATTTAATTAATTTTCCAATAATAATTCATTTTATATTCATTTAAAAAATATTTATTTTGATAATATATATAATTTCTTTCATACCAACCATTATATTATTTAGGTGATATAGTGTCACGACCCGTCCTCAGGGCCCGTGTCTTGACAACCCCATGCCCGCCTTCTATTGGCCAGGGGCTGACGACTAGCACCAAAGGTGTAAATCCTGATAAAAATCGAAAACAATGCCTCTATAAAAGTAACAAACACAACAGAGTATGCAACAGAAGTATGCACTAAGTAATAATGAATACAAAAGTATGTTCTAAAAGGAAAGGGTCCAGAAATACAATCCCAACAGTATGTACATTACAACTGAAAAGCTAGTACAATTGTAGTAACGTAAAATTTCCACTACTTAGTCGTCCTACGGGAATCCCTCATGGAGGATGGGTACAAATAGACACCTCAGCACCTCGGGTCCTTCGGTCTGCTCCATGTACGTCTCACCAAGTTGTCCACCTCTGGGTACTGCCCAGCTCTACAAGTCACTACCTCGATCAGTGATGTCTGTCGTCTGCATCCAACACAACATAGTGCGGGCATAGCCCGTGCATGGGTGAGTATAACAATACTCAGTAGGGACCCTGATACCCTTGAAGGTCTCCTAGAATCCATAAAGGATAAACCAAAAAAGAAAAATACAATCACGAAATATCAACCAACCCTATATAGGGATACACCCACACATATACCTATGTTATCAATCTCAGTTCGGCTCCAACTCTCGAGCCAAAGCACAACCCAGTACACATAGGAAGAAAAGCCAATAACATTGATGATAATGATTGAAAGTCAAGACTCAGCTCACATAGGTATACACAACTTAAAGTGGGTAAGATATGATTAGTTGTAGCCACTAAATCATGCATCTTTCACCGTCAAACGGAAAATACCCGCTGTAACCCAAAACAGAAGTAAATAATTGTTGTCGAACCAATAGAGTATTCAGTCTAGTCTTGTTGATTTCAATACCATGGTGGATTCAATCCAGTCTCGTCAATACAAACCCAACATGATAGATGGCATGTCAATGGGATGCCCAGTCTATGAGTTATTGGCTTTTCCATCCCCGGGGCCCGGTTGGAAATATGCTCGTTCCAAACCCAGCCATTTTCCAATGTTTTTCAAAACTCACTTAGAGTATCGCAAAATGACGGTCTCATCGCAAGGGTCCCAGTGTCGTAGACAACGTGTGATCGGACGTACGGTCAAGAAAATATTCATATTTAAGTGAAACAGGCCCACCCCGTTAAGCCCGGTGGGCCGACGAGTCGGCCCAACCCAGTTTGGCGGGTCCGACACGGCTCACTAGGTCGGCCTAGCCCGCTGGAGCGAGGGCCAGCCCGGCAGAGCGTGGGCTAGCATGGCTGGGCGCGGCCCGTCCTGTGGCTGGCGGGGCCCGGCTCGCAACTGGTGCATCCGGCTCGCAGCCGGCGTGGCCCATATCGCGGCGGGTCATGGCTCGACTAGCCGGCCGAGCTGATCGGGGGGGGGGGGGGTGTTGTCATCTAAAATTGTTGAAACACCCCTCCTGCTCGTCCAGAAAAATCAAACCAGATTTTATGGCACGATCGGCCCCCTGGGGTGGGCCGTTGTCCTCCGCACACTGTACCGCGGCCCTCAACCCGGCTAGCAGGCGGCCGGACAGTTTGCTGCTGAAGCGGCCCGCAGAGTGGAGGCCCCGATCCTCCGCAGCACGGTGCCCCATTTTGGGCTTTAGTCTTCTTGTCTGGCTAGCTATGGTTGGCCGAATATTCTATGGTTGAGCGGCCTAGGGAATGTGGACCGTAGTTCTTCCGCATTGTGGCCATCACATGGTCGTAGATTCCTCCGGTTGCCATCGCCACCGAATTCCGAAACCCAAAATAGTCAAGAACCATCGGAGGGTCGTCGGGCCGTGTTTTTTCGGCATGTGCCCTCCGCGTTAGGCGATAACATAATGTGGAAGACAATCCATTGTTTTCAATGAAGAAAAAAATACAATTTAATCACATAAAATAATACAAACCCGCTACCTCGTAATTGAGATTCGTTCGTTAACGAGCCATGGAAGACAAGAATCATCGTATTCGTGCGTCGTGGAAGATGGCATCGCAACGAATGGTGCCATCCTATCAACTTTGGAACTCGTGGTCGTAGATGGAATTCCTCGTGAGTTGTGTCTTATACCTTGACATGGAGGAATAAGAAAGGATGAAGGCATTCCTCGCAATCTTGTTCCAGTTGAAAAGACAAGTGGAGAGAAATTGATGCTCGTTCTTTGTGTTGTGGAGCATTCTCCTCAGAGAAGAACACTTCCTTCTAATTCTCCATAGGTTTTCCCCACCGATATATTTTCCAAGAAAATATTATAATAAGGATTCCTGATTTTAAATTAATTTCCATGAAATTCAAATTGATTCAAAAGAGGTGCTAATTATTTAATATAGATATTAATTAGATAGGTTTTAACATTCAATGGGTGGGAGGTGGAGAGCCTCTACCATAATAAATGAGAGGTGTTGTCAAAATAAATGAATGGGGAGTTAATGGGGTGTTTAAAAGAAGTTGAAGGGTTAGGGGCTTGTGTGGACCCTCCCACTCATTATCCTCTCATGGGAGGTAATGTGGGTGTGGGCCCCCACCTCTAACATTCCCTTGTAGGAAATAACCACAACTTATAAATAAAATTGTGTACAACAATTTTATTTAATTTATTATAAATCCCCAAAATAAACATCCATCCTGCTTAAAACAAAACTATGGTAAATGACCCCTTAAGAGAATACTGGCGCTGCGAGTTCATTGGTGCTCTCAGATTTCAATTCTTAGCACCTGTTCAAATGAAAAAAAACCCTCATGTACGTTTACTGAATGTACCCAAAAAAACATTAGAAATTGATTTGGGTCACACAGGGCCTCGCAATCAGGGTCCGTCAGAAACTGTAGACTCATAATATTCCAAATAATTTAAAAAAAATTTCCTTAAAATTTTTGTGTCTTTACATTACCCCCACCTCAGGGCTTTACGTCCCCGTTAAGCTACAATACCCACTAAGGAAACAAATGGGGGTATTGAGTACGCATTTGAGCCTCCTGCTCCCATGTTCTCTCCTAGAGGTTCCCAGGCAGCCAACCAACGCGCACCAGAGGAATTGACTGTCCCCATATGACCTGATCTTATCAATCCTCGATCTCCACCAGAACCTCAATGAATATCACCCCATCATCGATGTATATCTCCCTGTGATCAATGATGTGGGGCGGGTCGTTCATGTATCTCTTAAACTGAGATACATTGAAGACTTCATGCACCCAGTGCAGCTAAGGTGGAAGGGTCAGGTGGTAAGCCACCTCAGCTACTCTGCAGATTACCTGGAACGACCCGATAAAGTGTGGGGATAACTTGCCACCTCGGCCAAATCTCTGTAGACCCCGTCGAGGTAAGACCCATAAGAAGACGTGGTCGCCATCCTCAAGATCCAGTGGTCTTTTTCTCCTATTGTCATAGGACTTATGTCTACTCTATGCAGTCCTCATCTGCTCTTGGATGATCTTCACATTCTTTTTCATAGCCTGAACCATCTCTGGTCCTACAATTGCTGACTCCCTTGGGTCAGTCCAGCACAGAGGTGATCAGCAAGTTCGGTCGTATAGTGCCTCATATGGTGCCATCCCGATGGTAGAGTGGTATTTGTTGTTGTACGAAAACAACACCAAGGGTATGTGATCCTCTCAGCTATGAACAAAGTCAAGGACAAATGCACGGAGCATGTCTTCGAGAGTCTGAATGGTACTCTCAGTCTGACCGTCCGTTTGAGGATGGAATGCGGTTCTCAAGGGAATTTGTGCACCAAAAGACTACTCTAACCTCTTCCATATCTGGGAAGTGAAATGAGAATCTGAATCTGATACGATATTCGATGTCACACCATGAAGTCGTACGATCTACTGAATTTAGAAGCATCCCAAGCTATGAACTGAGCTCTGCTCTCTGATCGGTAAGAAGTGGGCTGACATGGTGAGCCGATCTATGATCACCCAAATAGAGTTGTGAATTATGGATGTACATAGAAGTCCAATCCTGAAATCCATGGATATCCCGTCCCACATCCACTCCAGAACCTCTATGGTTTGTACCAAGTCTGCTGGTACCTGGTGCTCTGCCTTCACTTGCGGACACGTGATGCATTAGGAAACGAACTCTACTACTGCCTTCTTCATACCCGACCACCAGTGATGTCGTCTAAGATCCTGATACGTCTTCACCACTCCAGGATGTACTGCTAGAGGGGAAGATTGAAATACCCTCAACACTTCCTCCTATAGTGCAACTGATACCATGGTACGTCCCCTAAAGAGGATGACGTGCTCCTCTCCATCAGAAAATCCATTAGGCTCATACCCTATGGATATCTGATCACGTCACGTCTCACATTCAACATACCCACGTCGTGCCTCTCTAACTCGCTGATGAAGTGGAGGAGTGACTGCGAGAGACAGAAGAAAGGATGGTCCATCTATATCCACAAAGGATATATGTAACATAGCTAGCTGCTCTATTGCCTCTCCAAGCAGCTGAATTCCCGATCTCATGGTGAGAGCATCTACTACAACATTCCCCTTACCAGAAGTATAGACTATCTAAGATTCATCTTCATGGAGGAACTCCAGCCATCTCCACTATCTCAGGTTCAGGTCCTACTACGAGAAGATGTACCTGAGACTCTGGTGGTCAGAGTAGACTGTAAAGCGCTCGCCCATTAGATATTTCCACCACATCTTCAAGGCGAAGACCACTACTGCTAATTCCAAGTCTTGGGTAGTGTAGTTTTGCTCATGCTGCCTCAACTGCCATGAACCGCATGCGATCAACGCTATCTCCTACATCAGGACTGACCTGAGTCTAGTCCCTGATGTGTCGCAGTAAACTATGTACTCTACGACCTACTCTGGTAGCCTCAAGATCGACTCACTGGTCAACCTCTGCCCTATCTCCTAAAATGTCTACTAGAATATATCTGACCACATGGAGGGTTTCCCTTTCTTCGTCAATGCTGAAAGCGGTGATGCAAATCTGGAAAAGTCTGGCACAAATCTCCGACAGTATCCAGCCATACCTAGGAAACTAAGCACCTCTGTCACACTCCTAGGTGGCTCCCAAGCATGCACTGCCTCAATCATTGCTGGATCCACTACTACCCCAGCCTCTGAGATTAAGTGTCCCAAAAAGTGAACCTGTCGATTCTTAAACTAGCAAATTGAGTGATGACTATAAATCTAGTGCTCTCGAAGTGTGTCCAATACTACCTGCAAATGGTAGGCATGCTCCTCCTCATTAGTCATGTAAAGTAGTGTGTCGTCCATGAAGTCTATGAAAAATAGATCAAGGTATGGCTGGAATATCCTATTCATGAGACTCATGAACACAACTGGAGATTTGGTTATGCCAAATGGAATATACAAGAACTTGTAGTGGCCATACCGACACCTGAAAGTCATCTTTTTCACATCCTCGTCTCCTACCCTGAGCTGGTGATAGCCTGACCTGATGTCTATCTATTAAAACCATCATTCTCCCTTGAGCTGATCAATGAGGTCATCAATCCTTGAGAGTGGGTACTTGTTCCTCACAGTTACCTAATTTAGGGGATATTAGTCAACACATAGTCGCAAGCTCCCATCCGCCTTTTTGGAGAACATAATCGTAGAATCCCAGGGTGAAACGCTGGGTCAGACAAATACCTTCCCCTGCAAGTCCTCCAGCTGTACCCGTAGCTCATGAATCTCAGTGAGAGACATCCAATATTCTGGAGTATATATGGGTGTTTTCCTAGGGTACATGTCTATGTAGAAGTCTACCTCTCTGCGAGGAGGTAGTCCTGGAACATCGTCAGGAAAAACCACTTCATTCTGATCCAACACAACAGGAAAACTAGGACTTCACACATGAACTGCTCCAAGGATGATACTAGCCAACTAATGTGTGATCAGATTCCCCCTTATTTGCATAAGTCCATCATGCGCTGCTAGGCTCCCTTCTCGCTGGTGAAGGTGAACCTGGTCTCATCTGTGTGAACACACCACACATTGCACCTAACAATGTCAATCTACGAATGGATTGTAGATAACCAGTCTATACCCAAGATGACTTCATAAGGACTTGACGCTGCTAAAATAAGATCCATTCCGATGCTCTGGCCTCCTAGAGTATGCTCACACTACCGGCACTAATGTGTAATCATCGAGTATGCTCCCGTAAGAGTCTCTAGTCGTAAGGATTGAGCCAACAGCTCTGCTGGAATTTCCGAGCTCCGAAAAAGGGAAGTGGCAATAAAATAATGACTCCCACCTGTGTCTATAAGTACTACAGCAAGGGTGGAGTAAACATAAATAGTACCTCAAATCATTTCAGGTGTGTCGTGGTCGTAGGCCTTGACTTCCTGGAGCTGAGCCCGCCTCTATCTGTCGGTTCCTATGGTCGGGGTGGACCTCCTAGTGGTGGTGGTGGTGGTAGAGCCTAGAAACTTTTTCCACCACCCGCTGCCCGGCCAGCTCCTCTACAACGTCCGCCTGCTCTCGGCGGACCACCACGGTCAATCCACTGCCTCTTCCTCGGAGGTCCCTCTACTGTCTGCTGCTTATCTGCATAGTGTGTTGGGTAGTCTCAATCCATGTGATCATGCTCGTCGCATGCATAGCATTGCATGCTCCTCGTATGGTTGGCCTTGTTTCTTGTGCCCCACACAACCGAACCTATGTCCTGAGGTCTCCCACCTCACAGCCATGTCCGCATATACTTCTATGACATCTGTCTACTGCCGGCTGCAGAAGACTCTACTACGTGTTGCCCTGTGGTGGGTCTCGATGCAGATGTCTGCCCAGTGAGGAAACTCTCCACTAGAAGGGCTCTCTCCAGCACCCCCGCATGCGTCGGAATGCATAGAGGAATCGTCGAAACTCTGATCTGGTTCCTGAGTCCCTACTCGAAGTTCATGGCCCTGAAGAATGGGTCACATACCATATCCATGGAGAATCATGAGAGGTCGGTGAACCTCGCTGAGTACTGAGCTACTGTCATGCTGCCCTACTGTAGATGTAGTAACTCTTCAATCTGCACCGCACAAAGGGTGGCTAGAACAAACTCCAAGTGGAGGAGACTCTCAAAGTCCGTCTATAGAAAATATTCCACATCATGCACCTGGAGAATCAGGATCCACCATCTACCTGATGTCGCATGCAGAAGACTGGTGACAATGATCACCATAAGGTTGGATGGTGTCCCAACTAATCTGAAAACTCTGACGAGAGCCTCCAACCAATCCCCAGTTGCTTGTGCGTCCGTCTCTCCATAGAACCTGGGTGGTATCTGTCACTGTAACTCATACAACACACTCAGGCAGTGTTCACTCTCGGCTGCTAGGGCTGGTGGTATCAGTGGCCCAACGGGTAGTGGTACCGCTGGTGCCACCACTGTAATGGAGCTCTACACCGAGGCCTCGTCGCATGGTGGGCTACCATATTGTACGTAACTCAGAACCCTAACTGTCTCCCTTCGTGGGGACATCCTGAAAAGAAATAGGTGTGCCACAGTCAAACAGTATACCATGTGAGCTAACACAAAGTAACACATTGAAAACTTTTGAATCACACATGCAATCAGTATTTTTGTGCACTGAGTCGGAAATCAGAGGTCAGGGTCCTGGTGTATGGATACGTCGGTCGCCGCACCAGCACTGGACTCTTTGGACATAAAAAAACACTCAACACCCTTAACATTATTTCTTCAATGAAAATAATGATCAGAGTTCTGAGTTTTGTGGTAGAACTGACTCCTATGATACCAATTTTTCTTGACACGTCCTCAGGGCCCGTGCTGGGACTACCCCAAGCTTGCCTTCCATAGGCCAGGGGCTGGCTACTAGCACCAAAGGCATAAATCCTGATAAAAAGGGAAGGAATTAACTTTATAAAATTAAACAAACACAGTAGAGTACAAAATAGAAGTAAGCACTATGTAATACTGAATACAAAAGGATGTGCTGAAAGGAAAGGGGCCAGAAATACAAGCCTAACAGTAAGTACAATACAACTGAAAATCTAGTACAACTGGAGTAATGTGAAACATCAACTATTGAGTCTTCCTCCGAGAATCCCACCTGAAGGGTGGGTATAGATGGCCACATAATCACCTTGGGTCCATCCGTCTACTCCGGGTACGTCTCGCCAAGTGATCCACCTCTGGGTACCATCTATCTCTACAAATCACTACCTCAATCAGTGTTGTCTGTAGTCTGTATCCAATAGAACATAGTGCTGGAATTGCCCGAGCAGGGGTGAGTATAACAATACTCACTAGGGACCCAGAGACCCGTATAGGTCTCCCAGAATCCACGAAGAATCATCCAAAAAATGAAAAATACAATCATGAAGTGTCAACCAACCCTACATAGGTATATGCCCATACATATACCTAAGTTATCAATCTCAGTTCAGCTCCAACTCTCAAGAAAAATCACAACACAGTCCCCATAGGAAGAAAAGGCAATCACATCGATGATAATGATTGAAATTCAAGACTCTGATCACACAGTTATACACAACTTAATGAGAGAAACAGATGATTAGTTGTCTCCACTGAATCATACATGTTTCACCATCAAATTGAAAATACCCGAAGTAACCCAAAACAACAGTCTGTCGTTGCTGTTGAACCCATAGAGGATTCTGTCCGGTCATGTTACTGTCAATCCCATAGAGGATTTAGTATGGACTTGTTGTTGTCGAACCCTAAGAGGAATTAGTCCAGTCTAATAAAAGAAACCCAACGTGACAGACAACGTGTCAATCGGACACCTGATCTGATAGTTATTGGCTTTTTCATCCTAGGGGCCCAGTTGGATATACGCTCGTTCCAAACCCATCCATTTTCCAATGTTTTCCAAAACTCACATAGAGTATTGTAAAAGAATAATCTAATCGCAAGGGTCCCAGTGTCGCGGCCGATGTGTCGATGGGACGCACGGTAAATAAAATATTCGCATTTAAGCGAAACGGTCCTGGCCCATGAAGCCGGGTTGGCAGGCGGGTCGACCCGACCCGGTTTGGTGGGTCTGACCTGTTGGATCTGAATCTACGGATTACACACAAGAGGGGGGGTGAATTGTGTCTTTTCAAAATTATTACAATCTCTTCAATTTAGACAAATTCTGTCCACTATGCTTTTGCACGATTAAATATGCAGCGGAAAAAGTAAAAGCATGAACACACGGATGTATAGTGGTTCGGGGAACAGAAGGCCCCTAGTCCACTCCACCAACGCTCAAATCCACGAGATTGGCGATTTTCACTATCTGGTCCTCGTTTCCACAGACCTGTCCACAATTGAGTACAGGCAGTTGACACCTTTACAAGATTCAGGCAAACACAGCCTTCCTGGTTCAAACACGAACCCACACCGCTTAGAACGAGAAGCTGATCACTCAAAAGTAAAAAGGGTTTCGATAAAGAAAACACTTCTCCAGTTGTTCTTCACAATTGCAACAGAATGCAATTGACAGTAGATAGATCGTTGTCTTCAGAAAATAAAGATCTGTAATCAAAACAGTTCTGAGTCGATCCAGTTGCAATAGATATTACCAGAAACTTCACAACTTCAGCAGCAATAGATTCACAACAGATAGTCGATGTAGAACACGTGAATCTGCTATCATGATCTTCCTTCGGTAATAAAGGTTTTACACTTCTTCTCGATCACCAGAATAGAACGTCTTTACACAGTCTCTGTTTCTTGCTTGTTAAAAGATCAATCTATTTTTCACACACTTTTCTATGTATATATATATATCCGAAGTTTCCAAGATAGAACATATATATTCAAATCTGAGAAAATCTTCCGCATAAATAGATCCATGAAAATCTCCTTTAGATTCGCGATATTAAATGAATTAACAGAGCCGTTGTAACTCCCCTGAAGAATCAGCATAAAAAGCTCCGTTTAAATCAATCAGTAATCCGTTGAAAATCGTCTTTGATTCAGTCAAAGTCGTATTTAAAAATCATCTCGAAATCCGCCTAATAATCCGCTTGTTTAACCAATGCAAAAGGAAATATCGTCTGTCAAAAATATCCCGACGCCAAACGTAGGGTTCACAAACGTAAGGTTCACAAACGTAAGGTTCAGAACGTACATACTTTCTCTTCAGCATTCAAACGTAGGGTTGATCATCCATACTTTGTCTTGCTTAAACTCTTCAAAGAACGTACGGTTGATTATAAAAGTAAGATTGATGATCCATACTTTTGAGAAACAAACTCAACACTGAAAACTAACGTACGGTTTCTCTTCCATACTTGTCCAACAACGAAAACGTAAGGTTCCTTCCAAACGTAATGTTCTTCTTCCATACTTTTCAACAACGTAAGATTCATTAACCATACGTTTCAAAATAACATAAGGTTCCTTAACCATACGTTTCTTTTAACATAAAAAGTAAAATTTTCATCCATACGTTACGTTCATCAACGTAGGGTATGAACAGTGATTCCAGTACGCGCTAAAATTGATCTCGCGCTACAGTGATTCCAGAACGCGCTAAAATTGATCTTGCGCTACAGTGATTCCAGAACACGCTAAAATTGATCTCGGAATAAATGAAGTATGAAATCTCGTTGTATGAAATAAATAAATAAAATAAATTCCTGCAAAATACTCAACGAAATAATTAGTAAATAATTAAGGGTATTTGTGAGCATCAAAATCATCATAAAGAGACAGAGTATTATTTAAAATAATCTCCCCCTTTAAAAAACATTATTTTGAATTGTTTGAAAACAATACATTGCTCAACAATATCCCCCTTTTTGATGATCACAAAACCCATAAAATAATAGAACTAATTTAATTGCAATCTTTATTGAAAAATTAGTTTTATAAAATTTTAGAATTCTGAAAGGATTAAAACAATATTTAACTATAATAAAATTTCTCCCCCATAAAAATAAATTTTCATCTAAAAAAAATATAAAAGATAAATGTCTTCTCCCATATATCCAAATTTCTTCATAGGAAAAAAATGAATTTAAATGTTGTGTTTATCCAAATTCTCCCCCTTTTTGTGATATAAAAAAGAATGAAAAATTACGGATTTGAACACATTCTATATTGCACTGAAGTATAAGTAAATGCTATAATTAACTGTGTATGAATAAGTGAATTTGTTATACTGGCTAACTTAATCATAAATCAATAAACAACAAAACAAAAAAGAAGTAAGAAAAGAATTTTCATTCACAAGCTGTTATATATATAAACGATTGTGATATACAGAGGAATCAAGGTTCATGGATAAGACAGGGAAAAAGGTGTCTATCTCCTTTGAGTCGCGGTCTTGATCTCTGTAAACTGTTCTCTGAGCCTCTTCATCATCCCATCTCCTAACTTGATGATAAGATCTCTGTTCTCTTGAGTCATATGAATATCTTCAATCAAATTAACTCTGAAAAACTCATGCATTCTTTCTTCTTTTTCAACAAAAAGAGCCAGTTTCTCTGATAACTGATTCAAAAGAATCCTAATCAGTTGCTCTCCAGATGTCAACTGATCCACTAAAAATTTCTGATTATCTAGCAAAACTAACAAAGGGGCACTATTACACTGAAGATCGTGTAATCTGTCACTCATATTGCTCATTTCTCCAGTAATTGCTTGAAATCTTCGAATCAAATCAGGTGAAGAGCCTGATCCACTCACAGCATTGTTTGCAACAGACTCAAATTTATTCTCCATGTAAATCTTTATCTCAGACAAATCATCTTTCTTTACCATCTCTGATTTTAACTGATCAACAGCATGCAGCATATCAGTCTTAAACAAATTTACTTCCTGTCTTGAAACAGTAGATTCTTTCAGCTTCTGAAACTTCAACTGCTCTAAGTTCAGAGAATTTATGAGACTAACATTCTCAGATTCTAATTGAGAGATACGCTTGTACAACTCAACAACTTCTTCTTTTCTAAAATCAGGGGCACCCTGTGCTCTATTCTCATGTCCAGAAATAGGTTGATGAGGCAGGGCATGTGGTAAAGAATCTGCATCTGACTGTTCTTTGTCCTTGTCCTGACAAGGTTGATCCACTGAACTAGCTTTTGAAGCTTGAAACTCTTCCACTGAAAAATCTTCCTGAAGTACCTCTGTATTAGCTTCAGAAGTACGTTCATCACGAAGATTAGTCTCTATGACTTCTACTTAATGGTCAAGAACAATATTTTCATGTAAATCTTGAGGTCGTGCCACTTCTTCACCAGGCACTGCCTCCATAAGTTGTTCTTGTGGAATTACTTTTTCAACAGCCACAGCAGCAGATTGAGGTTCTTTTTGGATTTCCGGTTGAGCTACTGGTTCCTCTATCGGTGCAGTCTGCTCCACAACAGGTTCTCTCACAAATGAATAAGAAATTACCGGTTCAGAGGATTTCAAGGCAGGAGAGATAATTTCTTCATCAATTTACCACTTTCTTCTAGATTGAAGTCCTTCTTGACTTCTCTCTTCCTCAACTTCCTCCATCTCAAAGCGAATTCTCCTTGCCACTGTACTAACCCTTGATTCTGCTTGTCCCTCCTTGGACTTAGCTGGTTGAGCCTGAGCACTCTCCGAGTCTTCCTCAGCTCCAACAGGTAAGAGTTTTCCTTTAATTGTGCTCCAGAAGTATCCTACTTTCCTCAAAGTTCCAGCATTAAAAACATTACTGTGGTGACATTTCACCCCAGCATCTACCAATCTGATCATTCCTCTTTTAAACAAAAACAAATAAATGAACCTTCCATAAGGGAAAAAGGTCATTCTTTCTTCACTCTGACAGCAGTATCTCAGATATCTTATCATAAACCGAGGAAAATTAAACTTAATATCACACATCAGAAGATACATTATGTACAGAATCTCCAATATTCCGTAAATCGAAATGAAAAACTCCTTCATGAGGGCAGTTAAGAATTTGACTTATCTCTACAGATGATATGGAAAAGTCCTTATCCTCTATTTGATCCAATAAACTATCCTCCGTATCTCCAAGGCTAAACTGAACAGTTCTAAATAAATGTCTCATTTCTTCCTCATATAGAAACTCAGAGTTTTCACTATTAAAAGCTTTCTCAAGGCTTTGAAACGACAACGCTTGCTTCAACAGTAAATTAGTTTCAAACATCCATTCTAAATCTATGACGTTACCTTGCAGTATTTTCCGACCAACTACTTTAGTTTTCTTTGCAGCACTGCTCTCAGCTTCATCTGGACGCTTAGTCTTTTCCATTTCAACAACGATTTCTGAAGGTTCGTAAGTTTAGGGTTTGAAGATTCAGAAAAGGGTTTTGGAGTAGATGTCCGGTTTTAGGTTTTCGAAAGGGTTTCCGAAAAAGGTGAAACAGTTTAGAAGGTGTAACGGTTCTGACAGCCTTGATTCCCGTGTAATCACTAATCATTACTTTTATTTAAAACAAAATAAAATTACTTATAGCGGGAAACAAAAATTAAGCAGAATTCGAAAACAGAATAAGATTAAAAAAACAATTTAAAATTAAATAAACCTAACTCCACCTTAATAAATTCAAACCTTGCCGTGGGAAGTGGTTTAGTAAAAATATCTACTAATTGATTTTCTGTATTTACAAATTCTAAAAATATATCCTTTTTAAACACATGATCTCTTAAAAAGTGATGTCTTATATCAATGTGCTTAGTTCTAGAATTACTAATAGGCTTTTTTGAAATATTAATTGCACTAGTATTATCACATAAAATAGGTGTATTATTGAAATTTAATCCAAAGTCCATAAGAGTGTTTTTCATCCACAACACCTGTGCACAGAAACTACCTGCAGACACATATTCTGCCTCGGCTGTTGACAGGGCAACTGAGTGTTGTTTCTTACTAGACCATGATACTAAAGACTTTCCTAAAATGTGACATGTTCCTGAAGTACTCTTCCTATCTAGTCTACAGCTTCCAAAGTTAGCATCTGAATATGAAATTAAATTAAAATCAGAGGTTTTTGGATAAAGAAGAGATTGATAAATAGTACCTTTTAAATATCTAAAAATTCTTTTAACAGCATTTAAGTGGGATTCTTTGGGATTTGATTGAAATCGAGCACAAAGACAAACTGAATACATTATATCTGGTCTACTAGCAGTAAGATATAACAAACTAACAATCATACCTCTATATAACTTGTTGTCCACTGATTTTCCAGTTTCATCCAAATCAAGTTTTATATTAGTACACATAGGAGTTGTAAATGTCTTGCTATTTTCAAGTCCAAATTTCTTAAGTAAAACAGTAATGTATTTGCATTGATTCAAAACATTTCCAAAATCTTTTTGAAATATTTGAAGACCCAAAAAGAAATTTAATTCTCCCATCATACTCATTTCAAATTCTTTTTGCATTAATTCTGAAAATTCATGACAAAGAATTTTATTGGTTGATCCAAAAATTACATCATCAACATAAATTTGAACCAACAAAACATTATTTTTCATAGTTTTCTTAAAGAGTGTTGGATCTGCTAGTCCAACAGTAAAATCATTTTTCAAAAGAAAAGAACTTAGTCTTTCATACCAAGCTCTAGGTGCTTGTTTAAGGCCATAAAGAGCTTTAGTAAGTTTGAAAACAAAATCTGGTTTTTGAGAATTTTCAAAACCAGGAGGTTTCTCAACATAAACTTCCTCCATTAAATAACCATTTAAAAAGGCAGATTTAACATCCATCTGAAATAATTTAAAATTCATATAAGATGCATAGGCTAAAAGGATTCTAATGGCTTCCAACCTGGCTACAGGTGCAAAGGTCTCATCATAATCTATTCCTTCTTCTTGATTATATCCTTTAGCTACTAATCTTGCTTTATTTCTAGTTATTATCCCTTGATCATCCCGTTTATTCCTAAAGACCCATTTAGTACCTATTACTGGATAATCATGTGGTCTTTCAACTAATTCCCAAACCTTATTTCTCTTGAACTGGTTTAATTCATCCTGCATTGCTATTACCCAGCTCTCATCATCTAAGGCTTCTTCTATGGTCTTCGGTTCTTGTTGGGATAGGAAAGCAGAGAATTCTACTATGTTTCCAAAGTTTCTTCTAGTTTGAATACCAGTCTCTAAGTCACCTATCACAGATTCTAAAGGGTGATTCTTTAAGGTTCTAGACTGTCTAGGCATTATATTCAAAGGTTCTTCAGTGTCATGTTCTTCTGAACTGGACTGAATTTCTTTTATATCATTTTCAAAATCATTCTTTAAATTCTCAAGTCTCATGTTTTCATTAGAATCAGGTTCATCTATTTGTTCTATCCTTTTCTCAAAAGGATCAGATTCATCAAATTTCACATGAACTGATTCTTCAACAATCCTTGACTTTTTATTATAGACTCTATAAGCTTTGGAGGTTACAAAATATCCTAAGAAAATACCTTTATCAGATTTTGGATCAAATTTACCAAGATTATCTTTGGTATTCAAGATGCAAACCTTGCATCCAAAAACTTTAAAGTAATTTACTTTAGGTTTTCTGTTATTCCATAGTTCATAGGGTGTCTTTTTCAAAATAGGTCTTATTAAAATTTTATTCATTATATAACAAGCTGTATTAACAGCTTCTGCCCAGAAATATATAGGTAGGCTATATTCATTTAACATAGTTCTAGCCATTTCTTGAATAGTTCTATTTCTTCTTTCTACAATCCCATTCTGTTGAGGTGTTCTTGGAGCAGAGAAGGTGTGTTTAATACCCATGTTTGAGAAAAAGGAATTAAATTCCTGGTTCTCAAATTCTCCACCATGATCACTTCTCAATGAGATTATATTAAAACCTTTTTCATTTTGAATAGATTTACAAAAACCTTCAAATAAACTAAAAGCTTCACTTTTAAATTTCAAAAAGAAAATCCAAGTAAATCTAGAATAATCATCAACTAATACATAAACATATAGTTTACCAGCTAAACTTGCTACTCTTGAAGGTCCAAACAAATCCATATGGATAAGTTCTAGAGGTTTAGTTGTAGAAAATTTATTAACAGATTTGAATGATGATTTGTGTTGCTTGCCAAGCTGACATGCATCACAGAATCTATCATTTTCAAATTTGAGACTAGGCAAATCAGAAACTAGATGTTTCTTAGATAATTTATGTAAAGCATATATATTGCAATGACCAAGTCTTCTATGCCAGATCTAGGATTCACTTATATTAGCAGTTAAGCAGTTTACTTGTTGTTTACACAAGGAATACAAATCCAAAGTATAAACATTATCAGTTCTGGGTGCTCTAAACTTAAACAATTTATCTTTAGAAACAGTACAACTGTTGTTAGTAAAATCAACAGTGTATCCATCATCACAGAGTTGAGAGATACTTATCAGATTGTGTTTTAACCCTTGTACATAAAGTACTTTGTTGATTGAGACTGTCTCTGGATCTCCAACTGTTCCAATACCAATAACCTTTCCTTTGGCATTGTCACCAAAGGTGACAAGTCCTCCTTCCTTTCTAGTAAGAGAAGAGAAATTAGCTGAAGTTCCACTCATGTGTCTTGAGCAGCCACTGTCCATATACCATATTTCTTTCTTTCTTTGGTGACCTGCTACCTGCAAAGACATTCAAACAAATTGCTTTGGTACCCATATTTTGTTGGGTCCAGGAGTGTTAGCAAGCAGTGATCTGGGTATCCAGATTTGCTTTGTTTTCTTAAAATTGATTGAATCATATAGATCGTTGGAAATATAATCTTTCTTAATTCCACATATTTGAGGTTGTCTTAGAAAACAATTTTTAGCTATATGACCTTTTCTTACACAGAAGTTACAAATAACCTGTTTAGTGCTAGGAACAAAATAATTTTTGTATAACTTAGGTTTTTCTCCTTTACTTCCAATTCCAAACCTTTCCTTTTTAATTACAGTTTTTCCAAGTATCTCATTTAAGGTGTTTTATCCTTTTGTAAAAACTAATGCAGCCTTTTTATAAGATTCTACTTCATCCTGTAGAGTTTTTATTTTTGATTCAAAATTAATTTTATTTGAGTCATCAGAGTTGTATCTGTCAATTAATTCCTTATGTTGTTTTAGCAAAGTATTTCTCTCATCTGAAATAGCTTTGTGCAAGTTCTTTATAGATTTATATTTGTTAAATAATGAGTCATACCTTTCTTTAAGCATATTGCAGTAAGCTGCAAGTTTTTTATTTGAGAAGCTTGTTTCAGAGTTTGATTCATTATTTGAGTCAGAGGAGTAGTATGAGTGTACCTCATCAGTTTCAGCCATGAAACACATATTTTCTTTTAAATTAGCTTTCTCCTTCTCTGAGCTTGATTCAGAAGAATTACTTGAGACTTCAGAAACACTCCAAGTAGCTTTCATAGCTTTCTTGTCTTTCTGCTCATAATCATCTCTTTTGAAGAATTTCTTCTTCTTTGAATCTTTCAATTTTGGGAAATCCGGTCTGATATGTCCCATCTTTTTTCATTCATAACATCTCACTTCCTTGCTATCCTTTTTGAAGGATTTCTTGAAGTATTTCTTCTTACTATAGAACTTTCTGAATTTTCTGGCTAGCTGAGCCAGTTCTTCATCCGAATTTGAAGAATCAGAGCTTTCTGATTTAGCACTTACTTCTCTGTTCTTCATCTTTCTATCCATTTTTTGAGAAGTCACTTTCAACGTAGTGTTTTCCCTTTTTATGTAGACTTTATGCTCATTTACCTCATCTTGCATTTCAGCTTCGTACATCATCAATGTACCAATCAGTTCTCTCATAGTTAGATCTTTAACAGAAGTTGATTGTCTGATTGCTGCAGAGATTCCATTCCATCGAGTAGGAAGTACTCTCAGTACCTTCAACGCTTGATCAGCCTGATTGATTGGTTCTCATAGAGCTGTTATATTATTGATAATTTCTTTCAATCTTCCATTCATCTGAGTGATGCTCTCTCCTTCAATCATTCTGAAAGTATTGAATTTTAACTTAACAGTTACATATCTCATCTGTCTTACATTA
This sequence comes from Viscum album, assembly GCA_963277665.1. Taxonomy (NCBI): domain Eukaryota; kingdom Viridiplantae; phylum Streptophyta; class Magnoliopsida; order Santalales; family Viscaceae; genus Viscum; species Viscum album. Next base: position 915,130,056 of record OY728148.1, read on the forward strand.
TCTGTTCCTTCATAAGCAACAGCTATTGTTTGCCACATTTCATATGTAGTCGGGCATTGAGATACTCTGTTAAATTCATCTAGTCCTAGACCACAGATGATTGCATTCATAGCTTTTGAATTTATGTCATACTCAGCTTCTGTAGCAGCACTCCATGTATCGGGATTTTCAGGAATTTCATAGGGAGTCAGAATCTTTGAATAGACTTTGTAACCAAGATTTTTCAGATAAATAATCATACGTGATTTCCAGCAGCCATAATTATCTCCATTAAAGTAAGGTGCTCTGACCATTGACATTCCCTCTCTCATATCAGCCATGATACACTATGTATAATCTTTAAATACTTCTAGCTTGATAAGACTTTAAAAAATAAGAAGCTCCTCCTCTGATACCAATTGTTGGATCTGAATCTACGGATTACACACAAGAGGGGGGGGGGGGTGAATTGTGTCTTTTCAAAATTATTACAATCTCTTAAATTTAGACAAATTCTGTCCACTATGCTTTTACACGATTAAATATGCAGTGGAAAAAGTAAAAGCATGAACACACGGATGTATAGTGGTTCGGGGAACAGAAGGACCCTAGTCCACTCCACCAACGCTCAAATCCACGAGCTTGGCGATTTTCACTATCTGGTCCTCGTTTCCACAGACCTGTCCACAACTGAGTATAGGCAGTTGACACCTTTACAAGATTCAGGCAAACACAGCCTTCCTGGTTCAAACACGAACCCACACAGCATAGAACGAGAAGCAGATCACTCAAAAATAAAAAGGGTTTCGATTAAGAAAACACTTCTCCAGTTGTTCTTCACAATTGCAACAGAATGCAATTGACAGTAGACAGATCGTTGTCTTCAGAAAATAATGATCTGTAATCAAAACAGTTCTGAGCCGATCCAGTTGCAATAGATATTACCAGAAACTTCACAACTTCAGCAGCAATAGATTCACAACAGATAGTCGATGTAGAACACGTGAATCTGCTATCAAGATCTTCCTTCGGTAATAAAGGTTTTACACTTCTTCTCGATCACCAGAAAAGAACGCCTTTACACAGTCTCTGTTTCTTGCTCGTTAAAAGATCAATCTATTTTTCACACACTTTTCTGTGTATATATATATATCCGAAGTTTCCAAGATAGAACATATATATTCATATCTGAGAAAATCTTCCGCATAAATAGATCCATGAAAATCTCCTTTAGATTCGCGATATTAAATGAAATAACAGAGCCGTTGTAACTCCCCTGAAGAATCAGCATAAAAAGCTCCGTTTAAATCAATCAGTAATCCGTTGAAAATCGTCTTTGATTCAGTCAAAGTCGTATTTAAAAATCAGCTTGAAATCCGCCTAATAATCCGCTTGTTTGACCAATGCAAAAGGAAATATCGTCTGTCAAAAATATCCCGACGCCAAACGTAGGGTTCACAAACGTAAGGTTCACAAACGTAAGGTTCAGAACGTACATACTTTCTCTTCAGCATTCAAACGTAGGGTTGATCATCCATACTTTGTCTTGCTTCAACTCTCCAAAGAACGTACGGTTGATTATAAAATTAAGATTGATGATCCATAATTTTGAGAAACAAACTCAACCCGGAAAACTAACGTACGGTTTCTCTTCCATACTTTTCCAAAAACGAAAACGTAAGGTTCCTTCCAAACGTAATGTTCTTCTTCCATACTTTTCAACAACATAAGATTCATTAAACATACGTTTCAAAATAACGTAAGGTTCCTTAACCATACGTTTCTTTTAACATAAAAAGTAAACATTTCATCCATACGTTACGTTCATCAACGTAGGGTATGAACAGTGATTCCAGTACGCGCTAAAATTGATCTCGCGCTACAGTGATTCCAGAACGCGCTAAAATTGATCTTGCGCTACAGTGATTCCAGAACACGCTAAAATTGATCTCGGAATAAATGAAGTATGAAATCTCGTTGTATGAAATAAATAAATAAAATAAATTCCTACAAAATACTCAACGAAAAAATTAGTAAATAATTAAGGGTATTTGTGAGCATCAAAATCATCATAAAGAGATAGAGTATTATTTAAAATAATCTCCCCCTTTAAAAAACATTATTTTGAATTGTTTGAAAACAATACATTTCTCAACACGACCCAGCTCAGCAGGTCGGCCTGGCCCAGTGGAGCATAGCCCAGCATAGTGTGGCAGGGCCTAGCCTGACGCGCGGCTGGCATGGCCCGACTCATGACTGGCGCGGCCCGGCTTATGGCAGGTCGCGGCTCGACCAGTTGGCTGATCCAATTGGGGGGCGCGACCCCCAGTCTTCTGAAATGATGGCGCTGAGCGGCACCACCCCTCCTTCCCATCCAGTCAAAGACAGGTGGCTTTTCTGGCTCGAGCAGCCTGCTCGTGAGGGCCGCTGTCCTCCGTACGCGGCACCAGGTGACACCATGGACTTCAACCTGGCAGGTAGGCGGCTAGCCGGTTCGTAGCCGAAGCGGCCCGCAGTGGGTGGGCCTCGCTTTTCAATAGTTCGGCACCCCTTGTGGTGCCACGGTCTCCCTGTCCGGCCGACTAAAGTTTACCAGTTCTTCTTTGGCCAAGCAGACCATGGAATGTGGACCGTAGTTCATCCGCAGTGCTTCCAGCACACGGCCGCCGCTTCCTCCGGTCGCCTTCGCCACTGATTTTCGCTGGCCAAAATATTCAAGAACCATCAGAGGGTAGTCGGGCTATGTTTTTTTGGCTCGCGGCCTCCGAGTTAGGTGATAACAAAAGGCTGATGACAATCCATGGTTTTCAACGAAGAACAAAATACAATTTAATCACTTAAGATAATACAAAACCCCTACCTCGTAATTGAGGTTAGTTTTTCGACAAGTCATGGAATACAAGCGGTGCGGTAGTCGGGCATCGTGGAAGATGGCGTCTCGGAGAACGGTGTCATCTAGTCAACATTAGAAGTCATTATTGTAGAGGACATTCCTCACAAGCAGTGTATTCTCCCTTGATGCGGATAAAAAATAAAGAATAAAGGGGTTCCTCACGATCTTGTTCCAGTTGAAAATAAAAGTGGAGAGAAATTTCTTCTCGCTCTTCGAGTCATGGAGCGTTCTTCGCAGAGAGGAACACTTCCTTCTAATTATCCATAGGTTTTCCCCTCCAAAATATTTTCCAAGAAAATATTATAATATGGCTTCCCAATTTTAATAAAATTTCCACACTATTCAAATTGATTCAAAAGAGGTGCTAATTAATTAATATAGATATTAATTAGATGGGTGGGAACATTGAATGGGTGGGATGTGGAGAGGCTCCATCATAATAAATGAGATGTGTCGTGAAAATAAATAAAATGGGAGTTAATGGGGCTGTTTAATGGAAATTAAGGGTTAAGGGATCATGAGGGCCCCAACACACATTATCCTCCCATGTGAGGTTATGTGGATGTGGGCCCACCTCTAAATTACCCTAGTAGGAAATAAAAATCATTTATTAATAAAATTGTGTACAACAATTTTATTAAATTTATTATAAATCACCAAAATAAACTTCCATCCTGTATAAAATCAAACTACAGTAAAAGTCCCCTAACGCGAATAACCGGGCTGCGAGTTCATCGGTGTCCTCGAATTTCAATTTCGAGCACCGGTTAAAAAGATAGAAAAAATCGCACGTATTTTTCATTAACGTACCCGAAAAAAACATCAGAAATTAATTCCGGGAACACCAGCCCTTGGACTCATGCGCCTTCAGAAACTACGGAATTGTAATATTCCAAAGAATTTAATAAAAAATTATTCCTTGAAATTTCTGGGTCTTTAAATTTAGATCATATCATAATAATTTAATAATGTGACATGCTTTGTTTAAACTCAGGGTTTTATATACCACAAGCTAAATTTAGTGTTACATTTAAAGAAAAATATTGAAAATATTATAATCATTTGAAAAATATATGTTATAAAATCATTGGGTTTTGAAATTATTTTTTCTAGTTTGGTTATTATCTTTATAAAAAATTAAATCCACTCATATTTTGTAGAATGTAGGGGAAAATACATAGAATGATTTATTGTTTGAGATAATTTATCATATAGAGTCAAAATAATGTGTTTATAAAATAATAAATAAATCCTCCCTCATTATATATAAAAACTCACTATACCTCCAATTCATATTCACTAAAAACCAATGTAGCAAGAAATTACTCTTCCTTTTCCTCACTAGAAACCTCCCACGGTGTTCCAGTGATATTATGAATCCTTATGTTTATGATCTATATGGAATACTTATACATGTATATAATATTTATATAATGGGTGTGAAAAAAATATATAGCCCTTCATTTCACTGGGTAATGTTATTTTATAATGATATACTATTTATGGTGAACATGATGTGATTTTAAGAAAACTATGTTTACATTTCTAATTGGTTATCCCTTACTTATATTTCATATCTTTTATTTTATTTAGATTCCACATTAAAATATTGTCTCTATGTTATCATCTAATATCATTATTTGATGACCATTTTTATGTTCTTCACTCTTCTTATTTAAAGTGATTTGACTATTAACTAAACTGTATTACATTATGCATGTTATGATTTTATTATTCCTTTAATAGTCATTATTGATCACCGCTTTCTTCTTTATGTCTATAGGATACCCCTTTTAATTATAGAAGATCAAGGGAATTTAACGGAATGTTAGGATATTTTATTTTATTACATTGTATTATTTATTCAAGTGGTTATGATATGTATATAATTAAATAAATAAACTATTCCTCACAATATAGTGGGGTTCTATTAAGTGAATTTTTAGGAAATAAATAATTAAATAATTATTCATGAATATACGGGTTTTCAGACAACTCATTCAAAAATTATCAATGGTTGTGCAATTCATGTTCCAAACAATTAATTGAAATTTAAAATTATTAATTAAAAACTATTTTTTATAATAGTTACATACCCTAATTCCATTTTAAGAAAACTATAACAAATATTATTCCTCTAAGAACTACAATTATTCTACAGTTCATTGCATGTTAAATGGAAAATTAAACTTAGGAAAAATATCTAATTTTAATTATTATACCAACACATGTCAAGGATGATATGAATTCAAAATTACATCACCTGTAGAAATTATGTAATATTATTTTTAAGGCTTAGAGACCACTTAACACAAACATAATTCCGATCACTCTTTATGATATAGTCATGAGTTATAACTAAATTAAAAAAAATGAAACCACACAATCACAATGAAAATTGGGAAGAATAGATAAATAAATAAGAACTCCCCATAATAGTAAAAAAACTATGATAGAGAGATTAATATATATACAATAACCTCATCATCCCAAATAATTGTAGTGTACGTGAAATTATACCAATGTTGAATGAGATCCATCCATGTGGAGTAGAGTGGGAGGGTGGTGTGTAAAATGGATCTATTAGACAAAATCTATGATTCTATGCTGAGTATGAAGAATAAGGGTATCATAAGAGAATTTACAAAGATCACACCACTTAAAAAATACATATGCAGCTAATGTCTGATCAATGTCCAACACTGTCCCAGTAGTGGTTGAACGATGAGCCGATGATGGGAGGATTGCCAACCGATGACCCCAGAAGCCCACATAGTCGACGACCTCTCTTAGGCCCACAAATTCTACCCATTCCTTTACAGAGGTCTATTAATCTCTAGTACACTATAAACAAAATACTCTTTATAGATTTTGAAACTATCAAAATAATTTACCATTATATAACTAACAATCTATCCCCTCAACTAATTCAATATTATAACAAATTATAAATTTTCAAATTATTATATGTAAAAGAGGTTTTATTATCATCATCATCACGTACTTTTATAAATAGGAAAAGAAAACACCAAGATGACAAAGAGAGTAACACCTCCCCCCTATCCCACTCTAAAGACAAACCTACAGGGGCTTGAAATGGTGAAGCCCTAATGTTGACCCTTTAATAAAGTCAATTCTGTTAGGTTTAATGCATTCCATAGAGTGTAAAAACACCTTATCCATGCCATTAAAGTCCACAGAGGCCAAGTAGTTTGAAATATTGTTCCTCTCTCTCTAGATATGAATAATACGTGCATTGTTTTTTATTATGATTTTACATTTCCTGATGGCATAAAAAATCGACAAAGGAGAATACAACATTTCATTCAACGAGTTGTGGACAATTAAAAAGTAATTTTATGTTTCAGATATATCCAACCCATGATTCATTATTGTCTGAGACTTGTGAGAATTTTCATTTCATATGCATGAATGGAAGATCCTTGGCCATGTCTGGTCGAGAACGCTAATAGGAAAAATCAATTACTACCTCTCACTGCACCTCCACCATGAAAGATCCCCTAAACACAAAAGATGTCCATATTGAGCTTCAATACACCCTGGGGAGGGTGCCGGCTAACACAGTTGCCCATCCTTCTACCATATGTAGAGTCTGCACTAGATCTAGTTAGAAAATGAAGAATGGATGATTCTTCACTCCAAGACCTCACTACCTTGTTCAAGTCCATTAACTGATTTTATTCCCAGAAAATAATTCCACGAGCTAAAACTACTGCTCACTCATACTTAACATTGTTCCTCACATTCCAAATACCCCCAACACCCCACACGTATCATAATCGATCAGGAAACTCTCTCCGGGACACCGCCCTTTGAACCATGATACCACTTAGTGAGGAAGGATGAGATAGTCTCGTTTAAGGTGATGGGCACAAATAACTCTCAAAGAGCCTTTCATACCTTGCTTTCCCAAAAACTGCTAAAGAATAGATGAGAAGAGTTCTCCTCACTATGTACTCTACAAAATACACATCTAGACACAAGTTGAATACTAAAACTCCCTATATTATCGTCATTTGGAAGGGCTATATTATAAATCTTATAGGCTTAAAAATTAAGCTTGGTTGGAATGTTTCTAACACATAAAATCTCATTCTAGCTCCCCACCTAACCCTCCTAAATAACAACATGATTGAAGTCATTTTTGGAGAACAAGACCGAGTGGGAAGTGATGAAGACGCTGGTATACACCTCTGTAATATGCACAATGAGATTAAAACACTAAATCTAGTTCTCATCCAAAATCATGTTCTTGAATGCTAATAAATGTATAGCTTACCTATAGAAAATATCTATGACTAGACATCCTAGGAACCCCAACACTGAAACACTCCATTCTTATTGGGAGAAGGAAATATCACTTTTTCTAAAAATCCACCACGTTAAGGGCCGATGATTTTCTACAATGGGGACAATCAATGGTTAGATGGAAGTCAGGTTCCCCTCCACCAAGTCCCTGAGGCCCGAAGTGTACGCATGAACGGTAATCTCGTAGAGAGTAAAATGCTCCCAAACACTCCAAGAAATCCACACATGAATGCAGTTGTGGGTTTCCACCATGTTGTGCATGTTGATCCCTACCTCCCCCACCGGCCTCGCCATTTTACTCCACACCACCAAGTGCTTCGTCCTACCCAAAAACTGATCCCAAAAGTAATTGGCCCTGATCATTTCAATGGATTTGATCAAAATCATAGTGACCTTGATGGAAGATAAGCCTTGTATTGGAGAGGCCATTAGTATGTTGTTTACTAGAGCTATCCTTCCATCTAAAGTCAAAATTTTATTCTTTCATTCCAGAACTCTGTCTGAGATCTAAATGCATAGGAAGTCGAATTCCATGATATGAAGACTTCCCAATGAGATGTGAGATCCTAAGTAAATGATAGGGAATCCCCCCCTCATAATGCCAAGAAAACTAATAACATCCTCAACTCTTTAAGTAGTACAGCTATTAGAAATGTATAATCCATTCTTACCATTTTTAATCATTTGACCACTCCACCAGCAACAAACATCATGCACATTGTTTAAGATGAAAATGTAATTACTCTTAGCATTCAAAAATAAGATAGTATCTACAATCATCATTATGTGAGAAATTTTTGGGGCTTTCAGCTAGTGCCAGTATGGAATTATGTCACCAATATTGATGTTTATCTAAAGGAGATAACTTAGGACACCCTGAATTAGAATGAACAGAGATAGAGAGATGGTGTCCTCTTACCTAAGCCTTGAGTGGAATTGAAGAACCGATATGATTTTCCCATAAAAAATAAAAATAACAATGAGGAGACAAAGAAACAGAAGATAATATTATTGTTCCACGAGTTGAGTCCCATACCTAATAGAACTCTATTAATAAATATCATTTTCAACCAGTCACAATCCTTTCACATGTAGAGTTTAATGACCTTGTTAGACCCTTATGTTATTATGTGGATGTCACTGAACATCTTCTGAGCCATAGAAATTACCACATGGATTGATTCGACATTACTGAACCCATGTTGTTCTTTGGAAATGAAGTGAGGGATATGTATAGACAGTCTGTAATTGATAATACTTTCATGATCTTGTACGAAATATAACACAAGCTCACCAAGCGGTAGTGTGATATCAAAGATGGGTTTTTAGACATTGGAAGCAGCACAAGTTTGGTGGTGTAAGCTACTCTGGGTAAGCTCCCCCATAACGAAATATTGAATGCCCTCAATCAGGTCAACATTCCCTGAATCCTAAGAGGACCTGTATAAAGAAGCATCAAATCTATCAGGACCCACTATGCTGTCCATTTTCAAATGCATGAGCGCTTCCTTGATCTCCCTCTCGTCAGCAATGACCCCAATGCTTTCATTGATCTAACCATAAACATATGTATGAGTCACATCAAATATGTTTGATGGTTCCTAAGGATTACTTGTAGCCAAAAATTTATTAGGACCCGCCAAAATCTCCTGGAAGAAGGAATTGGCCATGCCTCCCACCATGTCTCTTTCCTCTATGATGGTACCCTCATTCTGCCGGATTTTTAGTCTAACCAGCTTCCCCCTCTCCATGATACACGCATGATAAAACATTGTGTTCATATCTCCCTTTTATGCCACCTGATCCAAATCTGCCGCAATCTAGATTCTCCTACATAAAAAGTAAATCAGCCAGAAATCCATTCTTCTACGTGAGTGATACATAGGACCACTCATCCCACCCATCATCCAAAATAAGCTCAAAACTCTCAACTTCTTGCCTAACATTTTTAACAACATCTTCAGAAGAAGTCAGGTCAGACACCCATGATTGGAGTTTAAGTTTCTGCCTCCTCAGTTTACTATGAAATATAAGACACTTTTTTCCTTTTGAATGGTTAGCATGAACAAAACTATCCTGGTCATGGTATCCCAGTTTGTCCACCTAGAACTGACTGAATCTATACTACTCTGGTGGTCATGGGGAGGAGTCTATAGACACAAGAATAGGTGAGTGGTCCATGATTCCCAAAAACATATGGGTCACCATAGTTCTATAGAAGACCAATATAGCATGAATATTATCTAGGAAACGGTCTAGACACCCCCCACGAAAGACATGACCCACACTGAGTACTACTCCATGTGAATTTTTTCCCACAAATCCAATGTCACATAGACCATTGAATACCATGAAACAAACAAAGTCAAAGTTGGATTGCCTTGGGAATGTTCCTCTACCCTCTCATTCATCTGTATCAGCCACAGAATTAAAGTCCCCCCCTGCCACTATCCTGGGTGCATGCCAAGGATCGAACATGCTTAAATTTTTCCATAAGGATTTCCAAGAGTTCCTCTTGCAGCTTACACAGGCAAAGGAAACATAGAAGATAACGATGTAGAGTGTTACAATAACATTGAGGAACTGATCCCCTGATTGAATCAAGGCCACATTGGACCACCTATGCCAAAAATTAAAATATTCCAATTAACCAGCTCATCCTTTATGCTTCCATGCATTCAAAGCTGTCTGGAAAACACCCCAATTTTGTTGGGTTGTTGTTTATGTTTGACAATGGCCACCACTACAACTTTGTTACTGGAGATTTTTGAGGCTAGAATGTAAGATTTTACCCAGGATCTATGACCATGAGAATTCCAAATGAGTAAGGGAGTAATTGGAATGAGGGTGGACTAGGACTGGTTCCATAGATCTTTGCCTTTTCATTGTGGGAGGGAGAACTCCCATGGGGAAGTGTAGCCTTTGATTTGGTGCACACCCTTAGTTCCTTAGCCAGCAACACCATGGGAGTTGTAGTGCTACATAATTTGCATGTGTAGTGTTTCATATTAGAGGGAGAAATAGAAGACCAGCTTATAACACCCCTATCTTCCACGATACGCCTCTCTTTCAATAATGCAATAGCTTGCATTGTACGCAAGTTCGAGTTCTAACACACCGCGACTAATCAAAGTAGTCGTTATGAATAGTAATACCCACTTTTTAAAATTTTAGAAATTTTATATTTCAAAATGGACTTCATTTTTGTATTCGTAATATCGAAATTAGCCTAGGATAAATATTTGGAATTTGTCGGAGAACTTCCAATTTTTTATGAATAATGAATAATACTTAAACACAAAATTTTTAATCAAAACAATTTATAGTGATAAATTATACTATTGAGTGGTTTTGAAGTATAATTATAATATATTTTTACCATTTTATCCAATGGTGTTCATTAGTATTAATTTTACTTTGAAATTGGACATAAACAATTGGCAATCTGTTGATATATATTTTTTCTTAAAAACACGCTATTTGTTTTGACAGTGGGAATTAATTATAAAATTAACTAATGCAACTTATATATTTGGTATTTTGTAAAATATACATCATTTTTGAATTCATAATATCAATTATAGCTTAGGGTGAAATTTTGGAATTGTTCTGAAAAACTTCAATTTTTTGATGAATAGTGAAACCACAAAGTGGTAGTTAAGAAAACTGATTTTTCATTTAAATGAAATTTTACCACTTCTGTGATTTGATTTTAAAAAATCCAACTAAATGGTTGTCATTAGGAAGTAAAATGTTGTTCAATGGGATAAAAATAAATTTTGGTGAATAGTAACAATTAAGTTTAATTAATCGCGATTAAAGGTAATTAGTGAAATTTAAGGTAAAAATGATATTATAAAAATATGAAAATACCTTTACACTTGTCCTACCCCTATTGGATGAGTCCTGGCCGACCATGAAAATCCATAGGGCAACTTTGGGACCCAATGGAGACACTTTGGTAGGAAAATGACATTAACAACTTTTTATTTAATGTTAAAAAAATGTCACAAACATGAGATGTTTTACTAAAACAATTTCTAAATGGGGTTATAAAAGTCATAATTTTGACTATAAATATTAATTAGAAAGATAAAAAGATTTCCTACATGATGATAATTTTCTTATAATTTCTAGACATTAAATAAATTAAATTATTTATGACACCATGATGATGTAGCGATTACCTCATTAATTAATGATTTAAATAAAATGAAAAGATAATGTATAATTTAAGGTATACACTTGTCAAAAACCTATTAGATGAGTATATTTCGACCCCTTAACACCTTAGACTTCTAATATATCATTGTGGGACCTTTATAATCGGAAAATGATTTCATAATGAAGTAACATTTCAATCATTCCAAGAGTGCCCCTCTTCTCCTCTTATAAACGGCCCCGAGCTCTACCACCTCATTCACACATTCAAGCCATTTGTCTTGGCTATCCTCTGCCCACATACTCTCCCAAATTCCCTCTATTACTCTTAGAATCCCCAATTTGGGCAGAAGTCTTCCCAACGAAGCCTTTGGCTCAAATCAAAAAAGAGTTACCCGATTTTAAGGTAATGTCTTATCATATGTAATTTTGTTTAATTTTGCATCTCCAACCCCCTAAACTCTTTTTATTCATTTCTTTTGTAACAACACCAGTATACTCAATATACTAGGATGCATTTATAAGAAGGATTCGAGCAACACTTACACACACCTACATATAATGGTTAAAGAACATACTATTTCTGTGGATGGCGAATTTCTGCCTCACGAAACGATGATTGCTCAACACTCATATAACACCTCAAAAGGTGGACATTAAGATGTCACTATATATGATATAGAATATGTTTATGTTTTACTTATGCTTGGTATTTTTAATTTATGGAATACATTTATGGTTTCTATTATGGTTAAACATGATATTTTCATTTTAGGAAGTGCGGACTACCGCCCCCTCAAAGTGATTTGAATAGTTTATGACATATGTGGGATGTATAAAGGATGGAGTAAATGGTATTATACATTATATTATACTATAATTATAGTATAACTTTATATAATTATAATTTCATTCCAATAAATAAGAAATAGAAATGAAATTACCGTTCATTCGTACGTACGACTTACCGTCTCCATGAATGATGCATTTCATTTCTTACCTCTAAATGTTATGTAATATTATAAATGCATGTATATACTGGATATATATGATATATATGATATCTACATAATGAATATAATTCTGGATATAATGGATAGTTCACCACATGAACAACTTGTAATTATAAGAAGTTTACTTTTGACTCAAGTACAAAAGATCGACAAAATGACTGTTATTAACTTAAATAATTACATAATGTTCATAACATGTTAATAAGTTATATAAAAGGAATAATGAGCATGAAAAATGTTCTTATGAAAATTGAAATTAACTCTAGTTTATTATTCCGGAGGTTAAAGAACGATCGAGTCAAGTTGGACACGAGGTATGGAAATTTCTTAACCCAATATCCATTCATTGGGTAAATATCCTACTTTCAAATTATGTTATGATATTATTATGTCCTATCTTGTAGTTTTACATTCTTTATGTGTACTTATATTGAATACACATAATAGATCTATTTTATTTAAAAAAATGATCTTGGTAAGGACAAAGTTTCAATCTCCTTTCATTGAGGCATATTTTGTTTTATACACAACTTTCTTTTATACGGTGTATAGACCCCTTTGACATTTACGTTTATTCAAAAGGAATCTTTTTTATATGAAGCATTTTACTAAATGAAAAAAAGGAATGTTTTTCTTGCCGTACATATGCGGCGACAATGACTTCTTGTTTTGATATCTTGTGATTGAAATCTGGAAATGTTGTGTTTCCTTATGCATGTTTTATGTGATATGATTATGTTATGGTTTATGATATGTTTAGACCTATTCATACGAGGAATGCATTGGACTTAATAAGTTACGGGTGGAGCCTGGTATAGCCCCTCAATGCATCGGTAAGTCTCATGATACAAACTAGTTTCTTGGCACGAGGCCTTGACAAAATCTTATTTGTGGTCTTGCCACGAGGCCTTGGCTATGTGGTTATGATAGTCTGGCATTATTCATTCCATCATTATGAAAGTGGTTATGGATATTGCATGTGATTATTCGACTAGAAGAATATCCATGTGAGTATGTAAATTGAATTATTTAAATTTTTTCCCATATAATGCTGAAGTTCATGTTTAAAAAGGCTTTTGTTTTTGTTATACATTTCCTTAAATGTTAATGTTTATTTATGAAAGCTTCCACAATATTGTTATCCTTATTGAGCATCTGAGCTCACCCCATTCAATGTTTTTATATTTTTCAGGATGTGATGAAGTATTTTATGAATGACCTATAGGGATAGCCAGAAGATGATATGAGTGTGGACTATGGAGACTTTGTTATTGTAGTTTTAAACTTTATGATGTAATGTAACATTTATGAATGTATCTAGTGTTTCCAAGGCTACTAAACTAATCGGTCTTTTGAGACATGGTCTTTTGTGATCATGCCAATGTTACGATGTAATGCACCGACTTTGGGTAGCTGGGGTCGGGGCGTTAGAGGTGGTATTAGAGGTAGTTTAGTACTAACCTTGGATGCTAGATTTAGATAAACTCTGATTAGAGCACATAGCCCGAAGATAGACTTTAAGGATTAATATAGAATAACTTCCTAAAATTTTGGTATTATAGAGATTTAGTGAGTTTTCTGATCAATACATCCCTGTCTGGATAAGAGAAGGAAGAGGCGGCTCTGGCACAGATGTACCTAGGGGTAAACCCCGAAAACACCACTTTGAGCTAGACTCGAATGGGAACTGGTGCACGATAACGGTCCTTGCTGCACTCTTGGTTACAACACTCCCGGGGGATATGCTTAGGATAATTCTCATTTTCTTTACAAATCATTATGAAGGGTTTATGAATATATACTTCCTCAAAGAAAACACTTTTATGATTATGGATTATATCTATAAATAGTTGAATTTATGTTAAGTGTTTTTCAATTGTGTTATTATGTATTTCGATTCATAAACTAATCTACTTTATGCCATTGTATAGAAATAGACCCCAATATAAGGAATGCGAACTCCATCAATACGTATGATCCAAAGATTAAGAAGGATCATATCATTCACGGTATTAAGCTAAAATTTAGACAGGAAATAGTCTCCCATGTGTTCTCAACATATGAAGAAACAATATCATGTGATAATAAGATAATTATAGAATCCTCTGAGTCTTATGGTTTTGAAGGGATGAAAAAGAAGAATAGGATGGAAGAGAGAATGATGGATAATGGGATGAGGGAGAAGAAGAATTTTCCAATATGTGATAGCTGTGGGAAGAAACACCTTGGAACTTGCCTGAAGGGAATGGGAGTTAGTTATAAGTGTGGAGAAAAAGGACACCAGGTGCGTCACTACAAGGGTAAGAAAAAGGTTTCAAATGTACAATGCTTCATCTGCAAGGAGTGGGGACACTACACAAACTAATGTCCAAATCATCAGAGTATGCCCCAAATGATGTTATTGGATAATAATCAAGTTATGATACTACAACAGATGAGGAGGAATGATTAGAGTTCTTATGTTGTTATTAAATAATTTTGTCATTTTAGTGTTGTATCAATGATGTACGTATTATAAAAATTATTGAGTATATAAGAATTGTACTGCAATACTATTTCATCATGGACTTGAGATTGTGTGGAACCAAGAAAAGTGACTCCACAGCAGGTTAAATTTTTTGAAAATATATGGTGGAGAGAATGATAAGACATAATATGGTTCTGATATCGAGATAGTAATTTTGGAATAATAATGACTGATTTCGATAAATTATATTGGATATTTTTAAAACAGATTAATGATTTGTATACATTTTTGGATAGAAGCAGTATATCTAGTATTCTATAAGGAATAAGGGATCATGAATGTAATAAATAAGGATTTATGGTAATTCCTGATGTTGCAGTGTTTTAAAAGAATACATGATGAATGTGTTCACATGTTGTTACGCGGATAAAAGGATCTTCATTATGATTACCTTCCTTATAAATTTTGGACTGTGAGTTGGAAAAAAGTATTTTGGATAACTACAAAGGTTGGAATGGAATAAGTTGAACGTTGGATAGTATTGTTTAAGGTGAAAACATTTCTAAATATTATTTTTGGAAAATTTTAATACTTTAGTTTTAGGAAAAGGACAACCTGTAAGATGGGGGATAATCCCTCACGTCGGACAAAGATGCAGGAATCGAACCCACAACCATAGTGCGACAGACCTTTATTACCTACCACTAGCCTACAGGAAGTCCCTGGTTTTACAAAATAGTTTTCCTAATCTAAATGGTATGTTAATATTAGGAACCTTGTATTATTAGGATAAATATAATATTTTTGAGTTCTATTATCTTTTTGAGTGAAAGATGAGTTTGTGGTAGACATTAGTTGAAGGTTGAAACTCTACTTGTCAAGAATAAATATATATATACCTATCCCTTATTCTATGAATAAATTAATTCTTAAACATTAGTTAAGGGATATTAAAACAAAAAAATGTGTTATCCTAATACCTTATGGCTTATTTAACTAATTATGTTTTAAATCAACATAGATTGAAGGCTTTGAGGCCCTCAATTTTACACTTGTTTTTGATTTATGACCTCAATAACTCACAATAAATATTTATGTTTTCTGCCAATTATATGTCTCTAATTTCCACCAATGTTCTCCATATCGAGATCATAATTTGGTGGTGACTTTTTCATTTCCCTTTCCCTCTTATTAAGGCTAAATTTTGATTATCCCTATTTCCGATGTGGGTTTTCCAGAAAGGTATTTTCTATTTTAAACCTTTTATTTTCAAAGAAAAATTTCAAATTGCGAGGACGCAATTTCATGAAGGAGGGGAGAATGTAACACCCCAAGCTTCCATGGTACGCCACACTTTCAATAATGAAATAGCTTGCATTGTAAGCAAGTTCGAGTTCTAACACACCGCGACTAATCAAAGTAGATGTTATGAATAGTAATACACACTTTTTAAAATTATATAAATTATATATTTCAATATGGACTTCATTTTTGTATTCGTAATATCGAAATTAGCCTATGTTGAATTTTTTGTATTTTTCTGATAACTTCCAATTTTTTATTAATAGTGAAAAATACTTAAAAACAACTTTCTTTAATCAAAATAATTTATAGTGATAAATTTTACAATTGAGTGGTTTTCACGTATAATTATAATATATTTTTAGCATTTTATACAATGGTGTTCATTAGAATTAATTTCACTTTGAAATTGGATATAAACAATTGTCAATCTTTTGATATATATTGTTTCTTAAAAACACGCTATTTGTTGTGACAATGGGAATTAATTATAAAATTAATTAATGAAACATATATTTTTGGAAGTTTGTAAAATAGACATCATTTTTGAATTCGGAGTATCAATTATAGCTTAGGGTGAAATTTTGGCACTGTTCTGAAAAACATCAATTTTTGTTGAATAGTGAAACCACTATGTGGTAGTTAAAAAAACTGATTTTTCGTTTAAAAGAAATTTTACCACTTATGTGATTTGATTTTCAAAAATCCGACATACAAAGTTTTCATTAGGAAGAAAAATGTGGTTCAATGGGATAAAAATAATTTTTGGTGAATAGTATCTTTTAAGTTTAATTAATCGCGATTAATGGTAATTAGTGAAAGATAAGGTAAAAATGATATTATAAAAATATGAAAATACCTTTACACTTTTCCTAAGCCTATTGTATGAGTCATGGCCGACCTAGATAATCCATTGGTCAACTTGGGGATCCCATGGGGCCAATTTGGAAGGAAAATGACATTAAAAACTTGTTATTTAATGTTAATATAAAAATGTCACAAACATGAGTAGTTTTACTAATACAGTTTTTAAATGGGGTTATACTAGTCATAATTTTGACTATACATATTCATTAGAAAGATAAAAATATTTCCTACATGATGATTATTTTTTATAATTTTTAGAAATTATATAAATTAAATTATTTATGACACCATGATGATGCGGCGATTACATCATTAATTAACGATTTAAATAAAATGAAAGGATAATGTTGAATCCAAGGCATACACTTGTCAAAAACCTATTGGATGAGTAAATTTAGAACCCTTATCACCTTATACTCGAAATATATCATTGTGGGACCTTTAGAATCTGAAAACCATTTCATAATAAAGTAACATTTCAATCTTTCCAAGAGTTCCCCTCCTCTCCTCTTATAAAAGGCGCCCACCTCTACCACCTAATTCACACTTTCAAACCATTTTTCTAGGCCAAACTCTTCCCAAATACTCTCCCAACATCCCTCTGTTACTCCTAGATGCCTCACGTTGGGCAGAATTCTTCCCAAGGAAGCCTTTGGATCAAATCAAAAAAGAGTTACCCGATTTTAAGGTAATGTCTTCTCTTATGTTATTTTGTTTTATTTTTCTTCTACAACCCCCTAATCTCTTTGTATTAATATCTTTTGTAACAACACCAGTATCCTAAAATTACTAGGATGTTTTTATAAGAATTATTCGAGAAACACTTACAGGCACCTACATCTAATGGTTAAAAACATAATGTTTCTGTGGATAGCGAATTTCTGCCTCACGAAACGATGATTGTTCAACACTCATAAAACACCTTAAAAGGAGGACATTAAGATGTACCTATATATGATATATAATATTTTTATGTTTTAATTAAGCTTATGTATTTTTCATTTATGGCATACCTCTATGGTTTCCATTATGGTTAAACACGATATTTTCATTTTAGGAAGTGCGGACTACCGCCCCCTAAAAGTTATTTGAATCGTTAATACCATATGTGGGATGTATAATGGATGAAGTAATTTTATTATACATTATATTATGGTGTAATAATATTATACCATTATATAATTATAATTTCATTCCATTAAATACTAAATAGCAATGAAAGTAGCGCTCATCCGTACGTATGGCTTACTGTCTCCATGAACGGTGCATTTCATTTCTTAACTATAAATGTTATGTAATATTATAAATGCATGTATATACTGGATATATATGATATATATGATATCTACATCATGAATATAATTCTGGATATAATGGATATTTCACCACATGAACAAATTGTAATTATAAGAAGTTTACTTTTGACTCAAGTACTAAAGATCGACAAAATAACCGTTATTAACTTAAATAATTACATAATGTTCATAACATGATAATAAGTGATATAAAAGGTATAATGAACATGAAACAAGTTCTTAAGAAAATATAAATTTACTCTAGTTTATTATTTAGGAGGTTGAAGAACGATCGAGTCAAGTCAGACACGAGGTAAGGGAATTTCTTAACCCAATATACATTCTTTGGTTTAATCTCCTACATTCAAATTATATTATGATATTATTATGTCCTATCTTGTATTTGTACATTATTTATGTGTACTTATATTGAATACTCATAACAAGCCTATTTTATTTAAAAAATTAATCTTGGTAATGACTTAGTCTCAATCTCCTTTCATTGATGCATATTTTGTTTTATACACAACATTCTTTTATACGGTGTATAAAACCCTTTGAGTTTTACCTTTATTCAAAAGGAAACTTTTTTATACAAATCGTTTTACTAAAGGACAAAAAGGCTTTTTTTTTCTTACCGTACATATGCGGCGATAACGACTTATCCCCCGCCGTGGCCATTATTTGAGTTTCTGCTTCCTCTACAAGCCATAACATATTTTAAATGAAAAATAAATACAAGGTTTTAATTTTATTTAATTTTGGTATTGAAAATGGTTCTGAAGGTGTTTTTATTATATCAATGTGTTGTATTGATAACTTGTGATTGAAATATGGAAATTTTATGTTTCCATTATGCATGTTTTATGTGACACGATTATGATATGGTTTATGATATGTTTAGACCTATTCATATGAGGAATTCATTGGACTTAATAAGTGATGGGTGGATCCCGCAATAGCTCCTCGATGCATCGGTAGGTCTCATGAGACAAACTAGTTTCTTGGCATGAGGCCTTGAAAAAATCTTATTTGTGGTCTTGGCACGAGGCCTTGTCTACGTGGTTATGATAGTGTGGCATTATGCATTCCGTCATTAGGAAAGTGGTTATTGATATTGCATTTGATTATTTGACTAGTAGAATATCCATTTGAGTATGTAAATGGAATTATTTTATTTTTTTCCATATTATGCTGATGTTCAAGTTTAAAAAGGCTTTTGTTTTAGTTATAAAATTCTTTAAATGTTAATGTTTATTTATGAAAGCTTCCCCAATATTGTTATCCTTACTGAGCATCTGATCTCACCCCATTCAATGTTTTAATATTTTCCAGGATGTGAAGATGTATTTTATGAATGACCTGCAGGGATAGTTAGAAGAGGATATGAGTGTGGACTATGGAGACTTTGTTATTGTAGTTTTTCACTTTATGAAGTAATGTAACATTTATGAATGTATCTAGTGCTTCCAAGGCTACTAAACTAATTGGTCTTTCGAGAATTGATCTTTTGTGATCATGCCAATTTTACGAAGTAATGCACCGACTATGGGTAGCTAGGGTCAGGGCATTACACAACTCCTCCTTGGGATCCCTTTGGCCAATGGAAGGAATCAACTGAAGGTAGCTGTGGAGGGAAATTCATGATAGGATGGGAGCAGCCCATAGATGGTATCCTGTGGTGTGAAAACCAGAACCATAGCCTAATGGTTCTTCTCTGAAGCATTCCCTGAAGCAACCAAAACAAGGGAAACCCCAAGCCTTTCATCCTAGAAAGAAATCCTTATAGATAAATTTTCAAAAGGTTTTCATGAACACAGATAGAAGGAGAACCTGGGAAGAGGAAGAACTCTTTGTCAAAAAGGGAATAAAGGAAAACACCCCCTATGGTGCATCTGAGACCACCTCCACCAAAGGGACCTCTATGGTTACCTCTGGAGGAGCAAGAGGGAAAACAAGAAAGGCTTCTTGTAACATATCTGGTGGCACCTCAAATGAATTATAGGGAGAAAATCACTCATTATCAACACTCCTTTCCTCCACTTGAGGGACCCAACTATGGCCCTCGAAACCACAACACCGATAGAGAAGGAGAAAATGGATTTGATGGAGGCAATGTGAGGGAAATCTTGGGAACACTAGGTACAAAATATCCTAAACATTGGAGAAATAATCCTACACCTAAAGATCAAGCTTCACCGGTAGGGGACAGGTATGAATGAGCTTGAAAGAGATGCAAGCCTCCACAGACGATATACCCCACCTCATCCAATAATTACAGCACATGAATATCCTAATAGAGCCTCCAATAAACCACAATAAGCCCTCATTCTGAAATGGTAGCAGCGGCTCTAGACGGTAAATTCAAACTACTGCCAACGGGCTGACAATGACTCTGTGAGCTTCCAGAGACCATCTGGCCAGGCTGAACACCAACGACCCATGGAACACAGGAACATGCACCATACATGAAGAAAGTCCTCATCTAAAGCCAGGAACATGAAGAATGAGTTTCTGTGAAAGGTCGTGACCTACAACAGTATTTGGAGGCCCCACGACGAAACCCATTGCTGAAAACAGTGAGTGATGGTTTGGCCATCCCAAAATGAGCTACGAGAGTCCATTTGAGGAATGAGTTGGTCTCCTTCAATACAGGCAAGAATACTCATCCACTCCCTATTACCCTCAGAAAACTAAATCCCAATGGTATAGATATCGCTAGAAAGCATGGGGAAATGGTCCGCGGAGGGCCAAAGAGGGCATCCCTGAAAGACGGATGAGCATCGATGGAGCAGGACAGCCTCGTAGAATCCCGGACTGGTAAGGAGAGAACCAGGTTGTAGAAAGATCTAGGATTGACCATGGACGGGAGAGGCGATTAAGGCCAGGTGGGACCAGTAGTGAAAGTCAAAAAATATGAAACTAGTGGCAGTGTGTGCGGCACATTCTCCAAATTCATGGGAACCAATATTCTTGTTCTCACATTTAGGCTTTACATAACAGTTATATATTCAATATATATGATCCTCATATATATATATATATATAGTTTATTAACCCTTTGTTAGATTGATATATATATCATTTTGGTGTTCCCATCAAAAAAATATTTATAAAGATAACATTAAAATAATTTATTTTTTGAATTTTTATTCCATTTAATAACACAGAAATAATTTTCTATTAAATGATTTCTGAAATTAGTACTCATATTATGGAAAAATATTCTCGTTCATTATTGGTTATATGTATATTGATTTTTATTTCTTTTATTTATTGATATTTAGTTATTTCTTATTATAATAATTATAGGATGATTTCAATAACTACTTATTAACTCCTTCCGAATGTATTTTTCTATAACTGAACTCTATATTGATCAACTATAATTTCTTATCCAATTATAAAAATAAAAATATGTGTTAATAACTATTTTTATTTTAATAAATATGGTGCATCATTTAGTTATTCTTTGATACAATATTATACATCCCATTTCCCACCCATGTGGTTTTACCATGCATATTCACTATAAATGAATTCAACATCATATGTACAACATATATTCATTTACATATTTGGATACATTAGATATTCATTGAATATTATAAGCTCACTATTTATTATGTAATTTATTTATCTCATGAGATACGATGTATTTTAAATGAGAAATAACACTTGGTCACTATATTATGAAGACTTTATATTGTGCATTTACATATGTTAATGATATCCAATATTATATTGATAAAAAATTAATATATTTTCATCTTTGTGTGATAATAGATCATATGGGGCACAATTTTTCATTGATTAATCAGAAATCACCCCTTTCACAGAAATATGTTTTTCCACATTAGTCATTTATTATAATTCATTACCATGTGTTGTGCCTTATTAAATCATATTGTATTATTCTTTCAGAAAGGTATGTCTCTAGTTTATTCAGTGTAATAATAAAACTTAATAGTATTTTATTAGTGTATTAATGATATTAATAAATATATGACAGAGTTTATTTTTAAATTGATGTCTTATGTACCTAATGTCTCAAAAACCCATGTACAATAACATTATTTTTTAAATGATTAAATAATTTAAATTTTATATCACCAGTTATAATAACATGTGTGTGAGAAATCAAGTCATTCAATGATGAGTGGGTATGACTGATATAACCTAATTGAAATTTAAATATTATATTTTTGTTCAATACATATATCAAATAATCAAAATTATGCAAGTACAAATTGATAATCATGATACATTTGGAAATTTATATATTAATCATCTATAACATGTTAGAACTAAAAAAATGAAACACATGATGTGTCTTGTTTGAAACAATGTTTATTATTAATGTTTGAAAGGAAAATTATTTTCTAAAAAAGGCTTTCATTATTTTTAACTGATCACATAAAGATTATTTCAAAATTTATTATTATATTTTATATATTTCTTTTGTTATCATTTTTATTTTAGTATTATATAGAGACCAGAATTTTCCATCATGGATGACCACTATCCTTTTATCATTTATGTGACCCAAGAAATTTCATAATATGTTAAATGGTAAATTTAACCCTTAAAATACTCGTAACAAAATATTATGACTATTTTTTTTATTCAAGGGAATTAGGTTTACAAACTATCTATGTTAGTGCGGAAATATGTACATGATAGTGCATTAATAATTATATACGAATTATCATTATATATACTTTTATCCACGTGTGTGATTTGATGAGGGTTATTCTTTTCAATGTGAGTTATGATTTTATGAGATGATCTGATACAAGATAAGAGTATAAAATTACAGGATTACCACAGGGTAACAATTTAATTCATTCATATCAAAATTACTAGGGACTATCGTCATATGTGGAATAAATAATTAGTAATTTAGTAGATTGATTAATAAAATTATCCTTAACCCATACAAAATTAAATCCTCCATAATCCTCTACCTATAGTTGGATGTGAGCCCTTAATTGATTTAGGATTGGATTTTGGATCATTATGACAAGGATAGAATGGAATGTATTTTCAAGCTTATAACGACCTAACATTATATAGAATATATAATTATTGTTAATTATAATAACATACATCACATGACACACCAGTCAAAATAAAATAGAGAAATGATATAATAAAATTGAAATTACATATATAATAATCACAATGAAGGTAAATGGAACACCTAGATATTTTATATGAATTCTATGTTCAATAGAATATGCAACACAAAACACTAAACCTAAATGAATTATACAATATTATTTTATAAATGTTATAATTATATGATATCTGTTGATCTGGTTGGTATGAGTAAGATCATTCATATTTTTTTTTTTTTGTAAAATTCAATCTCAATACAAATTTATTTTCTAATCCTTAGGAAATACGAAATATATTTTTAGTAATGTTCATTTATTCAACAAAAAATATTTTTTCTTATAAATTGGGTTTTTTCTTTTTTTGAAAGAATATTATAATTATTTCATGGAGCATTTAGAATATATAGTTAATAAAAATGACATATTTATTTATATAATCAAATCAAT
Source organism: Viscum album (assembly GCA_963277665.1). Taxonomy (NCBI): domain Eukaryota; kingdom Viridiplantae; phylum Streptophyta; class Magnoliopsida; order Santalales; family Viscaceae; genus Viscum; species Viscum album. The sequence continues at coordinate 915,153,929 of OY728148.1, forward strand.
ATTATAATAGATTGATTTTTTTGGAATGATCTAAAATGATGGATTTTCCTGTGAATAGTGAAAAGTACAAATTTTTATTGAAAACTGTATTTCTGATTCAAGAAAATACAAAGATCATTTTGTTTGAAAATGGTATGAAATTAAAAAAATTTCTCTAATATTATTCATAATCAAATTTAGTTATTTAGGATATACTTTATTATATAATTTGTTATAAAATAAAATTTATACTTAAAATGAATTTGTTAAATAATTTTTTTCTGTGATTGTTTCATTTTAACTGTAAATTAATTTTTTACACTTAAATAAATTAATTCAATAAAAATGTACTAAATGTTTTGAATTATCTTGTTATAATTTTTAAATAGTTACATTATATATATTGACAATAGAAATAGTAACCATATTAAATAATTATCAACATCATAAGGGTAAACTAGGTAACTACTATAAACAATTATATGATAAGGACTAAAAAACCCCAATAAGATTATATTATCCAATTTTATTATTTTAGACTGACTGTTTCATTCCTTGATTAAAAAATATTTAAATTTTGTGCAATAATGTTTAATTTTCAATATTTATTCATTTAAGTAAATTACATTGTAATAAAATGTATCATTATTCTTTTTAATATCAATAATATTTAGAGGGACAAATAAATATAAATCATTTTCTAAAAATAATTTTTATTTATAGTATCAATTATTTTGTATCATCACAATATATTTAAGTTTTTAGATTAAATAATTACAATAAATCCTTATTCATAACCAAATTAAAAAAATTATTATATTAATAGAAATATAAAATAAATGATTAATTGTTTTTAAATGTAGTATTATTTGATATAATTATTATGTTCAGATATTTTTTTATATAAATATATTGGTAGAGACCCAAAGCTTGTAGTACATAGATATTACATTACTTTTGCGGAATAATTAATACATAACAACAAATAAGACCCAAGGATCGTAATAGTTTAGTGTCCTTGGACACTCGGAACATAATATTCTAATCATGGTGAGAGATCTTCAAAATCTCCCATAAAGATATTTCTCTTTTATTTTCTAACCTAAAACCTTTATTTATATCATGGGGAAAATAAAACATATAAAGGGTGAGATCAAATGCTCAGTAAGGGTAAGCATGGAGAAAATAAAACAAAACATATACATTTGAACATTAAAAACATGATCATAAAGTTTAAACATTAAGATCTTGAGTTGTGAAATAAATCATGGAGTATGTAAGGCATAGATCAAAAAGAAAAATTAATCATGATAAAATATAATGGAAATAAAACATGTAATTGTGGAAACAATTAAGCACATGATATTATTTACATAGTAGCCAAGGTATTGCTTCCAAGACCATCGTAGTGGAAAAAGTCCCTTACTGAATCATGTTCACTCCTCGTTCCAGTCATGTATCACTAAATCAGATTAACTTACCATTCTAGCCATGTCTACCTCATGAGATATAAATCATTACCCAATGCATTGGAGGTAGATATAGGTCCCACCCATCTCATATTGAAATTATTCTTATGTTTTCCACAACACATTCATAAATCATGCATCATAACCCAAAGAATAAAATGGGTCTCATATACATCATCCCATCATAACATAATCCATCTAAAAAAATGGATACATTTCATCATAAGAAAAATAAAACCATGTAAATAATAGAGACATTATACTTGAAACATAGTCATACTAAATAATGTAATCTTAGATGGAAAATACTATAGAAAAAACACTTGAAATGATTTCTTTTAGAAAATATCCATTCTTCTTTAAAATAATTTTCTTTTCACAAAATGACATTCAATATTAAAAGAAAATGATTTTTTTGAAAATAATCATGAAATCATGTATAGGAATATTTATGAAAATTATGTGTTATGAAACCGTAAAAATCAGTTCATGCCGTATATGTTAAAAAAACATTCTCCTCATATTTTATCTGGAAAAGTCAAAAAGTTCCTCGTATGGTAAACAAAAGAAATATTCCTTTCATTACACAATATAAAATTAAAAGTGGGGTAAAAATGAATTTAAAAATAACTGTAATAATATTAAAATCTTTATGAAATAACATTTTTATGGACATGGATGAAAAATATAACCCCAGTAAATACTTACGTATAAACAATCTCAGAAAAAATGAGATTTGAAAAATTATCCCTTACCTTATATCCAATTTCTTCCATATGCATCTGTGACTCTTGTATAGTGGGTTTAAACATATTATTAACTTGTAACATAACAATAGTAATATTTATGATTTTATATATGATTCACTAATGACTTTATATTACTCGTTTGGTAAATTCCATGTTAAAGCAGCGTTTTGGGTAAAATCGTTTCATTTATCGTACGTGTTTCAACTTGTTGTTCATGATATTATTACTTATATCCTGATTTACTAAATTCCATAATTTAAAACATTATTTATATATAATATATATTCAGTATATAAATATATATTATAGATCGATAAACGGAATGAAATACACCGTTCATGGAGATGGTAAGTCGTACGTATGCATGAATGCTTTTTTCATTTACTTATTGAATTGAATGGAATTAAGTAAATGAAGAATATATGTACATAAATAAAGTATCATTATTATGTAATATTTTTCTAGATTATTTATTATATATAATTTATAATCATACTTAATTTGTTAATCATGGAGAATGAATCTCATCGCGTTCGTGGAGACGGTAGTCCGTACGTACGCACGAGCAAAAATATCATTCTTTTGATATTAAAATCATATATAATTTGATGGTATATCATATATACAGAATAATTGTAATGTTATATTTATTATTTATATCATTTATACTCATTATTATACCCATCCAAATGATGAAATGTTTGAATAACAAACTACACCACTACATGGAGACGGTAAGCCGTACGTACACACGTGTGCTGACTTTTTCATTCATAGGATGGGTAAATTAACTAATAAGGTTGTACCATTTTTTTAATAACATCACAGTATATATATGATATTGGAGTTATTATTTTCTAATGTAAACAACAATGAAGGAGGAAGTGGAAGATGAAATGAACTTTAAATAGGTGGTGAGATATTTACCTCCTATTCGAATTATTCCTTTTGATTGGATCAAATGGGATCCTTAAAATGGCTTAATGACTAAAGGAATGCCTCTAGGATTAAGTTAATACAGTTTAGAGGGTATTTGGTAAGGTTTTGGCCAAGAAAAATGGCTTGGGAGGAGTTAATTTGAGACAAGAGTGAGTTCCCTTTAACAAGAGAGGTGAGGGGCACCTCAAGAAAAACTTAAAATATTTTTTTATAATAAAGTCATATTCACTTTATAATGGCTCCAAAGGTACTTATTTAGAGGATAGGGTGGATATGGGTCTAAATACTCTCTAACATTAGGTTTTATAGAAGTTTAGGGTACCATTTTAACCATATCATTTAGATTTAACTCTAAGTTAAATAATTTAACTTTTACCATGTCTTCTTTTATTCATACACTATATGGTTAATAAACTTACTATAAATAGCCAATCAAACCCCAATTGACCCATTAATGTCATATATATTATTATACAAGTGTTTTGGCCGAATTGTAGATTTTCAGAACCATTATATCACTTAATAATATAATATTTATTTTTAAAACTATTTTATGTCAATTTTGACACTATTTGGTATTTTGTTTTTTCTAAATTAATAAAAGCATTATTACTTAGAAATAAATTCATATAACCAACCCTAATATATTATATTATCGTATAAAATTAGTTTAATTAATAAAAAGTCTCAAATTACATTTATTTGGGTATTTATATTATCAATTATGATATAATTTTATTAATAATGTAATTACGACATCATCATTGTGTAAAAAAAAAATTAAATTATTTAATGTCTGAAAAATATAAATAAAATACCATTATATAGGAAATATTTTATCATTATAATTAATATTTATAGTCTAATTTATATTATGTGTAACTCTATAATAAAAATGTTTTAGTTATTAAACATGGATTTTAACTATTTCAACTCTTCTTTAAATAAAATAATAATAAATGACCTAATCTAATCCAAGTGGACCTAAATGGTCATATTTTATTCCTATGGTTTTTTGGTGGAATTACATTTATCCAATAGAATTAGGATACGTGTTAGGGTAATAATAATATCATTTTTACTCTTAATTACTCTATTTACTATTAACCATGGTAAATAAAAGAAAAAATTTACTATTCACCAAGAATTAATTTCATCTCATTGAACCACATTTTTCATACTGATATCAACCGTTTTACTCTGATTTTTGAAATTCAACTCACAGAAGTGGTAAAATTTTGTTTTATGTTAATTTTCAAATGCTCCTAGGAGGTGGGTAAAAGACGATAAAAAGTTCAATAAATTTTTTATATCTCTATAATTATATAAAATTACTCTAATGAATTATATTGAACTTATATAGGTATTATGTATCTATTTTTTAACTAAAATAAATTCAAATAAAATAAATAATTATTTAAATATAAATTCGGTTTTAAACTATAACTCTGTGTTTTTCACTATTCATCAAAAATTTAACGTTTTCCGAAAAAACCAAACATTCACCCTAAGCAAATTTCGATAGTTCAAATCGAAAAATGAAGTCCATTTTGAAAGATAAGATTTATAAAATTTCAAAAATAGGGTATTACAATTCATTGCGGCTAGTTCATAATAATATTATATTAATATCTCGTTTAGTGAAACTCGGTATTACGTACAACACCCGCTATCGAGGAATGTTGCTCTGGCGTGAAACATAAGCCTAGAATAGTGTTTGCGTATACTGTAAGTAAATACAGTGTTGCGTAGAGAGAAAGCTAATCTTGTTGTAGCATACAACACAAGACAACAATGAAATTAAAATGAAAATTTATCACAAAAACTCGGGGTGTTATAATAATACATTAAGAATATATGAAATAATTAATTTATATTTCTGTTGTTGTAATGATTTTTAAAATTCATATTATACAAATAGTTTCCAAATTGATATTAATGGAATTTGATAAAATTTAATAATTTATCAGGTGATTTAAAACTCCTAAAAACTATTTCATTGAAAATTTATTGTTATATTATTTCATATAAAAACCATGATGAATTTATGGGACAATTTTCTTTTTTATTTTACTAGCATGAACTATAACATGTAATAAAAATTATATCTTAAAAATCATTCAAACACCTAAGAGTGGGTTGATTCAACAAAAATAGGGTGAATAAATAAGTTTAATCACTACAATTGTTTTTAGATATGAGGATTTATACTCATTCTCATTTTAACTACTAATTATATAAAATTAGATTCACATAATTATGTATAATAATTTATCTTAATTAAAAAATTTAGATAATTAAAGAATGTCCTTACCCTTAATATAAAAGAACACACATTCTCATATTTTCAGAATCATTAAGAAATCATTTTTATATCCATGACCAACCTAATTACCTTCTAAAAATACCTTATAAAATTTTATAGGTGTTCTTTTTGATATTATAACAACATTAAATGAATTTTGACTAAATGAAAAAGATGTTATACGAATAATATATATGAATTATAACTGAAGGTTTTAGTTTTATTTCTAATGGAACCTATATGAAATAATCTTTAATATTAATTAAATAATAACCCATTATATTATTTATAGATAAATGGTTTTCTAAATACCATATATAAACATAAACTTCCATAAAATGTGAAATTAAATTTTATTTCATGTCTATGGCAGATAAATTCTATATGAACCAATGTAATTCGTTTTCCATCAATACCTCTAATGCTTTTGGTAAATATAAATTTAATTTTAAAAATAATTTTCATTATATATTTTTAATTCTTAAAATAAAATATATAATCTAATTTCTTATCATCTGATCAATTGATAAGTTATAATGTCATTCATTTTATGTGTGGACTACCACCTCAACGAGGCAATGTTATTTTTTTCCATCACCATATCACATGGATGATATATAATTGTTTATTTTATGATTTTACAAGGTATTTATGATATAATTATAATAATATTAATATAAAATAACACATTCCTCTTTTTAATCATCATCGTACAAAAATGGAAACTCTACTCATGAATACACACATGTTCTTTCTCCATGATTGTAAAATTGTTCATTTATCCTAACAACAATTCATGTTTCAGATTAAAATTCATAATTAATTTAAAAAATTGAAAAATATTCCATTATTATTATATTGTATATAATGGAACATTTATCACAATTGACAAAGTCAACATACAAAATTCATCCTGACTTATATAACAAACGTCATAAAAAGTACAATGTGAGATGTACTGATTTTGTAATTTGTTGTTAAATTATTATAAAAAAAATTAAAAATAAATGTGATAATTTTTTTAATAATGAAAATTATTAGGATAATTTTACTATTTAGTATTATAATGAACATATTTGATGAGATGGACATGATAAATGAGATTTTTTACCAATATCCTTTTATTGAGGCTAATTTAAATATAATGAACCAAAATATTTTATATGGTTTATATAATTCCCTTTCACAACATAAATTATGATTCATATATGAATACGTTTATTATTATATTCAATATACATTTTTTCATCCAAGAGGATTTTACATGAATGCGAGTATGTGTAAAGGGGTTTCATAACTAATTCCCATTCATTAGGTTATATTTTTACTGTATAAAATATGTTATTCTATTATTATTTCTGAAATGAACATCAATTTATTTTATTTTATTTCCCCTAGTTATTATGGATTTAAATTTTTTAGAATTTTTTTACATCTTAATTTTACTTCATTGAGAACTATTCTACATTCAACACATTTATGATTTTTTTTGTATATATAATGCATCATGTTATGTTTGGTCATGAAAACTTTTATATGGATGGAATATGATGTTTTATTGTATGTTTTTTATTTTAAGGGTTTAAATATTCAAATTTATCCATAATTAAAAGGGTTTAATTCATTATCACATCATTATCCGATAAGCATTATATATAAGTATACACTGAGGGAATTATTTTTTCATTACATATTAATAAGATAAATATTTTTTTAGAGTCATAGTTCCATTGAAATTATTCTCAAAATATATTTATTTTTTGAATAGTTGCGCCTATATTTTTTACATAGTTTTTAGGTGAATTACTGAATGCTTTGGGGGTGAAGAGTGATATCCTGAACCCTAGTACCACCTAATGGGACCCATGAGCCTGGTGGATGACATGGCCTCAACCCCATCTCCCTGAACACCAGTGGATACTGACTAGATGCGGGGGCCTAGTTTTTGTCTGTGGGGAGACTATTCTCTAAATACCAATGCGTAGAACAATGGATGAATGTAAACATTGGTAAATAGAAGATGAAATATATGTAAATAGAAGGAATAATTTAAAATAGAGTCAATAGTAAAAGTAATTGAATCATCAAGAATATCATTCAATTACTGATGATATGTCTTGTTACCTGAAAACTAGTATACATGGATACAAGTTAGCTGTCATAACTTGTTCCACATACCAATAAAGGAAATCAAAGACTATCCCAAGATTCCTGATCACCGCCTCAGTCATCTACTATCACGCTCCATACTAAACAACATGAAATCAAGTGTTTTCTGTCATATTATTCAGTTTTCAACACCTTCAACCATTTAATCTACTCTGGGTACCAAAGGGTGCCGATAGAGGGTGTGAAATAGAAATTAGTTGGCCACCACGAATAGTTTCAATACCATCAGGCTCATGTAATGGAAATGTCAATGTGTAGAAAACATCATATACAAATTATTGTAGTAAAACATTACTAAATACCAAAGTACATTCTTCATCCCTCAGCTAGTGTCTAAACATAACCATTCCAACAATAGATTATTACTAGATTATAAATAAGTAACATGATATCAATATTTAAGGTCCATGTTATGATATGGAAACCTATAATGACATTTAATATTGATGTTCCAAGGTAATAATGAAGGCAACATAGACCTCATAGGTCACCAACTCAGTAATAAATATATCCTAACTAATGGTAAGAGTGTAATCCAAGGAGTATAGCCAAATGAATTCCATAATAAGATTCAAACCCAATCCCATGTGATATTCCAATGTAAAAAAGGCTATAAAGATTCTGTTCCCTATGGCCTGTAACAACGAATAATACTTGTCAATGTTGGATTAAAGGATTGTATCCAAGGCATCATTTAATACTACGTGGGGGATTCTATGATGTCATATATAGAATCCATGAATAGTCAAGGATCAGGATCTAGGTGGGTATCAACATATGCAAGTCATATCATTGAATCAGAATGGGGTTGCCGATTTCTCAAGTCATTCCAAGATAATAATCCAAGGTGAGATTGTGTTAGGCCGCTACTATTTAATAATGATGTCATGAAACATTTCATTTAATTCAAGAAGTGATATTATTAATTTGATAAGGTTATGTATCATGAATCCTTTTAATATTGTCCTAACAAATCAATATTTCCATTTGGTTCAATATTTTCATTTCATTAGTGTGATATGGAACTATATCATTAAACCATTATTAATTCCATTTAAATAATATTCAATAATTAATGTTCATTAATCAACCTACCATCAATGTGGAAAGGGATTCTATGGGCATGGAACCTACTAATCATTCACATTCAATCCACTCAAGTCATATACTTAGTATAGTTTCCAATTTCCATTTCAAATTTAATTATCAATATATTTCACATACCATTGGCGGGTGAAGAAGTAATCGTACATGTCACTTTCCATTATGAAATTAACAATTTAAATTAAAAAAATTAATATAGGAAACCATACCCTTAAAGAAGACATGTCAGACCCTGAACGATGGGTCAAACACATCAAATATTAAAAGCCCATTTATATCATAAAATCCTACAATGGATGGATGGAGTTGTGGGAATAAACAAAAAAAATTAATCACATATATTGAATGAGAATACCCATTCTATTATAATTATTATAATCATGGCATATAAATTATATACATGACACCCGAAGAAATCTATGGGCCCTAAACAATAATTCCCCAATCAACAAACTTGAGGGATGAGTTATAGAACACCTTCCATAGGCTTATATGATTATCCCCCACCAGTATTGTCCTATGATTTGTGTCATATAGGAGTAGATCAAAGAAATAGGGAAAAACTGTCATAATCAAATAACTAGGTTGAGAGAAAGAGAGAAGAGGAAAGGCTTAAACGGACCAGAGAACATACTATTATGCATCCAACGTGATGAACAGAAGCTTGATCGGATATTATACGAAATACATATCCTGATTCCTACCAAATTTCGTTAAATATCTACAACATGAGAGGAAAATATGTTCTTACCATGTTTTATTTAGTTAGATAAGATGGAGGGATGTAATTTGATCATTATGGGAAATTTTTTAAAACAACCCAAAAAATAGCATGTTCACGGTTTGTCTGTGTGGTTTGAAAACGCGTATGGAAACAATGCATGATTACATAAGAAGAAGGGGTACATGCTTGGTTATTCTACATTTTCATTCACAATCCATGATATATTTTTATGTACTAAAATTGATCTTCGACATAGTTATCCAAACCATACAAAAACCATACGCTAACCATATGAGATAAGCAGTTTATCAAAAAAAATGGGTTTAGAGATTTGAACATGCCCAGACACTCTGGATAACATTTCTAACTCATTAGTTATCCATTTTAGTTCCAATATAATTATTTAGACCAATATTTAAAGGATCCAAACCTAAGTGAAAAACCATGTTCTTACAGTCTTCCCCCCTTAAATGAACTCGTACCTGATATCACCTTCCAAGGGTGTAGATAAACTATCTGAGAACAACTAAATCCTTTGGGCAAGTACATCAGATTCCCTCTCCCATGTCTCATCCTGTATGCAGTCGTGCATTAATAAAACCAGTACCAATGGAATAGAATAGCCTAAGAAATCCCTCATACTCTGTTCAACAATGTGTACTTGATACTCCTCAATGCTAGCATTAAAATTTAACTCAACACTCCCAGGATCAAAGGTATGAGATTGATCAACATGATATTGAAAAATATGTGAAACATAAAATATATCATCTATGGAATGGTACCATTGAAGCTTTAGGAATTGATATAATACCAGTCCAACTCTCAGTAGATTTCAAAAGGCCATAATTAATGAGAAAATATAAGTCCCTACTTTTGTAACAATATATGCTCTATTCGTGGAGATACTCAAATAAAATAATGATCCATAACATCAATTTCAAGATTTCATCATAATATTTATTTCTAGATTGAGAAACATTTATATACTTTCTGATCAGCTGAACTTTCTCATAAGTATATGGAACAAGACAAGGACCTAGTAGGTATGCCTCACCTACCTCTATCCACCACAGGGGTGAAAAGTATGTCCTAACATATATTTCCTCAAAATTATCTATCTTAATTTTCAACTAAAAACAATTATTAATAGAATACTCAACTAGAGAGATATGTTTCTCACATGACCTATCGAAATCAATAACACATTCTTGAAGCATATCCTCTAGAACCTGAATTTTTTGTTCGGATTTTCCATTGGTCTTATGGTGATGGTTTTTATTATTTACACATGTGTTCCCATTTCCTTTACCCAACCCCTAAAAAATCATGACATGAATTATGAATCCAAATATGAATCAATAGTATGAAGAACTTTGTGTAGTTTTATGATCTCATGGACATATAGTCATCCATGTTCATTAAATGAAAAATTATGATGAATTTTAATGAACTTTGATTATTTAATTTATAGGTCAATAACTACACATATATCATCGCTACGCCCTTGGTGACCTAGGATAGCTAACTAAAAAATCCATTGAAATGTCTTTACATTTCCATTCTAAGACTAGAAGATGTTCTAACAATCCTACATGTATCTGGTGCACAACCATCACTTACTGATCGGTAAAATACCTAGTGATAAATCTTTCTACTTTACTTTTCATCCCATGCATCCAATACTGGCATCATATGTATCAATACATCTAATAGATTCATAGTTTAACTGTACACTGATATGTGTGGGAATATTTCATTAAATCCACTCTTTTATCTGTTGGAACCTAGATACATCTACATAGATGCATGTCATCATCTCTACCACAGTCCATTCTAGATATGGGTTATCTTATTATATACTATCATGGAAAACAAATCCTTTAGGATAATAAAATAATCTACCCATAACATTATCAAGGAAGGAAGAGATAACTATCAAGGGTGAGTGGTATGAAAATTCATGTGACTATCATGAAACAACAAATACATATCATAAAATAGTGGAATTAAATTCCATTCATCATTGGCATTCTGTACAACCTGTGTTTGAGTTTTCTGGCATAGTGCATCTATAATAACATTTCCCTTGATTTTTGTATAATATTTCTCTAAATTAGTGGATTTTAATTACATGAACTATCTTCACTGCTTGAGGTTCAACTCATATTGTGAAAAGATATATTTGAGGCTCTTGTGGTCCACGTACACCAAAAGGAGATCACCAAAAAGATAGTGTCTCCAACAATGTAAGGCGTGGACTACTAAGTTTATCTCAAGGTCTTGTTTCTTGTAATTTATATAATAAGGCCCAAACTGTTGAAATAAATACATAACGATGATGTCCTCCCACATCATCACTTCTCCGAAGCCAATTACCAATGCATAAAAAATATAGTATAAACTATACCTAGCTCTAATGAGTTAGAATATGTGCTAACACAAGACTCCCGTTCATATTTTTAATGGTTTTCTCAAATTATTATGAATATATGAACTTGACACCGTTCATTGTAAGATGAGTTCGGTGTGAATAATGATGGGTAATGTTCTCTATGAAATATCTGTAATATCCATCTATCCCTATTAAACTCGATATATCATACATTTTCTGGGGATAAAGCCAAGAAACAATAGTATTAACCTAATCAAGGTCAATAAATACTCTAAACTCTGATATTCTATGCTCTATGAAGTGAACATTTTTTGTCAGAAGTGGAACTTTGAATTCATGGAATAATGTTTGTGCTCCCTCAATGTTCATAGAATGATCTCAAGATATTTTTCATTTTTTCTATGACAGTGTGAATACACCATGATATCATAATCAAAGGCCACATAAAAATTATCCAAATAGTGGTGGAACGCCATATTCATCAAAGCCATGAAAATGGAGGGCATGATCATAAGACCAAAAAATTAACTAGGTACTAATAGAGACCATACTATCTAAGAAACATATACTAGTTATGTCTGATGGAAAAACTCATACCTGATGATAACCTGATATTAAGTCAATCTTTGAGATGACCATTCTCCTCAGATTTGGTCAAACAAATCATCTATTTGAGGAAGTGGTTAATGTTTCTAAACTATAAGGTGGTTCAACAATCTATAATAAATAAAGGGATGTATGCTTCTATCGACGTTCTTGGAGAAAATCATGAGAGAACACCAAAAGGATATATTGGGTCATATATAGAATTTGGAATCTAAATATGATAATAGAGGCTTGATCTCTTGAAGCTCTTTTGGTTCCACCCTTTACAAAGGAATTTATTCTGTATAATTTCATTGAACAAGATCCATCGTACACTCTACGTTTATCTTAGGAGGAAAGCTATAAAAGTCATCATGAAATACATCCCTCAAATGATACAATACTAGAGATAAATCATCCTTTGGTAATCCCGGATTCCCCATGTAGAGATTTTTTATCAGGTCAGTCACTCCACCTAGCACATGATTCTATGGTCCGTCTCTAGAATCCTAGACATCCCACAAACACTAGTGCAGATAACTATTTCCCTCTAGTGGATTAAATTATACTTTTTATCTACAATAGTATATTAAAGCATGATGTAGATGTAACCAGACCATCCCATGTATGACATTAAATCACACCATCTCAAGAACAAAGAAGTTCCATAAAAATAATAACTTCCTCCCTCCATAGGACATGCCCAACACTAGAATATACCCTATGTTCAAACCCCTAATAGTGTATCGTGGGTCATTACACCGAAAAAACACTATATCACCAATCATAGACATTCCACAATAGATACATGGATAAAATAGTTTTAAGAACTTATATCATATAAAGAAGACAATATATTATTTGCCATTAGAATATTACCTTACACTACATATGATCCTGGAACCTAATCCTAGGTTATCATCTATAGTGCATGAAAGTGACCTGATCCATAATCATGTAAAAAAGATGGACTACCATAATCAGAAGTACTCTATTAGTGTTGCTGGTTATTAGGTGTATGGGTACCATGAACATAACCTCCTCGTTAGATAGGAATATCAGTAATACTCCATCTCCCTTCCTGACGTGACATAAAAAGGATCACATGTGAAGTTTGAACTTGTGTTGATCCTTTAACATTCAATGATGGTCCAAAGGTCCTTAAAAATGATAAATTTTTCCCATACAACCAATGTATGGGATCTCTAGTATGTCTCTATCATAATGTGACTTCAGGGCCACCCATAGACCACACTAATGATGCACATTAGAGCTATCGAAACATGCACTATGGTTATCAATCAACTAATGAGAAACCTAGAGAGAATGTTTCTGGCCACTAGAAGAACTACTACACTAATGCAACACTGGTCGTCTATGCCCTCTACTATTCCAATCCCTTAGTTTGTGATTAGAGATAAGAGATAGATTAACTATTATAGAAAAGATAAGTAGGAAAAATTCATTCACCAGTGTATTGGTGGAATACTAGATCCCATCGTCGAAATGTCTAGAACGTGAAAGATCATCACTAGATAGAAGTGGGAAAAGTGCTAAAACTCCATGAAATGCACTGAATACTCCATGAATAACATTTAACTATTATCATGATGTGTGAAATATCTTTCAAAGTCAGATCCTAACAGTTTAGGAAGGAATTCATCATAGAAGGAAATTTTGAAATCATTGAATAACATTCCATGATGGCATCCAGCATTGGTAATCACATCCCACTAGCAACTAGCCACGTCCTGACGCACATATTTAGAAAATATTTAATCTTCATTATTGTGGAATCTACATATTATCAATGATAGGTTAGGTGGATTATTACCATCATTCAACAATATACAGATGAATATCCCCTAAAAATGTAGGAGGATTCTGATGATGGAACTGATGAGCTAGATCACCCATCATAGGTTTAAGATGTAGAGCATAATGCATGGACTGCATCAGATGTAGGAAACTATCACGAACATGGGAATCATTATCAAGATTGGGTATAACAGGTGGTGCCTCAGGTGGCAGTCAAGGAGGTAATAATGTCGACCCTGGTCCAACCATGTATGGTGCATGATCCTTTCCACCTTTTTGGAATAAGATACAAAGACTTCATGGGAATTTTTTTTTAAAATATAAAATCTCATTACTAAGAAAAAGATTAAGATGAAAAATTACATCACTAGAAGAATATGAATGTTTGAAAACTCAACGGCCAAGGTATAATAACTAAACTAACCACATAGACAACCAGGTATTTGTAAGTTCACCAGTTTATGTTCCAATTAATTAAACATTTAATTACTACGTTCACTCCTTTACCTTTCATAAACATGAGATGGTAAGATATGAATGTAAAATGAATTCATTTAGATTTCATGATTCAATTTATAATGGATAACACATTTTGATGAATCAGATCCCATAAACCAATCACTAGAAAGGAATACAATTTATGTATAGAAAAATGGATTAATAGTGTAAATAACTCATCCAAACCCATGAAGGCCTATACACCTCATAAATCTAGACATAAAATCAATCAATCACATCCAATAGTATTATAAGCATAACATAATTATCACATCATAACTCAAAAATCAATGTCATATCAATCAATGTAAAATAGTGAAATGAACCTTTATGGAATTGAAATATGCATGACATGTGAATAATAGGCGCCTATAAGATTCATGTAACAATTCTCCTTGCCCTCATCTCATCGTTCAAAGGATTAAAGAAAATATTAAATCATATTAATAATCCATAACTCCCAACAACATGTGCATCACCCAACAGTGAAATAATATCAACATTAATATGAAATAGAATAACAATAATTATATTATAGAAGACATGGTTTTTACCATAAACATGGGTTTGTGACACCCATGCATGGCTTATGAACAAGTAAAAATCATTCCTAATCACCAATATATAGTCTTTAAAAAAAATAGTGAATTGAAACTCCTAGGATACCAACTTGGGACATCCCACACATAGATGTCACAAAACGGGTGCCCCGAGGCCGATGGTCCATATGTCCTCAAGAACATCTCCCCATATTTCGGGGGCTAATAACTAGTATCGAGGTCCTTGGGTGTGTCTGTAGGGAGACTATGAACTTATTTCCAATGTGTAGCACAAAAGATAAATGTAAACACTAGTAAATAGAATAAGTAATATATGAAAAAAAAACGATGCCTATGAAAATAGAGACAACAACAATAATAATTGAAATAACATGAATAAAATTTAACAACTGATGATATTTCATGTCACTAGAAAACTGGAAAACACGGAAGCATATTATTAGTAATAACATGTTCTTCATAAATATAGAAGAAATGAAAGACTATCACAAGCATCTTGATCTCTATATCAGTCATCTTATATCATGGTCTATACTAAAAAAACCAATAATGTGTTTTTATATGTATTATTCTATTTGTAAACAATTGAAACCATGTAATAAAATCAGGGTACCAAATGGCACCCATAGAGTGTGTTAGGTAAATATTAGTGGGCCACCACCAACATTTTCTATAAAATCTAACATGAATAATTGAAATGTAACAGTGTGCCGGAATTCATAGATAATGTAAAATAGTAAAATGTAAATAAATACACATGTACCTGGATCAACCCTTAGTTGTCATTTGAACATAACCAGTTCTTTAATTTATTATTACTAGTTTATAAATATGTCACATGATTACAATAATGAAGGTCGATGTTTTGACAAGGAAACCTATAATGACATTTAATAATGAAGTTCCATGGTAATAACCAAGGAAACCTAAACCTCAAGGGTCACCAAATTAGTAAAAACTATATCCTAGAAAAGGTAAGAGTGTAATATAAGGATCATGATTCATTTAATTCCACAATAATATGACTACCAAATCTAAGGTGATCATCCAATGTTAAATGAGGATATATAGAGACATGGCCCAATGAGCAGTCACTATGGAACATACTTTTCAATGATTGATCCTAGGACTATATCCAAATAAATACTTTATTATAATGTGAGTGATACTAAGGTGCCCTAATTGGCATCCAATAATAATCAAGGATCGAGATCTTGGTTTGTCTCAACCTACGTATGCTATATACTGGAATCACAATGGGGTTCTTGGGTGCTAAAGGAATTTCCCAATCAGAATCCAAGACGAGACTAAGTCAGGCCACTCATATTTAATTATAAAGTCATGTAACAATTCCTTTTGATAAAATAATTTACTCCCATTAGTGTGATATGGTCTTGTAACATGGAACCCTTTAATCATGTCATCATTATCAGTAATTCCATTAGTTTAAGCCTTTCCTTTATTAGAATAAACAGAAAGTATCATGTGGCCTTTATTTATTCTATTTATGGAATATTAAATAATTAATTTCCATTCAACTACCATCCATTAATGTGGATAGGGGTGTTAAAAACATGTAACATTTTAATAATTTACATTTAATTTGGTCAAGTCATATACTTAGTATATTTCCAACTTCCATTTCACATTTAATTATCAATATGAATAACATACCTTAGGAGGGTCAAGTGGAAAACATACATGGTAATTATATTATGAAATTCAAAATTTAAATTAATCCATTAATTATAGGAAATCTTACCCTTACTGTGGTCAAGCCAAGTTATACCCGGACGATGGCACAAATAGGTAAAATACAGAATAAAATATTGTTGCGTAATATCCTACATGGGATGGATAGAGTTTTGTGTGTAAGCACTAATAAATTTCCACATATATGAATATTGAATAACAATATGGTTTTATTGATTATATGTGTTTAATATAAATTATATAAATGATAGATAATGAAATCTGTATGCCCCAAATGATAATTTATTAATCAACAAATTTGAGGGATGAGATATTAACCACCCACCTTAGGCTTTTATGACTCTCCTTAAATATTACTAGACTTTTATATTTATAGGAACAGATTAGATCATTGAAATGGATAATAACTCCAAATCCCAAATAACCATGTAGATAGAAAGAGAGAAGATGAAATGATAAAACAGACTCGATAACTTACTGTTGCACATACAATGTGATGAAAGGAAGCTTAATCAGATGCCTCATTAAAGAGACATCCTTATTACTAACTTAGGTGTACAAAAATCTCCAAAATGATACCAAAATAGGTTAATCCCACTAGTTCTTATATTTGGGATGAAGGAGGGACCATGTTACATCATTAAGGGAAATAATGTAAATTTACCCCAAAAAATAGCATGTGCACGGTTTGTACACACATTTTAAAAACCCATGCACACATCATGCACTATTACCTGCGAATAAGGGGAACATGAAAGGTTAAGATGTATGAGCATCAAAAAACTTTGGTATATGGTTTATTCTGAGATGTGACCATATGAAGAGTCAGCTAGTCCTAGTGAAAATAGTGCACAAACTATTTAATATGTCATGTTTTAACAAATATATGGTTTTCAGACAATGAAAATTCTTGAAACACCCCCGAGACCATTTCTAACTCATTATTTATCCATATAAAGTCCAAATTATTGATTTTGACTAAAATTTATTGGATTTATTCCTAAGTGAAAACCTTGGTTCACACACTATGAGTTCCAGTTTTTTAGGATACATGATGAGGAATGTTCTTAGCACAAGATTAGTAAATAACATTCTACACAACCATGTTACCTATAAATGAAAGAGAATAGTTTAATAAATAATTAAATAGGGACAAATAGTCATAAAATACTTGTAATTAATTTGTATTGGTGAGTTTCAATGTTTTGGGAGGGTTTTTTAGAATGTTATTCAAGGATATGCAGTGGGGGGGGGCTTGAGACTAGGAAAAATGGATGGTTTTCACATGGTTTTCTAATAGTTTGAATGATCAAAGTGAAGTTTTGAACATTATATAGTAGATTCACATCATTTAAACATGATTTATGAAAAATTTGTGGCCAAACCATGTACCCATTTAAGAAGTAATATATGAGTATTTTAACATCAATCCTATGACCATTTTACTCCAATTTACTCCTCCCTGAAACACACAATAGCTAATATAGTGAGGGTCTTCCCTCTTCTAGTTTAAAGTAATTAAGGTATCACATTAAAATGAGTTTCAATTAGATCAAAATTTTTTGTGATAAATTATTCTCATAAATTTAATCACTCTATTTCCAGTCATTATCTATTTGCTTTACCATATTCAATGTTATCTCATTGTAACATGATATACAAAATTTTTATTTTATTTGAAATGATTCTCTATTTTCTCATATTTCTTATCAAATATGAGGTATCTATTATATGACTAGTCTACTACCTTTTTAAGGTATGTGTTGCATTAATTTTCCAAACAATGGTTTGGTGTTTATGAATTGTCATTGTTGTTCCACCTAAAATACGTTCAATATGATTCTAATAAATTGGGTAATGCCTAAAATTAATTGATTAGACCATAAAATTGTTATTATTGGAACTATTAAAATGAATATTCATTGAAAACAATTCCCAAAAAAACATTTGGGGTTGGTTCAATTAAATTTCAATGACCACTATACGTAAATTATGACTAGACCAACCGTTTTGTTTTTTCTTCATTCCAAAATATAGTTGAAGCTATAAATGAATCAATTTAGATGTTAAATTTAATATATATAAGACCTGAACCTCATATCAATATTATGTATAAAAAATATATTTATGATTTATTAAATTGTATGAATACAGTTTTACCCCCATTATCATTTATAAATTCAATGTTTAATGATATTAAACATGATGAATTATATTTTTTCCATGGATAATAAAAACAGATAATTTTAAATATTGAATGAATGGTTTCTATTTTTATGGACCATATTTATATTTAAGGCAGTACCCCATCATGATTAAACATTTTATTCTATTGGGAAATCCTTGATAAAAAAGAGGACCTCACCGCAATTCATTCATGTGATTTTGAAGGGATACCCCAACATTGTAATTCAATATTTTTTAAATATTAGTGAATTCCTTACTGTAACAATAGAAAATCAGATACATTTCTACCAAATAGAATGCATAGAATATATCCACGGATCCATCATGTTGTACTCAACCACATGTTTCCTTGAATTACCTCATTGGTATCCTAATAATAAATTACATGTGATTACCTTGGATGTGTTCCATAGACTTTAGAAAATATCATTATAGTGGAATTAAAAGTGTTAATCCATTCAAATATAGTCAGTCCCCAATTTTTTTTAGTATTGTTATGAATATGAGTTAAATATATCTCTTAATGTCAGTGATTCCTTAGTTTCTCCATGGATACTGCTTGATTGTATTATATGATCTTTTTGACTATATACCATAGTTTCAAGACCATGTTTATATTGTTCTTATGATAATAGAAATAGTATTAGGATGAATTATATATAGTTTTAAAGGTACCCTACATGGACCTTGATATTTAAGCTTTTATTATTTATTCATTAATTTTATATTATACATAAAATTGGTTAATTATATATTCAATGGAATTTTTTAATTAGAAATAGTTTTTAGTGAACTACAACATTTTAATAAATCCCTTTTTCAGGTTTCTGATTTTTACATTGAAAAAATACTTCAATTCATGTTGAGATAATGAACAATGACCCCCTATATATATCTGATTCCTATTTATGGGAACATGGTAGAAGAATGATGAGATAGTTTTCAAGATTTTCCAAGGGAATGTTATAATTTCTTATGTACCTATTATTATCTATGTATTTTTTTATATTTACTTCAATGTATGAATATTCGTTTTGAATCAAAATTGCATCATCTATATATAAAAATGATACTAGATTATGTATTTTAATTATGATTACTTTGTTTTACTTCTACTACCCATATTATATATTATTCAACTATTGTATTATATTTTTTCTTCTATTTTATTATAATTCATTTTCAACTATGATAGAAACAAATAAAGAGGGTATAATATCCCCATCATAATTCCATTGACCTGCACTATTAGTATAAATCCTATTGAATACTTTGTGGTGTGCATTAGGCCATGAGGCCAACCGAGATTGGTTCGTTATGATTGAATTGGGTCAAATATTTTATTACATCCTTCTTTTCTATTGTCTATTTTTTTGTGATTTGTAGATAAAAGACTAGTATATATCAAAAAAATTTAAAATTCCTTTCCAAGTATTAGTTAAACCATGTTTGAAGTAAATGATAAATTACCAAAAAATGACTATTTGTTTAGTATTTCAAATTTTATACATTCTCCACATGAAAAAGTGAATAATACACATTATTTATTATATTGTTATGATTTTATATTTTTACCTTTTTTCAGATAAGGAAAGGTTTTATTATCTCTTGCATCATCATAAGAACATTGATATATAAATGACTTGAATATTCCATGACATGTTTATTTTATTACATGTTTCGTGATGTTTGTCTATTGATTTCAACAATTATGATTTAATAATGTTTCTTGATGGGAAAAATCAAAATAAAAATTGGATATATATATTTTTCAGTGATCTAAAAGAAATTTCACACATATTATGATGTTATCATATTAACAAAACAATAATGTCATTTTTATACCAATGATATTTAGTTATATGGAATAATAAATTAGTATCATTTAGTTAAATGGATACATATTGAAATTATTGAATTCTATACACAATAAATAGTGTACACAAATTAATTTAATTGAATAATTTATTATAGGATAGTTGAATTTTGTTACAAGATGTAAATGTATGATTGCAGCAATATGAAGTTCCAATTGTATCGTACAATGAATATGCCTTTAAAACATACGAATGGTAACTAATCTATGTTATCAATTATACAAAAAAAGAAAATTATTAATAATTTAATATAAATGTGTCCTACTAAATGAGGTTTAATATTACAAATTATTGATAATTTTCTTATATTTCATGTAATTGAAACTCTATATATGAAATGTATATAATTGGACCATTTAATCATACCATTACCCTGATCATAGATATATGTTGTTTGGTCAGCATGTACTTTTTAGCGAGAACATATTCTAGTGTTATTAATATAGCACAAATCCATTCTACCGTATAAGATATTTTTTTAGTGTAATTAATATTTTCGATATATTCCTCCAAAATGGATTTCCGTCGAGTTCCAAGATGGGTTAAATGACAATAATTATGAGATAGTAGAACTTGTACTATCTAAAAATTTAATAGCGTCACCTATAGTATTACTACCATATAAACATGGACTATAAAATGATGATCAGATATGAGAGAATTTATAATGTTCGGTAAATTCAACAGATGGAGTTCTATGATGTATCTTGACTATGTCAGAGTTAATGAGGGATTTCTATGTAAAGAACCCACTTAATTTCTATAGGTAATGTGGCCACATGGGTTATGAGTCATGGATAGATACCATTAAATATATCTTTTATAATCTTGTTATGAATTTAGAATGGATTTTCAATATGATGGATTATATGATTCATGGACCTTCCAAGCACTGGTGGGTGGTTCTAATGTAGAATGATCAGAATATAGGCATGATTTAGAAGGATGGAAAATATAAAATATAAATTTAATTTATCCCAAACAACTCTGAGAGTTGAATGATTTTTTAATTTATGAAATATGAAATAGGTTCTATGTTTTTCATAGATTACTTAGAACAATTCAATGACCTGTAATTGATTACACCCACCCATAACAGTGACGATTTAACCCAAGAGAGATTCATTGAGGATGTTCTTAAAGATGCCATCCAATCTCGTTATAACACCTTTTATTGGGTTATCACCTAATATATTTTCATTCATGTACTTATAATTGATTGAAAAATGATATTATATAAGGGTACATGGAATGGTTATTCAAATGTATGACATGTAAGTGGGTTATCATGTTAAATGAAGTGTACTTTTGAGATGCATCTGGATGGAATTGAAAGTTCTACTATATCAGCTGATTGATATGATGCATTCCTTCAGTGTCAATGGTGGTAAAACATTAATCATCAGTGTCAAGGAGATCTTATTTAGTGAAAGGAGTATGGAAAAATGGTCAATCTAAAGATATTTTTTCAGACTTTTCCTACAGTCCCAAGTGAGATAGGATTTCCACCAGCATAAAAAACCATATTAATATAAAAACATATACAGTTGTTCGAAACATAGAGTACAATTTTCATATAATTTTTTTAGTGGTTATGGCTATGGGTTACATGCTTATGTTATATATCATTAATATAGTGATCCATCACTAGAAGGCAATAAAATATCTCTATCTAAGTATTATTCTAGTTACATGGACGACATCCCATAATAAAGGATCAGAGTTATGGACTATATATTGAATGAGTTACCATCATAGTATCTTCAATGTTATGATTTTTTTGGCACATTTAAATCACATTAACAAGTATCTATGGATTTAATTCATATACATTAACCTAAAATTCAATTTTAAAATTTTTTACGAATCTTTATATTACATGGGAGTATAGTTAGAAAGTGATTATCATTATAAAAATTACACCCTAGATATTGGTGAATACCATCTCTTATAGAACATTTTCATCCTTGAGAAGATATGTTTTGATATAATTATCATTATTTGAAAGGTAACTTAATTATTTAGATAATATTTACTATTATTAAATGGGGGTGTCATTTTTATTCCTAGAAGGGAATAACTATATTCATATGGAAAATATATTCTTCTTGGTAGGGCACACTAAACCAAATAATAAGTTTGGAGTGTGGATTTAGCCAAAATATATAGTATTTTCCTAAGTCTATAGATATTTAACAGTCAATATTTACTCATGTGGTGGGAATATTCAATGATATATTCATAGATAAATTTTGTATGATATTTATTTAGATAAAGTGTTATTTCACCATTGAGGTTTTTCAAGGAGAGGAAAAAATAGTTATTCCTTTATATAAGATGTCTCATACTGAGATTTAGGATCTCAAAATGTTGATAGAGTACCGGGAATCCAAAGGGATTATACGACATAGCATTTCTCAATGGGGTTAACCCATTATTTTTCCCATGAAGTTGATAGTGACCATTACTATATTGTAGATTACTAGAATTTGAATCAACATAATGTAATTAAATTAAAACATCTATCACATATATAAAATATATTCAACTAGCTCAAATAATCCTCATTATTATCAACGATTGATTTGAGATCGATCTACCATTATCTGTGAGTTATTCTCTATAATATAGAATGTTCAAAAATTCAATGAATGATAAGCTTATATGAGGATCAGGTAATGTTATTCCTTTTAAAAAATTAACATCCCTATTTAATGTCCATGATGAATCTAATTGTTCACCAGTATATTGATTCTTTTGTGGTTTTAATAATGGATTATACATTATTGTATTTTTATACTCTAAATGATCCTAAAAATAATATTATATTGATTTAAGTACATTTATATATAATATTCAATATGATTATCTAAAAAAATATCACATTTTATTTGAAAAATATAGCTTCATAGGTAACATAATATCATAAATAGGAGTGTCTATTATTCTATACAATGAATGTGTAATAGTTTAAATGTGGTTCCCAACAATTTATCTTATATACAATGTTTCATAAGGATATGTTGTCACTACATTCATGTAAGATAGATATATTCATGCCTTTAAGAACATGATATCTTCTATAATAAGAAATTGATAATTTTTAAGAGCTCAATATATTGATATAAGGAATTGTAGGAGTTTAAATGAAGTCTTCCTTTAGTGATGATCCAGATATCTCTTGATCCTAGTAGAGGATACTCAATTATTTGTGATTCATTAGGAAATAGACTAATACCCATTTTAAATCCTAAGGAATGAGTAATGTAGTATTATTCTAGTCATTTGAGGCCCCATGAGAACAAAAACCTAACACATAATGTTGATAAAGTAGTTGTTGTTCATGGATTTCATGTTTTGAGACAATATTTTCTAAGAGAGTAGTTTTTATTATACACAGCCCTTAAAATACCCATGAACTTATTCACTATGTTTGACATGAACATTATGTAGATGATATCAGTTGAATACCTCCACGATTTTAATTTAGGAATTATATTTATGAATGATATGTAAAATTTAGTGGTAAAAGAATTTAGGTGAAAATAATAGATGCATGTTTTTTATGATGCCAGAATTGAATGGATGCTGATGTGACAAATTTATGAGGTGAATAAATAATTTAATGAATTTTCAAGAAATATTTAACGAATTAATTTAGTGGTGACCTCATATATTATGGTTATATTACATATGAGGAAAATTTAGATACCACATGGATAGTAATTAGGGAAGATGTCTCAAGTGATGAACCATATCCTTGTAGTATAGTGGACGAGGATGAGATCGTTCCCATAAATGAATTATTCATGGATATTTCAAAAAAAATATGTTAATTAGATAATAGCATCCTTCTAAATGGATAGTTCACCATTTATTCACTATGATTTACATTGTCTTATGGATCTAGTATTGGGGGCCTTAGATAAAAAAGCATATTAGAGGCTTCATGATGTGGTTGTCGAACTCTCAACTGGTGATTTTTGAACACTAATAGATTGCTATTATTTTATATTTAATGTATATTACAAATAAAAATTGGAAGATGACTCTATGGATATCTGGAGTGTATAACCAGAATCACATCAGGAATGCGACATCCTATTAGTGATCATAGAATGTATTATGAAGGGATCATATGTCATACCAATCATGTGGATAATCACAATTAATTAATATGATAGGGTTTATATTTGAGAAATTTTTTTCATTCATAATGATTAAAATACATTCATATCTAGGTAGGATGATCAGTTTAGTTCTCAGTTCTAACAGCCATTGAAAAATATGTATGATTGATGGCACTTATTATAAGAACTTATAACTCACAAATTGATTGTTAGTCCAAACATACTATAATTTTATTAGAGGATAGTCATAGAGAATAAAAAATTCTTTATGGATTTCAATCGGAAAATTATTTACTTCTTTCCAATTTAAATTATAATAATATTTTCATGAATTTATCCAAATGCATATTTATGGGGAACTCTATGTTATTTGATTTAATTCTCCTATATGCTAGTTAGGGGTAGGTATGGAAATGTTACTAGGGTGTTATATCATTGAGTATATAAAATGTTGCTAAAGTTAACTTGGAAATGTAGGGTTATAGGTCAAACGAGTAACCAATAAGATGTTGATCTCTCTCACTAACTTCTAGTGTTTGATGTGTCAGATAGGGCATTATTTCAAATTTACTATATATTGGTTAATCTCTGGATTCAGATATGAGGGACTCTAGAACCTATATTTCCCTATCCATTTGATACAATGAAGAGTGTCATGCATATAGGATATCATATTACTATTCCATAGAGATACAAGTCCTTGAATGAAATTTTCCGTATCTTTAAAAATAACATTTATCATTCATCTCCATCTCTGAATTGATATCCTATGGAAATTTAGTTACAGGTCGAAAATACTTTTTTATAGTATGAAATTCAAAGCATCGATTATATCTTGAAAGCTCTTTATGGAATATCAATTCCTCTCGTTCGGGTTCTATGATAGCATGGCCATGTATAGCATGATACATGGGATCAGGAGTCGAATATAGGTACTTAGTGGAATATGTAATTCATAGATACTACTCGACCACCCATGAAGGGGAAACATATGGATGAGTTATTATAAGAGGGGAGGTCATTTGGTATTGGGGTTTTGAAGTGGTTAACATTCCATATATTAAAATATCAACTATTATTTTTATCAAAACAGATGTTCCAAAATATGTCAAGATGTTGTTTTAGTGTTTAGGGGTGGAATAGTCACTCAAGTTCACGTTTTTAAAGAAAATGGTAAGAGGAACAAGGTTAGCGAACAATCATTACTAACATTGCTTCTAATCAGTGATACCTGAATGGGAGAAAAATTATTTCATACACCATTTTTTAGAGGTTGTGCATCTTTGAAAAATATAAAAATTATATTAGAGGTTATTCTCAATGTGTGTCCATAGTTTCTATAACTGAGCACATAAATTTTCAGGTTTGAGGGGATTGAGATCGTGCCAAATGGATGTAACACACATAAATTTTCTAATTGTGCACTTGAATAGTGTGAGTTGTGAAACCATCGAAAATATATGTAAATAGTTGGAACACTTTTTATAAAAATATGCTTCAAATCCATACAACTCCAAAAAAGTGAGAAATGTATTTTTTCCCTTAATGACATTAAGCTCTTATCTCTAATGACCAAATCCCTTGAACAAATAATAGATCTACGCATGAGAACTATCCCCCTTCAATCCTTAAGTATTTGAGGTATCTACTTCATCTATGCTCTGGTTCGATTTACATCAACTTTATTAGAATCCATATGGCATGTTTATCACTCAATTACAACCCTTTCATGATTTTCTTCACCATCATCATATTTTCCTTTATATGAGCTAATATACCACATTTTTAGGGAATTTGTATATTTTATACTATTTTTCTCAAATATTTATAAATCATAGGTTAATACTTGATGAAAAATCTACTTCAATGTTATAGTATATGGTCTATTAATTTCCCATAATAGTCTTGGGTTTATTATTTTCTCTATTATACTACATGGTAGAGTTTCCACACATTTCTTCTAAAATGTGTAATGTATTAATTTAATTACCTAAGAAACAATCATTATGTTCTTATCCCCTTTCACATGGATGAGGGTTAATGACTACATACATAACCATAAGTCGAGGAGGGACTGATTTAATTCTAACAACTATCATGCATAAAAATTGAGAAGTCAACACCTTGGGTGTTTTGAGTTTTCCCATTTCAACTAGAATCTATGAAGGATTAAAACGACAAGTTAAATGGAAATGATGTCATTCTTGGAACTTTTATTGCATGTAAGTGGAATATAAAAGGATATTTTTTATTTCTAAATGACATGAATAACCATTTTTAAACATTATAATTTATTAATTAAATTCTTAACGAAATGAATATTGATTAATTATAATTTTTAAATGATAATATTCCAAACCAAGGTTCATGAATTTGGATTAATTTGCATACAGATTGTGGTCCTTTTTTATTTAAAATATTTTCAGGACATAACAAAACCATAGATTACTAAGGGAATTTATTATTCCCTAAAAGGATTCCACTTAGATCCATTGAGTTCATTACCAAATGAGACACCCAAATCATAATTTATTCTTTATATTTTTTTGTGAATATCTTGGTGTTGTACCAATGATTTACTATTATTTCTAGAAAAGAGTATTAAAAGATTATCTCCATGGATTTTGTTTAATTTATTTAGAAATTTAGTTCATTGAATTATAACATTAGGCTCTGAATCATACCTATCATGTTCATACATAGAACATGTTCCATCAAAATGATTAGAAATATTTATGGTGTAATTTTATTGGTTCGTATATTGAATAATATTTATACCCCTAAAGACAAGATGCCTTGTTATTACTGTGAGTTTCATTGACCTCCTAAGGTATATGATTCCTTAGATTCAACTTGAATCCATTATTATTTTATTATATAGTAATTCTAACTATGTTTTATGGTTTGCAGACTGAACCAACATGGACATAAGTTCAAATATATTAAACTTATATTAAATAAGGTACGATCAACCATGATTCCATTGAGGACCTTTATCATAATTAATTTTTTATATATTAACAACATTAATATTATAAATTCATTATTTTATGTATAATTATTAAATAAAATATTTGTATTATATAGTGGTGGATTAATAATATTTTATCACAACTTATTTAGGTCAATAATTTAAAAATGATTATTTCCATCATTGTCGGTAGAGATAATGGAAAAAATATTATTATATATTCAGGATTAGTTTTTAAGTGGTTAAGTTTGAGATTATTGTGCCAATTCCATAGTAACTTTTAGATATATATTTTTGACATTCGTACAACTTTTTACATGTATTGTTTTTATTTCTTCTTACATTTATGCCAATTGATTTTTTAGAGACACAAAATAATATGTATATGATAAATATTATGTATTTTGTTTTTATTATAATTATAGGGATGATTTATATGTGATGAAATATATATATATTCTTCAACCATTTAATTATATAATTTATTATACATTATTACTAATATTTAACACCACTATATACTCACATTATGATGGTATTTTCCCCCAAAATACCATTATAGACCCTCACTGTTTGTCAATGGCCTATAAAAAATGAGGAGGCATACTTTTAGATTTAAGTGAAATAAGCGTTGGTTACTTATTTGAGAATGATTTACTTGATCTCATAGCTTTATACCCATTATATTTTATTAACCTCAGATAATTTAACAGTTTTTAAATTATTCAATTCACTTTCTTCTACATGATAAATCACATGATCAAAATAATATTATTAATGAAAACACGCATAAAGTATAAGTTTGGTAAAATATCTTTTAACTTATATGTCTAAATTTTCATTAAAATAATTTTTTTCTTACCATTACTATACTGGAAGGAATTTTCATATTATTTTACACTTTTTGGAATTTATATATTATAAATTATGAGGAATTATTTATTTTGAATTTACTAACAAGGATTATTTGTAAATTTTTAATAAATGAAAACTGTATCATTATTTTAATGTATTTTACATGAATGGAATTTTTTAAAATCATTATTGATCAATTAATTGAATAATACATTTAATTTTTTAGGTTTATCAATAAGGAAAATAATTTTTTCTAATATATTTTTATATTATATGTTTCTAAATGTGACTTTCAATGTTAAAATTTTATTTTAATCTTGAAATTTTTTAATTGTATTTATATTAATTGAAAATAATAAAACTTTTTTAATGATACTCTAGTAGGGATATGTTGTAACCATACAATACTTACTCTTTCATTATATGTCTTATGATTTTTTTGACTGGGGAAATATTCACATTTTTAATTTATATATTGCAATAAAAATTTCTATATAGATTACATGTTTAATTTTTATTCACCATTTCCTTTAATGGATGAATTATAATTAGTAATTGGTTGGTGGAGCCCCTTATAGATATTTGATTCATTAATGGGTCTCATGAGACATTTTTTTTGTATTTGGAAGATTCTATTCCCATATATGTATGTTTTTCAATAAACAGGCCTCCGAGTTATTATTTATATGGGTATCAATATGCATTCCATCATTATGAGATTAGTTATTTTTGTCAATGGGATAACCTGAATAGTTATTCATTGATATGTTTCATGTGCATGTGATTAGTTATAAGGTATCATTTGATCATCATTTGTACATTCCATATTATTATTCATAATAATCAAATTAATAAATGACTATTAATTTAACATATTTACATTTCCATATTGATAAATTAATATTTATTCAATGATAAAATCATCTATAAAGAAACCGTACAAACAATCTAAGCTCACCATTTCCTTATATCATTTCACATGGATGTTAGGAAGTGCACTATTAATAATATGAATTGTTTTTTTATAGAAAATAATGATATTATTTATGAAAACAATTTGGTATATCATATTTTAAAAAATCATTTTTTTATTTACGCATGAATCTAGTTTTCTGAGATTACTAACCTATTCAGTCCTTTGGGATGCCATCACTTCTACCTTATATCGATATTAAAATTAACCACCCGACTTGGGATAGAGGATTTGGGGTATTTTAGGAATATATGATATTATATTTAATAATAATATTAGGAACTAGATTTAGGAAAAATATTACAGAACATAACTCAATAGCTGACATCAAGGATAATTCTAACTACAAGAAATCGTCATCGAGTAATTGTATGCAAGTGTTTATGAGAGTTTCTTTATAGTACATCTATCTATTGTTATTAAATTCATCTATTTTTATGGGACTAATGCAATCAAGGGCAATACCCCAGAAAATATTTTCTTGAGTATATATCAAAAAATATTATAGAGCATGAAACTAGTAGGTACCATGACACATAGTGGAATTTTATGGGATGGGAAATTAAATTTTTTCATGTCACCATAGCGAAGTTATAACGTCAAATCCGGTGATCTTATCCTGGTATAGTCCATGTACCATTCATGGATTTGACATAGAAAAAAAAATAAAACCAAACATGAACCTTGATTGAATCTAACGTGTGAAATATCATAGTAGGATATCGATGATACTGGTTCAATGAATCCGACATAAACTCCATCTATATCATCCACACACACGTCTTAAACCAGATCTTCCGTAGTTTGTTGGCAACTGGGTGCTAGGGTGGTATACCTATGATCTCTTTTTTTAAAAGGTGGTGACATGAACAGGTTTCCCAATTCATGACCCAAATATTTATTAAAATAAAAAAGATACAATAGAAACACGAGGTGTAATGTACGTACACCAGTAGGGAATTAATGTATGGTACAAGATAATACTCAAACAACACCATACCAACACATGAAACCAAACAACATGCGATCACCCTTCCTTCACATGCAGATTACAAAGCATTAACCATTGTAATCCTGATCTATCTTCAATAGATGAGTACTGCATTAGGATTTTATTCAAAACAATAAAGCCATTAAAGCAGAAAATCCATGTACAATTAAGCACTAGAACCAATAGCAGTGAGAGAACATTAGATCAAAATTAGGCACAAACTGAGAAAAGAGTAGCAGTTATGAACGACCCCAGCCAAAAAAGAAGCTGGAAAGAGAAATACCTCAGAGATCCAACCCGAAATCCACAGTCCAAAACGGATTCATTATCAATGGGAAGTAAAAATAAACAGTAGACCAACATGATAAAAAAAATCCAATTGATCCCCTGGCCACCCAAGCAGTGCAAATTGCATCATGATCCATGATATCCACACTGAGAAAAAACAAATAGGCCATAGAAATGTCACAAGAAACCAAAGCCTGCAGAATATTTTGAAATCCAAATCCTTTTGCAATTCCAAATGAGAACCCAGTCCTAATCTGCTTCATCTATAAGGGATAAAAGCATGTTCTGGCCAGCAATGCAGAACCAGAAAGGTATTCCAAAAAATCCATCAAACATATCGGAATGAAACTCAAAATAAAAGACAAACATAAAATGAGAAATCCAGAATCCATGTCACAGCATGATGCATCCTATCAGAATCCAAACGAAGAGCAGCACACAAAATAATCATAGACAAAATCCATCAAGATACTAGAGCATTCAGAGACAGTTTTTAAATCAAGGGGGTAAACTCAGAAAAAGATAGATTATGGATATCTGTTAAAACCCTTATTTTGTTTTTGTGAAGATGTCTTGCTTAATGGATAGGTGAGTTTCCTTTGAAATTTCCCCTTTTCTAAATGTTTGACAGAGGATAGTATCCCAAAGATTCTCTGAAGATTCAGGTTCCTGATAGCCAAATACATCCTGTTTTACAATCTCTTCATTCTATTGTTGGGATTTCACCTGTTGGGATATGCCAATCTTTTTATGTGACATGTTAGTAAGGAGTTCAGCAAGATTAGGTTTTGAATTTTCCTTTCTTGCAGGAAGATGAGAACGTGTAACAATGGTTCTCTCTATCTGTGAGTATTCTCTATGTTTTCTAGTTTTCCAGTGGTTTCACTGATGAAACCATCATCATCCACTAGAGTATTTTTACCTTTCCTTTCCATGGATCTCAAATAATCTTCCTCAATTTTTCTATGTTGATCCTCCACTTCAATTTAAGTGTCAATGGAAATTGAATTCACCTGATCATTTCCTTTGGCCTCTATGGGTTCCAGACATTAATTCTGCTCCTCATTGAACATGGTTCGGTGGGTGCACTAAGACCTTTCTTCTTGGGCATGTTCTTTCTGTTTGGTAAATCCATGAGTGGAATTATCAGTGAAAGCAAGAACCTCATTGAAAAAGTCTGATAATTGATTTCCCGGCTCTTGAATATTCAATCCTTCTTTAACCACATCATTCCATTCCTTGATTAAACAATCTGATGGACCAACCACAACCTTGGGGTTTTCTCAACCTTTTTCTATCCACTTTGAAGTCAAATTTTTAGATCAATTGTTAGAATTTACAGAACTGATAGAATTCTCCCAGGTCTGAAACACAAATGACAATAATCCGGGACTCATTCAGAAACCACCTCTTGTAAAAATAAAAATTCTACACTTTGTAACCATAGAGATGATGGAAGTTTCTGGGAGACATATATTTCAATACATAATCTAGCTAAAGAGGGCCTTGAGAGTGCCTTTGTGGCATAATCAAGCCTCCGCGGGGAACCAATAAGCGATGCAATGTAAAACAAGGCATTTTTCTTAAATAAGTGTAGTGGTAATTCAGGAAAACCAACCCATAATGGCACAATCGGTGACTCGGAATGAGGTTCAAAGTCTGGAGATTATTTAAGAATTCTCATTTGACATCTCCCAATGGACCATACCAATTTTGTCTGGAGTCGGTAAATGTTCTCAACTGAGTCATATCTAAGCACAATATGCATGGGGTTGAGGAGACCTAGTTGAAAACTCGTAAAGCCAGTGGCTTCTAAAGTAGGGTGTTGAAATTTCAAGGACGACCTTCTATTCTAAAATTCAACAACCAGAACAAACCGGAGATCCGAGGATAACAAACATACCTCATCTGTTGAGAAGGCTATTTTAAGTTGACTGCGGTGTTGAAAGGTCTTAGGGTTGATCTGAAAATTTTGGACTGCATCAACATGAGCATTGGTGTCTTCAAACGATTTCCAGATAACCACTTCAGCGAAGGTACAAGGATCTGCTTTAGGGTTAGCATTGCACAGAGGGTTTGTTCCTGGTTCGCGACAGGTCTCCATAACCAATGATCACTTTGACACGGTGGTGATCACCACTAATAATAATCATCAATCAATGAAGGGTGATATTTTTGATTTCCCTTGATTGAGTGGGTCTCTCTCTAGAATCCAGGAGGGGAGGGAGGCTTTCAATTACAACCCATGAATAGATCGATGGGAGGACCCATTCTCTTACTTATATAGGGAATATATTAAAATAGCCGGTATGGGTTCTCTTCCCCTGTGTAATAGATACCCATAGTATAAATATTGTAATTATTTATTTATGACAATTAATCTATTCCATATACAATATTTTTAATTTTAACCGTAGATACAATATATATATGTATATTTCATGAAAATATTCATCATATAAATAGACTCACTTCTCCTGAAAATATTGAAAAAATCGTGGATATTTAAATCCACTCAAACAATATTTTATCTTTGTATTTACATAATTAATTGAAAATAAATGTTATAAATAAATTCAACAAATTATTCAAAAAATTAATAATTGTATAATTTATTTATTACATGTTGATCTATAGAACATGGATGTTACCCAAACCCCATTGCATGGACAACCATGTTTGTTATTCCTATTACCAGAATAAGTTGTATTGTCAATGAGCTATAGTGTGTGACCCTCTAGGACCATATCAAAATAAAACTGAATAATATTATCTGACCAAGAGTGAGGTATTAGATCTCATCAAGACCCATATAGAGAAAAGCTGAATTAAATGAAATTACTACATTCCTATGAACATGGTCTGTGTAATATAATCTCTTCATCATCAATATCTCAATAAATAAGAATGCACACTAGTGTCATCATCCTTTATCATTCTTTATTTTATTTTTTTATCCATCCAAATGTTATTACCTTCCACTACCATGGCCATGGATTTAAAGAAAGTACAACTAACCTAATCAACCAAGATCAATATATCTCTTACTCAACTCAGAAGTGATAAATTATATCTTGATCATTCAATCAAATTCATGTCACCAATGACGTAACAAACACAAACAAGCTCACCATGTCTATATCACAAATTTTTTTATGCATTCATCAATGTACATAATTTAATGACATGCAACGATAATGATCTCAATTTTGGAAGCTATTACACATGTACATAGATAGGAACGACCAATGACAACTCAAACATATGGTGTTAAATTAGGCAGGTATGTTATCTTTATATCAACTACTAGAGATCATCAAGTGAAAACATCATGTGAAGAAGTCTCAATGCTAATGATTCCCCAACACCTGATAGACGCACATAATCTGTGTCCTTTCAAAATGATGTAACAAGACCATATGAAATTAATTTATGATTACTATCACGACATCTTAGAATTCTAATTACTTCCTAGGATTTGTTATAACCCTTTGATATGACATGTAATTTAAGGACATTTCCATAAACAATGTGGATTCATAAGTA
The DNA here is from genome assembly GCA_963277665.1 of Viscum album. Taxonomy (NCBI): domain Eukaryota; kingdom Viridiplantae; phylum Streptophyta; class Magnoliopsida; order Santalales; family Viscaceae; genus Viscum; species Viscum album. The sequence continues at coordinate 915,188,754 of OY728148.1, forward strand.
TATACACTATTATATATAGATAAGCACATGAATATATATAACAAACATCATTAATGTTGTGGTAATACAAGTACAAAACAAGTTGGGTCTAGGGGATCCACATTAAACAATCTCACTTTCACTATAGCTAAATACTAACAAGTGTCAATCCTATAGATCTCACATGAGACTCATTGTTATAGTGAGGAATGGATTTCTTTCAGGGGTTCTTCCATGTTTCCATCTATGGGTGCTCTCCAGACTATGAAATTACCACTTTGAGTAAAATTCATCAAGAGATGAAATTTAAGAAAAATATTATTTGTCCCCTTGTGAGAACATGGATCCTTGGAATGCACCACTGCATTAGTATTATCACAATATACTAGAATAAGGTCCACACTATTAGAAACAACAACATTGTCTAAGATAAAGCTGCATATCCAGACTTCTTTCCCGTGTTTCATGGAAAGCTGCAATATCATTAGACTCTGTTGTTGAATCATTAACCACAACTTTCTTTGATCTTCTCCTACTCGTTGCATCACCAGTCAGGAAAAAGATGTAGCTTAACTATGATTTGATATCATCGTGATATGTCTGGAATCTAGCATTAGTTTATCCTATCACTGCTAGTTCATCATCCCTTCTATACACCAGGATCATATCATTTGTATACCTCAAGTACATTAGGAGAGTTTTAATAGTTTTCCAATGCAGCTCTATTATATTATCATGATATATACCCACCATTATTAAAGAAAAGGTGAAATCACACCTAGTATATATCCTAGCATACATGATTGAACTTACTACCGAGTCATAAGGGATTCTACTCATTCTTCCAATCCTCTCCTATGTTTGTTGACACATTTTCGCGGAGATATTTATACCACATGATAGAGGAAACAATACACTCTTGGATTATTCCATATTGTGACATTTGATTACCTTGTCAATATATGTACATCGACTTATCCCGAGAAACCTTTGTGATCTATCTCGATATATCATGATCCTTATAATGTAGGCTACTTCACCTAAGAATTTCCTATAGAAGCATTCATTTAACCAGGCATTAACTGACTGTAATACATTCATATCATTTCTAATAACCAGTATGTCATAAATATATAACACAATGGAAAATATGGAATTCCCTTACACCTTTTTATATACAAAAGTCATTATTTTGTTTTTTAGAAAACGAAATTCTCTTATAGCCTCATCAAAATAAAATTTCCATGCCCTTGATGCCTCCTTCAACCATAAATGTATCACTACAGCTTAGAAACCTTTTTGGAATTAATTAACTTGACAAGCCAATCTGGTTGAGTCATATAAATTCCATCAACCAACTACCCATTTAGAAAAGTATTTTTGTAATCCATATTCCAAATTTCATAATCACGAAAGGCTACTATTTGAAAAGCAAATTGGATGGATTTATGTATTTATACTTGTGATAATGTATCAGCTTTGTTGATGCCATGACATTGCTTAAAGGCATATTCAACCAATATTTAATTAAAGGTATTATCCTCACCATCTATGTCCATATTATTTATGAATAACCATTTTTATCCAATGATCTTTAAATCATGAGGTGGGTTGATCAAAATCCAAACATTATTTTGACACATAGAATACATCTCAGAATTTGTGACCTCTTTCCATTTTTTTGTTTCATTTTCTTTTACTACATCCTTGTAGTATAGAGGTTAATCATCCTCATGGAATAATGTGTAACCTTACTCAGTGAGATGAAAACCATAACACTCTAGCTCTCAAACCTCTCATATAGACCTTCACTCTATTGTTTGTATCAAGATTAACTTTTATTCCACTTGATCTTGTGGAAGTTATTCTTCTTCCATGTCTTGTTCATCTCGAGCATTAAATTCATCTAAATAAATAATTCTATCACTATTTCCAATAGAAATGTGTTCCATTTCTAAAAATATGTCCTATATTTCAATAAAAACATTCTATATAAATGGTTATATAGGTAATATTCTTTGGTTTCCTTAGGATAACCTATAAAGATGCACTTCATGCTTCTATATGCAATTTTGTCACTTGGTAAATTATTGAAAAATACATCGCACCCCAATGCATGTATGTGTGTCAAACATGGTTTCTTTACATACCATAACTCATAAGAAATCACATTTAGATATTTAGTTCGTACTCGGTTATGGGTATATACTATTGTCTGCAAATCATATCTCCAAAAGGATAATATAATAGTTTCATTACACATCATTGATCTGACCATGTCATGCAAGGTACTATTACTCCTTTCACCAACACTATTCCATTGTGGTGTATATGTGGGAGTGAGTTGGGATACTATCCCATACTCCTTCAAGTGATCAATGAAATCTTGGTTAATATATTCTCCACCTCGGTTTGGTCGGAGTGCTTTTTTCTTCTTAACAATTTTGTTTTTTACTTAATTTTGGTATTCAATAAATATCCTAAAGGAATTAGACTTATACCGCATTAAGTAGATATAGCCATACAAAATATAGTATTCTGTAAATGTAATGACGAATGAAAAACCACCCCATACCTATACTAGAAAGAGACCATATTCAACTATATATATTAATTCCAGTACTGCATTGGATCTTTCTTCCTTTCCTGTGATAGGTTCTTTGGCCATTTTCCTTGTAAAAAAGATTAACATACAACCAATGGTTCTAACTATACTGAGTCTAAATAGCCTTATTGATGTAATCTTCATAATCGCTTCATGTTTACATGACATATCCTGATGTGCCATAGGTGGGTGATATATGAGTCATGTTGGATTTTTTTAATTGATTTCCATTTATGAGTTCATGAGTTCTAGAATGTATAAAATATGTTTAATATGAACCAAACCATAAAATATGTTATCCCTATAAAAGAGACCAAATTTACTTACAATCTTAAAATAAAATCCCATAGTTTCTAAGAATGACACAGAGATAATGTTCTTAGTATTAGAAGGTACAAAATAGAAATTTTTAAAATTGCAACCAAACCCCTTGGCAAGGTCATGTGATTGTCTCCTACTGCTGAGGCTACTAGAAATTCACCATTTGCAGCCCAGAGATCCACTTCTCCTATTTCAATATTCTCAAACCAAAATGGTTCTTATATATGAATACAAATGTGTGATCTACAAGCCATAAATAATACCCATATTTTTTATAAATATATTTGGAATTCAATGACTAAAATACATAAAGTAAAAGAATCAGTTTTCTTATACTTCCTAGATATGCAATTCTTCTTCCAATGGCCATTCTAGCCACATCCAAAGCAGACAACTTCCTGCTCAATACTCTATCTATAAATATATGGATTCATTGGAAGATGATGCATTGGTCTTTTTTTCCTTGACATTGCCTTATACCCATTTTCCATGCCCTTGATTTTTCTGTTCACCATAAAGATAGATAAATTATTATTTTTCATATCCTTGCCTACTTGGAAAACTAAATCCAAAATGTCCAGGAGTGACTTGTCATACATTCACCTTATAATTGACAATGAATGCTTTGAAACATTGTAGTAATGAGGTAATAATGAGATCCACTTGTATTTTGTGGTTCAATTTGAACCCAATGGCTTCAAGACTCTCAATATACCTAATCGTCTTGAGTACATGAGGACCATATTGGTTTCCTTATACTATACTGCACTTATAAAGGAAACATGAGATCTCATACCTTTCATGCCCGACTCTCTTCGGATATAATTCTTGGTGATGTGAAAGCATCTTGTAATGATCTTCATCCTCATGCATTTTCTGCAATTGGCTATACATGGATGAAAATATAATGAATTTAATATCAATTACATCATATACATCTTTATTAAATTTATCTTTTCCACCTTACATGATCCCTAAGGCGCTCAACAATATCTGTGGATTATAGCACATATAACATCCTTTCCCAGTATACTACTATGCACAAGAACATTTACCACCCCTGCATGTTATTACTGGTCAAAATATTTTCCTCATCCAGAATTGATAGCGGTGACAAAGTACTTGTGGTGTTAGTGATTTCCATATTAAATCTATATCAGATAAGCATTATCAATTTCTAATTTCTTTTTATTACCTTTTGACATTTATGATTAGTGAATTATTATATCTTTTTAATGACTCCGACTATTTTGGAGAACATAAATAGCCATCACAATTAGATTCAGTATACTATGTGGATTGATTACTCTAGGGGAAAGGATCCATGAAACCTCCCTCATAGTCTACAAAATATTTCTATGACACTACTCAGAGGGTTTCTAGGTAAGCATTAGGATTTCCAACCACTTGACTCGTGGTTCATTGTATTGTTAATTAATGTCTCCGATTTCAGAATCTTAACTTAATTCCTTCAACATATTTCCTCTAAAGTGATAGAAAGATACCTAGGGCTAATCCATGACTACTCACATTAGTTAAGTCGACCTAGTTCTCTCATGAAAATGCCATGGTAGTAAGAGGCACTCTTAGGTATGGTTGTCGAGCACCCCAAACACCCGGTTTTACTAAAATTTGTGAAATGAAAGGCATTTGTACATAATATATATATTTTGGGAAACTGCTATTTATCGACTAATATAATAATTTTTTATTTTTATGTTCAAACAAGATTATCTTGATCACAACTTTACAAGCAATAAAAATACATTCATCACTTTTCCATGCATTTTTTTATTATTTACTACTTTCCGTGATCAAGCAATAATTATGAACTCACATAAAATGATAAACAATTAATAATGGTAAATCATGAAATACGATTAGTATTGATCATTATATTATGATAGACCCATAATGGGTCAATCTTGACCAAGAGGAATCCATACCTGATTCGACGCATAACTCACGTCGCACCTATCCCCAGTGCAATGCACTCAGCTCCCATATGGATTACCGCATAGACATAGTGGGGTATGTTTCTCAAATTATCACTGTATAATTAAAAATATATTTTCACATAGGTGAGGGGATCCATGGGTACAAAATACAACTAGTGCAGTGGACGTGCAAGCCCTTATGCATATTTAAATTAAAATACTATTCACAGACATTCATTTACTAATTAATTATTACAATATTCATAGGAATTTAAAAATTAATTAAATAAATAAACTAGATATGTGTAGTTTGGTGACTTTCTCAAGACTAGATGGAATAAATAAATCTCAATTTAAATAAAACAATAATAAATTTAAAAAGTACATTGTAAATTATTAAATAAAATGAATATAAATAATTTAATTTAATTTGTTTCATCACACCCAGATGTTTAATTTAATTTTTCTTCCATAAAATTAAAGCAAACCATTAATATAATTTTAATTATAAAAATAAATTAATCCATTAAATTAATTTTATTCATAATTAAATTAATGTATCTTATTCTATTTAAACATAACCACCAAAATAAAGCTAATTAATGTACTTTAAATAAAAAAATTAATTAAAACTAATTAGAAGTGTTACCTATAGTAGGGGAAAGAGTCTTCCAGGACTATGAACTACCACAAGGGTGTCTTACTGGAGTAGGAAGTTACTGTGGTGTGACCGTGGAATGACCACTATTTGACTATGGTGAGACTGTGGTGTTACTATGGTGTGACTGCGATGCCCGGTCTAACAACACCCCACAGAAATAGAATCCTCTAGAGAGGCTCAGGGGAAGTTGTGAGGCAAACCGGTCTGCCGAGGCTCACCTGTCTGGTGGAACACTTCTTCTGGGGAGCTGTTATGGCGGACTAGTCTAGAAATGACAGCAGCAATGTATCATGGTGTTCTTCGAGAGGTCATGGTCTTGTAGGGATGGAGAGTTCAAAGCCAGAGTAGTGGGATATGAGCTCAGGTACAACATTGTCCAGCTGAGACAGGGTGGAGCTACCTGACCATGATGTGGAGCTCAGGGTGGTATGTGTCTTCCACAACGAGGGTGTCGAAGAAGTCCATGTCTGGAGGTGGGGTGAGCCAGTTCTGGTAAATTGAGAAGGGTAGGAGAAGATTGTACTATTGGTCCATCGGTATGTAAAAAAGCATTCGGGTTTTTAAGTGTGGCTCGTACATGTAGAAGAAGACCTACGAGTATTCTAATCCATTTTATAATTTTTTATTTTGACAAAAACAACCCAACCACATTTCCTTTTTTATTTTTTTAAAAGAGAATACCCAATTGGGGCATGGTCTCTCCTGGTTCTAAACAAAAAATAAAATCTAAATACAAAAAAAGTGATCAAATAAACCAAAGTATAAGAGGTTTTCTTTTTTTTATTTTAGTAAAATTAAATGATTTTAGTTTATAAAATATTTTATTTATCTAGTAAAAAAATCCCATTTGATAAAATTCTGCAACCAGATATTGGCTAAAATGTGACGGATTTCGGTACATTACAGAACACATGATTAAAATAAAAATGCATTCTTTATAAAACAATAATATGAATAAATTAAAATAGGTGAAGTTTATCCCATTAAATTTTTTTAAATGGACATAACCTCACCATTCAGAAATTGATCAACATACGGTCAGATCCATTGGAACCGATTTAATCCTCGTACATAAATTTAATGCAATTTAATTATTTTCATTGAATCTGAAAATCACATGTACATATGATAACACATATAGGTATCAGGACACATAGAAGAATCTGATTGGCTGGGAATTTATAATTTTTTTCATCATAGAAGTGACACAACTATGTCAACTCTGTTGATTTTATGCCGGTATAGTCCGATTACCACACATGTATTTGATAGTGCCCAAAAATAAAACTGAACATGTACTTGTTCTGATCTGACATATGTATGACTGTCAAATGATTTCAGAACCATTGGTCAAATAATCTGACGTCGAAGCCCCCTAGATTTTTCACACACACCTCTTAAATATGATTATGCGTCATTCCATGGAATCTTGGGTGCTAGCATGGTACACCATCGATCACATCAACGCAGCAGTGATCACCTCTTGCAAGAATCTTCAATCCATGAAGGATGAGCATGAAGATAATATTTTATTGAGAGAATATCTCACTAGAATCTCATAGGTGAGAGAGACTCTCAATTCAAACCCATAAATAGTTCCATGGGAAGATCATATCTCTTACTAACATTTAGAATATCTAAAAATACCCGTTATGGGTTCCCGATCGTCATGCAATATATATCGAAAATATAAGTATTATAAATATTTAATTTTGATAATTAAATTATTCTATAAATAATATTTATAATTTTATCAACAACTTAAATATATATATATATATTACGTGATTATCTTGAGTCTATAACTAGACTCACTTCTCCAGAAAATATTAAACAAACCCTGGTTATTTAAATCTGTTCCAATAATAATTTATCTTTGTATTTTTATATTTACATGTGGATATATGTAATAAATAAATTAGTCAAATTAATCAGTACTTGAATAATTAAATAATTTTTTTATTGGTGATCCATAGAACATGGATCATACCCGGGCCCCATGGTGGGGCCCCCATGTTCTATTACCAGAATGTGGTAGATTTTCAATTTATTATGGCATGTGAACATCTGGGTCCTTCTCTCAGTAGAAGTGAATAATATTCGCCAACCATGAGTGTGGCCAATCAAAATATCGAGGTCCCTATAGAGATAAGGTAATGTCAATGAATTGAATTCCTTCTTATGATCATGGTATGTGTAATATAATCTCTTCTTCGTCGATATCTCAATAAAGCAGAATGCACACTAGTGTCATCATATTTTATCATCCTTAATTTAATTTGTTGTTCTGTCCATACGATTTTACCTTCCACTAACATGGGCATGGATTTTATTAAGGTGAAATAATCCTAATCAACCATGTCCCATATATCTCTTCCTCAACTCAGAAGTGAAAAATTCAATATTGATCATTTAATCAATATCAGGTCACCAATTATATACCAAACACACAGTACCTCAACAAGACTTCATCACCATGGATTTTCCTTACATCAATGTACTCAATTAAATGACATGAATTGATAATGATCACATGTCTAGAGACCATAAAACATTTCCATTGATAGGAACGACCAATGACACCTGAAACTTGTGGTTTTCCTATTATGTGATTCTTTCCTCCTAATATAACCAACTAGAGATCACCATATTCAAAATTCACGAGAAGAAGTCACAATGCCTATGATACCACAACAAATGATTGTTTCCCATCATCTGTTTCCTTTCAAGATGATGTTACTAGACCATAGGATATTACTTTAAGATGATTATCATGGCAACTCGGAGTTCTCATTGTAGACTAGGATCTTCTAAAACCCATTGATACAACATGTAATCTAAGGAAATCACCATTAACAATGTGGATAAAAAATTATCTAAACCATTATGACATGAAAAAAGCATGTATATATATAAAAAATTGCATACATGTAGTGGTAATCAATGTACAACACCAGTTGGGTCTAGGGAACCCACATTCAATAGAAAAGTTTACACATAATGCACACATGGTCTAACACTCAAATTGAATATGTTGGGGTTAATTCATAAATTTTATATTAACCATTATGAATTATTCTTTGTTATGGTGAATAAGTATAAGACCCCAGCCTTAAACCTTACTTAATCTTGAGTTATTACATGATTACACATTGAGGATCTTTTCAGGTTTAGAGTTTTAGAGAATTAGATCATGAAACTTGCATTACATTCCACATTTAAACAAAGTGGTTATATAAAAGACAGTATTCATTCTTCCCATCAACGGAAACATATCTAAAATATAACACGAATTCTTTCTTGACATATCTTTGACACTATCATAACATCATGTACCTTTCCCTTGACCTGTGAAAAACATTTCAAAAACTTGGGATGAGCATAAAATGCTCAGTAAGGTTTACAAAAAATATGGAAAAGAAACATGAGTTCATATATACATGAGAATGAAATCATACTTTACCCATAAAACATAGACACTTTAACATACCTCATCAAACCATGAATAAATCATAGAAAACATAAGACATAATGGTAAATTGAGGCATTCATAACATTATTACTTAGGGAGTAACCCTCTTGGTTACGTTTGGAATACCCATCACAGTATATTCCCTAAATCACTTCGGAAAAACCTTAAAGTTTCACTCCTTCGCGTTACCCAATGCATTGGAGAGCTATATCGGGCTCACCCGCCCTTAGTTTATCACGGAACCACCCGTTCTTCTTAACAATTCCCAAGAACCATAACATAATCGTATCACATAAACATGAATAAAGGAAACGTATCATTTCCACATTTCAATCACAATATAACATTTTAGGATATTGAAATAATGAATCCATTCAAAAAGAAACAATTTCCAAAACCATTTAAATCATTTAATAAAGAGATTTTTGAATCAAAGTGTCCCATACCACCTTGAAGCTTTTAACATTTTAAACCATTAATATCCATATAAATAAATCCTTAAAACCATTTTGAAAACATGGATATTAATAAGAACAGATAATTAAAACATTTAAAACGATATTTTGGTTAAAGGGGTTTTACCAAAATTAGAGACACTTGAATACAATAATCGAGGAATAAAATTTAGTCAGAACTTTATAATATCATGAGAATAAAAGGATTCATGATATAATACTCCAAAGGATAGTATATACACCATATAAGAGTGAATTGGTGCATAACAACAATGAACCCTCAATAGAAATGTCAAATGTGATGAAATCCCTTATAAAGAAGGTATCCTTAAATTAAGGACAAATAAATCTCAAAAATATGTGTGAAAAATATATATACACCCAATATAAGTGGATATTAAGTGTAAAACAATAAAAGGTCAATCACACATATTCAATGGATGACATATTCAATGACTACAAGTTGAACCCAAAGAAATCGAAATTGGGTTAAAAAGTTCCCTAGACAGCCTAACGGCATCACATCAAAATGAGTTGATGAGAGATAAAAAGTGTATCTCATCACTTGGACATAAAATTTACATCAATAAGGATGTATGAGAACATATACCAACATAAAAATATGTAAATTAAAAGACCCAATAAAAGAAGTCTTTTAAAAAAGAGGAGGGTGAAAGGTTCCCTTACCGACTTGGGTATCTTTCAAAACACACACCCCATGAAAGAAAGACAATAGGTCATTGATGTAAATACTCATAAACGAATGTATATTACACAAAGAGTATAATAATGGGACGTACATACACCACTCAATGGAATTTGTGGCGAATGTAGCATAAATCTCACGGGAATAAAAGTGAGATGAAAAATCCCTTACGAAAACTCGGCAGCCTAACGGTGCCACATAAAACATCCGAATATGGATTGATGAGATCAAATAGAGTATCCCATAATATTACAATAGAATTTATATCAAGTGTAATATAAAATAAAATCCCCCAACATTTCATGGAGAAGTTTAAAAGAAGTGACATAAGGAGAGTACATAAAAAGAAAGAGACAGGTTAGATCTCTTACGAAAGTTCGGCAGCCTAACGGCGCCACTCAAAACTTACAAAATGGATTGATGAGAGAGAATAGGGTCTATAATCTCATGAACATAAAAATTACAGTAAATTTAATATAAAAGAACATCCCAATCATAAGAAATATGAGCTTAAAATAAATGACATAAAAGAGTGTTCATAAAAAGAAAGAGAGTTGTAGGATCCCTTACCTCGGGTCCGACTTGACTCGATCGTTCTTTAATCTCCTGAATAATAAACTTGAGTTATTTTCTAATTCCTTAAGAACCTTTTTAAAGTTCATTATTACTTTTATACCACTTATTACCATGTCAAAAACATTATGTAATCATTTAAGTTAATAATATTTGTTTTGTCGATATTTGGTTCTTAAGTCGAAAGTTGACTTCTTACAATTACATGTTGTTCATGTGGCCAAATGTTTATTATATCCAGAATTGTATTCATTATGTAGATATCGTATATTTCATATATATCAAGTACATTCATGCATTTATAACATTACATAATCATTTAGATGTAAGAAATGAAATGCATCGTTCATGGAGACGGTAAGCCGTACGTACGCATGAACGCTACTTTCATTTCTATTTCGTATTTTATAGAATGGAATAATAATGATATAAAGGTATATTCTAATTCCAGTATAATGTCATATATAATATCATATTTCCATCCTTTATACATCACACATATGGTATTTAACGAATCAAATCACTTTGAGGGGGCGGTAGTCCGCACTTCCTTAAATGAAGATATCACGTATACCCATAATGGAAGCCATAAAGGTAAGCCAAAAATGAAAAATACAGAAGAATAAATAAAACATAAACATACTATATATCATATATAAAAATAGTTACATCATAATGGACACCTTTGAAGGTGTTAAATGAGTATTGAACAATCATCGTTTCGGGAGGCAGAATTTCACCATCCACGGAAACCTTATGTTCTTTAACCATTTGATGTAGTTGTGTGAGAGTGTTTCTCGAATAAATCTTATAACAACATCCTATTATATTGAAGATACTGTTGTTGTTACAAAATAAGTAAATAAAAAGAGTTTAGGGGGTTGGAGAAGCAAAATAAAACAAATGAACATGAGAGAGTGAATTACCTTTAAAAGTGTAACTCCTTTTGATTTGAGCCTAAAGGCTTCCATTGAAAGGATTCTGCCCAAAGGGAATCCTCTAGGATGTGGAGAGGGATGTGGAGAGAGTAAATGGGCAGGGGATGGCCGAGCCAAAGGCTTGAGGAGTGTGTTAAATGAGGTAGAGGTGGGGGCCTTTTATAAGAGGAGAGGAGGGGCACTTTTGGAAAGTAAAGAAATATTACTTTATTTGAAAATGTGTTTCGGTTTAAAAAGGTCCCACATTGATATAATTCCTGGATATGGGGATAAGGATTTAAAATACACTCATCCAATAAGTTTTGGAAATGTGTAGTTCGTAGATTTTACATTATCTTTCCATTTTATTTAAATCGTCAAATAATGATGTCATCGCTGCATAATTATTATGTCATAACTAATTTAATTTATATAATGTCTAAAAATTATAAAAAAAATACTATGATGTAGGAAATATTTTTATCTTTCCAATGAATATTTATAATAAAAAATATGACTTGTATAACCCCACTTAAAAATTGTATTAGTAAAACATATCATGTTTGTGTCAATCTTACTTTTACATTAAATAAAATGTTATTTATGTCATTTCCCAACCAAAGTGGATCCATGGGGTCCCCAAGTTGAACCATGGCTCGTCTTTGTCGGCCATGACACAACCAATTAGGGTAGGACACGTGTCAAGATCATCTTATTCCATTAAAGCATTATTTTTACCTTAAACTACACTAATTACCACTAATCGCGATTAAAAACTTAATAAGTTACTATTCACAAAAAAATTATTTTAATCTCATTGAACCACATTTTACTTCTTAATGAAAAACATGTATGTCGGATTTTCAATATTCAATACACATTAGTGGTAAACTTTAATTTAACTGAAAAATCAGTTTGCTTGATTACCACTTAGTGGTTTCACTATTCATCAAAAATTGGAGTTTTTCAGAAAATTACCAAAACATCACCCAAAGCTATATTTGATATTCCGAATTCAAAAATGAAGTCCGTTTTACAAAATTCAAAAAATATAAGTCACATTAATTAATTTAATAATTAATTCCCGCTGTCAGAAAAAATAGCGTGTTTTTATGAAACAATAAGTATCAAAAGATTGACACTAGTTTAAGTCCGATTTCAAAGTGAAATTAATTACAACGACCACTATTGGATTTACTGGTAAAAATATTTTATAATTTCACTTTAAAACCAATTCAAATTATAATCTAATCATATAAATAAATTAGATTAAAAAGAGGTTTTGAATTAAAATACAACATTTTACACTATTCATTAAAAAAATGAACTTTATCGGAAAGATAGCAAAAATTTACACAAAGTAAATTTTGATGTCATGATTCTTAATAAGAGTTTTATTTGGTCCAAAATAATGTTTAAGAGTTAAAAAATATATTTAATAATGGATCAACCTCAAAAGTTGATAAGTGAACCTTTAGTGAAAACTAGGGCATATACGCCTAAAATTGAATTCTTTCCGTATTTTAAGATTTTATCCTTTATTGGATAAATGTAAAAGCATTTAAAAACATATATAATCATATTTTAGTTATTTCTATCCATTACCGCCATTACAACGGCTACATGTTAACTACCATTTAAAATAATATTATATTATTATTAGAGTGCAACGTAAGATTCCCAAGAAACTCGTTGTTGCGTGTTGGGTACGCCATCGAGCATAGCGTCCCCTTTAAAGTCATTTAAATATTTTATTCACAAATATGGATAAATATGAAATGTCATATTCTTTATTTACCTGGGGTGTTACATCCTTCCCCCCTTTTGGGAATTGCGTCCTCGCAATTTTAAAATTGCGCTTGGAAACATCCTTGAAAGTCCCACATCGGAACAAAAGTCGGTAAAACAAACACTTTAAAATAAAGAGAGATACGCACAAAGGTCACCCGAGTTAACCCATACTAGGATTCCAGGTATGAAAATATGGAATGGAGGAGAAAACATAGGGTCATGTTCTGATGGAGAGTGATAGAAAACATGTTTAGGAGAAAGTTAACAATAAAAAAATCACAAACTTGTGATGGGTTAAACGGTGTTGGGTTCGCCAGTAGGAAAAGTTAATAGACAACATTTTTTTATTAAGTTACTTTTTATTGAGGAATTTATTCATAAGGAAGCATAATCACTTATCATGTTGACTTTCAACTTTTACTAGATTCCTTAGTCAAACTCAAATTTTTTTTCCAAAAGACGAGTATTTAGGGAGACTTTTTCGCATTAAGAGTACTATAATAAACTTCTATAGAATCACCTAATCCACAAAATAGATCTATATACTTCCCATGTCTTTAGACTTTAACCAAAACCAAAACCAAAAAGGCTAGTACAAGATCAGATAATCCTGAAAAGGATAACCCTTTATAAAAATAAAATCTATTCTTAATCTCCAAAATTTGTCCAACAAAACCCAAAGTTCAACGAGGACCATTCTATAATCAATTATTCCATAAAATTATTCAAAGTAATCCAATATAAGATTGAAACCCAAATATTTGAAGGATTTAGTCACATAGTCTTCCAAGATAAATTGTAACATTTATCTCCAAACAACATTAGTCGCTCCTAAAGTCTCGCATTGAAAAGTAATTATCCTAATCACATATCCTCCAAAATCAAATTACTCTTAATTCATAAAATCATATAACTAAAAAGAATCAGTCAAACTAACCAGGGACTTCACGTAGTCCAGTGGTAGGCGATAGATACCAGTCGCACTTTGGTTGTGGGTTCGATTCCCGCAGCATATTCCGACGCGATGGGTTGTCACACGATCTGCGTGTTGTACTTTTTCCAAAACTATATAATTCTCAAATCATTACCCAAAAAGGGGTAAAATCATAAAAAATAACCATAACATAATTTAACCTCAATTTTATCTCATGCCTTTCACTTCAATCATAACATATGGTAACCCATAATTACCTCAAAAGTAAGGATCATATAAACCCAAATGGTTCTTTATAACTATGTCCACAAAAGAAAAGAAAACCATTACTTGAATAAAATTTGACTATATTAAACATCAGGGTTACACATAATATAAAAAGTCTTCTAATGTTACCCCATCATCAAAAGAGACTTAATACTCTTATGAATTTCACCCTAACTCTTGAATCCCTTATATGTTGACATCTTACTCATTCACCATTCTTCATGATCCATTATCAATTCCTTTCCAACTTATTCCGAAATACCTCTTTCCTACAAACAAAATCATGAATCATATCCTAAGATTCCAAAATAAGAAAACAATAGTCATGAAATAGTACATACCTTTGATTGTTCATTGTCAGTTTCTTCGTCCTCAATCGGAATGGCATTAGGTATTGGTAAATGAATATTGGTACGCTCTGGGTGACCCCATTCACGAAACTTCTTCATAGGACATGTGTTTGCATAGTGACCATGCACAACACATTTAAAACATTCAATTGATCCCTCAGAAAGAACTTCTTTCCCTTTCCTCGAGTAAATTGGATGATTCCTTTTTCCATGGCAGGTTCTTGCTTTATGACCTTCATTTCCACATCTATAGCATATTTATTTCCCTTTGAAACATTTTCCTAGGTGTTTCTTTCCACATCTTTGACACATAGGTTTTTGAACACACTTACCTTTATGATTATTACCTGTACTTCCGTTGGGATTTGTTTCTTTCATATATGATGCCTTAGAGAAATCTCCAAGGTTTAGGTGGTCAATCATGACTCCAGATAGTTGTTTGAGGATAATCAAAAGAGTTCTCATTGCAGCTCCCATATCATTCAGTTGCTTGCTCAAAAAACTGTCACAGTTTCCTTCACATCCACTGTTACTTTGGTGCCTTCTAGATCCATCCATTTACTAAAACCAAAAAGGTCAGTGTGAGTATATCAACAAAACCATCATGTACTAATGAGTTAGATAGACAATAAGATATACTCACTCATTCAGTTTATCTAAAACTAAGACTCTTTCTGAATTCCTATCCATTATGGCAATTTTCAATTATGCATAAAGAATACCCTAACCACTAAAGTTATCTAAACCGACCTTTGATACCAAATATAAGACCCCAGCCTTAAACCTTGCTTAATCTTGAGTTATTACAAGATTACACATTGAGGATCTTTTCAGGTTTAGAGTTTTAGAGAATTAGATCATGAAACTTTCATTACATTCCACATTTAAACAAAGTGGTTACATAAAAGACAGTATTCATTCTTCCCATCAACGGAAACATATCTAAAATATAACACGTATTCTTTCTTGACACATCCTTGACACTATCATCACATCATGTACCTTTCCCTTGACCTGTGAAAAACATTTCAAAAACATGGGATGATCATAAAAAGCTCAGTAAGGGTTACAAGAAATATGGAAAAGAAACATGAGTTCATATATACATGAGAATGAAATCATACTTTACCCATAAAACATAGGCACTTTAACATACCTCATCAAACCATGAATAAATCATAGAAAACATAATACATAAAGGTAACTTGAGGCATTAATAAGATTCTTACGTAGGGAGTAAACCTCTTGGTTACGTTTGGAATACCCATCACAGTATATTCCCTAAATCTCTTCAGAGAAACCTTAAAGTTTCACTCCTTCGCGTTACCCAATGCATTGGAGAGCTATATCGGGCTCACCCGCCCTTAGTTTATCACGGAACCACCCGTTTTTCTTAACAATTCCCAAGAACCATAACATAATCGTATCACATAAACATGAATAAAGGAAACGTAACATTTCCACATTTCAATCACAATATAACATTTTAGGATATTGAAATAATGAATCCATTCAAAAAGAAACCATTTCCAAAACCATTTAAAACATTTAATAAAGAGATTTTTGAATCAAAGTGTCCCATACCACCATGAAGCTTTTAAAATTTTAAACCATTAATATCCATATAAATAAATCCTTAAAACCATTTTGAAAACATGGATATTAATAAGAACAAATAATTAAAACATTTAAAACAATATTTTGGTTAAAGGGGTTTTACCAAAATTAGAGACACTTGAATACAATAATCGAGGAATAACATTTAGTCAGAACTTTATAATATCATGAGAATAAAAGTATTCAAGATATAATACTCCAAAGGATAGTATATACACCATATAAGAGTGAATTGGTGCATAACAACAATGAACCCTCAATAGAAATGTCAAATGTGATGAAATCCCTTATAAAGAAGGTATCCTTAAATTAAGGACAAATAAATCTCAAAAATATGTGTGACAAATATATATACACCCAATATAAGTGGATATTAAGTGTAAAACAATAAAATGTCAATCACACATATTCAATGGATGACATATTCAATGACTACAAGTTGAACCCAAAGAAATCGAAATTGGGTTAAAAAGTTCCCTTGACAGCCTAACGGCATCACATAAAAATGAGTTGATGAGAGATAAAAAGTGTATCTCATCACTTGGACATAAAATTTACATCAATAAGGATGTATGAGAATATATCCCAACATAAAAATATGTAAATTAAAAGACCCAATAAAAGAATTATTTTAAAAACGAGGAGGGTGAATGGTTCCCTTACCGACTTGGGTATCTTTCAAAACATACACCCCATGAAAGAAAGACAATAGGACATTGATGTAAATACTCATAAACGAAAGTATATTACACAAAGAGTAGAATAATGGGAAGTACATACACCACTCAATGGAATTTGTGGCGAATGTAGCATAAATCTCACGGGAATAAAAGTGAGATGAAAAATCCCTTACGAAAACTCGGCAGCCTAACGGCGCCACATAAAAATTCCGAATATGGATTGATGAGATCAAATAGAGTATCCCATAATATTACAATAGAATTTACAGAAATTGGAATATAAAAGAAAATCCCCCAACATTGCAAGGAGGAGTTTAAAAGAAGTGACATAAGGAGAGTACTAAAAAAGAAAGAGAGAGGTTAGATCTCTTACGAAAGTTTGGCAGCCTAACGGCGCCACTCAAAACTTCCAAAATGGATTGATGAGAGAGAATAGGGTCTCTCATCTCATGAACATAAAAATAACAGAAAATGTAATATAAAAGAACATCCAAATAATAAGAAAGATGAGCTTAAAATAAATGACATAAAAGAGTGTACTTAAAAAGAAAGAGAGTTGTAGGATCCCTTACCTCAGGTCCGACTTGACTCGATCGTTATTTAATCTCCTGAATAATAAACTTGAGTTAATTTATAATTCCTAAAGAACCTTTTTCAAGTTCATTATTACTTTTATACCACTTATTACAATGTCATAAACATTATGTAATCATTTAAGTTAATAATATTTGTTTTGCCGATATTTGGTTCTTAAGTCGAAAGTTGACTTCTTACAATTACATGTTGTTCGTGTGGACAAATGTTTATTATATCCAGAATTGTATTCATTATGTAGATATCATATATTCCATATATATCCAGTACATTCATGCATTTATAACATTACATAATCATTAAAGGTAAGAAATGAAATGCACCGTTCATGGAGACGGTAAGTCGTACGTACGCATGAACGCTACTTTCATTTCTATTTCGTATTTTATAGAATGGAATAATAATGATATAAAGGTATATTATAATTCCAGTATAATATCATATATAATATCATATTTCCATCCTTTATACATCCCACATATGGTATTTAACGAATCAAATCACTTTGAGGGGGTGGTAGTCAGCACTTCCTTAAATGAAGATATCGCGTATACCCATAATGGAAGCCATAAAGGTAAGACAAAAATGAAAAATAAAGAAGAATAAATAAAACATAAACATACTATATATCATATATAAAAATAGTGACATCATAATGGACACCTTTGAAGGTGTTAAATGAGTATTGAACAATCATCGTTTCGGGAGGCATAATTTCACCATCCACTAAAACCGTATGTTCTTTAACCATTTGATGTAGTTGTGTGAGAGTGTTTCTCAAATAAATCTTATAACAACATACTATTATATTGAAGATACTGGTGTTGTTACAAAAGAAGTAAATAAAAAGAGTTTAGGGGGTTGGAGAAGCAAAATAAAACAAATGAACATGAGAGAATGAATTACCTTTAAAAGTGTAACTCCTTTTGATTTGAGCCTAAATGCTTCCTTTGAAAGGCTTCTTCCCAAAGGGAATCCTCTCGGATGAGGAGAGGGATGTGGAGAGAGTAAATGGGCAGGGGTTGGCCGAGCCAAAGGCTTGAGGAGTGTGTTAAATGAGGTAGAGGTGGGGGCCTTTTATAAGAAGAGAGGAGGGGCACTTTTGGAAAGTAAAGAAATATTACTTTATTTGAAAATGTGTTTCGGTTTCAAAAGGTACCAAATTGATATAATTCGTGGATAAGGTGATAAGGCTTCGAAATCCACTCATCCAATAAGTTTTTTACATGTGTAGTTCATAGATTTTACATTATCTTTCCATTTTATTTAAATCGTCAAATAATGATGTCATCGCTGAATCATTATTATGTCATAACTAATTTAATTTATATAATGTCTAAAAATTATACAAAAAATACTATGATGTAGGAAATCTTTTTAGCTTTCCAATGAATATTTATAATCAAAAAGATGACTTCTATAACCCCACTTAAAAATTGTTTTAGTAAAACATATCATGTTTGTGTCAATCTTAATTTTACATTAAATAAAATGTTATTTATGTCATTTCCCAACCAAAGTGGATCCATGGGGTCCCCAAGTTGACCCATGGCTTGTCTTGGTCGGCCATGACACATAAAATTAGGGTAGGACATGTTTCAATCTCATCTTATTCCATTAAAGCATTATTTTTACATTAAACGAAACTAATTACCACTAATCGCGATTAAAAACTTAATAAGTTACTATTCACCAAAAAATTATTTTAATCTCATTGAACCAAATTTTACTTCTTAATGAAAACCATGTATGTCGGATTTTCAAAATTCAATACACATTAGTGGTAAACTTTCATTTAACTGAAAAATCAGTTTGCTTGATTACCACTTAGTGGTTTCACTATTCATCAAAAATTGGAGTTTTTCAGAAAATTACCAAAACGTCACCCTAAGCTATATTTGATATTCCAAATTCAAAAATGAAGTCCATTTTACAAAATTCAAAACATATAAGTCACATTAATTAATTTAATAATTAATTCCAACTGTCAGAGAAAATAGCATGTTTTTATGAAACAATAAGTATCAAAAGATTGACACTAGTTTAAGTCCGATTTCAAAGTGAAATTAATTCCGACGACCACTATTGAATTTACTGGTAAAAATATTTTATAATTTCACTTTAAAACCAATTCATATTATAATATAATCATATAAATAAATTAGATTAAAAAGAGGTTTTGAATTAAAATACAACATTTTACACTATTCATTAAAAAAATGAACTTTATCGGAAAGATACCAAAAATTTACACAAAGTAAATTTTGATGTCCTGATTCTTAATAAGAGTTTTATTTGGTCCAAAATAATTTTTAAGAGTGAAAAAAACTATATTTAATGATGGATCAACCTCAAAAGGTGATATGTGAACCTTTAGTGAAAACTAGGGAATATACGCCTAAAATTGAATACTTTCCGTATTTTAAGCCTCTATCCTTTATTGGATAAATGTAAAAACGTTTAAAAACATATATAATCATATTTTAGTTATTTCTATCCATTCCCGCCATTACAACGGCTACATGTTAACTACCATTTAAAATAATATTATTTTATTATTAGAGTGCAACGTATGATTCCCAAGAACCTCGTTGTTGCGTGTTGGGTACGCCATCGAGCATAGCGTCCCCTTTAAAGTCATTTAAATATTTTATTCACAAATATGGATAAATATGAAATGTCATATTCTTTATTTACCTGGGGTGTTACAATAAGAATGAAATAGGTTAGAATGATAATGTCTAAAATTTAATATAATGTATCCAGAATAATATGTCTATTAAATAATTTTCATGATTATTTGGTTTCCCACCATTATTACTATTTAATAAAATATATTTTTTTGGTTTTTTTAAGTCCATGAATGAGTAAAAATCATGTTAACAAGAAATGAGAGGAATTATATAGTGATTCTGAGAAAACAAAATTATATTATCACTAGTGTAAAAGATATTTTAACTTTCCAAAATCAGTTATCATGAAATATAACTAATAACCCTCACCATAAAATACTCTTGGAATCACAAAAAAAGAGATGGTTTGATTTTGTTTACAACACAAGGAGGATGACGGTAGAGGAAATAATGTTAAATTTATTTCTTATCAGAAATATGGAATGTGAAACTCCATTGACTGCATCAATGGAATGGGAAACTATTTTATGTAAGTAAAATAATGGAATATATCAATGAATTATTAATGATCAATTATTATTCAGATGGAAGGATATGAATTTCATTACATTTTATTATTCATACATCAATGAAATATGTTCCCAGAATATGGGTATTATCAACGCAAACGACATAATATGAGGGTTAAATTTTAGACTACATTATCGTATATGATGTGTAATTCATTAAAGTGTATGTTCTAGGTTTTTTATGTAATGAGGTTTGAAAATTATATTATTGGAGTGTTATATAATTGATACTACATACATTAGAATCATGATACATATACGTATTGTGCGATAATATAATTTATTTATGCAATTAAAAAATATTTACAAAGGTTTAAAATTCAAGCAATATTTATTAAATGAAAATGTACTAATAATTTATTGGGATATAGATATGATTGAAATTGATTTTTTAAATGGGATAAAATTAGTGACCCTGAAATAAGTTAGTTTTTTAATAAAGAAATTGAATTAAATCATCTTTGTTGACATAATCTTATTTTATAAATTTTTAGAAATTGATTTTTAGTTTTTTTAAGAAAAAGGATTGTGTTATTTTTTTTATGAATAATCATTTTCATTTGAGTATTCATTTAGTGTTATAGATTCTATCCTGGGTTTGTAATTTTATGGGTGATCATAATCTCCAAATTGAGATATTCCTTTTTGGAATAAGGTTGTAGAATTTAGAGGTGATTTCAAACTATTAAATATTTTTAAGAAAAATCTATTAAGGATTAAATTACTCAGTGGTTTAGTATAAGATTTAATGTTTTGTTAATTATGGTGTATTAGATTTTGGGATATAGATAACGATATTTGTAAATAACTGATTCATTATCAATGGGATATTTCAAATGATAAATATTATCACAGTTTGGATTTCCATTCCAGTTAGTATCAAAATTTTGATTCATCATATTTTAGTGTGAATTTCCCTATTTCATAAGATTATATATTTATTTATCATGGAAATTTATGATATTTTTAGTGATTCATCATGGAGTAGAGGTATAATAATCTTTTTGGTTTAACATGTTGTTTAACATAATAGATTATTTTGAAATAATGTAATTATTTTTTTGGAATGTAGGTTAAATGATATTACATAAACACTAATGATAAACCATTCTTTATTATTTATGTGATTGAGATTTATTAGTATGTATGGTTCTTTATTTCTTCAATAATATGTGATTATCGTTTTGTGTTATTGTGGAAAATTTAGAGTAAAATATATTATTTTTTCATAGGAAGGATTATACATTTGGACATTTTGTTACCATGTGTTAACAATTTCAATTTCAGATAATATATAAAGATAGAAGGAAAATATTGTTACAATATTGTGGAATATGATATCTGATATAATTATACTTTTATGCTTCATACATTAAAAATTCAACTTTAATGCATATATATTGTTGAACAAGATGGAATTGTTGTGGAAAATTATTAATAGATGAAATTAATCATTCCATGTAAGTATATTTCATCAGGTTTTTATTATCTATGGAAAATTAATAAATTAACTCTTGTAAAAAATAATTTTAGACAGAAATATCATTCTATTATATTCATTCTCTATTAAATGATGGTATTTTTAAACATTATTTATTTATGGTTTTGTGGAAAACATCATTCTCATGGTCATTCAAATTCATTTGATCCATGTTCTATATGACTCTCAATCATTATAAGGTAATTATTTTTATTCTATGTCCATTTATTCAATAACCACTCAATTTATCGAATTAAAAAACATTTTTTTCTTCTTTTCAAGATAACAATTTTTATTTTCCATTCCATATTTAGGGAGGATGTTTTATTAATTTTTTTTATGTTATGGACATTCCAAAAATATATTTTCAAGTACTAAACCCTAGATTGATATTCTGTTTCGAAATATCAAAGTTAAAATTTATTACACAGGTGAGGGATAATTTAACTCTCTATGATTTTAATAAAATACCATGTTAGATGGAGTATATGACACACAACATCACGCCTAAAAGAAAAGATAAATATTATTATATATAAGGTAATGTTAAAATGTTGTCAATTAATTTGTGGGTATGAATATGATTTAGCATATTATGAAATATATATATATATATATAGGTACAACATAATAATAACTAATTTATTAATTCATCTCTAATAATCATTAAATTTTTAGCAGTCATTTTATTATTAAAAAATATGATTATTCCCAAATTTAATTTATTTATTTTTGTTAGATAATATTTTGATTAATTTATTGAAATTTTAGATATATTATTTATTAAAATAAATAATTTTTTATATTATTAAATTAAATTAATATTTGTGTGTTTTTTGGTGTTATTATAGAATGATATACCTTCTAGTGAATAGATAAAATACTTTTATAATGTAATTTATATTTTTTCGTTACAAATTTCAAAAGGTCCAATTTTTTCTGTAATATATTCAATGATTCATTATTTGATTTATATTTTTAGTAATCCAAACGATTACATTCCAATAGATTTTATTGTTGAATATTTTACAAAACATTATCCTTAAATGGAATTTTTTTTGAAATATGGGGTTTACTTGCATTTTCATCCTAAATTAATTTCACCAACTAAAGGTAATTGAATCATGAAAAATGGAATACATATTTTTATTTAGGAGAATTTTTTTTAGAGTATATTTCATTTATTTTATGTCATTATGAATAATAACCCTACTAAATAATTACTACCACAGAAAGAGTAAATTTGATAATTTAGGTTAAAAATAATATGATGAATACCAAACAATTACTCAAAACATGAATTTATCATATTAGATGATTTTAGTAATTCTATTTCATTCTGTTATTCTAAAATATAATAATAAATTTCCAAAATTGTTTTATTTTTACCATTAGTATGTTTAAATAAAAACTAATGTAATAATTGTCACTTTCTTACTTTAAATATATATAATATTTTTTATTAGTGTTAAAAAATATTTTGTTTACTTATAAATAGTTATACAAAAGATAAATTAATTATTATGTTGGTTATTTTATTTTAATTTTGGTGATTTTATAAATACCATTAATTAATAAGCAATGCCAACATATAATTTATTCAATTAATAGAGAAATAATATTAATCATTATTAAAATATTAAAATTAAAATAATTTGAATGAATTATTGTGTTCCAAACTTTTTAGATAACTATAACTTGGTAGTTAAGTGGTAATGGATTATTTTCAAAAACAATTATGAAGTTGGTTTCAATATCAAAATAATTGAATATTTCCTAAAATAAATGTTATTATATTTTATAGTAAGTAATATTCTCATAAATGAATTAATATATCGAAAATTTATCTATTCATTTGTAGAATCCAATGTAATTATAAAATAAGAATTTATCATATTTATTATTATTTTATAATTATATATTACTTTTACATTAAATGTAAATTTATATCTAACAGTGTTCTTGATAGAAAATAATTTTTTTCTCTGAAAACTTATGTCAGACGCAAGGATGATTTATACGGAAAAACAATTTTTGGATAAAATTTATGATTATAAGTGGTATTTATCACCTAGATTTTTTATTTGAATGAATGAATATAACTAACAACATTATTTATACATGTTATTATAAAATATTTTTACTTTCATCCAATATATTTGATAGGCTTAATATAAGAGTAAATCCAATTATAAGAATTAAATGCTCTGTATTTTAAAAGGTTTGTTTTACATAAATTTAATGGAGAACAAATTTTAAATATAATATTTGACACTTTCATATTTTTTATGTCAAACTAATATTAATTTTATGAAATTGAATAAAAAAAATAATGTAGGACAAATTTTTGGGTTTTTTTCTCTCGAGATACAAATTTTAATGACATGTAAAAAAATGCATTTTAATTAAAAATATTTTTTGTTTAATTTACATACAAGGATAAATTTTATTATTAAATTATAGTAATGTTTAATTATATTTTTTTATCAATAAATCTAATGAAAGTTATTGGAATCATGTTCTCTTTGAAATTGAATGTAAAAACATAGAAAACTTTTGATCATTTTTACATTAATAACCCACATTAAAATCTCATCTACAAGAATAAATTTAAATTAATTCATACCGCTTATGTGATATGAATTTGGAACGTTGGATTACATATTTTTCATTTTCATAGTTTGTAATTTGTAATAATTTAAACATAGTTTTGACAAAACATATTAATAAAAGTGATTAAAATTAATTACAACAATTAAAATAAAAATTAGATTAACAACAGACTAAAAATTAAACTAAATGGCCAAAAGGACCTATACATATAACCCACATGAAATTTTTATTAATATTTTTAAATACATTTAGTTATAAAAACTAATAATTTAAAATCATGTGTTTTAATTATAAATAATACATATAAATAATTATAATTTAATGCTTTCAAGGAAATTAATTAATGTCATAAAAAACCAATACTATTTTACAGTATAATTATATGTAAAATAATTTTTTACTATGAATATATGAATTTGATTCATTTTTATCGATATATTATTTAATTAAATTTTTTAATTAATAATATATATTGACTATTTTAATTGTTTTGATAAATACATAATTATGTTATCAATATATTAACTATTACTATGACACACCGTGTTTATCTGGTGAATTTTACCATGGATAATTTCAAATCATTAGATATGTTAGAAGAACAAAACACAGAGTCTCTGCGAAACGAATTTTTTTAGAGTTATTATAAAGCCGTAAAAACCAATTTTGGTTTTTTTGTGATTTGAATTTAGAAAAATTGGCTTCTATTGTTGTGATTAGTATGTTTTTTATAGTCTAATAGATTCAAATGAATTTTATGTGAATAGTAACTTCACCCTTATGAATAGTAATTTACCATTATGAATAATTATTTTACCCTTACGAATAGTAATATGACCTACGTGAATAGTAAATACAACTATGAATGTATAAATAAAATTTAGGCATCTTATAAATTAGAGTGAATGTTTTAAAAAATAATAATTAATTATTGGTATTTTTTAGAAATAAAAATTTAATTACAATTATTTAATTAATAAAATTTTATTTTCTTAAATTTATTCCCAATTTTTCTTGTTTTCTATATACATTAGGATAATTTTATGGGACATTATTTACTTTTTCAAATATAAAATAATTTTAAAATTAAAAATCTATATTTTTTATTTAAATGAAGAATTTATTTTAAAAAAATGATATATTTAGAAAGAAAATTTGATAAAATTGATTCCAATTTTTAATTCTACATGTCAAAAAATTATTATAGTGATTTGGGATTTTTCTAAAATACATTCATTTTTAGTGAATAGTATACTATGAGAATTAACAATAACATCTAAATACATAATTTCTTGGGTCATAAGTGATATATGGATGATGTAAGAACTCTTGTATAAAGCACATATGCATATATTAATATTTTTGGTGACAATAATATTCACTATATTTTTCCTTTTGAAAAATTATAATATTATTAAAAAGATATTCAAAATTTAAACCTCTCCTCCACTATGAAATCCTCCCCTCACTGCCTCTTATCATTACTTTACTATACCATGAAGCTTCTCAATGTCCTTCCCAAATAATCCACCTTAGTCTCTACCCAAATATATGAGATATTGGTCATTCTTGGAGTCCAAAACCCCTTCCCTTATAGAGATTCTAAAGGAGGTGTATTCCAGAGGTAAAATTCTCATCCATTTTTCATTGAATTTCATTTCTAGTTCAATTCATTTATTACCATCTCCTAACCTATTCTATCCATATGATCATGATAATTAAATGATCATATATAAAATATAATTAAATCAATTAAATAGAATAACCATCATCAATATCCTTATTATCTCTAACATTTATTTTAAAACAAAATCATTGTATGTTTGGTGTCAATTATCAAAATTCTTGGACGATAACAATTCATTCTTCAATTAAATCTTCTTATGTCAATCATAAAAATATTTTTATTATTTAATCATTTTCTAAAATATTTATTATATTTTATTTAATTATTCTAGAACCATAATTGTTACATGATACTCAATAATAGAACAAAACTAGTTCGTTGCAATCGAACTACCACCATAAAAATCTAATCGATTATCACTAAATGACTTATCTGATTATAAATCCGGATACCATGTATCCAAATGATATATATATATATATAAATTTTATAATATGTATTTTTTAAAATAATAAATATATTTAATTATGTACATTTATATCAATTCCACATGAACTCCATTACTTATGAACAGGTGCATCGATCATGAAAACCAAGAAAATTGATGCTATGAAATGATAAAATTAAACACTATAACTCATACAAAAGGCCATAAATGAACCAAATAAATTTATGATATGTAAAATACATGTATATAATCTTCTTAATTTATTATTTAATGGATTTAATTTTATTATAAGTGATGTTAATATTATGTGCCGAACATGTTTGGACATAAAGTATTTGTTATCGTAACTCAGTTTCAATTCATTGAGTTAAAAATACTTTTCATTTCCTATTATTTTAAAAGAAAATATATGTATTAAATATTTTCTATACAATATATGAAATAATATTGTGGGGATTTATATTTTTCACACATAATTATGTCATTGATTTACCTGCACTCTAATGATACAATCTTTGTAAGGGTTTTCTCATCTCACCTCCATTTTGTGGGATATTCCTTATTCACTAATATTTCATATTTATAGGGAACATATAATTACCATTGATATAACATATCATGAGTCTATTTATATTAAATATATTGAATGTATCATTTTATGATTATTAATTTTGGATCATATGATTCGATAGATTACAATGTGGCAAATGATTCCACCTGAACATTCATTTTTTTCGTTCAGGTTTTTACTTCACTATCCTTACCCAAACTTAATTCATATTTATTTTTTTATATCTTCTATTTTGGATATTAGGTTCCAAAATCATATATTAAGATCGATTAATCATTATTTTAATGGTTTTATATGATTCAAAAAGGCTCCCATCAAAATTAATGTCGATAAAATACCCTAATTCAAGGGAACTTCTCAAATTAATATCCATTTATAAGTGAAATATATAATCTATTTTAAGATATCATTGTTTTTATACAAAAAAATATTATCATTTAAAACAATCTTGGTTCATGTTAGGATTTAAGAAAACAGACAAGCATTTTTCCTTTGAAATCTCATGAATATTTTCATTAAACACGACTAATATTTTATATTTCATAGGACTCTTAAAAACTATTTGTTACATGATTTTACTTTAATGGATCATTATTTATTAATCAGAAATAATTTTAATTTCCTTCTGTTTTTTTCTGGTACATAAATATTTACAATCAAATTTTATGACAAAATAATTCATTTTCTAAAATAACTCTTCTTTCTAAAGTGAAAATGATTTTTCTCATCTTATAATTACTTTTATGATTCATATTAAATGATCACTATATATTCTTTATCCATGGTGTATGTACTTCTATTTGATATGTCATATCAAATGTTAAATTTTTCTCATGACATTTTATTGAATTATGATTTCAATTTTTAAAGTGGTATGGGACACTTCGTAATATTTTTAGAATGTTTCCTTATAAAATTTTCAATGGTTCCATTTAAAAGATTAATAATATATTGAAAAACTATTTATTGAATCTATTAATTAATTATGTTTTATATATTATGATATCATATACCAAATGTTGTTAAAGGGTTGATGGTCAGTTTGACTGTGGATGTGCTAATTTGATATCATTCAAGGGTTATAGTTAAATTATATAAATTTTGTATGATATTTATTCAATATGAATTTTTATATTGTTTATGTATATCCATTTTCATATGAGGAATGTATTGGATATGTTATATCATGAAAAGGTCCATCTGAAGCCCCTCCTTTCATCGGTAGGTCTCATGAGACAAACTAGTTAGGGATTTTACAGATTTGTTCATGGTCTTATAATGAGGCATTGAAAGTATGGTAATGATGTCCAACATTATGAATTCTATCATTATGAAACTATTAATTGATTGTCTATGTGAATATTTGACTAGTAAAATATCCATGGTTATGTTTTATTATAACCTTATATATTCATCTTTCATTTCATATTTATTATGCTCAATTATATGTTAAATTCATATGTTATTAATTTCTCACCATGCGTAGTGTTTAGGTTTATGATTATTTCTATTCTATTATATAACCATACAATGTATATGATCCCATCTATTTATATTTCATATGTACCCCAATTTATGAAAAATAAAACATTGTATAATATTTAATTGATGGATTTTATTTCATTTAATATTTTAACATGGTTTCTTTTTTTTCAATGTAATATGGGTATCATATATGAAATATGGATTTCCAAGACTCCTAAACTAATCAGTCCTTCATGAATGGATTCCATGTAATCATTCCAATGTAATAAAATACTACACCATAATAATTCCTTTTAGGGTCAGTGAATTATAGTTTGTATCAATGGATATTTAGTTGAAACCATGAAAAATAGATTTTGATAATCTAATTTGACCAAAAAAACTATGATTTACATTGGGGATAAAAAAGTATCAAAATACTATAATTATGGTAAGTAATATATTTTTTGGATCTTCATAGTAAATACATACAAATTGGGATACAAAAATTTAATTTTGTTTTGGAAAAGATGTACATTGTGTTAATAACATCGATAAGGTGTTCCTATCTTGATATAGGGTATCTTGGTACATGACAACATGCATTACTGCACACCTAGTTTGAAACTCCTAGGCAATATGCTTAGGATAAGTCAAGTTTTTATTTAATACCATTATTAATGATTTATGATTCCAATGCTACAAATGTTTATGGTTATAGTATTTATGAAGCATAAATTAATGTGATGGGTTATACCATATTAAGAGTTATAAAATGGTTATGATTTTTTGAGGAATTCGTGTATTAGAACTTTTTTAGAAATGGCACATAATAGAAGGAATGAGAAATCCACCAATACACATGATGAAAAGAATAAGAAGGATCATAAAGTTCATGTTCTTAAGAGAATATTTCAAATAGATATAGTCTCTATGGTATCATCACCATATGAGGAAATATTATCATGTGTTAAAAAGTTAGGTAAAAAATTCCCTAGTATTATGTCTTTAATGGAAAGATAGAGGAGAAAATGATGGAAGAGAAAATGTTATAGGGAAGAAGGGAATGAATTCTATCCCCACATGTGTTAACTGGGGAAATAATCACCATATAAAATAGTTTAGGGGAATGAATGTTTGTTATATGGGTAGAGTAAAAGGACACCATGTTCGTGATTTCATGGGTAAGAAAAAGGTTTCTAATGTACAATGCTTCAACTGTGAAGAGACAAGACACCATGTGAATCAATCTCCCTATTGTCAACGAAATATACCCCAAAAGATTCTATTAGATATTGATCGTGTTATTCTATACCATATGTGAAGTGTAATAATTAATATGTCTTTTCATTAATTTTATATTTTGAATAATTTTCAACAATGTAGTAATTATATAAAATATTAGAAATGTGAGGATTGTACTCAGAACTTTTTCATTAAGTGTTTGAGACCATATATTGAATGGAACAAAGAAAATATTATATGTAGATAGTTAATTGTTTTTGGGAAACACGGGATTGAGTAAAATAAATCCCTTAATATATTTCTTCTTTTGAGATCATGATGAAGAAATTATTGATTTGGATAAGTTATAACTACCATCGAACTATTTATTGACTTGTTGACAAATGGTCAATACTATCATCGAGGGAGTTTTGTTCTCTAATATATTTATGGAATATATCTAATAACATGTATCTTACTTAAGTAATATGGAATAATTCCTGCTTATAATAAGGTTTTATAGTAATTAAATTTATTAAGATATTTATAGATGATATAGGATATAGTTATTCACATGTTTGCATTGCGAATATTTAGAGCTTCTTCATGTCGAGAATTTGATAATGATAAGTTCATTTTGTAAATTCAATAAACTTATTTCTCAAGTATTGGAACATTATTATTTGGAATTTATAACCATTTTTTGAATTGTATAAGTTGATCATTGTATGAGGTTTTAGAGGTTAATGTATCAATTCACCACAATAGAAATCATGTGCTAAGAGATAAATTAAAGACAGTCAGTGGGACAATCAAGGGATAATATTGTGGTAATGAAATAGAAACATATATTTGTACTCTTATTGAGTTGAATAATTCTTATACTCATGGTATAGTGTCTTATATAAATTTTTTTCCTAGTATCATTATATTTTATAGAATCAACGATTTTTTTGTTAGATTAGTTTATTGTTTCAATGTAATCAAATTTCATCTGAACATGTTCTCTATCTCCTTCCATCATATCAACATTGAATTTTTCAATTCCCATGTTTTTACTCCGAAATACTGTCACATCATTCAAAAACATAATTTTTGGGGTTACTACCTCATTTCCCATAACATCTATTAATAGGATATTTTATTATCCCTTTTTCTAATGTGGTCTTTCCACAATAGAATTTTCATGTATCGACCATTAACTTTTGAAGTACAACTTCGAAGTATGAGTGTGCAATTCTATTTAGGGGGAATAATGTAACACTCATGTAAATTGTTTTATAATTTTAAACATTGTATGTTTTTAAAAATAATAATACAAAATTATCATATTTTATTAATAAAAATACATTAAAATAAATATAATTTATTGATTTGAAATTAATTAATTAATATTTTTTAGAAATACAAAATTAAAATATTATAATGTGTAAAAGAATATTTTAATTTTAATATCTATATTGGATTCAATTTTTCAATATTTTATTTAATTAAATATTTTAAATAAATATATATAATAACTATTATAATTATTTTTATAAACAATAAATTATGTTATGAATATATTCACTATTTATATGACACCTAAAAATTTTATGGTATATTTATTCCTAAATAATTTCAATTCATTAGATAGATTATACGCACAAAACACTGACTCTATATGAAACAACACTTTATAATAGTTAAACCCTAACCACTAAACATATTTTAGCCACTTTTGTGATTTGAATTTTGAGAAACAAACATACACAGTTGTAATTAGTATGGTTTTTAGAGTATAATATGATCAACATAATTTTTTGTGAATAAAAATATGCCCCTTATGAATAGAAATATACCCATCTAAATATTAATGTTAACCTTATGAATATTAATAATATTCTTATGAATAATAACCTCATTCATGAATACATAATAAATATTTAAGAAGCATATAAAGATGATTTAATATTTTTAAAATTAAAAATTATTTGATGTTGTATTTATTATTAATAAATATTTAATTACAATTAATAAATTGATAAAATTAGTATTTATAAAATATATTCCTAATAAGATATTTTTTCCAAGGAATTCAGTATCATTTTATGAGACCTTGTTTAATTTTTTAATGTATTATTAAATAATATTTAAATTAGAAATCTATAATTTTAAGTTAAATAATTATTTTATTTTAAAATAAAAAAAATATTTAGAAAAATATATTAATAAATTTGAGTCTATTTTAAGAATTCGACATATCAAATAATGGTTATGGTGAGTTTTTGGGATTTTTATAAAATACTTGAAATTTTATTGAATAGTATAATATGAAAATTTACGATAAATGCTAAATACATGACTTATTGATTCATTGGTGATGTATGGATTATGTAAGCACACATTGTTCAAACTCACATTCCATTATTACTATTTTCTGTCATAAAAATGAACACAATTTGTTGTCTTATGAAAAATAATAAAGTAGTAAATAAGATAATAAAAATTTACCCTTCTCCACTCCTATAAAAATAACCCCTCACTCCCCATTATCCTAACCCCTACAAGACTTTATGTATCAAAATGTTCTGCCTAAATACTCTTACCTTATCCCTCCCCATGTCTATGTGATCGTGGTCTTTCCAAAATACCAAAACCCCTTTAAGGTGATTCTCAATGAGGTGTATTGAAGAGGTAAAATTATCTTCCTTTTTTCTTTTAACTTTATCAGAAGTTCCTTCCTTTTATTATCCTCTCATGACCTCCTCTATCCAAATAATCATGATAAATCTAGTGTAATAAATATAATATAATTACAACATGTTAATTTAAGTACTATTATCAATATCCATGTTCGGTCTTTCTCTTTGATTATAAAAATGAAAACATCATCCGGGAAGTGTTGATTTACAACCTTCATGGGAGATAAACTTTATTTGTTCAATTCATTATTCTATGATGGTCATAAAACCATTCATATGGATTATCCAGATTATAAAATTTTTAATATATTTTATTTTATTATTTTTACTCATAATCTATAAATTATACTAAATCATTGAATAATACTATTCTGTAGGAATCGAAAACCCACCGTAAAAATTCAAACGATTATCACTTATAAAATGATTTATCATCAAAATAAGAAACCATTATATATATATATATAATTAAACTTCATAATATTCGTAAATAATAATTAAATTCAATTTTGGAGAGTCATACCCATTCCACATGAACACTATTACTTATAAACCAGAGAACTCATTAGGAAAACTAATAAAATTATTGCTCTAGAATGATGAAATTAAACTATATAAATAATCCAAAAGGCCATAAATTAACATAATAAACATATAATTATTCGTATAAATGTAGTTATACTTTTTAATAAATTAACAAATGTATTAAATTTTGTTATCTAGGAAGTCAATGGCAATTGCATAACAGATTCGAACATAATGAAAGGGTTATCTTAACTTAGTTTCCACTAATTGAGCTAAACAAATATGTGATTTGTTATGTTTTTCAATGAATATGTGTAAATTACCTATTTTTATTTCATAATATATATATAATTATATTATATTTATTTATATTTTTAACACATTATTATTTTATATATTTATCCTAACTCTAATGATGTGTTCTTTGTAAGGGTTTTCTCATATCACTTCCATTTTTGTGAGATATTCATTATTCACCACTTTACATCTATATGGTCAACATATAATTACCATTAATTTATTATATTAGGAGTTTCTTTATTTTCATTGTACTTGATGGTTCATTTTATTATTATTAAATTCAGGTCCTATGATTTCATTGTTTACAAAGTGGCAATGGATTCCACACGAATCATCATTTTTCTTTCGAGTTATTACTTCACTGTCTTTTCCCACATGTAGTGATTATTTATTTTTTTGTAAATAATATATTTTTTTATATATGCTAAAAAACCATATATTTGGATCAATTAATATTTTATTTATGTGGATTATATTTTTTAAAATGGTTCCATTCTAAATTAATCTTTATAAACAAGCCAGATTCAAGAGAACTTATCAAGTTCTAATCGATTTTCATGTGCAATATATAATCTATTTTAAGATATATATTTTTTGAAATAAAAAAATTAATCATGTAAATATATCTGGGTTCATGTTTTATGAAAAAAAATAAAGTATTTTAGCTTTAAAATATCTTTAATGTATTCCTTAAAAAATAAAAAAACATTTTTATATATAATGATTCATAAAAACTCTTTTTATATAATTTTACTTCAATAATGAATAATTTAAGCCTAAAATATAGTTTCAATGTAGATAAAATTTCTTTTATGGGTTATACATAATTAAAATATGATGTTATTTTTAAAATAAATTATTTTCAAAAAGAACAATTATTTCCAAAGTAAAAAAAGAATTTTCTCTTCTCACCCCTAATTCTCTATGATATTTGAATTTATGTATACATATTCATTATACATGGTGTATTAAATCCCCTATTATACATCATATCAAGGGTATCCATTTTCTCATGATAATCTATGGAATTATGAATTTAATTTATCAAGTGGTATTGGACACTTTGGAAAGTTTACAAAAAATTTTCTCATGAAATTTTTAATTGTCTCATTAAAAGTATCATAATCAATGGAATAATCATTCATTAAACCCTATAATTCATTTATGTTTATCTCATATGATATAATCTATCATATTTAATTTATGGGATAATGTTCAGTTGGATTGAGGTTGTACAAATTTGATACCATTAATGGGTGAATATTAGAAGTATTCCCATTTAATATGCTAGTTTTATCATTACCAATGTTTATTTTTTATAAGTATCTTCATTTTCATATGAGGAATTTATTAAAATTATCAGGTGATTAGTGGGGCCCTCTATAGCCCCTTGAGAGATCTATAGGTATGATGGGGAAAACTAGTTTTGAATTTTACTCATTTATTTAGT
Source organism: Viscum album (assembly GCA_963277665.1). NCBI lineage: Eukaryota > Viridiplantae > Streptophyta > Magnoliopsida > Santalales > Viscaceae > Viscum > Viscum album. Next base: position 915,224,201 of record OY728148.1, read on the forward strand.
GTATTGACACGTTTCTTTAATAGTTAGGTTATGTTGTCTAAGATTATTAATTACATCATTATGAAACTAGTAATTGATAGTCCATGTGATTATTTAACAAATAATAACATCCATTGTCATGTTTTATTATATCATTACTTATGAATAATTTATTTATTCAATATTATGATCAAGTGTATTTTAACTATTTTTTTTCTCATTATGTCTACTGTTTATGTTATTGATTAACTAAGATACATAATTTACACTTAATGAGAATCCAAGCTCACCCATTTATTGGGTTTTTTCCCAGGTTATAAAGAATAAAACATTATGTAATCATTCAAAGATAATGTTTATTATATTTTATATTATAGCATGTTTTAATTTTTTCTCCCAATATATAATGGTTGTCATATATGTAATATTTTCTTCCAATACTAATATACTAATCAGTCCTTTTAGATTTGACTCTTTATAATCATGCCAACATAATTAGATAATACCCCAACTCAGGGATCCTGGGGTCATTTCATTATAATCCACTTGTCAAAAACCCATTAGAAGACCATTTATAGGCTATAAACCTTACATAATTGAGTTTGTATGCGTTTTGATGACATTTTTAGGTAAAAAAATTACTACTTGTAACTTATTTTAAAAAATGCCTAATATTTCCCCTCCCTCCCCTATGAAAAGGCACTCGCCCCTCCTATATATTAAAAACATTCAATCAACATTGGATCATCCAAGATCAACACAAATAGATCCTCAAAACCACTACCATCGTCCCAGAAACCTTAGCATAGGAATATAACAAATCATATAATCCCTTTGGGGAAATCAAAAAGGAAATGCCTGAATTAGAGGTAACACACTTCAATAAGATCTATTGTTTTATTTTAATTCTGAACTCCCTAAATATTCATATTACATGATTACATAATATAATCAAAATAATCAATACACTATAATATTTTTATGATAATATTTAGACCTACCCTTACACCCAAATCCATCTAATGGGTATAAAACTTATCGTTTCGTTCTATGTCAAACTACCGCCTCAGAAAAAAATTTAGTTTTTTTGCTTCCAAACATTTAATGGATAAAAATTATGATGGAAAAACTATTATATATTATATATAGGATGTTTATTACCTATTTATTCTTCAATAACTCTTTTACAACACTTACCATTATACATTCTATTTTATTTGTAAATATGATAAAATCATTTTTTGAAGTGTGGACTACAGCCTCCACAAAGTTAAGTGATACATTCATAAAGTACCTTGAACAAATTAAATATTGTTTAAATTAAATAAACATGAAATACATAATATAAATATTATATTTATTTTATAATTATAATAATATAAAAATATAAAATCATTTAATGTAAAACATTTTCTCGCACTAAAAAAGAAATAACATCGTTCATGGACGTGTAGACAAACACCTCGACGAAGTGATGTGATTCGTATTACATACCCTAGATTATATATATAATAAAATATGATTAAATAATTTTGTATATATGGTATATTTATCCTTCATTAATGTTAAATTTTTATTTATCCTTCTTTCACTAATGATCATTAAACAATGTGAATGTTACTTATGTGTACATATAACCCACTGTCACCAGGATAGTATCATTAGTTCATTTTTCATAAACATATTTAATGATTGTTTTTAATGGTGTAATTGATATATATATACATATATATAATTATTTCATTATTATTATTCTGAACGTGTTCTTATAATAACCCCTTTGACCATTTTTTACTTACCAAATTTCTTTTGACACATAAACCATATATTATAAAAAACTCCTGATTTTAAAATAATAGTTTATATAGAGGTATAAAACAAAAAAATAAGTAAAATAAAATTATAAATAATAAAAAATATATTTTATCAAGAAATACGATAATAAATATAATTTAATTAGTTTGGTAGGTAAAGACACATGAGACAAGTTGGACCCAAGGTAATGGATTTTGTCTGAATCTCCATTTGTTAAGGAATTCCATTATGATATGAATATTTTTTCCTAAATATTGTGTATATAAATTCCCTTTTACCTTATATATACATATTTTATCAATTATAATTTAATTTAATGTTTTATTAAATTTTATTATTTCCTGTTGATAATAATTATAATTATCAATGTGGTAGAAGACGGTTTGAATTTTAAATATCAAATACATTCCTCATGTTGAAATTATTTATATTAATTATCTTATTTATGTTATTTGGATATAAAAGAGTTATAATTTAAATTTTATATATATTTTTAATTTAATTCAAATATTTTTTGAAAAGAAATCTTATAACGTGATTTGTAAAAAATGTTTTTACTAAGGACAATAGGAATGTTCTTTTCCTTGTGTACATGGTGACAAGGAATTTTCCACCACCATTGGTGTTATTTTAATGTTTGTTCTATTGAACAAAATCATTCTTTAATACTTTAAAATCTTTAATTTTATTTTTTGGGTATTTTTTTTATTAAAATGGTCTTTGAAAATGTATGTATTATTGCAATATATTGAAATGTCTTAATGTGATTAAAAATGTAAATTTTTAAGTGAAATTCCCGAAATTAAAATATTTTATGAATAAGGATTATATAAATTACACATCAATATTTTAATGGTTGTTCTATATTAAACTAGTAATGGGTGGTTCAATGATAAATAACTGGTAGTTGGGTCCATGATAGGCCGCTAATTCATTGGGTATGGAAGTCCATCATATAACTATTCTATATATAACGAGACTTATATAGAAGTAAACTGTATTGTTATTCTATTTGTATGAGTATGATCTTCAATGATGTTCTAAGATACCATTATGTAAATTTTCTGCTAGTTATGGGTTTTATGGTTATAATGTGATTATAAAAAAGGTATGAACTATGATTATTATCATAGGATGATATTTACTACTTTTTAGGATTAAAAAAAATCACTTTATGATAAAGTATTTATATGTATTTAATGTACATAAATGGAAAATCAACTTCCATATTTTCATATCCCTTACTAATATTTTTATGACCATCCCACATTTTAATGTTTTTCATAAGACTTATGGGGAATTGAGGTATTGGATGATCTAATGTGGAAATTTGAGAATAGTATCTTTAAAATAGAACAATAATTGTTTTAAAATATATAGATTATGAATAAATTGATACTTTTTCGTAAATTTCCACATTATATTTAAAATATTTTTTATGTATATGTAATTGAAAAATTATATGAATAACTAATCCTAGAATGACCCTTAATGTGAAATAAAGTAACATTATTGGAAAAAATTAAGATTATTTATGTTTTAAGGTAGGGTCATTATTGTTGTTGTCCAAATTGGGTTTAGATAACTTTAGAGTTTTTGTTAATATTAGTAGAATTTCATTAAAATATTTTACATAATGGGTATGTTAAAATGATATGTCATTTAAATAGTACTAGTTGCATCATCTAATGTATGTTTGTTCATAATGGGTTTCTATAGAGGAAATAAATAATTAGTAGTAGAAAGGTGTCAAGAGGAAAATATTCTTTCTGAATCAGCATAATATTATTTTTGGAATCAGAATGAAGCATTTTTTTGTATTGATTGATCATTTGAAATAAACTATAAATAATAGTGGTGTCCACGAAAGAGAGAAACAATATATACCACATCAGAACATGAAGATAGAGGAGAATTTTATATAATAACATCCTATATAATATATAAGATCATCTAACTGCATGGTAGACGATATATAGATTAAATACAAAGAATGTATATTTGATTCATATGATGGTTGGATCAAAAAAACAAAACTCTTTAAATTTATCTTTTTTATAGTGAAGTTGATATGTGGTGGAAAATATTTAAGAATGTTAGGGAATGTGAGGATATTGATTCCAAGGAATGGGATGAATTTAATAATTTTTTTCTATTATAAATATATTCCCATAACATTTATACATATTATGGAAAAAATTATTATTGGAATTGAGAATAAACGAGGATGATTTAGTGGCCACATATTCTAAACAATCCATAACTTGTGAGGAATGTCCAAAATTTTATGTGAGATATTGATACCAAGTTAAATCATTTTTACTCAGGATTAAAACAAATATATCGATTGGAATTGTCATATTGTGAGTTCAAGAGATATGAGAAAAATTCCAATGCATGAAGAAGATAGAAATTTTGTTCTTCAATGATAATTTCTCCCATAAAATCTATAATAAGAAGAGGTCTAGTTGGAAGAAAATTGGAAAGGAATCATTAAAATAGTTTGGAGGTACGAAAGGAAAATTCATATCATGGGAGAAGTATGGAAAAAATAATAGAGAATTTATTTCCAATCCTAGGATGTTCTTCTAATGTTTTAAGATCTCTCATTTGGTTCTTGAATGAAAGGAAGATGATCGGCAATGAAAAGAAAAAATATTTGTTCGATTTTTTAGTTGCAATGAGTTAATCCATTATTCCAATGTGTGTCCAAATATGATTACCAATTATTGAAAAAATAAATACCAATAGAAAAATAGTGGAGAATAATATTTTTCTACTTCATTAGTTGATGTTGGGCCCTCAAACGGAGTAGTGATAGATATGTTAATTGTTTAGTTGAATTATTCCAACACTCTATTTGATTCTAGACCATCAAATTATTTTATTTATGGGAACATTTCTATAAAATTAGAAATATCTCCTATGGAATACAAGATAGTTCTTTTGATAAGAACTCATGGTGGATGTGTTATAGAATCCATGAATTATAGTAATATTCCAACTAATAATAGTGTGATGTTATTTCCTATAAATCTTGTGAAACTTCCTATAGCAGAGTTCGATATCATTTTAGATATGTATTGGCTATCAGATATTCAGGATAAAACTAATTAAATAGAAAAGATAGTTTTATTTAATGATTATATAACTTAAATAACATACTTATATTCTGTGAAATTTATGAATGATAGTAGGTAAATTTATATTTCTCATGTTATTGTATATAAAGATACTATCTAGATTTGCGACATCATAATAGTGAATAAATTTATATATTTTTTCCAGATGATTTTCAATGGGTTCTTCCTAATCATGTGTTGAATGTACTATTCATTTTTTCCATAATGCAAAGATTTTTCCTAAAACCCTATATAAAATGGCTCAAAGATAAATAATGGGATTAAAAAACTATTTCAAAAAATAAGTATATAAAGGTTTCATTCTACATATCACTTCACCATGGTGTGATAATATTTTATTTGTGATAAATAAATATAGTTCCATGAGTCATTAAATTCATTATATATCCTTAAATAACATCAACATTGATAATTAGTTTACAATGCCTCATATAAATCATTTTGCATCCCCTCCAGTGAGCACCGTGTTTTCCGAATATTGATATATGCTTAGTGTACCATTAACTAATGATTAATAAGGATGACATTATGAATATTACATTTCTATGAGGATATTATCATTATGATTTTGTAGTTATTCCTTAATGGTTATCTAATTAACCTATTGTAATTATCAATCTAATGAATATATTATTCCATTATTTTTTGGAACATTTTGTAGTTATGTTTATAATTTATTTAATTTTAAAAAATCCATGAGGAACATGAATGTAACATAAGTATTGTTTTTAAAACATTAAAATAAATGAAACAATATGGAATTTTTAGTAAAAGTGAATATTTTTTGAATAAAATTTCATTCCTTGGACGTATTGTTTCTAAAAAATGTATACTATTGGCCCCTCTTAAACAAAAAATGTCAAAGTGTGTCTAATACAACCCAATGTTTCTGAGACTATTATTATTATAGGATTACTATGTTATTAAGGAATGATTTTTGAAAACTTTTCTCAGTTATCGAGACTATTGACATAGTAGTGTTGAAAAGGATTTAAGTTCATCTAGTCAAGAAAATGTGTTTTTTTTAGGAACTGAAAATTATCTTGGTCAATTCTCTGGTTTTTCCCTACCTTCATAAAACGGTTAATTCTTAATCGAAAGTGATGTTTTATTACAATGAAATGTTCATTCAGAGATGCTTAAGGAGAATGTAATTTGTTATTATTCTTGTAAATTGAAAAAATATGAGTTTAATTACCCTACGCTGACTTGTAATTAACTTATGTTGTTATTACATTAAAAATTTGGATGAATCATCTGTATGATGTGAAGTGTGAAATATATACCAGTCACAAAATTTTTAAAAATATATTCACTCATAATTAATTGAATATTAGATAGAGGATATGGATTGAACTAATCAAGACTAAAAATTCCATTATTAGTGATGATTCTATAAAATCAGATTAGGTGGATTATACCTTAAGTGGAAAAATAAATTCTAAATTAACCATGTTATGTTTTTAATATGACTCTTTAGTAAATTATTTGTTGAATTTGGTCCATGATGTTTTGGAAATAGGTATGTCGTCTATTGTTTTAGGTTTTAGGGTAGTCGATGTGGTCAAAAATAATTATGAATAATCTAAAGGTTGATCAATATATTCAAGAAAATATTTTATTCATTAATAATAAAATGATTCCTAATAAAAATATTAATGAAGATTTCAATTTAAAATTTTAAAAAATAGTATTTTTTCTATATGATTTACAGTTATTGAAAGATTTTTTGACAGAAGATCATATTTCCAAGTTTTCCATTCATATGGGTAGTAATACTATTTATATTAACCATAGAGATTATTAATAGTGGGGTGGAATGAAAAGAGATATTTGTGAATTTAATGTGAAGAGTTCAAAATTTCAATATGTTAAGGTAAAGTAAAAATTAAAAATACACATGCTTCAAAAATTTATCATACTAGAGTGGAAATGGGATAATATATCAATGGATATTGTTGTAGAATTTCAAAATACATCTCAAGGTAATAATGAAATTTTGGTTATTGTTGATTGATTAACAAAATATACAAATTTCCTTCCCATTCCAGATACAATTGTATTATATTGAATTTCTAATGTTATCCAAAAGACATTATGAGGTTACATGGAATTCCTATCTACATTGTATGAGACCATGATCCTAGATTCACATCCAATTTAAACAAGGAACATAATATTGCATTAATTACTAAATTAAATTTAATTGCAATGTTTCATCATAAATACCATGGATAGTCTAAGTGGAAGATTCATAATTTGGATGATATAAATAGTTCTTGATCAATTAATTACTATAGAAGTTGTGATCAACATGTTTATATGGTTTAGATTCAATGAAATAATTGATTTTGTTCTAGTATATGGATGGATACTTCCACAAAATTATTAGGAATGTGTTGACAAACACCAAATTTTTTGGATCATGTTGGAGAAAAGAAGGTAATCAAAATTCTGTAGGAAGAGGATGTAATAGATAAATATTAGTTGATTCATAGACATAATAGTACAGTTTGGATCATGTATAAGAGTGATACATAAAACTTAAGAAAATATCATTATTTCTAGGTTGGTGATCACTTCTTTCTAAATGTTTCTCCTTGAAAACAATGATACACTTTGGTATGAAGGAGAAGTTGAGTCTATAGTTAATAGGACCATATAAAATCATTGAAAATGTTCGACCAATTTACATGGGAGTGGACCTACATCTCAGTTTATAATGTGTACAAAATATATTAAATTTTCAATGTTAAAGTAGTATGTACCATATTCATATCATTTGTTGAGACTTGATGTAGTCCATCAGGGAGAGAATATTTAATATGAGGATCATCTAGTTCAATTTCGTGACTATATTGAATTATTTTGGGAATAAGGTAATTCACCAGGTTAAAATTTTATTGAAAACACATATGGTTGAAGAGGAAACATGGGAATATGAAAAAACTATGAGGGGAAACTATAAGGACTTATTTAAAATGGGGATAAAATAGTAATGGGGAATTATTGAATAAGCGGATGGATGTAACATCCCTTGTAATTGTAGAATAATAATTTTTCAAATTTATTAATATTTAAGAATTACATAGTAATTTTACCTTAAATATGATTCTATGTATTATAGTGAACTCAACACCAAATTTTGATTTTCTCCATGAACGTTAGTTTTATGCAAGATTGAGTAATTAGTGAAAAAATAAATTTAAAATATTATTATTTTAAGTGGTAGTTATTTCTAAATTATTGTATCAATGGGGATTAATATAACTAACTATATTATTTCTACACATTTTTTAAATATTTTTCACAATCTCCCATGATATTTGATAGGCATAATGGAAGATCAAATCAAATTTTAAGCCTAAAATGATCTATATTTTTATAAAGAAGGTTTACCACCTTTTAATGGAGAATTCATTTTAAACCCACTTTTTGATGGTTTTATAATTTTTGTACGTAATAAATAAAAATTCATTTTTAAAAGTGAATTATTAATATTATGATAGGGTGAATATTTTTTTATTTTTTTTTAATGTTTTCTTTTATAATGAATAGAATAAAATGAATTTTAATTCAATACTATTTTTTCCGATATTTTATTTTGAATGTAAAAGTATATTTTGAAATGTATTAAATGAAATAATTATATTAATTTCATATAAATTAATACAATTATGGTCATGGTAATCAATGAGACATTGAAATTAAATATAAAAAACATTCTTTATTTTGAATGTTCTTATGTTAAAACCCTATATTTTCATCCCATTTTCAGATTTAAATTTAAATTAATTTATTCAACTTATGTGATTTGAATTTTGAAAAATTGATTCCTTATATGGAATAAAAAAATATAATTTATCATTTACTTAGTTTTTGAAAAATAATTAGTAAAAGTGTTTAAAATTAAATACAATCATTTTAATTAAAATTAGGTTAAAAAGGTATTAATCAATATTATTAAGGGACAAAAATGATCATTCCGCTTATCTAAAAACCATTTTTTTGAAATAGTTTCCCATAAAAATTCCATTCATGTGTTTGGTTCATTTTTTTATCTATTGTTATTTAAAAACATTGGAACACCTAAAATGTATTAAAAAAATTCCATGTGGGTCCCATACCTACACTATAAAAAGAAACTCACCCCACCCAAATCCTCACACTTCTTAATCCACTTATTCTCATACAAAATCCATTTAAATAGATCATAAATATTTCTTCCCTCAAACTATTATCTCCCACATGGGTATAAATTTATCCATGGAAGCTATTTGGTTGAAACCAAATGGAGTTACATGAATTTGAGGTAACACCATACCTTAAGCTCTTTTATTTTATTTTCATTCTCCCCATCAAAAAATATCTATATTCCAAATATAAATAATAAAATCAGTATAATAATTATAAAATAAGTTATTCTATGATAAGATTTATATGTACACTTAATTACTGATCCATCTAATGTGTAAATAACTTATGGTTCTTGTGTACGATGAACTACCAGTTCATCAAATAATGTTGTTAATTTTCTTATTATCACATTTCTAGGTTTGGAATTACGGAAGCAAAACTGTTTATATATCATATATTTTTTATTTTATATATTTTAAATATTTTATAACTCTTTTATAACACATATCAATATAGTATAATTTTTCTTTGAAAATATTAAAAAAAAATTTGTGGAAGTGTGGACTATAACCTCATCAATGTGAAGTGTTATTTTCCCAAACTATCTGGAACATATGAAGGATATGTTTAATTAAATATATTTTACATACATTAAATCTATATAATATTCATGATATAATTACCTATCTTGAAATATTATACTTCATTTCTATTACCACTTTTACATACACTGAAAATGTGATAACATCGTTCCAGGATGTGTGGACTACCACCTCTTCAAAGGGTTTGATTTCATTTTCATCATAATAATTACATATATAATTAAATATGATTATATAATTTGGTATATATGACAGAATTTTCATTATAAAAAGTTAATTTTTTATTTACCTTCTTTTCATAACGATCATTGAAAAATGATAACATTACTAATGCATATGTACAACATATTGTCTCCATGATTATTAATTACATTCATTTTTTATAACCATATTTCAGGATTGGTTTTAAAGGTATAATATATTTATATATATATGATAATTATTTCTTTATTATTATTATTATTATATTTATGTTCATATAATTACCCCTTGGACCCTAGGTGGCCTACCAAATCCATTTTCACACATAAACTGAATATGGTAAAAAAACACCCGACATAAACATAATTGTTTATATAGTTTTATAAAACACCATAATTACATAATTTTACATAAAAATAAATTCAAAATATTTTATTCATTAATGTATATTGTTAATATAATTTTATTATATATGAAGGTTATGACATATGAGACAAGTCGAACCCAAGGTAAGGTATTTTTTCTCAATCTCCATTAATTGATGAGTTTCTTGATTTTATACGCCCTTATTCTTTTATAATGTGTATATAAATCCAATTTGACATTATATATCTAAATTTAACAATTTTCAGGTTATTTAGTTTTATAATAAATTTTATTCATCCATTTTTATTATAATTTAATTGTAAAAATTGGTATGGGATGCATTGAATGTATAAATATATAATATATTCATCATGTAGATATTATTGATATAATTTTTCAAGATTATTTTATATAGACTTAGAAATTGTTATAATGGACGTTTTATATCTATTCTATGTTTTATTATAATATTTTTGAAATAGAATAATTTTTCATGATTTGAAAAAAAAATTCTACAAATTTCAAAATGAATGATCTATTTTTTACATACACAATGAAATTGAATTTTATGCCACACTGGGAATTATTTTACATTGAACATATTTGAAATATTTCATTATTTATTAATCGAAAAACTATATTTTTAATATTTTCAGTTTTTTTATTCAAAATTGGTTTTTATAATGGATTGATTATTGTTATATCTTAATTTTTCGTTGTGTATAAAAATGAAATTGTATGTGTGAAATGATAAAAATTTAAATATTTTATGTGTTATGTTTATAAAAATTTTACTTGGTCATTTTATGGGAGGTTCGGCAATAAACCAATGATGGGTGGTTCTTTGATAATCAAATGATGGGTGGGTCCATTATTTCCCTCCAATGAATTGTCTGTGGAGGTCTGCCATATGGATATTTCATTTATAACACTGACATGTATGGGAGTTGAGAGTTTGGTTATTCCACTTATAAGATTGATAAGTACAATGATGTTCTGAGTTACAGTTTTTATTTTCTATTCATAAAAAGCGTATTATGGTAATCTTGTGATATAAAACAAGGTTCAAAATAAGCTTCTTATCAATGGAAATTATTTACTAATTAATAGTAAAAAAATAACCACATTATGTTACTGGATTTATATGTGTTTAATATTTATAATTGAAATAAATGTTTATTTTTTTCATATCCCTCATTTAGATTTTTATCTTGATCCCACATTTTTTATGATCATCAATGTTCAGAATGGTGATTAATGTATTTAAAAAATTCATGTTAGAATTCAAATAAAGTAACCATAAATGATATTATAAATTATTTGAGAAGTATTTGATTTTGACAAAATGAATACTATTTGAATGTTTCATCATTTTATTTTTATGGTTTTTAACGTATGAGTTATGGCCTAATTCTTTATAATTGTAAACATGAAAATGTCTAAAACGTGTGATCTACTAAAATTCATAACATAACTCATGATTATGAAATATATTATTGTCACGTCCATATATAATACAATATTAATAATATGGATCAAAATATCCAAAATGGTTCATTTATCGAGAAAATATTCCTTTTATAGTAAATAGTGTGAACATTAATGACTATATATACATTGTTATTGATTTAATCATCAAAAGGCTTAATGGAGGGTTAAAAAAAATATAAGGGTGAAAAGATTACCTATTTCAGTCCAATTGTTATGGTATGAGAGGAAAAATACTCAGTATGAAATTTTCATATAATTATATAAATTTGAAGCCACATTAAGATTAATATTAATTTATATTAATATAATAATTTGGAAATCACAAAAATTCACCCTCCCCTCATTTTAATAGGACATTGTGTTTCATATTCTCTTAAAATTTAAATAATCATTTTATGCCATGAAATAAATATTTTATTTTTAAATCCATTCTATCATTTTAGATATCCTTTTTATTGTGAATAATATTAACATTAGAGGGATTTGTGTGTAAGGAAAGGAGGTCTTGAAAATAATAGGTATAACATTACACCAAATTCTATATTTTTATTTCTTATTGTACATCCATTAAATTATATTTAAATGGGGATAAATATTAATTTATTTACATATTATATGTTGTTTTATTTTAATTTTCTATAGTATATTAATATCCTCTTCCATGAAATGGGTAATGAAACTATCGTTTGTGTGTATAGAGGACTACAACCATGCAAACCGATTTAATTTATTTTGTATCATAAAATATTACAGTTATTTATAATGTATGAATAGGTGTTTTTATTTAATATTCATGACATATTAATCATTTTTCTAAAATAATATTTAATCTACATCATTAAATGTCCACCCATTGATGAATGATAACATCATTCATGAATATTTGGGATCCACCATATCCATAATGAAATCTGTTTCATCTTTCATCACCATATCTGATTGATTATATATATTTGATAATTAATATAATTATTTGGTATTAATTTTGTAAACATAATTCTTTGATAAATGAAACATTTATAATGGGTGTTTCCTGATATTGCTCCAATGCATTGGGTAATATTTAGTATCATGATATTTCTGTGCAATGAGGATTTACTCATGATAATTGAAGTAAATTGAGGTTTTACTCATGATTATTCATGTTCAATGAGGATTTATACATGATAATCCATGTGAAATGAGCCTTTGCACATGCTAATTTCATGATGTATGTCCTTGTCACATTTACATGTTATGATAATCATTCTATATCATTCATTTATGTTCATATTTCACTTATTATCCATTTATATTCCTATTTCATAACACGAATTGTATTCTTCATGATATTCCCTTTTACTCCCTTATATAGATTTACAACTAACCCTTTTATTATGTATATCCTCAGGTTATCTCATCTAATTCTATTTATGATGAAATGTTGTGGTTATGTAAAAGAGGTTTTTAATAATACTATCAAATTTTATGTTTTATGTTATTATAAAATGTCCTTAATTACCCAATACACCATACCTCTTGAACCATGGAGTTGTCTTACGTACATTTTTAAATAATAAATAAGGTTTAAATTGTAATAAATCGTTGTGTAGTTATTATCAAAATATTTTTCTTTTACGTGATATATGTGGGATTTACAATAAATATATTAGTACGTTATTCATGTGTCTTGTGATTCAATTTTGTCCACAATTGTGAGGGTTTTTTATATCAATTTTTTTAATTTAGTTATGATCATTCTTAGAATATATTTTATATTTGTTGGGTGTATTATGAACAATTATTATATTATGATAATTCAAACATTGTTTTTATAGGTTATAAATTAATTCATCATAAAAACATAGATGAATATTCATTACATCATAGAAAATGTTATTTTTAAATAATACACTTTCTTTTTATATGTGGATTATGCTCATAATTTTTTATTATTGAATTACATATTTACTTATTATTCTATACGATGTAAACAACACAATTTAGAGAAGTAACATTGGTTTATAATAACCTTGAATATATGATAATCTATTGAGTTGGGAATAATTATTATCTTTTAGGAGTTTTTTATCCAATTATTATTATTATTGTAAAGCTTACTATATTAATAAACCATCCACCTTCTTCCTCTAGATGGGTTATGCTAATGTTTCACATTTTATGAATATATTCAAAATTATTGGCATTCATTATGTTACAATTTCAATATTGAATATTATATGAATGGTTGATTATGTATTGTTTATTCTTTTTCTATTCTACTAAATGTATTGGCAGAAGTAGATAATGGGTGGGGCTTGATATTATAATGTCCCTCGATATATTGAAAGGTTTCAGAAGAAAAAATATGATGAGTTTTGTTCTATGACTCTTCCAATAATTGGATATTGTCTTCGCACTATGATTTTGTAATATGATATGCTTAAATTATTCACAAAGATATGTTATACATCATAGAACAAGGCATTTTTACTATTTATCTAATGTTCAGTATCAATCATTTTATAAGTATGAGATAAATGTTATAAATTTTTTTATTTTCATTTATTTTCAGGGATGTTTTTATGCTATATATTTCAGATTGATTAATTATTTATATTTGATACCTATTACATCAATCATATTTAATAGATGAATATGATTAAAAAAATTGGTTATATATATCCCTTACTTATAGTTTAATATCACCGGTTTTTATATTTACATTCCCCAATGATATTGAAAAATTTACTACATGATTTGTTCTAAAAGGAAAACAATTATTATAAAAATATTTGGGGACATAAAAGACATATCATAAATTAATTAGTTTAATATTAAATAGAAATATTAACAATATGATAAATTGTTAATGGTTTTTATCAATATTATTTAATCTTAAATATAAAATGAGCTAAATAAAATAACAACCTTTAGGCATAGGTTATGTAATAATAATTGTTTATTTTTTGAATTTATTAGCACCATATATGATAGTGGTGGTTTAGTGTGTCATAGTTATTATCGTCAGAAATTTTCTATAAAATTTAAGATTATGATGTTTATGATTAATTAAAAAACGATATATTATTGTTGATCAATATTTTTTAGGTATAGATAACTCTTTTTATGTTTTGAATAATTAATGTTAAGGTAATAATGCTCATGTTATTTATCTATTAGTGTTAGATAACCCTTTTGAAAAACATAGATGTATGTTTATGTATTAGTTATTATCTTATTTTTTGGGTAAAATACATATTATGTGTTTATACTGGGTTTAAATCCTTATTTAAGCACTATTATGTGGATAATGGTGAGACATATATTTTCATAGATGTAATCATCTAGAACAGGTTGGATAAGAAATTCACTAATCATCACAATGATACATAATGGGGGCCTATTAATCCAAAAATAGGGAGACAATAAATAGGGATTTTATTTGGGGTACTAACATTCAAATTATAAGTTGTTAGGATATTATTAAGAAATATTGTAACTAATTAGGTTATAAAACATACTAAAAAATGATCATTGATATCAATTGATTGAATAAAAAGATTCATATGTTGACATTAAAGTATAATAGGTTCATCTTAATGTATCATATATTAAAAAAAGGGATTCATCAATGTTGAAATATTTGTATTTATAGATTCCTCTTCATTTATTGGATATTATAATAACCATTTTTTAGTATGTGGTTTAAATTAGTTCTCAAAAATGAATTTGGTAATGGGTTATACCCAGAAACCATAATGTCTTGTATCCAAATAAGGAAGAAAAAAATCAATTATCAGTTTTAGTATTTTTCATTTTATTAAGAAATAGGTTTTTTTCATAGTCTTACCAAATATACCAAGTTTGATAAAATAATTAAATACTCAAATATTTTAATTAAATATTATTATTTATCATTGATATTAAAATTATAAATGTTATATGGATTATGTGAGACTCTTAAGGATTTTTATTTGTAGTTTTAATTTAATTTTATTGAGATATATATAGAATCTCAACAATAAATTGAAACAATTTTTTATTTTAAGGATATATATTTTGGATTTACTATTGTATAACTAGTTATTAATTTATTGAAAATCATATTTTTAATATATGATAGGTGGTGAATAACCAAAGGTTAGTTGGTTTTTAAATAAGTGTGTTTGATATTAATTAGTAACATTGGTATTGATAATTGATTCATGTTATTTTATTGAGAAGTTCATCTTGATTTGGGTAATATAGTATAATGTGTTTACTATGATTCCATATGAACTAGTGGTTAATAATATTTAAGGGATAAAGATTTATTATACATTTAAAAGAATATGTAATCATGTCATGGATTAATGTCTTAGTGATTTATGTTTGTTTTGTTAAGGGAAATGTTTTTAAATATATATGATTACCGAATAAACATACATGGGTATATTATTATAGGAATTACTACTATTATGGGAAGGATAAATAAAATATTGATGTCATGGGTTTAATTTTTTTTCCTGTTGACAATATTTTTTTTGGATGTTCATGGTAAATCATGATATCTATATTATATATATGAATAATAGGTATAAGATAACCGACAACAATATAACCTCTGATGCATCTAGAATTATATGTCATATTTAAATAGTTATAAATGAGTCTAATACTATTTTATATTTATGATTCTTAGGATAAAATTATAGTGTTTCAAACTGTGATATATTGAGGATAAATTTGTCTATAATTATTTATTTAAATTCACATATAATAATATTTCTTCTTGATAACTATCACAATATTAGTATCTATGGGAACAAGTTGATACCATGGATATAATAGACAATTTATTGATGACCTTGATAGAAAAACCATTGGAATATGATATGAAGTGAGAAATTTGGGGATTGTGTCCAA
Organism: Viscum album; assembly: GCA_963277665.1. NCBI lineage: Eukaryota > Viridiplantae > Streptophyta > Magnoliopsida > Santalales > Viscaceae > Viscum > Viscum album. Next base: position 915,240,822 of record OY728148.1, read on the forward strand.
CTAGATGTGATGATATATAATTCTAAATGTGAATAAAGTCAATATCATAAATAAACCAAATAATATCATCTTATAGTCATGGAATATAATGTCTAAATGGTCATCATACTCACATGATTAAAGTAAAAAATTTAGGATAAAAAATATACTAACATAATTGCAAGATAGTTGGAATTATGTGACTCAATGTTTTAATCCAATATCTAATGAGGGGGGAATCTGAAACTACAATGTTCAGAAGATAAATCCTGTGAAACTACTAGTAGAAAATTAGATAGTAGGTTTTCTCTGAATATTTTATAGAGTCCTATGTCATGTATGTCTTCACCAACTAATGGATATTGAATTATAAAAAACCTATAGTGTTATTATTCTCATATAAATTATTTTAAGTGTTTGTTTATTTTTATTTCATGTGCATATAAATTATCATACATTATTTGAATTATTTTTACAATTAGAAATTGATTATATCCATTTATAAAATGCATATAATAAATTTTCACAAACAAAACATCTATTTCAACATCTTATATAAACACATGGCCATCTTGTGGTATATGGTTAATTAGGACTTCCCTTTATAAATTACTCTAATATCATGAGATTTATTATGAGAAGGAATTATTTTATGGGGTGGTGGAGCATTAACACCATAAATTTCTAATATATGTTAATAATTATAAAAGATAAATTTTTCAGCATCTTTGTCCAGTAGAAACAATAGACATAAAAGAAACATCGATATATTGAGGTAAAATATAAATATTAAATAATAACTATTAATCACTAGAAATTGAATAAGAGATAATGAATCAGATAAACCACATTATAAAATGCATGTTAATATAAAATAGTGGGAATATTAAATGAATGAAATTCAATTAGATTACATAATTTTAGTAATATGATATTTTTTTGTATTAGAAATTTGTTTTCTAAGAATGTTTCATTTGTAATGAAAAACATATATATTTAAAAAGAAATATTGAATAATATAGATGTTTTTTTATATTAATAATTTGAAATACCAATTTATCTTGTAAATGATATGAAATTAGAATAACAACATCTAGTATTTTTAAATTTTTATTTTCTCCTAAAAATGGGTTTTTATTATATTTTATGATGTTATTCAGAATCTAAACATACATAATTTCAAATATTTATTTAATAAAATAAATATAATCTCTTAATTCCAAATATCAAAATTTCTATAGTTTTATGTTTTTAGCATTTTATAAAAATATTTATTTTTTATCATAAAATGTGTGATTTTTAGATATTATAATTTCCATGATTTTATAAGTATGTAAGAAGAACCTATAAGATTTAAAAACCTTTCAAAGAATAAAATATTAATTTTATAAAAATCATTATAAATTTTTAAATGTTCTTGGAACATATGAAATCTACTGGAACAATTTTTATTAAAAATATGTAATATTAATATAATTATTCTAATTATAATATTTAAATGTTGTATTTTCAATTTTTGTGTTTGTTTTATCTATTAAATAAATACTAATATATTGATGTCAATTAATTTTTAGTCAAAATAGTTCTTTAATTTTTTTAACAATGGTAATGTTATATTATATAAAAATTTAAATCTTATATAAATTATTATTAAAAACACTATTATTAAAATATAAATTGTGTATTTTAAAAATAATATTATAAACACATCACAAATATATTTTATAAAATTAACTTTTAATTATAAAATATATGTTTAAAATCTGGAAAAATGGTCAGTATTAATCATTTTCCATAAAATTAATTATTGAGGTCATAAATTTATTAAAATGGAATAAGTAAATGATGTAAATTAGGTTAAAATAATCCTAAGAAACAAAAAATAGTTATATTTATTATAAATTAATGTTCTCTATTTGGATCATACTATACATTTTTCCTATACTTTTTTCAATTTTTATCCATTGATGTTTGAATTCAATATAGGAATTGTTGAATATTTTAAAGGCATTCACAAAACCACAAATAATTTAAAGTATAAAAGTGTAAAATGATCACCCAATCATAAAACACATTAAAATCAAATTACTTTTTGATAATATTAAATTTTATTCTCCATATAACCCTATCCCATGAATATATTTCTTTGTTCAATCATAGTTATCCATCATCGTTTAAATATGAGGAGACTTCGTAAGAATTTTCATGTCCTTAACATGAGTACTATAAAATACCTATAATGTATAAAACTAATATTCATTAAAATTTATTCTATATCGACAAATATAATGATATAAGTGTAATTAATATAAAATATTATTTCTAAATTATTGTAGAAATCAATATTTATTCATATAGCCCATCTATTTTGGAAAAAAATCTATTCAATGTGTATTGTGAAAACTACCACATCCATGATGTAATATCATTCATTTTCCCAGACTATATTAAAATTCATGATCAATAGAGGATATTAATTTTTAATTGTTATTATATTTATAAAATTAATTTATTTTTATAAAAAAATAATAAACTATTAATGATATGAACAAAAAAAATTATCATCATTAATTAAATCTTTTTAAAAAAACATCCTATAAAGATATCCTTTTAGAGAAATTGTGTAATGATATCATATATATTATTTATTTTAAATTTTAACTAAAATTTTTATATATCACTCAAATAATACCAATATAAGATCTTTATGTTTCTGGTAAAATGATATTACAACAAACCACCTCATAAACAATAATTTAATCATGGTATAACAATGTTCGACTCCATTTTAGAACCTAATATAACAATATGGTGAATATATATCATGGATGACTATGATAATTAATTTAATGAAATAATATTATATAAATATGTAAATTATTATTATTTTTATTGTGAGGATATATAAATTATTAACTAATTATTTGTTAAACCATTTTTTCTTATAAATATTTGAAACAAGTTCATCGTCGATTTCCTCATTATGGTAAATAACTAAAAAATTTCAAAAAGGAAATTATAACATTATCAAAATATAATTAAAAATATCTTCGATTATATATAAATTTTATCTTAATGATTAACAATTGAATAAGAATATGCATAGACACCACTTTTATAAAACCAATATAATATAATCAAAACAGTACACACAATGTATGGAAAATCGGAAGAATTCTTGTATAAATTAATATGTATAAATAGTTTAAATTTATATGTATATGATTATGGAACAAAAATTAGATATAAATATAGTTATATATGTGATATATGAAGTCAAATGGTTTTCATGGATGTCAGTTCAAGAGTTAACAATTCTCGTCAAAATATCCCATCATTGTAACTTGTATAGTCACTACATGAAATATGATCTATACAAACAGTTTCGGGTATACCGTTCGTATAGTTCACTAATTTGGACCTATACCAACGTTTTGTCCTAAAATGTTGGTATAGGTCACCTATATGGACCTATACCAATGGTTTTGGATAATGTGTTGGTATAGGGGGGACCTCTACCAACAGTTTGGCCAAAAATGTTAGTATAGGTCCATTATAGAGACCCTATAGCAATTGTTTTTTCATAACCATTGGTATCCATCCCCCATATACCAATGGTTTGTCCAAAACCATTGGTATAAGTACCAAAATCAAAGAACCCATACCAACGATTCTCAAAATCGTTCGTATAGGAACGTGTATTTTTAATGGAATCTTCTTACAGATGACAATAAATAAATCAAAATTTAAAATAATCATGACAATACATATATATATTTATGAATTTATGTTCACAAATGTATGTTAGGTTTTTGGTTAGGTCGTTCAATCACAAACAAGAGGTGTCGGGATCAAATCCAAACGAATGATTATTTTTTAAATTACATATACCTACGGTTTTATGGAACCGTTGGTATATATTTTCCTTTTACTTATTACAATTGTTTTTAAAACTATTGGTATAGGTCTATACCAACAGTTTTCCCAAAACCGTTGGTATAGACCTATCCTTACAGCTAACTTCGCAACTGTACTCCAAACCATTGGTATAGGCTATACCAAAAGTTCCAAACCATTTGTATCAGGTATTTTACCAGTAGTAGGAGTTTATTCAAGTAATTTAATTTAAGTTGTGCATATATTGATTATATGATATATAATATAATTAATAATGTTTTATAAATATTATTATATGTTCAATGTTAATTAAACTATAACAACATGTTATAACATTAATGTTTCAAATCAATAAGGCTTTTCATGGTCTCAATTACCATTAATCGAGATATACAACTTATTGTAAACAATTAAATCTTCCGATATTGTTCAATTGATTTATTTTCCAATTAATTTTATTTAAATTATATTTTTTGATATTTATAATCTAAATAATGTTCCATTAACCATGTGCATAGTTATTCAGTTGTTTTTAGAGTAGTGACGTTTTTTGTTAATTCAAATTTTCATTCATTGAGTTAAAATAATTTTTAAACACATTACATATAATTTTGGTAGATAATACCATTTTATTATATTTTGTGGTTTTAACTTGTTGTTATTAAGGGATATAATTTTATACCACATATGTTCTATGATGAATATTCCACAAATTTTTTTATGTTTTTTAAAAACCATCCACACTCATTCTCGAGATGTATTGTGATCTTGTTATCCATGTATTGATTCCATTGTATAATGTTTTTATATATGATGTTAAAAAAATTATAAAACTTATATCGATTAATTTAATACAATTTATAATGAACTATATTCAATTTCTAAGATGAAAATTAATGGTTTTGTTTTTTCAATTACAATGATTATGGTCATATTGGTTTTAAATTGTCTAAGAATCAACCTTCTTCCTATTGATGGGTTATTATGAGGTTATATGTTACCACCACAACTATAGTAAAATTGATACAGTGACTAAATTTAATATTTTCATAGTTAAAGTTTTAAAAACCCAAATGAATGATCATTTTTTATTATGAGAGACATATATATATATATGATATCAATTTTACATTGGAGATAAAATATAAAAAAATTAAAGATAATTCCATGAATCTTTCAAATTAAATCAATGGATAATTGATAACAACCTAGGGAAAAGAAACACAATAAGGGTTCTCTAAAATTCTCATTAATGGTTTTGTCCATTAGAATCTAACATGAATGAATAGGTCACCATCAATATGGAATGGAAAATAACTAAAAGAAAAATTATAAATAATAAATAATATCATAATGAAATTCATCCAGAGAGAATATAAATTCAGAAATAACTTTGACAATAGTAATAATAAAATTAATGATGTATTAAAATCTTGATTATTTAAATTTGTTATCTCAATAATTCTAACATCTCAACATTCTTGACCATTTATATAATAGTTTAAAAATATGTATAAAACAAAATTTTATTTGGAAATATTGTTTTTCTAATGAGATCTCTTGCTGCACCGATCAAATATACTACTACAATATTTTCTAGTCATTACATATCCAATGAATTCCCTAAATATCTATGTTTATTTAATTTACGAATAACATTCATTTTCAAAAATTATCTATATTGAGTAAATAAAATTAATTTTAATATATATTCCAAATCAAACAAATAACTTTCTATAAAAATAATATATATGATAATCGTATAAATTTTAAAAAATAATCATTTTTATAAGATAAATAATATTTAAATTTATAAGAAATTTAATATCTAAAAAATTAAGATAAGAAAGTAATTTTCTCACGAGAATGTAAAAAATAAAAAACAAATCAATGAATAAGAGGTGACCATCAGTAAAATTGTAATATAGGTTTCTGTTCAATAATATAATGATATATTATTATTAAAGAGATTAGAAGTGAAATAATAAAATAAGAATTCAAAGTAGGGTTTTCTTTCATAATCCATTGAAAAATTGTATAAGAAGATACATTTTATAAAATTGTTATGAATACGGGGAATTATGTTAACATCATATATGTTAAAAAACATTAATTTTGACTTTTTTCACGAAAAAATATAATGTTTTGGAATATAGTAGAAATATCCTTTTAAAAACATATTAATGAATCAAAAAAACATATAATATCTATAATAAATAATATTATAAATAAAAATTTTTAATAAAATTTTGAAAACAAGTACATGAAATAAAATCATGTCTGATATAAAGAGAAATAAAATCATGTTTTCATATAAAAATATCACACATCAATTCATGTTGGAAACAGAGGATAACTTGGAATAAAAACATAGAAACTCATTTAATATCCATAGAAATAGTATTTTATTGGGACTTACTATGGATTAAATATAACAGTCCTTTAACAAGTGTAAATGTAATCCCAAATGTAAGTTAATACATAAAATAATATCATACCTCTTTGAAAACTCTCAAATAAAGAACTATTGAATGAAGAAAATTGAATTTATATATTTAAAATAATTAACTAATAGTTCTTCACTTATAATAAATAAATATTGATGTTTATAACTCAACTCAATATGAATAGGTGCATACTAAAGAGTATCACTCAAAGAAATAGGAATGAGAAAAGAATCCCTTACCTCATGACATCCCCCAATTTAATTTCAATTATACTCTTGTATAATTGTTACATAAAAATTATAATATATATTAGAAAAATATTAATATTTATATATTATACAATATCCACTTGTGAAATTTTACAACCATTTTGTTTTTAACTCTTCAATATTTTTAATGTTATGGGTGTTAATTTAATTATTTTCACATTCGAGTTTTGTCAAAAAAATATACATGATTTTTACATATATGATATATTTTAATAATATCCAAAATTATAATGATATTATAACATTTTTATTTTATTAATATATATTTTTAAATTTAGTATTTAAATGTTTACATGAAAAATTAATCTCATAGCTTCTTAGAGATGATACACCATATATATGTATGAGAAACTATATCATTTCACTAATGGGTGAAATATTAATAAAGTAAATGAAATATTAATTTTACTAGATCAATATATTGAAATTTATATCACATATATTAAATATATTGTCTTTTTGTTACCATCCATGTAAAATATTGGTGAAAAAATAAATCACATCACATTGCGAGGAGGTTGTCCGCTAAACATATAATTGACATTATCTTATTTAAAAATAAATGGAAAGTAAAAAAGTTATCTGTGTTATTATATCACTAAAAGTAAACTTATTCCTCAATATATATATATATATATATTAAATACATGATTATTCATATCATTGAGATGTGATCTATGAAAACAAGTTACATCAGCTCATAAGGCAGTAGTCCTCTATCCTCATGGTCGATGATTTTGCTTCCCATTTGATTGAATGGGGGATTGATATAGGTTTTTCCATAGTCTTATTAATAAATTAAAACATATTATATAATTTTATTCAAATTTCATCATTGTTTAATATTATTTTACGGAAGTGGCAGATGAAATAAAAAAATGATCGTTTATTAACGTTGCCTCTTATTCAGACAACTTATTATAGATTTCCCAAAAAGACTTACTAGGATGTATTAAAAAAAATATTGGATGTTGGTAGAAAATTTGGGAAGGAATTTGGAAATTTTTTTACAACCCTAATAGATAACTAAGCATAAATATGGGAGGATAGCTGGTTGCCTCTTATAAGTGGGGGAATGAAAACAATTGGAATTTTGGGAAATAATGAAAGAGGACATTGTTTTAAAAATCTAAAAAGCATCCAAAATGGCCAATTATTTAACCTTTGATGACATATGGGAAATTAGTTCCATAAAATATAAATATTATTTTTTTGTCCTTTTTTACTTTTATTATCTTAGTTAATCATCTTGGTAAACACATTTTTACCTAAACCGTTGTAATTATTTTTTTTACAATTTTCCTATTTCATTATAAAAATAAAATTTTTAAAATATCTGATAATAATAATATTGATATTTAAAATATTTAATTGAATTTATCATATTCATTTGGAATAATTTGTATAATTAAATTTATAATAAAACTCATACTAAATATAGGAAAACTGTTTTTTAAAGTAAATATTTTATATAGTATAAAAGTTATTATATCAATATTTAACAAATAATTGATAAAAGTAACATATATATGATTATTAATAGTATAATTTATATAAATTTTCTATAAAAAATTATAAAAAAATTGATCATGTAAATTATTTAAACAAAATATTGTTTTCAACAAAAATCCATATATTTCACTATTAAAAAAATTAATGAAAATAAATTAATAAAATTTATCCTTAATATAAATTTTATATATGAATTTTAAAAATACATTTAATTTTTTCAAATAAATTTTATGATAGTGTTAAGAATTATTCAATTCATAAGTATATAAAAAGTGTTGAAATGATTTAGTTATAATAATATAGTTTTTTGGAATGATATTTTTAGATTTTGAATGATTGTTTTTTTTCTAAAATACATGTATCTGATGATGTTATGTGATAATATATTTTCCATAATTTTATTTTTTGATATTAGATCCATCATCTTAATGATTTTGTTATAATGGTTAAATTTATATAATTATATTTTAATCAAGTATCACATTTCTTTTAAACAATGTAATGCATGTATCACATGTTATAGAAGCTATTGAGTTTATTTTATTAGAAAGACAATATAAATTAGTGGGTTGTTTCATTGTTAAAATTAATAAAAAATTCATTCTAAAAATTTTGTTCATATTTCCTTCTAGCAAAATGATTTTTGTTCTTCTTCATGATGTCCTCTACTTCCCACATATTGTCCTATATTTTATAATTTATCCAGTATAAATTTACCACAAGAGTTATAAGATTACTATATACCTAAAATATAGTGCTAATAATATTAATGTACATTTCATAATAATATATATATGGTTCAAAACATATTTCTACAGAGGTGATAACATGCACTGGGTTTAGTTTGTACTTCCTGAACAATGATATATGGAACACATCATCTACATTAAAGATGCATTTTGGAATTTCCATCCAAAAATCCCCAAGTCCGATAATACCTATGATTTAAATTGGTTATACATACCCAGGGGTCAATATAACCTTTATAATTAACCATTAAAACCATTATAAGGATATTCATTCTAGTAAATTTTATATCCCACATGAAATTTTCAATCAATCCTTTGATTTTTTGCTAAACTGTTTTACTTAGTTTTTTCCCATCTTAAAATGATCCCAAATAATATATATAATTTTTTATTATTGAATATGTTGTAGGCATAATAGTTTCCTCTTTCTAACTTCATCCAATAATTTCTGGATATGAAATCTCTTTCAAAAAAATATTACACTATTGGTCATTTTAATACATGAAGGGAAACTATTGATATAAGAAAAATCTAAAAAAGGTAAAAACAGAACCAAATACATTTAATGTCATGTTATATTGACCTAAACATTATTTAAATGTTTGAATAATCCATTTAATCAATCCATATGTTTAGGGCTGATAATCATTTCAAAAATGATGCAAAGTATCCAGAGACACTCCAAATACACATTAAGAACCTTGTTGTAAAATGGGGATCATGATCAGATAAATTTGAAATAGGTACACCAAAAATCTTTATAAATCACCAATATATAGATTAATAAGATATCAAGAGGTAAATTTTATATTATATAAAGGGAATATGTAAAAATGGTCATGTGATCAACAATAACCCATTTTTCATCATTCATTTGAAATGTATTTACTAGCCCTATGAAAAAGTACATAGTATTCTTATCCCATTTCCACAAAAGAAGAGGATAAGGTTTTATGAAGACAATATAATGATATCTTCAATCATTTACATATTAATGAACTAATCATCTATAAAATTAATTGGTAATTTCCCACCTCCTGTCATCCTATAAAAAATATTCTTTCAAACACTTATTCATCATTGTGCATCTATGATATATAGATAAATTAGAGCTTTGAGGTTCATAATATAATTTTATTTTTATCTCCATTATAGATGTAACAAATAATCTATTTCCAAATTTCATATCACCATCATAGAGAATGAATTATACTAACATCTTATCATTTAGATCTTTTACATTCATCTGAAAATTCACAATGTCATATTAAGAGTATTTTATCTTTTAGAAAAATATGGTTCCATAATTAATTAAATAAGGAGTTATGAATTAACCACTTTAATAATTAACATAACCATATGTACTAGTTCCATGAATGTAGGATCTGTCTTAGTCTTAAATTGGGACAAATATCCAAAGTATTTTATACTCAATCAATCTGATTCCATATTCTCTATCCCTGAGTAGTACATTAATGAGAATTAATAAATCATGAGTAACTCAAGCCATCACCTATAACTAATTATGAGATAGTCTTGTGAAATGTTGAATTCTAGGTTCTTATAGTTTGTGTAAATCTCATATATTTTACAATACTGATAATGTGTCTACATCATAAATGATGATATTACAGCTAATAACTCAGTATCATGGGTTTGATATTTCAATTCGTGAGCCTTCAAATGCATTGTTTCTAATGCGATAAAATTATCATTTAGCATTAATAAACTCCCAAATCCATTCTTTGATAAATAAATATTTATCCTAACCCCATTATTTTTTAATGGTAGAGCCAAAATTGGGGATGTGACCAATCTCCACATCAGTAATTCAAAAAAGTCCTCAAATTATTATTCCTATATAATAATAACCCACTGATGTGAATGCTTTTTTTAATCATTTCTAAAAATAAAGAATATTTTTTAATTAAAATATGATAGTAACATGAAAACCCAAAGAAACTACATATAATTGTAATGTTCGTTTGATGTTTCTATTCAGTTAAAACCATTTTACTCATATAATCACATGAGATTCAATCATTGATTTAAATATTTTACATAAACCAGACCTGATACCCTTTTACAATGGTACCTAAGGCAGATTAGAGATGTTTGTAAGTGTGTAACTGATCCTTATGCATTGGTGAGTAGAATGTAGAATCATATAAGAGAAAAGATAGAACAATTTTTCATTCAAATCGAAAAATATTAAAGGTACAAGTCAGTAGTATCAACACTCCAAAAAGAAGGAGTAGCATAAAAAAAAAGTAAAGTAGTACCAAGATAGATATATTAAAATAATTTATGAAACATAAAATGAAATAAGCGAAAAATATTAAAACCCCATATGAATCAAGTGAAAATTGCTCCATAGGTATCCTTTTTCTTTCTACGGGCCCAAGGATCAAGAACATCCACCAACTCCTAGTGGATCTTTCCCTTTATTCAAAAATAAAAAATTAAATTCCAAAAATGGAAAAAGTAAAAGGTATAGTTTGAGTTATAATTTTTATTAGGGTCTCACAAAGTCTTCAATAATCAATTAAATTACAATTAATATAAATATGATACATTTCAATTGAATATGGAATAGTTTATTATTAAAATATAAGAATCTAAAAAATTCATTCAAATTTAGGAAAATGAAAAATATATTAAAATTAGATTAAAAAATATTTGATAAATAAATTATATAAAATAGTAGTCATGAAATAAAGAGTTCGAAAATTATTTAAATGTATAAAAAAGTCATGAAATTCATACGAAAATGTACAATATCCCCCCGGTAAATTAGTTCAAGTAACATGATCCTCACACACATAAGAAATGATATCAGATGAAGACAATTATTCACCCAAAAATAAATCTACACCACAATCAAGTAACCCTCATGGTACATATACACCCCTAAAGGGTAATCCTCATAGGTATTCCTACCATAACTATTTAGTAATTATTTTCCTTGTCAATCCAATTTTTGGAAATTAATATCCTAGATAAATTTTCCCAATTATCTTTCAAAACCAAGGATAACATGTCATTCAAAAAATAAAGTATCCATTCTTCTGAAAATAGAATATTTCAAAACAATTATAATTGAAATTTCCCAGATTTCACTATTCAATATGAATTTCATATTTGAAAATAATTTTTTTTCCATATGGTAAGTTTAAAAATATTTTTCTCTATTATACATTTTTCTCAAGTTTAAACATCAAAAAATTAAAAAAATAATTTTCAAAATCCATAACTCATTTTCTCAATATACATAAGACTTTTTTATTTTTGTAAAATTAGGGTTTTCCAAAAATAGAATTACACTTCACATCATACCTCATATCCTTCAAAATTGCGATTTATAAATAAATTAAAAAATCAATTCACATTAATATTAATGATTTAATAGTATTTAAATTTAAAATAGAAACACCATCCATTAACCATTTGGTTAATAAGAACACCATCAAAAATATCACCAATGAAAAACGAGTTGATAAATATCAAGAAACACTTCCTATAATCCAGATCCAATAAAAAATAGATTAGATCAGTAAATAACATGATGATACACAAATATCTAAGGATGATAGTAATATATATCATATAAAACCACACAATAGGACAACCACATACCCAAAGAATATCAAACGAGGTCAATTATGCTTCAATATGCCATGAAATGTGGTTTTAGGACTAAAATAACCTCTATAGATCCCTATAAGTCCATGAATGTATATTAGTGGCGGAATAGGTTTAATAAGGATTAAACCACTGGGTTTTTGATTTTAATAAAATTTTGGTGGAAATAAACCATTTTTTGAACAATTTTTTTGGTTGAACAGTATAGTTTGATAAATTGTCTTCTTTAATAGTGTGCCTATATAGGTAGGTTGTATAGTTTGTTCCCGAAGGTAACATGGAATATCAAACCATGATCAAAATGATAATAACATTACTAAATGATATTTCATGGGATTTAGTGTTATGGATAATGGTTTTGAAAAACAATGTTCCCCTACTAATGGCAGATAACATGAAGCATTGTTTCGTGGGATGAAATACATGATTTACCCTAACCATTTACCTAATTTGCATCAATCCTTGAGCTACAAAAATGTTCTACATTCTCCATTAATGGCCTTGAATCATGACCACTCTTAAATAATTTGACAATAGTGGTAAATGAATACATGAATACTGTAATCATGATATTTCAGTACCCCTTCCATAATCATTTTTTGACTATAGAAATCATTTCAAGAATGATCCATGTTATAGTTGAGAAATATGGATATATCATCAATAGACTATACCCCAATGTCACATGTGAATAAAGAAAATGATACCACAGAAAAAAATTATTGTACTCTATTGACGTACCATGGTCTCATAGTCAATAATCAATACTAGATTCTCAATTGTGGATAAATCAGGATCACCATCAAGACCCTCCCAGATCAAGACATGAATGGGTCATTAATGTTATTTCAAATCTATGATAGATAGAACAATTATTTTTTGGTTTTAACAATAGTTCATATACTAAAATGTATTATACTTTCCCCCATATACTCAATAACCTAATGTGGTCCCACAAAACAAGGGGAATGATTCCTACACGTTGAAGTCATCAAAGACCCACATAAGGTGAATCACTAAAAAACACTAGATCACAAAATGAAAACCCCAATGGTCATATATTAATGTAAAATGATGATTTTCATCAACTCAGGGTCATCAAAATTCTTCATTGGATGGAATAAATTTTTCTTGTATTCTCGTAAACCAAGCATTTTCCATGTAACGAAGCATTTCTATTCTTGACCAACAAAAATGTAATTTTAAATGCATACCATTTAAACCACCAAAAAGTGAAGTTATGATAGTGTACTAGTAACCGTTTTTTTGGAAAAATCATTCAGTCCCAATTGAGAATCCCTTTCTCCGCTATAGATAAGAACACATGCATGAATTACATCATCATGAATATATATAACTTATTCTATATGGACAACCATCAATACATATTATTTCATGACAATTAATACTAGCTATCCTTGTACATACTAGAGGCCTATTGTGACGTGGGATGAAAAATATGAATCCCTATCAATGACTATAGTACATGGGATTCAGTTAAATCTAAAAACCCCCAACACATAAGGACATCCCAATTCCTCAACATTGGTAATATTTATATTTTATTTTTAATTTTTACTATTTTTTATCAAATCGATAGAAACCTATATCACGGTGTTCTTTTGATGTGTATGTGGACACCCAACCACAAAATCCATAGATATATCATACCACACCCATGATTGATTGAGATGTTATTAGGTAGAACCATCAGTTTTTGAGTTCTTGAAATTATCTTACAGACAAGTATAATAACTAGATACATTAGCAGTTATGTCTTGTCTCCACCCTACCTCACAATTATATTCTCCACATCAATTATTTTTTTGTTATAGGGTGTAACGCCCTCATGGATTTATTAAAATACTCCATTATAGACTTTATTATAAGAAAAGGGAAAAAATTATTCCAAAAAGACATCACACCCTTTGTGTATAATTTCTAATCTTCAACATTCTCACAAATATAATGAGAGACCCTAATTTTATTGATGTATTATACAAAATTTTGATCATGAATAATCATACTGAGAAGATCATAGGGAAACTAAAATCATTCTTTGAAAACCACATCCCTTTTTTTCGTAAACCCAAAAATACTACATTAAAAAGAGGCATCCATATATATTGTATTGATTATTCCTTCACAGATTTGGATATATATTTCGTATACAAGGAATCGATAGTGAAATTACTCTTACTAGGGGTATAGGAAATTCCAAAACAAAAAAAATCAGGTACTCCACCCAAAGCCTCTGTATGAGGATAAAATCTATTTTATAGAATATATAAATCTTGATTATGTTTTTTGAATAATTATTAATAATTTATACAAAAATATAATTCCATTAACTAATAATAAAAAAATTAATTTTTTTGAGTTCGAAATCATGGATTAGGTAATTCTTCTAAGTTATCATATGATTTATACAACCAAAGGATTCCATGTTATTTTCCTTCATAAGAAAAGTTCCCCAACAAGAGCCTCATTATTTATAGAGGAAAACTTATTTATTTCTTACATCAAGAAGAGTCAAAACTAGAAATATTGTCAAATTCCTTTTCAACTAAATGATATAACTTTGAAATTTTTAATTATTTATAAACATCAATCTCATCTGAGTGGGGAAGTAACTTGATAATCCATAATTTAAAAATAATTAAAAAACCCCACTCTAATACCATGCCAATCCAATGAATCAATGTATATCAATGATATTAAAAAATTGTTTTGATTTCATAATAATAATTACCTTTTAGGATCCAGTAAGATTCAATGATCTGAAACCACATGTACCATGAACATCACATATCAAAAAAAACAAATTTCATTTTGAAATATTTATGAAATTTGGGATCTATCATGATATATATGACTTATATCAAATTAATCACATGATCCTCATTAGTTATCAAATAAATCATGATACAATCCAAAAATATTACTATATGAGTGTAGAGGTACTTGAAAGAACTCCTATAACATAATGCCAGAAAAACGCTAAATACATTTTTAGACCATATTGTATGAAAATATACTTAAAATTTCTATAATTAATTATAAAGGAGTTCCTATGATTGTAAAATTTATTGATTTTCAATGGATGAAAAAAAATCAAATATCAATATTTGGGAACCTCTATTCCCATTTTATCATGTAAAAAAATCATTGATCCCTAGATAAAATTATGTATTCTTTACTATATCCTGATTTACTTTCTGATATTCTATATAGATAAAAACTATTCCATCAACTTTTGACACAAATATATTATGCGCCTCTTTTGGAGAAACACACAAACATATGATTCATTTCTAAAACATGTCATGAAAATATGTATTTAACTCTATCCATACATATAATTCTATACAGTAAGAATGTGTGGATACTTGAAATGAACCAAGTAATAATTCAACAAAGAAAACTACTTCTCTTACACTTTGAAGAATGATCAAATAATATTAAAACATGTTGGGAATCTCGACCATGAATAATGGGAGATTATCACTCAAGAATTCATTCTCCTTATCAAAACTATATAATGATATTATATTTCACATGTCATGAAAATATGTCCATTCTATACTAGACCTCAGTTATCATTCTCAATAAAAGAAATTTTACACTATAATAATTTCATTAAAGGATAAACATTGAAGATAAATGTCAATAATGATTTTATAATTAATTGTCCAATCCATCCAGAGGATAAAATTAAGAGTTTTATTTCCATGAAATAGAAAATTCTAGGTAAAAAAAACCTCTAATAATGTAAAACAAAAATAATTAAATAGATTCCCTTGACTATATAAATTTTGAGGGGAACAATAATATCCATTACAAAATAAAAATCTACATGGGATGATTGATTATATTCACAATATTAGTCCATATAAAATTGTGACATTCACTATTATCAAATAGATTTTTTCGCTAAATATGTCACTTTAGTGATATTACATATCATTATCAATATACATATATTAATATACTATGTAGAATATTACAGTACTCGAAGAAGCTCCATTCTTGATGTATGTGGATGCAACTCCATTGATCTTGAAGAAATAGATTGCACCATAGAACATATTTCAGCTTCTTATCCCATTAAACTATTTGGAGCCAAAATAATATGAAAAAAATACTTAATCATTCTTGATAAACTTAAGAATCAATAAATATTTCACCCCTAAGTAAAAAAAAATAAAAAATTCCTATATTTTTATAATTAATACCGATTAATGGTGATTTTCTAGGAAATGCATTCAGTATTTAATATTTCATATACGAATAACCACAATGAGACTCATCAAAATTATACTTTATTTTAAACTATTTCATTGAACTAACAATTAGAGAGATTTGAAATCCTATAAACCTTGAATTTTCTATCTATACATCCTCAAACATCAACTACCTATCTAGAATATAATCATAGGAACGTATACTCACCCTTAAAACATGAAATCAGATGTCATATTGATGATCCATATAAAATATTAGTGGTTTGTTTTTTTCATTAGTCACTACATCAGTAGAAAAATAAATAAAAAAACGAAAATATTTGTGTACCGAGTCATACTCATTTCACCGTAATAGATATAGAGACATTATAGAGATTTTTCTAAGATCTTGGATTCTTGAAAGAACAAATAAGTCTAAAAATTAATTATATTTAAATTCAAAAACTTCATTCTTATTATAATTCACCATAAATTCCATCCATATTTTTCTATTCACTTACTGAATAATTCTAAAAAATATCACAATACTCAAATCTATTATTTTAATGATCTTAAAATGAATTTATATCATTATCAACCAGTACCAATACAATTAGAGATGATTTGAGAATTTGAAAGAAGTAGGTTTATATAGAAGGAACTCTTAACCATGATCACATGATTCATCCCAACATGGTTACACTATTGGATCTTGAAAATGATATCATGAAATCACTTTTCCTAAATCTAGGACAGCTTTCACCACCATCTCGACATGATTCTAGTCCAATGAAGGAATTTTATTCTAGGGTTCATTATTAGATTTCTCCATAATCATATTCAAATGTATTTTCTTATGTATAATGTTATAAAATATCAGTCGAAATAATTTATGACATCATTAAGGATACAAAAATCATCAACTTAAAAAAGGGATATATGATTATCAATTCCATCGAGAAAAAAAATATTGAGGTTCCAATTAACTCATAAAAAATGTAGTCAAATATCTCAGACCAAATAAAAAATTTCCTTATCGAAACATTTTCATAACATCCATGGAAAATTATGGATATTTACCAAGTAATATAACCATGATTTATCTCATAAATCCCTCTAAATATCCGTCAAGACAGTACAAACAATAGATTGAAATCATGGAATGGTAGTTAACAGTCATCTCTAATGAAAATTTTCCACAATCTATCCATTATATCCTAGTACCCTGATTCCAAAACAATCTTGTGAATGGTGGTAATGGTGTTCTTGTTCCGCATAGGTTTGGAAACTACAATGAAGGATAATAACAAACTAAAGAAGGAAATATTATTCTTCGAAAATTGATTTAAAAATTGATATTTGTATGAATACTCAACACTCAATAAATCATAAGTACAAAAAAGTAAAAAAGATCTTACATATATAGATAAATGTTCCAATGATAAAAAATAAGGAAAATGAGGAAAAAGTCTCAAAACTCTTATAAAACAACTTAGAAATTATCTCCAATGGTCGTAATTTTACTTTATGGTAACAATGATAAATATCATCCACCAAATCGATGTAGGACATTCTATTCTATCAAACCTAAAATAATAATTTCTATAAATACTCAAGGTAAATGGTAAATCATGTTCTTTAAATTATAGTAGGATTCCACCATGTGTTCCCTGATCAATTCCAAACCATGAAACTAATTATGCTTCATTTTCATTAAACAAGACACAATTCATCATTCCCATATTTTAAACAAAAATATTATCTAACATTCAAATAGATAGATGATATATTAAAACAAGATTCAATTTTTTATAAAAAACATATATAGAATAGTTGGTATAAAATAAATTGTTCAATATAAATTGGTATGAACAATGATGTCCCAAAATCATAACACCATGTAATAAAATACTCACAATATGTAAGTTTTGATCTTATAATCCTATAAACTATCAATTATGATCTCAAATCAAGTGAATTGTTCACTATGAAATCAATCTATACCCCAATCTTGGAACCCT
This sequence comes from Viscum album, assembly GCA_963277665.1. Classification (NCBI taxonomy): domain Eukaryota; kingdom Viridiplantae; phylum Streptophyta; class Magnoliopsida; order Santalales; family Viscaceae; genus Viscum; species Viscum album. The sequence continues at coordinate 915,259,561 of OY728148.1, forward strand.
CGTGGGGAATCTACTCCCTGAAATGGAAATATTCCCTTGCTTTAATGATGATATTTTTTTATTAATAGTTGTTATCATAAATCCATTTCTAGTTAGACAATGTACTAGAATGATTTTCCAAGAAACCACTTAATTACAAGGATATAAAGTCATTGAATCATAAAAAAATGGAAATCAATGATATCAAATAAATTTAAAATAAAATATCTTAGTTGTCAATTTTCTCCATGAATGTATCATTTCAATATGAAAATAGTTTTTTCATCAATTCATTTCATTCCAAATAAATTTTCATATTTCAAAAGATTCTCATGTTTTATCAAATAATATATTTCAAAATCCTTCCATAATTTTCCCAAAATCATCCCCACATTGCAACTCCCCTAAAAATTGGGGTTTTTTAATATTATTTTCTATTGAATGTACTGTATCATATCCATTAAAATATAGCTTGTAAAATCTACTGAATGTTTTTTTGAAGTATGTCATGAAAATTAATTCATTAATAATTAGAATGTGGAATCTAGAACCACAAAAATTTAATCACATGTTCATAATGCAACACCCACAACAAGATCACCCATGAATAATGTTGTGTAGGAGACAAAGATACACATTATAGAATAAATACCATAAAAAAAGATGTTAGATCCATAAATTAATACTAATTCACCAATTTCTAAAGATGATAGAAATTTATATTACATGAGACCATGTGATAGAATATTTACATAACAAAGGATGTTAAATGTGATCATTGATACTTCATTGTATAAATAAAATGTGTTTTAGGTGAAAACATTTCATATTAGTATCCTTCCAATAATAGGGATTTATGGTAAGGTTGAAATATGGTTAGTTGGGGTTTGAAAATATGGTATTTGTAATTAAATAAATTATTTAGTGGAATTAATTTACAAGAAAATTGTTTTCATGTTACAGGGACACAGTTACCTAGAACATCCAACATAATTGTACTCCACTTATAGTAGAGTTCTAAATTTTTCCTATGATGGTGATCCATTTTAAAAACAATATATGAACGGTGAAAAAACCACTATATGATTTTGAACTATTATTATGATATTTAAACCTAATTTTGATGAATTTTGTTCCCCAATTTAGGGGCACATGACCTAGAACACGATTTACTAGTCCCATATCCATGTTTTTTCCATATCTTGGGCCTATTGTAAATAATAAATAGGGCTTAATTGGATTCCCAAATTATCCCAAGAAACCATTGAAACAATAACCATATTATAAGAGTTCAATATATTGAAAAATAAATATATAAAATAAGGTATCTTGGTGTTATAATATTTCAATGAAAAAATTTCTTGATGACAGAAATCAAACTCACTCTAGATCCCATAAAACTATTTCCTTAAATATGTCTCAAGAATGGTTACCATTATATTCACATGGTAGTAATTTATTTTAGTATATTCTAATATTTAATTTATTAATATGTTAATTAAATATTCAATATATTCAATGAATAATCTGTTCAGTAGATCCATAAAAATAGTGGGCGAATTAGTCAATTCAAATGTAATTAAAGTAAACTCATAATGTCCAAAACCTATTCATAATTCATTATTATACTATTTTCCTTATTGAAATTCAATTTATGTTACACAAAATAAAAAATTTGGTTTAAAACACTATTTGCAGCACCTATTTTGATCAAATATGTCATCGGTATGAGAAATATGATACTTTTTATTCATCATAATAGTATTTCTTTCCCAATAATAAATATACAACATCAAAAATAAATATTTCTTCCTTAAAGGTACAACATAGGATCCCTATGGTGAAACAATAAAGAATATAAATCCCTTATCACTCTATTATAGTTGTTTTTATGAAACATTAATAATTCTACAATTTCAAATATATTGGGAGATTTTGATAATAGTTTTCTATCACAGATTAAATAAATCGAATACTCATCTTCTTGCTCTGGGGAGATATAGTTAATTTATAAATAAATCAATCAATGATTTCCAACACAATAGGTATATCCATAATTTGAAGACCAAACACTACATCCATATATTTTCTATATTCATATTCTCTAGTAATCTCAATTAGAACAGACAATGGGCATTGATCTAGACAAGACATATAAGATGAAGTCTCTAATATAATGATCAGGAATTACTCATCCACATAAATAATCTTAATTTCCTTCTATATTTAATATATATATATATATATATATTAATATTAAACATATTTTTAAATCCATTTCATACTAATGATTAAATAAAGGTAACATATAAATATACCAAACAATTCCACAAATTACAAACATTTAAGTGCCATAAATAAGGACTTCATAACACTTTTATTGTGTCATGAGACATTAAAATAGATATTTGACAAAAAATAATATTCTAAGGTTGTATGTAAATATCTAATTTTATTACTATACATGAATGTTATAAAATAATGATAAAATATATATCAATGAAATGAATTTTTGAAATATTATGACATGCTTAATTTTTATTCAACTATATTATTGGGTAACTACACCTTAGTAATAATTATTAAATTGGCCTAACCTTCTTCCCTTAGTATCTATTGTGGTATATTTTCTTCAAAAATGGGAAAAAATTTCAAATATTTCCCCATTTAATTGAATTTTAATAACTAGGAAACAATTTTTTCTTTCATCACTTTTCATTTTCTTCCATGATGTCCCTTCATTCCATACATGCTACAAATTGTAATGCCATTAATGAATTTCATTATGAATTTCTAGCCACGGTATTTAGAATATTTAAATTTTATCTTTCTATTCATATTAATCGAATAATTCCGTATTTATTATCTACTAGTCAACCTATTTTTATAATTATTTTCATTGAACATTTAGGATCTCGAAAAATCCATGACCATTTCTAGTTAAAATAAGATGAGTTTATCATATGATGATAGTTTTTGAGAAACAAGCACCATTTTTAAACTATTCTTATTCCCATAAAATAAATTTCTAATCATGAATTCGATATTTTCTTAAGTAATATGTTTAAATATTGAATATTATTGTAATGGTGTCCCCATACTCTGTAATAATTTATTCATCATTTTGATTAATGATAAGTAACATTCTATTAATTTCAGTTTTTTCTCATTGTAGAGATATTAATCAACAAATTTTAATATCAAATGCTTCCATTGCATGTATCTTATTTTTCATACTATGTTAATATTCTACATTAATTACCACCATTGACTAACATATCCCTTAGGACAGTACATTGGAAGTGTATTTTTCACTTTTACTTATATTCCAATACCATAAATAACTTTACTAGAGAAATAACATATTTCATAGATAACAAAGGATTAATAGACCCAAGTAATATTAGATAATAATGTCACGTGAAATGTTCCAAAATAAGAAAATCACACAATGCAATAATAGGTTGTTCCCATTAAGAAAGGTTATTTTTCAAAATTTTAATCATCTTCCATAATATTTCCATGATCTATTCATTTCCTATTCCATCCATATTTTCATAATTAACTAGGAAATAAATATATATTCCATTAGTACTGATATTTCTCTTTCATCTATTCACTATTTCTAAACAATGGAATATTTTATATTGGATCATAAAATTATGATTTTTTATTCATAATTGGTAAATATAAATATGGTGTAATAGGTAACATAAATTGAAAATTTATACATTTTTAATATAAGAATAATAATATTTGTATCATTGGTGGATATATTTATTTTTTAACACATTGAAATCATTTGTAAAGAAAATGTGAATTATCTTAATCATATCCCCTAGGTGTGTCAAACATGGTTTATAGTAAGGAAGGCAATCATGTATTATGTAATGCTTGAGTTATGTTGAACATAATTTTTTCAGGATATATTACCCCAAATTAGAACTATTAAGGAATCATGTTGACTTATAGCATCGTTATAGGGATAAATTTCTATTGAAAACCACAAAATTTCATTATTACCAAAACATTAGGATGTTCTTCCATACATATCGTCAATATCTATCGTGATTTTATGTTCCCTAATCATGGTTTTATGTAGTCTAATACCAATAATTTATACTAAATGTACTCTAATACCTAAAAAAACATGAAGGAACCCAATAACCCAAATCCAATATATACTCTATTTCATCTAAAAATTCACAATAGTGAAATCTTAAAATATTGATCTATTTATTTTTCTTAGAGTTCCAAATAAAAAAATGATACTGATTTTTCTTTCTGTAAAAATATAAATCATTATTATAAAAAATTATCAACATCCATGAAAATCATTCATATGATTAATCTATATAACCATGGGTATGAAAAAACAATAAGGGTGGACTCAAAATCATAGTAAGTATTCAATAAAATATAATGTATCATGAATCAGTAAAGAATAATAAATATTGAAAGGTAAATATGTAACGACCCAACCCCAAAATCCCAGAGTCTGTACATTATTACGTATCATTGATAATTTCTCAAGCGATCAAATCTTGAATGACTGATTAGTTTAGTAGCCTCGGAAGTACTAGATACATTAATAAGTTTTACATTACATCATTAAATGGAAAACTACAACAAAAATTGTTTCAGAATACAACACTGAGATACCCTAGACTATCCTTGAAGGTTAGTCATAATATACTTCTTCACATCCTGGGAAAAATAAAACATAAAAAGGGGTGAGCTCAGATGCTCAGTAAGGATAAAATTATTTCAAAAACATTCATAAATAAGCATAAACATTTAATGAAATGTATAAGAATAAAATAAAAGAATTTTAAACATTAAATTAAGCATAATATGGAAAAGATAAAAATAAAATAATTCTATTTAATTATTCACAAGGATCTTCTACTAGTTGAATAATCACATGAAATCTGAATAGCGACTTTCATAATGATTGAATACATAATCCCTGACATTCATAAAAACATAGTCATGGCCTTGTGCCAAGATAGAAAATAATATTATGTCAAGGCTATGTACCAAGACACTAGTTTGTCAAATGAGACCAACAGATGCATCGAAGAGTTATAGCGGGATACACCAATCACTTACTAAGTCCAATGCATTTCTCATATGAAAATGCTTAAACATAACATAAACATTCCTATTAAAACTCAAATATGAAATGTCAATACTTCATCCATAAACCATGAATGGGATAAAAATAAAACATAAACATTCAAACATATCACAAAACCTTAAATACAACATGGATGTTTTGTATCATAATATATCAACTTCAAATAAGCTTAAAATCCATCAATGGATGTTGACATAGATGAAATCAATGTCTTTTTTAGAGAAATATCTATTTCTATTTTTAAATAATTTAAAATTCATATAATTATAAATGAAAAAATTTATTTTGAAAATATTTTTATATGATTATAATGGATACTTTGATAATTTTATAACGGTGGAAAATAGTCTCACACGCCATAAACGTTAAAAAAGACATTCTTATCGTAGTTTTGTTGAAAAGGATACAAAGTAAATTGTTTGGAAAACGAATGAATGATTCCTTTAAAAACATATAAGGTCAAATAAGGGTATAGATGAATTTATCCAATTGTCTAGTAAAAAGTAAAAAATGTTTTGAAATACATTTTTAAGAAACATGGATGTGGATGACAAAGAGGTCCCAGTAGATACTAACGTAAATACAGGCTCAGATAATGAAGAGATTGTAGAATTAACCCTTACCGTATACTTTTCCTTGGATGAGGGTAGGATAAAATCCTATATAATTGTCAAATAATTGTTATTTAATTATACTATAATCATATACATTAATATGATATCATATATGATATTTTAACATTGCTTTGTTAATATTATCTTACTATTATCGTCGTTTTGGGTGTTAACTGATTCGTTTGACTTTATATCCTTTGTTATATAAGTAATTTTTTTTATGGATCTGATGTATCATTTTAATATTCAGAGTTATATTATGTCCTTAAACATTATTATTAATTATCAAATCAAAATTAATCTTCAATGGATATGATGGGTAATGAATCTCATCACGTTCGTGGAGACGGTAATCCGTACGTACGCACGAGCGACAATATTATTATTTTTATATTAAAATAATATATAGTTGGTTCTTATATCTTTTATATATTATCATTATCATGTTATATTTATTATTTAAATTAACTAAACATCATTATTATACCCATCCAAATAATAATGTATTGAATAACAATTACCCCACGACGTGGAGACGGTAAGTCGTACATACGGACATATGGTAACATGTCAATAAAAGGATGGATAGTATAATTAATATGGTTGTATAATATTTATAATAACATAATTTTATATAGAAGGTATTGGAGTTAATATTTTATAATGGAAACAACAAATAAATAGGAAGTGAATGATGAAAAGAACTTGAAAGAGGTGATGAAATATTTACCTCTTCTTTGGGTTCTTCATTTTGATTTTATCAAAAGGGCTCCTTAAGATGTCTTTATGACTAATGGAAGGCCTCTAGGATGAAGGTATGATAGTTGAGAGGGTATTTGGGAAGATTTTGGCCGAGCTAAATTGTTTTGAAGGTATGAATTAGATGGAAGGATGAGTGTACTTTTATAAGAGGGATGAGGGGCACCTTATGAAAATCAAGAAATATTATTTTATAATAAAATCATTTTTTGTTTATAATAGATAAAAAATGAAAGATTTAAATGATAAGGTGGTTATGGGTTTAAAACCACGCAACCAATAGGTTTAATATATGTTTGGGTCACTATATAAACTTTATCTTTTAGATTTAACTCTTAGTTAAATATTTTTACATTTACCATATCTCATTGTATTTTTATATTATATGGTTAATAAACATAATATATACTTCCATAGGAACCCCAAGTGGTTCATTAATGATACACCTATAATTATAAATCACCTTTTTACGAATCATATATTATAAGGAATATAATATCAATTAATAATATTATATTTTTGTAGAAACTCTTTTATGTCAATTTTGATACTGTTTGGTATTTTGTTTTTTCTAAATTCATAAAAGCATTATTACTTGGGAAAAAATTCATCTAACCAATCCTAACATGATATTTTAAACTATAAAATTAGTTTAATTCATTAAAAGTGTCAAATTACTATTATTTTAGTATTTATAATATCAATTATTTTCATATTTTATTAATCAGGTTATTACTGCATCATCACCGTGATGTAAATAAATTAAATTATATCATTTCTAAAAATTGATAATAAAATACCATTATTTAAGAAATATTCTTAGCTTTCAACAGAATATTTATAGTCGAATTTATCTTATTTATATGCCAATATTAAAAAATTTTGAGTTATTAAACATTGTTTTTTACTCTTTTAACTCTTTTTTAAATAAAATAATAATAAGGGTCGTAATCTAATCCATGTGGACCAAAGAGGTTCATATTTTATTCCTAATGTTTGTTTGGTCTAATTATTCTTATCCAATAGAATTAAGACAATTTTTATGGTAATAATAGTATAATTTTAACCATGAAAACCCTATTTACTTTAAACCGTGGTAAATAAAAGTAAAAAGTTACTATTCAAGAAAAATTATTTTCAACTTATTGAACCACATTTTTCTTACTGATATGAACTTTGTCTGTTAGATTTTTGAATTTCCACTCACAGAATTAGTAAAATTTATGTTTTATGTGAATTTTCAAATTCTCCTAGGAGGTGGGTAAAAGACTGTGAAAAGTTTAATAAAATTTATGTATATCAAAAATTATTATAAACTAAAACCAATGAATTAAATTGAACTTATATATCTAATATGTTTTTATTTTGACCTAAAATAAATTTCAATAAAATAAATAAAAATTTAAATAAAAATTTGGTTTTAAACAATAACTCAGTGTTTTTTACTAATCATCAAAAATTGAATGTTTTCAGAAAAATACAAAATATTCACCCTAAGCTAATTTCGATATTCTGAATCCAAAAATGAAGTCCATTTTGATGATAAAAATTATAAAATATCAAAAAGTGGGATTACTATTCATAATTTCTATTTTTATTGGTTGTGGCGTGTTAGAATATCAAAGCTGCGTACAACACACACTATTGAATTATTCAAAGTGAATCATATGGTGGAAGCTTGGGGTGTTATATTCTCCCCTAATTCAAATAATATAGTCCTGGAAATTTCTAAAATATTACTGTAAAAAAGAATCAGGTGGTTCTTCATCATATGTTCATCATGTTCCCACGTTGCATCTTCCATATTATAGTTTCTCCATTGAACTTTTACCAGATGAGTAGTCTGGTTTTTCAGTACTTGTTCTCTGGTATCAAGAAACTTGATAGGATCATTGCAATAAGATAGATCGAGTTCCAGATCTAATTCTTCATAGGTTAGTATATGCGTTGGTTCATGCATGTATTTTCTCAACAGTGATACGTGGAATATATCATATACTTTGGAGAGACTTGGCTGCATTTCCAAATGGTGGGACACATCCCCAATTCATTATAGAATTTCGAAAGGTCTGATGTACATGGGACTCAATTTTACCTTCTCACTGAAACCTATAACACCCTTCCATAGAGATACCTTTAAGAAAACATGATATCCTAACTGAAATTCCAAATCCTTCGTTCAGTTATCTGCATATATATGTTGTCTACTTTGAAATGCTTTGTTGTGGGTTTGGATTAGCTTTACCTTTTCCATTACGTCCACCACATGTTCTTGACCTACGAGTTTTCTTCCACCAATATCATCCCTACAAGTTGGTGTGCGACATCTCTTTCCATATAATGCTTCAAATGGTGCCATCTGAATACTTGAATGGAAGCTGTGGTTATAGGAAAATTCTACCAAAGGTAAATATTGATCCTACATTCCTTGAATGTCAAGTGAGAGTGATCTCAATATTTATTATAAGATTTGAATAGTCCATTCTGATTGTCCATCAGTTTAAGGGTTGTAGGCAGTGCTCAAATAATGTTCAGTATTCAAGGCATTTTGAACAATTTTCCAGAATCCTGAGATTAAACATTGATCATGATCAGAAATAATCGATAGTGGTACTCCATGAAGTCTCACAACTTCATTAATATATTTCCTTGCTAGACATTCAAGTGGTAAATATTTTTTTATAGAATGAAAATGTGATGACTTGGTAAGATGATCAACAATGACCCATATTGTATCATTCATTCTAGGATTCTTTGGTAGTCCCATGAAAAAGTACATCATAATATTATCACATTTCCACTCAGGTATGGGAAGAGGTTTCATTACTCCTCAGGTTGTTGACTTCTAGCTTTAACATTTTGAAAAACCATACATCATGACAAAAAATCAGAAATTTCCCTCATCATGTTGTCCCACCAAAAATGTTCCTTCAAATATCTATACATTTTGGTGCTCCTAGGGTTTATATAGAAATATGAACTATTAGCATCATCCAATAATTCCATTTTTAGATCAGGTATAGTAGGAACAAAAATTCTCTTCCGAATTTTCAAAATTCTATCTTCACACACAATGTCTCTCAATATCCCATCATTCACAGCTTTAATCTTCTTTTGAAACTCTTCATCATCGGTCTGATAACTCTTTATCCTTTCTAGAAAAGATGGTTTCACAACCATTAGAAAGAGCATTGATGTTTCACCTTCCACGGTTATTCCTGTATCATCTTTACTAGATCCATGTATATTGGATCCTTTTAAACTCTCTTCTTATTCAAAACTCCATGATCCTTTCCACTCAAAGCATCTGCTACCTTATTTTCCATCCCTTGGTGGTAGTGTATAGTGAAATCATAATCCTTGAGTAGTTCAAGCCAACACCTTTGCCTCATGTTGAGTTCTTTTTGTGAGAGAATATATTTCAAACTCTTTTGATCGGTATATAGCTCACATTTTTCACCATAGAGATAATGTATCCAAATATTCAAAGAGAATATTACAGATGCTACCTCAAGATCATGAGTATGATAGTTTTGTTAATGAATTTTTTGTTGTCATGATGCATAGGAAATAACTCTATCATTCTGCATAAGGACACAACCAAGTCCATTCTTTGAAGCATAACTATAAATAACAAACCCATCAAAGAAAAAAACAATCTTAATTCTTGGGTTACGTATTTAATATGCATCATGCCTCACTAACCATGTAAAGTTAGACTCATAATTTGCGACATTCTGATCGTCCTTTTTCCTCAGACTCAGAAATTTCCTTTCCATATCTTCTCGATGGTCACGTGGAAAGTATTCTTCTAAGAAAATATCTTTAAACTCACTCTATTCCATATTTGATAATTCATCATCTTCATTTGTGTTTTGAATAAATGACCACCATTGATAAGAATCCCCAGTGAGGTAGTAAACTGCCATAAAAAGTTTTTTCCTTTCACTACTCCCCAAGTCATGGAATATTTTCTCTAAGGAATTTATCAATTGCTTAGCCACTAATAGATTTGTACTCCCACTAAATATTGGTGGATGCTGCTTCCGGAAGCGATCTAACATTGATCCTCCATAATTTGGATCAGGGTGCTCCATATAGGAATGGTTATTATTCATAACCCGAGTGAGTTATCCTAGTATGGTGATAAGGTGATCAGCACCAGTTGTATCACTAGCTCCACTATAATTATCCTAAGCAGGAGGGAAATCCCTACATGGATTGCATTCATTGATATGGTTTCCATTCCTTCCACTAGGATTCATCTATAAATAATGGCATAAATTAGATTAGTTTATGAATTGAAATACATAAATCCAAACTGGTAAAACACATAACATAAACTAAATAGTATATGGATATAATCCATACTAATAAAAAATGTTTTCATTGAGGTAGTATACACTCATAAATCATTCATAATGGTTTGTAATGAAAATGAGAATTATCCTATGCATATCCCCCGGGAGTGTCGTAACCATGAGAGTAGCAAGGCCCATTGTCGTGCACCCATTCCCGTTTTAGTCTATTTCAAAGTAGTGTTTTCTAGTTTTACCATGAGGTACATCAGAGCTGCCTCTACCTTCTCATATCAAGACATGGATTTATGGCTTGGAAAACTTGAAAAATATCTACAATACCAAATTTCTACGAAGGTCTTATATACTAATCCTCAAAGTCTATCTTAAGGAGAAGTTCCCTAATCAGAGTTTATCTAAATCTAGTTTCCAATGATTGTACCAAACTTCCTCTGATACCAATGATAACATCTCAGCCCCAAAATCCCAAAGTCGGTGGATTATTACGTATCATGGTTATGATCACAAAAGATCATATCTCTAATGACCGATTAATTTAGTAGCATTGGAAGTTCTAGATACATTCATAAGGTTTACAATAAATCATAAAATGGAAAACAACAACAACATTGTTTCTAAAGACAACACTGATATCCCACATACTATCCCTACCGGTTAGTCATAATATAATTCATCACATCCTAGAAAAAATATAACATAGAAAGGGGTGAGCTCAAATACTCAGTAAGTATAAAAATATAGTGGAAACATTCATAAATAAGTATAAACGTTTAAGGCAATATATAAGAATAAAATAAAAGCCTTCTAAACTTGAACTTCCATATAATATGGAAAAGATAAAAATAAAATAATTCCATTTAATTATTCACATGGATATTCTACTAATAGAATAATCACATTCAATATCAATAGCCACATTTATAATGATAGAATGCATAATTCTAGACATTCATAACCACATAGTTATGGTCTTATGCCAAGACTACAAATAAGATTTTGTCAGGGCCTTCTCCCAAGACACTATTCTGTCTCATGAGACCTACCGATGCATCAAGGAGATATAGTGGGCTCCACCCGTCACTTACTAATTCCAATACATTCCTGATATGAGAAGGTTTAAACATAACATAAACATTCATATTAAAACTAGAATATGAAATGTCAGTAATTTATCCATAAACCATGAATGGTGTAAAAATAACACATACAAATTAAAACATATCACAAAACCTTCAATAAAATATTTATGTTTTTTATCATAATAAATCAACTTCAAATAAACTTATAATCCATCAAATCATGTTGACATAGATAAAATCAAATAGTTTTTTAATGAAATATCTCTTTCAATTTTGAAATCATTTAAAATTCAAATAATTATAATAGAAAAAATTTATTTTGAAAATATTCTTATAAGATTTGAAGGGAAGCTTTGATGATTTTATAACAGCAGAAAATAGTCTCACCCGCCGTATAAGTTAAAAAATACATTTTGACCTTATTTTTGTCGAAATGGTTATAATGTACAGTGTATGGAAAATGAAGGAAAGATTCCTTTCAAAACATATAAGGTAAAATAAGGGTATAAATTAATTTACCCCGTTGAATAGTAAATAGTAAAAAATGTTTTGAAATATATTATTGAGAAACATGGATGTGTATGATAAGGAGGTCCCACTAGATTCTTAGGTAAAAACAACCTCGGATAATGAAGATATTATAGAACTAACCCTTACCTTGTACTTTTCCTTGGTTGAGGGTAGGTTAAACTTCTGTATTATGGTGAAATAATTGTTATTAAATTATTAATGATTCATATACATTAATATGATATCATATATGACTTTTAACATTGCTTTGTTAATAATATCTTAGTATTATCGTTGTTTCTGGTGTTAACTAAGTGGTTTTCTTTTATATGCTTTGTTATGTAAGTAATGATTGTTATGGATAGGATGTAAAATATTAATATTAATAAATATATTAAGTATTTAAACATTATTTTTAATCATCTAATGAAAATTATTCTTGAGTGGATACGACGGGGAATGATTCTCATCGCGTTCGTGGAGACGGTAATCCGTACGTACGCATGAGCGACAATATCATTCATTTGATAATAATATAATATTAAATTGGATGGTATATCATATATACAGAATCATTATCATGATATATTTATTATTTATGTCCATTAAAAATCATTATTATTCCCATCCAAATAATAATGTATTGAATAACAATTACACCAGGACGTGTTGACGGTAAGCCGTACGTATGCACATATGGTGACATGTCATTCAAAGGATGGATAGAATAATGAATATGGTTGTGCCATATTTATAATAATATCAAATTATATATAATATAAAAGAAGTATTATTTTAGAATGGAAGAAACGAATAAAGATGTAGTGGAAGAATAAAGGAACTTGAATGAGGTGATGAAATAATTATGTCTTCTTCGGGTTCTTCCTTTTGATTTGATCAATAGGGCTCCATAAGATGGATTTATAACTAACTTAAGGCCTCAAGGATGAAGGTAGGATAGTTGAGAGGGTATTTATGCAGAGGTTGGACGATCCAAATTTCTTTGAAGATATGAATTATAGGGAAAGGTGAGTGTCCTTTTATGAGAGGCTTGAGGGGCACTTAAGAAAATCTATAAATATTATTTTATCAAAAAATCTTTTTTGGAATATAATGGATCCAAAAAAAAATTATTTAAAGTCTAATGAGGGTATGGGTCGAAACCACTCAACCAATAGGTTTTAGATAAGTTTGGGTCACTCTATCAACATTATCCTTTAGATTTAACTCATAGTTAAATAATTTGACATTTACAATATCTCTCTGTATGTTTATATTATATGGTTAATTACCTTACATCATAATTCCAAGAAAAACCCAAGTGTTTCAATAATGATACACCTATCATTATATAAGTAATTTGGATGAACCTTATATTTTTAGGAATATAATATCAATTCATAATATAATATTTTTTTAAAAACTCTTTTATGTCAATTTTGACACTATTTTTTATTTTTTTTGCTAAATTCATCAAAGCATTATTACTTTGAAATTTTTTTTTCAAAATAACCCTAAAATTTCATATTAACCTTAAAATTAGTTTAATTCATAAACAATCCCAAATTAAATTTATTTGGATATTTATAATATCTATTATTTTAATATTTTATTATTTAGATAATTACTGCATCATCATTTTCCCAAAAATAAATAAACTTATTTAATGTCAGAAAAATATAAATAAAATAATATTATGTAGGAAATCATTTGATATTTATTTTTAATATTTATTGTGAAATTTATATTATGTATAACCCTATATAAAAAATATTTTAGTTATTAAACATTGATTTTAACTCTTTTAACTTTCTTTAAATAAAATAATAATAAGTGACCTAATCTAATCCAAGTAGACCAAAGAGGTTCATATTTTAGTCCTAAGTCGTTTTTGGTGGAATTGTACTTATCCAATAGAATTAGGACATGTGTTAGTGTAATAATAATATCATTTTTACCCATAAAAACCCTATTTACTTTTATCCCTGATAAATAAATGTAAAAAGTTACTATTCTACAAAAATAATTTTCATGTTATTCATCCAAATTTTCTTGCTGATATATTGGTATTATGAATCTATTTTGACCTAAAATAAATTTAAATATAATAAATAAATTTTTATGTAAGTATTTGGTTTTAAACTCTAACTTAGTGTTTTTCACTATTCATCAAAAATTGAATTTTTTCAGAAAAATACCAAAAATTCACCCTAAGATAATTTTGATATTCAAAATACAAAAATGAAGTCCATTTTGAAAGATAAAATTTATAAAATTTAAAAAAGTGGGCATTTCTATTCATAACGGCTATTTTGATTGGTCGTGGTGTGTTAGAATCTCGAAGTTACATATAACACACGCTACAGAATTATTCAAAGAGAAGCGTACCGTGGAAGCTTGGGGTGTAAAAAAATAACATAAAATAAATTCCATTTAATCAATAATATGATAATTAAATGAATCCATAAATAATATCAATATGAAAATATCAGGGATAATATTTTATAATGAATTCTAAATGAATGAAAAATTAATTATTGGATGTTGTGATCCAAGGAATCTTAAAACCACTACTGTCATGATCGTTCAGAATATAGATTAAAACTATAAGTAAAAACAGATTTAAATTTTCTAACTCATTTTTCAAAGAGGCGAGAAAATTTATCAAGGGAATATATGATTTCATACAACAACTATCAATGATTTCCCAATAATTCTATATATATTAAATGATAAATTTATTTCACGAACAATGTTTCTTATAAAAAAATATCCATACTAAAAAAGTAATATAGATTAAATAAAATTTCCCTAGTTATTCAATTAAATTTCATATTTCATAGTATATGTAATAATTAAATACAACTTTTAAAATAATCATAACCATGATATTATGAATAAATATATTTATTAGAACCATAAAATATGGTTTAAAATTATAAAATGAATGTTATTATCATAAAGGTGTGTATAAAATATCAAAATAAAAAAAATGATAGGTGGCCAATAATGCATCTAAATAATTGTTTTTCTCAATAAAAAATCATTAATTATTCATAAATAAAGAGAATGCTACTGGAAAATAAAAATATTCTATTGAAAATGTTTTTTCTTTAAAATTTCCTTTGATATCATGTATAATAAGAAATATATCTTATAATGGGTATAAATGTGAGGTAGTTCATTTTCCCTGTATATATTATAAAGTCAACCTCTCCATTTTTTAAAAATTTAGATATCATATATTCAAATCCTATTTTTAAGTCGTGGATAAACTGATTTTTTGTAAATAAATAATTTTAATAATTAAAAATACTTTTTCTAAACAATTTTGACAAACATGAACATTGAATGATCATCTGTCAGATTTAAAAATAAATAATATATAGTTTTATTTTAAATTATTATTTTCAGTATTTAAGTACAAAAGAGAGGAAATATTGGAGGAAATACATAACATATTTACTTATCTAAGAGATAAAATATAAATTTATAATATGAGGTTAAATGATTGATTCCATTAAAATGGGTAAATTAAATACAAAAAGAATGTGTTATTGAAAAATAGATTCTTAACTATTTTGAAAAATTAAAATTGTAACCCCTTGGATCAATAAAAATGTAATGAAATATTTACAATGAATAATAATTATGTAACCATGTTAAATAAATCAAATAAACTCTATATAGACCACATAAATGTTAATTAGTGTTAATTAACAAATTTGTGTCAATGAAATCTAAATAGAGATAAAACACAAAACCCGATTACTTTCATTCATTTAAAATAATTTAGCCCCACCTATAATGGAAGAAATATATATATTAATTTATATTATAACCATATATATAATTATAATATCATATATATTCTTTAGAAAAAATTTACAACCCATTTGGCGACAAGAATTCATTATTTTCATCGTTTCAAGTGTTAATTACCATGTTTTATCAAGAAAGTCACATCATTAATGTTTTGATCATTTTACATAAGATATGAATACATAATATCTAAAATTATTAAAATGTTATAAATATAATATTTTTTCATTAACTATTTTATGTGAACCATTATTGAACGTTGCACATGAAAAATGAATATAATTGCATCATTGATATGGTTGGTCATACATAGGCTTGAGTGATGATATCATTCCCATCACTAGTGAATTGGAAATTATGTGGAGTTAATATTAATACCATTTAAAAATATATAATTTCATATATATAACTTATATATATTATATTTGTCCTTTATTACCGTATATGTTAATCGTTACTGAAAAATTAATCACATTGCTCTGTGAGGCAGTAGTCCATCATACACATGATCAGCGTTGTCATGTTTTAAAAGGAATGGAATATAATAATGTAATTGAAATACTGTGACAATATATTTTTAATTATTTCATAAAATATATATATATATATATATATATATATTAAATCCATCATTATATCCAATTGTGGGAAGTGTTTATGGATGATGAATTATATCAATTCGTGATGAGGTAGTCCTCTATACAAATGATTAGAGATTTAGATTCCCAATTAATGTATTAGGGGATGGATAGAGATTATTACATTAATATAATTACATATCTATATATGATATATACTTTTATTATTATACTATCATTATATATATATTTTTTTTAAAATAGGTGATAGAAGAAATATTATAAAAAATTTTGTTTAATAAGTTACCACCTCTTCCGAAAACATAATTATGTTTGAAAAAAATGAATTAATATTATAAATATTACATAAAGAATCACTCAACAATGTTAGGAGGGGTGTATTGAAGGAACATGTGAAGGATTTGGTGATCAAAATTTCATTGAAAGTGTCATGATAGAAAGAGAGTGGGGGAGAGGTACAATTTTTTTTTGAATCGAATTACTAAATTCAATATTTTTTAAACAAAACAATGATCCTATGATTCCGATTATATAACCATTTATTATATAAGGTCATTATATATATATTAAAGAATAATTGGTAATGTTTTAGGTCATTTTACTATTGAAATGTTAGCTTAACACCCAGTAAATCCCAAAATCATTTTAATCTCATGAAACAATATTAAATATTTTTCATGATAATTATGGTAAATTTTTTTGCTAAAATTATTCGACAATAATAATTTTGAAGATGAAAATTTTTCCCCAATCTTTTTATAATCAACTCACTGTGTTATGAAAATTTAATTTATAGTTAAATCTTCATTTATTATAAAATAAATTTCTAGAGGAAAGGTTTTCAAATGTATAGAATTTTAAATATCATAATTGAACATATAATTGACTCCATTATACTAAATATTATTTATATATATAATAAATAGGTATCTAATGGTCATTTTCAAAACATATGATTTCTATTAATTAATTTTTTAACATTATATATGCCAATATAAAGTTCGTGTTTTTACAATATTGTTTAAAGAATAATATTTTTATAGAGTATCATGTTTTCTTTTTAACGATTTTATGTTCATCACATGATATTTAAGAGGTTGAATATATATAAAAAAAATATATGAACAACACATAGGGTGTTAGATTATCCTATTTATTATCATGGATAATAGTATTTCAATTAAATATTTTGTTTTCTCAATATGGATGATTATTAGAAATGTTGACTATTAAATATTTTATTAATTTACTATTTTTGTCAATACACTGTACATGATCATGTTATGAGTGGGAATAGCCATTATATATCTCCTTGATGAATTCACATGATTTATGGGAAAAAGGTTTTAATTTCATGTATTCCTCTTCCAATAATAATACATTTTTTTGGGATCAATGAATCAAAAGTGGGATGTCTTGATAGTGGTATCAATTAACCGTAATTCAACATAGTGTAGGGATATGATAATAGGTTTTTATTGAATAAAATTATGAATTAAAATAGTTTGATATAAGTATTATGGATATAATTTTTTAAAATTTATTATCTTGGATATAACATTTCAGGACTTATTTTGATCATGGATTAATATTTTATAACAATTTTCTAAATAATATGTTTTCTTTGTAAATTAAGTTAATTTTTCACTTACTAGATTCTCTGAAAAATATTATAGGTCACCCCTTATTAAATTTACATCTCACCCTATTATAGTTTAATGTATTTTACATGACACGTTTAGATATGGAATTGTTTTTAACATAACGTATTGAAGAAATTAATTTGAATTCAGAAAATTAGTATATTCATATATAATAATAATATTATACCATTGATAAAAATACTATGGAATTTATCCATTTATGTTTTTTTCCATAATTTATAAATATATTATCCCTAAATGATAATTTGGATGTAAAGCAGATTTAATAACCTAATGTCTATTAGTAATATTTTCCATTGGTATAAATATTTTTATAATATAATTTATAGTATTATACCCATACAAAAAGAAAAAATATATTTCATTAACAAACACCAATACATTAATATTGAATAAAAATAATTCAAATATAAAACATTAAAACATGATGTAAAACATAAAATATAAAATATAAAATGGGAAAATATGGATTCACATAATCTACTAGATTAATCACCCCTACATAAAACATTATAAAGAAGAAGATTAATATTATTAAACCATGAAACATTTTAGAGAATGGAAATATATATCCTTCAGAGGAATTTAGTTGAATAATTAATTATGGAATGTAGTGTAATTTATAATAGGTAATGTGACCATTGGAATTGTAATATGACCATTGGGAATAATATCCCGACCACTGGGAATTGTAACCTGACATTTGAAATAGTTATATTAATAAAAATAATATATTTTGTTATAAATAATATATATCACCATTAATTTATGTAAATATAAATTTTAAAATTCACAAAATAAATAAATTTCAAAATTAAAAAACTAAAAGTTAATATTAAGACATTTTTAACAAATGACATTTTAATGTATATTATAAATACCATAAATAATATATTAAAAATTAAATATATCTATTTTATATATTTATTTGGATAAAATAAATAATTACATATTAACCATCACATCAAAATAATCCAATGGTTATTTTTTTGGTAATTTTTTGGAAAACATGAATTTTTTGATGAGTAGTAAACATATAGTTTTTTCACATAATCATTGTATCTTGAACAACATCATCCTTAATGTAATGGGGACCAAATATTTTCAATACCTATAGGTTCATAAATTATATTTTTTATTTCATAAATGGTTCATTAAAATAATAGGAAATAAATTGTGATTCCAAAAAAGAGATTTCCAAAACATAAAGTAAATTGTTTTTTCATAAAAAAATTCATTCATTCAACTTCCCTTTTTAGTAAAATAATTAATTTTAACTATAAAAGTTATTTCTTATAAAAAATCCATAAAAATACTCCCAATTAGATCATTGATATACTTAGAGAAATTAATTATAAAATCCAAATATGAACACAATGATGTTATAGTGCCTTAATAGAAATGCTACAATGTGGAATAATTATATTATGATCTAATACACTTTTTTAATTTCTTCCCCTTTTTATATTTCTTTTTCCTCATACATTTTCACAACCATAACATAAAAGTATTAATATAAAGTAATTTAACATTATATTAGTCATGTTAACATATTATATTTATCATATTACAGTATATATATATATATATATATTAAATATCTCATCCCCCCATTATCGACAATGTCTCGATAAGGGTCGATTGACCACCTTCGGAAAAATTTATATTTCACCTCAGATAACTACAGTCAAGGATGGATATAATAAAAGATAAATAATATATAAAAATTAAATTATATGAAATATAATATTATGGAATCAATTACACTAATGTATAAAATACATTTAAGAAAATACGGAAATAAATTTAATATTAAATTCTTATTAAAAACATGATATAAAAACTCATCAATTTCATTAACGAAATCTAAGAAATATAATCCAATGATAATAATTTATAAAAACCTAAATAAATTAATATAATATAACTTTATATAAACTTTTTCATATGTGTACATTATTATTGCCGGTGCCAAAAAATCAAAAAATAATGAAGGAATTACGGTATGTGTATACTCAAACCCATCTCATTTTCTTTTGGTTTTTCCTTTTTAACGCCCAAATTCAGTGTGGTCATTCTTTAAATATTCTTGAAATATAATTCCATTTTCATTACCTTTTATTTTCTTGGATATAAATGTTTTCCCTATGATTTTATGAAAAATTCAATGATATTCTAAATGAACCCTTCTTTCCATGACACATTTTGACTCTTGTTGAGTTATTTCTTATTTTATCAATAATCATGAATCATACACCCTATATAAATTTCGATTTTCATTTGTGAATCACTTGTTTTATTTTTAATTGATGAAATCCCAAAGAAACACATTCTTTTACATGGTTAGCATCATGGATTTATTTGATGTACATTCTATATTTTATGAATGATTATATAAAAAATATGACTTTATAGGTTATCCCAAAATTATATAGCACTCCAATTAATTGGTAAATTCAATTTGTCTCATTAGATAATGTTAAATATGCATGAATATTATCATATCCTTTTTTAAAAAGGATGATTACATGATTATTATCATATGTTACGTGTGAATATTATTCTATATTTATTGACAACAATGTGTTTATTTGACTACTAAGAAATGATATTTCATTTTAATGTATTTCATCATTATGTGCCAATTTCAATTGTTTCCCTAACGATTTTGATGATAATCCTATTCTTATGTTTTGATAATGATGGTGACTAATTATTATAAGAAGAATTTGATTTCCACTATGAAGAGAGGGAATACAAAATAAAATATTTTTTATCTTTAATTATTAATATTTTATGTGTAAGAAAAATTTTCCCAAGACATTAATCATTTGGATTCCAGATTATTTCTTCTATTATGTTTTTTTATTAAAATAATGTGTCAGTTATGAACAAAAAATATAGTGATTAAATAGTAATTATTAGGGT
This sequence comes from Viscum album, assembly GCA_963277665.1. Lineage (NCBI taxonomy): Eukaryota > Viridiplantae > Streptophyta > Magnoliopsida > Santalales > Viscaceae > Viscum > Viscum album. The sequence continues at coordinate 915,280,974 of OY728148.1, forward strand.
AAAACATAGTCAATTAGGGAATTAGGATTTTAAATCAAGAGAGAAAACCATAATTATAAGTATATATATTGGTAAAAATCATTGAAATTTTTTAAGAGAGGATTAAATCTATAGATCCTTTAAGATATTCCATTATTTTAATTTTAATAAATTAATAAATTATTAATTATTTATTGAATTGTGTTATATTCAAACCTTTAAATTTTAGAAAATGGTGGTAACATAATTAAGATGATGTCATAAGTAGAATGATGTCACATTACATAGTAAGATTAAACTCAATAATTATATTCGTATCTCCATAACCAAAGGACCATTTTTATCCCAATATATACTTTTAGATAATAATAAACAGCTTCTTCATAACTAACAATGTCTCAAATTTCTAGATCCTTCAAAAGGTGTATTTTTAAACCAATAAAGAATCTATCGGTTTTCATCATTATCAATAAATAAACCTGAGGTATATCTTGAAATACTTGTGATTTATTTCCCATATGACATGATATCATGACCTTTATTTTTTAGCTCTATTAATTCTTTCTCTATCATTGTTCAATGTGTTCCATGTAAATACTTATTAAGAAAAAATTTCTTAAGGACTTCCCCCACCATCTCTTCAAGATAATCCTTTATATTGGTTTTCTAAATCAGTTATCATACATGGTTTTCATCACCCTATAATCTATAAATGTCCAAATTAACCTTCTACTTATCATAACAATAGATCACATAAATGATAATATCTATTTAGTTAACCCACTATACTAAGACAAGTTATCATATGATTCACTAAATGTTTTTGCTTGTTTCCACACAAATGATTCAATGTATAGTTCATCATTATTTGGTAATGGAATACACTCAACATGATCCAAGTTATTATTTTTATCTTGTTATATCAGGGTGTGCATCACTATAGTTTTTTGATCTCTACAACCAAGGGACTTCTGATGTCATTCAGAAAATCATTTTAATAAATGGTAAATAAGGTATTTCCTAGTTTAATTATGTTACCACCATTTTCTAAAATTTAATTATGAAGTATTTTAGCATTATTTATTTATGTATCCATGTGAATTATAGAACTATATATAGAATTTTAATCTTCCACCCTTGATATCCCGACAAAATCACATCAATGGTCAGTTAACCACCTATGGAGGCCTTTTCATATGAACTCATATAAAAATAATCATGTATACAAGTTACACATTACATTACTATGTAATGTGACTAGTAAAATGATGTCATACATGTTACACATCCTATTCACTAAATAATAGGAATTTTTTTTATTCATTTTTCATGCATTTTGTTGTATAATGTAAATTTCTAGAACAATTGAATTGATGTCAAAATAACATGATTTATACATATTTTAAAAAATATCTAATGGTGAAATAATTTCAACATAATTATTTTCCTCTTCTCCTATAATAATTTTTGAAAAAATTCATCTATAAAATATCTTAAAAAGTGCATAAGTGAAATTTGATGCTATACTGGGAATGGATTAGATCTCATCAAATTGACCACATATCATCTATCCGAAAAAGGATATATCCTATCATATTATATAACATCCATTAAACCAAAAAAAATAAAAATAAGGTCATTTATCTCTATTTTAATATCGAAACATAGTGTAGTAATTGATACCATGTGATGAAGCATACCTTGTCCAAATGGTTGTATCGATGGAAGGAATAAAACATTAGAAAATTACCATTGTGAAGGAAAACACTAATTTATTTCCTAAAGAGATACATAGACATCTCCTATATGGAGAGGTATATTTATCAGTACATCTCATACTTGGATCCACTCCTTGGTCAAATTTCCCCAAAAGAATGGTCCAGATCAAGCTGTAGGAGTTAAAGAATAAACTGTAAGAGCATTTGGGTGAACGGTTCATATTCCTTAGTGCATCACCTTGGGATGGACAAGAGGTTTTTTTAGAAGTGGGTGGGTCAATTTTGATATATATATATATATAAATATATATATTACCAATAAATCAATAATATCTACATAATGAAAAAGTATCCTCTACTATAGATTAATGACATGTTTGAGGAACAATGAGGAGATCAATAATTCCAAAATAAAAATACTTTGTCATAATATTACCAACTAAAGGCGAAGAAAGAAATTAATAAATCATTGCTTTCCATACAGAGTATGTGAAATATTATTTCATTTTCATTCCCTTAGGAGTTACTAATACATATTCAATATAATCATTTATTTGATTAACATAGTCTTTAGATACTACCTTAGAATATTTTCGGTATTCTTTATTGATGATATTATCATTTACTATATGAGCACGTAAGAAGATGAAGATAATCTAATAATTGTTATTAGGACCATAAGAAAAAAGAAAAAGTACACTATGTTCTGGATGTGAGACTTTTGATATACAATGTGTCATTTTTACAGCATGTGATCACCAGTGAGGGAATTTATATAGACCAATCAATGAAAAAATCTACTAAGATATAGTCTAAAGCCACTAGTTTCCTTGAAATATTTTGATTCAATACCTTATCTATTTACTAATTATTTATTTAATGAATTTATAATGACTGACTATAATGATAACTAGGATAATAAGTAAATAGATAAAGTGTATCATGGTGGAAGAATAATATGAAATCATAATGGAGACTATGAAGTGTATAATCCATGCACCTATACTAAGAATAATTAGTGGATAATATTTCCTAATTTAAAATGAGTCCTCAGAGAATATATTTGGTTGTGTACTCATGAAAAATAATATTGTGTTTGCCAACACATCATTATAGTTGATGATCCATGAGAAAAAATACCCAATAAAAGATATATACTAATCATCTATGCATTTTCATATGAAGATTTAGTAGAAAAATCTCTATGGTGTGACGTGTTACAAATTTATTGATCAGAAGATTATAATGTATATATTATCTTAGATAGAGATCAATATATTCCATGGAATATTGTTAGAGCTAATCAAGGACTATTATTTTTATATTCACTACAATATAGGAAAGTGTAGAATGTAGCTAATGCTTTTAGCATAAAATAACCTATGACTGTATCCATAATGAGGACTGAAAAATACACTATAATCATCGAAATAAAAAGGATGGATCTAAAAATCATATAATCATTGAATAAATCATACATTTATGAAATTATTTCCCAACATTCTATCCTAGAAATGGACAAGTAGATCTAGAGGGATGATATGATGATAAATAAGAATTTAAAAGAAGTAATGGAAGGGAAGCTACATGACTTCTAAATCGATGATAAAGGGGATAATTTCTTGGAAATGTGGCTTTGTGGTCCTTTTACACCTAATATATAGAAGGATATATTGTATAATCTTGTTAGCTTATCTATCTGCACCCATCCTTGAAATATCATGATATATCATGAAATTCGAGATACACCAGGTCAGATAAAATGATGAAGGGGATTGATGAGTTCTTCTCATGTTTTTTGGTATGTAAACATGTTATTTCAAAGTGAAAAAATCCCATAGGGAAGATGCATCCATTTACTATACATTAGGGGAAATGTAAGAATTACCAAATGGGCATTGTAACTAATCTCTAAAAAAATAGAATTATACAATGTGATATGTGTGTTTGTGGTTTAAATCACTACGACTACCCCCTTTATCTCAATTAGGTAATATTTATCCCTTGAAAAAATTCTCCAAGGTATGTGAAAATGAAGTCGTGCGGCTGTATGGGGTTCTACATTCAATCATCTATGATCATGTTCCATGTTTCACAAAAAACGTTTGTAGTAATCATCAATATGATTTGAGTATTAAATTGAATTTCTTCATGGACTATCACTGACATACTGATGGTGAAACTGAGAGGATAGTTTATTTTCATGGGGACAAAATAAGAACCTACTCAATGGAAAAAAAGAAGAATTGGATAAAAATATCATATTGGTTGATTTCATAGAAACAAAAATCTTCCATTTGAGTATTCAAATGTCTCCATATGTAGCATTCTATGATATGAGATGTTGATAACCAAAATATTTGGATGCGGTTGGGAAATGAAAGACACTTTTACTTGATCTTATGTTTGTGGTGAGAGATAAGGATCAAGTTATCAATTAATATATAAATATGGATGAAAATCAGTAGAATATCTATGCTCTCAAACATCGAGGGGACATGGTGTTCAATATTGGAGAAACTTTTTTCCTTCAAATATCTCCATTGATGAGAGTCATGAGGATTTCAATGAAAGGGAAGCTTAATCTAAAGTGCATTTTACCTTTTGAGATCCTCGATCAAATAAGATTAATGGCCTATCTACTTTCATATCCACCAAATTTTTATCCAAATCATGAAATGTTCAATGTATCACCCTTAAAAAAGTGCACACCTTACCACTCTCATGTAATGAATCAATATGTGGTAAAACCAGATAATGACCTCTCATATGAAGAGTAACTGATAAAAATCTATTATTATAGAGAAACGTTTCTACACAATTGGAAAACTCACCTAGTTGAAGTGTTGAGGAAGAACTAGGAGTATGAAAATGTGACATAGGAACTATAAGAATTAATTTGAGAAAAATAAAAACATATTTTATAAAGAGATAATTTGTGTTGAAATTTCATGGATGAAAATTATAAATCAGGGAACAATGTAATGTACTAATGATTATTAGTAACATTTTCTCTTGGAATAAATTTGTTTTATAATATACTACATAGTATTTTACAAATATGGAAACAAATATAAAAATATTTCATAAATTACTACTATTACATTAATTAGAAATTAAACCAACTAAAATATAAAAAATTCATATTTTGAAAAAATATAAAATATAAAATGATAAAATGTGAAAATATTAATCAAACCAATCTATTATAACCATCACCCCCACTACATGAACTATAGAGAAGAAGGAAAATATTTGTAAAAATGAAACATCATAGAAAATGGATATATTGTAAAATTAGTGGAATTTGTTGAAATATAAAGTATGGAATATATAGGAATTTATAAGCTTTAATGTGAAATTTTTAATAGTAACTTATCCATTTGTAAATATCACCTGCCTATTTTAATATTTACTTGATTGTTTAAAATAGTAACCAGACAGTTGGAATAGTAAGTTCACCAAAAAATAATAAATTATGATATTAGTTATATTTATAATTTTTTAATTTTTTAAATATTAATATTATAATGTAAAAATAAATTCCTTTATTAAAAAACTCAATGAAAATATGAACTTATTTTTAATATATATATATTTATAGGCATGCTAAAGAAAATTATTTTTATATAAAAAAGTTAAATTTACTATTTTAGATATTTATTTTGATAAAATTAATATCATTTTTCAAATCATAATATTAAAATTATCCAATAGTCAATATTCCAAAATTTTTATAAAACGCATCTATGTTTTTGATTAATGGTAAAAATACAAATTTTCACATAACAAGTGTATCTTGAATTACATCATTTATGATGAAATGGTTGAATAACACTTTATAAAATTTTTTTTATCTATTTTATATTTTATTTCTTAAATTTTTCATTAAAATAAAATATGAATAATTTCTAAGAGTAAAATGAACATTCCAACAACCCAAAGTCAAATTTTTTAAATAATATTATTTTTTCTTTCAACATTAGTTTTATTAAAAAATTGAATTATAATTATAATGTATATTTACATTTTTCATACCATTAAATAATATTAATATATGATTTTTAATGTTATAAATTCACTATTATATGTTATTAATTTGATTTAGTATTTTGTTCAATATTTTATAATAATAATACCCTTATATTCAATTATAAAAAAACCCTCTTCTTACCCTTGTAAACCACTCGTATCATCCATTCCAAATCCTATTATCTACCCAAAACATATATTACTATCCCCATAGAATAATTAGGCACATTCGGAAGAAATCAAACTCCAATCACCACGGAGTTATAGTGTCACACAAGAAAAGATACACCAAGGATTAAGTAAGTTCTCATCCACTCCTCTAATTTTTATTTATTCTTATTCTAATATTTATTTTTAGGCTAAAAGATTCCCAACCAAACCATAAATTAATTAATTAAGAAGTATTTTAGCATTATTTTTTTTATGTATCCATGTGAATTATAGAACTATATATAGAATTTTAATCTTCCACCCTTGATATCCCGACAAAATCACATCAATGGTCAGTTAACCACCTATGGAGGCCTTTTCATATGAACTCATATAAAAATAATCACGTATGCATTTTATAAAATATACATATTTCATTAACATGTAATTATATTAATAAATATTATTCTTGAATTTATTATACAAATGCCTAAATTTAATTATAGAAAATAGGAAAATCATATTGAAATTGGATTATTATAAGAAAAGAAAGATATCAAAACCCATAATATTAGTCATAAAAATTTAGGAAGAATAATCAAATATTTTTAATTGTCAAATAGATTAAAAAATGAATATAATAGAATTCCATAATAATGTTTTAATAATTATATATTGTTTTTCAGGAGGAGGATGAATGAATATATGAAGGAAATAAGGTAAGGGGTTTTCAAACCCATATAATATTCTTTGTTTTATTCATCATTCATTCCCAATTCTAGTGCGGATATCACTATAATTTTCCTCAAATATATTTCAATTTTCCTTCAATTTTTTGGTATATATATTATTTCCAATCTTATTTTATGAAAAATAAAAATATTTTTCAAAAACACTTCCTTCCAAAAAACATTTTGAAATCACTTGAGTTGTTTCATCTTAACTCAAAAATGATTAATATTAAACCAATATAGTTTCTCAATTTTCATTTAGGGAACCCATATTTATTAATGATTGATTAAATATGTATGAATTCCATTCCATTACATGGGTTACATCATGGATTTTATTGATCGTTGTTATACGAGGCATACATGATTTTGTAATTTTTATGATGTGACATATGGATTAAGAGTTAAATAGCAATCCATTTAATTGTGCAATGTGTTTTATCTCAAGATATATTGTCCAATGTGCATAAAAAATATTCCATATTTCTTCACAATGATGATGATATGTCTATGGACATATGTTATGCTGGAACATGATGCTAGATTTATTCACAACTATGGGCAGTAATCAACCACTGTGAAAAAATGATTCATTTACATACATTTCCAAATTCTATTTCATTATCCATTGATTCCAAAATAATATTGATAATAATCCTATGATTATGTTTTAATGATGATTATATTTATGATCACCGATGTTTTATTGTTTCATTTCCCTTAATAATCCACTTATATGGATTTAATTTCACCCCATTCATTATTGTATATCGTTAGGTCATTAATTGTACTAAGGATAATGGGAGGTCCAATAAAAAAAAGAGAATAAGTAATTAAATTATTATTATTATAGATGATGTAAAAGTTATTTATAAGACTGATTTTCCAATTACAATAAATCTTTATATCCTAGATTTGTAATTCTATTATGTTTTCAATTCTTAAGATGAATTAATAGTCATGTAAGAAAATATATAGACACTATAAGATATATTCGTTTTTTATTTTATAGATATTTATGATTTAATGTAGAATTTTATTGATAATATCATTTAATGTATATAATTTATTATTTTTCTCATTAAATAATATGGTAGTTTTGGTCCACATGATCATAATAGTGTGGTTGGATGAAGGGTTATAGTTTAGGGATAAGTGCCTCCTGATATTTTGTGTATTTTATGTGGTGCAATATTTTAGGATGGTTAATTGGTTTGGTTAATTAAAAATAGAACCTATATGGTATTTTTGGTTTGACATATTACCAATAATGGGATATATTAATATGATTACGAAAATATGGTTATAGATTGTTAAATGATGTCTACTATTATGTTTTTTCTAAACATCATATAGAAGTTTTTTGATTAATTTCATGGCTATACATTTGACTTATTAACATATCTCCATGAAATAATTTCTCTATTTTTCCAATGAAAATAATTTTTCTTGAGGATTTAGGTATAAATAATACATATGATAGGTTAGAAGAGAGTACCTATAATAATTTGATAATCCATAGTGGTACTCACATAAAAATATGACTTTGTATAATGTAGAAAAACAATTTTGATATATATATATCTAGTGCCCTTTTCCTCACATATACTATGAAGATGAAATGCAATATCAATGGGTAATTTTATATATGGATTTGGTTTCCCCCAAGATAATCATATTTAGTGTGAATGGATGTTTCCTAATATTTTGTATAGTGGGAGTTAGTTTTTCAGTGTATTGTATGTGGGAGGAAAATATTGAATAAAATTGGGTAGTCTCTCTAACATGGTGTAAGACACGGAATTAAGACTCAATGTGGGCCTAGGTATGCCAATATATAAGTGGAATTGGTAATGTGCTATGTTATGGTTCTTAACAACCATTCCCAATCTAGTTATTTTGTTAAACAGATGAAATCAATATGGGATTCATAGGATAATATGTATGGCATTAATTGTTTTAGCAATGCAAGCACCCATTGTATCATTCATGACATGAAGTATTACTAGAGGCCTTCTTATAGTTAATTCTCATTATTCATGTAATTTTTTGATAATTTATTCATATGGAGAAAGTTGTAGATAAATAAAGATCCTATCATATATGTTATCAAATGAATATAACAATGTTATAGTCCATTCATACATTATATAAAAATTAATTCTTGAAATTATAAAAAAATAAAATTTTCCCCATTTGATCGCTATTGATATAATAAAAATTAATCATTATAATTATTATGTAATATCTCATAATTAAAGTCCTTATTGATGTAATGGGAAATGGGGGGTTTTATTTATTTGATACAAACCATAATGTGATTATGGGTGCATATGGTATAAATTTGAGACAGTCAAGTTGGACATTCTTTCCTACTACATTTCTGGCCTTATGCTACTCCATTTTTTGTATTCAAGATACTTCCTTCTCCCAAATATCAAAATGTATATGGAAATTAATAATTGGTAATTGTTTCAAAATATCATTATTTTTATCTTATTTTAGGGACCTGGGTGGACATGATTATTAAATGAGAGTATTTAGGAGACATATTATCTGTACATCCATGAAATATCACTGTTACTAAGGTATGAGTGATCAAATATGAAAATATTTTTTGTTCACCCATGAAGATATAGGGAATTTTTTCCAATATTATCGGTGTATTCCATAAAAGTATCTTCATTATGTGAGTTTTCAATCACCCATCTAGTGATGGGATTAGAGTTACCTTGATTGATTGAAAATTGGAATGCCGTTATGAAATTATAGTTTCCAATAGTACCCATAATTGTTGATCTCTATCCATTATGGATGATCAAAAGAATCACCTATACTATTATTTTCTTTTGGTATGATGGTGATTTTCATATATTATGTTTTAAATTACTCTATTTTGTTAAAATTTGAGTTGTATATCTCCCCCCGCTAGGGTGAGATATGTGAGTACCACAACATAGTGGTTCCAAGTCCTCATTTAATTAATTTTAAAAGGTGTGTGAGATCATCACATTGATATGTCAATTAGTTCAAGGTATTATATAAAATTTGTTCAGATAGGGCTCTTTGGAGTGAGTCTTTATTCCATATAAAAATTTGACAACATATATAACTATTATCCCTTCATGATGGGTGGTTGAATACTTTTGTAAAAAATTATAGGATTATTATACATGATACCTTCTGTTATGAATTCTCTATAATTTATCCCCTAATTCTGGTATGGTATGTTAGGATTTTTTTCCCATAGTTAATCCTTAATGGATCTACTTCCTCAGTAGTTTAAGAACATAATGGTGTTTTCCTAAAATGAAAATGACAAAAGGGATTTAATACATTATTATTTTTGGGTTCTTATTATTTCCCAACTCTGTTGAGCGAGTGTACAATTGGGATTTCCATTCAGTCATTATTGGTATTAAATTTATTTGTTTAGTAGTCTCCCAATTAAAAAGTTAGACCACTATGTAATGTTATTTAACCCAACTGATATACAATTGTTGGATATTTGAAAGTGTAGGTAGATCATTTCCCTTTTTTATTCATCCCCAATTATTAAGAAATATTTTTTTATTCTATAAAATGTGTTTGGGTTCTTAACTACATACAAAGGTCCTATATATTTTTCATTAATCTAAATGGGTATTTTGATACTCACTCCTACATAATACTGATACCAAATATTATTTTGTTCGTGCATATGTTAAAACTATTCTTGTTTGGTGAAGGGGATTGGTGCATGTAGAGTCCAATTAGTTCATTATTATATTCAAAGTTATTAGTTTTTGAACAAAAATATGAATAAATGATGACTCTATACACTTTGTCACATGAGGTTCGTTTTTAGATCCTTGGTTTAATGAACTGACCCACAGTGGCCCAACTAGCTAGCAGAAGTCAAATCCTAAAAAATCATAATCATGAGTAAATAGGATTTTCTCTACAGAAAATAGATGAATTGAAAACCTGAAAAATTATTCCTCTTCATAATAAACATTTTTAACAAAACCAACCATTTACATATATTTGTGAGTGTTAATAATAATAAAACACCATAACATATATATTAAAAACCATGAATTTAACAACCTCTAAGAAATAAAAAAAGTATAAACAATATAATAAAAATTAAATGGAAAAGTATATTCCCAACATGAAAAGATGCCCCAACATGAGAGAAATAAGAAATCATGGGAAGTTGAGAGTGTTCAAATCCAAATCTCCAAGCCCTGACCACCGTTTGAATTTAAATACAGGAATGTATCCATAAACTATAACAATACCACTACTGAATCGTACTTCATCTATATAAGACATGAAACATGTGTGAAATTTTAATGCTGGTTTGACTATATAAATATCCAATAGAACTGTCTAAAACATAAGAGGCACTGATACAAGACATGATTGAAGTAGTTTAGATATCATAAAAATGGTATATAAAATATTATATTCGAAAAAATGACAACATAAAACAAATATAACATTAACAAGAAGAACAAAAAATGAGAAAGGGGATATCCATCTCTATATCCAAGCTATTAATAATGAGTCTACAAAAATTTTCAAGATTCCATCATCGACACCAAACATCTCACATATATTTATAAAAAAAGTGACATTATGGAGGATATATGCCTTTACACTATGACTCAATGTCAAGGGGTAAAATAATATCACTAGTGTACCCATTCCATGAAACAACAAGAACTTTCCACTTATTAGATAGATGACTCATTCCTTGAATTTTTATCATGGTTTCACTTTGAATATATATAAAATTTTTGGGGGACCCATGTCATAATATGATAGGGTTGTAGAATCTACATTGATTGAAGGTCCATACACTATTGTGTTTAAAGAGTACAGTCTCTATATGAACAACATGAAAGGAGGAACCATATCCTGGCATGACATTGGAGTATTATCTCCACAGATATGGGACAGATTCTATGACGCATGTAAATCCTTGAGTTTTTATGGAACTTTTTTCAAATAAGTTGAATTATAACTTATATAATGTAATGAAATAATTACTATATTAATTTCATTTGGAACAGACTATACATACGTTACACAAAACCTTAAATAAAATATTTTTTTATCATAATAAATTAAATTCAAATAAACTTAAAATCCATCAAAGGATGTTGACATAGATAAAATAAAATCATTTTTTAACGAAATATCTCTTTCAATTTTGAAATCATTTAAATTTCAAATTATTAAAAAAGAAAAAAATTATTTAGAAAATATTCTTATAAGATTTTAAGGGAAGATTTGATGATTTTATAATGATGGAAAATAGTCTCACACGCTGTATAAGTTAAAAAATACATTTTTACCTTAGTTTTGTCGAAAAGGTTATAATGTACCTTGTTTGGAAAATGACAGAAAGATTCCTTTCAAAACATATATGGTTAAATAAGGGTATAAATTAATTTACCCCATTGAATAGTAAATAGTAAAAAATGTTTTGAAATACATTATTAAGAAACATGGATATGTATGATAAGGATGTCCCAATAGATACTTACGTAAAATCAACCTCAGATAATAAAGAGATTGTAGAACTAACCCTTACCTTGTAATTTTCATTGGTTGAGGGTAGTTTAACCTTCTTTATTATGGTGAAATAATTGTAATTAAATTATAAATGATTCATATACATTAATATGATATCATATATGATATTTTAACACTGCTTTGTTAATAATATCTTAATATTATCGTCATTTTGGGTGTTAACTAAGTGGTTTTCCTTTATATGCTTTCTTACATAAGTAATGTTTGTTACGGATAGGATGTTACATATTCACATTAAGAAATATATTAAGTATTTAAAAATTATTTTTAATCATCTAATGAAAATTATTCTTGAATGGGTACGATGGAAAATGAATCTCATCGCGTTCGTGGAGACAGTAATCCGTATGTATGCATGAGCGACAATATCATTCATTTGATATTAAAATAATATAAAATTGGATGGTATATCATATATACAGAATCATTATCATTATATATTTATTATTTATTCCCATTAAAAATCATTATTATACCCATCCAATTAATAATGTATTGAATAACAATTACACCACGACGTGTTGACGGTAAGCCGTACGTACACACATATGGTGACATGTCATTCAAAGGATGGATAGAATAATGAATATGGTTGTATCATATTTATAATAATATCACAGTATATAGAATATAATAGATATATTATTTTAGAATAGAAACAACAAATAAAGATGAAGTGGAAGAAGAAAGGAACTTGAAAGAGGTGATGAAATAATTACGTCTTCTTGGGGTTCTTCCTTTTGATTTGATCAAAAGGGCTCCGTAGGATGGAATTATAACTAAATTAAGGCCTCTAGGATGAAGTTAGGATATTTGAGAGGGTATTTATGCAGATTTTGGCCGTTCCAAATTGCTTTGAAGGTATGAATTATAGGGAAACGTTAGTGTCCTTTTATAAGAGGGTTTAGGGGCACTTAGGAAAAGCTAGAAATATTATTTTATCATAAAATCATTTTCAAAATCTAATGGATCCAAAATAAATTATTTAAAGGATAAGGTCGGTATGGGTTGAAACTACTCAACCAATAGGTTTTATATAGGTTTGGGTCACTCTATCAACATTATCGTTTAGATTTAACTCTTAGTTAAATAGTTTGACAATTACCATATCTCTTTGTATGATTATATTATATGGTTAATAACCAAACAATATAATTCCATGAAAAACCTAAGTGGTTACTAATGATACATCAATCATTAAACAAGTCTTTTGGATGAACCTTAGATTTTTAAGAATATAATATCAATTAATAATATAATATTTTTTAAAAAACTCTATGATGTCAATTTTGACACTATTTGGTATTTTGTTTTTTCCAAATTAATAAAAACTTTATTAATTTGAAAAAAAATTATCAAAATAACCCTAAAATGTCATATTAACCTATAAAATTAGTTTATTTCCTAAAAATTCCCAAATTACATTTATTTGGATATTTATAATATCCATTATTTTAATATTTTATTAGTTAGATAATTACTACATCATCATTTTCCCGTAAATAAATTAACTTATTTAATGTCTAAAAAATATAAATAAAATAATTTTATGTAGGAAATCATTTTATATTTCTTTGTAATATTTATTGTCAAATTTATATTATATATAACCCTATATAAAAAATATTTTAGTTATTAAACATTGATTTTAACTCTTTAAACTTTCTTTAAATAAAATAATAATAAGTGTCTTAATCTAATCCAATTAGACCAAAGTGGTTTATATTTTAGTCCTAAGGTCGTTTTTGGTGGAATTTTACTTATCCAATAGAATTAGGACATGTGTTAGGGTAATAATAATATCATTTTTACCCTTAAAAACCCTATTTACTTATAATCGTGATAAAAAATTTAAAAAGTTACTATTCAAAAAAAATTATTTTTATCTTATTGAACCAAATTTTTCTTACTGATATCAACCGTGCCTCTCATATTTTTGACATTACACTCACAGAAGTGGTAAAATTATGTTTTATGTGAATTTTTAATTTTTCCTAGGAAGAGGGTAAAAGACGGTGAAAAGATCAATAAAATTTTTATATAACAAAAATTATTATAAACTGACTCTAATTAATTACATTGAATATATATAGGTATTATGTATCTATTTTGACCTATAATAAATGTAAATATAATAAATAAATTTTTAAGTAAAAATTTGGTTTTAAACTATAACTCAGTGTTTTTCACTATTCATCAAAAATTAAATGTTTTCAGAAAAATACCAAAAGTTTACCCAAAGATAATTTTGATATTCCAAATCCAAAAATGGAGACCATTTTGAAATATAAAATTTATAAAATTTAAAAAATTGGGTATTTCTATTCATAACAACTATTTTGATTGGTTGTGGTGTGTTAGAATCTCGAAGTTGCGTACAACACATGCTATAGAATTATTCAAAGATAAGCGTACCTTTAAAGCTTGGGGTATTACAAAATAACATAAAATAAATTCCATTTAATCAGAAATATGATAATCAAATGAATCCATAAATAATATCAATATGAAAATATCAGGGATAATATTTTATAATGAATTCTAAATGAGTGAAAAATTAATTATTGGATGTTGTGATCATATGAATCACAATACCACTACTATCATGATCGTTCAGAATATATATTAAAACTATAGGTAAAATTAGATTTAAATTTTCAAACTCATTTTTCCAAATAGGTGGGAAAATTTATCTAGGGATTATATGATTTCATACAACAAATATCTATGATTTCCCAATAATCCTATATATATTAAATGATAAATTTAGTTCATGAACAATGTTTCTTATAAAAAAATATCCATACTAAGAATATAATATAGATTTAATAAAATTTCCCTAGTTATTCAATTAAATTTTAGATTTCATAGTATATGAAAAAATGAAATACAATATTTAAAATAATAATAACCATGATATAATAAATAAATATATTTATTAGAACCATAAAATCAATTTTAAAATTATAAAATGAATTTTATTATCATAATGGTATGTATAAAATATCAAAATTAATGAAAAATGATACGTGGACAACAATCCAACTAAATAATTGTTTTTCTCAATAAGAAATCATTAATTATGTATAAATAAAGAGAATTCTACTGGAAAATAATAATATTCTATTGAAAAAGTTTTTACTTTAAACAATCCTTTGATATCATGTATAATATGAAATATATCTTATAATGGTTATATAAGTGAGGTAGTTCATTTTACCTGTATATATTATAAAGTATACCTCTCAATTTTTTAAAATATTATATATCATATATTCAAATACTAATTTTAAAGTCATGGATAAACTGATTTTTTTTAAATAAATAATTTTAATAATTAAAAATACTTTTTATAAACAATTATGATAAACTTGAACATTGAAAGAACATCTGTCAGATTTAAAATGAAATAATATATGGTTTTATTCTAAATTATTATTTTCAGGATTTAAGTACCAAAGAGAGGAAATACTGGAGGAAATACATAATATATTTAATTATCTATGAGATAAAATGAAAATTTATAATATGAGGTTAAATGATTGATTCCATTAAAATGGGTAAATGAAATACCAAAAGAATGTGAAATTTCAAAATAGATTCTTAACTATTTAGTAAAATTAAAATTTTAACCCCTTGGATCAATAAAAATGTACTGAATTATTAACGATGATTAATAAATATGTAACCATGTTAAATAAATCAAATTTACTTTATATAAACCACATAAATGTTAATTAGTGGTAATTAACAAATTTTTGTCAATTAAATCTAAATAGAGATGAAATGAATAAGATGATTACATTCATACATTTAAAATAATTTAGTCCCATGTATAATGGAATAAATATATATATTAATTTATCTTATAAAAATATATTTAATTATAATATAATATATAGTCTGTAGAAAAAGATTATAACACATTTGTCGATAATAATTCGTTATTTTCATCGTTTCAAGTGTCAATTGCCATGATTTATCAAGAAAGTCACATCATTAATGTTTTGATCATTGTATATAAGATATGAATACATAATCTCTATAATTATTAAAATTTTATAAATATCACATGATTTCATTTACAATTTAATGGGAACCATTATTGAATGTTTCACATGAAAAATGAATCTAAGTGCATCATTGAGATGGTTGGTCATATATAGCCTTGAGTGATGATATAATTCACATAACTAGTGAATTGGATATTATGTGGAGATAATATTAATACCATTTAAAAATATATAATTTCATATATATAACTTATATATATTATATTTTTCCTTTATTACCGTATAACAGAAAAATTAATCACATTGCTCTGTGAGGTAGTAGTCAATCGTACACATGATCACCATTGTCATATTTTAAGAGGAATGAAATATAAGAATGGTAATGCAATACAGTGACAATATATTTTTAATTATTTCATAAATAATATATATATATATATATATATTAAATCCATCATTATATCCAATTGTGGGAAGTGTTTATGGATGATGAATTATATCAATTCGTTAGGAGGTAGTCCTCTATACAATTATTTAGAGATTTAGATTCCCAATTAATGTATTAGGGTATGGATAGAGTTTATTGAATTAATATAATTACATATCTATATATGATATAGACTTTTATTATTATACTATAAATATATTTTTTTGAAATAGGTTCAAGAAGCAAAATTATAAAAATGTTTGATTAAAAAGGTACCACCTCTTCAGAAAACATAATTATGTTTTCAAAAAATAAATTACTATTATAAATATTACACAAAAAATTACTCAAAAATGTTAGGTGGGGTGTATTGAAGGCACATGTGCAGGATTTGGTGATCCAAATTTCATTGAAAGTGTCAAGATGGAAGGAGAGTGGAGCAGAGGTACAATTTTATTTATTGAATCGAATGAATAAATGGAACATTTTTTAAATGAAACAATGATCCAATGATTCCGATTATATAACCATTTATTATATAAGGTCATAATATAGATATTAAAGAATAGTTGGTAATGTTTTAGGTCATTTTACTATTGAAATGTTAGCATAAGACCCAGTAAATCCCAAAATAATTTTAGTCTAATGAAACAATATGACATGTTTTTCATGATAATTATGGTAAATTATTTTGCTAAAATTATTCAACATTAATAATTTTGATGATGAAAATTTTTCCCCAATTTTTTAATAATCAACTCACTGAGTTATGAAAATTTAATTTATAGTTTAATCTTCACATATGATAAAATAAATTTCTAAAGGAAATATTTTCAAATGTATAGAATTTTAAATAACATAATTGAACATATAATTGATTCCATTATACTAAATATAAATAATAAAAATATAATGGAAATAATGATCATTTTCGATCAATTATGAAATAAAATGAAACTTTAAATGACTTAAAGATAAATTTAATTTTCACTAAATGTCATTATCTTTTTATATTCATAAAAAAATATATCTTTTTAAAAATTCATAAACCAAAAATTAAGTTTATTTAAATATTGTTTATTTAAAAGTATTGATTATTTTTCAATTTAATATTATAGAAGTTCTAAAAATTATATTTAGTATAAATGTAAAAATATGAAGAAACTTATTTAATTGAAAACTCTAACTTTTATGAAAATGTATATTTTAATTTAAAATGAATATTAATAATATATATAATAAATAGCTATCTAATGGTCATTTTCAAAACATATTATTTCTATTAATTGATTTTTCAACATTATATATGACAATATAATGTTGGTGTCTTTACAATATTGTTTAAAGAATAATATTTTTATAGAGTATCATGTTTTCTTTTTAAGGATTTTATGTTCATCACATGATATTTAAGATATTGGATATAATTAAAGGGAAATATATCAACAATACATAGGGTGTTACATTATCCAAATTATTATCATGGATAATAGTATTTCAATTAAATATTTTATTTTCTCAATTTGGATGATTATTGGAATTGTTGACTATTAAATATTTTATTAATTTTATATTTTTCTCAATGCACATTACATGATCATGTTATGAGTGTGATTAGCCATTATATATCTCCTTGATGAATTCACATGATTTATGGGGGAAAAAGGTTTTGATTTCATGTATTCCTCTTCTAATAATAATATATTTTTTGGGATCAATGAATCAAAAGTGGGATGTCTTTATAGTTGTATCAATTAACAATAATTCAACATAGTGTAGGGATATGATATTAGGTGTTCATTGAATAAAATTATGAATTACAATAGTTTGATATAAGTATTATGGATATAATTTTTTTAAATTTATAATCTTGGATATAATATTTCAAGTCTTATTTTGATCATGGATTAATCTATTATAACAATTTTCAATTTAATATGTTTTATTTGTAAATTACGTTATTTTTCCTATTATTGGTTTCTCTAAAAAATATTATAGGTCACCCCTTCTTAAATTTACATCTCACCCTATTATAGTTTAATGTATTTTACATGACATGTTTAGATGTGGAATTGTTTTAAAAACAAATTTCTAAAGAAATTAATTTGAATTTATAAAATTAGTATATTCATATATAATAAGAATATTATCCCATTAATATAAATACTAAGTTATTTATCCATTTATGTTTTTTTCCAAAATTTATAAATATATTTTCCCTAAATGATAATTTGGATGTAATACAGATTTAATAACCCAATGTCTATTAGTAATATTTTTCACTTGGTATAAATATTGTTTATAATATAATTTATAGTATTAAACCCATAAAAAAGAAAAATATATATTTCATTAACAAACACCAATACATTAATATTTTATAAAAATAATTCAAATTTAAAACATTAAAATTGGATGTAAAACATAAAATATAAAATATAAAATGGGAAAATATTGATTTCCATAATCTACTATATTAATCACCACTACATAAAACATTATAAAGAAGAAGAAAAATATTATAAAACCAAGAAACATTTTAGAAAATAGAAATATATATCCTTTAGATGAATTTAGTAGAATAATTAATTATGGAATGTAGTGTAATTTATAGGAGGTAATGTGACCATTGGAATTGTAATATGACCATTGGGAATAATATACCGACCACTGGGAATTGTAACCTAACTTTTCAAATAGTTATATTTGTAAAAATAATATATTTTGTTATAAATAATATTTATCACCACTAATTGATGTAAATATAAATTTTAAAATTCACAAAATAAAAAAAATTCACAATTAAGAAACTCAAAGTTAATATTAGGACATTTTAAAAAAATGATATTTTAATGTATATTATCAATATCATAACTATTATATTAAGAATTAAATAGAACTATTATAGATATTTATTTGGATAAAATAAATTATTACATTTAAACAATCACATCAAAACAATCCAATGGTTTTTTTTGTAATTATTTGGAAAACATGAACTTTATGATGAGTAGTAAACTTATAGTTTATTCAAATAATCATTGTATCTTGAACTACATCATCCTTGATGTAATGGAGATAAAAGTTTTTCAATAACTGTAGGTTCTGAAATTATATATTTTATTTCATAAATGGTTAATTAAAATACTAGGAAATAAATTATGATTCCAAAAAAGAGATTTCCAAAATTGAAAGTCAATAGTTATTTCTTAAACAAACATTCATTCAACTTCCCTTATTAACAAAATAATTAATTTGAATTATAAATGTTATTTCTTATAAAAAATCCATAATATTATATTAATATAAAATTTAAAATGTAAAAAATTTACTACTACAACTTTTACATTCCATGTATTATTTTATCTAATATTTTATTCTAAAATACCCATCTCTTCATGTATAAATTACTCATCTCCACCCCCTTGGAGAACCACTAATCCCAAACCATAAAAAGTCCAAGATATTCCAAAATACTCCCAATTAAACCATTGATATACTTAGGGAAATTAATTAGAAAATCCAAATATGAACACAAAGAAGATATAGTTCCTTTATAGAAATGCTACACTGTGGATTAATTATATTATGATCTAATACTCTTTTTTTTAATTTCATCCCCTTTTTATATTTCTTTTTCCTCCAACATTTTCACAACCATAACATAAAATTATTAATATAATGTAATTTAGCATTACATTAGTCATTTTAACATACTATATGTATCATATTACAATATATATATATATTAAACATCTCATCCCTCAATTATCGATAATGTCTCGATAAGGGTCGATTGACAACCTATGGATAAATTAATATTTCACCTCATATAACTACAGTCATGGATGGATATAATAAATGATAAATAATTTATAAAAATTAAATTATATGAAATATAATATTATGTAATCAATTACACTAATTTATAAAAAACATTTAAGAAAATAGGGAAATAAATTTAATATTAAATTATTAATAAAAACATGATATAAAAAACTCTTCAATTTCATTAACGAAATCTAAGAAATATAATCCAATGATTATAATTTATAAATAAATGTATAAAATAATTTAATATAACTTTATTTAAACGTTTTCATATGTGTACATTATTATTCTGGGTGCCAAAAAATCAAAAAATAATGAAGGAATTACGACATGTGTATTCTCAAACCCATCTCATTTCCTTTTGGTTTTTCATTTTTCATGCCCAAATTCACTGTGGTTATTCTTTTAATATTCTTCAAATATAATTCCATTTTCATTACCTTTTATTCTCTTGGATATACATGTTTTCCATACGATTTTATGACAAATTCAAAGATTTTCTAAAAGAAATCTTATTTCCAAGACACATTTTGACTCTTATTGTGTTATTTATTATTTTCTCAATAGTCATGAATCTTAAACCCTATATAAATTTCTATTATCATTTGAGAATCACTTTTTTTATTTGTAATTGATGAAATCCCAAAGAAACACATTCTATTACATGTTAAGTATCATGGATTTATTTGATATACATTCTATATTATATGAATAATTATATAAAAATATGATTTTAAACGTTATCCCAAAATTATATAGCACCCCAATTCATTGGTAAATTCAATTTATCTCATTAGATAATGTTAAATATGAATGCATATTATCATATCCTATTTTAAAAAGGATGATTTCATGATTATTAACATATGTTATGTGTGATCATTATTCTATATTTATTCACAACTATGTGTGTATTTGACTACTAAGAAATGATATTTCATTTTAATGAATTTCATCATTATGTGCCAATTTCAATTGTTTCCCTAATGATGGTGATGATAATCATATTCTTATGTTATGATAATGATTATGTTTATGATCACACTTAATATATTTTTTCTTGTAATTTATTCAACATCTTAATGGGATTTTAGATAACCAGTTTAAATGTTGTTTATCCTTAGGTGACTAATTATTATAAGAAGATTTCTATGGCCACTATTAAGAGTGAGAATATAAAATAAAATAATTTTTACCTTTTATTATTTATATTTTATGTGTAAGACAAATTTTCCCAAGACATTAATCATTTGGATTCCGGATTATTCCTTCTATTATGTTTTTTTCATTAAAATTAATTATCAGTTGTGAACAAAAAAATGTTGGGATGCAATAATAATTATTAGTTTAAAACATAGTCAATTATGGAATTAGGATTTTAAATCAAGAGAGAAAACCATAATTATAAGTCTATATATTGGTAATAAATCCTTGAATTTTTTTAAGAGAGGATAAAATCTATAGATCCTTTAAGACATTCCATTATTTTAATTTTAATAAATTAATAAATTATTTATTATTTATTGAATTCTGTTATTTTCAAATATTTTAAATTTTATAAAATTTTGGTAACGTAAATAAATTATAAAAAACCTTATTTACCATATATTGAAATGATTTTATAAATGACATCAGAAGGCCCTTGGTTGTAGAGATCAAAAAATTATGGTGATGCAGACCCTAATATAACAAGATACAAATAATAACTTGTATCAGGTAGAATATATTCCATTACCAAATAATGGTCAACTATACATTGAGACATTTGTGTGAAAACAAGAAACAACATTTAGTGAATCATATGATCCAATTGTCTTAGTATAATGGGTTAACTATATAGATATTATCATTTCTGTGATCTATTGTAATGATAAGTAGAAGGTCAATTTGGAAATCTATAGATTAAAGGGAGATGAAAATCATGTATGATAACTGATTTAGAAGAAAAATATAAAGGATTATCTCAATGAGATAGTGGGGGAAGTCTTTATGAAATTTTTTCATACTGAGTATTTACATGGAACACATTGAACAATGATAGAGAAAGAATTAATAGAGATAAAAAATAAATGTCAAGATATCATGTCATATAGGAAAGTAATAACAAGTATTTCAAGTTAGACCTCAAGTTTATTTATTGAGAATGATGAAAATCGATAGATTCTTTAGTGGTTTATAAATAAACATTTTGAAGGATCTAGAAATTTGAGACATTGGTAGTTATTAAGTCGTTGTTTGTTATTATCTAAAAGCAGATATGGGGATAAAAAATGCTCCCACGGTTATAGAGATAAGAATATAATTATTGAGTTTGATCTTACTATGTAATGTGACCATGTATGATACATGATAAAATAAACACATGTAAAAAAGATGAGAGCAATCATCATGGATGTTTCCTCAAAATGACCTTAAAAATCCTCAAGTGTGGGTGAGAATTTCATAAGTCTTGTGAATGTCTAGAAAACAATAAGAAGTTGTCCAATATTATTATGGAAAGGATGGAACCTTCTAATGGACCACTTAAAATTCAATGCTTCAACTATAAAGAGAAAGTCCATTGTCAATTCCAGTCCACTAAACCTCAAATTTTTGTGGTAATCATCGTTAGAAACAACCAATGTCAAAGTATAATGACATATCTTATTCCATAATGACTCATAATGTGGAACAAAAAATTGATGTCATACAAGTTACACTTCCTGTTCACTAATTAATTGGAATTTTTTTATATCATTTTTATGTATTCCGTTGTATCATGTACATTTTCTAGAATAATTTAATTGATGTCAAAATTACATGATGTCTACATATTTTTTAAAAAATATAATGGTGAAATAATTTCAACCTAAGTATTGCCCTCTTCTCCTATAATAATTTTTGAAATAATTCATCTAGAAAATATCTTAAAAAGTGCTACAGTTAAATTTGAGGCTATACTGGGAATGTATTAGATCTCATTAAATTGACCACATATCATCTATCCGAAAAAGGATATATCCTATCATATTATATAACATCCATTTAACCACAAAATAAAAAGGAATTTTATTAATCTCTATTTGAATATCCAAAAATATTGTGGTAATTGATACCATGTGATGAAGAATACGTTGTCTAAATGGTTGTATCGATGGAAGGAATAAAACATTAGAAAATTACCATTGTGAAGGAATGCACTAATGTATTTCCTAAAGAGATTCATAGACATACACAATACGGCGATGTAGATTTATCAGTACATCTCATACCTGGAACCACTCCTTGCTCAAATTTTCCCAAAAGAATGGCCCAGATCAAGTTGTAGGAGTTAAAGAAGCAACTGCAAGAGCATTTTGGGGAACGGTTCATATTCCTTAGAGCATCACCTTGGGAAGGACTAGTGTTGTTTTTTAAGAAGTGGGTGGGTCAATTTATATATATATATATATATTACCAACAAATCAATAATATATACATAATGAAAAAGTATCCCTTACCGTGGATTAATGACCTGTTTGAGGAACAATGAGGAGATCAATAATTCCAAAACAAAAATACATGATCAAATATTATTAACTAAAGGTGAATAAAGAAATTAATAAATCATTTCTTACCATATAGATTAAGTGAAATATTATTTCATCTTCATTTCCTTAGGAGATACTAATACACATTCAATATTCGTTTATTTGATTAACATAGTATTTAGAAACTACATTGGAATATTTTCGGTATTCTTTATTCATGATATTATCATTTACTCTATGAGAACGTATGAAGATGAAGATAATCTAATAATTGTTCTTAGGACCATAAGAAAAAAGAAAAAGTACACTATGTCCTGGATGTGTGACTTTTGTAATACAATGTGTCATTTTTACAGCATGTGATCACTAGTGAGGGAATTTATATTGACCATTCAAAGAAAAAAGCTACTAATATATAGTCTAAAGACACTAGTTTCATAGAAATATTTTTCTTTAATACCCTATATATATACAAATGATTTATTTTATAAATTTATAATTACTGAATTTAATGATAACTAAGATAATAAGGAAGTGGATAAAGTGTATCATGGTGGACGAAAAATAGGAAATCATAATGGAGACTATGAAGAGTATAATCACTGCACCTATACTAAGAATAACATGTGGATAATTTTTTTTGATATAAAATGAGTCCCCAAAGAATGTATTTGGTTGTGTACACATGAAAAATAATATTGTGTTCTCCAACACATCATTATAGTTGAAGATTTGTGAGATAAAATACCCAATAAAAGATATAGAGTTATCATCTATGCATTTTCATATGATGATTTGGTAGAAAAATCTCTATAGTGTGAAGTGTTAAAAATTTATTGATCAGAATATTATAATGTATACATTATCTTCGATGGATCTCAATATATTCCAAGGAATATGGTTAGAGCTAATCAAGGACTATTATTTTTATATTCACTAACATCTACGAAATTGTACAATATAGCTGATGCTTTTAGCATAAAATAACATATGATTGTATCCATAATGAGGACTAAAAAATACACTATAATCATCGAAATAAAAAGGATGGATCAATAAATCATGTAATCTTGGAATAAATCCTACATTTAGGAAATAATTTCCCCACATTCTATCCCAGAAATGGACAAGTAGACCTAGAGGGATGACATGAAGATAAATAAGATGTTTAAAGAAGTAATAGAATGGTAGGTACATGATTTCCACATCGATGATAAAGTGGATAATTTCTTTGAAATGTTTCTTTGTGGTGCTTTTACACCTAATATATAGAAGGATATATTTTATAATTTTTTTAGCTCATCTATCACCACCCATCCTTGAAATATCATTATATATCATGATATTCGAGATACACCAGGTCAGATATAAAAATGAAGGGGATTGATGCTTTCTTCTCATGTTTTTTGGTATGTAATCATGTTAATTCAATGTGAAAAAATCCAATAGATAAGATGCATCCATTTACTATACTTTAGTGGAAATGTGAGAATTACCAAATGGACATTGTCACTAATCTCTAAAAAAATAGAATCATACAATATGATATGTGTGTTTGTGGATCAAATCATTATGGCTAACCCCTTTATCTCTATTAGGTAATATTTATCCCTTGAAAAAATTCTCCAAGGTATATGAAAATGAAGTCATGCAGTGGTATGGGGTTCTACATTAGATCATATATGATCATGTTCCTTGTTTCACAAAAAAAGTTTGTAGTAATCATCAATATGATTTGAGTAATAAATTGAATTTCTTCATGGACTGTCACCCACATACTGATGGTGAAAGTGAGAGGATAGTTTATTTTCATGGGGACAAAATAAGAAAACACTCAAGGGAATTAAAGAAGGATGGGATCAAAATATCATATTGGTTAATTTCATAGAAACAAACATCTTCCATCTGAGTATTCAAATGTCTCCATATGTAGCATTCTATGAGATGAGATGTTGCACACCAAAATATTTAGATGTTGTTGGGAAATGAAAGATACTTTTACTTGATCTTATGAATGTGGTGAGATATAAGGATCAAGTTATCAATTAATATATAATAATGGATGAAATTCAGTATAATATCTATGCTATCAAACATAGAGGGGACTTGGTGTTCGATGTTGGAGAATCATTTTCCCTTAAAATATCTTCATTGATGAGAGTCATGAGGATTTAAATGAAAGGGAAGCTTAACCTAAAGTACATTTTACCTTTTTAGATCCTTGATCAGATAAGATTAATGGCCTATCAACAGTCACATCCACCAAATTTTTATCCAAATCATGAAATGTTCAATGTATCACCCTTAAAAAAGTGAACACCTTACCACTCTCATGTAACCAATCAATATGTGGTACAACCATAGAATGACCATTCATATGAAGAGTAACTGATAAAAATCTAGTATTATAGAGAAATGTTTCTACAAAATTGGAAAACTCACCTAGTTGATGTGTTGAGGATGAACTATGAGTATGAAAAGGTGACATAGGAACTAGAAGAATTAATTTAAGAAAAATATCAACATCGTTTATAAAGAGAGAATGTGTGTTGAAATTCCACGGATTAAAATTATAAATCGGGGAACAATGTAATGTACCAATGATTATTAGTATCATTTTCTCTTAGAATAAATTTGTATTATAATATACTACATAATATTTTACAAATATGGAAACAAATAAAAAATTATTTCATAAATAACTACTATTAAATTAATTAGAAATTTAACCAACTAAAATATAAACAATTAAGATTGTGAAAAAATATAAAATAATAAATGATAAAATGTGAGAATACTAATCAAACCAATCTAGTATAACCATCATCCCCACTGCATGCACTATAGAGAAGAAGAATAATATTTTTAAAAATGAAATATCATAGAAAATGGATATATAGTAAAATTAGAGGAGTTAGTTGAAAAATAAATTATGGAATATATAGGAATATATAATAATTAATGTGAAAATTTTAATATTAATGTATTCATTTGTAAATATCACCTGACTGTTTGAATATTTACTTGATAGTATAAAATAGTAACCAGATAGTTGGAATAGTAATTTCACCAATAAATAATAAATTATGTTATTAATTATATTTATACTGTTTTAATTTTTTTAATATTAATATTATAATGACAAAATAAATTCTTTTAATAAAAAACTCAATGAAAATATGAAATTATTTTTAATATGTATATTTTGATAGGCATGGTAAAGAAAATTATATCTATATAGAAAAGTTAAATTTACTATATTAGATATTTATTTTGATAAAATTAATATGATTTTTCAAATGATAATAACCAAATTATCCAATTTTTAATTTATCAAAATTTTTTGAAAATGTATCTATCTTTTTTATCAATGGTAAAAATACAAATTTTCACATAACAAGTGTATCTTGAATTACCTCATTTATGATGTAATGGTTTAATAACACTTTATAAAACTTTTCTTTATTATATTTTATAATTTATTTCATAAATTGTTCATTAAAATACAATAAGAATAATTTCTAAGCCTAAAATTAACATTCCAACAACCCAAAGTCAATTTTTTTTAAATAATATTATTTTTTATTTCATCATTAATTTTTTTAAAAAAATGAATTATAATTATAATATAGATTTAGAGTTTTCATACAATTAAATAATATAAATATATGATTTATAATGTTATAAATACACTATTACATGTTTTTAATTTGATATATTATTTTGTACAATATTTTATAACAATAATACGCTTCTATTCAATTATAAAAAACCCCTCTTCTTACCCTTGTAAACCACTCTTATCAACCATTACCAAACCTATTATCTACCCAAACCATATATTAATATCCCATTAGAATAATTAGGCACATTTGGGAGAAATCAAACTCCATTCACCAAGGAGTTATAGTGTCACACGAGAAAAGATACACCAAGGATTAAGTTAGTTCTCATCCACTCCTCTAATTTTTATTTATTGTTATTCTTATATTTATTTTTAGGGTAAAACATTGCCAACCAAACCATAAATTAATTAATTATGTATTATTTTAGCATTAATTTTTTATTTTAGGTATCCATGTGAATCATAGAACTATATATAGAATTTTATTCTTCCACAACTTGATATCCCCAAAAAATCACATCAATGGTCAGTTAACCACCTATGGTGGCTCATTTATATGAACTCATATTAAAATAATCACGCATGGATTTTTTAAAATAAACATATTTCATTAACATGTAATTATATTCATTATATGCTTCTATAATTAATTCTACAAATGTATAAATTTAATTATAGAAAATAGTAAAATCAAATTGAAATTGGATTATAATAATAATAGAATGATATCAAAACCCATAAAAATAATCAATAAAATTTAAGAACAATAATCAAATTATTTTAATTGTCAAATAGTTACATAAATTAATATAATATAATTCCATAATAATGTTTTAATAATTCTATATTATTTTTCAGGACGTGGACGAATGAATATATGATGGAAATAAGGTAAAGGGTTTTCAAACCCATATAATATTCTTAATTTAATTCATCATTCATTCCCAATTCTAGTGCATATATCACTATAATTTTCCTCAAATATATTTAAATTTTCCATCACTTTTTTGGTATATATATTATTTCCAATATTATTTTATGAAAAATAAAAAGATTTTTCAAAAAAAATTCCTTCCATAAAACATTTTGAAATCTCTTGAGTTGTTTAATCTTAACTCAAGAATGATGAATATTAAACCAATAGAGTTTTTCAACTTTCATTTAGGGAACCCATATTTATTAATGATTGATAAATATGTATGAATTCCATTCCATTACATGGGTTACATCATTGACTTTATTGACCTTTGTTATATGAGGCATACATTATTTTGTAATTTTTATGAGGTACCAGATGGACAAAGAATTATATAGCTATCCAATCCATTCTGTAATGTGTTTTATCTCAATATATATTGTCCAATGTGCATAAAAATGATTCCGTATTTCTTCACAATGATGGTGATATGTCTATGGACATATATTATGCTGGAACATGATGCTAGATTTATTCACAACTATGGGTGGTAATTAACCACTGTGAAAAGATGATTCATTTCCAAACATTTCCAAATTCTATTTCATTATCAATTGATTCCAAAATAATATTGATAATAATCCTATGATTATGTTTTTATGATGATTATATTTTTTATCACCCATATTTTATAGTTTCTTTTCCTTTAATAATCCTCTTATAGGGATTTAATTTCACCCCATTCATTATTGTATATCGTTAGGTCATTAATTGTACTAAGGATAATGGGAGGTCCAATAAAAAGATAGAGAAGAAGTAATTAAATTATTATTATTATAAATGATGTAAAAGTTATTTATAAGGCTGATTTTCCCATTAAACTAATCCTTTTTATCCTAGATTTGTAATTATATTATGTTTTCAATTATTAAAAAGAATTAATAGTCATATAAGAAAATATATAGACACTATAAGATATATGTTTTTTTATTTTCTAGATATGTATGATTTCATCTAGAATTTTATAGATGGTATCATTTAATGTATATAATTTATTATTTTTCTCATTAAATAATATATTAGTGTTGGTCCACATCATAATAATGGTGTGGTTGGATGAAGGGTTTGAGTTTAGGGATAAGTGCCTCCATATATTTTGTGTATGTTATGTGGAGAAATATTTTAGGATGGTTTATTGGTTTGGTTAATTAAAAATAGAACCTATATGGGATGTTTGGTTTGACATATTCCGACTAAAAGGATATATTAATATGATTAAAAAATTATGGTTATAGTGTGTTAGATGATGTGTACTATTATGTTTTTTCTAAACATCATATAGAAGTTTGTTGATTAATTTCATGGCTATACATTTTACTTATTAATATATCTCCATGAAATAATTTCTCTACTTTTCCAATGAAAATAATTTTTCTTCATGATTTAGGTATAAATAATACATATGATGGTTAGAAGAGAGTACCGTTAGGAATTTGATAATCCATAGTGCTACTCACATGAAAATCCACATTTTTAGAATGTAGACAAACATTTTTGATATATATATATATGGTCCTTTTCCTTACATATAACATGAAAACAAAATCCAATATCAATGGGTAATTTTACATATTGATTTGAATTCCCCCATGATAATCATAGTTAGTGTGACTCGATGTTTCCTAATATTTTGTATAGTGGGAGTTAGTTTTTTATTGTATCGTATGTAGGAGGAAAATATTGAATAAAATTGGGTAGTCTCTATAACATGGTGTAATACACGGAATTAAGACTCAATGTGGGCCTAGGTAGGACAATATATAAGTGGAATTGTTTATGTGATATGGTATGGATCATAACAACCATTCCCAATCATTGAATTTTTTTAAAAGGATGAAATCAATATGTGATTCATAGGAAAATATTTATAGCATTAATTTTTTTAGCAATGCAAGCGCCCATTGTATCATGCAGGACATGAAGTATTACAAGAGGCCTCCTTATAGTTAATTCTCATTATTCATGGAATTTTTTGATAATTTATTCATATGGAGAAAATTGTAGATAAATTAAGATCCTATCATATATGTTATTAAATGTATATCCCAGTGTTATAGTCTATTCATACATTATATAAAAATTAATCATTTAAATTATAAAAAAATAAATTTATCCCCATTTGATTGCTATTGATATAATAAAAATTAATCATTAAAATTATTATGTAATATCTCATAATTAGGGTCCTTATTGATGGAATGGAAAATGGGGAGTTTTATTTATATGATACAAAGCATAATTTGATTATGGGTGGATATGGTATATATATGAGACATTCAAGTTGGACATTATTTCCTACTACATTTGTGGCCTTGTGATACTCCATTTTTTGTATTCAAGATACTTCCTTCTCCCAAATGTCAATATGTTCATGGAAATGAATAATTGGAAATTGTTACCAAATATCATTATTTTTATCCTATGTTCAAGACCTGGGTGGACATGATTATTAAATGAGTGTATTTAGGAGACATATTATCTGTGAATCCATTAAATATCACTATTATTAAGGTATGAGTGATCTTATATGAAAATAGTTTTTGTTCACCCACAAAGATATAAGGAATTTTTCCAATATTATCGTTATATTCCATAAAAGTATCTTCATTATGTGAGTTACCAATCACCCAATAAGTGATGGGATTAGTGTTAACTTGATTGATTGAAAATTTGAATACCGTTATAAAATTATATTTTCCAATGGTACCCATAATTTTTGATCTCTCTCCATATGGATGATGACAATAATCACCTCTACTAATATTTTCATTTGGTATGATGATGATTTTCATATATAATATTTTAAATTAATCTATTTTGTTAACATTTGAGTTGTTTATCTCCCCCCGCTAGGGTGAGATACGTGAGTATCACATCTTATTGGTTCCAAGTCCTCATTTATTTAATTTTTATTTTGTGTGAGATCACCACATTGATATGTCAATCAGTTCAGGGTATTATATACAATATTTTCAGAAATGGCCCTTTGGAGTGAGTTTTTATTCAGTATAAAAATAGGATAACATATATAACTATTATCCCTTCATGATGGGTGGTTTGATAATTTTGTTAAAAAAAAATAGGTTCATTATACATGATACCTTCAGTTATGAATTCTCTATAATTTATCCCCAAATTTTGGTATGGTATGTTAGGATTTTTTCCCCATAGGTAATCCTTAATGGATCTTCTTCCTCAGTAATATAAGTACATAATGGTGTTTTCCTAAAATTAAAATTACCAAAGGGATTTCATCCATTGTTATATTTGGGTTCTTATGATTTCCCAACTCTATTGAGTTAGTGTACATTTGGGTTTTCCATTCAGTCATTATCGGTATAAAATTTATTTTTTTAGTAGTGTCCCAATTAATCAGTTAGACCACTAAGGAAAGATATTTAACCCAACTGATATACAGTTGTTGGATATTTGAAAGTGTAGGTAGATCATTTCCCTTTTTCCCCATTTGTTAAGATATATTATTTTATTGTATAAAATGTGTTTGGGTTCTTAACTACATCCAATGTTCCTATATATTTTTCATTAATCCAACTGGGTATTTTGATACTCACTCCTACATAAGACTGATACTAAATATTATTTTGTCGGTGCATATGTTAAAAACATTATTGTTGTTTCAAGGGTTTTTGTGCATGTAGAGTCCAATTATTTCATTTTTAGATTCAATGTAATTAGTTTTTGAAATCAAAATATGAATAAATTATGACTCTCTACACATAGCGACATGAGTTTTGTTTTTTAGATCATTGGTTTTATGACCAGACCAATAGTGGCCCAACTAGCTTGCAGAATTCAAATCCTAAAAATTCATAATCATGAGTAAATAGGATTTTAGCTACAGAAAATAGATGAATTGAAAACCTGAAATATTATTCCTCTTCCTAATGAACATTTTTAACAAAACCAACCATTTACATTTATTTGTGAGTGTGATTAATAATAAAATACCATAATATATAGAGTAAAATCCATGAATGTAACAACCTATAAGAAATAAAAAAAGTATAAAAAATATAATAAAAATTAAATCGAAAAGTAAATCCCTACATGAAAAGATCCCTAACATGAGAAAAATAAGAAGTAATGGGATGTTGAGAGTGTTCAAATCCAAATCTCCATGCCCTGACCACCATTTCAATTTAAATATATGAATGTATCCCTACGCTCTAAAAATTCCACTACGGAACCGTACTTCATCTATATAATACATGAAATAGGTGTGAAATTTTAATGTAAGTTTGACTATATAAATATCCAAGAGAACTATCGAAAATATAAGAGGGAATGATACAAGACATGATAGAAGTAGTTTAGATATTGTAATAATGGAATATAAAATATTATATAAGAAAACAAAGATAAAATAAAACAAATATAACATTAACAAGAAGCCCAAAAGAATGATAAAGGGGATATCCATCTCTATATCCAAGCTATGAATAATGAGTCTACAAAATATTTCAGGAGTCTATCATCGACACCAATCATCTCACATATATTTATAAAAAATGTAATATTATGGAGGACCTATGCCTTTCCACTATGACTCAATCGCAAGGGGTAAAATACTATCACCAGTGTACCCATTCCATGAAACAACAAGAACATTAAACATATTAGATAGAGCACCCATTCCTGGAATTTTTATCATGGTTTCACTTTGAATATATATAAAATTTCTGGGGGACCCATGTCGTAATATGATAGGGTTGTAGCATCTATATGGATTGAAGGCCCATGCACTATTGTGATTGAAGAGTAAGATCTCTATATGAACAACATGAATGGAGGAACCATATCCTGGCATGACATGGGAGTATTATCTCCACAAATAGAGGACAGATTCTATGATGCATGTAAATCCCTGAGTTTTTATGGACCTTTTTTCAAATAAGTTGAATTATCACTTATATAATGTAATGAAATAATTACTATATTAATTTTATTTGGAACCGATTTTCCATACGTTACATGTAACACCGACATGGTGTATGACACACAGAATATTGAGTTAATGTATTTAACATGAATCCTCAATTTATTGTTTTAATTATTTAATTGATATAATTATAATCTAACCATTAAACATAGTTATATGAATAGTAATAACTAAATTTAAAATATTTTTTATAACTATTTTATATAAATAAAAAATATTGATAATAAAAGATATTACTTTTGTTAATGTCCTTCAATGTTTTAAAATACTATTTTATTGATGTAACCACATTTTAATATCCTTATGTGAAAATGTAATAAAATAATTTTAGACAAATTTAAAATTTTAATATTATAAAATTGACTTCATTTTTTAATTTAGTATTTATAATGTAGCATAGGTTTATTTTTTGGTATTTCTCTAACAAACTTTAGTTGTGGATGAATACTGAAAATATCTAGATTTTCATTTGAAACAACTTTATAATTTAATTATTTTATAAGGATAAATAATATTTGCAATTTTTTTAATAATTTCATTACATAAGATATTTATTAGTTAATAATATTTTGGTTATTGAAAAAAAAATTAAAATTGAAATTGGATTTAAATTCATAGAAATCTTTTGATCATTTTTTACTCTAAAACCCCAAAAGGTTAACCCAAATATGCAATTAATATTAACATAATTTCTATAACCTATGTGATTATAGTTTCTAAAAATGTAATCCATATTTTTAATCAATATAATTTATAATTCTTAAATGGGTCAAATTTGTTTTTGACCAAATTTTTTTTCGAATTGATAAATATTAATTATATCAGGAAAGTTTTAAATTTGGATAATAATGCACTAAACTATAAATATAAGAACATAAAAAACCAAAAAGAAATTGAAACCCATTAGATGTACATTATTCATCAATGGATGTTATATTTTTTTGTTTGGTTCTTTTTTATTAATTTTTATATTTATAAACATGGGTACACCAAACTGTTTTTCAAAAAGGCCAATTATATCATTTCCCTTCCACATAAAAGGCCACCACATCTACCCACATACTCACTCCTCTAAATCCACTTGTAACTACCAAAATTTATAGACTAGTATTATAAAACAACTAAATTCTACCTTTATGCCTTCTATTTGGAATTAAGAAACTCAATGAATCCATTTAGCTCAAAATAAAAGGAAATACCTGATTAAGAGGTGACATCTTCTCTCATATCCTTTCCTTTATTTTCGTTCTCCACCCCCTCCACAATATTTATAACATTTGTTGTATCTATAATTTTGTATCTTAAAAATAATAGGATTTTTAAATATATGTGATTGACATAATCATTAAAAACCCCATATAATGGTTAACTAACATACTTTTTATGAGTATTGTGAACTACTGCCTTACAAAACTATGATTGTTCATTTCTCCATCACCGCATCTCAAGGTATAAATTATGATGGAAAATAGTTTTATATGTGTCATATATTATAATGAATATTTTTATATGCTTCCATATTCCTTTTACAACATAAAAAATTTTACATTTCAATTGGTGACATTATGATAATATTGTTTGAGGATGTGTGGACTACTACCCCCTCAAAGCGATGTGATTCATATACAAAATATATGGAACGTATTATGGATTTTACAAGACAAATTATATTATATACATAACATTATAATTATAATTTAATGATATTATAAACATATAAACGTTTGTTTCATTTTTTTCTCAGTCAATTCAACAATTAAAATGGAAACAACATTCATGTATATGTACAACTTATTGTTTCAATAAAAGTTGTATTCCAGTTCATACTTATTTATAATATAGAATATTAAATTATGAATATATTATATATTAATTATATTTATATCATTATTTAAATTATGGAATCTTGATATATGTATTATGAAGAATGATATATCAAATTAACACACATGCGAAGAACAAATGGAATATTGCATGAAAAGAAACCTTAACATAGGATTGTTAAAAAGTGGGTAATATAAATTCAGAATAAAACAATATAAGTTATTATGTATAATAATATTCTAATTTAAAATAGTTATAATATAATAATATTTATTATACAAGAATTTTTAATGAGTATGAATAGATTCAAGACCCAAGGTAGGGGATTACATCCCACTATTTATTCCCATGAGGTACAAGCTATGATCGCCACACTTTCCTTTTGTGTGGTGAATGTACATCCCATGTTTTTATTCTATGTATACTATAACTATATTTATGGGTATTAACATATCCATTTTTAAAACAAATTCATGGGGTTTATGATTTAAATGTTATCAAATCACAAAAAAAAATTCTCTCAATTGTCCTTCATTGAGATTCAAGTTTTGTTATACACAAAAAATAGTTTTTCAGGTGCATATATGTCAAATGTAATTGATATATTTGGAATATATTTCTGTTAATGATATTTTAACATTCATAAAATTTCATTTTCTTACATGTATATTATGATACAAATATACTAAGATAGATGAGTTTATTGAGTCCATCTCATTGCTATTGATATCGATAATGTCTAAGCTTCCTTTAATGAAATATTTTCATCCATATCTAAAGAATACTCATGTGTTTCTTTATACTCTATTTATTCAAGATATCCTCACGTGTTAGTAAAACTTTTACAATCATAGGTACATAAGGTAATTTTTATATGAAAAATTAGACCATCTCTATCTCTATGGTGAGAAATCTATTGTGTTAAAAAAGGTTTTTTAAAATGTTTTCAAAATATACTTGATGATAATTTTCAAGGTAAAAAAGATATTAATTTTTTTATGGTTTTTATGATGTCATTTAGAATTTTTCAAAGATATTTTCATAGAAAATGTTTTCAAAATTTTTTATCTTTTAAAATGAAATTATTAATGAAGATATAATATTTTTATCATGAATTTTTTTTAAAATATCATTTCACATTATTACCCATATAAGATAATTTTTTTGTGTTAATCATTACTTTATGCAGAAATTTATTCAATGTTTACATTCATATAATATCTTAGAATGGATTATGTTTTGATGACATGATTTTTTTGAAACCCATTTCTCTGTTACAATTTATATTCATACAAAACATGTTTCTCTTTAATGGGTTATATTATTTCGAAACCCGCTTCATTTTGTGGGTTTCATTTTTTATTTATTGATTATGAAACCTATATTTTTTCTATAGTTTATGATATGATTACATGTTTATGATGATTATTTCATTCAATGGGTTATGATATGAGTATTTATAATCTTTTGGAATATTTATGTATGAAATCATTATGAGAAGGGTGGGACCTATATCTTCCTTATATGAATTGGGAAAATATTTATATATCATGATGTAAACTATGATAGTCTTATGAATAATCCATACCTAATAATTTGGACACATGACTGAACCATGACTTCCAATATTGTATGAGGAGTGAAATCATGCTACTAATATGGCCATAGGAGTGAACGTTGACTACCAAGATGATATGGGGAGTTATTTGATAGTACAAATATTTTCATGGAATCGATACATTTGATACTATCGACTGAATTTTATATTCTTATGTGTCTTCCATAATTTTTTATTTTATTCATATGTTATGAAATAATGTTTTAATATAATTTTTTAATTATGATTCATGTCTTATGATCATCAAATGTTTATTCTAGTATTCCTATTATGAATTTGGTATGTAGGGCATGATATTTTATTCTAAAAATCTCATTTTTATACCCATGTTCTTGTGTTTATGCTTACATGTATCTCTTGTTTACCAATACTGAGCATCATTGGTCACCCATTTTTATGTTTACATTCCCATAGGATATGAAAATATGTATTATCTTTTAGGTGTCTATGAAAGGTAAAATTCAATAAAAACACAGTGGTAGATGATGTAGCTCATTTATGTATCAGTGTTTATGTTTCCATGTTTCCAAAAGAACTATACAAATTTTGATCTTTGGGGATCTGTTTGTATAATGATTAAGTATTCTCAAAAATTTATGTAATGTTTACGTTTGAAATGTGAGGATTTATAAAGTTTTTATCAAAGAAAATTTATTGTTATTTATTGTAAATTTTTTTAACAAAACATTTGTGATAACCTTTAGATGTGTCTAAGGATATGTTTCGTGATATGTCAAAGATTTAGAAAATGTCTTGGAATTTTGTAGAAGGATATACTAATTCCGTTCTAGTAAATACATCACAAAATGGATAATACAGGTAGATGTTTCTTTGTCACAGATGTACAGATGTGTAAAAAAACAAACATGATGTTCTCGGTATGAATTAGGACAATATAGTAAATGAAAATGGGCCTTGCAGCACACATAGTTTGAAAAACCCATGGGATATTCTGCAGGAATTCACAAAACCTTCACAAACCGTTATGAAGGATTTAAATAGATTGTGTCTATGAATAACTTTGGATAAATATAAGGTGTAATATATTATTATATATTTCATAAGTTAGGCATCCTATAAGTGATTTTTAATTATTATGTGGTTCCTCATTATGATAAATATTTCACACTCTTATTTTTTAGTCAATTGATAGAACCTGAAGGAACCACATTTATGTTGATTATGCTAGGAAAATAAATGATTTTCTTCATGAAAAACTGAATATTATAAGAGATGTAATGAAAAATAATTTTCTTATACTCACACAGCTCACACAATCTCTGAATAATGGTGTACTTCCAATTCATCAAATGAATGGAAAACATGATATTGAAGCTTTAATGAGGAAACATCCTCCTTATTCCATATTGTATTGTTATTACATTATTGACTTTGAATGGATCAATTCTACTAAAAATATATTATACATTTTTCAGTGTTTCTATCACGATAAATTCATCTTGCTTCTTTACCAGTTAAGAGTTTAAGAAGATTAGTGGTGAACTCTAATCACAAATAGGAGTCAACACAATGAGATTGAATCCATGGATTGGGAAAAGTTCAAGAACATATTTTTCAACAAGTAAATTCATATAATTCTTTATACGATGATGGAGAAAGAGTTCCTTGTGTTGAAAATAATGGATGAATAATATTTTGGTAGCTACAAAGCTAATTTCACAAGACATGTGAGGTGTGCTTAAATAATTATCATCCAACATAAAAGTAAAGATGATAGGTTATTTAGTGGAACGACCATGTTACATAATGGGGATGACCATAATAGAATTTAGTAGGTAGAAAGATATTTTTCATTATGAAATCAATGTTAAAATGAATTTTGGAGTCATGTATCAATCTCATGGTTATTTTCAATAAGAGGTAGATTGATTTTAAAGGAAAATATAAAAACCAAGGAGAAAAGAAGATGATATTTCATTTATGATCTAAATGTGTGAAGAATCATGGATGAAATTTCATTAAAATGTCTAATAAATGATATATGTTCTCAATGGAAGATCACTATTTTATTTATTATCGATGTAATGGGAATAATTTAGCACAAAATTATGATGGAGAAAAATCCACACATAATGAATCTCCCATGAATCAACATTAAATGAGTTACAAAAATAGAAATTATACAAACCATTGACAAATCCGAATGGATAGTGATGATGATCGATGTCAGCAACCTCATAAGATGATGAAAAAAGGATTAATCTCATGCAATCACTATTTTGAGAGGTATGCGATAATGAAGTGTGGAAAGGAATAGTTTCCATCCAATCCAGAACTATTATTATTACATTGGATTTTTGATATACCCACTCGTTCATATCTAAATGATTTTAATAGGGGTTTATGATTCATCAAAACCAATTAGATGTTTAATTTGTAATGAAAACCACTAATGGAATAATTAATTTATCTTATGTCTATGATTCCACTCAGGTTGAAGTTTTTGGGAATGTAATTACCTAAAATCTTGTCATTCTTCCTTTGGTCAAATTTCATGTCAACATAGGCATGGATTGGATTTATCTACAAAAAACCACATCTTGGGTCATGGAATTAATGTTACTTTTTATATTTCAATAGCTACTATGATGATACATTATCTTGATGGTAATAATGAAATTAATATGGATATTACATCTCGTTTATTGGAATTAATTCCCATTAATTTTTTGTTTTAACTCAAATGGTTGGGGAGAAGATAAACATCCATGATATTCTTGTTTTTTAGATATTATGGATTTCTTTCTAGAAGAGTTTATTATCCTTATAGAAAAACATGATGTTTAGTTCTCAACATAAATCATACATTATTCGACACAATTTACAAATACTTCTTAAAGAAATTCTCCAAATGAGTTGTAGAAATTCAATAAGAAACTCCAAGAAAACCATGATAAGGAATGCAATCAACCATGTGTGTCACCATGGGGTGAAATTGTTTTTTTTTTGTGAAAAATAAATATGGATCAATGTGACTCTACATTTGTCATCAGTACTTGAACAAGATCACAATCAATTACAAGTATTATCTCCACCATATTTATGACATGTTTGATCAATTCTGCAGAACTAAATACTTTTCAATTATTAAACATCATTCAGGATATCGTTAATTGGTGATAAATAAAGAGGATATACCCAAGAAGACATTTCATAAAAGGTATTCTCACAAGGAATATATAGTGATTACTTTTGGTGTTATTAATTTCTATAATATCTTAATCTATTTAATGAAAATAGTATTGAAAAAGATTAAGGGCATGAATATTTCTTGAGAATTATATGAATGACCCGATGCATGAAGAAGATATCAAGAATGATGACAAAGTGTTAATTTTATCTTCAAAATGTTTTAGGATTGGTTCACAAAATCTATTTATAATGTATATAATTAGATCCATCATTGATTAAGTGTATTGAATAATGTCCTAGACCAACCACATTGATTGATATCTATAGATTTCATGGTTTATCTAGATTTTATTGATGATTTGTAGACAATTCCTCATTATTATCTAATCATTTAACAATTATAACTTAGAGGTTCATGTTCCTATGGACACATGAATGTGAGGAAAATTTCATGCAAATAATGAAATGATTAGATATTTTACATGTTCTTAATTTACCCTCTAGTGGAGAAGGGTTTCAAATCATTATAGATGCATCAAAAATGGGATTGGGATATCTTATTATGAAGAATAAAATTGTTATTACATATGCCTCATGGGAACTAAAGATTCATGAAAAAAACATACCCAACTCATGGCATGGATTTAGCATATGTTATTTTTACATTAATGATATAGATGAATAATCTTTATAAGGTAATGTTTTAAATAAATACTTTTCATAAATGTATAATATATATATTTACACAAAAGTAGTAGATATTGTGACATAAATGATGGTTAGAGTTGATAATTTATTATAAATCTCTATACAATAACACCCAGGGAAAGTCAAAAGGTTGGCTAAGACTTTGTGTTGGAAGAATCATACTAGCTTATCAATTATGGGGATAAAAAAATATTGAATATTTATAAATTTACAAAGGATGGATCTAGAAATCATGAAGTAAGAGGAAAAATCAAATCTTTCGCAAATGAATGTTCATCCCACTAACCATGTATTGATTAAGAAGTCACACATAGAAGAATAAGAGCTACAAAATAATGTCCAAAAATGTTCTAGAGTATAAACATGAACATGATGGGGTGATAAGTTTCGGGAACCTTGTTTTTTCTCCTTCCATACCAAATTATAAAAATGAGGTGTTAGTGGAATCTCATAGTTCATCATTCCATATTCAACCTGGAGGTACAAAGATGTATTATTACATGATGTAATACTTCTAGTGGGGTGGAATAAAGAGAGATACCATAATGTTTGTATCTCTATGATTCGTATGTAAGCATGTTAAGGCTGAATGAAAAAACTTCTTAAGGGGATGTTGAATCCATTACCCATGCCATCATTTAAATTGGAAAACATAACTATGGATTTTGTCGTTGGACATCCCAAAACCCCTATTGGATTTAGTGATATATGTGTGGTAGTTGACTACCATACTAAGTCTGGACACTTTAATGCTATCAGAGATGATTTCTATATGTTTCAGCTTGCTATGATGTACATTAATGAAGGGGTATAGTTTCATGGAGTACCATATTCAATTTTGTTCGATCGGGATCTGAGGTTTACCTCAATGTTTATGAAATGTAATTAATAAGAACATGATATAGAATTGATTTTTAGAACTACATTTCAACCATAGAAAGATGGTCAATCTGAAATAACAATTCACAACCTAGAGGATAGGTTGAGAACTTTATCATTATATTTCGATGGTGGTTGGGATTAACCCCTTCATCTTGTTGAGTATTTTTAAAAAATTATAATTTACTCAATATTTCATATGGAACCCTATTAAACTCTCTATTTGAAGAAATGTACTTCTCCAAAATATTTGGAGGAGGATAGAGAATGAAATATATAAAGACTTGAGATCGCTGAAGTTATTGTCTTGAAGGTTATAACCATTCAACAATATATCAATGTAGATCAAAGTCTGTAGAAAATTTATATTGATAACCATCATTGGGATCTAAAATTTGATGTTGGTGAAGATGTGTTTCTATGATTCTCACCCGGGATGAATGTTATGACATTCAGGAAGAGATGGAAACTAATCCCTATGTATATTGGTGTATTTTAGATTTATTACCATATCGTGATAGAATACCATCAATTAGAACCTCCTCCCAATCACCCTAAAGGACATGATGTGTTCAATATATCTCTCTTGAGGATGTACATACTAGTCCATTCACATGTATTGAACTCAAAGGTTATACATCTGGATAATGATCTTTCTTTAATAGAAAAACCAAATGGAATTGTGGACCGATAATAGAAAGTTATACGAAACAAGACCACTCACCGGGACAATGTATTGTAGATAAATCACTAGTTAGAATATGTTATGTGGGAATAAGAGGATATTATGAATTTG
This sequence comes from Viscum album, assembly GCA_963277665.1. NCBI lineage: Eukaryota > Viridiplantae > Streptophyta > Magnoliopsida > Santalales > Viscaceae > Viscum > Viscum album. Next base: position 915,323,489 of record OY728148.1, read on the forward strand.
GATTATTCATATTTATTTTTACATGAGTGATGAATTTCAAGGGTGAAATTCATTTAAAGGTGTGTAGAATGTAACACATAATGAATTTATAGATTTTTTTTCAAATAAATTAAATTTTCATCTATATCACGCAATTCACTATGGGAAACATTACTTTCACTCATAAAATAACATTCTTACATTACACTAACCACCGACTTGAGGTATGATACAAGAATAAATGAGTTTGTGTATATTACACACATTAACAACATTTCTATAAAACATCATTATATTTTTATAATTATTTAAATGAGATAGGTATAAACTAGATAATTTAATTATTTATATTAATATCAATAAATAATTTCCATTGATATTATATAAATATTTTATATAAATAAAACATATTGATAATAAAAGATTTCATTTTTGGTAAAGTCTATCTATGTTTAAAGTTACCATTTTCTCAAATGAATCGCTTTTAATTTCCTTCTACTATAGAAAACTTTAGAAATTTAATTTTTTAAATTATAATTAATTTTTTAATTTATAATATTTTAATTATCTTATGGTAAATATTTTTTATTTTTCTTACAAACTTCTTTTATGGATGACTAGTGAAAAATATCAGATTTTAATTCAAAACTACTTATTAATTTATTTTATTTATAAGGTTGAATTATATTTCTAATAGTTTTAATAGTTTAACTAGATAATATTTTTATCAATGAGAGCAATTTTATCCATTGGAAGAAATTTCACATTGAAATTAGATATAAAAAATCAGGAAACATTTGATCATTTTTATACATTAAAAACCTGCATTGTTTGCCAGATTGAGGATTAAATTTAAATTAATTTCTTTATATTATGTTATTATAATTGGGATAAATTTATACATTATTTATATTCGGTATAATTTATATTGTATAATACATGTTTCTTTGTATTTTATCGAAAATATTAATGAATGTGATTAACATTAATAAATCAGTTCAGAAAAAACTATGCTAAGAATGTACTGTACCATATATTTAAGACACAAAAAGTCCTATAATCATGTCATAAACCTATTTTATGTCCATTATTATTCCATTATTGGGTTTTTTCTATTTTTTATTACTTTTGTTAGATAAAAACGTGGTTACTCCTAACTTGTTTTCATAAATGCCATGTATGTCAATTCTCTTCCCTATAAAAGGCTACACAACACAAACCACTTATTCACTTATATAAATCCTCTTATATCAAAAAATTACTCTACTAAAATTATCACCCGAGTTACATTCACTCCTCCTATAATCACTTCCTTGTGAAAAGTCTAAAAAAGAAGGCCTTTCGGAACAAACCAAATAGAGATACCTAACTAGGAGATAACGTCTTCTCTCAAACTCTTTTCCCTAATTTTCTTTCTTCACCCCTACCATATAATTATTAAATTTATGCATAAAAAAATATAAAATATATACAGATACTTTTTATGCTAAGTTTAATACCTAAAATAACACAAACATCCATCTAATGGATATTTAATATACTACTTACGTGTTTGGAAAATTACCACCTCACTAAATGATGATTCTTCATTTATCCTTTACTATATCTCATGGTATTAATTATTCTATACACTCTTTTTATATGTGTTATATATTATATTTATTTGTTATTTATTCTTATTTATTCCTTTTATAACAAATATGTATTTCCTTTCCATTTAGTCTAATTATGAAAAGTTCATTTGGGGAAGTGTGGAAAACTACTCCTCAAAGAAATGTTTTTCATTCACACACTGCATGGAATGTATTAATGATTGGTTTAGTAAAATAATGTGATATATAAAAAATTATAATGATAGTATAATTATATTGTATACATATAATCTTTTAGGTCATTTTCCTTCAATCCATCTGTATGACAATTAAATTAGAATCAATGTTCATGTGTACGTACATCTTACCGTATACATGAACAATGTATTACATTTCAAAATTATTTATGATATATATTATTATAATATAAATATATTAGATATTACTTATATTTATATAATTATTCACATTCTGTAATCATGATATAATCATAAGGACCAATTATATAAAAAATTGAGACACATGCGAAGAAAAAAGTGAATATTACCCAATGTGAAACCATTACACATGATTGTTAACAATATGGTAATATAATGTCATGAAAAAAACATATATGGTATAACATATAATAATATTCTTCTCTATGATATTTATAATAATATTATATTTATTATACATGAATCATGTATGATTACAAAGAGAGTACAAACACAAGGTAAGGGGGTTTCATGTCCCTTTTTATTCCCCTGAGATATACGCTATGTTCACCACTCTTTCCTTTTTATTATGTATGTACTACCCATGATTGTTTCCTTTGTATTATGTAACTGAATTAATTGAAATTAAAATATCCATTTTATAAACATTATTTCATGGGTTTTATGTTTCAAAAGTTACCAAATCAGTTAAAATGATTGGTCTCAATTTTCTTTCTATGAGACTCATGTTTTTTTATACATAAATTTTTTTGGAGGTGTATATACTTATATATTACATATTATATCTTGAATATAATGATATTTAAGATATTTTATGCTTCATCTAATTTCATTTTCTTAAATGTATAGTATAATCTCATGAAACAATGTTATATGTGTTTATTGATACTATCTCATTTCTTTTCGACATTGTTTACATTTATGATTCCTTTGATGAAATATAATGCTCCATGTATCAATAATTCTAATGAGTTTAATTATCCTATATTTTTTCAAGATATAATCATGTTTTTGTAACTATTATTCCTCTCAATGGATCTTAAGATAAATTGTTTATGTAAAATCTAATAGTGTCTCACTCTGCAGTAAAAATTAAACTATGTTAACAACCAATGTTTTAGAAAATATTTGCAATTTTTTATCAAAAGATCTGTGAAGATGATTTTAAAGGAAAAAGGATTTTATGAAAGATTTATTGTTTCCAATTCTTCCTTTATAATATTTCAAATATATTTTCATTGAAATTTTTTCCAAATGGATTAATTTTTTAAAAACATATTTTCCATGAGCAATTGATTATTTCTTCATGAAAAGTTATTAAATGTTATTTAAAATTTATTTCCTATATCAGTTAAAATTCCATGGTTTTACCTATTCATTTTTGGGGAGTATTTTTCATTCTATTCATATTGGTTGTTTGAATTGATTATGGTTCTATGTCATGATGTTTATGAAACTAGTTTATCTTTCACATGTTATATGCTTATAAAACTCATTTCACGTTCATTGGTTTTGTGATATTGAAAAATGATTATATTTACAAGTTATTATTATGATGGAATTATTATGAAACATTTATTTTTCATTAGGTTATGATATGAATACTTGTTTATAATTCCCATTTCATCATATGGGTTATTATATGATTATTTATTATTTTTTAAAACATGTACATATGACTTCATTATGAGACATATGGGACCTATATAACCCTCCAATTAATTGGGTAATGATTAATATCTCTTGAGAAAGACTAATATGGTCTTAGTAATGAAACTTGACTACTAAAATGGTCATGGGAGAGAACCACACCTACTAAGAAGGAATGAGGAGTGAACTCATGCTACTAATATTTCCATTGTAGTGAACCATCACATCCATGATGGTATGGGGATTGAACCCATGATACCAAAATTGTATTAGAAGTTATTCACTGAATAAAATTGAAATAATATTATATTCTTATGTGTATTCCATAAATCTATGTTTTATTCCTATGTTATTCTTTAATGGATTATTTTTTGGTATAATTATAATTCATGCCTTATGAACTACCAAGCATTATACCATGATTCATGTTATGATAATTGATATGAAGTGTGTGATCATCTACGTTCAAGATCATGTTATCATTCCATTTTGATCAACATTATTCTTACATGACTTCCTTGATTACCCATACTATGCATTTGAGAACACAACTTTTTATGTTGCATTTACCCCAACTTATGATGATTTTTATTATGTTTAAGGTTCCTGAGAAGGGTTCTATTTATGATGAACGTACTGAGGTAGTTGTAGATCATTTATATACAAACATTTATGTTTCCATATTTCTTAAAACACTATAGAAATTACAACCATTGTGTCTATTTGTATAATGTATATGTATTCCAAAAATGTTATGTAATTCTTATGTTTGAATATTGAGGGTCGATATAGTGTAATAGGGGAGTACTACGTCTATATGTAGGATTATTTTGGAGGACCCATTCCCTTGTATTATAGGAGATTATTGTCTCTATGTAAAGAAGACGTGTGACATAGTGAAAAGGGGGAACACCACCTAAGTCATGCAATTGATTATGGAGGACATTCACCCCATGGAAACTGGGGAGTATTGTCTCAATGGATAGATGACTTGAACCCTCGTGTGATAGGAGAATACTATCTCTATCTTCATAATAATTATGAATGAGTGGTGACCCAATATTACATGTTTTTATATTCTCCATATGAAAAATGTTATTAGAGGAACATTTATAGGGTGTGACACAAAATTACCATCTCCACGAATCGAGGACCCACACCTTGGTGTGATAAGGGAGTTTCACATCTATATGGAATCAATTATGAACCTACATGATGACTTCTATTGCCATGTTTCACCTAAAGAATCATCACTCATAGAACAAAATTCACCATATATCAAAATGCACTACAAAGGAATCTATCAAATTCTACATTGAAAACCCCACACGATAGGCTACTCTCGGGAAGATATCAAATTCAATAATAAGATGAAACAATAGGTAGAACATTCAATTAAAATACTCAGTATGTAAGGGATTTGGACAGCATGTATCCCCACACATTTGTTTTTTATGACATCAATATGACATTTATTACGTGTTATGCAGTACTACACAACATGTAAGGGTACTAAACAACATGTCTAGATCAAAATTCTAAAATATTCATGTGAATTTTCATCATTATGGTGCAAAAAATTGCATATAACTGATATGTCATCCATAATAGACATAAATGGAAAATCATATCAATTAATTGTGACCCTCATAGAAAAGAACACATAGGATAAGCTATTTAATTGTCTAAATCAAACACCATTTGAGAAAACACATTTCACCACTTCTAAATCAAAAATTATTTTTAAGAATTATCCATGAGGATTAATTAAATAATGGAAATTGGGATTTAAATGTTTCCCTAAATATATGGGATGTTATTATTTAGAGACTTCATCATTCCAATACCATATGAAAAAGATATATCAGATACTATATTATGTTATAATAATATTAACTATAATTAAAAGGATATTATTATTATAGGGAACATCATAGACCTATGACATGATCTCAAATTAAATTTATAACATTGGTCTTTAAATTACCATATCAATGTCAAGGTCACATGGTCGCTGATAGTTAATCACTCCAACACTATACAGAGAAGTTATGAAATAAAAAACATTTTGATAATAATCATAAAAAAAATTATTCTTATTCTTATAATTATATTTAATTATATATTTCAATGATAATTTTCACATGTTGTTCCTCGAGTCTACAGTATGCCACCCATATGAGTTTTCTATTTTTTCATTAGTTTTTAGTAATTTTTTTTCTATTATCATCTTCAGACGTGGAATCCTAATAGTGGCCATCCTCCTTGTGATGTTTCTACCACTCATGCAACCAACAAAAGACCATTTATATCTATTTTCCAAAAACAATTAATTTTACATATCCAAATCCATGTGAGCGTGTATGTCACCATCAATATGAATTCATACATTCCCACTAGTCAATAATTGGCCACCATCGTGCCTCTCCACTACTATAATAAAAAAAAATTAACCACGAGCCTCCAATCCAAACCCCTTACCCCTCAGTCATCAATTCATTATGATTACATAACAAGATATAAAACATTCACCAATATAAATGTGTATTTTTTCAATGGTCAAACATGCAATGACTACATTCCTTGTATTAATCATACAGTCGACCAAAAGTGAAAATAACGGTCATGTGTACAATAGGGATGAATCCCAAAAAATAGAAGACATGATAATTAAAACATCCCATGTTTTGATTGGCCATGATTGGACACTATTTTAATGAAAAATGAAGTTATTAATAACAATTTAAAAGATTGAGAGGTTCACACCAAGTACATACAATCGCATAATCTAAAAAGATAATAGTAAATGCATCACCAATTTTTTCTAATGGGAAGAAACAAAAAATTTAAAAGTCCAACCATACTTTGCATCCATCACCATAGAATAAAAAATATGTGTCAATATCATTGTTGAGAACCAGGAGATCATATTCAAACAGTAGTCATCAAACATTTAGTTTCTATTATTCATTCAATATTCCAACATGAACATCCTCAAATAGCTCCTCCCAAATATTTTGGGATATTCAACTAACGATTGGGATTATTCATGATCACATGTATTTATAGGTTTAATATAATTGGTTTTAAAAATTAAAATTAAATTATTAATAAAATAATTATTTAATTACATTTCCAATTATGGAATTCAATCTAATCACCCAATTCTGACCAATGTTACATCATGTATAGAGTAAAACCCATGTTATGTACATAACATTTGTCCCATATTTCCAATAAGATCCCTGTATTGTGATTTATTTTGGTTGGGGTTATTAATGAAAAAATAAAATTAATTAATTTATTCAAGAACCCACCAATTGACACATCATCCAAATGTCATGGGCTAACCAACCATAGGTTGTGTTGTGGGGAAAACAAGATATAAAGAATCAACTATGTTATTATATTTAAAATATTTGTATCTATTCTAAAAATGTTCTATTATTTCATTAAAATTATGAATGAATGATAAAAAAAATATTTAATATTTTTATAAAATTACACATCAGATCACTATGCATTGGAATAGCTCTACACATCAACTCCAAAGTTAAAACATTTCTTAGAAATATTTTAATTCATTACACAGTAATATTAGAGTATACATTATTTCCTATTTCAAATTATTTAGTCCTAATGAATCTCAAACTATTGAATAATATAGGAAAACTGTGACCTCAACTAGGATTCCTACTCCCATGAGATCACGTGATGGTCTCATGTGCTTCTAAAAAACATAAAACCATTGAAAAAGACATGAACAAGAAGGCTTATTCCTTGATGGTTCCCTCCTCCAATAGAACATTGAAAAATTAAAAAAACAATCATGTCTTATGACCATGATTACCCATTATAGAATCGTATAAAGAGTTATAAACAATACTCTTCAGTTGAGGATAGTGGAAATCACAAATAACTCGTTCTAATTGAAATCACTTGGCCAAAAAGTACACCACTTATCCTGATGCATCAATTAGAAAATGTATTATAATTCTTAGAGAAATAAATTTATATTTTTCAAAGGCCCTAAGTAAAAATACCCTTACGATCAGTGTACTACTAATGTAAACCAACCTTCTCTGTAATAATTCCCCCCACCATGACTGGTTCGATTGATTGTCCTTGAAAAAGTATTTCATTCACCTCACCACCTGAGATTCTGTAATGATTGTATCTAGTGGATATCTGCCAATGATATATCTCCTTGTCGATATCCCCTTGAAATACCTCTCCAACCTGAAGAATAAATGAATGGGTAACATCTATTTATAAGTGTTATGATGAACCATCATCCTGAAAATAATTGTCAACTACAATGAGGTAAACTTCAATGTATCCTCATGGGAAAAATGTCATATGGAAAACAAAAAAAATGATAATCTACTACCATGGATGTGCCATTGGTGTCCCCCAAGCCCATGATACCTCACCCTATACAAGGTATATTATCACTCCCATGTCTAATAAGATATATCCTAATAAGTGGACCTTAATATTTAGATCAAAATATACATGAACTATAATTATAAAAACACTATCGAAGTATGTCTAGCATCATCATAATTTCTCTTGCATGCTCCAACACTAACACCAATGACATGATGGTAATATACTATAATACTACCAAAAATACATTAATTATTATATTTTGGAATCATAATATTTGTGATATCTACTATGATGTTCACAATGATAAACAGTATCACCATGAATGGAAACTAGATCCAGAGGCTCAACAAATTCACAATTTGTAAGTCCACATCTCAATCCTAGAGCTGTCCATGTATAGAAAAATCCGTCGAAACCATTTTTCTACTATCCACCGGGAAACATTTTATTGAATTCCCAAATTTAGATACTCATCCTAGAAAGTCACTATCCTTGGGCGATACAAATACACATTAGGAATCAATCTATCACAACTACAGTAAGTCATCTTATAAGAGATGGCATATATCGGGTCACCACGAGTGTGTTTATAAGATGAAAAAAATATCATGACAATGGTATATATATATATATATATATCACATCCATTGGATTGTTCCTATCACACTCTTATACCATCTCAAGAAATTAAAATTCCACAGAATCTATAGCTCCAAGGTTTATACTAAACTACTGATTATGATACGGGTGTGACCTCTAACAAATGGGATCGTCTATCTCTTATTATGGATCAATACTTTTACAAGGAGGATAAATTAATACTTAACAACTAGTAAGACTACTACATTAATTTTTAAAAATCATCTAACCATTGATGGAAAATGGAAATCCCATACCGAGGAAATCATCATATCCTCTCATTTCCACAACTAATTGTTTTCATACATGTCTCTCTCTCTCTATCTCTCACCAATCCAAGCCATGTCACACAATCAACTTAATTAGATGATCATTGATCCTATGTGTAAGAATAGTGAGCACAATGGTTGAGAAAAATTTCCCCAAATGATATATCTAGGTCTTAAAAAAGGACTACATTATTGTAAATTTGGTTTTTAAATCTATTCTAAAAATGATGTTGGATTACTAAAGACATATGTTATACCTCAAACCACACATGAATCCACAAAGCCATTAAATTCATCAACCAGAAAATATTCATTCAATTTCATCACTTATCAACATAAATATTTTTGTCTCTAACACCTTATCCTTTCAAAATAACCTCAAACATATAATTCAGTGATACCCATCCAACTGTCTTCAATAATATCATTTTTTTGATGAGACTGACTCTCTCACATAGTTTTAGATTGCATCATATTATGTTCACTATAGGGGGATCCATCCCTCATTGTTTCATTTCTACATAAATATTTATCATCACGAATATCGGGGTCTACTAACGGCATTTTGACAATATAAAAGTATCTCGTCTAGGGAAAAAATATTTTGGGTTATATCTATGTAGGAATATCAAACTAATATATCAAGACAATTCAGAAAAAATTGAGAAGGGGGTCTAGGTAACAAATATTCAATGTAAATCTATATATCGGTAACATGTGAAAAATAAATGCATGTGAATGATCTATTGATACCTTCAGAGAAAACAAATTCACCACATAGGGGACAAGTCACAAATGAAAACATCTGATCTATCACGATCCTAACATGCAATAAATCATGAAAAAAAAATTTTGACTCAAAACTCTACTAAATATGTGTATGTATCATCACACATCTTTAGTGGTCTCCATCATTACAACTCCCATAGAGTGATAACCCTTTTTATACCATTGCCATATCTTGTTGGATTTTTTGAATTATCAAACCAATGAATGCCATCTTTGTGATTATATGAAAGATCTATGAACCACACAAATGGTGGTATCATAGCTCAGTTCCCTCCTAGATAAAATAACCTAATATTTAAGCACTAAACTATGGACTCATCACTCAAATGGTCTTCATCGGGAAACTATTTCAATATACAAATTGCTATCAAGGAATAGACATCGTGAAAGTTAATATGATGTACCTTGTAAGGATGAGTGTATATATGTCTGGTATTGACTCAATATGGAAATAAAAGGGAATAATTACAATAGTATGCTTGTATAATTTTTAAATAGAACCTATGGTTTGGTATTGTATTTTTATAAAATGTTAGTAAGATTAATGATGTATGTATATGTATTCCGTAATAGAATCATTGGGTTGCAAATCCAAAAATATATCTAGAGACCCTTGACATCACTAACCTACGTCCCATGAATTTTTTATCATTGGTCTAACATTAAACACCAACTTGTGGATGAAAATAAACTTCAATACCATGTAGTTTAAGCACACATCAGTGTGTGTATTCACTCTGAATCAAATCTGTACTATTTTAAAACTTATTGGGCTTCCGTTTTTCCATTATCCGTGGGTAAATGTATATAGTTAAACCTATTATGGGGATTTGGTTTGGACTCAAGGAAGTGGTCACAAAGTGTATCATGTGAAGACATCCATCTAAGGAACCTGGTGTTGTTGTGGGGGCTGATATATTAATACACTAGGACTCTAATGATCTTCTTATTGTCCCAAAATACTGTGACATAAGTTATATGTATAAATGGTACAAGAATAATATAGGATTGTTTCCTTTGACTATCATTCTTGATTAATCTCCCCATATATATATATATATATATTCTCATCTTACAGTGCTATGTGTTGTTAATGTTCATGATGTCTCTTTGACTATATGCAGCTAGTATTTCAAGACTGTGTCATGATGAACTCTAGTTGAGGGATAAGAAAATAGTTTAGGGACACATGCATGAGGATATTTTATCTATATGGAGGAAGAAAATTCCTACCACTTGTTTAGTGGTGCATATATCCTTATATGGATTAGATATATTATTTCCCACATGTTGAGAAGACAAAACATTCAATAGGATTTGATGATAGTAGACACATTCTAAGCATGATAAGTGACTTTTAGTGATTGATTAAATTTAGATTCCATAATTTTAAATACTACCAGGTTGTTGTTTTTGAAATGTATATTGTTTTTAGGGATTTCAACCTCTTCAAACTTGGAATGAGCTGATGGTATTGTTGTATACAAATTTTTCCAGGGAGTAGATGTTAACTCAAGTGGTACAAAATCATGTTGCATCAATGTTGATTGAGCATTGATTGTTTTTTGATTGATATCACCCAATAATTGTGGTGATCCATAATAAATTTTCATGTGTTAGTAGATTGGATCTAACATGTGGTGATAATGTTAAACGTGGACAGGTGTCCTCCTAACATGTATTTTAGAAATTAAAATAATCTATTGGAAATGTGGATTCGGTAGAGCTTTGTGTTAGTGATGTTTGATGAGAAATTAATCCGGAATAGAAGAGGGATTATTTCCCCATAGGTAAATTTTTTTTTATGTAATCTAATAATATGGTGAAAAGTAAGTTTCATCATAAAGAAGATATTGTCAATGTTTGGTGGACATGTTCCATTGAATTTTTTGTTTGAGGTCATTTCGATGTTGTAAGGAGTTGGGGAGAGCCTTGGTTGAGGTGATTAGGCACAAAGTGGAATAAGTAGATTTATAGGGTAGGAGATTCTATACCAGTGGTTTCTAGTGTGGTTCAGTGTATGATTTGGTTCTAAAATTTGATAGATTCTATTATAAATTAGAGTAATAAACAACATTCATCTAGATGTATCACATGTTAAAGACCACGAAAAATAGGTTGGGGCCTTTTTTATCGACCCTTTTTTTAATATCCCATACAGAGAATATTATAATTAGTTTATTTTTTTCAACGGTGTGACTATAATATGAACTGAGAGAGTGTTTGTATCACATTTAAAATCTGTAATAGTGGTAGTTAGGCTCACAAAAAATTTCCTTGTCATGGGATGAACGTTTATTATCAATTCAAAAATTATTTCTTCCAGTGATTATAGTAGTGGTTCCAATAAATATATTTATATTTTCTCACCTAAGATAAGGATTTAACCCTATAGAGATAACGGTGATATCCTTTACCAGAGAATAAATATTCTTTTCAATATATTGGCTAGTATTACTCTTGGATTAGCATATTCCATTTGCATTCAATTACATACAATGGTGGAGAAGAATGATGAATTATATACTATGTGTGTTCTGAGTTTATCTTACCATTGAGAGTTTGTTTTATGCAAGGAAATTCACATGGATTGATCTGAAATCAATGTTAGAAAATTGGATGACCTAATGAAGCTGTTAGATCATATGGCCCACTTTGGATTTTCATTGTTTAAGCCATGTGGATATATCGGAGGTAGATCCTCCATTCAGAATTGATGAACTTTTTTCATAGTGGATGAAAATGAATCAATTCTCAGAGTTTCACCTATTTATCAGTTATCACCAAATAATGATTCTATTGGTGGATGTACATATCTTGGATTCCAATATCCAATATAGTTAATTTCATTTCTTGGTGATAAACAATAGCATGTTTGACACCATTGCATAATATACAATAATTATAATCACAATCCTTAACATTTATTTTATCTTTTTTGTGGAAGTACTATATTGTGGTACCCTCGTTTCCTTGGAAACATAGTTGGAGCATGAAATACATACGTGGGTGGGGATAGAAATTGTATGAGAGCATTTCTCATATTGTAGATCTCCATGCGTGAGAAATAAATTTAAGTCCATCTTATTGGTATGTGTCTTCATAGACATGTTAGTGATAGTGGGACCTATAGAGGTTGTGGTGACATAATATTATTTGAATCTCAGGGTTTGGTCTTGGTATTAGATTCTCAAAGATAGAATTTCCATCATCTATGGTATAGTGAGTTGATAGAGAAATTTGCCTCCTTGTTTTTTACCTTTTTGGGTGATAATGTTTCACTACACCATTGGTCAATTATTTCTACCCCTTTTCATAATTATAGAGTAAGGGAGTAACAACTTGGTTATATTGATTATGAGATCTCTCATTACCAGATATCCCTTAGATATGTTCCATATCAATTATGTGATGTTGGGGAGAAATATATCCCCATTCATGAATAGTAAGTGGAACCAATCATGTTGTGAAAAGAAATGTTTTGGGGGATGTCTTATCATATTATTACACCCAAATAAAGGGTGGTTGTATTGAGTTTCTTAGTGAGGATATCATCCAATTTTAATGGATTTATGTCCCTTTTATATTTATGACATCATTTTAGTGAGGTGGTATACCTTTTTACTCTGTGATTGTAGTAAGACAGGGTGATTGGAGATCTATACATAAAAAAATATAGTGGTATTTTCTGGAATAATTTTATAAGACTGATGTGGTCATGTTGATTAATTACAGTGCAATTTTTAATTTTTCATGGAGATGGTGTCATTGACATGCCGCAAAAAAAGACCCTTCATGGCCATGTTTTTTCCATAGGTGATAGATTTTTGGTTTCATAGGGAACCATTTGGGGATCTCATTGGTATATGTGAACTTTTTTATATCTCGATATCACAATAATTTCCATTATATTTTGAATTTTTGAGAATAAAATATTTGACGTATGAAATAATTTTGAGACTCTATTTTTTCCATGTAATAGTTTATAATATTTCAAGGAATGTTTTTCATTCTAGGGGCTGAAAAGACATGCAATTCAGATTAATGGTGACACCATAAAATTTTTTATAAAATACCATTTATATATTTCATAACGCACATGAACTATTTCACATAAATAATATAATATATCCTAAAAACGTCCTTAAACCAGAAATCAGAAATATGAGACCATGATTGAAATTGGATAGATGGGTATTTGCAAGAAAATACATGTTCTTGGTCAACACAAGAGGTTTGGATGTCGCACCCTTTGGTGGGTGATTTGAAAAAAATATATTAACTTAAATATTTTGTTAATAACCATAATCCAAATAATTAAAAATAGTGAATCTTATAGAAAATTTAAGATTTTTTTTAATATTGAAACATGACTTTTATCCTAAGAATTTTATAACATTGGATGTAATAAGGGGATTGTTTTTAGCTCTATTTTGATAGATATAATTAATGAAATACATTAGTAATTGTTAAATTATTTAATTTAAAACATAGGATTATTAAACATCTATAAATTATTTATTATTCAAAATTATGTGTGTTATTTGAATAGAAATTTTGATAAGGTATGATCTATTCTAGGATTTTCATGGTGTATTCTTGATATAATAAGGATTAATCAAGGTTTGATGAATGTTTTGACAACAAGAGCTCATGGATCTTGTCAATGACATAAACACTGATTTTTCTTCATAAGAAATTGGTCATAATTTTGTTTGGACATGTAAATTAGGGATTATACCCCCATGAATAAATTTTTTAAGCATGTATTGTTATATTATTTTCATTTTATGATTCACTATTCAACACATGAACCACAAAAATTTATTAATTATTAATATTTCCTTCATACTTCTATCTAATAGAGATGAATTGTGTGTAATCTGATCATAGTTGAGGTTTATTCTAAATTATTTTGTTTCACAGATATCACCCAGTATTAGTTGTGATCATCATTGGTTTTTCTTGTGGTCTCTGGTTTGATGAATTCCTGTAAAGTATTGTTGAATGTTTGTAAATCGGTGACGCACATCATTTCTACGAGTATATAGTTGAGATCAATTGATTGAATCATTATACACGACGAAAGAGGGAGAATGAGATCATATTTGAGGAATGTACTTCGGTTTTGGAATGGGAAAACATATATTCATGATAGAGATTTATTTCAAATATGTGGTAATGGACCGAATCCAACCCATGCTAATAGACACGATCAAACAGATGAAGATCCATAAATTGGGAATGTTTGTTCAATAGATATTATAGAACTGAGGCTTCGAACATGTGTGAAAAGTGCTGCAAGAGGAGGGTGGATACTATTAGTGTTCCTTCATGGAATAAACAAGGATAGAAAACATGAAGGAAAGCGGAATGGAATGAATTAGAAACTCATATTGGGGAACACACCACATTCAATGGGAAAGGGGGGATTATATTCTACTTAAAATATATTAAAAATAATAATAATAATAATGACAATAATATTATTATAATAGAATTTTTTTCATCATAACTCATATATACAATATCTGATAGATGAACCATCAGTCGTAGAATGACCATTGTCATTAATATGATCATATGATGAAAAATGATGGATATTTAATTTGGGCTCATGTAATAGGTCCATGAATAATAAAAAAAAACATTATTATTATTATTATTATTATTATTATTATTATTATTATTATGAATTATAATATCAAATATATCGTTTTATATAGTTTAATAATGATGAACCATTTGAGGCTTTGCAACCCCAATATTGAGGTGGAAGTTTCAAGGCCAATATAATTTATTCATCCAATGGCCCGAAGGACATTATTTTTTATTGATTTTGATAATCCACCATTCAAGGGGTGAGGTGGAACCCTTACAAGTCCCGTAGGCGTATGTATTACATGGCCCATAGGCCTTAGAGGAATTCATTTTCCCATAGTATTCAAACATTACATACAACCCAAACTAACTACTTGGAACTGCTCCTCCCTAGCATCTTCCTCGTAAAATCATCTAGGTTTTCATTGATCAAAACCATGAAACACTATACATGTGTGATGTAGTGAAATGCCTTTTATCACAGGGTGTTCAATTTGATTAAGTCAAAATCCTACATGAAATGTTTTTCAATATGAATCATAGTGAACTGATTCTTCTAGAAATTCCTGGCCAATTTTGAAGGTATATTAATGGTGTGATGTTTTCACCCATCATAAATATGATGATCACCAAAAGTTCATTGGGAATTTGAAAAAGAAATGTTCTGTAATATTGAAACGACCTGAAAATGTACTTCTTTTAATTATGGATCACTTTTATCCTAATAAATTTTTATTATGTTTTACAATAAAAGCACAACAAATTACATCAGACCCAAATTGCTGTTTTCAAAAATGATCTAATTATTATAACAAATTTTGGTATGTGGAATAATGATTATTTTAATTAAATATTATGATTAAAAATAATTTTTTTTAATTTAAATTATAAAATAATTATAATTTTTTATGTTATAAATTTCACATTGCAACATCACTATTCATTTATTACCCGCTTTATTTTTTATAACTAAGGATTTTCATATTTGAAAGTCATATTTCTAATACATATATAATAATTATATTAAAATAAACTTCATTTTTGAATTTCAAATGTAAAAATTAACCTAGGAATAATTTTTAGAAATTTTCTAAGATGTTTCAATTTGATAAATTGTATTTTATGAATACTGTTTTTATGAATAGTATAAAAAAAATTTATTATTAAATAAATTTAATGTGAATTGATTTTGAAAAAATGTTCTTCTACAGTTCTGTTTAGTAAGCAATTTATAGTCTAATGAGATCAACTTAATTTTTAATGAATAGTAAATAATTAATAGTAATATACCCGTATGAATAGTAATGAATAGTAATAATTATTAAATCAGCCAAAAAAAATATAACCTTCACCCATGAATGTATAAATACATTTTAGACATCTTAATAGTGAAAAAACGATCATTGTTTATGTTTTGGAATTTTTGTATGTCGTAAATATTTTATTTACAGTTTTATAATTAAGTTATTAATTTAAAATGAAAATTTATTTTCATAAAATATAATCATAAACTGTTACTTTATTGTCTTATAGTTATATGATAATTTTATGGGACCTTTATTACTATCTTAAGAAGTTAGAAAAAAAAATTAGTTTTAAAGTTGAATTTTTGGAATAAATAATGATTTTTTAAATTGTTACTTTATTGTATTATGGTTATATGGTATTTTTTTCAGATGTTTCTGAAACAGTTGTATTTTCAGTGAATAGTAAAAATATAGGTTTGAGTTTTTGGTGTTTAATGAAATAATTAATAATGTAATAATGATGTAATCATCCTGGTCGATTTATTAATAGTATGATATGCTATGATGTGTCTAATGTGGCCAATAACCTAGAAAAATACAATGGGAAAACTCATAGATTTTCTAATACCATAGATGAGCTATCCCTTGGATATTATTAATTTATTCACTCACTTTTACTAAAAATACCAAGAATTTTCCTCATTCATTTCATTCCAGAATCCTCCTAAATGACGATCTGGACTCCATACCTCCCAAAGAGTCCTCCCAAGGTGCCCTCAAGCCTCCCAAAGTCACAACCTTAAAGCATTCGAAGTTACTCATCATGGTAAGGTACCCTTTCACCCTCCTATTTTAAGTCATAACTTTATTTATGTTATGACTTATAGTTCCATTTTATTATGTGGTGGATTGTTATTCTATATCTTTACTATAGTCCATTTCATTTCAAAATGATGAGAGACCCTTTCATCTCTCATCAATTGATTTTATGATTTTTTCTATGACGTCGTTAGGCGGTCCAATTTTTGTAAAAGAAATCACGCATTCTCTTTCCTTGTATGATTCCTTTTCATGTTGTGTGTCATTAAATTATCCACAACATGATATTATTTCTTATTATTCTATTACTATATTGTAAAATTATACATTTATTTATGGGGGACCCTTGTCCCCACTTTTTATATTATTTTCTAAAACCATGTTATATAGCCGTTATGCTGTATAAATTTTGTCTAGAAAAATATATCTGCCTTTTTCTAAAGGAATTATTCTATTTATTTTTTGAATACCCATACAGATTTAGTTTCTATGGGTGTTTATATATACATAAAAATGATATATTTGATTATGGAGATGACATAAATTTAACCCTCACTTCCGTTCTATGGGTTATAAATGACATAACAATCGTATTTTTAAGCACTATTAAAATGTCACGATATTGAAGGGAATCCCATTTTATTTACAATATTTGGTTTATTTATGAAATGATTGTTTATGATCTATGTAGATCACATGAAAATAAAAAAAATATTAATGTTGCGCCATGATTTCACTCTGATGCATTGGAAAAAGAAGTAATCTCTAGAGATGACAAGTTTCACGATACCATGGTTAATATCCTTGGTAAAGTGTACGGCTCCTCAGGGATAAGCATTGGTGATATATTCATGAATGTCTAAATGAAGTTTTGTTTCCACATATTTATGCTATGATTCTTGTTTTATTTACCATGATATTTCTATTCGTCCATTTCTCATGTCTTTATGACTATTATCATGTTCTTATTAATATTTATAAATATCACTTGTCAACTGTTTCACTTGTTTTCCTTACTGAGTCTTCTGCTCACCGTTTCCTTTGATGTATGTCCCCAGGAGATGAGTTGATTTGATTTTAAAAAGGATAAACAAATTATGAAGCCTTACGAGTGGTTTTGAAGAATGTATTATGTTGATTTCATGTATTATGTTCCTAATTTCCAAGACACTAATCCCAAAATATCTTCTGATATGTTAAATTTGTATTATGTAAAGAAAGGTAATATAATAAAAAGGAAGGATGCCATAATTTTTATTAAAGGATGGTTTAGTTATTTGTGGAAATCGGGCTATGAAAACATTAGGAATAAAACTATAGAAAAATTTAAATATATGAAAAATTCATGGTATTTTGGTGAGTATTGAGTAAGTAGTTTATCAATAAAATAAATCTATGTCTGGATACGATCTGGTAGATGCGGATTTGGCACAAAGGTACCTAGGAGTGAAAAATATGATAAGGGGTTTTGGGCTTGACTCAGGGTATCATGGTACACGACAACAGGCCTTGCTGCACTCTTGGTTACGACACTCCCGGGGGATATGTTTGGTTAATCACATGTTTTTTATGAATCATTATGAAGGATTTATAGAAATTTAAATTGTTATTTAAGAATAATATTTTTCTTAAGTATGATTTTTAATACATTAAAATACTTTATAATTATAAGATTCATAATAGTAACAAGTTTCTGATCAGATAAAATTACAAGGATGCAATTTCTTTATGGGGGGAAGAATGTGAGGACCCGAAAAATATAATTCTTTTATTTATTGATCTATTTTCTCCAAATATATTTTAATTATGTTTTACAATAAAAGCATATAAAATTACATCTTACCCAATTTCTTGTTTTCAAAAATGATATAATTATTATAAATAATTAAGGTATATGGAATAATTATTATTTTAAAATATATTATGATTAAACAAACATGTTTCTAAATTTAGATGACAAAATAATTTTACTTTTTTTATGTTATAAATTTCTCTTTGAAATTTCACTATTCATTTTCTATTTGATATTATTTTTAATAACTATATATTTTCATATTTAAAAGTCAAATTTCTCATACATATATAATTTTTATGGTTAAATTAACATCATTTTTGAATTCCAAATGTCAATATAATCCAAGGATGAATTTTTCAAAATTTTCTGTGAAGTTTCAATTTGATGAATAGTATTTGATGAATAATTTTTTTATAAATAATATAAAAATATTTTATTATTAAATAACTTTAATGTGAAATGATTTCCAAAAAATGGTCATCTATAATTATTTTCAGTATGAAATTTAGTGTCTAATAATATCAACTTAATTTTATGTGAATAGTAAAATATGAATTGTAACATACCCGTATGAATATCAATGAATAGTAATAATTAATAAATCATCCAAAAAATTAAGAAACTTCACCCATGAATGTATAAATACATTTTATACCTCATAAAAGTGAAAAAATAATCATAGTTTATGTTTTGGTATTTTTTATGTTCTGCAAATTTTATTTACAATTTTATAATTAATTTAATAATTTTAAATTGAAATGTATTTTCATAAAATTTAATCATAAATTGTTACTTTATTGTATTATAATTATTCGATAATTTTATGGGACTTTGATTACTTTCTTAAGGTGTTAAGAAATGATTTATAGTTTTAATGTTTTATTTTTGGAATAAATAATGATTTCATAAATTTTTACATTATTGTATTACGATTATATGATAATTTTGGGAATTTTTCTGAAACCGTTGAATTTTTGTTTAATAGTTAAAATACAGGGTTGATTTCTGGTGTTTAATGACATTATTAATGATGTAATAATTATATAATCATTCTAGTCGACTTATGAATAGTAACATATGCTATGAGGTGTTCCAAGTGGAAAATACTATGGGAAAATACTATGGGCAAGCCCATGGTTTTGCTAATAAAACCGATGATGTGTCCCTTGGAAATTAATAATTTATTCCATCACTTTTCTTATCAATACCATTCCATTTATTCATTCATTTCATTCCAAAATCATCCTCAACAAATTTATGATCATCTTACCTCCCATGGAGTCCTCCCAAGGTTCCCTCAAGCCTCTCAAGGTCCCGACCTTTGATCATTCGAAATTACTCTTCATGGTATGGGAACCTTTCACCCTCCTCTTTTAAGTCATGACTTCCTTTATATTATGTATTATAGTTCCATTTTATTAAGTGGGGGATTATTATTCAATATCTTTAATACTTTGCATTTCATTTCAAAACAGTGAGAGACCCTTTCCACTCTCATCAAATGATTTTCTGCATTTTTATGTGATGTTGTGAGATAACCGAATTTTTGTTAAAGAAATCATGCTTTAAATTTCCTTCCAAAATTTCATTTCATGTGTTGTGTAATTAAATTGTAATCCCCATTATCTTATTACATTCTATTCTGTATCTCTATTTTAAAATGACTCATTTAATGATGAGATACCATTTTCCCATCTCTTTATATAATTTTCTAAAACTATGTTATATTTTCGTTATACTATAGAAATATCGTCTCAAAAATTTCACTCCCTTTTTCTCATGGAATTCCCTTGTTTTACATATGTGAATACCCAAACCTATTTCATTTCTATTGGTGTTCATAGATACAAAAAAATGACATATTTGATTCTGTAATTGGCATACATGTAACCTTCACTCCCTTTCCATGGGTTATAAATGACATAACGATCTTATTTTTAAGCACCTTTAAAACATCATGATTCTCAAGGGAATACCATTTAATTTACACTCATTGGGTTATTAATGAAATTATTGATAATGATCTATGTGGATCACATGAAAATGAAGACATATTAAGGGTTCTCCCTGTTAGCACTCCAATTCATTGGGTGAAAAATTAATCTCTAGAGATGACAAGTTTCACGATACCTTAGTGAATAACCTTGATAATTTTTAAGACACCTCGAGGACAATCCTTGGTGAAATGTTTATGAATATCTAAATGAAATTCTGTTGCCACATATTCAAGTTATTATTCATGTTATTTTTATCATGATATTCCTATTCTTCCATTGATCATGTGTTTATGACTTTCACCATGTTCTTATTTATATTTCTAAAGATCAGATGTCAGCGGTTTCATTTGTTTTCCTTACCAAGCATTTTTCTCACCCTTTCCTATTATGTATGCCTCCAAGATATGATATACAGTAATTTTACGTAGGATAAATGAATTATTAAGCCTTACGAGTGGTTTAAAAGAATTTATTATGTTGATATCATATATTATGTTCCACATTTCCAAGACACTAAACTCAAAAGTTCTTATGATATGTTAAATTTGAATTATCTAAAGAAAGGTAATGTAATAAAAATGATGGATGCCATAATTGGCATAAAAGGATGGTTTAGTTATTTGTATAAATCAGGCTATGAAAACACTAGTAATAATCTTATATAAATGTTTAAATATAAGAAAAATTCTTGGTATTTTTTTAGTATTGATTAAGTCGTTTATCAATAATTTAAATCCCTTTCTGGATACGATCGGGTAGATATCGCTCTGGCACAGAGTTAACTAGGAGTGAAAACTCTGGCAAGGAGTTTCGGGATTAACCCAGGGTATCCTGGTACACAACAACTGGCTTTTCTATACACTTGGTTATAACACTCTTGGGGGATATGTTTGGTTAATCCCATGCTTTTTATGAATCATTATAAAGGATTTATAGAGAATTTAATTGTTATTAAAGAATAATATTTGTTTTATGTTTGATTTTTAATACATTAGAATACATTACAATTATAAGCTTCATAATAGTAACAAATTTCTAATAAGAAAAAATTGCGAGGACCAAATTTATTTAGGAGATGAAGAATGTAACGACCCAAAAAATATACTTCTTTTATTTATGGATATATTTTCTCCTATTAAAATTTTAATTATATTTTAAAATAAAAGCACATCTAATTAATTCATACCCAATTTGTAGTTTTCAAAAATTATATAATTATTATAACTAATTAAGTTATATGGAATAATGACTATTTTAATTGAATAGTATTATTAAAAATACTTTTCATTAAATTTAAATTAATAAAATTATTTTACTTTTTTTATATTATAAATTTCACTTTGCAAATTCACTAATCATTTACTATCCACTATTATTTTTAATAAATAAGTATTTTTGTATTTAAAAGTCAAATTTTTCATACTTAGATAAGTATTATGGTTAAATTAATATCATTTTTGAATTCCAAATGTCAAAATTAATCTAGGATGAATTTTTTGAAATTTTCTAAGATGTTTCAATTTGATGAATAAAATTTTTAAGAATAGTATAAAAACATTTTATAATTAAATAACATTAATGTGAATTGATTTCCAAAAAATGTTCTTCTACAATTGTGATCGGTATGAAATTTAGATTCTAATTAGACCAACTTAATTTTTAGTGAATAGAATCATATGAATAGTAACATACCCGTATGAATTGTAATAAATAGTAATAAATTATAAATTGGCCAAAAAAATAGAAACATCACACATGAATGTATAAAAACATTTTACACATATTAAATTTGAAAAAATGATCATAGTTTATGTTTTGGTATTTTTTATGTCATAAATATTTTATTTACAATTTTACAATTAATTTAATAATTTAAAATAAAAATGTATTTTTATAAAATTTAATCATAAATTGTTACTTTATTGTCATATGGTTATATGATAATTTTATTGGACCATGATAAAATTCATAGGGTGTTAGAAAATTAGTTATTGTTTTAATGATTTATTTTTATAATAAATAATGATTCTGAAAATTCTTACTTTATTTTATTAAAGTTATATGATAAATTTTTATAATTTTTCTGAAACAGTTTAATTTTCAGTGAATAGTAAAAATATAGGTTTGAGATTCAGGTGTTTAATGACATAATTAATGATATAATAATGATGTAATAATTCTGGTCTACCTATGAATTCTATGATATGCTATGAGGTGTCTTAAGTGACCAATACCAAGGGAAAATATTGTTGGAAGGCCCATGATTTTTCTAATACCACCAATGAGTTGTCCCTTGAAAATTAATAATTTATTCCCTAACATGTCCTATAAATACCAAGAAATTTCCTAATTCATTTCATTCCAAAATACTCTTCAATGATGTTCTGGTATCCTTACCTCTCAAGGTTCCCTCAAGCCTCCTAAGGTCTCGACCATCAAACATTCGAAGTTACTCTTCAAAGAAAGGGAACCATTCACTGTCCACTTTTAAGTCATGACTTCTTGTACGTTATGTCTTATAGTTCCATTTAATTATGTGGTTGATTATTATTCTATATATTTACTACCGTCCATTTCATTTTCAAATAATGAGAAACCCTTTTCTCTCTCATCAATTTATTTTCTAAATTTTTATGTGAGGCATTTAGGCCGCCGAATTTTCGTAAAAGAAATAACACTTTCTCCTTCCATGCATGATTCATTTTCATGTGGTTTGTCATTAAATTGTTCACACCATGATCTTATTTCTTTTTATTCTATCCCTCTACTGTCAATTACTTCATTTATTGATTGGAGATCCTTTTACCCTCTTTTTATATCATTTACTAAAACTATTGTATATAGCCATTATGTTGTAGAAATATCATCTCCCTTTTTCTCAAGGAATTATTTTGTTTTATATCTATGAATACACATAAATATTTCATTTCTATGGGTTTTTATAGATATGAAAATATGATATCCTTGATTCTGGAATTGACATAAATGTAACCCTCACTCCATTTACATGGGTTATAAATGACATAATCATCTTATTTAAGCACTTTTAAATGTCATGATTTTGGAGTGAAACCCATTTCTTTTAAAATCATTGGGTTATTTATGAAATGTTTGATTATGATCTTTGTGTCTCAGATGAAAATAATGACATCTTAAGGGTTCTCCCTAATTGCGCTCCAATGAATTTGTTAAATAATTAATCCCTACAGATGAAAAATTTCACGATACCTTGGTGAATATCCTTGTTAAATTTTATGACACCTCGGGGATAAACCTTGGTGATATTTTCATTAATGTCTAAATGAAATGTTGTATCCACATATTCATGTTATTATTCATGTTCTTATTATCATGATATTCTTATTCATCCATTTCCCATGTCTTTATGACTTTTTATCATGTCCTTTTTAATATTTCTCAAGATCACATGTTAACTGTTTCACTTGTTTCCCTTACTAATCCTTCTAAAATACCATTCCTTTTATGTATTTCTCCAAAATATGAGATTTAGAAAATGTAAATAGGATAAAAATGTGATGCAGAATTATGAGTGGTTTAGAATAATGTTTTTTGTTTATTTCATGTATTATATTCCTAATTTCCAAGACACTAAACCCAAAAGTTCTTCTATTATGTTAAATTTGTATTATGCAATGAAAATTTATGAAATAGAAATGCAGGATGCTATAAATAACCTTATATAAAAAGTAGATGTACATGGATAACAAAACATATGATTGTGAAGTCACCTCTAGGTATATGTGGGGGACTGCACATCATGTGGACCACTTACACACCACAGATTTCAAGATAATCCTTTACCAATTGTATCTTCTTATTTTTGTATAACTATTTTTCCTTAAGTATCCAATCATTGATATAATTACCCATAAAATGAGATTTTTTTTCATTTTTAATGGATATTGAGTTGTGATATGAGATGTTTTGATAGTTATTCTTCTCTTGGTGACATACGATGAAGAAAATGATTAGTTTGGATAAAGATAAATAATATATAGATGTGGAAGGAACCTATAACACAAGAGAGTGTGACTTATTTCCATGGAGATGGTACATCCCTATCACACTAGGACATGGTTCATCAATACTAATTGTGTAGATTGAGATGGATCTCCCCATTCACACCAGGGTGCATGTACTCTGTCCACAGAGATGGTACTCCCCTATTAAAATATGGAATGAATCCTCCATACTCATTGTGTAATATATTATTCTCTTTTCACAAAATGAAATGGGTCTCATATTAATTGAGAAGGTAAACCCTATGTCACTAGGGAACACGACCTCCATAATCACTATGTATAATGATACGTTATTCCCATGTCTCACTGGGGAATGGGTAATCTATCAATGGATATTATATTCACATGTGTTACTAGGGAAGCGGCCCTCCAAACTCAGAGTGTAGATAGAAATTGTAATCCTTTATCACACCAAGACGTAGTTCCTCTATCCAAGGATATAGTAATCCACTATATTACCAGGGTTCATGTCCACCATAATCTTTGTTCATATAGATATTGTAGTCCCCTATCATACTAGGAAGAGGTCCATCTATCCATGCAGATGCTACTTCCATGTCATAACAGGGTACGGGTCCTCTATACATGTCTTGCAGATTTGTAGTGTAACTATCATGTAGTGTCAATATATGGGTCAGTTATCTACTAGTTGGGACCATAAATTTGTATAAATAAATGGTTCCTCTACATTTTAGAAAATTCACACATGATATTATTGAATAGTGGTGAGGTGTGGGTTTTTTATATGGATTCTTTTTTAGATGTAATTCTACGATTCTTGGAATTGGTGATAGACTGTTGGGACTATTGGAATACTTTTTTTTTCAAAGCGTGGATGTGGAGATTGAAATCCAATTTCTCTCTTTTATGGGATTCTTGTGGAGATTATTTCATAGTTTTTATTCCTTTTTTATCTCATATGATAAATTACAAAAAAATATTTTGATGAGATGACAGCCTATATCATTCCTTTAATTGATCTACCTATCATTTTTAGTGCATCCTATTGGAAGTGTGTGTAATCACAATAACATGTTATTTGAACACTCTTGTTGTGTATTATACATCCTACATATAGGAAGGTGGTGGAATTGGATGGTATTAGGGATATTTGGGTGGATATTACTTTTTAGGGAAGTTAGGGCATAGATATCAAGAGTCGGAATCTCACATATTTTTTTACGTTCCAATTTTTTTTGTTTTGGGACATCTTTTCTGGTTGGGCATGAATTTTTTCCCTTTAATTTTCATATAATTTGTCCATCCACATTTTTATTCACTAGAATTTATTTCATGATCCCTTTTTTACTCTGTAAGTGACAATGTTTAATTATTATTCCTTTGTACTTATCATTGAATATGGTTAAGTTCGTTCATAATGATTCCTTAGAAAATGTTCTCAAATTTTTTATATGGCCTTCAGTGCTTTTCCTCCACACTAAGCCTATAGAGGAGGGCCTAAGGTAGTCATGGCACATCCTTATACAGACTATAAGAGCACTGGTGGGTCAATTATTGACATTTTGGAATTTTAGTTTTTTTTAAAAATTACATGATCATATATTGTATTCCCCAAGTATGCCTATATGATATGTCAATTGTGAATTAAATTTTATAAATATATGTTTTTTTCATGTCGTTGTGGATAATTTTTATACTCATGTATAACAAAGGTAGTACTTATAGACTATCACATTTCACTTTTCGTTATTCCTTATTGGTATTAGTTACATTCCACTAGATTATCGTGGTGGGATTAGAGATGAAAAACTAACATAGTACTAATCTATATGGTGACCTAGTGGGTCGGGTAATTCCTTGTTATTTATGTTATAATTTTAATTTAATTCAAACATTAAATTATTTAATCATATTCATGTTTTTTTGATAATTTTTTTTATTATTAAATATATATTTTTTCTATGAATGTTTATTAAAAAATTTATATATTGTTGGGTTGTCCTAGGAGGTAGTATTATACTATTTTGGGATCATTTTGGATAGGTTGGAAACTTTTAATTATTTATAATGATGTGTATAAATAAATACAATTGAGATTTAATTACCATTTCAGTGTGATTTTAATTTTTTCTATGGTTTAAATTAAATAGTAATTTATTTTTGAAAAAATTATAATTGAAAATAAATATAAGTTTTAACTCATTGTACACGATAATTTAAAATAATATAGGATTATAAGAACATTTAATAGTTCCAGTTTTAGTGTTTTCCAAATACAGACTTTCTTTCACGAAACAACATTGATTATAAAAACCATTAAGAATTACAATAATTCCCATTAACAACTCTATCAAATGAAATAATACATTTTTCTATTTATTAAATAAATGGGTATTTTCATATCGAAATATTCAATGTAGTAATAATATTTCATGCACTCTATGTTAATGAGACAACTACTATTTATATAATTAATTGAATAAATATTATATTGTATTTGAAATATAAGAGTCAATTTTTTTTAATAAAAATAATTATAATATATATTCTATTCCTAAAAAAAATGTAACGAAAATATTTTTATATATTGATTTATATATAAATATCTTAAAGATAAATACATTTGGGGGATCCCCTTGGAATGAAAGACCATTCATGTGTCCTCATGTATGTCTTTATGTGTGTACAAATATGTATATATAAATATATATATTACTTATCAATTTTATTCATTTCATTATTGTAGAAAATTAAATATATTATATTTCATCCCTCCTATATATCATTGTATTTTATTATGATATAAAAAAATACCCTATACAGATCTCCTAGGATGCATCTCAAACCCATCTTATAAGTGTAAAATTATCATTTTCTTCATGGACGCATCCCAATATAAATTAATACAGAACCATTAAACATGAAAAAAATATCTAAAATGGGATTTACTGAATTATAAAAAATGTAACCCAATATGAGTAGGCCTACCACACATGAATCAACATTAAGATCCAAATTTTGGATTCATTGTGAAAATAATTGTATTCCTTAATATCCATCTAATATGTTTAGTTTTTCCAAACATACTCCCAAATTCTATTTCTCAACCCATTTTTACAAATACTATATTTCACAATGATTGATATATAGCACTCTATTTATTTCAAATCCAATCTAAACATTGATAACTTTTGGTAGTGGTATATTTTTTTCAATAAAGTTATTGTTATGGTCATACCATGTTGGTGTTGTTCGCTACTTTGGAAGGGTTCTATTATTCATCTCAATGAGGTACGAATTCTAATTTGTTAGAATCAAATTTTAATATATATATATATATATATATATATATATTTCATAGATCGTGTAAAGAAACTTAATTATCTATGAAGTCCTTCATATAGAAATCTGTGAATGAATTTTATTGATGCTATATATCTATTAAAGGAAAAAACTTTTCCTTTTAGAATGGGATAGTGACTATCGTTGATCTGAAAATAAATTTTTATTTTTGTTAAATGAAGCACTACACCACATAAAAATACATCCTACAACTTGAATAAAAGGATTTTTTTCAAAAACAATTATTCATGTCGTATTAATTGAATAAATTAATTACGGTGATGAAAATCAGAAAACCAAAAATTTAAAAAAATACACATTAATATGAATTGTTTTATTAACTAAATGTAGACATTGAGAGAATTTTTTAGGGCCTCAACTTGGATAAAATTTTTATTTACACTTGAAATCAGTATTTGATAAATTATACATGAAATTTACACAATAAAAATTTAGAATTTTATATATATTTGAGAATGTGTTCCATATATTTACGTACATCACGATGTATTTTTTCTAATACATGATGGGATATTTTATATTTCCTATAATATCTGAATAGTTAATTGAAAAAATGATCATTATTTTCATATATCATCAATAATAAAACAAAATTATTTAATTAATAATTCCATAAATAGTAATTTGATATACATCTCTTCTAATATTTATTGAAGAAAATAGAACAGGAAAATATTATTAATAAATTTAACAATGATATTCCTTTTTTCAGTTTCCTATAAGATGTTATCATATTTTAAATAGTACGCTATTGAAAATATACCTAAAGATATAGTATTTTAGTTAGTAATATAGACTAAATGTTTCATTCTAAAAAGTGAATGAGAACATATTATTTTCTAATTAATATATATAAATTATAATTTTCATACTCATAGATAATGAATATATTTTATTTATATTACTAATACACATGATAAGTATAAAATAAATGATTCCACCACTTATATGAATTTTTTTTCCTATTTTTGATATAATGATGAAATTATATAATATTTAAAATATCATCTATTTTTTAGTAAATTTAGATAAATATAGGTTATTCAAAAAAATCACATCTAAACCATTTAATCATGATGATAAAAAAATAGATTCTATGTAACTCAATTCATTGGGGGTTATAATAACTCTCATTGTTTCAGATAAAACATCTCAACATATAAAATCAATATCTATAATTATATTTCTAAATAATAATAAATATAAATCCCATTATGTTTTTTGTGATAACATTATAATTTAATGTAAAATATATTAATCAAAAGAATAATATGTTTTACAAAAGAAACTCATGATGATTTTTTTAAATACACATCCAAAAAAATATTGTCCTTATAAATACTATCCATATTAGGAACATGTTAAACCACACTTTAAAACATAATTTACCTTAAAGAACCTTTTAATTGAATATACTTTGAGATTAGAATAAGTAATAATAAATCATATATAAATATGTAATTTTTATTAATAAAATATTTCCCAAATTCAATTATGGAATTTTATCAACAACATTATTTAATGAACATTACTATTTTCCTCAATCAACTATGTAATCCATCAAGATAATATCCTTTATATGGAGCTAATAGTTTTTTTTCCAATATTATTATATCTTTAAATCATATAATCAATTGATTACTAATGGTTGTGTTCCCAAATATTAATCAATTGATTACTAATGGTTTTTTTCCCCAATAGTGAATAAATAAGGTCATTTTGTTTATTTAAATTAAGAAAACTATAATATATTTTTATTTTTAAGTGTTTTAAGAAATATTAAAATCTATTATTTTTAACACATGATGGGAATATATCTATAGAAGATTTATTTTGTTTCAAATAATAATATCTCTCCTAGAAAAATTAGAATATGATGGTGACATCAATGTTATTTTATGAGAATTATAATTATTTTTGTATTAGGTAGAAAATAAAAAATGTAATTATAGCATAAATTAAATATACATCTGTATCACATTAGTAAAATTCATGAGACTCATTTATTTTAATCGATTATTATATAATGAAGTGGAAATATTTTTATAACTAATAGGTAGTTTCATTGTTAATAAAACTATATCCAACAAGAATATTTATTCTTCTCCTTAGAAATTTAGTTATCTAACCAAATACCCAATATCCCCATTTCATTAAAAATGTGGTATATTAAATTTTAATATAAATTTATCTATAAAAAGTTAGTTAAAAAATATAAATTAATATATTAAAAAAGGCATCAATTTTCTTTATATAAAACTATAAATTACATCATCCATGTCATGAAAATCATTCAACTATAAATATGATATTTATTATTCAAATGATTTAAATAATTTAAATCAAATAACATGAAAATTCCCAATTTAAAAATATTTAGTTATATATAAATAAGTATTTAAATTATTAAATGAATATTGAAATAATTATAAAAATTTATAATAGTAGTAAATAATTATTTTATTTTTCTAGGAAATAAAAAAATTATATTAATGAATCATATTATGAAAAAAGAGATGATATAAATCTCAAAAATATTTTTATTGAGTATAATAAATGATAATATCTATGGTGATATATTATATTACATGCCCAATATCTAATTTGTCATTGTAATATATTATGGGTTTTAGTATAAGTAGTTTTTTTTTTGTTTTTTTCATTAATGCTACTTATCTATAATTTTATACCTTACTATATGTACTAATATCTCATCATTTATCCATGATTCATGTTAATATCATGGATTTTCTAAATATCCCATGTAGTGTTACATATATAATACATTTATTTTCCGAAATTATATTTTTTGATGAACTTTTTTAGGATATAATATCTTATTAATATTAGTGTGATATAATTTATCATAATAAATTATATCCCATCAAAGGAAATTAATAGTTTCATATCTTATCCATAAAAAATATCCACATATAAATTCAGATGGTTAAAGTTTATTTTTAAAAATATATAATTTAATAAATTTGACAAATCTTTAGTCATTTAATGATAATTTTTTGATGCCATTAAAATGAATTAACTGAAACACAAATTGATTAAAATGTGAAAAAATACATTCATAATCAATGCTCTTATGAGAGAGACATAGTAAAATGAAATTTTAAAATATATTTTTTATAACTTTTCTATAGTATGAATTCAATTATGTCATAGATGATGATCATTTAATTGTTTCCAACTAGTTCATGACACCAATGGAAATCCACCCAATTTTATTTTAATAAAAACCCATATAATGGACTTTAAAAAAAATATATGTCCTCAATGCTATTATTTAAAGTAATAAACACATAGCATCAAAAAGTGTGACCTTATATAGTATCATATTTTACACATCAATGAAATACAATTAATATATATTCATCACTAACAATACAGAATCAATGTTATCATTAAATTTAAATGTTCCCAAAACCTCATCTATATAATGTGACATAATAATAGCATTATATCACTACTAAGGTGATCACAGATCTCAAACACTATTAATATGAAAATAATATGAAATTGAATATTTAGTAGTACAATGAAGTAAAATAAATTTAATTTCAATCATAAAAATTATATCTCAATTAATGATTTATGTTTTAAAGACAGATAATTTAAAAACAAAATTATCAAATCATAATATATAAATACCCAATAAATAACATAGCAATCCAATCAAGAATTATATGGGTTTTTTGTATTTAGAAAAATGGATTCATTAACAATGGAATCCTTAGTGAACTACTGAACACCCTAATTTTTTTAATAATTATAATCACTCATAGACATATCATACATAATACCTTTTTTCATAACTATAAAAATGGAAATAAAATTAATAGTGTGGCTATATTTATAGTACTAGTAAAATGGGAGATATCAGTATATGATCATATTGATGCATTAAATAATGATAATGGATTTATATAATGAATATAACATACAAATTAAATACCCATTTTCATAGAAAATAAATAGTATACATTGGAAATAGATTTATCATTTTGAATAAATAAATCATAAAGGTGAGAAACCGTTATAAATAAATCAATAACCATCGGTTCATGTTATAAATATGTATCACCTGTTGGTTCCAGGTGCAAAAAAGTGTGTCGGTGGGTGTACCAAACATTAATTTTTGCGTTAACAATGATAAATCTGAGATCCGTCATGATAATACAATCCCAGATCTTCAGAATAGAAAGAAGAACCAAAAATAATGATGGGAGTCCCGGAACCATAGAGAGGATCATCACATGTTGGTTATCAACAATATAATTATAAGGTAAGTATTAACGTGATGGAATTCTCTCTCTGTCGATTTTTCTAGTCATGATCCGGTGTGATCTATCATTGCGTCATATAATCCAGGTGTAGGATTCCACTAGTGGTGATCCACACATGATCCACGTATATTTGGACATCTCAAAATGGATATTTGAGTGCTAGAATGGAAGAACCTTCGATTGTGATGTCTTCCTCTGATAACCTTTATCTGGTGGAGAAGGATCTATCTATCGTAGCTTGAGAGTGTTCTTTGAAGAAAATAAATATCTCTTGGCTTCAGAGCTTTCTCTAGATCCATTGATGACAACACACTGATATTTTCTAGGCTAATGAGAATTAAATAATTGGGATTTTAATGACATAGAATAATAAAATGAATTAATTACCTGAAAGTATTTATTCATTTCATTTAACTCATAGTAATCCCCCATGTATAATAATTATATTTGACTATTATTATTACATGACATGCACCCAAAAAATTACACCTAAAATTATTTAATTAAATAAATATTATTATTTGTCATAAATTATTGAAAAAATAAATTCCACATAATTTATTATACATGGCATGCACTTTTGGTTTTCCATTATCTTTATTTCTTACACCACATTTGTTAGATCTTGAATAATGTCTATTTATTTCTAAATTAAATATCACTAAATTACATGCTAATAAATATATTATTTTTCACTCAATATGTTCTCTCTAATAAGAAGTGTCTAAATAAATGTGATCAGACATCCTTAAATAATTATTAATCCACAATCAAGAATAATCTTTATTCAACATTTTTAATTAATATTTAACTAAGATACTTGGAAACACATAGTGTGTGACCCTCTAGGCCTCTTTCTTAGTGGCATTAGGTGGATCCTACCTAATGTCTGAGGATAGTGTATAGGAACATGCCATGGCACCCATAGATAATGAGGTTAATACTGGAATGACATGTCACCTACTACGAATTCTTACAGTGTAATGTAATCCATTTGTCTCGATATCTCGAATCATGAGTGTTTCATGCTCATGCCATCAACCCATGTACTCGGTTATTCTTTCATTGACTTTCTGAAATTGAACTCTCCCATTTCATGCCATGGAAATGGATTTATTTAGTCTTTATAAATTCCATCATTGGGACTGAGATATCTACTTCTGCTATGGAACTGAAGGGATAAATCATTTCTTACATTATATATTAATATAGTATTACTCGTTATACACCCAAAATATCCTACCTCACTACGAATAGTGTGTCATCACAGTTTTCATCAATAAATCATAGTGCTTTAGTTGTAATACCTCATATTAATATTCTTAAAGTCTAAGAAACAATACACACGTCCGCAGATAGGAACATACAATGACACTTTGAAATGTGGATTTTCTACTGGCGGGCCTCATTCTCATAATATCCTCCTTGATATTATCAATGGTTCAGACAATGAGAAGGTGACTCAATGTTTTATGAGTCCACACCACTAATTGCATGTATTATTTGTGTCCCTCAAATAATATCATCCGACTATATAACTAATATTCAAGAATAGTGTTATGGATCTTCTGGGATCTCATCATAGTAGTGATCCGCTATGAACCTTTAATGCATCAGGTATCTTTTGGAAATTATCACATGCATTGTCAAAGAGAAGAGCAATAAATATGTGATATAGGTATTTATTAATGAATAAAGTACAAAGTAGTTGGATCTAGGACACCAACTCCAATAGAACCACTACCAATATAAAACCCATTTCATATTTTAAGGTTAACTACCAAGACCATTAAATCATAGTGTATTAGGATTTAAAAATATTTATGAAAATCAAAACTAAACATGAATCTTTAGATATTTCCTACTGTTGATTAAATACATTAACATGTTTCCCATATTGGATCAAGAAAATTGAATTTTTTAGCATAATTGAAAAGAATATCATGTTTTTTCTGTTATCAATAAAATGAGATTCAATACATTAACTAACAAATTTCAGTGATGTATAATTACCAACTCACCCTCAAATAATCAATACATAAATATATGTTCCAAAAAATTATTAATCATTCATCATATAGTCATATCTTAACATATGAAAATAAATTCCACTTCATAATAATTTCATCAAGACATTTTTGAATAACCAATAGAAAATAAAATTGGTTTGTTAACCCTTCCATTATCATAATTAATAACCATATCCAGAAAGTATTATTTTGAAACCATTAGATAACATCCCTATTTGAACATAAAAAACAACTATATTTGTTGTCATTGATGATTATAAATATCTTAATAATAACATTTTAATAATAATAATGAAAATAATGTCTCCCTTTTTTAATCACTTATTTAAACTCGAAAATTTTAAAAACAATTAATGATATTTTTTATTATAACATTGGGAATGATTAAAGTATTTAGTAAATCATTGGTTGTTCAAGAATAAATGAAAAAAATTTCAATCTATACATGTTAAAAAAAATGATTCCATTAAGAATTCGAGAAAAAATACTCAATAGGAATCAATTAGTAAAATAGCAAGAGGTTTTCAATTAAATAATTTTTTAAAAAATAAAAACAATGTTTAAATTTATTTCAAAAAAAACATTGATGATTGGTCAAAAAAAATTATTAAATAATTTTTATTAAACATTTACATTGATGAAATTGGATTTTCAATCAAAGAGAGATATAAATATATTTTTATTTAAAAACTTCTTCTATTTCATTATTTAATAGAAAGTGGAAAATTAAAAGAAAAAATGTATTCTACAAAAACACATATAGTATAATGGAATTCATGATTTCCTTAATTGATATATCATTATATTTCATCATTCGAACCATAATCATAATCAATCTTGAAAAATAATGATATTGTATCATCAAAGTCGTGTGACTTTAAAACGTTTGAAAAATATGAAATATTAAATATAGAACCATAAATGGATATGTAAATGACCAAAATTTTATAAATAATAATTATTTAATGTAGTGATCTATATTATATACACAGAAGAAAATGAAAAAGTGTTTAATATTACATGTTTCATAGAGAATTGAATTTTAGATTAAAATCAATTACCAGTTTAGAAAATTTTGATTTGTTAGGATCATTAAGGAATAAAAACAATGCAAGTTTTAAATATTATTAAAATATAAACATTCACGATATATAATTCCAAATGGTATGTATAAACACCACAAAATTTAAACATGTGGTGAATGCAGAATATATCTAAAAAAATTAAAAAAGAGACTATAACACATTCACATCATGTCTTATCTTTTTTCATACATGAGAGATTATCCTATATAATAAATAATGTTTTATTATGCTTATATTATAGACCCACAAACCAATATATCATACCATTTAATATGTAATTATTACCTTTTGATGCTTATTTATTATCAATTAAATGTAAAAATCCGGTTTTTGTTAAATAACTACATCATATATCATATATGTTTTATTTTTATATTATATTTAATTATACCTTGATAGTTACTTCATCATGTCTCAAATGTTACTAAATTATATTAATATAATATATATTAATTATATATTTTATGGAGTAACACATAAATTCTAATGATATAAAAATAATAATTTCGTTCATGGATATAGTATGAGATTTGAACACATAATCATTGTTTCAATTTTCAAAATTATTGAAATTAAAGAAATTTAAAAAATATATCTCATTTACAGAATCATTTTTTCATCATTAGTATAAGATAATTTCATTAAATATATCATTATAAATATTCTATTCATTGTTAAAGTTACATTGTGTAACACCCCAGGTAAATAATGAATAGAAATTTTTATATTTATCAATATTTGTGAATAAAATATTAATATTACTTTAAAGGGAACGTTATGCTCGATGGAGTACCCAATACGCGACAACGAGTTCCATTGAAATATTACATTGCACTGTAATAAAAAAAATATTATTTTAAATGGTAGTTAATGCCTAGACATTGTAATGGAACGAAAGAACATAACTTACTACAGAATGATTTTATATGTTTGTCAAATATTTTTACTTTTATCCAATAAATGTTACAGGTGTAAAATGAAAATGAATAAAATTTTAAGTATAAATCTTCTAATAATATTTTAAAGGTTGATTAAAAGTCTTTTGATGGAGAACACTTTTCAAATATTGTTTTGACAATTTCATATGTCATATTTTACGAAATGAAATTCTTCTTTAGAATCTGGACATCAAAATTTACTTTTTGTAATTTTTTGTTATTTGTCCGATAAAGATCATTTTTAGTGAAAATGTTGCATTTTAATTCAAAACCTCCTTTTAATCTGATTTATTTATATTGATAGATTATATTTTTAATTGAGATTAAGGTGTATTTATAATATATTTTTACCATTTAACCCAGTGGTGGTCATTGGAATTAATTTAAATTTAAAATTGGACTTAAACTAGAGTAAATCTTTTAATAGATATTGTTTATTAAAAACACGCTATTTGTTTTGACAACGGGAATTAATTATTGAATTAATTAATGCAACCTATATGTTTTTTATTTTTTAAAATAGAAATCATTTTTTAATTCAGAGTATCAAATATCGCTTACAGTTAATTTTTGGTATTTTTCTGAAATACTTCAATTTTTTATGAATATTGAAACCACTAAGTGGTAGTTAAAGAAACTGATTTTTCTTTTAAATAAAACATTACCACTTCTCTGATATGATTTTCAAAAATCCAACATATATGGTTGTAATTAGGATGTAAAATGTGGTTCAATAAGATTAAAATAAATTTTGGTGAATAGTAACTTTTATGTTTTATTAATCGCGATTAAAGGTAATTAGTGTGATTTAAGGTAAAAATGATATTCTAATAAAATGAAAATATCATGAAACATTTCCTAACCCTATTGTATGAGTCACGAAAGACCAAGACAATGCATGGGTCTATTTTTGGGACCCCATGGAGCCACTTGGTTAAGATAATGACATTAATGCCTATTATTTAAAGTAAAAGTAAAAATGACACAAACATGTATTTTTTTACTAAAACAATTTTTACATGGGGTAATACAAGTAAGAGTTTTTACTATAAATAGTCATTGGAAATATAAAAGGTTTTCCTACATCATAGTAGTTTTTTTATAATTTTTAGACATTTAATTAATTAAATTATTTATGACATCATGATCATGCAGCGATTAACTCATTTTTTAACAATTTAAATAAAATGCAAAGATAATATAAAATCTAAGACCTAAACATTTAAAAAACCTATTTTATGGGTGTATTTAGAACCCTTGTCACCATATCCTTTAAATATATCAATTTGGGACCTTTAATAACTGAAAAACATTTGAAAATAATGTATCCTTTTTTGACTTTCCAAGAGTGCCCTCCTCTACTCTTATAAAAGGCCCCCACCTCTACCACCTTACCCACATATCTCAAGCCTTTGGATTGGACAACTCCTGCCCATTTCTTCTCTCCACATCCCTATCTTCATCATTGATGCCTCACCTTTTGGCATAATCCTTTCAAAGGAAGCCTTTGAGCTCAAATCCAGAAGAGTTACCCGATTTTAAGGTAATGTATTCACTTGTTTTCTTTTGTTTTAATTTGCTTCTCCAACCCTCTAAACTATTTTATTCCTTTATTTTGTAACCATAAATGTATATTTAATATACTAGGATGTTTTTATGTGAAGGATTCGAGCTACACTTACACACACCTTCGTCTAATGGTTAAATAACATACTGTTTTTGTGGATGGTGAATGTCTCCCTCACGAAACGATGATTGTTCAATCTTCTCTTAACACCATTCATGGTGGCCATTATGATGTCAATATATTTTATATATGATATATATGGTATTTATGTTTCCTATATGCTTCTGAATTTTATATTTAAAACATGATGATATAATTTTTATGTTGTTCAAATGCGATAATTTCATATGAGGATGTGTGGACTACCGCCCCCTCAAGTGATGTGACTGGTTCATGCAATACATAGAATGTATAAATAATGAAATTAATGCACATATGTGAACTATATAACATATATATTTTACTGTAATTATAATATATATATTTTTCAATTATATTTAATTCCATTAATATGACAATAAAAGAAAGTGGTGCTCATGCGTACGTACAGCCTACCGTCTCTATGAACGGTGCATTTCATTTCTTTTTATATCAAAATTTTATGAGGTAGTATAAAATGAATATTTACTGGATATGTATTATATTTAAATCATTAATACTATTCTGGAGATTATTTACTTATAACTACATGGACAATCATTTTCAAACAAGTTCATTTTTGACTCATGTACCTAACGTCGACAAAAACGTCTGATATGAACTCACATTATTAACAATTTATTATAACATTATAATATGTGATATGAAATGAATAATAATGTTTAAAAGAGGTCCTTAAGCAATTATAAATTTACAAAATTTTATTATTCAGTAATATAAAGAACCGAACAAGACAAGTCAAACTTGAGGTAAGGGATCTGACCTCTCTCTTCCTTTCAAGTACCCTCTTTTATGTCATTTCATTTATGCTCCATGTACTAATGTTGGAGGATGTTATTTTATATTAAAAATACTGTAATTTTTATTTTTAAATTATGAGATACCCCCTCTTACTCCCATCATTATATTTTTTAGAATGTTTAAGTGGCGCCATTGGGCTGCCGAATTTTCGTAAGGGATCAGACCCCTCTCTTTCATTTTAAGTACACTCTTTTATGTCATTCCTTTTAAGCTCATATTTCTCATGACTAGGATGTTATTTTCTATTAATATTTCTGTAATTTTAATGTTCTTATGATGAGACACCATATTTTCTCTCATCAATCCATTTTGGATATTTTGATTGGCGTCGTTAGGCTGCCAAATTTTCATAAGAGATCCAACCTCTCCCTTTCTTTTAAAGTAATCTCCTTAATGTCACTTCATTTAAGCTCATCTTTGTTATGTTGGGGGATGTTATTTTATATTCATATTTCTGTAAATTTTATGTTAATATGATGAGAGAACCTATTTGATCTCATAAATACATTTTTGGAAGTTTTAAGTGGCATCGTTAGGCTGCCGAGTTTTTGTAAGGGATTTTTCATCT
Source organism: Viscum album (assembly GCA_963277665.1). Classification (NCBI taxonomy): domain Eukaryota; kingdom Viridiplantae; phylum Streptophyta; class Magnoliopsida; order Santalales; family Viscaceae; genus Viscum; species Viscum album. The sequence continues at coordinate 915,363,286 of OY728148.1, forward strand.
CACTTTTATTCCCGTTAGATTTATGCTCAATTTTCCACCATTTCCTTTGAGTGGTATATGTAGTTCCCATTACTATACTCGTTGGGTAATATACACTTGTTTATGATTATTTACATCAATGTTGTATTTCCCTTCTTTCATGGGTGTATGTTTCGAAAGATACCCAATTCGGTAAGGGAACCTTTCACCCTCCTCTTTTTAAAAGTAATCTTTTGTTGGGTCTTTTAATTTACATATTTTAATGTTTGTATATGTTCTTTTATATCATTATTGATGTAAATTTTATTTCCATGTGATTATATACCCTTTTAATCTCTCATTAACTCATTTTATGAATTTTGAAGTGACGCCATTTGGTTGTCGAATATTTGAAAAGGAACTTCTTAACCCAATTTTGATTCTTTGGGATAAACTTGTACTCCATGAATATGTCGTTCTATGAATATGTGTGAATGACCTATGAGTGTTTTAAATTTAGTATCCACTTATATTTGGTGTATTAGTTTGTCACACATAATTATTTAATTGATTTATCCATAATCCAAGGATACCGTCTTTGTAGAGGACTTAGTCTCAATCTTCTTTCATTGGGGCATATTTAGTTATAATACAAGGCTTTCATTTATACGGTGTATAAACCCCTTTTACTTTTAATTTTATACAAATGGAATCTATTCCTATCATGTGTCTTACAAAATGAAAAAAAGTAATGTTTCTTTTAACGTACGCGGTGACAACGTCCTTTTCCGCCACCGCGTGTATTATTTGATCTTTGTCTTCCTCAACAAGCCGTTATATTTTTAGAAGTAAATAAATACCATATATTCTTTTTTGGTATTGAAAATCGTTTTGAAAATGGATTTTTTATGTCAATATATTTAATTTTTATATTGTGCTGGAAATGTGGAAATTTTTTTGTTCCTTTATAATTGTTTTATGTGTTATGATTTTATATTGGTACTTGGACACTTGATGGGTGGTTACGTGATAAACCATATGAAGGGTGGTTCCATGAATACCCGGATGGGTTGTTACGTTATAACCTCCAATTCATTGGGTATGGAAGTCAGTCGTATAGCTATTCCATTATGTATGTGTGGAAGTCGAACGTATGGTTATTCCATTTAAGTAGGTTCATGTCCCAAGTTACATTTATATGTTATGTGTTCTTTATGTGGGTTTTATGATATTCTTTTGGTTACAAAAGGGTAAGTAATGGTCTTTTATTCAGTGAAGATTTTTTTACTCCATCATAAAGGGGAAAAGTATTACTTTGGTAAAGTACTCATGGTTAACTTGTTGTTTTGAAAAACTAACAGTTTTCCTTCTTTGTGTATCATTTCTGGGATTTTTATGCTCATCCCATGTTTTTGAAATGTTTTCCACAGGACATAATGATGAATAGGGTCAAGGATGGGATCAAGGAAATACATTCTATCTAAAACATGGAATAAGACATGTTTCTTTTTAAGTATTTTTTTATTTTATGGAATCTTAGTAGAAGTGTCTACTATGTAATCTTTTGAGATGTAATAGTTATGAACTAATTCTCTAATACTCTAAACCTAAAAATATACTCTATGTGAATTATTCATTTAATTCATGATTAAGTAATGTTTAAGGTCGGGGCCTTATAGTTGGTATCAAAGGTCGTTTTAGATAACTTTAGAGGTTATGGTATTCTTTAAGCATAAGTGACAAGTTGTGTTTAACAAAAATGGTCAGTATATTAGATAGAGTCATTGTAGTTTTTTTTGAAGGTTCTAATGAGTTTGAGATAACTTGGATAAGTATATCTTAGTGTTTTCTTCCTCTTTAGTACATTATGATTTTTTTGATATACTCGCTCTGTCTTTTTTTTGTTTTAGTAAATGGATGGATCTAGAAGGAACCAAAGTGACAATGGGTATAAAGGAAACTATGGTGGTTCTCTAATTATGAGATTGGATGAAATAGGGGATTCAATGAGGAATCTCGTGGTTACTCTAAACCATCTATAAAGGAGCCATAATTAACCACTTGAACATTGTTGAGTTATCTAATACATCGTGTACGAGGCATCCAACTCGATGTGGAAGTTCATGTAATAATTATAAAGGTAAGAATTAGGGTTTTTATGATCCTTACTTTGAGGTAATTATGGGTTAATATCTGATATGATGGAATACGAAAGTCATGAGATATACTTGAGGTTAAAATATGTTGTGGTTATTTTTGAAGAATTTTTCTCTTTTTGAGGAATATTATAAAATTATAAAGTTTTGGAAAAAGTACAACATGCAGACCGTGTGAAAACTCGTTGCGTCGGATGAAGCTGTGGGAATCGAACCCACAACTAATGATCAACTGGTATTTATCACCTACCACTGGACTACGTGATGTCCCTGTTTATTTTGACTAATTCTTTATAGTTAGATGATTCTTTGAATCAAGAATATGTTTATTTTGGGAAATCTATGGAAATGATTATCCTATCATTGTGAATATGTGAATAGTTTAATTACTTTTCAATGTGATATGTTAAGAGTAACTGGTGTTATTTGGAGATAAATGTTAAGATTCACGTTGGAAGATAATGTGATTAAATCCTTTAGATATTTGGGTTTCAATCTTAGTTTGGATTACTTTGAAGAAATTTATGGATAGTAGTTTATTGAATTGTCTTTGTTGAACTTTTGGTATTTTGGACAAATTTTAATGATTAGGAGTAGTTTTTCTTTTTGTAAATAAAAATATCTTTTTTTGGTATTATCTGACCTCGTACTAACCTTTTTGGTTTTAGTTTTTCTTAAGGTATAAATATATGGGAAGTATATTGTTCTCTTTTTTGGATAAGGTGATTCTCTAGAAGTTGATTATAGCTCTCTTAATGTAAACAAGTCATCCTAAATACTCATCTTTTGGAGAAAATAGGAGTTCGTGTAAGAAAACTAGTAAAAGTTAAACGTGAACATGGCAAGTAAGTATGATTCCTTATGTTTTAGTTATACTCAAAAATAAATTTCTCAATTAAAAGTAACTAAAAATTGTTGTCCGTTAACTTTTCCTACTGGGGAATCCAAAACCGTTTAACACATCACAAGTTTTTGATTTTATGGTGGTTAACTTTTTCCGAAACTTGTTTTCTATCACACTCTCTCAGAACCTGACCCATTGTTTTTTCTTCCATATCCATGTTTTCTCACATGGAATCCTAGTATGGGTTAACTCAGGTGACCTTTGTACGTCCCTTTCTTTCATTTAAAGTGATAGTTTAACTTACTCCTTTTCCGATGTGGGGATTTCAATGATGTTTCCCATCCCAATTTTAAAATTGCGAGGACGCAATTCCAAAAAGGGGGGAATTATGTAATACCCCAGGTAAATAATGAATATGTCATTTTTATATTTATCCATATGTGTGAATAAAATATTAATATTACTTTAAAGGGAACGCTATGCTCAATAGCGTACCCAATACGTGACAATGAGTTCTTTTGAAATCTTACGTTGCACTCTAATAATAAAATAATATTATTTTAAATGGTAGCTAACGCCTAGACATTGTAATGGTAGGAAAGAAAGAAATAACTACAAAATGATTATATATTTTTGTCAAATATTTTTACTTTTATCCAATAAATGATAGAGGTGTAAAATGCAAATGAATCCAATTTTAAGCATAAATCTTCTAATATTCTTTAAAAGGTCGATTAACTGCCTTTTGATGGAGAACCCTTTTTAAATATACTTTTAACAGTTTTACATGTTTTATTTGACAAAATAAAATCATTCTTTAGAATCTGGACATCAATATTTACTTTCTGTAAATTTTAGTTATTTTTCCGATAAAGATCATTTTTAGTGAAAATGTTGCATTTTAATTCAAAACCTCCTTTTAATCTGATTTATTTATATAGATATATTATATTTTTAATTTTTATTAAGGTTTATTTAGAATATATTTTTACCTTTTAACTCATTGGTGGTCATTGGAATTAATTTCACTGGGTAATTGGACTTAAACTTGTGTTAATCTTTTAATAGATATTGTTTCTTAAAAAGACGCTATTTTTTTAAAGCAGGAATTAAATATTAAATTAATTAATGAAACATATATGATTTTAATTTTTTAAAATAGACATAATTTTTTAATTAGGATTATAAAATATTTCTTAGGGTTAATTTTTGGTATTTTTATGAAAAACATCAATTTTTGATGAATAGTGAAACCACTAAGTGGTAGTTAAAGAAACTGATTTTTTGTTTAAATGAAAAATTAATACCTCTCTGATTTTATTTTCAAAATTCCGACATACATGGATTTCATTAGGAAGTACGATGTGGTTCAATGTGATTAAAATAATTTTTGTTGAATAGTAACTTTAAAGTTTTATTAATCACGATTAATGGTAATTAGTTTGATTTAAGGTAAAAATGATATTATAATAAAATGAAAATATCAAAACACTTGTCCTAACCCTATTGGATGAGTCATGGCCGACCAAGACGACCCATGGGTTTATTTTTGGTACCCCATGGAGCCACTTGGGTATGATAATGACATTAATGCCTTTTATTTAAAGTAAAAGTAAAAATGACACAAACATGTATTGTTTTACTAAAACAATTTTTACAAGGGGTTATACAAGTCAGATATATTACTATAAATACTAATTGGAAAGCTAAAAATATTTCATACATCATATTAGTTCTTTTATAATTTTTAGACATTATATAAATTAAATTATTTATGACATCGTGATGATGCAGCGATTACCTCATTATTTAATGATTTAAACAAAATGAAAACATAATGTAAAATATAAGACCTAAACATTTCAAAAACCTATTTCATGGTTGTATTTTTATCCCTTATCGCCTTATCCTAGAAATATTTCAATTTGGGACCTTTAAAATCTGAAACACATTTGAAAATAATGTAACCTTTTTTGACGTTCCAAGAGTGCCCCTCCTCTCTTCTTATAAAAGGCCCCCACCTCTGCCACCATAACCACACCTCTCAAGCCTTTGGCTTGGACATCCCATGCCAATTTCATCTCTCCACATACCTATATTCATAATTTAAGCCTCAACATTGGGAATAATCCTTTCCAAGGAAGCTATTGAGCTCAAATCAAGAAGAGTTTACCAGATTTTAAGGTAATGTCTTCACTTGTGTTCTTTTGTTTTATATTGCTTCTACAACCCTCTATACTATATTATTACTTTACTTTCTAAAAAAACCTGTATCTTCAATATACTAGGATGTTTTTATTTTATGTATTTGAGCTACACTTATAGACACCTTCGTCTAATGGTTAGATAACATACTGTTTCTATCGATGGCGAATTTTTACCTCACAAAATGATGATTGTTCAATCTTCTCTTAACACCATTCATGGTATCCATTATTATGTTACTATATTTTATATATGATATATATTTTATTTATTTTTTCTATATGCGTATGAATATTATATTTAAAAAATGCCTTTATGCTTTTCATGTTGCGCAAATGCGATAATTTCATATGAGTAAGTGTGGACTACCGCCCCCTCAAGTGATGTGACTCGTTCATGAAACACATGGAATGTATAATGAATGAAATTAATGAACATATGTGACCTATATAACCTATATATTATACTATAATTATAATATATATATATCTCAATTATTTTTAATTGCATTAATATGACAAAAAAATGAATGTAGTGTTCATGCATACGTACGGCCAACCGTCTCCATGAACGTCACATTTCATTTCTTTTTATCTCCAAAAGTTATGGGGTACTATAAAATTTATATTTTCTAGATATATATGATATTTAAATCAATAATAATATTATTACGATTATTTAATTATAACTACATGGACAATCATTTTCAAACAAGTTCATTTTTGACTCATGTTCCAAACATCGACAAAAACATCTGATATGAACTGACATTATTAGAAAATTATTATAACATTATAATATTTGATATGAACTGAATAATAATCTTTAATAGAGGTTATTATGCATTTATAAATTGACCAATGTTTATTATTCAGCAATATAAAGAAACGAACAAGACAAGTCAGACTTGAGCTAAGGGATCTGACCTCTCTCTTTCTTTTCAAGTACCCACTTTTATGTCATTTCATTTATGCTACATGTTCTTTTTTGGAGGATGTTATTTTATATTAACCATTCTATAATTTTTATTTTAAAATGATGATATACCCCCTCTTACTCTCATCAATTCATTTTTTAGAATTTTTAAGTGGCAACGTTAGGCTGCCAAATTTTCATAAGGGATCCTACACCTCTCTTTCTTTTTAAGTGCACTCTATTAGGTCATTCCTTTTAAGCTCATATTTCTTATGATTGGGATGTTCTATTATATTAATATTACTGTAATTTTTATGTTCATATTATGGGAGACCCTATTTTCTCTCATCAATCTATTTTGGATGTTTTGATTGGGGCCGTTAGGCTGCCGAATTTTCATAAGAGATCCAACCTCTCTTTTTCTTTTTAAGTACTCTCCTTTATGTCACTTATTTTATTCTCCTCATTGATAGGTTGGGGTATTTTCATTTATATTCCTCTTTCTGTAAATTTTATATTAATTTTATGAGATAACCTATTTTATCTCATCAATCCATTTTTGGATGTTTTAAGTGGCGCCGTTAGGCTGCCGAGTTTTTTGTTAGGGATTTTTCATCTCACTTTTATTCCCGTGAGATTTATGATACATTTGCCACCATTTCTTTTGAGTGTTATATTTAATGCCCATTATACTACTCTTTTTGTAATATACATTCATTTATTATTATTTACATCCAATTTTTATTGTCCTTTTTTCATGGGGTGTATGTTTCGAATGATACCCAGGTCAGTAAGGTAACCTTTGACCCTCCTCTTTTTAAAAGACATACATTGTTGGGTCTTTTAATTTACATATTTTAATGTTGGGATATTTTCTTCTATATCCTTATTGATGTAAGTTTTATGTACATGTGATGAGATGCCCTTTTTATCTCTCATCAACTCATTTTCATAATTTTCAAGTGACGTCATTAGTCCTTTGAATTTTTTCATGGGAACATCTTAACCCAATTTTGATTCTTTGGGATAAACTTGTACTACTTGAATATGTAATTCTATGAATATGTGTGAATGACCTCTTATTGTTTTAAATTTAATATCCACTTATATTTGGTGTATTCATTTTTCACACATAATTATGTAATTGATTTATCCTTAATCCAAGGATATCGTCTTTATAAGGGACTTTGTCTCAATCTCCTCTCATTGATACATATTTTGTTCTAATACAAGGCTTTATTTTATATGGTGTATAAACCCCATTGACATTTAATTTTATACAAAAGAAATATTTTTCTACGAAGAATTTTACAAAACGACAAAAAGGAATGTTTCTTTTAATGTACGAGTTGACAACGACCTTTTCCGCCACTGCGAGTATTATTTGATCTTTTGCTTCCTCAACAAGCCGTTATATTATTAAAAGTAAATAAATACGATATAATCTTTTTTGGAATTGAAAATGGTTTTGATAATGTATTAGTTATGTCAATATATTTAAGTGATATATTGTTCTTGAAATACGGAAATGTTTTCTTTCCTTTATAATTGTTTTATGTGTTATGATTTTATAATGGTACTTGGACACATGACGGGTGGTTACGTGATAAAACATATGAAGGGTGGTTCCATGAATAATAGGATTGGTGGTTATGTTTATCCACCAATGCATTGGGTATATAAGTTGTCCGTATTTATATTCCATTATGTGTGTGTGGAAGTCGACAGTATGGTTATTCCATTTATGTATGTTCATGTCTAAAGTTACCTTTATATGTTTTCTGTTCATTATATGGGTTTTATGGTAATATTTTGGTTACAAAATGGTATGTAATGGACTTTTATTCAGTGAAGAGTTTTTTACTCCTTCAAAAAGGTCAAATATATTACTTTGGTAATGTACTCATGGTTTACTTGGTGTTTTGAAAAAATAACAATTTTCGTTCTTTTTGTATCCTTTACTGGGCTTTTTATGCTCATCCCAAGTTTTTGAAATGTTTTCCACAGGACATAAAGATGAATAGGGTCAAATATGGGATCAAGGAAAGAAATTCTTTCCATATCATGGATCTATACATATTTCTTTTTATGTTTTTATTATTTTATGGAAACTTAGTAGAAGTGTCTACTATGTAATATTTTGAGATGTAATAGTTATGACCTAATTCTCTAAAATTCAAATACTGAAAAAATCCTCTATTTGAATTATTCATTTAATTCATGATTAAGTAATGTTTAAGGTCGGGTCCTTATAGTTGGTATCAATGGTCTGTTCAGATAACTTTAGACGTTAGGGTATTCTTTAAGCATAAGTGACAAGTTGTGTTTAACCACAATGGTTAGTATATTAGATGGAGTCATTGTTGTTTTTTAAGGTTCGAATGAGTTTGAGATAACATGGATAAGTCTATCTTACTGTTTGTATTCCTCTTTAGTACATGATGATTTTGTTGATATACTCACACTGACTTTATTTTTTTGTTTTAGTAAAAGTATGGATCTAGCATGAACCAAAGTGAAAATGGGTATGAAAGAAACTATGGTGTTTCTCTGGTTAAGAGACTGGATGAAATAGGGGATTCATTGAGGAATCTTGTGGTTATTCCAAACCAACTATCAAGGAGTCATGATTAACCACTTGATCTTTGGTGAGTTCTCTAATACATCATGTACGAGGGAACTAACTCGATGTGGAAGTTCAGGTAATAATTATAAAGGTAACCATTATGGTTTATATGATCCTTACATTAAGGTAATTATGGGTAATAACATGATATTATGGAATACAAAATGCATGAGATAAACTTGAGGTTAAAATATGTTGTGGTTATTTTTGATGAATTTATCTATTTTTGAGGAATGTTATAAACTTATATAGTTTTTTAAAAAGGACAACACGTATATAGTGTGACAACCCGTTGTGTCGGACGAAGCTGTGGGAATCGAACCCACAACTAAAGTGCAACTGGTATTTATCACCTACCACTGGACTACGTGAAGTCCCTGGTTAGTTTGACTAATTCATTATAGTTAGATGAATTTATGAATCAATAATAATTTTATTTTAATTTATCTATGGAAATGATTATCCAATCATGTAGAATATGTGATTAGTCTAATTATGTTTCAATGTGAGACTTTAAGAGTAACTGGTGTTAATTGGAGATAAATGTTAAGATTTACTTTGGAAGGCAATGTGATTAAATCCTTCAAAGATTTGGGTTTCAATATTAGTTTGGATTATATTGAATATTTTTATGGATAAATTTTTATTGAATGGTCTTTTTCGATCTTTGGGTATTGTTGGACAAATTTTGGAGAGTAGGAGTAGTTTTTCATTTTGTAAAAAAAATCCTTTTGGGGTATTATCTGATCTCATACTATCCTTTTTGGTTTTCTTTTTGGTTAAGGTCTAAAGAAATGGGAAGTATATTGTTTTTTTTTGGATTATGTGATTCTCTAGAAGTTGATTGCAGCTCTCTTAATGTAAACAAGTCATCTTAAATACTCATCTTTTGGAGAAAATATGAGTTCGTGTAAGAAATTAAGTAAATGTTCAAATTCAACATGACATTTATGTTTGTTTCCTTATGTTTTAGTTAAGATCAAAAATAAATTCTTCAATGCAATGTAACTAAAAAAAATGTTGTCCGTTAACATTTCCTACTGGGGAATCCAATACCGTTTAACCCATCACAAGTTTGTGATTTTCTGGTGGTTAACTATCTCCGAAACATGTTTTCTATCACACTCCCTCAGAACATGACCCTTTTTTTCTTACATATCCATTCTTTCATACATGGAATCCTAGTATCGGTTAACTCGGGTGACCTTTGTAATTCCCTTTCTTTCTTTTAAAATGGTAGTTTAATTTTCTCCTTTTCCGATGTGGGGCTTTCAATGAAGTTTCTGAGCCCAATTTTAAAATTGTGAGGACCCAATTCCCAAAAGTGGGGAAGGATGTAACACCATAGGTAAATAAAGAATATGAAATTTTTATATTTATTCATATTTGTGAATAAAATATTAATATTACTTTAAAGCGAATTCTATGTTCGATGGCATACCCAATACGCGACAACGAGTTCCATTGAAATATTATGTTGCAATCTAATAATAAAATTATATTATTTTAAATGGTAGTTAACGCCTATCCATTATAATGGATGGAAAGAACGGAACTAACTACAAAATTATTATATATTTCTGTCAAATATTTTTACTTTTATCCAATAAATGTAAGATGCGTAAAATGCAAATGAATCCAATTTTAAGCATAATTCTTCTAATATTCTTTAAAAGCTCGATTAACTGCCATTTGTTGGAGAACCCTTTATAAATATACTTTTTACAATTTTATATGACGTATTTGACAAAATAAAATCCATCTTTAGTATCTGGACATCAAAATTTCCATTGTGTAAATTTTTGTTATTTTTCCGATAAAGATCATTTTTAGTGAAAATGTTGCATTATAATTCCAAAGCAACTTTTAATCTAATTTATCTATATGGATATATTATATTTTTAATTGATATTAAGTTGTATATAGAATATATTTTTACCATTTAACCCAATGGTGGTCATTGGAATTAATTTCACTTTGATATTGGACTTAAACTAGTGTTAATCTTTTAATAGATATTATTTCTTAAAAACACGCTATTTGTTTTGACAGGGGGAATTAATTAGTAAATTAATTAATTCAACTTATATGTTTTTAATTTTGTAAAATAGACATCATTTTTGAATTCAGAGTATCAAATATAGCTTAGTGTGAATTTTTGGTATTTTTCTGAAAAACATCAATTTTTTAAGAATAGTGAAACCACTAAGTGGTAGTTAAAGAAACTAATTTTTTGTTTAAATGAAACATTACCACTTCTATGATTTGATTTTCAAAAATCCGACATACATGAATGTCATTAGGATGTAAAATGTGGTTCAATGAGATTAAAATAATTTTTGGTGAATAGTAACTTTTAAGTTTTATTAATCGCGATTAAAGGTAATTAGTGTGATTTAAGGTAAAAATGATATTATAATAAACTGAAAATATCATGAAAATTGTCATAACCCTATTGGATGAGTCATGGCCGATCATGAAAACCCATGGGTTGATTTTTGGGACCCCATGGAGCCACTTGGGTAAGATAATGACATTAATGCCTTTTATTTAATGTAAAAGTAATAATGAAACAAACATGTCTTGTTTTACAAAAAAAATTACATGGGGTTATAAAAGTCATATTTTTTTACTATAATTAGTAATTTGAAAGCTAAAAATATTTTCTACATCATAGTAGTTTTTTATAATTTTTAGACATTATATAAATTAAATTATTTATGACATCATGATGATGCAGCGATTACCTCCGAATTTAACGATTTAAATATAATGAAAAGATAATATAAAATATAAGAACTACACATGTCAAAATACTATTGGATGGGTTTATATAGAACCCTTATCACCTTATGAAATAAATATATCAATGTGGGAACTTTAAAATCTGAAACTCATTTGAAAATAATATAACCTTTTTTGATTTTCAAAGAGTGCCCCTCCTCTCCTCTTATAAAAGGCCCCCACCTATACACCCTTACCCAAACCTCTCAAGCCATTGTCTCAGCCAACCCATGACCATTTCATCTCTCTAAATCCCTCTCGTCATCATTAAATCCTCACCTTGGGAATAATTATTTCCAAGGAAGCCTTTGAGCTCAAATCAAGAAGAGTTACCCGATTTTAAGGTAATGTCTTCACTTGTGTTCTTTTGTTTTATATTGCTTCTCCAACCCTCTAAACTGTTTTATTCATTTATTTTGTAACAAAAAAAGTATCTTAAATATACTAGGATGTTTTTATGTGAATAATTAGAGATAAAATTACACACACCTTCATCTAATAGTTAAAGAACATACAATTTCTGTGGATGGTAAATTTCTGCCTCACGAAACAGTGATTGTTCAATCTTCTCTAAACACCATTCATGGTGGCCATTATGATGTCACTATATTTTATATATGATATATATAGTGTTTATAATTTCTATATGCTTATGAATTTTATATTTAAAACATTCCTTTTTTCTTTTCATGTTTCTCAAATGCGATAATTTCATACGAGGAAGTGTGGACTACTGCCCCCTCAAGTGATGTGACTCGTTCATGAAATATATGTAATGTATAAAGAATTAAATTAATGAACATATGTGACGTATATAACATATATATTATACTGTAATTATATTATATATATCTCTCAATTATTTTTCATTCCATTAATATGACAAAAAAATGATTGTAGCGTTCCTACGTACGTACGGCCTACCGTCTCCATGAACAGTGCATTTCATTTCTTTGTATCTCCAAATGTTATGGGGTAGAATAAAATGAATATGTAATAGATATATATGATATTTAAATCATTAATACTATTTTTGAGATTATTTACTTATAACTACATGGACAATCATTTTCAAACAAGTTCACTTTTGACTAATGTACCAGACATTGACAAAATCATCTGATATGAAATCACATTATTAACCAATTATAATAACAATATAATATGTGATATTAACTGAATAATAATCATTAAAATATGTCCTTAGAAAATTATAAATTTACCAATGTTTATTATTCAGGAATATAATGAAATGAACAAGACATGTCAGACTTGAGGTTAGGGATCCGACCTCTCTCTTTCATTCCAAGTACCCTCTTTTATGTCATTTCAGTAATGATCCTTGTTCTTATGTTGGAGGATATTATTATATATTAAAAATACTGTAATTTATATTTTCCAATGATGAGATACCCCCTCTTACTCTCATTAATTCATTTTTTAGAATGTTTAAGTGGCGCCGTTATGCTACAGAATTTTCTTAAGGGATCATACCCCTCTCTTTCTTTTTAAGTACAATCTTTTATGTCATTACTTTTAAGCTCATCTTTCTTATTATTGGGATGTTCTTTTATATTAATATTATTTTAATTTTTATGTTCATATGATGAGAGACAATATTTTCTCTCATCAATCCATTTTTGACGTTTTGATTGGTATCGTTAGGCTGCCAAATTTTCGTAAGAGATCTAACCTCTCGCTTTCTTTTTAAGTACTCTCCTTTATGTCACTTCATTTAAGCTCCTCTTTGTTATGTTGTGGGATGTTATTTTATGTTCCTATTTCTGTAAATTTTATGTTAATATGATGAGAGATCCTATTTGATCTCATCAATCAATTTTTTGAAGTTTTAAGTAGCGTCGTTATACTGCTGAGTTTTCGTAAGGGATTTCTCATCTCACTTTTATTCCTATGAGATTTATGCTACATATGCCACCATTTCATTTGAGTGGTATATCTACTTCCCATTATTATACTATATGTGTAATATACTTTCATTTATGATTATTTACATCAATTTCATATTGTCCTTCTTTCATGGGGTGTATGTTTCAAAAGATACCCAAGTTGGTAAGGGAACCTTTCACCCTCCTCTTCTTAAAATACTTCTTTTTTGGGATATTTTAATATACATATTGTAATTTTGGGATATGTTCTTGTATATCCTTATTGATGTAAATTTTATGTCTAAGTGATGAGATACCCATTTTATCTCTCATCAACTCATTTTCTAAATATTGAAGTGACGCCGTTAGGCTGTCGAATTTTAGAAAAGGAACTTCTTAACCCAATTATTATTCTTTGGGATAAACATGTACTCCTTGAATATGTCATTCTATTAATATGTGTGAATGACCTCTGATTGTTTTATACTTAATATCCACTTATATTTGGTGTATTCGTTTGTCACACATAATTATATAATTGATTTATCAATAATCCAAGCATACCGTGTTTGTAAGGGACTTCGTCTCAATCTCCTTTCACTGAGGCATATTTTGATCTAATACAAGGCTATCGTTTATATGGTGTATCAACACCTTTGAATTTTAATTTTATACAAAGGAATATTTTTCTATGAATCATTTTACCAAATGACAAAAAGGAATGTTTCTTTTAATGTACGCGGTGACAACGACCTTTTCCACCACCACGAGTATTATTTGATCTTTGGATTCCTCAACAATCCATTATATTATTAAAAGTAAATAAATACCTTATACTCTTTTTGGTATTGAAAATCGTTTTGATAATGGATTTGTTATGTCAATATATTTAATTGATATATGGTTCTTGAAATGTGTAAATGTCATATTTCCTTTATAATTGTTTTATGTGTTATGATTTTATAATGGTACATGGACATTTGACGGGTCGTTACGTGATAAACCATATGACGGGTGGTGTCGTGAATACCAGGATGGGTTGTTACATTATAACCACCAATGCATTGGGTATGGAAGTCATCCGTATGTGTATTCCATTAAGAATGTGTGGATGTCGACCGTATGGTTATTCCATTTGTGTATGTTCATGTCCGAAGTAACATTTATATGTTATGTGTTCTTTATATTGGTTTTATGGTAATATTTTGGTTACAAAAGGGTAAGTAATGGTCTTTTATTCAGTGAAGAGTTTATTACTCCTTCAATATGGTGAAAAGTAATACTTTGGTAAAGTACTCATGGTTTAATTTTTGTTTTGAAAAACTAATTGTATTCATTATTTGTGTATCCTTTACAGGGCTTTTTATACTCATCCCATGTTTTTCAAATGTTTTCCACAGGACATAAAGATGAATAGGGTCAAGGATGGGATCAAGGAAAGACATTCTATCTAAAACAAGGAACTAGATATGTTTCTTTTTAAGTATTTTTTTTATTTTATGAAAACTTAGTAGAAGTGTCTACTATGTAATCTTTTGATATGTAATAGTTATGACCTAATTATCAAAAACTATAAAACTAAAAAGATCCTCTATGTGAATTATTTATTTAATTCATGATTAAGTAATGTTTAAGGCCATGGCCTTATACATTGTTTCAGGGATGTGGTATTCTACGTGTACATACGAGCTATTTTAGCATTTTCGAATGGATTAAAAATTAAGAATTTATATGTGGTATTTTAAATCTAGGATTATAAATATATCATAAATATTAGGTAAATATTTTAAAAATTCCATTATATACATCCATGGTAGTTTATAATAGAAATAGAATTACATCAATTAGTAAGCTAGTAGTTTCTTATACAGTCAATTGATGGTTTTGTTTCCCATATTACGGAAGAGGGGATTGATAAAGGTAATTACAAAAAAATAGTAAAATATCAATTTATTATAGATACTTATATTACTATAATCAAATTTTTAGGATATAATTTAATGTGGTAATATAGAGATTGAAATGAATGTGCATAGAGAATACAATTACAATATCTTAGAATGCCCTCATTTTAATCTCTTCTAAAAGAACATTAAGTTGTTCTTTATGGAATTATAGCAAATATAGAAATGTAAAATTGTTTTTTTGGATATTCTGGTAGTTTTTTATTTAGAAAAATCCATTATGAGTTATAAATAAAATAGGGGAGGTGGTCCCCTTTTATAATTGAGGAGAAGTGAATTTTTTATTAATACCAAAATGTATTAAAAAATGGGAGTCCACACTCAATCCATGTTCAACTAAAATTTATAAAACATATAATGTGGGACTATATGTTCAAGTAACATGAACACAAAAAAATCATTTTCGGAACATTTTATTACCATACCTTCTATGTTTACTCACATTCACCATTATAGATTTGACCACATTAGCCAGTTTCATTTTATTATCGTTTGTAATTTATACTTCTAGAGTAAAACTGGACTTATTATTATTATATTACCTGTAAGTAGTGATTATAAATATTTTCAATAATTTATTAATTAAAAATAAAAGGTATGTGGATATTAATTTTAATAGAATCCAAGTAACACTCAAAACCATATTTTAACATTAACTATTGTAATTTATTTATTACAATTAATAATGAAAAAATAAATAAATTATAGGATAATATTAATAATTATTATTCCAAATATGTAATCCATTTTACCGTATTAATTTCATATAAAATTTTAAATATTATTTGAAATTAAATATACAGATGTGACAAATAAATACAATATTCAATGGAAAACATTACATAATTATAAATTTTTTATAATAAATTTAGAAAAATAATTTACGTGAATGAAATAAATTAGATTAGTAATAATATATTTTGATTATTATAAATTTTTATGAAATAATGGGTATAAATTTAAATTTATAAAACAAAAATGTTGTTTTCTATAAAAATTAATATTTTTTCCTATTTAGGAAAAAATTAATCTTATCATAATTTTATGAAAAATTAATAGAATTAATTTTTGTGTTTATTTTGAATATAAAAATCAAAATTCCATATAAATTACTTATATGTTTATAGATTAATTTTAAAATTATTTCACAAAATATTGCATAATGTTTTTTATAAAATAAAGAGTTGTTTTGAAAAAATATATATGCATTATTATCTCATTCATAGAAAATTATTTCAGTACTAACACAAAATTTATGTAACAAAAAATTAATTATTTAATAATTATTAGATAAATTTATTATTTCAAAATCATGTTTATATATAAAAATAGTTTTTTATGAAAATTATTTCATTAACTATCAAATGTGATTTTATTTTAATTTATAATAAATTGGTAGAAATTTAATTTATTTTTTACATGTGTACACTATATAATTTTATAATTCAGTTAGTTATATTCATATATTCCTATCCAACACCTTGGATGTCACTATCATAGAAAATGATTATATTTATTAGTGTGTCATGGTGTGTCTGAATATGGTGATTCATGTGATACCTGTTATCAAAAATATATAATTAAATAGATGAAATGTTTCCCAAAATCTTATTATGTTACATCATATCCACATAAATAAAATCATTCCTATCAATTTAAATATGATTTTTGTAATCCATGTTTTTTCATGTTGAAATATATTTTCAGAATTCCCACATTCAATAAAGGGTTATTAAAATATCTACCTGAATGTAGTGAAATAATAAATATGATATTCATGTACAATGGAATGTAACCAGGTTACGAAATAGTATAAATTTATAGGAATGTGAGTATATGGTCACGGAATAAAATTTATATTTATATATAATTTACAAAAAAATGTGAACGATCAAATTTATGTTGATGGAAAATTAACCATAAACAAATGAGGTAAGAGTATAAAAATAAATTCAATGTTAATGATGGTAACAAGAAAACATTTTTATTTCAATATAATTTCCCTAAATGTGAGGAATTTACATGGTAGAATAACTTTATTATATTAATTCATATTTCATGTGAACCATATTATCATATGGTTGTGATTAAATAAATATCCCCATAATAATTTAATATATGAAATGGATATGATTTATTTATTTTTGATGTAGTGAAACTAACTTCTAATGGGTCATAAGACCCACCAAATAAAGAAAATTCCATCCAATTATTAGTAATCACCAAAATGAAACTGGTTACCAAAAAATATTCAATATGTATTATTCTCAATATAATGAAATAAAACATTAATATACATTAACATAGAATAATTAAAATAAATAATTCCATTAATGGTTTACATTATGAGCCATAACATTTTAAAAAAATATTTAATTGAGGTTTCAAAATTTTAAATAAAACATAACTATTATCTGCTCGATATCCTCTATAATCTATTAAATGTCACATTCCAAATTTGGTAATACCTTGGTCATATATTATCATAAAAATATGTAAATAACATGAAATGTTATAATACCCAAATGAAAACATAATGAATTCCCTATTCCAAATATAAAAGACAGATTATTGAATAGATTCTATAAATTAAAATATTTTAAAAACTCCATAATTAATAAAATAAATAACTTTTTAATAAAACAATCTATCCATTCGAGGGGAATCTATACTATCAAATTTACATTATACATAAAAATAACCTCCTTATCCATTTTAAAAAACATTATATCAAAATTAGGAATAATATATGGGATATTTTTCCCATGATCATGTGTTATATAATAGATATCCCCATTCAATTAAATAAATTTCCTTGTATAAAACTACATTTTATTATATTCTTCAAAAAATATTAATAATAATATACATCAAGAATAATATTTATATTTTTAATGATTTATATTAAATATAACAAAAAATCATAGTGTGAGATGAAAAATCATAGTGGGGAACCACATTCTATTGAAAATAGATTTAAAGGAGTTCTAAAATCATTTCATTTTCATATCAATATTTGACATCATAGGATTAATCTAGGTAATTTATGGAAATAATATATTTTAATTCAAAAATATTCCATATAAATATTTTTTAAATTTCTAAGACATAACCCACAGGAGTGTCAAACAAGGTGTGGAACAAACTACATTTTCAAGAAGCAAGATATGATAAAGTCATAACCCAATGCATGATTTTTAGAGTAACTACAACTTGTTAACCCTATTTCCAAACGACATCCAATATTAGTGTCTATAAAGGGAATTAATTTCATGTAAACTACTCAATTTACCCATCCCCATGATTATATATTATTTTTCTATAATGATACATATCCTTAAAATAATTCTTATAGATATTTTAAGAGTTCCCACTAGTGTTATTTCACTCAATTTTCCAAAGGTAAAATAAAACATACCCTGATGAAAACATTATAGAGATAAAGATATCATGTATTTATATTACATCATAATAGATGAATGTTAACTAAAAAGTATTATTATCCACACCAAAATTTTATGGGGACTGTCCCTTTCAAACATGGATATATAAAAAATGGGTTCATAAATGAGCTACATCTACTCCAATTATGTTCTTAAAAACTATGTCCATTGGTAGAAAAAACATATATAATATCCTTATAAATGACCAAGAGAATGTGAAAAAATAAATTTTGATCTCAAATACTCAACAAAAAATTGGTATATATACATCGATGATCATATAAAATCATAAGATAAAGAATATGTAATTAAATAATGAATTTAATGTAATTATCATTACCTAATATATCAGTGAATATAAACATGATACATAAAATAAGTCATTATCATTTAAAGAAATCGAATAATAATAAAAGGAAATATTCATAAATAAATCATGAACCATATGTTCCTGTTATATAAATGTGGCCCCATAATAAATATAGAATCCATATCAAAGTTAATGGTTAATTTATAAGACCCAAAAATCATAGTGGATAACACAACAACATGAATTTCCTAATATTATAATGTATTTGTAAACATCACATGCTTCTTATATTGAATCATGCACATTATCTTATTTACCATTGTCGATCAAAAAAATATTTTTTCTCATAATGGATGAAACACATATGTCATATTCTGAAATAAATATAGTGATATATAACATATTTCCCAATGAATTATATGGTTATGAAATTATTTTCCCAAACATCACATAATAAATATATATGTATGTTTTTCACAAACTAATTACACATTCACCATATAAACATATCACAAAATATGAAAATAAAATGGGGTTTTATATATATATATATTTCATAAATATATCATATTATAACCCATTAAAGTAATTAGTTTTCGAAAAAATATCATCACCATACTCATAATCCATCAACATAAAACTCTAGAATTGTATAATTGGATTATATCCCAAGTAAAAATTAATCAACACAAATGGCATTCTTTATGAGTGGAAATTCCATAAAATATCATTAAATAATTTTAGAGGAACATAATATTTCCATTATTATATAACATATCTAAAATATAAAAATTTCACAAATATTGAATAAAAAATTATCTATTAAATTATCCATGGAAAATTTTAAAATATTTTTATGTAATTTATGAATTAGGATGTTGATAAATATCAATAATGTGGTAAAAATTTAAAAATGAATCATTTCAGATTACTAGTAAATTATCAAAATAGAATAATTTTGAAAATGATAAGAATATTCACTTAATGGATTTCATAGAAATAAAAAAAACTAAAAATGAAAATAAATAATATTTTTAGAATATTTAATTATTTATTTTATATAATTTTGGAATGCATTTCCATGAAAGCCAAATGATTTTAGACAGAATGGAAAAAAATTATATTTTCATTAAGAACATTACTTTAGTGTGTGTAGTTCATTTAGGGGAAAATGAAACTAAAACATATGTTCTCTGAAAATTATCAAATTAAAAAAATGAGTTTTGTGGGATTAATTATATAAATCTTCACAAATATAATAATAATAATAAATAATCCTCATAAACAATGAGGTTGTTTACGAAAAACTATACGACATTAGTAAAATTGGAGTTGTAATCCTCATGAAATAGAGACTATTATATAGATAAGTAAATAAAAATATCATTACAAATATGAATTATTATATACATTCATGGGATTCATATAATACTCATTAAAAAAATGAGTGGTTTATATGGTATGTGTCACATAAAAATGAAATTTAGATTAAAATCCATTACCGCTTTGGAAAAAAATGAATCATATGTCACATTAAATAGTAAAACCATATAAACCAATATAAATAATTAAAAAGGATATTCATGATATAATATGTGATAGGGTTAGTACTTGAAAAATAGAAATGAAGTGAGTGTTGAATATGGAATACATCTCCTAGAAATAACCTAAAGAATAATAATACCATTCATAAATCCATGACTTACATTGTACAGGTTTAAAAACATTAAAATAAATATTGGTTTATAATAAAAGTATTCCAATACATTACTAATATATGTATATTTATATCAATACCATATACATTTTACTTATCTAATTTTACTACCTATTTATTAATAATTCTTTGTTAAAATCATATTATTAGTAATAATTCTCCCTAATTCATGCATGTTATGGTTTGGTTTTTTGGGGAATGTAACATTTATCATAGTTACAGAATCATTGTAATATTTTATATTGAATATATATTTTATAAATTCATGTTATATGTATTTTTTGTAATCCATAAATGATGGATATTGAAAATGAAATACATCGTTCATAGTTATTATTGGTCATATGTACATCTGATCACTGTTTCGATTTTCTCAGTGATCAAAAGAAATTATAGGTAAATAATATATCACCTTTATAGAATAATTTTTTTATATTTATCTTTTATATTCATAAAATTTATCCTAAATAAAAAAAATATAAAAATGTATTGAAAATGTATCACATCAGTAATTGGAGGCGGTAGTGTACACATATGATGGTGTGACATTGTTGTGTTCCAACAACTTGAATATTATTAAGGTAAATTTTATATTATAATTACGGTTATATTATTTAGTATTAAATATAATTTAAATATTTAAAATATGTAAATATATTCATTCATGAAATGTAGTAATCAAAAATTAACTACATCAGTTCATGAGATGATAGTCCATCGTACACACACTCAAAAATTTCATTTTCCATTTTTTGGAAGTGTTGAAGGATATAGGATATTTCATCATCATAATAAATGATAAATATATTTTGTATACTGGTTTTATATTATTGGAATTATAAATAGATTATTTACTGAGGTTTGATAATGTGTAAATAAAATATCATAATGAAGACAATTACCTTCACTCCGGAACAACCACATTGGGATCACTTATTAAGGTCCCAAGGGTCTATATTTTGGGAATATAAATAGATATAGTATATTGATAATGAATTTAGAGAGTTATATTTTCTGTTATTGGTATGAATCTTTTTTTATGAGTTGTAAATAGGTGATTAGAGGAGATTCAGTTTTAAAATATACGTGGAAGGGAATTGTAACATATGGATTCGGGTTCTCCACGATAGTTCCCAATGATAGTTTACTATGTGGACTCATGTGAGCCTCACCGTACACTAGAGGCTATTTACTAGTAGTGAGGGTCTATTCAGTCAATCAGGGGGAGACTATACCATAATTTATCAGAGTAATACAATAGTAGAAATTTTAAACAATGGAGAAATAATATATAATCAATAAAAATAAAAATACCAATGTAAATAATAACATTACATAGCATATCAAATAGAAAGAAAATTTTCATTTATATATAAGTGTCAAATATTTGACTAAAAATGAAAATAAAGGAACAAAAAACTCCCAAGAGGTTCCTGAACAACATTTGGTTCCCTCATATAAGTTCTATCCCCAATCAGCAATCTAACTCAGGGACTTCTCCGTTAACCAGCCCAGAAAATAAAAATTATATTTGGGTACCAATTCGGTAGCCTGAGTTGGGTGTGGGAACAACTTACTAAAAAACGACCAGTGGTTTCTAAACCAAATCTAATCAAATAATAATGTATACAATTTTAGGAAGAAATAAAATTCAATGAAAAATTAAATAGTTATAACATTATGGAATTAATATTAACTAAACTACAAAACTATAGGATTACCATGGATACCCATTCATTAATACTAGATTATGATCTTGGTGAAGTAAGAAGTGTTAGTGGGTAATATCACATCATTATACCTATATTAGATCATATCGGAGTCGTAAGTATTCGAGGGTGATATCATATATCAATACCTGCTACGTCTCATTTTAATGTTTGAAGTATTCACATGTGAATTTGTAAGTTAGAGTAATTTTTTTAACAAATTTTTAATTCCATAATTTATTTCCCTTGTTACCATGGTTTAATTTATATGTAATATTGAATTGTTATGATACTTACACCTCAGTGAAATGACCATGTTAAAATTCGATAAATCACAAGTGCAATGTCCATGTTACCATTTATACTTTGGGATTCAATGAACTTGTTCACATTCATTCACTAATATGTAAAATGGTTACCTTACCATTTTACTTATCAATTTAATTTTCCTGTTACCATTCATTGACAAAAAATTAAGAAATCAATTAATTGTTCCTAATTAATTACTTTTCTAATTCAATAATTCTATTCTCAAATAAATACCCTTAATTAATTTGACGACTAATTAAGTATGACTAATCAATTATTAAATTAAGAGACTACTGATGCCATATAAACCATTTCAATATTACATATAATTATACAATCAATTATATTGAGGAAACCATATTAATGTCCCAAATTTAAATCATCAATTAATTTTCGCATCAAAACTATTTCAATATCACTTAATTACTTTTTTAATAAATAATATCTTGGAAACAATTTCAATATCACTTAATTAATTCTAAAATTAATTATCTCAACTCAACCATTTCAATATCACATAACTACTTACAAATTTATTATCTATATTCCTAACATCAAAGGAACAAAATTAATTCCATAATAAATTATCTAACTCAATATCCTTAAACCCAATAAATAATTTCCCAAATAGGGATCCCTAAATCCCAAACATTTTATACAATAAAATTCCCCAAATTTCCAATTAATTATTCAATAACGTTAATTAATTCAAATTATGATCATAAATTTCTAAGAAAATTGTGAAAAAATAAATTTTCATATATGTAAAAAAAATTCCTGACTTTGGGATTTGAATCGTAGAACACCAACCTTTAAAGGGAAATCCATCCAAATTTTGGAAATAGGTTTATATATCAAGATTTATCATAATCAAAACTAAAAATTTAATTTTCCAAGGGATATCACCAAAATAAATGTATAAGAAAAAATAAAAATAATATATCCAACAAAGAAGACTTACCAGGGATTAATCACAAGAATAAGACATCTAAAAAGGGTTGTGGCACTCCAAATCCACATAGAGAGCCCCCCTAAGTCAAGAGGAGATGTAATTCTAGGGTTCCCAAAAACATTAGTTTCACATCCACATTAAAAATGTAGGTCATTATATTAAATGACATATAATGAGGTTCAACAACATATAATTATTTTTAGATAGTTTTCACATAAAACTATTCACTTCAAATTTATTTTATTCAACCCACAAACAATTACACATTTTTCAATACCTTTACATGATGTGTAATGATTATAATGAGTATTTGTCAACCCATTTCAACCTTTTAACCTCTAAACTCCTCCCAAACCCTATTTTAACACTTGAACCATTTATACCCAGACTCAATTAATTTGAAAACATTCAACCCAAAAAATTAGGTCATTTTATGAAAAAAAATATTTGTTGGCCCCAATGAGACTATTGGCCATCCATTGTAGTATAAATTGTTTTAATATTCACAACTCCTCTCAACTCATATTAATCATGTCTAAAAATTTCAATCTTAATTATTAAAGATTAAATATGTAAAAATATGTATGACCTCAATGAAGATTGGTTCATTTTGTTGAAATTTATATTTTAAGACAGTCCTAACAAAAAATTCTTTGTATAACTGATTGAAACTGATAGAATAGATGAAATATCAATAGTTCAACAGAGTTACTAGAAGATGACCTACCTATGTAGATTAACTACATATGTATAATACATACTGATGCAGATGACCTACAGTTGAAGATTACCTACGTATGAAAATGAAATTCCAATGCAGATAATCTACCAATGCATATGACCTAATGATGTAAATGAACAACATATGCAGATTAACTACTATTTGTTCAAGTGAACTACTGATGAATGTTATTACCAAACCAATGCCTCACTGACAATTAAAACGAGTTACCAATGCAATGAGTATTTAATTCTTGGAAAAACTGATAAAATGACACACTTGTGGAATGAGTCATCGAAAGAATGGGTTACAAATAGAGGACTCACCAACAGACTATTTTAAATTTATTCTGTTTTAAATTTTATTTAACACTAACATTTTGAGTGTTTTAATGTGACTTATTAATTTAATTACTTTTTAAGACATCTTAAAAGAGGATGTTATAAATACAAGGTACTATGCTGACCTCAATCATGTTCATTATCAGGATACAATAATATAAATAAAAAAAATATGTTTTGAAAGAAGATACATAGGACGTGTAACACCCCAAGCTTCCATGGTATGTTTCCCTATGAGTAATGCAATAGCATGTGTTGTACGCAACTTCGAGTTCTAACACACACCACAACCAATCCAACTAGCCGTTATAAATAGTAATACCTACTTTTTGATATTTTATAAATTTTATCAGTCAAAATGGACTTTCTTTTTTGGATTCATAATATCAAATTTATCCTAGGGAAAAAATTTTGTACGTTTTGGATAAATTTGATAATTTGATGAATAGTGAAAATTATTAAATTTTAATTAAAAACAACTTTTTTAATAAAAATAATTAATTATGATTAATTATTATTTTGAGTTGTTTTAAAGTATATTTAGAATATTTTTTTTCTATTTAATACATTGTTTGTCATGGGACATAATTTCACTATTAAACCTGACATAAACAAGTGTCAATATTTTGATAATTATTATATCTTAAAAACACGCGTTTTGTTTTGACAACGAGAATTAATATTAAATTATTATCTACCACTTAAGTGTTTTCAATTTGTAAAAATGTATTCCATATTTTGAATCAGGATGTTCAAATTTTG
Organism: Viscum album; assembly: GCA_963277665.1. Classification (NCBI taxonomy): domain Eukaryota; kingdom Viridiplantae; phylum Streptophyta; class Magnoliopsida; order Santalales; family Viscaceae; genus Viscum; species Viscum album. Next base: position 915,388,888 of record OY728148.1, read on the forward strand.
TAAATAGGTAACTATTATTTTTAGACATTTTGAATAATTACTTCGGTAAATATTTTATTTACCATGGTTAAAGGGTAAATCCGGTAAATAAGGCTTAAAAATTAATATTATAATAATACTAAATTACCCTAAAACCTTTCATAACCTTATTGGTGGACACATGTACGACCATGGGAATATTTCGGTCGAATTTTGGGACCCCATGGAGCCACTTATAGGCGATAGGGACACATTATATTAATTAAGATAAACTAAATACAAAAATGAAATATTATTACATCTTTTAGAAATATTTTTTACAAAGGGTTATACATGTTATATTTTTGATTATATATATTAATTAGAAATATAAAATGATTTCCTACATAATGATATTTTATTTATAATTTTTTGACATTGAGAATTTACAATATATATGACACTATAATGATATAGTATTTTCCTTATTAATGAACGAATCAAATTATTGGTATTATAAATGTTAAAATAAATATAATTTTAATGTTTTGATGACATAAAATAATTTTATTGTTTAATATAACATATTTTTATTTATTAAATGAATTTTTTTCGAATTAATAATCTTTTTATGTCTTTAACAAAAATCAATTATTGAGTAGTGTCAAAATTGACAAAAATGAGTTTTTAAAACAATTGATATATTATTAATTTATATTCTATTCCTAAAAACCTAAGGATCATAAAAAGGACTTATATCATTATTTTTGTATCATTAATGGACCACTTGGGGGTCTCTTGGATGTATATAGTATGTTTATTAACTATATATTAAAAACATACAATGTTACATGGTAAGTGTTAAACTAATTAACCAAGATTTAAAACCGAAAGATAAGGTTAATATAATGACCCAAATTATTATAAAATCTATTGGTTGAAAGGATTTTGACCCATACCGAACATAATCTTTGAATAATACACATTGACCCATTAGAAACTGAATATTATTTTATTATAACTTAATACTTTATGTTTTTCCTAAAGAGCCCCTCACCCCTCTTATAAAAGGGCACTCCCCCTTCTCATTAAATCACACCTTCAATGCAATTTGACTCAGCAAAACCCTGCCCAAATATCCTCCCAACATCCATCACTTCATCCTAGAGGCCTTAGTTTATCATAAATCCATCCTACGGAGCCCTTTTGATCGAATAAAAAGGAAGAACAAGAAGAAGAGGAAACAACTTCACCACCTTCTTTAAAGTTCCTTTCCTCATCAACTTCATCTTTCCTTGTTATTTAAATTCTAAAAGAAAAAAACAGTACCATCTATATACTATTATGTTATTATAATTATGGAACAAACTAATTCATTATTCTATCCATACCTTCAATGACATGTCACTATACATGCGTACGTACAACCTACCATCTCCACGTTGTGGTGTAATTGTTATTCAATATACTATTATTTATATGGGTATAAAAATGATGTTTACTTCATGTAAATAATAAATATACGATGATAATGATTTTGACTGTATGATATACCATCCAATTATATATTATTTTAATATATAAAGAATGATATTGTTGCTCGTGTGTACGTACGGATTACCGTCTCCACGAACGCGATGAGATTTATTCCCCATCTGATCCAATCAAGACTAAATTTTATTGGATGATTAAAAATAATATTTAATGACATAATATAATTCTGGATATGAGTATGATATAACCTATCCATAATAAACATGTCTTATATAAAATAAAATGAGTAAGTTAACACCCAAAACGACGATAATACTAAGATTTTATTAACAAAGCGATGTTAAATGATCATATATGATATCATATTATTATATATGATTATTGTATAATTCATTAACAATTACTTCACCATTATACAGGAGGTTAACCTACCATCAACCAAGGAAAAGTACAAGTTAATCGTTTATTTCACAATCTCTTCATTATCCGAGGTTGCTTATAAGTAATTATCTACTGGGACCTCTTTATCATCCACATCAATGTTTCTTAAAAATGTATTTCTAAAAATTATTACTATTTTACAGAATATGCGTATAAGTAATTTATAACCTTGTTTGACTTTTTATAATAAGTTTATAAATGAATCATTCCATCGTTTTCCAAACAAGGTCCTTTTTAACCTTTTCGACAAAATTAAGGTAAGAATGTTTTTTAACTTATACGGTGGGTGCGGCTATTTTCTACCATTATAACATCGTCGAAGCTTCCCTTACAAGCTTATAAGAATATTTTCAAAATAAATATTTTCTTTATGTGACTTTTATATTATTTCAAAATATAATGAGATATATCAAAAAAATGGTTTTGATTTCATCTATGTCAACATCCTTTGATGGATTATAAGCTTATTTAAAGTTGATTTATTATGATACAAAACTTTCATATTGCATTGATGTTTTTGTGATATTTTTACTATAGATGTGCTATTTTTATAAAATTCATTACTTATGGTTAAAGTATTGACATTTTTTATGCTAGTTTTAATATTAATGTTTATTATATGTTTAAACCTTTTCATATGTGGAATGTATTGGCCTTAGTAAGTGACGGGTGGAGACCGCTATAGCTCCTTGATGCATAGGTAAGTCACATGAGACAACTAGACATTGAATTTCCTGAGTCCCTTTCCCAATTTGATTTATGGTTTTGGCCGAGGCCTTAATCATTTTAGACGTCTTGGCTGAGGCCTTGATAAAATGTTTCAGAATGTCCGTCATTATACATTTCCTTATTATGGAAATAATATTGATGGTTAATGTGGTCATTCGACTAGCAGAATACCCCTGATTATGTTTTATTATATCATTATTTACACATCTCATAATCTTTCCATAAAATTATTCATGTTTATTATTGTCAAAGGAAAGTGGTTTTCAATTATTTACCATCCTTAATATTTATGTCATTTTCCACTATATTACTTACCCTTAACGAGCGTTTGAGCTCAACCCTTCCATAAGATTCATTTTCCTAGGATATTAAGAAGTTAGTTATGAGTGACCTGTAGGCATAATCATGGAGGCATGGATGCTTCTAATGAAAAATATTATTGTTATATTTCTCTCCAACATGTAAAGTGGATCATATGTATGAATCTTGTTTCCAATAATACTAAATTGATCGGTCTTTCAAGAAATGATTTCGATGTAATAATGCCAATGTTATGTATTAATGCACCGACTCTAGCTAACTGGGGTTGGAGAATTACAGTTTGTATCAGAGTAAGTTTAGTACAATCCTTGGTAACTAGATTTAGATAAACTCTGATTAGAGGACAAAACCCTATGATAGACTTTGAGGATTAGTGTAGAAGAACTTCCTAGAATTTTGGTATTGTAGAGATTTTGTGAGTTTTCTGAGAAATACATACATGTCTGGATACAAGCAGGTAGAGGCGGCTCTGGCACATATTTTCCTAGGGGTTAAACCCGAAAACACCGCTTTGAGCTTGACTCGAACAGGAACTGGTGCACGACAACGGGCCTTGTTGCACTCTTTGGTATGACACTCCTAGGGGATATGCTTAGGATAATTCTCATCTTATTTACCAACCATTATGAATGGTTTTGAGTATATACATCTCAAAGAAATATTTTTTATGATTATGGATTATATCCATAAACTGTTGAATTTATGTTAAGTGTTTTATAAATTTGGAATTATATATTTTAATCCATAAACTAATATAGTTTATGCCATTGTTTAGAAATGTCACCTAGTGGAAGGAATGGAAACCATATCAATGCACGCACTCTATGTAGGGATTTCACACCTGCTCAAGATAATTATAGTGGAGCTAGTGATGCAACTGGTGCTGATCAGCTTATCAACATACTGGGACAACCCACTTAGGTTATGAATAATAACCTCACCCGTATGGAGCACCCAGATCCACAGTGTAGAGGATCAATGATAGATCGCTTCATGAGGAAACAACCACCAACATTCAATGGGATTACAAATCCAATAGTATATGAGAAATGGATAAATTCCTCAGAGAAAATATTACATGCTTTGGGGAGTAGTGAAAGGGAAAAAGTCGTCATGGCAATTTATCACCTCACTAGAGATGCTGATCAATGGTGGTTATTGATACAAAACATGAAGGAAGGTTATGAAGTATCAGATATGGAATGGAGGGAGTTAAAAGATCTGTTCATAATGAAATACTTTCCATGAGACCATCAATCTGATATTGAAAGGAAATTTCTGAGTCTGAGGAATAAAGAGGATGGGAATGTCACAAAGTATGAGGATAACATTAAAAGGATAGTGAGGCAGGTTGTTGATTATATAATTAACACAAGGAGTAATATTGATCGTTTCTTTGATGGGATAAAACCATTTCTCCATCGAGCATTAATCTCATAATCCTTCTCATCATACGAAGATATTGTCTCATGTGCTATCAAGAAAGAAAAAGGATTTTCTAAGTCATGTGACTATAAATCAAAGAAAGATTTGAATAGATCTGCTAAACAATCTTGGAAAGGAAATAAAGAAAATAAGTAAGAAGGGTAGAATTGAATTTCCACCCTCTGATAATTGTGGAATGAATCACCCTGGTGCCTGTCTAAATGGAAAAGGAGTATGCTACAAATGTGGATAGAAAGGCCATCTAGCTGATGATTGTAAAGGAAAGAAAGACGCTACTGATATTCAATGTTACAATAACAAGGATATGGGACATTATGCAATAGAATGTCCAATGTGTCAACGAAACTTACATCAGAAAAGCCCAAGGGATCAAGGCAACACTTATAAAATCACTACTGCTATGGTTGAAGCCTCAAAAGACGTGGTGGAAGGTAATTTAATGGTTTCCTTATGCTTAGGAAATGCATTATTTGATTCTGGATCATCGCATTGTTTCACATCTTCCTAGTTTGTTAGGAAAATTAGATATTTCCAATTTGATTTAACAATGGAGTTGTCAATTAAAACTCCTAAGGGAAGTATCATTGCATAGAAGTTTTGTGAATCAGTCCCCATTAGATAACATAAATGTACATTATCCGCTGATCTGATTATCATACCTATGATTGAATTTGATATAATCCTCAGTATAGATTTCATTTCAGACCATGATGTGAAGATTTATTATAAGAAGAAGGATTTTATGAATCTAGATGATGATGATTAGGAACACCTTATCTTTAGAGAAGAATCGTCGCCACCTATTTCTTATCTAGATCCACCCCCTGTAGCTCAACTAAATTCAATTATCGGGGAGGAAGTGAATGAAATAATTGTGGGTGAGGAAAGGAATGTTCAAATAGAGGACTGATGTGTTTCTAGAAGATTTACCTGGATATCCTCTTGAATGAGAAGATGAGTTTTCCATTGATTTAATTCCTGGTTCAAGGCCCATATCGAAAACCCATTATAGAATGGCCAATATGGAATTAGTTGAACTAAAGAAACAACTAGAGGAATTGAGTAATAAGGGATTTATTCTCCCTAATGTTTGTCCATGGGGAGCCCATGTCTTTTTGTTAAGAAGAAATATTGATCTATGAGGTTGTTCATTGACTACATGGAGATCAATGCTTTAACAATAAAGAACAAATATCTCCTACCTCGCATTGATGATTTATTTGACCAACTACATGGAGCTCAATACTTTTCAAAGATTGACCTTCGATCTAGATATCATCAGTTGTGTGTGAAGAAAGAAGACATTCTGAAGATAGCATTTCGAACCAGGTATGGGAATTACGAGTTTACAGTAATGCCTTTTGGACTGACTAATGCACCCTCTGTATTTATGGATCTAATGAACAGAGTTTTCAAACAATATCATGATGAAATTGTATGGTATTTATTGATGATATCTCGGAATACTCCAAAAGCTACAATGATCATGAAATCACTTAGGAATTATAATGAAGACTCTGAGAAGACATGAATTATATGGGAAGTTTAGAATGTGTGAATTCTGGATTCAAGAGATTTTTTTTCATGGCCGTATTTTCTCTAAGGATGGAATCTATGTTGATCATTCTTAGTCCAAGCAATCCACGAATGGCCAGCACCAACCAGTATAACCGAGGTACGATGTTTTATTGGTTTAGAAGTTTATTATCGTCATTTCATCCAGAAGATTGCCTGGTTGGAAAACCCATTAACAAAGCTCACACTTAAAGGGGTTAAATTTTTCTATAAAAAACAGTGTGAAGAATTTTTTGAAGAACTAAAGAGAAGATTAGTCAATGCTCCAATATTGACTCTACCATCTTGGAATGATGGGTTCGTTATTTATAGTGATGTATCAAAGAAAGTTCTTGGTTGTTACCTTATGCAGAATGATGGAGTTATTGCCTATGTATAACGACAGCTGAAAATTAATGAGAAAAACTATCATACTCATGATATTGAGTTAGCTACTATAATATTTGCTTTGATGATTTGGAGACACTATCTGTATGGTGAAAAAATTTAGATTTGTACTGATCACAAGAGTTTAAAATATATTTTTTCTCACAGAAGGATCACAACATGAGGCAAAGGAGATGGCTTGAACTACTCAAGGATTATGATTACACGATACACTACCACCTGAGGAAGTAAAATAAGGTGGTAGATGATTTGAGTAGAATGGATCATGGAATTTTGAACAAGATGAGAGTAGAAAAGGATTCTATATACATGGATCAAGTAATGATCGATATGGGAATCACCATGGAGGGTGAAACATATATACAATTTCAAATAGTTTCCAAACCATCATTACTAGAATGGATAAAGAGTTCTCAGACAGGTGATGAAAATTTTCAAAAGAACATTAAAGATTTGAATGATGGGAGATTGAGTGACATTGTGTATGAAGATGGAATTTTGAAGTTTGGGAAGAGGATTTGTGTTCCCAATATACCTAATCTAAAAAGATAACTGTTGGATGACGCTCATAGTTCCAATTTCTCTATACACCCAGGGAGCACCAAAATGTATAGAGATTTAAAGGAACATTTTTGGTGGGACAACATGAAGAGGGAGATTGCTGATTTTTTTTCAAGATGTATGGTTTGTCAACAAGTGAAATTTGATATGCAAAATCCTGGATGAGTCATCCAATCTCTTCCCATACCTGAGTGGAAATGGGATAATATTACGGTGGACTTCATCATGGGGATACCAAAGAATCCTAGAAGGAACGATTCAATATGGGTCATTGTTGATCATCTTACCAAGTCAGCACATTTTCTTATTATAAGAGAAGATCTACCACTTGAATATCTAGAAAGACTATATATTAATGAAGTTGTGAGACTTCATTGAGTTCCCCTATCAATTGTCTCGGATCTTGATCTCCGTTTTACATCAATATTCTAGAAAAGTATTCTAAAGGCCTTTGATACTGAACTTTGTTTGCGCACTGCATACGACCCTCAAATAGATGGACAATCAGAACGGTCTATTAAAACATTAGAAGACATGTTGAGATCACGCTCAGTTGACTTTCAGGGTATGTGGGATCAAAATTTATCTTTGGTGGAATTTTCCTATAAAAATTGCTTCCATTCAAGTATTCGGATGGCACCATATGAAGAATTGTATGGAAACAGATTTCACACACCGACCTGTTGGGATGATGTTGGTGAAAGAAAACTTGTTGACCCAGAACTAGTGGAGAAAACGATGGAAAAGGTTAAGGTAATCAAAAACCACATCAAAACAGCTCAAAGTAGGAAGAATATCTATGATGATAATCGAACGAATGATTTGGAAATTCATGTTGGAGATCATGTTTTCTTGAAGGTATCTCTATTGAAGGGAGTTATAAATTTTAGTAAGAATGGTAAACTGAGTCCCAGGTACATTGGACAATTCAAAATTCTAGAATGAATTGGGGTTTTAGCTTACCGATTGAAAATGCCGCCATGTCTCTCCAAAGTACATGATGTGTTCCATGTATCACTATTGAGAAAATACATGCCTGAACCAACGCATGTACTCACCTATGAGGAATTATAACTAGAACACAATCTATGTTATTGGGAGGAGCCTTTCAGGATTCTTGGTACCAGAGAACAAGTGCTATGAAACCGGACGTCCCGTCTGGTAAAAGATTTATGGTGAAATCCCAAGATGGAAGAGGCAACATGGGAACCCGAGGAGCAAATGATGAAAAACCACCTGAGTCATAATATACAGTAATTTTTTATAAATTTTAAGAACTAAATTATTTGAAGGTGGGTAGAATGTAACACCCCAAGCTTCCACGATATGTTTCCCTTTGAGTAATGCAATAGCGTGTGTTGTACGCAACTTCGAGTTCTAACACACACCACAACCAATCAAACTAGCCATTATGAATAGTAATACCTACTTTTTGAAATTTTATAAATTTTATCTCTCAAAATGGACTTCATTTTTGGATTCGGGATATCGAATTTAGCCTAGGGTCAAAATTTTGTACTTTTTGGAAAACATTTATATTTTGCTGAATAGTGAAAATTACTAAATTTTAATTAAAAACAACATTATTAATCAAAATAATTATTAGTGACAAATTATTAATTTGAGTGGTCTTAAAGAATATTTAGAATATATTTTTACCATTTAATACAATTTTGGTTATTGTACATAATTTCACAATTAAACCTAACATAAACAATGGTCAATCTTTTGATAGTTATTATGTCTTAAAAACATGCTTTTTGTTTTGACAGCGGTAATTAATTTTAAATTAATTTCTTCCACTTATGTGTTTTGAATTTGGAAAAATTGATTCAATATTTTGAATCCGGATGTTCTAGTTGTGTAAATAGGTAACTTTTGTTTTTAGATATTTTGAATAATTATTTCGGTAAATATTTTATTTACCATGGTTAAAGGGTAAATCTGGTAAATAAGGGTTATAAAATAATATTATAATAATACTAAATTATCCTAAAACGTGTCCTAACCATATTGGGGGATACATTTCTGACTATTGGAATCTGTGGATCGATTTTTTGGACCCCATGGAGCCACTTTTAGGTGATAGAGACACTTTATTTTACGTAAGATAAAGTAAATACAAAAATGACATAAGTTTATATCTTTTAGAAAAAAAAAATTTACATAGAGTTATATATGTTATATTTTAGATTATAAAAATTCATTAGAAAAATAAAAATAGTTCCAACATAATGATATTTTATTTTAAATTTTTAGAATTTGAAAACGTAAAAATATAAATGACACAATAATGATGAAGTGATTTTCTAATTAATGAAAGAATCAAATAATTGGTATTACAAATGTTAAAATAAATAACATTTGAATATTTTGATGACATACACGAATTTAATTGGTTAATATGACATGTTAGGATTTCTTAAATTAATTTTTATCATTAATCAAGTTGTTAAGACTTTAACAAAAATCAGTTATTGTGTAGTGTCACAATTGACATAAATGTGTTTTTAAAACAAATATTATATTATTAATTTATATTATATTCCTAAAAACCTAAGGATCGGCCAAAGGACTTATATCATTATTGGTTTATAATTAGTGGACCACTTTGGGGTATGTTGGATGTATATAGTATGTTTAGTAACTATATATTATAAAAATACAATGTGACAAGGTAAGTGATAAACTAATTATCCAAGAGTTAAAACTAAAAGATAACGTTAATATAATGACCCAAAACTATATAAAATCTATTGGATGAAATGATTTATACCCATACCCACATTATAATTTGAATAATCCACATTGGATCCATTAGAAACCGAATATGATTTTATTATAAAATAATACATTATGTTTTTTCTAATGAGCTCCTCACCCCTCTTATAAAAGATAACTAACCCTTCTAATTAATTCACACCTCCAAATCCATTTGGCTAGGCCTAGACCAGCCCAAATATCCTCCCAAATTCCCTAACTTCATACTATAGGACTTATTTTGATCATAAAGCCAACCTATGTAGCCCTTTTGGTCAAATCAAAAGGAAGAAACTGAAGAGAGGTAACGTCTTCACCAACCTCTTTAAAGTTCTTTTCTTCTTCAAATTCTTCCTTCCATGTTATTTCCATTATAAAATAATAACTCTAGTAACTTATATATAATTTGATGTTATTATAATTATGGAACTAACAAATTCATTTTTCTATCCATCCCTTTAATGACATGTAACCATACATGCGTACATACAGCCTACCGTCTCCACGTTGTGGTGTAATTGTTATTCAACATACTATTATTTAGATGGGTATAATAATGTTTTATAATTCATGTAAAAAATAAATATAACATGATAATGATTCTTTCTATATAATATAGCATCCAATTATATATTATTTTAATATCAAAAAAATGATATTGTTATTCGTGCATACGTACAAATTACCGTCTCCACGAACGCGATGAGATTCATTCCCCATTGCATCCATTCAAGACTACATTTTATTGGATGATTAAAAATAATATTTGAGGACTTAAGATAATTCTGGATATGATTATGATACAACCAATCCATAACAAACACGGCTTATATAAAAGAAAACGAGTAAGTTAACACCCAAAACGACGATAATGCTAAGATTTTATTAACAAAGTGATGTTAAAAGATCATATATGATATCATATTAATATATATGATTATTGTATAATTAAATAAAAATTATTTCACCATTATACAGGAGGTTAATATACCATCAACCATGGAAAAGTACAAGGTAATGGTTTATTTCACAATCTCTTCATTATCTGAGGTTGTTTATACGTAATTATCTATTGGGACCTCTTTATCATCCACATCCATGTTTCTTAAAAATGTATTTGAAAACATTCTTAATATTTTACAGAATATGGGTTAATGTTATTTATACCCTTGTTTAAATTTTTATAAGAAGTTTTAAAAGGAATATTTTTGTCGTTTTCCAAACAAGGTCCTTTTTAACCTTTTCAACAAAATTAAGGTAAAAATGTTTTTTATCTTATACGGTGGGTGCAGCTATTTTCTGCCGTTATAACATCGTCGAATCTTCCCTTATAAGCTTATAATAATATTTTCAAAATATATATTTTCATTATGTGACACTTAAATTATTTCAAAATATAAAGAGATGTGTCTCAAAAAAAGGTTCCGATTTCATCTATGACAACATCCTTTGATTGATTTTTAGTTTATTTGATGTTGATTTATTATGATACAAATCCTCTATACTGCATTGATGTTTTTGTAATATGTTAGACTGTGGATGTTCTATTTCTATACAATTCATTTCTTATGGTTAATGTATTGACATTTCTTATGCTAGATTTAATATGAATGTAAACGATGTGTTTAAACCTTTTCATATGAGGAATGTGTTGGACTTAGTAAGTGACGGGTGGAGCCTGCTATAGCTCCTCGATGCATCAGTTGGTCTCATGAGACAACTAGATGTGGAATTGGCTAAGTCCCTTTCACAATTTGATTTATGTTTTTGGATGAGGCCTTAATCATTTTAGTCATCTTGGCCAAGGCCTTGAAAAAATGTTTTAGAATGTCTGGCATTATACAATCCCTCGTTATAGAGATAATATTGAAGATTCATGTGGTCATTTGACTAGTAGAATACCCATGATTATGTTTTATTATGGTATTATTTAATCAGCTCATAATCCTTCCACAAAAGTATTCAGGTTTGTTATTGGCAAAGGCATGTGGTTTTCAATTATTTACCATTCTTAATATTTATTTCATTTTCCACTGGATTACATACCCTTACTAAGCGTTTGAGCTCACCCTTTTCTTTTGTTTCATTTTCCAAGGATATGAAAAAGTTAGTTATGAGTGAACATCAGGAATAATCTAGGAGGTTTGGATGCTTCTAATTAAATATATTATTGTTGTATTTCTCTCCACGGTATACAGTGGATCATATGTATGAATCTTGTTTCCAATAATAGTAAAATGATCGGTCTTTCGAGACATGATTTCCTTGTAATCATGCCAATGTTATGTAATAATGCAATGACTTTGGGTAGCTAGTGTCAGGTCATTACAGGAAGACTAGTACAGACACATATATATAAGAAAATACAAGGAGACCTCCCAAATGAACCACATTGAAAAGAAAAACACATGAAAATTATTAATTCCTACTTATTGTGAACCAGAGAATTGTTAATCATAAATGTTCTAACATATCAGCAGCATCCATCTAATCCAAAGTCAAAGAAACTCTAACCATCATTGAACACAAAACATAGTGCTACAAGAAACTCTATTTTAACATTCTTTTTCCAGAAGAGGACTTGATATTCTACTCTATTACATCAGAGAGTCCGTTGTTGAATTGAATAACACTCAGAGCATCTCTAAAACCATCTTAATATATTCTGCACGATTAAGTAATATTTATTTAATAATTATATCTATGTGTGTGTATTTACTATAAAATATCATTGTCTCATGTTCAAAATAGTAGGATACTAGATATATTCAAAAAAAAATATTCTTACACTTGTTTTTCCAATGAAGAACTATGGAAGAGGTCTTCTGTAACCTGATTATAATTTTTTTCCCACATAAAACTATGGTAGTGGTTTTGTAAGTAGGATATTATGTGTACTATTGTGTTACCCCTAATATTGTTTGTCGCTAAAAATCATTATTAATAAATATTTCATGGTGGAAAAATATCAACAAGTGGAGAGGACTATGTCTCTACTTGAGACTGAACCTCTTATTTTATATCCAATGTTTTTTCAATTTTTTCATTCTTTGTTTTAATTCATTTTCGAAAAATGTGATTTTTAATTTCTTAGTAATTATTAGATTGTATTTATAACTTTTGTTTCATTTTTAGAGTAGTATTGATTGTTTTATAAATATCTCATATTGATATAACTGTGAATTAATCAATCTTTTGAGAAACTAATTGAATAATAAACCTATTATATTTTCACTACACTGGTTAACTGGAAATTGTTTTTCAAAATTGGGAGATCCTTTGAAATTAAATTTTTATTTTTTAAAATGAACTCAATTGAAACACCTCTTGAGATCCCTACTACTAAAAACAATTGGTATCAGTGGTTGTTTTCATGTTTTTTTAAAAAAAAATTTAAATATGTTTTAAAATATTTTTCAACTATGATTTTAGTGGAATTTTAAATATCATTAAATTCCATTCAGTTATATGATTTTAGTTCATTAAAATGAAATTTCGTTATCATGGATAATATTTTGGAAGGTACAGCTTCCCTCAGACCTCCATTATTTAATGGAAAAAATTATGAATAATTGAAAAATAAAATTAAAATTCCCATAAAGTGTATGGGTTTTGCTATTTGATCTTTAATTATATATTAATATAAGATTCCTTCTTCTATTTTAAATACATGGGATGAACAAATTAAAATAACCTATAACAATAATTTCAAATTCATGAATTAATTATACTATTAATTAGTTTATGAAGAGTTCAATTGAATTTCAACATTAAAAGTAGGCCATGAAATTTGGAAAACTTTAACTGTTTCACATGAAAAGACCTTTAGTGTTAATGAAATGAGACTTGACATGTATATTATTATAAATTTTATCTTTAAAATGAATCATGATGATCCTATTTCTAAAATATTTCTTACGATTAATGAAATTTTGAATACTATGATCTCTTTGGGAAGAGATGTTACATCTATGGAGAAAATCATGTGAATACTAAAATACATACTAAATAGATGTAGATGAACATCTTTGTTAATGAAGGAATTCTGTAACATCAATAAATTGCCATTAAAGGTGTTGATATGTATGTTGACTATGTATCAAGAAGAATTAAATGTTAATAATGAAGAGGATGAAGAACCTGGAAAATTTTTTTTTGCTTTCATATCTACAGCCTCCCAGAGGAAGGAAAATGTTCTAGATGAATCTTAATGTCCATGTGATAAACAATAATTAGTACAAAGTGATGAGGAGATGGCTCAAATAGCTATAATGATTAAGAAATTTTATATAAATAATAAATTCTTTATAATTACCAACTAAAAATGTAATTATGATCATAAGGGATATCGGAAAAAGGATTAGAATATAAGAGATACATCCAGTGAAATAATCTATTATGAATGTTAGAGGAAGGGACATGTAAAGGCTGACTGTGCATATATAATGTTCAATAATATGTATTATGATAAGGAAACAATGTATAAAATGGAAATGAAGAGAACATATAGTGCTTTTAAGGATTGTACATGTGACTCAAAGGATTCACATGATGAAAATTCTGATAAAGAAAATATTTGTTTTAAGAAAAACACATCTGAGGTAACCCTTGTGTCTCTTGTACTAAATTCTTATTATTCTGGAGATAAAATTGATTCTAAAAAATGAAAAATTATGCAATATTTGAATACTTCCAAATGTTATAAAAAATTTAAATGAATTAAAATATAAATACTAATTATTAAAGAAACAGTATGCTTTGACTACCACTATTAAATATGAACTTTGTGTGGAAAAAGGGAAATAATATCAACTTCTTAAAAGTGATAAATGAACATAAATTACCAAATGAAAAATTAAATAAGGATATAGATATATTTACCCATGGTAAAGAAATATTAGTTCCAATTCCTGGTAAATAAGTAACTCTTAAGTATACTACTGGAATAGGATACCAACAAAGAAAGAGGAATTTGAAAAAAACTATTTCATATCAAAATCAAGAAAATCTATTCGTATGCCTAGTTCTGAAAAATATACTTTATGTTCATGCATTGAAACATATTCAATTGTTTTATTTTTTTCTAGAACCAATAAATATTATTTTTCAAATAATATACATACTACTTATGTGAATCCCATGAAGCAGATGTGGGTTCCGAAATCTCTAATTACTAATGTTAATAGACCCCAATAAATCTAGGTACCAAATTATTTCTTATCTAATATAATTTATAGGAAAAATAATTGAAAATATACTATAAAACCTTATAGAACATGAAATGTTGTTGTTCAAGAAAAATGATAAGAGATTAATCATGCTTCAAGAACATGATAATGATTGATGGTGGGAGGTCACCTTTGGTCAAAATGTAAAAAGAAAAATAAAATTCCTCAACAAGATTGGTAACTCTAACACAATTTTAATTTATAAATTACATTTTTTTACCAATTGAAAAAAAAATCTAAAATGTATCTATTAGTTATGTGATTATGTATTTATTGGTAAATATTAAAATTATTCAAGTTATGTTTTTAATTCTATAAATATGTAATTATTTTCATATTTATAAATGAAAATATACATGAATTTAACATAGATTAATTAATTTCAAAAAATGTTTCATGATTGAGTGATTTTCATAAATAATCATATCATTGGAATAAGAATCAGGTACAGTGAAATACACACTCATAAAGATATCGTAGTAGAAAATGACTAGTCAAGGGCTACCAAAACATGAGTTTAGAAAAAAAAATGTATGAAATCCTTGTAAAAAGGTAAAACAACACAGAATACCTTTCAATCCAATGAAAGAAGTTTCAAATCTCAACCTCTCGAGTTTGTTCACATGGACATTTTTGCACCATATAGAGTCTCATGCCTTAATGGGGACAAATATGTATATGTTACTATATATTACAAATATATATATATATATATATACATGGACCATTTTTATTGGCTCACAAAAGTGAATATTTCTCTATTTTTACCAAGTATACTATGACTGTGGAAAATCATAGTGGTCTTAGAATAAAATACTAAGAAGTTACCATGGATGTGAGTTTGTAAAGAAAGAATTTGAATCCTTTTTCTCACAATATTGTTATAATCATAACTACTATAACCCTAGAAAACATTAGGGAAATGCTTTTGCTGAATGAAGAAATTGAACCCTGTAAGAAATTAAAAGAACCATGATTAGTGATTATGAACAACGTATATAATTTTGGGAAGTATCTATCAATACATCATGATATATAATCAATAGATTCTTGATTATAACTATCATTAAAAGAACTATGTATGAGTTTTGGAACAATATAAAACCCATGGTTAACAACATCAAAGTGTTTGGTATCAAATTATATATGCATAACACTGTGAATAATCTGGAATCAATTTCCTCCAAGAGTTATGATGGAAATTTCCTAGGATGTTCATTTTATAGTAACGAATATAGAGTCTTTAATTTGTGAACCAAATGTGTGGAAAAATTTGTATGTGTGAAATTTTATGAGACAAGTGCACATGAGCCAAAAACCACTCTTGAGAATCTTGGGGTGATAAGTCAAACCTGGACATGAATTCCATTTCCTCTGATCAACCTATGATGAAATTTTTTGAACCTTCCAGTTTTGGAAATAATCCAAAAATTTTAGTCATAATGATCATCAACTTGTTTATGAACCTGATGTGAAAAACTCTTTATTCTATAGACCTGTTATAACTCTCATACACCATCCTTAATCTGCTATTATTGGATATTCAGAAAAAGTAACAAAAAATGGAGATTCTCTATGAAATTAGGTTAAACATCATGATTTTCTATCATTGACTAAAACTAAGAACATCAATGACGATATTAATGATGAATTTTTTTGTTATGGATATGCAAGATGAGTTAAATCAGTTTGAATGAAACCAATGAAAGAAACTTGTAGATAAACCCAAATACACTTTGACTATAGGCTGTAAATGGGTGTTTACGGATGATGTAGATGGATCTGGTAATAATGTTAGAAATGAAGCTATATTGGTTGTACGTGATTATAATCAAGAAGAAGGAATTGAATGTGAGGAAACCATTAAACCATTATCTAGACTTGACCCCATTACAATCCATCATGAAGATGATACACATCTAGATTTCAAACATTATCTAATGGATGTCAATATTGAATTCCTAAATAGGTATATAGGTGAGGTTGTTTTTTTAACTACACCCTGTTTTTACGAACCCTCATTTTCCGAATAATGTTTTTAAATTAAAAAAAGTTTTATATGTTATAATGGAATCTCTAAGATATTTGTATGAATATAATTTCCAAATATATATTATTATTAAGAATTTATGTAGATGATATTATTTTTGGATGTTCTAACAATGCATTATGTGTTAATTTTTAAAAGATGATGAAAAGTACATTTTAAATGAGTATAATGGGTAAACTAAAAATATTTATTGGGTTTGAAATATTTTAAAATTATTAATGATTGGTTTTAAATTAATGTAAATACATTAAGGGTCTTTTAAAAATATTTGGATTTAAAAGAACTAAGAGTAGTGACACTCTAATGAGTATCACATGTATGTTCAATGTTGATGAATATGGTAAATCTATTTACCAATTAAATTGAAGAGGAATGATTGGTTGTTTTCTAAACATAACTACTAGAAGGACATATATTATTATTAGTGGATGAATGTGTGCACATATTAAAGAAAACAAAAAATAATCTCATATTTTTTGTTGTGAAAATGATTTTTTAAATACCTCAAACATACTACCTACTTAGGGTCATTCTATCTTAGGGGTAAAAATTTTGTTTTAGTGAGTTATTCAGTTGCTGATTTTGGTGGATGTAAGTTAAATAGAAAAACGACCTCTAGTGCATGTCACATTTTTGGAAAGAATCTAGTTTCAAGGTGTACTATGGATCAAAATTCCATTGCATTATCTACTCTTGAAGCAGAACACATAGGTGTCGGTAGTTTTTGTGCACAAATTTTGTGTATGAAAGACACATTACTAGAATATGGATCTCAATTCAAACATGTACCTATAAATCGTAATAACACAAGTGATATTAATATTTTTAATAATCATGTATCCCACTCTAGGACAAAAAAACAATGATGTAATGAATCACTTTTTGAGAGACCATCATCAAAATGTTGTGTAAATTTATATTTATTGGCATGGAACATCAACATCAAAACATTTTTAATAATAAATTGAACACTGAAGTAATTAACTACATCAGAAATGTGTTAGGAATGATCAATATATTGGAACTTGTGTTGCTACTCATATGACCATTTTGATTGAAGATTTCATACAAACAATGATAGTATGAAGCTGAAAAAGTCATGTTGACACTGATAACTTTTTCATACCGACATAGTTGTCATGCCAACAGCAATAACACTACCATAACGACACCGTAGTCATGTCTACACTAATGTTATGTCATGCCGACGCAGAGGTCATTCTGAAACTGATGCTTGGTCATGAAGACACATCAATCATGCCAACACAGATGAATCAATATTTTTATTCATTTTATGTTTTACCAAAACAAAATTGTTTCATTGATTTTTGTGAACTCGTGTCATGACCCATCCAAGTGGGGCCCGCACTATGACTCCCCATGATCTCCACCATTAGGCCATGGGATGGTGACTAAAACTGAGTAGGCATATTGCTAATATGGGAGGCATTTCCCAATAACATGTACACATGCACACATCTCTATTATCACAAATACGGAAATGCAAAAACCACTAAGGAACAAAAATACATGCATACAACTAAACCCAACCAATAGAGTATGCAAGAACGTAATGTATTGAATGTAAACTGGGCCAGAATACAAGCCCACCAAAAATAAGAGTCTGAAAACTGAAAAGTCAAACCTGTAAACACAAAGAGGTATTGGGACTACTGCACGTAGCCAAAGAATGACTTAGCATATAGGGAACTCAGAAAGCTCGGTCCTGTCTTGGTCCACCCTGGACTCTATCAAACGTATGCTCGTTTGGACAAGACACGACACATGCGGGAAAATCCTATGTAGGGGTGAGTACAACAATACTCATAAGAGGAATATGAAAAACACAAAGCAAGTACACAAAGGAAAGTCCCAGTCAGATATACACAATATATGTATACTAAACATATAATAGTATATCACAATCCAGATATACTATAAAACTAGACTCGTGGTCTAGAGACAAGTCACACAACCACATACCCCTTCTAGGGATTCAGTTTGAAGATTCCACGAAGCACTCATTCAGGGAGAACACACTCCACCAGTTTGATAGCTCTGATGATGTCCGTCCGAGAAGTAATTTTCATCGAGAAATGTCACGATAGGTAGTTACACTCATTACAGGAGACACACTCTTGAGTGGGAAGATCAAGATATATAGAATCACACAATATGAGAGACGCACTCTGGAGTAGGAAAGATCATGATACACATATGAGGATCACTTCCAGGGCCATGGATAATATCGCGACTCATTGTGATTCACCAGCTAGGTGTTTCACCAGCTAGGTATAAGATCAACCCCTGGTAGAGTTGGTCACATCGATGCCTGAATCTACCTAGGGTCAGGAACGGATCGAGGATCTCGCTTTGGGCCTCTTAGAGGGATTTCGACTCTATCAAAGAAATTCCGACTAAATGGATTATACTCTTGTATAAGAAAATGATGTTTGACCTTCGAAGTAACGAGAATATGGTGCACTAACCCATACGAAAGATCTCTAAGATACGATGAACAAGAGGACCATGCCATTTTTCAAAAAGTATAGGGCATATCGAAAAGATAAACGTTATGTTGTCTATCCTTGGGTATTTCCTGTATACAACAGCCCATTTCATAAGTTTGGTCATGTTGAAAAGTGAGTGCATAGTGTGTAGTAAGATTTTTACACCATGGATGAGTGACTGGGGTTGCCTCCATGTACGCTGGCCAAGTGCCTGTACACGGTCATCAACCTGTGTACTCTAACCCGTGTGATCTGAACATTGGGTGACTCGGGTTACTAGACTCACCGAGCTGTGTGATGAAGTACACACTATGTACTTCCTTCCATGATTGTGTATCCCTTGTATACATGTAGAGTCCCATGTAGCCACTTCTGTCTTTCCACATAGAGAGTACACACTGTGTTGTCTGAAGTAGTGTAGTTCATCCCGTGTCTGCGTTGTTCCGAAGATACACGCAGAGCTTTAGGGAAAGTCCAACACATAGTGTGACCAGGTTCACATGTTGTGTGATTCTCCTCTGACCCCTGAAGCCTTATCCTCCACCACCAGCACTACATGGTGTGTTCTTCGTAAGTACACGCCGTGTATTCTAGAAATATCAAGAACCGCAGACTTCCGCTATTGCGCCTCCTGTGCTTCCCCGATCATCGAGCTTCCCATTTTATTTCCATGAAACTTTTAGGTTCTGGTCTCCCCAAAATCATGAAGTCGATTCCATTATTTTGGGCCTCCGATCAGCTCAAAAAAAATGCAATGATCCACCCGCACGAAGAACGCTCGAAGAGCAACCCTTCCTGATCCGGTCTGATTCGTCTTCTGTTATCATTGTTGAACCTCTGTAAGGTCTTCATGGTGTCGAATCATTAATTATGGTTCGTTGTGTTGCAAAATGGATTCCCAACGATCCGTTGTTTGTCACCCTACGAAGAATGTGAAGAACATGTGAACGAAAAAGGGGAGGAAAATCTAATGAACAAATCGTGGAAAGAACCATCATCACCATTCGTCACTGTGCTAATATTCTCTAATTATTAGGATTAAATAGAGTAGAATCAATCAAAAACAATTCAATATGGATCAATTCCCCTAATTACCCCAATAAAACCCTCCCGTAAGAATGTATGATTCCACTGATCAACTTGTTATTGGTTGATTCGGATTGGTCGTTTAAATCAAAATATGTTGAAAATAAATTAAATAATAGATCCATACCTCACGACGGGACCAATTGTTGATGAAGGTATCACACTACCCTTGTTATTAAGATCCTTCATCTTCGTTGGCGCAATGATTCGCAACTTCGATCCGTCGTCGTTAGTCGTCGATATTTTTCTCCAAAGCACCATTGATTTTCCCTAGAGTTTCCTCTCAATCTCCCCCAACGATCGACATTCTGTTATCCCAATAAAAAATGGAACTGTGTTTGGAATTCAAAATATGCTGCCATATTAATGATTCATGTTTGGAATTTTTGAGTAATTATGATGTGGAATTAATTAAAGAAACAGATGCCTTATCGCCACGCTGTAGTGGATGTTTCCATAAAAAAATATAGCTTGTCATTTATTTTATTTTATTTTACAGAAAAATCAAGAAAATTCCCTTTTTACCTTGACCCTCACTAATCGAGGTTAGACCCGTTCTTAGGTAAAGTAAACTTCTCATACAAAATGATTCCCTCATATTTTCAACCTGGCATCCATTTGGAAACGTCTGCAACCGCGCACAAGTGCCAACTCACAAAACCTAAAAAAGTTTGAACCACCATTCCAGGATCACCGGGCCTCCGAATGATGTGCCTTCTCTATGCCTGGTCTCATAAAAAATTCCATAATATATTTAGAAATAATAAACAGATAATCTGAGACACTATATTCTCCCCACCCCGGGGATTTGCATCCCCAAAAATCCAAAACCTGGATGCTAAAAAAGATGTGGGTACTGGGCATGGATATGAGCCTCCCGCTCCCACGTGATCTCCTAAACATTTCTTTGGTGCCAATGAACACACACCAAGGGAATAGATCTCCCACAAATTATCCACTCCTGTTGATCCTCAATCTCCACCTGGTACTTAGCAAAGGTCACTCCATCCTTGATGTCCAACTCACCACAGTTGATGACGTGCGATGGTTCATGCACATACCGCCTAAACTATAGAAAAATGGATAACATCACGTACACTATGAAACTGTGGTGGTAGAGCTACGTGGTACACTAGCTTTCCAACTCTGCACCGTATCTGAAAAGGTCTGATGAACCTCCGAGATAGCATGCTGCCCCGACCAAATCACTGTAACCCTCATCGAGGTGAGACCCGAAGAAAGACGGTGTATCCCTCTATTAACTCAAAATGTCTCCATAATTTGTCAGCATAAGGCTTCTTCTGGATCTGTGCAATCTTCATCCACTCCCGGATGATCTGCACCTTCTCGGTGGTAGATCGCACCAACTCTGGACCTATGAGTGGTGACTCCCCAGGGTCAGTCTAGCATAGCGATGATCGGTAGGGTCTCCCATACAAAGCCTCTAACGGTGCCATACAAATGGTGGAGTGGTAGCTATTTTTATACACAAACTCCACCAATGTTAGGTGGTCCTCCCAACTGTAAAAAAAGTCCACAATGCAGGCCCACAACATATCCTCTAAAACATGAATGGTCCTCTCCGTCTGAACATCTTTCTGGGGATGAAAAGTTGTGCTCAAGTGTAGCTGAGTCTCAAAGGCATCTTGTAATCCCTACCTAAAATGGGATGTGAAATAGGCATCTTGGTCTAGGACTATCGTCATGGGGATTCCATGAAGCCTAAATATCTTCTTCATGTAGAGGCATCCCAAGATGTCTACGGACCATTACTACCTGATTGCTATGAAGTGGGCCGACTTTGTGAATCTGTCAAAGATCACCCAGATGGAATAATTACCCTTGTAAGTCTGTGGTATTCCTGAATGAATTCCATCTATATTCCATTCCACATCCACTCTGGAACATCTATGGGGTGAGCTAATCCCACTAGAACCTGGTGCTCAGCCTTCACCTGCTGGCATGTGAGGCATCGGGAAACAAACTATTCTACTGCCTTCTTCATGCCTGACCACCAAAAATGAAATCGAAGATCCTAGTACATCTTTGCCACTCTAGGATTTACAACTAAAAGGGACGTGTGAAACACCCTCAGGACCTCCTCCTCCAATTCCATCATTACAACAGTGTGCCCCCTAAAAATATGTATATTCTCCCCACATTGCGAATATCTATCATGAGCATGTCCTGTGGATAACTAAGCACGTAAAGGATCATAGTCAACACATCCATACTCCGCTTCTCTAACTTGTTTTAATAGTGTAGGGTTGATAGCCATCGATTGCCTCCAAGTTTTATCCTCTCCATCCACTCGAAGGGATACCCCTTCTAGGTCAAGGCTTTCATCGGTGCTGATATCCGGGAGAAATCAGGGATGAATCTATGGTAATATCCTTCCATCCAAAGGATGTTCCGCACCACTTTCAAGCTCCGAGGTGGCTGCCAGGCTAAAATAGCCACCACCTTGGCAGGGTCCAAAGCTACTCCATATACTAAGATGAAAAGTCCCAAAAATTGGACCTCTTGAATCCAGAATTGGTATTGTGGGAGCATCCCATAAAGCTGGTGCTATCAGAGTACATCTAGAACCGTCCCCAGGTGTCTCGTGTGCTCCTCCTCGGATGTCGATTACACAAGGATGACATCGATGAATAGCACTATGAACCGGTCCAAGTGTCGTTGGAATATCCGGTTCATCAGTACCACGAACACTATGGGGTAGTTCCTCACACCGGAAGGCATCACCATGTATTCATAGTTATTATAGCGGCATTGGAAGGTGGTCTTCAATATATCCTCATCTAGTACCTGTAACTGGAGATAGCATGATCAAAGGTCATCCTTCGAGAACCACTGTACCACTCTCATCTGATCGAAGAGGTCATCAATTATTGGTATTGGATTCTTATTCTTCACTGTCACCTAGTTTAGGAATCGTTAATCCACGCACAACTTCAAACTCCCAATTTATTTCTTGCAAACATGTTTGGGGCTGCCCAGGGTGAAACACAGGGTCTTACAAAACCCTTTCTCTAAAAATCCTCCAACTGTACCCTTATCTACGGAAGATCTATGGGGGACTTCCTATATGATGGTGAGGAAATCTGTGTCGTATCAAGGTGTAAGTTGATTCAGAAGACAATTTCGTGATGGGGAGGTAATCGGGGAACATATTTGTGAAATATGTCCTCGTACTCCGCCACTACTACTGGGAATTTAGAGCTCAAAACATCTACAACTGAAAGGGTAAGGCTATCCATCTAATGATTGATCAGATGCACCATTCTATTCATGAGACCATTCTATTATGTGGCATGGATCTTCATTTATCATACAAAGGAAAACCTCGTTCCATCACGGTAGACATACCGCACTCTCCACCTAAAATATTTAATCTGGGCATGGACTGAAGATAACCAATCCATACCGAGAATGATGTTGTAAGGCCTCGAAACAATCATCAAGAGGTTCAAACCAAAACTCTCACCTATAAGGGTAAGATCAAACTGTCTGCAATGGTGCGTGATTGTTGAGTATCCTCCCGTAGGTGTCTCCATGCGTAAGGATCGAGTCAACAGTTCTACTAGAATCTCAAGGGTTCACAAAAGACACGTGGTGATGAAGGAATGACAAGAACCTGTTTCTATATTTATAGAAACTATGTTATAAAACAAACAGATTGTACCTTGCATCATCACTAGATCCCCTGGGTTGAATGCCTCGACTGCATGTTGTTGTCCCAGCCCCTGTCCCCCAACTCCCTGAGCCTGGTGCGGACCTCCTGGGGGTGTTGGTGGAAGTAGATTGGAGAATCTTCCACAACCTCTAGCTCTCCCGACTCCTCTACCACATCATCTTCATGGCGGGTCTATCTAATCCATTCTCTGCCACTGCCTCTATGGCCCATCCACCGCTTTCCTATCAGCAGCTCGACGAATTGTACAATCTCTTGTAAGATGTACCCTACCATCGCATGTACATCATCAGTTCTCCCTATGATGACTGGTCCCAGCCTAAGAGCCTTAGACTGTCGATCATGTATCATGGGTCCTCCAATGGTTTCTCTCACATCCTAATCCATGAGTCTGACTTTGGGTCCCTGCTGCCGAGGTCTATGCACCTGTCTGCCTGCTGTAGACTGTCATCGGAAATCTCTACTCCGCCAAGAATCTCTTGATCACCAAAGCCCTCTAGTGAAAACCATCAGAAGTCAGAATGCATAGAGGCATGGAACTGGCTTAGATGTCTTATCATAAACCTCACTCAAGGTTTTGTGCTCTAATGTACTAATCCCTGAACATTTCCAATGAATACCAGGCGAGGTTGGTGAACCTTGATTAATAGTCAGCTACTGTCAAACTACCCTAATAGAGATGAAGAAGCTCTTAGATGCGTACGACTCTCAGTATAATAGGAGAGAACACCTCCATTAAGAGTTTCTCAAACATTGTCCATGAAAGAGTCTCCTCGTTGTGAGTCTGTGTGGTCAGACTCCACCATCGTCCCACCAAACCCTGAATATGGATCCCCCCTAGGATCACCATATGGTCTACTGGTGTCCCCACTAGATAGAAATTTCTGGTCACCACCTCAAGCCATTCCTCATCCACCTGAGGGTTAGGATCGCCTCAGAACCTGAGGGATATATGCCTCTGGAACTCATGGAGCACGCTCAACCTACTCTCCTCATCAGTTAGTACTACAGGTACCAAGGGTGCTCCACTGGTAATAGCATAGTAGGTGCACCACCTGGTGGCAACACTTGGGGAACTGGTCCATGTATTGATGCCTCATCACTGAGGGGGTCATCCTCAGGATCGTGCTACTCCATCCTAGCGGGTATGCATCGCGGTGGAATCCTATAATGAAATTTGATTTAGCATGAGTATATCTGTATAGCTGACTAAATGGACAGAGAAAACACAAACCATACCTATATGATTCATGTACCTCTATTTTATTTCCCTGAAACTAGTTTTTTCATGTTCCGAGTCGAAAAGAAGGTTATCAGAGTCCTAGTGTATGGATACGTCATATACAACACCAACACTGGAGTCTCTAGCCTGAAATACGAGCAAGAAACACTTAACACTGTTTCCACAAACCAATCTCATAGACACTTGGACCCAAGGTAGAACTGACCACCTCTAATACCACTCTTTCACAACATGTCCTAGTGGGGTCTGCACTGTGACTCCTCAATCCTGCCTCCAATAGGCCAGGGGATGGTGACTAGCACCGATTAGGAATATTGTTAACATGGGAGGAATTTCCCAAGAACCTGTACACACGCACACATCTCTAATCCCAAAACTGCTAAAATGTAAAAACCACTAAGGAATAAAAATGCATCCATAAAACTAAACACATCCAACATAGTACGACAGAATGTAAAGTTTTGAGGGTATATAGATCCAAAATACATGACCACAAAAAAACAACAGTATGAAAACTGCAAAGTCCAACATGTAAACACAAATATGTACTTGGATTGCTGCTCGTAGCTGAAGGAAAGCCTTGGACTATTGGGAACTCAAAAATCTATGTCATATCCTGGTCCACCCTAGTCTCTATCAAAAGGTTTCTCGTATTCACAAGACACGAAACTTGCAGGAAAATCCCATGCCAGGGTAGGTATAACAATAATTAGTATAGGAACCTGAAAAACACAAAGCATATAAATAAAGGAATGACACAGTCAGCTCAAAAAAAATATATGTCCACTCAACATATAATAAGAGATCACAATCCAGATATACTCAAAACCCAGACCCGTGATCTAGATACAAGTCACACAACCACATACCCACGTTAGGGATTCGGTTCGATGATTCAACAAAGCACACGTTCCAGAAGAACACACTCCATGAGTCAGATAGCTCTGATGACGTCCATCCGAGAAGTACTGTTCGTCTAGAAATTCCACGAGGGGTAGTTAAACTTATTATGGGAGACACACTTATGAGTTGGAAGATCACGATAGATAGAATCACTCATTAATGGGGACACACTATTGAGTGGGAAGATAACTATAGATAGAAGAACACATTACGGGAGACACACTCCTGAGTGGGAATGATCACGACACTCCGATGAGGATCACTACCAGGTCCATGAAAGAAACCATGACTCATCCGGATTCACTAGCTATGTGATTGACCAGCTTGGCATAGGATCAATTCCTGGTTGAGTTGGTCAAGTTGATGCCTAACTCTACCTTGGGTTAGGAATGGATAGAGGATCTCACTCTGGGCCTCTCGGAGGGATGCTGACTCTATCATAGAATGTCCTTCTAAAGGGATCATACTTCTATAGAAGGAAACGATGCATGACCTATATGGGAAAGAGAAGAAGGGGTACTAACCCAAACGAAATATGCCTATGATATGGTGAACAAAAAGACCATGCCATTTTTTGAAAAGTACATGGTGTATAGAAAAGTTACACGTCATGTTGTCTGGACCTTGGTACTTCCCATTTACAACGGCCCGTGTTGTAAGGCTTGTCATGTTGAAATGTGAGTACATGGAATGTAGTATGGTGTACATGTTGTGTCCGAGTGACAGGGGTTGGCTCTGTGTATGCTGGCCATGTGCCCGTACAGGGTCATCAACCTGTGTAATCCAACCCATGTAATCTATACTTGGGGTGACCCACATTACTGGTCTTACATGGTCGTGTGATGAAGTACAAGTCGTGTACTTCATCCCATGTCTGTGTATCCCATGGATACAAGTTGATTCCCCCATAGTCGCTTTTGTCTTGCCATGTAGAGAGTACGCATCGTGTGTTCTGAAGCCGTGTCATCCATCCCGCGTTTGGGTACTTCCCAAAATACATTCCGAGCTTCAGAGAAAGTCCAACACACTGTGTGACCAGTGTCACACACCGTGTGATTCCTCTCTAACCACTGATTCCCTATCGTATTCCAACAACACTACATGGCGTGTTCTTCGAATGTACATGCCATGTATTCTAGAAATTTCCAAAACTGTGGACTTCCACTAACGCGCCATTCGTGTTGCCCCGATCATTGATCTGGTCATCTGATCACCATATATCATCTAGGTTTTGGTCGCCCTGATACCACGAAGATTATTTTGTTGTTTTCGGACCTCTAATAAGCTCCAAAAACAAGCAACGATCCACCTGCGTAAAGAACTCTGGAAGAAATTCCCTTCGTGATCTGGTCTGATTCATCATTTGCTATCGTCTTCGCACCTCCAGAAGGTTGTCGTGGTGTTGAATATTAAATTTGGTATCGTTGTGTCACAAAATGGATGTGAAAATATCCAATGTTCATCTCCCCATGAAGAATGCGAAGAACACAAGAAAGTAAAAGTGGTGGGAAAATCCAATGAAAAAATCGAGTAATGAACCTTCATCGACGTTCATCACAACACTGAGCCACTCCCTTTAGTAGGATTAAATGGACCAGAATCAAACAACAACAATTAAACATGAATCAATTCCCAAAATTATCCCAATAAAACCCTCCTGCAAGAATGTACGAATTTGCAGATCAACTTTTTCATGGTTGATTCATGTTCGTTGTTTAAATAAAATTCTGGGAAAATAAATTAAATAACTAACCCCTACCTCAGTAAGGGATTGATTTTTGACAAAGGTATCGTGCTACCATCATCATCGAGATCCTCCAACTTCATTGGCGTTTCAATTCACAGCTTCATTCCGTCATCATTCGTCATGGAAAGTTTTCTCCAAAGCGCCATAGAATTTCCCAAGAGACTCCTCTCAATAATTTTCCAATGATCGGTATTCCATTATCCCAATAAAATGGAAAACATGTTTCAAATTAAAATATGTATGATATAAATGAGTCAATATTGTTATTATTGAGTCATTATTATTTAGAATTATTTAAAGAAAAAGCTTCCCTATCGTCGCGCTACAGCGGATGCTTCAATAAAAAAATACATAGTTTTCAATTTATTTTATTTTATTTTACTGAAAATGTACAAAATATAACTTTTTCCCTCAACCTGTTCTAGTCATGGTTAGACCTGTTCATAGGTAAATTCTTCATCCTGGACGCAATGGTGCCCTCATATTTTTAATCTTGGAATCCGTTTGGAAACTACCGATCTGCACACCAGTGTTGACTCACGTAACATAAAAAATTTCTGAACCACCATTTCGGGATCCCTGGGCCGCAGAATGATATTTCATCTTTATACTTCTTCTTATAAAATAATCAATAATATATTTAAAAATAATACATGGATAATCTGATACACTAAAACTCAGTTCTCAATTTCATGATTTTGTGATTTCAAAATCCCTAATTGATAGAAATTTGAATTGATCCACTCTACTCATTTACCTCTACACTATATTGGCCATTTATCTCTTTACCCCTGACAATTCATCTTATGGACTTCAAAAGAAAATATTGTAATGGCACATGTGAAGAGATCTCTTGATGATAGTGAGTATTTTGAATCTATGAAACAGAAGGGTGAATCAAGAAAATCATTTGGACATGTAAATCTATCTCTGGTGAACCATGTTGTAACACCATAAAAATAAGTTCTTGTGGAATGGTTGATGGAATGAATGTTTTTTATCCTCAAGGTACTACACGATCAAAAATTTCTTGAGTGTTTCTCAGATAATGAAAGAACCTTTAACATAAAGATAGTTTGTGAATTTTATATTTATATGGATTTCTTGCTGGAAATAAGTTATGTTTCTTGGATGATGTACATTATAATGGTCAAGATGATCTCTTTCCCTTAAATACAATGCCAGGAATTTCCTAAAGTCTCTCATAAGGTTGTATTTAATGATTATGAAGGTAATACTACACTTTAGAGTAATATGTTTTTTTAGATAACTTTAAAAGAGTGTACTAGAAATGATGATCACAAGAGACCCATTGCTATTGAATTAAGTGGAGAATTTAGAATCATGTTTATGTTTAGTCAGAAACATATCAATCCCAAGAAAGGGGAATTTACTTCACTTAATTATCAGATGTCTTCTTTTTTTATCTCCTACGAAAAGGGATCAAGGTAAATTTGTTTAGATACGTCATTGTGCACATGAATGAAATAATCATTCCATCCTAAAATAGTATTTCCTTGATCTATTCAATGATTATCTCAGCTACGCATAAAGGTAAAGGTTGTGTAAATGAAGGATAAGAAGTTGTTTCTGAGTGCATTGGGATCTACCTCAGTAAAGATATTTTTAAGAGGATGAAAATCAACTTGAACCCATATAAGAGAGAATTGGTTGGAGATGAAGATATGATATATGAAAATATTAATCCAATGGACTATCCAAGTAGGTACAAAAATATGGTGGATCCAAATCTGGGAAAAATTGTGGAATTTTTTTACTCTTCAGAAGAGGAAGATGCTCATTCCATTATAGTTAAAAATCAGGGATCAACTATCGAATATAGTAGTGATCCTGAGAAAACTGAACCACAAAATGGGGTTTCTGTTGGACCTACTAGTCCACCACATGCCTTACCCAATGATAATTTGACAATTTAAGACAATGGAGATTAGGAAACATAAGTCTAATGCAGTGTAGAAATTGTAAGTAGATCCATCTTCTCTAATGAAGATGAAGAATGTGATGGTGATGAATGTGCAAGTGGTAGTAAAGATGATGAAGATAGTAAAGATGGTGAAAAAAAGTAAATGAATAGAATTTATCTGACATGATGGTGATGAAATCATTGAATTTGATATTGATAATCATCTGGATTATCAAGGTGATGATGTTGAAATCGTTGAAGCTATGGATTATGCTATGTTAGAAGAACCTCCTGATGTTGTTGAAATATGTGAAAATTATGATGATTTTACTAAAGTGGAAGCTCAAGAAAATATTATACCTCATTTATATTATGAAGGATGAAGCTATCATTCTGATGATGAGAACCTAGTGAAGAGTGACCAGATAGAGGGGTAGCCAAACAAAAGAGAATATTTAATTGGCGAAGAGAATAAAAATCGAAGAAGAATACCTAATACTCTAACTCCTCTGGATGATTATATAATTGTTAAATGAGAATGGAATCAAAGGTATGTAGCACTGCCATTACATTATGAAGATTCAGATGATTTAATTTTTTGTACCTTTTTCAAGGGAATAAATGGCTGAGACCCTTTCTAGTAACATTATTAATAAAGAAAATTTTTAATGGTTTAAATAAAAAGTCCATTCATCTGTATGTATATATATTCCATCACATATGGCGCAAGAGATTCAAATAGCTAAAAGAGAAAAAACTGAGCTGAGTGATGAATTGCACTATCTCTTATATATTCAATATCATAAATGAGGTAGTCTGGGAAAGTGATTTTTTTTACCAATTCAACAAGTATTTATAAGTGATGTTGAAGGAGCTATTGTTGTAATGAAAATTATATAGGATATTCAACCCAACCTAATTACAACTGATGAGACAATTGTTGCATGGAATTTTAAATTGAGAAAACAAATGAATTTGACTTATTCTGCGATAAATAATTTGACCTCAGAATAAAAAGTTTGTGTGGATACTGTTCCTAAAACCTTGAAAACTCATACCTAAGCTCATGTGAATAATTATTCTTCCTCTATTAATACTTCCAAGACTCTGGATTTTGAGGGAGTTCCGTGTATTTTAAAGGAATAGATTCATGCTCTATTTGGTGACATTGGTTTTTACAGGCAATGTAATATTTATATGAACACTGGTCATGCAAATTAAATGGTTATATTTTATACCAAAGAATCATTTTTCAATCAGGAATTGCATAAAAAGGGGATTAATTCATATTTCTTGAAAATTTACACCAAGCACCAGTTGGAAAGTCACATTAGGTATTTGTCTGATAATTTTACATCCCATTCCTTTACAAAATAATTCAAACAATAATTCATGAAAATGAAGGACATCACTTCCCTTTTGGAAACCTTCATGGGGAATGTGGATAAATGTTTGAGAGAAATGAAGTTTGGTGGTGAGATTATTGAGTATTTCATCGAGTATTCAAATACATACCTTCATGTATAATGTGAAGATATTGAAGTGCCTACCACATCTCCTCTTGGACCTCTTGGTTTAGTTCTTCCACCTCGAATGTTAGTTTCTAAGACTATGAATCAGATTCTCCCTATTATCCAAGAACAGATTCAACCTCTAGTGTTGTCTGAACCAAATCTTATCCCGGTAACTAATGTTCTAGAAGGGGTGATACTACCTCCTCTGAATATTTCTCAGAACCTCCATCTTCTTACATAGCCCCTACAGGTCCCTCTATTTATCCATCTTAGAACGGAAAGGAACCACATAATCTATATATGTAGTTTGGATCATTCTTGGATGGTTTTTTTCTTGAATTTTGTTATTTTTATTTGAAGACTTGTAACACATTTTGCTTTATTGATTAATGGAATTTTGTGTTCTTGTATTTCCTATATTTCTCTTTTATCTTTTACATTGTGATATTTTTTATTTTTTTATACATCTTTTCATTTTGATAATCCAAAAAGGAGGAGAAATAGTTTGGAATTATCATTACTTACCTTACCTTTGATATCACTCGTATATATGTTAATTTTTTATTTGCACTATTACTCTTTATTTTACCTCTTACCCTTATCTATATATAATAAACAATCATCTATAATCAGGTAGAATGGTTTTGATCCAAATCAAATATTTTTACACAATAATTATATGATTTGTTATCATCAAAAGGGGGAGATTGTTGGCCCATTAGAGATTGTTGTTCATCCTCTACAGTATTAATAGTTTTAATAATAAAAAATCATGTAAACTCATATTAATATTGTCTAGAAATTTAAATCTTAATTGATTATGTTTTAATATGTGATATTATATATGACATCACATATATATGGTTCACTGTGTTAATATGTATATTGTACGATAGTCCAAAAAAAATTTACTTTCTAAGCATAACAGTCTAACACCAATAGAAGATATGAGATACAAAAAATTCAACTATGTCGCTGACAGATGACCTACAAATAAAGATGTGTTACCGATGAAAATGACCAACTGATGTAGATAACCTACTGATGCAGATGACCTACTGATGAAAGTGGTCTTCCAATGATGATGACCTACCGATGCATATGATCTATTTTCAGTTCATGTGACCTAATGATGCATTGTGAAAGCGATGCATGGAATCACAGAGGGTTAAAACAGGTTAGAGATGTAATGATTCACTGATGCATGGAAAGGCCAACAAAATGACACACTGATGGAATGAGTCACATACAGAAGGATATACAAACTGAAGACTCACCAATAGACTATTTAAAATTTATTCTATTTAAAATTACATCTAACAGTCAAATTTTGAGTGTTTTAATGTGACTGAGTAATTTAAGGCCTTTTTCAGACATCCTAAATGAGTATGTCAGGAATATGAGGAATTATATCTACCTAAAAAATTCTCATTGTCAATATGATATAATATATATTCATTGAAGGGACTGTGATGGATGATATATGGGAATACTTTTTCATACCCATATACAGAAGAAAATATATGGAGACCTCCCATGGGAACCATACTGAAATGAAGAACGAAAGAGGAATTATTCATTCTTACTTACTATGAACCATAGAACTGTATACCATCAAAGTTCCATCATCTCAATAGCATCCATCTAAATCAAAAAGAAGAACCACTCACCCTCCTATAATATCTAACACAGTGCTCCAAAACAATATATTTTCAGTGTTTATTTCATGAAGAGGGCTCAAACATTAACTCTGATACATCAGAGAGTCCAGAGCTGAATTGATTAACACTTAAAGAATCTATTATCCCTTCATAAAATATTCTTTTCTATTGTGTAATATTTAACTAAAATTTTGAGTTTTGTGTGTTTCTATAAAAAACACACATTGTCTCCTGCACTTATTTTGATGATACTAGATCTCCTCAAACAAATATATTTTTACACATGTATGATTCCAAGATTTTCCACTTCCTTTTCAGATTATGTTAATAATATGAATTTTATTGAATAGGGATGGTAGATTTCTGTGTTCAGATAGTTGGAATGATGTGGTTTTTTCCCTATCAACCCTCCCATTTGTGTTGCGGCCAATGTTTTGACGCCTCAAACAGAATGGATTTGGATTGCTGTGGGTGAATAATTTTGATGGGAAAAGAGGTGGTTTTTGAGTCTATGTCAGAGTATTTCTCTAGTTTTCATTGTCTAGGACATTTAGTCCTTGGATGTCATCACGGTCCAAGTGCCAGAAAACTGTTGAACCCCGAACCAGAAGGGACTCAGGTACAGGTCACCCCTGTTATGATCCAGTAGTTAGATACTATAGCCCAATATAGGCCTATAGAGGATTGTGGGGTTGACCTAGGAGAATGGTAACTGGGTTGGGCTCATCTTGGTCCAGGCATGGAATTTAGGTTTGAAACTGAAGGTAGTCCTTCGGTGGGTCAGCATTCGCAGTGGCCTTTTCTGGTGGTTCCATGAGTAGTGAAGGAAGTGGAAGCTAGTGTCCCATTGCCACAGGCCATGGATGTAGTAGCTTGGTTAGGGCCAGATTTGGGGATCAACCTCTTGTAGATTAATGTAGTGGAGGCAGTGCATATGGAAAAAAAGGATAATGAGTTCTCCTTGCATGTGGATGTGGCGGAGCATTCGGTCTCTAATAGAATTGTAGATAATTGTGTGGCGATGGTAGTAAGCGAGGTCCATTACTTTGGGGTTCTTCATGGTTGGGAATGAGAGGACACTAACCAACATTCTCAATTCATGGGTTGTGGACTTGAGCATCCCATAGGTCTGATTCCATGTAGTGAGGTCCCTGATGGTGAATTTGGAAAGGAGGTCCAACCATCTGTTAAGTCATTACAGGGGAAGTCCTTTTTGCCTGAAGATACAAGCACTCTCCACAGTCAAGGAAGGTATGATGGGGTTAACATATTGGGACCACTAGATCCAAACACACTCATTCTGAGGTCCTCCTTTCGGATGACTGAGAGTGAGGGGAAGGAGAAGAATGAATTGGTAGTTAATGAAATAAAGATGGATTTCTTGTGTAGGTCTAGGGCTCTCAATGAAGGCCCAGATGTTGAAGAGAAAAACTAGTTTGATTGCCAAGAAACTCAAGAACAGTAAATGTCAAAATAGGATGATGATCCAGGTTATGATAGTATTAGCCAACTTTCATTAGACATCCTCGACCAGTTCCATGTGAATAGTCCCCATATCCCAAGAAGGAATAAGGGGAAAATGGAAAGTGTGACTCGGGGAAATGTATAATGGTATATGGAAAAAACCCCAATGGGTGAAAAGATTACTCTCACTTTACGAAACCAATGGAAACTTGGTCAGCCAAGAAATTTGGATGTATGTAAAGAAAATGACTTCAATATGGGGAAAGTGGGGATCCGTCTAGAGAACCAATAGTAATAGAAGAAAAGAGTGTGGAGTGTCTGAGGCTCATCTTCCACACCAATGAAGAGATTCTTGAAAAGGTCCGTCGGCCAAACGACTCAAATGAGGAGATTTTAAGGATTTATGAAAGACGCTTGCTGACAGAGACCACAGAGGAGCAAAAAGCATGGATAGAGAAGCAAGACCAAATCATCACCCGAGGTTTCAACCAAGGCAGAATCACCTAGGAAGAATTCATCCAAAAAATGGAAGGAATGGTTTCTCACCTTAATGAACTTATCATGGAGGATCTGTAATCCCACGTTAATTCTCTATAATAGAAATTATATAGAGAATCTAACTAAAATAAACATAGTCTTGTGTTTTACAATTTTGTGATCTCTTTCAGCATGTAGTTATCCTTCTGTCTGGACTTTGGTTTCCCACTATTCCATAAAGTTGCTTAATAAAAAAAATTTAGTTGGTTGTGTTAACCCTGATCTAGGTTGTCGATCAAAATAATAAAAAATATATATATCATTTTGGTAGTTTATCACTATGAGGAGTGGATTAAGCCTCTTCTTGAGGAAAATCATCTTGTTATATATCTGATGTGTTTTCAATTTTTTCTTTCTCTTTTTTAACTGTTTTTCAGAAAAATAAATTTCACATTAATAGTTTGTCTCGGATAGTAGTTATAATTGTTTTTCCTTATTATAGTAGTCACAAAATTTGAATAAATATCTAATATTGTTATAGCTTATAATTAATCAATCTTTGGATAAACTATTTGAACAGTAAACCTATAATAATTTTACTACCTTGGTTAACTGGTGAGTTTTATTTTAAATTGGGGGAACCTTTTAAATAATCTTTTCAACTGAAATTTTTATAGGGACTTAATTCACCCCCTCTTTAGTGTCCTACTCAAACAAACAAGATCAAATGAAAAAAAGAACATATTAGGAAATGTACCTGAAAAAGATGAGATCATAAAATCAACCCACCTTATAACATCTCATCCCCAAGCTGATATTCCAAGAATCTCAAGGATTTTGAGTCTAAAAGATTGTTCCTTTGACCCTATAAATCGACATCCCTATCCCAAGCCCCATCCTGTATATTCCCATGTTACATTAATTCAAGAACTATAGTTACAATATTCTGGAACAACTTTTTCTCAATAAAATCCAACTCACACTTAAAATGCTTCTCAAAGGATGCATGTATATCAATACCAACATCCTCTACATCAATGACATGATAAGGGATAGGGTGATACTATCAGTGGTATGTTTTATAAAAAAAATCCTGCAACGAACTCTATATCTGAGGAAGATCCAATTTGTATAAAACTTGATTGATTCTATTCACAATCTCAAACAATCCATCAAACATGGGAACCAACATTCCCTGCCTTCATATCATATGGTCTCCCTATCAAGGTGATAAACTATGGAATACTTTAACAAGTTCTATAAACTCTATTTGTCATCAATTTATATTATTATTTTACTTCTGTCTATAAGAAATTGTCGGTATATTATTCCAAATATGAATCACCTTCTCTGACATATCCTACATGTGACTAGGTCTAAAAAACACTGACTCACTAGACTCTATCTAGTATAGCAATGATCTGAAAAGCCTACAATAAGGTTCGCATATGGTTCCTTCTATATTGGTTCTCAAAAAAAATTCATATAACAACTCAACTAAATCCAATATCTTCCTCCACGGCCTTCCAATCTCAAGAACACATGATCACATCATAACATCAAGAACATATAGGGTATGTTATGACTATACATATTTCTATGGGTGAAAGGTTGTACTCAATAAAACATATATTCCATGTTCTTTCTGAAAGAACTACCAGAATAGAGAGGTAAAATGTGTTTCATCATCCAAAACATAATCTGTAGCACTCCATGAATATGGACTATCTCCCAAACATACAAAACTCTATGTTGTTCCACTGATAAATTCTCTCATATAGGCATGAAATGAACTACTTTCATTAGTGGATAAACACTATCATATATTTATTCATTCATATTAATCTTCTTTTGAATACCTTCTACTATTTCAATTATCACGTTATCCCACATTAATTTATTTTATTGGGAAATGAATGTAGTAAACCTTTAGGTGTTTGATTCTTTTTCTTCACATACTCATAGGGGTAGCATAATGTTAAAAAAATGCTATCTCATTTTTCATGCCTGACCACCAATATCGTCTTCCTTGGTCATGGAATATTTTGTTCACTCCTTGATGTACCACCCAATTAATGGTATAAAATTTACACATTATCTCTTCTCACATTCTCATATACACAACCACCTGATTTAGGATGATGATGATATCATCCTCATCTATGGAATAATAAAAAGGTGTATCCCAACCATAAAGTATCCCCTTAATGGCCAATCTCTTTGGATCCACTTACTTTCTATCTCTAATAAAGGTTAAAATAGTAGACTCCACTAAAACCGATACAATATTCAATTTCTTCAGTTATTCTTGAACCTAAATATTCCTCTCAATCAGAAACTTCATTGTATTCTAGTCCAAGAACGACTCCTAAACTATATAAGCCTTATTTTTCCTACTCAATGCATCTGCCACACAAATTCCATTCTTGTGTGCATATTCTAGATGAAAATGTAATGAATGAATATAATAAACCCATATATGTTGTCATAGTTTAAAATGTCTCTTTGAAAATATATACCATACAACCTTATGGTAGGTATGAAGAATAAACTTCAAACCCAACATATAATTCCACCAACACATTAAATCATAAAGCACTACTACATGTTTCAGTTCATGTGTAGGGTAGTTTTGTTTATGTCCCCATTGTTGTTGAGACACATACTCCACAACTCAGTATCTCAACATTAACATAAATATGAAACCAATCCCTAAATCATCACAATACATCATATATACTACACATTGTTCAGTTAGGACCATGGTCAGTGCTGATGTCAAGTACGTATTCAACACCGTGAAATATTTTTCACTTCCTTCAGACAATTTATACATTATCCCATTTTTTGTCATGCTAGAAAGATGTGATGAAAAGTAGAAAACCCTTGAAAGAATGTATTGGAATAACCATGTATTCATAGAAATCTATGAATATAAAAAATGTTCATGGGATGATCCCATTTAAGATCTACATAAACCTTCTCTAGGTCCACCCACACACCTTAATCTGAGATGAAATGTCCCTTGAAGTGTACCTAGTTAGTAAAAAACTGACACATAGATATCTTGGTGTATATTCTAATATATCTTATTATACTCAAAATGATATTAATAAGTTTGGAATGATTATCACGAGTCTTGAAGTACAACAGGATATCTCCCACAAACACCACCACAATCTAATCCAGGAATAGATGGAAGATTATTTTCATCAAGTACTTAAAACCTACTGCAGCATTCATCACCCAAAAAAATTTCAACAAACTCAAAATATTCATGTGTGCTTTAGAATGTAGTCCTCACTATATCTTACGTTAATACTCTATTCTGATGATACTCCATTCTCAAGATGATATTAGAGAAAAACCAAGCTCCATAAACTAGTTAAACAGATCCTTTCAATTCATGAATGAGGAAAAAATTTACCCATATGCATCTTGTTCAACTTATATTAATCAACTCTCTAGTGTAAACTCATATAATACTATTTATAAAGAACATAGGTGATCCTTAATGTGACATACTCGAGAGAATAAACTCTTTATCAATAAACTCTTCATAATGAGTCAGGACATCTTTAACCTCTATCAGTGCAATTATTTTTGGTGGATTCTATACTGGCTCAACCCCCAACCTAAGATCAATGGTGAATTACACATCACTCTTAGGTGGTATCTCTACGAAAAATTTAGTAATGTCATCTTGGCGTACTTTATCCTCTAGTGGAATTATATTTGATTGCAAACTATCTTATTTTCTTAACAGACTATAAACCAAGGATGTGTTATCTCCCAGTTGATGAGTGATTAGACCTACTCAGCCTACTGGGATATCCCACTCCACATGTTGAATATATTTTTCACCCTTAGGAGATGTAAATTTTATTCTCATTTAGTAATGGTCAATAAGGGATTGGTTTGCGACTAGTCAATCCATGACCAAAAATAGGTCATATCCTTGCATGTCAAGAATATAAATATCATACAGAATGTGGTTATCCTTGATCTTTGGAGAACAACCAATGAATAAATACATCTTGACCATTCCCCCAATGTGTTATCTATAGTCATTAATCCAAACACAAACTACACCACTAGGCTCAATCCATTGACATGTTTTATAAATATAAAGGAATAAATGGAACAAACATCATATAAGGAACTAGATAATCTAGAATATACATGAATAATACCACTCATTATTGATGGTTCATCCTCGCTATACACTAGTGTAGGATGCATTACATGAAAGTATCCAAAAACACTCCCCAGTGATATCGTTTGATAGCCCTATGTTTCATCACTCTATTGATGTGGGTTCTTTTTCCCAAAATCACAATGTCCTCTTGCTATTCAACCATGACCAATAATACTCTAGATGCTAGTATGATTATTTGTAGAACATCCCCTTATCTCATAATGAATCTATCAAGTTGGTCCCTCACTAGCCATCTGTCACTATGACCTACACAACATATGTAGGTCTCCCATATTTCCCCAAGATAATCACACTACTGGTGTTTGGGGAACCTGTCGACTATAGTGCCTCGGCCTACAACACTGATTACAGAACAAATAAATGTGGTCCTTTACAACTGTACATTTCCCTATGATCACTTCCTTTACAAAAATCCTGTATAAACATCTCATAACAGAGTTTCCTAATCAATTTATTTGTATTTCTTTATCATCCAATAGAAAAAATATGCCCCGCAATTGGATGACTCTTTCAGGTTCACATCCTCTATGAGAGAATTATCCACTAATTTGGCAAACATCATTAACTTATAGAGGTTTCATTGGGAAATAATATCTCACAAAATTCCTTCCATAAATAGATTCAATATTGTTATATCATCGTTTACCAATGGTGCAGATTATTGATTCATTTATATAATGTTTTGAACATAGTCCATCATAGTCATGATCCCCTTAGTCAACATCATGGACTTTGCTTTTTTCCACTGCCTTAGTTTCTCTATGTAGAAGTTATCTAATAACATTTCCATGAAGTCCTTCCACGACATATCATCATTATATCGAGTGTGTTTCTATATTTCCCCCCGGTTCATTGCTAATCCTCATTGAATATAATCATCCAACATGACCATCCTCTCTGTAATAATCTCTAAATGGCCAATTATCGTTTCGGTGGACTTAACGTAGTATTCATCTCCCTCTTGTACACCCTCTTATGTAAATGATGGAGCGTGTTGTAGTTGGATATCCATTTCCAGGTCATACATGCACATATGACCCTTCACTGGGTCTCCTTCAATAATTTTCATCAAGGGAGCACGATTATTCTGAAATTTCTCAACTACTTCTTACCCATAACTATTTGTTCCTTTGTTTTCATCACTAAATGATCCTTCCTAATCATGTCTCCCAGTTATCCTATAAATTAAAATGTTCATGGAATAATATTG
This sequence comes from Viscum album, assembly GCA_963277665.1. Lineage (NCBI taxonomy): Eukaryota > Viridiplantae > Streptophyta > Magnoliopsida > Santalales > Viscaceae > Viscum > Viscum album. The sequence goes on from OY728148.1 coordinate 915,429,490, forward strand.
ACTACAATTCAATACATGAACATTTGATCAAGGATTCATGCCACATATTATCACATTTATGATAGAGGAAATCCCAACATTTCACAAAAAGTCGTTCCCCCAAAATCTCTTAACACGAGGAAAATTGAGGTTCAAACACTACCCCTAACCATCCTATACAAATGTATTGGTTATCAAAGGTTATTATCATTCTCCTTGTTCAGGTTTTCATATTAGACACCCATTTTTTATCATCTTTCATCTATTAAAAAAACCAATTTATTGTTAGGAACCGTTTCTATTTCAATTTTATAAGAAAGGAAAATAGTTCGTGCTGAACAACATTCCTATAACCAGTTATTCCTTGTGTGCCTAAAATGATTCATGTCAAAGTATTTCCATTTGACTATAATGATTCATAAAACTTCGAATCTCATTACATTATATGCCATAAGCCAATTTTCAATGGAAAAAAATTAAAAAAAACAACATCACACAAAAAGTGTATCTCCCATGGGGATATCATATTCAAAAATAATATTACATTGTGATAAAATAATTCCTATCTTGGGTACTTAGGTTTTTCCCCATACATGGGTTTGCAAATCCAATTCACCAACTCATATCCAAAAACCGACTCTTCCTAGTCTCTCATATACCATTTCCAAATAGTAATAGAAATGAAGAATAAAAGGAGACTGGACCTTTGAAACCACATAGTAACATCCTGACCTTGGTGTTATGCACTAGTGACTTGAGGTAGTTCTCTATGTGACCTCAATCTCACTTCCCCATATGCTAGAGGCATTCAATTAGTAAAGGAATCTGGAAATTTAGTCATCAAGAGACTATACCCTTCTTTATCAGAGTAATACACCTGTAGAAAAAATAAACAATAATAATGAATATATATCATATAATAATAAGAATATCTTAAGTAAAAAACAGGAGTAAATACCATGTCCAACTGAAACAAAATAATTCCATGCTAAAGGAAGGGTCAAAAGTCTAAGTTCAACGAAAAATAATTTCAAAAATACTCCTAATATGGTCTCAATGCATATCTGGTTCTCTCATCTATGATCCATCCCTAATTATCAATATAAAACATGGAGTTTTCCTTTATCCTATGTAGAAAAATTAATGTTAATTCAGGTACAGATCAGGAAGCCTAAGTAAGGTGTCAGTTTGACTCCGTAGGCCACCACCGATAGTGTCTAAAAAATTTAAGTCAACTAATAGATTATTAAATTGTATAAAGAGAAAATTTTATGTCATAATTTATTATTTATAACATTATACCATTAATATTTATTCAACCACATAACTCCAAGGTTTACCAAGAATAATCATACCTCAATACGAGCTTCTACTCATGTCGAAGCCTGAAGTGTTCCATGGTAATATCATATCTTAATACCTTCTTTAACTCATGTTGGAGTCCGATGTTTTCGATGGTGATATCATATCTCAACACCATCATTGAAACTTACATGAGATTGATATACTCTCAATTGAGTTAATAAATCAATGTACACTTTTTAATAAAATTTTAATTTCATATTCAGATTCCCAAATTATCAATAGTAAATTAATAAGTAAGATGACCATGTTACAAAACTTCCATTTCAATAGAATAGCCATTTTACAATTCCATTACTCACAAGTATCTTGACCATGATTTTATTTATACATCTCAATTGAATGGACATGTTCATATTCCTTTACTCATAATTAAAAAAACTATGTTAGAATTTTTACCTCTCAATTGAATGACCATGTTCCCGTTATTACACAAATAATTAATTCATCAATTAATTATTTAGTAATAATGTAATATTTAAGTAAACTATTATTTTACCACATAAATACCCTAAATTAAATCCCCAGTTAATTAAGTATGTCTAAGACACTAAATAATTCATAAATTAATTTTTTCAAGGAATCCATTGTATTATTACCTCTTTATTTATATAAAAAATTATCTAGAGAAGACCATTTAAATAAAACATAATTAAAGAATAAAATAAATTTAATTAGGGTCAAAATTTCAATTTTACATTATTAATTATATAATTAATTATCTCAAGAAAACCATTTCAATATCATCTAATAAATTCTACACTTAGTTATCTAAACTCAACAATTTCCATATCACCTTATTAATTATAAAATTAATAATCGCTAATCAAACATTTAAATATAGCATCATTAGTAATACAATTAATTATCTCAATTCCTAGCATCAAAAGAACATGAATATTTCCAAAAGTAATTATATTAATCAATATCATCTATTATCACAATTAATATCATAATTATTTATCCCCAAATCCTGGAATTTTTTATTCAATAAAATACCCCATATTCAAAATTAATTATTTATTCACATTAACTAATTCATTATTGGAACTCCAATAACAATGAAACTGTATAAAATATAAAATTTCGTATATGTAAAAAATATAATTACTATGATATTTGAATCATATAACACCTACATTTGACTGAAGATCCAAAAAAAATTCTTATGACTAACCCCCCATGATAAAAGATATGGATGGTTGTAAAGATGTTCCAATATCATTATTAATCTATATAAAAAGAACACAATTTTCCTAGGTATTTCACTATAACACATTGGATAAGATAGAAGAGATAGAACAAATCCAACCAATAATGCTTTCTATGGATTTTTCACATGAATATGATTTGTAGATGGGATTTCACCACTCTAAATTTTCCCAGAGAGTCCCTACAGGTCAAGAGGAAATGAACTGTAGTGGTTTCAAACTAGAATCAGCCACAAAAACACTATAAAAATATAGTAAATAGACTATATAGTGTGTAATTATTTTATATATTGAGTAATTATTTTTTATGATTTTCAAGAAAATAATACATTTTTAAATTTATTTTATTAATCCCATTGAAAATTTAACAATGTGTAATCCCATTACATGATCTGTAAATATTATTTAGCTGAGTTTTCAAACAATTTTTCTTTTAAAGCATCTCAACTAATAACTGATCCATTTTTAACAGAAAAAAAATTATACATGGGCTCTATTAATTAAAAAAATTGTTATCCCAAAACTTTTGGTCATTATATCCATAATAGAATAAAACAAGAGAATAAAATAGAAGGAAAAGTACCTAAAAAGACAGGGATCATATAGCCACTTAAAAATATATCAAAAACAATAAATTAATGGAAGGAAAATTTCAAACCATTTCCCTCCAAAAATTGATAAATAATGGATAAAGTGAGTATATTTCCCATCAACAACTCTAAAAAATATTTTAAAATTTTTATTATCTTAGACAATTATTATACTAACATTTACCATTTATTTTTCAATATGGTAAAAAATATATTTTTATTTAGCTACCATAATTTTTTAGTATGAATAAAAATGGAGTATTATTAGATAATACATATCTTCCAATTCTAAATGATTATCATATTTATTAATATAAATTCAAATGTTTTTCAAAAATTAATTTTTATATAAGCACATGTAATACACAAAAAACCCCTCTAAACCCTAAAAATAATAAATAATTTTCATAGGTCATAATATTAGTGTTGAAATACAAATATGTTAATTTATTTTAAATATATAAAATACTATTAATTCAAATATGAAATGAATTTTATAAAATTCATCGAAAAAATATTGATGTATTTAATAAAAAATTAAACACGTAGTTAAGAAGAATAAGTGTGTTTCCATAGAAAACCATTCGTATGTTTAAATTATTTATAACAAATATAAATTTTTTGAATAAAATGAAATAAATTGTATGAATATTTAAATTATTTAACTAATTTTTCTTTTAAAACAATTTTCCTAAAAAAAGATAAAATTTAAAATTGCATACACTAAAACGATGTTTAAAAAATAAGAATTATAAATATTCAATGAAAAAAATAATTTGTCAAAAATTATAAATAAAATCAAGATAGTAAATATTTTTCATTATTTTAAATATGATATATATATATATATATTCACATAAAAATTCAAATTGTGGAAAAATTATATTTATTACAGTTGTATAATATGTGAAGAACCAATTTATTAGAAAAAATATTGTTTCTCTTAATGAAAATACATGAATTATAACTCATTATTAAAAAATTAATGCGTGAATGATATAAAATTTAATTAAATATATAATATATTATTTTATTAAAATAACATTATAATAGTTGATAGTGTAACTTATAATGATAAACACTCTTTGCGTATGGAGACCATTTTTAAATAATTTTGTTTTTAATTTAAAATGATTTTAAATTTTTTATGATTGATTTAAATCCAATGATTATATTTTATACATGTGTACTATATATTTGTTTCATAATTCAGTAATACATATTCATACCCACTATAAAAATGACAATGAAAACACTATCATTATAAAAAATAATATTTTAATCATTGACCACAGTTCGTTTGTACTCGATGTTGCATATAACGAAAGATATAAAAATATTATATTTATTTGAATGAAATATCTACAATATATATTGGTGTTACATATATCAAAGTTATAATTAAAAAATTTACCAGTTCATATAATGGACCAATTTGTTTTCTTATGATATGATCATCAGTGTTTATATATGTTTCATAACCTTAATAAGTCATGTTAGTCTCAAAGATGAACATCATGTATCCTACTATATAAGGAATATATTTAATAAATCCATTAACCATATAATTTTATTAAACATATGGGTTACATATATCTTGCAATTTTTAGATGGGAATTAATTTTAAATTAAAATAATATTATTATTTTTGAAACATTCGACTCACTAAAATGTTTCCTACAACCATAAAGTGGTATATATCATTTTTAATACATTTTTATATCATTATTAAATATTAATCATATACAAACTTATTCATCAGAGTTAGATCATATCATTGAATAAAATAAAAAAATAACTAAATCTCTGATTTCATTATTTTTTTTCAGAATTTCTCCAAAAAATTTGCTTCAATGAAAAATCAATTAAAAAAGGATCAAGTTAGATCAAATTGTTAAATTCATAGATTTATAATAATTTTACTTTTTTAATTCACTACGATTAATAAAATGATTTAAGCTAATAATTTAATATTTCATTTTAATAGAAGCTATGTAGTTTCTGAAACATTAAAATTGGAAAACAATTATTAACCCTTATATTAAAATTAATTGATATTATATTTGAACAATCATAAAATTTTGTAACCTCTTGAATCAACGATATATCAACAATTTTTTTTTGTAAAATTTATTCCCTATGTTCTCTGACATTGAAATTATACCCAAGTATTATATTGTAAAAAATATTATGTATCTTAATAAATATATTTTTATTCCGAAATTTATTTTAATAATAATTAAAATAATTAAAGGATATTTATATGATTTATCTGAAGTGTAATGAATTTTTTGGAGACAAATGTTCATATTATTCATCATAAATACCTCTACTAAGAGATATTTTCTCATCACATCACGTCTGTGACCTATATTAGAATTATATATAAAATTTTTAACAATATAATCCTTATTTTAATATAGTAAATTGTATTCAATGTCGATATGTTTATCAACTAATATATATAATATTAATTAACACAGAATAATAATAGTTTTTTTTATCATAGACTGTTAATATTATTGATCAAACCATATCTCCACCATTATATAATTTTTTTATCAAATATATACACAGTGTACAAAATTGAAATATAAAATTATACTTTATTAAGATTGTGATCACTATGATAAAAAATTTCATCCTATAATAAATTAAAAATATTCTCATGCACAATATAAGTCAACTTATGATATTGATTTTCAGTTATCAATTTATATACCCTAATATATTTTATTATTCTTCTCTATATTATTAATTTGGTTTTTTGTAACCTGGAGTAAAATATAAAATTATTATATGGTTTTCTATAAGTTATTTATGTATGTACCATCACATCTCTTGTGATCTCTTGAACATTTGAGTGTTGAGATGGAGATTAATTAGTTTTGAAGCCGTTTCTGATATTAAAATTAGGTTTTGAATATATATTGTTCTAAATATCCAACAACACATCCTAGTGAAAGTTATATTATACTTGGTTTGCATCATTGTGATATTGAAATTGTGAGAAATGTCATAGAGAATGTGAGGATATAGCATGGTGGTATAGGAAGACACATGTGGGATTTATCATGGGATAACTCACTATGATAAGGTTATGGGGCATTATAATGGAAAATGAAATTAGTGGCAGAGTAATTCTATATAATAAGTCTGGTGAGGATGGGGGCTTAGGAAAAACACAACCAATGGTAAGACATGGTGTATCCCATGTTAATGTTCATGGTTAAATCTAAACATCCAAAATCATCACCATCCTCCATGAAAATCATTTGTTTCAAATGTAAAACTTTTGATATCATAATATTTGTAAATTAATAAAATTTTATTGGATTCCATTTCAATTTTTATTTAATTTTCCACCTAGCCGTATATTATTCCATTAATTAATATGAATTTTAGATAACTCAATGGAAATCTAGGGTTATGTGGTAGACCAATATATCATAGAGGATTAAATATTTTTTTTTCTCTTTGTATCAACATCTGTAGTCAATAATAAATCCATCTTCCACATATACTTATTTGTGTTTTTGGTTTAAATTTAATTATTAACGATGTATTGTTATTTATTATTCAAATTTAATGAACTATTTCGTTCCCTCTAGAATATTTTTGGTAAGAGATTATTCTTATTGATTACGAATCATTAAAACATGTACCATATTCATCCATGTACCACATTACATGTATGACACTTTTTATCCTTCCACAACCAGACATGAAGAATTTAATTTTTAGATTAGACATCGGATATATCATTGTTCTACCCTTATATTGTATACTTATTTAAACACATTCGTAGACATTAATTATTCATTATTGAAATAATTTATATTAACTATTAATGTAACGAATTATTTATGTTGAAATTTGACTAAGGTTTTTTTGAAAATATTCTTAACAATAATATTGATAACCTATTATGTAATTTATGTTATAATCCCTAGAATATTATTATATGGTTTATATGTGTTATTATAATACGTATGGCATGCCTTTGTGGACTTCTGAGAATTATGGTATTGATTGATGGCATGATTAATGAACGTTTCTTCTATTTCTTTCATATGTACATTGATTATAAGTATTAAATCATTCTTTATAATGATTATTGATGGATCATTTGAATCTAAAATCTTGCATAGGTATTTTTAATTTTCTATCAGTTATTCAGCACATAGTCTCAAATTTTTGGACTATACAGAAAGAGGGATGTGTCAGATGAGTGTCCATTGTGCATCGGGCTATCTCATCGATGGGGATATGATGACCATTGGTTGGAGTATACCTTTTTGTGGTTTTCTTATATTAGTGGTTTAAATTAAATCTAGGATGTTTCTATATAAGGTAATAATGACCTTTATGAACCTTGAAGATAAATATATTTTTAATTGATAAACTTCTGGTTCATGTAGTTTTTTATAACATGTAATTAAACTCTATACATTATGAAAATTTTTATAGGACATTTATTAATTCATATTGTTTTTTATAATCACACCCAACAAATATATTTTTTTCCCTTTCATATTTCATGAAATGGGAAATGATAATATGTTTGTGCCACATGGGGGTGGTAGAATTTGTTTTGAAGAATGAGAAATACATTGGTGGTTGGAGTACTAGTTAGATCTCTATTTATACTCTTGTTTACACACTCTAAAACATATAATGTGTCCTTATTTTTAGTATTGGTTTATATATCCCACATTTAGTATTTATAAAATATGATGACTATTTTGTTATAAATGATTCAAAAATGATTATTACTGTATTATTAAACATTTTCTTATTATTTAATAACATTGAATATTCTATTATGTTTATTAACTAGTAATAAAGTGATTTATCTATCCATAATTTTCTTTAGATCTTCACCACTAGTAAGAAATCATTTACATTTGGGGAGATGTGCATGAGTTCATGTCGAACTCAAGATTAGTTTTAAAATTTTTGTTTTGGGATTCATGAAATCGTGTCATAGTTTCATGATCACTATAATTTTTTCTTTTAATTTCCATGATTTGTGATAGTTTTGAAATGTTATTGGAATGTTTGGACTTGATATATTGAACTGTATCAGTTCATAGACAACACATTACAGCAGATTTTTGAGTTTCCAAAAAGTTAGAATATTAGTTTTTAATATTTGAGGTTTCTTTTCATTTTAATTCTCATTTTCTTAGGAAAATTATGTATTTATACAAATATATTGGATATGATGTTTTTTCATTAATAATTTTTGGAATTTAGGATCAGAAACATTATACATGTCTTTATTTATTAAATAGAACACAAAAAATTAAATTAATTATATAATTTAAATAGATTCATTTCATGATTTATTTCTTTTATTATGTTGTTTGATCTTGTTTTATTCTATTAATAAGACTATATATGAGGTTCTGAATAATATTCAATTACATGAAAAATGGATTGGGTTTGGGGTAGTTTATAGGTTGTCATGGCTTGTTCTAGTTTGTACCCTCTCAGGTTCAACATTGTTGTGAACCCTTATGTGTGAATATATTCTATAAATATTTTCTTACTTATACTATTAGTTTTCTATAAGGGTTATTATATCAATTATAAAAAACAACTAAATAATAGTATGATGAAACCATAATCATCAACATTTCTAAATGTTTAAATTCCATTCAAAATTATTTATTAGGCATATTTTTTTGGTATTTTTCTTAAAATTTATTGTTTTTATAAATAGTAAAAGGTTACAGAATTTTATTTGAAATATGTTGTTTTTTTAATTTAATAATAAATATTTATTATATTTTAAGTTGGTTTTATCATAAAATTTGATATATTATATATCCATTAATAAAATTTAGGTAATATAAAAAAATTATATCAAATATAGCTTTAAAACTGTAAACTATTGAACATTTTCACATTATTAACAAGTGTTCTCAACATATCAGCATGATTAATTTAAAATTAAAACATTTTAATTTTATTTTCATACTTTTAGAAAAATTTAGTAATTATTTAGAATAAGAATAAATTATAATATCTAGTTAGTTCATCTTAATTTTGGTCCAGAAATAATACTGAGAAATATAAAAATTTATTACAATGGTTAAGGTAAATATGGGTTTTCTAAGGATAAAGTAAAAAATTAGTTGTAAAAATTACCTATAAACATGTATTAAAAAAATTTATTCCTTATTTTTTTATAACTCAAATAAGGTTGATTAATTTACAAATTTGTTTTGGAATATAATAAATGGTGGGTCCGAGAATTATTTTAAAAAATAACAACTTTGTCATCTCCATCTCATATTAAAGTTCACTCGCTCTCCTCAACTCATCATAACATAAATTTTATTAAAACCATACTTAAAAAATATCTTCTTTATACCCCAACCATTTTCTTATAATCTGTTACACCCCAAGTATCAATGGCGATCTTCCTTTTAAATAACTCAATAGCTTGTGTTACAAGCGATATTTAGTTTGATCACACCATATATCGCAAGACAATACGGTGTTGCAACAGTTGAATCTAATCTTGATGTAGCGTACACCACAAAATATCAAATAAATCAAAATGAGTCTATATTATAAAATCTCAGTGTGTTACATTCTACCCCCCTTAAAATGAAATTCACCCTTGAAATTCAATTGGGTTATAACTAGATTACTACATTAATGATTCTGTCATAGAAACCCACATTATAAAATGTAATACTAAAACTTTATTCTAAAAAGGATAGTTAGAAACATAACAGTTACCCAATGTAACTCATCATAGGGTTTCCACATAGGGGAACAATGTTAGGAAGCGAAAAAATGGATATTGAAGAAAAATATAACCATCATGTTCTGATTGATAATGATATAGAACATGTTGTGTTGTATATTAATAACTATAAAGCCATAAATCATCAATTATTTAAAGTAAAATTAAATTTATCAAGAAAAATGTACTAGGATAACATTTTTTAAATATCCTTTTCCTAATGTTGATCAATTTTGAATGAGAAGAAATACATACTCTATTTTTGTATATTCTCGCCATTTTTTGTGCCTTGAAAATTTTCCACAACATTTCTTTTCTAAATAAATGATGTTGAATTTTTCATTCTTCAAGTGTCAGCAGGTCATGAGATCCATAAATAGAAAGATAGGCCATCCTATCTATGTCAAAAAATGGTTATAACAAGTTATAAAATATTCATATGTCCAACTATTGTAATTTAATATATTAATCTAACAATCCTCAACTAGATTATAACTTATAATATCCTTAAATGGATAACATTACAATAATTTAAAAAGCTGAAAATATAAATCATTAGAAACAGGTAAACTAAATTAGCATAGAATTTATCTGCCATATCACAAAGTGTAGTTATCAGTTGCCACATGCCAAACATGTTAATACCATAAAAATTTATTCTATTGAAACATGGTAATAACATGAATAACCAATGAACCATAGTGAAAACATGCATGCTATAAAAAAATAACTCTTACCAAAAATCCAAAAAATTATATATACTCAAAACAACATATCACATTGTCCATATATCATTCATGAGGTCTTCAGTACTATCAAAAACCTCATTATCACCTTAACCCATCATTATGCACTTATCATCTGTTTTCAAATAACACCGGAATAACGTTTCATGCTTTCTAGTACCATTGAACATATACATTCCAATACATAAGGAAAAATAATAGTGCACTATTATCTATAGATGTTTCATTAGTCCCCATTACAATAAAATTACTTATACAAGGTTATTCTTAATAAAAATGCAATCATTCAACTATCAGCTTAAACCATAAACTGAGATTCATTATTTTATTCATAAACACATCCTTCATGTCATATATCATTTTTTACTCATTATATTTAGTAACATAAATACTACCCCTATGACCATGTTGATTCTCTTCATGATATGTTCCATTAGGGAATCTATTTTCATTGTTCCCATAAATTCCACATTTAAAACATTTAACCATCCTTGATGTCTTCACAATACCATTATCCTTGTTCATTGTATTAACTGAACCTTTTCCATTTCAATTATTTTCATTTTTTCCTTTTTACCCACCAAAGTCACTTCCAGTTAATTTGAACATTCTCATCGATTCCTCTTCCCACATGATTTACATGATGAAAATGAAACATTCTTTTTTCTATGATAAAAACAGAACTCCGTCATTCTCTTATTATGTGGGTATGAAAACTCACCATAGTTGATATTATTGATCATATTATGTGATTTATAATTAGGAATAACAATAATTTTTCCCATTAAAACTCCCATTTAATATTGTTTCTCATGAGTAATATCATTATAATGTCCACCATATTTTCCATTAACATTAATCGTTCATTTCCAGCCATTTTATTAAAACCAAAAAGATAAGTGAGAGAGGAAGAAATCATACTATGAAACCAACATAATCAAGGGGGATTAATTACAATCTATAATATCTTAGTGTTGGTCATAGGTTATTCAGTATCATTAAAATATTTTTCTGATAGTAACCAATAGTTAGACATATCCTTAGGGACATCCCTAAGTGTATCCTTTGAAATATAACTAGGGGTCAGACTAAAGTTTTCACATTCTAGTTTCCAAAGGATAACTAAACATTATCTCTAATTCCAACTCCAACAAACCAATATTGTCCTACATGGACAGTAATTTTTTTAAAATATAAATAGACACCCAAATACAATACTAGTTTAGAGTCCTTGCAAAAACGGAATACATTCTTATAGAATGGTGAAAGATCTTCAATAACTTCCATAATGATATTCCCTTTTATCTTTCCCACATAAAAAATTTATTTATATCCTGAGGAAAGGAAAACCTAAGAAGGGTGAGATCAAATGATCTGTAAGGGTAAACATAAAGGACAAAAAACAAAACATAAAACAATAATGTAAAAACATGAACATATATTATGAATGTCAAAATCATGTTTCATAAAATAAATATTGGTGGTATGTAAGGAATTAATTATAAATGAACATTAAACATAAGATATACATAAAAAATGAACTTTTGTAAAAAAGATAATCATATAAAATCAATTAGATATTATCCAGATATCATATCCAAGTCCATCATAGCGAACAAAGTGCATTACTAAACTGAGTTCACTCCTCGTTCATGCCCTGTATTACTGAACCCTATTTACTTGTCATTTCATCCATGTGTTACTGAACCAGATTTACATTCCATTTCATCTATGTCAATATAATTAGATATAAATATTTATAAAATGAATTGGAGGGATAATAACGTAATCATATTTTAAGAGTGTAATATAATATGGAAAATAAATTTGATAAAAAACATGAACTGAATTCATGAGGAAAATATCTCTTCTTCTTCAAAAATGATTTCTTTTCTCAAAATTCCATGAAATTTTAAAGAAAAGAATACAGTTAAAAATAAAATTGAAATCATGTAGGGGATACTTCATGGAAGTAAGGCTCTATAAAGATATTAAAATCCATTCATTCCTTATATGTTTATAAAACATTCTTTTTATACTCATGCCAAAAAATCCAAATGGTACCTCGTATAGAAACAAATAACTAATTCATTCCATACATATTATTAAAAAATCAGAAATGTATAAAATTCACTATAAAAATTAGTATAATAATATAAAAAATATTATATATTTAAGAATATTTTACTTGGATGACAAATATACCCCTGTAAATACTTACGTATAAAAAATCACAGATACTAATGAGATTACAAATTATCTCTAACATTAGTTCTAAAATCCGTTGAATATATCCTAACCTCCCTTATCATTATTTAAATAATTTCATTGACTTATTATTGAATAATATCCATTTTTATGATTCCATATATGATCATATTATCAAATTATTGGAAATAATATTTCATTATTACTCATTATTTAGGTATTGGCTGCTTTATGTGTTTATGCATGTTTGTTATGACAAGGTCTTGTTAAACTAATTGGGTTACCGTGATTTAATTTATAAAAAGTTATTAGTATTATATATATCAAATTTATTAATTCTATTCATTTAGATAATGATTTTATAAATAAGGTCATTTATAATGAATCACATCGCATCATAGAGACGGTAGGCCATATATACGCAAGATCGATGATATCATTCCATTAATTATGAAATGCTTTCAAAGTGGATGGTATATATATTGAAAAAAAAATAACTTATTATAATAATAATATATAGTTATTATTTCCATCATTATACTCATTCAATTAATGTGGTTGTAAAAAATAGATTACACCAAAGCATGGGGACGATAAGTCATATGTCCACAGACAAGGTGATTTCATTTTTTGGTAGGACGGATAGAAGGTGGAATACAGTTGTTTCTTAATTAAAATAACATATCATTATTTATGTTAAATTGAATTTATTTATTTATAATTAAAAAACTAATGAAGTGGAAGTAGAAGAATAATGAAAATTCAAAGAATCAATATAAGAGATTACCACTTCTTCGAAATGCATTCATAAATCTTCTATTACAGAATTAGAGATAATATTTAAAGAAGAACAGAACCTAATGAATTTAAATATTGTTTTTTATATGGTAAAGGGAGGGGTATGCGCAATCTTTAAGAATGACAGTTCTGTTAATAATTGAAGGAGTAGATTCCCTTTTATAATTGAGGTGAGGGGTACTTTTGGAGTTCAAAAAATTAATAATTTATAATAAAATAGAACCCAACTAAAAACATAAAAAAAATGTACCAATTACATTTATTATATGATATAGTGTTTTAATATCATCAGCCAATGATTTTTAGAGAAGTATTTTTATGAATGTGAGCATTATCTTTTTAATTAACACAAAGTTATTCTATGATTATTTAATAAAGACAAAATATATTTCAATTTTGAAAGGATGGAATATTGTTTTATTGGATGAAAATTAGACCATGATTAATTAACATAGAGAAATTTATAGTATATATAAATTATATATTTTGGAAAAAAATACTAATTTTAAATAATTTATCAAAACATTGATTTGACTAGACAACAATTATGTCAATTTTGAAACTATTCAGTTCATGGATTTTTAAAAATAGAAAGATAAGATGTTATAATAAAAAAATATTTTATTAAATCTCTATGGCGCATTAGAAATCAACAAAAATATTTTCAAATATTCATTATCTCATATAAAATTTATTTTAATTTTTCTAATAACATTAAATAGATATTGCAATCAATGAAATAATTATTACATCAGTATTGTGTAATTATTTAATATAATTATATGTTGGGTAAAAATTAAAAATAAAATTCTACTAAGAAGATAAATATACTATATTTCATTTTAAGACTTTTAGATATATTTTTCTTCTGTAAAATTCAATATAAAAATTGATATAATAATTAAATTATGAATGTGACAATTTTATCATCACTTTAAATAAAATAATATTAGTGTCCCAATCTATTCCATATGGATCTGAATGATAAATTAATTGACCCTTGGATGATTGTGGTTGAGATATAATCAACTAATACAAATTATTCACATATTTGGGTCTTTTTGTTGTTATTATTATTTTAATAAAAATGGATTTATTGATCTCTCGTCAATTTATAAATTTTTACCACGTCAAAGTATATGCCTTTAAGGTAATAATATATTTCCTAAAAATTAAAAATAATTTACCATGATAAATAAAACATTTTTTTTCTTTCAATTAAGTATTTATTATCCAATTTTTCTTCTATATAACCTTATATATATAAATGATAATAATTAATATTTGAGTGAGAAATATTTAACTTTTTGCAAATAAAATAAATTAAAAGTCTAAATCTCATCCATGTGGCTTTATAGGACACCATTTCAATCCAAGGATGATATAGGTCAAATTACATTCATCCGATGATATTAGGATATCTGTTAGGTTAATTTTATAATAGATTTCTTACACTTAATTACCAGTTTAACCCTTTTACTCTATTAAAAACATTTCTGAATACACTTTACATAATTCCCAAAAAATAATTAAATCTATTTAAATAATTTGGACATAAGTATTCCAAATATGAAATTAATTTTTCTAAATTATGAACATAAATGTATCTGCAATTAATACAAAATTATTCCCATTGTCAGAATGATAGAACGAGATTTTTAAAAGTTAAAACGTCACAAAATATTGAAATTTTTATACAACATAATTCAATGTAAAATTAATTATAAATAAATAAATTATATTTAATGATAAAATTATTTATATATATATATAAATTATTAAATAATTAAATTTAATTAGCTAAATTATTTCAATGAAAAAAGTAGTTTTCAATTAAAATTTTGTATAATTTTACAATTCATTAAAATGATAATCTTATCAGGAAAATATAAAAAATACACTTAAAGAAAATTTTTATACCCCACATAAAATGAATAAGTTATGTTGGTGAATATAATAATAATATTTTTAAAAATATGGATTAAAATTTGTTTCATCTTCAAAAAGTGATAATAATATATTTTTTGGAAAAATAATTCTTTTATATGGAAAAGTGAACTTGTAATTATATCATGTATAAAAAATATAAGACTAATTTTAAACATTAGAGTTATTCCATAAATAGTGATTGAATTATTTTATAGACTCACTTATGTTCATTTGAATATTTTTCATACAATAATGTTAAAATTATTCATACCCGTCAATATAATGAATAAGATATAATATTTAGATGTTCATATATAAACAGTGTTGTATGAAATAAATTCGATCAACATAATATGAAATTTAATGTAACACAAGCCAATCATAGTGTTTTTTATACCTGAAGATGATACATTATTGCATATAGTGTAATCTAATCTTTGTGAACCCTGCAACAAAAGACATCAAATATATTAAAAATCACATATCTCATAAAAAATATTATGGTGCTACATAATATTTATGGAAATAAACATTCCATTAGTGCAATTAAGTATGAAGGTTTAACGATTAATTTACTTATAACTATTTAGGTACAATATAAAACATTCATTTTTACGATGTGACGTGGGAGTGGGAGGAAGAAATTCGGAGGAAGTGGCTTGAGTTTTTCATGGAGACTTCTTGGGGCACAACTCGATGATGGTAAGTTGATATATAGAAATTTATTTTTTATTATTGTATTTAGTTTTTGGTTAATGTATTTCCTAGTGTCTATGTATGTAAAGACCATATTTAATAAAATATCACATATTTATTCATACTGTTTTATGAGGGTATTTATTTTTTTACATGGCATGTTTACATAATTTAATTGACCAATATACTTTATCAACATTTTAATGATCATTGGTGGTGACCTACAATGTATTATAATCACATTCTACACAGGAATATTAGTTTTCTTATAGTTTTATAAATAATGGGATTGATAGAGATAAAGTGAACTATAATGGATGTTTGAGAAGATTTAACAAGATAATTTAAAAGTATATAGTATGAATATCAAAAACAAATTTTCTATTATATATTTTCTTTTCACATTTTACCATACTATATGGATTTCATTTATATATCAGATAATACATATTGATATTGGATGGGATGAGTTAATTTCTTGATGATAACACTATTATTATTATTTATTTAATATTTATTAATTTATTATTATATCACTTAAATTATATACTCTGATGTTTTTAAAAAACTGTGGGAACAGTCTCCCCATGATATTATATAGGACGTCCCTACTGGTCTACAATAACTAGTGTATGGGGAGGCGCTCATCGGACCCTTGGGAACTTCTTATCAAAATCCATGGTTCTAAATGGGTTTTTATAAATATATATTTTCCATCAATGTTTCCATGTAATTTTTCCTTTTATAAATATATTTTTTTCAACTCAAAAACATTAATACCTTCCAAAATTGCACAAAGAAATAGACATATTTATCCACGTAGGCCGATGTGACCATAATTTCACAAGATTATCTAATTAATTTTGGTTGTTAAATTGTATCACTAATCCATATTTTTATATTAAGTTGGTTAATTATCACTTATTCGTTAATCTATTTTCAAATAGGGAACTTAATTGTTTTTATAATAAAATAGTTTTTTAATTATTAATTAATCCATTTATTGGTTTAAATTATTTATATTTCATTATTCAGTTTATCAATAGTTTTGTATTTTTTTATTGTATCAATTATTTTATTATTATTTTTTCCATTTTATTTAATTTTATTATGTTCTAAAATTTGGTAATTATCTATTAGATAATAAAAATATGTTGAACTTTTAAATTACTATTAAAAAAAATATAATTCATAGTAAAAATAATTATAATTAAATCCTACTACTATATTTATTAATTTCATTAGATAGTTCATTAATTAAATATTTAGTTATTTAATTTTTTTATTTTTTTAATCATTTATTATTTTAACAAATTAATTAATTTTTAATTTTTTATAAACAAATTTATTATATAATTAATTAACAATGTGAAATTAGTTTTTATATTATTTATGAAGTATTATAAACATTGATAAATTAATCATTATTTTTTTGTTTCATCAATCATATATCCTTTTTATCAATCTATAATAGTGCATGACAATGTAGCTGATTGAAACACCTAGTCATGAATCATAATTTCTATTTGGTCTACATCGAAAAATATTTTAGTCCACCGATAGAGCCAACTGTGTATGCCACTAGATATTCCATTACACTTACATATCCATATCTAGAAGGACCCACATATCTAATTCGAAATATATTGTACATACATGATTCTCAAATTGACCAACATCTCCAATACAACTTCTACCTCTATGTTCTACTGTTCTAGGACATATTATTCCACAAATTCAACCACTAATACAACATTCTCCATATATCACCCAATATAGAGCATCTATTATAACAAAAGGAACTATCGTCACCCTTGCAATCATACTACACCAAACCCACCACTTGACCCTACAATTTTTCTGTTTCCAGTATCTATTACTCCCTCCACAAACAACCATCCACCCACCGTTACACCACCTCCCATACATATACTAATACACAACCATACTTCCTTGTATATGAACAAAACCAAGAAACATTTTGAAAAATATATTCCCCTAGCGTAAGATAAAATCATATACGATGATATAATCATGGACCGTCATGGTTCGTACCCAGAACCTAATGCCCTAACTAGTGATACTGTTGATATATATACCATTAGAGAAAAATATATTCAAATTTTCACTATAAAAATGTCTCCATCTTGGAAGATAACCACCACAGGAATCCTTTCCTAATTTATCCCACATTTTAGGAAGTTAAAACTGAGCCACACTCGGTTAAAGCATGGTCCAGCTCCACTATAATACAATAATCACTGATCACTTGCTGATGTAACCATTTATCACCACATTAAAACCAATATCCACCACTTTTTTAGTGGAATTTTTCAATGAATAACCCATCAACCTATTGAAGAAATACCAAGGATGAATAAATGAAAAATAAATGAAAAATAATATATTTAATTAATATTATAATTATAACAGTAATACTATGTATATCGATATAGATTTTAATATATAAATATTTAATTATAATTATGAATAATATTTTATATATTTGATTAGAATTTGTGGTGTAAAAATAATATGATGATATTGGTGTGGTCATTATTCCTCCCTATTATTATATATAAAAATATTTTTTAACCACCAGTAATGATTTGGATATATAGGAACCATACATCAAAAAATTAAATGATATTTTCATAAGATCATTATAGAAATAACTATGAATTGTTTTAGAGATTCTAGAAATATGGAAATAAACTATGTCAATTATTGGTATTTTACATCAATAAATCCAAGAATTATATATAATATAATGATGTTTTGGAAACATGGGCATGCATCTGGATAGAAATTGGTTATGGTACCATCACTCTAATTTCGAGATTAGGATGATACATTGATTTGTGTGTACTATATGGTTGTGAGTAATACATTATTGTGCACATACCATTTTGAAGAATCTTATATTCATGAAATAAAATTTATCTTAATGAGAGTGGGGTAGATCATCAATTAAGGGGATCTAAAGACATATAAAGAAAATAAAATTAGGATTAGAGATCAAAACCACATAATGTGATCAATGTCGGTTGAATTGTAGTTAGAGAAATAGAATAATTATAACAAAAATATTCTTACCTCCTATTCAAATTCCTTTCTTAAAATTTATATATTTTTTATGATACTCCAATCAAGAGTATATTATTATATTTTCTCAACTAGGATGTGTTGAACTGATTATTAATTTTACTTTTATTGATATATATGTAGTCCAGTTTAATGTTTTGTTGTTGTTAGTTTCACCATGAGAACTACTTAGCATTACCCAAGAAATGATAGACAATTCTATTGAATCATTCCACATTGTAATATTGATTGTAGTATTGAAAAATTGAAATTTTTAGTCAATGTATTCTCTATAGTGAGTGAATAATAACATTATGAACAATGATATAAATCAATAGTAGTTCTCCAACCTTTGGATGTTCACAATAGTGGCAGGTCTTTGAATCTATCTTTTCTCAATCACTGAATAATTGAATTATTTGAATTATATTAGGAGAAAAAAAATTTAGCAGTTAAAAATATCACTCAGACTCTAAATGTAAATATTAATAATATATTTATCTGATCTTTTTCTCCATGTAACTCATCTATTACAATAAACATTCCTAATTTTTTATGTGGTTTTGTTTTATTGTTTTTTCTTGGTTTTTATCACACTTGCACTAATATCATTCTCAGTGGATACATTATTAATTCTCAAAAATGCATGAGTTGTTAGTAAGTTCTATAAATATTTAATTTCCAAATCATGAATAAGAAATATATAAAAATTTCGAAATAGTATCCGAGGAGAGAATGTGCGTCTTTGAAAAAAAAATTATAAAAAATTTAAAATATGTAATACCTAGAAATATAATAATAAAATAATTCATGTTTTAAAAAATGGGAAAAATATTTTTTAGGTCCTTTATTCACTCAAATTAATCAATATGATGGAATTAAAATCCTATTTTTAAAATTACTTAACTTTGTTTTATTCATAGAAAATAAAAGAAAACTGAAAATAAAAATTTGAATACTATATATTTTTTTTATGATGGAAATAAAAACATCAATGTTCCAAATCCCATGGTAAATTCTAATTAGACATATACATTGTAGGTCTGATATAAATATAGTTTCAATTGACACTTTTTACAATACAATTTCCCCATATAAATGGAATTATAAGATCAAATAGTCTAATATATATGTTCATCATTCACTAAATCATCTTCTAGTATAGGAATCATTAGATTTTGCTAATGATTATTATTACATTTTAATGGAAATACCATAGAAATATTTGATTGTGGAGTAGTTGTGGTTGAGTGTGTTTCCATTATTCCTAATGGGGATTCTAATAAAATTTTTCCAAATAAGGATGAGGAAATAATTGAAAAATGTGATGAACATTTAAATTTTGTGTTAGAATTAATTTCATTGGAACACAACCATCAATGTTATACATAACATCATATGGTTTCCCTATATGAGGTATAATTTTTTTCTCAATGTAAGTGATAGGTTTATTTGAATTTTTTGAAATATTTTAAACCATCAATTGTGTACATATATTCTCTTGGATAGTTTTTCTATGTCTCATACACATTATAATAATAATTTAGTTAGTCAATATTATCAGGCTGAATTATATATTTTAACTACCAATTATCATAATATATTGCTTTATGAACATGATAAAAATATCGAAAACTTGTACATAATATGTAGAGTCATTTATAGTGATAAACTACCTAAGTTATTTTTGTTTATGATAGAGTTAATAGGGTGTTTAATTTTCAGTGTATGATGATTCATCACAATCAAATATTCTATCCCAATTTTGACCCCCATGTCTTGTTTAAAGGAAGTGCTCGGGTTTATGTTTAATGTGCTAGAAATCAGTTATTTTATGATCTCTTATCCAATTAGTACAATCATGGATATAAAAAACACCACAACTTTTCGTGGAAGTAAAAATGTTTATTTATTCAAACCACTTTCCAAAATTACCAACCATTTCACAAAAATATTTTTTAAAATTTCTATATCTGGCTATGTCATCATATTGAAAATTTAATTAATGTTCATTTTGTAGTAGGTTTTCAGTGAGATCGATCAGTTATGGATATCTACATGCACTCTAATTAATAGTTCATCACTTTAAATGGGTCAAATAGATAAGGAACTATATAGAAGAGATAAAGGAAATATTCCTAGAACTATAATTCTAATATAATAGAGAATATGAAATTTATTTCAAAAATATATATCCTTAAAAACTAAGTACATTTAATGTAATAACATGGGGAATTAAAAAATGATGAATAATCCAAATATGAAAAATCATGATATAAAAAATAGTAAATGATATTCCAAAATGAATAGATTGTTAAACCGAACATGATATATAAAAATAACAAAATGAAATTGAAATTGGAATTTAATATAATTGGAAGAAGAAATACAGTTTTGAGGATCACGTGAGTAATAAACCTGTTTTAAAACATTATTAAACTCCAATTCTTTTTTGAGAATTTGTAAAAAAATGTTATGAATAATAATGAATGGTATTCTTAAATATAATTTCAACCCTCAATATCAACATAGATTTTTTGAAAACCTTAAATAAATTTACATCTTATGTAATGTACACCATGAGGTTTATGACTAAATGAAATGACTGTAAGAATATGGATACCATCAATTGTAATGAAAAATTTTTTATGGTTCTTTTAAGGAATATTTCTATAAAGATTTAGTACATAGATAGTTTTTTATTAACTTTCAAATAATAGGATATGATAAATTGAGTTTTTTTTTATTTAGGAAAATTTATGAATATTATTCCTTACTAATTGTCCAAAAATATGTGCCTTATAGATATGGAACTACTGTTTTTTTCTTTAACTCTTCGACACATCACTCAACCATCAAAATAGAAGGATGGATGACCAATTTTTAGTATAAGAAAACTCAAATTTCCCAAATATTTACTAATTCATGATATTTATATTGATGAAATGGTATCAATATTCTTTTTAAGACCAATCCATACTACTATATGTTATATAGTTGATATTTACAATGTAATGAATACACTCTGTATTTTAGAAGATATGGGGGAGAATCTGGATTTCCAAAAACATAAACATGAGGTCATATATGGATTAAATGATATTATAAAGAATGATTACATTAAAATTAATGTTATATATATGTATGTTTATTTTCTTATAATGGTATCATAGATAAGTATTACCCATACTGTTGATTGTTATACATGTGTTAATGGTCAATCCTTTTACCCAATAATTGATGAAGAGATTTACTACCTGAATCCCAATATAGATCTTGTGTCTCAAATTTTTTCTATTTTATAAGAACTAATTTAAAAATTTCTTAGATGTGATTTTTAATGATTGTATGTTTTTTTCTAGAGAGTGTACTAGGATGAAACATGGTGGAAAAAATTATTTTTATAAATATGAAGATTCTTGTTTATGTGATAATCATTCAACTTTTATAGTAATAAATTAGGTTATTGGTCCTCAAAATTGTAATGAAAAATAAAATTCATTTGAATAATTATTAGATTCTACAAGACAAATCATGGAATAATAAATGATTCACATAAATAGGATTCATCTTATTTTTCATGTTTTCATAATGTTTGTGGTATTTTCCATGAATTGTTGAAGAGTTTGTTTCTAGGATTAACTTTTAATGGGTTATCCCATTGATATATGTGTGGGAGAATGCATTGGATATATTTTTTTATTTTTTTACTATATAATGATTATTAAGTTAAGGAAGTGGTCTAAATTGGTCATCTTGTGCTACATTGTGTGTTTCTAACTATATCTCAGTTTTTTTGGAGAATTATAAATTGATCTAAATATTGAAATCCTTTGAAGGATATTATATAATGGTTCTTAAGAATGGTAAATTTCAAACCATTATCAAATCATACCCATTTATTTATCACTTTTATCTATTATTAGGGGATAAATTACACATATATAATTTAATTTCAGTATTGGACGAGTGGAAACCCATTTTTTCATGTTATTCTCCTTAAATTTTTTTAAATAAATGTTTCTCACTTAGTTATGTGTGTTTATGAAATTATAAACCATAAGTTAACAATTTTCATGTTTATATTATTATTGATTTTTGGTATCATGTTGTTTATAATTATGGTGACGTGTTTCCATGTAGTGGCGACGATATTTGGTTGGCCAGTCATGTTTTTGTATGAACATTTACAAGTGGAATAATAATTTGCGGCATTATTTACAATAAAAGTAACTAGTTAGGGATAAAGTAATAATTATCCAAAAAAATAATACTTTTGTAAATTTTAAATTCTATATTTAAAACAAAATACTCATGTAAAACTATTCTATTTGTAGGATTTTCATAATTTAATCCCAATAGATTTTTTATTACATTAATTGGAGTTCAAATTTTTTAAATTCACCTTCGAAAATATATTCTTCATATTACGGTAGAAATTATTTGAATTCATTATACTCAATTATACTTCTACTATGGGATTCATTTAATACATGATAGATTTTTTCATTATCCTTATTGATCACTTCCATTATTCATAACAACTCTAATAAAAATATTACCATGTTATATGTTAGTAGATTATTGGAATCATTTATAATGGTTTTTTGTGATTGTTACTAAAAGAACTGTTTAGGAACTGCCTTATCACCACATACAAAAAAAATCCATTTACTAAATATCTAAATCTATTGAAAAGACAATTTCTAGATGCATCCCACATTGACATTAAAAAATGGATATGTTTTAGTGTTTTATATTTAGGGAGAGTTTTTATATTTCCTAGAATGAACTTCATTGTAACCCATCAAATTATCTAAATAGTTTATTCCAATTTCAATCCTATGAAGAGGTAAATAATTTTTTTAAAATATATCCAAAAAACAAGCAATAAGATGTTAAAATTCATTTCTTCATATATAGTCAAGGACTATATTCAAGATTGAGTCGATTAAAAGAGTACGATATTTCAATAATATAATTATTTTTGACTATTTTCCCCCAGTTGTTTTATTTATATTAAATTTAGATACTAAGAAAATTAGTGTGAAATGAAAAATCATTATTAAATATTTATCATAAACTACAAAACTGTTAATTTTAACTTGAACATAGTAGGAATCCAATTTCTAGGAGAACTATTTTTTGGAGCATGCTAAAATGATTATCATATAAGTCCATTGAATTTAATGTATTCTGGGAAAATGTGATCCCACAATGAGTTACTAACATAAGGACACTCGTAGTTATTCTTTATTTAATTAAAATTAATATTCATATCCAATAAAATTTTTAAAAATTTTTATTCATAAGATATATAAATTGAAAAAATAATATAATGACTCTTGCCAAAAATGAGATCCTTTATGTGAGGTGATTCTAGAAAAAAAGGAAATAATTTACTCCAAAAAATATTTTATTTTTATCAAAGAATTAAAGAAAATATACATTTTCTTTCTAGAAAATAGATAATAGTTATAAATTTAATTTTATATTTTCTATATTTGAGTTCCAAATTTGTCTAACTTGTTTTAATCCATGAATAGACACATTATTTGGAAATGGAGATGAGGCCGCCAGTGAGAATCACAAAGGACGATTAATTATTACAATGTTTGGATGGATTTTTTGAATCCTTTTGATTATAAACTGAATTAGAGAATATTAAAGACTTTTAATTAATTCTTATATATCTTTTGAATATGAATTTAAAATAATATTTCAATATTGTAATTGATTATGTGTGGGGGAAATAGATATGATCATTATTTCATGTGTTTTTTCAACATTATTTTTTATTATATTGTTTAATTAATTCTTGTATTGACTCTAATTTGGATAATTATCACCTTATGGTTATATTATTGTAAAAATATTAAGTTATATATTTTTATAACAAAATTTTTGTTATAAAGTTCAATTTATCAATTTTCATTCTTTAATTTATTTATTAATCAATTTTTTTTAATAATTAGTTTAATTATTGTTTATTATTTCATTTCATTAATTATTATATTTTTGTGTGTTATTTGTACTTAATTATAATCATTTTTTAGTTTTTGTTATTTGACTATTACATAATTAAAATATGTTAAAATTTTAAATTATGTCTTTATAAAATTTATTTATTATTATAAGTAATTATAGTTTATTTGTTATTTTATTTTTTGTAGAAATATATGTTTGGTTAATTAATTAGATAGTTTTTTATTTATTTAAGACAATTTCAATAATCAAGGATTTATTTTTTTATGAAAATAATTAGTCTATATATTGTTTTTTTGTAAATATTTTTTATATAATTAATTATTGACCGTATTTAGATTTCATTTAAATAATTATTTGATTGTTTTATAATATATTTTTTCAGAAGTAAAGTAGCCTTTTTCTCAAATTCCAATATCACATCACCGCCCAACTGATTTATAATATTAGCCACTTCTAGAAATGACAATGGGGTTTTTGTAACATAATATTTTGGTCCACCCACATAGCCAAATAACAACCTTGTTATATTTTATATTACACTCACATATCCATTTATAGGTGGAACCATGCTGCTAATTACAATTAGGTTCCATGATCTCCTTTCATAAATGAATCCACATCCACTACCCACCCACTTACCACTAGCACCTCCGCTTCCACCATGGTCCTGTTGTACCTCTCGTACCCCTCGTGGTTTTATTTTCATGATCACAATCACTCTCATATTTATCTAATCTTGTTTTCAAGTGTTTTTGTTAATAGGCATGATTTCAGGTGGCCAAGGAATTGGGCCAAGAATGCAAAGAAGCCAAAATGGACTGTTTTCATGTCCACCGGCCAACCGGTGGCTTCACCACCGGCCAGCCGATGGACCCTGGAGAGAAGGCTGAGCCACTGCCTCAGCACCGGCCAACTGGTGGCCTCAGCACCGGCCAACCGGTGGCCTCAGCACCGGCCAGCCGGTGGCTCCTGGGCAGAACAAGTTTCCATTTTGCACACACCGGCCAACCGATGGCTCAACACCGGTCAGCCGGTGGAGCCAGTCAAACTAGTCGTTGGGCCTTTGACCAGGCTGGTCCACTTGCCTCCCAACGGCTCTGAAGCCCTTTTCAACGGCTCCAAAGGCCTCCAACGGCCATATGAGGGTTCCCCCTCTATAAATAAAGGACCTTGAAGCCCCGGAACTCCAACCAAGCCATACAGAAGCCAACGGACATATTTTTGATCATTTGGCGAACCTCCGGCGGATTGCTCCAAGGGAACCCCAATTGCTCCAACACAATTCCAAATCCAAGGAGCATCACCAAAGAAGCTTGGGAGTGCACGTCTTCAACTCCAATCATCCATTGGCACCCAAGGCTTCTCCAAATACGGTTTTTCATTGTTTTATTCATTTTGAGCTTCATTTTGGGTTTGTGCCTACAAACCCCCCATTTCTCTCATCCTCTCTTCTTTGGGTTCTCACACCACCTTCAAGGTGTGAAGAGGTTAGTCAAGCCTTACCTTTAAAAAGGCTTGAATCAAAGGTGAGCTAGCCTTCACCTGTAAGAAGGCTAGTGGGTTCTTGCTCAACCATTGAAAACAAGTGGGTTCTTGCATAACCATTAAAAGAAAGCTGTAATAGGTGAGCTAGCCTTCACCTGTAAAAAGGCTAGTGGGTTTCTTGCTAAAACCATTGAAAAGAAAGCGGTAGAATCTCTCAACGGTTGAGTTGGGAGCGGAGACGTAGGCCGGGTTTTAGGCCGAACTCCGTTATCAATTTTGTGTCGTGCCTTATTTATTTCCGCTTCACTTTCAACTTTGATTTTAATTTGTTAATCATTTTTTAAAAGGCAATTCACCCCCCTCTTGCCATCACTTCCTTTCTTTCTCCGCCCAACAATTGGTATCAGAGGAAAATTTGAGTAATACCTTCACCGGTTTCAAATTTAAGATCCATTGTGATGGCATCAACCTCTTTCGCCCCCGAAGGCTATTCTTTGGGTCGTGCTCCATTTATTGATGGAACCGACTATAATTATTGGAAAACCCGCATGACTACTTTTCTTAGAAGCATAGGATATCCCATTTATAAAATTGTCATGAAAGGTTACACTCTCTCTTCCCCCGATGAATCCAAATGGACTCAAGACGACATTAAAAATTTCGAGCTTGATGGCAAAGCCATGAACGCTCTACATTGCGGCCTTGACCGAAATGAGTTCAATCGAGTTTCCACATGCACCTCTTCACATGAAATCTAGAAACTATTGGAGGTTACCCATGAGGGGACCAACAAAGTGAAGGATACTCGATTGGACATGTATCGTCAAGATTTTGAATCTTTCTCCATGCATCCAAATGAATCTATTTCTGAAATGTTTACTCGTTTTACTGATGTTTGCAATGGTAGAAAATCTCTTGGAGATAATATTTCTGCAGAAACAATGGTCAAGAAGATCCTATGGATCCTACCAAGCTCATCGGCTCCAAAGGTCACGGCAATCCAAGAAGCAAAGGACATAAAGAACATGCCGGTCGAAGAGCTCATCGGATCCCTCATGACCTACGAGATCACCATGAGGAGGCAAGCTGAAAAGGAATGCAAACCGATCAAAGTTCCAAAGAACATCGCCTTCAAGGTACAAAAAGAAGAAATCTCATCCTCCTCCTCATCTTCTTCCTCTTCAAGCGGCAATTCGGAAATGGAGAATCTTGCCCGCAAGATGAACAAGTTCATGAAGAAGCACAAGAAGAAGAAATCCTGCAAGGCTCAATCCAACGAAAAATCCGAGCCCAAGGTAAAATGTTACGGGTGTGGAGAGAAAGGCCATTACAAGCCCGATTGCCTACTCAACAAGAAAAAGGCCAAACAAAAGGAGAAGATGAAGGCTTAAAAGGCCACATGGAGTGATAGCTCCACATCATCCTCCTCCTCCTCCTCGAGCGACAACGGTAACAAATGCCTAATGGCATTTCATGAGGTAACTTCTTCCGACTCCTCCTCCTCTTGTTCTTCAAATTATTTAAATCATTTATCATATGAGGATCTCCAACATGCTAGAGATCAATTGGAGGATGTTTTTCAAGAACTTTCTTCCAAATTTGTTGCATTAAAAAAGAATTTCAAAAAACTCTCTTCCGAAAAAGAACAACTTCTCAAAGAGAAGGAAGAGATGTCCCTCAAAATCCAAAATCTTCCCGATGTTGATTCCGTGGAATCAACCATCAAGGATCTAAGGGAATCCCTAGCCAAGTTCACCCAAGGGGAACAAAATCTGACCAAATTACTTGGTTCCCAACGTGTATCTAGAACCACCCAAGGGCTTGGCTATTCCAAGAAATCTTCCTCTTCCCATGCACCTACTATTTTTGTAAGGGGGAGCTCTCAATTTAAATTTTGTAATTATTGCAAAAAACCCGGGCACATAATTTATGAGTGCAATTGTAAAAATGCCCGGTATGGTAGGCCCAAAACTATTTTTTTAAATGATGAATTTTATAGGAGAAGACCCGCAACTACACAAGTATGGATTGAAAAATCCCTCTTAGCGAGTCTCTCCGGGCCAAAATTTTTCTCGGTTTGATAATCCTCTCCCCGGAGTTTTGTTTTTTTTATTTAGGGGGAGTTAGGATCGTTTAAACCCTTTTAATTTCAATTTCAAAATTTTCGATTCAAACTTTCAATTTCAACACTTGGTTTCAAATTTTTTAATTTCAAATTGTTATTAATTTCTTGATTCAAAACTTTCAATTCAAACTGTTATTCATTTCTTGATTCAAAACTTTCAATTCAAACTGTTATTCGATTTTTGATTCAAAACATTCAATTCAAACTGTTATTCAATTTTTGATTCAAAACTTTCAATTCAAACTGTTATTCAATTTTTGATACAAAACTTTCAATTCAAACAGTTATTCAATTTTTGATTCAAAACATTCAATTCAAACTGTTATTCAATTTTTTGATTCAAAATATCAAAAATTTCAATTGGTTTAAAATCTCCATTTCCCTCAATCAAGTTTTATGCCCCGTGCTATTTTGATAATCACAAAGGGGGAGAAATTCTTGGTTGATTGGGGGAAAAACCTTTTAATGCATGCCTCTCATTTTTAGTATTCTACATTGTTTGTTTTGGTGATTGTGATCATCAAAATAGGGGGAGATTGTTGTACCTCTCGTACCCCTCGTGGTTTTATTTTCATGATCACAATCACTCTCATATTTATCTAATCTTGTTTTCAAGTGTTTTTGTTAATAGGAATGATTTCAGGTGGCCAAGGAATTGGGCCAAGAAAACAAAGAATCCAAAATGGACTGTTTTCATGTCCACCGGCCAACCGGTGGCTTCACCACCGGCCAGCCGATGGACCCTGGAGAGAAGGCTGAGCCACTGCCTTGGCACCGGCCAACCGGTGGCCTTAGCACCGGCCAGCCGGTGGCACCCATATGAATAGTGGTTGCTACTGCCTCAGCACCGTCCAACCGGTGGCCTCAGCACCAGCTAGCCGGTGGCTCCTGGGCAGAACAAGTTTCCATTTTGCACACACCGGCCAACAGGTGGCTCAGCACCGGTCAGCCGGTGGAGCCAGTCAAACTAGCCGTTGGGCCTTTGACCAGGCTGGTCCACTTGCCTCCCAACAGCTCTGAAGCCCTTTTCAACGGCTCCAAAGGCCTCCAACAGCCATATGAGGGGTCCCCCTCTATAAATAAAGGACCTTGAAGCCCCGGAACTCTAACCAAGCCATACGGAAGCCAACAGACATATTTTTGATCATTTGGCGAACCTCCGGCGGATTGCTCCAAGGGAACCCCAATTGCTCCAACACAATTCCACATCCAAGGAGCATCACCAAAGAAGCTTGGGAGTGCACGTCTTCAACTCCAATCATCCATTGGCGCCCAAGGATTCTCCAAATACAGTTTTTCATTGTTTTATTCATTTTGAGCTTCATTTTGGGTTTGTGCCTACAAACCCCCCATTTCTCTCATCCTCTCTTCTTTGGGTTCTCACACAACCTTCAAGGTGTGAAGAGGTTAGTCAAGCCTTACCTTTCAAAAGGCTTGAATCAAAGGTGAGCTAGCCTTCACCTGTAAGAAGGCTAGTGGGTTCTTGCTCAACCATTGAAAGCAAGTGGGTTCTTGCATAACCATTAAAAGCAAGCTGTAATAGGTGAGCTAGCCTTCACCTGTAAAAAGGCTAGTGGGTTTCTTGATAAAACCATTGAAAAGAAAGCGGTAGAATCTCTCAACGGTTGAGTTGGGAGCGGAGACGTACGCCGGGTTTTAGGCCGAACTCCGTTATCAATTTTGTGTCTTGCCTCATTTATTTCCGCTGCACTTTCATCTTTGATTTTAATTTGTTAATCATTTTTTAAAAGGAAATTCACCCCCCACTTGCCATCACTTCCTTTCTTTCTCCGCCCAACAGGTCCGCCATCCCTGCACATTGTCCTCCCCCAATCCATCCACTGCTTTGTGATTCTTAATCTAGTATCCAAAATAGAGCATCTACCATCGCATAGAGATTTTCTATCAGCATTAACTACTGATAATCTATATCAACCTATTAAACCATCATCCAGTACGTTTTCATGCATCAATCATTTCCTCTATCAACTGTTATTCACCCACTATCACAACACCTAAACTACATAAACAAATCCACTGCCACACATTCTCCATGACAGACTAGATCGATCCACTAGCTCAGAAATATGATACCCTAGATGATGGTTAAATTGAATTGGATTCCTCTATAACAGAAAAATTCATTTTATACATAGATCCTAATGCTCCAACCATTGTAGATATCGATTGATCGACTGGAGTACAAAACCAAAGTAACTTTTCTGCTCCACCAATTTCTATATAATGGATGACACCAACTAGAAGAATACATTCTTATAGAAGTATATTGATGAAGAAGATCATGTGGATCAAAGCTAGATTAAAACATGAAAGAGAACCACCTAGAGATGAAACTCATTGATCCCTTTCTAATGTCACAACCATTCACCACTGTGGGACCCAAAGAACTCATAGTTTTATAAGAAGAAAACATAGACAAAACAACAATAATATTGAAGAATAACTGTGGATAAATAAATGAATGTGGGTAAAAATAATAACAATATAATTTGTATTAATATTAAAGATTGTAGTAATAATTTATACATATACCGATATATATATATATATTTATAATGAAAATAATTTTTCTGAATACAATTTTTCTTATATGAATATTTTTTGATGAGAATGTATTTAAATTATAAAAACATGGTATCTTTTCATCCCCAAAATTAAATATGAAAAAATATTCAAAAAATTAGTAGTTCTTAGGGGATACAGGAACAAAGAGAAATAATGTTAACAGTGATTTTTACCATACAATTCTTGAATGCACTGATTGTGTTTATAGTGTTTGTTCCAAACAAGAAATTAACAATGTTTTTCAGAAGTAGTATATTTCTGATCACACAAGACTAATCTTGTCATATATGGTGTTTTGGTGACATGATCAAGTGAAATGAGTAGAATTGGTCACGGGTGATACACTTGATTAACTGAATGTTATGGATATACATAGACATATGTGCCACATGGAAGTGAGGAATGGACTAATGAGCGGTGGATATGGGAATGCAATGGATATGTTCATAGAATTTATTTTTAAAAAAATAGAGAGGGGGTACCCATCAATTGGGGGATTCACTACAAGAAAAATGACATGAAACATGGTGAAGAGATCCAAACAACATATATGGATGGAAGGTAGTCAAAATTGATATTGAGAAAGAAAATAGTCTCCTAGTGATTCATAATTCCTCTTTATTTATTAAAACATTTTTTTCCTGATATTTTTTATTTGAATTTTTTATTTTTCCACAATTATGTATCACTAATTATATTAGAAGAATCAAGAAAGCATGAACTGATTATCCATAATTTCAATTTTTCATTTATTAATAATTTTTTTATTATGTTAAATTTTCTTTTACAATGAATAATGAGTATAATTATTTAGTACTCATGAACCTATATGTGATAATAGTGAATCCATTCTCCTTGGATCATTTATCGACGTACTAAAAATTTGAAATGATTTATTCATTTATTCACCATAATGAATGGATTATTTCTAAATATATAGTCAAAAGATTAAACAACTAGAGGTTCACTATATTATTAATATTCATTGTAGACCTAGACCAACAAATCACATCATTTTCTCAAGAACTAAATAATTTAATTAATATGAGTAGAATAAGATAATATTTTGTTATCTATTCAAAATTGGAGAAGAACCCTAAATGAATACACTGTTTATCTCTATATTTGATTTTATTTTCCTTTTACCTGATCCATTACATCCTAAATTCATCATTTTTAGTGTTCTTTTAGTTTTTTCTTTCTTTTTTATCACTCTCACGCCATTAGGATTCTGACTTGATACAATTCATATTTACACAACTCTATAAGTAGGTAATGATTTATATTAAAATTATTTCGTCATGATATTCCATGATGTTTGTGTTATATAAATTATATAGATAAATACTATAATAATTTACCATTAAAATATTTTATCAAATGTAAATATATAATAAATTTCAATGATAATGATTATTTATTGAATTATTTTTTTCATTGAAAAAAACTCCTTGTATTATTGTGTCGTATAATGTAATAACCCATAATGATATTTGGAAACCAATGTTTCAAGAATGTAAATATTATTTAACTATTCAGTGGAAATTAAAATTAAATTTGGATCACTTTTTGAACATAGAGAAAGAATCAAATTTTATATAGAAAATATCATTTTACTAATCACTGTATAAACAATGAATTTTTCATTATCAGTGTTGTTCAATAATTTTTTATTAATAAACATTCTAAATTTTAATAAAAAAATTAAAAATAATATATAAATTCTAAAATATCATCCCCAAGGATCTTTAGTTATAAAATATATGGATTTCATTAATGTGGCAACCATATTTTAGACATAATCAGGCATTAATTAATTCAAAATTTCTATAGAAACATATTTTTCTATAATCCAAATTTGAAAGTATGAATTCATATAAATTTAAATTATTTTACATGTTCATATTCCCACCATTTTTTATAAAAATAGATCATTCACATGATGTTTTTTTCATTAGACAATTTTTAATATATCTTGCCTCATATTTTTATTTTTTTCAAAACAAAATTCATCAAATTGACCTATCTATTTAAATACTATAAAATTTCTATATTTCTTACCTTAATAAGGATAATAAATTTTTTATAGTATAATGTAATGTTTTTTTACTTTGATTTTTTATTTCAAAACAACAGAATATTAAAAATAATATTTTTACCAATATTAATAATCCTCGAGTCACGAGAATATATTTTAATTAATATAAAACATATAAAAAAGTATATTTTTTTAGAAACATACTATATGTTTAATTTGACATAATATTGGAAAATATATTCACTAATTTTGTAAATTTAATATTCAAATTTTTCCACGGATATGTTTTGTAACACCCCAGGTAAATAAAGAATATGACATTTTCATATTTATCCATATTTGTGAAGAAAATATTAATATGAATTTAAAGGGAACACTATGCTCGATGGAGTACCCAACACGCAACAATGAGTTTCTTGGGAATCTTATGTTGCACTCTAATAATAAAATAATATTATTTTAAATGGTAGTTAACATGTAGCTGTTGTATTGGCGAGAATGGATAGAAATAACTAAAATATGATTATATATGTTTTTAAATGTTTTTACATTTATCCAATAAAAGATAAAGGCTTAAAATACGGAATGAATTCAATTTTAGGCGTATATGACCTAGTTTTCACTAAAGGTTCACTTATCTCCTTTTGATGGAGAACCATCATTAAATATAATTTTTTTCACTCTTATACATCCTTTTGGACCAAATAAAACTCTGATTAAGAATTGGGACATCAAAATTTACTTTGTGTAAATTTTTTGTATCTTTCTGATAAAGTTCATTTTTTTAATGAATAGTGTAAAATGTTGTATTTTAATTCGAAACCTCTTTTTAATCTAATTTATTTATATCATTAGTTTATCTTTTGATTTGGTTTTAAAGTGAAATTAGAATATATTTTTACCATTAAATCCAATAGTGTTCATTGGAATTAATTTCACTTTGAAATCAGACGTAAACTAATGTCAATATTTTGATACTTATTGTTTCATAAAAACACGCTATTTTCTTTGACAGCGGGAATTAATAATTAAATTAATTAATGTGACTTATATGTTTTGAATTTTGTAAAATAGGCTTCATTTTTTAATTCATAATATCAAATATAGCTTATGGTGAAATTTTGGGATTTTTCTGAAAAACATCAATTTTTGATGAATAGTGAAACCACTAAGTGGTACTTGTAAAAACTGAATTTTATTTTTAAATGAAATTTTGCCATCTTTGTGTTTTGAATTTGAAAAATCCGACATACATGGTTGTCATTAAGAAGTAAAATGTGGTTCAATGGGATACAAATAATTTTTTGGTGAATTGTAACTTATTATGTTTTTAATCGTGATTAGACGTAATTAGTGTAGTTTAAGGTAAAAATAATGTTTTGATAATATGAAATGAACTTGACACATGTCCTAACCTCATTGGATGAGTCATGGCCGACCAAGACAACCCATGGGTCAACTTGGGGACCCCATGAAGCCACCTTGGTTGTAAAATGACATTAATATCTTTTTATTTAAAGTTAAAGTAAAAATGAGACAAACATGAAATGTTTTACTAAAACACTTTTTACATGGGGTTATACAAATCAGATTTTTGACTATAAATATTCATTGGAAATATAAAAAGACTTCCTACATCATAGTATTTGTTTTATAATTTTTCTACATTAAATAAATTAAATTATTTATGTCATCGTGATGATGGAATGATGACATCATTATTTAACAATTTAAATAAAATGGAAAGATAATTTAATATATAAGAATTACATATTTCCAAAACGTATTGGATGAGTGTATTGCGAACCCTTTTCACCTTAGTCCTGAAATACATCAATGTGGGACCTTTAAAATTCGAAACTCTTTTGAAAATAAAGTAACATTTTGTAACTTTACAAGAGTGCCTCTCCTCTCCTCTTATAAAAGGCCCTCACCTCTACCTACTTACCCACACTCCCAAAGCCTTTGGCTCGGCCAACCTCTGCCCATTTTGTCTCTCCACTTCCCTCTATTACTCCTTGAAGCCTCACATTGGGCATAAGTCTTCCCAAGGAAGCATTTGAGCTCAAACCAAAGGGAGTAACCCGATTTTAAGGTAATGTCTTCACTTGAGTGCTTTTGTTTTATTTTTCATCTCCAACCCCGTAAACTCTTTTTATTAATTTCTTTTGTAAAAACTCTAGTATCATAAATATAGTAGGATTATTTATAATAAGGATTCGAGATACACTTTCACACACCTACATCTAATGGTTAACGAACATACTGTTTCTGTGGATGGCGAATTTCTGCCTCCCGAAACGATGATTGTTCAACATTCTTCTAAAACCTTCAAAGGTGGCCATTAAGATGAAACTATATTCATATATGATATCTAATATGTTTATGTTTTCCTTAGGCTTCTGTATTTTTCATTTGGGGCATACCTTTATGGATTCCATTATGGGTACACGCTATATCTTCATTTAAGGAAGTGCGGACTACCGCCCCCTCAAAATGATTCGATTCGTTAATACCATATGTGGTACGTATAAAGGATATATTTAATTATATTATATATAATTACATACTGGAATTAAAATAATATTATGTATCATTATGTTTTAATCCCATTAAATATGAAATAGAAAAGGAAGTAGCGTTCATGCGTACATACGGCTTACCGTCTCCATGAACGGTACATTTCATTTCTTATCTCAAAATGTTATGTAATATTATAAGTACATATATATAATGGAAAAATATGTATTATATTACATCAATATTATGGATATAAATCTGGAATTATAACATATATATATCTCTCTCATTTTTTTTAATTCCATTAATATGACAAAAAAATTAAAGTAGCATTCATGCGTACGTACGGCCTACCGTCTCCATAAATGGTGATTTTCGTTTTTTATCTCCAAATGATATGGAATAGTATGAAATTAATATTTACTGGATATATATGATATTTTAATCTTTAATAATATTCTGGAAATTATTTACTTATAGCTACATGGGCAATCTTTTTTCAAAAAAGTTCATTTTTGACTCATGTACCAAATATCGGCAAAAACGTCTGATATGAACTAACATTATTAACCAATTATTATAACATTATAATATGTGATATGAACTGATTAATAATATATAAAGGAGGTACTTAGGCAATTATTAATTGAAAAAAGTTTATTATTTAGGAATATAAAGAAACGAACAAGACAAGTTGGACTTGAGGTAACTGATCTTACTCCTCTCATTCTTTTTAAGTACACTCTTTTATGTCATTACTTTTAAAGCTCATATTTCGTGTCATTGGGACGATCTTTTATATTAATATTACTGTAATTTTTATGTTCATGTGATGAGAGACCCTATTCTCCCTCATCAATCCATTTTGGATGTTTTTAGTGGTGCCGTTTGGCTGCCAAATTTTCTTAAGAGATCTAACCTCTCTCTTTCTTTTTAAGTACTCTCCTTTATGTCACTTATTTTAAGATCCTCTTTTTTATGTATGGGGATGTTATTTTATATTCCTATTTCTATAAAAATTATGTCAATATGATGAGATACCCTATTTTATCTCATCAATCCATTTTTGTAAGTTTTATGTGGCGTCGTTAGGCTGCCGAGTTTCCGTAAGGGATTTTTCATCTCACTTTTATTCCCGTGAGATTTATGCTA
The DNA here is from genome assembly GCA_963277665.1 of Viscum album. Classification (NCBI taxonomy): domain Eukaryota; kingdom Viridiplantae; phylum Streptophyta; class Magnoliopsida; order Santalales; family Viscaceae; genus Viscum; species Viscum album. The sequence continues at coordinate 915,466,750 of OY728148.1, forward strand.
CATTTGCCAAAATTTCCTTTGAGTGGTTTATGTTCTGCCCATTATTTTACTCATTGTGTTATATACTTTCTTTTATGAGTATTTACATCAATGTTGTATTGTACTTCTTTCACGAGGTGTATGTTTCGATAGATACCTATGTCGGTAAGGGAACCTTTCACCCTCATCTTTTTAAAAGACTTCTTTTGTTGGGTCTTTTAATTTACATATTTTTATGTTGGGATATGTTCTAATATATCCTTATTGATGTAAATTTTATGTCCAAGTGATAAGATACCCTTTTTTTATCTCTCATCAACTCATTTTGATGTGACGCTGTTAGGCTGTCAAGGGAACTTCTTAACCCAATTTCGATTTCTTTGGGTTAAACATGTAGTAATTGAATATGTCATCCTTTGAATATGTGTGAATGAACATTGATTATTATACACTTAATATCCACTTCTATTTGGTATATTCGTTTGTCACACATAATTATGTAATTGATCTATCCTTAAACCAAGGATACCGTCTTTGTATGGGACTTCGTCTCAATCTCCTTTCATTGAGGAATATTTTGTTTTATACACAACCTTATTTTATATGGTGTATAAACCCCTTTGACTTTTACATTTATTAAAAAGGGAATATTATTTATACGAAGCATTTACTAAACGACAAAAGGGAATGTTTTTGTCGTACGTATGCAACGACAACGACTTCTCCACCGCTGTGACCATTATTTGAGTTTCGGCTTCCTCTACAAGCCATACCTTCTTTTTAAAAGAAAAATAAATACCATGTTTTACTTTTCTTTTATCTTGGTATTAAAAATGGTTTTCATAATGTTTTTATATCAATGTTTTGTATTGATATCTTGTGATTGAAAGGTGGGAATGTTATGTTTCCTTTATGCATGTTTTATGCGATACGATTATGTTAAGGTTCTTGGGCATTATTATGAAGAAGGGTGGTTCCGTGATAAACTAAGGGCGGGTGAGCCCGATATAGCTCTCCAATGCATTGGGTAACTCGAAGGAGTGAAATTTTAAGGTTTCTCCGAAGAGACTTAGGGAATATACTGTGATGGGTATTCCAAACGTAACCAAGAGGGTTACTCCCTACGTAAGAATGTTATGAATGCATCAAGTTACCTTTTATGTCTTATGATTTCTATGATTTATTCATGATTTGATGAGGTATGTTAAAGTGCCTATGTTTTATGGGTAATGTATGATTTCATTCTTATGTGTATGTGAACTCATGTTTCCTTTCCATATTTTTATAACCCTTACTGAGCTTTTTATGCTCATCCCATGTTTTTGAAATGTTTTTCACAGGTCAAGGGAAAGGTACATGATGTGATGATAGTGTCATGTATGTGTCAAGAAATAATCCATGTTTTATTTTCAATATGTTTCGGTTGATGGGGAGAATGAATACTGTCTTTTCTGTAACCACTTTGTTTAAATGTGGAATGTAATGCAAGTTTCATGATCTGATTCACTAAAACTCTAAACCTATAAAGATCCTCAATGTGTAATCTTGTAACAACTCAAGATTAATTAAGGTTTAAGGTTGGGGCCTTATAGTTTGTATCAAATTTCAGTTTAGATAACTTTAGAGGTTAGGGTATTCTCTAAGCATAAGTGACAATACCATAATGGATAGGATTTCAGAAAGAGTCCTAGTTTTAGATAAAGTGAATGAGTAAGTATATCTTAGTCTTTACCTTCCTCATTAGTACATGATGGTTTTATTGATATACTCACACTGACATTTCTATTTTTAGTTAATGGATGGATCTAGAAGGCAACAAAGATACAACAGGTTTGAAGGAAACTGTGGTGGTTCTCTGATTAAGAGACTATATAAAATGGAGGATTCAATGAGGAAACTCGTGGTTATTCTAAACCAAATATCAAGGAGTCGTGATAAACCAGATGAACCTTGGTATGTTCTGTAATGAATAATGTACGAGATGACCAATCGATTTGGAGGTTCAGGTAATAATTATAAAGGTAACCATTAGAGTTTATATGATCCTTACTTTTGTGGTAATTATGGGTTATTATATGATATGATGGAAAATGAAAGGCATGTGATTTACTCAAGGTTAAAATATGTTATGATCATTTTTGATGATTTTATCTCTTTTTGGGGAATGATTTTAGAATTATATAGTTTTGGAAAACGGACAACACGCAGACCGTGTGACTACCCATTGCGTCGGACAAAAATGCGGTAATCGAACCCACAACCAAAGTGCAACTGGTATTTATCGCCTACCACTGGACTACGTGAAGTCCCTGGTTATTTTGACTGATTCTCTTTAGTTATATGATTTTATGAATTAAGAGTAAGTTTATTTTGGGTTATTTATGAAAATTATTAACCTATCATGGAGGATATGTGATTAGGATAATTACTTTTCAATACGAGACTTTAGGAGCAACTGATATTGTTTGGAGATAAATGTTACGATTTAACTTGTAAGACTATGTGACTAAATCCTTAAAATATGTGGGTTTCAATCATAGATTGGTTTACTTTGAAATATTTTATGGACTAATTGTTTATCGGATGGTCCTCGTTGAACTTGGGGTTTTGTTGGACAAATTTCAGAGATTAAGCATAGATTTTCTTTTCTAAAGGGTTATCCATTTCTGGATTATCTGACCGTTTACTAACCTTTTTGGTTTTTGTTTTGGTTAAAGCCTAAAGACATGGTAAGTATATAGTTCTCTTTTGTGTATTAGGTGATTCTATAAAGTTGATTATAGTACTCTTAATTCGAACAAGTCTCCCTAAATAATCGTCTTTTCGAAAAATGTATGAGTTTGATTAAGGTATCTAGTAAAAGTTGAAAGTCAACATGATAAGTGATTATGTTTCCTTATGAATAAATTCCTCAATAAAAAGTAACTTAAAACAAAAATGTTGTCTATTAACGTTTCCTACTGGGGAACCCAACACCGTTTAACCCATCACAAGTTTGTGATTTTCTTATTGTTAACTTTCTCCTAAACATGTTTTCTATCACTCTCCATCAAAACATGACACTATGTTTTCTCCTCCATGTACATATTTTTTTCGAAATGGAATACTAGTATGGGTTAACTCGGGTTCCCTTTGTACTTATCTTTATTTATTTTAATGTGATTGTTTTACCGACTATTTTTCCGATTTGGGACTTTCAAGGATGTTTCCAAGCCCAATTTTAAAAATTGTGAGGATGCAATTCCCAAAAGGGGGGAAGGATGTAACACCCCAGGTAAATAAAGAATATGGCATTTTCATATTTATACATATTTGTGAATAAAATATTAATATGACTTTAAAGGGGACACTATGCTCGATGGCGTACCCAACACGCAACAATGAGTTTCTTGGGAATCTTACGTTGCACTATAATAATAAAATAATATTATTTTAAATGGTAGTTAACATGTAGCCGTTGTATTGGTGGGAATGGATAGAAATAACTAAAATATTATTATATAGGTTTTGAAATTTTTTTACATTTATCCAATAAAAGATAAAGGCTTAAAATACAGAAAGAATTCAATTTTAGGCGTATATGCCCTAGTTTTCACTAAAGGTTCACTTATCGCCTTTTGATGGAGAACCGTCATTAAATATAGTTTTGTTCACAATTATACATCCTTTTGGACCCAATAAAAATCTTCTTATGAATTGGGACGTCAAAATTTACTTTGTGTAAATTTTTGTATCTTTCTGATAAAGTTCATTTTTTTAATGAATAGTGTAAAATGATGTTTTTTAATTCAAAACCACTTTTTAATCTAATTTATTTATATGATTAGATTATCTTTTGAATTGGTTTTAAAGTGAAATTAAAATATATTTTTACTATTAAATCCAATAGTGTTCATTGGAATTAATTTCACTGTGAAATCAGACTTAAACTAGTGTCAATCTTTTGATACTTATTGTTTCATAAAAACACGTTATTTGCTTTGACAGCGGGAATTAATTATTAAATTAATTAATGTGACTTATATGTTTTGAATTTTTTAAAATAGACTTAATTTTTTAATTCGGAATATCAAATATATCTTATGGTTATTTTTTTGATTTTTCTGAAAAACATCAATTTTTGATGAATAGTGAAACCACTAAGTGGTACTTATAAAAACTGATTTTTCAGTTTAAATGAAATTTTGCCATCTTTTTGTTTTGAAATTAAAAAATCCCACATACATGGTTGTCATTAAGAAGTAAAATGTGGTTCAATGGGATAAAAATAATTTTTTTGGTGAATAGTAACTTATTAAGTTTTTAATCGCGATTAGAGATAATTAGTGTAGTTTAAGGAAAAAATAATGTTTTAATAATAAGAAATGAACTTGACACATGTGCTAACCTCATTGGATGAGTCATGGCCGACAAAAACAACCCATGGTTCAACTTGGGGACCCCATGAAGCCACTTTGGTTGGAAAATGACATTAATATCTTTTTATTTAAAGTTAAAGTAAAAAATGAGACAAACATGAAATGTTTTACTAAATAAATTTTTACTTGGGGTTATACAAATCAGATTTTTGACTATAAATATTCAATGGAAAGATAAGAAGATTTCATACATCATAGTATTTTTATATAATTTTTCTACATTAAATAAACTAAATTATTTATGACATCATGATGATGTATTGATGACCTCATTATTTAACAATTTAAATAAAATTGAAAGATAATGTAATATCTAAGACATTCACATGTAAAAAACCTATTGGATGATTGGATTTAGAACCCTTATCACCTTATCCTAGAAATACGTCAATGTGGGATCTTTAAAATCCGAAACGCTTTTGAAAATAATGTAACATTTTGTAAATTTACAAGAGTGCCCCTCCTCTCCTCTTATAAAAGGCCCCCACCTCTACCTCCTTACCCACACTCCCAAAGCCTTTGGCTCGGCCAAACTCTGCCCATTTTGTCTCTCCACTTCCCTCTATTACTCCTTGAAGCCTAAATTTGGGCATAAGTCTTCCCAAGGAAGCCTTTGAGCTCAAACCAAAGGGAGTTAACTAATTTTAAGGTAATGTCTTCACTTGAGTCCTTTTGTTTTATTTTGATTCTCCAACCCCCTAAACTATTTTTATTCATTTATTTTGTAACAACTCCAGTATCATTAATATACCAGGATTTTTTTATAATAAGGATTCGAGCCACACATTCACACACCTACATCAAATGGTTAAAGAACATACTATTTCTGTTGATGGAGAATTTCTGCCTCCCGAAACGGTGATTGTTCAACATTCTTCTAACACCTTTAGAGGTGGCCATTAAAATGACAATATATTTATATATGATATATAATATGTTTAGGTTTTCCTTAAGATTCTGTATTTTTCATTTTGGGCATACCTTTATGGTTTCCATTATGGGTAAACGCGATATATTCATTTAAGGAAGTGCGGACTACCGCCCCCTCAAAGTGATTTGATTCGTTAATACCATATGTGGTATGTATAAAGGATATATTTAATTATATTATATATGATACCATACTGTAATTAAAATAATATTATGTATCATTATCTTTTTATTCCATTAAATATGAAATAGAAATTGAAGTAGCGTTTATGCGTACGTACGGCTTACCGTCTCTATGAACGGTACATTTCGTTTCATATCTCAAAATGGTATGTAATATTATAAGTACATATATATAATGGATATATATATAATATATTAAATCAAACTTATGGATATAATTCTGGAATTATAACATATATATATCTCTCTCATTTTGTTTTAATTCAATTAATATGACAAAAAAATGAATGTAGCGTTCATGCGTACGTACGACCTACCGTCTCCATGAACGGTACTTTTCGTTTTTTATCTACAAATGATATGGAATAGTATGAAATTAATATTTACTGGATATATATGATATTTTAATCATTAATACTATTCTGGAAATTATTTACTTATAACTACATGGGAAATCTTTTTTCAAACAAGTTCATTTTTGACTCATGTATCAAACATCGGCAAAAATGTCTGATATGAACTAACACTATTAAACAATTATTATAACATTATAATATGTGATATGAAATGAATAATAATCTCTAAAGGAGGTACTTAGGCAATTATTAATTGACCAAAGTTTATTATTCATGAATATAATGAATTTTACAAAACAAGTTGGACTTGAGGTAATGGATCTTACTCCTCTCTTTCTTTTTAAGTACACTCTTTTATGTCAATCCTTTTAAAGATCATCTTTCTTGTTATTGGGATGATATTTTATATTAATATTAATGTAATTTTTATGTTCATGTGATGAGAGACCATATTCTCTCCCATCAATCCATTTTGGATGTTTTGAGTGGCGCCGTTAGGCTGCCATATTTTCGTAAAAGATCTAACCTCTCTCTTTCTTTTTAAGTACTCTCCTTTATGTCACTTATTTTAAGATCCTATTTTTTATGTTGGGGGTGTTATTTTATATTCCTATTTATATAAAATTTATGTTAATATGATGAGATACCCTATTTGATCTCATCAATCCATTTTTGTAAGTTTTATGTGGCGTCGTTAAGCTGCCGAGTTTTCGTAAGGGATTTTTCATCTCACATTGATTCCCGTGAGATTTATGCTACATTTGCCACAACTTCCTTTGAGTGGTGTATTTACTACCCATTATTTTACTCATTGTGTTATATACTTTCTTTTATGAGTATTTACATCAATGTTGTATTGTCCTTCTTTCTCGAGGTGTATGTTTCGAAAGATACCCATGTTGGTAAGGGAACCTTTCACCCTCCTCTTTTTAAAAGACTTCATTTGTTGGGTCTTTTAATTTACATATTGTTATGTTGGGATATGTTCTCATATATCCTTATTTATGTAAATCTTATGTCCAAGTTATGAGATACCCTTTTTTTATCTCTCATCAACTCATTTTTATGTGACGCCGTTAGGCTGTCAAGGGAACTTCTTAACCCAATTTCGATTTCTTTGGGTTCAACATGTAGTTATTGAATATGTAATCCTTTGAATATGTGTGAATGACCTTTGATTATTTTACACTTAATATCCACTTCTATTTGGTGTATTCATTTGTCACACATAATTATGTAATTGATCCATTCTTAAACCAAGGATACCGTATTTGTATGGGACTTCGTCTCAATCTCCTTTCATTAAGGCATATTTTGTTTTATACACAACCTTCTTTTATATGGTGTATAAACCCCTTTGACTTTTACGTTTATTCAAAAGGGAATATTTTTTTATAGAAAGCGTTTACTAAACGACAAAAGGGAATGTTTTTGTCGTACGTATGCGGCGACAACGACTTCTCCGCCGTCGTCACCATTATTTGAGTTTTGGCTTCCTCTACAAGCCATACCTTCTTTTTAAAAGAAAAATAAATACCATGTTTTACTTTTCTTTTATCTTGGTATTGAAAATGGTTTTCATAATGTTTTTATATCAATTTGTTGTATTTGATATATTGTGATTGAAAGGTGGGAATGTTATGTTTCCTTTATGCATTTTTTATGTGATACGATTATGTTAAGGTTCTTGGGCATTATTATGAAGACAGGTGGTTCCGTGATAAACTAAGGGAGGGTGAGACCTATATATCTCTCCAATGCATTGGGTAACGCGAAGGAGTGAAACGTTAAGGTTTCTCCGAAGAGATTTAGGGAATATATTGTGATAGGTATTCCAAACGTAACCAAGAGGGTTACTCCCTACGTAAGAATGTTATCAATGCCTCAAGTTACCTTTTATGTCTTATGATTTCTATGATTTATTCATGATTCGATGAGGTATGTTAAAGTTCCTATGTTTTATGGGTAATGTATGGTTTCATTCTTATGTGTATGTGAACTCATGTTTCCTTTACATATTTTTATAAAACTTACTAAGATTTTTATGCTCATCCCATGTTTTTGAAATGTTTTTCACATGTCAAGGGAAAGGTACATGATGTGATGATAGTGTCACGTATGTGTCATGAAAGAATCCATGTTTTATTTTCAATTGGTTTCCTTTGATGGGGAGAATGAATACTGTGTTTTATGTAACCACTTTGTTTAAATGTGGAATGTAATGCAAGTTTCATGATCTAATTCTCTAAAACTCTAAACCTGAAAAGATCCTCAATGTGTAATCTTTTAATAACTCAAGATTAAGTAAGGTTTAAGGATGGGGCCTTATATGTTTCACCTATCAATTTCAATATTTGATATTTGTCATAAAAATTATAAAATTCATTATTTTAAACAAATTTTAAAATAATATATTATTGTTTCTTTTGGTTATGTTATTTCATGAATATCATTATTTTCATAACATATATATCTCAGTTATAAAATTTTTAATAAATTTTTTTTATATTTAAACCATATATCCATAGGATTATTATATGTAACACCCACACCCAGATAATATAGAATAAGTGGTTAATTTATTACAATGGAAATGGATATAAGTGGCAGCCTCTAAAAAAATTGAATTGTTTAATATACTTGGTAAAGTATATAAAATATTGACTATCATATTAAACATTCAATTATAAAATAGTATAGTATATTATTTGAGATCATTATTATTTATTCTAAAATGACATTGAAAATGTATCATTTTACACTTCCTAATATTCTATGTAATAAAAAATTATGAAACGTGAAATATGAAATTCCCAGTAATGGAAATTAGATATTTGAAATAATCATTGAATGAAGGTATAATTAATATGGGAAAATTGTGATAAAATAATTACCTATAATTAAAACCAAGGGCCAATATATTATCCATGGACAATATGTGTATTTGAATAAACTTGATGATATCATTATATGATTATATAATGATTTAATTCTTATTATAAGATATTATTATCATACCATTGATGCCTCATGTGAAGACACATTACATAAATTGTTGTGCACTTAAATAAAATACTCAAACAATTTTTCTCATGATTCATATTGATGCATCGAGGGGTAATGTAATTTTAATTCACACCCCTTAGATAATAATTTCATTGACTTATTATATAATTATTCAATATATATTTTTAAACATGGTTAAATAATTGAGAAAAATCTTTATTAGAAGAACCACTATAAAAAATACAAATACAGTTCTTAGTATAACAGAAAAAATACATCAAAATAAATATTTTAGAGGTTATAATTATTGGATTGCCTTAGTAATTCATTAGACTTAATTAAGGATGTATAAATAAATAAATAAAATTTAAAAAATAAATAGAATAATTATTTTCATAAAAACGATTTTCTACATTAAATGAATTATAGAATATATAAAAATTACAAAAATATAAGCAGAAAATGATTATTATTAATTGAATGCATAAAGATGTAAATTAATATTAAATGAAAATATTATTCATGATAAATGATTTTTTTGGTTGTGTATATTAAAATTGTGATTCTATTCAAAACATTTGTAGAATATATATTATTTAGAAAAATGAATATTCATTTTGAATATTTTGGTAAAATTAAATATATATGTTTCAATTTATTTAATAAAATATTTCATGCTTTTATAATGCTATTATAAATAATATATACATATAAGAAAAAAATTCAGTCAAAGGTGTGAAATAATATCATTTTACTTTAAAATCATCTGTTTCGATATTTTAGATCATAGTGAAAGGAAAATGACTAAAAAAATTTAATTTATATTAATAACAATTATAGAATTAAATATATGGTTTTTATGATGTATTATAACATACTTTCTCAAATTGAAATACAACCATAACAAATACTAAAAATTGACGAGGTTTTGAAATAAACCCCAACCTTAGGTTTGACTTGTTTTCTAAGCATGTTTTGAATCCATTATAATAAATATAATTTTTTAAATCCTATAAAATAAAATATAAAAATATTCAATATAATATAATATTAACATATTAAATTTCATCACATGTTTATTATTATTTATATATCAAATTCATCATTCCTAACTTTTAGCAGTTTAATTTTTTCCTTTTTGTTTCTCTTCTTCAGTTTAAATCTATTGTTATTTCAATTAGTCGAATTATATATGGATTGTTAATCTTGATATAAATATCATATATATTTATTACATACATATTTTTAATCATTTAGAATAGGTATCCTTACAAAATTAATCGCATCACTTTGTTTATGATGTAGTATACATATACGTTTGATCAACATTATCATTTTTATCATTTGTAATAGTAAGATGGTATATGATATAATAAATTTACATAACCAAAATTATTTCAGAAATAACATATAAATTCAATAATTCCATATTTATTATCATTGAAGAAAAATGGTGATGAAAAAATAATTACACTACCATGTAGAGATGATGAACATCACATACATATGGGTGATATTTTCAAATTTAAAAGGATAGAAAGGAGATGAAAATGGTTGCAAGAAAATAATAACAACATAATAGTAGAGTTATGATAATTAAATAATTTTTTAGTATCCTTACAGTATATTTATGTGAATTATTGGAATAAATAAATTTTAAAGAGTTTGTAAACATGATTACACTTTATTTTGATATACATCCCATAAATCCATTTTTATGACCCTTGTAAAAAACATTTATGAATTCCATTACATCAAATTACTACCATGTGTTGTTTATTGGATAATTTTTAATTCATTATTAACATATATAGATTGTGTTGGTGTAAATTAGAGATGATATGTGTGTCATTTTATTTAATTTTTAAGGCACACCATAAGAATGTTTTAAAGGATTAAAACATCTGTAAGACATATTCATGGTTATATTAAATATAAATAATTTAATTTATAATATATGAAGATATGGGTTTAATTTACTTTTCCAAATTGAATTTATATGAAAAATGGGGTCATTATTTTTCCATTTTATCCCTTTTAATGATGTAGTAATATCTATGCCAAAATTATGAGTCATAAGGGACATAAATGAAAATTTATCGATTAAAATAATTTTCTATAATGATTCAAAATATTAATTCATTTTTTTATTTTATTAATCAATAATAATATTTGAAACTAATTAAATATATAAACATTAAATTTTATAAAGAACCATTTTTAGAAAATGTATTTTTTTCCCAAAAGTATATTAATTCCATGATCAATTATATAATTTATATAAAAGGTTTAAACTGAAATTTTTATGGGAAAATAATTAGATGATATTATTTTCATGCCAATGAATATAAAATGTGGCCATGATAATAATACAAAATAAATGCTTTTTTTTATTTAAAAATATAATTTTTATCAGTTCAAATTAAAAATATTTATTACCCAAAAATTACCAAATATTCACCCTATATTTATTTTGAAATAACCAAATGAAAATTTATATCCATTTTAAAAAATTAAAATTTTCAAATGTTGAATATATTAATTATATTTTCCCAAAAATATAATAAAACATTTTTTATGACAACATATTTATGAATTATTAAAATAATTTATTTTATATTGAATAGCTAATTATTATTAATTAAAAAATAATGTTTCATTATATAAATAAATGTACAAATAATAAATATATTTTTTATTTCTATTTATTCATAAAATTTAGCTTCTTAGTTATAATGGTCACATTTAAATTATATTAATTTATGAGTATAACACAATTCATTTAAAAATATTATTTCATGTAAAGCAAGCTACCATACGTGTCATATTTATTTAAAGAGAAAACTACTTAAAATATAATTGTGTTAAATTATATCTCTATATAAAAATTTATAAATCATAAATTTCCAAATCTATTTAAAAAAATTGAGGATACTTCAACCTCAAAATATCTGTATGTTCCCACATAGCTCCCACAACTATATGGGTTAACAACCCAATATTGGCCAAGTGTGTTTTATAAGTTTATAACACATTTCCTTTATTAACTATAATAAATAATGGTTATTTCTCATAAGAAGGTTATTTCTCCAGTGGTATGACCATTTCATTTAGAACATATGAAGGATAAGGTATGAAATTTCTCAAGAGAGAGACATTAAAATATAAATAAATATAGAGAGTTCTAGTGAAATTTACAATTGATAAGACATGATCCTAATATGACCATGAATTTCGATAGGATATATATAGGGATAAACCATACCTTGTTCCAATATATCATAATCATCGTATAAATTTATTTTTGTAAGAATACATTTTCACAAACATTGATCAGTAGATTTCATTGAAAACTATCAATATAATTGTTTTGATGAGTCATATATTCTAATATGATTTTTGGAATATATATATATATAATTATGTTGCTTTTAAATAGCTATATTAAGAACAAATTTCATTTTTTAACCAATTTCATTTCAGAACATTGATAAATTTACATCATTACATACTGGGGGAAATTCTTATCAAAATGAATTATAGGGTTAATGATATTATTTTAGTAAAATTACAACAATAAATGGTTATTATCCAAACCAAAATTATACTTTATATTGTAATCTAACAAAATTTCTTATATAGTAAGAATGGTCCTCATATACTGATTATGAATATATGTATTTTAATGAGTACCAAATCACATCTATATCTATAGATCATTTGGAATACTTCTCTTAAACATTGATGTAATCCTTATGTAATTATAAAATATTATTTAGATTTGTACTCTACATACTCTAAAAATATCCTTAATCTATAATGGAGATTGTTTATAATGATATAAACATTCTCTAATAGAAATAAAATGCACTCATATTCTTAGAAAATTAATGAAAATTAATAGAATCCTTCCATTTAAATATATTATGGAGTCTGATGCAGAAATCAGTGTAAATATTTTCCAATTTCAAATATCATCAATGAAATTGTTATAAAAATCCCTTCAACATTGATCACTCAGACACATATTTTTGATAAACCAATCATCTGGATTAATATGTTTCATTATGTATCATTCTATGATCCCGTTATAAATACATACATATATCTATAAATATTTAGTTTTATAATGGATTTTTAATGAAAAAATAATGAGAATTATCCAAAATGTAAAACTATAATATTTTATTCCATTAATTCATTGTAAAAAAAATTAAAATTAATATAGGTTATAGTATAGAGAACACTCAAATCATTCACATTGTGAAATGTTTGTATTTAATAGGGATAGTTATCACCTGGACATTTTATTTGAGATATTGAATGAGACTAAAAAATTAGGAAAATATTTTTTACACATGTTTAACAATTTAATTTATTGTCTATTAATTAATTATAAATGAAAATAAAATCAAATTGAATATAAGTAATGTGTTTTTATAAATAAGATATTTTTATTCCCATAATTTATTTTTTTATATAGTAAATTTATTACTATTACTTCAATATCTCAATTAATTTTTATGTAACAAGTTCTATAAAATGATTTTAAATTCATCCAGTATGTTTGATTTTCTATAGATTAATGTAAATACAATTTTAAGAAAAACAAGATCTTTTATTCTTATGATAGTTTTGCTGAATTTATGGTGTAGATGATTGATAAATAAATTCTGGAACTTTTTTAAATTATATTAGAAAAAATAAACATCACTTTTGAAATTGATATCTTCAAATTATTTGGGGTAGATTTTTTGTAATTTTTCTGATAATTAATTTTTTATGAAGTGTTATAAATAATGCATTTTAATTGAACAGCGAATTTATCTATAAATTATTTTTAATGATAAATTATATTTTATGATATTGTTATTGTATAATTACTTTAAATTTTCACAAGTATATTCAATTTATTTTATTATAATCAATTTCACAATTATATTTTATATAAAAAAAATCCAATTTTTTGATCATTTTCTCATTAAAAAAATGTTTTCCCACTGCATTTTAAAGATTAATTTTAAATTTAATGTTACTAATTTAGTTAATTTTAAATTCAAATAATGGATTCCATATTTTCAATAATATGGTATAAATTTTGTTTCATTTTTAATTATATTTTTTAGGCATGAAAAAATTTACAATGGTTTAAAACTATTTTACATGGAATAGGTAAAAAAACGAAACATGTTAAGTTTAAAAAGTTAAAGTCCACAAATACATAAAATAATACAGAATTTAATGGTTGGATGAGGTATATAAAAACAATAAAAATACAAAAAAATATTTATTATTAACCATAGTTATGTAAATTAATGTCACCTCAAATATTGTGGCTACAAATTTAGAATATTAATTATTATAAAATCATATACTCATATCTCCTCAAGTATAAATAATTCCCATCACCAACCAATTTGGACATAAAATCCATAAATATTATATGTTATCTTTCTAAAAATTTCATCTTAAAAATCCCTAAGTATTTGTTCTTCTTTTAATACAAAATTACTAAATCCAAGGTACTCAAGGATCTCTCAAAGAGGTGATATTTAAGGGGTAATTTTCAAAAAGTACCTATCTCAATTTATTTTCTACTTAAACTTTATCATCATATCCTTCATCCATCAATAAATTATATGTACATAATTATTTAAAAAATGGAGTTTTATATTTATAATGTAACATCTAATATCCATTAAATTTTTTGTTACCTCTTATTCACTTAAACAAAACTTCTTTCTCAATTAGGATATTTAACCTCCTCTATGAATAATATTATTTTTTATTTTCCATTAACACCATAATGGATATCCAGTAAAAATATATTATTTTTATTGGTGAATATAATAATAATATAATGATTCATATCAAGTTTTTAAAAAATATATTGAAATAATATGAAATAAAATTTCAAGTTAGTGATGGTTAGTAAAACCCGCTATATTAAAATAAACATTATCATATACATTTTTCAAAATAATCATACTCATATAAGAAAAAAATTATATATGTGACAATTTAAATTTATTAATGTTGAAGAATAATATTTAATTAAATTTTAGGGTTTTAAATACATTTTTAATCATAGTATATTATTATACAAAAATGAATCGATCATGATACCAATAAACGAACGCACAAGAAACAATAAAAATAATGAAATATTACTAATGATTGGGTAATATGATATTTTAATTGTTTTATATAAGTTATTATAAAAATTATTATAGTTATATAATGAATTCATAACAACTATTATACAATTATAAAAGAGGTTACTGCATGAAAATATATAGGGAAGAATCATGTATGTGTTTCTCATCGCACTTCTTCATCTATGAGATATATACCTTATACAAAATATATTTCTTGTGTAGGGATTACATAATAGATATTTATATATATTAAAATTGATATAATTATATTAATTATATTAAAATTTTATTTTGATAGTTATTACATTATTTTGTAATATAAATTTAATGATTAAAAAGTGGTAAGGGAAATTTTAACTTAATATTTATTCATTGGGTTATCCTTCTAATTAATCAATTATTATGTGATTTTATAATGTGAGGGATTATTTTTTTATATTATGTTTAATTTCATATTTTTTAATTTGGATTTAAATATAAATCACAAAATAAATTATTTTTATTAATCATCACTTCAATGTTATGATATTTATAAGGCACATTCTTTTTCATAAATTATATTTATTAAGTTTCCCTTAAATCACTTTTTTATTCAATGAAGATGGTATTCTAAAATTGTTTCATCTTTTACTATTCTATTATAATGTTTCAAATTCATATTTACTCATTTTTAAATTTTTAAATTTTTAAAATGTGTTTTTGATGGATTCTTTAAGTCTTTTCATAATAGAGGTTCTTTATGACATTTAAAAAAATTACAGACAGAATGATTTTATAAGATTATACACTATAATAATATTTTACATCGATTATGATTTATTAATAATTTCAATTGTCTATTAGAATATTGAAATGGTATTTTCAAATAAAAAATTTTATTTTTTAAATTTTTTGATATTTTATGAATTATTTTTGAAATCAAAAATGATATCTACATCAAAAAATATTTTTAGGGATATCTCAAAATTATTTACCATTTAAGATAACATTATTTGTGTTACATATGAGTTGGTACGGATATTAATCAATTAAATTATATTTATTACACATATTTTGGGTTTTTGTTTATAATGGATTGATATTTTTTAAACCCATTTCTATTTCATGGGGTATTCCATGATGAACTTTTTATGAAAACTATTTATTTTCAAGAGATATAATATGATGAATGACTTATATTCTTATGTAATATGTATTTAGGTTTTTTATTATTTGATATTAGGGACCTATATCTACCTCAAATGCATAGGGTGATGATATTATATCTAATGACATAAACAGGATTGAAACTGGGATTGAACATAGTTCAATAAGACACGACAAGAAGGAGAAGTGAAACCATTTTAATATACAACTTTCTCTAGAATAATAGTATTAGGACTGAACCTATGCTTATACATAGACTTTTGGAGTGAAATCATTCCCTTATAATAGTCCTATAAATGTTCCTTGACAACTAATGAAGTTTTTTTCTATTCTTATTTATTTTCCTCAATTCAATGTTTTATTCTAATTTTATTCCTTTATGATCCATGCATAATTAATTTTTATGATTTATTATATGACTCTTGATTATAATCCATGATATATAGGGTATAATTTAAAATGTTATGTTCATATTAATATAACTTTTTATTTATATATCCATTGTTTAGTCTTAGTAAGAAAATTTTATCACCGAGTTCAAATGATTATTTCACCATGGTATAAAGTAAGATATTAATTTTGACATGTAAAAAGGGTTCTGATTATAATTTTATAAGTGGGAGAAGATATATAAATTTTATAATCTAGTCTATTATGTTTCAATGTTTACAAATACACTAGATGTGTTGGATTATGTGATTTTTTTCTAAAATATATTTTTTAATTTTAATCCAATGAGATGTAAAATCTATGTAAGAAAAAGTTGGTCTTTATAGTTGTTATCAGAGAAATGTTTTGTTAAACCATTATAATAAATGATTATAAATTCATTTTTAGATCCCTATGTATTAATCTATGTTATAATCAAAATTTTTTTTTACTGATTATAAATAAATTAATTTAATACTTAGGTGTCATAGACTGAAATTATCTAATTAATTACCCTTGATTGTGTAGTTTTCCCTGTATTATTAGTACAAATCATACATTAATTTTTGGTTTTAGACAATGGAGATTACTAAAAAGAAATAAGATGATGTTTAGTGTGTCAGAACATTATCTGATGAGAATTAAAATGAGAAGATTACTAGAGTAAATAAAATATTGATTATTGCAAACATGTTTTTATGGAGAATGATTACTAATGTATACATTAAAAAACATTTAATCTCACTAAATAAGATGAAAACGTGTTTTTTTATAATTTTTGTAGTGGATAAAATAGAGGAAATACAAACTAGTTTCTTACTTATTAACAATGTTGGAAGAACCACCCATGTGGATGCTGCAAAAGAACATAAAGCAGTTTTGAGTACAGAAATTAAGTACACAAATCAAGTAACTTCAATGGTAAAAATATGTTTTGATAACGAAATATTTGTTAATATTGTTCTCCCCATGGTATTATAAATAAATTAATTATATTAATAAGTTATGTGTTGGAATTATGAAAATAAATGTCCTTGGGGGAATGTTTTAAAAGAAAATATGAAATGTGGTTTGAGTAATGGTTATATTGAGACAAAAAGCACATGTGAAAGAATGAAGTTTCAAGAAACAAATTAAGGAAACATAGTAATTTTTATCCGAAAAAAGTTGTAAGAGTATAGTATTTATATAATTAAATTAAATTTTTAAGATTATGATTCATAAAATAAAAAACTATTTTTCAACATAATATTTACATTAATTATTTGAATGGATATGTTGAATAATTTTGTTTGAATGAAATAGTTATATATTTGTATAGTGTTATTTTTTGGGAACACATAATTAACGGAAAGATGACCCTTAATTTGTGAATGATGTTGGGATACAAATAAATTTAATAGATTTTTTATTAGGATTTACTATTTGGGATAATAATTATTACCATTGATCTAATTATTAATATGATTAAAGGGGATTTATAGATTTTTTTAATTTATGGATTTGTAGAATGGTGAAAGAGTTAATTTCTTATATAATTTATGTTTTCACAAATGAATTATTGTAATTAAGGTTATTACCATGTCTCAAAAGAATACATTACAAAGATGATAACATGTTTGGTGTGTTATAATTAAGATATTCATTATGTTGTTTGGGGTATTAATGATATGTTGATTTTGAAAATTTAGTGGCCATAATTTTAGTGTATTAGATTTTACTATTTAGTATGTTTTATATGGGAAACTATTTATGAAGTTGTTTTTCTAACATTAGATGAGGTTTTTATTATTAATTAATAACATCAACATATAAATATTTTTGTTTCTAATAATTTATTATATATATTTGGTAATGATATTAAAAATAGGAGGAATGACAGGTCATCTAATTATGGATCTTATAATCCACTACTTCTACAAATACTACAATTTCAACTTCATTCCATAGAGTATGAAATGAAGAGTAAAATTAATATTTCATAACTAAAGAGTGTGATAGAACTTATGAGTTTAAATCACATATGTATGTATTTTTCAATTATATTTAAATAAAATGTTGTCATGTTATCATCATTTATGATATTGATAGACCTTTCTAGACCAGTTTGATATATGGTTTTGTGGTCATGAAACTTATAATTACCATTTTCTCTATCATTCTAAATATAAACATGATATTTAAAATTTTATTATAAATCAATGTTTTCACATTCCACTAATGATCTCTTTATCATAATCCTTGTTATCTTGTGATCATCACCTTTTACTTTCAATCTTTTTTAGGGAATATTATATTAAAAATAATTATGAAGTGGGTTTCCCATAATGTAAATTTTAAAAAATCCATATTTTATTATAAATTGAAATATCACTAAGGGAATTTTTTTTAAAAAAATCCATATCGTATCATAATGGTAGATTATCGATTGGATCTTCTACCAAATCTCTCTCATGTATATGTTGTGTCCATGTATCTGTACTAATATATCATATTCATAATCCTTTACTTTAAATAAATTATGAGGTCATACCACCGAATGAATATCATTTATATAATTATCAACTATTAGAAATTCTAGATCATAGAGATAATGGTCAATGAAACAAGACTACAAACCTATTTAAATATTTTCAGTGAAACCATCAATCTGAGGAAACTACATTGATAAATGAGGATGTTATAAGTTAGATGTGTGCAAATCTATTAATTATCATGGAATGAATTTATTGTAGAAATTAATTTTATGGTGGATACAATGTAACACCCCAATATTTTACACTATGTGGTAAAAAATTAATCTTTATTTTATTATATAGAAGACCGAGGTTAAAAAAAGATTTAAATTATTATTTAATTATTATAGTTTTCACCTAACTATTTGAATAGCACAAGGGAATGTGATTAAATAAATTAAAAAAAATATAGTACAAAATATTTAAAAAAATTAATTTATTAGTCACCAATTAATTATAAATAAAAAATCATTTGAACAAAACTATGTGTTTCTATAAAAACTATTTTTCAGCCCGCAAAAATTGTTTTATCATGATAAATTACAATAATCACTATTATTGAATGATATTCATGAAATATTTTTGTGATAAATTTAATTAATGAATTTTAAATACATCAAATATATTTTATAGGATTGTGAATAGAATAAATCCAATTTTAATTTTAAAAAAGATATATTTTTCTTAAGAAAATTTTACTTTCTTTTTATGGAACACATCTTTTAAAACTAAACATTTACATTTTTATAAGTAATTTTTTAAAAAAAATCATCAATTTTTTATTTTTTATTTTATAATTAGATTGGGACAATTTTTGGTACTTTTCTGATAAGTTACCATTTCTTATGAAAAGATAAAAATAATAAATTTTAATTGAAAACAAAATTTTCATATAAAACTATTACAATTTAAAAATATATTTTAAATTTTGTTTAACATACAATTTGTTAAATTATATATCATTAAATCCCTTACAGATTATAAGAATTAATTTTCATAGTGAAATTGAATTTAAAAACATGATAATCATTTGATCTTTTTCACATAAAAATTTGATTTGGTGTTGTGTTTGCAAGATTAATTTGAAATATAAATTTTCTAATTATTTTAATTGAATTTGGAAAAATTGTATTAAATAATTTTAATTAAAATATATAATTTAGGTTCTGAGGCCAATTAAAAATTTTAGGAATTAAAATGTTACCATTGTAAAAATATTTGTTATCATGATATTGGTAAAAAATGAAACAGGTTAATGTTAAAATGGTGAAGTCTTAAATTACCAATAAACTAAATCATTTAATGGTTGGTTGAGGAAATTATTTTTAATAACAAGACTATAATGTATTATTTTATAGACAACATAAATTAAAATTAATACCATCTTATATTGGACAACTTTCAAAAAAATTAATAGTTATTTTAATCACATAAAACAACCTCTCATCAAGTATATATACCATACCTCACCTAAAAATTTCAACTTAAAAGACATAAATATCAAAAATATATTCCCAAAAATATCATATAATATTATCCCAAAAACTAGTCCTTACAGTTTTACAATAAGACCAAATCCATGTTCCTCAATGATCGCTCAAGGAGGTGATATAAAAGTGTCAATTATCATAATGTACATCTCTTAATTTATTTTTTTCTTCTATTTTATCCCTAAATCCATCACACCAAATGGAATTATAAATCCAGAATCATTTATATAATTTATTTTTATGTTTTTATTTTTATATATCATATCTATTAAATTTACCATTTCATTATATTCAATGAAATGAAACTATTGTCAACATTACATCAGTTCAACACCTCTATGAATAAGGATTTTTTTCGGTTTCCATTACTGCCATAATTGTTTGTCATAAACCAATTATTATGGTAAAATAATAATTTTATAAGATAATGATAACTTATTTAATATTATTTAAAAACATATCGACAAAATTTAATATAAAATGAGAATTTTTCATTATTATCATAAAAAACATTTAAACTAAACTACAAATTTACAATTAATGATTTATCAAATGAATCATCCAAATGAAAGACATAAAAATTACTAATGGGGCCATATAAAATTTTGTATATGTATGAATAAAATATTATCTAATTTTTTTGTATTTCATTCATTTTGAAAAGAATATCCATAATGAAACACAAATTAACATATCATGAAACCTTGAAATTAACAAACTGGAAATGATGAAAATAATGTAATAATATTAATAAAAGTGTTTTATGATATAAAAAAAGTATAATATAAGTTATTATAAATATTATTATAGTTATGTAATGAATTAATATCATTTTTAATACCATTATATAGGATGTTAATCTATTAAAAAATACAGTGAAATGTGAGGTATATGTTTCCCACCACAATTTTCAATCTGTGAGATAGTTTCGTAATTTAAAATGTATTTCATGTTTGTTGTGTATATAATGAACATTGATATATAATATAATGAATATAATTTTACTAATTTCATTAAATGTATCATTTTATTATTACTACTTTTATATAGAATACTATTCTACAAATTACAATGTTATATGGTAATTTTTGCCATAATTTTTATTACCTAGACTAACCTTGTACTTGAACAATTATGTTGTTTTATGATATTGTATGGCAATAATTTTGATTATATTTTATTTAATCTCCAATTTTATATATGGATTTAAATATAATACATATAATTTTTTATTTCTATTAACTTCCACTTGAATGATATGATTTTTATAAGGTAATTTATTTTTAAAAAATTATCATTTTAATTTTTCTTTAAAACTCTCATTTTCATCAAGGTTGATTTTTTTCCAAAAATTCATTCGAAATAAGTTTTTACTATTCAATCTTATTTTTTTATTTTATTCTAATAATTTATTTCTTTTTCAACAAATGGTTTAATGTGATTAATGTTCATTCATTTTCTAAGAGAGGTTCTTTATGAATTTTTCCAAAAAAACCCCATAGGATGAATATTTTTTTTAATTATATAAAATGAGCATTTTCCACCAAAATTATGTATTTATACCATAAATATTAATCTAAAATCATATAAGGGTATTTTCAATGAAAATGATTTCATTTATAATAGGGTATCATTAAAAAATATATTCAATACACAAATGATATTTTTCTCCAGAATTTTTTAAGTGATCTTTATAAAATGTTTAATATATAGGATTATATTATTTGTTGTTACTTATGACATTATAGGGTTATTATTCAAGTAAATTATTATTTTCCCATTTATATATGGATTAAATTTATGATTTAATTATATTTATGAAACCAATTTTTTTCATTGGTTTTTTCTACGATTAAATGTTTATGAATCCTATTTATTTTCATAGGACATAATTTGATGAATGATTTATGTTATTATTGAATAAATATTTATATTTTTTATTATGTGGTTGTGGGAACCTATATCTACCTCCATTCTATTGGGTAATGATATTATAACACATTGATAGATAGTATATGTATTAGGATTGATCATAGATCAGAAATACACGACTTTAAGTGGAAGTGAAACAGGTTCAGTAATGGTCATTGTGTACCATGATAGTCTTGGAATTGATCCGAGAATACTAAAAATTATTTACTATAGAACCCCTTCAACTAATTTAGTATTTAAAATGTTCATTGACTAAAAATAAAATGTTTTAATGTTATTATGTTTCCCACAATTCCATTTTTATTCCAATGTTATTCTTTTATTATTCATGAATTATGTTTTGTGTGATTTTTTCTATGACTCAAGATTATGATCATTATTATTTAGGGTATAATTACAAATTTTTATGATCATATTTTTTTAATAGTATGATTATTTTATGACTCAAATGCCCCATTTAACCCTTACATGGCATTTTAAATTAATATTTTCATATAAATATTTTCCTAAGCTATTAATGAAGATATTATGTATGAGATGATAAGAAGGGTTATAGTTATTAAGTAATGAGTTGGAGATGCGTAGTTGATTTATGAGCTAGTTTTTTATGTTACACGTATCTAAATAGAATAGCCTCATAGATTTCTAGCATGATTGTTTTATGTTATGTAATTAATATACATCAATATAGATGTAATATAAATTTATGAAATTATTATACACAATATATCCTTCTTCAATAAATTTATTGATGGAACACACACTCTACTATAGAATATATTATCCCTATAGTGTCTTAGTAGATCCAAATAAAATTTTTCACCTATATATTTATAATTCCATGCCTTCCTATTATTCCTAAAGTATTAACTCATTGATGGATGGTACATCAGGAATCAAATAAAAAAAGATTTATCACATGGAAAAATAGTTCTTGATCTATCTTCTAAAAATATACAAATACCAAATATCTTTCGATTATCATCATGACAAACTAGAAACATCTTTTTATCTCATTGTATCATCAACCATGATCCCATTATAATATATTCATGTATATAGAATTCATAATCATTGATTATCTCTAATCAAATTAACTAGAACATATTAGAAAATATATGTGGAAATATATCCTTTAATATTTTTTGATTAGAAAATAAATATCAGCTTTCACTATAAAGATAATTCATCACTATCATTTAATCAATAATTACAATTACAAATTCCAAATCATTAGTAGCATAATTTTCCTCATATATTTCTAATTTTTGGGAGGCATTTCATATCACAATGTCATTTGTATAAAGGAACATCATAGTACCTTAATTGATTCACAAATAAAAATAAAAAAAACATTTCATCTACATTGTAGATTGAGAATAGTTGTTATAACCAACCATATCTCCAGCTATATGATTTATTATTCATATTCAAATTTACATAACAAATCAACACCCATTCATACCAATATGTTGAGTGTATCTCATATTCATGATAAATTTGGAACAAAACTTTTACTGTGACTTAAAAACTATTGAAATCTATCTATCAGGTCCACTATGATTAGTCTATAAATTTAATTAATATATTCCTTCATTTAACGATCCACTTATATACCATCTCTTGAAATTACATACCCCATTATCCCTAAATTTTGTTACCATGGGTCTAAACTGAAAATTTTTGTTTATAGATTCTATCTCTCTTGATTCATTAGTACAATCCTCTACAAGTGATTGTACACTTATTTTATATTCAAATATATTAGCATATCAACTATAAATATTACTTCAAAATAATCAGTATTGTCCATAAATATTATATTCATATAATAAATGAAGACAACATGAGTACTAGTGAGTCCAAATTTAATCACTATAAATTCAGAATGACTTTACCTCAGATGGAAGGCTAACATGGGTATATCATTATTATTTTTCCCAAATATGATAAAATCAATATAAAATATCAATCCTAATAAAATAATGATCTCTATGTAATTGATAATACAAAAAATTAACACGTTGAAGAGGATAGTTGTGTATATCTTTATCTTACTATGTTATTGATAGTCTAATAAAATAGGTTTTGACTGAGTTTTCTAATAATAAAGAGTATAGATAAGAACCAAGGTTTTGTATATAGTTATATTAATGAAGTATTTTTATTCCCTTTCTATTTCTTCATAAATTCATGAAACTAAATCCAGGTATTATATATGTAGTCAATGAAATAGGTGTTGCATTATCTCTGAGTTATATTGCAAACTCAACTTCATGATTTAGATTAACACTAGGTAACTCTTATAGACATACATCAACAAACCCCCACAAAATAGGAATATCCTTAACAATAATATTCTCATCAAGAACTTGAAAAAAATTCATCGCATGAATATGTTTCATAAAATATATAACATAGTTCATTATATTGGGAGTTTTTTTCATCCTCATATCAATAGAAAATAATTTTTTGATTTAGAATACTAGATGTATCATTGAATCCCTAAAAATTGATATGTTATCTATAGTAATTGAGATAATCCATTACCAAAATTATATCAAATTATGAAATATGGATAGTAAAAATATCTTCATGATCCAAATTACCACAAAATCCTATTGATGAGAATCTATAGACTTTGAATGTCATCATCATAACAATATAATTTTTCACTACCAACATCATCAAGTAATTGAGGATAATAATGAACCTATATTGAGATATTTCATGATTTTGTGGAATTTGAATGAATAATAACAAATAATAGACACCAATATTTTATCATTCCAGTCACCACGAAAACATCATTGTTTTCCTCCATACACATAAAAAATAAAAAATTATTTTCTTGAGTTTCAAAATATATCATGAAAACCCATATAATTCGGAAAATCATTCCCATGATTTCTTAAATAATTAATCCTGACTAAAAATAAAAGTTTTTATCCTAGTTCATTAATGGTTTTCATATATTCAATTAACATAGTATTTCAAAAAAAATGTCAATTAACCCAAGAATATCCCCCCTAAATTGTAAATCTAGTTAACTATCCTAATGACCACTCATCGTAAAATTATGAAAATCTAGTAAATATAAAATATTACCATTTATTGAGTTATTATCCCTAGGATAATTGTTTCCCAAACTAAATCTACATTATAAAAACCAAATATGACTGTATTTTTTTGGTAGAATCACATTATATACCATACAAAGAGTTCATGTTATTATCCCTTAAATGGAATTATCCGTAAAATGTTTCAAAAATATTATGTTCTATAAAATACATTTTAATAAATCTAGGTCACAATTATTATACCAAACCGCCATCTGAAATTAATTATTAAAACAATAAAACATTTATCCTTTTATCATTGTGGAAATTATTAAAAAGAACTTTATACAATAAATCTCCTCTCAATGGATCAAAAACATTTGTTGTATTATTAAAGTAGATATATATTTTAATATCATATAAACATTAAAACAAAAAATAATACATAGTATATTATTTTAGAACATTATTATTTTCTATTGAATAGACATTCATATTTATCATTATACACTTTCTATCCTCCTCTAGAAGGAAAATATATGAAAGGGTTGAGAATAGATACCTAATAAGCGAATGGGTAGATCAAGAAAAATCATAGAATAGATTTGGAATGAATAATATTATTGGATTTATTGATGACCAAATAATTACATTTTAATAATCTCAGTAGCATGAAACATATGCATTGATAAAATAAATATTTTTAAAAAAATATAAACATTGATTTTTGATATTATAATGATCGTATAAAAACTATTGTACATCATAAACATATTTTTGAGGCCTTTGGAAAATATATCTAATATAATGGATAAGGACCCCACCTAATACAAAAAAAATGCATCCTAAGAACTACAAATACATCATGGGGTTTTGTATTTTCTATCCTCACTTATAAATTAATATTTCAAATTCAGACATTAAATGAATAAGAAATTTAACATAATAAATAAACATAAGAATCAATGACCTTATATATTGGTATAAATAACATAAGGAATGAAAAAAATCCTCATTAAAATTGGACATGATACATCCATAGAAATATTGGGGATGTTATCATTATATTAAAACCTTATTATATCATGAGGTTTATTAATGTATGTTTATATAGATTAATCGACTTTTAAAATTACCATTGAAATATAATGTGAGGTAAATAAAATTTTCATTTCTGTGTCACTTACATAATTTTTAATAAATTGAAAAATATTAGGAAAATAATTTTATTTTTAATTATAATGGAATCAAAAAAAATTATCTCAATTATATTATTATTTATGATGTCATGAAATTTTAATCTTGTGGTGTACGTTAAAATAATTATATAATTCAAATAATGTATAAAAAATGTTTTTTTTGGAAAAATAATTGGAATCTGCCATTAAAATATATTTTTAAAAATAAAAACATATGTATAAATTTATTAAAAAATTATATGATTCTATTAAAAAATATTAATCAAAATAATTTAGAATCAATTAATATAGTTGAAATACAAATTTTGAAAAGGAGGGAGATATTGTTGTTTTTTCATAAATAATAATAATTGACATATATTCTATATTTCAATGGATATTATTGATCTATACCAACAATTTATTTTCTAAAATTTTCATATTAAACATTAAAGGGCTTTCATCAACGAAACTTTTTAATTAATCTCATATTTCTATTAGTATTGTATTTTTTTAATTTTTTAGATTTTATTAGAGTCCACCATTAAATATTTCAATATAAATTTATTAATATTTCTTGCTATAAAAAATAATCATGGTAATTGAGTTGAATAGGATTTCAAACATTCATGTATACTAGTATTAATATACCCAATTTCATATTCTTTAATTTCTTGTATATCATCTGGGTAATATTAATTTCATCAAATTCATTGAATATAATATAATATATCATTTTGTTATTAGTTTTGATGCCTAATTTAAAAATTCTTTTTTCTCTATATAGAATATAGGGAATCATGAATATTGGGCATATATTGATGAGTGAAAACTAAATTTAGATTGTTTTAAGAGGTAGTTTGATACATGTGTCATATTCTAGATCTTAGGTATTAATTTAGATTTTATAGAAAGAAAATATTGTATTTATTGAATAATATATTTATTAATCTAATAATTTAATGTATAGTGTTTAATGTGAGTTTAAAAAGGTTATATGAATGAGTAATTATAGAGATATAGTAGAATGATTAGCACTTTATAAAAAGTGTTTTTTTGATGATCCATGGAAATAATTTGGTAGTAGCTAGTGGAAACAAGATGTAGATGTTCCATCATGTTTTTTTGATGGTAGTGGATTTATTTTACTTGTTGGATCCCACATTAAATAATTTACGTGGAACCCCAAATATGTAGTGATTTTTTGACGTGATTAGTGATATAATATATGTTTAATTTAATGTCTATGACTATATTATTTTATTATTTGTTAATTATAATGAAAGTAGTAGTTTTCTCCAAAGGATAATAGAATAATTTCAAAAAATATTATTTTATTATTCAATTACTATTATAGTTTTTTCTATTTATTTTTAGTTTATAGTTTATGTATTTTTGATGATTGTTTTAGGGTATCATCCAATGGTTTCCCTATAGTGTGATGTATTTTATTAGTTTTACTAAATTAGGTACTCACGATTCTTATATTTATATAATATCTTGTTTAGTATTCCATTATTTTTTTATAACGGATTAATACTAATTTTTATTTATTAATAATACAAATCACTTTTTTAACGATTTTACTCGTAATAACTCTTCATAATCAATAGAAAAATATATAGGAATTATTCATTTCAACATAACTCTTTGTTTCTATGGTAGAAAACTATTACCAAAATAATGGAAGGATAATAATTCTAGGAATGGAATGAAATTTTTTATAGGATAAAACTGTGATTATGGATCTTTTAGATGGAGGATTTCTTATTTAAAAATGACCACATGGAACCATAAAATAGAATAAAAATAAAATTAATAAACAATTTAAATGGGAATGTAATTATTAGAATGATTCTATTATAATATGCAGTGCACATGAACATATATTTTAGAATAATTAAGGATGATAAGACTGAAATTGAGATTATAAAATCCATAGATGACATTATGAGAATAAAACAATAATGAAAATATATTTTAGTGTTATGAGATTACTCAATATTATATTTTTATAATAAATGTAATTTTCATTTGATGTAATGGTAATCATCCTGATTTGTTATAAGAATGAAATAGTTAATTTGATATTATAGGATCATGTGTGGAATTTGTTAATCCCTACATCGATTTTAGAATCATTAGATGTACTGGTTACTACCATTATAAATTCATTAATATTTTCTAGCATAGAAAAAGATAATATACATGAGATCATTAAAAATGAAAAGTTTTGTAGATGTTACTACATGTTCATAATGAATAAACACTTAGTAAATATATGATCACAATCCATTTGAGGAAATCAGATGATAGAATTTGGGAGATATGTTAGGTTAAGATTTCCCATACAACAGTTTTTTTGTTATTTAATGAATAAGGACATAAAAATGATTTCATTTATTTCAATTTCAATAAAAATAGTTGTGCTTCTAAAATTGTATGATCCAAAACCACCATATCTTAATTTTAGAGAATTATACATTGACACACATTGATTTATTTATGAAAGTCTATTTAAATAAATCTGATGTGTTTGATTGATAGTACAACATAGTACATTAAAAATAGTGAAATAATATTATTATATAAAACTATTTAATACATAACAGTGCTATAAAATGAATGAAAAATATAAAAAATTATTCTTCAAAATAAAAGTATTCTAATTCATGCTTTCTAACACCTCTTATTTTATTGAAATTATTTAGAAAAAATATATTCAATATATTAAATTTGAAAATGTTGTAAATATAATATATAAATGAAATCCAATTATTGATTCGATTTAAATTATTAACTGTTATGAAATAATTAATTTAATGTAATTTAAATAACATTAAAAAATATTGTTTAATCAAAAATATATTGTTCATATATAATTTTTTATTGATTGATTTAAATTATAAATTAAAATATATATTCTTATAATTAAATTAAGTATTATTTAGGAAATAAAAACATATAATTATATTTATGAATATATAAAATCATTAAATGATTATGTTTTTACTAGATATTTTATAATTTAATATTATTATTAAAAATTTTATTTAAAATATATGTTACGAATAAATTATTAGAAAGAATTTTTTATCACCTCAGTAATTGATTATGTGGAATTTTTTTTCATATTATTAACAATAATTTAAAAAATAATAATTTTATTTTAATTTTTTTAGTATCTAAATAATTTACATAATAAAAATATTTTCACTATGGAAAATGAAAAAAAATCTATATGATATAAAATATTTATTGATATAAAATATCAATAAATTCCATTCCAAAAAATTTTTGATGATAGATTTAAATACCTTACCTTATCTTAGTCTCATTTATTGGATATTTTATATCCACTTTATATAATAGCCCTATAACACCCCAATAATATATTGTATTTCACTTGTTAAATTTAAAATCTTCAATATATTACATTTCATGCAACATCGAGATTATACAGATCATGATATATGGTTAAATATTAACATAACAATTTGAATATTGGAGAGAACATTATATATTGTAAAATTCCCATTAGAATAATAACATCACATATGGAATTAAAAAAAATTCCAGGTATCTCATAAATGAAAATATGATATATTTATATCATGGAAGTTGTGAATAAATGTTTTAAAAATGTTAAATTATGTGTTTGTATTTTTGTGAAACATAAATGTATATTTACAATTTAATATTTATTTTAATGATTTAAAATTAATTTAGTTTCCATAAAATATATTCATATATTATTAATTTTAAACATTATAATTATAATATTATTTTGAGACCATAATTAATTTTTCAAAGTGTCCTCAAATGAGTTATAACATTAAAATTGTTATTTTTCAAATAAATTTTAATTTTATATAAAAAATAAATTTCAATTATTCATAAAATTATTACCAAAAAAAGGAGTCCATTTTTGAAATTAACATATAGAAAAAACGGTTTGTGTGGATTTCCAGGATTTCCTAATATAGTTTTTTTTAAGACTGAAATATTGAAATATATGTTATTTAACCTTATAAGTAAATAAATAAATTTTGAAGTCATGGTTAAGTCATTTATGATGTGTGTGGATATTATTTCTACGATGAATTCTCTATTTAAAATATTTATCCACTTGAATAAAAAATATTGATTATCTTGATCCAATCTAATAAACTAATGAATAAAGATATTAAAAAACACCCCTCTCATCCTATATAAAACCACCTATCAATATCCCTTCACCTCACTCTTTAGAAGCATTAAATAATTCTTATATTCATCACAATTTATTTCCAAAACCACTTCCCCATGTTTTTTGATTTCGGTTCTCACTAAAATACTAATCTCATGTGTAACATCCCAGACCCGAATGTCGCCCGAAATAGTGTCTCGAGCCCAGTTAGCCACACGGCCTCAAGCACCTCTCCCAAAATGCCAGAGGCTACTGAACAAAAGCAAGGTCCTAATTTAGTATGTAGGGAGACTATTCCCTCATTACCAGTGTATCACAACAGAATTCCTAAATAATATAAATAATAAAACTGAATAATAATCAGTAAGTAAAAAGTATAGCAAGTAAGAAATTAATATATAAAAATAACTAGGAATGTCTCATATAAAAGATGATTTATATGGTCCAAGTATATTGAAAATATCCATATATAACATGGAAATACATGTATCCCAAAAAGGGAAATTGACCAAAATGGTATCCCAGCATTGCTAGCCTCATCTTGGTCCTATAGTCCCCTACTCCAAAGCTGCATTCAAAAACCTAAACTAAGGAACTTTCCCCTATCATCACCTACAACCATATATTCTGTTTGGGTCCCCTATGAGGCCCAAACAGGGTGTGGGATAAGCATCCTAGTAGGAAACCACACAAGTCTATATGATTCTAAAAAAATATAAAAAAGTACTAGCAAGTGTAACCATGATGTTAATTAATGTATGTATCTATAGGAGTAAGTAAAACTAACCATCACCCAAGGCTACCTAAAAAAGAGTCATCTCATAATAACTTATCTCAAAGAAAAGTAAACAATTCACACAACCACACCACACATGAGTTTGTAATAAGCACATCGCATCCACGTTTTATAACCAAGTCATGTATCCCATGACCATGACATAAAGTTATGAGAAGAATCCCATGGCCACATTGTACGGTGATGAGAAGACCACAATAGATGGATCCAAGGTGTCATTAGAATAATTAATCAATGTAACAATTCTGAACCATGGAGGGATTAATGCAAGGAGCTTGTCTAGGGCATGCCATCGAGTTCTATGAGAGTCCCTAGTGGAAAATCGGTTATGCACTAGTTTGGGTCCATGGAGCATAAAAATAGAAATTCCTACAAAGACCCCAGAAACCTAGATCCTTGGGCTAGCAATTCCCATGTAATTCCAAGAATTCCAGAACCAAGGGCAATGTGAACCCAAGGCATCCACTACCAAGTTCCATATCCATGAATAGTAGTCCATCAGATCTATCATACCATTCATTAAGACTTTCAATCATTCAATTTAAACAAACATTACAGGTCGGTATACCCACTCACAAAATCCACATAGTCCGTGCATATAACCACTTATAAAAACCATTCATCAAAACAATCATATGGGCCTAACCTCCTATTTAAACTATTTAACATTCCATTAGTCATTTCATATAAGAATACCCATCATATTATCAATTTCACATGATAAACTATAAAAATAGATGAGGATTGACATGATATTCATTAGTTGAGTGGGTAGTATATCTCCTAATTTTTTTTTTAAAACTGTCAACGCATCAATCGTCATCCTCTACCTAGGCATTCCCAAGAACACCCCATCTATTATATGGTTTAAAATGTCATAAATAGGTCAAAATGTTAAGGAGAACCCCTCGTGTGACCTCAAAATAAGAAACAGTTGTCGACACACTTAAAATGAACCTATAGTCAACCTCACTAGGTCCAACTATAGCTACTAAAATAAACTCTCTCAAAAACAAGACCCTCTACAGAAAGTCCGATAGATGGAGTAAAGGAAGAATTCCTAAAAAACACCAAAAAAATCTGATAGAAAGTATAGACAATCTACCTCAACATGATAGTATAAATCTCATCCAATATCTTGTAATGATTTATCTTAGTTTGGAATAAAATAGAATAAAGTACAATGAATGTGTTATTAGGGCATATGAGCCTAAATCTAAATAGCGCAAACAATTTCTAGAAGAATCGAAAATAGCTAAAAATTAACATAGGACATACCAATGATGATCTGATGGGATAATCATCTATTGAAATGGAGGTCAGATGGTGACTCTAACTACATTCCTAGGTTAGGTACCAAATGGGAGATTACCTTGGGTTCCCCTGTGTGTAGGATAAGAACAACCTATTTTCTTTGAAAAAGATATTTTGATTTAAATTTAATTTTTTTTTTTAAAAATACACAGTATGGTTGTAGGGTTTAACCACACTGTTTCCCATCCTGTACAGAAGTTGTACAAGGCTCACGTCCTTCAAAAGGTGTGCATCACACAGTTACCCCACACAGTTTGAGTAACCATGCATCAATTATGTGAAAACACTTTTCTATAAACCTACTACTTTTCAAACATCTCACATGGTTAGACTAACCTTGTGAAACCCACACGACAGGTCATATACATCCCAAAGCATGGTTCTGGGCTTCGAAAAAGTCACAAACACCTCCATAACACTTTTCATCATGTTAAGAATACACATAAGGCCATTATATAGAATTTAAACTAAAATAAAAATGATTAGTACCTCATACAAAAACATGAGTTTTTACTATCTTCCCCCTTATAGAAATTCATTCCTAAATAGTTCTCTAAATTGTGGTCAAGATTCATTTAAGAAAAAATATAGCCACTGAGCACATACGCCAACCTCCCTCTCCCAATTCATGTCTGTCAAAACTATTGTGCTTCCATATATCTCATACTATAGGAACTAACTAGCCTCCGGTAACCTTCGTGATCTTCTCAATCATACAAATCATATGCTCCTCAAAAGTCACATTAACCTCCACCTCAACCTCCTTAGGATGAATAATTTGATACATGTATTAGTTATAATGCCACAAATGAAATGCATGGGATACTTCTTTCATGGAATGGTACATCTGAGATAACTAGAAATGATAGGTAGCTGAACCGAATCTCTCTAGAATAAAGAATGGTCCAACATATCTCAGTGAATGTTTACTGAGTCTTCGGATCTGCCTGTGTACCAAACTCGGTGGAATACATAATATAACCCAATCGCTTAACTCAAACTATAGAGGTCATCTACCGAAATTGGTTTATTATTTCTTGTGAGAAAGTGTAGTATCCATCCACTTCTAAATTATCTTGACCTTCCCAGAAGTCTCGTGAACAAGATGTGGTCCTATTAAAGATGCCTCTCCTACCTCTAATCAGCACAGGGGAGAACAGAATGGCCTATAATATAATTCCTCATAAGGTTCCATCTGTATCATCATCATATATCTATTATTTTATGTGAACTCAACCAGTGGAATGTGCCTCTACCAAGAGACCCCAAAATCCCGACACATGCTTGCAATATGTCATCTGACACCAGTATTTTTTTCACTGACTAGTCGTCTGTATTAGGGTGGTATGTAGTGATCAATAGAACCAATCTACCTAGTGCCCTCGGAAATCTCTACCAGAAACAAGATGTAAATCAGTTATCCCTATATGAAATGATAGTTCCTGGGACCCCATGAAGTCATACCACCAATAGAATGTACAACATTCCAAGATCATCATCAATAAAGTTATACTTCATCAACAAGAAATGTGTGTCCTTCATATGTCTATAAAAAATATCCCACATGACATCAATACCTAAAGTAAACCTCGAAACACCTGTCACTAAATCTTTAGAAACATCATCCCATTTCCACTTGGGGATAGGAAACATCTGTAAAATCCCAACTAGTCACTGATATTCTTAATTCACCTAATAACAAGTGGAACACCTAGTAACAAAACTAGCTACTTCATGCTTCATTCCTAGCCACTAGAAATGTCATCGCAGGTCACTGTACATCATGGGGACCTCGTGATGCACTTCCCAAGATGAAGAATGAAACTCCTATATTAGATCCTTACCTATATACATTGGAACCCAAACACATCCATGGATATGCAGGATTTCATCATCACCAATCGTCCATATAGAATGAGGGTCCTCACATTCCACATCTTTCTGTAGAACAATGAATTCAGAATCTGGTAGCTACCTCATACAAACTCTATTATTATGGAAGAGGTAACAAATAAGGATGAATGAAAAGTTTTCCCCTGTCTGTTATTCTCCTCCAGATGAATGTTAGAAAATAATGGCATCAACTGGAATTCATTACTAGACTATTTCACTAACTATATCTGGGTGCTCTTTCTCAGTGCCTCTGTTACTACATTTCCCTTACTAGGCGTATAGTAAAGAATGAAGTCAAATGACCATAGGTACTTCTCCCACCATCACGAACTCAAATATAGATCATGTAGAGTAAATATATACACGAGGCTTTAGAGGTCAGTTTACACCAAAAAATGATCTCTCAATAAATAGTTCCTCCAACAGCGCAATTCATTAACAAATATAACTAACTCAAGAACAATTGACATGTAATTATTATCATGAGGCCTCATCTACTGAGACATGTTTGACATGACTCATTCCACTAGAATCAGTACTGCCCCCAAGTCCAACACATAAATTTTCCTAGTACACTGTGTATATCTTTCCCATCCATGGACGTTTCAATACTGGTGTTGATGTCAACCTCCCTTTCATCTCATAAAAGGATGTCTCATAAGATTCTAACAAAACAAACTTCACACCTTTATTAGTAAAGACATTAAATAATTTTACTGTGTGTTATAATTCCTATATGAAATGCATGTAGTATCCATTTATCCATAATAAATAGAGTATGACTGAAAATTTCATGGGTTATTCCCCAGAATCTATAGATCTCACCTTCTCTGGGTCCACTAACCCTCCTATCCCCGAGATTATGTGACATAGTATGTGAATCAAATCCATCCAAAAGAGGAACTTTCTGATCTTAGCATATAACTGATACTCTCTCATGGTATTCAAAATGATATCAATATGGTTGGCATGGTGTTGTAGATTGTGAGAATAAAACATGATATCACCCCAAAAACCACCAAAAAAGAATACATGCAAGGATGGAACAATCGGGTCCTGAGCATCATGAAAACCGCTGGCATGTTCCTGAGACTGAAGAACATAACCAGATATTCATATAACTTATACAAGCTACGAAAGGTTTTACGTGGTAGGAATACAGGTTGAACACGCACCTGGTGATATTATGACCTCAATTCGATCTTCGAGTACCCTTGAGATCCTCAATAATGATCAAATAGATCATCTATCCATGGAAAAGGATAACATTTTTTAACTATAATCTGGTTCATTTTATGATATTCCATGTATATCCTAATATTTATATATACCATTTTTACAAATGCACTGGTGAAGCCCATTGAGAAGTACTTGGTCTCATAAACCCTTTTTCCTTAAATTCCACTAACTGCCTGTTGAGGTATTGCAACACTGTCGTAGCCATCCATTACAGATGAATGGATACCAGTGCAGCTCCTGGTGCTATATTGATGGATAAATCCACATCTCTCGGGTGGAAAACTAGAAAATTAATCTGTAAAGGCGTCCCTAAAGCACTCAAACAGTAGAGGAAAGTCTGTCTGAACTACTCACTGATCATCCAGAACTAAACTAATGATTTGGGATGTCACCCCACTGAGACCATGATTCTCTAGCCCCAAATATGAACAAACAGACACCCCATTCACCATTTTAAAAAACACTGCATCAACTGGTAATGTGAAAGTCACCCTCCAGCGATAGCTATTAATGTATATTTGATATTCCATGATCCAGTCCCTTATGAGAATTAATTAAAATCCTATGATCTCAAATAAATAAAAATCTTAGAGGATGTGACACCCTCTAACCTAAAGGGGACACTCAATACACTGGTGTGAATAACCCTTTCTAACTCCCAACAGGGTGTTTAGTATCAAAATACCCTCAGAAATAAAAACCACAAGCTCAATGATTTTTATCACTTGTGTAGAGACAAAACTGCGAGAGACACCTGTTTTAAAAAGAGAAGATGCACCTTTAAGAAGTTAGTAATGTCATACCTCTCACTATTGATGGTTTAACATCCTTCTCATGTTGGGTCTGTTGCAGTACATAAGTCTAGAATGCACAACATCAGTATGACCATGCCTGGTTACACTTATATGACTCACCATTATCTCTCTTAGAAGCATGTGTCTAGCTACTTCGACCACAACCACAGATGCCCTTTCCAGACTGGCATGCACCACTCTAGATCCCATCACGACACGAAGCTGGAGAACATAATCTTAAACTTTATGTCATAGATGATACCCTTCCACTCATTGCTGGATGGAATGTCCTACAAAATCTCTACATGTGCCTCATCAAGCCACAATCTCTCCACTGAACTAGGTCACAATAGCATTAATGGTTCACGTGGACTCACCTACCACAATATTGTAAATATAATAAGAAGCCTTCACCCACTGCCTAACTATAACTCACATCATGGGAATCCATAAAACGATGCTTCCTTCCTAAAGATGTAGATCCACTAGGGTGAGAAACAATACTCCCATGTTTTGTACCCAAAACATCCCTCATGTTTCGCTCTATAATCAACTCATGAATAACAATATCAGTCATAAATGTCAACCAGGACATGTTGAACATAGATTTGATAGCATGTCTAAGACCTTTATGGAGGTTTATATTCATCAAGAACTCCTCAGTATGATACATCCATGCAAAAAGATGCATCTCGTTTAAGCATTATGAGTATTCCAGAACAATCATCGCTCCCTACTCCATAAAAATAAATTCACTAGTCAACCTTGCTCATATAGTTTCAATGTAAAATTAGAAGTAGATGTGGGTTTAGAAAATATATCAACTCATACTCTATAGTCCATCATGTTGTTTCAAAATGTTACACCAATGATTTTTCGATCCATGTGGCATGTAATTAACGATATTAACACTCTACCTCAGAGGCATCTCTAGACGCCCAAAAATCTCTAATGTGGTCTCTAGACATAGTTATGCATCTTGTGGTCTATCATACCCTTAAAACATTGGAGGATACTGCTGCTAGAACACATGTGTCAACTCATCCATATTCAATGATTGAAACAATGCTCCTAGGAATTTCTTATTATAGTGAAAAAATCCCTCACGGAACTATTCCTCATCACCTATGTCTAGAATATCCTCAGGCACCACAACTTGCAATATGGGAGGACCAACTGGTACCTCTTGGCACAAATTCTCCTAGGTATGTTTATCACCATCCAGACAGTATACCACTAGAGGTAATCATGGTGGTATATCTTTATAATTCTGAATACATGCCTAGAGAAATAACAACAATAGAGAACACATATTAATGTTTAGGACTGATTAAAACACTCCAACAATCCATGTCAATCACACAGCCAAATCATAGATCAATGAATTTATAAATAACATCCAACAAGCCACTAGAAAATTTGCTCTTTCCCACTCAAAACTGGGTCTAGTTCAAGTATGTATCCATCATTCAGGTGTCCATTTCTATTTGATTCACATTCATTTACCTAGGAAATTTATCCACAGGTGAGAAATTCTGAATCCATGAGGTCCAATAAAACCTCACAAACCCATCCTTGGTTCCCATTAAAACTATATATATACCATGTTTATTTATATTTCACATTTTGTTGGTGCATCTTTCCCAAATCCTAATGGCCCATACTCTTTATTGATTGAAATACTACATCACACCATTATCTACAACACCCAAATAACATGGCAGCATGCAGAACTGTCACATCAACTAAAAAAACATGAAATATCTAATGCATCATATATGGCATAACCTAGTGCATGACATGCGATTCTATCAAATGACTATATGATTCCTGAGATGGAACACCCTCATCAATTCAGGTTGTAACAATAATTTAACCCACAATTACATCAATAGTGACAATAGAAATCATGTGCAACACCCAATGGTGTAATCAAATCAACTATGATAGTAAAAATTTAGAAAGTCAGAACTCAATTAGAGGCAATTTGGATTTTCCTAGAACGCGGGGTCACTACTCAAGTGCACAGTTTATTACTAAAATCCATTTCATTTGTATCCGTGTATAATGTCACCAAACAGTAATTCAAACTAGAAAAAACCTCTAATACCACTGAGTAATGTACCACACCTAGATCCTACACAAAATGGTACCCTGAGCTCGGTTGTCCACATTGTCTCTAGCGCATTTCTCTAAACACTAGAGGTTGTTGACTAGAAGTGAGAGCCCATGTGAGTACACGGGGAGACTATCCCTTATTACCAGAGTATCACAGTGGAAGTCAAACATAATAAAAATAGGGGAATAGAATAATTAAGAATCCAATGGAATGAATGGAGAGCATGACATGAATACAATACAATAACCAGGAATGTCTTATACACAATATGATACAGATGAGGAAAGTATCTAGAAAACATCCAAATATAACATGGAATTATAATTATCCAAAAAAAATCAAACTATATAAAAGGTATCCCAGTATCGCAAGCCTCGGCATGGCCCTGTACTCACATACTCCAAATCTATAGTCAATAACCACTAATATGGAGCTTGACCCAATCATACCCTATAAACAAATAATAATTTGGGTCTTACAGGTGGCCCAAATATGGTGTGAGATAAACATCCTAGTAGGCAACCTCCCTGTCCAATACAGTTCTAATAGAAATTCTAAAAAAAATCTATAAAGTGTAATCAAGTAGTAATGTATACTGTTTTAGCCCATGGAATATGTCTATAGAAGTATGTAAAAACCAACCATCCCACAATGCTACACATAAAAGAGTTATCTCCTAATAAGGAATCAAAAAGAAAAAAAAATCACATGTATATGATATACTCCTTTTTGTGACAAGCATCCCATTATTACACTTTATAATGAAGTCATGTATCCCATGAAAAATCCATAGAGTGAAGTGTACAGTCTCATGACCACTCTGTATTGTGAAGATCAGACTTCAAGGGCTGGGTCTAAGTTGTCAGTAGACCAAGGAATCCACGTAACAATTCTATACTATCGAGGTACAGATCCAAGGATCTTTTCCATGGAATCACATCAAGTTCCATGGGGCGTCTTTGATGAAAACTCAGTTCGACACTGGTTTGTGTCCAAGGATCCTGGCTATAGAAAGTACTATGTGAGCCCAATCAAGCCAGATCTATAGGTTAGTGAGGCCCAAGTCATCCCATGAAATTAAGACCCAAGGGTAGAGTCAACTCAAGCCAACCACTACCATGTTCCATATCCATAGTGTTTAGTCCATGAAATATAAAAAACCATTCATTAATACATTAAAACATTCCATTTAAACAAACATTACATGTGAGTGTACCCACTCACATCAACTTGTACAAGACATGAGTATACCCTTTCATGTAAACCATTTAACAAAACAAAAATTTGGAACTACCCTCACATATAAACCATTTAACAATCCATTAGTAATTTCATATAGCTATACCCTCCAATATTATCCAAATTACAAGCCAAAATATAAAAATATAAGAGTCCTAACATTATATTCATTAGTCAATGAGATAGAACATCTCCTACATAATTATTCACAACTATCAAGGAAACTATGTGCATCCTCTAGAAAGGAAATAACAAGCACTCACATCCCACATTAGATGTCTTAAACAAGAATAAAATTGTTATAACCATGAGGTGCACCCCTTTGGTGACCTTGAAATGAGGATCGGGTGACAACACACCTAAACAGAACCTATGGTAAACCTCGATAGATCCAACTATAGCTACAAAAATAAACTCCTAAAATATAGAGACCTCTCTATAAAGTCCTATGGATGGTGAAATTTAAAAACACCAAAAAAACACGAATGAAAATCTAAAATATAGTATATACAACCTACCTCACATTGGTAGTAGACATATCATCCAGTATTGAGTCATGATTAGTCATGGTTTAGAAGAAAACCAAAGAGTGGATGAAGAATGGGATAACGGTGCCTATTAACCTATATCCTTATAATATGAACAATTTACAAAAGTATTTAAAATGAATAAAAGTGAACATAGGCATTACAATTGCGGATCTGATGAGACAATCGAAAATAAAAACAGAATCCAGATGGTGAATCTGGCAGAAATAATGGGTTATGCGCCAATGGGGAGGGCTCCACGGGTGCTCTTGTGCATAAGAGAATAACACTATTTGGGTTTAAAAATAAATTTTGGGTTTCAATTTAAAATTCAAAAGAACATGCACAGTAGGGTCACACAGTTTACCTGCATGGTTTCCCAAACCATGCTGAAATAGTGTAAGCCTCATTGACTCCAAATGTTGTACATCTCATAGTAACCTTTCACTGTTTGAACAAATATATGGTAACAATGTGAAAACACATTGATAATAACATAAAAACTTTCAAACCTCTTTCATAGTTAGACTAACCATGCGCATCCATGCACACACCATTCCCAATGTAATTTAGAGACCAAAACATGGTTCTAGGCTCCGAACAAGCCCTGAAAACCTGCAAAACACCTGAGATCAGGTTTAAAATTCACATAAGATCATAATAACGCATTGTAAAAGAAAAAATGTGATTATTACATCATAAAAATCCCAGTTTCTTACACAATGACCCTTAATATGTTTCCCTTGGAGACTCTATTCAAGATGTAAAATCATCTTCCATTTATATTAATTTCATTCATTTCTTATTCTATATTTATCTCTTTAATCAAAAATTTATTCAAAACGAAAGTATCTAATATATACATTAATTTTATTATGGTCATGGAAGATTCATCTTCATACCCATCCCCTCTCCCTTTAATTCCAAAAATGAAATCATAGTATGTGATGTGTCGATTTTCTGACATATTGGATGGTGCACTTACATTTTCCCATAACTCCTTCAAGGATGGTCATAAAAACATAATTATTGATAAATAATATTTTATTATACATATTATAATTTATATATTTTTTGGATGAAAATATAAACATTATATTAAATTAAATTATATATGTTCTTGATGTTTGTTAAAATCACAAAAATAAGTTAAATGATTTCCAATAACATTTTATCTAATGAATCATTTTTTGTAAAATATAATCAAATGACCTATAATATCATTTGAAATTTTATAATTTCATTAATAACATATAATTTAAATTATTTATAACTATTTCCATTTTAATAAAACATACATACTTGTATAAATGAAAACCGATCATGAAAACCCAAGAAAATTAACACTCTAAGAACAAAGAAATTGAATATTTTAAATCAAAAAATGGTAATACATGAACAGGATAAAACTATAAAAAATAAATTATATGTTTAATATGTTCATAATTAGTAAATTAATGATTCTAATATTATTATTTATGGAATTAATCACATGTAAAGAATGATTTCAGACAAAAGGTTAGGGATACTCCCAGACCCCCAATTTTTTCTATCAGGTTATGCTTTCTCTATTTTTCACTAAATTTAATTCATCATTCATTTTATCTATTTCTAGTAAATTAAATTCTTATTTTTCTAATATATGTTAATAAATAAATTATACTTAATTTTATGAGGAAATTACTGTTTTATAAAATCCACATTAAATTTTGACTGATAAGAAATCCCGATAAAAGGG
Organism: Viscum album; assembly: GCA_963277665.1. Classification (NCBI taxonomy): domain Eukaryota; kingdom Viridiplantae; phylum Streptophyta; class Magnoliopsida; order Santalales; family Viscaceae; genus Viscum; species Viscum album. The sequence goes on from OY728148.1 coordinate 915,509,378, forward strand.
AACATCCCAATTTCATACCCATTTTTATGAACATTCAATAATATGTTTTAATAAACCAATATAAATCTAATATAACTATTTTTACTTGAAAAAATTTCATAGTTAATTTATATTTTTATGGAAAAAATTATTCATTAGTTCATTTTGAAGACTTTTATTTTTACCCACAAGCCACACTAAAGAGGTTTATTTATAGAGTATATCATGTTTTCACATTTTAGACACAAATTATCATGATATATTCCATTTTTATCTTATTAATTTCCATTTATGATTTAAATCCAATATTTTTTAACACCATTATTATACACCGATTTTTTAATCATGAGGAAATGATTAAACTACCACGTTCTTTCCATCGGTAACATGTCTGTTATTTTAATGTTACTAATTAAGGTCAATTTCTAATGAAACCATATACATTTTTTTATTTAATTTTTTGAGATCATTTTAGCTAGTGTTGTTCCATCCTTATTCCATTCACCCTATTACAATGGATAGATTATGATTATATTTACTGAATTCGGGAATTTTTTAAATTCATTAATCTATTTTCACTATGAATGTATGTGTCAATTAATTTTTAGAGATTTCATAAGGGATTTCATTGGTAGTAATAAATGTTATTTAGGGCCCATTATTGCCCCACAATGTATCAATTAGGATCATGAGACAAAAAAGACTAGGATTTGGACCAGGTCATACAAAATTCTATAGAATTATTGGATGAGTCCTTGATGGTATCTTTATGATGTCCCACAATATTAATTCACTCATTATGGGAATAGTTATTTATAATCCATGTTATTATTATACAAGTATAACATCTATAGTTATGTACATATATTATGTGATTATTTATATGGAATTATTTAATTATCTATTATTCCAACCATGAAATCAAAATGATTATGTTTTAATTTTCTTCATTTTTAATTATTAACCTTTAATTCTTTGTTATGATTATTTATGAATTCTCTATATTTATTAGTTCCCTTAGTGGTCATATGAGATCCCTCTGTTTTTTATATATTATTTTACCCATGATTTTATGATGTGTATTATGGTTGACCTGATGGGATAATCAAAGAGAATATAAATTATTTTAATGGAGTTACTATGTTGTTTTTCATTTCATGTTGTCATATAATAATTATGTTTGAATCTAGTTTTCCAAATAATCTAAAATATTATTTCATTTGAATAGAAATTTCCATGTTTATTTTGCCAATGTAATAAATAATGGAATCTAATCTGATGTATTGGGGTCAGGGACATTACAGTTGGTATTAATGGGTGTTTTATAGAAACATTTTAAGCTGTATTTAGGAAAACATAGATTAGTGAATTTAAACCCCATATCTAACTTTGTGAATATTCCCCGAGTAAACATGATTATTATTTAATGATTAGTTTTCCTAAATTTTAAATTTACATTATGTGTTTTAGTATTTTTTTATGTTATACATTATGTTTCATAATTATATGACCTGATTTATGGTAGGAAATTATTTAGTTACAACACCAAGCTGTGGGAATTGAAATAGTATAAATGTATCAATTCCATATAGGGTATTCCGTAATTTTCAAAATATTTATATTGATTTTGTTGTTTCAACTAGTGATAAAATACATATAACCTTACTAAGACAACAAAATCACATGATGAGAAATAACATTACTCATGTGGTGTACCTCTATCCACAATGTGGTGAAAAAATTTAAATTTGTTTCATGAGGGGAAAATCATTATCATTCAATCGGACTGCAAATATATTTATAGTCCATAAATAGATATTTTCCTTAGAAAAGAAAATTATATCATTGGGAAGTAACTATTTTTGGAATTATATCATCTATATTTATCATCTATCGTCATATATGGTTCAATAGTGGTCATTAATTCAATAAAAAAGTAGTATGAAGAAATTGAAAATATTTAATGAAACGTTTTTATAGAAATTTTGTTCAAAAACTATATCTCTCATGTATAGTAAGGGGATATAGAGAAGTAATTTTTGGGTGTGAGATAAAAATTGGTTTAAAACACGATTAGTATGACGCCTAATTTACTAGGGTGGTAGGTCATGTTTCAGACAATACACATAATCCATGGATCATTATTGACTATATAATTTATCATATTAATAAAATTCAATTATTTCCTCAAAGATCCCAAAATTATTGAATATACAGCTATATTTTATCATATACCATTAAGACAGTGAATGAATCTTCAATTTTATATGGCATCGAAAGGAAAAACATATAATAAAACGATGTCTTAGTACTACGGAAAAGGAAATAAGGAAAATGGAAGAAGGGAATATTATAATTTTCCAAAATATAATAATTGTGGAATGGAACATTATTAATCAAGCCTATTTGGAATGAGAAACTTTTACAACTATGGAATAATTATATTAGGAATGTGATTGTAAGGGAATGATTGTAGTCAAAAATGTAAAAATATTTAATTGTAAGGTCATTAGAATATATGATCAAATATTTCAAATATTTCATGAAATTTTTTCCTAGAATATTACATTGATCAAGGCCTTTCTTATGTAGGAAAAATAATGAATTATATGTTACTAATGATGTTGTGGAATGTGATTCAATCATCACTTCAAAGGTTTCTAGTTCTCTATTTTATTCTGGAACATCTTCTTATTTTATATCTTTTTATATTTCAATAAATTCATATATATCCATTTTTATTTAACAAAGGTGTTGTCAAGGAAATAACATAGTTGAAACCTTATTATATCAAATATGTGTCGATCAGTTTATATTTTGTCACATAAACATTCTCGAATGGCTGATATTATTATAATGCTAATTGTTGATGTTTATATAATCATTGTTATAGACAAGATTTATAAAAACAATGAAATAAATTAGTTCAAATGTAAGGAAATTATGATTCATGATAAAGATATGGAATTTCTTGTCTTTTAGAGGGGAAACTTCATTATCTAGGTCGTATCTAGACCCACGTACAAAAAATCATGTCAATGAGATTCATGGAGGGTAATAAAGGATAAAACATTATAATGAACAAGGATCTCATAAATTGAGGATGTAATTATTATTTAATAATATATATATATGAATATCCCAATGATTTACCTAGACATCCTCTAGAGCAGAAAATTGAGTATCATATCGATTTAATACATGATGCATGACCTATAACAAATGTTTCATATTTAATATCTAAGGTGGATTTAATATAGTTAAATAATCAACTATAAGAATTGAGTGATAATGTATTTATACTCTCCAGTGTTTCACATGTGGAAGATCATGTTCATTTCATTAATAATAAATAACGATCTATGAGGTTTTTTAAAATTATAGGGATATCAATTCTTTTATGACAACGAACATGTATCCTCTACCATACATTCATGTATTATTTGACCAACTCCACATAGCTCAAAATTCTTTAAATATTCATCTTCGTTTTGGATATCATCAATTTAATATAAATAAGGACAATATTCCAATGATGGAATTTCGAAAAAAGTACGGACATTACGTGTTTATTGAAATTCTATTTTGATAGACTATTTTCACCCTATTTTTATTGATCAAATTAATAGAGTATTCAATGAATATATTCATAATTTTATTGCTGTATTTTTTTGATGATATTTTGGTGTACTAAATAATCAATAATTACCATCAAAAATAATTTATGTTTTTTATAGTGACTCCTAGAATAAAATAGTTATATGAGATGTTTAGAAATTGTCGATTCTAGCTTCAAACAGTTTCCTTTTATTAGAAAATTTATCCAATGTTGGCATCATAGTTGTTCCAACTATGAAAAAGCTAGAATATGAATGTCTTGCACTGTTGAACATAACCGAGGTATGTAGCTTCATTGGGTTATCATGTTTCTATGAGTGTTTCATTTTTATAATTTATAATGATTAGATAACCCATTTACAAAGAGTACTCATAAAAGTGTTGATTTTATTTAGACTATAGAATATGAATAATTTTTTTATTAATTAAATATAACATTAGTGAATACTCTATGATTCACTATCGTATCAGGATGTTGGGTCATTTTCATTTTATGTGAGAATGGAATTGGTTGAATACTTATACAGAATAGAAGGGTTATTGACTATGCATCAAGGTAGAAAAATCATCATGGACAGAAAAAGACAACTCATTTTCATGTGTTATAAGTTGTAATATTTGATATTAAGAAATTGAAACAATATATATAATATGAATTCAGTGAAATATTTACAGATCAATAGATTTAGAAATATATCTTCTCACATAAATAATTTGACATGAGGCAATGCAAAGGGCTCGAGCTACTCTTGGATTATAATTCTTTAGTACACTAACCCTCATTGATGGTAAATAATGTGGAATATTGATTATATATGAAGGATAATGTACTTATAAACAAAATTAGGATTGATATGTATTTTGTGTACATGTTACTTGTAATGATTGATATGGGAATTATTAATGAATGTGAAACCTCAGATCTTTTTAAATGGTTTTAAAAACATCATTATTGTAAATTATTAAATGTTCATAGTATGATGATGATTATTTTATGTGTAACATTAATATTTTCAATGATGGAAACTGTTAGACTTTATATATGAAGATGGGATCATGAAATGTGTGAGGAGGACTTATGTTCCCTCTACACTTGAGCTAAAAAGGGAATTAATGGGTGATGCTCATAGAATGAATTTCAACATACACTTTGGTAACACAATGATGTATAGTGATTTGAAGGAAAAAATATAGTGTGATAATATGAAGTGGTAAATTAATAATTATTTTTTATTGAGTTTTGTTTACAAATAGGTGAAGTTTAAAATATAATATCCAGGAAGAGTAATGAAAACACTTCATATTCATGCATGTTAATGGGATGAAAATACTATGGATTCAATCAATTTTTTCCAAATACTTCAGAAAAGAATAATGCAATATCAATAATTTTTTACCAATATACCAAATATATACATTTATTCACTATATGGGATGATTTTACACTAGACATCCTTTCATGACTATATAATAATTAATTTTTAAGACTTTATAGAGAACCTAATTCAATTTTTTCTAAATGTGATAAATGAATTACATCAAAATTATAGAAAAATATTCATAAATATTTGGATACTGAACAACATTTGAGTACCTCCTATAACCCTCAAACTGAAGGAAATTATGAAAGAATGATTCAAACATTATATGTCTTGTTGAAATCATGATCACAAAATAGTTGAGGTATAAGAAAAAAATTTTATCATTAGTATATTTTTTCTACAAAAATAGCTTCCATTCAAGTACTAAATTGAATCTATATGACGTATAATTTGGAATGAGATGTCATAAAGCAACTTGTTGGAATGATTTTTTTGAAAGGATGATCTCTGATCAAGAAAATATTGAGGAAACAATAATAATGTTATATACTATTATAACCCATATCAAATGAGATCCAATTAGAAAAATGTGTTATCTTGACAATGAGAGATTTTATTTTGAGTTTCATGTGGGAGATCATGTCTTTCAGAAAGTATCTGCATGGAATATTATTGTATAGTTTGGTAAGAAATGGAAACTAATCCTTATGTACATCAGACCTATTGAAATTATGGAGTGAATTAGAGGTGTGGAATATTGTTTAGAAATTAATCTTATCCTTTCTATTGTACATGAATTGTTCTATATCACTTTTTTACAGAATTTCATGGAATACCCAATGAATGTCATCATTTCTGAAGCAATATAATTAGGACCCAATTTTTCTAACTATGAAAAGACTCTCTAGATTCTGAGAACTAGATAACTGTTTTTCAGGAATCAGAATACATTGATGGTATATGTACATTAGAACAATAGTAAAATATAAGTGGTGATATTAGAACCAAAGGAAATTATGATTAAGAAATATCCTATTATTTTAATAAAATGAAATTCTATAAATTTCAAGGAATTAATTTTTTTATGTTATAGATAATATAACTACCCCAAATTTTATTATATCTCTCAATTTAAATTTTACATCTTCGATAGCTAATTTTATTTGCATCACCAAGTATAAATGAACCAAGATATACTGTTAAATATTTACATAACTATTAGAAATGGGATGTGAATGTTATATATTGTAATTTCAAAATTAGAAACACAACATCAACTATGAAAGTATAAATACAATTTAGCTATATCAAAAATTATAATATGATATATTTATATCATGAAATAAGTAAATAAACATTTTAAAAATGATATGATTCATGTCATTATTTTTTAGAATTACAAATTATTACTTAATATTTTGAAAATAATATCATCATTTAAAAAATAATTTATTTTCAAAAAATAGATTAACAAATTTATAGATTATTTTCATTACAATTAAAAGATAATTTATTTGTGACCATAGTTGATTTTTCTTGCTTCTTAAAATCAGTTATAATATTAATATCATAATTTTTTTAATAAATGATTATATTATCTAAAAAAATTATAATATTTAAAAATTTATGTTCTAGATAAGAAATCAATTTTTTAAATCTACGTGTAAAAATATGGTTATTGTGAATTTTTGATATTTTTCTAAAATAGTTATTTTTTTTAATAGTAAAATTTGGCAATATAATGTATTTTATATTATTACGAATTAAATCAATTTCTGAGTCATCGTTGGGTCATGGATGATGTATGTGGCTATTATCTCAAAATAACATGTTATAAATACTATATTTAGCCACAATAATTGTATTATGGACATTAATGTGAAAAACTAATAAAATATTGAATAAAATAATCTAAAAACACCTTTCTCACCCAATATAAATACCACCCCTCCCCGCCCCTTATCCTCATACATTCAAAAAATTTGTTCTGGCATATATTTTGAAAAAATGAACTCCCAAACTAATTCCCTTATACTAATATTTCTTGTTTCACCAAAATAAAAATCCCAATTTCAATAAAGAGTTTCTCAAGGAGACTGTATACATTAAGTAAAATCCTCTTATGTTTTCATTTCATTTCTATAAAAAAAATTCTTTTCGTATATTATCCTTAAATATTTTATCCAAACATGAATTATAACAAAATTATCTTATATATATACATTAATGTTACTTTGTTAATAGAATTTCGGTCATTAAACCCCATAATCCTCTCCAGTTTATTCTGAAAACCAAAACGTCATACCCAATGTGTCGATTTTATTCCATTATGGAAAATTAATTTTCATTTTCCATTAACTCATTCAAGGATGGTCATAAAACCATTATTATGGTTAAATAAAAACATATTTTACATAATTTATTTTATATAATGTTTAGAACCTAATAAATTTCCATGATATTAAATAACATGATATAGGGTTGTGATGGTTTTAAAACTACCAAAATATATAAAATAATTTTAATTAATGTTTTATCTAATGTTTATTTCTAATAAAATATAAATGAATGATATATCATTTCATTTAAAAAATAATATTTTTATCAATAACATATAATTTCAATTTTTGAGAAATATCCACATTTTACATGAACATTCAAACTTGTATACAAGAAAACCAATCATGAAAAACATATAAAATAAACACACCGGGAATAATAAAATTAAATTTTATAACCCATAAAATGGCCATTCAGTAATTAATAAAATTATTTAAAATGAAATATATTATTTAGAAGCTCTAAAGGATTCTATTATTGAATATAGTTCCATTGTTGAGGATATTAAGCCTAGTGTCGAATGAGTTTGGACATAATATAAGAGATTCTACCCATACATACATTTTTTCCTTCAGGTTATTCTCTCACTCTATTTACGGTAAACTAATTCATAATTTTTTTATTTTTTATCTTGAATTTAGTGATTGTGATCCAAAAATATACACAAATCTCAATTTTATTTCATTGATGGTGAAATACATTTTTTATATGAAACCCATTTGAATTCCACCAGATAAGAAAGCTCAATGGAAAAGTGTATCCCAATTTAATTCCCATTATCACAACACTGCAATATCACTTATAAGTCACCAATATTTTTCTAAAATATCTCTTTCAATAATGAATATCTATCTTAGTTCATTTTTGTTTTATGAAAACATTTTTTCCTTCCTCCCCATTAAAAGATCACTTATATTTTCTCTCAAACATCACTGTCGTGGAACATTTCTAAAATTTCATAAACACTCCTATTTCATAATTTTACTTATATTGGAAAACATTTATCATGATATTGGAATATTTTCCCTTATGAATATCCCTGAATGATTTAAATCAATTATATCAATGAAAATGAATACAAAAACCATATTTCCCTTAGTAACCCATAAGTTAATTTCTTATGATTAATTGAGTTTATTTATTATGATACGATATACCATATTTTATTGATCAGTTTATGATCATTTTTATTCATGATATAATATCTTTTTACCATTCTACAAATCAATATTGATGTTTTATAATTATGTTTTCTAATAGGGTAAATTATTATCATTTAATATAATATAATTAAAATGAATCTATATGTTTATTATGATTCAATCATTTCAAGTGGATAATGAATTAGACATTATAAGTGTTATTCATGGCTATCTATAGCTCCCAGATGCATTGGTAGGAATCATGAGCCAATCATGGCTATGTTTTTGTTGAGTCCTTACACATTTGTGTATACTTTATGGTTGAGGCATTCATGGTATGTTTATGATGTCCCAAATTATACAATCCATCGTTATAATATTATCTATTAATAATCTATGTGATAATTTTTCTATTATAATATCGCTTGTTAAGTCTCATTCTTAGGTAATTATTTATAAGACCTTAAATAATCATCTATTATTCCTCATATGTCATGGTCAGTATTATGTTTTGATGAATATAACTTTTATTTATTATACTCATTGTACTATTTATGATTATTTATGATATATCCCATTATATGACTACACTAACTGAGAATTTGAGCTCACCAATTTCTTACTTTTTATTGGTCCCCTAGATTCCAAGATGTGTATAATTATTGAAATGCAATGACAATCTAGGAGAATAACAGTGATTTCGTTGGGGTTACTATGTTTCATTTTATTTGAATTTATAATTTAATACATATGTTTCCATCATGTTTTCCAATTATACTAAACTATTAGGTGGTTTTTAAGGATATTTCTTTGAGTATAATGAAAATGTAATAAATTATAGAACCAAATATTGGATATTAAGGTTCGGTTCATTATAATCACTTTCCTTCAATTTTAATAAATGATTATTATAAAAGTGTCACCCATACACATTTGTAAAAGGAGTTATCCCTAACCCTCCACAATAGAAAATTTTACATTAAAACTATCTTATATACCTACAAATATAGTATACCTCAAATTCATTTCTAAATTTTGGGATCATTAGGATTTATGATGGTGTCATAAACCACTCATTTCCATGACCCTCTACAAGAGTAGATTCAAGTCATTGAAATACCTGTAATTTCTCAATATTAAATATTTTATTACAACTTCATATACTAGAAAATGAATTTTTTTTCTCCCATTAATAAAATAATTTAGATTCATTAGGATTTGGTAAAATTGAATTTATTTTAATTCAAAGATTTGTGATTTATTGTTATGTAATTATGACAATGGCTTCTGATTATTTCTCCAGGGATCACTTCCTTCTGTCGATGATGTTCTGCATTGTTTCCCTGTATTCCCTCATTCAAAAAGGCAGGTGTAATCTGTCTCTTTTTTAGTGACATTTTTTCCATGATCGAAATAGGATGATGGGATTTCATTTTCTCAATATGTGGATTCCTCCGTAGAATTTCTGGCCAAGTCCAGGTCTCCCTCATAGATTTGAGTAATTGTTCGTGAATCTCATTCATTGTTCCATGTCTTTGTGGTCAGTAGTTAATTACCTTGCTTCTATATAGATATTCCATGGGGTCCTGACAGGTAAACAAACTTTAGTCGGAGTAGATGGTAACATCTATTATGTCGAGGAATCTCTAGATGTGTGGACATTGGAATACATGTATTCATCCTCAAAAGTGGGATTCTCAAGGGCATAGAACCGGAGGCATCCTACATCAATCATAGGATATCATATCTTATACGCATGCCTCTGTTGTTTTTCTCAAATTTACATGTTTAACACGTGGTATACCGTGATTTTAATGTCTAGGAGAGACAGTTAAACCAAAAGATTATATTATGTGGTTTTCTTTAGGAATATCATGATTTACACGAGGTGGGACATGAGTTTAACATCTTATGAAGATGGAATGAGAGTGATCAGTACATCCCATAGAGACAGATCATATTGGTACATCCCTAAGAGAGAGCACCACTAAGGTTTACTAGATGGAAATATCATAAAACCCAATGATGATGGATCTCAGATGGTGTGTCCTATAGAGTGAAGATATCACACCATGAAGGATGATATGGGCAGAAATGAGGGTAAATCAGAAATATTGCACCCCCAAATGGGGAACACTGGATGGATAGGTTGGGACACCTGATCATAGAGGGAGTAGGATGGTTTGTCCAATAAAGGGAATTTGTCACACCATGAAGGATGACATGGACACCACTAATGGAAGATCAAGTATTGTGCACCCCAAAATGAAGAAAAACAAGGTTTACCATTTTTTGGGATTGAACCATGAGGATGTTTTTTATATACCCTATTTAGAAAATAGGGATCAATACCCACGTTGATTGAATGTTGAGAAATGGAATTGGGGTGTACATAATAGACAATGACCCAGATACATGATGGGGCCAATGTATGGTTATTGGACTGGGTGCTAAAAATTGTAGTAACTGGATGGATGTCATGATCTCACAGGGATGTGGAACCCTACTTACGAATAAGGATGGATGAAGGATAGTTTAGTGAAGTGGATGGGAGGAATGTGATGGACCCAACGTGAAGATGATGATGATTTTGGTATTGAAAATCGGTGAGGATTCCTATGTATCCCCATGAGAGAGAATCAAATTCCACGTAGTTTTGTAGGGTGATGGGACACTTTAGGAGGTGCCAATGAGAATAGATGCATGGATGAGACCTAGAAGAAGTGGAACATCAGGGTTGGGGCTAGACCTTCCAAAAATGCAAAGTCTCAAGTGGAGTGATTAGGATGAGACATGGATGATGGGAGTGAACTATGAGAGGATTCTTATGTATCCCATGGAAGGGTATGAAAGTCCATGTAGTTCAGGATGGGTTATATAATCAGGGTGTGTAGAGAGGAAAGTGACCCGACGACATGCTGGGGAAATATATGTGGTTATCGGCTTGAGAGTTTGTCTGGCGCTCCTGGGGAAGACCAGAGATATAGGTCCCAACAAAGGGGATTCCAATTTTCGGGGTTGAACATTAGGGATACATTATACACAATCTATCAAGGATATAGTGATCGAAACCTACATAGCTAAAAATGGTTTGGGATAAAATTGGGGTGTGTGCAGAGGACATCAACCCAAAGTTGGTGATGGGGCTTATTCTTGGTTAGCAGCCCGAGATTGATCTGACACCTAGGAGGAAGACTAGAGAGGTGGATCCCAACAAAGGGGAATATAGTGGCTTAATGTTTATTGGGATTGAACCTCAAGGAGGCTTCATACAAGACATATTTAATAAATAGGTATTCAAACCCATGTAGTTTGACTGGGTAAAATTTAACATCATGCGGGATGGATGAGCCATATAGTTTAACATCTTTCATGAAGAGGATGAACCACTTGATGATGGTTGACACAGATGGTTGATGGGCTATACACTCAAGGGATCATCCTTTGTAGCTTTCCTGGAAAGGGGAAAGCATCAATGTCAGTGTTGTTCAGTGTAGAGGGGCATGTGACTTACACAACAAGGCTTCCCTAATAGGATTTCATGGTAAGTGTTTACACTATGATCATGTGAGTCATCCAAAGTGTAAGAAAGAAGTGTAAATAGCTAACATGAAAATTGTGGCACAACAGTGTGGCCATGAAGGGTAGTGAATGGGGCTTACGCATGGATGCTATCCGAGTGCCTCTATGGAGTTGAAAAAGTAAAGGGGGGTTACGCATTGAAGCGTCTAGTGTGCCTCTAAGGAGAGGAAATGGTGAATGGGGATTATGCCTGGAAGCTCCCCATATGCATATGTGGAGCGACAATGGTAAATTGGGATTACACAAGGACACTTCCTATAATTTCTTCCTCATGTATGGACATGAGGGAATCCCAACTCATAGGTGGTTTGAGTCATATAATTGGGGACTACACATATGCACTAGTGCACAAGTGGGAAAACATGAAGGGTGTTGGAATCTGTCCGAACAAAAGGAGGTGAATAGTTTGAATCTCATTCCCAACATTCAGAAAGCAATGAAAGAGGAATGAAGAAGGGAGATAATGTTTACCATATTCAAAACATAGTTTCCATATCGCATTATCCAGATATGGAATCAAAAAATGAGGTCTGACAACTGACTGTATTAGAAACACTGGGACAAACACAAATTATCATCCAAATTCATCTAGGGAATTTTCCCAAAATGTTTGGTGAGCCAAAGAGGCATTGGAATATGCTGTTAGGGGGTCCCTTTAGACATGAAATATGATGAAGATCCAAATAAAGGACACAATAATCATTAGGTGGAGTGATGGAATGCTAAAATGGTTCCCAACTCTATTGAAATTATTACACTATAATCATTGCATGAGGTATCTTATGCATGTAACATAAGACATCTCTTATTTAGAATTAGAGGCTTCCTATTATTGAATTATATGGCATGATATAGTTTAAATTCATGAATAGAGTACTATAGAAATCTTATGATTGGAGCATAAGGAATCACTTGTCTTGAAGAAGAGACATCATATAATTGAAAGATTGGTAATGATATAGTTTAATTTCATATAGTGAACATTATTTAAATACTATGCATAGCACATAATGCATCACTTTTTTGGAATAAGAGGCATCCTATGTTTTTCACATAGGATTTACTATAGATTAAATATCTAAAGATATGAATTTTGGAATCTTATGCATGGTGCATAAGGCATATATCGCTTAGAGAAAGAGGCATCTTGTCTTTGTCATATAGGGTGTACTACAATTTCATATCACATAGATTGGACTATTGGGAATAAGGTTCCTAGAAATGGCGGGTTTTGGGACTTATGCAAGAGAGGCCATATCTTGTTCAACCTCGTATTGAGGTCAGGTGATTGGTTTTAGAGGAGTTTCTTGAGTAATGGTTCGACTCAGGATACACATGGAATCAAAGATGAGAATCTCAGATCACAACATGTTAAAGGGTCCAAGTGGAATATGTTGACTCAAGGAATCTACTAGAGTGTGGAGGAGTAACTCGAATCATGGTATTTAATAGTTTTAAGGAGACCGTACATTGGGGTGCAATGGAAAATGTCAATTTTTCGACCCGAAAAGTTCATGGTGAGACCTTCCATTTTACATGGGGGTCAGTTTTGGTTGTGAAGCATGAATCCTTATAGAGATCGGGGCCTCATGGAGAAACATTTTATAGGAAAGGTTCTCATGAGTCATTAGGCTTCATAGAGATTAATGTCGCATGGAGTATGCGGCTTTGTAGAGCCTCGAGCACCTCGAAGGGGATCCCTCCATTGCAAAGGTAATAGGCCTTCGTGAAGGGCATCACTTCATGGTTCTCGGGAGCATCAATATATAGGAGACCATCCACCAAAGGTGTGCAGTAACCATTCACCCGAAGGAGGGTATCCCAACTATTTCGGGAGATTGATTTCAACGGTGCTCATCGCAAAAAACAACTATGTTCTTGGAAGAGAAGACGACATGGTGAAGAAAATCATGATCCACAACTGAAGCCAGTTCCCTCACGTTTATCATAACCACAGAGTTGACTGGAATCCCCTCCAAGGGACAATGGCTTCCATCCTTCTTCCATTGTAGTCATAGAAGATTCTTCCAAGTTCCTCTACTCAACAACCATAGAGGGATATTTGCGAATATGCTGTATGAACCAGTTTTCTATCCCCACTTTGAATGTCCTTAACTCTTTATCTATATCTTTCTTCGGTCTCTATGACTAGCCAAATTTAAGCCTGAAAAATGGGGTATTCACATGGATCATGTATGTAACAATTTGAAAATTTTTGGGGTCTCGTTTTCTGGTTCCATAAATACTCCCCCCCCCCCCCGATGAATGGGGTCCAACAAGGATGAGAAGGGCTTGGTGGACCAAATTCTTTGGAAATAACTAATGGAAATACCTGCCTCGGGGTCCAATGTATCTTGATATCATTAAGGAAACAAATGACTAAATTTATGAGCCCATGTTATCCATTCACTGTGCGAGAAACAAGAGATAATAGAAGGTCCTTCACCTGTATGAGACTGCTAAACAATGGAAGATGTGAGGGGATCAAAATGGGACATCGATCACCATTGGGAGAATCCCATAAGAGAGTGGGGTCACAGTTGGAGAACAAGGCTCTATGGATAGAGTAATTTCTCCTACCAATGTGTGTTATAGTACATCAGTCTGGTAACACCTAGGGCATTCGAATAAATTCGATTTATGGGGAATGAAAGGAATGAATCACGATTCTTCAAATACAGAACAATGTTGTGATGAAATGACAAGGAAAGATAAAAGTTGACCTTGATTGAAATATTGTATCCATATTGTGTTAGCATAAAATGGGGACAAAAATTAATGGATAACCGCTAACTATGTTCTAAACATGGGGCCCGACTCAAAATTTAATCCATAGTCTTCTGGAACATTGGCACCTGAGGGGAGGGCTTTCTCAATATTTTATTGATTATTTTATTACATTTCTCAAGACAAGATATATTATTTATTCTTATAATAAAAAACTATATTTTATGCATTTTAATTTTAACCCAAGGATCTTTTATCAACATAACATCATCCTTGGCTAAATAAATATTTTATTTAGCACTTATTGTAAATTATCTTATTTTAATATTCATCAAAAAATCAAATATTTCATAAAAATCCCAAAAATTCAACAAAAACATTTTTTATGTCTAGAATAAAAAAAAGAACACCATTTTATAAAGATAGTTTTCTAAATATGAGTAATTTAATTTTTTATTTAAAACATAATTTACTTGAAAAATATAAACATTAAAACAAAACATGATTTTATTATACTTTTGAAAATTAATTAAGGTCTAAAAAATTACAGTATTTTCCTAAGAGATCAATGAAAAAATTTATGAATACATATTATGAAAATAAATTTTATTTTCACTTAATAAATTAATCATAGATTTATAATTACACATTTATAACTTATACAAATACCAAAATTATTATATTATTACATCATATTGTCACATATAAGATGGATAACTTTTATTTATAACTTCATTGGTAAAGTTACATATTCAATTGTCCAATTTAGTATTCATAAGGTTCATATTACTATTCATAATTGTAACATTACTATTCATTAGTGTAAGATAATATTCACCAAATATTAGTTTTTTCCGATAAAACTACAAAAAACTGACCGATCCCAACCATTTATGTAAGATTATCATAATTCAAATAAAATAAGTTGAAAAATTATGTGTAAAGTTCACATAGTATTTTCAATTTCATTTAAGCATGACGTGTCACAATGTTTATTAATGTGATTAAATGTGATTAAATTAAATGAAAGATTTTTATGAAGAGAATTTCCATTGATTAAACATTGGGTCATCGCATTATTCCCCCCTTATATAAACTCTCCCTAGAAGTTTTATTTTACATTATTGGCTAGAAATAGGTGTTGTTTATTTTCCCTCGTTACTTTCTCTTGTTCCCATATTACCTCTTCATACTTATTATTCTTCCATTATATTTTGATTAGGTGAGTATTCTTCTAATGTATAAATATATCTCTATGATCTAAGATCTGAATTGGCCACTCCCCATATAAAAGATCATTCTACAACTATACCACCTCTGATGTTAGTACATGTGAATGATCTAGAATGTATAACATTAATAAGGAAATGTGGAATACATCGTGTACTTTAGACATAGTTTGTGTATGTTCTAGTTGAAAGGCCATATCTCTTACACAATCATTAATCTCATAGGGTCTGATGTAGCTGGGATATAGCTTTCATTTCACCCCAAATCTCATGACCATATTCCATGGAGATATGCAGAGGAATATTATGTCTCTTATATTAAAAATAATGACTCATTGATGATTGTATGCATAACTATTTTTTCATCTTTTGGATTCATTTATATAATGCTGAATGGTTTTCACCTTCCCCACCATTTCATCTATCCTTTCATGTCATAGCATCATACGCTCATCAACATCATCCCAGAAAGCTGGTGTTCAACACCTTTTCCTATAAGAGGTCTTTATATGTAGTGATTTGGATAATGGAGTGGATACATTTCTTGTATGAGAATTTGACCAGTGGTAGATATTGGTACCATCCTCTTTTTAAGTCCATATATATTTCTCTCAGAATTTCTTCTAATTTAGTAATTGTTGACTCAGATTTTTCATCAATTTGAGTAAGACAATCTAGTGATAGCATACCTCAAGAATTATACTTCCTTTATCCAGAACTCACATTTACATTACATTGCAAAAAATTTCTCCAGTCAAAATTTCATCATCACAATATTCAAATTCTCCTCATGTCACTCCTTTCTCTTGGAGTATATGAGATTATCATCAATAAAGAGTAAAATATTCTTTTTGAGGTAATCTATAAATACATTATTCATTAAATCCAAGAATGTTTCTAGAAAATTTAGTAAATCTTAAGGGCATCACTATTAAATCCTAGTGTACATACATCATAATAAAATATTTTTTCATAATATGTTACTTCCCCTCCATTAATTGGTGATATCCCAAACAAATTTCCAACTTAGTGAGATATCAGGCCACATGTAGCTGATCAAATAAATCATATATCTATAGTACAATATACATCCTATTTATCATTATTTTTTTCTGTTCATGATAATTAATGTATAACAGTATTGATCCATCATTCATCATGATGAATAGTATTGGCACACCCCATGGTGAGGCACCCTGGCATATAAAACCCTTCTCCAGATTTTCATGTAACTACATCCGCATCTCTTCCATATCTATAGTGGCCATTCTATAATGAGTATGTTACATAGGTTGGGATCCAAAATTCAATTCAATTGATAACTAAACCTCTTGATCATGAGGAGGACCATGAAATTATTCATGTAATATATCAGTGTATTCCCTGACGAAGGTCATTTCTTTTAGAAGTATCATCTCTATTATGGAAATCATTTGAGAAAGATGTGATTTCTCATAAATAAACATTATTAACACATTAGATGATAATTCTGTAGGAGATTCATCTACCTCCTTATAGTTATACCAGATTTGAAGATATTATGGGATGTGAAGAGTGATATCCCTTTCTAGGTAGTTAATTTTGGAATTGTATAAAGATATCCAATCCATCAAAAAAAATTGAATTTAACTCCACCAGAGGAAGTATCAACATATTAGCTGGGAGATAAAATTAACACAAATTTACTGGGGGAGAGTTATAAATGATGGATTAAATAATTATCCCAATCTATATTCTCATAGATAACCCAACCTGCAAATGTTAAGGTTGTTTTTGAATAGTTCTACTAATCATTAAAGATATAAATGAATATGTAGAACCAAAATCAAATAGTACATTCTCTATTCATGAATGAATAACTAGAGTTCCTATAATAACATAATATTATATTGCCACATCTATTGTAGTGGTATAATAATCCCTTCGTTGTTTCTAGAAGGGTTTTTTTTATAACCCTTCGATTAGAGAAATTGTCCGCATAATTTCCATGTTCCATGTAGTTCTAACACTAAAATACTTGATGAGTATATTTATGATCCTTCATTTCTTCTAAAACATTACTATAATTATTCATATCCCTCCATCAATTCTTATATATTTGTCCCATTCATTCACCATTGAAGAAATTCTTGGTTCCCATTTAGATAGTTCCCACGATGCTTCATGCACTAATTTTCAGCAGTGGGATCTTAAATCTTTTTTTCATCATTGGATCTATATTCCTAGCCACCCATTTTAGACTCCATTTTCCTCTTTCTATAATTTTTCCCTAGATACCATTTATATTCTATGATTTCTAGTTCATCTTGGAGGGAAAAAATATCCCCATAACAATCAATGTCATGAATCTACAATTCTTTTTATAGGATCATCATTAGTATGCTAAAGTAGTTCTCCTACCATAATTCAGTGTTTTTGAAAAATCCAGAATCATATCCTGAAATCCTTGTAAAATTTATATCATATGACATGATAGACTCATCCTACATAGAATTATGTCTGAAGAAGTCACTTTACATATTGATATGGATAGATGGGGGAATGAATTTTTTAGAAAACATTTAATTGAATTAATACCAATCCATGGAATCTGTTTCTTCTAAGGACTTTTTACTCTTGATTAATGACTACCAGCGATCAGCTTCCCTAAAAAAACCATTGACCTTCAGTATGAATTTTCCTTCTTTTGAGCAATAGAATATAGAGAATGGTTTTGAATTGAGTTAATCACCAGTTCTGTGCGGAGGGGATCAGAAGGTCCACTAAACATGGGAGGACTTTACAACATAATGTATTTGATGAAAAAAATCTATTTTATTTGAGGAGTATGTTGTTTCACTTGATATATGTTTTTATTAGTAACATGTGATAGATGATCAAGTAATGGAATGACGTTTTAATCTCCCATTCCCATTGTATTTGGAATATTATTAAAGAAATCTTCACATTCCAAATCACGTTGATTTTTGGGAACTTTTCATCTATTTACCTCAACTAAATAAGAAAAGAAATTATTGTTAGGGGTCTTGAATACTTAGCTAATAACCATAAAACAAATCATTGAACATAAAAATAACAACTTGTAATGTAAAATTATATCATAATTGTGATTCCATAGGTTTAATTCTAGGTTATCCTTGATCTATTTCATAACATATATTCTTATGGACTCTTTTTTCTTATTCCATTAAAAATGGTCCATAATAAGCATATAAATGAACCAAAAAATATCTCCCAGGAGTGTCAAACTTGGTGCGTAGTAAAGATTGTTGTCCTGTACTTTTTTACCCTGAGTTAGGCCCAAAACACCTTGATGGAGTAGTTACTCCTAGATATATCTATCCTTGAACCACATCAACTTTTTGTATCCAAGTATGGATGTAGTTTCATGATAAACTGCATACTCTATACTGACCAAAATATAGGAATATTTTATTATACATAGTTTTCTATATAAGTTTATTACTCAAATTATCTATTCTTAATCTTTTAAAACAACTAGAACATCCAATGTTACCAACTATTATGACCCCAGTATATTAAACATATCATTACATGACTCATTGAATTTTCAAACATAATATTACAAGCCAAGGATCATAAGGGCTAGTGTCTTGGAAGAGTAAGTTGATAATTAAACATTCTAAAAACAACTCTTATTTATTCTCCCTATTGAGCTCCTAACATCGATTATTATCAAATATCAACCAAGGATAAACTAGAGATAACCTGAGAAAATAGATGAGTTAACCAAATTAATAAGGGAATAATCATAATGATAAATCTTATGACCTTGTTTTGAAGGCATGACATAATTATATAAAAAGTCATGGATCACAATTGAATATATATAATCATAACTTTTAAACCATTGGATCATATAAATATAGATTCATATTATTATTGCAGAAACATAAAACAAGAAATTTTCACAATTTAAGGCACGTTTCACAAATTAGAGCACAAGTCAAGCCTAACCACAAAGATCCCTTCACATGGAGAACAACTAAAGGATAATTTCCAAGACCAATGCACATAACATCTCATTACACTAGAATTTAACCTATGAATATTATATGTATCTCGGTGCACAAAATTAAAATTTTCATGTATATGTTTCCCACATAATGAATTATACATAATCAAAAATACATAAACATAAGTGTACTCATGTAAATAAATGGGTATCAAAATCATGACATGAATCATAATAAATGTGTGTATCATACAAGTCACAAAGAAAAGAAATTAAAAACTACATGGACATATATAAGGGATAATATGGATATTTCATGTAAAGTGATTTCAAACATAAGTGATAACATTTAAGAATAGTATTTAATAAATATTATCATTAAAAAAATTTAGTATGGTTTTATGGAAAATACTAAATAGAATTTAAAATATAAAATGAAATAATATTTTATATAAAAATCAAAGTGAACAAGAAGGATTTTATAAAATAAATCTCGATTTTATAAAAAATGATGACGTAAAATATATGATAGTGCGCACATAAAATTGGGTAATAATTCGGGAAGTTTCGTTTAAATGGTCTTGCTTATCTGGGAGAATTGAGAAGGGAAAAACATAAAAATTTATATATTCCTAAAAGAGTATGATGAGTGGATCTTGATAAATGATTTTGTAAAATATTAACATAGTTTATAATATTAATAAAAAATATAAGATATCTTAATTTGGGTAAACCGATTGATAGAGAAACACTAATGAATAATTTAGGGTTGGGTATAGCCCCTAACCTCAGGTTTTAAGGCATGGTTCACTTGATCATAATGTCATGGATAATAAAATTATATTTATTAATCTATAAGTACATATCCCCTTCCACATGAGATTGAATTTTTATAACTTTATTTAGTTCATTCAAGGCCTTTTTATGGGTTTATAGATTCAATTTCATTATTTGGGAGAGTTTTTTTCCTTTGTCTTCATTTTGTGTTAACTCATATACATGTACGAATAGTCATGTATGGTTACATTGGTTTCCCAGAATAGAATTTATATGTTATTAGAAGACATAAAAAGTTTAATTACTTATAAAATTAATTTTGTTATTTGTAGTGAGTATGAATCAATATATTAAACATTAATGATTACTTTTTGGGTTAATTAACAGTTTTTTATCACAACAAAGAAATTTTTATTTATAAAATAATTGAATTTGTACAAAATGATTACAGAAAATTACATAGGATATAATAAATAGATAATAATATTTTTAATCGACAAACACGGTTTCATGACAGAAATTGATGATGGTAATATAATTGAAAACTTTTCATTATTAAATTTGATATTTTAACGCATCTCGAACGACGTTATCATTTATTAAACAATAAGAGAGGAAAATATTTGAAGTTCGATTAGTCCATAATTATAATAAAATACCAATATATCTAAGATATTTTTAATACCATCCCAATTTTATAATATTATATGAGGATTTAATAATAAATAAATATAAAATAGAATGTAGCTAAAAGAAAAAAGAACATGTATTAACTTCATGAATTTTTCCTCCTTCATAACCTTTTTTGGAAAAGGGTTTTGGTATTTTTATAAGTCCAATGGCATCTAGATGTGGGGGAGGGAATTGGGAGGTGTCTTGAGTATAATTTATACAAGGTACAATTCTTGATAACTGTGCGGAGAAGAGATGGTGAGGGGTGTTTTTTATAGTGGAGGAGATGATGGTTTTCTCAATATAGTGATTATTATTTTATTATTTTTTTCAGTACAACAAAATTTATTTATTCATGTAATAAAATAGTAATATGTGAATATGAGTTTAAATCCATGATTTTTACGTCAGTATAAAATCATCTATGACTCAAAAAATCATGTTTTATAATTTCTCATAAATTATCTTGTTTTATGAGTCACAATAAATTCAAGTGTTTTATAAACATATAAAAAATTCGGCCTAATATTTTTTCAATGTGTAGAATAGAAATATAACTAAATATTTATTAGAATGGTTTTCTTAATATGTGAAATTAATTTTTAATTAAAACTATAATATACATGTAATGTACAGACATTAAAATTTTAATTGATTTTATAAAACATTGGAAAATTAATTATGGTCTCAAAAATATAATATTATAATCATAATACAACAAATAAATAATTTATGAATAAATTTTTTAAAACAAAATTTTCTATTAAAATGTTAAATAAATCATTAAATTTTAATTAAATAATTATGACTAATAAAAACTTCAAAAACTATGATATAATTATATCGTATTGTCAAATATAAGGTGGGAAATTTTTATTTATATGATCACTTGTAATGTTACTTAATCACATGGTATATTTATTAATCAAAATGGTTATATTACTATTCATAAGGGTAACATTACTATTTATAATGGTATGTTTTTTTTGAACAAAAATTAATTTTGACATTTCTATCTCAATAAATCCTACTAATCACAATCGTGTATGTCATACTATTGAAATTCGAATCACAACAGTGGATAAATAATGATTAATGGCCACATAGTATTTAGTAGTTCGTTTAAGAATGATGTACCATTGTGTTTACAAATGTGATTTTTTGTGATGATATTATATGAAAAAATTATATGAAGGTAATTATCGTTCATTAAAATTTGGATCGTTATGATTATACATAAATGACATCATTTGTAAATTTTCAACAGAATTTTACTTCTACAATAAATTTTTAAATGGATTATTCTTAACATATTTTTGGTGGGTAATTTTTTAAATTAATTTCAAAGTTTTAAATATAAGCTCATTTATCTTACTTGGTATGTGATTTCATTTTTCTTTAATCTATAATTTTATTTTTTAATAAATATTAAAATTCATGATTTCATGGTTAGAATATTATAAAATTAATCTCCACTATTGATTAGAAATTGTATTTTTTATATTTTATTATAAATCAAAATGATATTTCATTATTATTCCAATGAAATTTCTTATTTTTTTTATAATTTTTTATTTAATTAAATTTAATTTATAAAAAAAGTGTCTTATAATTATCTAATTTTATTTTTTAATCATGATAACAATCATGTTTCACATGAAAAATTATGATTATGTTTTTGGTACATATTTATGAATTCTATTTCATTATGAAGTGTGAAATAGGTTTTGATGGATTTATGAATGATTGTATCACACATATAAATTTGTATATATTAATTCATTGGATGATCATTCCTATATTATTAATTTATAATTTAGTGATTTATATGTCTTATGATTTCATATATTAAGTGTCACGACCCCCTCCCCCCAATGATGCCCCTCCTGAGCTGGCAATGGTGAAAGGGAGATAATTACCCCCGAGTCCCGCCTCCAGTAGGCCCTGGGGTGGCGACTAGATCCAAGGGTAAGAGTTTTCAAAAATATGGGAGGCATTACCCATTTTATTTTTAAAGATTGGGAAATTGGACAAGTCAACCACCAAAAAGGGAATGGTCAAGTGTATAGAAATAAATCCATACTAATCTCACAAGCATGATTAAACAATTTTATAACAAGGTACAAGTACAATAAAGCTCAAAGTACAATGCCAAAAGAAAACAAAGGTAAAACAATAGAAAAAGCTCCAACTGTCCGACTAGTAGGGTCCCACACGGCCCTAGTAGTCCTCCTGGAAACCTGAAAGTAAACATAGGGTGAGCATACAAGTATACTCCGTCGGGAAACCTAAAGCACTCGTGCACAAGTGGGGATACATCCTAATGTCCCATGAGAACAACATAAGAAATCTAGAAAGGATATCTATCCACCCAACCTCGCTAGCCACAATCACCAAAACATAATCACAATAGGTAGTAATAGTATATAAGAACAAGAGTATTGGGTACCCCGCACCATTTCCCTTTAGTTAGCTTCTCTTCCTAATGAAGAACGTCCTGAAACTGCCACACTCTCCCCGTACGCACACACCTGGTCCTCACAACCACATATCTCGTCCGCACACACCTGGTCCTCACAACCATGTATCCCACCTGCACACTCCTAGGCCTCACAACCACGTATCCCACCCGAACACACCTGGGCCTCACAACCAGGTATCCCGCCCGCACACACCTGGGCCTCACAACCACGTATCCCGCCCGCACACACCTGGGCCTCATCCCGATGATTCTTGGGAAACAGAAGAACCAGCCCGAAGAGTCTTGGGCTAAAAACCACCCCAATCGAAACCTACCCGAAGATTCATAGGTGTAAGGTCGCCTCAAGCTATCAAATCCAAGGGGAAAAGGAGAAGGAAGGAGCTAGTAACTAAGGGAAAAACACCATCTCCCATGAAATGGGAGTGTTCGGAACTAAGTGCTCAACATGTGTGGGGTGCGATAAAACACAAAGATACAGATATATATATATATATTTACCAAACACACAGCCCAAACTATGGATTCTAAACAGAAAACTGAGCACATACCTCAGCACTGCTACCACGAAGTATGAAACAAACAAACCCAAACCCATTTAGGTTTTCATGTTTCAGAAGAAATAGTTTATTTAGTTCCTTAACTATTGGGCAACTATCCACAACCAACAACATCGATCGCTTGTAATACATAACCCTGCCATCCACAAATCATGTTAGGAAAACACAAGAAACACAACCAAGCCCTTCTTATCAACCAACCAACCCATGATTATTAAACCCAATCCATTTCCACACCCCACCATTTATTAACGCTTCCTCTTTAATTTATTATTCACAACCCACTATTCATTCACAAACAAACCGATCCCCACAGCCCCGCTGCCAACCACCATAACCACAACCACACCATACATCATTATCCCTTTAATACCACTATTACAGCCCCTCTTCCCGTTACCAACACAACATTCACACCAACCCACAAACAAGTCAACCGCAGCCCCACTCCTTACCCGATCCACAACAACCCACAAAACACCCCCATCAGATGCCACGTAACCAAGACAACACCCACAT
The DNA here is from genome assembly GCA_963277665.1 of Viscum album. Lineage (NCBI taxonomy): Eukaryota > Viridiplantae > Streptophyta > Magnoliopsida > Santalales > Viscaceae > Viscum > Viscum album. Next base: position 915,534,300 of record OY728148.1, read on the forward strand.
GTTCATTATTCCATTTTATTCAAAAGGGGTGATCACACAAGGGTTCCAGATTTTAAAACATCCACCATTACGTGATTAACCAAACATTCACATTACACAAAGATTCCATCCATACGAAAATATAGATTGAGAGGAAAACATTTAATTGCGTAATCAGAGGCCCCCAACGACCGTGATTTTCAGTAGGTAGAAGCTCATTCAATTCACAACATAATATCATAGGATATAAAGTAACAGCAATCACAACTTCCCTTCTCCATTATTTAACCAGTTATTATCTTTATTAAACCGGTTCAAAAGAGTTTCATGTAAACAACAGAACACCCACCCCGCATGATGCACAAAATTATAGAGATGAAGGTAATATCCCTATCTCAACTGGTTCCTATCACAACACTCCCCCAGATCAACTTTAGAAGACATCCGTCAGCGTCCGTCACTTTTGTCAGGTCCCTGCAAAACCTCCTCGGGTGGATGTTAGAAAGGAATGGCCGAAGGAAAGACAATGGATCCAAACTCAAAAGCTCCGTCTCTTAATTACGATTCCATGGCCACTGACGGATTGTGAATCGGATCTTGGATGAATAAGTTATGGACGAAAGAGCCTACGAGTCTCTTGGGAGAGCTCTGCTCAGAGGAGAGGGGAGGAGAGGGGTGAGTTGAAAGGAGGAGGGGACCCCTCCTTTTATAGGCGAGAAAAGGAAAAGTACATGGCGTGTACTTAATGGTACATGGCATGTACTCAGTTATTTCACACGGTCACCATGCATCTTCCAACACGGATCCGCGGCCATTGACTGGTCAACACATGGTTTGAGGGTAACGCATACGCAGTGACGGACTACACGGCGTGTAGTTTAGAGACACGTCATGTACTCATTTGTTTTACAAGGCTAGGACACGGCTCAAACATGGTACACGACCGTTGACTAGTAACGCCTATGCGGGGAAGGACTACATGGTGTGTAGAACTGGTCACACGGCGTGCTCCCATTTATTGCACACGGCAAGGACACGGCTCCAACACGGGGTATACCCAGAAAGGGGGTACACAACGTGTACTCAAACTACACGGCGTGTAGTTTCAAAATTCTGGAAGGTGTGGGAAAAGTCCATTATACCCTCTAGAACACTTCTTGACCTTCTTTTTGACAAAGGAATGGGTCGTAGAGGTTCGGGCCATTACATCATATACCTCTGAAATCATTCTCGTCCCCTATAAATCAAAAACCAGCCCGGAGGAAACCCAACAAGATACCTCTTAGGGTTTTCTTTTTAACTAGATTCCAACCAACAACCCTAATTATATGTGCAAGGAATTCCTTCTCCTATGTCGTGATATTATCCACTTTAGGCGACACTGACTCGCCTGCACGTGTTTAATCATATCCTCATTAATGCATCTCTGTTAAGAATTGGGTCTTCCCACTTCCATAAATTAGGATTTTTTTTCAACTCGAACTACCCCCAACACCACACTACCGAAACACTGCCTGAACACGTGGGTTTGGAAAATTCCTTCACCTATGTCGAGATATTATCCGCTTTAGGTAGCACTGACTCTCCTGCACAGGTTCAATCGCATCCAAATTTATGTGTCTCGATTAAGGGTCAGGTTTTCCCCCTTCCCACACATCCGGGAAAGTTACAAATTAACAGGGAACAAGGAAACAAAAGGTCTCACAACTGACAAGCCAAGCATTCCATATAACAACGGTAAAAAGTACAACATCAACACAAAGATCAGAAGAACATGGCAAAACACTAGTCAAAACAACTCCGGGTACTGAGCGTGCATCTGGTTCTCCCACTCCCAAGTGCTCTCCTCGAGGCCGCCATGCCTCCACAACACACGAACCAACAGAATGGTTCGTCGAAGGAGCACCTTCTCTTTACGATCATTGATTCTGACGGGTCATTCCTCAAAGGTCACGTCATCTCCCAGGTCTAACTCTCCCTAGTCGATAATATGGGAGTCATTGTGTAAGTACCAACGAAGCTGGGAGACGTGGAAGACGTCATGAACCTTCTCCAACTGAGGTGGCAGGGTCAGCTGATATTCCACCTTGTCGACTCGTCTCAACACCTCAAAAGGTCCGATGAGCCTAGGTGAGAGCTTTCTCCCTTTCCAAAACCTCTTCTTCCCCCGTCGTGGGGAAACCTTCAAGAACACATGATCCCCCACCTCGAACTCCAAAGGCCTCCTCCGACGATCAGCATAAGACTTTTGTCGGTCCTGAGCCGCTTTCATTCTCTCACGTACAAGCTCGAATTTCTCAATAGTGCTCTGCACTACCTCTAGACCAAGAGAACCTGTCTCCCCAACCTATGCCCAGCAAATTGGTGAACGACATGGCCTTCCCTGCAATGCCTCAAACGGTGCCATGCCAATAGTAGCGTGGAAGCTGTTGTTGTTAGGAAAAATCTACTAAAGTCAAGTGTCGTACCCATGATCATCTGAAATCCAGAATGCATGCTCGCAGCATGCCCTCCTGTGTCTGGATAGTCCGCTCTGTCTGCCCATCAGTCTGGGGGTGGAAAGCAGTGCTAAGGCGTAACTGGGTGCCAAAATCATTTTGTAACCCCCTCCAAACTCATTAGGTAAATTGAGTATCCCGATCTGAGACGATAGTCTTCGAGACCCCATGAAAATGATCTACCTCTTCTACATACCTCTGTGCTAAGGTACTCACCGGGCCCGACTCCTTGATTTCTAATAAGTGAGCTGATTTCGTCAGTCGATCCACCACCACCCAGATAGCATCATAACCACACTGAGCTCTGGGTAGTCCTATGAAGAATTCCATTGATATGTATTACCACTTCCTCTCGGGGACATATAAAGGATGAAACAAACAACCAGGAACACGGTGTTCGACCTTCACTTGCTGACACACAAGGCACCTAGCCACAAACTCCGCCAATGCCCGTTTCACCCCGGGCCACCAAAACTGTTCCCTCAGGCCTCGATACATTTTCGAAACTCCTGGATGTACATCCATGGCCGAGCTATTTAACTCACGGAGAACTCCCTCACGTAGTGCCTCCGGAATAAACAACCTTCCATGGAAAAGCATCTGATGTCGGGTATCCTCTGAACATCCTTCTTTAGCATTCCCCTGATCGACACAATCCTGCATCACTTCTTCCTATGAGTCCCCCCTCTGAGACTCTTCCACCAGCTGCAATAAAGAGGACTGCAGCGTCATCTGAAACAAACAGCCTCTCACACCTTCTACCCATTCATCCAAGTGCAAGGCAGCCAACTCTCCCATCGCTTTCCAGGCATCAGTAGATTCCTGAACCACTTCCTGATGTGACTTCCTACTCAGGGCATCAGCCACAACGTCGCCCTTACCTTCAGTGTAAGAGATCTCAATGTCATGGTATTGGAGAAACTCGACTCATCTCTGATGCCGTATGTTCAGGTCCCATTGTGAGAAGATATAACGCAGGCTCTTGTGATCTTAGAAGACCACAAAGCACTCCCCAAAGAGGTAATGTCGCCACAACATAAGTGCGAACACTACTGCTGCAAGCTCCAGGTCAAGGGTGGCCTAGTTACGCTCGTGAGGGTGAAACTGCCTAGACCCATAACAAATCAATCCCTTCTTCTGCATCAGCACACACCCCAGACCAAGGCTAGAAGCATCACAAAACACTTCATACAACAACCCTTCCTCTGGAAACCTGAGTACGGGAGCACTGACCAACATCTCCTTCAGGTATTCAAAAGCTTTCTGGCACTGCTCGATTCATAGGAAGACCTGGTTCTTCCTAGTCAAAGTTGTCAATGGAGTAGCAACTCAAGAGAAGTCTGAAACGAACCTTCGATAGTAACCTTCTAAATCTAAGAAACTATGAACATCTGCCATGCTCTTATGTTCTGCCCAAGAAACAACTTCTTCCACCTTCAATGGGTCCACCAAAACTCCATGATAAGACACCACGTGCACAAGGAAGTGTACTTCTTGTTTCAGGAACTTACACTTCGACAATTTCCCATAAATCTGGTGGTGTCGAAGGAATTCCAAGACTGCCCTGAGATGCTCAATGTGCTCCTCCATTGATATTGAGTAGATCAGGATATCATCCATAAACACAACGACGAACCGGTCCAGAAAATATTGGAAGACAAAGTTCTTAAGTCCCATGAACACAGCTGGTGCATTCGAAACTCCAAACGGCATCACTACAAAATCGAAGTTCCCATACAAGCACATGAAAGCCGTCTTCGAGATGTCACTGTCTTTTACCCTCAGCTGATGATATCCCGATCGCAGATCAATCTTAGAGAACCAACCTGCTCCCCTCAGCTAGTTGAAGAGATAATCTATCCTTGGGGAGGGGGTAACAGTTCTTGACCGTTACCTGGTTCAACCTTCGGTAGTCTATGCATAGCCTGAGACCACCTTCTGCCTTCTTCACACAAAAAACTGGTTCACCCCGTGGCGACATGCTGGGTCGAACAAAACCCTTCTCCATCAGATCGTCAATCTGAATTCGCAACTCCCGCAACTCCGAAGGTGCCATCCGATAAGGGGCCATCGAAATCAGACGAGCACCAGGCTGTAAGTCTATACCTAACTCAATGTAATGTAGGGGGGTAGAGTAACATCCTCCTCAGTAAAAACATCAAGGAACTCCCCAACAACTTCTGAGACATCCATCATCTCTGTATCAGCTGGAACCACTGATAACCCGCCTAACAAGGAAAATAGAGGCTCCACATGCCGACTTCCCGCCTGATAGCTCCTCTCGCCAATAAAAGATATGTGCCTCCCATTCACGTTGGAGAACACGACTCTTCTCCAGACATAGTAGATAATGTCACTAACAGAAAACAACCAGTCGATGCCTAGGATGACATCGTATTGCAGCATCTGTAACAGAAGAAGGTCCCCACTAGATCGATGTGGTCCCAACGTCAGCCCACATCCCCAAAAAACACAAGATACGATGGTCTGGCCCACAAATGTTGTACTTAGTACCAGTGGTATGTAAAGTCTCTCTATGTCTATTCCCAAAGCATGGGCTAGACCAGGTTCAACAAAGGAGTGTGAAGCTCATGAATCAAACAAAGCAGAAACAAGAGTGATGATCAAACAAATAGTACCTCATACCACCTCTGGTCCTGCCGGAGCTGCCATCTCTGTTGCGTGCAACTGTACACACCCAGCTCCTCTGCCTCTCTAATTTCTTCCACCTCCCTGACCACGCCCTGGTCGAGGTCCCAGAGGAGCACCTTGAGGTTGGCCTCCTCCTGCAAAGTCTGCCCTCGGAGGAGAATGGTCTTGCTGCTGCTGGATGGGCCTCGCCAGCTACTGGTGCTGCTGAGGTGGGTGCTGAACCTGTCCACCTCCACCTTACTGAGCTCAGGTCGGGCACCGACTCTAAATGTGCCCAAAACCTCCACAAGAAAAACAATTCGGTATTGGGCTTGTGAAAAAGGGAAGAGGACCTGATGATCTGAACTAGAACTACTGGGGCCTGCTCCCCACTAGCCTTAACCTGGAAGGACACGTCGTAGGAGACCTGCTACTGACTACCTTCCCCTTCGACGAACCTGTCTGGATCCCCTCTCGGGGTGCACCTCCTAGCGAGTGAATCCTCTCTACAACCTCTACCTTCTTCTGCACCGCCAAGTACGTCGGAAGGGTGAAGGGGGTGACATCATACTGGAGCAAAGGACGAAGCGCCACTTCCAAACGTCTCGCCCGAGACTCCTCATCCAGAAAGAGATCAGGAGCAAAGCGCAAGAGATCCTTGAACTTGATACCCAGCTCTCGTACCAAAATAGTCCCCTACTAATGGGAGTGTAACTCCTTCCGCTTCTCCACCTTGATCATGGACGAAAGGAATTCTTCTCAGAATTCCTTCTCAAAGTCATCCCATGGAACCTCTTCCTCTATCCTCTCTCTGAGGTAGATCATCCACCACTGTCACGCCACACCTCTCAGCTGACTGACTTCTTTGGGAACCCAGTACTCTCTCGGAGCACGAATCAAGGTAAAAGCGATCCCTAGCTCCTCAAGCCACCCCTCCATCTCCGTATCTGATTTACTACCCTCGTACATATTGAGGGTCTATTGCTGGAATGAATGGAGGGTCATCTTCCACTGCCTATCTTCCTCCTCTCGGTCAATCCTCAACTGATCGACCACCTGAATCTGCTGGGCCTCGGCCGTCTGAGCCTCCTAGGGACGACGTCCAGGTACCATAGCTATACGATAAACAAGGATCGCTTACGACCAAGTAGTAAGGAAAAAATCAGGGTTTCATTTTATCATTTTATTTCAATTTCTTTCCCAGAACACCCAAATAAAGTAAAACACAATCATGATGATGGATGTACCTTTCCTAGGTTCTCTACCCTGCAATCAATGAAGTCTCACTTGGTCATTCAGTAGGCTCAGAGTCCTTGCATCGAATCACGGGGGGGGGGGGTTAAAATCTCGTGTCCTAGCCGGTCTTCCCTGACCTATGTCACGCACCAAGATTAACTAACACAGTTGCCCTACTATCCCATGCAATCCTTACTGTGCCTAACTCCATACTTCATCCTATCTCTCAACCTGGCTCTGATGCTATTCTTTCACGACCCCCTCCCACCAAAGATGCCCCTCCTGAGATTGTAATGGTGAAAGGGAGATAATGACCCCCGAGTCCCACCTCCAGTAGTCCAAGGGGTGGCGACTAGCACCAATGTTATGAGTTTTCCCAAATATGAGAGGCATTACCATTTTTATTTATAAAGATCGGGAAATAGGACAAGTCAACCACCAAAAAGGGAAAGAGCAAGTGTATTGAAATAAACCCAAACAAATCCCACATGCATGTTTAAACAATTTTATAACAAGGTACAAGTACAAGAAATCTCAAAGTACAATACCAAAAGAAAACAAAGGTAAAGCAACAGCAACAACTCCAACTGTCTGACAAGTAGGGTCCCGCACGGCCCTAGTAGTCTTCTTGGAAACCTGAAAGTAAACGTAGGGTGAGGATACATGTATACTCAGTAGGGAAACCTAAATCTCTCGTGCACATGTGGGGAGAAATCCTAATGTCCCGTGAGAATAGCAGAAGAAACCAAGAAAGGAATTCTATCCACCCAACCTCACCAGCCACACTCACCAAAACACAATCACAACAAGTATTAATAGTAAATAAGAACAAGAGTATTGGGTACCCCACCCCATTTCCCATTAGTTATCTACTCTTCCTAACGACGAACATCCTGACGCTGCCACACTCTTCCCGCCCGCACACACCTGGGCCTCAGAACCATGTATCCGCCCGCACACACCTGGGCCTCACAACCACGTATCCTGCCCGCACACACCTGTGCCTGACAACCACGTATCCCGACAGCACACACCTGGGCCACACAACCATGTATCCTGCCCGCACACACCTGGGCCTCACAACCACGTATCCCGCCCGCACACACCTGGGCCTCACAACCATGTATCCCCCCACACACACCTGGGCCCCATCCCGAAGATTCTTGGGAAACAGAAGAACCTTCCCGAAGAGTCATGGGCTAAAAACCACCCCAATCAAAACCTACCTGAAGATTCTTAGGTCTAAGGTCACCTCAAGCCATCACAGCCTAGGGAAGAAGGAGCAGTATGGAGGTTGTAACTAAGGGAAAAACACCCTCTCCCATGAAATGGGAGTGTTCGTCACTAAGTGCTCAACATGGGTGGGGAGCGATAAAACACAAAGATACAGATATATATATATACCAAAAACACAGCCCAAACTATGGCTTTTAAACAGAAAACTGAGAACATGCCTCATCACTGCTACCATGAAGTATGAAACAAACAAACCCAACCCCATTTAAGTTTTCATGTTTCAGTAGAAATAGTTTATTTAGTTCCTTAACTACTGGGCAACTATCCACAAACAACCACATCAATCGCTCGTAAAACATAACCCTTCCATCCACAAATCATGTTAGGAAAACACAAGAAACACATCCAAGCCCTTCTTATCAACCAACCAACCCATGATTATTACAACCATTGCATTTCCACGCCCACCATTTATTATCTATTCCACATTATTTTATTATTCACAACCCATTATTCATTAACAAACAACCCCATCCCCGCAACCCTACTTCCAACCAACATAACCACAGCCACATCGTACATCATTATCCCTTTAATACCACTATTGCAGCCCCACTGCCCGTTACCAAAACAACATTCACACCAACCCACAACCAAGTCAACCGTAGCCTCCCTACTTACATGATCCACTACAACCCACAAAACACCCCCATCACATGCCACGTAACCAATCCAACACCCACATGGTCATTATTCCATTTTGTTCAACTGGGGTGATCACACAAGGGTTCCAGATTTTAAAATAGCCAACATTATGTGATTAACCAAAATTCCACATTCCACAAAGCTTCCATCCATAAGAAAATCCATAAGGAGAGGGTAACATTTAGTTGCGTAAGCAAAAGCCCACAATGACTATGATTTTCAGTAGGTAGAAGCTCATTCAATTCACAGCATAATATCACAGGATATAATGTAACAACAATCACAACTTCCCATCCCCGTTCTTTGACCAGTTATTATCATTATTAAACCGGTTCAAAAGTGTTTCACGTAAACAATAGAACACCCACCCCGCATGATGCACAAAATTAGAGAGACGAAGGTATGGCCCCTACCTCAAGAGGTTCCGATCACAACGCTCCCCCGGATCAACGTTATAAGACGTTCGTCGGCGTCCGTCACTTCTGTCGGGTCCCAGCAAAACATCCTCATGTGGAAGTAGGAAAGGAAAGGCTGAAGGAACGAAAACAGATCCAAACACGGAAGCTCCGCCACATCGTTACGATCCCGTGGCCCCTGACGGATCGTGAATCGTAGCTCGGATGAATAAGTTATCGAAGAAATAGCCTTTGAGTCTCTTGGGAGGCCTCTACTCAGAGGAGAGGGGAGGAGAGGGGTTAGTTGAAAGGAGGATGGGACCCCTCCTTTTATAGGCGAGATAAGGAAAAGTACATTGTGTGTACTTTATGGTAAACAGCGTGTACTCGGTTATTTCACACGGTCTCCACGCGGCATCAAACACAGCTCTGCGTCCGTTGACTGGTCAACACACGGTTTGAGGGTAACGCATATGCGGGGAGGGACTATACGGCATGTAGTTTAGACACACAGCGCGTACTCATTTATTGTACACGGAAAGGACACGGCTCCAACACTGTACACAATCGTTTACTGGTAACGCGTTTGCAGGGAAGGACTACACGGCGTGTAGATCTGGTCACACGGCGTGCAACCATTTATTGGACATGACAAGGACACGGCTCCAACATGGGGTATAACCGAAAAGGGAGTACATGGCGTGTACTCAAACTACACGGCGTGTAGTTTCAAAATTCTGGAAAGTGTGGGAAAAGTCCATTTTACCCTCCAGAACACTTCTTGACCTTCTTTTTGACAAAGGAATGGGTCGGAGAGGTCTGGGCCATTACATTAAGAAACAATGTGAAACCAATCATCCATGGGAACCATTCCATTAATATTTAGTTGGAATAGGGTGTTAAACAAAATAACAAATGATATCTATCCACATTGTTATGCGGACTTGTTGGTGACACATTGTAATGTATATATTTGGAATTGGGAGGACAAAATATATATCAAGATACTTTACCAATAATATGAGGATGGTATTAGAAATTATTCTATATAAAGGAAATACAATTTTATTCATATTTTTGATTGAAACAATTAATAATAATTCTTATTCATGAGTTACTTGTTCAAGGATATTGATTTTAAACTTCATACTCCACACCACTATTAGACATATTCAATTTTCAACAAATGCGTCATGATATGTTTCATGGGTTATAATCAATTTTATGTATGGTTTCCCTTTATTATTTATAAGATCTTCTATTATGTTCACATACACTTTTTCTAATCTTTTTATCACTTATGATCATATATTAATATCTCTTATGTTTACCCATACTAATGATTTGAGTAAAAAAAACTCTTCGAATTCCTTTCTCTGTGTCATGAAAATGGTATATTATATAATATACATTAAATTTTCTCTCATCTGGTAAATAAATATGTTAGATAATGAAAATCTCACAAAATAAGACATTTATATTTTCAACAGCTGAAGTAAATGAACAAGTTGGTTTTTTGGTATAATGTTTTGAGATAAGTATTTATTAGGCATAATAAATGATAAAATATAGTGTTTATTAAAAATGGGTTATCATAATAATTCTGTTATATATATACATATTTTTTGCATTATGTTATGAATAGTAAGAAAATTAGACATAAAAATGTATAAAACATAATGTTATAAAGGATAAATCTACAATTTTATAGCATAAAAGTTTTATATAATAAGTTAGAAAATATTTTAATTGATTTAATTATCTTATAAATGTTATCATTATTTTTTTTGGTATACATAATCAGTAATTTTTTGTATTTTTTGATTGTTATATCCATGAGTAATCAATTTTACAATGAATGTTATTGAAAATTAAATGAACAACAACATGATCAACTATTTTTTTTGTATGAATTAAAAATTACATGAAAATTACCATCCAACATATAAACATAATGAAATCAATATAAATCAAGGTAAACATCCAATGTAAGGAACAAATCTCTATTAATTACATAATGTGATGATGTATGTGATTTTTTTTGATTATTTAATAGAATAATTTCATTGACATAAATATATAAAATGGACTAGTCTTTTTCCATCCTCTAATTCTTAGATACAAATAAAATTATAAAATAATTCACATGGAAATTGATACTGAGAAAATTTTCACCTTTATAAAGAATATGTGGTTTTAAGTATATATTCAATTCATTGAATCAGAGTTATATAAGAAGGTATTTTATTATATTTACTTTCTTAAATATGTTCATACAGAACTTTATAGGGAATTTTATAGATGAAATAAAATTTGGATGAATTAATTGGTACATGTGATGAAAAATTCAGAAGATATGTATAATGAGTTTCTCATCGACCCTAAAAGAGAAATAATCAACTTTTATAGTAAATAATAATGATTTATATGAATGTAATTTCCATTAAGTTTCATTGGTAGCTATGTATAAATTGTTAAATGTTCCCACAAGTAATAAATTATAATTTGTAATTATTAAATTTTTCAATGTTCATGGATTAAATATAAAATAGGGGTTTCAAAGAAACTAAAATGGTAAAAATCATAGAATAATTAAAAATTATATTCCATCATGAATAATATAATTTTTTTAGTATTGAACATTCAATCTTAATGTTACTAGAAACTGAATTATTTGTGGAATTTAATACCATCTAGAACATGATTATAATTTAAATTTTATGATTCTGAAAAATGATATGGATGAAAATAATTCATATTATAATACACCAACAACAATCCAATAAAGTTTTTTTAAAGAGTATATTAAACATGTGAAAAATTAAAACTTTTAAATTTTGTTTGATGAGATTACAGAAATATTAATCCAATGGTGAATAAAAGATTCATAATATTTATAACTATTTAAATGGGATTTCAAAATGATGTGGTGAATGATACAAAAATCATCCCTTGAAAATATGTATTATTTTATTCGATTTCCCCACATTCATTTTATTTTTAGAGTATTTTTTTGATCATCATATCACCATAAATATGTTTTCATTCTAATTTATCAATAAAATCATATAGTACGGTGTTGATTTCCTCCAAATTATAAAGAACATATATGTCCAATTTTTATTTGAATTTACTTCCTAAAAATCATATTGTTCTCAATTTTTTCATGTTTTATATTATATTTGGCATAAAATGACTCTCACTATAATGATCATCGATCAATTGTTGGTATTGGGAAATCAATCATCATAATATCAATCATCAAATTGGGGTTAATAATTATGAGTATAACTATGAACACCTTATTAATGTTTCTTCCACATTAGGTACCACTTTCCATGAAATGAGAGATATATTGCTAAATGGAAGTAGAATGTATAATAAAGATATAAATTTTTTATTGAATATGTTGACCAATTTTTATATGAGTTCTCTGGTCATCCCATTGATAATGATTTAGTGTTTTCTATAGAAAAAATAAAAAATTAAATTACTATATCAATGAATCCTTATATAACTATATATATTAAAATAATTATTCATAATCAAGAGAATTAATATATGGGTTTCAAAACACAAATTCATCACCATGGTTTTAAAATGTACGCTATATTAATAATAAATATATATCATTATATATATTCATTTTTTATCAATAAATTCACATGATAAAAATCCTGGAAAACTTCCTCTTATAGTAATTCATTTATGTTTTAATTTATTGAAATAGTATCCACACTTTTTTATGATTATAATTTTTTCAGGATAAAACTATTTATGGGATATGAAAGAAATTTATCCAGTATAGTATATAATCAATATATGTAAATTATTATTTAATTATTATTCAATTTGGACTTATAAATTACCCTCCCATCTTCCAAAATCTATTGAATATATTTATTACCTTGATTAACTTAATTTAGTTTTAATAGATGACATTATTATATATTAAAAGAGAAAATAAAATTATGAATACCAAATGAGATTTAGGCAAAATACAATTAAAAAAGGGAAACTGTATACCAAAATTACAAAGATTGAATTTTGTATATCTAATGTGTAATTCCAAAATCAAATAATCACATGTGAGGTATATTTTTGGATCTTTCAAATACCAGAGTAATTTAATGTTTTCCTTAACTAATAAATATATGTAAAGATCATTTTTTAAGGATGGATTGATACAATAATTTTTTTTTTGAAAATATCACATGATGTTCTAGTCCAATTTTATTGTTAAAAATAGTGGTAATGATGTATTATTAGATATTTTAATGTGATGAAAATTTTATATGTTTAATGAAAAGTTTCATTGGTCGACTAGTATTAATAGTTCCATTAATAAAAAAGTGTTTTTATTGTAAGGGGTCTATCATTTAAAGAATTCAGAGGGGATATAATGAAAAATTAAATCAAAATAGCATATACCCTACCAAAATTTGAGGCCCGTGAAAGGGATTACCGAACACATTATATATAGATATATTTTATTATAATTATATTTAAAATATAAAGTTATTATAATAATAGTGATATGTGGGACATATATATTTATCAAAAAATAATAATCTGTACATTAGTCTATAAAGATTTGACAATTCGCCGGTGGATATAGTAAAATATTTATCATTGACTACAACCACTCAAAACATTACAACACTAAAATGAATTATCAGTTGACTAATCCATTAAGTGTGATGGATAATTATTTATTTTAAAAGATGATTCTATTATTTGACCCAATATGTATGTATTTGTAAATTACACATGGTGAAATCAGTAATAAAGTTAGAAAAAATTTCTTTTTAAGTGATCCAATGTATCATACATCTATGTGTGATGAAGGAGGTGTAGGAGGAAAGAATGTGTAGATAAATAATTGGGTATGAAATATTCTAGAGTTCATCTTTGATTATAATGTAATTATATGATTATATTAATTTTTTTCTTCCATAAATTATATAATTTAATTTTAGTAGTAAGATTATGAATATTTCTCTTAATTCTACAAAAATAATTATAGAATAATGATTAATTAGGATATGGAGAATAATTTCATTGGAAAATTCATGAAGTGGTAGATGAAGTATTATTTATTTAGATTCATATACATACATCATGTAAATGATTTTTTATAGATGTTTATGTAGAAGAGGAAACCATTACCCAAATTTTGATGGAAATTGTGTTAAATCGTCATGAATTATATTTATGTTCTTCTAAATTCATCTATATTTTTTTTTAATTTAGTTTATTCCCCAATAAAATTAGTAATTTTGATATATAATTAAAAAGACATCACATAGTATCCTTATTCCATGATATACATGAATGAAGTGTTTTATATCCATGGAGTACCTCATTATTTTTTATCATATTAGGATTCATGGTTTACCTAAAAATTTTGGATAACCCATAATCATGCACTGAATATAGAGTACTTATTTACCAGTTCCTAACATCCTTATGAGGATTGTAATTCTTTGTAGACCATTGAAACTTTGAAATATATTTTTAGATCATTTTATATTGATGTGAAAGGATATTTTGATCAATACCTTCCAATGAGTGTCTATATAGGAACACAAGAATGAAAACATTGTTTTTTGTATAATGGATAAGATTATATTTTTTCGGATTGTATAAAGATCAATAAATTTGAAATAATATTTAAAGATTTTATAAGTGCATAAATATATTATAAAATAAATAGAAGATCTATGATAACAACCATGAGAGGATATTTTCATATTGATGTTAGAGATAAGTTATTTATATAAGTATCACCATTGAATAGGGTAAATATATTTTGGTTGAAGGGAATATCGAACCCCAGTTATAGTAGACCTTACGAAATTAAAGATCACGAGGTTACAATATTGTACCATCGTGTAAATTCTCTGAACCTCATTAAAGGGAATGATATATAATGTTTTTCACATTTAAGGATGTAAATATCTATGTATTAAAATGTAGTAAATATATATGTAATATAGGTGTCTCATGACCACTTTTATGGGGTATAATAGGTAGAAATATTAGATTATAGTGATTGTTTTTTATGAAGATTAACCCCTTATTTAGATAAATATATATAGACGAATCATATGATTATGATATTGATGTAGAAACACAAGTATGCATTGAAATAAAAATAACTACATTTTTTCATCAGACTATTATACGTATGAGGGTGAATTATGATATACTAGGTAAAATGTTACACCCCATAATTAAATTTTAAATGTAAATATAAGTAATCATTATTTTCGTGGATAACATGAGATATATTTAACATTGATCAAAGTTAAAAATTTCAATATTTTAGAAAATTAAAAAATAAAATACAATATTGTTAAAATATATTTGATTAGTAATGTAAATAATTTTTTTAAATTAACATAATCTAATTCCCATAATAAAATTCACATTATTTTATGGAATGTAATAGATATTAAAATTCCAAAATTATTACAAGTAAAACATATTGATAAATTTAGGTAATTATCATCAAAATTAATTATTTGAGTCGCAGATTTTTTTAAGAATATAGAATAAATACATTATTAAAAATTTATGGATTATCTAAAATTTGTAGTTTTTAATCATATTTATTTTTTATTATAATATTTAATTATAATTAAATTATCAATATCTTTGATAAAATGATTATTTAATGTAATTGAGTATATTCAAATTCATATTTATTGCAAATAATTTTATTTTTATTATGGTATAATTAATAAAAATAATTTCATATATATAATTACAATGTTGTTTTCAAATAATTTCATTTTTCAATTCTCCTTATATTTATTAACATATTTTTTTTCATCAAAAATTTTATTAGCTAAAGTAATTTTAAACAATTGAATTAGATAATAAAAAAATATTCGATGTCACCAATTTAATTTTAGTAAATTAAAATAAGAAACATATATAATGGTTAGTTTCCATAGAAAAATCTAAAATAAGTTATATGTTTTAACACAAGTGATTTTCATATAATGTATCACACAACCATATTTCATAATTGGTGGACAAGGGATTACTCAATTTATCCATTCCATAACCCAACATATTTATTCTTTTATCTAAAATAATTAATTAAAATAACAGATATATATAATTATTTTAGAGTAATAAGGACAATGAATGTCACGTATCTGTGAGGTATAATGTAATGTTGCCTAGATGTAGCCACAATATCAATATACATAAAATAAATATAAAGGTAAACAAAAAATATAATATATTTATGTGATTATCCCGTATTCCATTGTATATGGGGCAATACATAACATTATTCCTTTCCCTCCATGTGATATGATGCTACAATTTTACATCTAGTGTATGTATGTATGCTCTAATATAATATATAATAGACAAGTTATTGAGATATTGATAAATAAAAATAATATTATTAACATTTTTAATATTCCATAATAATTCTAAAGAGATTATAGGATTCGACTTGCATTAACACATTGATAATGGGTCACACTTCATCGATCAAGGAGTTTCCATTAATATGAAATCACTATATCCACAATTCGTAGAGCTTCTAGAATCAAGATTCAATCCACCACCATTCATGATTCATAACACACATGATAATGCATTGTTCTATATTTTAAATATGGGAGCTATATTCTAGTGAACACATCTTTCAAGGAAAACATTGCTATCATTTTTTCGACAAGATAGTGAATGTTTGAATATTTACTCATCACAGGGGACTATTCATACATATTTATTAAACTATAACGATCATAAACTATATGATTCACCATATATTTTTTTAAATGATTATATTATTATCTTAAAAGATTCTTACAACTATTTTTATCCAAAAAATGTTGTGAAAACTGGATTGATTAAAAGAAAAATAAGACATTTCTTCTTTGAACATGTATTATACCCCAAAAAACCACACATTGGTTACATGTTAATTTCAATCATTTCAGTATACAACTATTATGAGATTTCAATGGAGTTAAAATTTTATATTTTTTTAATACCATTTTTTGAAATGATTAATTATCTTTTTTATGTTTATAGTCATTTTTTAGATATAGTTAGAAGCTAAACAGATTCTCATGTATTTCAAATCACCATAATTGGTAATAAATTTATGTTTTATGTGATATATAATGTCATATAATTTTAATGGAATATATTATCATAAGGTAAATATCTACACATTATCATCCCCCTGACATTAATTTATTGTTTAATGATATTATGAATCCATGAATGCATTGAATCTGATGTAGTGATAATGAAACAAAATTTAACATCCATAATCTAGATATAGTTTGAGCTGGATTGATCCTCAATGTTAATGAACTTCCTAGTAATTTTTTAAGTATATTTAATCATATAAAATAATATAAGTACTATAAATATGAGAAAAAAAATTTCACCAATAACTAAAAATAATTCTAGATGATTATCTTTCCCTATTGATGATACAATGAGCATAAAGTTGTAAATTATTTTATTGGTCCTTCAATGGCCACATGAGTTAATTTTATTTCTTTTATTGAATGATAAAATCAATAAACATCCCATAAATACACTTGATGATCCACTCTATTAATGAATAACCTTATATAATCTCACATTCAATTGTAGCCTAAAAAATTGAATTCACTCAGTTATTTTATTATCCCAATTCCACACTTCACTATGTTTTAATCCATTTTAGATTATCATGAAAATTTATAAAACACATTAAGATTAGATTTCAAGATATTGACATTCATAGTGTTCTTTATCTAATATAAATATTATTAAAATCACTAAGGACAAAAAAGAAATACACATAGGTGAAATATAGAACACTCTTTACCGATGAAATCCAATAAAAAATAGAATAGAAAAATCCATACGTAACTTGATGGAATGATTTAGTAGAAAAAACATACTAAATAGAAAAAATATTTTATTTCAAATTATATAGGTGCTTCATCATAATCCACTGTAATTTTAATTCTATTAATTTCTATATATTCAACCATAATATTCTCTATCAATAAGTTATAGTTTTTAAAATATAGACATAACATTATTATAACTAATTCATACCCATTAAAATTATAACATTCAAAGAGTAATATTTTTAAACAACATATTCATCTCTAACACTCATTGATGAATAAAAATATGTCATCCAAGATGAAAAAATGGGAAACAAACAAAAATCATAGCATAAAAATGAATGGAATGATTCATCATTTTGAAATATCCTTACTCAAAATTTTAATAAGATACAATTAGACAATTTTAAATAATATTAGAGACATGGGGTATATAATCCTAATCTCTAGAACTAACATAATGAACTATAAAAAATTTCCCTCTATCATAATGATTGTGTATTTATAAAAATTTCACCTATTCTCAAATATAAATTAATTATATACCAACAACCTCAAAAGATAAATTTACATACTATGTAAATTGATTATTTTCCCTTATTCAATGTTTTATAATCAAATATAACATTTTTGAATTTCTTGTTTTTAGAGTCATGAACCCCTCATTCTCAATATTCTCCATAATAGGGGATTTATGTTTTGTATGAATGACTTATGTTTTTCATCTTATTTTGTATATGTTCATAATCTACCAATTAATGAATCTGATATATTAGTTTCATTACATATTTTGTAATCATATTCCTTATGTAAATGCCATATTTTTACTTATCAATATCACATTTTTAAATCATATTTCATAAAAACATATTCTTGTTTTTTTCAATTCTAGATCATATTTGAATGATGTAATGACACATATATTATAAATTAAAATTTATAATTAAATTTCTACAATATAAATTAATAATCACATGTTACATTTTCTATAATTTCAAAAATAAATAAATATATTTATATATATCAATAAAAAATTCATTTTACTGAATAAAAAATCAATAAAATTTATTTTATGTGATCCAAAAAAAAATTTAAAATGTTTTTTATTAAAATTACAAGTGACATAATAATTAAATATAACACATTATCAAATATTTTAAATAAAATATCATTGGTGACTATCAATAAAAAAATATTAGATTCTATACAAATAATCGCAATTACTATTGGGATAACTAAACTTTTGACATTAAAATATTATTTTGAGTTCTAAAAAAATATGCGTCATAAAATGAATGATAAATGAATGTTATTAATTAAAAATAAAGATGAATAATTGTATCATATATAAAGATTATAAACCAATATTTCTATATACATGACGATTATATGAGTTTTTTGAAGTGATAATATGAGGAATAGTTTATTTTTATTTATATTAAAGACCTAACGTTTTTATATGTATAAAATGTATATTAACTAAATTGCATGTTCAATATCATTAAAATACAATAAATTTATTTTCCTATTTATTTTTCTATGTTTTACATTTATTTTGTTAATTTCACTTCTCATTGGAAAACCTATATAATAAATGGTTTGTAAGAAGTGTAAACAACTTTATATCATATAATCATTTAGTTGTCTATCTATTGAATGTCCATATTATAAAATTGATAATTTTTATTGTTAAAAACTATATATTAATTGTTAATTATGTTCATTTTTCATTTTATTTATTTTATTTTAAAAATTAAATGGAATATTCCTAACATTTACTACATGTGTTAGTTTGAACATTATTAGAAAAAAGTGTGAAATAATTTATTTCATTAATATTTCCCAAATGAATTATGTTTCCTTATTTAATATCAATATTTTTAATTGAATCAACTTTTATGGATTTCATAGTTCCGTAATATAATTTCTATTCTTATATAATTATTGAATTTTTTATTTTAATAAAATATTTATCAAAATTATGATATTTCCTCAATATTTTAATTTAAATTTTATTTTGATATGATAATTTATTTATTTACCATTTCCAGTAATTGAAAATTTTTCTTATGATTCAATACTGATATGCTATAATGATACCACCCAACATCTTTTTGAATATGAGTTTTAAATATGATATTTTGAACTACTCATGATACGAATTTCATTCCTAAGGGGTGGATATATTGCAATATTTTAGGAATTTTTTATGTTTCATATTGAATTTATATATTTTATTGTTTAATATGTGCTATGTGGGGATATTATAGAAGACTAATTTATTGAGTAATGAATAATATCTCATTAATTTATGAGTAGGGAAATAGGGAGGGATCTTAATCCAATAATAGAAAATGGAAATTAAAAATTCAATGCGATATGTAGTGAAAAAAATACACCATGGAACTCAATACCAAATGTGATGATAATCACAGAAATGAAAATTGACAATGTAAATTATTGGAACCTTCAGTGAACCCAATCGACTATGGGGATCTATCAGTAATGGGAAGATGATATTGGATGAGTGAATGTTTAAATAATATTTTTTATATTTCTAATTTTTTAAGAGAGGCCTCAACATTTTAACAGTGTTATGATATTATGATTCAAAAGTATTGACTATTGTATATAAATACTTATTACACAATATATCTTTTACGGATGTTATTAATTCAATGAAACTAATTTTATTATCATTGTTGATTATCATAATAGATTAACTCAGTCATAAGTGTATAGATTAGTTATTAGGATATTTTGGGTTATGTAAGAATTCAGTATGACTATGGGATAATGTACTTTGAAATATTTAATATTGAATGAACAATAAAAGAATGGACATAAATTATTAAAAAATTATATGATAAATTAATGATATTTTTTATGGGGTGAATGGAGTATATAGTAAAAAAATATGAATAACCCCTTAAGGTATGATAATTTCTTAAAATATGGTCAGTAATATTTCTTATGATTTTTATAGTGAAATGCAATCCATTTTGTTAGTATATTCTCAAGAAAAAAGTAGCATAATGGTGTAACACATTAGATGACCATGACACTTAAAATTTTATTAGTGAATAAGAAAACATTGTTGAATTATTATGATGATTTTTTTAATGATTTTATGTGATTATATTATATTTTTCATAGATTTATTTTCACTCTATTAGTGTAAATGTTTCTTGAATAGTTGTGGTCCTTATAATTAGAAGATCTTTCCCACCATGGAATTTTTTATAGTCTCTTTTATGTTCATTTTAATGTTAATAATCCTACTAAAATCAATGAAAATTACAAAAAAGGAGAAATCTTATTTATGTTGATGGAATGATATGTTTCATACCATGGTAAAATTAAAATTTTATGATATATAAGAGCTAACATGTTTTTCTCAATTGGAATGTCCTATAGAATAATTCTTATGAAATCAATAAATACAAAGGAAATGATATTTTCCATTCACCAATGCTTAGATTTGGAAATTTGATTAAAAATTATGTCACATGGAATGTGATATTGAGAAAATTTTGAAATTTATGATCAATATGAGGTTATAGGTATAAATTCAATTCATTGTATAAAACGTATAAAATAAGATATTTTATAATATATATATTCTTCCATATATTCAAACTAATATTTATTGGCAATTTAACATTCAAAAAAAATCAGAATGAATCAAATGGTATATTTGAAGAAATATTCCTAATATTTGTATTATCAGGCTTTCATTGATCATTAAAGAGAAAAAAATGATTTTATTAGTTTATTATAATGAAATCTATGAATTTAATTTCCAATAATGTACATTTGTTGCAATGTAAATATTTCTAAATGGGTCTTCAAGGTATATATTGAAATTAGAGTGTGTGAATATTTTAAAATGTTATAGGGACCAAACAAATGTGGTTTCCAAGGAAAATGAAAAGGTAAAAACAATTGAATAGTAAAAAAATAATATTCTAACATGAAAAAATATTGGATTATCAATTGATTATTTTTTATTAATGTTACAAGAAACTGATTTTTGTGGGGAAAACAATACCATCAAAACATGATTAGAATTGAGATATGATGTGGCTAGAAAATGCTATTGAAAAAAATCAATATCTTATTATAATATACCACCCACACACAAATTCATTTTTTGTAATAGATATTGTAATCATGTGAAAAATTAATACAATATAAAGTTGTTTTATGATAAAAACAATACGCAACATTAATCCAAACATGAACATGAGATATGTCGTATTTACAACAATTGAAATGGTCCATGAAAATTATGTGGTGAAAGGTACACAAATAATCCACTGATAGAATGTTTTATTTTATTATATTTCCCCCAACTTAATTTTATTTAAATGTTTTTATATAATCATCATATCAACACATATATGGTTACATTATAAATTATCAATAAAGTCATCTAATAGTGCATTGATTTACCCTGAATTATTAAAACCATACATGTCTGATTTTTATGGTAATGTACATCCTATAAGTCATATTAATCTCAATTTGGCCAATTTTGATATTATTTTTGCATAAATTATCTATCAATATGACGAACTTATATCAATTTCTAGTATTGGGATATCAATCCTCATAATCTAAATCATCCAATGGTGGTTAATCATAGTGTGGTTGAAAATGAACACATTATAGACGTTTCTTTTTGATTAGGGATCTTTTTCTCTTAAATTATGTATATAATTCTAAAATGGTTATAGGAAACAATTAATATAAAGATATGTCTATTTTTATGAAATATGTAGAACATTTTTTATATGAGTTCTATTGAAATCCAATTGAAAATGATTTTTTGTTTAATATAAAAAAATTGCATTCATATATAAAAGAAAACATTTTGGATGGAATTGATTAAATTAATGAATCATCATCAAGGGAATTATTACATGGGTTTTAAAATATGAATTAATCTCCATGGTTTGAAAAAGTACTATTTATTAATAAGAAAAATGTTTCATTACATATATTCATTTATTATCAACCAACAACATGATAATGAAAATGAACATGTTTCCTCTAACACTAATTGATGTGTTTTTCAATAAACTAAAATGTTATCAATAAATCTCTATGAATATAATTTTTTAAGTATATAATTAATTATGGTATATGAGAGAAATGTACCATTGATAATATGTAATCAATATATGGAAATTATTATTTTCTTTTGATTTCATTTGGAGTTATAAATTACCCTTATATCTTCCTATATCTATTGAAAATATATATTACCTTGATTAACTTATTGAAATATAAATAGATTATATTTCTATTTATAAAAATTCAATTCACGATCAAGAATACTATATGCGAATTAAGCCAAGTAAAGTTATAAATTGGATAAATTATACCAAAATAATAGAGATTGTATTTTTTATAAGGAATGTATAATTCCAAATTCACTTAATCACATGTGAGGGTATATTTTTGGATATTTCAAGGACCCGAGTAATTGAAATATGATAAAAACATATAAATATAACACATATTCAATGTTTTATGGGATTGATAGATATAAAAAACACTTTCTCAGGAATATCACATTCTTTTAAAAATATAATCTCATTGATATATATATCGGTAATTGTCACGAACCATCCTCGGGGCCCATTCCGTGACTACCCCATGCCCGCCTTCCATAGGCCAGGGGCAGGCGACTAGCACCAGAGGCGTAAATCCCTAAGCTGGGAATGCATTTCCTTTATAAAAGTAAAAAAACACAATAGAGTACGCAACATGAAGTAAATGTTATGTAAAATTGAATACAAAAGAGTGTGTTGGAACGTAAATGAGCCAGTATAAAATCCAAACTGAATAACAAGTATAAGTAAAAAGGGATAAGAGATGAAAATAAAGAGAATCTCTTGGATTGTATTTCAGGGATTCCTACCTGAAAGGTAGGTACAATTGGCCACCTCAGCACTCACATATGACAGTCTCCTCTATGTGCTGACTCGTCGCAAGGTCCACCTTCGGGTACCGTCCAGTCATCGCACTATCGACCTCCTTCAGCACTGTCCATCATCTGCATCCAACACAATAAGGTGCAGGAATATTCCGTGCAGGGGTGAGTATAACGATACTGAGTAGGGACCCAGAGTCCCACAATGTCTCAAAATATCCACTAAGGATAGTCAAAATAAGAAAGATATAATCACAATGTATCAACCAATCCCTACTTAGGTATATGCGCATACATATACCTAAGTTACCAATCACAGTATGGATCCAACTCACGATCCCAATCACATCTCATTCCACACATGAAGTAATTTCAAACACCATGACAATAATTATTGAAAGTAATGACTCAGCTCACATAGGTATGCCACAATAGTAGAGGGATGTTGATGATCAGATGTAGCCACTGGATCATCTAAGATTTCTGACCCACACAGGATATACCAGCTATGTAGTTGGACCCACTCAAGATACAATCCAACTATCTCATCTATGCTGTCAGACCCACACATGATACAATCCAGTTATCTCGTCTAAGTTGTCATACCCACAGAGGATACAGTCTAGCTAAGCTGTCAAGACCACACAAGATACAATCCATCTTTCTAGTCTAAGCTTTAGGAACCACACAGGATACAATCTATCTATTCAGTCAAACCCACATAGGATTATGTTATAGTAGTCGTCATCGTTGAACCCATGGAGTATTCCAGTACAGTAGTCATTGCAGTCACAGCCAGCTTTAGCGTTCCCACACATAGCATGCTCGATTCCAGGAGGGTCCGCTCCTGGAGAAAAGGGGGATCGATACATAAACTATCAAGAACTAATAATATGATGTATCCCGAAGTTCTTTCTAATGAAAAGAAAACCAACGTGACAGACGACGCGTCAATCAGACGCCCAGTCTGAGAGATATTGGCATTTTCGTTTGAGGGGCCCGGTTGGTTACAGGATCAAACCAACCCATACATTCCAAAACATCACCAAAACCATGAGTGTGATATACCGAAATGATATTCTCGATCCAAGGAATCCTACACAACTAACAGTGCATCGATCGTAGGTTTGTAGCTCATGTTATGGATGAAAAACCAAAAGTAGTACGAAGAGGGGGTCTCGGTCCGGTTCGACATGGCCCAACCCGCCCTGGGTCAGCCCAGACCAGGCCGACCTAACCCAGATCTGGTTCCAGCCCAGTTTGGCGTGGCTGGGACCGGTGGCTGTGTCCCGTCCCATGTGAGGGCGGCTCGGCCCATGCGACAGGACTCCCTGCCTGGTTTCCAACCACGACACGGCCAGCAGGCGGAGCGGGGTGGGGTGGGGGGGGCTTCCTGTAATGGAGGTGACAGCTGGCGCGACCCGTGCCTTCCAGAAACCGCATATATCAGTTCTGCACCACCGTCGCGGCTTGTGATGCGGCGGCCTTCCGCCGGCAGCAAGCGAGGGCCGATGTTTCCCTCAGGCGGTCAGCCGCCGCCTCTGGTTGTCGGCG
This sequence comes from Viscum album, assembly GCA_963277665.1. Taxonomy (NCBI): domain Eukaryota; kingdom Viridiplantae; phylum Streptophyta; class Magnoliopsida; order Santalales; family Viscaceae; genus Viscum; species Viscum album. The sequence goes on from OY728148.1 coordinate 915,559,360, forward strand.
ACCCGCGCCGCTGCGCTCTTCCACTGAACACCAGAGTCATTCCAGTCATCTTTTTTGCTCCCTCCTAGGTCTATGGCCTCCTCAGGTCCTTCTCTTCACTGCGACGGCCTCAGTTCATGGTTTCCCTTCCGTTCACCCGTCGCCCAACAAACCACGCATCAAGAACGAATTGGCCGAGGGTCCGGACTTGTTCGTTAGCTCGTGCCATCCGCGTTAGAGGCTCAAGTAGTAATCCAACATATATTCATAATTGTATGTGGTTATAATTTTATTCAATTATGAATTATGAAAAATAACCTACCTCGTAATCAGCATTGTCGAAGCTGTGGAAGCCAGTGTCGCGGAAGACGGGTGTCGTTATGTCAACATCGGAAGGACTAGAGCTCGGTGTAGTCGAGTCAATTTTACATCATCGGTGCCCTCCAAATATGGTGTTGCTTCCCTTACCTAGTCCGGTTGAAGAAGGTAAAAGGTGTTGCTTCACGTTCTTCGAGGCATGGAGCGTTCTTCATTGAAGAATGACGTTCTTCTCCGAGAGAATAATAATTCCAACAAAATCTTCTCCCAAGAATTCTTCCCAACAGAATATTTTCCAACACAAATACAATAATAGGCTCCTAAATTTAATATTTCCATGAATTTCAAATTAAAGAATGAATTTATGGAGCATAATTAATTAATTTGATGGTGTTGTCAAATTAATGATAGAAAGTGGGAGGTGGAGAATTTAACCCTCATCAATGGGGGGTTCCAAGGGTTGCAATGGGGAGTTGAAGAGTTGGTGTTCATGTGGGCCCCACAAAAGATTATTCTCTCATTGGTGGTTATGTGGGGAGGTTTCCCCACTTCTAACTCCCCTTTGGTGGATTTAACTACCACCCACATAAAAATATCTTAGTCATGTTTTTATTTATTTTAATTAGAAAATCCCAAAAAATAACTTCAAAGCACGTTGAAACGAAACTGTGGTAAAGGCCACCTTAAGTGAATACAGGTGCTGTGATTTTAACATTGCCCTCATATTTCAATTCCAATCACCGTTTCAAAAGATATAAAATCCCGCATGTACGTTTACTGAACGTACCTGAACAAAACATCAGAAATTGATTCTGGGCACACCGGGCCTCAGAATCAGGCACCGTCAGAAACTGGGGACTCGTAAAATTCCAATGAATTTATGAAAAAACAATTCCTTGAAATTTCTGGGTCTTTAAATTACCCCCACATCAGTGGTTTACATCCCTGTAAAGCCACAACACATGCTAGGGAAACAAATGGGTGTACTGAACATGCTTATGAGCCTCCCGCTCCCATGTTCTCTCCTAGAGGTACCTGTGATGCCAGTGAATGTGCACTAGATAAATCTACTGTCCTCGTAGGACCCACTTCTGTCGATCCTAGATCTACATTAGGACCTCTTTGAATGTCACCATGTCATCAATGTCCAGCTCCTCATGGTCGATGATGTGGGATGGGTCGTGTACATATCACTTTAGCTGAGATACATGAAAGATGTCATGAACCCTGTATAACTGAGGTGGAAGGGCCAGGTGGTAAGCCACCTCACCTAATCCGCTGAGAACCTGGAATTGCACATTTAATCACAAAGATAACTTGCCGCGTTGGATAAATCTCCATTGACCTGATTGAGGTGAGACCCATAAGAAGATGTGGTCACCATCCATGAACTCTAGTGGTCTCCATCTCTTATCAGCATAGGAAATCTTTCAGCTCTGTGTAGTCTTCATCCACTTCTGGATGATCTTCACCTTCTCCATTGTAGACTGCACCATCTTTGGTCCTACAAGTGCTGTCTCCACTGGGTCAGTCCAGAACAGATGTGATCTGCAAGGTCGGTCATACAGTGCATCGTAAGGGGCCATCCCGATGGTGGAGTGGTTGTTGTTGTTGTACGAAAACTCCACCAAGGGTAAATGATCCTCCCATCTACATCCAAAGTCGAGGAAACATGCATGTATCATATCTTAGAGAGTATGAATGGTCCTCTCATTCTGACCATCCATCTGAGGGTGGAAGGTGGAGCTAAAGAGAAGCTACATCCCAAAATCCTCTTATAACCCCTTCCATAGCCAAGAAGTGAAACAGGCATCTCGATCGGAGAATATAGTTGATGGCACACCATGAAGTCGTACAATCTCATAAACATAGAGTCATACCAATCACTCAATTGAGCCCTCTGCTATGATCGTTAGGATGTAAGCCAACTTGGTGAGTTTATCTATGATCACCTAGATAGAGTCGTGTACTTTGGATGTACGTGGAAGTCCCATCATGAAATCCATCGATATCCCGCCCACTTCCACTCTGGAACCTCTAAGGGATGACCCAAGCTCGTCAGAACCTGATTCTATTCCTTCACTTGCTGACAAGTGAGGCATCATGAGACAATCACTACTTATACTTTCTTCATACCTGGCCACCATTGCTACCGTTTGAGGTCCTGATACATCTTTTCCAATCATGGATGTACCTCTAGTGGGAATGTATGGAACTCCCTCAACACCTCCTCCTGTAGTGCAACAGGTACTATGGTCCGTCCTCTGAAGTGGATGACGTGCTCCCCGCCTTCAGAAAACCCATCACATGCCTACCCTGAGGATATTTGAGCACGTCGTGCCTCAATGTCATCGTCCCCATTCTGCGCCCCTCTAAATTGATGAAGAATTGGAGGTGTGACTGTGAGAGACTACAGAATGACTACTCCATCTCTATCCACAAAGTATATATGCAACGCGGCCAGCTGCTCTGTCACCTCTTTTAGTAGATGAATGCCTGATATCTTATTGAGAGAATCTGCTACTACGTTCCCCTTCCCCATAGTATAGAATATCTCAAAGTCATAGTCCTGGATAAACACAAGCCATCATCACTGTCTCAGGTTCAGGTCCTTCTGCGAGAAGATATACCTGAGACTATGGTGGTCAGAGTAGGCTATAAAATGCTCACCCATCAGAAAGTGTTGCCACATCCTCAAGGTGAATACCACTGCTGCTAACTCTAGGTCATGGGTAGCATAGTTATTCTAATTTTGTCTCAACTATCATGAACCATACGCGATCACTGCTTGTTCCTACATCTGGACACACCTTACTCTAGTCCCCGATGCGTCCCAGTAAACTACATACCCAATGCTCTCCTCCGGTAGCCTCAAGATGGGCACACTAGTCAACCTCTGCCTCAGCTCCGGAAATCTCTACTGGCATCTATCTGACCACACGAAGGGTTTTCGCATCTTCTTCAAAGCCAAAAGTGGTGCTAAAACTCTAGAGAAGTCTGGCACAGATCACATATAGTACCAAGCCAGTCCCAAGAAACTCTACACCTCCGTCACACTCCTGGGTGGCTCCCAAGAAATTACTGCATCTTTCATTGATGGATCCACTACAACCACAACCTCCAAGATGACGTGTCCCAGAAAGTGAACCTCTCTAATCTAGAGATGACACATCGAGAGTTTACCATAATGATTGTGCTCTTAGATTTAATCTAGTATCACTCACAAATGGTAGCCCTGCTCCTCCTCTATAGTTGAATAAATCTGTATGTCATCGATGAAGACTACAAAAAATCGATCAAGGTAAGGCTGGAAGATCATGTTCATGAGACTCGTGAACACTGCTGGAGCGTTGGTTACACCAAATGGCATAACCGAGAACTCGTAGTGGCCATACCGACACTAGAAGATCATCTTCTGCACATCCTCGTCTCGAACTCTGAGCTGGTGATAGCCTGACCCTAGGTCTATCTTCGAGAACCATCGTGATCCCTTGAGCATATCAAAGAGGTCATCAATCCTCGGGAGTGGGTACTTGTTCTGCACGATCACCTGATTTAGGAGACAGTAGTCGAAACATAGTCGCAAGTTCCCATCTTCCTTATTGGCGATCAAAATCATAGATTCCCAGGTCGAAACATTGGGATGTATAAAACCATTTCCATGCATGTCCTCCAGCTGTACCCACAGCTCACGAAGCTCAGCGGGAGACATCTGATATGCTGGATTAGATATCAGTGTCGTCCTGGGGTATAGGTCAATGTAGAAGTCTACCCATCTATGTGGAGGTAGTCCTGGAACGTCGTAAGAGAAAACATTCACGTACTAATCCACCACAACAGCAAAAACTCAGACTCCACACATCGTCTTCTCTAAGGATGAAACCAGCTAACTGATGTGTGATCAGTTGTTTCCTCCTCTGCGTAAGTCCATCCTATACTGCAAAGGCTCCCTTCTCGCTAGTGATGGTGAACGTACTCCCATCCGTACGAATACTCTAAACTTTCGCCTAATACAATGGATCTGAGCATGGACTGTAGATAACAAGTACATACACAAGATGATGTCATAAGGCCTCGATGCCACAACAAGAAGATCCCAACCAAAGCTCGTTCCTCCTACAGTAGGCTCACACTGTCGGCACCAGTGCATAATCTTCTAGTCTTCTCCTGTAGCACTCTCTAGCCGTAAGGATCGAGCCAACAGCTCTATTGAAATCTCCAAGCTCCGAAAAAGGGAAACCACAATAAAATAATAACTCACACCTGTGTCTATAAGTACTACAACAAAGGTGGAGTAGTAAGAGATAGTTCATCGAATCATATCAGTTGTGCCACGGTAGTAGGCCACGACTACCTGGAGCTGAGCCCGCATATGTCCACAAGCTCCCTGTGGTCGGGGTGGACCTCCTAGTGGTGGTGGTGGTAGAGCATTGAAACATCATCCACCACCCGCTGCTCGGCTAGCTCCTCCTCCACGTCAGGCTTCTCCTAGAAGACCACCATTGTCAAACCTCTGCCTCTTCCTGGGAGGACCCTCTACTATCTTCTACTCATCTGTATAGCGGTTTGGGCAGTCATGAGCCATGTGGCCCTGCTCGCTGCATGCATAGCACTGCGTGCTCCTCGTATAGATGACCCTATCTCATGTGCCCCACACAACCAAACATGTATCCTGGGATCACACACCTGATGCCCTAGTCCGCTTGGACCTCTATGACATATATCTACTACCATCTATAGAAGACTCTACTAAGTGTCGCCTTGTGGTGGGTATCGCTAATGGTAACTGCTCAGCGAGAAAGCTCTCCACTAGAAGGGCTCGTTCTAGTACCTCTGCCAATGTCGGAATGTTGAGGGGAATCATCAGAGACCTATTCTCATGCCTGAGTCACTACTCAAAGGTCTGGGCCCTGATGAATGGGTCATGCACCATATCCGTGGAGTATCATGAGAGGTCAGTGAACCTCGCTGATTACTGGGATATCGTCATGTGGCCTTGCTACATATATAGTAACTCATGAATCTGCACTGCATGAAGGGTGTCTTGAACATAGTCTTCCTGAAATATGCTCTCTAAGTCTTCCCATAGTAGTGATTCCTCTTCATGAACCTCAAGCAACAGGCTCCACCATCTACATGTTGTTGTATGCAAAAGACTCGCGGAAAGGATCACCATAAGGCCGGCTGGTGCCCCTACCAATATGAAAACTCTCACAATAGCCTCTATCAAATTTTTAGCTACCTGTGGGTCCGTCTCTCCCCAAAACCTAGGCATCTTATGTCGCTGGAACTCATACAATGCACTCAGGTGGCATGCACTCTCTGTTGTTGGGGCTGGTGGTTTTGGTGGCCCAGCGGGTAGTGGAACTGCTGTTGCCTCTGCTGAGATGGGGCCCTACACCGAGGCCTCATCGCTCGGGGGGATACCATCTCGTACGTAACTCGAAACCCTAGCTGGCTGCCTTCATGGGGCCATCCTGAAAAGAAACAGGTGTGCCAAAGTCAAAACAGTATACCTAGTGAGATGACAAAAAGTAATCATATAAAAAAAAATTCAAAGAAAACACACATGCAATCAGTGTTTTCATGCATTGAGTTAGAGATCAGAAATCTGAGTCCTAGTGTATGGATACGTCAGCCGCCGCACCAACACCGGTTTCCCTAAACTAATAACAACACCCAAAATACATAATAGTATTTCTATAAAAAGAATATGGGTTTATGTTCTATGGTAGAACTGAATCCTTTAATACCAATTTGTCACGACTCGTCCTCGGGGCACGTGCCGTGACTGCCCCAAGCCCGCCTTCCCTAGGCCAGGGGCTGGAAACTAACACCAAAGGCGTGAATCCTTAAGCTAGGAATTTATTTCCTTTATAAAAGTAAACAAACACAACAGAGTACACAAGAGGAAGTAAAAAACAAAGAAAAACTGAATACAAAAGAGTGTGCGGGAAGGTAAATTGGCCAGTATACAAACCCAACTGAACAACAAGTACAAGTAAAAAAGGTCAATAGCTGAAAGTAAAGTGAAACTCATGGATCGTCCTATGGGGATTCCTACCTGAAGGGCAGGTAATTATGGACACCTCAACACTCATGTCCGACATTCTGCATCCAACACAACGAGGTGCGGGCATATCCCTTGTAAGGGTGAGTATAACGATACTTAGTAGGGACCCCGATTCCTAAAAAGTCACACAATATCCACTAAGGTTAATCAAAAGAAGAAAGATACAATCATGAAGTATCAACCAATCCATACTTAGGTATATTCCCATACATATACCACGTTACCAATCACAGTTTGTCTCCAACTCACGAGCCCATGAACATCCAAGTCCACACAAGAAATAAAGTCAAACACCATGATGATAATGGTTGAAAGACATGACTCCGCTCACATAGGTATGACACAATAGTAGAGAGATATAGATGAATAGATGTAGCCACTGGATCATCTAAGATGTTACACCCATACAAGATACATCACAAGATAAGCTTTCAGAACCACATAGGATACAGTCTAGCTATCTCGTCTAAGCTGTCAGACACACACAAAATATAGTCCAGCTAAGCTGTCGGACCCACACAAGATACAGCCTAGCTATCTCTTCTAAGCATTCGGACCCACACATGATATAGTCCAGCTATTATGTCGAACCCACAAAGGATTTTGGTACAGTATTCATCATCGTCGAACCCACAGAGGATTCCAGTACAGTAGTCATCACAGTCGCAACCAACTCTTGGGTTCGCGCACACAACACGCTCGATTCCGGGGGGGGGGGTCCACTCCTTGAGCAAAGGGGATTAAAAAAATCAAATATCATGAAGTCTGGAGTTATTGTTCCTGATGTTCTCTCTCATAAAAATAAACCAAACTCAATAGATGGCGCGTCAATCGGACGCCCGGTCTAAGAGATATTGGATTTTCCATTCGAGGGGCCCAGTTAGTTTTGAGAACGAACCAATCGATCGGAGGTCTGTAGCTCATGTTATGGGTGAAAAACCAAAAGTAGTCTGAAGAGGGGGTCTGGGTCCGGTCCGGCCCGGCCCAACCCGCCCTGGGTCTGCCCGAACTAGGTTGACCCGGACCAAATCAGGTTTATCCCTGTTGGGTGAATCCTAGACCGGCAGATGTGGCCCAGCACGTGTGAGGATGACCCAACCCGTGCGGCAGGCGGCCCGTCCAGGAGTCGCAAAGGACTTCTGTCGGCGGCACGTGAGGGGCTCCGCTGCCCTGAGGTGGCCGACCGGTGCTGGCAGCTAGCGACCGACGACGCAGCGCTATTCCGCACGCCACCAGAGACATTTTGGTGGCCCATTTTGCCTCTTTCTTATGCCTATGGCCTCCTCGGGTCCTGCTCTTCACTGTGATGGCCTCAGTTCATGGTTTCTCTTCCGTTCACCTGTCGCCCAACAAATCACGCATCAAGAAAGAATTGGCGGAGGGTCCAGAATTGTTTGTTACCCTGTTCCCTTCATGTTAGAGGCTCAAACAGTAATCCAACATATATTCGACAATGTACATGGGTATAATTTTGTTCATTTAAAAATTATACAAAACTCCCTACCTCGTAATCAGCATTTTCAAAGCAGCGAAAGTCGGTGTAATGGAAGACTAATGTCCTTCCATCAACGTCGGAAGGAGTGGAGCCCAGTGAAGTCGAGTACAGTTAACACCATCAGTGCACTCTATGGGAGACAATTCTTCACTTCCTTGCTCCGGTTGAAATAGGTAAAAGGTGTTTCCTTACGTTCTTTGAGACATGGAGCTTTTTTTATTAAAGAACTATGTTCTTCGTCGAGAGAATAATAATTCCAACAAAAGCTCCTCCCAAGAATTCCTCCCAATAGAATATTTTCCATGGAAAATAAAATAATATGCTCCCCAATTTAATATGTCCACTCATTTCAAATAAAATAATTAATCAAGGGAGTTTAATTAATTAATTTGATGGTGTTGGCCCATTAATGAGAGAAAGTGGGAGGTGAAGAGTATAAACCTCATCAATGGGGGGTTCCAAGGGTTTCAAGGGGAAGTTGAAGAGTTGGTGTTCGTGTAGGCCCCACAACACAATATTCTCCCATGGGAGGTTATGTGGGGAGGTGTCCCCACATCAAACTTCCCTTTTGTGGATTTAACCACCACCCACATAAAAATATCTTAATCATATTTTTATTTATTTTAATTAGAAAATCCTCAAAAATAACATCCAACCACGTTGAAACACAACTACAGTAAAGGCCTCCATAAGTGAATTCTGGAACTATGGGTTCAGTGGTTCCCTCAGATTTCATTTCTAAGAATAGGTTAAAATGATATAAAACCCCGCAAGTACCTTTACTTAAGGTACCCAAAAAAATGTCAAAAATTGATTCTGGACACACCGGGCCTTAGAATTAGTCACCTTTAGAAACTGCGGACTCGAAAAATTCCAATGAATTTAATAAAAAAATTTCTTGAAATTTCTAGGTCTTTAAAGTAATGATGTTGGATTGGATACATCATTATGATTAAAAGATCAAGTGGAAAGTGAAAAGATTCATTGGTGAACCAGTTGTCATAGTTCCATTAATGGAGAAGTTTTAGTGATATTTTTTGTATATATTAGAAGGAATTAGGGTCTGATCTAATGAAATATTTATCCAAAATAGAATATACCCTACCACAATAAGAGCTCATGATAATTATTATGAAACAAGTTATATAAAGATAAATGGGAGATAATTAAATTAATGATAGAGTGGTAATATATTTATAGTGATACGTGTGACATATATATTGATCAAAAAAGTATAATATATATTAGACTATAAGGATTCGATCATGTGCTAAATGATATAGTAAAAATTTAATAGTGAAAATGACAAATTAATACTTTACAACACTAAAATGGGAAATCAGTTGACTAATATATTGAGGGAGTTGGATAATTATACTATATCAAAGATGATGATCTTTGAAGACCCAATACATATGGATTTGTAAATGATACATGTTAAAATAAATAATTTAGTGAAAAATGACTTTTTAAATTATCAAATTCATCATCCATCCATGTGTGATGAAGGAGGTGTAGATGGAAGAGTATGGGGATAATGAATCGGGTATGAATTGTTTTTTATTTCATCACTGACTATAATAGAATTATATTATTTTTTAATTTTTTTCCATACCTCAAGTTTATATAATAATTATAGTTCTTAGACGATGCACAAAGCTCATCATTCACTAATAATCATTATATAACAATGATTTATTGGGATAAAAAGATTAATTTCATGGGGCACATCATTAAGTGGTATATTGAATATTATGTATTTTGATTCCTCTATTTCTACCATGTTATATATTATTTATAGATGTGTATGGGCGAGAAGAAACCATTACAAATAATTTAATGGATATGGATAACATCATCATAAATTTTATTAATGCTCTTCCCAACACATACAAATTCTATTTTAATGTAGTTTATTTCCAAATGTAATGAGTAAATTTAATTTATATTTCATAATATTTCACATAGGATCCACTTTCCCTGATATTCATATATGAATTTGTAGAGATTAAATAAGTACCTAATTGTTTTTTATATTATCTGGATTCGTGTTTTACCTCAGAAATATTTATAAGATAAATTATTCATGGAATATATTGTATAAATTTAGTGGTTTCTAAAATAGAAAGATAGGTAGTAAATCATTAATCTCCATTTATAATCGTATATATATTTTTGGATCCTATTTTATTGATTTGAAATTATACTGTGGTCAAAACCTTTCATTGGATTTTTTTTGTTATGAAAATTGTTTCAATTCAAGTAATAATATGTAACTATATGATGGAATATATGGGAAGACATGAATATAACATCCTTTTTGGTAAAGTATGAGATAATATATTTTTTGGATCCAATAATAATCAATAATATTGAAGAATATTTATAAAATTTATAGGTGCATCAAACTAATATAAAATCCACAAAATATCTATGATAATAATAATTAGTTGATATTTGGATTTTAATGTTAATGATAAGGTATTCCATTAACTGTCACTATAGAAGATTCTAAATAGATTTTGGGTGAAGGGTATGTTGATCCCCAAATATATTTCACATTAAAAAATAGTATATCATATAATTACAATTATTGAACATCGAATAATTCATAAAACCTGTATCAAAGGAATTCTATATTTTATTAATCACATTTTAGGATGTCAATACCTATGTCATAAATTGTAAGAAATGAACAAGTAATACAGAAGGCACATTATCTCTTTTATTGGGTACAACTTGTATATATATTGGATTGTAGAGATTATTTTTTATTAAGAATTACATGTTATATAGGTAAATATATAGAGAGGAACCAAATAATTATTTTATTGATTTGTGATCCCAAATATGAATTTATTTAAAAATAACTACATTTTTTCATAAGAGTATTAGTCATTTGAGTTTGAAATTTTTTTAAAATGGTAAAATGTTAAACACCATAATTAAAATATTAATATATATTTTATTAAAGATGAATTTTTTATAGCCTGAAATATACGTGACATTGATCAAAGGAAAATATAACCTTAATGTATTAAATTATAAAATACAATACCTGATTGTTAAATTACATATTATTCTTAATGAAAAAATTTATTAAAAATAAAATGGGATTAATTCAAAATATAAAATGCACATAGTTTTATTTAATGTAATTGATATTGTAATTTTAAAATTATAATATGAATAATATATTGATAAATTCCTTGAATTTACTATAAAAAAAATGGTGATGTCCATGATAAAATTAATAGTCTAAATAAATATGTTATTCAAAATTCAGGGATAATCTAAAATGCTTTGTTTTTAATAATCATTGTAGTTATTTATGATAATAATTTAATATAAATTAAATTGTTCATATATTTGTTACATAAATTAAGGAATTTAATTGTTGATATTTATATTCACATATATTACTAGTCATTTGATGTTTCTTATTTGATTAGTAATAGAAATAAATTCTTTTATATATATATATAGTGTTTTTTAAAATAGATTCATTTTTCTATATTATGTGTACATTTATTAATATTATTTTTTATTATCACCAATAATTTAAATTAACTATTTTAAAAAAATAATTAATTAAAAAATAAAATCATTTTTCATTTGTCCAATTCCATTTTAATATATTAAAATAACATACATATGTAAATTGTTTTGGCCATAGAATATTCTAAAATATGTCATGTTAGTAAACATTAGTGTTAATCATATAATTTATGAAAAAAGTATATTTTCAAACTTGTGGATTAGGGATTTATCAGTTTACCATTTCCATAACATCACTTATTGACAATTTTTTTTAAAAAATACCCAATTATGATAACTGTAATATATAATGTTTTAATATAAAATGGTCAATTAAAGTTTTATCCTAGTGAAGTATAGTGTGATGTCGCCCGGAGGTAGGCACAATAATAATATACCTGCGATAAATATAGAGGTATAAAATATAATAGTCCATGATGATGTGATTATCCAATATCCCATTATATATGGGGCTATACGGTAAGGCCCCAGCCTTAAACATTAATTAATCTTGAGATAAGTCGATAATTTTACATTAAATCACAACAATGATTGTTGTAGGTTTAGATCTTTTAATAATAATGTCCTAACTTATACATAACATCATGAACATTACAAGTAGACACTTTTATGCACTGTCCATTTGTTCATAGAACAAAATCTATTTAAAACAAAATATGACATTGTTTTTTTTAACATAATAATATTTCCTTTATCCCATCCCTAACTCAATTATACTATATTTCCTATGAAAAACATTTCAAAAAATGGTATTAGCAGAAAAGGCTTAGTAATGGAAACATAATGAATGAAAATTTTTATTCTTGGGGTAACATGAAAAACATGAATACTTTATCATAAGGTAATACTTTTTACCTTTACGAAGTAGTAAATATACATCAATAAATATAATCTCAATGATTACCCTTTTTAAACAAAAATATTACCACAATACCATTCAATTGATCAAATAAAATAGAAATGTAACTGGGGTCATAAAAAGACTTCATTGAAATACCCATATAGTTAACTTTAACACATATTACTAAATGGAATAGTTATATGATTGACTTCCATACCCAATGCATTGGAGGTTATAATGTAACAACCAATCCTTGGTTTATCATGGAACCACCGAACATCTGATTTATCATGTAACCACTAATCATTTGTTTAATAATGTAACCACCCATCAAATGTCCAAGTACCGTTTTATAATCATAACACATAAAATAAATCAAATATGAATAATTCACTAATAATATTTATTTGAAATTACAAGAAATTATTTCATGATATTGAAATAATAAATCCATTTCAAAAACCATTTTCAATCCCAAAACAACAAAAAGTGGAATAAGGGATTTATTTTCATTATAAACATTTTTTCATATTGAGGAATCCAAATATCAAATAACGATTATGCTGGCGAAGAGTTCAATGTCTCTGCATACGTTTAAAACATTCCTTTTTTCATAATGTAAAATTATTTTTCAGAAAAAATATTCCCTTAAAATGTAATTAATGGTAAAAGGGTTTTATTATAAACTGTATAAAATAAAAAACATATATTATCAAAAAATTCCATAATGAATGGAGACTGAGTCAAATTCCCTTACCATGATTATGATTCACCATGTATGTTCCTTGTTCATATTAAATAATAAATTTAAATAAATTTATACTTGATTCATAACCTTTTTCAAGTTTATTATATCTTTGTAAAAAATTGATGAATTAGAGAGACAATGTAAATATACAATATATCATATATAATTACAGTTCTGTCATAATATCCACCATAAGAGGTCATAGGAGAAAATAGAACAATTTTCATTTCGTGAGAAAGTAGTTCGGCATACACAGAAACTGTATGTTGGTATCCATCATATAGAAGTCTGTGTAAGTGTAGTGTTAATGCTTTTCAAAAAAACATTAAAATATATTGAGGAAACTATTTTTGTTATGTAATCAAATAATTTGAAGAGAATAGGGAGTGGTAAACACAAATTAAATAAAGGAAATTGAGAGAACACATTACCTCAAAATCAGGTAACTCCCTTTTATTTAAGCCAAACAGATTTTTCGAATTTCTATATTTCCAAGGTAATGATTTTTGGAGGAATGGAAGGGTTTTTAGAGATTATTTGAGCATAATTTTGATGATCCAAGAGGATTTAGACATGTGATGAAATAGGTATAGGTGGTGGCCTTTTTTATGATGGGTGTATTTTAAAAATGTCTTGAAATATTATTTTATTATAAAATTATATTCAATTTAAAATTGTCCCATCCCCAATTATTTCAAATAAAATATTAATTTGTGTTAATAACCTCACAACTAATTGGTTTTAGAAAATTATAGATCAGATATTTAACCTTATCTTTTAACTTTAACCCTTAATTAACTAATTTAACTCTTACCAAGTATCATTTTATATTCATACTATATGGTTAATATAGATACTATAAAATGCCAATAGAATCCAATGGGGTTAATTAATGACATTTTAAACATTATCTAATTTAGTTTTTAAAATATTATATTTTTAGGTCTATGAAATCATTTAATAACATTTTATTTGTTTCAAAACACATTTATATCATTTTTTATACAATTTATATGATTAATTTTTAAAAATAAAAAACATATAAATTCTTTTTAAAAACCTCATTCATTAAATTATAAAAATTCATACTCATCAATAAAATTATTTTATGAAATAAAATGTTTCACAATAATTTTTTTTAATATTTATAATATCATTTATTTGAATCCTTTATTAATGAAGCAAGCACTACATCATCATTTTGTCATAATTAAATTTATTTATTTAATGTATAAAATTTATAAATAAAATATAATAATTTTGGAAGTTGTTTTTTATTTGTAATTACTATTTATAGTTGAAGAGATCAATTATACAACCCCAAATAAAAGTTTTTTTTAGTAAAATATACAACTCTATGTCATATTTATTTTTACTTTAAATATATTAATATAACATGTCATTATCACTACCATGTAGATCCACGGGATCCCAAGATCTAAAAAATGATGACCATAGTTAGAAATTCAACATGCAATAGGATTAGGGCATGTGTTAGGGTAAATTTATAATATTATTTTTACCCTTAATTACCTAATTTACCATTTTACCATGGTGATGAAAATAATTATTAAAGTTACTATTCATAATGTCTAAAAATAAAAGGTACCTAATTAATCAATTTGAACCTTATGATTCAAAATATGGATTCCATTTTCTCTAAATTAAAATCCAAGATGTTGTAGTAATTAATTTAAAACTAATTTCTGTTGTCAAAACCAAAAGGCTAGTTTTTAAGATGTAAAAAACTACCAAACAATCTACATATGTTTTTGTACAATTTCAATGTAAAATTGCATAAAAAGAATAAAATTGGAACAATGATAAAAATATAATCCAATTACACTTTAAAACAAATTTAATGTAAAATTTATCTTCATAAATAAATTAGATGAAAATGTGGTTTTGAATTAAAATGTTGTATTTCTCACTATTCATAAAAATATGCATTATACCAATAAAAATACCAAAATATCATCCAAAGAAAATTTTGATATTATTATTCTAAATGAGAAATTTAGATTTTCAAAATTAACATATAAACGTGTCAAAAACAATATTTAAAATGTCTTCTCCATTAAAAGGTGGGAAAATGTCATTTTAAAAATATTAGAGTATTTTATGTTTAAAATTGGATTCATTTTCATTTTAAGAATCTAAAATTTATTGGATAAATGTAAAAACATTTATATAACAAGTATGATCATATTGTAGTTAATTATCTTCATTCATGTCATTTCAATTGTTAGTCGTTTACTACCATTTTATATAATTATATTATAATATAATTCACTGTTTTGTACATCATGAGATTGAAGAGAAACATGTTGTTGTGTGTCTAGTATTCTATCAGACAAAATATCCTATATAAAAAATTAATATATTATTTTTATATAATAATATATATGAAAAATTATTATTCTATAAATACATCGGATTCATTCCACACCCCCTTTGGAATTGTGTCCCCATAATTTTATTTACTTATCAAACAAGTAAGGGTATTTCTCCCTCATAGTATTTTCATATTCTCAAATTGCCTCTTATATCATATGGTTTTCCATAAAACCGTTAAATAATGAATCACCATATTCCACAATAGTTTCTCTCTGCAGTAATGAATTTGTACCTACTATTCCATGTAAGAAAGATTCTATTTCATATAATCTACCTCTGGACTCAAAACATGAGATGGATTTGGCATATACATTCTCAACAATGAAACATGAAAAAAATTGTCTACCTGAGATAAACCTGGAGGTATATAGACCATGTAAAAAACGGATCATATTATTTCTAGGATTTTATTGGGTCTAATAAGCCGTAGACTCATCTAGGCCTACTTAACAAAATTCATCACAAGTTTTTTGGGAGAAAATTTGAGAAAGATATTATCACTTACCAAGAAAGAAAGATTCTTCCTCCAGTTATCCGTATTACTTTTCTTCATTCTCTGAAATGTTCTCTCGTGATTTTGAATCAACTAATATTTTTTTCCATATCTTATAACAATTCTAGTCCCATATACATTCATTCACCTACTTCATCCCAAAAAGTTGGAGTTCAACACCCCATTCATATAATGCATCAAAGGATATAACTATAAACTGAAATGAAAACTATTTTTATTGGAAAACTCAAACAACGAAATATGTCGATCCCAAAGTACCTAGTAATCCAGTGAAAAATCATGTAGCATATCCTCTAAGGTCTGAATTGTTCATTCTGACTTCCCATCTGATTGAAGATAAAAAGTAGTACAAAAATTTAATGCAGTTCCCAATAACTTCTGAAGGCCTTTCCAAAATTTAGAAGTGAACCTCAAATCTCGATCAGATACAATGGAAAGGGTATCTCCCTATTAACTGAATATTTCTTCAATAAACAATCAATAAAGTTAATATAGAGACATTATATCTTGAATAGAATGAATATGTGTATATTTTTTCAATCGATCAAAAATAACCTATATTTCATTGTTACCTCAAGATGTTTTGGGTATCCCCACTACAAAATCATTGAATACATTTTCCCATTTCAAATATAGAACTGGAAAATTTTTAAGCATACCTTTCTATACATTCTCTCTTATTTAACCTATTGATAAATCAAACACATCACAGTAAAATCAGTAATATCTCTTTTCATTCCATCCCACTAGAAATACTCTTGAACATCTCTATACATCTTAGTAAATCTAGGATGAACTAAAAATGTGGAACATTGTGCTTTAATTAACAACTCTTTCTTCAAATATGCATCATAAGGCACACATAATATTTTTTCATTCCTCAAAACAAAAACAGTATAAATATAAAATTCAGGTTATATACCCCATCTAAACCAATTCTACCATTTTTTGAAATTCAATTTCTTCTTTCTGCATTTTCATAATTCATGCTGATGGAGATGATTTCACTACCATAGAAAAAAATAGATGAATTATCTACAACAATTAATTTCTATAAAAAATTCATAAAATAAAAATCCAAATGATCTTGTTCTGAATCTATCATTATTAATGTAGAATTTCTCTTTAGACTCAAATCATCATCACCATTATTTTCCTTTCTTGGATGGTAATAGATCATGCAATCATAATCCATGATTAATTATACCTACGTCCATTCTCTCATTTTTAGTTCATTCTTGTTGAATATATAATTCAATCTTTTTTATCAATATATATTTCACACTTTATTCCATATAAATGATGCCTCCATAATTATAACGAAAAAATAGCAGCAACTAATTTCAAATCATTTATAGGTCAATTTATCTTATCAGGTTTCAACTAAAGTGAAGCATAAGCATTTACCTGATCATTTTTCATTAGAACACAATCAATTCCATGGAATTATGCACCACTATAGATAACTAATTAACCATTCATGGAATCCAAGTCCAAAACAAGAGAGTTTACTAAGGTACTTTATTAGTTCCTAAAAATAATCATCACATTCTTTTTTCTTGATAACATTAACTCCCTTCATGTTAAATGACTCAGTGGGATAGATAACCGAGAAATTTTTTAAAAAAAATTATGCAATAACCTTATAATCAAAGAAAACTATGAATCACTGTGATATTGGTAGATCTTCGCCACAATTCCACAACTTTTGTTTTTCAAGGGTCAACATTTATTCAATATTTAGAAACGAAATGACCAATGAAATAAATTTATTAAAACTATAATTCACACTTACTAAACATTACATATAGTTTTCCTTCTTTTAAGATTTGAAAAATAATCCGTAAGCCACTTTTATACCCCTCTTGTTAATTAGAATCCCAAAATAACGTCTATAAAAACACAACCACCATTTATCACATGAGTCAACTGAGCCATCACTACAATGAACTATTAAATTCTGATAACTACCATCTTAGGATACGTGATTTGGAAGGTCAATTCCCTCTGTATGACTTCTCAAGACAACTACACTATTTCCTCTAAAAACATTCTAAACAAACACGTCTTAGATAAAGA
The DNA here is from genome assembly GCA_963277665.1 of Viscum album. NCBI lineage: Eukaryota > Viridiplantae > Streptophyta > Magnoliopsida > Santalales > Viscaceae > Viscum > Viscum album. The sequence continues at coordinate 915,577,362 of OY728148.1, forward strand.
AATGTGATAATGTTAAAATGCCATATATTTTCAATTAGACCATAAATGAAAAATATTTTATGGATAATAAATTAACAATATCCTAAGTCCTTAAGTTATCTAAACTGAACTTTGATACCAACTATAAGGCCTCAACCTTAAATAATACATAATCATGAGATTAATCGATAATTTTACTTTAATTCACATCTATGATGATTTTAGGTTTATAGATTTAGATAATTACATCATAACTTATACGTATCATCGTGATCATTACAAGTAGACACATCCACTCACTATCCATTTTTTCATAAACCAAAACACTTTAAAACGAAATATGACATCATTATATATTTTAACAGAATAAATTATCATTGATCTTGTCCTTAACCATATTATTGTTTATGTCATATGAAATTTTCTTCCAAACTTTGGATGAGCATAAAAAACTCAACAATGGAGATGTAATGATAGAAAATTATTAGTAATGGGATAACATAAAAACCCTAATTACTTTATCATAAATTAATACATTTGACATTTAATAATTAGTAAATATAAATTATTTAATATAAGATCATTACTTACCCTTTTTATAACCAAAATATTACCACAAGCCCATGGTAAAAAAATATAACATATAAAGTCAAATTGGGACATAAACATAATCAAATGGAATCACCAATCAGTCAACTTCCACTCATTATACTCAATGGAATATCCATATGATTGAATTCCTTACCCTATGCATTTGAGTTCATAACGTAACCACCTATCCCTGGTTTATCAATGGACCTCACATCAACTAGTTTATCATGTAACCACCCATTATTTGGTTTATCACGTAATAACCCTTAAAATGTATAAGAAATGATATATAATCATAACACATAAAATATTAAAAATATCAACATTTCAGTAATAACATTTCATTTTAAAAAGCAAGAAATCATTTCAAGATATATAAATAATCAATCCATTTCAAAAACCATTTTCAGTACCAAAAAAACCAAAAAAAGGGAATAATGGATTTTTTTCCTTTGAAAAACATTAATGTTTATAAAGGAAGACGAATATAAAATAATGATTATGGAGGTGGAAAGGTAATTGACTCTACATAAGTTTAAAAAATTCCTTTTTCATTTATTAAAATGATTCATAGAAAAATTATCCCATTGGAATTAAATTTAAATTAAAAGGGTTTTATTATACGCTATATAAAATAATGAGGTGATTGTAACAACCCATTCATTCATTAATGTGAATACCTCTGGATCTAATTAAAAGTCTATTTATGTAAAATGCTTATATAAAATTTCAACTTCTTTGGTTTTATGATATGAAATGTGATCATTGAAAATATAGTTGTTGAACAGTGATCAAATGATTAGTATGAATATAGGGATATAACAAATCCAATTTACTCAGACAAAGGAAGCAATGGCCTCATCCAGTAGACGTTCCCCATATGAAGCCCATTTTTCAGACCTCATAAAGGAGGTGGCGTCATTAGGCTTCTCTCTTGACCATGCCCTCGCTGAGCATGAATATGTTAAGCTCGATGATGATCGCCTACGATAGAAGTGGAAGTTGATAGAGATTACCACCCAAGCAATGTTATCCAAGCAACCCCAAGAGTCTGTCACCATCGCACACCTTACCCTTTGGTCTTATGTTGGTGATATAAGGGTTATGAAAAAATACCTTAGAACTATGGTTATGTACATTATTTTTGTATATAATAATGAATATACATTCATTTTATTATTTTTACCTTGTAAATAGTTTTTAAAGGAGAAATAGAATTTTTTGTTTTTGTTCAACAAAAAAATCTATTTTGATGAATTAATGGATATTTGAATTAAATAAAATTTTAATAAAATATTATTTTTATTATTAAATTGATTATTATTAACTATAAATGATCGTATAATTTTGTTAATGCAATTGTAAATTTTATTACTGTTTGAAATCTATTTTTTGTCAATACCCATGAATTTTCGATAAATGTCGGTTTTTATTTCAAAAGTTAAAATTAACTTATTTAGAAAATTATTTACATAAAATGAATATTATTTCTATAATTTGGAAGTCAAAATTATCCAATGGGGAATTTTTCATAATTTTCTGAGACAGTCAAATTTTTGGGTTAAAATGAAATATCGTTTAAATATATAACATGTTTAATGACATCCTAATGACCCAATAGTGATGTAATAAAACACTATAAACATTATGTTCTGCCAATATATTCTTTAACACTAAAATAATTTGATTTTTGGTTTTTTTATTTAATTAAAAAGCATTTTTTGACAATTCAAGACTTATTAATCATTTAGTCTTTTTAAACTATTTTTCTTGGGAGTGTGACCCACCTCCACATAAGAAATACCTTTATTTTAAGAAGTTAGGACTTTGGACATATAAAATATTGTATTCCACTTCCATTTTCTAAAATCCTTTGGGAAAAACCAAGGTCTGGGTATGATTTGGATTAATTTAATGAGAGGTGTTCCAAACCTAAATAATAAAGAATTCCCTCACCTTTCCAATATAAACCCACCTAATCTCCCACTTCATCCCTACTCAAATCATTTATAGTTCGTCCAAACACATCCATACTCTCTCTAAAATCTTCCCATGGTGCCCAAATCTCCCAATAAGCTTCTCTCAAGCCTCTCTCATGCCTTTGGAAGCACACTTTCAATTAAGGGGTTTTCTTCCTTTCTCTTTTTGTCCAATATTCATTAAAGTTGTATGCCCTTTTAATTTCAATTATAAATGTTGGGGTATGGTTTATCTCCTCCCCCATACTTCCCCTTTATGTTTTAATGATGTTATACCCCATTCCATTTTACTAAATGCCTCCCCTATACACCAGTTACTATGCGAAAAATTCAAAAATGAATTTATCTCCCCTAATTTACATTCAAGAAATTATTTTTCATCATGAATATAAATTCCATTACATTTTTTAGGACAAGTATCTATATGACCCCCTTACTGTTTATGTCTTGTAAATATTATTTCACACCCCTTTCTCTCTCATCAACCATTTTTATGAGTTCTTTTTCCACGCTGTTATGCTGCCAAAATTGCACCTCGCTTTTCCAAGCCAGAGTCATTGTGTAGGGAATAACATAACCATTTCACTATCAATGGAATTCACCTTTATTCAAAATTACATATTGTTTAGAAAATTTAATGTATGTATTCCACATTCGTTTATCGTGGAATAAATGATTATTTTGAATGATTTAATGTTTTATTATCCATGTGGCACACTTATGCATGAAATGAAATGTTTAAGAATGGTGTGCCCTTATAGCACTTCAATTCATTGGGTAAAGTATAGTGTCATGATACATCATGCGAAATGGGGTTTTACTCATGATAATTCAAGTGAAACGAGGGTTTACACATTCTTCATGTGCAATGAGGGTTTACTAATGCTCTGTGTGCAATGAGCCTTGGCTCTTGTTAATTCCATGTTATGTGTTATTGCCACATTTCCATGTTATGATTATCATGCATTATCATGACTTTATGATTATGCATCTGTTGTGCTTTATTGATATTCCTATTGTCTAACATATATTGTATTCTTCATCTTATTCCAATATTATTCCCTTGCTAGGCTTTATATCTCACCCTTTTCTTATGAATGTCCTCGGGTTATCCCATTCAATGCTAAGTACGAGGGAATGTGGTGGACATGTAGTGGATGTTTTCAATATTGATATTGTATTTCATGCTTTAAGTTGTAATGAAATGATACTAATCCCCAAATATATTATACCTCTTGATCTTATATATTGTATCATGTGAAGTTTATGTAATAAATTATGTTTAATTGTGTAATAAAAAGCAGGGTTGTCATGGTGTATATAATCAAAATATTCCTCAATGAAAGGTGATTGAGTTGAAGTCCCTTACACCGAGTCTGATTCCTCATGTATATTCCTTTTTCTTCCTCAATAATAAACATAATCTAATTTCTTCATGGTTCATAACCTTTTTCATTTTTATTATTACATTCATATCTCTTATTACCATATTGTAAAAATTACATAATTATTTATGATAATATGAGACGTTTTATCAATATTCGGTACATGATTCAAAAATGAAGTTATTTTGAGTTAAATTGACCATTTAGGAAAACAATTCAGCACTAGAATGATATTAATGATTTAAATATCATATATATTCATTATATATTTATTTATAATGCTCTATATAAATTAGAAATAATAAATGAAATGCACCTATCATGTAAACGGAAGGTTGTATTTACACAAGAATGTTGTTTTCATTTATCTGTCTTTTTAATAAAATGAAAAATGAATTATAAATAGGTATATTATAATTATATTATAATATAATATGATATATTTGTTAAATTAATTAATTAACACCTTCCTTTATAACTTCAATGCATTTCATGAATGAGTCATATCAATTATGAGGGGGAGGTAGTCTGCAATTCCTCAAATGAAATTTTCTTATTAACAAATCATGACAAGAATAGAGTTATGTTTGTAAAAATAATTACAGAATCATAAATACCATATAAATATAACATATATCATATATAAATATAGTTCCATCATAATGTCCACCATGAGAGGTGGTATAAGAAGATCTAACAATCATCGTTTCGTGGGGCAGTAGTTCTCCGTACACAGAAACTGTTTGTTTGTATTCATTAGATAGAGGTGTGTATTTGTGTGTTTAGATTCATTTTCATAAAATAATCCTAGTATATTTAGGATACTGGTTTTTTATGTAATAAATTAATAAAAAGATTATTGGGAGTGGAAAATGATAATAAAGGAAAGGAATTTGAGAGAAGATATTGCCTATAAATCATGTAACTCCCTTTCATTTGATCCAAATTAATTTTTTTAATTGACATAATCTAATTGAATGGATTTTAGATGTAAGATCGGGTTGTTGGGAACTTATTTTAGAAGAATTCAGATGATACAATAGTATTGAGAGATGTGATAAAATGGTTAGAGGTGGTTGCCTTTATAAGGGAGAGGAGGAGAATTTGACGAATGTCTTGAAATTTTATTTTATTATAAAATTATTTTTGGTTTCAAATGGTCCCAAACACATTTATTTAAATTATTATATGTTTTTGGGTTTAATAAAATATCCTATAATAATTTTTTGACAATCCCAGGTTAAACATTTAACCTTATCTTTATACTTTAACTCTTAGTAACCTAATTTAACTCATACCATGTCTTCTTATATTTTCATACTATTTGGTTAATATAGTTACTATACAATTCCTATAGAACCAAAAGTGGTTCATTAATGAAATTTTGATAATTATCAATGTTGTTTAGCTGATTCATATATTTGTAATACTATAATATCATTTAAAAAAATATAATTTTTTTAAAAACTCAATTATATCAACTGTTATACTATTTAATTGAGGACTATTTAAAAATCCGTAAAAACATTATTCATTTGAAAAAACATGATTAATTCATAGATAACAAGTCATTATTATCCATAAAATTGGTGGATTTCATAAAAATGTTCAAAATAAATTAATTTTAATACTTATAATATTATTTATTTCAATCCTTTTTTTAATGAAGCACCAATTTCATTATCATTGTGTAATAATTAAATTTATTTATTTAATGTCTAAAAAGTATAAATAAAATATAATGATTTAAAAATGATTTCATCTTTTTAATTACTATCATTAGTTGGAGGGATAAATTATATCGCCCCATATGAAAATTGTTTTGTTAAAATATACATGTTTCTAAAATATTTCACTTTACATTAAATTATTTAATATAACATTTCATTATCACTACCTAGTAGATCCAGGTGGCCCCAAGAATGACCCAATGATTCCCATGGTCAGACATATCCGAACCAATACAATTATGATAGATTTTAGGGAAATTTTTAAAATAATTTTTACCCTTATTTACCTAATTTAAACATTAAGAGGAGTAAATAAATTAATTACTGAATATATTATTCATAATGTCAATAAAAGTTACCTAATTACCCAATTTAAACCATTTGATTCCAAATAGGGAATCCATTTTTCAAAATTTAATACCCCGATGATGAATTATTAATTTAAAAATATTTCCCATTACCAAAACAAAAAAAGGGCTTCTTAAGAAGTAAAAAACTATTAAATGATTAACATGTGTTTATGTCCAATTTCTATATGAAATTACTTTTATTGACACAAATTGTATTGAATGGTAAAAATTTAATATAATTAATATTTAAAACCAATTAAAATTATAATCTAACTATATTAATAAATTATATTAAAATTTTGTTTTAAATGAAAATGATGCATTTTCACTATTCATAAAAATATATATTTTATTAGAAAAAACCAAAAAATCATCTAAAGTAGATTTTGATGTCCTATTTCAAAATATGAAATTTATTTTTTTCAAATTGAGCATATAAAAGTGAAAAAAACACTATTTAAAAAGTCTTTTCCATCAACATGTGGTAAAACAACCTTTTAAAAATATTAGACTATTTTATGTTTAAAATTTTATTCTTTCTAAATTTAACCCTAAAAATTTTTCAGCCCAGAATGTTTCCATGTAAAATTATTTAGTTATATGAAAATACTGTGAGACTGTGAAAATTGACGTCGCATGAGTCCGATGACCATTGTGCCTGGAAATAATTTATGATCATTTTTTAGGTACACTCAGTAAATTCACAAGCGGCGTTTTTTAACTTTTGAATTGGTGCCCATAATTAAAAAATACGGACACTGTTGATCTCATAACACTGATATTCACATATGGATACCTTCAGCTTCCCCATATTAGGTTTAGGGTGGGAGTTAGTTTTTCATATTTTCTTGGGAGAAGAATAATAAAATAAATAACATTTAATTTTTCTTTCTTGAAACCACCAATTTGAGTATTGGTGGTGGGGACCACCTAAACCCCCCTTGAATGTGAGGAAAACCGTGGAATTCCACAAATTAATGTACCAACATTAATTGATTTAATTTAAATAACTTAGTTCATTGGATCCTCACCTCTTGGTTGTGGGATCGTTGGAAAAGGGGAGGTTTTGAGAGAGATTTGGTGGAGAACTCTTGAAGGAAGATATTCTAATGAAGAAGATCCTCTAACGAAGAGCGTCCTCTGAACAAGGAATGAGGAACCAACATTCTAGAAGCACCGACAAGTCAACTCCTTCGTCACACTTTCTCTAGTGAACAAACATGTTTGGGGGTTTATTTTGAGATATGGTAATTATCTTTTTGTTGATTATTCGTGATTCTCAAGGATGATGGCCAAAACACATGGCCATTAATCCACCAAAAATACCATGATCTTCTCTATTTGTTCATCACGCGTTCTTCATTCATTCTTCAGTGCCGAATAATTTTGTGTACTAAAAAATAATGTTTTGTTGATAGAGACATATGGATGTGGAGATATCAACCAAAGGATTGTGAAATTGTTATTTTTTTGGGATTAGAACGAAGTTGTGGTGACTCGTGGAAGAGGAGGGCTGCCAGCAACATGCCAACCGCGGTTCAAGAATACAGAGGAGGGGGATAGAGGCCAGTCAACCGCATGGAATCGGGGTTTCACACATCCATGCCATTGGCAGATGAGGAGGCCATGGCTCGTCATCTGCGGTGGAGAAGGGGACGGTGGCCACCGGCCGGCCGTGTGGAACCGGGGTGGTGCGCGTCTGTGTCGCTGGTAGTAGAGGAGGCCTTGGCAAAGAAGAGTATGCAAGTCGGCACGTCATTCGACCACGTGAAGGAATGGTGGTGCGAGTCAATGATGATAGTAGAGGATAGGCTCTTCCAGTCTTTCGTCCATCCACGTCATGCCGAAAGAGACCCCTCTGGCGGGTCCTGCAAGCCAGCAGGTTGTACCACTTGGCGCCGTCGGGTTGGCCAAAGATGAATAGTCCAACGGACCATTCGGAATATCGGGGGCGCCTCCCCCTTAAATGGCTAGGGAGGGTCCCCCCAAGGTAAACCACACCCATAAAGTCTGACCACATATAGTCTAGTGAGCCGCTCTAATCGGGCCATGCCCAGTGGGCTATGACTAGAAGACCATGCCATGCAGGCCGCGCCAGTGTGCTACTCCCAGCATGTCGCGCCCAACGGGCCACGGCCAACAGGCCACTCTAACCGAGCCAGGCCTAGTGGGATGGGCTGCTCCCTTTGTGGGTCAAGTCGCACATAGGTCGGGCTGGATCGACTCGAACTGGGTCAGGTCGGCTGAGGCCAGGTCCGACATGACCTGTGCCCATCTAGACCTAGATACGCCTTTGTGGCCACATCTTGAGAACCAGATGTCCATTTGATGAATCGTCTTCAACATCGAGATCCTTAGATTGACACGGTCCTTTTGGTATACTCCACATTAGTTTTTATAATTTTGGAGTACATCCAGGTTGGATCAAAACTGAATCCAACCGGGCCCTCAAAACGGAAACCCTAATAACTTACAGACCATACATCTAATTGATGCACCATCTGTCGCGTTGTGTTCCTTATGAAGTGAGTGGCCTTTTTTATACTTCTTAATGAGACATCATGGATGTTGATGTATCGTCTAATAGGTTTAAGAGGGTAACCTCTCCAAATAAATCATGCTTCGTGCGGGAACCCTAAGGCTGGTTGTAATTGACTAATCAATGGATTCTGTGTGGGTCATCATCATATCCTGTGTGGGTCATCTCTGGATCCTCTATGGGTCACTTTCAGATCATGTGTGGGTCATCTACGATACTATGTGGGTCAATTGTAGAAAATTTCAACAACGTAAGATCTTTTAGAAATACAACTAATCATCTATACTTTTGTACTTAAGTTATACCTGGTGTGAGATGAGTTGTTACCTTTTTGGCACATACCTTCTTGGTGTTACTAGTGTGGTACTTTTATCTAAATGTTGTAACCTGTGTGGTACCTTTACCTTTGTGGTATTCTTCCCTCATGTGTGAGATGCATAAATATTGATAACTTATGTATATGTATGGGCATATACCTAAGTAGTGTAAATGAATATAAAATCGTGATTTTATATTGAGGTATTGTTTTTTGGTTTATCCTTTCTAGATTCTGAGAGACCTTCAAGGGTATTTGGATCCCTACTGATTATCGTAACACTCACCCCTACATGGGCAACACCATCACCATAATGTGTCTTGTGTAGACGACAAATAGCATTGATTGTTGTCGGGGGTACAAAGTCAGGAGACTACTCAAAGGTGAACATTAGACGAGGCGATCTCCAGAGACTACCATTCGAGAGTTGGACCTACCCTTTTGGTAGGATACTTGGCAAGTGTTCACAGGAGATGTTTTCAGTTTTAATTGTACTTTCCAGTTGGTATTTCAGTCGGGCCCCATTACTTACTGTACACACCATGTTTCCTATATAGATTACATTATGCTAATGTTCTGTTGTGTGCTTGGTTTGTGTTACTTTATAGGTTTAAAGGTAATTTCATCCCACTTATAGAGATATGCCTTTTTGATGCTCGTCGTTAACCCCTGGCCAATGAAAGTCAAGCTTGGGGTAGTCAGGGCATGGGCCCTAAGGGACAGGTCAGGGAAAATTGGTACAAGAGGAGTCGGTTCTACCAAATAACTAGGACACTGGTCTTTTCTAAGTAACAATAGTGTTAAGTGTTATGAGTGTGGTTTTCAGTTCGGGGAAGTCAGTATTGGTGTGGTAGCCGATGTATCCATACACCCAGACCCTGATGTCTGATTTCAATCTCTTTGCATGAAAACACTGTTTGTTTTTGTTTTTTTTGAAAATTTATCATTTTGATATATTTGAGTCATCTCTCCAGGTATAACATATTGATCAGGGAACACATGTTACTTTTCCAGATTCCTCCAGGAAGATAGCCAGCCAGGGATCCTGGTAGAGTATGCGATGCTAGACCACGTAGTGACGATTCTTCGGTGTAAGGCCCCATTACGCCAGTTGTACCATCGGGTGGTATACTAGAAGCAGCACTACCAGTTGGGCAGCCAATGCAACCAGCACCAGCAGTAGAGGGTTCACACAACTTGAGGGCATTGTATGAGTTCCAGCACCATAGGCCACTGAGGTTCTAGGGTGAGACAGATCCACAAGCAGCTGAGGACTGGCTGGAGGATGTGGTTAGATTTTATCAACTAGTAGAGACGCCAATTGACCAAAGGGTGATCCTTTCCCACATTAATCTCCAGGAAGCTGAGGCTTATGACCATGACGCTCTAAAGATGATTCGATATATGATCTATGTCTACTCCACCTTAGTTGCAGTACTTATAGACACAAGTTCCAGTCACTCTTTTATTTCTACTACCCTCGTTTGGAGCTCGAAGATTCTGATAGAGCAATTCAATCGATCCTTATGGATACAGACTTTTATGAGAGTGGATTAGATGATTAAACACCAGTGTCAACAGTGTGAGCTTACCATATGAGGCGAGAGCTTCAGCTGGGATCTTATAGTAGCAGAAAAGAGGCCTTACGACATCATATTGGGTATGGACTGGTTATCCAGAGTCCATAATCAGATTGACTATATTAGGCACAAACTGTGGTGTGCCCACATGGCCAGGACCAGGTTTTCCTTCACCGGAAAGAAAATAACATTTGCAGCATAGGATGGACTTACCCGGAGGAGGGTGCAACTAATTGAACATTAGTTGGCTAGCATTACCATCAGGACGTTTGAGGTCAAGTGTAAAATCTATCATGTTGTGGTGGACTAGTACACTTATGTATTCCCTGATGATGGTTCGAGTCTACCTCCTCCCAGATAGGTGATATTTTTTATCGACTTGTATCTCAAAACGTCACTGATATCTACAACAACCTATCGGATAGCTCCTGTAGAGCATCGAGAGCTGCAAGTACAGCTGGAAGACTTGCAGAGAACGGTGTTCATTAGGCACAGGGTTTCTCTTTGGGAAGCCTCAAGTTTATTCTCCAAGATGGTGTATGGGAGTTTGAGGATCTATGTTGACTATTGAGACCTAAACCAGGTGACGATGAAGAAAAAGTACCCACTCCCGAGGATTGATGATCTATTTGATCAGCTAGAGGGAGTATGATAGTTTTCAATGATAGAACTCAGACCAAGCTATCTACAGCTCCGAGTACAAGATGAGGATGTGGAGAAGACAGACTTCATATGTCAGTATGGCCATTATTTTTTCATGGTTATTCCATTCATCATGACCAATGCCCCAGTAGTGTTCATGGGTCTCATGAACATAGTCTTCCAGCTATACCTCGATTGATTTGTGGTAGTCTTCATCGACGAAATCTTAAAATACATAGTTATAGAGGAAGAGCATTCCTATCATCTACAGATATTTCTAGACACTCTCTGAGAGCACCAACATTATGGTAAGCTCTCTAAGTGCCAGTTTTGGATGCAATATGTCCACTTTCTTGGAAAAATCATCTCAGAGGCTGGAGTTGCAGTGGATCCAAAAATGATTGAGGCATTGCATGCATGGGATCCACCCAGGAGTGTGATAGAGGTGATTAGTTTGTTGGGTGTGGTCAGTTACTATCAGAGTTTGGTGCCTGAATTTTCCAGAGTTGCAGCACCCTTATTAGAATTGACAAAGAAGGGTAAACCATTCGTGTGGTCGAAGAAATTCCAATAAAGTTTTCATAAACTGTGGTAGTGACTTGCGAGTGCCTCCACCTTAAGGTTTCCAAAGGAGGGAGTTGGGTATGTAGTATATTGTGAAGCATCAGGGTCTGTTCTTGGAAGTGTTTAGATGTAGGAGCGAGAAGTGGCCGCATGTGGTTCCCGAAAACTTAGATAGCATTATCAAAACTCTGCTACCCATGTCCTAGAGTTAGCAGTAGTGGTCTTCTCCTAGGATATGTAGTGACATTACTAGATGGGTGAACGTTTTACAGTCTAATATGATCACAAGAGTCTCATGTATATCTTCTCTCTAAAGGACCTGAAGCAGAGACAGTTACATTGGCTTGATTTCCTCCAGGACTATGACATCATGTTTGTCTATACTTCTAGGAAGAGGAACATAGTAGAATATGCACCCAGTAGGAGATCTGGTATACAGTTTCTGAGTGAGGTGATAGAGCAGCTAGCTTCTTTGTAGATTTGCAACATGGATCGAGATAGATTAACTTATCTTCATTCTCTGACAGTTACTCCCCCACTCCTTCGTTGATTAAGGGAGGCGCAGCTTGGGGGAACTAACTACAAGGCTCAATATGCTCTGATATCCACAAGATAGGCACTTGAAGGATTTTCTGATGGTGTAGAGAATTTTATCCTCTTCATAAGATGTACTATTGTACTGGTGGTGATACAGGAGTATGTGTTGAGGGAGTTCCATATGTCCCCTCATGTAGTACATTTAGGAATGGAGTATGACTTTTACTATCAGCATTGGTGTCCGAGAATGAACAAAGTAGTGGAAGAGTTTGTCTCTCGATGCCTCACATGTCAGCATGTGAAGAAAGAGCATCAGGTTTCAACAGGCTTAAATCAGCTAGTAGACATGCCAGAGAATAAGTGGGATGGAATTTCCTTGGATTATATGATTGGACATCCATGCATGTCCAAGGTTCATGATTCTATTTGGGTGATCATTTAATGACTCACCAAGTCGGCCAACTTCCTACATATCAGAGAGAATGTTTAAGTAGAGGGATTAAGATGCCTCTATGTGCACAGCCTTCTATCCTCATAGAGATGGTCAGACAAAGCACACCATTCCGACCCTTGAGGACATGTTTCATGCTTGCATCCTAGATTTTGGTCATAGTTGGGAGAATCAATGGACCTTGGTGGATTTTTCATTCAACAACAATTATCAATCCACTATCGGTATGAATCCATTCGAGGCATTGTACGATCAACATTGCAGATCACCTCTATGTTGGACTGACTTAGTGGAGTTAACACTCGTGGGACCAGAGACGGTACGGGCTACCATGGAGATGTTTCTTATCATCTAGGAGCAGATGAAGACTGCACAGAGCATGAAGAAGTCTTATGTATACAGAAGACGAAAACCTCTATAGTTCAAGGATGGTGACCATGTGTATCTACAAGTCACACCTCGACAAGGTTTGTACAGATTTGGTCGGCGTGACAAGTTTTCTCCATGGTTCATAGGACCCTTCCAGGTCTTCAACAGAGTAGGTGAGGTGGCATATAGATTAGATCTTCCCCCTTATTGGCACCAGGTGCACAGCGTTTTTCATGTATCTCAACAGAGGAGATACGTACATGATCCTTCATAAATCATTGATTGTGGAGAGCTGGACATCGAGGATGGGGCGATGTTTTCATAGGTTTCAGTAGAGATTGAGGATTGATGGTAGAGAGTCCTTCAGGGCCAATCGATACATATGGTACACGTACAATGGTAGCACGACAACCTCAATGAGATCACATGGGAGTGGGAGGCATGGATTCATGCTCAATACCCCCACTTGTTTTCTTAGTTTTTTTTGTGAATTTCGGGTATAGAAATCCATGAGGTGGGGAGAATGTAAAGACCCATATTTTTTCATGTAATTTTTTTTAATTATATGGAAATATTATGAGACTAATATAATTGAATAAAAATGATTCCCAAGCCCCGTTTCCTCGAAAATAAATTCTGAATATTTTTCAGGTATGTTCAGTAAATGCACGAGTGGTATTTTGTAACTTTTGAACCGGTAGTCGAAATTGAAATCTGAGGACACTATTGATCTTGTAGTGAAGATATTCACTTAGGGTGACCTTCAACTCAACCATAGTAGGTCTATGGTGGGGTTAGTTTTTTGTATTTTCTTTGTAGAAGAAAAACAAAATAAAAAATTTTTTTTTCTTGAAGCATTTATTTTGATTTTTGGTTGTGGGGACCACCCAAACTCCCCTTTAATGTGAAAAAACCCCTAGAGTTCCCCCAATTAATGAGCCAAAATTAATTGATTCAATATACATAGATTAATTATGAGTCTCCTCACCTGTTGGTTTGGGGATCGTGGGAAAAGGGGAGGTTTTGGGAGAGATTTTGTGGAGAAAACATTAAATAAGATCTTCCAATGAAGAAGATCCTCCAACGAAGAGCGTCCTCTGAACAAGGAACATGGAACCATCATTCGGGATGTGCCGACATATCATCTCCTTCCTAACACCATCTCCAACCAACGAATTATGTTGGGTGATTTATTTTGAGATATTTTAATTATATTTTTATTGATTTTTCATATTCGTGATTCTCAATAACAATTTCCAGAAAAACACAACCATCGATCTGCCAAAAATATAATGATCTTTTGAATTTGTTCTTTATATGTTCCACATGAATTTGTTAACTCCAAATAATTCTTCACAATAAAAACCTAATATTTTGTTGAGCATGACATATAGACGCGGAGATCTCTGCCCGAGGATTGTGAATATGCAATCGTCATATTTTTGGGGCATAGAACGAAGCAGCGGTGACCCACAAAGAGGAGGGTGCCCGGCAACCGGCCATCAGCGGTTCGAGAAGGTAGCATAGGACGACTCCAGATGGCACATAAGCCATCCTCGTGAAACCAGGGGGTGTACATCCACACCGCTGGTAGCAGAGGTGGCCGTTTCCTGCCGGTCGCAGCTAAGAAGGGGACAACGGCCATCATGGTGTTCGACCGCATGGAATCAGGGAGGTGCGTGTCTGCGTTGCCTATAGTAGGGATGGTTGCATCCTTGTTGGTCGCGGCGGAGAAGGGGATGGTGGTCGACACACAAGTAGAAAAATTAGAGGTACGGAGGAATTAATTCGCACTACTGGTACATGAGAGGGTCGCAGATTCTTAGTCGTGGTGGTGCACTCGGATGGAGCTGGCTCCCAGCCGGTCATGGGAGGGAAGTGGTGTCGTCGCGCCACTGGGTGGAGAGCTGGCCGGTCTTTTTTCTGACCACGTCATGTCAAGTGGGACCCCTTCGGTTGGTCGTGCAGGCCACCAGGAAGTTCCACATGGCTCCACTGGCTTTGGCAATGCCGAACGGTCCAATGGACCATTCAGAATACAGGGGGCACCTCCCCCTGGTGCAGCTAGGGTGGGTCCTCCCACGGCGGACTGCAACCAACTGGGTAGACCGCACCAAGCATAACATGGAACACCAAGCGGGACACACTAAGAAGAACCTACCGAGTAGCCCGCACCCAGTAGGATGCGTTGCGCGGACCTCACCTAGTGGGCCACGCCGAGAGGGTCGTTCCTATGGGGTCGCGTCGTGCTAATCACACCCAGTGAGCTGCGCCTGCAGGCCACCCCTAATGGGACATTTGGACAAGGATACGCTTAGCAGTATTGGCCGCCCCCTATATGGGGCAGGCCATACATGGGTCAGTCCATGTCTACCCGAACTGAGTCGGGTTGGCCTAGACCCAGGCCTATCTAGACCCAGATACGCCTTTGTGGCCATATCTTGAGAACCGGGCATCTATTTGTTGAACTGTATGGGGAAATGGGATACTTGGATTGAGATGGTAAATTTGGTATATTAAACATAAGTTTTGAATAATGTTGGAATACTTTGGGTTGGATTGTAACAAAATCCAACCTATCCCTCCAAACAGAAATGCTAATAACTTACAGACTGGACGTCCAATTGACACACTGTATGTCATGTTTGGTTGTTTATGTCATGAAGGACCTTCATGATACTTCTTAGTGGGACTTTTTGGTATTTTAACTATCATTCTATGGTGTGAGCAGATGAACCTCCTGAAATCAAGCATACTAAGTGGTGGAACCATGAGGCTGTCTATACATGAAGAATCTCTAGATCCTTTGTGGGTCATCATCAGATCCTCTGTGGGTCAGCGCTCAACGATCTCGTGTGGGCAACGCATAACAATCCTATGGTGGTCATCACTAGATCCTGTGTGGGTCACTTTCAGATATTTTATGTGTTATCTATGATCATGTGTGGGTAAACAGCAGAGCTTCTCAATGAAGTAAGATGATATGGAAATACATCTAATCATCTATAATTTCATACATATGTAATACATAGTGTGATCCAAGCCGTTACCTTTATGGTACTTACCATTGTGGTGTTACCAGGGTGGATATTTTCTCTTCATGTTGTTACCTGTATGGAACTTTTACATC
Organism: Viscum album; assembly: GCA_963277665.1. Classification (NCBI taxonomy): domain Eukaryota; kingdom Viridiplantae; phylum Streptophyta; class Magnoliopsida; order Santalales; family Viscaceae; genus Viscum; species Viscum album. The sequence continues at coordinate 915,593,504 of OY728148.1, forward strand.
TAATTTATTCTTCCCTCATGTGTGAGATGAGTGTATATTGATAACTTAGGTATATTTATGGGCATATAACTAAGTAGTTTTAATGACTATAAATTCTTTCTTGGAGATTGAGGTCATGATTTGTGGTTTTTCCTTTGTGGATTATGAGAGTCCTTCGGGGGTCTCGGGGACCCTTCTGAGTATCGTTATGCTCACCACTACATAGTCAATGCCCACACCTTGTTGTGTCTTCTGTAGACAATAGACAATGATGATCGAAGTCGAGGGTACCAGATCTAGAGAGTGGTTGGAGGTGAACATTAGATGAGGTGATCCACAGAGATGACCATTCGAGAGTTGTACCTATCCTTCTGGTAGGATCCTTGGTGGGTGTTCGCAGGAGCTGTATTCATTTTTACTTGTATTTTCTAGTTGGGCATGTAATTTGGCCCCTTTACACACTGTACACACATTGTCCCCAATATAGTTTACTTTTGGCTTGTGTTCTGTTGTGTTCTTGGTTTGTGTGAGTTTAGAGGTTTAATAGAAATTCCATCCCAGTTATAGGTATATGCCTTTCTAGTGCTATTCACCATCTCCTATCCTATTAAAGGTGGGCATGGAGTAGTCATAGCATGGGCATCAGGGGACGAGTCGTGACAAAAAATTTATTGGATAAATGTAAGAACATTTAACAAAATATATAATCATATTGTAGTTATTTATATTCCTTCTCACCAATAAAATGTATAGGTGTTAACTACCACATAAAATAATAATAATATTATTATATAATTCATTGTATTGTGAAATGTATGATTTTGGAGAAACCCATTGTTGTGTGTTGAGTCTGCTATCAGACAGTGTGACATCGTAAACATAAAATGAATATATTCTTCATAAATAAAAATAGATATGACAAATTATTATTCCATAAATACATATGAAGCTATATATAAATAATTTATTACCTTCCCTCCACAAGTTATGATGTTGTAGTTTTCCATATAGTATATATATTCATGCTCTAATAGAATAGATGATAGACCCGTTAATGAGAGTTTGAAAGAGATGAAAATTGATTATTATAGTCTGTGATTTTCTCTAATACTGATAATGAATTTATAAGATTCTCATTTTAGAAAATCTTTGAGAAAGGGTAACATGTCACCTCTTAGAGAGTTTATATTACTATAAAATAACCATGGACATTATTCATACATATTCTCAAATCATGATTAAATCCACAACCACTCATGATTCTTGAACCACATGGTAAAGTTTTTTTCTATATCATACATGTGAGAGATTTATTCTAATGAACCCATCTACATAGGATTTCACTTCCATCATATGTACAACATGATATTCTATATAGGTATATTTACTCATTATAGGGGACTTCTGAAACGTCTTGATTTGACCAACATGATTCTAAATTAGAGTATTCTCCATCAATTTTTAGAAATGGTGATGTCATTCCATTAAAATATATGTACAACTGCATTTTGTCCAACAAAATGCTGCAGAATCTAGAATCATTGAATGAATTATGAGACAGTACATATTTGAATATGAATTATACCCCTAGAAACAATACATTGATGAAATATTAATTTTAATCATTTCAGTATACGATTATTAAAGAATATCAATGATCTAAATAATATTTTCTCAATATTGTTTTATGAAATAATGAATTGTCTTTTTTCTAATTAGATTCATTTAATATATACATGTATAATTTAAACAGATTAAATGAGACATCACTTCACATTTAGTGGTAATACATATAATTATTTATGTGATTTATAATGTCGTCAAATTTCAAATGAATCTATTCTCACAAGGGTAATCACTATCCCTTATCAGCATCATGACTTGAATTCATTATTCAATGAAATTGTGAGTCCATTAATTCATATAAAGATGTTACAATGGGAATGAACAAATATAAAACATACATGAGATAATTCCAGTTAGATATGGGATCATCATCAAAGTCGAGGACAGTCTTAGTAAAAATTTGTTAAATACATGTAATCCCATCAGATAATATAAGGAGTGGAAATATTAGGAAAAAAATCACCACTTACTAATTTACATTATAGATATTTTTTCATACTGATTATACAACAATCATGATTTTGAAAATTATTATAGTGGACCTTTAATGATAACACGTTTGAATTTTCATTCAATTATAGAACTATAAAATCATTATCCTTCCCATAATCTAATAAGAGAACCTATTGTTGGGTTAATAACATTATATAAACTCTCGTGCCATTTTAGAATATAAAAATTATATCCAATCAGTGATTTAATTAATCCCAATGTAAACCATCACCATATTTATATGATTTTATATTATCATACATGATGATACATACAAATATGATCAGTTTTCAAGATATTGACCTTTATAGATTTCTCTATATACAATAATAAATTCATCAAATAACTATGGAAAAAAGTAGATTCACATGGGTGAAATAGAGTAAACTCTTTATTAATATTATCAAGTTATGGATAGAATGGAAAAAAAATCCATATGTAGGTGGAAAACAAGATGTAAAATAAATCCCCTTATAAATAGAGAAAATATATTATTTCAAATTATAAAGGAGCTTCAACATACTCCAATGTAAATTTCATTCTCTCAATTATAAAGTATTCTTAGATAATTATTATCTATGAAGAAGATCTAGTTTTGGAAATGTATGAATTTATTTTGTTATAAATAATTTATTTCACATTATAATGATAACATACATAGAATACTATTTTTAAACATCATATTTATCACTAACTTTCATTGATGAATAAAAAAATTTCTTCCATTACAAAAACATCAAAAAAACATGAATCTTAGAATGTACATGAATAGGATGATGCCTCTTTTTGAAATATCCTTACTCAAAATTCTAATAAGAGACTATCGGATAAAGTGAAATAATACTAGAAACCTGGGATCTTCCATCCTAATCCCTTCCATTAACATAAATAATCATAAAAATTTTCCCTCTATCATAATAACTGTGTATTTAAAAAAATTTCACCACTTCTCAAATATGAAATTATAATACTCAAACAACATCAAAAGATAAATTTATATCAAAATTATATTGATTAATTACCAATATTAACTTTTTTACAATTATATATAACATGAAGTAATATATATATTCTAAGAGTCACAAACCACTCATTTTTAGGATTATCCCTATTAGGGGATTTATGTTTTGGATGAATGTGTGGTATTTTCTATATCGATCATCACACATGTCTATTGAGAGGCAAAAAAGGTTGTGGATGGTCTTACAAACTTTGGGGTTTGAAAACCTATTACCTAATCTGATACCCTTCTTGAGGATTTTCTCCCTTTTTATAGGGATGATTATAATAAAATATCGAATTTTCGCATCTTGTAATATTTCTATTTTATGAATAAATGCCTCAGCCTTCTGGTAGAGGGACCCTCATTTAAAAAAATGAATCAGATTTATCAGTTTCATTACATGTTTTTGAATCATAAAACATATGAAAATGTGATATTATTACATAATTATATCATATTATTAATACTTATTTCAAAAAAATATTTTCCTTTTCAATTTTATAAATTACGTAGATAACATAATAATTATAAACTTACAAATTAAAATTTATAATTACATAATAGTAATATAATGTAAGAATCAAACTATAATTTTTAATTTACTATCTAAAGGACATACATACAGTTATATTTATCAATAAAATAAATTCAATTTAATGAATAATAATTTCTTAAAATTGAATTTTTGGAGATCCACACAAAATATTAAAATGTGTTAATAGAAATTATTAATAGACACAATAGTTATATATAAAACATTTAAATATCCTAATGAAAATTTTAAGGTGACTAAAAATAAAAAGGATTACTTAGTGGAACTATAATAACTATTTATATGTGGTAAAATAAAACGATTGACAAAAAAATTATTTTTAAAGTAAAAAAAGATTTTTTTAGAGAATATAGATGATAAATTAGTGTTATAAATAAAAAATATATATGAATAAAGATATCATATAGATAAAATGTAAAATTACTTTATTTTACCCCTGGTGAGTATCTGTGTTTGATGATGTGATAGTATGATGTAAGGGATTTTTTTATATATCGTATAGTCATAGTGTATGTATTTTTACAAAATGTAAATAAAATTAATTACCTGCTTAATATCTAAAAAATACATAATTTTTATTTCCATATTTTGTTTTATATATTTTACATTTATTCTTTTTATTTTACATCTCATTGGTTCACACTTAAACTAAATGGTTTTCAATAAGTGGAACCAACATTATCTCATATATTCAATTAGGAATCTCTCTATTCAATGTCTATAATATAAATATTGGTTATTTTTAGTGTCCCAAATTATAAATTAATGATTAATTAATGTTATTTTAAATTTTATTTTATTTTATTTATAAAAATTTAAATTAAATGTTTCAATCATTTACCTAATGTCTAATTTTAATCATTTTTTTAAAAAGTTCAAAATAATTTATTCCATTATCATTTACAAAAAAAATTCATTATTTTTTATCAATACTAATAATTGATACATCTTTTTATGTTTTTAATAGTATTCCAATGTAATTTTTATTCATATTTTGTTAATTAATATTCTATTTTGATGAAGTATTTATCATTATAATTGGATAATTCCACTTATTTTAAAGATAAATTTTATGTGGATATGAAAACCTATTTTTTTATCATTTTCAATGATTGAAATTTTTTCTTATGAATCAATGTTGATATGGTATAATGATACCACCAATCATATTTTTGAATATTAATTATGAATATGATAATATTAACTACTCATGAAACATATTTCATTTCATGGTTATGGTTATGTCACAATATTTTAGGAATATTTTAGGGTTCTTATAAAATTGATATGAATTTTTGTATATTAGGATATATATATGGGGCTATTATAGATGTCATATTAATTGGGTAATTAATTAAATATCATGAATTTATGAGTAGTGAACCAGGGGGAGAACATTGTCCTCTATGAGGATAAGGAAATTAAATATCACATGTGATATCTAGAGAACACAATCCTCCATTTAACACTATCCAAATTGTGATTATAATAATGGAATTGGGCATTGACAAGGTAATTTATGGGAACCCTTAGTGAAAGCAATATTCTATGGGGCTCTATCAGTAATGAAAGGATTCTATTTGGAGTGGGAAAATTTAATGAAATTATTTTCAATATTTTGTCATTATAAGGAAAATTCTTTAATCATATGACTACTTTATGATATTATGAATCACAATTATTGAATAATGTCAATAAAGACCTATTACACTCAAGTTATTTTATAAATGTTATTAATTATATGAAATGTATTTTATGATCTATGTTTATATGTGTATGATTACCTAATGTTATATCTTTGATCATTTATTTCATTCCAATAAAAGATTACCTTTAAATCTCAAATTTCATTTTTATTTGATATGCCTAATATATACCATAACTTTTAATTTGATGTCATTATTTTTTATGATAAGCATAATTATGTTATAAATTAGAGTATTAGGTATAATATATCTATATTCATAATTATTTGATGAATATTTTTGTTGAATATTGAAAATGTTGTGAAATTTGTTTGTAATGTGTATAATATCAAATGTGTTTAAACCTATAGTTTTTTGGGTATGCCATTTTTTTATTTGCAATGAATAGTCATATTATTTGATATAATATGTATATATGTTACTTTTGGGTCATCTTAAATATTGGTGGGTTTAATTATTATATATAAAACATTGATCGTTAATTGTTGTGATTTATTCCATTATAGAATTGTGAGGAGGTGCAAAGAGAATAATTTGTCTAGATAACATTATAATATCTATCCACTTATGATGAAGCTCTCGATGTCATTAAAGAGGGTGATGCAAGTTTTTTTACTATTAAATAGAATATTCCATGATATATTAGGAGTTCAATTAATTAAAGGTATATAGAATAGTTTAATTTCAATTTTATTCTTGTATGAAACATTTCATTAAACATGAAACATAGATTGAATATAAAAAATTGTGTGTCGTTAAATTCTAGTAGCTAAAAGTTTTAATTATAAAATGATTTATCTTTTGTGAACACACATAAATAAATATATATCATATAGAAAAAATAAAAGAAAATATAGATATGTGATGTCCTATCTCAGGAATCAAGGAGATAAAATGTGAAATTAATAGTGGTTAAGGATATAACAAATCATTATCACACGGTATTTAGAGATAGTAAAAATTAATTTCTTGAATTTATGTTTACTGTGTTGATTATCACAATTAATGAATCGTAAACATCAAAATTATACATTACGTATAAGGATATTAAGGGGTTTGTACCAATAGATTTTGACTATGGGACAATGTAAATTGAAATATTCATTTTTTTCAATAATGAATGTATGGTCTTACATTTTTAAATAAACATATGCACAATTAGGGATATTATTTATGGTGGTCAATGGGGAAAATTTTAAAAATTAAAATAATACCATAAGGTATGGTAATTTCAAAAAATATGGTCACAAATTTTTCTATAATTTTTCTACTGAAATATAATCCTTCTGAGTGATACTCACATAAAAAATAATTTTAATGGTGTAGCAGAGTAGATGAACCCGACACTAAATAAGATGGACTAGTGAAGTAGACTACATTCTTAAATTATTATGAAGATTTTTTTCATACATTACTTTTTATATTATCTTTTAAATAGATTCACATTCTCTCTATTGAATTAAGTGTTTATTGAATAGTGTTGGTCTATAAAATTAGTAGATCATTCAAACTATGATATTTTTTATAGTCTCTTCTATATCATTTTTGACACTAATAACCCTAAAAACTCAATGAATATTCACAAACATGAATCATTGTAATTAGTTTTTATGAAATCATTAGTTCCTTACCCTAGTATAATTAAAATTTTATGATATTTTTAAGATTACATGTTCGTCTCAATAGGAATGTCTTTAAAAAAATTTCTATAACACAACGAAAGTGGGAGTCGATAATGAAGACTCAACTAAACAAATCTCTGATTAATTAAATTTTTTAATATAATATTCGTTTTTTCAAAAGTTTTGTAATATTTGACATAAAAATAAAAATTCTCAAATATGATGTAGAAAACAACCATTATCAAGAACTGTAGATTCACAAAGGAAAACAATCAAAAAATGTAGATGTAGTGGTTTTGAAATGTTACCATCCACGTATTTATTATTGAAGATAAACTAGGATAATATGTACAATTATAGGGTTATAAAATGTTAATTTCACTATTCTTATAAATTATTTTGGTCTGATAGAATTCTTTGAAGAATAAAATTATCCCAATGATTTTTAATATGTGATTTAATGATAATAAATTGAATTTATTCATTGAAATAAAAAATCCTTTCAAATAAGATTATTACTATATGGAAAAATTAAAATGCAAAATTAATGGTATTCATAGTTAATGGAGAATCTACAGGTGGACTCAGTTAAATTTATAGGTAGTTTTTTAACGGTTTCCAATAGTATGATTGAGTGGTATTCTCATATTTTTCCCACAAATTTATAAATATTGAACACTATAGATAATGTTTATTTATTTAAAAAAATAATCTTTTTGAATAAATGTATGTGTTTATGGTGAACTATCCCAATGATTTTTTGGAGTAATTCTATATGATTTAGTTAGATTATTTTTTCAAAAGATAGAACATTGGTTGAGTGAGTTAAGTGGAAATTTTCAAGAACAAAGTTGGGATTCCTTCAAACTAGAAACCCAACCCAATAAGTGGCATAGATAAAAAGGTATTCATGATCCCCATAGGCTAGAAAATGGTTCCTTAGTAAAAAATATTCATTAATAATGATTTAATACATTTATATAATAATAAAAAATAAACATGAATAATAATCAAATTAACTAAAAACCATAATGAAATAAGGCATAAAATGTTTTATATTAACAATATAAAAAATTCACCATAACCAAAATTACTATAGCAGAATTGGAATAATGAAATTATCCCAATATCTTCCATAAAATAAGAGGGATATGAAACTCAATCCACCACTACCCACACCTATATAATGTGGAAAAATATCAACCAGATCCACCATCATGTCCATGATATATATTGCATTTAACTTAGTAATACATAACAATTTCTATATACCCTCAAATGTGTATGAAAGGTGTGATATAAAGACTTGTAGGATTCCATACTAATTAAAATATTCAATGATATAACTATAGAATAAAAATTAACATGTTACATTCTACAATTATAGTTCAAAAATTTTAAATAAAAATAAAATTGTGGAAAAACATGTAAGGAAAACCTTTCTTGAAATAATGATTTCATGAAATAAAATTGTACACAAGGTCTATTATATATTGATATCTAGAACCAAAAAACATAAGAATCATTTTACAAGAGAGTACCATGAGAAAATATATAAACATAACATGTAGAATTGTGAATATATGAACCTTGTACCCCTGAAATCAAAATCCTCTAAGTCGTCCACCAAAAATGTTCACATCCATGATCTACTATAAGATATCCCATGCAAGAGATCTATTGGTCTCACAATAATAATACGAAACCATCTTTGTTCCCAGGAATGATCTACAATAGGGGATCCCATCCCATATACATTAGTGGTATCTCTTCTTATGACATGTTTAGTTAGTGTTTATGAATCAATCCTACAAGATGAATATTGGCCTTAGACTCTTCCAAATCAACTAGCATACAAGTTCTTGATCACCCACCTAGATATCTAGGATTACATGTCTTCTCAAATTCAATTTCATATATCATAATAATCATCACATCCACATACATATTTCAAGGATAATAAGAACACAAGGAAACCATAAGTTTTATATTTTCACATTGATCTGATGATCAAAATTCACATGGAAACAACAATTTTGCATAAAAATCCCACCAACTATTTCACACGCATACCAAAATGATTTGGTGGTGTATCTCATGCAACATTCCCAATTTACGAAACCTATTTGAAAAATCAAGAATAATACATATGAAATTAATCTATTCCCACTGTAAAATACCCTGTGAAATTAATACTCCCAAAAAAAATTGTATAACATGCTTCTCCTCACCTATATAATTAAATGACACATTTAAGGATCACAAAAAATAATATAAAAAACCATTTCCATTTAAAAACCCACTTTCAATAGCCTCTCACTTTTGAATATCATTGAAAACACATTTCACACCTTATACAAAAAGTATAATGCATATTTCAAGGAACACCAGAATAATACACACATGAAACAAAACCGCTTTTATTTAGAAATCTCAGTTTCATAATTTATTTATATGAATACAATTTCAAAAATAATTTCAAACCACACAAGTATTCCATAAAACTCCATTAATCTATTATTAATGAAATCCAAAATCATCCATTAATGTAATAGCCTGGAACCACATACCTCACAGTTGGGGACATCATGAAATCAATGGGAAACCACAACCACACCACTAGAAGAACATATAAAGGCTATATTAAATAATAACCACCAAAATTAAGACCAACATCATAATATTAGATGCGCTTTATGGTAAACATCCAGCTGGAAAATATAAACTCGAGGAGGGAAGAAGAACCCTATAAAGAGGGTGAAATTAAGATTCAATGGAATTAATAGATAGTTCCATGAAAAATCTGGGTTAAAACCACCCAATGGATGAGGCTCATGAGGTCCAAGAAGTCTTGGAGGAAACTCCCATGGTAAAAAATACTGAATGGTATATATAAAAGGTGATTAATGGTTTAAATATATGAGGAAACAAAAGAAATATACAAATTTAGTATGACATGGATCGGCTTCATGATTTTCCCACATGTGTTTAGAAACCATGTGGCTTCCATGAATCCCTCACTTTCTAGGGAGAACAACCCACCTAGTTGGACAACATAGTTTTCCAAATTGTTCACCAATAGTGAAGTCAGCACTTTAAAAAATGGAAATTGAACACACACTATGCTATAGGAAGGAACATATTTTTCCCTAACTCTGCAACTAGCATTCACCACCTTATATCATGTTATAACATCATATGTTTTGAACAGGACCAAAAATTATAGAGAAATATAAATTTTTTACATTTACTAGAGGTTATGTTTATAAAACAAAGCATCCGAGTTTATTTTTTCTGTGATTTGGATCACTACAAGGGTTATCTCTTAAGAAATAATATTATTTAAATTAAATTTAAAATAGTAATAAATTAAATGCTAGAAAAAAGAAAATAATAATAATAAATAAATGTTTTAATGATAATAAAATTATTTTTATTTTTATGGTTATAATAATAATAATTATTATTATTATTATTTTGGGTATTAGGACCCAAAATGGTTATCCCCCTGACTCCTTATAACTCAGATACAACCCCCACCCTTGCCAGAACATCTCTTGATATACCCCCTATAGTGTGACCTCCCCCTCCTTGCGACCACCACTAGTGCGCCATTCCACCCATATTTCTTCCAAATGACATTTGATCCCTCATGGTAAGCTCTCTCCCGCCTTATCCTCCATGTTTCAAGATGATTTTTAGCCTCTTCATCACCTTATGTAGTTCAGCCAATCATAGGGTTTGCGGGTTGAATTGATATTGGTTTTACTTTTTTAAGGTTTTTTGAATGGTCGCTCGGGCTTTTATTGTGTGTTCTGAAAACCACCACCTAAGGCAATGTGATTTAGCTTGATTTGGATCACCACCTTTGATTCAGAGAAGGGTTTCTGATAGTTCTTGTGTTCCATAGTTTTAATGTTGGGTGTTTTCTAATTTAGGAGTCTTAGGTATAATGTGTGTTGGGTTTTGTTCATTTTTTGAGTGTGTGCGTGCTTATACTCAAGTATGTATGTATGTATCTATATATATATATATACATATATATTTATATATCATCCCTATATGTGTTCCCTCATGGTATAGGGAACACATGCATTTGGTTAGGGGATGTATATTTATGTATATTAAGGTATGTGCATGCACATGTGAAGTAGATCTAGGTGTTCATTGATAAATATGTCATGTTAAAGGTGTTGGGTAGGTTCCTCTTTGAGGTAGAAACCAATTTCCATACCCTGTTATATTTAATAATGTATTTATTAATTTATTATTACTCTATAATTATTTGTAAATTAATGTAGAAATATTATATTAAAAGATTTCATTGATAAAGATAATGGAATATTAGATATGATATATGAGTGGGTTATAAGAATGTCATGATTTTTTAATAAAACTTCCCCAACGAAGGTGTGAAACCTTCTAGCTGAAAATGTATTAAATAAACTTTTATATTTTATTTTACTATTTCTTTCAGTGTTTTCTTGTTATTTTTATTTGGTTATAATTATTATGAAGTAATGTCCTGGTTTATGGCACATTTTTGTTTCATATTTTCATGTGCGAAAATCCATGTTTCCAAGAGACCCCTCCCTTACACTTGATCCATGTAATGTAGATGATATGTCTCAATGAATTAAATGTAATTGTTAAGGTAAATGGTATGGTTAAAATGTCTTCATCATGAGGCTACAATACCTTAAGAGAAATATACATAAAAAAATGGAACATTTACATTAAAATTAATTTTACAGGTTTAGGAAAATTGGGTGAGAATGACCTTGATTAGGATGGATCATACCAAATGAAATTCCATTAATAAATGGTTTAAACATACTAAATTGGGTGACTTGTAAAAATGATTGGTAAGTTTTATCAAGTCTGTCATAACCATTTCATTTGTAAAAACATATTTTTTGTTTTTTCCTTGTTTCATAGCCACCCCCTTTTGGTTCTCTATTCTAAATGTCCATAGATTCCTAAGATTTATTTGATAAATCATCACCCAAGAGATTCATTTGATTATATTACATAAGTTATTAATTGAATTAATGATAATGGTTTGATAAAAGAGTGATCATTGAGCCTTATGCCTCACTTCTATACTCATGTGAATTTTTTAAATATGATAGATTATATACATTATATACCTTAATCCTTTTATAAAAAATTAATATTCAAGTTAGTTTTACACCTTTCTTTCATGAAAAATAATGTTTCTCACCTCTTTTCTAAAGTCGTGGGATTATATTAAATTGCATTGTGACAATTTCTATATTTATATTCTTGTTTATTCATTTCTGGTTGTTCCAAATCAGGTTTGATTGGTTGAATAAACTAAATATTGATATAATGATACCTTAAGAGGTATTTCATTACATATGGTTAAAGGCATGAAAAATGATTTGTGACTCTTGTTTAATTTAATTTTTAGAGCCTCTACCTAGTTTCTAATCCTTTTTCTTGAAACATGCTTATGTTTATTATTCATTTCCTAGTAATATGGCTTAGATCATTGGGTTACTTTTTTTCAAAATTCCTTACGCCATGTTGATTGATTTAATGGTTTTACATTATAGATTTTTTATCTATAGATCACAATGGTTATTTTATTGCATGACTTATACAAATTCATGTCATGTGATATTTGTATTGATGATTGCCTCTAAATTTTCCGTGGCTAAAAGTTTTCACGTTATGTGGGCTATAAGAAATCATCTGTTCCATATTAAGGATTCACGTATAGACTCTTATTATCTAGTGGTTATACCATGATGTTCTGAGGGAAATTGTCTAGATTTTTAGGAATGGGATTCCGAGGTGGTTTACTATACTCATGATTGATAATAATTCCCTAGTGGATAAACCATGGATATACCATTTAGAATGATGGCTACTCTATGTATTGGGTGATACATGGAACCCAATATGTGATACGTTGGATGAAATTTGAAGTTACCAAGCCAGATAGTGATACAAGGGACACCATTTTGATCACCTTGTATGGACTTGGGGGTATTGGATAATTGTTTTTTCCTAATGTGATAATTGGGATTCATTTAGATCACCATGGATGGGAATGAAAATCCACTTATTTTGACTGATTTATTTTATTTATTTTTTTCATTTAGGGGATGCATATTTTATTTTTATTATGATCCTTTTGTTCCTTTTCTTGATACTTATTATGTATATTTTTTTCTCATTTGTTTACAAGAATACGAGACCCCAAGAATGTTCACAAACATGGGGTAACTAATTTCATAGATACCTTGTATAGAATGTCACATGTTATATGAATTATGACTTTCATAAGTACTTCTTTTTTAATAGCTAGTTTAGGTTAAAGGAGGTAGTATGGTATATGGTTCTGTTTAGGAAACCAGAATAAGGTGTGGTCAATATATTATTTATTACACTATAATCACTATAAATATAAAAATTCCATACTTTATATTGATTTATGTAGATTGTGATAGACACTCATGGTGTTATCCTATTTAGATATTTGTCTCACACCCTACTCTGAACACCAATGAACATGGGTACCTGAGAAGTCCTTTATTCTTATAGGTATTTGGATTGATGTTTTGTATTATGTTTCATACCTGGGAGCTAGGGAGAACATGATTGATCTTTTACTCATAAAGTTCTTAGAGTTATTTGGTTTTCTATTATCTTTAATTTTTTTGTAACTTGTATCACAACATGGATATTAATGCATTTTTGTAATCTTTGGTTGGACACTTTATTTATTATTGTAATTATTAATATTTGGATACATTTTCTATTATTTACTACTACTACTTATATTTTAATATTTATAATTATGTTATACCATTGTGCTAATATGATCTATGAGAGCATAGACTCCTCAAAGAAACAACCTAGGTTTTCACTACTAGTCAGCATCATCTTGATTTTGGGGTGATGTGCTTGAGGTCAGGTGAACCATCGGTCCCTCAATAGTTTTAGTAGGCAGTCGGGTTGAGATGTTATAAAGTGGTATCACGTGATTTTTACTTATTATGATAGTTTTGTTTTCATAGAGAGAGACTACTAATGTGTCAGTGCATGGTTATTACCTATTCCTAGGACTGATCACCCCATGTATGCCAAATTACCAAGTGTCTTAGACTAGGATTTTATGTTCATCATATTTTTTAATAAATATTATGTCATTTACCCTTAGGGGAGTGGTGTATTATCCACTGATTATTGATTTTTGAGATTCTATTATTTTACCCTTAGCCTATTAATGAAATGATGAATAATTACATGAATCAATGTAGGAACATGTATATTCACATTCAATGCACATTCCATGCCATTTAATTTCATACATAGAATTATTGATAATTTGGATTGGGTTCTTTGAGTGATATGCCATGTTTTATTATTTTAATTATCATTCTTGCTTATAAAACATGATTAGGTGTCATTGATCCATGCTTATATACCTATAGAATGTTTTCTTAGTGTTAGTTGCTTGTAGTGACATGCTTCACATTGTTTTAAATATTTAATTTACGGCTTGTGGAAAATTTAGTTGGTTTCAAAAAATAAGATACAATTTTCAACTTACAGATGTATCGGTGCTTCATGAATTGGGATATAGAAACCCATATTAAATGTAATGACCTTTTTATGCTGGAAAATCGTTATTAATGTAAAATCTATTTAGTTTTTATCTGAAATGAATTGGTTAAATTCTTTAATTCTCAACTGGAACATTTTATGTTAGTTAGGGAATTCTTCTTATTTGATAACCCACTACGAGTGTTTGAAACAAAAAAAATTAAACAGTTGTAATTGGGTTTCTTCCTACCTAAACAATTTTTTCATAGTGGGACCCTCGTAAAATGACATAAATATTTTTACTTAGTGTAATTTATTTGATAAATTTAACTTTATGGATCTTATGTATAATAAAATTTTATTGATTTTAAAGGATGTTTTATGAAACCAACATATTTTTATGTATGGGTGTTAGCTTAAACAATTACCCAGTGTATTTTTTCTGTATAATTTTACCTATTGTTTTCATCAAATATTTTAATTTATATAGATTCAAAGTAAATAAATGTTAAGGGATTGTAAATGGAACATGTAGTGGTTTCTTTTGAAAAAAACTCCAGAAATTTTTATTTATATTTCTCCATTGAGATTCCATGGAATAGAAATTTAAGAGTTTCTTATAGGATTAATTTTATTTATAAATGGCTTGATGGTTAACATTTGAATCATGTGACTTATGTTTTTAGGACCTAGTGTTGGGGTTGACATTTTTTCTTTCATATGGGGCAAGGTCATGTTAGGTAGCACCCATAGTTTTCATGTTCCTTGTTAATATGGTTACCATTCTAATTATTGTTATCACTTGGGTGTTGTTTTCCACTGTATGACACTTAACTTCTAAATAACAACATCATTTCAATTCGTGGTTCCTGTATATTTGACCCTTGTTAGGAGCAAGCACATAGATAAATTCTCGGGTTTATTGGATTAGATATGCTATGTTCATGGTTACCTTCTTCATAGTTCTTGTGACACTTTCTTCTCATTTGGGGATGGGATACATGGTATGGCATCGTCCAAGATAATAGTCATTTGGGGAATCAGGTCTTTCGTTTACATACTTTATATGAACCACCAAAAAAAATAATTTAGAGGGTTTATAGCCAATTTAAGGTATTGAGGTTGTGTTGTCTTGCTTCTAAATCCTTAGGGTAGTATGTGTCAAATTACGTAGTGCTATTCGTGAGCTTAATGTTTTAATGAACTTGTTCAATTCATTTAAATCATTGAGCCTTGTGGACATAATTAATTACTCAAGTCATGTTCGCAGTATAGTGAAATCAGTGTTAAAGGTAATATTGTATGTCTAAATACATTGGATGAATTCTTTGAGACTGGAGTGTTTGATATGCCGATCATTTTTATTTTGTTTTTATACTAGTTTCACTGACATACGTGTGTTGGCATCAAGTAGCATCACATGTGCATCTATATTCAATATATCCAAACCTGATTTTGAGAAGAGGGTCATTCTCTCTCTCTCTATCTATGTATATTATTTTAAATAATATGACACTCTTAGGGGGAGTGTTGGGTAGAATCTGAAAAATTATCTCTTCGAAATAGAACGATACCAACCAAGGTGGACCATTGGAAAGTGTTCGGTATTTATTATTTGCTGTTATGGATTGTGGGTTTTGAAATATTTCGGTGCATTCTTTCCAGAACCACATTGATGTGGAAACCAGTGTATGATACCCATTAAAAGCACTGTTAGTCATGGTGGAATTCGATGGAAATATTTGAATGGTCACGTAGTTCCATGAGTGGTAAAGGAATCATGATCAGATAATAATGGTGCACAAAAAAGTTATTTCGTAATTTTTTATAGCATAGTCGTTCTGTAATCGTTCAACAATTCTTTTATTGATTGATGGTATGATGATTCAGAATCATATGGATCATTATGTCCAAATATGGAAGGATATTATTGTGTCTTTTTTTTAAATCTCGGACTCCACTTAGTGTACTATACTATGCGATGATAAATTCCCCTATATTTTCTTCATCCTTGGTACACTATGAGAGGGTCAGTCTTGCACATCTCTAAAGGATTAATTTTTTTGACATTGTGGGGTGGATATCCACTGGTGTTTCATGCTGGATTCAAGGTTTACATCGTAGTTTGGTAATGAACAACACCTGAAGATGGGTATGTACTTCAGTGGAAGTGTACGTGTTGAATATGATATGCTTTTGGTAGTGGAATATAACTTCTTCTTTTAAAAATTTATCCATCTAATATTAACATATTCTTTAATGGACAGTCAAAGTGGCTCGAATTGCCTTCCTTTTTCTCAATGTAACGGTCCATGAAGAACCATTTTAAATCAGGACATCAGGTGATAATGAGTGAGGTTTTTATTGGAGAGGTCCATCCATGAAAATTTGGATCAACCGTTCTAAAAGTGGCCAACAAGAGATCAGTCATTTTTTGTAACACCCCGAGATTTTATGAAAAATATTCTTTTTAATTTCACTATTGTCTTCTGTTATACGCTGCACCAAAAGGAGCTTTCACAACACGCATCCTTGAATTTCCTTGCATTACACGCAATCGCGACCTTCCTCAATAGCGTGTGTAGTATGTAATACTGAGTTTCACTAAACAACGATATGCTATTAAAATATTATTAAACTAGCCGTTATGAATAGTAATAACCACCTTTTAAAATTTTAGAAATTTTATCTCTCAAAATGGACTTTATTTTTGGATTCAGAGTATCGAATTTAGCCTAAGGTGAAATTTTGGTGATTTTCGGATAACTTTCATATTTTGATGAATAGTGAAAATTACAAAATTTTAGTTAAAAACAACTTTTTCAATCGAAATAATTAATAGTGATAAATTATTAATTTGAGGGGTTTTAAAGTATATTTAGAATATTTTTGTACAATTTAATACGATGTTGGTCATTGGATGTAATTTCACATTTAAACCAGACATAATCAAGTGTCAATCTTTTGGTAGATATTGTTTCTTAAAAACACGCTATTTGTTTTAACAGCGGGATTTAATTATAAAATTAATTAATGAAACTTCTATGTTATGAATTTTTCAAAATAGACTTCATTTTTGAATTCGGAATATGAAATATAGCTTAGGATGAAATTTTGGTATTTTTCTGAAAACATTCAATTTTTGATGAATAGTGAAACCACTAAGTGGTAGGTTAAAAACTGAATTTTGCATAAAACATAATTTTACCGCTTCTGTGAATGGAATTTCAAAAATCCGACAGACACGGTTAATATCAAGGACTAAAATGTGGTTCAATGAGATGAAAATAATTTTTTGTGAATAGTAACTTTTTACTTTTTTTTACCACGGTTAACAGTAAATAGGGTAACTAAGGGTAAATATGATATTACTATTACCCTAACACATGTCCTAATTCTATTGGATAAGTGTAATTCGACCAAAAACAACCTTATGAATATAATATGACCATTTAGGTCCACTTCGATTAGATTATGACATTTAATATTATTTTATTTAATGAATAGTTAAAATAGTTAAAATCAACGTTTAATAACTAAAACATTTTTAATATGGGGTTATACATAAGATAAATTCGACTATAAATATTCATTATAAATCTAAAACTATTTCCTACATAATGATATTTTATTTATAATTTTTAGACTTAAAATCATTTAATTTATTTATGACACAACGATGATGCAGTAATTACGCTTTTAAGGAAATATTAACATAATTGATGTTATAAATGCTCAAATGAATGAAATTTGAAACTTTTTATGATTTCCACTGATTTTCTAGGTTACTATGATATATTAGTGTTGATTTAATTAACTTGGTTAAAACATATAATTCTGTTATGACTTTCACAAAAATCATGTATCAAATAGTGTCAAAATTGACACACAATAGTTTTTAAATCAAATATTATATTATTAATTTTTATTTTATTCCTAAAAATCTAAGGTTCGTCCAAATGACTTAGATAAGGATATATGTATTAATAATATAAAATTTGGGGTTCGTTTGATATGTTATTGTAAATGTATTAACCATATAGTGAAAGAAAACAAAAAGACACGGTAAACGTTAAATTATTTAACTTAGAGTTAAATCTAATTGATAAGGTTAAAATAATACCCTAAACTTGTCTAAATCCTATTGGATGATAGGATTTAGACCCATACCCACTTTAGCTTCAAAATAAGACCCTTTGTAACCATTATAAACCGATTTTTACTTTAATAGAAAATAATATTTTGAGATATTCCTAAGGTGCCCCTCTCCTCCCTTATAAAAGGACACCTCCTCCCCCTCCACCTCACACCAATTTGAGCACTCAAGCTCGGCCAAACCCTGCAAAAATCTCTTCTCCACTTCCCTAGAAACATCCTAGAGGTTCTGGTCTTCCTCAAAGACCAATTTTAGTGCCCTAAGAGGAGGTCTCAAAGAGGCGCTTCAAAGAAGAGGTAATTACCGTTACCAATTCTTTCATCTTTATTTCTTCTTTCACATCTTCTTCTTAGGTTGTTTCATTAGGAAGTAATAACATCAGTATCACTCATATACTGATATGTTATTATAGTATGAAACAACCCTATTTCACCATCTATCCATCCTACGGGAAAAGAAATCACCGCGCGTGCGTACGTACGGAACACCGTCTCCACGCCGTGGTGTAATCTATTTTCCACCATCACCTTACATGGATGGGTATAATGGTGTAAAGAATAACTATACATAGTTATTAAAACATCATATTTATTATGATATACTGTATAATCCACTCCAATTCAATTCAATATTTATGGAAATGATATCATCGCTCGTGCGTACGTATGGACTACCGTCTCCACGACGCGATGAGATTCATTCTCCATGTTAAGCATTTAAGAATGATTATAAAGTATATATAAGAAATAATAATGAAATATATGACATTATAAATCTACTGGATTTATGTATATATATATATATGTATGTCATCTACTTACTTCCATTCAAGACAATAAGGAAAGAAAAACAGCATTCATGCGTACGTACGGACTACCGACTCCATGAACGGTGTTTTTCATTTCATTTATCTATCTATTATATATATATATATATAATGAATATATATGATATATAAATCATATTTTATATTCTGGAAGTAAGTAAATCATGATATAAGTAATAAAAATGTCAAGAACAACAAGTCAAAACTCCTACGATAAATGAAACAATTTTACCCAAAACGCTTCTTTAACATGGAATTTACAAAAGAACGGGTAATATAATGTCATAAGTGAACCATATATGATATAATAACAATGAATATGATTCTGTAATAAGTCAATGACATTATTTAAATCATTATACAGGAGGTTCGGACACATACGAAGCAAATCGGACCTAAGGTAAGGGAAATATCACAATCTCACTTTTATCTGAGATTGTTTTTAATTTGGTAATTACTGGGGTGTATTTTATCATCCACATCCATGTTTCCTCAATATGTAATATTATTTCCATGCAACTACAATTGTTTAAATCCAATTTTACCCTTAGGTGAGTTTTTAGTAAAAAATATGAAAGGAATCTTTTGACGTTTTTCATACGAGGTGCTTTTTGACTTTTCCGAAAAAAGTACGAAGAATGCTTTTTTAACTTATACGGCATGAATGGATTTCTAAAAAAATTATTTCCAAGAAGAATACTTTACAAGTATTCAAGTTTATTTTTAATCAACTTCTTTTAGTTTAAAATTGTATAACATGTTAAGAAAGGAAAAGTGTTTTTGAAGTAGAAAGGATATTTTCCTCAAGAATGAAGTTCAAGTATTTTATCAAAATTATTTTACATCTAAGATAATAAAAGGGTTCTGTTTTTATCCCTATTATTACATGGATTTGATTATGTTGTGATGTAAACATTTTTATGAATTCCTTTATCTTATATGAATTGTTTTATGATGTCATGTTGTTTAAGAATCTCATTTTTATTACATGGGTTATGCGATGATGTATGATTTATGATTATGTGGCACACATAAGAAAGGATTCATTATAAGATGGGTGGGACCTATATCTCCCTCCAATGCATTGGGTAAAGATTTTATATCTCATGAGATAGACAGGGCTGGAACGGTAGGTTATACCGGTTCAGTGAAACAGGACTCAAACGAGGGTTACTCGATTCCGAAAGGGACATCGTCCACTAAGATAGTCTTGGCAATGACTCTTGACTAACAAGAAATGATTCTATATGATTATGTTTGAATGCCACAAAGTTTCATGTTTTAGGTTATGATTATTGTGATTACATTTCACTGCCATGATTTAACCCATGTTATGAAATTATGATCTCTTTTGCAGGTTTAGATTTCCAAAAGTTATGTTCTTATGTATATGATGTGATTGATATTTCTTTTGTTTACCCTTACTGAGCATTTGAGCTCACCCTTTTATGTTTTCTTTTCCCCAGTATATAAAGAAAGGTTTTCGGTAAAAAAAAGGAAGATCATTATGGGAGATTTTGAAGATCATTCACCACGATTAGAAGATTATATTCCGAGTTTCCAAAGACACTAAACTATTAAGATCCTTGTGTGTGTGTGTTTTGTTATGTACTAAGTATTCCACAAATGTAATGTAATGTCCATGTACGTCAAGTTTCGGGTCTCTACAGTTAGTATCAGAGGAGAGGTATAGTCAACCTTTGGAAACTAGGATGCGAAAACGTTAGTAAGATCCCTAGAGATATTTCTACGGTATGTCTAGGGATGTCCGTAAGGTTAAGTATACGTATAAGTTATAGTACTAGAACTATGCTAACGATCATAGAATTAAACCTAGATGTTAGATATTGAAGGTACTCCCCCATTATTATGTTTTTTTCCCTAGCATGATTTTTACCTCTCACACTATTCTTTTTGGGTTTTAGACGATGGCTGGAACCCGAAGGAACCGTGTTGATCACTGCAATGGACAATGCAATGATTGTCCTCCTGAAAAAACAAATGTTATGGGAGATGGAGTGAAAAATCATATTGCTATACTTACACAAGCTATGAATCATTCTGGACTTCCAAATGAGCAGAGAAGGGAACAATATTCTATTGAGTCCTTCATGAGGCAACGTCCACCTTCTTTCAGTGGGTCTTCTGATCCACTTGTTGCTGAACAATGGATCAGTACCACTAAAAAGATATTTTCAGTTCTTCAATGTTCTGAACATGATAAAGTCATCTTAGCAGTATATCGTTTGGAAGGTGAATCTGATCAATGGTGTAATCTTATCAAGAATACAAGGCAAAGAGATGAAATTGAGTCCATAGAATGGGACGAGTTCAAGAACTTATTTTCCAATAAGTACTTCCCTCGTATTC
This sequence comes from Viscum album, assembly GCA_963277665.1. Classification (NCBI taxonomy): domain Eukaryota; kingdom Viridiplantae; phylum Streptophyta; class Magnoliopsida; order Santalales; family Viscaceae; genus Viscum; species Viscum album. The sequence goes on from OY728148.1 coordinate 915,615,415, forward strand.
TTCGAACGAAGATGGAAAAGGAGTTTCTTGAGCTGAAACATAAGGATGATGAATCTGTTGGTATATACGAAGCGAATTTTACAAGACTTGCAAGGTATGCATCTGGCATTATCATCCAACCTGAAGGTAAAGTTGATCGATTTTTCAATGGCTTAAAACCAAGTCTTCGAAGGGCATTAGCTATATGAGACTTCATTAGATATGAAGAAATTGTGCGTTGTGCTATGAAGGTAGAAATTGATGTTGGTGTTACATATCCATCTCATGGTTTTGAAAAGAAACGAATGATGAAGTTCAAGGAGAAATCTCAGAATAATGGTGAAAAGAAGATGAATGTTTCCTTATGCTCAAAGTGTGGAAAGAAGCATGGTGGAGATTGTCTTAAAGGGACTAGAAAATGTTTTAAGTGTGGAAAAGAAGGTCATCGAGTAGCTGAGTGTCGAAGTAATGGAAAAAGGGTTTCTAATGATGTGAACAAAGCAAACACTGCAGAGAACGCACCACCAACCCTTCAATGTTTCAAGTGAAAGGAGATGGGACATTATGCAAATAAATGCCCTAATCCAAGGGTTAGTGATGATCAACATGAGCAAGCACTTAAGGCAAAGGAAAAAAGCAAAGTCACATGCGATCACTATTGTCGATGTTGAATATGACAACGATGTGGTGGAATGATTAAGTGTTTATGTAATGGGATTCCAAAATAGTGTTGTATATAGTATCGTGGAATATTGGAATATTTATGTATTGGTCTATTGTGGTTTTCAATAATTTTATGGTACCAGTAACCATGGAAAGTGATTGAGATATTTTTGGAAAAAGAATGATATGCGCATAATGAAGGGAAAATGAGAAAATTAAATATTTGACAGTATTCATGAGCTCATGATTGATATAAGGACTAAGTGATATCATGGTTTGATTATAAAGAATTTTGAGGATTTTGGTATGTGGAAAGTGTTAACGTTTAACTGCATTCATGTTTTCATTACGGTTCAATGGGTATTGAAGAGAATACATGATTAAGGACTTTGAATGTTTAGAATGTGACCAACATGACATATCTTATGATATATGGGGATCAACGATGGTATTAAATCTCTGGTAATTGTTTTCACTATATTATGAGAGTGGACTGCAGTATTATGGGTAAGCCTAAAGATTGGAATGGATTATGTTGGACATAAGTCAGTATTGTTTAAGGATAGAAGTTTTTTTAGAAAAAGGACAACCTGCAGGACGGGCGACAACCTATCACATCGGACAAGGCTGTGGGAATTGAACCCACAACTGAAATGCGACTGGCCTTTATCGCCTACCACTGGTCTACAGGACTTCCCTGTTTAGTAGAAACTAGTTTTATTTTATTAAGCGGTATGATATATGAAGTATAAGTTCATTTTTGGAACCATATACGATTAATCTAACCATACGACGAACTTATAACTTTTCAAACCTTTTGTTTGAGACAGATGGAATGACCCATCATTCTATTACATGATCTGCTAACACATCAGGAATAACAAATTCAACTTCATTTATTTAAGATATGAAGTGGAAATTGTTCAAGGCACGAACAACAGTGATATTGTTCCAAAATAAAGTATGTATTTATTCTAATTCAAATTTCAACTTTAGGGAAATGATCTTGAAAACCAAAAATGTTGTCCTGGTGATCTTATACCTGATGAATCAGATGGTACCTTATATCATCAAAAATCTATGGATTTGTGATTACTGGATTTTCCATAGCCATGTTCTCTACCACTCTCCATCAGAACATGATGGTTAGATTTATCTTCTATATCCATATTTTTACCTATGTGGAAACCCATCGATTAGTTTATTTGGGTAACCGTTACGTTTCATACTTTCGTTTTTAAAGATTGGTTTTGGTATTCCTTTTTACGATGTGGGTTTATATTAAAGAAACATTCGAATAGTAAACCATTTATAACCCCGACGAATTTCGAGGGCGAAATTCATTTCAAGGGGGGTAGAATGTAACACCCCGAGATTTTATGAAAAATATTCTTTTTAATTTCACTAATGTCTTGTGTTGTACGCTGCACCAAAATGATCTTGCACAACACGCATCCTTGACTTGCCTTGCATTACACGCAATCGCGACCTTCCTCGATAGCGTGTGTAGTATGTAATACTGAGTTTCACTAAACAACGATATGCTATTAAAATATTATTAAAATTAGCCGTTATGAATAGTAATAACCACCTTTTAAAATTTTAGAAATTTTAGCTCTCAAAATGGACTTTATTTTTGGTTTCGGAGTATCGAATTTAGCCTAAGGTGAAATTTTGGTGATTTTCGGATAACATTCATATTTTTATGAATAGTGAAAATTACTAAATTTTAGTTAAAACCAACTTTTTCAATCGAAATAATTAATAGTGATAAATTATTAATTTGAGTGGTTTTAAAGTATATTTAGAATATATTTTTACAATTTAATATGATGTAGGTCATTGGATGTAATTACACATTTAAACCAGACATAATCAAGTTTCAATCTTTTGGTAGATATTGTTTCTTAAAAACACGCTATTTGTTTTAACAGCGGGATTTAATTATAAAATTAATTAATGCCACTTCTATGTTATGAATTTGGTAAAATAGACTTCATTTTTGAATTCGGAATATGAAATATAGCTTAGGATGAAATTTTGGTATTTTTCTGAAAACATTCAATTTTTGATGAATAGTGAAACCACTAAGTGGTAGGTTAAAAACTGAATTTTGCATAAAACATAATTTTACCGCTTCTGTGAATGAAATTTCGAAAATCCGACAGACACAGTTAATATCAAAGACTAAAATGTGGTTCATTGAGATGAAAATAATTTTTGGTGAATAGTAACTTTTTACTTTTTTTTAACCACGGTTAATAGTAAATAGGGTAACAAAGGGTAAATATGATATTACTATTACCCTAACACATGTCCTAATTCTATTGGATAAGTGTAATTCGACCAAAAACAACCTTATGAATATAATATGACCATTTAGGTCCACTTGGATTAGATTATGACATTTAATATTATTTTATTTAATGAATAGTTAAAATAGTTAAAATCAAAGTTTAATAACTAAAACATTTTTAATATGGGTTTATACATAAGATAAATTCGACTATAAATATTAATTAGAAATCTAAAAATATTTCCTACATAATGATATTTTATTTATAATTTTTAGACTTTATATAAATTAATTTATTTATGACACAACGATGATGCAGTAATTACCCTTTTAAGGAAATATTAACATAATTGATGTTATAAATGCTCAAATGAATGAAATTTGAGACTTTTTATGAATTACAATAATTTTATAGGTTACTATGATATATTATTGTTGATTTAATCAACTTGGTTCGAACATATAATTCTGTTATGACTTTCACAAAAATCATGTATCAAATAGTGTCAAAATTGACACAAAATATTTTTTAAATCAAATATTATATTATTAATTGTAATTTTATTCCTAAAAATCAAACGTTAGTCCAAATGACTTATATAAGGATATATGTATTAATAATATACAATTTGGGGTTAGTTTGGCTTGTTATAGAAAGTGTATTAACCATATAGTGAAAGAAACAAAAAGACACGGTAAAAGTTAAATTATTTATCTTAGAGTTAAATCTAATTGATAAGGTTACAATAATACCCTAAACTTGTCTAAATCCTATTGGATGATATTATTTAGACCCATCCCCACTTTACCTTCTAAATAAGACCCTTTGGAACCATTATAAACCGATTTTGACTTTAATATAAAATAATATTTTGAGATATTCTTAAGGTGCCCCTCTCCTCCCTTATAAAAGGACACCTCCTCCCCCTCCTCCTCACACCAATTTGAGCACTCAAGCTCGGCCAAACCCTGCCAAAATCGATTCTCCACTTCCCTAGAAACATCCTAGAGGTTCTGGTCTTCCTCAAAGACCAATTTTAGTGCCCTAAGAGGAGGTCTCAAAGAGGCGCTTCAAAGAAGAGGTAATTATCGTTACCAATTCTTTCATCTTTATTTCTTCTTTCACATCTTCTTATTAGGTTGTTTCATTATGAAGTAATAACATAAGTATCACTCATATACGGATATGTTATTATAAGTATTAAACAACCCTATTTCACCATCTATCCATCCTACGGGAAAAGAAATCACCGCGCGTGCGTACGTACGGAATACCGTCTCCACGCCGTGGTGTAATCTATTTTCCACCACCACCTTACATGGATGGGTATAATGGTGTAAAGAATAACTATAAATAGTTATTACAACATCATATTGATTCTGATATATTGTATAATCCACTCCAATTCAATTCAATATTTATGGAAATGATATCATCGCTCGTGCGTACGTACGGACTACCGTCTCCACGACGCGATGAGATTCATTCTCCATGTTAACCATTTAAGAATGATTATAAAGTATATATAAGAAATAATAATGAAATATATGACATTATAAAGCTACTGGATTTATGTATATATATATATGTATGTCATCTACTTACTTCCATTCAAGACAATTAGGAAAGGAAAACAGCGTTCATGCGTACGTACGGACTACCGTCTCCATGAACGGTGTTTTTCATTTCATTTATCTATCTATTATATATATATATATACTGAATATATATGATATATAAATAATATTTTATTTTCTGGAAGTAATTAAATCATGATATAAGTAATAATAATGTCAAGAACAACAAGTCAAAACACATACGATAAATGAAACGATTTTACCCAAAACGCTTCTTTAACATGGAATTTACAAAAGAACGGGTAATATAATGTCATAAGTGAACCATATATGATATCATAACAATGAATATGATTCTGTAATAAGTCAATGACATTATTTAAATCATTATACAGGAGGTTCGGACACATACGAAGCAAATCGGTCCTAAGGTAAGGGAAATATCACAATCTCACTTTTATCTGAGATTGTTTTTACTTTGGTAATTACTGGGGTGTATTTTATCATCCACATCCATGTTTCCTCAATATGTAATATTATTTACATCCAAATACAATTGTTTAAATCCAATTTTACCCTTCGGTGAGTTTTTAGTAAAAAATATGAAAGGAATCTTTTGACGTTTTTCATACGAGGTGCTTTTTGACTTTTCCGAAAAAAGTACGAAGAATGCTTTTTTAACTTATACGGCATGAATGGATTTCTAAAAAAATTAATTCCAAGAATCTTCCTTTACAAGTATTCAAGTTTATTTTTAATCAACTTCTTTTAGTTTAAAATTGTATGACATGTTAAGAAAGGAAAAGTGTTTTTGAAGTAGAAAGGATATTTTCCTCAAGAATGAAGTTCATGTATTTTATCAAAATTATTTTCCATCTAAGATAACAAAAGGGTTTTGTTTTTATCCATATTATTACATGGATTTTATTATGTTGTGATGGAAACATTTTTATGAATTCCATTATCTTATATGAATTGTTTTATGATGTCATGTTGTTTAAGAATCCCATTTTTATTACATGGGTTATGCGATGATGTATGATTTATGATTATGTGGCACACATAAGAAAGGATTCATTATAAGATGGGTGGTACCTATATCTCCCTCCAATGCATTGGGTAAAGATTTTATATCTCATGAGATAGACAGGGCGGGAACGATAGGTTATACCGGTTCAGTGAAACAGGACTGAAACGAGGGTTACTCGATTCAGAAAAGGACTTTGTCCACTAAGATAGTCTTGGAAATGAGTCTTGACTAACAGGAAATGATTCTATATGACTATGTGTGAATGCCACAAAGTTTCATGTATTAGGTTATGATTATTGTGATTACATTTCACTGCCATGATTTACCCCATGTTATGAAATTATGATCTCTTTTGCAGGTTAAGATTTCCAAAAGTTATGTGCTTATGTATATGATGTGATTGATATTTCTTTTGTTTACCCTTACTGAGCATTTGAGCTCACCATTTTATGTTTTCTTTTCCCCAGGATATAAAGAAAGGTTTTGGGTAAAAAAAAGGAAGATCTTAATGGGATATTTTGAATATCTTTCACCACGATTAGAAGATTATATTCCGAGTTTCCAAAGACACTAAACTATTACGATCCTTGTGTGTGTGTTTTTTGTTATGTACTAAGTATTCCGCAAATGTAATGTAATGTCCATGTACGTCAAGTTTCGGGTCTCTACATTTTTCCATTTCAAAAACATGTCAACAACGTCATTAAAAAAATATAGGAATGAATCTGAGAAAACATTGACTAGATTTGAACAGTGGTTTTTAATTTCCCACTTAAAATTAAAGCCTAATGAGGGATGCAAATTTTTCCAGTTTCCCAATGAGAAGACTATGTGATTGTGGCTCTACATAAATGTGATAGAGTAAGACACATAATGGTGTTTCAAAATGATAATGAGCATTGTCACATGATTTGACAGTTTAAGCTTCAATGTATTTTAAGGGATTCTTGAAGGTGTGATTTGTTATTGGAAATGAAACATTACTATTTGAATGAAGCTACATGACCCTTGATGTTTGGGTAATGTTTACTATTTTTTTAGTTTTTATACCCAAAAGGGGTCTCCCCTGCCTCCCAATAACCTTCACGTGCCCCCCCCCCCCCACAGGAAGATCACAATTCCCATGACCCCCAACAGTACGAACTCACCCTCCTCATGACCTCCGATAGTGTGCCATTTCTAGCTTGATTTCCTCTAGTTTTCATTCAATCCATCATGAAAAGCTCTCTATTACCTTTTCCTCCATGTTTGTAGACAATTTTTGGCCTCTCGGTCTCTCAATGGATTTCTCCTAAAGCAATGGCTTGACAGGTTCACATGATATTAGTTTTTTAGGCTTGTGAGAATATTCTCCAGGAATTGTATTGTGTGTTATGAAAACCTTCGATGAGGGTGATGTAGTTCAAGTTGTTTCAGATCGCCACCATTTATTTGGGGTATGTTATTTCATATGTTCTTGTGGTTCCTCCTTTTAATGTTAGGGGTTTTTTAAATTTACGAGTCCATGGTATAATGTATTTTGGATTTTGATCAATTTTGACGGCCCACGTGCATAAAATCAGATATATATATATATATATCCTCTCGATTCAACATAATGTTTTTTACATATTTTACAATGTAATGAGATTATATTAAATTCTGATGCCCTTGTTCCCTCTGCATGTTATTTTGTATGCATTTTTTGTTTTGTTAATGTGGGTTGGCTTTGTTTTATAAACTAAATATTCATATCATGGGACTCGAATATGTACTTGATGTCATATTGTTAAAGGAATTCTAATTCCATGTGAATCTTGATGTATTTAATTATTTTAAATTATCCCTTAGTGCTAAGAATTTTTTATTAACTATATTTATGTCTATTTTTTATTAAATTGTAATATTACATAGAGATCGGGGTTACTTTTTTGTGAAATGTTTTTTACCATGTTGGTGCCTTGGTTTGATTTACAAGATAGCGTGATTAATTGTGGCTCCCGGTTGCTGTATAATAGCAATAATTATAGATATTCTTCTAATTTGATATGGGTATTGATGTTTTCTGCATTATCTTCCATGGATATATTTTTTTAGTTGATGTGGGTTGGGAGAAAACATGGTTTTCATAATAAAGATTCATGGATGAACTCCCATGATTTGGTTGGTATACCATGACGCGCTGGAGGTGATGTATTGAATTGAAAGGAAAGGGATTATCTAAAAGTTTACTATAATCTCATGTAATATTGGTTTGATATTGGAGAAACCGTGGATGGAAATTTGGAAATATGGATACTCTTTGTCTTGGGTGATACCCAGTCCCCTATGTGGGAAACATGGGATTAACTGAGAAGTTACCATGACTTGTAGGGTTACAAGGGAATCCATTTGGATATCCATGTATAGACTTAGTGGAATTATATTTTTAGATTTTCTCATTCTGATACTTGGGATTCTTTTTTATCACCTTGGATGAGCATGAGATTTCACTAGTTTTGATGGTCTTCCCATACAGGTTGGTGTTTGTGGCATGTTGATGTTCCACATCTCTTGTTCCGTGAAGGCTTGAGTTAGAGTTAGTTTCTTTTATTGTCATTTATTTTTGGATGTTGGATCAGTTTGTAATCCTTTAAATTTGATTTTAGTGTAACAGTATGTTTGTTTGTCAGTTCTCAATTTTATTTTATTTATCTTGTCAGTGGTTTGGTGATTACTATTTCAAGTAAATTGTTCCCATGTGTGATGTTTTGTTACAAGGGAACTCATGTCAGCCCGTGGGGATTGGGAACACACTTTGGGCCATGTTGCAGACCGTGTCAGGTTTCGGGTCGGATGGAGACCCAGCCTAGTTCATGATAGGTTCCTTATTGGAGAAATAATGGATGGAAATTTGGCAAGATGGATACTCCATGCCTTGGGTGATACCCAGTCCATTATGTGTGAAACAAGGGATGAAGATAGAAGTTACCATGACTTTTAGTGATTCAAGGGTATCCATTTGGATATCCTTTTATGGAATCAGTTGTATTGGATTTTCAGATGTTCTCGTTGTTATACTTGGGATTCCTTTTTATCACCATGTATGAGCATGCGATTTCACTAGTTTTGACATATCTGAAAGATTGATTGTTTTCTATTTTGGGATGCATAATTAATTATTTATATGAACATGTTTTGATTTTTCATGATAATAATTACCTATAGTTTTTCTTGATCATGTTTTGAAATGGTTGTGATACCCCAAGCTAAAGAACATGCTTAGGGGCATGCTTTTGTAAGTTTCCTTATTTGCATTGGAAGATGTTATTTGTATTATGACTTCCACATGTGCCTCTTTTCTTATATCTAGCATAGGTTGATGAAAGAGGTATGGGATGAGGTTAATTTAAGAAACCTAACCTAGGTGTGGTCATTTTATTTTATTTTCTACACAACACCTATAAATGTAACAATGTCTAAATTTATATTTCTCTGTCTCGATTAGTCTACACACTGATGGTGATGACCTACTGATATTTTGTCTCACACAACACCTAGGCCACCATTTCACTGGGGTACCCAATCATTACATCATTCTGGTAGGTCTTTGGATTTATATCTTGTATTTTTTATATACTTGGGATCTAGGGAGTATAGTACCGGGATTGTACTCAGGATTATCATGGAGTTATTCCTTTGGTTATTTTTCAGTTGTTGTGTTGTACCTTGTAGTACAAAAAGGAAATTCATGCATTGTTGTTAATTTTCATTAGTAAATTTTATATTGTTGTTATTATTTATCTTCTATTTCTTTATCAATTACTTGATTTTCATTTATTCTATTATAGAACTATTCTACTATGATATATAAGGGTTTAGTATTTTCATAGACACACCAAAGGCCCTCGCTGTTATTCGGTAGACTCCGGTGTTTTGGGAGATGAACATGAGTTCTTGTGACCCCCAGTCCAGCTACTAGCTTAGTGGTCAGCCAGGATGGGATGTTATAAATCCAAAATCTCCATTTTCTCTAAAACAAATCTAGGGGAAACCCATGGATAAATGAAAGAAAAAAATAAATGAATAAATCAATACTAAATTAGTAATGTTAGAATTATCACTAATAATAATGGATTAATCCCCAATAAATTCATTTCAAATATCAATAAAAAATAATAAAAGTTTTACTTTTTCAACCCAATATTTCTTCTACTATGTCTCATTGACAACATTACCATAATTCATATGAAATCAAAAAAACAGAATTGAAATCTCATGAATAACATTCTTGTCAGAATGTACAATCTTCACATGTCGCACAATCACTGTAACATATGTCCCCAATTCTAACTCATTCCAACTCAATACATGGGATGGTTCATGGTTATAATTTTCCAACTGATTTGAATAGAATGAATCATGGATTGAAATTGATTAATAATAAAAATCTATCATTTATTTAATCATACCAATGCACACTGTAATCTCCAAAGATCGGATATCTCTCAGTATTAAATTCACATGCATACCCGAACAACATTAACAAAATGAGTTGAAACATTCAAAAACCCCTAGTCACCTAAAGAATAATACAATTATCAATACCTCTAGAAAACATAATATTTTTTTGTCTCTATACTATCAAAAAACACTATTGGATCCACTTTACCTTATCATAAGTTTCATTCAAAACACTCGTTCCCAATAATGATGTCCCACCCACCTCAGTCCACACAATAGAGACTGATAGAACCGAACATAAATAACCTCAAATGGATCTATTTAGATCGAGGTTTTGTAACTATTGTTATATGAAAAATCATCCAACCCAAAAATGGTATCACATTTCCACCAAACTCTGACAGACATTCACGTAGCATGTCTTCCAAGATTCGATTTTCTCACTCCATATGACTATCCATTAGAGAATGGTATTCCACGATCAATATAATATGTGACTACATCTCCTTCTAAAGGTATTTAAAAAATATTAGATAAAATTGGGGTCCCTATCAAAAACAATTTCAAATGGAACTCCATGGAAACTCACGTCCTCCTGAACATACAACTGACAAAACTCAAAAACTTTGGTTTAACCCCTAATTAGAATATAATGGGGTGATTTGGTTATATGGTCAATCACTACCCAAATGGAATTCCATCACCGAGGTGTGTGAGGTAATCCAACAATAATATCCATGGTGATATCCCCTACTTACAAGTAGGAATGGTTAGAGTCTGAAGCATTTTAAAGGGTCTTTGTCACCCTCCATTATTCATGTGACTTTTATATCATGACGATACATATTAATCTATATCTTAACTCATACCCAGCCACCAGAACTGCCAAAAATGTCATAAAGTACCTAGTATCACTAGTATAAACAACCCTTTATGACTAAGGGATATCAAGTATTACAAAACATTTAAACAAAAACATAACCATAAAGTAACCTCTAATGAGAAAAGCGCAACTAGGATAAAAATACCACATACAAAGAATCTCTACACCATTATGGAAAATCATGGATTGATGGAATACAACATCCCCTGGAATCTCCTATGGAATCAATTCATGATGGTACGATGTGATATATAATGTGTCCAAGAATTATTTTCCACTCCTCACCTTTTTCTTGAAAAAAATATAAGAGAAAAGACCCATCAACATCCACCCATCACTGTACTCTTTCAATGATTGTACTCGAACATTCCAGCACACAAAATCTACACCCAAAATTCCCTTGCATGGTGTATACATGATATTAACATAAAACATATTATGGTACTCAACCTCACATGCATGGATAAAATTCATTTCATTATAAGAGAAAATTTAGGAAAATTTCTTACAATGAAAATAAACCACAATTTTCTCCCTAAAAGAAATAATAGAACTACATAATAAAAGAATGTGTCTATTCTAATAACAATAAATCAAGGGTGGGGAAAAAATTTAATGTGGATAAAGCTGGTGAGAACTATAAACCAACACACAGTCATCCTACATCATCACACAACCAAGAAGCATTCCAAAATTGTTAAAATAAACCAAAATATCCCTTTCCAGATTCTAGAAACATCCATATTGGGGTTCGGGTCAATCATAGCTTTATCTCAAAAAAGTATTCTTGAAACTATGGGATTCAATCAAACATCACCCCTTTCTATATAAGAACTATCATGGATGATGAAATCCAAGTGAAATCTCAATAGATGCACTTGTAATACCTTGTGAGGCCAAAAGAGAATTAGATATCAAGAACATTTTATGTATGTTCACATGACATGACTTATCAAATATTCTCATGGTTTACTAAAATCACTCGTTGTGAGATCACATAACATTGAATCTCTAATATCTCAATTTAGGAGCTCCACATGGAAATCATTTCATAGGTATGATGATCCCAATGAGTGCCTAACACAATTCACATGTGCTTCTCAAGATCCTCCTTCATCTCAGAATAGACTAAAATGTCATCCATTAATACCATAACAAAGGAATCGAGATACTAGTGGAAAAAAATGTTCATAATATCCATAAAATCTATAGGGTAATTGTTAACCCTAAATCCATGACCTAATACACAAAATGGTCATACCTACTTCAGAAGGTTGTTTTCAAAACATCATATGATATTACTGTGACTTGATGATACCTAAATGAAAATAATTATTTTAAAATTACCATTCCCCTTTATGATGATACAATTTTTCATCAATATGGGGACAATGGAAATTGTTCTTAATGGTCACCTTATTTAGATTCCAGCAATCAATACACAACTGGGGTGATCCATCAACCTTCATTGCAAAAATTACATGGTTGTTCGAAGGTGAGATGCTCGGTTGAATGAATCTATCAGATTCAAAATTTTCTAAATAGATCATTGATTTCATCAAATCAATGGGGCTATATGTCATATAGGAAGAGATATTAATTTTGTCTCGGGTTCCAAATCAATGGATAACTCCACAACCTGCTCTGGAGGAAAATCCAATGAATCTTCTCAAAAACCATCTGGTAACTCATCCACCACCGGAAGAAATCATCCATCATGAGAAACATCATCATCCTCCAATGTGATTAAAGAAATAAGAAAAATTAGGTTTCCAAATTTTGCAATTGGTGGTCGAAAAGGTCTTGAATGAGGATCTCATTCACCATAAAAAATTGGGAACTACCATTAGAAGACAAAAAGTCACATTTCACTTATAAAATTCAATGTGTGCATAAAATCTCACAATAAAATCCAAAAAAGATAACATCAAATAGGAATAGATCCATATCAAGAAAATTCCATTCCAAATTGACCCCTGAGACAATAATTTCTTAAAAAATACAGCCAAAACCATTGTCTCACATCTTTCTAAATGAAGGAAGAAACTCTATCCAATATAGTGTAAGATCATTCAGTAATATTAGCACATCCACAAGAATAATATCAATGAATGAAATAGAGGAAACAATATAAAATATTACAATAGATAAATACAAGTAAATAAAAATGACACCACGAATTTTCATTGTCATGACATATGATTCCATTGGTTCTCATTTTGAGACATAAAGTTTAATCATCTCTTCCTAGTCATGAAAATGATCACTGGCCTATTGCTCTAACCTGAACTGAATCTAAATAGAAGATGATATAACCCTGACTCCATGACCTCCAAACTGAGATCAATTTGACTTTGATGGTTTTTATATAGATGATATCTCCTAGAATCGATTGATCTTTCACTTATATGATATGGTTTTACTACACTTAAAAATCACTACATGAGACCCATAACTCTGCACTAGTGACATGGTTTAGGAATAGAATATAACAAAGATCGCATGTGGCATACATTTTCACACTGATGGAAAAAAACTAACCTAGTATCATAATACATAGACAAATACAACCAGGAAGGATTCCAGAACTTCCACCTCCCTTTTCCCCATTCTTGTCATACTTCCTCTTTTCCACAGATGAACTGCCACTACCAACTATTGACATAGATCCAAAGAAACCAAACAATACTTATGAAAACCTTATACAATCAATTATTGATTAATCGCAAAAACACAAGTTCTAAATTAAAAAACAAGACATGATATTTTACTTCATACCACAATCATATCTTGAACATCCAATCCTCCTGCTTCTCATTGGAAATGATATCACGAGCATACTGAATTCACACAGTAAAGTGGTTTCCAAACACCATCAGGGTTTGATCAACCTATCTAAGCTTAAAAAACTACCAGGAAATGGAGAAGGCCAAAATTAGATGATAATATTATTCTTTTAATATCATCTTTAAATATTTCCATCTCATGAGATCATGATTTACTTTTTATACCACCGATTCGCACTAATTTTGATAGGAAAATCTGAAGAAAAAAAAACAGAGTACATTTCACCATAACTGCCTCTGGAGTGTCAAGAGGCTTGAAAAACTCCGCTATCGTCCCAAGACACTCCTATTATTCATGTGGTTATGTGACACCCCATAAATAAGGAGTCTTCTTCTTGACTAACTCTTTATCATTATCCATTTTGATTCATTTTTTGGCTTCTCCAACCAGATCAAGAGCAAAAACCTCTCTTTTTCTCAATTCCTAGACACCTCAAAACACTACTACCACTATCCAATGATCATTCAAATTGAGATAAATATCTATGATTTCATCAACCATTTGGGTAGGAATTCTCCAAGGAGACATCTTGCTACAAAAAACAATAACCACAAGGAAACCCACCAATAAATCAATAATCACATATTTTGAAACATTTTAGAAATTAAAAATAAATCAATAAATTCAAAAATTAAAACATTACCAAATACATAATAATATCAAGTAAAAAAACCACTAAACCCCACCTAGTTTCCATTTATAGTATGTAGCCTATACATTTAACCTAGTGGAGAAGTCAATCAAAATTTCAATATATCCAATGGAGAATTGAGTCATGTTATGTGGTGTGATGTCCAGTCATGATACTCGATACTAGATCTCATTCCCACAAATTCATAGCACAGTTCAATAATAACTTTTCCCAGAAAACATGACCAAAAAGTATTGTGACCTTCTTTGATACAATTTTTTTGTGAACCCAACCAAGATGTCATCTAACATGACACCTAACCCAATATGTGGGATGGCCTGATGGGCATTCCCTTTCCCTACGAGATGGTAACTAGTATCTTGGATGCAAATATTTACATTGGGAATGATTTCACCCATTTATATAATAATAAACTACCAACATAAATAATCTCCAAATTTACTAATAAACATAACCAAATAATGTACAATAAATTTTAGGTCAAATATTTTCAAATTTAACTAAAACATTAAGTAATACAATAGAATGGTAATAAAAAACTCTCCCAAATACCACTTTTAATCAAAAGGGTCATTTCTCCCATGCCACCACCAAAAATAAATATATTAAGTGTACCAATAAAAACTGGATCCACCTTCACCACCACGATATATTTTTCCTTTACTCATGTAGTAAATAACAAATTTTATATATTCCAAAATTTGTATGAAGGATTTGAGATGAAGACCAGTAGGATTCCACCCAAAATATAAGATTTCATTCATTAAAATTAGAATAACAGTCACCATCCACACTTTAAAAAGTATAGTTTGAACATTTTAATGAAAACAAATTTTATAAAATACACTTTAAAGAAAAATTTTTTACAAAAAAAACGATCGATTGAAATAAAAAAGTACACAAGGTATATTGTATACTGATGGATAAAACCAAATAACATAATAATCATGTGACAATATAGAACCATAGGGGATATTTATAGTTTACTAAATAAGTGGGAAACTAATGAATTTGTACCTCGGTGATCAAGATCCACGAACTCAACTACCAATATAGTTCCCATGAATAAGACTCTAGAGGGGATTCAAACCAAAAGGATAATTTTTCACGAAATTATAATCCAATACCAAAACATTTTCCCATTAATGACCGAGTATAGGGGATCCCATACAAATATTATAGTGGTCTTCTATACTAGTAATCAGGTTGATAGTGTTGTAGCATCAATACTTCTAGATGAATCTTGGACTTTCCCTCTTATAAATCAACTATCATTCTAGTTCTATCTCAACAACCATAAAAACTGTGATTCTATTTATTCCCAAATTCTATTTCACATATCACATAAATCCTTATTTTTAAATGAAAAATCCAAGGATCATAAGCACGTAATAAAATCACCACATTCTCATTTTCACATTGATCCAATGATACTATTTCCTCAAACAAGCTACCATTTTTCATAAAAACCCACTTTAAAATTTACACAAAAAAGACCATTTGGAAATAAATTTCTCACCACTTTAACAATTTCTAAAACCAATTTGGAAATATAACCAGAAGTTCACATATGAAATTCAACTATTCATTTGAGGAAATTCCCATTTAAATTCATACCCATAAAAATACATTTTAAAACATGATTCCAAACACTTTCATAATTCAAGGACACATTTAATGTTCAAAAATAATAATAAAACAAGAAATAAAACCCATTTCTCATTAAAAATACTCTATCAATGGATTCACCCCAATAAATTTAATTGAAAACACATAATTCACCTTATAAAAAATGTATAAAATATATTGAATAAACACAACAATGAAACTGACATTAAACCTTACCACATTACTTTAGAAAACTCGTTTTCATAACATGTTCATATCAAAACCATTCAGAATAAAATACTGAACCACAAAATTAATCTAGGGAACACATTAAAACAATCAGGGATGAAAACCATATTCATTTAATAATGTAAACGAATATAACGACCTACCTCAAACTTGATAATATCTAGAAATCATTGAAAACCCATAACCACAACACCAAGAGGCCTTCCAAATTCTTGATAAAATAATAAACATCAATATAACTCCCAATATCGCAATATAGGACCCATATTATTAAAAACAACCTATTTTAAAATAAGAAATCAATGAGGAAATAAGAACCCTAGAAAGAGGGTTAAATAAATAGGAACATATATTAATTGATGATTTCTTGAAGAATCAAGGTCAACAACACCCAAGGGTTGAGGCTCATGAGGTCCAGGATGACTTTGAGGATGCTCACATTGATGAAAATACTGAATTGGGTCTATAGAAGGTGATATATGGGTAAAATATAAGATGTAACAATAGTAATTTTTAATTTTGTAGTGACATGGTCATGTCACATGGTGTACCCACACTATTTCCAATATTTGGGGAAACTGTACATCCCACACTATCTAATAGGTAAAAACATGGTTAGGCTAGAGAGTTTTCTAATATATGTGTTCACCAGGTTTTGGTGACATTTTAAAATGGAAATTAATCACACACATACCTAGGAGAGGGTCCATGGTTTTCCCTGACCATGCGCCAACCATGAACCACTGATTAACAATAAAAATTCACCGTTTATAATAAAAAACTGATCGGGAAACCCATATATAAATTTAATACCAAAAAAATAAAAGAATAAATAAAAAAAGTGTATTATGTGACCAAAATTATGTTTTTTTAATCGAGTGATAAAGAAACAAATTAAGAAACATGATTCTGTTATGGTTTTTTGGGAACCATATTGAGTAATTCATTTAATTTTTTCTATTAGATTTATTTTGAGGATAAATTTTCATTATTCATCATGTGTACTTTGATAATATTATCATTTTAGGTCTACTGTTGAATAAAATTTATTAGGTGAAGGATATTTTTAATATGATTTTTTAGACAAGGATCATTGAGAAACATAAATTATTTAATATACATATAAATATTGATATAAAGATAAATATAATTGTATTTTTGAATGAATACATATTAGTATTTACATAAAAGTTTAGAATGATACGATGTAATCTTTTTCCAATATGATTCACATAAAATAACATTCCATATAAAGAGGAGAAAAAATAAATGTTATGTCTTCTTATAAAGAGTAATATCTATTTTATTTATAAGTTTTATGTTTTATATCAGAAATGTATTTTATAAGGGCATAAATTTTACATTTATAATGATAATTAACATTGTATGGATGGTAATGTTTTAGCTGGTATGTATTATAGATGGGATATTTATTTAGGGATGATATATATGTATTTTATTTATTTTACAGGGATATCCATAATGTGCATGTTAATATCATATCAGGTTGATTAATTATCAAGAAATTATGTTAAGTACATTCATCTAATGAATCATTGAATAAATAACACCCAACCCCAGAATCCCATAGTCAGTTCATTATTTTATTACATTGTCCTGATTATAAGGAATAAAATACAAAAGGACCGAACTGATTAATAATAATGCAATACCAAATAACATTAATCAAACCCCTAATTCATTGGGAAAATAAAATAAAACTTGATACAAGATAAAATCAAATAAACTACATCCTTGAACGTTTATTCAATGTTTCATCATTCA
Source organism: Viscum album (assembly GCA_963277665.1). Lineage (NCBI taxonomy): Eukaryota > Viridiplantae > Streptophyta > Magnoliopsida > Santalales > Viscaceae > Viscum > Viscum album. The sequence continues at coordinate 915,633,407 of OY728148.1, forward strand.
TAACCATGGGGAAATAATCATGGTAAAATGGTGAGCTTATATTCTCTATTAGCGGATGTAACACAATAAAAGTTATTATAAAAATAAAAAATATTCATCGTGAAGAAATAAAAACAAATTCCATTAAAAAATACAGTAGAACATGATATAAAAGGAATAAAAGGTGAATGAATAATTCTATAATAAAACATAAATGTGGATATTATACTTGACAAATAGGCACATGGACTAGTAATTAATAGTTTCACAATTAGTGAATGCATAATGATAGGCATCATAACCATACATTCAAGGCCTGATGACAAAACAATGCATAAATGGGTAAAAACATAGTGTTTCTTAGGAGACCTATTTATTCATAGAGGGGCTATAGAGGTCCCCTCCAATAACATAATGTATCCAATACATTCCTCATATAAAATGGTGAATACATATACAACATAAACATTCGTATTGATAAACTAGCATATAAAATGTGAATACTTCATCTATAAGTCATTAATGGTATTACGTTATTACATACATAGTTATAGTAATCAAAATATGTTAAAAATAATATTGTAGATGAAATCATCATAGATAAACCTCAATTAAGTACAGTATTAAACAAATTATGTTGACATAGATGATGATACTTTTAAATGAACCCATTTTAAATTCCATTAAGAAATATTCTTTCGACAATCAAAAGAATTACTTACTACTTTCAAACATTCAAATCATAATCCAATAGAATATAAGAAGAAAGAAAATACTCTCTATTTGATATATAAAATATAATTACATATACAACTTTCAAGGTATATGTGGTGAACAAGGCATACATCTCATAATAGTTAAAGTGAGATGAGAAAATTCATTTTGACTTTTGAAGGTATTGTTAATTTGAATAATCATTTATATTTGTCATAATATAATATTGTAAACTTGTTTACAAAAAATAAAAAGATATAAACATTGAAATTATATTTTTGGAATAAATTATGTCACATTTATGTGAAAACATGTAAAAAGATTTTTTAATAAACTGTACAAATAAAACATTTTGTTGAAGTTTAAGTGAAATATTAAATATATTTTTAATTCGAATAAAATATTTGATTTCCAAAAAATAGGAATGAAAAAATATTTTTACTAATGTTAAAATTTTTTATTTTAGAACAATAATTGTGGACTAAAAAAGTTGTTATAGTGAACTGGGAAATGATTATGATTTCGAGAAGTGATGTTGAATTAGGCCTGTGTACTAGGAATAATTGAGAGGGATGTCATTTTGAAATATATAATTACATTAAACGAAATATGAAATGATCTGAATATATGTTTTGATAATATGAACATGATAATTATTTTTTGTAGAAATATAAATAGGCATTACTTTGGGGTAAGGATAGTGAATGAATAACCTGAATAAAAAAAAGTTCTGGTGGAATCCATAACAAGATTTTAATCAATCGAAACATATGAAACACAATTAATAATTGTAATAAGTTACAGTTAATACCATGAAAATAAATAAACTCTTTAGTTATTAAATTAGTGGGTTGTATACATACACTATACCGATAAAATTTTTGTTAATAAGGAATATCTCACAAAATATATGTGAGATGAGAATACCCATACCACTTTGCAATTAATCGATGTGTATAAAAATAAATTTATATTTATCAATTGAATAATTTAATACCAAGAGTGTAAATATATTAATTATATTATATACCAAAATGGAAGTATACATACACCACATACATGATATTAGAAGTTAATAATGGAAATATTATAAAAATGGAAGTGATGTAAGGATCCATTTCCACATTGTAATCAATAAAAGAATATGAAAAAATAATAATTAAAAAAATCATTAAAAAAATAAATATAAACTTTTTCATGATATTATATATCAAATGGAAGTATACATAAAAAAAATACAATAAATAAGTGGTGAATAATATATATCACATAAAAATGGAAGTGAGATGACGAAACCCTTACCTTTTGTCTGAACATGTTCTTCACATGACTATAACATCGTAGATAATAATATAAAATTAATTAATTAATTAATTCATAACCTTACCTATGTTTATTTATCTATTATAAATCTGTAAGGTTCATTCATGTCCATTTGGATCAGTTATAATAACCAAATGTATCGCTCAGGAACAACTATTTCTTTTGTTTTCACGATCGGTATATTTGTAAATCTATACAAAAGTTTAGTTGGAATGGATTTAATTCTCTGGAATTTAATTCGTATATTATAAGATAACATATATAATTATAAATGATTTTTTATATCATTTGGTTAAATGGTATGAAGATGAATCATTGTATAAGTCATTTAGTGATAATCGTTTAGATATTTTCATTTGGTTTTCAATAACAACAAAATAGTTTTCTTTATTACTTAGTACCATGAAAAATAATGGTAAGAGGATAATTAAAAAAAATATAATACATATTTTATAATCTGGTTCAACCATAAAAATTATATCTTGATTATCCATGAAGATGAAATTGAAGAATAAAAGTTCATCGTCCATGAAGGTTTGAAATCTATACCTCCCAAACTATGATTTTGTTTTTAAAATAAAAGAGATATAAAGATTAATGATATTGATGATGGTTATTCAATTAACATTATATAATTCTAGTATATATATGATATAATAGTTATCATGATTTTTTGGAAGGAGGATGGGAGGATAGAATACTAAATGAAAGGAGCATAAAATAAAATTAAAATAAAAACGATGGAGATTTTACCTCTTGAATAAGCCTCCTTGGGAATATTCTTAAAGGAATGGGTTTAGGTATTTTGTAATTACCAAGAGCCCATAGATGTGGGGAAGTGATAGGTAAGAGTGTTTTAGTAGAACTTTGAGAAGCTTCAAGGACTAGATGTGTGAGGAGAAGAGGGAGTGAGGAGAATAGGGAGTGAGGGTGGTTTTATAGTGTAGAAGTTTGGTGATTTTTGAATATCTTATTCATTGTTTTAATATGTAACTTAAAACAAAAAATTATATTGATTAATGTGAAAATATACTAATAATTCCATTTAAGTTATTAATAAATTTAATTACATCATTCATACACCACCTATGACTCAATAAATCTTGTTTGAACATTTTTCGTTAATTATCACATATTGGTATACACTAAAAATTTACGTATTTTAGAAAATCACAAAAATTCACCCAAACCATTTTTTAATTTTTAGAAATAAATTTTTGAATACATTCTATTAAAAAAATTAAAATGTGAAATTTAATTTTAAATGAAAATCATTATTTACTTGAAAATACATATTTTAAATTTAAAACTAATTTTATAATACATTCAAAAATATACATATGAATCCTAAAATTATCCTAAAATCATAAGATAATAGATATATATATATATATAATAAAATTTTATGAAAATGAATTTTATTTTAAACAAATTTGGGGATTTAAAATTGAAATTAAATATTTATTACTAAAAAATACCAACATTTAATTCATAATATTTAAAACATTCACCCATATTTCGAAGGTATCTAAATTTTATTTATACATTCATGGGTGTGATTACTATTAACCACAATCATGTTATTATTAATAAGGGTAAAATTTCAATTCATAAAGGTACATTACTATTTTTATGGGTCAAGATACTATTCAACAAAAAAATTTGTTGATCCAATTAAACTCTAAAAAACATACTGATCGCAATGGTATATTTATGTATTTAAAAATTCAAATAAAAAATAATTAAAATTATCTTTCATGGATATGTTAAAACTATCTTGTGTAATTACTTATAATATCTAAGAGTTTTTTTATATTTTCTCAGCATTGTGTGTATTGCATACTGTATTAAATTTATTTGCAATTACGTAGGGTGTTACATTCTCTCCTCCATTAATAAATTGCGTCCTCACAATATGAAATTTCACTTCGAAAGGTATAGGGTGAAACTAGAAAAATTCCATTCTACAAAACCAACATTATAAATAGGGTTAATAAAATATCCACTTAATATGAGGGAAAGGTAAATTCATAGGTTACTACAAAAATATGCATTTGAATAGGATAATATGAGTTTGAATTTAAAATATTTACATGAAAGAATAATATAAACATCTTGTTTTGATGGAGAGTGATATTGAACATGGTCATTAGAATGTTAAAAGTCATAAAGCCATAAATCATGGGATCTGTTAAAATAACATTGATTTCTCAGAAAGAAAACTAAATGGATATCACTTTTTTTACAAAATATTTTTTTCTTCAATTGATGGATTATTTTACTTTCTAGATAAGAAAGTGAGGAATGAAAAATTCTTTATTACATTAAATTTCATTATAATAATTTCATAATTTTGATATTCTTTTAACTATTTTCAATTCATTAAATATACCTATTAATTAATGTTCAGGATTAACATTTCTTTCTCGATGATTTGGAATTGACTTCTACAGATCACATGTTCGACAAATGTATAATTATCTATTCATTTTTTTCTTTATACATTAACCAAATATAAAATGGATTGGATAAGATAATATAATTCCCCAAAAATAATAAACAATTATATAATGTAAAAAAACATTAATATCCAAATGACATCGATAACAAATAATGTATTAAAACAACATTTTAATTTAACCTATCACATAATATATGAGATACTATATCAATTTCTATAAATAACCCAGATCACCATAATTACATAATAAATTAATATTTTAATATAATTCAACATTTATTCATCAAAATAATCTATTCACCAAAATCATAAAGTATTTCCAAAATTGTGAACATATTTGGAAATAGCACTAATCCTTTCATGAACAAATCATTCTATAATCCCAAATATATATATATATATATATTTGATTAAATTAAAAGTCCCTAAAATAAAAATGGCATTTATCTCTTAGGTAATTTATGTAACAAATCAACATAACTTGGACTTCACGTAGGCGAGTGGTAGACGATGCACCTGTAGAGACCCGAAGCCTGACGTACATGGACATTACATTACTTTTGCGGAATACTTAATACATAAAAAAAATAGACACACAAGGACCGTAATAGTTTAGTGTCTTTGGAAACTCAGAATATAAACATCTAATCCTATTGAAAGATCTTCAACATCTCCCATATCTATCTTCCCCTTTTTGTTTTCTTACATAAATGCTTTCTTTATATCCTGGGGAAAAGAAAACATATAAAGAGTGAGCTCAAATGCTCAGTAAGGGTAATCATGGATAAAATAAAACAAATCATATACATTTGAGCTTAAAAACATGAACATAATGCTTAAAATCTTGTGCAATGACATAAAACATGGAAGTACGTAAGGCATATATCATAAAGAAACATTAATCATGATAAAATAGCATGGGAGTAAAACATGTAATTGTGGAAACCATTCGGCACATGTCATGATTTCCATAGTAGCCAAGGAATTGCTTCCAAGACCATCTTAGTGGACAAAGTCCCTTTCTAAATCGAGTTCACTCCTCGTTTCAGTCCTGTAACACTGAACTTGATTAACTTACCGTTTCATCCATGCCTATCTCATGAGATATAAAATCATTACCCAATGCATTGGAGGGAGATATAGGTCCCACCCATCTCATAATTTAATCATTCTTACTTGTGCCACAAATTAAACATACATCATTCATAATAACCCAATAAATGAAATGGGTTTCATAAACGTCATCCCACCATAACATAGTCCATATAAAAGAAATGGATATAATTTCATAATATGAAAAGTGAAACCATGTAAATAAAAGAGAAATTATACTTAAAACATACCCATACGAAATAATTTCATTTTTTATGGAAAATGGTTTTGATAAAACACTTGAAATGAATTCTTGAGGAAAATATCCTTTCTTCTATAAAATCATTTTCGTTTCACAAAATGTTATGAATTTTTAAAAGAAAAGGATTTTCTTGAAAATAGTCATGAAATATTTTAGAGGAAGCTTCATGAAAATATTGCATTATAAAACCCTAAATATCCTTTCATGCTATATAAGTAAAAAACATTCTTCTTGTACTTTTGTCGGAAAAGTCAAAAAGTACCTCGTACAAAAAACGACAAAAGATTCCTTTATATCTTTTACTAAAAACTCACCAAAGGGTAAAATTGGATTTAAACAATTGTAGGTTGATGGAAATAATATTACATATTTATGAAACATGGATGTGGATGATAAAATACACCCCAGTAATTTCAGAAGTATAAACAATCTCGGATAAAAATGACATTGTGATATTTTCCTTACCTTAGGTCCGATTTGCTTTGTAAGTGTCTGAACCTCCTCTTCTTTGAAGCGACTCTTTGAGTCCTCCTATTAGGGAACTAAAATTTGTCTATGAAAATACCAAGACCTATAGGATGTTTCTAGGGAAGTGGAGAAGAGAATTTGGAATGGGATGGACGAGCTTGAAGGCTCAATGTTGTGTGATGAAGAGAGGGAGGAGGTTCCCTTTTATAAGGGAGGAGATGGGCACCTTTGGAATAACTAAAAATATTATTTTATTATAAATTCATATTCGGTTTTTTGTATCTCCAAATTTATTTATTTAGAAGCTAAGGTTGGGATGGGTTGAAATAATCCCATCCAATATAATTTAGAAAAGTTTAGGTCGTTATATTAACCTTATCTTTTAGTTTTAACTCTTAGTTAATTAGATTGACATTTACCATGTCACTTTGTATTTTTATATTATATAGTTAATAAACTTACCATATACATCCAAGAAACCCCCATGTGGTCCATTAATGATACACCTATCATGATATAATTATCTTGGCCGAACCAAAAATTTTTAGGAATAAAATAACAATCAATTATATAATATTTTTTTTAAAAACTATTTAATGTCAATTTTTACACTATTCAATAGTTGATTTTTGTGAAACTCATAACAGAATGATTACTTCGACCAAAGTTAATTAAATCAATACAAGCATGGCATATTAACTTATAAAATTAGTGTAATTCATATAAAGTCTCGAATTATATTTATTTGGGTATTTGTAATATCAATTATTCTAATTTTTTCACTATTATGGTAATTACTGCATCATCAATGTGTGATAAATAAATTAAATTATTTAATTTCTAAAAATTATAAATAAAATATCATTATTCAGGAAACCATATTATCTTCCTAATGAATATTTACAATCTAATTTATCTTATGTATAACCCTATATTAAAAATGTTTTAGTAAATAAACATTGATTTTAACTCTTTTAACTCTTCTTTGAATTAAATAATAATAAATGTCCTAATCTAATCCATGTGGGGCTAAATGGTCATATTTTATTCTTAAGGTTTTTTTTAGTTGAATTAAACTTATCTAATAGAATTAGGACATGTGTTGGGTTAATAATAATTTCATTTTTACCCTTAATTACCCTATATATTTTTAACCGTGGTAAAAAAGTAAAAAGTTACTATTCACAAAAAATTATTTTCATCTCATTGAACCACATTTTACTTACTGACATCAACCATGTCTCTTGGATTTTTGAAATTCCACTAACAGAATTGGTAAAAATATGTTTTATGAAAAATTCATTTTTTTAACTACTAACTTAGTGGTTTCACTATTCATCAAAAAATGAATGTTTCCAGAAAAATACCAAAAATTAGGCCTAAGCTATATTTGATATTATGAACTCAAAAATGATTTCTATTTTACCAAATTCAAAACATATCAGTTGCATTAATTAATTTAAAAATTAATTACCTTCGTCAAAACAAATAGCATGTTCTTAAGAGATAATAATTATCAAAAGATTGACACTTCTTTATGTCTGGTTTAAATGTGAAATTACATCCAATGACCAACATTATATTGAATTGTAAAAATATTTTCTAAATATAATTTAAAACCACTAAAATTAATAATTTATTAATATTAATTATTTCTATTAAAAAGGTTCTTTTTAGTTAAAATTTAGTAATTATCACTATTCATCAGAATATGAAAGTTATCCTAAAAGTACCAAAAACTCACCCTAAGATAATTTCGATATTCCGAATCCAAAAATGAAGTCCATTTTGAAAAATAAAATTTACAAAATTTCAAAAAGTGGTTATTACTATTCATAACGGCTAGTTTTAATAATATTTTAATAGGATATCGTTGTTTAGTGAAACTCGGTATTGCGTACTACACACGCAATCGAGGAAGGACGCGATAGCGTGTAATGAAAGGAAAGTCAAGGATGCATGTTGTGCAAGATCCTTTTGGAGTAGCGTACAACACAAGACATTAATGAAATTAAAAGGAATATTTTTCATAAAATCTCGGGGTGTTACATTCTACCCCCCTTAAAATGAATTTCGCCCTCGAAATTCGTCAGGGTTATAAATGGTTTACTACTTGAATGTTTATTTAATAGAAACCCACATCATAAAAAGGAATACCAAAACAAATCTTTAAAAACAAAAGTATGAAACATAATTATTACCCAAATAAACTAATCATTGTGTTTCCACATAGGTGAAAATATGGATATGGAAGAGAAATATAACCATCATGTTCAGATGTAGAGTGGTAGAGAACATGGCTATGCAAAAGCTAGCAATCACAAAGCCATAAATTTGTGATGATCTAAGGTACCATCTGATTCATCATATATAAGAGCACTAGGACAACATTTTTGGTTTTCAAGATCATTTCCCTAAAGTTGAAGAAGTTGAATTAGAATAAATACTTACTTTATTTTGGTACAATCTCACTGTTGTTTGTGCCTTGAACAATTTCCACTTCATCTATTAAATAAATGAAGTTGAATTTGTTATTCGTGAAGTGTTAACAGATCATGTGATAGAATGACGGGTCATTCCATCTATCTCAAAAAAAATGTTAGCAAAAGTTATTTAATATACATAAGTCGATCTATAGTGAGATTAATCATATATGGTTCCTAAAATAGACTTATACTTATTATATCATACTACTTAATATAATAAAACTAGTTTCTACTAAACAAGGACTTCTTGTAGTCCAATGGTAGGCGATAAATGCCAGTCGCACTTCGGATGTGGGTTCGATTCCCACAGCCTTGTCCGACACGATGGGTTGTCGCCCGTCTTTCAGGTTATCCTTTTCCTAAAACTACATTACTATAACATCCCATCAATAATATCGAAAAAAGTTATATCCTTAATACTAACTTATGTGCAACACAATCCTTTCTAATCTCTAGGCTTATCCAAAATACTGTTTTCCAATATCATATTATAGTGAAAACGATTACCAAAGAGTTCATATAACAAGCATGTTAATACCATCATTGATCCCCATATATCATGAGATATGTCTTGATGGTCACATTCTAATCATTCGAAGGCCTTAATAATGTATTCTCTTGAAAAATAAATACCCATTTATTGAAAACATGAGTGCTGTCAAAAGTCAACTCTTTTCACATAACAAAACCTCAAACCCCAATATAACTATTTCCTTATATCAGTCATGAGATCATGAATACTATCAAACATTTCATTTTCTCCTTATCCCTTCATTATGCACATATCATCTTTTTTTTCAAAAAATATCTTAATCACTTTCCATGGTTACCGGTACCATTAAATTATTGAAAACCACAATAGACCAATACATACATATTCCAATATTCCACGATACTATATACAACATTATTTTGGAATCCCATTACATAAACACTTAATCATTCCACCACATCGTTGTCATATTCAACATCGCCAATAGTGATTGCATGTGACTTCCCTTTGTCCTTTGCCTTAAGTGGTTTCTCATGTCGATCATCACAATCCCGTGGATTAGGGAATTTATTAGCATAATGCCCTATTTCCTTGCACTTGAAGCATTGAAGTGTTGGTGGTGCATTCTCTATAGTCTTTTCTTTATTCGCATAATTGGAAACCCTTTTTCCATTACTTCAACACTTAGCTGCTCGATGACCTTCTTTTCCACACTTAAAACATTTTCTAGTCCCTTTAAGACAATCTCCACCATTCTTCTTTCCACACTTTGAGCATAAGGAATCATTCATCTTTTTTTCACCATTATTCTGAGATTTCTCCTTGAACTCCATCTTTCGTTTCTTGTCAAAACTATGAGAAAGATAAGTAACAGCAACTTCCATTTCTACCTTGATAGCACAACGCACAATTTCTTTATAGCTACTGAAGTATCTTTTAGTTAATGCCCTTCGAAGATTTGGTTTTAAGCCACTGAAGAATCGATCAACTTTACTTTCAGGATGGATGATAAATCCAGATGCATACCTTGCAATCCTTGTAAAATTCGCTTCATATATACCAATAGATTCATCATCCTTTTGCTTTAGTTCAAGAAACTCCTTCTCCATCTTTGTTCGATGAATACGAGGGAAGCACTTATTGAAAAATATGTTCTTGAACTCGTCCCATTCCATTGACTCAATTTCATCTCTTGGCCTCGTATTCTTGATAAGATTCCACCATTGATCAGCTTCACCTTCCAAACGATATACTGCTAAGATGACTTTATCATGTTTAGAACATTGAAAAACTGAAAATATCTTTTCAGTGGTAATTATACATTTTTCAGCAACAAGTGGATCAAAAGACCCACTGAAAGAAGGTGGACGTTTCCTCATGATGGACTCAATAGAATATTGTTCCCTTCACTGCTCATTTGGATGTCCAGAATGATTCATAGCTTTGGTAAGTATAGTAATAATATTTTTCACTCCATCTCCCATAACATTTGTTTGTTCAGGAGGACAATCATTGCATTTTCCATTACATTGATCAACATGGTTCCATCGGGTTCCATCCAACATCCAAAACCCAAAAAGAATAGTGTGAGAGGCAAAAATCACGCTAGGGAAAACAATATAATAAAGGGGGAGTACCATAAATATCTAACATCTTGGGTTACCATAATTCTAGTACTATAACCTATACATAACCGTAGGGACATCCCTAGACATACCTTAGAAATATCTCTAGGGATCTTACTAAAGTTATCGCATCCTAGTTTCCAAATGTTGACCAAACCTTTCCTCTGATACCAAATGTAGAGACCTGAAGCTTGACGTACATGGACATTACATTACTTTTGTGGAATACATAATACATAACAAATATAAACTCCCAAGGACCGTAATAGTTTAGTGTCTTTGGAAACTCGGAATATAAACATCTAATCCTGTTGAAAGATCTTCTACATCCCCCATATCTATCTTCCCATTTTTGTTTTCTTACCTAAATTCTTTCTTTATATCCTGGGGAAAAGAAAACATATAAAGGGTGAGCTCAAATTCTCAGTAAGGGTAAGCATGGATAAAATAAAACAAATCATAAACATTTGAGCTTAAAAACATGAACATAATGTTTGAAAGCTTGAGCAATGACATAGAACATGGAAGTACGTAAGACATAAATCATTAAGAAACATTAATCATGTCAAAATAGCATGGGAGTAAAACATGTAATTATGGCAAACATTCGACACATGTCATGATTTCCATAGTAGCCAAGGCATTGCTGCCACGACCATCTTAGTGGACAAAGTCCCTTTCTAAATCGAGTTCACTCCTCGTTTCAGTCATGTAACACTGAACCAGATTAACTTACCGTTCCAGCCATGTCTATCTCACGAGATATAAAATCTTTACCCAATGCATTGGAGGGAGATATATGTCCCACCCATATCATAATGAAATCATTATTACTTGTGCCACAAAATAAACATACATCATTCATAATAACCCAATAAATTAAATGGGTTTCATAAATGTCATCCCATCATAACATAATCCATATAAAAGAAATGGATACAATTTCATAATAAGAAAAGTGAAACCATGTAAATAAAAGATAAATTATACTTAAAACTTACATATATGAAATAATTTCATTTTATATGGAAAATGGTTATGATAAAACACTTGAAATGAATTCTTGAGGAAAATATCCTTTATTCTATAAAATCATTTTCTTTTCACAAAATGTTATGAATTATTAAAAGAAAATGATTTTCTTGAAATCAGTCATGAAATATTTTCGAGGAAGCATCATGAAAATATGACTTTATGAAACCGTAAAAATCCTTTCATGTCGTATATGTTAACAAACATTCTTCTCGTACTCTTTTCGGAAAAGTCAAAAAGTACCTCGTATGAAAAATGACAAAATAATCCTTTCATATCTTTTACTAAAAACACACCAAAGGGTAAAATTGTATTTAAACAATTGTAGGTGGATGGAAATAATATTACATATTTTGGAATCCTGGATGTGGATGATAAAATACACCCCTGTAATTTCTAAAGTATAAACAATCTCGGATAAAAATGACATTGTGATATTTTCCTTACCTTTGGTCTGATTTTCTTTGTAAGTGTTCGAACCTCCTCTTCTTTGAAGCGCCTCTTTGAGTCCTCCACTTAGGGCACTAAAACTGGTCTTCGAAAAATACCAGGACCTCTAGGATGTTTCTATGGTAGTGGAGAATAAAATTTGATAGGGGTTGGCCGAGCTTGAAAGCTCAAAGTTGTGTGAGGAAGAGAGGGAGGATGATCCCTTTTATAAGGGAGGAGAGGGGCACCTTTGGAATAACTAAAAATGTTATTTTATTATATAGTCATATTTGGGTTTTAATAGCTCCAAATTGAGTTATTTCAATGCTAAGGCGGGGATGGGTCGAAATCCTCCCATCCAATAGAATTTAGACAAACTTAGTTCATTATATTAAACTTATCTTTTATTTTTAACTCTTAGATAATTAGATTGTCATTTACCATGTCACTTTGTATTTTTATATTACATAGTTAATAAACTTACCATATACATTAAAGAGACCCCCAAGTGGTCCATTAATGATACACCTAAAATGATATAAGTATCTTGGCCGAACCTTAGATTTTTAGGAATAAAATAAAAATCAATAATATAATATTTGTTTTAAAAACTATTTTATGTCAATTTTGACACTATTCAATAGTTGATTTTTGTGAAACTCATATCAAAATGATTTGTAACAACCCAAGATTTTATGAAAAATATTCATTTTAATTTCACTAATGTCTTGTGTTGTACGCAACACAAAAAGGAGCTTGCACAACACGCATCCTTGACTTGCCTTGCATTACACGCAATCGCAACCTTCCTCGATAGCGTGTGTAGTACGCAATACTGAGTTTCACGAAACAACGATATGCTATTAAAATATTATTAAAACTAGCCATTATGAGTAGTAATAACCACTTTTTAAATTTTAGAAATTTTAAGTCACAAAATGGACTTCATTTTTGGATTCGGAGTATCGAATTTAGCCTAAGGTGAAATTTTGGTACTTTTCGGATAACTTTCATATTCTGATGAATAGTGAAAATTACTGAATTATAATTAAAAACAACTTTTTTAATCGAAATAATTAATAGTGATAAATCATTAATTTGAGTGGTTTTAAAGTATATTTAGAATATATTTTTACAATTTAATACAATGTTGGTCATTGGATGTAATTTCACATTTAAACCAGACATAATCAAGTGTCAATCTTTTGATAGATATTGTTTCTTAATAACACGCTATTTGTTTTAACAGTGGGATTTAATTATAAAATTAATTAATGCAATTTCTATGTTATGAATTTGGTAAAATAGACTTAATTTTTGAATTCGGAATATGAAATATAGCTTAGGATGAAATTTCGGCATTTTTCTGAAAACTTTCAATTTTTGATGAATAGTGAAACCACTAAGTGGTTGGTTAAAAACTGAATTTTGCATAAAACATATTTTACCGCTTCAGTGAATGGAATTTCGAAAATCCGACAGACACGGTTAATATCAAGGACTAAAATGTGGTTCAATGAGATGAAAATAATTTTTGGTGAATAGTAACTTTTTACTTTTTTTTACCACGGTTAATAGTAAATAGGGTAACTATGGGTAAATATGATATTACTATTACCCTAACACGTGTCCTAATACTATTAGATAAGTTTAATTCGACCAAAAACAACCTTATGAATATAATATGACCATTTAGGTCCACTTGGATTAGATTATGACATTTAATATTATTTTATTTAATGAATAGTTAAAATAGTTAAAATCAAAGTTTAATAACTAAAACATTTTTAATATGGGGTTATACATAAGATAAATTCGACTATAAATATTAACTAGAAATATAAAACGATTTCCTACATAATTATATTTTATTTATAATTTTTAGACTTTAAATAAATTAATTTATTTATGACACAACGATGATGCAGTAATTACCCTTTTAAGGAAATATTAACATAATTGATGTTATAAATTCTCAAATGAATGTAATTTGAGACTTTTTATGAATTCCACTAATTTTCTAGGTTACTATGATATATTAGTGTTGATTTAATAAACTTGGTTCGAACATATAATTCGGTTATGACTTTCACAAAAATCATATATCAAATAGTGTCAAAATTGAGACAAAATAGTTTTTAAATCAAATATTATATTATTAATTGTTATTTTATTCCTAAAAATATAAGGTTCGGCCAAATGACTTAGATAAGGATATATATATTAATAATAAACAATTTTGGGTTCGTTTGGCATGTAATAGTAAGTGTATTAACCATATAGTGAAAGAAAACAAAAAGACACGGTAAAAGTTAAATTATTTAACTTAGAGTTAAATCTAATTGATAAGGTTAAAATAAAACCATAAACTTGTATAAATCCTATTGGATGATAGGATTTCAACCCATCCCCACTTTATCTTCTAAATAAGACCCTTTGGAACCATTATAAACTGATTTTGACTTTAATGTAAAATAATATATTGAGATATTCCTAAGGTGCCCCTCTCCTCCCTTATAAAAGGGTACCTCCTCCTCCTCCTCCTCACACCAATTTGAGCACTCAAGCTCGGCCAACCCCTGCCAAAATACCTTCTCCACTTCCCTAGAATAATCCTAGAGGTCCTGGTCTTCTTCAAAAACCAATCTTAGTTCCCTAAGTAGAGGATTCAAAGAAGCATTCCAAAGAAGAGGTAATATCCATTACCAATCTTTTCAATTTCTTTCTTCTTCAACTTCTTCTTCTTTAGTTGTTTCATGATAAAGTAATAACATCAGTATTTCTTATATACTGATATGTTATTATAAATACGAAACAACTCTAATTAACCTTCTATCCATCCTACGGAAAAAGGAAATCACCGCGCGTGCGTACGTACGGAATACCGTCTCCATGCCGTGGTGTAATCTATTTTCCACCATCACCTTAAAAGGATGGGTATAAAGGGGTAATGAGTAACTATATATGATTATTATAAAGTTATATTGATACTTAAATAGTATACATACACTTCAACACAATTCCACGACCATGGGAATGATATCATCGCTCGTGCGTACGTACGGACTACCGTCTCCACGACGCGATGAGATTCATTCTCAATGATTAGCCATTCATTAATGATTATAAAGTATATATAATAAGTAATAATGAAATATATGCCCTAATAATGATAATGGAATTATTTATATTTATATGTATGTCATATACTTAATTCCATTCAATTCAATAAGGAAACGAAAATAGCGTTCATGCGTACGTACGGACTACCGTCTCCATGAACGGTGTATTTCTTTCCATTTACTGATTTATTATATATGTATATTCTGAATATATATATATATATATATAAATCATGTTTTATATTCTGGAATTAATTAATCATGATCTATGTAATCATATGAATAATTACAAGTTAAAAACACGAACGACAAATGAGACGATTTTACCCAAAACGCTACTTTAACATGAATTTACAAAGGAACGGGTAATATAAAGTCATAAGTGGACCATATATGATATAATAACAATGAATATGATTCTGTAATAAGTCAATAACATGATTTAAATCATTATACATGAGGTTCAGACACTTACAAAGCAAGTCAGACCTAAGGTAAGGGAAATATCACAATCTCATTTTTATCCGAGAATATTTATACTTTGGTATTTACTAGGGTGTATTTTATCATACACATCCATGTTTCTTCAATATGTAATATTATTTACATCCACCTACAATTGTTTAAATCCAATTTTACCCTTCGGTGAGTTTTTAGTAAAAGATATGAAAGGAATCTTTTGTCGTTTTTCATACGAGGTACTTTTTGACTTTTCCGACAAAAGTACGAAAAATGTTTTTTTTAACTTATACGGCATGAATGGATTTCTAAAAAATTATTTCCAAGAAGCTTCCTTTACAAGTATTCAAGTTTATTTTTAATCAAATTCTTTTAGTTTAAAATTTAATGACATGTTAGGAAAGGAAAAGTGTTTTTGAAGTAGAAAGGATATTTTCGTCAAGAATGAAGTTCAAGTATTTTATAAAAATTATTTTCCATCTAAGATAATAAAAGGGTTATTTATTTATCCCTATTATTACATGGATTTGATTATGTTGTGATGGAAACATTTTTATAAATTCCTTTATCTTATATGAATTGTTTTATGATGTCATGTTGTTCAAGAATCCCATTTTTATTACATGGGTTATGCGATGATGTATGATTTATGATTATGTGGCACACATAAGAAAGGATTCATTATAAGATGGGTGGAACATATATCTCCCTCCAATGCATTGGGTAAAGATTTTATATCTCATGAGATAGACATTGCTGGAATGGTAGGTTATACCGGTTCAGTGAAACAGGACTGAAACGAGGGTTACTCGATTCAGAAAGGGACTTTGTCCACTAAGATAGTCTTGGCAATGAGTCTTGACTAACAAGAAATGATTCTCTATGAATATGTGTGAATGACACAATGTTTCATGTTTTAAGTTATAATTATTGTGATTACATTTCACTACCATGATTTATCCCATGTTATGAAATTATGCTCTCTTTTGCAGGTTATGATTTCCAAAATGTTATGTTCTTATGAATACGATGTGATTAATATTTCTTTTGTTTACCCTTACTGAGCATTTGAGCTCACTCTTTTATGTTTTCTTTTTCCCAGGATATAAAGAAAGGTTTTAGGTAAAAAAAAGGAAGATCTTTATGGGAGATGTTGAAGATATTTCACCACGATTAGAAGATTTTATTTCAAGTTTCCAAAGACACTAAACTATTACGATCATTGTGTGTGTGTTTTTGTTATGTACTAAGTATTACGCAAAAGTAATGTAATGTCCATGTACGATAAGCTTCGTGTCTCTACAGTTGGTATCATAGGAAAGGTTTAGTCAACCTTTGGAAACTAGGATGCGAAAACGTTAGTGAGATCCCTAGAGATATTTCTATGGTATGTCTAGGGATGCCCCTAAGGATAAGTATACGTATAGGATATAATCCTAGAACTACGATAACGATCTTATAATTTAACCTAAGATGTTAGATATTAAGGGTACTCCCCCTTTACTATGTTGTTTTCCCTAGCATTATTTTGCCTCTCACACTATTCTGTTTGGGTTTTAGAAAATGGCTGGAAACAAGATGATTCACAATAATGGAGGATATGATGGACAATGGAATGATATTCTTCATGAGCAACCAAATGAAATGGGATTTGGATGTCCAACCATCATTATTATGCCGAATCATCAATCTCATAATATGATCAATAAAGTAAAATTTGGTAAGTTTCATGAATCGACTAATAAGAGAAATATGGAGTTCCATGATGATCATAGAGGAAAGAAAGTTCAATTTCCCCTATGTAAATCATGTGGGAAGATGCATCAAGGAGAATGCTTCAAGGGAACTGGAAGATTCTTTGGGTGTGGAAAAGAAGGACACAAAGCAAGTAAGTGCAAAGGAAATGGGTCGGTTAACACCATGGATGAGGATAATGGTATTGCTACGACATCAAAAATGGTTAAGTGTTTTAAATGTGGAATGTATGGGCATTATGCAAACAAATTCCCTAAGGGAAAGACTCATGAAGAGAATCAGTATGGTCATATGGGTAGTATTTATGTGCATGATGATGAAGAGACTACAAATGATATGTGAGATGAAAGAATTTTTGAAGCTCGGTCAATGGTTTAAGAATGTAGTGGAATGATTACATGTTTATCATGTATAATTTTGTATAAGTAATCTCATGCTACTATGGCATAAAGAGACATCTATGGATTGTTACACTGTTGTTTTTCCTTGTGTTTTGAAAGTGTATGATTAATGTTACCAGTATCCATGAAAGGTTATTCAGATATTTTTGGAATGTAGATGATATGCGCATAATGAAGGGATAAGGAGAAAATTAAATGTTTGATAGTATTCATGAGCTCATGATTGATATAAGGACTAAGTGATGTCGTGGTTTGAGTATATAGAATTTTGAGGATTTTGGTATGTGAAATGTGTTAACTTTTAACTGCATTCAATTTTTCACTATGGTTCAATGGGTATTCAAGAGAATACATTATTAAGGACTTTGAATGTTTGGAATGTGACCAACAAAACATATCTTATGATATATGGGGATCGACAATGGTGTTAAATCTCTGGTAATCATTTTCACTATGTTATGAGAGTGGACTGCAGTATTATGGATAAGCCTAAAGATTGGAATGGATTATGTTGGACATAAGTTAGTATTTTTTAAGGATAGAAGTTTTCTTTCGATATTATTTATGGGATGTTATATTATTATAGTTTTAGAAAAAGGACAACCTGCAGGACGAGCGACAGCCCATCGCTTCGGACAAGGCTGTGGGAATCGAACCCACAACCGAAGTGCGATTGGCCTTTATCGCCTACCACTGGCCTACAGGAAGTCCCTGTATAAAAGAAACTAGTTTTACTATATTAATTAGTATGATATATGATGTATAAGTCCATTTTAGGAACCATATATGATTAATCTCACTATAGATCGACTTATGTATATAATTTTTGCTAACCTTTTGTTTGAGACAGATGGAATGACTCGTCATTCTATCACATGATCTGCTAACACTTCACGAATAACAAATTCAACTTAATTTATTTAAGAGATTAAGTGGAAATTGTTCAAGGCACGAACAATAGTGCGATTGTACCAAAATAAAGTAAGTATTTATTCTAATTCAAAAATTTTCAACTTTAGGGAAACGATCTTGAAAACCAAAAAAATGTTGTCCTAGTGATCTTATATCTGATTAATCGGATGGTACCTTACATCGTAACAAATTTATGGATTTGTGATTGTTGGCTTTTCCATAGCCATGTTCTCTACCACTCTCCATCAGAACATGATGGTTAGATTTTTCTTCCATATCCATATTTTCACCTATGTGGAAACCCAGTGATTAGTTTATTTGGGTAACCGTTAAGTTTTATACTTTTGTTTTAAAATATTGGTTTTGGTATTCCTTTTTACGATGTGGGTTTCTATTAAAGAAACTTTCGAATAGTAAACCATTTATAACCCCGACGAATTTCGAGGGCGAAATTCATTTTAAGGGGGGTAGAATGTAACAGCCCAAGATTTTATGAAAAATATTCTTTTTAATTTCACTAATGTCTTGTTGTGTACGCAACACAAAAAGGAGCTTCCACAACACGCATCCTTGACTTGCCTTGCATTACACGCAATCACAACCTTCCTCAATAGCGTGTGTAGTACGCAATACTGAGTTTCACGAAACAACGATATGCTATTAAAATATTATTAAAACTAGCCATTATGAATAGTAATAACCACTTTATAAATTTTAGAAATTTTAGCTCTCAAAATGTACTTCATTTTTGGATTCGTAGTAACGAATTTAGCCTAAGGTGAAATTTTGGTACTTTTCGGATAACTTTCATATTCTGATGAATAGTGAAAATTACTAAATTATAATAAAAAACAACTTTTTTAATCGAAATAATTAATAGTGATAAATCATTAATTTGAGTGGTTTTAAAGTATATTTAGAATATATTTTTACAATTTAATAAAATGTTGGTCATTGGATGTAATTTCACATTTAAACCAGACATAATCAAGTGTCAATCTTTTGATAGATATTGTTTCTTAAAAACACGCTATTTGTTTTAACAGCGGGATTTAATTATAAAATTAATTAATGCAATTTCTATGTTATGAATTTGGTAAAATAGACTTCATTTTTGAATTCAGAATATGAAATATAGATTAGGATTAAATTTTGGCATTTTTCTGAAAACCTTCAATTTTTGATGAATAGTGAAACCATTAAGTGGTAGGTTAAAAACTGAATTTTGCATAAAACTTAATTATACCGCTTCTGTGAATGGAATTTCGAAAATCCAACAGACACGGTTAATATCAAGGACTAAAATGTGGTTCAATGAGATGAAAATAATTTTTGGTGAATAGTAACTTTTTTCTTTTTTTACCTCGGTTAATAGTAAATAGGGTAACTAAGGGTAAATATGATATTACTATTACCCTAACACATGTCCTAATTCTATTGGATAAGTGTAATTCGACCAAAAACAACCTTATAAATATAATATGATCATTTAGGTCCACTTGGATTAGATTATGACATTTAATATTATTTTATTTAATGAATAGTTAAAATAGTTAAAATCAAAGTTTAATAACTAAAACATTTTTAATATGGGGTTATACATAAGATAAATTCTACTATAAATATTCATTATAAATCTAAAAAGAATTCCTACATAATGATATTTTATTTATAATTTTTAGACTTTAAATAAATTAATATATTTATGACACAACGATGATGCAGTAATTACCCTTTTAAGGAAATATTAACATAATTGATGTTATAAATGCTCCAATGAATGTAATTTGAGATATTTTATGAATTCCACTAATTTTATAGGTTACTATGATATATTAGTGTTGATTTAATCAACTTGGTTCGAACATATAATTCTGTTATGAGTTTCACAAAAAATCATATATCAAATAGTGTCAAAATTGAGACAAAATAGTTTTTAAATCAAATATTATATTATTAATTGTTATTTTATTCCTAAAAATCTAAGGTTCGGCCATATTACTTAGATAAGGATATATATATTAATAATAAACAATTTGGGGTTCGTTTGGCATGTTATAGTAAGTGTATTAACCATATAGTGAAAGAAAACAAAAAGACACGGTAAAAGTTAAATTATTTAACTTAGAGTTAAATGTAATTGATAAGGTTAAAATAATACCCTAAACTTGTCTAAATCCTATTGGATGATATTATTTCGACCCATCCCCACTTTAGCTTCGAAATAAGACGCTTTGTAACCATTATAAACTGATTTTGACTTTAATGTAAAATAATATTTTGAGATATTCCTAAGGTGCCCCTCTCCTCCCTTATAAAAGGGTACCTCCTCCCCCTCCTCCTCACACCAATTTGAGCACTCAAGATCGGCCAAACCCTGCCAAAATCCCTTCTCCACTTCCCTAGAATAATCCTAGAGGTCCTGGTATTCTTCAAGACTAATCTTAGTTCCCTAAGTAGAGGATTCAAAGAAGCGTTCCAAAGAAGAGGTAATATCCATTACCGATCTTTTCAATTTCATTCTTCTTCAACTTCTTCTTCTTTAGTTGTTTCATGATAAAGTAATAAAATAAGTATTTCTTATATACTGATATGTTATTATAAATACGAAACAACTCTAATTAACCTTCTATCCATTCTACGGAAAAAGGAAATCACCGCGCGTGCGTACGTACGGAATACTGTCTCCACGCCGTGGTGTAATCTATTTTCCACCATCACCTTACAAGGATAGGTATAAAGGAGTAATGATTAACTATATATGATTATTATAAAGTTATATTGATACTTAAATAGTATACATACAATTCAACACAATTCCACGACCATGGGACCGATATCATCACTCGTGCGTACTTACGGACTACCGTCTCCACGACGCGATGAGATTCATTCTCAATGATTAGCCATTCATGAATGATTATAAAGTATATATAATAAGTACTAATAAAATATATTACCTAATAATGATACTGGAATTATTTATATTTATATGTATGTCATCTACTTAATTCCATTCAATTCAATAAGGAAACGAAAACAGCGTTCATGCGTACGTACGGACTACTGTCTCCATGAACGGTGTATTTCTTTCCATTTACTGATTTATTATATATGTATATTCTGAATATATATATATATATATATATATAAATCATGTATTATATTCTGTAATTAAGTAATCATGATCTATGTAATCATATGAATAATTACAAGTTAAAAACACGAACGACAAATGAGACGATTTTACCCAAAACGCTACTTTAACATGAATTTACAAAAGAACGGGTAATATAAAGTCATAAGTGGACCATATATGATATAATAACAATGAATAAGATTCTGGAATAAGTCAATAACATGATTTAAATCATTATACAGGAGGTTCGGACACTTACAAAGCAAGTCGGACTTAAGGTACGGGAAATATCACAATCTCATTTTTATCCGAGATTGTTTATACTTTGGTATTTACTGGGTTGTATTTTATCATCCACATACATGATTCTTCAATATGAAATATTATTTCCATCCACCTACAATTGATTAAATCCAATTTTACCCTTCGGTGAGTTTTTAGTAAAGTATATGAAAGGAATCTTTTGTCGTTTTTCATACGAGGTACTTTTTGACTTTTCCGACAAAAGTTCGAAGAATGTTTTTTTTAACTTATACGGCATGAATGGAATTCTAAAAAACTATTTCCAAGAAGATTCCTTTACAAGTATTCAAGTTTATTTTTAATCAACTTCTTTTAGTTTAAAATTGTATGACATGTTAAGAAAGGGAATGTGTTTTTGAAGTAGAAAGGATATTTTCCTCAAGAATGAAGTTCAAGTATTTTATAAAAATTATTTTCCATCTAAGATAATAAAAGGGTTATGTTTTTATCCCTATTATTACATGGATTTGATTATGTTGTGATGGAAACATTTTTATGAATTCCTTTATCTTATATGAATTGTTTATGATGTCATGTTGTTTAAGAATCCCATTTTTATTACATGGGTTATGCGATGATGTATGATTTATGATTATGTGGCACACATAAGAAAAGATTCATTATAAGATGGGTGGGACCTATATCTCCCTCCAATTCATTGGGTAAAGATTTTATATCTCATGAGATAGACATGGCTGGAATGGTAGGTTATACCGATTCAGTGAAACAGGACTCAAACGAGGGTTACTCGATTCAGAAAGGGACTTTGTCCACTAAGATAGTCTTGGCAATGAGTCTTGACTAACAAGAAATGATTATCTATGAATATGTGTGAATGCCACAAAGTTTCATTTTTTAAGTTATTATTATTGTGATTACATTTCACTACCATGATTTATCCCATGTTATGAAATTATGCTCTCTTTTGCAGGTTATGATTTCCAAAATGTTATGTTCTTATGAATACGATGTGATTGATATTTCTTTTGTTTACCTTTACTGAGCATTTGAGCTCACCCTTTTATGTTTTCTTTTCCCCAGGATATAAAGAAAGGTTTTAGGTAAAAAAAAGGAAGATCATTATTGGAGATGTTGAAGATCTTTCACCACGATTAGAAGATTTTATTCCGAGTTTCCAAAGACACTAAACTATTACGATCCTTGTGTCTGTGTTTTTGTTATGTACTAAGTATTTCGCAAAAGTAATGTAATGTCCATGTACGATAAGCTTCGGGTCTCTACATGATTACTTCGACAAATGTTAAATAAATAAATCTTAACATTTCATATTAACCTACAAAATTAGTTTAATTCATAAAAAGTCTCAAATTATATTTATTTGGGTATTTATAATATCAATTATTCTAATTTTTTCACTATTATGGTAATTACTGCATCATCATTGTGTCATAAATAAATTAAATTATATAATGTTTAAAAATAATAAATAAAATATCATTATTTAGGAAATCTTATTAGCTTTATAATGAATATTTACAATCGAATTTATCTTATGTATAACCCTATATTAAAAATGTTTTAGTAAATAAACGTTGATTTTAACTCTTTTAACTCTTCTTTGAATTAAATAATAATAAATGTCCTAATCATATCCATGTGGGCCTAAATGGTCATATTTTATTCCTAAGGTTGTTTTTAGTCTAATTACACTTATACAATAGAATTAGGACATGTTTTAGGGTAATAATAATATAATTTTTACCCTTAATTACCCTATTTACTTTTAACCATGGTAAAAAAAGTAAAAAGTTATTATTCACCAAAGATTATTTTCATCTCATTGAACCACATTTTCCTTTCTAACATCAACCATGTCTCTCTAATTTTTTAAATTCCATTCACAGAATCGGTAAAATTAAGTTTTATGAAAATTTCTTTTTTTAACTACCACTTAGTGCTTTCACTATTCATCAAAAAATGAAAGTTTCCAGAAAAATACCAAAACTTAGGCCTAAGCTATATTTGATGTTATGAACTCAAAAATGATTTCTATTTTACCAAATTCAAAACATATCAGTTGCATTAATTAATTTAAAAATTATTTTCCGTTGTCAAAACAAATAGCGTGTTCTTAAAAGATAATAACTATCAAAAGATTGACACTTGTTTATGTCTGGTTTAAATGTGAAATAACATCCAATGACCAACATTGTATTGAATGGTAAAAATATATTCTAAATATACTTTAAAACCGCTAAAATTAATCATTTATCACTATTAATTATTTCGATTAAAAAGGATGTTTTTAATTAAAATTTAGTAATTCTCACTATTCATCAGAATATGAAAGTTATCCGAAAAGTACCAAATTATCACCCTAAGATAATTTCAATATTCTGAATCCAAAAATGAGTCCATTCTGAAAAATAAAATTTATAAAATTTCAAAAAGTGGGGATTACTATTCATAACGGCTAGTTTTAAAAATATTTTAATAGCATATCGTTGTTTAGTAAAACTCGGTATTGCATACTACACACGCTATCGAGGAAGCTCGCGATTGCGTGTATTGAAAGGCAAGTCTATGATGCGTGTTGTGCAAGAACCTTTTGGTGTAGCGTACAACACAAGACATTAGTGAAATTAAAAGGAATATTTTTTATAAAATCTCTGGGTGTTACATTCTACCCCCCTTAAAATGAATTTCTCCCTCGAAATTCGTCGGGGTTATAAATGGTTTGCTACATGAAAGTTTATTTAATATAAACCCACATCATAAAAAGGAATACCAAAACCAATCTATAAAAACCAAATTATGAAATGTAACTGTTACCCAAATAAACAAATCACTGGGTTTCCACATAGGTGAAAATATGGATATGGAAGAGAAATATAACCATCATGTACTGATGGAGAGTGGTAGAGAACATGGCTATGCAAAATCCAGCAATCACAAAGCCATAAATTTGTGATGATCTAAGGTACCATCTGATTCATCATATATAAGAGCAGTAGGACAACATTTTTGGTTTTCAAGATTATTTCCCTAAAGTTGAAGAAGTTGAATTAGAATAAATACTTACTTTATTTTGGTACAATCTCACTATTGTTTGTGCCTTGAACAATTTCCACTTCATCTCTTAAATAAATGAAGTTTAATTTGTTATTCGTGAAGTGTTAGCAGATCATGTGATAGAATGACGGGTCATTCCATCTGTCTCAAAAAAAAGGTTAGCAAAAGTTATTAAATGTACATAAGTCGATCTATAGTGATATTAATCATATATAGTTCCTAAAATGAACTTACACTTATTATATTATACTGCTTAATATAATAAAACTAGTTTCTACTAAACTAGGACTTCCTATAGGCCAATGGTAGGAGATAAAGGCCAGTCGCACTTCGGTTGTGGTTCGATTCCCACAGCCTTGTCCGACGTGATGGGATGTCGCCCGTCCTGCAGGTTATCCTTTTTCTAAAACTACATTACTATAACATCCCATCAATAATATCGAAAAAATTATATCTTTAATACTAACTTATGTCCAACATAATCCTTTCCAATCTCTAGGATTATCCAATATACTGTTTTCCAATCTTATATTATAGTGAAAACGATTACCAAAGAGTTCATATAACAAGCATGTTAATACCATCATTGATCCCCATATATCATGAGATATGTCTTGTTGGTCACATTCCATTCATTTGAATGCCTTAATCATGTATTCTCTTGAAAAATGAATACCCATTTAGTGAAAACATGAGTGATGTCAAAAGTTAACTCTTTTCACATACCAAAACCTCAAACCCTGATATAACTATTTCCTTATATCAGTCATGAGCTCATAAATACTGTCAAACATTTCATTTTCTCCTTATCCCTTCATTATGAGCATATCATCTTTTTTTCCAAAAATATATTAATCACTTTCCATTGTGACATGTACCATAAATTTATTGAAAACCACAATAGACCAATACATAAATATTCCAATATTCCACGATACTATATATAACATTATTTTTGAATCCCATTACATAAACACATAATCATTCCACCACATCGTTTTCATATTCAACATCACCCATAGTGATCGCATGTGACTTCCCTTTTTTCCTTTGCCTTAAGTGGTTTCTCATGTCGATCATCACTAACCCTTGGATTATAGCATTTATTAGCATAATGCCCCATTTCCTTGCACTTGATGCATTGAAGTGTTGGTGGTGCGTTCTCTTTAGTATTTTCTTTATTCGCATAATTGGAAACCCTTTTTACATTACTTAGACACTCAGCTGCTTGATGACCTTATTTTCCACACCTAAAACATTTTCTAGTCCCATTAAGACAATCTCCATCATGCTTATTTCCACACCTTGAGGATAAGGAAACATTCATTTTGTTTTCACCATTATTCTGAGATTTCTCCTTAAACTCCATCTTTCATTTCTTGTCAAAACTATGAGATGGATAAGTAAAACCAACTTCCATTTCTACCTTGATAGTAGAACGCACAATTTCTTTATAGCTACTAAATTCTCTTATAGCTAATGCCCTTCGAAGATTTGGTTTCAAGCAATTGAAGAATCGATCAACTTTACTTTCAGGTTGGATGACAAATGCAGATGCATACCTTGCAAGCCTTGTAAAATTCCCTTCATATATACCAACAGATTCATCATCCTTCTTCTTTAGTTCAAGAAACTCCTTCGCCATCTTTGTTCGAACAATACGAGGGAAGTATTTATTGAAAACTATGTTCATGAACTCATCCCATTCCATGGACTCAATTTAATCTCTTGGCCTCAAATTCTTGATAATATTCAACCATTGATCAGCTTCACCTTCCAAAAGATATACTGCTAAGATGACTTTATCATGTTCAGAACATTGAAGAACAGAAAATAACTTTTCAGTGGTAATGATCCATTGTTCAGCAACATGTGGATCAGAAGACCCACTGAATGAAGGTGGATGTTGCCTCAAGAAGGACTCAATAGAATATTGTTCCCTTCTCTGATCATTTGGAAGTCCAGAATGATTCATATCATGGGTATGTATAACAATAAGATTTTTCACTCCATATCGCAAAACATTTGTTTGTTCAGGAGGACAATAATTGCATTGTCCATTACATTGATCAACACGGTTCCTCCGGGTTCTAGCCAACGTCTAAAACCCAAAAAGAATAGTGTGAGAGGCAAAAATCATGCTAGGGAAAACGATATAATAAAGGGGGAGTACCATCAATATCTAACATCTTGGGTTACTATAATTCTAGTACTATAACCTATACTTAACCTTAGGGACATCCCTAGACATACCTTAGAAATATCTCTAGGGATCTTACTAAAGTTATCGCATCCTAGTTTCCAAAGGTTGACTAATCCTTTCCTCTGATACCAACTGTAGAGACCCGAAGCTTGACATACATGGAAATTACATTACTTTTGCGGAATACTTAATACATAACAAAAATAGACACAAAAGGACCGTAATAGTTTAGTGTCTTTGGAAACTCGGAATATAAACATCTAATCCTATTGAAAAATCTTTAACATCTCCCATATCTATCTTCCCCTTTTTCATTTCTTACCTAAATGGTTTCTTTATATCCTGGGGAAAATAAAACATATAAAGGGTGAGCTCAAATTATCAGTAAAGGTAAGCATGGATTAAATAAAACAAATCATATACATTTGAGCATAAAAACATGAACATAATGTTTAAAATCTTGAGCAATGACATAAACATGGAAGTACGTAAGGCATATATCATAAAGAAACATTAATCATGATAAAATAGTATGGGAGTAAAACATGTAATTGTGGCAACCATTAGACACATGTCATGATTTCCATAGTAGCCAAGGCATTGCTGCCAAGACCATCTTAGTGGACAAACTCTCTTTCTGAATCGAGTTCTCTCCTCGTTTCAGTCCTGTAACACTGAACCGGATTAACTTACCATTCCAGCCATGTCTATCTCATGATATATAAAATCATTACCCACTGCATTGGAGGGAGATATAGGTCCCACCCATCTCATAATGAAATCATTCTTACTTGTGACATAAAATAAATATACATCATTCATAATAACCCAATAAATAAAATGGGTTTCATAAACGTTGTCCCATCATAACATAATCCATATAAAAGAAATGGATATAATTTCATAATAAGAAAAGTGAAACCATGTAAATAAAAGATAAATTATACATAAAACATTAAAATATGAAATAATTTCATTTTATATGGAAAATGGTTTTGATAAAACACTTTAAATGAATTCTTGAGGAAAATATCCTTTTCTTCTTTAAAATCATTTTCATTTCACAAAATGTTATGTATTTTTAAAAGAAAAGGATTTTCTTGAAAATAGTCATGAAATCTTTTTGAGGAAGCATCATGAAAATATGGATTTATAAAACCGTAAAAATCCTTTCATGCCATATACGTTAAAAAACATTCTTCTCATACTTTTGTCGGAAAAGTCAAAAAGCACCTCGAATGAAAAACGACAAAAGATTCCTTTCATATCTTTTACTAAAAACTCATCAAAGTGTAAAATTGGATTTAAACAATTGTAGGTGGATGGAAATAATAATACATATTTAGGAAACATGGATGTGGATGATAAAATACACCCCAGTAATTTCTGAAGTACAAACAATCTCTGATAAAAATGAGATTGTGATATTTCCATTACCTTAGGTCTGATTTGCATCGTAAGTGTCCGAACCTCCTCTTCTTTAAAGCGCCTCTTTGAGTCCTCCTCTTAGGGCACTAAAATTGGTCTTTGAAGAAGACCAGGACCTCTAGGATGTTGCTAGGGAAGTGTAGAAGATAATTTGGCAGGGGTTGGCCGAGCTTGAAGGCTCAAAGTTGTGTGAAGAAGAGAGGGAGGTGGTGCCCTTTTATAAGGGAGGAGAGGTTCACCTTTGGAATAACAAAAAATATTATTTTATTATAAAGTCATATTCGGTTTTTAATAGCTCCAAATTGAGTTATTTCGAAGATAAGGTAGGGATGGGTCTAAATACTCCCATCCAATAGAATTTAGTCAAGTTTATGTCATTATATCAACCTTATCTTTTAGTTTTAACTCTTAGTTAATTAGATTAACATTTACCATGTCACTTTTTATTTTTATATTATATAGTTAATAAACCTACCATATACATCCAAGAGACCCCCAAGTGGTCTATTAATGATACACCTATCATGATATAAGTATATTGGCCGAACCTTATATTTTTAGGCATAAAATAACAATCAATGATATAATATTTGTTTTAAAAACTATATTATGTCAATTTAGACACTATTCAATAGTTGATTTTTGTGAAACTAATAATAGAATGATTACTTAGACCAATGATAATTAAATCAATCCTAACATGTCATATTAACCTAGAAAATTAGTGTAATTCATTAAAAGTCTCAAAATATATTTATTTGTGTATTTATAATATCAATTATTCTAATTTTTTCACTATTATGGTAATTACTGCAGCATCATTGTGTCATAAATAAATTAAATTATTTATTTTTTTAAAAATTATAAATAAAATATAATTATTTTGGAAATCATATTAGCTTTCTAATGAATATTTACAATCGATTTTATCTTATGTATAACGCTATATTTAAAATGTTTTAGTAAATAAACATTGATTTTAACACTTTTAACTCTTCTTTGAATTAAATAATAATAAATGTCCTAATCTAATCCAAGTGGGCCTAAATGGTTATATTTGATTTCTAAGGTTGTCTTTGGTCTAATTACACTTATCCAATAGAATTAGTACATGTTTTAGGGTAATAATAATATCATTTTTACCCTTAATTACCCTATTTACTTTTAACTGTGGTAAAAAAAGTAAAAAGTTACTATTCACCAAAAGTTATTTTTATCTCATTGAACCAAATTTTACTTACTGATATCAACCGTGTCTCTCGGATTTTTGAAATTCCACTCACAGAAGCGGTAAAAATATGTTTTATGACATATTCATTTTTTTAACTACCACTTAGTGGTTTCACTATTTATCAAAAAATGAAAGTTTCCAGAAAAATACCAAAAATTAGGGCTAAGCTATATTTAATATTATGAACTAAAAAATGATGTCTATTTTACCAAATTCAAAACATATCAGTTGCATTAATTAATTTAAAAATTAATTCCCATCGTCAAAACAAATAGCGTGTTCTTAAGAGATAATAACTATCAAAAGATTGACACTTGTTTATGTCTGGTTTAAATGTAAAATTACATCCAATGACCAAAATTGTATTTAATTGTAAAAATATATTCTAAATATACTTTAAAACCAATAAAATTAATAATTTATCACTATTAATTATTTCGATTAAAATGAGTGTTTTTAATTAAAATTTAGTAATTTTCACTATTCATCAGAATATGAATGTTATCCGAAAAGTACCAAAATTTCACCCTAAGCTAATTTTGATATTCCCAATCCAAAAATGAAGTCCATTTTGAAAAATAAAATTTACAAAATTTCAAAAAGTGGTTATTACTATTCATAATGGCTAGTTTTAATAATATTTTAATAGCCTATCATTGTTTAGTGAAACTCGGTATTGTGTACTACACACGCTATCGAGGAAAGTCGTGATTCCATGTAATGAAAGGAATGTCAAGGATGTGTGTTGTGAAAGTGCCTTTTGGTGTAGCGTACAACACAAGACATTAATGAAATTAAAAGGAATATGTTTCATAAAATATCGGGGTGTTACAGCACCCTTGTCTCCCATCAGTTGTGGGTTAAAAATCCACAGTCTTTCCAAATGTGGTGGTTTTTCACCCAACATGTGTGATGCCATTTTTTATAAAACATTAAATATCCAAAATTAATGAGATGGTTTTTCTTGAAATAAGATAAATAATTAAAAAAATTTAAGCTAGGAAATTCACAACAACTTGAATACACAAATACATCATATATTTATTTCCGCATGGGACCTTCATTGGTCTATATATAATACTATAGAATATGTAATTTTCTTGGGTAATTCCATGGTCCCCTACATTTAAGGAAAATACCAAAAAATATATTCTCAGGGTCAGTTTATTTCATTTTAATCTACTCTTCATTTATCTATGTAATTTTTTTTATTATGTCCTTCTTTCCCACACATGAATAATTTCTATGTTTTGTTGATACACTTTCCAATGTGTCTCCTTCTACATTTAATTCATTATTAAAATCAATAATTATGTTCTCCATTATATCCACCACTAGATCTCTTATCAACCTCTAATTACCTCATCATTTCATTCTCCTGGATTTGGTTAAGATGTTTGTTGTTAATGTTATTTCAAGAAAACATATTAGGCATGAACATGGTATCTTTCAATTATATTGATATACCGTTTTGTTTAACATCACCACCACCTTGTGCATCATGAAAAATGTTAACATGACTCCTTTGGGTTCCATCTATTAACTAAAACCATAATGTATAGTGGGAATAACAATATTCATATTGAAAAAAACATATAATTATTAATAGAATATCATGAAAACTTATTTTCACACTGAAAAACATTACGTTTTAACCAGGTTATTAATTTTTATTTTATATTCATGTCCTTAATAATGTTTTTTAAAGATAATTTGATTATCATATGTATATCCTCCAAGACAATCAAATAAGGTGTATAGTAAGGCTCGTATTCATGAACTAGGTTACCCCGAGTTAGAATAAGAACACATTGTTCAAGTTTTAACTCTGAGGTACATCTATTCCAAAACCACACCGACATGTAGTATAACGATAGGGGTGTATTTTCTTGGAATGTTCACATAATCTTTAACATTCCTAAATTCTAGGACATTCTTCTATTCTTATCCTCAATTTATATCATAGAGGTATGTTCCCTAACATATTTTTTTTCTAAATCTAGTTTCAATGGTTTCTACTAAACATCCTCTAATTCCAAATATAACACCTTGAACCTAGAATCCCAGAATCATTAATAAATATTATTACATTGGGATGATTGAATGGAAACAAATCTCAAATAAACAATCAGTTTAGCAGTATTGGATGACTAGATAACATTCATGATAACCCTAATTCATTGGTGAATGAAAATAAAAAAATATAAAAGATAAAATAAAATAGACTATATACTTGAAATAATATTCAATCCATTCTTCTTTATAACATGTGGATAAAAATCAAATGAATGGGGTGAGGTAAAACTTTTAGTAAGGGTATGTAATACAACGAATTTTATCATAGAAATAAACACAAGTATGATGAACAACATAAAACACTTGACTTTAAAAATAAACATGAGTATGATATCGAATGAACAAAATCTGAATGAATATATGAATAATAAAACATAACTGTGGATATTATACTCATAGATTAATCTAATGGAAAATCTATCAATAGTTTAATAATAAGGAATGCATTATGTTAGACATCATAATCGTACAATCAAGGCCTCATTCTAAGAGCATACATAAATGAGTAAAAACCCAAACTAGGTTTTCTAATGAGACCTACCAACATATAGATGGTATATAATGGGGGAAACCTATCACTTTCTATGTCCAATACATTCATCAAATTAATAGGGAGATACATACACAACATAAACATTCATATTGAAAAAATATCATAAAAAATGTAAATACATCAAATATAAACCATGATCGGTATCAAATTAGAACATCCATAGTCAAACTATTCATCAACCCTTTAAAATGATATTGTAGATGATATGATAAGAGATAAACCTATTTGAATTAAAATATTAAAAAAATTATGCTAACATATATGAAGATGCTTTTAAATGAGATAATTGAAAATTTCTTGAAGAAATATTAATTAAGCATTCCCATGTGTCTCATAAAACATTGAAACATTCAAATAATAATACCTTAGAATATTAGTAGAATAATAATACTATGTATTTGATATATCTATAGGTATTACATACACCACATTCAATTTATATGTTTTCAAATAGGAATATATCTCATAAAAGAAAAATTGAGATGAGACACTATAAGAAATCCACCGTTTAGAGGTGGTTTTTTCGTGGCTGTTTTTAAAACCGCCGCGAAACGCATTTCGGGCATCCATTTCACGGCGGTTTTAAAAACCGCCGAGAAAAAACCGCCGCTAAATGGAAAAAAAATTATTTATTTATTTATTTATTTTTTATTTTTTTTTAATTTAATTCGAGGATTAGCGGCGGTTTTTTAATAAACCGCCGCGAAATAGCGGCGGTTTCGCTTAAACCGCCGCGAAATGAAATGAAAAAATAAAAATACACGAGAAACCCTGAAATCACTAAAACAACCTTAACTTTTGATCCGGGCGTCTGTTGAAGCGCCAAGACCAGTCAAATCGAAGCTCATGAAGAGATCTAGAGGCAAATATAATAAAAATCGTGAGACAGTCTAAGGTACAGATGATGTTAGAGTTATAAGAAATTTGAAAAAAGTGCTCCAACTTCAAACGACCATAACATTCGCTCCGAGTGTCCGTTTGGGCTCTACCACATAACAAATCAAAGACAACGAAGAGAGTTATGCACCAAACCAGTACAAGAAAGCTTTTTTCGTGTTTTTCGACCCCAAAAACCCCTCCGAAGGCCTCCAAAACCCTGTTTCCGTCACCGGTGTCCCGTCGATCTTTTTTTCAAACGGACCTAACTTTCGATCTGCATGTCAGTTCGGCCTCCTCCACCTGCCAAATCATAGCTCGTTCCATGAGATTTATTTTGACTGGTTGTGGCGCCCACATGCGCTCCTAGATCATATGTTATGGCCTTTTTAGTGGGTATCGGGTTTGTTATGTTTTTCAATTCCTCGTTTCTAGCACCCGTTCCCCGTCAGGTTTTTTTAAAATGGTCATAACATCTGATCCGCCTGTCCATTCGGACTCTTTCACCTTTCAGGTTGAAGATCATTTCAGGATCTTTGATTTGACAGGTTGCAGATCTAAAATGGACTCTTAGATCATATGTTATCTCTGTTAATGTGAGTCCAATGTTTTTGTCTCTATATGACCGTTTTGACGGGTTTTAACGGTAGCTCCATTTATTACTGTTTATTTGGGTTTTCATGACTTGTTATCTTTATCAATGGTTTTTATGGGTTATTATGATGATTATGTTGAATTATTAAGGAGTTTTCCAGAGTTGTCAGGAGTTTTCATGCGTTCTCATTCTTTCTAATGCCTCATTCTTCATATGCTTCTCCATCCTTTTTTCATGCGTTTTCATGATTTTTCATCCCTTATCACGTCTTTTCATACTTTTTCATGTGTTTTCTTTATTATTTATCATTTATTATTTATAATATACTTTAATTTATTTATTATCTATTATTTGTAACTGGTTATTTATTATTTATTATTTATTATTTTTATTTTTATTTAATTTTTTTATTTATTATTTATTATTTATTATTTATTATTTATTAGTTATTATTTATATTTATTTATTATTTATGTTTATTTATTATTTATTATTTATTATTTATTATTTATTATTTACATTTATTTATATTTATTTATTACTTATTATTTTTTAGTTATTATTATTATTTATTATTTATTATTGATATTTATTTATTATTTATTATTGATATTAATGTATTATTTATATATATATTTATTATTTATTATTTATTTATTATTTATTATTTATATATATTTATTATTTATATTTATTTATTATTTATTATTTATATTTATCATTTATATTTATTTATTAGTTATTATTTATAATTTATTATTTATAATTTAGTATTTATTATTTATTATTTATTATTTATTATTTATTATTTAGTATTTATTATTTAGTATTTATTATATATTATTTATTTACTATTTACTATTTACTTTTATTTATTATTTGTTATTTATATTTATTTATTATTTGTATTTATTTATTATTTATTATTTATATATATTTATTATTTATTACTTATTATTTATTATTTATATTTATTTATTATTTATTATTTATTATTTATATTTTATATTTATTTATTATTTATATTTATTTATTATTTATTTTTTATTATTTTTTATTTTTTATTTTTTATTTATTATTTTTTATTTTTTATTTATATTTTTTTATTTTTTATATATACTTATTATTTATTATTTATTACTTATTTATTATTTATTATTTATTATTCCTTATTTATTATTTATTATTGTAACACCCCAAGCTTCTACGGTACGCTTCTCTTTGAATAATGTGATAGCGTGTGTTGTACGCAACACCGAGTTCT
The DNA here is from genome assembly GCA_963277665.1 of Viscum album. Lineage (NCBI taxonomy): Eukaryota > Viridiplantae > Streptophyta > Magnoliopsida > Santalales > Viscaceae > Viscum > Viscum album. The sequence continues at coordinate 915,669,121 of OY728148.1, forward strand.
AACACACCATAACTAATCAAACTAGCCGTTATGAATAGTAATACCTACTTTTTGAAATTATATATATTTTATATTTGAAAATGGACTTCATTTTGGATTCGGAATATCGAATTTAGCCTATGGTGAAATTTTGGTACATTTCGGATAACTTTCATATTTTGATGAATAGTGAAAATTACTAAGTTTTAATTAAAAACAACTTTTTTAATCAAAATAATTAATAGTGATAAATTTTGAATTTTAGTGGTTTTAAAGTATATTTAGAATATATTTTTACCATTTAATATAATGTTGGTCATTGGACATAATTTTACAATTAAACCGAACATAAACGAGTGTCAATCTTTTGATAGTTATTATCTCTTAAAAACACGCTTTTTGTTTTGACAGCGGGAATTAATTTTAAATTAATTTCTGCCACTTCTGTGTTTTGAATTTAGGAAAATGGATTCTATATTTGGAATCAGGATGTTCAAATTGTGTAAATAGGTAACTTTTATTTTTAGACATTTTGAATAATTACTGCGGTAAATATTTTATTTACCATGGTTAAGGGTAAATCCGGTAAATAAGGGTTAAAAAATAATATTATAATAATACTAAATTACCCTAAAACGTGTCGTAACCCTATTGGTTGATACATGGTCGACCATGGGAATCTTTGGGTCTATTTTGGGACCCCATGGATCCACTTGTAAGTGATAATGACACTATTTTAATTAAGTTAAAATGAATACAAAAATGACACAAGCATATATCTTTTAGAAAAACAATTGTTACATATGGTTATATATATTGGATTTTAGATTATAAATATTCATTAGAAAGATAAAAAGATTTACTACATAATGATATTTTATTTATAATTTTTAGACATTAAATATTATATTTTATTTATGACACAATGATGATTCAGTAATTACTATAATAGTGAAAAATTAAAATAATTGATATTATAAATACCCAAATAAATATAATATGAAACTTTTAATGAATTAAACTAATTTTCTAGGATAATATGATATATTAGGATTGATGTAATTGATTTTGTTCGAAGTAATCAATCTGTTATGAGTTTCACAAAAATCATCTATTGAATAGTGTCAAAATTGACATAAAAGAGTTCTTAAAACAAATATTATATTATTAATTGATATTAAATTCCTAAAAATATAAGTTTCGGCAAATAGACTTATATCATGATAGGTTCATCATTAATGTACCACTTGGGGGTCTCTTGGATGTATATAGTACGTTTATTAACCATATTATATAAAAATACAAAGAGACATTGTAAAAGTGAAACTAATTAACTTAGAGTTAATACTTAAAGATAAGGTTAATATAAGTACCCAAACCTGTCTAAATTCTATTGGTTGAGTGGTTTTCGACCTATCCCCACCTTAAACTTTGAATAATAAGCTTTGGAGCCATTAGAAACCGAATATTAATTTATTATAAATTAATATTTCTAGCTTTTCCAAAGGTGCCCCTCACCCCTCTTATAAAAGGGCACTCCTCCTTCTAATTTCTTCACACCTTCAAAGCCTTTTGGTTCGGCAAAACTCTTCCCAAATACTCTCACAACATCCCTCAATAGAACCTAGAGGCCTTAGTTTGATCAGAAAGCCAACCTAAGGAGCCCTTTTGATCAAATCAAAAGGAAGAACCCGAAGAAGAGGTAATGATTTCACCACCCTTCTCCAAGTTCATTTCTTCTTCCACTTCTTATTCCTTTGTTCTTACCATTCTAAAATAATAACTCCAGTATCTCACATATACTGTGATGTTATTATAAATATGGTACAACCATATTCAGTATTCTATCCACCCTTTGAATAACATGTCACCATATGTGCGTACGTACGGACTACCGTCTCCACGTCGTGGTGTAATTGTTATTCAATATAATATTATTTGGATGGGTATAATAATGATGTGTAACTCATGTAAATAATAAACATAACATGTTAATGATTCTGTATATATGATATACCATCCATTTATATATTATTTTAATATCAAAAGAATCATATTGTCGCTCGTGCGTACGTACGGACTACCGTCTCCACGAACGCGATGAGATTCATTCTCCATCGTATCCATTCAAGTATAATTATCATTTGATGATTTAAAAATGATTTTTAAGGACTAGATATCATTCTAGATATGAATAAGATACAACAACCATGGCTTATGTTACAAAACATATAAAATAAAATGAGTAAGTTAACTCCCGAAGCGACGATAATTCTAAGATATTATTAACAAATCAATGTTAAAAGATCATATATGATATCATATTATAATATATGATTCTTGTATAATTTAATAACAACTATTTCACCATTATACAGGAGGTTAACCTACCCCAACCAAGGAAAAGTACAAGGTAAGGGTTTACTTTACAACCTCTTCATTATCCAAGGTTGTTTATACGTAATAATCTACTGAGATCTCTTTATCATCCACATCCATGTTTCTTAAAAATGCATTTCAAAACATTTTTACTATTTACTAGAATATGAGTTAAAGTCATTTATACCCTTTTTGAATTTTATAAGTGGTTTATAAAGGAATCTTTTGGTCGTTTTCAAAACAAGGTCCCTTTTAACCTTTTCGACAGAATTAAGGTAAGAATGTTTTTTTTAACTTATACGGCGGGTGCGGCTATTTTCCGCCGTTATAAAATCTTCAAAGCTTCCCTTACAAGCTTATAATAATATTTTCAAAGAAAATGTTTTATTTTATATGGATCTTAAATTATTTCAAAATAAAAGGAGATATTTCTTTAAAAAGAATTTTGATTTCATCTATGTCAACATCCTTTGATGGATTTTAAGATTATTTGAAGTTGTTTTATTATAATAAAAAACTTATATATTGTATTGAAGGTTTTGTGATATGTTTGACTGTGGATGTGCTATTTTTATACCATTCATAGTTTATGGTGAAAGTATTGACATTTCATATGCTAGTTTTAATATGAATGTTTATGTTATGTTTAAACCTTTTCATATGGGAATGCATTGGACTTAATATGTGATGGGTGGAGCCCGCTATAGCTCCTCGATGCATCGGTAGGTCTCATGAGACGAACTAGTGTCTTGGAACAAGGCCTTGACAAAATCTTATTTGTAGTCTTGGCACGAGGCCTTGGCTATGTGGTTATGATAGTCTGGCATTATGCATTCCAACATTATGAAAGTGGTTATTGATTTTTGCATGTGATTATTCGATTAGTAGAATATCCATGTGAATAAGTAAATGGAATTATTTCATTTTATTTATGCCATACCATGTTGAAAGTTCATATTTAAAAGGCTTTTGTTTTAGTTATACATTTCCTTAAATGTTTATTCTGATTTATGAAAGTTTCCGCTATATTGTTATCCTTACTGGGCATTTGAGCTCACCCCTTTTCTATGTTTTATTTTTCCCAGGATGTGAAGATGTAAGTTATGAATGACCTGCAGGGATTTTATGAGGGGTTAATAGTGTGGATTGTGGAAACATTATGTTTTTGTAGTAGTTTTTCATTTTATTATGTAATGTAAAACTTATGAATATATCTAGTGTTTCCAAGTCTACTAAACCAATCGGTCTTTTGAGATTTGATCTTTCTTGTGATCATGCCAATGTTATGTAATAATGCACCGACTCTGGGTAACTGGGGTCGGGGCGTTACAGTTGGTATCAGAGGAAGTTTAGTACAAACCTTGGAAGCTAGATTTAGATAAACTCTGATTAGAGCACTTAGACCTAAGATGAACTTTGAGGATTAGTATAGAAGAACTTCCTAGAATTTTGGTATTGTAGAGATTTTGTGAGTTTTCCAAGCAATACATCCCTGTCTGGATACGAGCAGGTAGAGGCGGCTCTGGCACAAATGTACCTTGGGGTAAAACCCGAAAACACTGCTTTGAGCTAGACTCGAACGGGAACTGGTGCACGACAACGGGCCTTGCTTCACTCTTGGTTATGACACTCCCGGGGGATATGCTTAGGATATCTCTCATTTTCTTTACAAATCATTTTGAAGGGATTATGAGTAAATACTTCTCAAAGAAAACATTCTTATGATTATGGATTATATCCATAAATAGTTCAATTTATGTTTAGTGTTTTATAAGTATGGGATTATGTATTTTGATTCATAAACTAATCTAGTGTATGCCATTGTTTAGAAATGGCGCCCAGTAGAAGGAATGAGAACTCCAGAAATGCACATGATCCAAAGAGAAGGAAGGATCATATCTTTCATGGTCTTAAGCTAGAATTTATAAGAGAAATAGTCTCCCATGTATTATCATCATATGATGAAATAATATCATGTGTTGATAAGATAAGTAAAGAGTTTACTGAGTCCTATGGCTTTGAAGGGAAGCAAGAGAAGAAAAGGATGGAAGAGAGAAAGATGGATAAAGGGAAGAGGGAAAAGAAGAATTTTCCCATATGTGGTAACTGTGGAAAGAAACACCCTGGAACTTGCCTGAAAGGAATGTGAGTTTTTTATAAGTGTGTAGGAAAAGGGCACAAAGTACGTGACTGCAAGGGTAAGAAAATGGTTTCAAATGTACAATGCTTCATTTGCAAGGAGTTTGGACACTATGCGAACCTATGTCCCAGTCATCAGACTATGCCACAAATGATGTTATTGAATAATAATCAAGTTATGATACTACCACAGATGAAGAGGAATGATTAGAGTTCTTATATTGATTATGTCAATTGAGTGTTGTATCAACAATGTACTTGTTATAATAATTATGGAGTATATAAGGATTGTACTGCAGTACTATTTCATTAAGGACTTGAGATTGTGTAGAATAAAGAAAAGTGACTCAATAGAAGGATAAATTTTTGGAAAATATATGGTTGAGATAATGATAAACCATAATATAGTTCTGATACCGAGGTAGTGATTTTGGAATAATACATGATTGCTTTGGATAAATTACATTGGATATTCATGACTACCTTGGAACTAATTAATGATTTGTATATTCCATCATTGTTGGGGTTTAAAACATTTTTTGGATTAATAAATTATATCCAGCATTCTATATGGAATAAGTGAGCATGAATGTAATCAATAAGGAATATGGTAATACATGATGAAGGTATTCATATGCTATTACGGGGTAAAAAAGATCTATATTATGTTTTCCTTCCTTATAAATGTTGGACTGTGAGTTTGGATAGAATTATTTTGGATAGTTCTTGTTTGGATTATTTTGGATTTCCATAAAAGGACAACCCGGAGGTCGGGCGGCAACCCGTCGCGTCCAGCAAGGTTGTGAGACTTGAACCCGCAACCGAAGGGCGACAAGGGTGTATCACCTACCACTGGCCCACGAGATGTCTTGGATTAAATATTGTAGTTTTTATTAAGAGTTGTTGTAGATGAATTATAAATTCGTTTATTTTGGAACCCTATACAAATAGTGTAAATAAATTTTTTTACATTCTATTATCTTTTAGAGTGAAAGATGAGTTTGTGGTAGAAATTTATTAATGGATAAAACTCTAATTATAAAGTAAGTATATCTCCTTATGATCTTATCCAATCTCATAAATAAATTCCTCAACATTAAGAAAAGCAACTTATAATAAAAATGTTTTCCTAGATGGTACCTTAAATCATCACTAATTTATGGCTTTGGGATTGTTGGCCTTTTCATAGCCATGTTCTCTACCACTCTCCATTAGATAATTGATGGTTAGATTTTTCTTCCATATCCATATTTTCTTACATGGAACCCTAGTATGTGTTATTTTCAGTAATCTTCATACATTCGACTCTTTATTTTAAATAGAGGCCTCACTAATTCAATTTTTGATATGGGATTTCAACTAAGATATTTTGAAACATAAAAAATGTGTTATCCTAATACCCTATGTTTTGTTGAACCGATGGTATTTCAAATCATCATAGATTGATGAATTTAAGGACCTCAATTTTATACTTGTTTGTGATTGATGACCTCAATCACTACCTATAAATATTTACGTTTTTCCTCCAATTATATGTCTCTAATTTCCACCAATGTTCTCATAATCGAGATCATAATTTGGTGGTGACCCTTTCATTTCTCTTCTCCTCATATTAAGACTAAATTTTAGTAACCCAATTTCCGATGTGTGTTTTCCCACAAATATATTTTCTATTTTCAACCTTTTATTTTCGAAGAACAATTTCAAATTGCAAAGAGCCCGTCAAGATTCTTGATACGAGAGAACAAGTGCTGAGAAACCGGACGACGCGTCTGGTAAAAGTTTTGTGGAGAAACCATAAGATGGAAGAGGCAACGTGGGAACCCAAGGAACTTATGATGAAGATCCACCCGAGTCTTTTTATGCAGTAATACCCTAGAAATTGCGAGGACACAATTATTTGAAGGAGGGGAGAATGTAACACCCCAAGCTTCTACGGTACGCTTCTCTTTGAATAATGTGATAGCGTGTGTTGTACGAAACACCGAGTTCTAACACACCATAACTAATCAAACTAGCCGTTATGAATAGTAATACCTACTTTTTGAAATTATATATATTTTATATTTGAAAATGGACTTCATTTTTGTATTCGGAATATCGAATTTAGCCTAAGGTGAAATTTTGGTACATTTTGGATAACTTTCATATTTTGATGAATAGTGAAAATTACTAAGTTTTAATTAAAATCAACTTTTTTAATCAAAATAATTAATAGTGATAAATTATGAATTTGAGTGGTTTTAAAGTATATTTAGAATATATTTTTACCATTTAATATAATTTTGGTCATTGGACATAATTTTACAATTAAACCGAACATAAACGAGTGTCAATCTTTTGATAGTTATTATCTCTTAAAAACACGCTTTTTGTTTTGACAGCGGGAATTAATTTTAAATTAATTTCTGCCACTTCTGTGTTTTGAATTTAGGAAAATGGATTCCATATTTGGAATCAGGATGTTCAAATTGTTTAAATAGGTAACTTTTATTTTTAGACATTTTGAATAATTACTGCGGTAAATATTTTATTTACCATGGTTAAGGGTAAATCCGGTAAATAAGGGTTAAAAAATAATATTATAATAATACTAAATTACCCTAAAACGTGTCTTAAACCTATTGGTTGATACATGGTCGACCATGGGAATCTTTGGGTCTATTTTGGGACCCCATGGATCCACTTTTAAGTGATAATGACACTTTATTTTAATTAAGTTAAAATGAATACAAAAATGACACAAGCATGTATCTTTTAGAAAAACAATTGTTAAATAGGGTTATATATATTGTATTTTAGATTATAAATATTCATTAGAAAGATAAAAAGATTTCCTACATAATGATATTTTATTTATAATTTTTAGACATTAAATAATATATTTTATTTATGACACAATGATGATGCAGTAATTACTATAATAGTGAAAATATAAAATAATTGATATTATAAATACCCAAATAAATATAATATGAAACTTTTCATGAATTAAACTAATTTTCTAGGATAATATGATATATTAGGATTGATTTAATTGACTTTTTTCTAAGTAATCAATCTGTTATGAGTTTCACAAAAATCAACTATTGAATAGTGTCAAAATTGACATAAAAGAGTTCTTAAAACAAATATTATATTATTAATTGATATTAAATTCCTAAAAATCTAAGGTTCGGCCAAGAGACTAATATCATGATAGGTTCATCATTAATGTACCACTTGGGGGTCTCTTGGATGTATATAGGATGTTTATTAACCATATTATATAAAAATACAAAGAGACATTGTAAAAGTGAAACTAATTAACTTAGAGTTAATACTTAAAGATAAGGTTAATATAAGTACCCAAACCTGTCTAAATTCTATTGGTTGAGTGGTTTGCGACCTATCCCCACCTTAAACATTGAATAATAAGCTTTGGAGGCATTAGAAACCGAATATGAATTTATTATAAATTAATATTTTTAGCTTTTCCAAAGGTGCCGCTCACCCCTCTTATAAAAGGGCACTCCTCCTTCTCATTTCTTCACACCATCAAAGCCTTTTGTTTCGGCCAAACTCTGCCCAAATACTCTCCCAACATCCCTAAATACAACCTAGAGGCCTTAGTTTGATCAGAAATCCAACCTAAGGAACCCTTTTGATCGAATCAAAAGGAAGAACCCGAAGAAGAGGTAATGATTTCACCACCCTTCTCCAAGTTCATTTCTTCTTCCACTTCTTGTTCCTTTGTTCTTACCATTCTAAAATAATAACTCCAGTATCTCACATATACTGTGATGTTATTATAAATATGGTACAACCATATTCAGTATTCTATCCACCCTTTGAATAACATGTCACCATACGTGCGTACGTACGGACTACCGTCTCCACGTCGTGGTGTAATTGTTATTCAATATAATATTATTTGGATGGGTATAATAATGATGTGTAACTCATGTAAATAATAAATATAACATGTTAATGATTCTGTATATATGATATACTATCCATTTATATATTATTTTTATATCAAAAGAATGATATTGTCGCTCGTGCGTACGTACGGACTACCGTCTCCACGAACGCGATGAGATTCATTCTCCATCGTATCCATTCAAGTATAATTATCATTTGATGATTTAAAAATGATTTTTAAGGACTAGATATCATTCTGGATATGAATAAGATACAACAACCATGGCTTATGTAACAAAACATATAAAAGAAAATCAGTAAGTTAACTCCCGAAACAACGATAATTCTAAGATATTATTAACAAATCAGTGTTAAAAGATCATATATGATATCATATTATTATATATGATTCTTGTATAATTTAATAACAACTATTTCACCATTATACAGGAGGTTAACCTAACCCAACCAAGGAAAAGTACAAGGTAAGGGTTTACTTTACAACCTCTTCATTATCCAAGGTTGTTTATACGTAATAATCTACTGGGATCTCTTTATCATCCACATCAATGTTTCTTAAAAATGCATTTCAAAACATTTTTACTATTTACTAGAATATGAGTTAAAGTCATTTATACCCTTTTTGACTTTTATAAGTGGTTTATAAAGGAATCTTTTGGTCGTTTTCAAAACAAGGTCCTTTTTAACCTTTTCGACAGAATTAAGGTAAGAATGTTTTTTTTAACTTATACGGCGGGTGCGGCTATTTTCCGCCGTTATAAAATCTTTAAAGCTTCCCTTACAAGCTTATAAGAATATTTTCAAAGAAAATGTTTTATTTTATATGGATCTTAAATTATTTCCAAATAAATGGAGATATTTCTTTAAAAAGAATTTTGATTTCATCTATGTCAACATCCTTTGATGGATTTTAAGATTATTTGAAGTTGTTTTATTATGATACAAAACTTCTATATTGTATTGAAGGTTTTGTGATATGTTTGACTGTGGATGTGCTATTTTTATACCATTCATAGTTTATGGTGAAAGTATTGACATTTCATATGCTAGTTTTAATATGAATGTTTATGTTATGTTTAAACCTTTTCATATGGGAATGCATTGGACTTAATATGTGACGGGTGGAGCCCGCTATAGCTCCTCGATGCATCGGTAGGTCTCATGAGACAAACTAGTGTCTTGGCACAAGGCCTTGACAAAATCTTATTTGTAGTCTTGGCACGAGGCCTTGGCTATGTGGTTATGATAGTCTGGCATTATGCATTCCAGCATTATGAAAGTGGTCATTGATTTTTGCATGTGATTATTCGATTAGTAGAATATCCATGTAAATAAGTAAATGGCATTATTTCATTTTATTTATGCCATACCATGTTGAAAGTTCATATTTAAAAGGCTTTTGTTTTAGTTATACATTTCTTTCAATGTTTATTCTTATTTATGAAAGTTTCCGCTATATTGTTATCCTTACTGGGCATTTGAGCTCACCCCTTTTCTATGTTTTATTTTTCCCAGGATGTGAAGAAGTAAGTTATGAATGACCTGCAGGGATTTTATGAGGGGTTAATAGTGTGGATTGTGGAAACATTATGTTGTTGTAGTAGTTTTTCATTTTATGATGTAATGTAAAACATATGAATATATCTAGTGTTTCCATGGCTACTAAACCAATCGGTCTTTCGAGATTTGATCTTTCTTGTGATCATGCCAATGTTATGTAATAATGCACCGACTCTGGGTAACTGGGGTCGGGGCGTTACAATTATTTATTATTTATTATTTATTATTAATTATTTGTTATTTATTATTTATTCTTTATTAATTATTAATTATTATTTTTTATTTTTTATTTTTTATTTATTAATTATTAATTATTAATTATTAATTATTATTTATTATTTATTTACATTTATTTAATATTTAATATTTAATATTTAATATTTAATATTTAATATTAAATATTAAATATTTATTATTTATTATTTATTATTTATTATTTATTATTTATTATTTATTATTTATTATGTATTATTTATTAGTTATTTCTATTTATTTATTATTTATTATTTATTATTTATTATTTATATATATTTATTATTTATTATTTATTTATTATTTATTATTTATATTTATTTTTTATTTTTTATTTATATTTATTTATTATTTGTTATTTATATTTATTTATGATTTATTATTTATTATTTATATTTATTTATGATTTATTATTTTTATTTATTTATTGTTTATTGTTTATTATTTGTTATTTATTTATTATTTATATTTAGTTATTATTTATTATTTATATTTATTTATTATTTCTTATTTCTTATTTATTATTTATTATTTGTTATTTAATATTTATATTTATTTATTATTTATATATAGTTATAATTTATTATTTCTTATTTATTTCTTATTTTTATCTATATTTATTTATTATTTATTATTTATATTTATTATTTATTTATTATTTATTATTTATTATTTATTATTTATTATTTATTATTTATTTATTATTTATTATTCCTTATTTATTATTTATTATTTATTATTTATTATTTATTATTTATTATTTATTATTTATTATTTATTATTTATTATTTATTATTTATTATTTATTATTTATTATTTATTATTTATTATTTATTATTTATTATTTATTATTTATTATTTATTTCTTATTATTTATTTTTTATTTATATTTATTCATTATTTATTATTTATTATTTATTATTTATTATTTATTATTTATTATTTATTATTTATGTTTATTTATTATTTATATTTTTTTGTTATTTATTATTCATATTTGCTTATTATTTATTATTTATTATTTATTATTTTCATTTATTTATTATTTATTATATATTATTTATTATTTTTATTTATTATTTTTATTTATTTATTATTTATATTTAGTTATTATTTATTATTTATTATTTATTATTTATATTTATTATTTATTTATTATTTATTATTTATTATTTAGTCTTTATTATTTATTATTTATTATTTATTATTTATATTTATTTATTATTTATATTTATTTATTATTTATTATATATATTTATTTATTATTTATTATTTATATTTATTTATTATTTATTATTTATATTTATTTATTATTTATATTTATTTATTATTTATATTTATTTATTATTTATTATTTATATTATTTATTTATTATTTATTATTTATTATTTATTATTTATTATTTATTATTTATTATTCATATTTATTTATTATTTATATTTATATATTATATATTATTTATATTTGTTTAATATTTAATATTTATATTTATATATTATTTATTATTTATATTTATATTTATTTATTATTTATTATTTATTATATATTATTTATTATTTATTATTTATTATTTATATTTATTTATTATTTATATGTAGTTATTATTTATTATTTATATTTATTTATTATTTATTATTTATATTTATTTATTGTTTATTATTTATATTTATTTATTATTTATTATTTATTATTTATATTTTATTATTTATTATTTATATTTTATTATTTATTATTTATTATTTATTATTTATTATTTATTATTTATTATTTATTATTTATTATTTATTATTTATTATTTATTATTTATTATTTAGTCTTTATTATTTATTATTTATTATTTTTTATTTATATTTATTTATTATTTATATTTATTTATTATTTATTATTTATATTTATTTATTATTTATTATTTATATTTATTTATTATTTATTATTTATATTTATTTATTATTTATATTTATTTTTTATTTATATTTATTTATTATTTATTATTTATATTATTTATTTATTATTTATTATTTATTATTTATTATTAATTATTTATTATTTATTTATTATTTTTTATTTTTTATTTTTTATTTTTTATTTTTTATTTATTATTTATAATTTATTATTTATTATTCATATTTATTTATTATTTATATTTATATATTATATATTATTTATATTTATTTAATATTTAATATTTATATTTATATATTATATATTATTTAAATTTAAATTTATTTATTATTTATTATTTATTATTTATTATTTATTATTTATTATTTATTATTTATATTTATTTATTATTTATATGTAGTTATTATTTATTATTTATATTAATTTATTATTTATTATTTATTATTTATATTTATTTATTGTTTATTATTTATATTTATTTATTATTTATTATTTATTATTTATTATTTATTATTTATTTTTTATTTTTTATTATTTATTATTTATTATTTATTATTTATTATTTATATTTATTTATTAATTATATTTAGATATTATTTATTATTTATATATATTTATTATTTATTATTTATTATTTATATTTATTTATTATTTATTATTTATTATTTATTATTTATTTATTATTCCTTATTCCTTATTTATTATTTATTATTTATTATTTATTATTTATTTATTATTTATTATTATTTAGTTTATATATATTATTTATTAATTATTTGTTTTTTTTATATTAATATATTTAAGTATATTAAATTCTGTTTATTAACCACATGACGAGCTTACTGGAGTGGTAAAGTCTTTGAAAAACATGAAAGAGGTAAGGGGTTCAAATTTCACCAAACGCAGAATTTCTTTATATTGCATGGGCATGCATGTACATGTGCATGTGCATGTGCATGGGAATGCATAGATAAATAATGTAAATAAAATAATACGAAATAAATAAATAAATAAATAAGTAAATAACAAAAAATAAATAAATAAATAAAATAAATAAATAAATAAATAAATATGAAAAATAAATATATAAAATAAATACAAAAAATAAATATATAAATATATAAATATATAAATATATAAATATATAAATATATAAATATATAAATATATAAATAAATAATTAAATATATAAATAAATATATAAATAAATATATAAAATTTAAAAAAAATAAAAAAAATAAAAAATTCGCCGCTAAATCATTTGGCGGCGGTTTAAACCGCCGCTAAAAAACCGTCGCGAAACATTCTACGACGGTTTTGAAAACCACCGTGAATAGTTTCCCGACGCACGATTTCACGACGGTTTTTCAAAACCGCCGCCAATCGATTTAGCGGCGGTTTAAACCACCGTGAAACGAAAAAAAAACCGCCGCTAAATGCCTTTTTTGCCGTAGTGAGAAATTTCCTTTTTTACTTTTGAAAGAAGCATTCTTTGGAAAAATCATTTGTATTTTTCAAAAAAATCAGATTATAACCATGTTTGTCCCAAAAAAATAAGAGGTAATAAAATTGAAATTATATTTAAGGCATAAATTATGTACCACTAATGTCAAATCAAGAAAAATTCGTTTTTTAGAAACATTAGAAAAAAAAACATTTTAGTGCAGATTAAGAGAAATATTAAAATGATTATAATGGGGTATGTAATGATTGATTTCATAAAACTAGAAAGGGAAAAATATATTTTTTTCATGATAAAATAATTTAATTTGGAATACTTAGTATGAATTAAGATATATTATATAGGAAACATGAAAATGGGTAATAATTTGAGACGTTCCCTTAAATCAGGTTAATTAATTTTGTATAAATTAAAATGAACCATTTTAAAACATATAATTACTTGTATAAATTGTTAAATGATATGAATTTATGATTATTGACAATAAAAATATTATTTATAAGATGTAAATAAAAATAAATAAACAATACATTTGGGTAAGAACAGTGAAAGAATAACACAATGGAAATATGATGGTCCGGGTGGAATCCCTTACAAGTTTGTAATCAATCGAAACATATGCCCCATAATTAATAATCAAGAAAAGATAAATTTAATACCATTAAAATAAAAATAATCATAATTTTTTACATCAATGTGATTTTTACATTCACCCACTACCAGAAAAAATGGCTTCTACACCTGCTGAAACGGGCGACCACCATTGGCGGTCGCTATATAGAGTGTATGCGGCCGCCATTGGCGGCCGCTAATGTCGACATAAACTGGGTGGAAATTTTCCCGCCCCCCGCCTTCCCATGCCGCTGCATTTTCCCGCACCCCGCCTTCCCCCGCCGCTGCAACGCCCTGAACGATGTGAGACCTCCCCCGCTGCTGCCCTTCCGCCCTTGGTCACCCCCATAACAATCGCGCATCACCTCCCATAGCCTTCCCTTACCCTCCGTGAGAACTCCCCCACCGTCGCCCTGCCACCCAATCCCTCACCGACGCACCTACCTCTCAATCCGGCCACCGTGGATCCGCCATGGCCGGCAACCCGAGCTCGCATCCACCGGTCATCCCTGTGGGTTCATCGCGTCGCACCCACCTGTTGTCCCGCAGGTATGCAATCAGGATTTTTTAAAAGGACCAAGAGCGACCGCCATTGGCGGTCGTTGTTGATCTTTACCGACGAAGAAACAACGACTGCAAAAAGCGGTCGCAAGGCTGCTGCTATAGCCCTTTAGTGACCGCTTTTTCCGGTCACTAAAGGTCTTTATTCTAGTAGTTACCATACCCAAGAAATAGTGGTGAATAAAGAATATCTCACAAAAATGGAAGTCAGATGAGAAAACCCTTACCACTTTATAATCAATCGAATAATATAAAAAAAATTAATAATTATAAAATTAATCATATAATTATACGAGGGTAAATATATTCATGATATCCTATATCAAATATAAATATTCATACACCACATTAAAAAATATGCGGAGAACAATGGTAGTTTCACAAAAATGGAAGTGATATGAGGAAACCCCAACCACATAGTAATCGATCGATGAGTATGAAAAAAATGAATAATTATCAAATGATTCTGTTAATAACGTGAGGATAAATAAAATAAAATAATTATATATCATATAGAATCATGAACACATTACATACATGAAATGTGTGGTGAATGATGTAAATATCACAAAAAATGGATGTGTAGTGAGGAAACCCTTACCTTATATCTTAATATGTTCTACACATGACCTTAACATCATGGATAATCAAATGAAACCCATTAATTAATTAATTAATTAAATTATCTAGATGTATTTGATTTATTATTAATTTTTTATGTTCATTCATATCCTTTTTTATCTGTTATAAGATACAAATTTAACACTCATGAGCTTTCATTTCCTCGGTTTTCCCGATCTGTGTAATTATATATGAGTATAGAAGTTCGTGGGGAATGGATATAATTCTCCCAAATTGAATATATATATATAATTAATGAAAATACAGAATTATAAATTGATATATATATATATATATTCATCACATTTTAGGAGGGTGAATTAAAATATAAGTCATTTAGTTATAAACGTTTAGATTTTTTATGCTGGTTTTTCGATCATAACAAACTAGTTTTATAATATTATTTAGTTTCATGTAAAACATAGGGTTATATAATCAATAGTTAATATATAAAATATTTCCTACAATCTTTTACAACAAATAAAATGGTTTCATTACCTACCATGAAGAATATATTGAAGAACAGAAGTTTATCGTCCACAAAGGGTGTAAATTGGCACCTCCCGAATGATGATATCGTTCTAAAAATAAGAGATATTGAGTAAAGATATCTATAATTCCATTAAAATTATAAATTTATAGTATATAGATTATAATATATTGATCAAGAATATTTGGATAGGAGAAGAGGGGATAATAAAATAAAGTAACATGAAATATAATTAAAAAAAGAAGTGATTTTTACCTCTTGAATACACCTCCTTGGGAATCTCCTTAAGGGAAGTGGTATGGTATTTTGGAAAAAGGAGCCCATGGATGTGGGGTGGTACATTGGAAGTTTATTTGAGAAGAAATATGTGAATCTTAGAGGATTGAGGAGAAGAAGTGTTGAGGGGTGGTTTTTATAGTGGTGGTGAGAGGTAAGTTTTGATTGTCTTATAGAATATTTTTTTATTTTTCTTAAGACAAGAAATACTTTTGATTCAAGTGACCAAAAAATGTAATAAAGGAATTTTAGTTCAAAACAAGTGTTCTTAAATCATCCATAAACCACCTATGACTAAATAAATCCTGTATTTATCGTTTATCATTAATTATCATGTTTTACTATTCACTAAAAATTCATGTATTTTAAAAGAAACCCAAAAAATCACCCGAACCATTTTCCAGCGTGTATAATTAAATAATGAGCTCAATTTTATCAATATAATATTCTAAATATATGAATTTTAATTTTTTAATAAAATAATTATTTATTAAGGAAATACATATTTATAATTTAAAACTACTTTTATAATACTTTAAAAATAAAATGATGTCTCGTTAAATTATCCCAAAATAATAAGACCAATAAATATTTATTTAGAAATAGAATTTTTCTAGTATGGATTTTAGTTTAATTTTTGTTATTTATTTTAAATTTTAACAAATAATATAGTACTCACAAAAATACCAACACTTAATTATTAATTTTTAAAACACTCACTCTCATATATAAGGTGCCTAAAATTTATTTACAATTTCATGGGTGAGGTAACTATTCATAAGGTTCAAGCTACTCTTAATAAGGGTAACATTTCTTTTTATAAGGTTGTATTACTATATATAAGTGTCAAGTTATAATTCAATCAAAATTAAGTTGTTCTAAATAGTAATGAAGAAATATACTAATCACAACAATGTAAATTAGTTTTTCAAAATGTAAATCACAGAAGTGAAAAAAACTGTCTTTCACGGATAGGTTATAACAATATTTTGTAAAAACACACCAAAAAAATTCATTTTTCGTAGAGACTTAGTGTCGGGTCCATTACATGTTACATTAAATTTATTTGTAAATCCATAGGGTGTTACCTAATATATTGATCTGTAATGTTTCTTTTATAGATGCATTAGAATAAATCCATAATATGGGATTTAATCAATAATGGAAAAAATAAATTCCATTTAGAAAACAATATATTGATGTACTCATTGATAATGCACTTTTAATAAATATTTCTATTCTCCAATTATATATCAGAGAATGTGATGATGGATTTATAGAATATATGAAAAATATAGAATATTGAAGATTAGTAACAATATACTTAACCAATAAATTTCTAGGCAACCATTGTGCCTTAAATGGAATTTGGTGATCAAAAGGTGAAATTAGGGTATTTTGAATTTTTTAGATGTAAAACCCCATGCTTCCATAGTATGTTTCCCTATGAATAATGCATTATCTTGCATTGCACCCAACTTGGAGTTTTAACACACCACGACCAATAAAACATGCCGTATTAAATAGTAATACCAACTTTTTGAAATTTTAGAAATTTTATTTTTCAAAATTTTCTTCATTTTTGAATTTGTAATATCAAAATTATCTTATTGTGAATTTTTGGTATTTTTCTGAAAATAATCAATTTTTGATTAATAGTGAAAAACAGTGTGTTACTGTTTAATACTAACTTTTTATTTAAGTAATTATTTATTTTATTTTATTTTATTTTATTTTAGGTCAAAATAGTTACATAATATCTATATATGATCAATTTAATACATTGTAGTAATTTTATAATAAGTTTAGAAATATAAAATTCTATTGATCTTTTTACCATCTTTTACCCACCTTCTAGGAGAATTTGTAAATTTGCATAAAACATAATTTTACTGCTTCTATGATTTTAATTTCAAAAATACGAGAGATACTGTTGATATCAGTAATTAAAATGTGGTTCAATAAGATGAAAATAATTTTTTATGATTAGTTTCTTTTGACTTTTATTTACCATGGTTAAAAGTAAACCGGGTAATTAAGGGTAAAAAGTAAATTATAATTACCCTAACACATGTCCTAATTCTATTGGATAATTGTAATTAGACCAAAAAACATTTGGAATAAAATATTATTCTATTTGGTCAACATGGTTTAGATTATGAAATTTATTATTATTTAATTTAAAGAAGAGTAAAGAGAGTTATATTCAATGTTTAATACCTAAACCATTTTTAATATAAGGTTACACACAAAATAATTTGACTATAAATATTCATTATAAATATGAACTATTTCCTATATAATTGTATTTTATTTATAATTTTTAGACATTAAATAATTTAATATATTTATGAAACAATGATGTTGCAGTAATTACCTTAATAATGAAATATAAAAATAAATGATTTTATAAATATCCATATAAATGTATATTAGGAATTCTAATGAATTCCACTAATTTTATTTATTAATATTAAATTTTAGGGTTGTTTAAATTATATTTATTCGAAGTGATAGTGTTTTTATGTTTTCCAAAAAAATAAAATACTAAATAGTGTCAAAATTGATATAGTTGATGTTTTAAAACAAATACTAAATTATTAATTGATATAATATTCCTAAAAATCTATGACTCTATAAAAGGACATAGATAAGGTTATATATATTAATAATGAACCACTTGGGGTTCTCTTGTCTTTTAATAGTATGTTTACTAACAATATAATAAATAAATATAAAGAGTCATGTTAAATGTCAAACTACATAACTGAGAGTTAAATCTAAAAGATAAGGTTAATATGGTGACCTAAACCTGTCTAAAAACATTTAGTTGAGGGTTTTTCGACCCATACCCAACTTATACTCTCATTAAATAATTTTTATCCATTAAAAATTGAAAATGATTTTATTATAAAATAATAATTCAAGCTTTTCCTAATGTGACCATCACCTCACTTATAAAAGGGTACTTCACCTTATTTTAATTTCACACCTCCAATGCCATTTTGCTCAGCCATACCCAGCCCAAATATCCTCTAAAATATAACCACTTAATCCTAGAGCCCTTACTTTTTTTTCATAAATACAACAGAATGATTCCTTTTGATCAACTCAAAAGGAAACACCTGAAGAAGAGATAACAATTTCACCACCCTCTTTCAAGTTCTTTTCTTCTTCCACTTCATCTTTATTTGTTTGTTTCCATACTAAAATAATAAATATAGTACCATCTACATATTTTTATGTTATTATAAATATGGTAAAACAAATTTCATTATTCTACACATCATATAAATGACAAAGTCACCATAGGTGCATACTTACGGCTTACCGTCTCCACGCCATGGTGTTGTTTGTTATTCAAACAATTAATTATTTAAATGTGTATAATAATGAGTATAAAAAATTTAAATAATAAATATAATATTATAATGATTCTATATATATGATATATCATTAAATTACATACTATTTCACCATCAATATAATGATATTGTCGCTCGTGCGTACATATGGATTACCGTCTCCATTAAGGAGATGAGATTCATTTCCCATCGTAATCATTCAAGAATAAGATTCATTTTATGATTGAAAATAATTTTTAAGAACTTAATATCATTCTGAATATGAATAAAATAAATATTATCCATAACAAACATGGCTTACGTAACCAAGCATATTGAGGAAAATGAATCACTTTACACTTGAAACGATGATACTACTGAAATATTATTAACAAAGAAATAGTATAGGATCATATATGATAAGATATTTATGTATATAGTTCTTGTATAATTTAATAACAATATTTTCACTATTATAAAAGATTTTATCATACCATCTAAGAAGGAAAAGTACAAGGTAATAGTTAATTCTACAGTCACTTTATTTATCTGGGGTTGTTAATACGTAAGTATCTATCAGGACCTCTTTATCATCCACATCTGTGTTCTCTTAAAAAAGTAATTGAATTTTTGTTAATATTATCTAGACTATCGGTTAAAATCATTTATACCCATATTTGACCACATATTATTTGAAATGAATATTTTCGTCATTTTCCAAACAAGGTAGTTCATGACCTTCTCGACAAAATTAAGGTAAGGAAGTCTATTTTAACTTATACGGAAGGTGCGGCTATTTTACACCATTAAAACATAATTTAATCTTCCCATACAAGTTTATAAGAATATTTTCTAAAAAATGCTATAATTTATAATTATATTACTTCTAAATAATTTCAAAATATAAAGAGATATTTCTCAAAAAAAATTTTTTGATTTCATCTATGTCAATATCCTTTGATGGAATTTAAGATTTTTTTGTTGATTTATTATGATATAAATCGTCCATATTTTATTGAAGGTTTTGTGATATGTTTTACTATGGATGTGTAATTTTTAAACCATTCATGTTTTATAGATAAAGTATTGACATTTCTTATACTATTTTTAATACAAATGCATTTTTTATGTTTAAACCATTTCATATGAGGAATGCATTGGACTTAGTAGGTGAATGGTGGAGCCCGCTATAGCTCCTCGTTACATTGGTAGGTCTCATGAGTAAAACTAGTGTCTTGGAACATTTCCTTGACAAAATATTATTTTTAGTCTTGGCACAAGGCCATGATTATGTGTTTATGAAATCTAGCATTATGTATCCCAACATTATGAATAGTCGATTGACATTACATGTGATTATTAGACTAGTAGAATATCGATGTGAATAAGTAAATGGAATTATTTAATTTAACATTGATATATTATGAAGAAGTTTAAGTTAAAAATGATAGTGTTTTTGTCTTATGCATTGACTTAAATTTTTATTCTTATTCGGGAATGTTTTTTCTATATTCTAATCCTTACTGAACATAAGAGCTGACACCTTTCTATGTTTTATTTTTCCTAGGATGTGAAAAAAGTATATTATGAATGACCTACAAGGATAGTATAAGGAATTAATTTGTTTAATGAAGACAATGTTTTTGTTGTTTTCCATTTAACAATGAAATGCAAAACTTATGAATGTATCTAGTATTTCTAAGGCTACAAAATTGATCCGTCTTTAAGTATTTTGATCCCTTGTGATCATTCCAGTGTTATTTTACAATGCACCAACTCTGGGTAACTAGGGTTGGGGTGTTACTATTGATATCAGAAGAAGTTTAGTACAAACCTTCGAAACTAGATTTACATAAACTCTAATTTGAGTACATTACGCTAAGATGCACTTTGAGGATTGGTATAGAAGACCATCCTAGAATTTTGGTAATGTAGATATTTTGTGTATTTTCCAAGAAATACACCCATGTCTAGATAGGAATAGGTAGAGGCGGCTCCAGAATAGATGTACCTAGGAGTGAAAACTCTAACAAGGATTTTTGGGCTTGACCCAAGGTATCCAAGTACAGAACTATGGTCCTTGCTTCATTCTTGGATATGAAACTCTTGGGTGGAATGCTTAGGATAATTCTCATTTTTAATTACAAACCATTATGAAGGATTTATGAGAATATACCTCCTCAAAGAAAACACTTTTTTATGATTATGGATTATATCCAAAGAAAATAAATTTATCTTATCTGTTTTTCAAGTTTAAAATTATTTATTGTTATTCATAAACTAATCTTTTATATGCCATTATTTAGAAATGGAACCTAGTGGAAGTAATGGAAACTTTATCAATGCACGTAATACATGTAGTGATTTCCCTCCTACTAATGATAATTGTAGTGGACTTGGGGATGCAACTAGTGAGGATCATCTTATCACCACACTAGGACAACTCGCTCAGGTTATGAATAATAACATTACCCATATGGATCACCTTGTTCCACAACATAGAGGATCAATGATAGACCGCTTCATAAGGTAATAACCACAAACATTCAATGAGAGTATAAATAAATTAGTAGTTCATCAATGGATTTGTTCCTTAGAGAAAATATTTCATGCTTTGGGGTATAGAGAAAGGGAAAACGTTTTCATGGTAGTTTATCGCCTCACGGGAGATGCAGATCAATTGTGGTCATTAATCCAAAATACAAAGTAAGATGAAGATGTACCGAACATTGAATGGAGAGAGTTTAAAGATATTTTCATAGAAAAATACTTTCCTCGTGACCATCGAACAGATATGGAAAGACAATTTCTAAGTTTGATGAAAAATGAGGATGAGAATGTCGTAAAGTATGAGGCTAACTTTACAAGTATAGAAATACATGCTGAAGATTATACACATAACCCAAGGAGTAAAATTTATCGATTCATTTATGAGTCAAAAATATTTCTCCATTGAGAATTAGTCTCACAATCCTTCTCCTCATACTATGATATTGGCTCATGGTTAATGAAGACAAAAAAGAAATTCTTTAGGTCTTATGACTTCAAAGAAAGTCAAGAGAAGAAGAGATCTGGTGATCACATTAGAAATTGAAATAAGGGGAAGATGGGAGAATTTTAATATCCGTACATTGGTAAATGTGGGAAGAAACATCAGGATACTGGCCTGAAGGGAATGAGAGTTTGTAACAAGTGTGGGGAAAAAGGCCATTATGCTCATGATTACATGGGAAAGAAAGAGGTTGACAATGTTGAATGCTAAAATTTTAGAGAAAAGGGAAATTGTGCAAATAAATGTCCTAAGCACCAAGGGAACATACCTCAGAAAAGGACATGGGAGAATGTCTAAGCATATAAGATCACTACTACTGAGGTTAAAGCTCTGAAAGACGTGGTGGTAGGATGTTTAATAGTTTCCTCAAGTTCAGCGAATGGGTTATTTGATTCTGTATCATTGCATTGTTTCATATCTTCCCAGTTTTCTATGAATATTATATATTTTCAATTTTAGTTTACAAGGTAGTTGTCATTCAGAAATCTTAATGGAAGTATCATCGCAATAATGTTTTGTGAATCGGTTCCCATTAGGTCATATAAATGTTTTTTATTTTCTGATCTCATTATCGTAACCGTGAATTAATTTGATATAATACTCTGAATTGATTGGATTTTGTACCATTATGTGAAAATTTATTATAAGAAGAAGGAAGTTACAATTTTTTATGATGATAAGGAGTACCTTATATTTAGAACAGAAATGTCGCAACCTTATTCTTATCTAAATCCACCCTCAATAGCTTTACTAAATTCAATTATTTGGGTGTAAGTGAATGAAATAATTATGGGTGAGTAAAATAATGCTCTAATATAGGACGTATGTATCGTGTAAGAATATGTTGATGTGTTTCTAGAGGATTTACCCTAACATCCTCTAGAATGATTTATTGATTTTTCAATAGATTTAATTCCTGCTTCAAGTACCATATTGAAGAACCCTTATAGAATGGCCATTGTGGAATTAGTGGAACAAAATAATCAACTAGAGGAATTGAGTAATAAAGTATTTATTCTTCGAAGTGTTTCTCTAGGGGGATCCCCTGTTCATTTCGTTAAAACGATACATAGATCTATGAGATTGTGCATTGACTACTTGGAGATCATTGCTATAACAAAAAAGAAAATGTATCTCGTACTTCACATTGATGATTTATTAGACCAACATCATGGAGCTCGATATTTTAAAATGATTGACCATCGATCTGGATATCATCAGTTGTGTGTGAAGAAGGAAGAAATTCCAAAAACAACTTTTCAAACGCGGAACGGGCATTACAAGTTTACTGTAATGCCTTTTGGAATGACTAATGCACCCTCTGTCTTGATGGATTTAATGAATAGAGTTTTCAAGTAATATCTTGATGACTTGGTAGTGGTATTTATTGATGATATAATGGTATACTCAAAAATATACAAAGATCATGAAAATCACATTCACACTATTCGGAAAACCCTCTGAAGAAATGAATTATATGGGAAGTTTTGCAAGTGTGAATTCTTTCTTCAGGATATTTCTTTTCTTCTCTATATTTTCTATAAGGATGGAATCTCTGTTTATCCTTCAAAGACTATGGAAATCGACGAATGAAAAACACTTATGAGTATAACTGATGTACTCAGTTTTATTGGTTTAGCAGGTTATTATCGACATTTCATCCAGAATTTTTCCTACTTGCCTAACCCATTAACAAAGCTCACACATAAAGGGATTAAATTTTTATGGAAAAATGATTGTGAATAATGTTTTGAAGAACTGAAGAGAACATTATTCAATTCTACGATATTGACACTACCATCAGGATATGATGGGTTTTTTATTTATAGTGATGCTTCAATGAAAGGACTTGGTTGTGTCCTTATGTAGAATGATAGATTTATTGCCTATTCATCACGACAGCTAAAATTTCATGAGAAAAATTATCCCACTAATGATATTGACTTAGCAGCTGTAATCTTTGCTCTGAAGATATAGAGACACAATCTCTATGGTGAAAAATGTGAGATTTATAATGATCATAATATTGTGAAGTATATTTTCTCACAAAAAAGACCTCAAAATGAGGTAATTGAGATTTCTTGATCTACTCCAGGATTATAATTACACAATACACTACCACCTAGGTAAGGCAAATATCGTGTTAGATGATTTGAGTAGAAATGATCAGGGTCTTTTGAAGAAGATGGGAGTTTAAAGGGATCATATTTTCATTTATCTAGTAAAGATGGATATGGAAATAACCATGGAAGGTGATTGGATATTACTCATGTTTCAAAAGTTTAATCAATGTTGATGGAGGGAATGTCACCTTTTCTGATAATTCAAAAGGAAAAATCATCAGCTTAGGCCAAATTGGTAACACTAATTCAGATTTAATTTATAAAGTATTATATGTTGGTTAATTAAAATAAAACCTGTTAAGAATTTCTCAGTTGTGTGATGATGGTTTCAATGTTAGATTTGATAGTCATTCTTGTAATGTTTTTAACTCTAAAAATGTTATAGTATTTTCTACCTTAAGAAATGAAAATGTTTATGATGTAGATTTAAATTCCTTATAAAAAAGGTTACTTGTTTAAATGCTTTTCATAAAGAGTCTTGGATATGGAACTGAATATTAGGACATTGTAATGTTCATTCACATAAGAAAATGACTAGGAAAAACATAGTTAGAGACCTACCTGAACTAAAATTCCCAGCTGACAAGGTTTGTACTCCCTGTCAAAATGGAAAGAAACATAATGTTTCATTCAAATCAAAGAAAGAAGGTTCAAATTATCAAACTCTTGAGTTGGTTCACATGGACTATTCTGTACCTTCTTGAGTTTCTAGATTAAATGGGAAGCACTATGTCTATATCTTAGTAGATGAATTTTCTAGATAAACCTGGGTATATTTTCTAGCTCACAAAAGTGAAGCTTCTTCTTATTTTATTAAATACTTCACGTCTGTATAAAACCTAAGTTTACTAAAAACTAAAACCTTGAGAAGTGACCATGGTCGTGAATTTAAAAATCATGAGTTTGAATCTTACTGCTCACACAATGGCTATAGTCACAACAATTCTGCCCATAGGACACCTTAGCTGAATGGTGTACTAGAAAGAAGAAATATAACCCTTCATCAAATTGCAAGAACTATTCTTAATGAATATGACATACCGGTTTATTTTTGGGATGAATCATTGAATACAATTTTATATATTATAAATAGAGTCTTGATTTGATCTGTTTTTAAGAAGACCCCTTATGAACTATGGAATAATTGGAAGAATAAATTTAGTTACCTCAGAGTTTTTGGTTTTAAAGTCTTTATTCTCAATAGTAAGGATAATATTGACATGTTTTCTTCTAAAAAATATGAGGGAATATATATAGGATAATATATAACCAATAAATCTTATAGATCCTTTAATAAAAGAACCAAATGTGTGGAAGAACCTGTTCACATCAAATTTGATGAAACTGATCTGCATGAACCTAAGTCTTCTATTAAAAATATTGAAGAATAATTGTTTGCTCTGGACCTTAATGATAAAAATAGTAAACCTGTTGTAAAGACAAGAAGTTCTGGAAATATTCCAGAATCTACATCTAGTGAATCCGTGCATAGTGAAGAACCTAATATTTCTAGTCCTACCTTTTCTAGAGAAACTAGGATTATAAAGAATCATTTTTTAGATGGTGTTTTAGTAATCTTTGTAGATGGACACATACTAGAGGTTTTCTAAGAAACCAGGTTGAACATAAACCCTCCCATTCACAGTTAGAACCAAAAAATGTCAATAATCCAATCAATGATGAATTTTTGGTAATGGCTACACAAGAAGAATTAAATCAATTTGAAAGAAACAATGTCCGGGAAGTAGTTGACAAACATAACGACACCATGACTATATGAACTAAATGGGTTTTTATAAATAAAGTCGATGAATCAGGAAATATAATTTGAAACAAGGAAAGACTATTTGCACAAGTATATAGTCAAGGGGAAGGAATAGACTATGATGAAACTTTTTCACCTGTAGTTATATTAGAAGCTACTAGGATTCTACTTGCATATGCTTCTCATCTAAATATTAATTCATATAAAATGGATGTTAAAGTGCTTTCCTAAATGGTTTTATAATTAAAGATGTTTTTTTTGTACAACCACTAGGATTAACTAATCCTCATTTTCCAAATTGAGTTTTTATGATTTATAAATCTTTATATGGTTTAAAACAAGCGCCATGACATTGGTATTATAGAATTAGAAGTTTTCTTATTTAAAATGGTTTTTCTAATGGGATTTTTGATCCAAAATTCTTTATTAAAAGAATTTCAAATGATATTTTTATAGTACAAATCTATGTTGATGATATTATTTTTAGATCTTCTAAAAATACTTTGTGTACTGGATTTTCAAAGAGTATAGAAAATGAATTTGAAATGAGTTTAATGGGAGAACTCAAATATTTTATTTGATTTCACGTTTTCAAAATAAAAATGGTATTATTTTAAATCAAAATAAGTATACAAAGGATATTTTAAAATGTTTTGGTTTGGGTTGTATTAAGGAAATTAATACACCTATGAATACTAATTGTATGTTGGATGTTGATAAAAACTAGAAAACCAGTGGATCATACCAACTACATAGGTATGATAAAGAGTCTGATTTATCTTATTGATAGTAAACCTGTTATTATGTTTAGTGTTTGTATGTGTGAAATATTTCAAGCTAATCCAAAAGATTCTCACTTTCTTGCAGATAAAATAATTTTTAAATATATTAAACATACTACTAACATAGGATTATTTTATTGAAAAGGAAAATCATTAGATTTAATATGTTATTCAGATAATAACATTGCTGGTTGCATGTTAGATAGAAAGATAACTTCTACAACATGTAATTTTCTAGGTAAGTCCCTGATACCATGGTGTAGTAAAAAGAAAAACTTTGTTGCATTGTCTACTGCTAATGCAGAATATATTGTTGCTGGTAGTTGCTGTGCAAAAATTTTGTGGATGAATCATACATTTTTGGACTACAGATATCATTTTTTACATGTATCTATAAACTGTGATAACACTAGTGCGATGAACATCTCTTAGAATCTTGTGTCTCACTCTAGGACAAAACACATTGATTTATGGCACCACCTTTTGAGAGATCAATGCCAAAAGGGTGATGTTAATATTGAATTTATAAGTACTGAAAATCAATTAGCTGACATTTTTACCAATCCTTTAAGTTCAGATAGGTTGAGTTATATTAGAGATGATTTAGAAATGATAGACTTTGTAGAAGCCACACCTCACTGTTAGGCACACCTCACCGTTTGGAAGACCTCACAGCTAGAGTCCTCACTACTTGAGTCCTCACCGCTACAGTCCTCACCGCTACAGTCCTCACTGCTAGAGTCATCACCGTTTGGCACCTCACTGCTAGAGTCCTCACCGCTAGACACCTCTCATCTAGACACCTCACCGCTACAGATACCTCACTATTAGCGGACCTCACCGATAAAAATACCTCACCTTTGGTAATCCTCACCGTTATGTGTTACCATTAGGTTGCGCTGTTTTTTAAAACATCGTATCTTTAGTGGCTGGAATCTATATCATTTGTATTTTACTTATTATGTTTTATTTAATTATTTAGTGATTCCTAAATGTAAAAACAAAATTCTTGACCTCATCTCAATCCACCCCAAACCCTTTACCTTCAAGCCTTAGCTCCCAAACCATCGTTTCATTCGAACCCTAACACTTGATTGGAGATGGAAAAAACAAAACTCCTAACAGTCGGAGATGACAGTGATGAGACGAGTGCGATGAAGCAGAAAACAGAACCTGAATCTTGTGGCAATGGCAGTAGAAAAAGGTCATAGAAGAATACAATGAACCTACATTTGCAGAATAGAAAAATTGTAATCCAAAATGAGCTATGTGCATAATGGATGATACTAAGAAAATCATTGACCCTAAGAGTATTAGAGGAGCGGGGATAGCTCGAATGCTTCGTAAACAAAAATGGCCCCAATTATCCCAAGCTGGTAAATGTGTTCTATGCGTTTGTGCACTTTGAGAAATATGAAGAGGCGAAATTAATGGATTCAATTGTGAATAGAAAAGTAATATCTTTTTCCTCTGTTGAATGGGATGAATGTTTGAAAGTCCCACATGAAGGAGTTTTTGGGTATTGCTCGAAGTCAATTCCTCCTACCAGTGAAATGTTTTATTATGAGATTGCCTTGGAAGAGCTTACTGGTAGTGGAAAGCAAAGGAAAGTAGTTGCTGTAGAGACGGATGGAAAAGATATATTGTTTTTCAATTTCATCCAACATGTGCTATGTCTAAGAAGAGAGGACTTTTCTAATTTGAAGTATCAATGTATATATTTGTTTAATCTATTAAGAAATGGGGTTAAGGTGAATCTGTGTAGATTATTAATGATTCAAATTGAGGATATGACCAATCCCAAATCAAAGTCCAATGCTTTATTCTTTTCAATGTTAATTTAGGATATGATCAATGTTAAGGGAGTAGTTGAGTCTTAGGATGAGATAGTGGTCGTACTTAACAATTTTTGCATCACAAGAACATTTTGTAAATATATGAAGATTGAGTGGAACCAATGGAAAAGGTAGTGGGTAATTGATGATGAGAGGGTTTATGATAAGTTTAATCCTATATATCATCCTTCTTGGACTAAGGATGTGAGGGATCTAGGTCTAGGTCCTGATGAAGAGGATCCTCAGTATAGTGATGATACTGATGAGGAGAATACCATTATAGCTTGTGGAGGGGATCCAGAATTGCCTCCATGTCCAATTGATGATGATGTATCATATGGAAAGGAAACTATGTTGGGAGTAAGTAATGAGAAATACCTTATTGATGGGGAAGACCAGTCTGCTCCAACGAATTAGGAAGATGTATATGAAAGTGGAGAGCATGTTTCTGATAGCTCCGATGAGAATACCTTCCGTTTAAGTCCATTTATTGGGAATGCTGCCATGCCTGAAGAGGCTATTCTGGTTGAGACGACAGAACATTCACCCATTCTTGAGGAGCCTCCTACTGGAGAAATGGAAATGATTGTGGAGAATTATTCTGAAGAATACCGAGATGCTAAGGGTGATATTGTTATACTTATACAGGAGAATGCAAAAATTGAGGGGGAGCATCCAACTAGAATTGTAAATGTTTCAGTAGCTGTTGAGATTGAAGACTAGGCAGAAGACCCAGGTTTTGTAGTTTGTGGGTTGGACTATCCTGATTCTAAAGATGAGACACCCATCGATAGACCACAAGTTTACTATAATCTCCTTTATGAGTTTTTACCTACGGATGTGAAAAAAAGCTGATCTAGACTAGTTGATGTCTGATCTTAATACCTCATTTGTGGAAGATATAAGAAGCATGAAAACCTCTTTAATATCATCCATTCAATATGTTATGAATGACATTGTTGCTAGTATAGTGTTAGAAAGAGCACTTGTAGTTGTGCCTACAAATCCAATTGCTAAGGCTGATCATAAATCTTTAAAGGATGAGTTAAATCAAACTTTTATTGCATCCGTTGCATACTTGAAGAGCTATTTTGTTGAATAGCTGAGCAAAATGGAAAAATATATTGAACAATCTCTTGGATGTGTTGTGTCAACCACAGTGGAAGAGATGGTGAATGAAGTCAAGACCTGTCAGAATCTGGTTTCAATCATTGGCAGAGGATGTTGAATCTCTGAAGAAAATGGTTGTCTCTCTATAATCATATATGAGATCTAAATCTGCAGATGAAAAGTATTTAGAATTTGTAAAAGGTGTGGTTAGCCAGATGGTATCTTTTTTTGAGGGATTTAAGAAGTCCACGGAGAAGAATATGAGCACCCAGGACTCTCTTGTGAAAAATATAATAAGTGGGATGAGAAAATCTTTTAAGGAAACAATAGCCTTTACTATTGAACTGCTGAGTTCTACCTGGACTTCTTTGGATATTGATCAGATTTAAGCTATGATGAGAGAAGAGATTGGAGGGTCTTCCTCCAGTGGATTTGTAGACTTTGCTACCTTGACCCAAGTGGTGACTACAACTAGGGATATAGGTAAAATTGTTCATAATTTTATGAGAGAAACCACTACTTCTTAGAAAGAGGTAAAAGACAAAGTGGATTAATATTTCAAAAGGGTATAAACCAAACATCAGTTGAACCAAAATTTCCAGCTTATGTCAGAGAACATGAAACTACCTCTAGTCACTCATGTTTTTAGATAACAAGTGAGAATACTCATTGAGTTGACTCATGCTCTAGATAAATTTAGGGAGAACATGGATGACTTTATCTCCACTATGAAAAGAGGAGGAGAAATCATTATGGACATTAGGAATATGTTGCAACCATTTTTGCTTGTGGGCAGTACTCTAATCATTTCACCTCCAACTATGCATGCCTCTGCTAAGTCTACCTCCTTTCCTCAGAAGACACTAGATCAAGCTATCATAAGCTTGACACCTTTAATTACTCTGACGAGTACCCATTATAGTTCTGACACTGTATCAATGGCTCATCCACCTCTGATTATCACTTGTGTTCCCAAGCCTCCACCTACATCCACGAATCCTAAATCCTCTTCTTATTCCAAGGGAAAATCCAAATCACATGCTGATGAGGTGGATATATTAGTGGCTAGGACCTTTGATAGGAATTACTCGTATTCTTTTTTGGTTCAATTCTAAATTTCTATATATTTTTACCTCATGTACTATATACATTCTTTCATTCTATCCTACTTTTTGTTACTTTTCTCATCATCATTTACATATTTTTTCTAATCACAATGGGGGAGAAAAATGATATAAAGAATCATTATATATTACCCTTGAATATGGGAGAACAAAGAGGGAGAACTATGATCTTAAGAACCTTTATATTTTACCTCTGATACATTTGGTTTACAATTCTAGTACAGTTGTTATCTCTGATAAAATTGAATTTAATACTATATCCTCTAATATATTTGAAATCTCACATTTGAAAATATCACTAATCACACAGAGAAGTAATAAGAATTGTATTTTATAATGATATATTAATGATTATTTTGGATTATAATATCATAATACGTGATTATCAAAAAGGTGTAGATTGTTTGTAATGACCCAAGACTTTGGAAAAGGTATAGATAGTTTGTTTTCTTTCAAATCATTCCATTAAACTTGTACAATGTATATATCTTCCTAAGAATGATCCGGGAAATGATTGGTGTTGGTTCAGAGCCTGGGAGTTCGATAAATGGGATTATAGGCTGTGTCATAGGACCTGGGCACGGTTTGGGATAAACCATGCGGCGGCAGACAGGGGGAACCTGCAGGGGCACACGACTAAGCAAACCAGGCTGCACGGCCATGTGGCTTTTTTCTAGAAGGCAAGGAGGTCCGCACAGTTTGTGCATGGTTTGGTAAACCGTGCGACTAAATAGTGCGACCCTATTCTCGGTCAAAATTATAATTATTCCCTTAAATTCTATTTAAGCCTAAACTATTTTCTTTTCATCCCTCCCGTGGACAAAACAGAGGGGATCCCTCTTTGAGCTCCAAAAATCTCTCTCCCGCTAATTTCTTGGTGGATTTTTCCCCCGTTGTCTGATTATCGATCTGTCGAAGGTGCTGAATCACCCTCGGTAAGGCTTACCTGACACACCCTTCTTTCCTATTTGAATCTTGCCTTCTGTTGTGTTATTTTACCCCAAGATCATATGACCTATTTTCAGGAAATTGGACTAAAATTCATATCTCTTCCAACCTACTGTGAATCTGAGGTCGATATCAAGCGAGCCTACCCCTATAACCATATGATAAGCGGTCACGTGGTTTCCATTTTGGGTTTTCAACTTTTTGAGTTGTTATCATCGTTACGTGGTTTGCCTTTCATCAAACCCCTTATTTTTAATGAATGATTCATATCTAAATGACCCGTTTTGTATGAGATTGATGAATCTAACTTGGAGAGTGTTTTTAGATAATGTATGGAATGGGTAAGATCAACCATAGGTGTTATGACTTAAGATTCAGACCATTTTCACCATTGGACTTTAGCGATATGTCTTAAAAGGGAATTTTCCATGTTAGGCAAATGACTTGACTTGGTTAGAGGTTGTCTAGGATGAGATAGCTTGAACCCCATGAATTAATTGAAATATATGCTGCCATTAGATGCGATTATGTTATATTATAATATGGAAATTCCATTCTTTGTTAATGTGATATGATATAATATGTTTTTCCTTATATATTGTGATGTGAATGTTCATGCCTTACTGTGTTGACATGCTTGTGATAACCTGTGTATTGGCGGGAGACATTCTTACCCCATGCCAGATGAATCTACATGTATGAGCGGGAGGCATTCACACCCCGTGCTAGATGAATCTTTGTGTATGGGCGGGAGGCATTCATACCCCGTTCTAGATGAATCTCTGTGTGAGGGTGGGAGGAATTCTTACCCCATGCCTATATATCCTTTATGGGTGGGAAGCATTCTTCCACATGCCAATTAAAGTGCTTGTGGATAAAAGGCATTCATACCTCATGCTAGTGATGATTATTACATATGTGAGAAGCCGGGATGAGATGCGTTCTTACCTCATGACAGTGATAACCTATATCTATGTACATATACCTCGGGTGATTGTTCAGATTACCAGCCATGAGCTGAAGTTGGTCGACCCGCCAGTTGTCCTTCCGGAACCTAAGCGAGAGGGTTGTTTATTACTTTTCTTTACTTACTTCCTATTTGTTACACACTTTTTATTTTGCGACCACCTATTCGAATTACACATAGAAACTGTTGGTGGTGGCCTACTGAGACTTGTCTCACACCCTACCCGGGCAGCCTCCATGGCACCCATATAGACATTTCTAATGCAGGTACTAGTAGGAGAAATGGATCAACTCCAGATTGTTGATACATGTATGTTCTAGAAGGAGATCCAGAGCAGAGGACTGATCATGGATAGAGATCCTAGTGGACTGCGTTTGTTCTCTTATTACATTACTGTGTAGCATGATTGCCAGCTATTTGTTTTGTATCATCATGGAATGCATCCAGTTGGTACCAGACACTAACTATGTGGATTTTGTATATTTATCAGGGTTTTCATTACTTCTATTTTTTGGTTTTTATATTTCCCTTTTTCTCCTGTTTATCCATTAGTTCTGCTTCCACTATTTAATCACTTCATGCTATACCGTTGTTTACTCTGAAATGTGGGTATAGTCTCCCCACTGACTTAAAATTAAACCCCTACTACTAGTAGGAAGCCACTGGCCAATGGGGAGACGATCCAAGGGTCATGTGGCCAATCGGGCTCGGGTTGAGGGGCAGCCTGGTCTAGGAAGTCACAACATGGTAGTAGAGGTTTCTTTCTTTCTTGCTTTACTATTTGGTGATGATAGACTTGGAGACGTGGAATGCGTAGGGACTTGGTCATGAGACGTGATTGGGCACCGCGGACCCTTGTACGGGGTATGGGACAAGTTTTCTATTTTATGATGTTATTGATTTTGCTATTTACTATTGATACTGTTTCATCGTTGGGTGATTCACATGTTTTTTGATGTTATTGAGATTTTTAATTTTGGAATTTGGATTCAGGTTTCGACCTAATGAAATGAGGTTTATGCATTAGAACATGCATCATGATAATCCCAATATGATAAGGCCATGCATCGTGCCATGCCACATTTAAATTTTCAGCCGGCATTGCTTGTTGTTTATTTCCATGCCTCTTTAATATGTAGGAAACTGTGCTAACCCTTATTGCAGGTTGTGAATTGTTGAATGATGTGGTTTTTGGGGTTGAAACTCTTTGGTTCATAAGGTGTATGGAACCTTATCGATCAGGAAATGAAATTAAAACTAAACCAATCATTAGCTTTAAAGGAAATTCAAATACTAGATTAAAACATGTAAATGAGAAATGACATCCAAATGTGTGTCATATTTTAGTTCATGAGTATGGGACCTTATGGGCTGGGAAATGACATGTCACTGGATTAAGTTAAATTGGAACAGATGCTTGTTTTTTTAGAATGCATATGGGTGTGGATAAGTGATCTTATGGGTTGGAAGGCTTAGTACTTGTCCTGGATTCCAGAGATCAACTGTTAATTTGTTGGTTTCCTCTTTTGAGACATTCGTTTGGCATTGTATCACTATGTCTCTGAGATGACCTTGAGTCGCGCCCGCAGAAGGAAGCGATGATCACATTCTTGAGGTGGTGGGCCCTTAGCCGCCATTTGATCTTCCTGTCGAGCCACCCATGGCTCCTCTTGCTATTCATGATATGGGAGCCAATTCATAGTTTCGTGAGAGGCTCTTGCGTATGATGCAATGTATGAAAGGTAGAGTGTAACCTACCCCGAGTATGGAAGAGTGGACCTATGAGTTTCAGTCGCTGGATCCTCCTACATTTGCGGGAGATGGTGAACCACTTAATGCGAAGTCCTGGTTGGAAGCTATTCTGACCATCATCAAGAACCTTTATATGCCTCCAGAGTGGATGGTCAATATTGCAGCTTATATTCTACGTGGTTCAGCTAGGAGGTGGTGGGATGTCATCACCCAGTCAGGACAACCGTGAGATTTGATTTGGACTGATTTCCATACCATCGCCTATGATTATTTCTTTCCCCATAATTTGAGGGCTGACAGAGCTAGGGAGTTTATGAATCTGCAGTAAGGGACCATGACAGTCATGGAATATTCATCCCGTTTCACTAAGATACAACATTTTTCTCCTACACTAGCTGCTGATGATCTCATAGCCGCTAGGATTTTTGAAGATGGGTTGTGTTACGCCATCCTGTCGCAGGTTAACATGTTTTGGTTGATGACCATTTTTGAGATTTTTAATCAAAATTTTATCATATAGAGGAATTTAAGAGAATTGGACTGTTTGAACCAGGTCGGTTCGACACCTAAGGGTTCTAGTGGATCTGCTTCTGGGAAGAAGAGGCGTTTTTAGGATTCTAGTGGTGTTAGTGGTGGTCAGACCCTTTTTTCAGGTGGTACTCTTATCTATCACCAATGTGGGGTGCGAGGACATACGAGGAGGCAGTGTATGCAAAATCTAGTGGAGTGCAGAGGTTTTCGTAGGTTGGGACATCTCCACCATTTCTGCAGGACTTTTACACCAGGGCCTAGTGAGCAGGGATTTGAACTTACTCTACGATATGGTGCTGGATCGACAGGATCACGTCAGTCAGGCCACTGGAATACCGTCGGTCGATCAGGTCATGGTGGTAGTCAAGGTAGAGGTAATCAGGCGTATTACAATAAGCACCAGTAGGGCAGGTCTACTCTGGGTAGCCAAGCTATGAACTAGGGTTGTGGTACCAGAAAATTGTTTTCAGTCGAGCCTACACTGCAGGAGTAGTATGCCGGACCATCTACTGTACAAGGTACAATTCTAGTTTCCTTTACATTAGTATATTCTTTGTTTGAAACATGCACTTCTCACTCTTTTATATCAAAGGCAATTATTGGAAGTCTGGGCCTCAACATTGATTCATGTCATGATATGATCATGCTAGATACCCCATTTGGTGTCCATTCAGAGGGCATTCGTCGTTGTCAGAATTGTCCCCTCGAGGTGGGCGGTTACCTTTTCATGTGGAACCTGTATGTTATGGATATGACAGGTTTTGATGTAATAATTGGGATGGATTGGTTAGTTCTATATGGAGTCCGGATTGACTGCTATCATCAGAGGGTGGTGTTTACATCACAAGAGGTTGACACGCATATGCATAAGGCAAAATGGGATCTTAGTGCGACACAAGTAAGACCAGAACACCAGAGATTAGGTGGTGTCATGGAACATGTTTCCAGTCTTTATCTCGATGATCAATGGTTACAACCCTTTGTTTATCCTTCAGTGGTGGAGCATTTCAGTGATGCCTTTCATGATGATTTCTCCTGTCTACCTCGGGTGAAAGAGGTGTATTTTTTTGTTGAGCTTACACTAGGAGCAACACCAGTGACGATTACTCCTTATGGGATGGCACCTAACGAACTTATAGAGCTCAATAGTCAGCAGGAGGATCAAAGAGAAAAAGGCTTTATATGTCCCAGTACTTCTCCATGGGGATCAATGGTAATCTTTTCCAAGAAGGAATATCATACCCTTCATCTTTGCGTGGATTATCGTAAGTTAAATCAGTTTACTATTATGAATCGGTATCCTTTACCTCGAATTGACGACATCTTTGATCAGATCAAAGTAGCGAAGGTTTTTTCAAAGATAGATATGAGGTCGAGGCATCACCAAGTGCGTGTTAGGACTTCAGACATACCTCACACGATGTTCAGGAGTAGGTATGGTCTCTATGAGTACCTAATCAAGCCGTTTGGGCTTATGAATGCACCTTTACTGTTTATGGCTCTCGCGAATCAAAATTTTTACCCTTACCTTGATTATTTTGTGGTTGTATTTGTGGATGATAACTTAGTATATTCACACATGAGACACGACCATGCAACCCATCTTAAGATCGTGTTGAATATACTAAGATAGCATCAACTTTATGATAAGCTCAGTAAATGCCACTTCTGGATTGATATGTTTCACTTCCTTGGTCACATTATTTCTGAGTCTATAGTTTTAGTTGACCCTGAGAAGCTCAGTGTTGTACTTTCTTGAGGGAATCCCATGATCGTATTTGATATCAGGAGTTTCTTGGGGCTTTCTGGATATTATAGGAAAGTCATTTTGGACATTTCATGCCTAGAAGCACCACTTATAACCTTGACCAAAAAGGGGGTCAGATTCGATTGGTAATAACCTTGTGAAGTAGCTTTTCAGAAACTGAAGGGTAGACTAACTTTGTCACCAATACTGATCTTTCCAGAGCTAGGTAGAGCTTAAACGGTCTATTGTGATGTGTTAGGTGTTAGGCTTGGATCTGTCTTGATATAGGATGAGTGAGTCATTGTGTATAGTTCTCGTCACATAAAGGATCATGAATAGATTTATACAATGCATGACCTCGATCTCGCAGTGGTTGTATATGCTTACACTATTAGAGACACTATTTATTGGGATAGAATTTTGTGGTATTCACTGACCAAAAAATCCTCAAATATATCTTCACTCGGTGAAATCTAAATCTCAAGCAACATAGGTGGGTCGAGTACCTACAATCCTTTGATTTCAAACTGGACTACACTCCCGGGAAAGGAAATTCAGTAGCCAATACTTTGAGTCAAAAAACTCAGTCGTAAGTGGTTCGAGAATCAAATGAGGAGTGGAAGCTGATGACCTTATGTTCAGAGATGCACAATGAGGTTCATGATGGTTAGGGTAAAATGTTCTCTCAGCCTTGGCGGTGACATCTACTATTTTGGAACAGGTCAAGGAAAGAGATTAATCAGATCTGGAAGGCCATGTTCTACGAGAAAGTGTCGTTGATGATGACTCTACAGATTGGACCGTGGATGATGGTTATACTTTGTTGTTCCATAGCCATATATGGGTCCCATAAGACATCATAGAGGAGATGATGAGGGATTTCCAGGCCTCAACATGGGAAATTCACTCAGGAATCACCAAAATTTATCGTGATTTGCGACAATAGTACTGGTGGCCATACATGAAGTGGGAGAGAGCCGGTTTTATCACATGTTGTTCCACCTGTCAGTAGGTGAAGGTGGAACATCAGTGTCCGGTAGGGCTTTTGCAGCCATTTTCCATTTTGGAGTGGAAATGGGATGATGTTTCTATGGACTTTGTAACCATTTTACCCAGGTCATCTGGAGGCAATTATGCAGTATGGGTTATCATTGACCGTCTGAAGAAGGTCACAAATTTCTTACCTGTGCAAGAGACCTTCACAGTTGATGACTAGGGAAGACTGTATGTAAAAGAAGTAGTGCGCCTTCCTGGAGCACCTCATTCTATTGTCTCATGAAGAGATCCACATATTACGTCTCGGTTCTGGAAGGTTTTGCAGAAGGCCTTGGGTACGCAGGTTGTTTTGAGCATGGCCTATCACCCGCAGACTGACGGATAGACCGAGAAGACTATACAGATACTAGAGGATATGTTATGTGCATGTGTTCTCAATATTGGAGGTTCATGGGAGAAACACATTCCTCTTTTTGAGGACAATTATAACATTGGCTTATAGACTACCATTGATATGGATCCCTATGAATCCTTATATGGTAGGCCTTTTCTCTCACCTTTGTGTTGTCTTGAAGCAGGGGAGGCAGCTGTTCTTGGACCACGTCTTGTGCAGGAGACTATAGAGAAGATACCGCTTATTAGAAAGCGTATGTAGATAGCTCATTCTAGAAAGCAGTCATATTCTAACAAGCACTGGAAATCTAAATAGTTCAATGTTGGGAACCGATATTTCTTGAAGGTTTCACCCAGGTTGAGGCAAAGACCTATATGGAAGTAACGTATGTTTTCACTGATGTTCGTAGGACCAATTGAGGTGATGAAGTGGATCAGACAAGTGTCTTACCATTTTTCACTTCCGAAAAGATATCCGGACATGCATGATGTTATTCATGCATCTCAGCTATGCCAGTACTTTTTAGGTCTGACTCATGTTTTTCAGCCTGATGAGGCTGAACTGGATATGGATGCTTCCTTAGAGGAGTATCTGATGTGAATTGTTGACCGATGCATGAAGACACTTCATGGAAGGTATGTTCCTCTTGTAAGGGTGCTATGATATCACGGGTGGGTATAGGACGATACCTGGGAGCGGGAGGCAGATATACATTCTCAATGGCCAGATCTTTTCATTGATGGCACCTCAGTACCCTTGGAAATCCAACTCGGGGATGAGTTGTTTTATGGAGGAGAGGTTGTAACAACCCATCTCTTTGAACAAGGTATAGATCATTAGATTTCATTCGAATATGTCTTTTAAGATTTTATAATGTATGTAACATCCTAAAAAAGGTCTGGGAAATTTCCGGGGTTGGTTTGGAGCCCATGAGTTTGAGAAATGGGCTTATAGGCAGTGGTGCATAGCCTGTTCACGGTCTGTGCACAATTTGGGATAAACCATCCGGGTGTAGACTGGGGGCACCTGCAGGGGCGCACTGCCCTAAAGACCAGGCCTCACAGCCATGCAGATTTTTTCTGTAAGGCAGTGAGGTGCACATGGTTTGCGCATAGTTTTGTAAACCATGCACCTAAACCGTGCGACCCTATTCTGGGTAAAAATTACTATTTTTCCCTTAAATTGTATTTAAGCCAAAACTCTTTTCCTTTCCTTCAATCCACAGAAATAATCAAGGGGAGTCCTCTTTGTGCTCCAAAAATATCTCTCCCTCTAATTTTATAGTGGATTCATCCCCCTAGTGTCCGATTATCGATCCGTCGAAGGCGTTGGATCACCCACAGTAAGGCTTACCTCACACACCCTTCTTTCCTCAATGAATCTTGCCTTCTGTTGTTTTATTTTACTACATGATCATTTGCCCTATTTTCTAGGCATTAGACTAAAACATAGATCTCTTCCAACATAATGTGAATCTGAGGTTGATATCAAGAGAGCATATTCCTACCGCCTTAAGGTAGCTGGTCACATGGTTTCCATTTTGGGTTTTTGCTTTTTTGAGTTATTATCATCTTTCGGTGGTTTTTCTTTCATCAAACCCCTTATTTTTGATGACTTATTCATATTCAAATGACCTGTGTGGTATGTGATTGATGAACTTAACCTGGATAGGGTGTTTATTTGATGTATGGAATGGGTAAGATCAACCATAGGTGTTATGCCTTAAGATTAGGCCCTTTTTCACCTTTGGACCTTAGCGATATGTCTTGTAAGGGCATTTCCCATGTTAGGAAAATGAGTTGACTCGGTTATAGGTTGTCTAGGATGAGATAACCTGAACCCATTGAATTAATTGAAATGTATGTTTCCTTGAGATGTGATTATGTGATATTATAAGATGGAAATTCCATGCTTTGTTAATGTGATATGATATAAGATGGATTGCCTTATATATTTTGATGTGAATGGTTATGCCTTACTATGTTGACATTCTTGTGATATCCCATGTATGGGTGGGAGGAATTCTTACCCCATTACATATGAATCTCCACGTATGGGAATGACACATTCTTACCCCGTGCCAGATGAATCTCCATGTATGGGAGGGAGGCATTCTAACCCTCTGCCAGATTTATCTCCATGTGAGGGCGGGAGGCATTCATACCCCATTACTATATATCCTTTATGGTTGGGAGGAATTAATCCCCGCGCCTGTTATAGTGCTTGAGGATGAGAGAAATTCATACCACGTGCCAGTGATGATTATTACATATGTGAGAAGCAGGGACGAGAGGTATGCTTACCTCATGCTAGTGATAACCTATATCTATGTACTTGTACCTCTGGTGGTTGTTCAGATTACCAGCCATGAGATAATGTTGGTAGACTTGGCAGGTTTCCTTCTGGATCATAATTGGGAGAGTTGTTTACTACATTTCTTTACTTACATGTAGTTTTTTACACACTATTTTTTTGGAAAACACCTATTTGGAATACACGTAGACACCGTTGGTGGTGGTCTACGGAGACTTGTCTCACACCCTACTCGGGAGGCCTCCTTGGCACCCGTGTAGACTTTACTGTTGTAGGTACTAGTAGGGGAAAAGGACCAA
This sequence comes from Viscum album, assembly GCA_963277665.1. Taxonomy (NCBI): domain Eukaryota; kingdom Viridiplantae; phylum Streptophyta; class Magnoliopsida; order Santalales; family Viscaceae; genus Viscum; species Viscum album. The sequence continues at coordinate 915,710,360 of OY728148.1, forward strand.
CTCCAAATTGTTGATACATGTATGTGCTAGCTGGAGATCTAGAGATGAGGACCGAGCATGGCTAAAGATTCTCGTGGACTACTTTTTTTTATCTTTTTGTAGTACTGTGTAGCATGCTTGCTAGCAATTTATGTTGTCTCAGCATGCCATGCATCCATTTTGTATCAAAAACTACCTATGTGGATTTTTTATATTTATCAGTTTTTCCTTACTACTGTTGTTTGGTTTGTATGATTACCTTTTGCTCTTGTTTATCCATTAGTTGTGCTTCTTCTATTTAATCACTTGTTGGTATAATGTTGTGTACTCTAACATGGGGGTACAGTCTCCCCACTGACTTACCATTACACCCCCACTGCTAGTTGGCAACCCATGTCCAATGGGGAGAAGTGGCAGGGGTCATGTGGCCTACCGGGCTTGGGGCTCGGGTTGCGGGCCACCGGGTCCAGGATGCCACATTGTTGACCTCACCTGTTTTAATAATCTCAATTATGTTTCATTATGATTTGATAATCCCAGATAATGTTTTTTTATATATTAATTCTTTCAGTCAATATGACATCATGTTGTTGAGTTTATAAATTATCAAAATGATCATTGGAGTTTGTAAATCAATGGTTTTCTTTGTTTATACTTGTTTAAAATGTTTGTAACTCAATCTGAATATGATTGACAGAGTACAGATAAGTATTAAGTTTGTGAGTCACTTATACAGACCCACTAATAGAGTAAGTCTACCTGTATGCACATAGTCACTGTTACAGACATAGTCTACTGATAAGAAAAAATCACCAGTAGACAGACCTACTGTTATAATCAAGAGCTACTGATACAGACAAATAGACAGACCCACCGATACTAACATACACAGCTACCAATATAAATCCCACTAATACAGACAGATCAAGTCCACTATTATAGACAGATACGAACAGAATACTACCGATGTAACGCCTTAACCCCAGTTACCCAGAGTCAGTGAATTATTTTAATAAATTGGGTTGATTACAAGGAATCATGTCCCAAACGACCGATCAATTTAGTAGTCTTGGAAAAATAGAACCCATACATGAGTGTTACATTTTCACATTATGACATACAAAAAAACATAAATAATCATTATCAACTCCATTATTCCCTTGGCGTAACCCTGCATATAAATCATCATACACTTCTTGGAATCCTGGGAAAAATAAAACATAGAAATGGGTGAGATCAAATGCTGAGTATAGGTAATCAATACAACGTAAACATTCAAAAATAAGCATAAAAATTTAGGGAAATGTATAAACCTAAAACAAAATCCTTTTGAACTTCAGCATAATATGGCAGAAATAAAACGAAATAATTCCATTTACTTATTCACATGGATATTCTACTACTCAAATAATCACATGCAATATCACTAACCACTTTCAAAATGATGGAATGAATGATTCCAAACTTTAATTTCTGTGTCGAGGCCTCGTGCCAAGACCTAAGGGATTACAGTAACCAAAACCCAACCCCTAGAGCCTCTATAACCAGACACCATCCCAGAGTGCCTCTAATAACCGGACACGAACCCGGAGTGGCTCTAATAACCAGACACCAACCTGGAGTGTCTCTAATAACCGGGCACCAACCCGGAGTGCCTCTAATAACCGGACACCAACATAGAGTGCCTCTAATAACCGGAAACCAACCTGGAGTGCCTCTAATAACCGGAAACCAACCAAGAGGGCTTACATTTACCAGTCCCCAACCCGGAACATACTAGTCAAACAAATTCATCTTATGAAGAAAATGAAATATAATATAAACATTCATATTAAAACTAACATACAAAATGTCAAAACATTAATCATAAACCATTAATGGCATAAAAATAACTCATCCATAGTCAAAAATAACACAAAACCTTAAATAAAATATGGATTATTTGTATCATAATAACTCAACTTGAAACAAGTTTCAAATTTATCAAAGAATGTTGACATAGATGAAATCAATACTATATTAGAGAAATATCTCTTTTTTTAATCATTTAAAAGTCTCATAATTATAGAGAGAACCTTTATTTTAAAAATATATTTATAAGCTTGTGAAAGAATCTTCAAAGGTGTAATAACGACAGAGAATAACCGCATCCGCTGTATAAGTTAAAAAACATTCTTACCTTAATTTTGTCAAATAGGATAAAAAGGACCTTGTTTGGAAAACGACGGAAAGATTCCTTTATAAACCTCTTATAAAAAGACAAACAAGGGTATAAATGTATTTAACCCATATTCTTGTAAATAGTAAAAATGTTTTGAAATAAATTTTTAAGAAACATGGATGTGGATGATAAAGAGATCCCAGTAGATTATTACGTATATACAACCTTGGATAATGAAGAGATTGCGGAATAAACCCTTACCAATTTGGTAACATACGAAACATACAACCCATGAAATAGGTATCATACACTAAATATGTAAATACACATAAATTAAAATTTATTACACAAAGAATATAATTATGGGCAGTACATACACCACACAAAAGGTAATGGTGGCAATATGGCATGAATCTCACGGAAATAAGGAGTGAGATGAAAATCCCTTACCTTGTACTTTTCCCTGTTTGGGTGTAGGTTAACATCCTGTATAATGGTGAAATAATTGTTATTAAATTATAAAAGTATCATATACATTCATATTATATCATATATTATCTTTTAACATTTCATTATTAATAATATCTTAGAATCATCGTGGTTTCGGGTGTTAACTTACTCATTTTATTTTATATGTTTTATTATGTAAGTCGTGGTTTTCATGGATAGGTTGTATCTTATTCATATCCAGAATGATATCATGTCCTTAAACGCTATTTTTAAATCATAAAATTATTATTATAATTGAATGGATATGATAGAGAATGAATCTCATCCCGTTCGTGGAGACGGTAGTCCGTACGTATGCACGAACGACAATATCATATTTTTTATATTAAAATAATATATAATCGGATGGTATATCATATATAAAGAATAATTATCATGTTATATTTATTATTTATATGAATTAAATATCATTATTATACTCATCCAAATAATAATATATTGAATAACAATTACACCACGACGTGGAGACGGTAAGCTGTACGTACGCACGTATGGTGACATGTCATGTAAAGGATGGATAGAATACTGAATATGGTTGTACCATATTTATAATAATATTATAGTATATAGGAGATAATGTATTCATTAATTTAGAATGGTAATAACAATGAAAGAAGATGTGGAAGAAGATTGGATCTTGAAAAAAGGGTGGTGAAATCATTACATCTTCTTTGGGTTCTTCCTTTTGATTTGATCAAAAGGGCTCGTTAGGATGGCTTTATGACTAAAGGAATGCCTCTAGGATGAAGTGAGGGAAGTTGAGAGAGTATTTGGGCAGGGTTTTGCCGAACCAAAAGGCTATGATGGAGTGAATTAATGAGAAGGGTGAGTGTCCTTTTATAAGAGTGGTGAGGGGCACCTGTGGAAAAGATAGAAATATTATTTTATAATAAATTCATATTTGTTTTATAATGGCTCTAAAGTAAATTATTTAAATTCTAAGGTGTGGAGGGGTCGAAAACTAATCAACCAATATAATTTAGACAGGTTTGGGTCTTTATATTAACCTTATCTTTTAGTTTTAACACTTAGTTAATTAGTTTGACACTTACCATGTCACTTTGTATTTTTATATTATATAGTTAATAAACATACAATATACATCCAAGAGACCCAAAGTGGTAAATAATGATACAAAAAACATTATATAAGTCTCATGGACGATCCTTATATTTTTAGGAATTTAATATCAATTAATAATATAATATTTGTCTTAAAAACTCTTTTATGTCAAATTTGACATTATTCAATAATTGACTTTTGTAAAAATCATAACAGAATGATTACTTCGAAAAAAGTTAATTAAATTAATAATAACATGTCCTATTATCCAGGAAAATTAGTTTAATTCATTAAAAGTCTTTAATTATATTTATTTTTGTATTTATAATATCAATTATTTTAATTTTTCACTATTATTGTAATTACTTCATCATCATTGCCTCATAAATAAATTAAATTATTTAATTTTTAAAAATTATAAATAAAATACAATTATGTAGGAAATCAAATTAGATTTATAATGAATATTTATAGTCAACAATCCAACATATATAACCCTATGTAAAAAAATTTCTTTAAAAGATATATGCTTGTGTCCTTTTGTATTCATTTTAACATAATTAATATAAAGTGTCATTATCACTTACATGTGGCTCCATGGGGTCCAAAAATAGACCCAAAGATGCCCATGTTCAGAAATGTATCAACCAATAAGTTTAGGACACGTTTTAGGATAATTTTGTATTATTATAATATTATTTTTAACCCTTATTTACCGGATTTACCCTTTAACCATGGTAAATAAAATATTTACCGTAGTAATTATTCAAAATGTCTAAAAATAAAAGTTACCTATTTAGACAATTTGAACATCCTAATTCAAAATATGGAATCCATTTTCCCAAATTCAAAACACAGAAGTGGCGTAAATTAATTTAAAATTAATTCCCGCTATCGAAACAAAAAGCGTGTTTTTATGATATAATAACTATCAAAAGATTGATACTTGTTTATGTTCGGTTTAATTGTGAAATTATGTCCAATGACCAAAATTGTATTAAATCGTAAAAATATATTCTAAATATACTTTAAAACCACTCATATTCATAATTTATCACTATTAATTATTTTTATTAAAAAAATTGTTTTTAATTAAAATTTAGTAATTTTCACTATTCATTAAAATATTAAAGTTATCCGAAAAGTACCAAAATTTCACCCTAGGCTAATTTTGATATTCCAAATCCAAAAATGAAGTCCATTTTGAGAGATAGAATTTATAGTATTTCAAAAGGTAGGTATTACTATTCATAATGGCTAGTTTGGTAAGTCATGGTGCGCTTTATCTCGGTGTTGCGTGTAGTGCATGTTATTGAATTATTTTGAAGAAATAACACAATATGAAATCTTGGGGTGTTACATTCTCCCCTCATTCAATAAATTGCGTCCATTCAATTTGAAATTGTTCATCTATAATAAATGTTTGAAAATAAAAAATATCTTTGTGGGAAAACCCACATCAGAAATTGGGTTACTAAAATTTAGTCTTAATATGAGGAAACGTGAAATAAAGGGGTCACAACAAAATTATGATCTCGATTAGGAGAACATTGGTGGGAATTAGAGACATATAATTGGAGGAATAATGAAAATATTTATAGGTAGTGATTGAGGTCATCAATCACATACAATATTAAAATTGAAGTCCTTAAATTCATCAATCTATGATGATTTAAAATACCATCGGTTCAACAAAACATAAGGTATTAGGATAACCCATTTTTGACGTTTCAAAATTTATTAGTTGAAATCCCACATCTAAAAATTAATTAATGAGGCCTCTATTTAAAATAAAGAGTGGAAAGTATGAAGATTACTGAAAATAACACATACTAGGGTTCCATGTAGGAAAATGTGGATATGGAAGAGAAATCTAACCATAAATTATCTGAAGGAGAGTGGTAGAGAACATGGCTATGAAAAATCCAACAATCACAAATCCATAAATTAGTGATGATTTTAGGTACCATCTAGGACAACATTTTTTCTCTTAGTTCCTTTTCTTAATGTTGGGGAATTTATTAATTAGATTGGCTAAGATCATAAGGAGATATACTTACATTATAATTAGTGTTTTATCCATTAATAAATTTCTACCACAAACTTATCATTCACCCCAAAACATAATACAACTCAAAAAAATACTCTATTTATCCTAATCGTATAGGGTTAAATAATGAATTTATAATTCATCTACCAGATCTTTTAAAAAAACTACATTATTTAATCCCGGACATTACGTGGTCCAATGGTAGGTGATACAACCTTGTCGCCCTTCGGTTGTGGGTTCAAGTCTTGCGGCCTTGCCAGACACGACGGGTTGCCGCCCAACCTCCGGGTTGTCCTTTTATGGAAATCCAGAAATAATCCTAACTAGAACTATCCAAAATGCTTTAGTCCAAAAATGAAGATCCTTTTTTCTGCGTAATAACATGTGAACACCTTCATCATGTATTATTTTATAACACTGAAACATCCTGAATTACCATAAAACCATGTTGATTACATTCATGATCCCTTATTCCTTAAATAATAATGGATATACTCCTTCAATCCAAAAAATTTGTAAACCCCAACAATGATGGAATATACAAATCATTAATCAGTTTCAAGTTAGTCAATAATATCCAATGTCATTTATCAAAATCAATCATGTATTATTCCAAAATCACTACCTCGTTATCAGAACTATATTATGGCATATCATTCTCTCAACCATATATTTTCCAAAAATTTATCCTGCTATTGAGTCACTTTTCTTTGTTCCACACAATCTCATGTCCTAGTACTGGAGTACAATCCTTATATACTCCATAATTATTATAACAAGTGCATTGTTGATACAACACTCAAATGACATAATCAACATAAGAACTCTAACCATTCGTCTTCATCTATGGTAGTATCATAACATGATTATTATCCAATAGCATCATTTGCGGAATTGTCTGATGACTGGGTCATAGTTTCTCGTAGTGTCCAAACTCCTTGCAAATAAAGCATTGTACATTTGAAACCATTTTCTTACCCTTACAGTCACGTACTTTGTACCCTTTTTCTCCACACTAATAACAAACTCCCATTCCTTTCAGGCAAGTTCTAGGGTGTTTATTCCCATAGTTATCACATATGGGGAAATTCTTCTTTTCCCTCTTCCCTTTATCCATCTTTCTCTCTTCCATACTTTTCTTCTCTTGCGTCCCTTCAAAGCCATAGGACTCAGTAAACTCTTTAGTTATCTTATCCACACATGATACTATTTATTCATATGATGATAATACATGGGAGACTATTTCCCTTCTAAATGATGTCTTAATACCATGAATGATACGATCCTTCTTACTCTTTGGATCATACGTATTACTGGAGTTCACATTCCTTCTACTGGGTTCCATTTCTATACAATAGCATAAAATAGATCAGTTTATGAATTGAAATAAATAATTCCTAATAAAAATTGAATAGTTTATGGATATAATCCATAATCATAAAAAAATGTTTTCTTTGATTTAGTATATACTCATGATCCCTTCATAATGGTTTGTAAAAAAATGAGAATTATCCTAATAATATCCCCCAGGAGTTTCATAACCAAAAGTGCAGCAAGGTCCATTGTCGTGCATCAGTTCCCGTTCGAGTCTAGCTCAAAGCGGTGTTTTTGGGTTTTACCCCTAAGTACATATGTGCCAGAGCCGCCACTACCAGCTCGTATCTAGACAGGGATGTATTGCTCGGAAAACTCACAAAATCTCTACAATACAAAAATTCTAGGAATTTCTTCTTTACTAATCCTCAAAGTCTATTTTAGGGCTATATGCTCTAATCAGATTTTATCTAAATCTATTTTCCACGGTTATTGCTAACATTTATCTGATACCAACTATAACGCCCCGACCCCATTTACCCAGAGGCGGTGCATTATTTTAATATGTTGGCATGATTACAAGGAATCAAGTCTCGAAGGAACGATCAGGTTTGCAGTCTTGGAAAAATAGATCACATACATGAATGTTACATTTGCACTTTATGACGTACAAAACAACATAAATAATCTTTATGAACACCATTATTCCCTTGGCTTAACCCTGCCTATCAATCATATTACACTTCTTGGAATCCTTGGAAAAATAATACATAGAAAGGGGTGAGATCAAATGCTCAGTAAGGGTAAGCAATAAAGTGAAAACTTTCAAAAATAAGCATAAACATTTAAGGAAATGTATAAATCTAAAACAAAATCCCTTTAAACTTGAACTTCAGCATAATATGGAAGAAATAAAATGAAATAATTCCATTTATTTATTCACATGGATATTCTACTAATAAAATAATCACATGCAATATCATTAACCACTTTCATAATGATGGAATGCATGATTCCAAACATTAATTTCTGTGTCGAGGCCTCGTGCCAGGACCTAAGGGATAATTGTAACCAGAACCCAACCCCGAGAGCTTCTGTAACCGGATTCCATCCTGGAGTGCCTCTAATAACTGGACACCAACCCGAAGTGACTCTAATAACTGGACACTAACCCGGAGTTCCTCTAATATCCGGACACCAAACCGGAGGGCCTTTAATAACCAGACACCAACCCAGAGTGCCTCTAATAACCAGACACCAACCCGGAGTTCCTCTAATAACCGGACACCGACCAAGAGGGCTTACTTTTACCGGTCCCCAACCCGGAACATACTAGTCCAACACATTCATCTTAAAAAGAGGATGAAATATAACATAAAAATTCGTATTAAAAATAACGTACAAAATGTCAAAACGTTAATCATAAACCATTAATGGCATAAAAATAACTCATCCATAGTAAAAAATACCACAAAATATTAAATGCAATATGGATGATTTGTATCATAGTATCTCAACTGGAAACAAGTTTAAAATTTATCAATGAATGTTGAAATAGATGAATTCAATACTATATGAGAGAAATATCTCTGTTTTTTGTAATCATTTAAAAGTTTCATAATTATAGAGAGAACCTTTATTTTGAAAATATCTTTATAAGCTTGTGAAGGAAGCTTCAAAGGTGTAATAATGGCGGAGAATAACCGCACCCACCGTATAAGTTAAAAAAACATTCTTACCTTAATTTTTTCAAAAAGGTTAAAAATGACCTTGTTTGGAAAACGACGGAAAGATTACTTTATAAATCTCTTATAAAAATACAAATAAGGGTATAAATGTATTTAACCCATATTCTTTTAAATAGTAAAAAAAATTGAAATACATTTTCAAGAAACAAGGATGTGGATGATAAAGATATCTCAGTAGATTATTACGTATATAAACCTCGGATAATGAAGAGAATGTGAAATAAACCCTTACCAATTTGGTAACTTACGAAACATACAACCCATTAAAGAGGTATCATACACTGAATATGTAAATACACATAAATTAAAATTTATTACAAAAATAATATAAATATGGGAAATACATACACCACACAAAATGTAATGGTGGCAATATGGCATGAATCTCACGGAAATAAGGAGTGAGATAAAAATCCCTTACCTTGTACTTTTCCTTGGTTGGGGGTAGGTTAAACTCCATTATAATGGTGAAATAATTGTTATTAAATTATACAAGTATCATATACATTCATATGATATCATATATGATCTTTTAACATTGCTTTGTTAATAATATCTTAGAATTATCATTGTTTCGGGTGTTAACTTACTCGTTTTCTTTTATATATTTTATTATGTAAGATGTGGTTATCATGGATAGGTTGTATCATATTCAAATCCAGAATTATATCAAGTCCTTAAACATTATTTTTAAATCATCCAATTATTATTATACTTGAATGGATACGATAGAGATTGAATCTCATCGCGTTTGTGGAGACGGTAGTCCGTACGTACGCACGAGCGACAATATCATTCTTTTGATATTAAAATAATATATAATTGGATGGTATATCACATATACAGAATCATTATAATGTTATATTTATTATTTATATGAATTAAAAATTATTATTATACCCATCCAAATAATAATATATTGAATAACAATTACACCACGACGTGGAGACGGTAAGCCGTACGTACGCACGTATGGTGACATGTCATTTAAAGGATGGATAGAATACTGAATATGGTTGTACAATAATTATAATAAGATTATAGTATATAGGATATAATTTGTTCATTATTTTATAATGGTAATAAAAAATAATGAAGAAGTGGAAGAACAAAGGAACTTGAAAAAAGTGTGGTGAAATCATTACCTCTTCTTCGGGTTCTTCCTTTTGATTTGATCAAAAGGGATCGTTAGGATGGATTTATGACTAAAGGAAGGCCTCTAGGATTAATTGAGGGAAGTTTAGCGAGTTTTGGGCTGTGGTTGGCCGAACCAAAAGGCTATGAAGGTGTGAATTATTGACAAGGGTGACTGTCCTTTTATAAGAGGGGTGAGGGGCCCCTTTGGAAAAGGTAGAAATATTATTTTATAATAAATTCATATTCGTTTTATAATGAATAAAAAGTGGATTATATAAATTATAAGGTGGGGATGGGACTAAAACTAATCAACCAATATAATTTAGATAGTTTTGGGTCATTATATTAACCTTATCTTTTAGTTTTAACACTTAGTTAATTAGTTTGACACTTACCATGTCAGTTTGTATTTTTATATTATATTGTTAATAAACATACAATATACATCCAAGAGACCACCAAGTGGTCCATTAATTATACAAATATCATTATATAAGTCTTTTGGACGAACCATATATTTTTAGGAATTAATTAATAATATAATATTTGTTTTAAAAACTATTTTATGTCAATTTTGAAACTATTCAACAATTGACTTTTGTAAAAATCATAACAGAATTATTACTTCGAATAAAGTTAATTAAATAAATTCTAATATGTCATATTATCCTATAAAATTAGTGTAATTCATTAAAAGTCTCAAATTATATTTATTTTTGTATTTATAATATCAATTATTTTAATTTTTCACTATTATGGTATTTTCTGCCTCATCATTGTTTCATAAATAAATTAAATTATTTAATGACTAAAAATTATAAATAAAATACCATTATGTAAGAAATATTTTTATATTTATAATGAATATTTATAGTCTAGAGTCCAACATATATAACCCTATGTAAAAATTGTTCTTCTAAAAGAAATATGCTTGTGTCATTTTTGTATTCATTTTAACTTAATTAATATAAAGTGTCATTATCACTAACAAGTGGCTCCATGACGTCCAAAAATCGACCCAAAGATGCCCATGGTCGGACATGTATCAACCAATAAGGTTAGGACACATTTTAGGATAATTTTTTATTATTATAATATTAATTGTTAACCCTTATTTACCGGATTTACCCTTTCACCATGGTAAATAAAATATTTACCGAAGTAATTATTCAAAATGTCTAAAAATAAAAGTTACCTATTTACATAATTTGAACATACTGATTCCAAATATGGAATCCATTTTTACAATTTTAAAACAAAGAAGTGGAAAAAAATTAATTTAAAATTAATTCCCACTGTCAAAAAAAAGCGTGTTTTTATGATATAATAACTATCAAAAGATTGATAATTTTTTATGTTAGGTTTAATTGTGAAATTATTTCCAATGACCAACATTGTATTAAATCAAAAAATAATATTCTAAATATACTTTAAAACCACTCAAATTCATAATTTATCACTATTAATTATTTTTTTAAAAAAGTTGTTTTTAATTAAAATTTTGTAATTTTCACTATTCATCAAAATAATAAAGTTATCAGAAAAGTACCAAAATTTCACCCTAGGCTAATTTATATATTACGAATCCAAAAATGAAGTCCATTTTGATAGATAAAATTTATATAATTTCAAAACGTAGTTATTACTATTCGTAACAGCTAGTTTGGTATGTCATGGTGCACTTTAACTCGGTGTTGCATGTAGTGCAAGTTATTGAATTATTTTGAAAAAATAACACACTATGAAATCTTGGTGTGTTACAACCGATACAAGCCAGCTGATATAGACAGATGGCTATCGCTACAAAGTCTACTGATACAAGAATTCCACCAGTGTGAAAGAGCTACTGATAAAAGGAGCTATCGATGGAATAGCTACTGATACATTGAGATACTGTTACAAAGAGTAACAACTACTGAAACCAGACATAATGACTCAAGTCCACCATTACAATCTCACTGATAGAGAGAGCTATCGATGGAAACCAGTCACCATCTCTCTAAACCCTACTTATGTTTGTATATTAATAACGGTCATATTTTATGCTTTTAATGCACCTGCTAGTAATTAATGATAGTTGTTGGTATTTCAGGAACTATACCACGTACCTGTAAAAAGGTAATCATTCCCATTGCTGGAGCAAAAAGCAATATAAGGGAACCTCTAACTGGTAAAGAAAAAGTGCTGGTGTTCAAGAGATCAGTCTTTTCAGGAACATATGAGACAGTCTTCTGAGATACAAAGAGACTTATATGCAAAGAAGAATAAGGTAGGATACATACAAAATCTATAGAACCCGAACATTCAAGGAGTAAAGAGCTTAAACGATTTTCTCTACACTCAAGCTGATCAGACTGATCAGCCTGGACCTAGATGTCAAATACAAAAAACGAAACTCTTTTTTTCAAGACTGAAACTAGAGAAGGACTCAATGCTTCATCTGTATCAATTCATGGAGTCCAGAGCTTCACTAAAAACACATAGATCATTATAAACTCATCCCTATTTGTTTAGCTCTATTGTGTTTCATTTAATTACATTTTTATCAGTGTGTGTGCTATGTATTTTTAAATACACATTGTCTCTTGTGTTGAACTAGAGGATTTCTAAATCCTCACACAATCTTTTCCCTATACTCTTATATACCACTCTGGATATTTATGGAGGTCTGAAGACCTGGACAGCCTGTGTGTTGTTTCTATTGTTGCTTTCCCACGTAGAACTATGGTAGAGGTCTTAGTACATGGACATTCTGAGTACTGTTGTAAAACCTGATCTAGGTTGTGGATCAATGTTTAAATAAATTGTTTGAGGGGACAAAGTCTCGACTTGAGACTGAACCTATTGGTTAATCCTGATGTGCTTAATTTTTTCAAACTATATTGAATATTCTGCTCCTAAGTACGTAAAATACAAATCTATGTTTAAAGATTACTCTGATATTTAAACTGGCAAGTGATTATAATGTTTGTTAGCCAGTAAGTTAGTTTCATAAGTTAATTAATCTTCAAATTGAGTTAACTGAGAAATAATCAATCTTTGAGAAACTAATTTAAAACATTCAAAATTTATAAATTCACTACAGTTTAATTTCTTATTAAATATGGTGGATTTTAATAGAAATTTTTTTAACAGAAATTTTAATTGGAACCCAATTCACTCCCCCTTCTTGAGTATCCACTCCAACCAAAAACTATAATTATATATTCCTTAGGTTGCATCCGTAGAGGATCATTCCTTGCCATTTGCTCAGATTTTACTCTCAATAATCATCATCATGGAGGAATACGCTCTAAAATTCAAAACATTCACCTTAGGAAAAGAGTCTAAACATTAACATGCTTACATAAGAGGGAATAACATCTAGAAAAAGTAATTAATATCCCCTAACCCCACCACACAGTCATAACTAAGGATGTAATATTACACATAACCACCATACCCTTAGGTTCAGGTTTTCAATGGTAAAATATTATCATTATTAAAGTATACCAATTAGAAATCCAATAAGTCTCTCCTTGTATCATTTTAAATTTTCAATTTAATGTTATGCACAATTTTCTTTTTGATTTCACATGAATGGAAAAATATTTCAAGTTCAACAAATTACCCAAAACCCACTTTCCCATGCACTACTAAAATGATGCATGTCATAATAACCATGAGTGACTATAATGATGAATGTAAACTCAACTCTTGTTCTATACTGATCTATGAGTCAAATCATGTAAAATATAAATATAAATAATCAAAGGACACCACAAGTGAATCACCCAACGTGGAATAATATTCAATTATTGATGAAAATATAAATAACAACAATTCCAAGCAAGGATACTAGGGTTCTGCCCTATACATAGGTAACAAACTCCCATGGACAAGATCATAACCAATGACTGAATCTTTATAGTCTCCTCTATACCTATATAAAATAGTTAAAAAAATATAAAAATGAATAAAAATGAGGATCTCATACCAATTTGTAATGTCATAGAGTAGGATCCACACCCCAATGCCCTAAGCCGAGCTGCCACATAACCTATTGTTATGTGTTTTATGATATTGTATCATCATTTACTAAGATTATTTGAATTTATATTTCTGAAAATGAAATTCTATGATCTATCTATTAGGAAATAGAATAATCTACTTATACTCTCGTTAGGTTATAGTAATAAATATTTTCCCATCATTTTACATTCCTTAGGTACTAACGAGTTAATTATTTTATGAAAAATCATATTTATTTCTCTCTTTGGTTAAAAACAATATTTTTTCTGAAATCATATTTTTATAATTTTTTTCAAAAAATGTTTTTACCATTATTAAAATGAATTTTAAAATCATTTTTACACATTTTTTAATTTAAAAATAAAAAATGTGTTTCCAATATTATTTATTTCATTTTCCAAGTAATTAAAATAAGTATATTTAGAAAAATGTAAAAATAATCATTTTTTAACCTATATAACATTAATATTATTTTCTTCTATCATTAACATTCATTGTTTTAAGGATTCATTAATATGTTTTGAATGTTATATTAAAAAATAATTGTTTTTTAAAATGTCTTTTTATTTTATAAAGTCTGTTTCAATGTGAACATTTTATTATCTCAAGAAATTTATTTTTTATATTTTTCATGATTTATTTATATAATTCAATGTTTCATTTGAATTTAAATTATTTAATAATTTTTTTATATTATTTTATTTGAAAATTTTATTTTCAGTGAAAATTTATTTTGATGAAGAAAAGTACCATGTGAATTTTCAAAATTATTTTCAATCTATGATGACATCCCTTGATGTTATAGTTTCATTACTATATATATGATTTTAGGACACCGTTTATTTTATTTCAATAAATTGATTATGTTTATGATAACAATATGTTAACAGAACAAGATTTCCTTCCACCAGTTATAAATAATAAAATTTTATGAAAGATGAAACATTCTACTTAGGTATTACATTTATTAAATGATGAAATTATTATGAAAAATGCATCTGTTCTATTGATAATGTAATGGTAAAAAAAATTATAACTCATTTCATTTATGGGTTCAGATATGTTGAATATTTTTTTATCTTGTGGAACACAATAGTATTATTGTCATTGTATGGTGTGTGGGTCCTATATATTCATCTAATACATTGGGTAAGGAATAATATCTCACATGAAAAAAAAGAGATCTAAGTTGATAGGTGTGGTCTACTATGCGATATAATTGAATAAAGACCCACTATAGGAAACAATTGAGTTCTGATCCACTCTGTTGAATAGGTGCATCCCAATCCACTGTGGGAAATACGTGCATCATAATCAAAAATTGGGAATATATAATAAGTGGTGACCAACTATGTTTATGATATGGTAGATAGTGATGAAATATGAAATGGTTTTTATATATTTACAATGATCCCACTCTTTAATGAATGGATCATATAAATAATGATTATTTTACCATTATTTTTTTATTTCATGGGACAATTTGTTTTTGAATAAAATTGTTTCATTCCATGAGTATTGATTATGATCTATGAAAAAATAGTTCTGAACAAATTATGATATTTTCTAAATGACAAACCCCTATTCTTATACAATATTTTTATATGATCATAGATTGATATATAATATTTTTACCAATAATGAGAATCTCATCTCACCCTATCATATGTTTTATTCCCCATTATATTTAGAATGGTTAGGTGTGGTATTAATAATATTTGTAAAATGTGATAGTACCATTATATGGGATATTGAAGATCAATCGTTAAATAAGATGATTCTATTTCTAGTCACCAAAAAAACTAAACTATTATGGTCTTCTATAGTGTTTTTATGAAATGTTTTGAATATTAATCTAAACATATGTAATATTTTTCTATAAAATCATAGGCCCCTATAGAGGTACTAGTATTTAAAGATAAATATAATATTTTGTTGTACTTTTTAGATTTATATTGGACTATCAGATCCCGAGAGGTCAACGTTAGTTAAGATTCATGACCTATTAGTGATCTCAAGCCTCAAATATCCATTAGATGATTATATTTGAATTATTTATCTAATATAAACTTACTTTTATTTTATATTAATATATTTTTTAGAATTCCAAAACATATCATATCTACTTATTTCATCTTTATAGAATAAAATCCAATACACTACAAAACTATCCATTCCATAATTATTTTTTTTTGTTCCTTTTCATAACCAAATATAAAAAAATGCGTTGATATGTAAAAAAAATAATCCTACACTATGTTATTATAAAACATATTACTATATAAATCATATATAATTCCATTCAACATAACAAAATGAATTAAAATATTAGAAAGAGTGATCTCATATAGATAAAAACTTATCTATGAATGATAATATATCTCACCTTAATTTAATATATCAATATATTTTTATTTAAAATACAGAAATATTTGAACTTTTATATTCCTTATCATTGTTAATATAACTTCATCCATTAATCCCAAATCACTAACCACCTTGTTAACATTCATAGGGTGGTAATGTATTGAGCATTCAAATTTCCTAATTAGATCTTATAAATACATTTTCTACATGATCAAATATTTTTGAGATAATATAAATATTAAAATATTATGATAAATATATATAAGAAATTTTTAATTTATATAATTCCTCAATATCATTAAAACAAAAATTACCACAACTATCTCTAAATTATGAGTTCATGAATTTTACACATGAACTATAAATTTTAATGAGGAAAAAGCTATCGCTTATTCATTTTTCATCCGAACACATCACAGTCCCTTATTTGGTGAGTCAATATATATTACTAACCTTTATCCAATATAGGGTAATATACTCATGGGTTTACTGATTAATATTATCCGTAGTTCATTGAAATTTTATTCAAAGTAAACAATCTAATAGATCATGGAAACCTTGTTAGTTGACTGTGTGAGTAGATTAGATATTATTGACAAAAATTCATCGAATCATTTATAATATCTATCAAAATAATGGAAACTATATATCTCAGCCACATTGGAATGTCTGGACAAATATTCAATTAAATAGTTCATTATAATTAATGAGTTTCTTCTTTAATTCATGAATCGAAATTGGGTACATTGTATATATTTTCATCAAAATAGTTGTAGCAGTAATTATAAGATCTACTGAGAACTCTACCTGATGATTTTCTGGAATACTAGGATGTAAAATCTTACAAAAATTCATAAAAACTACCAAACAATAGGTATATAATATTTTTGTGTTTTCTCCCCAAACATGTAATATAACAACCATTTGAATAAAAATCAAGACACATAAAATGGATGTGATCACTATCCGGAGTTCCAATCTATTGTGATAATTAATTATGGACTCTGTTTTATTAAAAATATCAAACATGAATTCCAATTCTCTACAATTGATGCATGATTAATAGAATGTAAATCAATTCCAACTATAATATCAATTCCATATATATATTGACAATTATGAAATTTATATGAATTCATCTGCCATTAAAATTAGGTCAAGAAGAATCATATACCAGATATGATATCACTAGGAAATTTATTTATTTTACTATTAAATCAATATATCATCATTGATTATATGAATTGACTTTCCAAGATACATTTCTTGATATAGAAAATTAAAATATATATGTTTAAATAGATTCTTCATTTTTTTACCATAACTATTATGAAATAAACTTTATGATAATATAATTAATATTATACAAAAACCACAATTCTCTATGGAACCATATAAACACCATTAATCATAGTTAAAATATTCAAAATCACTCCTAGGATGTCAATACCATGACATATTATTTTTTCTCTATAAATAATTAGGATTAACATTTTTCTTCTATTCTAATCATTTATTCATATACCTTGTGATGGTTTGTAAATAGCTTTTAAACATTCAATGAATATAACTTAGGAGTGTCAAACTATGTTCACTATAGGGCCCATTTTCATCGACCATGTTATGATCAGGGAAAAGGATAATGATTCATTTTTTGAGTTGTTACCCCCATAATAAAATGTTCTATAAAAAATCCCTAATAAGTATCATATATGGGAAGTAATTTAGTGGAAACCCAATTCTCTATCCTTCACCAAAATTATAGTATAATTTCTTATATGTAGACCTATCATCTAGCATGCCATTTGACATATCCCTGTGGATCTTATGAGTTATTTATCATTATTTATTCCACGGATTATTTAATGTTTTCTCTAATAACATCTATAGTGTCCAAAACATCTAATAAATGGACATTAAATATTAATATAAGACTACCAATTACATAATTTAGTGATCCAATCCACAATTGGTTTGGTCTAGTGCCTTTAGAAAAATTGATAAATAAACTACTATTTCATAAGTGAACTACATATGATATCACTATGAACATAATAACTAGATTAATACTTAAATATATCACACATAATACCTTTATTAATATAGAAGGAAAGTAATGATATAATGGGTGATCTCAGATTCATATTAATGGTATATAAGAGACACAACAACATAGATAACGGTATAAGGGTATCAGAATATGATCATAATATTTGAATGAAATACATTATATATCATTGATCATAAAAATGATTCATGGAATAAAACATAATATTTCATAAGAGATTAATCATAAAGGAATTAATTAAAATGATACATGAAACAATTACATTGGCATATGTTATAGAATTGTGGAATAAATATAATTATAGAAAACTATTTCCCTAATAGTGTTGTATTCACTTCCAGTACTATCATAGTAGTTTGTCATGACTCACAAGTCTATCATTAGAGTTAAGGTTCCCCAAAGACTACCACAATAGATTCAGATTACTTCCAAAACCATTATAGTATACATGGTCTACTTTTAGTACTATAAAAGTTGGGTTAGTTCACTCCTCAAGCAATCATAGTAACCATGGATTACATACATGGATATTATTGTTGAAAACATCCCTTACTAAATCTAGTTCACTCCAAATTCAAGTAAACTTTTTCTCACGATACAATAATATGTACAAAATTCAAAAGAGGTAGATATACATCTAATTATTAAATAATTTAGTTTATTCATATTTATTCCATATTATAATAAAAATTCATTATGTCAAAATAATGAAGATGAAATTGAATCATGATCATTGAGATATTGACAAACTGATGGAATAAAAAGTATGTCATTATCATTTCTTCAATTCAATAAACATATCCCCTTGAAAAGGAACAATTTCAATAAATATATTATCATCATGACCATAAATTCCTTAAAGAAATGATATTGATGGTATAATTAGATACTATCCCTCATAAAACATAAGAAATACGAATTGTTTTCTTCATTGATGAATATAAATTTAATAGAAAAATTTACACATCATTGAGGAAAATATCATATCCATTTTTAATCAAAACATTATAATATTTAAATTTTAACAATGAATACATAAAATATTTTCAATAAAAATAATAATTAAACCATATAAATGAAGGTTTAAATAATTGTTTTCTCATGATGGTGTTATATACCATGGATTTCATACTCATTAAAACAAATATTCCTTTCACATTTTTGGTTAAAAATCAAAAGTATAACATTAATATTACAAAAAGATAATTATTGTTAAAAAATTAATGAAAAAGTTATATATATATATATGTAAAAATGTGTATAAAGAATCATTTATTCATAATAAATACATACTTTAACGATTTTTTTTTAATGTATGGTCATGGAAGTGATATTATTTTTGACTAAAGATAAAAATAAAATTTATTTTCAAAGAAATTTTCATTTCGTCTTGTTGGTTCATAAATATAGGATTCTGAAAGAGAAAAATTAAATCTCTATAAATATTAAGAGTGGAAATAATTTAATAAATTTATTTTGAGATATAATATAAAATTTGATTATTATTAAAAATTATCTAAAATCTAGATAAAAATGGGATTGTAACTTCACAACATTAGCATTTTTGTAAATTTTGAAACATAAGATACATTAAAGAAGAAATATCAGATTGATATGTATAACCCATTATTTTCTTGAAAATAATAATACGGTAAATTTATGGATATTATATAATTCACAAAAAAGAAAAAATATTTAATATAAATTGTGTCCCTTGGAAATAAAATTTAGATGAAAATCCCGAACATCATGTCTTGACATTCACTGTACACATTCAAACATACTTTTATTTGAATATCCACATTATGTTAACACCATAATCCTTCATATGTTCCTTCACCAATAAATGTAAGTAAACATGGATTATTATAGGATGTAAGAATGATATTTTCGTAGGTATTGGATAATACTAAATGATTTTTAATTGTTATTAGAGAGGATAGAATGCCATTTTATAATATGAGAGTGTATGCACAAGCAATTTTTAAAAATAAAAAAATACATATGATTTATGCTTTAAAAAAATTTCCAAATTGGCTCATTAACTTACCAAATATAAGATAATGATGATATATGGATATAAAATATGATTTATTCTTTTTTCAGTCATTTTATCACTTATCTTTTATGTTTAACCCTATGGAAACTCGTATCAACAATAATCATAAAATTTATTTTATTATTTATATTATAATTTTTTTACCAAAAATTAAGATGATAAAATTATATAATAATAATAAAAATTACAAGAAATATAGATTTCATTTTTTATAATTCAATTTTAAGATACGAAATAATTTAATTTAAAATTAAAACTGCAGACATGATGAATATTTTTTCCAAAGAAAAATATTTCATATTTACATAATGCTTTAATAGAAAACATTGACATGAAATATATTCCAAATATAAAAACTATATTAATCATAATATTATCTAATAATTTTTAAAACCACTATGACAAAAAAAATAACACATTATAAATTTTTTAAATGAAAACATTTTTTCCATTAAAAAATCATATTTTTTAATATTTATTAAAAAATTAATTATTTCTAAAAAATAAAATATTTCCATAAAATTTGTTTTTTATTTTTTATATAGAAAACATTGTTAAATATTTAAAAATTTAAAAATGATAAAATAATTATTTTAATATTATTTTTTAAAAATAAATTATTTTTTTTGAAAAATGTATATTCACAGAAAATTGTAGGAGAATAATATTTAGTACATGTTAATTATTATATTTTGTATCATTAATTAATAACTATTTTAATATTGTATTTAGCATTAATTCAATGGATTTTAATAGATATGTTATAAAATCCATGTTTAATTAATAATACTTATTGTATACCCCAGTCCATTAAAACCCGAGATTTCAAATTATTCAAGAAATCAAAGAAATTAAATTTTAATGAAAACCATTATTTTAAAAAATATCAGGGAGTTATCATTATGTAATATTTAATGTAAATCAATATTTTTTTAATAAAAAATTTTTGAGCTTCTGTCACTAAAAGAGATCACATGACATGGAAAACCATATGGGGACCATATACACTATTCAACATTTCATTAAATGGTTGATTCATGATTATTTCCTAGATAGATAAAAAATAAGAACAAATAAGTCTCTTAAAAAAGTCCAATATATATATATATATATATATTTTCTATGGACTTTTATATTGTATAAAAATATTTTATTAAAAATTGATTAGTGCGTTTTTTGGTGAAATTTTTCATCAAATTTGATGATGTGAAATTTTATAAATTATGGTTTTTGAATCAAATAAATAATGGTTTGTATTAAAAATATAATTTATATATTTAAATAGTATATTATCATCTCTAAAATTATTTTAATCATTTTAAATGAATAATGAGTAAAAATTTAATAAAAAATATATTTTTGAAAAATTAAAATTCTTTCATGTAATATATAAAAAAATAATAAAGATTCTATGAGAATTTATATGGAAATGGAAAATTGATTATGAAAAATGGCCTTATTTTGATCCTAGTGGATCAGGAAGTTTCCCTTAGGAGGTCAATCTAGGATGAAATTTCTTTTTGAAATGTTATTCATTATTTTATTTTACTGTATTCTATTAACAAAACATGTATAATCTTTTAAAGTTTATAGATTTTTATTTTTCACACTCACATAATTACATATTAATAATATATTTAATCTAATGATAAAAACACATTGATATTTTTATATGATTCTACCATAATTTGGATACCTACTACTTGCTGCAACGATAATCACTAATGATAGATATTTTCCACTATAATATCCATCAATGATTATATATAGTGTGGGAATTATCCACCCTTAACCCTAATTAATCTCCATATGATACAAATTAAGGATCATTAAATTGATTTTGTATAGTCTCTTACATTATGGATGGACAACCATTTTTTTATCTTACCACTAAGAGCTATCGATTCTCCTTGAAAAATTTATTATGGATGAAACATCTAATGAAACTGATCTTCTCTTGATCCACCATGTATTTAGACTATCCCTTCTTAGGGATTTTTAGTCTATAGCCGCATTATTAAAAAAATTTATTGACTAGAATATCTTCAACTCAACACATGGATGCGGTCAGATAATTATCCATTTATTTATATGAATTTATAGACATTTTATAAATAATTTTAACCTAAATTTATCATCCATTAAACATTACATTAAACATGATGTTCCATACATCTTTAATTTCATCATCCCAAGTAATAAATTCTTTTAATTTATGGTAAGAAAAATCCTCAATGAATTTATTCACTATTTCTGTACACCTCTCTAAATGTTCATGGAATTTTTATTGGATCAAAATCCAAAAAAAAGTAATGTAATATAAAATAAATGAATGAATATCACTTTTAACTAATAAAATATAATTTTTCCACAATAAATACTTCTTATAATATAAAATTAAATATTAATTATTAAATATACAAAAATAAAATCATAAACATTTTATATAAAAATAATCATGAATGAAAAACATGACTTAATGAATATTATGGTCATAAACATAAAACTCAACACAAGAACAACACATATATTATAAAAAACATATAAGCTTATAAATTTTAATATTCATGACTAATATGTATCAACCATTTTATTGATCTTAAATTACTAGGATGATTCATATGTTTATCATTAGCAGATTCTGATGTCTAATTCTCTCTATCCGATGATCATCGAATTTCCCTATCTAGTAATCTCTTTGTTAATTATTCTAGTGATAATTATATTTCTACATCAGATGATCTAAATATTTCAATATCCTATAATATTCCATGATCCCTATTTATTTTACATTAATGGAATCCTATTTTTATTGTTAAATATGATATGGGTTCAAAAAATTTATACTTTGGTATATTAAAAATTACACTATTTTTTTCAGTTTCCTTCATTCGAAAAATAAATTTCTATACATATGATAACATTAATTGTATAGTAACATCTTTTAAATAATGATAACTATTCATGAATCCATTGTCTTATAAATCAATTCATTCATTAGATACATTGTCCAAATTCTTTAAATCAACATTACATTCACATTGTTGAATGATCTACTTCTTTGATTTTTTGTGGAATTATTCTTACTATTATATTATTCAGAAACATTATATTTCAACATAATAATCTAAAAATGATATTTTATATATTAAAAATATTTTATGATATCATTCCTTTCACATGAATCATATATTATATATATATTCACAACTATATACTAATGTGACATAATGATTTCTCAAGATTCATTATCCCATATACTGCACTAGTATTCAAAATGATTGATGTAGTGGACATCAATAAAACTGATATCTTAACCCAATATTTTTATATGTTCTCATCCATACATAATTCATTAGTATTTGAGAATATTTCATCATCTATTAATCAATACCTACTAATTATTCAATTCATATTTGATAATTCTCTCCCATAATGTCATCTCTTGAATTCATTATTAGAAAATCATCAGCATTGTATCTCCCATTTTTTATTCATCTCATTCCAATTAATATATCCACCCATTAAAAATTCAATATTATATTATTATTTATTTATATTATTGATGTTTTAATTTGATTACATATATTATTATCATATTCTAATAATCAGATTAAAATATTGGAATACAACATTCATACGTGATATCTATATATTTACTTATTTGTTTTATTACCTTTTGGAAAGATTGTATTTTTTCTACAGATAATATCAAATTAATACTCATAGAATTTTTAATACATATATGTCACTAATCAACTTGTTATGATGCATGTAGTCGATTCATGAGTTACATTCATCTATTAATGTAATATATATTTAAGTGATAAACTCAATAATTTCATGAAAATGATATTACTTATTATAAACACTGTTATTTTATTAGCTTCATCTATATTAAAGATAATTTATTCTCAATAATTACAATGAGTTATTATTTCAAAATCAAACAAAAAATGCTCTAATTATTGAAATATTCCCATATATTTTAATTGTAATACTTATAGTATCACCCTATATCCTTTGACTAAATTCTTATCATTCGAAAAATAAATGTATTCTTCTTCTTATAGGAAGGAAAATATTCTAGAAGATAATTTATAAATCATCATTTAATAGACTCAAATATTCCATTTGGTAATATATCTTATAAAACCCCAATATATAGTTTTCCATATTCATTAATAATACATTACATACTCATATAATTTTCATTAAATCATTTTCAAAGAATATAAAACATTTATCACCATCATCATCCCATATGATCTTCACATTAAAATGGATTTTTATGATTTTTAATATATATTCCAAATTTAAATTTTAAATTATAATAATATATTATCTAATTTAAATATGAAATGGTATAAATTATTTAATGTCAAAATGTTTTATTTTGTAAATGTGAAGAATTTTTGAAATGGTTAGAGTGGTTACATGAAATTTTTAATTAAATTTCATAATGTAAAATGTTGTGATTTATATTTGGTTTTCTAAATGTGAAATGGATTGTAAATTGTATAATCCTTATGGAATTGTTTTGTTTTTTAAAATATTTATTAAAATTATGTTATTATTTACAAAATGGGAATTTATTTTTTATGGAGTATAATTTGTTTTTGTAGTTAATGTAATTTGATTCATTAGTTTTTCCATTTTCTACATGTTTTGAAAATATTATGATGGGAAATATTTAAATGAATCATTAAATAAATATAATATTCTTTAAAAACCTTTTCCACCAAGAAATGATCTAGTAGATAACAATAATTTCCTTTTTTTAGGATTTACCATTGATGTGACCCCTATGGTGTAGATTTTAGACCATTTGTTTTATTATCATCCTTGAGAGTTCATATCCATTTTCTATTTATAATTGTTAACTATAATATATTGCTTGATTAAATTTTTGAACAAATCTATATATGGTTGATTTTATAAATGATTCATTCATTCAGACCATAGTTCAAATATATAATCATTTCTCTTATCTCTATTTTAGGATATGTTCAATAGTTCAATAAAAGGAAAATTATTTTTATATGTTCACTCCCCTGATATATGGTTACAATATATAATATTTTCCTAAAAATGACATATATCTATATAAGAGCATATACATGGTTTGGTCTACTGTGTTCTGTAATGGAATAGTCATTGTGAGGATATTATGGGTATTTTCCATTATCCACTCTATTTCGTATTCTCATGTCACTATTTGCATTCTATTTTTTGGGTACATATGGATGTGAATTTTGGAGACCACGTTTATTGATTAAATGGGAGTTATGGAGGAGTATATGAATAATATTATTAATTTACCTCATTCGTTTCAGTGTCTCTTTCACTAAATGTTTATTCCTTGGGTTTTCTTCTATTTTTATTGGCCATTTCTGTCGAGTGGGTTTTATTTGGGTAGAATGTGGGTATTGTACTTATTTACTAACTGATTGTAAAATAAATTTCTTGAAAATAATTATTTTTTCTCATTATAATTTTCACCTTTCATGGGTTATTTGTTTTGGAGATATTTTATGATCTCTTTGATCTAATGCTTTCGGTATATTTGAGGTTGAATTATTTATTTGAATTATAAAATGGATGAGATACCCCCTTTTCATTTGATAGTGTTTCCTTTAGTGATAATGGTTGCCATATTTTATAGGTGGGAGTTTATTGAGAGTGGTTCTTTAATAAAAAAAAATTCTAATGTACACATTTTTTTGTGAGATCATGAATATCATGCATCACCAAGCACATAATGGTATATAATATCCCATGACACAACTATATATTTACTATTTTAAATACATTTAATACAGTATATATCTTGTAATTAAAACAAAACCGAGTTATTTTACACAACACATAAGATTGACCTTCTTTGATAGTTTGTGTTACACACAAGTGAAACCTTCCTTGATAGATTGCATTACATACATGGTTGAGTATCCCCAAATAAAAATGTATTATTAAAATATTATTATTTAATATAATATGATATAACCTATCCACTGTGATAGTGATTATGAATTTTTTTAACTAACATATAAACATTTATTATTTATATATATATAATTAATTCATTGTTTGAAAACAAATTAGAAAGAAAAATAATACCAAATTTGATATAAAAAAAGAAATAATATTATATATATTCTTACAATGGAATTTTCCCTTAATAAAAATATATAATTACAATTAGTGAATGATTTTAATGAAATATATAGGTTATATATTCTATAAAATAATTTTTATATTCATCCATTTTATTTGATATGCATTAGATAAGAATAAGCCATATTTTATACATAAAACCCTATATTTTTATAAATGAAATTTGACCACCTATGAAAGGAGAAATCATTTTAAATAGAAATTTTAAAACATTAATATATTTAATATGTCAAAATAAAATCTACAATTTAAATTTAAACATAACAATTTGTTAAGAGTGAATATTGGATATTTTTTTGGAAACATTTTTTAATGAAAAAATAAAAATAATAAATATTATTTAAAAACATCTTTTTGTCTAATTTATTACTAAGAATTAATTATACTATTAATTAGATTTATCATTTTATTAGGTAATATTTTTATCAATTAATAAAATTTATTTCTTTTTAATCATTTTAACTTGGAATTTAATTATAAGAACACAAAAAACATTCATATATTTTCACTTTAAAACATATATTGTCATCCTACCTGTGGGATGCATTTTAAATTAATTTATGCCACTTATCTGATTTGAATATGAAAAATGGGTTCCATATTTCGAATAAAAATAATTTATATTTTATAATAAATCCATATATGTTTTTGAGAAAAAATTTTTGTGATAGAAATTAAAATTAATTATAATAATTAAGGTAAAATTAATCTTAATAAAGCTCAATACCTTAACTTAATTTCCCAATTTTCCTATCCAATTTTTCAACAACCATTTTATGATAGAAATAGCCCATGGACATTTATTTAGGTATTTTTGTTGGTTTTTATGAATTATTATTAGTTAAATTGGGGGTATACAAAATTTATTTTCAAAACTAAAAAGTGAGTACTCTCCATACCATATAAAAATATTCTCCCACCAAAACTTCTACACTCCTATAAATTAATAGTTTCTCATCCGACCTCTGTCAAAATAGTCCACAAACATCCCTCCCCTCAAATTACGAGACAAAATTTTGGATGAAAACTATATCATAAATATACTAATATGTTTTTATGCTTTTGGATACTCATTAACATTTACACACCTTTATCTAATGGGAAATGAACTTATTATTTCTATGTACGGAGAACTTCTACCTCATGAAACGATGATTGATCATTTTTTTGATTAATGTATCTCATGTTTGTTATTATGATGGAAACTTAATGTTTTATATTATATATGTGATACTTATTCTATATTTATACGTTTGGAATCATTTTATAATATTTACCTAAAATACATTACAGTTCTGGTTAATATGATAACATCTTTTGAGGATGTGTGGGCTACCACCCCCTCAAGATGACTTGATTCTTTCACATGAAATATGGAATTTATAAAAAATTATTACATATATACAAATTACCCATAAAACATCTATATGATATTAATGATATAATTACATTTCTGTAAATATTACATATATATATTTCATTTTCCTTGTCACCCTTTTACATACATAAAAAGTGATAACGTCGTTCGTGGATATATGGACTAATGCCTCTTTAACATGATGTGATTCTTTTTAAATCACAAGAATTATACATATTAGTATATAATATTAAATAATATATAATTTATTATAAAATTAAAAATATATAAATATTTAAGCTACTTGAATTCATTCCACAATGATCAATGAAAAATGGGAATATTACTCATCCGTATATACGTTGAACCATCTCCCAGATTTTAGTGTTAATTCATTTTTCTTAACCATTTTTGATGATTGGTTTTAAGAGTAAAATTTATTTATAAATATAGTAATTACAGATTTAATATTATTCTATATATTTAATATAATGACCCCATTGACCATATTTGACCTACCAATGTTATCTATGACATATAAAACGAAGTTAGTAAAACACCCAATTTAAATAGAAATGTTTATGATGTTTTGTAAAAAATAGTAAAAATTGAAATAAAAGTGAAGATAAATATGAAAAAAATCATTAATGTATAAAATTAATAGAAGATTATTATAAAGGCAATTAATGGACATTCATCTAAAATGAAACTCAAGGAACGAGATTCTTGTCTCACATTTCTTTCCATGAGTCATACTTTATTATTTGACAAATCATTTGATATATATGGAATACATACTTCAACATTGACTTTTAATATAATTAATTATATTATATTAATTTCATTTTACTATTTCATTTGACAATTACTAGTTTTTGGTTATCCACTCAATATGTTACCATAATGGTAAGGGCTTTCCTATCAATTTACATTTTATTGAGACATATTTATTGTTATGCACCTAGTTTCTTTTACATAGTGTATATACTACTCTATAAAATTATATTTCATGAATATCCCTACACTTTCGATTTTATGAATTTAATTTAATTTTATTCCTTCATGATGGTTCTGATTTAAAATGATTCATAGTTGTTAGGAACACTTTTTAATGTTAAAATATTTTTTTCCTCCAGAATAATTTTAATGATATTTCAATGGTACTTACATTTGACGGTATTTTATAAACATTTTTGAATAAAACCTTTCGTTTTAATATATGGTGGTTATTTATGACCTTTTCATGTATTAGTATCATTCATTCACTATTGTTTATTCAAAATGTTTTAGAAAATGTTTTTTTAGAAAACCCAGTTTTATTTCTCTCTATAGTCAGAGAACATATTTTCTTCAAAAAACAATGTCTTGATAAATTTTTTCCAAAATTATTTTAAAAATTTGTTAGTAAATACATTTTTATCTTTTTTTACCTTCACTAATGATTTCAAATCAATATCATTTTCGATTTTCAAACAATTCATTTTTTAACCATCTTATTATGAAAAAGGAAAGTTCATTTAACCTTGTATGACTTGAACAAATTTACCCATATCCATTTCCTTGATGCTTACAGTACGTGTATAAAAGATTATTTTTGAATGAAAAAGTTTTTAAAATTTTATTTTCAAAAAAAAATTATTTTCAAATGTTTTTTTTTCAAAATTAAAATGTATTTCTTCAAGAATATTTTTAAATGATATGTCTATAATATTTCTATTAATAATAGAAAGAAACCTTTTATTTTACTCCATGTGGGATATATTGTATTTATACCATCTTATATATTCCTCTAGAAGGTTTTTGATTTATTTTTTCAATTATATAATTAACATTCACATGCTTGATTCGTTTTTCCCCACGAAATATCTAATCTCATATGACAATTGAACATTTAATTTTCCCTAAATTATCAATTTCAATTATCATAGATATTAATATTGCTTAAACTATATGTCTCATTACATATAGTGTATTCATTAACAGTTGTTTTATTATTTTTGGAAATATTTATAATAATATATTCTTTATTCAATATTGATATTTTAAAATGAATGTTATTTATTTTGATTATTCTATATGAGTAATGATTTTGTTAAGAAATTACAGGAGGATACAAAACATTATGTATATCCCTGATACAACGACAAGGTCTCATGAGACAAGTTATTTCGAAAAATTATAATATTATAAAACATATTTTTAATGGTCTTGATTGTATAAGTTTTCTTGTGCCTCATATATTATGTCCATTAAGAAAGAATTTCTTGGATTTAGTTTCATTTATTAATTATCCATTAGATTTTGTATCGACATATCTATTGATACATTTCATTTCTAGTTATTTATATGTCATTTGTTTCAGTTTCTTACCTTTCCATATTTATTTTTCCTTATCTAGTAATTTTAATGGAAGAAGATTCTAGTTATTACATTTCTATATTGTATTTTTCACTTCCCTATGGAATCTAAGTTTAGTTATTGACCATACCAAAATTTTGCATTGTCATTGCTTCATTTTTTATACCCCTATATTTTTACCTTAATAAGAATTTGAGCTCACCATTATTATGTGTCTTTCTCCTGGAATATATAAAGTTTTCTTCGATAGATATGAAGGGATTTACTTGTTGGAATAGAGTTATCCTCGATGTTATTAATTTATAAACAATAACAAATTTATGTTTTAATGAATGTATTAATTGTAATTGAGGAATCATTTATGCAGTTGGTTTACTAAAATGATTGGTCCATTAAGATTTAATTCCATGTAGTGATGATAATGTATTTTGATATAGATATCAGCTCTCTTCCTTCTCGATCTGATTCACTATAGTTTATGTCAAAGGATGTTTAGTGGAATACCTATGAACAATATTCAGAGAACCCAGATTAGGGAGAATATTCCTAAGATAAAAATTGAGGATATGTATATAAAAACAACCTTGAAATTTGGTAATGTTGAGATTATATGGTTATTTTTAGAAATATATTCCTGTCCGGATAGTATAACTGGACGTGGTTCTAGAATAGATGTACCATGGAATAATAACACTAACAAGCTATTCATGGATTTACATAAGGTAACATGTTACACGACATCATGCCTTTCTTCTCACTTGGTTTATCACTACTAGGGGATATTCTTAGAATAATAAACATTTGATTTACAAACAATGACGAATAGTTTTAATTATATGGTGAAAATTAATATCATTGGTTAAAAATAAAATGATTTAGATTGAAGAGAACATTTCATGGTTTATAAATCTTATAAATTATATTAGGGATAAAACATACATTAAGGAAGGACCGTTGTCGAAACAAATGAATGAAGTAATCATGTATTAGGGTTGTATTGAAAACCATTGTTAAAATTTTATTTAGTGATTAACCATATTTCAAGGATGTCCATAGAATTTATTTTTGAAATTATATTAATATGGGTTTCAAAAAGGACAACCTCTTTGTTGGGTGGAAAACAATAAAATATAGAAAGGTTGTGGGTATTGACCCCATAAAGGAATGATAAGGGTTTGATGCCAAACATTGACCTATGCAATGTCTTGGTTAATTTTTCATCGTTTTCTGTTAATAAAATTAATGAAAAAAATGTTAATGATGAACTCGTAATATCATTATTGAAGATTAGAGAATAATATATTGGCCATATTTGATACATAATATATTTTAAGGCAAATAACTTGACATTTAACTCATTTATAAGCCTTAAAATCCATTTGAATTTTCTTTTTGGGCTTCAAGAATGTTTTTTTTGTTATTGATAATTAATTTATAGGAGAAACTGTAAAAATTATATTTTCATCGAAGCATAACCAGATGTTAGGGATGATCATATGAAAAATAAGCATGTCATGTAAGAATATTTACATAGATTATTAGGTAGTAAAATAGTTACCCAACATTAGGGAAATTAATTATAAGTTAAATATTTTCAAATTACAATAATTTATATTGAATGATCAGTCTTCGAAAATATATCAAATTTATGGCTTTGAGGTCCCCAATATTCTATTGATCAGTTACATGTTTTTGATTGATGAACTTAATAAATTCATATTAATATATCTGATTTTCCTCTATGTATGTATTTATATATGACCATTTTGATCTCATACATAGAAACCTAGCTACATGGTAATATCCATGTGACATTTTTAGTTCACATTCTATATTTTCTAGAGGATGTTTTATGAAACTATCTCATGATGTGTGAGTTCGACCAAAGAAGCATCAAACATTATATCCCCATGAGCAAGTGTAAATTATGTTGATGTAAATTAATTTATGTTGGGAGAATGTAACTCCAAGAAATTCTCATGTAATACTTGGTATGAGATAGTGTGCACGACATGAAACGCCAAGAGCATAAGGGTATATATTACCATGAGTTTATAATATATATTTATTATCTAGTAAATATTTAATACATGATATAACTTATAATGAATGAAACACTTAGTCATATTATGTTTCATGCAAGACATGCCTTCCTTAGTAGTTTGTGTAAAATACAAGACCGATCTTCCATGATAGCTTTACTTACAAGCAAGACCGAGTTTCACCCAATAACAATATATTATTAAATTATTATTATACAATATATTATGACATAACCCTGCTATTATGTCAGTGGTTATGATCATTATTATTTATCTTATAAAAATTTAAAATTTATATAAATAGAAAATGAATTAATTGGTTACCAACTAAAGATAAATTAAAATAATAACCATTTGGATATTAAAACAACAATTAAAAATATTTATATTTTTCAAAAAGGTATTTTTCCTTAATAAAAAATAGTTAAATAAAATTATGGAATGATTTTAGTGAAATATATATAGTATATAATCATTATAATATATTTTTTATTTTTTCATTATGTTATATATATATAAATAAGACCAAATCCTATTTAGTACATAAAAAACAATATTTTTATGAAGTTAATTTTACAGTCTTTTAATGGAGAACCCATTTTTAATATTAATTTTTAAAATTTAATCGATTTAATATGTCAAAATAAATATAATATTTGAATTGGAAACTAAATAATAACTTTAGGATGAATGTATGATAATTTTTGAAACATTTCATTTTCAAGTGAATAGTAAAAAATACTGAATTTTAGTTCAAAACTGTATTTTAATATACTTTATTTATTTTTTAAATTATAATAAATATTTTTTAAGGAATAATTAGAATATATATTTATAAATTAATGAAATTTATCTCATTATAGTAATTTTCACAATGAAATTAATAATAAATACATTGAAAACTTTTGGACCTTTTTTACTTTAATAACATGCATTTTTATCCTACTTACATGATGAATTCTAAATTAATTTCTACCACATATATGATTTGAAATTGAAAAAATGGATTCAGTATATAGAATTGTAATAATTGATATTATCTAATATGAATAAAATATCATTTTTCCAAAATGATTACTGAAATTAATTAAAAATAATTTAAATTATTATGGTGAAATTAAGATTAATAAAGGACTAAACCATTGTATTAAGGGGAAAAATGATCTATCCACTTTCCCAACATCAATTTTATGGACAAAAATCAGCCAGGAACATTTCATATTTAATTTTGGTATGTTTTTAATGATTTTTTGGGGAATGATGTTGGTACTCTAAATTATTTTTAAAATTAAAAAGGGTGTTATTTTCCACCCAAGTAAAAGGCCACCAACCCTCCCACTTCCTCACACCTCTCAAGCCACATTTTCTCATCCAAAATCTGTAGAAATATTCTCCCAATATCCATCCCCTCACCATAAAGCCTATATTTTGGTAAAAATCAACATATTTAATCCTTTTGGTACAAATCAAAAGGGGTTTCTCTATTAAAGGTTGACATATTTTGTTAACTCTTTAATTTTATTTCCATTCTCCAACCCCTAAAATTTTCATATAACTTACATTTTTTTAAAAAGTATCCTAAATAAAATTATAAATATGAATTATAGGTATTCAACATAAACTTATATACACCATCATCAAATGGGTAATAGCATAATTTTTCATTGTACACTGAATTATTGCCTCACAAAATGATGAGAGTTCATTTTTTCATTACCAGCCCTAGTAGTGGAAATTATGCTGAAAATATGGTTATATAGGATATATATGATACATATAAAGTCATTATAATTATTTAATCCTTTTATAACACATGGATTTTATAAAAAAAATTCATTAATACGATAAAATAATTTGAGGATGGGTGAACTACCACCTCATCATAGTGATGTCATTCGTTCACATGATACATGGAATGTGTAAAAGATGGTTATAATTACGAAAATCAAACATAAAAAACAACAATATGATATTAATAACATCAGTAACATTATATATATAATATATATATATATATATCATTTTTTGTCACCATTTCACACAATTAAAATGTGATGATGTCATGCATGGACTTGTGGACTACCACCACCTCGATATTATGTGATTTCATTTACATAGAAATAATTATAAATACATGTATATGTGATTATATAATATGGTATTTATCATATATTTATTATTATAAAATTATTTAATCTACTTAACTTCATTCCACAATGATCATTGAAAAATTGGAACATTAGTCGTACAGATGTACGACTTATTATCTCCAATAATTGTAACATTCATTCATTTTTATTAAAAAAATTAATGATTGGTTTTAAAATTATAATTTATGATTAAATATATTAATTAGGTAATGATTATTATTTGGTGTATGTTATATAATTAATCATTTGACCATAGTTTACCCCCCAATGTTGTTTTTGAAATATGACCGAAAATTGTAAAAACATTGTACATAAATAGAATTGTTTGAGAATTTGTATAAAAAATAGTAAAAAATGAAACAAATTTATTGATTAAAATGATAAATTTTCTAGTGAAATTAGAAAATTAACAATATTTAATTATATAGTATGTTACTGTATGATCGCCTCAAAGGAAACTCAAGGAAAGGGATTCTCGTCTCAATATTCTTTCACAAAGGCATACATTATTATTGTGTGACTAATTTATTATATATGGTGTATATACTTCCACCTTTACTTGTAATATCATGAATTATATTTTATTCCTTTTATTTAAAATTTTCATTTAATTATTTCTATTTTTTGTTTTCCATTTCATATGTTACGACAATTGTAAGGGATTTCATCTCAATTTAAATTCCATTTAGACTTATTTGATGTCATAAAACTATTTTAATTTTCATTTTGTATATAAATATATTTTGAAATATATATTTTTAATCTAATTATTATCATTATATTATAACTTTCATTTAATATAAATACTTCCCAAGACTTCTATTTTAATATTTCTAAAAGTGATATGGGTCACATTAGTATCTTTAATGATTATTTTCCTCAAGGTAATTTTTACATTATTTTAGTGTTATTTCCATTTAATGAAATTATATGACCATTGTTGAATAAAAACATTAATTATACTCTCCTCTCGTCATTCATGGCCTTTTTGATGTATTATTTCTATTTTCCCTCTCATTGGTATTCAAAATGTTATAGAATTTTATTTTTTAAAAACACAACTTTATTTATCTCATTAGTTAGAGAAAATATTTTCTTATAAAATCTATTTATTAATAAAAAATGTCTATAATGTTTTTAAAATAATTTATTAATTTAATTTTTCCAGTTATGTATTTTAGTAATGCTTTTAATGGAATCTTCTTGTCACATTATGAAAAAACGATTTTTCTATCCTTTTTAAATTACAAAAGGAATAATATTTTTAACTGGTAAATAATGTAAGGATTTACCCACCATAATTACTTCAAATATTACATATTATCATTAAGAGGTTAATTTTTTAGGAATTTTAAAAAAAATTATTTTCAATAAAATTGTTTTAAAAAGGTATTTGTTTCAAAATTCATAGTTTTTTTACCAAGAATTTTTTTAATGATATTTTTATAATGTTTTCATTCGTTGATGAAAAAATGTTATTTTACTTTAAAAGTGATATGTTGTATTAGTGCCATAATATTTTATCTTCTAGATTGTTTCTGATTTATTTTCGTGAGGATTTTATTAACATTCACTTCCTTGATTAAATTATTAGACCCCTTGAAATATTTAATATTTTGTGTTCATTGAACATTGAATTTCCTCTAAATTATCCATTCCAATTATCATTGATATTTCTATTTCCAAAACAATATACTTATTTACATATGGATTTTACTTTGACTGTTGTTTTATTAATGGGTGATATAATTATAATTATTCATTATTTATTCAAAATAAATATTTGATAACACATATTATTTATTTCAATTATTTGATTTTATAAATAATTTAGATAAGAAATTAAGGTAGGATCTATGAATTTATATATCTATTCAATACATCAACATGTTTAAATGATATAAATTAGTTAAAAATATAGAATAATTTAAGTTATCTTGTGAAATAACTTGTTGGTATATGTTTTCATGTTCCTCATACATGACATCCATTAATAATTAATTTCCTTATTTTATATTCATTTACTGTTCATCTATGATAATTTTTATCAAAATATATATAGATACATTTCATTCTCATTTATTTTGATGGCATGAGTTTTAGTTTCTTATATTTATATATTTATTTTTCCTAAAATCGTTATTTGAATTCAATATGATTCTAGATAATACCTTTCCATATTGTTTATGTGCATCCCTCTCATTATTATTTATATAAAATTTGAGTTATGTTATTTACCATATGATAGTTATAATTATAACTAATTCATTATTACATCCACTATATTTTTCCCTTACATAGAATTGTTTCTCACCCATATTAAGTTTCATTATCCAAGAATCCAAGAATCATACTATGAAAGAAAAGAAGGGATTTAATATATGGATTAGGGTTATCCTATAATAATTTTATTTATTATGAATAAACTAATTATGTTGTAATTACTATATTTATTAGTAATATAGACTCATTTAGGAATCATGTTTACCAAGTCTACTGAATGGATCAGTCATTCTGGATTTGATTCAATGTAATCATTCAAATGTATTTAGTAGTAGACACATAATTCAGGCCTTCTCGGGTCAGGTCAGGTTCACGGTTCTTGTTGTGGTAACTTTGGTTCTTTATATGACCTATTGAGGTTCTAAAATTGTTTAGGATTGATTAAATTTATTTTATAAATCAGGTATCTGGTATTTTTGTATTGTTCCAGGGTTTATTTTGAATTAAGATGTGATTAAACAAATTGATTCCTGATATTTCCATCCACCAAAAAATATTTATGAGTTTTCTTAGAGGTATAATTATTATTTTGTGAGTAATGTTTCAATCCTTTAATAATATTCACATTTATAATATTTTTATTTCAATTTTTTACAATGTAATAATATTTTAAGTAAAACTAGATTGAATACATTAGATTTTACAATATTAGCATATGTTCTTATATAGAACATGGTTTGTAGAAAGCACGTAGATATATTTTGAACATGTTTTCAATTTGATATACCCTAAAAATTGGTTTGAAAACACTTTCAAAACCATTGATCTTTCTTATGTGTTTTTCTTAATTTCAATTAATAAAGGGTCCAATGATGCTGCATGGTTTTCCCAACCATGTGATTAAACAGTACATAATGTAAATATATTAAAAAATAGGTATTAATGAAAAATCCCACTCAAATTTTCACATAAAAATTAAACCTCCCCTCCTTATAACACTCAACATGAACCACCCATGAGAACCAACCTCACCTTCCCCCCTTCATCCACCATGAATATTTCGAGATTCCCCATTTGATTTCATGAAAATTTCTTCTATGGTAGACTAAATTTTCCTTATTATTATAATTACTCTCCTTTAATATTCTCCCATATTCCACACTTCATTATATGCTAAACTCAAGGTTCATTTCATATTGGATTTTAATTTTCCCTATTTCATCTTTGGATTATTATTTATTTGGATTTTACGTTGTATTTAGCGGTATCATAGACATTTTTAATTGGTGTTATACCTCAATTATCCAAGGAAGATATTTCTAGATAGGATCCCCCATATTTATGCTTATAAATTTAATAAAACATACATTCAAACTATTATAATATGTCCTATAATTTATTATTTATTATAAAAGATGAATTGGTTAATCATTTCGAATGGGAAACAATATTTTACATTTTAAACATTTACTATGACAGTTTTTTATTTTCCCAATGGATTAGACTCATAAGATTTGATGATTTTAAAATTTATATGGTTGTCAAAAATAAATTTACCAATGAACATTAAAATTTACATGTATTTTTATCTAATATGTGGAATTAAAATTTTTTATTATATATTTTATTATTTTTCTTGAATAATATTGTGTTAATTTTAAAATTTTGTTTTATGTTTTTTGGGTTATACACATATACATAGGTGTATATATATTCCAATTCAAATGAGATTGTGTGATTATGTGAACCGATATACAAATGTGTATATATTTACAAATTTAAGTACATCTATATGTGTGTAATGAAATCTATAAACATGGGAATTTAAATAAGATATTCAAAATGGGGTTTTGTTTCTATTTTTATGAGTATATGAAAAATTTATTTTATTGATTAGTTGTAACCAAAAAATAAGTTTTTTTGTTTATATTTAAATTTCAATTTTATTTTGTATAATGACTCTAGAAGTTTCCACATATAAATAAATTGTTTTACGTATAATTAAATATCAAATTGAAAAAAACAAGGATATTAAATTCTAGTGTCATAGAAGATTAGGTACATTATTAAACATCATGAAACAAAAAAACCTATTGTATTTTACGTTCATCATGATATCTTACGTAAATTTTAACCCTTATATCTATATACGATAACCTGTGTAATGTATGAATAAAAGGAATGATCCAAAAACCCAATAAGAGAATATGTAAATGTATAAAACATAATAATTGGATTAAAAGGCAAAACAAGATGATATAAAGTCATTTATTATGTATAAAACAATTATCAATACCATTTATAGCATGTTAACATATAATCATGAAAAAATAGATATTTTTCAACATAATTTTACCTAGAATAAACATGAATCATGGTTAACAACTAATATTATATCACATGGTTGATAAAGTTCCATAAAAGAATCATGTTAACACCTGGTCCCAACATTATGTCTCATGATATTAAACATTACAAAATGTATTGAAGCACTATATGGGTGCACCCATCATGACGTGATCATAAATATATGTTCCTCATGAATAATAATACATAATAAATAAAACACAAACATAAAGGATATCCATGGAAATAATTGGATATCATAATCATATTAATAGATATAACAAGGAAATATCATTAAAGTGTCCATGAAATAACATATTTTATTCATACATCAATAGTAATAAGGTATTATAGAAATATATCACAGTGAGTTGTTTCAAAATTAATTAAAAACATGTAAATACATTGTTTAATAAATATTTTAATTAAACTATTATAGTTAGGTTTAAAGAAAATATTAACGATTCCTTTAAGAGGAAAATTCAAATTTTTTATAAGAATAAAAATGAACTAAGATATAATTAAATAATACAATCATTTATTTTAGAAAAATAATTCTTTCTTAAAACAGATTAGGGATGGTACGTGAAAATAGGTAAGAAATCGAATTGTTACCTTTATTCCTGCTAGCTAGTTATAAAGAATTGAGAAGGGAACCATTTTAGAACATTAATTTCCTTTTCAAATAGTATGATCTGATCTAGATACACAATATAAGAAAATATAAACATAATATATATTGTTACATAA
Organism: Viscum album; assembly: GCA_963277665.1. Taxonomy (NCBI): domain Eukaryota; kingdom Viridiplantae; phylum Streptophyta; class Magnoliopsida; order Santalales; family Viscaceae; genus Viscum; species Viscum album. Next base: position 915,750,229 of record OY728148.1, read on the forward strand.
AATTAAATATAAATTATGTTTCAGTAAATAGAGATAATGGATAACCTGAATGAAAATGGTGGTTCAGGAAGAATACCTTACCTAATTTTTGAATGTGTTATATACATTGTATTAATGTCCTTTATAATCAAATTAATTTAATTATTAAATTTACTCATAATCATTTATACCATTATTTTATTGTTTATAATATTATTATGTTCATTAATTTCATTTTTATGGGTTATGAGATTCAATTTCATCATTAGAGAGCATTGGTTTCATTTGTTTTCATGACCAGTTTACATGTATACATGTATTAAATTCAAGTAAAATGATAATGGTTGTATAGAATATAATTATTATGTTTCTAATGAGAATAACTAATATTAAATGTTTATATAAGTTATTTGGTAATTTTGTATGAGAATAAATCATTTGTAAATATGTAAATGATAATGATTTAGATTTTTGTTTGCGTTTATTGGATCATCACAAATAGTTTTGTTTTATTAATTAATATTATGTATATATATTTGATCTAGAACATAAAATAGGAAATAATATATATATTATAATGTGTTTCGACTAAAAACTTACTTTATGTGCAGTCTTGAATAATTTATTGGAAATTGAAATAATTGTTATCGTTGAATGTGATAAATTAATAAATCACAAATAATTTATACATTTTTAGTAAAAAATGAGTTGGTAAAGAAATGCATTTTTATTTTTTCATTATCATAAAATATTCTACTATATATCATTTATGGAAGTAATAATCTCCTTTTAATGGTGAAAAAGGTTAGGATATAATAATAATTCAGAATAACATGAAATAAAATTAGAAGAAAATAATGATGATTTTACCTCTAGAATCAATATCTATGAGAACATGCATAGGGGGATTAGTTTCGGTATTTTTATTAGGAAAAATGATTAAAGGCATGTGGGATATTTTTTTTAATATTATTGATCATAATTTTGATGTGGTCAAAACATGAGTGGTGTGAGGACAATATGTGGGGAGCCGCTCTATTTATTTTAGAGGAGAGGGTGTTTTCTTATTATTTTATTAGTTTTTATACTATTCTAACTCAAGACAATCAATATTTATTATTCCATACTAAATAATGTATATAATTAATTCTTTTTATACATTAGGGGCTTACATAATCCATGCATCGTTTATGATTCATCTGTGACACAAGAATTCACTTAGTTGTTAAATACAGAATATTCACTATTCACAAAAAATTTAAGTATGTTATAAAAATCCAAAAAATTAACCAAAGACATTTTTGACATCTATAATTCAAAAATTGAAATCAATTTTTTTAAATAATTTTATAAATTAGATAAATTTTCATTTTTATTAAAATCATCATTTACATGGAATGTTTTTTACAATAAAAACTGATTTTAAAGCACTTTGAAAAATTAACCAATCTTACATCCCAGATAAATAAGGAATAAAAAAATTTCATATTTATTAGTTTTTGAAAATTGAATATTAATTTCACCATAAAGGGGACTCTATGTTCGATGGCGTACCCGATACACAACAACATGTTTCTTTGAAATCTTACATTGCACACTAATAATATAATATTATTTAAAATGGTAGTTAATGTCTAGCCGTTTTATTGGCAGAATGAATATAAATAACTAAAATATGATTATATATGTTTGTTAAATGTTTTTACAATTTTCAAATAAAATTTTAGGGGATTAAAATATGAATTAATTTAATTTTAAGCATGAATACTCAAATATTCAGTAAAAGTCCAATTTACCTCCTTTTGGTGGAGTACCCTCTTTAAATATAGTGTTTTTCATTTTTATATGTTCTATTTGACAAAATAAAATTCTTCTTTTGAATCGGTATATCAAAATTTACTATGAGTAAATTTTTGGTATTTTTCTAATAATGTTCATTTTTACTGAATAGTGAAAAATACTGTATTTTAATTCAAAAGTGCCTTTTAATTTAATTTCCTTATATGGTTAGATTATCTTTTTAATTTGTTTTAAAGTTTAATTAGAATATATTTGTATCATTTAATCTAATTTTGGTCATTGGAAATAATTTTATTTTCAAATTGGACATAAACAAGTGTTAATCTTTTGATAGTTATTATTTCTTAAAACAAGCTATTTTTTGACAATGGGATGTAATTTTAAATTATTTAAGGAAACATCTATGTTTTAATTTTTGTAAAATAGAAATCATTTTTGAATTCAGAATATAAAATATATATTAGTCCAAAATTTTGGTATTTTTCTGAAAAACTACAATTTTTGTCAAATATTGAAACCAGTTAGTAGTAGTTAAAAACTGACTTTTACATTTAAATGGAATTTTAATACTTCTATGAATTGAATTTCAAAAATATGACCGAAATGGTTCTTATCAGTATGTAAAATGTGGATCAATATGATAAAAATAGTTTTTTTTTTGAATAGTAATTTTTGACTTTTATTTACCGTAGATAAAGTTAAATATAGTAATAAAAGGTAAATTGAATATCATAATAATAAAAAATTACCTTAACAGTTGTACTAACCTTATTTTATGAGTCATGGCCGACCATGGACGTCTTGGGATATATTTTTTGACCCCAAAGAGCCACTTACTAGTGAAAATGACACATAAGATTAATAAATTTAATGTAAAGGAAAAAATGACATAAACAAATATATTCTAGTAAATTAATTTTTACATGGGGTTATATAAGTTATCATTTCGACTAAAAATATTAATTGGGAGGATAAAAATATTTTCTACATCATGGTATTTTTTTATAATTTTTAGACAACAAATAAATTAAATTATTTATGACACAATAAATATGAAGTATACACCTCACTAATAATTGATTTAAATAAATAAGATTATAAATATTAAAATAACATCAAAACATATCCAATTCATATTGGATTATTTTATTTCTACCATTTTTCATCTTATCTTCGACTTTAATTAGTTTTGGACCTTTAGAAACTGATTATCATTATATAATAAATTAATATTTTCACACTTTCCTAAAGAGGCACTCCTAACCCTTATAAAAGGACACCACTTATAACAAATTCCTCACACCTCTAAATTCTTTTTGATCATCCACCCTTACTCAATAAATCTCCATACATCCCTCTCCTCCTCTTATAAGCCTTACATTAGGAAGAAGACACCTAAAGAAGTCATTTTGGTTCAAACCAAACGAAGTTACCCAAATTAAATGTAATAGATCATCTTAACTTATTTTCTATTATTTTAATCATCCAACCCCTAAACTCCTTTTATTTCATTCTTTCATAACAACACCAATATCCTCAATATACTAGGATGTTTTATGTGAAGGATTTTAACTACACTTACACACACCTTTTACTAATGGGTGATGATCAAACTATTTCTGTGGATGACAAACTAATGCCTCACGAAATGATGATTGTTCGATTATCTCCTACCACCTCTCATGGTGGCCATTAAGATGGAACTGAATTTATTTATGATATATATTATGTTTATAATTTCATTATGCATCTGTATTTTTCATTTATATCATACCTTTATGGTTTCCATAATGGTTAAACACGATAATTTAATTTAAGGAAGTACGGACTACTGCCCCCTCAAAGTTATATGACTCGTTAATTCCATATGTGGGATGTATAAAGGATATAGTTAATGATATTTTATATAATATTATAATGAAATTATAATATACCTATGTATAATTATGTTTTCATTCCATTAAAATATGAAATATAAATGAAAGTAGTGTTCATGCGTACGTACGACTTACCGTCTCCAAGAACAGTGCATTTCATTTCTTATCTCCAAAATGATATGTACTATTATGAATACATATATATACTGGACATATATGATTTATATGATATCTTAATAATGAATATCATTTTGGAGAAAATTTACTATAGACCACATGGAAAACCTGCAATTATAAGGTATTCATTTTTGACTCAAGTACCAAATATCAACCAATCCACCGTTATTAACCTAACTGATTGCATAATGTTTATAACATGGTAATAAGTTAGTTAAAATGGATAATAAACATGAAAACGGTTCTAAATAATGTATAAATTATCTTTATTATATTATTTAGGTAGAACAAGGAACAAATGAGTCAAGTCGGACATGAGGTAATGGATTTCTTATATCACATTTAATTCCATGAGATTTCCATTGTTCACCCCTTATTTATTGCATCTGGTGCATTGTGTACTGGAATTTGATATATATTATTATGATTCTCTTCATATTCATGGTATTATTTGATTCATTTTGTGATTATTAACTTTTGGTCATATTGCTCGATTGATTACAATGTGGTAAGGGGTTTTCATCTCACTTTTTATTCTCATTAGATTCACGATATATTTGCCAATATTTCCTTTTGTGTGGTGTTTTTACTGCTAATTATTGTACTCTTTGTGTAATATACTTTCATTTATGAGTATTTAAATCATCATTGTATGATTCTTCTTTCATGTGGTGTATGTTGTGTTTGTTACCAAATCGGTAAGGGAACCTTTCAGCCTCCTCTTTTTGAGATTTTGTTTTGTTATGTCTTCAAGTTTACATCTTATTATGTTGGGATATTTTATTTCATATCCTTATTGATGTATAATTTTTTCCCAAGTGATTAGATACACTTTTTATCTCATCAACTCATTTTCTAAATTTTAAAGTGACGTCGTTAGGCTGTCAAGTTTTTGCAAGGTAACTTCTTAACCTAATTTCGATTCTTTGGTTTCAACATGTACATCAGGAATATGTCATCCTATGAATATGTGTGAAAGAACTATGATTTTTTTACACAAAATATCCAATTATATTGGGTGAACATATTTTTTCACACATAATTATGTGATTGATTTATCCATAATTTAAGTACACCATCTTTATAAGGGATTTCATCTTAATTTACATGTCCATTGAGACTTCATTGTTGTTATGCCCCAATTCACTCTTATATAGTCTATATACTATCCGTTGACATATTTTATCATGAATACCATTATTCTCATGATAATATAATGTTCTGATTAAATGTTATTCCTCAATTATTATTTTTCAAGTGTCTATTATTTTGTTAATAACTCATTAATTAAAATATCATTTTAAATGATATAAAGATTTATTCGTCAAAATATTTATAATTAGTGTCTATGTTTTAAAAATTATTTTTAGGATTTATTTATATATACATTAATGTTATCAAATTACGATTGATTAAAAGATTCAAAGAGGTATGAGACAGTTTGATTCAAAAACCTCTTTATTAAATGTTTTAAATGGTTTTATAATGATTTGATAAATCATTGCTTATTTAAATATCATGATTTGATAATTTATGATTGGAATGTGGAAATGTTATCTATACATTATAATTGTGTTATCTGTTATGATTATCTTAGGCATATTGTGAATTTTTTACTTATATGGGTGGTTTTGTGATAAACCTAGGGCGGGTGAGCCCGAGATAGCTCTCCAATTCATTTGGTAACATGATGGAGGTAAACGATATGTTTCTACTAAGTGATTTAGGGAATATGCTGTGATCGGTATTCCAAGTGTAACTTTCTACGTAGCTGTGATAGCTACAATGTATGTTTGATATGGATTACATAAGTAACCTATATGATTTATGATTTGTGTGTGTTATTCATGAATTTTACGAATTTGTAAGGTATGTTATGATTGAAAAGTATGGTTTCATTGATTTTCATTTATTAATGGGGTAATATTTTTCTTTAGTATTTTATAACCCTTACTAAGCTTTTTATGCTCATCCCATGTTTTGGAAATGTTTTCCACAGGACATAAAGATGAATAGGGTCAAAGATAGGATCAAGGGAAAGTTATATTTTCTAAAACATGGAACTAGACTTGTTTCTTTTTGAGAGTTTTTATTTTATGAAAAAATGGAAACATAGTAGTAGTGTCTACAGGTAATATTTATGTTTTTATGTAATAGTTATGGCCTAATTCTCTAAAACTCTGAACCTGAAAATATCCTCAATGTGAATTATTCATTTAATTCAATATTATATAATGGTTTAATGACAGGTCCTTATAGTTGGTATCAGAGGTCGGTTTAGACAACATTAGAGATTAAGAGTTTTTGTTAAAAACATGGTTTGTCACTAGGTCTATTATTTTAGTTAAATTATTGTTTTATATCTTATTCAGATCAAGGTTTGTTAGTTACAAACAGATGGAGAAGGATCTCAATCTACATTCCTATCTCTTCCAGAGGTCTTGATTGCTAGAATTTTTACAAAGTCATGTTCGGATGATTTTGAAACTATCTCTAGAATATAAATCACTTGAAAGAAGTTTTTTGAGATATCAAACACCTCCACTATACTTTGTTATCATCGTGTATCATGGGTTGTATTTAAACAAATCTTGTTTTCAAAATATTCTAATATTTTGATGAAAGTTAAATATTATGAAGGCATTTAAAAATATTTAACCTTATCACAAAATTTTGAAGCATATTGTGATTTTGAAAAAGGTGCCGAGGAAGGATACCCTTGAGAAAACTATTTATATTTTCTTTTACAACATAGTCTCTCACTACATACTTGTGGTACTTTAAAAGGACCATTAATTGAGAGTTTCAACTCAAATTCGATCTGACTATTTTATAGAAATCATGTTTTATCAGATGTTTTGAAATTATATTCCATACATAATTATTTCCCAAAATTATATTTCTGTGAACACCCATATGACCCTTGTTGTACAAAGTGTATTTGTATGGAGGAAGGAAATTATTTTTAAGGTTCTCTAAATCATTGTTCCAATGAATGGACCTTCTACCTACATGAACAAGATGACGACAAAGCCAAATGGACACCCTGATCAAGGTATGATGTTTTTCATTTTGAGGATCATTTCATTTTATCATATGGTGGTGAAATATTACTTCAAGAATTAAGATGTAGATATCATAAAGAATTTGGATGAAAATGATAGGAATAAAAAATCCATTTAGGTTAAAACATGTTAGGGTTATTTTTGAGTTTTATAAAAAGGACAACCCACAGGATGGGTGACAACACATTGCATCAGACAAGGATACATGAATTGAACCCACAACTGAAGGGCGATAATGGCGCATCACCTACCACTAGCCTACTTGAAGTCTGTGGTTAGTATGACTTGTTATTTTAGAAAAATGATTTTATGAAACATGAATACGTTGATTTTTGGAACTTATTTTTTATCAAATGGATATACATAGTATAGAAAAATGATTTAGTGATTAGGTGATAATGGTTGTTGTGGATGATGTTCTATGTTTTGAGGAAACATTATATGCCTAAGGAAGATAGAATATAATGGGATTTCAATTGTGGAATAATGATTGAAGTTTTTGTTTGGAAGAATCTATGTTTTTATTATGGACATATGATGATTTGATTTGTTTTTGAAAATGATTAATCTATCATTGAGAATATTTTATTACGTTAATTACTTTTCAATACGAGACATTATGAGTAACTGGAATTATTTGGAGATAAATGTTAAGATGTATCATGGAATTCTATGTAATTAAATAGTTATGATATTTGGGTTACAATCTCAGTTTGGATTACTTTTGAATAAATTTAGGGGACGTTGTTTATTGAATGGTCTTTATTGAATGTTTGGTATTTCTAGATAAAGTTTAGAGATTAAAAGTATTTTTTATTTATGTAAAAGTTTATCCTTTTTGGGATTACTTGATCTTGTACTAAAAGTTGTGGTTTTGGTTGATGTCTAAAGATAGGGGAAATATATACTTTATATTTATTAAATTATGTGATACTCTAGAAGTTGATTATTGCACTTTTAATGTGACCAAGTCAATTTGAATACTCATTATTTGGAGAAAATATGCATTTGTAGTAGAAATTTACTAAAGGATGAAAGTCTACATGACATGTAAGTATGTTTCCTTATTTTTTAATTTAAGCTCATAAATAGATTCCTCAATGAAAAGTAACTTAAAATAAAAAAAAATTCTTATTAAATTTTCCTACTGGGGAATCAAATACTGTTTAACCCATCACAAGTTTGTGATATTCTAGAGGTTAACATTCTCTTAATCATGTTTTCTATCACTCTCCATCAGAACATGTTGGTTTGTTTTCACTTCCATATCCATGTTTTCATTAAATACTAGTATCTATTATCTTGAGTGATATTTTAACTTCTCTTTCTTTCTTTTAAAGTGAAAATTTTTACTGACTCTTTTCGGATGTGGGACTTTTAATAATGTTTTCAAGCCCAGTTTTAAAATTGCGAGGATGTAATTCCCAAAAGGGGGGATGGATGTAACATCTCAAATAAATAAGGAATAAGACACTTTTCATATTTATTAATATTTGTGAATTAAATATTAATTTTACATTAAAGGGGATTCTATGATCGATGGCGTACCCAATACGCAATAACGGGTTTCTTTGAAATCTTCTCTTGCACACTAATAATATAACATTATTTTAAATAGTAGTTAATGCCTAGCCATTGTATTAGCCAGAATGAATTGAACTAAATAAAATATGATTATATATGTTTGTTAAATGTTTTTACAATTATCTTATAAAATGTTAGGGGCTTAAAATATGAATGAATCTAATTTTAAGAATGAATACTCTAATATTCGGTAAATTGTTAATTTACCACATTTTGATGAAGAACCCTTATTAAATATAGTTTTGGTAATTTTTTATATTATAATTCAAAAAATAAAATACATCATTAGATTTAGGACATCAAAATTTACTTTGGCTAAATTTTTGGTATTTTTCTGATAATGTTCATTTTTTAAGGAATAGTGAAAAATCTTTTATATTAATTCAAAAGTTCATTTTACTATAAGATATTTATATGGTTAGATTATATTTTTAATTGGTTTTAAATTTTAATTAGAATATATTTTTATAATTTAATCTAATTTTGGTCATTGGAAATAATTTAATTTTGAAATTGGACATAAAAAATTGTCAATCTTTTGAAAGTTATTTTTTTTAAAACATGTTATTTGATTTGACAATGGGATTTAATTTAAATTAATTAATGAAACATCAATGTTTTTAATTTCATAAAATATACATCATTTGTGAATTCAGAATATCAAATATATCTTATTATGAATTTTTGGTATATTTCTGAAAAACATCAATTTTTGATGAATAGTGAAACCACTTAGTAGTAGTTAAAAAATCTGAATTTTTCAATTAAATGAAATTTTACCGCATCTGTGAATAGAATTTCAAAAATCCAACATACATGGTTGTTTTTAGTAAGTATAAATTGGTTCAATAAGATGAATATAATTTTCATTGAATAGTAACTTTTGACTTTAATTTACCACAAATAAAGATAAAATGGGTAATTCAAGTTAAAATAAATAACTTAATAATACAAAATTACCTTAACTCTTGTCCTAAACTTATTGGATGAGTCATGTACAACCATGGACATCATTGGGTCGATTTTGGGACCCCATGGAGCCACATAAAATTGATAATGACACTTTATATTAATTAATTTAATGTAAAGGAAAAAATGTCACAAACAAATATATTTTAGTAAGTTAATTTTTACATATGGTTATATAAGTTATATTTCCAAATATAAATATTAATTGGAAATATAAAACGATTTCCTACATTATTGTTTTTTTATAATTTCTAATCAACAAATAAATTAAATTATTTATGACACAATAATGATGTTGTACATAACTCATTAATCATTGATTTAAATAAATAAGATTAGAGATGTTAAAATAACATCCAAAACCTATACAATTCTTATTGGATGATTTTATTTCGATCATGAGACATATTATCATCTACTTTAATTATTTTTTTACCTTTAGAAAGCGATTAAAATTATTTAATAAAATAATATCTTCATACTTTTCTAAAGGCCCCCTCCTTACCCTTATAAAGGGACACCACTTCTAACAAATTCCTCACACCTATCAAGACTTTTGGCTCATCCAAACTCTCCCTAATTAAGCTCCCTACCTTTTTCTCCTCCTCCTAGAAGCATTACCTTAGGCATAAGGCACTTAGAGAAGTCTTTTTGGTTCAATCCAAAGGAAATTTCCAAAATTAAAGGTAACATTTCCTCTTAAATTCTTTTCTTTTATTTTACTTCTCCAACCCCTATACTTATTTTATTACTTTATTTTGTAGCAACATCAGTATTTTAAATATCATAGGATGTTGTTATGATTAGTATTTTAACTACACTTACACAATAATCCATCTAATGGGTGAATAATATACTGTTTCTAGGGATGGCAGACTAACGCCTCACGAAACGATGATTATTCGATTATCCCCTACCACCTCACATGGTGGACATTAATATGGCACTGTATTTTTATATGAGATATATTATGTTTATAATTTCTTTATTTTTCTTTATTTTACATTTATATCATACCTTTATGGTTTCCATAATGGGTAAAGGTGATAATTTTATTTAAGGAAGTGCATACTACCGCCCCCTCAATGTGATATGACTCATTAATTCTATATGTGAGATGTATAAAGGATAGAGTTAATGATATAATATATGATATTATACTGTAATTATATTATAACTATTTATCATTATTTTTTAATTCCATTAAAATAATAAATAGAAATGATAGTAGCGTTCAAGATTACGTACGGCTTACCGTCTCCATGAATGTTGCATTTCATTTCTTATCTCCAAAATGTTATGTACTGTTATAAATACATATATATACTGGATATATATGTTTTATATGATATCTAAATCATGAATATTATCTTGGAGATAGTGTACTATTTACCACCTGGACAACATGTAATTATAAGGTGTTCATTTTTTACTCAAGTACCAAATATCGACCAAACAACCATTATTAACTTAAATGATTTCATAGTGTTTATAACATTGTAATTAAGTGATATGAAAATGATTATAAACTTGAAAAATGTTCTTAATCACGTATAAATTAACTTTAGTTTAATATTTAGGTAGAACAAGGAACAAACGTGTCAAGTCGGACATGAGGGAAGGGATTTATTATCTCACTTTTAATTCTATGAGATTTCCTTTGTTCACCACTTATTTATTGCACGTGGTGCATTGTGTACTTCCATTTGATATATATTATCATTATTCTTTTTATATTCATGTTATTCTATGATTCATTTGTTGATTATTAAAATTTTGTCATATGACTCGATTGATTACAATGTGGTACGAGGTTTTCTTCTCACATTTTATTCCCATGAGATTCATGCTATATTTGCAACTATTTCATTTTGTGTGGACTATGTACTGTACATTATTGTACTCTTTGTGTAATATACATTAATTTATGAGTATTTACATAATCACTGTATGTTCCTTCATCCTTGTGTTGTATGTTTTTTATGTTACCAAATAGGTAAGGAAACTATTCACCCTCCTCTTTTTAAAAGACTTATTTTTGTCATGTCTTATAATTTACATCTTATTATGTTGGGATATGTTATTATATATCCTTATTGATGTACGATTTATGTCGAAGTGAATAGATACCATTTTTATCTCATCAATTCATTTTTTGAATTTTAATGTGACGTCGTTAGGCTGTCGAATTTTTGCAACGGAACTTCTTAACCCAATTTCAATTATTTGGGATCAACTTGTACTTCTTGAATATTTCATCCTATAAATGTGTGTAAATGTTCTATGATTTTTTTACACTTAATGAATAATTTTATTAGGTGTATTTATATTTTTCTCACAAAATTATGTTATTGAATTACCCTTAATTTAAGAATACCATCTTTATAAGGGATTTCATGTCAATTTACATTTCCAATGAGACGTCATTCTTGTCATGCAAAAATTCACTATTATATGGTGCATATATTTTTCATTGACATATTATATCATGAATAACTTTATTATCATGATATTATAATCTTCTGTTTAAATTGTATTCCTCAATAATTTTTTTTTCAAGCGTCTCCCATTTTTGTTAAAAACAGTTAAATTAAAATATCATTTGAAATGTTTTAATGATTTGTTCTTCTAAATCATTATCAATAGTGTACATGTTTTAAAAATGGTTTTTAGGATTTATTTATATGGAAATTAATGCTTTAAAATGATATTTCATTAAAATCCTCAAAGTGGTATGGGACACTTTGATTCAAAAATGTTTTATTATATTTTTTAAATGGGTTTTAAATGATTTGATAAGGCATTGTTTATTTCAATATCTTGATTTGATATATTATGATTGGAATGTGGAAATGTTAACATTCCCGTATAATTGTGTTATCTGTTATGATTATGTTATGGTTATTGGGAATTGATTACGTATATGGGTGGTTCTGTAATAAACCTAGGGTGGGTGATCCCGAGATAGCTCTCCAATGCATTGGGTAACGTGACAGAGGTAAATGTGATGTTTCTCCTAAGAGATTTAGGGAATATTCTGTGATGGGTATTCCAAGTTTAAATCCCTATGTAGCTATGATAGCTACAATGTAAGTTTTATATGGATGCAATAAGTAACCTTTAAGATTTATGATTTGTGTGTGTTATTCATAAATCTTATGATTTCGTAAGGTATATTATGATTGAAAAGTACGATTTCATTGATTTGTATTTATTGTTGGGCTAATATTTTCCTTCCTTATTTTATAACCCTTACTGAGATTTTTATTCCCATCCCAAGTTTTTGAAATTTTTCCATGGGACATAAATTTGAATAGGGTCAAGGATGGGATCAAGGAAAGTTTATGCAGTCTAAAACATTGAAATATACATGTTACTTTTTAAGAGTGTTTATTTTATGAAAAAAATTGATACTGAGTAGTAGTGTCTATATGTAATATTCAATTTTTTATGCAATATTTATGGCCTAATTCTCTAAAACACTAAACCTGAAAAGATCTTCAATGTGAATTATTCATTTAAGGCAATATTATGTAATATTTTAAGCCGGAGTCCTTATACCCAATGTCTCATAAAAGTAAATTTTAATAAAAAGATAAAAAACTATGAATTTATTAATATTTTTTTGAAAATTAATATATAGATAAATTAAAAAATTGAATATAAACACATATAATTTATAAAAATATCTACATGTGATTAATTATTATAAATTATTAATTTACTTATAAATTGATATAATTATATCATATTATAATTTATAGGATTGATAAATATTATTTATACTATCATAGGTTTGAATACTCTTCTATTTCCTAGCTTACATGTCATAAGGTCCACATTACAATTTTTAGGGTCGAATTACTATTCCATTCGTATAGGTTTCTTAACTTCTTAAAATAACTATTATTTCATTAATTAATAGTTTCTAAAGTTTGTTTTGTGTTATTTTTGTGTATTTATGTTATTTAATATATATGAAATTATTATAAGTTGTGAATTTCCATTGATAAAATTTTTGTTTGTTACGTTCCCACCTACCCACCACCCATGAAATTTCACCCTTGAAATTTCACATTAAATTCTAATATGAAAAATGGTTTTGGTACTTCTCCTTCAACAACTCATCCCATTTATATAATCCATATTCCTACTTATGATTTATCAATTGTACATTGACCAGGTGAGTGTCCTTGTTTCATAATATGTTTTCTCAGCAATTTAAGATATTCATGTATTCCCCACAGAAGAGTGATCATCCCCTAATCATACCACCCATGAATTTAGTACATGTGAGGTATCCAATATGTACATTCCCAAGAGGGAAATGAGTTATACATAATGTACATGAGACATGGTAGGTGGATGTTCTAGTCGATAGGCCCCATCTCTGACATGGTCAATAATCTCTAATGGTATAGTGTTCTTAGGACACAGTCTTCCATACTTATTAAATCTCATGATCCTCTTTCATAGAGATGTGTGAAGGAATACCATGTCTCCTACCTTAAACTCAAGGTCTCATAGATGATTGTTTCCAGACAACTTTTTTCAACTTTGTCCAGGGTTGTTGTTCTATATAATGGTTTTCACCTTCTCTACCACTATATCATTCACTTATGGTCATATCATCTTATGTTCATCGACACAAATCCATAATTTTGATTTTATTCGTATTTTCATATAAAGTGATTCGTATGGATCCATTTGGATTCTCGATTGTAAAATATTCTTGCAGGAGAATTATACTAATGGAAGAAGTTGTTCACATAATATATTGAAGTCTATAAAACATTCCCTCAAAAAGACTGCCAATGTATAAATAGTATTCTTCAATTGGCCATCAAATTGAGGATGATAGGATTCCCTGGACTTTAACATTATATTTAGATCATCTATGATACTTTTATAGAATGTGGAATTCAATCATGGATATATATTAGATAGAAATGGTATTAGTACTCCATATAGCCTTACCACTTCTTTTGGGAATATATATGACAATTTATCTAGGGATAATTCTATTAAATTGCGACAATGTGAGCTATATTTGTAAGATGATCCACAACAACCATATATAATTGTTTCTTCTGGATATATTTGGATGATTAATGATAATGTTTATGGTAATGTTCTCTCATTTATATGTTTTTATTGATAATGGTTTAACCATAACTTCAGAAATTTTTTATTCAGCCATCACTTGATAACATATCAGACATGTCGATGTATATTCTTTTATCTCCTTCTTATTATTTCCCACCAATAGTTCTCTTGGAGATCAGAAAACATCTTTTTACTCCCTAGGTGAATAGTGGAGGATGAGCTTTGTTCTTCATTCAGAAGCTCCTTTGTTATCTATGGATTATTTGGTTCATATATTCATGACCAGAATATTACAACTCTTTTTTATCAATTTGGGATAAAGATGATTTCGAATTTTTGATATCATCCACCATTTAATGAATTCCAAAATCATTTCATTTAGAATTTTTTTTCTCCAAGCGGGATGTTTGCGAAATAATTTGAGAAAGTATTAATGATGTTCCATTCTTAATTATTCCCATGTCCAAACATTATAGTTAAAATAATAATACTTCCTTTTCAACCCTAATCATTGATAAGTATGTAGGATTCTATGTACATAGATAATCTACCACCTTATTTTCCTTACCATGATGGTAGTGTATCGAGCAGTCAAAATCCATGATGAGCTCCACCTATCATAGAAGGTTCATATTGAGATACTTCTATAGGAATATTTATTTTAAGCTATTATGGCCAGTATATATTTCATACTTCTCCCTATAGAGATAATTCAACCATATTTTTAATGAATAAATCACAATAACCAACTCCATATATGGCATTATATAGTTTTTCTAACAAATTTCAACTACCTTGATGCGTAGTTTATCACATTATCTTTTTGAATCAGCAAAAATCCTAATTAATTTTTAAAGAATTATTGTACACCACAAAGAGTTCCCCACATTTTTATATTTTGAGGAATGGTGCAGTGATAATCCACCTTTTAAAATACTTAAATAAGTTTTCACATTTACTAGGAAATAAAATGTTTTCCCACTTCCATGTCATCTATTTTATTGGGTTTTAATTCAATAGAGTTCCATCATAAATAATTGATAACACCCAAATAGACTAAGGATGGGGCGGATCTCTGTTACATCTATTTAATTAGGCGACTTGTAAATTTACATTATATCTGAAGGGTATATATATGTCCTTTTTTAGGGATTACATGACCCCTAAATTGTAATTCCTCTATCCATAACTCTAATTTATTGTACATTGCAAAAAGTTTCTCCATTCGTAGTGATTTTATCATTATATTCAAATTCTCCTCATGCTCCTCCTTTCTATTGGAGTATATCAAAACATCTTCAATAAAGACAACAAAAAACTTGTCAAGATAATCACGAAACACCCTATTCATTTTTTCCATTAAAATTGTTAGAGAATTATTTAGTACAAATAGAATCACTATGAAATAATAGTGTCTACACATTATTTAAAATTCAATATTGTGAACTTCATCATTCCCAAAAAGTAATTGGTGATATCCTGAATGAAGTTCCATCATAGAGAAATAAATGGACCCATGTAATTGATCAAACAATTCTTCTATGCATGGTTGGGGAAACTTAATTATTATATTGATTTTTTGATCCCACAATAATAATATTATATGAACAATGATCCATCATTCATTATGGTGAAGAGGACTTGTATACCCAATGGTGAAGCACATAGGTGTTAAAACCATTATCAATATTCCCTTATAACTTATTTTTTAGTTCTTCCAAAACAATATAGACAATTATATGAGGTATCTTTGATATATGAAAAGATATAGTAATATTTTAAACTGATAACTTTTCTTCTCTATCAAGAGAAAGTCCAGGAAATTATTCATGGAATACATTAATGTCATCCTTCATGATGAGAATGTCTTGAAAAATTATCCTATGCATTTTCTCAAGAATTTGAGATACATTTTCTTTCTCATAAGGGAACAATATCCATAGTTCAAGTAATGAATCTCAGGGAGATTC
Organism: Viscum album; assembly: GCA_963277665.1. Classification (NCBI taxonomy): domain Eukaryota; kingdom Viridiplantae; phylum Streptophyta; class Magnoliopsida; order Santalales; family Viscaceae; genus Viscum; species Viscum album. The sequence goes on from OY728148.1 coordinate 915,766,756, forward strand.
AACATCATCCTTATCCTTGTAATGAATTGGATGATGTTTCAGGATGTGAAGACTGATCACCCTTTCTGATAGATGATGTTGGATTTATATAAAGATATCCAATCCAATCACAATATATCATTAAAATCTACAAAAGGGACTATAAAAATATTTTCCTGGAGGGTAATCCCATAAACAATTAATAGGGGGAAATTATAAACAATGGTTACCCTAATTTTCCCAATTTTTGTTCTCACATATAACTAATCCTACAAATTTTGAGTTGGATATTGAATTGATCAACTAAACTAATAATATAACAATGAATTCATAGAAGTAGAATAAAATGGTACATTCAATATTCTTGATATAATGAAAAAAATACATGTCACAACATCATTATAAGGCTCCACCTAAATTGAATTGATTTCATTCTCCCTTCCTTATCTCCTTTGATTTTATTTTTATTACCTATAACAACCCATAGATTTGGAATCATTCTTTCTTAATGATCATTCACCCTGAAGATGAAAACTCACACTATAGGCTTGGTGTTTATTTTAAACACACTTTCTTTCTTTGAATTAGTGGGATTATTTATATCCCTTTAGAATTTATTTTCCATATACCATTCTATTTAACATTTGAATAATCTATTTTTCTAATTTTAGTAGTTTTGGGATGCTTCTCCACACACTTTTGACTCGAGGGATATTGGGTATTCATTCCATCGTGGAAGATAAATATTGATCCACCCATATTAAACATCATTTTCATCTTTTTTACACTGGTCACATGAGACCGCTAAGAGTCTCTAATATCCATTTCAACCTTACGTGCACAAAGAAAATTATTTTTATAACTAAAAATTTCACGAATCACCCATGATTTTCATATAATCATCATTATTCTGCAAAATAAGTGATCCACATTACATTCGATGTTTATGAAAAAGGCACAGGTTTATCGTAAAAGCCTTGTGTTGTTTCCCTTGAATGCTCCAATAGACTCTTCTTCTTTATGGTTTAGTATAATGATTTCCATTTTCATCTTGAGTTGGAGGATATGGGGAAAATATTTACTAGGAAATATTTCTCTAATTCCTCACAATACATTACAAAAATTCATCTTTGTACTTCGTGCTCATGAAATGTATCCACCACTGATCATCTCCATCAACACAATGATAGACTAATAGAACAAAATTCTCTTCTTTAATGAAATTTAGGATAGATAATACATTTTTAATGGAGTCAATCCAATGTTCAGTGATGAGGGGATTATATGATTCCCTAAACATGGAAGGCCTTTGTTGCATGATGTATTTGATATAAACTTACTCATTATTTGGATAAATGGTTCATTGTACATGATCCATGTTATTATTTATAAATATATATAGTTTAAAAATTATTTTTATGATGTTTTTATCACCCATTCCTATCATATATATCTTTTCATTCAAAAAATAATTACTTTTCCTATCACGTTGAGTATTTTCATGAGTTATTAGAGTACAAGGAAACTACAAATAAAAAATTTACAATTATGGGTATTAATTAATTAGATAATATGAATATAAATATGAAACATAGATCAAATAAATATAATATTATAAATTAAATGTATATCCTAACTTGTGATTCCCTATGATTCAATCAAGGTTATCCAATTCTATAGAATTGCCCATAGGGTTATTACTAAAGAACTATAGTCATGATCTCCAATAATAACAAGATTGTTATCAGATTCCAACAATAACTACCCTATCCATTTAAACATATTATTACACTGTTTTCTGCATAATTAAACATCAAATTAGAATCCTCAGATCGTAAATTTAGTGTCTTGGAAGATTTCGTACATAATTAGACATTATCAGACCAAAAAAAATTTCAAGTTCTTAATAAAGTCATTACATAATTTTTGACTTTATATATTAATATGATAACCTTTGGAACACATGTCAATAATTGATGAGCTAAAAATCATATTAAAGTAATAATAGTACCAATAAAACATATCACACTAGTTAGAAGGCATAACATGATTACATAAAGGGATGGAACATGAATAAACATAAGGGCGAATAAAATGTATAACATTAGAACATATATAAATTACATCATAAGTATTTGGGAATAACATATAACATGAGATTAAATATGAGTCAATGATAATTATCATGAATATATCATGTGGTGTATAAAGTCCCATAAAGCAATCAGGTTCCCTCCCTTCCCCAACAGCATGTCTCATGAGACTAAACATTACCCCATGCCTTAGGGAACTACCTAGGAACACCAATAACAACATTTTAATGAATATTTTTTCCACATGAATAATAATATATAATGAATCATACATTAAAATTAAGTCTACCCATGGAAAAAATTGGGTATCAAATCAAGTAGAAAGGAAAAAAAGTAATATCATAAATGTGTCCATGAAATAATGGATGTAGATAATAAATAGAAAATAATAATGGAACTTAGTAACAAATCATGAAAAATTATTTAAATCTTATGCGGATACATATAAATAAGGTTTTTAAGAAAAATTATAAATAAAATAATTTTGAGTTGTTTAATGAAAAATATTAAAGATTCATTAAAGAAAAAAGGCATACTTTTATTATAAAATAATAAATTTAAAACTATTTGTTTCATGAGAAAATTATTTATTTTAGAAAAATAATTTTTTTCATAATATAGATAATGAATGGTACTTCAAAATCGGTATGAATTTAAAAATATCCCTTTAATTAGGCTTGCATATCAGGAAGAATGTAGAAGGGAAACTTTTTAAAACATATATTACCATTAAAGAAGGTTAATTTGTTCTGCATACATGATATTGGAATATATAAACATAATTTAAAATAATTTCAAAAAATAAATAATAATTTAATTTGGGTAGAGAGAGATATAGAGTAACATGATAGAAAAATTGAAGTTCCGGTAGAGTCTCATACCTTATGTTCAAATTTGTTCAGTATATGATCAAAATTTGTTATATTATCAGATTAAATCCATTAATTTATAAATTAATAAAATATTAAAATTTATTTAATTTTATTATAATTTTATTATGTTAATTTGTAGCCTTTTATATGGGTTATAAAATTCAGTTTTATCATTTAGGAGTGTTGGATTCTTTTGTTTTCATGATAAATTTACTTCTATGCATCTATTGAAACTATTAATAGAAGATTATTGTTGTCTATAATTAAAGATAAATGTTATTAATGAACATTAAAAATATTATATGGTTATATATGTCATTCGCTAATTTTGGGTGAGGATTAATAATTTCATAATATGTTAATGATAACCATTTAGATTATTTTGGCCTTTATTCAATCATCCTGAAGTATTTTACATTTATTGTTAAATATCATGTGAATATAATAGTTATAAAACCTTAAATATTATATAATACATATATTATAATATTTTTTTACCATAAAAAAGGTTTCATGAGCATTATTGATTGACTGAATGGAAATTTAAATATTTTTCATCCATGAATTTGAGAAATTAATACATCATGGATTATATTCCCATCATTGGTAAAAAAAGAGAGAATATTGAAATAATGATGTATTATTAGATTATAATAGTAAAATTATAGTATATGTAAGGTAATAGAGTTATTATAATAGTTTTATCGATGTAAAAGGTGAGGAAAAATTATGAAAATAGAAGAACTTCAGAGGAAATTAATTTAAAAGAGAGTGGATTTTACCTGTTGAATATTTCTCTTGGAGAACATCCTTAAAGGGAATGGTTTTGTTGTTTTGTTGATACCAAAAGATTCATGACATGGGGTTGAGTCTTGGGATGTTTATATTTTATAATTGTTACAAGGATCAATGATTGATAGATGTGAGGAGAAGAGGTGGTGAGTAGTGGTATTTATAGTGATGGAGAGGGGTGTTTTCTCACTATTTTACTCATTAGTTTTATATTTTGTCTAAGGATGAGAAATAGTGATGATTCGGTGACTAAATACAATAAAACTAGAATTTTAGTTCTATTTTATGGCCTTACATAATCCATGAATCATCAATGGGTCATCAATAATAAAAATTTTACATATTTTTTAAATGCAAAAAATATATTATTCACAAAAAAATTAACTATTTATGAAAAATCCAAAAAATTCAACATAACCATTTTTAAATCACTAGAAATAAAAAATGTACTCTAATATATAAAAATAAATTTTATATATATTATAAATTTTAATTTCAGTTAAAATCATCAATTAGTTATGAAATACATATTTTGAAATAATAACACATTTTATAACACTTTCATAATTTTCTTAAGGAATCATAAAATTAGAAAATAATAATAACAGTCTAATTAATAATTTATTAATAGATTTTATATAAATATATTTTTATTATTATTGTTAAATTAATTATAAATTTTAAAATAAAAACTTGTATATTTTAAAAGGGTCAACATTTAATTAAGTATTTCTTAAAAAATTATTTTTTTACACTATGTTATAGTTATATAATATTTTCATGTATAGGAATGATAAACATTAATAATACATTCATATTTGGGGTTACTATTCTATTTTCTAGTTTACTATTCATAATGTTTACAATACCATTCCCAAGGTCATGCTACTATTCCATTGGTATAGGTTCCATTTGGTATTGGCCATTACTAAAACCAAAATAATATAATAATTAGTGACTAATTATTATCATATTAAGATACTTAATATAAGATTAAAAATTCAATTTAAAATTCTAATACACTTTGTAATTATTACATTATCATTTAGTTCCACAAAATTTGAACTTTGTGCAATATTATTTTCTTTAGAAAATGATTCATCATATTCCATAACTAAACTAAATTTCATATAAATCAACCTTAATATATTTTAATAATAATTTCATGAACCACATCAAATCCTGATTGATTATACAACTTTTTGTGTCGTGTTAATTGTACTTATTAGGCACAATTATGAAGATAATGTTCAAACTCAACCGACCTTCTTTCGGGTGATCATACTAGAAGTATAAAGTCGAAAACATTGTCAATATCCATATATCAAGAGATGGAAATAAATTATAGGAAACCACACTATCACTACAATACAAAAAAAATCTTGATGTCATCCTATTACGTGAAAAATCCCACATAATTATCCCTACCGTTATTAATAATGTTATCTCATAATGATGAAAAAAATAACTGAACTATTTCTATAAAATAACATTACCCTAATTTTATATAATCTATAGATACCCAGACTTATATCAACTAGTGTGATGCTAAAAAATATTCATTAAAAACTTGAATTGATGATAATTGGCATAATATAATATTTACCTTACGTTATATCAATATGTTAAAGATTAAATCTCATGACAAAAATAACAATTATAACTACATGAGGTTAAGTGTATTTCAGTACAAGTAGCATAAGAAACTTTTTTCAGGAAAATGATGAACATTTATTTATTATACAAAAACATTAGAATCCATTTAAGATTTTTCTTATCTTTTAAACATAATCATAACCTGGGGAAGGTACACAAAAGAAATGGGTTCACTAAAATGATTATTAATGGAGAACATATCTACCCCTCATCAATTATTAGATCAAAATTTTAACCCCCCGCCCCTACTTACCCAAAGTCGGTGCATTATTATATATCTTCGGAATGATCACAAGGAAATCATCTCTCGAAAGATCGATCAGTTTAGTATTATTGGAAACATTATTTATACATAAGTTAAGCATTACAATTTGAAATGAAATAAAACACAAATTTATTCTGTTAGAAACATCCAATCCTACTAGATTATGCATGGATGTCCCTTATAAATAACTTCTTCATATCCTGGGATGTTGAAACATAAGAAATGGGTGAGGTCAAATTCTCAGTGAGGGTAATCAATACTGTGGAAGAAAACATAAATATTAACCATGGTCAATAATTGAAACCACATGCCTTTAAATATAATAAACATGAATACATTTAAGGCCGGAATATGAGCTGTGTAAATAATTCCATAATAAAACATAATCATGGGTATTCTACTAGTAGAATGACCGCATGAACCATCAATTTTATTTTCATAATAAGGGAATTTATAATGCCGGACATTCTGAAACATTTTTTCAATGCCTCGGCCAAGAACTATAAAAATGATTAAGACCTCAGCCAAAACCATATATCAAATTGGGAAAGGCCTCGACCAATTCCACATATAGTTGTCTCATTAGACCTACCGATGCATAAAGGATGTATAGTAGGCTCCACCAATCACTTACTATGTCCAATGCATTCCTCATATGAAAAGGTTTAAACAAAACATAAACATTCGTATTAAAACTAGCATAAGAACTGTCAATACATTATCCATAAACCATTAATGGAATAAGAATAACACATCCCTAGTCAAGAATATCAAAAAACCTTAAATACAATATGAAAGATTTGTATCATAATAAATCATCTTCAAACAAGTTTAAAATCCATCAAAGGATGTTGACATAGATGAAAATGATTTTTAAAACTCTTTGATAGAAATATCCCATTTCATGAAACATTTTAAATTCACACAATTTATAAATAAATACATTTAAATTCATTTTGGAATCAAAGTGTCCCATACCACTTTGAAACATATGAAAGTAATTAATATTTTAAAAACATTCATGTCTAAATAGATAAATCCTTAAAAACCATTTTGAAAACATGGGAATTAATGAGAATGATTTAGAGGAATAAATATTTAAACCATTTAAAATGATGTTCTAGTAAAAAAATTACCTTAAAATAATCCTTCTGCAAACTCTATCATGAATCATGGACATTGAATAAATATTTCATAGTAGATACTTACAAAAAAATAACCTCGGATAATAAAGAGATTTTGAAATTAACCCTTACCATGTCACTTTCAATTGGTTGATGGTACGTTTAACATCCTGTATAATGACCATTGTATGTTATTAGATTATAACAGAACAATATTCCTATTTATTGTAACATAAATGATTCATTTATAACTTTATAATACACCTTTAATAATTATTTTCTTGTTAAATAAACATTTTGGGTAATAATCTCTTTCTTTATCGTACATATTTTAACTTGTTATTCTTGATCGTATCATTTAGATGGTGATTTAAAAACATCCAGAATATAAACCTTGATTTATAAATCATACATGTTTATATTATAAATATTTATAATAAATATATATATGAAATGGAAAACCCCGTTTATGGAGATGGTAGGTCGTACGTGGGAATAAATGTTGTTTCAGTTTTCATATCATATTGAACGGAAGTAAGCGAATAAGATATATGTAATTACATAAATACATATATATATATATATATATCCATTATCATTATTATGTTATATATTACAAACTTATTCGTAATATATATTTTTATAATCATCGATGAATGGTGAACATGGAAATTAATCTCACCACGTCGTGGAGACTGTAATCAGTACGTACGCACGAGCCAAAATATCATTTCATTAAAGGTGATGGATTGGAGTGTATATCTTATATACATAATCATTATCAGGTTATATTTATTATTTATATAAATTACACATCATTATTATACCCATCCAAATAGTAATGTATTGTATAACAATTACACTATGACGTGGAGACAGTAAGCCATACGTATTCATGTATGGTGACATGTCTTTCAAAGGATGGATAGATTAATTAATATTGTTGTAACATATATAAAATAACATCAATTTATATATAAGATAATGGATTTTTTATTTTAGAATGAAAACAAAAAAGAAATAGGAATTGGAAGAAGATAATAAATTAAAAGAGGTGATGAAATATTTACCTCTTCTTCGGGTTCTTCCTTCTCATTTGATCAAAAGGGCTCCCTAGGTTGTCATTCAGACCAAATTAATGGCTCTAAGATGAATGGAGGAATTTTTGGAGGATATTTGGTCAGGGATTGGCCGAGACAAATGGTTTTGGAGGTGTGAATTTGAGATAAGGGGAAGATCCCTTTTATAAGAGGGGTGAGGGTCACTTTAGGAAATGATTAAAGTATTAACTTATTATTCAATTATATTCTGTTTATAATTGCTCCAAATGAATTTATTTCGAGACTTAGGTTTTTTTTGGTCGAACTCCTCTCAAAGAATAGGTTTTAGACATGTTTAGGTTACAATTTTAACCTTATGTTTCATATTTAACTCTAAGTTAAATAATTTAACTTTTACCGTGTCTTCTTGTATTCTTACATTATATGGTTAATAAACATACTATAAACATCCATGAGAACCTCAAGTGGGTAATTAATTACATATATAATACTATTTAATCCCTTTTTCTGACCCTTTGATTTTTAGGAATTTTATATCAACCAATAATAAAGTAATTGTTTTAAAAATTAATTTATGTCAATTTTGACACTAATTGGAATTTTGTTTTTGTGAAAGTCATCACAAATTGATTGCTTTGAACAAGAAACATTGAATCAACCCTAACAAGTCATATTCACCTAGAAAATTCTTGTATTTCATAAAAACATTGAAATTTAATTTATTTTAAGATTTATAATACCATTTATTTGATTTATTCATTAATAATATAATTACTGAATAATGATTGTGTCATAAATATATTTAATTATTTAATGTATAAAAAATATAAATAAAATACAATGATGTAGTAAATATTTTTTCTTTATAATTAATATTTATATTCGATTTTATATTGTTTGTATCCCTATATTAAAAATGGAATAGTTATTAAACTTTGGTTTTAACTCTTTTAACTCTTCTTTAAATAAAATAATAATAAATGTCCTAATCTAATCCAAGTGGACCTAAAAAATCATATTTTATTCCTATGGTTTTTTTGTATAATTACACTTAACTAATAGAATTAGTACATGTGTTAGGGTAATAATAATATCATATTTAGCCTTAATTACCCTTTTTACATTTAACTGTGGTAAATAAAAGAAAAAATGTGCAGTACCCATAGTTTGAGGTATGATGCCTTTTTTTGCATTTTTTGTGTTTAAAGTGCATGGGCTGAGTTGGGAAAAGATTGGGACAGTGTGTAATGGTTTTGGATTAGTTTGGAGGACTTTGAAGGGGTTCCCGGTTTGATCACAATTAGTGGAAACCGTGCGGATTCTCTAGGAAACCATGTAGGGGAGATAGTATGCTTCGCATGGCTTGCACACGGTTCGTAAAAACATGCAGACCATTGATCCTAAGGCAGTACCATGTGCACGATTTTCGATACTGTGTGGACTAACCATGTGGCCACCTAAAAATAGGTTTATAAGTTCGGGGCTCCCTCTGGAATAACCTATTTCACTCCAATATTCTTCCCACTCGAGCCTCACTCGGGATTTTGGGTTCTCAGGGGTTAAGGGTGCTCTCTCACTCATTTTGGAAGTGATTCAAAGGGGTTTCAAGGAGGTTTGAAGGTTATTTCTCCCAGTTAAGTCAATCCTCTTGTTTCTCTTATGTTTTCCTATATATCTACATCCCTATCTTTCCTGGTTTCGGCATCTACACTTGTTGTGTGTAGATCTAGGGTTATTGGTTTCCTTGGAAGATGTTTTTAAGACTTGTGGATGTCAGGGAAGGTGATCTAGAGAGGTTTCAGTGGTGTGTTCACTGGATTTGAGGCGTGGTTGTTCGTGGGTCGATTTCTTAGGAACCCTAAAGGTAGGTGGATTCTCTCTCAACTCCACTTCGTTAGAGCTAATGGTTTTGATTAAATATTAATTTCTTGTGCTGAATATTAATTGTCTTGATGTGTAAAATTGATTGGAAATGGTTTTGGGGATTTTTGGGAAAAGGGGAGTTTTGTGATGAAATGCTACTATTGTTTCTTTTAAAATATAGATTTTGAAATGGGTTTCTATGGTTTATTTGTGAAAATTATTGATGGAAATGGTGGTAATAAAAAGTTTTTTGTATTGAAATGATATTGGGCATGGAAAATGGTTTTTAATAAATGGGTGATTTATTGAAGTGGATTGATATGCAATGGAATTGGTTGATAGAATGATGTTGTGACCTTGGTGGGTTTTATGCTTGGTTTGGATTGATTGAAATGTTGTATAGAAGTGGGCGGTAAGCCTCACTATAAAAATGGGATGGATAGTGGTCAGGAAGTATCACTAGTTGTGAATGGGTGAATGTGTTGTGCAGAAGTCCCACCATTGTGATTGTTTTGGTGTTAATGGGTGAACGAGTTGAGAGGAAGCCCCACTATTTTGGTTGTTTGTAGTGCTAACATGTAAATGATGAAATGTTTTGTGGTATGTTTGCTATGGTTTTCCCATAGTTTCTTGGTTTGGGTGAGATGTCTTGGTAAGGGTATTTTTGGATTGTGGCAATGGTCGCACTTGTGATTTATTTTATATAAACTATTTTATATAAATGTGCTAACGATTTAACCCTAGTGGCGTGTGTAGGGAATTCATTTGGTTGATCCTATTGATTTTTATTACTCACCCACTACTTTGGCAATGTGGTGTCTTTACAGATGTTTTATACTGTGATGTGGGAGAAGGTAAGGTGTCACCCTCCTTTAGTGGAGCATTGTGATCCCTTGGTGGATCTTAGAGCTTGGAGCATGGCATGGAGCTCTGGTGGTGTCATGTATTGTGGTGTTTGGTTGTGTATTTTCTTTAGAGTAATCTAATGTTGTGTGGGCATGTCTATTTGTATTGGTTTTGGGTTGTATTGTAGAACATCATTTTTTTCTTTGGTAATACATGTGTGGGTTTGAAAGTGAATGCATAATTAGTGGTTGTTTTGGTTGGTTTTGTCTTATAGTAAAATCATTCCCCAACATGATCTTGAAGCCCTTTACATTTATTTCCATCCTTTGGAATCTTGGGAATGTCACTTAAGGCCAAGTATCCCTCACCACCTCCTCAGGCCAATGAGGTAGGGGCGGGGTGTTACAAGTGGTATCGGTTTGTTCAGTCCTTTGGAGTTGATTCTCAAAATTTGTGTTGACAATCATTGTGGTATATTCCATGAGTCAGGATGGTAGCATGGCGTAGGATTGTTGGAACATGGAAATTATTGTATAAAAGGACGCATCTAACCCTTTTATGATGAAATTCATGTTACCAAAGAGTTGGGTACATAAGTGTTTTGGAGACACTTATAGGAATTGGGTATCTCATTGTTGTTGGTGTAGCCAATGAGATGAGCATGACATGCATGCTAGAAATGACTTCCCACTAGGATGCATATTTCATTGGGTTATAATGATTTATGGGATAAATAGAGAAATGGTATTGTGTGAAACTATAATGTGGATAAATATGGAATTTTGAAAATGGTTTGGTTTTCAAATGGTGAAACATGGAAAATGTGGAAAAGGTGGAAATCCTTGTTGTTATAGTGTTGTGTAATGTGATTTGAAATTGGATTTAGTGATGTCTATGGAAGTGAGACTCATGGTTGTCTGTATTTTGTTTATATAAATGGCACCAGGTAGGCATCGTAGAGACCAATCGAAGGAGGGTTCTAGGAATGTGGTAGGCCCTAAGCCTAAGGTGAACCAATAGTTACTGAAAAGCATAGTGGAAGAGTTCCAAGCTATGGAAAGTGGAAATAAAATGGATTAACCAAGGCATGTGGATCATGTGGTTCAGTTTCAAAAGCAGAACCCACCCATCGTCAGGGGTGATTCAGAGCCGAAGAGGGAGGAAGCATGGTTTAATAGAACGAAAAAGATCATTGAGTACTTAGGAACTCCAGTAGAGTTAAAAGTAATGTTGGCCACATATATGTTGGAAGATAATTCCCTTCAGTGGTGGGAGTTGGTAGTCCAAGTAGGGACAGACTGTGGTATTATGTGGGAATGCCTTGAGGAATTGTTTAATAAACAATTATACCCACATACGTTCAGAATTTAGAATTCGATTTATTTCATTAGTTTGAAGCAAGAGCCTATGTCTGTGATGGAGTATGCAGATAAGTTTATGAACTTAGTGATGTTTGCACCCAAGGTGGTGGGTAGAACGTCAATGAAGGAAAAGATCACTGAAGTGGGGTTAAGGCAATAAATTTGTTCGATGATAGCGGTGTTGTGTATAGATGATTACACAGAGATGGTAAATAGAGCCTCGGTGGAAGAGAGGGATTTTTTGGGTGCTCTGCGTGGTGGAAACATGGTGGTACCCATGGGGAATAGTGGGAACTCTAATGATGGGTTCAAGTAAAGGAGGGAAACATATTCCCAGGGCGGGAATATGGCATATAATCTGATGACGGGATCGGTAAATCTTCTTCTAAATCCCTGGAGCAAGCCGGGATGTTTTCAGTGTGGTTCGATGAGCCACATCAAGAGGGATTGTATGGAACAACCTCCAGCATGTAATAATTGTAAGTAGATGGGGCATCTGTAGTGCTATTGTCGGAATGCTCCAAGGTCAGGTGCGCGTGACCCACCTCAGGAATCTTAGACGTCGTATGCTTCGATGGGACGGGGACAGCAGCACACCCCTCGTTAGCTGACTAAAGTGGGTCATGGTTATTCTTGGAATACCACGACACCTCAACAAGTAAATAATGAGAAGAGTGTGGAAAACCAACATGTGTTCGGATATGATAAGGTTATGGTGGATGATCAGTCGGGACCATCCAAAATGAGAGGTGCTATTCTTTTAAATTTTACCTTGATGCAAGTGTTGTTTGATATGGGTGCTTTACAATCTTTTATTACTGCATGTGTGGTTGATTTTCTGGGTTTAATTATTGAATTGATTCCCTCGATTTTGAAAATTCAAACTCTTATGGGTCAAAGAGAGTGTCGATCCTTCTAGTGTAGTGAATTTTATATTATTGTGGGTGAGGTTCAGATAACATGGAATTTCTCAATGTGTGAGATGGATGGGTATGATGTAATCCTAGGAATGGATTAGCTGGTGGCGTTTAAGGCCTACATCCACTGCGATGAGCGGACAATGGATTTTACGACACACGATGGCATTGGCTAGCTCTTTAGAGGGTAGAGGCATGAATGGAAGGGTGCAACAGGTTTGTTGGCACCAGTACTGGGAATGTTATCATATCAGTTGGTGGTGTTGTCATTGGAATCGGTAGAGGTTGTTGAGAAAACTATTCTTCTAGTAGTGGTTTATCAGTTCATGGGTGTTTTTCCTTAAATATTCTATAGGTTACCTCCCGTAAGAGAATTGGAGTTTACGATTGATCACTTTCCGGGGAACATTAATATATCAATTCCGTTTTATCAGATGGAACTAGCTGAATTGTGGGAATTGAATGTTCAATTAAAAGAGTTAGAAAACAAAGCGTTTATTCGGCTTAGCACGTCTCTATGGGTTGCGCTGGTGTTGTTTTTGAAAAAGGATGATGAATCTTTGAGGCTTTGTATTGATTATCTTAGATTTAACCATGTTATGATAATGAATAGATATCCACTTCCATGAATTGATGATTTGTTCAACCAGTTGAGGGGAGACCAGTGGTTCTCCAAGATCGACCTGGGGTCAGGATATCATCATTTTTAGGGGATGAACAATGATATTCATAAAACATATTTTAGAAGTATATATGGCCTTTGGGAATATGTGGTTATACCCTTGGTCTAACGAATGCACCAGTGGGGTTTATGGAATTGATGAATCAGATATATCCAAGATATATGGATTCATTTGTGGTGGTGTTTGTGGATTATATTCCGGTGTATTCAAAGACAAGGGGGGATCATGAGCATCACTTGGCAACAATGTTGGGGATCTTGAGGGATCATCAGTTGTATGCCAAATTTTTGATGTGTGACTTTTGGATAAGGGAAGTTCTTTTTCATGGCCATGTGATTTCTGAAAGAGGTGTTTCGGTGGATCCAGAAAAGATAGAAGTCGTTATCTCGTGGCAACTTACAAATAAAGTGTTTTAGATATATATTTTTGTTGATCTAGTTGGGTATTATCGGTGTTTTGTTTATGATTTTTCATGTTTGGATTCACCGATGGCATCTTTGACAAATATTAATGTTCCACTCCAGTGGAATGAGCAGTGTAAATAGTGTTTCGAAGAGCTAAAGGATCACCTTACATCAGCAACAATCTTCGGAGTGAGAGAAAGAAATGGTTGAGCAGTGGCCTGAGCTCTTTCGGCAAAGGGTGGGTTCACTACATTCCGAGGACGGATAGTCCAATGGTGGGTAGAATGTAGTACCCCCAGTTTGTCGTATGTGGACTTTTTTATGATTTTATTTGTGTTTATTGTACATGGGATGAGTTGGGAAGAGGTTTGGAGAGTTTGGAATGGTTTTGGATGAGTTTGGAGGCCTTAAAAGGGGTGCATGGTTTGAGCACAGTTAGTTAAAACCATGCTGATTCTCCAAGAAACCAAGCAGGGGAGACAGTAGGCTTCACATATCCTGCCCATGGTTTCCCAAACCGTGCGAGGAAAATGTGCGGACTCTTGCTCCCAAGGCAGTAGCATGCGCATGGTTAGAGCAAGGTTTTCCAAACCGTGCAGACTAACCGTGCGACCACATGAAAATAGGGTTATAAGTTCTAGGATCCCCTGATATTAACCTATATCACTCCAATATTCCTCCCAATAGAGCTTCACTCTGGATATTGGGTTCTCAGGGGTTAAGGGTTCTCTCCCACTCGATTTGGAAGTGTTTCAATGGGGTATCAAGGTGGTTTGAAGGTGATTGCTCCCAGGTAAGTCTCTCATCTTGTTTCACTTATGTTTTCCTCTAGATATAAATCCTTGTCTTTCTTGGTTATCAAGATCTACCCTTGTTGTGTGTATATATAGGGTTTTGGTTGCCTTGGATGATGTTTTTAAGGCTTGTGGATGTTAGGTAAAGGGAACTAGAAAGGTTTCGGTGGTGCATTCGACGGATTTGAGGTGAGGTTGTTTGTTGGTTGATTTCCCAGGAACCTTAAAATTAGGTGGCTTCTCTCTCAACTCCACTTGACTAAAACAATTGGTTTTGATTACATTTAATTTGTTGTGCTTTAAATTGATTTTCTTGATGTAAGAAATTGATTGGAAATGGTTTTGGGGATTTTTGGGGAAAATGGGGTTTTGTGATGAAATGCTACTATTGTGGATTTTAAAATGGTGATTTTAAAATGGGATTCTATGGTTGATTTGTGAAAATGATTAATGGAAATGGTGTTCAATAAAAAGGTTGTTTAATTGAAATGTTGTTGGGAATGGAAAATTGTTTTCAATAAATGGGTGATTTATTGAAGTGGATTGATATGCAATGGAATTGGTTGATTGGATGTTGTTCTGACCTTGGTTGGTTTTATGCTTGTTTGGCTTGATTGAAATGTTTTATAGAAGTGGGTGGGAAGTCTCACTATAAAAAAAGGATGCATAGTGGTTGGAAGAACCACCATATGAGTAGTGGATGAGAAGTTCCACTAGTTGTGAATGGGTGAACGGGTTGGGTGGAAGTCCCACCATTGGGATTTTTTTGGTGTGACTGGGTGAACGAGTTGGGCGGATGTCCCACAGTTGGGGTTGTTTGTTGTGATAACGATTAAATGATGAAATTTTTTGTTGTATGATTACTTTGGCTTTCCCTTGGTTCCTTGGATTGGGTGAGAAGTCTTGGTAACGGTGTGTTTGCCTTATGGTAATGGTTTCACTTGTGATTTATTTTATATAAACTGTTTTATATAAATTTTCTAAAGGGTTTATCCTAGTGGCGTGTGTAGAGAAGTCATTTGGGGAAATCCTACTGAGTTTTAGTACTCACCCCCTGCTTTGGCACTATGGTGACATTGCAGATGTTGTGTACCATGACGTGGGGAAAGGTAAGGCATCACCCTCCTTTAGTGGAGCATTGTGATCCCATTGTGGATCGTGGATCTTGGAGCTTGGCGTGGAGCTATGGTGGTGTCATGGCTTGTGGTGTATGGTTGTGTAGTTTCCACAGTGTAATTTGATGTTGTGTGGACATGTCTAGTTGTATTGGTTTTTGGTAGTATTGTGGAACAATGTGGTTGTATTTTGGAATAAATGTTTGGGTTTGAAAGAGCATGCATCAGTAGTTATCAGTTTCGTTTGTTTTGTCTAATGGGAAAATCGTTCTCCCATTTATCTTGATGACCTCGGTATTTACTGCCAACCTTTGGCATCTTGGGAACATCACTTAAGGGAAAGTATCCCTCACCGCCTACTCAAGCTAATGAGGAAGGGGAGGCGTGTTACAAAAAGTTACTATTCACCAAAAATTATTTTCACCTTATTGAACCATATTTTTCTTACTAAAATCAATCGTGTCACTCTAATTTTTGAAACTCCACTAACATAAGTTGTTAAATATTGTTTTATGAGAATTTGAAAATTCATCTAGAAGGTGGGTAAAAGACTGTGAAAAGTTCGATAAAATTTTATATATCTAATATTAATACAAAATGAATCCAATGAATTTCATTGAACATATATATCTATTATGTATCTATTTTGGCCTAAAATAAATTTAAATAAAATAAATAATTATTTAAATGAAGATTCGGTTTTAACCAATAATGCAGTGTTTTACACTATTAATCAAAAATTTAATGTTTTCAAAAAGATATCTAAAATTCACCCAATGAAAAATTCGATATTCCAAATTCAAAAATGAATTCTATTTTACAAAATGAATAACATAAAAATAGAATTTATTTCTTCAAAATTAATTCCTATTGTAAAACCAAAAAGCCACTTATTAAGAAATAATAACTACCAAAATATTGACACTTGTTTATGTTAAATTTCAAAGTGAAATTACATACAATGGAAAAAAGTGGATTAAATGGTAAAAATATATTCTATTTATACTTACAAACCATAAAAATTTATTATTTAACAATATAAATTATTTTCATTAGAATAATAGTTTTTAGATAAAATATAGTATTTTTCACTATTCATCCAAATATGAATGTTATCAGAAAAACAAGAAAAAATTTATTGAAACTAAATTATTATGTCCTGATTCTAATAATTTTTTTTTTCAAATTGAATGTATAAAAGATTCAAATATTGGATTTAAAATGTATTCACCAGCAAAAGGGGGTAAAATTGCATTTTTTTAAAAATGCATCTTTTATCTGAAAAAAATGAATTGTTTTTTACATTTTGACTAAGAAACTCATAATATGGATTCAAAAATTATAAGGATTATATAATGTTCAAATTATTATTTATACTATTCATAATAGCTTTTGAACGGCTAGTTTGGTAAGTCGTTATGCGCTTGAATACAGTGTTTTGTTTAGTGAAAGTTATTGAATTACTTTAAAGAAATAATGTACCGTGAAATCGTGGGGTGGTACAATTTTCCCTCCTTAAATAAATTGCATCGTCACAATTTGAAATTATTCTTGAAAATAAAGGGTAAAAAATAGAAAAATACCATTGTGGAAAACTCACATTAGAAAATAGGTTAATAAAATTTATTCTTAATAAGAGGGAAATACATTCATACATATATATATATATATATATATTCTTGACAAGTAGAGTTTCATCATTCATCTAATTCCTACAACAAACTCACTTTTCACACCAAAAGATAATAGAATTCAAAAATATTCTATTTATCCTAATCGTATAGGGTTCCAAATTAATGAATTTATAAGTCACTTGATAGAAATTTTAAAAAATGAAACTACATTATACAATCTAGGACATCACGTATGCTAGTTGTATGTTATGCACCCTTTTCTCTCTTCGGTTTCTGGTTCAAGTCTCGCAGCCTTGCCAGACATGACTGGTTGTCACCCGACCACCGGGTTGTCCATTTTATGGAAATCCAAAAATAATATCAAACTAATCTTATCTAAAATACTTATGTCCAAAATCATAGTCCAAAATTTATATGGAAGGTAAACACAATGAAGATATTTTTTCCAAATAATAACATGTGAACACCTTCATCATGTATTCAATTAAAACACAGAAACATCTTGAATTAACATAAAACCTTATTGGTTACATTCAAGCTCCCTTATTCCATCAATAATATTGCATATACTCCTTCTATCCAAAAATTTTGTAAACTACAACAATGATGTAATATAAAAATCATTAATTAGTTACAATATATTCGAGAATATCCAATACAATTTATCTAAATCAACCATCTCTTATTCCAAAATTACTACCTCAGTATCAGAACCATATTAAGGTTTATCTTTCCTCCAACCATGTATTTTCCTAAATTTATAACCTTATATTAAGTCACTTTTCATAGTTCCACACAATATCAAGTCCTTAATGAAATAGTACTGCATTACAATCCTTATAAACCCTATAATTCTTATAACATGTACATCATTAATATAATACTCAAATGACACAATACTTTAATAACAATATATGAAATCTAATCATTCCTATTCATCTTCAGTAGTATCATAACTGTATTATTATCCAATAGAGAAATTTGTGGTATACTCTGTTGATTTGGACATTGATTCGCATAGTTTCCCAACTCCTTGCAAAAGAAGCATCATACATTTTAAACTTTTTTTCATACCCTGGAAATCATGTACTTGGTGTCCTTTTTCTCCAAACATATAAAAACTACCATTCCCTTTAATCATTTACCAAGGTGATTATTTCCATGGTTATCACATATGGGAAAATCCTTCTTTTCCCTCCTCCCATTATCCATCTTTGTATCTTCCATCCTTTTCATCTCTTTCATCCCTTCAAATCCATTGGACATAGATAATTCATTACTTATCTTATTAACGCATGATACTATTTCATCATATGTTGAGCATACATTGGAGATTATTTCTTCTTCTAAATATTGGTTCAATACCATGAAATATAGGATCCTTATTACTCTTTGGATCATACGTATTACTGGTGTTCACATTCCTTCTAGTGGGCACCATTTCAATATAATGTCATACACTAGGCCAGTTTATGAATATCCATGAATAACTACAAACTTGTAAAATACCTAACGTAAATTGAACTATTTATGGATATAATCCATAATCAAAAAAATATTTTCCATGAGGAAGTATATACTCATAAACCCTTCATAATGGTTTGAAAATAAAATGAGTATTATCCTAAGCATATCCCCTGGGACTGTCCAAACCAAGAGTGCATCAAGGCCCATTTTCGTGCACCAATTCCCATTCGAGTCTAGCTCAAAGTGGTGTTTTCATGTTTTAACCCTAAGTACATCTCTGCTAGAGTTTCCTCTACCTACTCATATCCAGACATGGAATTATTTCTTGGAATACTCACAAAATCTATAAAATAAAAAATAGGAGGTTATTCTATACTAATCCTCAAAGTCTATCTTAGGGATATGTTCTATAAATAGAGTTTACCTAAATATAGCTTCCAATGTTTGTAATAAACTTTATATAATACCAACTGTAACTCCCTGACCCACGTTTCCCAGAGTCGGTGCATTATTTTAATACATTGGACTGATCACAAGGTAATCGTGTCTCAAAATACCGATCAGTATCGTATTATTTGAAACAAGATTCATACATAAGTACAACTTTATGACCTAAAAAGAAATAAAACACTAATTTATTCCATTAGATACATCAAATCCTCATAGATTATGTCTGCATGTCACTCATAACTAACTTATTCATATCCTGGGATGATGAAACATAAGAAATGGTGAGCTCAAATGCTTAGTAAGGGTATGCAATATAGCAGAAGATATCATAAATATTTTTCATGGTGAATAATTGAAACCACATGCCTTTAACTATAATAAACATGAATAATTTTATGTGAGGAATATGAGCTGTGTAATAATAATTCCATAATAAAACATAATCATGGGTATTCTACTAGTCGAATGATCACATGAACCTTCAGTTTTATTTTCATCATTAGGGAATGTATAATGCCAGACATTTTAAAACATTTTGTCAAGGCTTCAGCCAAGATTTCTAAAAATGATTAAGGCCTATACCCAAACCATATATCAAATTGGGAAAGGTCTTGGCCAATTACACGTCTAGTTGTCTCATGAGACCTCCTGATGATTCGAGGAGATATAGTTGGCTCCACCTGTCACTTACTATGTTCAATTCATTCCTCATATGAAATGTTTTAATCATAACATAAACATTTGTATTAAATCTAGCATACGAAATGTCTATAATTTACCCATAAACCATAAATTGTATAAAAATAACACATCCACAGTCAAACATATCACAAAACCTTCAATTCAATATTGATTATTTTTATCATAATAAATCATCTTCAAAAAAGTTTAAAATCCATCAAAGGATGTTGACATTGATGAAAATGATTTATAAAACTCTTTGAAAGAAATATCAATTTCTTATGAAAACATTTAAATGTCACACAATTTAGAAAGAAAGACATTTAAAGAAATTTTAGTATCAATGTTTCCCATACCACTTTGACACATTTTGAATGAATTAACAATTTAAAAACATTCATGTTCATATAGATAAATACTTAAAAACCATTTTGAAATCATTGGCATTAATGAGAATTATTTAGGGAAATAAATATTTAAACCATTTAAAATGATGTGTTAGTAAAAAACGTCCATTAAAAGAATCCCTTTGAAATGAAATTCACGAAACATGGAAATGGATAATAAATATGTCCCAGTAGATTCTTACATAAAAACAACCACATATAATAAATAGATTGTGAAATTAACCCTCACCTTGCACATTCGTTTGGTCGAGAGTACATTTGACCTCCTATATAATGACTAGTATATGTTATTAGATTATCCCAGAACCAAATTAATATTTATTATATCTTACATGATTCATTTATGACTTTATACTCCCCATTTTAAAAAAATTCATGTTAAATTAAAATTTTGGGTAACAATCTTTTCCTTTATTGTATATATTTTACCTTGTTATTCTTGATTGTATCATTTGGATAATTATTTAAATAAATCCATAATACAAACTATGATTTATAAGTCATATAAGTTTAGAATGTAAATATTTATAATATAATGATATATGAAATGGAAAACACCATTTATGGAGATTGTAGGTCGTGTGTACGCATAAACCCTGTTTCTGTTTTCATATCGTATTGAACGGAAGTAAGTGAATAAGATATATGTAAGTAGATAAATACATAGACACACACACACACACATATATATATATCTATCCATAATAATTATTATGTCATATATTACATACTTATTAGAATTATATAATTTTATAATCATCGATGAATAGTGAACTTGGAAATGAATCTCATCGCGTCGTGGAGACGGTAATCTGTACGTACACACGAGCGAAAATATCATTTCTTTAAAGGTGTAGAATTTGATGTTATATCATATATAACGAATCATTATCATTTTATATATATTATTTATATAAATTACACATGATTATTATACCCATCCATATAATAATGTATTGATGAACAATTACACCACGACGTGGAGACAGTAAGTCGTACGTACGCATGTATGGTGACATGTCATTTAAAGGATGTATAGAATAATGAATATGGTTGTGCCATATTTATAATAAAATTACATTATATAGATGATAATGGATTTATTATTTTAGAATGGAAACAACAAAGAAAGAGGAAGTGGATGAAAAAAACTTGGAAGAGGTGATGAAATATTTACCTCATCTTCATGTTCTTCCTTTTGATTTGATCAAAAGGGCTCCCTAGGTTAGCTTTATGACCAATTTAAGGCCTCTAGGATGAATGGAGGAATGTTTGGAGGATAATAATTCAGGGTTTGTCCGAGACAAATGTCTTTGGACATGTGAGTTTGATAGAATGGGAAGTTCCCTTTTATAAGAAGTGTGCCGGTCACTTTAGGAAAAGATTAAAGTATAAATATATTATTCAATAATATTCAGTTTATAATGGCTCCAAATGAATTTATTTTTAGACTTAGGTGGTTTAGGGTCGAAATAATCTTATCTAATAGGTTATATACATGTTTAGGTTACCATTTTAACCTTATTTTTTAGAGTTAACTCTAAGTTAAATAATTTAACTTTTACCGTGTCTTCTTGTATTCTTACACTATATGGTTAATAAAACTAATATAAACATCCAAGAGAACATAAAGTGGTTCATTAATTACATATATAATACTATTTAATCCCTTTGGTCGAACCTTATATTTTGAAGAATATTATATCAACCAATAATATAGTATTTTTTTTAAAAATTAATTTATGTCAATTTTGACACTATTTGGTATTTCGTTTTTGTGAAAGTAATAAAAAATGTATTGCTTTGAAAAAAATACATTTAATCAGCCCTAACACGGTATATTAACCTTGATAATTTGTGTATTTCATTAAAACTATGAAATTATATTTATTTTAATATTTATAATACCATTTATTTGATTTATTAATTTATAAGGTAATTATTGAATCATCATTGTGTCATAAGTAAATTTAATAATTTAATGTATTAAATTTGTAAATAAAATAAAATGTTGTAGTAAATATTTTTATCTTTTTAATTATATTTATAGTCGAATTTATATTGTGGGAAACCCTATATTAAAAATGGATTAGTTATTAAACATTGATTTTAACACTTCTTTAAATAGAATAATAATAAATGCCCTAATCTAATAAAAGTGGACCTAAAGTATCATATTTTTAACCTAATATTGTTTTTTGGTCGAATTACACTTAACCAATACAATTATTATATGTGTTAGGGTAAGAATAATATCATTTTTACCCTTAATTACCCAATTCACTTTTAACTATGGTAAATAAAATTTAAAATTTAATATTAAAATAAATTATTTTCATCTTATTAAACCACATTTTTTTACTAATATCAATAGTGTCTCTCAAGGTTTTGAAATTTCACTCACAGAAGTGGGATAATTAATTTTTATCCAAATTTGCAAATTCTCCTAGGAGGGGGATAAAAGACAGTGAAAAGGTCAATAAAATTTTATATATCAAATATTATTAAAAAATGACTCTAATGAATTACATTGAACATATATAGGTTTTGTATATCGATTTTGACCTAAAATATATTTAAATAAAATAAATAATTATTTAAATGGAAATATTGTTTTAACAAATAACGCAGTGTTTTTCCCTATTCCTCAACAATTGAATGTTTTCATAAAGATATCAAAATTTATCGCAACGAAAATTTTGATATTCTGAATTCAAAATTAAAGTCTACTTTAAAAAATTAAAAACATATAAATTGCATTTATTAATTTAACATTAATTCATGTTGTCAAAACCAAAAAGAATATTTTTAAGAAATAATAACTACCAACTGATTGACACTTGTTTACGTCCAATTTCAAAGTGAAATTACTTTTGTTGACGCTGAAAAAAGTCTGTAACTCTCGGAGGAAGTTTCGAAATGTTGAAGCAAATTCATATTCGGAATCAGAGGCCCGAACCGGAGGCCCGGAAAGTGGTGCAAAAAAATAATGGAGGATCTGCGCGAAAAAATGTTCTGTGCGCGAAGTACTCCCAGGATGCGCGGAATCGTGCTGGTGAGGCGCACAATAATTGCACACCACGGTTCTCCGCGGCCTGATATTGTGCGCCGGAAGTTCACGGTGTGGAAAATTTCATGCGCCGCCTGGATTCCACGCCCAGGGTTGCCTATAAATATAAGGTGATCTCGAACGGTTTGGGGGTTGAGGAATCCGAAGCAACTCTCATGCGCGCAATTCAGCTCCCCCCGCGCGAAAGATGGCATCCAGGTAATCCTTCATTTTGCGGAATCTTGCTCCAGAGTTCGCCTTTGCGCGCAACTCCACCGGCTTCAGTGAATTTTAACCCTCCCTCAGGTTCCATCCTTGCACGTAATTCGCGTCATGTGTGCGCAATACCCAGCCTTGCACGCAAAACCCTGCGCATAATTCCCTCTTCGCGCGCAATTCCATTTGATCCAATTGTGCGTCGTCCCGGTGTTATGCGCGCAAACCTTCCCTTTTGCGTGCAAAGCCCGAGACCTCTCACCTTGACGCCCCTTGGCTGCCCCCTACACCGGCAACTGATGTCTCCCCTGCCGGGCATGCACGCCATGTGTTGTTTTCCCGTACGGCCTTCCAGGCTCGTACGAAGTAACCTCATGGTCCCCTGGGCCATGTTTCCCATTGCGTTGCTTTTCCTTATGCTTCTCCTCGTAGGCACGCTAACTCCTATTTCTTTTTGCATAGCCACGCTAACGTGGACCCCCCGGTGGTTTTCCCTGCGGCCCCCCCTTCATTACGGCCTTGCCGATACCTTCCCTTCCACAAGGGGTAGAGGGCGTTGGGGATGTAAGCCCTAGGGGTGTGGAGCAAACCCACCTCGTCCAAGATGCATGACGTTAAAATTCTAAGCATCTCATCCTTAACACAAGACGTTAAACTATGGTCCGACCTCGTGCTTCACATGCAGGGTCCCCCCAGCTCGGACATTTTTTACGCCACTCGTCTCCACGGGAATGGACTCTTCCCCAAATGAAATGAGATCCTACTTTTCGGAGCAGCGTTTGTCCGCGGGGGAAGGGCTGCCTCAGAGCGTAAGCCCCTACCCTTTCATGTGGATGACTACACCCGTGCATCTCCGTACTTCCCCCCTGCCAAGGCCAGTGGAATCCTTTTCCCACTGCGCTTTATCGCACCACGGGGCTCCACCTTGGAGTAAGCCCCGACACCAAGGGCCGCTAACCATGCGTAAGCCCCTGTTCCCTCATTGGGCCGCCTCAGAGAATAATCCCCATACAACATGGGCTGCCGCAGAGCGTAAGCCCCATACAACATGGGCCTCCCCAGAGCGTAAGCCCCATCCCAGCGAACTACGTGGACTTTGATCCATGATAACGCATGGTACGTAGGAGGCCTCCACGAGGTTCAAGCCCACCACCCAGTTGTTCCGACCTCTTCACGTCGGTTCACTACCCATTATGGGCCACTAAACACGCATAATCCCCATACCCACTATGGGACGCCTCAGAACGTAAGCCCCATACCCACCATGGGCTGCCTCAGAGCGTAAGCCCCACATGCCATCATCCCACATGACGTTAAACTATATGCCCTCGTACCGCATGACGTTAAACTGTATTCCTCCTCTTGGTCCGCCTTAGAGCGTAAGCCTCACATGCCATCATCCCACATGACGTTAAACTGTATGCCTTCGTCACGCATGACGTTAAACTGTATTCCTCCTCTTGGGCCGCCCCAGAGTGTAAGCCCCATGTCTCACTCCACCATCCATCCGGATCCTTACCCGGGCCACCACATCCCGGTGGGATCATGCCACCCCATTCCACTCCATAGCATCTGGGAAGCCGCCCATGTTTTGGCCCCAACATCACTGTTCCCCCCAGGGGCCCTTCAATCTGATCCGTCTACGCAAGACGTTAAACCCGCGGCATACCCTGTGTCAAACATGGGAAGCTGAGGAAAACCTCATATGGGGCATATTCCCCACGTTCGATGTGGGATGCCTCAGGCTTCCGCGCCCTCGAGAAGCCCTATGATGAGGGACCGAAGACAGACATGCCGACGACGCCCTAACGTGACCATTCCCCTCACCGAATGTTGCTGCCCCGAAAAGACCCCTTGGAGTGTCTTGACGGAAGCAACGTAATTAAACGGCGTCCATGTAGATATGGCACCGGGAATGAGCTTCACGAACCCGTCTAAAATATATGAGGGAGACGCTGACTAGGTGATGTGCTCCGAGGAGGAATCCACGGAAGGAAGAACCGACATCCCATCATCCCGGTTTCGATCAAGGTGTAGACGTCCCTAAACAAGGAACAGATTCCGCCCGCCTTTGGAAAGCGGGAGTGTGGGGCAACAAGCTGCGCGTCCTCCCCGCAGACGGATACGCGCGCCCCTACGAAAGCATCGGAAAAAAAATGGTGAACCCGACGTGAAGCTCTTCTCCTCAACACAGAGAATGGTAGATGTCAGGGCATCGAAATAATTTCATGTCACCATGTCCGGGTAACCCTCACCATGATAGCAACCCACCAGGGGTCGAGGCCGTCAGGGCGTTGACTAGTCCGTTCTGCGACTCCGCCAGCATGGATCCCTCTCGCCGACCATGGAAGAAGGAATGACACTGGGCCTTGGTTGTTGATTTTCCTATTGATGCTAATGGGTTTATCTCCCTGCATCCAGGAATAAGATCACTGCATTCGAAGCTCGATCGCCACCTGCCCACCGACGCAGGGGCAGGGGTAGTACGGACGTAGCTACCCCGCGCGGTCCCCCCCATTTCACGACCGCTCTGACTTCAACTGCCGTAGCATCCAGGCCCTTGCGCCCCCTCTCCCCATCAGAAGTCATCCAGAGGAGGGTTATCAATGACCTGGTTTGTAGGTATGACGAGGGAGGGGTCATCCCCACTAGGGGGACGTCCCGTTTGGATCTAGAGGCGGCTGCGCCTCACCACCATCGCCGCCCTCGAGGGCCGCATAGGGAGCCGCCGCTCCCCACGCCGACGTTCAACCGCTTCGGGAGTCTATCCCCAGAGCGCCTTGACACATCCCTCCCCTACGCCAATGATGTGGGGGGATGTCCGGGTCCACCCGATCGGCGATCCATCGCAGGGGTTAATGGCAAGAACCCCCTACATGTTGCGTCGACGCCGCCGCCCGACTCCCCGAGCCGAGGAGCAGGAAATCTTCATGCCTGCACCGCCAGTTTCGGCCCATCTGACTCGACGCTAGCATCGGGCGCGAGCGGGATGGAATGCCCGTACTGGGGCATCAACATCAGCAACCACTGTGGCTCGAGCCACTGCTGACTCCCGTTACCAGACCCCCGCACACGTTGACCAGGGGCAGCCACGTGCCCGACTAGGATCGAAACCCCGACTGCCCTACAAGAAAGTGGGGCTGAGTCTCCCAGTTGTGGGTTCTGGCGATGGCCACTATGGACCAATCCGCGGTAGTGCCCCTCACCATGAAGGCTCATTCTGTCCTTCCAATCTGGAGAGCCGAGAGCTTCTTCGCGACGGCTATGCTCCGGGTATGACTCATTCCAGCGCCCGCTACATGGGGTATGAGGTCACTCCCCCTACTGTCGGCCGCGATCATGGGGCCGTTGTGTATCCATTCGCCCACTCAAATGGAGGTCCTCCCCATGTCCCTTTCGACATCTGTCCCGGTGCTTCTCGCACCCCGGCCCTCGGTCCCCTCTGCCCCAGCTTCATTGTGGCCGGGGGACCCTATGACGGAAATCGTCCCTACCCTGAGGAGCTACCCAGGGGTAGGAAGGCCGGGCATCGTCGTCGTAGGAGGAATGTCAGGGGAGTCTGGACGGAAATTAGACCAGTCCATTTCTCGGATTCAGAGGGAGAGTACGAATCGACGATGGAACCTCCCCCCGCAACCCTTCCAGTTGAGGGCAGGGATGGGGACGCGGCGCGTCAGTCTCGTACCCCCCGAATGCGGGTTCCGTATGATTCCCTCCAGCCTTCGAAGGTATATCCAAGAGGACGAGGACTTGTCGTACCACCAACTGTCAAGCCCGCAGTTGCCACTGGCCTCTGCGAAAGCACCTCCCACCCCTACTTGGAAGGGTGAGGAGCTTTTCTGGGGACCAACAGAAGAATCGTGAGGCGGTACACCCTTGGTGGGAACCGACGCTGTGACAGGGGGCCCGTTCGCCTGCCCATCCTATCGTGACATGGCAGCCAGGGCACTGCAACCCCAGGAGGATGACCCAGGGCTCGGCATCCACTCGTCCTATTCGCCGTATTCCCTTTCGGCCAGCCCACCGCCCCGGCGGCCTGCCTCATCGCCATTTCCAATTCCCCGATTTTCCTAGGTGGACGAGCAGGGGCGACAGGTTCCGGACCCCGAACCGGATCCGTGGAGCTTCTGAACTGTTCTTGCAGTGGTCCACTTCCCTGAGAAGTTTTGGCCGGTCGCAGAATCATATTTTGATGTGCCAGAGTCACTCAACCCGGGAGAGTTTGAATGCTTCCGCCAGATTCTCCGGGTGACTCACTCCTGCCTCTTCCATCAGCTAGCACCTTATCCTGGTAGCCAAGCGCATCTCGAGGAGATCGGTGAGCAGTGTCGCCAGGTCGACCTAGTATCACTCCCCACGGTCCGACGCCCCGAGTCGTTGGACCACCACGAGGCCCTCCAGCAACAATGAGTTCAGAGTTTTCAAGTACTCCGCAGAGTTATCGAGGAAGCCACCCCCCATGCGCACGTCCGCGGATGGGGGCAGTACGCTGCTCTCCTCTTCTATTCGATCTGCTGACAGCCTGATCCACTGGGCGACCCTGAGGGAACGTCGCCAAGGGCAGTCGCGGTCAACATGGCTGACCTTTCAGATGAGGGAAACATTGTGGAGCCCTTTGACGGGGACTCACCCCCCGAGGATAGGCCATTACTGGACCCATCTAGGAAGATTACTTGCCAACAGAGGAGCCTCATCGGTCTTCCTTTACCAACGGAGGCACATACACTAGGCCGAAACATCGGCAAGGGTAAAGAGCCCGTTGGGTCTGTCATGCTCGCCGACCCATCTGCCTCAGTGTAGAAGGCAGAGGAAGATCCTGAGAAGGCCGCTCTGCGCCAACAGCTAGGTGAGAAATAGAGGCTGGTTGATGAGCTCCTGGACGAACGCATTGTAGAGCGGCGGCATGACTACGGTGCTCCTAGACCATGAAAGTAGGGTCAGGACCATCTACCCCTTGTTGAGATTCCCCCGGGAAACCGTGACCGTGTCGTGTTCACCGATAGGGGAGACGCTGGAACCCATGGAAACATGGCATGATATGTTTCGCCGAACCCTCCCGAGCGGCGAGACAACCAGGGGGACCCTGCTCGGTTTCCTCTTGTCGCTCCCAGAGTCGCTCTGCCACCTGCCCCACGAGCTGCTGAGCGCGACTACTGTATCGAAGAGCCTGGAAACACACTTTTGATTAGAGATCCCAGTCAGGACAGGAATCCACACCCTGATGATCTGATGGAAGTACACATCTCTCGCTTGGAGGCCCTGGAAACTCGGCAGGTGGCAATCCCGCCATATGGAAAGCCGTACCCAGCGTGGGTGAATGACATGCCGGCCCCGCCAGGATTTGTGAACCCCACTTTTTCCCCCTTTAACATGACCAGAGACCCGCCTCAACACTTGGCCCACGTAAACTAGAGGTGCGAGCCTATGTTAGGGACTCCGACACAACAGGAGGCTTCCAAGCTCCGGTGCTTCGTTCAGACACTGGAAGGACCAGCATTCGTCTGGTACAGCCAGCTCCCTGTTGTATCGGTGAATATCTGGGAGGACCTTCACCGGAAATTATTCTACCAGTTCAGTTCCACAACCCGGAAGACGAACATTGAATACCTTTTCAGGTGCAAGCAAAGGCCCGATGAGCAAGTCGTGGACTTCGTCGCCCGATGTAAGGGGCTCACATACTCTCTTGACATGCCACTGACTCAAGAGAAATTACTGACGATGTGAGTAGGGAATGTCAATGCAGATTAGGTTACTTCCCTAATCATGCAGAATTACCATGGAGGGTTCTAGGACTTCTCGGACAAGGCTCAGTGCCTCGAAGAAGCCCTGCACCAGGCCAGTCAGGCACGCCTGCTGCCTCCTGTAATCTCTGCAAAAAGAGACGCCAGAGCGGAGCCCACTAATGTGGCCCAGATCGAGGCCCCCAGATAGCTAGAGTTGCTGCCATTGAGGCCAGCTCAGCAGGCTCGTAGGGGTCCACCCCCACGGGCATAGCCTCCGGCCCAGCATCGACCACCTCAAAATCAGTAGGCACCTCTGCGTAATGCACCGCCACCACCTAGTCGAGGTAATCCGGCTCCGCCTCCTTGGCCTACTCCTCCGGACCCTGGTCGTGGTAATCCCCCAATAGTCCCCTTTCCAAACAGAAGGAATCGGGCTCACTCATTTGGCGAGGTCCAGATCCCCGGTTATTTCCGTAGTTCCTTGGAGCAGAGGATCGTGCGGCTTCCTGAGTGCCGGAAGCCAGAATTGGCGTGTCTCACTGATCACCCCAACTACTACCCTTACCACCGGACCCTGGGACACACCATCCGACAGTGCTATGTGTTCAAGGACTGGCTCCAAGACCAGATTGACAACAACATAGTCAGGTTGGGCCCAGCCCCGACACAGGTGGCATGTGTCTTCGTGGGATCAGATGGCAGCAGCGACGACGGGGATGGGTGGGAACAGGTTTCCGACCGTGTGTCCCGGAAGTATAATTACTGGATAGACCACAGGACGGTCGCCCGTGCCCATGGCATTATCCGTGCCTGCCTGAGTCAGCCAGATCCCTCACAGTCTGCGAGCGCCGCTTTCGTCGTCCCACCCTACTTCTTCCCAGAAGAGCAGGCGGCGACGCAAGAAGAAAGAACGCGCCCTTCCATTGCCGTCATCTTCTCGCACGCTTGGCGATTTCATGCCCCCGGATATGGGGATCCCTCCGAGACCACGTCCGGTAGTGGATGATTCCTCGAGTGAGAGCCCGGGGCACCCTTCGGTTAACACCGTAGAGTTGGTAAATCTATTTTTGGCTCTCGAAGATGAGGAGCGCTAGGTGGACCTCTCTAAGAGATCGGGGTAGGCTTCAGTTATCACCGTAGAGTTGGTAAATCCCTTTTTGGCTCCCGACGATGAGGAGCGCCAGGCGGATCTTCCCAATGTTCCCAGCCATCACCAACGCCGACAGAGTTGTGGCTACGTGAATCACCGGGGCATGACAGTCGTCACATCCGGTCAGGTCGTGCACGCTACCGAGACCAGGCAGCAGGCCCGGTACAGAGAGCATCACTCACGGCTCCCTCACCCGATGACAACAGGTTCCCTTCCACCACAGTTGGTGTTGCTGGATCGGGCGGAACCGCCTTGCCCGCGTCGCGACCAGCCCAGCCCTGCCACTGGCCGACTACAGCCTTCCGCTCCTGGCATGACAGTCACCTCCCGGGCTTCATCTAGTGAACAGCAGGACATGCCTAGTACCAATCAGTCGTCGGTCCCGCCAGCCGGACCCGTCATGCCCACAATCGCAGAGCGACCTCCTGTAAGCAGAATCTCGCATTTGGCACGAAAGTATGATTTCATTAAGCATCTGGCTGGTATTCCGGAAAGTCTTTCCATCCGTGAGGCCCTTCGCCTGTCATCTGAAATGTGTGAGGTGCTCTCCGAGGCTCTAAGGAGCCCCCTCTAGTTCGAAACGGAGGTAGCGGCCGCAGAAGCCTTCCACACTGAGGTGATGGGGGACGCCAAATTTCAGGAGGTTATCTCATTTTTTTCAGTGAAGATGAAGACCTTACCATACAGGGGCACATCCTCCCATTGTACATTACCGTCCAGTTTAATGGCGTGGAAGTCTGTCACTGTCTTGTCGACACGGGTTCTGGGATTAACTTGATACCAACTCGGACACTGCGAATACTGGGGTTGTCCGAGGATGATTTAACTCCCTCCGACCACAGAATCCAGGGGTATTATAGGACCGAGCAAACTCCACTCGGAAAGATTCGCCTGAAGACCCAGTTCGGTGGCTTAGTTGCCAATACTGAATTCATGGTTGTCTCTCATGACACTTCCTACATCGCATTGATGGGCAGGTCATGGCTCCATTTGCATGCGGTGGTTCCCCCATCATACCACCAGTGCCTCAAATACTCCATTAAGAGTCGAGTGGGTGTGCTCCAAGGAGATGCGTCTCCGTTTGCCTCTTGTGATGCCTGTTACCTGGATGTTGACTATTACAAGAGCAAGGACAAGAAAATCCTGGCAGGTGAGGTTGAGCTCGCCTCTGTCGGAAGTGATCCCTGGGCTGGTTTGGATGACGCATATGTCTTCCCAATCCTTCGGTTGGAAGCTACGACTCCCGATATGGGAGAGTGCTTTATTGTCTCGAGTACCAGAGGAAGGCATATTTCCGGGTCTAAGCTACAGCATGAGATCACCTCGTACTCTTACGGCAACCGGGCTCAGGTGATCCCCGAGCCTCCTACCCCTGTACGACATCAGGACGTTGGGCTCATGGCAACAGCGGTACGCCATATGTGTCTATTTCGCCCAGCTGGAATCGACCGGCTCAAGCCAACGCATCACCACTTCTTTGATGTCATATAGCATGTCCCCTTGGGCCAAAGGATGGATGGGATTGGATCGACCGCCTTTGTCGCCATGGTCTCCGCGGTGCATGAGTCTCCCGTCAGGGCGACCTCTGCCACCCAAGCCGGTGTCAGCTCCCCATCAGGGTCGAGCAGCCCCGAAACGGCTCCCCCCGTGAATGATCATTCCTAAGGTAGAGAAGAAGACATGGAAGATTCTTCTCCTGCCTTTGAGGAAGGCGTCTCCACCACGGTCGATGAGCTAGTACAGTTGGACCTCGGTAGTGAGCCGGACCCGAGACCCACATTGGTCAGTGCCGCTATGCCTCCCGAGGAACAACAACAATACATAGACTTCCTCAGACAGCACCGTGATGTGTTTTCCTGGAGTTATGATGAGATGTCGGGACTAGATCCCTAGGTACCCGTCCACCGCATTGGCCCCCCAGCAAACCATCGCGGGTTCAAGCAACCTCCCAGGAAAATGCACCCTTTTAATGATGCCATGGTTGAGGCCAAAGTTGATAAACTCATTAAGGAAAACTTCGTCATGGAAGTCCAGTACCCTAGGTGGATAGCCAATATTGTGCCCGTCAGGAAGAAGAACAGGCAGATCAGGGTCTGCATCGACTTCCGCGATCTTAATCGCCACTGTCCGAAGGATGACTTTCCCCTTCCAATGACAGAGCTGTTGATCGATGCGACGGTCGGGTTCCAAGCCCTCTTCTTCATGGATGGGTACTCAGGGTACAACAAGTTCTGGATGGCCCCCGAGGATGAAGAGTTCACTGCCTTCAGGCCCCCCCAGGGTACCTTCTCTTACCGGGTTATGCCCTTCGGCTTGAAGAATGCGGGTGCCACCTATCTATGGGCTATGCACTGCAAATTCAAGCCGATCCTCAGGACACTGGTGGAATGCTACGTAGATGACCTGGTGGTTAAATCTCGTCAGCGCCGGGACCATCTCAAAGACCTTGAGAAAGTGTTCGGTTTCCTCTATCCGCGCCACTTGAAGATGAACCCATTGAAGTGTTCCTTCGGGGTCACCTCCGGAAAGTTTCTTGGCTTCATTGTGAGATATCGAGGTATCGAGATCGACCCCAAGAAGATCAAGGCCATCAGTCAGATTCCTCCCCCGAGTAATATTCGGGAGCATATAGGCCTCCAAGGCCACTTAGCCTCCATAAGCCGATTCATTGTGAATCTGGCCGGCAAGTGTAAGACCTTATCCCGGCTCATGAAGAATGGTGTCGCCTACGGGTGGGACAAAGAGTGTCAGACTTCTTTTGAGGACATCAAGCAGTATCTGCTTCAACCTCTGGTCCTGATGCCACCAGTTCCCGGAAGGTTGCTACTCCTTTACGTGAACACACTAGAGCGATCCCTCAGCGCCCTTCTCTCCCTGAAGAACAACGAGGGAATATAGAATAGCCTCTACTATCTCAGTCGCAGGCTCCTCGATGCGGAGATTAGATATTCTCCTATCGAGAAGTGATTCCTGGCGCTCGTATTCGCCGTACAGTAATTACGACAGTACTTGCAGCACCATGAGGTAAAGTTGGTCTCTCAGGTAGTCCCGTTGAAATACATCCTGAGCCGGCCTATTTTGACCGACCGATTGGAACACTGGGCGGGGATCCTCCAGCAGTTCGACATTAGGTTTGTACCTCAGAAGGACGTCAAAAGGTAGGTGATGGCAGACTTCTTCGCCGACCACCCCACCTCTGTGGACCAGCCACTGGATTCATGTTTTCCTGATGAGGCAATCCTCTCAGTCAATCACACCACCCCATGTTGGAATATGCTCTTTGATGGCGCCTCCCGAAGCCCTACCGGTAGAAGTCTCAACGATCCTAGGCTTAACAGGGTGGGCCTAGGTATCATCTTCATCACCCCGGAGCAAGATGTTCTGCCATATTCTTTCTTATTGTCAGAAGGTTGCACCAACAATGAGGCAGAATATCATGCCCTCATCACTGGCCTCAAATTGGCTCTGGAGGTTAACTTGCCCCATCTGTGTGTGAAAGGGGACTTTGAGCTAGTCATCAGGCAGGTTAACGGTGACTATGATGTCAGGAAGCCGGAACTCATGCCGTTGCTGGAGTGCACCCTCCAGCTAATGGCTAAGTTCCCCTCCCGACTAGATGTCGTTCACGTTCCCCGATCGAAGAACAGTCGAGCAGATGCTTTGGCTATCCTGGCCACATCACTCGCGGAGCCCGGACAGGATGAACTAATCATCCATGTGGCGCACCAGAGAGTCACTTCTCCTGTTATCCCCGCTCCCGATATCCCAAAGGGTGATCCTGGCCAGTGAGTGAACCATCTCACTACTGGTGCTCCTGTGTCTGGACCCCTCGGGGTTCCAAGCGTGGTGATCGGGACAGTTCCTGACTAGAGGCCACCTCTGGTTGAATATCTTCAGCACGACCATCTTCGGATGGATCGAGCGGAGCGAGAACGAATTTGGTGCCGCACGCCGCAGTTCACCCTTCAAAGTGGACCCAGCCGTGAGAAGCTCCTTTACAGGCATGGGTTTGATGGTGTTCTCCTCTGTTGTCTTCAAGGATTTGACATCCCACAGGTCATGTAGGAAGTGCACACTGGTTCCTGTGGTGCCCACCAGGCCGGGTCGAAGTTGTCCCACCAAATTCGGAGGTTGGGATATTTCTGGCCCTCGATGATCCACGACTGCATCGAGTACGCCAAGAGGTGTAATGCGTTCCAAGTTCATTATAACTTTGTGCATCGGCCACCGGAGCCTCTCCATACTACTAAGTATTCTTGGTCCTTTGTAGTCTGGGTGTTGGATGTTGTAGGGCCTTACCCGCCGGTGACGGCCCGTCAGTGCTGCTTCATCTTGACCGCTACAGATTTCTTCTCAAAGTGGGCAAAGGAAACCCCGCTCAAGGAAGTCAAGGCTGGTTCTATCGCCGACTTTGTGAGATCCAATATCATCCACCGATTTGGAATACATCATGCGATCCTCACGGATAATGGAACCAACTTCCGAGCGGCCGAGCTGAAAAGATTGTACACCAAGTACAACATTCGCTCTAACCACACCTCCTGCTATCATGCGCAGGAAAATGGACAGATTAAGGCATTTAACAAAACTGTGTCTAACATTTTTCATTAAATGGTGGGTCAGAACAAGAAATGTTGGCCGGACAAGCTGCCCAACGCCCTTTGGGCTTATAGGATGACGACTCGCAATTCCACCCAGGTGACTCTGTATTCAATGGTATACGAAGTTGAGGCCGTTCTACCCATCGAGGTCCAGCTGCCCTCATTGCACACGGTGGTCTACGACCAATAAGCACCGGATAGAGCTGCCGAGATCCATCTAGCGGAGTTGGAAGAGCTGGACGGAAGTAGGCTTCACGCTTTACACAACTTGGAGAGGAATCGGAACAGGATGGATCGAGCTTTCGATAAGAAGGTTCGCCTCCTCTCCTTCCTGCAAGGTGACATGGTGCTGGCTCACAGAGCGCCAATGATTCCCGGTAGGAAACCACCCATGTTGGAGCCCAAGTGAGTGGAGACTTTTACTGTCCACAAGGTCTATCCCAATGGTGTTTATTCCCTGGTAACCATGGATGGTGAGCGCATCACTCCTCCCACCAATGCCAGGTTCCTCAAGAGGTACTATGCCTAGGCTCTAGGGTCCTTCATGACCTTAAACTGCATTTGGCCCTACGTTTGTGCTCTAGGGTCCAGCATGACCTTAAACTGCATTTGGCCCTATGTTTGGGATCTGGGGTCCAGCATGACCATAAACTACATTTGGCCCTATGTTTGGGCTCTGGGTCCACCATGACCTTAAACTGCATTTGGCCCTACATTTGGGCTTTATGGTCTAGCATGACCTTAAACTACATTTGGCCCTACGTTTGGGCTCTAGGTTCCAGCATAACCTTAAACTGCATTTGGCCCTATGTTTGGGCTCTATGGTCCAGCAAGACCTTAAAATGCATTTGGCCCCACATTTGGGCTCTATGGTCCAGCACGACCTTAAACTGTGTGGTCCCGTAGGAACCTAAACTGCACCTTGGTCCGAGCTCTAAGACCAAAAACTAAGATCCATATTTCGTCCAACATGACGTTAAACTGTATTTCAAGAACTACGTTTGTCTTGATTCTCATCATAATGAGATACATAGTAACGCCCGAACATTTCTTCTCGGGTCCAGCCCCAGGAGTTACCAAACTCCACCCTTTCACCTCGTTCTGAGCTCTAAGACCAAAAACTAAGATCCATATTTCGTCCAACATAATGTTAAACAGTATTTCAATAACTATGTCTCGCTTGATTCCCATTCTAGTGGGATACGTAGGAACGTCCAGACCTTTCGTCTTTGTGTCCAGCTAGAGGTCCGCTATCACGTCTGTCTCACCTCCGGGACCTTGACCGCAGGATCACGTGGCATGGTGTGAGATCATGTTCTCATTCGCGTCGGGTTTGCAATAGATGCACCACGCGTACCCAGTCCTCGGGACTTATCCCTCCTGTGTCCAATGGAAATTAAAGGAGACTTCCAGAACTACGTATGGCTTGATTCCCCTCCATATGGGATACGTAGGTCCGCCTGAACACCCGGATGTCAGGTCCAGCCCTATCTCTTAGGAGATCCCACTATCTCCTCGTTCCTAGGGTGTTTGGCATTACGCCCCCTCTTTTTCCCGGGGATCCGCCATCTTTTGGACGCTCTAGGACTGAGCCCTCTGACCCTTTCCAGTGGTCTACTGATGTGCTCAGGGTACTCTGGTCTAGGACTTGGAGTGCCAGATTCAACATAGGCAAGTTCCATCCACTTTCCAAGCTTCGTGTTCCCCTTCATTCGGGCACCCATCATCCTTCACACCCGGAGGGACCCCCAAGAAAGGCCTGGATACAACGCCCAAGGGATCTCCTACCAGCATGGGTCAACGCCCCGAGTGTTTCAGACAACAAATTGATATGAATCCCGTGTTGCGAACATGGTCAGCGGTTGATGCTCATTTGATTGTCCCCACGGCTAACACGACAGGATGTTGTGTTGCGAACATGGTCAGCAGTAATCCTCAGTCGTCACGCTGGTTTCCACGGGCCCTGAATGATGGTGGCATGGTTCATGTCATGTTCTTCCCCACTGTGTCAAGGTGGAATCTCGACACTCCTTATACTAACCCTCAGTACACCCCCGCACATCAGACAGACCGAGCTGCGTAACGGTGTCTCTCGGGGCTCCTACGATCTGAGCGCTAGAGTATGTGCTTGGGTATCTTCTTTGCGGTTTGTGTGCATCTTGAACCTCATCCCCATGGGAAATGAGGAGTCGCCCGGACATTGCATTTTGGGCCCAACACAGCTGGGAGCTAGCATCTCCTGCCCCTCCCTGGTTGTTGAACCCTCGTAGGCCCTTTTGGCACGAGGGTCCTCTCTCGGTTGGTCCAAACCATAAGACCTTAAACTGTGTTGTTGGTCCAAACCATAATACCTTAAACCGTGTTGTTGGTCCAAACCATAAGAACTTAAACTGTGTTGTTGGTCCAAACTATAAGACCTTAAACTGTGTTGTTGGTCCAAACTATAAGATCATAAACTATGTTGTTGGTCTAAACCAGAAGACCTTAAACTGTGTTGTTGGTCCATACCATAAGACCTTAAACTGTGTTGTTGGTCCAAACCATAAGACCTTAAATTGTGTTCTTGGTCCAAACCATAAGACCCTAAACTGTGTTGTTGGTCCGAGCTCTAACACCTAATACTAAGATCCTTATGGTCCGAGCTCTAAGACCTACAACTAATATCCATATTTCATCCTGCATGACATTAAAATGTATTTCATCCTACATGACGTTAAATTGTGCTTCAATAACTACGTGTGGCTTGATTCTTATCCTTGTGAGATACGTAGGACCACCCGAACATTTTGTCTAGGGTCCAGCCCCAGGGATTGCTGAATCCCGTCCTTCCTTATTGTCGGCCCCTCGGCCCGACTTCGTGAGAAGTGGTGTAATCCGGACATTTACCCCGAGCAGGTTCGGGGTGCCCCATGGTAATAATGAGAAGCGGAAGTTCTCTCGCTAAAGAGGTCATGCCTGTAAATTGGGACGATCTGTGATCAAGTCGGTATGTCCGCCTAATGCGCCTTCGCCTTGGTGGCGCAATATCGAGAGTGTTGGACTCTGTTCGAACAAGACACCACTCCAACTCCCACGCTTTGCAATCCCCTTTATTTGGATCCTCATTTCCTTTCATGTTTGACGGGACCCCCTAACAGTATGGATGCTCGACCTATGGTCCGCCTACTGTCCTGGGCCAACGTTCCGGAGGACTGGTCAGGTTTGACGGGATCCCCTAATAGTATGGATGCTCGAACTATGGTCCGCCTACTGTCCTCTGCCAACGTTCCGGAGGACTGGTCATATTTGACAGGGACCCCTAACAGTATGGATGATAGACCTATGGTCCGCCTATTGTCCTAGGCCAACGTTCCGAGAAACTGACCAACGGTATTTGAGTTAGTCCCCGTGTTGCGAACATGGTCAGTGGTCAGCCCTCATTAGTGTCACCATTCTAGGCCAACATGATATAGATGCTGTGTTTCCGCCATGGTTAATTGTTATCCTCCATTTTTGCGCCTCATTGGGTCCCGAATTTGGGCAGCGTGATTCACCCTTTCTCTCCATCCCCCATGTGTTCGGATGGATTTCAATTCCACTGGAATTGCCCCGCTCGTGTGTTAATGCACATTGAGAAGTTGACACATCAATCGGCCCGGGGTCTCCTCAGAAGTCCAGGCACGATTTTGGACGCCTGAAGATTGGTCAATGCCCCACAGTTGAACGGGATGATGGTATGCGCATCTCTTGCTTCTCGCGTTGGGTATGTCCCACAGGAGCCTAGGGGTGAGTTTTCATTCGTTTTGATACTATGGTTGAGGGCATTAAACCAAAGATACAAAAGGGTGTATTTGGCCATATATTGGATTGAGACGATGAGAAATACAAGCAAAGTTCATGAGATGGCAAAAACAAAGACCTTAGGGATCAACATGCTGATGTAATCTTTCCAGTGCTGCTACCCTATGGCTGGTAGTCTCCAGGGCCGCTTTTCACTCTTGGAAGACTCTCTCCTCATCGGCCACCACAGAGCGCAGCTCGCCAGCCCTAGATTGTGCTTGCGCCCGCTCGCTTCGAAGCACGGTCATCTGGTGACTCGCCTCCACCAGCTGTTCCTGTGCATCAGCTAGCTAGGCCATTAGTTGTTCCACGAGCTCATAACATGTTGCGATGAAGGCCTCCTTATCTGTCTCCTGCCCTTCGAGGTGCCGGACTTTCTACTCTGCCCTCAGCAGTGCTTGAGTGCTTGCCGATCTTTCCCGGCACTGGGAAATGTTGGTGCACCGGTGGCTCTCGCGTATCTTCTCGGCCATGTAATAACGGACTGTCAGATGATGACACTGAGCGTCAACTCCTCCGGCGCACATGAAGCGCAGCTAGGTCTGAAGTGATCCCATCTGCCTCATCCAATTGGACTGGGGCTACCTGAGAAAGCACTGAATACACTTCCACCCCTTGTGTCGTGCCATCCGGCTCTCTTCGGCCACCTCTATGTTGGAGTCGTCTATCTCCTTACGGTCAGCGGGTCGGTATATGGGGAAGGCCTCTAGCAGATCGGCAGCAGGATCCACCCCAGGGATGTCTTCATGAGGCATAGAATCCTCGACGTCCGGGCGAACTTCTTCTATCGCCTCAGCAGCAATGATACCTCCACCAACTTCTGGCCTCGTCTCAGGAATAGCGCCGCTGATGTCCGCCGCCCCCTGTTCATCAATTGTCGCGGCCGACTCGGTGCAGAGAGCATGTTCCAAACGAGGTGGTATGTTCGCCGCTGGTCCACTAACGGAAGGCCCGGGCTTCATAGCCTGACGTGCCTCTAGTGTTGAGATCACTGCACAAGTCATACACTGGTTAGATGGGATCCTTTGCCACCAAGCACCACTAGTGAAGCGTGAGACTTACAAGAATCCAGAGCGCCGGTCCCTAGTGTTTCGGCCACCGCAGGAGCCGCTGTTTTGGGAGACCCCTCTGAGCTTGTTAGTTCAATGATGGGTGTCGGATCCCCGTCATGTCTCACTAGCTCCTCTCCTCCCTCCTATGGTGGGGATGCCCGTCCAATGCTCAACTGCTCCTAAGTAGAATGGGGAGGTGAGTTATAAGTTGGAAATGAGAATGGATGAATGGGGGAAATGAATGAAGACAGAGATCAACCTCGAGAATCTCAGATAGGTCGATATCAGAGTTGGCAGTCTCACCGCTCTCTCAGAGACTCCCTTGGTAGGTCGCCCCTTGTGACCCTCACCCTCGAGACCTTCTTCTTCATCTTCTCCATCGCCTTCGTTCTCTCCGGTTTCCCCCTCCCTTTCCGGCTCCTCGTCACTGTCGCCTTCTCCCGGCGGCATCGCTTCCGGATCATGCTCCTGGCCGAGCATCACTTTCATGAGGAACGTTGGCTCTGCACGCCACCCCCTCTGGCATGCGTATGCATCCATGGCCTTCAGATAAGCATTCCGCTGATGGAATTTTACTCAGTCTGTAATTCAAACGATCCCGACCTCTGGCAGTTAAATCCCATTTTGCATTTTCTTCTACCAGATGGCTTCGACGCTCAGCGATTTCCGTAGTGTCATCCAGGCCGACCACAGTGCCCTGAGAATTGCATCTTGGGAAGGTTCGAGCATATATCATATTTGCTTCCCGGGCAGTTCCATGGCCACCTCATGTGACCCCCCTATGGGTAACGGGGACGTGGCAACACCATGCGATGTCCCTGCTGCCGAAGTCCCGGCCTGTGCATGCATCGCTGCCTGATGCGCCCTTGGTTCCCCCCTTCCGACAGCACCGTGCCCTCTCTCTCATCGCCCGGTTTCCGCGCGAGTTACCTCGAGTTGCCGGACGCTCTTGTGTAATAGCCCCTCAGGGTACGCAATGGTCCAGTGTTCGGCGTATTCGGTTGCTAGGCCGGCATCAACCCCGACGGGGGGAAGAGTGATGACATCGCCAGAGCCGAAGGTGGTAAAAATCAACCACATCTGGCATAGGACGCATGGATTATTCTCCTTCCAGACAGCTGTGAATACCTTCTTAGGCATTCGCTGGAGGCACCCGAACTACCTAGCGAATCGGGATGGCATGTACGGCACGCAGATCACCTTCTTGTAGATCCGAGCCATGAGCACCCCGCCCTGAATGCTTTGGAAGTATTCCTGCTTTTCCAGAGAGCCTAGACCATTTTCCACCAGCTGGCCGACTGTGCTGGGGAATGGGATGAAGTTGAAATTGGCATGGTTGCCGATGCGGATCCTCACGCCCTCCTCATTGAGCGTCATCAGCACCACCCCTGTGATATTCCGAAAGGACGATCGCAGACCGTTGCCCAGAGGACAGATGACATTTGGAAAAGTATACCCACCGAGATGATCTTCCACCCAGCCATGGATGATTTGGAAGGGACCACATACTCTCCGAGGCGACCCCCCCTCGTGAGATGCACCCTAGAATGGTATACAGCTTGGCCAGTATGGGGACGCCCAAGTTGAACCATTTTTTGGTGGACATGGAGCCCGCCATCACCAATGTTGCTGGATGGACGCCCATCCTCGCGTCCCGCACCGGCTGGAGCCACCCGCTCAGGAAGGCAACAAGGAACCCGGCATACCGGACGTTCAGGTCTCGGGCTTCAATCACGTGGTAGCCCCATGATTGGTATTGACCCGCCTCCAGGGTCCTCCAGTATGACCTATCCCTGCTCCTCTCAGTCGCGGTTGAGAACCATTTTCCCCGTCCTAACATCATGATGGCCGAATCCTTCTCAAGGAACAGGCTGAACCAGCCCTTGAAGGCAAAGTCCTTAAGGAAGTCCTTAACCCCCAGCCTCTCTTTGGCCAGCTCTAATAGGTGCCACGTCAGCATAAGCGTCCGCGCCCTATCTCCCCAGGTATTCTTTGGAGGAATGAACTCGTCGTATTGGAAACCGTCTAGTGGGATACCGCTGATGCAGTGAACGTCCCAGAGACTGATGCCGACCTCCCCATGATGAAGGTGGAATGTGTTGGTTTCAGAAGACCACCAGGTGAATAGCTCTGGTCCGAGTTCAGGCTGGCGATGCAAGTGGAACTGGGATGTCCATACTGCCTCGTACAGGCCGATATACTGCAGTTCGTCCCCGAACTGGTCGCAGGTATGGCGGACCCAGAACACCCAGGCCCATTCGCTGGTGAAGTTGCCTCCGGACCGCAGGTCCCAATCCTTCATCCAGACTTTCGTGTCATCTGTGATGCTCTGATGGAACGTGCTCTAGTAGAGGGTCGGAGAATCCTCTGCCACAGGCTCGTCCCCGGTAATGGTCCTAGTCCTCTGGTTCAGGACATATATGTCTATATGTCTGGTTTCCCTAGCAGGATGGACGTTGTTGGGGATGTTTTAGCGAGGATGTTCGTCCTCCCGGGTCACCCAATACCGCGGCGTGTCCACTTCAAAGCCTGGCAGTGGCACCTCCTCAAGGATGGAAAAATTCCAGAGCGGGAGGTTGTCAGATAGGGGATACGTCTTCTGGTCCGGGGTCAGCAGATTGAACAAGGTTATATTGTTGGACACAATCACCTTGGCGCCGTAAACATCCTTGTTCGCCACCATTTCGATCCTACGAGCAACGACTTCCCCCTCATCAACTCGGTTTGCGGCCATCTCGAATTTCTCGGGAGTTGGGCGGAAACAGGATGCAGTGCGCGGAATCGGAGAGTTCTGCGCGAAATCTAAAGGATTCACGCGAAAACTTGGAGTTTGGGGAGCAATTAGCACGCGAAGCGCGGAATATCCCGATCTGGTGCAAAATCACAGCCAAATTTCGGAAGGAATTCCGCGCTGCCAGAGCGTTTTTACACGCAGCAACGGAAGCGTTTTCGCGCACGAGAGCGATGAGCTTATGGTGCGGAAAAAGCGGATGTCCGGATTTGGGACCCAGCGCCCCTTTTTATAGGCGAGGTGCGGGTTCCGTGTTGTGCGGAAAGAGGATTCCGTGCACGTTCGTAGGTTTTGCGCGCCACATCGAAATTTTGCGCGCAACTTGACAGGGGACTCCGCATTTCGTTGTTTCGGCGTTTCCCTTGGAATCTGATCGTTGAGACCTCTCGCCGATCCAATTCCAAGGGGGGGCATTGGATGACGCCTAAAAAATTCCGTAACTCTCAGAGGAAGTTTTGAAATTATGAAGCGAAGTCATATTCGGAATCAGAGGCCCGAACAGGAGGCCCGAGAAGTGGTGCGTGAAAT
This sequence comes from Viscum album, assembly GCA_963277665.1. NCBI lineage: Eukaryota > Viridiplantae > Streptophyta > Magnoliopsida > Santalales > Viscaceae > Viscum > Viscum album. The sequence continues at coordinate 915,810,149 of OY728148.1, forward strand.
AAAGGAGGATCCGCGTGAAAAAATGTTCTGCGCGCGAAGTACTCTCGGGATGTGCGGAATCGTGCAGGTGAGGCACGCAATAATTGCGCGCCCCAGTTCTTTGAGGCCTGATATTGCGTGCCGGCGGTTCCTGGTGCAGAAAATTTCGCACGCCGCATGGATTCTGCACCCGGGGCCGCCTATAAATATAAGGTGACCCTGAACGGTTTGGGGGTTGAGGAATCCGAAGCGACTCTTGTGCGCGCAATTCGGTTCCCCTCGCGCGAAACATGGCATCCAGGTAATCCCTCATTTCGCACAATGTTTCCCCAGAGTTCGCCTTTGCGCGCAACTCCACCGGCTTCAGTGAATTTTCCCCCTCCCTCGTGTTCCAGCCTTGCACGCAATTCGCGTCCTGTGCGCGCAATACCCTGCCTTGCGCGCAAAACCCTGTGCGTAATTCCCTCTTCGCGCACAATTCCATTAGCTCCAATTGCGCGTCGTCCCAGTGTTTTGTGTGCAAACCTTCCCTTTTGCGTGCAAAGACCAGGACCTATCACCTTGACACCCATTGGCTGCCCCCTGCACCGACACCTGATGTCTCCCCTGCCGGGCATGCGCCCCATGCGTTGTTTTCCCGTACGTCCTTCCAGGCTCGTACGAAGTAACCTCAAGGTCTCATGGTCCGTGTTTCCCATTGCGTTGCTTTGCCTTATGCTTCTCCGCATAGGCATGCTAACAGCTATTGCTTCTTCGCATAGCCACGCTAACGTGGACCCCCCCGGTGGTTTTCCCTGCGACCCCCTTCATTACGGCCTTGCCGATGCCTTCCCTTCCACAAGGGGTAGAGGGCGTTGTTCATGTAAGCCCTAGGGTTGTGGAGAAAACCCACCTCGTCCAAGCTACAGAATGTTAAACTGCTAAGCATCTCGTCCTTAACACAAGACGTTAAACTGTGGTCCAACCTTATGCTTCGCACGCAGGGTCCCCCCAGCTCGGACATTTTTTACGCCACTCGTCTCCACGGGAATGTACTCTTCCTCACATGGAATGAGATCCTCCTTTTTGGAGCGGCATTTGTCCGTGGGGGAAGGGATGCCTCAGCGTGTAAGCCCCTAACCTAACATTTGGATTGTTGAGCAATGTATTGTTTTCAAACAATTCAAAATAATGTTTTTAAAGGGGGAGATTATTTCAAATAATACTCTGTCTCTTTATGATGATTTTGATGCTCACAAATACCCTTAATTATTTACTAATTATTTCGTTGAGTATTTTGCAGGAATTTATTTTATTTATTTATTTCATACAACGAGATTTCATACTTCATTTATTCCGAGATCAATTTTAGCGCGTTCTGGAATCACTGTAGCGCAAGATCAATTTTAGCGCGTTCTGGAATCACTGTAGCGCGAGATCAATTTTAGCGCGTACTGGAATCACTGTTCATACCCTACGTTGATGAACGTAATGTATGGATGAAACGTTTACTTTTTATGTTAAAAGAAACGTATGGTTAAGGAACCTTACGTTATTTTGGAACGTATGGTTAATGAATCTTACGTTGTTCAAAAGTATGGAAGAAGAACATTACGTTTGGAAGGAAACTTACGTTTTCGTTGTTGAAAAGTATGGAAGAGAAACTGTACGTTAGTTTTCAGTGTTGAGTTTGTTTCTCAAAAGTATGGATCATCAATCTTACTTTTATAATCAACCGTACGTTCTTTGGAGAGTTGAAGCGAGACAAAGTATGGATGATCAACCCTACGTTTGAATGCTGAAGAGAAAGTATGTACGTTCTGAACCTTACGTTTGTGAACCTTACGTTTGTGAACCCTACGTTTGGCGTCGGGATATTTTTGACAGACGATATTTCCTTTTGCATTGGTCAAACAAGCGGATTATTAGGCGGATTTCGAGCTGATTCTTAAATACGACTTTGACTGAATCAAAGACGATTTTAAACGGATTACTGATTGATTTAAACGGAGCTTTTTATGCCGATTCCTCAGGGGAGTTACAACGGCTCTGTTATTTCATTTAATATCGCGAATCTAAAGGAGATTTTCATGGATCTATTTATGCGGAAGATTTTCTCAGATTTGAATATATATGTTCTATCATGGAAACTTCGGATATATATATATATACACATGAAAGTGTGTGAAATAAACAGATTGATCTTTTAACGAGCAAGAAACAGAGACTGTGTAAAGGCGTTCTTTTCTGGTGATCGAGAAGAAGTGTAAAACCTTTATTACCGAAGGAAGATCTTGATAGCAGATTCACGTGTTCTACATCGACTATCTGTTGTGAATCTATTGCTGCTGAAGTTATGAAGTTTCTGGTAATATCTATTGCAACTGGATCGACTCAGAACTGTTTTGATTACAGATCTTTATTTTCTGAAGACAACGATCTATCTACTGTCAATTGCATTCTGTTGCAATTGTAAAGAACAACTGGAGAAGTGTTTTCTTTATCGAAACCCTTTTTATTTTTGAGTGATCAGCTTCTCGTTCTAAGCTGTGTGGGTTCGTGTTTGAACCAGGAAGGCTGTGTTTGCCTAAATCTTGTAAAGGTGTCAACTGCCTGTACTCAGTTGTGGACAGGTCTGTGGAAACGAGGACCAGATAGTAAAAATCGCCAAGCTCATGGATTTGAGCGTTGGTGGAGTGGACTAGGGGCCTTCTGTTCCCCGAACCACTATACATCTGTGTGTTCATGCTTTTACTTTTTCTGCTGCATATTTAATCGTGCAAAAGCATAGTGGACAGAATTTGTCTAAATTGAAGAGATTGTAATAATTTTGAAAAGACACAATTCACCCCCCCTCTTGTGTGTAATCCGTAGATTCAGATCCAACAATTGGTATCAAAGGAGGAGCTTCTTATTTTTTAAAGTCTTATCAAGCTAGAAGTATTTAAAGATTATACATAGTGTATCATGGCTGATATGAGAGAGGGAATGTCAATGGTCAGAGCACCTTACTTTAATGGAGATAATTATGGCTGCTGGAAATCACGTATGATTATTTATCTGAAAAATCTTGGTTACAAAGTCTATTCAAAGATTCTGACTCCCTATGAAATTTCTGAAAATCCTGATACATGGAGTGCTGCTACAGAGGCTGAGTATGACATAAATTCAAAATCTATGAATGCAATCATCTGTGGTCTAGGACCAGATGAATTTTACAGAGTATCTCAATGCCCGACTGCATATGAAATGTGGAAAACAATAGCTGTTGCTTATGAAGGAACAGATAATGTAAGACAGATGAGATATGCAACTGCTAAGTTAAAATTCGATACTTTCAGAATGATTGAAGGAGAGAGCATCACTCAGATGAATGGAAGATTGACAGAAATTTTCAATAATATAACAGCTCTAGGAGAACCAATCAAGCCGGCTGATCAAGCGTTGAAGGTACTGAGAGTACTTCCTACTCGATGGAATGGAATCTCTGCAGCAATCAGACAATCAACTTCTGTTAAATATCTAACTATGAGAGAACTGATTGGTACATTGATGATGTACGAAGCTGAAATGCAAGATGAGGTAAATGAGCATAAAGTCTACATAAAAAGGGAAAACACTGCGTTGAATGTTACTTCTCAACAAAAGGATAGAAAGATGAAGAACAGAGAAGTAAGTGCTAAATCAGAAAGCTCTGATTCTTCAAATTCGGATGAAGAACTGGCTCAGCTAGCCAGAAAATTCAGAAAGTTCTATAGTAAGAAGAAATACTTCAAGAAATCCTTCAAAAAGGATAGCAAGGAAGTGAGATGTTATGAATGCAAAAAGATGGGACATATCAGACCGGATTGCCCAAAATTGAAAGATGCAAAGAAGAAGAAATTCTTCAAAAGAGATGATTATGAGCAGAAAGACAAGAAAGCTATGAAAGCTACTTGGAGTGTTTCTGAAGACTCAAGTAATTCTTCTGAATCAAGCTCAGAGAAGTAGAAAGCCAATTTAAAAGAAAATATGTGTTTCATGGCTGAAACTGATGAGGTAAACTCATACTACTCCTCTGACTCAAATAATGAATCAAACTCTGAAACAAGCTTCTCAAATAAAAAACTTGCAGCTTACTGCAATATGCTTGAAGAAAGGTATGACTCATTATTTAACAAATATAAATCTATAAAGAACTTGCACAAAGCTATTTCAGATGAGAGAAATACTTTGCGAAACCAACATAAGGAATTAATTGACAGATACAACTCTGCTGACTCAAATAAAATTAATTTTGAATCAAAAATAAAAACTCTACAGGATGAAGTAGAATCCTATAAAAAGGCTGCATTAGTTTTTACAAAAGGAGAAAACACCTTAAATGAGATACTTGGAAAAACTGTAATTAAAAAGGAAAGGTTTGGAATTGTAAGTAAAGGAGAAAAACCTAAGTTATACAAAAATTATTTTGTTCCTAGCAGTAAACAGGTTATTTGTAACTTCTGTGGAACAAAAGGTCATATAGCTAAAAACTGTTTTCTAAGACAACCTCAAATATGTGGAATTAAGAAAGCTTATATTTGCAACGATCTATATGATTCAATCAATTTTAAGAAAACGAAGCAAATCTGGATACCCAGATCACTGCTTGCTAACACTCCTGGACCCAACAAAATATGGGTACCAAAGCAATTTGTTTGAATGTCTTTGCAGGTAGCAGGTCACCAAAGAAAGAAAGAAATATGGTATATGGACAGTGGCTGCTCAAGACACATGAGTGGAACTTCAGCTAATTTCTCTTCTCTTACTCGAAAGGAAGGAGGACTTGTCACCTTTGGTGACAATGCCAAAGGAAAGATTATTGGTATTGGAACAGTTGGAGATCCAGAGACAGTCTCAATCAACAAAGTACTTTATGTACAAGGGTTAAAACACAATCTGATAAGTATCTCTCAACTCTGTGATGATGGATACACTGTTGATTTTACTAACAATAGTTGTACTGTTTCTAAAGATAAATTGTTTATGTTTAGAGCACCCAGAACTGATAATGTATATACTTTGGATTTGTATTCCTTGTGTAAACAACAAGTAAACTGCTTAACTGCTAATATAAGTGAATCCTAGATCTGTCATAGAATACATGGTCATTGCAATATATATGCTTTACATAAATTATCTAAGAAACATATAGTTTCTGATTTTCCTAGTCTCAAATTTGAAAATGACAGATTCTGTGATGCCTGTCAGCTTGGCAAGCAACACAAATCATCATTCAAATCTGTTAATAAAGTTGCTACAACTAAACCTCTAGAACTTATCCATATGGATTTGTTTGGACCTTCAAGAGTAGCAAGTTTAGCTGGTAAATTATATGTTTATGTATTAGTTGATGATTATTCTAGATTTACTTGGATTTTCTTTTTGAAATTTAAGAGTGAAGCTTTTAGTTTATTTGAAGGTTTTTGTAAATCTATTCAAAATGAAAAAGGTTTTATTATAATCTCATTGAGAAGTGATCATGGTGGAGAATTTGAGAACCAGGAATTTAATTCCTTTTGCTCAAACATGGGTATTAAACACACCTTCTCTGCTCCAAGAACACCTCAACAGAATGGGATTGTAGAAAGAAGAAATAGAACTATTCAAGAAATGGCTAGAACTATGTTAAATGAATATAGCCTACCTGTATATTTCTGGGCAGAAGCTGTTAATACATCTTGTTATATAATGAATAGAATTTTAATAAGACCTATTTTGAAAAAGACACCCTATGAACTATGGAATAACAGAAAACCTAAAGTAAATTACTTTAAAGTTTTTGGATGCAAGGTTTACATCTTGAATACCAAAGATAATCTTGGTAAATTTGATCCAAAATCTGATAAAGGTATTTTCTTAGGATATTCTGCAACCTCCAAAGCTTATAGAGTCTATAATAAAAAGTCAAGGATTGTTGAAGAATCAGTTCATGTGAAATTTGATGAATCTGATCCTTTTGAGAAAAGGATAGAACAAATAGATGAACCTGATTCTAATGAAAACATGAGACTTGAGAATTTAAAGAATGATTTTGAAAATGATATAAAAGAAATTCAGTCCAGTTCAGAAGAACATGACACTGAAGAACCTTTGAATATAATGCCTAGACAGTCTAGAACCTTAAAGAATCACCCTTTAGAATCTGTGATAGGTGACTTAGAGACTGGTATTCAAACTAGAAGAAACTTTGGAAACATAGTTGAATTCTCTGCTTTCATATCCCAACAAGAACCTAAGACCATAGAAGAAGCCTTAGATGATGAGAGCTGGGTAATAGCAATGCAGGATGAATTGAACCAGTTCAAGAGAAATAAGGTTTGGGAATTAGTTGAAAGACCACATGATTATCCAGTAATAGGAACTAAATGGGTCTTTAGGAATAAACAGGATGATCAAGGGATAATAACTAGAAATAAAGCAAGATTAGTAGCTAAAGGATATAATCAAGAAGAAGGAATAGATTATGATGAGACCTTTGCACCTGTAGCCAGGTTGGAAGCCATTAGAATCCTTTTAGCCTATGCATCTTATATGAATTTTAAATTATTTCAGATGGATGTTAAATCTGCCTTTTTAAATGGTTATTTAATGGAGGAAGTTTATGTTGAGCAACCTCCTGGTTTTGAAAATTCTCAAAAACCAGATTCTGTTTTCAAACTTACTAAAGCTCTTTATGGCCTTAAACAAGCACCTAGAGCTTGGTATGAAAGACTAAGTTCTTTTCATTTGAAAAATGATTTTACTGTTGGACTAGCAGATCCAACACTCTTTAAGAAAACTGTGAAAAATAATGTTTTGTTGGTTCAAATTTATGTTGATGATGTAATTTTTGGATCAACCAATAAAATTCTTTGTCATGAATTTTCAGAATTAATGAAAAAAGAATTTGAAATGAGTATGATGGGAGAATTAAATTTCTTTTTGGGTCTTCAAATATTTCAAAAAGATTTTGGAAATGTTTTAAATCAATACAAATACATTACTGATTTACTTAAGAAATTTGGACTTGAAAACAGAAAGACATTTACAACTCCTATGTGTACTAATATAAAACTTGATTTGGATGAAACTGGAAAATCAGTGGACAACAAGTTATATAGAGGTATGATTGGTAGTTTGTTATATCTTACTGCAAGTAGACCAGATATAATGTATTCAGTATGTCTTTGTGCTCGATTTCAATCAAATCCCAAAGAATCCCACTTAACTGCTGTTAAAAGAATTTTTAGATATTTAAAAGGTACTATTTATCAATCTCTGCTTTATCAAAAAACCTCTGATTTTAATTTAATTTCATATTCAGATGCTGACTTTGGAAGCTGTAGATTAGATAGGAAGAGTACTTCAGGAACATGTCACTTTTTAGGAAAGTCTTTAGTATCATGGTCTAGTAAGAAACAACACTCAGTTGCCCTGTCAACAGCCGAGGCAGAATATGTGTCTGCAGGTAGTTGCTGTGCACAGGTGTTGTGGATGAAAAACACTCTTATGGAATTTGGATTAAATTTCAATAATACACCTATTTTATGTGATAATACTAGTGCAATTAATATTTCAAAAAATCCTATTAGTCATTCTAGAACTAAGCACATTGATATAAGACATCACTTTTTAAGAGATCATGTGTTTAAAAAGGATATATTTTTAGTGTTTGTAAATACAGAAAATCAATTAGCAGATATTTTTACTAAACCACTTCCCAAGGCAAGGTTTGAATTTATTAAGGGGGAGTTAGGTTTATTTAATTTTAAATAGTTTTTTTTAATCTTATTCTATTTTCGAATTCTTCTTAATTTCTGTTTCCCGCTATAAGTAATTTTATTCTGTTTTAAATAAAAGTAATGGTTAGTGATTACATGGGAATCAAGGCTGTCAGAACCGTTTCACCTTCTAAACTGTTTCACCTTTTTCGGAAACCCTTTCGAAAACCTAAAACCGCACATCTGCTCCAAAACCCTTTTCTGAATCTTCAAACCCTAAACTTACGAACCTTCATAAATCGTTGTTGAAATGGCAAAGACTAAGTGTCCAGATGAAGCTGAGAGCAGTGCTGCAAAGAAACCTAAAGTAGTTGGTCGAAAAATACTGCAAGGTAAAGTCATAGATTTAGAATGGCTGTTTGAAACTAATTTACTGTTGAAGCAAGCGTTTTCGTTTCAAAGCCTTGAGCAAGCTTTTAATAGTGAAATTTCTGAGTTTCTATATGAGGCAGAAATGAGACATTTCTTTAGAACTGTTCAGTTTAGCCTTGGAGATACGGAGGATAGTTTATTGGCTCAAATAGAGGATAAGGACTTTTCCATATCATCTGTAGAGATAAGTCAAATTCTTAAATTCCCTCATGAAGGAGTTTTTCATTTCGATTTACGGAATATTGGAGATTCTGTACATAAGTCTGAAGACATTATGTCTTTTCTGTTTGGAACCAAAGTGATAAAGAAGATGTTTATTAAAGATTTGGAGCCCGATCAGAAAATCTTGGTAAAATTTGTTCAGACTGGTTTAGCACCAAGGATGGCTGAGATGGAGAAAATCTTATACCCTGACATGTACATAATGTATCTTCTAATGTGTGATATTAAGTTTAATTTTCCTCGGTTTATGATAAGATATCTGAGATACTGCTTTCAGAGTGAAGCAAGAATGACCTTTTTCCCTTATGGAAGGTTCATTTCGTTGTTTTTGTTTAAAAGAGGAATGATCAGATTGGTAGATGCTGGGGTGAAATGTCACCACAGTAATGTTTTTAATGATGGAACTTTGAGGAAAGTAGGATACTTATGGAGCACAATTAAAGGAAAACTCTTACCTGTTGGAGCTGAGGAAGACTCGGAGAGTGCTCAGGCTCAACCGGATAAGTCCAAGGAGGGACAAGCAGAATCAAGGGTTAGTACAGTGGCAAGGAGAATTCGCTTTGAGATGGAGGAAGTTGAGGAAGAGAGAAGTCAAGAAGGACTTCAATCTAGAAGGAAGAGGTCAATTGATGATGAAATTATCTCTCCTGCCTTGAAATCCTCTGAACCGGTAATTTCTTATTCATTTGTGAGAGAAGCTGTTGTGGAGCAGACTGCACCGATAGAGGAACCAGTAGCTCAACCGGAAATCCAAAAAGAACCTCAATCTGCTGCTGTGGCTGTTGAAAAAGTAATTCCACAAGAATAACTTATGGAGGCAGTGCCTGGTTAAGAAGTGGCCCGACCTCAAGATTTACATGAAAATATTGTTCTTGACCATTCAGTCGAAGTCAGAGAGACTACTGTTCGTGATGAACATACTTCTGAAGCTAATACAGAGGTACTTCAGGAAGATTTTTCAGTGGAAGAGTTTCAAGCTTCAAAAGCTAGTTCAGTGGATCAACCTTGTCAGGACAAGGACAAAGAACAGTCAGATGCAGATTCTTTACCACTTGCCATGCCTCATCAACCTATTTCTGGACATGAGAATAGAGCACAGGGTGCCCCTGATTCGAGAAAAGAAGAAGTTGTTGAGTTGTACAAGCGTATCTCTCAATTAGAATCTGAGAATGATAGTCTCAGAAATTCTCTGAACTTAGAGAAGTTGAAGTTTCAGAAGCTGAAAGAATGTACTGTTTCAACACAGGAAGTAAATTTGTTTAAGACTGATATGCTTCATGCTGTTGATCAGTTAAAATCAGAGATGGTAAAGAAAGATGATTTGTCTGAGATGAAGATTTACATGGAGAATAAATTTGAGTCTGTTGCAAACAATGCTGTGAGTGGATCTGGTTCTTCACCTGATTTGATTCGAAGATTTCAAGCAATTACTGGAGCAATGAGCAATATGAGTGACAGATTACACGATCTTCAGTGTAATAGTGCCCCTTTGTCAGTTTTGCTAGATAATCAGAAATTTTTAGTGGATCAGTTGACATATGGAGAGCAACTGATTAGGATTCTTTTGAATCAGTTATTAGAGAAACTGGCTCTTTTTGTTGAAAAAGAAGAAAGAATGCATGAGTTTTTCAGAGTTAATTTGATTGAAGATATTCATATGACTCAAGAGAACAGAGATCTTATCATCAAGTTAGGAGATGGGATGATGAAGAGGCTCAGAGAACAGTTTACAGAGATCAAGACCGCGACTCAAAGGAGATAGACACCTTTTTCCCTGTCTTATCTATGAACCTTGATTCCTCTGTATATCACAATCGTTTATATATATAACATCTTGTGAATGAAAATTCTTTTCTTTTGTTTTTGTTTTGTTGTTATTTATTGATTTATGATTGAGTTAGCCAGTATAACAAATTCACTTATTCATACATAGTTAATTATAGAATTTACTTATAGTTCAGTGCAATATTGAATGTGTTCAAATCCGTAATTTTTCATTCTTTTTGATATCACAAAAAGGGGGAGAATTTGGATAAACACAACATTTAAATTCATTTGTTTCCTATGAAGAAATTTGGATATATGGGAGAAGACATTTATCTTTTATCTATTTTTTAGCTGAAAATTTATTTTTATGGGGGAGAAATTTTATTATAGTTAAATATTGTTTTAATCCTTTCAGAATTCTAAAATTTTATAAAACTAATTTTTCAATAATGATTGCAATTAAATTAGTTCTATTATTTTATGGGTTTTGTGATCATCAAAAAGGGGGAGATTGTTGAGAAATGTATTGTTTTCAAACAATTCAAAATAATGTTTTTAAAGGGGGAGATTATTTCAAATAATACTCTGTCTCTTTATGATGATTTTGATGCTCACAAATACCCTTAATTATTTACTAATTATTTCATTGAGTATTTTGCAGGAATTTATTTTATTTATTTATTTCATACAACGAGATTTCATACTTCATTTATTCCGAGATCAATTTTAGCGCGTTCTGGAATCACTGTAGCGCAAGATCAATTTTAGCGCGTTCTGGAATCACTATAGCGCGAGATCAATTTTAGCGCGTACTGGAATCACTTTTCATACCCTACGTTGATGAACGTAACGTATGGATGAAAATTTTACTTTTTATGTTAAAAGAAACGTATGGTTAAGGAACCTTACGTTATTTTGAAACGTATGGTTAATGAATCTTACGTTTTTGAAAAGTATGGAAGAAGAACATTACGTTTGGAAGGAACCTTACGTTTTCGTTGTTGAAAAGTATGGAAGAGAAACTGTACGTTAGTTTTCAGTGTTGAGTTTGTTTCTCAAAAGTATGGATCATCAATCTTACTTTTATAATCAACCGTACGTTATTTGGAGAGTTGAAGTGAGACAAAGTATGGATGATCAACCCTACGTTTGAATGCTGAAGAGAAAGTATGTACGTTCTGAACCTTACGTTTGTGAACCTTACGTTTGTGAACCCTACGTTTGGCGTCGGGATATTTTTGACAGACGATATTTCCTTTTGCATTGGTCAAACAAGCGGATTATTAGGCGGATTTCGAGCTGATTCTTAAATACGACTATGACTGAATCAAAGACGATTTTCAACGGATTACTGATTGATTTAAACGGAGCTTTTTAGCCGATTCCTCAGGGGAGTTACAACGGCTCTGTTATTTCATTTAATATCGCGAATCTAAAGGATATTTTCATGGATCTATTTATGCGGAAGATTTTCTCAGATTTGAATATATATGTTCTATCTTGGAAACTTCGGATATATATATATATACACAGGAAAGTGTGTGAAATAAACAGATTGATCTTTTTACGAGCAAGAAACAGAGACTGTGTAAAGGCGTTCTTTTCTGGTGATCGAGAAGAAGTGTAAAACCTTTATTACCGAAGGAAGATCTTGATAGCAGATTCACGTGTTCTACATCGACTATCTGTTGTGAATCTATTGCTGCTGAAGTTGTGAAGTTTCTGGTAATATCTATTGCAACTGGATCGACTCAGAACTATTTTGATTACAGATCTTTATTTTCTGAAGACAACGATCTATCTACTGTCAATTGCATTCTGTTGCAATTGTGAAGAACAACTGGAGAAGTGTTTTCTTTATCGAAACCCTTTTTATTTTTGAGTGATCAGCTTCTCGTTCTAAGCTGTGTGGGTTCGTGTTTGAACCAGGAAGGCTGTGTTTGCCTGAATCTTGTAAAGGTGTCAACTGCCTGTACTCAGTTGTGGACAGGTCTGTGGAAACGAGGACCAGATAGTGAAAATCGCCAAGCTCGTGGATTTGAGCGTTGGTGGAGTGGACTAGGGGCCTTCTGTTCCCCGAACCACTATACATCCGTGTGTTCATGCTTTTACTTTTTCCGCTTCATATTTAATCGTGCAAAATCATAGTGGACAGAATTTTTCTAAATTGAAGAGATTGTAATAATTTTGAAAAGACACAATTCACCCCCCCTCTTGTGTGTAATCCGTAGATTCAGATCCAACACGGATGACTGAACCCATGCATCTCCATACTTCCCCCTTGCCAAGTCCAGTGGAATCCTTTTCCCACTACGCTTTGTCGCACCACGGTCCTCCACCTTGGTGTAAGCCCAGACACCAAGGGCCGCTAACCACGCGTAAGCCCCTGTTCCCTCTTTGGGCCGCCTCAGAGCGTAAGCCCCATACAACATGGGCCGCCTCAGAGCGTAAGCCCCATACAACATGGGACTCCCCAGAGCGTAAGCCCCATCCCAGCGAACTACGTGGACTTTGATCTGTGCTAACGCACAATACGTAGGAATCCTCTACGAGGTTCAAGCCCACCACCCAGTTGTTTCGACCTCTTCATGTCAGTTCACTACCCACTATGGGCCGCTAACCACGTGTAAGCCCCATACCCACTATGGGACGCCTCAGAGCATAAGCCCCATACCCACCATGGGCCACCTCAGAGCATAAGCCCCACATGACATCGTCCCACATTATGTTAAACTGTATGCCCTCGTCCCGCATGACGTTAAACTGTATTCCTCCTCTTGGGCCTCCTCCGAGCGTAATCCCCACATGCCATCGTCCCGCATGACGTAAAACTGTATGCCTTCGTCCCGCATGACGTTAAACTGTATTCCTCCTCTTGGGCCGCCCTAGAGCATAAGACCCATGTCTCACTCCACCATCCATCCTGATCCTTACCCAGGCCGCCACATCCCGGTGGGATCATGCCACCCCATTCCACTTCGTAGCATCCGGGAATCCGCCCACGTGCTGGCCCCGAAATCGGTGTTCCCACCATGGGCCCTTCAATCTGATCTATCTACGCAAGACGTTAAACCTGCGACATACCTTGTGTCAAACATGGGATGCTAAGGAAAACCTCAGATGGTGCATATTCCCCACGTTCGATGTGGGATGCCCCGGGCTTCCATGCCCTCGCGAAGCCCTGTGATGAGGGACCGAAGAAAGACATGCCGAAGACGCCCTAATGTGACCATTCTCCTCACCGACGTTTGCTGCCCCGACAAGACCCCTTGGAGTGTCTTGACGGAAGCAGCGTAATTAACCGGTGGCCATGTTGATATGGCACCGGGAATGAGCTTCACAAACCCGTCTTAAATATATGAGGGAGACCCGGACTAGGTGATAAGCTCTAAGGAGGAATCCACGGAAGGAAGAACTGACATCCCATCATCCCAGTTTCGATCAAGGGGAAGACGTCCCTGAACAAGGAACGGATGCTGCCCGCTTTTGGAAAGCGGGAATGCGGGGCAACAAGCAGCGCGTCCTCCCCGCAGACGAATTCATGCTCCCCGTCGAAAGCATCGGAATCAACTTTCAATGACCAACATTGAATTAAATTGAAAAAATATTATCTATTTATACTTCCAAACCATTAAAATTTAAAATATATCACTATAAATTATTTTGATTAAAAATTTTGTTTTCAGTTAAAATATAGTATTTTTAACTATTCATCCAAATATGAATGCTATCATAAAAGCAAAAAAACATTATTGAAACTAAATTCTTATGTCCCGATTCTATGAATATGTTTATTTTTTCAAATTGAATATATAAAATATTCAAATATTGTATTTAAAAAGGGTTCTCCATTAAAAGGTGGTAAAATTACATTTTTTAAAAAATAATTCTTTTATCTAAAAAAAATAAATTTTTACATATATTATATCTAAGAAACACATAATATGGATTTAAAAAATATAAGTATTATATAAAGTTCATAATTTTGTTAATACTATTCATAAAAGCATTTGAACGCCTAGTTTGGTAAGTCGCGGTGCACTTGAACTTGGTGTAGCGTGTAGTGTATGTAATTGAATTACTTTGAACAAATTACGTACTATGAAATCTTGGGGATTACATTCATACATCCTTCAATAAATTTCATCCTCACAATTTGAAATTGTACTTCGAAAATAAAGGGTTAAAAATAGAAAAATACCTTTGTGGAAAACCCACATCGGAAATTGGGTTATCAAAATTTAGTATTAATAAGAGAGAAATATATATATATATATATATATATAATAGACAAGTATAGTTTCATCCTTCATATAATTCCTTCCACAAAAACATCTTCCCTGCCAAAATATAATAGAATTCAAAAATATTCTTTTTATCCTAATCGTATAGGGTTCCAAAAATAATTAATTTATAATTCACCTAACAGATATTTTAATAAATGAAACTTCATTATACAATCCAGGACATCATGTATTCCAGTGGTAGTTTATCCACCCTTGTCACCCTTCGGTTGCAGGTTCAAGTCATGCGGCCTTGCCAGACGTGACAGGTTGTCACCCGACCTACGAGTTGTTCTTTTTATGGAAATCCAAAAATAATATCATACTAATCATATCCAAAATACTTATGTCCAAACTAAAAGTCCAAAATTTATAATGAAGGTTGACACAATAAATATCCGCTTTTCCACGTAATAACATGTGAACACCTTCATCAAGTATTCTATTAAAACACTGCAACATCCTGAATTACCATAAAACCATAATGACTAAATTCATGCTCCCTTATTCCTTCTAGAATACTAGATATACCCCTTCTATCCAAAAAAGTTGTAAACTCCAATAATGATAGAATATAAAAATCATTAATTGGTTCCAAGATGTTCATGAATATCCAATATAATTTATCCAAATCAACCATTTCTTATTCCAAAATTACTACCTCAGTATCAGAACCATATTAAGGTTTATCTTTCCTCCAACCAGGTATTTTCCTAAAAGAATAACATACTATTGAGTAACTTTTCTCAGTTCCACACAATCTCAAGTCCTTAATGAAATATTATTGTAGTACAATTCATATATACCCTATAATTCTTATAACATGTACATCATTAATACAATACTCAAATGACACAATAAATTAATAACAAAGTATGAAATCTAATCATTCCTCTTTATCATCGGTAGTATCGTAACTTTATTATTATCCAAGAGCGACATTTGGGGTATACTCTGATGATTTGGACATTGATTCACGTAGTGTCCCAACTCTATGCAGAAGAAGCATTGTACATTTGAAACTTTTTTCTTGCCCTTCAATCATGTACATGGTGTCCTTTTTATCCACACTTATAACAAACTCCTATTCCCTTCAAGCATTTACCAAGGTGATTATTTCCATAGTTATCATATATGGTAAAATCCTTCTTTTCCCTCTTCCCATTATCAATCTGTATATCTTCCATTCTTTTCGTCTCTTTCTTCCCTTCAAAGCCATAGGACTCAGAGAATTCATTACTTATCTTATTAATGCATGATACTATTTCTTCATATGTTGAGAATACCATGGAGATTATTTCTCCTTCTAAATATTAGCTCAATACAATGAAAAATATGATCCTTCTTACTCTTTGGATCATATGTATTACTGGAGTTCACATTCCTTCTATTGGGCGACATTTCTATATAACGGCATACACTAGGTCAATTTTTGAATTTTAATGAATAATTCCAAACTTGTAAAATACCTAACGTAAATTGAACTATTTATGGATATAATCCATAATCATAAATATATTTTCCGTGAGGAAGTATATACTCATAAACCATTCATAATGGTTTGTAATGAGATTGAAAATTATCCTAACATTATCCCTCAAGGTGTATTGTAACCAATAGTGCAGAAAGGACCATTGTCGTGCACCCGTTCTTGTTCAAGTCTAGCTCAAAGAGGTGTTTTTTGGGTTTTACCACTAGGTACAACTTTGCGAGAGCTTTCTCTACCTTCTTGTATCTAGATATGGATGTATTGCTTGGAAAACTCACAAAATCGCTAAAATACCTAAATGTTAGGAAGTTCTTCTATACTAATCCTCGAATTCTATCTTAGGTATATGTACTCTTATCAGATTTTACCTAAATCTAGTTTCAATGGTTTTCACTAAACTTCCTATGATACCAACATTAATGCCCCGACCCTAGTTACCCAGAGTCGATGCATTATTTTAATACATTGGCATGATCATAAGAAAATCGTGTCTTGAAATACTGATTAGTTTAGTATTATTTGAATCATGATTTATACATAAGTTCAACTTTACAAATTGAAAATAAATAAAACACGAATTTATTTCATTAGAAACATTCAAGCAGTCTATATTACGCCTTAAAGTCACTCATAACTAACTTCTTCATATCCTGGGAAGATGAAACATAAGAAAGGGTGAGCTCAAATACACAGTAAGGGTAATAAATACACATAAATATTAATCATGGTGAATAATTGAAACCACATTCCTTTAACAATTATAAACATGAATAATTTTATGGTAGGAATATGTGATGTATGAATAATGCCATAATAAAACATAATAATGGGTATTCTATTAGTCATATGACCACATGAACGATCAGTTTTATTTTCAAAATGAGGGAATTTATAATGCCAGACATTCTAAAACATTTTGTCATGGCCTCAGCCAAAACCTCTAAAAATGAATAAGGCCTAGACCAAAACCATATATCAAATTGGGAAAGGCATAGGCGAAATTCACGTCTATTTGTCTCATGAGACCTACTGATTCATCAAGGAGCATTAGCAGGCTTCACCCGTCACTTACTAAGTCTAATTCATTCCTCATATGAAAAGGTTTAGACATAACATAAACATTCGTATTAAAACTAGCACACAAAATGTCAATACATTATCCATTAATCATGAATGGTATAAAAATAACACATCCACAATCAAACATATCACAAAACCTTCAATACTGTATGGAATATTTGTATCATAATAAATCATCTTCAAACAAGTTTAAAATCCCTCAAAGGATTTTGACATAGATGAAAATGATTCGTAAAACTCTTTGGGAGAAATATCCTTTTTTATGAAAACATTTAAAAGTCACACAATATTAAAAGAAATACATTTAATGAAATTTTTGAATCAAAGTGTCCCATACCACTTTGAAACTTTTTAAAATAATTAACATTTTAAAATATTCATTCTTATATAGATAAATACTTATAAAATTTTTTGAAAACATGGGCATTAATGAGAATGATTTAGCGGAATAAATATATAAACCATTTAACATGATGTTTTAGTAAAAAAAATTCCCTTAAAATAATACCTTTGAAAACTCTTTCATGAAACACGGACATGGATAATAAATATGTCCCAGTAGATACCTATGTAAAAATAACCTCGGATAATAAAGAGAATAGGAAATTAACCATTACCTTGCACTTTCTTTGGGCTGAGGTTACGGTTAACCTCCTGTATAATGACTATTTTATGTTATTAGACTACACCAGATCCATATTCAAATATAATATATCATATATGATTCCTTTATGACTTTATACTACCCATTTAATAATTATTTTTATGTTAAATTATCATTTCGGGTAATAATCTCTTTCTTTATCATACATATTTTAACATGTTATTCTTGATTGTATGATTTAGATCATGATATAAATACATCCAGCATGTAAAATTTGATTTATAAATCATAAATGATAAAAATATAAATATTTATAATAGATAGATATATGATATGGAAAACACCGTTTATGGAGATGGTAGGTCGTACGTACACATAACCAATGTTTCTGTTTTCATATCGTACTGTACGGAAGTTAGTGAATAAGATATATGTAATTACATTAATATATATATATATATATCTATTATAATAATTATTTCATATATTACATACTTATAAGTAATATATATTTTTATAATCGTCGATGAATGGTGAACTTGGAAATGAATCTCATCGCATCATGGAGACGTTAATCCGTACGTATGCACGATCGAAAATATCATTTCTTTAATGGTGTGTAATTGGATATTATATCATATATACAGAATCATAATCATGTTATATTTATTATTTACATCAATTAAACATCATTATTATACCCATCCAAATAATAATGTATTAAATAACAATTACACCACGATGTGGTGACGGTAAGTTGTACGTACACTCGTATGGTGGCATGTCATTCAAAGGGTAGATAGAATAATTAATATGGTTGTGAAAATTTTTAAATTACATCAAATTATATAGAAGATACTTTATTTATTATTTTAGAATGGAAACAACAAAGAATGAGGAAGTGAAAGAAGAAATGAACTTAAAAGAGGGGATGAAATATTTACCTCTTATTCGAGTTCTTCCTTTTGATTTGATAAAAAGGATCCTTAGGATGGCTTTCTGACCAAATTAAGGACTCTAAGATGAATGGAAGAATGTTGTGAGAATATTTGGGAATGGGTTGGCTGAGAAAAATGGCTTTAGATGTGTGAATTTGAGAGAAGGGGAAGTGCGCTTTTATAAGAGGGGTGAGGTCATTTTATGAAAAGATTAAAGTATTAATTTCTTATTCAATCAGATTCAGTTTCTAATGGATCCAAATGAATTTATTTCGAGACATAGGTGGTTTTGGTCGAAATACTATCAACCAATTGGTTTAGAAAATTTTATGTTACCATTTTATCCTTTTTTTAGATGTAACTCCAAGTTAAATAATTTATCTTTTACCATGTCTTCTTGTAATCTGATGCACCCAATTTGTGTTTACATTCCCATATATATAATTGAAGATAAAAGCATATTTTCAAAAAAAAATTGTTGTTTCATTAACATATTATTCGATTTTGGTGAATCTATTTACTTGCAAGAGCTTTCTGCCTTAATACACGGATCAAGGGAAGTTTGTGAAAATTTTGAAACTATACGACGTGTACTTTGTTACACATCGTGTACATCCAGGCAGGGACATGGACCAAAGGAGGGATTACACACCCATGTCACCATTCAGAAGATACACGCTGTTTGTGGCGGCGCTACATGCAGTTTACAACTTTCTAGAAGCAGTAGTTTCCAAACACGAGTCCACACGCCCATGTGGCTGTTGATGAAGACACGGCGTGTTTGAATTTTTACACGTCGTGTCTGCTATTCTAGAAAGGGCTGATGGCCAAACGAGTTCACTACACACCATGTATGGCGGCGCTACACTCCATGTACACCCAACCACTAGGCGACACCATGTTCAAAAATCAAAGACGGCGTGTTAGGCAGCCTACCTGTGGAGAAATTGGCCCTAAAACACGTTGACGAAAAGTACTCAGTGTGTACTTTCTATAAATATCGTGTACAATATTTTTCTATAAAAAGAAGCTTTGGCCTATGGATTTTAGGAGTTCAGCACCATTAAGAGGAAAGAGAAACTCTACTATCAACATTCCCGAAGCTACCAAGGTGTCGTCACTTCGCCATTCCATCATCTGATACTCTACCTCAACGCCTACACGATGAATCAATCAGGTATCACATGTGTCGTTTCTCTCCTAAATTCTATGTGTAACTAAACCCCATGTGTTGGGGTTGTGGATGATGGGATCATAATTTGTATATTGTTTTAAATAGTTTTGGTTGAATCGTTGTAATTCATCTAACTCTTCTTAAACCATTGTCTAATATAACTGAGTATTCTTAGCCGGACCAAGGGAAGTATTCCCAGCGATACAAAAGAAAAGTAATGGTGAAAACATCCATGACCATTGGAAGATTTTCACCGATTCAAATAATGGACTGGACGTAATAAATAATTTAGGACTTTGACTACCGAACCAAGGAGTCAACTACTATAATTCCAAACATGTGGAACCAGACCAAGGAAATCTTGTAACAAAATGATATCCTTAATGATTGAATTATTATGAACAACAAAACCATTTAAACAATCTGCATTAGAACTCCTTATTCACCATAGCCCCAACACTAATTTTCTTTCCATTTCAATGAACTCTTTAAATTTACCCGTTGTTTTCTTTCAAACTATATCAATATTCCAAAGTTAAAAAATTTAGTTACAATCAAAACCCAAATTAAACCCAATCGTTTCTAAATTTTTTATACTTCATCTAATTAAGTATTAACTCAATTAAATTAATGCACGCCAAAGTTTCCTGTGGATCGACCCCGAACATATGCTATAGTAATGTTCAAAGAACGAGTAATTAATTTGGGACACATATAACATCAATCAACAATAAGTGAGACCAAATTTTGGCGCCGTTTCCAGGGAACCCATTTGGTTTTAGTGCTAAGATTTAAATTGTTTTAATAAATGCTTTTAGAGAAAATAAAAAAAATAAAAAATTATCAAGAATCTCTTTTCTAATCTCATTTTAAATTTTCTTTTTTATTTTTCCCTTTTACGCCTGGTTTTAGTTTTTGTGTTGTGCAGAGCTTAAAGTGTATGTTTAGAAGTTTTACATGATCCAGAAGTGCCGAGTCTTCAGAATTAGTTCCGACTGACCCAGAAATCGAACGGACCTTACTTCATCGTCGTCGTACACAGACAGAAACTCACAACCATCAACCATAACCTATGGTGAACAAGGAAGAGGGAGCAATATCCGTAGATGCTACGACTGAGCATCAGTACCATGATCAGCAGCCTCGCACTACTGGTCTACCAGAGCAACGTCCTAGAGCCTTCATGGAATTCCTCCCAAGGGATTACCAAAGACCGCTGCAACAACTCTTCCCACGACCATACATTTCCCCTCAGGAGTAGTTTATGCAAGATCCACCCCATCAACAACAACCTCCAAGACGTACCCTTATAGAGTACGGACTTCCATCGATTCACAGAGCTGATACGGGCATCGTTCGTCCTCTGGTCCATGTAACATCCTGAGATTTTATGAAAAATATTCTTTTTAATTTCATTAATGTCTTCTGTTGTACGCTACACCAAAAGGATCTTGCACAACACACATCCTTGACTTTCCTTGCATTACACGCAATCGTGACCTTCCTCAATAGCATGTGTAGTACACAATAACGAGTTTCACTAAACAACAATATGCTATTAAAATATTATTAAAACTAGCCATTATGAATAGTAATAAACACTATTTGAAATTTTGTAAATTCTAGTTTTCAAAATGGACTTCATTTTTGGATTCGGAATATCGAAAGTAGCTTAGGGTGAAATTTTGGTACTTTTCGGATAACTTTCATTTCCTAATGAATAGTAAAAATTACTAAATTTTAATGAAAAACTACCTTTTTAATCAAAATAATTAGTAGTGATAAATTATTAATTTTAGTTTTTTTAAAGTATATTTAGATTATATTTTTACAATTTAATACAATGTGGGTCAGTGGATGTAATTTCACATTTAAACCAGACATAAACAAGTGTCAATCTTTTGATAGTTATTATCTCTTAAGAACACGCTATTTGTTTTGACGACGGGAATTAATTTTTAAATTAAGTAATGAAAATGATATGTTTTGAATTTGGTAAAATAGACATCATTTTTAAGTTCATATTATCAAATATAGCTTAGGCCTAATTTTTGGTATTTTTCTGGAAACTTTCATTTTTTGATGAATAGTGAAACCACTAAGTTGTAGTTAAAAAAAAGAATTTTTCATAAAACATAATTTTACCACTACTGTGAGTGGAATTTTAAAAAATCCGACAGACATGGTTGATGTCAGTAAGTAAAATGTGGTTCAATGAGATGAAAATAATTTTTGGTGAATAGTAACTTTTTACTTTTTTTACCACGGTTAAAAGTAAATAGTGTAATTAAGGGTAAAAATGATATTATTATTACCCTAACACGTGTCCTAATTCTCTTGGATAAATGTAATTCGACCAGAAACAAACTTAGGAATAAAATATGACCATTTAGGCCGACTTGGATTAGATTGGGGTATTTATTATTAATTAATTTAAAGAAGGGTTAAAACAGTTAAAATCAATGTTTAATAAGTATATCATTTTTAATTTAGGGTTATACATAAGATATATTTGACTATAAATATTAATTAGAAAGATGAAAAGATTTCCTACATAATGGTATTTTATTTGTAATTTTTAGACATTAAATAATTTAATTTATTAATGACACAATGATGATACAGTAATTATATTATTAATGAAATATTGACATAATTGATGTTATAAATACCAAAATAAATGTAATTTGAGACTTTTTATGAATTACACTAATTTTATAGGTTAATATGAAATGTTAGTATTGAAATAATTAACTTTTTTTGAACTAATAATTCTGTTATGATTTTCATAAAAATCAAATACTAAATAGTGCCAAAATTGACATAAAATAGTTTTTAAAACAAATATTTTATTATTAATTGTTATTTTATTCCTAAAAATATAAGGTTCGGAAAAATAACTTATACATGGTTATATATATTAATAATAAACAACTTGGGGTTTGTTTGGATTCTTATTGTATGTTTATTAACCTTATAGTGTAAGAACACATAAAGACATGGTAAAAGAACAATTATCTAACTTAATGTTAAATCTAAATGATAAGGTTAAAATAGGAACCTAAACTTTTCTAAATTCTATTGAATGAGTGGATTTCGACCTATCCCAACCTTAGCTTCGAAATAAATCAATTTGGAGCTATTTAAAACCGAATTTGGCTTTATAATAAAATAATATTTTTAGTTATTCCAAAGGTGCCCCTCTCCTCCCTTATAAAAGGGCACCTCCTCCATCTCTTCCTCACACCACTTTGATTCTTCAATCTCGTCCAACCCCTGAAAAATTATCTTCTCCACTTTCCTAGAAACATTCTAGAGGTCTTGGACTTCTTCAAATACCAATTTTAGTGCTCCAAGTGGAGGACTCAAAGAGGCGCTTCAAAGAAGAGTTAATTTCTATTACCGATTCTTTCAACTTTATTTCTTCTTCCACTTCTTCATATTAGGTTGTTTCATTATGAAGTAATAAAATAAGCATCAATCATATACTGATATGTTATTATAAGTATGAAACAACCATATTTCACCATCTATCCATCCTATGGAAAACTAAATCACCGCGCATGTGTACATACGTAATACCGTCTCCACGTTGTGGTGTAATCTATTATCCACTACCACCTTACTTGGATGGGTATAATGGTGTACATAATAACTATATATGATTATTGTAAAGTGATATTGATTCTGAAATAGTATACATACACTCCAATACAATTCTATGATCATGAGAATGATATCATCGCTCGTGCGTACGTACGGACTACCGTCTCCACGACGCGATGAGATTCATTATCCACATTAACCATTCATGAATGATTCTATAGTATATATAATAAGTAATCATGAAATTTATGACATAATAATGATACTGGATTTATGTGTGTGTATATATGTATGTCGTCTACTTAATTCCATTCAACTCAATAAGGAAACGAAAACAACGTTCATGCGTACATACGACCTACCGTCTCCATGAACGGTGCATTTCTTTCCATTTATTGATCTATTATATATATGAATATTCTGAATATATATTATATATAAATCATGTTTTATATTATGGAATTAAGTAATCATATGAATAATTACAAGTCAAAACACGGGCAACAAATGAAACGATTTAAGCCAAAACGCTCTTTAACATGGAATTTACAAAAGAACTGGTAAAATAAAGTCATAAGTGAATCGTATATGATATCATAAAAATAAGTATGATTATGGAATAAGTAAATAACATTATTTAAATCATTATACAGGAGGTTCGGACACTTACGAGGTAAATCAGACCAAAGGTAAGGGAAATATCACAATCTCATTTTTATCCGAGATTGTTTATACTTTAGTATTTACTGGGGTGTATTTTATCATCCAAATCCATGTTTCCTCAATATGTAATATTATTTCCATCCGCATACAATTGTTTAAATACAATTTTACCATTAGGTGATTTTTTAGTAAAATATATGAAAGGAATATTTTATCTTTTTTCTTACGAGGTAATTTTTGAATTTTCCGACGAAAGTACGATGAGAATGTTTTTTTAACTTATACGACATGAATGGATTTTTAAAACATTATATCCAAGAATTGTCCTTTACAAGTTTTAAGTTTTATTTTTAATCAACTTCTTTTAGTTTAAAATTGTATGACATGTTAAGAAAGGAAAAGTGTTTTGAAGTAGAAATGATATTTTCCTCAAGAATGGACATCAAGTGTTTTATCAAAATTATTTTCCATCTAAGATAATATAGGTTTTTGTTTATATCCCTAATATTACATTGATTTGATTATTTTTAAGAATTCCTTTATCTTATATGAATTTTTTTATGATGTCATGATGTTTAAGAATCCCATTTTTATTACATGGGTTATGCAATGATGTATGATTTATGATTTTGTGGCACACATAAGAATGGTATCATTATGAGATGGGTGGGACCTATATCTCCCTCCAATTAATTGGGTAGTGATTTTATATCTCATGAGATAGACATGGCTGGAATGGTATGTTAATCTGGTTCAGTGTTAAAGGACTGAAACGAGGAGTGAACTCGATTAAGAATGGGACTTTGTCCACTAAGATGGTTCTGGTAGCAAAGCCTTGGCTACTATGGAAATCATTACATGTGCTTAATGGATGCCACAATTACATGTTTTATTCCCATGCTATTTTATCATTCTTAATGTTTCTTTATGATCAATGCCTTACGTACTTCCATGTTTTATGTCATTGCTCAAGCTTTTGTTGTTTAATCATTATGTTCATGTTTATAAGTTCAAATGTATATGGTATGTTTTATTTTATCCATGCTTACCCTAACATAGAATTTGAGCTCACCCATTTTATGTTTTCTTTTCCCCAGGATATAAAGAACGGTTTTAGGTAAGAAAAAAAAGGGGAAGATCTTTATGGGAGATGTTGAAGATCTATCACCATGATTAGAAGATTATATTCCGAGATTCCAAAGACACTAAACTATTACGGTCCTTGTGTGTGTGTTTTTGTTTTGTACTAAGTATTCCGAAAAAGTAATGTAATCTCCATGTATGTTAAGCTTCGTGTCTCTACAGTTGGTATTAGAGAAAGGATTAGTCAACCTTTGGAAACAAGGATGTGAAAATGTTAGTGAGATCCCTATAGATATTTATAAGGTATATCTTGGGATGTCCCTAAGGATAAGTATACGTATAAGATATAGTCCTAGAACTACGGTAACGATATTAGAATTTAACCTAAGATGTTAGATATTGAGGGTGCTCCCCCTTTACTATGTTGTTTTCTCTAACATGTTGTTTCCTCTCACACTATTCTTTTTGGGTTTTAGAAAATGGCTGGAAACAAGATGATTCACGATAGTGGAGGATATGATGGACAGTGGAATGATATTATTAATGATCAACCATATGAAATCGGATTTGGAAGTCCAAACATCATTATTATGCCGAATTAGAAATCCCATAATATGATCAATATAGTAATATTTGGTAAGTTTCCTGACTCGGCTAATAAGAGAAATATGAAGATCCATGATGATCATAGATGAAATAAAGTTCAATTTCCCCTATGTAAATCATGTGGTAAGAGGCATCATGGATAATGTTTCAAAGGAACTGTATGATGTTTTGGGTGTGGAAAAGAAGGACACAATGCCAGTAAGTGAAAAGGAAAAGGTTCAGTTAAAACTATGGATGAGGATAATGGTATTGCTATGACATCAACAATGGTTAAATGTTTTAAATGTGGAATGTTAGGTCATTATGCAAACCAATTCCCTAAGGGAAAGTCTCATGAAGAGAATCAGTATGGTCGTATGGGTAGTATTTATGTGGATGATGATGAAGAGACTACAAATGATATGTGAGATGAAAGAATTGTTGAATCTCGGTTAATGGTTTAAGAATGTAGTGGAATGATTACATGTTTATCATGTGTAATGTTGTATAAGTAATCTCATGGTACTATGGAATAAAGAGACATCTAAGGATTTTTACAATGTTGTCTTTCCTTGAATTCTGAAAATGTATGATTAATGTTACCAGTATCCGTGAAAGGTTGTTCAGATATTTTTGGAATGCGCATAATGAAGGGATAAAGAGAAAATTAAATGTTTGATAGTATTCATGAGATCATGACTGATATAAGGAGAAGGATATATCATGGTTTCAGTATATAGAATTTTTGGATTTTGGTATGTGGAAAGAGTTAACTTTTGACAGCATTCATATTTTCACTACTGTTTAATGGGTATTCATTTTTCAAGAGAATACATGATTAAGGTATTCACATGATTGGAATGTGACCAACAAGATATATGGGGGATAAATGATGGTATTCACATGCTTGGTTGATGACATTTCAAGTAATCGTTTTCTTTATACTACGATCTTGGACCGATGTATTTTAGATAAGCCTAAAGATTGGAATGGATTATGTTGGAAATAAGTTTGGATATAAGTTTTTTCTATATTATTGATGGGATGTTATAGTAATACAGCTTTAGAAAAAGGAAAACCTGTAGGACTGGTGACAACCCATCGCGTCGGACAAGGTTGTGGGAATCGAACCCAAAACCGAAGTGCGACTGGACTTTATCACCTACCACTGGCCTACAGGAAGTCCCTGTTTAGTAGAAACTAGTTTTATTATATTACGTGGTATGATATATGATGTATAATTCCATTTTAGAAACCATATATGATTAATCTCACTATAGATGGACTTATGTATTTTTGATAACTTTTATAACCTTTTGTTTGAGACAGATGGAATGACCCATGATTCTATCACATGAGCTGCTAACACTTAACAAATGACAAATTCAACTTCATTTCGTTAAGAGATGAAGTGGAAATTATCCAAAGAACGAACAACGGTGAGACTGTACCAAAATCATTAAAGTATTTCTTCTATTTCCAATTTCATCAACTTTAGGGAAATGATCTTGAAAACCAAAAATGTTGTTCTAGTGACCTTATATCTGATGAATCAGATTGTACCTTAGATCATCACAAATTTATAGCTTTGTGATTGCTGTCTTTTCTATATCCATGTTCTCTACCACTCTCCATCAGAACATGATGGTTAGATTTCCCTTCCATATCCATATTTTCACCTATGTGGAAACCCAGTGATTAGTTTATTTGGGTAACTGTTACATTTCATAATTTTGTTTTTAAATATTAGTTTTGGTATTCCTTTATACGATGTGGGTTTCTATTAAAGAAACTTTTGATTAGTAACCCATTTAAAACCCCGACGAATTTCGAGGGAAAAATTCATTTTAAGGGGGGTAGAATGTAACACCCTGAGATTTTATGAAAAATATTCTTTTTAATTTCAGTAATGTATTGTGTTGTACGCTACACCAAAAGGAGCATTCACAACACACATCCTTGACTTTCCTTGAATTACACGCAATCACGACCTTCCTCGATAGCGTGTGTAGTACGCAATAATGAGTTTCACTAAACAATAATATGCTATTAAGATATTATTAAAACTATCCGTTATGAATAGTAATAACCACTGTTTGAAATTTTTTAAATTTTAGTTTTCAAAATGGACTTAATTTTTGGATTCGGAATATCGAAATTAGATTAGGGTGAAATTTTTGTACTTTTCGGATAACATTCATTTCTTGATGAATAGTTATAATTACTAAATTTTAATTAAAAACAACCTTTTTAATCGAAATAATTAATAGTGATAAATAATTAAGTTGAGGGGTTTTAAAGTATATTTAGAATATATTTTTACAATTTAATACAATGTTTGTCACTAGATGTAATTTCTCATTTAAACCAGACATAAACAAGTGTCAATCTTTTGATAGTTATTATCTCTTTTGAACACGCTACTTGTTTTGACGAAGAGAATTATTTTTTAAATTATATAATGAAAATGATATGTTTTTATCTTGGTAAAATAGACATCATTTTTATGTTCATAATATCAAATATATCTTAGGCCTTATTTTTGGTTTTTTTCTGGAAACTTTCATTTTTTGATGAATAGTGAAACCACTAAGTAGTAGTTAAAAAAAGATTTTTTCATAAAACATAATTTTACCGCTACTGTGAGTGGAACTTCAAAAAATCTGACAGACACAGTTGATGTCAGTAAGTAAAATGTGGTTCAATGAGATGAAAATAATTTTTGGTGAATAGTAACTTCTTGCTTTTTTTTAACATGGTTAAAACTAAATAGGGTAATTAAGGGTAAAAATGATATTATTATTACCCTAAAACATGTACTAATTCTCTTGGATAAGTGTTATTCGACCATAAAAAACCTTAGGAATAAAATATGACCATTTAGGCCCACTTGGATTAGATTAGGATATTTATTATTAAATTATTTAAAGAAGGGTTAAAATAGTTAAAATCAATGTTTAATAAGTATATCATTTTTATTGTAGGGTTATACATAAGATGAATTCGACTATAAATATTCATTAGAAATATGAAAAGATTTCCTACATAATGGTAATTTATTTGTAATTTTTAGACATTAAATAATTTAATTTATTAATGACACAATGATGATGCAATAATTATCTTATTATTGAAATATTGACATAATTGATGTTATATATACCAAAATAAATGTAATTTGAGACTTTTTAAAAATTCACTAATTTTCTAGGTTAATATGACAGGTTAGTATTGATATAATTTTCTTTTTTTGAACTAAAAATTCTGTTATGATTTTCACAAAAATCAATTACTAAATAGTGTCAGAATTGACATAAAATAGTTTTTAAAACAAATATTATATTATTAATTGTTATTTTATTCCTAAAAATATAAGGTTCGGCCAAATGACTTAGATAGAGTTATATATATTAATAATAAACAACTTGGTGTTCGTTTGGCTTCTTATAGTACGTTTATTCACCTTATAGTGTGAGAACACAAAAAGACACGGTAAAAGTAAAATTATCTAACTTAATGATAAATCTAAATGATAAGGTTAAAATAGGAACCTAAACCTGTCTAAATTATATTGGATGAGATTATTTATACCCATACCAACCATAGCTTCGAAATAAATCAATTTGGAGCTATTTAAAACCGAATTTGGCATTATAATAAAAGAATATTTTTAGTTATTCCAAAGTTGCCCCTCTCCTCCCTTATAAAAGGGCACCTCCTCCCTCTCTTCCTCACACCACTTTGATTCTTCCATCTCGGCAAAACCCTTCCAAATTCTCTTCTCCACTTCCCTAGAAACATCCTAGAGGTCCTGGTCTTCTTCAAAGACCAATTTTTGTACTCTAAGAGGAGGACTCAAAGAGGTGCTTCAAAGAACAGGTAATGTCCGTTACCGATTCTGTCAACATTATTTCTTCTTCCACTTCTTCTTCGTAGTTTGTTTCATTATGAAGTAATAACATCAGTATCACTAGTATTCTGATATGTTATTATAAGTATGAAACAAACATATTTCACTATCTATCCATCCTACGGAAAACGAAATCACCGCTCGTGCGTACGTACGGAATACCGTCTCTACGCCGTGGTGTAATCTATTTTCCACCACCACCTTACTTGGATGGGTATAAGGGTGTACATAATAACTGTATATGATTATTTTAAAGTGATATTTATTTTGAAATAGTATACATACACTCCAATACAATTCCACGATCATGAGAATGATATCATGGCTCGTGCGTACATATGGACTACCGTCTCCACGACGCGATGAGATTCATTCTCAACAATAACCGTTCATGAATGATTATAAAGTATATATAATAAGTAATAATGAAATATATGACATAATAATGATACTGGATTTTTGTGTATATATATGTATGTCATCTACTTAATTCCATTCAACTCAATAAGGAAACGAAAACAATGTTCATGCGTACGTACGTCCTACCATCTCCATGAATGGTGTATTTCTTTCCATTTATTGATCTATTATATATATTTATATTCTGAAAATATATTATATATAAATAATGTTTTATATTATGTAATTAAGTAATCATGATCTAATTAATCATATGAATAATTACAAGTCAAAACACGGGCGACAAATGAAATGATTTTACCCAAAACGCTCTTTAACATGGAATTTACAAAAGAACGGGTAAAATAAACTCATAAGTGAACCATATATGATATCATAAAAATATGTATGATTCTTGAATAAGTCAATAACATTATTTATATCATTATACAGGAGGTTCGGACACTTACGAAGCAAATCAGATCTAAGGTAAGGGAAATATCACAATCTCATTTTTATCCATGATTGTTTGTACTTGAGTATTTACTGGGGTGTATTTTATCATCCAAATCCATGTTTCCTCAATATGTAATATTATTTCCATCCACCTAAAATTTTTTAAATACAATTTTACCCTTCGGTGATTTTTCAGTAATAGATTTGAAAGGAATCTTTTGTCTTTTTTCATACGAGGTACTTTTTGACATTTTCGACAAAAGTATGAGAAGAATGTTTTTTTTAACTTATACAGCATGAATGGATTTTTAAAACATTATTTCCAAAAATCTTCCTTTACAAGTTTTAAGGTTTATTTTTAATAAACTTATTTTAGTTTAAAATTGTATGACATGTTAAGAAAGGAAAAGTGTTTTGAAGTAGAAAGGATATTTTCCTCAAGAATGGACTCCATGTGTTTTACCAAAATTATTTTCCATCTAAGATAATATAGGTTTCTGTTTATATCCCTATTATTACATTGATATGATTATTTTTATGAATTTCTTTATATTATATGAATTATTTTATGATGTAATGATGTTTAAGAATCCCATTTTTATTACATGGGTTATGCAATGATGTATGATTTATGATTTTGTGGCACCCATTTGAATGGTATCATTAGGAGATGGGTGGGACATACATCTCGATCCAATTCATTGGGTAAATATTTTATATCTCATGAGATAGACATGGCTGGAACTTTATGTTAATCCAGTTCATTGTTACAGGACTGAAACGAGGAGTGAACTCGATTCAGAATGGGACTTTGTCCACAAAGATGGTCTTAGCAACAATGCCTTGGCTACTATGGAAATCATTACATGTTCTTAAGGGATGCCACAATTACATGTTTTATTCCCATTCTATTTTATCATTCTTAATGTTTCTTTATGATCTATGCCTTACGTACTTCCATGTTTTATGTCATTGCTCAAGCTTTTGATGTTTAAACATTATGTTCATGTTTTTAAGTTCAAATGTATATGGAATGTTTATTTTATCCATGCTTACCCTTACTAAGCTTTTGATATCACCCATTTTATGTTTTCTTTTCCCCATGATATAATGAAAGGTTTTAGGTAAGAAAAAAAAGGGAAGATCTTTATGGGAGATGTTGAAGATCTTTCACCATGATTAGAAGATTATATTCTGAGTTTCCAAAGACACTAAACTATTATGGTCCTTGTGTGTGTGTTTCTGTTATGTATAATTATTCCACAAAAGTAATATAATGTCTATGTACGTTAAGCTTCGAGTCTCTACAGTCCAGGCCCAGCACATCGAGATCAAGCCTGCTATCATGCAGCTGATCCAGAACATAGTCTAATTTGGAGGCCTAGCCAGTGAGGACCCGAACGCCCATCTATCAAATTTTCTAGAGATCTGCGACACCTTTCGATACCGTGGCGTGTCCGAGGAAGCCATCCATCTTCGCCTATTTCCCTTTTCTCTACGCGATATGGCAAAGGACTGGATCAAGGTCCTTCCACAACAATCTATCCTCGCCTGGGAGGAGCTAACCCAGGGGTTCCTATCCAAGTACTTCCCACAATCCAAGACGGTGATACTCCAGAATGAGATTCATAACATCCAGCAGCACAACTCCGGGTCGTTGTACGAGTCTTGGGAATGCTTCAAGGAGATGTTACGAAGATGCCCCAATCACGGACTCCCACTCTGGATGCAAGTCCAGACCATCTATGGACGACTTACCACGAATACCAAGTCTGTGGTGGACGCTGCTGCTGGGGATACGGTGATGCGGAAGTCCCCCGAAGAACTATTTGAACAACTGGAAGACATGTCAACAAATAGCTTATAGTGGCACTCCGAGCGGGGGACTCAAAAGCAAGGTATGCACAACATTGACGCTACCACTATGTTAGCTGCTCAGTTGGACGTTGTGTCCAAGAAAATCGATGCATTGAACCTAAAAGGATCATCTCATGTTCATGCGGCGAACCATCCAGCATGTGGCGACTATGGTGATAACCACATCATGGGAGAATGCCCGGGTTCGACTGGAGGCCCCTCGACGAGCGAGGTGAGTTATGTTGCCCAAAATCAAGGGCCCAACTAGTACCAGCAGTACCAGAACCCGGCATGGCGAGATCAACAAAACACAGGTTGGGGCCAACAACAGCAGAATCCTCTGCCCCAGCGATCGCCAAACTACAACCAACCTCTATATCAGAACCAATTCCAAAGGCCGCAACAACCCCATCAGGGTCCTTATCAGCAACCAGGGTATCAAAACCCTCTCCCATAGCAGCCACGATAGCCACCTCCTACACCGGCTCAATAACCACCTTCGTAGGAGAACACCTCAAGGGTAGAGGATCTATTGACTAAATTCATATCTACTGCTGTGACTCGGTTCCAGAATCAGGAAGCTTCGATTCGAGTCTTGGAGAATCAGATTGGCCAGCTGGCAAATCAACTCTCAGGGAGGCAGCCCAGTACACTACCGGGAAACACCAAAAAGAACCCAAGGGAGGAGGCCAATGCTATCATGCTCTAGAGTGGAAAATATCTCCACCAGAACCAATCAGTACAGCAAGGTGCATCCACACCCACTTTTGACGAAAAAGGTACCAATACCGACCCCTCCTCATCCAAAATCCCGAAGAAGGAGGCTTTACAAAATAAAGAAAATGACGTAATCCAACCATTCAAGCCTGCCTTACCCTTTCAGGAAATATTGAAGCAGAGGAAGCTGGACCACCAATTCATCAAATTCATAGATGTTTTCAAGAAGCTACATATCAACAAACCATTTGCGGAGGCCCTGGCACAAATGCCAACATATGCCAAATTCATGAAGGAAATCCTCTCGAATAAGAGGAAGATGGAGGATTTGGGAATTATTGCACTAACGAAGGAGTGCTCTGTGGTGGTTCAACATTTCATTCCTCCCAAAATCAAAGAACCATGTAGTTTCACCATTCCTTATACTATTGGATCCTAGGAGTTTGGGAAGGCCCTCTGCGATTTAGGGGCCAGTGTGAACCTCATTCCCCTCGGAGTAATCAAGAATCTAGGACTCCACGAGCTCAAACCTACCCACATCACCCATCAAATTGTTGATCAATCCATCAAGCACCCGAAGGGACTACTAGATGATGTACTGGTCAAGGTGGGTAGGCTGATTCTCCCTGCTGATTTCATAATCCTCAACATGGGGGATGACCAGGAAGCACCTCTTATACCTGGAAGGCCTTTCTAGGAAATTGGGAAGGTACTGATTGATGTGAACCAAGGAGAACTTATTTTTCAGGTAGGTGATGAAAGAGTTTCCTATAACGTCCTCAAATCCGTCAAACATGCTTCCTTGTCAGAGCACGAGGACTGTTATGCAAGGTCCATCATGGTTAATCATTTTAGTGAAAAAGGGGATGAAATGATATGTTCTTTTATTTCGAATAATTTAACTGATCCAGATATTCTATTAAAATAAGCTCCAGAAGACATGCAATTTATAGATGGCCAGGGCGGCCACTATTGGCAGCGTGCAGTTGTTCCTAATAGTTTGGAATGGGACAAGGTGCCGCCACTTGTTCCTTCAATTTTAAAGGCACCTAAACTCGAACTGAAGCTTCTTCTATCTTCTCTCAAGTAAGGGTTTTTAGGACCCAATCAAACTTTTCCTGTTATACATAATGCAGAACTATCACAGGAGCAGAATGATGCACTTCTACAGGTTCTCAAACAGCGGAAGCATGTTATTGGTTGGACAGTCACTGATCTGAAGGGCATCTTCCCTACCATTTTCACTCACAAGGTGCTACTTGAAGAGGGTGCCAAGCAATCTTGGAAACCACAAAAGCGCTTGATTCTTCCCATGATGGAAGTTGTAAATAAGGAGGTGATCAAATTATTGGATGCAGGCATCATCTATCCCATCTCGGATAGTTCGTGGGTGAGTCCTCTCCAAGTGGTACCCAAAAAGGGGGTATCACTGTGATTTCAAATGAAAAGAACGAGCTCATCCCTACATGCACTATCATGGGCTGGCGAGTCTGTGTGGATTACCGGAATTTAAACGATGCAACAAGAAAATTTCACATCCCCTTTCCATTCATGGATCAAATGAAAGAAAGGCTAACAGGGCACAACTTCTATTGCTTCCTCGACGGTTTTTCTGTTTACAACCAAATCTCCATTGCTCTGGAGGATCAATAAAAGTGCACCTTCACTTGCCCCTATGGCATATTTGCTTATTGAAGGATGTCTTTCGGCTTGTGTAACACCCCCACCACCTTCCAGCGCTGTATGCTGGCCATCTTCCATGATATGGCGGAATGAATCCTAGATGTATTCATTGATGATTTTTCCATTTATGGAAAATCATTTACCATTTGTTTACGACACCTAGTGCTTGTTATGGAATGATGTGAGCACACTAACCTAGTCTTGAACGGGGAAAAGTGTCATTTCATGGTGCAAAGTGGCACAGTCCTTGGCCACAGAGTTTCATCGAAGGGGATAGAGGTGGACCCAGCGAAGATCGAGGTCATTTCACGACTACCAATACCGACTTCCGTCCGCGCCAACCGTAGCTTCCCGGGGCATGCTGGATTTTACAGGCGGTTTGTCTATGACTTCTCAAAAATAGCCCAACCCCTCACCAATATTCTAACCAATGTTTCCATATTTGAGTTAGATGACCATTTTGTCATATCTTTTATGCATCTAAAGAAGCGGCTTGTGGAAGCTCTAGTTATGATTTCTCCCAACTAGGTGGAACAATTTGAGGTGATGTGCGATGTGAGCGACTACAAAGTGGGAGCAGTCTTGGGCCAGCGACTTGACCGGATTTTACAACCTATTTATTATTCCATCAGGACACTAAAGGAGGCACAGATTAACTACACCACCATAGAAAAGGAGATTATTGTAGTGGTTTTTTCATTTGACAGGTTTCATTCATACTTAGTGTTGTCTAATGTTATTTTTTATACTGACCATGCAGCACTAAAGTACCTACTGAACAAGAAAGACGCAAAGCCCCGATTGATTCGCTGGGTACTCCTCCTACAAGAATTTGATCTTGAGATCCAAGATAAGAAAGGGAGTGAGAACTTCATTACTGACCATCTCTCCTACCTCAAGCTGCCTCATTTGGAGAAGAAAGATGATCGGGATATCAGGGAGGATTTTCCTGATGAGAACCTCTTTTCGATCAGTGAAACACCTCGACCATGATATGCTGATTTTTCAAATTTCTGGTTACAGGTGTCGTCCACCCCGACCTCTCCTTCCAGCAAAGGAAAAGATTTCTCTCTGATGTGAAAATGTACTTCTGGGAGGATCCTCTACTGTTCTGATCCTCTGTAGATGGAGTGATCCACCGTTGAATCCCGTATAATGAAGTTCATGGTGTCCTGGAGTTCTTTCACGCCTCACCAATTGGAGGACAACATGTCCTGGACCGTACCATAGCTAAGATCATGCAGTCAGGATTTTTATGGCCCACCATGAATAGAGATGCATGGGCCTTTGTTTCCTGTCGCGATCGGTGCTAGAGGATAGGTAATATGGGACGTAGAGCTGAGATGCCTCATCACCCCATCCCGGAGGTCGATATTTTCAATGTCTGGGCCATAGAGTTCATGGTTCCTTTTCCCTCATCTTTTGGGAACACTTACATCTTGGTCTGCGTCGAATACGTCTCCAAATGGGTGGAATCTACTGCTACAGCTCACCACCCAGCCAAGGTAGTCATAAATTTCTTAAAGAAAAATATCTTTAGCTAGTTTGGAGTTCCATGAATACTGATCAGCAATAGAGGGACCCACTTTGACAAAACACTAATGAGAGGAATACTGTCGAAGTAAGGAGTAAAGCATCATATGGGGACACCATATCATCCCCAGTCTAGTGGACAAGTAGAGCTCTCTAATCGTGAGCTCAAGAAAATCAGGGGAGAATACTGTCGAAGAAAGGAGTAAAGCATTAGATGGGGACACCATATCATCCCCAGTCTAGTGGACAAGTAGATCTCTCCAATCGTGAGCTCAAGAAAATCAACTGTAGTGTGATTACATACACCCTCCTTCATGTTAGTCCATCCCACATTACATGCATTTAATTTTCTCTGTTAAAGGGAAACCTGGTCCTATATTTGTGGACATACAACTCTATATGCTTAAAATTTTTAATCTGAGCACTAACTATGGATAACTAGTCCATACCCAGAATGATGTAGTAATGCCTCAACGTAGAAACTAAGATATCCTAGTCCATGAACATTCCTTCAAGAGTAAGATCACACTACCACCAATAGTTTGTGATCATCTAATCCCCTCCCATAATATTGTGAAAATGTAAGGATCGAGACAAAGAATCCACCAAAAACACTGGGATCTGAACATGGTTTGTTGTCAGGAAAGAGTGACTGGAACCCATATCTATGAAAACTACAACTATGGTAGAAAACACACAGATTGTACCCCAAATAATTCTAGGAGTCTTGGGACTATATAACTCCTTCTCATGTATCCATCCTCTCCCTTTTCCACCATCTTCCTGGTATCGTGGTTGATTACCCATGGGTGGTGGTGGTAGTTCCCCAATCCTCTTCACATGTCTTGTATCTTGTCCCGCTCATCTGCCATGTCTGCCTCCTGGAAGACTACCCTATTCCTTCTTCCACTGCTAGCTCATTCATCCCTCGATCATATCCTAGTCCTTCGTATGTCTGGTCGGACAATCCAGAACCATATATCCTTGACCATTGAAAGAGTCGCATAACCTCTCCTTTAATTAACTTGTTCTTCCCTAGAAGCCTCTCACCACAAATCTCATATCCTAGGGTCATCCCATAGAGTACTTGCGTAAATACCCAACCCCAATTGACTAGAGTCAGCATCTTATTACATTACATTGGTTTAATTACAATAAATTGTATCTGAAAGGGAAAAAATATTTTAGTAATATTGAAAATCCATATATATACACAAGTTCAATTTTACAACATGAAATTAAAAACAATATATAGGTTCCATTGGGAACATCCAATCCTCTAAGATTATCCCTGAAAGGCAATCATAATAAACCTCTTCATGTCCTGGAAAAAATTAATAGTTAGATGGGGTGAGCTTAGATTCTAAATGAGGGTAAACATTATAGTATACGATGAAAAAAAAATTGGCATGGTGAATAATTGAAAACACATGCCTTTAAAAATAAACATGAAAATAATATTTCCGGAATATGAGCATAGTAAATAGAGGAATTATAATAATTTGAAATATACTAGTCGAACAATCTCATGAACAAAGAACTTTGAGCATCATAATTAGGGAAATGCATAAGCCATACATTCTGAAACATACCATCAAGTCCATTTCCAATACATCTAAAAATTATTAAGTCCTTGACCAAAACTATATATAAAAATGGGAAAGTCCTCATCCAAGTACATATCTATTTGAATCATGAGACATACAAGTACATCGTGGGGATTTAATGGGTCCCACCAAAAATATTCTAAGTTTAATTCATTACTCATATTAATGGAGGTAAACATAAACAATATATAAACATGAGAGGTAAATAGATTTCACCAATCTCTAACATAATCACTGACCATTCTTACTACAAAAATGGATGATATCACATTAGAACATCCACAGTCAAATTGATTGTAAACCATTCAATAAATTATCGAATATGATAGCATAAAATTTAATACTCAATAATATAGAATAATGAACAAGTGTGTTGAAATATAATAAAATACTCTTTTAAATTCAACGATTAATTCTTTAGATATATACACTTTTACTTTGAATAGAATTGTTAATTAGGAAAAGACTTTGTATAAAACTAGAAATAAAGTAAGATACTATTTCAATGTTACAATTATTGAATTTGTAAATATAATGGTTTTTAAAAATATATTATAGATTTCACTTTAAATTGGTAAGAATTTTAGAAATTTCTTTCAATCGGGAATTTATTTCATAATAAATTTTGACAGTTCCTTTTAAAACATGTAACTCACCTAAATTATAGAAAGAATATAGTTTTTACACATATATAGAGAATTAAAATATAATTTATGATAATTACATAATAAGAATAATTAATTAATTGGGATTAAGAAAGAAAAAGTGCATCCTAAATGAAAAATGGTTGTTCGGGTAGGAAACCCTTACATTATGTATCATGGTGTTCCTCACAAGAAGTTAATGACAAGAATAAAAAAATTTAGGTTCATAAATAAATAATTCCATAACCTCTTTTACAATTAATTTATTCATTATAACATTATTAGGTTCATTCATAGCTTTTTGATGGGTTAAGTGAATCAATTTCATTGAATGAGGAGTTTTCTTCTTTTGTTTTCATGATCGATTTACATATACTTATGTACATATAAACATGTAAGTTAGGTCCACTAGCTTAGATACCCCAAGATGGTGGTAAATTAGGGTATGATGTATTAAAACAACATCCCCTATTGATATTGTTTTTCGGTTAAGAAAAACTATCTTCGCCCTCTTACATGTAGTAAAGTATAAATAGAAATTAAATCATGAATAAGACACAACAATTTTCACATGGTTAACACTCACTAGGCTACATTCAAGAGGAATACACTGGAAATGGTCTGATGTAAAAAATCCACTAAAAGAACACTGTTATTTAATATGTTCATAGTGGACTCACTTCCCCTTCTAATTTTACAACCACTCACAATATGAAAGCTCGTTGCTCTCTCAAATGAAGTGTCCTCACTACTTCTTCAGAAGATCGACTCACAGTTTAATTACTTGTACGTCCCTTCATTATCAACAATTCATACATATTATTCTATATGTACATGCTCTTTTGATGTTCCACTTTCATCCATACATGAATACAAAATTACCATGGGTATACCGGGCAATCTTGTAACTTTCATGCAACCCTAGAATGACTTGCGCACTTGTCCAAGCCTAACATGCTTCTCAATGCATAGAGCTCAAGTGTCACCTAACTAATTGTGTGACACTTCATCACTAACTCGTAACATGGGAGACTCATACCCTTTTATACCAAAACCAATATTAGTGTGAAACTATCAACTAGTGTGCTTCTTAGGAGTATAGTTATACTTGTGCAACCAAAAAACCACTTGTCTGCCAAAACCACCTACATGACCAGAGTTCAAATTTTCAATAAGTGTTGTTATTACCCATAAATGAGGAGGGGTATACCTATATTTATAGGCATTTTGGGTAGCCTGACTTCCGAACGCAAGAATCCTCCCAGTGCGCAAGTCCAGCAGTCCTAGTCTTTGTCGCCCAAGTCACCTTGCACACCCAAACCAAAACATGGGAACCCCTCATTAATTTTCCATATTTTGATATTATGATCTTAAAAAAATATGTATAATATGTTTACAAGACTCCAAGATGCTGGCATGAAAGTCCCTTTTCGAAAAACAACTTTCTTTATTAGTTGATTTTGAGGCCCAAAAATTTGGTAAACACTAGAAAATGGCATCACCTTGTATATTCTTATTTTTTACTACCTCAATACCATCCATTACATTGTATAGGATCTTCAATATATAATGTATTGTTGAATATATCCCTTTATCCCAACAACTCTCCATGGAAATCCTCCTTTGTCAACAAATTGAGCAATACGGTCTTCTTTGTCACCAAACACAACATGGAGACCTTCTTTTTCAACAAAAACAATCACCTGAAAAATAATTCAATGATACCTTGATGAATTTTTTCCAAAAAAAATACCCCTTTGGGTTTGTTGACAACTCTTCTAATAAAATTATACCTCGTTAATGCTTCATACACCATTCACCTCATGTGATTTTGATACCGATTTAGATATTGATCATGAATTCACTCAACACATACTCTAAGTCCACATGAACAATGATCGGTGTGAGAAATTAGAGTAAATGAAGAGTTCATCAATGAATCACTTCATTTCTGACACCAATTGTTGATACTAAACTGATACCAATTTCTCATCAATGGAAACCTTCTGAAACCATTCCAATTTCACTCTTCTACTTTTATCATGATCCTCAGCTGTCATGATATAAATTATTTGATCGATCACTTAAACAATCATCAGATTAAAAAATACTTCTCCTACATATATTGGGTTCTTGTTTTGTCCAAGATAGTCTCCAGCTTATCACTTCGAACACCTCATACTCTCTTCATGGTGCTCCCTCTATGATCTTCTTCACCAGTCCTGATAAACTTCTCCTATCTCACGGGACCACCTGTCATCCTCTCCCCATGTCTTTGAAAAGACAATTCCTCCCTTCTTTAGCCATAGTTTATCCCCATTTTGAAGGCATCCCCTCTCTCTCCCTTTGATAATGAACCCAATGGTCACTAATTTGTTTTCTACAATAGAGTAGAGAGCACATATTATCACATTAAGGAAAACACACCATACCTCGGGTAGAGGTGGCCAACGTCAAAACTTTTTCATGTGTAGCGAGTCAACATGTCTCCCAGAGCCATATCATGTCTCTCAAAAGATTCCTTGGGTAAGGACATCATCATAATGTCTGCAACCTATAGTTTTTAGGCACATATTCCCACATCGTGATTCCCTGCTCAACCTTCTCCTTGATAAAATGATACATTATTTTCAATGTTCATTGTCCTGGAGTGGTGGATGATATTTTTTTTGGGATTTATTTCACTACGGTTATCGCACTGGATTCTAATAAACGACTTCACATCAATTCTCCATATCATATAGTTTCTTCTTCATTTACAATAATTGTGTGCTTGCTTGAGTGGTTTCAATATACTCACCCCCTTGGGTTCTTATTGAAATGAAAAATTTCTTCTTACATAACCAAGAAATATACAATACACCAAAATAGAAATCAACCCCTAATGTTGATTTACAATCATCCGCTGAACCGGCCCAATCTGAATTTATATATCGCAATATCTTCGGTTGAGATTTTTCATTATATGTGAAACTGAAATCCAGAGTGACCTTAATATACGAAAGTATTTTTTCAGTTCAATCATGTGAATTTCCTTGGGATTTCATTGATATCACGCTTCATGGAATTTGGAAAAAACAATAGTAGGTCTCATTCCTATTTGGTACATTAAACTTCAAATAATTTGCATGTATTCTTTGATATTAACTATCTTTCCATCATCATATTTTGATAATTATATCATGATATTAACAAAAGTCTTCATATCCTTGCAATTTCCCATTCTAAATCTTCTCAAAACATCCATGACATATTATGATTGATAAATGAAACTTCCATTCCTTCCTTGTGGAATATGTAAACCAAGGAAAAATTTTATCTCTCCAATCATTGAAATTTCAGACTCACTTTTCATGAATTCATGAAACAATCTACACTGATCTTCATCTATTCCTTCAAATATTATGTCATCGACATAAACTCGCACCATAATACTTTGATTAACTTCATTGTTGAAATAGATATTGTAATCAACTCCACCACATTGAAACAATTTTTCTTCAAATATTGATCAATCCTTGAGTACCATGGTCTTGGTGCTTATTCCATTCCATATAACACCTTCTTCAGTAGAAAAACCTTGTTCTCATCCTCATGAATGAGAAACCAATCTGGTCAATTGATATACACTTCTTCTTCTATAACCCAACTTAACAATGCAGATTTAACATCCATCTGGAACACATTGAACTTCTGTTGCACTACAATGGCTAGGAATAATTCGATTATCTCTAACCATGTAACCAGTGAAAATGTCTCATCAGTATTTATACCCTCTATTTGGGAGTATCATTTTCACACTACTGATGATTTTTTGGAATCATTATGCCATCTTCATTCATCTTGTTATGATAGACCCACTTAGTCTCGATGACATTCTTATCTACTATACTTGAGGCAATCTACCACATCTAATTCTTCTTAATCTGATCTAGCACTTCATTCATATCCTGAACCCGATTTCTATCTTCATTCAAATCAGCAAATCATTTAGCCTCTTCCTGAGATAGGAACAATGTGTACTGCATTGTTTTTATTATTATAGTCTAATCTTGAGGGGTATGACCACCAATGATATTCTTCACGTCAATCTCAGCTTGACTCCTTGGCTTCTATACAGATATGGGTTTTACTTCCTCATGCTCATCATTAATATCATCCTATAAATCATCATCGTCCACTTCTACTCCTCCTGTGTTACTTTAATCTTCATCACATTCATCAAAAAAATATTAAATGCGTTATTTATCATTCCCTTCATTTTCAACAACAGTGACATCATTTCTCTCAACTACAGTTCCTTGCCACTTGTTAAAGAATTTGTATGATTTTCTTTTTCTTGAGTAGCCAAATAATATTCCCTCATATCCACATTAATCAAATTTCCTATTCTTTTATTTTTAATAACGAAGCACTTACTTCCAAATATTATAAATATTTCATTGTTGGATTCTTCCCATACCACATCTCATATAGAGTCTTTCCATCCTTCGGACACAATAGAGACCTATTAAAAATGTGGACCGATGTCAAGACTCCTTCTTTCTAAAATTTATCTGGTAGGTCTTTTTCAATAAGAATA
Source organism: Viscum album (assembly GCA_963277665.1). NCBI lineage: Eukaryota > Viridiplantae > Streptophyta > Magnoliopsida > Santalales > Viscaceae > Viscum > Viscum album. Next base: position 915,853,145 of record OY728148.1, read on the forward strand.
GTTCTTTCCAGGTTGTTTGTGATCCTACTTATCTTTTAAACAACTCCATTATATTAGGGAGTTCTTATGAAAAAAACTTGATGCCTTATCATGTGTTTCTTGAGATAGTCTTCCACCTGACAGTTTGTGAATTTTATACCATTGTGTGTATAAAACATCATAACTTTCTCCGCATGAATCCTTTAAGATGCCATTATATAGTGTTTTAGGTAGCATAAGATATTATAATTATACACAATGATGAATACTAATTATATTATTCTATATTCGTCTACAAAAAGAACATTGTACCTTTTCCCGTCTATTTCTCTTGGTGAGATTGGTCCACAAACATAAGCATGCACCAATTAGAGCACTCTTGTTGAATTATTTTCCATTTCATTGTACGTATTTATGATGATCTTACCATGTTGAAAAGAATCACATGAATGTGTATGATCATATGATAGCTTAGTGATATCTCTAGATTAATGACATTTCACCATATCAAATAAGGATGGTTGGCATAGATGACCCAGTCATTTATGCCACAACTTTTTTTCTTCTTCTTTAGTCAGAAAGCACATATCTTACCCTTTTCATACAAGGTAGAGATTTCACTATTTTCATTGTCCCTGTAAAACCATCATTCCATATTTTCCTCTGATGATCCACATCTTCTTAGTAAACCTTATAGAGTCCCCTAGGTCCCATACATTGATTACAGTAAGTAAATTGTGACTAAGACCTTCTACTACTAATACATCTACACATTTCATCACATTACCCCAAAACCATGCCTTTATTGATCCAAAAATCATCAGGCTTTCATCATTTACAAACATGAAAACTTTTTCTTTGTCATACATTATTCTTGTAACAAGATAATTATTACTTTTTATGTGGGATGTGCAGCCACTGTCCAAGATCCGTACACTTGAACAGTTTAATGCTCTAAGGGAAAATTCATCAACCACTACCTTCTCATATATTTTCTTCTCGATCTATATTTTTTTCTTCACACATTGAATTAATTGATAATCTTCATTTTTCCCGATGTATGATGGACCTACATCATCATTAAATATTGTAAATCTATTCTACATTTTCAGCTCACCCACTGGTTTATTGATTTGCTGCTTGTGAATACTTTAGTTCTTCTTTGGCACATTTCTCTTCATGCCTAATGTACAATATCTAGACAAAAGTCCAAATCTACCAAACCAATAACAATGTCCCTCGAAATATATTCTAGAGTACCAAGGGTTATAAGGATTCCATTGTTATTCTTGTTCCCTTCTATAACTCTAAGAAATAGAACATGCATACTTTGAATATCCCATCATTCCACAATAATAACACCAGATGTATGCTGCATTCCTGCATGTGACTTCTGCACTACTATTTTTCCCTTGGAATATCTGAATATTCTTATTATGTTTCATGCCCAAATCAACTTTCAATTTTGGAACGAGTGCTTGTGGTCTAACATAATCTTTCCTAGATTATTTTTGATCAATCGCCAACTCAGCCTTACCATTTGAACATAATTGTTGCGTCATTGCTATATGGATACAATGATCCACATCTTACTTTTTCACCTTTTGAATGATCCTCTTCCTAAATGCCTCACTATGAGTAAATATTTTTTCCTAGTCCTTATCTTTTTTTTTGTAGTCTGATAAAGTCTTCATCAAGTTCTCCAATGAGCATGACTTGTTCTTTTAATTTGATATTTAAGCCCTAAATACCACTTTTATTTTCTTCAATCTTGTTTTTTTCTCACTCAGTGTTTTTATGTCCTTTGGAAATGAATACTAGAGATTCTCAATCTCATTCATCAACTCAGACTTCTCTTCATCATTTTGCTGCATGTAGTGTTTGGAATGTTATACCATATTGTTGTATTTCATTTTTTTCTCTCCAAACATATATCTCCTCGAGATATGCTTCTAATTCAGCCTCCATATCGACTCTTTCTTTAATATCGTATTCTTCATCATCAGTATTGGTTTCCTCCTTTTTCTAATAACTACAAAAAACTGCCACCATAAGATTTTATCCATGATCTTTACAGTTCTCTATCTCTTCAATGTCTTCAAATTCATACTCATCTAAACCGTTACAATCTATTGAAAGAAGATTATTTTTATTAAACAGATTTTTCATGAATTTATATGACCTTTCACATAGGATAATAACTTTTTTGGAAATTTCAGCTTCATCCTCCTCATCGTCTGAACATTTAGGAAACTTATCACAAGATTTCAAACCTTTCCAAATCAAAAACAAACTAGTGGAACTCTCCCCCTGAACTGTACTTTTCCTCTTGGAAAATTTGAAGAAATAAATGACATCACATCATATGTATCTTCATCTTCTTGAGAATCAAAAATGTTGATCCTTTTAATGGATTTGAATGCAACCACTTTTGACTTCCCCTTTTCCACAACATCATTATAATCATTCTACATTTCATATACTACAAGGGTATTATGAAAGTTATCCAGTGCCAGCTCTTTTGGATAATTGTCTTCTAATATTGAAACCTTTTAATGGAACTGAGGTGGGAGTTTCCTCAGGATGTGCTTCCCTATGATTATGTCCTTGATGACTTCCTCAAGACCACACATATATTATACTATAATATTTACCATGTTAATGAATGCATCAACAGACTCATTCAGGTTCAATGTCATATCATCATACTTGTTCCAAAACACTTGAAGGGTTGCTTCTATAACCGTTGAATCTCCTCTATATATGTTCAATAGTTTTTCCCACATGGATGTTATGGTTTTCATAACATCACCTCCATATATATATCATTGTATATGGATCCATTTAAGGCATTGATTTCCTTGGCGCCAACATCCAATTCTTTTCGATCAGCATGTGATTAAGTACCAATATTAATATCAGCTGTTATACCATGAAATACTGATGTGAACACATCCATTACCAAATATAGGATGTAGTGTTGTGTCTGATTCTTCTATCGCTGAAAATTGATCCTGTCCAAGATCGAAATCATTTTAGTATTGCTAACCACCATTTGAGAGAGAACCAATGATATTAACCATTATCTCTAATACCAATTGTTAGGTCCCCTAGGTTAGTTACCCAGAGAGGGGTTGAAACAGGGTATGACAGATTAAAGCAACTTCCCCTATTGTTCTTTTATCGTTTTTTAAAAAAACTCTATTATCTTTCTTTCTTATAGGAAAGTATAAATAGAAATTAAATCATGCACATGACACATTAATTTTTACGTAGATCACCCTCTATGAGATACATCAAAGGAGAATACACTGGTGATGTGATGATGTAAGAAATCTAATAAAATAACATTGTTGTTTACAAATATCATAGTGGACTCATTGTCCCTCCTGGTTTACAACCACTATTAATATATAAGCTCACTACTCTCTCAACTGAAGTGTGATCACTAATTCTTCAGAAGCACCCCTCATAGTTTAATGAAATTTATGTACCTTCATTATCACAAATGAATACATCATATTCTATACGTAGATTCTCCCTTGAAGTTACACTTTCCTCCACTGATTAATACAAATTTTTCATGGGGGTATAGGGAAATCTTATATCATTCGCACAACCCTAGAATGAATGGTGTGATAATCTAAGCTTGTAATTCTTTTCAATGATAGGAATTCATGTTTCACCTAACTACTTGCATGACACTCCCTTCACCAACTCATAACTTGGGCGACTCACACCCTTTTATTCCCAAACCAATATTGGCACGCAATTATCCACTGGGGCACTTCTCCTGGTTATCTTTATACTTGTGTGACCTAACCACAACTTGCGTGTCCAAACCACATACACGACTAAACCTCAAATGTTCTCTATGTGTCAAGATACCCCTGAATAAGAAGAGGTGGACCTCTATTCATAGGAATTTTAGGTACCTTGTGCACCTTTTGCAAGACTCCTCCCAGCACGCAAATCCAGCCCCCTAGTCACTGTCGCCCAAGTCACCTTGCGCGCCAAAACGAAAACTTAGAAGCCCACTTTCCTTTTCCAAATTTTGATATTCTGATCTTGAAAAACATATGGCATGCATGTTTCCAAGCCACCAAGACACTGGCGTGCCAGAACCTATTCCAAAAACACTTTTCTTCATTTGTTGATTTTGAGTCCCAAAATCATGGAAAACACTGGAAAATGGGGCCACCTTGTATCTCCTCTTTTTGTACCGCCTCCAGATCATCCATTCCATGGTCAAGGATATTCAATAAATCAGGGATTGTTGAAAACATCCATTGAAATTGAAAACTCTCTATTAAATTACTCCTTTGTCAAAAAATTGGGCATCATAGAATGCTTTGTCAACAAACACAACATATGGAAGAATTATTGAACAAAATCAATCACCTAAAAACTCATCATTGATACGTTGATGGATTTTTCCCAAACAATGTAGAATGAAAATGGTTGTAAATAATAGAAGTTGTATTTTATTACTGAATGACCAAAACATTAAATGTTTATAAAATTCATTTGGATATTGGGAGTGAAGATGAATCATTATATAAATAATTAATGATAATTGTTTTGTTTCATTTTCTGTTTTCGATTACAATAAACTCATTTTGATTTATAAATTAGTATTATGTGTAAAATAGGATTCAAGAACCATATATAAGTTATAATACATATTATATAGTATGGTTTAACCATAAAAATGGTGTAATTACCAGAATTGAATATGGTAATTGAAATTGAAATCTCATCGTCCTTGAATGTTAAAAATTAACACATATCAGATGGTGTTTCCATTTCTAATATTGAGGAGGGGTAAATGATAGATGATGAAGAATTATTCTTTTATCATAAAAAAATTACAATATATGTATGTTAGTATATTTATCACAAAATTTGGATTAAAAGAGAAGAGGAAAGAAGAAAAAGAAAGGTAATTAAAATAAAGGAAATGAAAACTGGAATTTACCTCTTGAAATAATCTTCCGTGAAAGCTGCTTTAGGGGAAAGGTTCAGGTCTTTTTATGAGACCAAGGGATTCTGCACGTGGGGGAGGAGCATGGGAGGATATTTTAGAATAATTTTGACAATTCACAATACATTATAGGAGTTAAGAGAAGAGGTATTGTAGAGACCTGAAGCTAGACGTACATGGACATTACATTACTTTTGCGGAATACTTAGTACATGACAAAAAAATACACACACAAGGATCATAATAGTTTAGTGTCTTTGGAAACTCGGAACGTAATCTTCTAATCGTGGTGAAAGATCTCCAATATCTCCCATAACGATCTTCCCTTTTTTTTAAATAAAACCTTTCTTTATATCCTGGGGAAAAGAAAACATAAAAGGGTGATCTCAAATGCTCAGTAAGGGTAAACAAAAGAAATATCAATCACATCGTATTCATAAGAACATAACATTTTCGAAATCTTAACCTGCAAAAGAGAGCATAATTTCATAACATGAGATAAATCATGGCAGTGAAATGTAATCACAATAATCATAACTTAAAACATGAAAATTTGTGGCATTCACACATAATCATAGATAATCATTTCTTGTTAGTCAAGACTCATTGCCAAGACTATCTTAGTGGACAATGTCCCTTTCTGAATCGAGTAACCCTCGTTTCAGTCCTGTTTCACTGAACCGGTATAACCTACCATTCCAGCCATGTATATCTCATGAGATATAAAATCTTTACCCAATGCATTGGATGGAGATATAGGTCCCACCCATCATATAATGAATCCTTTCTTATGTGTGCCACATAATCATAAATCATACATCATCGCATAACCCATGTAATAAAAATGGGATTCTTAAACAACATGACATCATAAAACAATTCATATAAGATAAAGGAATTCCTAAAAATGTTTCCATCACAACATAATCAAATCCATGTAATAATAGGGATAAAAACAGAACCCTCTTATTATCTTAGATGGAAAATAATTTTGATAAAATACTTGAACTTCATTCTTGAGGAAAATATCCTTTCTACTTCAAAAACACTTTTCCTTTCTTAACATGTCATAAAATTTTAAACTAAAAGAAGTTGATTAAAAATAAACATGAATACTTGTAAAGGAAGCTTCTTGGAAATAATGTTTTAGAAATCCATTCATGCCGTATAAGTTAAAAAAACATTCTTCGTACTTTTGTCGGAAAAGTCAAAAATTACCTCGTACGAAAAATGAAAAAATATTCCTTTCATATCTTTTACTAAAAACTCACCGAAGGGTAAAATTGGATTTAAAAAAAATAGTAGGTGGATGGAAATAATATTACATATTCAAGAAACATGGATGTTCATGATAAAATACACCCCAGTAAATACTAAAGTATAAACAATCTCGGGTAAAAATGAGATTGTGATATTTCCCTTACCTTAGGTCCGACTTGCTTCGTATGTGTCCGAACCTCCTGTATAATGATTTAAATAATGTAATTGACTTATTACCGAATCATATTCATTGTTATGATATCATATATGGTTCACTTATGACATTATATTACCCATTCTTTTGTAAATTCCATGATAAAGAAGCGTTTTGGGTAAAATCGTTTCATTTATCGTAGGTGTTTTGACTTGTTGTTCATGACATTATTATTACTTATATCATGATTTACTTACTTTCAGAATATAAAATATGATTTATATATAATATATATTCATTATATATATATATATAATAGATAGATAAATGAAATGAAAAACACCGTTCATGGAGACGGTAGTCCGTACGTACGCATGAACGCTGTTCTCCTTTCCTTATTGTCTTGAATGGAAGTAAGTAGATGACATACATATATATATATACATAAATCCAGTAGCTTTATAATTTCATATATTTTATTATTATTTCTTATATATACTTTTTAATCATTTCTAAATGGTTAACATGGAGAATGAATCTCATCACGTCGTGGAGACGGTAGTCCGTACGTACGCACGAGCGATGATATCATTTCCATAAATATTGAATTGAATTGGACTGGATTATACAATATATCAGAATAAATATGATATTTTAATAACTATGTATAGTTATTCTTTACACCATTATACCCATCCATGTAAGGTGGTGGTGGAAAATAGATTACACCACGGCGTGGAGACGGTATTCCGTATGTACGCACGCGCGGTGATTTCTTTTTCCGTAGGATGGATAGATGGTGAAATAGGGTTGTTTCATACTTATAATAACATATCAGTATATTAGTGATACTGATTTTATTACTTCATAATGAAACAACCTAAGAAGAAGAAGTGGAAGAACAAATAAAGATGAAAGAATTGGTAACGGTAATTACCTCTTCTTTGAGGCGCCTCTTTGAGACCTCCTCTTGGGGCACTAAAATTGGTCTTTGAGGAGGACCAGAACCTCTAGGATGTTTCTAGGGAAGTGGATATGAGATTTTGACAGGGGTTGGCCGATCGTGAGTGCTCAAATTGGTGTGAGGAGGAGGGGGAGGAGGTGTCCTTTTATAAGGGAGGAGAGGGGCACCTTAGGAATATCTCAAAATATTATTTTATATTAAAATCAAAATCGGTTTATAATGGTTCCAAAGGGTCTTATTTAGAAGCTAAAGTGGGGATGGGTCGAAATCCTATCAACCAATAAGATTTAGACAAGTTTAGGGTATTATTTTAACCTTATCAATTAGATTTAACTCTAAGTTAAATAATTTAACTTTTACCGTGTCTTTTTGTTTTCTTTCACTATATGGTAATACACATACTATAACATTCCAAACGAACCCCAAATTCTTTAATATTAATATATATATCCTTATCTAAGTCATTTGGCCGAACCATAGATTTTTAGGAATAAAATAACAATTAATAATATAATATTTGATTTAAAAACTATTTTGTGTCAATTTTGACACTATTTGATATATGATTTTTGTGAAAGTCATAACAGAATTATATGTTCGAACCAAGTTGATTAAATCAACAATAATATATCATAGTAACCTATAAAATTAGTGGAATTCATAAAAAGTCTCAAATTACAATCATTTGAGCATTTATAACATCAATTATGTTAATATTTCTTTAAAAGGGTAATTACTGCATCATCGTTGTGTCATAAATAAATTAATTTATTTAAAGTCAAAAAATTATAAATAAAATATCATTATGTAGGAAATCGTTTTATCTTTCTAATGAATATTTACAATCTAATTTATCTTATGTATAACTCTATATTAAAAATGTTTTAGTAAATAAACTTTGATTTTGACTCTTTTAACTCTTCTTTGAATTAAATAATAATAAATGTCCTAATCTAATCCAAGTGGGCCTAAATGATAATATTTTACACTTAAGGTTGTTTTTGGTCGAGATACACTTGTCCAATAGTATTTTGACATGTGTTAGGGTAATAGTATTATCATTTTTACCCTTAATTACTCTATTTACTTTTAACCGTGGTAAATAAAAGTAAAAAGTTACTATTCACCAAAAATTATTTTCATCTCATTGACCCACATTTTAGTCCTTGATATTAACCGTGTCTCTCAGATTTTCGAAATTCCATTCACAGAAGCGGTAAAATTATGTTTTATGCAAAATTTAGTTTATAACCTACCACTTAGTGGTTTCACTATTCATCGAAAATTGAAAGTTTTCAGAAAAATACCAAAAATTAGGCCTAAGATATATTTGATATTATGAACTCAAAAATGATGTATATTTTACCAAATTCAAAACATATCACTTGCATTAACTAATTTAAAAATTAATTCTCATCGTCAAAACAAATAGCGTGTTTTTAAGAGATAATAACTATCAAAAGATTGACATTAGTTTATAACTGGTTTAAAAGTGAAATTACATCCAATGACCAACATTGTATTAAATTGAAAAAATATATTCTAAATATACTTTAAAACCACTCAAATTAATAATTTATCACTATTAATTATTTTGATTAAAAAAGTTGTTTTTTATTATAATTTAGTAATTTTCACTATTCATCAGAATATGAATGTTATCCTAAAAGTACCAAAATTTCACCTTAGGCTAAATTCGATACTCTGAATACATAAATGAAGTCCATTTTTAAAAATAAAATTTACAAAATTTCAAAAAGTGGTTATTACTATTCACAACAGCTAGTTTTAATAATATTTTAATAGCATATCGTTGTTTAGTGAAACTCGGTATTGCGTACTACACACCCTATCGAGGAAGGTCGTGATTGCGTGTAATGCAAGGCAAGTCAAGGATGTGTGTTTTGCAAGCTCCATTTGGTGTAGCTTACAACACAAGACATTAATAAAATTAAAAAGAATATTTTTCATAAAATCTCGGGCTGTTACATTCTACCCCCCTTAAAATGAATTTCGCCCTCGAAATTCATCGGGGTTATAAATGGTTTACTATTCGAAAATTTCTTTAATAGAAACCCACATCGTAAAGAAATACCAAAACATGGCTTTAATAACTAAAGTATGAAATGTAACGATTACCCAAATAAACTAATCACTGGGTTTCCACATAGGTGAAAATATGGATATGGAAGAGAAATCTAACCATCATGTTCTGATGGAGATTGGTAGAGAACATGGCTATGGAAAATCCAGTAATCAAAAATCCATAGATTTTTGATGATATAAGGTACCATCTGATTCATCAGGTATAAGATCACTAGGACAACATTTTTGGTTTTCAAGATCATTTCCCTAAAGTTGAAAATTTGAATTAGAATAAATACTTTCTTTATTTTGGTACAATCTCACTGTTGTTCATGCCTTGAACAATTTCCACTTCATCTCTTAAATAAATGAAGTTGAATTTGTTATTCGTGAAGTGTTAGCAGATCATGTGATAGAATGACGGGTCATTCCATCTGTCTCAAATAAAAGGTTAGAAAAAATTATATACATAAGTCGATCTATAGTGAGATTAATCATATATGGTTCCTAAAATGGACTTATACTTCATATATCATACTACTTAATATAATAAAACTAGTTTCTACTAAACAGGGACTTACTGTAGGCCAGTGGTAGGCGATAAAGGCCACTCGCACTTCGGTTGTGGGTTCGATTCCCACAGCCTTGTCCGAAGCGATGGGCTGTCGCCCGTCCTGCAGGTTGTTCTTTTTCTAAAACTACATTACTATAACATCCCATCAATAATATCGAAAATATACTATCCTTGAACAATACTAAATTATGTCCAACATAATCCATTCTAATCTTTAGTCTTATCCATAATACTACAGTCCACTCTCATAATATAGTGAAAACGATTACCAGAGATTTAATACTGTCGTTAATCCCCATAAGATATGTCTTGTTGGTCACATTCCAAACATTCAAAGGCCTTAATCATGTATTCTCTTGAATACCCATTGAACCTTAGTGAAAACATGAATGCTGTCAAAAGTTAACTCTTTCCACATACCAAAATCCAAAAATTATATATACTCAAACCATGATATCACTGAGTATTTATATCAATCATGAGCTCATGAATACAATCAAACATCTCATTATATTATTATCCCTTCATTATGCTCATATCATCTGTTTACCAAAAATCTCTCAATCACTTTTCATGGTTACCGGTTCCATAAAATTATTGAAAACCACAATAGACCAAAACATAAATATTTCATTACACCATAAAAGTACCTCAACAACATTATTCTTGAATACCAATACATAAACACTTCAGTCCATCCACTTCAATGATTGTCCTGGAATAAGTCCTTACTTGATTTAGAAGTAACTTTTTAGGTCAGGGCATTGAGTTGGGTAATGCCCATGTTCTCCACAAATAAGACATTGAACTCCATAACAATCTGTCACTCTATGACCCTTTTCTCCACACAGATAACATCGGTCCATCCATTTGAGGTGTTCCTCAAGGTTCTTCTTCCCTTCTTTAGAAATTTCAATCTTCCTTTCTTTATGCTCCTCAACATGCGAACATGCATAATAGTTTATCTTCCTCTTCTTTGATGAATTAGTCATACCACTAAATTTCACCTTGTTAATCATATATCGCGATGACTGATTCGGCATAATCACAATATCTTTATCTCTAGGTATTACAAAATTTTGTTGCTCATAGTCACCAATTTGTCCATTGGATTCAATGTTAACCGAATTCTTTCTGGTTCCCTCCATTAACTAAAACACAAAAAGAATTTTGTGAGAGGTGAAATCATGCTATGGAAGACAACATAGTAAAGGGAAATCACCCTCAATATCTAACATCTTAGGTTAAATTCTAATATAGTCAGCGCAATTCTAGGACTATAACCTATACGTATACTTAACCTTAGAGACATCCCTAGACATACCTTAGAAATATCTCTAGGTATCTCACTAAAGTTATCGCATCCTAGTTTCCAAAGGTTGACTAAACCTTTCCTCTGATACCAACTGTTGAGACCCGAAGCTATACGTACATGGACATTATATTACTTTTGCGGAATACTTAGTACATAAAAAAAAATACACACACAATGATCGTAATAGTTTAGTGTCTTTGGAAACTCGGAACGTAATCTTCTAATCGTGGTGAAAGATCTCCAATATCTCCCATAAAGATCTTCCCTTTTTTTCACCTAAAACCTTTCTTTATATCCTGGGAAAAAGAAAACATAAAAGTGTGAGCTCAAATGCTCAGTAATTGTAAACAAAAGAAATATCAATCACATCATATTCATAAGAACATAACATTTTGGAAATCTTAACCTGCAAAAGAGAGCATAATTTCATAACATGGGATAAATCATGGCAGTGAAATGTAATCACAATAATCATAACTTAAAACATGAAACTTTGTGGCATTCACACATAATCATAGAGAATCATTTCTTGTTAGTCAAGACTCATTTCCAAGACTATCATAGTGGACAAAGTCCCTTTCTGAATCGAGTAACCCTCGTTTCAGTCCTGTTTCACTGAACAGGTATAACCTACCATTCCAGCCATGTCTATCTCATGAGATATAAAATCTTTACCGAATGCATTGGAGGGAGATATATGTCCCACCCATCTTATAATGAATCCTTTCTTATGTGTGCCACATAATCATAAATCATACATCATCGCATAAGCCATGTAAAAAAAATGGGATTCTTAAACAACATGACATCATAAAACAATTCATATAAGATAAAGGAATTCATAAAAATGTTTCCATCACAACATAATCAAATCCATGTAATAATAGGGATAAAAACCGAACTCTCTTATTATCTTAGATGGAAAATAATTTTGATAAAATACTTGAACATCATTCTTGAGGAAAATATCCTTTCTACTTCAAAAACACTTTTCTTTTCTTAACATGTCATACAATTTTAAACTAAAAGAAGTTTATTAAAAATAAACTTGAATACTTGTAAAGGAATATTCTTGGAAATAATGTTTTAGAAATCCATTCATGTCGTATAAGTTAAAAAAATCATTCTTCGTACTTTTGTCGGAAAAGTCAAAAATTACCTCGTACGAAAAACGACAAAAGATTCCTTTCATATCTTTTACTAAAAACTCACCGAATGGTAAAATTGGATTTAAAAAAATAGTAGGCGGATGGAAATAATATTACATATTTAGGAAACATGGATGTGGATGATAAAATACACCACAGTAAATACTAAAGTATAAACAATCTCGGATAAAAATGAGATTGTGATATTTCATTTACCTTAGTTCCGATTTGCTTCGTATGTGTCCGAATCTCCTGTATAATGATTTAAATAATGTCATTGACTTATTACAGAATCATATTCATTGTTATGATATCATATATGGTTCACTTATGACATTATATTACCCGTTCTTTTGTAAATTCCATGTTAAAGAAGCGTTTTGGGTAAAATCGTTTCATTTATCGTAGGTGTTTTGACTTGTTGTTCTTGACATTATTATTACTTATATCATGATTTAATTACTTACAGAATATAAAATATGATTTATATATCATATATATTCAGTATATATATATATATAATATATAGATAAATGAAATGAAAAACACCGTTCATGGAGACGGTAGTCCGTACGTACGCATGAACGCTGTTTTCCTTTCCTTATTGTCTTGAATGGATGTATGTAGATGACATACATATATATATATACATAAATCCAGTAGCTTTATAATTTCATATATTTCATTATTATTTCTTATATATACTTTATAATCATTCTTAAATGGTTAACATGGAGAATGAATCTCATTGCGTCGTGGAGACGGTAGTCCGTACGTACGCACGAGCGATGATATCATTTTCATAAATATTGAATTGAATTGAAGTGGATTATAAAATATATCAGAATCAATATGATGTTGTAATAACTATGTATAGTTATTATTTACACCATTATACCCATCCATGTAAGGTGGTGGTGGAAAATAGATTACACCACGGCGTGGAGACGGTATTCCGTACGTACGCACGCGCAGTGATTTCTTTTTCCGTAAGATGGATAGATGGTGAAATAGGGTTGTTTCATAATTATAATAACATATTAGTACATGAGTGATACTGATGTTATTACTTCATAATGAAACAACCTAAGAATAAGAAGTGGAAGAAGAAATAAAGATGAAAGAATTGGTAACGGTAATTACCTATTCTTTGAAGCGCCTCTTTGAGACCTCCTCTTAGGGCACTAAAATTGGTCTTTGAGGAATACAAGAACCTCTAGGATGTTTCTACGGAAGTGGAGAAGAGATTTTTTCAGGGGTTGGCCGAGCTTGAGTGCTCAAATTGGTGTGAGGAGGAGGGGGAGGAGGTGTCCTTTTATAAGGGAGGAGAGGGGCACCTTAGAAATATCTCAAAATATTATTTTATATTAAAGTCAAAATCGGTTTATAATGGTTCCAAAGGGTCTTATTTCGAAGCTAAAGTGGGTATGGGTCTAAATCCTATCAACCAATAGGATTTAGACATGTTTAGGGTATTAGTTTAACCTTATCAATTAGATTTAACTCTAAGTTAAATAATTTAACTTTTACCGTGTCTTTTTGTTTTCTTTCACTATATGGTTAATACACTTACTATAACATGCCAAACTAACCCCAAATTGTTTATTATTAATATATATATCCTTATATAAGTCATTTGTCCTATCCTTAGATTTTTAGGAATAAAATAACAATTAATAATATAATATTTGATTTAAAAACTATTTTGTGTCAATTTTGACACTATTTGATATATGATTTTTGTGAAAGTCATAACAGAATTATATGTTCGAACCATGTTGATTAAATCAACCATAATATATCATAGTAACCTAGAAAATTTGTGGAATTCATAAAAAGTCTAAAATTACATTCATTTGAGCATTTATAACATCAATTATGTTAATATTTTCTTAAAACGGTAATTAACGCATCATCGTTGTGTCATAAATAAATTAATTTATTTATAGTATAAAAATTATAAATAAAATATAATTATGTAGGAAATCTTTTTAGCTTTCTAATGAATATTTACAATACATTTTAGCTTATGAATAACCATATATTAAAAATGTTTTAGTAAATAAACTTTGATTTTGACTCTTTTAACTCTTCTTTGAATTAAATAATAATAAATGTCCTAATCTAATCCAAGTGGGCCTAAATGATAATATTTTACACTTAAGGTTGTTTTAGTTCTAGATAAACTTGTCCAATAGTATTAGGACATGTGTTAGGGTAATATTAATATCATTTTTACCCTTAATTACCCTATTTACTTTTAACAGTGGTAAATAAAAGTAAAAAGTTACTATTCACCAAAAATTATTTTCATCTCATTGACCCACAGTTTAGTCTTTGATATTAACGATGTCTCTCGTATTTTCGAAATTCCATTCACAGAAGCGGTAAAATTAAGTTTTATGCAAAATTCAGTTTTTAACCTACCACTTAGTGGTTTCACTATTCATCGAAAATTGAAAGTTTTCAGAAAAATACCAAAAATTAGGCCTAAGCTATATTTGATATTATGAACTCAAAAATGATGTATATTTTACCAAATTCAAAACATATCACTTGCATTAACTAATTTAAAAATTAATTCTCGTCTTCAAAACAAATAGCGTGTTTTTAAGAGATAATAACTATCAAAAGATTGACACTAGTTTATAACTGGTTTAAATGTGAAATTACATCCAATGACCAACATTGTATTAAATTGTAAAAATATATTCTAAATATACGTTAAAACCACTCAAATTAATAATTTATCACTATTAATTATTGTGATTAAAAAAGTTGTTTTTAATTATAATTTAGTAATTTTCACTATTCATCAGAATATGAAAGTTATCCGAAAAGTACCAAAATTTCACCTTAGGCTAAATTCGATACTCCGAATCCATAAATGAAGTTCATTTTGAAAAATAAAATTTACAAAATTTCAAAAAGTGGTTATTACTATTCACAACAGCTAGTTTTAATAATATTTTAATATCATATCGTTGTTTAGTGAAAATCGGTATTGCGTACTACACACGCTATCGAGGAAGGTCGTGATTGCGTGTAATGCAAGGAAAGTCAAGGATGTGTGTTGTGCAAGCTCTATTTGGTGTAGCGTACAACACAAGACATTAATAAAATTAAAAAGAATATTTTACATAAAATCTCGGGCTGTTACAGGTATTAAGGGGGATGTTTTTATAGTGGAGGATAGGATGATTTTCCCATTATTTTACTCATTATTTTATTAATTTTCAAAGTACAACCAATTTTATTTATTCTTGTGTAAAAAAATAGTAATATGTGAATTGAGTTTCAAACATGTGTTCTTACATCATCCATGATTCTATGAAAAGTGAATTTTACTTATAATGTATATAAATGTTCAATTACTATATTTTATTATTCATCAAAAAATCAACTCTATCAAAAATATCCCAAAAAATTATCCTATCCGTTTTGAACATATAAAATTCAAAAATGAACTCCATTTATTGAAATTATTTTTTTAAATATTATTAATTTAATTTTTAAATAAATCATAATTTATTCAAATAATAATAATTTTAAAAATATAATTCATTTTATATCACCTTGAAAAAATAATCAGGATCTCAATATAATATAATCATAAGAAAATAACATAATAATATGATACACTATTCATAAGGGCCATATTACTATTCATGTTACTATTCATAAGGGTATGTTACTATTCCTCAAAAATTATGTTTGTCTTATCTAAATATAAATATCTTATTAAATGCAACTGTGTATGATAGTTTTTACAAATTCCAATCACAATGGTGGAATAATTATGTTTACTAATTACATTATGAAAATGTTAGGTTTTGTATAGACTCATTGTTCCATGCATTCTATATTAAATTTATTTTCAAAGTTTTGTGGTGTTACATTATTTCCTGCTAACAAAAAATCATCCTTTTAATTATTATAATGTTACCTCACAAAAATATTTGGGTTGTTCTTCATCATAATCTCCTCCAGATCCCATGTTGTCGATTCGATTTTATGATTTTTCCAAAGTATCTTTACTAGTTGAGTTTTCTGATTCCTCAACACTTGTTCTTTAGTACCCATAATCCGGATAGGATCATCACAGAAGGATAGGTCATGGTTCAATTTTATACCATTATATTTGAGGACATGCATTGTGTATGACATGTACATTCTTAGCAATGAGACATGGAACACATTGGGTACTTTAGACAGGATAGGTGGCATAGCAAAACAATATGCAATAGCTCCAATTCTCTCTATTTTTTCAAAAGGGACGATGTACTTAGGGATCAGTTTCCCTTTCTTCCCAAATATTATAACACCATTCTATGGAAATATTTTTATGAAATCATAATCTTCCATAAGAAACTCCAAATCCTTCCTTTGATTAACATCATAGTTATTTTTTATACTTTGATATATCCATGAATAGTATTTACATGTGATGTTGTATCATCAACATGTTATAATCCCACAAGCTTCCATTAACCAACATCATCACAATAATTTGGTGTATGTCATCTCTTTCTCTAAAATTCTACATATGGTTCCATTTGAACACTTGATTAGAAACTATTATTGTAGGAAAACTCTACCAAGAGTAATCATATATCAACATACATTGAATGTGATGTGAGAATGAAATCAACATGTCTTCAAATGTTTGTATTGTACTTTATGATTTTCCATCTGTTTTAGGATGATAAGGAGTACTCAAATAAATATTATATTCAAATATTTCTAAAAAAATTCAAGAGCATTGATGTAATTCGAGGATCAAGATAAGATATAATTTAGATAGGTTCTTCATGAAGTATCACAAATTTATTGATATTGGCTCAAGTAAGGAGTTCTATTGGATAATTCTCCCTTATATCAATGAAATGTGCATATTTTATAATTTGATCAACAATTACCCATATCAAATCATTCTCACTTAGAGTGTTGGGTAAGATAGTGACAAAATCCATGGTGATTTCATCCCATTTCAATGTCCGAATAGGTAGAGGTTGCATGACTCCACTAGGATGTTGACTTTTGGCCTTCACATGTAGAGAGAATAAGTATCTTGATTCATAATCTTCAATTTATTGTATCATGTTGTCCCACAAGAATTGTTCCTTCAGATCTCTATACATTTTAGTGGGAATAATGTGTATAGGGAAATTTGATCTATGAGCATCATCCAATAACAACATTTTCAGATCAGGTAGAAGGGGAACACGTATCCTCTTCCCAAATTTTATAATTCTATGTTAACACATGAATTCTACCATCTTCCCATCTTTCACATCATTAATTTTCATTAGAATTTTTTCATCATCTGATTGTGAGGCGTTAATTATTTCGAATAAAGATAGTTGGGAAACCATTTTAAAAAAGTAGTGATGTTTCACCATCTTTGATAATTCCTATATCTATCTTTATTAGATCAATTTACAAAGGATTATTGTCAATCCTCAAATTGTTGAGAACTCCAAGATCCTTCATAGTCAATGCATTAGATATCTGATTTACCATTCCTGGGTGGTTGTGTATGGAAAAATCATAATACTTGAGAAGTTTGAGCCATCTCCCATGACACATGTGGAGTTATTTTTATTAAAAGATGTAAATCAGACTGTTGTGATCTATATATATCTCAAATCATTCACAATAGAGATAGTATCTTCTAATTTTTAGAGCAATGATCACATCATCTAACTCAAGATCATGAATTGGAAAAAAAATTCATGAATTTTTATCTTCCTTGACGTATAGAAAATAACCATATCATTCAACATCAGGACACAACCAATTCCATTCATGGATGCATCAATGTTGATCGCAAACCCATCATTCCCCTATAGTATATTTAGCATCAGAGAATTCACTAATTTATTCTTAAATTCTTTGAAATAGTCCACACACTATTTTGTCCATAAAAAAATAACCCCTTTACATGTATGCTTGGTTATTGGTTTGGATTAATGGGTGATGTTTTGAATGAAATGTCAATAATAACCTACAAAACCAATAAAACTATGCACCTCATTTTTGTGCATTAGAGTAGGCCATTCTTGAATAACCATTTCCTTCAAAAGATCAATATATATTCGATCCCTAGAGACAATGTGTCCATGAAATAAAACTGATTGATTCCCAAATTAACACATTATAAATTTCAAAAATAATTAATTTCTTCTAAGAGGATTTAGAATAATTTGGAAGTGATTTTCATTATCTTCCTATATTTTGGATTATACCAAGATATAATCAATAAATACCACCACAAATTGATCATGATATTCCTTGATAAATATTTTCAATAGATCCATGAAAACAAAGGGTGAATTACTCAGTCCTAAAGGTATTCCAGTAAACTTGTAATACCAATACCTAGTTTACAACATTATCTTTAGACTATATTCTATCATTATACGAATCTTATGATGTATAGATCGAAGTTCAATCTTTAAAAAATATTGGGTTCCATGAATTTGATCAAATTAATCATCAATACAATGTAGCGGGTTCATATTATTTATTCTTATAGAATTGATCTCCTTGTAGTCAATGCATAACCTCATTGAACCATCTTTCTTATTAACAAAAAGAACATGGGATCTCTATGGAGAGAAACTAGGGGGATTAAATCCAATATCACTTAATTAATATAATTTTTTACTTAGTAATACTAATTCCATGGAGTTCATTCTATGTGTATTCATTTATATAGGCCAAGAAACATGAATCATGTCAATGGAAAACTCAATTCTGTGCTCTCGAGGATGTGAAGGTAAATCCTATGGAAACATGTCAACATAATATTTAAAAATAATTATATACTCTATTTGAACATTATTTTCCTTAACCATTATTATTGCATTCCATTCCTCCCAAATAATTGTATTCAGTAGAGCTACATGGGGTTAATCTAGATAAGAATAGATTGGTGAGTTTTCTTCTATACATTTAAGGGATTCAAAACTATTCTCGGAATTGTTACATCCCTCATCATCCAATATATATTGTCATCATACCCTGAAATCCAACTCATACAAATTATTATCTAAAATTAAATAATGTGGATGATTTTATGGTTTGTAACAAAATCACGTCTATGTGTCATGAGGGGGACTAATAGACAAAATTTTGTTGCAATGATACATCCCCTATGAGTTTTAACTAACAAATAATTTATTAAATGAAATTGTATATGTATAATATTATTCTAAAACAGGGGTTATTTAATAGAATGAGATGATAAAAAATCAAATAATGCATTGTGTATGTTTGAGGAAACTATTAAATTTTTTGACACCACATCCTTAAGAATTTCTGCCATCGCAATTGTGATCTTAATATGCTTAGCCCGGCTCCCTTGGCCTTTTCTAGGGAATGATTCCATAATGCATTGGAAAGTCATTAGCATAGTGTCCCATATCCCTAAAATAATATAATTGAACCTTATTAACTTATTTCTTTCCCTTGAATTCATCAACATGATGGCCTTTTTATCCACACATATATCACCCCATATTTTCATTTTAAGAAACCACCATGGTGTTGCCTCCAATAATTATCATAGGGTTGAAATAAAACTCTCACCTTCCGCATTTATATATATCCTTTTCTAGGGTTTTCATAATCATTATTCATCCCATAATTTCATTTAATTTAATAAGTCATAGAAAAATCATTTCCAAACTAATAACACATGAGACTAAATCATCATATGATGAGAAAGGTTGGAAGACCAGTACTCGTCAAAGGAATGGATTTTGGCTATCAAAGGATCAATCAATATTGCTCCTTAGATTCTGTATATTGATCACAATATGTCTAGCTAACCATGTGAAGTTAGATTCCTGTATTGAAACGTTATCATCTTACTTTTTCCTCTAATTCAGAAACTACCTTTATATATTCCCTCGCTGTTCACGTGGAATGTATTTCTCAATGAAAAGATCATTTAATAAACTCTATTCCATGTTTTCTATCTATTCCAACTACATTGTGTTTTGAATTAGTGACCACCAGTGATCATTATCTCTTTAAAGATTATAAACTACAATGATAACCTTCTTCCATTCATTAAATCTTAAGGTGAGAAATATCTTCTCTAAGGAACTTATCAACTGCTCTGCTATGAATGGGGTTTTAGTCCCATTAAATGATTGTGGCTGTTGTTGCATAATGTGATCTAACATAGATCCTCAATATTGTGTATATGGATTCTCCATACATGTAAGGTTATTGTTCATAACCTCGTTAAATTTTCCCTTTATATTTATATGTTTTACTGCACCAGTCGCTGCTCGAGAGCCAATATCATTATCTTGCACAGGAGAGAAATCCATACATGGGATACATACATTCATTCAGTTTCTAGTTCATCCACTAAAAACCTTTTCTAAATAATGGCATACAATATATTCATTTATGAATCATTATATACTATATTATCATAAAAAATACATAATATAAATTTAAATCATATTCATGGATAATCCCACAATGATAAACACGGTTTCATAGAGGAAAAATGTATATTTTAATCCTTCACAATGGCTTGTAAATAAAATGTGAATTATCCTCAGCATAACGCCCATAAGTGTCAAACTGGGTGCCTAGTAAGTCCCATTGTTGTGTACCAATATACCCTAGGTCAAGCTCGAAACTTTTGATGAAGTATTAACTCCTATGTATATATGTGCTTAAACCATGTCCACTTGTAGTATCTGGTGAGGAATGTATTTTCTATAAAGAACCATATAATCAATTTCTTACAAAAATTATAGTATGTTCTTTTATGATTATCTTTAAATACTCTCTTATGGGTTTGTTCCCTAATCTACAATTTCTAATTGTAGTTTCCATGTTTTATACTAATATTTATCTGATATCAACTATAAAGAACCCAACCCAATTATCTGAAGTTGATGCCTTATTAGATTAAATTTTCATAATTTCAGGAAATTTGTATCTCGTAGGAACAAATAGATTAATATATTTGGAAATCCAGATACACGCATATGTTCAACATTACAATTTGAAATGAAAAACAACATATAGGTTCTATTGGGATCATACAACACTCTAGGAATATCGCATCAAGTCAATCCAAATATACCTCCTCATGTCCTAAAAAAATGAAACATATGTACGGGTGAGATCATATTATATGTATGTGTAAACATTATATTAGAAGATAATATAAACACATGGCATGATGAATCATTAAAATAACATGCCTTTAAAAATAAACATGAACATTATATGATAGAAGTATGAGATGAGTAAATATTTCTGTAATAATCTTGGGTATTCTACTACTAAAATGACCACCTGAAATATGAATTTAAATATTCATAATTAGGTAAATTCATATGTAAAAAATTTTAATACATAATTTCAAGGCCTTAGAAAATATATATAAAAGTGCTTAAGGCCTCAGTCAAAACTATATCTAAAAATGGGAAAGGCATAAACCAAGTCCAAATCTATTTTTCTCATGAGACATAATGATGAATCATGGGGCTATATAAGTTTCCACCATTCACATAATAAGTCCAATCCATTCATAATTATAATTGGTATTAAAAAAGACACTATATACACATGAGATTTAAAAAATATTCCACAATATGTAAAATAACCACTAACCATTCTCTGTAGTAAGATAAATGGTATCACAATAGTGCATCCATAGTAGCATTGATAATAAAACATTAAATAAAATGTGGAATATGATATCATAAAATATAATACCCAATAATACATAATAATCAATGAGTTTTTTGAGATATATGAAAACACTCTTTTGAAATCATCAAGAATTTCTTGAGATTAATACTCTTTTACTTTGAAAAGAAGTGTGACATTGGAAAAGTCTATGTATAAAACCTGAATTTAAATAAGATTATATTTTTAAAATAAATTTTTTATTATATATATATAATTCTTTCTAATAATAGATTATAGAGAGCCCTTGAAAATCGGTATGAATTAGAAAAATTCCCTTGAATTGGGATTGTATTTCAAAAAACAATTTGAATGTTAATTGTAAAAACTGTAACTACCATAAAATAAATCTGTATTATTATTTGTACAGATAAATAGATAATTAAAACATAATTTATGAGGATTACATAAGAATAATTAATAATTCAATTTGGATTAAGAGAGAAAAAGTGTAACCTGAAATAAAATGTTAGTTTTGGTAGGAAACGCTTCCCTTATGTCTGAATGTTCTTCTCACATGATCTTAATGACTGGAATAATAAAATTTAGGTTCATAAATTAATAATTATAGAACCAAACCTACATTTAATTGAATAATTATAACCTTATTAGGTTCATTCATGGCCTATTTATGTGTTAAGATACTCAATTTAATTCTTTGGGAGTGTTTTTATCCTTGGTTTTCATGATAGATTTACTTACATTTTTGTACAGATAAACATGTAGAATGAGAATAGTTTTACAGAAAATAATTTGTCTTTTATTAGTGAACAACCATAATTTTAAATGGTTATAATATTCATTTGGTTATTCAGGGTGAATATGAATCATTATATAAAACAGTAATTACAATTATTTGGGTTAATTGGCAATTTTTTATTACAATGAACACATTTTGATTTATAAATTAATGTAATGTGGAAAAAATGATATAGTAAACTAACATATGGTCTAATAATTATATTATAGTTTCGTTCAATAATCAAAATTTTTTCATGAGAATAATTGAATAGGGTAATATAATTTGAAAACCCTTCATCCTTGAATGTGAATAATTATCACATCTCAGACGGTGTTTTTATTCCAGTATAAAATATGGGGAAATGAGGGATGATTAAAATTTATTCCTTTATCATAAGAAAATTCAAGTACATATAACTTACTAGATTCATCCCAACATTTGGATTAAATTAGGTGAGGAAATTAAAATAATATAAAGGAACATGAAATAAAATAAATGAAAAGTTGAATTTTCTTCTTGATTTGTTCTTCCTTGAGAGACTCTTTTGGGGAGATGTTTTTTGTCTTTTTATGTGACCACAGTTGTTAGACAAGGGGGTTATCTTGAGAGAATATTTTAGTATAAGTTATACAAGGTAAAAGGATAGATAATATTGAAGTAAAGAGGGAGTTATGGGGGTTTATAGTGGAGGAGAGGACGGTTTTTTGCATTATTTTAATGATTATTTTATTATTTCTCCAAAGACAACCAATAGTTTTGATTATAGTGACTAAGAATATTAATATAAAAATGTGACATTAAATCATGCGTTCTTACATTATCCATAATTATAGTAATAGTGAACTTAACTGATAAAGTATATATATAGTATATTACAATATTTTAATATTTATAAAAAATTCAAGTTGTTTCAGAAAAATCTGAAAAATTCCCCTGAACAATTTTCAATATGTATAATTCAGAAATGAAATTAATTTTTTAGAAATAATTTTATAAATATTATTTATTTAATTTTTTTAATAAAATCATAATTTATACGTATAATAACAATTTTAAACCAATAACTGATTTTATATCACATTTAAAAATTAATCAAGAAATCATTATCATATTACGTGATGAAAATAGAATAATAATATGATTTAATATTTAAAAGGTTCATATTACAATTAATATTACTATTTATAAGTGTATATTACCATTCACCCAAAATTAATATTATCTTATCAGACTCTAAAGATTGTAATGAACACAATCATCTATGTCATTTTTTAAAAATTCAAATCACAGTGTTGGGAAAATTATGTTTAAATGATAGTTTATGAAAATGTGGTGTTTTTTGTATATTCAGTTTTTCATGAATTCAATATTTAAATTATTTTCAAAATCTAGGGGGTTACAACTTTTCCCGCATGGGTCCGTACATCATCTATTGGCTATCTACTGCAGATGATCCATCTCCCTATCACTCGGTGAAAGCTCCATCTACCAGTGTATGCTCCACAAGTATGATCTTATCAGGAACATGCTAGGGTATACCCCAAAGTAGGCACCTGAATCAATCTACGTCATGTCCTGATCGGCATTCTAGGTCCCCATGGGCTGGAAACTAGTGTCGAGAATCTTTAAAATATACAAGGGAATGATTTTTTCACAAAATAATCAATAAAAAACAGTTGAATGAAATGGACAACCAAATATAAATTTATAATAAATGAAGTGATCCTCACGTATAGAACAAAAAATGTAGTACAAATGAACTATACAACTAAACCAAACAGACACAATGAAAAACTAACTCCATGTGACCCCACTGGTCACTCTCTAATACAACAATCAGACTTCTAAAAGGTGATCAAACTTAATCTAAAACCTACTTATGGGTTAAAAATAGAAAATAATTATAGGTGTGAGTATTTAAAATAATTAAGATAGTCAGATAATATATTCCCAATTAACATCCTTTAAAATAAATGAAACATTAATTTCATGTTTCAACTACAATATATAAAAGTATTTTTTTCAACATGATTACACAATGAAAATTACATCTCATTTCCTTTACTAATTTCAAAAACTAGATTCGTTAAACTAGTTTTCAAATATCATTTTCATGAGGAAAGTGATGTTTGCATTTTTAGATTTTTACAAAGTGAATAAACACAATAAATGGAAAATTGTTTCCATAAACCATATCAAAACCATCCCACCACATTCCAAAAAAATACACAAGAAGGAACTATTGTAATTACACAACAATGGAAATCTAAATGTATATACAAGCATCAGAGTCATCACAAAAATAAACTAAAAACCAAATAGACATGGGTGAACTGAGGAGATCAAGAATAATCCATACGACCCCCATAAATAATACTAATCCTTTTTTAAATGTTACATATAATGAAATCAAAATTCTCAAAACACTTGTCCATCATTTCATAGGAAGGTTGAGAGAAACACCCATATCAATAAACTCAATAAATACACCTTCTATTGGACATTGGTCAGCCCCATAACCTACCTGTTCAGTAATCATTCATTGAATATTTTCTCAATAATTAAGGTTCTCATGTATCAATTATATAATGGGGGTGAGATAATCAGTGCCATCCGAGCATCCAATCTCAAAAAATATATAATAATAATTCACAATAGACATCACCCTGAGTCGTTCCAAGGAATGATTGCGACCGTTTACCTAAAAGAACATGAAGTTTCCTACCCAGGAAACTCTAATAATGGTTCACAAGGATTACTCAATATGTACATAACATCCATTATATACATACAATCATGGCATGAGAAAAATATTCTTGAGGTTTTCATAATAAACAATTTAATCATTTTTCACGAAGTTCCCAAACATGACATTAAGTGTTTCTCAAAACAATCACTTTCTAAAGGAACGCATCTCACATTAAATAAAGAGGTGTATACACACCATTTAAATCATCAAACCACATTCATAAATCCGTTAAATAATCTAGTCTACACATCCAATAAACATCCATTTTCATAAAAAATAACAAATGGGCTATTTTCCTACAACTCGAGCCCAATATGTTATAAACCAAAAACTGATTTTTTTATACAACCAAATCCACATTGGACAAACATTGAAGGACCCAAAATACCATTTTTCATGATTTCCATGTATATTTATATCCAATAAAATAATTTTATATCACACTTAACACCTAAAATCCAACCAGGCAGTTTACTTAACACATGGCACACACTCTGTGAAAACACAATTCAATTTAAGCACATGAAAAGGAATAAAAATAAAAATTGCTTACCATAAATTTATTCGATAAACTAAAACATGTGTCAAATACAATATACCATGTCCTAGATATAAAAAACCAAGTTCAAATGGTAATGGAACATTCAAACAATCACTTGGTGTGCACTTTTATAAGAAAACAACACTACTTTTCACAAAACAAGGCATAAACACCACATTAAAAACCAAATAAGTTATTGACGAATTATAAAACAAAACTAAGAATGTGTAGAGGGTTAAAATAACATGAAAAAAATGAATCAAAAAAAAAATTACATGTTTAATGGGAATCTTACCTCAATACCGTGGCAGAAAAGAAACGCACATACGATATCACCCGCCGCGATTCCTAGCACTCCAGATCAATAAGGACCAGTACCAAACAAACCAAAACCCCATAAAAATCATGGGATAACATAACCATAAGAAATTAATGACCATGGTAGAAGGTTAAAACAAATTAATGTAGAAGGAGAAGGAATAGGGTGGATAAAAAAGATGGAATCTCACCTTAAAAACTAATGAACTCTTCATCTTCCCTTAGATCTACACCCTTAATGGAAATTAATGGCTTGGAACTCCTTGGAAGGGCTCCATAGGTCATTTAGAACTATGGAAATAATATTGGGTGGTGTGTAAAGAGGATAAAATTAATGATTTATGAACGAAACACATTACCATACCAAAATATGTATATTTTGAGAAGCCTTGAGAGATTTCACCCTAATACGAGACTATGATGAGCTCCAAAGAGGGACAATGGAACATGGGGGTTATCACAATGTTTTTTGGCTTGATTGAGAGGTGGAATAACAAAAAAATATTTAAAAAATGAATATGATATAAAATTGACAAATAATTATTTTAAAACTAGAAATGGGCTCATGAGGTGGCCCAATACAAGAATAAATAACCCAAATACACCATTATTATGAATTAATAAGGGGTCCAAATGGATATTTTGGTTTTAATAGGTCTAGTTAGGTCATCTGGAAAGTGGAATGGGTGAAATTTCTTACAAAATAAAGAGTTATAAAAGAAACAATTTTTTTTAAATCATGAAATGGGATCATGGTTGGCCAAAATCTTTAATTAACCACTCTTTTAACCAAAAACTACCAAAGAAGATATGGGGAACCCATGGTAGGATGATTATACATAGATGGAAGTTAAAAAATAAAATTTAATATCACTCAAAACCCAATTAAAGGATCAGGATTTCTTAAGAACCGAATCAAAACTAAAACTAGAAAAACAGGGTGTGAAAATTCTCCTCACCATTAAACCCATTCTTCCTCGGAAAGATATAAAACTTTCTAGATGAAAGATCAAAACATAAGGATTCTTTATCAACATTATCCATCATCTCAATCCAAGGACATATCATACACAATCAACAGAACATAAGCCTATTGTTCATAGAAAACACCAACTCAGAACCACTTCCTAAGAATCAACATAATGATCAAGTGACCACCTCCACAACCAATCCAAGAACCAAATTGTTTTTCCTACCCCCAATGAACAAAATAATCACAAAAAAAATATCACTCCTGAAATACAATAAAATGGGGTTGGTGGCTAGATTGGGATTCCCACCCTTAAATCAGAACTACCATATGACAAATCCTTAATGGAATGATCTTAGAGACCCGCAGTGGGTCTCCCCACCAATAGAGACCAACTAGAAATGAAAAAAAAAGAATTCAACATTAACTAGAATCTGGTCTCACTGGCAGAGGCCAACCAAAACTCTCCCAAAAACACATAAAAACCCATGTTAAGAAGGATACAAAATTAACATTTTAACCACCCACTTCTGAAAAAATTGAATGATAACTGGCCCAACAGATTCGGCAAAGATCTAAAACCCCACCACTCTGGATTGGGAGGGAAGGGGAGCTAAATTTTGGGACACTAAAACAACAAAATAAATAGTGGAACCCCCCAAAAATATAGAACAATGAAATGGTAAAACCAAGACGTCACTCGAATCGGAATTGTGGTCCACCGAGAGACATTGATCGGAAACCCACATCTGAGAAGGAAGAACTGTAGAGACTAGTTAGGGGTATGTTCCCCATACACTTTGAGAAAAAATGAAATGAAAAAACACAGTGTTGATAAACCACAATAAAAGTATAGAAACTTACTTACCACAACGGTGATGGGAGGATTTTAGTTGGGCTTCCCACACCTCTAGAGCTTTCCGGACTATGTGAAAAGCATCACTCTGAGGCATATGGCTGTAGCCCTGATGTTTGAAGCAACATCTTCACCACATCCAAGAGAAAAAGATCACAAAAACCCACAATACTCAATTTCTCAATAAAACACCTTCATCTAAATAGGAACACATAGATTCATGTTTCCATTCACTCACACTCTGAACAAGGAGAAAAATGGACAAGTAAAATGGAAAACATGTCAACATCCCTGAACACGACTACTGTGTCAAATAGAATTATCACAATAGGGAAGCACTTTAGCATTAAACCCAAAAGCACACTATTTCATCAAAAAAGTTGAGTCATCTTCAGAAGAGGTAGATTTAATGTGTTAAACATATCTTCAGGCTGATGAACTAGATTTATGACCAATGGATAACTATCCATGGCCACATCAAATCATAAAACATATCCATAGAAACTCATTTAACATTAACCAAATTAAATCCACAAACAAGATCTCATTTCAAAACACACGAAGAGTATCACTTATAAATCATGAGTAATAATACCAAACAAAGAACACTTCTAATACATGAAAAAAACTGACATAAACATTGTTTAAAAAAAATTCATCTCAAAACACTTTTGAAAAACTAACTAACCTAGGGGATTATCACATTCACCAATGGGGTTTAATCAAGTCTCACTCACATTCAGAATCATATGCCACACTAGGAACCAAACCATTTTTCCATACTTGGCATCAATCAACATATCTATTTAAAACCATGCATGTGAACACCCATGAAAATAACAAAGGCTAAAATAAAAAAAATTACAAGACAAAAAATTCACCACATATCAAAAATTATGCACCTTCCATAGGAACTCTAACCACATAGTCAAAACCCATTTTCAAATTTCCACACAACAAACGATTTTACCAATCTTTAAAAATAATCCTCATAGGTCTCCATCAAAATATACTTTATTTATTGAAACCATTTTTTAGAATATCAACAAACCACACTTTTTCAAGAAGCATTTTATTTAGAACCCATTGAATCAATTTTAAAATGAATACAAAAAAATATGACATACAAACACCGCTTTCCCATTTTTATAAATCCATATTGGTCTACTTTCTTAATCCAACAACCACAATGTCCAAACCCTTATTTATGACAAACACCAACTATTCAAAACCAATTAGCACAGCCAATTCATGGGTTACAAACAGTCTTTAATAGCCTAAAACATCTCATTTTAATCAAATTTTCAAAATCATATTAATATAATTAATGCCTTACAACCATTTTATATCAATAAACCATATGTTTAGATTAAGGAAATTCAATCCCATTAAATCATTCCTATTTCTCCCAAAAAATTTCTCTACCATAAAAAATATAATAAAAAACATTCATATACTATGAATTGAAAACCCACTTACACAATTCTCAAATATGTATTTTCAAAACCAAATTCTGAATTCAAGAATAGTCTAAGAGACCACAAAACAAATCATGTTTCGGTTGGTGACTTGAAAATATTGTTTGTGGGAATTTCTCTAACACACCACCAACCCAGAGATCCTTCTTAGAACAGTTCTCTAGCTCTACATGACTATCAATGCCCTGAATGATCATGGAGGCCATTTGTAAAACTCTCCATGTTGTATCCCAATCCATAAACAATCTTTAAGAACGAATGAAACCAATAAAATCGGATATCCCATGGACACCAGAGGATGGGAATGAGAAATTTTTTGTGACGCTCATCTAGAACATACACCTCCAATTCCAAAAATCTGTCCCCATTTTCCATGACATCCTCCTAATTACAAGGGAATTTTAAAATGAATGGTCCTCAAATCTCTGACCTCCTCTGATACAATTTTTTCACGAATCAACCCGAGTTTACCCAGAACTGGGCCCCCAAATCGATCGATGGCAATGAAAGAATGGAGTCCCCGATCCCCATGGGCTGGAAAATAGTGTTGGGCATCCTTACAGTAGACAAGGGAATTATTTCTCCCAAATATAAACAATAAAACCAACAAAGTAATCAAATGGACATCCCAATACCCATTTTTAAAAACTCAATTGTTCATCATGTATAGAACAACATGTGAATTACAACTGAATGGTAAAAATAAACCGACCAGACCTGAAGACCAACTAACTCCTTGTGACCCAACTGGTCACTCTCCAACACAACTATAACACTTATCTGAAGGTGATCAAACTCAATCAGAAACCGGAACAAGGGCTAAAAACACAAAAGAACTATTGGAATGATTATTAAAACACAATAGCTCAAGAATCTATTCCCAATGCGCATCCATTAAAAAATAAAAAATCAATTTAAAATTTGAACTAAAATATTTAATTTTTTTTCTACATGATTAATAAAAACAAATTACAATCCATTTCCCTTATTCATTTCAAAAACTATATTCATTCAACTACTGTGAAAATAGCATTTTCAAGGGGAATGTTATGTTTAGATTTTTATATTTGTACAAAGAGGATAAAACACATTCATTTGAAAGCCATTTCCATAAACCATATAAAAAATATCCCACCACTTTCTATGAGAAACAATACACAAGAAAACAAGTTAGAAATCGCACAATAAGGGAATATAAATGTACATACAAGCATCATATTCATCACTATAATCAACAGAAAAACTAATTGACATGGGTGAACCTATAAGAACAAGAATAATCAATAAGTCACCAATACACGAGACCCAATCCCTATTGACATGTCACATATGATGAAATAAAGAATATCAATACACTCAACCGTCCTTTCTCTGGAAACCAAAGGGAAAATATCATAGAAATAATCCCAATATATCCACATACTATGGGCCACTAATCAGTACCGTAATATAGCATGAATGAAATCATTCATATAATATTCACTCCATATGATAGGTTCCCATGTCTCAAGTATGTAATGTTGGTGATCTGAATAATACCATATGAGCATCTTATATCAACATATATATAATAATAATTAACAATATACAAAACCCCGAGTCCCTCCAAGGACCGATCATAAGACATTAATCCAAAAGAACATAAAGAATCCAACCTAAGGAAAACTCATAATAGATCACATGGATTCCTCAGTAAGTAAATCTCATCCATTATATACATAAATTCATGACTGAGAAACATCCACATGAGGTTTTCATAATAAACAATTCCACCAGTTTTCACAAAGATTCCCAACTGGCCATCTAGTTTTTCTCATAACATATATCTTCCAGAGATACAAATTTCATATTTTATAAAGAAATGTATACACACAATTTATTGAAGATTTTTTTTAATAAATCTCTTAAAATATTAAGGTTACAGATCCAAAGCACAAAAGGATTTATAATGATTCCAAATGGGCTATTTTTCAGCAATTCAGACCAAAACATGTTTAAAACCCAAGCCCCATTTGTTTATACAACCAATGACACATTTTACAGCCATATAAAAACCCAAAAATACCATTTTAATTCTTACTGTTCATAAAGAAATAAAAAATAATTTTTTAAATTAAAATTTAGACATAAAATTCAACCATACAGTTTAACGAACACATGACACACACCCTATAACAACGAAATTCAATTTAAGAACATGAAAATGAATAAAAATTCCATTTTCATTCCATAAATTTATTCAATATACTAAATCATGTTCACAATACCCTAATTCGTATTTCTAAACATCACAAACTAGGTTCAAAAAATAACAGAACATTTAAACAAACATTTTATGTACACTTTTTAAACACAACAACACTACTTTTCACCAAATAAGAAATAAACACCACATTTCACACAAAATAAATCTATTAATGTTTTTTAAAAAATACTCATAATGTTTAGAGGGTGAAAATAAAATGTAAAATATGAGTTTTAAATAAAAAAGACATGTGCAATTGGAAACCTACCTCAAAACCATAGTGGAAAGGAAACACACGGCCGATATCACCCCTCCACGGTTCCTAACACTCTATATATTAGATTAAAATCCCAAAAACCATAACCCAATTAAAAATAAATTTTTAACATAATTTTAGGTTGTTCACGATCATAGGAGAAGAGGAAACCAAAAGAAATTGGAAGGAGATTGGAGAGGGAGGAGATAGGATAATAAATCTCACCTTAGAATCTAAAGAACACATCATCTTCATATATATCTAAAACCATAGTGGAAAGGGAATCAAAGGGAAATCATTGGATAGTCTCTATAGGTTGGAAGAAACTTTTTATGAATAATTTTTTGGAGAAGAAAAAAAATGAATGACTCCTGAAAGAATCAAATTACCTTACCAAATCTAGGTGATTTGAGAATCCTTGGGAGATTTCACACTATTTAGAGACAAATATGATCACCAAAGGGTTAAAATGGAACATGGGGGTTCTGATAGAGTTTTTGTCCCCACGTTAGAGTTTGAATCACATAAAAATATCAAGAGACTCATAAGATATAAAATAAAAAATTACTTTTTAGAAACATGAAAATGACTCACAGGCTTGCCCAATACATGAATAAATAGACAAAAATCCACAATGAGTATGAATTCTTGAGGGTTAAAGCTGGTTTTTGTGGTCTTAAATGTCTAGCGAGAAAAATTAAGAAGAATAATGAGTGAAACATGTTAAAAAACAAAGGAGTTATAAAATAATTTTTTTTAAATGTAGAAACGGGCTCATAGTTGGCCCAAATCTTGAAGTAACCAACCTTTTCACAAAAACATCCAAAAAATGAAATGGGAAACCCGTGAGAGGATGATTATACATATATAGAAGATAAAAAATAGAAAACATTAATATCACCCACAAACCAATAAAATGTTTGTTATTTCCAATGAACAGGAACAAAACCAAGACCTGGAAAAACGGGTGTGATAACTCTCTACCAGTAGAGCCTTCTCCATCATCCCAACATGCGTAGGGATGCTCAGGGATATCATAGACTCTATGATATCTGTATTATTCCATGATTGAATGTAAAAGCCTTAGATAATGGGTCTTTCCACATGTTGGTGGTGTAGTGAAAAATATCTGTGAATCTCATCGAGTACTCTACTGTTGAATGTATGCCCTGCTACTAGGGTAGTTTCTCTGGTATATGCACAAAGAATAATATCATTGAAAAGATCTCCTCCAAGAAGATTATCTAGAATTATGTCCAGGATATAATTTCCTCATCATGTGTCTGAGTCATTAGGCTCCAACATCTCCCCGTTGAGCCCTGAATAATTCTCGTTCCTATGAATTTCATCTGGTCAAGAGGAATCCTCACTAGGCGGAAGACTCATGTAACTACCTCCAGCCAATCCTCAATTATCTAGGGATCTGTCTCACCTCAGAACCATAGAGATCACTACCTTTGGAACTCTTGTAATTCATTAATACAACATGGAACATATACTGGTAGTGTTGGTAAGAACTGCTTCTCTCATTGTGGTTGTATCACTAGTGAACTACCAGGAGGTGATATCTTTGGAAACAGTCCCTGCACAGATGCCTCATCACTTGTTGGACCATCCTCATGTTCCCACTATGGAATCCTAGTTGGAATCCAATATAGAAGCATCCTAAAACAAAAAAAAAATATTTACCATGTTTAATAGAGTATAACTATTGAGTTGACTCTAACTCAAGATGTACATGAGAATTCACTCAATTCCTATATGATGCATGAACTATTAATTTAGCATACAACTAGTGTTTTCATATATGGAGTCTGAAAGAATAATACATGGTCCTAGTGTATCGATACTTCATCCACCACTCTAACACTAGGTACCCTGGCTAGAAATCCGAACTCGAAACACTTAACACTATTTCTCCAAAAAAAGTAAAATATGCTACCATTTGATAACACCCTTTCACGACCAATCACCCCGGGAACCGTGCTTTGACATCCCCATGCCCAACTCTCATAGGACCAAGGATGGTGACTAGCATAGAGTAGGGATTTAACATATTGGGGAGGCATTTTCCTTTAAACCTATACATATGCATCTGTCCCTAAAAAATGTACTGAAACTAAGAAATGAGTAAACAAATATGCAACCCAATAAGTCAACCACTGAGAGAAACAATACAAACTGAAATATAAATGGTCCAAAATACCTTACAAAATGATATATAAAAGTACAAGATCTATGGTCTCATCCATAGAAAGTCCAATCTAAAGGGTAGGTACAATAAGCTGTCCAAATTTCATTGATTCATACCACGTCCATTTGGTCACCCAAGAGCACCCATATCTCCAGACCAACATGGACTCCATCAATGCTTCTTAACATCTGCACAATAGATGAAACATGCAAAAAGATCCCATAAAAGGGTGAGTAAAACAATACTCAATAGAGACCCCAAACCATAATGGTAAACCACAAAGTATGACATAAGGAAGACTACCAATGACGTACACGATGTGTCGCCTCTTAGAAGTACAATTAATAGATCCACTAGAGTCATCTCACACCATGTATTAGTCTATAGTACGTAAACATGATTTTCCTAAAAATCAAAACTACCCTCAAGTTGTGACATTCAAATAATTGGTAATACATAGATTGTAGGTAACATACTATATCTAAGTAAAAGATGGAGTGTAGGTTACCCAGGGAGTGTAGATAACAGATGGAGTGTTGGTAACATACAGAGTAATAGTAACACATGGAGTGTTATCAAAGATAGTGGATTTGCACCCTGGTGGGACATGGGTGTTCTAACAAAATCATGTTAATATATAAATTCAAGGTAACACACATAATCTAGGTAAGACATGTATTCTGGGTAATACACGCAGTCTAGGAAACCACACAACTTCTAGGTCATAGCCAGCATCATGATTTCGTCCTTAACAGACTTGTTCAAGTAGGACCTCCTAATCAAGAAAACATGTCTTATAATAGTATCCATGGAAACTCACATATAGTGTCCCAAAAATACCACCTCAGATAAAGGTTTTGAACACCATAAATAGATCATCAATCAGACACAACATTTGAGACTTATTGGCTTTATTTTCAAAAGGGGCCAGTTGGGTCAGGGTCCGGTCTGACCCAGTAGGATAGACAAGACCCAAGAAGACATGGGTCCCACCTGACTCGACCCACTAGATCTGATACAGCCTACTTCGGGGCTGGACCACTTCTAGTTCATCTTCCTCATGTAGGCAAGTTCGTCTGACTGAGGATGGTGGGTGTCACGTCCCCGCCATGTCAATGTAGCTGACCACCAGATTCAACACCGTCGGTCACCGCATTAACTTCCTTGTGGTAGTCCTCTATACCATGACTCTTCATCGCGTGATGTGGCCTCTGGATATGATCCATTTAAATTTATTATAGGCCATCGATTAGCTTCCCTATCTACCTCACATGGCCACAATGTCATGATGTCATCCACTACCGGCACCTCCCCTTTTGTGGTCCTCCAGTTGCACATCAGTGCTGTATTTTTTCAAAAAAAGAATCATGCATGTGATCCTCAGTCCACATTATTCATCACCATGGACTCTAAATCTTATCGTCATCACATCGGAGGTCCATACATGGTAAGAACAACCCGAAAAAACACATCGTGACCATTAGGTTTTGTCAATAAATAATTCAAGAAAAGTGAAGAGATATAAGCACTACAACACCCTCCGAATAGACCATGGAATTTTTCGTGTCAACGTAGTTTCGTTCATGTCATCAGAAATATGATTGAAGAACCTTATAATATTTTATATGATTCACCCCTTTTTAGTCCTTCATTTTTAACCATCCTGCATGAATGATTGAACCACATATAAACATATTCGTGGGTTGATCCATGATAAATGTTGGAAATAAAAAATGGGAAAGGGATTAAAAATAAAAATAAACCCTACCATGAGGATTGAATCAGTCCTTGAAGAAGAACAGAGTTGCAATTCCATCATTCATTGATCTACTATCCTTTATTCATGATCCTTAATCCATCTGTGTTTGTTGGCGTTCATCATTTACCAATGGAAAGAAATCATAAAGATTTCCTCCAATATTCATATGGAATGATCAACAATCCAAATCATAAATCCCTTTAATTGTTAATGACATGTTTTATAATTTTTGTTTCTCTTTGAAATAATATCATAAATATTTTTAATTTATTTTTGGAAACAACCGCATGGTCTTTGCGTCACAAAATGTTTTCATCAACACGAAATGTCAATAGAAAAATAAAATAAAATTTTTATGAATATTTTTATCCATCCTTATAACATCGAAGAAATATTTTTCATTGCGACCCACACTGGTCAAAGATATATCATGCAAAAGAAAAACACATTGATCTAAACACAACGGTGCCCTCATATTTCAAATACATGCTCTTGTTTAAGTGTTGCTGAAACATAGGGCATATATTATTTTTAATATACTTAAAAATAGTTAAACTATTTATTCCAGTCACCATCGGCCTCAGAATCACTTGTCGTCTTAATTCCTGGTATTGAAAAAATACCATATAATTTTTTAATAAAATTTTATTGAAAATAAAATACAATACTAATTTTTTTTCATTTAATTGACATATGATTTTAATTTGGATATTTATAATACTGTTTTTTCTTAAAATAGAAATTGTGAAAACTAGTACTAGAATGTTTAAAAATAAAAAAGTGAAATATTAATAAATATAATATAAATCAATAAAGTCTTTCTATAAAAATCGAAACAACAAAAATTCATTATTATTAACTATTATTATAATTACATATTGTCCCATAATTATTATTGTCATAAATATTATAATGTTGTTTATATAGGTTATAAAACCAACCCCTTTTAGAGATATATATAATGATTTAATAATTAAAGAAATGTTTTATATAATGTAAAAAAAATTGATGAATCATGAAAATTTCATTAATATTATATAAATATATTATATTCATTCCAATATTCCCCATTTTATGGTGGTGGTGGAATAATGAATTCATTATTATTTGAGGAATAATCAACACATAGAGACCATTATTCATTCTATTTATGACGAATGTGATTAAATGAAGTCATATTATAATTTATCGTTAAAAAATAACAATCAATAAATTTTTACAACATTAAATACTTAATTATATCATTATTACTAACCATGGTCGGTGGTGATGAAAAATGATCTACATCACTCTATAGAGATGATAATATTCACATACACATGATGGATATGGTTTCAGCTTTTCATAGAGTATATAAATGATTGAATAATGATCTTGAAATTAATTTAATAACATTAATGCATGTAAAGAGTTTTTTTTATTATATTTGGGTCTTTGTACATTTTTTAGAAGTGTGTTATATTGATAAAAAGGGTAAGGGGTAACCGATACTCAATTTGAGAATATATGATTTCATATGGAAACCAATTGGATAATTGAGACTTATAATATCTAACTATTACCAAATGAAAAAGAAATTGAGAATGGATTTTAGGAGGAGAATAAGGAAGGAGGTTAATGATGAAATGTTTTGGTATAGTATACTATGATGCAGCAGAAGTGTTCACCATTTAAAAGTGAAGAGAATGGATCTTTTGTAAATTATAATTATTTAAAAATAATAGAATGAATCATATCAAGGATCAATGGATCCATTATTGAGAAATAAAGGGTTGTGGGGATGGATATGGTCATGAAATACACTAACACAAATATTCAAGCATTTTTTATTTAAGATTATAGCATTTTGAAATTTGTTTTTTACATTTTACTATTTGTTTCATATATTTATAAATTTTTTCCTCGAAGTAATATCTAGGTTATGATTTTTTTTTTTGCAAAACCACATAATAAATGTTTTTCCAGAACCCCGCCCCCACCAACTCCACTAATACCCCTAATAGGCCATTAAAGAAATCATAGACTCACCCTAGAGTTATTCCTTGGGTAACTAATGGGTTGGAGACAACAGCTCATGGCGTAAAAGTCTCATATAGAATACCATTGAATAAATATATTAAAAGTATAATAAATAAAAATATAAAATATAAAAAAAATCATCAGAAACATTAAAATTATTTAATCAATAATTCTATGTATTTTAGGAAATAAAAATACTTTCAATAATTTAATAAGTAAAAAAACAAATGTAACAATATAAAATCCTTATATCTCCATGATGGTAAATAATTTCTATTTCTATTTAATCCTACAAGAAAATTGAAAAATAATTTATATATGTAGGGGTGTAAAACAAGTTTACAAAATGTTATGAGACTCAGGTTATCCCAAAAACAATGTCAAGATAGTATTAATTCACTATTTAATAAGAATTAGAACAAAAATTAACCTACAAATTTTATTTCCTCACCCCTACATAACCATTAATCACAAATCCAATAAATAAATTATTTAGTGATATACTATAAAATATAGTGAGAATGGATCTCATTATACACATACCACATGAATATCCACTCTTACCCCATAATGATAAATTTATTAAGCACTCAAAGATTCTAGGAAATCTAAACACCACATGTCAATCAATATTTTATTTTATTTTTAGGTCAAAATACTCTCTACCCATCCACCCATAGGTCTCACTATATAGTGATGGTATTAAAATCAACACAATAAACTCTCATACCACTACCACCTCCAAATATTCATCATCACATTACCATATATCTAGAGGTATTATATTTCAATGAATATGATAGGAATAATCTACATTCACTCATAAACCATGAAAATCTCACACTATATATCACATTCTTTCATCGTTAGTCATCACCTACAACTTTGAAATAACTGATATGTACTTATGAGTAATTGGGTAGTACTAGCATGTACTATAAATAAAGGATGAGTGGTGAAGAGGGGGTAATACTATATGTGTTCCCTACTATCTAGATATTGGGTAATGTAGCTCACAAAACTTATTGGAGTTACTATGATGTACATGACCAAGGTGGGTTGTGTATAAATGAAACCTGAATGTATAAGAATATATATACAAATACATAGTGAAAAAAATATTGACCAAAATATTTTAAAATAACATTTCATTATCTTCATATATCAAAAAATATTATACTACAGTTATTGTATTATACCACTACTAAATAACAACTGCCACATGAAATAAAAATACACACCCATACCACTATACTTATGTTAATCACAGAATTAAACATATTCTATATTATTTCATTACCATATATCATTCATTAAATATTACACCTCACATAATATTTTGTGAAAACCACTACATCCAATAGTTTATGTTATTTCCAATTTCAGTCCTATATTATCACGATTTTTCAATTTTTTGATTGATTTACAAATAATATGTCTTAAAAAATTATTAAATTACAATAGTCATAGTTATATTCCATTAATACAAGTATAAAACACCAAGGGACTAAACAAAAAACCATCTAACTAACAATATACACCATCACATCCCACATCATACACATTATATTAACAACCATACAAATTTTAATAGCCTCAACATGTTATCATAAACTACAAAAATATATTACCCAATAATATATTGTATCAGAACAGGTCAACACCATCAAAAAAATATCCAACAATATCCACAAAATATAATATTACTAGTGAACATCGTAAGAGGGCATAATGAGTGATTCAAATTGTATGAATCCATATCTAATTTAAAGTTATTTTCTCATTAATATTCTATCATGTAAGATGGATGTTTTAAACTATTCCCATATATTCAGTCAACTAGTTCATTAACCAATTATATGTTCATAGCCATTTATTAATTGTTGGTGTAGTACAGAAATGGATCAAAATCCATATATGTAGATTATAAATCATAATATCTATAATTTACATATCACATTATGCTATATGATTCAATGTTGAATAATTCTATATAATAAGGGTAATAAATAATCATATGTGAGAACTCACCTTAACTTCCAATTCAAATTAATTTAGAAAATTACAAAAGTTTTTTAATCCATACAACCCACCCTCTATATAATAAAAGAATGCTAATTTAATATTTTAAAAAATATTTGGAAACAGGTTCCCAGAATTAGAACATATATTCTAAATCATGTTTTATCAAAGGGGGGAAATTATATGTAATTTCACCAAGATATTAAAATTGATTGGACTTTATCAATCATATAAATATTATAGTGGTTGAAAGAATGAAAAAAGATGTTAATGAACCTTACTGAAATTTAGAACACAGTTGTTGAAAATGAATAGAGAACCATTTGGTTGAATAGACTTCGAAATGTGATCATGAAGGCATCATGTATGAGGTAGATGAACTTAAGGATTTTGAACAAGGTTTTTGTTCATCCAAAAATTATAATTATTATTAGATATCTAAATTCATGAGATCACGTTCTTTATGATTGGAGGTAATAATCATATAATAAACATGAACATTTTACTTTCATGCCATTCATTTTAATTTTTATTTAATATTATTTTTTTAAACTAATAGAATCAATATT
The DNA here is from genome assembly GCA_963277665.1 of Viscum album. Classification (NCBI taxonomy): domain Eukaryota; kingdom Viridiplantae; phylum Streptophyta; class Magnoliopsida; order Santalales; family Viscaceae; genus Viscum; species Viscum album. The sequence continues at coordinate 915,894,055 of OY728148.1, forward strand.
TTAAATAACCAATAATTATATGATTCAGATTATATTTTTAATCTATAACAATTACATTATAAATATTTAAATTCAACATTTTATAATAAATTATTTTTATCTTAATCTTAAATATATATATATATTTATTTATTTTCAGACCTAATTATAATTTTCAAACCAATGAAAAAATCAAGAGAAGTGGTCAATCATATACAGAATAGTAACTTTAAATAATAAGGAACCAACTAATAATAGAATGGAACCAATCAACCTTATAAATAAATCTACTGACTATATTAAGGAATCAATAGACCATATGAAGGAGAAATATTTCTAGATGAATAATCCAACTAAATTCATAATGAAACCAATATAATATAAAAAGAAACTAACCAACATCATGAAGATACCAATTCATCACATGAAGAATACATATGAACACATTAATAATACATTGTAACACATTAAAGAACCAAAATAATAAATGAAAGAACATGTCAACCAAATGATGAATCCATTACTTCTCAAGAAGTTTTAACTAAAAATATTAAAAAACAAGTTAACCAAAATAGTGTACATGTGAGTGCGAGGTTACTTAAGAGACAATGATGTAAAATATATCACTTTAAAGAATGAAAATTCATAGAATTCCCTACTTCCACTTCATATCATTTGGAAATCATAAATGATTTTTTTATCTAATGGAACTAGAGTGAGAAGATTTTATGTAATCCCAAAATAATATAATTCAATTTAAATATATGTAAAAATTAACATTCTTATTAAATTAATTAATATACTTTTGAAACCCCATTTTCGAAAATTTTATTTTCCCAATCATGAGATATTACGATTAAATAAAAGTAAATTTAAATTAAATGAGTAATAAAATTTATATTTACTTTAGAAAATAATGTAATTGTTATTATTAAAAAGTTATAATTTTAATTTATTAGGTATAATGAATATAAATCATTACTAAAAAAATATTTTTAAAATAAAATTTTAACTATTGTCATGGTTATTTACATTAAACATTGTAATTGTTTTTTTGAAAAGTTAATTTTTTATTATTACATTATTTGAAAATGTTGGACTGAATATGAAATAAATTTTTTTGTATTTCATTTCTATAGGTGGTGAAACTAATATGTAATATAATTGAATACAAATATTTTTTAGTTTATATATTTCATAGGTATACAAAACGTTAAACATGTGTTTAATATATTAACATAGTGTATATAACTGATTTATTTTAGTATATAAATTTATGATTTGTTGGGAAATTATTTGACTGATAGAAATTCAATCATTTTTTATGAAAATTTCATAAAATGGATATTATTAGTCAAATAATAATTTATATATTTACATAAAAATTAATTACTTTACAATAATAATAAAAATTCACATTCGGTTAATTTTGAAATTTATTGTTGAAAATTGTTATTGATTTAGAAAAATTGAATATCAAAAAGATGAAAATTTATAATATTGATTAAAATAAAATATATATATTTAAAACCTAATTGTATTCAAAATTAATTTTTAAAATATCATATTTTTATAGAAATATTTTTTTTATGAATGGTCAATTGTATTGATATATTTTAATATTTTGATATTTTTTATTACTTTTTAATTATTATAATAATATATATTAGGGGTATAATATAAAATATATGTTACATAGAGAGTAATATGTATAAAATAATATTAATATATATATATATATTCCAATATCACAAGTTGGAAAAACATTCTGGGGGAAGAAAGAGTTGTGATGGGGAGATTTTTAATGCCAGGGTCATAGATTTCTTCTATGCCAATTTATTTACTTATATATGACCTTATCCAAAAGTCCTTTTATATTTTACATTGAAATTTATAGTAAAACTAGTCTTCAGTTAAGGACCATGGTTGTCCCAAATGGTTATTACTACACATGTGGAAAAAATATTGTTGAACTGTATTTTTGAGAAGATCAATATTACATGGTTATAAGATGGTTTTTCATACCACATGGTCCATCTATGTGGCTCATAGGTGTGTCAATTGAGGAGTGAATACTTTGGAATATTATTTTTTTAATCATGTGGGAAATGTATTTAAATTTTATATACATTTAATATATTGAAATTCACAAACTACCACTCTCTAAATTTAATTTTCCAAAACTAATTTTCTATACTATTTGACATGTATGGCTCATAGAACACCGCTCAATCTATTCTCTTACATCCCTTTCAAATTTATTGGAATTACATAATTATTTTTGGAATGTTTTCAATGTAATTCCTTCTATAAATATCTATATCTATTATTCTATATAGTATGTTATAATTAAAGTATAATATTTTTGTTAGTGACCTTGGGGATTAGGTTTCAAGAGATACACTTGGGGGTTTCCTCATTGTAGAATCTAGATTTCATAAATATATGTTTTTTTCATTGAAGGTCATATTAAAACTACTTATTTTAAATGAAAAATTATTATGGTTTCCCCTTATATTATAATTAAAATTCTAGTAACATTGATATCTTAAATGTTAATCCCTGTATTAAATTACTATTGTCAACATAATTGATTATTATGTAACATTTTGAAATGGATACGAGATATCACAAATGGATTACTTTTGTTATTTAATGGGTTTAGTAATAAAAATAATATCATAAACCAACTAGGTACATTAAAAATAAGTGATCATAATTATTATACATGACATATATTTTGTTTTTCCAAAATGATGGTATTAATCATATTTAAAAATATATTGTTTATAAATAATGACTATAAGGACTATTATATAATATATGATCCTAGTTTTTATCACAAATATTTAATCCTTTAGTTTCTATATTATATATTTCATTTAAACTTAATGATAGTTCTTAAGAGTTTATGGAAGGGTTTTAGAGAATCTGATGATAGTTCAGAATATGGAGAATCCATTTTGGAAACAATAGCATGACTTGTATAGTTAAAACATAGTTATTAACAAACATGAGGAACAAAAATGTGAACCTCATCTATACAAAATAGATTATTTAACATGAAAAAAGGCCACACGCCCATCTGGGTTGAATCACATAAATTACAATGGGGATACAAATGTGATGCACAAGTTCTTTCAACCAATGTTCCCATATCATATTAGTAAATCCATTTTGGATATGGATCTAAATAATTGGAATATATTTTGGCCAAATTGTGTATCCCAAACGTGATCTTATTTAAATGGGTGGAAATTAATGTTTTACCCTCTAATCAATAACCTTTCCCCTCCATTTTTTCTATCTAAATTTCACACATCAACCTCTCATCCTCCATTAGAATCTCAATTAAAGGACATGAAATGGGTGTTGATATATTTTCTTCATCAAAAAAATTATTCATTCACAATAATATAATTGGATGTATATAAAATAGTTCCTAAATACTCATTCTTCATTTATATGTTATGTTTTACATTTAAAATACTAAATCTGGCTGAGCTATTATCCTATATTCATAGGGTATTCATATTTTATTCTACGTTCTTCAGTTCTAGAAATAGTTTGTGGATAAATATAGATGATTATTCATCTAGATACCTAATGTTTGTGGTAAAATATATTTCCATAAATTTTTGTGACTCGCTATCACTTTTTCATGAGTCCACAAGTTAGAATATCTAGGAATTTCCTAAAAATAATGAATATTCTAATTTATATTTGTATCACTCTTAGAAATGAATCATGACACCACTTTCCATGTTGTAGATTTCCCATTCGACTAGTTCTTCCTCTTGATGAGTTGTTATAATAATCACCTATAATTTATAACTTTTTTTATTACCAATCCACTAATTATGTTATCTTTGATCAAATCGTAAATAATGTGAATAAATTATATTAAGTTGATGTGAATGGAATGACCAGGTCAAGTGACACATATTTATATTTTGGATTATGTACATGACTAAATGGATTGTAAAATTGTATAAAATATTTCATTGATTATATTAAGGAATGACAAATGATTATTATTAATCATGATACTCAAGGATGGAATCCCTTACTCTTGATACGTGAGAAAGAAATATCATTGATGTGAAACATATTAGTGGAAGGAATTGGAAATTATGCTTTTGAATAGAATATTATACAAATTAAACTAACTAAAACCCCCTTATAATTATTTATAAAACTAAATCATGGGTTCCAATATGATTCAATGAAAATTGTTGCTACAGACACCCATGCATGAAATGTGGGACACTTAAGTGTCATGTATAGATGCTTGGATGAGTCCTCAAGTACTAATTATTTTAAGGTTTATATATATATATATATATATGTATATACTTGTAAGTAAATATATATAATACATATATATGTATAACGGCATATATATATGTATAACTATTTAAATTATAACACAAAAATAAATATATCTCTTCTTATGCCAATGAAGATAGAGTTTTTTGGGTGTCGTATTGTTACCCAAGATGCATATGTTATTGTTTTCATTACTACTTATTAATTTTTATGAAGGAACCAACTTTTATGTGCTAGCGAGTTCTTACTAGACATGGTAGGTGGTTGGAATGTTGAGTACATATTGTGCTTTGTTTTAGGTTTTGATTGGTTTGTAGATAGAATTCATAGTTGTAGGTATGGACAAAGCCGAACTATTAATCCTCGATTACCTATAATATGATAAATTATCGGTGTAAAGGAATATGCTAGTCCTCATGAAACTATTTGAGGTGGTGTTTTGATTTTGTTATTTTATATTTCATGTGGATTATCCTATACAGTCTACACCTCGAGTATTTCACTTTATTTTTTATATTATCATGGAATTACATATTTTTTATACAAAATTAGTGACATATTTCAAGATTATTATTTTTTATTATTTTGATCCATATTATTATTAATACATATTATATCTTAATATCTATAATCTACTACTATCACAAACTTTGTCAATCTGGTATAGTCTCCCAATGGAAACATTATATTCCATCTCTTCTAGTTGACATCCTCTTGTGTACAGGGAATCATACTTGATGACATGTGGCAACCATGGATTGGTTATATGTTAGTGGACAAGATTATAGACATAAAAAGTGTTATAAAAGAGCTTATAATCCATTCCATTCATTTTCTTAAATTTCAAAAGGAGAAAATTAAATGCAGTTATTTGTTAATGGAAATGTTCATGGGATTATCTAAACCATTTATTGGAAAAATACACATTTCCAAGGCAGGTAATTTTTATTCTAGATTCTTCTTATTATAGATGTCTTGACTTAACTTTTTAGGAGAATATGATTTTTTTTATTTATCATCTTAATTAGATTATTATAATTATTATGAATTTTATTTTACCATTAACCTAGTATGTAAAGGAGGTAGAATGTCGTGAATTATTTTAGGAACAACATAATTCACATGAATTTCATATGGCATGCATTTTTTATATTAATATGTTAATTTCCTAATACATATTTTTGGTTCTTTGTATATTTTATTTTGAAATGTAATAATGTTTTGTTAAGGTATTTAATAATTGAATTAAATAAATTTTCTATATTAATCTAAACACTTTGATCCGATATATATTGATTATAGAAACAAAATTTTAAAGTTATTATTTGTTTAAGCTTTGTTTCCATGAATATAAGAGATAAAATTTTGGTATATTTATATTCAACTAATTCTAATTTAAAACATATAAATCATGAATAGTTATTTATTTTGAATGGTGATTCATTTAATAAAACCATTATATACAGTTTTCTGTATCCTGATACCATATGTATGTGCCAGTTTATAGTTACATGACATACCCATTTCCAATTATAAGACATATGTAATTATAACATTTAAATGGTGACACAACTATGATGAATTTTATTTATATGCATATAAATTAGCATAAACTATTATATATTCAATCTCATGAATTTATCAATATTGATTAAATAAACAATATATTTACAACATAATTGGTGTTTTACTCAATACATTGTAATGGAAACTCAATATAATATGACCACAAATGTCATTTTTGAAACCTTGACCCTAATCCAACCTCATTATTTAATAGTTTGAAGAGTCTCTCGTGACTTTTATGGAATAATATATCTCCAAAAAATTAATTTAGGAGTTTTTAGAGGAATTTTGTCTTCTTAAATTGGTTGTATTATACATTTATTGTTCAGCATTACTCATTGTTTCATATATTAAATCCATTCTAGGGAATTAATTTTTCATTATGGAATTATATTCTCATGAAGGACTTGCATATAATGTTGGGGTGGTGGAAAAAAAATTATCCTCGTATAGTGGGCCATGAGCCACCAGAATTACCTCCCAAAGTGACTCCTATATCCCCTCCTAGTATTCCTAACATTTGCATGGATGTATAGTTTTGAGTGAGTTTCCTGTGATTATTACATCCCATTCAAGGTTCCATGTATCCTAACCCATGTGTAGAAGATTTAAAATGTAATTTTCAGTATTATAATCCATATAGTTTTTTTGGTAATGGAGGCCCTTAAGCTACAATGTCTTGGTTGGAGTCAATGAAATGTATATTTGATCATTAGAAGATGCCTCTATAGAGGATGGGATTTCTCACAAGCTACATGATGCATGAATCTATGATGTGATGGTGGAATATTTTAACCCCTTACAATAATCATTAGTTTATAATATGAGTGGATATTAAGATATTTTTATAAAACTAATTTGTTCTTTACATGATTGTATCAAGATAAGCTTGAGAGTCAATGCATATACAATAATGTATTATGTCCAAAATGTAGAATTCTTCCAAATTCCTGGATATTTAATTCATCACACTAATTGTTTATGATGATGACATAGAAGACACATGATGAATTATATGTGAATGTATATTCCATTTGGTAGAAAGTAAATTTATTATATTTGATCACCATTTAATGTTGAGTAATAGAGTGCCTCTTCACAAAGTCGAAAGTATGTTAAGATAACATTGTGTGTCAGGGATTCCTAGTACTGAGACATGTAATTATTTCATTGATCGGTAAGAAGTGTCTCTTTGAGACAAGCATGCGTGTGGAGACATTTATGTGGAACTCATAAATAATACAATACATTTTCACTATTGAGGAAAAATAGTGAATGTGAAATATCATTGTAAAAACAAATTGTTGAGTTCCTAGTATGTGAAAGGATGGGGAATAATTAGTGTTATTATATAACCATAAAATCCATTATTAGTTGGAGTGAATGAGGAATAGATCTACTTTCATGATATGGATCAGTAGCTCCTCATCATGAATGTTGCCATTGTACAAACGTTTTATTAGGATAATTACGTGTTTGTGCCAATCTGAACCAGAAACTGGGCATATATAACTAACAGAGTTGATATATGTTGGGTATTCATGTATTTTATCATGACTTGGGATCCAATAGTTATTGTTAAATAAAACATATACTCAAGGGGAAGAACTCAATTCAACTCATAGTTTCTGGTGAAATATTCATATTCCAAAAAATAGTCAATATTTTTTGAAAATTGATCCTAGAATTACTACATAAGCATGGTATATATGAAGGTTCTTGAGCTCAAGAGTCGATATATTTATGGGGTGATGACAGAAGACACCCCATTAGGGTTCCACTATGAAATTGAATAATATTTCAAGGAATTCACCCTTGAAGTACTAGGTTATCATATTAGGTGAGACACCTTTTTTCCATTATTTATTATGTACTAAAATCATTTTTTGGATGGAATTTATGGTTTACTACAATATGAATATTGATTGATATAACAATAGGTTGTATTATACATCATAAGGGGTGGTATTTATACTCACATGGGTGAATGGGATTCCCATGTGAGTCAAGATGTATGTGAGCATCGTTTCCTGGGTAGGGTGAGAACAAAAACATTTAGTCCTTATATTGATGACTATTTAACAAGACTTAAATATTTTCCCTATGTAGTTTATCATTTTATGTATGCCTTCACAAATGATATTGTTTGGGATACCTCCTAAGAGAGAGGTAGATTGTTCTATTGAACTAGTTCTAGGTATAGAACTAGTTTCCACTCCTCATTAAATTATGGATACTATTATGTTAAAAGATATCATGATCTAGTTGAAGGTCATAGAAGATTAGGGATTCAAACAACCCAATACATCACCTTTTGGGTTTTCCATTCATTCCTCTATGAAGTCTTATGATAACATTATATTTTCTATATATTATTGTAAATTTAATTTGGTTTTAGTTAAAGAACATTATCCCTTATGTCATATTGATGAGAACATTGAATATCTCCATGGATATCTATTTTCATAAAAAATTGATTTTAGATCGATGAATCATTAGGTTGTTTTAGGGAATAAGATAAATAATGAATAACATTAAAATTTAAATATGTATTATATGTGTATCTTATTATATCATTTAGTCTCATGAATACACCATTAGTTTTTATGTCTCTAATTAATCAGGTTCTCCACCTGTATTGTGAATATGTTTTTTTATACTCTTTAGACAAAAAAATAATGGTGAATTATTACACATGAAATGTAAATTCCAATTATTTTTATATTGTACTTAATATATTGAGATAGATATAATCTCATAAAATGAAACTATTTGAATGTTAAATTCCACATTGTATGCCGCATCATAACAAAATCAGTGGTATCTGTGGACACAGAGAAGGTAAGAGACATGGTTTCTTTTCAGATTCCTAGTAACATTGTTAAGATATTAAGGGTCATTGGCTTATTTTGATATCACATAGTCATTATATTTAATTTCTCATTACATTGAGTACCATTAATACAATTTTCTAAGAATGGTTTGAAACATACAAGATCTGAAGCATGTGAGGTATCCTTTATGTCGTTAAAAGGAATATTGAATTTAGAACCAATCATGATTCTACCAAATCATGGATGAAGTTATATGATATATCTTCATTCCTTAATAATTTTTCTTTAATTATATATAATTATTGAATACCAATTTCTTGAATACATGTATCATCAGTTATAATATATAAAGAATAATTACCCAATGCACAATCTCGAGTCAGATTTTGTGGTTTGTGCCTTCTGATCAAGAAATAATTATATTTTGGGATACCTATAATTTTTATAAATAAATAAAAAAAATTAAAATTTAAATAAATACATATCATTTCCTGATCCATTTATAATGAATATTTTTTTAATACCTACTATTATTTTATCATGAGCTTTAATATATTATAGGAAAAGGTATTTCATTGGATGACTCCCTAAACCGAGGGAGTCATGTACATGCAGTTGAGTATTTGGTTGTGAGTGGTAGTTAGTGTAACTATTTTATAATACTCACTAAGATATTCATAAGTATCAAATGTATCGTTTTTTAGTAACCTTTGATGTGCACTGTGTTGCATTTGTTGTCAATGAGGCATGAAGTTGTCTTGGAATGAATGGAAGTCAAGGAATGTCACGATGTGAATGACAATGGTTGTGATGGTGTTGGTGATGAATGGAGAATGGCCATGGTACTAAGATGCATGTCACTTAGGAGATTCACTAAGTGACATAGGATGTTGTGGTTGAAACATTCTCTATGTAAATCTGACGATTGTTGAGCTGCTCTTTAAGTTCAAAGAACTTGTATCCTGATGATACAAAGTCATAACAATGTTAGAAGACCATGCATTGTATTGACAATGCATGAGGAGTTGAAGATGATCCATTCACAATCTCTAAGTGGATGAAGTGAGCTAATGAAGTCCATGCACTAACACTTAGTTCATGTGAATGTGAAGAAGATCCAATTGATCTCTGATTAGATCAATGAAGCTCATTGGAGATTTTCTGTGATTCAAGAGCTCAGTTGATGAATAACCTTCAAGAATTTCCATTCCTAAGTGATAAATAAATGTTGAGGATGAATGGAGGAATTCTTAAGAAGAAGAAGAAAAATGTAGAAGAAGAATGGCTTACAGGAAGATGGATTGGCATTTAGAATTGGCATTTTTCATATGGAGTACTTTGTTTTTTTTTGACAAAGTAACATTCTGTCCCTTTGCCAAAAATTAGGCCAGCCAAGGCCAGCCAACGAGTTCAACCCCATGGCTCATGTGGGCACTAGGCGCCACGCCCATGGGGGAACCCATGGTGCAAGAACAGGGCGGTAGGGCTACGAAGGGGTGTCACGCCCGCGCGACAGGGGCGCATGAAGCACGCCCGAAGTGCATGGTGGACGCTAGGAGCGCGCCCGCAGGAGGCGTGAGTGGGCGCAGAAGCGCGCCCGCAGAGGCACGATGCGGGGCGGCACCGTGGAGGGAGAAGAGAGATTATTGAACGAATGGAGGCAGCGCGAGTTTGATAAGGCGCTGAAAAATCGGAGGCCATTTCGATGTGGGAACGAGTTTTTTCGCTGGGATTGAATCTGAGCCGCACATTTCATCGCGCGTCTAATCTCCACCGCACGATCCATCTGCACGACGATGATTTAATCACAGCCGTCCGAGGTCATTAAAACACGGATCCAACGGCACTGGGCATTGTCTTCATCCCCGTGATGAGCCGCTGCCACCCGAGAGCTTCCTTCAAACCAGAGACCTCCCCGAGGATAGAAATGGAGTGTCCGGCCACCTCCGACGAAGATGAAGACTCCATTCGGTTTGTCTGGCCCTACTGAACCTATCCATGCATAAATATGGGTTTGCATGTAACAAATGAAGAATTTCGTGTTCGGCCGAAGCAACCCGAAGGTGCGAGGCCAGGTTGATTGATGCTTTGCATGGATGAAGGCCATGCATGCATTTTCATGCACAAGAACGTGAAGAAAGGGCATAAATGGAACCCATGGGGAAACTGAGGAGAAAAACAAGATTTTATGAAATCTTGAAATCCCGAGATATTCAGGAGTTTAGATTTGTATCACACGGAAGAGGTGCATCATTCCTTGCCTATAAAAGGAGCACCCGAGGCTCTCATTGAGCGTGCTGATGAACTTGAAAGAAGCCACGTGATTGCTCTGCCTCACGAAGATTTTGAAGCCCCGCACAAGTTTACTTGTGCAGCTGGAGTCCCATGCGTGAAACACCTTTGCGCGACAAGAAGAAGGGTACCCTACGTGCTAATTCTTTGCGCGACAGGAAGGAGGATTGGGCTGCGCGGTAGGATCTTGCACGCTCCCTCTGTGCACCGCGCCCCCTGCGCGGTATTGTTGAGAAGTTTGGCCACAACCCTTGTGCGCCTGCACACAAGTGGAGTTCGGGTTGTGTTTTACACACATTGTGTGTGTGTGCCAAAGAAGGCCGAGGCCTTGCCTCGTGTGTGTGCCAAGTGGAGAAGAGGACCCGAGGCTTGCATGCCTTGTGTGTGCACCAAGTGAAGACACATTTTGTGTGTGCAAAAATGAAGAACAACCTACGGGTTAAGGGTGTGAAACAAGAAGAGGGAAGAGGCCAAAGTCAAGTGTGTGAAAAACAAATAACAACATGAACAAGTAACAAAGAAGGCCGAACCTAGTGTGTGTGCACTAAGTGAAGTGAACACACCTAGAAGAAGGAAGAAAGAGAGGAATCTCACACTAAAGGAGAACACACTCTTAAGTGTGTAACCACATTGAACAAAGTGTGAAGTTCAAGTGAGAAGGTGTGTGCTATAGTTGACTACACCCTTTGAGGGTTTATTGCACCGAGAGAAGGAAGAAGGGGAGTGCATGCATACATGCATGCACATGCACACGTGAACAAAGACAAATCTGGTTGTGTGCATTTGAGTTGTCCAAGACCAGGAGTTCTTGAAGAGATTTGAGAAGGCCATGATGTCAGTGCATGAGGAAGGAGAGATGCCATGCACTTAGTGCATGAAGTTGATGTGAACTGAGACTGGACCAGACTGAAGTGAATGATATTGTTTGTCTGAGTTTTCAGTAATTGAGAAGACCCTGATCAACAGAAGTGATCAGAAGCAGTGAGCAAGACCAGCAGACCTTATCAGAGGCTGTTGAAGATTCTTGAAGAGAGAAGCCAGGTCATCCTTAGAAGAAGGTGATAAAGCTCGAGCAAGACGAGAAGACCTGATCATCACAAGGGATCAGAGGTACAGAGCAAGGCCAGCAGTCTTTATCCCAGACTGCTGAAGATACTTGAAGAGCTGAACAAGAAGAAGAGCTACTCGTGTGACTCGAGGAGCCAGGAGAAGCCCCCTGTGAGACTCAGGGCGGAAGATGTCTTCAGTGGGATTCTGGAGCAGGCCAGTGGGACTCTGGTAACACTGTGTGAAGCAGTATAAAGACCCTCCTGTGGGACTCAGGAGAGATACGGTGGGAAGCTGTATCAACCATTGTAGTACTAACAGATTATAATGGGAGAATCCATGCTGGGAGAGCATGGCAAGGATGTAGGCCTTTGGTGCCGAACCTTGTAAATCCTTGTGTCCTGTGCCTTTTCATTACTGCATCATTCGGGAAAGGTTGAGATATACAAGAAGAGTGGATCGAGGCCTTAACAAGCCATAAAGGTTTAATTGATAAAGAATCAATTAGTAAAAAGTTTTAAAGGATCACCGATTCACCCCTCCCCCTCTCAGTGATTCACACTGATCTGGGCACTTCAATTGGTATCAGAGCGAAGGTTACCTCTAAAAGATCCAAGAGAGTCTATATGGAGTGCAGATTTGAGGAAATGAAAGAACAGCCTCAAATGGAGATATCTGCCAAGACTCTGAAAAACAGAATGAAGAAACAGGAAAAGAAGATGAAGAAGAAGGTTGTTGCAATCAGAGAAACTCCTTCTATGGAAAGAAATGTGAAAGTCACATCAGATGACAATTACTTTTATCATTCTTCTGATGAAGCCTGCTCTAGCTGTGATGAAGATGGAAGGAACAATGATCTTCTAAATGCAATCAAATATCTTCGGAAGACAGTCCCCAGGGAAGTAGCAATGTGTATAGCTACAGGCATCCTTGATCTTCAAGAAGAAAAATCACAGCTAGAAGAAGAAGCCAATGCAATGGAAGATCAATTGGCTAAAAGGGTTGGCATAACCAACACTCTCAGAAAGCTGGTGAAGGCTAAAGATGAAACAGTATCGCTTTGCAATGAAAGATATGAAGACACTATTGAAGAATTTCAAAGAAGCCTTTCTGAGAAAGAATTCTTTAAGACTGTGGTCAAAGATGTTTTCCATGCACTGGAAAAGAGGCACAAAGTTTCAATGAATGTCAGAGATGCTCAACTTGAAGAAAAAGTCAAATTGGTGAAGGAGCTGGACAATTCATTGCAAGAATTGAAGAAGGTGCATGAAGACCAGACGAAACAACTGGTGGAGAATTGGGAAGGAATGCTTAGAACTGTTGAGGATGAGAAGAACTCCCTCAACATGAAATACTTAGAACTAGAGGTGATATTGAAACATCTGCAATCACCTAAAGCTGAATCCTCCCAGTCAGCTGGAAGAAGACATGTTGCTACTCAAGTATGATTTGAGAAGGATGATTCTAAGAGAAAGACATCCTCTAATAAAAGTGCAGCATCTTCTAGAAAGAAGGTACCATCCATACCATCTTGTACTGATGCTTCTAATTGTGTTTCCACAAAAAGTGCAGGATGGAAGAATAATTCCAAACAAATATGGATGAAGACAGTAAAGAAGCAGAGCTCTCCTGAAACAGAACAACAGGTCAAGAAGAGTACCCTACAATCAGAAGGACTGAAGAGGTCAAGATTTGTGGGATAATGCTGGTGTTGTAACAAGTATGGGCATTGTGCAAAGGATTGTTGGTACAATCCACTGAATTCCAAAGCACAGAGGAAGCCCATGCCAAGGGGGAGAAAGCCATAAGGAAGGAAGCAACATCCATAGGTCCAGAGACATCTATTTACTTCAAATAGATTTGGATTACTTGACAACATCTGGGATGGTTGCAAAAGTGGTCAAAGAGTTGATACATATCAATCTCTGAATGTATCCGAAGCTGGAATGAAGAGAAGATCACTGAACCTGGCTAAGAGAGATTCCTTGGGAAGAAAGCAGAAGAAAGTTGAATATGCTCCCAAGAAGAGTTTGAAGAATGAAGAGAAGTCCTTGGAATTGAAATCCAAGAAGGGTGATGCATCCAGAAGGACCACCAAGAAAACATGCTTCTACTGTGGAAAGAAAGGACACATCATGGACCATTGAAAAGAAGCCATGAAACTAAATAGAAGCAGACTGAACTCCAAAAGACAATCAATCCAGAAGAAGAAGGGATTGATTGAAAATAAGTTGCCTAAGAGAGGTAGCTTAGCAGCATCCAAAGAACCATGTGGAACTTCCAAAACTGAGGCCACTTTTCAAAATGATTTACTAGTCATATGGCCAAATCAGTTGCAACTTGCCAAAGATCTGCAAAAAGCTGAAGATAAGGTTCTGGAAAATTGCTAAGGCAAAAGGGAAGAAGAAGATTTCACATGAAGATGTGTTGAGATCCACACCAGCACAAACATCAAAGAAGATCAGATGTGCAAGTGTGAAGAATGGTGAAAATGGGACATCTCGGTTGAGAGAATCTTCTCAACCTTGTTGTTCACATTGATGAACCAAGGAGGTTCCATATTATTCCCTTATACTATTGGTATATACATGTGCTAACATTGCAGGGAATTGAAGATGATGATTATTCTCATCTGGAGGATGGTTTGGACAGAACGGAGTACACCCCTTGAGGGGGAGAAAATATGAAGAAGATGATGTTCTGAGATTAATATCATCTTATGAAAATGGATGAATGGGGGAGCTTTATCATTGCACCTGAACATTCTAATGTGTTTTGTGAAGTATGTGCAGGATTCAGCAATTCATTGAATATCTGAAAAAATTCAACCCCTAAGCATGATCTCACATGTGTAGAGAATTGTGGGCAACATTGAGTATCTTGGTTACATCACACTTGTTTTCTACACCGGGTTAGCCCAAGTAGACTTAGAGTTGATTTACTAAAGGTTCTTTGCTAAAGAAGAACATGTGGCATCATCCCTCTCTTAGTGATTTTCAAGAAGATGCTATTCAAAGGGAGGAATATATTTTTTGAAAGTGAACCACACCACACCTTTGCATTTGATTGCCAATAAGGGGGAGAAAATATTGGCACACATATTGACCCATTCATATGTGCTGATGTGGTGTATTGACAACAAATACAAAGGGGGAGATTGAAGTGCACTGTGTTGCATTTGTTGTTAATGAGGCATGAAGTTGTCTTGGAATGAATGGAAGTCAAGGAATTTCACGATGTGAATGAAAAAGGTTGTGATGGTGTTGGTGATGAATGGAGAATGGCCATGGTACTAAGATGCATGTCACTTAGTTGATTCACTAAGTGACATAGGATGTTGTGGTTGAAACATTCTCTATGTAAATCTGACGATTGTTGAGCTGCTCTTTAAGTTCAAAGAACTTGTATCCTGATGATAGAAAGTCATAACAATGTTAGAAGACAATGCATTGTATTGACAATGCATGAGGAGTTGAAGATGATCCATCCACAATCTCTAAGTGGATGAAGTGAGCTAATAAAGTCTATGCACTAACACTTAGTGCATGTGAATGTGAAGAAGATCCTATTGATCTCTGATTAGATCAATGAAGCTCATTGGAGATTTTCTATGATTCAGGAGCTCAGTTGATGAAGAACCTTCAAGAATTACCATTCCTAAGTGATAAATAAATGTTGAGGATGAATGGAGGAATTCTTAAGAAGAAGAAGAAATATGTAGAAGAAGAATGGCTTAGAGGAAGATGGCTTGGCATTTAGAATTGGCATTTTTCATATGGAGTACTTTGTTTTTTTTTGACAAAGTAACATTCTGTCCCTTTGCCAAAAATTAGGCCAGCCAAGGCCAGCCAACGAGTTCAACCCCACGCCTCATGTGGGCACTAGGCGCCACGCCCATGGGGGAACCCATGGTGCAAGCACAGGGCGGCAGGGCTACGCAGGGGTGTCACGCCCGCGCGGCAGGGGCGCATGAAGCGCGCCCGGAGTGCATGGTGGACGCTAGGAGCGCGCCCGCAGGAGGCGTGAGTGGGCGCAGAAGCGCTCCCGCAGAGGCACGGTGCGGTGCGGCACCATGGAGGGAGAAGAGAGATTATTGAACGAATGGAGGCAGCGCGAGTTTGATAAGTCGCTGAAAAATCGGAGGCCGTTTCGATGTGGGAACGAGTTTTTTCGCTGGGATTGAATCTGAGCCGCACATTTCATCGCGCGTCTAATCTCCACCGCACGATCCATCTGCGCGACGATGATTTAATCACAGCCGTCCGAGGTCATTAAAACATGGATCCAACGGCACTGGGCATTGTTTTCAACCCCGCGATGAGCCGCTGCCACCTGCGAGCTTCCTTCAAACCAGAGACCTCCCCGAGGATAGAAATGGAGTGTCCGGCCACCTCCGATGAAGATGAAGACTCCATTCGGTTCCTCTGGCCCTACTAAACCTATCCATGCATAAATATGGGTTTTCATGTAACAAATGAAGAATTTCGTGTTCGGCCGAAGCAACCCAAAGGTGCGAGGCCATGATGATTGATGCTTTTCATGGATGAAGGCCATGCATGTGTTTTCATGCACAAGAACGTGAAGAAAGGGCATAAATGGAACCCATGGGGAAACTGAGGAGAAAAACAAGATTTTATGAAATCTTGAAATCCCGAGATATTCGGGAGTTTAGATTTGTATCCCGTGGAAGAGGGGCAGAATTCCTTGCCTATAAAAGGAGCACACGAGGCTCTCATTGAGCTTGCTGATGATCTTGAAAGAAGCCCCGTGAGTGCTTTGCCTCGCGAAGATTTTGAAGCCCCGCACAAGTTTACTTGTGCGGCTGGAGTCCCTTGCGCGCAACACCTTTGCGCGACAAGAATAAGGGTACCCTGCGTGCTAATTCTTTGCACGACAGGAAGGAGGATTGGGCTGCGCGGTAGGATCTTGCACGCTCCCTCTGTGCACCGCGCCCCCTGCGCGGTAGTGATGAGAAGTTTGGCCGCAACCCTTGCGCGCCTGCACACAAGTGGAGTTCGGGTTGTGTTTTACACACATTGTGTGTTTGTTCCAAAGAAGGCCGAGGCCTTGCCTCGTGTGTGTGCCAAATGGAGAAGAGGACCCGAGGCTTGCATGCCTTGTGTGTGCACCAAGTGAAGACACATTTTGTGTCTGCAAAATTGAAGAACAACCTACGGGTTAAGGGTGTGCAAAAAGAATAGGGAAGAGGCCAAAGTCAAGTGTGTGCAAAACAAAGAACAACATGAACAAGTAACAAAGAAGGCCGAACCTAGTGTGTGTGTACTAAGTGAAGTGAACACACCTAGAAGAAGGAAGAAAGAGAGGACTCTCACACTAAAGGAGAACACACTCTTAAGTGTGTAACCACATTGAACAAAGTGTGAAGTTCAAGTGAGAAGGTGTGTGCTATAGTTGACTACACCCTTTGAGGGTTTATTGCACCGAGAGAAGGAAGAAGGGGAGTGCATTCATACATGCATGCACATGCACACGTGAACAAAGACAAATCTGGTTGTGTGCATTTGAGTTGTCCAAGACCAAGAGTTCTTGAAGATATTTGAGAAGGCCATGCTGTCAGTGCATGAGGAAGGAGAGATGCCATGCACTTAGTGCATGAAGTTGATGTGAACTGAGATTGGACCAGACTGAAGTGAATGATATTGTTTATCTGAGTTTTCAGTAATTGAGAAGACCCTGATCAACAGAAGTGATCAGAATCTGTGAGCAAGACCAGCAGACCTTATCAGAGGCTGTTGAAGATTCTTGAAGAGAGAAGCCGGGTCATCCTTAGAAGAAGGTGATAAAGCCCGAGCAAGACGAGAAGACCTGATCATCACAAGTGATCAGAGGTATAGAGCAAGGCCAGCAGTCTTTATCCCAGAATGCTGAAGATACTTGAAGATCTGAACAAGAAGAAGAGCTACTCGTGTGACTCGAGGAGCCAGGAGAAGCCCCCTGTGAGACTCAGGGCGGAAGAAGTCTTCAGTGGGATTCTGGAGCAGGCCAGTGGGACTCTGGTAACACTGTGTGAAGCAGTATAAAGACCCTCCTGTGGGACTCAGGAGAGATATGGTGGGAAGATGTATCGACCATTGTAATACTAACAGATTATAATGGGATAATCCATGCTGGGAGAGCATGGCAAGGATGTAGACCTTTGGTGACGAACCTTGTAAATCCTTGTGTCCTGTGCCTTTTCATTACTGCATCATTCGGGAAATGTTAATAGATACAAGAAGAGTGGATCGAGGCCTTAACAAGCCATAGAGGTTTAATTGATAAAGAATCAATTGGTAAAAAGTTTTAAAGGATCACTGATTCACCCCCTCCCCCTCTCAGTGATTCACACTGATCTGGGCACTTCAACCTTGGTAGTGAAACCTTCTTAACTATAGTGAATAACGATGATATAACTTTCAAATCATGTTATCTTCTTCTAAATGGAGACTATTTTAGGTGAGGACCCACCTTCTGCTTGGATGATAATGGTGATGAGGTCTTGTGTATCCATTGTTGTATTGGTGTTTTAGAATATGTATTATAATAATTTATCAAACATTCACATTACTCTACATAGGAAGTACATAATGGAATTACAATGATTTATCATGGATTTCAACAAATGTATTTATGGTCGAGGATGAAAAATAAGGTAAAATGGTTTATCTATCGTTGTTAAACCTATAAGAAGGCGAAGGAATAAAAATAGTGATCAATGGAACAATCACTACCACTACCCATTTTGGTTTTAAAATGGGTCAATTTCACAATTGAAATCATGATGAGACTTACTAGTTCACCTCGTGAACGTATCCTAGTATGGGTGGCTTTGGATAGGATGATAATGATCACCCATTTCATTCCAATTATTGAGAACATATTTCTAGATTATATAGGAAGATGTTATTTAGTGATATCATACCCCTTATCTAATTTCCAGGTGTTATACAATTTGATAGGGATTCTCCTGTTAGTCCATGACATTATTAGGTGTTTCAAAGGGCTCTATTTTCAATGGTATTGCTGATTAATACCTATCACCCACTAACTGATGGTCTGTATAGAAATATGATTTAGATATTATAAGACCTACTTTGAGCATGTGTCATTTATTTTTGGTTGATATATGGATAAAAACATATCATTTTCTGAATTTTATTATAATAATATATTTTAAGAGCCATTACAAATACATTCTTTTGAAGCCTTGTTTTGTATGTCCTTCCAGTCACCCCTTCATTGGTTAGAGGCACATATAAAAGGTTTAATATGACATCATATTTTTATGAAATAAATTGGAGTGGTTACAACATATCAAAAATCATATGAATCTTTTCAATCTATGATGAATCTTTTTTTGATAGTTTCTAATGACCTCTAGATTTGGAGTTGCAACATCATTTATTATTTTGTTTATCACCTAGGTTGGGACATTGATAGATTCATTGAAAGGGAATGTGATCACATTATTATATATAAAAATTAGAGATCATAGAGAGATTTGGGTTTAAATAATATCAAATAGATCTAACATATTAGTAATGATCAATTAATGATGTCTCCATATATATAATATTCAACATCACAATTCATTCTTGTCTAAGACAGTTAACCCTAAGGATGTTGAATTGGGAGATGAATTATCCTTTGAGGAGTATTAAATAAGACTAAATTATTTTTTCATGATTGATATATGAGGTATTTCATTTTCTCTGGTTAGGATTCAATGGAAACATGTTCATGTAGTGGACAAGAACTGGGTGTTAGGGGTGGATGTATGTTCTCAGCGTCTAGATATATTCTCTGACGACACTCAACCACCCTCAGAGGAAAAAATATAGGATAATTTTTTTTGAGGGGATATCATGAGATCCCATTTTTTATCATGTGTTATAAATATTTTAATTTCTTGAATAGAAAAATTAGTATAACTCTATTTAATGTGAATAATAGATTTTGGAAGGGTTCAGGGCTATTATGGGATTTGTCGGAGCACAAATATATAGTTTTTGGATAATGTAATGATGTTCATGGTAGAGACATGGTATATAGTAATAATATGGAACAATTTTATGGCCCTAATAAAGAGGATCACATACCTTTAAGAATTCAATGGTGGAGGTAGGGTTGTATGAGGAGCTATAAGGAAATTTTTTAGGGAATCATTATAGGTTGTGCATAGATTTCCAAACAATGCACCCATATTTCATCATTAGTTCCACATAGTATTCTAAGATACACTTTTTATGCTTGTTTTTAGAAAAATAATGATTCCAATTATTATTCCTCATTTAATTAGTGAATACTATGTGTGTTCCACTATAGTCATAATGATTCCACTCCCTTTTTCTTTAACAAAACATCATAACAACCTCTCATCCTTCATTGGAATCACTATAAAATTTCATCACATAGGATTTGAGTTATGTTCTTCCTATAAATCCAAATTAATTAACCATTCTTAATGTTTTAACTTTATAATTAAGAGATTTAATACACTTCATTATTTTTGAAAATACACTTATGGTGTTCAACTATATGTTTATGTGAGATAATATTATGTAATCTACATTATTAATTTGTTCACATAGTTTTTTCTACTATAGATGAAGTTAGTGTCCAACACTAGATTGGGAGTCTTCTATGACCACAAGGTATGTGGTCTAGTACTTTTCTATATTTTTGGGACAATTTTTATAATTATCATTTATTCAAAACATTGGACATTCCAATTTTTATTTAAAAAAATTAATTATTCTATATTAATATACTAAAATATTTGAAATTATTCTTTAATCTATTGTACTAGTTGTAGGGTTTCCTATTATTCTAGTTCCTACTCTTGGGGTGTGCTTATTAAATAACCCCAGTTATTTAAATTCTTGTGAAAAAAATCAAAAATATATGTGGTCATGGATTGACTCCTAAATAAAATGACTAAAATGAATTAATTTGATGTGAATGGAACATCCATGTTACATGACCATGATTTAAATTGTTGATTAGTACCTTAACTATATGAGTTGTAAAATTTTATAAACTATCTAATGTATTAAGTTAAATAATGACTGATAATAATTATTATTTATGATACTCTGACATGGAATCCTTTACACACGATACTTAGGAATGACATCCCGTATAGATTATACTCACGCTTGTATTTCCATACACATGATACTCATACATGGTATCCCTTACACATTAGAATTTTTAATGAAATCACTTATTAATAATCAGGATAATTCTTCAAGAAATACATTAGGATTTTTTGATGCATGTTGGTTTGGAGAACCTTAAATTAAATATTAGTACATTATGGCCATTTAGGGAATATTAATTTACACCTCAGGTCCTGGATTTTATTACACAAATATATAGATATATTTCAATATTTTTTACTACATATATATAGTTCATATATATATACATATCTAAAAATGTATTCTTATCGATTGGGTAAATTTTAAATAGAGATAACTAAGCTTATTCCAAGGAAAGAAAATTCAGTCAGGTGTCCTTTAAGAACATGTGCTGTATAGGATACAATTTTCATTACTAATTATTAATTGTTATTATGATACACTATATATTTTATATAAACTCTTTGGTTTAGAGTATAGGATTTAGGTGGTTTCCTACTAAGTATAACTCACACACTGTTCGAGCAACATATTGGTACACTGATAAAATTTGTGTATAGATGAAGGGAAAAGGGAATAATCCATCTTTGGATTCTTGATTTGTATAGGATGAAGGATAAGTTTATAATATTCTCGATATTATTCTTGTTTTGAAATTAGAGATAAATCTATTCCATTAGATTAATTTTTATGGATTTTTTATATGGGATTCTCTATATTCTGATAATTTCTATTTCATTTTTCATTACATGACATGAAATTATTAATATATGGAACTGGATACATTTATGTAGATGATTATTTCCACTTATAAGTATACAAATTATTTTTAGTGCTTTGTGTTTTTATTATACATCATCTACTTATGTACTTCACTATCACTATAGAGAATAGTCTCCCTATAGAAACACCCCAAGGCCTCGCTACTAGTCAGCAGCCTTTGGTATACAAGGAGGAATGCATATGGAAATGTATCCACCAAGGTTTAGTTACCTATGAGTAAACCATATTTGAAATATCAAATGTTTCATTATAGGTGGATTTTTGTAATGGATGGTTCTAGGAACAACCGCGTAATTGTTTTGTAATGTGTCCTTATTAAATGATGTTATATTTATTTTAGAATTAAAGAGTGGTATTGAGGAAGGAGTTTTTATGAGTGGGTGGTATTATTATTCCAATTATATATATATATATATATTCACACATTTATTAAATATAAATAAATATGCATATACATATATATATAAATATATAATTATGTAAAATATACTATAGTACATTTTTTGTTGATTTTCCATGCTTATTTTTATAATATATGATTCTAATAGTATATATAGGGATATCATGTCACATCTTCTAAAATAGATATGATTTATGTTTTTTTGGCAGTATCTAATATTGATATGCTCATATATGTGGCAACTTATCCTTTTTATGGCCATATACTTGATAATTGAAAGAGAGGATGATCAAATTGTATCTATCACATCAATAGTATATGTCATATTCAGTATTGTTCTAGATATCCCTTCTTATATCTACGGTATTTCTGCATGAAAATACATTTATCGAGTACTAATTATGTATCATTATTTATTCCATGATAATTTCAACATCGATTATTGAATAAGTAATTTATTCTTATTAATACCCCCAAATAATTTTTTTGTTTGTTATTCTTCTATTTCAATTTATAAAAAAATAGTTCGAATTCCATTAAAAAGAAATTCCATTGAATTAAAATTTCTTGATTTATTTTTAATTTTTAACACTATGTTTATAAACAACTATACTAAAATAATCATGTCTATTTATTTTATTGAATAAAATGGAATCCTATATCTCAAATGTATTTTGAACTAGCAACAAAAATATCATCCACTCAATGGTAATGGATGATGTGTAGTTTCTATTCGCATACCTACTATGTCATAATGATAAAACCATTATATATAATTTTATCATTAGTATATGAATATACTCCATCATTGATCAATTTTGTATTGATATGTGATGGGGAATCAAGGAGTTACCAGTAGAATATTTGTTTTAATTTTTTATTTTTTTTATATTGATCGGTCATTTAATTATTTTCAATAGAAATATTGATATCATATAAATATTTTTTAATGATGAATATATTTTAATGTTTTGAAAAAAAATTCAGTTCTTTATATATTTATTTTATTTTGAATAGAAATAAAAAGTATATATATGTAATTATAGAATTGCAATTGAATTCTACTTTCTGCTAATTTATATTTATTAGGTGAAATCTTACCCACATGTGTATTCTTGATAGCATTGTTCTTATCAACAATATATAGGTATCATGAACATCCTTCATACCTTTCCCTGGGATAGCCAAAGTGTCCAGTGAATGGATGGATCTAGATGGTTCACCACAATTGAACTGAGGAATTTAATTCTTTAGTGATGTAGGTTTAGTGAATTATTATTGAATGTAACATGATAAATTAATTATATTGGCATTAATATATTTTAATTCTATAAGTGATATAGGAAATAAAATATTTATTCGAATTACTACATATAAAATTATTTATAATTATCTATATGTGTGATTATATGATATTATTATTGATGTCAAACATGTGTACTTTCAAAACTATTTTAATTTTAACAAAAAACGGTTTTCTTTTAAAATATAATTTTATTTTGAATGAAAAATGATTAAATGGAATAACTAAGGGTAGAAACTTTTATCATGGGGAAAATTATCACACCCAACCATTATTTTTCTTCCTAATATATTCACTATTTCTATTCTTCTGAAAAAATTTGTATAGTGATTATAATTGTTTAAGGGATTTAATGTTTTCATATGAATATGTTTCAAATGTGTATGTTATAGAAAAAATACAATAATAAATATGTTAAGATGATATGATTATATAATCAAATTAGGAAAAAAAACTCTTTGACATATAATTAATAATATAAAAAACATTTTATATGATTAACTAATAAATTTATATATATATTCATTATTTTGATTGTTAGCATTGATATAGAAATTAAATAAAAAGGGTAAAATATTTATATTTTTCTTTAATTTCTTATAAGAGTATTTTAGTGTGAATAGAAATTTACATTAATTTTTATTATATAAAGGTTGATTTATATATTAGTAGCAATATATATAAAATGAATACTCAAATTTCATATTCATTTATAGTGTTATTTAAAATGTAGCTATTATTATTTTATACATTTTTTATATAAAAACATGTGAGATGTACTATTAATATTATTATTATTATAATTAAAATAATTCTTATTATTGTTATTATTATTTATTTAATTTATTTTAAATAATATTGGGTTAGGAGAATTGATTATTATAATATTCAAAGGTCCCACCCACTAAGGGGTCATGTTCGTTATACAGAAGAGATTCCTATAAGCTGGAGAATGTCAAGATATCTATATTTTACTTGTTTATGTATTATTGAGATTCCAAAGGACTCTATTGGTCCATATCATATAGCATCCCCCTTCCATTTATATAATTTTTGTTATATATAATTATGTTAATGGGCCATACTTCTAGAAAATCATTGGTAATTTATGTTATGCTATAGAATGTATTCCATGAAAGACCTAGGTTGGCAAAGGGTATACTTTATCATCCATTAAATATCATTTTTGGAATTATTATCACAATTTTTTGTGCTTCCCAATATATTTTAGTGATCTTAATAAATTCTGTAAATATAGATATTTTTATGTTTTAATTTGTGGTGCTATCAGTTTTATATATTATAACTTTTTTATAATGTTCTTAGAGAATTTCTGTAGGTCAGTTTATGCGATATTAATGTTGTTCAATCTCATCACTCATTCACATTAATGTATGAAGTCATATTTCCTTGTTTTTAGAATGGTTACTAGTATTTATTGTTTTTACGGTGTTTGATAATTTAAATTAGTTCCAATGATGAATTTCTTTATTGTTATTGATTGAAAAAATTGGAATCAATAAGATTCAATAGTTTTTTTTAATTACACGTTGTTAATTTGAAATACCATGTGTTCTGGAGTTTTCTGAACAAAATTTTAAATTAGTACACACTTATAAATTCCATCTAATATTATATTATATTTGTTTAATAATATTGGGACATTCACACGATTCCACAAAATTGGTTCTCAATGGTTCCTATTTAATAATATTCTTCATTGAATTTCAATTCTCACAAAATATTTGGGAAAATTCTTTATAGTTTCTCCATAAATGAAATCATAAAAATGTAAGGATTCACCCTTCTCAACGTATTCAATTTGAAATTTTAGGTGATATATTTTGGGTTTATGGATTTTTTAAAATGGAGAAGGGTTGTTTGGAAATAGTTATATTGTTAATTTTTTTTATTTTTTTCCATTAATATGTTCCATGGTTCCATATTTTATGAGTTATGTATATGTTAATTTAAAATCATTCATATGATGTTTGACAATAGTTGGAAAAAACATTTCACATAAACTCAATGTCTATTATCTATATCGAGTTAATTGGGATTATAAATCAATACATGGTTTCTATGATTGTTTCAAAGCATCCATTTATATTTCAAAAAAATTACTTAAATATAAAGTCCTATTTCGTCATTTTATTAATGTATTTATTGAAAAACAATATAATGTATTCCACAAGGTCATTTTTTATTTGTTATGTTATAATGGGTATAATTTTAGGTGAAAATTATTTTGGTTTAAGTAAAATGTAATTTAAATTGGGGTCACATATTAATGAGTGTGGGGAGGAAATACAATGTTTTAAAATTGTGTTAAATTTTTTTAATGTTTATTGAATTACATGTGATCAGCGAATGATAAATTGAGGCTTCGGTCTATGTAATGGGTCACCCTCTACCCAGTCTAAAGAGGTTTTTGCATTAATAATAAATTGAGGTTTCTACCCCAACCATAAAAATATTTGTCAAATATATGAAACATGTTTTTTATTAATAAAATAAATATTATTGGTATGATTAATTTATTCTATCCTGCTCATTAATAAGGATTATTTTTATTATATGATCACATCGTTCTATAAAAAAATTTCATTAATGATCAATATTTAACATATTATCAAAACTATTTTTGTATGATTTTTACTGTTAGGATTGTATCCTTATATTTTATTATTCAGGAGTTGGGTATTTTTGTATTATTATTATTATTATATACAATAATCATTATAATCTCTTATATCTATTCAGTATCTTCATTCACCATGGAATTTAACTAATTCTATCCAATGGTTCTATGAATGAAAATGGTAATATCATTTGGAAAAAACAAACCTAGCTAAATTACTATCAACAAAAGGTACCCATTTAATTATTTTATAAATGGTTTCCATGAACTAATCCAATACAAATATTTCCTCTTACATTTTCTAAATATATTTTTGAAAAGTGATTACGTTTCCTATTTTACATAATCTATGAAATGGTTATTTTAATGAAATTTATTTCACTGATACAATATTTTAATAAGATAATAATGTATTCGATAAAATATCAATTATAATATACAAAGTTATTATATAAGACACTACATACTATAAATGATATATTTAAATCAAGAGAATAATGAATGTTAATAACTAATTCAGAGGAGTTCTATAAAAAAACATGTAATGTTGGACCACTTCTAGAACATTACGAGTTAGTAAGATGGGTGACACCAGATCCCATGAAGCTTTATACCTTGAAAATAATATTTTGTAGTCCATAGTTATTACATGAATATAATATTTCCTAGAATGTTATTATTTTTTATTTTTATACCATTATTTTGATCTCTATCTTTGATTGATGTATTTTAACTATAGGTTATTTCATTTTTCATGAAAATCCGACATATAGTCATGCCATTAAATATTATTGGAAGAATAATTCATAAAATTAATTATTATTTATTAAGATGAAATAATCCCCAATTTGTATAGTTGGATTCCCTATCAATTATTTCCAACTAATTATGAGAAATAACATCCCTCCTGAATTATCATAAAATTGAATGTATATCCCACCCATGGGTTTACCAAAATTTTTCATGAAATCACATGTATTTAATATTGTATTTTTGCTCGTTATATGAGAAACTAAATCATAGATAAATGATATGGGGTGAACATGATCCTAAGGTATGTATTCACATAATGTATTCGAAATTTGTTATGATATTATATGATATATTTTCTATAGGGAAATCAAATTATGTTTTATGTCATCTCATGGAATAGGTATTTTGTTATATATGTACTAAATAGGATTTTATGAGGGTATTTTATGTAGTCTAAATGTGATATGAACCAAATGAAAGAGATTGTAATGATGCATCCCAGCATAGATGAGATAGATGGACTAGGAATCATGTATCAATTTTTAGTGTAATCATCCTTTATGATGTTGTTAGTGGATTGTAAATTAAGATATATAGAGTTAGTGGTCATGTGATATAATTTAATCTTTATTTAAGATCAAGATTAATGGTTATATGAAGATCATTATCAAATTAGGTTTCAATAGATGATTGTTATGCCATATATCGTGTGTTAGTTCTTCTTCTAAGTGTTTCACTAATAAATATTAGAAATATATATTGGTGTTGAAAATTTTTATAATTCTAGGATGGTATGAATTTTTTAACCACGGATGAAATGGATGGTGGTGGAGTTACATTTATTTTTCAATTACAATGATTATATTAAGCCATAACATCAATGTCTAGATAGTTTATTGTAGCATTTAAATTTACCCATGATGAAATAAGATGACATATTGATAGATTACACTACAATAATGGTATGATCTATGTAAGGATGAGAAATAATTACTGTCATGATTGGTATATAAATAATTTAGGCCCAATTCATAGAAAATTGTGATTCATGGCAATGAATGTTTTTGAATGTGGGTATGTGAATATCGTTTTGTACATAAACTAGTTATTTATCACTATTTGTTCTCCGATTATATGATAAATGGTCATGTATCAGATTGTTGAGATTCCCTGTAATAATTACTATATAATGTTTAATTGTCCATTATGGTCTATTACGCTATCTCCCCCACATGCCATTGTATTTTTTTAGGATGCATGACCTAGTTTCCCCTTAGTCATCAAGTAGAACAACACATACCATAATTACATTCCACCTAACATGACCAAACAATATCACCATAATTTACATCTTTAAATATAAATAGACACATTGGTCATTCAAATGGGAAGGAAAATATTTGCCTTAAAAGGAGAGAGTGGGAGACATGTGAAGAAACATCAACCATGTCTCAAAATCAATGTTCAATTTTTCTATGGGGATTTAATCACTATTAAATGAAATGAAGTGGTAATATAGTCATCTGATGTTGGAAAAAATCATGAAATATCACTTTTTAATGATTTATAATTCAATTTCGGGAATGAACTATCTCATAACATCCACATGGTATACACATTTCCTAGGGATGTTAAAATATATTACCCTTCACCCATGACTATGCTCATGAGTGGACTATTGCACAAGGATATGCACAATGGTGACCCAACATTGAAAACTTCCCATTTTTGTGAAAAATTTCTCAAGGATGTAATATTGAGAGACCTACCACCCAATTTATTTCACTTTTACCACCCATAACACAATGCTATCAACATGGGTGACCGATCACCCATGATTATGCATTTGGAAAACATCTCACAAAATGATGTTCAATTGGGAACCCCATAAAAAATGATATACACCTGGGATACCAATAACTAATGGTTGTGAACTTATGAGACATTTCACCCAATAATGATTACATTAGTGGGACATCGCCAATGTTTGAACACAATGGATACATACAACCAGAGGATGTGCACTAGAGAAAATGACCTTATATTCCACAAACTATGGTGAATCATCATTGTGAAATACCACAGTAATGGGATGAAAAATTAAGGATCTCAGTATACTAATTCACCTTTAGTATCTCCTCTATAGATAAAATATTCAATGATTTATTATACTATAGAAAAGCATAATAAATTCTTTATTTTTGGGAGAACTACCTTGCCAACTCCAATATTATTACACAATCATTACCCTATACCCCATGATTTTCTTACCACTTCAAACAAATCCTCTCTTTTATTATAAAACCACAAAATACTCCACATAAGACTGAAGAATTTCAATATTACAATATGAACAGAAGAATTCACCTCTTTTATCATTGATTACCTTTATAAAATATTGATCACGAATTTTTCTCCATGGTTTGTGGAATCATCATGGGCATAAAAATCATTGATTCCCATGATAACGTGGGATAAAATATAAAAAATACTAAAATGTACTATGTTATACCAGGACAATTGTTAATGATATAAAATCCAATCAAAACTGGATCAAAAATGGATTTATTCTGTAATAATTGAGTCATGTTAAATAAAAAAACCCCAGTTAATAAAACCCATATAAATTTAATTACACTCCCTCAAATAATATCCTCTATCATTGATTATATATATCTCATAATCATAAAATGATTCCCATGGACATAGTGATTTCCGTTTATCATTCTATTAGAAAAATTAAATTTATTTATTTAACTCCTCATACAAGGTATAAGACAATATTCTATAACACCCAAGGGAGTAACATGTTTTCCCCATATAATAATTATTGTTGTACCAATCATAAAATAGTTGTTTTGTAACATTATTTTAAAATACATGGATATTTTCGAGGATGGAAAATTAAAATTGATTTATAAAATCAATTACATATAAAATAAAACAAAATGTAGGTTTCAATAGACACGAACATAAATAGTTTCCCCCATACTACATGTGATTCAATTATTATTATGAATGATATATTGGATTATTCTGAGAGGTTAAAAAATTCCTCAATCTTCTAAATTTTTTTCTCGTGGGGATATCATCCTAACAAGAACATTCATATCATTCCCTATTAAGACATATCAACCATAATCCCAAATGTCTCATCCAAATGGTATGTATTATTTAGGGATAATAAAAATCAATGTATATCCCATAAAAAATATTCTCTCACATGGAAGCCTATATTCTGTATAAGGAACCATCCTTAAAACATTACATAATCCTGAATTAAATGGATAACTAATAATGAGGATCTTTTCTGGTTTAGTGTTTCAGAGAATTAGGCCATAACTATTACATTACATCTCAAATATTAAAAATTAGACACTTTTACAAAGATTCCAATTTTTCCCAAAGTAAAATCTCATGAAAAATTGAGTCATGTCAAGTTCCATGTTTTAGACTTCATTAATTTTTTTTCATCCCATTATAAACCCTATTAATCATGAATTCCTGTGAAAAAAATTCAAAACATGGGATGAGCATTAAAAGCTCAGTAAGTGTTATAAAATAACGAAAGAAAACATTAGTACCTTAAAACAAAAGATTTTCAACATACCTCGGGAAATCATATGATTTATGAATTGAATATAGAAATCATAAATAATAAAGGTAACTTGTGGGATCCATAACATACTTATGATGTTTCATTCACAATTACATAAGAAGTAAAATTTAGAATTCCCATCATAGTATATTCCAAAAATCACTTATGAGAAACATTCATGCTTACCTCCAATACATTTTCTAATGCATCGAAGTGCTATCCCGGGCTCACCCACCATAGTTTTATAACAAAACCACTTGTATACGTAAACAATACCCACGAACCACAACATATTCATAACACATAAAAAAACATAAAAGAAAATATAAAATTTCCATATTTCAATCACAATATTTTTTTTAATATATTGACATAACCAATCCATTATCAAAACCATTTTAAATACAAAAATATGTAAAAGATTATCTGGTATTTATTTTTTGTTTAAAAACATTATGGCTTGCTAAAGAAGCCAAAGATCAAATAATACTCATGGCGGCGGAAAAGGTCTTTGTCACCGCTTGCGTTAAAAAGAAACCTTTTTTTTTGTCATTTAGTAAAACGCCTCATAGATAAATATTACCTTTTAATGAAATGAAATTTCAAATAAGTTTATACACCATATAAAATAATTCATTTATAAAACAAACTATGCCTCAATGAAATGAGATTGAGACAGAGTCCCTTACATCATGTCCGACTTGACCCGCTCATTCTATAATCATCTGAATAAAAAACTAAAGTTAATTTTTACTTTTTTAAGAACCTTTCTCAAGATCATTATACATTTTATATCACTCATTACCATGTTATAAACATTATGTTTGCATTTTTGTTAATAACGGTCATTTTGTCGATATCTGGTACTTGAGTCAAAAATGAACTTCTTATAATTACAAGTTGTTCATGTGATCAAAATACCAATATCTCGAGAATGATATTCATGATTTAGATATCATATATATCATATATATATATATAATATTACATAAAATTTGGAGTTAATAAAAGAAACACACCGTTCATGGAGACAGTAAGCTATACGTACACATGAACACTACTTTCATTTACATTTCTTATTTATAATAGAATGAGAACAAAATTATAAATAGGTATGTTATAATTCCAGAATAATATCATATATAATTTCATTAATTCCAAAAATTATATGTTCCATGTATGGAATGAATGATTCATATCACTTTGAGGGTCGGTAGACCGCACTTCCTCAAATGAAATTATCACATTTACCCATTTTGGAAAACATAATGGTATGATATAAATGAAAAAAATAAGTATAGAGACAATATAAATATAATATTAATCACATGTAAATATAGTTCCATCATAATGGCCACCAATAGGGGAGGTATGAGAAGATTGAACAATAATCATTTCGTGAGGCAGTTGTTCGCTGTCCATAGAAACACTATTTTCATTACCCATTAGACGGAGGTTTGTGTATGTGTAGTTTGAATACATGTCATAAAAAAATATAGTATATTTAGGATAATGTTTTTTTATAAAATAAAGGAAAAAAATATTTTAGGTGGTTGGATAAGTAAAATAAATAAAAATAACTTAAGAGAAGATGTTACCTTTAAATCGGGTAACTCCCCTTGGTTTGAACAAAAAGGATTTCATGAAGTGCCTTATGCCTAATTTAAGGATTATAGTTAGAATAGAGGGATATTGAGATATTATTTGGGTAGAGTTAGGATGAGACAAGGGGCTTGAGTGGTGTGATTAATGGGTTAGAGGTGAGGGCTTTTTATAATGGGGAGGAGGGGCTCTTTACAAAAGTTTGAAAATATTATTTTATTATATAATGATTTTTTTTCAAAAGGTCCAAAACTTATTAAAGCTGAATATAAGAGTTATTTTGTTAGAAATAAAATAATACAATAATAATTGGATAAGTTTTGGATATTTTATTATTTTATATAATCATATTTATTTGAATCCTTCATTAATAAGGTAATCACTGCATCATTATTGTGTCACAAATAAATTTATTTATTTGATGTTTAAAAATTATAAAAAAAACCATTATGTAGGGAATTTTTTCATAATTTAAAAGAATATTTATAGTCAAATATATATCATATATAACTCAATGTAATAATTTATTTACTAAAAGATATATGTTTATGTCATTTTTGTCATTACATTAAATTAATTAATATAAAGTGTCATTATAACTCTTATGTTGCTCGATGGGTTCCTAAAATCGACCCATGGATGCCCATGGTCATAAATTTGTCTACAAATAGTATTAGTACACATTTTAGGGTTATTTAATATTATTATAATATTATTTTTACCATGAATTACAATATTTTCCTTTAACCGCGATAAATAAAAGTCAAAAGTTACTATTCACCAAAATTATTTTTGAAATTTTTGAACCAAATTATACTTACTAATGACAAAAATGTATGTTGGATTTTGAAAATACAATTCAAAGAAGTGTTAAAATTTTATTTAAATGATGAAGTTGGTTTTTTGACTACTACTCAGTGTTTTCACTATTAATCAAAAATTGAAGTTTTTCAGAAAAAATACCTAAATTTTAGCCTAACATATATTTGATATTCTGAATTCGAAAATGAGGTATATTTTACCAAATTCTGAATATAGAAGTTTTTTAATTATTTTAAAATTAATTCCCATTGGAAAAACAAAAACCATGTTTTTAGTAAATAATAACTATGAAAAGATTAACACTTTTTTATATAGAATTTCAAAATGAAATTACTTCCAATGACAAAAATTGGATTAAATGGTAAAAAAATAAACTGATTAAATTTGAAAACCAATTAAAAATATAGTCGAACTATATAAATAAATTATATCAAAAGGTAGTTTTGAATTAAAATACAGTATTTTTTAAATATTCAGTAATAAATGAATTTTATCAGAAAAATACCAAAAAATTACCCAAAGTAAATTTTGATGTCCAAATTCTAAAGTTTAAATTTATTTTGTTGAATAGAACATATAAAAGTGAAAAAAATAGATCAAAAGGTTGTAAATTGACCTTTTAATGAATATTGGAGTATTTATGATTAAAATTAGATTCATTCACATTTTAAACCTCTAACTTTTATTGGATAAATGTAAAAAACATTTAACCATAATGTATACTCATATTGTAGTTAGTTCTTCTCATTCCATCCAATACAATGGAATGGCACTAACTACCATTTAAAATAACATTATATTATTATTTTTCAGTAAGACTCAACATCGTGTGTAACATTATACTTCAAAGAAACCCATTGTTGCGTATCAGGTACGCCATTGAACATAGCATCCCCTTTAAAATAAAATTAATATTTAATTCAAAAATATTAATAAATATTAAAATGTATTATTATTTATTTTCATGGTATGTTACATCCTTCCCCCCTTTTGGAAATTATGTCCTCATAATTTCTATTTACATATCAAATAACTGGGGGTATTTATCCCTCATAGCATTTTAATATTCTCGTGTTGCCTCTTCAACCATACGGATTTTCCACAAAACATTTACCTGATGAATTACCTTATTCTGCAACATTTTCCCTCTTTAGTCAAGAATCTGGATGGGTTGTTCTTCGTAAGAGATATTATCTTCCAATTGAACTACTTATGGGCTCAAAACATGAGATGGATACAGAATATATTTTCTCAACATTGAAACATGAAAAAAAAAATTGTACCTGGGATAAACTTGGAGGTAAAGACACTTTGTTCACAACTTATCTAACATTATATAGGATTTTATAAGGTTTAATGAACCTCAGACTCAACATTGCCTTCTTACCAAAACACATCACACTTTTTTATAGAGAAACATTGAGAAATACATGATCAACTACCTCGTTATAAAGATCCTTCCTCTGGTTATCCACATAGATTTTATTCCTACTCTGAGTTGTTCTCATGTGTTTCTGAATCAACTGAACTTTTTATTCCATCTCTTCTACCAATTTGGGTCCAATCAGCTTCCTTTCACCTATATCAACCCAGAAATATGGAGTGTGACACTACTTCCCATATAATTCCTCAAATGGATCAATCTCTATTCTGGAAAGAATTTTTTTATTATATGAAAACTCAACCAAAGACATATGTTGGTTTCATCTTCCTTTGTAATCTAGTGAACATAAATGTAGCATATCCTATAAGGTCTGAATTTTTCGTTCTGACTGCCCATATGATTGAGGATGAAAAGCTGTACTAAATCTTAATTTGGTATCAAACGACTTATGAAGGCCTTTCGAATAGTTCGAAGTTAACCTGGGATCACAATAAGATATAATGGATAGGGTAACTCCATGGAAATTGACTATCTATTTAACATACAACCAATAAAGTTGATCTAGAGACAAAGTATCTCAAATAGGAAGGAAATGAGTATATTTATTCAATTGATCAACAATCACCCAGACTACATTATTACCTCGATATGTCTTTGGTAATCCCAAAATGAAGTACATGGATACATTTTCTCATTTCCACTCTGGAATCAGTAAAGGATGATGTATCCCTTTCGGTAACGGCCACTCGGCTTTAACCTACTGGCAAGTCAAACAGTCCATAGTAATGTCAACAATATCTCTTTTCATTCCATCCCACCAGTAATACTCTCATAGATCACTATACATCTTAGTACGTCCAAGATGAATTGAAAATGGAGAACTATGAGCTTCACAAAATAACTCTATCTTAAAATGTGAAACAAAAGTCAAACATAATATCTTCCCAAACCTCAAAACACAATCATTATCAAAATTAAAATCCGGAAACTTAACCTTCTAAACCAACTCTACCTTTTTCTACAACTCACTGTCTTCCTTCAATGATTTCTTAATTCTATCTGATAGAGATGATTTCACTCACACATGAAACAAAAAAGAAGAATTTCTAGCACCAACAACCTCTATTCCAAAGATAATCAAATCAAAAATCTAAGGATCTCTTTTTAAACATAGCAAGTTTAATGAAGAATTACTTTTTCGACTCAATGTATCAACCACTTTATTTTCTTTTCCTGGACAGTAATGGGTCCTGAAATTATAATCTAGGATTAATTCCATCCATCTACTTTGTCTCATGTTTAATTATTTATGAGTGAAAATATACCTTAAACATTTGGGGTAAGTATATATTTCGCATTTTACTCCATAAAAATTAATATCCAAATTTTTTAAGAAAAAACAACAAATGCTAATTCCAAATCATGTGTAGGGTAACTTAACACATGAGTTTTCAACTGTCATGAAGCAATATCAATTACTTGATCATTCTACATAAGTACAATACCAATTCCTTTCAATGAATCAACATTTTAGATAACAAATTCACCATTTTTGGATGTTAATTCCAATACCAGAGCATTCACCAATCTTCTTTTAAATTTTTTAAAACAATCATCACAGTATCTTTTCCAAATGAACATAAAACATTTTTTAGTTAACATAGTCCGTGGGATAGATAACCATGATAAATTTTCAACAATCCTCCAGTAATAGCATTCCAGACCTTGATAAATATGGATCTCAGTTATATTTTTGGGTCTTGACCATTCTTCACCAACATTTTTTAGCAAGATAAATAGTTATTCATTTTATGAAAGAATATCACCAAGGAATGAAATTTGTTGTAACCAAAACTCACACTTTCTAAATTTCCCAAAAATTATCATTTATTTTAATGTTTTCCTGAAAATACATAAATGAAATTCATGTTTCTATTTACATTTTGAAGAATCCAAAATATCAACAATGAACACAACCAAAAACATATCCAAGAACTCACAGAAAACTCTATTCATAAGATCCATGAATACAGAAGGTGCATTGGTTAATCTAAATGTCATAACCAAAAATTCATAATGGCTATATCTAGTAAGAAACACTATATTCAAAATGTCAGATTCCGTTACATTCAACTGATGGTACTCTGAACTCAATTAAATCTTTGAAAATTATTTATCTCCATGGAGCTGATCAAATGAATCCTCAATATGAGGAAAATGATACATGTTATTAAAAATGATGTAATTCAATTCTCAATAGTAAATGAAAAGTCTCATTGAATGATATTTATTTTTAATAAACAGGGAAAGAGAACCCAATAATAATGTGCTAGGTCGAATGAAACCTTTATCTAATAACTCTGAAAATTGATTATTTAACTCTAAAAGTTCAATTTGAGCCATTGGATAAGGGGGTTTTAAAATTTTCTTATAATCAGGAACTATGTCAACAGTAAATTTAACATCCCAATCAGGTATAATAGTAGGAAACTCATCCATAAAAACCTTGAGGTACCTATTTAGCAATGGCACATCATTAATCTAAATAGTTTCATTGTTTTTAACAACATGTGCAAGGTAATATTAATTTCCATCTTTTACTTGTTTCATATTTTCCTAGTATGTTATCAAAAGATAGGGTTCATATTGGACACAAACTAAAAATCCTTTTGAAAATAAACCACTTTAGCTCTGTAGTCAATCATAGAATTATAAATGGAAATCCAATCCATACCCAAAATAGCCTCAAAATCTACTAGAGGAAAAACAATAATATTTTCAGGTAGATTTGTTCTGCACACAAGGACAAGATGGCACATATAATTTCTTTTTTTCCACAACATTTCCCATTAGTATTTTTACCATAAGTTAAGGATTCATATCATGAGATGGAATTCCTAATTTACTAGAAAACATATTATAAATGAATGAATGTGTAGAATATGAATCAAACAACCCATTGGCATAATCTAAATAAACATATAGTTTACCTGATAATACTTTATTTGATGGCATAACATCCGCTAATGTGGTTACAATGGATTTCACCACCCCTTTTTGTTTGCAGTACATCTTCTTTCCCTTAGTTGAGTTCTTAGCTGGACACTCATTTGCATATTGACCCATTTTGTTTCACTAAAAACATTTTATTGACTGTAAATCTTATTTTGTCATACCATTAAACTGAACTTTTTCAGTGCAATTAGAAGCTATATGTCCCATTTTAACACATTGGTAGCACTTACCAGAATTCAAAAGACATTCTCCAGTAGGCTTTTTACGACAATTTTTACAAACTATAAACTTATGATTCTTACCATCAGACATTTTTGAAGAGTTATTCCCTTTTGTCAGCCATCTCGGCCTCTTATTCTGTTGTTTTTCAAAGAACACATGTTCATTGGAAAAATTCATTCCCATCTTCTACTCACATCAATGATTTTTTTCTTAACTTTTGAACTCACGATAAGATAAATCCCTTTGACAAATTATAATTAATCATGAGTAAAAATGGTTGATTTTACAGTCATGATCTCATATGAAATTTGGATCAAACCTTTCCAGTCAAGTGAATTTTTCATAATAATCCACCACTGATACATCCTCCTGCCTCAATTCCATGAATTTTTTTTACATCCTATGATGAACCACCTAAGGAAAATATTTCTCAAGAAACATACCATTGAATTCATCCCAATCAAGAGCATCAATCTCCCTATTATCCCTTATATTTTTCACCATTGACCACCACTGATCGGCTTCATCATCAAAATGGTAAATAGAAAGGCTGACCATTTGATGTTGTGAACACCCCATAACATCAAATATATTTCTATTGCTTTAATACTCCCTTATTATAGCATAATATTAGATTATCCTCTGAATTATGAGTGATGTTGCCTCACGAAATGCTTCACTACTGACATGTACCTCTGTGGTTGATCAGGATAATCTCATGCGTGGATAACACTATCATTTATAGCATGAATCAACTATTCCATCACTGTAACAAACTATTTTTTTATGATTTCAAATTTCTTCGGTTTCTGATTTGGAAGGTTTTCATCCAATTGTCCCATCATAGCTACCATGTTTCCTCAGTGGAAACCCATTCTAAACACAGAAATATAATAGTCAAAGAAACATGGTAACCAGTAAATGCTATATCATTTCTATGTTAACCAAAATTAATTTATGCACACTAATTTAACAGTATTCTAACTCCTAATGTTGTCTAAACTAACATATGATACCAACTATAAGGACCCAACCTTAAAACATTACATAATCATGAATTAAATGGATAATTCACAACAATTATATTTTTAGGTTTAGAGTTTTAGAGAATTAGTCCATAACTATTATGTTACATAACAAAAAAAATACAATGTATACACTTCTACTCAGTTTCCATTTTTTTCATAAAATAATAAACTTTTGAAAAAAAGAGACTTGTCTTGTTCCATGTTTTAGACAGTATGAATTTTCCTTGATCCCATCCTTGACCCTATTAATCATTACGTCTAGTGAAATACATTTCAAAATACGAGATTAGCATAAAATGATCAGTAAGGGTTATAAAATAAAGAAATAGGAAATTAGTCTATCATAACATATTCACTTTTAACATACCTTGTGAAATAATAAGATTTATGAATAGAACATAGAAATCATAACACATAAAGGTAACTAGTGGCATCCATAACATACTTACTTTTTAGCATTAACAGCTATGTAGGGAGATAAATTTGGAATACCAATCATAGTATATTCCCTAATTCTCTTAGGAGAAACATTCATGTTTACCTCGGTCACAATACCCAATGCATTGGAGAGATATCTCTAGCTAACCCGACCTATGATAATCACTTAACCACCCATATACGTAATCAATTCCTAAGGACTATAACATATTTTTAACACATAAAACAAACATAAATGAAATATAACATTTCTATATTTCAATAAAAAGTTATTATTTTTATATATTGACATAACCAATCCATTATCATAACCATTTTCTATACCAAAATACGTAAAATAATATTTGGTATTAATTTTACCTTTAAAAAAATTATGGCTTCTTATGGTAGCCAAATATCAAATAATACTCGTAGTAGCAAAAAAGGTCATTGTCACTACATACATTAAAATGAAACATTCTTTTTTTTTTCATTTAGTATAATGCCTCATAGAAAAAGATTAACTTTTAATGAAATAAGAATACAAAGATGTTTATACACCGTATAAAATAAAGTCTCATATAAAACAAAATATTCTTCAATGAAAGGTGATTAAGACAAAGTCCCTTACCTCTTTTCTGACTTGACCAACTTGTTCTTTTATCTACAGAATAATAAACTACAGTTAATTTATAATTGATTAAAACCATTTTCATGTTTTTTCTTTTATATCAATTATTACCATTTTGTAAACATTATGTATCATTTAAGTTAATAACGGTCGTTTTGTCGATATCTGGAACTTGAGTCAAAAATGAACATCTTATAAATACATGTTGTTCGTGTGGAAAAAATTCTATTATCTCCAGAATGATATTCATGAATTAGATATCATATATATTATATATAACCATAGTATATATATATATATATGTAATAGTAGATACATTTGGAGAGAATAAATGAAATGTACCTTTCATGGAGATGGTAAGTCATACGTACGCATGAACGCTACTTTCATTTCAATTTTTTATTTCTAATGGAATGAAAATATAATAATAAATAGTTATATTATAATTCTAGTATAATATTATATATAATTTCTTTATCTTCATCCTTTATATGTTCCATGTATGGCATGAACGAGTCATATCACTTTGATGGGGCAGTAGTCATCACTTCCTCAAATGAAATTATCACGTTTAAACATTAATGAAACCGTAATGGTATTATATAAATGTGAAATACATAAGTATAAAGACAATATAAATATAAGATATATCACATATAAATATATTTCCATCATAATGGTCACCATATGAGTTGGTAGAAGAAGATTTAACAATCATCATTTTGTGAGGCAGTAGTTTTCTATCAGCAGAAACAATATGTTCTTTACCAATTATATGGAGGTGTGTGTAATTGTAGTTCAAATACATATCAAAACAATAACATAGTATATTGAGGATACTGGTGTTGTTTTAAAAAAATGAATAAAAATATTTTATGGTGTTAGAGAATTAAAAAAAATAACTTAAGATAAGACGTTACCTTTAAATCGAGTAACTCCCTTTGGTTTGAACCAAATGGATTTCTTGAAGTAAATTTTGCCTAAGGTAAGGACTATAGGTGAAAGAGAGGGATCTTGAGAGCTTATTTGGGTAGTGGATGGATGATCCAAGGGGATTGACTGGTGTGAGTAATGGGTTAGAGGTGAGGGATTTTTATAATGGTGGGAGGGGCTTTTCAGGAAGGTTTGAAAATATTATTTTATTATATGAAGATTTTAGGTTTATAAAGGTCCAAAACTTATTAAACTCGAACATAAAATTAATATTTTTAGAAATAAAATCATATAATAATAATTGGATTGGTTTTTAAAATTGTTTTAATTTTTATAATCTCATTTATTTAAATGATTCATTAATGAGGTAAACACACCAATGAGATTATACCCAAGTGGTATATGATCCTGATTGGCATCCAAAAAACCCAAGATCAAATCTGGGTAGAGAAGAAATTCTGAGTACTATAGGATGGAACTGTAGAAATACTGTAGTAGCCGAGGAACTATAGCATTAGTGGACTGTAGTGGCAAAGGTACTGTATTAGAAATGTAGTAGTGGCGGTACTATAGTAGTGAGTGTACTACAATAGTAATATTCATTGAGGTGTCATTTAGGCCAAAAAATGGGCTTTCAGGCCTTTTTTCAGGCCACTTGTCCTTGGTCCATTTGTCTATGTATTCTTTATCCCTCTACCAAGACATAAAAAAGAGGTCTTTACTTTAATAATAAATTGAGGCTTCAGCCCCAACCTTTAAAAAATTAATGAGGTAAACACTTTATCAATATTGTGTCATAAATAATTTTATTCATTTGATGTCTAAAAATTATAAAAAAATACCATGATATAGGAAATCATTTTAGATTTCAAATAAATATTTATAGCCGATGAGATAACTTATATAACCATATGTAATAATTTATTTACTAAAATATATTTCTTTATGTCATTTTCTTCGTTACTTTAAATTAATAAATATAAAATGTCATTATCACTCGTCAGTGGCTCCATGGGGTACCAAAATCTTCCCATGGATGACCATGGTCAAAAATGTATCATCCAATAGTATTAGGACACACGTTAGGTTATTTAATATTATTATAATATTATTTTTACCACTAATTACCCTATTTACATTTAACCGCGGTAAATAAAAATCAAAAGATACTTATTTCCAAAAAGTATTTTCATATTATTAAACACATTTTTTTCACTAATAAAAACCATGTATGTTATTGTTTTGAAATTAAATTCACATAAGCGGTAAAATTTCTTTTAAATGAAGAATCCGGTTTTTAACTACAACTCAGTGTTTTCACTCTTCATAAAAAATTGATGTTTTTCCAAACAATACCAAAAATTAAGCCTAATCTATATTTGATATTCTGAATTCAAAAATGATGTCTATTTTACCAAATTAAAAACATATAATTTGTATTAATTAATTTAAAATTAATTCTTGTTGTTCAAACAAAAATCACGTTTTAGATAAATAATAACTATCAAAATATTGACACTTATTTATCTTCCATTTCTAAGTGAAATTAAATTCAATGACAAAAATTGGATTAATTGATAAAAATAAAATCTAATTAAAATTTAAAACCAATTAAAAATATAATCTATCCATATAAATATATTATATTAAATGGTATTTTTGAATTAAAATAGAATATTTTTCACTATTCAATAAAAAATGATTTTTATCTGAATAATACCAATAGAATACCCAATGTAAATTTTGTTATCCCAATTCTAAATAAGTTTTTTATTTTTACAAATAGAATTTATAAAAGTTACTAAAATGAGATCAAAATGTAGTAAATCAGCCTTTTAAAAAATATTTGAGTATTTATGATTAAAATTAGATTCATTCATATTTTAACCCTCTAACTTTTATTGGATAAATTTAAAAAACATTTAACATACATGTATAATCATATTGTAGTTCACATGAGCCTCAACCCAGTTGTTGAGGACTCTGTAAGTGCATCCAGATGACCCGGGATCAAATCCAGGCGGAGGATAATTTCTGGTACAGTAGTAGTACTGTAGCAGGTGCTATAGTAAGAACTATGCCGTACTATAGAAGGTAGTATAGAGGAAATGTAGTAGGCATTGTTTGACATTGTAAAATGCGGGAATATGACCATGTTTGGGCCTTTGGGACACCTATTTGGTACCTAGGTCATTTAATGCCATCGGGCCACCCATGCCTTTGAGTAAGTAAGGCCTTCAGACCACCTCATGGCCTTTGGGCCACCTTAAGTGCAGATGCAAACCAGAAAACATTCACGGAACAAGCATTCGATTGAGGATGAGCTAGGAGATTTCAATAGTTCAGAAGCTAAATAAATTGCAAGAATGAAAGGGTATGGCACCTGCCATCAAGATAAGCATGTGCATGCAAGGGAAATCCTAGCCGAATAGCCATGAAAAGGTGGAGAGCTTATTTCACGATGAAGATGCTGGGGAGGAGGAGTTCCAAGTAGTTAGTCTGGGTTGTATGTAATTTTTGAAGCCTATGGGCAATGAATTTCTCTGAGGCCTATAGGCCATGTAATACTTATTCCTACGGGCCTTGTAAGGGTTCTTCCTCACACCATGAAAGGTGGATTATCAAAAATCAATAAAAAATGAAGGCCTTTGGGCCATTTGATGGATATTTTAGTTAGTTTATTTCATTCAAGCCAATACAATTGATAGGAGTTAACTACCATTTAAAATAATATTATATTATTATTTTCCAAAATGACTCTGCATTATGTGTATCATTAGACTTCAAAGAAACTCGTTGTTTCATATCGGTTATGCCATTGAACATATCATCCCCTTTAAAATAAAATTAATATGTAACCCACAAATATTAATAAAAATGAAAATGTATTATTCTTTATTTACATGGGATGGTACATTCCTTCCCAACATCATATGTTTTTCATATGAGATCCATATTTTAAATAATAGCATTTTCTATATCAATAATACATACGCTATATGAAAAATACCTATCCTCATCAGGATATTTTCCATTTCTATCGAACTAGAATGTTTGGATCATGCATAATTCCAAAAAAATGAATTTTTTCCACCATTAAACTAGTAGTTCAATGTTCATGACATTATAATTCATGAGATTGGAAATTTTCAAAAGACTCTAAAAGGTATGATGTGTACTATTTAGTAGGGATAAAATAAATGGTTTTGGATTAAAAAATTGATGGTATACAGGAAGTCCCACCAAATTTTGTGATATCGTCACTAAAAATTCATTCCTCCTCCCTAGATGATGATAAAATCTAGTGTACAAATGTGTGTAATAAACCATAATGTTATAAAATAAGTAATAAAAAACATGTAAATATATTTTTTTGAATGTTCATTACATTAAAATATGTACATGAAATGATGTTAATATATCAATTCATAACATTGGGTCCTCATTAAAATAAATGTAAATTTAGAAAGAATTGTAAGACTTATTAACTATATATCAGTATCTCATAGTTGGTAGTAATACCCCTTAAATGGTGTGATGATCATGACATCCCAAACACTTGATAATCATTCCTAATGACCAGAGACTATTAAATAACCTAATTGTATAAATACATTGGTAATTAAATTCAATAATTACCTCTCATTTCACTGATATGTGTGGCATTATGTGGTCCCAGTTCCATAAATGAAACTCATTAGAAGCTGATTAAAATAATAGTTACCTGAAAATAAATCATTAATTAACTAAATATTATTATGTTACATTTCAATTTTTTCCTTATTTTGTTT
Source organism: Viscum album (assembly GCA_963277665.1). Classification (NCBI taxonomy): domain Eukaryota; kingdom Viridiplantae; phylum Streptophyta; class Magnoliopsida; order Santalales; family Viscaceae; genus Viscum; species Viscum album. The sequence continues at coordinate 915,938,568 of OY728148.1, forward strand.
CAAATTATACAATAATAATGAATATAATGTTAATAATTAAATAAAAAAAGTAAATTTTTTATCCAGAATATTTTTCCATTTTATATTAGAATTATATTGACAAAAATTTAAACAAAAAATTAACCATTAATAACTAAAATTAATAATTTTTTATTCTCATGTGATTATATTTAGTCATAAATATGGTTCATTTAAATAATTTCCTAATAAATTTTCTTAATTTTTGTGTTCATTAATATTTTAGTACACTTACTAAATATCCCCACTATCCAAACATATGGTATTATTATCATCAAAAGACATTTTTATCCTTGAAAATTCTACAACCCTGATGATAGTTAAGATGTCGTCACACTATATTATTATATAGAATGAAGTAGTGCTCATGGTAGTGATGATGTTGTATTGAAATGGATATATTCACAACCATTATTTTTCTTTTTATAACCTCCATCCTTTAAAGCATCGCATCCCAACCCTTCTAATGGAAATCTATGAGGGATTCCAATTTCAAAAATGGACACATTCAAGAGATTTAGGTGTCTGTCACCATGGAATAGTTATTAATACCTCCATTATAATATCATTATATTATTAGGTAAAAAAATATTACAATTTTTATTATTAGAACAAAAGGAGGGATCTTATCAATGATTAAGACTTCTTGAATTGTGAAACACCAATCTCTGGGTAGCTGAAAATGATTTATACCAAGGGAATCCCTCCCCCAATCACTCATTACCATTAATATAGGGAAAATAAATAATCATGATGAGTAGAAAAATATAAATATAAATTATTAATACTATATATAATATAGAATACTATCAATTCACCATAGTGGAAAATAGAGAGTTTTCTCTTATCTTTTTTTTCAAGCATGTTTACTAGTATATTATGGCTTCACAAATGGAAGTATGTAAGAATATATAGATATTAACCAAATGAGTTTACATATTTCCACCCACAGAAGAAATAAATTTTATTATTTCAATATGGATTATGGAGAATATTGCGATCACACATTCCTAGTTGCACTAGTGACAAACATATAATATTCTCCAAGTAACGGAAACACATATGTACTTGTCTGATAAAATTAACCAAAAAATATATATGAAAAAATAAAAAATTAAATAGTATTCAGTAGAACATTGTGATTATAGGATAATTATTTTAATATAATTCTCCAATAATCCCCATAGACAATGTATATGACCATTATATCATCGATGGAAATGAATCTCATTGACACATCTCAATGAATACTTCAGAGTGGGCCCAAATCACGATTCCCATTATATGGAAGATTTGGTATGCGATGATAGATATACATGAGTGGTATTTTATTAACATGTATGAAAAATAGGTAAATGTGATTATATTTTTTGCAAAATATAAGTATGTACATATTTCTATTTTCCCTCTGTACAATAGAAAATCAAATTCATTGCTTTATTGTTATAACAATGTTGGAAAAAAATATCTCTTAGACATAGGGGATACACCTATAGATTATTAGTGAAAATAATATGATAGAAACGTATTTAAATAAAATTATAAAGAAAAAATATTTTATCTTCACTAATGGAAAAACATTCACAAAAAAAGACATCCATCCAAGGTGATCACCGGTTTCCACCTCAAAGAGAAACAATATGACAACATGAATGGATTTGAAAAAGAAGAGACATATTCCCATGAATTAATGAGTGATAAAGCTATACATTCCTGGTAATAACTATCTATTTATTCATTAGATTATATGACATCCTCATCCTAAATTGAGAGAAACATTATCAAAGAAGGTACTCTTAATGAAAGAATGGATCTGTAGTTTTGGAGGTCCTCTTTAGAATATGTGAGAATGGGGTTATATCCTAATTGAACTAATTTCATAATTCCCTTTTAAAATTTCGCTACTTGTGAATTTATCTCAACTATGACCATGAAATCATGTACTACCTATGGTTCAAATTCTACATAAGTATAATGAAGAACTCTCTTTATTCATAATGATCATTGACCTTAGTTGTGATAGTGAAATCAGTTTCTTGAATATTATCATATATATGATGAAGAATACATAAAAAAATATAAAAAAATATATGAGGATATCCAATAAACTATAATCTTTGACATTTTGGATATTTTGTTGTCAAATCTAATATGTTTTAATCATGGAATTCTTTTCTAATGCAAAAAATCATGGGATACCCTTCATCAGCTAGAGACTAATATTATACCTTAATTGGGTGTGATGAAAATCACTATGATGATAATTGTCTCTACTTTTATATTGACACTATTTCATTCATTATATCTCAAAATCAGGTCCATGATATACAATGATAGATATAATGTAATGATTGTATCATTAATTTAAGGGAACTTTAGTGGATAATGATTTAAACCACATCTAATGTGCATATAAATGGATGAGGAAATTATTGATCATTTTTATTAACTCAATCCCTTATTCAGTAGAGTCCCCCAAAGATGGAATATTTAAATTTTATCATTATAGTAGAGTTCCAGAATATATATAATGATTATAATTTATTATTCATTACACAAAGCAATCTATCATCCAATACCCAATTTTCATGACCCAATAAATGTTTCCATTGATTGGAATCAATGTAAAGTATCCAAAAATGATTTACAGAAATAAAATTTGAAATAAGTTAATTATAAAACATATATAATACTATGATGAAAATTGTTTTAAATTTTGATTATGCAGTACATCCACGTAAAACATTAGAAAAATCACATCAAATAAAAAAATATCACTAACAATCTTAATGGTCGGGATTCAATGTAAAACCTAAAAAATGGAAATATGTGAATTTTTACCACAATATCCCTCCATAGAATCATAGAATATTGAAAAGGATTAAGATGAGGATGTTACCTTACTTTATCAGTGTCATGAACTAAATCTGGTCACTAAAAATACCAGCACTAAACCCCGGCCCGTGGAAAGGTGTTGGCGCCAAAATTATAGCCCGAAAGAAAGGAACGAAAAAGAAGGCTGGCGTGCTGCCTCGCGAAGCACCGCTGAGAAGCACCCACGTGAAGCGCCCCGACCATCGCGGTCTCGCGAAGCTCCAGAGGCGGTAATACTCCGCGAACACATTTGACGTTCGCGAGCCACCGCGAAGCTCCAGAGGTGTTAATGCTCCGCGAACGCATTTGAAGTTCGCGAGCCGCCGCGAATCTCTAGAGGCGGTAATTCTCCACGAATGCATTTGACGTTCGCGAGCCGCCGCGAAGATCCAGAAGCGATAATCCCCCACGGATGATGTTGACTTTCGCGAGCGCGCCGCGATTCTCCAAAGGCGGCGGGCGAGTTCTGCTTCGCGGCGTCCCTTCCCTATAAATACTAGACTCCCCCTGAGTCCCAGGGACGGACAATCCGACCTTTTAGCTTATCCTCTCCCGAATCGCGAAGCACACTTTGCCCCGGGAATGATGAGCTCCGCGAGGTACTTCTACTTCGCGATACTCCTCTGCATTGTCTCGTTTTGAGACCCTCTTCTGAGAGGGATGCCCTCCGTGAAGCTCAAGGGCATTCGTGAAGGAAGGGGATTCCCAATGGAACCCGGGCAGCCGCGGAGCGTTCATGCTTTGTGAAACACCCAACCCATGCTAGTGATCCCCATCCTAGGGTAGAATCGCTACACATCGCGAAGCACACTGCTTCGCAGGACCCTGCTTCGCGAGGCACCCCTTCTTCGCGAGGCAGTGCTCCGCGAACGCTGTTCCACATCGGGAAGCACCTTCCCCTCACACCTATGCCCCATGCTAAGGCCAAGGCACTCCACTTTGCGAAGCACACTCCTTTGCTTAGCGATTCCTCTTCTCGTGCGACCCTCCAGGTTTGCACGATGTGATTTCAAAGTCCCATGGACAATACCACCCGTAGAATTGCTTTGCCTAATGCTTCTTCGCATAGACACGCTAACGGCTATTGCTTCTTCGCATAGCCACACTAACGTGGACCCCTCGATGGTTCGTTCCACGACCCCCCTTAACCATGGCCTTACTGGTACCTTCCCTTCCCCAAGGACCAGAGGGTACCGGTTATGTAAGTCCTAGGGGTGTGGAATGAACCCCCCTCGTCCGAGCTGCAGGACGTGAAACTGCCAAGCGCCACGTCCTCAACACATGACGTTAAACTATGACCCGACCTCGTCTCCCTCATAAAGGGTCCCACCAGGTCGAACATTTTTTACACCACTCGTCTCCACGGGAATGGAATCACCCATTCACTTGGGATGAGATCCTCCTTGTCGGAGTGGCGTATGTTCTTAGGAGAAGGACGACCCTAGTTCCCCAACGGATGGCTGCACCTCTGCATCTCCGTACTTCCCCACTACCAAGGTCAGTGGAGGGCGTGATAGGGAACGAGGCACCTCCCATCATTGGACCAAGGTCCATCTTTCCTGCGCTTTGTCGCACCATGGGCCTCCACCCTAGAGTATGTCCCAGAACCATGGGCCGCCTAACGCGTAAGCCCCTCTTCGCTTCTCACGGACGCATCCTTCGCGACGTGATCGTCAGGTCCTTGCAACCTCTTGTTTCTCACACTGAGCATGACTCAAGTGGGATTAGAGTGAGCACCGACCCTGACCCCTACCCTTAAAGAACTACGAGGACTTTGATCCATGTAAAGTCATGGTACGTAGGAAACCTCCATGAGGTTCAAGCCCACCCTCATTTCACGTCGGGTCTCATTCTTATCCAGCATGACATTAAACTGCATTCCAGTCCAATGGAAAGCCGATGCGACCCATCTTAATGAACTATGAGGACTTTGATCCATGTCAAGGCATGGTACGTAGGAAACCTCCATGAGGTTCAAGCCCACCCGTCATTTCACGCCGGGTCTCACCCACGTCCAGCATGACGTTAAACTGCATTCTGGACCAGCGGTAAGCCGTTGCGACCCATCTTAACGAACTACGAGGACTTTGATCCATGTCAAGTCATGGTATGTAGGAAACCTCCATGAGGTTCAAGCCCACCTGTCATTTCACGTCGGGTCTCACCCACGTCCAGCATGACGTTAAACTGCATTCTGGACCAGCGGTAAGCCATTGCGACCCATCTTAACGAACTACGAGGACTTTGACCCATGTCAAGGCATGGTACGTAGGAATCCTCTATGAGGTTCAATCCCACCTGTCATTTCACATCGGGTCTCATTCCCGTCCAGCATGATGTTAAACTGCATTCTGGTCCAACAGCAAGCCATTGTGACCCATCCCATTTGAACTACGAGGTCTTTGATCCATGTCAAGGCGTGGTACGTAGGAAGCCTCCACGAGGTTCAAGCCCACCCATCATCCAATTCATGTCATGTTCTACCTATGTCCAGCACGATGTTAAGCTGCAATTCTAGTTCGATGGCAAGCCGTTGTGACTAACCCGAACTACGAGGATTTTGATCCATGTCGAGGCATGGTACGTAGGAAGCCTTTTAGTGGTTCTATCCCACCACTCATTGGACCATGGTCCATCATTCACATCGGTTCGCCGACAAAGCCACATTTCTCGGTCGTTCATTCACGTCGAGTTTCGCCCTCGTCCAGCATGACGTTAAACTGTATCCTCCCCTTGTCCCGCATGACATTAAACTGCACACATACCTGAACTACGAGGTCTTTGATCCATGTAAAGGCATGGTACATAGGAATCCTCTATGAGGCTCAATCCCAACAATCATTGTCCCAAACCGTCTCATGGTCGGTGTTCCAAGCCCCCCCCCCCCCCCCCAAATATTCATCCGAACTACGAGGACTTTGATTCATTCCAAGGCATGGTACGTAGGAAGCCTCCATGGGGCTCAATCAAAACTCTCATCGGACCAAGGTCCCTCATTTACGTCGGTTCGCTGACACCCACCGCCTGTCATCTATTCACATCAGGTTTCATTATCGTCCCACAAGACGTTAAACTGTATTCCATCATTCGAACTACGGGGACTTTGATCCATGTCAAGGAATGGTACGTAGGAAACCTTCCTAAGGTTCAAGCCCACCATTAGTGGACCCACAGGTCTACTTTCACGTCGGTACGCTGACGATGCCCATCAGACCAAGGTCCACCTTCACGTTGGTTCACTGACGACATTCATTGGGCCAATGTCCACCTTCACGTCGGTTTACCGGCACCATCCTGAACTACGCGGACTATGATTCCCTGCCACGGGGATACGTAGGAAGCCTCGTCAAGGCTCAAGCCCAACTTCACTGTCACCCCTACGATGGTCCCATTTCACTCTCCCTCCACTCCATTCATTGACCTATCAGCCATCCTGATTCTCGCCCGGACCGTCTTATCCCGGTGAGACCATGTCGGTACGCTCTTCTTCACAGCCGCCCATGGGCTGGCCCCGGTATCGACATCCCTTCAAGGAGGATCCCTCAATCCGATCTTTCCTAGCTAACTATCTGGTTGGGTTGATCCGTCTCCGTTGGACGTTAAACTTGCGGCACACCCTGTGTTAAACATAGAAGCTGAGGAAAACCTCAGATATGTGTCCATGACATATAATTCCCCGCGTTTGACGTGGGATGCCTCAGGCTTCCACGCCCTCGAAAAGCCTTGTGACCAAAGATAACAGACAGACAAGCCAGGTACCCCAGAATCCAGACACGCTACTGATGCCTCAACGTGACTACTCCCCTGACTGAAGGTTTCTGCCCTGACTGGACCCTTTGGAATGTCCCGACAGAACCAGTGTAATTAACCGGCGTCCATGGAAACATGGCACTGGGAAGAGTTTCACGAACTACGTATTAAATCTATGAGGGAGTCCCGGACTAGGTGACGAGTTCTGAGGAGGAATCCACAGGAGGAAGAACCAACATCCCATCATCCCGTTTCGATCAAGGAGCAGACGTCCCTAGATAAGGAGAGAATGCCGCCCGCCTTTTGAAAGCGGGAATGCGGGGAAAAAAATCGTCGCGCGTCCTCCCCTGCGGACGGACGGGCGCACGCCCCGGCGAATGTGTCGGAAACAGAAATGGTGAACCCGACTTGAAATTATTCTCCTCAATATGGAGATTAGTATCGTTCGAGACGCCAGTAGATTGACGTGTCACCGGATCCAGATATCTGGTGCCTGGTCCCGCCAAACAAATAGCGGGCCTGTCGTGAAACTCACCGGAAGTTGGGGCAGTAGAACGTGGGGCACTCCATTCTGTAGCGTGTTGGCGGGGATCCTTCTTACAGACGTGGAGAATGGAAGGACGCTGGGGCACTGTCTTTCGATCCTTTTCCTCTCAGTACTGATGAGTTGATCCCTTCGTTTGCCAGGAACCAGGTTGCTGTTACAGAGACGCGGTCGCCATCCACTCCTCGCCCACGCAGGGGCAGGGGAAACACTGCCACGACTGTCCCACGAAACGCCACTACCGCCACGACGGCCGCCACATCGAGGAATACGGGGCGCCCACGTCCCCTTTCCCCATAAGAGGTCATCCAGCGAAGGGTGATCAACAACCATGTGCGCAGGTATGAGGAAGAAAGGGTTATCCCAACCCGGGATATGGCCCGCTTGGACCAGGAGGCCTCCAGGCCCCGCCGTCAACGCCGCCCTAATAGGCCACGTAGGGAGCCCCCGCTCCCCACCCCGAAATTCAACCGTTTCGGGAGCTTGTCTATGGAACGCCTTGACGACTCCTCGCCTTACGCTGAAGAGGCGGGCGACGTCCGGCTCAGCCCGCTCAGGGTCCCGACCTGAGGGCTCCAGGCGAGAGCTCCCGCCCAGCCGCGTCAGCACCGCCGTCCGACCCCGTAGGAAGAGCAGGCAGGCTACGTCCCTGCACCACCAGCACCAGCCCGCCTGACCCGATGTCAGCGCCGGGCCCGGGCTGAGGACGCTCGCCCGGGCGAATTGACGTCGACAGCTACAGTGGCCCGACCCACCACCGACGTGCATCGTGAAGCCCCTGCATATACTGAGCAGGGGCACTCCTTCACCCAACCAGGATCGAGACCCCAACCGCCCCACGGGCAGGCTGGGTTGACTCTCCGGGTTGCAGGCCCAAGTGGTGATCGCCGCGAATTAACTCCCGGTAGTGTCACCACGTACGGAGGTCCTCCCCATACCACTACTCCACAGAGCGTGGGACTTCCCCGCTCCGAGGTTCTCCATGGAGGCATGCCTCGTGCTACCCCCATCTCGCGGGAAGACCTTCCCCACGGCAGTGACGCTCAGTGAGGAAACATTTCCTGTGCCCACTATACAGGGTATGGAGTCCATCCTCCTACCCCCGACCGCCAATCTGAAGGCACCGTCCATCCGGTCCTTCTCCAATGTGGGGGCCCTCCCTACGTCCTCTCTGCAACCGGCGAAGGTCCTCCTCGCCCCAGCAAATCGAGGAGTGAAGGTCAGCCTCGCTCCACTCGCATCGACCATGGAGGTCCTCCCCATGCTCCTGCCAGTTCCAACAGAGGCCCCGCCCACATGGGTACTGTTCATGGAGGTCCTCCCCATGTACCCTTCAACATTTCCCCCGGTGCCCCTATCACCCTGGCTTTCTCGAGTGGGGGCCCTCTCCGCCATGGCGCCAGCGCCGCCCCGAGGCTACCTGATTGGGGTCAACCCTGTCCCGAAGAGCCACCCCGGGGCAGGAGAGCAGGTCATCGCCGCAACAAGAAGAGCCCTGGGAAGGCCCAGGTGGAGATCAAACCTGCCCGCTTCTCCGACTCAGAAGCGGAATGCGATTCAGTGATGGAACCTTCTCCTCGCTACTCTGTATCAAGGACTGGGGCAGGAACCAGACCCGTTAGCCTCATTCTCCCCGAATTTGAGGTCCACCAGATTCCCATCTCCCTCCGCAGGGACATCCAAGAGGAAGAAATCCTGGGAATTCTGCAGGTCTTGACCGCGCAATCACCGCCTCTGTCACCAGAAGAGACCTCTACCTCTACCAGAGATCACAGAGAGTTATTTTGGGGGCCAACGACGGTAGAGAGGTGACACGACCTATCTCCAGTAGCCGCGGCTCCTGTTCCGGAAGCTGTGGTTATCAGCCCGTCGCATCGTGGCATCGTGGCGAGGTCACCTCACTCTTCAGAGGATGTCCCGGAATTCGGCGTCCAGTCATCTCGTTTTCCGTATTCTCCACCACCGAGCTTACTATCTCATAGGTCCGCATCGGTACCGCTACCGGTCCCTCAGCCCCCCCGGTTGACGAGTGGGGAAACACAGGGCCAGACCCTAAGTCCGAGCCCAGGAGCTTCTGGAGTATCCTTGCAGCGGATTACTTCCCGAAGAAGTTCTAGCCGGCGGCGGCGCTGAATTTACGCATACCGGAGTCTCTTACCCCTGAAGACATGGGGTTCTTTTGTCGTACCCTAGGGGACACACACTTTTGCCTCCGTTATGAACGGGTGGTGTACCCCAGAAGTTGAGAGAACTTCGAAGAAATCAGTGAGCAGTGCTGCCTGATCGATGCGGCCGCACTTCTTGTGGCCCAGCACCCTGAGTTGCCAGGCCACCAGAGCACCCTTCAACGAAAATGCGTTCAGAGTCTTAAAGCACTCCGCAGAATCGTCAGGGAAGCCACCCCCATGTGCAAGTCCGTGGTTGGGGACACTTTGCCGCACTCCTCTTTGACCCTATCCGACGGCAGCCTGATTCGCTATGAGACATAGAGGATATGCCCTCAAGAGGGGTCGCAGTCCACATGGCCGACGTTGCGGATAAGGAAGATGAGCTTGAATTACTCGATGGAGACTTACCACCCGAGGGAGTACCGCCGCTGCTCGACCCATCAGGGAGAGTTACCCGTCAGCAGAGGAACCTGCTAGGTCTCCCCGTACCCACCGAGTCGCTGGTACTCGGTCGAAACACTGGCAAGGGTAAGGATCACGTCGGAACAGTCAAGCACTCCGACATGTCCGCCTCTGTACAGAAAACAGACGAAGATCCCGAGAAGGCCACGCTACGCCAGCTGCATGCTGAGAAGAAGAGGCTGGTTGACGAACTCTTGGCCGAGCGCACCGCAGAGCGGCGACCCGACTATGGTAATCCCAGGCCAGGGCAGCAGGGGTAGGAACAATTTCCCCCCGGTGAGATTCCTTCGGGAAACCCTGATCATGCTACTGCCGTAGAGAGGGAAGAAGCCGGAACGTATGGCAAGAGGGCGCGATACGTCTCTCCAAATCCCCCTCAAGCACAGGCTCCTACCCAGCAGTGACCACCTCAGAACCGACAGGTTCCCCCGCGCAACGCGCCACCGCCACCTAGGGGAGACAATCAGGCGTCGCCTCCTCGGTAGGCCCCTCCGGCCCCTCGTCAGGGCTAGGATCCCAGGGCCCCCTATCCGGAAAGAAGGTACCAGACCTATTCGTTCAACGAAAATCAGGTCCCTGGCTACTTCTGAAATGCCCTAGAGCAAGGGATTGTGCGTCTTCCTGAGTGCAGAAGGCCGGCAGAGGCACATCTCACCGATCACCCCAACTACTGCCCTTATCATCGGATCCTGGGGAACACCCTCAAGCAATGCTATGTGTTTAAAGACTGGCTTCAGGACCAGGTCAACAACAACATAGTCAAGTTGGGCCCAGCACCAGCGCAAGTGGCAGGTGTATTTGCAGGATCAGAGATCGGCATCGACATTGAAGGTGAGTGGGAGCAGGTCCCCAACCGCGGGTCCCAGAAATACGATGATTGGGTGGCTCGAAAAACCGTCGTCCACTCCCATGGTATCATCCGGGCACACTTGAAGCAGTCATAAACTTCAGAAGAAGTAGCTGGTGCCTCCGCGTCATCTTCACAGTCGGCCTCATCCCAAAAGGGCAAGTAGCGGCGACGTAGGAAGAAGCAACGCACACCGCCAGTGCCGTCATCATCCCGCACTCTTGGTGACTTTATGCCTCCCGAAATGGGGATCCCTCCTAGAATCCGCCCAGCGGTGGATGACTCCTCGAGCGATAGCCAGGGGTATGCTTCAGTTAACACCGTGGAGCTAGTAAATCCCTATATGAGTCCCGACGAGGGGGAGCGCCAGGCAGACATCCCCAACGTTTCCAGCCGACATCAATGTCAGCGGAATAACAACCGCGCCGGTCAGCGAGGTACGTCAGCATGCACTTTCAGCCAAGCTATGCACGCTACTGAGACCAGGCAGTAGGCTCAGCGCAGATCTCAGCACGCGCAAACCCATCTAATGCCCTCAACTCTACCTCCGCCGTCGTTCGTGCTACTGGATCGGGGGGAGCTGCCTCGTTCATATCACGTCCAGTCTTGCCCGGCTATAGGCTAGCATCTATTATCCGATCCCAGTCTGGCGACTACTCTTCTGGCTTCTACTAGTAGGCAGCGAGATTTACCAAGTACTAGTCAATCTCCGATTCAGCCGGCATGATCCGCTATGCCTCCAAATGTCGAACGACCTCCTTTAAGCAAAGGTTCACGTTTGGCATGAAAGTACGATGTCCTGAAGCACCTGGCCGACATTCCGGCGAGGCTATCCATCCTTGAGGCCCTCCTCCTTTCATCTGAAATGCGCGAGGCACTTGCCGAGGCCCTAATGATCCCCCTCCAGTTCGAGACGGAGGTAGCAGCTGCAAAAGCCTTCCTTACCGAGACGATCGAAAACGCCGAATGTCAGGCGGTTATCTCGTTCTCCAGTGAAGATGAGGACCCTCCTATACAGGGGCACATTCGCCCGCTGTACATCACTGGCCACTTCAATGGTGTAGAAGTCTGCCGCTGCCTCGTGGACACGGGTTCCGGAATCAATCTAATTTTGACCCAGACGTTCCCAATGCTGGGTCTGTCTGAAGGTGATTTAACTCCCTCTGACCTCAGGATCCATGGGTATGACAGGACAAAGAAAACCCTAGTCGGCAAGATCCGCCTGAAGACTCAGTTCAATGGCTTAATTTCCAGCACCGAGTTCATTGTTGTCTCTCAGGACACCGCCTATAACGCATTGATGGGCAGGCCATGGCTCCATCTGCATGTGGAGGTCCCTTCGTCGTATCACCAGTGCCTCAAGTACTCGCTCAACGGTCGAGTAGGCATGCTCCACGGAGACGCGTCCCCTTTCGCTTCTTGTGAGGCCCGCTATCTGGATGTGGGTTATTACAAAAGTAAGGACAAGCAAATCCTGGTAAGCGAGGATGAACCCGCCCCGGTCACAAGTGATCCTTGGGAAAGCATGGATGACGCCTACATCCTCCCGATCCACCGGTTGGAGGCCACGACGCCCGACATGGGACAATGTTTTGTTGTTTTGGGTACGGAAGGAAGGCATGTTCCCATGTCCAAGCGACGATGGAAAATCACCTCGTACTCCTATATCAACCATGATCTAGTCATCCCGGAACCCCCTACCCCTGTACGGTACCGGGACGTCAAGATTATGACAACGGCGGTGCGCCATACGTGTCTCTTCCGCCGGGCTGGAATTAACCGACTCAGGCCGACACGTCACCACTGCTTTGATATCATCAAACGTGGCCCTTTAGGCTGACGACCAGATGGGACAGGGTCGACTTCCTTCATTGATATGGTCTCAATGGCAAGCGAGTCTCCCGATGTGATGACTGCTGCTGCCCATGCAGGCACCAGCTGCCCCTCAGATTTTGATATCCCAGAAGTCCCCCCCGTCGCGGGAAGTCCCCCCACGGATGGGGAGGAAGACTTGGAGGATGCTCCCCCAGCCTTTGAAGAAGGCGTCTCTACCACGGTTGATGAACTGGTACAGGTGAACCTTGGTAGCGAGGAAGATCCGAAACCCACATTGGTCTGTGCAGCCATGTCCCCCGAGGAGCGGCAGCAGTATGTAGACTTCCTCAAACAGCACCGTGATGTGTTTTCTTGGAGGTAAAATGAGATTCCAGGGCTAGATCCCCATGTGGCCGTTCACCGTCTGGGCCTCCCGGCAAAGCATCGCGGGTTTAAGCAGCCTCCCAGGAAGATGCACCCTTCTCATGGTGCTATGGTTGAGGCCAAAGTTGACAAGCTAATCAAAGCCAACTTCGTCAAGGAGGTCCAGTACCCCAAGTGGCATGCCAACATTGTTTCGGTCAGGAAGAAGAATGGATAGATCAGAGTCTGCATCGACTTCTGCGATCTTAATCGCCACTGCCAAAAGGATGACATCCCACTCCCGGTGACGGAGCTGTTGATTGACGCCACGGCCAGGTTCCAAGCCCTCTCTTTCATGGATGGGTATTCCAGGTACAGCCAGATCCGGATGGCCCCCGAAGAAGAGGAGTACACTGCCTTCAAGGCTCCCCAAGGTAACTTTTGCTACCAGGTAATTCCATTCGGCTTGAAAAATGCAGGTGCCACTTAACAGAGGGCCATGCATCGCATATTCAAACCGATTCTCAGGAAATTGGTGGAATGCTACGTGTATGACCTCATAGTAAAATCATGCCAGTGCCAGGACCATCTAAAAGACCTTGAGAAAGTGTTCAGTTTCCTCCGTTCCCGTCACCTGAAGATGAACCCGCTGAAGTGTGCCTTCGGGGTCACCTCCGGGAAGTTTCTGGGCTTTGTTGTCAGGTACCGAGGTATCAAGATCGACCCGGAGAAGATCAAGGCCATCAGCCAAATGCCTCCCCCGAGCAACATTCGGGAGCTTCGAGGCCTTCAATGTCACTTAACCTATATACGCCGATTCATCGCGAATCTGACCGGCAAGTGTAATCCGTTTTCCCGGATCATGAAGAAGGGTGCCACCTATGAATGGGATGAGGAGTGTCGGACCGCCTTCGAGGAAATCAAGCAGTATCTGCTCCAACCTCCGGTCTTGATGCCACCCGTCTCTGGGAAGCCGTTGGTCCTTTATGTGACCGCCCTGGAGAGATACCTCGGTGCGCTGCTCGCCCAGAAGAATAATGAGGGTACTGAGAACAGTCTCTACTATCTCAGCCGCATGCTTCTTGATACGGAGGTCAGATACTCCCCTATCAAAAAAAGCTATCTTGCGCTCGTCTTCACCGTGCAGAAGTTGCGACATTACCTGAAACACCACGAAGTGCAATTGGTCTCCCGGGTAGACCAACTGAAGTACATCCTGAACCGACCTATGCTGACTGGCTGACTAGCACGGTGGGCGGTGATTCTCATGTAGTTTGATATCAGGTTTGTACCTCAGAAGGCCATTAAGGGACAGGCATTAGCAGACTTTTTAGCTGCCCATACAACCTCCGCAGATCAATCCCTGGACCTGGATTTCCCTGATGAGACAATCCTCTCAGTCGATCATGCTGCCCCGCGTTGGAAAATGTATTTCGATGGCGCCTCCCGGAGCCCCACCGGTAGGAGGCTCAACGATCCCAATCTCAATAGAGTGGGCCTGGGTATTGTCTTCATTACCCCGGCGCAAGCCGTCCTGACATACTCGTTCCTATTGTCAGAAGGCTGTACGAACAACGAGGCAATGTACCAAGCTCTTATCACCGGCCTCAAGCTGGCCCTTGAGATCCATGTTCCCCATCTACATGTGAAGGGAGATTCCGGGATGGTAATCAAACAGGTTAATGGCGACTACGTCGTCAGGAAGCCGGAGGTCGCACAGTTGATGGAGTACACCCTCCGCCTAATGGCCCAGTTCTCCGCTCGACCAGAGCTTACCCATGTCCCACGGTCGCAGAACGGCCAAGAAGACGCCCTGGCTGGCTTAGCCGCGTCGCTCGCAGAACCCGAGCAAGATGATTTGGTCATACATGTGTCCCACCGGAGAGTCATTTCCCCTGTCACCAAAGAGGACCATGATGGCCTGCGGGTAAGCCATCTCACCGCCGGACCCTCCATATCGGGAGTCCCAGGTTCGTCAGATGCAATGGTTAAAACCACCCCCGACTGGAGAGCACCTTTTATCGAGTATCTCCAAAATGGTCAGCTCCCGGACAACCGGGCTGAGCGCGAGAAAATCCGACGCCGCGCACTGCAATTTACCCTCCAGAGCGGCTCCAGTCTCGAAATAATCCTTTATAAGTGGAGTTTCGATGGTGTCCTTCTTCGTTTCCTCCAAGGAGGGGAGATACCACAAGTTATGCAAGAGGTTCACGCCAGTTCCTGTGGCGCCCATCAAGCTGGGCCGAAACTGTCCCATCAAATCCGGAGGTTAGGATACTTTTGTCCCTCTATGATTCACGATTGTATTGGATATTCCAAGAGATTCCATGTGTGCCAAGTACACGCCATCTTCATGCATCGGCCGCCGGAGCCCCTCCACCCCACCAAGTACTCTTGGCCATTTGCGGTATGGGGACATGATGTAGTAGGACCGTATCCACCGGCAACAGCCCACCAGTGTAAGTTCATCCTGATTGCTACAAATTTCTTCTCCAAGTGGGCAGAGGTAGTTCCACTCAAAGAGGTCAAGGCCTGTTCCATCGTTGACTTTGTGAGCTCCAACATTATCCACCGGTTTGGAGGCCCTCACGCCATCCTCACCGATAACGACACCAACTTCCGAGCAGCTGAATTGAAGAAATTGTATGCTAAGAACGACATCCGGTCGAACCATACCTCCCACTACCACGCGCAGGTGAATGGACAGATCGAGGCGTTTAAGAAGACCCTCTCTCACATTCTACAGAAAATGGTTGGTCAGAACAAGGAAAGTTGGTCGGACAAGCTCCCCAACGCCCTCTGGGCTTACCGGAAGACGACTCGCAACTCTACCCAAGTGACCCCATATTCCCTGGTGTATGGAGGTGAGGCCGTCCTACCCATTGAGATCCAGCTGCCATCGTTACGCACAACATTTTATGACCACCAGACATCAGATGAGGTAGCCGAGATCCGTCTGGCTGAATTAGAAGCACTGGACGAGAACCGGCTTCGTGCCCTGCACTATCTGGAAAGGCATCAGGACAAGATAGAGAGAGCCTTTGACAAGAAGGTTCGTCTTCGCTCTTTTCTACAGGGAGACCTGGTACTGGCCCTTCGAGCGCCAATGATTCCCGGTAGGAAACTGCCCAAATTAGAACCCAAATGGGAAGGGACTATTATCATCCATAAGGTTTACCCCAACGGAGCATACTCCTTGGTGACCACGAATGGGGAGCGTATAACCCCTCCCACAAATTCCAAATTCCTCAAACGATACTTTGCCTAGGGAAAAAAGGTCCAGCATGACCCTAAACTGCGAGATGGCCCCACACGACCCTAAACTGCATCCCCGTCCTTACTGCAAGACATTAAACTGCAAGCCATTCAGGCCTTCCTGACCGAGGCTCAGCCTCAGGCCCCTTGGCCTCCTCAGGCCCCCAGCCCCATCTTCACCGTGAGATGTAAAACAACAAGCTGGTCAGGTCTCCCTGACCGCGGCCTGGCCTCAGGCCCCCTGGTTTTCCCTGATCTATTCTCTTGTGGGATTGTACGGTATGGTGCAGGACTACGTCCTCATTCACGTCAGATTACTCATCGTACCGTACGTATCCCCAAATGAGATGCTTCTTATCGTCCCGCATGACGTTAAACTGCATTTCCAGAACTACGTATGGCTTGATTCTCATCCTTATGAGATACGTAGGAACGCTCGGACGCCTCGTCTTGAGCCCATCCCCAATCTTTTCCCTTTCACTATTCCTCCGAGGAATTATTTTCTTGGAGTATCTTTGTGTAGCAGGGAGTAGGCTTTCTTGGCCCCGCTTTTGTAACCCTGCTCGTACAAGGGTTGTAAGGGTCGCACCATGTGCCAACCCCCGTTCTTCTATTCCTTCCACGTCCTCACTGCATGACGCTAAACTTCATGGCCTTCGAGAACTACGTATGGCTTGATTCTCATCCTTATGAGATACGTAGGAACGCCCGGACATTTCGTCCATTGGCCCAGCCCAAAAGCCAAAATCTTCCCCTCGGGTCAAGACATGGTAGGGTGCACAGTTTTTCCCCAAACTCACATCGAGTAAGCCTCGACCCGGCTGCACATCCCCCCTGGAGATGTTTGCCTATTTCGTGGATGGATATAGCTATGCTTCACCCACTCCTTGACTGGGATTCCATCATTTTTCACACCCAGAGGGACCCCCAAGAACGGCCTGGATACAATGCCCGAGGGCTCTCCTACCGATACGGGCCAACGCCCCTGAGGGTTTTCAATCAACAAGCCGATACAAGTCCCGCGTTGCAAATTTGGTCAGTGGTCGACGCTCATTTGTTGATCCCATACGGGTCACCATAGGAACGCTGTGTTTCAAATATGGTCAACAGTGTCCTGGATCTTCGGGTCTACCCCGAGATGTCCCAGACATTGAGTGCAGTGATTCATTCTACCCCATCCCAAGGCGACAAACTTCCCCCGGGTGGTGCTAGCTATCGAGCCCACGACCCTGATTCCTCCCAGGGGTGTACGGTGTGATGTGGGACTAAGTCCTCATTCACATCGGGATCATGTACCATGCCGTACACCCTCCCTTTATGAGGCCCAGCCTCAGGCCCCTTGGCCTTCTCGGGTCCCCGACCCACGTCCTCATGTAAGACGTTAAACTGCAAACCAGTCAGGCCTTCCTGAATGATGCCTGACCTTAGGCCCCTTGGCCTTTCTGGGCCACGGCCCAGGTCCCCTCTCACCCAGGGGTGTACGGTGTGATGTGGGACTATGTCTCCATTCACGTCGGGATCATGTACCATGCCGTACGCCTCCCCTTACCAGGCCCATCCTCAGGCCCCTTGGCCTTCTCGGACCTCTCCGCCCAATCTCTTACCCGGGGTGTATGGTGTGGTGTAGGACTACGTCCTCATTCACATCGGGATAATGTACCATGTCATACAACCCCCCTTTATGAGGCCCGACCTCAGGCCCCTTGGCCTCCTTTGGCCCCCTGGCCCCTCGTCCTATTTGCAAGACATTAAACTGCAAGCCAGTCAAGCCTTCCTGACCGAGGCTCGGCCTCAGGCCTCTTGGCCTTTCCATGCCACGGCCCAGGTCCTATCTTATGGGATCGTATGGTGTGACGTAGGACTATGTCCTCATTCACGAAGGCTTCTTCGCCATACCGTACATCTCCCTTGTTTATGTGTATATTACTCCCCCCCTCGTCCTGTATGACGTTAAACTACGTTTGGAGAACTACATGTGGCTTGATTCCCATCCTAATGGGATATGTAGGACCACCTGAATGTCCAAGATTCGGGTCCAGCCCCATCTCTCGGGAATCCTCATCCCATCCTGGCCCCTTGGCCTATTCTTCCTCCATGAGAGGATTATATGGTGTGGTGTGGGATTATGTCCCCATTCACAATGGTCCCATAATGACCACACCGTGTTCCCCCCCCCTACTGGGCTGTTTCGTCGATCCCTTTTTCGGTGGTTCACCAATGTGCTTAAGAGTACTCTGGTTTATTACCTAGAATGCCAAGATTTACTCGGACATGTCCGCACCCGCTTTCCTGGATTTTTGTATCCCTGCATCATGGCTTTCATCATCTCTCACATCCGGAGGGACCCCCAATTACGTCCTAGATACTACTCCCAAGGGCTCTCCTACCGTTACAGGCCAATGCCCCCGAGGGTTTCAGACAACAAATCGATAAAATCCAGCGTTGCGAATATGGTCAGCGGTCGATGCTCCTTTTTTGTTCCCACCTCAGGCTAACGCGATATGGACGCTGTGTTTCCACCATGGTTAACAGTTTTCCTCTATCGCCACGCCAACTCATTAAGCCCAAAATTTCGGGTACACGATTCACACCCTTCATCACTTCATCATGTCCAAGTAGAATCTCAGAACTCTTGGTACTTTTCCTCCGTGCACGTCTGCGCGTTGGGAGAACATGCTACATCAAAGGTGTCCTTCGAAACTCTCCACTGACTCCCCTTTGATAGATGCCCCAAGTATTGCGATAAGGATCTCCCCCCCTTGTTTCCCACCCAGAGTTTATCTCACGTGGGCTTAGGGATTGGGTCGACATCTGTGCTTACTCGGGAGTTGTCACCACCCACGGTCCGAGCTCTAAGACCATAAACTAAGATTCTCATCTAGAACTACGTTCAAGACCCCTTGTCTTTGGGTCCAGCTTGAGTTCGGCAATTTCACCTCTCTGGTCCTGCCTTCAAGACCCCGACCACGGGACCGCATGGCATAGTGCAGGACTATGTCCTCATTTACGTCGGGTTTGCAATAGTTGCACCACGTGCACCCCGTTTTGAGAGTTAGCCCTCCTATTCCCTGTCCCGCTTGACATTAAAAGGAACCATTCAGAACTACGTGTGGCTTGATTCCCATCCTCATGGGATACGTAGGACTACCTGAATGTCTAGGATTCGGGTCCAGCCCCACCTCTTAGTGATCTCCTGATCTCCCGGTCACCTAGGACACTTGGTCTGTCCCTCTCCAAGTGGGGGATGTGTAGGTATGATACAGGGTTTTGGGAACCATTCCCCCTTCCCCTGGGAATCTTCCATCTCTCAATCACCCTAAAGGTTGAGTCCCTTGACTCCTTGCAGTGGTTCACCCATGTATTAAAAGTACTCTGGTCTAGCACCAAGAGTGTCAGATTCAACTTGATCAAGTTCCTTCCACTTGTCAAGCTTCGTGTTCCCCCCCCCCCCATTCGGGCTTCCATCACCTTTCACACCTAGAGGGACCCCCAAGAATGGCCTGGATACTATGCCCAAGGGCTCTCCTACCATTACGGGCCAACGCCCCCGAGGGTTTTGGACAAAAAATCGATAAAATCCCGCGTTGTGAATATGGTCAGCGGTCGATGCTCATTTGTTTTTCCTCATCTCAGGCTAACGCGATAGGATGCTGTGTTGCGAACATGGTTAGCAGTAATCCTCTGTCGTCACGCCAGCCCCTTCAGTCCTTGAATGTTGGTTGCATGATTCACATCATTTTCCACCCCATCATGTCCAGGTGGAATCTCAACACTTTTGGCGCTATCCCTCAGTGCACCTTTGCATGTCATGGGGACAAAGTTGCAATATGGCGTCCTTCGGGGCTCCCATGGTCCGAGCTCTAAGACCATAAACTAAGATCCATTCAGAACTCCGTGTGTCTTGATTCCCATCCTCATGGAATACGTAGGACCACAGAGACGCCCAGTCTTCGGGTACAACCCATTTAGTAAACCAGTCTCTCCCCATGTTTCCCCTCTGTATAGGCCCCTCGGCCTAAGGTTTCCCTCTCTGAATGGCGCAAAATTTTATGTGGGATCATGTCTCTGTCAAATGTGTTTTATAACACTGTGCACATTTCCTTCCTAGCATCATCTCTGCTACGTCTGCACTGCATGACGATAAAATGCACGCTTGGTCCTATCATATGACCCTAAACTGTGACATTATCGTCCTGGCCGCATGACGAAAAATGGCAATGCATTGTGGTGACCTCGTCGTAGAGGACATCACGTTGGGAATTGGTCACGTGACATGCCATTTGTCAACACCCATCATGGCTTGATCCTTGTGGTGACATCACAGCCTACTACTCTAGGCCTGTCGCTTCACAAAAAAAAACCATTCACCTTAAAGAACAAACAAGATACATCAAATTCTGCTTCTTTTAGTGCAAGGGCCACGCCCGCACTCCCTTTTTCCCCTGGCACGGGTATCCTACCATGTCACCCTCCATTACTACGTATGACTTGATTCTCATCCTTATGAGATACGTAGGATCGCCCATGCACTTCCCCGTGGACCCATCCTAACCTTTGTGTTCGGTCCCTCGACTCAAACATTTCCCCAGAGAACGCATGGTAAGTAGGGCTTAGGTCCTCCTTCACGTCGGGTCATGACGCCATGCGTCCCCTGCTCCCTTTACCCATTTATGGTCAAAGTCACCCTTCAGAACTATGTATGGCTTCATTCTCATCCTTATGAGATACGTAGGAGAGCCCGGGAACTTCCCCGCGGGCCCATCCTAACTTTCCCTTTTGGTCCCTTGACCAAAAACCTCTCCCAAGGAGGTTGCCCGGTCTAATATGGGGTTGTGCCCTCATTCACGTCGGGTTGTTCACCGCGCCGTACACACCTTCTATTCCCATTCACGCCAGGTGTTTGAGTTACTCCACCATGTGCCTCTTATGTTTTCTCTCACTCATGGTCCGAATTCTACGACCCTAAACTAAGATCCCCCCAAGGGAAAGGAATCTGCTCCCTCTCTCTAATACGTTCCGTTGCCTTATTCATATGTGTTATGACAAAGAGCCCGGAGTGTGGGATTGTCACAGGGAAATTCCTCTCGTCCCATGACCAAGCTTTGTGAGCTCGCTATTTGGATCCTCATCCTCCTCCACATCCAAAAGGACCCTCAGACGACATGGATACTTGGCTTAAGGGCTCTCCATAAATGCTAGACCTAAGGGCCCTTCAATCGTTTCGGGCCAACGTCCCTATGGATATTTGACAACATCTGTGACACGATCCTGTGTTTCGAACATGGTCAACGGTTGACCCCCATTTGTCTGTCTCCATTCTAGGCTAACGCGACAGGGTGCTGTGTTGCGAATACGTCAGCAGTTATCCTCTATCGTCACGCCGCTATCATCTTGATCTGAATCTCGAGCACCATGATTCACACGTTTCCACTTCCTCATGTTCTAGTGGAATTCCATCATACTCGGCTCTTTCTCTTCGCGCATCTAGGTGCGCTAAATGATCGTGTTAGTGTCATTGGGCTGGTATTCACCGAGCGTCCCTTTTCCCTAACCTGCCCCTCTCTGTGTCGGGAAAATCCCACCACTAATACTTGTTTCCCACACCGAGCACGACCCACGTGGGCTTAGTAGTTTGGGTGAGATGTGTACCAACGCGGTCAGGCTGCTCCTCATCCTGCATGACGTTAAAATGCTCTTTCAGAACTATGTATGGCTTGATTCCCATCCTCGTGGGGTACGTAGGGACGCCCGACCACTTTTCTTCGGGCCCAGCACAATCCTCACTCTTGGTCCCTCGACCTGAAGAGTTTCTTCCGGGGGTACATGATGTGATTTGGACTCCAAGTCCTCATTCGCGTCGGTTTCAAATCTACCACGGCACACGCTTCCTTCCCTCTTATTCCATGTCCTATCGTATGACGTTAAACTACAGGAGTCTATGTGTCCTCAACACATGACATTAAACTGCGGTTCTACCCTGAACAAGTTCAGGATGCCCCAAGATCCCACTAGGAAGTGACAGATCCCCTCGCCGGAGAGGCCCTGTCTGAAAGAAAGAATGATCCATGATCAAACCGATGCACCTATCTGGCGTGCTCCCACCACGGTGGTGTAACTACCTATGTGTTGGATTCTGGTCGGACAGACTATCACTCCATATTCCACGCTTTACATTCCCCTTATTCGGACCCTCGTCCTCTTTCATGTCTAAAGGGACCCCCTAACGGCCTGGTCTCATGCCATATCAGATCACCTACCGTCCTGGGCCAACGTTCCGGAAGACGGGTCATACCTGGAAGGACCCCCTAACAGTATGGATGTTTGACCTACAGTCCGCCTACTGTCCTGGGCCAACGTCCCGAAAGATTGATCGATGACAAATTGATAAAACCCCGCGTTGCGAATACGGTCAGCGGTCGATGCTCATTTGTTGTCCCCATTTCAGGCTAACGCAGTAAGGATACCATTTCTCCGCCACGGTTAACGGTTGCCCTTTATTGTCACGCCATCCCCACAGTGTTCCAAATCTTGGGTATCGTAATTCACGCTTCCCATTTTCATCAGTTCGGACAGATTTCAGCGCCACTGGTGTTGCCCCGTTCGTGCATAAGAGCACGTTGAAGAAACGGTAATTCGGTCATCCTGAAAGTTCCTTCTCCAATCAAGCCTTTCCCGTATCTCAGGAATCCGGAATGGTAATCTGAATCCCGGACATCGGGCTCGACCCATGTGGGCTTGGGGAATTATCGTCGAACGTCCCGCAAACATTGTAGGGATGTAACAAGGCAATTCAACAGTGGAAATCGTGCGCGCTACGACATTCAAAACAAATAAAAACATTGAAGCACGAAAGTACCAATGAAAGGTTTATGAGTTTGTTACAATACTCTGGGGTTAACTTCCCCCCATGGACGGGTTGACCCCATCAAAAGAGCGTTGCAGCTCCGCCACCCGTTGACTTGCGGCATCCAAGGCTTTCTGCCGTTGAGCTAGCTCACGCTCCTCCTCAGCAGCGGCGGGGCGCAGTTCGTCAGTCCTGGATTTTTCCCTCTCCACGCCAGCTTGAAAAAAATCCATCTCTCCAGAGGACTGCCTCATATGCTCTTCTGCCCCCGCCAGCTGGGCCTTTAACCGTGAGACCAGCTCAGATTGTGCGTCAAGAGAGGCTGAAAGCTCATCTGCTCGGGTCTGCATCTGTTCAACCTCGCCTTCAGCCTTCTGAAGCTTCTTGATACTGGTCGCCTTCCTCCACTTCCAGCCCACACTGAGCCCACGATCATGATCCTGGATCTTCTTAGCCATAAGATCTCGGATGAGTGCGTAAGGACGTTGGGCATCCACTCCCCCAGTGCACAGTTCGCGCAACCGCGAGTGAAGCCTATATATTTCGGCCAGCCATTGTGCTTTGGGAGTGTCCTTGATAAAGAGCGCGATTAGCTTCCACGACCGACGACAGACTATGCTGCTGTCTTCCTCGTCGAAGGCCGTTTCGTCCCAGTCCGCGCGATTGGCAGGCTCGTACGCAGGATACGCCCACAGGAAATCCTCGGCAGGATCAACATCCGGTGTTGAATCCAGTGCGACACCTGGCGCCGATGCAGGTGCGACAGAACTGGGACCGACCGGTTGATCCTCTTCCTCGGTGTCCACCTCAATAACTTCGGGAACGACCCTGCTGGTGGTCCCGCCAGTGACGATGTGTGTCGCAGCTTGAGGAGATGGAGGGACTATTGCGACCATCACCGGCATGCCCCTAGGAGGGACGCCACCAGACATCCCGACCAGCCTTGCCGCAGCGGCCCACGCTAGTCGAAGAACAGTATGATAGAGAAGGAAAAACGTTAGTTGTCACGGTCTCCAGGTGACAACGAGGAGACCGGTAGAGGAGACTTACGGAGATCAACCTCCGAGCACTGCTCTTGAGCCGGTACTGAAGAGACCCCGAGACAAGGCCCCCCGTATACTGTTGGAAGGTCTAGAGATTCTGGAGGAGCCACCTCGGGAGCCCTGGTCCCACCAGACGCGGAACTGGACGTATCCATAGGCGCGGGTTCTGAAGGACCCGCATCATCACCCGCCAAGGAGCAAGAACGAGGCCTGCGAACAAGTTCCTCCTGCATGGCTCAAACGTTGGTGAGAAGTCCATAGGGACCCAAGAACAGATCGTAAGGAGAGAAGTTCGGAATGCCACCTCGAGAGCCTCCGCGAAATCGTCGGATTCTGAGCCTCGGTCTCCGAGCTCGCCCTCCTCTAGTGGGCTCCCTCCTCCAGCCTCATCTTCCAGGTACTGTTCTGCCTCCGCCGAAGACGTCGTGAATCCCGCCCGAACTGGGCCTATGCCCGGAAATTCCATCCAGAGGGGATTCAGGTGAGCCCATATCTCGGATGGGCTGAGGAATTGTCGGTTCACATCCCAAATGTCCCAAGCTTCCGGGAAGACGGAATCCTCTGCCATGTCAATGTGACGCAGGTGCTTCTCCGGAGCCTGAGTGGATATCTTGCGAAATCTCCTCGGTGGCCGCCCCTCCAGATGACCCTGCTATTCCGGAATCACCAGATCTACCGCTGCTTCCATACCCTCGGCCGGTGCGGGTCTCTCCGCCATGGCAGCCCTGCTACCGAGAGCGGCCCTAGCTTCCCTCCGACCCCAACCTCGAGATAGTGGAGGCCCACCGTCACCAACCCGGATCGTTGGCTACTTCAGCATCTCCTCTGGGTAAGCAGCCTCCCAAATGATGGCGTACTCCTTCACCAGTCTGAAAGCGGCAGTGGATGGAGGAAATGCAATCCACATATTTCCATCTTCATGTGTGAACATGAGCCACAGCTGCCTCATCACACACGGGTGCTCCTCGTGATGCACCTCCCAGTAGACCTGCGGGGTCAGCCACTGGAGGAACCGAAACTGCCTCACAAACCGATGCGGAGTGTACGGTTCACAGAGCGGCTCACGATATATTCGTTCCACCAAAACTCCACCTCGGAAGGCCAGGAGGTAAGCCCGATGCTCTTCCGTTCCCCGTCCGTCATCAGTAAGAATCCCTGTCGGCATTGGGAATGGGTGGAAGTTAAACTCATCCGCCCTCAACACCCTATTCAGCACCATCAGAACGGCCAGTTTAAACGGGAAGCTCCCGACCGCGTTCCGGATGGAGGGGCGGATGTTCGATCCCGGCGGCGAAATGGGGTTTTGATACTCGTAAATCCCCCTGATGTGCGCTGCTATCCACCCATACAGGAGGTGGAAGGGCCCGCATATCCTTGGCGGCTTCTTTCCCTCGCTAATATGCCGCAAAATTCTGTATAGTTTGGTGAGCATCGGAATCCCCAGATTGATCCGCTGCCCCATGGCCAACATTAACGCCGTGATAAACGAGCTGGGCCGCACCCCCATGCTTGTATCTCTCACCGGCAGGATCCAGCCATAGATGAGAGCCGCGATGAACACCGCCAACCTGACTATCGGCTGTTGTTCAGTGCTGACACTGAAACCCCATGTCTTCCATTGGCTATCCTCCATTAACCGCCAATACGAGTGCCCCTGGCCCCGTTGTGATTCCCTTGGACAAGTTCGAGACCTCGGGGGGAACTCTCGATTCTCTGGGAAATTCAGGAAGCATTTGAACCACCTCCTGAAGTGGACGTCCCTCACTTCCTCTTTGTCCTCTCGAGGGACAAGTGCCATCAGTGTCGACGCCAGTCGCGACATTTTCTCCGCATCTCCCCACGCGCTGGAAACATGGATGAATTCGTCATACATGGCCCCCAAGATTGGGACCCCAGAAATCTGGTTGACATCCCACAGGCTGATGCCCACCTCCCCGTGATGCAGGTAAAAAGTGTTGGTC
This sequence comes from Viscum album, assembly GCA_963277665.1. Taxonomy (NCBI): domain Eukaryota; kingdom Viridiplantae; phylum Streptophyta; class Magnoliopsida; order Santalales; family Viscaceae; genus Viscum; species Viscum album. The sequence goes on from OY728148.1 coordinate 915,964,512, forward strand.
CTAGATGACCATCTACTCAGCAACTCTGGCATTTTCTGCTTCGGTTGGTAAATGTGGAATTGGGAGGCCCATGCCGCCTCATATAACCCCACTCTCCTCAGCTCGGTCCCAAACTCCTCGCATGAGGCGCCTACCCAGTAGGCCCAGGCCCAGTCATCAGTAAAGTTGCCGCCCTGGCGCATGTCCCACTCATCGGACCATCCTTTCTTCGAATCCTGCAAAGCCACCTTCAGCATGGTACGATAGAGGGGAAGAGAAGCCTCCGGCTGCAGTGGCTTCCCGTCAATATCGTTCACATGGTTGTAGAGAGAGTCGGCGGTAACAGGTGTGAAGTCATCCCGCACATGACCATCGGCCGCCCTGAACAATTGGTGCTGGCATGGTGTGCTCCTGAACCAGCAAGTTGGTTCATCCCTATTCGCCTCAGGGACCCGAAGTCGTACAACGGCAGTTTCTTGCACTGTGGATAATCTTTCTGACCCTCCGAGAGAAAATCTGTCAAAGAAGTGTGGTCCGAGTGGCTCCGGATCATCTCACCAAAGCCGGGACAGTTGGCCATCTCATCTCGATGAGCAGCATCTGCAAGGACCCCCAATACAGCCTCTTGATGGGCCATTTTAACTCTGGCCCTCAGAAAAGAATTCTTTCGGCTGGATCGCGAAGCTCGACCGCGAAGCTGAACCGCGAAACCGGATCGCAAAGATCGGTCGAAAAACCAAGCCGCAAGGTCTGGCCAAGGCTGACAAGCAGAGGTTCTCTTGGCTTGGACACGGAGTCGGAGACCTGCGGTTCGCCGCGAAGCTCGATTTGCGGAGGGCTGTCGCGGAGTACGCGGAGCTTCGTGAAGTCGAGAGCACAAAAAGACAAGGAATACATGTGAGGATAAAAGAGAGGTCGACCCCCTATTTATAGGCGGCGACCCCGGAGCATCCCAGCGCGCCTCACCCGCGCGGAGCATCGCGGCGCGTCCAGATCTGTGGCCCCGGTCAGCACCGCTGGCCCCCTTCGCGAAGCCGCTTCGCGAACCGCCGACAATTTTCGCGATTTTCCCTCAGACTTCGACCCTTCGCCCTCCGCGGCTTCAAGTCTGAGGGGGGGCATTTGTTGGCGCCAAAAATATGGCCCGAAAGAAAGGAACGAAAAAGAAGGCTAGTGTGCTGCCTCACGAAGCACCGCCGCGAAGAACCCACGCGAAGCGCCCCGACCATCGCGGTCTCACGAAGCTCCAGAGGCGGTAATCCTACGCGAACGCATTTGACGTTCGCGAGCCGCCGCAAAGCTCCAGAGGCGGTAATGCTCCGTGAACACATTTGACATTCACGAGCTGCCATTAAGCTCCAGAGGCGGTAATGCTCCGCGAACGCATTTGACGTTCGCGAGCCGCCGCGAAGCTCTAGAGGTGGTAATCCTCCGCGGGATACGTTGATGTTCGCGAGCGCGCCGCGAAGCTCCGAAGGCGGCGCGCGAGTTCTGCTTCGCGGCGCCCATTCCCTATAAATACTGGACTCCCCCTGAGTCCTAGGGACGGACAATCCGACCTTTCGGATTCTCCTCTCCAGAATCGTGAAGCACGCTTTGCCCCGGGAATGATGAGCTCCGCGAGGTACTTCTACTTTGCGAGAATCCCTTGTATTGTCTCATTTTGAGCCCCTCTTCCGAGAGGGATGCCCTCCGTGAAGCTCAAGGGCATTCACGAAGGAAGGGGATTCCCAAGGGAGCTCGGGAAGCCGCGGAGCGTTCATGCTTCACGAAACACCCACCCCATGCTAGTGATCCCCATGCTAAGGCAAGATCGCTACACATCGTAAAGCACACTGCTTCGCAGGACCCTGCTTCGTGAGGCACCCCTTCTTCGTGAGGCAGTGCTCCGCGAACACTGTTCCACTTCGCGAAGCACCATCCACTCACACGTATGCCCCTTGCTAAGGCCAAGGCACTCCACTTCGCGAAGCACACTCCTTTTCTTATCGATTCCACTTCCCATGAGACCCTCCAGGTTTGCACGGTGTGATTTCAATGTCCCATGGACAATACCACCCGTAGCATTGCTTCGCCTAATGCTTCTTTGCATAGGCACGCTAACGGCTATTGCTTCTTCGCATAGCCATGCTAACGTGGACCCCTCGATGGTTCGTTCCACAACCCCCCTTAACCATGGCCTTACTGGTACCTTCCCTTCCCCAAGGACCAGAGGGTACCAGTTATGTAAGTCCTAGGGGTGTGGAGTGACCCCCCCTCGTCCGAGCTGCAGGACGTTAAACTGCCAAGAACCACGTCCTCAACACATGACGTTAAACTGTGACCCGACCTCGTCTCCCTCACGAAGGGTCCCCCCAGGTCGAACTTTTTTTACACGACTCGTCTCCACGGGAATGGAATCACCCATTCACATGGGATGAGATCCTCCTTGTCAGAGTGGCGTATGTTCATAGGAGAAGGACGACCCTATTTCCCCAACGGATGGCTGCACCTCTGCATCTCCATACATCCCCACTACCATGGTCAGTGGAGGTCGTGATAGGGAACGAGGCACCTCCCATCATTGGACCAAGGTCCATCTTTCCCATGCTTTGTCGCACCATGGGCCTCCACCTTGGAGTAAGTCCCAGCATCATGGGCCGCCTAACGCGTAAGCCCCTCTTCACTTCTCACGGAAGCATCCTTCACGACGTGATCGTCAGGTCCTTGCAACCTCTTGTTTCTCACACCGAGCATGACTCATGTGGGCTTAGAGTGAGAACCGATCCTGACCTCTACCCTTAACGAACTACAAGGACTTTGATCCTTGTCAAGGAATGGTACGTAGGAAACCTCCATGAGGTTCAAGCCCACACGTCATTTCACGTCGGGTCTCATTCTCATCCAGCACGACATTAAACTGCATTCCGGTCCAATGGCAAGCTGTTTCGACCCATATTAACGAACTACGAGGACTTTGATCCATGTCAAGGCATGGTACGTAGGAAACCTCCATGAGGTTCAATCACACCCGTCATTTCACGTCAGGTCTCACCCACATCCAGCATGACGTTAATCTGCATTCTGGACCAGCGGTAAGCCGTTGCGACCCATCTTAACAAACTACGAGGACTTTGATCCATGTCAAGGCATGGTACGCAGGAAACCTCAATGAGGTTCAAGCCCACCCGTCATTTCACGTGGGGTCTCACCCATGTCCAGCATGACGTTAAACGGCATTCTGGACCAGCGGTAAGCCGTTGCGACCCATCTTAACAAACTATGAGGACTTTGACCCATGTCAAGGCATGGTACGTAGGAAGCCTCTATGAGGTTCAAGCCCACCCGTCATTTCACGTCGGGTCTCATTCTCGTCCATCATGACGTTAAACTGCATTCCGGTCCAACGGCAAGCCATTGCGACCCATCCCATTTGAACTACGAGGTCTTTGATCCATGTCAAGGTGTGGTACGTAGGAATAATCCACGAGGTTCAAGCCCACCCATCATCCAATTCACGTCGTGTTCTACCTATATCCAGCACGATGTTATGCTGCAATTCTAGTTTGACGGCAAGCCATTGTGACTAACCCGAACTATGAGGTCTTTGATCCATGTCGAGGCATGGTACGAAGGAAGCCTTTCAGAGGTTCAATCCGACCACTCATTGGACCATGGTCCATCATTCACGTCGGTTCGCCGACAAAGCCACCTTGCTCGGTCGTTCATTCACGTCGAGTTTCGCCCTCGTCCATCCTGATGTTAAACTGTATGCTCCCCTTGTCCCGCATGACATTAAACTGAACACATACCCGAACTACGAGGACTTTCATCCATGTCAAGGCATGGTACGTAGGAATCCTCTATGAGGTTAAAGCCCAACAATCATTGGCCCAAACCATCTCCTGGTCGGTGTGCCAAGCCCCCCCCCATTTTCATCCAAACTACGACGACTTTGATTCATGCCAAGGCATGGTACGTAGGAAGCCTCCCTAGGGCTCAAGCCCAACTCCCATCGGACCAAGGTCCCTCATTTACGTCGGTTCACCGACACCCACCACTCGTCGTCTATTCACGTCAGGTTTCGTTATCATCCCGCAAGACGTTAAACTGTATTCCATCATTCGAACTACGGGGACTTTGATCCATGTCAAGGCATGATACGTAGGAAACCTTCCTAAAGTTCACGCCCACCACTAGTGGACCCACGGGTCTACTTTCACGTCGGTATGCTGACGATGCCCATCGGACAAAGGTCCACCTTCACGTTGGTTCACTGACGACATTCATCGGGCCAAGGTCCACCTTCACGTCGGTTTACCGGCACCATCCCGAACTATGCATACTTTGATTCCCTGCCACGGGGATACGTAGGAAGCCTCATCAAGGCTCAAGCCCATCTTCACTGTCTCCCCTGCGATGGTCCCATTTCACTCTCCCTCCACTCCATTCATCGACCTATCAGCCGTCCTGATTCTTGCCCGGACTGTCTTGTCCCGGTGAGACCATGTCGGTACGCTCTTCTTCACAGCCGCCCATGGGCTGGCCCCGATATCGAAATCCCTTCAAGGTGGATCCCTCAATCCGATCTATCCTAGCTAACGCTCTGGTTGGGTTGATCCGTCTCCGCTGGACGTTAAACTTGCGGCATACACTGTGTTAAACACCGGAAGCTGAGGAAAAACTCAGATATGTGTCCATGACATATAATTTCCCGGTTCGACGTGGGATGCCTCGGGCTTCCACGCCCTCGAGAAGCCTTGTGACCAAGGATAACAGACAGACATGCGAGGTACCCCAGAATCCAGACACGCTACTGATGCCTCAACGTGACTACCCCCTTGACTGAAGGTTGCTGCCCTGACAGGACCCTTTGGAATGTCCCGACAGAAGAAGTGTAATTAACCGGCGTCCATGGAAACATGGCAATGGGAAGAGTTTCACGAACTACGTATTAAATCTATGAGGGAGACCCGGACTAGGTGATGAGTTCTGAGGAGGAATCCACAGGAGGAAGAACCGACATCCCATCGTCCCGTTTCGATCACGGAGCAGACGTCCCTGGATAAGGAGTGAATGCCACCCGCCTTTGGAAAGCGGGAATGCAGGGCAACAAAAGCGCCGCACGTCCTCCCCCGCGGACGGACGGGCGCGCGCCCCGGCGAAAGCATCGGAAACAACAGTCCCGAAGGGATTTCCCTATCCCAACAAGCTATAAAATGTTCCTGAGAATCATTATTTTAGGTTTGGGAATGATTTACCTGAGTATGGAAGCATAAAACATTAAAAACAATCCATAATATAAATCTGAAATTTCCGAGAAAAACAAGTCTTAACAAAAAACTAGAACTGAAAACATTAGTTTAATGACAATACAAGTGGTAAAAATACAAATAAAGAGAACAAAAAGATAGCCCCAAGGACTCCACATGACCCAGGGATGTCACCCATAAGTCGTCTCCACAACTATGCACCAAGGATGGGAACTAACACCCCCAACTGCAACCACCCAAATTCTATCCATTACCTGATTCAAAAATAACAAACTCTAAAAACACCCAAGGGGTGTAAGTAGGGTGTGAGCTAAAGCCCAATAGGATACCACCCAATTATTCCAATGTGAATTCAATACAAGATGAAAAAGTAAACAGTTTTTAAATTCAACGAAAAGTGTTGATAAATTACAAGAAACATAACATTCAATTTAATTTTTTTTTCAAACTAAATCTTTAATAATGATAAAATATTTAAATAATACATGTTATATACATTAATTAACAGATAAACACACCTTATGACTAGGGAATATGCAACAAATCCAGTGAGAAACAAAATTGGGAACACCCCTAGGAACTAGATAGACTCGAGCCCCATGTACCTCGTAACTCAGTGCAATGTAACCATAGTAAATATCTATTGTCATGCATGAGACACTTATATTAAACATACCCATAATAAAGTGGTTCACATTAATAATCCATATAGTAAATTTATAGTTGTCGTTATCCAAATTCTATGTGAAATGGTAACAAAACCCATTTGTTCCTCTATCAGTACTAGTTTAAATTCGACCCACCTAGGTACCTGGGTTTCCCCCTTTGTGCTCAAAAAATTTCAGCAAGATATAGAATAACATTTTGATATAAAACACCACTATGGGTTACATTAAAATAGTACAGTATCTACACACACTTTATTCAACTTAAAACACACAAAAAAGCACTTTGATTTTCAATAACACAATTTCTCAAAATCCCGCATTATTTTGCACCCAAAACTCCTAGAAAACCCCACATTTAAAACTATATTCACATTAAAATTTAACAAAATAGAATTATAAATTCTCAAAAAATTTCTATAAACCTATTACATGTGTTATATAAAAAAACCACATTTGGAATAACGTCAAATAGTCATGTAAAACAACCAATTTAACACCAAAATGGTGCCCAAAAATCTTTTACATATCAAACATCACCAAAACAAGATTTCACAGCATCAAACAAGGGAGATAAACATTCAAAACATAATTTACAACCCTAATACATTTCAATAAAAACAACTAAGTATTTTTAGGGAAGTCCCAAATAAACCAATAAAACATTTCTTTGGAAAACACCCAATTTCACTTCAAATTGGCATTTAAAATTCAATTTAAATAAAAAACCACTAAAACTATCTTGTTTAGCAATAGTAAAATGAGATAAACCATAAAATATGATAAATACATCTTTATAATACACAATTATTGCATAAAAATTGGAATAACTTACCAAATCAAAGGAAAACCCTTGAATCACTGTGCGAAAATCAAGAAGCACCACCACCGCACCAAGATGGACTTAGATCGAACCTAATACCACAATAATTGACCCATAAAAACCAATGTTAAATCATAGGTTTGAAACCCTACCACATGGTAATTTTGGACTTCATGTAAACCTAAAGAAACATCATGGAAAGGGGAGGAACTAAGAAGGAGAGAAACTTACTTGAGATTCATTGAGGTTCCTCCACCAAATCCCCCTACAAAATGGGGTTCCAAATAGGTTTTGAGCTACTAGGAGGGATAAAATGGATTTTTGGAATTTAAGAGGAGGAGTAAGGGTTGAATTAAAAATTGTAATGGAGGATAAAAATTAATAATTTAGAGAGTAATAATGTAATGAAGTTACCTCTTCAAATCTAGAAGATTTGAGAAACCCTAAGAACATCTACACTAAATAACAATGAATATGAGCTCCAAAGAGAGGGTAAAGAGAATGGGCCCACATTTGGGTTCAATGGTCTTGGGTTAGAGGTAGAATCACCAAAATATATTTAAAATTTAATGATATATTAAAAACAAAATTTTTTTAAATTGGAAATGGGAATTCAAGATTGATCAATTCAATAAATAAAGACCCAAGTACACCATTATTATGAATTCATAAAGGGTCCATATTTAAATGGTGGTATTAATAGGTTAGGTTAGACAATTTAGGAATTGGAATGGTTGTAAAATATTAAGAAATGAAATAGATATAAAATAAACAAAAACGGTTTTTAAATCTAGAAATGGGCTCACGGTTTGGCCCAAATCATGAAAACTCACCCTTTCCTACAGAAAACATTGGAAACCCCCAAACCAAAGAATTAATGGAAATAAAATGATATTCAACATTAAAATATGTCATGAATGTGAAAATTCTTCCAAACATGAAAGAATTTCCTCCCTAGAAACTAAACATGTAGCATGATTGGAAAACGAGAATGGGAACTCTTCCTTGACCCATGACTTCCACTCACATGTCTCATGTGTATCATTCCCATGATGCCAAAGAACCTGGACCGAATGAATGGACTTCCATTGAAGCATATTCTCTTGGGAGTCCACTATTTTCACTAGCCGCTCAACAACAGACAAGTCATGGTCTATATCAAATTCATCCCAACTCAACGTAAGGGATGGATCTAGGGTGTATTTCATCAACTGAGAGAGATGGAAGACATCATGGATGGATGTAAAATGAGAAGGTAAATCCAACATATATGCCACATTTACAATATACTCGGTGATATCAAAGGGCCCATCATACCTCGGGGTCAGTTTCTTTTTCTTCCCCAATCGACAATGGCCCAGATGAGGGGCCACTTTAAAGAATACCCTATCCCCCACTGAAATCTCAGGGTCTCGATGCCTCTATTCAACATATGATTTATGGAGACTCTGAGATGTCAATAACCATTTCCTGATCATCTTGACCTTCTAAGATGTCTCATGCTCAAAACTTGGCCCCAACAGTGAAGTCTCAACTACCTCAACCCAACACAAGGGGACCGATAAGGCTAAAAATAGGGAGCCTCAAAAGGAGACATTCAAATAGGGTACCGGTCACTATTTTTATATGAAAACTAAACCATCCCCAAATGGAAATACAAGGAACCTCTAAAGTCTAGGTCACATGAATGGAACATTACCTCCAAAATTTAATTCACCTTCACTATCTAACCATCCATTTGGGGATGATATGTCGATATCATCTTAATCCGGGACCACAAGGCCTTCTAAAGGCCTTCCAAGAAACGAGAAGAGAAACATGGGTCTCTATCTGAGACAAATGCTAATGAAAATCCATGGAGTCTTACCACTTCGTGATGATACAAATGTCCCAACTCATCCACTTTAGCTATATCTTTGAACGGAATGAAGTGGGATGATTTGGTCAAACAATAAATCACCACCCAAATGTAATTATTACCCCAAGGTGTATGAGGTAATCCAATAATGATGTTCATGGTGACCTCATCCCACTTCCGAGTAGGAATGAGTAATGGATGGAGAAAACCGAATGGCCTTTGATGTGATTCTTTCACCTACTGGCATGTGTAGTATCTTAACACGAAGTTTGCTATGTCTCATCTCATACAAGGACCCTAGAACTACCGATGAACTTCATAAATCATATTGGTGGTACCCAGATGGATAGCCCACTGAGACTGATGGTTGTCCTCCATCACCACATTCTCCAGAGATAACGACACTACAGAACGGCCCTTGAAGTACAAGATTCCCTCAGGAGACAATGACAAATTAGAGGATGTATCCTCACCATGAAGAAACTACTTCGACCACTAAGGATCTCAGGACTAGATTGTTCTTGCTAAATCAACTCCAATAGATAAGGAGTCAACTAGACGCTTTCCAAGAATGCACCTACATTGTGTTCCCTGGTCTGCACATGCATCTGAGAAAGGAGCCCCATCAAATTCCACTCATCACTAAAATTACTCGAATACTACACTGGAACTCTTCTTCTCAAAGAGTTGTACACCACATTACCCTTTGATGGGGTTTAGAAAATTTCAAAGTCTAACCCCTACAAGTACGCGATCCAACGAAACAACCTTAAGTTGAGGTCCTTCTGCGAGAAGATATATGTAAAGCTTTTGTGATCAGAGTAAACCACAAACTTTTCCCCAAATACATAGTGATGGAATGTCTTCAATGCTTTCATCACCACTTCCAACTCCAATTCATGGGTCATGTAGTTATTTTCATGTGGTCAGTGTTGGCGAGATCCATACGCCACCACGTGATCATCCTGCATAAGCATTCACCCAAGACCCATACATGAAGCATCACAATAGACATCATATATTTTTTAGCCTCTAGAATAATAAGAATGGGGTGTTTTTCAATCGCCTCTTTATCTCCTTGAATGATGCCTGACATTCTAGGGCCCATAAAAATATCACCCCTTTTTGGATGAGCACTGTAATCGGTCATCTAGGCCAAGTAAACTATTGTTCTCAAACACACTCTCCAGCTAATACCATGACATAACTGCACTAATCTTCTCGGGGTCCACTGAAACCCCCTAATCAGAGATCACATTCTCTAGAAATCTCACATCCCTAATCTTGAAAGTCCAATTTTACAACTTTTCATAGGGTCGATGAATCCACAATGTTCCAAAGATGATCCTCAAGTTATGTTCGTGTTCCTCACCAGAGCCAGAGTATACTATATTTTCATCCACAAACACCACAATGAAGGAATTTAGATACCGATGGAACACCATGTTCATGAGTTCCATAAAGAATGCTGGAGCATTGGTTAATCCAAAGTGCATGACCAAATACTCAAAGTGGTTTTACCTGATTCAAAATCCTGTATTTGGTATATCTGGCTCCATTACCATGAGTTGATGATACACCGAATGAAATTATATCTTTGTGAACCACTTTTCCCCCTTCAACTGATCCAACAAATCCTCAATTTGGGTTAAGGGGTATTTTTTCTTAATTGTTACCTTATTCAGCTTCTGGTAGTCAATGAACAACCGGAGAGATCCATCAGCCTTTCTCACAAACTACACAGGAGAAGCCCATGGAGAGATGCTTGGGTGAATGAATATATTGGATTCTAAGTCAAAATATTGTATCTTTAATTCCCTCAACTCAGTGGGAGCAATATGATATGAGGGAAGAGATATGGGTTGTGTTCCCCATGCCAGATCAATCAAAAACACCACATCCCACTACAGGGGAAAACCTGGAAAATCATCCGGGAATACCTCCGGAAAATCATCCACTACATGAGGTAGTTTACCTTTAAGGGAAAGAACATTGTACCCTAGCATGAGTGAAGATAATTGGACGATAAAACTACCCATCTCTGGGAGTGGTGGCTCTACGCAAGCTGAATGAGGATCCCATTCACCACAAAAAAAATCCAATGACTCCCATCAGGTTCTGTGAAACTCACTCACCGTCAATAGAAATATATGAGTGAACGGAATTGTTCTAGACAATGAATTCCAACTATGGGGTCAAAAGTATCCATTTCTATGATCAAGAGGACCCACTCCATCATGAACCCCAACAACAAAAGAACACACGACGGGCACCTGAGACCCTGCTTCTTCATTCCCAGTGGCGTAACCAGCTTCATCGCAAATGAAAACAACTCGATTGGAATGTTAAGAATGTCCACAAAATAGGAATAAATGAATTAAATAGAGGAACCAAAATCAAAAAGAACAACATTAATAGAATATGTGACAAGAACGGTACCTTGAAATGTCGACGGTACCACCTCTGATTCTGCTAGTGCTTGATCCACCACATGAAGATGTTCAGTCTCTGCCTGAGGACGACCGCTAGTTTGTTTATATGATCTGAACTGGATCTGCCCAAAAGATTACCTAGCCCAACCACCACAGACACTGAATAGAGATCCTCCCATCCTCTACGGTTTGGACTGTACTGGGACTCCACTTGGAGCCATTGACCCTGCCCTACTCAAATGTGGACATGCCACCCTATAGAAGAGCTTACAATGATCCAGACCTCCACATTGGTAATAGGAATTTGGAGGAAGTGGTCATACTAGTTGGATGTGCGATGATTTCCCTCCCTAGTGTCACATGAATGATCTTGCATCAGAAGACCCGAATGAAAACTGCCTGGAGGAGTGGCATGAACTGCCACATCCCTTCTTCACCTGGTCCTCCTGCTTCCAATTCTTCTCCATGGTGCTACAGTTATCCACTATTGATACTATCCTAGAAAATCATGCCCTATGTTTACTATCAATATCCACCATACATGCTCGGTCAACAACCTCATAATATGTCCTCATCTCGTATAGGACGACCTGGGGGTGTATCTCTGGTCCCAAGCCTTTCTCCAACCTCTTGGCCTACAATTGTTCAATCGAGATAATTTTTGGGGAATAAAAACCAACTATGTGAAATGATTGGAATACTCCATCATAATATGATCCCCTGAACAGGGTTCATAAAACCTAGGGACCTGGCATATGCCAAGACTTCAGGGTTTTACTGTTCATTGAAGACAACCTTGAAATCCCTCCAACGCATCTGCTAATTCTTCCTAGTCTGAAGCACTGAATCCCTCCACTTACGGCTGGGAGCCTCTAACAGAAAGGAGGGACACATAACCTTATTCTCCTTGGGTGATTCCAAAAACTAAAAAATACGCTCGATCTTCTCAAGCCAATCCTTTTTCTCCTGTGGTTCTGAGCTACCTCAGAAGGTAGGAGGCTTGTTTTTTAGAAACTCATGGGCTTTATCTTTTCTAGGTCCCGTCTCTTTTTACCTATTAAAATTAGGAGCTGCAGTCGGTCCCTACAACATTGCATGGACATCTAAGACTATAGCCTTGTCTATCCTCTGATCAATCGGTGTGGGAGAACTCTCTCTAACATCCTCCCATTGGTGTGTCAGAGCTTTCTGGGGAGGCTTGTTGCTAAAAATTTCCAATGAAAAAAAAACATTAATAAATACCAAAATTCTGAAAATTTGAATCAAATAAATCATATATAAGTAATCTAAACTCATTCCAATAATAAAATTAACAACTACTCCACCACTACCCGATGTCCACGTGCAGTCTGTAGCCCACACATCTCACCTGGAAGTGAATTCAATAAGACAATTCCAATGTCCCCTGGTGAATCATGGTCTTCCACAAGAGGTGCGGGCCAGGCACCCTACGCCCAACTGAAACCCCAAGCCCTGAAATTCGTAGATCATATCTATCTTATCTTATCACAAAATAGTAATATTACAAAAAAACATTAACCTCATATGATACCATTTTTTCACGAATCAAATCTAGTCACCACCAATATCGGCACCAAACCCAGCCCGTGGAAAGTACCTAATGGAGTTCCCTACCTCCATGTTCTGGAACAAGTTCACAAGTATCATTAATTTAGGTATGGGAATGATTTACCCGAGTTTGAAATCATAAAACATTAAAAACAATCCATAATATAAATCTGAAATTTTCGAGCCAAACAAGTCTTAAGAAAAAACCTGGAATGAATACATTTGTTTAAAAAAAGTTTTCCAAATACGGATAAAGACAGTATCAAGACATCCCTAAGGACTCCACATGACAAGAGTTCATCACCCACAATCCATCTCTATAACTCTGCACCAACAAAGGGAACTAACACCCCGAACTGCTGCCACCCAAAGCCTTTCCTTTACCCGATTCAAACATAACCAAGTCTACATACACCCAAGGGGTGAAAGTATGGTGTGAGACTATGCCCAATAGGATACCCCCAATTATTCCAATGTTCATGCAATAAAATGTGAAAAAAAACAATTTTAAAATGAAAATAAAAGTAGTGATTAATTCTAAGAAACCTAACTTTCAATTGAAAACTGTTTTCAAACTAAATTTTCATAATGTTAAAATAATTATATAAAAATGTATCTAATTTAATTCACATAAAAATACACCCTTAGAAAATGGAAAATACCACAAATCCAATGAGCCACAAAATCGGGAACACCCATATGCACTTGACAGTCTTGGGCCCCATGTATCTTATACCTCGGAGTAAAGTAACCATAGTAAATATAAGTTCTCATGCACGAGATACTAGTATAGAACATACCCATAACATATTGGTCCCCAATCATCATCCATATATTTTTTTAGAGTATTCATTATCCAAATGCTAAGTGAAACATGGACAAAACCCATCTTGTCCACTAGTCGTACTATTATACATTCACTCCACCAAGGTACCTGGGCTTCCCCCTTTGTGCTCAAACAATTTCAGCATGCTACATAAAACTATTTTAATAAAAAAAACACACTAATTGTCACATTCAAATATTACAGTAGCTACACACACATTATACCACATAAAACACACAACAAAATACTTTGATTTTCCATAAAAAAATTTCTCAAAATCCAACATTATTTTGCACCAAAAACTCATTGAAAACCACACATTTCACACTACGTTCACAATCTCATTTACCAAAAAAGAACTCATCGTGACCAAAACAATTCTATAAACCTATTAAATATTTTATAAAACAACTCCATTGGGCATAACACAAAATAGCAATGTAAAACATATAATTTAGCACCGAAATGGTGCCTAAAAATCCTTCACTTATCAAATGTCACCAAAATCCGATTTCTCAACCGAAACAAGGGAGATAAACTCTAAAAACATAATTTTCAACCATAATAAATTTCAATAAAAACAACTATGTATTTTTAGGGAATCCCCAAATAATCCAATAAAACATTTCTTTGGAAAACCCCCAATTTCACACCAAATTGGTATTTAAAATTCAATTGTAATAAAAAAACCACTAAAACTATTTTTTTCATAAATCATAAAATTTAATACACATGAATATATTATAAAGACGATATAATAATACAAAAATATTGGTTAAACATTGAAGTCGTCAACCAAATCAATTAAACCCTTGAATCTTCGTACGAAAATCATGTCGCACAACCCCCATACCAAGAGGGACATAGATCGAACCTAAAACCACAATAATTGACCATTAAAACCCAAGGATAAACTATAGGTTTGGAACCCTACCTCTTGGTAATTTTTTACTTCATTTAAATTGAATGAAACTTCCCAAAAATCATAGAAACTAAGGAGGAGAGAAACTTACTTGAGATTCTTTAAAGTTACTCCAAAAAATCCCCCTTCAAAATGGGGTTTCAAATAGAATTTGAGTGAATTGGAGGGATGAAATTTATGTTTGGTTAGAAGTGGATGATTAAGGTTAGAGTTATGAATATTAATGGAGAAACAAAGTAATAATTGAGAGAGTTATGAAGGAAAAACTTACCTCTTCAAATCTAGACAATTTGAGAAAACATACGACATTCTACACTAAATCGCGATGAATACAAGCTCCAAATAGAGGGAAAGATTATGGGTGAATGACTATGTTTATTTTTATTGTGTTAGAGGTGTAATAACAAATAAAATTGTTAAAATTAAATAAGATATTAAAGAAACAAATTTTAAAAAAAACTGGTTATGGGATTTCGGGCTGGCCCAATTCCTTAAATAAACACTCAAATAAACCATTATTATAAATTCCTAAATGGTCCAAATTTATATGGTGGTATTAATAGGTTAGGCGAGGACATTTAGGAATTGGAATTCTATAAAAAATTTAAAAAATGAAATTGTTATAAAATTAACAAAATTGGTTTTTAAATCTGGAAATAAGCTCACAGTTTGTCCCAGATCATGAAAACTCGCCATTTCCTCCAAAAAAACATGGGAAACCCCCAAAACAAAGCACAAATGGAAATTAAATGAAATTTACGATTAATATAATTCATGAATGTGACATTAATTCCTATATAATATGGATGAGTAATTCCTTAAACATCAAATCTTTTATAAAAACCATCTCAAATCTATGAAATATTTTAGTCATCAACAACTCATATTCTATAAGACATGTCAATGATATGATATTGAATTCTACTTCCCGATGGAAATTAAAAAAAAATCTCATCATGAAACTCCCATAAGAAAATTGAATAATGATTTTTATAATAAATATTTATTCTAATAATTTTTAACTTAAAATGATATTAACATTCCATAGATGGTTTTGGGAGTGTGTATTCATAATGTATCATCTAGTGTATTCTATATGGAAACCCACATGAAAATATTATCCAATACACACAAATAAAGGAATAATTTCAATCAATGTAAAAACATCAATTTAATAACCAATCCATCAATATAAACTATTGTGTAAAGAATATATGAACTCTTTCATTTAGTTTATCCAATAGATTGGAAACAAAATAAAAATTTACTTCTTTTATAGGAATTTCAATACCACAGTTGAATGAGATATGAGAACCAATGAAAATAGCATACTGCATGGAAATATTCTATTTTTTAAGATACTTCATCATTTAAATTGAAAATAATTTCACAAGGATAATTAAGTCTATGAAACACGGTGTAGATGGAAATAGTTATCATAATGGTTAATTTATTTTTAACTAGATGTTGGTACATAAAAATTAGGATTTTATTCTTTTAAAGAAATCCTCTCTAAAATATTCCATTACAGATTTTTAACTTGGAGAAAAAAGATACAAATTTATATATGAAAAATATCCATTTAGGGTAATATGAAATTTGGTAAGAATTAATATCCAAAAGTAAACAAAAGATGAAAAGGATGATGGTGGGAATGATAGTACATTAGGAACATGTTATACTTAAGTTATATCACAATTAATCCATAATGGACCTATTATCCTCTATATTATCTACATTAATTCATTTAATATATCTTCTATTTGTAAACTAATTTCTGGAAGTATGATAGGATTATGGAATACTATATTTGTCATACTCTTAAAATAGATGAAAAATTCAAGAATCCCCAAAATAAATATTCAATGTATGACTATAATCCCCAAAAATAGATGCATCATTAAATTAAGATTTATAATTTGTCATGAGAAATAAAATTTTTGTGGATGACACATTTAGTTTTGAATAAAATTAATTTTATCATGATAAACAGGGCATTAATTTGGGTTGTGAGAGGGATCAAGAGGTTGTAGGGGCTTAGGTTGTAAGGGGAGACACAATTAAAAAACAAGCTCAATATTATAGAAACACACAATTTAAATACAAATATATGTTCTATAATCATATATAAGTTCCTTAGTAATCCGATTTTAAGAATGAAGATATTATTTAGTCATCCATAAGTCATTTGAGAAAAATCGTCATAGAAGATCAGTTTATGATTGTATAACTATTTTATACACCTAATCATGTGGGTATATTAGATCTAATCAAATGGATAATAGAATGTATATCCCCGATATGTGGCTCAAAACAAGGTCCATCTACCAAATGACATTTCATTAAGGACATTACATAAGAAACTAACATATTTGTGAAATTACTAATCCTCGGTGTTTAAAAATAGAATAAGAATGTTGTATACCAACCATGTAAAAAAAATCAAAATTATAAGAGCATAACATTTCAAAATATATTAGGGAATCACTTATCATGTCAAAAAATAGAACCCATTAAATGCGTGACTAAATTAGATATGAATGAGTTATATAACCTATATATTACAATTATATATTTTGACACATTCATCTCATTTAAAGAATAATATCATGAGGTTTTCATTCAGAGATATATTAGACCCATATGAATCTATGAAAATAAGGAAAAGTTTATCTTTTTGTGAGAACTAATTAAAAATATCACTATGATCACCCTTATCAATGACTATAAAATAATTTATTTTTTATAAAATTAGAATTAATTTTCACCAAATATACTGATCATTAAATTTTATGAATAATTTGAGAAAAATTAATGCATTATAGTAGAAATAAAATATTATTTTAGAGAAATTATACCTAAAACTAGGTCCATGGTGGCTAAAAATGACAAAAAAATTAATTGATCCATTGGGATGAACATGAATCTAATGCCTGGAAACTATAATTTAATCATACCAGTATTTCCTAATATACCATATCCCTTGAACGATTAGGTTTTCCTATAGCAATAATTCCCCCAATTAATAACAAAACACTCAGTGTGTTGAATCAGGTTTCTAATAGGGAAAATGTATTCATCTGATTAAAAAAGGGGACATGTAGGACCCTAATCTCAATGTATTGGTAACACCACCCAACCCTAAGGTCACATATATAAATGATTATATAATCCCCATCTATCTAGTCAAGGAAAAAACATAGATCTGGGGTGATAAAATATATTAGATTCTTTAATTTCCCATATTTACAGTGTAATAATTATTTCATATAAGAAAATTCTATCCAAAGGTAATCATGTTATACCTCATGCAATTACAATATATGATAAAATTATCAAATCGTAATTTCTCCAAATGGATCCTCAAAACCCTATTATATCTTAAAACTTTCATCCAGAATGGATGAATCACTACCATCATTAAAAATAGAATAATACATTGTCATATAAACTTCTATATCTTATGGTATTGACACACCTATTTATTTTAGAGATGAAATTTCATCATTTGATTCAGATCTTAGTGATTACCCTTAGAATGTATTCGAAATATTATTTTCAAAAATTATCATCGATATTAATGAATCACACTTCATCTTCCACCCACATTGACAATGGGGAAATGGATGAATTATATATTGCCTATGATATTTCACTAAGTAATTAAAGGATAGTGTTTCTCCCATCATTGAGGAGGTTAAATTGATAAAAATATATAATTATTATAAATCATGACCCACAATGATTAGTTCCACCATGCTCCAATAACTATAGGGATTCTATTTCTCTATCCTAAAAAATACAATTATGTTTTCACCAAGAATTACATAGAAATTCACGTGCTTTCATCCAATATTGCTACCATTAATCAAGGAATGATGGAAAATTATCATTGTTTTAGAGATAAACCAATATGATATTTATGTTCCACACAACTAATGATGAATATGGTTATAATAAACATATTAGATCCAAAATCATATTTAATATTCATTACCTGAAATTGATTTCCAATATTTCTTCTTTTTTTAGAATAATTTGAAATTTTTTATCCACGTCTATTATATGTAAATCAATAAATATTTCTCAAATGATTGTTCCCCAACCTCAATTACAGAACACCTAATTAATCTCAACACATAAATTCATGTCATATCCATAATAAATGAGTAATAAAGGTAAAGTCAAATTAAGAAGGTCCCTAGGAAGAGGAAACCACAAATTTCATAACACCCCATCCACACAGGACCATATCATATCCCTCTATAATAGAGTGTTGTTGTTGATGTTCTAGATAAATATGTAATGTATTTATATGGTCCTAACCTGTATGAAAAAATTATTACATCAATAAATAAATTATACTTAATATTAATGTTACACCAAGATATTTTTATAATTTTTTTATTTATATTATTTTTATGTGTTCGATAGCTCACATTAAAAACTACACATAGTCCATATAATCCTTTATATACTGACCTTTAATTGAATAGTTGTTCACTAAAAAATACTAATAATAATAACCACATTGTGGGAAAAAAATTTATTATTTTAAATAATGTAATTTTATTTATTAATGCAATATAAATAGGTACTGAAATTTCATTTATGTCATTTTATTTTTCAAATATTTTATTTTTAAAAAACATTGTTAATGCATTCTATGAAAGTGAATTGAATATAATTTATTAAATTTTTAAAATTTTATTTTATGTATTGAATTCCAATTTTTAAATCATCATAAATATATATTATATTATAGGGATTTATTATTATTTTTCTAAAATTATTTATTTGTAGTGTGTATTGATAGATACCAACATTTGTAAAAAAAGACATTTAATTCCATATAAATACCTTATTATTATTTTAATTTGATCATTAATTAGTATATATATATTAATAAAATAATCGAATTAATTTCTTATGATTCATCATTATATATTATTTTAGTTAAAGATAAATCTTAATCCTAAAATACATTTTTTAAATTTTTTATATTATCCCAATGAGTTTTTTTCTTAATAAATTAATGTTTTATGTATTGATTAATTTTAATCATTAAATTTTCAAATTATAAATCAGGTCATATATTTTCTAAATTATTTTATGGTTATTTTATTGAAGGAAATATAATTAAATTTTGTTTTATTCTTAATGAATTTTTTAAAATGGTTTTTCCTTATGGTTCCCTCACATAATGAAAATTATATTATACAACTTATTGGTAAAAAATCAAGTAATATGGTTTCCATATTTTTACTAATCATAATTTATATTATTTAATAAATTTATATTTATTTTATTTTTACATTGAATAATATTGAATGAATATTTTTTTACCAATGTGGTGGTGAAAACAAGATTTGTGTTGGGCTTTAACACAGAGTAATGTGTACGATTTCTAACCAAAATGACTAATTTTTATTTGTTAAATAAATTCAAACAATATATTGTCCTAAAAAGAAATAGATTTTCATTGACAGATACATTCCCTTTAATGGAAACATATATAATTGATTCCTTTTTAATGTTCTATGTGTGTCTTTCCCTCACATATAAAAGTGAACCTCGCCACCTCCATTATTCCCGTAATTTTATTTGTTTATATAAAAAAATAACAAATTTAAAACAATATTATAATTTGTACCTTAATTAAATAAATTTTTATCTTCTCTTAATAAAAATCATCCAAAAAATAAAAATAATTGTATGGTGATGTCTTATAGAAGACGTAAAAGGAAAAACAAGTCATTTCAATTTTATTTCACTTCGAAAACAAATAAAAAATTGAAATCAATTAAAAAACATGATTGTAGTAACGTAAAAAATGTTATACTTTCTTATTATTTCACTACCATTCACCACATCCACTCATTCAAATTATATATGAAAATATATATTGTCTGTACATTTGGGATATCAAATCTATAATGCGATATGAATCATTCTGCTTCCCTATAAGTAATGGGTGATCATAATTATGGAATAAATATTTATATATGATAGTTATCCCATAGTTATTCTTTTATAATTATATGATATTGTCATCGTTCTTATCATTTTCTCAATTATATTATGATAATTTCCCTCACGCGTATGTGTGGACTACCTTTCCTGTGTATCGATGAGAATTTTTTTTCATTTAATTTTTAAATAGCTGCTAAAGATTATATATTTAATTAACTCATATGAAATTTTTTATATAATAGTTATTTATATAATTTGAATTTCATTTAACATTATTTATTTACACCCATTGAATAATAGAAACATCACTCATGAGTGCATACATATTATTATCCCCATGTTGTGATGAAAATACATTTCTCATCACCAAATAATATGACTGAAAAAATTGGAATATAATAAATATATATGGGATATATATCTAGAATAATATTCTAGAATAATATTGACCATGTCCGTTGTTCAAAGACCATAACATTTAAATGAATACTTATATGAAAAAAATAAATTATCACATAAAATGAAAACTTTACTATAGTATTATTATTAATCAGGTGTAAAATTTTTTTATGTGGATCATAAATGATATTATATGTATGAATATGTTTCTTCAATGTAATAAAAATAATTATACATTACTTATATAGGATTATATACCACCCAAAAATCAAGATGGTTATAATGTAGTGGTTAATTTATCCAATTTTTAAAATCACGAGACTCGTTTAATATTATACACCATCATAAATTTTATATAATGTGATTACATCTTAAGAAAATTATTTTTACAAATTAATTGATGCGGTTATTTTCATGATATCCATCTCATATTCTTTATTTATATTTAAATTGATTCAATTAATACGAATGATTAACATGTTTCACGATGATTTATCATTATTGAGACATGAAAAAATTCTATTAAACATTATTATTTACGTATGGTATAGAAGACACAAGAGTATATTTTGGAAAACTATAATTTTTGTGATTTACAGATCCATAATATTTTTAGGATTCCATTGACTTTTGATTCCAAAAAATTATTATATTGGAATTTTTTAATGCCATTTTTTGTTTCATCAAGAAATATTTGATGTTATATACCTATTTATATTTATAGGGTGAAACTAATTCCACATTAATATATTCTATCAATTATATCCATATGTTCATGGGGTTAAATGTGTAACATGAATTTAATTTCTTCAGTGAGCTCATGAGTAAACATATTCCAATGGATCATGGGTGTTTATGTTATAAAATATTCTTTTCCATTATAGTTAATGTATAAATTTTATGAAAATGAAATTATATAATCTATCTCTCCCATATAATTTTCATTTTATTATCCTAAATTTATGTTTGAAGAAGACATTTTTTCATTTATTTTTCTTCTATTTGTGTTCCCAAGATACTAAAATAATATATTTAATGAAAACATATTTCATTTATCTATTCGATAAAAAATCTTTTCCAACATGTTCTAATTTTCAAATAATATTGATTCAATATTATTATTAACAATCCTTGAATCATTTATTAATTCCATTTGTACCAATGGTTATATTTTTATATCATTTTTCTAAAAACATATTCTTTTCATTTCCCAAAATAGAAATTTATATTTTTTTCCATAAAATATGATTAGAAGTTTTTTTTGAACATACAAATCATGAAATAAATTCCAACCATCATCATTACTAGTTTACATAAAGATTCAATTTCAGGTTTCCTTGGATTATTTTATCTAAAACGAATTCCTTAATATATTATCTTAAATATATATTTAAATTAATAGATTTCAAAATTTATTATGTATTATAATCAAGAAATGATGTGGGGAACTTCTAAAGTTATTTTTCATGTATAACAACAACTGTGATGGTTCTAAATATTTACATGGGATGTGGTCCTCTATTAATATTTGTTAGGGTTCAGCCTGTACATGGGTATTTCTAGATTTGAGATATGATTTGTTTTGGAATTTGAAAGATCTTTTAATATATCACACGGATATGGATGCGTGTGTATCTCATGTGGAGATATATATTATCTATTTAGATGAGATATTTGTTTGAATTTTAACATGGTTGATACATAGAGATTTAAAGATTTAAGAGATTATATTTTATATCTTATTTGTTTTTGAAAAAAATGAAATAGTAAAGACTATAAAAGGAGAAGTAGCGAATCAAGGAAGGTAACGATTCGGGGGTGTGTGATAACCCAGGAAGAGAAGATACATGGGTGAATCTTTTCTATGGCGTGGGCAGCAGCGAGCAGTGAAAAATCAGTTCTTGCAATGAGGTGCTGCAACGACGCCATGAGTTTTATTTTGATCCCTAAACGGTGACGTATTGTCATAGACTACTATCAGAGAGACGGAAGAGGCGTATCAGGGTGTGGTTTTTCACATATATTATAAGCTATATTTTCGATTCAAGTCTCGAGTTTAACTTGGTTTTTTAAATCTCCAATTCATGGAGAATTTTCTCGAAGTTACCCCGTGGTTTTTTAATCCTTTGAAATGAGGTCTTTCCCTCGTTAAATTTGTGTCCTCATTTTTTATTCTACTATTTGGTTTGGTACTTCATTTACATTGGTTATTCTCAAAAAAAATGTTGACACAACTAAGTTTCTATTTGAAAAAAATCCATATCGTCCCTAACATCTGTTATTGTAAGAGGTTATCCGCGTTTTATTGTTGATTAATATGGGGGATTCACGCCGTGGGATTTCTGCTCACATTTAACTGTTCAATGGGAATAATGATTTTACACTTTGGCAGCAAGGAGTTAAAAATATTTTTGTTTGTGAGAGGACAACGAAGGCATTGAAGATAAAACCAGAGAAGCTGGAGATGATGAGTGGTGGTGATTGGCAGGATATGTGAGAGTTGGTGGCAGGTATGATTTAGATGTATTTGAGTGACAATACACTATGGGAAGTGATGAATCTAATTGATCTGGAGGATATTTGGATGAATCTTTAAAGTAGGTATAAAAAAAATCCCTCACAAATCGTTTATATCTGAAAAAACTATTATATTGTTTGTAAATTCCAGAGAATGGTGATTTAGGAAATCATTTGGAAGAGTTCACCAAACTTATAATGGATCTGTCTTTGGTGGTCGTCTAGATCGATGATAGGGGTAAATCAGTACCTATTGAAATGGAAGTCGAAGACTTGGTTTTTATACTTTTGGGTTCGTCTTCTAATTCATATGATAATCATGTGACCACATTGTTGTTTGGGAAAGACACACTAAATTTGGATGATGTGATTTCATCATTGTTTATGAATGAGTCTCGACGAAAGACAAATTATGGTGAATCTTCAGGTAATGGTGGTACTCTGGTTGTGACAGATGGACGTGGTAATCAGAGAGGTTGTTTGATAACATGAAGAAAGGTCAAGTGATTCTTATTCAATAAGGCGGGTCGTGTGTAGAGATGATGATATGAATTGAAAAAGATTAAGAAGGAAAAGAAGGTACACAACACCGATTCTGTTGATACTGGAGTAAGTCTTGTTCAGGGTGAGGGTGATTTACTTTCAATTGTTCTTGATTTGTCACATGTCAGATTTGTATACCGAATGAGTGGTTGATTTAGTAGCATCATACCATATTTCACCAAATAAGGTACTATTTTCTTCATGTGAAGACAGTGACTTTGGTATATTAAATATGGGAAATGGATATTCTATTGATGCAATTGGTGTTTGTTATATTTGTATCACAATGAATATAGGTTGTACAGTAACATTGAAGGATATGTGACATGTGCTAGGTATATGCCATAATTTGTTATCTGCTCATGCTCTTGATACTGATGGAATCAGAAGTTTGTTTGGCGGTGGTATATGGACATTTTCTAGAGAATCAGTGGTTTATACATGAGGAAAAATCGGTGACACGGTATATAGGATAGATTTAAAGGAGTGTGGTGATGTGACGAATCCATTTCTGAAGAGGAATTCATCAAATTTGTGGCACATGTGATTGTTGTGCATGAGTCGAATACCATCAACTAAGTTGAAGAATATTTGGAATCCAAAGCATGTCAGGTCAGGTGTTTCAAATCTTACACATAATTATTTTTCATCATAGAGTGACACTATTGAAGAAATAATGGAAATCAAAGATCGAGGTGATGCACTATGATTTTTTGACTGCTCGAAGGATATTGAGAAGAGGGTGTAATTAATTCTTGCTAGTGCTCTAGATTATCTAGAAATCATAATTATTGGGGATCAAGATATTATTGATTCTGGTATTAGTGGTGCAGACACAGGTATGAAGAAGACTTCGACATTTGGATTTCTTTTGTAGGGGGGGTGCTTTCAGGTTTCCGACAAAGATGCAAAAAGGGATGTCATATTTTCTTCAGAGGATGGCAGTTGGTGCGATACCAATCGATTTTATTTCCTACTATGTTTGTTGGATGTGATCTTCTTCTTTGATGGGATTAAGGGGGATATTGTTAGGGTTCAACCTGCATGAGGGTGTTTTCATATTTAAGATAAGATATGTTTTGGAATTTGAAATATCATTTATCATATAACATAGATAAGGCTGTATGTGTATCTCATGGGGAGATATATCTTATCTATTTAGATGAGATATTTTTTTAACCTTAACATGGAAGATACAAGGTGATTTAAGGATTTATTATATTATATTTTATATATTATCTGTATTTGAAAAAAAAGGAAACATTGAGGCCTAAAAAAGGGAAGCAGTGAATCAAGGAAGGTGACGATTTGGTGGTGTGTGACAACGCAATGAGAGAAGATAATTGGGTGACTGTTTTCTAGGGTGTAGCAGCAGCGAGCAGTGGCAAATCAGGTTGTGAAATGAGGTGCTTCAATGACACCGTGAGTTTGATTTTGATCTCTAAAGGGTGACATATTGTCAGACACTATTATCAGAGAGGAGTTGGAGGAATATCCGGGTGTGGTTTTTCCAATAGGTTTTTACGTTGTATTTTTTTTCATGTCTTAGGTTTAAACTGGGTTTTTGTACTCTCTAATTCATAGTGAATTTTATTGTAGTTTCCATGTGGATTTTTAATCCTTGTAAAGGCACATTTTACCACATTAAATTTTTTTTCCTCATTGGTTATTCATCTATTTGGTTTGGAGATTTGTTTACATTTATTATTCTCACAAATTTTTGTTGTCTCATCTGACTTTATATTTGAAACAAATCTAGTTCTGACCCAATAATATCATTATTCAATCAGGGGATAATTTATGTTTACAATGATAGAATTTTATGAAACTTATTTTATTTTCATGCGGTTATTATTTTATGCAATGATTAATGTTTTCATAATCATTTGGTATACATATGAATGGTTTTTAATTATGTGACTGGTCATTCTGTAAAAAACCACACAATGATGGGTTGGTTATTAACAAAGGATGTGTAGGTCCTTTATAGACCTTAATGGAATTTAGTTATAATGACAATGGATTTTATAAACAAAAAATATGTGATATAATTAATAAAATCACTATAAATAATATAGTTATCTATATTGATGCCACTAATAATAGAACGTGAAAATGTCATGGAAGAAATTTCGAATATGATAGATTTTGCATAATGATATTATTTTAACTGGACATTGATAAATTATGTGATTTTATATGACTATAAGAATTCTAAAAACCAATTTAATTTGATTATGATGTTTTTGTACTACACATGGTTCATTATTTTTATTAGATACTTTAATATCATATTTTTTTATTCAGAAAACCATATCAACGATTCTTGATAAATTATCTATTGTTAATTGTTTTATAGATTTATAATTTTTGATCATGTTCTCATACCATATTATAATATTATTATCACTGATGTTCATTTTTTAATATCTATTATCATTACCCTAATGAGAATCTAATAACATAAATTTTGATTCCCCTTTTCCCCAAGTTATGCGCAATGTTTTTATTAAATATATGCCTATGAAATGGTTCTTTATATTAAGAAAATAATGAGAAATGAGGTATATATTTTACTAATGAATTTTTGAGATACATAACCATACTAAAACAAAAAACCTCAATGCTTTGTACATGGTTAATAATGGTATGAATTGAATACTATTCTATTGAGATGTTATATTTTTAATGGATGTGTTGGGTCCATATAGTTGGTTTTAAAGAATATTTTTTATCATTTGGGAACTAGGATTTGAAAAATGAAGTGAAATACATTAGGATTATCCTATGTGTAAAAGACCATTATATGTTATTGTAATGAAAAATAATAATTTTTCACTATAAATATTAATCATTGTCTATTTATTACAATTGGTTATGGTTGTAGCATAATTTCATCTTGTCGTAGTAAGCCCAAAAAAGATAGTCGAAAAAAATTGACTATCATTCTAGTGCACATATAATATGCCTTTACTATAAATATATTTTAACAATCTTAAGTGTTATTATTATGTTAAATCATATTGTTTTTATGAATCATTTTTAAGAATATTCATAGTTAATGACCATTTATGAAATATAATCAAACTAAAGATTCATTGTTTAAAAATAATGTATCATATTTAAAAAATAATTTGATGGGTTTTCATGATAATTTCATTACCCATTACGATTTATGACAGTATAGTTTTTATGTCAATGTATGGAAGAAGGAAGAATGATTTTAATGTAAAATTTGATTGATGATTCAATGATTTTCCTCACGAGTGACAAAAACATATAGAATATAGAATAAAAAAATGATTTTATTTTGTGCAACCATCAACAACATTATATTATTTAAAAAATGCAAACTAGTAAGAATATAATTGAACCAAATACTTAATGAATTAAGATTCGTGAATATAATAAATAAAATTAGATTCGGCTTCCTACATGGTGAGCATCTGGGAGGAAGGACCTTGAGAAATGTAAAAAAGTATGGATAAGACATTTTATGTTTAAAAAATATGGATATAGAGATAGTAATTACTAATAAAAATAAATATTATTGTATAGGGATATAAATTACCTGACAATGTTTAATTAATAGTTTATATCATGTTCTATAGGGAATAAAGGAATTATCTGACACAATTTCATAATATAAGGGAGAGCTCCTTGACCAAGGAATGGACTATGATATAGAAATTATATAAGGTGAATAATTACATTTTTTATTTACTGGGATATGTAAAATTTGTTAAGGAGGATTTTTATAAATGATATTAAGGTTATAAGAACCAAAAACATTTAATAACTTTTATGAATCAGTTTTTCTTTATTGGTGTAAAAAAATATGTTTAATGGTGTTGATAATCTAGAAAAGTTCATTTGATATAAGGTTATATTTTTTGAAAACACAAGATTTAGGATTATATAACCATTAATAAATGAAAAAGATTCATATGGTATTGTTTAGTTAGGATAAAGATTTGATATATATTTAAAATGTAAATTTGATAGTAATAATGAACATAAAATATATCAGTGATGTGATGAAATAGATATTTAAGATATCTATAATGAGTTTATTACTCTACATGATTTATGAAATGTATTGGAAATGCAATTATTCGATTTGAGGAAATGGATATAGTTATATTATTGAAACATATATTTTTTTATTAATATTTTATGATGATTTTTGTTATATTTTTTTTGTTTGTGGATTATAATTATCCTGATTCTGAATAAAAGTGAAATTATTTATAAATTATTGTGTTTCAAATTAGGTTATCCATATATTGTAGGATCCCAAAGGATGACTCTATGTTGAATGATTATATATACCATCTCGTGTCCCTAGTTCCAGGGAAGGTGACCCCGTGATCCCGCTATCAGTGTCAGAGTTTACAGAGGCATATAGCCTCCTGAACCTAATGTTAGTTGCTTGATTCATGAACAATCAGCCTTCAGTGGACGTCTTTGAGAGGATTTTTTTCTGAATCTTGGGGGCTCCAGGATCGAGTGGTGGTCGGTCTGTTGGATAGAAGGCATATGATGGTTCACTGTTCGTTACCATTGGATCTGGTAAGTGCTCTATCGTGTGCCCCCAGAAGATGCGGCGATGCGAATTCTTCTTGATTTGGTTGAGCTACGACTTATACCTGCATCATGATTTTCCAATGCTTCTGGTTTGGGTAAGCCTTCTGCAAATTCCTCTCCCTTTCCAAAACCCGACATTATTCGTATTCTTGGTAATATAGTGGGTCAGTTTCTTAGTGTTTACTAACATACCACTTCAGTGTGACATCTGATCAACCCGCATAGGTGTGTGGAAGTAGATGTGTCATGGCCGCTGGTCGGTTTTGTATAGATTGATGCTGGCGAGGATGTTAGATGCATGTAACTGGTGGTATTTGAACATTGGGTGGATATTTTTTCTTCCTGTCGTAGACTAGGTCATGCGGCCCTTTCTTGTTGGCAGGGTGCATAGGGGACAGATTTAGTTCAGGCAAGAGCCCCTGTGACTTCTGGATGTGATTGTGCGATCTGGGATAGGTTCTCCGCATTACAGGTTGATACCAGTATGGATATCTAGTTGTGGGATAGTGATGTTTTGGGCGAGCTAGAGGAGGCGCGTAGGGATGTTCCAATGGCGATGGTTCCAATCAGACTCCAGGATGCTTCAGGTGTGGAGGCCAGTAATCAGAAGCAGTGGCCCCTATTATTTTCTTTAGTGGCGGTGAATACTGTAAAGCTGAAGGGGGAAGAACCACGGGTTTCAGACATCTTTTCCCAGTTGAAGCTTGATTTGGGGCACAATGGTGTTGTAGAAGAAGTTCCCTTACACTTGCTATGATGAATTTACTAGTTACATCACATTATATCAAGGAAGGTGATGAAAGCTTGGAAGGGAGTGATGTCCATGGTCTCGGTGAAGAAGGCTGAGGTTGGGAGGATACTAACAAGTAGACTCAGTTCATGGGTCGCGGTTATGATCATCCCACAAGCTCAACCCCGGTGCAGGGAAAGTCTTTCTTGATGGCTACAACAGAACCTCAATGTGGACAAGGGAGGTTGGATGGTGAGAGTGTCGTGGGGCCATTAGACCAAAACACCCTTGATTATTCCCCTACTGCACTTCGGATGGTTGGGGATGGAGGGAAGAATTCAGGTTTGGCAGATAAGGTAGGTAAGGAGGGGCCTCCTTGTAAGCATAGACCTCTCAACGAAAGCACAATGTTGAAGCCGGGGAATCGTTTTGAGGGGTTGGAAGTTCAAGAACCATCACAGTCTCAGGAGGATGATTCTTTAAGTAATAATAGCTATATCCATCCATCAGTGGATAACATGGATCAAATTCAAGGTAAAGGTCCTCACAACCCTTGATGGATGAAAGGGAAAAAAGGCATTAAATATTCAGGGGAGTGGATCGTGGTTCCGGGGAAAAAGTCTAAGGGACTCAACGATTACTCCCACTTTCCAAAACAAATGGAGACTAGGTTGGACACGAATGGTAGAAAAAAGGAAACCACATACCTACAAAACGGGAAAGCGAAGGATCATGTAGGCATTCAAGAGACAAAGAAGAAGAGGCTCGGGTGTGCTTGAAACTTATTCTGCACTCCAAGGAAGAAATGCTTCATCAAGTTGTACAACCTAATGTCTTAGAAGAGGAGTTCAATAGATTCTATGAACGATGGTTAAAAGTTGATGCCATAGAGGAGAAGAAAGTGTGGTTAGATAAATAAGATAGAATATTGGCATGAGGCTTCAATCAGAGTAAAATAAACTCGGAGGAATTTATTCAGACAATGGAATGGATGATTTCTCACCTTGAAGAGATTATTTGAGAGGATCCAAATACCTAGGTTAGTACGCTGCATAGGTAACACTATAGAGTAGCTGGAACCTGTAATATTAGTTTTGTGTTAAACCATTTTTCGAGTTCTTTCAGCACTTAGTGGTTCCTTTTTTGATCTTTGGTTTCCCATTTTTCTTAAAAATGTAATCATAATAAAAAATTTAAATTTGGCTGGAATTTTATTTTATTCTAGATAATTAATAGATTAACATATTATTTAAATATTTTTGTATTATTTAATATGTTACAATTATTTCCATAATTTTTGGATTTGTTAAATATTTAGAGGCATAAGGAATGTAATTTCACACTTGTACGAATCTTATAATATTTTAAATTTTAATTTTCATTCATCTTCTATGAAAAATTATCATTGTTTAGTCACTATTAGAATATGAATAAAATGATTTTTAATTTGATTAAAAAATAATGAAAATAAATTTATGGATTTTAATAAATAATTTATGTACATTTTCATATATTACATGGTAAAAAATATACCAATCATTGGAAAATGACATTTCAAATGAATGTGTATTAATTCCTTTAATTAAATATGAAGAATCTATGTTTATTGTCACCAAAATGATTTATATTTTTGTGTTCATTAACATTTTAATGACCATGTTCTCTATAACTATATATTATATTTTTGGACATTATTATTCACCTCCATGTCCATATTTTTTGTATAATTATATTGTTTCCCTTTTCAAGGAACCTTACAATATTTTTATGGTAACCATTATGTTCTATACAAACTCTTGGAAAAGAAGGTTTGTTATTACATATCATGATGTTGGTTTCCAAAAATGAATTTTTTTTATATAGATAATTTGAATACTAAGATAAAAAAAATTAAGTTGAAATTTATTTTTTGGGGGAATGTAAAAACATGACATTTAAGAATATTTTTTCATTAAATAAACTGCATGTGATTGTTAAATTATCATATAGGAAACCCCACGTCCAAACATACATTTATATTGTAGGCCATCATAACATCAACATGTTATAATAATTTATAAATAGTAGAAAAAATTTAAATAAATTATAATGGTTTTAAAAACTTAATTTGTATATAATTATGCATAATAAATAACTGTAAAATTTTTATTAATGTCATTTTATTATTAAAACAATCCTTAAAATTATTTATTTTGAACATTGTGTCCAAAAATTATAATTAATATATATATTTTTTGAAATAAAATTTTATAAAATTATTATAATTTTTATATAATAATTTGAATATTATCTCTTAGTGAATATTTAGTTGTTTTCTAAAAATATTTATTACACATTGAATATTGTAAAATACAAATTTTTTAAACATTACCAATTACAATAATGAAAAATTCCAAATTTTAACAAAAATAATATTCTTAGTAGTATACGAATATATTAATTCAAAATAATCAATTTAATTTAATAGTAATTGAAATTATATTTGATTTTTTATAATATAAAATTTGGTGGAAAAATATTTTTTTTAAAAGTATTTCACCCACACAATGTTATTTACATCATTAAATTAAGATGATCTATATTTATTAATTTTTTAATGTAATGTATAGAATATGTTTTCAATCATATAATTTATCTTTTATTTTATTGTTTTTATAATGAATCGAATTGAGTTAAATTTAATTTTATGTTTGAATTATAATTTTTATAAAAAGGATTTTCATTATTGTGAGAGAGATTAACAAAATTTAAATTATTCCACCAATGGAAAATTAATTTTTTGAGAAATAGTAAATATTTTTAATTATAATAATTAATTTTATGAAATATATTCAAAAAGTTTCTAGTATCGTGATGAAAAATAATTACTATAGTTGCCGTAAAAAAATTTATTATGTAAGTTACAAAACATTTAATATTTGTAATGATAGAAAAAATTTAATAATATTTATTTATTTATCATATTTAGAAAACATATTATACTAAATTATAATCCCTGTATATTCAGATCTAGATTTCCATGGAATTGACCTTATATCATAGAATCATTTGACAAAAAACATTGTGTGTCTCTCCCCTCGATTATAATATAAATATATCCTCCTCCATTTTTAATTTTTTTATAATTATCGATAAGGAAATACCTAAAAGTACTATCAATGTTGCCTTCCATTAATTCAATTTCTTATATTATTGTCCAAATACTAAATATTTAAGACTTAATGGGTAATCCAACGTAGGTCTCTAAAAGAAGCTGTTTAAATATGATGAGAATCATTCCATTTTATTACATCTTCTACTTTATATAAATTTTTTTATTAAATAAAAAAATGATATTTCTGGTTTAATAATGACATTTATATCTTATTATGATGTCAAACAATTTACCACTTCTTCAAAACCAATTCGGATATGAATGTTTAACTTTTGTGTCTTTATATTCTACCTCCTCTACATAAAGATATTAATCGTTTTCCATCCCCATCATTACTGGGATCATATAAAAATTCATTTAATGATTTATAGTATATTTATTATATTATTATTCTTATGTAGTTAATATATATTATCAACCATCATACCATCTGATCCATTGGTAAACTATAACGTTTCTCTAATGTAAATGTGGACTACCACCCCCATAATGAGATATGATTTCTTTATCAATTGTGTTTTTAGTTGATTATAAAATGTATAACTTGTATATATATATATATGTGTGTGTGTGTGTGTGTTTTATCGTATAACACTAATTATATATATATGAATAACTATTAAATATTCATTATTTCTATTAATGGAATATTGGAAACACCCTTCATGTGTAGTTATAAACTAATTTCTCAACAATGTAATATAAATAATTTTAAACCACAACATAATATGAATGGTTATAATCACATATATTATAAATATATATTATGTATATATCATTATTATCATTTTCTATATTTAGGAACCAATAATGTAGTTTGGGGTCCAAAACATCAAAACTATAAAATATATTAAATACTTAGTTTAAACCTAAAATGACCACATTAATATATACTTAATTAGAAATGGGTGTTTAAATTTTATAATTTTATCATATATGTTTCAATATCATTATTTTATATAATTACAATTAAATATAAATTTATAATCCTATAGGTGTGAGGAAATATGATTTATTTAATAGATAAAAAATGGTTTTCTTTATCTGATTATTAAATTCATGAAACATGTTTGATATCAGGAAGTTTATTTCTCTTATGATGGAAGATTAATACATAATGAATTTGTATTTAAATAATCATTTACTTATTTTTTTATTATGATTAATATCGTATCCTTTCATTGCATGGTCTTCAACTCAAAATATAGTAATGTTTTATGATCTTTATCACATTTTCACTTCATTGAGACATGTCTGAAGGTTATGTACCATTTTAATATTTTAATGGTATTTAATATGAAAAAATGGATTTTGGAGTAATCCATGATTAAATTAATGGCATCTATAGACCCATATTATTTTCAAATATCCAATTAATTTCTATTTACAACAATTTCAATATCCTAAGGGTTCTTCAACTAAATTTTGATTCATTAAGATACATTTGTTATTATGAAAATGTTTCTATATATCAGTTAAATATACTTTAACATATATAAATATATATATTATTTAATATATTTATTTTCATTATTTTATATATATAATCTTATTATATTTCATTAATGGGTTTTGTGATCAAAATTTGACAAAGATGTAAGGGAATAATGTTACAATATCATTTTTTAAAATGATTTTTTAGATTAAATTTTTTGATAAGGAAAAATATATGACCAAATTCACCAAAAAAAAACTAGTTCCATATCATATAGTTAATAATGTATATTACATTTTTTTCATAAATTTTTCTTTCATTAATCCTCAAATAGACCTAATGAACGATTTTGTGGTAAAATAGATTCATTTATCTCTTCAATCGATAATCATTTTTCCAAGTCCATATTTTTTAAACATACTATATGGAATGAATTTTCTACCCTCAAAATAAGTATTAAAACCATTTTAACTCAATTTTTCTTTTCATAAATAATTCAACTGTAATAGGCTTGAAATTTTATGAATGATATACATTTTTAAATTTTAATGAAAATTTGGAAGGAATTTTATTTAATATAGACCACATGAATGTGGTTTCCCATAATAATGAATACCATTTATCTATAGGCATGTGCAATATGATTTTTTTAATTTCTGATATAATATTTTCTCCTTTATATTTTAAAAAATTTACATTTTAAATAACTAAATAAAAAATTATAATTGTATCTTGCACAAAAAAAATAAACTTATCTATTAAAGGTATTTTTAATCTAAAACAATATAAATTAATGTTTCTGATGTTTTACTGGGGATGTGATACACTGTTTCTATATATATTCTCCCTTTGGAATGTTTATTATTTTTATTTATTATGGATTATTATGTTTTTCTTTTTTCTACGGGGTAATAGATTCTTGAAATTATAAATTATATTATGATTAAATAAAATAAATATTAATAGATTATAATTATGTGATGATTGGATACATTATAAACCTTGTATTGATGGTTACATTATATAACTAGAATACTTGTGTCAATTATACGAAAATAATGTGTTGTTTAGTGGTTATAGAGTTGATAAAATCTTAGTATATGAAGGAGTTAAAAAACAACAATGAAATGAAATAGTAAATTTCATGAAGGTTACTATAATGAGAATGTTGGAAATGAATGGGTATGAATTTCAATTATGGTAAATTATCCACAATGATAGTCTTTTGAGTGAACCATGACTATGGTTGTGATTTTCAGTGCTCGTGTGAATTCTATAAATTTATATCACATGATATAGTTAATTTCTAAGGATTAGTGAATTATTATTTTTGATTACACACTCACATTACCTGTGTATAGTTATTGAAAAACCTCATTCAATGATTCATGATTAAATATTGGGTATTTTTATGTTTTTATCATTATATTATACCATGATTAATATCATATTCTCACTTATGTTCACTGATTCTTATATATTTTATTAGCCTTATCTAGCATCATAGTTGGCACTTTATTATATTTACATTCCCAGGATTACGAAGAATGGTTTTAAGTATGATACATCTAAAAAGGTTTTTTGTAATGAGCCACATAATGAGAAATGATGTAGAACATATATGAACATGATTTTAAGTATCCAAATATCTATTGAAACTAGATAATTATATATCTACCATGGAACTTAATGTGATATAGTTAACATTAAACTATTGAGAAGTAATATTTATGTTTGAATGTTTTGGGTATCTATACTTATGAAAAATATCATGTTCCAAAAATGATAGAATAAAAAATCCATAAAAAATTAAATCACTTGAGGATCCAAATATAATATCATCAATATATACTTAGAGGATTAAACAATATTTTTAAACACTTTTAAAAATTAAATTTGGATTAAAATTTCCCATTAGTAAATAATTATTAAAAATAAATGATATAATCCTCTCATATATATCTAAAGGTTATTATTTCAAACCATTTATAACATTTTAATTTTTCATACTATATTAAATTAATTATTAATAATTAAAACGTGATGGTTACATTACAAATACCTTTATTCAAATATATACATTAAAAAATGCACATTTGGCATCGATTTGAAAAAATATAAGTCCACAACATGAAGAATATACCAAAAGAATTATGAATGATTCTAATTTAGTGAATGAGGAAAATTAATAATTAAAAAATTACATCTTCTAGATTGTATGTGTGATCCAGTATCCTAGTGTTGTTTTTTATTATGTCTCATGAATCATCATCATTATATAAAATGATATATTTCATTTGAAAAATATTTTTATCCATAGGGTATTCAACATTTTTTCAAGCATTATTGTTATCAATCAAATTTAATTCATCATCCATTTTGATAACTCTAATTGAATCATATACTTTTCAATTAATACATTAAGGAAAATATCATAAAATTATAGTTTCTCAAGAATAATAATTTCCAAATGAATTTATGGTTTTATCACCATCAATAATACTATGAATTTATTATTATATTGGAAAATAATAATGTAATTTCAATGTTTGATTATAAAAGAGACTCCCCCCCAAAATAAAGGCACACAAATATGATATTTTAGGTTCACCAAATTTAATATCAATACACTATTCTAAAACACTTCTAAATCATGTTTCTTACCCCTTCAACGATAATTAATTATTTCAAACTGAATATATTATTAGACTACAAATAGTATGTTCTTATAAATTTCATATTTTTTAAATGAATTAGAATATCCAAATGAAAAAATTCATCTTATGATTATGAATCATGTTTCTATAGAGGATTTTGTTTCTTATTAATGAATACATCAAATCCAAATAATATGAAATTAAAAAATATTGATTGTTTCACCTTAAAGATTTCATATTTTAATTAATTTAGAATGGAATGTGTAAAAAATAATAAATTGTATGAGTATATTAATTCCTCAAAGATATATTTTTGAAAACGGTACACACATAACATTTTCATAGGGATTTCATACAATGTAACTTTTTTTCTACTACCCATTTTTTCTATGAAATCATGTGGGTTGAAAATAATGAACTATACTAATCATTTTAATTTAATATATAATATTCAATATTTTATAATCCTTTCATATGAATCAACACATTTTAAAAATTATATTACCATTTTAATTTGGTACCATTTTATTAGTTGAAATAAATTTAGACATTGTCTTGGATTTATGTTCATGAATATAATTTCATATAAATCAGTTATAGTCATCAAAAAATAACAAGTACACTAAATTTTACTATAGGATTTATATTTTTTAATAGGAGAGTTATATCCAAATTAAAAGGATGATTTATTCTATATATTTGTTACTAATGGATATGTTTGGAAGAATCCTTGTGAAATATAACTATTTATAATGAATTACATACAAAGGAATTGTGTGGTTTTCATTTAAGGAAATAAAAAACCTATTTATTTCTAGAAATAATGTGTAGTAACATGAAATTTTTATGCATCAATATTCCATTACATGAAATAAATTCAACTTGTATATCATTTAAACAATTAACATTCATTTTAGTTCTATAAAAAAATTAATTGAATAAATATTTTCCTCTATTTTTTCATAAAATATGATAGATCACTCATTCAAAAAAATATAGTTTTATATTTAAAATTTCACTTACATATTATAGGAAATATTATATTATATACATATTAAATAATGATTTAATAGTTTAATAAATATAACAACAGATATAAAAAAATATAAATTCTATATTCTCCAAAAAAAATTACAATTGTAATATAATAATAATAAAATTTATCATTTCACCTATAAAACATTACAATACATGGATATTTAGAAAATTTAGTATTATTATTTCTTTAAAATCCAAAACCAATGTACAATAAAACCATTATATTACATTAATGAAATAATTCCAACATAAATAGATTTAAGATATTTTTTAACCATACAATTTTGGGATGAATTTGGCATAGAAAAATAATTCCAGATATTGAAATATTATGTTAATAAATATCCTATACGAAAGAATTAACAAAATATTGTTATGATAAATTCTTTACGGTGAACAAGAGACATTGAAAAATATCATATGTCATTAATTTAATTAATGGACATTCATTAAACTTATAAAGCCTGTAATATTTGAATCAACTCCTCTTGAGCCATTTAAAAAAGGATTATATATATATATTGTGAAATATATTTTTATACATCACAATTTTATTCATTTTATTCAAACTCTCCATCTTAGCATGAAATTTTAATCATTGAACAAATTTCGATAAATCAATCTTCAATCAATTGACACTATTTCTATGTTTAACAATTTCATCTACAAAAAAACATATATAATTATTTTAGAAACATTTTAATTTGAGTGTAATATTTATTTCAATAATTTTATTATTTAACACATTTTATAATAGCACATAGTTTATCGTTAGACCTTGATGGATTACTATTCAATTTTATTTTTTCTCCAATAAGTTACATATGTTTATCTTTTTTATTTTTTAGTCATATTCTAATCATGTTAACATTATGATTGATTATATTAGTCTATTAATTTGACTAAATATTAGAAGAATTATAATAAATTTATAAGGGGATGAAGAGTTATATTGGATTAACTATTATGACGAATCCATTGCAAAAATGTTTCTTGATTGTCATCCCTCATCAGAATCAATATATCTTCAAAAATTAAAAATGACACTCTAACTAAAATCCATTTCTTTCATGTACTTGTTTATTGTTACATATTTTCATTTTATTCTTCAATCATGGGTAGTTGTTCATGGTGTGAGATTTTTCGGTACATTGATACCAGATGATATCATTATCAACTTTGTTTTTTATTGATTTATTTTCCTAATTATTATAATTTACTTTTCATGAGTGTCCTTTATTTTTTTCTCCTTAGGTTAGTATTAAAACTTTTACACTATCAATAATATTCATGTTTGAATGTGAATAGGGAGTGAAATTAAGAATTTTATATAAAGTAATATTTTCTCATTACGTGTTTTTATCTCCCTAAAAACCTTCAACTATAGTTAATATTTCAGTAATTAACCCATATTATGATATATTTTTTGTTCATTTAAATTATTAACTTCTTCAATATGTAAATTATAAGAAATTCATTAATCGATATATCTCATATATCTCCTTCATCTAGATTATAATTATCTATTCATTCTCCAATAGCAGTAATTTTATTTATAATACATTTAAATCTATAACAAATGGCATTAATTGTCTTTATTCCACTATTTTTAATTCATGAAAAAAATCTCATAATATTTTTAATATTTTTAATCATCTTACCCTATCTCAGTGGTTTACCTTGTAGTGTTTTAAAAATTTAATACATTTATTTGATGAAAAATTACCATACACAAATATTATCCACCTTATAATGTAGAAAAATCATTATAGAATC
The DNA here is from genome assembly GCA_963277665.1 of Viscum album. Taxonomy (NCBI): domain Eukaryota; kingdom Viridiplantae; phylum Streptophyta; class Magnoliopsida; order Santalales; family Viscaceae; genus Viscum; species Viscum album. The sequence continues at coordinate 916,003,647 of OY728148.1, forward strand.
ATTAAAAATTATTAGTTGGTGATAAACTTCAAAAAAGTGTGATTGTTTTACAGTGATAGTTTAATGGTTAATATTCAAGTGTTTAAGAAATTATTCATAGATATACTTCTTGTTTAAATAATGATTTTCACCCAGGAGTGGAGGTAATTGATGTTTCATTACACCAGTCATAATCATTCTCTACATCTTACATTATATCTTTTACTCATAACTATTTATGTTTGTATTTTTTGTTCATAAATTAATTAAAAATATTTCAATGATGGGGAACCAACTTTGATAGAATTGTTTAGATTCTGAAAATAATGTTAGAATAATAAAAAGTTTTTAATATTGATCTTTTTTTAATATTTCTACCTACTTATTAAATATAAGTTATTCTTATGGAAATATAAATTGAAGTAATAAAATTTATATATATTATAGTTTATATCTAAAATATACTAAAATTCCCTTCATTACTCTCAAATTATGATAGATTATACAAATTATAATTGAATTATTAACGTTTTATATGATTCACAAGCAATTCCAACTTACATTTTAATCAATGGAGGAAGAGATGAAAATTTTATTTTCACACACATGTTGGTTTTTCTTCATCTCTGGATAATTTTTTCACCTAGATGGATCACCCAAAATCATCATATTGATTTGGAGATAGGAGAAAACCCATTCTTTAACACGGATACTACACAACCAATATTCTATTCTTTTAATTGTTATAGTAGATGTCATAATATTTCAAAATTATAATAAACACCCCATTATATTTATGGATAGTTTAACATGAGAAAAGTATTTTAAATATTGAATAAATAAATATATATATAATATATAAGATAGAATAATAATTAAATCAACTCAGTGTCAAAGCATGATTTTATCCAACTAAACAGAGTCAAATGTTTGATGTTTAGTAGAGTATTTTGTTTGATCACTAAGGTTAATTGAAAAGTATAGTTTAAGATAACATGTAAACTAATTTTTTTATTCTATTTCTAAATAAAAAAATATATAGATTGACTTCTTCATAAAAATAATAAAATTTTAAGAGAGTTCCATATTGAATTTAAAAATTAAGATAGGTGTGTAATTTCAATAAAATACTTCATATATTTTTTATTGTTACTATATCATTTTAAATTTCGATTTAATTTGAACGAAAAAATATTCATATGGGATAAATATGATAATAATACAATTAAATCCTTCTTTTGATATAATATTTTATAAAATTTAATATTGGAATTAAAATCAATAATAATAAATACAGAAAAATACTAATGAATATTAAAAAATTTATGAGGTACACTCTTTATAAATAACAAAATTCACATTTAGTAATAATTTTTTCCAGGATATGAGTGCAAGGATGTTTATATTCGATAAATTTTGAATATTGAAAAATTATTCAAAAATTAAATTTATATAGGATAAGAATAATTTATTGTTTATTAAAAAACTATATTTCAATGATAAACATGTTGAATAAACATATAATAATTCAAATAAATATAATTAAATATAAAGGAAGTTTTGAATAAAAATATAAAATGTAAATAAGTAGAGTGCGCTTTGGGTAGGATCATTTACATGATATATATTTCATCTCAAAAAATATCATTACCTCTCATAAAGGTTCCATTTAATTATGTGGAAGTAAACCAAAATATGTGTTATTTATTCTATTGAAATTTTATTACCTCTCATGAGTTTTTCATTAATATAAACAGAAGAATACTTCTTGAAGATCAATTTCATCATAAAGAGGATTTATATCATTCAAATAAGAACCATTTTAAATATTTAATTTCAATTTATAATCCTTGCATAATATCTCATTAATAATTAGCATTATATCTTATAGAATAATACATTGAAAAGATCTGTTTCATCTCATAACTATTTAATTACAGTCCTGATAGTTCCATTTTACTAATAGAATACAATTTTATTTTCACTTATTATTAATCACTTTCATGGATCAATAATATTTATCATATATTCATACTCATAAAATATTTTTATTTTTTTTAAAAAAAATATAACACACTACAAACAGAATAAAAACATACTCAATTTACCTCATGATAGAGAGAATAATGAATTGAAATAAAAATTATAAGGAATTATAATATATAATAGAATATAATAAAATTATAAAAAATATAAACAACATATATTTATGGAAACGAGTCAATAATATCACATCTCCTTACATAGAAAATGCGTTTAATATAATACATTGTAATCATTAGGTTCTTGAAACATTCCTTGATTTACCATTCCTCCATATTACAACAACAGTTTTCAATTTTTAGAATTAAGAAAAATTCAACATGGATAAATATATATATATAATTTAATTGAATATCAGGGATGTAATTATTGGGTTATTCATAGATACCCTCATTTAATTAATTTTCATTGGTTATAAAAATTTGAATGCGTTCTCAGTTTAAAATATCTCATTTGGGAAAATGGAATCCCTTGTATGTTGAAAATAAAAGCATCCTAGAATGTTCAGTTGCCCCAATCCAGTATAAAAAATTTTCCCCTAAATACATTGAGAGATACAATAAAAATATAAAATTGATGCCATTTATTTATAGGTTTTTATATTTCTTGACTGTTGCCCTAGTTCGTGGGCTCTCTGGGCTAGCCCCAGGGCCAGCCCTATAAATTAACATATTGTCCGGATATCAACGGTAATCCAATTATTGGATAGAAGTATTGATTTAAGGTTGATGATATATTTTCTTGCTGACTTCATCATCAGAAAAGGAATTATATTCATTAAACTAATCAGACGCTTCCTACTTATTCTTCATAGTTTACTAAAGATTAGTTATTGACATCATTAGATGAGACCTCATTTATACATAATATTATTATATTTTATTGTCAAAATTTCCATGGAGGATACCCTTATATTGATTTTATATTCCCTAGGAATATTACATGTCAATTAATTGTGGACATGCTCTCTGAGTTTTTATGACTGTTTTCATTGCCAATCTTCTACAACTACTCCATGAGTGCCACTAGTCTCTAATTTGTTCCCATGATTTGGTTGGAAACTTTTCATTGATCATGATATTAAAATCCATGTGGTCCAATATTGTATAAACAATAGATTTTTCATATCTTTTTGAAATTAATATATTTTTTAATATATCACTTTATCCAGAACACTGATCCTAAATGAGCAATGATGTATTATATTAAAATTTTTATTTATTTATAATAAGTATAGAAAATATTTTAATATATATTAATAAATTAGAATTTCATGCATTTAGAGGATAAATAAATAACATTATTTAATTATTTAATCTCAAATAACTTTTTACATTTCCAGTAAATGAAATCGACCACTAATAAACGATTATTATTATAATATTAGACACTAAAATATAAAAGAAATTATATTTGAATAATTTTAATTCTATATTGATATAAAATTTTATTAAGGACACCAAATTCCTGAAAATCCAATTTTCAATAAAATTAGTTTTACATTATAATATTATTTTTTATTTAAAAGTTAAATTTATTAATATTAGAAATTAAAAGTAAAAAAATCACCATTATTTAATATAACTTATCGGTATTCTCATATGATTAATTTTTGAAATTATTCTGAAATAATTAATCCTTGTCTTAAAATCTAAAATTGTGGTTTTACTTGAAATGTAGTATTTATTACTCTATATATAATTTATATTTACATAAGAACTGATAAAATTTTATAATTTTTTATTATTTAATAAAAAGTAAATTTATACATTTGATATTTTTTTTGATATTACAAATCCTATTTCTAAAAAATATGAAATATATTGAAATAATGGATTCTATTTTTGATTAATACAGTTAATTAGAAAAGATTTTGGTGAATATTTTTTTATATTTATTTTAAATTCACATATTATTTTTCTTTGTAAAAATATATTTTTTATACTTTAAATAAAATCAATTCAGAATTTTTTAAATCACCAAAACGTTTTCCTAGTTTTTTTTAAAATTATATTTGAATAAAATGTTTTTATGTAATATTTTTTAATATATATATAAATATATATATATATATATATATAATTTTTCTCCAAATTTTAATTTCATATTCATTATAATAGTTAATTTATTTTTATTATAGTCCATTATAATTCTTTTTATTGATTTTTATTAATATTCGGAGGAATATTTAGCACCATAAAACCAAAAAAACACAAAACTGAGTATTCTATTACAACAAAACATTAAAAAATAGTTAAAAATGTGTGAAAATGAAGAGATGTGGGATGATCATGAAAAAATAATTCCAAAATATACTAGTATCTATTGTTTTAGTCACATGACATTTTTAACATGGTCACTCATTATATAAGGTTTTTAGAGTTAAAAAATTGCAATCATAACATATAATATGGGAAGCTCACCATCCCTTCTTGACCAAACAAATTATTCATTTTTTCATGATAATTAATAACCATTACATCAAATATAATCATGTTTCATTTATTTTATCCTTTTATGGTAATTTTTTTTAATATGACCTCCGTTTCTAAGGAGTCATCTATATAAAATTCTAATTCCTAGACATGGTTATTTTTCTTTTATCTAATTTTAAATTTTTTCATGGTATACCACATATAATTTCCCAATAACTATATATTCATATTATTATAATTAAAATGTAAATGGAAAAACTATTAACCACATTTCTCCATTTTTTTATAAAAAAATGAAAATGACATTGGGCATTGTGCACACTACCACTATTATGAATCAATGACTTACACCTTTGATACACATCCTCTCATTACATACTATTAATGTGAAATTTAATAATAAATGTGACCTATTTAATATAATTACGACTATACTAATTCATATTATATCCAACCATATATTACCCATTACTCTTCTATAAATGAAAACATTAACCCTAAATATTATTCAATGAGTTCCAATATTATTTAGTAAAATGTATTCATATATAAATTACCAACATAGTTATATATACATAATGACATTATTATTTTCAATAATTGTATTATGAAAAAAATTGACAATAATAATCATATGGATATATTGATATGTTATATTATGGGTTGGTCTGACCACCTACTTTAACAATGCTATAAAATAATTTCATTGATTACTATGAGAAAAAAATTAAGGATTATATTATATATATATATATAATATTTACATGATTTATATTCTTTAATGGGTTCTTTCATAATACACTCAATAATTATATAATATTTTTTATTACATAATGATCACTAAAATATCCATGTTCCAAATTTCATCTACAAGAAATGGGACTGAATATATGATGGAATATTATTATAACATTATAAAAATTTTGGAAACATATATTTTAATACCTTGAATGAAATATAAATGTATAATTTTTTGATTATAATTACGAATAACATAGTTATTATGAAACAAGTTCAAAAATAAAAATATTACTAATACCAAATATGAAAAAATTATATTAAATGACATATATATGTTGAATGAATAAAACTGAATAATGATTATAACAGGTTATAGAGAAGATTAAATTTTATAACAGTTCATTATGATTGTTATTTTCTTCGTTGGGTTTATTCAATCATAGTAGTGGAATTCATGAATTACAATATGGGGATTCTTGTATAAATTAATTCTCTTGATAAATATTTCATATTGTGAGCTAAAATATCATTGAGATGGTGGGATTAAATTGTATTTAATTTTTTACCATATTCATGTAATTAGATTATTTTGGTGGGGAATATACTATTTAATTATTAATTGTCATTTCATTGAAAAGATATCAATTTTGTAATTGTTCTTGTTAACTAAACTCCATTAATTGAGTTATAAGGCTTTTTCTTTAAATAATTTCTTCCAATATTGGTTTCATACTCCAAAATATAATATTTCATCATCATAATATAATTTAATATCAATTTATATTAAATATACGGTTAATATAACAGTTCATATACTTTATTATCATATATTACCATAAAACGAATTTTAAAAAATTTAATTAATGTAATTACACTATAGAGAGTTGTTTTAAATTGAAATATTAAATAATATTAAATATTTATCATTTAATGAAAAATAAATTTAATTTCTTATTATTTTTTATTTTCTACACAATTTAACAATATTATTATTTATTAATATTATTCGTATAATATTTCACAAATCCCTTTGGATTTGTGTTATGTCGGGACTAAGCTAATGACTTTAGTTTCCACATAAAATATATATTTTAAAATCACTAGGTGTTTAATTTTCCCCCTTTTAATAATATGATTCTACAATATTGGAACTAATAATAAATGATCCTGTCATTGTAAATAGTTTAATGATTTTCTAGGACATTTGATTATTGATGGACCGTGATCAACCTTATCCCATATTCAAAAGCCCAATTAAGTCAACTTATGGAACATTGAAGATAATACAATGGACTTATGTGGTTATTGGGAAATCTAAATTAAAAATACTATCTGAATTACTAATATACCCATAGAATTTAAAAATGAAAAAAAAATTTCTCATCATCTAAACCTGCATGACCCATAAACCCTTGTGGTGAAGATATGCTTCCATCATCCAAAGTTAAGGAAATTGGTAGCCTATTCCCTAAAGCTGTGTAGTTGGGTGGCCCATTTATTATGGTGTTGGTATTTGGTAATGCATCATAATTAGATTGCATATACGTGACCCATCACAAAAGGATGGTCATTGGACCACCAACCCTTGAAATCAATTTTATTTATCCACCAATCTCTGATGTTTCTTCACATTGTAAATCCATATCCCAGAGGATTTTCACATGGGTGACCTAATCCCACATGATTTACATTTGGTTGAAGACCAACATATACCTCCGAATTGGGTGAAATATCATTTATAAAAACCTTACTAGGGGGGATATCCCTCAATTTACTCAATATAGATATTCATTTTCACTAATCCATTGTTATGGAAAAGCTTCAATGATGTCTTCTACTAATCAAAATCATCCTTAAAAATATCAAAAAGTGTACAAAAAACATTCTAATTCTTGCACTTGCAAACAAAGTATTCCTTATTAACAATGAAAATATACAAAATATCACAATTTAAACCCAATATTTTAGTATCCATTCCTCCTGGACTCCACTAATGGTTCCATGTTGACAAGATCATAGAACACAAACTAATCTAGACACCGTTGAATGTGTATTCGAACATTAAATGGAGAATTGATAATTAACATCCGATAAAATATGATTTTTTAGGATCAAAATCATTTATTTATATTATATGATTGGTCACTATCAGGTAGAATATGAAGGGATATCTTCAATATTGGGTGGTTTATTTTGTGTCATGATCATGATTATTATATAGTCTATAATATATTTATTCTTTATTCAATGAGTCATGGTTTACAAAAAAATAACCCTTAGTGTATAATCCTTATTAAACTACACATCTAACATCAATGTTGCATGATATAAAATAGAACAATAATTTCTTTACTGTATGACATTAAATTTTTGTCGTGCCAACAAAGCGCCTTCCGTGGAAGCGATGGCCATGTTCATTGAAGGATGCATTGAGATTTGGATTTTGATTGGGAGCACCTGTGACATATTCAGGGAGATGGATGGAGCAAGGCCTCATGCGAGTATTGCATCAGACCTCACCAAGAGGAGGATTGTGATATCAGAGAAATGAGGAGACAGAAGTGGATGAAGGTGAAGGGGATGGAGAGCGGTGGTTTGGTGCCGATGTTTCAGGAGGATGAGGCTTCTGTGAGGTTGGAATCTACATGGCAAAACCGGAGTGATGGAAATTGTGTAGGAAGGGATGGTGAGATAGAGATGGCGGCATCGGGCGGCGAGGAGATGAAGAAACATTGTCATCGGTGCGGAAAGAAGATGAGTTTTTTTTAAATGGGATTTTTTAAAAAAAATTCTGAAAATTTATCTAGGTTAAATTTTTTTTCTTAAAAATACACAATAAAGATGGCATTGTCGATGTCGGCTTTACCATAAAACATTATTTTGTTATTTATATTTTTTATATATTAAAACTTTTATGTTTTATTATTATGTTTGTGTAGTTATATATATAAATATAAACAAAACATAATGTTTCAACATATTTATTCTATTATTCAAGTACATGACTTTGGTGGCCAATATAATATAAACTATAAGACCGATATAAATGAAATTTTAAACATTTCATAAACATATAACATGTCGACAAAAATAAAATAACTTCATAAACAAGTATGGTGAAAACTTATTTATAAACTATCATATCCACCAAATTGAAAGTTAAAAATGTTTCATGTACGTGACATCAATGGACAATATAATATAAACTATAAGACCGATATGAATGACATTTTAATTATTTCTTAAATATATAACAAGTGGTCCAAAATAGATATAATTTGATAAAAAATCTTGGTGAAAAATCATTGATATCCTATCATATCAACCTACTTGTAAAATAAAAAAATTTCAATTTCGTGACGTTGATGGCCTATATAATGTAATCTATAAGACCGATATGAATGTCATTTTATAAATTTATTAAACATATAACTAGTAGTCCAAAATAAAAATATCTTCTTAAAAATTCTTGGTAAAAAATTATTAATAACCTTTAAAATACACCTAAATGGATGTTAATGATGTTTTAATTACGTGACGTCGCTGAACTATATAATACAAACTATAAGACAGATAAAAATGACATTTTAAACATTTCCTAAATTCGAAGTCAATTCACCCCCCTCTTGAGATTTCACTTTGACCAATAATTAATAATAGTAAATAATATTATTTTGATTTCATTAGACATAAACACATGTAAACAATAATGTAAAATAAATGCCTATGTTTGTGGTGAGGATATTTCATCCAACATGGTGTTCTGCGAATAGGATGTCATCATCGAGTGCGTAGTGGAGTTTGATAACTTGGAGAAGGCTGATCCTCAGGCACTGGAACTTTGACTAGCGCATATTCATTTGTATGTCAGTGGGAGGAGTTGTCATCTACATCTCGTACTGGCATTCAGATCCTTCTCCAACATGGGTGGAAGAAGGACCTACCTCCATCCAAGTTGGGAAGCAAGCCTAGAATGGAGCTATACCCAATACGATGCCGATGGATCTAGAATCCAAGGTTGTGATGGATCTCAAGTCTGTGAAAGATCTGGAACCAAAGATGTTAGGAACTGTGGATATCCAATATGGAAAGATGGATCTCATGCCACCTAAGGCACATCCTGAATTGGCTGATCCCAGACTACTAGAGGGCCATCCTCTGCCTGTGGAATAGGTGTGCCCTCACATGCAGCACATCGTTGTCTATGTCACCGTGGTCGTGGATCTTAAACACCCATAGCAGCTATAGGATGTTCCTCTAGGACAGGAACCTCCTCTCTCCGAGCTGGATGCACGATGATGCTTCCGGAAAGCACACCAAAAGATTCCCTCTCCTCCGGCGTTGTAGCATGGATAGCTGACCAGCTAAATAACCCCTCCTCCTCTTAATCACCCATGCAAAAAAGCTGCTCTGAGTGACTTTCCTGTAAATATATTCAAATTGAAATAGAAAATAATTTAATAAACAAACTAATGGACATTTATTGACTTACCATCCTCTGAATCTCTATGCCAGGTTGTGTAAGATATAGTATAGACTTCATCCTATAACATGGCACATAGTCAACCTCCTCAGAAAGAGAGAATTGATTCGTAATAACACCCTGAATAAGAAACTCTGCACGTCTGGGCCAGCAATCGATAAAATTGGCATGTACTCGAGACCAGTCACCATCATGCATCTCTGTCAGCATAATCCCATGAAGTTGGTCTGTCAGTCTCGATGGTAATTGAATTGGCTGATTATGGTAAAACTAGCACTTGACTATGTCAGACTGCTTCTACTCAATCATATGGAAGTGAATGAGGGGCACTAAATTCATAGCATCCTCAAGCACAACAGTGTAGTATGTTGGCAACTGGTCTGTATTACTCAAGTATGGGAGACATGAAAATTGAAATGACAAGTTATATTCCCAAAAAAACACCTAACTAAAAACCAAAATTGATGCTATTATTAAATATGTTAGACAATGATAGATTGTATATACATACCTGATCAGGTAAGAGACAGTCCAACTGTAGCCGATATATGCCTAAATGTTGTCTTAGAACCACGTCAAAATTGTGTCACTGACACCACCTGTAAAATACATCAATGATAGTGACAAATAATGTGAAATTATATTTAATAACTCATACTATAATTAGAAACCAATAGAAATGATTTATCATACAAGCGTCCACATGGAGCATCATACAACACCTCCATATCGACTAGCAGACCAGCAAGGTCAGGGCGGAATGTTGGGATGCGCTCCAATGCCCATATCTGAGTAAGGATGATGCATCCTCTGAGACCTATACGGTCCCTATGAGATTGCCTACATAATGATCTGTACATAAATTCCAAGCAAGCTGATCCATAGTTGTGCATCCCAGCCCGATCAAATTCCTCTCTTATGGGTAGATACATCATATGTAGGTGCATCCCCGTGTGATCATTAAAAATGACCCATCCAGTAATCCATACGATATATGCACGGGCGTAAATCATGATGGTATGTTCATTGTCATCATCCTGTATATGTGGAATCTGTGACTCCAACAAAGTAATAGATATGGAAGATCTATCTATAGCCTTACGGTTGGACAAAATATGAACGCCTAACAAGCGCTGAGAAAAGTCTGACCAAGCTGCACGAGTGAGTCCAATAACAGGTCTCCCCTGGATAGGAAGACTGATAACCACTTCCACATCCTCGAGGGTGATGGTCATCTATCTCCTATGCAGGTGGAATGTGTTTTTCTTCGGTCTCCATCTCTCAATGAGGGAAGCAAGTAGGTAATGATCTACAAATGTGATATTTGATACGACAAAGACATAGAAACCAACACGACACAAGTAAGGTCTAATGGCATGTGGATACTCCCTGTGATGAAAATGGTTTGCTCGACGCACCTTGAATAATCGATCTGGATGACCCTCTAACACGACCTGTGAAATATGGGTAGGCTGCTGAGTGAGTAGTATGGTATCATCCATCTTCATATAAACAAATGAAATGAGTCGTAAGTGTAAAATGTAAATATAACGTTATGGATTGGATTAATATAAAATGTTTTAATGAGTAATTATGTTTTTGGAATTTATCTAATTTTATGTATTGAATAACTTATGCTAATCATTATGATACTATAATTTCATTATAGAATAGTTTACTAAAATATCCTACATAATTTAACCACAAACCATGGAAATTGGAAGATGTTTTTGGGTTGGGGTTTAGGTTGGATGGATTATTGTTTAAAATTTAAATATTAAGGTTTAGGATACATGTTTCTTGATTAGTAACATTTACTTAACAATATGGGTTAAGAGTTATGCTTTTTGATTTATAAAATAAATTCTATTATCTCAGAATTAATGTTATTTATTGAAAGCAAGAATATTATTATGAAATATGTTCTATCATCTAAAATATTGGGTCATGAATTTGGTTAGACATATTTTGGAGGAGCTATATGTAAATATAACATTATGGACTAGATTAATATAAACTGTGTCAATTAGTAATGATGTTTTTGGAATTTGTCTAAATGTATATATACAATAACTTATGCTAATAATTATGATACTACAATTTCGTTATAGAAAAGTTTAAAAATAATAATACATAATTTAACCCAAAACCTTGGAAAAGGGAAGATGTTTTTGGGTTTAACAAAACAAGGAAAAAATAAGAGATAAAAACATTTAGTTTAAAATAATGGAATGTCACAATGAAAACAATACATTATTATGGATGTGACTGTGAACTCGACCCAACAATGTTAGGGAATTGTTTCCGGTTATCACCTTCATTATGACATATCGTGCATCACAAACTCTATCGTTGTTCTTGAGGCCAATCCATCTCATTATGCATCTTACTGGACTTCACTCTCCCACAAGGACGTAACTGATTCATGTTAGGTATCACTATCGGCTGGCATTTGGGCATTGGGAAATAACGATACTCCCCAATAGGTGTCCATGGTGTATCATAGTAGTTAGAAATGGTATCCATCCAATAAAATGGAAGAACATATGCTTCCCATGATATGTTTATAGAGGAACATATTGTGATGGCGTGTGTGTATGAAAACTGTATGGCCTGGAAGTTTCCAAATTGACATTGCCTTGTTTTTTTGTAATACCATCATTTTTTCACCGATGCGATTTGTGATGGGGTATGAATGTTCTAGAACTTCAAATAGGGAGCCTTCTCTTCAAAATATAGATGTGATAATCAGAATCTTTTTCAATATTATTTTCAATCTCTCGTTGAAAGAGACTTCAGTATCTTATCCCCTCTTGTATTCCGTATGATGTTAGTTTTTGTTTATCCACAAAGTACTGCATGCATCGATATAATTTTTATTGAACTAAGGCAGTTATAGGTATCATGTGAAGCCCTTTTAAGATACCATTGATTAACTCCACAATGTTTGTCATCATGTGTCTGTACCTCTTCCCCCCATCATATGAAAATGCCCATTTCTCTTCCAGAATCCGATTCATATAATCATAATCTTCTTGATTAGCCTGGTGAATTTGTTCAAAATTTTCTTCAAAACACAATTGGTCCGACTCATATGATACATAGAATATATTATATTTTATATAAACCGATTTTATCGTTATGTTGTAACACTAAAAAATAACTAATAAATGTGTATCAAGCCTCATGATTTCCTTCTTCATTAGATCATTGCAGAATTTTTTATGCACATTGCTAGAAAGGTGTATAATATAGAACTAATGATGTACATTTGGGTATCTCCATGTATCTAGATCTGTATTGATTGTCTCATTAATTTCCCAATGGTGATCAGATATCAAACAAACAACCCGAATGTTTGTAAAATGGTTGCTGATACATGGAATAAACCAACTACATGATTCGTAGTTTTCTTTCTCTATAATAGAAAAGGAAAGATGAAGAGGTGAACAATTTCCATCTTGGTTTGCCACAATCAACAATACACCGTTGTATTTTCCATAGATAAATGTTCCATCAATCTGAATAAACTATTTGCAGAAACGAAATGCAGAGATACAGGGAAGGAATGCCCAGAACAGCTAATGAAAATGAAAACGAGATGGATCAAGTCGGTTATCATGAGACAGATGTTCATTTGTATCCAGATGGAAGAAAACCTGGTAATGATGCCGCAGTATATCTAGAAATTGTGTCAACACCCGATATGAGTCATCCCAATCACCATAGACCTTCACAATTGCCTTCTGTTTCTCTATCCGTTCCTTATTATACAAAATATTATAACCGAATGTCTGCTGAATCCACTCTTTCACAAGGGCAATTGAAACATCTTGACATGTCCTAATCATCTCAACAACAATATATAAAACAAAGTTTTCATCCAATGAGGTATGATCTTGTGCGAGGCTTGTTTGAACGCAAGTATGTTCCGCCTCAATCCTCGAGATTCTCCAACCTCCAAATGTCATGTCTATAATCTCCCCCAAGAAAAATCTAAAATCATCCCCATACTTCTGACAGTGTATAAAATATTTACTACAACATGATTCGTGAACTACATAGTTGAAGTGACTCTCAATATGAAATTTCATTAGTGTGCTTTTTAAGGCATCTTTACTAGGAAAATTCCTTCCAATATACAATGTTTTGTCCACCTCACTGAACCCATCTATTACAACTCCAGGGAAAACAGTTTCCAGTGTCAGAATAGTATTTTTGAATGCAAAAATGCATGACATTTCTTCTAACCAAGATTAAAAGAGTGGTGGAAGATTTATTGTAGGTCGTGGATGATGTAAAACTAATGCATTTCTCAAAACCTCCTCCATATCTTCCGTTGGTCCCTCCTCATCAGCACTGTTGTCACAATATGATCCATCATTAAGAAACTTCTCATCGTAATTCAGATTGACATGTACATCTGAGAGATCATCTCGGTTGTCCTCATCTTCTGCATCAATTGGATTAGGCACAATTTCATGGGGTGGACTGTCTTCAACCACTCTCGTAACTCTACGTCTTCATATAACTGGATGTTGTTATTGTACAGTATCAACATCAACATATAACTCCACCATGGTACCATCTTACTATTGAGAAAATAAATTAATTTATTGGACCCACAACGTATCAGTAACAAATGGACAAGCTAGATGCCACAGTGATGTCTGAAATTGAAAATATTTGTAGCTTATATACATGATCTCTTGATCGGGTACAAAATTTAAGGAACCATGAATTATCTCTTGAAGGTCACTTATGTTTACACAATCAATTTTACTAACCATTGTAATTGGTTGTGTACTGTAAGAATCTCCTTTCTCATTTTGAATAACCTCCCCTAGCTGTACAAATAGACAAACATGACTATCTACGTCAAAAATGTTTCTTTCTTCAAAATTATGATAGTGTAACAAATATTTACAATGATGTTTTTCCATATGATATTTATTAGAATGTATTTTTAGGGCACCATTCTATTCCCTAAAATATGGAACTGATGTTTGACAAGATGATATTTATTAGAACTCAATTTTTAAGGTGACTTTTTATTTAATGTGTATGTTATTCTTCATTTCACATTATATGTTCATCAGTATCGTTAGGTAATCATTATATGGATCCATGTTTCAATACTATATTATTTATTAATTAATCTATAATTAAATATATCTAATAATAACTATTATTTCGAAACTATATAATCTTTACATTTTAAAACACTTTCTTCTCCATTTCATTTTAAAGAATTTTAATTGTCATTTTAAACTGATTTTCTTAATACAGTTTTTAACTACTCAACCATTCGTTAATCACTATTTATTCATTATTTTGTTATTCATTAATTATTTATTATTTAATCATTAATAATATTATATCCATTATTTAATTATAATTAACTAATAATAACTGTAATTCGTTAATTCTTTTGTCCTTATTTCATTCTATAACATCATATTTATCATTTTATCACTGATAAATATAATGATTTTTTTATATTCATAGATATTTTTGAAGTTTATAAAGATAATAGGAATCGTCTTAGGCATATCCCCTGAGAGTGTTAAACTAGGATGCATCAAGGCCTATTATCGTGCAACTGTTCATGTTCGAGTCTAGCTCAAAGTGGTGTTTTCTAGTTTTACCCCTATGTACATCTTTTCCAGAGCCACAACCACTTGTTTGTATCTAGGAAAGAATTTCAGTTCATAGATAACAACATTATCTTTAAGCTACCAAAAATTCAAAATACTTAATCCTAAGTTAATCTATACTTAATCTATACTACTAATAATAATAATTTCAAACTATATATAACTAATTGTAGAAACTATGTAACCAAATATTATGAACAACCTAAACTACTTAAAAAAGAAATAGTTAAAACAAAAAAGAATTAAATTAAATAAAAAAACATTAAATTAAATAAAGAAACATCCCTCTAAATGAAGCTTCATAAAAACCCGGATAATAAATGATTTTTTAGAGAGATACAGATAGAATTTAAGAGAGATGAAGGCTAGGATCATGTGAGGAGAAGGGTGGATTTTTGAGGGAGTTCATACTAGGCGGCCTCCCCCCGACCGCCTTTTCCATGTCATCGATCCGGGCCAAAGGCAGTATGGGGGATCAAAGGTGGCATCAGTGATGCCTCCTTTGTAGCATATTTTTTAATCATAATTAACCTAATCGATTTTTCAGATTTTTTTTTAAAACTCATATAAAAAAACCCAATGAAGTTAGAGAGAAGCGGTAGTGTGCTTTCTGCCGCAGATTCGAAGGCGGCTAGGTCCTCCCTCTTTGATTATTCATTCCGCAAGCTATTTGATGGTATGAATTAAATCAGGCCATTATTTATTATTTTATTTTATATTATTTTTCCTTTTTATGAAATCTTATAATAGTAAAAAAATGTTCATGTCAAAAATCATAAAAAATGTATTTGTATCCTCATTTGTATTCATTCCATATGAGATATTTCAATTTCATAGTCATTGGGCCTTATCCCATATGAGAATTGACACCCTATTTAGCATGAATATTTTCTTTAGGGAATCTCCTCAATACTTCACATCCTTGATGAAACCACAATCGATATTGAAGTCCATGTTTCTATCATGCTTCATAATATTATCTCAATTGGGAAACAATATATATGAGACCATATTCTAATTCAAAATTCCATATTCCTTATGAATCCTTACTATCCTCATCATGATATATTCCATTTATATAAATCTAAAAATGTTATCCCTATATTTTGTCCCACAACAAGAATTTCTGTCCACCTCTCACATAGTAGTCCACTATATTTGATACCAAGGTATTTGAAATTGGTCCATTTAAAATATACAATTATCTTTTGACATAAAAAATTATATGGTAGTAAACAACATTGGTTGTGATTTATAACACAAATATATGAAACATTATTATCTCAAGGGGGAATCCTAAAATTTAAAACACCTGCCAATTCCTTATATTGAGAGAAAAAATGTCTTTCCCTACAATGTTTACGTAACTATTAATCATAAAATTAAAGATCATTAACCATAAACAAAAAAATATGGATAACATTTTAAATATATTGATTTTCCATCTTATGCATGATAATTTATATAACATTAGATGATGGGTAATCATTCCTACAATAGTGTTCTAGATAATATTCAAAAAAAATATTCATTATTATACATGATATTCATAGTGTTTGAATTATTTAAATGTATAAGAATGAGGATAGCATTTAAATATTCCCCTAAAATATCATTCTTTTAAATTTATCATTATTATATAACCATATTAACCAACTACCCATGGGAAGAATGAATGAAATGAAACCCAACATCTCAGTTATCGGTAATATTTTGTTATTCTCTTTCATCAAATTATTCAATTTGGAAATTGAATAAAACAAGGAAAAATATATCTGAATTTTATCCTCATTCTAACTCATGTGTCTTAAAAAATAATATCCCTATAATAAATCCCTATTTTTTTAAAATAAAACTATAATACTATCTTATATATAGGGATATTTAGTAGACCATCTATCCACCAGATGACTTGTTTTACTCATTCATTCATGACATGAGATGTTCCAGGTTGAATAATCTTCCATTGTATGATTCATAATATAAATTATTATTTAAGAAATCCACTTATATGGATCAATTGGATAAGTTTTATTAGTGGACATAACATTCTTCTGTTTGGTTAGGTTGAGTATTGTGAGTTTATATTCCTTGGACTAGATGATTCCCAAATCATAACATTAAATATTAAGACGATATTAGAGATGAAGAATGTAGTTATGTAAAATAAGTAGTTTTATGATAACCCAAGGATTATGATGATAGTGGTTGAGTTTTAAGGCCAATTATCTTACAAGGCTTCCCATTACCTTGGTTAGTGGACGATAATCAAGATAATTAATCTCAATCTATAGTTTTTGAGTCATTTTGAGGTGTATCAACAAGTAAGTTGGATAAAATATTAATGTTAATTTCACTGTAAAAAAATGAGACCCCTAACATCTTCTCTATGATATAAAACAAATGTTGTCATTATGATGGTTTTTATGTCATCAATTAGGGATAGATGATTTTCAAAAATGATGTGAGATGTTTATAATAACTATATGAGATAAAATATTTCATGGAAAAGGTGATGTGTGGGTCAACTATTCCATTGGTTTGAAATAAATTAATTTATGTAAGTATAGTAAATATTATGTTGAAACATAATTCATCGATTCATTCATAGTATTATGAGAATGTTTTATATTTTTTTAATATGATGATAAAATTATTTTGTTAATTTGTTAATATAGTTTATTAATGGGAATGGATAATGTTATATTTTTCTTATAATTACATTTATTCAATGGAGTCATCTTCTATGAAAGGAATATTTTATAGAGTTCATGGTTTTCTATTTTTTTGGTTTCTCATTACTATTTTCCCAATTATTTATTCTGAAAATCATTTGAGATAAATATATTTTAATGGATGAGACCATCAAAACGTGTTTATTTTTTATTGTAGATGTTTTTAGTGGTGAGGGGGTGTTGGAATCTATTCTAGAGGTGATGATTTCTTAATTTGAATATATATTGTTTAGGAAAAAATATATAATCCCTTAGGGATGTTGTTTCTATATAGTGGGTGTTGTGATGTAGTAGATTTTAATAAATGAATTGTGAGAGGAAGTCCATGAGTCCAATTCAATAGAGGATTATAGTTTAATATTATTAGTGCACTATGGGGATTCAAAATCATACAGTAGAAGGATTTTTTCCTTTGAGGCTTCCCTATTAGAAATCAGGAGAGCGATATTCCCAACATATAAGTGTTGTTGTTGTTAAAAATATTTAGAGTCTTGGTTGAGCTTTGTGGTGGTCAACATGTCAATTTTATATTGTTTGGTAATTATAATTGTGAGATGGGTGATTATATATTGGAAATATGGACCATTAATTCATCACGTTTGATGTTTATATTGGTAGTGTGTTCTATAAGAGACATATTACATTATATGTATAATTAATATTGGGCTAATACTTATTGTATTATGTTTTGAGGATTTTTTTCTTAAATAATGAGTTATTTCCCCTATATCATGGTCAGTGACTGTGTTGATTTTCATGGATAATGTAATCATGTTTACCACACATTGGGGATGGGTATATTTATTACATAATAAATATAATATTTTTCTAAATTCAGTAGAAATTATATTATTAAATCACTAAATAACATGATCAACAATAACCAGTTTTTATTTCAATAATTTTTGATAATTCCACATTATGGTGGGGAACAATTTTTTACGTATAAATAGAGGATTTGGATCCCCTTATCTTGACTTATTATACCATCCAAATATCACTATATAACATAAAACAACCATAAGGATCATCATTCATCTCTATTGGGTATTTATATAGATAGTTTCATCCAGAATAGTGCACTACCAATTTAAGGAATTCTATGAAGATTTTGATCAAATTATCTCACTATTATTCCCATTAATATTCATTTTAGTGATTTTGTAACAAATGTTTTCTCTATTTTTTTTGTGATGTAGTGACTTTTATAATGTATTTTAATATCTAGATAAATGGGTTTCTTCCATCAAAACTAGTTATGGTTGATCCTTGTTTATTTCATACTTATGCATTGAAACATCAAAATGTTTGCGGGTCTGATATATCTAATATATTTTTTTATAAAATATGTGGTTTAATTTAATTTATATTCAATGAGGAGTAATATGGTTTCAACTAAATAATATAATTAACCTAATATAATTAGAATTATTGGGGATCCTATGACTATCATGCATTTATATTCATTCATGATAATGTTTATGAGATATATTATTTGATGTTTCCATTGATAAATATCATTTTTTTTATATTGAATAATTTTTGTTGATTGTTTATATATATTGTTTTTATTAGAATTAATATATGTATAATAACACAAATATGGTAATTAAAAGGATTCTTGGAAGAATTGTTTATTATTGATGTTAATTTATAAATAGAAGAATGTGGTAGTACTTGATTTTGTGATTATTATTGTTTTTTATAGTATTGTTTTTTATTATCACTATGTTATTGGGATGTTTATTGTGTGTTTTTTATGTTTTGGATCATATAAATTGGTTTGAATTTTTTGGGAAACGTGGTGGAATATCATAAATGTAACAAGGAAACAGTGTTTTGTTAGATAATTGGGGAATTAAATGGATAATATTTCTAGTGGTCGATAAATGTTTGATGGGTTGTATGTTTTTGCTGGGAATCAAGGTTGTAATTGGATTGAAATTTATAAAACTTGGTGTTTCATGGTTGATATTTATAGTTTCATTTTTGATAGATTCATGGATGTTGAAGATGAAATAAGTGTCCATGATGGATGGTATTAAGGAGTTGATTTAATTAATGTTCGTTTTAAAACAATTTACCATTTCATCCAATATTGAATTGAATGTATTATAAATGGTAATTATATTTACAATTTAAGAATATTTTTTTTGAAATTTGTAAATGAAAAAAATTAATCCTTTTAATGAGGCATTGTTATGTGGGAAGGTGGTCTTATTGATTCAGTATAATTAATAGTGGTCGTAATGTGTAATAAGGGTAGTGTGGTGATAGTTGTAGTATGCGAGGATGTGGTATTTGTTATAACCTCTAGGTTGGTAATTTTTATGGTATATATATTAATATGATTCATTTTAATTCTATATAATTAGGCACTCCATTGTATTTTAATTATGTTATTAATGCTGGAATGTTTTTATTCTGGATGATATTTTCAATTATTACATTTTTGGGATGGATTGATATATAAAATCTCAATAATGATAGATGATTTAAATACATATTATCCATATATGAATATATTGTTAAATAACTATTTCAAACTAAAAATAAATCATACAAAAATGGTATATTGTGAATATTAGATATGACCTAGAAAATTTGTCTTATATTAGACAATATAAATTACAGTTTCCATGAAAAATTACCATCTATGAAAGTGAGCGTATTGGAATCAAGAAGAATAATTATACCTTATAAAGTACATTTACATTGAATTAGAAGGGAGGTTTCTTGAGTAGGGGTTTCCCATAGCCGATCCGAATCAAATATTGTGAAAATACGGTTAGATTAAAGCCATATATGGGATAATTTCATGATAATGGAGATTTCAATAATGTCCATACTATCTAAACCACATCCTAATACTAAAAACACAGCATATTTGATGCATAGGTCTTGTCTATAGATGAATGTGGCTTTGAATATAGAAAAAATGATAATATAAAACATAATAAAATATTAATATACGTATAGAATGAATTTATATACTATCTGAGTAGTAATTTTTACTAAATTCACAATATTTTTAATAATTTATTTTTTTGGAAATAAGCTATTTATATAAATAAAATATTTTCATTTTAATTTAATATTAACATGATATATATTTATTAGATTGATAATTTATTTATAAATTAATTCATTACTATAAAAAAAATATTCAAAATTGATAATTCACCATATATAATTTCTTTTATAAAACATATAAATATTACGATGAATATATGATAGTTATGAAATCATTTGTACACATATCATATAAATAATTTCTTATAATGTACATTATAACATATTCCTATGTAATTAATTATTAAGTGAATTGAAAGACTCTGATTTTATTAATGCAATCGTTTTTACTGGGTTTTTTTATCATTAAAATAAATTACTTTTTTTATTCTCCCATACAAATACAAATTATAATTTATTTTAACATATTTTAAAATAATATTTTTTTATATGTTAACATTTTCTCATCATTATAATATACTATATACGAATTAAAAGGAAAAATGTTTTATGCTATTTTTTATACTTATGTATACCCTTCTAAAAATAAGTTTTTATTCATATAACAAATAATTAACTCATTTTTTAATAATTATAAATTTTTAAAATTCATTGTATTTGTTGGTATTAATAATATTATCCTACTAATAAATCATTTTTGCAAAAACTGTTTTTCAGAATAAAAATAACATGTTACAAACAACAATATTATGATTAAAATCCATACATATACAAATAAAAAGTATAAAAAGATTGATATATTATTTATTTTAATGTGAATATAATGTAATGTTAAAAAATTAAATTTTAGTATGAAATTTATATTATTATGATTAATTATAATCACAATGATAATGATGAAAAATTTATTTACAAAATATTTCATTGATATCACATAAAATAATTCAAAAAATTAAATTAAAAAAATATAAAATTATAAATATAAAATGATTTATAGACCCTTATAGAAAAAATTTATAGTCATATAATTGTTAATAAATTCTAAATATTATTATTATTTCATAATTTTACAAATTTTATTTTCTATTTAACATGTTGTTGTAATAATTATTTGTGTTAATTTTCAAGATAATTTTACAATAGATCATCATTTTGTTATATTATAATGTGGTAAAATTTTGTTACTTCATACAATTTTTTTAATATTTTATTATTTATGTTAAAAAAATATAGTCAGATATTTAAAAACATTGTATATAATTTAAAGTAAAAAGGTAAAAATTGAAGTCATAATTCAAAAAAAAAACAATTCATTCAAATAAATATTTCTATTTTACCTTTAATAGATTTATGAGATTATTAAATTATAATGAGTGTTTCAAAAAATAGATGTTTTCTCACTTATAAAAGTTGATCTCATAAAAATTTTTGAACATTCACATATACTTTGAATTACTCCTTGAAAATAATACATTCTCACATTTATGTTATCCTATCCCAAACCAGTTATTACCTCTCCCCAAATAAATAAACTATCAATATCAATTTGTTTAGTATTATAAGGGAATTAGAAATTATACAATGTATGTATTATATACTCCATATGTTTTTTAATCTTACTCTTCCAAATATCATAAGAACATAATAATAAGAATACAAGTTTATAGTTTTTATACATAAATTTTAAATTATTAATGTAATATCCAATATAAACAGCATTCCATAAACTAAAAAAATACAATCAACAATATTACAGTGGTTCACATAATAAATCCTAACCAAAGCGACATCGTTTTTCTTTTCATTACCACATTTCATGGAGGGATTTAATAGTTCTTATGAATAATAAGTTTTATATATCCCATATATTTAGTATTAAAAATTTTCAATTTAATATCCACATTCACCAACTCTGATGAGTTGGGAAACAAATACTAAAATCATATGTACATGGAAATTACCACCTCCATGATGAAACAATTTATGTTTTTCATTTATATTTCACTACATTGTATAAACATAATCTAATAATTTTTTTAATAATTATAATATCAAATTATTTTGACTATTTTTATACTTTAATAATGTTATGATAAATGAAATAGCTCATTAACCATACTCTCCAAAAGTGTTAAGAATGTTCAAGGATTGGTCGGATTGACCACAAACATTAACAATGCATTAAAATATTATAATTGATGAATATTGGTAGATTAACACAAATATTAAGATAATAAAATAATAAAATAATGATTAATATATGGTTTTAAAAATATTTTATTATTTATTTAACATGTTATCAAAAAAATTCATTCACTGAAATTATTGAAATTAATAGTTATCAATTCAGTTTGAACATAATGGTTTCAAAACCCATATAATTTTAAATATGGTAACTTCAAACCAATATAAGTTATATATTGAAAATATTTAATGATATGTCAATAATGAACTTGATATAAATGTATGAGTAATGATATCCAAATTATTATAGATGCACAAAATATTTAATGTTCTCAACAATAGATAGTTATAATATTAGATAATTAAATTATGTAATCATAGTAATGATAGATATTATGTTTTTCAATATTTTACTTTATTTAATATGGTTTTTATATAGTATATCATGTAAAAAAATATTTTTATAGTAATTTATATTGTTTTCAACTAATAACAAATGAAATGTTATGGATTCTTATCTCATATTCACATTTATTGAGGAATTATATCATGTATTTCACCAATTACTCATTGATGAGTAATAAATAATAAATAAATGAACCAATTCATTATTAATGAAATTTTTTTCTGATATATAAATATTATATTTTTAAAATATCATATATTATATTTTGATCAATTCAAATCTCATGTTATAAGAGTTTTTCATAACCCATATTTCATTCATTAATTTATAATGGTTATTATTCATCTAGTTATTCTTATAATAATTTTTTTATACTATTACTATAGAAAATTTTATTTCCCCATCAATTTCCCGGTATATAAAACTAATTCAAAATATTTATTCTCTAAAGGATACTCACTTGAAATATTGTGATATTTTCAATGGGTTCTTTGTCTCAAATTCAAATCCATATAGGCATGTTTATGCTATGTTCCATGATTCCTTTGAATTGTATAAATACATCACATTTTAATTTTTTGTATTCTGTTATATTTCATGTAATTTAATTATCTTTTAATGTATATACCTTGTTGGGTGGTATGATCCAAATGTTACAAATGATGTAATGGGTTTTTCTGACATGAATCCTTTCATTGGTTCATAATAACTTTACATTAACTATAATATTTTATGAATGATATTTTATAACCTAATATTTTGAAATAATATATTTCTACCTAATTTTCATGAGAAATAATGATCAACCCAAAATTATTCTTCATTTTTATTCAATTTATCACAAAATATTCCATTTTGATATGATTAACTACCATTTCATTTAATTGAATTTTATTCCATTTCCATGAATTAAAATCCAACCAATTTTATCATATCCCTAGAGTAATCATTTTTTCATTCTACAGTAATTATTTTATTCCCATAAATTTATATTAAAAAGACGATACAAATTTTTTTAGTATTGAGTGTTTTAAGTAAAGAAATTTCATATTTCTCAAAAGGGTTTCTAGTCATTTTAAGGTAAATAGTTTTATTATAAACACTTAATTTTTTGGGTTATTTTATTCAATTTTCATGTATATATATTTAAATATTATTTTTATATATTATTATTCATTTATATGTTTTTAATTACAATTTTTGACTACATTTATTTTTTATGTCTATATTATTAATTATTATTTTAAAATTATATGTATTGAAATAATTTTTTCATATCATTTGGATAAACTTTATGTATTTTCAATGTTTTCTTATTTGGGAAGGCTTTATATTGATGTTTTAGAAATAAATATATTTTATTTTAATCAAAAATTTTGAAAAGTAACATTCAAATTTTTTCTTTTAATTTTCCTTGTGGAAAACTTTTTATTTCAATATATATTTTACAAATATTGTTCAGAATTCATTTACATGTGTTTTCAAAAACATATATATGTTTTTATTATTTGATTTCTATTAGAAAATTGGATAATATATATATTTTTACTTATGTTCATGATATGTTATATTTTGAATGGTTTATGAAACCCATTTATTATCGATGGGATATTTATTAGAAGATGAATGTTTTATATTCAATTGGCATACAAATTTATGATTTTTCAAAATGATGGGATGTATATCTCCCTCCAAAATATTTGGTAAAAGGATATATCTCATGTCATAGAAATGTTATGTGAATGGAATAGTGAGAAGATTTTTCAAAAAGGATGAGTTCTCTATCATATTCACCTATTCATAGTTATACATGAGAACTAGTTAGAAAAAATATTGGTTTAAAATGACAATAGATCTCATTTTTATGATTATGACACATTTTTGACATTTTTTTCTTCAAATTCCATGTTTTTGTGGTTATGTATTATTTTTAATGAATTATTCAAAATTATATAAATATAAATTTTTTTATGACTATGGAAATATGTTTATTAATACAGTTTATTCAATTTATGGTTATTTAATGATTACTTATGATATTATCTTTTTTCAATCACTATTTATGATTATTATGAATTTTCTGTAAGGATTTTAATATGTCATTTATAAATTTCTTATATTCCTTATCATTTATATAATCCAATTTATCGTGATACTTATATTCTCTTACATGTAATTCTAGATCATTCCCTCATAATATCTATAATCTACATGTTATATAGATGAATGTATCATGTGATATGTCTTGAAATAGTATAGGGGGCCAATAATATTGATAAAATTATGCATGTATAGTAAATTAATATGTTTATTTAGCTAATATAATTGAATCTAACTCATTTTTCATTTAGGTTATGAAATATTTTGTGATATGTATTATTTAAATCATGAGATTATTGTATTATTTAAGCACATTTTATTCTAGGTTTCATTTGAGGGAATCATGGAAGGGATTTGTCATTTTGGGGATTTGATTATATGTTACCATATATTAGTTAGCTATAAATTGGTGGCAGAGTCCTGTTACCATTGTAAAATATATATAGTTCGTAAATATATAGGATGTTATACTGAAATATTCAAAATATCATGAGTAATTAGTTTTCAATGAAATACATCCCTATAGGTATATTAGAAGGTATATGTAGTTTTGGTAAACAACCATCTAGTGGTAATCACCCTAAAAAGAGTTACTTGGTAATACACAAGATCAACACCCACATGCATGATTATTGGGTATAATATTTTACCCATGGATAGACATCATTGGGGACATGTTTTGTTCAATTAAAATATATTTCTAAAATACCATGAATGATTGATTATCTAGTTATATTGATTAAATAGATTTAGAATCATAATATATCCAAAATTTACATTTCACAACCCTTCCCCCGGGGCTCATGCCATGACTACCTAGGCCAGCCATCCATAAGCTAGGGGCTGGCGACTTGCACTAAGTAAGAATTTTTGACAAAGGGGAGGCATTTTCCTAAAATGTAAACACATGATAATATAAAATTACTAAAACTAAAAACACGTGGTAAATAGATATGAAACCGTCTAACACAACCACTGAGAGTAACAGTACAAACTGAATATTAAATTTTCTAGAAAACAAGCCCAATTGAAATAAAAGAGTTCAATGTCCTAGGACTCATCTGTAGAAAACCCTTCCTGAAGGGGAGGTACATTATGTTGTATGAATGTTACTGAAGTGTACTGAGTCCTTATGGTCACCATGAAACACCCCTCTCTCTGGCCCACCAAGGACTCTGTCAAACCTTCCAATCATCTGCAAAAGACATTACATGTGTAGGTGAAGCCAGTGAAATGGTGAGTAAAACAATAATAAATAGGGTCCCAAAACAACAATGGTAAACCAAAAAATTAAGACACAAGGTTGACTACCAATGTGGTGTATTAAGTGTAGCTTCTAATAATTACAATCAAGAGAGTCAGTAGATTCACCTCACACTATGATAAATATACTATGAATATCCTGGAATATCCAAATCCCAAGAGACACACTTTGGGTCTTCATAGGAGAAACACTCTGCGTAGGTGCAGGTGACAAACTCTATATATGAGAAGGATATACAATCTTTGAAGGCATAGGAGGCACACTGCCTTGGTTCCAAATCCATATGGTCATAAGAGATACACAATGTAGGGGACACATTCTATATGGGTGCATTAGACACACTCCGTATGGATCACAACTAGTCAAAGGATTCCGTCTTTAGCATACTCGCTCCAGGAGAATAAACTCCATGAGACAATAATCTATACACCAACCTCCATGAAAACTATCTTAGAGTATCTCTAATGTACCACCTCATCTCAAGGGTCCCAACTCTGCGAACGACTCATCAAATAGTCACATGATTTAATAGTTATGGGAATTTATGTAAATGGGGGATGGTTGGGTCCGGGTCCCACCTGACCTGACCCACTGGGTCTAACCACAACCTCCCTGTCCGACCCGACCAGTCAGGTCCGACCCCGTCCATCCCGCTACCAGCCTGGCCCACTCAGACACAGGCCTGTTTGGTCAGCCCAAGCATAAAAACAATAGTGTCCTCTCAAGATAAATGTGGCCAGCCATCGAGCCGATCGATTCTCCAGCATGTGGTCCATTGGACTGCATACCAATCAGTCTAATGCGGCACCCTGCCCTATTTGTAGTCTGCAATGACACGACCCACCTTGGAAGTATCTTCTGTCACCGCCCATGGAAATTCAATGGTAGGCCCCTTTTCCATTGTGTGCTGCCACAAGTATCTCTACTTCATCAATTCATAAGTTGCACTCTGATGCTTCGTTTTCTAAAATGGAAGCATGCCTAAAACCCTTGGTCCACATTCATCATTTACATGGGCTCAAATCCACATTGGGACTCATTCGTTTAGTAAAATATTGAGTTATGGTATCTCTCATGCCACATTGATCCGACTGTTGTCTTCATTGACACCCCTCCATTTGGTCTTCATGAGGCTGGATCATTGATTCCATATTGGTTCTCCAAGAAAAAATTCTGTAATGTTTATCCATTCTTATTCCTATGTAGAACGCATAGAACACCATGAAAAATAAGGGGGAAAAGAAAAAGTAACAACACATAGAATTAACCTCATCCATTTCTCTATTTCATTATGATCTATTTCATAAGAAGGATCAGAAAAAATGATAATTATATTCAGAGATACAAAAATATGAATAAAAATGATCACCCCATATAAATTCCCACAAAACAAACAATCTCATTTGAAAGAGCGATCCGCGAGTCAACATGTTCATGGGTTGATCTTTGTTTGTCATTAATTCCAAGGATGGGGAAAATAATACTATACTATAATCCCCATATCTGGAAATATGATCATTCAGGGGATGGAATTCATTTTTGAAGTCTATCCATCCATAAACATCCTTGATCTATCATTCGTCGGAATTCGTCATTCGTCTTCTCTAATAGGATAGCTTCCTTCTCTTTGTCTGGTGGAAACTGTAGGGCTCCAGGAATGAATTATATAGCTTGATGAATTCTAATCGTGGTATCTTCCAGTGATTAATAGAAGAAACATGTTAATGTGTTTTAGCATTTCCACGACACTATATTGCAGCGTCACAATGTCTTTGTATCAATGTGCTAATGAGTCACTGGGTAGTATTGATGAAATAAAATATATTAAAATTTTAAGTATATTTTATTTGTTCTCTTTAAAGGATCATAAATTTACTTTTGCAAATTACTCTCCCCGAATGATGTTAGTCCCCACAAAAGTTGGACTCGCATTTATGAGCTCAATGTTTCCCTTGGATTTATGATCTGGACACCCGTTTAGAATTTACTAAAATTTCGCATGCACGCTATTTTTAATAATCATTAAAATAGTTAGAAAATTTATTCCATGCACCCTATACCTCAAAATTACATACCATCTCAGTGCCTCATCTCAAAATTATACCATATATTTTTCAACAAATTTAAATAGAAAATATGGGATATTATATTCTACCCACCATTGGGATTTACATCCTTAAAATACAAATCAAGTGTTACGCAAATAAATTCGTATATTTATCATGAATATGAGAATCCTGGTCCTACATGATATCCAAAATATTCTTGTACTGCCACCGAACGCGCACTAGAGGAATCGATCACCCACAGAGGGTCCTCTATAGTTGATCCAAAATATCCACTGGGAACTCCACAAATGCATCCCCACCATCAACGTACAACTCTCCCAAGTCAATAATGAGTGAATGGTCATGTACATATCTCATATATTTGGATAAATTAAAGATGTCAATCACCCACTTTAGTGTAGTGGTAGTTCTAAGAGGTATGCCACCTCATCCACTATACGTAGTATCAGGAAATGTCTAATAAACCTTATAGATAACTTATCACCATAGACGAATCTCCATATCTCACATGAAGGATAAAACCTATAGAACACTTGGTATCCCTACTCAAACTCCATGGGTCAACATTTCCTATCAGCATAAGATTTCTGATTTCTCTATGCAGTCTTTATCTACTCATGGATGACCTACACCTTCTCCATAGTAGCCTGAACCAACTCTAGGCCCATGAGTGATGACTCTCCATGGTCACTTTAGCAATGTGGAAACTTATAGTGTCACCCATATAAGGCCTAAAATTGTGCCATAAAAATGGTGGATTGGTAGCTATTGTTTTATGAAAACTCCACCAAGGGTAGGTGTTCCTCCTAACGAAAAAAATCCAGGATACAATCACATAGCATGTTCTCTAGGACATGCATGGAACGCTCGGTCATCCCATACATTTTGGGTGTAAGGTTGTGCTAAACAATAGATGATTCCAAAATTCCTCCTTCAATCCCTTCCACAACTGTAACATGAAATGAACATCACGATCTGAGACTATTGTCAATTGGATCCCATGGTGTCAAACAATCTCTTATATGTAGAGGCTTCCAAATCTCTCTACTGAAACCTATTCCCGAATCATTAGGAAGTTGGCTAACAAGGTGAGTCAGTCAACGATCCCCCAAAAGGTTTCATGCCCCCTAGACATACATGATATACCTATCACCAAGTACATTGATATTCCATCACACGACCACTTTGGAACCTCAAGGGGTTGAGTCAAATCCACTGGAACTTGGTTCTTGGCCTTCACTTGATGACAAGTGAGGCATCTTGAGAAATACTTTACCACTACCTTCTTCATCCCCAACCACAAAACCTGAATTTAGAGGTATTGGTATAACATTTTCGCACATGGATGTAACTCCAATGGAGAAGTATGATAATCCCTCAACACCTCCTACCTTATCGTTTCCGGTACAAATGCATTTCATTAAAAAAGTATGATGTTCTCCCAACCTTTTGAATATCCATTTGGGTAATTCCATATGGACAAATGAGAATGTGTAGTCTCTCAATTGATATCTCATATATTTTCTTTCTGCACACATGGTAAGAGTGTAGGGGTAACCACCATCGACTTGAGAAACGCTTCTTATTGTCCATTATCAAAGGATATCTGAAGTGATGCCATCTGCTTCGAGGCCTCAATCAGTAGTTATGAACTCAATCTATAGAAAAGACCATATGCCACCATAATCGTCTTTATAGTAGTATAGATTAATTAGAAGTTATATTCTTGGAGGAACTCTATCCAACACCATTGTATCAGTTTCAGATCCGTCAGAGAAAGGATATTCCTGATACATATGTGGTCTGAGTAGACAATAAATTGATCACCCATAAGATAGTGTCGCCACATATTCAATGTGAAGACTACCAATACTAACTCATTATTGTGGGTCATGTAGTTCTCTTCTTGTGGTCCAAATTTCTAGTAACCACAATAAATCACCACTTTACTCTCCATCAGGTCACAATTAAGCCCGGTTCATAATGCATCATAGAACAACACATACTCGACACCCTCCACTATAAATCTCGAGATGAGTGTGTTTATCATGCTCTACCTCATCTAATGAAATCTCTCATGGAACTTCTCCATACATACGAAAGGATTCCCTTTTTTGAGAAATGGATATCATGGATGCTTCTACTCAGGAAGATTAGGGCATAAAACATTAATTGTACCCATATAACCCAAGGAATCTCAGCACATCGATATTGTTCTTAGGTGGATCCCAGTAAGCACCACCACTATCATCGCTAGATCTATTGATACTATAGCCACTAATATGACATGTCCTAGAAAGTGGACCACTTTTAACGAAATATGACACATTGATAGCTTACATTAATTCCATTTCTCTTGGAGTATGTCCATGAACATACATAAGTGTATAAACAACTCCTCCTCTGATGATAAGTACACCAGGATGCCATCAATAAAGAACGACACAAATCAGTCAAGGTAGGGATGGAAGATCATGTTCATGAGTCCCATGAACACTATTGGGTAATTTATCATCCCCAATGGCATGAATATGTACTCAATGTGGTAGTAGAGACATCTGAAAGGTAGCTTTGAAATGTCCTCATCCCGCACCTGAAGCAGTTCATAGCCTAATCTGAGGACTATCCTCAAGAACCATCTCACTCCCTTTAGTTAATCAAAGATATCATCAATACTCAATAGTGGGTACTTATTCTTCATGTTAATATAATTTCATGTGATAGATGTCCAAAAAAATCCTATTTATCACATCTTCCTTCTTGGAAAATAGAACAAGGGCTTCCTATGGTAAAAAAAGTTTTCTCATGAAGCCATTACTCTACAAATCCTCCAATTGTACCCTGAAATCATGAATCTCTATGGGGGACATCAAATATGCAGGTGTAGATATAAGTTTCATCCCAGGGTTCTAGTCATTATTGATGTATACATCTCTGCATGGAGGTAGTCTTGGAACATCTCCTGGAAAGACGTCCTTATACTAATCTGCCACTGTATGAATCTGAGGACGTTTCTCATCCACTTGACTAATGTTCTTGAAAGAAAATTGATTTGTTGTAGGATGTACCCTACTATGTGGGATTCCATCATAATATACTTCTATTTAACTACTACCAATAAAGGAGAACATTGTCCCATGTCCACGGACACAATGCATTGTTCCCCTAAAACAGTCAATCTAAGAATGGACTACGAATAAGCAGTTTATCCCAAAAATGACGTCAAAAGGTCTCGACAATGCCACCAAGAGATATGAACCCAAAATATCATCAGCAAGAGTAATGGAAGACTGTAGAAACTAATGTGTGATTGTAGAATCTCTTATTGTAGGAATCCTTTAGCATAGGGATTGAGACAACAGTTCCACTGGAATCTCCATGTCTCAAACAAGGGTCATGGAAATAAAAGAGTGACTAGAAAACCTATCTATCCAAACTACATAATGTGTGTAAAATATAGAGATAATACCTATAATAAAACATGGATTCCTGGGATAATAAAACTCTATCGCTTAGAGCTGGCCTCACCCCTATACACGAGCTCCCTGAGCTCAGGCTGGACTTCCTAGGGTTGGGGTAGTAGTTTCGTAAGACCATCTTCCTCCTCCTGCAGCTAGACCAAATCCTAATACAAATCCTCCACCTTTATTTCCTCATTTTTCTTGTCTCTATAATTACCTTCGTTTTCCCTCAACCGTCTCCTGGTCGGTCATACAGATCGTTGGACAATCATTGGCCATATGTCCCCAAATGTCGCATGAGTAGCACCACCTCTCATTAAGCAAACATGTTATGCCCTGGAAGCCCCTCACAACTTATCCCATTTCCTGGGGTCATCCCATGGTCTGTATGGTCCTCTGGGACATATGTATTAGATTTTATATGGCTACAGTCGAAGATAAAATTGCTCGACACCCGGTGGTAGCTCCCACCTTCGATGCTTACTCCGCAAGGAAGCTCTCCTCTAGTATATCTCCCTTCAGCACCCCAGCATGCCTGAAGATTCTAAGGGATATCATCAATTCCATGATATCATGGTGTAGTCCCTACTCAACGGTATGAGCCATGAAGAATGGGTCTCGCCCCATGTATATAGAGTAGTGAAAAAGATCTGTGAATCTCACTGGGAACTTTGCCATCTTCTGGATTCCCTAATAAAGATACAGGAGATTCTGTATATGAACTGGGTGTAACATCACTGGAACGAACTCATGAATGAATAGAAACTAAATTTCTAACCAAGGGAGGGTCTCCTCGTCATGCACCTAAATCATCATGATTCATCATCAACCTATCGAGTCTTGTAGAAGACTCATGGTTAGGACCACAATCTAGTCAAGACGCATCCACATAAGGTGGAAAACTCACGTCCCCAACTCCAAACAATACTAAAAACCTGAGAATCCATCTCAACATTGAACATGGAACTTCATTGTCTCTAGAAATCATGCAATGCAATGAGCCAACATGCATCCTCTGCCCGTAATTTGGGTATGAACTACTACTCTTCAGATCGTGGTATCAATGGGACACCACCAGGAGGTGGTATCTATGGAAATGGACCACGTGCTAATGCCTCATCGATCCACATACCATTCTTGTGGTCACTCCCTATAATCATAGCTAACTACTTCTGTAGAAGCCTCCTGAAATACAATATGATGCACCACTGTCAATAGAGTATACCCGTTGAGATGACTCTCACCAAATAATGGAATGGGAACATACTAAATTCCTATATAAAGGATATCTATTAAATTCCCATGAAACTATTGTTTCCTTGTAGCATGCTAGAATTTAGAATTCAAGGTTCTGGTGTATGGATGCATTGGTCTTCACACCAACATTGGGTTCCCTAGACTGAAAGTCGAACAAGAAACACTTAATGATGTTTCCCTAATACTAATGTAAAGCTAACAGCCCTTTGATACCACTCTATTATGACCCGTCCCCTATGGCCCATGCAGTGACTACCCCAAGCCTACCTCCCAGATTCTAGGGGCTAGCGAATGATGCTGAGTAGGAATTTACCTCCATGGGGAGGAATTTTCCTATAAACCCGCACATAAACACACATCCCCATGAAATATATTGAAACTAAAAACAACGATTAAACATATATCAAAACCACTAAGACAACCACATAGAATAACAATACAAAAATGAAATGTAAATGGGTTAGAATATAGACCCAACTAAAATAAAAAAGTACATGATTTTGTTTCTCATATGTCGAACAATCTACCTAATGTTAGGTACAGTAAGTGGTATGAATGTCCCTAATGTCTTCCATGTTCATTAGGTCACCCTGCAGAACCCGTGTCTCGGACCCAGCAAGGACTCTGTCAGAGCTGCCGATCAACTTCACAAGACATAACATGTGTGGGAGAATCCCTTACAAGGCGAGTAAAACAATACTCTATAGGGACCCCAAACCACAATGATAATCCACAAATCTGGACACATGGTAGACTACCCAAGAGGAACAAAAAATCATTCCTCTAATAAGTAAATTCAAGAGAGTCACTAGAGTCATCTCACACTAGGATACATATACTAAAAATTAAAAAAATATCCAAATCCAAGCAGACACACTCTGCATATTCATAGGATACACACTCTGTATATGTGTAGGAGACACACATTGAAAAGGATCATGAGATACAATCCATGTAGGCATAGATGACATAGTCCATAGGTGACACTATTTATAAGAGACACACTATGTATGGGAACATAAGACACACTCTGAAGGAGAAAATATGTTTATGGGAATACAAGACACAATCCGTAGGAGACTCACTCTGAATGGGTGTAAGAGAAACACTCAATAAGAGACAAACTCCATATGGGTCCTCGTTAGTCACATAAATCCTTCCATAGCATCCTCTCTTTAGGATCACCTACTCCTTGAGCAACCTAACTTGACTTCGGTCCTACCCAACATGACCTGTAGTGTCTAAGATGATACATTAGGCCAGACCTGACGCATCCGGATGACCCAACCATCCAGGTCGATATGGAACACGGGGTCCTCCCCACACTATCTGGGATCGGCCCAGCCTACCGACTTCATCATGAACTACTTAGACACAAGCCGGTTTTATCATCCATGTTGTGGCATTTTCCGTATCCACTCCTTCTGCATGTGGCTAGCTGTTGAGCAGACTTCTTTACTTGAATGTGATCCATGGGACAACATGCATTCTGGTCCAATAAGTGTCGTATTTCATAATTTGTCCACACTACCATGTCATGACCTATCCACTGCTTCCATCGCCTCCCACAGCTACTCTGTAGCCATCCATCGAGCCAGTGGGCACCTGCTGCTAGTTCTCTGCACTTCTGCAAGCCGATGCTGGTTCTACCACCAAACAATCTCCTTATGTGGGTCCCCATCACACCCTGATGTTCCATTTTTCGAAATAGAATCATGTATGCAGCCCTCGGGTCACATTCCTCCTAGACATTAGCTCAAATCGACTTTGTGAACCTTACTCCAGTAAGCACACAAGTGATGATATGTCACATGTCACTTCGATTTATCTATCACGGTCAATTTCACACCTCCACTAGGTCGTAATGAGGATGGATAATTTATTCCAAATTTTTTCACCCAGTAATGGTCAGGTAATGATCATTTGTTCATATTCCCTTGAAGAATGTGAAAATCATAGAACAAGAATGTTGAAAATCACAAATAACTACCCAATGAATGGACATCATCTATTGTTCATTCTGAAATTATTCCATTCCAATAGAAGGCTCATGAAAACCATTAATTGAATTCAGATAGAAAATAATCTGAATATGGATCATCATCCCCACAACAATTCCTACAATAGAAACCATCATGCAAGAATGAGTGATCTATGGGTTAACCAGATCGTGGATTGATCCATGTTCATTATCAATTACAAGTATGGGGGGAAATACTATGAAATGAGCCCCCATTATTGAAAAGTGGATAAGTCAATGGAGAGAATTATACATTGAAGGTGATCCATCAACGAACGTCCCCGATATATCATTTATCTGCATTCATCATTCATCGATGTTCGTCGTTCGTCTTTACAAGAGGTTAATGTTCGTTCTCTATGTCTGAGGGAAATATTAATGCTCCAAGGTGGAATTATCTAATGATAGGAATTCTAAATCTGGTCCCTTCTTGTGATTAATGGAGGAAACCCATTAATGTGATTAAACATTTCAAACACATTTTATTTTTGTCATGACGTCACGTTGTAGTGCCAATGAGTTGTCAAATTGCAGTGCTACTGAGACATTGTGTATTGTTGAAGAAATAAAATAA
Source organism: Viscum album (assembly GCA_963277665.1). Classification (NCBI taxonomy): domain Eukaryota; kingdom Viridiplantae; phylum Streptophyta; class Magnoliopsida; order Santalales; family Viscaceae; genus Viscum; species Viscum album. The sequence goes on from OY728148.1 coordinate 916,040,028, forward strand.
AATATCTGTTTTAATATATTTTATTATTTTCTTAAAGCATACATAAATTAACATTTTCATCTGGACCATGTGAGCCATTGTTAGGCCATTCCTAGGGTAATGTCAATGTTCTGAGATCAACAATTCCCTCATATTTCAGATTAGAGGACCCATTTAGATGTTACCAAAACTGCACACACATGAAACTTTTATGAAATATAAAAATAGTTCGATCATTAATTCTAGGAACCCTAATACTTGAAATTACATGTCATCTCTACACATGGTGTTGAAATAATTCCATATTATTTTCAAAAAAATTACAGGGAAAATCCATGACATTACGGGACATTTAAAAGGTAGAACATATAGATTAAGTGGACTAAAAGTCTATGATATAATTAAAATGAATGTATCATATGTTGTTATGATAATTTCATTGGATATGATATATTAGAATTGAAAATTTAATTTTAAAATATCTAATTATTTTTGATAAGATGAAATCCTTTTTGGTGTTAGTATCACTACAAAAAAATTGGATTATACAAACAGAAAATTAGTGATAGATAAAACAACTGTTGGTATAATCACGTAATTCCAACAGATATAATTTTTTATTGATATTAATTATGATTAGCAACAATTTTTTTTACCAAAAACTGAATCTGTCGATATTAACTGTTTAATAATAATAAATATTTTACTTAAATTTGGATTTGTTACATTATCATGCTTATAACAACAATGTTTTTCTATCAAATAAATTTGTTTTACCACCCTAGAATTTTTTTTATTTTTCATAGTATTATATTTTCAATAATTTTTAAGAAGATAAATTTAATTAAATAGACATCAAATATACATTACAAAACCTACTCCCTCGACCCCGCGCCCCTAATTTTTTCTATCGAAGAACCCATGTACCAGTTTATCATGTTCGACTGGTGTCCTCTGCTTCCTCAAGTCACCGTTCATAACTCTCTAGTTGATCTCCCTTTGGATCATCACCCTTCGGTTCATCTCCCTTCAGTTCATCTCCCCTCATTATTTCACCACCTGTTTGATGTCGTGTCACTCATTACCAAGAATGTTTCCCTTCACTAGCCACCCCTTCGGTTTGCCGATGTCATTATTTCTCCATCTTTTGTGCATGTCATCACATTTGGTTGGAAATATTTAAATATACGATCTTTTTCTTCCACTACTATCAAAATATTGATGATACAAGGGAAGATTTAAATTTAGGTTAAAAAGTAAATGAATTAGGTTACGAAGAACTCATTGTTGGGGAAAAATTGAAATTTCTATCACTGTTTCCCAATTTTTGGATCTGAGTGTTTAGTGAATGCCTCTATTCTATATTTTATCTTTCATAGATTAAAGCTCTTCCTTAGTCATCATAAAAGTGATGAAACCATTCTAAAATGTATTTACCAAGGTGAGAATTTAATCCATTTATTTCTAATACACTGGTTACATTCAAAAGAAAATACCCCTTTACACTTGAATGTTACTCGGTACACTTGGCCATTGATTTTGAACAAGGTCAGGTGACCCATGATGATTAATGGTCATTGTTTTGAAATATAGATTGACCAAACTCACTAGAAAGTCTCATTCCAGGTACTAGGTTTCATGTAAAAATATATTTTTACAGTAATTTATATTGTTTTCAACTAATAACAAATGAAATGTTATGGATTCTTATCACATATTCACATTTATTGAGGAATTATATCATGTATTGCACCTATTACTCATTGATGAGTATTAAATAATAAATAAATGAACCAATTCATTATTAATGACCATTTTTCATGATATATAAATATTATATTTTTAAAATATCATATATTATATTTTGATCAATTCAAATCTCATGTTATAAGAGTTTTTCATAACCCATATTTCATTCATTAATTTATAATGGTTATTATTCATCCAGTTATTCTTATAATAATTTTGTTATACTATTACTATAGAAAATTTTATTTCCCCATCAATTTCCCGTTATATAAAACTAATTCAAAATATTTATTCTCTAAAGGATCCTCACTTGAAATATTGTGAGATTTTCCATGGGTTCTTTGTCTCAAATTATAATCCATATAGGTATGTTTATGCTATGTTCCATGATTCCTTTGAATTGTATAAATGCATCACATTTTAATTTTTTTATTCTCTTATATTTCATGTAATTTAATTATCTTTTAATGTATATACCTTGTTGGGGGGTATGATCCAAATGTTGCAAAGGATGTAATGGGTTTTTCTGACATGAATCCTTTCATTGGTTCATAATAACTATACATTAACTATAATATTTTATGAATGATATTTTATAACCTAATATTATGAAATAATATATTTCTACCTAATTTTCTTGAGAAATAATGATCAACCCAAAATTATTCTTCATTTTTATTCAATTTTTCACAAAATATTCCATTTTGATATGATTAACTACCGTTTCATTTAATTGAATTTTATTCCATTTCCAGGCATTAAAATCCAACCAATTTTATCATATCCCTAGAGTAATCATTTTTTCATTCTATAGTAATTATATTATTCCCATAAATTTATATTAAAAAGACGATACAAATTTTTTTAGTATTGAGTGTTTTAAATAAAGACATTTCAAAGTGGTGATAAGGGTTTCTAGTCATTTTAAGATAAATAGTTTTATTATAAACACTTAATTTTTAGGGTGACATTATTCAATTTTCATTTATATATATTTAAATATTATTTTTATATATTATTATTCATTAATATGTTTTTAATTACAATTTTTGACTACATTTACTTTTTATGTCTACATTATTAATTATTAATTTAAAATTTTATGTATTGAAATAATTTTTTCATATCATTTGGATAAAATTTATGTATTTTCAATGTTTTCTTATTTGGGAAGGCTTTATATTGATGTTTTAGAAATAAATATATTTTATTTAAATCAAAAATTTTAAAAAGTAACATCCAAATTTTTTCTATTAATTTTCCTTGTGGAAAACTTTTTATTTCAATATATATTTTACAAATATTGTTCAGAATTCACTTACTTATGTTTTCAAAAACATATATATGTTTTTATTATTTGATTTCTATTGGAAAATTAGATAATATATATATTTTTACTTATGTTCATGATATGTTATATTTTGAATGGTTTATGAAACCCATTTATTATCGATGTGATATTTATTAGAAGATGAATGTTTTATATTCAATTGGCATACAAATTTTTGATTTTTCAAAAGGATGGGATGTATATCTCCCTCCAAAATATTTGGTAAAAGGATATATCTCATGTCATAGAAATGTTATGTGAATGGAATAGTGAGAAGAATTTTCAAAAAAGATGAGTTCTCTATCATATTCACCTATTCATAGTTATACATGAGAACTAGTTAGAAAAAATATTGGTTTAAAATGACAATAGATCTCATTTTTATGATTATGACACCTTTTTGACATTTTTATCTTCAAATTCCAAGTTTTTGTGGTTATGAATTATTTTTAATGTATTATTCAAAATTATATAAATATAAATTTTTTTATGACTATGGAAATATGTTTATTAATATAGTTTATTCCATTTATGGTTCTTTAATGATTACTTATGATATTATCTTTTTCAATCACTATTTATGATTATTATGAATTTTCTGTAAGGATTTTAATATGTCATTTATAAAATTCTTATATTCCTTATCATTTATATAATCCAATCTATCATGATACTTATATTCTCTTACATATAATTCTAGATCAGTCCCTCATAATATCTATAATCTACATGTTATATAGATGAATGTGTCATGTGATATGTCTTGAAATAGTATAGGGGGCCAATAATATTGATAAAATTATTCATGTATAGTAAATTAATATGTTTATTTAGCTAATATAATTGACTCTAACGCATTTTTCATTTAGGTTATTAAATATTTTGTGATACGTACTATTTAAATCATGAGATTATTGTATTATTTAAGCACATTTTATTCTAGTTTTCATTTGAGGGAATCATGGAAGGGATTTGTTATTTTGGGGATTTGATTATATGTTAACAAATATTCGTTAGCTATAAATTGGTGTTAGGGTCCTGTTACCATTGTAAAATACATATAGTTGTGTAAATATATAGGATGTTATACTGAAATATTCAAAATATCTTGAGTAATTAGTTTTCAATGAAATACATCCCTATAGGTATATTATAAGGTATATGTAGTTTTGGTAAACAACCATCTAGTGGTAATCACCCTAAAAAGAGTTACTTGGTAATACACAAGATCATCACCCACAAGCTTGATTATTGGGTATAATATTTTACCCATGGATAGACATCATTGGGGGACATGTTTAGTTCAATTAAAATATATTTATAAAATACCATGAATGATTGATTATCTAGTTACATTGATGAAATAGATTTAGAATCATAATATATCCAAAATTTACATTTCACAACCCTTCCCCCGGGGCTCATGCCATGACTACCTAGGCCAGCCATCCATTGGCTAGGGGCTGGCGACGTGCACTAAGTAAGAATTTTTGACAAAGGGGAGGCATTTTCCTAAAATGTAAACACATGATACTATAAAATTACTAAAACTAAAAACACTTGGTAAATAGATATGAAACCGTCTAACACAACCACTGAGAGTAACAGTACAAACTGAATATTAAATTTTCTAGAAAAAAATCCCAATTGAAATAAAAGAGTTCAATGTCCTAGGACTCATCTGTAGAAAACCCTTCATGAAGGGGAGGTACATTATGTTGTATGAATGTTACTGAAGTGTACTGAGTCCTTCTGGTCACCATGAAACACCCCTCTCCCTGGCCCATCAAGGACTCTGTCAAACCATCCAATCATCTGTAAAAGACATTACATGTGTAGGTGAAGCCAGTGAAATGTTGAGTAAAACAATAATAAATAGGGACCCAAAAAAAAATGGTAAACCAAAAAATTAAGACACAAGGTTGAATACCAAAGTGGTGTATTAAGTGTAGCTTCTAATAATTACAACCAAGAGAGTCAGTAGATTCACCTCACACTATGATATATATACTATGAAAATCCAGGAATATCCAAATCCCAAGAGACACACTTTGGGTCTTCATAGGAGAAACACTCTGCATAGGTGCATGTGACAAACTCTATATATGAGAAGGATATACAATCATTGAAGGAACAGGAGGAACACTGCCTTGGTTCCAAATCCATATGGTCATAAGAGATACACAATGTAGGGGACACACTCTATATGGGTGCATAAGACACACTCCATATGGATCACAACTAGTCAAAGGATTCCGTCATTAGCATACTCGCTCCAGGAGAATCAACTCCATGAGACAATAATCTATACACAAACCTCCATGAAAACTATCTTAGAGTATCTCTAATGTACCACCTCATCTCAAGGGTGCCAACTCTGCAAACGACTCATCAAATTGACACATGATTTAATAGTTATGGGAATTTATGTAAATGAGGGATGGTTGGGTCCGGGTCCCACCTGACCTGACCCGCTGGGTCTAACCACAACCTCCCTGTCCGACCCGACCAGTCAGGTCCGACCCCGTCCATCCCGCTGCCGGCCTGGCCCACTCAGACACAGGCCTGTTTGGTCAGCCCAAGCATAAAAACTATAGTGTCCTCTCAAGATCCATGTGGCCAGCCATCGAGCCGATCGATTCTCCCGCATGTGGTCCACTGGACCGCATACCAATCAGTCTAATGCGGCACCCTACCCTGTTTTTAGTCTGCAATGACATGACCCACCTTGGAAGTATCTTCTGTCACCGCCCAAGGAAATGCAATGGTAGGCCCCTACGCCATTGTGTGCTGCCTCAAGTATCTCTACTTCTTCAATTCATAAGTTGCACTCTGATGCTTCGTTTTCTAAAATGGAAGCATGCCTAAAACCCTTGGTCCACATTCATCATTTACATGGGCTCAAATACACATTGGGACTCATTACTTTAGTAAAATATTGAGTGATGGTATCTCTCATGCCACATTGATCCGACTGTTGTCTTCATTGACACACCTCCATTTGGTCTTCATGAGGCTGGATCTTTGATTCCATATTGGTGCACCAAGAAAATATTCTGTAATGATTATCCATTCTTATTCCTATGTAGAACGCATAGAACAGCATGAACAATAAGGGGGAAAAGAAAAAGTAACAACACATAGAATGAAACTCATCCATTTCTCTTTTTCATCATCATCTATTTTATAAGAAGGATCAGAAAAAATGATAATTATATTCAGAGATACAAAAATATGAATAAAAATGATAACCCCATATAAATTCCCACAAAACAAACAATCTCATTTGAAAGAGCGATCCGCGAGTCAACATGTTCATGGGTTGATCTATGTTTGTAATTAATTCCAAGGATGGGGAAAAGAATACTATACTATAATCCCCATACCTGGAAATATGATCATTCTGGGGATGGAATTCATTTTTGATGTCTATCCATCCATAAACATCCTTGATCTGTCATTCGTCGGAATTCGTCGTTCGTCTTCGCTGATAGGATAACTTCATTCTCTTTGTCTTGGGGAAACTGTAGGGATCCAGGAAGGAATTACATTTCTTGATGAATTCTAATCGTGGTATCTTCCAGTGATTAATAGATGAACATGTTAATGTGTTTTAGCATTTCCATGACACTATATTGCAGCATCAAAATGTCTTTGTATCAATGTGCTACTGAGTCACTGGGTAGTATTGAAGAAATAAAATATATTAAAATTTTAAGTATATTTTATTTTTTCTCTTTAAAGGATCATAAATTTACTTTTGATAATTACTCTCCCCGAATGATGTTAGTCCCCACAAAAGTTGGAATTGCATTTATGAGCTCAATGTTTCCCTTGGATTTCTGATCTGGACACCCGTTTAGAATTTACTAAAATTTCGCATGCATGCTATTTTTAATAAACATTAAAATAGTTAGAAAATTTATTCCATGCACCCTATACCTCAAAATTACATACCATCTCAGTTCCTCATCTCAAAATTATACGATATATTTTTCAACAAATTTAAATGGAAAATATGGGATATTATATTCTCCCCACCTTTGGGATTTACATCCTTGAAATACAAATCAAGTGTTACGCAAATAAATTCATATATTAATCATGAATATGAGCATCCTGGTCCTACATGATATCCAAAATATTCTTGTCCTACCACCGAACTCGCACTAGAGTAATCGATCACCCATAGAGGGTCCTCTATCGTTGATCCAAAATATCCACTGGGAACTCCACAAATGCATCCCCACCATCAACGTACAACTCTCCCAAGTCAATAATGAGTGAATGGTCATGTACATATCTCATATACTTGGATACATGAAAGATGTCATTCACCAACTTTAGTGTAGTGGTAGTTCTATGAGGTATGCCACCTCATCCTCTATACGTAGTATCAGGAAATGTCTAATAAACCTTATAGATAACTTGTCACCAAAGACGAATCTCCATATCTCACATCAAGGATAAAACCTATAGAACACTTGGTATCCGTACTCAAACTCCATGGGTCTACATTTCCTATCAGCATAAAATTTCTGATTTCTCTATGCTGTCTTTATCTGCTCATGGATGAACTACACCTTCTCCATAGTATCCTGAACCAACTCTAGGCCCATGAGTGATGACTCTCCATGGTCACTTTAGCAATGTGGAAACTTATAATGTCACCCATACAAGGCCTAAAATTGTGCCATAAAAATGGTGGATTGGTAGCTATTGTTTTATGAAAACTCCACCAAGGGTAGGTGTCCCTCCTAACGAAAAAAATCCAGGATGCAATCACATATCATGTTCTCTAGGACATGAATGGAACGCTCGGTCATCCCATACATTTTGGGTGTAATGTTGTGCTAAACAATAGATGAGTCCAAAATGCCTCCTTCAATCCCTTCCACAACTGTAACATGAAACGAACATCACGATCTGAGACTATTGTCAATTGGACCCCATGGTGTAAAAAATCTCTTATATGTAGAGGCTTCCAAATCTCTCTACTGAAACCTATTCCCGAATCATTAGGAAGTTGGCTGACATGGTGAGTCAGTCAACGATCCCCAAAAAGGTTTCATGCCCCCTAGACATACATGATATACCTTTCACCATGTACATTGATATTCCATCACACGACAACTTTGGAACCTCAAGGGGTTGAGTCAAATCCACTGGAACTTGGTTCTTGGCCTTCACTTGATGACAAGTGAGGCATCTTGAGAAATACATTACCACTAACTTCTTCATCCCCAACCACAAAACCTGAATTTAGAGGTCCTGGTATAACATTTTCACACATGCATGTAACTCCAAAGGATAAGTATGATACTCCCTCAACACCTCCTACCTTATCGTATCCGGTACAAATGCATTTCATTAAAAAAGTATGACGTGCTCCCAACCTTTTGAATATCCATTTGGGTAATTCCATATGGACAAATGAGAATGTGTAGTCTCTCAATTGATATCTCATATATTTTCTTTCTGCACACATGGAATGAGTGTAGGGTTAACCACCATCGACTTGAGAAAAGCTTCTTATTGTCCATCATCAAATGATATCTGAAGTGATGCCATCTGCTTCGAGGCCTCATTCAGTAGTTATGAACTCAATCTATAGAAAAGACCATATGCCACCATAATCCCCTTCATAGTAGTATAGATTAGTTAGAAGTCATATTCTTGGAGTAACTCTAGCCAACACCATTGTATCAATTTCAGATCTGTCAGAGAAAAGATATTCCTGATACATATGTGGTCTGAGTAGGCAATAAATTGATCAACCATAAGATAGTGTCGCCACATATTCAATGTGAAGACTACCAATACTAACTCATTATTGTGGGTCATGTAGCTCTCTTCTTGTGGTCCAAATTTCTAGTAACCACAATAAATCACCGGTTTACTCTCCATCAGGTCACAATTAAGCCCGGTTACTAATGCATCATAGAACAACACGTACTCGACACCCTCCACTATAAATCTCGAGATGAGGGTGTTTATCATGCTCTACCTCATCTAATGAAATCTCTCATGGATCTTCTCCATACATACGAAAGGATTCCCTTTTTTGAGTAATGGATATCATGGATGCTTCTACTCAGGAAGAGTAGGGCATAAAACATTAATAGTACACATATAACCCAAGGAATCTCAGCACATCGATATTGTTCTTAGGTGGATCCCAGTAAGCACCAACACTATCATCGCTAGATCTATTGATACTATAGCCTCTGATATAACATTTCCTAGAAAGTGGACCACTTTTAACGAAATATGACACATTGAGAGCTTACATTAATTCCATTTCTCTTGGAGTATGTCCATGACCATACTTAAGTGTATAACCAACTCCTCCTCTGATGATAAGTACACATGGATGTCATCAATAAAGAACAACACAAATCAGTCAAGGTAGGGATGGAAGATCATGTTCATGAGTCCCATGAACACTGTTGGGTAATTTATCATCCCCAATGGCATGAATATGTACTCAATGTGGTAGTAGAGACATCTGAAAGGTAGCTTTGAAATGTCCTCATACCGCACCTGAAGCGGTTCATAGCCAAATCTGAGGACTATCTTCAAGAACCATCTCACTCCCTTTAGCTAATCAATAATATCATCAATCCTCAATAATGGGTACTTATTCTTCATGTTAATCTAATTTCATGTGATAGATGTCCAAAAAAATCCTATTTATCACATATTCCTTCTTGGAAAATATAACAAGGGCTTCTTTTGGTAAAAAATGTTTTCTCATGAAGCCATTACTCTACAAATCCTCCAATTGTACCCTGAAATCATGATTCTCTATGGGGGACATAAAATATGCCGGTGTAGATATTAGTTTCATCCCAAAGTTCTAGTTATTATTGATGTATACATCTCTGCATGGAGGTAGTCTTGGAACATCTCCTGGAAAGAGGTCCTCATACTAATCTGCCACTGTATGAATCTGAGGACGTTTCTCATCCACTTGACTAATGTTCATGAAAGAAAATTGAATTGTTGTAGGATGTACCCTACTATGTGTGATTCCATCATAATATACTTCTTTTTAAATACTACCAATAAAGGAGAACATTGTCCCATGTCCACGGACACAATGCACTGTTCTCCTAAAACAGTCGATCTAAGCATGGACTATGAATAAGCAGTTTATCCCAAAAATGACGTCATACGGTCTCGACAATGCTACCAAGAGATAAGAACCCAAAATATCATCAGCAAGAGTAATGGAAGACTATAGAAACTAATGTGTGATTGTATAATCTCTTATTGTAGGAATCATTTAGCATAGTGATTGAGACAACAGTTCCACTGGAATCTCCATGTCTCAAACAAGGGTCATGGAAAGAAAAGAGTGACTAGAAAACCTATCTATCCAAACTACATTATGTGTGGAAAAGATAGAGATAATACCTATAATAAAACATGGATTCCTGGGATAATAAACCTATATCGCCTAGAGCTGGCCTCACCCCTATACACGAGCTCCCTGAGCTCAGGCTGGACTTCCTAGGGTTGGGGTAGTAGTTTCATAAAACCATCTTCCTCCTCCTGCAGCTAGTCCAAATCCTAATACAAATCCTCCTCATTTAGTTCCTCATTTTTCTTGTCTCTATAACTACCTTCGTTTTCCCTCAACCGTCTCCTGGTCGGTCATAAAGATCGTTGGAAAATCACTGGCCATATGTCCCCAAATGTCGCATGAGTAGCACCACCTCTCATTAAGCAAACATGTTATGCCCTGGAATCCCCTCACAACTTATCCCATGTCTTGGGGTCATCCCATGCTTGGACATATGTATTAGCTTTTATATGGCTATAGTCGAAGATAAAATTGCTCGACACCCGGTGGTAGCTCCCACCATCGATGCTTACTCCGCAAGGAAGCTCTCTTCTAGTATATCTCCCTTCAGCACCCCAGCATACCTGAAGATGCTAAGGGACATCATCAATTCCATGATCTCCTGGTGTAGTCCCTACTCAACGGTATGCGCCATGAAGAATGGGTCTCGCCCGATGTATATAGAGTAGTGAAAAAGATCTGTGAATCTCACTGGGAACTTTTTCATCGTCTGGATTCCCTAATATAGATACAGGAGATTCTGTATATGAATTGGGTGTAACATAACTGGAAAGAACTCATGAATGAAGAGAAACTAAATGTCAAACCCAGGGAGGGTCTCCTCGTCATGCGCCTAAATCATCATGATTCACCATCAACCTATCGAGTTTTGTAGAAGACTCATGGTTAGGACCACAATCTAGTCAAGACGTATCCACATAAGGTGGAAAACTCACGTCACCAACTCCAAAAAATACTAAAAAACCTGAGCATCCATCTCTACATTGAACATGGGACTTCACTATCTATATAAATCATGCAATGCAATGAGTCAACATGCATCCTCTGCCGGTAATTTGGGTATTAAATACTACTCTTCAGAACGTGGTATCAATGGGACACCACCAGGAGGTGGTATCTATGGAAATAGATCATGTGTTGATGCCTCATCGATCTACATACCATCCTTGTGGTCACTCCCTATAATCATATCTGACTACTTCTGTAGAAGCCTCCTGAAATACAATAAGATGCACCACGGTCAATAGAGTATACCCGTTGAGATGACTCTCACCATATAATGTAATGGGAACATACTAAATTCCTATATAAAGTATAACTATTAAATTCCCATGAAACTACTGTTTCCTTGTACCATGCCAGAATTTAGAATTCAAGGTTCTGGTGTATGGATGCATTGGTCTTCACACCAACATTGGGTTCCCTGGACTGAAAGCCGAACATGAAACACTTAATGATGTTTCCCTAATACTAATGTAAAGCTAACAGCCCTTTGATACCACTCTATCATGACCCGTCCCCTATGGCCCATGCAGTGACTACCACAAGCCTACCTCACATATTCTAGGGGCTAGCGAATGATGCTGAGTAGGAATTTACCTCCATGGGGAGGGATTTTCCTATAAACCCGCACATAAACACACATCCCCATGAAATATATTGAAACTTAAGACAATGATTAAACATATATCAAAACCACTATGACAACAACATAGAATAACAGTACAAAACTGAAATGTAAATGGGTTAGAATATAGACCCAACTAAAATAAAAAAGTACAGGATTTGGTTTCTCATATGTCCAACAATCTACCTAATGTTAGGTACAGTAAGCAGTATGAATGTCCCTAATGTGTGCCATGTTCATTAGGTCACCCTGCAGAACCCGTGTCTCTGACCCACCAAGGACTCTGTCAGAGCTGCCGATCAACTTCACAAGACATAACATGTGTTGGAGAATCCCTTACAAGGTGAGTAAAACAATACTCTATAGGGACCCCAAACCAAAATGATAATCCACAAATCTAGACACATGGTAGACTACCCAAGAGGAACAACAAATCATTCCTCTAATAAGTACAATCAAGAGAGTCACTAGAGTCATCTCACACTAGGATACATATACTAAAAATTAAAAAAATATCCAAATCCAAGCAGACATACTCTTTATATTCATAGGATACACACTCTGTATATGTGTAGGAGACACACTTTGCAAAGGCTCATGAGATACACTCCATGTAGGCACAGATGACATAGTCCATAGGTGACACTATTTATAAGAGACACACTATGTATGGGAACATAAGACACACTCTGAAGGAGACAATATGTTTATGGGAATACAAGACACAATCCGTAGAAGACTCACTCTGAATGGGTGTAAGAGAAACACTCAATAAGAGACAAACTCCATATGGGTCCTAGTTAGTCACATCAATCCTTCCATAGCATCCTCTCTATAGGATCACCTACTCCTTGAGCCAATAGTATATACGTCAACCTCCATGAAAAATATCTCAGAGATTTTCAAAATGATTACTTAATTGTGAGGTTGAAAACACCACATATATGTCGTAAAGAAAGAAAAATGTTTGAGTGTTATTGCAATTTTAATTAAAAAGTGTATCATTATGTCTGGGTCAAGTCTGAACTGACTGGAGCAGCCTAACTTGACTTCGGTCCTACCCAACATGACCTGTAGTGTCTAAGATGATACATCAGGCCAGACCTGACGCATCCAGCCTGACCCAACCATCCAGGTCGATATGGAACATGGGGTCCTCCCCACACTATCTGGGATCGGCCCAGCATGCTGACTTCATCATGAACTACTTAGACACAAGCCGGTTTTATCAGCCATGTTGTGGCATTTTCCGTATCCACTCCAGCTGCATGTGGCTGGCTGTTGAGCAGACTTCTTTACTTGAATGTGATCCATGGACAACATGCATTCTGGTCCAATAAGTGTCGTATTTCATAATTCGTCCACACTACCATTTCATGACCTATCCACTGCTTCCATCGCCTCCCAGCTACTCTACAGCCATCCATCGTGCCAGTGGGCACATGCTGCTAGTTCTCTGTACATCTGCAAGCCGATGCGGGTTCTACCACCAAACAATCTCCTTATGTGGGTCCCCATCACACCCTGATGTTCCATTTTTCTAAATAGAATCATGTATGCAGCCCTCGGGTCACATTCCTCATTGACATTATCTCAAATCGACTTTGTGACCCTTACTCCAGTAAACACACAAGTGACGATATGTCACATGTCATGTCGATTTGTCTGTCACGGTCAATTTCACACCTCCACTAGGTCGTCACGAGGATGGATAATTTATTCCAAATTTATTCACCCAGTAATGGTCAGGTAATGATCGTTTGTTCATATTCCCTTGAAGAATGTGAAAATCATAGAACAAGAATGTTGAAAATCACAAATAACTACCCAATGAATGGACATCATCTATTGTTCATTCTGAAATTATTCCATTCCAATAGAAGGCTCATGAAAAACATTAATTGAATTCATATAGAAAATAATCTGAATATGGATCATCATCCCCACAACAATTCCTACAATAGAAACCATCATGCAAGAATGAGTGATCTATGGGTTAACCAGATCGTGGATTGATCCATGTTCATTATCAATTACAAGTATGGGGAAAAATACTATGAAATGAGCCCCCATTATAGAAAAGAGGATAAGTTAATGGAGAGAATTCTACATTGAAGGTGATCCATCAACAAACGTCCTCGATCTATCATTTATCTGCATTCATCATTCATCGATGTTCGTCGTTCGTCTTTATAGGAGGTAAATGTTCGTTCTCTATGTCTGAGAGAAATATTAATGCTCCAAGGTGGAATTATCTACTGTTTGGAATTCTAAATCTGGTCCCTTATTGTGATTAATGGAGGAAACACATTAATGTGATTAAACATTTCAAACACATTTTAGTTTTGTCATGACGTCACATTGTATTTCCAATGAGTTGTCAAATCGCAGTGCTACTGAGACATTGTGTATTGTTGAAGAAATAAAATAAAATATCTATTTTAATATATTTTATTATTTTCTTAAAGCATACATAAATTAACATTTTCATCTGGACCATGCCAGCCATTGTTAGGCCATTCCTAGGGTAAAATCAATGTTCTGATATCAACAATTCCCTCATATTTCAGATTAGAGGACCCATTTAGATGTTACCAAAACTTCACACACATGCAACTTTTAAGAAATATAAAAATAGTTCGACCATTAATTCTAGGAACCTTGATACTTGAAATTACATGTCATCTCTACACATGGTGTTGAAATAATTCCATATAATTTTCCAAAAAAATTACATGGAAAATCCATGACATTACAGGACATTTAAAAGGTAGAACATATAGATTAAGTGGACTAAAAGTCTATGATATAATTAAAATGAATGTATCATATGTTTTCATGATAATTTAATTGGATATGATATATTAGAATTGAAAATTTAATTTTAAATTATCTAATTATTTTTGATAAGATGAAATCCTTTTTGGTGTTAGTATCACTACAAAAAAATTGGTTTATACAAATAGAAAATTAGTGATAGATAAAACAACTGTTGGTATAATCAAGTTATTCCAACAGATATAATTTTTTATTGATATTAATTATAATTAGCAACAATTTTTTTTACCAAAAACTGAATCTGTCGATATTAACTGTTTAATAATAAGAAATATTTTACTTAAATTTGGATTTGCTACATTATCATGCTTATACCAACAATGTTTTTCTATAAAATAAATTTGTTTTACCACCCTAGAATTTTTTTTATTTTTCATAGTATTATATTTTAAATAATTGTTAAGAAGATAAATTTAATTAAATAGACAACAAATATACATTACAAAACCTACTCCCTCGACCCCGCGCCCCTAATGTTTTCTATCGAAGAACCCATGTACCAGTTTATCAAGTTCGACTGGTGTCCTCTGCTTCCTCAAGTCACCGTTCATCACTCTCCAGTTGATCTCCCATTGGTTCATCACCCTTCGGTTCATCGCCCTTCAGTTCATCTCCCCTCATTATTTCACCACCTGTTTGATGTCGTGTCACTCGTTACCAAGAATGTTTCCCTTCACTAGCCACCCCTTCGGTTTGCTGATGTAATTCTTTCTCCATCTTTTGTGCATGTCATCACATTTGGTTGGAAATATTTAAATATACGATATTTTTCTTCCACTACTGTCAATATATTGATGATACAAGGGAATATTTAAATTTAGGTTAAAAATTAAATGAATTAGGTTATGAAGAACTCATTGTTGGGGAAAAAATTGAAATTTCTATCACTATTTCCCAATTTCTGGATCTGAGTGTTTAGTGAATGCCTCTATTCTATATTTTATCTTTCATAGATTAAAGCACTGCCTTAGTCATCATAAAAGTGATGAACCCATTCTAAAATGTAGTTACCAAGGTGTGAATTTAATCCATTTATCTCTAATACACTGGTTACATTCAAAAGAAAATAACCCTTTACACTTGAATGTTACTCGGTACACTTGGCCTTTGATTTTGAACAAGGTCAGGTGACCCATGATGATAAATGGTCATTGTTTTGAAATATAGATTGACCAAACTCACTAGAATGTCTCATTCCAGGTACTAGGTATTATTTTAAGTGAACATAAATGTTTTTATTATATGGACTTTCATAAAATATACAATCCACATAAAAATTTTACACCTTAAATTGGTGGAGATTGAATTTTGTACAAAAGAATGAACCCCCAATTATGTACAAGCCATGTACATCATGTCACATTACTCATGGAATGAACACATGACTTGTCACTAAACCATGTCCCATACAGAACTATTCATCATGGCTTGTATATGAATATACATGGCTTGTCACTTATCCATGGACTATACAAAACCATCATGGATTTTCACTAAGCCATGGCCTATCATGGCTTGCCACTAAGACAATTATGTACAAGCCAATTCTGTACAATCTAATTATTTTCAAGCCATGTACATCAGCTACAGAACTATCATGGATAGTCACTACGACATGTACACAATTTTCAGAACTATAATGGATTGTAACTAAGACAAATATATAAAATACATGTACATAACTTACTAAACTATCGTGGTTTGTCACTACTTTGTGTCTTGTATAGAACTATAATGTCTTGTCACTATGCCATGACTTGTCAATAAGCTATGGCCTGTACAAAACTACACTTCATGGCCTGTCATAGGGTCCTTAAAAACCTTTGTAACATGCCACACTCAAAATATTGATGATACGAGGGAAAATATTAATTTTGGGTAAAGTGTAAATGAATTAGGTTGTAAAGATTTTGTTGGCGGAAAAAATATAAATTTCTATCACTGTTTCCCAATTTCTGGCTCTGAATTTTTACTGAATGCCTTTATTGTACATTTAATCTTTCATATATTAAATAATTGCCTCATTCATCATGAATGTGATGAACCCATTCTAGAATGTAGTTTACACAAAGTGAATTTAATACATTTATTTCTAATACACTGGTTACATTGAAAAGAACACAACCATTTACACTTAAAAGTTTGCAGGGGACCCATGATGATAAATGTGCACTTTTTTTGAAATACAGTTTGACCTAACTCCATGTCATGTCTCATTCTAGATAAAAGTTTCATTTTTAATGAACTAAGATTTTTTTATTCTATGTAATTTAGTAAGATATACAATCCACATAAAAAATTTACACCTTAAATTGGTGGATATTGAATGTTTTACATATGAATGAACCCCCAGTTCTGTACAAGCCTTGTACATCATGCCACATTACTCTTGGATTGAACACAGATATTTTCAATAAACCATGGCCTGTGAAGAACTATTTATCATTCCATGTATACATGGATTGACACTAATCCATGACATGTACAAGTAACAGAACATTCATGGCTTGTCACTAAGCATGGGTTGCGTAGTTTCCTACCATGTCCTGTAACTAATCCAGTTATGTACAAGCCAATTCTGTACAAGACATGCACATCATTTACAGAACTATCATGGATTTTCACTAATCTATGTACATCATGTTCCTAACTATCATCACTTGTCACTAAGAAAATTCTATAAAATCCATCTACATCATGTACAAAACTATCATGGCTTGTCACTAAATCGTGTCCTGTACAGAACTATCACACCTTATCACTAATCCATGGTTTGTCACTAAGCCATGTCCTGTACAAAACTATACATCATGGCCTGTCATAGGGTCCTTCAGACTTTTACATCATTTCACATCACTCATGGCCATGTGTTCAAGAATTCATGCCTTGAACACATGGCATGAACAATTATATTTAATTTTCAACACGCATGTACATCATGTCCTGTTCGGGTTGTCTGTTCAAGCCCAGTGTATAATTCTTCACTCACCAATGTTTTATAGTACCTATCTTCCAATTTTACATGAACTAATTTACTCATAAGTAATGTACCATGATTTCAATGCATTTAACATATTTCTAGACGAGGAATTCAAACCAAAGCTCTTTGATTTTAGTCATTCCAAGATTGGTCCACCTTGGGAAAAGACCCATGTTTCTAAAATGGTGATGTAGACCTATGAATATTTTTATCCTCGGTATGGCTGGGATGAGTAGTGGCCTACCAAATCCGATGGTATAAATTTGGTTTATTATTCTTCGAGATAATTGCTGGAAGGTAGGTTATTGATATTATTAAGCACACTAACTAGAAGAATCTGATATAATGGGTACTTTATACAGGTTATTATTTCAACCCTAATGCCAAATCTTAAATTTTTTTAAATTAAAGTCTATCTTTGAATATTTATTTCCCTATTGTGTAGGTCCTGCCTCTGTGGAATGACCAAAGAAGTTCACCTCTTCCTTTTTCGAAAGAAAAAAAGGTGGTTCACCTTAATCGTCGATCCATTTATTGAAAATAAGTATCCAATGAGTCTCTACCAAGATCTTATAGTTGGATAAATGGGTGTAAATTAAAGAAGGTAAAGAAAGGGAGATATTGCTTAGTCTATTTATTTTGCTTGAATTTGCATGTTATGAAATATGAGGCTATTCTATTGATTGAACTGATTATGTTTTTTTATCCCAAGTCCTTGAATGAGATGGTAAAAGCGAGAGAGAATTTTTGGTATTTAAAGGAAGCTATCTAGGATAGAGGTGGTATTGGAATACATTATTTCCCAGGATGAACCTCAATTTATTCTTTTATTATGAATGTTGTTTTTTTTTCAATCACTTCAATACTTGTTTTAATTTACTGCACTTTTGTAGGACATACCTTGAGTGGACAATTGGTTTGATCGAGAATGTTTTTAGTAGCTTTTTGATGTAAGATCACTCGAGCTTGTTGAAGAATGTGTTGCTAGACGTGAACTGTAGTCGCCATATGAGCTCGCGTCGTGTGCCATTTGAGATCCAGAGTCGCACTGCCCTAACATACTGAAAATGAATCATGCTAAACCGAAGCTCACATACTGCCAAAGATGATTTCCTATGAAGGAGAAGGACTGATAATGTTGGGTCCGTTTGAAGATGGAGCTGAGATGATGCCTTTTGGAGATGATTTGTGTCGAGGCCAATTTGTGGAAGATGGCTCAAGGTCCACCATAAAAGGCAGACTGAGATGAAAGGATGTTTCCCAACCAAAGTTGTGGTTAATATGCAGTTATTGATCTGTGAAGCTTGATTTGAGTAGGATAATTGAAATCTGGTTTCTATTGGACCTGATTGAAGGATCCAAAACTCCATGTGAAGTTTGTTTTGTTTGACATATTTTTCAATTTCAGGTTTTAAGTTAACTCAGATCTCCCCATCAGATATTATCGATACTGTTTATCTCAGTTGAGAGGAATTAGTAGAGCAAAGCTTCCAAAGGAAATTTTGAAATCAATTTCCAAAGTATATTCCTTATTTCCCTTTTCTTTATTTCATTCATCTAGATTGTAACATTAATTAAATTCTTGTTTTGAAAACTACTTTGTAGGACCAACATTGAGTGATTTTGGATATATCCCAACATGTTTGCATTTAGAGTATAGTTTTTTCCTTGTGGTCATATTTTTTATACTTTGGGGGTTTTTTAGGTAGGGGTTAAAATGAATTATAAAAAACACCATCTCCAGAAGTTAAAATATGGTGTCTTGATTCATTTAAAATAAGTTGTGGAAAATTAAAATAAATTGTGGAAAACAATTGTATTCACATCATGTATTTTTCACAAGTCCTTGGAGAACTCATTAAATTGGAAAATGTTACTTCTCATGTTAGAAGTCCACCAAGTGAAGAATTGGATGATTAACCATTAAACTCCCAAAATTCTTAGACTTACAGATATTTTGATTGAGGTAACTTTTGTCATTACTTAACACATGTATATTTAAAAGTAAATGTTTTAATAATTTTCGTTCCATTATCCAATGTTTTATTCATACATAACTATTTTATTCATACATGACACAAGGCTGGAGGGTTCCCCTTTATGGGGTTTTGTTTTATTCATCTTTATATGGATCACTAGAATGGATGGGATTTCTACTGGCATGGATTGGTCAATGGTGCTCGCTGGCATGGATGGGGTGGTGCCAGAGCAATGGATTGGTTGTCGCTGGAGCTAACTCACTGGCATGGATTGCTCGCTGATATGGATGAGCTGATGATGCCCTAGCATATCATGGATGGGTCGCTAGTGGAATTAAATGGTTGCTGGTGTGGGAGCTGGTTCACTGGTATGGATAGGTTGCTTCTATGCAGGCATGGATGGGTCTAGGGGTGTTCTCGACCTTATGTGAGTGGCGTGTGATTAATCATGTTGTATTAAATTTCAATATTAATATAATTATATTTCTCTAAGATTGAACATGTGTTAAAATCTCCTTCGGTTTAATAATTAAAGTAGATGTATTATATATGATAAATTAATTAATAAATATAAAATCAAATATTTTGTAGTAATAAAAATTTGTATTTTTTATTCAAATATTATTTATATACATATACAATATATTGGTAATATTATTACCAATAGAAAAATGTGTCATCAGAACTTGTTGAAAAACACTTTAACCAACATATATATTATCAGTCGGTTTTATTATAATTGTAATAGAACGATTTTATCTATCGCAAAAACATTTAGTGACATAGTTTTTACCGATGATTTAGTGATCGATACATATGTATTGGTAAAAAATTTTACCAACAGAAAATGCACTTTTACCAACAGATATTCCCCCGTTGGAAAAAGTGAAATATTTTGTAGTGTTTGTAGTTTAGTCAAGATTAACGAAATAAATATGTTAATTGTATATCCCTGTAAAATCATAATTTGTATACTTTTTATATATAGTATCATAGTCTTAATATGGATAATGATATGGATTTCATAGTAGATTATATATGTTGTGTTTCAATGGTTATCATTGATTATTCCATAGTAAATGATAATTAATATTATAAAGATTAATCTGTGGGGAGAATCTAATGACCAATGACTTCACTATATTTTGCCTATAAAAAATACATTTAATATTGTGATTCACACACAAAACTAAAATAAAATCATTTATATATTTTGAATGATATATTTTATATTTTAAACATGTACATTATAAAAGATGATATTAAATGAAGAAAACTTGTTACAAAACAAATTAATAATGTAGGAATTGTAGCATCTAAAGGTACTAGTATACATTATGAATCCCATTTATCCTAACTAAGAATTGATGTATCTTTTCAAGGGTTTTCCTTTGACTAGTCACAATCTGCGCTCGAGAACTTTGGATTTGAGGAAAACCATTTATGAGATAATTTCATGATAATGATTATTTTCATATGGTTCAATGTAGTTGAACTACCACCAAAAAATTATAACTTCCTATTTTATGATTTTAAGGTACTATATGGATATCATAATGGGTTATGTTAGAGTAAATTATATTACAAAAAATTTACTAAAAAAATTATACATATGTAATCAATTTACCAAATCAACAAAAATTAAATTTTTTTATAAATTATTATTATGATTAATAATTTTTTAGACATTATAATTAAAATTAATGAAACTATGATTATTTTAATTGAATTATAATATGATATATTAGAACATGAGAAATTATAAATTTATAAAAAAATAGTTATTATACCAAATGTATATTTCTATAAAATTATAATTTCACAAAGTTTTATGTCTGTAAGAAATTATAAAATCATTCATGTGAAATTGTAATAAACGGGATAATTTTTTGATTTATCATTTCCATATTTTCATATGATTAATTATTAGGGATCGTTTTGATTTAATATTCTTTCAACTGAATAATGATGTACAATCATTATCAATGGGATCAGTTTTATAAAATAATTTTATAATATAAAAAATTTGAAGAAAATTATATTGAAATAATTAAATTAAAAAACATAAATAATGGATATATTATGATTTATAACCAAATATATCAATATATAATCCCTAAATTAATTATTAATAAATATTAATCATGGTTATGAATTAATAATGGAATTTTTTTTATATTTATTCAAAAATAGTATTTCTAAACAGTATTATCATCATATAAAAGCTAACATAATTATAGTTTTAAATTCAATAAGTTTAAATATTATAATATTTCAATTACATAAACCCAAAATTGGTTATATGTGTCTAGATATTTGTTGAACAATATATAATATCACATAGTGATAAGAAAGTTACAAAGTTGAAAATATAAAGTTATTATTCATAAAACTACTGATAACAACCGTATAACATAGTTAAAAAAATGTGCGTATAAAGATGGGAATGTCTTATTAGAAAATATAACACATAAAACTAACTGTTTTTAAATACATGGATCCATTGAACTTCAAATAGTGTGCTATAATTATAAAATTATAAATATTGTTTCCAAAAGTGAAAATTTCCCCACTTATAAAATCAGATATCTTACAATGTTTCAAAAAAAATATAGTTCAAATTAATCATTAAAATTATTTTCATGTTACATTCAAAACAACCATATTAGATAAATATAATCCCATTTTCTGTCACTATTACCCAATTAACTTCAATTTGAATGGGTATTCCAATGGATAAATCAAGTCTCCAACCAATATATTATCTCATATTTATGTTGTTTTCATAGTCTATATCTTAGAAACATCTTATTAATAGAATAGTAGTATGGATAAATAATTAAATTAATAATAATAAGTTTATTTATTTATGAGATTTTTTTAATTTTTTCTATCAACCTAGAAAAATAAATGAACATTAATTGTTTTTATGTGGACCACTACCTATAAGAGGTGATATTTTTTGTATTTAATTCCCTACATTAATGGATGGTGTTAATAGTTTTAATGATTACTAAATATTATATATCATGTTTAATTATGATTTATAACTATTAATTTACTATCTATATTCACTCTCTCTAACACATAGAGAAAGAGGAACACTAATTGTGCTTACATGCACACTACAACCTCTATAAAGAAAAATTATTCATTATTCATATCAAATTTCAAAATCTATTTTAAAATATAAATTTTTTTATATCATATAAATAAAAAAATTGAAACATTAATATTATATTATAATGTTATTTTTCAAAAGAAACACTTATAGAACAATACTCCCAAATTTAGTTAATGCATTTTAAAGTATCGATCAGTTTAATTGTATATGTAAACAACGAATTGGAATCTAATTATGTTGGACCCTTGGGTCTTGAATTTTATTTTCATAATAATAAATTTTGTAAATAATTTTTTCAATATTTGTATGTAAATGATATTTTATCATTATTTATATTATTAGAGTATCATTTTAATTTACAATTATTTCTAAAATAAATAGTTATAAATTCAGTTATCGTATAATAGGATAAAAATATATATGGGATTTAAAAAAATTAATAAATTTTAGTTATATATATATATATATATTAAATAATCATATATAAAATATCAATTGTAAACCTTGTATCATATAATGGGTAATGATATGAAAATAATTAAATATGAAAAAAAGTAAAGTTTATTAACTATTGATTATTATAATAAACTATAAATAAAAAATTTACCACTAATAAAGAAAAATTCAATAGAATATAATAGGTTATTATTTAAACTGATTTTTTAATTATGTTATTTTTTAAGATTTTATATAAAAAATGGTAGTGTCACTAGAAAATAAAGGAAGAAAAGTAAGTTTCTTTTGTCTCATGTTCACACACATTATGGTATGATTTCATGTTTTCACGTATTACTCTTTGATGTGTTAGTGAATCCACTCAAATGAATTATTCTATAATAAATAACCCTTTTCTATGAGATATAAATGTTTATGTCATAATATTTCATACTTTTTGTTTAAATCCATTCACATATCAAGTTGTATGGGTTTTCCAAAAATCAAATTCAATTATTTGATTTATAATTATAATTATTAATCCCCATTAATCATTCATGAATTAATTTTTTCCATTTATTGAATAAAAATTTATTTATATAGTCATTTCTCTATAATTATTTTTTCACATGAATTCCATTATTACACATCATTATGTTAAATATAATGATATTCGTAAGATTTTCATTATCTAAAATTTGAATCCATTCAGAAATATTTATGAAATTCACCATCTTTCCTATTAAATGTTTTAAATAAAAAAATTTTGACCGCTTTACAATTATTTTTATATATTTCAATTAATGAAATTTTCTGTTAAATGTTATATCTCTCAAGTGTTTTTGTATCAAATGTCACTATTTTTGTAAGGAGTTTTTTACTAAAATATATTCATTGTTTCTTAATCTATATTAGTTTACTGAAATATTTCATTATTTGTCATTCATAACCTGTGTTTATGGTATGATGTATTTTCAGCAACTTTTCTTCATAAACCATGATTAACAACAATGTATTCTTTTTTATTATTCAATTTTTCATTAAAATTTTTTTTATTAAGAATAATAAACATTAGTTTTAATAGATTATTCTTACATGTAAATATTTTTATACCCCAATAACATTATAATACCTTGGGGAGAAAATCCAAATATTTTATATCCAAGTATCATTTTATTCCCATTTATTTATTAGAAAATTTATATTTAACCATATTTTTAATTATTTGGGTATTCATTATCTATATTTTTATGTTATCAAAACGTTTTTCATCCATTCAATAAAAATTATGCTATCTTCCACATTACATTTTAGTTTGATAAAATTTATATTGTTTTTAGGTACTATTATTAAATTATTTTTAAAGATAAAATCATTAAAAGTTATTTAAATTTCCCTTTTAAAGACATTATTTTTTTTCCAATTTCGTTAGTCAATGATTCTACCAAAAGTATACGTTTTCAATGTATTTTAACATCACAATTATTATAAAAATTATATATTTCAAAGGATATAACACCATTTAACCTCCCTTTAGGTATTATTTGACTTTTTTTCTTCCCATTTTTTTGGGTGCATTATAAGATTCCAAGAAAAAGATATCCTTTTATATGGTAAATGTACTAATATTCACGAATGTGTGTTTTTTAAAATTAATATATTCCATGTATAACTGTGTTAATGGAATTATTGGGTAATAATTGTGTTAAAAAATCCACATTTATTGGATAGAGGATTCCCCTCATTAAAGTAGACTGTTCACTAACTACTTTTCAAATTCGGGTCATGAATGGGGTTCATGAAATGAACCAGTTGCTTGGTAGTGGTGACGAGTCTTGTATTATGCATGAACATTTATAATCCATGAAATAGTTATACATTATGAATGGGTTGGATATGATTTAATTTATATCTAGGAGATTCATTTTTGGAGTACATGAAATTTGTATAATTCAGTCCATGAGAGTGGATCTCGACAGTTGTTCTTTATGTGTAGTAGTTCAATTCACACTACACAATTGAATAATTAATAATATGGTGTGTAGTAAATCCTCTCGAACCCATGGATGATATGAGTTAATTTTGGTTGATCTCTATCATATCATATAGTTCCTATCATAATAGATATGTTATGGGGATATAACTCATATCCTAAGTAAATGGCCTTAATATATCATTATTTTCATTCATCTTAATAGTGGTGTTTTTGAATTTTTTCATATGATGATCTATTTTTGTTTCCTGTCGATCCATTGTCATTTTCATTCATTAAATTTATTTCTAATGTCATTCATTTGATTTTAAATATCCATTTTCATGGGTTTATAGGTTTCCATTGACCATGAAGTAGTTTTATCTATACAAATGGTTTTAATTATTGAATGGAAATATGTTTTTGTGAACTCCATTGGGTTATCAAATAAAAATGAATGTATTCAAATTTTAATGGATTTTATTGATAGGAATCAATTTTTATTATTGTATTTGAATGTGAAATATAATTTTCTAAGACATTAAAATGGTATATTATTTTGGATTAATTATTTTTAAATTATTTTTTCAAAAGTATAATATTGGGAATATTGGGGGAATGAAAAATGGACATGTCACGATATTGTTTTGGATTCCACTACTAGTTATTTGAAATTGAAAGACTACGAAAGGAAACTATATGATTTTTAAATAAAAATTTCTTATTTTAGTATTATTTTATGTATAGTAAATTTTACAAAGTGATATATCCCAAATGGTTTGCATTGACATTTTAAATTGGATTATTTTATGTTGTATTATCTATTAGAAATTTTCACACATGCGTTATCCTTTAGTTTATCCTTTTATGATTTTTTTTCTTAATAATTTTACTTAATGACATATTCCTTGATTTTTTGAATTTTTTATGCATTTATGGGAAACAAAGGAGGGTTTCAAATATTGTTTTAGTTTTGTTATAAACTATATATTGATTTAATGTAATAAAAAGTGTATTCATAATGTTCGTAATTCTATTGGTATTCTAAATGTATCTAACTGGGATCAATTATCAAAACCTTTTTTAGTTTAGTTGGTGTTAAGGTTTTTTGGCAGGACTCAGAAATATGGATGTAAATTATGTATCATGTCATGTTCTCTTTTCATCTATCAACGTTCTAATTAAATTTTCTGGTGTTAATGGATAGAAACATGGAGAA
The DNA here is from genome assembly GCA_963277665.1 of Viscum album. Lineage (NCBI taxonomy): Eukaryota > Viridiplantae > Streptophyta > Magnoliopsida > Santalales > Viscaceae > Viscum > Viscum album. The sequence goes on from OY728148.1 coordinate 916,066,629, forward strand.
TTAATTTTCTAATCAGTTTTTTCATTTTAGTTTGGCTTATTTGTATTCAAATTTATGTATAATGGTTTTGTAGTCTTGTATTCATCATTTTACATTGATTTTATTCAATTATACAGAATTATTTTATTTTACTTCTTTATCCCACAATGTGGAGATCCATTTAGTGTGGCTTGTCTATATGATCTGATCTTGTTTGTCATAGTTTGACATCAAATGGAATGATAATAATTAATTTTTGTTGACACTAGAATGTGTAATATTCTATTTTTAGAGACCATAGTTGGGAAAATCATAATTTGGGTATCAATTTCTAAATTGGGTGATTTCTTGATAACATCCTTTTCTGAATATATTTTACAGTTGGACTTACTGGGGTTTTTCAATACACGATACATGGTTGTTAGGGTTTCTCAAATGAAGAATATATTGTTTTTAATGGAACTATTACATCATTTTGTTTAGCCATTGTTTTACTAATTTATGAATTCTTTAAATTCATTATCTTTCAAATTATTTAAATTCATAACTGATGTTGTTCATAAATGTTTGGAGTATCTTAATGAATCGCTTGATTTTTAATGATATTATTAGACCATTACACATAGAATTTCTTTTCAAAATATAAGTGATGAATCTATAAGATACCTTTAATAGAAATTTTTTTTCATTAACCCTCCATTAGAAGGATATGCAATCCGAACTACTCAGAATATGGGTCAGGATGTTTTTTAGACACTATGGTGAGATATAGATCACACCATAGAACATACTAAGAATAAACCACATTTACTGCATGGTGAAAAAATAATACAGTAATTTGATTACATAATTGAGTTGATTAAGAGGGCCTTTAACATTCTGAAAACTCATTAGGACTCAAATATATGTTTTGGAATACATTCTTATAGAACCATGATAGAGATGGTGAGATTATATTTTTTATGTTATTTTTCATGCGGATATCAGTTGGATAACACTAAAGGAAATATTCATCATGTAATTTTACCTTGATATAAAAAAATTGAAATGAAATGAAGAGTGATTAACAATAGAGATATGAGAGAATACTATTATATAGTATTCAACCTATTATGTTGTGTTGGTGTATATGACACCAGCGCTAGTCACAAATGATTATGTTAAGGCATCGTAGTTTGACTTGTGGTTGATTTTTTATATCTGATTGATATAAATCATTGTTTTCTTGTTAACCTATGTAGATTTAGTCAATATTTCATATATGTAAGAGGTTAGAATATTAGAAAAAATAGTTTTCTATAGATTTTTAGTTGTTACATTCATTACAATGGGTGTATTATCTTTTCATAAAGGGAAACATAAATGATACTAGTTTTCTTCATGACCAGTTTTGAGGGATTCTTATATAAACCCACAAGAGTTTTTCTATTAGTGTGGTGGGCCTTTTTATACAAATCCTAAATATATGGGGGCTCTAAAGAAACATCATCATAGTGGGAAATATATCAATCAGTATAATTTTTGTGAAAGTATTTCCAAAAGATGTATAGAAGGGTCTTTTCTCAACATTAGGGGATTTACCTCATATCCTTACTAATACTGCTTCATATTTCATTATATTCATTGGTCGTAATAGACACATTTTTGCATTTTTTTCATAATGTGATCTATTTGTGTTTCATATTGATCCATTGTAGATTTCATTCATTCCTTGCCTTTCTAATGTCAATCATTTGATATTAAATTTCCATTTTCATGGATTTATAGGTTTCCATTGATCATGATGTTGTTTTACCTATGAAAATCGTTTTAATTATTGAAATGTAGTAGGTTATTGTCAAGGACATTGTGTTATCAAATATAAACAAATATATTAATATTTTAATGGCTTTATTTTATAGGAATCAATTTTTATTGTATTTGGATTTAATATATTATATTTTTAGATAATAAAATTGTATATTATTTTGGATTATGGATTTTTAAATTATTGTGTCAAAAGATGAATATTGGTAATATTGGGGGCATGAAAAAATCGACATGTCGTGAAATTGTGTGTGATTCCACTATTAATTTTTTGAAATTTCAAGACTACGTAAGGACACTATATTAGTTTAACTAACATAATCTCATTTTAGTATTATTTTATGTATAATATATTTTACAAAGTGATATATCCAAAATGGATTTCATATTCATTTAATATTGGTATATTTTATGTTGGATTATCTATTGGAAATTTTCACACATGTGTTATTGTTTAGTTTATCCTTGTATGGTTTTTCATTTTCATAATAATTTTACTTAATGACATATTAAATGATTTTTTGAATATGGTATGCATTTATGGGAAACAAAGGAAGGTTTCAAATATAGTTTTAGTAATGCAAACTATTTATAAACTATACATTGATTTAATGTTATAACATGTGTATTAATGATGTCAGTAATTATATTTCCATTATTAAGGTATATAAATGGCATCAATTATCACACCCTTTTTTAATTTAGTTATTGGTAGAGTTTTTTAATGGACTTTGAAATATGGATGTGAATTATGTAGCATGTTATGTTCTCTTATCATTCATCACCTTTCTAGTTAAATTGATTTGGTGTTGATGGATAGAAACATGTATAATTTATTTTATAATCAGTTTTATCATTCTTGTTTGGATTATTTGTCTTTACATTTATGTATAAAGGTTATATAGTAATTTATTAAACATTTCACATTGATTTTTATTCAGTTACACCGAATTATTATTTTTAATTTTTTTATCCCACCATATGGAGAACCAGTTACTGTGTCTTGTCTATATGATCTGATCTTGTTTTTCTTAGATTTTCTTAAAAGGGAACGATAATACTTAATTTTTGTTCTCACTAGACAACTATAATTCTTTATTTTGATAGAACAGAGTTTGGACAATCATAATCTGGGTATCAATTGCTAAAATGGGGGACTTCCTGCAAACATTCTTGTCTTAATATATGTTACAGTTGGCCATACTATGTTTTTTAAATTCATGAGACATTGTTTTTAGGGTTTTTTAAATGAACCAAATAATATTTTTAATGGTACTATTACATCATTTTGTTTATCCAATGTTTTAATAATTTATGATTTCTTTAAATTCATTATCTTTTAAATTATTGAACTTTATAACTGAAGTTTGTCATAAATTTTTGGAGTATCCTCATGACTTGTTTGATGATTAATGAAATAATTACACCATTCCTCCCAGAATTTATTTTCCAAATCTAATGGATGATTCTATTAGAAATTTTCATTTAGAAAATTATTTGGTTAACCCTCCTTTAGAAGGATATACAATCCGAACTACTCAGAATACGGGTCGGAAAGGTGTTAAGACCCTTTGGTGTGGTATGGATCAAAATTTAGACCTTACTAAGAATAAAAGACATGTATTACATGGTGAGAAATGAAAAAAGTAATTTAATTACATGATTGAGTGGATTGAGGGGGCTTTCAACATTCTGAAAACTCATTAGGATACTAATGTGAGTTTTTTTAATACATTATTCTGAATCCATGATAGAGATGGTGTCATTGTATTATTTATGTTATTTTTCATTAATATATATGTTGGATAACACTATATGAAAGATTCATCATGTAATTTTACATTGATACAATAAAAGTGAAATGGAATGAAGAGTGCTTAACCTTATAGATATTATAGAATACTATTCTATAGTATTCCACCTATTTTGCTGAGTTAGCATATATGAAACTGTCGCTAGTCAGAAATGATTATGGTAAGGCATGCTATTTTGTGTTGTGGTTGATTGTTTATATCCGATTGATATAGATCTATATTTTACTCTTGACCTATATATATTAAGTCAATAATTCATATTTGGAGAGTTTAGAATATTATAAAAAATAGTTTTTATTGGATTTTTTGTTGGAACATTCATTATAATGGGTGTATGATCGTTCCATAGTAGGAAACTAAAATGATACCAGTTTACATCATGACCAGTTTTGAGGGATTCTTTTGTAATTCCAGATGATTTTTTCTATTACTGTGGTTGGCCTGGTTATACCAATACTAAGTATATGAATGCTCCTAAGAAACATTGTCATAGACAAAAATATATCCATATGAATAATTTTTGTGAAATTATTGGAAATGGATATATGGAGGGGTCCACTAACACCAAGTGTTCTTAGGTTCATACTAATGCTTCCAACAATGTTTCATCTTATCCTTAATCTAAGTGGACCCTCATGTGGCCATGAAATCTTTGGTAATATATTATATTTGAAATATATATAACATGTAATATAAACTAGAGGAAACTTATTTAGGGTCAACAATATTTAGGTGTAAAATATTTATTTCTTCTTCTATGAATCTATATTTGTTTGATAATATTTGTACTCAATATTTCAAATCGAAATAATTTTTAGATTTTTGGGATTGTGTTCAGAGCCTCTTTTATTAATTTTTTATTTTTCAACACTATTAGGAAAGAAGTTCGAACAATGATTCAAGTGTCCAATACTTTTTTATATAATACAATGAGGTGAATTTGGTCTTATTGGTTCATGATTATGACATCTTCTACCTATTAATTACCATGTATTATATGACTTTTGCGATGTCACCGATTGATTTTTTATCATCATCACATTTTGATTCTATATTAACAATCAATCACTCATGAAATTATGAGATAGTGGGATTCTTGTTCTAGGAGAGGGGGAATTATTGTTCATTATGATTGTGTACTCTCATGTTAGTTTTTTGGAATTATCTTATGATGTTGTTGATCTTTGTTTGAGAAGTATACTTTTTTTAGTCTTGTGTATACTATGATGAATTTATAGCGGGGTTTACTTGTTTAAATTGACATATAGATGTGAAAATTAATATATAAATTCTAAAAGGTATGATTTCTTTCTCTATATCGTATTACCTTATGGGACCAATTATGTTGGTAGAACGTAAGGGCCATCTCGAGGAATCATGAGGAAAAGGTATTTATTCACTCTAAAGTATCATCATGGGAATAGCCTCTTATTGTTCCTATGAATTTTGTTGGGAGCGTCACCCATAGTATTGTTTAACCCATGACAAACCAGGTGAATTTGAAGAATAAATAAAAATTTACCTCAATTGATGAACTCTTTTATTAACTTATAGGGGATCATTACATTTCTAATATAATCATTTTGTTTGAGTACAAATAGTGAAGAGTATGAGAAGAGGATATTCATAAGACATAATTTTAGAGACATTATGTGAATTTTGTGATTATTTATTTCTATTTGGTCCTCCTAACTATCCTAAAATATTTATATAATTGATGAAAATGTTCTTTCTTTAGTTCATGGACTCTTTTTTTATTTCATTCATGGAATATATATCTTATTAAAATAAGATATAGGAGGATCACATTTACCATTTAGATATAATTCATATAAGCATTTGGGAACATATATTTTATGATAATATTTACAAATGTGAGTTTTGGATTCATGAAGAAATGTTTCTGATTCCTAATAAATATGAGAGAGCAATGTTAGTGGAACAATAAAAGGTATTTTTTGGTATTCGATTAGAGTTTTTCAGAAGAGGTTTTATATATGATGTATCCTGGGATTGGCTAGTTGTTTTCTATGGTCTTTTAGGGACTTCTCAAAACATCAAAATTCATTTATATATTTTAGGTATAAGTGTTTAATGATTGAGTAGAGTAAAAAATGTAGTTTTTTTGGATAAATTAATGGTGATATTAACATTAGATCCATTTTTAATTCATTCAGAATGGGGTTTGGGTATTGATATTCACTAAAATAATTTTATCTTGGGTATTGGGTGGGTATAAATGGAGGTAAGATATGTTTTATCCTATATCTCTCACTAATTATAGCCTCTTGGGTTGAACTATCCAACCCACAATATAGAGTTGGTAGAAATTATTCATGCACTCGAAACAAGGTGTCACAAACTCATTGGGGACTGTTTTACTGCATATTATGGTCATATGAGGATATTTATTTATTCACATATAAGGATAATCACATGTGATTGAGATGACATGTTGAATATATTAATATATTTTGTATTCATAATACATAAACTCATGGTAAAGGGAATTATGTCACAAATGTGGTGAACTAGAAATTTTGAAAACAACTAGTCATGTAATCATTGGATTAGTGGTATCTGATTAGTTTGTATGATGAGTTGAGATTTGGAATTTAATAAGCTGGTGGGTAGGTATATTTTTCTTTGATGAATGATGTATAATCAATTTATGAATTGGTTTGTCATAAATTGATATTTTAACCATTTTTTAGATATTTAGTAAAAAACATTATGGCGGTGGGACCTTGGGTAAGTGGTATTGGTCTCATAGTGTAACACCATGTTACTAACTATCAGGTAAGTCCCATCTATTAACATGTTTTTTTACTTTAATTAGGTCAACCTAGGAACTCCTGAGTCTTGATAGAATGTATTTTGGAAAATGTTTTAATTTTTGGTGATGGATATTTGTTTGAATTAATGGTATCTAAGTATAAATATTTTAATTGATTTTAATGGTTCTTCCAATGTTATGATAACACCTAATGTGTTATTTTTGTGTTTTGGTTTATGAACATGGATATTTATACTATGTACTGAGAAATTAAATGACATGTGAAGTTGTTACATGATTTGTAAATGGTCACTAGATACAATTTTTGGACTATTTACATCGAGTCAAAATGGAACACACCATGTAATGGTTGCATGATGTGTAATAATAAATAGTTATGTTTTAGTAAAAATATTTTATATTTCTCATAATAAATAAAATTTGTGTAATAAAACATGTTTAATGGGGAATCATTTTTTGTAACTATTATAAGTTCTTATCTTTGGTCACTATATGGGAAATAACATTATTCATTCTCCTACATCTCATTTGGATCTCGTCCTAGAGGGATTCTCTGTGGATTTTTGAGTCCCAATTCAATTTGGATTGACTCGTTTGGTGATTTATCACTATAACAGTGTGTTATCATCTATATGAGTTACTGGGTATTTCTTTATTATTCATTTCAATGATCATGGTATTTTCTTGGCATCTCATTATAAGATCTATTGATCCATGGTTCTGTTTTTTCTTCCATTCTTCTAGATCTATTGTATTATCTTGTTCCATGGGCCATTTCCTCTATTTATTTTGGTGGAGATAGTGTGTGTTCTTTATGTGTATGTTACCTCATATTATTCAACAACCCTTTTGTTAAATAAGATAATGTTTAAGATGTGTAGACTAATTCAAGGGCCTCTATTTTCATATTTTCTATCATGTGTGTAGATACATTGTGGGATCATGAGACCATGATATTTGAGGTTGATGGTTTTGTCCCAAGACTATGTGTAATGGTGTAATTTCCAGGCTAGGCTGAGCCGACCTAAACATCCCCCTAATGCATCCTGAGCTCGACTCCGGGATGACCCAAACCATTAGTTAAGGCTGGGCTATTTCGGGCCGGGCTGGGATTTTTTAAGTCAGGACATGGTGACACTATTATTTTCAAAACAATTTTTTGTTTTAAAACTTGTTTTAATATTTTTTATTTAAATTTTTTTTAACATTTATAAAAAAATAGATTTATTTTTAAACAGATGTTTTTTGTAAAAATGATTATTTTATTTTTTATTAACATTTTATAGTGGGTATCTATGTTCCTTTTCTAAATAGATTTATATATTGTGAATATATATATATATATTATTTTCAAATTATTAAAAAAATTAATTGGAGGACTTGGTGGGTGTGGAATAGTGGGTGAGTTTTTATGAGTGTTATTTAAATGTTTTTTAACATTTATTTAAAACATTTTTTTACATTTAATTTTTTAATTTAATTATATTTTTTAAGCATTTGTTAAAAATTGTTAAATTTATTTATTTGGACCATTTTTCAACATCTATTCAAAACAGTTTTTACATTTTTTAATGATTAATTATAAACATTTATTAATTATTTTTAAACGCATGTTGTTTACAAGTATTTTTTTAAACATCTAACATTTTTGATAATTTAATGTAAAAATTATTTTTGAAGTGTTTGTTTTAAAAAAAAATTTAATCGTTTGTTTTGAAAACTTTTTATATACATATTTTGAAAAAAAAATTAGTTAATGATTTTTATAATTATTTTTTAACAGTTCCCTAAATATTTTTTACATTTATTTCCAGACGTTTAATTTAAAAAAAAATTTAACACATGTTATTTACAAATATTTTTTTAAACATTCAATATGTTTTATATACAAACATTATTTTATTAACATTTTACAGTGGGTGGATTTGTTATTTTTTTTAAATAGATTTGTAAATGTATATGAATTTTTATATATTATGTGAAAATTAAAAATAACATTAATTATGGTTTGGGGGGTGCACAGTGGTTAGTGGGTTTAAAGCATTGTTATTTAAACATTTTTTATAATTTATTTAAAACGTTTTTTACATTTATTTTTTTACTTATTTATGAAAATTAATTTTAAGCATTTGATTAATTCAAAACATTTTTTAAACACTTTTTTAATTTTTTTTGCATGGTAGGCCCAACTCGGCTTGATCCTATTCAGTCCATGCTGAAATTATAGCCTTAGGGGTTGCGTAGTAGTGAGTGAGTTAATTTTTTTCTAAATAGTTTTATATATGTATATATAGTATATATAATATATTCATGTTTAATCATATTAAAAAAATAATGAGGATAGGGGTGTGCAGACATCATTGGGTGAGTAGTTATTTTTTTGTTAATATATAATAAGTTATAAAATATATAATATGATAAAATTGTAAAAAAATAAATAGGGGTCGGGGCGTGCACCGTAGTGGTTGGGTTAATATTTTTTCTAAATATATTTATATATAATATATGTAGGTTGCAACATATTTAAAAAATTTAACGAAGTAGGGGGATGTGCACGTATATCATTATGTGTGTCTTATTTTTTTTGTTAATATAAAATATGTTATTATATATATAATATTAAATCATTGACACACACACACACTCATATATATTTAATATTAATGGATTTTTAAAAGCAACACTTAATATATACTTTTACTCAAAACTTTATATATATATTATTATTGGATTTTCTTATATATATTATATCATTTCATATCATTTATATATATATTATTAATCAATATATAATATATATATATATATATATAATAAGAACGTTTCATCATATTTAAAAAAAATTAATGAGTTTGGGGGTGTGCACACATATCATTGGGTGAGTGTGTTATTTTTTGATAATATATAATTAGTTATTATATATATATATAATTTTTGATGATTGTTATATATATATATGTAATGTGGGAAAATTGTAAAAATAATAATTAGGGGCTGTGCGGTGCACTACAGTGGGTGGATTAACTATTTTTTCTAAATAGTTTTATAAATGCATAATATATATAATATATACAAGTTGCAATATTTAAAAAAATCTATGAAGTAGATGGATGTGCACAAACACCGTTAGGTGAGTGTGTTATTTTTTTATTAATATTCATAAAGATATTATATATATATATAATATTAAATAATTGATATATATATATTAATAGCTTTGTTTATGAAAGGATCCAGTTGGAGTAATGAACCACTAAGAGGGGGGGTGAATCAGTGGTACCCCATTTTCTTCTTTTACGTTACCTTATGATTGAGAACAACCTTTGTCTCATGTTAAAGATATAATTCCATACTCAGAAAAAAACAAGCAGACATCCAAAGGAACACATCAATTTACAAGGTTCACTATTCAATAAGAATAGCTACGTCCTGGGTATGGTTGGAAAAAATACAGCACAATACAATCCACTAAGAAAACAATCCTTGGATTAAAACGAGTAGGATATACACTTACACACATGAATCCATGTGAAACAATCACTCCAGTCTGTGTGCACCCTCTTAGCACAATATGGAAAAGTCTATTTTCTTGTGACAACTTATGTTACCTGCACTTCCTTTCAAATACACAAGTGTAAGAAAGTTTAGAAAAAATCTTCACTTTATTTCCTATAAGATATGAAAGGACTCCTTAGACTTGAGATAGATCAATTACAATCCGAACATCCCATTCCGAATCTCCACTCCGAATTCATTATTCGTAATACTTCAATCTGAATCTTCCTCAGTCTGAGAAACTCAATACGGTGTCACCCAATACTGATTCCCCTTTGAGAATCTCCACTAAAAATTCTTCTTCACTTTGAACTTCTACATAACTTCGAATTAATCAATCCGAATCTTCCTCGGTCTGAGAAACTCAATACGGTGTCATCCAGTTGTGATTCCCCATTCTGAATCTCCATTCCAATTTCTTCTTCACTGTGAACTTCTTGTTCACTCCGAACTTCTTCTTCACTTCGAATTCTTCTTCACTCCGAACATCTTCTTCACACCAAATTATTCAATCCGAGATACTTAATACGGTGTCAACCAGTATCAAATTCTCATTACGATTGAAACTACAATGAAACTTCGTCAGACAAACACTTCTTTCTATCTCTAGATTATCAGAGTATCTCTCAATACTTTTTCACAACACATTTAATTTTCACTCTGATCATAATTTATAGGTGCTCCAAAGTATGCATAGGCGGGAAACCAAAATATTTTCCCACTCACTTAAATTCATCCAAATCTTAATTACTCCGGAAATCATAGAGTAATTGAGACGTTGTCAACGCTTCTAGAATCTTCTTGAATATTCTTCCACTTCTCTCGATTTATAACATTTCCCTTTTCTGGATCCAACCAGGTTTCTTGGTATTACATTCTCGGATCTACTCTTCTGATTTCTCATAATCACATTCTTGGATCGACTCTTCTGATTTCATTGGATCACTTTCTCGGATTCACCCATATGTCTTCTCATAATCACTTTCTCGGATTCACTCTTCTGAATTCTCATTATCACATTCTCAGTATGACCCCTCTAGACCTCAGTACGACATATTTTTATGAATTCACCAATTCTCAGGATGCCTTCGCATATCTGGCTACAAACTTCAGGTTCAGGAAGTCGACTTCAGACTTCTTCACTCTGAACTTCTGACTCAGCAAGTCGACTCTTAACGTCCCGCTATGAACTTCTGACTCACGAAGTTGACTTCGAAATTATATTCCGGAAGTAGACTCTGAAAATTCTATTCAGGAAGTAGACTCCGTGAATTCTATTCAAGAAGTCGACTCCGCAAATTCTGGATCTCGTAATGACTCTTCCTAATTGCCGGTATGACCTCTCGATCCAACTTTTTCTTGCATCGTGAGTACTTGCATATACTGGAAAATTAGAGTCACATAACATCAAATAATCATCACAATTAATGCCTTCACAACTCCTATCACCCATCTTTCAAGAATATGCAATTTCTCGGTTCCGAACTTCTCAAATTCCAGACCCCGTATTCCAGACTCCGAATTCTTCAAACACCAGGTTCCGAATGTTCAACATTCTTGGTTATGAATCTTCAATCTTCCCGCTTACGAATTATTAGTGATTCAAGGTGTCTTTCCATTATGAAAAATTCCTCATGATCAATAAAAGGGAATCCATGGAAACAATCTCTTCCTTCAGCTTGGTCCTAACAATCACCCCGTTTGGATTTTGTTGTTAACCTAGTTTTCATTAATCTCCAAACTTTGTAACCTCAAGAAATGGATTACTTATCAATAATTCGAAGCCTACATGAGATAACCCATTGTAGGAAAAAAGAATCATTGACAAAAAAACCGAGCTATCCATAGGTAGTGAAAATGACATCCTCAACTTCATACATCTTCAACTTCATATATCTTCAGCTTCATACATCCTATAAACAAATTCAAGATCTTTCCTACAACCACACCAACAAACATTTAGAATATTTCACATATGCAAGAAGTGATGAGTTCATAGATTACCCACAAAAATCTCTTTAAACAAATGATTTATGATAGAAACAACTTCTCCCCCTTGACAAAACAATCCAAAGGTAATAAGACGGAGGGGTTGGAACAACATACCTTAGCCTTAAAGAGAAAGAGGTTGGACACCCATGTTCATCCTCAATCTTGAGAATGATTCCATTGGAAATGGTTTCCTGAAAATATCAGCAACATGTTCAAAAGTTGAAACATTTTCATTTTTATGTTCATTATTTTCCACATTATCTTTGATGAAATGATATTTGATGTCAATATGCATCAAACGAGAATGTTGGACTAGATTCTTGGTAAGGTTAATTGTGCATTGATTATCACAGCCCAAGAGCAAGGGAAACTTCACTTCAACTAACAAATCTTTCAACTGTTTCTTCATCTAGATAAGTTGAGTTGCGGACATGGTGGCAACAACATATTCAGCTTCAGTGGTATTAATTGTCATAGAATTTTGCTTCTTTGAGTGCCATCCAACAAAATTTTTCCACATAAATAATGCTCTATCAGAAGTGGATCCTCAATCATCAACATTTCGTTCCTAATCTACATCTGAATAGCCAAACAGATCAATGTTATTTGAGACATTATACTTGATTCCGAATTATACTATTCCTTTTATGTATCTAATAATTCTTTTTCCAGCAACAAGATGTTATTCTTTAGAATCACTCTAGAATCATACACATAATGTAACAAAAAAAATATCTAGTCTTGATGCAGTCAGGTACAACAAACTTCCAATCAGCTCTCAATATTCTATATGATCAACATATTTTCCTTCATCATATTTTCTTATCTTTGTTCCCACTGAGATAGGAGTTGATACATGTTTTGTGTTTTCCATTCCAAACTTCTTGATAAGTTCCTTAGCATTATTTTCATTGGAGATAAAAATGAATTATTTCTGTTGAAATATTTGTAACCTAAGAAAGTATCTCATTTCACCCAACATGGATATCTCAAAGACATTCTTCATTTCTTCAGCAAACCTTTCAAAGCTTCTTTCATTATTCCCAGCAAGAATAATGTCATCAACATAGACAATCACAATGAGAGAAAGATCTTGGATTTCCTTTATGTACAGATTGTTGTCAACTCTCCCTTTCTTGAAGTTCATCTCCTTTAAGCAAGTATCCAGTTTGGAATACCATGCTCTTGGAGCTTTCTATATCCCATAAAAGGCTTTTTTTCAACCTACCCAAATAACTTTCGTTCTCCCTAACAACAAAACCACATGTTTTCTCAATATAAACTTCTTCTTTGAGAACACCATTATGAAATGCGGATTTGACAACCATTTTAAAGATTTTGTATCTTTATTGTGCAGTAATAGCAAGAATGATTCAGATAGAATCTAATTTGGTTATAGGAGTAAAATTTTCTTAAATTTCAATTCCTTCAATCTAAGAGTAGACTTTGCAAACCAATTTTTTTTTTTTGATAACTTCACTTTCTTTATTCAACTTGTTCCGGAAGACCCATTTGGTGCGAATGATGTTCTTATTCTCAGGCTTGGGTATGAGTTCCCATGTGTCATTCTTTTCAATCTAATCCAATTCTTCATTCATGGCTCGAACCCATTCTGTATGCTCAAAGGATTATTTATCATATTTTTTTCCACTTTGGTATACAAGGAAGTATGTGATATAAAATTACTTGTTCTTATTATTCGAACCATTCGACTTTTATCACCAATAATATTCTGAGCTTGCACTTGTTTCATCAGCCTTGGATAATTTTTCTGTGTTCCTTCCTCGTCACATGAAATGGCTGAATCTGATTCTTCATCTTGATTAGGATTACAATTCATTTTATCCTTATCATAATCGTCAACTTCATCTTCCTCATCTTCCTTGTCTGTTTGGACATGCTTATCTTTCCTTTGATTTCCAATGACTTTTACATCATCTGTATCAACCATTCTTCGTTTTTCTTTGATAAAACATCTATAAAATCTTCCTTCTGGAGCATAACCATGAAAAATTCCACATTATCCTTTTTGATCAAATTTTCCACAACTTCAACCATTATTATTTATGATTCACGGGCTCCCAATATCTTTAGCATGCTTTATACTTGGAGTATTTCCATGGAAAAGTTCATATGGAGTCATGTTTGATTGGGGCCTGTTGAAACATCTCTTTTGAATTTAAACCATTGTACTTATAGCTTGCCTCCAAAAGTAATGAGTAAGGCCATATTCAAGTAACATGGTTCTTCCCATTTCCACCAAGCTTATGTTCATTCTTTCAGCAACCCCATTTTTTGAGGTGTATATGGAGCACTGTATTCATGCTGAATCCCATGATTCTCAAGATAGTTTTCAAATTCTTCACTTCTATACTCACCACCATTATCTGTTCACAACATCTTAACAGAGTAATCACATTCATACTCAGTGTTCTTTCTGATGATTTTAAAAAATTTCAAGGCGTCTGACATGTGTTTCATAAACATGACACATGTGATATGAGTAAAATCATCAATGATGGTGATGAAGTACTTGTCTCCATTTGTTTATTGTTTGGTCATTGGCCCACATATATCATAATGTATTAATTCCAGGGGTTGTTTAGAACAAATATCAACCTTCTAATGCACAACATTTGTAATATTTTCTTTTCTGATAGGTAGTGCAACACCAATCACTTCTTCTTAGAAAATCTGGAATATCTCGAACAATGTAACTTTGAGATTACTTGCTCAAATTTCTCTGACACATGTGTCCAAGTCTTCTGTGCCACTACTGATTTTCTTCCACTAAGCTCATGTAAAAAAATTTGTGAATTTCCAACCTGAAACAGATTTCCTTTGGTTTGTTGGCTACTTGTAATAATCTTCCCATCTTCTTCACTTTTCATAATAAATCCATCTTTCTTGAAGATAACTTTTTTACCCTCATCACACAATTGTGATACACTCAGCAAGTTGTGATGCATCCCATCAACATAAAAAGTTTTCTTGGTCATCCAATTTTTCCTTCCCAATGATGACTGATCAGACACCTTTGATTTTTAATGATTCATCGTTTCCTAATGACATAGTGCCTTCTTTAAACTTCTTCATATTATTTAGCAACTTCAAGTATCCTGTCATATGTGGATAACAACCACTATCAAGTATCCAAGTTTGTTATTCCTTTGTATCTTTTAGTGTAGTTTCTACAACAATATATTTTTCTTCTTTCAATTCATTCTTCTCCTTCATATTATGAAAATTAAGAACTTTTTCTTGAGATGGTAATAACACAAGACATCCTTTTACAAGATTTCCAGGTTGTTCACACTTTTCTCAAATAATCTCCAGAGGATGAAACCTATTTGATTTCTTGACTTCATTCTTCTCATATTTCTTCAAGAACAAATTTTCACTCTTCTTCGTTTGAGGAGATGGACTGCCTCTCAATATCCACCTTTAATAACATGTGGGTTTGTGGTAATAATTTTGATTGAACTAACACATATTCTCTTTATTCCCCAATCCACCACAATACCAACAGTACCCATAGAAGGAGTACCTTCCTCTAAATATTTTGATTTGATACTTCTTTGTTACTCTTTCTTCATCCCCAACAACCGTTCTTTTGTTAGCAAGATTTCTGTCCTGGAATTCTGCCTTCTCTGATTTTTCTTGTTTTTCACCATTGTAAGACATAGGTATCCTTGAAACTTCAGAGCTCCTAGTAACGCTGGTCTTGACCACATAAGCTACTTTCTCATATTTCTTCTTCACAACAACCACTTTATTCTTCTGTTGAATTTTCACAGAATGTTCTTGTTGAGATCCTTCACCAACTTTAGTAGTTGAGTTTTGAAAAAAAAAATTTGATTCAACTTCTTAGAGCTTCTTTTGAAAAATCTCAAATTATTCCTCTTTTGCATTTAGATTTACTCTCATGTGCTCATTTTTATTTTTCTCATCTTAAAGAGACTTATTCAAGTCTTCAAGATCTTTCTCAAGTTCTTGATTATTATTGTCTTGATTGGATGATGAGGAACATTCATCTTCCAACTTTTTGTTAAGCTTCTCTAGCCTTCTGATCTTTCTTAAACATTCCTTCAATTCTTCTTTCAGATGCATCTCATGCTGAGTTTCTTCTTCTTTATAGTTGCTGCTTCCGAAATATTCATCATTAAATTTTGAAATAAAAGTATTTTCCACACCATGCTCAACTATTTTTTCAGATTTAACATCACTTTATTCATCTTATTCATTTACAGATAGAAAACATTTTCTCTTGTAATTGAATAACTACTTTTCTTTCCCTGACATTCCTTTACCACCCTGCTTCTTCCATAACAATCTTAGATTTCCTTCTTCTTCATCATTGTCTACTTCATTCTCCCTTTGAGGATAGTTATCCGCAAAGTGACCAATGCATCCACATTCAAAACACTTTAAGGGAATATTTCCTTTTTATTTACCTATTCCTCTTTTAACATTTTTTCAAAACAAGGATAAAATATCGTTACGATTTTTACATACCTCGCTTTCTGAGTTAGAGTAACCACCATCTTCTTCAATCAAGATCTTCTTAGACTTTTCCTTCTTCATGGATTTGAAAGATAATTCATGGTCAAACATTTTCTTGGTCTTTATAGACTTTTCCCTTCTCATCTCATAAGTAATGAGAGTGCTATACAAATCATCAAGAGATAGAGTCTCTGAATCTCTGTCTACTAATGAGGATACCTTCACATCGAATTTATCAGGAAGAAACCTCAAGATCTTTTCAACCACAATAGAGTCTTATAGCTCTTATCCAAGAAATTTGATGCTACTAACAATATCATTTACCCTGGTGGATAAATCCCCAACAGATTCATCCTCTCCCATCTTCAGGTCTTCATACTTCAATCTCCAGATTTGATGTTGTTATTTCAGGACTTTGGTATTTCATTCATATATGTTTTTCATTTTTTACCATATACCTTTGTCTATGACCACTCCTTTTACTATCAAGAATTCACATTCAGATTTTGAAGACAATATAGCATTCTTGGATCTTCCATCATTCTCGAGAAACTTATTATCAATAGGTTTAAGTGGAACATTGTCTTCAATGGGGGAAACTCAATTGTTGAAGCTTCAAGAACAACATAACTAATAGAAATGATATACAGTAGAATTCTATCCTTCCAGATGTGATAGTTCTTCCCATCAAATACCAGAATTCCTTTATTGTTCACACAATTCAGATTCTCCATCAGCAAGGAAAACAATGGAAACCTCGCTCTGATACAACTTGAAAGGACACAGTTGGAGTAATGAACCATTGAGAGGGGGGTATATTAGTGGTACCCCTTTTTCTTCTTTTAAGTTCCATTAAGATTGAGAACAACCTTTGTCTCCTATTAAAGATATAATTCCCTACTGAGAAACAAATAAGCACACATCGAAAGGAAGACAAAAATTTACATGGTTCTCTATTGAATAAGAATATCTACGTCCTTGGTATGATTGGAAACAATCCAGCACCAAAAAATACACTACGAAAACAATATGTGGATTACAACAAGTTGGATATACCCTTACACTCAAGAAGCACTGTGAAACAATCACTCCAGTGCGTGTGCACCCTCCTAGCATGATAAGGCAAAGTCTCCTTTCTTATAACAACTTATGTTACCTGCACTTCCTTTCAAATACACAAGTGTAAGAAAAACCAGCACAAATCTTCAGTTCCTTACCCTGAAGAAATGAAAGGACTCCTTGTACATGAGATTGGTCAATTATAGTCTGAAATTCCCATTCCAAATCTCCACTCTGAAATCTTCACTCTGAATACTTCAATACGAATCTTTCTCAGTCTGAGATACTCAATACGGTGTCAGAAAGTAATGATTCCCCATTCCAAATCTCCACTCAAAATTCTTCTTCACTCCAAATTTCATCTTCACTTTGAATTATTATTCACTCAAAACTTCTTCTTCACTCCGAATTCTTCAATCCGAATGTTCTTCGGTCTATGAAACTCAATACGGTTTCATCCAGTACTGATTCTCTATTCCGAATATCCACTCAAAATTATTCTACACTCTGAACATCTTCTTAACTCCAAATTCTTCTTCACTCAGAACTTCTTCTTGACTACGTATTCTTCGTCACTCCAAACATCTTCGTCACCCTGAATTATTAAATCCGAGAAAATAAATATAGTGTCAACCAGTATCAAATTCTCATTACGATTGAAACTGCAATGAAACTCTGTCATCCATACACTTCTTTCTCTCTCTAGATTAACTGAGCTTCTCTCACTAATTTTTCATCGCACATTAACTTTGCACTCTGATCTCCTTTTATAGGTGCACCAGAGTATGCTTAGGCTGGAAACCAAAATATTTTCCTACTCACTTAAATTCACCGAAATCTTAATTTATCCTAATATCATGGAGTAATTAAGACTTTTTCAACGCTTCTAGAATCTTCTCAAATCTTCTTCCACTTCTCTCAATTTAGAACTTTGGCCTTTTCCTGATCCGACCTAGTTTCTATGTATCAAATTCATGGATCAACTCTTCTGATTTCTCGTAATAACATTCTCGGATCGACTCTTCTGATTTCTTGGCATCACATTCTCGGATTCACCCATCTGTCTTCTAGGCATCACTTTATCAGATTCACTCTTCTGACTTCTCGTAATCACATTCCTGGTATGACCCCTCTGGATCTCGGTACGACTACTGGTTATGACTTCACTAATTCCGACATGACTCCACACTTCTGGCTATGAACATCAGGTTCAGGAAGCCGACTCTGAACATCTTCACTCCGAACATCTGACTCAGCAAGTCAACTCTAAACATCTCACTAAGAAATTATAACTCAGGAAGTCGACTCCGAACTTCTTTGCAGGAAGTAGAATCCGAAAATTCTATTCAAAAAGTAGACTCCGGATATTCTGTTCAGGAAGTCGACTCCGCAAATTCTGGATCTCGTAACGACTCTTCCTGATTCTCGGTATGACCTCTCGATCCAACTTTTTCTTGCATCATGAGTACTTGCATATACTCACAAATTAGAGTTACAAAATAGCAAAGAATCATCACAATTAATTCCTTCATGTCTCCTATCATCCAACATTCAAGAATGTGCAATTTCTCAGTTCCGAACTTCTCAAATTCCAGACTCCGAATAATTTGAACACCACGTTCTGAATGTTCAACATTCTTGGTTCCGAATCATCAATCTTTCATCTTACGAATTATTAGGTATTCAAGGTGTCTTTCCTTTATGAAAAAATCCTCAAGATCAACAAAAGAAAATCCTTGCAAACCATCTCTTCCTTCTACATAGTCCTAACAGTTTATATATATACATATATTATATTAAATCATTCATATATATATATATATTATTAATAGATTTTTAAAATACAGACATAATTGATATATATTATTAATGAATTTGTTTATATATAAACATGATATATATATACCATTGTATATCATTGTATATATACACAAACACATATTATATTTATATATAATAATAATAATTATATGGATATATATTCACATTATTAAATAAATAATATATATTGTATATAATATATATTATTGTTTGTTAATATACAATGTTATATATGTGCATACAAATATATATAAATTTTGGAGGTAATATAATAGAAACAGCACCTGGACTAGTTGGTCTATGCATAGCCTTTTAAGCATGAGGTAGGGGGATCAAATCTCCCTACAAGTAGTTTCCCGATATATTTTTTTACAATGGGTTGGGCATCACATGGGATAGCGTGCTGGGCTTTTTTAGGCTGGCCCAGACTAGCCCACGAGCCTTCTTGGATAGTCCCAGGCCCGACCCGATGATCCTACAGCCCAAGCCTGGCCTATTCCCATGCTGGCTTTGTCAGGCTGGGCCGCTCGGGCTTCTAAGCCGGTCATGTCGGGCTGTCAGGCCAAAATTACACCCTTACATATGTGGATGATCTCTATTGAAAATTTTTAAAGAAAGGTATTTATAAATAAATATTACATGATTTTTTTTTTTTGAAAATGAATTTTTTATAACACGTTGGTTTTATATAGTCATTTTATATGTAAAACGAGATATTTTCATAGCATTGAAATTAATTATGAAATATAGAACTCTGGAAGCCCTGGTTACATTGGTGCAAGTTTTATCATAAGGATATATTTTATGTTAACATCAGGATGTTTGATCATGGGATTTTTAATTAACCCATGGGCATAATGTTCTATGGTTTTTTTATTAACAAAGTTGGGGGATATATCATAGGGTGTTCCACTGCACATTAGGCCTATGTTCTAGTTACATATTGTTCACTAGTAATTTATTGTGATACAAGTAGAATCCTATACTAAACTATTGAGTTTGTTGGCATGATTTACATATTCCTTGATTTTTACAATTTTGTATTTGATAGGAATTGGATTTCTATAACTGAATATGGGAAAATATTCATGAAATTGATGTGCCTTCATTTGATTTTTAGGTTTTTTTTAATGAAAAATATTTACAATGATTTTGATAAAACTGGATTAATTATTATCATTCAATGATTTATCATAAATGTCCAAATTTGGATTACTCTACAAGTACTTTTTTTTGGACACCGTGGTGGGATCCAACTAGTCTTTTAGTTCACACCATGTCCACTTATTCGGTGGTTCATAGATATTTGTATGTATCTCGAATCAATAAAAGGAAAGGTGCAACAGTATGGTGGAGAGGTTTTCTGTCAACATGAGGGGTAGCTAGTGGTGAGATATTGAGAGTCCACTCATGCTGTCACATAGAGAAGTTTTTTCCCTTTTTAGTAGTCCTTTGTAGTTGGACATATACATGGTGATTTTTTCTACTATGGAGTTGTTTGGTTTTATTTATATCATATATGTGTCTTAGGTTTTTCATATCATTCTTATATATGTGTGTGTCATTCCATTGCTTCATGTTTTTCAAAAAAATCACCTCTAGTTCCTGTTTGATTCATGGGTGTTAATCTCCAGCCCATGGAGATAAGGAACTCCCTTCGGGTATATGGGGGTCAGTTCAAGTACCAGTTTGAGAGGGTATTCTGGTCAGTAAGATACAGTTTGGTAGCATTGAATGGGTCTCTCTATGAATAATAGTCTTGGTATATTTGGATGACTGATGACATGATTGTATGGAATTTAGAGGAGGATTGTAGAATATTTTTAGAGATTTATTCCCATGTTGAGACGGAGGTTTCCATGGAATTATAGGATGTGTGTCTCCTATTTTTCTATTTTATTTTCACTATCATATTGTTTTATGGGTTTTCTACTTTGAAATATGATTATTTTTTTTATTTTAACATTTATTTTGTTTTGGAATGATGAGTTATGCTTCCGAGACATGTTCCATGAGTTAATAAGGAGTGTGAAATTGATGATCCTCAAGGGAATCCTATGATGGATCAAATAATTACCTAGTTTATCATGTAGGTAGTTTGTGTTGTTGACTGGAATGCACCAAAACTCCATAATGTAGTTGTTGAGGTATAACATGGATTGGAGGAGATATTGATCAATCACTGGAGAATATTCTTGAGAACCCTACAACCTTTAAAGAGCGGTACAAACCTAAACAGGTAGAGCTCTACCTCGAAAATATTGATCAAATAATTGACTATCCAAAAAAATGTAAGAATCGCATGCTGATGTGTGACCAATTTAGTTATGAGGATCCTAGAAAAAAATAGCGTGATTCTATGTTACAAGATGATTATCGTGTTAGCATGGATTTTAAATGTTCAAAACTCACTTATTCAAGGTGTTTTTTTTATAGAGACATTGAAGATAGTGAAGGCTATGGAGTTCATCACTTTGTAGCAAGGGGACTATTTAGTATTAGAATGCACCAATTAGTTTGTTGATATTGTTATTTTTTCACAAGTGGTAGTGATGAGATACCAACTTAAAGATCAGAATTAATTTATGGGTTTTCAACTAGATATTAGATCATAGGTAATTATTTTTAATATTTCGACCATTGTAGATAGAGTGCTCAAGGATCATTATCTCTAAAGGATAATTCAGAACAATAAGATGCTTCCATGAGTACATGGACCCATCCAGAAGGCTCCGTATAAAATAAATTTCATATAGACGATGATTTACTAATTGATCTCATATCCTTTGTTATAGAGTTATCAGAAAATCTTATGAATATTGAGGGTATGGGGGTTTGATTTCTTTTTGTGACATCGATAGCTGATATAGAGCCTATTTAGGATTTCCTCAATCTATCTATAGATTATTTTATTTTTTTATTGGTATGGATTTTATTTTTTTACATCGATAAGACGTTGATTTTCATTAATTTCATTTCACATTTCCAAAGGTAGATGACAGTTTATAGGTATTTGGAAAAGAGTTAGAACTGATTTTCGGTAGTGTGGGACCTTTTTACCCATAACTCAATATTTTTTTGTCTACATTTTTATTCAACCATGATGACTTTTATTCTTTGGTTGATCTTCCCACCATTTTTCATGGTGTACCAAACATTTTCCTTGATGATTTATATATTCTTATTTAATAGTTGAAGGTAGAGTTTAAAATTTAATAGATTTTAGTTACACATCCTATATCAATACCTTACTATCATTTTAAACCAATGGAGTTGAAAATGATTAATATTTATTTGAATGATCTAAGGGAAAAATGGATTTTTTCACCCTAGTGTTTCTAATGGGTTTCCCTAATTCTCATTTACAAGATGGAATATAGCTAACTGTAGATATTTGTGGACTGTCAAAAATTGAACTGAGTAACAACTAAAAAAATATCCTTTTTCTTTTAAGGATGACTTTATTGATTAGAAAAAAGTGGAAAATTAGTTTTCGAGCATTGAAAATCAATACGGATACCATCAGGTCAGATTTCAGCAGTGTGATATAGAGAAGAAGGAAATCGTGAGAAGGTACAAACATTACAAATATCTTGTAATGTCATCTTCTGTGACTAACACTCCTGAAAATTTCATTCACTTTATGAATCATATATTTTTTAATTATCTATTCATTTTTTCTATAGTTTTTATAAAAAAATTGGTTTATTCAAGATCTATTCATGATAATGATAGCTATCTATGTTTGTTTATAGAAATCACAATGAATCATAGTTCATATGGAAATCATTTGTAATCCAAATTCTAGATTAATGAAATGATATTTTTAGAGCACGTGATTAATGATATGGCTTATCGGTTGATAATGAGAATGTAAATGATGTTTTTCATGGGAAGAGCTATGATATGTATTTTAAATTTAGAGCTTTCATAGTCTTTAAGGTTACTATCTATGGATTTTCATGTGTTTCTTGATGTTTTCACTACATTTGACCTCTCATACATGGGAAGGGGTGAAATACATATTGGAAGAAAATTATTAATCTTCTTTAAATGAGATGAAATGTATTTTGACATCAGATACTATTTGGTTCTTACCAAATCCTGGTAAGGGGTGTGTGGTTTTCTGTGATGCTTATGGAACTATTTTTGGTTGTTTTCTCATGTATAATGATTATGTGGTGGCTTGGGACTCTCGTAATATTAAATTTTATGACAAAAATTCCCCAACAATTAATTTGAGCATGTCACAGCCATTAATGTGATTAAGTGATTTTAAGAACCCTACATTTTATGGAGTATTCTCAATATCATTTATAGGTACTATTTTTCATTGTGTTGAGTATTTTTTGTTTATATTTTAACTTGTAGATTTTTTTTAATAATTTATTAATATTTATGAAATTGGGTAGTTCATGGCACGTGCATGGTTTTCCCAAGCTGTGCAACCCACCCATGTAAACCATGCACCCCTAAACTGTATGGATTTTAATTTTTTGCATATGTTTTTTTTTCAAACTATGCACCATATTATGACTATACATGAACCCCTGAATAATATGTCCACAATAAATGTTCATAGATTGGGAATTTTGTGTACCCATACACAACAATATGTGCATGTGAACTAAAACAACTCGAAAATTAGTTTTAAAAATTCTTGAACCCCATTTTCACTAATATTTGACCCCATTTAACTCTAGTCCCACATTCATTATTTTTGATCCCTATGGATAGATTATTTGACTTCCCAATCTCCTTTATTCATGATTACAATCCTTCATCAATGATATGCACCCCTGCCAGTAACTGGATCCTATCATGTTGGGATCCCATTCTTTTTATTTTATTCCCCTAACCATGAAAGGGATTATTATTCATGTTTTTATTATATTTATATCCTAGATTTTATATCTAGATATTAATTTTAAGGACCTTTATTTTTTAGATCTTGAAGTAGCATAATGATCTAGATCTTATTTTATTCCATTACTCCACTGAATTTGGGAGATTTTCATTGGGAGATCACACATCAACGAATCAAGGTAGTTGGTCTATTATTCAAATCAAATAGTCTTCATTTAAATTATGTGTATTTTATTATATAATTTGCATGTTTCATTTAGAAAATAAAATTTAGAAATTAGATTAACTAATGTGCTCAATTACTGAATTTTGAAATCAGGGATATTATTTAATAATGGAAATTGTTGATTTGGTATAATTAATATTTTTAATTAATTTTAAAAGTATTAAATTTGGACATTGAGAATAATTAAATTTTTATTAAAATATCTAATTTTTGAATTGTTAATTAAGAAATTAATTGGTGCATTATTTTTTAGATGTTGAGTTGTTAAATTATTATTTACTTAATGGGTAAATTAAAGGAATATATATAGTTAATTAATTTTTGATTTAATTAAATTAATTTTGGTAGTTAATTATTTTTTATTAATTAATTACTTTTCTATTGTTCATTAATCATGATTTCAATTATTGGGAATTTGCATGATTAATTAATTGGGGAATTAATTAATTTAATAATGGGAGAAATGGGTATTAGTTGTATGTTACTTGGTTGTGATTATGCAGTCCTGTATTATCAAATGGGTTATAATATTTGCGATTAAAGGATTACTTAAGGAAAACCACGACAACTTCCAATACGATTTCTGAAAGACAGTGATAGTCTTCAAGAAAGAAGGCCATGAGAAACTGTATTCTGAGTTAAGAAGGACCATGAGAGCCTTTATATACGAAGAAGGTGATAGAATCTATTTTCATTTCCAATGGACCATGAAGGATTTTGCAGGTGGGGTAGGGAAATAATCATGTGACCATTCCAATTTTAGTAGATATATATTATTCATTTTTTATTATCACTAACATTAAAACCTTAAGGATATATCTTTATGTGAATGTTTCTCGTACAAGATTTGTTTATCTATTTTTTGAAATTTATTATATATGAACTTGTGAAATTGAATAAAAAAAATGAAAATCAGGTACGTGACATTCCTTGAGGATAGATATAAATAGGGAATGGTCCAAGATGTTATTGAGGGTTGGGAATCCTCAGGATCCTAGGCGTTATATTGTTAAATAAAGAAAAATATGATTTTGTGATAATAGTTTACTTATGCATTGAAGTTATTTCATTATAAAACTTCACACATTTTATTTAATAGATATTTTTTACAAATATTTGGTTATAGACTAATAAATTATTTTCCATCTATTCCCATTCTTCCTGATTAGTACTTGAATAGATTTAAAATTTTCATGACAAGATAAGGGAAATTGAAATGTTTTAGATGGTTGAGTCAAGATGAACAATGGTTGAGGAAACAAGATGTGGTTTAGGATCCTCTTGGAAGTGTTCCTTATTATTTATTATGGAATTCCATTCTAAACATATTGATATTACATTCTCATGGAATAATCATAGTTATTTTCAGATATTATATCACTAGTTATGGGACATCTTTTCATCTTGATATTTTCCCATTTTTTGTTATATGTTACTCAATTATTGTTTCACATTTCCACTATTGTGTTAGGGTATAGTGTCCCATTGATCAATATTAGACCATCTCTACTAATCTACAAACACATGCATATGGGGAGGTTCACCTGAGGTCTTGTTGTGAACCGGCTTGTGGCACTAGGGCATGACACATAGGGCAGTACGTTACAAAGTGGTATCAAAGACCAATTTTATTTCCTTTTTCTTGTTTCATACTATTTTGGTAAGATATACATGAGACTATGAAGTGTTAATCTGTTGTTATAGTCTCATTCAAGGGAGTTTCAATCCTATGTATAGGTATAAATCCCATGTATATATGGTGGGATTTGTTGTAGTTAATTTTGATAATACAATTGGATATTTTTTCACCTTGGGTGACCCACTTGTGGTGTGATGTGATTATTATTTCTAAAAATTTGTATAAAATTGACTCATGGACCAGTATAGGAAGAGAGTTGAGTTTTATGAATCATTATAGAAATTTAGGATTATTTTGTGACATGTGTCATTTTAGGCATGCATAGGGAAATAGGTTTTTTTAAGTTGTATAACATGAACATTTTTCCTTATTTGGGAAATTTAAAATGGTAAAATGACGAAAAATATGAAAAAATTTGCGTCTAATTGATTTAGAAAAATGATAATGTGTTTTACCTTGTTAACTGGGACCTGGGTGTCAAATGGTTAAGGGTAGAAATATCACCACAGTTTTGTCTTCATGGAGATGATTTTGAAAATGATTTTTTTGAAATATTATATATTCCTATTATTTAAATGTGTTAATTTTTTAAACTATGTATTAAGAAGTATTTTTTGAAATAGAGATATGCCTCCATGAAGAAACATTTTCAGAGAATAATAGGGGGATATGGATGGAGAAGCAATGCTGGTATAGGAACCTAACCCATTGAATATTCAGGTTGAGGAAGTAGGGGAACAATTCGTAGATAAATTATCTACCTTCATCCAATTAATAGAGAGATACCTATGGTGGGTTGTGAAAAGGATGTCAGATCTGATGAGGGTGTTTTAGTTGTAGAACCCTATGACATTTACTAAAGAGGATGGTCCTCAGGGAGTTGATTTTAGGATTGGGTATATCCAGACTATACTATACCAATTGGATACTTTTTCTACTAAAACAATCAAATTGGGTTCCTATATGTTATGTGGTATAGTGAAGAAATGGTGGGAAATCAATACTTGGTATGGAATTATAGATGCTATGTCCTGGATGTACATTCTCGAAAAGTCCCTGGATCCCTTCTATCTAGAGATGTTGATATATGAGAACGAGTTTGAGTTCAACATGTTGACTTAATGAAGCATGTATGTGATGGAATATGATGAAAACTTCATTGATTTTTCTCTCTCTTTACTATATTTCATTTAAATGATAAATATATTACACCAAAGATAATTCTAGATGGAATTAAATGTAAAATTATGTACTTGGTGAATATCATCAGGCTATATAAGATTTCTGAAATGGTGAATCTGTCTCTCATCTTTGAAGGGAACATGATTTATGGATCTAGTGGTAGAAAGGTGGTTTCTTATAAACAGTCAGGAGCTGGGACCTCTGAAGGAGGGACACAACATTTGAATACTTTTATAACATTTAATTTAAATTAAATTATACTGAGGAAGGTTCAGTTACATAGGATATTACTCTAATGCATTGACACTAGGGTTGTAGGTCGGGACACTTCTAGAAACAATATCATAGACCCCTAGTGTTGTGTCGAGTCTACCATAGAATGGTATATCTATAGAGTTCCATAGGAACCTCTAGAAGAAGTATAGTGACAAAGGATCTAGATAGAACTAAAGTGTAGGAAGGGGTTATTTATTAGCATATCAATTAAATAGTTTTAGTTCTACTAGTTGAGGGGTTATAGGTCGTAGAAATGGTTATTCTGGGAAAGAGTACCAGTATTAAAATAGTGGCGTTGGCCCGTGGAGTCAAGCCGCATCACATGGAAGAGGGATACGTCATTTACATGCTATTCAACCAAGATATTTGGATAGTGATGATGAAACATCAATAACGAGAGGCACTATCAATGTAGATTCAATATTATCTAGTTCCTTATTGGTCACTATTTCCTCAAATTACTATATTTAATCACAACAAGAAAGATTTTGATCCTAGAGGTGGAGATCATGGGTAGGGTGTTGATGATAGACGTACATTTGTGAGTATGGTCTTGAGGCATCTTATATTTTGAAATGGATAATCTCTTGAGATGAGGGAATTTGGTTTTTTGTGGGATATTTATATCCTCTAAATTTCATTCTTCAACCAACTTTTGTAAATTGACTAGAGCGTCCCATACTGATCCCCCATTTATTATTATTCTAAGAGAGTTAATTATACATATCCATATATTTAAGACTATATTCACCTTGTAGAGTGGTATATCTAGGAGTTTTGAGAATATCCAATTTCTATGAAATTGGGAGATATCACATCCAAGGTTTTTAGTTGATTAATGGATGTTGGGGATGTGAAACAAGTTTTCTTTCCACCTGTATAAAATAAGTTTCAAGATTTTTTTCATGAATAAATATCTGGGATGAGACCTAATAGAGATGTGGAATTCATTATTGAGATTTTCAGAGTGATGAGAAAATTGTTATACCACCATATATAATGGAACTGGCCGTGAAACAAAATTTCAATACTCGGTAGGCAGAGTTGGTGGATAAGGGGTTTATCGATCCGAGTATATCATTTTGGGGTTCAGCCATGTTGTTTTCAAAGGAGGATGACATAAATATTTGATTTTCTATTGATTATTGGGATTTGAAGCAGAGAAAATTGATGAACGAATATCTTCTTCCATGCATTAATGATTTTTCTAACCAGTTAATGGGAGGGTGTCTTTTCAAAATGATAGGCTTGAGATTAGGGCTTCACTAGATGATAGTTTGATCTTCTGATATGATTAGGATTACATTTAGGAGAAGTTATGGACTACATGAGTTCATCATAATTCCCCTTTCACTGAAAAATACAATTGATCCAATTACGGAATTTATGAACAAAATAGTCCATCCAAACATAGATCAGTTTGAGGTAGTATTTATAGATGAAGTCTAGGTGTACACCAAGACTCAAGACAGTCTATCCCAATGTAATTATATTGTACTGAGTACACTATGAGAGCATCATCTATACTCCATGATATCTAAATAACCATTTTTTATTTATTTTTAACACTTCCTAGGTCAAATCACATCACCGTAAGGTGTTTCAGTGGACCCAAAAACAATACCACCACTTGTATCATGATAGGAAACCAAAAACATTTTCGATATCCATAGATTTTTAGGATAAGCTAGATAATATTGGAGGTCCATATTATAATTTTATATTTTTTTTCAATTACTATTTTGGGATTGACCAATAAGAGGATACTGTATGAGTGGTCAAAATCTTATGAGAAGTCCTTCCAATAATTTTAAAAGCATTTGACATGAGAACAAATCTTGTTCTTACCTGATCTATGTGAGGAGTAAACAAAGTACTGTGATGGTTCTAGAATCATATATGGAGATGTATTGATGTAGTGATATTAAGTTGTGGTTTATGGGTCTTTGTAGTTGATTCCACATGATTGATACAACCCTACGCATGAACTCGAGATAGCAGCAGTGGTTTATGTTTTAAGTTGTTTGATGAATTATTTTATGTGCTAAAGTTTTACTATGTATAGAATAAAAATTGATTGATGTACAACTTCTTACGATCAAAAATTAATCTCCAAAATTAGATACGATTTGATAATATATAATTGTTTGATTTTGTGCTATCATATACATGTGGGAAAGGAAATAGTTTGGATGACGCATTGATCTAGAAAACTCAAACTCAAACAATTTAGGATTATAGGGCTAAATGCAAGATGATGTATTTGCTCACATTAATGAATTTTGTGGTTTATAAGCGTTAAGATTATAAGACTCTTATATTAGTTGTGGTATATTCCTCACTATTGAGTCAGCTTGAGGAAATTTAGTATGAAGATCCCAAGATTTTGACAATTATGGGAATCCAGGAAGGTGGGAAGTCACCATCAGATTAAAGCATATATGGGGATGAGATCATCAATTTTATGAATCAGTATATTTTTTCAATAATCATGTGATAGGATTTGATGTTTTAATTTTATCCCTGGAAATGGGCGGTGCATCAATGTGTTAACAAAATATATCATTACCTATGAAAATAGTTTTGGTGGGAGGGCATGATAAATTAGATTGCAAGGTTTGTGACACGATTATACAACTATCAATATGTGATGGAAGGCTGTCAAGGACCATGGTATTTACTAAAACTATTTACCATTTCAGAATAGATGTGGGATGACATGACCATGAATTTTTTTCATATCCTGGGGAATATTCATAGTAATGATGTTATTTATGTAATTGTGGATCGAATGCCAAATGTTGCACATTTCAAGAATTTATATGATAATTTTTTGGTGGAGTAGTTGGGAGAGATGTACATTCGAGAGTTAGTCCATCTATATAACATGCTGCATACTATGGTTCCAGATCACAAATAATGTTTTAATTCACACATCTGGATGGTTTGTAGATGTTTCTTATTATGAAGGCCTTTTTTATTATGGATTTCCACAAATAGAAAGATGATAATTAATGGTGTACAATATAGGTCCTTGAGGATATGATTTTAGATTATGTTCTAGAATTCGGTGGGATATGGGAGAAGAACATTCCACTATTAGAGTTCCCATTTAATAATAGTTATCACAAAACTACATAATTGGATCAATATGAGGCACTTTATGGTAGGCCATGTAGATCACAACAATGCTGGTTGGAGAAAGGTGAGTAAAAATTGTTGGGACCGAGTCTTCAGCAGGAGACATTAGAACATGTTTAAAAGATTCATAAATGGATGGTTATATCATAGTGTATATAGAATCCATATGTTGATCTGCATCGGCACCCCGTAGATATTACCTTCGCTGAGTGTGTATTAATTCGGATGTCATCGATGTTGTGTCAATGTAGCACACTGAGAAAGGGATAGCCAGTTCCTAGGTTCATTAGAAAATTTTAGGTTGTAGAGATAATTAGAATTACAGAATAATGATTGAATTTTCTAAAAAAAATATAGTTATATACATTATCTTTTCCATGTTTCAAAACTATAGTGGTTTCACCCCATCCCTTATCATGTGATCTAGGTTGATGATGATGATATTTATATAGATACATATTTTGTTGAGGATATCATACATGTGTTGGATCACAATGGGAAAGTTTTGATGGGAAAAGAAGTACCAATAGTTCATATAATGAGGAAACAAGGTATTTTTCAAGAGGATAAATGCGTTATGGATGAATACACGTGGACCTAGTGGCTAGATCATTTTGACTCAGAATATTTGAGATTCTTGGGAGTACAACTCAAGGGGAAGTGATTATAATGTGGTGTTATTATGGGTTCTAAAACGTTTATGGGGTTATATCAGGCTATTTAAATAAAATACATTTTATTAATTTCAATACATTTTGTTTAGGATTTAACATATAGAATTTATGGGGAGAAATTTGAGAAAATAATAGAAATAGAGTAGTGCGCGGTAGGCACACAATTTTCCCTAATAGTGTCCCAAAGAAACAAAATAGTGGAACGATGGATATTGTATATTTTCATTATTGGGGCATGGTTTTTCAAACTCTACACCCACTTAATTGTAGCTATGAACCCCTAAAAAAGAGGTTCATAGTTAGGGGAAACAATGCACCCCTTCCCATCAAACGGGTTAGGAGAATTAAAATAAACATAATAATAATTTTAAAAATTTATGAAACAAAATTTTAACTCCTATTAAACAACCTTTAAAAACGTGGTTATATTTCTTGATTTGGGATCCCTATGAATAATATCAACAACTTCTCAACTTTATTTTTTCGTGATTCAAATCCAACATCGATGATCATCACCCCTCCTGATATGTGGATAATGTCTCTTTGGTTTCCCATTATTTTATAGTTATTTTTCCATTTAATAAAGAGGTTATTATTAATATTTTTATTATATACCAACATTTTATTTTAGATCCATATTTATATTGTTAGGATATTAATTAATTATATCTTTATTTTGTGTATAGATATTGATATTGGTCTACACCATTACAACACTTAAATTTCAGTATTTTTGTTGGGAGATCACTCATCAATGAATCATGGTAGGTACCCTATTTTTAAAATATCATATTCTTGATATGAATTACATTTATGTGATTATATAAATTTAAGGTTTAATTTATCCATTTAAATTACAAAATTGGATTAATTAATGTGGTCATTTAATGAATTGAGGAATTGGTGATTTGATTAAATAATTGAATATATAGATTCATGATAATTAATTTATGAATTAATTATCAAAACATTGAATTGGTAAATAGACGATAATTAATTGGTGACTTAAATATCAAATTATTGATTTATGAATTCAGAATACGTAATCAGTGATTTAAATATCACATGCTGATTTGTGAAAAAATTAATTATTTGATGAATTTATTAATAAAATTCATTGAGTTAATTAATTTATGAATTAATTAACATGAGAGATGTGAATAATTAATTGGTGAATTAATTAGTGGGATATATTTAGTTATTTAATTGTTTAATTAATTGATGTAATTAGGGTGATTAATTTATTTATTAATTAATTAAAGAAATTTTCATGGTTCAATTATTGTTGGGGTAATTAATAGAAATTGTTATGATTAATTCAGTATGGAATTAGTTAATGTAATGATAGGTGGTATGAACATTATTTGTATGTTAATTAGTTGTTAATATTTTTTTGGGGATTGGATGTTAGGTTAATCTGGTTGTCATCATGGGATTGCCTAAGGAAGACCATTAGAGATTCCATTATGATTTCTGAAAGACCAGGAGAGTCTTAGGGAAGAAGACAAAAATAGGTTCAAAAATGGTTTATGAAGGACCATAGAATAATTTTTGAAAGACTACCATGATATACTCTATTTTTATTTCTAGGGGGACTATGAGAGCTCATGGAGTTGGATATGGGAAAAGACAGTGAGATCTATCCACTTTTCCCCTATTTCTACAATGCTTCATTTAGTCTCACTCAAATTATACCCCTATGGTTAGGTCTATATAAACACAATACTTCTGCCATATTTATTTATATATTTTATGAATTTAATTTGATATGAATTAGTGATATTAAATTGTATAAATAAAATCCAGATATGTGATGTTATGTGGGGTTGTTCAAAATCCATCATGATCCGAAGCAAGTGTAGATGTCCAGGTGTCCTCAAAATATTAGGGGATATGCGAGTAAATACTGAATAATTGATAATGTGATATTTTTTACTTATACATGGTACATATATATTTATATATTTTTATTCAATATAATGGTTTCATATTGTTTTGGACATCGTAAGGGGTGTCCAATTGAGTTTTTCTCACACCATACTCGAGCCACTTAATCGGTATACAAATAGATTTCAGGTTTACATTATACAATAAGGGAAAATACAATATGATAGATGGATATGTTATGATAAATAATTGTTGATGGAACCAAATTTGGATTATGACCCACCTCGGAGTCATCATTGTCAATATTTTTTTTAATTTAAGTCACTTGGAACACACATTATCCTGAGATATTTACAATTCAGTTTTTTTTCTAGTTATGGGGAATCTTGTTATCCTATTACTATTCTATTTCTGTTTATATATTATTTAGTTATTGATTCTTCTTTCCACATGTAAATTACATAAAAAATATTGGTTACAGTCTCTCCTTGATAAATATTAGACCCTCACTTCTAGTAGATATCCTCTGGAATATGGGGAGGCATGTCTGAGGTCATGTGATAAACTGGATTGGGGAAAATTGGTGTGGCACTATGGACAAAACATTACAATGATAGTGGAATTTTCATTTTGTGGAATGGTTCAATTTATTTTATGCAAATAGAGTTTTATTTATATATGTTTTAAGAAAGAGATAAATATGAGACATATGTGGTGGTTGGGATACCATCAATATTTTTACTTCACTATTGCCTACATCCTGATGATGAGGAATGAAATTAGAGATGATCTAGGTTGGAATGTTCCATCATAATTTATTTTTGGAATAGTGGAACATTAATGGTTTTTTTCAGCTGCATATAGATTCTCTTGAGGAAGTTTCAGGTATTGTGCTAACCAGTGTTCAAGTATCATCATATCACCTTCAGTGTATTATATAGAATCATTTGAAGGATGTCATGTTCAAATATTTCAAGAAGAATTAAATGTTTGGGATACGATTTATAATTGATCTCTTTTTGTTGATGATATTATTAGTTTTTGAGATCAATTTATAGTAATAACATTTGTAACAACCTTAGTTTTTAATGATTATCATAGTTCTCCATGGTCTATTTATATGAGAACTACAAAGAAGTATTATGACATGAAATTGTGATTTTAGTGGCTAGGTATGAACCTTGATATTTGTGAGTATGGTTCTTATATTAAAACCTTCTATCAGATAATGGAAAATAATATGAAATATGTATATTTTCCCAATTTGTTTTTGTGCCTAGTATGAAGTGGAAGAGGTATGCTTGGTAATAATTTATAGGTCACTGTGGGAACTTAGAGGGAGAAATTATATCTAGGTGATGATTGAATTGTTAACAAACATCAACTCATTTTACTCCGATCAAAGACACTGTAAATGCTGAAGACCTACACAATATTTATCTGCAAGAAGTTGTGTGGTTACATGGGTTCCTTTATCTGATGTTTCAGTCACGGATCATAGGATTACTTTGATGTTATGGATAAGTATCCAAGATTTATTGGGTACTCATGTCATATTTTGTATTTCTTATCATCCACATACATATACTTATCTAGAGAATTTTCATTATATTATAGAGGATATTATTCATGCATGTTTTATAATCTTTGGTGGATCACGAGTCATAGATATGGGACTATTAGTGTTTTCTAATAATAATAGTTATCAATCATCAATTACGAGGGATCCTTTTGAGGCATTGTATGGTCACACATGCATGTTCCCCATATGATGGGTAGATGTGGTTGAACCATTACTTGAAGGATAATGATTAGTTCCATAGATGTTTATTAGGATTAAGTGTTTAAATCAGTTTTTGATTACATTGAAGAGTCAATGGAATTATTATGTAGACAATCAAATTTACCTTTTTATGTTTTCATTAGGTGAATGTGTTTTCTTGAATGTTTCTCCTTGTTTGGGTCACCATTGGCATAGAAAATATGGAAATCTGGTTTCGAGATATGTGGGATCCTTTGATATGTTAATTTCTTGAACCTCTATGGTCCATTAAATTTTAAAACATCAGTGTTTGGGATGTTTTGGGATGCAATGATAGATATATTTAATATTTTTCTAGTTTTTCCAATTTTTTTCAACAGTGTCGATGACACTAGGCATAAGTGTTGGAGGATCAGGGTGTTAATGATGACGACAGTAATGACATCAATATTTATGAGTCATGGTGTCTATTTTGGTGAGCCTGAGCATCAGTGTTAGTGAGTCAGTGAGACAGTGACAGGGAGTTAGGGCTTCAGTGTTACTGACTCAGGGTGTTAGTCTTAGTGACTCAGGGCATCGATGTCTATTAATTATGGCATCAGTGACTTTGGGAATCTGTGAATCAAGTGTCGATAGTCACATTGGTGACTCAATAATTAGTGACATGATGTATGTGTTAGTTACTCACCCATCGGTGAATTGTTGTCGGTGTCAGTGACTCACCCATAGGTGGTACATTTCCAAATTTTCCAGTTTCACCACTCTTACATTTTATATGACATAAATTAATTTTTAATTCCTTCTTCATGAATTTATAAAGGCGTTTCAAACAATATAAATTTTATAATTAATATAATATTTCTCTAAGAGTTTTTTGATTTGTTAACTGCGTCATATTAAACCTGATCCAACATTAATGACTTTTGAATATATTTCTAGTTCTGTTGATATATGATCTAGTTTTCCTTTTCTAAAGGCAAGGTCCTCTTATAACTTTTCTCATGGTGCTCCAAGATCCATCACTTCTCATGAAGTCGCATGTTGTGTTGTATATATTTATAATGTTTTACTTATTGTTTTTCCATGGAGTTTTCCTACTACCAGTGCAGGTATGAGTTTTGGTCTCCTATTGTTCCAAATAGGGATTTCCTTTATCCCTCTTCTAATTGTGTATCATGTAGGGTGTCCATAGTAATTTTATTCTATGAAAACTACCAAATAAAACCTTTTATTAATAAATAAATTCTAATACAAACATGAAAATATATTGGGGGTGGATGGATATTGATCTCCTATTTTATTTGTAATCCATGTTGATGATTTGATCATTCGTGTCCATGTTTATTATTAAAATTATAGGGTTTGGTGGTCTTTTTCTATTCATGGTTCATGGTTTATAACTTTTTTTGTTTCCTCATGCATAATTTTTGTAAATATCGATATGATTAATCATGAATAGAGAGTTAAATAAAATTGACTCCCCATTATAAAACACGTGTGTGATCACATCTTTTATCAATGTGGAATTTAAAGAAATTTTTTTTCCAAATTTGAATTCACCATGTATAATAGTTTTGGTTGTGTCATGTGTTATATTGGGTTTTGACCCCTGTGTGGGTTTTTTTAGTGTGGTTCTATTTCTAGGAGTGTGACATTGTGTGTGGGGAGGTACCAGCAGTGTGTCGGTATCCCAGATTGAGAGATTTATTGATTTGGGAATGGATTTAATTATAATGTAGTGGGGATGTTTTTGGTAAGTGTTTGGGTAGCGAGGATATATGTTTGGGATGTGTCATGATTTTTTTGTTTATGGGTTTTCTGGGTGTAGTGTTGTTATGTACTATAGTTGCTGGGTTTGGTTGTGAGAGGATAAATTAAGTAGGATAACATTTCAAAAATTATGTTGGTAGTGTCAAAATACAAATTGGTGTGAAATGGGGTGGAAGAATGAAGTCAGATGTTTGTTGTGTGTTTTGTTACGATGATTTTTTAGAGGCTTTTAGAATTATGGGAATTGTTATAGATGTTGTGCTTGTTAATTTCCTAGGTAGAGATGGAATAAATTGATAATTATAGAATAAAAATTTGTTAAATGAATTGTGTCGGGCTATAAATTGACTTACGTAAGTGACATTCATTCTTGGTGATATATTCATATAGGAGTAGCAGAAATAGTTGATTATGTTGGATGTTTTATTGGTTAGAAACTCATAGTTTTGGATGAATGTTTTTTTGACTATGTGTATAAAATTGTAGTTACTTGGGTTTTCAATATGAAACCAACCCGTTGTGAGCACTATGTGCTGAACACCACCATTTCTATGGGGGAGGGTGTCTTTACATACATCCATGTGGGTAGATTGATGGATGGTTATAGGATTTTATATGCTCCCTTTTCTATTCATTTACCTCTTAAGACACTTTATTCAGGAATTAATTTCATGAGGTTTGTTACAATATCTAAGGTACTGGTTGTGTGAGAGGTGGTTTGTTTCTTATGTGTATTAGTGATAAGGAAGATGAGTTTTACAGCCGGGTGTGGTATGTGTGAATCCCATGTGTCTCGGGGAAGTATTGTGGTGTGGTAGTGGACCATGTGTCTATGGGTAGGTTGTGTGTGTTTTGGGGCCCAGGTGTGTGGGGGTGGTTTGTGATATTGGGGCTTGTAGAAGAGGTATATGCATCATGATGTTCTAGTTAATCAGTGGGAAGTGGTACAGGGTACCGAAATATCGATGTTTTTATTGCATTACATTACACAAGTTACATTATTTCGTGGGCATGCCTTTGTGAGGTTAGGGTGGATAATATACATTGTTAGGTTCTTTTTTTTTTCTATTGTTTTCTCATTAGGTCCATAGTATGATTCTACAACTTCTTATTGAATGAATTTGGTCTCCCCACTATGTAAAATTGTATTCTCACCTGACGTACAAAAAACTATTTTCATACTTTCAGGGAGATTACGTAGACTATGATAGACCATAATTGCTCGAACTTTGAGGTTGGTTGATGTGTCACTACTTTTTTTACATTGGTACATTCTTGGGGGTTTTACTTTTATGTTTAGAATTTTGATTTTAAGAATTATTGTGGGATGGATTTTGAATTCTTTATATATATTTGTCTTGGAGTTTCTTGAGGTCCATACATCTCATCTATTAATCTTGGAAACAATAAAAAGGGTTATGCCTCCCATTTATTTAATAATTTTATACCCTTGGTGTTGGTCCCTACACATGGCTTAGTGGAGGTGGGACTCAAGGGTCATTATATCTCTATCATATCGAGGAAGTATGGTCTCCGCATCTAGTTATCCTTTTCATCATAATGAAGAAGACCAGTCATGAAAAAATTGTATCATAAGGAGGGTTGTTTAGCGATAGGACATGATTTGGAGATAGGAACAGTGAGGACTGCTGGGTTGGTGGGGAAACAGTGATATATAATCTTGGTTCATGATATATGGTAGGGAATGACATCTTGGAAATTGGATTTTAGCCACATATGATCTGATGAAATGACTCCGAGTTTAACAAATGACTAAGTGAGGCTTCACCATTTGCAGGCCGGATACCCTAACAATGGTACATGTATCCTGAAGAATATTTTTCCTATTTTGTTTTTGGAACGTTCAAGAAATTAAAATAAAATTTAGAGTTAAAATGAATTATAAGAGAAAAAGTCCATACATCCCCGACTTAGGATTTCCTTATTTTCATTTCAGCTATGGATCTTAGATGACTCCTGCGTCTGGTATGAGAAGTGGAGGGTTAGTAGGCTGACCTAGCTGACCAGTGGAGGGTAACTATTGGGGAGTAGGATGATCAATGGTAGAATATTCTACAAGTATTCCAGTGGTAGACTCTAGGAAACTATGAGGGAAGTGTCTGAGATATGGAGATGGAGATATGGATCTAGAAACTGGTGATCACTTTTAGCTTGGACTAGGCTCTAACGGAGTATTGGGTTCTCCTAGAATTGATCCAACTGAGGGGAGAAACACATTAGTGGTGGAAACATTACCTTAGGGAGATGAAGGAGACCAATTTTTCCTGGGTCAACATTGAGAAGGAGTTTTGGGAGAAATTCCATTCTTCCACAATGAATGATGCGAATAGGAAAGAGGTACTTTCCATCTAGAAGAAGAGTATGCTTGTAAGTCAGTTTGGGATCATTTAAAATTATCTATTATGTTTTTATTTGGATCTCTTTCTAGATAAAGAATCTTGGAAAATATGCTTAGATGAGGAAGTACGTCTTTCTCTTTAGTATGTGGTTACTCCTTTAACCCTACTAACATATTTAGAGGTTTAACAGAAGGATGAGAATGTGTAAAGAATGCACACATGAGGAGTTCTTCCATGGGAGGGAAGTCAACTGAGCTTTTTAAAGGGGAAGGCTATCAACAACAAGTCTTCAACATTAGGGACATCCGAGTTTTTGTCCAGTGGGGGTCTGACGCCATTATTTTGAGTTCTAACCCTCTAGTCCTCAACTTTTTTTCCTAATACTTGGGATGATTTATATTTCTCATGGGGTTGCGGGGACCTCTAGGGACAATGCCTGAATCAAGATTAGTATACTGTATGCGGTCAGGTTCATCACCTGCCATTGCAGTTGTTTCCATCCTGGACATTCTAGTAACAGTAATATCAGGCCCCAATACCACCACGGGCTGAGAGTGGAAGAGGAGGCCTACCTCTGGTTGATCCTTAGGGACCTCGACCATGGAGTGGTCTGGTAGGTGGTTGAAAAGAAAGGGGTATAAAAGATGCGAATGGATAGTTTCACAAGACATATTCAACATTCAAATAGGGACAAAGATCATTTATGGTATGATCATTTTTTAAGTATGTTTTATTTCAATTTATTTGAATCAAGTGATTCCAAAACCATCTTTGCCCCTAGTATAAACCATTCCCTAGGACTAAATGTAAAAATATATTTCATTTCCCTATTGTTGAGTACATAAGGAAGAGGTCAGACAAGCCTGTTTAATGTTTTCTGAGGATGTACAATGATGTTGGAGCCACATCAATCCAATGTGAGTCTCTTTCTAATACCGATGTAACTGTACAATGTAATCGATGGAATCAGCGGGTTGTACTCTATGCATTCTATCAATGAATGCTTCTAGATAATATTGATGTTTTCAAACATGGGTGGACAATGAGTTTCTTTCCATTGTTGAGCAGAGTTTTTTGATGCACAACCAATATGTAGAGCCTCTTCTTTCTTTATTTTATAATATGTTTGTGGGATGGTTTGATGTTGAGTCAGTTGAGGATATAAGAGTTGTTAGAGAGTTTCTATATTTTTTACCTGTAATTGTTGTGACTCTACCCTAAAAATGATGATACGTTTCAAATAGATTTATATTATATTGTGCATCTGATTTTGATGGATCCTTATCATATGGTGCTGTATGAGTTTCATGAGTTGTCGATTCATATTTATAGTCTTAATATGAAAGGTTTAATCTTAACGAGTTTTCACCATTGTGTGGTAATGTATTGTTTGCAAAGAAGTATCACAATAGTTTGAGGCTTTGCATAGACTACTGATGGTTGAATCAGAAAACAATGAAGAACCATTACCCTCTCTGAATAATATTAATCATTTTTGAAATGATTTGGGGATCAAGTTAGTTCCCTATGATCGATAGGCAGTTTGGGTATCACCAATTAAGGGAGAATGTGGGTGACACCACAAAGATTGATTTCGGATGCGAGTATGGGAACTTCAAGTTCATGGTTATGTCGTTCGGTGTTACCAAAACAGCGTATGAGTTCATGGGTCTTATGAACTCTGTATTTCGTTAGTTTTGGGATGGTTTGTCATTGTATTCATTGATAAAATCATAATCTACTTGATGTCATAGGAGGATCATACCGAGTATATTTGGTATTTCCTATAAGTCCTTAGACACCACCACCTCTATGGAAATTTATCTAAGTGAATGTTTTGGAATATGGAGGTCGAGTTACATGGACATATTGTGTCTCAATAGGTTTTAGAAGAGGACTCGTTGAATGCTGAGGTAGTTTTTTTTTGGGAAGCACCCATGAATGTGGTACACATTCAAAATTTTCTCAACCTAAAAGGCTACTAGTAGAAATTAATGCAAGATTTATAACAAGTAGTTTCTCCATTGACGGGTCTGACTAGAGAAGGCCATGACTTTGTGTGGATTTAACAGTGGAAGGTATGTTTTAGCAATTTGAATGAGATGTTGGTCTGTGAACCATTTCTCAGGTTTCTAGTGGAAGGGGTTATGTTCGTGGTGTTTTGTGATACTTCCCATCTAGTCTTGGGTTGTGTGCTGATGCATCATCAAGGTGTGGACTCCTATGGGTCTAGGATGTTATTCCCCATGAACAAAAATATTCCATCCATGATCTGTAGCTAGAAAAGGTCATGTTCACACTGAATTTTTTGCGACATTACCTCATTGGGGAGTGCTTTGTGGTCTTCATGGATCACAAATTCTTGAGGAACTTCTTTTCCCAATGAGATCTAGACTTGTGGTAGTGGAAGTGGATGGACTTTTTCTAGGATTATGATTTTTAGATCTCTTACTCAATTAGGAAGGGAAATGTTTTGTCTTTTGATTTGAGAAGGAATTCACATAATGAGGTAGTTCAGGATTTCGCAGATGCGTGGAGAGTATTGGAGGATTTGGATGCCTTCCACATAGATGGTGTAATTTTTGGTGGAACAAGTTTCATATTTTAAATGACTGTACTGCCATATATTAGGTGTAAGGTGTAGGATTCTTAATGGGGAGACTGAGAGGCAGAGGTGATGTGTGATCACTTTGACCAGGGTGACGGTCTAGAGGTATGGTCGGGTGATAGTCAGAATTGTATATTGTTCCGTGTGAAGCTATTTGTTCTAATGGAAGTACACAAGGATGTTCTCCATGTGTTTCTAAGAATACCCCTAGCAGTTCAAAAAATAGTTTCAATGAAGTTCTAGGGTTTTTGAGAACAGTTCTGTTGGCCTAGGATAAAGACGGATGTGGTAAAGATTGTGTCAATGTGCTTGGTGTTCCAGTAAGTGGAGGCATAGATCCATGCTCCCAGTGGTTGGATGGATGCTCTATTTTTTCTACAGTGGAAGTTGGATGCCATATCAATATATTTTTTCATATTATTGACTAGGTATTAGAGTGTATGTGATGATATTTTGGTAGTTGTAAGTTGTTTGATGAAATAGTCTCACTTCTTAGCGATCAAGGAGTCGAGTGTCACAGATTCATTAGAAAAAATGTATGGGGAAGAGGTGCTCCAACTGCATGGGGTTCCATGATCCATCATCTCAGATTGGGAAGAAAATTTTCTGGTGAGATTATGGAAGGAATTGTAGCAAGCCTTTGGATCCTAGTTACGCTTCACCATTTCCTTCCATCATCATATGGATGGACGAACTATGAGGACCATCAAGATATTTGTGGACATATTACAAGAATGTTTTCTAGACTTTAATGGGTCATGAGAGAGACATTTTTCCTTGGTAGATTTTTCTTACAATATTATCATTCATTGTTCAGTTGTCAAGGTTCTAATTGAGGCCTTATATGGAAGGTTGTGTTGTTCACCATTATGCTCGAAGAAAGTTGGGGCGGAAACTGTTCATGGTCCAGACATGGTGCAAAATATGATAGAGAAGGATCAACATGTCTGTGAGTGGAAGAATGTAGCATAGGACCAGCATAAGTCATATTTGGATCATAGGATAAGGCCTTTAGAGTTCGAGGTTGGGAACCATGTGTTATGGAAGGTTTTCCTTCGATGTGGGAGATGATGGTTCCGTTGAGAATGAAAGCACTATCCTAAAATCATTATACCCTTCGAGGGATTGGGATGAGTTCATCAGGTGAAATATTAGCTCATTTTACAACCAAATTTTGGGAGGAACGATGATGTATTTCATGTCTCCAAGCATCATCAGTATCATCATGATGACAGCTATTTCTATGATTGGGGAGTGTTGGATATCAAGGATGTTTCCAAACTTGGGGAAGAATTGTGGATCTATGGTATCACTGAGAGAAGATGTTGTGTAGAAAGGTAATTCCCTTGGTTTGTGTTTTTTGGAGGCATAGTGGTCTGGAGGAGAGTACTTGGGAGTGAGAGACACATATGTGTGCCCAGTACCCTGAGTTTTTTAGCTTTATTGCATGCATTCCTTGTCATGTAATTCATAATAATTGTTTTCTATGAGACTTGTTGATTCTTTATTACGTGAATTACGATAATATATTGGTGTATGTGGAGAGGAGGACATATTACCTAATCAAGATGCATTAATGCAGATGTGATTTAACAAATGTGGGAGAGTTAGTTCCATCCAAAGCAGATAATATCTTGACATGGGGGGAAGGAGTTACCTAATTCAAATGATCGGGCAGTGTGACATAGTTATTTTGTTTAATAAAATTCAGTTGGATGGGTTAGAATATGTTGGGGGTAGGTGTTCTTAAATGTTTAGGTATCACACCAGCAAAACATGGTCATTCTTCCTTGAGATGTATCTTAGTGGTTTGTTATTTGGAACCCCCTTTCTCCTCAGGTTGGTTTTTAATTCTCGAGAGAGATAATAGTTTGATAGGTATCTAATATTATGGAATGATCCTACATGTTCTATAACATTATCAAAATATATTGTTTAGGGTGTTCATTGAGGAAAGAATAGTTCAAATTAAGAGGATTATGGTTTTTCTAGTTTTTCCACCAGTGTCGGTGACATAGGACATTAGTGTCAGTAAGCCAGGGAAATGATGTCGGGGATTCACTTTGTCAATGTCAATGAGTCATGTCATCAATGATAGCGAGTTTGTTATTTTTTCTGATGAGTCAGGGTGTCAGTTTCAATGATTCGGTGCATCAATGACTGTAAGTCAGGGTGTCAATGTTGCTGACTCAGGGCGTTAGTGTTGGTGACTCATGGAATTGATGTTGATGACTTAAGGCATCAGTGGGTCATTTAATTGGTGAGTCAGGTGTTGGTAGTTTTTTCCTATGACTCACCCATCGATGACTTGCTGTCAGTGTTAGTGACTCACCCAACAATGAAACTCTATCGGTGTCTGTGACTCACCAATCAGTGGTTCATTTTCAAATTTTCCAATTTTCCCCCTCTACATTTTATTTGACATAAATAATGTTTAAAACATTGTTTAAGTGTTTATAAATATATTTGAAAGGATATTAATTATATCATTAATATCATAAGACTCTAGGGAGATAGAGATATTCAAAATGCACAATAATCCCTACAATACCACATTAATTACTTGAGAAACCATTTCCCATTCCCTTGATATAGTATATGGATTTCCTTTTCTAAATATGAGATAATATCTGGTTGTTTCTCTTGGTGGACCAAGATCCTTCCCTTCTTATGGAGTCGCATGTTGTGTCGTAGCCATTGATAGAGTTGTACTTAGAGTTTTTCCTCGTATTTTTTCACCTACTCGCACAATGAGGTGTATTGTTCATCTTAAGTGCCAATTAAGGATTTACTTTGACTCTCTTATAATTGTGTATCCTATGGGGTCGATGTAGTAATGTTATTTTTTTCAAAAAAACTGAATAAAATATTTTGATGAGGAATAAATTATAATACAAACTTGATGGAAGGATGTGGGTGGAATTTGGTTGAACACATGTTTTATTTGTCATCATTGATTATGATATGATCATTTTTTCTACGTGGCTTCTAAAAATCATAGTCATTTGTGGTTTTTTCTGTACATGGGTGATTCTTTATAACTTTTATTGT
The DNA here is from genome assembly GCA_963277665.1 of Viscum album. NCBI lineage: Eukaryota > Viridiplantae > Streptophyta > Magnoliopsida > Santalales > Viscaceae > Viscum > Viscum album. The sequence continues at coordinate 916,111,397 of OY728148.1, forward strand.
TTCCTTGTGAATAACTTCAATAAATATAAATATAATTAATAATTTATAACCGGTTAAATTAAATGGATTCCCAAGGATATAAACAATTTTTGTAATTAACCCTTCTTATCAATGTGTAATTTAAACAACACTATTATCCAAATCTGAATTCCACCAATTCAATAGGTGTTGTTGTGTGTTGTGTTCTATTAGGTTTTTTCCTTTTGTGGGTTTTGGTAGTGTAATGGCCTGGATGGTGGTGTGACTATGTGTACGGGGTGATACAAGTGGTTTGATGTTATCTCATTTTGAGAGATTGATTTATTGTGGAATGGACAAACTTGTTCTACTGTGGGACTGCTTTTAGGAAGTGATTGTGCAGTGGGGATATAGTTTTGGGATGTTGGTATATTTTTTGTTTATTGGTGTGTGGGGAGTGGGGTTGTTGTGAGTGGGGATACTGGGTTTAGTTTTGTAGAAAATTTATTAGGTAGGATAACTATGAAAACTGTTGGTATTTTCCAAAAAAATTGGTGTAAAATTGGGAAGAAGAAAGAAGCGGGTTGTTTGTTGTTGGTTTTTTAATGGGGAGTGTTTATTTGATTTTATAATTCTATGATGTTGTTATATTTATTTTTCCCAGTACATATGGAATAATGAAACAAATTAATTTATAAATTCATAATGATAATTTTTTAAATGAATTTGATGGGGGTATACTTCTACTTACGGAAGTGACCATCATTCGTGGTGATATGATCATTTAGGGTAGTAGTAATGGTGGTCTATGTAGGGGTTTTGTTTGTTTGGAAATATATATTTTGGGTTGAGGGTTTTTTAACTATATGTACAAACTTGTAGTTCCTTGTTTTTTCTATATACACCCCACCCATGTTGAGAACTATCTTCAAAAAAAACCCATTTCTATAGGGGAGGGTGTCTTTTCCAACATATAATTGAGTGGATAGTTGGCTTGTCATTAGCTCTTGTATTATCTCCCTTTTATGAATTTACATACCATGATTCTCCTATAATACTGTAACGGATTGAAGTAAGTTATAAGATCTATGATACTAGTTGTGTGAGAGGAGGTATGTTTCCTAGTTAAATTTGGGTAGAGGACCATGTGTTTTCGAGTAATCTATGGTATGTCTGAATTCCAGGTGTTTTTAAGAATGATTGTACTGTGGAAGGGGAATAGGTGTCTACCGGAAGGATGTGTGTGGTTTTTGGACCAGGATTGTGTAGGCATGTTGGGATAGTGGTGCAGTTGGAAGAGGTAAACACATCAATATTCTATATTTAACCAGTGGTTAGTGGTGCACGGTAACAAAATATCACTGAGGGGTCCTTTGGGGGGCTTCTAAGACTTTTATTCAGGGTACTTGGCCTTGGGATTTCGTTCTAGGTAATGGGTCTCCCTCTACCCAGTCCTAAAGAGGTATTTTAATTAATAATAAATTGAGGTGTTGACCCCAACCTTTAAAAAAATTGAGTTGAATAGTATACCTTATTATATTTTTTTGAGTTTATGGTGTTTCCTCATCGGGGAATTAGTATTATTCTCCCACTTATACACAAGTGACTTTGGTTTTACTCCACTGATTAGTCTTGTATAATCACCATATGGGCATAAAACTATTTTTTGGTTTCTAGAGAGGTTACACAAACCATGCTAGTCCTTAATAGCTCAGGCGTTCGCGATGATTGTTGTGTCACTAATTAGTTTTACATTTCCACTTTCATTAACGTTTTATTTGTATTTCTAGATGTTTTACATTAAGAATCCATGGGGTATGGATTTCAGATTCTATATATATATATGTCTTGGAGTTGTTTGAGGATGGTACATCGTATCTCCTAATATTGGTTATTATAAAAAGGGTAATGCATCCCTTTTTTGTGTTATTTATAAACCGCAGGGGATGGTCACCACCTTGGAGACAATCAGTGGTGGGAAATAGGGGTAATATCTCTCCTTCATCTAAAGGAAAGAATGTATTGTAATCTTGTTAACCCTTCCCTCATCATGAAGAAGGATGTTTATGATAGAGTTAACTGATGGACATGGGTAGGTTTTCTTTCATTTGCCATTGTTGGGTATGTAGAAAAGAAATTATAACAATTTCCATGTTTCTTAGCTCAAGAAATGTCATCATGAACCCCTAATAGTTCTATGATTGGATGATAATGATTTAGAGGAAGTTGTTTCTACTATATATCATCTAGTACAGATCATGGAAGCTCAGGTGAATGTCTTTCGTGGGATTTCTATTCTCTTCGTCAGAGTATTATGGAAGCATATATTATATTTTTTTGAGACATGGGAGGGATAATACTTACTGAGGGAGCATTGTCTTAACATTTTTACCATACCTAATTCTTATATATGACTTCTTGGAGAAGTAAATCCTTATTTTGGGGATGTTTTCAACATCTTTTTACCCACTTTTAGGTAATTATCTTACATTTACATGTTTTATCATTAATTTGGTGTGTCTGTGGACTCCTGATGATATAGATAAATTGTTATGGAAAATTAATTGATGTACATGGATAAATTTTTGATTTAATTAACTGATTCCACTAATAAATGTATTCTTGTATTTTTTGGGGTTTCCCCATATTCTGAAAATGTTCGAGGTGATTTGGACTTTTTTGTATGGCCATATAATTTTATGTTGTGTGCTGGGAAATTTAATAATATGTAAATGGGATAAATGATGCTTAATTTGTAGCTATAAAAAATTCATGACTTGTTTACATAGTGAGAAAATGGTACGCATCGTGTGATGGCTACATAAAATGTAATTATAAATGTAATGTTTCTTAATGGAGATGTGTTTCTTGGCATACATAATTTTCATGGATTTTATGACCTGTAAAGGAGTTACACATCATGAAATAGTTGACTGGTTGGATTTTTGGGCACCATAGAGGAAATAACATCATTCATTATACGGTTTCTCATTTGGATCTCGACCTATATGAATTATACAGAGATTTTTGGAGTCCCCCGTTGAATTGGATAGATCTATTTGATAATTTATTTCCATAGTGGTGTGTTAGTATCTCTATGGGTAAGTGATACATTATGATCAATTGATTATTTGATTTCTGTAATTTTTTGGCATCATGTAGATACATTCATTTAATGGTGGTGATGTTTCTTCTTGTCTTCATTATGTTTCATGGAATGATCTTGTTCCAAGGGTCATTTCCTTTATTGTTTTTGGTGAAGTGGATTTATGTTGTTATGTTATGTGTTATATCCTATTCTCTTACAACCCATTTTTTTATCATAGATAAATTATAATATTTTTATATTGATATAAGGTCCTATATTTTCATTAATTCATTATCTTATTTTTTGTTTATTTTAGGGTGTTTGATACAATGAGTTTTTTGGTAGGTGGATCCATAATTATCATATTTCAATGAAAATTATTACTCATATTTCTACAAATTGATTTATAAATGAATACATCATGATTTTTTTCGTTTGTAAATTAATTTGTGATAAGTGTTGGGTTTTTCGAAGTTTTTTCTAGTTTAGAAAAATGTATTTTCAAACATTTAAATGAATGTTTAAATGAACCACATGGGATGACATAGTTATATTAATCGAAGGATTATCATATGGGCATCCTCCAAATTATGATTTTCATGTTATATCATGGGGGATATCTATTCTACCTAGAACTATTGTTTTGGTAATTTTTCATGGAATGGGGTTGGTCCTGCTGTGTTCCTGTAATAATTAGATCTATTTTTAGGTAGTTTTTGTTCACTTTTTATTTATTGTTGTTAGAATTTAATTGTATGTTAACATGTTGAGTTTCTTGGAATGATTTACTTTTTCTTGGATTTATAGGTTTTAGGATTTAACATGCATGCTTTTGGATTTTGATTAATTTCAATGGAAATTATTCTTGAAATTGATATACATTCCATTTATTTGGAGTTTTTTTGAGAAGGGATATATTTAACATGATTTTGATAAATCATATTTACTACATATCATTAAATGTTTTATTGTTGATGAGAATTAATCTTATTTTTGTATAGAGAGTTGTTATAGAACACCTGAGTGTGATCATACAGAGCCTGTTAGCTTACACCCTTCACACTTATTCAGTGGTGAATACACATTTTTATGCATTTCAATTTGAAGAATTGTATGGTGATACAATGACACAATGTTCTTTTCTACCATATTTATGGTTACATGGTGGTGGGATTGTGGGAGTCTACCTATGCTGTCACCTGGAGTATTTAATTTTTCCAGATTATTAATCCTTTGTGGTTGGAAATGTAATTGGATATTTTTTCTTCCATTTAGATCTTTGGTTTTAATTTTTGAATATAATTCCATTATCATTCATCTATTTGTATTATATATATTTTCACGTCATTTTATTTCTTTTGGTTGGGAGAGATCATTCTGATCCTTCATGTATGATGCTTGGGTGCTAGTCACCAGCCTGTTGGGATTGGGAACACCCTTCTAATATGTGCTGTGTAAAGTTAGGTAATAGTTTGAGAAGGTAATTAGGTATGTTTTTTACACCCAGTTGATATTTATGTATTTAAAAAAGGATATCAATGATCATAATTCTATGATGATAGAGGTGTTAGAATGGGAAAACTATTATTATTTTTTCATACTACCACTTACAAAAAATATGTATATCATGTTTTGAGATATTGGTATTGGATCTTGGGGTTGAGATGGTGAAAATTGCATTTTTTATCACTATGTCTTACCTATAAAATTATTATGGTAGTTAACTAAAGACAATATGGATTGTTGGATACCATACCCCTTCTATAATTTAAATTTTCATATGTTTCAATGGATTTCATCATTATTTTACTATGTTCACCTAGTTGGAATAATGTGATTTGTTTTATAAATGATTGACTCAAAATAGCATGTTATTTTCCCCTATCAAGGATACTATTAAAGTGCAATGCCCTGGGGAATTATTTTCCAAAGATATCTTTATACTTCATTGGGTTCCCAATGCTATTGTTTTTTAATGAGACCAATGGTTAGCATTTAGTTTTTGGAATGGATTATGGGAGGTTACGATATCCATGTGAAAAATAAGGGAAAAAAGTATTCATATATGGATGGATAACAAATGATTTTAATCTGTGTTCATGATGAGATTCTCCGGGCTAGAGTACATGAATTCACTGAATCATGGGAAATTTTTTTTCCATTAGTCCATATTACCTATATCCATATTAACTATAATATGAATAAAATGGATCCATTATGTGGCTTTATATAGGAGTCCATGTAGATCATTATTGCTATTGGTAGAGTATTCAATGCAGTGCTTTCATGGGATAGTATATGTCAATGAGATTACATAAAGGGTTATGTCAATATTTAAGTGATTGACCATGAAACAATGTAATTAAAAATATTTTTATAGAGAATCATCATTTTATTATATATTTTGATATTGGTGATTCTTTCATTTATATATATTTACCACTCTTGGGACTTCATTGGAATTGTATACATGATAAGTTGGCATTGTGGTTTGTGGGACCCTTTTGAGATCTTTTCAAAACATATAATATTAGAATATTAGTTTAGTATGCCATCTCATTTGAAATTAAGAATTGATGTGATAGATTTTTTACAACTAAAGAGGTATTTAATAGTCCCTTTACAAGTTAATTTTGTGGTATGATGTTGATCATGATCCTTACACTACTATGGATGAGAAAATAATTCATATTCCAGACTACAAAGGTAGATTGTTCTATAGTAAACTAATTTGATTTGTATATGGTTTTTTGTAGTGTCAAGATGATATCAATTAGATATGGAATATTTAATCATTAATGAGATTGTAATTTCCATAAATTTTTCATAGTCTTGGATAATTAGTTATCTATATGGACAAGAATAACTTATAGTGGGGAGATTTTAAAACCCCATTACATTCCTTTTGGTATGTTTTATCTCCATTTTGTGTAACCATTTTAGATTGTGAAATTATTAGGATTCTTGTTGATGGGGAACACATACAAGGGAAAATAAAATGAATTAAAAATATTTATGTAAATTTAATTAATTAAATCAATGATTAAATGATCAAATAGATTTATAAGGTTATGATTATGTTCATAGTGCCTCAAGTTTTGGTTATGTAATATTATATAGGATACAACATTATGACCTATCTACATGATTTATTCCTATATTAAATGGCGTACATGACTCAAACTAGTTATTGGAAACTTTTCATGAGTGTTGATCAAGTCATGAATGTTCAGAATACATGAAACCATTACCAGTCATAAATGGGTTTATCATGATTTAATTTAACTAGATGTGATGTCATTCTTGGTGTACATTAACTTTTTGAAATTAACAACAAGAAAGGGGTTCATTATTTTAATTATTTATAATTATTAGTTCTATTTATGTTATACAATAATTTTTTTTCCTTTCACCTTGTATGATATATTTTTGAACACTAGTGTAATTTGGGAAGATTTTGGGAAATCTCACTCCATATAGATCATGAACGCTCATTAGTGGTTGCATCTTATATCCCTAGGAATCTATATTACTTAATATACACTTGTATAGGAAGTATCATTGGATATATTTGTGATTCAAATCATTGTATGTTGATGTTTTATATAAATGTTATATAGTTTTCTTCCATTAATTTTCCATCAAATACCAATATATATGTTCCCAATTATTTAATCTAAGGAGGAATGATTTACATCATTCCTAATACTATTATATCTATAAAGAAAGATCAATTCCTTGAATTTCAACTAGTTATTATCAATCCCAATGGGCTATTGAATTAAAAGTTATGTTTTTTGCATTTGGAAATATTTTTTTTGGAAATGATTCATTTTTTAAAAGTAATTTAGATTTAAAAAATGGGTTTTAATAATTATGAAATTATTTTATTAAATATGGGAATACATTATGAAATGGGTTTTCCAAAATAATAATATTTGTAAACATTGATACATTTAGTTTCGGACATATCACATTTATTATACATGGTGAAACCTGATATTTTATGGGAAAAATATATTTTGGAGGGACTCGATATTAATTAAAATTAGTATATATCTAATTTAGTCTTAATTTAATTCTAGTATGTATTCCCATAGGATAGATCCCAAATATTTTTCTATTTAATTTATACCAGGATTATCACATGTGGGATTACATCAAGAATATTTCATTAAATGATTTATCTTATAGAGTATCAATGGTTTTTTTATTTTATTACATATATTATGTTATTTAATAGATTCGAATATTTTGTGAATATTTTGGAAATTCATGGGAAAAAATGATTTTTAGAAAAAAAATTATTTAATCAATTCCATTATAAAATATATTTTTCAAAATTGAAAAATTCATATTATTGATATAATAATATATATATATATATATTACATTTTGGGTTCATACAATTAACTATTCTTACTCCTCACATATATCTTTGGGAGGTTGGAGACCTTGTTTTAATGAAATCCTGTAAAGGGAATGTAATCATGTATCATATTAGGTTCTCTTTTCATTTATCACTTATGTAGTGGGATAGATTGGTGGGGATGGAGGGTCACATTGAGAATTTCATTTGTGGTTTATTTTATCATCCTAGCTTGACCGATTTGGATTGACATATATATCTAGTGGATTTGTATTTCATTCCTTAACTCTGTAAAATTTTTTTTGTTATACCTGAAACTGTTGGGATTTTTTGTATCTGGCCATATTTAGGACCTTTTATGGTGGGTTCTTTACTTAACCTAGAATTGTTTATTAAAAAAGATATTTTATTAAATAAATATATAAATAATGGATTTAATAATAATATTCATTATCTTCTCAAAAACAATTTATGTAATGTTCAATTGAATGTTTTAAATGGGTTTTTTGAAAACTATTATATTTACAAATATATTTACCATCCACGGTATCTCATTCAGGATGTATTGTCTTTAAAACCATATATATGATATTAATATTTGATTCCCATTATAAAATGATATTATTTATATTTTATGGTTTCAAACGTTTATGATATGTGATGTTTTGGAATAGTTTAAGAAAATAATTCTTTTTTCCAAGAGTTATTATTGAGATGATTAATATTTTATTTTAAACTAGGACACAAATGTAAGGATTATAAGAAGGGAGAGAACATTATCTCACTTTAATTAATTATGTAATTACATATATATAATGATATATATATTTCATTTAAATAGGTTAGTGACTTGGTAGGTTAAAAAATGATGAGAATGAGGGTGTCTAGATTTACTCACCATTTGAAATGTGAAATTGATTGCGAGTAATTGTGTTCAAAATTTTACGGAATTCTATGTTTATAATTGTTTAACCTATTTCGGTTTTTTTAGTATGTTATTCCATGTCTTAATTATTATGAATTATTTTTAATTTATTTCCCAATTTAATATTATTATCATATGATTTTATATAGTTATTTTTTGTTATTAAGAAATTTCATTTATTTTATGGTTCCTTAATTACATTATTATGATCATATGTACATGAATCATGTTTTATGATTTTTATCCTTGGTATGTTGATCTTTAATTATATTTAATATACCATAATCATATTATCAATGATGCCTATCATCTATTCTATTATGATATATTGTTTTACCTTACTAAGTGTTTAAGCTCACCACTATGATATATTTTAAATCCCTAGGTTATGAAGATGATTGTATTATGTAATATTTCTATAAAGGTTCTACAGGAAAAAAATTATTGTGAAATTTTATCAAGTGTATTAAATTATGATATTTATTTGTCTTATAATTATAAAAATTAACCATTTTGTATTTGGGTTATGAAAATGATTGAGATATTTTTTATTTCTGTCAAGATATTAATTCATTATTTAATCCATTTTTATCCTTTTATCATCACCCACTTCTCCATTATCCATTTTAGTGTTCTACATTATGGTGTTAGTGCATATAGGGTATATTCATGGTAGTAGGAGGGTACAACATTGATCCATTCTTTCCAAATTTTCTCATATTTCATGTATTCCAATGAGATGTGACATGGTTTTGGTAATCAATCTAAGGATGTTGTAATGTCATTGATGTAGTTCATGTTCATAATATTCACCTATTATGCAAATGTGATGTTTTAATGTGATATTATGTGTTTTAATGAATATGGGATGAATATGATACTGTGGAGGTGTATTTTTTTTTTGGGAATTGTCATTTAATGTATGTTATAATTACAATAAAATATACTGGACCTTGTAAGAGACTTGCATGGGCATAGTTTTGGTATCACTTTTTTTATGGAGGTATTAAACACATTACATTTACAATGGGATCTAGGAGTGGAAATTAGTGTTGATGTGATATCAAGGTACTTATTATCATATAAACTTGATATCATGTTAATATAATTGAATTATATATTTGGTGAGTGCGACGTAGTGAGGTTGGGTGATAGTTTTCTTAATAGGTGGTTGTTGAGTCTGTTATTTGTTCATGATGAAATATCATCCCTCTTCCTCATTTTTCTGCGAGTTCTTGATTATAAATCTACAAAGAATATATTACATACTCATCCTAACATATATATATATATATATAACATTTTAGAAATATACGTTTTGTGTTGTGACTAAGATTGATAATAATATCATAGATATTGGGTTTTTTGTAAGGATTCCAAACCAAGGAATTTATTTGTGTTTTAGCATGGTATCGAAATTATCTAAAACTATTCAGACATTGTGGGATTAATTTATATTTCATTTCTTATATTATTGAAATTATTTTTAATCTAATCATATATTTCATGTAAATATTGATGAAAGAAACCCAATCTGTATGTTTCATATGGTATTTTAGTGTCACCAATCCTGATCAAATTGGGGGTAGTACTTGTGGTTAACACTCATCATCACCTACTACACTATAATGGGTACCCAATGGGTTTTTTTCATGGAAGAAGTGATTTTAACTGGAAATAAGAAAATGTAAACCATATAATTTTATACCATATAAGAATGATAAGATTAATGACTCATTATGAATACATAAGTGTAATAAATATTAAAAAATGTGAAAAGAAGATATGGATTAATTAACATTAAAAAAATGAAGTTAAATTTATAGGGAATGATGATATGAATTATATTTTTATTGTTTTATTAATTTATGTTAGTTGTTTATTTTTCATATCAATTAATATTTTGACTATATTCCTTTATTATGTAGTGGAAGTGAAGTCTTAAATAACAGAGAAAGTAATTTTTCAAAATTTTTTGTCTAAAATCAATGCATATGAAACATGACATAAAAAGTCATTAATCAAGGTATGATAACATCCTTATAATTAATTGTTTTATAAGCTGAAAAAACACCGATAGTTGTAATTACTTAAATTAATTTAAAATTTGTGGATTTTAAACATTTGTATCCATTAATGTAATTATTTTTGAATTATATATTTCAATAATTTATTTGAAACATTAGTTCAACCATGATAAATTTTAGAGATTAAATTGATTTAACCATTAACTCTCACTAGATTAATTTTTTTGTTTTTTGTCGATCTGGAAGAATTGAATGGTATAATGGAAGTAAAGACGAATTTTATGTATGTTATATGAATTTTTTTAAAACCTTGATATTTATCAGTTTGAATTTTATTAAATATTTAAAATTTTTAGGTATAAAAAATTTCATACAATTTTAAATATCTATATATAGGTTTACTTATAATATTGTGAATAAAATATGATTTTATCGATAGGTAATTTAAATATTTTTATACATTATTGTGATTTTTATAAAATACATTTGAATTATTTCTGAATATTATTTAAATATTTGATTACAAATACAATATGTTGATGAGTTAAATTATTATAATAGATAAAATTATTCAATAATTTAAATATGAAAATATATTTTATAATTATATATAATAACAATATAAAGATAAATATTATATTTTTATATTTTTATTTATTCATAGTAATATATGTATGTAAAAAATAAACATATAATGATGTAAAATAAATCAATGGAACTATACATAAAAATATCTATGAAAATATTTACCCCTCCAATAATAGAAATTATAATTTCTATTTATTGTTGAATGATGGAAGAGATAAGTGTTCATATTTTCAATATGTTGCCAAGATTATATCTAATATTTAATTATCATTAATACCCAACATATGATCATGTTTTCTATATTAAAATTGATATCATGGGGTCATAAAAATTGAATTACTTTTTCAATTAAATTATTTTTTGAATTAATTCAAATAAAAAGGGGATATTTTTAAAAAAAACAATCAATGTAATTTGATATAATGTGAAGGATTTCAAATGAAAATAATATATATAACTTCTAAAAGGATGTGTTGGGACACCCATATAAATAAAATTTTAAATGGAAATTTTGTGGGATGATAAAAAATAAATAGTTTTTATTTTCTATAAAAGTGATGTGTGCTACTGATATTATCTGGTTGATTTTAGAAGATCCCACAGTCAAACTAATTGAATTAATTAATATTAATGGTTATATTTTTTATATGATATGTTTTAAATGAGATTAGATTAGTTTTCATTATTTTAAATATGATATATTCATTGTATGGTTGATTTGAGATATAAAAAATTAATGATTTTTAATCATTTTCATTTAATTTAACAAATAGTAGTGAAATAATTAATTTATTTTATTTTTTATAGTTATCTAATATGTTCATTAGTACTATAATTCAAAAATAATTTCATTCAAAAAATTATTATTATTTGATATTCTGTGTTTTAATGATGAGTTTAATAAAGAAAAAAAATATTTGGTTTGAAAAAACCTATCCATGATAGTAAAATACTATAAAATGGATCTTTAATATGATGTAGAAAATATTTATCTAGTTGGAAATTGTGATGAAATGATTTTTTGTGTAAGGGTTGATGTTATTTAACTATTTATGGATGACAAGGTAGTTAATGATAATTTATATTCACATTGGTCATACAACAAAGGAGATAGGGGAATATATCTTTTATAATGGTACATCTATAGGGATATATATGAAGGAGGTTAACATTAATTAACATTTTAGTTTCACTTATATTTTCTATAAGATATGTTACATTATGTGAATTTTAATATTCATAGTAAAAATAGTAGGCCAGATCCTCAATTTTAAAATATGTAATCTATTGATATTTTTTGAATAAAAACAAATTGGAATAAAGAAAAAAAAACAAAAATTTTGTAAAATGATATGATTATTAGAAGGTGGATGTTAGAAACCCTGCATTATATTGATTAAGAAAAACTTGTGTCATTGTGATTGTATAGGAGATAATGTACCAAATGATTTGGTGATATTGATATACAATACAATTGTGGGTTATGATACAATTTCTATTATTATTTACTGTATGAAAATGAAAATAAAATCAATTATAAATAAGGTTAATATATTAAATTATAATTTCATGAAACATTATAATTAATATATAAAATGATAATTTGAAATTTAAATAATTTATTTTATCTGATAGAGATTTCTAGTTTTCATGTCGTATATTTATAGATCAATTCCACAAAATTCACAACTATTCATAAATAAAAAAAATTATATATCTTTATTTACTTTAAAATAATGATATATTATATTAATTAATGACATTTTATGTTCATTTGTTCTATAAAATAGACTATTATGTGTTAAAATTTACCATTTTAAGAAATTTTCATAGAGTAAAAGTTAATAAACATTTCTCTATATGGAACAATATAATGTGCAATATGGGTGAATTTATCTACAAACATTATTTTCTATTACCATAATATTATTAACCCTCACTGGTTTGATATTTGTTTTTATATTAATCAAAATGTATATATAAATTGAATTAAATTGTAGATGTAATTGAATAAGACAAAATAATATGTGTATTGGAGGAAAATGACCAAATGATCTATTATGGGACATTATTTGTTAATATTCATTTTTCCACATCAAGGCTACCATAGGATTTTAATGGGATATAATTTATTATAACATCTCTCCCAAGGATCAAAATAATTGATAATTCTCATAAAATTCCACATGTCAAAAACAATCCCTCCTTATATGATATATATCATGGATTAATGATGATGGTTTATCTATATCATTAGAAATATTACAGTCTTAATATTATTCCCAAAAAAGAAAAAAATAATCAATAACTAAATAACCACTTCAAAGTGATAATTTTAATAAAAAAATTATATCAAATAATGCAAATAATACAAAGCCTTATAATATAAGGAATATTTCTTATTTCATTTAACATAAATAAATCATAATAAGGATCAACTGTATCGTGATTATTTCATATATTGTAAAATTTAAATAAACAAAAAAAATACATTCCAAGATATAAATTTTAAAAATTAAATTTACCATGCCTTTTTACTATATTAGTCACATGTCAAGGTTTTATGAGGTTAAGAACCAATCAGTGGGTCTTTTCCCATTTATCCTCTTCAAACAATATATTTTCGCAAATAATAGATTATTTATATTTGTTATGTGTTCTGAATATTATTGGAAGACATCAATGAGACTCTAAAATGTTACATGAAACATTTTATTGTGCAATCATTTAATTTTTTCTATACATTTTAGTACTATTATTTTATAAATAAACCTTTTAATATAACATATGTAATACAAATCTAGTTATTGAATCTGGATTAAAAATAATAATTTAGGATATATACACTAGGATTCCATAAAACACAATGAATGATGTAATTGCAATCCCCATTTTTAGGTACCATGGCCTAGGTTTTATCCACTATTCAAAATCCACTCTAACTATTTCCGTGATAAATCTATCTCACCCATGTCATATTACAAAATATAAGCTACTATGCTAAAAATGACCACCCATTCAAAATTCAAACCGTAGGTGTATTTGATAGAAAAATGACTGTGTTTTAATTAATAATAAATTTAATGGTGGTATTATAGATCAAACATGTCATTGTAACACCAATAACATCCACAATAGGTTGTGAATCTATCTACATATTGACCTAATAATAGCGACACATTAACAAAGTAGAGGTTCTATGGATCTGGAAATTTACCATTGAAAAAATAACATAAAAATATATGATTATAGAAATATGAATTGGTAGTAAGAATAAAAAATAATTATTCAATCCCACATACAATACATATGATATTACAATATCATATCATTCATTATTTTCTTGGGAGCACACTGCTGGAATAATTGTTTTATATTTTATAACTCAAAAAATAAGAAATTATTTTATATAAACATATCATCCTTTAGTAACCTATTTATCCTTATTGTATATCAAACAATGTATCTTTGATAATATTCTCACGAAAATAACCTTACCCTTAGAATATAATCATTCAAAAAATGTACATCCTCATGAGACCAACTTTAATATTTTTCATATATAGAATCCCAAATAATGTCACATTCACCATTAATTCATTTCAATAATAATGTTAATCTTTCCCAATAATACATTAAATATTATTCAAATTGTTCAGGTCATTATCATACTCATAAAATATATATCCATTCCCATATTTAATTAAAATCAATCTCTATTTCTAATTTATAGAATTCTGATCATTATCCATTCTTATATATAGTAATCCAAAAAAAACAAATGAAAACAAATATAATATATAATTTAATTCCTAACCACAGTTTGTATCAATTTACTATTTTCATATCATCATTTCATTCTTAATAAATATTTATTTTTATGATTTGTAATTAAAAATAATAAAAAAAAATTCAATTACATACAATACCAAACCAAAACCAGTAAATGAAATTTATAGTCAAATATGTATTATTTAAATAAATGTTATGTATTACCATTATGTGACCATACCAGCAATATAAATTAAGTATTTTAATTAACTAAAATTATAAGGAATATGTGGGAGGGGGGATTTATTTGGGACCCCATTAGAGATCTAGTGGGAAATTATCTTTTCCGAGATATATAATGGTTTCTATGAATCTTTACTTATCTCATATCATTATCAATCAAATAATATTTTTCGAATATATATATATATTAAAAATATTTAAAATAAGAAAAAAATAATATTTCTATTCATAAATTTTTATCAATATATTTGTTGACTAAAAATTTCTATTAATGGTCACTACACCATGTTTATGAAGTCTCTTATAGCATAACACGTTCACTTCATGGAATGATATTTTCAAATGATTTCACAATATCATATAATTATTTCTATATTCATGAATTATAAGATATGTTTAATAGGATCATGTTTGTATACTATTATTACACAACAACATGCAACCATTCGAAATAAATTTAATAGAGACATCATAATATTTTTCTTGATTAGTTTATATTTATATTAAATCTATAATGGGGGAATGATTATTTAAGGGTTTGAAATTTATAATAAAATATTTATTATAGATTTTTTATTTATTATGTGTTATCTATAAAATAAAATATTTATGGATAGAAATCAATATTATCTATTTTATAATTGTTTGATTATTATTCGATCTAATATAATTGAATATCTATTTCATAAGTAGAAGCTTGGATACATTTTTTCTTCAATTATGGTGATTAACAATGTTTAAAAATATTCTTTAAACCATGTAGTAATATTTATTTTGGTAACAACAGATGAATTTTTAAATTATGTTTTTATACATGTTTTTTAATAATAATCTCTAAGACTGATGTATTATATTTTCATTATTTTTCACACATTATACAAACCCCATCTTCAATAAATCAAGATGTTTTTTTGGAATACATTTCTCATTTGTAAAAATATATAAAATTCTATAAATCAAATTTAATAACATAAACTACTCATAAAAATATTTTGGATAGTTATTTAGAAAATTTTATTATTTACCATCACTATTAAATGATTTCATAATTTATGGATCAAATTAAATATGTTTATAAGAAAATAAATAAATAATAGGTATCGTTTTTTTATCATAATTTACTTTTCATTATTTATCACTAAAAATTATAAATTTTTTATTTTCTTTTATAATCAAAGATAAAATTGTTTTTGAATCATATATTCAATAATATTTACAAGATAATAGTGTTAGGAATCGAGTTCTATGGTTATTAGTTTATAAAATTCATAATATATGAATAATGAATTATATTAATATCTATTTTGATCGTTGAATGATGATGACTTGAATTAAAGAAATTGCTGAGAGACTGTATGATATATAAATTTATAAATATATTAATAAAATTTATATTAAAATTTTTATGTGGATAATGAATGTTACATGTTATCAACTGTTGTTAATAAATAACACGAAATTGGAAATTATATAAATGGTAGTAAAGTAAGGAATATGATTGAAATATAGTGAAAGAAAGTTGGTATAATAAAAATTATTTGAAATAAATATTTATGTTTTATATAAATTAGTTGATTATATGATATAATTGAGAAGAAAAATTATTTGGACCATATGAAGATAATAATTAAGTATTTATATGGTAGATGATATCATTAAATTGTTTTCATTTTTATTGGTTTGTATATGAGAACATATAGTTGATCGAATGATGGAAAATTTAATATGTTAAATTGATAGTATATAATCTTTATCGTATATAATATTATGAAATGGTGGAATTATAATATATTTTTTAATATAATATTTTTATATTATATTATTATATCTGAGTTGTAATGATTTATAGTAGCACATTTTCCAATAGTATTATCACATAATGGGGACTAATGTGTCAAGAAATTTTAATTTTAATTATAATAATTTCATATTATCATTGTATAGGATTTGATGCATTGAATATTCCTTGTATATTCTTTGATATATGGATAATATAAAGATCACATACCCACAAATTTACATGTATCACTTGTATTTATAAATGGAATGAGAAGATATAGTGAATTTGATACCACGACAATTTATATTACCTTTTACAGTATTTCATTACAAACAATACGAATTTATTACTTATTTCCTAAGGTCCATGGGCTATTCACTACATCTAGGAACTACAATCAATGGGAAAATAATATTTATAGTTTGTAAAGAGGTCTACAAGAATATAAATATATATATATATAGCAACGAATAAAATTATTTCATACATATTTGATTAATGATCATTTATATAATTCCAATGAAATAAATTAAATATGAAATATTGAATGCTGGTAATAAATTAGAGTATAACTAATAAAAATTTAATTTTTTTTATTTTTAATATATTTTTTAACAATTTCATTAATTTTTTGAATATTTAGAAATTATCTCATTCATATATAGGTGTGATATTAATTATATTATAAACCACAATATATATATATAATCTAAATGTATAATTTGGTTATTAAAATTTATTAATTTAAATATCCCTCCAATAATGTCTTTTCATTGGTTCATCATTTATATTATATAATACATTAGAATTGATTAAGTTGTTATAATTTTATCAATAAAAAAAGTATACATGAAAATAATACAAGAAAACTTTTTAAAAATTATATTGAGAAACAAAATTTTTGTGTATCTGTTTCTATTATAAAATGTTGTTATTCTTCATAAGGGGTTTAGTGTTATATTATCCGAAGAGGGGGGTGAATCTTTTTATGTAGAGTGCTTAACCAATAAAAACAATTTTTTATTTAACATCTCATATTAGTTATATATTTTTACCTATCAAACATTAGGGTCACATGATGTGATATTTGACTAAAGATATTTAAGAATAAGTGATCAATTTTGGTGTTCATGGATAATGTAAATATTAAATAGAGAACATAAATAGTGTATGCTCAGTATACTACTATTATGGAGAATTACTTAGTGCTCTTCTTGGGAGAAAACAACTATAAGGAACACTCTTTTCATAGGGGTCATAACCCTTATACTGTTTTGGGATTGGTCAATCATATCCCATGATCAGAGTCTACAAATTATTTAGGGACATATAAATGATTCATTAGGTTTAGTCCTAATAATTTTACTACATAGGGTTACATTTGGTCGAATGTATCACCTACACATAGTTTATGGACTTATAGGACCATTCTAGACCAACAAATGAATAGAATTATTATTATACTATATATTGATGAAATATTTCAGTCTTTATGGTATACTCATTAACCCTACTAAAAAATACACTATACCAACGGTTTGGAACCATTGGTATAGGCCTCCAATCCGTTGGTATTGCCTTTTCTAACGGTTTGGAGAACCATTTCCATGTAATCCGAGAGGATAGGTCTATACCAACAGTTTTGAAAATAAAAGTACATATGACAACGGTTCTCAAAATTGTTTGTATAGTCCTATACCAACGTTTTTAAGAACCGTTGGTTTAGGTTCTTTGATTTTGGGACCTATACCAACGGTTTTGGATGAACCATTGGTATAGGGGGACCTATACAAACAGTTTGGCCAAACTGTTGGTATAGGATCTCTATAATGGACCTCTACCAATAGTTTTGGCCAAAATGTTGGTATAGGTCCACCCTATATCAACAGTTTGTCCAAAACCATTGGTGCAGGTCTATATAGGTGATCTATACCAACGGTTTTGGCCAAACCATTGGTATAGGTCCATATAAGTGAATTATAACAACAGTTCTCCCAAAACCGTCGTTATAGCTCATATTTCTAGTTGTGAATGTGATAATTCTCATGTTTTAACACTCATATATTTATTCAAAAATAAATCTATAATTCTTTTTCAATTCAATATTTTCATGTAAATTCCTTACTCATTGATGTTTAAATGATCTATGAAGGTTTCTATATTCTTATTATTCTTCATTTAATCTCCTCATCAAGGACACCTATATAGTCTTTCATTTAAATTTGAATATGAAACTACATGTAATATTTTTCATAAACTTCTAGTCAATCCATCTTTATGTAATTTGGATTTCTTGCTCTTATTCACAAGGAATCTAATTAGAATCATTATTTTTTATAGAAAACACCCATTAATATCATGGGTTTCCAATAATAATTAATTTAAAAATATATTCATAGTTACATATTCATAGAAATCCCGCTCCCATTATTATAATGGAATAAAACATTATTTATTCTAAAAGTTATTACCCACATAATATCCATCAAATTTGTATGGGACTATGATATATGAATGATTAAGAAGTACTGATGATTCTTTAAACAAACATAATTGTGTCTTATCAGAAAATTTTTATGTATCCAATCAAAAAATCCTTCACCATATATTTTTGAAAATGTTTGGGAAATTTTTCCATAAAAATAGAAAACACCAAGGGCATCATCTCCATATTCATGTCAATTGGTTTTGTAAAACCACATAGTACCCACAACTTCCTATGAGAACCACCACATACATTATGAGATTTACTATGTTATAGATTGATCTTCTTGGAACACAATTTATACCTCTAAAACTTGTAATGACCCTTTTATACCACCATTTAATAATAGGTAATCGATATAGTATATTTCTTAGACAAAAATATCCCCAAAATAATTTTTTTCTTTATTCATATTGTATAGAAAGTCTTCTATTTCACTATAGTGGTCATAGTGACACGGTGAAATATATATGGTTTTCTTTCATTGATATCAAATATAAGAATTACAAAAAATGCCATGCCCATTACTCATATTTAAGGAATATTCTTCTCAACATTCCGTAAGAAAGGGGTGTGGTTCACTTAGAAAAAGTAAATATCATTACAATGACCACATAGTAGGATATGATCATGAAAATGATTGGAAATTCCATTTCCATGTTCCATTTATAGAATATCTTTAGTTTGTTGGTTCCTTGAAGAATACCTTGTCACTTATATATTTCCACCAAGACTCTATAGTTGTGTCTAGTTAAAATACCAAACAAAATAAATATCATTACCCTTTATCTGTATATTCTATCATCATGAAGTCTATATCATTGGTAATAATCATTTATGCATCAAAAATTCTTCTAAATTTTTTTTCTTTATAATAAATAATTTATTTTAAAAAAATCCAGATCAATCCTTTCAAAATAATGAATATCTCCCCCTTTGGAGTTTTTTAAATGAGTCCATTCCCAAAATCACACCCCCCCCTTCATGTAAATTTAATTCAATTGTAACATATTGATTCTCTAAATGTGGGTATTTTCCATTGACACACAACATCTATATATGAAGTTATAGATAAATTCATCATATTTTGTGTAATCCTCCAGGTATCAAAAATATATCTTTCATTTGATTTAAAAACAGTTTTTTTTATCCAAATACTTATAAGAAAAATGAAAATAATTTCTAATTGAAATTCCTATATCTATAAAATTATTATTTGAAAATCACCAAAATTTCATGTTTCTCATTATATATTAATTGAGAAAAATGTCTAAATTACACTTTTGACATTAATAAATACAATATGCAGAATGAGGTTGATCTTGGTACATGAAACATGAGTTTTTATAAGTATCAACTTGGTTTTCAATTTCCGTATTAAATTCCAATGAAATAAACATAACAACAATAGATTTTAAATCTCATTAAAAACAACATGTTCTCTTTATCATAGTACATACAAACTAGTAGTGATAAAATATAAATTAACATTATTTTTGGGCTATAAAATGTTATGATGTAGCTAATAAAACTATTAATTATTTTAATAAATTATTATACACTGAAATTATTGTTTTTATTTTGTCTAAAGTATTTATAAATATAATAAGGGTTAATTGACTTTAATGTTCATCAAAAAAACAACCCATGTCATTATTTATTGACTCTAATTGTTGAATATAATTTTTGGGTACCCCTTGTGTGAAAATTTCCACTAATTTAGCATTAATAAAATATTATTACAAAATTAATGTTATAAAAAATCCAAAGAATACTTTTTTAGATAAATTAAACTACATTAATATATGTTATTTTTATATTAATATTCCCTAATTAATCATTATTTCTTGTTTTAAAACCCCTATTATTAGTAATTATATCAAATAATATATTCATATTAAATCACATGTGTTTTTTAATAAAAACAATCCAAATGATAATATATACCCTTTAATTATTAAAATCAACACAAACAATCAGAAATAAAATTTTATTTGTTGAGTTGGTACATGAAATTTCTTGAATTAAAATAATGTGGTTGGTTAAGAAATCAAAAAACTTTTACATCCAAAAGGAGTTTTCCCATTAAAGAAGAAAATAAAATTTTTTAATTCACACATATAATCCCTTATAGGAGAACAAAACAACCTCATAGTATAATGTATCTTCTTATTTTCATCCCACTCACACAATTATCATAATTAATTGATGTATTTCCAACCTTAACAGGAGTCTGTCAACTATTACAAAATTAATCAAACATAAAAATTTATACTCCTATTGAATCATTAATGGATTTCACATTAAAATTTTATTAAAAAAGTTTATTCATCTTTTTTAGTTTAAATTTTTTTGTGTAAGAATTATGTAAACCATATTCATTAACTGACAATTTTTTCATATTGGAATTAATTTTCTTTAATAGTGGATTATGATTTTTTTATTATTCCCCTTTTCATAGATTTCATATAGTCTTATGTATTATTGTTTTTTCATTCATTATTTACAAAAGGGATAAATTGAGAATTAGGTTGTTGGTTCATGATACTTATTTTTTATGTTCATTTTGATTAATATAAAAAATTATCTTATTTAATTTAAATGATGTTTTCATCTATAATAATTATTTTCATCGATGGTAATAGGATTTTAGTGTCCTCGAATGACATCCCTAACATTATAGAAATTATAAAAAATACAATTCATATCCTTGTGAATTAGGATAAGTTAAAAAAAACATCTACCATGATAATAATTACTCATTTAGTTTATCAAATATTAAGAAATTTTGATTGTAAAATTAATTTCCACATACTTCAGATTATTGGCTTCAAAACACAATCTCAATACTCTCCCAACCCTTCCAAAATATTTTAACATTGATTCATTCTTATTTTTTTGGACCATTGGATTCATGGAGAATACTGTTTCTTCTATATTTCAACTTTTGACTTATTACCTATTCTAAGAATTCTTTTGTAAGGATTTCCATATTTTCTTTTGAGGAAATAATATTCTTCTCATTTTCAATCATGTTATCAATTTTAATATTCAATTTAGAATATATTTTCTTCAAATGTGAAGATAAATTAACTCATGATTCTTTATATTCAATATGTTGGGTGTTTACTGGAAGGATGATAACCTTTAACTAATTATTTATGGAAATTAACATCATCATTATTATGGAATTATATCCAATCGTTTCACTTTTCTATTTCATTTTTTTACCATTTCCATGGGAAAAAAATTCTAGGCCACCTCTTCTAATATTTAACTATTTTTTCCTTGGAAAAAATTATAATATTTTATTAATATACATGTTACAAGAAATATACTTTTTATACTTTCTCTTAAAAAATGGGATATAATATTGGCCAAAAAATGAACTCATACATTAGTGTATAGTTTTTGTTACACAACCTTTTTCATCACATATTATTTTGAACAATAAAAGTATTGTTTAAAATTACACATATATTCTTCAAAACATATTCAAACTACTATAGACATTTGATTTATAATTTTTTAACTTTTTAGTAGAATTTATTCTTATTAATTCTTCAAATTCATTATACCATTTCGGAAAAAATCACTATACAATATCTATTCTATGATGTTCTTAAAAATTCATTAACATATCATTGTAGAACATTTAATGAGAAATAATCTCATAGATGTCTTCAAATAGTGAAAGTTTTAATTACATTGTTATTGGCCCGTAAATTATAGTGTTTCATTTATCTCATTCATTGATAACACCATGATAGATTAAAAGAACTGTTACATAATCCAGAAATTCTCATGGAAATCCACATAAACCAGTAATTTTGTATATGAAATAGTTTTTACATTCATTGAAATTATTTCTGTAAAATATTATAGCATTACATATAAATACATCCTCAGTAAATAATCATTTATTTGTTATTATAGTAATAATAAATCAGTAGTAGATAAATTTCCCTAGGTCAAATCTCTGTATTCCCTCAATAAGAGAATAGTATGTGATTACATTGAGTGGTGGGAGGTTATGGATAATTCTATGTACATATCATCAAAAAGAAAAAAAGTCCATTAAAGACTCATATTACCAAAAGGATCTCAAAACAAAAACCTTTTGTGTAACATCTTATTCTATTTTACATATTGTAAATTATATATGTTTATCTATATTTGAGTGTATTCCATGTCTTAATAAAAACATGAATATTTACCTAGTATGACCGTATCGAGATACGTCCTAAGAACATAAATCAGGAATATATAAATCCCTAGATCACTGGAAATATAAAATATATTCACTTCAGTCAATAGAAAAACATGATAATTTAGAAAATAATTATTTTCATATAATTTTAATTGTTGGATTTATTGGATTTAAAAAAACACAACATTTAAATGAACTGTGATCAACCATTACATTATTATTATTTAATGTGTCATTAATAATCTAGATTTTAATTTAGAACATATTAATATGATTAAAATTATTAAGAAATATCTATAAAATTCCTACTCAATATAAATTTACTCATAATATTTAATTAAATTGTTTGTATATTTTTGTAGAGTGATTCTATACTTCTGAATTATGCCTACCGAAAAAATTATTTTATTTAATTTCATGAGAAAATATTTTAATTGATTTTATGAAAATATATAAATTATATTTTCTAAAAATAATATATTTTGTTTAAATTAGTATATAAAAAATTAACTCATTGTGATACAATTTAATCTTTATTAAAATAATTATTTTCTATAGAATAATGAAAAATAATGATTTTATTGAAATGTGAAATTTTTATACCATTTGAAATGTTCTATTATATTGTAAATTGGATAAATGAAAATATTATTTCTATAATATTAAAAATATTTAAATTAAGGTCATTAGGATCTATATTTTATTTTAATGTGGTAATAAATCATTTCTTAAACAAAATTCACTTTCAAAGAAAATGTTTTATCATTCTAGAATTCATTTTTTATCATGTTTTACAAACTCATTTTAAAACTAATTTCTACCTTTTATATACATATTTAATATTTTAAAATAGACTCAATATTTAGAAAGAATTTGTTTAAATTTATAAATTAGTTACATTTCTATAAAAATTCATATACTTATAGAATATTATGTTTTCCTATTATTTATAATTCATAAATTAAATAGTTTAATTATTTATAAATATGCAATATAATTTATAAAATCAAAAATTAAATAGTTTTAGTAATTTAATTTCTTATACGGTTTTAATTAAAATATTAATTTCGAAATTAAATTATTTAAATTGTCTAGGATATTTTAATTTATTTAAATTATAATGAAAAAAATCAATAAAGTTTAAATATTTATTTTTTTTGAAAATAATGTTTTCTAAATATATATCGAAAAATAGTTGTTTTACATTGAAAAATGTATTTTTTAAATTATAAACAATATTTTTTTAATTAGATATTAAATATCATTAATTAATATTAATTAAACTTTATCTAATAATGTCTTTGAAATATTTTTTAAAATTAAAATAAGTATAAAATATTTTATATTGCGGAATTGAATTTTTCCCAAAGACTGGGGTTCAATTCAATTTTTTCGATTAAATTAAAATTAAATATTGAAATTTTGGGGTTTTGAATTTAAAAAAATTCAGTCCATATTTGGATTCATAAGATAAATATTTAAATAATAGTTACCATTATATTTCGACAATATGAATGGTTAACATAGTAAATTTCATTATCATGGTTAATGGTAAATAAAGTCATTAATGATTAGAATAATACTATAATGACAAGTGAATTACCCTAACACTTGTAAAAATTAAATAATATGAGTATAATATAATAAAAATCATCCATGTTATGAATTTATTACCCTTTAGAGCCACTTTGTTGACATATTGTCCCTTATAGTATTTTATTTTAGGAAAAGTAAAACTCATCACATTAAGGTTTTTAATTAGTATAAAAATTTTAATACGTTGTTATTTAAAAAATATGATCGACCATGTATTTTATTTGGAAATATAAATTATTTATCTTCATTATATATATTTTTTATGTAATAATTAATAATCTTATAATATTTCACAAAAATGATGTAGTAACTATTAAATTCAAGTAAAAATAAAATAAATGACATTATATATATAAAAATATATAAATTTTCAGAGAAAAAAGGTAAAACAATAATTGAATAGATAACTATGACATGTGTATGATATAATAAAATAGTTATTTTGAGTTTAACTCTATTTCTTGATGTATTTAAAGTCATTATTATGAATTTTATTAATTTTGACAACAATGATTTTCCATGAATATAATATTTTAATAAATTATAAAAACTTATCAAAAATATTAAATATGATAAATGGGATAATATATGCTTAAAAATGCAATCCAATGTGCATATATAGTCTTTTTATATGTCATTTTCTCAGAAATATCATTATTATATATTTGTTTTTTGAAATTCCCTAAGTTCCCCTCCCCCATCATATAAAACTGAACCCCTTAATCAAATTTCATCACACTTCAAAACCATTTTGGTTTGAAAAAAGGTTTAATCATGTCCCTTCAAATAATACCTCTCCACATTCATAATGTATTTTTTTAGGATGATAAGACATAGTAGTGTTTTGGTGTCATGTAATTGAGATTTTCCAAAAAAATATATATAGTTTTTAATAAATATTTTTTTTATTCTCCAAAATACAAAAAACATACATAAAATAATATTTAATAACTACCTCATGAATTGATTTGATTACTTTTCCACAATGATCTCTAAATAATTTTTTTATTATAGAATAAATTCTTTTATATTATATTAATGAAATATTTATCATTAGGTAGAGATAATATATCATTTTTGTTCAAACATTTTCATTCTTTAAAAATGTGTACATGTGGATTACAACCTCCATGAGGTGATGAGATACTATTTTTAGGATAAAAACAGTTGGATGGTACATGTAAATTTAAATAAATAAATAATATTATATATATATATATATATATATATGATATTATGATAATTCTACAATGATAAAATAATACATATGTTCTTTATGAAAAAATCATTAAAAATAAAACGTTACTCAAGGTAATGTATGACCTACCGTCTCCATGATTGTAACAATTTTATTTTCTCATATACGTCATTAATGTGTTATTATAAAAGTATAATATATTTATATAAATGATAATTATTTCATGATAATTAATATAAAGATGATGGAATAATGCTCAATTTGACCATTGTGAACAGTCCAAATACATTTTGGAAAGATGTACAATATATTTTCAAAATATAAAACACAAGGATAAATAATTAAGTCATTTTATAACCAGGAAAAAGGTGATAAAGTATGAACAATTTAAAGTAAAAAACACATTTTTCATTGATAAAAACATTTTGTATATTTTTTTTAATAAAATTTAATTGAAAACCACATAAGACATTACTAAATTTATGATATTTTCTATTCTTGGTTTTGGTTGGTTTGTAAAAAAACATCCATAACATCAGAGTTTGCAAAAAATGAATTCTAAAATAAATAAGTTTATCATTAATGAGTCTATAAACGAATCAACACATTTTTTAACTTCTAATTGACATATGTAAAACATTATAGAAAATTTTATGTGCCTAAAAGTAATAGTAAGGGACATAAAAGAAGAAAACTATTACTGGAATGATAAACATGAAAACCCATGTAAACTTTACCTTCATAAGAATTTTCATTGTGATAATGTATTAAATAATTGTTCTATGAAAACAAACACACATAAATCACATATAAAATCCCTTAAAATCATATAATTTTTTTTTGTTAAACATATAACATAACATTCATAAGCTATTTTAAACCCATTATTAGATATAACTGGAGACCAGGTAATTATCCACGAGAAAAGCATCAGTAACTCACTCCTTCATGTCTTTAAACGAAATGAAATGATAACCAATTCATTGGAGTTCTACTTGGGTTCACCCATCATTAAATCTATATGGGACTCATCTAACGTTACCCGGGTTACCCTATCATATATTTTGTAATGGGATCACATGGTGCACTATGGAAACAAAAACTTTTCATGTATAATTATCACGTACCATGTCGTGAATAAATATTTTATATATTGTAACTTTATCATCATAAAAAATTTGATAAAAAAATTTCAATTAGTAAAAAACTATTTAATATTAAAATAACATTTTATATTAAAAATAAAATTTAAATTAAAAAATCATCGCATCATGAAAGATCCATTTAATTTAAAAATATACATAAAAACATATATCAGAATCATTAAATCATTAAATATACGTTAATATATGAAAATATACACATTCTATAGAAGTAAAAAAACATCATTTTGAATTATTTATAAAGGGATGAAGGATGATCCTTAAATGAGGGGTTTTAAAAAGAATATCCCTTAAAAAAATCGTATAATGGATGTGAGAATTCAACACAAGAATTGATTAAGTGTATCAACTATAAATCCAAATAAAAAAAGATAAAATAAAAATTATGATAACCGTAATTCATTTCAATAATAATAATAGCAAGATGTGGTTAAGGAAGCATATATTTATCTGAAAGAAAGGAAAGTCAATCATGAATATTATTACCTTGAGTATAATTTTTCACGTCTTTACATTATCATCATGAACAATAAAAAAAAATAATTAATTAATTTAAATAATACAAATTTCATGTTTTAATATAACTTCTCAATAAAAAATTTCCTTATTTTAACTATTACATAATAATTTATGTTCATGTTGCCTTTTTTAATATATTTAGTTCATGTGTCCCGACCAACTTTGGTTAGTTGAGTATAGTTAAAGTGACCATTGTTCCATCGTATCAAGAATAATAATCATGAAATAATAATCATTTTAAATATTAAATTTTACTTTTTAATCCTTAATTTAAATGGATAAAAAAATTAACAATGTTACAATCTGGGAGATTGTATGTCGTACCAATTGATGAGTGACTTCCCAATCTTTCAATGATCATTTCAAAAACAAAGTATGTATTATTTTATCCTTCCATAATTATCATAATATTATATATATATATATATATATATATATATATCATTTAGTATAATAAATATATTCATATATAATATCCTTCATGTGATGTGATGATGAAAAAAATCACATCACCTTGTAGAGATGATAGTTCACACATACACATGAATGGCATTGTAATTTTACTATACATGTAATATAATGAATGGTAATGTTATATTATAAATATAGAATGGAAGAAATTTCATGAACATAATATGTAAACATTAATTACATTATTATAAACAATCATGAGTGATAGAAATGGAATGATAATTACATCGAACCATGAGGTGATATCCTACCGTACACATGAATGATTAATTTTGATACCATTTGATAGAGGTGAATATGTATATGGGTAATTAAAATAACATATTAAAATATATGTATATTTAATATACTTGAGTTTTTATTTTATTAGAGTTAAAGTACATGTTAAGGATACCTCCTCTTTGGGAAATCACTGTTGATTAATACATTATGCACATTGTGTTTAGTGTTCATCCTAAAGTAAGGCCTCTAGAATCCATTGATCAATTCTAAGAAGATATTTGGGATGTTTTTTATCTGACCAAATTAGTTTTGATGTTTGATGAAAATACATAAATCTGTTCCGAATTATAATATGGGGGAGGGGCAACTCTTTAAATTTATCAAAATATGAAAAATATAATTATGATATATTAGAGATAAACATTTCAAAATGTCATGTTGATAAAAGGGGGTCAAATTTTCAACCATATATTATCCCCTTTGGGTTGATTTGATAATTGTATGATTTTTAAATTAACTACAAAAATTAAAACTACATAAAATATAATTATTGTAAAATGTAATACTACTCATTGACAAACCTAGTACTGACACAATAATAATTTTACATGTTTTAGAGTATTAATTAATTAAATATTTCTATAATTTATAATTATTATATGTAATTATTAACATCAAAAAGGAAATATATTTATAAATATAATTTATTATATGGTTATATTTAAAATAATAGTTTCAAAATTTTAGAATTTTAATTTGGAAAAACCAATTTCATTTTTTGAATTCATCATGTAAAAATTATCTTATGATTTTTATTATTTTATTAAATTTCTATTTTCCAATAAATATTGAAGATGTAGATTTTTATTAATGTTGATATTTACTTTCACTATTTTTACAAGGTACAAATTATGTTTTGGATTTGATTTAACTTTTAAATAGATAATATTATTTTAATTAATTCAAAATATTTATTTGAATTGGTTTTATAATAGAAATTATTATAGAGACAATTTATCATTAAAAAAAATTTAGTAAAAATTGATTTTATTTATATTAAGCTGGTGTTTTTCAAATTAAATTCTGAAAATTTTATGATTTTTATTTACAAAAATAGATTTATTATTTTTATTTAGAATTTCCAAATTTTATATGTAGTAAAATTTTATTTTAAGATATTATGAATACTAATCATAATAATTTTTTTCCATAATGAAGGTTAAATTGGTTAATTAAGCGTAAAAATAATATTTTAAGGACATGAAAATGAACCAAGCATTGGTACCAATTTTATTCATTATTGAATATTCTTCTATAATCATTCATGGTTCAGTTTTATGATCATTTGGAATAATATAGATGAGATTGTAACATATATAATATTTTTTTTAATGAAAATTCAAACATGTCACACTTCTATTTTTAATAAGTATATCATTTTTAATATGTTGTAATAATGAAGATAATTTCTACAATTAATATTATTTTTTAATTATAATTAATTATATTTATCATGGTATTATATTTTAAAATAGTAGGGATTAAATAGTTATCTTAAAATATTTCACAACAATGATGGAATAATTATTTAATTATTGGAAATATAAAATAAAATAAATTAATAATATTATATTAAGTATAATTTTAAATAATTTTTATAGAAAATATTTTTTCCATTCAAAACATTGAAATATTTCTACATATATTTCAAAAGCTAGGTGCTGAGACAATGTTGAATTCCAAGGACCAGTGTTCCTATAATAAATTATATAAAAATAATAGGTATTTTCAAACCCTGATCATGATGAAAATAGGATATCACTCAAATGGTAACTCAGATACAAAATATGAGGCCACATTTGAGTCAAGACCGTCTCATTTACCCTTGGTGATGAATAAATTTCATCTCCCCCTGACTTCTGTTAAAAAAATTCACCCAGGGAAAAAATTATAAATAATATAATTAATTTTTATTATTTTACCTCAAATTTTTAATCAAATAACATTCAAACGGGAACATTAATTTGAAATATGATAATTAAATTAAGATAAAAATGTAACATTTTACCTAGGCACGACATAAAATGAGAGAGTGTGGAGGATTCAGACTTCACACTAAGCAAGGCTCCTATAAATATAGATTTTGGGAATTGGATTTTGGGTAAACCCTTATTCACTTTCTCCCTCCAATAAGTCCCTCTATCTGTCATTCATTCCTTAAAAAATAATGAATGGATCATCTATATATCAAATCTGAAATAATGAGAATGATTTAGAGATGTTGATCAGATCAAATCGAGGGAGAATTTCGTTCCTTTTAACCTTTGTTTTAGGTTTTATTAGAAAATTCATTCATTTTTTAATTGTTTCATTATTTTTATTATCATCATTGATTGCCACACTAATATGACCATTGATCTATGATCAGAATGTTTTTATTTTTCCCATTATTTGTACATTCTTTGAGGTTAATCATCACCCATTTATTAACGCATACAAATACCAATGGATCATTTAGTAGAGTTAGGTGATGTGTAGTTCTTGTCCCTTGGTTTTTAAAACTAGTCTCAACTAAATTTTAGGATGATCGGTGTGGTCACGATGTTCTAAAAAATGGAACACTATAGGACTCATCGCAGTGGTGTCAGTAGGGGCCAGGAGGAGGCAGTGGTGTACTAGGTTATTGGGTTGGCATGGTGGGTGTGATGAGGTGTTAATGGTGATGCGGACTGGTGATGGGTGTGTGGATTTTTTGACTAGGAGAGGCCAGAGCGGGGTCATGGAAGGCGGTAGACGACCAACATGTATAGGGGTTAATTTGCACTATCCTAGGCTGCAATGATCCATGTAGCACGAGTCACCAAATTGACAATGGGACATAGGGGGGACATTGTGGAGGTGCACCAGTGGAGTAGTCTACAAAGAACCGAGATGGGAAGAAAGTGATAGGATTGAGCTACTACAGGATGGGATAAGATTCATGGTTGGGATATGAGCCTGGTTTAACAGACATGGAAGGTATGGGTGGTCTTAACCAGTTGAGGGGGTTCCATCCAGATTTGGGGAAGACAGGCCCATGATAGTCCTAGACACTTTAAATGGTCTTATCTCCTAAACAACGCATCTGAATGATGTGTATTTTGTGGCATTGGTCCCACTCATTGAGAAAAATCCTTCCCTTATTGACAGACCTGGTCTCCATTGGTTTTGGAAGATGAGAATAATCATGGTTCCCCTTAGACTTCTTCCCCAGAACCACAATGCATTTTCATGAATCTCGGATGCCTTTTTTCCCTTTCTTCCTTCGAGAGCTGTGAGGGTATTTCCACCGGTCCTTACTACCCACTAAATAAATATTGTAGATGTCATCAGCTGAAGACTCATCCTTCGGAGGGAATGTAGGCTCCTGAACTTCCGAGCTATTAAATTGATTCTTCAACTACATCTAAGGGCCTACATTGCACTGACCCGACTTACACACGGTATTGTTTTTTTCTGCCTTTTTGTCCAAGCCTTTTCCCTTCCCCCTATCCCCATTATTCGCACTGGGAGTGTTTGATTTAATGGATTTCAAGACATTCCCTTCTGCCAACTGCTCTTGTCCAATGAAGGATTTTGCAGCCGACAGGTATGATTTCTCATGGACCAATTCTGGTCCTGTGTCATGCTGAACATTACTCCCTAACAATCTGCCCTCACCTTCTACAGTCGAGAGAGCTGGAAATGAAGGGGTCACCATAGCCACTACTACAGATACTTCCACGCCATTTCCATAAACTCCCAAATCATGCTTCAGCCGGCCAAAAATTGAAGACATCCTCGGGCATGCCTCCATGTGTTCCCCAGGTTTCACCATATTCAAAGGAATCATGGGAGGCCACTACTTCTGCTCCCCTCTTGCACTGGCCTCTTCCTTGTTCAGTTTATGAGAAATGACCAATTCCATCTCCCCTATAGCATCACCGCAATCCCCCAAATGCTCCCCCAAAGGCACAACACCGTAAGACTGCTGATCAACCACTGGATCCATTTGCTCCCCTGAAGCCTCGTCCTAGTTCACGCGACGACATCCAGAGGCCACATGTCCAAGCCTGGAGCATCCCGAGAAGAACGTAGGCCACGAGTCGAACACCACACGATGCTTCCACATTAGTCCTTCTCCAATCACAATCCACAACCATTCAGTTGGATGTTTTGAAATATCTACCTCAATAGAGGCGCGACACCAGATGAGATGACAGACTGTGGTAGTTCGATCATCAGAGCATGGAAAACGGCCGACTAAATTCCCAAGCATACAAACTATAGAAGGATTTTGGAATGGTAGAAGCAAATTCGGAAAACTAACCCACACCGCGGCCGAGGGTGGATCACGATTCAAGTTGAAATCAAACGACCAACAGAAGAGGATGAAGCCACAACCTTAAAACACACGAGGAGCATTGGACGAGGAAAGAACCAAATCCTCCTTTGACGTGAAGCGAACCATCATATGACGCCTGTCGAGCAGCCCCACCACCGCTCGGTTTTGAAGCCCCCATGAATCAAAAACAAATCTGTCAAAAGCATCGATAGAAGTACGACGATATCTAAAGCGAGAAACCAGTGTCGATTTGTGGAGATTCGTAGCTTCATTGAACTCCTTTAGGGATAATGGAAGCTAGGGTGAACCATCTTGAAAATCATGAACCTTAGGGCTAAGCGAAATTGGTAGAAAGGGAGGGAGGTAGGCCGGATTGGTAAAGGGGACGAAGGGGCGAGCCGTTCAGGAAAGGGCCCCCTTCCCCCTTCCCTAGTGTACTCGGTTTTTTCCATTTTTCCTAAAATTGAATATTAAAAAAATTAATTTGGAGGAGGATATGAATCCGTTTAGACATGTTTGGGACTTTTTTGTCTTGGTCTTGGGATTTAGGGGAAAAAATTCATAAATTTGATAAATAAAATTTAATTATTATTATTCAGGGTTTTTTATTGGTGTCTATATTCTAAACATGATGTATGTTTGATGTGTCACCAGTTGAGGCACTATCTCAGTTTTTTGGGGAAAAATTTAAGACGATTTTTAGGTTTTTATACAAAAGACAAGGTGTGTGACCCATGAGGCTTGGTTCACACATAATGTGGTGAAATGAAAATTTTTCTTAGGGTATCTTTTCATAGTGAACAATGATTCAATATCTTGTACATTTATAAGAGGATCATGATGGTGTTGTCCATATATATTTTTTCGGACTAAGTCATAGGTCTTACAATACATCTTTTGAACATAGTGTGACATTATGAATCTTTTCCACTAGAGTTCAGTTTGGGGTGTTGAAATTGTGGTTTTTTCATGTTTTTCCACAAGGATATCAATGGTGTGATCCATTTGGACATATAGAGCATAGTTTTGATATCATAAATTGTAAAAACATGAATTTAATATTGGTAGAAGATCATTCTAAAGTTTTTGAATTGAACCCATGACTTGGGTCAACTTCTACTCTAATGAGAGTGGAAAATATGTATGAAGAGATGTGGTCAAATGATCTCAGGCCATTTTTGGAGGCATGTCGGTGAATTACATTATCAACTTTCACATAAAGATTTGAGCATCATGCGCTCATCATCCTTTTCACCAAAAGATCCATATACTCTAGGAGAACACTTGCCTACTTAGGGGGTACATGTTCACAATATCGTACCTAATGATGGATGGAGTAAATGACCTGGAAATGAGGTGGGTCCACATGTAATGTATCCCCCACATGAATCTTATATTGTAATAAGAATATTATACCTCTTGTATCTCCCTCTTTAGGTCTCATATATTGGCATGCGAGTAATAAATTCTATGTTATTTTCAATGTAGAATGTAATGGCGCCCCCATAGTATCTTTCAAGATACAATGTGAGATGTTCGGGATGCGATGGATATTTAGATAATGTCTAATCATAATAGCGAATAAGAACTATCATATTAAGGCTTTCCTATAGGACTACCCTATAGGGATGTTGTAACACCCCAAGCTTCTACGGTACGCTTCTCTTTGAATAATGTGATAGCGTGTGTTGTACGCAACACCGAGTTCTAACACACCATAACTAATCAAACTAGCCGTTATGAATAGTAATACCTACTTTTTGAAATTATATATATTTTATATTTGAAAATGGACTTCATTTTTGGATTCGTAATATCGAATTTAGCCTAAGGTGAAATTTTGGTACATTTCGGATAACTTTCATATTTTGATGAATAGTGAAAATTACTAAGTTTTAATTAAAAACAACTTTTTTAATCAAAATAATTAATAGTGATAAATTATGAATTTGAGTGGTTTTAAAGTATATTTAGAATATATTTTTACCATTTAATATAATTTTGGTCATTGGACATAATTTTACAATTAAACCGAACATAAACGAGTGTCAATCTTTTGATAGTTATTATCTCTTAAAAACACGTTTTTTGTTTTGACAGCGGGAATTAATTTTAAATTAATTTCTGCCACTTCTGTGTTTTGAATTTAGGAAAATGGATTCCATATTTTGAATCAGGATGTTCAAATTGTGTAAATAGGTAACTTTTATTTTTAGACATTTTGAATAATTACTGCGGTAAGTATTTTATTTACCATGGTTAAGGGTAAATCCGGTAAATAAGGGTTAAAAAATAATATTATAATAATACTAAATTACCCTAAAACGTGCCTTAACCCTATTGGTTGATACATGGTCGACCATGGGAATCTTTGGGTCTATTTTGGGACCCCATGGATCCACTTGTAAGTGATAATGACACTTTATTTTAATTAAGTTAAAATGAATACAAAAATGACACAAGCATATATCTTTTAGAAACCCAATTGTTACATAGGGTTATATATATTGGATTTTAGATTATAAATATTCATTAGAAAGATAAAAATATTTCCTACATAATTATATTTTATTTATAATTTTTAGACATTAAATAATATATTTTATTTATGACACAATGATGATGCAGTAATTACTATAATAGTGAAAAATTAAAATAATTGATATTATAAATACCCAAATAAATATAATATGAAACTTTTAATGAATTAAACTAATTTTATAGGATAATATGATATATGAGGATTGATTTAATTTACTTTTTTCGAAGTAATCAATCTGTTATGAGTTTCACAAAAATCAACTATTGAATAGTGTCAAAATTGACATAAAAGAGTTCTTAAAACAAATATTATATTATTAATTGATATTAAATTCCTAAAAATCTAAGGTTCGGCCAAGAGACTTATATCATTATAGGTTCATCATTAATGTACCACTTGGGGGTCTCTTGGATTTATATATTATGTTTATTAACCATATTATATAAAAATACAAAGAGACATTGTAAAAGTGAAACTAATTAACTTAGAGTTAATACTTAAAGATAAGGTTAATATAAGTACCCAAACCTGTCTAAATTCTATTGGCTGAGTGGTTTTCGACCTATCCCCACCTTAACCTTTGAATAATAAGCTTTGGAGCCATTAGAAACCGAATATGAATTTATTATATATTAATATTTCTAGCTTTTCCAAAGGTGCCCCTCACCCCTCTTATAAAAGGGCACTCCTCCTTCTCATTTCTTCACACCTTCAAAACCTTTTGGTTCGGCCAAACTCTGCCCAAATACTCTCCCAACATTCCTCAATACAACCTAGAGGCATTAGTTTAATCATAAAGCCAACCTAAGGATCCATTTTGATCAAATCAAAAGGAAGAACCCGAAGAAGAGGTAATGATTTCACCACCCTTCTCCAAGTTCATTTCTTCTTCCACTTCTTCTTCCTTTGTTCCTACCATTCTAAAATAATAACCCCAGTATCTCACATATACTGTGATGTTATTATAAATATGGTACAACCATATTCAGTATTCTATCCACCCTTTGAATAACATGTCACCATACGTGCGTACGTACGGACTACCGTCTCCACGTCGTGGTGTAATTGTTATTCAATATAATACTATTTGGATGGGTATAATAATGATGTGTAACTCATGTAAATAATAAATATAACATGTTAATGATTCTGTATATATGATATACCATCCATTTATATATTATTTTAATATCAAAAGAATGATATTGTCGCTCGTGCGTACGTACGGACTACCGTCTCCAGGAACACGATGAGATTCATTCTCCATTGTATCCATTGAAGTATAATTATCATTTTATGATTTAAAAATGATGTTTAAGGACTAGATATCATTCTGGATATGAATAATATACAACGACCATGGCTTATGTAACAAAACATATAAAAGAAAATGAGTAAGTTAACTCCCGAAACGGCGATAATTCTAAGATATTATTAACAAATCAATGTTAAAAGATCATATATGATATCATATTATTATATATGATTATTGTATAATTTAATAACAACTATTTCACCATTATACAGGAGGTTAACCTACCCCAACCAAGGAAAAGTATAAGGTAATGGTTTACTTTACAACCTCTTCATTATCCAAGGTTGTTTATACGTAATAATCTACTGGGATCTCTTTATCATCCACATCCATGTTTCTTAAAAATGCATTTCAAAACATTTTTACTATTTACTAGAATATGAGTTAAAGTCATTTATACCCTTTTTGACTTTTATAATTGGTTTATAAAGGAATCTTTCGGTCATTTTCAAAACAAGGTCCTTTTTAACCTTTTCCACAGAATTAAGGTAAGAATGTTTTTTTTAACTTATACGGCGGGTGCGGCTATTTTCCGCCGTTATAAAATATTCAAAGCTTCCCTTACAAGCCTATAAGAATATTTTCAAAGAAAATGTTTTATTTTATATGGATCTTAAATTATTTCAAAATAAAAGGAGATATTTCTTTAAAAAGAATTTTGATTTCATCTATGTCAACATCCTTTGATGGATTTTAAGACTATTTGAAGTTGATTTATTATGATACAAAACTTCTATATTGTATTGAAGGTTTTGTGATATGTTTGACTGTGGATGTGCTATTTTTATACCATTCATAGATTATGGTGAAATTATTGACATTTCATATGCTAGTTTTAATATGAATGTTTATGTTATGTTTAAACCTTTTCATATGGGAATGAATTGGACTTAATATGTGACGGGTGGAGCCCGCTATAGCCCCTCGATGAATCGGTAGGTCTCATGAGACAAACTAGTGTCTTGGAACAAGGCCTTGACAAAATCTTATTTGTAGTCTTGGCACGAGGCCTTGGTTATGTGGTTATGATAGTCTGGAATTATGCATTCCAACATTATGAAAGTGGTTATTGATTTTTGCATGTGATTATTCGATTAGTAGAATATCCATGTGAATAAGTAAATGGAATTATTTCATTTTATTTATGCCATACCATGTTGAAAGTTCATATTTAAAAGGCTTTTGTTTTAGTTATACATTGCCTTAAATGTTTATTCTTATTTATGAAAGTTTCCGCTATATTGTTATCCTTACTGGGCATTTGAGCTCACCCCTTTTCTATGTTTTATTTTTCCCAGGATGTGAAGAAGTAAGTTATTAATGACCTGCAGGGATTTTATGAGGGGTTAATAGTGTGGATTGTGGAAACATTATGTTGTTGTAGTAGTTTTTCATTTTATGATGTAATGTAAAACTTATGAATATATCTAGTGTTTCCAAGGCTACTAAACCAATCGGTTTTTCGAGATTTGATCTTTCTTGTGATCATGCCAATGTTATGTAATACTGCACCGACTCTGGGTAACTGGGGTCGGGGCGTTACAGTTGGTATCAGAGGAAGTTTATTACAAACCTTGGAAGCTAGATTTAGATAAACTCTGATTAGAGCACGTAGACCTAAGATGAACTTTGAGGATTAGTATAGAAGAACTTCCTAGAATATTGGTATTGTAGAGATTTTGTGAGTTTTCCAAGAAATACATCCCTGTCTGGATACGAGCAGGTAGAGGCAGCTCTGGCACAGATGTACCTAGGGGTAAAACCCGAAAACACCGCTTTGAGCTAGACTCGAACGGGAACTGGTGCACGACAACGGGCCTTGCTGCACTCTTGGTTACGACACTCCCGGGGGATATGCTTAGGATAAATCTCATTTTCTTTACAAATCATTTTGAAGGGATTATGAGTATATACTTACTCAAAGAAAACATTCTTATGATTATGGATTATATCCATAAATAGTTCAATTTATGTTAAGTGTTTTATAAGTATGGGATTATGTATTTTGATTCATAAACTGATCTAGTTTATGCCATTGTTTAGAAATGGCGCCTAGTGGAAGAAATGGAAACCGTATCAATGCACACACTCCATGTAGGGATTGCCCTCCTGCTCAAGATAATTATAGTGGGGCTGGTGATGCCACTGGTGGTGATCTGCTAATCACCATACTGGGACAACTTACTCAGGTTATGAATAATAACCTTACCCGTATGGAGCACCCTGATCCGCAGCGTGGAGGATCAATGTTAGATCGATTCATGAGGAAACAACCACCAACGTTTAATGGGAATACAAATCCCTTAGTTGTTGAGAAATGGATATTTTCCCTAGAGAAAATATTTTAGGCTTTGGGGAGCAGTGAAAGGGAAAAAGTTATCATGGCAGTTTACCGCCTCACTGGAGATGCTGATCAATGGTGGTCATTGATTCAAAATACGAAGGAAGATGATGAAGTATAAAATATGGAATGGAGGGAGTTCAAAGATCTGTTTTTTGAAAAATACTTCCCTCGCGACCATCGAGCAGATATGGAAAGGCAATTTCTGAGTCTGAGAAAAAAGGAGGATGAGAATGTCACAAAGTATGAGGCTAACTTTACAAGGTTAGCGAGGTACGCTGGTGATTATATTCGTAACCCAAGAAGTAAGATTGATCGTTTCTTTGATGGGTTAAAACCATTTCTCCGTCGAGCGTTAGTCTCACAATCCTTTTCATCGTACGAAGAAATTGTCTCATGTGCTATCAAGACCGAAAAGGAATTCTCTAAGTCTTATGACTTTAAAGCAAAGCAAGAGAAGAAGAGACCTTCTGATCAATCTGGGAATGGAAATAAGGGGAATAAGGGAAAGGTTGAATATCCATCTTGTGGTAAATGCGGGAAGAAACATCCTGGTACTTCCTTAAAGGGAATGGGAGTCTGTTACAAGTGTGGTGAAAAAGGCCACCAAGCTCATGATTGCAAGGGGAAGAAGGAAGCTACCAACGTTCAGTGCTACAATTGCAGGGAGATGGGGCATTATTCAAATGCATGTCCTAAGCGTCAGGAGAACTTACCTCAGAAAAGGCCAAGGGATCAAGGCCAGGCATATGCTATCACTACTGCTGAGGTAGAAGCTCCGAAAGACATGGTGGCAGGTAATTTAATGGTTTCCTCAAGTTTAGCAAATGCATTATTTGATTCTGGATCATCGCATTGTTTCATATCTTCCCAGTTTGCTAAGAAAATTAGATATTTCCAATTTGATTTAATAAGGGAGTTTTTAGTTAAAACTCCTAAGGGAAGTATCGTTGCAACAAAGTTTTGTGAATCGGTCCCCATTAGAGCACATAAATTTTCTTTATCTGCTGATTTCATCATCATACCTATGATTGAGTTTGATATAATCCTCGGTATGGACTGGCTTTTGGACTATGATGCGAAGATTTATTTTATGAAGAAAGAGGTTACTATTCTTGATGATAATGATAAGGAGCACCTTATTTTTAGAGCAGAATCGTCACCACCTAATTCTTATTTAGATCCACCCCCAGTAGCTGAACTTAATTCAATTATTTGGGTGGAAGAGAATGAAATAACTGTCGGTGAGGAAAGGAATGTTCAAATAGAGGATGTACCTGTTTTGAAAGAATTTGTAGATGTATTTCCGGAAGATTTACCTGGACATCCTCCAGAACGAGAAGTTGAGTTTTCTATTGATTTGATTCCTGGATCAAGGCCTATATCGAATACCCCTTATAGAATGGCCACTGTAGAGTTATTCGAACTAAAGAAACAACTAGAGGAATTGAGTAATAAGGGATTTATTCGCCCTAGTGTTTCTCCATGGGGAGCCCCTGTTCTTTTTGATAAAAGAATGATGGATCTATGAGGTTATGTATCGACTACCGGGAGATCAATGCTATAACGATAAAGAACAAGTATCCCCTACCTCTTATTGATGATTTATTTGACCAACTGCATGGAGCTCAATACTTTTCAAAGATTGACCTTCGATTTGGATACCATCAGTTGTGTGTGAAGAAGGAAGACATTCCGAAAACAACATTTCGAACCAGGTACGGGCATTATGAGTTTACTGTAATGCCGTTTGGATTGACTAATGCACCCTCTGTATTCATGGATCTAATGAATAAGGTTTTCAAGGAGTATCTCAATGAATTTGTGGTGGTATTTATTGATGATATCTTGGTATACTCCAAAACCTATGAAGATCATGAAAATCACTTGCGCATTATCTTGAAGACTCTGAGGAGGCATGAATTATATGGGAAGTTTAGCAAGTGTGAATTCTAGCTTCAGGAGATTTCTTTTCTTGGCCATATTGTCTCTAAAGATGGAATCTTTGTTGATCCTTCTAAGACCAAGGCAATCCAAGAATGGCCAGCACCTACGAGTATAACTGAGTTACGTAGTTTTATTGGTTTGGCAGGTTATTATCGACGTTTCGTCCAGAATTTTGCCCGATTGGCTAACCCATTAACGAAGCTCACACGTAAAGGGGTTAAATTTGTTTGGACAAAAGAGTGTGAAGAATGTTTCGAATAACTGATGAGAAGATTAGTCAATTCTCTTATATTGACTCTACCATCGGGGAATGATGGGTTCGTTATTTATAGTGATGCATCGAAGAAAGGACTTGGTTGTGTCCTTATGCAGAATGATAGAGTTATTGCCTATGCATCACGACAGTTGAAAATTCATGAACAAAACTATCCTACTCATGATCTCGAGTTAGAAGCAGTGATCTTTGCTTTGAAGATATGGAGGCACTACCTCTATGGTGAAAATTGTGAGATTTATACTGATCACAAGAGTTTGAAGTATATTTTCTCACAAAAAGAACTCAACATGAGGCAAAGGAGATGGCTTGAATTACTCAAGGATTATGATTGTACGATACACTACCACCCAGGGAAGGCAAACAAGGTGGAAGATGCTTTGAGTAGAAAAGACCATGGAGTTTTGAACAATATGAGAATTGAAAGGGATCCAATTTTCATGGATCTAGTGAAGATGGACATGGGAATAACCAGGGAAGGTGAAACATCAATGCTTTTTCAAACGGTTGCCAAACCATCTTTACTAGAAAGGATTAAGAGTTCTCATACTGATGATGAAGAATTCCAAAAGAAGATTAAAGCTGTGAATGATGGGAGATTGAGAGACTTTGTGTATGAAGATGGAATTTTGAAATTCGGGAAGAGACTTTGTGTTCCCAATATACCTGATCTAAAAAAGGAATTGCTGGATGATGCTCATAGTTCCAATTTCTCTATACACCCTGGGAGCACCAAAATGTTTAGAGATTTGAAGGAACATTTTTGGTGGGACAACATGAAGAGGGAGATTGCTGATTTTGTGTCAAGATGTATGATTTGTCAACAAGTGAAAGCTGGAAGGCAACAACCTGGAGGAGTCATGCAACCTCTTCTCATACCGGAGTGGAAATGGGACAATGTTACGATGGACTTTGTCATGGGGCTACCAAAGACTCCTAGAAGGAACGATGCAATATGGGTTATTGTTGATCGTCTTACCAAGACAACACATTTTCTTTCTATAAGAGAAGATCTACCCCTGGAACGTCTAGCAAGACTATATATTAATGAAGTTGTGAGACTTCATGGAGTACCCCTATCGATTGTTTCTGATTGTGATCCCCGTTTTACTTCAAGATTCTGGAAAAGTCTTCAGAAATACCTGGATACTGAACTTCATTTGAGCACTGCTTACCACCCTCAGACAGACGGACAATCAGAACGGACTATTCAAACCTTAGAAGACATGTTGAGATCTTGATCACTTGACTTTCAGGGTATGTGGGATCAATATTTACCTTTGGTAGAATTTTTCTATAACAATAGCTTCCATTCGAGTATTCAGATGGCACCATATGAAGCGTTATACGGAAAGAGATGTCGTACACCAACCTGTTGGGATGAAGTTGGTGAAAGAAAACTTGTAGGCCCAGAACTGGTGGAGGAAACGGTGGAAAAGGTGAAAGTATTCCAAAATCACATCAAAGCAGCTCAAAGTAGGAAGAAGAGCTATGCCGATAATCGAAGGAAGGATTTGGAATTTCAAGTCGGTGATCATATTTTTCTGAAGGTATCTCCGTGGAAGGGAGTCATACGTTTTGGTAAGAAAGGTAAATTGTGTCCCAGGTACATCGGACCATTCGAAATTCTAGAACGAATTGGGGTTTTAGCTTACCGATTGGCAATGCCGCCAAGTCTCTCCAAAGTTCATGATGTGTTCCACGTATCTCTATTGAGGAAATACATGCCTGATCCGATGCATGTACTCACCTATGAGGAATTAGAACTGGAACCCGATCTGTCTTATTGAGAAGAGCCCGTCAAGATTCTTGATACGAGAGAACAAGTGCTGAGATACCGGACGACGCGTCTGGTAAAAGTTTTGTGAAGAAACCATAAGATGGAAGAGGCAACGTGGGAACCTGAGGAACTTATGATGAAGAACCACCGGAGTCTTTTTATGCAGTAATACCCTAGAAATTACGAGGACGCAATTATTTGAAGGAGGGGAGAATATAACACCCCAAGCTTCTACGTTACGCTTCTCTTTGAATAATGTGATAGCGTGTGTTGTACGCAACACCGAGTTCTAACACACCATAACTAATCAAACTAGCCGTTATGAATAGTAATACCTACTTTTTGAAATTATATATATTTTATATTTTAAAATGGACTTCATTTTTGGATTCGGAATATCGAATTTAGCCTAAGGTGAAATTTTGGTACATTTCGGATAACTTTCATATTTTGATGAATAGTGAAAATTACTAAGTTTTAATTAAAAACAACTTTTTTAATCAAAATAAT
Organism: Viscum album; assembly: GCA_963277665.1. NCBI lineage: Eukaryota > Viridiplantae > Streptophyta > Magnoliopsida > Santalales > Viscaceae > Viscum > Viscum album. The sequence continues at coordinate 916,155,082 of OY728148.1, forward strand.
TAATAGTGATAAATTATGAATTTGAGTGGTTTTAAAGTATATTTAGAATATATTTTTACCATTTAATATAATGTTGGTCATTGGACATAATTTTACAATTAAACCGAACATAAACGAGTGTCAATCTTTTGATAGTTATTATCTCTTAAAAACACGCTTTTTGTTTTGACAGCGGGAATTAATTTTAAATTAATTTCTGCCACTTCTGTGTTTTGAATTTAGGAAAATGGATTCCATATTTGGAATCAGGATGTTCAAATTGTGTAAATAGGTAACTTTTATTTTTAGACATTTTGAATAATTACTGCGGTAAATATTTTATTTACCATGGTTAAGGGTAAATCCGGTAAATAAGGGTTAAAAAATAATATTATAATAATACTAAATTACCCTAAAACGTGTCTTAACCCTATTGTTTGATACATGGTCGAACATGGGAATCATTGGGTCTATTTTTGGACCACATGGATCCACTTGTAAGTGATAATGACACTTTATTTTAATTAAGTTAAAATGAATACAAAAATGACACAAGCATATATCTTTTAGAAAAACAATTGTTACATAGGGTTATATATATTGGATTTTAGATTATAAATATTCATTAGAAAGATAAAACGATTTACTACATAATTATATTTTATTTATAATTTTTAGACATTAAATAATATATTTTATTTATGACACAATGATGATGTAGTAATTACTATAATAGTGAAAAATTAAAATAATTGATATTATAAATACCCAAATAAATATAATATGAAACGTTTAATGAATTAAACTAATTTTATAGGATAATATGATATATTATTATTGATTTAATTTACTTTTTTTGACGTAATCAATCTGTTATGAGTTTCACAATAATCAACTACTGAATAGTGTTAAAATTGACATAAAAGAGTTTTTAAAACAAATATTATATTATTAATTGATATTAAATTCCTATAAATATAAGGTTAGGCCAAGAGTCTTATATCATGATAGGTTCATCATTAATGTACCACTTGGGGGTCTCTTGGATGTATATAGTATGTTTATTAACCATATTATATAAAAATACAAAGAGACATTGTAAAAGTGAAACTAATTAACTTAGAGTTAATACTTAAAGATAAGGTTAATATAAGTACCCAAACCTATCTAAATTCTATTGGTTGAGAGGTGTTCGACCTATACCCACCTTAACCTTTGAATAATAAGCTTTTTAGCCATTAGAAACCGAATATGAATTTATTATAAATTAATATTTCTAGCTTTTCCAAAGGTGCCCCTCACCCCTCTTATAAAAGGGCACTCCTCCTTCTCATTTCTTCACACCTTCAAAGCCTTTTGGTTCGGCCAAACTCTGCCCAAATACTCTCCCAACATCCCTCAATACAACCTAGAGGCCTTAGTTTGATCAGAAAGCCAACCTATGGAGCCCTTTTGATCAAATCAAAAGGAAGAACCCGAAGAAGAGGTAATGATTTCACCACCCTTCTCCAAGTTCATTTCTTCTTCCACTTCTTCTTCCTTTGTTCTTACCATTCTAAAATAATAACTCCAGTATCTCACATATACTGTGATGTTATTATAAATATGGTACAACCATATTCAGTATTCTATCCACCCTTTGAATAACATGTCACCATACGTGCGTACGTACGGACTACCGTCTCCACGTCGTGGTGTAATTGTTATTCAATATAATATTATTTGGATGGGTATAATAATGATGTGTAACTCATGTAAATAATAAATATAACATGTTAATGATTCTGTATATATTATATACCATCCATTTATATATTATTTTAATATCAAAAGAATGAAATTGTCGCTCGTTCGTACGTACGGACTACCGTCTCCACGAACGCGATGAGATTCATTCTCCATCGTATCCATTCAAGTATAATTATCATTTGATGATTTAAAAATGATGTTTAAGGACTAGATATCATTCTGGATATGAATAAGATACAACGACCATGGCTTATGTAACAAAACATATAAAAGAAAATGAGTAAGTTAACTCCCGAAATGACGATAATTCTAAGATATTATTAACAAATAAATGTTAAAAGATCATATATGATATCATATTATTATATATGATTCTTGTATAATTTAATAACAACTATTTCACCATTATACATGAGTTTAACCTACCCCAACCAAGGAAAAGTACAAGGTAAGGGTTTACTTTACAACCTCTTCATTATCCAAGGTTGTTTATACGTAATAATCTACTGGGGTCTCTTTATCATCCACATCCATGTTTCTTAAAAATGCATTTCAAAACATTTTTACTATTTACTAGAATATGAGTTAAAGTCATTTATACCCTTTTTGACTTTTATAAGTGGTTTATAAAGGAATATTTCGGTCGTTTTCAAAATAAGGTCCTTTTTAACCTTTTCGACAGAATTAAGGTAAGAATGTTTTTTTAACTTATACGGCGGGTGCGGCTATTTTCCGCCGTTATAAAATCTTCAAAGATTCCCTTACATGCTTATAAGAATATTTTCAAAGAAAATGTCTTATTTTATATGGATCTTAAATTATTTCAAAATATAAGGAGATATTTCTTTAAAAAGAATTTTGATTTCATCTATGTCAACATCCTTTGATGGATTTTCAGACTATTTGAAGTTGATTTATTATGATACAAAACTTCTATATTGTATTGAAGGTTTTGTGATATGTTTGACTGTGGATGTGCTATTTTTATACCATTCATAGTTTATGGTGAAAGTATTGACATTTCATATGCTAGTTTTAATATGAATGTTTATGTTATGTTTAAACCTTTTCATATGGGAATGCATTGGACTTAATATGTGACGGGTGGAGCCCGCTATAGCTCCTCGATGCATCGGTAGGTCTCATGAGACAAACTAGTGTCTTGGCACAAGGCCTTGACAAAACCTTATTTGTAGTCTTGGCATGAGGCCTTGGCTATGTGGTTATGATAGTCTGGCATTATGCATTCCAACATTATGAAAGTGGTTATTTATTTTTGCATGTGATTATTCGATTAGTAGAATATCCATGTTAATAAGTAAATGGCATTATTTCATTTTATTTATTCCATACCATGTTGAAAGTTCATATTTAAAAGGCATTTGTTTTATTTATACATTGCCTTAAATGTTTATTCTTATTTATGAATGTTTCCGCTATATTGTTATCCTTACTGGGCATTTGAGCTCACCCCTTTTCTATGTTTTATTTTTCCCAAGATGTGAAGAAGTAAGTTATGAATGACCTGCAGGGATTTTATGAGGGGTTAATAGTGTGGATTGTGGAAACATTATGTTGTTGTAGTAGTTTTTCATTTTATGATGTAATGTAAAACTTATGAATATATCTAGTGTTTCCAAGGCTACTAAACCAATCGGTCTTTCGAGATTTGATCTTTCTTGTGATCATGCCAATGTTATGTAATAATGCACCGACTCTGGGTAACTGGGGTCGGGGCGTTACAGATGTCCAATGTAGTTCCATGATACATTTAGAATGCATTACCCTTTCTAAGTAATGTGTGGTTCCCCAATCTCCTAGAGTGAAATCCCCCATCAACAAGGGTGTGGTTCATATATGACTTCTATGTGAGTGGAATCCTACTCAGAAATCAGGGTTTGGTTTCCCTAAACTAATATGAGTGGAATCCCCCATCGACATGGGTTTAAGTAATCTATCAGCTACTTCTGAGTGGAATTCACATAAATTTGTAAGGAGAGGGTCCATGATGATCAAGAGTTGAATCCCCTTGATTCATGAGGGTTTGGATCTTCCACGATGACTAATTATGTGGGATCCCCCTGATGCACTAGGTTTTGGTTCCTCTACTTTTGTTGTAATCATTCAATATGTGGATTAGTGGTGAGACACTCATTGATGCTAATTTGGACTGAAAAGTAAGAGGGGTAGTTTCACCACTAAGAAGCATCCTTGTGATGCATCATAGAACCATGTGGGTGATACAGGGCCTCCCAATGCACTTAGTATCAATGTGGAATTATTTGAGCCCCATTGAATTGTAGTTCAAGGTAGTTGTGAGGGATCTTGGTCACCATTGGTTGTTACTTATGGAAATGTTGGTGACACTTTTTGTAGCCTGTGTTGTGAGATAAAGATCCCCATACTCACTTTCATTTGTGGTTCCTTGATTGATCATATATATGTATCCTATTTCAATACCAACTCCATGGGTTTTTGTTACACTTATTCTTGGAGAGGTGGAGACGTGCAGGGTATGCCACATTCTTTCTGTTTCTAGCTTTTTGGGGTTGGATGAGTCTACTCTCTTTATATCCGCAGAGAATACTTGGCAAGAGGTTCATCATCTCACAATTTCTTGATCCTAGTTTGGTGGATGATTTTTATTCACATTCATGTGGGTATAAGTTGTATTATTCTTACATTACCTTTTTTATGTAATTCTCCATTCACCAGCACCTCTTTTGCAACTCTATTGATCCTTCAGTGTATTTTATGAGGTTTTTTTATACTCACCACTACTTGGGATTTTCCCACACATAGTGTTCCCTTAGAGAAGACGAACATAATGATAATGACATCGGATGATATTAAGGATATGGGGTGATTGGACCACATGCTATGGTGGTATAATGGGATCCAAGAGTGGGGATCTCTCAACTGTTATAAATTTGAACTTGTTTCTCAATTGTGGCACCTTTTTTGTTGGGTGTGTATTTTTCCTATTTTCTATTAATTTTACTTTTATATACATGTATTGTGTAGTGTTTGATGCATATTTTTGGTTTATATATAGATGTTTTGTAAAATTTTATTTTCCACTACACTTTTAAATTGAGTTGGTCGTGTGTGTGGATAGATTCTTCGGCATAGATCACCCTGAAATTGATGTGCATTCGATGATGATCACCACCCCTGGCCTATGGAGGTGGGCTTGGGGTAGTTTCTACATGATCCCTAGTGTGGTTTTGGTAGTGATAATGTGGTATCATAGGGTTCATGACCTTTGTGTTTTTTTTCATACTTTTTCCAAAAAAGTACTTGTTGGGTTTAGGGAAACATTGTCAACAAGTATTGCGAGTGGCTCTTAGGATAAGAAGTCCAGTGATGATGCAGCAGCTAACATATCCATTCACCAAGACACTGATTACCCACTTTTAGACATAGAATTGTGAGACATTTGTTTCATGGAACATGGGTACATTCAGCATATATGATTGATTCTTCGTTGTACATATTGTGTTATCGCACCAACTTTATTGATATATATGTATATATATTCTGTTTGACTATATTAATCCTTCATTAGATTCAGGGTTCCTATATGATGGTCGCCAGTCATGATATCGACTCCAGGTCATGATGAATAACTTATGAGTGATGATGTATCACATCATGATCCATCATACGATACACATTCATCCACGTGGATTGGGATAACCACACCCTCTAATTGAGCAGTAGTTACTCCTAGCATATAGGGTTGAAGATTTTCATAGGATGATTGTTCATCGAGAGTTCCAGTATAAAAGATAACTGAGGTACCATGGTGAGTCATATCATTATGTTTAATAGCTTTTACAAGAGTTAGTGGCCCAATTGTTCAAGCTTGTATAGACACCACTAGATCAAATGGCTACATAGAATCCAATCTTTTCCATGGAGTTGTTGGGCGTTGGTGGAGTTCGGTTACTTAGATGTGTGTGAGTCTATACTCTCATGGGATGACTTCAAGAATCTATTCCGAGAAGAGTACAACCCCACCTCCATATTCATATTTTAGATGCATGAGATTCTGGAGATTCAATAGGGATGGATTGTAGTGGCTAATTACGCGACTAGGTTAGAAATCCATAAACTCTATTCTCTGGGCATGATCCATGATGTCTAATTCAGAGCAGATATGTTTGGTCAATGTTGTTGTATAGTGATATATGTCAATTTAGTGTATTGTTCATCCACTCCTACATCAGGAAGCTAGAGCGGGATCTGGTTATAGGGAGATATATGTCATTGTGACACTAGTTAGCTGGAGATGGCATTAGGTTCAACCGATCTGAGATGTCTGTCGTAGCTAGTAGGAATTGGATTTCATGATATCTACACAGGAGGAATCACTAAAATGGTCTCATAATGTATTTTTATAGGGACGAGGTAGTGTGGAGTGTGAGGAAATCCTAAGGAGGGCTTTTGTTATGCTTGTGATGGGAAAAGTCACATGACATGAGACTTCCCAACCATACGTGCTATGCTTTCCAAGCAAAATGAAAATAAACTACCATTGAAGAGATGACACTCATATCAGGGATCACCAAACAGAATCATGGGTGGTCCCCCAGGAGGCAATGCTGGTAGGGGAGTAGGAGGAGTTGAGTTTCGTGGATGACACTATAATATCCTTCCACCGGCACTAACCGTCCCACGTCAGGCTCAGGGAGTTGGAGGTTGAGGCTGTGGGGATCTGTATGTTATAGATGTCTATAATCCCATATCACATGATATGATAAGACATAAAACCTATTTATTTTCTACCTTTTTGTATTAGAACTTGTTAGACTGGGTGAGGTACTCTTTTCTGAATTCATCTTCCTTACAGTTTTACCAGGGTGATGCAGGGTGTTCGTGTAACCCTATGTCGGTGTTGTTCTAAATATTCTTAAATGCATGAGGACGATGGGTCCTTCCCCCACCGAGATACATTTTTGTGATGTGAGACAAACTACGAGGGTGAGTGAGTGCCTCCAAAAGTGGATACTATCAAGGTGTGGTGGATGATTCCCTCTAACTTTTGTATTCATTGAAGGGATGTACAGTGGAGTGTTGGAGCAGGACCGTGCATTGTTAGTGGAGTTTTATAACATGACGTCCTTTTTTATTGAGATTCCAATAGTGGGTGTGGAAGAGTATCTGGTTTGGGGATTAATCTCCATCCAATGGAATAAAAGACATGCTATGGTATGCAACATGATTTTGTGTCTCGCTTCTTGTAGTTGGGTATGCTTACTCACTTGCCTTATTCGTTGGTACCTTGTGTGATCAACATCATGTCTGGACACTATAATTATCAAGTATAGGTAGAGGTGATGGATACCTCATGAACATAATGATGAAATTTACTATCTGGTTCAGTTAGTGTTAATAAACTCCATAAAAATGAAGAGACGCAATCTTTTGGGGGAGTGCTTTGTGTATTGTTTAGATCATCAATGTCTCAAGTGAATCTTCTCCCAAAGAGACTTGAACCTAAGAGAGTGATACTGGTTCGAAATTACTACATGAATATAACTTATAAATAGTCTATACCCCCGAATGAGGCATATTTTTAGCTATATATCGCAGAATCTCCAAATGAGGGATGATTTAGAGCAGTTAGCTTCCCTCTATGTGATGCTGGTGGAGTAGGAGGGTAAATTTTTCTTCCTTTTATGTTGTTTACTCCATTTATACAAAAGGGTTTGATAGGGTCTTAGTTTTCAGACACTAACTATTAAATCATGCATGAATCATATATCCGTATGCGACATATACAGAAGGATATTTTAAAGTAAGGAATCATTATATATTGTTCAAGGAAAAATAGTTGTTTCATTTTTGATGTGAGAGGAGGTGATGTGAGAATTACACATATCTCCATTACCTATACAACCTAGTGTAAAATATGTACATGGAACTTCATTAGTAATTTTTTGGTGGATAGGAGATGATGTATATCCGAGTCAATCTCACAATGACCCACCTATTAATAAGGGAAGGTTGAACCCCATGTTATGGTGGGTTGTCACAACCACTTCAAATCCATGTGTGAAATGAGAGAGAATATCCATAGTTTTCATTATAGAGATTGAACATATAGTGAATGACCACAATGTCATCTGGGTGATAGTAGACCAAATCATTGTTCAACACACTCAAATTCTCATGGGGAAGAGTTTGGTGGAGTGTTTGGGGATGACTGGACATGCTATCTTGATATTGGAGGATATTTAGAGGGTATTCATGTTGGATTTCAATTAGTGAGGCATGTTACCCATGGGGTAATTCGGGCTATTCGAGATCATGTTAATGGTTGGAGAGGTTGTTTACCAAAATGCCCTACCCCAAGAGTTGGAAATGGTGCATGATGTTTTACACATGACATGGCTCTGGAGATCTTTGAATTTTTTCCTAGGTATTACATCAATGAGGATGGACTAACCCCCTGGTTAGTGGGATGTGGAAGCATAGAAACATGAAGGAGAGTTTCTATAACTGGGTGAGCTTGGTGTGAGCTCAGTATCCCAAAATTTTTTCCCGCATTTTCCTTTTTGGTGATGATGTGATTGAAAGAGGAAATGATTTAGAGACCAATATTTTTCTTGTAATATTTTAGAATATTTATAAATTTATTTCTAGATCATGGCACTGAGACTGTGTGAAATTCGAAGGACCGATGTTCCCATAACAAATTATACAAAAATATTACATATTTTCATAATATTCATGATTTGGAAAGAGGAAATCACTCAAGTAGTAACTTGAATAAGAAATTCAAGAACATGATTGAGCCCAGAACGTGTCATTTACCCTAGGCATGGCATACCATTTTTTGGCTCATAAATTCTAGGAGAAAAGTAACCCATGGGGAAATTGAAAATAAAATAATTGAAAATATTTATTTTACCTCAAGTGCTAAATAAAATAACATTCAAATATAAAATTATATTGGAAATCCAAGACTGCCATTGAGATTTGAATATGGCATTTTCCTTGGAGTGACATCAAATGAGAGGGTGTAGAGGTTTCAGATTTTGTGACAAGAAAGAATCCTATAAATAAAGATTTAGGGGCATAGAATTTGGGTAAACCCTTATTTCTCATTATCTTTCCACTAAATATCTCCCCCCTCTCATCTGTTTCTCATAGCATCATGAAATGATCATCCACAAATCTAATCTGAAGCATGGAGAATGTATTATTGACATAACGGGGATCGAATCGAGGTTGAAATTCTTTACATTGAATATTCTATTAAGGTTTTATTTGAAAATCAATTCATTTTTTACTTGGTTCATCATTTTGATTGTCATCATCGATAGACCCACTAACATGAACATCAATCAATGAAATGATACATTTTATTTTTTTCATTCTTTTTCCATTCTTCACGTATAATCATCATCTATTTTGGGATACATCCAAATACCAATGGATCATTGAATATAAGACAATGTTGTGAAGATCTCATCCTAAGGACTCCAAAACTGGTCTCAAATAAATTTTCGGCTGATCAATGTGGTCATTGTGCTCCATGAAATTCACCATCTAAATATCTATAATGATGGAATTAGGAAGGATCAGGTTGAGGCTATAGTGATATAGGTGTGTGGGAAGGTGAAATTGTTGTACTGAGTTGAAGACTAAAGAGCACCAGTGTGACAGATGAGTTGAGGTGACTAGAGGCGGAACTCGTGCTTGGTGTGCGGGTATAGTGGCCAGGGAAGGCTAGAGAAGGGATGTTATAGACAATCGTAGATCGTCAGATAAAGGGTTCATCGTGCGCATCCCCAGGTGGGAGGGACCTATGCAACATGGGTAGCCACATTAATTAGTGGACATCGGGGGGCCACCATGGTTGTGCGCCATCGGAGCAGGCCGTAGAGAATAAGGTCTATCTGGTAAAAGGCTGGATGGCCTGCCAGGCTATGCTATATGCTAGTTGCAACAAACCAGGTTGTTGGTGGTTGGTAGACAGGGGTGGGCTGGCCTAGGTGAAGGGGGATACAACCATATTTCATCCAGGCCATCCCAAATTTTTCAAAGACCATTTAATGGGTCATATATCTTAAACAACGTGTCTGATTGATGTGCCATCCATGACCATGAGCCCTTATCTTTGAGACAAATACTTTATTACTATATCGGGAAAATTATGTTTTGGTAATGGGGTTTGGGTGAAAAAACGAATAAATTTAATAAAAAAAATTTAATTACTATTATTCATGGTTTTTGTATTGGGAATATCTTCTAAATCGAATGTCAGTTTGACACACCATCTATGGAGGCATGATCTGAGTCCTTAAGAAATTGTTTTGAGATGAATTTTGGTCTTTAAATAAATGAAAAGGTGTGGGACCCCTGAGGATGGTTTGCAAGTGTTGCAGTGAAATGCTGCTTTTTTTACTGAGAATCTATTCTGCGTGAAGGAGTAGTCCATCTCGTGTTTTTATCTGAGAGGATTGAAATGGAGTGATCAATATAATTTGTTTTGGGACTGTGGAATGGTCCCCACCTGATGCATTTCAAGAATATAGATGTGTTGTAAAATATTTCCACCCAAGGTCCATTTGGGGAAATTAAATAGTCACTCATACATTTTTTTTCATAGGGATCTCAACGATAATGTCTATTTGGACATATAGATCCTATTTTGTGATCTCATTAATTATGGAAACGTGAAATAAATATTTTTGGATTATCCTTCTGATGTGTTTCCTGATAAACCACTACATAGGAAATATTCCAGTCTTGTGAGATTGGACAAGATATATGAAAAGAATCATTCAAATGATCTTAGGCCATTTGAGGAGGAATGTCAGTGAATTAATTTTTCACCCTAGGGATTAAATAACGAGTGTCATATGATCTTCATTCTTTTAGGCCAAAGGAATCACATAATAAAAGAGAATTATTGCATGACTAGGGGGTACTATTTCACACTCTAGAAAAAAAGTATGGATTTGGTACAAGGCCAGGCGACGAGGCTGTTTCACACATGTTATGGCCCCCACACACATTCTGTACCACACATAAAATTTTTGACCCCTCACATCTCCATCTTTTGGACTATGATTTTGGCATACAAGTAGCCTATCCAGAGTGTTTTTTCACGTGGAAGGCGATGATTCCCTCCATAGCGGCTTTCGATATACTATGTGAGATATTCTGGATATGAATCATATTTAGGTGATCTCTAATGATGGTGGTGATCAGTTAATTTTATAACAGTTCATTCTGAGAGGAACCATCCAACAATGATGGCCAATGTTGTTCCTTGATACCTTCTATATGGAATCCCACTACCATGTTGGGCATTGTTCATCAATGAACTATAGTAGAATCCACCTTAATCATGGGTGTGGGTCATTAAAACGACAATGAGAGTGTAATACACCTGACACACTAGGTCATGGGTCCTCTATGACAATAAAAGAGGAATCACCCATCAGCATCGGCGCTTGTCTTCTATCAGTTACTTACGAGTGGAAGACACCTGAGACACTATGGTGAGGGTAATTGATGAACAAGAGTGGAATACCCCTGACGAAACATGGTGTGGGTCCTCTAAGACAACTATTATAGTGGAATCATACTAATACACTAGTGTGTGGGTCCTCTACATTGGGTTTAATCTTTTTGGTTTTGGATCAATGGAGAGGAACTCTTTGACAAAACATTGGAGAATGATGTTAAAGGGATGATTTCACCATCGAGACATGTCCTTGTGGCATGTCCTAAAACTGTGTGGGTGAGTTAGTGCCACCCAAAGCAGATAGTCTCAAACTGTGGTGATTTGAGCCACTTTGAATAGTAGTTTAGGTAAAACGTGAGAAATGCTATGCATCATTGGTGTTTAATATTGGAACTGTTATCAACAGATTTTCAGGGCTGAGCTATGAGATGGTGATCCCCATAGTCTCTTTCAGTTAGGTTTCTTTGACTGAGCATATATATGGATCCTATTTCATTACACACTCCTTGTATTTTAGTTACTCTTTTCTATGGAGAGGCAAAGACACGCAAGGTATGCCATGTGATTTCCATGTCTACCTTCTCATGGTTGGACGAGTCTATTATCCTACTATCAGTAGCAATGAATCGATGAGAAGTTCATATTTTATCCATTTCTAGATCCTTGTGTTTTGGATGAGTTTACTACCATCTCTTATAGGGTTGAACTATATTCTTTCTAATGTACCAAGTTCAATATACTTCTCCTATATTTAGTACATCGTTTTCTTATGCCTTGATTCTTTAGGACATCCTACAGAGTATTTTTATACCCACCCCTTCTTTCCCTTTCCCTGCTCTTAGTGTGCCCATGTAGAAGTCTAACAGTTTGATCATTAATTCAAAAGAGATTAGGGATATGGGGTTATTGGATCACATTCGGTTTTCATAACATGTGATTTAAGAGCGGGGATCTCACAACTGTTTTACTTTTCTACTTGTAGACAGGTTGTGGCATTATTTTGGTTGGGTGTATATTTCCCCTCTTTTTCCTCTTTCATCTTACTTATCGGTACTTCTACTATTTAGTGGTCAATGAACATTTTTGGATTATATATAGTAGTGTTGTATCATTTCCATTTCGTCAACACTTTTTCATTGTCCTGGGTTTTTTCAATTGTATAGTTTATTAGAAAAATGTATCTCTATGATTTTTGTGACATCGTCACTAGTTTCCCCTGGCACATAGAGGTGGGCTTGGGGTAGTTGCGGCTCGAGCATCAGCATGGGTCGGTTCATCACATAAATAATCTTATAAATATTTTTATAGATGAAATTTTCATGATTAGTATATAATAAAATTGTTCAATGTAATTTTACTTTATTATCGTAATGTATATAGTTTCGATGTACTAAATAGTATTTAATTTTTTAATAATGATATTTTATGGAATTAATATTTTATTAGATTATTTTAAAATAATTAATATACAAAATTAGCCCAAATTTGATAATATAGAGATTTAAATATCATTCCATATGCATATAAATTAATTTTAAAAATATTTACTCTATTATAGCATTATTATATTTTAATATTATGATTGAAATTTGAAGAATTCCCCTCCAATATACTTTAAAATGGGACCCCATATTCTCATTTATCCAAACATAAAATCTATTATCGTTCATAGAATACCATCCAAAATATATTTATAGAATTAAATTACACATTTTATAGGCCTTATTTTAGGCATGATACTAAACTTTTTGGTATTATGGTGTCAATAAATATTTACTTCCCAAAGAATACATATTGTTTTTAATCAAGTTTTTTTTATTTTCGTCCAATAAAAAAAATATCTTCATAAACCATGATAAAATAATAATTTTGTATTCTTACATTTTCATATATTTTATTACATCATTTTCATTACCCATATCTACCTCTAATTTAATAAAATGGGAAACTAAATCATCATTGATGTGTAGAACAAAATACCACCTAAAAAACTAATGAAATTATATTTCCATCACTGTCACTCAAGAATAGATAAAATGATGGAATTGATGGTTATATAGAACATTAGTGAAATATTTATAAATCTTTAAATATAATATGTTATTATCATCCTAATCATTTTATTCATAGAAAAATTGTAATCATCATTCCTATGTATGTGTGGACTTCCATCTCTACAAAGCGATGTTATTCATTTTTCATCATCCCAACACTAGGATGATAAATATAATTATATTTAAATAAGTAGTATGATATATAATATTAATTCAAATTTTCAATTTTTTCATAGTCTTTACATTTATTTCAAAATGATCATTGAAAAATGAAAACGTTACTCATGAATACATGATTCCGACTATCTCCATGATTGTAACTTAGTGAAATATTCATAAACATGTTTTATTATATTATTTTAATGTAAAAAATTACATATTAAAATTATTATTATTTCATTGGTATTATTCTTCATATGTCAAAATAATTTTCATATTGACCATTGACATCCAACATAAGTCATGTTGGACATCTGAATCAAATATCATCAAAACATTCTTCATGAAATTAAATAATTATGTAGTTTTTATAATATGGAATTAGTTAAATAAAAGTAATAATAATATTTAAAAAGGTTCTATGTAATGAAAATTATTTCCATATGGTTATTATTTAAATTGATAAAGGTTATATGTGACATATCAGACTACAGTTAAAGAATATTTATGTCAATTTTCTTTTTTTGAGATAAACATCTACTTCATTGATTATATCATGATATGATTAGGAGTGAAAACAATTTTGATTATATTATTTTTTAATTAAAATAATTTTATATGGTCATATAACTGATAAAAATAATACATTTTCTCTATAACCTCTATTATCAATAAACATACATTTGTAAGGGAGGTTAATTTTTATAATCCCTCTATTAAAGATACTATTTCAATTCTATTTACCGAATTCGAAGGCTATTTTTTAACATATATTAAATTGTAGTATTTTTACACATTCATGAAACATTAATGATTCAATGATTAATTTATTTTATTTAGTGGTTATTTTAATTGAATATAAATTCCTTATAATCTACATATTTTTCAATTTTAATAGTCAATTTTAATAGAAAATGGTATTTTGATATCCACTAGTAATTTGGGTAGGACATTAAAATAGTGTTTTAATTTTTTTGATGAAAAAGTGAAGAATACTTTTTTTAGTTCATTATGTTTTACCTGAGCATTATACGTAATAGATAGTCTCACCCCAACTATTTTGGGTCAGTGTGTTTTATCTTATATTATGGGGTGACCCTGATAGCACTAGGTGAGATTGATATATAATAAATTATGGGTGTGACTTGATAACACTCAAATGAATTGGTTATTGTTCCATATATATTGAATGTAAGGAAATATTTACAAAATATATTATCCTTTTTATTTAACTATGATCCATTTACTTATAACATGGGATTTGAAAACATTATTAATGTAATTCTATAAGAGTCCAAAAAAGTTTATTTATATTATTTCATTGAGTATAATGTATTTTCATAATGCTAGTGTGTTTTTTAGGTAAATTATTTAATTAAATATCTTATATAAAATTTACAAACAGGTAAATAATATATTGGTTTTCATATTTTTCACTTTTCTTATAATTTCTTATTTATATGTCCCTTACTGATATTTTTACATTCACCCCATATTATAAAATATTTTTCAGAAGTTTAGTTGATATTAAAAATGTTCTTTTTTGTAATTAGAGGTTTGACAGACAAAGAAAATTATTTTGATTTTCTACAACTAAAAAAAAATTGGTTTGTTATAATCCTCCAAATCATAGAAAATAAATCTTCTAATGTTTAATAATATACTATAAATTTCTAGTTTTCATTAATAAATAAAACAAATAGCATGTTTTTGTACCATATCTGGAAATATAAGGTCAAGGATTTACATTTGATGTGAGAATTAATCAAAATAGTTTATTATGAGTATCAGAATTAAAAGAACAAAAAAACAGTGGAAATAAAAAATAATATAAATAAATTTTATTTATAACGAAATCATATAATGATTAAATCAAAGAAGTATACGTTTAACCCACACAATGGAAATTGGGTTTTGAATTACCTCTCATCATTTTTTATTTTTCATTTATATCGTTTATCTTCAAGAATAACAAACTTATGTTAATTATATAATTTCTTTATAGATATTATCATGTCAATTATTCCATTAATATAAATATTTACCATTTTAAATGAATTATTTAATTATTTATGTTCATGTACAATATTTTGATTATATTCTATTCATGAGTCCAAAATGACATCGATCACTTGAATATCCTAAGGTTACCATTGCTATATATTATACATAAAATAATTATAACATAAATATCATTTTCATACATCAATTATAAATTATATAGATCCATTAAATATTTATATAAAATTCAACATACGTTATAATCATGAAGATGGTAGAATATATGTACTTGCGAGTGACGTTTTAATTTTATATTAATAATTTTTGAAATAAGGTATGTTATATTTTCTAATTAAAAATTTATCATAATATCATATATATTATATTAAATTTTTAAATATACTTTTATATATGAGTCATGTTATGTTGTGATGAAAAAATAATCACATTGTTTTGTGGATGTGGTAGTCCACACGTACCCAAAAATGAGATTATCATTTATCCAGGTTTGAAAATGTAATAATGTAAATTATATATTATCATTTATGAATTATAAATATATCTTGAATATAATATATAATCATTTATTTTATCATTATAACCAGTGTTGAAATATTTTTATATAGAAAGAATTATATCAGTTCGTGTGGTGATACTCCTCAATACACATGAATGAATAATTATTTTCCCATTAGATGGAAGTAGAGATTGATATATGTCATACTACTTAAAAAATAAATTATAAGTACATTTATGATACTCTATTTATTATTTTTTCATAGTTGATAAATTATGTATGGATGAGAAATAATTAAAAAAAGAGAAAATGTTGATTAAAAAAATACCTCTTCTTTCAATAGGCTCCATTTGTTAACCTTATAGTACCCCTAATGAGGGTGTTATGCCTAAACTAAGGCATCCAAAAGAAGGTTATGAATTTTAAAAATAATTTATTTTGTTCTTAGATTGACTAATATTATATTAATGTGTGAATAATTATGAATAAGGGGTTCTCATTCCTCAAAAACATGTGTCTGATAGCTCATTCAGATCTGGTAACATTTTCATTATCTTCTTTTATCTAGATAATTTCGATACGAATCAGAGCCTAGAAAGATATTATCTCTAAATTTCTAGTTCATTCACTCTATTTCATCACATGTTAATAGTACAAGTGGTGTAATGTATAATGTAAATTATTATATTTATAGGTGCGCCAAAGGTGATATGGGTGGGAATCTGAAAAGTTTTTTGTCTCAATTTTTTTTCAAACACAAATTTATCAATAATTATGGATCCATATTTTATTTATTCGTCGCTTCTCAACCGTTGTTGATTATTCATGAAACTTCTCAAATATTCTACAATAATTTCTCTACTTTGGGATAAATATTATTTCTTCTGTATGATTCCATATGATGTTTTGATGGTGTCTTTATTATGATGATAACATATGGTCACTCTGATATCCTTGGCACAATCTAGAACTCATTAGAAGTGAATTATTTTTATTATGATGATCTATACCACCTATATGATATATGAATCCCAAAGCTCCATACTAAATATGTTTCTTGAATCTATTCCACCATAATCATTGTTGCAACTTCTATAGCATTCAAATCACCATTAAGAATACATTAGAAGTTATCACCCTTTTTATAACACATTCAAGATAAATTCTAGTTATTTATACTTTTTCATTAAATTTTCAAGTCTTCCTTATACAACATCAGATTAAAACACAAAACATGATGACCATATCCGTATCAGATAATTAATGATGAATCTTTTTCCAATTACATCTATTTAATATGTTTCAGCACCAGTCCCATGAGTCCTGACCAACATGAAATATATAAATTATTTTTATGTGAAAAATACCAAATTTTATTTTCACTTGATGATATTGAAGGACATGAAAACTTTTGTCAAATGAAAAATAATGATAAAATCATGATAATAAAATCTTTGGTAGGTATTTGATTATTTTCATTAATTTCTCGCAACAAACAACCACATATTGAAAAATATTCTTTTGATGGATCAGCGGCACACTATATCCAATGAACCGGTTTCATTAGTGATTTCCTTCTTATAGTTTCTCTATAATTTTCAACTTATCCATATGATTTTTTCCTCTAGTGAATCAGATAGTCTAATGGATGGTAAAATCTAACAAATTTGTTGAGCAGTTCCTACATACTCATTCTTACATATAAGGATTAAAAACATCTCACCATTTTAACTTCTATAAGCGTTTTATTGTATCATGATGATGCTCTAACACTGAAAACATTCAAATAATTAAGGAATATTCTAATATACGTTGGAATTTTCTTCATCATTATATCCTTTCAGTATCTTTAGTCTATCCATCTAAAACGTAATCCAATTAGCACCACATTGAATGACCATAAACATATTATCCCCCGTTATTTTAAAATGTTTGGATCAAAAGTATCTTAGAAAAAATATTAATATTTAAATTTGGTCAAAAAAAATAGAATACCTAGATTAAAAATTAAATTACTTGAATGACATTGAAATGCTGATAAAAATTCTAATATTGATTGAAAAATTAATTTTGGACACATTATTAGACCGAAACACAACATCCTTCACAACCCTTATTCAAAATAAAAAATTGATATTGATGATAATTGTTATTAGTATTCTGTTTGATCTTATGTTTTTGATATTACCTTTCACCTAAGAACCAAATCATCCATTATGAATTGATTTTTCCACAATGACAAGAAAGTAAAAAATAATCAACACAAACTTATTTCAACATCCAAAACAACTTCCTTCAAACTTGGTCACAACAATCTCCCCATTTGGATTTTTTCCAACCAAGGATCAAAAATCTGTAAACATTTTAATGTCAGGCTATATATACCTAATCAAAAAAATTCTGCTACATATGTGAAATCATTATAGGAAAGTATAATAATATTTAATAAATCATTGTTTTACAAAACAAGTAACTATCAAAACATATTCAACATTAAAATAAAATATGTCATTTATCATTCAATAATCCATTGTCATTAACTTTATAGTGTAGTGTGGACACATGATTCCTATCCACATCCCAAACCTAGTAAAATAGATAAAAAAACACATGATGATATCATATCTTACCAAAAACCCCTTTGAAAAAACAATAAAAAAACAAGAGTGGGTATAGAAAAAATACACCAACGTTGGAGACAATGATCTTAGAATCACATGTCCATCCTCACTTGGAAAAAAGATTTATTAGGTAAATATTTTGTGAAAATACCAGCAAATTTTTCTTATTTAAGTGTAAACTCCAACTTTAGTTCATTTATCTCTAACTAATCCAATACCTCATCCATATAATGATTTCAATTAAGATTATAGGGAATAATATTTACATCCTTTTGTACCACATTTTAATAAAAATAATTATGTAAATAACTTTTTATTTTATTGTTCTTTGATCCTTTATTTGTTGGTCAAAAATATAAAATCTAACTTTCACTTGTTTCCTCATCCTTGGATTAAATATTCAAAATTCTTCCTTATCACTAGAATTACTTATATTTGATTCTATATCTAATGACCTGATCATGTTTCTTTGACACCTATTTTTCATCATTTTATGACACTATTGTTTCTTAGTCATCTTTACTATATAACAATATTTTTGAAAATAACTAAAATTAATTGAAATTCTCTTTTAACATTAGACTATTTTAACTAATTTTCAAAAATCATATAATTTTCACATGATAACTATATTTAGTGAACAAAAAACAATTAAATAAATAATAATTTTTTGATACACTCAACAATTTATGATTCAACCCATCAAAAAATAAGGTTTACGTAGATTTTATCATTTCTTCCCAAATTATATCAAATACAACACCTTTTATTCTAAATGATTCATCACATCCAAATGTCACAATCCCTTATTTTAATCCATTTAAATTTTCATAAAATTTATATATAATATCATTTCTATAAGTCCCCCTATCAATGATTTAGGGACATTCACCTTTTGATCCTTTGAGAACGGTTTCTACAATAAGAAATTTATCCTCCCATTTTACATTATTATCTTCCATATTAATAGAATTGTTAAAAACATATTACTGTCCTGGTAAAAAAAGTAAGACACCAACTTCATGATTTATAGTTTATTCAAAAAATTCATAAATAGTTCCAATTTTTGGAACCAATTTTCA
Organism: Viscum album; assembly: GCA_963277665.1. Classification (NCBI taxonomy): domain Eukaryota; kingdom Viridiplantae; phylum Streptophyta; class Magnoliopsida; order Santalales; family Viscaceae; genus Viscum; species Viscum album. The sequence continues at coordinate 916,174,731 of OY728148.1, forward strand.
TTTATTAGTAAATCATTATCATATTTATTCATTTTAGTGGATAAACAATCCCTTGAGAGCATCCTTATTTAACTGATGGTTAATTTATAACGTCATTGATTAAACTATAAAATATTCTATGTTTTTAAAAATCAACCACAATAACATGAATATCCATATAAATAATATTTACCTCTGAAAACATCATACTGTTGGGAATTTTGAAGTATCTTCTTAGTATGTTTGTTATCATAACATCCTAACATTTTTGAGACCCAAAAATTCAATAATCACCAAGAATAACCATTTAAATTATTATTTAATTCCACAATTATAAAAATCATATGTAGTGAAATCATTTGTTTCAGAATTATTTTTTAGAAACTTCTGAATTCTCTATATAGTTTTTTTGGACACATTCATCAAATTACCAGCATTATTCTTCATTAAAAAATCCCAAAATTTGTTTTCCTCATTTTAAGGTAAAATCATGGTATCATTCATATGATAAAAGATTCCATAACTGTCAAAAAAATCCGATATAGAGTACTTGAAACATTTAATTTTTTTCTTAGCTTTAGAATGTTCTTATTGAAAATGTTCCAAATCATTTTTATTTTCCATTAACATAAAATCAAGATTTATATTTTTATTATTTTATATCTCAAGATTATTATTTATACAATAAAACTCTTCATGTGTCATTTTATTATCTTCTTGAAAATATTCTTGATTTTTTCAAATATTTCATTCTTTCTTTGAATTTATGATTTTTTTGATGTATTGTAATTTTCCTCATAACGTCATTCATTTATCTCTCTAGGTGAAACTCTAACATAGTATCTTCTTCTTTAAAAATACTTCTTACAAAAACAACATAATTATCTATTTCAAAAAACATGTTTCATATATTTACATTAGTGAGTTTTTCTTTTTATACATCACTATAATCAGATTTAGGCAAATATATTATTCTTTTGGATTCTGTTAATATATTAAGAATAGTTAGTTTTTATGTTTATAATTAACTATAATAAAATTTAGAATAAAAATTATCCTTTTGGATCTTGATAACATATTATCCATTCCATTAGAGTAAGGCATGCCAAGAAGTTTTTACAAATATCATATTCACCATATTTCATCATCTGTCATTTATTCTGTACAACATTCTACAATATTCCCTTTTTGATTAAAATTGAATGAATGTTCCCAATAGATACTAATTACACAAACTTTCAGAATTTTCCCTTTATATATTCATCTATATATTTTAACATTTTTAGAAAACATGGAAAAAATATCATCAGTATTGTTAGATAATTCATTTTCTGATTCAAATTAAAAACATTCTTATTCCTATACAAAACTCATAGACATTTATTTTTGGTGAATTTAATGTCAATTTATTCATCAATTTTTTAATTCAAAAATTTCTCGAATCTAATTTAATATGTAGTATGTTTATTTTGAGGTTCATCTAATGATAATGTTTCAGGATCTCTATCCTCTAAATATGAAACATTAGAATTGAACATATCAAAAAAATAATCATGATAGTATCAATAATAAATGTTCTTCCACCATCACACCAAGACATCTAATGTTGTTAACAATATAATTATCCTTTTAAATAAGTAAATAACTCATTTATCCTATCCAATATTAACATCATCAATTATTAGCCTCCAGATAAGTAAATTTTGAATCATGTTCTTTTTATCACCTCCATAAATGTTTTTTAACATTTCCTAGAAATCGTTTTTAGATAAGAATCCCCATACTATTGAAACTCACATTTATATTCTAATGAGAGATAATAATTTTAAGCCCTTTAAACATTATCAAGGTATTTATTTTATGTGGCAGTATGAGGATCATTCTCATAATGAGGAGGAAGTCCCTCTTTAATATATTTAAAAACATCATAACCAAGAGATATAGTAAATGGAAGCATTATGTATATCTGTGTGTGATATTTATTATCACTAAATATCTGATTCCATTTATTTTCCTCACAATTCAGATCCTCCATAACAAGATATTTAACAAAAAAATCTTCATAGAGAAAAAAACTTATCAATATTTATGATTCTAGTAGAAAAATCCCAAAAATGATTGTTGTATCACTGAGAGGGGAGTGGGTGAATCAGTGATAAATTTTTTTTTTCTTATAAAACATCATTTTCCACCTATTAATGAATTATAAATTTTAAAAAACACCCAAATAAACATAAGTATTTATAATGTATATAACCAAACAATAGTTGTTAACTCTTGATAATGTACTCAAAACAATCCCACACCACACAATCCATTATAAAAAACATTTTATGTGTATAAAACAAGTAAGATATTACCTTAAACTTGTGTATAATGATGATCAATACAACATTTCATGTTCTTCTTCTATTAAGAATAATGTAAAACATTTTTTGGAAACTTTTTATGAAACCTCCACCTATCATTTCAAAAAAATTCCTTATAATATCTTTTCAAATTCCAATTTAATAACATCAAAAGACAACTCTTCATATTCCAACAAAGAAAAAGACAACACAACCATTCTAGAAATTATTACATAAACTCAGTATGATGTCTCAGATTGATTAATGAATTCAAATTCTCAGATTGAAAAAAGTATAGTAATATATTACTCTTGGAACAATTCTAAAACACTTCAACCATTCCTTAGAAACATAATTTTGATGGATCCGTTAGATCCATAAACTATTTCTTCTTCTTCGTGGAATATAGACTATAGAAAACATATTCCATAAACATCCTCTCTCTAAAACATCATTGATTTTTCACTCTTTATACACATGTGAATAATACCAGTGTCAGAAATTAAAATATAAATTCTTCTATTTATAGGTCTGCCAATTGTTGTGTGGGATGAAATTTTGAATATTTTTCCACTCCACCAAATTTTCCAAAATCTGAATTTCTCATTCATTTTTGGATTCATTATTGATTTATTCAGTTCTTATCAAATCTTCTAAATTATTCTCAAATCTACTCATATCATATATAAACATCATTTTACTTTGAAAATAATTAATTTTGGTCATTATGATACATTTTTACATTGCGATGCTATCTTCATTATGATAAGAAAATATAGGAACATCAATTTTCTTGAACTACTTGTTAATTTGTATAAAATAATGACTTAACATTTTATCCTATATATAACCTTAATGGTAGATTCATCTAAAATCTCCTTACTAATTAAGAAACATTAAACGGTAATTCTGTAAACATTATGCAACATCTAAACCTCTCAAACCCTCCTACAATAATATGTTGGTAGTAAGAACCCCACTGATAACCCAACCAAGATATCATCTATGTGTTTTACCTTTTTCACCAATTTTTGAAAAATTATTCACACCATATGTGATGAATTATATAATATGATGATTTTATCAGTGTTATAATACATCTAAATAATCGATATCTAATTACATAATATGAATCAGTGTTTGTTCCAATCTAGTGATAGTTTAACGACATAGAACAAACAACACTTTTTTTAGTGAAAAAAATTAGTGTTCTTTTTATATTATATTAATTAAAGGAAAAAAAATTTCTTCTATGAAAATATATTAATATATTGGTCATCCTCAAAAGATTTAATGGTATCTTATTCTTCTCATTCACTCGTCCTAACCAAACATTACATCCTAATCAATCTACCTCTGATGGATCAATTGCACACCACGTCTGATAGACTATTTATAGAAATAAATTACATCGTCTAGTTTCTATGCAATTGATGATTGTTATTTGTGGGTAGTTAATATGTTGAATAAAACAATCTGATGAATTAGAAATCCCAAAAGATTTGTTGACCATTACCTTCATAATCATTAAATATATAGAAGAAGAACTTATCAGCCTTAATACTTCAATATACTCATTCTTTTATTCTGACGACTCATTGAATTCGAGATCAATCAGATCAATGTATAATCTTATAACATACTTATAAAATATTGATGACATCAAATTTTTACTTTATCATCTGTATTTTCATCCAAACGACATTTTGATTGGAACTCTTTATATTGATCAATCTCAAAATCACTCCATTTATTTTATAAAGATCACATCAAAACATTCTAAGGAACATATGATATTTGAGAATTAATAGGAAATACAATCATCCTCAAATTAATTATCAAATGACATGAATAATATTAATTCTATAATTCAAATTATCAGTCAAATTGAATCATTCCTCATGGATACAATTTGATTTTGAATCACAACTTATTCCACCAAACTCTTTTATAATATAAAACTAAGACTGATGATGTTTATTATCATAATTGTGTATAATATTATTATTACAAAGCCCTGTTTCATCTAAAAATAAATAAATACTAGGTGAATTGATTTCAATTGAATGAAAAAAACAATAACCATAATTGTTTTTCATTATCCAATGAAACATTCATCCAACATAGTCATAGTAGATTTGGACTTCTATTTAATGATTCATGGGACAATATAAATAATTTAAAAAAAATATAAAATATATTAAATCATGCACACATGTATTTTTTGAATAAATATTATTCTAAATGTTTAGAAACTTGGTACGAATATATTATATTTATTCTATTTATAAAAAATTTTGTTTCCAAAATAATTAGTATATGATTGGTTATACTCCAATGTTTTATTGAAGACAATCTTTAGAGTATATATAAACTAAAAAATTAATAATTTATTTCATGTATTAATTTAGAAATATGATATTTCCAACTATAAATAACTAATATGTCAAACCAATAGAAATAACCACATATTACTGGGAGATTATAATGTTTTATGAGTGACACAATTGACATTTAGGAAATTAGGATCATGGTCTAACTGGGAAAAAATCAATGAGATATAGAGGATGAATGATACACACAACGAAATCTCTAATGTAATCAATATTTATAGTGTTATTTATATAAAATAAAATAATTCTCTAATTATATCTCATTAATTAATGTATATTTGAAATTATGATTTTAATTTTAGATCATTCATCTTTGATCAACTTGATTAATTGATTTTCTATCTTTGAATGACCAAAAATTTCATCAATGTAATAATTTACAAATATCAACTTTCATTGTGACCAGGTTTTATCACATTTAATTTTGAAATTATGATAACTAGATCGGAATACAAATGGTAATAATGAACTAATTTTATTGTCACACCCACACTAGTTCATCCTGAACTTCATTGTTGGTTCATTGGGTTAGAGACTCAACAATAACAAACTATTTCAATAATAATTAAAACGTCATATTTTTTATTTTTATTAGAATATAAATTTTTTTCATTGAATGATCACAATTAAATAATTTATTAAATTTATTATATTGGGATAATAACTATATTTTTGAAATGTTAGCATGATGGATCATGAATAGGAAACTAAAATCCTAATTTCTGCACACTGAATGATGGGATTTGATAACCATATTTTTTATTTTTATTCATAAAGTTTTTTTGAGTCATCAACAAGTTAATGATGTGTTTTGGAGAATGTAGAAATCCATATAAAGAAAATTCTTACAGACTATGAAGAACTACAATACAAGAAGCGTATTCAAGATTATCAAAAATCACATTTCTCTTATTCTCACAAAATCTATTTTCATAGAATGGGTTAAATTTTACACAGCATGTTACCAAGACCAAATGGAACGTGATAATACATAGTGGTGTTAACTATGTGTGGAGAACACATCCCAAGAATTAAAGGTGAACAAAGACCTAATTTTCTATTTGGTATATCTCATTTATAGGTGAATGGTTTGTTGAGTGTGTCCATGGATGATATTTCCTAGGTATATGTGAAACATTACAATAAATCTATAACATTTTAAACATCATGTACAATTACTATAATATTATATCATACAAATAAATTTATTTAAAAAAATTATTTAGCACATTGAGTATCTCAATTTGAGTTGTTTTCCTCATATTAAGGGAGAATGGTCATTGTTTTGAAATTATTAATATTAGTTGAGTTTTCATGAGTGGGTAAGATCCATCAAATAAGATAAATATATGGAGGGGATATAATTTGATATTTAGAGAATGATTATGGTTTGTACTCCCCAAACCCAACCGGATGAGGATCCCACAAGCTCATTAAGAATTTTAGGATGTGACTCTCATGCATTACAATGGATTTGAGTCATATATATATTTTTGTACTATTCTAATAGAGATCTCTATATTGGACAGTTTTTTCTACATGATATATTCCTCCCTCACATATGGAGAACATTTTTGTTGATCAGTCCCCAAATTATGGTTATTGTGAGGTATTTTGTAGTTATATGCATGAGATATGGTTATTTTTTTACTATAGGAAGACTCCTAATTCTAAGGTCGATGTGGTAACTAATACTTTTTTACATTTATGTATGGGGTTTTTAAGGAACATATGTCTTGTTTTAGAAAGATAAAATGTGATGTTAGGTTTCATTTCTCCCACATCACATAGTATGATATGAATTTATATTTATTTTTTATCCATCAAGGTTATTTAATTTCCCTAATAAGTTGTGTTATACTCACGATTTCATGGTATTTTCTTAAATCTTTTCTTACTCATCAACATGAATAGATGATCATTGTTGAATTTGTTGGAACTATTGTTAAAGAAGAATATATGTACATAGAGGCACTAAAATTTTTCAACTAAAATTTTGAGCAATCATGAGCTTATATCTCTTAAATTTTAATAATTTATATTTACTATCTCATTGAGATATCCTTTAAGGTTAGTATTTCCTATTTACCACTCATATAATTATAAAATCTTTTAGTACATTGATGAATTTCTCAATGGTTGACAATTTAATTGATTACTCCCTAGATTTTTTTATATATGATCGAATATATATTTTTATAGTGAATGAGTACATGTAAATAAGCTTATGGCCTCACATTTCAATGATATGAAAACTTGATACTTGTTTCTAACCTATGTCTGACTTGTGGTGAGTATACGGTAAAACACTAGGCTTAGTACGAGCCCGTGTAGGGCCCCAATGTGTCAGGTCACAATAATGTGGTATTAAAGGATGCCGATCCTAGGGCCCATATTTAGAGATAGAAATGTCAAAATTATCTGTATTAGAACATAGGTTGTTAAGATTTATGTGTCTTAAATTTATGTCTTAGGAAGGGAAACCTAGTAATGGTGTGATAGCTTATGTATCCATACTCTAGGACTCTGAAAATGAATATTCCACTCTTTATAATAAGGAACTATTTATGGAGAATAAATGGTGATTTAATAAAATAATATTGGGGCTTTTTTACATCGATTTACTTATCAATCAAATCAAATGATATACAAATCTCATCATGGTAATCTAGGTTAATTTTTAATTACAGATCCATGATTATATCAGGATATGATTTAGAGAATGGGTTGTGATGATAACCAGTGGAGATATGATGTAAAGTGAACAACCCTATAAGGCTATATATTTCGGTAAATTATCACATAAATATAAGATACATGGAATATCAACCCGATGGTAGAAATAATTTTTTAGTATTGTAGAATTTGATACTTATAGAAATTTCACATTAAAATTTAAAATATTAAATATTAAACATGTTTTGATTTAGAATTATTTATTTAAAATAAGTTTATTCTTATTTTTCAATTACAAAAAACTTCATTTTATCATGTGGAAATACAACATAAGAAGATGGTGACCATAAATTCTCAATAAGGTTGAGAAAATAGTGGATGATACCATGAATAATCACTCACAATCAATATGGAAATGTAAATATCATAAAATCATGTAATTTAAACAAAAATATCACATTATATAGAAGGAATAAATGATGGTTAAAAAATCATTATGCATGATCACCTGATCTTGAATCCAATTCATGGATATTCATTCAAATTGAATAATAACATGGAAATAAATAACTAATATCATAATGATGGAATTTTTAATTCTGTACATCTAAAAAATACTGTCAAGGACTCTTATAGTTTAGTTTAAAATAATGGTAATGATTAATTTACCAAGAGATTTTCATCTTGAGATATGTTGACCCATAAAGTGGTTAATTATAACTAGGACCTACCAGTCACATAATAATTATAATGAATTACTCATTATTACTTATTAAATATAATCACCATTAAAATTTCTATTCAAAAGTTAATTTATAAAATTTTAATACATACCCTAATAAAAAAACCCAATAATACACTATCTAGAGTAATAATTTTATTTGTAAAAAACTATTCATCCCCAGTAAAAATGATCATAAGCATACAATTGAATAATAAATAAGATATTAATACAACCTATCCTTAATGGATCAAATGTAAAATAAAGGGTACATTTCGTTGATGAATTGAAATACCATAAAATGTCATTAAGATATTCATGAGGAAAATAATATGTTGACATTAAAAAAAACATCATAAAACAAAATGTATGAATTTTTTGAAATAAATTTTCCTGAAAATAAAAATTATAAAATTGGAAAATAATTATTAAAACATTATGTAGTCATAAAGGATGAAAATTGATTTCATCTCTTAAACAATAAAATAATTACTAATTTCATATTTTATGTAATAAAAAAATTGTAATTGATTGGAAAATGGCATAATCCTTCAATTGAAAAAATTCATTAATAACTAATTAATGAATAATGATTTATTTAATTATTGATTTGATAATGTTTTAAATTAATCTTTCCAAAAAAAGGTTTTGGATAAAAAAATATTTGGTACCGATGAGATAAATATTGTTGAATTTTTTCAAAACACATTCTCTCAATCATATCACATACCATAGAGATTGAAAATGGTATTTTTACTTACATATGATTATTTATAAATATAGGTGAATAAAATATCCAATGTTTTTAAAATGTCAAATATTTCCCCCTTGGTGTCATTAAACATAAGAAATCATTAATGATGATTAGATTGTGAAATAAACGCATAACACTTTTGTAAGAATTTAATTATAAGATCCATTAATGAAATAACATCAAAAGAGTTATTAAATACCATGAAGATAATTAAATTGATGATATAAAATATAAAATGGGAAGAATATATGAAAAGTAATATTTACATGATGAACACACCATATGTATCACTGAATTAAATATGATGCGAGTAAACCTAACATCAAATTCGACATTCTTATTATAGAAAGAAATGTCATTTATAATAAATTTATGAATATTATAAATATATTATAAAATAACAAATATATAGTTTATACAATTTATTTTGTAATTATATAATTTTATATCCTATTTATTATTGAATTCATTACAGTTGGGGTGGTGCATGAGTGACAATCCTCATAATCATGTATCCAAAACAACAAGTGGTCAAATCCACGATATCCTAATTAAGGATTTAAATGTAGAAAATATAAAATGTATTAGAAGACAATGAATATATGTAAGTGTGACATGAATATGTGGTGATATAGGCATGATGTAGGAAAGGGGTTCACAAAAATATAAATTTTGATATAAGAAGGGCCTTTGGTACTTTCAACTAAGGGGACTTCAGGCCATCAAATTCTAGTGTTATGGTCCATGTACTAAATCAATAAGGGATTTATGGTTAGTCTATCCCTTGGTGGTTGCGGGGGATATGAAATAATATGATGGAATATGAGTTTATAGTATGAGGGTTTTTTTAACTATACCCCATGAACATAATATATATATATATATATATATTAAAATCATAATTTCATGTGATTAATTTTTTAATTTTTCGAGGATGTTATAGTTCGTAATTATCAATAGATTTATATTAATTATGGATAAATAATATATTTAATGTATTCAATGAAACAAATATCATATAAATTCATTATATATGTATTTTTAGTAATATTTAAATTTTTCAGATAGACGATTTATTATAATGTCCATGGAGATGGCATGTTTCACATATACATGAATGATGTATCCTTTTATCATGATGGATAGAATTATGTAATAATAAATATTAAATCTCAGTAAAAAATTCATTATAGGGTCATATATGTGATTTTAATTACAAAACTAATCCTTATAACAATCAATGTTAGAATAGAATGAAAAATATTTCCCATCACTATGTAGAGGTGGTTGTCAACAAATATGCAGAAGAAAAAATATTTTATATCAATCAATGGAAATGTATGATGTTTGATGATATAAAATATTTTCAAAAGTATTTTTATATAATAAATAACACTTATTATTATTAATTTTAATCTTACTACTTTCAATGTAAACAATAACTAAGGACCCTTGATTTTTGTGCTCCAATGTTGGATGCGGATAGATGTAGTGTGTTGTACACTCGCCTATGTAATAACCCCTTGTACACCTGACTCTTTATTTTTATTTATTATTTCTGAGGACCGGCTCATGCTGGATCCTGATCTTCTTGCCTAAAAAAAACTAATAAATGAGTCACATCGCATTGTGAGGCAATATTCCATCCTACACATGAGAAACATTATCATATACACCACAAAATGGATTTTAATAAGTTATTTGTGATATAATGATTAAATAAGTATATTAATTTAATAAATACAATGTAAATATTTTAAATCATCACTATATCCATCTATGAAATGTGATTATGGACAAATAATTACATCGATAAAATATACGGTAATTTTCCATACACTCGATTAATAGTTTCATTTACCATTTCTTGTATGTGAAGATACATATGAGATATCCCACTAAAATAATAACATGTCTAAATATAGGTTATATTAATTTTATTGTATTATAATAGTTAATCATTATTTTACAAAGGTGGAAGAAGAAATAAAAATCACACATCTGATAATTTTTTCTCAGCATCGAAGACACTATTTAGGTTTATACCTAAATAATTAATAGTGTTATTATTTATAAAGATAATGAATCTATGATTTGGTGAGAAAATTTAGGAATATATTTTGTATGTTCTATTCCGATCCAAGAATTCATAGATGTTTGATGTGAAGAAGAGAGTGGGTGGAATATTATAAGTGGGGTAGAGGACACAATTGGAATTTTTAAAATGAAAATGACATCCACGTTTTTTTAACTCCAAAGGCTTCCATAATAATAAATTGTAAAAATATTATGATATTTTTATGATATTATCCCATCCAATGTGTTCTGTATAAATTTCTATGTCATTTTGTCCATTTAATTTCAGTAAACATATTTTTCCCTAACTAACAATTTAATTTTTACATTTTTACTATTCAATACTATCAAAAAAATTGACGAAAATACTATATAATATTGATTTTTATAATTAAAAATATTAAATCCAATTTTATAAATTATATTTTATATTAATTCTGTATACATGGGTAAAACCCAAACATCAAGAAATATAATTTTAAATGGAAGATGAACATATATTTCCTATATTATTATAAATCAAAATTATATGAATTTAAAAATAAAAAGGATGATTTATTATCTATAAATATAAATAATATAATTCATATTTAGTAATAACATATATTTAATAAAATGGTGAAACATTATGCCTTGTAATACATCTTTTAAAAAACTCTCTTAAAAAAACATAAAAATAAACATGTACAAAAATTTAGTATGAATGTGATTATAATATAAATAAATATACTAAATGGAATGAAATAATATTGATGTTAATTTTAATCAATTTTAAATCATAATTGCACATTCAAATTTATATATTTATTATAAATAAATTATTTTTTACAAAAAATCGTTAGTTTTTTACTATATAGGGAAAACCTATTTTTTTCATAAAAATACAAAAACCTAAACCTAATTATAGTTTAATATGATGAATTAAAAAATGAATTTAATTTTTTTAAAAAAATTATATAATATTTATAAAAACAAATTTATAATTATTTGTGTAATGTGAAACACAATATCATTTAAAAAATTGATGTCTTTTATACAACCCTTATTTTTTATAAACGGTTCTTATATTATATTATATTAAAATATTACCATTGAATTTTTTTTATACATACTTAAAAATATAATTTTAATAATTTAGTAATTTATACTCATACCTGTCAAAATAATGGATATGTTTTAAATTTTATGTCATGTGAATTACATTCTAATAGAATATCACATTCAACAATACCCGGTTTTGAGTGTATAATAATGTACAAAATAAATTTTATTTATTTAAATATTAATATGTCTTAATATAATTGGGTGTCAAATTATCTAATAATCATTATGTGTCATGTCAGATAGGTTTTCAAACATGATGTTTCTCTTTTATAATCGTGATGTGTTACTTTCTACCCCTATTAAATAAATTTCATCCACACAATTTAATTTTGATATTTGTAATAAAGGGTTTGATATTTGAAAAATTATATCACGAGAAACGCACACCATAGATATGGAAAATAAACATCTACATCAACGTATATAATGGTAAATATGATTCTCATCTAGAATAATGAATGATTAGGATTTTTAAAATAGGTTAACATTGGCTTGTTATGAATATATGGACACGAGTGAGATGTGTAAGTAATTATTGAGAGTGATAAAGGTCAATGACAAGTTAGAGAAAAAATGGATGGACCCTTAAAGGGTGTGGTCTTGTTGTCTCTCAACTAGGGTTTCATTAGACAGTTTATCTCTATAGATAGACCCTCTTCCAATATTGATTTCATTTTACCTCCACTAATCCACCCAAAATATTCAAGGAAGAATCATTGCCTTTGTGATTGTATAACGCCCAGAGCCCACTCTTCTGGACTCGGTGCTTGAAAAATGATGTGTAATTTTTATTAAATGTAATTAAACAATTACACAACACATTAATGAAATGAGGACCTTTTCTGGTCTACATTTCGGAATACTATACATAACCTTACATTTATCGGAGTTGAATGAATAAAATAAGACAACTGTCCCCTATGCTTCTGTGCGCTATCTACAAAAGCGATGACATATGTAAATACACTTCTACGAAACCTATGAAAAATAATTTTAAAATAAAAGGGTGAGCATTCAATTTCCCAGTAAGGTTTTTTTTAAACCATGGATAAATCTCTTTTGAAAATATCACTTTGATAATAAATTTGAAATGTCTAACTAGAAATACATTAAAATAATGTTTTGAAAAATAATTATACATCGAAAACACTTTTAAATTAATCCAGTGATTCGATTGAAAATATTAAGCAATCTCTTAAAAACAAAAAAACTGAGGCCACTCGTAACTTCGAAGGCTATCTTGGGCCTACCCACTTGAGGGATGGATTCACAATCCAATTCTATATCATATTTATAATTTTCGAGTACCGGTTTTTATAAAAAAATTTGTAATAGATTTCCTTATATATATATATAATTTTCACTAGTTTTTTGGTTTGGAAAATATATTTATAATCATGCTTAGAACAAATAAATACTAACCTTTACTGAAAATTATATATTTTACTTTGTATGACCATATCTCATGATAAATAACATTGCATAAACACATGAAAGTTAAATCAACATCTACACACTTAAAATTTCAAATACATATTAATTAAATTTCTTTTCTGCGTGAAAATATAAACTAATAACAATAGCGAACATAAATTTCTCTCTTAAAATAATCAATAAAAATAGATATTTACGTGTCACGCACAAAAATCATCAAATCAACATTTCATTACAAAATACAATCATCCTTTTATATGCACTTCTGTTTTAAGGAACATGACATTAAGTACATATATATATATTAATGTAAAAAATGTCAAGATAACAAAACCGTTGATGTATGGATATAATATTTATTTCTTTATGACATGCACATGATAATATTATGGCATCATTAACTTATAAATTCAAATGTGAATTAATACTTGATTAATAATTTATTTATCCAATTATATACTTTAACATCATAAAGTATATATATATATGTGTGTTAGATTGCAATATAAATTCAAATATAGAAACATGTTTGATTTTGAATTAATCCAATAGATAATTTTATCCTTTCAAATTACTTGAGAACATAAATGCAATTAGAATCAAATTTAAAACCCAACCATTTAATAAATTTGAGTAACAGTTAACAATATATTTATCATAGTGATAATATTTGAATAGATGGATTACTCATGAAAATAAAACTAAAAATGATAAGTAAAATAAATGAATATATTTATTTCTAATGAAGGTATAAATTTAAATAAATAATTAATTAAAAGTATAATTACCTTACTATAAATTAAATATACATTGAAGAACAAAACACCATCAAAATAGACATTTAACATTAAATTCATCTATAAAACTAAACATTTGAAAACCAAATATTTTCCATGTATGAAAATAGAACTTATAAATTTGAAATAAATAATAAAAATTACCTTACAAAAATAAAAATATGTAATTTCCTAGAAAGTATTTTTTAAAAAATACATAATCCCTTACCAGAATAATTTGATGGACATGTATTTTTTCTTCCAAATAGAACGTTTTTCTCTCTCTCTCTCTTTTTCCTGAACTGGCACACAAAAAAATGGAAGGGATATTGCCCTCTACCTTGCTCAAAAATGACACAATGAGGCCATCTTCCCTTACATAAATATACATTGTGAAAAATATCCAACCGACATGTGGACGTGTTCAATTTTAATGAGATTATAGAAACATCCAAAAATTAGGATTGGATATCATGCTTATAGGGAATGATTAAAAAAATAAGTATTAGAAAATTGATGATACATCTTGATTCAGAATTAAAGGAAATAAGTGGAGATAAAAACAATGTTGAAGGAAAATGAAGTGTATCGGATGATGTTTAATAAATGAAATTTGTCTGTTGTTTGGATTTTTTTGATCCGCAAAACATGATGTGAAAGCTACAAATAACAAATAGCTTATGGATAGAGAATTAAAATAATCCAAATCGATTGAAACAGCTGACAATAGATTATTGCATTAAACATAAATATTGTCATATATTGACATCGAATAAGGATTGAGGAAGAAAACAAAATGAATTATTGACAATCCGATACAAGACAATAATGTATATGAATAAATACTGTTTTAAACATTGATGTTTCATGAAAAATCAAAATTTAAGATGAATATAATTGAATAAATCGGTACATAAGAATGACCATACAATGAAGAAGAATGATTCAAGTAGATGAATATCCATAAAAAGGTCACTAGTAAGTGATATCATTAAGATTCGGACACTGATAAGTGTAAACAAACGTATCTTGAAAAAATTTGAAAACATAAATGATGCGGATGAAGATGATAAGCTAGTATCTCCTTCGCGGTTTAGATCTAGAATTTAAAACCTCTTTCCCTCACCTGATTCGACTTCGCATCTGAAAAAAAGAAATCCCTAAACTACTTGGACCTAAACTCAACCGGCGCTTGGATTCGTCTCTACGAATGGCTTTGACTTCGCAACTCTCAGTCCAATTAAATATCTTCTTTCAAACTCCCGAAGACGAAACATCAATTGGATATTACCTGCACCCGCCCTTGTTTTGATTTCTTTAACTCGACCTTAAAATCACGTTTCTCCAAAACCGAACCCCTCAAAACCCCTTCATCATCCGTGAAAAGTTATTCCCATTTAAAACATATTCTTATTTCATTCATTTTTTAATTACATTTTTATTTATTTATTTTATGAAAAAAATTAATGGGTTATTAATAGAATTAGTTTCATTTTTTATTTCCTAAAATATTAAATTAATTTTTTTTATTAAATGTTGATAATAAATACTAATCATAACAATTTCTTTTATAATTTTTTTGTATGTTTATAAAAAAATTTGATAAATTTCATAATTCAAAATTAATAATTTTCTCATATATATATATATATATATAACATTAATAAATTAGAAAATAATAATTGGTATGTAATTTCTAAATTAAAATAAATTTAACAGAGGATTAAAATATTATTTATTCATAATTTTATAAGATAATAACTTAATTAGTTGATAATTTTATAAATAATATAATTTTTTAGTAATTTTATTAATGTTTATATTGGTTTTTAAATTCATCAATGAAAAATCAAATTTTATTAATTAAATCAAAAAGGTAATTTTAGTTGTGATTAATTTGTAAATATAATTATTTAATAAATTTAACCAGTGAAAACATATTTAACAAATTAATAATGATTCTTAATTATTGAAATCATTTAAGTACTGTTTAATTAAAAAAAACTAATAATATATTAATTGTTTTCTTATTATTAATACATGGGATTTTACATTCTTCTCCACTTAAATGAATTTCCCCCTCACAATTCTTTTGTCGGAATTATGAAAATTCTGAATTTCCATCTTTTGAATTAAGAAACATTAAGGGGAATAATTAACTAAAGAATATTCTAAAGCGTAGATTTGTTTTTTCTCAAAAGACAAAATCTAATCACAAAAGTTGTCTAGAACGTTCCTCTGATACCAATTATAACGCCCCAAGCCCGCTCTTCTAGACTCGATGCTTGAAAAATGTTCTGTAATTTTTTTTAAAAGTAATTAAACAATTACACAACAAATTAATGAAACAAGTTCCTTTTTCCAGTCTAGGTTTTGGACAATTTGACATAACCTTAAATTTATCAGAGTTGAAACAATAAAATAAGACAACTGTCCACTATGCTTTTTTACATGCTATCTCCAAAATTGATGACATCTATAAATAAACATCTAAGATACCGGTGACAATTCATTTTAAATAAAAGGGTGAGAATTCAATTTCCTAGTAAGGTTTTTTTAAAACCATTGATAAATCACTTTTTAAAATATCACATTGATAATACATTTGAAATGTTAGACTATAAATACATTAAAATAATGTTTTGAAAAATAATTATTCTTCGAAAACACTTTTATATTAATCCAGTGAATCAATTTTAAATATTAAGCACTCTATTAAATACAAAACCACTAAGGCCACTTGTTACTTCGAAGGCTATCATGGGCCTACCCACTTGAGAAATGGATTCACTCTCCAATTCCCTATCGTATTTACAATGTTCGAGTACGGGTTTTTATAAAACATTTTTCTATTAGCTTGCCTCATATACATATAATTTTCACTGGTGTTTTAGTATCAAAAATATATTTATAATCATGCATAGAAAAAATAAATAATAATCATTCCTGAAAATTATATATTTTACTTGGTATGAACATATCTCATGATACATAACTTTTTATAAACACATGAAAGTTAAATCAACATAAACACAGTTAAAATTTCAAAGACAAATTAATTAAATTTCTTTTCTACATGAAGTTATAAACTAATAACAATATCGAACATATAATTATCTCTTAAAATAATCAATAACAATAGATAATTATGTTTCATGCACAAAAATCATCAAATCAACATTTCATTATAAAACACAATCATCCTTTTATATGAACTTATGTTTTAAGGAACACGACATTAAGTACATATATATATATATATATATTATTGTATAAATTTCAAGATAACAAAACCTTTGATGTATGGAAATAATCATGATTTCTATATCACATGCACATGATAAAATTGTGCGTTATTAACATATAATTTCAAATGTGAATTAATAATTGATTAATAATTTATGAACCAATTATATACTTAAACATCATGAAGTATATATATATATATGTATGTTATATTGAAAATATAATTTCAAATATGGAAACATGTTTGATTTTGAATTAATCGAATAGATAATTTTTATCCTTTGAAATTTCTTGAGAACATAAACTCAATTAGAATCAAATTTAAAACCCAACCTTTTAATAAATTTTAGTAACAGTTAACAATATATTTAACATTGGCATAATTTTTTAATAGATGGATTACTCATGAAAATAAAACAACAAATGATAAATAAAATAAATGAATATATTTATTTCTAAAGAAGGTATAAATTTAAATAAATAATTAATTAACAGTATAATTAACATACAGAAATTAAATATTCTTTGAAGAACAAAACCCCATCAAAATCAACATTAAACATTAAATTCATTTATAAAACTAAATATTTAGAAATTAAATATTTTCCTTGTACGAAAATATAACTTATAAATTTGAAATAAATATTCAAAATTAACATACAATAGAAGGTATTTTAAAAAATATACATTATCCCTTACTAGAATAATTTGAAGAACATGCCTTTTTTATTCAAAATTGACACTTTTCTCTATCTCTCTTGTTTTCCAAAAGGAGAACACAAAAATAATGGAAGGGCTATGGCCCTCAACATTGCTCAATAATGACTCAATGAGGACATCATCCCATACTTAAATACAAACATTGAAAAATATCCAACTGACCAGTGGACGTGTTCAATTTTAATGAGATTATAGAAACATCCAAAAATTCATATTGGATATCTTGCTTATAGGGAAAGATTAAAAAATAAGTATTAGAAAATCTATGGTATGTATTGATTCAAAATTAAACAAAATAGCTGGAGATAAAAACAATGTTGAAGGAAAATGAAGTGTATCAGGTGATGTTTAATAAATGAAATTTGTCTGTTGTTTGGATTTTATTGATCCGTAAAACAGGATGAGAAAGCTACAGATAACAAATAGATTGTGGATGAAGAATTAAAATAATCCATAATGATTGAATCAGCATATAACCGATTCTTGCATTAAACATAAACATTTTCATATTTCGAAATGAAATAAGGATTGAGGAAGAAAACAATATGAATTATTGAAAAGATGATACAAGAAATTAATTTATATGAATCAATACTATTTAAAACATTGATGTTTGATGAAAAATAATAATTGAATATGAATATAATTGAATAAATAGGTACATAAGCAAGTCCATATATTGAAGAAGAATGCTGCAAGTAGATGAATATTGAGAAAAAGTTCACTGGTATGCGATCTCATTAAGATTAGCACACTGATAAATGTAAACAAACTTATCTTGAACAAATCTGAAAACATTAATGATACGGATGAAGAAGATAAGAGGGTATCTCCTTCTCAGTTTAGATCATGAATTTAAAACCTCTTTCCCTCACCTGATTCGACTTCGCAACAGAAAAAATAAATCTGTAAACTGCTTAGACCTCGACTCAACCCACGCTCAGATTCATCTCTGCAAATGGATTTTACTTCTCAACTCTCGGTCTAATTCATTACCTTCTGTTGAACTCCCGAAGTCGAAAAATCAATCAGATTCTACCTGCACTCGCCCTTGTCTTGGTTTCTTCGACACTACCATAAAATTGCGTTTCTCCACAACTGATCCCCTCAAAACCGCTTCATCATCAGTGAAAAGTGATTCCCATTTACAACATGTTATTATTTCCTTAATTTTTTATTTATTTATTTTATGAACAAAATTAATGGGTTATTAATAGAATTAGTTTCATATTTCATTTCCTATAAAAATTAATTTCGTTTTTTAAATCAAATGTTGATAATAAATAAAAATAAAAAGGATTTCATTTATAATTTTTTTTATGTTTATAAAACAATTTGATAAATTTCATAATTCAAAATTAATAATTTTCTCATATATATGTATCTATATATATATATTTATTTATAACTTTAATGAATTTGAAAATAATAATTTGCATGTAATTTCTAAATTAAAATAAATTAATCAGATGATCAAAACATTATTTATTCATAATTTTATAAGATAATAAGTTAATTAGTTGATAATTTTTAAAATAATCTTATTTTTAATTAATTATATTAATGGTTATATTGGTTTTCAAAATCATCGAAGAAAACTAAAATTTTATTAATTAAATCAAAAAGGAAATTTTAGTTGTGATTAATTTATAAATATCATTATTCAACAAATTTACCAGTGAAATCATATTTAACAATTTAATATTTATTTTTAATTATTAATAACATTGAACTACTCTTTAATTAAAACAAAAAAAATTAATATATATATTTTTTTTTTCTTATTACTATAACATGTGATGTTCTATATTGGATGTTATGAAATTGAAGTATTGTTCATTCTTTGTGGTCTGGTCCCCAGATGGTGGGATTAATTAGTGTCAAAACATGGTATGGTATCCTACATCAACCAAGGGTATAACACAGATATGGATTATCACCACTGCAATGCCTAGATTTTGGAGAGTCCCCCTTTATAGTTTTTTTCTAGTTTACTCTCATGTTTGTTTTGGGTGATGTTTATCCCCTTATGTGGTTTAGATGTAGCAGAATTCATGACTCAATATTTCAGTTGATATCCCCCATGTTTCATGTTCATATCCCAACCGATGAAGCCCCTTCCAACATTCTCCTCCTTCAAGGGTTCTTCATGGTGGGTTCAACTTTTAGGATTTCTCACGCATTGTTCTTTGGTTTTGTGAGTCAAAAACTATTTTTCTTTACAATGTTTGGTTCAATCTATTAACGGTCCTCATATTCTATTTTTCCTCATACATCCTTGCATGACCCACTCTATTCAGGTTTGAATTTACTATTGGTTTTTTGGAATGGTTTTAGTGGCTTCAAAGAAAGTGGTTCTTCACTCGGGGGGTGTTGGTGTTTCTTCTAGTGTGTTAATCAATGACACATTCTTGATTGATGGTTTTTTTTTAGAAATCATCTCGGTTGGGCTTTATAGATGGATTTTGTGGTGTATGTGTAAACATTGTCTATGCGGAGAAGGGATGGGTGATGAGGGAATGTGCAGGTCGATGATGGAATGGGTGCTTGAGGCCAAAAGAGTTCCCTCATTTTATATTGGGGTAGGTCAGGTCAAGGTTTTGACTCCTAGACTGTATTTATTATGATTTTAATGGTTTTTATATGATTTTATATAATATTCTCAATAAACAAAAAAATTATTTATTTGAATATTAAAATCATGTTTTTCAAGGCCGTAGAGATCAATGATAACAATAATGTGGGTATTATTGATAAATATAACATCCAAAATCTATAAATCTATAAAGGATGAAATTTACACCAATTCAACAGAAATGAAGGTACATGGATAACAATTTTTATTCAAGATCAGTTTCATAGAGTCGATAATTCATGTCCAATCTAAATTAAGAACATAAAAAATATACATAAGTGAAATGTATAATTCTTCCCTTTATCAGAACATTGGCCAATTTATTCTTCATATATTACTCCTTGAAATGAATATCCAAAATAAAATGTTTTGGTTCGAGTGGATACTCAAGAAGAGGGGTGAATTAAGTTCCAATAAAAATTTATTTTAAAATTATTTCTCTTCAAATCCCCCAATATAAATACAAAGTTAAACTGTATTGAATTTATACAGATTGGAAATGTTAAATTGGCTTCTTAAAGAATGATTAGATCTCAGTGAATTTAATCACATGATTAAATTAGCTTTTGAATCTAACCTACTGGTTCACAACAAGTATAAACACTTGCTAATTTTACTATCAATGTAAATTTAAAATAGATTTGTATTTCAAAGTAAAATAAGAGGAATATAAAAGATATATCTAGTATTATTTAGACTTATACTATCAAAAAAAGCACAGAAGATATAACCAAGAGGTTCAGTCTCAAGAAGAGACTCAGTCCTCCTAAATTTATATATAAATTTGATCCACACCCTGTATAGGGGTTATCAACAGTACTATACTTTCCAGGTCCTAAAACCTCTACCAGAGTTCGTCGTGGGAAAAACAAAGACACTAACACACAGGTTGTCCAGGTCACACTTGACCTCTACCACTATCCTCAGTGGGATACAATATTATGTATGGAGTTTGGAATGATTATTTAGTATCCTCCAATTCATCACATGTGACAGTTTATGTGTAAAAGATATACAGAGTACACACACTACTCAACAGTAAATAACAATTCACTTAGAGAGAGTATAAGAAATTTTAGAAAGCTTTACTGATTTGCAGTGAAACTATAGAATCGTTGGATTTATCATAAATGTATTTGAGTCCTTCTATGGTTTTTCTGTTGAACAACATAGTATCATGGTTCATCTTGATGTCCTTCACAAGTGAGTATGTTCCCTGATTTCTAGTGTTCTTCATGTGTTCAAAAATAGTGCTGGATTGTGTGCATGAATGTTCATAGAAGATCTTGCAATTTCCTCTTCGAGTTCCTCATGTGTTCTTATTTTCATGTATGTATGTATGTCGAAGGAATAATTCTATCTTTATTCCTTTTCATGCGCCCCCTTTTTCAGGTGCTCAATTTTCCTTTTATTCCACATGCTCCGGCAATGGGAATGATTACCTTTTCATACGTACGAGGTAAGGTCCCCTGACATGACAAAAACTAACATTAAATAACATTAATTTCATTAAAAACATATATTATGACCATTGTAATTAAATAAGAGTTTATAGAAATTCACACAGTTTTCATGACTATTGGTGAGTCATGAGATCGGTGAGTCATTTTAAATCTGCATCGGTATCAATAGCATCAGCATTGGTAGCTCATTGATCATCGGTATCGGTGACTCGTGATCATTGGTATCGGTGACTCATGATCATCAGTATCAGTGACTCATGGTCATCAGTATTAGTAGAATCAACATCGATAACTAATTTATCATCGGTAGCTCATTAGACCTTCGGTAGCCATCGGTGCGACCATTGACATCGGTGCGACTGTTCCTATTGGTGCGACCGTTCGGTGAGAAAGTTTTCAACGGTGACTTGATCTTCATTGGTGAGACCGTTCCTATTGGCGTGACCGTTCGGTGAGACCATTCCCATCAGTGACTCAGGAATATAACTAACAGTGAGTCACGACCTGAAATTCTCATAAAGTGTCTGTTCAGACCAGAATACTTCCACATCACCAGTAACAAATTAAATAACAAATATATACTTATTTAAACATGAATTAAATAAATTAAACACATTTATAACAATTTTAACAAAATACTAAATTGAAATAAATAAAACAATGATTTGGTATTATTAGGATAACCATCTCAGATAGAGTTCAAAAATCTCCCCCTTTTTGATAATCACAAATAAATGACATAAATGAAGTGAGAAGATAGTATGTCATTTAGTATGATCCCCCTATATAAAAAGAATATATGCCAAAAGATAAAACAATGATAAAATAGAAAACAAAACATATTTTACTGATTCATTCACAAACAAAAAATATTTAACTGAGTCATTCACCCGACATAATATAATTATGATAATACAAATCATTCTACCCTTTCATCATTATTCCCCAAGAGATACAGGGGCATTATTTCTCCCCCTGGGTATGATTTCATGTAGTAAATAGCTAGCATGGGCTCATATGAATATTCATTTCACCCATTCATATGCATGATCTCCCTGATTTCTCCCCCTTTGGGATTATCAAAAACAAGAGAGAAGGATGATAAGTAAGACGATTCCCTAGAAAAAGATGGTTTGAAAATGAGTACAAACAGCACATACAAATGTAAAATGTAGAGTAAATAGACACCCAATAAATAATTGATAGATACAGCTATTTCTCGGGGTGCAAGAGAGATTTTCCTTTGGCAGGGGGAAGAATGGATGGTCTAGAAGGTGGCTGGGTGGAAGGTTGAACTGGCCGGATGGAGAAAAGAGGTAGGACGACTTGATATGGATGAATTGTTGGTTCCAAAGTCACCAGTTGTGGAGTAGAAGATATTTCTGAAGGTGTTTAGTGAAAGACTGGCTGAATACTGGAGAGAGCTTGAGAAACATACATCTGACCATGAGCAACATCTAATGATTGAAGAGGCTCAGCAGTAGGAAAACCAATGTCCTTAGCATTCACATGAAGGTAGGGTTTGAAAAAACTGATGAATTCCGGAATTACTTCTATACCGTACTTCATATCCTTTTCAAAATTATCCTTATTCTGCATGAAAGTTTCTAAAGTAGGAGTAAAATCCTTCAACTGTTGAACTTGTGCCTTAAAAGCTACAGTAACTGGGGGAAGCCTCAAATATTCATCCAAAACATTAAAATGATGATTCAAATCATGCTTTGTGTAGATCCTAGAGAAATGATGATCTAATTTCTCCTTAATCTCTTTTAGAGCCTTGGTAGCATCGGTTGAATACAGCTGCACCATTTTATGAATATGATCGATGTTCTCTTTCATCTTTTTCAAAGAATCTAAATCAAAATTCATTCCAAGAGCTTCCAAATCTTCTCTAACAACCTCATTTAAAGTATTAAGATCATAACCAGTAATCTTGGTTACTTTTGAACAACTAGCTTGAGAAACAACTTACATGATCTCACCCTTCAACATCCTCAAATCTACCTTATTCAAATGTTCTATTAGTTAAAACATTTATCATACCCGAGATGGTTGTTCTGAACTTTCTTAATAGGGAAACTATATTGCTGCCTAAATCCATGACTGTCTGATTCAAAGAGGTAATGTGCCGTCCAATCGACTCACTAGAATTGGCCATGTTTGGCTTGATAAGGCTTACCACTCTTTGATCCAAGTCATCCATAGAAACTTCAGATAATATCACAGGTGCAGGAGCTGGAACATGAGATAACTAATTTTTTATAGTGTCTCTAACTGATTGAATCAATTAAACCTTAAATTTGTCAAAATTAGATTTAGAAACTGCAAGATCAGGTCTAGATTATGAAACCAAAGAATCGGGTCTGACATCTTCTCTTTGCAAAAAACTCTGCTACTAATTGAGCCTTAACAGAATCACTTACGCCTGCAAGATCCACTTCTACACCTTATTCTTCATCTGGGTAATCTAATTCTAGAACAGTATGACCTGGATGTTCTTCCCATGGGGCTTTAGAATGAAGGATACTTAGGTTTTAAAAACTGAGCTTGTCCCGAATTTTCAGGAAGGACTTCCTCATCCTCACCACTCTCCAACTGTTCTGTCCTCTCAGCCTTAGGGACATTTTTTTGCTGAATTGTATGGGGTTGAGGATCATCTTGGATCACATTCTGACCTTCTACAGGTCGAGCATCAGCATCATCAGCATCACCACTATCACTATCACTGCTACTACTATCACCATCATCATCAACATCACCCTCATCACCATCATTGCCTTCATCATCATCATTATCATTATCATCATTAACTAATCTCTCACATGAACTGTTTGTACATCCATATTCATACTCCTCCGAGGTTGAGTCATCAGTCTCACCTTCTTCTTCATCATTTAATAGTGGTTCTATCTCTGGTATCTTGAGAGGAGGGCTTGCCGAAACAAATTCCATCCTTCTTTTCTTCGGGCTAACAGTATCAGGATCACTCCTCTCATCAAAAGATGATTCATCCTCCTCTTCAGCATTCAGATTATCACCAGCTTCTTCTTCTTCTGTTCCTTTCTTACAAGATTCACCAGTTTCTTTAGGAACTAATGCTTCCTATTCTTTATCTGAATAAATCACTACTTCACTAGGTTTTAATCTAGGATCTCTTATCCCCTTTGGTCTCCTTGGATGATCAGTTGGATCGAAGGACTCATACAAATTTTCTTCACCAACAACCCATGCTTTCTTCAATGGGTTACAATTGATTTTCATCCTATTACATATCAAATTGTTGAAACAAAAGATAATTGAAGAGAAACACTCATCTCCATCATCCAAACAACCCAAGAATTTAAGCATGGAAGAATGTTTCTTAAAATAAAACAATATAGTATCTTTCTTTGAAGGTTTTATCATCTCAACAATATGTTCATCAAAATATATTCACGAATTGATCTTTTCACCATTCAACAAAAGGAATAAAAGAAATACATCTTGATACTTTACTTAAGCAAAGTCACCTTTACAAGGACATAATTGATGTTGAATAAATTTAAACATGATTCTATTCTCACCATCCAACTGAGCAGCTGTTATCCTCCTCGATTCAGACTTCCCAGTCAATAACTCTTGGGCTAGCTCATAAAAAAGGTAATCAGTAGTAGGGGGGATATTACCAACGTAATCCTCATATCTTCCATTGTGAGGTATTCTCAAACATTCATCTCACTATTTCGATGAAAAGGTAATATTTTTCCCTTTTACTATAGAAGACATTCTCATAGCCTCTACTCCATCCAAAATCATACTTATGATTATGTAAAACTCATGCACCAGTTTCTGGTAAAAATCCCAATTATTTTCACAGAACCAATTCTTCCAACTTTTCATTTCCAACACTTTCAAATGAGAAAACTTTTGAACATATTTTCTTTTTAGCTATATCATCCTTTTTTACTAGCTCTAGGTTCACAGACCTCTGTGTTGTACTGCTCGACTCACCTTGAGCTCGCCTGACAGGTGAAGATCCTTCAAATTCCTTTCTCTGTATCTTTTTCATGGCCATTCTGAGGTTTGAGACAATCAAGAAGCTTGGAAAGATTCAAAAATCCCCAGTTACAAATAAGAGAAGATAGAGTTTGGAGGGAAATGGAAGTTTAACAGTCTCTTAGAAAAAGAAATAGCCATGGGTCATTATTTTTATCATTTATGGTTGAAAAATAATAAAATATCGATTATGTAAAACATTTTTGTTTTAAACAAACAAAAAATGATTTTAAAAATAGTACAACCCAATCAGTAGAACTAATCGATTTGACAGATCAGTTTGACATATCGGTTTCAACGATCAGTTTCACAAATCGATTTCACAGATCGGTTTGACAGATCGGTTTGATAGATCGGTTTGACAGACAGGTTTGACAGATCGGTTTCACAGATCAGATTCACAGATCAGTTTAACAGATCGATTTGACAGATCGGTTCGACAGACCGGTTTGACAGATCTTTCATACCCTACTCTTTTTTAATCAAGTCTAACCTTTCAGAAATTAAGGGCTTGGAAAAAATGTCAGCTAATTGATGTTCAGTACCAATAAAATCAAGAGTAATATCACCTTTTGGTAGTGGTCTCTCAAAAAGTGGTGTCTTACATCAATGTGTTTGGTTCTAGAGTGAGGAACATGGTTATTTGATATGTTAATTAAACTAGTGTTATCACAATTGATTGAAAATGCTTAAAATCATATCCATAGTACAAAAGAGTGTGTTTCATTCACATAATTTGTGAACAGCAACTACCAGAAACAATGCATCCTTCTTCAGTAGTAGATAATGCAACATAGTTATGTTTCTTACTACACCAAGATACCAGAGACTTTCCCAAAAGATGACATGTTCCAGATGTGTTGTTCTTATCTTGTTTGCAACCAGAAAAGTCAGAATCAGAATAACTGATTAAATCCAATGATTGTCTTTTTGGATAGAACAACACTAAATTTTCAGTATGATTAATATATTTGAAATTTCATTTAACAGTATGTTAATGAGATTACTTTGGATTATCATGAAATCCTTCACACATACACACACTAAACATAATATCTGGTCGAATAGAAGTAAGGTAAAGTAAGCTTCCATTCATACCTCTATAATTAGTTTGATCCACTGGTTTTCCAGTTTCATCTACATCCAATTTACAGACTGTACTCATAAGAGTATAACTTTCCTTAATACCATTAAAACCAAAACATTTTAAATGATCCTTTTTATATTTACTTCGATTCAAAATAATACAATTTTCATTTTGGAAAACTTGAAATCCAAGAAAATATTTGGGTTCTCCCATTAAACTCATTTCAAATTAATTTTGAATACTCTTTGAAAAATCAGTACATAAATATTGTTTAGAAGATCCGAAAATAATATCATCAACATATTTTTGTACTATTAAAACATCTTTAGAATTTTTTTAATAAAAGAGTTGGATCATAAATCCCTTTTGAATTTTTTTTTTAAATATGAAAACTACTAAGTCTATCATACCATGATCTTGGAGCTTGTTTTATACCATATAAAGCGTTAGAATGTTTGAAAGCTCGATATGGAAAATGAGGATTAGTAAATCAAGGTGGTTTTTTTAACAAAAACATCTTCAACAATAAAACCATTTAGAAATTTACTTTTAACATTCATTTGATATAACGTGAAATTCAGATGAGCAGCATAGGCAAGTAGAATCCAAATAGCTTCTAATGTAGATACAGGTACAAATGTTTCCTTATAGTCTATACCTTCCTCTTGACTATATCCTTGTGCAACTAATCTAGCTTTGTTTTTAACTATGTTTCCAGACTCATCAGCTTTATTTCTAAAAACCCATTTAGTGCCTATTTTCAAGGTGCCCTTCGGTCTGTCAACTAATTCCCAAACGTTGTTTCTTTCAAATTGATTTAACTCTTCCTGCATAGCCATTACCCAAAATTCATCAATGATTGCATCCTTGAGGTATTTAGGTTCTAGATGTGAAATAAAGGCTTGATGTTCGACCTGATTTCTTAGAGATGCTATATTCTATGTCCTTCAATCATGATTACCAACAACAACATTCAAAGGATGATTCTTAAGAATCCTAGTTGATCTAGTAATGGTTGGACTAGAAATTTCCGGATCATCAATACGTTTGGGTTCAACAAAAGCAGATTCTGTCATATGTCCGGAACTGGATGTTTTTACAGCAGGTTCTGTTGTTTTTTCAAAAAGGTCTAGAATACTCAAATGTTATTATCTTTAGGTTTCTTATTATTCCATAACTCATAAGGGGTATTTTTAAAAATATTTCTAATTAAGACTCTATTGATAATATAACAAGTTTTATTCATAGCTTCAGGCCAAAAATAAATAGGTAGGTCATACTCATTAAGCATTGTTGTTGATATTTCCTGAAGGGTTCCATTCCTTCATTATACTACACCATTCTGCTGATGTGTCCTAGTAGAAGAAAAGTTGTGACTATAGACATTGTGTGAGCAATAAGATACAAATTCATGATTTTTAAACTCACGACCATGATCACTTCTCTGGGTTTTAATCTTAAGTCCACCAATGTTTTCTACAGACATGGAGTATTTAATATGTTAAGAAAAAGATTCATTTTTGTGAGCCAACAAGTATACCCAAGTATATCTAGAAAATTCATCTACTAGGACATAGAATTAGTGCTTTTCATTTAAACTATAAACACTAGAAGGTCCAAAAAAGTCCATGTGAACCAACTCAAGAGGTTGTGAAGTTGTGACATCATTCATTTATTTAAAAGACACTTTACATTTCTTTCCCTTTTGACAGGGGTTAAAAACCTTGTCATTTGGGAATTTACGTTTGGGAAGGCCTCTAACTATGTTCTTCCTAGTATGTTTTCAAAGTTAATATATATTGATGTGTCATAATATTCTAGGCCAAATCCATGATTCTTTATGTAAATCATTTTGGCAAGTAACAGTTTGTTTGGATAAAGAATTTAAATCAACAGCATAAACATTTTAATTTCTCAAGTTAGAGAATACTAAAACATTATTAGAGTTAAAACATTACAAGAATAATTTTCAAATTTCACATTAAATCCACCATCACATAATTGAGAAATACTTAAAAAGTTATACTTATGTCCATCAAAAAATTAAACATTAGAAATCAAAACTGAATCAGTGTTACAAATCTGACCTAGTATAATGATTTTTCCTTTAGAATTATCACCAAAGGTGACATAGCCTCTATAAACATTGATTAAACTCTTGAAGCATGAGTAATCTCTTGACATATGTCTTGAAAATCCACTGTCCATGTACCATATCTTCTTATGAGAACTTTTCAAACATGTTTCCAACAAAAAAAATTAGATGTAAATGATTTTGGTACCCAGATCTTCTTGGATCCAGATAGGTTAGTAATCAAAGCTTTAGGTATCCAAATTTGTCTTATTGGTCCCATGTAATTAATATATTCAACAGATTTTAAAAGATAAACACTATTTGATCTATAACTGTGTGAAAAATGAGTTGAATCATATGATTTTCCAGAACTAGAACTAGCACAATTTTGTCTAGATTTAGGAATAAATCTAGTCTTAGTAAGCTGTCTTTATCCAGGTTTATAACCTATTCCAGTAGCATACATTGGTTCTACTTGCATTCCTACCATTTGAGTTAGTGTGTCTTCTCCATTTGTGAACTTTTCTATTTCCTTTCTGTAGAGACATGAAGCTTGACGTACATAGACATTACATTACTTTAGCAGAATACTTAATACATAACAAAAACAGACACACAAGGATCATACTAGTTTAGTGTATTTCGAAACTTGGAACGTAGTCTTCAAATCGTGGTGAAAGATCTTCAACATCTCCCATAAAAATCTTCCCCTTTTTTTCTTACATAAAAGATTTCTGTATATCATGGGGAAACGAAAACATAAAAAGGTTGAGCTCAAATGCTCAGTAAGGCTAAGCATGGATAAAATGAAACATACCATATACATTTAACATAAAAACATTAACATAATGTTTAAACATCAAAAGCTTGAGAAATAACAGAAAACATGGAAGCATGTAAGGAATATATCATAAAGAAACATTAATAATGATAAAATAGAATGGGAATAAAACATGTAATTATGGCATCTATTAATCACATGATATGATTTCCATATTAGCTAAGGCATTGCTGCCCAGACCATCTTAGGGGACAAAGTCCCTTTCTGAATCGAGTTCACTCCTCGTTCCAGTCCTGTATTACTGAACCGGTTTAACTTGTCGTTCCATACATTTCTATCTCATGAGATATAAATCATTACCCAATGCATTGGAGGGAGATATAGGTCCCACCCATCTCATAATGAAATCATTCATACTTGTGCCACAAAATAAACATACATCATTCATAAAAACCCAATAAATAAAATGGGTTCCATAAACATCACCCCATCATTACATAATCCATATAAAAGAAATGGATATCATTTCATAATAAGAGAAGTGAAACCATGTAAATCATAGAGACATTATACTTGAAACATACACATATGAAATAATTTCATCTTAGTGGAAAAATGGTTTTGATAAAACACTTGAAATGAATTCTTGAGGAAAATATCCTTTATTCTTCAAAATCATTTTCTTTTCACTAAATGTCATGAAATTATAAAAGAAAAGGATTTTGTTGAAAATATTCATGAAATATTTTTGGAGTATTCTTCATTAAAATAAGGCTTTATAAACCCGTAAAAGTCATTTAATTCCGTATACGTTAAAAATAACATTCTTCTTGTACTTTTATCGGAAAAGTAAATAAAGTACCTTGTAGGGTAAATAAAAGAAAGACTCCTTCCATACCAAGGGGTAAAAGTCAAAATGGGTAAAAAGGACATTAAACCTACATGAATACATTATTATAAAACATGTACATGGATGATATCAATAACCCTAGGAAATACTCACGAATAAGCAATCTCGGATAAAAATGAGATTTGCCAAATTATCACTTACCTTAGGTCCGATTTGCTTCGTAAGTGTCCGAACCTCTTGTATAATGATTTAAATAATGTCATTGAATTATTCTAGAATCATACTCATTGTTATGATATCATTTATGGTTCACTTATTACTTTATTTTACCCATTCTTTTGTAAATTCAATGTTACAGAGCGTTTTGGGTAAAAGCGTTTCATTTGTCGTCTGTGTTTTGACTTGTAATTATTCATATGATTACTTAGATCATGATTACATAATTACAGAATATAAAACATTATTTATATATAATATATATTCAGAATATACATATATATAATAGACCAGTAAATGGAATGAAATACACCGTTCATGGAGACGGTAGGCCGTACGTACGCATGAACGCTGTTTTCGTTTTCTTATTGAGTTGAATGGAATTAAGTAGATGAAATACATATATATAAACATAAATCTAGTATCAATATTATTTCATATATTTCATGATTACTTATTATATATACTTTATAATCATTCATGAATGGTTAACGTGGAGAATGAATCTCATCGCGTCGTGGAGACGGCAGTCCGTACGTACGCACGAGCGATGATATCGTTCTCATGATCATGGAATTGTATTGGAGTGTATGTATACTATTTCAGAATCAATATAACATTAAAATAATAGTACATAGTTATTATGTACACCATTATACCCATCCAGGTAAGGTGGTGGTGGAAAATAGATCACACCACGGCGTGGAGACGGTATTCCGTACGTACGCACGCGCGGTGATTTCGTTTTCCGTAGGATGGATAGATGGTGAAATAGGGTTGTTTGATACTTATAATAACATATCAGTATATGAGTGATACTGATGTTATTACTTAATAATGAAACAACCTAAGAAGAAGAAGTGGAAGAATAAATAAAGGTGAAAGAATCGGTAACAGACATTACCTCTTCTTTGAAGCGCCTCTTTGATATCTTCTTTTAGGGCACTAAAATTGGTCCTTGAAGAAGACCAGGATCTCTAGGATGTCTCTAGGTAAGTGTAGAGAAGAAATTTTCAGGGTTTTTCCGAGCTTGAAGGCTCAAAGTGGTGTGAGGATGAGAGGGAGGATGTGCCCTTTTATAAGGTAGGAGAGGGGCACCTTTGGAATAACTAAAAATATTATTTTAATATAAAGCCAAATTCGGTTTTAAATAGCTCCAAATTGATTTATATTTAAGATAAGGTGGGAATTGGTCTAAATACTCTCATAAAATATAATTTAGACAAGTTTAGGTTCCTATTATAACCTTATAATTTAGATTTATCATTAAGTTAGATAATTTTACTTTTACCGTGTCTTTTTGTGTTCTTACACTATACGTTTAATAAACATACTATAAGAAGCCAAAAGAACCCCATGATGTTTATTATTAATATATATAACCTTATCTAAGTCATTTGGCCGAAACTTATATTTTTATGAATAAAATAACAATTAATAATATAATATTTGTTTTAAAAACTATTTTATGTCAATTTTGACAGTATTTAGTAATTGTTTTTTTGTGAAAATCATAACAGACTTATTAGTTTGATAAAAGTTAATTATATCAATACTAACATGTCTTATTATCCTAGAATATTAGTGTAATTTATAAAAAGTTTCAAATTACATTTATTTTGGTATTTATAACATTAATTCTGTCAATATTTCATTAATAAGATAATTACTACATCATCTTTGTGTCTTAAATAAATTAAATTACATAAAGTATAAAAATTAAAAATAAATTACCATTATGTAGGAATTTTCTTTAGAATTCTAATGAATATTTATAGTCGATTTTATCTTATTTATATCCCTATATTAAAAATGATATTCTTATTAAACTTTGATTTTATCTATTTTAACCCTTCATTAAATAAATTAATAATAAATGTCCTAATCTAATCCAAGTGGGCCTAAATGGTCATATTTTATTCCTAAGGTTGTTTTTGGTAGAGTTAAACTATTACAATAGAATTTGGACATGTTTTAGGGTAATAATAATATCATTTTTACCCTTAATTACCCTATTTACTTTTAACCATGCTTAAAAAAAGTTAAAAGTTACTATTCACCAGAAATTATTTTCAACTTATTGAACACCATTTTAATTACTGACATCAACCGCGTCTCTCAAATTTTTGAAATTCCAATCACAGAAGCCGTAAAATTATGTTTTAGGAAAAATTCATTTTTTTTAACTACCACTTAGTGGTTTCACTATTCATCAAAAAATGAAAGTTTATAGAAAAATATGAAAAATTAGGCCTAAGATATATTTGATATTATGAACTGAAAAATGATGTCTATTTTACCAAATTCAAAATATATCAGTTTCATTACTTAATTTAAAAATTAATTCACGTCGTCAAATCAAATAACATGTTCTTAATTGATAATAACTATCAAAAGATTGACACTTGTTTTTGTCTGGTTTAAATGTGAAATTACATCAAATGACTAACATTGTATTAAATTGTAAAAATATATTCTAAATATACATTAAAATCACTCAAATTAATAATTTATCACTATTAATTATTTCAATTAAAAAGGTTGTTTTTAATTAAAATTTAGAACTTTTCACTATTCATCAGAAAATGAAAGTTATCCGAAAAGTACCAAAATTTCACCCTAAGCTAATTTCGATATTCTGAATCCAAAAATAAAGTCCATTTTAGAAATAAAATTTACAAAATTTCAAAAAGTGGTTATTACTATTCATAATGGCTTGTTTTAATAATATTTTAATAGCATATCGTTGTTTAGTGAAACTCGGTATTGCGTACTAAACACGCTATCGAGGAAGGTCGCGATTACGTGTAATGAAAGGCAAGTCAAGGATGCATGTTGTGCAAGATCCTTTTGGTGTAGCATACAACACAATACATTAATGAAATTAAAAATAATATTTTTCATAAAATGTCGGGGTGTTACATTCAACCCCTCTTAAAATGAATTTCGCCCTCAAAATTCATCGGGGTTAAAAATGGTTTCCTACTCGAATGTTTCTTTAATAGAAACCCACATCGTAAAAATGAATACCAAAACCAATCCATTAAAACAAAAGTATGAAACGTAACAGTTACCCAAATAAACTAATCATTGGGTTTCTACATAGGTGAAAATATGGATATGGAAGAGAAAATCTAATCATCATGATCTGATGGAGAGTGGTAGAGAACATGGCTATGGAAAATCTAGCAATCACAAAGACATAAATTTGTGATCATAAAAGGTACCATCTGATTCATCATATATTAGAGCACTAGGAAAACATCTTTGGTTTTCAAGATCATTTCCTTAAAGTTGATGAAATTAGAATTAGAATAGATAATTTCGTGATTCTGGTATAGTCTTACCGTTATTAGTTCATTGGAAAATTTCCACTTCATCTCTTAAAGAAATGAAGTTGAATTTTCCATTCGTGATGTGTTAGCAGCTCATGTGGTAGAATGATGGGTCATTCCATCTATCTCAAATAAAAGGTTTGAAAATTTATAAAAAATTACGTAAGTCCATCTATAGTGAGATTAATCATATATGGTTCCTAAAATGGACATATACTTCTTATATTATACTGCTTAATATAATAAACCTAGTTTCTACTAAACAGGGACTTCCTGTAGGCCAGTTGTACGTGATAAAGGCTAGTCGCACTTTGGTTGTGGGTTCTATTCCCATAGCCTAGTCCGACGCGATGGGTTGTCGCCCGTCCTACAAGTTGTCCTTTTTCTAAAGCTATATTACTATCACATCCCATCAATAATAACGAAAAATGTTTAATCCTAACTATTGTCCAACATAATCCATTCCAATCATTAGGCTTATCTAAAATACTTCGGTCCAAGCTCATATTATAAAGAAAATGATTACTTGAAATGTCACTCAACAATCATGTGAATGCCATCATTTATCACCCATTTATCATAAGATATGTGAATACCTTAATCATTTATTCTCTTTAAGAATGAAAACCCATTTAACCTTAGTGAAAACATGAATGTAGTTAAAAGATAACACTTTCCACATACCAAAATCCTCAAAATTCTATATACTCGAACCATGATATCACTTAGTCCTTATATCATTCATGAGCACATGAATACTATCAAACATTTCATTTTCTCCTTATACATTCATTATGCACATATCATCTTCTTTCCAATAATATCTCAATCACATTCCATAGTTACTGATGCCATATTCTTATGGAAAACCACAATGGACTAATATATAGGTATTCAAATATACCATAAAGTACCTCACCAACATTATTTTTGAATACCAATACACAAACACTTCAAACCATCTCCTTCAATGATTGTCATGGAATAAGTCCTTCGTTGATTTAGATGTAACCTCTTAGGTCAGGGCATTGAGTAGGGTAATGCCCATGTTCTCCACAGATAATACATTGAACTCCATAACGGTCTATCACTCTATGACCCTTTTCGTCACACATATAACATTTGTCCCTCCATTTGAGGTATTCCTCAAGGTTCTTTTTCCCTTATTTTGAAATCTCAATTTTCCTTTCTTTATGCTCCTCACTTTGCGAACATGCATAAAATTCCATCTTCATCTTATTTGATGACATAGGAATGCCACTAAATTTCACCTTGTTGATCATATATCGCGATGACTGATTCCGCATAATCACAATATCTTTCTCTCTAGGAATTAGGAAATTTCGTTGCTCATAGTCACCAATTTGTCCATTGGATTCAATGTTAATCGAAATCCTTATGGTTCCCTCCATTGACTAAAACATAAAAAGAATTCTGTGAGAGGCAAAAATCATGCTAGAGAAGACAACATAGTAAATGGGGAGTACCTTCAATATCTAACATCTTAGGTTACAGTAATTCTAGTACTATAACCTATACATATACTTAACCTTAGGGACATCCCTAGACATACCTTAGAAATATCTTTAGGGATCTCACTAACGTTTTCGCATCCTAGTTTCCAAAGGCTGACTAAAACTTTCATTTGATACAAACTGTAGAGACCTGAAGATTGACGTACATGGAAATTACATTACTTTAGCGGAATACTTAATACATAACCAAAACAGACACATAAGGACCGTAATATTTTAGTGTCTTTGGAAACTTGTAATGCAATCTTCTAATCGTGGTGAAAGATCTTCAACATCTCCTATAAAGATCTTCCCATTTTTTTTTACCTAAAACCTTTCTATATATCCTGGGAAAAAGAAAACATAAAAAGGGTGAGCTCAGATACTCAGTAAGGTAAAGCATGGATAAAATAAAACATACCATATACTTTTGAACATAAAAACATGAACATAATGTTTAAACATCAAAATCTTGAGAAATAACATAAAACATGGACGCATGTAAGGCATAGATCACAAAGAAATATTATAAATGATAAAATAGCATGGTAATAAAACATGTAATTGTGTCATCCATTAATCACATGATATTATATCTATATTAGACAAGGCATTGCTGCCATGACCATCTTAGTGGACAAAGTCCCTTTCTGAATCGAGTTCACTCCTCGATCTAGTCCTGTATTACTGAACCAGTTTAACTTTCCATTCCAGACATGTCTATATCATGAGATATAAATCTTTATCAAATGCATTGGAGGGAGATATAGGTCCCACCCATCTCATAATGAAATCATTCTTACTTGTGCTACAAAATAAACATACATCATTCATAAAAAACCCAATAAATAAAATGGGTTCCATAAACCTCATCCCATCATCACATAATAAATATAAAAGAAATGGATATCATTTCATAATAAGAGAAGTGAAACCATGTAAATCATAGAGACATTATAATTGAAACATACACATATGATATAATTTCATCTTAGATGAAAAATGTTTTTGATAAAACAATTGAAATGAATTCTTGAGGAAAGTATTCTTTCTTCTTCAAAACTATTTTCTTTTCAAAAAATGTCATGAAATTATAAAAGAAAAAGATTTTGTTTAAAATATTCATGAAATATTTTGGAGTAAGCTTCATGAAAATAAGGCGTTATAAAACCGTAAAAATCCTTTCATGCCGTATAAGTTTAAAAAACCATTCTTCTCGTACTTTTATCATAAATGTAAAAAAAGTACCTTGTAGGGTAAATAAAAGAAAGATTCCTTACATACTAAGGGGTAAATGTAAAAATGGGTAAAAAGGACTTTAAACATACATTAATACATTTTTATAAAACATGTACATGGATGATGGCAATAACCCCAGAAAATACTTAAGAATAAGCAATCTCGGATAAAAAAGAGATTTGCAAAATTATCCCATACCTTAGGTCTGATTTGCATCATATGTGTCCGAACCTCATATATAATTATTTAAATAATGTCATTGACTTATTCCAGAATCATACTCATTGTTATGATAGAATATATGGT
The DNA here is from genome assembly GCA_963277665.1 of Viscum album. Taxonomy (NCBI): domain Eukaryota; kingdom Viridiplantae; phylum Streptophyta; class Magnoliopsida; order Santalales; family Viscaceae; genus Viscum; species Viscum album. The sequence continues at coordinate 916,212,493 of OY728148.1, forward strand.
TCACTTATGTCTTTATTTTACCCATTCCTTTGTAAATTCCATGTTAAAGAGCGTTTTGGGTAAAATCGTTTTATTTGTCGTCTGTGTTTTGACTAGTAATTATTCATATGATTACTTAGATCATGATTATTTAATTCCAGAATATAAAACATGATTTATTTATAATATATATTCAGAATATACATATATATAATAGATCAGTAAATGGAAAAAAATACACCGTTCATGGAGACGGTAGGCCGTACGTACGCATGAACGTTGTTTTCGTTTCCTTATTGAGTTGAATGGAATTAAGTATATGAAATACATATATATACACATAAATCTAGTATTATTATTATGTCATATATTTCATGATTACTTATTATATATACTTTATAATCATTCATGAATGATTGACGTGGAGAATGAATCTCATCGCGTCGTGGAGACGGTAGTCCGTACGTACGCACGAGCGATGATATCGTTCTAATGATCATGGAATTGTAATGGAGTGTATGTATACTATTTCAGAATCAATATAAATTTTCAATAATAAAACATAGTTATTATGTACACCATTATACCCATCCATGTATGGTGGTGGTGGAAAATAGATTACACCACTGCGTGGAGACGGTATTCCGTACTTACGCACTCGCGGTGGTTTCATTTTCCGTAGGATGGATAGATGGTGAAATAGGATTGTTTCATACTTATAATAAAATATTAGTATATGAGTGATACTTATGTTATTACTTCTTAATTAAACAACCTAAGAATAAGAAATGGAAGAAGAAATAAAGGTGAAATAATCTGTAACAGACGTTTCCTCTTCTTTGAAGCGCCTCTTTGAGATATCCTTTTACGGCACTAAAATTGGTCTTTGAAGAAGACCATGCCCTATATGATGTCTATAGGGAAGTGGAGAGAAGAAATTGTTAGGGTTTGACCGAGCTTGAAGGCTCAAAGTGTTGTGTGGAAGAGTGGGAGGAGGTGCCCTTTTATAAGGGTGGAGAGGGGTACCATTGGAATAACTAAAAATGTAATTTTATTATAAATCCAAATTCGGTTTTAAATAGCTCCAAATTTATTTATTTAGAATATAAGGTTGGTATGGATATATATCCTCTCATACAATATAATTTATATATGTTTAGGTTCCTATTTTAACCTTATCATTTAGATTAAACATTAAGTTAGATAATTTTACTTTTACCGTGTCTTTTTGTGTTCTTACACTATAAGGTTAATAAACATACTATAATAAGACAAACTAACCCCAAGTTGTTTAGTATTAATATATATAACCGTATCTAAGTCCTTTGGTCAAGACTTATATTTTTAAGAATAAAATAACAATTAATAATATAATATTTGTTTTAAAAACTATTTTATGTCAATTTTGACACTATTTAGTAATTGATTTTTGTGAAAATTATAAAAGACTGATTAGTTCGAAAAAAGTTAATTATATAAATAATAACATGTCATATTAACCTAGAAAGTTAGTGTAATTCATATAAAGATTATAATTACATTTATTTTGGTATTTATAACATCAATTATGTCAATATTTCATTAATAAGATAATTACTACATCATCTTTGTGTCATAAATATATTAAAATATTTAATGTATAAAAATTACAAATAAATTACCATTATGTAGGAAATATATGCTGCTTTCTAATGAATATTTATAGTCGATTTTATCTTATGTATATCCCTATATTAAAAATGATATACTTATTAAACTTTGATTTTTCCTATTTTAACCCTTCTTTAAATAAATTAATAATAAATGTCCTAATCTAATCCAAGTTGGCCTAAATGGTCATATTTTATTTCTAAGGTTGTTTTTGGACGAATTAAACTTATCCAATAGAATTAATACATGTGTTAGGGTAATAATAATATCATTTTTACCCTTAATTACCCAATTTAATTTTAACCGAGGGGAAAAAAGTAAAAAGTTACTATTCACCACAAATTATTTTCATCTCATTGAACAAAATTTATTTACTGACATCAATCGTGTCTCATGGATTTTTGAAATTCCACTCACAGAAGTTGTAAAATGTTGTTTTATGAAAAAATCCTTTTTTTAACTACTACTTAGTGGTTCCACTATTCATCAAAAAATAAAAGTTTCCAGAAAAATACCAAAAATTAGCCCTAAGATATATTTGAAATTATGAACCAAAAATGATATCTATTTTACCAAATTCAAAACATATCATTTCCATTACATAATTTAAAAATTGATTCGCATCGTCAAAACAAATAGCGTGTTCTTAAGAGATAATAACTATCAAAAGATTGACACATGTTTATGTCTGGTTTAAATGAGAAATTACATCCAATGACCAAAATTGTATTAAATTGTACTAATATATTCTATATATACTTTAAAACCACTCAAATTAATAATTTATCACTATTAATTATTTCGACTAAAAAGGTTGTTTTTTATTAAAATTTAGAAATTTTCACTATTCATCAGAAAATGAATGTTATCCGAAAAGTGCCAAAATTTCACCCTAATCTTATTTCAATATTTGAATCCAAAAATGAAGTCCATTTTGGATATAAAATTTACAAAATTTCAAAAAGTGGTTATTACTATTCATAATGGCTAGTTTTAATAATTTTTTAATAGCATATCGTTGTTTAGTGAAACTCGATAATGCGTACTACACACACTATCGAGGAAGGTCGCGATTACGTGTAATGCAAGGCAAGTCAAGGATGTGTGTTGTGCAAGCTCCTTTTGGTGTAGCGTACAACACAAGATATTAATGAAATTAAAAAGAATATTTTTCATTAAATATCGGGGTGTTACATTCAACCCCCCTTAAAAAGAATTTCTCCCTCGAAATTCATCGGGGTTATAAATGGTTTACTACTCAAAAGTTTCTTTAATAGAAACCCACATCGTAAAAAGGAATACCAAAACCAATATTTAAAAACAAAATTATGAAATGTTACAGTTACCCAAATAAACTAATCACTGGGTTTCTACATAGGTGAAAATATGGATATGGAAGAGAAAATCTAACCATCATGTTCTAATGGAGAGTGGTAGAGAACATGGGTATGGAAAAGCCGGAAATCAAAAATCCATAAATTTGTGACAATATAAGGTACCATCTGATTCATTAGATATAAGAGAACTAGGAAAACATTTTTGGTTTTTAAGATCATTTCCCTAAAGTTGATGACATTAGAATTAGAATAAATACTTGCATGATTTTGGTATAGTCTCACCTTTATTCATTCATTGGACAATTTCCACTTCATATCCTAACGAAATGAAGTTGAATTTGACATTCATGATGTGTTAGCAGCTCATGTCATAGAATGATGGGTCATTCAATCTGTCTCAAACAGATGGTTAGAAAAGTTATAAAAATTTACTCAAATCCATCTATAGTGAGATTAATCATATATGGTTCCTAAAATGTACTTATACTTCTTATATTATACTTCTTAATATAATAAAACTAGATTCTACTAAACAGGGACTTCCTGTAGGACAGTGGTAGGCGATAATGGCCCGTCGCACTTCGGTTGTGGGTTCGATACCCACAGCCTTGTCTGACGGGATGGGTTGTCTCCCGTCATGCAGGTTGTCCTTTTTCTAAAGATATATTACTATAACATCCCATAAATAATATTGAAAAAAATTTATCCTAACTTATGTCCAATAAAATCCATTCCAATCATTAGGCTTAACTAAAATACTTCCGTCCATGATCATAGTATAAAGAAAATGATTACTTGAAATGTCACATAACAATCATGTGAATGCCATCATTTATCACCCATATATCATAAGATATGTGAATACCTTAATCATGTATTCTATTGATGAATTAAAACCCATTTAACCTTAGTGAAAGCATGAATGCAGTTAAAAGTTAACACTTTCCACATACCAAAATCTTCAAAATTCTATATACTCAAACCATGATATCACTTAGTCCTTATATCAATCATGAGCTCTTGAATACTGTCAAACATTTCATATTCTACTTATCCCATAATTATGTACATATCATATTCATTCCAAAAAAATCTCAATCACTTTCCATGGTTTCTGATGCCATATTCTTTTGGAAAACCACAATGGACCAATATATAGGTATTCCAATATACCATAAATGTACCTCAACAACATTATTTTTGAATACCAATACACAAACACTTCAAACCATCCCCTTCAATGATTTTCATGGAATATGTCCTTCCTTGATTTAGATGTAACCACTTAGGTCAGGGCATTGAGTTGGGTAATGCCCATGTTCTCTACAGATAAGACATTGAACTCCATAACAGTCTATCACTCTATGACCCATTTCTCCACACAGATATCATATGTCCCTCCATTTGAGGTATTCCTCAAGGTTCTTCTTCCCTTCTTTAGAAATCTCAATATTCCATTCTTTATGATCCTCACTATGTGAACATGCATAAAATTCCATCATCATCTTATTTGATGACATAGGAATGCCACTAAATTTCACCTTGTTGATCATATATCGGGATGAATGATTCGGCATAATCACAATATCTTTCTCTCTAGGCATTATTCAATTTCGTTGCTCGTAGTCACCAATTTTTCCATTGGATTCAATTTTAAAAGAATTCTTTCTGGTTAACTCTATTGACTAAAACACAAAAAGAATTTTGTGAGAGGAAAAAATCATGCTATAGAAGACAACATAGTAAAGGGAGATTACCTTCAATATCAAACATCTTCGGTTTCCGTAATTCTAGTACTATAACCTATACTTATACTTAACCTAAGGGACATCCCTAGACATATCTTAGAAATATCTCTAGGGATCTCACTAACATTTTCGCATACTAGTTTCCAAAGGTTGACTAAACCATTCGTTTGATACCAACTTTAGAGACCTGATGATTGACGTACATGGAAATTACATTACTTTAGCGGAATACATAATACATAAGAACAACAGACACACAAGGACCGTAATAGTTTAGTGTCTTTGGAAACTTTGAACGTAATCTTATAATCGTGGTGAAAGATCTTCAACATCTCCTATAAAGATCTTCCCTTTTTTTTCTTACCTAAAACATTTCTGTATATCCTGGGTAAAAGAAAACATAAAAAGAGTGAGCTCAAATGCTTAGTAAGGGTAAGCATGGAAAAAATAAAACATGCCATATACATTAGAACATTAAAACATGAACATAATGTTTAAACATCAAAAGCTTTAGAAATAACATAAAACATGGAAGCACGTAAGGCATATATCATAAAGAAATATTAATAATGTTAAAATAGCATGGGAATAAAACATGTAATTGTGTCATCCATTAAGCACATGATATGATTTTCTTTATTAGCCAAGGCATTACTGCCAAGACCAATTTAGTGGAAAAAGTCCCTTTCTGAATCGAGTTCAATCCTCGTTCCAGTCCTGTAATACTGAACCAATTTAACTTTCTGTTCCAGCCATGTCTATATCATGAGATATAAATCATTACCCAATGCATTGGAGGGAGATATAGGTCCCACCCATCTCATAATGAAATCATTCTTACTTCTGCCACAAGATAAACATACATCATAAATAAAAACAAAATAAATAAAACGGGTTCCATAAACATCATCCCATCATCACATAATTTATATAAAAAATGGACATCAATTCATAATAAGAGATGTGAAACCATAAAAATCATAGAGACATTATACTTGAAACATACACATATGAAATAATTTCATCATAGATGAAAAATGGTTTTGATAAAACACTTGAAATGAAATCTTGAAAAAAATATCCTTTCTTCTTAAAAACAATTTTCTTTTCACAAAATGTCATGAAATTATAAAATAAATGGATTTCGTTGAAAATATTCATGAAATATTTTGGAGTACGCTTCATGAAAATAAGGCTTTATAAAACTGTAAAATTTCTTTCATGCTGTATACGTTAAAAAAATTATTCTCGTACATTTATTAGAAAAGTAAAAAAAAAGTACCTTGTAGGGTTAATAAAAGAATGATTCCTTCCATACCAAGGGGTAAAAGCCAAAAAGGGTAAAACGGAATTTAAAAATACATGAATACATTTTTATAAAACATGTACATGGATGATGGCAATAACCCCAGTAAATAGTCACGAATAATCAATCTCGGATAAAAATGAGATTTGAAAAATTATCCCTTCCTTAGGTCCAATTTGCTCCGTAAGTGTCTAAAACACATGTATAATGATTTAAATAATTTCATTGAATTATTATAGAATCATACTGATTGTTATGATATCATATATGGTTCACTTATGACTTTATTTTACCCATTCTTTTGTAAATTCCATGTTAAAGAGCGTTTTGGGTAAAATCATTTCATTTGTCGTCCGTGTTTTGACTTGTAATTATTCATATGATTACGTAGATCATGAATACTTAATTTCAGAATATAAAAAATTACTTATTTATAATATATGTTCAGAATATACATATATATAATAGATCAGTAAATTGAAAGAAATACACCGTCCATGGAGACGGTAGGCCGTACGTACGCATGAACGTTTCTTTCGTTTCTTTATTGAGTTGAATGGAATTAAGTCAATGAAATACATATGTATACACATAAATCCAGTATCATTATTATGTAATTTATTTCATGATTACTTATTATATATACTTTATAATCAATCATTAATGGTTAACGTGGAGAATGAATCTCATCGCGTTGTGGAGATGATAGTCTGTACGTACGCACGAGCGATGATATCGTTCTCATGATCATGGAATTGTACTGGAGTGTATTTATACTATTTCAGAATCAATATAACATTACAATAATCATACATAGTTATTATTGACACCATTATACCCATCCATGTAAGGTGGTGGTGGAAAATAGATTACACAACGGTGTGGAGACGGTATTCCGTAAGTACGCACGCGCAGTGATTTCATTTTCCTTAGGATGGATAGATGGTGAAATAGAGTTTTTTCATACTTATAATAATATATCAGTATATGATTGATACTTATGTTATTACTTCATAATGAAAAAACCTAATAAGAATAAGTGGAAGAAGAAATAAAGGTGAAACAATTGGTAACGGACATTACCTCTTCTTTGAAGCGTCTCTTTGAGATCTCATTTTAGGGCACTAAAATTGGTCTTTGAATAAGAACAGGACCTCTAGGTTGTCTCTAGGGAAGTGGAGAGGAGAAATTAGTAGGGTTTGGCCGAGCTTTAAGGCTCAAAGTGGTGTGAGGAATAGAGGGAGGAGGTGCCCTTTTATAAGGGAGGAGAGGGGCACCTTTAGAATAACTAAAAATATTATTTTATTATAAAGCCAAATTCGGTTTTAAATTGCTCAAAATTGATTTATTTTAAAGATAAGGTGGGTATGGGTAGAAATATTCTAATTAAATAGAATTTAGAGATGTTTTGGTTCCTATTTTAACCTTATCATTTTGATTTAACATTAAGTTAGATAATTTTACTTTTACCGTGTCTTTTTCTGTTCTTACACTATAAAGCTAATAAACTTACTATAAGAAGCCAAACGAACCCCAAGTTGTTTATTAATAATATATATAACCTTATCTATGTCATTTTTCCGAGACTTATATTTTTGGGAATAAAATAACAATTAATAATATAAGTTTTTTTTAAAAACTATTTTATGTCAATTTTCACACTTTTTAGTAACTGATTTTTGTGAAAATCATAATAGACTGATTAGTTCTAAAAAAGTTAATTATATCAATACTAACATGTCATATTAACCTACAAAATTATTGAATTTATAAAAAGTCTCAAATTACATTTATTTCGGTATTTATAACATCAATTATGTCAATATTTCATTAATAAGATAATTACCGCTTAATCTTTGTGTCAAAAATATATTAAATTATATAATGTCAAAAATTTACAAATAAAATACCATTATGTATTAAATCATTTTAGCTTTCTAATGAATATTTATAGTTGATTTTATCTTATGTATATCCCACTATTAAAAATGATATACTTATTAAACATTCATTTTAACAATTTTAACCATTCTTTAAATAAATTAATAATAAATGTACTAATCTAATCCAAGTGGGCCTAAATGGTCATATTTTAATCCTAAGGTTTTTTTTTGGCCGAATTACACTTATCCAATAGAATTAGGACATTTGTTAGGGTAATAATAATATCATTTTTACCCTTAATTACCCTATTAACTTTTTGTCGTGGTAAAAAAAAGTAAATAGTTACTATTCACCAAAACTTATTTTCATCTCATTGAACAACATTTTACTTAATGAAGTCAACCGTGTATCTCGGAATTTTGAAATTCCACTAACAATAGCGGTAAAACTATGTTTTATGAAAAATTCATTTTTTTAACAACCACTTAGTTGTTTTACTATTCATCATAAAATGAAAGTTTCCAGAAAAATACCAAATATTAGGCCTAATCTATATTTGATATTATGAACTGAAAAATGATGTATATTTTACCAAATTCAAAACATATCAGTTGCATTACTTAATTTAATAATTAATTCGCGTCGTCAAAACAAATAGCGTGTTCTTAAGATATAATAACAATCAAAAGATGGACACTTGTTTATGTCTGGTTTAAATGTGAAATTACATCCAATGACCAACATTGTATTATATTGTAAAAATATATTCTAAATATAATTTAAAACCACTCAAATTAATAATTTGTCACTATTAATTATTTTTATTAAAAAGGTTGTTTTTAATTAAAATTTAGTAATTTTCAGTATTCATTAGAAAATGAAAGTTATCCGAAAAGTACCAAAATTTCACCATAAGCTATTTTCGATATTCCGAATCCAAAAATGAAGTCAATTTTGGAAATAAAATTTACAAAATTTCAAAAAGTGGTTATTAATATTCATAAAGACTAGTTTTAATAATATTTTAATAGCATATCGGTGTTTAGTGAAACTCGGTATTGCGTACTACACACGCTATCGAGGAAGGTCGTGATTGCGTGTAATGCAAGGCAAGTCAAGGATGCGTGTTGTACAAGATCCTTTTGGTGTAGCTTACAACACAAGACATTAATGAAATTAAAAAGAATATTTTTCATAAAATCTCGGGGTGTTACACTTTCTAAGTTGCTCATTAGAAAATTTATGTTCAGTATTTTCCTCTATCAGTTGAGCATTCATTTCCTTTTCCACATCAAGGGTAGATTTAACAGTAGTAATGAGAAAATGCTATTTCTTTAAAGCTTTGTACTTGTCCTTAAGTTCATTACAGTTTACTTCTAGCATATTACAATATTCAAATAGTTCATCACTATACATGTTTTCAGATTTAGAATCAGTTCCAGAATAATAATCATTCAGCATATGGGAAATAGGTACCTCAGAGTAATTTGTCGTGAAGCACATGTTGGAATGATTCTTTTCAGAAATAGAAACATCATATTCACTTGTGCTATCTTATGAAGCACTCCAAGTATCTTTCATAGATCTCTTATACTTACTGTCCTTGTAGTTGTATTTCTTCTGGAAATTCAGTTTTGGACAGTCAGCTTTTATTTGTCCTTTCCTTTTTCACTCATAGAAAACAACTTCATCATTCTTGTCAGGCTTTTTCCAATCTTTTTTCCAATGTCCTTTGTTGTCATACTTTCCTATATAATTTTATTTTCTAAAGAATCTCTTCTTCCTATAAAACTTCTTGAATCTCCTGGCTATTTGAGCCATCTGTGCATCACTATTAGAGTCTAAATCTTCACTTGTTGTACTTCCAATTTGTATTTGAAATTCTTCTTTGTCCTTTCTCTTTAAAGAAATAAATTTAAAATCTTTACACTTCATTTTAGTTTCATCATATTCCTCCTCACTCAACTTGATTTCTTCCTCATACATCATAAGCTTACCAATGAGCTCCTTGACTGGTAGTTTTTTATGTCACATGATTCCCTAATTGAAACAGAAGTTCATCTCCATCGATCTGGTAGACATCTCAATATTCTCAGGATTTGTTCCTTAGCAGTGACATCTCTTCCAAGAGAGATCATTATATTGACAATCCCATTGAACCTGAGATACATGTCATAGATAGGTTCATTATTCTTCATTTTAAAATTATCAAATTTAATAGTATAATCATTCAATATCATATATTTAACATTACATGTTCCTCCATGAGAAACAATCAAATTATCCCATGTTTCATAGGCAGTTTTACAAGAAGATATTCTATTGAACTCTTCATGTCCTAAAGCATAATACAGGGAATTCATAGCTTTACAATTAATAATGTAAGCTATTTTAGTAGCTTCACCCCATGTAGTTCAACAGTTGCTAGAATCTTATATTCAGTTTCTATAGTAGTCCCGATATCAAATCTCATACTTTCTAAATGAATTTTCATTATCAGTTTCCACTAGGCATAATTCATACCATTAAATAAAGGTGAAATGTTTGTAGCAGCACCTTCTAGTCTATTATCCATAACTACAGTTTAGAAAATAAATTTAAAGAGATAAAATTTAGAACTAACAGAAATTTATGATCTTTAAAATATATCTAAAATCACAGTTGCAAAACAGATTATTTAATTTTTTTTTAAAAAAACTAATCCTTTGACACCAATGTTGGTTAGAGTGGATACTTAATAGTGGGGGTCAATTGAGTTCCAATTAAAATTTCTATTAAAATGATTTCTCTTAAAATACCCCAATATAAAAACAAAGTTAAACTATAGTGAATTAATACAGATTGCAAATGTTCAAATGGATTCTTAAATATTGATTAGATCTTAGTAAATTTAATCATAGGATTAAATTATCTTTCTAAGTTAACCTATTGGTTTACAACAAGTATAAACACTTTCTAATTTAACTATCAATGTAACATTAAAATAGATTTTTATTTCAAAGTAATAGAAACAGAATATAAAAGATATATGTAGTATTTTTAGACGTATACTAACAAAAAAACAATAGATTTAACTAAGAGGATCAGTCTCAAGAAGTGTATTAGTCCTCTAAAATTTATATATAAATTTGATCAACACCCTAGATAAGGGTTATCAACGGTAAAATAATGTCCAGGTCCTAAGACCCCTACCACAGTTCTTCGTGGAAAAAACAATGACACCAACACATAGGCTGTCCCGGTCACACTTGACCTCTACCATTATCCTCAGTGGGATACAGTATGATGTATGTTGTTTGGAATGAGGATTTAGTATCCTCCAATTCAGAATAGAAGACAATGTGTGTGTAGAAGATATACAGAGTAAACACACTACTCAATAGTAAATAATAATTCACTTAGATAGATTATATGAATGTTTAGAAAGCTTTAGTGATTGGCAGTGAAGCTCTGGAATCATTGGGTTTAGCATAAATGCTTTTGATTCCATCTGTCGTTTTTCTATTGAAAAATATTGTATCGTGGTTCAGCATGATGTCCTTCACTAGTGAGTATGTTCTCAGATTTTCAGTGTTCTTCATGTGTTCTTTAGTAGTGTTGGATTGCATGAATGAATGATCATTGAAGATCATGCAATTTCCACTTCGAATTCCCCGTGTGTTCTTATTTTCATGTATGTATGTATTTGCATGAAAGAATTCTCTCTTTATGCCTGTTCATGCACTCCCTTTTTCTATAGCTCAGTCTTCCTTTAATTACACATGCTCTGGCAATGGGAATGATTACCTTTTCATAGGTACGAGGTACAGTCACCTGAAATGCCAATAAATTCCATTAAATATCATTAATTGCATTAAAAACATCAAATATGACCATTGAAATTAAATAAGAGTTTATAGATATTCAGTCTATTCTCATGACTATTGGTGAGTCATGAGATCAGTGAGTCATTTTGAATCTGTATTGGTATTGGTAGCATCAACATCAGTATCTCATCGATCATCAGAATCGATGACTCATGATCATCGGTATTAGTTACTCATGATCATCGGTATCAGTGACTCATGATCATCGGTATCGGTAGCATCGACATCGATAACTCATTGATCATTGGTAGCTCTTTAGATCTTCAGTACCCATCGGTGCGACCGTTGCCATCAGTGCGACCGTTCCTATTGGTGTGAACGTTCAGTGAGATCGTTGTCATCGGTGACTTACTCTTAATCGGTATGACCGTTTCTATTGGTGTGACCATTCGGTGAGACCATTCGGTGAGATCGTTGTCATCGGTGACTCAGGAATATAACTAACTGTGAGTCCAGACATGAAATTCTCACAAAGTGTCTGTTCAGTCCAGAATACTTTCAGGTCACCATTAACACATAAAATAACATAGATAATAATATCTATACATTAATTCAATAAATTAAACAAATTTAGGACAATTTGAACAAAAGAATAAATTGAAATAATCAAAACAATGATTTGGGATGTTTAAAATAACCATCTTAGAGAATTTTCAAAAAAATGTTATACCTAAAGCACTAAATTTTACATTTAATGGATAATAAGATCAAAAAATGAATGATTATTCCTTTATCTAATGTTTTCAAAAACCTAATTGGTTCTCATGATTTATACATCAATGCCCACAAAATTCCCACATTCCTTTAATAGTGAAAAATATCTATTTTGTAAAAATTGTTTGAAAAATTTTAATATAAAAAATAATAGATGAGAGGTAAATAATCAATTTATCAATATATTTACTAAGAAGAATAAAGTGGTTTTTAATGTCATTGTACTAATATCTTAGAACCATTATCATCATATAATAATCATGAAAAAATGCATTACTCAAAAAATTACATTCCTCCATATTATATAAATATAATGTCAAGTTATCAAATTTGATCCCAAAGTTTGAAAATCTTTTAAGAATTATAATTGACAACATAAACCATAAAATCATATAAAAATTTGACTTACACCAATAATATCCCTAAATATTCATTTTATCAATATTATCTGATCATAAAAAATGTATTGAGGGTAATAATCCCTCAATTATGTGTTTTCAAAAAATATCATCCTCCCATTAAATAAAATTTCATGGTCATCATTAATATTTTATATATTCTTAGAAATCAATACTTTAAATAGTATAATAGATTAATCCTCATATGTTTACTGATTCTTATAACCATAATATTATTGAAAAAATAATCCTACAACATAATACACAAACTTAAAACAATAGAACTTTTATCATTTCCCTCTATATATAGTAATATCATTTTTTTACCTTTGATAAATTCACATATTCTATGGTTAATAAACTTAATGATTTGTTATTTATTCGTTACCCCATATCCTTACAATAGAATCTTCAAATATTAATAGTCTCATTATTTCCATTATAATCATTTACATTGTTTCTTTTCTCCCTAAAATTGTTGGAAATTATCATTGGTTCCAATCATTTATTAGCGTGACTCCATCTACATTAATCACATGTCGTAAATGTGTACATTAAATTTTTTCCATTATCTAATTTTCTAAATTTTCATCATCTTATTTTACTTCTCTTCTTGCTCATAGGATTTATAAAATTATTTATTTATCTTGATATCACATTATAAAATGTATATGTCAAGTGATTAGGTTTGAGTGAATGTATTCCTTTAATGAATATTCTATTACCCATTAATGAAATGGTAAATTGTTATCTTTTTATTATTTATAAATTAAATAAAATTACATACTAAAATTTTAATGTTTTTATCAGACATAGAAACTATTTCCTCATCCTTTTTTCATATATTCTGAAGTCATTTCTCCATGCCTTCTCATTGCATAATAATAAAATAACATCTCAATAAGATATATTTAAAATACATACATTCCATGATATAATATTAATCTTTACCATTTGTTTTTTGAATTAATTAACCCCATTTATCCACATCAACTATGTGATTATAAAAATTAATGAAAACATTCACCATTTCATTGATTCCCAAAGAATGAAATATCTTATATATAAAACATATCAACATCCAAGTTTCAAATGGTTTCATTATTTTTTTTATTGATGTTTTTTTATAACATGCTACGATATGTAACATTATTACACCACACGGTGATTAGTATGATTCTCAAGATAGGGAATGGTTAGGACACATATCCCAATTAAACATCTGCAATATTGTTATAATTGGTCCATTTCATACTTTAGAAACAACTAAAACATCATTATAATATCATGGACGGAAATATATTCTTGGAGTACATGAATTCATAATACTTCCATTCTTTCTAATATGTTATATTTCTAAATAATGTGATACACATTTTTATATCATAATAATATAAAACATATTTAATTATCAGAAAAAAGTCATTGGAGTAACAAAAATTTGAAAAACATTAGGTTAAATTATTGAATAGTAAACATGGTTTGATTGGGAATATTTGAAAAACCTAATAATATATTTTCAAACATGTAACAATGATTATTAATGAAAATGTTAATTATCTCAAGATATTCCCCCTAACAGTGTTAAACATGGTGAAATATATGGATTGGTCTATATACAAGGTTATTTATGAGTCATGGCTGAAGTACCATTTAGGATTTATCACCCCTAGGTACATCACTACAAGAACCCCATACACTTGTAAAATCTAAAAGATTAAATATCATTGTGAATAACTAGAAAATCTTTTCCTTTCATAAATAGGATGGTTTTTTAGTAATATTATCCTCAATGAAATTCGTAGGATTTTTTCACAAATTTTTTTATACAAAAATATATTTTATAATTTTTCGAATTATTGCCCTATGATACCAAATATAATTACCATTGCCCTAGTAGACATATTTTAAAATCATAATTTAATAAAATGTTATAAGATATAAGGAATCACATCTTAAAGGACTAAATATTTTAATAGACTTTTATAATAAGAAAATTTTATGAATAAAAACTAACAATTTCTTAAAATAATAGAAAATGTGTTTTAATTAATAGTTAAATATTTCACATTTTTTTATCATTATATTTCAATATTAAAACACATCCTATTATCATTGGAAAAAAATACTGGGTTAGATTAAA
Organism: Viscum album; assembly: GCA_963277665.1. Lineage (NCBI taxonomy): Eukaryota > Viridiplantae > Streptophyta > Magnoliopsida > Santalales > Viscaceae > Viscum > Viscum album. The sequence goes on from OY728148.1 coordinate 916,227,518, forward strand.
TGATTTGTAAATGTATGAATATATCATAAAATATCGTTAATAAACAATCATAAACAATCTAGAATTTAAAATATTTGAATCTAATTTCATAAAAACAATATCTTATGCATAATAATGTATGAATAAAAGATGAATAATTAAAGAAATAATATAATTACATGACTTGGGAACATATAAAAAAAATATTTTATCTATTCTAATAATCTCAAAAAAAAATAATATCTATTAACATTAGGGGGATTCATAATTTCATATATCTAAAACATTATATCAATACCATTCACAACATTCTTTTAAAAATGTGGGTAAAACCAAATTTGTTTTGGAAAAAAGAAGTGCCTCCTGATACCTTTCGATTCATCCAATGGATACCTATAACAAAGCCCCATCCATCAATTAATAATTATAATGAATACATTAAATAAAAGGAGTAAAATTTAATCATCATACACATTTTATTGAGAAACATACATATAAAATATTATTAATTTCCCCAACAAATAATCATAATAATAAATTTTCTTGTATAATACGCTGAATGATATTGAAATTGTATATCCCTAGTCCATCTTATAATAAGACATCCAAATAAATTATAATAATTATATCTATACAACATATCCCATGTAGACCATATTTATAATAAGGGTTGATATTATATATGAAGAAATATCCATAAATGTGTCATTAAAACATTTTTTTATGAAAATTATACATTGAAAATCAAAATTTAAAATAAAAATTTCACAAAAAAGAATAAAAATAATTTTATATCAAAATAACAACATTTACATATAAAAAATTCAATATGACATTTATTAATCATTATGGTGGAAAAATATATTCATTTCATACACGTTAAAACAAATATTCCTTTTAGAAATTCGGTAAAAGATAACATGAATTGTTGGAAAAATGACTTTAAGAATACATTAATTTTTTTTCTAAAAATTAAAAGATGCATAAAATTGTATTTAATAAATAATTACTATAATGTTAAAACAATTTTTTGTAATCATTTCATTAATATCATGGATTTGTGTGAAAAATTATTTAGTACTAGAGAGAGAAATAATATTTTATTTTTAATAAATATATATTATCCTATAATTTAAGTACTAATGTGAGGTGAGATAATTTTTATACAAAATTATATTCATTTATAATCTTATGAAAATAAAAAATATATATTTTAATAAATATCACACAATTATACCACTAAATACGTTCACATAGACAATCCTGATTAGTGATGAGATTGTGAAAAAATAACCACTATGGTATCATTGGAATCAATGGAAAAATTAAAGAAAATGTTGAATTGAAGCATTAATTCTCTCAAGATAAACATATTTAAGAAATAAAATATCAAAATTTTCATCATATACACTATAAAAATGAATGTTTTTTGAATATGGAATGTATCTCATAGGAATAAAAAAGAGAAAAAACCCTTACATTATTTTGAAATCATTTATATGAGTATGAACCACCTATATAATAAAAATAAGTTTTTAATAATTATACTATATAATCATAATCATATATTTCATACTAAATATTATTTACTTACAATATTATGTGACCCATTAATTAACTACTAACTGTTAAATTCGTTATTTCAGATGATAATTTCAATACTTTTCATGAACATTTTGGTTCAATAATTTCAGCACTTTTATATTGATCATGGTTACATCATCTACTAATTTTGAAAATATTTTATAATGATCATATATATTCAATATATATGAATTTATAGATATCTATAAATTTTTGGGATAGAAAATTGATTATACATTTTACGGAGATATTAGGTCATATGAATGCGTGAACATTGTTCCATTTTTTAGGAATTATTTAATAAATGCAAAATAAATTTTAAATAACAGTTAAAATTTTATTACTATTTAATATTATTAATTTATTAGTCAAAAATTATTATTACCATCCATGTAAAATATATTGTAAAACATTTCATATCACTACATGGAGGAGGTAGTCCACACGTAAGCATGAGAAATATATCATTTATCAATGGTTATAAAAGTAATAAGTTACATGGGATATTATATTTAAAATCTATTTTTAGTTAATTAATATCACATATATTTTATAAAATTATCCTTTCTACCTTTTATGTAATGTTTAAGAGAGAAACGAATCACATTGCTTCACAAAAATGTAGTAATATGTACACATGAGCAACATTATTATTAATCCTACAAAATATAATCTTATATGGTATATGTTATCTCATAATTATATAAGTATACTAAATTATTATATATATTATAAATATGTTAAATCATTAATTAGAAATAGATTTGAATGGTGGTGATGAAAGACAAATTAAATCAGTTCATGAAGATGTTGCCTTCCACATATATGATTAAAAATTTTGTTTCTCATTTGATATATTGGGATATATATATGAATTAGTGCATTAAAATAATAAATTCTATTTATATACATTATACTTATTCTTTTAACGATCATAGTTTAATATTATATAAAGTATGTGAAAGAATTAATTACATAAATAGACATGTTTAAGAATTTTACCTTGTTCTAGCGATGGAATCTTTAGGTTTATACCTAATGTACTACTTGGGGGGAAAACCATATATAACTGAAGAATCATGGATTTGGGTAGGGGATTATGGATGATATTTTGGAAGGTATGGGATGATCCAATATTATTATGTATTATGTGTAGACTAGAGAGGAGGCATTTTACAAGTATAGGAGAGGACCCATTCTACATTTTTTAAAATAAAAAGTGATACCCAATTTTTTTTCAAGGCAAAAGCCTCCAAATTGGTCACTACATAATAAAAACTATTCTATGGTTGAAAAATGAGAACAATATTTTTGTTGGAAACGTTTCAATTTCATTTTAGACCATATTAACAGTTAAACTTATTTTTATAATACATGTCATAATTTCAATTAATACTTATTTCTATTAATTTTTGTAATAAATTATGTTGATATTATTATATAATATTAATTAGTCTGATTCAATATATTTAGTAATTTTTTAAAAATTATAAATGTAAATGTTTATTAATTGAAGAAAAAAATATTCTCAGATACACGATGAAAAATGGATTTCATGAAATGTATTTTCTAGATTAAAGATGAACTAATATTATCTTTAAGGATATAAATCATAAATATAGGTTATAAACATATGAATATATATTGATAAAAAATTATTTAAAATAAATAATTCTTCATTATGGGTAGCTTTGATTAAGGAATATGGGAAACCCTTATAAACATTAGAATTTTTATTAATTTTTTTATAAAAAAAGAATAAACAAAAATTAAAATATATTATAATGTAATTAATTTTATTAAATATATCTAATTATTACATATGTTATGTTTAATAATATTAAAATAATAACGGGGTTTTTTTATTTTTTATTGTAATATAATGGAAATATAGGTTTATAAAAATATATATTTTCACAATTCACCAAAAATTCAATATTTTAAGGAAAATAAAAAAAATTTCATTATAAATCAATTATTATATAATTATTTAAAAAATCAATTTTTTTAAAAAAAAATCTTTTACACATGTGTTAATTTTTTAAAAAATTTCATGTGAAATGTAGGAAGAATAATTATGTTAGAATTTATTTTATTTTCAGACTAGACTTATTTTTTATTTCAAATGGACATTATATTATTTATAAAAAATATAATATCATTGAAATTATTTTATGCATATTTAAACCATAAAATATTCATAATTTACTTATCCCCATTTATACCCTCCCAACGTTAGGGTTTTGTTAGAAATATCATGTTCAATAATTTTTATTTTAATAGAGTATCACATTTTGTTAAAATACAGTGTTGTGTGAATTACATGCTGTCAAATATATTAAAATTATTTAAATAGAAATATATTTTAATTTTACATGGTTTTACATTATCTTATAAACATATTAAAACATATCCAATACACTATCTAACATGAAGATGGTGTTTTAAAAAAAATTTGTATTATAAATGGGTCCTTTAATTATTGACATATTCTTGAGGTGTTCCATATAATAGAACACAAAGCAGATGTTCAATCTAATGGAAAGCATATATATCCACCTCAAGTGGTTTATGTAGAAGATAAACACTATGATGGGAAGATGGATTCTTCAACAGGTGAGGACAATGATGCGTACATGACTACTCTGTTACATAATTATAAAGACAATGACTACATTGGTTTCACAATAATAATGGACCATATGTATTAAAGAAATGGATCAATTAAATTTTCCTTGTTTCCAAACATCTGAAAAACCCTAGAAGATCATACAGCTATCCTTTAGCTTATTAATTATTAAAAATTTGTAGTAATTTGTTTATTACGATAACCTAGAATCATGAGTACAAAATTCTATCATTGATTGACTGTTATCATTACTTATTCAATTTGTATTCTCCTTCAAGATTAAATTCTATGTAGATCCATGATATTGATGAGATAAATAGATAAATATGGTACATTTTTATTGTGCATCAAGTATTACTATCCTCAAATTAAAATCACTTGATAAATTTTTTGATAGATACAACTATGAATGCATGATTTACGAAATCCTTCATAGAGATATCCAGGAAGTGTGGACTCTTTATACATTCATACCTATATCAGAGTACATTAGAGGGACTTGGTGACATATACTAATCTCACATTGGGTTGTGGAATTATGTACTACATTCTAGAAACTTTATATATTAGTCGTATGACATGGATAATGGGATCCAATTGAAATTTTCTTGGTTTAGGAAAAATACATATCCCTATAGATAAATTCAAGGATTTATAGTTCTTATATGACACATAGGTTCTAGTCAGCCATGGTAGATTCATTAGAATGGTTGCTATAGGTCAGTTCAAATAGCTTGTGATGTTCTAGCTCAATGTGCATCAGATGATGGATAGACAATGGAATGCCCTCTACTTTTGAGGAGTCATTTTCAAAAAAGATCTCTATGGCCTGGTCAATCCAACCCCTAGGGATTTAGTAGAGATAAAGGGAAAATATGAGACACAAATTTAGGAGATTTATGTAGATTTTTATTCATCTATCTATAAAAAATAATACCATAATGTAACCAAAACCAATATTTGAGGTCTAGTTGTATATTTAATGAATAATTTAGAGGGAATGTAGGGAAATGTTTAGGCATTAAATGAGATTATTTGAGGTATGATATATGTATTCTCTATATTTTTTCCTATACTTATTTACAAAGTCGTGATTCATTATATATTATCTATATTCTATATTAGAGATATATATATTATATTATGGTATTTAAAATGTTGTCTAAGTCCATGGTTTAATATAGGGAATGATTTTTCAACATCACATAACTTTTATAGTTTGAGTACATATTTAGTAGATAGCGTTTCCCATGGGGACTCTTGGATATTATGATGAACCCTTATGAAATCATCTTGGTTATAAAATATATCGGCATATTTTCTTCCTATATAAACTATCAACATCATAGAGTTTGATTAATACATGCTGAAGGAATGGTGTTATCTTTCATGGATGAGAATTAAAATATAGAATATCGATTGGGTATAGAAAACAAGTTGTATCAATCTATGACCCATATTTTGGTCTATTTGGTGATTGGTTCAGTAGGTTGTACATACATATTGATTATACTGAAACTATTATATTATATTTAGGTCTTACCAATGGATATCCCAAGACTACTATCACTATAGAAGAGAAATATATGAATTATATTTTACCTAGAGACAATACTCGTATACTATATGGTATATCATATTCCCCATGTTTAGGTATGATATCTAAGGGTTTATTCAAAATCTTATCATGATAAGGGTGATATCAGACCTAGTGTGTTCCATTGTACGGTACATGTTTTATTCATGAAAAATGAATACATTATCATCATTCTTTTTATGGATTACCATCACCTGAATCATCATTAAATGAAAATTATAGATCCTGAACTAAAAATTGATTTTTATTATTATGAAAACACTTTTAAGGAAAGAGTGAGAAACTGTACATTACCTCACCAAAAATATATATCCAATATTAACAATTTATTTTATAAATGATAAATTTAAAAAAAATATTTTTCTCATTGAATTATATGTGGTTTGGATACCATAATTTTATAGTTCATAATGTTTATATTCTAATTTATAAATCATGATGTTTCTATATGAATTATGAGAACCTAATGATAAATTTTATTGTATAAAATTATTTAGTTTTACCTTTATATCATGAAGAATATATTATATCCATTCGTTAAATGATTCTTTAATGTATTATTTAATGAAATCATAGTTTATATTAATTTAGAGTATGTGAATACATATTATAAGAGAATAATACAAGACATACCCCAGAAGCACTAAATATAATTTATTCTCTCAAAGTTTATGTTTTGGATTTAATAAGATTACTTCATATGGAATTTAATTTATGATTATGAAGTAGATGTGGACTAAAAAATGATGTTGTGAATTCATGGGAGTCACCATGATCATATCAGAGGATTTTATATTTCCTAATTTATCAAGGAACTAAATGTGTTCAATATAATAAATTTTGAGGATTATATCCAATTTCATTTCCTGTACATGGAATGGTGATTGTTTTTATACTGAGATGTGTTAGATATTCATGGAGTAGCTGAGGATGAGGATAAAAAATTCTTATATGTTGAGACTACCAAAGGATGGTTTTGAGTAAATGGTGTTTTGTGATTCAAATAAAAGTAGGATAGAATTTATGTTTATATAGATGAATGAATTGATAGAATTTGGGTAGAGACATTTTTGACCACATGAGTAGAATTAAAAATCCCTTGATTTAGAGTTGGTAGCATTAGTCACCACATTAATGATATATATTCATTATGATTTGGGTAATCATTTCATTGTTTTATATTACCACTAGAGAATCTAGTGAATCTATACCATGAGATATCATAACATGAGAAAAATCTATTTGTTAGAGTTCTCGAAAGAGTACAACAATGGTATATTCTACACTCTATGTATGGGAAAATTGGTGATGCATTTCAATAGTATACAATTTTTTATTGCTTGGTCGAGGAGGCATTTGAGATGCGAGGCTCATTACAGTCATCCCTAGTAGATGAGAGATGGAAAAAATTCCTTTTATTGATAGTGGTGACTCATCTACTTATTTAGTGTGTGAGAGAGGCTTGCATGAGATTCATCAAAAGTGAAGTACTATGAGAATTTATATATATTGTTGATGCATTTGATGGAATTTTTTATAGTTGGAATCACATCAACCTTTTATTTGAACATGTCTTACTTCTATTCATTAATCATTAGGTCATTTTGATGGAGTTTTATAACTGCAACTTGGTGGTACATTCATGTGTTTCAAAGATTCAAAAATATATTTGGTGTTATTTTAGGTTGGATGGAATAAGGTTAGTTGTTATGGATTTTCAATCAATATTCCTCGAATTATAGTAGGATAAGGATAGTCCTACTCTTCCAATTATTTTGAATCCACCTATTAAGATCAAAAATGTTATGTGGAATGTCATGTATATGGATTTTTTTATAGTAAATCCATAGATATTAAGATAAAATGATTTAATCTGGGTGCAATTTGATTGAATTACTATGCAGGAACACCAAATTGCCAAATGGGGTATGGGTTTGATTGATAAATTGTTAAATATTTACCTTAATGTGATTATTTGGCTTCATTGGGTACCCATTATGTTAATTTTAGACCATTATTCAATGATAATTTCAATGTTTTTAAGAGTATTTATGTAGGAATTTGAGGTCTTGTTATGGATGAGAATATAATTTCACCCAAAAAATTATGGATAGATTGATTGGACCATCCAGGATCTACAGGACAAGCCATGACTCTGCATGTTTGGAATCATAAAGAAATAGGAGGATCACTTTCCATTAGTGGAGTTCACTTATAAGAATATCTATCATTCACAAATAAACATGGAATGATTCACATAACAAATTGGGATACCCTACAAGTCCCATGGTTGTTAGACTATGTTTAGTGACATATCACATTTTGGGATACAATTTGTCCAGAAAATTATAGAGAATTATCATCTTATCCTTGATAATATGAGGGTATATATGTTTTTAAAAATTTATTACATTTTATGAAATTATAATTCATTTGAGTTCAAATAGGGATACCATATTTTCCAAAAAGTTACACCATAATCAAGATTTCATTGAATTAGAAAGATAATAATGATATCCCCTAAGGATCGTCATATAGTAACAAATTCTATAAAGTGTTGGAAATGATCCTTACCACTTGGCCTAAACCTCACCAATGAACCAAGAGAATCATATTTTTCATGTATCAAAACTATGGTGATTCGTGCGTTACCCATCACAAGTTATTTAATAGGGAAAATTGGACATTGTGGATGAACCTCATTCGTAGTGTACAAGGTGGTGATCACATACTATCGGTATATAATCATGTCTGGGTAGAACATTCATCTTGTTTGATTTATTATGTAGTATGGTAGCATTTAAGAGTTCCCTTTGGAGGTTGAGGAAAAGATTCAGGCTCAGAACTATCACTATTTTGTGAATATTTTACTTGCTTTCCTGAAAATACATGAATGTTGGTACAATTTAAGGACTTCAATTTTCAATATTTAATCCTTTTAATATTTCAATAACCATCTATATATTTTAACTATGAGTTTTTTTTAGGTTTTGGATATTGGATGATCCATTAACAAATATAAAATATAGAGTAAAATAATTAATTATATTAAATTATACAAGTAAATTGTTTTAGAATAAATGAAATTATAGTTGATTATATCCACTCATTAGAAGTCCAAAATTGTAATTGGATTTAGACCAAATGGTTTTACAAACGTGAAACATATAATTGGACTATAATGAATGTAATATTTAATATTGTTTTTGGAACACATGTTAAATAAATTAATATTAATAAATGATTTATTATATTAAATATTAAAAACATTATTTCCCTCTATAAAATATTTTTTATGTAATTTCAATATGTTATCTAAACAGAACTGAGATATTAGAGAAGTGGAGGAGTTCCTCCATTGGCATTGATAAAACATGGTTTATAGGCTAAAAAAAGGAACAAATCAAGTATTATTATATAATGAATGATTATAATAGTAAAATCTTAAAAAATAATTAATTATTGAATTATTCACTATTTATTAATCCATTCATAAAGAAGTTAAAATTATTTTGGGGATTTTATTTCTTATCAATAGTATTCTTGATCAGTAATCATTTATTTTCTTATTCTGTAATATTTTCCCCTTTCATTACAGAAAATGAAATTAGTGTATTAGATTTTTATTATTTAATATTGTTGGGATCGTGTTTCACTATATTCCAGTCAATTATTTATATATTTTTTATGGAAAACATCCATAAATGATAAATCTATATTATTTATCAACCTCTTCCACCCCTGTTCATTTTGTTCTTCATTGATGGCCCATAGTGTTAGGGATTTTACATTTAAGAAAACCCATATATTCATGATGGTACTGGTATTGTAAATGGAGTTTTGTTTTTCTAAAATGATTTAGAGAAAATTTAGGATCACAAATGTTGTGTTCTTGGGATCAGGATATCGTTTTGGTGATAGAGATGGACCACTCATGTATGAGTGATGTAAATCATATTTTCTATCCACAAAAAATTCGGAATCTATTATCATATTTCATTCCAAAAAATTATTATTTTTATTAAATTGGGGGTTAATGTAGAAATTTCTGTAGATCAAATAAAACCATCAGATGACTAAAAATATGGTCTATAAAAAACATGACAACGTTTTGTGTATTTAAGAGGAAAAAAGATTGTGTTTCTCATTTTATTATGATTTATTGGGAATTAGATAATTTTCATTATCACATACCATGTGGATAAGCCCAAACATCATGTCATTATAAATGGTTAGATGATCTATATACTAACTAAAAATCAAAGAACTCTTGTTTAAAAAACATTCCATATTCTTATATAGATTTTTTTATGGAGGTACATGGATTATCAAGCCATTTATTAGTATGTTCATGACTAGGTGATTGGGAGACCATACACACTATTTCTCCACTGAAAAAACAATGTACATTTACCATAATCACTAACCTTAAATATATGATTCTGTCAGACTCATACTTTGATAAGATAGTATCCAATTCTTAGTTATTTTCTAGATAGGGCATGATGGTTGCTATTATTTTAACATACATGATAATACATTAGGTGTTATGAGTTGAATTTTTTTGAGAAAATATCATAGGATTATATTTATCACTTTGGAACATTAGTGAGTTATCTGGGTCAGTGCACCCCTTATAAAATATAGTATAATTCCCCCATTCTATCTATATAGATAGGTTTAGTACTTATCAACATTATAGAGGGAACATTTAGTCTATCAATGGAGTGGTAATCCCGATTCATCAATCAATGTAGGGGATTTAATACTCCTTTTGGGATAGTTCACCAAAAAATATAGAATGTAATGGTAGGATATTGACCCCCGTTCTTATTCTTATTAGGTTTCACCTTATGCCAAAAAATAGAGATGTAACTAATAAGGCATAAGGACGAATCAGCATTTATAACATCCTATGGAGACAAATATTTCATTCCTTTTATCAATAAGGTTTCAATTTGACTATATACGACTTTGGGATTATATTACCTAACATATAAACGTTTTTCAAGGTACTCATAGATTTTCATATTTAAATATCAATTATTTTTTATGACTATTCTACAAATTTCATAAACATATACCCATAGGCCATAATAGTTTTGTGTATTTTGAGACTAGAATCCAAATATTCATTTTGGGTGAAGGAGGTTTAATATCTCCCACAAAGATATTTTCAAATAGTCATCCAATTAGGAAAACCTTACCGAATTCATTATTTATAACATGGGGAAGGAAACATAAGAACGAGTGATCTATGATGGCCAGTAAGGCTAAACATAAGAGATATCAATCAATGATCATATAAATTCATTTAATAAGTATAAGTGTATATGGTCATGATCATATGTAACATATTATCACTATTTTAATTTTTTTTTAAACCGCAACTGTTAAAATGCATTTTTTGTGTTTCATTTTGGGTTGTTTCGGGTGAAAATTTTGGAAAATCTTAATACAATTAGTTTATTAACAGATGGTGCACATTTTTTCCCAAATCCTACACCCTCTAAATGGAATCCAAAAAACCTAAATAGTGGGTTCTTACACAGCTATCCAATGGTTTTAATAACAATGATATTACTAGAAGAAACCTTGTTTTTGGAGAAAATGGGAGAACTACTAGGGTGCAATCTTTATATAACAGTTTTGTTCTTCCTAGGAAACTATGTGTGTAAGAAAATTAAATCACAAGAATATATTTTTTAAATCGCGAATTACTATTTTAAATTTCATAATGGGACTATATGAACCCATAGAGTTTTCTTATAACATGGATGCTCTAAACTGATGAATTTTCCCCTCTAAATTGTTCCATAAGTGAATTAAAGTTTTTCAAACTACATTTGATCTCTTCCAAGTAAGATACATTTTTCTATTATATATCTATACTCTATCCTGTTTCCTCCATATATTTTTCTAGATTTTCATGTTATCGGAGGATCTAATCCCATATATTTTAGATATTGAATCTAGGTTTTATTCTTATATCCTAATTTCCATTTCTCTTCATTTTATTTTTACAACTGGGGATTTTCATTTCATGATCTTATGATCTCAAGGAAGGTGTTTATATTTTAATAGAAAATTTTTATTCATCCTAAATTGTTTTATATAATTTCAATATCTTGATTTAAATTTCGTTGATTTATTTCAATTATATTTATTTCATTTAATTTATTTAATGCCATATTTCTCTGAATTGTATATTCAAGTTTGATTTGGCATGAAATTGGGGAAACCCCCAAATTCTAATGAATTGTTGTGTGTTTTTTAAATTGATATAATTTTTTGAGATTTAAATTGTTGAAATTAAATTTTGAACTTGAATTGATGGAATTGATTTAAAATATGTATTTATGAATAATGGATTTAAATGATTTTAATAGATACCCAATAGATTTATCTTGAAAAATGAATAATTTTATTATATATCAATGTGTTAAGATTTAAAATGATATTTTCGTATTTGAAATGGAAGAATGGAATGAATTGTATTTTAATCCATTTTATAATATATTTTTATCACTAATTATTGTACGATACAATGAAATCATACGTAGTTAGTATGCCATCAAGTAGATCACTCTATTTATGATTTACAACACTTAGAATACATATGCAGCATGTCACATCCCTGATGGGAAGATGATAGGATCCTTCATGGCTTCTGTAGGTGTATGTGTGTACACAAAAATTTGTGATAACTATTTGAAATATATGCCATTTTTTGTAGTTATTTTACATATTCCTTTTGAATTTATATAAACTATTTTATATTAAATGTTATTAATAAAATTTTAAAGTATTTCTACATTTTAAAATGTAATGGAATATTTTTTAATTAGGTATTTCACATACATTCTTGTTTATTTAAAATGGATATCATTATTTTGTTATTTAAATTTTGTAATCATATTATGAAATCATTTGTCTTCCTCTACCTAGATTTATCTCACAGCCTACCTATGCCTTTGTGTGTTTGTAGATTATATTTTTGTATGTTAAAGAAAGGGAAAGTTCCCCATAAAGGTTGTAGTAGCTTTTTTTCATTGGTCTTGGACAGTTTTTTAATTATTACATGGTATTTTCTTCTATTTTTTTTTTACTTTTCATTGCACTTTCTGTTATTTATGAATTTTTTCAATTCTGGTATAGTTCAATGTTTGGATTTTCTTTTATAATCATACTTACATGGCTACCATTATTATATTATGTTAATAGAATATTTGTTCCAACACATATATTTTATGATTCTAGGTTCTAGTTTTAAAGATAGGGGATCAGAAATTCCCTTTAGGATATGTCATGATCAGCACTATTATCTGATCATAAGGGTATGCGGGTTGGTTCATGACAAAGTGGTCTATAAAATTTCTTTTTTCCATGATTATTTGATTTTAGTATGTAATTGAGTAATATTCTTTCGATATATTAGGTAGTTATGACTATTTCCCAAACTATCTCCCACTGTAATGAGCCATTAGTCAACAATAGTGGTTTGGGGAATTCACCTTGGTAACTATTTCAAGTATTTTTTTCTAATTTTTATTTTCATTGGATGAAAACCAATTTTTCTGGTCTTAAATATTGTGATTAATTTTACATTCCATATTTTTTTAAGTGTTAATTTTAGGTATTCAATGTTGTTTGATGATTTTTTGTTGTGTCATGCCTCTTAGAAATGTGATAATTGGATCTAGGAGGATGATTTTGATGTATCATAATGGGAAAATACTATTCTACACCAAAGTCTTATTGATTTGATTTTGTATACAATCTATGCTCCAAAACATGCACAACCCCCAGTTCCTATTCATGTTGTAGTTTTGGACCATGAGGGAAATGTTTTATGGAGTCATTCTTAGGAGATCCTTCTCTAAAAGCCAATAACGTTCAAAATCTATAATGATCCCCAATAGACTAAGGAATTGATGAGTGGGATGAGTCATTCAGTTTATTTCATTGAGAAACATATAAAATATAGGTTAATTGTGCAACCTTTATGTTAGATGGACTGAGAAGGTTATGGTTGAACCTGATGGTTACAGTGAAGAAGCATGAGGTCCTAAATTGGAATGAATTCAAGGCCCTTTTCACAAAACTGTTTAATTTAGAATCAATGGTGTTGTCAAAAGATTTTGAGTTTTCCAAAGTTGAGTAGGTCGAAATGATCGTGATAGTTTTTTCAAATAGTTTTGCTTAGATTCGTCACTTTTCGCATGATATAGAATAAAATTAGAAGATCAAAACTCGAATGTCCCAGATAGGTCTTTCATTGGACATTCCCTCTATAGTATTCCTACGGAAGCTTTCATCTTTATACCGATGTACTGGATAAAGTGCTAATGGTTAAAATAAACATGGATAGAAATTTAAGTTTGACATGAGTTTTTTTCTATCGCAGCGGAAGTGTGAATTTCACTAATGGAAAGATGAAGTTTGATAATTCTGATGCTAGATCTCGATAGATACGTTATTCTAGATGGCCTACAATGACTATTAGCAGTCCTTCGATTTGATACAACTATTGAAAACCGGGGTACATAAAATATGATTTTCACTAAGAGAACCATGTTTTTTGGGTCCAAGCGATGCTTGATTCACTTGAAGGTTTTCATACATGTCTTTCCCAATACATAGAGATAAGAAACATCATCAATAACATCTAAAAGTTTAGTTCAATCTAATGAATCACAGATAGAGGGGTTCCAACAAAAGGTATTCAGAATGAAATTTCTTCACAAAGTGTAAGAGTCTCCAGAGGAAGTGGATATGGACCTAACAATTGAGATATGTACCATCACTAGTGACTACAATATTTGATAAAATAGAATCTCATTTCATTATTCCAAACTGTATTATCAATTTTCTTAATCTTCCTACATTAATTTTATAATATGTAATTGATATTACTACATCCCTCAGAACAAAGATAGAACATCATCTCCGTAGTACTACAAATTCTTTCTCTATACCAGACGATGACATTACGTTGTATGTTTGAGTTATCAACATGAAAACACTCATTATCATTTTATGGAAGGATTGGATCATTTCCAATATTCCCAAAATGAATTTTTTTTTCTTTTATGGGTATCATTTATCTCACCATATGGGTTTTTTGTATTATTAAAATATAATGAGACATGAGGTCGAGTAGATTTAAACCTTATTTTCCAGAATTTGGGAATGTAATATCAGTGTTCAATTTTCATGTGTAGTGAGCACCTCTGAATGGTGATATCCCTCCAATTTTCATATGGATTCTTAATGCATTCCCTCTTGACTTTTGTTTCTTTCCAATGGTAAGTGAAATATATTCTTATATAAATTTAGTGCATGGTACTCAAACATTTTGGATTATTTATAAGTTCATAGAACCAAATAATATAAAATAATTTTTGTCTTAGTTAGATTATCTTCTACATAATGGATTTATAAGCTTGAGTGTGTCACCTTGTGCAGATCCATTTCCATCTTTTAAGAATGATGATAGGTTAATTCACCTTTTTGTTTATTACCAGAAACTCAATCGATTTATCATATATAAAATATATATTATTCCATACATTGATGATCTATTTGACTACTTGAAAGGTGAGATGTTTTTGTCAAATATTTATCTTTAACCTAGTTTCCACCTGTTTAGAATAAAAAAAATCTGCCATCTTGAAAACCTCATTTTGGATAAGGATTAACCATTATGAGTACCTAGTAATTAATTTTGGTCAAACCAATTTTCTATCAGACTTTATGGATTTAATGAATAGTATTTTTTATAATTATGTTCATATTTAATTGGTAGTCTTTATGCATGTCATCCTAGTTTACTCTAAGACTATAAGGACCAAACCATAAAAAACTACATTATATTGAATTAAATGGGTAATTTAAAGTTCAGATCTTTTCAAAATTCGAGTTTTAGAGAATTAAGCCTAACTATTTCATTATATCTCAAAAATTAAAAATTATACACTTTAACTCATTTTCCATTTTTTTATAAAACAAAATCTTTGGAAAAAAATAATCATGTCTAGTTCTACATTTTAGACAATATGACTTGTCCTTGATCCCATCCTTGACCATATTCATCTTTATATCCTCTGCAAAAAAATTCAAAACTTTGGATGGGCATAAAAATCCTAGTAAGGGTTATAAAATAAAGAAAGATAACATTAGTCCATCAAAACATAGTCCTTTTAAAATATCTCATGTAATAATATGAATTAAGAATATCAAATAAAAATCATAAAACATAAAGGTAACTTGTGGAATCCATAACATACATAAATTGTTGCATTCACATCTACATAGGGAGTTACATTTGGAATAAACATCATACTATATTCCTTAAATCTCTTAGGAGAAACATTCATACTTACGTCTGTCACATTAACCAATGTATTGGAGTGCTATTTCAGGCTCACCTGCCCTAGGTTTATCACAAAACCACCCATATACATAAACAATGCCCAAGAACCATAACATATTCATAACATATAAAAAAACATAAAGTAAACATAATATTTATTCATTTCAATCATAATATATTATTTAAATATTTTGACAAAACCGATCCATTTTCAAAAACATTTTCAAAACCAAAAAACATAAAAGAGTATATGGTATTTATTTTCCTTTTAAAATCATTTCTGCTTGTTAGAGAAGCCAAAGATCAAATAATACTCACAACAGTGGAAAAGGTCATTATAACCACTTAAATTAAAAAGAAACATTCATTTTTGTCGTTTAGTAAAGTTAGTCATTGAAAAATATTTCAATTGAATGAAATGTAAAGTCAAAGTTGTTTATACACTATATAAAAGAAAGTCATGCATAAAATAAAATATGCCTCAATGAAAGGAGATTAAGAAAAAGTCCCTTTCCTCATGTACGACATGACGAACTCGTTCTTTAATCCACTGAATAAAAAAATTAATTTATACTATCTTAAGAAACATTTTCATGTTTATTATTCTGTTTATATCACTTATTACCATGATATAAACATTATGTAATCATTTATGTTAATAGTTGTCGTTTTGTCGATATCTAGTACTTGAGTCAAAAATGAACTTCTTATAATTAAATGTAGTTCATGTTGTCAAAATTACATTATCTCCAGAATGATATTCATGATTTAGAGATCATATATATCCTCTATGTCCAATTTATATATAATAGTGCATAACATTTGGAGATAAGAAATGAAATACACCTTTCATGGAGACTGTAATCGGTACGTAAGTATGAACGCTACTTTCATTTCTATTTCATATTTATAACAAAATGAAAACATAAAGATAAATAGGTATATTATAAATTTAGTATAATGTTATATATAATTTCAATAACTCTATCCTTTAGACGATCAACATATGGCATGAACGAGTCCTATCACTTTGAGGGGGTGATAGTCCGTACATTCTAAAATGAAATTATCAAATTTAACGATTATGGAATCCATAATGTTATTCTATAAATGAAAAAAATTTTAGTATAGAGACAATATAAATATAATATATATCATATATAAATACAGTTCCATCATAATTTCCACCATAAGAGGCAGTAGAAGATGATTAAACAATAAACATTTCGTGATGCAATAGTTGTCCATCAACAGAAACCGTTTGTTCTTTACACATTAGATGAAGGTGTGTGTAAGTGTAGTTCAAATAAATATCCTAAGAACAACCTATTATATTTAGGATAATGGTGTTGTTATAAAATAAATAAATATAAAGTGTTTAGGGGGTTGGAAAAGTAAAATAAAAAAAGAACTTAAGAAAAGATGTTACCTTCAAATCGGGTAACTTCCTTTGAATAGAACCAAAAGGATTTCATAAAGTGACTTCGGCATAAGGTACAGTTTCTAGGAGGAAGATAGGGATATTGAGAGATTATTTGGGCAGAGGATGGATGATCCAAGGGGCTTGAGTGGTGTGAGTAATGGGTTAGAGGTGATGGCTTTTTTATAATGGGGGGAGGGGCTCTTTAGGAAAGTTTGAAAATATTATTCTATTATATAATGATATACAGTTTCTAAATATCAAAAACTTTTTAAAGTCGAATAAAAGATGAATGTTGTTGGAAATAAAATCATCTAATAAAAATTAGATATGTTTTGGATATTGGTTTAATTTTTATAATCTTATTTATTTAAATCATTTATTAATGAGGTAAACACTACATCATTATTGTGTCATAATTGAGTTTATTTATTTGATTTATCAAAATTTTAAAAAAGACCATGATGTAGGAAATATTTCTATATTTATAATGAATATTTATAGTCGAAGAGATAACTTATATAACTCCATGTATGAACTGATTTACTAAAAGATATATGTTTATGTTGTCTTTTCATTACTTTTAAATAATGAAAAGAAATTGTCATTTACACACATATGTGGCTCCATGGGGTCCCAAAATAAAACCAAGGATGCACATGGTCAGACATGTATCAACCAATAAGATTTGGACACATGTTAGGGTAATTTAGTATTATTATAATATTATTTTTCCCTTTAACGGAAATAAAAAAAGTCAAAAGTTAATATTCACTGAAAATTATATTCATTTTATTGAACCAAATTTTACATACTAATCACAACCATGTTTTTTGGATTTTCAATATTCAATTCACAGAAGAGTTAAAATTTTATTTAAATGAAGATGTCATGTTTTTAACTAATACTTAGTGTTTTCACAATTCATCAAATATTTATGTTTTTCAGAAAAATACAAAAAATTAATCCTATGAACTGTTTGATATTTTGAATTCATGAATCAGGACAATTTTAAAAAATTCAAAACATAAAATTTTGATTAATTAATTTAAAATTAATTCCCGTTGTCAAAACAAATAGCTTGTTTTTAAGAAATAAAAACTATCAAAATATTGACAATTGTTTTTGTCCAATATCAATGTGAAAGACATTAATTGACCAGAATTGGATTAAATGGTAAAAATGTAATCTAATTATACATTGAAACCAATGAAAAAGACAATATATCCATATAAATAAATTATATTAAAATGCAGTTTTGAATTAAATTATATTATTTTTCATAATTCATTAAAAAGTTAATTTTGTCAAAAAAAATACCAAAAATATACCCAAAGGAAATTTTGATGTCACGATTCTAAGGAATTTTTTTTTGAAATTGAACATACAAAAGTGACCAAAACTAGATCAAATGGCAGTAAATAAACTATTAAAAATGTATTAGAGTGTTTATGATTAAAATTAAATTCATTTACAATTTAAGCCTCTCTTTTTTATTGGATAAATCTACAAACATTTAAAAAACATGTATAATTATATTTTAGTTAGTTCTGTTCATTCCCACCAATACGATGTCAAGGCATTAACTAACATTTAAAATAAAATTATATTATTATTTTTCAGTATGACTAAACATCATGTGTGACATTAGACTTCATAGAAACACATTGATACGTATCTGGTACGCCATTGGACCTAAAATCCCCTTTAAAATAAAATTAATATTTAATTCAAAAATATTAATAAATATGATAATGTATTATTCATTATTTACATGGGATGTTACATCCTTCCTCCTTTTAGAAATTGTGTTATTGGGAATTTTATTCAATTATCCTATAAGGGGTGTGGTGTATTTATCCCTCATATCATTTTCAGATTCCCACAGTACCTCTTCAACCGTATGGGTTTTCCAGAAAACCTTTACCTGATTAATTACCTTATTCCACAACACTTTATCTCTAGAGTCAAGAATCTGGACTGGTTGTTTCTCATAAGAGAGATTCTCTTCCAACTGAAATCCCCCATGACTCAAAACATGAGATGGATCTAGTATATACTTTCTCATCATTGAAACACGAAAAAAAATTATGTACCTGGGATAAACATACATATAAAGAAACTCTATACACAACTGATCCAACTTTCTCTAGGATTTTATAATGTCCAATTAACCTCATACTCAACTTTACCTTCTTACCAAAACGCATCACACTTTTCATTGAATAAACATTGAGTAAGACATAATCACCTACCTCAAAAGAATGATCCTTCTTGTGGTTATCCGCATAACTTTTCTATCTGCTCTGAGCTATTCTCATGTGCTTCTAAATCAACAATACTTTTTTGGCCATCTCTTCTACCAATTATTGTCCCATCATCTTCCTTTCACCTAGTTTATCTTGAGAAGTTTGAGTTTGACACCTCTTACCACATAAATCCTCAAATGGAGCTATCTGTATAATGGAATGAAAACTGTTATTATAAGAAAACTCAACCAAAGAAATATGTTGGTCCCAACATCCCTATTAATCTAGTGAATAATAATGTAGCATATCATCCATGGTATGAATAGTTTGTTCTCACTTCCCATCTGATTGAGGATGAAGAGTTTTACTAAAATTTAATTCTGTGGCGAATGTCTTATGAAGGCCTTTCCAAAAGTTATAAGAAAACTTGAGATCACAATATGATACAATGGAGAGGGGAACTCCATGAAAATGGACTATCTAATTAATATACAATAGAGAATGTTGATCTAGATAAAAAGTATCTTCAATAGGATAGAAATGGGTAAATTTAGTCAATCAATCAATAATAACCCAGATTGAATTATTACTTCGAGATGTCTTTGGTAATCCAACAAAGATGTCCGTGTATATATTTTCCCATTTCCCCTCAGGCACTGGTAAAGAATGAAACATCCCTTTTGGTATCATCCACTATAGTTTAAACTACTGAAAAACCAAACACTTCATATTAATGTTAGTAATATGTCCTTTCATATCATATGACTAATAATACTCTTGAAGATCTCTGTACATCTTAGTACTACCAGGATGAACTGAAAATTGAGAACTATGAGCTTCACACAATAACCCTTTATTCAACTGTGAATCACAAGGAACACATAATATCTTACAATCCTCAAAACACAATCATTATAAATGTTAAAATATTGAAACTTACCCTTCTAAACCAACTCTTCCATTTTCTACAACTCATTGTCTTTCTTCTACGCTTGTTTAATTCTGTTTGATATACATGATTTTACTGACCCCTGAAACAAAATAGAGAAATTTCCTACACCAACAACTTATATGAAAAAGTAAATCAAATCAAAAAACAAAGGTTCTCATTCGAAATGTATCATGGTTAATGAAGTATTACTTTTTCGACTCAATACCTATCTTTATTTTTCCCCTGATGGTAATGAATCGTGCATTCTTAATCCTTGATAAATTCCATCCATTTCCTATATCTCATGTTTAATTAGTTATGAGTGAATATATACTTACATATTTTCTGGTTAGAATATATTTCACATTTTACTCCATACAAATGATGCCTCAAATTTTATTTTTAAAAAAATAGAAGCTAATTCAAAATATTATGTTGGGTAATTTATCACATGAGAATATAACTAACTTGAAGCATAAAAAATTACCTGATCATTATGCATAAGGAAACAACCATTTCCTTTCAACAAAGAATCTCTGTAGATAAAAAACACACCATTTATAGAAATTAATTCAATATAGGATCATTCACCAATCTTCTTTTCAATTCCTAAAAACAATCATTACATTCATTTATCCAAAATATCATAACACCTATTTGAATTAACTTAGTTAGTGTTCTATATAACTGTCAAAAAAATTTAAAATAACTTTTTGAAATAACATAAAAAACCAAGAAAACTATAGATATCAATTATATTTTGGGTCTTGGCCATTCTACAACCACTATTGTTTAAGAAGGATCAATAGTTATTCAATATTTTTTAACAAGATGACCAAGGAATGAAATTTGTTGTATCCAAAACTCACACATAACGAATTTACCAAATAGTTTATTTTATTTTAAGGATTTAAAGATATCCCTTAAATGACTATTATATTCCTCTTTATTTTTGGAAAGAATCATAAAATCTTCAATGAAGACAACCACAAACATATCCAAGAACTCGCGAAAAATTCTATTCATAAGATCCATGATTCCATCAAGTGAGTTGGTTAATCCAAAAGGCATAACCCCAAATTAATAATGGCCATATCTGGTATGAACCACAGTCTTTAGAATGTCTTCTTCTTTTACTTTCAACTGATAGTACCCCGACCTCAAGTCAATATTTAAAAAATACTGAGCTCCATGGAGCTGATCAAACAAATCATCTATATGAGGAACATGTTACTTGTTCATAATAGCGACGTTATTCAATTCTCTATAATCAATGAAATGTCTAATTGAAATATATTTATTTTTTAAAAAAACATGACAGTAGCACCCTATGGTGATGTGATAGGTTGAAAGAAACCATTATCTAATAAATCTTTCAATTTCTTCTGTAGCTCATAAAGTTCAATTTGAGCCATTCGATAAGGGGGTTTTGAAAATGGCATATAATAAATAACTAAGTCAAATGTTAATTCAAATTATCGATCAAGTATATTACCCACAAAATCATCAGGAAAAACATCAACGTACTCTTTTACCACAAGCACATCATTAATTTGAATAGTTTCTTTGTTTTCAATTTTACGTACAAGGTAACATTCATTTCCATCTATTACTTGTTTCTCATCTTCATGATATGTTATCAAATGTAAGGGTTCATTCTTGTACACAAACTAAAAATAATTCGGAAAGGAAAACTCTTTAGCTCTGCAATAAAAATTTTCATGATAAAGGGAAATCCAATCCATACCCAAAATAGCCTAAAAATTTACTAGAGGAAAAAAATGTTTTCAGGTAGATTTTTTCAACATGAAAGGACGAGACGGTTCTTATAATTTCTTTTTGTCTCAACATTTCCCCCTAGTGTTTTTATCATATGTTCAAGATTCATACATTGAGATGGAATTACGAGTTTACTAAAAAACATGTTAGTAATAAACAAATGTGAAGAACCTGAATCAAACAACAAATTGACATGAAATGAATAAATAAATATTGTACCTTATACTACTTAATTTGATATACCAATATCCACTGATATAGTCTCAAAGGATTTCACCACCCCTTTCTACTTTTAGTCCGGATGCATTCCCTTAGTTGAGTTTTTCATTGGACACTCATTTGCGTAAGGGCCAATATCATTCCACATAAAATATTTTAATAACTGTAAATTGGATTTTCTCTTACCATTAACCTGATCTTTTTTAGTGCAATTACGAGTCTTATGTCCCATTATACCACATCAGTTTCACTAATTGGAATCCCAACAAAATTCTTCAGTTTTATTTTTATAAATACCTTCACAAACATTAAACTTAAGTTTCTGATCATCAGAATTTATTGAATTGTTTTCCCCTTTCATCAACAACCTCGACCACTTATTCTGTTGTTTGTCAAAGAAATCCTGATAATCGACAAAATCCATTTCCACCTTCTTCGCACATCGAACATTTTTTTATAACATTTTAACTCACAAGAAGCTAAATACCCTTGATACATTGGATTTAATCATAAGTAAAAATGGTTTATTTTACAATCTAAATCTTTAATGATATTTAGAGCATATATTGCTAGTCGAGTGATTTTTTCTTCATATGTGTCCATTGAGTCACCCTCTTACCTCAATTCAAGGAATTGTTTTTCCATCCTAAGATGAACCACCTAAGGAAAATATTTCTCAAGAAACATACATTTGAATTCATCCTAATAAAAAGAATAAATCTCCTCCCTGTCCATGATATTTTTCACCATCGACCACAATTTATTAGATTCACCTTCAAAACGGTAAACTAAAAGACAAAACTTTTGATGTTCTATACACCCCATGACATAAAAAATCATTTTTAGTGCTTCAATAAACCCTTCTTCTAGAACATGGTCAGATGATCCACTGAATTATAAGGGATGTTGCCTCATGAAATGCTCAAGTAATGAAATGTTACTCTGTATTTGATCTGGATGATCTCATGCATGGATACTACATCCACTTACAGCCTGATTCAAATTTTACATCACAACAAAAAATTCTTCATTTCCATCATACCATAAATTAATTTATGCACATAAATTTGACAATATTCTAACTCTTAAAGTTGTCTAAACTGACCTTTGATACAAACTATAAGGAAAAAGACATAAAATATTACATTATAATGAATTAATTGGATAATTCACATTGAGGATATTTTCATGTTTAGTGTTTTAGAGAATTACGCCCTAACTATTACATAACATCTAAAAAGTTACAATGAAGACACTTCTACTCAGTTTCCATTTTTTATAAAATTAAATCTCTTGAAATTAAGAGTAATGTCTAATTAAATGTTTTAGACAACATGACATTTCGTTGATCCCATCCTTGAACCTATTCATCTTTATGTCAAGTGATTTTTTTTAAAACTTGGGATGAGCATAAAATGCTCAGTAAGGGTTATAAAATAAAAAAATAATACATTAGTCCATCAAAACATAAGTTTTTTAACACACCTCATTAAAAATATTATTTTTCGATAGTAGATATAAATCATAAATCATAAAGGTAACTTGTGGCATCCATAACATACTTACGTTGTTTCATTCATAGATATGTAGGGAGTTACATTTGGAATACCCATCATAGTACATTACCTAAATCTATTAGTAGATACATTCAAGTTTACCTCCATCATGTTACCCAATTCATTGAAGAACTATCTAGGGCTCACCAAACCTAGGTTTATCACAAAACCACATTTATACATAAACAATTTCAAAGAACCATAACATATTCATAACACATAAAACAAACATAAAAGAAATATAAGATTTCCACATTTCAATCACAATATATTATTTAAATATACTGGCATAATCAATCAATTATCTAAACAAAATTCACTACCAAAATAAGTAAAGGATTATATGGTATTTATTTTCCTTTTAAAAACATTACAACTTGTTAAGAAAGCCAAAGATCAAATAATATTTGAAGCGGTGGAAATAGTCGTTTTCAACGCTTACGTTAAAAAGAAACATTCTTTTTTTTGTCATTTAGTAAAAAACCTCATTGAAAAAGATTCACTTTGAATTAAATGATAATTCAAAGGTGTTTATACACTGTATAAAATTAAGTCATGTATAAAACAAAATATTCCTCAATGAAAGGAGATTTATACAAAGTCCATTACCTTGTGATCCACTTGACCCGGTCGTTCTTTAATCTCTTGAATAATATACTAAAGTTAATTAATACTTTCTTAAGAACAATTTTCATGTCTATTATTCCTTTTATATCAATTTTTACCATTTTATAAACATTATACAATCATTTTTGTTAATAACGGTCATTTTGTCGATATCTGGTACTTGAGTCAAAAATGAACTTCTTTTAATTACAAGTTGTTCCTGTGGTCAAATTTCTATTATCTCCAAAATGATATACATGATTTAGATAACATATATATCATATATATCCAATATATATATATATATAATAGAACATAACATTTAGAGATAATAAATTAAATGCAACATTCATGGAGATAGTAAGCCGAACGTACGCATGATCTCTACTTTCATTTCTATTTCATATTTCTAATGGAACAAAATCATAAAGATAAATAGGTGTATTATAATTCCATTATAATATCATATATAATTTCATTAACACCATACTTTATACATTCCACATATTTCATGAATGAGTCACATCACTTTGAGGGGGCGGTAGTATGTACATCCTCAAATGAAATTATTGCATTTACCCATTATGGAAACAATAAAGCTATGACATGAATGAAAAATAAAAAAGTATAGAGACAATATAAATATAATATATATCACATATAAATATAGTTCCATCATTATGGCCACCATAAGATGTGGTAGGAAAAGATTGAACAATCATCTTTTCGTGATGCAGTAGTTCACGGTCCAAAGAAACGGTATGTTCATTACAAATTAGACGGAGGTGTGTGTAAGTTTAGTAAGAATAATTATCATAACAACAACCTATTATATTAAGGATACTGGTGTTGTTATAAAAGAAAGGAAAAAATATATTTTAGGTGGTTGGAGATGTAAAATAAAATAAAATAACTTAAGAGAAGACGTTACCTTTAAATCAGATGACTCCCTTTAGTTTGAACCAAAAGGATTTCTTAAATTTTCTTCTTCCAAAGTTAATAATTCAAGGTGGAATAGAGTTATATTTAGAGCTTAAAAAGGTACAGGTTGGATGAGACAAGGGGCTTGAGAGGTGTTATAATGGGTTAGAGGTGATGGGTTTTTATAAGGGTAAGGAGGGTCTCTTTATGAATGTTTGCAAATATTATTTTATTATATAATGAATTTTAGTTTCTAAAGGTCAAAAACTTATTAAAGTCAAAGATAAGATTAATATTATTTGAAATAAAATCATCCAATATGAATTGGAGAATTTATGGATATTGGGTTAATTTTTATAATCTTAATTATTTAAATCATTCATTAATGTGGTAAACATTGCATCATTATTATGTCATAAATAATTTTATTTATTTAAATTCTAATAATTATAAAAAATACAATGATTTAGGAAATAATTTTAGCTCTCAAATGAATACTTATAGTCTAAGAGATAACTTATATATCACCATTTAATAATTGATTTACTAAAAATATATGTTTATGTCATTTTTGTCATTAAATTAAATTAATTAATATAAAGTGTCATTATCACTTTTAAGTGGCTCCATGAGGTCCCAAAATCGACCCAAGGTTGACCATGGTCAGAAATATATCAAAAAATAGGATTATGATACATGTTAGGGTAATTTATTTTTATTATTATATTATTATTTTTTCCTTGATTTACCCTATTCACCATTAACTGCGGTAAATAACAGTCCAATGATACTATTCAACCAAAAAAAATTAATCTTATTGAACCACATTTTAAATACTTATAAAAACCATATATGTTGGAATTTGGAAATTCAATTTAGAGAAGTGATAAAATTTCATTTAAATGAAGAAGTCAGTTCTTTAACTACTACTAAGTTTTTTCACTATTCATAAAAAATTGATGTTTTTCAGAAAAATACAAAAAAAATCAATATAGGCTATATTTGATATTCTGAATTCAAAAATGATTATTATTTTAAAGAATTAAAAACATTGATGATGGATTAATTAATTTAAAATTAATTTTTATTGTCAATACAAAAAATAGTGTTTTTAAGAAATAATAACTATTGAAAGATTGACACTCATTATGCCAACCATGCATTCCTAAATTTTTTATGGTTAAAAAATCATGTTCACATGGCTTGTTTTTATTTGGTTTTTTGATAATAGG
The DNA here is from genome assembly GCA_963277665.1 of Viscum album. Classification (NCBI taxonomy): domain Eukaryota; kingdom Viridiplantae; phylum Streptophyta; class Magnoliopsida; order Santalales; family Viscaceae; genus Viscum; species Viscum album. Next base: position 916,254,595 of record OY728148.1, read on the forward strand.
TTCTATGAAAATTGTTTTTGTTATAATGAGGTTCTAAAACCCATCCCCATAATTAATAGGTTAATGAGTTGTATTGAGGCTCTAGTCCTCTAATGGTTGCATTTTATGAGATTACCTAGACTAAGACACTAAGGTATTCCTTAGAAATGTATTGTTGGGATGTTGGAATAAGTATATATGATTCCCAACTTATTGACATGGTGTGGTTTGGATTTTTAGAAAGTGTCTCTATGATTCCCAAAAACATGGGAATGGCTGGATTACCATAACGAGGCTCCGAGGTATGCTGATAAATTATGAATAGTGATTTCTCTTGTGATTAAAATGGTATAACCACTTTTATTCCTTGACATTTGAAACTAGTGTGACCAGATCTATTTTAAGTAGTTGGTAACCCCTTGATAATGTAATGAATAAAATAGTTACATGTTTATTTCCTACATTTGTTACACATTTAATATATTTTAGTTTCCATGTTAATTGCATACTTTGAATTTTGACATAAACCACAACATATGATGCTTATTTCCTGAGACATCATTGGTGGTGGCCTATTTGGTTATACTAACACCATTCATGGGTCACAGTGGAACTTAGGTTCCCAAGGAGATTCAAATTATTTTATGATATAGTTTTAGGAAAAGGACTTGGATTTAGATGTACACAAGATAACATTTTAAAGAATGGGTGGTTGGGACTAGGTTGGGACTCAAGTCCAAGTTTGAGGTCTTTTGGTTGTTTTATGGATTTTATTTGTACAGCATCATAACATGAAGAGTATATATTTCATTTTTCAATAAGCTTTTCCCTTGTTTTATGTAGTATTTTTTTCACATGATGTCCATTTATTTTTTCCTTCTGGTTATTAAATATGTTCATATTATATCTATTATGGAATTAATCGTATAAGTGGGTATAGTCTCCCCAATATTTTTCTATAGACTACAACATCTTGTTGATAGCCTCTTGAATATGGGGATTCCCAAATGAGTTCATGTAATGGCCCATCTCAGGGCCTCATATATAATGTGACCACCCGATCAACGATGTCACATTTGGTTTTACACTTTCTCCAAAAAATTATTATGTAAATTAAATTTTAATTATCATATCCAAGAATATATATCTAAATATGACTATAAATTGAGTTTTGGAAAGATTTTGGGACTTTTTAAAACATCTATTTTTCGTTTAACCATGAACAATTATATTTTTTTATTGAGTGTGGTAAATTATTATTATTTATTACAATTTAATGTGAAAAAAAATACTTTAAAATATTCATGTAATTTATATTATTATGATTCCAAATATGTAATTTATTTTTCAAATTTACATTCAGATAAGTAAAAAAAATATATTTAAAATTAATCTTTTAGAAATGATTTGAAATAATCATTTCATCAAAAAAAATTGAAGTGATTAAAATGTATTTATATCAATTCTCACGTTGAAAATAAATCCAATTACCCAAATTAAATTTATAGATATATAACAGAACTATTTTTTACATTAAAAACATCTTAAATCATTTTTATTGTTTTTAAAATATTTTAACTAAATGAAAAATCTAAAAAAACATCATTCTTCCTTGTTAATCAAAACACACATCGTTTAAAGAACTACCCAAAACGTCACAATAAGATAATTTTTAAATGGTGATATCAATAATAGTGATTTTTCTCAAATAAACATTCATTATTTCTCAAACATTGGTTTTAAAATATGTGCATAAATTCTAACAAACTTCATTTCTAGAAAATTGATGTTTTAAATCATAATTTATATTAATTTATTTATTTAGAAAAACCATAATTTGAATTATAAAATATTTACTGAATAATATATATAATAATTTCATTAATATAATAGTCTAAAATTGGATTGTTTAATTTATTGTGTTAAAAATAATTTTCTATTATATAAATTGGTTTCTTAAATTGAATTAATTTTTTTAAAATAGGTTTAATTTCCATTTATAATTACATTTCCACTACGATATTCATTTGTATACATCTATAAGATGTAAATTTTCATTATTTAGTAATTAGTATTTATACATACCACTCGAATGGATTTGTGATAACCATATTATTGAATCATAATACTTTTTTAGTATTTCATATTTCCATTAAACTCATTGTATCATGTAACACTAAATATTAAGTAATTAAATTAATGTATAAAAATATTTAACAAATTATAGGGATGTTATTTATTGATACAAATATTTATTTCCTTTTATTTATTGTTTGAAGTTGTAGTACATATGTGTATACTCACCAATGCATGGGGCCTTCCACAAATTTATTATCTTATGAAGATGAATAATATATTAATGGATACTCTGTTGGACCTAGTTTCAATGTAGAAAGATAATACATAGAGGAATTTACCATATTCTGTACTCAGTTTTAGAGATTATGATACATATCCTTCTTATTATTTCCTATATACAGTTATTCCCTTGGTGGGACGTCATTTTTTGTTTGGTGTTTATTTTTCCCTTTATATTTTTATTTCTACAAGTCTTTACATTGATGTATTTTTGAGAGGTAAACACATGAATTAATTACTCCTGATATTCATGTCAATTAATTATATACTAAATTAATTAAATGGATTTGTTTTCAGGAGTAAGAAACAAAAAATTAATGACATCCCAGATCAGTGATATGTGTTCCAAATAATGGTCACCATCCCCTGACCAATTAGTGGAGGTATTGGGGTTTTACTCTCATTACTATGTTGGCCAATTCGGGTCTTTATGGGATCTCTACAAGGCTCACACATTAATGACAACATTTCTTGACACCATCTATAAATTAAGAATTAGAAAATGTTTGCATCATTTGACAAACAATTCAATCAACTTTTAAAAGAAATAAAAAATGAAAACACACGTGTAATTAAAGAAATCCTTCATATCCCATTTTAGAGAATTTAATTTGGAATTTAATTTTCTATTCCATTTTAAATGAATTATTTTATTAAATATTGTGTTTCATAGAGGTCCTCCGATGAATATCCATAAATATATCAATAATCCTATATATTCATAAATAAAAATACTTATTTTCTTTCTTAATAAATGTAATATATATACCAATGTTCATTGTTAACTACCTATCACACCATGGAGAATAAAATTTTAGGTCATTTGTAAAAAAACTAAGGGATTCAATAAATTAAACAATTAAAACCACATATTATTTGAGAAATAAAATAAATAAACACTTAAATCCCACGATATAATAATAGATATATCTTATAAATCAATCATCATTAATTTATATAATAAAAACCCACATAATAAACAATTAAATATGTTATATAACACATTTAATACAACAATATCATTGGAATTCAATTAACAAAATCATGTGGTTTAATAAATATTTTATGAATGATTTCTAAACTACTAAAACCCTAAAAATATTAAGGTTCACATAATTAGATTACTCATTAATATCTATATTTTGAAGAAAAAGGAAATCATGAAAGAACATTCTACTATCGAGGTCTGTATTAATGTAAATGAATGATGCATTAAAATGAAAAATTATGAATATAGTTACTAAAAAATACCAATATCATAGAAATAAGTAAAACCCTGTTCAAAGACTTGAATTGAAGATGATAATAATTTTCCAATATATATTTTCCAATGACTTAGTAAAAGTATGTTTTCACCAATAATCGTATATTTATTTAAAAATACATAGATATAGTTGTATGACTATTATTGAATATTCACCACAGGTTATGGGATGCTATTTTTTAGGGGACTTATTTTTCCTAAGATTTTTATATGGTATTTTAAATGCATTATGAATTCATGGAAAGGGATAATTTAAATTTTCTAAATATGAAATGTCATTAAATTTCCTAAATCATCTCATTACCATCAATCAATGTTAACTATAGACTACTTACAAAAAATTAAAATAAATAAAAAGAAATAATATTTAATCAATGGTTTATTAGAATTCAAATTTTATAATGGATATAAAATTATATATCACACCTTTGATACTATCTATCATTAAAATATTAATAAATAAATTCATTAAATAAAATAAATTAAAATCTTATAAGTTTAAATTCATTTATATTGGGGGAAAATTTAACACCCCATGATTAAATATTTTACTATTTATTTCCTTGAGAATCCAACGTGTTATATTTCTTTTGAAACACATAACACTGATTAAAAAATGGACTATAGAATAATATATGATCGTTAAAATATTTTCAGGTAATTTGAGGTCAAAATAAATATAATGAAAATTTCAAAAATGTGTATAAATAAAAATTAATATATTTAATATGGTAATATCATTGATAGATTAAATTACTATAGATAAAATAATAAGAAGACATAATTATTATATAAAATATAATATTTATAAAAAAACAATTTTTATGGTTTTTAAAAGAAAAATAAATTATTTATAAAAGATATTTTTAATTTTAATTATAGCATTAAACCTATTTTTTAGTTATAATGAAATAATTATATGAATAGTTAATATATAATGAATATTATTTTTATTATAAAATGGTTATGATTAAAATTTTATGTATTTATTTAAAAGTAAAATTATAATATATTGGAATTAATATTTGATGAAATCAAATTCGTTTTATATTACTTTGGGGAATATTTTCATTATATTATTTTTTGAAATATTAAAAAATAGTTTATTTTTCGTTGAATAATGAAAAATAATGTCACATTCTTAATCTTTATTTTTTGAAATTATAATTATACTAATATTAAATAATATTTATAATATATTTTATTTAATCAAGAATTTTTTTATGATAAGATTTATAAATTTTTATAGATAATATTTATCTTATATGACACAATTTTATAAAATAAATTTACTCTCTTATAATAAAAAAACAAGTTTTCATCAATTTTAGACATTAAAATTTAATAATTTATTAAATATGTTAATTGATTATGATAAAAATATGTCATATTTATTAGTTTCATTTTTTTATAAATGTGTAATTCTATGATTGTATTTTTTTTCCGAAAATAATGGCAAATATGTTATTCGAAAGTGTTTTTATCAATGTTCGTGAAAATTTATCAATCAGATTAACCTATTATATTTTAATTTTTTCACTAATATGATGATTAAAATAATATATAATAAATTTAACATATATTATTCTTCATAAATTCAAAATTTAATTAAGAAGATATAATGTTTTAAAAAAATTATCTAAACAATAATTTTTCTCTCTATACTTATTTTTAATTTAAATTATAAAATAATATATTTATTGAATTTAAATACAGTCAGTGTAAAATAATTTACCTTCCTTAAATCCATATTTGGAATTATTTTTTAATCCTTTTCATAAAAGAAATATTAATTTTATAATAACAAGTTTCCATAAAAAACAATAAAAAAAATGAAATGTTTTAAGCGTAAATAAATTCTCAAATTTTTATATCTTGTTCGTAATGACATACAAGATACATTTTAGGAAAAATATATCACAAAATTACTTATTTCTCTCTTTTAGAACTTTTTATCCATTAATTGTGTCAATAAACTATTGATTAAGAAATGGTGTTCACAGAAGTGGAATTATCATCACCTATAAAATGGATAATTCCACCCCCTTGTGGAATACCGAGTCCATATAATTTATTCCATTAATTTTATCTCATTTCAATTTATAATAATATATTAATTTAATTAGAATATTGAACAAAATTATTAGCCTAAGCGTGTCATTTTCAAAGCAACATCAAAGAGAATGTTCATGGTATCATAGTGAATGTTATATAATCAAATATTTATTTTGTTAGTACTTCCCATAAAAACATATACATATTGTTGATATAAAATAAAATATTTGGAAATAATATTAATATGTTTATTTACATTAATTTTCATACCATTACTAATTCTTTTATATCAACTATGAAAAATAAAATAACATCGATTGTGCATTTTGTAAACTACCAGGTCAACAAAGGGAAATCTTTGGTTTTCACCAACACTTTTATTAGTTAGTTATAATAATTTAATTGAATAATACATGTACCATATACAATATAATTATGAATATGGTGAGGGAAACAATTATTCATCATAATTTCTTCTCATTTATTAGGAAAAAATGTTTATTGTGCATAGTGTATACTCATACCTTAATGGTTTAAAATTATTTTCTTTTCCCCACGAAATTTATTCATTGTCAAACCCAATTAAATTAAAAATTAAATTATTATAAAAATATAAATCATATTATTATGGTTCTTTTATAATGTTATTGTGCCAAAATTAAATTTTTTTAATAGTAATCACCAATAAAGTTATTGCATGTGCATCTTTGGGTCAGTAAAACCACATACTTATCCAATGAAATAAATCTCAATCATGTATGACTACCAGAATGACAAAACCAATATTAATATATTTTTATAATAAAACCTTGATAGTTTTATGGTCCTTGGAATGATATATTAAGAATATAACTTCCATCGTTGATTAATAACATTAACAAAATAAGTTGATGCTCATTATATTTTCCCATAAAAACACACTTTAGAATAATGTATATTATTAAAAAAACATATATTATCAAAATAACCTTATTAAATTATTTTAATATAAATAATGTTACTAAAATTTTTTCTAACAATCATTATTTTATTATTCATGATGTTATAGGTTTGAATAAATGAATTAGAAGCAATGTAGGGGTTCAATGACTAATTTTTTTTTTGAAATACATTTTGTTATATACACCATGTTTTCAAAAGAAATGATTATCTACTACCAATTTATATATATATATATATATATATTTATGATCCAATCAGTGTTCATGTTATTTCTTAATTAATTTTTTTAAAAAAATTCTTGGGGTTATAATTCTATAGTTTCGAATTTTGTAATGGATTAATTGTTCGTATTTCAATTATATTTTGAGAAAGACATTCTTAATTGTTTATATTTTTTAATATTTTATAGATCCAATGATTCCTATATTTTAAATGGAATTTTATATTATTATAATGGGATATTGTTCCACTTCATCAGTATCAACATCTTTGATATAATAATTTTAAAAGAATTTATTTATTAAAAACAACCCACATTCATAAAAATGTGTATTTTAATACAAGTCCATAGTTTCAATCCCAATGTTTATTTCCTATATTTTGGGTAAATAAATTAAAAAATAATTCTTCTTATCCTATTATATTTCATTATATTTGTTCAAAAGAAAATATTATTTTCCTATTAAATATTCAATTTTTTAATTATGGTTATATTAAATGTAGAATTGTTTTATATATATATTGGATATATTTCTTATTATCCACTCTATTATTTATCTATAAAATATTTATTTATTTCACATGACTCAATTCTTTTTAATTTATTCAAAATTATTAATCTCTTATTTTTATTTAAATATTATTTTCATAGAAACTTTTTCATTTTTCATGGTTTCCTAATTAAAATTATGTTTCTATTCAAAAGATATTCAGTATCCACTTTCTAATTCTATATCTCTAATTTCATAAATGTGTAACATTAAATATCTACAATGGAAATGAGCCATCACTTATTTTATATTTCATAATCATCTATATTGTATTACTATAATTCATCTCCCAACGACATTCCTTTGTGAAGTCACTATTTTGATTCCTTGAACTAAATATAATTCAATATTATTTAAAATGGTATATGATTGGACAAATTAAAAACCTAACAACATGAAATATTTTCTTTAATATATTATTTTAAATGAATATTAAATAAAATATTACATCATTTAATGATTGGCTAAATATTTATAGAAATTATAATTTTTATTCAAAAATGGTTTTTATTACGAAGGGTTTTTTGATATTTATTATATTTTCTATTGAATAAATATTATAATTAAGTCATTATAAATTAGTAGAAATAGTTTAGGACTAGTCTATATTACACCTTGATGCATTTAGAGATTTTGAGAGGAAACATAGTGTGGTTATTTTTGTGTATTTCTACCAATAAAATCATATTTCCATGACACAGAGCATTGATGGAAAGATCATGTTTTATGATATCATCATATCATGTCATATTGAATGTATTCATGTGTCATATATAATAATTTCTATGTCACTAGAACCATTTTTTATTATCTATGTGTTTAATTATTTATATGTTGACCAATGATACGGTATGCTCATATTTTCTATTCATTTTGTCATTATTTTGATTGTATACTCCTTCCAAATGATTCAATCCCATCAAATACCCAAATATGATCTTTTTTTGTTATAATATATGTTTAAAATTAATAATAATATGGTTTCATCCCTTATTATGTATCTATTTCCCAAGGAATTGAAGAAAAATTACAAATAAAAAATTTAAAAGGATACATTGTGTGGTTATTTTTAGGGATATGATAAATACATTTTAATTATTATTTAGTATCTCATTTATTTGATAAAATATAAATTTTGATGAAAATTAAGAATTAATTACTAATGAAATTTATTTTCAAAACTCTAGAAAATAGTGAACGTAAAACGTGGCATCAAATATAAGTGACATTATATTTATTAGTGATATTATATATATTGATGGTTAAAACAATGTCAGTCCATTTCACTTCATATCCAGTATATAATGAAGTTGTTTATGATAACTAGAAATTGCATTTCTTGTTTATTGTGTTACACCATCATATGATCCCTATCCTTCAATATCAAATCATCATACTGATCAACTATCATGGATTATAAAATTATAAATTTACAACACAGATTTACTTAATTTTAATTTAATTATTTAGATGGATTTTAATTTAATGATATTATTACGCGAATATTTGATAATATTTTATAATAATAAAATATCAATGCATTGATTTTGGATTTTCTTGAATAATATGTTATAAATTTATAAATTTACCATATATTTTTTTGATAAAAATACATATTTAGGAAATAAAAAATTGTCATATTTTGGTAACTAATTAATATATATGAACGAATATAGGGATTTATAAATTTAATTAGATCACTTGATAATGTTGTTAGTTGATATGGAGTTATATTGGGGAGATTTGGAGTGCTGGAATCCATTTATTTCAATAAAGTTGGTCTATTTATATCAATTTTATATTGTATAAATTGTAAATCTATGAGGTAATCAAAATCCATTACGTTTTAAATACATATTCCTATAAAAATAAAATATTACACTTGAAGAATATTTGATGATGAATTAGATATGTATGGAAAGTAAATTTTAAAAAAAGAATAAGAATATATCAATGAAATATATATAAATTAATATTTTTCACATTAAAAAAACGTTACAATTTTGGTTTGATATGTTTGGTTATTTTAATAAAGCCAAATTTATTTATATAAAATAGAGATATATTGGAAATGGAGATTTTTAAATTTTAAAATATGGTTCTTATATCATAGTTTTTATATGTTCCCATGATAAGTGATTTTTTGTGGTGAAATCATTGAATCTTTTTGATCCTTCTAAAATATTTTGGAGCATTAAAATCTATACTATCTAATATCATAGAATGATATTATTGTTAACAAATTAACATGGAATATAAATTAGATGCATTTATTATAGTTATCAATTATAAACTCATTATGATGAACTCATATTTATTTAGAAAAGAATGTTTATATAACTCATCTATGGATTTGAAATTTAAAAAGGATATTATTACCCATGACTTTTAGATATTTTATATTTTCATGTTAATGAATAAATGTATGATCCCTTTTCTAAATATTATTGAGAAATTAAGGTATGATTAATCATAATCAATATTTTTTAAATTTGTTTTACTTTTCTTTAACTTTTGATGAACATATCATTAGTCATTATTATAAAAAATTTACATTGGTTTTCTTGAATTTTTAATGTTAATTTATAAATTAATCTTAAATACATTAAATACATGATCTATGTTATTTAAAGGTTATTTGAATAGTTTCATATTATATATTTCTATATATGATTCTATATACCGACCTATTTATATTTTTTACCTATAAAAATGTATGAACAAGATTAATTAAAATATATCAGTCATCAAATGAAAAATACATATTTATTGAATTCATATGATATCAGAATAGAGGATTTTTTTAATTTAATGTACTCTTTAACTTGAAAAAAATTATTTTTTGTATTTACATATCATGAATGATAAATTTTATTTTTTTGTTAAATTATTATAATTAAAATATTCTTCTTAAATTTATATTGGATACCTTTATTATATAAATTATTTTATTTGGATATTAATTAATTTTTCTCGGATTGAGATTAGACATCTTTTATTCTATATATTTTTATTATCTGTTGGATGGAATATAATATAATAATAGATTTTTTTTCCAATCTTAATTTAACTAACATTATAGAACTATCTAATAATTTTGTATTCATCTACTATAAAATTTTTTAGAATAATTGAAATTATTTTTGATTTTTTTCGTTTAAAAAAACATGATTTTTTTATGTTGAAAATTTAGATTAAAATTAATAGGGTTATAATCCCACTACTCATGATGAGGTATTATAATATTATAGAAAACATATCACCCATTTTTTAAATGTTAATATTAATTATCTATGAAAAATAAGGGAGGAAAATATTCCAGAATTGATAAAAAAATTTGATAAAAAAATATTAAACTATTTTAATGAATTAAATACTTCAATTTTTCCTGAGGTGAGATTAGGGATTATACATCCAGACACATCATTATTTCTATGAAAACAAAAAAATTATAATGAAGAGTAATTCAATTAATTTAAAAAAAACATCATAATATGTATTTATATATAATATTTTATTTTATATATTGAGATTACAAATTCATTAATATTTTTTAGGGTTTAGATGATTACCAAGGGTTATGACAATTTATGTTTTCATAGTGAAAAATATCAATATATTATAGTTGGTTAAAATATATGGATATTATTTTCCCATGATATTAGATTGAATGAATAATAATGATATAAAATTATCATATTTACAAATCAAAAAATCATTATGATTAAATATAATAATTTAATAAATATTATATATAATAAACATTTAATCTATTAGACTTATTAAAATAAATTCTACGAATATGTACCCACCATGAATATCTTTTATGAATTGTTATTTAGAAAAAATCCATACATATGTATTGGTATAAAAGGATTAGTTATTATGTGATTAATATATTTTTAATAATGAATAAATTATTAGATATTTGAAAATATGTATTGTTTAATATTGACACAAAATAAATTGGTTAAATTATTTTTATTTATCATATATAATTGGAGATTAAATTATTGATTCAAAATGTTATAAATCTATATAAATTAAAATTTAAATAAAAATAGTGGTGGAATTATGTAAATAAAGTATCCTTTAGTGAATCATATAAATGAATACAATGACTATAATTTTAGTAAGAGAAAAAAATTATTTAATAATTATTTCAATAAGAAAAAAATATGTCGAATGGAAATATAATTAATCATTTAAAAATGATATTTTTTTTCAAAAATATAATATTTCTATAATACAAAAAATTATTCATTATAGACATATTTTAAATTTATTATGACATATTTTAAATGAACCCATCAACCGAAAAAACTAAATCCAAATTAGACATCTCCTAATAAGAATAAAATTCCATCATCTTTATTTTTTATAAATATAACTATAATTAATGATTTAAAATTACATAATTATTTATCCTATTCAATAATTATTTTTAGAAAAGGTTGCATAATGAAATTTAAATGAAATATAATATCATTATATATAAAATTTCCATGGAAACCAATTAATTATTCCTCCATATTGGGGTACATAAAAAGATATGATAATTTTAATAATTTTTATTTTTTATGAAACAAACTCTATCTAAATGTCATGTATTCAATTATTAAAGAATCCTAGGTGTAAATTGATTAATGAATGATTAATAATATCCATGCCAATATATAATAGTAGAAATAAATAGATGATGTTCCAAAATGAATAAAATAATCATACATGACATAATATGAAAAAAGTTATCATTGAGGAAGAATCTATTACATATCTAGTGATGCTTAAATAAAATACTATGTGATAAAATATCTACATACATACTATAAATAATTCTGTCAAATCATTATTTCTTATGATATGAAAGTGATGGTTTCACATAAAATGGACCAGTAATAATACACCAATGGTGTCTCAACTCATATATTTAATACAATTTTTTATATGTTTCATTTCTATGAATTTAGAAATATAATACACTTCTATTTACGTAAAAATCAAATATTCTTTGAATAAAATTAAATCATAAAAAATTGTATAAATAATGTATACCCCTATTCATATTAAATAAAATAACATAGAAAAACATTTATTAGGCATACCATTCAATGTGAGTTGATGCAGAATATATATCAAGGTACCACATGCATATCGACAAGGAAATATGTGGCACACCATATATTCCCATGTTAATATTTGATTACTCATTTTTTCAAATAATGTTTGTTAATAATGTTTTAGATTTCAATATGAGTTATCTGAGGATGGATTTTAAAATATAACGAGTCAGTATTACTTTATTATAATTCAAAATTTTAATGATAACATCATGTATTGTAGACCAATATTAGGAACCTAGTGGATGTCTAAATAAAATGGTTGTACAAATGGGAAGCATTGAATAAATAGACCATGGGAAGGGACATGATGGTGTATATTTTACTTAGTTTTAGTACCCCAACACAAGTAAGACCAGATCTAGTGTTGTGAAATCATTATATTTTCCGAATATATTAGTAGAATCAAACAAATGGAATATTAATTTAATTAGTCTTTATCAACTAGATACATACATGAGAAATTTATTACATAAGAAATCATAAATTACAATAAAATTATTTTTATAATAATTTAATTCCATCAATCATATAGTTTCATAAATTTTGTAGTAAACTTCATAAAATCCTGTTGTACCTCTCGAACCCCACATGGTTTAATTTTCATGATCACAATCACCCTCTTATTTATCTAATCTTGTTTTAAGTGTTTTTGGATGATAGGCATGATTTCAGGTGGCCAAGGAATTGGGCCAAGAAAGCAACAAGGAAAAGTGGACTGAAATTCAGTCCACCGGCCAACCGATGGAAGAGCACCGGCCAGCCGATGGAGGCCTGGACAGAAGGCATCCTTCTGTCCAGACCACCGGCCAACCAGTGTCACACCAGCAGCCAGCCGGTGGCACTCAGACAGAAGGCTGCGCCACTGCCTCAGCACCGGCCAACCGGTGGCCTCAGCACCGGCCAGCCGGTGGAGCCTGAGCCAGAGCCCTCCTCCATTTTGCACACACCGGCCAACCGGTGGCTCAGCACCGGTCAGCCGGTGGAGCCAGTCAAACTAGCCGTTGGGCTTTTGACCAGCCTGTCCACTTGGCCTCCAACGGCTCCGAAGGCATCTCCAACGGCTCCGAAGCCCCCCAAAGGCCATATGAGGGTTCCCCCTCTATAAATAAAGGACTAGGAACCCCCGGAAGCCTAAGGAACATAGCCGGAACTATTGTGAATCCAACGGACACATTCTCCATCATTTGGCGAACCTCCGGCGGATTCTTCCAAGGGAACCCCACTTGCTCCAACACACTTCCACATCCAAGGAGCACCTCCAAAGAAGCTTGGGAGCGCCCTTCATCAGCTCCATCAATCCATTGGCTCCCAAGACTTCCTCATTAAGGGTTTTATTGTTTTATTTATTTTGAGCATCATTTTGGGTTTGTGCCTACAAACCCCATCTCTTTATCTCATCCTTTTTTTGGGTTTTCACATAACCTTTAAGGTGTGAAGAGGTTGGTCAAGCCTTTCCTTTAAAAGGATTGTGACATAGGTGAGCTAGCCTTCACCTGTAATAAGGATAGTGGGTTCATTCTCAACCAATTAAAAGCAAGTGGGTTCTTGCATAACCACTAAAAGCAATCTGTAATAGGTTCTAGACTACCTGTAAAGTCTAGTGGATTTCTTGCTAAAACCATTGAAAAGAAAGCGGTAGTAAATCTCTCAACGGTTGAGTTGGGAGAGGAGACGTAGGCTTGGGTTTAAGCCGAACTCCGTTATCAATTGCGTGTCTTGCCTCTTTTATTTCCGCTGCATTCTTTACTTTGATTTTAATTTGTTAATTAATTTTTTAAAAGGCAATTCACCCCCCCTCTTGCCATCACTTCATTTCTTTCTCCGCCCAACAATTGGTATCAGAGGCAAAATTTGAGTAATACCTTCACCGGTTTCAAATGTAAGATCCTTTTGTGATGGCTTCAACCTCTTTCGCCCCCGAAGGCTATTCTTTGGGTCATGCTCCATTTTTTGATTGAACCGACTATAATTATTGGAAAACCCGCATGACCACTTTTCTTAGAAGTATAGGTTATCCCATTTATAAAATTGTCATGAAAGGTTACACTCTCTCTTCCCCCGATGAATCCAAATGGATCCAAGCCGATATTAAAAATTTCGAGCTTGATGGAAAAGCCATGAATGCTCTTCATTGCGGCCTTGATCGTAATGAGTTCAATCGAGTTTCCACATGCACCTCATCACATGAAATCTGGAAACTATTGGAGGTTACCCATGAGGGGACCAACAAAGTGAAGGATACTCGATTGGACATGTATCATCAAGACTTTGAAAGTTTCACTATGCACCCACATGAAAATATTTCTGATATGTTTACATGGTTTACTGACGTTTGCAATGGTAGAAAGTCTCTTGGTGATAATATTTCTGCAGAAACGATGGTTAAGAAGATCTTATGGATCCTACCAAGCACATGGGCTCCAAAAGTCACGACAATCCAAGAATCCAAAGACATCAAGAACATGCCGGTAGAAGAGCTCATCGAATCCCTCATGACCTATGAAATCACCATGAGGAGGCAAGCTGAAAAGGAAGGCAAACCGATCAAAATTCCAAAGAACATCGCCTTCAATGTACAACAAGAAGAAAGCTCCTCCTCCTCATCTTCTTCCTCTTCAAGCGGCGATTCCGAAATGGAGAATCTTGCCCGCAAGATGCACAAATTCATGAAGAAGCACAAGAAGAAGAAATCCCGCAAGGCTCAACCCAATGAAAAATCCGAGCCCAAGGTAACATGCTATGGGTGTGGCGAGAAAGGCCATTACAAGCCCGATTGCCCACTCAACAAGAAAAAGTCCAAACAAAAGGAGAAGAAGAAGGCTTTAAAGGCCACATGGAGTGATAGCTCCACATCCTCCTCCTCCTCCTTCTCAAGTGACAATGGTAACAAATGCCTAATGGCATTTCATGAGGTAACATCTTCCGACTCCTCATCCTCAAGTTCTTCCAATCCTTTCAATCACATGTCTTATGATGATCTCCAACATGCTAGAGATCAATTGGAGGAAGGTTTTCACGAACTTTCTTCCAAATTTGTTGCTTTAAAAAAGAATTTCAAAAAA
Source organism: Viscum album (assembly GCA_963277665.1). NCBI lineage: Eukaryota > Viridiplantae > Streptophyta > Magnoliopsida > Santalales > Viscaceae > Viscum > Viscum album. The sequence goes on from OY728148.1 coordinate 916,270,148, forward strand.
CTCTCTTCCGAAAAAGAACAACTTCTCAAAGAGAAGGAAGAGCTGTCCCTCAAAATCCAAAATCTTCCCGATGATGATTCCATGGAATCAACCATCAAAGATCTAAGGGAGACTCTAGCCAAGTTCACCCAAGGGGAAAAAAATTTGAACAATTTTCTTGGTTCCCAACGTTTATCTAGAACCACCGAAGGGCTTGGCTATTCCAAGAAAGCTTCCTCTTCCCATGCACCTACTATTTTTGTAAGGGGGAGCTCCCAATTTAAATTCTGCAATTATAGAAAAAAAACCCGGGCACTTAATTTATGAGTGCAATTGTAAAAATGCCCGGTATGGTAGCCCTAAAACTATTTTCTTAAATGATGAATTTTATAGGAGAAGACCCACAACTAGACAAGTGTGGATTGAAAAATCCCTCTTAGCAAGTCTCACTGGGTCAAAATTTGTCTTGGTTTCAAAAACCTCTCCCCAGTTATTTGTTGTTTTTATTTAGGGGGAGTTAGGTTTTTTTAAGCATTTTTGTTTTATTCAAAACTTTCTTTTCAAACTTTCAATTTCAACACTTGGTATCAAATTTTTCAATTCAAAATTTTCTATTAAATTTTCATTTCAAGCTTTCAATTCAAACTTTCATTTTAAAACTTTCAACTCAAACCTTGATTCAAAACTTTCAATTCAAATTTCAAAAATTTCAATTGGTTTAAAATCTCTTAATCCCTCAATCAAGTTTTATGCCCCGTGCTATTTTGATAATCACAAAGGGGGAGAAATTCTTGGTTGATTGGGGGAGAAATCCTTTAAAGCATGCTTTTCATTTCACTTTCTACATTGTTTGTTTTGGTGATTGTGATCATCAAAATAGGGGGAGATTGTTGTACCTCTCGAACCCATCGTGGTTTAATTTTCATGATCACAATCACCCTCTTATTTATCTAATCTTGTTTTAAGTGTTTTTGGATGACATGCATGATTTCAGGTGGCCAAGGAATTGGGCCAAGAAAGCAACAAGGCAAAGTGGACTGAAATTCAGTCGACCGGACAACCGATGGAAGAGCACCGGCCAGCCGATGGAGGCCTGGACAGAAGGCATCCTTCTGTCCAGACCACCGGCCAACTGGTGTCACACCAGCGGCCAGCCGGTGGCACTCAGACAGAAGGCTGAGCCACTGCCTCAGCACCGGCCAACCGGTGGCCTCAGCACCGGCCAGCCGGTGGCACCCAGCCAGCACAGTGGTTGCTACTGCCTCAGCACCGGCCAACCGGTGGCCTCAGCACCGGCCAGCCGGTGGAGCCTGAGCCCGAGCCCACCTCCATTTTTTACACACCGGCCCACCGGTGGCTCAGCACCGGTCAGCCGGTGGAGCCAGTCAAACTAGTCGTTGGGCTTTTGATCAGCCTGTCCACTTGGCCTCCAACGGCTCCGAAGGCCTCTCCAACGGCTCCGAAGCCCCCCAAAGGCCATATGAGGGTTCCCCCTCTATAAATAAAGGACTAGGAACCCCCGAAAGCCTAAGGAACATAGCCGGAGCTATTGTGAAGCCAACGGACACATTTTCCATCATTTGGCGAACCTCCGGTGGATTCCTCCAAGGGAACCCCACTTGCTCCAACACACTTCCACATCCAAGGAGCACCTCCAAAGAAGCTTGGGAGCGCCCTTCATCAGCTCCATCAATCCATTGGCGCCCAAGACTTCATCATTACGGGTTTTACTATTTTATTTATTTTGACCATCATTTTGGGTTTGTGCCTACAAACCCTATCTCTTTCTCCCATCCTTTCTTTTGGGTTTTCACATCACCTTTAAGGTGTGAAGAGGTTGGTCAAGCCTTTCCTTTAAAAGGCTTGTGACATAGGTGAGCTAGCCTTCACCTGTAAGAGGGCTAGTGGGTTCTTGCTCAACCAATTAAAAGCAAGTGGGTTCTTGCATAACCACTAAAAGAAAGCTGTAATAGGTTCTAGACTACCTGTAAAGTCTAGTGGGATTCTTGCTAAAACCATTGAAAAGAAAGCGGTAGTAAATCTCTCAACGGTTGAGTTGGGAGCGGAGATGTAGGCTTGGGTTTAAGCCGAACTCCGTTATCAATTGCGTGTCTTGCCTCTTTTATTTCCGCTGCATTCTTTACTTTGATTTTAATTTGTTAATTAATTTTTTAAAAGGAAATTCACCCCCCCTCTTGCCATCACTTCCTTTCTTTCTCAGCCCAACAAATCCAAGAAAAAGGACAAATAATAATGGTGTGATTAAATTTTTAGTAATGGTTAAGTATGTTATAAGTAATAACAAATCAATGAAAATTAAAAATATGGAAACATAATAACTAAATACACAATCCATATAATTAATAAAATGATAGGGCATGTATGAAAAATATAATATGGTAAAAACATATCATACATTACATTTAAATAATTGGATAAAACAAAATCAATATTGAAAGTTAAATATCTGAATACACATGAAATTTATTCAATAAATAAATAATTGAATGCATAAATATATTTTTCAATGTGAAAATATCATTAATAAAAAAAAATTACTGAAAAATTATCAATGAAGGAAACACATAATTATTGGATTCAATGTGTCATTGGTACTTGAAACCTTTATCATATTCAAATTCCACTTGTCCTTTTAAAACATATTGGGTAAAGAACCCATTAAATCTATCCAACTGACTCATCAAGTGATACCATAGATGTATAGAATGGATATCTATAAGTGATCACCACTTTTATCATTCCTTCCCACACAATTCCACACATATTGAAAAAAATTTTGTTTTCATGATCAATGTGGCTTATCAAATATCTTCATTAAGTAAAAGATTTGAATTTAGCTAGCTTTACAATTATATAAAAAAGATGAAATTAAAGAGAACATGGTAAGTTTTTATAATTTTAATAAATAATCATATCCATGATAAATGATATGGGTTTTTTGAGTAAATTTAATGTTCAATGATCACTATAAGGTGAAAATTTCAAGGGGGATACAAAATTAAATCAGGGTATTAACAATAAATACTATCATTGGCCAAAGAAATCAAAAAGAATATAGAGGAAGAATATGGATCGTATAAAAAACATCCCTAGTGTAGGATATTTAACATAAAGTGTTATTGATTTTGATTAATGGAAATTATTTTAAATTATCATTAAATATTTTGTGATGATTATAATTTTTAGACATTCTAAAGTGTCCCATACCATATTGAATCATTTGAATTATAAAATCCAAGAAGGAAAAAAATTTAATGAAACCTATAATATCATGTGAATAATGTTATTTATTAGATATAATGTCAATTTATAAGTTTATATAGTTTATAAATGATGATTGGTTCATAATATCACAAATGTATCGAAGAAGAAGATTTGAAAAAAAAGCAATTACAACTTTAGTATCATTGAAACCATATTTTCAATGGGGATATATCATAAAATGGATATATAAATATCAATAAATTTAATAATAGTAATCATAAATTACATTTTTGGCCTTTATATACACCACACAACAAAATCTAGAGTTGAATATGAAATAGGTCTCACAGAAATATAATTGAGACTTGAAATCACCTTACAACTGTTGTATCATATAAATAAAAAACTCCAAAAGTAATAAAAACTATTTAAAAATTTAAATATGATTAAGATAATATAATTTATGATATAATATATCAAAATTTGACATAGATTCATCACACAAAATAAGTATGTGGTGATGATGACATTTATCTCATTGATGTAAAAGGTGATATTAAAATCTCATACCTTACAATTTCATTAGTCGAACATTATTATCACATTGTGTAATTATTTATGAATTATATTAAAATATAACAATACCATATTTTATATGATATCATATATTAATCATTTATAATATATTATGACACACTCATTAAATATTTTTCTTTATCTTCATTGTTTTCAGTAATAACTGCTTTTCTTTTCATGTATGTTTTGAGTTATCATTTTTAACTACTAAATAGATCATGATTTAATTATATAATGATTGTATATCATTATATAAATATCATATATATATATATATATATTAAATATTTATAGAGTAAATTAATCATATTTTGTTATAGGAAATGAAATACACCATTCATGTAGATGGAAGGTCATACATACACATTATTACAGCTTTCAGGTGATAGGAAATGAAATACACCATTCATGTAGACGGAAGGTCGTATATACACATTATTACAGCTTCCATTTTGTTGTTGCATTAAAAGAAATAAAAATTATAGATAATATACGTATATTAAAATTTTTATATCATATTATATATATATATAATTTTTATTGAAATTATTTAGAATACATTCCATATATTTTGTGGCTAAATCACGTCACTTTTAGGAGGTGGTAGTCTACATATCTTCAAATGAGGTTTTCATAATACCATAAAATGAAAATATAATAGTATGTGTTTTAAAATAAATATAGATTCATAGTATATTATAAATATAATATACTAAATCTCTAAATAAAAAACACATCATTATTACCTAAATTTAATGGTTGTAATGGAAGAAAAAATGATTTCAGTTTGTGTGGTGGAAGTTCGTCACACAGAGGAACAATGACTGTGTATCCAATTTGACAGATTCTTGTTAATTTGAAGGCCCTGTACATGAAAAAAATATAATAATATTTAGGATACATATATTATAATATAATTTAGATATAATATCATTTTAATGGGTGGGTAAAGAAATAAAAAAAGTGATCACAAAAGTACGTTACCTCATATTTGGGTAATTCCTTTTGGTTTTAACCAAATAAAATACATTATTGGATTTTTTCCCAATTTTATAATTCTAAAATGAAGTTAGGGAAGTTGTGATATTATTTTTTTGGGATTATTAACGACTAAAAAGGATTTATTGGGATGAGTGGGTGGGAGGGATGTATGAACTAATATAGTGGAGGAGGAGTAACATTATTGTATATATAACATGCTAAAAAATATAGTTAGAACATTCTTATATATAATAGTAAAACAAACTATATGAGATAGAAAATATTCTCTATATATGTAAAGAGAATTAATTTTAGAAAATGATGATGTCATTTTATCCCTTTACTTTTTGGTCTACTCCCCTATAATTAATGCTTTTCTCATAATAGATTTAATAAATATTAATTTATATTAGTAATAATTTTGGTAAAAACATTATATGAACATACTATAAATTATTATTGATACTTATTCTGATGTCATAATCAAATTTCCCAATTTTCAATCATATATGTGGATGAAATTAATATAAAATTAATCCAACTAATGGGATGCAAAAGACGAGTTTTATTGTGAAAATGATCAATGGTTTGAGATGCTTTCATATAAAATATTAATATGAAATTTGTTCTAATGAAATAAATTGGATTATTATATGTATAATTTAACTAATAATAGATTAAAACAAATTAAAAATATAAATTATTATTTTAAATTATTTAGATGGAAATGATGTATTGAATTAAAATTCATTATTTTCCACTTTTCTTCAAAAAACAAAGTTTCACTAAAAAATAAGAAAACATATCAATAATATAATTGTGAAAATTATTTTAAAATATGTTTTTTATTTTTCCATGTATATTTTTTAGAATTTCTAAAAAACATTTAAACAAATTTACACAATAAAAGGTGTGAATATGGCCTTTTCAAAAAGACATCTATTTATTAAAAAAATAATTTTTTTCTTACTTATATAAAATGTAATGGTTGGAAGTAAAAAACAATATTTAATATCATATATATATATATATATGTTTCATTCATATCATTCACTAATAATAATTTTTTAATATGATACACTTCCTTTGTGATGAAATTATTTTTTTATAAAACATTCTCTATATATTAAATTTGTTGTTATATTCATTTATATTAATTTTTTATGTTATATAATAAAATTCATTCAAGAAATTTAATGAATACATTTTATATTATTAATAATATATTATCGTTGCGTAAATATTACCCTTGAATGTATCGTAAGATATCAAAGAATGTAATTGATTCTTGTAATGCAAGGTAACTAATAATTTCATGAATTATAAGCTATATGTCACAACCTATCGTAGACGGACCCGTGCTGTGACAAACACATGTTTGCCTCCAATAGTAAATTTGTTGGCTACATGATCTGAGTAGACATATCTCACAAATGAGGGGCCTTTTCGAAAGTACATGTACACATGGACATGACTAGAAAAGAAACCACCATCAACCATACATGAAAACACTAAAACCAACAACATTGGAAAACATGCAGTAATATACAAAAGGTAAACCAAGCTAGTAAACCATCCCACTAAAAAGGGATACAGATCTGAATCATGTACTCAAGTCTCTAGAAGATCAGGTAAAAAACAATACCTGAGGGGTTGGTGCAGATTAATTTTCATAAGGTATAGGATCTCTCATCATCCACCTAATCACTATATGAACCACCAGGTCCTAGCGCACCTAGGTCTCTGTTAATACATCAGTCGTCTACACAATACATGAAACATGTGGGAAAATATCGTGCAGGGGTGAGTAAATTAGTAATCAGTTGGACATCCTTAAACAAAAAAGTAAAGGACACAAGGAATGTACAAATGATGTATTGTTAGCACACACATGTATAAGTCTATGATAAAAAAAGTAAGATTATCAAACATAGTCCACAGATCACCCAGTATCAATGAGACACATAGTCCCAATGAGACACCTAGTCCCGATGAGAAACTTAGTCAAAGTGAGACACTTAATAATTATGAGGAACTCTATTCCAATAAGGATATTATTCTTTTTGTGTCACATAGTCTAAAATTCACGTAGTCTTCCAGCCACATAGACTTCATGTCACAGCCAACCACATGGTTCTGTTCATAGTGTGATGGTTCTGGGAGCACATACTCCTCAAACCTTGAGGCGTACATAAAATTTTAAAAACCCCACATATATTATCTCAAATTGAACGACATGTTGCGAGGGTCCCAACTTTTAAAATGACTTAACAAATAGATATACAGTTAGGATGTTTTGGGAATTTTTGTAAAAATGGGAACGTTGGGTCTGGGTCTGGTCGTACCCAGTCGTACCGACCCGACCTATCATCGAACTCCATGACCCAATCCACGAGGTCCAACCCGACCATCCATCTCCTATGCGACCCACTTAAAGGGCTCATCAAAGTCCATATAGGCAAGGTGGCAGACATGTAGATTCCTAATCTATACAGCTTGTCATCATGATGACCACTCCTCCTACACATATTTCATGAGGCAATGTGCTAGAGGATCGATGTGATTATTTTCCACATTCCTGGTCTACACCACCATGGACTTCCCGGGCCACAGCTTTTATCGTTGTCCATGGTCGCACCCCCATGGGCTCCTTCGCTGCCAGGTGTCGATTCGACGGCTACATCTCTGGTGGATAATGACCTACTTCGGGCTTCCACCATCACTCTAATACTCAATGTTTTATGATATATTCCCTGTTACAATCATAGGGTCCCAACCTTCACTAATTTAGCCTTATATCTTTCACACCATTACTCTAGGGATTTGAACAAGTTCATATCCTCCCGAAAAAACATGTTGTGAAAATAGATGTTCACCAACAATGAAAGAAATAATGATGATAGAATAAATCATCATGAATTCCTGAAGAATGACCACTGTCCTTGTTAATTCAGCCTTTTTTCATACTGTTAGAAGAATGTGTATGAAACAAAATTATTTACAAATATTTTTATTCATTTAAAACCTTGGATAAGAATACCCCATCTCATAAGAATGATCAACCTATGGTTCAACTTGTTTGTGGTTTGATCTACATTTTTTGTTAAAATTAATAAATGAGAAAAAAATATCACATAGAAATAAACCCCCTACCAAGAGTTTGTATCAGTTGAAATTGTGTTTCAAATGTCGTTGGTGATCTGTTGTGAGTTGTCACGATTTGTCATCTCGTTAATCCTTGATCCTAGTCTCATCATCATCCACTGTTCACCAAGGAGAGAAACATGAAAATGACCTCATCCAATGCTCACAGAGAAGGGTTAATAATTCTCAGCTTGAATCCCTACATACGATTAAAGGAAGAAGATGTGTTTCGATGATTACATGTTTCAGTGTTACTGTGTTGTTGTGTTGCAGCATTGCTGAGTCTCTACATCATTTGCTAATACCAGTGAACGATTCTATTGGAATTTTTATATATTTTTTTATGGACAGTTGCATCCAGAGAAAATATTTAACCCATGCTCCACGCTGGTCAAGGTCAGGCACCTCTACTGTAATTTCATTGTTCTGAATGCAACAGTTCCCTAGGATTTTTGTTCAGGGACCAATTTAAATGATATTAAAGTTCAATGTTACACACCAGAGTGATTTTAATTAAAAATTTCACATTATTCAAATATTTACATTGGGCGCATCTAGAATCATAATTTCATGGTATCTCAATGCATTCCCTTAAAATTTTCCCCATTAATTTATAAAAATAACTTATAGAAAAATATGAGTCATAGCATTAACCCGATGATTGGGATTTATGTCCCCAAAATTAAAAACAATGTCCACTAGAAAAAAAGGTTAGGATTATAAGCATTAATATTAGCCTTCTTCCGCCAAGTGCTTTCATATAGATTCATGAGGTCCGAAAGAATTCCCAAAATAAGAATCAAGTACCCTCAAAGGATCTTCTCCTATCAATACTTTATCTCTATCGAGAACTCAGAAAACATCCCCCAACATTATTTTCTAGTTCACCCCTACCGATGACATGATATGGATCATGAATGTACCTCCTCAGTTGTGACATGTGAAAGAAATCATGCACCTGATTCATCTAAATGGTTATATTGAGTTGGTACACAACCTATCTAACTAAAATCAGAATCTAAAAGGGCAGATAGATCATGGGGATAACTTTTCCCCAATTCAAAATCCATTCAATCCCCAGGAAGGTGTGACTCGAAGGATCACATAATCCACCTCCAAAATCTTCAAGGGACTCTACCTCCTGTTTGCATAAAATTTCATCATACTATGTGAAATTCTCATCCATTCATGGATGATATGCCCTTTCTTGGTGGAAGACCATACGATCTATAGACCCATGAGTGATGACTCCCCTGGGAATGTCCATCAATATAGTGACATGAATTGTCATCCATACAGAGCCTAGAATGGTTCAATACCAATGGATGGGTGTTATTTATTGTTTTACACAATCACCACTAGAGGTAGGTGATCCTCCCAACTACAAAAAATTTATAGGATGAAATCACATAGAATATACTCTAAAACCTAGTTTTTCCTCTTCATCATGAAATTTTTTGGGATGAAGCATTGTGCTCAAGCATAATGGAGTCCCAAAATCATATTGAAACCCCCTCCACAGTTAGGATGCGAAACGATCATGATGGTTTAAAAATATCATCGAATGTACCAAGTGAAGTTGAAATATAACCTAAATGAAGATGTGTCTTAATAAAACTACTGATCCCTACTCCTAGATGGGAAAAATTTGTTCTAAAATGGTGAGTCTTTCAATGATCAACCAGATAGTATTGTATCCCCTGGATGTGCATGGTAAAAAAAATTTAATTCTTTAAATATTCCATCAGATATCTACTCTAGAACATCAAGTGTTTTTCATATTTGTACCAAAATGTGTTGATCTACATTCACATGATAATAAGTGTGGCACTATGAAATGAATTCTTCCACTGCCTTTTTCATCCCCATCCACCAGAACTGATGTTGGAGATCCTGGTAACTCTTTTCCTCAACCTGTATGCACCACCAAATGGGATGTGTTAAACTTCCTCTAATATTCCTCTCACAAGGACACTGGTACAATGATGCAACCTCATTAAAGGATGACATGCTTCCCACCTAACGTATATCCATCAGGATCATGCACAATGGATAACTGATCATGTTGGGTCTTGAAATCGACATTACCAAACTATACCTCCCTAACTCACTAGAGTAGTGTAAAAGTGAATTTACATTAACTGAAGGTAAGATTATAGTCACCATCAATAAATGATATCTGAATCGTGTCTACCTTCACTGATGCCTCACTCTGAAACTTCAAGATGGGTCTTCTTCTGAGCGCGTCCACCACCATGTTCCCTTTCCACGATGTATCGAAAATCTCAAAGTCATAATCCGGGAATAAATCCAGCCACCTCCACTATCTGAAATTATAGTCCTTATGGGAGAATATATACTTGATACTTTTTTTGTCAGATTAGATGCTAAACTAATCTCCCATCAGGTAGTTTGTCACATTTTCAATTTTAAAAATGTTCCAGTGAGATCATGATTGTGGGTCATGAATTTATGATCATGTTGTCTCATCTATCATGGACTGTAGGAAATAACATATTTTCCTGGCATTAAGACACAATCATGTCTGGTCGCTAATGCATCATAGAACACTTCATATGCGACACCATCCATTGGTAGTCTCAATGTGGGGACCTATCAACTTCTTCATCAACTCCTGAAAGCTCCTATGTAAATCTTCTATCCATGTGAAGTCCCAACTATGTCAAAGTCATCAGGGTGCTTCTATCCTATAAAATTCACGTAGAAACTACCGATAATAACCATACAAAACCAAGAACTCCACCCCTCGGTCATGCTCCTGGGTGGATCCCTGTAAAACACCACCACTATCATCACTAGATCCACAAAAACTAATGCCTCTGAAATTAAATGTCACATAATGTGTTCTATAGAATCCAAAATTTTCAACTTGAGAACTTCTCATAAAGTTGTTTCACTTCAAGTGTGTCTAGGACCATTCTCATGTGTATCAAGTGATCCTCCTCAAGTTCCTTGTAAACAAGAATTTAATCAATGTTTAAAATGACATACCTATCAAGGTAAAGTGGTAATATCATGTTGATTAGGAGCATGAATACTACAGGTACATTGGGAATGTCTAATTACATCTCCATGTACTAGTACTATCCATACAGACACCTGAAGGCTATCGTCATCACATTGTCATATCATACGTGAAGTTGTTGATAGCCAGACATGAGGTCTATCTTCTAGAACAACCTCTATCCCTTCATTTGATCGAAGTTGTCTTCAATTATCATTAGTAGATATATTTTTCTTCAATGTCACCTGATTCAGGCACTAGTAGTCCACACACATCCAAAAGCTCCCATCTTTGTTCTTGGAAAACAACACTGGGGCCTCACAGGGTGAAGCACTAGGCCTCATGAATCTATTCCTATGTAATTACTCTAGTTATAACCTTAACAAACAAAGCTTTATCGGATCCATCCTCTTTTCCAGTTTAGATATCAGTGTCGTCGCAAGGCATAAATCAATGTGTATGTCAACCTACATGTGATGAGGAAATATTATAACATCTTCGGGGAAGACATCCACATACTCATTTTCAACCACTATAAATTATATACTCCTCTTATAAAACATGTTGAGGTTATGAATATCCCACTGGTGAGTAATTTGCTACACCTTCGTCTGAGAAATCCCATTATGTGCTACATGCACTTCTTTTTCACCAGTGATGGAAAAATTGGTCTCATCTCTAGGGATACACAGTATTCTACGCCTAAAATAGTCAATATAAGCATGGAATGTGGATGATAATTCTATAAATAAATTGATTTCGTATGGAATAAATTTTACTAATAGAATATCCCAATCAAATATCTCACCTACAATATTTATGTCACACTTCTGAAACCAGTGATAGATCATCAAATCCCATCCATTAGGATTTCTAAATGTTAGGATCAAGCTAATGGATCCACCAGAATATCCAATCTACAAAAAAGGTCCATGGAAAAGAAAATAGTGACTAGAACCTTTCTCTAAAAGAACTAAATCTATGGTGGAGAAGACATAAAATGTTTATCTAATCATCTCTAGAGCATCAAGATCATATACCTCCAATACATGAAGCTGGGCCCACCACTATCCACTAGTTTCTAGAGCCTAAAGTGGACCACATGGTGATGGTGGTGGTAGTACACCAAACCTCCTCCCACCACCTACTACTCTATCTGACCCCCTTCCACATCTACTATCAAGAAGACCAATCTGCTCAAAACTCTGTCTCTACCATGGGTTTCCCTCGATAGTTTATTGACCGTCCATGCAGAGATTGGGGCTATAACAAGACATGTGTCGCCGATTTCCACACATGTAGCAAATCCTGTCCTCCGGTTGATCTATCAACCCTAGGATCCTTGTACTGAAGAACATTTATCCTCAGGTTTTCCACTAGAGTTCATAAGCCACATGAATCCACACCTCTACTACCAGCTACCTACTGATGAGGAATCCTCTACCAGGAGCTTTCTTGATGCTCCCATTGCTAGAACATGCTCATCCAGAAATATTTCACTAAGTAGATTTCTCTCTAGTACACCAGCATAACTTGATATGCTAAGGGATATCATTGATTCCCGGATCGACTGGCGTAACCCCTACTTGGAGGACCAAACCCTAATGAATGGTTCCCACACCATATCTATATAGTAAATATAAATGTCCATGAATCTCACTAGGTACACTACTATCATCCGATTACCCTTCTACAGATACATGATCACCTATAAATGCACTGAGTGTAACATAGCTCGGAATATCTCCTCCATGATGAGTCTCTCAATATAATATTCAAAGAGGTTCACCTCCTCATCTATTATGATCAATAATCACCACAACTAACCCACTTATCCCTAATGAAGTATCATTAATAGGACTTCTATATGGTCGTGTGGTGTCCTCACAAGGTGAAAGACAGACATGACTACCTCCAACAAATCCTCAGCTACCTAGGGGTCAGTCTCACCCATAAACCTGCGAGTTATCTACCTCTGTAACTTATGTAATGCGCTAATCCTATGTTTATCCTATACTACTAGAGGTTGTCGAAATTATCGATCGATAGGTTATGGTATCACTTGTACACCCCTCGATGGGGCTCTCTCTGGTAATGGTACCTATAACAATGCCTCATCACTAGGCATACCATCATCATGGTTATACAATATGATCCTAGATGGATTTCTGTGTGGAGGAATGCTGAAAAAAATCATGATGAAAAAAAGAAAATAGAGTATACATGGTGAGCTAACTCAAGAAGGAAATGATTACATACTCAAATACCCTATATGATTCATGTATTATTTATTTACATATAACCAATGTTTTCATTTATCGAGTTGGAATGTAGGTTTTTAGAGTTCTAGTGTATAGATACATCATCAATTTCACCAATACTACAGTCACTAGACCGAAAGACGAACTCAAAACGCAAAAATATTTTTCCAAAACCGATCTCACAGACTTCCTCTCCCAATGTAGAACCTAACCTTTCAGTTGATTCCACTCTATCATGACCCATCCCAATGGAGCATGTGGTGTCACTTCCCCAATCCAGCCTTTAATAGGCCAGGTGTTGGATACTAGCGTTGTGTAGGAATATCTCACAAATTGGAGGCCTTTTCCTATGTAACTATAAACACACACACGAATTGAAAATAAACCACCAACAATTATTCATGAAAATACTAAAACCAACCAAATGTTACAACAATAACTAAATTATAAACTAGGCCACTATACAAGCCTAATAAAAATGAAAACTGAACACATGCATGTTCACATGTCACTTGACACTCATAGGCAAAGAACATTTCCAGAAGGGTAGGTGATGGTCAACTGTAAGAACCCTTTGGAACTCACCCCATCTGCTGATCACTCTATACACCACATAGTCTAGGACCAACTAGGTCACTATCAAATCATTGGTCCTCTTCACGAGACATGACAACTAAGGAAAAATCCCGTGAAGGTGTGTGTAAAACTGTACAGAGTAGGACACCATGAAACCATAATAGAATGATCACAAGGAAATTAAACCTGAAATATTTTCAACTTATATAGGTATAATTCCATGATACTAAATGTAATATTATAGGATGTAGTCTATAGAACACCGAATATTGATGAGACACATATTCTCATTGATACTCCTAGTCCCAATGAGACACTTATTCTAATGAAAAACGTATCCCCAATGAGGAACTCATCCCCGATAAGAAACATAATTTTAGTAAGTAAAGAATCCTTAAATTAATTTAGTTATAATTTCATATAGTATTATCATAATTGCTAGAATAGGATTCCGTTCATTTCACTCTTGTTCTGGGAGAACCCAATCATCAAGATTAAATTCGTAATTCAACTTCTACAGAAAACACAAAAAGATTATCTAAAAAGGGTAATTTCGTCAGAAGGGTCCCAACTCCGATCACGACACGTCAAAAAAATGCATGGTTTGAATGTTATTGGAATTTTAGTATCATGGGACTAGTTGGGTTCAAGTTTGATCCACCTAGACACAGCGTTTACCATGTCCCTACCTAGTCATCATTGAAGGTTGTTGGGAATGCCACTCCCCCTACACAGGGTCCCAGAGATTGTTCCACTGGTCTAAATTTCTGCAGTTAGCCCTGGCTGCAGCTCCCATCATTATACAAGTTCATTCTATTGTGGGATCATCTGCCGCCAGCCATCAAGCTGGAAAAAGCTTGCTGCTAGGTGGATGTGTCAGTATCTGCCTCCAGTGGTTTCTACCCTTTTGGGGCATACACCACCACACTACTAAGTAGGTTTTTTAGAAAAAATAAATGTTTTGGTCCTTAGTTTGAAAACATAACTTCTTTAGACATCGATCATACTCGAAAAAACTTTGGTTGTCAAACCACATACCGAACCTCCTAGAAAAACGTACCGAGACCACATAGGTTCTCCAAAGAAGAATGAATGAATAGGGAAAATGAAATCAGCAAGACCACATGAAGAATAAATGTTTTCTTTTTTTTTCGGCCTTTGTTCATACCATTAGAAAAAGAAAAAACCAAAATGTATTCACATAGATTATTCTCCCTTTAAAACCCCACAACATAAGACCCCATCCCACAAGAACGATTGACCTACAAATCAACATGTCCATCAGATGAAACAAATTTATAATTTATAAGAATGAACATGATTGAAAATAAAACATAAATAAACCCCCAACATTGTGTTTGGATCATTTAGAATTAGGGTTTCGTTGTCTTTGGTGATGCACTGATAGTCGCCATGATACACCGTTACATTGATCCACAATCCATATCTCATCGTCGTCTAGTTTTTTCCAATGAGAGGAAGTCACCACGGCCCCACTCAAATGATCACAAGGAAGGATCAATAATTCTCATCTTGAATCACATCTAATGGTTAATGGAATAATACTCGTTTCAGCGTTAATGCATTTTGGTGTTATAAAAAGTTTAGCATTACCACATCACTAAAAAATAGTGTTGATGTGTCATTGTTTCATTGCGTAACACCAAAGAATGGTTACATTGAATATATTTTTATTAGAAGGTTGCATCCAAAAACAAACTTCTACCCTTGAGCAGTGCTAGTCAAGGTTATGCCCTACCTAAGGTAACATCTTTGTTCTGAATGCACCGATGACCTCAGATATTTGATTCAGGCACCCTATCAAATGATATTATTGTTCAAAAATAGTTGCATGAGATATTTTTATAAAAAACTGATCATTATTCAAATATTTATGCCAGGAACAATGGGACACATAATTTCATGATGTCTCTATGCCTGGTCTCATATTTCTCTAAATTAATTTTTAAAAATAATCGAGGGAAAAATAAAATTCATTATATATTGAAAATTTTTATTTAATATATAATAATTTTAAGTGTTTTATATATCCTTAAATTGTTGGTTTGACATTCCAATTACTCTGTTGAATATAATGTTTTACTTTTAAAATTTTAGGGTGTTATATTAGAAATAGTAGAATTTGTAACTAGTGCACCCCTGAGTTGTATTTTAATATTTCTACTAAAATTTATTAAATGTTTAATATTTTATAAATATAAAAAAAGTCCATTTTGTTTGGTTCTCAAAGCCATTATGATTCTCCCATTTCTCAATTTTCCAATGTTTTTTATTTTATATTAGTACAAATATTTTATTCATATTTGTATTGCAGTTTTTCCTTTTGATATATTATATTATGAATAAAAATACTTTTTTATCCTTTAATGAATATTGTTATTTTTTCTTCATTATTCCATGAAATTATTTATATTTTCTATTATTCATGGAATTCTATAATTTCCCCATCCTGGGATCCACTAAACTTGTTCCCCACGCTATGTCACCACATGACCTTAGTCACCCCTCCCCATACAAGAGTAGTTTTTGACATTCAATGAGGGTTTACTGAAATATTTATGTAGAAAATAAAATATTTATCAATGTAAACCAAATCATATAATAATAGGAAATAAAGGAAATAATATAACCAATAAATATTCATTACCAAACATTTAACAAAACTGGGTTCAATCCCAAAACCAAACTATAAATATTCCATTTCATGTCAGATAGTTCAATGTCTATGGAAAACCCATAACAAATACATATGATGAATCCCAAATAAAATATATAATCCATATCAATATCCCTTATCCATTCCCATCCTAATCCCAAATTAAGTATCTTGCATAGGGAAATTATGATTTCCTTGATGTGTAATCCTAAAGTCTTCCCCAGAACTAAACGGGCGCCCAAGTAAGGTGTGAATAGAACTCAATATCGCACAAAAAATGATGTATTTAAAATATACACTATTAATAAATAGTGTATGAATGAACATTAAAAACAAAAATGTAAATATAAAGGAAATCATGGAGCCACTAGTACACGATGTTCACTTTAGTCACTCTCATCAATTATTCCACGTATTAGGATTTCTTATAAATTATAATTAATCATTATTCAATCATATAAACTATATATAAGGGGAAGAAATTATGATCCCTACATATGAAAGGAAATAATTTAATAAATCAATACAAAACACTTACATCGGTGCCTCATTCATATATTCATATCCTAGGAATCGATTAGATGCATTGAGCCTCGTTTTGACTTCATAAAACATTCATTATTGGATTGGGGTATAGAATCATTGTCAAACCATACCCATGGGCATATAGACTCATGTCCAATACCCCACATAATAACAATTCACAATTACAATATCCTTTAAATATTTTACACATATATCATTCATAACATGTAACCCATTAATAAAATTCATCACTTATGAAACTAGTTCTTTTAACACATATTCTATCTTCATGACTCAGCCAATATAAACATTCCCCTTTACATTCCACAAATCATTAAACTCATTTATCAATTACATGTATTATACCATCAAATATATTTACTATTTAAAACCCATAATTCGTTTAACCCTTTCCAATATACCTAACAACCACACATTACATGTCATAATTAAAAAAAAATTAACATCAATTTTTATTTTTTTGTCCATGTTGATTACTAAACACAATTATAATTAGGTATACATCATATCTAATGATAACCTATCAATGTAATTATCATGGGTTCTATCTCATAACCATTCAATTATTCAATTATCATTCCAATTCCATGGTTATTATAGTGGATCACATCATAGGTATCCCTTAACCAGGTCTAGTTTACCTCACACATCCCATGGGGATCATGAGGGGTTCGAAATATAATTTTGGCACCAAATTTACCATTCCCACAATGGTAAAACGATATCATTTCTTAACGACATGAATTCAAAACCACACCCACATAATTAAATTAACAATACTATGAGATATAACTTGAAGACTACCGACCTTGATTCTATAGACAATTTCATGCTTGCCTATATAATTTTATTTAAAAAAAAAACAAACTAATTTCCCAACATCTAATCCACTACAAAATGATAGTTTTAGATAATTTAACAAATAATAATAGCTTGACTAAATAAAATCCAAAAAAGGATAAATGAGGAATATTAGAATCAATCTAATCTTTGACCAGCAACCAATGGTGCTCAAAATGATTTAGAAACAAGAGATATTGATCCTTCAGATGTTTAGAATGAAAATATCATAAACCATGTATGTTGTGGGTGGAAAGGGGTAGAAAATAAGGTCTGAGTGTCTTATGATCTGAATTAAAAAATGGAATGTTTCCCAATTTTAATGGGTCAAACAATTTTCTTTCATGGATGAAAAAATTGTGCACCATTTGTGTGCAACCCTCTTTACGAGTGGGACCTGGATTGCACGACTTCTTGTGGATCCCACATGGTTTGAAAAATCATGTGGTGTAAATATGGGATGGATCTATCAAAAAAAGTGGGTTTTCCTCCCATTATCATGGATTTCTATATTTTATCCCCACATATAGGAAGGAATGGTTATGGAAAAATATTTTCACTAATCCTACAAAAACAATTACACATGCACCAGATGGGAACTATTTCGCATAGTTCATGTTCCAAATTCCCAAGACACCCCAAAGCCTCAATATTATCTCTGAAAATATTTAATTAATCTAAATTTAAATATTTAAACAAGAATGAAGCTAAATAGAATTCTATGTTCATAGAACCGCCCCAACATAAAATATATCATCCTCGATATGCACTACCAAACATAACAAATATTACATTTTAAGTAGATCGGAACACTAGTCCTAAATATCCATATCCCTATCCCATGCCTCTTATGAGAATTTTCCACACTTACATAACACTTGAACAATGGGAATATTGTTTCCCTGCAAGACCTTACCAATGTGATTCACTATATGAACCACATTGTCTTCAAAGAATGCATCATATTTAAGATCATCATAATAAAAATTAAATACTTGATAAGGCTTAGGGATATATTGATGAAGTTGTTACACATAAAAAACATCATAAATTCCACTAAATCGATGTGAATGAGACACTCAGTATGCCCTCAGTCTGATCATCTCAACTATATCAAATTTCACCATGTACCTGGGTTCCAAATTATGATATCTATGAATCCATCTATTATGAGACATGTGTGACGCCTAATAGAAAACAAAATCACCCAAAAACATATGAGGTCAATGATTTCATTCAACATATGACTTTATTTTAATTTTAGTCATATCCATACATTTTCTAATCAACAGAACATATTCTAACATCTCATTCATGAGACATAGTCATAAATATTCTTCTTCTCTCACCTCCATCCTACATAAATGAAATCTAAAAGACCTACCATACATAAACTCATATGGTTCCATCGGAATTATAACTGGGTAAAAATTATTATAGGATAACTATACATGTTACAAGTCCTCCAACCAAGAACCACCAATGTCTAGGACACATTCCTTTAACATGTCCTCAAACACAAAAATTTTATGCTCAAACTTCCCATCATTCTATAAGAGGATTAAAATATTCAAAAACACTTGGTTATAATTTTAATCTATAACTTATTCAATAGGAATGATTAAAAATATAGATCATAATCCAAAAAATATACTCTTTGGAACCCCATGAAACAAATCTCTCTCTCAAACATAAAACCCATATAACTGGTCAATGATGAAGATCTCTCACATAGGTAACAATTGTGAGAACTTGGATAAATAATACACATCCATACATATCACATAATTATGAAAAGGAATCCTTAGTTGATATATTACAAAATAAAAAATCACATATTACAATGTGCATTCATTAATAAAAAAATGGTATAAAAAATCACATAGTTTCAAATGCATGCCCTTCACCTACTAACAGGTTCAACATAACATCATGAAACATATAACCTCATTCTCCTTCCATTCCACCAAGAAATATCTACAATGATCTCAATATATCTATGTGATATTATGGTCCACTACCGAATTTAAGGAATGAAAATATAGACCAAATAATACGACATAAAATTATACACAAAATCATGTCCATGAACATAAATGATCAAATTTTCAATAACAACCACCACAAAAGATGGCTCCCTATATTCAAGACATTCCTTAATGGCCGGATAATCTTAATCCAAATACATATTCTTCTTGACCTAACATAGTATAAAATAATAAAATATCATATATTCTAGGATCATATTCTAATTTCCATACTAAGCCTCTAGGTGAATCTCGTCAGACAATTCAATCACCCTCCTTTTACAGATGGATTCATGAACCACCAATGTTTACGTCATTACAATAAAATAACCTAAACCTATGTTTTCACTTCCATACATGTGGACCAAATCGATTGCAACACACATCAGGTATTAGACCCTTCCCTACATCGAAAAATTTAAATCACATTCGGAGAATATGTTTTAAATGAATTTATTATCTATATACATAGTAAAACACTATTGAAACAAGTAATAGTGCAAAATAATTATATCATAAACCACTAATGAAAACTAAATTACATGGGTATGGTATTTGTTTTCATGAGGCCACTTATTTCATGACCCATATGCTACAACTTACTATTTATGCAATAATACTTCTGCAAGACCAAATCTAGAAACATATCAAAAAAGGTATAATCCTTAGCATGATTGGGTATGATAAAAAATAGTTTCATAGTATGTGTCTTATTCAATTCAAGGAGGGAATCATAACATGATATATTATTCATATAATTTATTCAATTCTTTGTTAATACTGAAGGAACTTCTTCTGAATACAAAAAGTCTAGGGTGAACCTTCTATAATATCCTTCCATAACCAAAAATATCTGGATATCAAAAACATTTTTGATATACCACAAATAAATATTAACTTTAAAATTATATAAGTAAACTGCTACATCTCTTATAGAGAGGATGTGGGCCAAGAAATTCACTCTATCAATCGAGGAATGACACAATGTTATCTACGATAATAGCTTATGAACACTTAGTGTACATATAATTTTTTCAAGATGGATTTCATGATATTCATGATTCTTGGATAACACCATGATTAAATCGAAAAATACAACTACAAACTAAACTAGTTATAGGATAACGATTCGACACATCTATGCCATAAACTCTACAAACATTTTTCAACACAAATGGAATCCCACAAATCTCATACAATATATACCAAATTCTTAAACTATTCTATATTATATTAGAAGTTATCAACCAAATATGATGATACCATAATCTCTAATTAATTTTGGAGAATAATGTAAAATGTATCATCTAGTTAAAAAGGTCATGAATTCATGAGAAAAGGTACAGATTCATAATCATCTTCTAATTCAATATCTGATATTCAACATATAACTATGTCATCCAATCATAAATCAATGAAAAAAATCTAGACATCACTACAGTTACATAATTTTATGAATAAAAAAATTATTCTATATTTAATGCTATATAATTTTTGTTCATAGAGTTTTAATTTTTCCATTCTATAAAGAGGAATCGAAAAAAATTCTTCTCTAGGATCCAACTTATTCTTGAACACAACATATCTATTGGTAGATAGGCCAAATAATTCCTTAAGGAATGCATGAATAAATAGATCCACCATAGTAGGAATGATAATATGATCTAATCCTATATAACCAATAACATTAACAGAAAAATTGGTTTTGATCTCATCCAATTACTTACCAATTGTCCTACCCCTACCTACTCGAATATCCCACTCTCCACGGTTAACATAAGTGTACCTCAAATTATGTTAATGTTACCCTATGGTGATAATAATCAATACGAGCATGATATAATGAAATTCAATCAATCCCAAATATCAGTTCCTAACCCATGTTATCAAAACAAAGTCCCACCATAAAAGTTACTTTCCAACCTCATCAGCGTAGTCCGTACTTTTCTTGGTATTATATGATCTCAATCCTAATAGTGTAACAATATATATAACCCCATTCAGTTATTCAACCTATAGACCTAAAATATTTTGAAAATTAGTAGATATGACATATTGTGATGATACTATAACAAAAAAATAACTAAAAAGT
This sequence comes from Viscum album, assembly GCA_963277665.1. NCBI lineage: Eukaryota > Viridiplantae > Streptophyta > Magnoliopsida > Santalales > Viscaceae > Viscum > Viscum album. The sequence goes on from OY728148.1 coordinate 916,292,097, forward strand.
TTGAAAGCCACATGAGTTGTAACTCAAACTATTGATGATCTATCCCGATCAGAACCAAGTGATGGTTGAGAAGAATTGGGATGGAATGTCCCTCTTCTGAAAAATTTGGTCTGAGTCCATAAGGATACACTAGATGGTTGGTATGTGAACCATTTTACTATTGTATGATGTCTGCATCTCTACTGGTATAGGAAGCAGAACTCCAACTTCCTACCTCGTTTGGTGCAACTGACCCTATACCTACACTCTGCATCAGCTTTGATCCTCGATCACCACCCATATAACATTGGTTATAACCTGACCTAAGACTATTCCCCATAATGTGACATGCTCTGCACTGAAATAGTAGTTAGATACAACATAGATTCATCTTACCATTTTTATGCACTTATTAAAAAACACCTGGTCACCACCATGAGATTCTATTCCTCTTCTCTCAATACTTTTTCTACAACCACCCTATATTATACCCTCAAAACCATAGTTTCTAATATTGTAGGTCACACATCTTTATCACCCAACTAGAACCACATTTCCTATACTAGAATAATATGTTAATATCTATTCAAAAATAAGGTAATGATCTATCACCTGAACAAATAACTATATATGTAAAACATTCCCCTAGTACTTCATATCATGTTTATTTCAATAAAAAGACTTTTAGTCATAACTACCTCATCACATTCGCATGATAGAATAAATTATTTAATATTAGTGAGGAGACCAATATATTCCATACTTATCAAAGAACCCTAGGTTAGCCTCAAAAAATATCTCCACCATTTCCCACATAAAGGTAACCAAATATAATGGTTCCAAACACATTTCTAGGAAATCAGTACACAAAGTACCTTCTTTGTGTTCAGTTTCAACTAGAATATACCACTACATCATTACTAGTCGTCACATCATGTATGATACAAACATGATATACATATGAGGTTGATTCTCTAAGTGTTTATGAATTTTTTCTAAGGACTCTATTTAGAAAGTATATTTCTCATGTCTACCCCCTATAAATATTTAATGGTTGGTGCAAATGAAACTCGTGACTTATGTCAATCATACTCAAAAAAATAATCATGGTTCCAAAATATTCATTTTTGTAAGATGATAGATGTTTACCTAGAAATTATCCTCCACTCACTCATACATGATACATGGGTTTTTTTGATTTTCATATAATTGAAAATTCATGGTTATATGCTCTTATTTCCCAACTGACACACAAGGTAGTGGTGGAGTTTCTCAACAATTCCAAACACACATCTTAAAAAAACATAAATAATATATAGTTTTGGGAAACTAGACTCTCAGCAATACATAAACAAAACAATTTTCTAATAATATACCAATAGATATGGTCACATAGCTTTCACCACCTTCAAAAATCCCTACGATGATTTTTGATCAACATGGGTAAAACTATTCAAATTATCACAACAATTCATTTGATAAATTTTAACCATTTAACATGCACATCAAAAATATTTCTCTTTTAGAAAACGTTATATCTTTACATCTCGTTACAATAAAATTTGTTACCATTGTATAACATTTTTTAAGATATAATATTTATCTATACATTCATGACCATTACATTTACTCACAGACAACAACTTTTTTAACTAAATGTACTTCAATGATTATGTAAAATAATATCATTCTATCCCTCACTTCCCACATGTCTTTCCCATTTGTTCATACCATGATAAATGTAACATATATCCTTAGGATCCTAAAATTACAAAGGTATTAACAACCTCATTCCATTTTGGACATGATAAAAACACCACAGAATAGTCACATCACATTAAAAATCATATCGAAAGGGGAAATAATATACAACTATAACAAAAGACAACAAGAAGAATAATCCCATACTTGGTACTTGGGATTTACCCCATACATGGGTTAGCTTTTACCATGAACATTCTCATTAACAAGGACCTAAATATCCAAAAAAAAATATTTGTTACCAAATTAAAATAATAATAGAAAAGGAAATATACACTAGTAACAATTTTTAATATCCTCATATTGGGATCCTCTAAACCAGTACCACAAGCCTAGATTCCAAATGGCGTCAGACATTCCACCTTGTACACCAATGGTTGTCGACTACCAGTGAGTGTCTAATGTAATACATGGGGTTACTATAAAATTGTTAATAGGGAAAGCCACATAATATGACATTGATAAATAATGGAAAAATAATAACCAATAATCACTCGTTAAAATATAATTCCAAAAAATTATATACAAGCCCACAAACAAATAGTGAATATGCTATGCCAGGTCAAATAGTTCCCCATTTATGGAAAAAGAAAAATTAATCAAACTAATGAATCCCAAAATTGGGTTGTGAAACCACGTCCATTTCCCTCACATATATATATATCCTGCACCGAAATCATCCATAGAGAATATTTCTATTTCCCTTTTCCAGAAAAATAACTATAATGTCTTCTAATCTGCCAATTGATAGCCTAATCAACATATGATTATAACTCAGCATGATACCACCAATAGTGTTAAATAAATATCCAGTATAAAAAAATAGTGTACGGAGGTGCATAAAAAATAAAAATGTAAATATGAAGTTACACTTGGAATCATTAGATAACAAGGACAATTTTTGATAGTATAATCATTTATTCCATGGGTTTAGATTTTTCATCAAATACACCATGTCTTAATCCGAAAATATAAAATTTTAACATGCATAAGGGATAAAGCACTCAATAACACAAAGTAATTAATCAATGAAAACAATAAATAAAATATACATTAGAGCATCATTCTAGTAGTCATATCCCTTGGGTATATTAGGGGAATATAGACTCACTATTACACTAAAATCCCTAAATTATAGGTGCGAGGTTAACATTTTCTGTCTAACCAGACCTATGGGTTTATAGCTTCAAGAAAAATCTCCCACGTACTATAAATCCATTTGCATATGATTAATAAACCATTATTAACATATATCAATCACAACCCATAACTCAATAAATACATTCATCGCTTACGAAATTAGTTCATTCAACACATATTCTATATTCATAACTTATCCCATTTACAAATTACAATTTTCATATCATAACTAATTTCAATAATTTATAAATAAACATCCTTGACCCATAATAATTTTTACAATTTACAACCAATAATTATATCAATACATTATTGTTATACCAAACACCCCCTTATTCGATTTTATCAACTAAAAATAAATAACATCAATTTCTATTTTCCATACAATTAAACAAATTTACATAATTAACATTAGTTTTACTCCATAACTCATGTAAACATATCAATATAATTATCATGGTAACTTTCTAATAAAAAATTAATTATATAGTTAACATTCCAATTCCATGTGCATGATAGAGTCTCAACATATGTGTGTCATTATCCTAGTCAAATCAATATCAAGCATCCCACTGGGAACATTGAGGGTTTAAATTCATCATATAGCCATAAAATTGATTAGTTCAACACATTCAAGAATGTATAGACATCACAATGTATGAAATTCACAACCACATTCTCATAAAAAAACTAAAATGTATATAAGATATATAATTTACACCATTTACCTCAATTATTTACACATCCACAAAAAACCATTACCATTTATTTGGAAACAAACCACATTTAAGGTCATAAAGTTGAATCATTTCAGAAAAGAAGAATTTAAAAATTTAGACGATGATGAATGAATTCATAGGACATAATGTTGAATAAGGATTGAAGACAAGTTTTGGACACAATAGGATCATTGATAACTAATAAAATTCACTCCAAATGGCATCTAAATGGGGACAGACAAATATTGGGTTGTTTGGAAGGAAGAGCTCATAAACATTGTCTACAATTTGAGAAATGTGGAATAATTTGATGTATTATTTCTTAATAATTTAGGGGTAAAATGATTAATTTTACCATTTTTATTAGGAACAAGGTTATGCTACATTGTTACCCAAAACCCTATTCCAACCATGCACAAATATTTTTCCAAGAGGGGACCAATTCACATAGATATCAAGGATCCCACATAGATTAAAAAACCATGTGGTGATTGCGTTGGTGACTCTATCCATGAACACACAGTTTGGACTCACCCTGTGCATAATTTAATAAACATTTTACCCTACCCCCATCAATCATGGTTAATACTAACCATCCCTAAAATTTAAATCATGCACTGTATGGACCAATTTTTCCATTATTCATGCCCTGAAACCTCTAGACACCCCAAGAACCTAGATAAACTCGAAAGGCTATTCAATAAAATAATTTAATGGATTTTAAATAAAACATAAATAATAAAACAACTTGATTGGTGTTCGGGATCATACACTTTCGTACATCATCTTCGTGAGGCCATTTTATAAAATTTAATTTAATTTTAGGAACATTAATGAAAAAGATTACTTTTTTCGAAATAATTAATTTAAATTTAATACAGTTTTTACATCACATAATATATGAATAATTTTTTGGTTCTTATAGTTAATTGTACTATACATCAATCATCATTAATTATACAATATTAGATGAGAGTAAAATATTAGGTTCATGAGTGGTCTATGATTAATGGGTTCTGATTCAATAGTCAGTCGTGATCATGAAGTAAAGTGTTATTGATTATTAGAATTGAAACCAAAAATAGGAATTATATATTATGATATTTAATATTAATTATTTTTTGGTACCAAATATTTTTCTTCTTTTATATGAATAAAATTAATATGAAATACATATTTGGTGTTGGCAGATGATATAATATAAAATAAGAAAAAATGATTTTTTATATATAATATGATCTTATGAATTTTTTTAAGGATTTATATTAGTTTGTTGTGAAATAAATAATATTTATAATATCTATTGTTATTCAAGTGTTAGGGATTTTTTGGAAATTAAACGAATATCGATGCTTTATTTTTTATGTGTTATGACTTCTTATATGCAGCTATGAGTAATACCAACCATAATTGTTCATTCTTATATGGGTTTAGTGAATTATGAACCATGAAAACATTTTTTATATTGATTAATTATTATTTTAACATTGATTATTATTCAGGACATTGGTTGGTTTTAATATTAACCTTGTATCATAATGTATTTTTAGTTAAGTAAAATTTTAATATTGAAATTTTATGTCATTTAGGTTGGATATAATTAAGAAGTTGTTTAAAATTCTAATAAATAAATGTTTTAATTCCATATATTACACATAAATATAATTACTTAAATTTTAATATTAATAATTTATCATAATGATGTATCCATAGTGAAATGTAAATTATGACACATCTTCATATATCTATTGGGTGTAATACTGGATATATATTGAATTATAATATTGGTTGGATATAATTGTTGGTGTAAGAAATCTCTCTTTATGAGTGTATACCTATGAAATCCATTATTATTCATTTAATATATAGTTGTGTGTACATTAAATTCATACCTCAAATTATACTATATGGGATTTCTATTGATTATTAATTTTTATCACTATGATGTTTTTTTGAGGACATGACATACCATAAATTGTTATGTATCTATGAATGATTTATACATGAAATTGATACTTTTCTAAGAATTTAATGCACATCTATATTCACAATTTCATTTTAGACTCTTTATATAACTTCTAAAAAGTGTGATTTTGTATTATCATGAATAAAATAATTGACATTATCGTTTAATCTAAATTGATATACCCTAAATTGATAACTAATTATGGATAGTTCATAACTTTAATATTTATATATTGCTTAATTTATATATATATATATGTATATTATAATTTTTTATATATTTGATCCAATAATTACCATATAAATATGCAATGGATATGTCATCAATGTTAGTCCATAATATATTTCATATTGGTAGGTTCCCTTGAGGATATATGGTGTGACCTATGTTGATTGCATTATTGTAGACCATCTTGGGACATTCAAATGTGGTATTCAATCCTTTTGTGACCTTTAATTTAATATTTAAATTGAAGATATAAATAGGATATTGTGGATTCTTATGATGGATCTAGGTATTGGACATAAATAAAACCCAAAAATATAATTTCATTGTTATAGGGGAATTTTTTTTACATTCATGGTTTTCCAATTATAAATTCATCATATTACATATAATTGGGCTGGGGTTATACTTTTTAATATTTTACAATTGTATAGGGGTGGAATGAAAGATTAAATTCAATTATCATATTAAAAACCAAAAAACCTCCATGATATTGAATATTTTTAAATTATTGATGATCCAATTACATGAATGTGTTATGTTGTTTAATATATCATGAAAAAAGTATTTAGATATTTTCTATAAAATAATTTTAATATATTATTATTTACTAATGCATGGTAACTTGTTCGATCAATATCATATAAGATAATTAATTTACAGATTTATTTGACTTTTATGTCAAACTTGTGACTGGGAAAGTGGGGTCTGGGAGTCACATTGTAATAGGGGACCCTTTTATATCATAAAATATATAGAGTACAAGGATAAAACACATTTTACATAATATCCTAAAAAGTTATATAATTAAGTGTAATTGAGATATTTTCTCCCCTATGTGTATGGATTTATACTTTCAAATGAATAATGCGTTTTCTATTTTCCTCTAGGAGGAGGAAGAAGATAATTCTACACCATATATATATATAGACACATTATTATAGAATAATGAAATTTTTTATGATCTATTGGAAGAGATAATACATAATTATTTATAGTTTAATGATCAATATGACATATTAGTCCTTTTTCAAATCTATGATTGGAATTGAGGGTTCTTTCTTTACTATTAACATATCAATCTTAAATATATGGATCCATAGTCTATTTTCATTTGTGTAGTGGTCAAGTAGAAAATTTTATATCAGTTTGAGACTCCATTTTATATAATAGTTAATAAATATATATATATATATATATGTATATTTAATAAGATCCAACTAAATACTGGTAAAATATATTGTGTCATGATGTCTATAATATTGGATTATACTATGTGGATTAATAAATATCTTTTGAAACCTAATTATTTCTGATTTTGCTGATGGAAAAAAATTATATTTGAAGTTAGAGTATTAATTAAATGGGATATTAATTGTATATATTTTATTTATCACTTTCATGGTAATCTCGATTTGGGTATAGTTTTCCCAAGAGATCATGATTATGGGCTCAGTGAAATTTTTGATGTTTTTAGATACACTATATTCATCATCAGATGAACATATTCATCTTAACAACTATATTACTAATTCAAATACTAACCTCAATAATAAGTGTTATAGGATATAGGGAATTGACAAATGACATTTTACTTATCATGTTGGACTTGTTGTGGTAATTTGTTTTAAAGGTAGTGTAAGAATGATATTTCATGCCATTGTTGGGATATTAATAATATATAATGTTTTGGTTCTACTCTACCATATATGGAAATAATATCAAATAACTATTAAAAATGTGCCACAATTGATCTTGTGAGATACCAGATTTTTGATAAAAAATTAAATATGTTACATATCAAACTTTTTTATGTGTTATATAATGATATTTATTTATAGTGGTTTTTGTCAGATGAAAGGAATTAGAGTTATGATGGGAACATCAGACCAGATTATATTTTGGGTTTCATTAATAATTGTGGACATATTTTATGTTATATATCATAGGGTGATTATATGTGAGGTGTTTTATTTCCTTAGGGTGGTGAATGTTTTATGGTCCGAGACCAAGGATTTAGCATAGTGAGGCTATATTTTATTAAGTAGTGTAATTTTCATTTAAAGGTTATCATAATTGATTAATGTAAAATTATAATTAAATTAAACCTATAATACTATCATTTCAATATTTGTTGACTAATATTTTTATGTCTAATTTGTTAATGTGTAATTAAGAATTGGTTATAGTGTTATCTGTATGGATGATGATTAACACAACATAGGGTCCATATGACTATATATGAATGAGACCATGATGCACAAACATGCGTAGAGGTTATTAACTAAAATTTTCATTAGATGTATTATTCTTGAACTATATAAATGTTATACATTGGATGTTTGAACTCGTGTTTTTTCAAATTGGAGATATTTGAAAAAAATTTATTTTTCCTATATATTCTTATAAATGTAAAAATTGTCATTATCCCCAATAATATGATGTCAAATATTTTTTTATAACCAATACATTAGCCCTATAATATACTGTTTACCTAATGTACCAAGCTTAATGAAATATGGAACAATTATATTTTTTTGGATAATTAATAATTATAATTTAATTAATTGAATATTAATTTATTCACATATGGTTTTTTGACTATAAAATTTGAATTTATAATTATATTGATATTCTATAATTGATTTTGAGTTTGGAATTAGTATTTTTTCAAAGGCATGGAATAATCTCTTGTGTGACTCTAGTGTTGGTCCTGTGCCAATTTTTTGTTAATTTTCATTTTCATCATTTATCCTTTATCCTTTTATTAAATCTATTCTCCCTAAGATTCTCAAGAACATCCACATGGTCCTTCCTTAAATATAACTAAGAGAGAGGGGGTGAGAGAGAAAGAGAGAGAGAGAGAGAGAGAGAGAGAGAAAGGGATGGAGTAGAGGTTCCACAATGATGTTTATGAGGATTTGAAGCATCTTATCATAGTCAGGGACCATAGAAATAGGAAATGCATCAATAAATTATTCTCGAAGGTACATTTTAAATGTTATTGATGTAATGAATTTTATATTTATCATTTTTTTATTTTATATCCCATTATAGACAAAATAAGACCCCTTATGGATGTATAAATTAATTTTGAGGTGAAAAGGGGGTTTATAGCAGAATATAGTTGGTTCTCGTTCATTAATCCCTATAAAAAAATGTCGTTCAGGAACACTTTTCATGAGTTATTTATATTTAAAGAATATGTCCTTTTTATAAGTAAACAAGATGGATATGGTACACACTGATTGTATTGGTAATTTTCCATATAGTGGAGTATATTTCTAAATATAATTTATATGATAAAACTTCCTTGTATAATATACAACCAGATCCATGGTTGGATGCATAACATGTATAGCTTCACTACTATGGTGATATTATTCCAAACCAACATTTTGTGATTTTATTAACCAAAAAATAATAATTTTGATATATTTAAATACAATGAACACTTATTTTAACTTATAATACATACAAAACTATGTTTTCCTTCAAATAAATGAAATCTAGTGTGTATATTGTGTTACATGCAACACCGAGTTTAAAGGAAATAAGAAAAACAAATAATAATATTATTATTAATTATGATATGAATCACCTTGATACTTTAATGGGGGTATGAATTATATTAAATAAACTTTTAAATTTTGGTTTAAACATATAAAATTAATATTTTAGTGGCTAATTAATTATAAATTGAATCTAAAACTATTTTAAAATAAAAGGAAATAAACTATTGGGAATTTTTTATATTCACAACTATGTTTTATACCTAAAAATAAATAAAATAATTATATTACGTAAATTTAATGATTATATATTATATTTGTTTTGCAGTGATACCATGAGTTCTCTAGATAGGATATAAAAAAATCCAATTCTTCATATAAATATTCATGAAAAAAATTCACCAATTTGTGGAAAAATTATATTTAAAACTATTTTTGTAACTTTTTTAAAATTTAATATAAAAAATAAGAATAAATTTTTCTATAATCCTATCAAAATCATCTTTGGATTATTTTTTTGTTTTTTCTAAAATTGTATCTTTTTTAACGAATAACAACGAATAATAAATTTTTATTGAAAATTTACAAATCGTTTAATTTATTTATATAGAAAAATTATATTTTAAATTTGTTTTAAAGAATAATTAGTTAAATTATGAAAATATTAATACATTTTATGTAATTATAATCAATTTATAATTTTTATTAGATATAAAAACATTATTTATTTTTTAACATTTTTCTTTGAAAACATGTTTTCTAATTTCTATACATTATTAATTATAAATTAAAATATCAAATTTATATGAATATAATAAGTAAAGGTTGATTCTATATTTTTATTCAATATTATTTTCATGATTTAATAATGAAATTATAAATTTTTACCCTAAATATTAGTGAAAATAAATAAACATAAGTACCATGAATAATGATAAAACAGGTTTTTACAAAATATATTTATTTTTTTTAAAATTTATTTGACTATATAAAAGAGTTTTTATTTAAAATACTGGATTTCACATCTAGAATATGTAACTAAAAGATTTATATTAAATATCATTTAATCCTTATACATAAACAATGTATTACATATTTGAAAAAATATAGATGTTTCCTCGATAAAATCAATAACAAAAAATTTAATAAAAATAAATACTATTGATTGACATGATAAATATGATTTAATTTTTTTATGTGGGGATATATTTATTCAAACAATCAACCCTAATATACCATATTAATAAATTATGGATGAACATGTTGTTTGAAGTACGCCCAATAGTGAATACTTTTAGACATTTAAAAAAATACCGCCCCTCTTCAATTATCAAATGGCACTCACCCCTCACATAGCCACACATTTAATGAAACATGGATAAAACTAACCCGACAAAATTGACATACCAACATCCCCACTATCATCCAACAATATTTATATTTGAAAAAAATTCATTCTTAAAAATATTTATGTGATAACCTATAGAGGATAACCGAATAAGAGGTAGCATTCATCAACATACATTTTTGTTTTATTTCTTTTTCCACCAGATTTAATTAGTTCTATATCATGATTATATAATAAATTCAATAGAAAAATATTTATATGTTTTAGTATTAATTTAATTACTTATAATCAAATCTACATCTATGAAAACAGACAGAAAATCAATATTATTGTGTATGACTGTCTACTACCTCACGAATGGGTGTCAATCATTTTTCCATTACAATTGATCATGGAAATTAATAATGATGCATTTTTTATTTATATAATATATTTTTAATTTTAATATTATTATGTAATTTTACAATCACACATAACATCATGATTAAAAATTTGGTAATACAATAGAGTCTATTGTGTCTAGGGAGAACTACCACATTTCAAAGCCTTGTAATTCATTGACACATTACAAGGGATGTACTGAGGATGATTTTAACAAAAATATGTGATATATATTACATAAAAATTAATCTATAATTATATTATATATATATATATATCATTTACTTTTCATTCTTTCATATCTAAAAGAAAATGAATAAAAAGTGTCATTGTGTACGTACAAACTACTACATCAATAAACTGTGTATTAAATCTTATACCACAAAATATCACTTATTACTATAGATAAAAATATAATGATTATGAATATATATATATATATATAATATTTTCATCATGGTTATAATTATGTTGATGCTAGAACTAGAAAAATATAATTGGACAGAAAACATTAAAAAGAATAAAATATACAAATAATTAAGTGGTTATTACCCAAAATCTGACATTAATATTGAATTGTTGATAAATTGATAATAAAAGGGAATATTAAGATCATATATGGTATGATATAACTTAATATAGTTATTTAGTTAATGTATTATAGTACTATATTTATTTTACTGGTGGTTTTTTATCAATTACAATGGAATTCAAGACATAGTGTAAGGGGTTCATCTTTCTTTTTTACTTATCTGAGACATAGTCAAAATTCAACAAATATTTCATTTATGTGGTGTATATAATTTTAAAATTTATTTCTTATAATTTGAATGATTATTATTATGGTAATTTTCATATCAATTTTATTATATCAATTTAATGGGAATTATAGTTAAAACGTTACCAAAATGGAAAGAGATTTATATGTCAATTTTTCTTTTTTGGGACTTCTGTTATGCATTAAGCCTATCACTAGTCAAAATACAACCTTTATCAGCTCTTGAAAATGGAATGAATAGTGATAGAATAGTAATTTTAATCGAGGTGAAGATAGGGGGTCCCTTTTATCATCGCTCAGAAAATCATTGATAAAGGGGCCTTTTATCTGCTCGAAAAACACATTGAAAAAAAGTGTCTTTTATCAGCACTTTTTTTAAGAACTGATAAAAAGAAAAAACATAAAAAGAGTTAAATAATATATAATATGGGGGGTCATTTAATATCTCTTGAACCAACTTTTATCAGCACTAGGAGGAGCCTCCTCCCTCTCAACTCACATGCTTCCCATGCCTGTGTAACCCTCTCCATCTTACTCGTTCACCCTTGCTTCCACCAGAACTTGAACTCGCAACCTCCACCCTTGTGAGCCAACACCGTTACCACTAAGCCATTTGTGTTTTTTGTACATTTAATGATATATTTGTTTAGATATATAGTTATATTTATTCATATATTAATATATATTAATATTAATTTTAATATATTTTGTTATTTTAATACATATATATTTATTCATTTATATTTATTTATTTATTTATTTGAATATTAATATATATTTATTTCTCTTTATATATATAGTTATATTTATTCATATATTTATATAGATTCATATAATATAAATATATTTATTTATACTCATACATATATATTTATTCAAATATTAATATATATATATATATATAATAATAAATATTTATATGTATTTATATATATGTTTTTAGTTATAATTTTTTATCCGTATATTTATTTGTATATTTATATATATTTATATTATTAGTTTTAAATAATTATATAAAATATTTTTTTTATGTGTGTTTATAAAAAAATAAATACATACATACATACATATATATAACACACAAACACAGACTCACACACCCACACATATATATTTAAGAATAAATACATATATATGTATATCTGAAAAGCCATATAATATTTAAATGACCATAAATTCCAATCAATAAGTCATTTTCAAACCCAGAACCAATCAAATCAAAGAAAATAAAACAGTACTCAATATGAATGTGGTATAGGTCTAGAGGACTTTCAGATCAGATGTTATAGCTGTTTAAATTTTTAAAAATCACGATATCCTTACTAAAATCTCCATTTTGGAGTCTTTTTTTGGTCTTTTTTGGCCTTGAAAAATGTGAAGGAATGTTCCCTTATATAACTAACATGTATATATCATTGCGGGCTTCAATTTTATATGATGTAGCGCTCAAACGGACACATAGATCCAATGTTATGGTTGTTTGATGTTTGAGTTACATTTTCAACTTATTTTAGATATTTTATTATTATTATTATTGATTTTTGGTGTCTTCAAATTATTAAGAAATGATTATTAATAAATTATAGATTGAAAATTATTAACTAATAATATTTTTTAAAATATTTTAATGATATTTTCATTGAATTTGTTGTATATTAAATTTAATTGTATATTTATACTTATCTAAAACACATTTAAAAAATATATATTATATTTATATCAATATAAATATACTCGTATAAAAATATTTTATTTTTAATTTTTTTTAAATTTATCTGCTCTTGGAAAAAGTGAAGATAAATCCCCACTCCCCCCTTTATCAGTGCTACTAAAAAAATCACTGATAAACGGGTCCCCTTTAACAGTTCTTAAAAAAGTGACGTTAAAGGGTGTCACTGTAGAATCCCTGTTTTGAGGTAGTATGTCTTCATTCATAAGATTTATATAAAGCATATGTTACTTGTAATATAATTATTTAATTCATACTAATTATATTTTATTCATTTTATAATATTCCTTCATGGTTATTATGAATTAATGTTTCCAATGTGGTTATCATTTTATGTTACAATCTCATCTTTAATGGGGATTGTTTACGACTAAGAATCCAATATTGAAATATACTGATCTAACCCTAAATATTCCCAAGGTAATTCCATAACCTATGGATGTTTAATTATAATACATTTTCCCATTATTTTCCCTCTATTTAGGTTCTGAAGACTTAAAAATATAGATTTAATGAAAATAAACTTTTTGGATGAAAACATAGTTTATTTGGTAATTTGTTTTTCTAAAAAATAGATATATTATTTTAATATTTGTTTTTCAAAGATGAAATGAAAAATTACTAATGAAATGAATTAAATAATTTCTAAAATATCCCTTTAAATTTTTTTAATGGTTATTTTTATTGATAATGGTTTTCAAAGAGTTTTAATTTAAAAATTTACTTTTTCAGTGGGGAATGTTTATTTTATGTATGAATTTTATTAATCCATCTATAAGTATTTTTTCCAAACGAAATCAGTTTAAAATATATTTATGTTTTACAAATATTACTTCAAATTAGAATGTTATATTTCTTTAGTTATTTTTTAACAGATATTTTAATATTGTATTCCATATAAGATGATTTAATGGGATTAAAATTATTAATTATGTTTGATATGATGTAATTATAAAATTCATATTTTTTCACTGAATGGTTTATGGTTTGATAAAATGATGTAGACGAACTTCATTTCTAATTCACAGAATATATCATGAATTCATGTTTATGAATCCTGATTATTTTATTGGTATATTATGTGATTAAATTATCATGAAACCTATATCATGCTATGATATAATTAATTATTTTGGATCATAATTATATTCAATGTGTTATTGTATGACTAATTTTTATGATCTCATGTTACATAGAAATATGTTTTTCATTGTTTGATATGTGGGACCTATTTCACCCTCTCATGTATTGGGTGAATATTTTTTTCTAATATGATGAATATGACTTGAATGAAGAGTTCACCTAGTTATGTGAGGGAATTTTCCACAATGGTGGTCATAGAAATGAAAAAAGACTATTATTATTTTATATATATACTTTTAATTCATTTCCATAATGATATTAATGAAAAATATTTTATTATTATATTTTCATTAAGAACCTGATTAAATATTCTCAATATTATATGCATACATGTCTTTCATGTAAATAATGTTTTTCATAGACTATGTAGAATGATAATAAGGTTGTGTGAGGGATTTATTTCTTATCTGTAACATAATAAGAGATCATGTTTATATTTATACATGATTAAAATGTTATTATCTGATGTTTCTTCTGAAAAAACATATACTATAATGATGTCATGATCACACGGATCACGATCATTGGGAATCATATGATTCATGTCTTATGAATCATCATTCATTATTACATGAATCATGATTATGATATTATATATGATTGTTAGGGTTCTCAAATGTCACTCCTGGGTTCCAAAATCCTTATACTCATGTTATGCTAATATATATCTATTTCATACCCGCACTGAATATTCGATCACACCATTTATTATATTTTCCTTTTCCTATGTTATATAAAATGGTTTTATGTTGATTATGTCAAGTTAATAAGGTTTTCCTTATGACTTTTCTATTCCTTCATGCTTGGGGGAGATTGTTAAGTCAATAATGTTTCTTTATGACTTTTCTATTCCATCTTCTTTTGAAAATCACAAACACATTATTTAATGGAAAACCCCATTTTACCCTATGTTTTACATCTATAAGAAAAATTTCCTTCCCCAAGGAAATTCATCCATACCTTGATTTCATTGTTTATATCAACAATTTTTCTAAGTGTAAAATTTGGTCTGAAACTAAAACCTTGTAATCCTATAAATACATAGATATGAAGCATTCTATTATGGGATCCGAATTCTCAGAATTCTGATTATGAATTCTATTTACAAACTCTTCCATCTTCTAACTCCGAATTATGATTACGAATTCTGGTTACGAACTCTTTAGAGTTCTGACTCTAAGTTCCCAAAATTCTGACATAGAACTATTCAGTGTTCTGACTCGGATTTCTCAGAATTCTGACACTAAATAGTTCATATTTCTGACTCCGAGTTCTTAGAATTCTATCCTTGAACTCTTCAGAGTTCTGAGTCCGAGATCTCAAAATTATAACTCCAAACTTTGAGAGTTCTAACCCTGAACACCTAGAAACTCAGTCTCCAAACATTGTAATTTCAGGTTCTGAATTCCTAGAAAACAGAATCCAAATATCATTATAGACTACGAATTCAATTTTGGTTAGACTCTGAAATTTCATTTTCTTACATTCTGAATACTGTATTTTTCTTTTGTAACCATATTTTTACTTACACATGTTTTTTCTCTAAAACGATGTCGTGCATTCAATTACTCAATAACCATTTTTGGAGTTTCATGTGTACATGTCCCATCAAAATTCAAAGAAGAATATGACCATCTTAGGAGGGATACTACCATTAAAGTCATACCTATAAATATGATGTCATTTGAATGATCTCATAGATTTAGCCTTGACCATTGATAAAGTGATGTTAATGTGATTTCTAGTGAGCGAGGCTCTTATCAACTCTTAGGCTTTATGCAGAATGTTTTGAACTGCTTGTTCAAACATTGCCTTGTGTAGATTTTCTTAGTCTAGAGGTTCGATTCCTATAAAATCAAAGGCTTGGGGTTTTGAAGTCAGAGGTGCCTATTTCCTTGCAAATCAAGGGCTTGCGGGGATAACAATATAGATATCTATCTTCAGATGGATGACTTACGTAGGTTTGGGTAAGACAGTCTTTCTTGAGATTATAAATCAAGGGACCTCTTAACTAGGGTTGTTGAATACCCTCCTCTTTGGGTTAAAATAGTACTACATGTTACTTGGAGTGTTACTACTTTTTGTTCTGCTATGTAATTTAGATGTAGAGGAAAGTTTAACTCTCATATACTTCCTTTGATTTGTACTCTGATTTTATATGATTCTATATGCTTTGAGGTAGAATCTTAGTTGGTGTAAAATTTTGTTAATTTTCATTTCCGAAATCACATTTCTGGAATCAAGCATGATAATAGTTCTTAGAGATGTTGTGAATTTTTTGTTATACAAAATTTCCCTAAGCATTTTTTAAGTATACAATTCACCCCCTCTTTTATTTGAGAATCTCATTTGTTTCATATTGATCCTAAATTTGGTATTATAGAGTATATCATACTCACATACCCTCTCAAAAATTGGTATCAGAGGGTTGGTGACCTTGTACCTAGATCCAATATAACAATTGGCTTTAGTGTTTTGGTTACATCTGAATTAATCCCACGATTTTCTTTAGAAGTGATTTTGTTTCTTACTCTTTTGGAATTGAATTCTTTGGATTCATATTTCCAAATTCATATTTTCGAATTCATATTTTCAGACTCATATAGTCCGTATTCAAATTTTTCTTAGAAATTAAATATCTATTTTCTTTCTTAGGATATTTTCTCTTCTTTACAAAGTTATATTACTATCATGTTTGTGTGACATATTTTCCTTCAGGATGGTAGGCTTAAACATTGGTTCTATTGATAATATAAATCCTACCAGACCTCATATTTTCGATGGAAATGATTATGAGTATAGGAGAGATAGGATTAAGACTTTTGTTATCAATACTGGAGTTGATAACTATCTAATGCGGAATGGAGACTACAAGATTCCAGATAAGGAATTGAGAACTTATACGAATCAGATAAAATCAGAATATCAAGCAAACTTTAGATTCAGAAATACTTTGTTATGATCCATGACTAGGAACATCTATAGTCAAATATCATTGTGTGAAGCTGAAAATGGTATCTGGAAGAATCTTGATGTTACACATTTTGGTACATCTAATGTCTTATAAACAAGAAGAGCTATGTTGAGAGTTGAATACCATAGCTTTACATTTCATTATGGAGAACATATAAGAAAAGTTTAGCAAAGGATTATAACTATCGTGAATAGATTACAATACACTGGAGAAAAATTTCTGGATGTTGAGGCTCTTATAGAAATTTTAATAGATAGTATGTCAAATGAATGGGAGTCCAAGTGGACAACTATTGATAATAACAGAAAGCATACCCATATTTCCATAGATGAGTTATTTGGAAGTCTTCATTAGCATGAGACTAGAATGAAGAGAGATGCTGAATATGTTAAGAAGAAGAATGGTAATGGAGGAGTTTCTTTTACAAAAACTTCTAAATATATGAAATCCATGACCCCAAAAAGAGTTACTAAACCAAAGTCAAAGAAAGAAATTATTCAATCATAATATAGTGATACTAAAAGGTTTGAAAATGAATTAGATAATCATTCTAGAAGAATGAACACAATTGTAGCTAAAAAGAACTATCATAATAAGTACAAGAAGAGATACTACAGAGATAAGAAAGATGGAGATGTTACTTTTTATGAGTGTATAAGAACAGTTCATATCAGATCTGATAGTCCTTTATTAAAAAATAAGGAAAAGAAGGAATGGAATTCAGGAACGAATAAGAAGAAATTCTATCGGTCAAAGAATAATAAAAGTCTTAAATCTAATGATACATGGAGTGATGGATGTGGAGACTCTTCATAAATTGAATCTTCTGAATATGATTCATCATCATAGAAGAATGTGGGATTTATTGCTATTACTTCTTTCCCTAATACATGTTTTATGGCCAAGGCACACTCTGCAGAGGCTTTAACAAATTTATCTCTTGATAAGAATTACTATTCTGAAAATACTACTTCTAATGAAGATACATTATCCTAATAAAATGAATAAATTCCTTCATATTAAGAAGTATCTAGATTATCCATGTTACTAGAAGCAAGAAATTTTAAAATTTCTAATATATTTTACAAAGCAAATACTAGAGATTATATTATTACAAAAGTGATTTTATATCTTTCTAGAGAACTTGGAGAAAAATATAAGCTTTTAGAAATACATTCTAAAGACCTCGTGGAAGAAAATTTTGTTAAGGAAGAACTTTATAACGATTTTAGGAATGATTTTTTAAATATAAACGTTTTTGAGGAAATATCGAAAACTAAGGAAATGATTCCTGATGATATGAATTTAGTATTCAGACTTAAATCCAAAATATTTTCCCTAAAGAATCTTCTTGAAATCTTTAACTCTGGGAATAAATTTTTTGACAAGATTAATTCTCAAATTAAACCTCAAGGAAACACTACTAGAATAGGTTATACTCATCGAACAACGATTTTCAAAAACAACTATAGTGATCCTTCTAGAGACCCTTTTTGTACTAAATCTCAAAGTGGTGTGCATTGGAAGAAAAATTTCCCTTTAAACAAAGTAAAATCTGTTGGGTTTTATAAAGCATATTTTTCTAAAGAAATGTGGATACCCAAAATTTTAATGACTGAAAATTACAAATCCAAGAAAGCTTGGATTCCGAAAGTCTAACTTTCTTATTTTCAGGAAGATAAAGAACGTACTAACATCCATACTTGTTAAATGAATAGTGGATGTTCCCGACCCATGTCGGGTAAAAAAAATTCTTTGAAAAAATTATCATGATGAAAGGATGAAAACTAACTTTCGAAAACAATTCTAAGAGGGAAATTATTTGTATAGGTAACATCCTTCTTCATGGAATAAATTTGATTTCGAATGTTTTACTTGACAAAGGTCATAATCACATCCTTATCAACATATGTCAATTATGTGATAAAGACTACCCTGTGAATTTTAGGAATGATAAGTGATTATTAACCAATTCCAAGGAAGAGTTTATTCTTTCTTCCAATAGACAAGAGAATGTTTACACACTAAACCTAGTAGAACATAGGAGTCAGGATCTACCATGCCTTATTGTAATGGAAGATCATTCTTGGTTATGGAATAGAAGGATAGGACACTGTAACCTTAGGAACCTAGGTAAACATTTTTAAAAATGGACAAGTTAAGGATCTATAGGAGCTTAGATTCAATTCTTCAAAAGTTTGTGATCCTTGTCAATATGGAAATAACACTACTCATGTTTTAAATCCAACAGTGATGTCTCAATCACTGATGAATTACAGTTGGTACATATGAATATTTTTGGACCCACACAAACTAGAAGCATTAGAGGCTAGTATTATGTATTTGTCTTGGTTAATGATTACACTAGGTTTACGTGGGCCTATTTTCTAGCAATGAACATTGAATATTTTTCTTATATCAAAATTTTTATATCCCAAGTTAAAAATGAGAAAAACGTTCCGTTGAGAGCTATTCATAGTGATCATAGAGGCGAATTTAGAAATTCTAGTTTTGAAACTTTTTGTAGTAGAAAAGGTATAACTCATAACTTCTCAGCACATAGAACTCCTCAAAAAATGGTGTTGCTGAAAGGTGAAATATAATTATTTAATAGTTAACTATGAACCATGTTGAGTTAATATTCAGTAACCAAACATTTTTGGGCTGAAGCCGTGAGTACTGCTTGTTATACTATAAATCGAGTATTGATTAGACCTTTTCTTAATAAAACCACTTACGAGTTTGGAATGGTAGAAAACATAGTCATTCCTACTTCATGGTCTATGGATGCAAGGTATTAATTTTTAATAGTAAAGATAATTTACACAAATTCACACCAAAATCAGATGAAGGAATTTTCTTATGCTACTCCACAACTTCAATGGCATATATAATTGTTAACAATAATACTTGTACTGTTGAAGAAATAGTACTTTCAAATTTTAATGAAACTAATCCCTTTTTATTAAAAAACCCCAACCTATAACTTCATATGTGTTTTCAAAAACTAATTATCAACCTTTGATAGAAAATCCTTCTAATTTGGATAATGTCCATGAAGATAATTCTGAATCATTTACTCCAAAATATTTCCTACCCTATGTTGATGAACATGCTTTACAAAATAAAATTCAGTTGTTTCTTAGGAATCATCCAAGTGATAGTATCTTTGGTGATGTGAATCAACCTGAAAGGACTAGAAGTTCACTATGAAATGAAGTAGAAAATCTATCATTCCATTCCCAATTGGAACAAAAAAGCAGTGATGAAGCTTTATGTGATGTTGATTGGATAAAAGCTATACAATATGAACTAAATGAATTCGAATGGAATAAATTCTGGACCTTGGTTGAAAGACCTAAGGAAACATCTTTTATTGGAGTAAAATGGGTCTTCAGAAATAAGTTTGATGAAAATGGAGTCATAGATAGGAATAAAGCTATATTGGTTGCTAAATTCTATTATCAACAAGTAGGATTGGATTATAATGAATCCTATGATCTAGTCACTAGACTTGAATCTATTCAAATTTTACCAGCCTTTGCAGCATTCTTCAAAATTAGACTTTTTCAAATGGATGTAAAATGTGCTTTCCTTAATGGTTTTGTACAAGAGTAAGTTTTCATTGAAAATCCCCCTAGTTTTGAAGACACAAAACATCTTGAATTTGTTTATAAACATACCAAAGCATTGTATGGACTTAAGAAAGACCCTCGAGCTTGGAATGATAGGATTACATGATTTTTGCTTCAAAATAATTATGTTAAGGGAAATGAAGATCCAACCCTTTTATAAAGAAAAATAAGAAAAATGATTTGATTGTTCCAATTTATGTTGATGACTTTATATTTGGTTCATCTTAGCATTCTTTAACTAATTCTCTTGTGAATCTAATGAAATCTGAGTTTGAAATGAGCATGACGGGTGAGTTAACATTTTTCCTTGGTTTTCAAATTTCTCAAAAACAAGAAGGAATCTATATATCCCAAAATAAGTACATTAAAAATATTCTAATAAATTATGAATATGACAACACTAAGAGTATTAGTACTCCTATTGGTACCTCAAACACACTTGATCTTGATAAAGCTAGGAAACCAGCAGATCAAACAACATTTAGAGGTATGATTGAAAGTTCACTATACATAACAATTAGTTGTCCATAATTAATGTTTTCATTATGATTATGTGAAAGGTATAAATCAAATCCTATGGAATCACAATTAAAGGTAGTGAAAATAATTTTTCACTACATAAAGGGAATGATGGATTTAGGACTTTTTTATAATTATGGAAATGATTTTATTCATAAATGTTTTTCAGATGCTGACTTTGGGGGTTGTAGAATGGTTAGAAATATTACATCTGGAACATGTCATTTATTAGGAGATTCATTAGTTTCTTTGTCATGAAAAAAGAAACACTCAGTAGCACACTCCACTACTGAAGCTGAATATGTAGTAGATGGATGTTGTTGTGCTCAGGCGTTGTGGATACAACACACACTCACATACTATGGCATAAGTGCTAATAAGACATAAATTATGTGTGATAACACATATTCCATTAGCCTTAGTAAAAACATTGCACACCACTATCATGAAAAACACAAAGATATTTGGAATAACTATTTTAGGGATCACACACAAAAATGGGATATTATTTTTCAATTAATTAGAGAACAAGATCAATCTGCTGATATTTTCACAAAATCTTTACCCTCTTATAGATTTGAATACATTAAACTAAAGTTAGGAATAATAATTGTAAGTTAATATTCCTTATTAAATTCCTGTTGAAACTAATCTATTTACAGTATTAAACTCCTTTTTATATAGGAGTACATTTGCTTGTAATTTTGCAAAAAATTTCGTAATGATGTTTTCAAAAAAATTCATAATGATGTTTTCAAAATTTTTCATAATAATGTTTTCTAAATTTCTGTAATGAAGATATTTATACTCATAATTTTCCTAATGTAGATTTTTTACTAAAAATATTTCATAATAAAAATTTCGGTACTAAAATTTTTTATAATGAAGTGTCTTTCGTAATCAATTTCTCGGAGTCAAAAGTTCATCAAGGAATAAGTTCTTACCATGAATAATCTTCCAGGAAATCTGAAAGGTATGTTTCCTTTCTTTAGTTTTCGTAATCACTTTTTACTTGCTGGTAGTTTCTTTTATTTTTAAAATTTCTTGGATTCTAGTTTCCTTAAATCCGAAGGTTTTCCTTTAAAAACCTCAAAAGATCGGATCCTACCAAATTTTCCTTGCAGATATCATTTCAACTATCAGATCTGATGAGAAGAATTCTCAGCCATTGGATTGAAATGGGAAGATGAACTGCCACCTCAACACCTATAAAAGGGGACCCTCGATAGTTGTCCCACATCAGTTTTCAATGCTTTTGCGTGTCGAAGCCCTGCTCAACTTAAAAAGAATGTTCGGGATTTTCAAAGCTTTCTCAAGATCGAATGTCTGCTGAAATTCATTCTCAAAAAATTTATTCTATCAAGATGATTTCAGAACAGAAAATATATAGGGAAAGGATGGTGCATCCAAATTTTTTCAATAAGTATGAATCCATTATCTCAAAGAATAGCAGACTTTATGGGTGGGAGAGTGTATCCATTTCAAAGACAGGAGATCAGGATGTTGTGTATCCAAATCTACTCATAGAATTTTACGAATCAACTTGTTTCTTTAAGGAATAAGGTAGAGATAAGTTTAACTTCTAGACTTATGGTAAAATTTATGATCATTCTCATACCAAGGCTTCTAGTTTGGTAGGACTGTCATATGAAGGGGAATCTGAGTTTTCATCCCAAAAACTGCCAGAGGTTCAGGATGTTTCGTAAAGGAAAAGGAAATAGAATTACAAGGACTTACTAATGTTAAGACTACAATGATTTCTCACATGACTACCAAAAATCGGATCCTAGAGTTATGGGTTAAAGGATTTATTGTACTGAGGAAGGGTGACATTGACACACTCAAGAAAAGTAACATGTATATCTTGGATTTTTTTTATAAAACTAATGAAAATCAACCTGATGAATCACATTCTCTTTAAGATAGAGAATATCAATAATTGGAATTTGAGAGCACAAATAATTATGTATCCTTCCCTACTCTCCAAGCTCATTTTTCGGTGTCTTGAGTCCTTCAAGATTCCTTGTAGTTCCATGACAAGGAATTGCAAAGTGATGTTAATAAGTGATGACACTATGAAAAGAATGAATGTTGGATTTTCAATGGAATCTGGAGAATTCTTTGACATACCAGTAGAAGAAGATGAGGCTATTCCAAAAAATACAGAAAAGGCTAAACCATCGAAGAAGGATGGAAAGAAGAGAATGTTGAAGGAAGTGGTAGAAGAAGAAAAAATCTTAGAAGCTAAAGGAACCCAATCTGCACATCTGAATACCAAGAAACAGAAAGCCTATCTGGATGAGGTTATAGCCAAATGGATGGATGAATAAAAGAACTGGAAAGAAGGAGAGCCACAGTTTGTCCTAGAACCTACATGGAAAAATCATTGAAAGATAAGGCAGCTGATGAATTAGAAAAGAAATACAATGAGAAGAAGCTTAAGAAGAAGTATTCGGAGGAAGATATTGTGCAATCTATTTTTAAGGCTACTGATGTAGCATCTAAGAACATTCACATACTGAAATCCTTCCTTGTTGAACCATTACTTGACACATCGGGGAAAAAGTATATGACTCTAGAAAAAGACCAAGAGAAGATTGTGGAAGAGAAGAAAGCTGAAAAAGAAGTAAAATAAGCTTAAAGTAGTGGTGGAACTGATGATCTTATTGAAAATGTTGAATATTATCATAAAAAGTAAAGAGCTTCTGAAAACCTTTCAATCAGGACATCTCAAGATGGATCTTCGAAACATGCTTCCCCTGTAGTTTATGAGAAGTGTGAAGAAGAGGTTAATAATACTTCTGAAGGAGAAATTTTTTCTCATTACTTAATTCAATAGGATGATATAGCGGTAGGATTTAAGAATGAAAAAGTTGAAGAAGACAAGATTGTACAATTATTTGGAAGTGAGCTTCAGTCTCCAGATGAAGAAGCTATTTCGAGAACCAACAAAGGAAAACAAGTGGTTGTTGATACTCCAAAAAAACAATTTTGGGGAAGATGGAAGCTAGTGAAACCTCTAAGAGGAATCTGGTAGAGCTATAGGATGAACCATCACCAAGAAAAATGTCAGATTCAGAATCATCAACTTTGGGATATGATTTTGTCATTCAGTTTATGAAGAAGCTAGTGGAAACCATTCCGATCATTCCATTAATTGACTCCAGATGCCAGATGATTTAGAAATTCTTAAATAAGAAATCGGACTATGTATCCATGGTGATGGATAGGTGTCTAAAGATTGAGGCTGAACACAAGGAATTTCTTATCAACTATGAAGCCTACAATAAATCCTTGAAGAATGTGAACAACTGGTCGAGGAAGGTTGTTGATGATCTGAGAGAACTTGAACAATTTCAATATGATATCAAGGAAGCTTTTGATACTAAAGACACCAAAATCAAGTATCTTACAAATAGATTTTAGGAATATATAAATCATGATCAGAATACTTGGATTGAGGGTGTCAAATATCTGAATGGGAAGTTAAATTATGTTGTCCAATGTTGGAAAACAAAAAGGGATATCTCGATCAAGATTCATGAAAATATAGTGAAGCAAGTTGATTTTCTAAAGGCTCAAGAAGAGGCTTTGAAGGCTCAAGTTGATAGGATCATAGCCTTATAGAAGCAAGCAGAGGAGGATCACAAAGAGATAAAGAAGTTGAAGACTATTGTGAAGAATCTCATTCACAATGAAAAGGAATAAAAATGAATCTGATCTTTTGTTGTAATTTTATTCCTTGCACCAATTCTTCCAATCATAATAGAATTATGGTATGATATATTTTGTTTCAATGTCTATACTAATATTTTAGGTACCACATTTTTCTTATTCCATGAAACTCTTTTTTAAAATCACAACGGGGGATAAGGAAAAATAATTCTATGTATAAAAGAAAATATCCATATGTTAGGGGAGCTTATATAAGGGGGAGTGCTCATTATAATGATTTACATACCCAAGATAATGAAAAACCCCATTCTGTAAATCTATAATATGATCCATAATGTTCCAAAGCCTAAGGGGGAGTTAGTTGTATTCATCCGGGCCAATGTATAATGGGAGATAAGTTCTTTTTTAAAAACAAGAAATTTATTTGACTTTATATTCTTTTTTGTTATGATGTTTGTTATTTTCAAAAAGGGGGATGTTGTTGAGTCAATAAGGTCTTCCTTAGGACCTTTCTATTCCTTCATGATTGGGGGAGATTGTTATGTCAATATGGTTTCTTTATGAAATTACCATTATTTCGTGTTATGAAAATTAGAAACACCTTATTTCATGGAAAAACTAATTTTACCCTATGTTTTACTTCTATAAGGAAAATTTCCTTCCCCAAGGAAATCCATGCTTTCCTTGATTTCATTGTTCATATAAATATTTTTTGTAGGTGTAAAATTCGGTCTGAAACCAAAATCTCAGATTCCTATAAATACCTAGACATGAAGCATTCTGTTTTAGGATCTGAATTATCAGAATTCTGATTACGAATTCAAGTCATCAACTCTTCTGAGTTCTGACTCCTAATTTTGATTATTAATTCTGGTAACGAACTCTTTAGAGTTCTGACTCTGTGTTCTCACAATTCTGACACCGAACTATTAATATTTCTGACTCCGAGTACTCAGAATTCTAACTCCGAACTCTTCAGAGTTATGACTCCAATTTCTCATAATTTTGACACCAAACTATTTAGAGTTATGACTTTGTGTTCTTAGTATTCCGACTCCTAACTCTTCAGAGTTCTAACTCCGTGTTGTCAGAATTCTATCTCCAAACTTTGAGTGTTCTGACTCCGAAATCCAAGAAACTCATAATCTGAACTTTGTAATATTAGGATCCAAATTCCTAAAAAAAGAATCCCAATATCATTATAGACTCTAAATTCCATTTTGGTTAGGCTTCAAACAATCATTTTATTACATTATGAATATGGGATTATGCTTATGTAACTATATTTTTACTTACACTTGTTGTTTCTCAAAAATGATTTTGAGCATTCAGTTACTCATTAACCATTGTTTGAGTTACATGTGTATAGGTCCCTCTAAAATTGATGGAAGAATATAACTGTTTGAGGAGGGATCCAACCATTGAAGTCATTCCTATAAATAAGAGCTCATATGAAAGATCTCAAAACATTATCTTCGACCTGTGACATAGTTTTGTTAATCTAATTTTTTGAGGGATATAATTGTATCAACTCTCATGCTTTGTACAGAATGGTTTGAACTTCTTGTTCAAACATTTCCATGTGCATATTTTTATAGTGCAGAGGTTCAATTTCCTTAAAATCAAATTCATTGGGTTGTGAAGTCAGTTGGGCCGATTTCCTTAAAAATTGAGGGCTTGTGGGGATAGCAAGACAGATATAGATATTTGGATTT
Organism: Viscum album; assembly: GCA_963277665.1. Lineage (NCBI taxonomy): Eukaryota > Viridiplantae > Streptophyta > Magnoliopsida > Santalales > Viscaceae > Viscum > Viscum album. Next base: position 916,319,296 of record OY728148.1, read on the forward strand.
AGGTATTACCTAGGTTTGGGTAAGACAAGGTTTCTTGAAAGTATAAATCAAGGGACCTCTTATCCTGGGTTGTTGGATAACCTCCTCTATGGGATATAAGACTTACTACTTGTTACTTGGAGTGTTACTACTTTATTTTCCACTTGGTAATTTAGTTGTTGAGGAAAGTATAACTCTCATATACTTCCTTTGATTTGAACTCTAATTTGGTAGGATTCTATACGCATTAAGGTAAAATCTTAATTGGTGTAAACTTTTGTTAAGTTTCATTTCCAAAAATTACTTTTCCGGAATCAAGAAAGATAATAGAGCTTAGGGATGTTTTGAATTTTTGGTTATACAAAATTTCATTAAGGATTTTTTTAAGTATACAATTCACCCCTCTTGTATTTGAGCATCTCATTAGTTTCATATCGATCCTACATTTGGTATTATATAGTATATCATACTCACATACAGTCTCAATTGATTAATCATATGAAGAATAAATAATGGGAACACCCAGATGGGAGACGTTGATGATCATTCAAGTATTTATATTTCTAGTTTCTGTTTCCCCAACGTACTAAAATATTACGGTCCTTTGATAGGTGTTTTTTTAAATTCATTTATATTAATCATAAATGATTAAATATATATGATTTTTAACCATGGGTCTCTATAGTTGGTATTTAGGGAAATTTATAGTTATAATTTAGAAACCAGGTTGAGAATAATTTAATGAGATCCCTATGGTTGTTTCTTAAAATATGTCTAGGGATTTCTCTATGGATATGTCTATAGATAATTCGTGGTATATTATATTATCGTAGATTTTTTGTAGTGGATAAAGTGAGTGGTTTCAATGTTATTACATCCTGACTGCATAATAAAAAGGAATTTGGGTCATGAGTAGTGGTACCTTGGAATAATAATTCCATAAGGGAACATTAAGCTAGAATCAATTTTCACCAAGATAACGAAAACGTTCTATATTTCACACCTAATTTGGTATTACTATTGTATATGCATTGTAAATTCACAAACACTTATCAAACCCGAATTATAGATTTATACTAATGAATACAATTAATTTCCAAGGTAAACATGAAATTTCGATCATTTAATTGATTGTTATATATTTAAGACATCTAATTAGTGATTTTTTATGATGATGTACTTTTCCCCTCTGAAAATAATTTCTCACACTATTCATTTGGGTTTTATAAAATTGATGGAACTATAATTAACTAGGATTATATTGAATATTCTCGAAAATTATTTGATAATTATAAAAAATAGATGACGACTACAGTGATTGATAATTTATATATTCCATGTTATTTATTATAGAACGTGATTCTCTTTATTAATCTCAACCTTCTCTCACACTTGAAATAAAAGAGATGTTTATAATCGTATGAAGTTATAGGTATTGTTAACCAAGTTGGAGAGAAGATTTATCTACATATATGTCACTAAAGTGGAATTAATCATTCAATGGAATGTATTAAAAGGATTTCAATATTCATTATTGTGTAAAAGAAGGATTAAATTATTGTTATTTTAAAGGATAATGGAAATTTTCTTGATCGGAATAATGGTATCCTTATGATATCACTTATGGAAGAATGTGTCAAATGTGAAATTTATGGAAAGTATGGGAATAAATTTCCTACATTAAATCATCTTGAATATAATCATCAAGGTGATATGTGTAATGTTTACATTAATGATGATGAGGAGACTGCAAAAGTAATATTAAAATAATTAAAAATTATGAAATGATATTATTAAGCATAAATAATATCTTATGTATGGGGTGTGACAATTATAGTATTTATGTATTGAAATCCAAGAATTATGAAATATTTAATGATTTTAATACATATATTTTCATTTAGATTTTAAGGGTATTTTTAACGATGCTGATGCCCTGGAAAGTTTATTTAATGAATGTTTGATATTCATGGATAAAAAAATATTAAGGGAAGGGTAACCCATTATATGTTCATAATGATGAGGTGATGATAATAGTAAAGATATATATTTGATATTTATAGTGTAGAATGTACAATATTAATGACCTCATAACAGATAATGTAAACACCCATAAAATTCAAGGGAATTTTTTTCTTAATTTTATTTGGTAATTTTACAAGAATGCAGTTTCTGACGGCACCTGATTCCGAGGCACAGTGTGTTCGGAATCATTTTCTGATGTTTAGCTCGGGTACGTTCAGTAAATGAATGAGCGGGTTTTTCTAACTTTTGAACTGGTGCTCGGAATCATATTCTGAGGGCACCAATGGAATCACAGCACTGGAATTTTCTTAGAATCATCTTTTCCGGAGTTGCGTTTGCTCGGGTGTGGTTTTTAATTTTTGTGGTTAAGTTAAGAAATAAAATAAAAGTGGTACGACCGATTTTTAATTTATTTTTCTTAACTTAAGTTATGTGGGTGACGTGGGACCCACAATATCCTACCCACTTGTTAGGATATTTGTGAGGTGGGTCCCACATGAGACCCACCATTTCTTTTCTTTTATGTAACGCACCTGCACCCCCTATTAATGACGTCAACCCATGCATTTATTTTGGTTAAGAAACTCTTCATTAATGTGGCAGTTTAAGCGTTGCATTTAATTCACTTAACTATTTCATTCGTATTTGAATTTTAAATCGCAAGGCTTGTGAAATAAAAAGAAGACAAATCTTATTTTTATTAGGGTTGGTGTTGAGAGGCTAGGGAGAATTCTCAGGCTCTTGAAGTTGTTCCTCCTCGACGAAGAACTCGAAGTACGCGAAGAATGCAAAGAACGCGAAGAACGTGAAGAACACGATGAACGTGAAGAATGCTGGATCCTCGGAGATCGACGGCGCAATGTGACGTTCCTTCTTCCGCAATGCTTCATCCGCGATGCTCCTTCCGCGACGCGACAATTCCCCTTCCACGACACCTACTTCTGCGAAGTTATTTTCTGCGACGAAACCACGCTCGACGACACTTGAGTTAGGGAATTGATTCACTTAAATATTTGTGATTTATACCCATGGAATATGTTTAAATATTTTTCGGAAGACTTTTAAAACCGGTAACACGGTGGGTGCAGACCAACTAACAATTCTGAACCCACCGTCCCTTCGTTCTTGGTGTGCGGATCAGCGGGCGATGATGAAGAAAGTCACGCGGGCATTGTGAGGTCATCGTAGTGTAGAACCGGTCCCGGGAGGGCCGTTGGCGAAGACGGCAGACAAATCTGACCACCGGAGCTCGTCTGGTGGTCTGCGGAGCAATCCACCGGCGCACCTCGGGGGCACGGCGTCGCCGGCGGCAAGAGGCGGCGGCGCACGACGTGCCGCCGGAAACAGTCGACGCGACATCAGCCACGGCGGCAGGCCGCAAGTCCTGTGACCACACGGGACCGAAGGAGGTGGGATGCGGCAACCGGCCATGTCCGTTGGTAGGGGTGGCCCCCACGTGGGGCCACGGTATCGTCCAGGGGGGCATTCCCCCCTTGCGTGGCTGCTTTGCCAGCGCCGGGCCGAGCCGCACGACCGGACCGCCGGGCCGGGCCGTGCCAATGTCGGGCCGCACCCAAGCAGGCCGGACCTGGACCCAGGTCAGGTCGATCCAGTTCAGGCCGACCAAGGGGGTACCGGGTCTGGTCGGACTGGGCCCGAACCCCCAAATACTGGACTTTTTCGTTCTTTTTCCCATAACATGGGATGCAGATCTCTGATCGACGCACCATCAGCGGAAATGCAATCCATGGATTTAGGCAGTCGTTTTGGTATATTACACTCAAGGTTTCAGAGTACTTTAAGTTCGACCAGGTTGGTTCGTACATGAAATCAACATGTCCCTTGGAGAGGAAACGCTTATAACTTGATCTCTGGATGTCTGATTGACGTGTCGTCAACTTTGTTGGATTCCTCTAAGTGAGACGGACCTTTTGGTTACTCCGCTCAAGGTTTGGATGCAGGTGGAGTATGATTGGGTTGGTTTTGACTTAAAAACCAACCGGCCCCCTGGGACGAAAAAGCCAATAACTCTCAGACCTGGCATCTGATTGACGCGCAGTTTGTGTCGTTGAGTCCCTATTGGCGATACAGAAATTTTTGATACACCAACTTTGGACTACGGGTCAGTTGTTGTATCATCCCCGCGTCTCGTGGAGCAGACCCTCCCGAATGAGCTTGCTATGTGTGAGAACCCTAGAGCAGGTTGCGACTGCGACGACGATGACGATTGTGCAGAAATCCTCTGTGGATTCGGCGGAGACGACTACATCACTCAGAGATCCTACGTGGATCATTGCTACTCATCATGTGTGGGTCAGATCTTGTGTGGGTCAGATCTTGTGTGGGTCAGCGCTCAGCGGTCTTGTGTGGGCCAGCGCCTACAGATCCTGTGTGGGTCTGATCCTATGTGGGTCATTGCGGTGGTTAGTTACCTATCGATAATGTGTGGGTCAAATCCTTTGTGGGTCATTGTGGTGGTTAGTTACCTATCGATCCTGTGTGGGTCAGATCCTTTGTGGGTCACTGCGGGGGTTAGTTACCTATCGATCCTCTGTGGTTCAGATCCTTTGTGGGTCATTGCGGGGGTTAGTTACCTATCGATCCTGTGTGGGTCAGATCCTTTGTGGGTCATTGCAAGGGTTAGTACCTATTGATCCTCTATTGGTCCGATGACTTAGATTAATCAGTGGATATATCTGATCATCTCTATCATCATACGAAGAAGCATAACTGTGTGAGCTGAATATTGACTTGCCTTCCTATGTGGATTGTGTTGTGCTATCCTATGTGGATGTGATCGAATTTGGGTTCAGATGTTCGAGCTAAACTGGAATTGATGACTTAGGTATATGTATGGAAATATACCTAAGTAGAGTCGGATGTTACTTTGTGATTGTATCTTTCCTCTATGGATTATCCTTTGTGGATTCTGGGAGACCTTCAGGTGTCTCGAGGTCCCTACTGAGTATCTTATTCTCACCCATGCACGGTCTATTCCCGCACAATGTTGTGTTGGTTGAAGACGACGTACATCGCTTATCGTGATTGAGGTACGAGCAGCAGTTCGGTACCCGGAGGTGGATCACTGGGTGGGACGTACACAGAGCAGACAGCTAGACCCGAGGAGCTATGGAGGCTATCTGTACCCACCCTTCAGGTGGGACTTCCAGTGGACAGCTTGAGGCTGCGGCTTTACTTTCTGTTGTTGTTTTCCCTTTCCAGTTCTACTTTACTTTTAGTTTGTGTTTCTATTCTGTCCCACTTTCTTTTGCGCACTTACTGTTGTACCCTATTTTTACATAGTGTTTACTTCTTCTTTCTTGCTTATGTATGATCGAAATAATGATGTAGATTCTCAATATACAAGAGGGGGTGTGAATTGTATGATTTAATAATTCATTTGGAACCTTTAATGTTTGATACGAATAACAATTTTTTCCTTAGACAAGGAAAGTTCTATGTTTAACAAAGTTAAACTAAGCAAATTCACCACACCTCTAACACCAAATGAAAAATTGGAATAAAGAATGAAGTTATAAACTTCATGTTCAATGAACTTGCTTAAAAATGGAAAGAGATTCTTAAAGTAGGTTCCAGAAATATGGTTCTAGAAGTTGAAACTTAACAAAATATCACAACGCGAGATTCTACATTAAAGAGTATAGAATCTAAATGAAACAGAGTACAAGCATGGAAGTATAAGAAAGTTATACTTTCCATACAATACAAAATTCAGCAGAAACAAACTAGTAGTAAAACTACGAGTAACAAGATGTAATCTTTTAACTCAAAGAGAAGGGTATCCAACAACCTTAGATAAAGGTCCCTTGATTTATACTTTCAAGAAAGTCTTTCTTACCCACACCAGGGTAAGCCCTCGATACAAAGATTGGAGTCTCTGTCTTGCTATCCTCACAAGCCCTCAACTTCAAGGTAGTTTGCAACCTCTGTCTTCCTCAGCAAGAAAGCCCTCGAAATTCAAGGTAGTCGGAACCTCTGTCTTCCTATCCCCGGAAGTCCTCAAATGTAATCACCAACATTCGGAGTCGCACAGAGCTTTGAGAGTTAATAAAAGCATCTCTCTCTCTAGAAATCACATCAACAGCATGTATGCACAACATCGAAGATGTTATATTGAGCTTTTTCAAATGAGCTCCTACTTATAGGTAAGGTCGGATCCCTCCTCCAACGGTCATATCTTCCTTAAAATTCGGAGGGACTTGTCCACGTGTCACTTAACCAACGGTTAGTTTATAACAAAATATACCACATCATTTTATAACAAAACAAGTGTAACAGAATGTACGTCATCGATTTAAGTCTAACTCAAAAGTTCAGAATGAAGGTTCGGAGTGTAAACAAAATGTCAAAGAGTAGACAAATTATAAAAGTGTAAGCAAAATCATAGTTTGGAGTCTAACAAAAATAATATTCGGAATCTAAATAAATTTGGATTATATAAAGAAAGGATAATCAGATTTTGTTTAATAGGTGAATTCGGAATGAGAATTCGGAAGGAGAATTCGTCATCAGAATTCTAAATGAGTATTCATCATCAGAATTTTTAATGAGAATTCATATCCAGAATTCAGAGTAGAAATTTATCAGAGTTCGTATATGGAATTCGGAATGAAACATCATTATAGTTCTCATCTGGAATTCGGAACCTAAAACAGAATGATTTAGATAGATGTTTCAAATGATTCCGGGAATATAGAAATGAATCTGAATCTTATACATAAGAAATATATGGATGAAAATATGATAAGGATAATTTTCCTTATAAAATTGATTTTCCTCATAATGCAATTTTCCTTTTAAAAGCGATTTTCCTTATAAAGCAATTTTCCTTATAAAAGCGATTTTCATTAAGAATAACATTTTTGTGATTTTCAAAACAAGAAGGAATGCAAATTTCATAAGGAAAACCTTATTGACTCAACAATCTCCCTCTTTTTGGAAATCACAAACATCCTTACGAAAAAGAAAGTCAAATAAGAAAGAAAACATTAAGGCATATCTCCCTTTGATTATGGATGTTGATGAATACGACTAACTCCCCCTTAGGCTTTGAAACTCTAAGGATCGTATTCTAGATTTTCAGAATGATATTTCATTAAGAACAAGAATGTCTACATTAATGAAAAACTCCCCCTTTAGATAAACTCTATTAGAGTTCTTTTTATTTCTCCCCCCTTGTTAAGGTTCTATTTCCTTTTCCCTTTTTGTTAGGGTTCTTTTCCTTCTCCCTCTTTGTGATTTTAAAAAAGAATTCGAGGGAATGGAAAATATAACAAAGTACCTAAAAAATTAGTAGCAACAACAAAAGAGACAAGCAAGCACAATTATCATTGAGTTTTTAAATTCAACAACAAGGAAGATAAGATACAACAAAAGATCGGATTTGTCTATTCTGGATATTTTTCCTTCGCCATGAGACCCTTAAGAATAGTCTTTATCTTCTTTAAGTCTTTATGATCTTACTCGTCTTGCTTCTCTAATACAACTATTCTTGCACTTTGAGCTTCAATATTTTCTTCCTGGTCTTGAAACTTTTCTTCCTGAGCATGAAGCTTTTCTTCATGATCTTGAAACTTTTCTTCCTGAGCTTGCTGATTTTCTTCCTGAGCATTCAAGATTTGTTCTTGTTTTAACAACTTCTCATCAAACTCAATCCGATGATCCATTTCATACTTCTACTTTTGAGAAACAATATTTATCTTCCCATTCAGATCTCTGACTTCTTGAATCTAGAAATTATTTTCATCTGTCAACTTTTCTTCAAAGGATGAAGTAAGTTCATTTATCTTCCTATCTTTTTTCTCAAAGGCATCCTTCACATTGTCATGGAATTTATCAATGAGTCTCATCTCTTCTACAGTCTTCCTCGGCCAACTAGTCATCCTCTTGCAAGATCATTTGTGGGGTTCATAGCCGATAATGAAAGTTTTGAACTGAGCCTCTATCTCAACACATTTGTCCATAACCATGGATACAGAGTCTGTTTTCAGATTCAAAGCATGTTAGATCATCTGGCATCTTGGATCAATACTTGAGAAAGTCTGAATAGTACCTACCAACTTCTTTAATGACTGAACAACAAAGTAATTCCCTAATGAAGATGACTCTGAATCCGAGACTTTTCTTAGAAAATTTCCTTCTTCAATATGCTCATGCTTTGTCTTTGAAGAACTACCAACTTCCCTTCCCTTTACAGCAACTGAGCTCGGTGTATCAACAACAATTTTTTTCCCTTGTCCCTTTCCAGAATGGAGTCATGTTCTGGAGTTCTCTTATCACTGTCAGACACTTGAACAACCTTTTCTTCATCATCAGGAACTTTTTGAGCACCATCCTCTACATTATCCATTTGAGCAATATCATGTAGAAGTTGTTCTTCCTCTGGATGATAACCTACTTCTTCTTCTCCTTTCTCCTCATCCTTCCCTAGAGTGACACACATAGAGGACTCGGCTTCTGAGGTTCGGAGTGAAAAATGCTCCGAAGGTGTCCCCTTATAATCATCTACTTGGTTCAAAACATCCCTGGTCTCACCACTACCTTCAGCAACTACTTCTAGCTCTTCTACTTTCTCTATCTGCTCATCTTCCTCAACAGGCATAACAACTGCCACTTTCGGAGAGACAATGTTTTTCTTGGAGTCTTAGGTAATGATTTCAAAGAAAATGACATTGGAACGAGAATGTTTGCGGAAGTCATCTCATTAAACTTCAAAATTTTTTGAGAAAACTCAGCTTCAGACATCTTCTTCTTAAGCTTATTTTCATTCACTTGATTTTCTATCTTAGCAGTGGTCCTTTCCTTCAAGGCCTTAGCCTCCATAGGATCCAAGACAAACTGAGGCTCCCCTTTCACTCTCTTTTCATTGATTTCCCTCCACTTAGAAACTAACTCATCTGGGTAAGCTTTCTTCTTCTTCGGTTGTGTAGGTGCAGAATGAACTTCCTTAGATTTGGGATTCTCTGCATCTAATTCAACATCATTCAACTTCCTCATCTTTACTGGATTAGAGGATTCAGGTTCACCAACATTCAGAATCGTTTCTTCTTGAGTAGGTAAATCAATAAACTGACCAGTCTCCTTGTCGAAGGCTACATACATCCTTTTGATAGTACCATCACTCACCAACATAATCCTGCAAAATCTTGGCTTAGACTTGGAAGCCTCATTGAATGACTCAAGGCACCGAACAATCAATTTCGAGATGATTGCAGGATACATTATGATCTGAGCTCTCAGATTCCCTTTCTTAACATTCTCAAGGGTAATAAGAATGTGTTTCATCAGATTAATCTTCCCCAGATTTATCTGAAAATCTAGAATGTAGATCTCGCTCCTCTTCAGACTATATTTGTCACCCTTCCTCGGTACAATAAAACCTTGTACCCACAATTATAGAATCCAAAAATTCGTAGATAGAGAAGCAATCTTCGGAGCCTTGTCATCTACCAGTCTGAGAATTTCCGAAGCCTTTTCCTTGTCGAAGCTTCCCTTTAAATCTGGCAAAACATGAGAAATGAACTCACCATCTCCTTCATTGTTCAGCCCTACCAAGATGGCTTCCATGGCATAAGAAATATTATAAGTCTTATCATAATTCTTAAACGATAATTTTTCCCTACCCTCTTCCTTATAGAAGGAAACTGTCTCATAGAATTCTATAAGCAAATCTGAATAAACTTCATCTTGATTTTCGGGATTGGAAACAACAACATATTCCCATCTGTTAAGCTTAATATTTTTGGATATAAGAGAATCATACTTGTTGAGGAAATCAGGAAAAACCAACCTTTTTCTATATACTAACCACATGGAAATCGTCTTAGAGGAAGACATGTCTTGAGAAGCTCCTTCCACAGACAGTCAGATCTGAAGACTTCTGAGAAGTTCAGAACGGAGTTAACTGAAGATTGGAACGACCATAAAATAGAGAGGCAGAGCTTCAGGATGCTAGAGCTTGAAAACAGATGTGGGACGAGTATTTGGGGTCCCCTTTATATAGTCAACGAAGAGAATTCATCAGAAGAGTTATAATATTGTCTATCACTAGAATTTAAAGAAACATTGGTCATTGATTCATCACATCGTACCTTAGCCATAAAACAATGATTACCAATAGGTATTCTGGTTATAATACCAATATTCTTCTGTCCTGAAGATTCATAATCAGAGGATTCATTTGATGATTCACCACCACTGGCACTCCAGGTGTCATTAGATTTCAGAACTTTCTTAGCTTTGGCTTTATAATACTTCTTTTTGTTCCGGTCTGAATGCCTTTCTTTCCTTTCGTTCTTTTTGAGAAAAGGGAAATCTAGTCTAATATGTCTGGCTCTCTTGCATTCATAACACGTGACTTCTTCATCTTTCATATCTTTCCTGTCCTATTTCTTATACTTGGATTGGAAATTACTCTGGCCAGCTATATTGTCCATCCTTCGAGGAAGATTTTCTAACTCATTTCAGATATTTCACTCTCACTAGATTCGTATTGGAAAATAACTTTCATAGACTTGGATATGGTTACTCTCTCTGGAGTCTTAGCTTTCATATGATTTGATGTTGTTGTAAAAGTAAGAGTACCATTTCCATTCTTTTTCATGATGTTGTCAGCATCTCTCTTCATTCTTGTCTCATGTTGTAGAAGATTTCCAAATAGCTCATCAAGAGAAATTTGAGTGGCCTTCTTGTTCTCATCAATTGCAGTTCTTTTGGATTCCCACTCATTGGTAATTATATCAATTATCTTATCCACAAGTGCTTCATTATCTAATCCTTTCTCTCCCATAGACTGTAAGCTGTTGACTATTTTCATAAACCTCTATTGAACTTTACAAATTGGTTCACCATACGGAAAATTGAATCCATGGTATTCTGCTCTAAGCATAACTCTCCTGGTCTCAATCACTTTAGAACTTCCAAAGTGTTTAACCTCTAACTTCTTCCATATACAATTAGCTGCTTAACAAGAAGAAATTTTGCTATATATATTTTTAGTCATTGAAAAAAGTAAGGTATTGCGTACCTTATAATTGAGTTGATACTCTTGTTTTTTCTGGTTAGTGAAAGTTCTAACTTCCTTATCATGAATGTTATAATCTCTGGTAAGCATAAAAAAGTTGACCACTCCAGTATTGATAACAAAAGTCTTCATTCGATCTCTCCAGTACTCATAGTCAATACCATCAAAGATTGGTGGTCTTGTTGGATTTAGATTATCAATGGAACCAACATTAACTCCTGCCATACTTAAAATAACTATTGGCACACAAACTTGTTAGTAGAAATATTTTGTAATAACAATGTTCGGAATGAAAAAGTTTGGAATGAGAAAGTTCTAGAATGAGAAAGTGAGCAAGAAAAACTTATACGTGAGTAAATGTATTTCAGAAACCTCCTTTGATACAAATTGTAGGATAGAAATAATGATGTAGATGCTTAATTTACCAGAGGGGGTGAATTGTATGCTTTAAAAATTCCTTTGGAACCTTTAAAGTTTGATACAGATAACAATTTTTTCCTTAGACAAGGAATGTTCTAAGTTTATCAAAGTTAAACTAAGAAAATTCAAAAAACCTCTAACACCAAATGAAAAATTGGAATAAGGAATGAAGTTATAAACTTCAAGTTCAATGTACTTTCTTATAACTGGAAAGAGATTCCGAAAGTCGGTTCCAGAAATATGGTTCCGGATGTTGAAACATAACAAAATATCTCAAAGAGAAATTCTACATTAAAGCGTATAGAATCTAAATGAAACAGAGTACAAGCATGAATGTATAAGAAAGATATACTTTCCTTACAATACAAAATGCAGTGGAAACAAACAAGTATTAAAACTAAGAGTAACAGGATGTATGTCTTTTAACCCAAAGAGATGGGTATCCAACAACCTTGGATAAAGGTCCCTTGATTTATACTTTCAAGAAAGTTTGTCTTACCCAAACCAGGGTAAAAACTCGATACGAAGATCAGAGTCTCTGTCTTGCGATCCCCGCAAGCCCTCAACTTCAAGGTAGTTGGCAACCTCTGTCTTCCTTAGCAAGGATTCCCTCGAACATCAAGGTAGTCGGCACCTCTGTCTTCCTATCCTCGGAGGACCTCAAATGTAATCACCAGCATTCATAGTCGCATGAAGCTTTGAGAGTTAATAAGAGCCTCTCTCTCTCTAGAAATAAGTTCAACAGCATGTATTCACAATGTCGAAGAAGTTATATTGAGCCTTTTCAAATGATCTCCTATTTATAGTTAAGGTCGGCTCCCTCCTCCAATGGTCATATCTTCTTTAAAATTCGGTGGGACATGTCCACGTGTCACTTAACAAACAGTTAGTTTATAACAAAATATACCACATCATTTTATAACAAAACAACTGTAACAGAATGTACGTCATCGATTTAAGTCTAACTCAATAGTTCAGAGTGAAGGTTCGGAGTGTAAACAAAATGTCCAAGAGTAGACAAATTATAAAAGTGTAAGAAAAATGATAGTTCAGAGTCTAATAAAAATAATATTCAGAATCTAAATAAATTCGGAGTGTATAAAGCAAAGATAATCAGATTCTATTTAATAGGTGAATTCGGAATGAGAATTCGAAATGAGAATTCGTCATCAAAATTCATAATGAGTATTCATCATCAGAATTTTTAATGAGAATTCGTATCCAGAATTCGGAGTAGAACTTTATCAGATTTGTTATCCGGAATTTGGAATGAAACTTCATTACAGTTCTCATCTAGAATTCGGAACCTAAAACAGAATGTTTCATATCGAATTTTCAAACGATTCGTAGAATATTGAAATGAATCTGAATCATATACTTAAGAAATATATGGATAAAAATATGATAAGGATAATTTTCCTTATAAAATCGGTTTTCCTCATAAAGAAATTTTCCCTATAAAAGTGATTTTCCTTATAAAGATATTTTCCTCATAAAAGCTATTTTCCTTAAGAATAAGGTGTTTGTGATTTTCAAAACAAGAAGGAATGGAAAAGTCATAAGGAAAAGCTTATTGACTCAACAACTCTATGGTGTTTGTTAACTTTAAAAAGTCAATGCCTTCCCCTTTTACCAAGAATTACACCTTTGTGCTAGTTGCCAGCCCATGGCCGATTTAAGGCAGGCTTGGGGTAGTCACGGCACGGGCCTCGAGGACGGGTCGTGACAAATTAGTATCAAAGGAGTTCAGTTCTACAGCAGAACATAGGACTCTGATCTTTTTTTTTTATGTGAAGCAATAGTGTTATTAGTATTATGTGTGGTTATCAGTCCAAGGAGTCCAGCGTTGGTGTGGTGGTCAACGTATCCATACACCAGGACCCTATCCTCTGATTTCCAACTTGATGCACAAAAACATTAATTGCATGTGTGTTTCAAGTTTTTTTGTGATTACTTTGTGTCCGCTCAACAGGTATACTGTTTGACCGTGGCTCACCTGTTTCTTTTCAGGATGGCCCCACGACGGCAGCCAGCTATGGTTCCGAGGGTTGTGCTTGAAAACAGCCCACCGAGCGACGAGGCCTCGGTACAGGGCACTTTGACAGCAGAGGCACCAGTGGTACCTCTACCCACCGAGCCACCGATTCTACCAGCCCCAGCCACTGACGATGCACGTCACCTTAGTGCACTGCACGAGTTCCAGCGTCCTCACCCGCCCAGGTTCCGTGGGGAGACGGAACCCCAGGCAGCCGAGGATCGGCTGGAGGCAGTGGTATGAGTTTTCAGGTTAGTGAGGACCCCATCAGACCTCATGGTGATCCTCGTAGCGAGCCTCCTACACGCGACATAAGGAAGATGGTGGAGCTTGATGCTCTAGGTGAACGATGAGGCATCTCTTCTCTGGACGGACTTTGAGAGCCTCTTCCGCTCAGAGTTCATCCCAGACACCCTCTGTGTGGTGCGCATCTAGGAACTTCTACAGCTACGGCAGGGCAGCTTGACTGTCGCCCAGTACTCGGTGAGATTTACTGATCCCTCGCGCTACTCGATAGGCATGGTACGAGACCCATTCCTCCGAGCCCGGACCTTTTGTGCAGAGATTGAGGAATGAGATCAGGGCATTGTTGATCTCCCTCAGCATTCCAACGTAGGCAGGGGTACTGGAGCGAGCCCTGTTGATCGAGAGCTTCCTTGCTGAGCCTGCATCAGCAGTGAGACCTACTGTAGGAGGACACGTAGCAGAGTCTTCTGTAGAAGGCAGTCGACAGATGACTCATGGGTCTAAGCAGACCAGACCCTCAGGTAGATGACCTTAGGAAACTATCTCAGCCGTGCGGGGCACTCAGTGTGGAGCCATTCATTCGAGAGTCAGACAGTGCTACGCATGCGGCGGGTAGAGCCACATGGCTCATGAATGCCCGACCCGCTGTGCCGAGGAGTAGCAGACAGTTGAGGGGCCACCCAGGCAGAGGCATAGGGTAGACCGTGGTGGTCCGCAGGGAGCAGGCGGACGAGGCAGAAGAGCTGGCCGAGCAGCAGGTGCTGGGCGACGCTTTGAGGCTCTAACACCACCACCACCAGGAGGTCTACCCCGACCACAGGGAGCTGGCGGGAAGAGATAAGAACAAATCCAGGTAGCGGAGGCCTACGACCACGGCATGCCTGAGATGATTCGAGGTACTATCTGTGTTTATTATACCCTTTCTGCAGTTCTTGTAGACACATGATTGAGTCGTTATTTCATAGTTGCAGCACTTGTTTGGAGCTCGGAGATTCCGACAGAGCTGTTGGCTTGATCCTTATGGCTAGAGACTCCTACGGGAGCAGACTCGATGATTACACACTAGTGCCGGTAGTGTGAGCTTACTCTAGGAGGTGAGAGCTTCTACTGGGATCTTCTTGTCGCAGCGTCGAGGTCTTACGATGTCATCTTGGGCATGGATTGGTTATCTATAGTCCATGCTCAGTTTGACTGTATTAGGTGCAAGGTGCGATGTGTAAGCACCGACGGGAGCAGCTTCACCTTCACCGGCGAGAAGGGAGCCTTCACAGCACAGGATGTACTCACACAGAAGAGAGGACAACCCATCACTCATTAGTTGGCTTGCCTCATCCTAAGAGCAGTTGACGTGCGAAGTCCTAGTTTTTCTGTAGTGGTGGATCCGTATGCGTACGTTTTCCCCGATGACGTCAGAGGGCTACCTCCTCATAGAGAGGTAGACTTTTATATTGACCTATACCTTGGGACAACCCCGATATCCACCCCAGCATATCGGATGCCACCCGCCAAGCTTCAGGAGCTACGGGTAAAGTTGGAGGACTTGCATGGAAAGGGATTCATCTGATCCAGTGTTTCACCCTAGGCTTCCCCAATATTGTTCCCCAAGAAGGCGGATGACAGCTTGTGACTTTGTGTCGACTATCGTCGCCTGAACTTGGTAACAGTGAGGAACAATTATCCACTACCGTGGATTTATGACCTCTTTGATCAGCTCAAGGTAGCACGGTGGTTCTCGAAGATAGACCTTAGATCAGGCTATCATCAGCTCAGAGTACGAGATGAGGACGTGCAGAAGACAACCTTCAGATGTCGGTATGACCACTACGAGTTCTTGGTTTTGCCATTCGGCGTAACCAATGCCCTTCCAGTGTTCATGGGCCTCATGAATAGGATATTTTAGCCATTCTTCGATCGATTTGTCATTGTCTTCATTGACAACATTTTGATATACTCGACCACTGAGGAGGAGCACACCTACCATTTGCAGGTTGTACTAGACACACTTCGAGAGCACCGGTTTTATGGAAAGCTCTCAAAGTGTCAGTTCTGGATACGCGAGGTCCAGTTCTTGGGACTTGTCATCCTTGAGGTGGGAGTTTCAGTGGATCCTGCGAAGATCATGGCAGTGCTAGCTTGGGAGCCACCCAGGAGCATTAAAGAGGTGTGGAGTTTCTTAGGACTAGCTGGATACTACCAGATATTTGTGCCAGACTTCTCCAGAATTGTGGAACTACTCTCCGCTTTGAAAAAGAAGGGGAAACCCTTTGTGTGGTCAGACAGATGTCAACAGAGATTCCAGGAGCTGAGATAGAGATTGACCAGCGCAGCAATCTTGAGGTTGCCGGAGGAGGGAGCTGGGTACGTAGTCTACTACGACGCATCAGGGTCTGGAGTTGTATGTGTCCTGATGCAGGAGCGGGCAGTGATTGCCTTTGGATCACGCCAGTTGGGGACGCATGATCAATACTACGCTACGCATGACCTGGAATTAGTACCAATGGTCTTCGCTCTGAAGATGTGGCGACACTATCTGATGGGAAAGCACTTTACAGTCTATTCTGACCATCAAAGTCTCAGGTACATCTTCTCTCAGAAGGACCTAAACCTAAGACAATAACGATGGCTAAAGTTCCTCCAAGACTATGACTTTGAGATAGTCTATACTCCTGGGAAGGGGAACATAGTAGTCGATGCTCTCAGCAGGAGGAAGGGCATTCAACTACTTGGGGAGGCGACAGAGCAGCTAGCCGCTTTGCAGATATCCTTCGTGGTTAGAGATGGAGCATCCCTTCATCAGTCACTCACAGTCACTCCTCCACTACTGCAGTGGGTTAGAGAGGCACAGTGTGGGGATGCCGACTGTGAGACGCGGCGTGCACAGATATCCTTAGGAAAGGCACCTGATGGTTTCTCCTTTGGAGGAGAGCACGACATCCTTTTTAGAGGACATACCTTGGCACCCTATTCTTTACGGGAGGAGGTGCAGATGGAGTTTCACACTCCACCATTAGCGGTACATCCTGGAATGGCGAAGATGTACCAGGATCTCAGACGACATCACTGGTGGCCGGGCATGAAGAAGACTGTGGCGAAGTTCGTTTCTCAATGCCTCACCTGCCAGCATGTGTAGGCAGAGAACCAGGTACCAGCAGGCTTGGTACAACCCCTTTAAGTCCCGGAGTGGAAGTGGGATGACATATATATAGACTTCGTGACTAGACTTCCACACACTTCCAGAGGTCATGAATCTATTTGGGTGATTGTAGACCGACTCACCATGTCAGCACACTTCTTACCAATCAGAGAGTAGGGCTCAGTGGAGAGCTTGGGATGTCTCTACATTCAAGAGATTATACGACTTCATGGTATTCCATCATCGATCATCTCCGATCGAGATGATCGCATTACTTCCCGTCATTGGAAGGGGTTGTAGGAGGCATTCGGGATGCAGCTACGTCTAAGCAGCGCCTTTCACCCTCAGACGGATGGTCAGACAGAAAGGACCATTCAGACTCTCGAGGACATGCTCTGCGCATGTGTCCTCGACTTTGGTCGCAGCTCGGAGACCACTTACCCTTGATGGAGTTCGCGTACAACAACAGCTACCACTCCAAAATCAAGATGGCACCATACGGGGTGTTGTACGACCGACCTTGAATTTCTCCTCTGTGCTGGACAGACCCTGGAAAGTCAGCACTTGTGGGACCGGAGATGGTCTAGGCCACAATAGAGAAGGTCCATGTCATCTAGGAGCGGATGAGTACAGATCAGAGCCGACAGAAGTCTTATGCTGACAGGAGGCGGAGGCCACTGGAGATTGAGGATGGCGACCACGTCTTCTTGCGGGTCTCACCTCGACGTGGATTATGGAGATTTGGCCGAGGCGGAAAGTTGTCTCCATGCTTCATCGGACCATTCCAGGTTCTCAGCAAGATTAGCGCGGTGTCTTATCTCCTGGATCTACCAGCTCAGTTGCACCGAGTGCACGACATCTTCCACATATCTCAACCGAGGAGATACGTGCACGACCCAAAAAATATCATTGAACATGGAGAGCTAGATGTTGATGATGGGGTTAATTTTGTGGAAGTCCTAGTAGAGATCAAGGATCTACATGAGTGGGTCCTACGTGGACGGTCGATTCCTCTAGTGCAAATCAGATGGCAGCACGAGAACCTCTAGGAGAGCACATGGGAGCGGGAGGCTCAGATGCGTGCTCAGTACCCACTTTTTTCCCTAGTTTATGATGTATCTTTACGGGGACGTAAAGCCCTGAGGTGGGAGTGAAGTAAACACCCATAAAATTCATGTAAATTTTTTTCTTAATTTTTTTGGGTAATTTTACAAGAACGCAGTTTCTGACGACACGTGATTCCGAGGCCTAGTGTGCCCGGAATAATTTTCCGATGTTTTGCTCAGGTACGTTTAGTGAACGAATGAGTGGGTTTTTCTACCTTTTTAACTGGTTATCGAAATCAAATTATGAGGTCACCGATGGAATCGTTGTGCCAGTATCTTCTTAGAAACATCTTTTTCGGAGTTGCGTTTTCTCGGGTGTGGTTTTTAATTTTTGGGGTTAAGATAAGAAATAAAATAAAAGTGGTACGACCGATTTATATTTTATTTTTCTTAACTTAATTTAAGTGGGTGACATGGGACCCATAATATCCTACCCACATGGTAGAATATTTTTGAAGTGGGGCCCACACGAGCCCCACCATTTCTTTTCTTCTATGTAACGCACCCGCACCCCTCTATTAATGAAGTCAACCCATGTGTTTATTCTGGTTAATAAACGCCTCATTAATTTGGCGGTTTAAGCATTGCATTTAATTAACATAACTGTTTCTTTCGTATTTGAATTTTAAAACTCAGGGATTGTGAAATAAAAATATGACAACTCTTATTTTTATTAGGGAAGGTGTTGAGAGGCTAGGGAGAATTCTCAGGCTCTTGAAGTTCTTCCTCCTCGATGAAGAACACGAAGAATGCAAAGAACGCAAAGAATGCGAAGAATGTGAAGATAGCGAAGAACATGAAGGATGCTAGATCCTCAGAGAAAGATGGCACGACGTGACTTTCCTTCTTCCATGACGCTTCATCTGCGACGCTCCTTCCGCGACGCGACGATTCCCCTTCCATGACACCTTCTTCTGCGAAGTGCTTTTCTGCGACGAACCCACGCTCGACGACGCTTGAGATAGGGATTTGATTCACTTAAATCATTCTGATTTATACCCACGACATATGTTTAAATATTTTTCGGAAGAATTTTAAAACCGCTAATACGGTGGGTGCGGACCAACGAACAATTCCGAACCCATCGTCCCTTCGTTCTTGGTGTGCGGATCCGCAGGCGATGATGAAGCATGACGTGCGGGCGTTGTGAGGTATTAAAAGGGTAGAACCGGTCCCAAGAGAGCCGTTGGCGAAGACGGCAGGCAAATATGACCACCGGAGATCGTCCGATGGTCCGTGGAGCAATCCTCCGATGCGCCTCGCCAGCACGGCGGTGCCAGCAGCAGGAGGCGGCGGTGCACGGCGCGCCGCCCGAAAGAGACGTTGCGGCTAAAACCGCAGTGGCAGGCCGCATGTCCCGTGACCGCGCGGTACTGGAGGAGGTGGGAAGTGGCAACCAGCCACGACCGTTGGCAAGTGTGGCCCCCACGCGGGGCCGCGGTATCGTCCAGGGGGGCAGTCCCCCCTTGCGCGGCTGCTTGGACAGCGCCAGCGCGCCGGGCCGAGCCGCATGGCCGAACCGCCGGACCGGGCCGCGCCCAGGCCGGGCCGCGCCCAAGCAGGCTGGACCCGGACCCGGGTTGGGTCGATCTAGTTCGGGCCGACCCAGGGGGTACCGCGCCGGGTCGGACCAGGCCCGAACCCCCTAATACTGGACTCCTTCGGTCTTTTTCCCATAACATGGGTTGTGGACCTCCGATCGACGCACCGTCAGCGGAGATGTGATCCTTGGATCAAGACAATAATTTTGGTATATTACACTCATGTTTTCGGAGTACTTTATGTTCGTCCGGGTTGGTTTGTATACGAAACCAACCGGGCCCTCAGAGCGAAAACACTTATAACTTGAGCTCCGGATGTCCGATTTATGTGTCATCGACTTTGTTGGATTCCTCAATGTGAGACAGACCTTTTGGCATACACCGATCGTGGTTTGGACACAGGTGGAGTATGGATGGGTGGGTTTTGACTTAAAAACCAACCAGACCCCTGGGACGAAAAAGCCAATAACTCTCAGATCGGGCGTCCGATTGACGCGCCATCTGTGTCGTTGAGTCCCTGTTGGCGATACGGAACCTTTGGATACATCATCATAGGTCTACGTGTCAGTTGATGTATCATACCCGCGGCTTGTGGAGCGGACCCTCCCGAACGAGCTTGCTGTGTGTGGGAACCCTAGAGATGGCTACGACTGCGACGACGATGACGACTATACAGAAATCCTCCATGGATTCGGCAGCGACGACTACGATACTCAGTGATCCTATGTAGATCAGTTTTACCGATCCTGTGTGGGTCAACGCTCATCAGTCATGTGTGTGCCAACATCTACAGATCATGTGTGGGTCCGATCCTGTGTGGGTCATTACGGGGGTTAGTTACCTATCGATCTTGTGTGGGTCAGATCCTTTGTGGGTCATTGTGGGGGTTAGTTACATATCGATCTAGTGTGGGTCAGATCCTTTATGGGTCATTGCAGGGGTTAGTTACCTATCTATCATGTGTGGGTCTGATCCTGTGTGGGTCATTGGGGGGGTTAGTTACTTATAGATCATGTGTGGGTCAGATCCTTTGTGGGTCATTGCAGGGGTTAGATAACTATCAATCCTGTGTGGGTCAGATCCTTTGTGGGTCATTGCGTGGGATAGTATCAATCGATCCTTTGAGGGTCCGATGGCTTAGATGAATCAGTGGCTATATCTGATCATCTCTATCATCATACGAAGAAGTATACATGTGTGAGATGAATCTTGACTTGTCTTCCTATGTGGATTGTGTTGTGATATCCTGTGTTGACATGATCAAATATGGGTTCAGATGTTGGAGCTGAACTGGAATTGATGACTTAGGTATATATATGGGAATATACCTAAGAAGAGTCGGATGTTACTTTATGATTGTAACTTTCCTATGTGGATTATCCATTGTGGATTCTGCGAGACCATCGGGGGTCTTTGGGTCCCGACTGAGTAGCTTATACTCACCCCAGCATGGATTATGCCCTCACTACGTTGTGTTCATTGCAGACGACGAACAACGCTTATCGTGATTGAGGTACGAGGAGCAGGTCGGTACCCGGAGGTGGATCACTGGGCGGGACGTACACGGAGTAGACGGCTAGACTCGAGGAGCTTTGGAGGCTATCTGTACCCACCCTTCAGGTGGGACGTCCCGTGGACAGCTCGAGGCTATGGCGTTACTTTCTGTTGTTGTTTTCCCTTTCCTGTTGTAATTTACATTCAGTTTGGGTTTTTATTCTGGCCCACTTACTTTTCCGCACTTACTATTATACCCAGTTTTTACTTAGTGTTTACTTCTGCTTGCTTGATCTATGGTTTTTGTTCAATTTACAAAGGCAATTCCTTCCCCTCTTACTGGGAATTACGCCTTGGTACTAGTCGCTAGCCCATAGCCTATGGAAGGCACGCTTGGGGTAGTCACGGCATGGGCCCCGAGGATGGGTCGTGACAGTTAAAGTATTTCTTAATAATGTTGTTTATGTTATTATTTTTGGTGATTAATTTTTTTATATAATGAATATATCAAAGAATTTGTGTAAGTAAAAAAAAAATAAATCATGTTTTTATAAATATGTTTTTTGGGAATTTAGTTTATTAACATGTTTCTTTAAAATACCTAATTATGGAATTTAAATTTTTGGGAATTTTATAATCAAGAGTCACTTAATGATATATGTGAATTAATAAAATATTAATTTGGGAAATTTAGTAACCTTCATTATAAATTTTTATATTATTATTACTTGTACGGATTTTACTATTTCCAATTTATGAAAATTTATATGGTTAAAATTAGATATATCCTTAGATATCAATAATTCTCCATATGAATATTTATCCATATTGGATTACTAGATCTAATGATTTTGTTATGATGGTAATGAAAATAGATGAAAAAAATAATCATTATATTTATGAATCATATGATCCAATTCTGCTTTGGGATTAAAAAAATCTCCATTATTTCAATAGAGTTAGAGTTGAATTGGAAATTTAAAAATCACATCAGATAGATGATTCTGTTTTTATGAAGTGGAATCAAATCAAGTAGTTATATCTTCTGTGAAATTTCATCAACATTATGAAATTGATATTGAATTATTTTGTCATTTTATATGTGTTTTATTTGATATCAATGAACCTATTTATGCCTATGTGGTTTATGGTTTTTTTATTTTTAGCATTATCCATATCATTAACTTGATTTTTTTATATAATCTCTATCACTCTCTATAAATACATATGTTTACATTTGACTCTAAATCCTCACATACCACCAATTATTTATGTGTTGAAACCTACATATAAATTATAATAAGTAACATTTACATTTCCAAAATTCCATTTTTAAGGGAAAATTAATTATTCATTTTTATAATTTCGGGTTCTATGATGTATTTTTTAAAATGATAACCATTTGATGTTTGAGAAGAATTTCGAGGATGGAATTAATTTTATGGGGGTAGAGTGTAACACACACATATTTTTTGAAAAGATTTCAATTAAATTTAATAATTCCATTATTTTCATTTAAAACAAAATATATTCTATTTTTAATTACATACAACACTATGTTTCTCTAGTGACACATAATCCTAATTTGAGACTTTGTTACACGCAACACTGAGTTTATATAATATGTGACACATAATTTAAAATACTATTTTATTATTTTAATGAAAAAACCTAAACATTGGAATATAGGGTATAAATAAAATTTTTCAAATTATGAAAATTTGGTTTAGACATATATAATATATACTTTAGTGAAATATTAATTTGAAAATAAAATAAAAATAATTTGAAAATAAAAGGAAATATTATTCTAACATACACATTCTATGTTCACAAGTGTGTTTTATAAAAAAATTAAAATATAACAGTAGGTGAATTATATTAATTAAATTTATATTTTATGAAATAAAAAATATACATTTAAGCTATGTGATTTATTTCCAAGAGATATAAATAAATACATTTACATGCCTAAAATTGTATTTATTTTTGTAAAACAAAATTAGTCTCATTTTTAGGTTCCATTTATTTTAAAAATGATTTTACACCCTTTTATAAAAATAATTTTAAAATATATTATCAAAATTTTAAAATATTTATATCAAAATTTTCATGGGGTTATTTTTTGGGTTTTTTCCAATGTGATTCATTTTTTATAAATTGTGAAAAATATTTCATTTTTGTTTGAATATAACTTTTCCTTTAATTTATTAATAAATTTAAATTATATTTTAAATTTTCATTAATGTATAACTAGTTATGTTATATATATATATATATATATATTAATTCAATATATGTAATTGGATTAAATTAATATTGAAATTTTATTTAAAAAAATTGAAATAATTTTAACTTTCTTTCTTTGAAAACCTATTTCCTCATTGCATCTCTAAGATTAATTTTAAAATAAATTATGCCACTTGTGTAAATGGAATTTGATAAAATATATTCCATATTTGAAATTAGAATAATTTATATTATCTAATTAGGTCAACATAATTTTTACCATAATTATTATTGAAAGTAGTTAAAATTAATTATAACAACTAATTTTAAAAAATCCTTTGGTGCATTACCGGAAATTTTATTAAAATTAATATTATTAACATATTGGAATTAAGAATAATAATATATTTTTAATTTATAAAATATTTAGTTATAAATAATTTTATTTATATCAATTAATCTTATCATTTAATAATAAACTACAATGCAAAATGAAAATATACATGTTACCTTTGAAAAAACTAGAAAGACGAACTTGAGTAAACATAAAAACTATGGAATAGTATGATATAGATATTTTTGTATATGTTATATTTATTTATAAATTACATAAACAATCTCTTAAAGTATTATTAATCTTTATAAGAACATGAGATAAGGGAGACCTCCCAATTGTTAATACATTTGTGTATTTTCAAAAAATGCCACTCCTCTTAAATTATAAAAGGGCACACGACACCCAAAATAAGAACATATTTAAATAGTTTTTTATTAAATATCCTCTGACAAAATCACATTAGAAATCCCATACACTAATCTTGGATTACTTATTTATCTCATAAATATATCCTAGGAATAGATTTAATTTAATACAAAATGAGGCTAATTTAAAAAGAGTTAATGACCGTTCATGAGTGTATTTTTAATTTCCTCATTCACCTTTTTTGATGGTATTATATCATTATTTTATAAGAACCTTAGTACCATAAATATTATGATATGTTTTCTTATTAGGGTAAAGAAAAAAACCATCTCCACTTCAATCACTTGGGTTACAAATTGATCATTCCTGTGTACAGCAGACTACCGTATCTCAAGATAATGTAGTTCATTTTTCCATTACCACCTATCATAATTGAAAATAAAAATGAATTTATTATTTTTATATGATATTTATTATTTTAAATTGATAATTAAATTTTTATGTCACACATTCTAATAATTCCACCCATTTTTTTCAATACTATAACATTTCTCCTTTTATGAGAGAATAATGCCCCATGAAGTAATGCGATTTATTAAGGATTTACATGGGATATAATGAAGATTATTTTATAAAAAATGTATGATATACATGAAATATACATGATTATGTAATGATAATATATATATATATATTTCATTTATTTTAAAACTGAAAAGAAAAAGAAAAAAAGTTATCATTAAGTACGACCTACTGTCTCAATGAACATTGCCTTCCATTTTCTATCACTATATTTTAGGGATTACTGTAAATACATATATAATGATGATATTTTATATTTATATAAATTTTATCATTATATATATTATGTTACCATGATAAATTTATAAGGATAAAAAATATAACAAATCAAAACATATATAAAAAATAAATCAATTATTACCCGAAAGATAACTTTGATATAGATTTGGAAATAATTGTGTAATGAAAGGTCAAAATAAACTCTAAAATAGTTATATATATATGTATGTATTTATATGGTTATTTAAAATATTTTTAATTACATTATTTTTGTTTTACATGAGGTTTTAGTGAATATAATGGTAATCAAAACACAATGAGAGGGGTTTTCAACTAGTTTTTTACAGCATTAAGACAGAATCCAGATTGACCACCTATATCATTGATGTGGAGCATTTACATACAAAGAATAAATTTTTTGATTATTATACAACATATTATTGGTGTTTAAATATCCATTTTATGGGATATCTTTATTTTGTTTATGGTTAAATTTTTACCCAAACTCTATGATAAAGTTTCTCAGTTTTCCTTCATTATGATGGATGTTATGTGATGAAACTATATTATTTTAAGACATTAATATATAACCCACTTCACATAAAATGTAGTATATTTAATAATTCTAATTATATTTTTTATTTGTTTTAATTTTATTCCATCATAGGGATTGTTATTCAATGTAAAAAAATTGGTAATGATTTTCTGATACAATCTAATTATTTATCCATGTTGTTTATGATTATGTCTCCAATAACAACATATAACGATATACATCTAAATAAATTTTATATATTTTACTTATACTCTTTTTATTTATTTTAAATAATTTGACCCCTTATTTTTTCTCTCTTTAAATACTCATTATTTGAAAATAAGGATTCTATGAAAAAAGCAATTTTTTATGAAAATTTTCCCACCAAAACCATGTATTATAAAAAGGATTATAATTTTTTTAATTATTGTAAAGTGAAAATGATACTTTTTCTAATTATATTTTTTCAATATTGTGTAATTCATTTTAAAATTTTATATATTATTCTAAAACCAAAAAATTGTTAAAATTTTTTACTCTTAATAAAAATTATCCAGAATCGATATTTTACTTAATAAAAATTCAAAATGATATTTATATCTAAATTAAATTTATAATTATTATGAATTTATTTTATGTTTTAAAACATATTTTTAAAAAATTTAAACTGTTATTTTTCATAACAAACAATTTATATTAAACAATATTTCACAATTATTTTCTATTTAAGATGATTTTAATTTATATAAATTATTCATTACGGGTTATATTTCCAAGGAAGCCAATCAAATTATTTATCTAAAATGATTATGTTTTTATTGAATGGTTATTATGATAAACATTTTAGATTTATGTGTTATACCATGAGGAAATGATTCTCAAAACTAATTCATTTAATGATGTATTAAATAAGGAAATGATTATGAAACCAATGTATTTTTAATAGGTTATAATATAATATAATGTTTAGGAAACTCTTTTCATTTTATAGGTTATGAAATGATGAAATATTTATGACCATGTGACACACATAAATAATGTTTTCATTGTGTGATGGGTATATACTATATGTCCCTCTAATAAATAGGGGAATAATTTATATTTCATATTTTAGACAAGACTAGAATAGAGGGTGAACCTTGTACAGAATGGAAATATCTCAGAAATGATGTTATTGGGAATGAAACTTGACTATTATTATTATATTCTTTGAACATTATTTCATGTCCCTAATTCAATGAGTGAACCTGATATCATGTTCACAATGTTATTTTTGAACCTAGTTACAAATTAAAAATGTAATATATGTAGATCTCCTTCTTGTTAGTAAAGTTATTTGTTGACATGGTTACAAGTATGTAAGTTTATATAAGGGATTTATTTAAAGTTACAGACCATGTATAAGTGTCTGATGAGTCATTCCTAATATTTTTTTTCATGATTTATGATTAATATGACATTTAGAAGAGGATTGATAAAATTATAAATGAAATTGAATAATATAATATAGAAAATGGATAAACTATTGAACTATACAAGATCATCAATTGTTATTTATAAGAACATTAATCTACTAAAGAAGTACCTTAAATAATTTTTTTTCTTCAGGATGGATCTGATAATGTATCTATATTTTTCCGTCATTTCATTATATGAATAAATAATATATTATATTTTTTTATTAACCAACAGTGCTCAACAAACCTCTAAATGTTGAAATAATAATTTGTGGGTTCTACCAAGATAGATCATATAACATGTTTTTTACACGTTTTATCACCCTAAAAATTTATTGTAATGGATTCTATATGATATCTCTTGACTCAATCGTGAATGGTGGAGGAATGTCACTCTCTGGTCATGGGAGTGTTATTGGGAAGTGAGATCTCTAAGGAATTGGGAGGATACTCTGGATTTCATTTCCCACAAAAAATGAACTTTCTATCAAAAACATAATATAATTGTTTTTATATAATTCATGGGTTAGGAGTAAAAAAATAAAATAGTTTCATTTATTAATGTATCACACCACATGGAAACCAATTTCCATAATAATAATATGAGAATTTCATTACATGTGATAAATTCATGAATTTAAATTAAATATTATTAATTCAAATAATATTCAAAATGTATTATTTCTCAAAGTAACTTGTTGGAACCTATAATTGTCCATCATTCACTTTTTTGTTGAAGATCCGAGTAATGGTAGAACCATGAGAAAAATTTAAGTGATTTTCAAATTGAAAATTGAAATTCCATACGTAAAGACTTGGGATTTTTTTATAGGGATTAACCTAGGTTCATTGTTGAAATTATTTTAGAATTTCATTGTAAGAGTTGATAAAATTCATTTTAAAAAAAAGTCTAACCACGGACTAACCAGACAAAGGCTCAACCTCAAGGCACTTGTTAGACTAGGGACTTCCATGCATAGTGGGAGAAAGACTAGAATTTCAAGTGGAGATCAGAAGGGATAAATATCATATGATGTGAGTGGTATCATGTATATGGTCCATGGTTCATGTGGCTATAGCCTCACATAGTGTGGGTGAAAATCCCGTAGGGCAAAATCCTAGGTGCAAGTGTGATGTTGGAACGCGGGAAAATAATCATTGCTAGATCGTTGATGCATCTATCAATGAATGGTTTCTGTACATATTATAGTCATAGAAAATGAGTTTTATGTGGGTTTGGATTTCTCAATTAATGTTCATAAAAATCAAATCCATACCATTTGGTCACGCTTTCCGCAGATCTCTATCGTCTGAATCAAATCCTGAGAATCAATTTTTTGATTTAATCCAACATCATGAATTGAAATTATAAAATAAACTAATCACATACATCACAATACATCAATATTCAACCTCTCATTTGAATGATTCTCTTCTTCCCCACTGGTTCTAAAAGGAAAATCATAGATAATCACATGATCAAATGGTCCTCTTATAGCCGAGTGTGTCTGAGATGACCAACACAAGATTCTATGAGACTCCATTAGAGAACAATAGTGGTATGTTAAAATAGAACCCATAAGAACTCAATGTTATTACATGAACATCCTTTTACCATGCGATCGATGTGAGGCCCACCAATCAATACTTCACGAGAGGTCCTGGCCTGCGTGTGTTTCTACCACCTCAAGGATTATGATGGAAATTGTTTCTGATTTATCGAATCACATGAGGTTATAGGAAACAATTGATGGACTGGGGATCATGCCAAATCCTCCACCATCTCAGAAGATGCACATGGAATCCTCCTGATGGAAAATCAAACTACCTTGAGGCCAAACTCACCTAAAAATATCATTATTTCTTCAATATAAAAGTATGAAGGATGAAGATGATATAGATCTTTGTAAAATAAGGAAGGTGGAGGAATTGGGTTCATAGAGGACCATCCCAACAGAACATATTCAGTTAAACACAATATCCTATTTTATAAATTTTATTGGTTGGGATATTTAATGATTATTTGAGAATCATGTGATACCCAATTCATAGGAGTTATTCACTAGATCACATGATATCCCCAATGGGTTCATAGCCTCACCATGAATGGTCTTCATCTGTGGGGATAGACATAGTGTATTCCCCTCTCATTCATTTTTGAGAAATCATATATAACCATCATTCTTATCACACAAGTGCATGAGTGATGGAAAATAATGAATTGTAGATGAGAAGTTATTTTGGTATGAGTTTCTCTCATAATAGATTTTATGGAATATACTAGTGGATGTGGAAATTTTAATTTCATGAACCCTTGATCACATGACGCCCCTCTTCTTGGACTATGGTACAAACATTAGTACTTTTGAACCTTTAAATTACATGAACCAACATTCACAATTTAATGGGAACTCTCTCCCGTGAACGTGGTTTATAAAACATATTCCTCTACCACATGGGTATTGAACACACCACACAATTTAATCCTTGATCATGAGACCACAAGATATTACAGAGATCATTAAAACCATCATTAGTTAATGAAACTCTCTCTACCCCATTATTAAATGGGATTCGACCCTTGATATTGGACACAAAGAAAAATAGATCCTAACAAAGGCCTTCAGGGCATGCAACACGTCCATAAAAATTATAATAGGTGATCCCACATAGCCCCATTAAGTTGGTGATAGGGGTGTTGATTTTTGAATATTCATACATCCATCATTTGATGTGGTCTCCCTGAGAGACCACATACCTTTAGACACCCCCTAAATGCATGTAATACAGTGAGGACTAGTGAACCATATTTCATGAACCCAAATTCATATTGAATATTCCCTCTCCAGTATATACAGTCTCTAAAGATACTCCAATTTGTGGATGGAAAATCAATTGAAATACCCCCATTTAGGTAATGAAATTCTCATAAACTGTAACCTCAACATGTTTTCATCTTTTATTTGGTACTCTGCATGTTCATTATCATTCCACTTATAGTGGGGACATTATATTTACATGATGACCCTAGGATATGTGGCTGTTGAATTATTACACAAGCCTACACACCCCTTAAAAAAGTATGATTCCCATGAAACATATGGTATGTTACCTTTTAAATCACACTTGTGGCACTCAAAAAATAACAAGATCCAAAAACATCAGTGATAGCCCATTATATTAATATTTTGTGGAAACACGGTCGAAAGACTCTTCAGTGGTCTCATGATGAACATAAGTAGCATGGGACGTACCATGATAGTCACGAGACATGTATTGGACATGTTGATATTACCTCGTGATAGTTGGTCAACATCTCACCATTTTCATATTATAGTCCCAAGACAACCAATTTGATCAAATTACACCCCCTTAACTAGTACGATTTTTTCTCGTGACAAGCTTAGGACATGTCATATAAATCACGCGATGTACCTTCAAGTTGTATATCATGGTCATGTAACGATATCCAATACAGTTTAATTTGTTCACACATAGGAATTATTGAAATATATCCATGACCACAGGAATAAACCATTGAAATATAATCATTTTCATGTGATAATATATATAGGAGTCATGTTTATTACGAGAGAGCACATATTCATATATAATTTTCTTGGGAGAAATTCACTCTCCATGTCCTCTTTGAATATGTGTAGAATATTAGCCATTCCCACATTACTCGTACAAAGTAATCTAAGACAATTTAGTTTATCATGTGAAATACCATGTCCATGTAATCTTTGGTTACGTGTAATATCTTATGTATTCTAATTTAGATCATGCGATGTGTCATGATCCTTTCAGGAAAAGACCATTATACTTGTCTATAAAAATTCCCTGAAACCGCAAATATATCAGATGTAGAACCAATACATGAGCAGAATGAAATTATTTCATGTCAAGAAAATACCATAGGACATGCCCACTTTTTCATAAAATCTAACATGGACTCATTGCATGAGGATTCATGCTTAGAACCTTCGACCACGTACCACTTTTGTATAGGATGTTTCAGTGATGGGGTAGGGATAAACAATCTTGTGTCCTAAGAAATTTTATTCTCTCAAATAGACAATATATGGTAATAACCACTTCTATTGATCTGTTAGAAGATGGGGAAAGAGTGTGTTAACCCGACACCTTATTGAGTAATCCTTGATTATCGGAAAAATATAATATTTCCCCATCAACATGATGCCTCAGAGGGTAAGACCCTACGTAATGGAAATCCTGCAAGAAAAAACCCCTATTAGTGATGTAATATAATATCTCCCCATCAATAGGATTGCCTCCGTTCCTAATCCCTGATCAAAAGGGAGACATTAGTGTGTAAGGGGAAATGAATATGGGAATCCTCTGTGCGTATGCCCCAACCAGAGGGAATACATCCTCATGTAAGCTGTTAGCATTCTTAAAACATCATCAAAAAAATAACATATCAATGTGTGATCAATCCCCTTAGCCCATCAGGGTGAAAAGGTACAAGTGAACTATGGTGACATTGCTTCCTTCCATAATCAAGATACATGGGATGTATTCCAAGGGGACTAGATCTAATTAGAATCCACTTTGGTCTAAGTACCATATAGTAAAAAAGTGTTCCTAACATACGATGTTAAATTAACTAATAGGTATACCATTATTCATCTTCTATTATCCAATGATAAGGGGATCGAAACATGAGTATAATTTTATGTATCAGTCCCAACAATGCCCCCAATTATATGAATCCCATCAATGGGTAGGATATTAACTTAACTAAGAGGAATATGATTCCAATTATTAAATGTGATATGTATGGACCAAGATCCATACTATATCCTCTATGAGATGGGAAATTGCGTCCCTTAATTTGAATTTTTAATGTTTAACCCTATACTGTTATTGTCACACACAATGATTCAGATATACCATTTTATTTTGTTTCTCATAACAAATATGGATTAAATGAGCTTATATACAAGTAATAATTTTATTAAATTAATATTGGGAATTACCCTAGTATGTGATCATAAAAATTGGGATACAAGTACGATTATGTATCATATCTACTAAAAGGGACATATTCCTAGTGATGTAATCAAGGGAATCCTCATATGAATAAGTGTCGTCTATGGTCATGATTATGAAATCTCTCATTACGCAGAAACCTATTAAATTAACAATGTACATTATTATTCCTATCTCATATAAGATATGTAGGATATCTCATATAAATCTATTTTTATATTTACTTCTGTACCACATGACGTTAAATTTCAGGGATGGCTCCAATCACATGAATTTAAACTAAGAAAATTTCACAAATTTGTATTGATTCATATTTTGCACAAGATATATAGAACACCTCATAGAGGTTTAATAATATCTCCAAGACAACAACCACTATCCCAAATGGAAATAAAATCCCGTTGTCTAATACATGGATATAATACAAATAATAATTAATAAATATTATAGTGGTAAAGAACTTGTGATATAAAAATGAACATTCTTATCAGTACATTTTCATAATCATGTCAATGAAATAGGGGTTTAAAATATCATATAAGGCCTTATTAAGGATTTAAAAAACATAAATTGATGATATAAGAGTTTCTTGATGATGGAAACAATTCCCCCCAAAAGGGTTAGATGAGCCCAAACTCCCATCTTATCGACCAATGTGTGTACCAAAAAAATAATTGAGTGTAAAACTCCAAAGAAACACCAACATTTTAAAAAGTAGGTCCATACATAGATATTGTTTCATGAACCGCTTTGAGTTTGTAGGGGTGACTAAATAAATTTCATACCTAATGCGAGTGATTGAAAATGCCCTTAACCCCCCTCCCCACTATCAAATTATCGATCAAAAAACTACACCCATTATAAATTCCAAAAAAAATTGGCAACCTAACATGAAATCATTTAAGTGTATTATAAACATCACAACATAAAAGGATAGGTTTTTCAATTAATTTCATCCCCATTTTTCACTTTACTCATTGAAAAATGAAATGGAAAACCTCACACATTCATCTTAACTATGCTAAACCATTCCCAAAAATATAGATCCACCTCATTATCCATTAAAATGTTAATGTTTTTTATTAATCATCTAATTTTATATATAAGTAGATACTGGTATTTTTTCTTGTTTCTACCTCATGGAATTCCATATTCCTCACAATCGGAATGAAATCATCAGATTTTCTAATATATCTAGATATCTTTGGCAAGATTAATTTGACTCAATGCCCTGACATACATTGTCTTCGACACAAAAAATCTTTTATCAGTTTGTGAAAATATTTTTCTATGAGTACCTAACATAGAGATGAAAAGACCCAGAAATTTCATTGATTTTTTTTTCAAAAACTCATTGGAATTTTACGACTCCGCAGTTTCTG
Organism: Viscum album; assembly: GCA_963277665.1. Classification (NCBI taxonomy): domain Eukaryota; kingdom Viridiplantae; phylum Streptophyta; class Magnoliopsida; order Santalales; family Viscaceae; genus Viscum; species Viscum album. The sequence continues at coordinate 916,352,441 of OY728148.1, forward strand.
ATGGCACCTGATTCCGAGGGCTGGTCTTCCCAGAATCAATTTCTGAATTTTTGTTCCGGTATGTTTAGAAAATGTATGTGCATGTTTTTCTATCTTTTAAACCGATGCTTGGAATTGAAATCTGAGGTCAGCAATGCACTCGCAGCGCCAGTTTTCGCCTAACAGGACCTTTACCGCTGATGCCTTTTCTTGGGAGGAGAAGTTATTTTTTGGGGATTTAGATTAAACTAAATAAAATTGTTGTGCACAATTTTATTGTTTAAGAGTTGGTTATTTCTTACAAGGGGTATTTAGAGGTGGGGAAAACACTGACATAACCTCCCATGTGAGGATTTAGTGTGGTGGGGCCCACATGAGCCCTAACCCTTAAACATCTATCAATCTCCCTTTATTAAAATTTGTCAACACCACTCATTTATTATGTGAAGCCTCTCCACCTCATTCCCATAAATTTGTCCAACACTTTTCAATTAATTAATGGAACACTTCAATTAATTAATTAATGTGTTTGAAATTTATATTGCTTGTGTGAAAAAAATAATAGCCTTAGCTATTAATTTTTTTGTCAGTAGTTGTGTTGGGAAGGCTCTAGAGAAATAAAAAGAAAAGTTTTCTTCCCTCGATGAATAACATCTCCGACGAAGAACATGAAGAATGCTCCATGACTCGAAGGACATGAAGAAACTTCATCATTTATTCTTCCCCCAATGTCAACGGAATCGAAATCGTCATCTATGACGCCAGAACTCTACGATGATTGTCTTCCGCGACTCCGTCTACGAACAAACCTTAATTCGAGGTAGGGTGTTTGTATAATTTAATTTGAATAAATTATTCCCTTGTCGTTGATGAAAGTAAGTGATCATTTCTGGAAAATTTATAATGCCTAACACGTTGGGTGCCGGTTGAAAAAACACAGCCTGAAGACCCTTTGAAAATTCTTGTTTGTTTGGGCGATGATGATCGAAGGCAGCGCCCACATGCGGAAGAGTTGTAGCCCACAACCGTGGACCGCTCGACCGAAGAAGAAGCCGCCGACTGTAGCTATCCGGGATGGTGAAACCACGACTCCCCATGGTGCCGTGTTGCGGAGGAACATGGCTTGCACTCCGCGGGCCGCGTCTGAGGGCGAACCAGTCAGCTCGTCAGGTGGCCGGGTTGGTGGGGGTTGTGGCACCTGCAGGTGCCGCATGGGAGGACAGTGGCCCACACGAGCCAGAAAGACCAGCTGGCTTCGACTGGCTAGATAAGAGGGTGGCACCACTCAGTTCCATCAGTTTGGGAAGACAGGGGCTAAGCCCGCCGCACTACGTCGCTCGGCTAGCTGGTCGAGCCGTGACCAACAGATAGTCGGGCGGCACCCAGCCGGACCGGGCTTCCTGCCACGTGCTGGACCATGCCCACCTATCCGGGCTGCGCATTATTTGCATGGGATGACCCCTCTTAGCCAGGTCATACCCTCCGACCTAGGATGGGCCGACCTGTCAGCCCACCAGGCTTGACGGGTTGGGACTTTTTTCTTAAACTCGAATTACATCATGACTGAGCATCTGATCGACACGCCCTATGTGGAACTAGGACCCTCGTGATGAAGCAGTTATTTTTCGATAATCTAATTTAGTTTTGGATGACTTTGGGAATGTTAGGGTTTGGAACGATCATATTTCCAACCCGGCTCCATGAACGAAAATGCCAATAACTCTCAGACCGGGTTTCCTATTAAAGCGCCATCTGTCGCATTTGGTATCTTTTGACGAGATGGTACTCCCAGATATATCAACATGGGACTTCATGAAAGTTGTTGTATCGACCACTTTGCTCGAGGATAGGACCCTACCAGAATCGAGCGTGATGTGTGCGGAAACCCTAAATATGGTTGCGACTGCGATGACAACTGTACGGAAATCCTTTGTGGGTTCGGCAACGACAACAGCAGTACTGGAATCCTCTGTGGGTTCAGCAGGGATGAAAAATGTACTAGAAACCTTCGTGGGGTTAGTAAAGATGAAAACTATATTGGAATCCTCCGTGGGTTCGACAGCGACAAAATCTGTATTGAAATCTTCTGTGGGTTAGACAGATTAGCTGGTCTAGTTTCTTATGTGGGTATGAAAACATAGATAAATCAGTGACTACATCTGATCATCTTTATCGCTATACTAAAGATGTATTCATGTGTGAGCTGAGTCTTGACTTTCAATCATTATCATTGATGTGATTGAATTTATTTTTTATGTGGAATGGGTTGTGCTTGGGCTCGATAGTTGGAGCCGAATTGAGATTGATATCTTAGGTATATGTATGTTCAAATACCTAAGTAGGGTTCGTTGATACTTTGTGGTTGTATATTTCTTCTTTGGTTTATCCATTGTGGATTCTGGGAGACCTTTGTGGGTCTCGGGTTCCCTACTGAGTTTCTTATACTCACCCTTGTAAGAGCTATTCCTGCACTACGTTGTGTTGGATGGAGACGACATACGTCACTGATCGAGGAGGATACTGGTGGAACTAGACGGTACCCAGAGGTCGACCACATGGAGAGGCGTACAAAGAGTAGACGGATGGACCCGGGGCGCTGAGGATGCCATCTGTACCTACCATTCAGGTGGAATTCTCGGAGGACGACTCAGTGGTAGTCGCTTTACTTTACTACAGTTGTATTAGCTTTTTAGTTGTACTGTAATTACTATCAAGCTTGTATTTGCGGCCCCTTTTCCTTTCAGCATTTAATTTTTTATAAATTATTGCTTAGTGCTTACTTCAGTTGTGTACTCTGTTGTGTTTTTTACTTTTCTAACGGAAATTCCTTCCCATTATAGGGATTTACACCTTTGGTGCTAGTCACCAGCCACTGGCCTATGGAAGGTAGGCTTGGGGTAGTCACGGCGCGAGCCCCGAGGATGGGTCATGAAAAATTGGTATCAGAGGAGTCAGTTCTACCATAGAACTTTGGAATCTGATCATTATTTTCTGTGAAGAAATAGTGTTAAGTGTATTGAGTGTGGTTTTCAGTCCAGGAAGTCCAATGTTGGTACAGTGACTGACGTATCCATACACCAGGACACTGACCTCTAATTTCTGACTTAGTTCATGAAAAAACAGATTGCATGTGTGTTACAAAATTTTTCATTGTGACTACTTTGTATCAGCTCAATAGGTATACTGTTTGACTGTGGTGCACTTATTTCTTTTTAGGATGTCCCTACGAAGGCATCCACCAAGGGTTCCGAGATATGTACAATATGGTATCCCACAGAGCGACGAGACCTCAATGTAGGGCCCCAACACATCGGATGCACCAACATTACCACTACCTACTGAGCCACTGAAACCACCAGCCCTAGCAGCAGAGAGTGCACACTTCCTCAGTGCGTTGCATGATTTTTAGCGACTGAGGCCACCCAGGTACCATAGTTAGACAGAACCAAAGGTAGTTGAGGATTGGCTGGAGGCTGTCTTCAGAGTCTTTAGATTGGAAGGGGCACCAGTCGACCTCATGGTGATCCTTGTTGCGGGTCTCCTGCATGCGACAATAGGCATATGGTAGAGCCTGATTCTTTAGGTACACGATGAGGAATCATTACACTGGATGGACTTCTAGAGTCTCTTCCGATCGGAGTTTGTTCCAGATACCCTTCGTGCAGTACAGATCCATGAGTTACTTCATCTGCAGCAGGGAAGCATGACAGTAGCTCATTACTCAGTGAGGTTCACCGACCACTCACGCTATTCCATGGATATGGTACTAGACCTGTTCTTCAGGGCCTAGACCATCGACCAGGGTCTCAGGCATGAGATCAGAGCATTGAGGATTCCCCATAGCATCCCGACACAGGCGGGTGTGATGGAGCGAGCTCTTCTAATGGATAATTTTCTCACTGAGCAGTCACTAGTAGCGAGAACCACCGCATGGCGACACGTAGCAGAGTCATCTGCAGCCAATAGTAGAAATATGTCTCCTAAGACCAAGAAGACTAGTTCATAAAGTAGACAACCTTAGGATACATGTTAGGTTGTGTGGGGAACCCGGAACAGAGAAATCTATATGAGGAGCACACAGTGCTACACATTCGGCGGGTAGGGTCACATGGATCGAGACTGCCCAACCCGCCATGCAGATAAGAAGCAGACAGTAGAGGGGACTCCCAGGCAGAGGTATATGTTCGACCATGGAGGTCCATCGTGAGCGGGCGGACAAGGCAGAGGAGCTGGCCGAGCAGTGGGTGGTGGACGACGTTTTGAGGCTCTACCACCACCACCACCAAGAGGTCCACCCCTGACCACAAGGTGCTGGAAAACAGAGGCGGGCTCAGCTCCAGGCAGTCAAGGCATACAACCATATCACACCTGATATGATTTGAGTTACTATCTATGTATACTCCACCCTTTCTGCAGTACTTATAGACATAGGTGCGAGTAATTCTTTCATTTCCACTACCCTTGTTCAGAGCTCGGAGATTCCAACAGAGTCGTTGGCTCGATCCTTACAGCTAGAGACTCCTACAAGAGAAGACTTGATTATTACGAACTGGTGCAGGTAGCGTGAGCTTACTCTAGGAGGCGAGAGAATCAGTTGGGATCTTCTTGTAGTGACATCGAGGCCTTACGACGTCATCATTTATATGGAATGGTTATCTATAGTCCATGCTCAGATCGACTGTATTAGGCGAAAAGCGCGGTTTGTCCACACGAATGGGAGCAGGTTTACCATCACCGGTGAGAAGGGAGCCTTTGTAGTGTAGGATGGACTTACGTAGAGGAGAGGGAAACCAATCACACATCAGTTCGGTAGTATCATCCTCGGAGCATTTGATGTGTGGAGTCCGAGATTTCCTGTTGTGGTGGATCAGTACGCGGACGTTTTTCTGGACGATGTTCCAGGACTACCTCCTCACAGAGATGTAGACTTCTAAATTGACCTGTACCCTGGGACTACACCAATATCCACTCCATCATATCGGATGGCTCCCGCTAAGCTTTGTGAGTTGCGGGTATAGCTGGAGGACTTGTAGGGAAAGGGATTTATCTGAACCACTGTTTCACCCTGGGCTTCTCCGATTTTGATCACCAAGAAGGTGGATGGGAGATTGCGACTATGTACAGACTACTGTTGACTTAATCAGGTGACTGTGTAGAAGAAGTATCCACTCTCGAGTATTGACGACCTCATTGATCATCTCAAGGAATCACGATGGTTCTCAATGATATACCTCATGTCAGGCTATCACCAGCACAGAGTTTGAGACAAGGATGTGAAGAAGACAAACGTCAGGTATCGGTATGGCCACTACGAGTTCTCGATTATGGCCTTCGGCGTAACCAACGCTCAAGAAGTGATCATGAGTCTCATGAACATGATCTTCACAACTTACCCCAATAAATGTTTCATAGTCTTCATCAACGACATACTGATTTACTAAACTACTCAGGAGGAGCGCACCTACAACCTGCGGGTTGTACTAGATAGACTCCGAGAGCACCAGCTTTATGGTATGCTCTTAAAGTGCCAGTTATGGATTCGAGAGGTTCACTTCATGGGACACAGCATCTTGGAGGCTGAGGTAGCATTGGATCTATTGGAGATTTGTGCCAGTCTTCTCTAGAGTTGCAGCACCGCTTTCAGCATTTATGAAGAAGGGGAAACCCTTTTTGTGGTCATATCGATTCCCACAGGCTTTCTGGAGCTGAGGTAGAGGTTGACTAGTGCTCCCATATTGAGGCTACTAGAGGAGGGAATTGAGTACGTAGATTATTGTGATGCATCAGGGAACATAATTGGGAGTGTCCTGATGCAAGAGTGAGTAGTGATCGCCTATGGTTCACGACATTTGAGATAGCACAAGCATAACTACGCTACCCATGACCTAGTCTTAGAAGTATTGGTCTTAGTCTTGAAGATATTGTGGCACTATCTGATGGGCGAGCTCTTTATAGTATATTCCGACCACCAGATTCTCAGGTATATCTTCTCTCAGAAGGACCTGAACATGAGAAAACAGTGATGGATCAAGATCCTTCAGGACTATGACATTGAGATATTATATACTCTTGTGAAGGGGAACATTGTATCAGATGCTCTCAGTAGGATATCAGGCATTCAACTACTAGGAGAGGGGACGAGGAAGTTGGCCACGATGCAGATATCCTTTGTGGACAGAGATGGAGTGGCCTTTCTTCAGTCTCTCATAGTCACTCCTCCACTTCTTCAGTGATTATGGGATGTGCAGCGTGGGGATGTTGACTATGAGACACGATGCACTCAGATATCCTCAAGACAGGCACGTGATGGATTTTCTGAAGGAGGGGAGCACATCATCTTCTTTAGGGGATGTACCATGGTACCAGTTGGACTATAAAAGGATGTGCTGAGGGAGTTCCACACATCCCATCTAGCGGTACATCCAGGAGTGGAGAAGATGTATCAGGACCTTAGACGATAACACTGGTGATCAGGTATGAAGAAGCCAGTAGCAGAGTTTGTTTCACGATGCCTCACTTTTCATCAAGTGAAGGCAGATCTCCAGGTACCATTTGTCATGGTACAACCCTTATAGGTCCCAAAGTGGAATTGGTATGGGATATCTATGGATTTCATGATGGGGATTCCACATAAATCCATAGGACACGACTCTATATGGGTGATCGTCGACCGACTCACCAAGTCGGCCCACTTCCTACTGATCAGAGAGCAGTGTTTAGTAAAGAGTTTGGGACGCATCTACATTCGAGAGATCATACAGCTTCATGGTGTGCCATCGACTATCATCTCTGATCGAGATGCGCGTTTCACAAATCATCTATGGAAGGGGTTATATGAGGCTTTTGGAATGCAACATCATTTGAGCACCACCTTCCACCCTTAGACGGACGGTCAGACTGAGAGGACCTTTCAGACTCTCGAGGACATGCTCCGTTCATGTGTTCTAAACATTCGTCGTAGTTGGAAGGATCACTTACCTTTGGTGGAGTTTTTGTACAACAACACCTACCACTCCACTATCAGGATGGCACCTTACGAGGCATTATATGGCCAACCATGCAGATCACCTCTATGCTGGGCAGGCCCTGGGGAGTCCACAATTGTAGGACCAGAGATGGTTCAGGCTACGACAGAGAAGGTGCAGATCATCCCGGAGGGGATGAAGACTTCACAGAGCAGATAGAAGTCCTATGATGATAGGAGATAGAGACCACTAGAGTTCGAGGATGGTGACCGTGTCTTCTTACAGGTCTCACTTTGACGTGGACTACGAAGATTGGGATGGGGTGGAAAGTTATCTCCACGCTTCATCGATCCTTTCCAGGTCCTCAGCAGAGTAGGAGAGGTGGCTTACCACATAGCCCTTACACCTCAGTTTCACTGGGTGCATGAAGTCTTCCACGTATCTTAGATAAGGAGATACGTGCATGACCCATCCCACATCATTGACCACGGGGAGGTAGACATCGATGATGGGGAAAAATTCACAGATGTTCTATTGGAGATCGATGATCGATAGGAGGGGGTCCTGCATGGATGGTCGATTCCTCTGGTACGCGTTCGCTGGCAGCACAGGAACCTCCAAGAGAGCACATGGGAGTGAGAGGATCAGATGCATGCTCAGTACCACCATTTTTTTCCCTAGTCAATGTTGTAGCTTTACGGGGACATTAAGACTTGAGGTGGGGGGTAATGTAAAGACACATAAATTTTAAGGAATTTTTTTTCGTAAATTCATTGGAATTTTACGAGCCCGCAGTTTCTGACGGCACCTGATTCCGAGGTCCGGGGAACCTCGAATCAATTTCAGAAGTTTAGTTTAGGTACTTTTAGTAAACGTACGTGCGGGTTTTTCTATTTATTGAAATTGTGCTCAGAATCGAAATTTGATGGCACCAATGAACTCACAGCACCGATATTCGCCTAAGAGGACCTTTACCGTAGTTGCGTTTTCTCGGGAGGAGATGTTATTTTTTTTTGCGGATATATGTTAAACTAAATAAAATGGTTGTACACAATTTTATTGTTTATGAGTTGGTTATTTTCTACAAGGGGGTGTTAGAGGTGGGACCCACACCCACATAACCTTCCATTTAAGGATTTAGAGTGTAGGGGCCCACACGAGCCCTATCCTATCAACATACCTTCAAATCCCCTTCATTAAAATTTGAAAACACCTATCATTTATTATGTGGAGCCTCTCCATGTCCCACCCATAAATTTTTCCAGCACTTTTAAATTAATTAATTGAACTCTTCAATTACTAAATTAACGTGTTTGAATTGTAAAATTCTTGTGTGAATAAAATAATAGAATTACCTATATTTATTATTGTCACTCGTTGTGTTGGGAAGGGTTTTGGGAAATTAAAAGAGAAGTATTCTTCCCTCGACGAAGAACATGAAGAATGATCCACGACCTGAAGGACATGAAGCAACTTCATCCTTTCTTCTTCCCCCAACTTCAACAGAATTGACATCATCATCCACGATGCCCAACCTCCACGACGCTTTTCTTCTACAAATCTGTCTACGAACAAACCTTAATTCGAATTAGGGTGTTTGTATAATTTAATTTGAATAACATATACCCTTGTAGTTGATGAAAGCAAGTGATCGTTTATGTCCCATTGATAATTCCTAATGCGGAGAGCGCGGGTTGAATAAACATGGCTCAATGACCCTTCGAAGATTCTTGTTTGTTATGCTGATGACGATCGATGGAGGTGGTCGCGCGCCGGCCCCGTGTAGAAGAATCGCGGCCCACAACCACGGGCTGGTCGGCCGAAGAAGAACCGGATGGTCGTAGCCCGCGGGGCAGGTGGAACCGCGGCGCCCTATGGCGCCGCTCTGTGGAGAACCGCGGCCCTCGCTACGTGGGCCACATCAGCGGGAGAACTGGTAGGCTCGTCAGCCGGCCAGGTTGGTGGAGGCCGCAACACCTGCAGAAGCCGCATGGGAGGATAGCAGCCCGCCAGTGTGGGCCGCTCGCGCAGGGAAGACAGGCCAGATTAGAGGGCGGCACCGCTAGGCAGCGCCAGTTCTGGAAGACGGGGGGCCGAGCCACCTGCACCGCGTCACTCGTCCAGTTGGCCAGGCCATGCCTCGCCAATCCGGGCTGCCCCCAACCGGGTCGGGCTGCGCCGAGCCGGGCTGGGACGTGCCCTGCCGGGCCGCGCCGCGCCGTGCCTGCCGGGCCGGGCCGCCTACAATGGGACATACCCTGCCACACCGGGCCGAGCCATGCATTATCGGGTCAGGCTGACCCCCCTTAGCTGGGTGGGACCCACCTAGCTAGGACGGGATAACCTGTCCAACCACTGGGTTAGACGGGCCAGGCCCGTTTCACTTAAACTCGAATTACTTCATGACCGAGTGTCTCATCGAAGTGATGCCTATGAAACTAGGACCCTCACGATATAGTAGTCTCGTTACGATACCCTAAGTCAAATTTGGATGACTTTGGAAAACGGTCGGGTTTAGAACGAACATATGTCCAACCGGGCCCCTAAAATGAAAATGCAAATAACTTTCAAACCGAGAGTCTGATTAACACGTCATCTGTCGCATTGGGTGTCAGTTGACGAGACGAAACTTCAGGATACATCATCTCTGGACTTCGTGATAGTTGATGTATCAACACATTGACTTGAGGAGCAGACCCTCCCAGAATTAAGCATGTTGTGTGCGGAAATCCTAGAGCTTGCTACGACTACAACGACAAATGTACTTGAATCCTCTGTGGGTTCGGCAACGACCACAAGTGTACTGGAATCCTCTGTGTTTTCGGAAGTGACAACAACTATACTGGAATCCTCCATGGGTTTGACAGTGATGCCAACATTACTAGAATCCTCTGTGGGTTGGACAACCATGACAACTGTACTGGAATCCTCCGTGGGTTCGACAGAGTAGCTGGTCTAGTATCCTATGTGGGTCTGACTGCTTAACTGGTCTAGTATTCTATACGGGTCTGACAACATAGATGAATTATTGACTACATCTAACCATCTCTATCGTTATACGAAATATGTATACCTGTTTGAGTTGAGTCTTTACTTTCAATCATTATCATTGATGTGATTGACTTTATTTCCAGTGTGGACTGGCTTGTGCTTGGGCTCGAGAGTTGAAGCTAAACTGAGATTGATAACATAGTTTTATGTATGGGAATATACCTAAGTAGGGTTCTTTGATACTCCGTGGTTGTATATTTCTTCTGTGGTTTATCCATTATGGATTCTGGGATACCATTGGGGGTCTCAGGGTCCCTACTGAGTATCGTATACTCACCCTTGCATGGAATATTCTCGTACTACGTAGTGTTGGACGCAGACGATGGACAACACTGATCGAGGAGGAGACTTTTGGAGTTAAATGGTACCTGAAGGTGGACCACTTGGCGAGATGTATACGAAGGGGACAGATGGACCCAGGGTGGTAGGGAGGCCATCTGTACCCACCCTGCAGGTGGAATTCCCAGAGGATGGCTCAGTGGTTGCCGCCTTACTTTACTGCAGTTGTACTTGCTTTTCAGTTGTACTATACTTTCAGTTGGGCTTGTATTTCAGGCCCCTTTTCCTTTCAGCATTTAATTTGTATAATGTATTTCTTATTTCTTACATTAGTAGCATACTCTATTGAGTTATTTACTTTTCTAAAGGCAATGCCTTCCCAGTATAGGGATTTACACCTTTGGTGCTAGTCGCTATCCCCTGGCCTATGGAATGCGGGCTTGGGGTAGTCATGGAACAGGCCTCGAGGACGGCTCTTGACAAGAGCTCCATCAGGAATTTGGAATTATCTTATTAATTACTTCATAGGATGAGTTCCCACGTGATCTCCTTCCAACAAATAACAATATGAGAGGTGTTGGACCATGTTTCAAAATTATACCACATTGGAATCAATTTATGGAGTAAAAAAATACATACCTTCACTACATAATAGATATGTATGAGGAAAATCAATTTGACAACTCAATAAATCTGGATTATCCTCAGTGGGATCCCATCTATTTTAGTCATCATGGTAGATATTTGACCACTATACAACATAGTTCTATAGAGGAAGTTGTTCATACAATAAATTACAAGGTTAGGGTACCTAATAAGATATCCATCATGGGGATTCCAAACAAATCCTCTCATGAATTTCCTTAAATCACATCAAACAACAATATTTCTGTGTTCCACAAGTGTATCCTTATAGTGGAGCAGAATCAATTGATGTTCATAATTAATTTAGAGATTATGACTTCATCACAACTAGCATTGGATACTATGGAATACAAATTTTACCCCATCCCATAGAGTCATGTGAATATTCATTATATTATATCATAGGAGCTTCATTAACATGGTCATTAACCCATCAAATGGTATCATGGGAACGAAACATAAAAATGGTTTTATGGGATCCAACCCCAAAATTATATCATGGTCACTCACCCCATGAACAAAACACTAGGAATCAGCTCCCCAAATGAGATACCCTATCAATGAGGGGAACTATCCAACATGTTCCTTGTTAAATATGATATCAATCCAATATAAAGAATCCTGATCAGATTTGTATGAGTAGGATTATATTGTGTGTGGCCATTGCTTCATGAATTCGTATGATTCACTATAGTTTGGCCTATATTCTACCACATACATGATAAAATAATGCTGTAATGTTATATTATACCCATTTATGGAAGGTCATGCTGACAAAGTTGGTGTTTTATATAGTAATTAAAATTTATCATATTGATAGTCGCAGCTGTGGATTCAGTCACTAGGGTCCATTTCGGGACTCCACCCACCATTACCTTGCCCTACCACTTTTAGCATAGAGGGTGTTTTCATGGATCCTACCATCAATCCCCATGAAAATGAAAATTAAAATTATTTATAATAATGTATAAGAAAACACCAATGAAAGAACAAGGTCCTATAGAAAATAAGTATGATATTACTTATGTGTTTTCTACCTTAGGATGGTGTAATGTTAACTATCTATACATTCCTACATTGTAATGATGATATGTATCCCATAAGGCTATAGTATTTTTATAGTTTTCATCCCTCAAACGAGTAATATTCAAAAAAAATTCCTCTTCATCACATACCATAAGTCTGGGAGCATTTCAATATCTTCTATATCATCGTCAAGGGTATTATTGAATCCTCCTTGCCTTAGATGTTTCCAAAAAACCATCCATAGTGTCAAGGTTATTTAATTATTGGGTTTCATTTATGTCATCCATGACTCCAAATTCATCAAAACCACTCTCAGATCAATAATGATTGGTTATATATAGCCCATACAACTAACTCATCCATGTTCATAGATTAATGAATGCGATGATAACATAACGGATAAGAATCATGCTCACCCATCCATTGAATACAAACAACGAAGGGCCTATTCCTCATAGTCATTACATGTTCCAATGTATTTCAACATTGATATAGAAAATAATTTTATAAAGTTATAATTGATGAGATATCCAAAATAATATGAATGGTCTTCCATAATAAAAATTTCCCATTTCATTGTTTTCTCAAGCATGCAATATTTGATTTATTTTCCTTTAAAGATGGTCTTCAAGTGCAGATATATATGGGGATAGTGCAACCAACAAATCTAGAATCCCTACTCTTGACATTTGATTACTCTTAATGGCATGAAAAAGCAGGGTAGTAGAGCATGAGTGAAATATCTCACAAGTAAATGTGGAAATATTTCAAATTTTTATAGAAAATATATTAGAATTTATAAACAAAACATGTCTCAATGTGTTTTCACTATACCATGTAAAAGGGGTTGATGGAACTTCCAACACTAATGAAGCTGAGTGGGGAAGGGTTAATAGGCCATGTCCATCATTTACCATACCATCAATATATCTGGGAAATAATAAAGATTTGATTTTTCTTTAATGATTGTTGGGAGGGATTGATAAATGTAGACTTGATAGAGTTCAAGTATTCTAAAAATCATCCAATATGCTGAAGATTTTTTCAACATCCTTCAGAAGAGATACTCTCATGATATGTTGTTGGAAAATTTCAATTAAATAAAACATTAAAAGACACATCTATTTTCTTTAATGCAAGGTTTCAAACTACATGTATTGTTTACATACCAGAAGACATTAAAATGAATAATCAATTTTTTACCAGAATATTTTAAACTACCTGGCCTTTGTAATTACCACAAGACATTAAACAGAATGGCTATTATACTTACTGTAAGAAATTAAATTTCACGATCATTTCCATTACCACCAAACATTAAACTGAATGAATAGGTTCTTTATCTGAATTCAATATAATAAATGGTCATCGTGCTTACTAAATGATGGTTAACTACAAGGACCATGACCTTACCACAATTCATTAAACTGCACAGATGATATCCTTGTTGCATGATATTCTAAATCCCTGGTTCTATAGAACTATTCAAATCTTGATTATCATCCTAATGAGATATGTAGGGATTCTGGCATACTCTATCCTATTCTAATTACCCATACTCATGTGTGTACCCCCAAAAGGGTAAATTACATAGTTTTTGTGGTTTCTTCATGACATTAAATTTTTGGGTTTCTAAAAAGAAGAATGGCTTGAATCTCATCATCACAAGATACACAACGATTCTAGGTTTCTTTATGTTAACCTAGAAAACTGTATCCACATCCTTATTTCAATTCATTAAACATTACAACTAATGTCAGTTTCAAAAGTTATTAAATTGAATGAGGTTTCTAGAACAATGTATGGCTTGATTCTCATCATAATGGGATACATAAGGACTCATATATGGAATATCCTTTCCCCACAACCTACGTTCATTTCCTGATGAAATGAAAATAAACAATACCGAATAAATCCCTTTCATAGGAAAATAATCTATGTGGATTATTAATCTCTAAGATACACTATCATCATCAGGTGGAAATTTCAGTTTCAAAAAGAAAAACCACCACAACACAATCTCGATCTAAGCTATATAACCTAAACACTAATACCCCAATGTGTCTTTTTAATCTGCTCTCTGAAATTTCACCTACCCAATCACATATATCTATGTTTCGATGATGCCTTATAAAAATGATGAAAGATGTATACCTTATAGAGTAAGAGTATATTCATGCTCACTTATAGAATTTCTGAAGGCACATTCCTTTAACATGCATTAGGAGGCACATATCCCTAACCCTATCCATCATGTCCATAAGCACATTTAAATGGAATAAATTTTTAAATGAGTGGGAAAATTTGAAAACTTTATTAAAATAAATCAACAAAATATCTTGTTATACAGGTGTGTACATACATATATCTCTATACAAACCATGATAAAGTGTATGTCCAATGTGATAGCAATATAGGTGCCCTACTAGTATATTCTTGTTAAGGTTCCCAAATAGGCACATATTTCTATAACTATAGTAATGGACACTAAAATATATGATCTTTATGAATAAATGGTTGATTCAATGTATGCATATATTTAATATCCCATGTAGAGTAATTAAAAAAATATCTTGGTAAAGGATGAGGCATAGGAAAAGGATCATATACCAATTCCAATAGGGGGTCACCACAAAAAGAGTAAAATACCTCATAATGGGCTCATATACATACCACAAAATCATAGAGGCATCTTCCAACGACACTTTGTTAGGATCAAATCCCATTCTCGATCGGGGCTCCCCACGTGAGTGGGGCACAAGAATCAAGAAAAGGCTCAACCTCCTATTGAAGAATTCCAGCAGAATACTCCAAAGGGCCAGGATAAAGCATATATCCTCATTCTTTTCAGGGATAAATAAATTATAATGGATGAATCCTCAAGAAATTATCATGTTTCTATATAGGAATATATCTATAATATTTTAGTAGATCATCGAATCTAGGTTCATATTCATATTTCAACCGACGAATGGCTACACCTGAATCTTTATGATGAAATGATGTAGGACGGCCATATCCCATAAAATAATCTGTAGGTTTGTCAAAATATTCCAAAGAGGAATTAATATTCAAACTGTTCTCATATTTCTTCTCAAATTGGGAATCAACATGTAACTATGGTAAAGGCCTTTGTATGGGCGAATACTCGTGTAAAAAAATGAACCATTAAAACATCCACTAATGAAGATTATATCCCCATTCTGTCCATGAAACATGAAGTTAGAGCTGCATACCCCAAATTTTAGGTTCATATCCCTATTAGTGAACCCCATTATAATACTCCAAAATCATCTTAGTAGTGGGATCATATTCATATAACCAATGATAGTTATCAAAGGATTTTTTTAAGATGTTATAGAGAAGGATTATAGAAATGATCGAAACCAAAATAAATGATGACATATTTTGACCATGATGCAGAGTGAGGGTCCCCCTCCAGACATTCTCATTCCATGATTCCTTGATGTTGTTTGAGATGGATTATTAGCACCCCAACGGCCCAGAAACTCTTCAACTGTAGCATAATGTGGTCATAACCATGCTATTATTTTTCATGGTAGTAGAGAGATTGATCCCTGGGACTCAAGTTTATAAATCCTCTATGGTTATCCTCCCCATGGTGATGTATCCCATGGACGAGTTAATTATCCCATTTCACATACACATTCATATAGATAGGTGCTCAAAAATATCAAACAACATCATCTATAAGTACATCAAAATATATGGGTTAACTATATATAGTTCATAACCAACCATTAGTATCACTTCGCAATGAGATTTATGCATCCCAAAGAGAAAGAATCTCTGGTATGACTTCGGTAAATACATGTTGTTCTGATGAATAAGTGGTTTATATATAAATATGAAGAATGTTATCTGGGATTAGGAACCCAAACATACACGCCCCAATTTCCCTTTCCATTCAAAATACCCCCCCCCAAATGAAAATTGAAAGAGTACTTCATTACTACATGATGATAAAATATTTATATTCATCATCTGAGCCAGAAAATAAACTATGTTGCATGTATGGTCCTAACAGTATGTCTTAAAATTTAATGTCACTTCATTTCCTAACCACAGTATGATAAATGGTATAGTGTTTGTCTTTACCACATGAAATTCAATTGTATAGAATATTTCCATACTTAAGGAGTAAAACTACAAAGATCCACAATATTGGCTCCTTTTACTTCAGGTAACAAAATTTATGGGCTCAGTGACATTTTTCTAAATGTCATTGAGGAAATAAATATGTGTTTATTCCTTCCATTATATGTTATGTAGCAACACTAATTCCTCAATTCTTGGGTTGACATAAATAATTCCTCATCTTTCACATCGATTCACACATGTCCTTGATTAATGATGTTATACAAGAAGGTTCATAATGAACTTCTTATGGATTGATTCATTCCATCACATGATATGTAGTGATGGTCGAACAATTTTTTTTCCCAACCAAAAATATTTTATAGGTATCCACATCTCTATAAGTCAAACGATTTTTCCTGGTTACTTGACATTAAAATTTTAAAAATTAATCGTAATTATATGATGTTAAAATGTAAAAATTATTCATGATTACATGATGTTAAAATTTACAAATTCATTATAATTCCATAAGGTTAAAATATACAAATTCATCCTGGTTACATGATTTTGAACTATATAAACGCATCCTATACACATTACGCTAAACTATACATATACATCTAGGAAGTAAGAACTTAAACTACATGGTATCACCCATCATTTATGTATGATGATAAACAACATAGGACCATGACATACGTATTCATTCAAAATGTGTGACACACATCCTTACCTCATGACATTAAACTACATAGTTCCTCAAGAAATATGTGTGTCTTGATATTTACCTTCACGGGATATGTAATGAATCCCAAAATGTTTATTTTGGACCACAATATACTAATTTTTAACATATTGTGACCCTATTCCTTACTGTATGATGTAAAACTGCATGGATACCTAACTTCCCTTTCATTTATAAACGTTTATCAATGTCCTCACAACTAGATGTTATACTACATGGATAATTTCATTTCCAAACAAAACTAAACTACATGAGTTCACAAATACAATGTTTATCTTGATTTTCATTTTTAATGATATATATAGGGAACCTCAATCCTGTATATTGTTTTTTATATCATATAATGAAAATTCCCAAGGCTTATCTTTAATTACCCATGTGTTTTAGGAGAAACACTTATCATTCCATGTTCCTCACACTGAGCATAGATGACATGGTCTTAGGATATTTTTTGAGGGTTTCCCCATAAAAATTAATCCTGAAGAACCATGAATGATCAAAATGTTCCTGAATGCAAGACCATAAAAGGAAAGCATGATTCCTTTTCTCACGATGTTAAATTTTGTAGTCAATTTCCCCTAGAAGATGTAAAACTGCACATTGTCACACACCTCACCTGAGAGAACCACATTTTTTGTTGTTGGAATCTTACTACAGAACCATTCAAGAATAATGGGTGGCATGATTGATGTAATTATATGATACATAATGATTCGATGATCTGTAATCATGGGCCCTAGTACAACATTCAATATAAAAAATGCCCACCTCCTCATAAAGGTATGACTAGTATATAGTGTTTATCATTCATGAAATACATCTATGTTTATTCCAATACTTATATGATATATATTTATGTGTATATTCTCAACTCTAGGTCCCGTCTTAATAATTATTTACAAAAATTCCCCCTCTCTGTGTATGGGTTATCCTATGTAAAGATATTTCCATATAAATATTTATGGTTTTATTTCAATCACTATGGGATAGATTACGACACAAATAATTATGTAAATCATCCCAACAACTATATTACCATTTTTCACAAAAATTCACATGCTCTTATGACATGACATAAAATATAGAGATATATTTTCTTTACTGCATGATGTTAAACTACATTGAGGAATGTCCTTATGAAACGACATTAAACATAATGTATTAATTCCGCACTACATATTGTTAAAATGTGTAGGGAATCACCCTTTATAATTCTTTTTTAGAGAGAAACATGAGCCTAACCTCATTCTACCAGAGTGTGGGGGTACTGTCACCATATTTTTAAGAACCTCAATATATATACCACACTTCATGTCTTGTGCACCTCAGGACTTTGGAAATAATTCATGGACATTGTAAATGAAGGATATCTCTCTAATTAACCATGCGACTAATGTAGAAACTATTTTACCCACAAATAAGAGAAATCATGTCATAGTATAAATGTCTTTCTAATTATTGTGATCATGACCTATTTTTGGTAGAATCAAGAACCACAATATTTTTTGGTTATTCTTTTGTATGATTTTCCAATATCATTACTCATGACCTAGGGAACACTATCCATGTTTTACTAGATTTTCAACTCCCACTCAGAAAAATGTTGTGGTACTATAGACCTATAATATCCTAATAAGGATCTTGTATATCATTCCCCAATTTATGTATAAGAGTTTCATGACATTAAATTTCATAAAAATAGTAAATAGATATATCAACATAACTTCTAGACTATATTGGTCCAAATTGTATGACCATAATCATCTAGTGAAAGAGACAAAAACATTCCTATTTGATAAAATTAAAAGGGGGGCCATGAAATAATATAGATATTCACTCATGAAAATATTCATTTATTGAGTTTGGAAAAAACCTAGGGATTAAATAAAAAGGAATAAATCTCCTAGGGTAAAATTTATATCCATATGAAAATACAACCTATGATAATTAGATTCCCTAATCCTGGTAAAATTTAATGTTATTGTTTCCACTTATCCACAGAAATAAAATATGTTCTATAGGTTGTGACACTTATTTAAGGCTTCTCAATCCCTTCTTGGATATTAAATTTCCAATTAGCCATACATCATGATTTAAAGTGTCTTGGTTCATCACAAACCACTAACATCCGATGACCAAGAAAAGAGATCTCTATTATAGTCCATACAATTGATGTAGAATGGATTAGAATCGTTGCCCAGAAACATGTTTCACTAGTATTAAAGGCTTTCATATTATAATGAAAATTATTTAACCACGAGGGAACCTAGAACCTCAGTCTATTCGGTGTCATCCATTATATGATTATACCATATTAATGATCTTGACCAATGATTTTGGTACCATGATTAACAATATCTGTAAGGACTATTCATGAATATTTGACACTATCAATGTTATGTCACCATGTTCTGTACCATTTGACATTTTTTGAATGTGAAACTATATTATCTAACCATTGGTGGCCCAAAACCTCAGGATTATATAACATACAACATAGGTATAGAGCGTCATCAAGGGTTAATCTATCATTGGGTGTTAGAACACTTCATAGAAACCAATCCTACATTCCAAACATCATTATCTAAAATATTTAGTCTTCACTAATCTTTCATTGACCTTGGAATGGAAAACAGATCCCTCTGTTTGTCCATACTAATAAAGAATATGGGCTCTAACCCACCAACTAGAGACATAATGGACCTGTAATGTGGGATTAATAATTTTTGTGATCCATAGAGACATTATGGGGGAACCTATCTTCTTATAGTGTAACAGAACATACCTGGAATGTCTTCTCTATACCATTTTCAAAGACTCGATATTTTTTTATGATTTATGTCACCCATATTAAAATTATCCATATAGACCTACAATCCCTATTTTGTCTCCCTCAACACATATTACTTCCATAAATCATCTGTTACCATGAATGAAGTGTGGGGACCCCTCTTTTTGTCCATGATAGCAATACATAAGGTATTTGAACAATAACAAAAATGATATAACCTCTATGAAAAAAGTAACTCAAATTGTCATGAGTCCTAGAAACACCATGGAATAACTAATCACACTATAGTGTTTTGAGTCATCCCTGGTGTACCCATACCATATTTGATATTTAAAAATGGTTTGATTTAGAAGACCTTGAAACAATAAAACAACATTGGTATAACCTATGAGACCCTAAACTACATCACATTAAAATTTCAGAGCTAGAGGACCATAAACTATAGTTCATCAATGGTTTGAGCTAAATGTCCAAAAAATAGAACACAATTAGGTCTAATCTATAAGATAATAACCTACCTCAAATTTAAGATCTGATCTACAATACCGTAAAATATAGTATAATGATGGTCTATCATGAAATACCTTATAACAACCAACTCAAAGATGAATAATTCTTGCCGATTAAAAAACATGATAAGAGAATCCTTGGAAAAAGTTGATTCTTTCCTCACTGGCCATGCACTATGTGTGATCCCTAATGTATTGAGAATTAATAAAATCAAATATTCTTAACAACATGTTAGTTCAAAAACCTATAATAATGTATCCTATGAAAAATATGATTCCATGTCCGTTATGTTTTTTGTAATACCATGAATAGAAAAAGTTAAGTAAAAATAAATATGAAGATGAAAATTTTGTAGGGACGAACCTATGGCCTAAAAATAATATTTCTACATATGGTATATCTTATAAAATAGTTAAGATATACATAATTTATCCACCGGGATGGATACTATAACCTATTTTCCTTGTATATCAGAAAAAGTCTATAGAATTGGATTAGGTATATCAATGATGTATTCAATATTAATGGGAATTCATAGACATTTCTGAAGAGAAACTAATTGAAATTTAAATTATCTACTATCAAATTTATTGGGTATGTTTGGTTTTAAACATAAGAGATATGTACCCTGGATGATTAAAGACAAATATATACAGAAACATGGATCGCTACCTGTGATTTCATCAGAAAAATATTCCATCCCACCTTAAACATATGATCTAGATATATGTTAGTAAATTCTATATAGTTTTAATTATTCATGAACCAAGGTTCCTTATGCATTATTAGATCTTAATAGTGGTGTATTTTAAAAATACAAGATTCTTGATTCCCACTCTCATGGGTTACAAAGAGACATCCTGACACTTTTCTTTAGATCCATGCACAAGTTATATTCCACCCACTCTATGTTCCATTATTTAATTCATACACAATCCAATTTCAGGGTATCCATACCCCAATCCAATGAAACTTTTAATATAGGGTTCATGAAATCACTCATTGTCATAATTTTCATATTAATATAACCTCAAATTCATTTGTGACATATTTAGAAAAAATCCATTCATGTAGCTCAATATCAATGATTTTAAAATTTCTTAGGTAAATGTTATTGTAATATGAATTCAATATAGAATATGATTCCTTTCATTCTAAACTAGTATCATTATGGGGGGGGGGGTTCATTAATAATTTTTCATCCTTCAAATTGTCCAATAGTATTCCACCAACATGACGATTGTGAAAAAATTTATGATATTACTAAGGAGAACATGTAAATAGAATTCAAGTTGGTTTGGGACATATTGTAAATAGATATAAATTTGGTCTTTATTCCACTCATTTTATAATTTCATTCCTTGAGTTTCACATTTTTCCTTACCAAAAAATATTCAAACCACTATCCATTTAGACAAATTTTCTACCACGAGGCACTCATGGGACCAGGGTCAACCATTCCTATTGGTAGTCAACCTAGGCTAGCCTATGGATAAGAGGAGGCCTAAAACATGTAATAAAAGTGTAGGATTTTTATATGGACTATGGTTTGTGAGGTCAAAATCATGCATGGTGTGGGAACAAATCCATTAGCACTAATGCATTGGAGGAGGTGCTGCAGGTGATACACCTTCCAAACCCAGTTGTTGGCTCGATGATGTAGAGTTCACTGAATGAATTGAATAATTAATTGAGGCATGATAATTGTCACGAACCATCCCATGGGGCCCGGGCTGTGACTACCCAAAGCATGTCTTCCATTGCAAGGGGTTGGAGACTAGTACTGGAAAGGCATATCCCAATATTTGGAAGGCATTACTATAAACAATCAATCCAAGAGTACAATGAGAAGCAACCATGAAGTAAACTACTGTACTAATAAGTGTACTAAAAGTAATGGGTCTGGAATACATGACCAAATGCAAAGTGAATATACAACTAGATAAGTGAAAATAGCTCCAGGAACGTCCCCAGAGGATCCTACCAAAAGGGTAGGTACATCTCACAATCAGTAGTCACTACGGCATGTCTGGTCAAATAGTGCACCTATGACCATTTTCCAGTCCTAGATCCCTCAGCCATAATCAATGTTGACTATCATTGGCACAAGACACAGTAAGGTGTGTGTGTATTCCGTGTATGGGTAAATATAACGATACTCAGTAGGGACTCTGAGACCCTCTAATGTCTCCCATAGTTCTCCAAAGAAAAAAACACAAATCATGACCTCAATCACAAAACACGGGGCAGTCATCAACTATACTTAGTTATATTCCCATACATATACCTAATTTATCAGAATATACTCATCTCAAACCCATATAATCCATGAAGGAAGATTACCAAAAAGGTAACACAATGAAGGTAACAACACGAAGGTAGTAGTTCCACAAAGGTAACATCATGAAGGTAACATCAACATAGTTACACCGCGAAGGTAAAAGTACTACAAGGGTAACTTCATAAAGGTAACATCACAATGATAAAAGTACCACACATGTAATACCATGAAGGTAGATGTACCACATAGGTAATACCAAAAAGGTAAAAGTACCACACTCATAATACCACGAAGGTAGAAGTACGACATAGGTAATACCACAAAGAAAAAAGTAACACAAAGGTAGAAGTACCACATAGGTTATACCATGAAGGTACAATTACCACATATGTAATAACACGAAGGTAGAAGTACCACATTGGTAATACCCCGAAGGTAAAAGTACCACACAGGTATTACCACCATGGTGGAAGTACTAGAAAGGTAATACCACGATGTTAAAAGTTCCACATAGGTAATACCATGAAGTTAGAAGTACCACATTGGTAATA
This sequence comes from Viscum album, assembly GCA_963277665.1. Taxonomy (NCBI): domain Eukaryota; kingdom Viridiplantae; phylum Streptophyta; class Magnoliopsida; order Santalales; family Viscaceae; genus Viscum; species Viscum album. Next base: position 916,375,365 of record OY728148.1, read on the forward strand.
CCATGTGGTAAAGACTCTGTTCACACCAGGTATTAGTGAAGTATAGAAGTATAGATGATTATTTGCGAAGCTAGATCATCTTATTCTGTCATGAGGAACTACTACTGACCATACAGAGTCTGACCCACATAGTATAGATAGTTACTAACTGCCAAAATGACCCACACTTGATCTGAACCTCCCAGAGTAGATTAGTACTAACCCCTATTGACCCACACATGATCTGACCCACATAGGATCAATATGCACCGACCCACACATGATCTGAACCACATAGGATCAGTATGAGCTAACCGACATAGGATCAATGAGCGTTTACCGACACATGATTTGACCCACATAGAATTTTGATGACCCACACATGATCGCTTAGTACTAACCTTAGTATGATATTTCTCTAATTTCTGCCTCACTACCAGCCACTGGATTCCCTCTCAGAGCGCGCTTAATTTAGGGAGAACTGATCCTCATGCTATCAGTCATATTTAAATATCCAAGATTTTCAAAAAAATAATTATTCCAAAAGACCACCGTGTCGTAAGGGGTTTATCACAACAAACGGCATGCCAACCAGACACATGGTTTATAAGTTATATGAATTTTAGTGCTGAGGGCCCGGTTGGATTAATGTACAATCCAACCCTGCTTAACTCTAAAATTATCTAAATCTATCATGATGTATCTCAAAAGGACCACCACATCGTAATGGTTACGGCGCTGTAGATGATTCATCAAACGGACGCCCAATCTGTTAGTTACAGCCCATTCTGTAAAACTGGGGTGATCACACCTTGGCCTGGCCCAACTCGGTCGGGCCACCCAGAATATGCCAAAGGGACCACTTTATCAAAATCATGCCAACGCCACTGAAGAAATGTTGATCGGACTACTGGTTTGTCAGTTACAAGCATTTCTTTATTCGTGGAACAGTTGGGTCTGGGCCTAGTCTGACTCGGTGATTCCAGCATGATACAACAGTTCATGGAGTCTACCTGGCTCCGTAGTTCTAGCCCAGCCTATAGAGCATGTGTATTTTGCTGGGCGGGTTCATCCCGCTCGGTTGGCCCGCATCCAGCCTCCTCGGCTGGCCCACATTTGGTCGGGTCCACTGAAAGGTGGACCGGTCATCCTAGAGGGCCCCGTAGGTGCATGGCTGTTTCCGCAAGCTGGTGGGGCACTGCCCCACCACGTAATGGTCCTCCGTTTTGGTTGACTAGGGGTCCACCCAAACGATGCTGCATGAGGGTAGCGGCGCTCTCCACATGTATTGGCCTCAAGCTGCATCCTCCTCCAGTGGTGTAGAGCAGTGTGACGCTTCATCTTCGCCTTCCGTGGATCGCTTGATCTGACCACCTTCTTCATCCACCACAAATTTTACCACAGTCGTTGCCCAACAATGGCATGTGACGACACACCGCACGACCTCCATAGCCTTCTGGTGCTAGCCACTCTACTAACCACTATGGAATATTGTTGCGGCCTCCTCATGTGGCATGCGACGGTGAGCCGCCTCCATCATGGTCGGTTGGTGCCGCCGCAGTGGCGGTCTTCCACTGAGAATGCAAGAGGAAAGAATGTAGCAGAGGTTCCGGTCCATGTTTTTTGGGCCCACACCCCCCATGTTAGCTTGAAAACATGAGGGAGTAAATATAGGATTCAACAATCACTTGAAATTATATGAAAATAAATTCCTACTTTAAATTTTTTGGAGATCCTCCGTGCTCAAGGAATAGTCGTTGTTCATCATTCGGTGACGCTCATCAACGCCCACAGGAACTTGCTCCACTGTCTGTGTGGTTGGCATCGCGAAAATCTACCAGGACTTCGTCACATTGTGATGGTGTGCCAATACCTATCCTCAAGCTCCATATATATAAGAGAGGGGGATGGTTAGTAATGCACGTGGAATTTATGAGGATTAATTTAATAGGAACCTTCCTATTTCAAACGGTGCTGTTATAACGGATTTGAGGAGTGAAGACATTTAATTTCATGACATGTTGTTAGTCCTGCTATTGTCTCTTGTCCGTTGGAAAAAAAGAAAAAATCAAAAAAAATAACAATGTTATTTTATTATTCTTTTAAAAGTCCAAAATATGTAGTTTTCACTTGTCCTACTTTGGTTGATGTGAATCCCCAATTAAGAGAATCTTGGTGCTGCGAATTAAATGGTGCCATCAAAATTTTAGTCCGAGCACTGGTTCAAAAGATAGAAAATTCCACCCGCATGTTTACTGAACTAACCCAACAAAACGTTCAAATAATTAATAACAGCAACCCTCAAACTAAGCCGGTCAAGTTTAGGCTCTACCAAAGGGAAAAACTTCCCAACGAACTCAACTGTACTCATGGATTTTCAATCCGATTTACTGTTTATAAGTTATGGATTTTAGCAATAAAATAATTGTTACTTAATCATTTTATTTATGTCCAAAAACACACTTCTATTGTTGGACTGCACCAGCCAATGTTAGTATATTCTTAAAGAAAGCATACTCTAATTAGTTCAGCGGTGGTCTTAGATTTTTAATTTGAGTAACAATTCTAGAGTTATATGAATTGGAAAAACAAAATAACATTATTTAATTATTTTATTTACGGTTATTGCATTTTTTTCCCAGGGGGCATGATTCGACTAATATTAAGTCATTCCTCAGGTAAACCTGCCATCTTGAATGCAACAGTGACCTCAATTTTCTGATTCAGGCACCCATTTAAAAGTTATTCAAATTTTTCACAAAAACCACTCTCGCATGATAATTAATGTTTAACAAAACATCAACGAATCATTCATGGAACTCTAGTCCTCAGAATCATGTGCCGCCATATTTTTGTGTCTTGAAATAATTCCATAAAATTTAATCAAATTATAAAGAAATTATAGGATATTAAAATCTCCCCGCCATAGGACTTTATGTATCCGAAATCCAAAATCAATACAATTGAAACAAATTAGGGTACTGAGCATGAATTTGAGCCTCTTGCTCCCATGTGAACTCCTATATTTCCCCATGCTACCACTAAACTCATAGAAGATAGATAAACTATCAACAATGGTCTTGCTATAGTTGATCCTCTATCTCCATCGGGAACTCTATAAAAGTCATCTTATCTTCAAGTCCAACTTTCCAAAGTCGATAACATGTGATGGATCATGCACGAATCTCCTCTAGTGTGAAACAGGGAAAAATTTATGCACCCTATACATCTATTGGGGAAGAGATAGATAGTATTCCACCTCTCCCACTCTAATGAGAATCTTGAAATGTCTGATTAAACTTGGAGATAGCTTTCCACCCTAGCCACACCTCCACAATCCTCATTGGGGTGAGACCCATAGGAAGACATGGTATCCCTACTCAAAATCCAAGGGTATCCATATCATGTTGGCATAAGACTTATTACAACTCATTGAAGTATTCAATCGCGGACAAGTGAGGCATTGAGATACAAACTCTGCCACTACCTCCATTATCCCTGGACACCAATACTAACACTGGAGGTTATGGTTCATCTTCTCCAGACCAGGATGTACAGTTAATGGGGATGTATGGAAGTACCTCAAAACCACCCCAAAGCATCACCGGTACCATGGTTCATCTTCTAAAGAAAATTACATGCTCCATACCATTAAGAAATCCTTCCATAGGTCGGCCTAAGGATATATGAGAACGTCGATCCATACAGTCAACGTCACCATGTTGTGACTCGCAATCTTCCTGAACATTTGGGAGAGTAAATGTCATATACTGGAGGTTAGAGGCTCCCTGTTTATCAAAAAAGAATATCTGCAGCACGACAAACTGCTCTGAAGCCTTACTCAACAGCTATAGACCAGACCTCTTACGGAGTGCTCCTACAACCATGTTTCCCATCCAAGGAGCATAGAATATCTCAATGTCATTTTCCTAGAAGAACTCTATCAATAATCGCTCTCCAATTTTCAGGTCCTTCTTTGTGATGTTATTACTAAGACTCTTGTGATCAGGGTAAAAAATTACCCGTTCACCCATCAAGTAGTGCCACCACATATTAAGCGCAAAGACAACTGACACTAACACCAGGTCATGATTAGCATAGTTATACCTGTCAGTCTCTGTCTCAGCTCTTGAATACTCTTATTATAGTTCTCCATATACAATAACAACACCCCCTTCTTCGTCAATGCTGAAAAGGATGCCTCAACATTGGAGAAGTCAGGTAAAAATCCACGGTACTACCCGACCAAAGTAGAAGATCCTATCCCTTTAGGGAGGTAATCCTGGTAAAATATTTTGAAATGATCTCCCCACACACTACCACATCTGTTGTGAATAGAAATATTAAAATTCATGTTGCCAAGAGGGTAAGGCTGGCTGACTCAAGACTATACGGTTGCACGCTCCTATGCAGGAGTTTTTCTTGTGCTGCCTACGTTTCATTTTTCTTCAAACAAGGAAGACCCCATTCCAACATTGTCGATAAACCATAAACTCTTTTCCTAATACATTCAATCTGAATATGAACTATAGATGTACAGTCCATACCCAAACTAACATTGTAAGGCCTCGACGCTGCCACCCAGAGGTTCCAACCGAAACTCTCACCTCAAGGGTTAGATCACACCATCAGAATAAGTGTGATTATTGACTATCCATCCTAAGGTATCTCGATACATATGGTTCATGTAAACGATTTAATCAAAAACTCTAGGTCTGAAACAAAATTTGTGGAAATAAGGAATGATTAGTTAATATGTCTATTAACACGACATCTAGTAGTAGACACAGATCGCACCTATAATTATTCATGGATCCCTTGGGTCACACTCCTTGACCGCATGAAGGTACTCCATTCCTCTGTCCTCCATCTCCCTGAGCCTGATGGGGATCACCTTGAGGGCATGGTTATAGCTTGTCAAAATGTATACCACATCATGCCATTCCCCTGGCTCCACTTCAATGTCTACTACACTGAAGATTCATCATTCCCTATCACTTCTTATTCCCAAATTTTTTTACATGTCCAAGTCTATGAGACTAGAATTAGATTCCAACATTCCTAATGTTTACATCCACTGGCTGCATCCACTCAGCCAAAGAACATTCAACCATAAAGGATATCTCTAGCACCATAACATAAGTTGAAATGCATAGAGGTATAGTGCTGGGTCAGATAACCCCAAACACTCCTTGCTCGGAGGTCCGAGCACAAAAGTGCTGAACGTACTATATTCATCGAGTACCTGGGATGGTCGGTACACCTTGATGAATACTCAACTACCAACAAGTCATTCTGCTGAAGCTATAGAAGATCTAGGGAATACTCATCCATTATCTCTTTAGGGAAAGAGACCCCCTTATATGAGAAAGGTTCTCAATGTTTTCTAAAGAAAATGCCACCTCTTTGCAAGATCAGGGTAATCTAAACCCTGTCATCATCCTACAAACTCATATTGACGGCTCTCTACTAGGACATCCATCTGATCGAATGGTGTCATAGCCAGATGGAAAATGGGCCACCTCCTCATGCCAATCCTTACCCTATTGTGAGTCGAGATCGCTTCAGAACATGCGGGGTATCTGATGACGAAACATGTGTAAGGAACTAAGCCTACATGTTTCTTATTCCAATACCGACAGTTGTAACTAATGAACATCAGGAAGTTATATAGCTAGTACACCACACAAAGGTTCTAACGCCATAATAGGGCTCTACACCGAGGCCTCATCGCTCAATGAGCCGTAATTGTGTACTCTCTCAAGAATCCTTGATCGTTGTCAATGTAATTACATCCTGATAAAGAAAAGGTGTGCCACGATAATTAAGGTATACCGGGTGAGCTGACTCCCATGAAACCACGGAAAAACAGTTCCAAAACAACCCAATTAGTGTTTTTGTTAATAGAGTCGGAAATCAGAATTCAGGGGAAAGTTGTACGGATACATCGGCTATCGCACCAACATTGGACTCCCCGAACTGATAACCACACTCAAAACACATAACACTATTACTCTATTAAAAATATCAGAGTCATATTTCTTTGGTATAACTGACTCCTCTAATACCAATTTATCACTATTTATCCCCTAGGGCCCATGTCGTGTCTACTCCAAGCCCACATTCCATTGGCTAGTGGTTGACTACTAGCACCAGAAACCTGTATCCCTATAATGGGAAGACATTGCCTTTAAACCTAGTGGAACACACAATCTAAGAGTAAAAAAAGAATAAACCACTATGTAAACATCTATATTAAAAAGTTTACTGAATGTAAAGGGGACAGAATAGAAGCCCAACTGGAAAGTACAAGTATAACAGGATAAGAGAAAACAACTCCTAGAACATAAACCGAGGATCATTCTTGAATTGTTGGTATAGCTCATGATCATTATTTACTGCAACACGTCATGTCAAATGGTCCACCACCGAGCACCGTCTAGTACTGGCTCCCTCAGCCTTGATCAACACTGTGTGTAATCTATTAAAGACACATTATCATGTGGGTGTATCTCATGAAGGGGTGAGTATAACGATACTCAATAGGGACCCCAAGACACCCAAAATTCTTCCAGAGTTCCACAAAGGAAAAACCAAAAAGCAAGACCTCAATCACAAAACACAGGGCACTCATAACCTCTAGATAGGTATATTCCCATACATATACCTATGTTATCAAAAGATACTCATCTCAATCCCAACTAATCCACAAAGGAATAGTACCACAATGGTAACACCGAGAAGGTAACACCATGAAGGTAAAAGTAAAACAATGATAACTTCACAAAGGTAACATCACAAAGGTAACACAACGAAGGTAATATTACCACAAAGGTAACTTTATGAAGTTAAAAACATGAACGTAAAAGTACCACATAGGTAATACCCCGCAGGTAGAATTTCCACAAAAGTAATAACATGAATGTAAAAGTACCACACAGGTAATACCACGATGGTAGGAGTACCACACAGGTAATACCATGTAGGTAAAGTTACACATAGGTAATACCATGAAGGTAGAAGTACCATACAGGTAATACCACAAAAGTAAAAGTACCACACATGAAATTCCACGATGGTAGAAGTACCACACAGGTAATACCATTAATGTAATAGTACCACACAAGTACTAACATTAAGGTAGAAGTACCACACATGTAATACCATGAAGGTAAAGACTCAACTCACTCCAAGTATTAGAGAAGTATAGAATTATAGAGGATTAGTCATGAAGCTAGATCATCTTATTCTGTCAAGAGGCACAGCTACTGACCGTACATTATCTGAACCACATAGGATCAATATTCATTAACCCCTGAAATGACCCACACAAGATATGACACACTTGGAGTCGATAGGTACTAACCCATGATGACCCACAAAGGATATCACCCACACAAGATCGATATTCTATAACCCACACTGGATCACTGATCACTAACCCATACATGATCGGTATGCACTGACCCACGTAAAATCGGTGAGTGCTGAACGACACAAGAGCTGACCCACATAGGATCTGACCTATACTAGATCAAACCACTCAATTTTTTCGAGATAATTTTATATGGGTGTCACCATATAACCTCAATAATTAGATTCATATTTAATTGCAATAACTCTTAATTGGAAAATGATTGCATCAAATGATTATAAAGCTTCTCCAGTTTATGTTTGTGAGAAAATGATTCCATCAAATCTTGTGATCCTTCTTATACTGGAATTTAACATGACTCGTGGCATGGATTAGATTTCACTATATGGATCTGATATCAATTTCCATGTAAGAGAAGTCCCATTTCATATTACAGATTAATCTATGACCATATATTGATTCATGAAGGAGTAATAACTTCTAGTAAAAATTGCATCCACAATATGGGTCGTGATCCTTATAAATTATGGTTATCAATCTCAAATTGTTAAGGAGAAACTCACAGTTAATAATATAAAAATATTAAAGTAGATTAATGATGTCTTTTAAGAGGAATTATCTGGTCTTTGAGCAAATTATGAAGTTGAGTTTTCAATAGAACTCATATCGGGTGTTATCACTATTTGAAAGAACCATTATAGAATAGACCCATTTGATTTGAATGAATTATAGAATAAAATCCAAGAAAATATTAACAGAGGATTCATATTACCAATTGTGTCACCTTGTGGTGCAACTGTTCTTTTTTTCAAGAAGAAATATTGATCAATGAGACTCTGCATTGATTGTCGAGAACATAACAATATCACTATCAAAAACAAAGATCATCTTCCCCATATTGATGACTTATTCTACCTACTATGTGGATATCAATACATTTCCACAGTTTATCTTCTTTGTGGATATCATCAATTAAGGTTGAAGAAGGAGGATATACCAAAGAAGAAATCAGCACAATGTATGGACACTATGAATTTATAATGTCCCCTTTTAGTCTTACTAATTCCCCCATTGTCTTCATGGATCTAATTAATAGAGTCTTTAGAAACTGTCTTGATCAGTTTGGGGAAGTCACTAGGAAGAACATGAGGACCACTTGATAATTTTACTAAAGACCCAAAGAAAGGTGATGCATTATGAAAAAATTACCAATTTTTAATTTTGGTTGTATAAATTTACAATTTTGGGTCACATAATCTCAAAAAGGGGATATATATGGATAAAAAAAGATGTTATTAAAAGTTGTATGATACCAAAAATGGTAACTAAGATCTGATGTTTTATAGGTTTAGATGGATATTATTGATATTTTGTGAAATATTTTTCGATATTACCTATTCCACTCACCATGTTGAATAGAAAATAAGTTATGTTCATGTAGACATTGGTGTGTAAAGGGAATATCAATGAGCTAAGAAAAGGATTTCATTTTCACCTATGGTCATAGTACCTTGTAGTGGCTAATGGTTTGTGATCTATAATGATGCATACAAACAGGATATGAGATATTTTATTTTGAAAATGATATGGTGATATCTTATTCATTACATAAATTGAAAATCCATGAGACAAATTACCCAGCTCATTATTAGGAGTTAGCTACAGTAGTCATTGCAAAAAAGATATGGATTCATTATCATTATAGATAAATGTGGTAAATATATAAATATTATAAAATTTTTATTTTTATTTTCACACAAATGTATCAAAATATGTTTCAAAGAATATAATTGGATTATTAAAGATGAAAAAAGCTCAATATATTACCCAAAAAAGTCTTTCTAGTGGGATAAAAAATGGATGTTACCAAATATATCTATCGATGATCAGTTTGTAAGAATGTTAAGGATGAGATATTGATGTATAAGGGTATGTTACAACCATTAGACATACTAGAATGGAAATGGGAAAACATCACTATGAAATTTGTTGTGAGACATCAGAAAACATCTAAAGATGATAATTCTATTTCAGATATATTTTATTTCCTTATGACGTTAGAATTATTCATTGATATTAAATATTGTTAAACTATTGATCAACTTTCTAAGATATATATAATGTATGTGGAAAAATTTCAAAGAGTACCACCTTCCACTGTATATAATCAGGATCTGAGGCTTCCCTCAATATTATAGAATATCCCTCTGTAAGCTCTGAATATAGAGTTATGTTTCACAACTACTTATCATCCTCAGATAGATGGTTAGTCTGAGATGATAATTATAACTCTAGAGGTCAAGTTGATTTATTTCTCTATGGATTTAACTGTTTTTTGGGATAAAGTCATTCCTTTAATATAATTCTCATACATAAATAGCATTTACTCTAATATTCTGATGGCTCCTTTTGAAACCCTCTATGGAAAGAGGTGTAGAACACCAAAGTGATGGGATGATTTTGGGGAAGATAATATATTAGGACATATTCATGTTGATAAAATGGATTAAAATGTGAGATCGAATAAAAAACTAATTATGAGTATGATTGAGTTGACAAAATATATATGAGAACAACCGAAGAAAATACCTAGTGTATGATGTTGGTGACAAGGTGATTTTATAAAGATCTCCATGGAAGTGAGTAATGATATTTGGAAATAAGGGAAATGTTAAAAATAAGTATATCAGTACTTTTGAAATTATAGATGGTGTTGGGAAGGTAGCTTACTGATTGAAGCATCCACTGAATATATTTCAAGTTCAGGATATGTCCCATGTAACTCTCATATGAAAACAATTACTTTTTTAATTCACATTTACTAAACTCAAATGTCATACCAATGAAGCAAGATATTTCTTTTGAGGAACAACAGATAGAGTTTCTAGATTTTAGTGAAAAAGTTTTGTGAAACAATGCCACTTCATTTGTTAATGTTTTGTGGTAGAACCACGAATTTGAGAAGAAAATAAGGGAACATGATGATATTATGATAGTTATATATCATCTTATTTTTGTATCCATGTGATGAATTTATATGTGTGAAATTTAGTTTAAGGGTGGTAGAATGTATCATCCATCTGTTTTTATGAAATATTTTCTATAAATAATTATAATTCTTCTATAGCATGAAATGAAAAAATTCTTATTTTAAACGAACCATGAGATTTACTTGTAATAAAATGACAATATTAACTTAGCTGTTCATTTAGACAAAATTAATATAATTAACATATGAAAATTTATGGGGAAGTCATTCGATTAAAATTATTTATGAAAAATATTTATCAATTATAGATTCGAATTTTTGTATTAGTAAATGGACTAAAATATTATTACTAAATGAAATAAAGGAAATATATATGTTATATAAATGACAGAATATTTTTTATATTCATCAAATAGATATTTATTCACTGGGTATGAAAAAACACTATTTTATGTATAAAATCCGATATTTTTTAAATCGAATTTTTTCCACCTTGTGACGAAAAACCATTCTTAAATTATGATTTTGACACATTAATAATTTTTATATGAAAAAAAATGTTCTTCAGAAATGGGATATAAAAATTTACATTGGAATAATTTTTAATATTTTTCTAATAACCTTCAAATTTTGAAGAATAGTGAAAATACACTATATTTTAAGTGGAAATTTTTTTTTTATCGAAATAAAATATATGATAAAATTATAATATTTAATCTTTTTAATGTATAAATACACTATTTGTTTTATTCACTATAATATATTTCATTAGCATTAATGTTACATTGAATTATGATATAAAAACATTTCAAACTATCGAAATGATTAAACTTTTAAAAATAACTTCTCTCTTTCCAAAAACATGATTAATTTTAAATTAATAAATGAAACATATGTTTTTTGAATTTTGAAAAATTTATAACACATTATAATCATTTTTTACAATTTCTGTAAATAGTTTATCATTTTTTTGGAATTATTTATAGAAAAATTTGTAATTTTTATTAATATGATAAAATGGAATGTCATGTTATTAAGGGTTGGAATAATATTTTAAAATTATTCAAAAAAAAGTCATAATATCATTGGATGAGTGTGTTTATAACTAAATCATCTTTTGGATGAAATGTTATCCTATTGGAGAAACTTGGATGTGATTATGACATTAAATTTATTTTATTTAAAAAAATTATTTTTTACTAAAATTTTAATATCTTTATCATTTTTATATCATGTTATACAAAAGAAAAGTTAAATTGTAAAAACACATTTAAAATATAAAATTATTTTCTCTATCAAGGTAATTTATTGGTAATTTTTAGAAAATATAAATTTACCTTAATAACTTCTACTCTGATGATGTAAAAATTGATAAATTGATGGGAAATCAATAAAACAATTTTTATTAAAATAATAATATCCATAAAAGGACCCAAATACCTGACCAAATAATATTTTTCTAGTATCTCTTGACCATAACCATTCAAGGGTAATGTTATAGACCATTTGGATACTTATTGATCATATTTCGACACTTATATTATTTAATTTAAAATGATATTAATGTTGTCACATTCACAATTTAATAAGTATATCATTTTAAATAACAGATTTCCAAAAGATAAATTCAACAAAAATATTCCTCTAAAATATGGTAAATTTATCATTATAATAGTTATTTATTTTTTAATTTTTTTAAATATATATATTTACTAGTTACTCAAAATATATTTATTAACTATTATATTAATTGTGATAACAAATAATTTTTTATTAAAAGAATAAAAATAAATATAATTCAAGAAAATTAATATGTCTAATGAATTTTATATTTTCCAATTACCTCTTAGTATTATAATAAAATTGTTAGATTGAAATTAACATTTTATCTTTAAATATTAAAATATCAATGTATTGAATAATGTCATAATTCACCTAATTGATTATTTGCTAAATAATGGTTTCATAAATCATTTAAAAATAAAATTTTCTTAAAAATAAAATAAAATATGTATGATATGGTATAAAATGATGTAAATTATCTATTTATTGTATAATTTACATGAAATAAGTAAATATTGAACCATTTTAGTGTTGTATTATTTTTTACCCTAATTAAAAAGTAAAATGAATAAATTAGTGTTAATTGAAATTATTCGATTTAAATTGATAGAAATACTTGAAAAAAAATTATTGGTTAACTATATTTCATCATTATATAATATCATATTAAAATTAGAGTAATTTTGATGTTTTTGGATTGGGTATTATTTTTTACAAATTAAAATTTTTAGAGATCCTAAAAGTACCCTCGCCTCAATTATTAAAGGGAACCTCCCCCCAAAACTCTTCCAAATAATATTGAGACTTAATGATTGAATATAATTATAAATTTTACAATATAATCCTCTCCGGTTACATTCTATAGGTTATGGTCTTCCTAAAATACCAACTTAGTTCTTTAAGAGGGGATTTAGAGGATATGCATCGAAGAAGAGGTAATCTTCTCTACAGATTCATTCAAACATATTTCTTAGTCTACATTCTCATCTTGTTTTTTTTCATAATAATGTAAATACACTAATATCATTTATATACTATGATATTATTATAATTGTGAAAAAACCATATTCAACTTTCTATCCATCCAATGAAAAATGAAATCACCACACATGTGTATATATGGATTACTGTATCCATGCCATGGTGTTATCTGTTTTTTACCACTACCTTACATGGATGGATATAATGATTTAAATGACAAATATATATTAATAATATAACATGATATTAATTCTGAAATAATATACATCATCCAATTCAATACCATTCAACAAATATGTGAATGATATCATCACATGTGTGTACGTATGGCATGCCATCTCTAAGATGAGATGTGATTCATTCCACATTATCATCATTAAATCATGATTATATAAATGTAAAAAATGAATAAATTAGGTATATATTATGTAAATATCATATTTAATGTATAAATTTGACGTATAATGTATAACCAAAAACTTATTCTTCAAAACATTATTAAGAAAATGAAGTAATTAATACCTAAATAAAAATTAATAATGATATGTTGTTAAAATCTTATTATAATTTGATCATATATGATATCATAAAAATTATTATGATTCTTAAATAATTCAATGATATTATTTAACTCACTATACAAGAGTTTCAAATGCATTAAAAGGAAAACTATCCTAAGGTATAGGATAATTTCACAATCTCATTACTATCAAAGATTGATTATAAATAGGTATTTATTGTGGAATATTTATCATACATTTCCTTGTTACGTAGAAAAATAATATTATTTTTATTAATATAAAATTTTATAGTGAAAATGTTTCTAATTGGTTAATATTTATTAAATGGTATGAAATGGAGCTTTTTTCATTATTCGATATGAGGAAATTTTTGACTTTTCTAGAAAAAGTATGAGGAGAAGGTTTTTTATCTTATACATCATCAATGAACATGTATTTTTTCATAATTCACGATTTCCATGAAGTATCCAATAAATTTTTTCATTTCTATTTTCAAATTAATTCTATTCTTTTAAAATTTTAGGGAATTTTGAGAAATGAAAATGTTTTTGTAGAAGAAAGGGGATTTTACGAAAGAAATAATTTCATGTGTTATATGAAAATTAATTTCCATATCATATTGAATTATTTAATAGGGTTATGTTTCATGTATAATATATTTCTTATTACAATTATTTTACAATTTTTATGATGTAAATATAATTAGTTAGCTTATTTATATTGGATGTATTGTGTTATGCATGATTGGTGTTTAAAGAAACCCATTTTATTCTTTGTGTTACGATGAACAATTTATTTTATTATAGAAGATGTAAGAATGATTTCATTATGATATGTGTGGGACATATGTCCCTCTTCAATGCATTGGTTAAATAATTATATCTCAGGAGTCAGACATTGATAGATTGGGAAATGATCTCGGTTCACTAATACAATGCTGAAATGAGATATAAACACAGTTTGGTAAAGGACTATGTTTTCTATAATGGTCCTGGAAATGATCCCTCACTAATGTGAAATGATTTTCTAGGATTATGGTTATGACACTAAAAAACATGTATCATTTTAGATATTTTGGATTAATTTAATTGAATCTTATGACTATTCATGATTTATCCCATGACATTATATCGAAAATTTTCATATGCAGAATAATGTTTTCAAATGTTATGTTCTTATAACATATGAATATGATATGATTGATATCTCCAATGTTTACCTTTACTGAGAATATGAGCTCACCCATTAATAAATTATTTTTCTCCAGGTCACAAATAATTATATTAAGAATGAAATGTAATAAAATGTCTAGTTGTGGTGAAAAAGTGGGAGATAATGATGATGTATTATTAACCAGTTTTTTTTGTTTCCCAGTTTCTAAATACACTATACCAATATGATCATGTCCTGGTTTGGTTATATTTTTCTATGAATATTATTAAACATTCAATTAATATCAATTTATGAAAAGTGTGGGTTATTATATAACTCTATAAATATTTTTGCCATAGTACATAAGCCTCAATCTAAAGGTTAGCTTCAGGGTGTATTCCTAGATAAATAAGTGTTTCCTTAGTGTGTAAGACCCAATCTATGTGTATCCATCCTATTGTATTCCCATATAATTCGTAAATTTTTTTGGATAACTATAATTTATCCATGTGTAATCTAGTACATTATCTCATCAGTGAAATAAGTGATAAGTGAACAATGAGAACTCTGATTTCTTCCATAATTTGAATATGTTGGAGGTGTTACAATGTCTAGATGTCTAAAGGGAATCCACTTCAGTCTCATTTAATTGATGTCCAAATTATTCATAATTTATGGGATTAAATTCTCCAATAGTTCTTCCATCATACCTCATCTATCATTAGATGATAAGGGGACTCATAGAGCTGCATCATATTATTCATTAGTCTTGAAAGTTCCCTAAAGTACCTCAGTCCCATTAGTAGGTTAGAGATAAAATGAACTACAAGGACTCTAATTCCTATTATAAAACAGGATATCTAGGATTTCTTACTAAGGAATAATATCTATACCATACACTCCATGAGATGGGCAATAATGAACCTCACTAGGAAAATTTATTGTGTAATCCATGTATCGATATACTGACAAGAATTGTGTCTGATATACCAATGTATTTTTTTCTCCCAAAAAACATGGATAATTTGATTTTACTAACAATATATGATATTATCAAGGAAATTATTATAATTTACCTAGTTTAAAATCATAACCATTGGTATGGAATTCTGTTTATAACACATCTCCACTCAAAGGGATGTATTCATGAAAAAAATACAGGGTAGTACCAAATAAATATGTCTCTCATAGGGCCTATATTTTTTTATCTCTCATGACACATTTAATAGTTATAAGATATAAAAACAATTTTTTTCAATTATTTAATAGGATAAGTATGACACCTACCAAATTCTCAGACCTGATATTTATACACTTACCTCATATTATTAAATTTTTTGGATGGTTTGAGTCAAACGATCTTAAACCAACATAAATGAACTACGTGAGATTTGGTTATTTTTTTAAAGATTTGTAGGAATCTTTATATAGGTTCTATATCATCTCCAAGACACCAATTACCATTGAGGGTGACAATAAACTCTAGATTTCCCAAACATGGCCACAATCTGACACATCATAAATAAATAAATAAGAGAGCGATAGAGAACCTTTGATAACCAAAAAATAAATCAAATATATACATGTTCATAATAATATAAATGACACAATAGTATATTGTCCCATATTTATGAATGTGAATGTTTTTATAAACATATGAAAAATATATAATAGAGTCATAGAGTAGGAAACAATTCACCTTAAAAGTGTGTGATTATCCCACCGTCCATTTTCTCATACAATGTGTGTTCATAAGTGTCATTGGATGTGAAACCCCAAATTAACACCTTCCTTGCTAATGATCTTCCATACATAGATATTGATGTGGGAACCTTTGGGTGTATTTATGGAGGACTAAATAAATGGAAAACATCATGTGAGTGATTGAGCATGGCCATAAACCACATGCAAACAAACCAATGACTGGAAACCCATTCTACATTAGAAATCCTGAAAAACATGCCATTAAACCCAGTCATCCAATCCATGATGAAAATTAACCAGGATTTGTATAATGAAAATTTATTTAGAAAACAATTATCACTATAATAATCCCAATAAATAAATTAATATTATATTTAACAATTATAGAATAAATATTTATTTAATATTATAATTTCAGAATATTCTATTGTTTAAGTGTTAATATTATATATGAGACAATGAAAACGTGAATAATTGTTAATCCATAGGATTGAATATTCTTTATAAAACTTCTCATATAATAAAAACATTTTTATATAACTAGGATCACATACAAACATAGTGGGGTACCCTTTTGGACTCCATCTTTGTTGAATTAGGAAAAGAATCCAAATATTGATGGATAACAACTATAAGAATGACAGGGAACCTAGAGGGAAATAATTTAACAAACCAATGAAAAAATACATCACATTAATTCTTACTGTTTATTGTAATACCTTTATCAGAATATCTCTTATCCTGATGGCTTCATGCTTATTCCATGAACCAAGGTTCTCAAAAAATGTTTATTTTACATTCATGGAATAAAAATATTATATTTAACACCATGAACATGAATTTATTTGGGAAATATCATTTCCATAATAGGGATTGAGATATCAGCATTATGTACATAATAAAAGGAACAAATCGTTTTTTCTGTTATTCCATATTTAAATATTAATAATAATGCACCAAACTTATCATACCTTTGCTTGAACATGTGTAATCATTGTATTCATTAATACAAAAATGTACAAAAATTTTGATACTCATTAAAAACATAAAAAAGGGTAATAATCACTACACTCATCCAAGGATTGGTACTTCAATTTTCACATATAAATGTTTATTTTTTATTGGCAGTTCACATTTTGATAATATTATACACATGAAATTTTAAAGGGTGCACACCCTAAAAAGGTTTCTCAAACTCCTATGAGTGTACAACCTAGATATAATATAGCATATGTGTCCCTAAAATGATATCATCTATGTTTAAAAAATATACTTAAAAATATATTCTTGGTATTATTGGGTTATCATCACAATAGATAAATGTTATGCCCTTTTAGTGAGACAACTAATCATATGACATTATCATATACAATGATACACATAAGAAAAATCATGATTTAATAATTTGTATTTTTAAATTTAAATCAAATAAATCAATTTATTTTAATGTACACAGAAGTTAGTTCTAGGGAAGTAACAGCACCAAACTCCCACTTTCAATAGAGTGAAATGATAAAAACCATTTGATTGTTAATGCTGATGTTATTTAGATGATTCTATTGATATAATCCCTTATCCACAGGGTATGACATGTTTTGATCAATTTTATCACTTTTTACTAAAAATTCACGCCTTTGATAAAAATACATCTGGGGGTGATACTTCCAGAGAATGTTCTCCGTCCATTAGTGTGACATCAACCTTTTTTATGAGCCACTACTATTTTATTAACACTATAAAATTCAGTGGGGTAATTCACTTCTGGCTACGAAATATATATCAAATACAATGATTTGTCTCTAAATGGATTCCTTGGATACAGTAAAAGATCCATTATATGTGTACTCAACTATAGAATTAGTAATAATTACCATCATTGAACTCTACCATATGAAAACACTACCATTGAGATATAAACCATATCCTGATTGTGTCTTCATATAATTTTGATATGTTTGAATATAATCATCTCTAAAATTCCGGATGACTATATCATCATCTCCTCTATTAACGAGGAACACATTGTTAGTTTTCTAAGATACATAAGGATTACCATTACAACATACCAATTCATTCCCCATGAACCATTATGATATCTTCATAAAATTCTCAACTAATAGGAAACAAAATTCCTTGACCAGGGCATGGAATGCATGATTGATTCTATTGATGAATCTTATGGGATTTTACAAGTTATATCTTCATTTTTGTGTGTGTTTGAGAGTACATTTTATTAGGATTTTGTATACCAATTCACAGTAGAACCAAGAACTTATTAGGTTTTTCCAAAATAAATATCATTAGTATATGGTCAATATATACACCATCAGTTAGTCCATAAATCATCTATGATCATTAGTGATATATGTGGATCAATAAAATATAGGATGGATCAACTATGTCCTTCAAGGATAAAGATGTGACTAACAAGACTATAGTATAATTTTTGTTTGGAATGTCATTTCTATAAAGTAACATTTCATCACCATTTAAAACAATGAAAATACCACATTCCCACTAAATCTCTTAAAAACATGTGTCTCATATTCACTCATAATGAAACAAAATTCTTTAATATAATAATCAAATTGAACATGCAGTGACCTATAGGCATGTGTCAATCGATAAATGTATCACTGCCACATGTAAATGCATTTGGAATCACCTAGATTCACAAAACCTTATAATGGAGTCATGTAGACATATTCTGGAATGTCCCCTTAAGGAATTCATTTTTTACAAAAATAAAACAAGTTTCATAGTCGTGGTATGATTCAATAAGAACAATAATTTTGATAGAGTTAACCATGGAAATTATTGATATTGTTTCATTTTAGTTAATTATTTTACTTTGTTTAAAATCTTTATCTACTATCCTATATTTATATGTAATGTACATGTCTTGTTTTCTCCTGAATATTATATTGTACCCAACAATATTTACATCAACTAGAACATTTAACCACAACAATAAATTGTTCTGATACATTGTTTCGATTTCAAAATTCCTGAATTATTACCATTATCAATCTTTTTATCTATGTAAATCCTCTTTATAATATAGTGGTTACTAATTTTCAACCCACAATGAGTCAACATCATTGATGAATTGAAAAAAAATCTCATTAATACCCTTACATATACATTTCTATAACAAATTACTTGTGTTTTAGAAGTTAATTTGTCCATTAGTACATGTGGAATCAGTTTCTGTACCAACTCCATTGTACCATGAGAATAAACATCATCAATGTCAGTCATGCACCCACAATCCATATTTGATAATGTTATATCTAAATAAAATGTCATCTAGTTTAGAATTATTTACTTTATATTTAAGTGGTTCTATATATAGTACACATGTGTTCCTTATGATTCCATAAAGAGGTAATCTTTGTGCCTAGAGGTGATAGTCAATATCATAATAAATACATACTAATGTCCTCATAACCCCATATACGTTTATGTTACATAATAGTCTTCATTCCACTCCATAACTCAAAGGATAATCAATTTTACAATTTAGTATGTACTCAGTTTGATTGTATTCCATTTTTTGTAATGACTATAACCAAAATTATAATGGAACTTTTTCTTGATATATCATTGGTGATATCATATATAATATAATATGGTTCCTCCATTCACTAACACCTTTCAACATTGGTGTCAATAGATATTTTAGTTGGGATAGAATCCCAAAATCCAATAAAACATTGAAAAACACCTGGTTAATCTATTCATATGATTGATCTATCCAAATAATATTTATCATCATTCCTTGATGATTCTCTAACCCATCCTCAATTTCCTTGAATTTCCCATGTACATGGAATTATAAATCATCATGTCGATATATCTATGTCTACGTATGTTATTATAAATAGTTTTCATATAAAAACCATAAAGTATATTTTCTACTAGATATGGTACAAATAATTCATTGCGTACTAATCCTAAACTCTCTAGGACCCTTTCACCCTAACAACCAAATGGATGTGTTTTTACTTAATCTTGTAATGAAGCATATAATCATTCAGGTATTTTTATATCATCCGAGTCTATATAACCATCTTTATTGTGGTTTTCCAAATTCCTGTCATTTGCATAACCAAGATGGTGATTGCATCGATGGGTGTCATATCTTATGTGTGAAAATGATTATTTATCTATTCCCAATATAATTTTTTCACACTTTCATAAATATATAATTCTATATTACTTCTCCATACCATAACATATACTGTATTTTTAATGAAACACCAATTATTTTAAAAACTCAAAATAAAATGATATGCAACAATGTATGATACAAATATTATGTTCTTGGTAACCATTTGTACATGATTCCAACATTATAAAACAAATATAATTCCTATTTTCAATAAATGTTTTTATATTCCAATGGATTATATAGCTATCATCTAAAAATTAGTAGCTCATAAATCACCAACTCCTCTATAAATATAAAAAAAATTACATACTTTCTGTATTTGGACACTTATGTGATAATTGAAAGCCATATCTAATATTTAATGTGTAAAATATTGAAAAATAATAGTTGATTACAAAAAAACATCTTAATTACGATTTATTATATGAGTAATAATTCTTCCATTGGGATTACTTCCTAGTCTATAACATATGTAAACCTTTTCCTTTCATTGCCTATAGATCATACCCTTCTCCGATGGATGATGCTCATGATCATTATAAATTATGTGATTCTATTACCCCTACAAATTCATCTTAATTTTATTTTTCAACATATAATCTGTAGGGTTTTCCCTCCCCATGATGATATCTACATGGAGAATCATAGTAAGATTATATAAAGTAAACTTATCATTATTTCTCATGTCATTGTTAACAATAAAACAAGAGGTTTTCTAGGGTAGTGAGGAATATAGGAAATCTATGAAAAATCATCCAATAATTTAATTCCTTTAATATATGAGTGTTTAATATAGCCAATAATCTTGTCTACATGAGGCAAAGATTAAATAGTATATTCAATATTAGTCATAATAAATTAACTGAAGATATCATATCTACCATTTATTACATTCTCATAATAGTGATCCCAAATCAGTGACATAATTTTGTACACATCAATGTTTATTATTTCATGGAAATATTATCGGTCATCGGTGATAATAGGAAACACATAGAATATTTAGAATCATTCAAATGTATCTCTTAGTGACACATAACTTACAAAATATTATCATTACCAAGATTATTAATAATTTTTTCTTCCAATAGATACACATTCCATTCATGGTGTAACATAACCTATAAGATTCATTTTGAGTTTTGGAAATTTGTTCAGATGAGTGGATTATACTTTTCATATATTGATCACAGAGACATGTTTGATGTAATTGTTTTTTCTTGTCCTAAAAACTACACGGATATAAGTACTACATTATCAAATAAAATTTATCCAAAGAAATAAATATTATATTTATTAATCCCCCCTATTTTATTTACATAGTGGAAGATGATGAACCCAAAACTGGGCGACACGAGAAACCATTCCTCTTCTCTGAGATCATTCACCGATGACGTTGCAAGTAGATCCCCTATGTTCACTGAACCTTGTGGAAATGTCTCTGCCAGATGCCAAGGTACCTTATGAAGTGATTAAAATATATATGATTAAAGGGAATATTGTAAATATTTTCTATACTTCTCTTCCTGTTGATTCCATAGGGAAATCATTCTTTTTAGATGTTTCTATTACATTCACTAATTCCACCACTGACCCCTCATCCAAGATGGATGCGTAGGAGAAACTTTTTCAAATGCATGGTAGTCTGACTAAGTGTAATGGGGATCTATCTAATTCTATAGAATAAGTAAGGGAGGATGATGAACAAAATATTCAAATTGAGTATGAATAACTAAAATCAAGTGGAAGGAAAGGAAAAAAAACAATGGTTAATACTGATTGTTATAACACACCAAATACTAGGAAAATGAGGATGTGTAGAGACAAATCCCATCTTGAATGAATTTTTGTTACATGATATTTAGATTCATCTAGGAAGGAAATCACAGAATCATCACACAGACCTTCTTAAATGGATGCTTGTCAACATGAAGATATATTGGACTTCTCCGAGGTACATGGATCCATGATATATGAGAATGATATTGTGGATTTTCATCCTTAAAAAATAGTGAAATGTCTGCAAGTACCAAGATATAAACCACAATGTGGACTTTCAATGGGTGCAAAAAGAGTTTAATAAGAACACAAACTTCAACATCAATGATATTACTTAGTAATGACCCATACTTGTTTTTATGATTTTCATTCATTAATATATTTTGATTTTGTCTTATGATTCATTGTTGAGTAGTTTCTTTCTCAAACAATATGGGGTTATGTTTTCTTGTGGTGGAAATAAATAATTTAATGGATCTTTATACTCAAAGAGTATATCTCTTTGATTTTGATTATAGTGTGGTTGATTTATCATTCTGTTGTGTTGGGCCTTTGATTCTAGTATTTTTTTCAATGAGATGAATTCCCTTATTCCATTTTTTGAGTTTTCTTTCTACATAGCTTACTCCTAAGAATGCAATTTTCCTGGAATTTATTGAGGTTTAAACCATTAAATCTGGAGTTTTTTTGCATTGGATTTTGATGTGGAATATTCATTTTTTTCTGCAATTGTGCCAATAGACTTTTTAGATGACTGTCCATCATTGTTGAATTTTTTTGGTGATGAATTAAGGATTTTTGTGAACAGTGTAGCACATTATCCGATATTGTGCACACATAATGGATTTTCAACAATTTTATATCTCATTTCATATTTTTTTGTCATGAATTTTTATGTGTATTGTTATATTCCATTTCAAATAGGAACTATCATGACTTATAATGTGAAATATAAATTGTGTTGGTGTAACACCCCAAGATTTCATAGTGTGTTATTCCTTCAAAATAATTCAATATCTTTCACTACACGCAACACCGAGTTCAATCGCACCATGACTTACCAAAAAAGACATTCAAAAGAGGTTATGAATAGTAATAACTAAATTTTAAACTTTATATAATCCTTATAATTTTAGAATCCATATTATGAGTTTCTTAGACATAATGCAAGAACAAATTCATTTTCAGTATTGCACTTTTATCAACTTTTAATAGTGAACCCTTTTTAAATACAATATTTTAAACTTTTTGACTAAATGGGAACATCAAAAATTTAAAATGAAACATCCCAAGCTTCTACGGTACGCTTCTCTTTGAATAATGTGATAGCGTGTGTTGTACGCAACACCGAGTTCTAACGCACCATAACCAATCAAACTAGCTGTTATGAATAGTAATATCTACTTTATGATCTTATATATATTTTATATTTCAAAATGTACTTCAATTTTGGATTCGGAATATCAAATTTAGCCTAAGGAAAAATTTTGGTACTTTTCGGATAACTTTAATATTTTGATGAATAGTGAAAATTACTATATTTTAATTAAAAACAACTTTTTTAATCAAAATAATTAATAGTGATAAAATATGAATTTGAGAGGTTTTAAAGTACATTTAGAATATATTTTTACCATTTAATACAATTTTATTTATTGTTCATAATTTCATAATTAAACCGAACATAAACAAGTATCAATCTTTTGATAGTTATTATATCCTAAAAATACACTTTTTTGTTTTGACAGCGGAAATTAATTTTAAATTAATTTAAGCCACTTCTGTGTTTGGAATTTGGAAAAATGGATTCCATATTTGGAATCAGGATTTTCAAATTGTATAAATAGGTAACATTTATTTTTAGACATTTTGAATAATTACTGCGGTAAATATTTTATTTACCATGGTTAAGGGTAAATCCGGTAAATAAGGGTTAAAAAATAATATTATAATATTACTAAATCACCCTAAAACGTGTCCTAACCTTATTTGTTGATAAATGTTCGACCATAGGCATATTTGGGTCAATTTTGGGACCCCATGGAGCCACTTGTAGGTGATAGGAACACTTTTTTTTAATTAGGTTATAATGAATACAAAAATGACACAAGCATATATCTTTTAGAAAAACAATTTTTACACAGGGTAATATATGCTGTATGTTCGACTATAAATATTAATAAGAAAGAAAAAAAGATTTTCTACATAATTATAATTTATTTATAATTTTTAGAGACTAAATAATATAATTTATTTATGACACAATGATGATGAAGTAATTACCATAATAGTGAAAATTTAAAATAATTGATATTATAAATACCAAAATAAATATAATTTGAGACTTTTAATTAATTAAAATAATTTTATAGTATAATATGACATATTAGGATTGATTTAATTAACTTATTTCGATGTGATCATTCTGTTATGAGTTTCAAAAAAATCAACTATTGAATAGTGTCAAAATTGACATAAAAGAGTTTTTAAAACAAATATTATATTAATAATTGATATTAAATTCCTAAAAATATAAGGTTCGGCCAAGAGACTTATATCATGATAGGTGTATCATTAATGGACCACTTGAGGGTCTCTTGGATGTATATGGTATGTTTATTAACCATATAATA
This sequence comes from Viscum album, assembly GCA_963277665.1. Taxonomy (NCBI): domain Eukaryota; kingdom Viridiplantae; phylum Streptophyta; class Magnoliopsida; order Santalales; family Viscaceae; genus Viscum; species Viscum album. The sequence continues at coordinate 916,400,215 of OY728148.1, forward strand.
TAAAAATACAAAGAGATATTGTAAAATTGAAACTAATTAACTTAGAGTTAATACTTAAAGATAAGGTTAATATAAGTACCCAAACCTGTCTAAATTCTATTGGATGAGTGGTTTTTGACCCATACCCACCATAAAATTTAAACAATAAACTTTTGAGCCATTAGAAACCAAATTTGAATTTATTATAAATTAATATTTCTAGCTTTTCCAAAGGTTCCCCTCACCTATCTTATAGAAGGGCACGCCTCCTTCTCATTTCTTCACACCTTAAAAGCCTTTTGGTTCTGCCAAACTCTGCCCAAATACTCTCCCAACTTTCCTCACTACAACCTAGAGGCCTTAGTTTGATCATAAAACCAATCTAAGGATCCATTTTGATCAAATCAAAAAGAAGAACTCGAAGAAGAGGAGGTTAACCTACCCCAACCAAGGAAAAGTACAAGGTAAGGGTTATATCACAATCACTTCATTATACGTGGTTGTTTATATGTAATAATCTACTGGGATCTCTTTATCATCCACATCCATGTTTCTTAAATATGAATTTCAAAACATTTTTACTATTTAAAAGAATATGGGTTAATGTCATTTATACCCTTGTTTGACTTTTTATAAGAGTTTTATAAAGGAATCTTTCCGTCATTTTCCAAACAAGGTGCTTTTTATCCTTTTTGACATAATTAATGCAAGAATGTTTTTTTAACTTATATGGCGGCTGCAGTTATTTTTCGCCATTATAAAATCGTCGAAGCTTCCATTACAAGCTTATAAAAATATTTTCAAAGAAAATGTTTCATTTTATAAATATATGACTCTTAAATTATTTCAAAATAGAAAGAGATATTTCTCTAAAAAGAGTTTTTATTTCATCTATGTCAACATCCTTTGATGGATTTTACGCTTATTTGAAGTTGATTTATTATGATACAAAGCTTTTATATTGTATTGAAGGTTTTGTGATATGTCTGACTGTGGATGTGCTATTTTTATACCATTCCTAGTTTATGGTGAAAGTATTGACATTTCATATGCTAGTTTTAATACGAATGTTTATGTTATGTTTAAACCTTTTCATATGGGAATGCATTGGACTTAATATGTGACGGGTGGAGCCCGCTATTGCTCCTCTATGCATCGGTAGGTCTCAAGAGACAAACTAGTGTCTTGGCACAAGGCCTTGGAAAAATCTTATTTGTAGTCTTGGCACGAGGCCTTGGCTATGTGGTTATGATAATATGGAATTATGCATTCCATCATTATGAAAGTGGTTATTGATATTTCATGTGATTATTCGATTAGTAAAATATCAATGTGAATAAGTAAATGGCAATATTTCATTTTACTTTTGCCATACTATGTTGAAGTTCAAGTTTAAAAGGTTTTTGCTTTAGTAATGCATTGCCTTAAATGCTTATGATTATTTTTGAATGTTTTCACTATATTGTTATCCTTAATGGGCATTTGAGCTCACCCCTTTTCTATGTTTTATTTTTCCTAGGATGTGAAGAAGTAAGTTTTGAATGACCTGTAGGGATTTTATGTGGGGATATGAGTGTGGAATATGGAGACTATGTTGTTGTAGTGTTTTTTCACATTATGATGTAATGTAAAACTTTATAAATATATCTAGTGCTTCCAAAGCTACAAAACCAATCAGTATTTCGAGATTTTATCTTTATTGTGATCATGCCAATGTTATGTAATAATGCACCGACTCTGGGTAACTGGGGTCGAGGAGTTACAGTTGGTATCAGAGGAAGTTTAGTGAAAACCTTGGACGCTAGATTTAGATAAACTCTGATTATAGCACATAGATTCAAGATGGATGTTGAGGATTAGTATAAAGGAACTTCCTAGAATTTTGGTATTGTAGAGATTTTGTGAGTTTTCTGAGAAATACATCCCTGTCTGGATACGAGCAGGTACAAGCGGCCCTGGCACAGATGTACCTAGGGGTAAAACCCTAAAACGCCACTTTGAGCTAGACTCGAACATGAACTGGTGCACGACAATGGGCCTTTCTGCACTTTTGGTAACGACACTCCTGGGGGGATATGCTTAGGATAATTCTCATTTTCCTTACAAACCATTATGAAGGGTTTATTAGTATATACTTCCTCAAAAGAGACATTTTTATGATTATGGATTATATCCATAAACTATTTAATTTCTGTTATGTGTTTCAAAAGTTTGGGATTAGGTATTGTTATTCATAAACTAATCTAGTGTATGCCATTGTTTAGAAATGGTGCCTAGTAGAAGGAATGAGAACTCCAACAATGCTCATGATACAAAGAGAAATAAGGATCATATATTTCATGGTCTTAAGCCATAATTTATAAGAGAAATAGTCGTGCATGTTTTATCATTATATGAAGAAATAATATCATGTGTTGATAAGATATGTAAAGAGTTTACTGAGTCCTATGGATTTGAAGGGAATCCAGAGAAGAAAAGAATGGAAGAGAGAAAGATGGATAATGGGAAGAGGGAAATGATGAATTTTCCCATATGTGATAACTGTGGAAAGAAACACCCTGGAACATTCCTGAAAGGAATGGGAGTTTGTTATAAGTGTGGAGGAAAATGGCACAATGTACGTGACTACGAGGGTAATAAAATGGTTTCAAATGTACAATGCTTCATTTTCAAGGAGTTTGGACACTATGCAAACCTATGTACCAGTCATCAGACTATGACACAAATGATTCTATTGGATAATAACTAAGTTATGATAATACCACAGATGAAGAGGAATGATTAGAGTTCTTATGTTGGTTATTTCATTTGTGTGTTGTATCAACAATGTACTTATTATAATAATTATGGAGTATATAAGGATTGTACTGCAGTACTATTTGATTAAGGACTTGATATTATGTGGAACAAAGAAAAGTGACTCAATAGCAGGTTAAATTTTTGGAAAATATATGGTTGAGAGAAAGATAAACCATTATATGGTTCTCATACGGAGGTAGTAATTTTAGAATAATACATGATTGATTTGGATAAATTATATTGGATATTCATGACTACCATGAATCTGATTAATGATTTGTATATTCCATCATTGTTGGGGTTTACAACATTTTTGGATTGAATGAGTATATCTATTATTCTATAAGGAGTGAGGGATCAGGAATGTAATCAATAAGGTTTTATGATAATTCAGGATGTTGCAGTGTTTTAAAAGAATACATGATGAAGGTGATCACATGTTATTACGTGGAAAAAAATGGACCTTCATTGTGTTTACATTCCAAATAGATTTTGGACTGAAGTATTTTGGATAGTTTTAGTTTGGATTATTTTGGATTGCCACAAAAGGATAACCCGGTGGTCGGGCGGCAACCCGTCGCGTCCGGCAAGGCCGCGAGACTTGAACCCACAACCGAAGGGCGACAAGGGTGTATGACCTACCACTGAACCACGTGATGTCCATGATTAAATAATGTAGTATTTCTAAATGATCTGGTAGATGAATTATAAATTCGTTTTTTTTGGAACCCTATACGAATAGGATAAATAGAATATTTATTTTTACGTTCTTTTATCTTTTAGAGTGAATGATAAGTTTGTGGTAGAAATTAGTTAAAGGATGGAACTCTACTTGTCAAGAATATATTTTTCTTCTTATATTATTCTATGAAGAAATTAATTCTTATACTTTATTTAAGGAATCAAAAACAAAAAATGTGTTATCCTAATACCCTATGTTTTGTTAAACTGATGGTATTTCAAATCATCATAGATGGATGAATTTAAGGACCTCAATTTTACACTTGTTTGTGATTTGATGACCTCAATCAAAACCTATAAATATTTACATTTTTCCTCCAATTATATGTCTCTAATTTCCAACAACGTTCTCCTAATCGAGATCATAATTTGGTGGCGACCCTTTCATTTCTATTTTCCTCATATTAAGACTAAATTTTAGTAACCCAATTTTTGATATGGGTTATCCCACAAAAATATTTTCTATTTTCAACCTTTTATTTTAGAGGAACAATTTCAAATTACAAGGACGCAATTTATTGAAGGAGGGGAGAATGTAACACCCCAAGATTTCATAGTGTGTTATTTTTTTCAAAATAATTCAATAACTTGCACTACATGCAACACCGAGTTCAATCGCACCATTACTTACCAACAAATCCATTCAAAAGAGGTTATGAATAGTATTAACTAAATTTTAAACGTTATATAATCCTTATAATTTAATAATCCATATTATGAGTTTCTTAAACATAATTCAAGAACAAATTTATTTTGAGTATTGCACTTTTATCATATTTTAATAGTGAAGCCTTTTTAAATACAATATTTTAAACTTTTTGACAAAATGGGCACATAAAAAATTTAAAATGAAACATCCCAAGCTTCTACGGTACGCTTCTTTTTGAATAATGTGATAGTGTGTGTTCTACGCAACACCGAGTTCTATCACACCATAACCAATCAAACTATCCATTATGAATAGTAATACCTACTTTTGGAAATTATATATATTTTATATTTCAAAATCGAATTCATTTTTGGATTCGGAATATCTAATTTAGCCTAAGGTGAAATTTTGGTACTTTTCGGATAACTTTAATATATTGATGAATAGTGAAAATTACTAAATTTTAATTAAAAACAACTTCTTTAATCAAAATAATTAATAGTGATAAAATATGAATTTGAGAGGTTTTAAAGAAAATTTAGAATATATTTTTACCATTTAATACAATGTTGGTCACTGCTCATAATTTCACAATTAAACCGAACATAAACACGTATCAATCTTTTGATAGTTATTATATCTTAAAAACATGATTTTTGTTTTGACAGCGGGAATTAATTTAAAATTAATTTCTACCACTTATGTGTCTGGAATTTGGAAAAATGTATTCCATATTTGAAATCAGGATGTTCAAATTGTATAAATAGGTAAAATTTATTTTTATACATTTTGAATAATTACTGCGGTAAATATTTTATTTACCATGGTTAAGGGTAAATCCGGTAAATAAGGGTTAAAAAATAATGATATAATAATACTAAATTACCCTAAAACGATTCTTATCATTATTGGTTGATACATGTTCGACCATAGGCATATTTGGGTCGATGTTGGGACCCCATGGAGCCACTTGTAGGTGATAGGGACACTTTATTTTAATTAAGTTAAAATGAATACAAAAATGACACAAGCATATATCTTTTAGCAAAACATCTTTTACATAGGGTAATAATTGTTGGATTTTCAAATATAAATATTAATTAGAAATAAAAAAATATTTCCTACATAAGGATATTTTATTTATAATTTTTAAAGATTAAATAATTTAATTTATTTATGACAAAATGATGATGCAGTAATTACCATAATAGTGAAAATTTAAAATAAATGATATTATAAATACCGAAATAAATATAATTTGAGACTTTTAATGAATTATAATAATTTTCTAGGATAATATGAAATATTATTATTTATTTAATTAACTTTGTTCGAATTAATAATTCTGTTATGAGTGTCACAAAAATCAACTATTGAATAGTGTCATAATTGACATAAAAGAGTTTTTAAAACAAATATTATATTATTAATTGATATTAAATTCCAAAAAATCTAAGGTTCGGCCAAGAGACTTATATGATGATAGGTGTATCATTAATGGACTACTTGAGGGTCTCTTGGATGTATATGGTATGTTTATTAACCATATAATATAAAAATACAAAGAGATATTGTAAAAGTGAAACTAATTAACTTAGAGTTAATACTTAAAGATAAGGTTAATATAAGTACCCAAACCTGTCTAAATTCTATTGGATGAGTGGTTTTCGACCCATCCCCTCCTTAACATTTAAATAATCCACTTTGGAGCCATTAGAAACCGAATATGAATTTATTATAAATTAATATTTCTAGCTTTTCCAAAGGTGCCCCTCACCCCTCTTATAAAAGGGAACTCCTCCTTCTCATTTCATTACACCTTAAAAGCCTTTTGGTTCTGCCAAACTCTACCCAAATACTCTCCCAACTTACCTCACTACAACCTAGAGGCCTTAGTTTGATCCGAAAGTCAACCTAAGGAGCCATTTTGATCAAATCAAAACGAAGAACCCGAAGAAGACGAGGTTAACCTACCCCAACCAAGGAAAAGTACAAGGTAAGGGTTATTTCACAATCGATTCATTATCCTAGGTTGTTTATACGTAATAATCTACTATGATCTCTTTATCATCCACATCCATGTTTCTTAAAAATGTATTTCGAAACATTTTTACTATTTAAAAGAATATGGTTTAAAGTCATTTATACCCTTGTTTGACATTTTATAAGAGTTTTATAAAGGAATATTTCCGTCGTTTTCCAAACAAGGTGCTTTTTAACCTTTTCGACAGAATTAAGGTAAGAATTTTTTTTAACTTATACGGTGGGTGCGGTTATTTTCCGCCGTTATAAAATCGCCAAATCTTCCATTACAAGCTTATAAGAATATTTTCAAAGATAATGTTTCATTTTATAAATATATGACTCTTAGATAATTTCAAAATAGAAAGAGATATTTCTCTAAAAGGAGTTTTGATTTCATCTATGTCAACATCCTTTGATGGATTTTACGCTTATTTGAAGTTGATTTATTATGATACAAAACTTCTATATTGTATTGATGGTTTTGTGATATGTTTGACTGTGGATGTGCTATTTTTATACCATTCATAGTTTATGGTGAATGTATTGACATTTCGTATGCTAGTTTTAATCCGAATGTTTATATTATGTTTAAACCTTTTCATTTGGGAATGCATTGGACTTAATATGTGATGGGTGGAGCCCGTTATAGCTCTTCGATGCATCGGTAGGCCTCATGAGACAAACTACTGTCTTGGCATAATGCTTTGTAAAAATCTTATTTGTAGTCTTGGCACGAGGCCTTGGCTATGTGGTTATGATAGTCTGGCATTATGCATTCCATCATTATGAAAGTGGTTATTGATATTGCATGTCATTATTCGATTAATATAATATCCATGTGAATAAGTAAATGGCATTATTTCTTTTTTACTTTTGCCGTACTATGTTGAAGTTCAAATTTAAAAGGATATTGTTTTAGTAATGCATTGCCTTAAATGTTTATTCTAATTTTTGAAAGTTTCCGCTATATTGTTATCCTTACTGGGAATTTGAGCTCACCCCTTTTCTATGTTTTATTTTTCCCAGGACGTGAAGAAGTAAGTTATGAATGACCTGCATGGATTTTATGTGGGGATATGAGTGTGGAATATGGAGACTATGTTGTTGTAGTATTTTTTCACTTTATGATGTAATGTAAAACATTATGAATATATCCAGTGCTTCCAAGGCTACTAAACCAATCGGTATTTTGAGATTTGATCTTTCCTCTGATCATGCAAATTTTATGTAATAATGCACCGACTCTGGGTAACTGGGGTTGGGGCGTTACAGTTGGCGTATTGTGATGGATTTCAATAACACATAATCTTGTTTCCAACTATAGAACTGAAATGGAATGATATTTGGATTCCCAATAGCTTGGTTCTTCAGGATTTCATAGGATTGAATCTTCCTCAGTTTAGATTCATAACTTACTCAAACGATGGGTGCTTTCACTGGTGGCATATGATTGCAGATCTGTCATCAGATGTAACCTACCACTTTTAGAAATGACTGGTTTGGATGTAGGTCATATCATATGAAGAATAAATTTTGTTCTATTTTTATTGAACATATTATCTTTTATCCCCCGCAATACCTCAGTTTGTGTATGTTCTTTACTCATCGTTATTTGCATTTAATCTTTTCATCATGAAAACATTTCTTTGAGGTAAGAATTGGGTTACCAATTAATGCAACAATTTTTTTAAAAAAATTATACCTTTTTTTTAAATCCTAATATCCCACTCCATTGCCTATGGAAAATCCTATTAATTGGTCATTCATGTTGAAATGTTCAATATACACATTCTCATCACCCAAACATTTCTTTCTTAGTAATTAGAATGGTTTTAGGAAGGCATTACAAATTCCAATTATATTAACTCATTGTTCCTTGATATTTTGAGTGGACTCCCCAATCATGAAATCATTAAATTGGTTATCATTAAACATTTTTGTCTTAGTTACACATTTTATTTCATTTGATGTCAACCCTTTATGTGAACTGAATTTAGTTAAACTGAAAAATAATGATATAATTTTTTTATAAGTAAATTCAACTCAATGTTCAAGTTTATAAAATATAAACTATGATTGTTTTTTCATGGATATAGTGAAAGGATATTAATACATAATATATATAATTTACTGAATTCAAATTTTATGTGTAATTTTCAAATTATTTTATTTATAATTTGCTTCTTAATATTATGTCCATTTAGAAAACTGATTAACCATTTCATTGATAATATTTTCACATAAATCATTTAATTTTTGTACTATTTTACATGCCGACTAACTCATTAATTTTTTTTAATGTTACAAAAATTCTATCATGAAATAACCCATACACTTGACAAAAAGAAATAATAATAATTTTTATGATAATGAATTTTTATTATTGGCTAGTATGTCAATTAGATGATAAAATAATCACCAACTGAGCGGAAAACACCTTGAACCATTTATTGTTTTTATTTCAAAATTACACATATCCACCTATATATCACTCATAGATTAGTTTCACTAGAGAACCAGACCTGAACAGCCTATACTAACCTATGAGATTCATCAATTACATATGAATTTACTTACATGTATGTATGTGGAAACAACTGATTTTTAAAGGTGTTTAATTAAACGAAACCATGAGTATACAGGCCCATAAATATTGAAATGGGAGAGGGTATGATAACCAAAAATTTCATTTTATAAGAGATTAAATAAAACAGATCAAACACAATTTTTTTCTAGGCTCATGATCATCCACATGCATGAAATTAATTACATATTTAATAAAATTATCATTAAAATTATAATTATAGTTATTTAAGATAAACCATGCTTCAAAAAATTATTTATCATATTTAATTAATCAATTAATTTTCGTTAATTCTCTTCCTAATTTCATTAATATTTTCAAATATATATTTTTAAACAAACAAACTATCTAAAAATTATCTATGAATAAAAATAAGGTACCCAAAATGAAACATATTGAGTATCCATCCAAAGTTGAAAATTTGCATTATACTACTATATTAATAACTATTGTGACATGTGTCATAGAAAACATCTCATTTAATATCATTTAATTTACTATCAATTTGATAATTTAATGGTTCACATGATTTTTTACAAATCAAGTAATGCAACAATGTATATAGAGTAGTAACTATTATAAAATATAGATATGATATTTATATAAAAAAATAAACTTAAATTAACTGAAATTTTATAAATAAAATTAATATTTCAAATGGATGTTCCTATCTAAATAATGAATAAAATGAAATTATGTATTTATGAGGTTTTCATAGATAATAAATTAATTTATTTCTATAAATTTTGTTAATGTAAACTACATTTATTATTCTCAATATCTATCAATGGAACACACCTAGGGACATTATATCTAACAATTAAATCGAATATTTTTGAGTACATGGAATGGGAATGGGATAAAAATCATATAGTCTAAGTGTAACCTGACACCCATTCAATTAGGCAGTTTAATAATATGCAGTTCCTATATATGACTAAAGGACTACATTCCATCTGTAGATATTACACAACCTGTAAACTGAATGACCGTGTACCAGAGTGACACTATCAACATGATGGGTTTAATTAAAATCAATTCCTATATTAAATTCCCAAAAAAATATATTAATTATGAATTCAATCATCATGTATTATATAAAAATACAAGGTGTGTAACTTTGGATAAAACTTTATGTACTATTGTGATATCTGGAAAGACTCATCAAAACCTCCTGATAAGAACTTCAAAGTTATTTTATTCAAAAAATGTACTAATTAGATTATATTTTATCGAAATGAAGAAGAATAAATCATATATCACTATACATATTAATGAATGATAAATATATAATTGGAAACTAATGATAAATGCATAAATAAAAAACAATCATTATATAATTATAAATAATTATAAAGCATCTATGAAAGAACTTGATATTTCCATACAAAGTGGAATCATGTGATGGATGGTGAAGAAAATATATTTTTTAGTGACCAATGATGAATATGATATTTAAATGATTATTAATGTTGGATCAACCTAAAATAATCAAATAATATATAAAATGGATAAACCCAAAAAAATTATCATTATCATCACAAATTATTTATAACTAATTTATGTAATTATATAATTAAATAATGTTATATTATATCTTAATTAATGTATATTTACCTATATATATTTCATATTATTATTTCATTTTAGAATATAAGAATAGATTTCATTTAGAGATGACTCAAATATATTTATCAAAGTCCCTGAATATTGTTTTTTGAAAACAATTGTTGCTATTTTGGGGGATCCCATCACTTTCCCCATTCTTTATTGAATTCCATGATTATCACTTCCATATTATTTAAATTGAACTCTCAAGAAACAAGAGTGGGATTTTTACGATGATCTTTCTCTACTTTGAGTAGTGATATTCAAGAAGGGAGCTCTATTGCGCATTGAGAGGATCAAATGGATTTTGCTGTGAACAAAAAATTTTGTTCGATCTATGGAACTATATTATAATTGGGTTTACATACATCTAGGGAATGAAATAAATAATTTCACATTTCCCATTATTGGTTATTTAATCCCAACCGAACCCCAACTCCTTATTAATAATTATAACATTTTTTGACCTATGCTAAAAATGTGAAATAGAATTAAATATAATTTATTTAAAAAATATTCAATCTATGTAATTTCTTCCATGACAATTAATCTCATTCTACATGTCCTCTATAATACTTTTCAATCAATAAATTAATAGTTTAAATTTAATATATAAATATCAATACATTATTCTTCTACAAATAAATAAGCATTATATTCATTAAATAGAAATTAAAAATTCTATTTACATAATGTTCTTGAAAATAAAAATAAATGGAATATATGTGACTGAGAAACAATGAATAATTATTATACAACATGCACGAATAAAATTTATTTAACTTGGTAAATAATAAATTGTACATTATTTAACTGATATTATGGGTGAACATATTGTGTTACCTACATGGCATAATTTTTTTGTGGAATAAGTTGAAGAATTATGTAGTCTATATATAGAATCTATAAACTCTATGAGGCACCCATATAGAGAGATGTTATTACTTCAATTAAATAATACCTCATATGAATGCTTACTATGTAATATTATCACTTCATCATGATATCTATAATCATATAGGTTTCATGGAGGCTCTATCAACCTAAATACTCAATGTCTCTTACATGAACTTCCTAGAAATCGATCATGCCTATAGAACACCACAACCATTGATTAGTATAGGACATATCATTTCCATCTAAATTTCTATGATATCAAATTCCATAACATAAAATAATAGAAACAATACATTCTCTCATTATTCATGAATTAAATATTAACCATGTAATGTCCCGATAAGGGATCTACATAACTGGATCCTTGAGTCGTTAAGTCACACGACCTCATGTCCACCTCCCCACAAACTATAGTTTTCCAACAATTAGGGAGTTTCTAAGGTAGTTCAATGGGGATAAAATACCCTCATATCATATTGGTACAACTGATATAATAAATAATAAATGATAGTGGATAAAAAAGTACTAGAACAACATAAAACATGAATATTATCAACTACAAAATCATAAATAACCATGAAATAGTAAATAACAATCAAAATTTCATCAACAACATCATATATATAGTGATTTCATGAAATTATCTTGTAAAAATGAGAAATAATGGACACATGGGAAAGGATTATAAATATGGTATATAAAAACCAAATAGTTCTAATGAAAACTCCTCAATAATCAAGACCGATCTCTCTTTCCTATTGTTAGATGCTCCAAGATGCATGTAATCAAATAAATTATCTATTGTAGGGAATATTACCATATCCACAACTATGATCATAAAGTCTTATCAGGTTCCAATGGAGTCGCCTGTGGTATGTGTGATAATCTCAATAGATAGGGCAAATAATGTATAGAAATAATCTACAAGTGTTGATTATGTAGTAGTGTATACGTTAAGTGGATTAAAAATAATGATGAATAATAAATATTAGCCAAATTAGGTTTATACAGGAAACTTGGACATATCTAACTTCTAATTAATTTCCCAGTGTTAGAGTCTTATCAGAAACAATATATATATATACATATAAAGTAATCATATATATATATATATATCATATTCTTCTATATTTACGCAATACAAGATGATGTCTGGATCCATATTCATGTATACAATATGCTATATGAACTTGGGTAAATACATAGGTTTCCATAACTACTATAATTAGCCACTGATTCCAGATATGGTAGAATCCAATAATGATATACTAATGAGATACATCATTCCCATAACTTGAGTTGATATAGTGAATTATCATGCCGAAAACCCTATACAGAAGAATTTGGAATGTCTTTCCCATCTTCCAAATAAATTTATAACTATGTATGGATTCTTGCTCAACACATGAAGTAAGGGAGATTGAAACATATTTATCAACATTTCTTGCAACAATTATTCACTATCCAATAAAAATATCATACTTATGATAATATGAATAAACATGAAAGATCACCTATCACAGACTTATAGTGACATACAATATATCCCTATGAGTGAGGAGTTCATATATTTCATATTTATTTTTTAAAATCATGGGGTGTTCACTTTCCACCCATTTAAATTCAATTTAAAAAATCCAAATATATTATAAAAGAAGGTAAAATGAATACCATTTAGAAAAAGACATTGAAGGTGCAAATTTCTATCTAGAAAATGATATAAAATTGGGAAATTTAATTTTAGAGATAAAACGTTCACATATGTAGTGGTTGGTTCGTTAAACAATTATATAATATAGGTATATTAATTTATCACACCTAATGTGGTGGAAATGACCATGTTTAAAAGCCATTATTTACTATGATAGCGTCCATAAGAGAATATCAAATTGCATACATTTATTTAGAATGTAACAACACATTTATGGAAACACGTGACAATAGATTTCATGGGTCCCAACCTCATATATTTTATACCGTCACAAAATATTTGAAAAACATCATGAAAAAATACCTTATAGTGGTAGACGAATCATTATGCAATATTGAATTCATATTTAAATTATAACATAATAAATCATAGAAATGGACCGACACCATGAAAATAGGTCATATGATCATGCAACAAAATAGAACTAGGTACATAATAATAAACATTGAAATAATGAAATATGATTAATTATATTACCACTAGTTATCCAAGACATCAAAAGGAGATCTGATCGGAGTCTAGGTGATGCATTTATCACTGAACCAAGTTTAGGAGGAGGGAGATATCATGAGAGAGTTGTAGAGGATTGCTTATGACAATAAGAAAGGAGAAGGAGGGATTAAAGTAAAAATATATTTTTTGGTAAAATAGTAAAATCACCCCTTATCACTGGGTTTCTCTGTATGGACACATGGTTGGAAAAACTGAGTGACAACCATGGTCCGCAAACTATATTTGGAGGGACCCTGCATAAGCTTGGACCAAAATTTTCATTAAAATGTTTAGGCCATGTAAAAAATCCTCATTCAAAAACAACTATAATTCTTCATGGGAATACACCTCACCCTACATGATTTTAAAAAAAATTGTTCAGACTCCCCTATGCACTAGTAACTGGACATGGTTGAGTCACAAAGTTACTATTAACCATTCTCCGATAATGTGTCCTATTCATTTTATCTTTCTTCTAGAATTTTGGGACCTAAACAAGACCCAAACACTATTGAAACCATCACATGGCTATATGTACTTTCTATTAAGAGAAAATAATTGAATTAAAAAGGAAAAAAAATAAGAATTTCATTTTTAAAATACCATGACATTAAAACATCAATTCATTAGAGAAACATTTCCCCATGATTCCCTCCTAAGGATAAGGATTTATCATCTATGAAATATCTAACAATTGGGCCCATATAAACATTCCCATTTCTAGGTATTATTATATACATGACCATGATTCCATAGCTCCCATACTAAAGGAACTGACCTACCATAGAGTTCCTTCATGACATGATCCATAATCTGCATAAATCACTCATCAATGGATGATTTAATATCAAACAAAACCTCATCATTTTTTAAAAAATGTGATGGGTATGGATAATATATGATAATATTGATACTTGAAAAACATAATTCATAAAAAATTATCAATTAGGAGTTTCTAATTGAGTTGTAACTGATCTAATCATTTTTTAAACCTCAAAGGGTCTAATGAATCGAGAAAAAAATAATTAATTGAAATTGTATTCATTTATGGAACAACCTAGGTGAAACACACACAAAAACATGATCCATGAATTCATACTCAAGTGGTCATTGGCATCAATTAGCAAATAGTTTGTTTTGGGATTGAGTTGTCAACACATACTTCTAAATAAACTAGTGCTTCTCTTAAGTCTCTAAGATGATACATGGTGAAAGAAATGATTCTTCTCTTGTCTCTAACAATCATAGATGGGATCTGTAAGGCTTCACACATGAGTATTTTTAAAGATCCATAAGGATAGTATCATGAATGATGTTATTATATGTGATGTAAAACATGGGTGTCTGTTTCTCTCAAGAACCCCTGATATCAAGGATGCTTTCCAAGAGAATTTCCACTAAAACCGGAACTGTACACTCTATTCTCCAATCATTTATAAAATGATAGGATATACATAGTAACACTTGTGTACTAAAGGCTTTATTTAATCACTTCAATAATGTAGAATTAATGTGATTATCTTTAGAAGATATAATTGACCATGGAGCTCCATGATGATGTGCGACCACAAAGATATATAGTTTTCATAGAAAATATTTAGAAAACCAATCCCAAATAGATATGTAGTGTATGGATTTCATCAAATAATAAATTACATCCCAATAAATATCGATTCCCTATGAAAATTTGCGTAAATGAGTCATCAAATCCAAAAAAACATAACCCCATTTCCACTTTGGAATATAAAATGCCTATTAAAGTCTTATACGTCAATGATGTTTATCCTTCAAATTCTGATTGGTGTAACACAATGTGATAATTTGTCTATCTATTATTTCTTAATAGGAAACCTATAATAGTGATATAAGTCTCAAAACCTATTGGTGACCTCGAGATGGACTACCTATACTGAGACATGAAATTATATAATCGTTTCCGTATAATTTATTCTAGGGCACAGACAGACCAATGAATTCATAAGCAATCATCCTGAACCACAGTCCAATTAAAAAATAAATCTCCATATGAGAGACATTACCTTTGGGCTAAGACAATGTGATATAAACTCTACCTCATTCTCACCCATTTGAGAATTGTATTGATATGTATTAAGGATATCAGTATTAACAGACTATGATCTTACTGAAATGTAAATTGCATCTGATAAAACAATGTCATGAGCTACCACACACCATTAACCTCAGGAACCACCTATTTTTTAGTATTCCATCACAGATAAATGACTACTAAAGTTCTATTTCCATTATTTTAAAGAATGGTTAAATTGATGGATTTCTTATATTATACCCATCTACACTATCTTATATTGTTATCACACTATGTAATGATATACATGATTATTTATTTATAAGTAAATTTTCCAAAAAAATATACAGGTAAATAGTTTTTCCAATAAATAAATGCATTAACAATTGTTTCCAGCTCAGGGTGACACATCAAATAATTCAACTTGTGATCCCTCAAATGATAGGACAAATACAAAATTTCTCATTCATCCTATATCATCACAGATTCTATCCCAATACCTGATGTGGCATAATAGACTATATGACTCCATCTTGGGTTTGAAAAAATCAATATGATCACATAATTGAATCATTCATTCAATTATTGAAATTATTCCTCACAAGATTCTTCCCATATGTATATCACACCCTAATTAGTTAATCCATTAATAGAAACTTATAGATACGAGAAATATAGATTTAGGTATCTTTAATACCCATATACCCTAATGAATAAATGTTTCTCAATGATTTTACAGTGATTATCCATGGAAACTACATATCATACCTTCTTTGAGTCTACTAAAACTCTTGTTTCCATGATTATAAGACCCAAAAAATTTACTTTGTCAATCCAAAAGTCATATTTGTTTTTTTATAAACTTTCTTCTCTGATCATGTATTTTTCATTATCTAATGATGTTTTTTCATGTTCATTTCATGATGTATAATGCAGTATAGTTTCTTCCATAGATACTACCTTGAATAAATCCTAATTCTGGAAGAAAACCTAGTTCATAAATTCGATAAAAATAGAATTCATATTCATTAGACCAAACTATATAACCATATACTCATAATAAAAATACCCACTTCATAAATTTAAATGTGGTACGTATGAAGATATGTCACACATTTGATGACTGTGTAACAACATGTCAATATTTGACAATAACTACACACCATGAAGCTATTGAAATAGGACTTCAATTTTACGAAATGGATACAGTTTCATTACCATAGGCTCATTTGACTACCGATAATTGACTTAGAGATTGAGGGTACCATACACCTTTTTTAAAAATTCACTAGTGAACCCCTTGTAGGGGATCTATTTTGGATTAATCCTTTATCCTCTAAATCATCAACAAATTTATTATGTTCTAAAAGAAACATAGGTTCTATCCTATTGGGAGGAATTTAAACTAGTGTGGATCCTATTAAATTATAAATGAGGATTTATACCTCTCTCACTTAATTTTTCATAGAAAATCCATTGTGGAAGATATCCCTGAAATGAGCCAAAACAAGAGGGAAAAAAGTTAGTCTTAACCCATGATCAACCATGGATATACGGGTGATCTAGGATTTCACACTCCGTAGCCCTTGATTCTCACATTCATCTCAAGATTCAGTAATATTATATTATCCATTTTCATATTCCTATTGATGTATTGTGTTGTAAATGTCACCCTCCAACAATAAACATTATTATGGGATTGGTAAGAAACAAACCAGTATATTCTAATAATATCCTCAAATCCTACAATATGGTGGAAGAATGGTGTCCACATGAAGAGAAATCTTCCTATATCCAAGGTAAAACATTTAAAATTGATAATTATCTATGATCGGTGTTGGTCGGAGTGGATACTAAAGAGGGGGGTGAATTGAGTTCTAATTAAAATTTCTATTTAAAAACATGGTCTTAAAAACCCCCAAATAAAATACTGAATTAATCTATAGTGAATTTATATCAAAGTAAAGGTTCTGTTGGGTTCTCAAGGGATTGATTATTTCCCAGTTAATCAAAACAGAAGAGTTGATGACCTTTTGAAACTAACATAATGATTTACAACTAATATAAACACTTGCGAGGTTAATTATCAATGTGACTTTAAAAAAGTTTTGGTTTTAATGTAATTAGTAGCGGAATAAAAATAAGGTTGAAAATAAATAAGCATAGAAGACATAACCAAGAGGTTCAGTATCAATCTGAGACTTAGTCCTCTCATAACATTATATAAAGGTGATCCACACCCTGGATCAGAGATTACAACAGTATACACCTATTCAGGTCCAAGACCTCTACCACTGTTATTCGTGGAAAAAAACAATAGCACCAGCTGTCCATGTCACACACGACCTCTACCACTATTCTAGTGGGAAATAAAAATATAAGAGTTTGAGTGAGGATTTACAGATCCTCCAGTTAATGTACAAGAGATAATGTGTGTGTAAAATACAGCAGATAACACACACTGTTCAAAATGTAAAATAATGAATCAAAAAGTAGAGATGTAGAGTTTAAAAATGGCTCACGTGATTGCACTAATGCTTTGGACTCCTTGATTTTGATCTTCAATGGTTCTGAGTCGTCATCTGGTTTTTGTCTGAAAAACCGAGTGTCGTATGCTTTGGCATATATAGTCGATGAAGTTCTTCAATGTCCTCGTGAATGTACAGAACTCTTCTTGAGTAAGTTTGAGTGTGTATGAGCTTCTGTGACTTTTGTAACTATCTCATCCACCACTCTTTGCACTTATATGTGTCTCATCATCTCTTTTCTGTTTTTTGTGTTTTTTTGGTGTATTGTATATCTTGCAACAATAGGGACTTCTTGTATTTATAGCACGAGCTCCGGCAAAGGAAATGATTTCATTTTTGCAGGTATGAGGTACGGTTCCCTGACATCCAACAAGCTTCATTAAATAAATTTCAGTGCATTAAAATATACCTAATATGACCGTTTGTTAGATTAAATAAATATAAAGAAATTCAAACAGTTGTTTACGACTAACGGTGAGTCCAGTGATCGGTAGGTCATCAACATCAGCATCGGTGGCTAGACATGGGTGTGTCCTGGTCGGTGACTCATATGATCAGCATCAGTGGGTCATGATCGGTGACTCATTTGATCAGCATCGGTGTGTCATGATCAGTGACTCATTTGATCAGCATCGGTGATACATCTTCGGTGACTCATATGATCAGCATCGGTGAGACATCTTCGGTGACTCAGATGATCAGCATTGGTGTGTCTGTTGTCTTTTGATATGGATCGGTGCGACCGTTGTCTTTTGATATGGATCGGTGGGACCTTTGTCTTTTGATATGGATCGGTGCGACCATTGTCTTTTGATATGGATCGATACGACCGTTCCTTTTGATATGGATCGGTGTGACTGTTCACATTTGATATGGATCGGTGCGACCGTTCACATTTGATATGGATCGGGGCGACCGTTCACTAAACAGAACAGAAAGTGTCTGTTTGATCTAGATGATTTCAAGAATACTTGTAAACAATAATAATCACAGATAAAAACATGATCCAACCGATATAAGAAGATTCACTAAAAGATTGTGATTATGTATTTGAGAAATCCAACCGGATTAAGTAACGATGATTTGTGAGTATTAAAACAGATATCATAGGATGAATTCAACAATCTTCCAGAGGGCTCAAAAATCTCCCCCTTTTTGATAATCACAAATCTTAGTCATAAATAAAAATAATATATCATCAATAATAGTGACAAGGCATAATAAGAATAAAATCACAATGAGATATAAATATCCCCCTGAATTTATGCCTTTGTATATTTAGGTAAACATTCCTCCCCCTTCCATAGTATGTTTCTCCCCCATAGATATAAATCTCCCCCTTTGGGATAATCAAAAAGGAGGGAAAACATATAAATAAGAGATTAAAAGAAGGCATCATAGAGATTATAGAGTAAAAAATGTTTGTAAAGTACATCAGAGTACAAACAGAACACTGGTCACCCTATCAACAACAAGGCACAACTATTTCTTGGGATGTAACGGGGCTTTGCCTTTGCCAGAAGGATCAATGGTTGGTAAGTTGGAGGGCTTGGAGGTAAGATGAACTAGGAGAATTTGAAAAGGTGGTAAGATGAATTTGGAAGGTGGAGGGGAGGATGCCACATAAATTTGTTGTTGAGAAGTAGTAGCTGGTGGAGACGATTGCTGAAGAACTGGCCGTAGTTGAGATAGAGCTTGAGCAACGGAGATCTGATTTAGAGCAACATCAGAGGCACTGAGACGTTCAGAAGTAGGAAGCACAATGGCGGTGGATTGATCATTCAGATAAGGCTTCAAAAGATTTATGAAATCCTGAATAACTTCTGCACCATACTGCATAGCCTTCTCAAAATCATCCTTATTCTCCATGAACCGTTCCAAGGTAGGAGTAAAATCTTGCAACTGGCGATCTTGAGTCTTGAAAGCTTGAGTGACTGGAGGTAGTTTCAGATTATCATCCAACACCATGAAATTCGCAGTCATCTCATGCTTGGTATAAATCTTTGAAATGTAATGATCAACCTTTTCCTTGATCTCTTTTGGAGCTTTATTGGAATCTGCTGAATATACTTTTACCATATTATGAGTGTGATCACTGTGATCCTTCATCTTCCTCAATGATTCCAAATCAAGAACTTGTCTAATGGCGGCCAATTCATCATGCACAATCTTCCATAGATCCTCTAGATCATGAGTAGTGATCTTGGTTACATTGGATGTACTGGCTTGAGAAACTACCTGAGTTATCTCAACATTCAACTTCCTCAGATCAGACTTCTTTAGATGTTCAATTAGATTCCTAAACAATTCCATCATACCAGATATGGTTAATCTAAATTCATTTGATAAAGAAACTAATTCAGATTTTAGATCCTTCAGAGTTTTATTTAGATAGGCTATGTGCCTTCCAATAAACTCACTAGTATTGGCCAGGTCTGGTTTAATAACATTTGATACTCTTGTTGAAAAGGCTTCCAAGGAAACTTCAGAAACATGCAGAGAAGCTTGAGTAAGTGCATTTGAAATTACATCTCTGACTGTATTTCTCACACCAGCAAGAAACTCAATTTTGAACTTATCCAAATCAGACTGAGAGAGAGTAGAACTAGGTAGATGGACATCTGCAGCATCAACAACATGAGAAAACCTTGCCTCAACTAGACGACCTTCCTTCACAACCGCAGTAGATTATAATTCTTCCTCTTCTTCTTCGGAATACTCTAAACCCAAACCATCAAAACCAGGGTAATCATCCTAGACAACAGCACACAAAGTATATTTCGGTTTATCATAACTCTATTTTCCACTTATTTCTGGAGAATCTCTCTCGCCACTGGTATGTGTTTCTTGCACAGTTTGATGTGGTTCTATTGGAGGTACAACTAGACCATTTGCTGGTCGGTTTTCACCACCACCACCATCATCATCATCATCTTCATCCCCATTTCTATTCTTCACCGAATCCTCACTGTCAGATACTTCAGTGTCAATGGCTTCTTCATCACCAAGAACTAGATCTGATTCAGGTAAGGATAAATGTGGACTAGCAGGTCCAAAGTCCATTATTCTCTTAGGGGTCACAATATCAGGATCACTCCTATCATCAGGAGGTGACATACTTCCTTCTTCTGTTTTAGATTCTTTTATCCCTTGTTTACCATACTCTTCAGTTTCCTTATTCCTGTCAACATCTACTTCTTCCTCATCATCAGAATAAATTGTCTCCTCATCTGATTTCAAACCATGGTCTCTCAAACCCTTCGTCCTCTTTCCATGATCAGTGGGATTATAGGATTCATACAACTTGTCCTCATCAGCAACCCATCATTTTTTCGATGGGTTCCAATTTATTTTCATCCCATTACAAATTTCTTTGTTAACACAAAAAGAACTATCAGATTCAGCTATCTCATCAGCTTCATCAACACATTCCAGATTCTTTAACATTGCAGAGATCATTTTGGAATAGAACAGGGGAGTGGCATTCTTAGAAGGTTTCACCATTCCAGCTATGTTCACCATTAGATATCTACACAAATTGATCTTCTCCTGGGTCTTTAGTAAAAAAAATATAAAAACATCCTGGTATTTTACAGCAACAAAATCTCCATTCTTAGGGTAAATTTGGTGCTGAATAAACATAAAGAGAAGTCTACATTCACCATCCAACTCTGAGGATGTGATTCTCCTTGAATATCTGTTTCCTGTCAAAATATCTAAAGCTAACTCATAAGGGAAGTATTCAGTGGTTGGAGTAATTTTTCCAGCATAATCCTCATACCGACCCTCATGGGGTACATTTAAACATTCAGCCCATTGTTTAGATGAAAAAGATATTTTCTTTCCTTTCACTACAGAAGTCATTCTGGAAGCCTCTACGCCATCTAATGTAACATTCAGATTTATATAAAACTCATGCACTAGATTTGGGTAGTATACATGATTGTTATCTGAGAACCAGGCATTCCATCCTTGCGATTCTAAAACTTGTAACAACAGTGACTTACTTTTCAAAAGCCAGGCAGAACTGACTTGTTTTCTACAGCAACAATCCGAGTTTCCAGGTTCGGATTTACTGATCATTGACTGGTACTACTAGACTCGCCTCGAGCATGCTTTGAATGTACATGGCTATCTGATCCTTTGCATGGTCTCTTTTTCTTAGCCATTTGAAGATTCTGGGGAATGTAGGAGTTTGAAGGTTCGAAGTAGAGGAGAAGAGAGGATATAAGGCTTGGCAGGAAATGAAAGGTCGACAGTTTGGGGAAATAGAAATAGTTGCATATAATTTATTTCATCATTTAGGGTTCCCATAATAAAGAAAAAAATAATTAATTAGATACAATATAATAAAAAGTAATAGAAAGATAGATCAGTTTGACTGATCGGTTTCACAGATTGGTTTCACAGATCGGTTTCACATATCGGTTTCACAGATCGGTTTCACAGATCAGTTTCACAGATCGATTTCAGAGATCCATTTCACAGATCGGTTTAACAGATCAGTTTCACAGATCGGTTTCAGAGATCGGTTTCACAGATCGGTTTCACAAATCGGTTTCACAAACCGGTTTCACAGATCGGTTTCACAGATCGGTTTCAAAGATCAGTTTAAAAGATCGGTTTCACAGATCGGTTTCACAGATCAGTTTCACAGATCGGTTTCACAGATCGGTTACACAGATCGGTTTCACTGATCGGTTTCAAAAATCAGTTTCACAGATCGGTCTCACATATCGGTTTCACAGATCGATCATACACAACTCTTGTTTAATAAAATTCATTCTTTCAGATCATAAAGGCTTTGTAAAAATATTAGATAATTGATGTTCAGAACTAACAAATTCTAGAGAAATATCACCTTTCTGATAATGATCTCTTAGGAAGTGATGTCTGACATCAAAGTGCTTAGTCCTAGAGTGAGACACAGGGTTCTTAGATATGTTGATAGCAATAGTGTTTTCACAGTTAATTGAAACATGTTTCAAATCAAATCCATAGTCTAATAAAGTGTGTTTCATCCACAGAATCTGTGCACAGCAACTACCAGCAGCTATATATTCTGCTTCAATAGTAGACAATGCAACTGAGTTATGTTTCTTACTACACCATGATATTAGGGATTTTCCAAGTTAACGACATGTTCCAGATGTGATCTTCCTATCTAACTTACATCCAACAAAGTCAGCATCTAAATAACTAATAAGGTCAAATGATTTTCCTTTTGGATAAAACAAACCTAAATTCATAGTATACTTAATATATTTAAAAATCCTTTTAAAAGTCAGTATGTGTGATTCATTAGGATTACCTTGAAATCTAGCACACATACACACAGTAAACATAATATCTGGTCAACTAGTATTAAGATAAAGTAAACTCCCAATCATACCTCTGTAATTTGTCTGATCAACCGGTTTCCCAGTTTCATCAACATCGAATTTACAAGTATTACACATAGGTATATCACTTTCCTTTATACTATCGAAACCAAAACTTTTTAATAAATCCTTATAATATTTACATCGATTTAGAATAATACCATCATTAGTTTGAATGATTTGAAATCCAAGAAAATACTTAAGCTCTCACATTAAGATCATTTAAAACTAATTTTGCATGACATTTGAAAAATCAGTACATAAATAATTTTTAGAAGATCCAGAACTAATATCATCAACATAGATTTGTACTATTAAAACATGTTTTGAAATCCTTTTTATAAAAAGAGTGGGATCAGCTATTCCTTTTGTAAATCCTTTTGAAATAAGAAAGTTTGAAAGTCTTTCATACCAGTCTATTGGAGCATGTTTTAAACCATATAAAGCTTTAGAATGTTTAAAAACATGATTTTGAAAATGAGGATTTGAGAAACCAGGTGGTTCTTCTACAAAAACATCTTCAACAATAAAACCATTTTAAAAAGAACTTTTCACATTCGTTTGTTATAACTTGAAATTAAGATGTGATGCAAAGGCATGTAAGATCTTAATAGCCTCTAATCTAGATACAGGTGCAAAGGATTCCTCATAGTCAATTCCTTCTTCTTGATTGTAACCTTGTGCAACTAGCCTAGCTTTATTTCTAATGATGTTTCCAGATTCATCAACATTGTTTCTAAACACCCATTTTGTGCCTATGGTTATAGTGTCCTTAGGTATTTCTACTAATTTCCAGAATTTTTTTCCTTCAAATTGATTTAGTTCTTCTTGCATATCCATTACCGAAAATTCATCATTGATAGCAGCATTGATATTTTTAGGTTCTAACTGTGAAAGAAAAGCTTGATTTTCAACCTGATTTCTTTGAGAATCTCTAGTCAGTGTTCCTCTCTCTAGATTACCTGCAACATCATCTAAAGGATGGTTCTTTATAATTCTAATTGGTCTAGAAAAAGTCGGGCTAGAGATTTCAGATTCATCTACAGGTTGAGGATCAACAGAAGCAGGTTCTGGATATTTTCCAGAACTAGATGTTTTTACTACAGGTCCACTGTCTTTATCATTAAGGTTCAAAATATAGAGATCATCCTCAAGATTTTCAAGAGATGTCTTAGGTTCATGTGGATCAATTTCATCAAATTTCATGTGATCAGATTCTTCCACACATTTGGTTCTCTAATTGAAAGCTCTATAGGCTTTACTAGAAATAGGGTAACCAAGGAATATTCCTTCATCACTCATGGATGAAAAATTTTCAATACTGTCTTTAGTATTAAGAATAAAGACTTTGCAGCCAAAAACTCTGATGTAGTTAAGCTTAGGATTCCTATGGTTCCACATCACACAAGGGGTCCTCTTAAGAACAGGTCTAATCAAGACTCTATTAATAACATAACAAGCTCTATTTACATCTTCAGCCCAAAAATAAAAAGGTATGTAATACTCATTAAGCATAGTCCTAGAAATTTCTTACAGGGTTCTATTCCTTCTTTCTACTACACCATTCTACTAGGGTGTCCTTGGAGCATAGAAATTGTGACTATAGCCACTGTGTGAACAGTAAGATTCAAACTCATGATTTTAAAACTCACGACCATGATCACTTCTCAGGGTTTGAATTTTAAGTCCACTAAAGTTTTCTACAGACTTGGAATATATTACAAAGCAAGAACAAGCTTCAATTTTGTGAGCTAGAAAATACACCCAAGTATATCTAGAAAATACATCTACAAGAACATAGACATAGTGCTTCCCATTTAAACTAGAAACTCGAGAAGGTCCAAATTATTCCATGTGAACCAACTCGAGAGGTTGAGAAGTTGAAACTTCTTTCTTTGATTTAAAAGAATCTTTATGTTGCTTTCCCTTTTAACAGGGATTACAAACTTTGTCTGCTGGAAATTCAAGTTTGGGTAGGTCTCTAACTAAGTTCATCCTATAATGTTTTCTAAGTGAATGAACATTGCAGTGTCCTAATCTTCTGTGCCAAAGCCAAGACTCTTTATGAAAATCATTTAAACAAGTAATATTCTACTTAGCTAAAGAATTTAAATCAAAAACATAAACTTTTTCATTTCTTAAAGCAGAAAACACTAAAACTTTTTTAGAATTAAAAAATTACAAGAATAATTTATAAATTTAACATAAAAACCATCATCACATAACTGAGAAATACCTAACAAATTGTATTTAAGTCCATTAACAAATAAAACATTAGAAATTAATACTGAGTCAGTGTTACCAATCTAGCCTAAGCTGATGATTTTTCCTTTTGAGTTATCACCAAAAGTGACAAAGCCTCCGTCAACTTTTTCTAAACTCTTGAAGCAAGAGAAGTCTCATGACATATGTCATGAACATCCACTGTCCAAGTACTAGGTCATTCTACATGAGCTCTTTAGGCAGGTTCCCTACAAAACATATTTAAATAGGAAATGATTTTGGTACCCAGATCTTATTGGGTCCAAACAGGTTAGCCAATAAAAATTTAGGTACCCATATTTGTCTAATGGGTCTCATAAGATTTATAGAGTCAAAAGATTATTAAATATAAACCTTATTAGATCCATAACTATGAATATAACTGGATAAAGCATATGAGATTCCAGAACTAGCTACATTCTGTCCAGATTTAGGAATGAATATAGTTTTGGTAATTTCCCTTTGTCCAGGTTGGTATCCTATACCCGTAGTGTATCTAGGTGATATTTTCATACCTAGCATCTGAGTAACAGTGTCTTTTCCATTGGTAAATTTCTCTAAGTCTTTCTTGAGTTTCTCATTAGATAATTTCAGTTCAATATTCTCTTTAAGCAACTGGGCATTCTTTTCCATTTCAATATCAAGATCAGATTTATGTTTAACAGTTAAAGCATACTGTTTCATTAAACCTTTGTATTTGTCTTTCAGCTCATTACAGGTTTCTTATAACATATATCAATATTCAAATAGTTCAGATTTTGACATGTTATCAGAGTCAGTATCATCTTTAGAATAATAAGAATTTAAAGTAGGAGTTTCAACTGTTACCTCAGAAGTGTTTGTCATAAAACACATGTTTGCCTTATTTCTGTGTTCAGTTTCAAAAACTTCAAATTTAGTGGATATATCCTCAAAATATCTCCATATATCCTTCATGGCATTATTATCCTTATTATGCTTGTATTCATACTTCTTATTGTACTTCAACTTTGGACAGTCTAATTTTATGTTTCCCTTTCTTTTGCACTCATAGCAGACAACTTCATCTGATTTGTCAGATTTTTTCCAATCCTTTTTCCAATGTCCCTTGCTATCATACTTACCTTTATAATTTGATTTTCTGAAAAACTTCTTCTTCCTATAAAACTTCTTAAACCTTTTGGAAATATGATCCATCTCAGCATCACAATCAGAAACACTTTCACTGTCTTCACAACATGAAATTTCATTTATAACTTGGAGCTTCTCCTTATCCTTGTTCATTGAAGTTGAAGTCCTGAAAGCAACAGACTTCCTTCTAGTTTCATCTTCTTCTTCATTGTTAACCTTCAGTTCCTCTTCATTAATCATCAACTTGCCAATTAGTTCCTTGACTGGCATTTCAACAATATCACATGATTCTCTTATTGAGACAGAAGATCCTCTCCATCTTATAGGTAGACATCTTAGAATTCTCACAATTTGTTACTTTGATGGAACATCCTTTCCCAGAGAAGTCATTGTTTTGACAATTTCATTAAACCTGAGATACATGTCAGAGATAGTTTTATCAATATTCATCTTAAAATTATCATACATAATAGTATAAGTGTTCAATATTATTTCCTTAACATTAGTTGTTCCTTCATGAGAAATAGCTAAGGTATCCCAAATATCATAAGCAGTTTTACAAGAAGATATTCTCTTAAATTCCTCATCTCCTAAAGCATAGTACAATGAATTCATATATTTGCAATTATTATTGTAGGCTATCTTAGTAGCTTCATTCCAAGTATATCTAACAGTAGTAGGAATTTTATATTCTGATTCTATAGCAGTCCAAATATCAAAACCCATGCTCTCTAAATGAATTTTCATCTAGATTTTCCAGTGAGCATAGTTAGTGCCATTGAAAAATGGTGGTCTATTGGTAGAAACACCTTCACGTCTATTATCTATGATAGATTTATTAGATAAAATATTTTAAAGGGATAAAAATTTAGAAATAACAGAAATTTTAAGAACTAAAAAATACAACTAAAATCACAGATGAAAAACAGAGTACTTCAGAAAATATTTTAAATACTCTGATACCAAATTTTTTTCGGAGTGGATACTCAAGAGGGGGGATGAATTGAGTTCCAATTAAAATTTATTTTTAAAAACATTGTCTTAAAAACCCACAAATAAAATACTGAATTAAACTGTAGTGAATTTATATCAAAGTAAAGGTTCGGTTGGGTTCTCAATGGATTGATTATTTCCCAGTTAATCAAAACAGAAGATTTGATTAACTTTTGAAACTAACATACTGATTTACCACTAATATAAAAACTTGTGAGTTTAATTATCAATGTTACTTTAAAACAGTGTTGGTTTTAAAGTAATTAGCAGTGGAATAAAAATAACTTTGAAAATAAATAAGCACAGAAGACTTAACCAAGAGGTCCAGTCTCAAGCCGAGACTTAGTCCTCTCAAAACATTATATAAAAGTGATCCACACCCTGGATCGTGGATTACAACAGTATACACCTGTTTAGGTCCAAGACCTCTACCACTGTTATCCATGGGAAAAAAACAACAGCACCAGCTGTCCAGGTCACACACGACCTCTACCACTATCCCAGTGAGAAATAAAAATGTAAGAGTTTGAGTGAGGATTTACAGATCCTCTAGTTAAAGTACAGGAGATAGCGTGTGTGTAAAATACAGCAGATAACACACACTGCTCGAAATGTAAAATAATGAATCACAGAGCAGGGATGTATAGTTTAGAAATGGCTCTAGTGATTGCAGTGAAGCTTTGGATTCCTTGAGTTTGATCTTCAATGGTTCTGATTCCTCTTCTAGTTTTTGTCAAAAAAATAGAGTGTCGTCTGCTTTGGCATATGTAGTCGATGATGTTCTTCAATGTCCTCATGAATGTACAGAACTCTCCTTGAGTAAAAATGAGTGTGTATGAGCTTATGTGTCTTCTACAACTATCTAATCCACCACTCTTTGCACTTATATGTGTCTCATCATCTATTTTCTGTTATTTTTGTGTTTCTTTGTGTATTGTATATCTTTCATCAACAGGGACTTCTTGTATTTATAACACAAGCTCTAGCAAAGGAAATGATTTTTTTTGCTGGTACGAGGTACGATTCCCTGACAACAAACAACATTCATTAAATAAATTTCAGTGCATTAAAATATACCTAATATGACCATTTTTTAGATTCAATAAAGATAAAGAAATTCAAATAGTTGTTTATGACTATCGGTGAGTCAAGTGATCGGTAGGTCATCAGCATCAGCATCGGTGGATAGACATCGGTGTGTCTTGGTCGGTGAGTCATATGATCAGCAACGGTGTGACATGATCGGTGACTCATTTGATCAGCATCGGTGTGTCATGATTGGTGACTCATTTGATCAGCATCGGTGAGACATCTTCGGTGACTCAGATGATCAGCATCGGCGAGACATCTTCGGTGACTCAGATGATCAGCATCGGTGTGTCCGTTGTCTTTTGATATGGATCAGTGCGACCATTGTCTTTTGATATGGATCAGTGCGACCATTGTCTTTTTATATGGATCAGTGTGACTGTTGTCTTTTGATATGGATTGGTGCGACCATTCACTTTTGATATGGATCGGTGCGACCGTTCACTTTTGATATGGATCGGTGTGACAATTCACTTTTGATATGGATCGGTGTGACCTTTCACTTAACAGAACACAAAGTGTCTGTTTGATCCAGAAGATTTCCAGAATACTTATAAACAATAACAAGCACAGATAAAAACATGATCCAACTGATATAAACAGATTCACTAAATGATTGTGATTATGTATATGAGAAATCCAACCGGATTAAGTAATGATGATTTGTGATTATTAAAACGACAATCATAGGAAGAATTCAATAATCATCCAGAGGGATCTACAATTGGTAACCCAATGAGCTATCCAATGATATAATATAATAGTAATATTGTAAATCAAGGACTATAGTCTAATGAATTGTCTTATATATGAATGAATATGATGTGCCTATGTCAAATAATATAGACAAAATTGTTGAAGATAATATAAAACTACCTTTAGTAGTAGAAAATATGAAAATATAATCCTCCATAATATGGTGAACTGCATGTATCTAGCCGATAATATGGCTCATGTTCATAGCCTGACTACCCTAATCCATCCCCCTGTGTTGGTACTGAAATTATAGAGTATAAACACCTTTTCCTCAACCACAACCTCACCCTTATGGGATGAAGGTATTACATCTTCAATCCTCATGATATACTATTATCCCTTATCTATAATTTTCAGTATGATTATATCCTTATTTTTAGGTAATAATAGATATGATCTTCCAAAACATTTACATGTCCATCCAGATGCTACCTACATATACCATTAGATATTTAAGACAATGGGATTTTATTGTCCTATCTCCCAATATTGGTGGCATATTCTTAAAATATTATTATTAGTTATATCACAGCTACTACCTAATGAGGAACATCAAAGTTATTATTTGATAGGCTATAATAAATAGTACAAGGTCATTATGCTGAACCACCATGTTTTCCACCATCGTCTTCCCTCATACTCCACTTAGTAATGAGGGCCAGTTTGATGATCTCAGAAATAGTCATATTCTGAAAGGAAATTACCTATGATTTGATAGAGTATACCATCCCATCCTCAATTCACTTGGTTGTCATAATATCATCAATAAATACTGTTGTAGTGAAACACAATAGCTCAATAAAAATAGAAAAAATACTAAAAAAATAAAACTATCCCTATTGTATTATCATAAAATGTCTATCCCAATCATCCCTAAATGTATGAAGAAATATTTAATCATACAATATATTCTATAAGTACTCACATATCATATATCTTTGACAGTCTTCTTATGTAATAACACCCCACCATAAGTTGGAATAACGACATAGAATATAATCCTTGAGTTTAAATCCCCACAATGTAGATAAATAATGATTTCTGAAGTTAAAACTCATAATATCTATCAATGACTCTAAATCATGTAGTATATCGTCCCCCAATATGATGGGGTGATTATGTTGCTGAAAATCCCATGAAATCACATCCATAGTTTAGGCACTTGGAGGAACACATTTCATTTTTTTCATATCATAAATAATAATCCCTCTTAAAATATTATATATGTTCACATATAAAGAAAAATATGTACATCCAAACCAGGAACTGAGGATATATCACCAGTGTCTTAGGGCCAACCACCTCTAGTTTATGATCTTCACTGCCTTCTTAGTATAGAACTCGAGGGTATCTTCATGGGATGACACTAAAATTGAAAAATGAAATTTTCAGAAGAGAATATAGTAGTTTGAATGATCATAATATAGATAATTAGGACAATCAAATTTTCTATTCTATTAAAATTTCACACTTACCTTCTTGATCCAAATCTAGGTCTTGGTGTATCGAAGGACCATAATAGGACATAATGACATAAGAGACACTCCCAACTACCCACTACTAATGTTGGGATTTGTTCTAGGTCTCAAATATCCAACTCGTTGTTCATCTATATGAAGTGTAAATTGAAATGTATAGTGGAAAAAACCTATACTATACTATTATAATATTATTTAACTGTAAACAAATTATTTTTCAAGATGATAATTTTTCTGATCATAATCATGTATATATAATATACAAAACATAGTCTGGAACCATTAGTTCCACAACCCAATACATGGTATAATTTTATAATTAAGGATTCATCAACAATCTATATAGGAATACATAATTTATTTTTATGTAGGAACTATAATTAACCTCTTAATATTTTACCATCATTAAATGTCACCAAATATCAAAATAAAAGAACAATTCACTATCATTATCTAGTAGAAAAATGCTTTCTGAAATTAGAAATTTCATGGTAAAAAGTAGTAAATTTTGGTAATAATTTTCCAATAATGACTCATTAAATGATTATTCACTACATAAACATGCCAAATAAAATTATTTCCATAAGTATCTCAATGTACACATTAATATTGCACGAACACAAGTGCATCACACAATAGTGAAAATATTTCAAATGTAACAAGCATAATTCAATAATTTTAGGAACACATAATTGATAATTTGGGGTACCCATATATGTGGGATTTATATTCCTAGAAATAGGCTCATTACGAAATTCCATATCATCCCAACCTCATGTATGACACCAAAGTAGTTAGAAAATATAAATAATGAAAACAGTACAATAAAACGTTATACATTCTATAAATGAGATAAAAATAATCAATTCCCTAAGTTGTGGGGTTATATGGCATAAAGAATTAATCCTTATATGATAGAGTATTTAGAGTGATGCCAAAATCTATGGACCTACAATAAAACGACTATTCACTCAAATCAAAGGGTAAAAATAGCAATAAAAAATATCAACAAAAGCCTTATAAAGCACATGGTACAATAGAAAATAAGAAGATAATAAACTGTTGTTGCATAAATAACCAATAAATAGTAAATGGTATTAAAAATCCCAATGTATAAGAGATATAAATAATTATTTCTTGGATGATGATATATAAAAACTGGAATAGGGGTCACTAAGGGCCTACATAAACCCCATGCTATTCAAAAAAATAAAAAAGTCCAAAATCAAGCTCCTGTAGAATCATGAGAATAACCATGGACCTCTAATCACCTTATCCATACTATTTTTAAGTAGATCATGAATCAGAAGTAGTTTTCTTGACCTTATCCATACCTACAATCTGGAAGTATAACATGGTACCAATGTAGGCCCATGGGTGGTGTGAGATAAAATCAGTAGGAAACCCCCAACGGTTTCTCAAAATAATATAGAATGTGAAAATTTCATAGAGTTTTCATTTAAAATTAATTTTAAAAAATGATGATAATCAATACCAAGATGACCAGAAAACTATAGGACACAATTCTTTCTCTACCTAATTTGGTATAATCTAGTCTAAGAGTATGAATAGTAAATATATTCATATATAGTAATCATATATATAGATATATATCATATACATGTATTTTCCAGATATATGTGAGGATTTATATAGGCACGTATAAGGATACAAGGTGTTACATATTCCTTTTGTGTATATTACGAATCTGTAAATAATCTAACGAGCCACTGAATATAGAATGTTTATAGTCCCATTATTTCTTATTAAAGGGAGATATCATTTATAACACTTCAGATGGTGGGGTGGATTGTCATACTAATGAGCCCATAGAGAGGAACATGAAATGGAATTCTCATCCCATAAATGAATGTATAATGCTGTGAAACATCATTCTCAACAATTGATGTAAATGAACGTGAAATTTCATTCTCAAAATTTCCCTTAACATTTTTTCACCAGCCAATAATAATGAAATACACATAATAATATAAACAACAATGCTCAATCACCTCTTAAGAATTTATAGTCACATATCATAGATACATAAGTGTGATAATTTCATATATTTAATTTTCATAATTAAAAAAAAATATGTGTGGAATTTCCACCCATTTCCATTGAATTTAAGAGTTACATTTATTTTACCAATGAAATTAAATCCAATTTTATGGTCAATACAAACACATATAATGCTCTTTTTCCACCTATACCATGATATAAATTTGAGAAATTCTATTCATGAGACTAGAAAAACACATAGGTCACGTTTGGTCTATCAAAAAATCATAAAATATTGGAAAATAATCATCGAACTCCGAAAAGGGGGGAAATAAAAATACTCAAGAACTATTAATTACTTATCAAGGGTCCATGAGAGTATAAAAAAAGTCATGAATTTATATATAAATATAAGAACATATTTATGGAAATGGGTGATAATAGGAATATTCTGAAAAAATGCAAAATATATTAATACATATTGCCTTTTAGGGAAAAATATATTCATCTGACCATAAGAATGTAGAGAACTCATCATCCAATATCAGTTTCATATTTGATATTGAATAGAAGAAACCAGAGAAACATACCAACATCACAAAAATATCATATACTGTCTTCCACTGTAATACAACATGATACCAAAATATAAACATTGAATGAATTAAATATGATTAATTATCTTACCTATAGTTATCTAATGATTCCAACAACCAACCGATGAGTTTCTTCATGAGGAATTAACAAAAATTATATATTAATAGGGGAGGAGGATCATGTGGGATAGGGAGAAGATCCCATAGTAAGAACCTAGTTCTTATTTTTGAGGTACGAGTTTCTTCTTTTCTCTTTTCCATAAGTATTTTTGAAAAAAAATAAGGAAAATGGGGAAAAATTCAAAATTTTAGGATAACAAGAAATATAATATTCTACACGCCCTGTACTATTCTACACGCCGTGTACTTTGGCCGTGTGGAATGAGTACACAAGGTGTGTAGCCATGTCAGCGACGAATGGTGTAAAAACAGACTACACGCCGTGTAGTGGTATTTACACGTCGTATAGTCAGTTGGAAGGGGAAACAGTAAGGCATTGGAATCAGCCACTAGCTGGACGATAGTACACGCCGTGTAGTCAAGAATACACATCGTGTACTCATGTCAACATATGAACAGATTGGCGGTGCCACCAAAGGAACAGTTCAATGAGGGAAGTACACGCCGTATTGCCAAAATTACATGTCGTGTAGTTTTTTTTTGCTTAAAATGGGTAGTATCCAACCCTGTTCATAGGATTGTCTTTGGATGCATTTTGGATCCAGAAGAGGATGTCAGAGCTTTAAAGAGCTCCTGATCGCATGTCATAATCAGATTCTTCCGTCGTCATTCTCGTTGGAACCAAAAGGCTAAAAGCTTCCTTCTCCTTGCGTAGTTCATGCCAATTATTCCTCTACGAGATGTTATTTGAGTTTGAGTGTGGTTTTGTTTCACCTCATATCTACCTCGTTATTGGATGTTTTATGGATCGTTCTTCATGTATACTGATCAGGGGCGTTTAAGGCAGGTGGATTGGTGTTTAATTTCCAAATGTTGGGTGTTTGTGTGAATTATTGTGCCACGAACCCATGTTCTGGTATCATGTGGTGGAGGCATTGGCTGTTTAAATACCTAGAATTGTGTAGGTAAATAAATGTGATAATAAACTGTTGTTTGAGATCGCTACTTGGATCTAGGACCACCACAGTTGTGTGTTCCCATTTTAGCCATTTGGCCAGGATAACCAAGAGTATGCCTTGTTTATATTATGCATTACTTTTTCCTTGAGAGGAATTGTATTTGAACTACTTGTTTATATATTGGGCTTGGCCTGGTTACTTGTTTAGCCTGAGGGCAGTGCATCTTTCATCTTGAGGGACAGTTCTTCTATGGCTATGTGCAATAGAATTTGTGCCTGAGGGAGACACATCAAACGCCTGCGGACAATATCTATTATGCATGTTGGAAATTACCTGTGGGTTACGATTATGATTACATGTGGGTAAGGGTTTCCGTGTGTGAGGACACTGACTATTTACATAGAAATTCATTATCATGGTTTCATAAAAATAAATAATGAAATGAATATTAAATGGGAATATAACTGGTAAAGTTAGTTACTTTTGAGTACTGCTTATTTTATTTCATTTAAGTTTTCACACTATTGTTTCATGTTTACACACATTTGAGCACAGGCCTTTGGTGGGTGCCGACTGAGATTATTTATGACACCCTCTTTGGGTCATGCTTTTCGGCCCAAACAGATTATGTTTCTGCAGGTGGGGATATGGGCAAGGGTCCCTATACAGGTAGTTGATTGTTTCTGAGGAGTAGGGGATCATGGGACCGAGCATAGGGTCGCGATTCTTCCAGATGTTTTGTTTTGTTTTGTTGTACTTGGTATCATATTTTACATCTTTGAAACATGTTCTGGTTGTTTTCGTAGAACTGGAGGCATGTTGGATCATCATTACATATATATATATGGTGGTTGTTTTACTACAGTTATTCATTTAAAATTGTTCTTGGTTATTTTCATCCACTGTAATTGTTGTATGTTTTATCTAGTATCTCGCTGCACTACACTTTGACAAATGAGGGCTTAGTTTCCCCACTATTAGACCTAGTCCCTTACTACTAGTTGATAGCCTCTGGCGTTTGGGGAAATGCAGTTGAGGTCTTGTGACAAACCGGTTTCGGGGCACCTATTGAGTGGCACCTAGATCCAGGATGTTACAAAGTGGTATCAGAGCATCGTGGGCGTAGGGGAGTCACAACCCAAATTCTGAGCTTATATCTGGATGATCAGGTGACTTTTCAGATGGATTTCCCTCCTGTGGTTGATCGTTTCCGGGATGTCATTCCGAACATCGTTTCAAGTCTACCTCCGCAGCGTGAGGTGGATTTCTCTATTGAGCTTCTTCCAGGAGCAGTTCCGGTGTCCATTCCTCCTTATAGTATGGCCATTCCTGAGTTCCAGGAAATCAAGAGGTAGTTAGAGAAGTTACAGCCAAAAGGATTTATCCGACCCAGTACTTATCCTTGGGGTTTACTGGTCCTCTTTACGAAGAAGGCAGATGGTACCCTCTATCTCTGTGTGGATTATTGGAAGTTGAACCAGATGATGGTTAAGAACCGATATCCCTTTCTGAGGATTGATGATCTTTTTGATCAACTTCGTGGAGCATGAGTTTTCTGGAATATTGAATTGAGATCAAAATTTCATCAGCTGCGTGTGAGACTATCAAATATACCACATACATATTTTAGAGCTGATATGGTCTGTATGAGTACTTGGTGATGATGTTCGGACTCACGAATGCGCCATCAATTTTCATGGCTCTAATGAATCACGTGTTCCATCCTTATCTGGAATCTTTTGTGGTAGTATTCATGGACGATATCTTGGGGTACTCTCACACTCGACACGACCATGCCACCCATCTGGAGATCGTATTGAGTACACTGAGAGTGAATCAGCTATATGATAAACTCTCAAAGTGCCACTTTTGGATGGACGAGATTCACTTTCTAGGTCATATCATCTTAGAGGCAGGAGTTTCGGGAGACTCAGAGAAGGTGAGAGCAGTAGCTTCTTAGGAGCAGCCTAAGAATGTGTTTGAGATACAAAGTTTCTTTGGTCTGACTAGTTACTATAGGCACATCATACAAGACTTCTCACACTTATCAGCACTGTTGATGGGTCTGAGTATGAATTGTTTGAAGTTCCTTTGGTCAGAAGCTTGCGAGACATCCTTTCAGGACCTGAAAGGAAGGTTGACATCAGCACCAGTACTGATACTTCCAGATCAAGGGAAGAGCTATACAGTTTACTGTGATGCATCAGATATTGGCCTAGGAGAAGTGTTGATGCATGGATATCGAGTGGTTGCATATGGTTCTCAGCATTTGAGGACACATGAGAGGAATTACCTGACACATGATCTCGAGTTGGCTGCAGTTGTGCATACATTGCGCTATTGGAGACAATATCTATTGGGATAACATATTGTGTTTTTTACTGATCAGAAAAGTCACAAGTATATCTTCTCTCAGCATGACTTGAATATGAGGCAGTGAAGGTGGGTTGAGTACCTTCGGCCCTTTGATTTTGAGCTTTCCTATACACCTGGTAAAGGTAATCTAGTAGCTGATGCACTAAGCAGGAGGACTCAAATAGAGGTTGTGCAGGGGGCCAATGGTGAATGGTATCTTATGGCATTTTTCTCTAAGATGCATCTTGAGGTGAATTATTGATATGGGAATACTTATCTTGCCTATTTAGATGATACTTCTACGCTCCTGCATAGAGAGAGAATGGGACGACTAATTGATCCAGAAGGCCTAGTTCTACAGGGGTCAGTGGTAAGTAAGGACCCTCCTCCTTGTTTGATGATACACAATGATTAAGTATTGCGTTTCCATGGAAGATTATGGGTTCCAGGGGATATATGCGAGGAGTTGATGCGGGAGTTTCATGATTCAGCTTGGGCAGTTCATCCCGGGGTTACTAAGATGTACCATGACTTGAGACGTCAGTACTGGTGGCCTGGTAAGAAAAGAGAGATAACTGGTTTTGTTATGAGGTGTTCCACCAGAACATAGGTGAAGGCGGAAAAATCAGAGGCCAGCAGGACTGTTACAACAGTTACTCATCCCGGAGTGTAAATGAGATGATGTCATAATGGACTTTGTGACTGGGTTGTCGAGGTCACCTAGATGCAATGATTCCCTATGGGTTGTTGTGGACAGACTCACGAAGGTAGCTCACTTTTTTCCAATCAGGGAATCATTCGGTGTTGACGAGCTCAGGAAGTTGTATATTTGAGAGGTCGTGAGTCTTCATGGGGTCCCTCATTTATCATTTCAGATAGGGATTCCCATTTTACATCTCTTTTCTGGAAGAGTTTTCCGAGGGCACTGGGTACACATGTGCTTCTGAGCACAGCTTACCACCCTCAGACCGATGGCCAGTCAGAGCGTACCATATAGGTGCTTGAGGTCATGCTGCATGCATGAGTCCCAGACATTGGGGGCTCTTGGGAGAATCATATACCCCTAGTTGAGTGTTCCTACAATAATAGTTTTTATGAAACTATTGAGATGGAACCTTACGTGGCTTTATTTGGTAGGCCATGCCGATCAACATTGTGCTGGTTGGAGGTAGGTAAGACAACATTACTGGGACCACGTCTCGTGCAGGAGACTTTTGATCATGTCTAGATGATTCAAAAGTGGATGGCTACCTCACAGTCTCGTTAGAAATCTTATGCTGATCTTTGTAGACAACCTTTGGAGTTCGTTGTTGGGGATCAGGTTTTCTTGCGTGTTTCTCCGAGGTTGGGACACATGCGGATCCGGAGACATGGTAAACATTCACCTAGGTATGTGGGGACATTTTAGAATCTAGAGAGAGTCTGGATGGTTGCTTACCGGTTGTAGTTACCTCATAGGTACAAGGCCTTGCACGACGTCTTCCATGTAGCTTAGTTGCGCCGCTATTATTCATACCTATCTCATGTCTTTCAGCCATAGGAGGTTGAGCTTCAGATCGATGCTCCCATTGAGGAGAATATGATTCGTATCGTAGATAGAATCACAATGGTTCTATGAGGCTGGTCAGTTCCTCTCATACGGGTGCTATGGTAGCATGGCCAAGTGAAGGAAGAAACCTGGGAGTAGGGGACCAACATACATGCTCACTGGCAAGAGCTATTCTGAGATTTATCATCGTCATCCTTGGAATGGAAATTCTGGGATGAATTGCATTAAGGGGGGAAGTTTGTAAGAACCCGGTTCATATTTTTGAGGTATGAGTTTCTTATTTTCTCTTTTCATTTTGTATTTTTTAAGAAAATAAATAAAATGGGGAAAAATCATAAATTTTGCGACTACATGCCATGTACTATTCCACACGCCATGTACTTTGGCCGTGTGGAATGAGTACACAAGGTGGGTATCCATGTCGGTGACGAATGGTGTAAAAACTGACTACACATAGTGTAGTGGTATTTACACATCGTTTAGTCAGTCGGCAGGGGAAACAATGAGGCGGTGTAAGCAGCCACTAGCTGGGCGACAGTACACGCTGTGTAGTCAAGAATACACGTCGTGTACTCATGTCGATGGATGAATAGTTTGGCGCTACCGCCAAAGGAACAATTAAATGGGGGAAGTAAATGTCGTGTAGATAAAATTACATGTTGTGTAGTTTTTTTTTCTCTTAAAATGGGATGTAGCCAACCCTGTTCACAGGATTGAATTTGGACGCATTTTGGAGCTGAAAGAGGAGGCCATGGCTTTGAAGAGCTCCCGATCACACATCGGTAATCAGATTCTTCCACCGTTGGTCTCGCTGGAACCAAACAGGTAATAGGTTCCTTCTCCTTGGATAGTTATTTCCAATTATTCCACTAGGGGAATTTATTTGAGTTTGATCATGGTTTTATTTCACCTCAGATCTACTTTGTTCTTGGATTTTTTGTGGATCGTCATTCGAGTATGCTGATCAGGGGCATTTAAGATAGGTAGCATGGTGTTTAATTTCCAACAGTTGTGCATTTGTGTGAATTGTTCTTCCACAAACCCATGTTGGGCTATCGTGTGGCTGAGGTCTTGCCTATTTAAATACCTAGAATTTTATGGGTAATTGAATGTAATAATAAACTGCTGTTTGGGATCAGTTCTTGGATCCAGGATAACCCCAGGGGTGTGTTCACTTGTTTAGCCATTTGGCCAGGATACCAGAGGATATGCCTTGTTTATATTATGTATTACATTTTCCTTCAGAGGAATTGTATTTGAACTGGTTGTTAACATGTTGGGCATGACCCAGTTACTTGTTTAGCCAGAGTGTAGTTCATCTTTCAGCCTGAGGGAAACATCTTTAATGCTTGTGGGCAATAGACTATGTACCTAAGGGCGACACATCATATTCCTGCGTGAAATATCTGTTATTCCTGTGGGCAATTAACTGTGGGTTACGATTATGATTACATGAGGGTAAGGTTTTGCGTGTCTGGGGACACGAAATATTTACATATAAATTCACTGTGGTGGATTCATAATAACAAATAAGGAAATGGATATTAAATGGAAATATAACGGGTAAAGTTAGTTACGTTTGAGTACTTCTTAGTTTATTTCATTTAATTTTGCACACTGTTGTTGCATGTTTCCACACAGTTGAGCACGTGACTTTGGTGGGTGCTTACTGAGATTATTTCACACAACATGTTTGTGTCATGCTTTTCGGACCAAACTGATTACGTTTATGCTGGTGTTGTTAAGGGAAAGGGTCCTTATACAGGTACATGATTGTTTCTGAGGAGTAAGGGAGCATGGGACCGTGCTCAGGCTCGCGATGATACTAGCTGTTTTGTTATGTTTAGCTGTACTCGGTATCATATTGTAGTATATTAAAACATGTTCTGGCTGTTTTCTTAGAACATGAGGCATGTTGCATAATATTATATATATATATATATGACTGTTGGTTGTTTTTACTATAGTTGTTCATTTAAAATTTTGCATGGTTATTTGCTTCCACTGTTATTGTTTTATGTTTTATCTGGTATTTAGCTGTGCTACACATTGACAAATGAGGGTATAGTTTCCCCACTATTAGACCTAGGCCCTTGCGGCTAGTCAGCAGCCTCTAGCATTTGGGGAAATGTGCATGAGGTCATGTGACCAAACTGGTTCGGGGCACCCATTGAGTGGCACCTGAATTCGGGACGTTACACCCTTCCACTAGAAAGGAAATGGAATGATTTTTTAAAATAAAAAACATATTTGGCGTAGAATACTAAAATAAATCATCAAAATTGGGTCACATAGTTTGGCCACACTGTTAGCCAAAAGTTACAACAACAACACACCACCTTATATCTAAAGTGGGACCCTAAAAGGGAAAGGATTCTTGTTTTACTAACAATATAAATCCAAATGAAATAAATATTTCATATACCACTAATATTTTTCATAGGAACGCACCTAATATCATATGGTGCCAATCAATCTTTGTGGGCACCCCTTTTCATCAGGTTCCTCTTATAGCTAACACTAACCATGTGATAACCATCTAGACCATTCATTATATCCCATTAATGATCATTTGGTATTGAAAAATCCCTTTATGATATTGAAAAATTCAATAGAATGTTGGGAATGATTTCCACGACAAGGAAATGGTTTTAATATGAAAAGGAAAAGTTTTTTTCCTTTGATAAAAAGGAGGGTCATTATAAATTATGATGCCCCAACATTTTCAACCTCTCTGTGAACAGATATCTACATTTTTTTATTCAACACATAAATGTGTCATACATGTAAGACTGGATGAAAAATATTATTTTTAATTCAAATGCACATTTAAGGAAAATATGGGAAACCCAAAATAACACCATAACCTAAATAAACTAGAAGAATACTATATGAATTGATCTTAATCATCAACTACAACATTATGTGATGTCTCCTCCTCAAATGTCCACTCAGAAATATATCCCATGAATAGTTTCATCAGCCTTGTACTAATTGAAAATTCACACTCTCTTATTCTTCAAAATCTAAATGGTTATACACAGATGGAATATTCCTCCTCTGTATCCTCATCTAGAGCTGAACCTTGTAGAAAGATGGTGACTTCTAAGACTCATTATTAATAATATTAAATAACACGGATCACTTAACACATCCCTAGAACGTTATAATCATTAACACATATAAATGTTGATTTTCTACTGGAAGGTACCATTCTCAAAATATCAAACACTAAATTATTCAATGGGTGTACACCGTAAGAAGGTTCAACAATATCTTATGGCTCTCCACCATTGATAGATTTTTTCATTTATTCCCCTAAAATGATATAATATTAATATTGGAAAAAATAATATATCAGTTCCCAAATAATCTTATATACCATCATAGTGGGGAAAATCTATGAACTTTTTGTAACATAGATACTGTAAACAAATTTTTATATACCATGTGA
Organism: Viscum album; assembly: GCA_963277665.1. Taxonomy (NCBI): domain Eukaryota; kingdom Viridiplantae; phylum Streptophyta; class Magnoliopsida; order Santalales; family Viscaceae; genus Viscum; species Viscum album. The sequence goes on from OY728148.1 coordinate 916,442,378, forward strand.
TGCAGAAGAATAATAATGATGTAATAAGATGTATAATATTACTCAAAACATTAAATGATAGTTATTATAAAGTATATAGATGATGGATCTTTTGAACTACATCCGAAAGTGGTTTCATATCATTAACTTAATGAATGAATTTATTAATACTTATACATTTTCACCATTATATAATAAAATGTGTATGCTAAAAAATCACAGTCATATGGAAAATTTATTCTCTCAAGGATCATGTTCTTCAGTATATTATTATTTATATTTAGTGATTATCCAATCATTATTTGATAAATCATAATTGTAATCCTTTTTATGTAGGGTATTGTTTTAATATTTTATTCTCATGTTCTCAATCACTTATGTCCCATTTATTCATAAATATAACCCTTGTTTATGCTTATTGAGCTTCTGTGCTCATCATTATTTTATGTTTCCTTTACCCTTGTTATAAATAATGATTTTATATTGGGCATGTCTATAAATATTTCTGAATTGAATGCTCTTGATAGGTGAAATTGGAGATATTTAAGGAGTTAATAATATTGTGTTTGAACATTCCAATGTAAGTAAAATATTAGATTTTATAGGCATGGGTTTTTGAAATTTATTGAATATTCATTTAAAAATATTTAATATACACTCATGAGAAGCTTGGGGCACTATATAATTACATGTCCACTCCATGAGTTGTACATGGGATATTTTTCTATGTAAGGTATAATTTGTGTACTAGACATACAGGTTGTCTACTTGATTTTTACATAACATGTATTGAGGACACACATTCCCATGTAGAGCACTTTGAATAGATGTGGATTAGTAGGCTATATATGTTGTGTAATTCCTAATTTCTACCTTCATTTGTATTTTTCATATCTCTATTAATGAATGTATGAAATGGATGAATTAATATCACATTTTGAGTTTTTTTTATAGGTATATCATGACGGTTCATACCCTGAGGTTATTTTACTTCTCCCATGAGGCGTTTCAAGATTATGACAAAATTGTGGGTTTCTTCCTCTGGTAATAAAATTCACAAGTCTCCTTAGAGAGAGACCTTTTAATTGAGCTGGTTCATAATTCATTTCTATAGTATTATATTCATGTAGAATTATTTTTGGGTAGTGATCCCTTTTATTTTTTTCATAAAGGATCTCATGTTTGATGCATCTTCTTTATTAACATTACTTATTTTCCCCTCTAGTATTTATTCACATATTTTATTAAATAGGGAATCCCTTGTAGAATTCTTCTATATTAATTCCTTTATGAGGATCCCATGTATGAATAAACTAGATGTATATAGTATTATTGAGAGTCCCATTATTGATTTTTCTTCATACGAACTATTTCATAGGATCCCAAGTAGGATTCCTATTTAATGTCTAATCATTGGGAGGCCGTATTAGACACTAATGTTAAACTGAACCTAATCTAGTTTATTTTGGTAGAGATGGATGTGGGTGTCACCAAATAACCCGTACAGAATATGTAAGACATTATTATTAAATGATAGTGGTGGGTATAGGCATTCTACAACCCTCACTATTTTATTTCTTGAATTCATGTGATAATAATTGATGTAGCTATGAAAACTGTTGGAGCTTCCATGCAGCTGGTCAATGTTTCAGATGTGATGGAAATCTTATTTTTAGAGTTACATGATTCTTTTCTTATGATATATATTATGATATTTTTTTTATTTTTTATTTCAGTGGGATACAGGTAGGTACTTCATGAGATACATGTTTTTTTATTATTGAATTTGATATTTAGGAATAGTGTCCCAATGATTTTGTTAATCGGGTATGGGGTCCCTATGATGATGATATTCCTGCATGTAATTCCATTATATGGTGATACTAGAGATTTGGGGACAGGTATACACTCCCTAATCATTTAATTGATTGTGAAGTTGGAGATGGTGCTCCACAATATTGATGGGCTATATAATCAATCTATGATTATACTCTCCTTGAGTTATTCCATGGATGATCATAGGGTTAGGTGAATGAAACATCACTATATATACATGTTTTAATTTCTAGGGATATCCGATTAATAAGTCTTTATAAAGGGACACTGATAATGTTATTGAATCCGAAGAGAATTCCATTAATGTTTCTCTTCTATGACATATTATTATCCAATATCTGAGACATAATGACTGCAATTCATATAACTCGTGACACAATATTTAGACACCAGTATGGATTCATGTGGATTGAGTGGTATGTATTCTAGCTCAGTGTCCATTAAAAGGATTTTCCATTGGTATAAAATAACCTTCATCATATTGATTGGATTTCGGACTAGTTGAACCAATGGTCTGGACATGTATCCATCCATGGGGACGTGTCATACTAAAATACATTTATGGAACAGTAATAAATTTTGGTTTTTTGATTGGGATAATGATCCCAGGAACAGATTTATTATACACGTCTTGTGTGGAATGAAATGTATCCTTCTTCCATTCACTTATGTTGTCTAAATGTTTGGGATTATAGACTCATCAGTATTCTACTATTATTTGATGTTAATTTCCATCTTACTCATATATGTTCATAATCCTATAACCATATATTTATACATCACCATACATTTCTCAGTTTTTCTTGATCATGAACATAGGGATCCATTACTAATTAAAATTAATTTTATTATTATTTTTTATTTTTATGTATTTTCTAGGTTTATTATATTTCATGACCATTTACTTATTTGATAGGATTATGAACATCATTATTTGTGTTTCCTAATTGGATTGTTTTTCAACACTATAAATGTATCTTGGTGTGAATATTGACCTTTTGTATACTATTCATGTTGAGTATAGATGCATGATGGAAAGGGAAGAGTGCCAAGGATCCATGATTGAGTGGAGATGATCATGTGGATTCCAATGATTGGACTGGTGAAACTCAAAAGTGTCATCGATACTAGGTATGATCTATATCATTGAGAAAATAATAGATTCCTATAATTTATTTCATTTTATTATATATAGTATTTTATATGTGATCGTCCCAATTCTCATTCAATAATTCATGTATGGAATTCTCTTTAATATTTTTACATAATTTCATGTTTTATAATATCGTGCCTCTATTTTAGTATATTTTATTCGTACCCACTCTATTTATTTTTGTAATGTAAATTTTATATTTAGTTACTCTTTTTTCTTTCTATAATATGAGATCATAGTCTCCCCAATATCACACCCCATTCCCTAGCTATTTGTTGGTAGTGTCCATCACGTAGTGTGGTGAATTTAAAGCCTTGTGGTGAACCCAATCAAAGAACTAGTTTTTTCATTTTATGTATGGGATGATATAAATTGGTATCAATGGTGATTAATTTAATATCAATGTAATATTGTTGATATGTTAGAATTGAATATTTTGAATGACATAAAACATATGATGGATATTTGATATATGGGTCAATATTAGATGTTATGGTAAGAATTCATAGTTTCCATAGACATGGGGTGGCAATTTTAAGCTGTAATGTCAGAATGGTATATGATTTTCTCTTTTATAAATGAAAAATTTACATAAAGTGGTGATTTATTATATAATAGTAGATATTTTTCATATTTAAGGGTCCAATGATGGAATTTAACTCTTGGTTGGAAAAGGAAATAAGTGTATCTTTCATTATATTTGGAATGTAAGGTCAACATATTATAATAACACCAGTGTTTGATTTTAATGATGATAGTCGTTAGATTCAGTAATGTGTCATTAGATATGTGAATTACTTTTTTCTACATTTGTTTTTGGTGGAATTATAATATATTAGTCAAAATACTATATATAATTCATTATGATTGTAGGTGATGTGGATCTATGTATATAAATTTTATGTTGAAACTAATAACTCATGCATAATTCATAAAAGGTGTAGTAACCTATTCATATTGATAGGGAACATTATTCCGATTTGATGAACCCATCATATGGTGTTGTTACTTAGTTTTTTATTTAATCTTTTATTCATATTCAATATACTGGTATACTATATAGTATGAAATGATATTCTACTTAACCTTACCATGATAGAGTCCTATGAAATTGATAGTTGAGAAGATATTGTGAACCTAATATTGGACCTAGTTAGTCAAAATTGATAGTCGATATATTCATTAATGTGATATAGTTTTCTCACTTTTTACGATGCTCACAAAAACAAATATTTTAATTGTGAAATGAACTTCTAGGGGTTATTACCATATATGGATACATTGATAGCTTGTGTTCATTGTGATTTAAATGTTTATTTCATGATATTCTACGTGGAACTACCTTATGTGAAGCCCTGACCTCAGTTACCACGATTTGGCGAATTATTACATAACATTGGCATGATAAAAGGAACCATGTCCTGAAAGGCCGATCAGTTAAGTAGCCTTGGAAGCCCGAGATACATTCATAAGTTTTTCATTAAAACGTGAAATAAAAACATCAACTACATTTGTTCCCTTTTGAAAAAACTTATATCCTTAGAATATCCCTTCAAGTCAACCATAAAATACATCTTCACATCATGGGAAAAATATAAAAAAATAAATAGTTGATACCAGATGCTCAGTAAGGGTAACAAAATAGTGGCAAATTTCCTAAATAATCATAAATATTTAAGCCAATGTATAAAAATTAACAAAATCCTTTTAAACTAAATATTCATCATGATATAGAAAAGTTCAAATCAAATAATTCCATTTACCTATGCACATAGATATTCTACTAGTTGAATAATCACATGCAATTTCAATAGAAACTTTCATAATGATGTAATTCATAATACCATACATCATAACGACATAGTTAAGGAATTGTGACAATAATACAAATAATAATTTGTCCAGGACTTGTTCCAAGACACTAGTTTGTCTCATGTGACCTATCGATGCATTTATGAGCTATAACGGGATCCACCCGTCACATACTAAGTCAAATTCATTCCACATATTTAAAGGTTTTATCATAACATATACATTAATTTTAAAAGTATCATACAAAATGTCAAAACATTATCCATAAACCATGAATGTTATAAAAATAAAACATCTATAGTCAAATATATCAAAAAACCACTATTATAGTATTGAATATTGGTATCATAATAAATCATATTCCAATAGGTTTAAAATCCATCAAATAATATTGACATAGATGAAATCAGAACTTTTTGAGAGAAATATGTCTTACTATTTTGAAATAATTTAAAAGTAATGTAAATATAGAACAAAACATTTATTTTTTTAAATATTATTATAATTTTGTAATGTAATATTTGATGATGTAATTACAGTTGAAAATATCCACATCGGTAGTATAAGGTGAAAAATACATTCTTAGATTAATTTTGTCGAAAAGGTCATAAAGTACCTTATTTGGAAAATGACGAAAAGATTATGTTAAAAAAATATAATGTCATATAAAGGTATAAATGACATTAAACCATTCTCAGTTATATAGTAAATTTTTTTTGAAATACATTTTGAAGAAAACATAGATGTGGATGATAAAGATGTCCGAGGAGATATTTATGTAAAAACAACCTCAGATAATAAAGAGATTTCAAAATTAACCCGTACCTTGTAAATTTCATTAGTTGATGGTATGCTAAGATCATTTATAATAGTCAAAACATTGTTATTAATTTATAAAATAACTATATACATCAATATGATATCATTTATGATCCTCTAATATTTCATTGTTAATAATATTTCAGTAGTATCATCGTTTCAGGTGTTAACTGATTCACTTTACGTTATATGATTAGTTATGTATGCCATGTTTTTTATGGAGAGGATGTATTTTTCTCATATCTAGAATTATATTAATTTCACAAACCTTATTTTGAATCAAAAATGAATATTATTTTTGAATTATTAGGTTGGGGAATGAATCTCATCACATTCATGTAGACGATAGTCCACAAGTACACATGAGAAACAATTTTATTATATTGATGGTGAAATAGTTTGTAATTGGATGGAATATATTTTATAAAGAATAATTAAAATATTATATTTATTATTTAAATCAGTTTTTATAATTATTATACCCATCAAAATAATAAAGTGTTTGAATTACCAACTACACCACGACGTGGAGATGGTAAGCCGTACATATGCACTTATGGTGACATTGTCATTCATATGATTTAGATAATAATAAATATGGTTGTAAAATTTTTTATAATAACATCAAAATATATATAAGATACTAGAGTTATTATTTTAGAATGGAAACAACAAAGAAATAGGTAGTGTATGAAGAAAAGAACTTGAAAGTGGGTGGTGAAATATTTACCTCTTCTTCTAGTTCATACTTTTGATTTGATCAAAATGGATCCATAGATTGGAACTATGACAAATTATAGGACTCTAGGATGAAGAGAGGAAGGTTGGGAGGATATTAGTGTAGGGTTTTTCTAATCCAAATGGATATGGAGGTGTTAAATTAATAGAAAGGTAAGTACCCTTTATTAGATATGTTAGGGTCACATTAGGAAAAGTTTGAAATATTATTTTATAATAAAATAATTTCGGTTTTTGATGGCACCAAAATGAATTATTTCAATTATAAGGAAGTTATGGGTCGCAAAACTCTCAACCAATAGGTTTTATACTGGTTTAGGTCACCATATTAACCTAATCTTTTATATTTTACTCTTAGTTAAATAGTTTGAAATTTACCATGTCTCTTGGTATTTTTATATTATATGGTTAATAAACTTACTATAACAAACCAAGTGAACACCATGTGGTTAATTTTTCATATATATATCCCTATCTAAGTCATCTAGAAGAATATTATATGTTTATAATTATAATATCAATTAATAATATAGTATTTGTTTTAAAAATTCAATTATGTCATTTTTGACACTATTTAGTGTTTGGTTTTTTTGAAAATCAGAATAGAATGATTACTTTGAAAAAAATTGATTAATCCACCATAAAATGTCATATTAACCTAGAAAATTAGTGGAATTACTCAAAAGACTCAATTTACATTTATTTGGATATTTAAAATATCAATTATTTTAATCTTTCATTAATATGGTAATTATTGCATCCTAATTGTATTATAAATAAATTAAATAATTTAATTTCTAAAAATTATATATAAAATACCATTATGTATGGAAGATTTTTATATTTATAATTAATATTTATAAACGATGTTATATTATGTATATCCCAATATTAATAATGGGTTAGTAATTAATCTTTGAATTTAACTCTTTTAACTAGTCTTTAAATAAAATAAAAATAAATGTCCAAATCTAATACATGTGGACCAAAGAGGATCATATCTTATTCCTATGGGTTTTTAGGTGTAATTAATCCTGTACGATAGAATTAGGACACGTGTTAGGGTAATTATAATATCATTTTTACCCTTAATTACCCTATTTACTTTTAACTATGGTGAATAAAAGTAAAAACTTACTATTCACCAAAAATTATTTTCATCGTATTGAACTAAATTTTACTTATTGATATTAACTGTGTCTCTAGGTGTTTTGAAATTAGAATAATGAAATTGGAAAAATTATGTTTTATTTAAATTTGTAAATGCGCATAGAAGGTGGGTAAAGGATGGTAAAAAGTTCAATAAAATGTTATATATTTAAACGTATTATAAAATGACTCCAATGAATTACATTGAAAATATATAGGGATTAAGTATCTATTTTGACCTAAACTAAATTAAAATAAAATAAATAATTATATAAATAAAAAAGTTTATTCTAGTCAATAATGCAGTTTTTTTGAGTAATCATCAAAATAGAAAGTTTTCTGAAAAGACAAAAAATTTACTCTAAGATTAATTTGATATTCCGAATCAAAAAATTAAGTCCATTTAGAAAAATAAAATTTATAAAATTTGAAGAAGTGGGTATTAGAATTCAGTATGGACACTTTAATTGGTCGTGGTGTGCTAAAACTCCACGTTGCAAACAACACATCCTATTGTATTATTCAAAGGGAAACGTAATGTGAAAGCCTGGGGTGTTAAATTATACCCTCATTAAAATAATTTTGTCCTTTAAATTTCTAGAATACTACCACACAAAAATATTTGTGTGGTACTTCATCATATGTTCCTCAGGTTCCCATGTTACCTCTTCCATCTTATGGTTTCTCTATATAACATTTACCAGATTAGTCGTCCAGTTTCTCAGCACTTGTTCTCTTGTATCAAGAATCTTGATAGGCTCTTCAAAATAAGATAGATCATGTTGCAGTTCAATTTCATCATATGCTAATACATGCATTTGGTCCAGCATGTATTTTATCAATAGTGATACGTGGAACACATCGTGAACTTCGGAGAGACTTGTCGTCATTTCCAAATGGTATGCTGGAGCCCCAGTTCATTCTAGAAATTCGAATAGTCAGATTTACCTGGGAATTAATTTACTTTTCTTACCGAATCATATAACTCTCTTCCGTAGAGATGCCTTTAAGAAAACATGATCTCTTAACTTAAATTCCAAATCCTTCCTTCTGTTATCGGTATAGCTCTTCTTCCTACTTTGATCTGCATTGATGTAGGTTTGGATTACCTTCACCTTTTCCATCATATCCTCAAAAAGTTATGGTCCTATGAGTTTTCGTTCACCAACATCATCCCAACAAGTTAGTGTGCAGCTTCTTTTTCCATATAACGCTTCATATTATTCCATCTGAATACTTAAATGGAAGATATTGTTTTAGGAAAACTCTACAAGAGGTAAATATTGATCCCACATACCTTGAAAGTCATGTGATAAAGATATCAACATGTCTTCTATGGTTTAAATAGTTCACTATGATTTTCAATCAGTTTACGGGTGGATGGCTTGCCTAAAATGAAGTTCAGTATCCAGGTCATTTTGAATACTTCTCCTGAATCATGATGTTAAACAGGGATCCTGATCAGAAACAATCGATAGGGGTACACCCTAGATTCTTAAAACTTCATTAATATATAATATTTCCAGAATTTCAAGTGGTAAATCTTCTCATATAGCATGAAAATGAGCTGAATTGGTAAGACGGTCAATATTGAACCATATTGCACCATTCCTTCTAGGAGTATTTGGTATCCCCATGAGAAAGTCTATCATAATATTATCCCATTTCCACTCAGGTATGAGAAGAGTTTTCATGAATCCTCCAGGATTTTGTCTTCTATCATTCACTTGTTGAAAAACCATACATCTTGACACAAAATCTGCAATCTCCCTCTTCATGTGGTCCCACCAAAAATTTTCTTTCGAATATCTATATATCATGGTGCTCATAGGATGTATTCAGAAATTGGAGCTATGATCATCATCAAACAATTCTCTCTTTAGATCATGTATGTTAGGAACACAATGTTTCTTCCAAAATTTCAAAATTCCATAATCAAATATGATGTCACTAAATCTCCCAGTGTTCATAGCTTTAAATTTCATTTGAAATTCTTTATCATTAGTATGAGAATTATTTATCTTTTATAGTAAATATGGTTTGGAATCCATTTGAAAAAGAATTTATATTTCACCTTCCTTTGTAATTCCCAAATCCATCTTTACTAGATACATGAAAATATGATCCCTTTCCATTCTCATATAGTTCAAAAATCCATGATCCTTTCTTCTCATTCATCTATGTATCATCCCGGGTAAAATAATAAATAATAAATTCTATTTTTTATTAATATTTTTATAATTAAATATTAAATTTACTTTAAAGGGGTTTCTATGTTAGATAGTGTATCCAATACGCAACAACATGATTCTTTGAAATCATACATAGCACACTAATAATATAATATTATTTTTTTAAATGGTAGTTAACTCCATACCATTGTATTGGAGGGAATGAACAAAACTAACAAAAATATTATTATACATGTTTGTTTATTGTATTTACATTTATCCAATAAAATGATAGAGGCTTAAAATTTGAATGAATCTAATTTGAAGCATAATTTACATTAAAAGGACGATTTACAGCCATTTAATGGTGAACCCTCTTTAAATATAGATTTGGTCACTTTAATAAATTTTGTTTCACTGAATAAAATTTTTCTTTATAATGGCGACATCAAAATATAATTTGTGTAAATTTTTGGAATTTTTCCGATAAAGTCCATTTTCTTATGAATAGTGAAAAGTGTTGTATTTTTATTCAAACCTGGGTTTTAATCTAATTTATTTATATGGTTAGATTATATTTTTTATTTTTTAAAAAGTTTAATTGGAATATATTTTTACCTTTTAATAAAATTTTGGTCATTGAATTAATTTCACGTTGAAATTTGACATAAACAAGTGTCGATCTTTTGATAGTTATTGTTTCATAAAAACACGCTATTTGATTTAACAAAGAGAATTGATTTTAAATTAATTAATTCCACTTATAACATTATAATATGGTAAAATATAAATCATTTTTTAATTCATAATATAAAATATATCTTAGGCTGATTTTTTGGTTTTTTCTTGAAAATCTACAATTTTTAATGAATAGTAAAAACACTTAGTAGAAGATAAAAAACTGACTTTTTCAAATAAATGAAATTTTACCACTTTAGTGAATTGAATTAAAAAATAAAACATACATGGTTTTTATTAACAATTAAAATGTGGTTCAATAAGATTAAAATAAAATTTGGTGAATAGTTACTTTTGACTTTTATTTACCGTGGATAAAGGTAAATAAGGTAATTCAAGGTAAAAAGAATATAGTAATAATTAAAATTTTACTTACACTTGTCCAAAAATTATTGGATGAGTAATGGACGACAATTTAAATCCTTGGGTAGATTTTGGGACCCCATGGAGAAAATTATTAATTATATTGACACTTCAGATTAATTCTTCTAAAGTAAAGGCAAAAATGACATTAACCAAAATCTTTTAGTAAATTAATTGTTATATTGTGTTATAAATGTAATATTCTTTACTACATATATTCATTGGAAAGATAAATATATTTCCTATATCATGGTTTTTTTTATAATTTTTACACAAGATATATGTTAAATTATATATAACACAATAATGATGTATTATTTACCTCATTAATAAATGATTTTAATAAATAAGATTATAAATATTAAAATAACATCCAAAACCTGAAAAATTATTATTGAATGATTTTATATAGACCATTATTCATAAAATATTCATAATTAATGAGTTTTGGATCTTTATAAACATATGATATGATAATAATAAAATAATATTTGCATACATTCCTAAAGAGACCCTCCTCCCCATTATAAAAGGAGACCATTTCTAACAAATTCCTCACACCTCTTAAGCATTTTGACTCCTCAAAACTCTAAAAAATTAACATCCCTACATCCCCCTCCTCATCCTAGTAGCCTTAACTTATGAATAAGTCACATCAAGAAGTCCTTTTGGGTCAAACCTATGGAAGTTACCCAAATTAAAGGTAACCGTCTCTCTTAACTTATTTTCTTTTATTTTACTTCTCCTAACCCTAATATATTTTTATGCCTTAATTTTATAAAAAATAGTATCCTAAATATACTAGGATATTTTTATGGGATGGATTCAAACTAATCTTACAGACACCACAATCTATTGGGTGAAGAACATACTCTTTTTTTTTTGATTGAAAACTAACACCTCACGAAACAATGATTGTTCGATTATCTCCTATCATGGTGGACATTAAGATGAAACAATATTTATATATGATATATATTATGTTTATGTTTTCTTTATGTTTATGTATTTTTATTTTATAGCATATCATTACGGTTTCCATTATGGGTAATCACGATAATTTCATTCGAGGGAGTGCAAACTGCCGCCCCATCAAAGTGATAGGACTTGTTAATGCCATATGTGGAACATATAAAGGATGGAGTTAATGATATTATATATTATAGTATAATGTAATTATAATATATCTTTGTAAATTTATTTTTTAATTCCATTAAAATAAGAAATATAAATTAAATTAGCATTCATGTGTATGTACGACTTACCGTCTCCAAGAATGTTGCATTTCTTTTCTTACCTCCATATGATATGAACTGTTATAAATATATATATATATATATATACTATATATATATGATATATATGATATATATGATATATAAATTGTGATACCAATCTGGATATAATGGGCTATTGACCAAATGTACAACTTGTAAATATAACGTGTTCATTTTTGACTCAAGTAGCAAATATCGAAAAAAAGAATGTTATTAACATAAATGACTACATAATGTTTATAACATTGAAATAAGGGATATTAAAGGAATAATATAAATGAAAAAGGTTCTCAAGAAAAGTATAAATTAACTTTAGTTAATTATTCAGTTTATAAAAGTACGAACGGGTCACGTCACACATGAGGTAAGGGTCTTCGTCTCAATCTCGGTACATTGAATAATATTTCGATAATATATACCTTCTTCTTTAAAATGGTGTATAATAAAAACCTTTTACTTTTACTTTCATTCAAAGGGAATCTTTTTCTATGAAGGGCTTTACTAAATGATAAATTTAATGTTTTTTTGTGAAGGCAATGACCTCTCAGCCGCCGTAATCGTTACATGGATTCCTCTATAAGCAATAATGTTTTCTAAAATGAAAAGGAAATCCATTATTATATTTTTGGGTGTTCTGGTATTGAAAATGGTTTTTGAAATGGATTTATTATTTCAATATCTTGAAATTATTTCTTGTGATTTCAAATTAAATGTTATTAGTAAAATGTTTATATTTTCATTATTTTATGTTTCATGATTTTATAATTGTACTTGGACATTTTAAGGGTGGTTACATGATAAACCAAATGAGAGGTGGTTACATGATAAACCATGATGGGTGGTTACCTTATAACCTCCAATGCATTGGGTATTGAAGTTGTCTGTATGGCTATTCCATTTAGTGATATGAGTGGAAGTCGACCGTATGGTTATTCAACTTAAGAATGTTTATGTCCCAAGTTACTTTTATATGTTATGTGTTATTTATACGGTATTTATGGAAATAATTTGGTTACGAAATGGTTTGTAGTGATCTTTTATTTCAGGAAAGAGTTTTTACTACTTCATAAAAGATAAAAGTATTACTTATGTTAAAGTATTCATGTTTTACTTGTTTTTTTGAAAAAAAACAAAATGTTTTCTTTCTTTGTGTTTCCCTTACTGAGATTTTTATGCACATCCCATTTATTGAAATGTTTTTCACAGGACATAAAGATGAATAGTGTCAAGGATGTGATCATGGAAAATTATTGCTGTATAAAACATGGAACTATAGATGACTCTTTTTTTAAATTTTTTATTGTATGAAAAAATGTATACTTAGTAGAATTGTCTACATGTAATATTCATGTTGTTATGTAAAAGTAATGACTTAATTCTCTAAAACACTAAATTTGAAAAGACCATCAATGTGAATTATCCATTTAATTAAAGATTATGTAATGTTTAAGGTCGTTTCCTTATAGTTGGTATCAGAGGCCAGTTTAGATAACCTTAGGAGTTAGTTTATTGTTAAATTAATATCCATAAAGTAATTTATGTTAAAATTGAAATGATATAGCATTTACAAATTACCATGTTTCTTCACCTAAGATATTTTTGTGTTCAGAATGGTTTTTTGTAGAGGAAATAGGGAAGCTATATTGGTATGACATCCGGAGGAAGACGTCCTTCCAAATCAACAACCTGAGATGGTCGGAATCCGAACTAGATAGTTTTTTGCTGTGATGGTACAACTGACTCAGGCTATAAATGGTGGTGTAATCCATGCACGAGATTAGCCAGATCTACCGCATAAGAACAGTTCAAAAGTGGATATTTTCATGTGTAAACATCCCCCACAATTTAGTGGATCATCTAACCCTGTGATAGAATAAGGGTTGATTAAAGCAATGGAGAAATTTTTTGATGTCATGGGTTATTCAGAACAACAAATGGTTCATCTCGCTATTTATCATTTTGAAGGTGAAGCTGATCAATGGTGGTCTATGGTTAAAAATTCCATGGATAGAAAGGAGATTGATGCTCTTGATTAAAATGAATTCAATGGTATGTTAATTGACAAATATTCTCATAATGTGGTTCATCTTAGGATTAAAAAACAATTCCTAAAATTAAGGCGGGATGCTGACTCAGTTGCTGCTTATGAAAAAAAATTCACTCGACTGCCAAGGTATGCTCCAAATTTCATCCATGATCTTGATAGTAAGATAAATCTATTTTAAATATTACTTAAGCCAAGATATCGAAGTGCATTAGCCTCTCGTGAGTTCAAAAGTTATGAAAAACTTGTTTCAATGTGTGGAGAAGGTGAAAATGGAGTTTGTTAATGCTCAGGTGTTCATTGGAAAAAAAATAAGAGGTCTAGTTTGAAGGAAAAGGTAAAGAATTCATCAAAGAAGCCAAGAGGTAAGAAAATTAAATATCTAACTTGTGAGATTTGATGTAAAGAGCATCCTGGAGAATGTTTATCAATGTTTGGAATGTTCTTCCGGTGTTGTAAGTCTAGTCATATTGCTCGTAAATATAAGAAAGATGATCGAGAAGGTGATGAAAATCCATCGGTAAGATGTTTTATGTTTAATGAAGTGGGTCATTATTCAAATGAGTGTCCAACAATTAACTCAACTGAGGAAAAGCAGCCAAACTAGAGGCAGAAAGGAGTTGTGAAATCCTTTGATACTACTTCCGTAGATGTTGGTCCATCATACAATATAGTATCAGGTACAAAGTTTGTTTGTTAAGATTATGCCAATGTGTTTTTTGATTCTGGGTCTACACATTCATTCATTTTTGTGAATTTTTCTAATAAATTGGGAATTCCATCTCAATATATGAATATAAAACTTATGGTAATTACACCTAGAGGAAATTTTGAGGCAAAACGAAAACATAAGAACCTTCCTATCCATGTGTGTGAGAAGAATCTACCTGTAAACTTTATTGTTTTTCCTCTAGTAGAGTTTGATGTTTTTTTGACCATGGATTTTATGTCTGTTTATCATGCTAATATTGACTGTAGAACTAAAGATGTTTCATTTTAGAAAGATTTACAGTTTGTGTTCAAGAATATATCCTTGATTTTGACTACATATTAGGAAGTTGTGAAACTAGTAAAAGATGGAAATTAATGTTACCTTTCACATATAGTTGAAAATAAAGGATCCGTTTAGATTAATGATTTGACAGGTGTACATGATTATCATGATGTTATTCCTGATGAGTTTTCTAGTACTATACCTGATCGATAAGTTTCATTTACTGTGGACATAGGTCCTGATTCTAAGAAAATTTCAAAACCCCCTTATCGAATGGCTCAAATTGATCTTTTAGAGTTAAAGAAGAAATTAGAAGAGTTATTAGATAAAAGTTTCATTCGATCTAGTGCATCACCATGGGGTTCTGCAATCTTGTTTGTTAAAAAATAATATGCTTAAATGATACTTTTCTTTGATTATAGAGAATTGAATAACATCACTGTTATGAACAAGTATCCTTTTCCTCATATCGATGGTTTGTTTGATCAGCTCCAGGGAGATCAGTATTTATCGAAGATTGACTTGAGATTGGGGGAGAATCAGTTGAATGTAAATGAAGAAGGCATTCCAAAGACATATTTTCATACTAGATATGGCCATTATGCATTTCTAGTTATGCCTATTGGATTATCTGATGCACCTATTGAATTCATGGATCTTATAAATATCATTTTCAGTGAGTTCTTGGATATGATTGTTGTTGTGTTCAATGATGATATTTTGGTTTATTCTAAATTTAAAGAGGATCATGAAAGTAATTTAAGGGTTGTCTTCAAACCTTAATGGAAAATAAACTTTATGGAAAATTCATCATGTGTGAGTGTTGGTTACAAAATTTTTTATTTTGTTGGTCAATTTTTTTCAAAAAATGGAAAAACTATTGATCCTCCTAAAACAAAAGTGTTGATGAATGACCATGACCCAAAAATATAACTGATATTCATAGTTTTTTTGGTATAGTAGGTTATTACCAGAGGATTTTTGATAATATGTCATGGTTATGTAGTCCAATGACTAAGTTAACTAGGAAAGGTGTTATGTTCATTTAGAAAAAGAATGTGATGATTTTTTTCAGGAATTAAAAAAATAATGGTGAATTATTCAGTTTTGGTACTGCCTTCCAGAAATGGTTAGTTATATTTTTACAATAATTCTTCATTAAATTGTCTTGGATGTTTCCTTATGTAGAATGATTTGGTAATTGCTTATGATTCACATCAGTTGAAACTACATGAGTTAAATTCACCTACACATGATTTGTAATTTCTTGCTGTTGATTTTGCTTTAAATATTTGAAGGCATCATTTTTATGAACTAAAATGTGAAATATATACTGAACATAAAAGTTTAATGTATATATTCACTCAAAAATAATTGAACATGAGACAAAGGAGATGGTTGGAATTAATCAAGGATTATGATTTCATGATCCATTACCATCCTGGAAAAGTAAATAATGTGTCTTATGATTTGATTCCAAAAATTAATGCTTCATTTACCACGTTATGTTTGGATCAAGATCCATTTGTTTTTGATTTTATGAAATTTGGAATAGAAGTTGTTAGAGCGGGAAATTATTCTATTTTTTTATAGGTGTCCGTGAAATCATCTCTCTCATACAGAATAATGAAAGCACAGAAAGAAGAAAATGGGTTGTAGAAAAATGAAGAGTTGTTTCAGAAGGGTAAGTGTCATGATTTTAATATTGATAATGATTTTTTTTAGGATTGGGAAGAGATTACTTGTGTATTGTGATCACAACTGAAGAACGAGTTGATATGTCAAGCTCATAGTTCCCCATTTTTAGTTCATCAGAGTAGTACTAAGATGTATAGAGATCGTCAAGAGTATTTCTGGTGGGATGGAATGAAAAGATATATTTCTGATTTTACAGTGAAGTGTTTTACTTGTTAGTATGTTAAAGCAGTGAAACAGTTATTGAATGGGATGATTCATTCTTTACCAATGCTTGTGTGGAAATGAGAAAATATATCCATGGACTTCATTGTGGTATTACAAAAGAAATCTTGAGGTAATAATTCAATATGGGTTATTATTGATCGGTTGACTAAATCTGCACATTTTCATTATATTTGAGATACTTTGTATCTAGATCAACATTCTCGGTTGTATGTTAAAGTGATAGTCAGGTTGCATGGAGTTCCCCACTCCTTTGTATCTGATCATGATCCCATGTTTATTTCTATCTTTTGGAAGGGCCTTCAGAAGTCATTGGGTACTGAATTAAATTTTAGTACAACATTTCATTCCCAATCAGATGAGCAGTCAGAACTAAAAATTCAGACCATGGAGGATATGCTACGTGCTTTTTCACTAGATTACCAAGGAATTTGGGACCGACATCTTTCTTTGGTTAAAGTTTCTTCTAATAAAAGTTTTTATTCCAGTATACAGATGTCTCCATTTCAGGAATTATATGGAAAGTGTTGCCGAACTCCAGATTTTTGGGATGAAGTAGGTGAAAGGAATATTATGGGACCAGAATTGGTAGAAGTGATGGTATAGAAAGTTTAGATTATTCAGAAGCACATGCGAATAACTCATAGCAGAAAGAAAAGTTATACAGATAACTGGATGAAAAAAGTTTCTTTTGAGGTAGGTGATCATGTATTTCTCAAAGTCTCTCCATGAAAAAGTGTGATGCCTTTTGGTATGAAGGGAATGTTGAGTCCGAGGTTCATTGGACCTTATGAAATCTTGGAGAAAGTTGGATTATTTGGGTACAAAGTGTATTTACCTCCATGATTTTCCTAGGTGCACAATGTTTTTCATGTTTCAATGTTGAGAATGTATATTCTAGATCCATCTCATGTTTTGAGTCCATAGGTAGTTAAGTTGGAATATAATCTCTCTTATGAGGAACAACCAGTCCAAATTCTTGACCGTAGAGGGAATGTGTTGTGGAATATAGTAATTCACTAGGTAAAGGTTTTGTGGGAAAACCATATGGTTGAAGAGGAAATGAGGGAATCTGAAAATGCTATGAGAGATAAATACCCCCCACTTATTTGATAAGTGAATAAAATTGTGAGGATGCAATTTCCAAAAGGGGTGAAGGATGTAACATCCCTGCTAAATAATGAAATAATAAATTATATTTTTTATTAGTATAATGAGAATTAAAAATTAATTTTATTTTAATGGGGTTTCTATGTTCGATAGTGTACCTCATACACAACAACGGGTTTCTATGAAATCTTATGTTGCACACTAATAATATAATATTATTATTTAAAATGGTAGTTAACTCTTATCTGTTTTATTGGATGGAATGAAAAAAAATAACTACAATATGCTTATATATGTTTGTTAAATGTATTTACATCTATCCAATAAAATGTTAGAGGCTTAACATTTGAATGAATCTAATTTTATTCTTTATTTACATTAAAAGGCATATTTACTGCCTTTTAATGGAGAACCCTATTTAAATATAGTTTTGGTCACTTTAATACATTCTATTTGACCGAATAAAATCCCTATTTATAATGGGGACATCAAAATTTACTTTTTTCAATTTTTTGGAATTTTTACAATAAGTCCATTTTTAATGAATAGTGAATAATATTGTATTTTAATTCAAAACATTTTTTTAATCTATTTTATTTATATGGTTATATTATCATTTTAATTTGTTTTAATGTTTAATCTGAATTTATTTTACCATTTAATCACAATTTTGTCATTGGAATTAATTTCACTTTGAAATTGGACATAAACAAGTGTCAATCTTTTAATAGGTCTTGTTTCTTAAAAACACGCTATTTGTTTTAACAATGGGAATTAATTTTAAATTAATTAATTCCACTTAAATATTTAAAATATGGTAAAATAGATATCATTTTTGAAGTCGGAATATCAAATATAACTTAGGCTGAATTTTTGGAATTTTTTCTAAAAAACAGTAATTTTTGATGAATAGTGAAACAACTTAGTATTAGTTAAAAAAACTAACTTTTTCATTTAAATGAAATCTTTCCACTTATGTGAATTTAATTCGAAAAATCTGACATGCATGTTTGTAATTAATATGTAAAATGTGGTTCAATAAGATGAAAATATTTTTTTCTGAATAGTTACTTTTGACTTTTATTTACAGGGGTTAAAGGTAAATATTGTAATTCAAAGTAAAGGAATTTTATAATAAATGAAAATTACATTAACACTTTTCCTAAAATTATTAGATGAGAAATGGCCAACCATTGCCATCTTTTTGTCTATTTTGGGACCCCATGGAGCCACTTATGAATGACAATGACACTTTAGATTAATTAATTTAACGTAATAGAAAAAATGACATAAACAAAAATATTTTAGTGAATTATTTTTTATATGGTGTTATATAAGTAATATTTTTGACCAAAAAAAATAATTGAAAAGATAAAATTATTTCCTACATCATGGTATTTTTTATTATTTTTAGATATCTTATAAATTATGTTAAATATGACACAATAATGATGTAGTATTTACTTCATTAATAAATGATTTAAACAAATAATATTATAAATATTAAAATAGCATCCAAAACCTGTCAAATTATTATTGTATGATTTTATTTCTACCATTAGTAATCTTATCTTCAAATTTAATGAGATTTGGATATTAAAAAACTGTTGATATGTTTATAATAAAATAATATTTTCAATCTTTATTAAAGAGCCCATTCTCCACATTATAAAAGGAGACCATTTATATCAAATTATGAAATCCTCTCAAGCCTTTTGGATCGTCCATCCTCTAACCAATTAATCTTAATACATCTCTATCCTCCTCCTAAAAGCCTTTCCTTATGTATAATGCACTTCAAGATATCCTTTTGGTTCAATCCAAAGGAAGCTACCCAAATTAAAGGTAATTGTTTCTCTTAACTTCTTTTATTTTATTTTACTTCTCCAACCCCTAAAATCTTTTTATTCCATTATTTTATAAAAACACAAAAATCCTAAATATAATAGGATGTTTTAATGAGAAGGATTCAAACTACACTTACACACACCTCCATCAAATGGGTTAGGAACATACTGTTTATGTGGATGGAAAACTAACGCCTCACAAAACGATGATTTTTTGATTCTCTCCTACTGCCAATCATTGTGGCCATTAATCTGAATCTATATTCAAATATGATATATATTATGTTCATGTTTTCTTTTTTTTTTGTATTTTTCATTAATAGCCTACCTTTAAGGTCTCTATAATGGGTAAACGCGATAATTTAATTTGAGGAAGTGTGGACTACCGCCCCCTAAAACATATATGACTCATTAATGACATATGTGAGACGTTTAAAATATAGAGTTAATGATATTATATAAGATATTATAATGTAATTATGATATAGCTACGTATCATTATGTTTTAATAACTGTAAAATAATAAATATAAATGAAAGTATTGTACTTGCGTACGTACGACTTTCCATCTCCATGAATGGTGCATTTGATTTCTTACCTACAAATGATATTAAATTATATAAATAGATATATATATATATATACTGAATATATATGATATATATGATATATATTATATTTTAATAGTGAATATCATTATGGATATATGGAACTATTGACCACATGGACAACTTGTAAATATAAGGTGATCATTTTTGACTCAAGTACCAAATATCAACAAAATGAATGTTATTAACTTAAATGATTAAATAATGTTAATAACATGAAAATAAGTGATATAAAAAGGAATAATAAACTTGAAAATATTCTTAATCAAGTAGAAATTAAAATTAGTTTATTATTCTGGAGATTAATGAATGAACAGGTCAAGTCGGACACAAGGTAAGGGTCTTCGTCTCAATCTCCTTTCATTGAGGAATATTTTGATAATATAAAGATTCTTCGTTTACACTGTGTATTGTAAAATTCTTTGAATTTTACATTCATTCAAAGGGAATATTTTTCTATGAAGCATTTTACATGACAGAAAATGGAATGTGTTTTTGCAGCTACAATGACATATCCACCAATGTAATCGTCATTTGGCTTCCTCTATAAGTTTTAATATTTTCCAAAATTAAAATGAAATACATTATTCTTTTTTTGTGTGTTATGGTATTGAAAATGGTTTTTGAAATGGATTTATTATTTCAATGTCTTGAAATTACTTATTATGATTTCAAATTAAATTTTATTTGTGAAATTTTTATACTTTCAATAATTTATGTGTTATGATTTTATAATGGTACTTGGACATTTGATAAGTTGTTATGTGATAAACCAAATGATAGGTGGATACGTGATAAAACGGATTGGGTGGTTACGTTATAATCTCTAATTCATTGGGTATGGAAGTCGGCCGTGTGGCTATTCTTGTTAGTGATATGTGTGGAAGTCGACCGTATGGTTATTCCACTTAATAATATTTATGTCCCAAGTTACCTTTATATGTTACGTGTTCTTCATATGGGTTTTATGGTAATTTATTGTTACAAAATGGTAAGTAGTGATCATTTATTTCAGTGATGATTATTTACTACCACATAAATGTGAAAAGTATTATTTACATTAATGTATTCATGGTTTACTTGTTGTTTTGACAAAAAACATATTTTATTCTTTTTGTATCCCTAACTGAGCTTTTAAGGATCATCAATAGTTTTGAAAAAAAAATCACAGGACTTAAAGATAAATAGGGCTAAGGATGGTATCAAGGAAAAATATTTATATCTAAAACATGGAACTAGAAATGAATTTTTTTAAGAGTTTATACTTTATTAAAAAAATGGATACAAAGTAGAATTTTCAACATGTAATGTTCCTGTTGTTATATAAATTTAATGACCTAATTCTCTAAAACTCTCAACCTGAAAAGATCCTCAATTTGAATTATCCATTTAATTAAAGAATATGTAATATTTTAGTCCAGTTCCTTATAATCATTCAACTTATTTTCCTTTCTCAGGTGGTAGTATATAGTGAAATCATAGTCTTCAAGTAGTTTAAGCCGATTATTTTACCTCATGTTGAGTTATTTAATTGAAAAAATAAACTTCAATCACTTTTGATTAGTATATATCTCTCATTTTTCACCATAGTGATAATGTCTCTATATTATCGAAGCAATGATTACAGCTCCTAACACAATATCATTTGTAGGATTGTTTTACTCAAGAATTTTCAGCTATCGTAATGCATATTCAACAACTCAATCATTCCGAATAAGGAGAAAACCATGTCCTTTATTTGAAGAATCACAATAAATTAAAAATCCATCATTCTGTGATGGTAGAGTCATGATAGAAGCATTGAATAATCTTTTCTTCAGTTCTTCAAAACATTCTTCACACACTTTTTTTCAAACAAATTTAACCCCTTTATGTGTGATATTGATTAATGGGTTAGCCTACCGAGAAAATATTTTGACAAAACCTCGATAATAACAAGCTAAAAAAATAAAACTGCATACCTCAATTATATTAATCGTTGTTATCCATTCTTAGATTTTCTTGTGTATTTTAAGGATCAAATGAGATTCCATCCTTAGAGACAATATGCTCAAGAAAATAAATCCATTGAATTCATAATTCACACTTGCTAAACATTCCATATAATTCATTTTTTTCCAAGAGTCATTTGGATAATGCAAAACTGATTATCATGATCTTCATAGCTATTTTAGTGTACCAAAATTTCATTAATAAATACCACAAAAATTCATCATGATATTCCTTGAGAACTCCATTAATTAGATCCATGAAAATTGCGTGTACATTAGACCATTTAAAAGGCATTACTGTAAATTCGTAATTCCTGTACATAGTATGAAATGTTGTTTTTAGAATGTCTTCCTTCTTCAACCACAATTGATGCTATCTAGATTGAATGTAAATATTTAAAAAATATTGAGCTCCATGAAGTTTGTCGAATAAATCATCAATGCATTGTAGGGGATACTTGTTCTTTATGGTTATAACATTGATCTCTCTATAGTCAATGAACAACCTCATAGATTCATCTTTCTTCTTTACAAAAAGGATAGGGGATCCCTTGGAGAAACACTAGGGAGAATAAATTCCTTATTACTCAATTATCTATTTGTTTCTCTAGTTCCACTAATTACAATGTTCTCATTGTATAATGGTTATTCAATATGAGCCTTGAACCAAGAATTAAATCAATGAAGAACTCAATTTCTCATTCAGGAGGATGACCAGGTAATTACTCTAGAAACACATAAACATATTATTGCACAATTTGTACATCCTATTTCCATACATTCTTTTCCTCACCTATAGTTATTTCATTCTCTTCTTCCCCAATAATTGAATTTAGTAGAGCTACTGGGTGTGGTTCTAGATAAGAATTAGGTGGTGACATTTCTTCTCTAAAGATAATGTTCTCAATATCATCATAAAAAAATTGTAACCTCTATCTTCTTATAATAAATTTTCGATCATGGTCAAAAAGGAAATACATTACTAGGATTATATCAAAATCAATCATGGGTATGACGATGAGGTCAACAGATAAAGAACATTTATATTCCCTAATGTGAACTGATTCACAAATTTTATTTACAATGATACTTCCCTTGAATGTTTTGACTAAAAACACCCTTGTTAAGTCAAATTGAAAATATATAATTTTCTTAGAAACCTACGAAGATATGAAACAATACGATAATACAGAATCAACTTAAGTGTTGGCTAAACATATGGAAACCATTAAATTACCTACCACCATGACATTCAGAACTTCAACCTCAGCCATAGTGATCGCATAAGACTGGTATTGCTCCCTTATCCTTTTCTGAGGTAAGTACCCTTTGTGCATAAGAAATTAATTTTAACAATGACCATTTTCTCTACAATTGTAGAATTTAACATTGATAGCCTATTTCTTCCCATTGCAATCACGAGCTTGGTAGCCTTTCCACCACACTTTTAACAGACTCCCATTCCCTTCAAGAAAGTACTAGGATGGTTCTTCCCACATTTACCTCAAGATAGATATTCAACTTTTCCCTTCATCCACTTATTTATATTTCTAGAGTGTTCAGAAGATCTCAATTTCTCTGGGTTTTCTTTAAAGTCATAAGACTTAGATAATTCATTATTATCTTGATAGTGCATGAGACAATATCTTCGTATGATGAGAAAGATTGTTAGACTAATGCTTGACAGAGAAATGGTTTTAACCCATCAATGAATCGATCAATATTACTCCTTGGGTTACGTATATAATCTGCTCAATTCCTTGCTATCGTTGTAAGGTTAGCCTCCTATATTGCGAAATTCTCATCCTCCTTTTACATCAGACTCAATAATTGTATTTCCATATCCACTCGATGGTCATGAGGAATGTATTTTTCTATAAAAATCTATTTAAACTCTCTCAATTACAAGTTTGATACATATTCATATTATTTTGTGTTTTGGATTGATGCCCACCATTAATCTTCATCTCCTGTGAGGTGATAAACTGCTGTGATAAAATTTTCCCTTTCGCTACTCCCCAAAGAAAGAAATATTTTTTATAAGGAATTTACCCATTGACAAGCTACTAATGGATTTGTACTCCCATTTAATGAGGGTAGTTGTTTCCTCGTGACGAGTTCTATCATTGTTCCTCTGTGTTTCGGATCAGGGTGCTCTATATAGGTAAGGATATTATTCCTAACCTGAGTGAGTTGTACTAGTATAGTTATAAGCTGATTAGCACCAGTTGCTTCACCAGATAAACTATAATTATCTTGAGTTGGATGTAAATCCCTACATGGGTAACATATTTTGATATGGTTTCCATTACTTCCACTAGGATCCATTTCAAAACAACATCATATACTATATTAGTTTATGAATCCCAATACATAATTCCAAACATATAAACAGTTAACATAAATTGAACAGTTTATGGATATAATAAATAGTCATAAAAATGTCTTCATTGAGGAAGTATATACTCATAAACCCTTCATAATGGTTTGTAATGAAATAGAAAATTATCCTATGAATATCCCCCTAGAGCGTCGTAACCAAGAGTGCAACAAGCCTCGTTGTTGTGCACCAGTTATCGTTGAATTTTAGCTCAAAGTGGTGTTTTCAGGTTTTACCCTAAGGTACATATGTGCCAAATCATCCTTTACCTGCTCATATCCATACATGGATGTATTTCATGGAAAACTCACAAAATATCTACAGTACCAAAATTATAGGATGTTCTTCTATACTAATCCTCAATTTTTATCTTAGGGTAGTGTTACCTAATCAGTTTTTTTCCAAATATAGCTTCCAAGGTTTGGACTTAACTTCTTCTGATATTAACTATAATTACCCAACCCCAGTTACCAATAGTTGCTGCATTATTACATAACAAAGGCTTGATACAAGGAATCATGTCCCGAAAGACTGAACAGTTTAGTATCATTGGAAGCACTAGATACATTCATAAGTTATACATTACATCATGAAATAAAAACTTCCACAACATTTGTACCCTTTTGAACACACATATATCTGTATCCTATCCCTGTAGATCATCCATATAATACTTATTCACATCCTAGGAATAATAAAACATAGAAAGGGGTGAGCTCAGATGTCAGTAAGGATAAAAATATAGCAGAAACATTCATAAATAAGAATAAACATTTATGGATATGTATAAGACTAATACAAAAGCCTATTAAACAGAAACTTTATCTTGATGTGGAAAATATAAAATCAAATAATTCCATTTACATATTCAAAAGGATATTATACTAGTCGAGTAATCACATATAATTTCAATATCCACTTTCATAATGATGGAATGCATAATTCCACACTTCATAAACACCTAGTCAAGGACTTGTGCCAAGAATACAAATAAGAATTTGTCAAGGCCTTGTTCCACGAAACTAGTTTGTCTAATGAGACATACCACTGCAACAAGGAGTTATAGTGGGCTCTAATCATCACTTACTATGTCAAAGGCATTCCTCATATGAAACGGTTTATACATCACATAAAAATTCATATTTAAAATAGAATAAAAAATGTCAATAATTTATCCATAAAACATGAATGGTATAAAAACAAAACATCCAAAATCAAATTTGTCACAAAACCATCATTATAGTACAGAATATTTGTATCATAATAAATAAACATAAAACAGGTTTAAAATCCACAAAATAATGTTGACATAGATGAAATCAAATCTTTTTGAGAGAAATATCTCTTTTTATTTTGAAATCATTTAGAAGTTATGTAATTATATAAGATAATATTTATTTTGAAAATATTATTATAAGCTTATAAGGAAAGGTTTGATGATGTTATAATGGTAGCAAATATTTACACCTGTCGTAATAGTTAAAAAAGACATTCTTACCTTAATTTTGTCGTAAAGGACATTAAGTACCTTGTTTGGAAAATGTCGGAAAAATTACTTTCAAAACATATAAGGTAAAATAAGGGTATAAATTACGTTAACCCATTTACATGTAAATAGTAAAAATGATTTGAAATATAATTTTAAGAAAAAACATATGTGGATGATAAAGAGGTTCCAGTAGATACTTATGTAAAAACAATCTCAGATAATAAAGAGATTGTAAAATTAACCCTTACCATGTGCTTTTCCTTAGTAGATGGTATGTTAGCCTTTGGTATAATAGTTAAAACATTGTTATTAAATTATAAAAGAACTATATATATAAATATGATAGCATATATGATCCTTTAATATTTCATTGTAAATAATATTTTAGTTGTATCATCGTTTAGTGTGTAAACTGATTCATATTATTTTATATGATTGGTTATAAAAAACATGTTTGTTAAGGATAGGCTGTATTTTATTCATATCTACAATGATATTAAGTTCATAAAAATTATTTTTAATCATAAAATGAATATTATTCTTGAATGATTACAATGGGGAATGAATCTCATTGCGTTTATAGAGACGGTAATCCGTACGTACGCACGAGCGACAATATCATTATATTGATTGGTAAATTATATGTAATTGGTTGGTATATCATAAATATATAATCATTAAAAAGTAATATTTATTATATTAATCAGTTATACACATTATTATACCCATAAAAATAATTATTTTATTTAATATCAAACTACACTATGACGTGCAGACGGTAAGCTGTACGTACCCATGTATGGTGACATTGTCATTCATATGATGGATAGAATAATGAGTATTATTGTAACATTTTTATAATAACATCAATTTATATAAAAGATTCTAGAGTTATTCTTTTAGAATGGTATCATCAATGAAAGTGGAAGTGGATGAAGAAAAAATCTCGAAAGAGGGTGGTGAAATATTTACCTCCTTTTCGGGTTCTTCATTTCGATTTGATAAAAAAATGATCCTTAGGATGAATTTATGATCGATGTAAGGCCCCTAGGATAAATATATGAATTTTGTTAGGAAATTGGGGCCAGGGTTGGTTGATACAAATGGCTTTGTAGTTGTGAAATTAAGAGAAGGGGATGTACTCTTTTATAATTTAAGTGAGTGTCAATTTAGGAAAAGCCTGAAATATTATTATATAATAATATCATTTTATATTTATAATGGATCCAAAATGAATTATTTAGAGTATAAGGAGAGTATGGGTCTATAAACTCTCAAACAAAAGGTTTTCGATAGGTTTATGCCAACATATTAATTTTACTTTTAGATTTAACTCTTAGTTAAACCATTGGACATTTTCCAGTTCTCTTTGTATTTTTATATTATATGGTTAATAAACATATTATAATAAGAAAGTAAAAACACATGTTATCCATTATTTATATATATATCCCTATCTAAGTCATATTTCCAAACCATTGATTTTTAAGAATATTATATAAATTAATAATATAGTATTAGTTTTAAAAACTCAATTATGTCAATTGTGACACTATTTAGTATTTGGTTTTTAAGAAAATCATAACAGCATGATTAATTCGAAAAAATCTTTTTAAATAAACCTTAAAACGTCATATTAACCTATAAAATTAGTTTAATTCATCAAAAGTATAAAATTACATTTATTTGGATATTTATAATATCAATTATTTTAATCGTTCATTAATAAGTTAATTAATGCATCGTCATTGTGTCCTAAATGAATTAAATTATTTACTGTATAAAAATTATAAATAAAATACACATACAAATTTATTATATTTATCTTCATAATGAATGTTTATAGTCTAATTTATCTAATGTATAACCCTATAGTAAAAATGGTTTAGTTATTAAACATTGAATTTAACTCTTTTAACTCTTCTTTAAATAAAATAATAGTAAAAGTCCTAATCTAATCCATGTTGACCAAATAGGATCATATTTTATTCCTATGGTTGTTTTTGGTAAAATTACACTTATCTAATAGAATTAATAAATGTTTTAGGGTAATTATAAAATCATTTTTACCTTAATTACCCTATTTACTTTTAACCGTGGTAAATAAAAGTAAAAAGTTACTATTCACCAAAAAAATATTTTCATCTTATTGAACCACATTTTACTTTTTGATATTAATTTTTTCTCTCGTAATTTTGAAATTAAACTCACAGAATTGGTAAAATTATGTTTTATGCAAATTAGTAAATGTTCTTAGAAGGTGGGTAAAGGATGGTAAAAAGTTCAGAAAAATATTTTGATATATAAACTTTTTATAAAATGACCATAATGAATTTTATTAAACATATATAGGTATTATGTATCTATTTTTATGAAAAATAATGTAAAATAAAATAACTAATTATTTTAAAAAAATGTCATTTTTAAACAATAATGCATTTTTTTCACTATTCATAAAAAATTGACTGTTTTCAATAAAATACGAAAAATTCACTCTAAGTTAATTTTGATATTCAATATCAAAAAATGAAGTCAAATTAGAAAAATAAAATTTATATAATATCAAAAAGTGTGTATTACTACTCATAACAACTACATTGATAGGTCGTGGTGTGTTAAAACTCCATGTTGTGTACAACACAAGCAATTGTATTATTCAAAGGGAAACATATCATGGAATATTGGTGTGTTACACCTTATGTGTATTATCAGTGATTAAAGAGGCCTCATTTTTCTGATGTTCATATTTCATACCCTGATATGATAGTGTTACATTTAACTTTATAATATAGTATTTACATTTGAGCTATGTGGTTTTACATTGATACCATAATACGAGACTTGATCGACATGGGATTGTTGGAGACCCTGAGGAACTTAGTTTTAACTCAGAACCATGTAGTTAGATATTAGATTTAATAAATGAAAACATGCATGATGGAGTTTGGACAAGCCTTATGGATGTCATTTTAGTAAATGATTTTTTTCCTCCATGTTCAAGAACCGATGAACAGTTAGTTCTCATGTTTGGTAATATGGGCATGGTGATGCCCTCTACTTATATGAAATAACACAGGGTTCTCATTTTGTTATTCTCGAGTTGGTATGAATGATTTATAACATTCATTATTTTGTTGGATAGTGTTACTACTATTTGTAATTTAGATAGATCCTGAAGGGGTCTCATTATTGGAATAATGTCCAGTGATATACAGTTGTGGATTTAATTTTGGAATGAGTATTTGGACTAGTTTTGAATCAGTGATTCAAAGGAACATCCAGATTAATGATACAAAAAATCCATGTACCGAAATCATCATATCCATTCAATGGATCAAAAATTGGATTATGATATGGGTGATGATATGTCTTTTTTACATGTGGTACTATATAATCATAATTTATAGGGTGTCCATGTGTGTGTAGATTACTGAATATTTAAATAAATTATTTGAGAATTTTTTATATGGTGTTTTTTAATATTGAAAATCTTAATTTCATAGTATATGATACAATGAAGATAAAATGGGTTTTTTGAGGTAGTTAAACCATCTCCTGACATGGACACAGATTATCGTGACACGTGGTGTCGTGAGATAGTTAACAAAATATATGGCCTAAAATATTTGAGTATGAATCCGGAGAATGTTAAAAGCCTATAGGTATTATTTTTTTATATTCCTAGATAGAGATAATCATTATCTATATTTTTAAATAATCAAGAATAAAATGGGAGTGAATTTATTATACACTGCACTTCATTGATGTAATTTTTTGGTTTGTGTACGAAACTTAATGAGGATGTGATCAAGGATAAATATAAGGTAATCCTTGTTGTAGGGAATACATTGTTGGCCATTTTTAGGAGGTGAAGATAACTCTAAAAAAACTTAGTATTTTCCATGTTATTTTTATCATTTCTTTCAAATATAGAGGTGATTATACATATACTTCATTGGAGGGGGTGGGGGGTACCATATCAGTTATAGTTCAATATCTCTCATGTATGAGAGTTATAGACACTTTTAGACTGGCCATTGGATAGTAAAGATTGAAAATTTTCATATATTTTAAATTTTAGATTATCTAATTAGTTTATGAATCATGTATACTTGAGGATGAGATGGGTTATAGTGGTGATTTGTATTAACCGAGGTTTTTTCTAACACAAAATTTATCCATATATTTGAATTTATTTTTTTCATTATTTTCATGGGTTAAAATATTAATTTTTCCAAATAATTTGATCTTATACATCATTTCTAACGGCTCAGTTATTCCCAAAATATAGTTTTAATAGTAGGAAATGATTTTGGTGTAATATTTGATTAAAAAAATAGTGGAATAATTCATAATTATTATTCAATAAATTAAATATTAATTAAAATAATTAAATACATGAAATCAACAATTTCTGTTGATCATAGCATAGAATTGACATTTTATATCTTTCATTTAGTCTTGAATAGTATGTTTTTCCAATTTGGTTTATAAACTCTTGTTGACATATGGGGTTGAGCCTATAACCTGTTATCATTTCCTTTTTTTTCTCCATTTAAGTTCTATATTCTCTCTTAGCTTTTCAGGATTGTCTGTATATCCTATAAATTGTATCAAATAAGATATGGAGCAGAATAGAGATAACTTTTGAGGGTGGAGTAGTTTTTTCCCCATGGATCATGAGAGTATTATTATTATTTTA
Source organism: Viscum album (assembly GCA_963277665.1). Lineage (NCBI taxonomy): Eukaryota > Viridiplantae > Streptophyta > Magnoliopsida > Santalales > Viscaceae > Viscum > Viscum album. Next base: position 916,473,498 of record OY728148.1, read on the forward strand.
TAGATAACTTAGAACAATCAAATAGGAAAACCATAAGTTGGAATATTCTCATATATATAATCTTGTAATTTTTTATAAATCCAAATATATTAATAGATTTATTTTTTAAATCCTTTTTTGAATACTAGAGACCCATTGGGGGAAAATATATAACTTTTAGGATAAAAAAAGAGGTGTGGTTTATGGATTATTAGAAGGGTTTCTTGTATATAAATTCATATCACACGATGTGTAGTTAAGGAACACACACAATTTGAAATTATCATTCTGGGAAGATAACCATTTAGAACTAAACTCCATGTATATTATATATATTTTTTTAACTAGTACCTTCCAATGTTTCCACATATAGGTCCACATAGACCATGTAGGGACACATATTTTTGTAGAGGGAATAACCATTCCCTGTGTGGGTTTCACACAATTGTCAAGAAAAATGCTATGGAATCATACATTACCATTCCATGAATGGTTCAAAGGAAGGTAATTTATGTATAGTACATTATATTTACATGAACTAAATTCCATGTATATGGATCTTAAACACCTTATATACTAGAAGTACACACCCATATGGGGAATTGATAATACATTACATATACTAGAGTATACATGCCATGTTATACTCCCATTCTACCATCCAAAGTGGGATTTCATGTCTTTAAACCCCTTAGTTGGAATTGGATTACTAATAGTACATTTTTATTTTCTTCCCTCAAATTTTGTAATAGTTCTACAATTTATTTGATTATGGGACTCTCAATATGTTTTTTAGGGGTTTGACTAAATGGATAGCTTCTTCCATATGTAATTTAATTCATGTATCTTCTATGAGTGAGTCCCTTGAACTAAGTTTTTAATTGATCCATAAATCTATCATGTTGTTTAATAACTTTTCAATTTAGGAAATGAGGCCTTTTTTCATTGATTTATAGGATCCCAAATATGTGTCCTAATAGTTATAACTGTTACTGATGATCCCATATTGGATTCCATTACATAAAGGTAGTGTTAAGGAATCACTTAGTGAATCTATATAATTTCTTGTTGTTATAAAGATCCCATGTATGATTCATATTTCTATGTATAAAATGAATTTTGTTCCCCTATTTGATTCCTCATCATATGTATCATCTTTGAGGATCGTGTGTATAATTCCTTTTTGTTTCATATCTTTTGGGACCCATAGAGTAACTCTTTTTTTTGACCGACCACAATCTAGTGTGTTGGGGGGGGGGGGTTGGGTGGAGATGGAATCATGTTTCACCTTATTAGAAATACTATAGAATTAATCCATGAACACATGACCATAGTTGTAGTTTTAGGAATTTGGAATCCCTCAATCATTTATTTATGAATTCACATGCTTACTATTGATATAGGTATTGTTTCCATAGGTTCTTACTAGCAGTTGGATAATGAGTCTAACATTATGTGAATCTTATTATTAGGATGACTAGATGATTTTCCAATGATCCATGTTCTAATACAATAATTGAATTTTTATATATTAATGGGATTCATAGAGTTACATCATATGATGTGATTTTTTATCCACACATATTATGATATTTGATCATGGATTCCATATAATATTAATATATAATAATGATGAGTGATGTGTAGGGTTCATTCTATGGTCGATTAGATGCACCAATATTATTTATTATAGAAATAATTACCAATGATGCGTATATTTAGATATTTACATGAATAGATAATTAATATGCACTTAGATCATGATATTATTCTCTTTAATAATATCCTAAGGGTAAAGAACATATTTATTATCTGATTTGTAACGATGTTATTTCCTATGGACTAAGTCATTGGATTCTTAAATCAGATTTTATTCACATGGAGTTAATGTTATTTAATCTATATTATTTATCATTTATATGATATTATTTTTGTATATTTTAACCATCAATATAGTAAATAGAGGCAATTTCGGAATAACCTAGGTGTTATGATATGTATCCATATATGGTGACATATCATTATCAAGAAAATTCCTAGCCCTGAACAATTTCTGAATTTTTTATTTGGATTACAAACCTCAAGATCAACTTAATTATAAATGGATTGAGTGGTATGACATATAGATGAATGATCGTTTCATTAGATTTCCAAACGATTGGGATTATAGACTCATAGATCAACTAGGTATATATATATATATATTTATATATATAATAATATACATATATGGGTATATATGTAATGACCATTACTTGTATATATATATATATATTAGGGTATATATATATATATATTTATATATGATTTCACTTTTATATGCTGACCAAGATCATGGTCCTATGTATAAATTGTGTTATCAATTAACTTATTTTACGTATCATGACCACTTATCACAATGGATATGATCTTATTTCATGAGATTTAAATTACAATAGTTGATTTATAGGTTCATTTTTTGCCGGTATAATGATATATTTTCTCACCCATGGACATTTTCATTGATGTGAGTGTAGAAATAATGTCTAATTTTTATGACAATGTAAAATACAAGATATATAATGTTTAGTCCTATGGTTTCATGATTGATTAGAGGAACTCAAGGGTATTATTTTTGATCGGTATAGAGAAGATCGTTACTATCATGGAGACTGGGTATCTAGAAAATCTTTGAGTAAGTAGTATAGCCAGGTACATTAGTTCAGCTTCTTTTACAGACACCTCAATATGTGATAATCACATTTTGTGATTACTTTTTTTATATATTAAATGGTATTTATGATTCTATAAAATTCAAATTCTTATTATAGATTTCTTATATTTTAATTTATTTACATCTTTTTCACTCTATTTATTTCTTCTTTGAATTTCATTTTGTTATTTTGACTATTTTCATACTCTAATATATGATCATTGTATCTCCATTGTCAAACCATGTGTCGTCACAACTAGACAAATGCACTTATATTATTGTGAGGCATTCTTAGGTCCTTGTAGAGAATATAGTAATGGACCAATTTCTGTCTTCTGAATTAGTATGTTGCATGTGGTTCAATGGTAATAAATAAATTTTTTAATATTAAATTTCTATCAATAATGATTGGAATAATTTACTATTTTTCATAACTGAAGTACACATGTCATTTATTTTTATTCATTTTTAGTCCATTTTGGACATGAACATCACCATATAGGGATTATTTTATCTATTTTGTATACTTTTATTTTATAAAATTTAAAAATGTGATATAACAATATTATATATGTCATTGATATGATACCATTATTCTTAATTAGTAATTATAAGGATCTATACAAATGAGTGTGGTATGGTTTATAAAGGGGAAAATATTTATATAAAGCATATGACTCTAAAATAAAAAAAATATGTTTGATGATGAGATTAATGTGGTGAATGTGTTGGTTGATGTGATTTAGGGATATAAATTCATTCACCTTATTTCTTCCCTTATATTGGTCTTAGTTTATAATAGTTGTAGTGTTATATATATGTATATTTATCTGTGAGATTTTATATGGTATAGAAATTGATTTTAAATGATAACATTAATTTTCCTATACTGTTTGTATTATTCAATTATTGAGGGGAAATAAGTTGTCCCCCATGATAGATCCGATGTTAGGGTACGACTAGTTTTAGGTTTGGTCAATGGATGTTCCATGATATTTTTATAGAATATATATGTTATATATGAGATTATAATAGTAGTTTATTTTATAAAAATGATAAAAATGTTTATCCGTTTTGACCAGGGAATTTCATCTATATTTTGACATTTCCAAATTCATATATGTTAATGATAATAAAAATATAAATAAACATGGATAATTAATATCAATAATAGGATGATTTATATTGTATATTAATAGAACATCAGAAATACTCTAGAATCATTATATTTCATTTAAATATTTTAGATGTAACTTTCATGAGGTATGTATTACCTCAAGAGTAAACCAATTTTTTTGGATCAGATTTTTCTAGGATTGTTATGTTAGTTTATGTTTTTGTTACTGTGAATGATGACATTGGATGAAAAAAGGTAAATTTTGGAGTTGTTCAGTTCTTGTGATAGAATCTTCTAGTAGAAGTATGGTACAATAAAGAATGTGTTGATCATAAATAAATAAATGAATGATAATTAGTAAATTTGGAATAAAAAACCATCATGATTGAGTCTCATAGATGTGTTAATGAAAATTATTTATTAAATTCATATATTTATAAATAATAGATTCCTCTAGAGTGAAACTAAATGATACACCATTTACAAATGGCATAGAAGTGCATGAATTATGATTTAGACATCTCTATCATTTGTTTTCTAAATTTTTATATATATTTATCTGAAGAAAAATTTTAATATATTTTCATTGCGTGATTTAATCTATCGACATAGAATATACATGGAGATTTTATTTTCCATTAACATAAATTGAGTGTACATCCTGGTGAAATGTTACATCATATAAAAAACACATTGTAAAGTGACTCATGCTTAGATATATCGTGATCCATATAGAGATTCATAATAGATAGACCCCTTTATTCATATTCTTCTCATATCCAACAATATTATGGTAGAAAAACCTAAATAGTTCATTGAAATATAATTTTATGACATGATAGTGGAATATTAGTTTATACTTCTTCTAGGATTACAGTGTTGCAATTTAAAAAAGATATAGTGATATTATTCCACCATGGTAGACCCATGATGATGAAGATACTCTATACATTATAGATTTTTTAATTTAACCTATTGAAAATATATTATATGTGATACATATGAAAGAAATGTTATTTTCATCATAAAAATAGAATGATGTATTAGAGCATCTTACTAATGTATTTTTATCATGGGACGAATAATAGATATATAGGGCATGTGTCTCAATTAATTAATAATATATAATATGATTCTAGATTTGGTGATCCATTACTGTTTTTATGACTATACACATTCCAATATGGATGTAAAATATATCATTATGGATCACATGATTGTTCTATAATGGTCACTCAATGGATGTTATGATGTTTTTATTAGTTTAGAAATTATTCCATAGGATACACATTTATTAATGATATTGGAGTCCATATTTACTTCTATAAGAAATTGGGATTATTTTAATATGGTATAAAACTAAATGTTATTCCATGTTGAATCATAATAGATCTATTAATCCAATTATTCACATTTTAGCAGGACATTCAAAATTACAAGGTTTCATAGATGAAATTCATTATATTGTATAATCATTTGAATGAAGAGTATTCTATGTGTAATATCATGGTATTTGAGGATATTTACCTTGAAATTATTTTTCTAAAATTTTTATTTTTATATCAATTTCACGTTTAATGAGTTCACTTATAATATAAGTATTATGATATCTAATTATATGAAAACATATGTGATATTTTATGATATGTAATTTAAATCAAAAGACTAATGATATGATATTGGTTATTATAATCTTCATATAAATATAATTGGATAATATATATATGGTTATGTTTTGATGATTATGATATAACTCGAGACCACTCAAAATGGTATATAATTATATATCTACAAACAAATATATCTACCAACAAATATATCCTCTAGATCCAAAGGTGTGTATATGTGTCTTTTTAAGTTAATAACCTTTATTTTTCCACATTAGTATTTTTTATTGGGAATATAGTATTTAGGTTCAATGGTCCATTCATGTTTATTTTGATTATTAGTAAATGTGATAAATATGTGTTTATTTATTGATGTAATGGGTTAAAAATTTGGTTTTCCTCATTTCATAACTATAAATATATAACCCCTATAATTTTCATGTGGTTATAATCAAAAATCCAAATTTGGACGCCAATGTTTCAATTATGTAATGTTACATTCATGATGTGTAAAAGAGTCAAATATCCATCTATGAGATTTTAGTGCCTGTTTTATATGATGAGTGTTAGAAATTGTTTATGTAGGAGGAGGCATTTTAGAAGAAGTGGCTATTTTGTCTCAGTGGTTGGAGCTGTTGATAATTTTATGTTAGTTATAAATTTCTATGAAAGGATACTATATCATGGTAAAACTGTAAAACACTATATATTATGTGGTTTGTAATTATTTATAAAATATTTTGAAAAATAATAATATTTAATTTTTTATGAAATTATTCAAGTGAGAAGAGGAAAAGGATAAATAATTTTTAGTTTACTAAATTATAGTGTTTTTTGTTAGATGATGTAAATAAATATATTCTTTGTAGAAGATAGTAAGTATTAGATGTTATTATGAAGAAGAAGAGTAGTCTACTATTTCCTAAAACAACCCAGTAGCAAATGGTTAGGTATATAATGGTGTTTGTAGGACCCATTGAAATGGAAATAAGTACTGATTTGTCGCATGGTTTTCTATATAATATAATAATTTAATAATTTAAATGGTTGAAAAATAAAAAACAGTAATACCACCACCAATTAAATTTAGTATCCTTATTGAACAACCCGATCACTTTTTCATCATAATTATATTTCTTCAATGTGATCTTACAATACTATTTTTCTTTAATTTTCTTCAATATAAACACAATGGATCACGAGAGGTATTACCAGTGATTCCCATAAATAAATTCCAGATCGTCTTAAAAATTTCATCATTCCATATTATATTTCCCAAATTAATGGAATATATATGTCATATATTTTTTCATAAGATTGATTTTATTTCATTTGATGAAATTGAAGGAACCATAATCTATGATGTTTAATGTAGATGATTCAATTCATTTAAAATTGTTATATACATGTTTTCCATCAATGAATTAATTTTTTTTTGAATTTATCTATATATTACCTATAACTACAAAATACTTCCCAACAACCATTTCTTTGTATATAGGTAGAGATGTTACTAAATTTTGGTGAAATTTCCCACACAAAAAATTCATTAAATATGTTCTATTAGCTAATCACAAATTTAAAAATCATAATGATTAGTATATAAATGAATAGACATAAATGTGATAGGAAAAATATAAATAATTGAAAAAATAAAATCCCAAAAATTGACTGAGCCTCTAATTCATATATTAATAAATATAAAAAATCCCTCAACAAATGATGAATCAACAACCAACAATATAGTAATAGTAGAACAATGTAAAATATAATACTAAAACTCCAATTCATTAAAATACCATAGAAATGAGGTGGAGCCATGTATGACTATGAAAAAACAAACCATACTACACCTATAGAAACCATGACAACTTTATTATCGAGCCCCCCTAGTTAAGTAGGAAACTAGGGCCTTTCCTATATCCTGAAAAAATATTCATATAAAATATTTTATATTTTGGGGGTTAATAATAAAAAACATATATGAAATCCCCATTAGTTTTTCCCCACATTTCACAATACCATAAATATATTTTATCATATGAGTATAAAATAATCTGGAATAAAATTAAATAATGATAAATTAGTTTTTAAAATATAAAATATAGTATATGTACATGATATTGAATAATAATTAAACACAACATAGTATCCCACTAATGAATAAGAATTATGTCATAAATTCTAATTTTGTATAATCATTTATTTTCACACATACACAACCATGCATGCTGAATTACATCCCAATTCCCTTGAACTACGTTACATACTCCATGAAGGCAGTCTTTATTTAAAATTCATCCACATTCATTACCACATGATAATAAGAAACACCAATATTATAACAATGCATCATGTAATAAAAATCAGTAACAGAATCTTGACCAATGTCTATCTATACAACACCTGTAACATAATTATTATTTTTTTCTTTTCCAAATCCATTTCCCTTTAAGAAAACGCATTAAATCAATTCATTTAACATGTTTTCATTGACACCCACATCCTAGTATCCAAATCCAACCAGTAATAGAATATATCATTAGTTTCCATATAAGATAAACCCATTAAAAGATATTAGATAAATATTTTATAAACCTAAGTGCCTTCACGTTTCAATAAATTTTGAACAAGGGAAACCCCACCTAACATGGATTCATTAATGTGATGTAAAATACATTAATTCATAGATTTGACTTATTACATACATTATTGTAAAAAATTCCATGTAAATCAAACGAAAAATCACCTAATATCATATATTCATGCATATGAACACTTATATATGGTTATTTTGATGAAAATTGTGAATATACAAAATGAATAGTAAGCACAATGTCTAAAAATTTGATTTTCATGGTTAACTGCTTGATGATTCATTAGAATATATTTATCAATGATAATGATTACCCAAAATAAAATATGGGAACCACATATTTTTAAATTAATATATTGGGAACTGAATGAGTATTTATAGTTTTGAAGAGGATTAAACTATTCAATTCCAAAAAATATTCAATTTTTCAAAATTGTTTTCACATAAATAAGACTCCAGATGTCACAAATTCCAAAATATACATTTCCACACCATAAATTTTTTTAATCAATTTTACAACATGAATGAACATCTCTTCTTGAACCTATTTATATTAGAAACCCACTAACACCTTTATTGTAACTCATCAATCATTCTTATAGGTCAATAAGATTGAGAAAAAATTCATAGCATGAGTTGATCATATACCTAGAATTTTCATTGCCTTCTTTTTAACCATCCAAACTCCAAAATAATTTTACCCACATTGACTCCAAAATTAAATGATGAATCATAATATATGTGGTAACTCAATCGAGGGGGGCTAAATTCTGCCTAGTATTTGGAAATTTGTTCTTGGGAAGTCAGAAATCGTTATTTCCTTTGAACTGTTCAATCTATTTCACATAAATTAACATACCTGGTTCCCATGATTCCAAATGATCCTTGAAATGATAATTTAAAACTCATAAAATTATAATTGATCTACCTTTCCATGTTTTACCAATTAATTTATATTCAAATCTGTTAATGTATTAAAGACTCATAATTATCACGATTAACATGTTATCCACTACACACATGAACTGGATTCGACATATAGTTCATCATTTGTAAAACAATATACACATGATAAGCTGTATTGAATTTGGATAGTAGGGATAATAAAAATATGAAAAATGAAATCAATTTAGTTTTTTAAAAGTTACAACATACAATGTTTCTACTATATCATTATTTCAAAAAAATCAACGATAAATTTTCAATAAAAAAACTATAATATTTGGTACTGTACAATAAAAATAATTTTTGATGATAATGGATTTCATATTTTATTTTTTAGTTCTATGATGTTGCATTCCAATTTCATAACATATGGATTTCCATTTTGGTATCAAGGATAATACTGGATCCATTTAGTGATGTATCTCTGGTTTCTACCCAACATTTTTGGTACTTAAAAGGTTGAAAGTATAATTCCAGAAATGTGTCAATGTGCATCATCACATAGTAGATATTATTATAAGGCAAATTAAAATAATAATAATATTATATTTAAATTAGATGAAAATTTCCCTAACTTATTATATGATTACATCACAAAACAATTAATTTTATTTCTATGTTCCCATCAGTCTGATGATGATTTTTTTTGTTCACCAACAATTGACTTCAGAGACTCTATACAAAAATTATTTGAAATAATGAATCGAATTTAGTATCTCTATATAATAACATTTATATTTTAACTCTAAAAATACGAATGAAACCATGAATATATTAATTTTCCAAATCATCTGTCTTTTTGGACCCTCTAATTAGGATAATATTTGTTAACCTAGAAAGTTGATCCATAATTACAAAAATAAAATCTGGCTTCCAATGGTATATTATTAGTAAACTGACCAATATGATATAAATAATCACCTACTAACATTTAATTATTGGTATATATTATAGTATAATAACCGTTTTGGATTCCCAACTATTAACTGATGTTATGATATACAACTAATAAAATTTTAAATCATCTCCTATCTAATAAATAACATAGAGAAATATATTTTCAATTCATTATTAAATTTATAAATATGCATATTATCAACCTATTTAAAATGGAGATATTCTAAAACATTCAATTATTTACAACAATGAGGGACAAAAATTATGTTAAAAAAATGTTCCCTTCCTCTATACATCCATTCAATATGCAACAAACCAACTCAGGTCAACCAATAAAACCACATTAGTATACCATTTCATGGTTAGGTATAATAAATTTACATCAAATTAGTCCTCAATATTTACAAATCAATATAGAAAACTAGATATTGATGTGTAAAAAAGAGGTAAAAAATCGATACATCATAATAAAAATTGGCTAAAAGAGAATATTATTAGTATAGAGTTCCAACATGCCTCCATGTGAACAACATTCACCTATAAACAATCCCACTACAATGTAAAACAGATACATGAGAACCAGACATGACACCTGATGGACTTCCATTTCTCCATGTCATGGAAAAGAATGTCTAAAACCAATAACAGAAATAATTAGGGTGAGACGAATGAACCCAACAAGATACCATTGATGTATCAAAAAACATCAAATATCAATAATTCAAAAGTTGTAGATTTAAAAATAATAATCCTCATTGTAATGAATTTTCGTAAATACGAATATCCAAAAAAATTACATTTCTTCTCATATATTCGTACTATGTACATCAATCAAAAAATAAAAAACACTTAAATGAAAAATATGTAAATTGAACATGTGATAAAATTTATTTGAAATAAACCATCTTGGGATTTACTCTATATATAAGGAAAAACACCCATATACAATTTATCCTTTGAGAATAATTTACAAAAAATATAATAAACTAATAACATGTCAATTTTTTTTCTTTTTATAGTATATTGTTATAAAAAATATTTCCCCTAGTTGGTTCAAAAAAAACTAGGGTCAGTAGTGTCTATATCTCAATCCACTATTGTTTCCCAATTGGCCATGTTTGTTCAAAACAATTTACAAAACCTTTCTCATTTTCAATATAAATAATTTTTTCATTACAAAAAAATACATTTTTAAAAAACATAATGTAATACATAAATTATAAATATTTTCATAGATTCACCTACATTATAAATGATTGAATCCTATCCACCTCTGAAAAATGGAATCAATTCCCCGCTTATCAGCCTTTGAAAGAGTTATCCCACCATAAAACTGTAAAATATAATTAAAATATATAAATTTATCATGAATATGATACAATTCATTCAAAAATTCTACTAAAAATTATTTAAATAAATAATAATAACGATCACATTTTAGAAGTCATACACCATAATCAAAATGATTACAAGTCCCAAAAAATATGATTTGAAATGACAGAAGAACTCCAAAATCACTTAGTAGAGATCCTTGGCCTTGATAGAAAAGGTTGTGGCTGATTGAAACAAAATTAATTCAATCTATGAATTCAAAACTAGTGGAATCATGAATTACATTTCATGAACCCATTTCACAACATCGATTTTGGTGAATGAAAAAGATAATTAAGATCACCTCACCTATGATAAAATTTATCATATTCGACCACTTACGAAACATTAAACAATTAAAGAATGTATAAATAATTTATAACCTGAACATTATTAAACAATCTACATGGATAACACATAAATTCTGTAACAACTAAATAATTTTTATTCACATAATAGACATAAATTAGCCTTGGTCCCTATAGATAACCATTAAATAAAAAAAATATTTCTCAGTTCCCTAGGAGAACCTTAAAAATCCATTTAATTTTTTAAATAAGAATAAATTAATAAAAAACATAAATCATCAAGGAGTATGTTATTTTACCCTAAAATGGCAACTGAATATTGAGAAACATTCATCACAACATAACAAATAGGGAACAATAAAATGCAATGCTTACCTAATGGAATATAATAGTGTGTTGCAATATTCTCACCATATATCCTTTACACCCCCCCTAAAGTCCTCTTGACCCTAGACTCACAGAATTTGAAGTCCAATATTTCATCATAATGAATTCATGCTCCCACTTCTCCAACATATCCCCACCTACACTCTATATTACATGGGATAAATTCATAGTTTTACCGCACAATACGTTCACACGACATTCTAAAATATGATCAAGTAAATAAATCATGGTGATTTCTAGATAGAGATCAATATCCTCCAATCCAATCACATTTGAATGATCAATTCTATACCATCCATCTTAAAAATGTGAACTATTATATGATTTTAAAATAAAATAAAAACCATATACAACCAAATGTCATTTTTTCATATTATTATAATGATCAAAAATAGGCACACAATCCTTGGTTACATCCTTACATACAATCCCAACTGACTATGTCCCAAGGGAGGTAAAACATTATAAATGAATCAGTCACCAACCTTATCATATATCTTACATTTATGATGGTCCACATGCTATTTATTTCAACTCTATGCTATGATCAATCACATCCATATCAACTACTCCTTCATTAGCGTCTCCCGAACATTAGTCTCCCAATGTAAGTACCACTCGTCCAACTCTTTTATGAAAAATATACATCTATATGGATGCACATACAAGGAATCTATGGGAATAAGTTAGATCGTTCCTTGATAACTTTTGTTATTGTAAAACATCACTAAAAAAAATTATTTTTCCCATGAACCATTGAAACAAAGTATATAATTACAAAAAATATCTTCATAAACCAAGATGTATCACTATTCCTGTCCTATAATAATTGGATGTTTTTTAGTGCTCATTTTCAATAGGTAACCCTCACTTCTTGAAAAATAGACCAAAATCTGGACATCAAAATAAGATTCCTGTCAAAAAAACTAAATAGGGAAATTTATGTTGTCTCCAAATCAATGCGACATTCAATTACTTATTTTTTCCACATTTTCACATCCTTAGTATGGATGAAGTGCACCAATTTTGTTATTCAATCAATTATCACCCCAATAAATTCTGTCACACATTTTATAAATCATCCTTCCCAGTGATATGAAAATATATGTGATGGAAGAACATTTACCTATTTCCCTTGAAATGAGGCAATTGATGAAGAATCCTCTCCCTATGAGAAACATATAAATGATGCTACAAATGTTTAGTGGCTTAGGCTATTGTCCTTGTTCAATTAACTCTTGAAGAAACATAAATATATGAATTCCTATAGCATGATTTCTCACTGTCATGATCTCCATTATGAGTGGTAGAAATAAGATATGTATGTGTTCTAGAATTCATTTTTCATAACTATGATTGGATATTATGTGCTAACTGGGCCTCATATAGTAAATATTATTGGCTACATTGAATAACTAGACATCATAGAGATTAAATTATTATATGATTTTCATAAAAATCTCATACATTCATCATTAGTCAAAAACTTCTTTAGTTTTATTATGAGTTATAATATGATGATTTATAAGATATTTTTATCAGAACATCTGACCATGATTCCACAAGTTGATAAGAATAAGGAGAATGAAAATCCTAAAATAGTTATAGTGAATAGTAAGATAATAGACAAGGAATTGAGGCCCATGACATGAAAACAATCCAAATCCCCCAAACATCATCTTGGATAGAAGAAGAAGATCCATAGGTATGGTAATGAAATTGAGGAAGTGTGTATTGCATGTGGAAATCATGGAAACTATAAGAGTAACTAAACCCAAAATAATGGGGAAGCTAAAGGTGTGTATGATAATGTATGAAAAAATTATGTATCTAGACATTGGGTATTAGATACAGCTTATGTTTCTCACATCTGTATCCAAATGAAGGAACCAAGTAGATTCATGATTTTTTTAAAGGATGGGTGATGTTCAGAGATTCTAAAGGTGAAAGGCTGACTAATATGCTTATTGGTGACAAATACCTTACAATTCCAATGGGAATGTTTTTGGTTTACATTGTCACGACCCCCTCCCCACAAAGTGTACCCCTCCTGAGCCGGTAATTTGAGAAGGGAGATAATTACCCCCGAGTCCCGCCTCCAGTAGGCCCCGGGTTGGCGACTAGCACCGAGGGTATAATAACATACAAATGGGAGGCATTACCCTCTAAAAGAACACAAGCATAAGAGAGAGATAGAATAGACTCCAACCAACTCCAACTCAGAACTGAAATATAAAAAGGAAACCAAGTACATATATGAAATGTCATGCAAAAGTACTACAACTGAACGGGGAAACTAAAAGTACCCAAAAGAAAGTAAAACAACAGCGACCACAAGCCCGAACAAATCCTCCTCCAACTGCAAGCTAATAGTAACCAGCGTGATCTCCAACCGGCACCAAGTGACCTGAAAAACAGTTTATATGTACATAGGGTGAGTATAATAGTATACTCAGTAGGATCCTCCCCATGCCTCTCGTGCAAAAGTAAAGAAAGCATGCTAAAGCCCAGTGAACAACAAGTGAATCTAACTCGTTATCTAAACATGTATACTATGTTCCCAACCTCACCATGGCTACTCTCACCAAGTAACGCATACAAGAATATAGCATATAGTAAAGAATATCATGGGTACCCCGCTACTACTTCCCCACTGGTTTTCCGCTTTTCCCCAACGACATACGTCATGTGCATCTCTCTCCAAAGGCTTGCCCGCAGACACCTGGGCTAAGCTCCACAATCTACACCTCGTGCACCACAAAGGCTTGCCCGCAGACACCTGGGCGAAGCACCACACCATCCTCACAACCAAAGTAACTAGGTAGTTTCTGGGAGCCACCATAGCTCGTATAACGTGTATCATACGTCGAGTATTATACCTCAAACCATCACAGCCCATACGCCGAGTACGGATCCTCAAGCCATCACAGCCTATACACGTTACACCTATAGTATTCCATAGGATACTATATCCAGAATATATGTGTGGGAAATAACCACAAGCCATCACAGCCCTCTACACACATATATGGGTAAAACTAACCACTGTGCCTACCAGCACAAAGATCTACCAAGCGAAGAGAGCGGGGCCAAAGGGGGTAGTCATCCATTCAACCTCCCATCAGAATGTTGGGGAAAACACCCCCCCAGGGCTCAGAATCCTCGGGGTGTCAGTTGCCCTTACCGACAGGGTGGAGTAGAGTATAGAAACACAAAAAGTACAGAATATATAAGTAACTCACATCCACACTATGGGCATTACCTAGTCTTAGATACAACTGCAGCTAACGTCTGTCAGACTCCAGGCTGCTACTTCTAAGACTAGGTATCCTATAAGCACACAAACAAAGAAGAGCTTTATTTGATTACTCCATTCTCATTTATCAGTTCCACTGTACATTAATTAATTCTTTAAATATTAATTAAGAATGAAGAATTCCACATTAAACTGAAATGACATCACTTTCAAAAACAACGGCTCCTTTTTAATATTCACATCACCTTTAAATTCCAGCATCTCCATCCCCATGGATTTTCACCATTTAATCAAACATTCCTTAAAGAATTACTTTTCCACATTCCCAGGCATTCTAGAAAAACATCTTATGCTTCTAAACACAAAGGAGGCTCAACACGGTGAGTAGATATACTACCCGTCGAGTCTTTGCCGCCTAAAGAAAGAGCATAGACCCATCCTCCATCGAGAGGCTAAACACGGAAAGCACGTGGCATACCCCGCATGTCTTCGCCTCCTTCGGAAAGAGGGTAAGCAAGACCAGCTGCCTTGAGCAGTGGGAAAAAGTAAACCAAATAAACAACCAAACCAAACCACCAACATCAAACCATCACATTCATCTCATACCATCACCCTTGGTGTCCTCCCCGACACCCATATGCATAAACTGATGCATCTCGCCACACTAGGCGTCATCCGTTGCCACAACCACAAGTATCCATGCCTCCACATATCACAATAGCCATCCAGGCTCACATCATAGCACAAGCAGCAGGAAAACAAACATCACAAAATGGGCTCTCGGCCCTTTAACAAACAAGAGGGTAACTTAGAACCCTTTTAGAAATTTCCACATAATCTGTTCTCTAATCCATATTGAATTAACAGATTTGTTATTCGTAGGTTCCAATCATGGATACCTAATTAGTAAGCTATCACAATTAAATAACCATGCTTACTTCCCTAATTTGATTATCCTCAAATTAGAACAACTACAACAACGACAATAACCGGATTAATTTACATGCCTCTTTATCTTTAGCCAATTAATTAACAATTAATTCTGGCTTTACGTTCGTTTTTAATTTATATCATGAACAAACAACGAATCAAAGAAACATATATATCACTATATCTAGGAAAACATGAGGCAAACCGTTATCATGGTATAAAGCAACAACATGCGATCAACCAATTCTTTTAATCCGGTTCAAGTATTTAATTAGGTCAATTTCATTGTGATCCAAAGGAATAAATCATGCTAATTCTACGATTGCACATACACAATTAGAGATGCCATGAATCCCCTACCTCAAACAGTTCCTCACGTTCTTTATCCACACAACAGGTCACGATCCTCCCCTCGCGACTACTGCATCCACCGGAGGATGCTGCGGTACGACAGTACCAACCAAACCCAAGAAAACCCATTAGAATCTTCGAGGATACATGGTATAATTATTTAAAGGAGTATAGGAGAATATGAACCTCAAAGAACGACGATACAACATACCTTATATCGAAGATTGATCGACAGGGCTCGGTTGTATCCAAAACAGAGCAAAACCAATCC
Organism: Viscum album; assembly: GCA_963277665.1. Lineage (NCBI taxonomy): Eukaryota > Viridiplantae > Streptophyta > Magnoliopsida > Santalales > Viscaceae > Viscum > Viscum album. Next base: position 916,490,205 of record OY728148.1, read on the forward strand.
TAGGAGTAAAGATTGATTGAGAAACTCCTATGGAAAGGATTGAAAGGTTCTAGTGCCTCTTAATTAAGAACAAATAGAAATAAAAAGGGAGAATGATATCTCGTCCCTTTTTGAAGATTAAATGGGGCGACGGTTTAAGATCCGGTTAATTCTCCATTAAAAACGGATCGCATTAACCCACGCGGTTTGACCATGTAAAACATTCCAAGCCTTAGGAATAATTAATACAGGATTTATGGCATTTGAATCGGCCTTAATATCCCTTTAAATAAGGCTTTAAATGTATTTTACGTCAAAGGAAACGTAAAAAGGGGAAAAACTGTAGGAGTTTGGAAACACTGTTCACCCATCGTTACTGTACATAAAACTGATCTGTCACACCGATCTGTGAAACTGATCTGTGAAACTGATCTGTCACACCGATCTATGAAACTGATCTGTCACACCGATCTGTGAAACTGATCTGTGAAACTGATCTGTCACACCGATCTGTGAAACTGATCTGTAAAACTGATCTGTCACACTGATCTGTGAAACGGATCTGTCACACTGATCTGTGAAACCGATCTGTGAAACTGATCTGTCACACCGATCTGTGAAACTGATCTGTGAAACTGATCTGTCACACCGATCTATGAAACTGATCTGTGAAACTGATCTGTCACACCGATCTGTGAAACCGATCTGTGAAACAGATCTGTGAAACTGATCTGTCACACCGATCTGTGAAACTGATCTGTGAAACTGATCTGTCACACCGATCTGTGAAACAGATCTGTGAAACTGATCTGTCACACCGATCTGTGAAACTGATCTGTCACACTGATCTGTGAAACCGATCTGTGAAACTGATCTGTGAAACTGATCTGTCACACCGATCTGTGAAACTGATCTGTCACTGTTCATAAAACTAGAAACACTATTCACAGAACTGGAAAATTGGCAAAGTGTTGGGGATAAGTCCCCTTGGCCTCCCAGAACACCTCCAACACCAAAATACCACAATGTAATGGACCGGAGAGGTCCGGGCCATTACAATAGATACCTCTCAAAACATTCTCGTCCTCGAGAATTAAAAACAAACCCAGAAGAAAAGAGGGGTCCGAACAACCACCCCATAAGATACCTCTCAGGGGAAAACCACCATGAGTTGTTCGAAATCTGGAACAAAACTACGACATCCGAGAGTATGGGAACACACAATCCATACCCAAACAATTCAAACATAACATCACATCAAAGGTACGTAAATAAAACATGAAAGATCTAACCAGAGAGGAAACATCATTACATGAAAGGAGTTAAACATTGAACAACTCTGGGTACTGAGCACGTATCTGTGACTCACGCTCCCAGGTACTCTCCTCCATGCCACCGTGTCGCCACAATACACGTACTAAGGGGATAGAACGCCCACACAACACCTTCTCCTTGTGGTCTTGGATCTCCACAGGTCGCTCCTCGAAGGTTGCATCATCATCAATATCGATCTCTCCCCAATCGATAACATGAGATTCATCATGAAGATAACGACGGAGTTGTGATACATGGAAAACATCATGTATCCGACTCATCTGAGGGGGAAGTGCTACTCGATATGCCACAGCTCCAACACGACCTAACACCTCTAAAGGCCCAACAAAACTGGGAGAAAGCTTACTTCCGCGACCAAACCTTCGCTGCCCACGACGGGGAGTCACCTTCAGAAACACATGATCCCCAACATTATACACTAACGGTCTCCTTCTTTGATCAGAATACGATTTCTGATGATCTTGTGCTATCTTCATCCCCTCATGAATCACCTGAACCATCTCTGTTGTATTCTGCACTAGTTCTGGTCCGAGAATTGCGGACTCTCCGACCCCAGTCCAGCACAACGGAGAACGGCATGGCCGGCCATACAAGGCTTCAAATGGCGCCATGCCAATGGTAGAGTGAAAACTATTATTGTAATCGAACTCTACTAAGGGTAAGTGCTTCAACCATGAACCTCCAAAATCAAGAACACAAGAGCGCAACATGTCTTCAAGAGTCTGGATGGTTCGCTCTGTCTGACCATCCATTTGAGGATGAAAAGCAGTGCTAAGGCACAGTTGAGAGCCAAAATCATGCTGAAGACCTCTCCACACCCTAGAGGTAAAACGAGGATCTCGATCAAAAATGATCGTCTTAGGAACTCCGTGAAGCCTCACCACCTCCTCCAGATACTGACTCGACAAAACCTCTACTGAGCTCGACTCCTTGATTGCTATGAAGTGGGCCGATATAGTTAAACGATCCAATACCACCCATATAGCATCATGTGCTCCCGGAGCTCGAGGTAAACCTATAACATAGTCCATTGAGATGTCCTCCCACTTCCACTGAGGAATCTCTATGTGTTGGAGAAGACCACCAGGAACACGGTGTTCGGCCTTCACCTTCTGGCAGACTAAACATCGAGACACACACTCTACAACCATACGTTTCAGCCCAGGCCACCAGAACTGACTCCTTAAGGATCGGTACATCTTCGTCACACCAGGATGTACTGCCAAGGGTGAACTATGGAACTCCCGTAGAACCGTCTCGCTCATCGCCAAGGGAACAAAAAGCATTCCATGATACAACACTCGGTATTGTTCATCCTTCGACCAACCATCAGGGGCCTCCCCACAAACAACTCTGTCTCTCCAAACTTCCACCTCTAAATCACCCAACTGAGACTCTTCAACCTTCTGCATCAGGGATGACTGCACCGTCATCTGGAAAAGACAACCTCTACCCCCAACTTCTCCCATATCAAGATGAAAAGATGATAGCTCTTCCATCACTCTCCAGGAATCACCAGATTCACGCACAACATCATTACGTGACTTTCGGCTCAGTGCATCAGAAACAACATTTCCCTTCCCAGGTGTATACGATATTTCAAAGTCGTATTCCTGCAAGAACTCCATCCACCGACGCTAACTCAAGTTCAAGTCATGTTGGGAGAAATCATACCTCAAACTCTTATGATCGGTGAAAACCACAAAGTGTTCACCAATGAGGTAATGTCTCCACAACTTTAGAGCAAACACCACGGCTGCCAACTCAAGATCATGGGTGGCATAGTTGCGTTCATGGGGACGCAACTGCCGAGACCCATAAGAAACAACGGACCTCTGCTGCATAAGAACACAGCCTATCCCCAGATGTGAAGCATCACAGAAAACATCAAACTAGACTCCCTCCGTTGGAAGACAAAGGACTGGAGCACTTACCAACGTCTCCTTTAGATACTCGAAAGCTGTCTGACACTGATCAGTCCATATGAACGCTTGATCCTTCTTGGTCAAAGCTATCAGAGGAGTCGCAACTCAGGAGAAATTACCCACAAACCTCCTATAATAGCCTGCGAGGCCATGGAATCTTCGCAACTTTGACACGGTCTTGGGGGCTGGCCAAGACACCACTGCTTCTATCTTCCAAGGATCCACAACTACTCCCTGTTGGGACACAACATGTCCCAAGAAACGAACTTCTTGAGCCCAGAACTCACACTTCGACAACTTCCCAAACAACCGATGTTGGCGAAGAACTCCCAAAACGGCTCGTAGATGCTCTGCATGCTCCTCTTCAGATGTGGAGTATACAAGGATGTCGTCGATGAAAACCACAACAAAATTTTCCAGGAATTCACGGAACACAACATTCATCAACCCCATGAAAACAGCTAGAGCATTTGTCATGCCGAATGGAATTACAACAAACTCATAATGCCCATGACGACAACGGAAAGCTGTCTTCGGGATATCCTCATACTTTACACGCATCTAATGATATCCTGACCGCAAGTCTATCTTTGAAATCCAACATGCACCCTTCAGTTGATCGAATAAGTCATCAATCCGCGGGAGAGGATAGCGGTTCTTTATTGTCACTGTGTTTAACCGACGATAATCGACGCACAACCGAAAACTGCCATCAGCCTTTTTCACAAACAAAACTGGTGCACCCCAAGGTGACACACTTGGCCGAACAAAACCACACTGAAACAGACCATCGAGCTGTATACGTAGCTCTCGTAACTTAGAAGGGGCCATCCTATACGGAGACATAGAGATAGGAGACGCTGCCAACTGTAGCTCGATCCCAAACTCGATCTCTCGTCGAGGGGGTAAGGATACAACCTCTTATGGGAAGACGTCAGGGTACTCCTCTACGACCCTAAGAAATGCCAACTGTTGAACCTCTGAAGAACTCAACATCATCCCAGCCATCATGGATGATAAGGATGAAACTCGTCTATGACTCATCCAAGGATCTCTCTCACCAACAAACACTGCTTTCTCTAAATCTTCATCAAAGAAAACGACCTTATTCCTGTAGCAATCCACAATAGCCTGCACCGAATACAACCAATCCATGTCGAGGATGACATCATATGGTTGTATTCGTAAACATAGGAAATCTCCCCAAGAGCGGTGCTGCCCCAACACTAGCTCACAGTCTCTACATACATCAAACAAGTCAGCTCGACCTCCAACTGGCGTAGTCAACGCCATGGGCAATGGAAGCCTCTCTACCTCATGTCCCAAAGCATGGACAAGGGTAGGTGATATAAAGGAGTGTGTTGCTCCTGAATCAAACAAGGCATACACCAAGGTAGAAAACAAGCAAAGGGTACCTCGGACGACGTCTGGCTCGCCTGGGGCTGGCAACGCTAGAGCATGAAGCTGACCACGACCACCTCCACAGCCTCTCTGACTATGATGACGACCACCACCACGGCCGCGCTCTGCTCTCTGAGGATGGGGAGAGTCATGGGGCTGTCCTCTACCTGCTCCATCTACCCTCTGGTGATCTAAAGCTGTTTCCACCTGCTGCTTCTGCCTCGGCTGGAACTGCCTCAACGGAGGAACCTGGAGTGGAGCGCCTGGTGCACGATGACTGCTCTGAAATGTTGGGCACTCCCGCTGCTGATGACCACGTCCACCACAAGAAAAGCAAGCACCTAATCCCTTGGCATAGGCTTGAGAGTTGCTGCCTCTGGAGAAACAAGATGGAAAGGGCTGGGACCTACCCCTAGGTGAACAGAAACTCTTCTGCCCTGAAAATCGGGAACCCCGGACCACAGCTCTTCTTCGTGAGGAATCATGACGATTCCCCTCTCGTGATGATCTGGTCCTAGCCAAAGTCCTCCAACAACCTCTGCCCTTTCCATCACCTATAGATATGTCTTCATCATAAATGGGGTGACCTGGCACTGGATCTCTGGACGCAAAGCCTCCTCGAAATGCCTCGCCCTGGCCTCATCATCTGGTAACAGGTCTGAAGCATATCGTAGAAGGTTCCTGAAACGGATTCCAAACTCTCGAACACTGGAGCTCCCCTTTCGAAGGGTAAGAAGCTCCTGGAGACTGGACACCTTCGCAGTCGATGAAAGAAACTCGACTCTAAACATGTCTCGAAACTCCTCCCATGAGATCGCTGACTACACACGATCCCCGAGGAACAAGAACCACCACTGTCTCGCTGCTCCATGCAACATCGTCACAACCAAGGACACCCACTGTTCTTTCCGAGCATGAATCGAACTGAAGCATATCTCGACCTCCTCCAACCAGTCTTCTGTGACTGCATCTGAAACGGAGCCCTCGTACTTCTGTAGACTCTGGCGCTGGAACTCTCGGAGTGTCTTCCTCCAAGTGTCATCGTCGTCAACCTCTACCCGGCGACGATCTGCTGGAACAGCCTACTGGGCATCTTCTGCGCAAACTTGACGAGGACGTCGACCTGGAGCCATACCTGTAAAATAACAACTGTTAGAGCTCTTAAGCCTGGAATATGGAAGACTCAACATTTATTAATTAATTAACTGGTTTTATTAATTTTAGGTTACCTATGCCAAGGTCTACCAATTCAAACACAGGTGCAAAGAATAATGATGCATGATCCTTTCCTAGGTCTCTACCCTGCAACCAGTATCACTTTGTTCAGTAGCCATCGTAAACTTAAAGGTCCGTGCAGCAGATCATAGGGGGCCCTGAACGCCTATGTCTCTGCCGGTCTCCAGTGCTTACCCCACTTGCTCAACATGAATGACACCGTTTCCCTACCATCCCATGCATCCTCACCTGTTCCTAACTCCAAACTCCACCCTATCCTTCAACCAGACCTCTGATACCACTCTGTCATGACCCCCTCCCCACAACGTGTACCCCTCCTAAGATTGCAATGTGAGAAGGGAGATAATGACCCCCGAGTCCCGCCTCCAGTAGGCCCCGGGTTGGCGACTAGCACCGAGGGTATAATAATATACAAATGGGAGGCATTACCCTCTAAAAGAACCCATGCAGAAGAGAGAGATAGAATAGACTCCAACCAACTCCAACTCAGAACTGAAATATAAAAAGGAAATCAAGTACATATATGAAATGTCATGAAAAAGTACTACAACTGAAAGGGGAAACTAAAAGTACCCAAAAGAATGTAAAACGACAGCGACCACAAGCCCGAACAGCTCCTCCTCCAACCACAAGCTAGTAGTAACCAGCTTGATCTCCAACCTGCTCCATGTGACCTGAAAAAACAGTTTATATGTACATAGGGTGAGTATAACAGTATACTCAGTAGGATCCTCCCCAAGCCTCTCGTGAAAAAGTAAAGAATGAATGCTAAAGCCCAGTGAACAAAAAGTGAAACTAACTCGTTATTTAAACAGGTATACTATGTTCCCAACCTCACCATGGCTACTCTCACCAAGTAACACATACAAGAATATAGCATATAGTAATGAATATCATGGGTACCCCGCTACTACTTCCACACTGGTTTGCCGCTTTGCCCCAATGACATACGTCCTGTGCATCTCTCTCCAAAGGCTTGCCCGCAAAAACCTAGGCTAAGCTCCACAATCTGCACCTCGTGCACCACAAAGGCTTGCCCGCAGACACCTGGGCGAAGCACCACACCATCCTCACAACCAAAGTAACCAGGTAGTTTCCGGGAGCCACCATAGCTCGTATAATGTGTATCATATGTCGAGTATTATACCTAAATCCATCACAGCCCATACGCCGAGTACGGATCCTCAAGCCATCACAGCCTATACACGTTACACCTATAGTATTCCATAGGATACTATATCCAGAATATATGTGTGGGAAATAACCACAAGCCATCACAGCCCTCTACACACATATATGGGTAAAACTAACCACTGTGCCTACCAGCACAAAGATCTACCAAGAGAAGAGAGTGGGGCCAAAGGGGGTAGTCATCCATTCAACCTTCCGTCAGAATGTTGGGGAAAACACCCCCCCAGGGCTCAAAATCCCCGGGGTGTCAGCTGCCCTTACCGACAGGGTGGAGTAGCGTATAGAAACACAAAAAGTACACAATATATAAGTAACTCACATCCACACTATGGGCATTACCTAGTCATAGATACAAATGCAGCTAACGTCTCTCAGACTCTAGGCTGCTACTTCTAAGACTAGGTATCCTATAAGCACACAAACAAAGAAGAGATTTATTTGATTACTCCATTCTCATTTATCAGTTCCACTGTACATTCATTAATACTTTAAACATTAATTAAGAATGAAGAATTCCACATTAAACTGAAATGGAATCACTTTCAAAAACAACTGCTCCTTTTTAAGATTCACATCACCTTTAAATTCCAGCATCTCCATCCCCATGGATTTTCACCATTTAATCAAACATTCCTTACAGAATTACATTTCCACATTCCCAGACATTCTAGAAAAACATCCTATGCTTCTAAACACAAAGGAGGCTCAACACGGTGAGAAGATATACTAACCGTCGAGTCTTTGCCGCCTATAGAAAGAGCATAGACCCATCCTCCATCGAGAGGCTAAACACGGAAAGCACGTGGAATACCCCGCGTGTCTTCACCTCCTTCGGAAAGAGGGTAAGAAAGACCAGCTGCCTTGAGCAGTGGGGAAAAGTAAAGCAGATAAACAACCAAACCAAACCACCAACATCAAACCATCACATTCATCTCATACCGTCACCCTTGGTGTCCTCCCTGACACCCATATGCATAAACCGATGCATCTTGCCACACTAGGCGTCATCCGCTGCCACAACCCCAAGTCTCCATGCCTCCACATATCACAACAGCCATCCAGGCTCACATCACAGCACAAGCAGCAGGAAAACAAACATCACAAAATGGGCTCTCGGCCCTTTAACAAAAAAGAGGGTAACTCAGAACCCTTTTAGAAATTCCCACATAATCTGTTCTATAATCCATATTGAATTAACAGATTTTTTATTCGTAGGTTCCAATCATGGATACCTAATCAGTAAGCTATCACAATTAAATAACCATGCTTACTTCCCTAATTTGATTATCCTCAAATTAGAATAACTACAACAACGACAATAACCAGATTAATTTACATGCCTCTTTCTCTTTATCCAATTAATTAACAATTATTTCCGGATTTACGTTCGTTATCAATTTCTACCATGAATGAACAGCGAATCAAAGAAACATAGATATCACTATATCTAGGAAAACATGAGGCAAACTGTTATCATGGTATAAAGCAACAACATGCGATCAACCAATTCTTTTAATCCGGTTCAAGTATTTAATTAGGACAATTTCATTGTGATCCAAAGGAATAAATCATGCTAATTCTACGATTGCACATACACAATTAGAGAAGCCATGAATCCCCTACCTCAAACAGTTCCTCATGTTCTTTATCCACACAACACGTCACGATCCTCCCCTCGCGACAACTGCATCCACCGGAGGATGCTGCGGTACGACAGTACCAACCAACCCCAAGAAAACCCATTAGAATCTTGGAGGATACATGGTATAATTATTTAAAGGAGGATAGGTGAAGATGAACCTCAAAGAACGATGATACAACATACCTTATATCGAAGATTGATCGACAGGGCTCGGTTGTATCCAAAACAGAGCAAAACCAATCCTAGGAGTAAAGATTGATTGAGAAAATCCTACGGAAAGGATTGAAAGGTTCTAGTGCCTCTTAATTGAGAACAAAGAGAAATAACAAGGGAGAATGATATCTCGTCCCTTTTTGAAGATTAAATGGGGCGACGGTTTAAGATCCGGTTAATTCTCCATTAAAAACGGATCGCATTAACCCACGCGTTTTGACCAAGTAAAACATTCCAAGCATTAGGAATAATTAATAAAGGATTTATGGCATTTGAATCGGCCTTAAGAGACCTTAAAATAAGGCCTTAAATGTATTTTACGTCAAAGGAAACGTAAAAAGGGGAAAAACTGTAGGATTCTGGAAACACTGTTCACCCACCGTTACTGTACATGAAACTGATCTTTCACACCGATCTGTGAAACTGATATGTAAAACTGATCTGTCACACCGATCTGTGAAACTGATCTGTGAAACTGATCTGTCACACCGATCTGTGAAACTGATCTGTCACACCGATCTGTGAAACTGATCTGTGAAACTGATCTGTCACACCGATCTGTGAAACTGATATGTGAAACTGATCTGTCACACCGATCTGTGAAACTGATCTGTGAAACTGATCTGTCACACCAATCTGTGACACTGATCTGTGAAACTGATCTGTCACACCGATCTGTGAAACTGATCTGTCACACCGATCTGTGAAACTTATCTGTGAAACTGATCTGTCACACCGATCTGTGAAACCGATCTGTGAAACTGATCTGTGAAACTGATCTGTCACACCGATCTGTGAAACTGATCTGTGAAACTGATCTGTCACTGTTCATAAAACTGGAAACACTGTTCACAGAACTGGAAAATTGGCAATGTGTTGGGGATAAGTCCCCTTGGCCTCCTGGAACACCTCCAACACCAAAATTCCACAATGTAATGGACCGGAGAGGTCCGGGCCATTACATACATGGTACTTATTAGGTTCCATAAATTACCAAAAAAAAAATTTCATTATCATTCTTAGATATAGATGGGGTTATTTTCATGTTTGGAAGTAAATGTTATTTCTATTATAAGGAAAACACCTGTCATGTCTTGAAACATTCAAATAAAGGTATTTATATATTAAATTAAGAAATCCATGTGTAGTCAATTTATTACGAGTCAATACCAAATGACTAATAAAACACCTAGCATTGGAATTACAATCATGTTCAACTAAATAAAAATTGTCTGAAAAAGCTCTATTAGAATGGTTATTTAGACTCTTTTGATTTAAAACCACATGAATGATGTCATAATTTATTACAAGGAAAAATAAAAAAATCCTCTATTTGGTAGATAAGGTGAAAGGGACATAGAGCTTATAGGATTGGTACACACTAATATTTTTGGACCATTTTTTGTATAATCCTGAGGTGGATATTATTACATCACTACATTCACTAATTTCTTTAGTAGATATTGATATATTAACATGATGTGGTATAAGGATGAGTCATTTGAGAAATTTCAGTAATTAAAAAATGATGTAGAGATTCAACATTGTATTAATATAAATAAGCATTAATCTAATCAATGTAAAAAGTATCTTATCAAAGTGTTCATCGACTTTCGGCATGAATTTTTTTTCTATCTCAACTCATTCCACCATATACAGCATAGTAAAAAGGTGTTAGTGCAAGAATGCATCATACCTTGTTGTATATTTTAAGGCCAATGAAGAGTCATGTAGATCATCCATTATCATTTTTGGGATATTCAATACAAAATGGGGCATACTCATTAAAAATATTACCAACTAATTTGGAAAACCAAATTCCCTTCGAGATATGAAGTGTATGTAAACCTGTTTTATCATGTAAACATTTATTGGGTTGTGAGGAATTTGATAAATCGTTCTCGAGAAACAAACATACACCTTGGGGAAGGAGATTTATCTTTATAGGTTATCCCAAGGAAACATATTGAGTATACTTATACATCCCCTCAGAAAAAAGTGATTTTCTCTATATAGACGTTCTTTCATTAGAGGATTCACATCCTTAAAATGGATTGTTGTAGAAACATTTACATTTATGATTTTAACCCTCAAGATACACATGAATTTGTAGATGAACATGTCCATAGGTAATATAGAATAAGTAGATCATTAAACCAAAGTACGATATAGGAGTGCATAAGAGGCAACATAACAAGAGAGATTTGGTTTTCTAATCCCTGAGGATGGTGACACATTATGGTTATATAATGATGAACCTATACTATTAAAGAGGAATTAGGGAGCTCAGAATCTATAAGACGGTTAGATTCTATGAGTTATGTTATTTATTTCATGTATTATAACCATGTTTGAGTTCTTGTAAATGCAAAAATTTATGTAAAATCTAATTTGTGTAAATGGGTATTAAAAAAAACTATACAGGGAAGGTAAATTATTTAACTAGAATATAATTATAGTGGATATAGGGTTTAAAAAACATCATGTTATTGACTATGAAGAAACATTTTCCGTAGTTTCCATGTTAAAATCCATAAGAATAAAACATTCCATAGCAGCTAACCATGAATATGAGATTAAGAAAATGAATTTCAAAACTGAATTCCTAAATAATATCATTCAGGTAGATGTCTACATGAAACAACATGATTTTTTTGTGACACAAAGTGATTTCAAAGGGATTAAATGTTGCATAGATACATTTATGCACTGATTCAAGGATCCATGTAATGGAAAATTCAATTCAATGAATCCATAAGAGAATTTTGATTCATTAAGAAAGTGTGTGATACATGATTTTAAAAATGGTTTAATAGGAATGTTTTCATTATCTAGTAGTATATATTGATGGTATATCACTTATTACAAATTTCATACCACTCTTATAGTCATTTAAGGACTTCTTGAACAATTTCATCTCTGTGAAGGACATAGGTGAAGATGCCTACATTTTAGGGATCACGATCATTCATAAATGATCTTTGAGGCAGGTTCGACTTATCCAATGTACATATATTAACCAAATACTAAAGATATTTAGTATGGAAAAGTCCTATATGGGATTTGTTTCAGTGTCACATGGTTTACATATTTCAATAAAAATGTGTCCTCATACAAAGTAGGGGAACTGTAGAATGAGTAAGATCCCATATTATTCGGTGATATGATCAATAATATATTGCATGATTTGTACAAGAAAATATGATTCGTATTCATTGTTAATTGTTGAAAGATATCAAGAAGATATAGGAGAACATAATTGGACTGATTTTAATACATTCCTTTAGTATCTAAGATTAACTAAGGATATGATCCAGATGTGTGGAGGAGACGAGGAGCTTGTCATTAGAGGGTATGCAGATGCTAGTGTTTAGATAGAATATAATGTTATGATGTCACAATAAGGTTTTGTTTTCTATAGAAAAAGAGTATATGTGAGATTTAAGAGTTCAAAATGAAAATTTTAACCCATAATAAAAGGGAGTCCATGTATATAGAAGCTTCAGATGTAGCCAATAAATTTTTCTAGATTTAGAAGATTATTGAGGATCATGATGAGGTACCTGGCACTAATGAACCTATCACATTGTATATTGATAATACTGCAATGGTGGGTCTTGCAAAACAGTTAAGGTTGCTATAATGGACAATTCAAATACTCTGGAATTATCACATCTTGAGGTATTTTAATCATAGGTGTGAAGTTATAGTTAACAGAGTACCCATAGAAGAGATTGTGACCGACCCCCTGAATAATGAAATATCTTAGAAAACGAATGAGTATCATGTGAGAGATATCAGACTGAACAATGTTAATAGTTGGATCTAGTGTAATGGGTACCTTTAGGAGTTCGTTCTCTTGATCCAACATCTATTTTAATTTATGATAACATAAATTCAATGATTTTAATGTTAATAAATTCTTAATCACATTGTGATTATTCTTCTGTGTGACATTGTATGAGTTAATGTCTTAAGAGTAACTGTCTCACTAAAAGGTCATAGAGGATCCCTGTTATGATGAGAACTAGAAGTATTATGAAAATATTATTGATTTATTTCAACATCTAAATGATATCATTTGATGGAAAAAATGGTACAGTTTATTTTGGGTGGAGACTCATATGGCTTTAAGGATATTTCTCATGCTGTACGCCCTTAGTAATGCACATGAGGATATTATGATTACAAGACCCTCCAGTTGGAAATCCACATTTCTAGCTGTCACTGGATTTTCTTATCCACTGACATGTGTATTAGTCCATAGACATCATTATTACTATTAATAAGTATTATGAGTTGCAAACATAGTTGTATTGAGAAAAACTGTGACAACAGATGTTCTTGGTGAGGTATAATATGTTGGGTCTATTACGAGTAATATTTCCTTAATTTATAATTAAAAAAAGAATTTATCTCTTCTCATATTTAATGGATGTTAATGTATACATCCCATTTTTGGAAATGATATAGCCTAATAAAATCCATGGACATGCTGTTCTATGGGGAAGTTCATTTTTGAAAAATTCAATGAAAATTAAATCAACCACATCAGTTGATGGCACTAGAATGCAACCTACTTGAATAGAGATATTTAGATAAATAGATTATATTTCATAATATGTATTTTTATGAGTTTACATGTCATTAAAATATTAACTTATTTATATACTGGTGCCTTTGAATGCTTCTTGATGCTAACCTTGGACTTTATGCTACTCCTCTTAATGCCATGGTGAATGAGGCGTAGCGGGTCACAGACTAAGTGTATCAAGTATATCAACTAAAAAATAAATTATTTATTGTTTAAAAAGTATGGAAAATATTATTCCATGTTTTGGTTTAATAATTATTCCAGGGTTCCTAATCATATTTATTCTTACACTAGTTATTCAAGAGATTATATTGCGTGTGAAAAATTTCAAAAATAATTATGTCCTATTTATTGAATATAATATTTATAGATTTTTTGAAAATAATTTTGTGATAGTTGTTTCAAAAATAAATATAAATTATTTAAGGTCGAATAAAATGGTGGAGGAATGGCGGACATAGTTCAAGGGACCAAGGGAAAATAATAATGTTGAATATTATTTTATGAAATAATATTTAATTATAATTCACAAAATATACAGGTGTGAAAAAATAATAATATTATTTTTATAATTTGACATGGGGAATCTCTATTATTAATAAAATAAATAATTTCACTAGTGAAATTATTTTATATGATACCTATCTATATAAATATCCAATTATGCTTATTTTCTCATAACCCTAGACAATAAAATAATTTTTTAAAATGGGTTAGAGAATATTCTATCTAGCCTAGTGAGTTTATCACTCTCTATATAGATCTCGGGAATAAGAGAGATCTTTGTCCAATATATCGTGGATTACTTTGGAACTGGTTCTCAAGGCAATAAAAATAGGACCTATCGTGTATAATTATTATCCATGAAAGCACCTAGAGGATCCTTCGACGACTTAAAGAGATTCGTGGATAACCTGTGGATCACTTATTGTGGAATCATATAGATTCATTCTACAATTAAAAGAAAGCGCACTATAGATCTATTACTGGACGAATCATCTATTGAAGAATAACCTTTGAATTTATTGGGATTTAAATAATTTAATTGTTAACAACATGTTACTGATCTCCTCACTCTTGGTTCCTACTACATAACTCTTTGTTGTTCCATGAGTCAAATATGTTGATCAAGGCTTTTATCATCACTTAATATCAGATTAACTATTGATAATTGAACGAATAAATGTTGGGTGTCGTCCCTCCTGTTCTTCATCTCTGCCTGAAAATAAAAAAATTTACTAACTATTAAGAAAAATGTGCTACCAATTATGCAATCAATAACCATATCCAAAACCACCAATATAGACATATCAAATCCAGATACATAATTATCAAAGATTATGGTGGTGTGAAATTGGAATTGTGTCCATTTTCCCTCAACTCCTTCCTTAGGGAAGTAGGAACCACACACCTAATTCAAGAACACAAAGTACTCAATGATACTGAGACCAGTCACCTATGGTGTCCCTACATTAATGTATTTTACTAAATCTTGGGCACTCAGGGTCTAGAATCTAATTGAGCTAATTCCACTAATCAAACAATTATTATAATATCATCAAAGCTATCCATACCCTCATATATTGTTTTATCATTACAATATTCATCACATAACCCTATGTCATTATGGACCACACTTCCATAGTCTTATTCACCACATGTTTGGAATTATTTCCCAATGGAATGGAATGATCCAACATGAAAATAATAATCACTAAACGAAAATCTCATCATTTCAACAATATTTTAACAAATGAAATATTTTTTAACACCTACATCAAATAAAATCGAACACCATATAAGATGAAATAAACACAAATCTTCTAACTAGGGTTGGACCTACGTAATATTCATTTGTTTCATACATTACTTCACAACTATGACTTATCTTGGATCATCCCAGAGATTTATTATCCATATGAACATACCCATATGTTGAGGGAAGTACCAAACACCATTGGATGAATTAATATTAAATAGAGATCCCCTAGAAAATGTTGTTCCAAATGTAATAAATTAAAATAATATATCTCAGAAATGTTTCAAATGATTAGTTTTTTAAGAAAAATAAAAATTCACGGTAGCCTGTAAATTTCATCATAGTCTGACAAAAAATTACACAATAAAATAAATTAACCTACTTTTTAGAGAATAACCCCTAAAATTCCTTGAAGAAATCTAGTAAAATTTTCTATTCTTTTTTGGCCAAATGATACACCCTGGTTAATTAAAACATGAAATAAGGACCCTCCCAAAAATGTTTTTCTAGATATGTATTCTTGTTCTAAATATTAATTTTATAATACCTATACAATGTCAGGATAGATCATGTCAATCAATATTGAAAAAATATCAAGCCTTAAATCAAACATATAATCCTCAAGGTACACGTCAGAAATATGATATAGTTCTTGATGCCCCATCTCTTAAAAATGTGTTAAGTAATCATAAATGGATCAATCCCCTTTATCTAAGTTAAATAAATCATAGGTCTTAACTTCATGTAATATCTCAAGATAAAACTAATAAATAAATATTTTATTGAAATAATCTCATATATGATCATCATGAACCAT
Source organism: Viscum album (assembly GCA_963277665.1). Classification (NCBI taxonomy): domain Eukaryota; kingdom Viridiplantae; phylum Streptophyta; class Magnoliopsida; order Santalales; family Viscaceae; genus Viscum; species Viscum album. The sequence goes on from OY728148.1 coordinate 916,506,297, forward strand.
ATTTTTCATAGTTTTGTAGGACTATATCTTTGAAAGCCCTTCAATCATTATAATTAAAAAAATATAATAGATATTTTATATTTTCTCCTTACTTAATGTATTTAGTTCATTAATCAATTGATCTTCATGATCTTCATTTTTGTTTCAATTAATAATAAATTTGTCTATAATAAATACCCCAAAAAGACAACTTATTATCGAAGGAGTATATTAAAAAACCTTCTAGATATTAGGTGAATTAGTAAGACCAAATAACATTTCTATATTTTAATTTTTCTGATAAAAGTATTAGAGTTCATTATTGGGTGTATTCTCCTACCAAACCATCAACTAAAGATATACAAAATAAATGTTATTTTATTAATCTTATTTAGTTCCACATAGTTGATTAGAAAATCAATCAATGTATGATAATGGATTTTTGTTCATTATTATGAACATCGAATGATAACAATAATTAACCCTGAGTCACAAAAATTCATATTTCTTTTAGAAATATCAATAGAATCACCCTATTGTAAATCAAGTTGAAGAATGAATCCCTTATAATGATTATCCAAGATATTATTTATCAATTACATGAACTCAATCACCTACACTCTATATGGAGACATTAATATAGGGGTACCAAAAGGTATGGGTAATGTTGAGAACTCGACAACATGATGTACGGTAAAATTAAGAATACCTATTTGAAATTGATCAAAAACACATTGCTTTAGGGTCATCACCAAAGATGATTATCTCCCCAACAATATTTTATAATCACCCACATTAAATAGGAATTAAAACATATCCAATGTAATTTAAATATCCTAAATTTTCATATTTACCATAGTACTAATTGAATATTATATGGTTGTTTAGAATATAAATCATAACATCCCTTTCTTAGAAATTGATGTTGTATTTATTTAATGAAGTTCAGTCTATTTCTACGATAACAAAAAAATAAACCATAGAATAATTGAAATTATTTAAAGTAATTAAACTCCAAAAAACATAAATTGGGAATAAATCATATACTATTGATGTGATCGTATTAATATTTGGTGTTTTAACTTTTCATTCAACATCTACTCATTGTGGTGGAATTTTCATACACTTATAAAATTAATAAGAAAAAAATTATCGTAGATATGAAGTAAAATAAAAAATTAGTTATCATATAGCTGATAATAAGTGGACCTTTCAACACCAAATTTTCGCACCCATCATCTTAAAATAGGAATTTAATGAGATTTATCTTTATCCATCAACATAAAAGGTTGTTTATGTTGATCAATGTAATAAATTATTTTATTTATGAACATTTTTTAAAATTACCAAACACCATAAATTTCATACAGTAATGTATACTATGTACATTATATTGAGATTTTAATTTTAATATTTATCACTAGATAACATCTTAATATATCTTCAGGATTAAGTTGCCTGATGGACTTAATTTCCAAACATAAAAAATTTAGTACTCTCTTTAAGAATTTTCATCCATGATTCTGTCTAGACATTTAGAATTTTTTAAATATCATCTTATCATCTATATTGTTTTTAGTTATTCCCTTAAATTACCACATCCATTATTTATAAAAACAATGATATTTATGGGATACTCGAATCATTATTTCCATTGTGATAGCATAAATAAATATTTTCCAATGGCTACCAAAGTTATGTATGGAATTCACCCTATGTTGACATTGTTTTAAGGAAATAAATATTTGAGTAAAAATTATTTTATGTTGGATGATAACACCATAATCATATTTCATGATTCATGTACACATTTTCACACAGAGGTACCCAAAAAATCATCATACATCTATTTTTCTCATTGAATTCATTCTCCATTCTTAATGGAATAATATAAAGAATTTAACTATTCAAAAATATTCTATTGAAATAATACCATTAAATTTTATCAATTTCTTCTTTTTTCCTTATCTTCTTGATAAAATAATATATTAATTTTCTTCACATTCCAAAAAATAGATGAAAAAATGACATTTTCATGATCTAATGACTTTATAATAGATAATATAATTTCAATTATAATAATCAATTTATCTGAAAAGTGGATCTATAGAACCACTACATTATGGTTTCTGTTTCCTCGTGATAGATTCAATAGATCCATCTAAAATATTTTAACCATTCAGGCGTTCAACATGATTCTTTGACTAGGGAAATTCTACTATCATAAAGGCTATAATTTTTAATCCTACTTCGACAACATTTGGTAACATAGGATTATAAAAATTTCATTGTATGTTACATTAATTATTAAATTGTTTTTTTCAGTCACCATCCCTTGACTAATAAAATATTATTATTAAAAGAAATAATCAATGTGGGGATACCACGTAATCATGAAAAATATTTTATATGATGTCTAATATAGATCACCCTCATTTAAATATATGACATCCTTTTTTTGACCATGGTCATCATTTCATTAAATCCATCATTACATTTTATAAAAAACTTTTAAAATTTCATAGATTATTTTTAGAATCTATCAATCTAGGTTTTATGTATGATACATTTTTCTATACCAGGTGACAATCGATTCCAGATCAATGATCCCTTTTTATATATATTACCCCTAATTTCCTCTATTAAATAGATGAATCCAAATTGTAGTATACAAACATGGATTTATCATCATTGAAACCACTTGCAAAAACATTCCCAAAAATTTCAATATATTGTTCTATATTTAGTCTTATCCATAATATGATAATTCTATTTTCACATCGTAGTTTCAAAAGGATTTTGTAAACCGTACTCTATTACCAACATAATATACCAGGACACATAATGTATATATAATGCATCATAATTTATGAATATTTATTACATAACATAATGAACTATTCTATAATATTTTAGCCACAATGACTTTGGAAATTTGGAAACATAATGAGTTTTTTCATTGGTGATATATATCATCTCCTAACACATTCATTATAACTAACATCCTTTTTATAAAGATAAAAGATAAATGTTATTATCATAACCTACGGAAAGAAATCATTGAGAGAGGTGAAGACATATTCTTAGTAATATTAAACAAGGGATATATAAGAATATCATGAGAATGTGTATACTCAAACCAGATTATAATGATTGAATATAATAAGTTGCATATCATAGATCATAAACATGAGACATGGGAAAAATATTTATGATTCATATAAAATGAATAGTAATGGAATAGAATAATTATAGAGGTAATATTTTCATAAATTTTATATTTAATTCAATTATTTAATCCCTAAAAATTGAAGAAGTTGTGTTTTTTTCATCAACTATGCATTTATGATGTGATTTGGGGTAAAATTGGGAAACTGCTTAATTTGGAAATATTCACAGATTTTAATAACATAGGTAATTCACGCATATCATTTAAAATATAAATCCAATTGATGTGATTTATTTTTTATTCGTTTTATATATTTATTGTATAAATATTTTATTTTTGGACAAGGATTTAATTTAGTAGTCCAAGGGTCCAAAAAAAATCAATCACGATGGAAGATTATTCTAGACAACCTCATGGAACCCATGTCAATGAATTGTTCATAAATTGGTCAAAACACATCCAATTTGTGTGATTCAAACTGGAATGGAAATAGAATTAAATTTGGAGTTCAGAAATTGATGATTATAATGATTTAACATAATTAAAAAGGTACATGGATGCTCAAATTTTTGGGAAGGTGAAAGGAAACATTTCTCCTTAATAAATGCTTAGCTTTAATTGGACATATCTCATTCTACACAAGGATGAAGAATATGAAATTTTTGAATTTAATGTAAAATATAAATTGGAAGATATTTTAAGAATAAACTATTTCGTAATTCCGTCATTTAATGGTCATACCATGGTCAGTATTTTGGTGTAAATAATCTTCATGAAATCATAGAGGAAATATGAAGATATTAAATTAGAAGACAGAAGTATGGCACCCAATTAGCCTATATAAATAGGAGTTTAACCATTCTGAGTGGGAGGGGAATACCAAACATGGAGAGGAGAGGAGGCCATGGGACTCACGTGGATCATCTCCATCAACATAATTTTGTTTCTTTCTTTTATTTTCATTACATTAAAAATGTATCTCCTCACTTGAATCATCTCTCTTACCCCATCCATGGAGGGGTAGTTTCATTTGAGTGATTAGAAAGAGGGGAAGATAAACCTATGTGTGTTCTTGAGTTATTGTGCTATAAATAAATCAAATTTCTTCTTGGTTCTTATTCTGGTTTCAATTCATAATTCTGATTCATATTACAAATGCGGTTGTGTTAGGTTTTTATTCAGAAATTAAAAATTTAATTGGTCGATGATCATATCTCCCTCCACCCAACTCAAATCTGTATACAATGGAAAGATATTAGGGTTGTTTGTTGAGTGCTTGGTAGTAGTCAATCACATGTGTAGGATTGTATGTTAGAATATTGGATTATTAGGGAACAACAATTATAGGTCATGGATTGCTCTAATTAATCAAGAAACCATCTATAACCCTAAGCCCATTAGAATGACGACATACAAATCTAACATTTCAGATAAGAAAATTCTCATCACATCTATCTAACTATTGGAGAGAGAGGACACAGTAGATGAATCACTCTCTTTCCATTTAATGGAAGAAGAAGATATACATTTTTGAAACGATTATGGAACATTACTAGGTCTATCCAAACCCAATCATATCACAGTCTCTATCATTTTTTAAAACCAATAAATTTAATTTGAATGTTTCTCTCAATGTCATTCAAATTAATTTAAAAAAAACATTACCTATAGAAAGTGAAAAATTTGTTTTGTGGGCACTTCTCTTTAGGAGACTACCCAGGATCAACTGCTATACAATACTCAGGTAATTAAAATATTTTTTAGCCATGCCCCACGATAGAAGTTCATCAAATAACACAGGACATATGAGAATAACATTGGAATTAGACAATGTGTATTGTTAAACACATTATCATTGAAAAACATATGACATGGATACCCAGAAATAAAATTAAAATATGATTTTCTTTTGATAAACACAAAATTACATGCTTCATTCCTAGGATAAGCTCTAGTTTGCCCTATTTTTTATCATGGTATAACCTCCAAAGCTAAAAGTGAGTTCATATTATATTAATTTTTACCCAATGCACATGAGGGATATATAGGTCTGAAACATAGTATAATTAATTTAATACATAAATGTTCCCTAATATCAAAAAAGTATTCTCATGTTGACCACATGAAAATAAATGGGCTTCATGGAACATTTCATCAAAACATCAAACTTGAAAAAGAAATGGGTTCAAATTGTTTTTTATCATAAACATAAATATTCAAAATAATTAATAATTACAGTATCAACAGATCATTTTTCCAATAATGTAATGTAATATCAAAGTATGAAATCGTAGATTGAAGTGGATTATAAAAGAAACAATCACATGTAACATTTACTGGGGAAATTAAATTTCATTGAAAATCAAAAAATTTTAAACTAGAAAATATTAAAATATATTAAAATAATTTTTCAATAAAATTAAAATTGTATATTATAAACTAAAATAAAACATTATAATTTAAATCATATTTTGACAAAAATATTATTTCCACTTTTGAAAATAATTTTCAAAAACATAAATTTTTTTCAAAATGGTTAAATTTTAAAATAACCATTGAAACATATAATAAAACATTTACGACTTTTAGTTTTCATGATGGTGGTAAATTACATAAACGTTGAAAATAATAATAATTTCATATTGTCTATAAAACCCAAATGTGTCATGATCTAAATGTCATTTAATGATTAATTTGAAACATTTATTAAAAAGTAAAAAAAATTGTTTAAATGACATTAAAAAATCTAGAGGAATATTGAAACAAATTTTAAATAACTATTAAAGAAAATAGTAATAGAATAAATAAGTTAATTTGATTTAAGAGTGAAATAAATTAAATTTTATTTGAAAATAATATTTTTGGATAACGAGTTCATAAAAATATAAAAATGGATGTAAAATATTTATTATTATGACATAACATGAAGAGAATAAATTTTTTTATTTTATTATTGGATGGATCACAATATTTCTTTAACAAATATATAATTTAAAAAAATCAATTTAACAATTGAGAATGTAACATCCATACTATACCACTTTGGTAACATTTGAATATTAACACCCATTAAAAAATAAAATAAAAATACAAACAAAATATCATTAACAGAAGGAGATTAATGATATGATATGTAAAAGGGTACGTATAATAAATCATAAAATAATATAGGGTTATAACATAACATATTACCCAAATGAATTCAAATTGAGAAACCCCCCTTATCATAAGTCTCAACATCCATCTTACACATTTGAACCGACCATATAATATATATAAGTATATTATAAAAATATTAATGATCCATGGGTATATAAATGATAACATATATTATTAATTTTGAATATTTATTATCAATTTATTAACAATTACATCTTCAAACCACATTTTAGGTTATAACTGCATTGTATTTCAATGCGACAACCCATTCCCCCAGAACCCATGATGTGACTACCCCAAGCCCACCTTCGATAGGCTAGGGGTTGGTGACTAACACTGAAAAGGTGTATCCATAAAATGGGAAGGCATATCTTTTAAAACTGTACAAACACACAATCTAAGAACACAACTAGATGCAACCATGATGTAAAATTGTAGTAGTATAGGTGTTTATTGAATGTAAAAGGGGCCAAAATACATTCCCAATAGAAAGGTACAACTACAAATGAAAAACAGAAAACAGGTCCTAAAATCATCCACCGAGGATCCTACCTAAAGGGTATATACATCTCGTCTCTACTACTCTCCTTGTTAGCCTATATCCTCCATATACTGCCTAGTCCTGGATCCCTCAATTATCAGCCAACCTGATCATCATATTTATAAGACACAACAAGTTGTAGGTGAATCCCATGTAGGGTTGAGTATAAAAATACCTAGTAGGGACCCTGAGAACCCCGATGGAATCTCATAATTACTCAAAAAAAAAATCATGATATAAATAACAAAACACAAAGAAATAGTCATATATAAAACAATGTATAAGTAAAGCACATGAGTATAGATGATTAGTCAAGAATTGATATCAACTTATTCTATTGATAGGAACTACTGGTAACCATACGAAGTCTGCCCCACCCCTGATCAGTAAGTACTATTCCCCACATGATCCACATAGGACCCAACTCACCTGGAGTAGATAGGTACTATGCACTACAAGAACCCCAAAGGATCTTACCCACACATGATTGGTATGTGTTGACCCACATAATATCGATGAGTGCTAACCCACATGGGATCTAACCCAAACAAGATCGGTATGTCGTTGATCAACGATGGGCCTCTCTAATGCTGGTCCTTATCAAGTTGCATACTTCTGATCCACACAGGATTTCTAGGTGATGATCTACACCGAATCACTCATTGCTAATCCACACAGGATCTCTAGGTGTTGAACCACCCATGACCGCTCGGTACAAACCTTCGTATGATCTATCTCTAACCTCTGACTCATTTCCAGCCACTAGATTCTTTCTCAAAGAACGAATAATTCTAGGAGAGCCGCTCCTTAAGAAATCAGTCTTATTTCAACCAACATGATATCCCATGAAGAAGTGGCCAGATGATCTGTCACATCATAAGGGTTTCAACTGAAGAGATGACGAATCTTCTAGACACCCAGTTTGTAAGTTATAGGCATTTTATTGTTAAGGGCCTTGTTAGTTTTTGAGTCGATCCAACATTACTGTACTCCAATTTTCTTCACAAATCACTTTGAGTATCTAAAATGGACCACATCACTCCAAGGATACCTGCACCATAGACGATTCATAAAAAAGACGTCTGGTTCACAAGATACGGTATCTTAAATGTAAATGGGACCGATAGGGGTTCTGGGTCCTGTCTGACCCATTCTGGGTTGACTGGACTCAATCTAGGCCGACCAGACTCTATTCAGGTCCCCCCAACATGCCCCGGGTCCGACCCGCCACAAGTTCGACCCGACCCCGCCCGAACCGGCCTGGGCCGGCCCACCCTGGATAGGCTGGGCCGCAGCAGCGTCATGCAATCCTTTTCTCCCAAATAGTTCAAAGGATCCATTGAGCTCCATTAACTGGTGGATCCAAGTGGAGCTGCATCATCACCCACGAGACCCGTAGGGAACATGTCCCTTTATAGCTTTTCTATATCATTGTAGTTGTGGATTCCTTCAGCGTAGTGCAAGATGGTTCGCCGCCTTCACCTTCTGGGCTAGCTGTTGTTGGCCACCTGTCTGACTTCCGCATCACTGAGTGGTGCTGCTCATCCACCGCAGCTGCTGGTCTCATCGGCCAACGCTTCTTCCACGGGGCACCGATGATGCTCTAGATCTCTATTTTCACTTCTTCTTGTGACTACGGGATCCACGAGATGTGTCATCATTGTGTGTCTCTAAGATTCTTGATTCTGATGAGTTGTAGAATTATCCTACAAATAACTCTATAATAACTAAGTGACGGTGGGTCCATGCCTTGATCATTTGTCCCACACCCTCAGTTTTAACTTGATAACATGAAGAATGAAAAAAATTATATAATTCATCACATATAACTATAATAAAATAAACCCCTAAATTGTGATTCATTGGAGTAATCAGGATCATTGGAGGAAGGAGAGTCCTTATAGGAGTGAGGTCGTCGGCGTTTGTCCGTCCCAAATATTCGCCGCCAAAAACATCTTCCTCCTTCAGTGGAAGGTTCCCCATGAATTCTCCAGAGTTTCCTCTCTTGATGAGTCTATGTCAAAACCCCACCCCGAACACCATTTAAATAGAAGTGGAAACCACCCATATTTCATGTCATTAATGAAGTTCATTTAATAAAGATAATAAATGATGTAACATTATGGTTACAAAGTTGGAGGGTGAAACCATTAATCATCTTGATAACCCTTCGGTCCCACCACCACCACTCATCCACATGAGAAAAATAAATAACATAACGAGTTAAGTTATTTTAATATTTTTATATTAAGTCCAACATATAACTTTTTATCTAAACTTAATACGGTTGAAGTGAATCTTCTATTAAGTGAACCCCAACACAACTGATTCAATGGTGTTCTCGAGTTTTATTTTTGATGACCGGTTGAAAATTTAGAATACACGACCCGTGCATTTACTGAAAATACCATAAAAATGTTAAGAAATTAATTTTGGGAACACTATGCCTCAGAATCATGTGTCATCAATTTTCATAGAAGGGTAATAATTCTAAATAATTGAAAAGGAATTACACTGAATTTTCAGTTCTTTAAATTCTCCCTAACTTATGGATTTTCTTCCCCAAAATCCACAACCGAAATATGGAAACGAATGGGGGTACTGAGAATGTATCAGAGCCTCCGACTCCCATGTGATCTCCAAGAGGTTCTCATGATTCCAATGAACTCACACTAGAGGAATCGACTGCCCATGAAGGACCCTCTCCTATCGACCATCTATCACCAACATGATCTCTACAATGTTCGGTCCATTATTGATGTCCAGCTCGCCTTAGTTGATAACCTGAGTTGGATCATGCACGTTTCATCTCTAATATGACATAGGGAAACCATTATGAAACTAGTGCATCTCTGGGGGAAGTGTTAGATGGTACACCACCACACCTATTATTCTAAGGATCTGTAAGGGTCAGATGAACCTCGTAAATAGCTTTCCTCCCAGGACAAACCTCTATAATGATCTTCAGGGTGAGACCCATAGGAATACATGGTCTCCCTCCCCCAAATCCATGGTTATCCTTCTCCTGTTGGCATAATACTTCTGTCAGCTCTATGTAGTCTTCATATGCTCATAGATAAACGGCACCTTCTCTATTGTAGCCTATAACAACACTGGTACCATAAGTGCTTACTCCCCTAAGTCTGTCCAGCAAAGAGGTGATCTGTATGGTTTCCCGTACAAGGCCTCTAAATGTGCCATACCGATGGTGGAGTGATAAATGATGTTTTATGCATATTCCTCCAGTGGCAGGTGGTTCTCCCAACTACATCCAAAATCGAGAACACAAGCATGATACATGTCTTCTAGTGTTTTTAAGGTTCCCTCCGACTGACCATCTTTCTAAGGGTGAAAGGCGGCACTCTAGTGTAGCTGGTTTTTGAAGGCCTCCTACAATCCCTTCCACAAGAGAGATGTACAACGTGAATCAATATATGAGATTATCATTGAAGGAACTCCATGAAATTGAAACATCTTTTGGATCTAGAGGCTTCCCAAGCCATCTACTAATCCCTGCTATCAGATTGGTTGGATGTGGGCCAACACGGTGAGTCAGACAATAATCATCCAGATGGAATCATGGTCCTAGGATATACATGTTATCACTGTCATGAATTCCATGGAGATACCATCCCACATCCACTCCAGTAACACAATTTGCTGCAGTAAGGCCATGTGTATCAGATACTTGGTCTTCACTTGTTGACATTTGAGGCATCAGGATACAAAATCTTCCACTATCTTCGTCATCCCTGGCCACTAGTACTGATGCTGGATATCCTGTAACATATTTTCAACACCAGGATGTACTGCTAAAGGGGATGTCTGAAACTCCTTCAACACCTCCTCCCGAAGCATCACGGGTACCTTCATGCATCCTCTAAAGAGAGAAACGTGTTTCCCACCATCATAAAATCCTTCAGGAGACCATCCTAAGGATATCTAAGAACATAGGGCCTCAAAGTCAACATTCCCAAGATGTGCCTCCTGAACTCTCTAATGAAGTGGGGGAGTGACAGTCATAGACTGGATGTACGCTTCTTCATCACTATCAACAAAGGATATATGTAACACATGTATATGCATTGTTTCCTCACTCTAAAACTGTAAACATGATCTCTAGCTAAATGTGTCTACTACTAAATTCCCCTTCAAAGGAGTATAGAGAGTAAAAAATTCACACATCAAGTAGTTCCTCCACATCTTTACCATAAAGACCACTGCTACTAAATCCTGTTCATGGGTATCATAGTTTTTCTCATGATTTATCCTCTGCCTTGAGCCATAAGAAATCACTAGTAGCTCCAACATCAGTACACAACCTAGTACAGTCACTAATGCGTTACAGTTGACTATGTACCCAACACACACATATGGTAGCCACAATATGGGGTCACTCGTCAATCAATAGATCATCTCCTAAAAACATTGATAGCAATTATTCATCCACAGGAAAGGATTACCCTTCTTTTTTAAAGATTAAAATGGTGCTGGTTCCCTTGAGAAGTCGGGTACAAATCTCTGGTACTACCCAACCATTCACAGAAAACTCCGTACCTTGATCCCACTCCTGGGTGGATCATATGCAAGAACTGCCTTCATCTTCCCTGGATCGAAAAAAACTATAGACTCAGAGATAATTTTCCCCAGGGAGTGGACTACCCGTAACAAGAACTACCACTTCGTGAGCTTTCCATAAATCTAGTGATCTCTAAGTGTATCTAGGACAATCTGTAGGTGTGTGGCATGATCCTCCACTGACACTGAGTATACAAAGATTTCATCGATGAAGACAACCACAAAGAGATCAAGGTATGGATGAAATATACGCATCATGAGCCCCAAGAACACTTCCAAAGTGTTGGTCATGCAGAAAGGCATCACCAAGAACTCATAATGGCTATACCGAAATCCAGAGGGTGTATTAGGCATGTCCTCATCCCGTACTCTGAGTTGATGATAGCCTGATCTGAGTTCTATCTTTTAAATCCAATATGCTCCTTACATCTTGTTGATGGGATCATCTATCCTCCAGAGTGGATACATGTTCTTCAAGCTCGCATGGTTCAGGTGTTGATAGCCCCCAAAATTCCACAATATTCAGTCTTCCTTTTGGGCGAACAAGATAGGGTATTCCCATGGAGAAATACTAGGCATTATAAACCCCTTTCCCTAAAAGTCCTCCAGCTGTACCGATAACTCCCGAAGCTCCATGGGAGCCATCCGATATGATGGTGTAGATATCTGTTCCATACGAGGGTAATTTTTGATGTAAAAGTATCCCTATCTATATGGAGGTAGTCCTGAACATCATTAGGGAAGACATCAACATACTATTCCACCACTACATGATAACTCAAACTACTCACATCTAATACTCTGAGGGCGAGGCTAGCCAACTATTGAGTAATTGGATTCACCCTCCTCTGTGATAGTCCACCCTATGCTGCAAAGGTTTCCTTCACACTGGTGAAGGTAAAACTGATTCCATCCTTGTAGATGCACTATTCATTGCAACAAAAATAGTCTATCTGAGCATTGAATATAGATAGCTAGCCCATACCCATGAAGACGTCGTATGGCCTTGACACTGCAAGTAGGAGATCCCAGCCGAATCTCTCACCTCCAAGAGTAATATCACACTGTTGTCACTAGTGTTTAATCATCTAATCATCTCCTGTGTGAGTCTCTAATCGAAAGGATCAAACAAATTTTTTTATCTCAATCTCTAATATCCAAATGAGTGTCATTGAAATTGAAGAGTGACCAGAACCTATGTCTATAAGTACTTTAGCCAGGGTGGAATAGACAGGTATCATACGTCTACTCAACAACTGAGCAATGTGGTCGTAGGCCTCTATTACATATATTGGTGTTCACCCCTTCCCACCTGATCACTATGGTCAGGGTGGACCTCCTTGTGGTGGTGGTTGTAGAACCTCAAATCGCCGCCCATCGCCTGTTGTATGACCCTCTCCACTTCCTTGTCTTCTAGCTTAGGAACCTCGTTGCGTGAATCTCTACCTCTGGATTAGAGGTCCATTAACCATCTTATTATCTTTTATATGGTGGGTCGGGCAGTCACATGACATGTGGCTCTTCCTTTCGTACATGAAGCACAGTCTACCTCCCAGCTGACCTTCTCTACCTTGCGAGCTCTAGACCCCAGACCATGTGTCAAGGGGTTTCCCCCTGGGGGTCTGGCCTGATGTGACCTCTAAGTCATTTGTCTACTACTACATGTAGATAAATCAGCTACTTGTCATTTGATGGTGGCTCTCACCATCAGTGTCTTCTCAGTTATGAAGCTCTCCACCAACAATTCTCACTCAAGAACTCTAGCATGCATTAAGATTTTCAGTGATATCATCAGTTCTATGATCTCCCACCCGAGACCCTGATCAAAGGAAAAATCCCTGAAGTATGAGTCTCATACCATGTAGGTGGAGTAGCGTGAGAGGTTAGTGAATCTCAATGAGTACTAGGCTACTTTCAGGCTACACTACTATAAATGGAGGAGCTCTTAAATAAAAATAGTTTTTTGTGTCACTGGAACGAACATCATCCTGAAGTGCCTCTCAAAGTACATCCAGGTGAGGGCCCCCTCATCTTATTTCTAGAGTGTCCTGATCCCCAATCTCCCTACTATGACCTAGAAAAGGATACCATCTAGGATTACCATATGATTTACTGGTATCTCAAACAAGTGAAAAAACTCTTTCCACAGACTCCATGTAGCCCTCAACTGCTTGGGGATCTATCTCGACTCAAAACCACGATGGCTTATGTCAATGTAACTCATACAATGCACTTAGTCAGTGGGAAGAGTTTACTAGTGGGGCTGGTTGCATCTACATTCCAATGGGTGGTGGTTCTTCTAGATCACCACTTGATGGTGATACCATAGTAATAGGGACCTGCACTGAAGCCTTTTCACTCGGTGATCCGTCATTGTGTAATACCATAGTTATCCTAGCTAGCTATCTATCTGGTGGAATCATGAAAATAAATAGGGGTGCCACAAGAAATACGATATACCTAGGGAGAAGACTTAAAAGAGATTGAAGTAAAGAAAATTTCCAAACACACTCAATCATTGTTTTTCTGCACTAAGTCAGAAATCAGCATTAATTTCCCTGGTGTATGGATACGTCGGCTGGTACACCAACACTAGATTCCCCAAATAGAAAACAATACTCAAAGCACATAACAATATTACTTCATTTAAATAATAGTGTCCTAGTTCTTCGGTAGAACTAACTCCTATGATACCACTTTTTCACGACCCGTTCCCCTGGTACCCATGCTGTGAATACCCCAATACCTCCTTCCATAGGCCAGGGGTTGGCGACTAGCACCAGAAAGGCATATCACTAAAATGGGAAGTCATTTCCTTTATACCTGTACAAACACACAATCCAAAACAAAATAATATGCAACCAAAAAGTAAAACTACTGTATTAATAGTGTATACTGAAAGTATAAGGGGCTGGAATACAAGACCATCTGAAAGGTACAACTAAAACTAATAAAAAAAAATCCAAAATTTTCCACTGAGGATCATACCTGATGGGTAGGTACATATCAACTCCACTGCTCTCCATGTAACCCAAAATAATCCGTGTACCGCCTGGTCCTTGCTCCCTCAAGTATTAGACAAGCTTCTCATCGTGTGCACAAGACGCAACAAGGTACGGGCGAGGCCCATGCAATTGTGTGTATAACAATACCCTAAAGGGACCCCATGATACTCAAATGTCTCTCAAAATTCCACAATGGAAAAACAATAATTGTGATCTCAATCAAAGAGCACAATGAAGTAGGCATAGATCAAACATGGTATAATAAAATCACATTAGTACAGATGATTAGTCGAGATTCTATATCATCTTTTTCAATTGAGAGTCACTTCTATTGACCATATAGAGTCTGAACCAAACATGATCGGTATGTAGTAACCCATGCAGAACCCACAAAGGATCTGACCCACATATGATCGGTATGCACTGACCCACCCAGGATCACTAAGCTCTGACCCACATATGATCTGACCCACACATGATCTGTATGATGCTAATCCATGACAGGCCACTCTAAGGCTAGTACTCATCGGGTCACATACTACTGATACATATAGTATCACTAGGAGCATATCCACATAGGATATCTCAGTGCTGAGCCACACAACATCACTAGGTGTTGACCCACAAAGGATCGCCCAGTACTAACCTCCATATGATCTGTCTCTAATCAACACCCCACTACCAGCCACTGGATTCTTTCTCATAGTATGCTTGATTTTGGGAGAACCACTCCTCAATAAATTGGTTGTATTTCAACCAATATGAAGTCCCAATAATAATTATCACGATGATTCGTCACATCATAAAGGTTTTAATGAAACATATGGTGCTTTAACCGAATGCCTAGTCTATAAGTAACTGGTATTTTAGTGTTGAGTGATTGTTCGGTTTCAAGGTCAATCCAACATGAAAATTCACAAAAATACACCAAAATTCTCATGGACTATCTCTAAAGGACCATCGTACTCCATGTATCCATGCACGGTAGACAGTTCATCAAATGGAAGTCCATTTCACAAGATACGATCACATAACTGTAACTGGGCCCGAGAGGGGTACGGGTCTGGTCCGCCCGACCCGGTCGAACCCGACCCGGTTCAGGTCGACCCGACAACCTTGGGTCTAACCCAGAACATCCTATATTGGTTGGGCCTGTATGATTGGGTCGGGCTGCGGCAGGCTTAGCCCCCCAGCTGGTGCCACCCACGCAGGGTCGCGCCGTCCATTTCTCCTGAATGTCTCAAAGAAGCTATTCGACTCCAATAATTGGTTACGCCACATGGCGACATGTTGACACCCATAGTACCTGCATGGTGCGGGTCACGTTCTAGCTCCGAGTGGAACCACTCTTCCACTAGGGCAGGCAGTTGATGTCCTCCAATCACATATACCAACGCTTCATCCGTAGGGACCTGGCGATGCTCCAGAGCTCCATTTTCACTTCTTCTTTCACATACATTGATCCCCGGTATTCCATCTTCATTGGGCAGAACCCGAAATCTAGATTCTGACGAGTTGAATAATTGTACCCTGAAAAATGCAACAAGAACGAAGCAGTGGAGGGTCTGAGACTTGTTTCTTTTCCCAGTTACCTCCGTGTTAACATGATATCAACCAGAAGTAAAAAATAAATAATTCATCATAGATAACTATAATAAAATAAACCCTGTAACACAATTTTTTTTTCATGTATCACTATCATTGGTGGAAGAAGAATCCTCATCATAGTGTGGTCGTCAAATTTTGTTGGTCTCATATCTTCACCGCTTAATATTCCATCCTCCATCAGTGGATGTTTCCCCATGACTCATCCAGATGTTCCTTCTTGATGAATCTGTTTCAAAACCCCACTCGAGCTCCATTAAAATATAATGGGAATCCACCCATGTTTCATTTCATTAATTCACTTGATTTATGAACTTATATTAATGTTTCAATGTTATGGTTACAAAGGTGGAGGGTCAAGCCATTAATTTACTTGAAAAACCATCGGTCCAACCACTGCCGCTCATTCACTGGAGAAAAAGAAATCAAATAACTTGTTAAGTTATTTTATTATTATTTTTGGTAAATTCCAAAATATTACCTTTTCTCCTAAACTATAGTGGTATATGTGATTCTTACCTTTAGTGAATCCCAGCACCACAGATTCAATGATGTTCCCAAATATCAATTTTAAACATCAGTTCAAAAGATAGAAAACCCCACCCACATGTTTATTGTATATTCCATAAAAAAGCTCATAAATTCATTCCGGGTACATTGGTCCTCAGAATCACATGCTGTAAATTTACATATAATTGTAATAATTCCATATATTTAAAAAAAATACATGGAATTTTGGGGACATTACATACATGTATAATTTTATTTGTTAATTTTAGTACTATTAATTTTATAATGTTTCCACAATAGCAGGATACATGACCATTATATTGAAATCGTAAATATTCACTATAAATGTATTTATTAAAATAAATATATTTAAGATGATAAAAATTAACACAACTTTCATTGAGGTTCAATTCTATATGTCTACACGAACATTGTTTACATTTTCTATGTTGCTGAAATGATACAAACTGTAAAAATTTAAATCCTTTAAAGACTAATAATTAATGCATTAATATACCATTTATTCAATATATTAACCCCAATTACTTATGAGGATATTTTTTAGTGATAAATTAATAACAATTTATGGCAAGGTGATTATCCACCGTGCACATGAATGACATTAAAATATCTAAAATAGAATGAAATTTAATATTGTGATTGTGATATAGTTATTAAAAAAGAATAATTATATTTAAAATTATATTAATATTCATTTATGTTGTCCATATTTACATCCTGGAAAAATAGAAATGAAATAACATTACATGTGTTCGTGGTGGGGTTGTAACGCCCCGACCCCAGCTACCCAGAGTCAGTGCATTACTTCGTAACATTGGCATGATCACAAAAGATCAAGTCTCGAAAGACCGATTAGTTTAGTAGCTTTGGAAACACTAGATACATTCATATGTCTTTCATTACATCAAAAAGTAAACAAACTACAATAACATGGTCTTCATAGTCCACAATTATATCCCTTTCTGACTACCCCTATAGGTAATTCATAAAATACTTCTTCACATCCTGGAAAAATATTAAAACATTGAAAGGGGTGAGCTCAGATGCTCAGTAAGGTTAACAATATAGCGGAATCTTTCATAAATAAACATTAACATTTAAGGCAATGTATAACTAAAACAAAAGCCTTTTAAACTTGAACATCAACATAATATGGCAAAAGTAAAATGAGATAATGCCAATTACTTCTTCACATGGATATTCTACTGGTTGACTAATCACATGAAATATCAATAACCACTTTCATAATTAGGGAATGTATAATGCCAGACATTCTGAAACATTTTGTCAAGGCCTCGGCCAAGACGTCTAAAATGATTAAGGCCTCGGCCAAAACCATAAATCAAATTGGGAAAGGGCCTCGGCCAATTCCATGTCTAGTTGTCTCATGAGACCTACCGATGCATCGAAGAGCTATAGCGGGCTCCACCCGTCACTTATTAAGTCCAATACATTCCTCATATAAACAGGTTTAAACATAACATAATCGTATCACATAAAACATGCATAAAGGAAACATAACATTTCCACATTTCAATCAAAAGATATCAATACAACACATAAAAACGCTTTCAAAACCATTTTCATTACCAAAATAAAAGAAAAGTATAACATGGTATTTATTTTTCATTAAAAAAAAGGGTATGGCTTGTAGAAGAAGCCGAAACTCAAATAGTGGTCACGGCGGCGGAGAAGTCGTTGTCGCCGCATATGTACGACAAAAACATTCCCTTTTGTCGTTTAGTAAACACTTCGTATAAAAAATATTCCTTTTCAATAAACCTAAAAGTCAAAGGGGTTTATACACCGTATAAAAGAAAGTTGTGTATAAAACCAAATATGCCTCAATGAAAGGGGATTGAGACGAAGTCCTTAAAAAGATCATTTTTTTAAATAAAGTACATATATAATGTGTATTCACTATAAGTACACATAAATAATGTACAAATACAAGATAGTACATAAAAATATCATGACATAATTTGAAAGTAGGAGATTAACCCAAAGAATAGAAATTGGGTTAAGAAGTTCCCTTACCTTGCGTCCTGTCCTGACTCGACCGTTCTTTAACCTCCTGAATAATAAAGTAGAGTTAATTTATATTTACTTAAGAACCTTTTTCATTTTCATTATTCCTTTTATATTCCTTATTACCATGTTATGAACATTATGTAATTATTTAAGTTAATAACGGTCGTTTTGTCGATCTTTGGTACTTGAGTCAAAAATAATCTTCCTATAATATCAAGTTGTTCATGTGGTGAAATATCCATTATATCCAGAATTATATTAATGATGTTGATATCATGTATATTATATATATCCAGTATATAAATTCATTAATAATATTACGTAACATTTAGAGGTAAGAAATGAAATGCACCGTTCTTGGAGACGGTAAGTCGTACGTACGCATGAACGCTACGTTCATTTAAATTTCATATTTAATGGAACTAAATCATAATGATATAAATGTATAATACAATTCCAGTATAATATAGTGTATAATACCATTTACTCCATCCTTTATACATCCCACATATGGCATTAACGATTCAAATCACTTTGAGGGGGCGGTAGTCCGCACTTCCTAAAATGAAATTATCGCATTTTACCCATAATGGAAATCATAAAGTATGCCATAAATGAGAAATACAGAATCATAAGTAAAACATAAACATATTATATATCATATATAAAAATAGTGACATCTTAATGGCCACCTTTGAAGGTGTTATATGAGTGTTGAACAATCATCACTTCGTGAGGCAGAAATTCGCCATCCACAGAAACCGTATGTTCTTTAACCATTAGATGTAGGTGTGTGTAAGTGTAGCTTGAATACTTCTTATAACAACATCCTAATATATTGATGATACTGGTTTTGTTACAAAAGAAATGAATAAAAAGAGTTTAGGAGGTTGGAGAAGAAAAATAAAACAAAACAACATTAGAGAAGACATTACCTCAAAATCGGGTAACTCTTTTTGATTTGAGCCAAAGGCTTACTTGGGAAGAGTTCTGCCCAAAGTAAGGCTTCTAGGAGTAACAGGGGGAAGTTGGGAGAGTTTTTGGGCAGAGGTTGGCCGAGCCAAATGGCTTGAAAGTGTAAATGAGGTGGGAGAGGTGGGGGCCTTTTATAAGTGGAGAGGAGGGGCACTTTTGGAAAGATTGAAATGTTACATTATTATACGATGCTTTTCGGATTCTAAATGTCCCAAACTTATATAATTCGTGGATAAGGTGATAAGGGTTCGAAATATCTTCATCCAATAGGCTTTGGACAAGTGTAAGCCTTGGATTTTGCATTATCTTCTCATTTTATTTAAATCGTTAAATAACGAGGTCATCGCTGCATCATAATGATGTCATAAATAATTTAATTTATTTAATGACTAAAAATTATTAAAAAAATACTATGATGTGGGAAATCTTTTTAGATATCTAATGAATATTTATAGTCAAAATTTGGACTTGTGTAACCCCACTTAAAAACTGTTTTAGTAAAATAACTCATGTTTGTGTCAATTTAATTTTAACATTAAATAAATATATATTAATGTCATTTTCCAACTAAAGTGGCTCCATGGAGTCCCCAAGTTGACCCATGGGTTGTCTTGGTCGGCCATGACTCATCCAATAGGATTAGGACAAGTGTCATGCTCATCTCATATTATTAAAACATTATTTGTACTTTAAACTACACTAATTACTTCTAATCGCGATTAAGAACTTAAAAGTTACTATTCACCAAAAAAATTATTTTAATCTCATTGAGCCACATTTTACTTTTTAATGACAACCATGTATGTTTTATTTTTGAAAATAAAATCACAGAAGTGGTAATATTACATTTAAACGAAAAATCAGTTATTTAACTACCACTTAGTGGTTTCACTATTCATCAAAAATTGAAGTTTTTCAGAACAAGGCCAAAATTTCACCCTAAGATATAATTGATATTCCGAATTCAAAAATGATTTCTATTTTACAAAATTCCAAACATATAAGTTGTATTAATTAATTTTATAATTAATTCCCGCTGTTACAACAAATAGCGTGTTTTTAAGAAACAATTTATATCAAAAGATTGGCAATTGTTTATGTCCAATTTCAATGTTAAATTAATTCTAATGACAACCATTGGATAAAATGGTAAAAATATATTATAATTATAATTTAAAACCACTAAATAGTATAATTTATCACTATAAAGTATTTTGATTAAAAAAGTTGTTTTTAAGTAATTTTCACTATTCATAAAAAATTGGAAGTTCTCAGAAAATTACAAAAAATTAAACTTTGGATAATTTCGATATTACGAATACAAAAATGAAGTCCATTTTTAAATATAAAATTTCTATAATTTTAAAAATTGGTTATTACTATTCATAACGGCTACTTTGATTAGTCACGGTGTTTTAGAACTCGAAGTTGCGTACAATGCAAGCTATTGCATTATTGAATGAGAAGCGTATCGTGGAAGCTCGGGGTGTTACATTATCCCCTCCTTCAATAAATTGCATCCTCGCAATTTGAAATTTTTCTTTGAAAATAAAAGGTTGAAAAGAGAAAATACCTTTGAGGAAAACCCACATCGGAAATATGATTAATAAAATTTAGCCTTAATAAGAGGGAAGGGCAAATGAAAAAGTCACCACCCAATTATGATCTCGATTAGGAGAACATTGGTGGCAATTAACGTCATATAATTGGAGGAAAACCGTAAATATTTGTAGGGAGTGATTGAGGTCATCAATCACAATCAACTGTCAAATTGAGGGCCTCAAATCCTTCAATCTATATTGATTTAAAATATCATCAGTTCAACAAGACATAAGGTATTAGGATAACACATTTTTTTGTTTTAATATCCCTTTACTAATTTTTAAGAATTAATTTATTCATTGAATAAGAGATAGGTATATATATATTTATGCTTGACAGTTAGAGTTTCAACCATCAACTCATCATTCACTCAAAAAGATAATAGAACTCAAAAATATTATACTTAAACTAATTGTATAAGGTTCCAAATGATAACACATACCATTTAGATTAGTAAAATTATTTTGTATTAACCAGGGAATTCATGTAGGCTAGTGGAAGGAAATAAAGGCTTGTCGCACTACAGTTGTGGGTTCGATTCCTGCAGCTTTGTCCGACGCGACGGGTTATTCCCCACCCTGCAGGTTGTCCTTTTCCTAAAACTATAGTATTATATTATTCCAAAAATAATCTTCAGGAATTCTTTAACCTTAAACAATACTATCCATGGTTCAACTTAATCCATTCCACCCTTAATAGTTATCCAAAATACCTCCATCCAGACTTTCTCTAAAAGGTCTCTAAATTCCAAAATCAATTGTAACATCAGATTCCCCAAACAAAGAAAAGTTTCTCTTATTATCACATACTAAAAATATGCTTACCTTAATCATATTAAAACCTTACTGAAATCAACAAGTACTGCAGTGAAATCCATATATATATATCACATTATTCTTATAATCAGAATATAATCCTTGAGTCCAAAAGCACCAATACATTAATTATTCCGCTTCAACTGTAGTCACAGCATAAGATTGGCCTTGATCCCTTGGCATTTTCTGAGGTAAGTTTCCCTGATGCTTAGGACATTCATTTGCATAATGCTCTGTTTCCCTACAATTGTAGCATTCAACTTTGACAGCCTCTTTCTTTCCCTTGCAATCACGAGCCTGGTGACCCTTTTCTCTACATTTATAACAAACTCCCATTCCTTTTAGGCAAGTAACAGGGTGATTCTTCTCACAATTATCACATAATGGAAAATCCTTCTTTCCCTTTTCCCTTTATCTGTCTCTTGTTCCACCGTTCTCTTCTTCTCTTTCTTTACTTTGTTGTCATAAGACTTAGAGAATTTCTTTTCTGTCTTGATAGCACATGAGACAATATCTTCGTATGATGAGAAGGATTGTGATAATAAAGCTCGACGGAGAAATGGTTTTAACCCATCAAAGAAACGATCAATCTTACTCCTTGGGTTACGTATATAATCGGCAGCATGCCTCGCTAACCTTGTAAAGTTATCCTCATACTTTGCGACATTCTCATCCTCCTGCCTCAAACTCAGAAATTGCCTTTCCATATCTTCTCGATGGTCACGAGGAAAATATTTTTCTAAAAAAAGCTCTTTGAACTCCCTCCATTCCATATTCTATACGTCATCATCTTCCTTTGTGTTTTGAATCAGCGACCACCACTGATCGGCATCTCCCGTGAGGCGGTAAACTGCCATGACAACCTTCATCCTTTCACTACTCCCCAAGGCATGGAATATTTTCTCTAAGGAATTTATCCATTGCTCAGCTACTATAGGATTTGTACTTCCATTGAAGGTTGGTGGTTTTTGCCTCATGAAGCGGTCTAACATTGATCCTCCACGTTGCGGATCAGGGTACTCCATACGAGTAAGGTTATTATTCATAACCTGAGTGAGTTGTCCCAGTATGGTAATAAGTTGATCAGAACCAGTTGTATCTCCAGCTCCACAATAATTATCTTGAGAAGGAGGGAAATCCCTACAAGGAGTGCGTGCATTGATACGGTTTACATTCCTTCCACTAGGAGCCATTTCTAAACAATGGCATAAACTATATTAGTTTATAAATCAAAATACATAATTCCATACTTGTAAGATACTTAACATAAATTGAACTATTTATGGATATAATCCATAAAAATGTTTTCTTTGAGGAAGTATATACTCATAACCCTTCATAGTGGTTTATAAAGAAAATGAGAATTATCCCAAGAATATCCCCCGGGAGTGTCGTAACCAAGAGTGCAGCAAGGCCCGTTGTCAGGCACCAGTTCCCGTTCGAGTCTAGCTCAAAGCGGTGTTTTCGGGTTTTACCCCTAGGTACATCTGTGCCAGAGCCGCCTCTACCTGCTCGTATCCAGACAGGGATGTATTGCTCGGAAAACTCACAAAATCTCTACAATACCATAATTCTAGGAAGTTCTTCTATACTAATCCTCAAAGTCTATCTTTGGGATATGTGCTCTAATCAGAGTTTATCTAAATCTATATTCCAAGGTTAGTACTAAACTGCCTCTGATACCAACTGTAACACCCCGACCCCAGCTACCCAGAGTCGGTGCATTACTTCGTAACATTGGCATGATCACAAAAGATCAAGTCTCGAAAGACCGATTAGTTTAATAGCCTTGGAAACACTAGATACATTCATAAGTCTTTCATTACATCATAAAGAAAACAAACTACAATAACATGGTCTTCATAGTCCACAATCATATCCCTTTCTGACTACCCCTGTAGGTCATTCATAAAATACTTCTTCACATCCTGGAAAAATATTAAAACATTGAAACGGGTGAGCTCAGATGCTCAGTAAGGTTAATAATATAGCGGAAGCATTCATAAATAAACATTAACATTTAAGGCAATGTATAACTAAAACAAAAGCCTTTTAAACTTGAACTTCAACATTATATGGCAAAAGTAAAATGAGATAATGCCAATTACTCCTTCACATGGATATTCTACTTGTCAACTAATCACATGAAATATCAATAACCACTTTCATAATGAGGGAATGTATAATGCCAGACATTCTGAAACATTTTGTCAAGGCCTCGGCCAAGACGTCTAAAATGATTAAGGCCTCGGCCAAAACCATAAATCAAATTGGGAAAGGGCCTCGGCCAAATCCACGTCTAGTTGTCTCATGAGACCTACCGATGCATCGAGGAGCTATAGCGGGCTCCACCCCGTCACTTATTAAGTCCAATACATTCCTCATATGAACAGGTTTAAACATAACATAATCGTATCACATAAAACATGCATAAAAGAAAACATAACATTTCCACATTTCAATCACAAGATATCAATACAACACATAAAAACGCTTTCAAAACCATTTTCAATACCAAATGAAAAGAAAATTATAACATGGTATTTATTTTTCATTAAAAAAGGGTATGGCTTGTAGAGGAAGCCGGAACTCAAATAGTGGTCACGACGGCGGAGAAGTCGTTGTCACCTCATACGTACAACAAAAACATTCCCTTTTTTCATTTAGTAAACACTTCGTATAAAAAATATTCCTTTTGAATAAACGTAAAAGTCAAAGGGGTTTATACACCGTATAAAAGAAAGTTGTGTATAAAACCAAATATGCCTCAATGAAAGGGGATTGAGACGAAGTCCTTAAAAAGATAATTTTTTTTAAATAAAGTACATCTATAATGTGTATTCACTATAAGTACACATAAATAATGTACAAATACAAGATAGGACATAAAAATATCATGACATAATTTGAAAGCAGGAGATTAACCCAAAGAATAGAAATTGGGTTAAGAAGTTCCCTTACCTTGCGTCCTGTCCTGACTTGACCGTTCTTTAACCTCCTGAATAATAAACTAGAGTTAATTTATATTTACTTAAGAACCTTTTTCATGTTCATTATTCCTTTTATATCTTTTATTACCATGTTATGAAAATTATGTAATTATTTAAGTTAATAACGGTCGTTATGTCGATCTTTGGTACTTGAGTCAAAAATAATCTTCCTATAATTTCAAGTTGTTCATGTGGTGAAATATCCATTATATCATGAATTATATTCATGATGTAGATATCATATATATTATATATATCCAGTATATACATTCATTAATAATATTACGTAACATTTAGAGGTAAGAAATGAAATGCACCGTTCATGGAGACGGTAAGCCGTACGTACGAATGAACGCTACTTTCATTTAAATTTCATATTTAATGGAACTAAATCATAATGATATAAATGTATAATATAATTCCAGTATAATATAGTGTATAATACCATTTACTCCATCCTTTATACATCCCACATATGGCATTAACGATTCAAATCACTTTGAGGGGGAGGTAGTCAGCACTTCCTAAAATGAAATTATCGCGTTTTACCCATAATGGAAATCATAAAGTATGCAATAAATGATAAATACAAAAGAATAAGTAAAACATAAACATATTATATATCATATATAAAAATAGTGAAATCTTAATGGCCACCTTTGAAGGTGTTATATGAGTGTTGAACAATCATCGTTTCGTGAGGCAGAAATTCGCCATCCACAGAAACTGTATGTTCTTTAACCATTAGATGTAGGTGTGTGTAAGTGTAGCTCTAATAATTCTTATAACAACATCCTAGTATATTTAGGATACTGTTTTTTTTTTACAAAAGAAATGAATAAAAAGAGTTTAGGGGCTTGGAGAAGGAAAAAAAACAAAACAACATTAGAGAAGACATTACCTCAAAATCGGGTAACTCTTTTTGATTTGAGCCAAAGGCATCCTTGGGAAGCGTTCTGCCCAAATTAAGGCTTCTAGGAGTAATAGGGGGAATTTGGGAGAGTGTTTGGGAAGAGGTTGGACGAGTCAAATGGCTTTAAAGTGTAAATGAGGTGGGAGAGGTGGGGGCCTTTTATAAGTGGAGAGGAGGGGCACTTTTGGAAAGATTGAAATGTTACATTATTATACCATGATTTTCGGATTCTAAAGGTCCCACACTTATATAATTCGTGGCTGAGGTGATAAGGGTTCGAAATATCTTCATCCAATAGGCTTTGGACAAGTGTATGCCTTGGATTATGCATTATATTCTCATTTTATTTAAATCGTTAAATAATGAGGTCATCGCTGCATCATAATGATGTCATAAATAATTTAATTTATTTAATGTCTAAAAATTATAAAAAAAATACTATGATGTAGGAAATCTTTTTATATTTCTAATGAATATTTATAGACAAAATGTGGACATGTTTATCCCCACTTAAAAACTGTTTTAGTAAAATAACTCATGTTTGTGTCAATTTAATTTTAACATTAAATAAATATATATTAATGTCATTTTCCAACTAAAGTGGCTCCATGGGGTCCCCAAGTTGACCCATGGGTTTTCTTGGTCGGCGATGACTAATCCAATAGGATTAGGACAAGTTTCATGCTCATCTCGTATTATTAAAACATTATTTGTACCTTAAACTACACTAATTACCTCTAATCGCGATTAAGAACTTAAAAGTTACTATTCACCAAAAAATTATTTTAATCTCATTGAACCACATTTTACTTCCTAATGACAACCATTTATGTCGGATTTTTGAAAATAAAATCACAGATGTGGTAATATTTCATTTAAACGAAAAATCAGTTATTTAACTACCACTTAGTGGTTTCACTATTCATCAAAAATTGAAGTTTTTCAGAACAAGGCCAAAATTTCACCCTAAGCTATAATTGATATTCCGAATTCAAAAATTATGTCTATTTTAAAAAATTACAAACATATAAGTTGTATTAATTAATTTTATAATTAATTCCCGCTGTTACAACAAATACCGTGTTTTTAAGAAACAATTTATACCAAAAGATTGGCAATTGTTTATGTCCAATTTCAATGTTAAATTAATTCTAATGACCACCATTGGATAAAATGGTAAAAATATATTATAATTATACTTTAAAAACACTAAATAGTATAATTTATCACTATAATGTATTTTGATTAAAAAAGTTGTTTTTATGTAATTTTCACTATTCATAAAAAATTGGAAGTTCTCAGAAAATTACAAAAAAATCAACTTTGGATAATTTCGATATTACGAATACAAAAATGAAGTCCATTTTGAAATATCAAATTTCTATATTTTTAAAAAGTGGTTATTACTATTCATAACGACTACTTTGATTAGTCGCGGTGTTTTAGAACTCGAAGTTGCGTACAATGCAAGCTATTGCATTATTGAATGAGAAGCGTATCGTGGAAGCTCGGGGTGTTACAGGGGTATTCCATAATCACATGAGTGACATTGTTGTATTGAAATGGGATAAAAAATTGTATTTTATATCTATTATGATAAATATGTACTTAAAATAATATCATGAAAATATTATATAAACATTAAATCAATTATTATATATTTTTGTGATATTTGGTTATGGAAAATAAAATAAAATATAGTTCTGAGGATGTAATCTAGTGTACACATAGTGGACAATATCAATTCACATTCAATTGAATTGACGGTGGATATATATTTTGATATTAACATAAAAATATCATATTCTATGAGAGATACTATTATTATTATATCATCACATTTTCGTAATAATTAATATAGGTGGATGATTAAATAAAACTAATACCTATCATTAAAAAAATTATATATTATTTATAGAACCGCTAAACTTTTACTCTTAAAGCCTATTTTTAGTAGAGTTTTAAAATAAAAAAACATTGATGAAGTAAAAAGTTATTAAGGTAATATATTATTAAATTTATTACCAAATAAATGATTTTTGATGTTTTGATAGTGGTGGAGAGGGGGTAGTCATTTATACATGGGTATGCAAACACACATAGAATTTTTGAAAAGAATAACATGTTCTATAAATATTCACCAGAAATGAAGAATTAAAATGTTCCATTATAAAACCATAGTCATAATATGTCATAAAAATAATTATGAAATGAATTTTGAGAATATTTGTAAGTAAATTTACACCTTATCATTTTATTTTAAGAACAAGAAATCCCATATTAACCTAATCAAAAATAAATAATTTTTACCATTTTTATTACTCATTATGAAGGAAAATTATATTTAACATGTTATAGAATATATATTAATCTATTTCCAACTATTTATTCTATTTCAAAAAATACAATTAATATAATTTTCAAAATATCATACAAAATTTAACTCACATACATGATGAGAAAGCATGGTTTCCAAGAAAAAAATACAATAAGATTGAAATGTTTATATATAATAATTAAAAATGAAATTGATTCCGATGAAATTAACTCTATAAATGAATAAAAATTTTAATTATTTGTATTTTTAAAAATATTAAAACCAAAATATCAAGGTAATTTTTTTAAATAAAAATTATTCTTTCAATAAACCCCTTATTTTCATTACTCATTAAAAAATATTTTCATTCATAGAAACGTAAAATAAACATCTAAACTAATTTTTACTAATATATTTAGAAATTTAATAATTAATTTTGGAATAATATTTCTAAATGTTTCAACTATTTGTTTTGTTTTTTCGAAATAATAGAAATAAAAAATAATATTTATTAAAAAATAATATTTTCAAAACATTCAATTTCATCAAAACATAGAGTTCATTTTCTCAATATCTTCTCATTATATAATACCATTAAAATTTGTATATATAATTATTCATTATTTATATTCATTCTTCAATGTTTAAAAATTAGGTTATAAGGGTCATGATAAAATAGTAATATTAAGAGTTTATTATATTTCATAAAAACCAATTATTGAGTGTAACACTATGTATCGAATAAAGTAAATTTATTTAAAAAAGTAAATTCTAAAATCATGTTTTTTTAAAGATAATAATTATTCCAAATTCTATTAGGGTTGTTTTGTGTTATAAAAATATTATATTATATGGTTTTACGCTCGGTGAGTTTCACCCATTATCCATGAGTTCATTGTTGTTTTAGTAGGATGATTGTTAAGTTAAATGATATAATCATACATATAATGGTTCAAAAATAACCTAGAACGTGATTAAATGGTTATATTTAACCCTATATATAGTTTTATAGATTTTGGATAATAATTATTTTTCTTTTCTTGTTTGAATTTTTATTACATTACTCGAAAAATATGATATTTTTTATTTATTTAATGATACTGTTTGTGATGTAAAATAAAATTATAAATTCACCGTATATGGCTATGATGCTTTTTTTCATCATGGATATAGTTGTGTGAATGATTATTTTCTATTAAAAATGATATGAATAGATTGAGAGTGTCTTATATGAGGAAAAACATAGACCCAAATAATGTAGTCAAATGTAAATTATTTTTCTTTTTCTTTTGTGAATTTTAATCTGATCAGAAAATGATGTGTTCATATCTAACAATGATTAATTCGTATGTCATTGTAGTTTATCAAAATAAGTTACAGAATAATATGCGATTATCATACAATGATCTGGTTTTCCATGTTATAATTTTATAATATAATAATCGATTATGTTCAATTATTTTACCATTATATTTTTTTTACCTAATCTAATGTTTATATTCTCCAAAAATAATTTATCGACTCCCATTGTGTTAATTTAGACTCTTTTATAAAGGGTAGGTGGTGGGGGGTGGAGGAGGGAGTATCTAGTCGAGATAATGTGTCATATCTAATTTGAGTATTCATTTTATTGTCATTGAAATAAAATTAAAAGGAGACTATTTTATACTAGGTTAGTGAAATCATATATCCATTCTATTGAAGAAAAAGGCAATGAGTTTAAAATGATTTGGAATAATATAACCTTAAATAATTTATCTATAGTTAATTCTTATATTGTATTCCATATATAAGGATAACATACTATATATATATTACTTTTACAAATACTTTATATGTTAATAAAGTATCCATTAGTATATATACATCACTGAAAATAAAATTAACAAGAAAATTTTTAGAAAACAACAATATGAATATATGAAAACATTAATCTATCTTATATGTATGAACATAATATAAACTCTAGGTTTAAGTGCGGTAAAAATAATATATTTCATATGAAATCTATATCATATAAAAAAGGAATACTCTAACAACAAACCATATGTTCATGATTTTTTAAAAATAATTATGATATATTACTGTAATAAAAGGGAACATGAATCAAAATTTATATACTATGTATCAATGTAAGGATCGATATTTTAAATTGAATAATGGAATAGAAAAATAATTTTACTTACAATTTGTATGTTTCTAAAATTTTTAAGCACGATAAAATTTTTAAACCAATTCCAACTCATTGAAACCTATAAATGTAAAAATTTGTTTCATAGAAGAAAATTATGACATAATAATTGAATTTTGATTTATGTTAATAAAAATATGCATTTATTATTATAAAAAATGTCTAAAAATATTTATGGATATATTATTTCAATCAATAATATTATTCAATTATTTTTTGTTAAAAAAATACAATGATATGTACTTTTGTAAATTATCAAATAAAAAGATTATTTTATTTAATGGTTTAATGTTTTACTGATGAGACATTTCAATGTATTAACATTCCAAAGGATATAATTTCACTATGATTTTTCTCCCAATATAAAATTATTTTAATAAATGTATCTTCAATCATAACCCTTTATGAAATAATACCCTCGTTATATTTAATAATAATTGAATTTAATTTTTGAAAAAATTATTAGATTTATGAAAATTACAAGTTAACGAATCAAACATGTATATTAACTAAGTAAAACAATACAAAATTACCAATTTAGTCACAAAACCATGGATAACTATATTTTTCTTATATAAATAATTGTGGTATTATTTGAGAAAACATAATTTTCATTTTAAAACAAAATAATTCATAATTAATTTTTTCTTTATAAAATAACATGAAAACTATCCATGCTTTAATATAAAAATTTTATTCATATTTTTTATAATAATCAAAATATAATACATTGATTATGAAACATAAAATATTATTTATCAATCAAATGAATAGAAGATGTATGTAAGTTTGTGAAAATTGAATCGATGGAAATAACCCAAAAATGCCCCTAAAAATTCCATTTGCATCTTGATAAATATATTTTCATTTTATAACATTATAGATTTTATCTATTGATATATTAATCTTATAAAAAAGTAAATAAAAAATTTTGAACAATGTATATTTAGAAAAGTTATTCAATTTATTAATTAATTAATCATTATGAAAGGGAAAAAGATATCATGTATGAAGTATTAGATGAAATAAAATTTAAAACTAAAAAAACCAAATGATACAAATAAGTTTACTAAAAATAAATATTAACATTTAAATAATGTCATTGACAAAAATTAACCATTATTTATACATGTAATTACATAATTTATTATCTTTCCATATTGATTCTTAATATTTGTTAATGATATAAGATTTAAAATTATTAGTTAATATAACTAATATGTCACATATATCACATTAGTTCATTGGAAATTTAATTTTATATCATTAAATCTATATGTAAAAATTTAATAAAAATACATGATTTCATAATTTAAAACATATTATATATGTTTTCAGGTAAATTTCATAAAATAGTGTTAGATATGTTAGAGGAATAATTAAAAAATCATGTGGAGTGTTAAGAAAACTAATCATAACATTCCATAACCATGTTCATGATGGGATATCCCTATAACTATTTTCATAATCTCAATAGACCCTAAAATAATATTTTCCTTATTAAACATTATATATATTCCATGTGTTATTTTAAGAGAATCAATTCATGGATAAACCTTATGCAATATGATGGTGCATGCATCTAACTCAACCATCCCACACTGTATTCATAAAATGGTTTAACATATATTCATACAATATTTAAATTATTTGTATGCAGTCATCAATGATACATAATTAAATGAGGCAATTTTATAACAAAATATTAACTTGATGAGTCATTTTATCTGGTAGATAGTATTTAATTTCCAATAAAATGGATACCCTATAATTATTTTTATCAATTTTGAGTTTATTATAGTTGATAGTGATCATAAATTTCATTAAATGTATTATGAAAACTAATATTTTGCTTGTTTAAGTTATACTAGTTAATTTGGATTGGAAAACTTATTTATGTTAATGGAATATGTATATAATTAATAAATATTTAGATGCACGTTTTCAAAATGGTATAAACAAATTTTTAAGAAATTTATTTTAAATATTTAAATAAATATAATATTAATAACAAATATTAATATTATATTAGTCAAAATATTAATATAAAATACCTGATGTATCATTTCTGAAATTCATTTATGATTATATCTTGTAGATATCTTTGTAATTCAATTGTGAAGGTAATGAAAATTATAGGTACCAACAGATTATCTTTCCTATAGATATAATGAAATAAATATCATCTTTTTATCATTTTTAGTATTTTAGGAAAAATATGTCTACTGATTGATTATCCTTGGTTAGCTAATTATGGGTGTTCATTTTGGGAAATAATAACTGGAAGTCCAATATAAGATTTAGATACAATAGGAATAGATTCAAGCACTATCCATATGATTTATATTAAAAAATAGTCTCTATTCATTAATACACGATTCACAAATATTAAGATTATGAACATTAAAAAGAAAAAATAGAAAATTATGATATTAATTTGAATGTGGGGTAATTTTATTATGAAATATATATATTCACTATCTAAATTGTGACAATATATATAGTCCTCAAAAAATTTTAGCAGAACATTAAATAGAAATATATGATTTAATTATATAATACATGATACTCATTAAATCATATGAGATAATTATATGATAGAGAATAAATTATTGTAATAATTTTTACTATACTTTTAGGGTTTCCCTTTTTAAAATATCAGGATTTATATATATGGTCAACAAATTTACTAAAATTGAGGAATCTATAGATTTATATTTTCAATATTATAGGGATCAAATTATCTAATTCTGTGTCTGGGGAAGTAAACCGATGGTTGTAATTACACATATCTATAATAAACATAAACATAAATATAAAAGGGATTTGATATTAGTTGATATTTATATCTCTTTTGATAATGGACATAGTGTGTCGACATAATGAGTCATCATTTAAGATCTCCTTATACCCATTGGATTAATAGTATAACTATAGATTTTTTTTATTTACCAAACATAAAAATAAATTCGATCTGAATATATATATTTGATAGGAAAGGACATAGATTCTATTTTAGGGTAATGAATATTTAAATATATAATAAATATATGTTTTATTTAGTATAGAATATGATATACTGTATATATTTTCTAAATATTGATTATTTTTTTCATCATATTTCGAAAATAATGGTCAGTGATTATTTTAATCTCACATACAATATTAATTATTATAATGGATAGAAAATTGAAAAAAACTTGAAAATACACGATAGATTTGGGTTTTGGGACTCCTTCTATGAATCATTTGGGAATTGTTTGTATTCATTATTTTATAAAATAATGATGATTCACATTA
This sequence comes from Viscum album, assembly GCA_963277665.1. Taxonomy (NCBI): domain Eukaryota; kingdom Viridiplantae; phylum Streptophyta; class Magnoliopsida; order Santalales; family Viscaceae; genus Viscum; species Viscum album. Next base: position 916,539,998 of record OY728148.1, read on the forward strand.
ATTAGAATGGGGAATGGTTTTGTGGATTACAAAATCTCAAAATTTTTAATTATATGATCCAACTATAACTGATAAAATATTTCTTTTTAGGTATTTATTAACCATTATTTATTACTCATATTGTATGATTACGTGTTTTTAATGAAAAATTTCTATGAAACACTTATAATTATTAATTAATTTTGGGAAAATGTGTACAATATATATGTAATATGTATTTAATTTTGTGAATTATATCTGGGTTTTGAAATGTAGATAAATATCATTGATAAACAATATGAATGTGGAATATTTTCCAATCTCACTTCACTAGAGCACCATAGGGTAATTCCATTTTTCGAATTGATAATTCTAAAAATATTTATTTTTTTACTAAATAGGAATTAATTTCACATTCTAATTACATTATATTTTTTTCCAAGTGTGATTTATATTATTTTTGGATGTACTTCAATTTTCATGTTAATATTAAAAATATTGGTTTTTTCATAATTTGTGTATCTTTAATTAAAACAATAATGATTTACTATAACATAATACTTTTTAGGACAAGAAGATTTTACATGTTATCATTAATTTCCACAAAGAGTTATTGTAATAAAATAACAATAAATTACAATGAAAAAAAATAAATTTCCAAAACCTAATGTCAAATGTGTTCCTTTAAAATATTAATTTTTATTTCCATATGATTTCTTTTTTAATAAACTAATGTATTCTATTACATATTGGTTTTATATTCTTATTAAGCATTATATTATATTAACTTTTTAAATTTAATTTTAAAAATTCAATATTAAAAGTTTCAGCATAGACATATAATTTTATTTTATATTTTATTCAAAAATTGCAACCTCAATGATTTTTTTATTATAATTATATATTATGTGTATTATGTTTGAGACCAGGTGCTATGAGGACATATGTTTATGATGTATGGTGTTCCTAGTGTAAATATTTTATAAATATTAAGTATATTTAATATCATGCATTCATTGTTATCTTGAAAAAGTTGAATAATATATAAATGGGTGCCCAAATCAGGAATTTGGGGGAACCATTAAATTTATACAGATGGCTTTACCCTATGCACACAATAACATTAGTTGGTGTGTTATGTATGTCAAAATGTTACTATACACGTAAAAATAATAAAATTATTTATGGAAAATTATTTTGACATAGCGACCAAATATTCTCTTTAAATACACTGCTTATGGAAAATTCACATGCTTAGTTTCATAACACTGTAAATTTGAAAAGTTCCATTGGAATGATGGAGGATTCATGTGGGCAGAAGATGATAGATTTTAAAATCAATGTTCAAAAAACTTTGGATTATATAGCTCTTTCCCAAGAATGTGACATGGAAATTTTTCGTCCGCAAAGATCGATCTGAATTGAGATACAATGTTTTATTATTATTAATCACCCTTCTGAATTTATATGATGAACTCTACTTATTTTATGAATAGATATATTTGATGATTTATCAACTTTCAAGATGGGATTATAATATCTTGGTTTTTTTGCAGAATTACATTGAATCTCTTTATTGTTTATCAAACTAAAATCAATGAAGATCAACATGAACATCAATTGAGGTTTGTTCCAATAATTTGTTAATGTTATCTTCTTACACTATTCATCATTCTTTACCGGCATTATTTACATGGATTTCAACTTTAAAAAACCCAATCAATCTATCATTGTGAACCTGTTTCATGGAGCAGTGATTCGATATCATATATTTGGTATTGGAACGATGTGCTGGAGGTGCGATAATAGTTATAGTAGTCAATTGGATGGTTTTTGATTCATGATTCTTCATTATTTTTAATTCATGATAGAGTAAGAAAGATGATCGATTTGATCCATTTTTCATGAAAATTTGATGAGGAGATGCATTTCTAATAGACAGTGAGGTTTGTACAACCTTGGATATTTTATTTCATAGGGAATCGATTGCCAGATTGAAGGTGGAGAATAGGCTGAAATTCACTGAGTAATAATGAGTTATTCATTAAAATCTAAATATATTTAACATTTAATCGAGTATTACAATACATGCGGGGTCCTTGGATGTAGTTGATGGTTTTGAAAAAAAAAAATTGGATCACATGTAATTTAATCACTACCTTAATGTGTGTGACCCTCTGTAGTTAACATAGCATGTACTCTAGATGTACATGGACATGGGTTGGTTTACAATATCATAGACACACTAGGTACACCCAAACTTAGATTTATTGGTGTACACAGACTAGAACATTAAAATGGCTTCGATATAGGAACACGAGTTGGAGACATTGCTAGGATACCATATTAATCTACCAACATTGTAATCATTCTACACAAAATGTATATGCGGAATACATGTCATGTGATGGTTTTACACATGGATATGAAATTGGATAAATTGATACACCATGTAATCCATTGGACACAATGTGTATTCCCTTCAACAGTTCTTTATGGTCTTCGTTTTTTAGTTCGGACAATTAGAGGTTTAGTTCATTCACTTGGAACTTTTCCTAGAGGGTACAATTCATTAATAAATCTAAATTACTTTATTTTGACCCCCTCTAGTTGTCATGTCTCCAATAATGTTGTGTCTTCCTTCAATGAGACTTGAGTGTGATCCTCTATTTCCCTAGTTAGATTTTTTGGAAGTAGCCTGGCCTCCATGCACATGGTTTATATCCTCCTTCATGGAGGATATTTTGTACGGTTTTAGCAATCAATATCGTTGTATCCCCTATGAAGATGGTTGATCTATATTGTTTTCATAGTTTCCCCTACCGGTTCTAGGCATAAACCCTTGTCTCTATATCATGGTAACCTTAGAATAATGATCTTCCACTGGAAGGGACCAATGAAACTCATCTTCATTGAGTGTATAGGATGGTAGCATGGATTGTGGAGTGAATTTCCCTTGAATTATTTTTTCTTTCAGCAGAATATTTTGGGTGATAGTTGGATAGGACCACCAGAAGGTGAGGTTTCATTCTTGATTATAATTTGGTTTTTAATTAAAAACTTATTTTCATATCTCATATTGAGAAAAATATACTTTTTAATCATCTTTAGTGTTTTTGTTTGTCCTACTGGGTGTTGTTATACTAAGTTATGCACTAGATTTTCCAGCATGTCTTGTGTCTTGTGTAGATGACAACCATTTTGACAGTGTCCAGGAAGGATAGGGGAGTGGGTGGAGTGTAGCTGGAACATTACAAACATATGTGTTTGTAGGGAGTATAGGTTTTTACATATTACTCAACCATAGCATTGGGTGACCTATTTAAAGTTTTGTTTGGTATTGTTTTTGGACCGTTTTCTATTTCTAGTACCTTACTGTCATCCTCTATTGTGAAATTTTATATGTTTACAAGAATTGATTTAGTTCATTAACATTTAAGATTGGTATATTATTGGATAGTTCGGTGTCTGTTTAGGTAATTTAGGACAATACATCCCATTTTTGGGTTATGCCTACTCAGTGTTGGTTTCCACCCCATATCCTATATTAGGTGATCATGGGATAGTAATGGGTCACACTTTAGCTGGTCAAGTCATGATAGAATAATATCAGGTCAGGTTGGTCATAATTTAGTACTTGAGTATGTGAAATTGGATTAGGGAAATAATGTTACGTGTTTAGAGTTCAGATTTCAGGATAGGGACTCCAGTGTTAGTGTAGTGGAAATTTATCTATACACCAGGAATATGATCAACTACCTTTTGTATTGGTAAATGAAAGCATTGATTGTAGGAAAAAAGTACATATGTCATTTATGAATGGTTCGTTTTTCCATGTCCTTTATGAGTCACCTCCCTATATATTGTCTTTTAACTGTGGTACACATTTTTTTCCAGAAGTCTCCAAATGAATAGAAAACCAAGATTCCACTGCCTAATCATGAGGATTGTCCACATAGTGGCGAGTTATTGGATCAAGGAATAATACTGTTGATATCACCATTGGTAGGCTTACCATCTTTACCACTACCCGTTGAGTATAAGCTAGCAGTACAACTACCATATAAGGAATCATATATGATGAGTGTGTGGAATGAGTTTCAGAGGCACCAACCTCCTAGGTTTCAGGGTGATCCAGACCCCTAGTGGGATGAGGACTCGAAAGAGGTAGTCACTCATGTAATCTTACATGGGAGGATGTATGGAAATTAGATCGTATTAAATATAGTGAGTCATCAATAATGCTCTGTGGGGTGATATTGGAGGATTGTGACATAGTCACATGATAAGATGACTATCTATTGGATGAACTGCATTCGTCTCCTTAGAGAATAGTTATATCCCACCATGTGGTGATTGGTACACATATAGGAAAATATTCATTGGGTGTAGGATAATATGACTATGTCACAGTAATCAATGAAATTTTCTTATCTATCATATTAATCATTGGATATGGTGAGTGAAAAGTTCTTTAGGGTTTAGACTATTGAGAAGAGTGTGAACTAGTACATCAATGACATTAGTGGTACCTCTTGATGTTTCCCCCTAGGATTGAGTACTTGAGTGCGCCTTAATATTTGCAATTTTTATTGCATAGTAGGCATTTTTAGGGGGGATAACACTGGGAACCCAGTAGTTGATACCTTAGATGCATATATCTGATGGTAGTCACATGGATCCATGATGGTTTTATGCTTTTAGAGGTGATCCTATCAATCATAGTCAGTGGTTCATGTCTCCTAAGGTAACTCAAATCATCTAATATAAATATTGTGTTTATCCTTCAATTGTCATGGGAAACTGAACTAATATTTCATGTAGTGGTTTCAGTGTAAAAGGATTGTTTTGATGAGGAAATACAATGTTTTCCACCCTAATGAGGGGTAGATTTCAGCATTTACAAGAATCATGGGAAGAAATTGATGTCTACACCATCATATCAGATGTATCCCATAGGGATTTTAGAGCCAAGGATGTTGGTGGAAGTCTTAAAAGAGAAGTTATTCATGAGACCCAGTGTTTCCCCTTGGGAAGCCCTTGCATTTCTTTCCAAGAAGTTATATGGGAACATGATGTTAAATGTGGATTACATGTTTTTGTATTTGGTTACCCAAAAGAGAAATATTCCACTAATGAAGATCAATGACCTTATAGATTAGTTGAAAGGGGTGTGATGGTTCTCGACGATTGACCTAAATTCAGGCTATCACTATCCATGAGTATGGTATGTGGATATATTTCATATAGCATTCATATGTATTTATAGTCACTATGTGTAATTGGTTATGTTTTGGGGAAATAAAATTTCCTTAGTAGAGTTAATGGGACTGATGAACTAGATTATTCATCCTATCAAAGACTAATTCATAGTAGTCATTATCAATAACATCATTCAATATTCAAAATTTGAGGATATTGTGAAACAATTGAGGATGGTCCTGGAAACACTCCAATAGCACCAAACCTATTTGAATATTTTGACGGTTTTGTTTTTTAATAGATATGTCCATTTTATAGTAAACATCATCTCATTGGCTATAGTTGAAGTGGATATTTTGAATATTGAGCTAGTTCGTTTATATAAGCTACCAAATAGTGTCATTGAGGTAATGAGTTTCTTGGATTGGCTATGTACTATTGTAGGTTTGTACCAAACTACACTAGGGTGGAATAACAATTGAAAACCATGACCATTAATGAGATGCCTTTCATTTGAATATAAAATTTACAGAAGTTCTCTATGGATTTGTTGATGAGGCTGACGATTTCACCCATTTATGATTACCATGGGTGGTTGTCGAATCTGTAGTGTTCTACGATTCATCATAGACAAAACATGATTTTGTTATGATGTAGATTCATGAATCAATTGGCTATAATTCATTATATTCAAGACCACATTAGCATAACTATGCGACCCACGACTTTTAGTTAGAAGAAGTATATTTCACATTGAGGATGTAACAACACTACCTGATGACTGAGAAGTTTATTGTATACTATGACTACAAGATTCTTATGTATAACTTATCACATATTTATTTTAACTTGAGACAATGTGTTAGAAATAGTTCCACTAGGGATGTGAATTTAATATTTTCTCTACTATTGAGAAGGGGAATGTGGTAGCAGATGCTCAAAGAAGGAAATATACATCACAGTTGTTGAAAAAGGTATCAGAGTAATTAACCTAATTGTAGATATCCATTGTAAATGGAGATAGTGTTTTGTACCTTGTTTTGAGGTATTTCACCCCATGACTCTTACCACAAGTTAGTGAGTCATGGATTGGGGATACAGATAGTAAGACCCAACATTCTCAGATAACTATAGGAAAATCACCTGATATATTTTCTAAAGGTAGGTAGTATGTTCATCTTTCTAGTGGATTAATTGTGGTACTAGTAAACATCAAGTAAAATGTTCTATAATAGTTTCATAAACACCCTGTGGTAGTGTATATATGTGTAGAATTGATGAATCAGGACATCTGATGTCATTTTAGGTGTCCATGAAGAATGAATTGATTTGTAGATTTTGTCCTTCAATTCCATAATTTTCATAATTTGATGGATGATCACCTTGTTGAAGTTGGTTTATCTCAACCCCTTGATGTGATATAGTGGTACTGGTATGGGATATCCATTGAATTCATTACAGGCTTACGATATAATTTCAGGTAACATGATGTCATATAGGTAATGGTAGGATGACTCACCAATATATCCCACTAACTAGATATATCATAGAGGAGTTCAGTAATGATCTTAGGACGTGTCTACATAAAGAAGATATTATGTCTCCATGGAGTTCAATCCATGATCATTTCAAATCGTGATGCTCAAATTACATCCTAAGTGTGGAAGGGATAATAGGAATCCTTTTAGACCCAGTTGCAATTAGACATAACGTTCCACCCACAAACTATAGGCCTCGAGGACTGCTCCATTCAATTCATAGAAGACATACTATAGGATAGAAGGATGTAATTTGGCCGGTGTTTAGAGGGTATCCTACCACTGGTGGAGATTGTGTATATTTACCATTTCAACATTGGTATGGCATCCTTCGAGGCTTTGTATGGGTGACCCTTTCAGTCACCAATTTAAGTACTAACATATGAGAGTCAGCCATAATGGGACCATAGTTAGTGTGAGATACAACATGGAAGGCGGAAGTAATCAAATAGAATATGAGGACTTCACAAGCTATATGAAGTCTCATGCTGACAAGAGACAAAGGCCATTAACGTTTTAAGAAGGAGACCGTGTGTTCCTAAGGGAATCACATCAACATGGTTTGAGGATATTTTATTTGGAAGCTTGTTATCCCTGAGATTCATTGGTACAACTCATATACTACATGTTGTTAGAGAGACGTCATACATCATATCTCTGCAGCCTAATTTTGACCAGCTAAACGGCATTTTCTACATGTCATAGGTGAGGCCATAAATCCTTGATCCATTAACTATTATCTATTAGGTTGAGCTATACATCTAGTTTGGAGATACCTTTGTTGAGTACCTAGTGATGATTTATGAACAAATATGGATCATCCTTTAAGGGTAGCTGATTCCTTTGGTGAATTTTCAATGGAAGGATGTGAATCTCCAAGAGATCACATGGGAGTGGGAGGCTCATATTTTTTCTCATTATCCACTCCTTTTATGAGTAACCCCAATTTTGGATTTTCTGGGATATAAATCCCATGGTGGGGAAAATTTAACATCTCTTATTTTTTGTGTACTTTTTAAAAATTTTTGCGTACAATCTTTGAAACCAATGTTTGAGATGAGATGTGATTTCAAATCCCAGTGTTCCAAGAATAAATTTTTGAAATATATCTAGCATATTTAATAGTAGGAGTTCAAATGTTCATGAAATCGTGGAATAACTCTATACATCGTAGTACTTCATGGATGAAATGAAAACATAGAACTATGAACTTCACATAAAAACTCTCTCTTCAACTGTGAATCACACAACATCCACAATCTCCTCCCAAATCTCAAAACACAATCATTATCAATGTTGAATTCAGGAAACTTACCCTTCTAAATCAGCTCTCCCTTTATCTGCAACTCACTGTCTTGCTTCTGGGATTTCTTAATTCTGTCTAATAGATAAGATTTCATTGATACCTATAACAAAACATAAGTACATCGTACACCAATAACTTCTATGCCAGAGTTCATCTAATCCTTAACCAAAGGATCACATTCCAAATGCAACATTGTAAATGAAACATTACTTTTTCGACTCAAAGCATCAACCACTTTATTTTCTTTTCCCCGATGGTAATTAATTGTACAATCATAATCCTTGATTAATTATAGCAATCTCCTCTGTCTCATGTTCAATTATTTAGGAGTAAATATAAACTTTAAACTTTTTTGATCAGTATATATTTCACTCTTTACGCCATAGAAATGACGCCCCCATATTTTTAACGAGAAAATAATAGCAGCTAATTCCAAATCATGTGTTGGGTAATTTACCTCATGAGTTTTCAACTGAAGTAAAGCATAAGAAATTACCTGATAATTCTGCATAAGGAAGAAACCAAGTCCTTTCAATGGAGCATCACTATAGATAAAAAACTCCCCAGTCCTAGAAGGTAGTTCCAAAACTGGATCATTCACTAATCATCTTTTAAATTCCTACAAAAAATCATCACATTCTTCTTGTCCAGATAAACTTAACACCCTTCCAAGTTATCTTAGACAATGGACTAGATAATCAAGAAATACTTCTAACAAAACTTCTGTAATAGCCTGACAAACCAAGAAATTTATGAATCTCTGTTAAATTTGTGGTTCTTGGCCATTCTTCAACAAACGTTGTGTTTGAAGGATCAAAAATTATTCCATCTTTAGAAACAACGTGACCAAGGAAAGAAATTTTTTCCAACAAAAACTCACACTTGTTAAATTTCCCATACAATTTATTTTCATTTAAGGTTTTCAAAATAACCCTTAAATGTCTTTCATGCTCCTCTTTACTTTTAGAAAACCCCAAAATATCATCAATGAAAACAACCAATATCTTATCCAAGAACTCATGGAAAATTCTATTCATAAGGTCCATGAATACAACATGTGCATTGGTTAGCCCAAAAGGCATAACTACAAATTAATAATGGTCATATCTTTTACAGAACACGGTCTTCAGAATATCTGCTTCCTTTACGTTCAACTAATGGTACCCTAATCTCAGGTCAATCATTGAAAAATACCAAGCTCCCTGGAGCTGATCAAACTAATCATCAATATGAGGCAAATGATATTTGTTCTTAATATTGATATTATTAAAGGATTTATAATCAACTAAAAGCCTCATAAAACCATATTTCATTTTATCAAATAAGACTGGGGCACCCCAAGGTGATGTTCTAGGTCGAATGAAACCATTCTCTAATAAATCATGCAATTTCAACTTCAACTCTAAAAGTTAAATTTGGGCCATTCGATAAGGGGGTTTTGAAATTGTCTTAGCATCAGAAACCATGTCAATAGTAAACTCATCTTCCTGATCTGGTATTATTCAAAGAAACTCATCAGAAAAAACATCAGGATACTCATTTACCACTGGCACATCATTAATCTGAAGAGTTCCTTTATTTTCAAAAATATGTTCTAGGTAACATTTATTTCCATATTTTACATGTTTCTAGGCCTCTTGATATTTTATCAACAGTAAGGGTTCAATCTTGTACACAAACTGAAAGTATTTCTGAAAATAATCTTCTTTATCCCTACATTAAATCTTAGAATAATAAATAGTGAGCTAATCCAAACCCAGTATAAAATCAAACTCTACTAGAGGTAAAAGAATAAGGTTTGCAAGTAGGTTTTTTCCACGGATAAGGATAAAAAGATTATTATAAATTCATTTTGCATCAACAATTCCACCATGTGTTTTTACCACAAGATCAGGATTAATTTCTTGGGATGGTATTCCAATTTTACTAGAAAAGTTTTCAGAGATGAAAGAAGGTGTAGACCCTGAATAAAAGAACACACTGGAATAATCTACAAAAACAAAAAAAAGTACCAGATACCACTTCATTTGATGGCCCAAAATCTGCTGAAGTAGTTGAAAATGATTTCACCACCCCTTTCTGCATGTAGTCTAACTGCTTCCCATCACTCGAGCTCTTTGTTGAACAATCATTTGTATAGTGACCCATCTCATTGAACTTAAACCATTTCACACATTGTAAATCAAATTTGGTCTTACCGTCACCCAGATCTATTTCAGTGAAATCACGAGCCTTATGTCCCATCTTACCACAACTGTAGTACTTTCTAGTATTCAGAAGACAATTCCAAGCATGCCTTTTACCACACATATCACAAACTAAAAACATAGTTTTCTTACCATCATACCATTTTGAAGAATTATTCCCTTTCTCCTGCCACCTTGGTCTCTTCTTTTGTTGGTTGTTATAGAATACTTGATCATCATAAAACTCCATTTCCACCATCATAGCACATCGAACAATCTTTTCATAACTATTGAACTCATGAAAATCCAATGCCCTTCTATATTTTGGATTTAATCCTGAGTAAAAACGATTGATTTTACTATCAAGGTCTCAGATAAAATATGGAGCCTACCTTTCCAATCTAGTGAACCGTTCTTCATAAGCATCCACGGAGTTGTCCTCTTGCCTCCAATCCAAGAATTTGTTTTCTATCCAAAGTCGAACAGCCTTAGGAAAATATTTCTCAAGAAACATAACATTTATAAGGCACCGGCCTTAAACATTACATAACCATGAATTAAATGAATAATTCACATAGAGGTTCATTCAGGTTTAGAGTTTTATAGAATTAGTTCATAACTATTACATCTCAAAAGATTACATAGTAGAAACTTATACTATGTTTCCATAAAATAAAAAAATACACTTAAAAACAAACATGTCTAGTTCCATGTTTTAGATAGAATGTCTTTTCTTGATCCCATCCATGACCCTATTCATCTTTATGTCCTATGGAAAACATTTCAAATACGTGGGACGAGCATTAAAATCCTAGTAAAGGATACAAAAAGAAAGAAAACTGGTAGTTTTTCAAAACAACAAGTAAACCATGAGTACTTTACCCAAGTAATACTTTTCACCTTTATGAAGTAGTAAAAACTCTTCACTGAATAAAAGACCATTACTTACCCTTTTGTAACCATAACTTACCATAAAACCCATATAAATAACTCATAACATATAAAGGTAACTTGGGACATAAACATACTTAAATGGAATAACCATACATTCGACTTCCACACAGACTTAATGGATTCTCCATACGGCTGACTTCCATACCCAATGCATTGGAGGTTAAAACATAACCACCCATCCTGGTATTCACGGCACCACCCGTCATATGGTTTATCACGTAACAACCTATAAAATGTCCATGTACCATCATTACACATAAACTATTGAAAATATAAACATTTCAACTACAACTTTTCATTTGCAATCACAATAAGTAATTCCAAGATATTGAATTAATTAATCCCTTTTCAAAAATCATTTAAAAGTGATTTTTGAATCAAAGTGTCCCATACCACTTTGAAGCATTTAATTGAATTATAATTTTAAAACATTAATTTTCATATAAATAAAAACTGAAAACCATTTTGAAAACATGGAAATTAATGATAATGATTTAGAATAATGAATCTTTAAAACTTTTAAAATGATATTTTTGTAAAAGAGTTTTTAACAAAATGAGAGACTCCTGAATACAAATAATTACAGAATAACATTTAATCTAAACATTATACAATCATGAGAATAAATGGATTCATGATATAATATGTTAAAGGACAATATAAACACCATATAAGAGTGAATTGGGGCATAACAACAATGTTTTATCAATGGAAATGTAAATTGAGATGAAATCCATTATAAAGATGGTATTCTTAAATTAAGGATAAATCTATTACATAATTATGTCTGAGAAATACAAATACACCCAATATAAGTGGATATTATGTGTGAAACAATCAGAGGTCATTCAAACATAATATTGGAAAAATAAAACCAATGACATAGATATTTAACTAAATGAAATAATATTGAGTTATGATTTCCCATACAAGTTCGTAAGAATTTATCAATGAGATGATTATGTGTAGAAATAGTATATCCACACAAAGGTTTTTGGAAATTACAATATATAGATTCCATACATAATCTTGGCATAATAAAATAAATAAGTAGAGGTTTAACCCAAAGAATTTAAAGTGGGTTAAGAAGTTCCCATACAGAAATCCGACAGCCTAACGACGTCACATTAAAATTCAAAAAAATGAGTTGATGAGATAGAAATTGGTTTCTCATCACTTGCACATAATTTTTAAATAAATAAGGATTTATAAGAACATATCCCAACATATTAGTATGTGAATTAAAAGACATAACAAATGAAGACTTTTAAAAAGAGGAGGGTGAAAGGTCCCCTTACCGAGTTGGGTAACTTTCGAAACGTTCACCCCATGGAAGAAGGGTCATAAAATGAAGATGTAAATACCCATAAATAAATTATACTACACAAAGTGTACAATAATGGGAAGTACATTCACAAATCAAAGGAAATAGTTGCAAATGTAGCTTAAATGTCACGAGAATAAAAGTGAGATGAAAAATCCCTTATGAAAACTCGGCAGCCTAATGATGCCACATAAAACTTCCAAAAATGAATTTATGATATCAAATAGTCTCTCTCATAATATGAACGTAAAAAGTAAAGTATGAGGAATATAAAATAATATCCCCAAACATAATAAATATGATCTTAAAATAAATGACATTAATGAGTGAACTTAAAAAGAAAGAGAGAGGTTGGATCCCTTACGAAAATTCGGCAGCCTAACGGCGCCACTCAAAACTTCCAAAATGAATTGATGAAAGAAAATAGGGTCTATCGTAATATTAACCTAAACATTACAGTATGTGTAATATAAAAGAACATCCCAATCATAAGAAATGTGATCTTAAAAGGAATGACATAAAAGAGTGTACATAAATAGAAAGAGAGGGGTAAGATCCCGTACCTCGTGTCCAACATGACTCGATCGTTATTTAATCTCCTGAATAATAAAATTTGGTCAATTTATAATTTCTTAAGGACCCCCTTTAAATAGTATTATTCAGTTCATATCACATATTATAATTTTATTATAATTGGTTAATGAAGTGAGTTCATATCAGACGTTTTTGTAGATGTTTAGTACATGAGTAAAAATTGAACTTGTTGGAAAAAAAATTTCCATGTAGTTATAGGTACATCATCTCTAGAATAGTATAAATATTTTAAATATCATATATATCCAGTATATATTCATTTTTTACTATTCCATAACATTTGGTGATAAAATAGTTAAAATCACCATTAATGGAGACGATAGGCTGTACGTACGCATGAACACTACTTTCATTTTTTTTGTAATATTAATTGAATTAATGTTAAAAGAGATATATATATATTATAATTCAAGAATGACATCTATCATTTAGATGTAATATATGACATATATATCCATTATATATATGTACTTATAATAGTACATAGCATTTGGAGATAACAAATGAAATGTACCGTTCATGGAGACAGTAAGTCGTACGTACACATGAACGCTACTTTCTTTTCTTTGGCACATTAATGGAATTGAAACTAGACGAGATATATATATAAATATATATATATTATAATTACGGTATAATACATATGTTATATATATCACATAATATCATCAAATTCATTCTTTATACATTCCATGTATTACATTAACGAGTCACTTCACTTTAGGGGGCGGTAGTCCACACTTCCTCAAATGAAATTATCGCATTTCCACAACATGAAAAGCATATAGGAATGTATTAAATATAAAATATAGAATCATAGAGAGGAAATAAATATAATATATATCATAAATAAATATATTTCCATCATAATGGCCACAATGAGAGGTGGTATTAGAAGATAGAACAATCATCGTTTCGTGAGGTAGTAATTAGCCATCCATAGAAACAATATGTTATTTAACCATTAGAGGGAGGTGTTTGTTAGTGTATCTCGAATCTGCATCATAAAAAACATAATATATTGAAGATACTGTTTTTTTACAAAATAAATAAATAAAAAGTGTTTAGGGGGTTGGAGAAGCAAAAAAAAACAAAAGAACACTAGGGAAGGCATTACCTTTAAAACAGTTAACACTTTCTGATTTGAGCTAAAAGGCTTCCTTGGGAAGACTTCTGCCCAAAAAGAGGCTTCTAGGAGTAAGAGAGGGATGTGGAGAGGAAAAAATGTCAGGGGTTGGCCGATCAAAAGTCTTGAGAGGTGTGGGTAAGGTGGTAGAGGTGTGGGCCTTTTATAAGAGAAGAGGAGGGGTACTCTTGGAATGTTATAAAAGGTTACTTTATTATAAAATTCTTTACGGATTTTAAAGGTCCCAAAATTATATATTTCAAGGATCAGGTGATAAGAGTTCTAAATCCATCCATACAATATGTTTTTTACAAGTGTAGGTCTTATATTTTACATTATCTTTTCATTTTATTTTAATCTTTAAATAATGAGGTAATCACTGCATCATCATGGTGTCATATATAATTAAATTTATTTAATGTCTAAAAATTATGAAAAAAATATCATGATGTAGGAAATCGTTTTATCTTTCTAATTAATATTTATAGTCAAAAATATGATTTTTATAAACCCATTTACAAATTATTTTATTAAAACAACACATGTTTGTGACATTTTTATTTTAACATTAAATAAAAAGTTCTTAATGTCATTTTCCTACCAAATTGGCTCCATGGGGTCTCCAAGTTGACCCATGGATTGTCTTGGTCGGACATGACACATCCAATAAGGGTAGGACATGTTTCAAGGTCATTTCATATTATTTAACCATTATTTTTACCTTAAATTACACTAATTACCTCTAATCACGATTAAAAACTTAAAAGTTACTATTCATCAAAAATTATTTTAATCACATTGAACCACATTTTACTTCTTAATGACAACCATGTATGTCAGAATTTTGAAAATCAAATCACAGATGTGGAAAATTATCATTTAAACGAAAAATCAGTTTCATTAACTACCACTTAGTGGTTTCACTATTCATTAAAAATTGTTGTTTTTCAGAAAAATACCAAAAATTCACCCTGAGCTATATTTGATATTAGGAATTTAAAAATGATGTCTATTTTAAAAAATTAAAAACATATAAGTTGCATTAATTAATTTAATAATTAATTCCCACTGTAAAAAAATAGCCTGTTTTTAAGAAACAATATATATTACAAGATTAACACTAGTTTAAGTCCAATTTCGAAATGAAATTAATTCCAATGACCACCATTGGATTAAATGGTAAAAATATATTCTAAATACCCTTTAATATCAATTAAACATATAATCTATCCATAGAAATAAATCAGATTAAAAGGAGGTTTTGAATTAAAATGCAACATTTTCACTAAAAATGATCTTTCTCGGAAAAATAACAAAAATTTACACAAAGTAAATTTTTATGTCCAGATTATAAACAAGGATTTTATTTTGTCAAATAAAACATTTAAAATTGTCAAAGGTATATTTAAAAATATTTCTCCATCAAAAGTTGGTTAATCAACCTTTTAAATAATTGTAGAAGATTTATGCTTAAAATTGGATTCATTTGCATTTTACGCCTCTAAAATTTATTGGATAAAAGTAAAAATATTTGAAAAACATATATAATCATTTTGTATTTACTTCCATTGTTTCCCACCATTACAATTTCTAGGTGTTAACTATCATTTAAAATAATATTATTTTTTTATTAGAGTGCAACGTAAGAATTCAAAGGAACTCGTTGTCGCATATTGGATACGCCATCGAGAATAGTGTTCTCTTTAACGAAATATTACCATTTTATTCACAAATATTGATAAACATTAGAATGTAATATTTTATATTTACCAGGGATGTTACAGCTATCCCTCCTTTTTGGAATTACGTCTTTGCAATTTCAAAATTGGGCTTGGAAACTCCATTGAATGTCCCAAATCGGAACAAGAGTAAGTAAAACTATCACTTAAAAAGAATGTGAGAGAAGTACAAATGTCACCCGAGTTAACCCATACTAGGATTCCATGTTTGAAAATATGGATATGGAGGAAAAAAAACAAAGGGTCATGTTCTGATGGAGAGTGATAGTATACATATCTAGGAGAAAGTCAACCATAACAAAATCACATGCTTTTGATGGGTTAAACAGTATTCGATTCCCCAGTAGGAAAAGTTAAGAGACAACATTTTTGTTTTAAGTTACTCTTAATTGAGGAATTTATTTTTGATATTAACTAAATAATAATGAAACATACATACTTGTCATGTAGAATTTCAACATTTACTAGATTCCTTAATCAAACTAATATTTTCTCCCAAAGACGAGTATTTAGGAAGGCATGTTCACAATAAGAGTACTATAATCAAATTCTTGAGAATCTCATATTCCACAAAATAGTACTACATATTTCCCATGTCTTTAGATATCAACCAAAACCAAACCAATAAATTCAGAACGAGATCAAATAATACCCAAAAATTCTAATTTTTTTCAAAAAGAAAAACTACTCATAATCTCCAAAATTTGTCCAACAATACCCAAAGTTCAACAAAGACCATTCAATAAACAACTATCCATAAAATTCTTCAATGTAAACCAAACTAAATTTGAAATGCATGTCTCTGAAGGATTGAATAACATTGTCTTCCAAAGTAAATCTTAACATTTATCTCCAAATAACACCAGTTACTCTTAAAGTCTCACATTGAAAAGTAATTAGCCTAATCACATATTCTCCATGATAGGATAATAATTTCCCAAGATAAAGTTATTCTTAATTCATAAAATCATCTAACTATATATAATTAGTCAAACTAACCAGGGACATCACGTAGTCCAGTGGTAGGTGATAAATACCAGTTTCACATTACTTGTGGGTTCAATTCCCGCAGCTTTGTCCGACGCGACGGGTTGTCACACGGTCTACGTGTTGTCCTTCTTCCAAAACTATATAATTTTATAACATTCCTCATAAAGAGATAAATTCATAAAAAATAACCATAACATATTTTAACCCCATGTTTATATCATGCCTTTCTTATTCCATCATATCATGTAGTAACCCATAATTACCTCAATGTAAGGATCATATAAACCATAATGGTTACCTTTATAATTATTAATTGAACTTCCACATTGAGTTGTTTTTCTCGTACATGATGTATTAGAGAACTCACCAATGATCAAGTGGATAATCATGACTCCTTGATAGTTGGTTTGGAATAACCACGAGATTCTTCAGTGAATACCCTATTTCATCTAGTCTCTTAATTAGAGAACCACCATATTTTTCTTCATACCCATTGTCACATTAGTTCCTTCTAGATCCATCCATTTCTAAAAAATAGCCAGTGTGAGTATATCAACAAAATCATCATGTACTAAAGAGGAAGATAAACACTAATATTTACTTATCCAAGTTATCTCAAACTCATTCAAAGCTTAAATAAAAACAACAATGACTCCATATAATATACAAACCATTGTAGTTAAACACAACTTGTCACTTATGCTTAAAGAATACACTAACCTCTAAAGTTATCTAAACCAACCTCGGATACAACTATAAGGCCATTACCTTAAAGATTACTTAATCATGAATTAAATGAATAATTTACAAAGGGGATCTTACATTTTTATATTTTTAAGAGAATTAGGTAATAACTATTACATCTCAAAAGATTACATAGTAGACACTTCTACTAAGTTTACATAAAATAAAAAAACACTTTAAAAGAAACATGTATAGTTCCATGTTTTAGATATAATGTCTTTTCTTGATCCCATCCTTGACCCTATTCATATTTATGTCCTCTGGAAAAAATTTAAAAAACATGGGATGAGCATAAAAAGCCCAGTAAAGGATACAAAAAGAAGGAAAACTCTTAGTTTCTCAAAACAACAAGTAAACCATGAGTACTATTCCAAAGTAATACTTTTCACCATTATGAAGTAGTAAAAACTCTTCACTGAATAAAAGACCATTACGTACACTTTGTAACCAAAATACTACCATAAAACCCATATAAAGAACACAAAACATATGAATGTAACTTGGGACATAAACATACTTAAATGGAATAATCATATGATTGACTTACACACATACTTGATGGAATACCCATACGGTCGACTTCTATAACCAATGCATTGGAGGTTATAACGTAACCACTCGTCCTGGTATTCACTACACCACCTGTCATATGGTTTATCATGTAACCACCCGTAAAAAGTCCAAGTACCATCATTACACATAAAATATTGAAATTATAAACCTTTAAATAAAAAATTTTCATTTTCAATCACAATAAGTAATTCCAAGATATTGAATTAATCAATCCATTTTAAAAAATCATTTAAAATTTATTTTTGAATCAAAGTGTCCCATACCACATTGAAGATTTTAATGGAAAATTTATTTTTAAAATATTAATGTCCATATAAATAAATACTGATAACCATTTTGAAAACATTGACATTAATTATAAACATTGTGAATAATGAATCTTTAAAACTTTTAAAATGATATTTTTGTTAAAGAGTTTTTAACAAAATGAGAGACTCTTGAATACAAATAATTGTGGAATTATATTTAATATGAACATTATTTTATCATGAAAGTAAATGTATTCATGATATAATATGTCAAAATACAATATACACACCATATAAGAGTGAATTGGTGCATAACAACAATTAAGTTTCAATAGAAATGTAAATTGAGATGAAATCCATTATCAAGATGGTACCCTTAGATTAATGATAAATATTTCACATAATTATGTGTGAGAAATATAAATACACCCAATATAAGTGGATATTAATTATGAAACAATCAAAGGTCATTCACACATAATCATGGAAAAACAAAACGAATGAAATAGATATTTAACTCAATGAAATGATACTGAGTTATGATTTCCCATACAAGTTTGTAAGAATATATCAATGAGATTATTGTGTGTAGAAAAATTATATCCACACAAAGGTTTTTGGAAATTAAATCATAGAGATTCCAAACATAATATTGTCATAATAAAATCAAAATGTAGATGTTTAACCTAAAGAATTGAATGTGGATTAGGAACTTACTTTTACAGAAATCCGATAGCCAAATGACATCACATTAAAATTCAGAAAATGAGTTGATGAGAGAGAAAATGGTATCTCATCACTTGGACATAAAATTTAAATCAATAAGGATATATAAGAACATATCCCAAAATAATATTATTTTAATTAAAATACATATCAAAAGAAGTATTTTAAAAAGAGGAGGGTGAAAGGTCCCTTTACCGAGTTGGATAACTTTCGAAACGTACACCCCATGGAAGAAGGTTCATAAAATGAAGATGTAAATACCAATAAATAAATTATACTAAAAAAAGTGTATAATAATGGTCAGTACATACACCACTCAAAGGAAATAGTGTTAAACGTAGCAAAAATGTCACGGGAATAAAATTGAGATGAAAAATCCCTTACGAAAACCCGGCAGCCTAACAGCACCACTTAAAACTTCAAAAAATGGAATTATGAGATCTAAAAGGTTATATAATAATATTAACATATAAATTATAGTATGAGGAATATAAAATAACATCCCCAAACATAAAAAAGATTAGCTTAAAATAAATGACATAAAATAGAGTACTTAAAAAGAAAGAGAGAGGTTGGATCCCTTATGAAAATTCGGCATCCTAACAGCGCCACTAAAAAATTCAAAAATGAATTGATGAGATAAAATAAGGTCACTCATAATATGAACATATAATTTATAGTATTATTAATATAAAATAACATCACATTAATAAGAAATATGTGCTTAAAAGGAATGACATAAAAGATTGTACTTAAAAAGAAAGAGAGAGGTATGATCCCTTACCTCGTGTCTGACATGAATCAATCCTTCATTAATCTCCTGAATAATAAAATTTGGTCAATTTATAATTTATTAAGGAAATAATTTTAATATTATTATTCAGTTCATATCACATATTATAATTTTATAATAATTGGTTAATAAAGTGAGTTCATATCAGACGTTTTTGTCGATGTTCGGTACATGAGTAAAAATTGAACTTGTTGGAAAAGAATTATCCACGTAGATATAGGTACATCATCTCTAGAATATTATTAATTTTTTAAATATCATATATATACTGTATATATTCATTTTTTAATATTACATATCATTTGGAGATAAAAAAATTAAAATCATCGTTCATGGAGACGGTAGGTCGTACATACGCATGAACGCTACAATAATTTTTTTGTCATATTAATTGAATTAATGATAAATGGGAGTTATATATATTATAATTCCAGAATGATATCCATAATTTAGATGTCATATATGAAATATATATCTGTTATATATATATGTACTTATAATAGTACATAACATCTGAGGATCAGAAATGAAATGTACCATTCATGGAGAAGGTAGGTCGTACGTACACATGAACACTACTTTCATTTCTTAGGCACATTAGTGAATTAAAACTAGATGAGATATATATATATATATTATAATTCCAGTATAATATATATGTTAAATATATCACATAACATTATCAATTTCATTCTTTATACATTCCATGTATTGCATGAACGAGTCACATCACTTGAGGGGGCGGTAGTCCACACTTTCTCAAATAAAATTATCGCATTTTCACAAGATGCAAAGCATAAAGGTATGTATTAAATATAAAATACAGACCCATATAGAAGAAATAAATATAATATATATCATAAATAAATATAGTTCCATCATAATGGCCACCGTGATAGGTGGTATGAGAAGATAGAACAATAATCGTTTCATGATGTAGTGATTCACCATCCACAGATACAGTACGTTCTTTAACTATTAGATGGAGGTGTGTGTTAGTGTATCTAGAATACTAAACATAAAAACATCCTAGTATATTTAATATATGGGTGTTGTTACAAAAGAAATAAATAAAAAGAGTTTAGTGGGCTGGTGAAGCAAAATAAAACAAAATAACACTAGGGAAGACATTACCTTTAAAAAGGGCAACTCTTTTTGATTAGAGATCAAAGGCTTCCTTGGGAAGACTTATTCCCAATTTGAGGCTTCTAGGAGTAATAGAGGGATGTGGAGAGACATAATGGGTAAGATTTGGCCGACCCAAAGGCTTGAAAGGTGTGGGTAAAGTGGTAGAGGTGGGGGCCTTTTATAAGAGGATAGGAGGGGCACTCTTGGAATGTTATAAATGGTTACATTATTATAAAATGATTTTAGGATTTTAAATGTCCTAAAATTATATATATCGAGGATAAGGTGATAAGAGTTCGAAATCCATCCATCCAATAGGTTTTTGAAAATTTTAGGTCTTAGATTTTAGATTATCATTTCATTTTATATAAATCATTAAATAAAGAGGTAATCACTACATCATCATGGTGTCATAAATAATTTAATTTATTTAATGTGTAAAAATTATAAAAATACTATCATGATGTATGAAATCATTTTATATTTCTAATGAATATTTATAGTAAAAAATATGACTTGTATAACCCCATTTAAAAATTGTTTTAGTAAAACAACACTTGTTTGTGAAAATTTATTTTTAACATTAAATAAAAAGTTTTTAATGTCATTTTCCTACCACAGTGGCTCCATGGGGTCCCCAAGTTGACCCATGGATTTTCATGGTAGGCCATGACACATAAAATAAGGTTAGGACATGTTTCAAGGTCATCCCATATTATTAAAACATTATTTTTACCTTAAATTACACTAATTACCTCTAATCACGATTAAAAACTTATAAGTACTATTCACAAAAAATTATTTTAATCTCATTGAACCACATTTTACTTCTTAATGACAACCATGTATGTTGGATTTTTTAAAATCAAATCACAGAAGTGGAAATGTTTTATTTAAACGAAAAATCAGTTTTTTAACTACCACTTAGTGGTTTTACTATTCATCAAAAATTGATGTTTTTCAGAAAAATACCAAAAATACACCCTAAGAAATATTTGATATTAAAAATTCAAAAATGATTAATATTTTAAAAAATTAAAAACATATATGTTGCATTAATTAATTTAATAATTAATTCCTGCTGTCAAAACAAATAGCCTGTTTTTAAGAAACAATATCTATTAAAAGATTAACACTAGTTTAAGTACAATTTCAAAGTAAAATTAATTCCAATGACCACCATTGGATTAAATGGTAAAAATATACTCTAACTAAACTTGAATATCAATTAAAAAGATAATCTATCAATATAAATAAATCAGATTTAAAGGAGTTTATGAATTAAAATGCAACATTTTCACTAAAAATGATCTTTATCAGAAAAATAACAAAAATTTACACAAAGTAAATTTTGATGTCCAGATTCTAAAGAAGTATTTTAGTTTGTCAAATACAACTTATAAAATTTTCAAAAGTATATTTAAAAAGGTTTCTCCCTCAAATGGCAGTTAATCGTCCTTTTAATGAATATTAGAAGATTTGTGCTTAAAATTGGATTCATTCGCATTTTACGCCTCTAACATTTATTGGATAAAAGAAAAAATAGTTGACAAACATATATAATAATTTTGTAGTTAGTTCCATTATTTCCCTATATTACAATGGATAGATGTTAACTAACATTTAAAATAGTTTTATTTTATTATTAGAGTGCATCATATGATTTCAAAGGAACTCGTTGCCGCTTATTGGGTACACCATCGAGCATAGCGTTCCATTTAAATTAATATTAACATTTTATTCATAAATATTGATAAACATTATAATATAATATTATTTATTTACCTGGGATATTACACCTTGGAATTGATCCCAGTCGAGAGCATCAGTCTTATCAGCGTCCCTGATATTTTTAACCATTGACCACCACTAATCTGCTTCACAATCCAAACACTAAATAGCAAGTCTAACCTTTTTATTTTCCGAACAACCCATGACATCAAAAATACACTCCAGTGCTTTAATCCACCCTTCAGCTAGCACATGGTCAGATGATCCCTGAATGATGGGGGATGTTGCCTCATGAAAATGTTCCACCACTGACATGTTCCTCTGCGGTTGATCTGGCTGATCTCATGCATGGATGCCACCTCCATGTATCGCTTGAGTCAATTGCTCCATTAATGCAACAAACTTTTCAGTTCCAATTCTGACAATCTCAGGATGCAGATTCGGAAGGTCATTTCCTGATGTATGCCTTCCTAGCACTACTTCCTTGTTTCCTCTGCAAAAAACCATTCTGAAATAACATGTCTTAGATGAAGAAACATGGTAATCTTCAAATTCAATATCATTTCAATTTGACCATAACAAAAAATATTTTTGGATAATCATTTAATAGAATTATAACTCCTAAAGTTATCTAAAATGAAATCTGATACCAACTATAATCCCCCTGCCTTAAACATTACATAAAATTTTGATATTACAAGATTACACATTGGGGATCTTTTCATGTTTAGATTTTAAGATAATTAGATCATAAATCAAGCATTACATTCCACATTTAAACATGGTGGTTATAATAAAGACAATATTTAGTTTTCCCATCAAAGGAATCATATTTAAAACAAAACATGGATTCTTTCATGACACTTAATTGACACTATCATCACATCATGTACCTTTCCCTTGACCTATGAAAAACATTTTAAAAAAGTGGGACGATCATAAAAAGATCAGTAAGGGATACAAAAGTATGAAATGAAAACATTAGTCCATGTATGAAATTATACTTTACTCATAAAAAATAAGCATTTTAACATACCTCTTCAAATCATGAATAATTCATAGAAATCATAAGACATAAAGGTAACTTGAGGCATTCATAACATTCTTACGTAGGGATTAACCCTCATGGCTACGTTTGGAATACCCATCACAGTATATTCCCTAATTAACTTCAGAGAAACCTTAAAGTTTAACCCCTTCGCATTACCCAATGCACTGGAGAGCTATATCAGGATCACCCGCCCTTAGTTTATCATTGAACCACCTGTCTTTATAACAATTTCCTAGAACCATAACATAATCGTGTATCATAAAACATGCATAAAGGAAACATAACATTTAAACTTTTCAATAATAAGATATCAATACAACACATTGACATAAAAAACATTATGAAAACCATTTTCCATACAAAAATAAATGAAAAGTAAAACATGGTATCTATTTTTCATTAAAAAAAATTATGTCTTGTAGAGGAAGCCGAAGCTCATATAATGGTCACGATGACGGTTAAGTCGTTGTCGCCACATACGTATGACAAAAAAAACATTCCATTTTGTTGTTTAGTAAACACATCGTATAAAAAAGATTCCTTATGAATAAATGTAAATGTGAAATGGTTTTATACACCATATAAATGAAGGTCGTGTATAAAACAAAATATGCCTCAATGAAAGGAGATTGAGACGAAGTCCGATACCTCATATCCAACATGACTCGATCATTCTTTAATCTCCTGAATAATAAACATGAGTTAATTTCTACTTGCTTAAGAACCTTTTTCAAGTTCATTATTCCTTTAATATCACTTATTAACATGTTATGAATACTATGTAAAAATTTAAGTTAACAATGGTCGTTTTGTCGATCATTGGTACTTGAGTCAAAAATAAACTCTTTATAAATACAATTTGTTCATGTATCCATTATATCCAGAATAATATTCATGATTTAGATATCATAAATATCATATATATCTAGTATATAAATGCATTTATTATATTACATAACATTTAGAGGTAAGAAATGAAATGCATCGTTCATGGAGACGGTAAGTCGTACGTACGCTTGAACGCTACTTTAATTTCTATTTCATATTTTATGGAATATAATCATAAGGACATAAAGGTCTATTATAATTAAAGAATAATATTATATATAATATAATTAACTCCATCCTTTATATGTCACATATATGGCATTAATGAATCAAATCACTTTGAGGGGGCGGTTGTCCGCACTTCCTAAAATAAAGATATCGTGTTTACTCATAATGGAAGCCATAAAGGTATTCCATAAATGAAAAATACAGAATCCTAAGGAAAAAATAAAAATATTATATATCATATATATATATAGTGACATATTAATGGCCACCATTGAAGGTGTTATAAAAATATTGAACAATCATTGTTTTATGAGTCAGAAATTCGCCATCCATGGAAACAATATGTTCTTTAACCATTAGATGTTGTTGTCTGTAAGTGTTGGTCGAAAAATTATTATAACATATCCTATTATATTGAAAATACTGGTGTTGTTACAAAATAAATGCATAAAAAGTGTTTATGGGGTCGGAGAAGAAAAATAAAACAAAATAACATTAGAGAAGACTTTACCTTTAAATCGGGTAACTCCTCTTGGTTCGTACCAAAAGGGTTTCTTGAAGAGCTTTCTACCTAAGGTAAGGCATCTAGGATGAAGATATGGATTTGGAGAGATAAAATGAGAAGATCTTGGCCGAGCCAATGGCTTGAGAAATGTGTGTAAAGAGTTAGAGGTGTTGGCCTTTTATATGAGGAGAGGAGGGGCACTCTTGGAATTTCAAAAAATGATACTTTGTTTTTAAATGCATTTTGGATTTTGAAGGTCCCTCATTGATATATGTTGTGGATAAGGTGATAAGGGTTCGAAATATACTCATCTAATACGTCATTGACAAGTGTATATCTTAGATTTTACATTATAGTTTAATTTTATTTAATTCGTTCATTAATGAGATAATCCCTACATCATCATGTTGTCATAAATTAATTAATTTATATAATGTCTAAAAATTTAAAAAAAATACTACGATCTGGTAAATATATTTATCATTCTAATTAATATTTATTTTCCAAGAGATCATTTATTTATTAAAAATTAAAAATGTTTTACTCGGGTGATACATTCTTTAGTGATATTCTCCTTTCTTTAAAAATAAGTTGATAAAGTGTCACATTAACCCAAAAGTGATTCCATGGGGTACCTAAGTTTGGAAAAATACATCCCATGTTCGGAAATGACACAAAAAGTAGCATTAGGACACATGTTGGGGTCATTTATTATTATTATGATATTATTTTATTATCCTTAATTACACGATTACTAATTAATCAAGATAATTACAGATAATTACCATCGTTACTATTCATAATGTCCAAAACAAGTTTCTTAATTACATAATTTGGACCTTCTGATTCCAAATATGGAATTAGTTTTACCAAATTCCAAACATATAAACTGAAATAATGAATTTAAAAATAATTCATGTTTTCAAATCAAATAGCGGGTTTTTTTAAACAATATCTATGAAAATTTTGGCAATAGTTTATGCCCAATTCCAATGTGAAATTAATTATAATGAACACCATTGTATTTAATGATAAAAATACGTTCTATTTAGAAATTTAAAACCAATTAAAAAGATTACCTATCCATATAATTAAATTAGATGAAAAAGCAGTTTTAATGTTAAATGATTTATTTTTCACTATTAATTAAAAAATGAACATTGTCAGAAAAATCCCAAAAATTTATCCAAAGTAAATTTCAATGTCCCAATCATAAAGAATAAGTTTATGTTGACAAATAGAGCTTATAAAATTGTCAAAATGTTGATTTAAAAATGGTTTTCCATCAAAAGGCAGTGAAACAATCTTTTAAAAGAATATTAGTGTATCCCATGCATAAGATTGGATTTATTATCCTTTTAAGCCTATAAATGACCATGTAATTTCTAAATTGACATAGATAATAATATATATTATTCATTACTTACATGGAATGTTACATCCTTCCCCCCTTTAAAAAATTGTGTTCCCGCAATTTATTTATTTATCGAATAAGTGGCGATATTTCTCCCTCATTGCATTTTCAGATTCCCTAGTTGCATCTTAAATCATGTGGTTTTTACAAAAAATCTTTACTTGATGAATCACCTTAATCCAAAACACTTTCTCCATGTGGTCAAAAATCTAGACTGGTAGTTCTTCATAAGATAGATTCTCTTCCAGCTGAACTACCTCAGGACTCAAAACATGAGATGAATCTGGCATGTACTTCCTTAACATTGGAACATGAAAAACATTGTGTACCAAAGATAAACTCTGAGGTAAGGCCACTAGGTATGCAACTGATCCAACTCTCTCCATAGTTTTGTATGGTCCAATGAACCTTGTACTATGCTTTACTTTTTTACCAAATCACATCACACTTTTCCATGGTGAAACATCGAGAAAAAACATGATCACCATCCTCAAAAGAGGGATCCTTCCTCCTATTGTCCTCATAACTCTTCTACTTGCTCTAAGCCGTTCTCATGTGTTTCTGTATCAGCTGAACTTTTTCTACCAACTCTTCTACCAATTCCAGTCCCATCAACTTCCTTACACCCACTGCATCCTAGAAAGTTGGAGTTTGGTACCTCTTCACATATAATGCCTCAAATGGTGCCATCTGTATACTGGAATGAAAAATACTATTATATGAAAACTCATCCAATGAAAAATGTTGGTCCCAACATCCCTGATAATCGATTGAACAAGAACGTAGAATACCCTCTAAAGTCTGAATTGTTCATTCTGACTGCCCATCTGATTGAGGATGAAAATATGTACTAAAATTTAATTCAGTACCCAACGACTTCTAAAGGCCTTTCCAAATGATAGATGTGAACTTGAGATCGTGGTCAGATACAATGGAGAGAGGAACTCCATGTAAACTGACTATCTATTTAAGATAAAAAATGGGAAAGTTTATCATGGGGTAAAGTATCTCATATATGAAGGAAATGGGCACATTTAGTAAAGGGATCAAAAATAACCCAGATGGCATTATTACCTCGAGGTGTCTTCGGCAATCCCACAAAATAGTCCATTGATATATTCTAAAATTTCCACTCTGGCACTAGTAAAGGTTTAAGCATCCCTTTCGGTAACTGTCGCTCTGCTTTTACCTGTTGACAAGTCAAACAATTCATAGTAAAATCAGCAATATCCCTTTTCATTCTGTCCCACTAGTAAAACTCATGAAGATCTCTATACATCTTAGTACTGCATGGCTGAACTGAAAACGGAGAACTATGAGCTTCACATAACAACACTCACTTCAACTATGAATCACAAAACACACATAATCTCCTGCAAAATCTCAAAACACAGTCATTATCAAAGTTGAATTCAGGAATCTTACCCTTCTGAACCAGCTCTACCTTTTTCTGCAACTCATTTTCTTGCTTCTAGGCTTGCTGAATTCTGTCTGATAGGGAAGATTTCGCTGATACATGAAACAAAACAGAAGGGCATCCTTCACCAACAAAATCTATGCCAGATTTCATCAAATCCTTAACCAAAGGATCACATACTAAACACAACATTGTAAATGAAGAATTAATTTTTCAACATAAAGCATCAACCACTTTATTTGCTTTTCCCGGATGGTAATTAATTGTACAATCATAATCCTTGATTAATACTAGCCATCTCCTCTGTCTCATTTTCAATTCATTCGGAGTAAATATATACTTTAAACTTTTGTGATCAGTATACATTTCACACATTACACCATAGAAATGATGCCTCTATATTTTTAATGTGAAAACAACAGCAGCTAATTCCAAATTATATGTACGGTAATTTACCTCATGAGTTTTCAACTGACGTGAAGCCTAAGAAATTATCGGATCATTCTGCATTAGGACACAACCAAGTCCTTTCAATGACGCATAACTGTAGATAAAAAACTCCCCATTCCTAGAAGGTAGTGCCAAAACTAGAGCATTCATCAACCTTCTTTTCAATTCCTAAAAAGATTCATCACATTATTTTGTCCAGATAAACTTAACACCCTTCCGAGTTAGCTTAGTCATTGGACTAGATAACCGGGAAAAATTTCTAATAAACCTTTTTAATAGCCTGCCAAACTAAGAAAACTTTGAATCTCAGTTACATTTGTGGGTCATGGATATTCTTCAACAAATATTGTTTTTTAAAGATCAATAGTTATTCCATATTTATAAACCATGTGACAAGGGGAAGATATTTTTTTCAACCAAAACTCACACTTGATAAATTTCCCATACAATTTCATTTCTTTTAATGTTTTTAAAATAACTCTTAAATATATTTCATGCTCCTGTTTACATTTAGAAAACCCCAAAATATCATCAATGAAAACAACCAAAAACTTATCCAAGAACTCATAGAAAATTTTAATCATAAGGTCTATGAATAAAGCAGGTGCATTGGTTAGCCCAAAATCCATAACTACAAATTAATAATGGACATATCTTGTACAGAACATGGTCTTCGGAATATCTACTTCCTTTACATTCAATTGATGGTACCCCGATCTTAGGTCAATCTTTGAAAAATACTAAGCTCCCTGGAGATGATAAAAAAAATCATCAATATGAGGAAAAGGATATTTGTTATTAATAGTGATTTAATTCAAGGCTCTATAATCAATGAAAAGTCTCATAGAACCATCTTTCTTTTTAACAAATAAGACAGGATCACCGCATGGTGATGTGCTAGGTCAAATTAAAACATTCTCAAATAAATCTTGCAATTGCTCCTTCAACTCTTAATGTTCAATTTGAGCCATTCGATAAGGGGGATTTGAAATTGGCTTAGCATCAAGCACTATGTCAATAGTAAACTCAACTTTCCAATCTAGTATTATTCCAAAAAACTTATCAGAAAAAACATCAGGATACTCATTTACCATTGGCACATCATTAGTCTGAATAGTTCCCTTGTTTTCAAAAATATGTGCAAGGTAACATTCATTTCCATATTTTTCAAGTTTCTCTGCCTCTTGATATGTTACCAATAGTAAGGGTTCATTTTTGTACACAAACTGAAAGTCATTCTGAAAAGAAACTTCTTTAGATATACAGTCAATCTTAGCATGGTAAATAGTGAGCCAATCCATACTGAGGATAACATCAAACTCTACTAGAGGTAAAAGAATAAGGTCTGCAAATAGGTTCATTCCACGGATAGGGATAGGAAGATTCTTATAAATTCTTTTTGCCTAAACATTTCCCCCAAGGGTTTTTACGACAAGTTCAAGAGTCATTTCTTGAGATGGTATTCCCATTTTACTAGAAATGTTTTAAGAGATGAAAAAATGTGTAGACCCTAAATCAAACAACACACTGGCATAATCTGAAAAAACAAACAAAGTACCTGATATCACTTCATTTGATGGCCCAACATCTACTGAAGTAGTTTCAAAGGATTTCACCAACCCTTTCTACATTTATTCTAACTGCTTTCCATCACTTGAGCTCACTATCGGAACTCATTTGTTTAGTGAGCCATCTCATTGCACTTAAAACATTTCACTAATTGTAAATCAAATTTGGCCTTACCGTCACCCTGATCATTTTTAGTGCAATCACGAGCCATATGTCCCAACTTACCACATTGGTAGCAATTTCCAGAATTCAGAAGACATTCCCCAGTATTTCTTTTTACCACACTTATCAGAAACTGGAATCTTAGTTATCTTACCATCAGACCTTTTTGAAGAATTCTTCACTTTCTTCTACCACCTGGGTCTCTTCTTCTGTTGGTTTTTATAGAACACTTGATCATTGGAAAACTCCATTTACACCTTCTCATCACATCAAACATGTTTTTCATACCATTTGAACTCACGAAAAGGAATTCCCTTCAATATTTTGGATTTAATCCTGAGTAAAAATGATTGATTTTACTATCATGGTGTCGGATAAAATTTGGAGCATACCTTGAAAATCGACTGAACCTTTCTTCAGAAGAATCCACTGAATCGTCCTCCTGCCTCAATTCCAAGAATTTTTTCCATCATATGTCGAATAGCCTTAGGAAAATAATTCTCATGAAATATACCTGTGTATTCATCCTAGTTGAGAGAACCAATCTCCTCAGCGTCGTGGATATTTTTAACCATCAACCACCACTGATCTGCTTCACCCTCCAAATGATAAATAGAAAGACTAACCTTTTGATTTTCTGAACACCCCATGACATCAAAAATCTTATCCACTGCTTTAATCCACCTTTCTGTTAGCACAAGGTCAGATGATCCTTGGAATGATGGGTGATGTTGCCTCATGAAATGTTCCACCACTAACATGTTCCTCTATAGTTGATCTGGTTGATCTCATGCATGGATACCACCACCACTTATCACTTGAGTCAACTTCACCATTACTGCAACAAACTGTTCAGTTCCAATTCCGACCATCTCAGGATGTTGATTCGGAAGGTCATTTCCTTCTATATTCCTTCTTAGAACTGCTTCCATGTTTCCTCTATGGAAACCCATTCTGAACTAACATGTCTTAGATGAAGCAACATGGTAATTGTCAAATTCTATATCATTTCAATTTGACCAAAACAAAATATATTTTTGGATAATCATTTAATATAATTATAACTCTTAACGTTATCTAAACTGACCTCTGATACCAACTATAAGGCCCCTTCTTTAAACATTACTAAACCTTGAGTTATTACAAGATTACACATTGAGGGTATTTTCAGGTTTATAGTTTTAGAGAATTAGATCATAAATCATGCATTACATTCCACATTTAAACATGGTGGTCACATTAATGAAAATATTCACTTTTACCATCAAAGGAAACATATTTATAAAAAACATGGATTCTTTCACGACAATTCCTTGACACTATCATCACATCATGTACCTTTCCCTTGACCTGCGAAAAACATTTCAAAAACATGGGATTAGCATAAAAATCTCAGTATGGGATATAAAAGAATGAAATGAAAACATTAGTGCATGTATAAAATCATACATTACACATAAAATATAATAATTTTAACATAACTCATAAAATCATGAATAAATCATAGAAATAATAAGACATAAAAGTAACTTGAGACATTCATAACATTCTTACGTAGGGAGTAACCCTCATGGTTACGTTTGCAATTCCCATCACAGTATATTCCCTAAATATCTTCTGAGAAAACTTAACGTTTAACCCCTTCACGTTACCCAATGCTTTGGAGAGCTCTATTGAGCTCACCCTCCCTTATATTATCATGGAATCACCCATCATCATAACAATTCCCAAGAACCATAACATAATCATATCTCATAAAACATGCACAAAGGAAACATAACATTTCCACTTTATAATCACAAGATATCAATACAACACATTGATGAAAAAACATTATTAAAACCATTTTTTGTAACGAAATAAAATAATAGAAAAACATGGAATTTATTTGTCATTAAAAAAAAGTATTGCTTGTAGAGGAAGCCGAAGCTCAAATAATGGTCATGACGACAGAAAAGTCATTGTCGCCGCATACGTACGAAAAAAAACATTTATTTTTGTCATTTAGTAAACACATCATGTAAAAGTATTTGTTTTGAATAAATGTAAAATTAAAAGGGGTTTATAAGCCGTATAAATGAAGGTCGTGTATAAAAAAAATATGCCTTAATGAAAGGAGATTGAGACGAAGTCCCAAACCTCGTATCATACATGACTCGATCATTCTTTAATCTCATGAATAATAATCTTAAGTTAATTTCTACATGCTGAAGAACCTTTTTCAAGTTCATTATTTCTTTATATCACTTGTTACCATGTTATGAACACTATGTAATTATTTAAGTTAACAATGGTCGTTTTGTCGATCATTGGTACTTGAGTCAAAAATATACTCTTTATAATTACTAGATGTTCATGTATCAATTATATCCAGAATTAAATTCATTATGTAGATATCATATAAATCATATATATATAGTATATACATGAATTTATAATATTAAATAACATTTAGAGGTATGAAATGAAATGCACCATTCATGGAGACAGTAAGCCATACGTACGCATGAACGTAACTTTAATTTCTATTTCATATTTTATGGAGTGGAATCATAATTACATAAAGGTATATTATAATTCTAGTAAAATATTATATATAATATCATTAACTACATCCTTTTTATGTTCTACATATGGCATTAACGAATCAAATAATTGTGAGGGGGCGGTAGTCCGCACTTCCTAAAATGAAGATATCATGTTTACCCTTAATGTAATCAATAAAGGTATGCCATAAAAGAAAAATACAATGCTTAAGGAGAACATAAACATATTATATATCATATATAAATATAGTGACATCTTAATGGACACTTTTTAATGTGTTAAAATAATATTGGACAATCATCATTTTGTGAGGCAGAAATTCACTATCTACGGAAATAGTATGGTCATTAACCATTAGATGTTGGTTTGTGTAAGTGTAGCTAGAATAATTCTTATAAAAACATCCTAGAATATTGGAAATACTGGTATAATTACAAAATAAATGAATAAAGAGAGTATATCTGGTTGGAGAAGCAAAATAAAACAAAAGACCATTAGAGAAGACATTACCTTTAAATCAGGTAACTCCTATTGGTTTGTACCAATAGGGTTTCTTGAAGAGCATTCTGACTAAGGTAAGGCTTCTAGGATGAAGAGGGGGGAGTTTAGTGATAAAATGAGAATTTATTGGCTGAGAAAAGGGATTGTGATATGTGTTTAATGACGTATAGGTGGGGGCCTTTTATAAGAGGAGAGGAGGGGCACTCTTGGAATGTCAAAAATTGTTACTTTATTTTAAAATGTGTTTCAGATTTTAAAGGTCCCACATTGAAATATTTAGAGGATAAGGTGATAAGGGTTCTAAATATACTCATACAATACATCTTTTCCAACTATAAGTCTTAGATTTTACAATATATTTTCAATTTATTTAAGTCGTTCATTAATGTGATAATCACTACATCATCATGATGTCCTAAATAATTTAATTTATGTAATGTATAAAAATTATAAAAAAATAAAATTATTTAGTAACACTTTTTTGATTTCCAATAACTATTTATAGTCCAAGATATCATTTATGTAGACAACATTAATTTTTTTTACTCAGGTGATACATTCTTTAGTGATATTCTCCTTTCTTTAAAAATAATACGATAAAGTGTCAATTTCACCCAAAAGTGATTCCATGGGGTCCCTATGTTTGGAACTCGGCATTCCATGGTCTTTCATGAGACAACCATTAGCATTAGGACACATGTTGGGGTAATTTTTTATTATTATGATATTATTGTATTATCCTTAACTACCCGATTATTAATTAATCAAGATAATTGAAGATAATTACCGTCATTAGTATTCATAATGTCCAAAAACAAAAGTTTCTTAATTAAATAATTTGGACCTTTTGATTCAAAATAAGGAATAAATTTTAACAAATTCCAAACATATAAATTTCAATAATGAATTTAAAAATAATTCCCGTTGTCAAAACAATTAGAGGGTTTTTTTGAAACAATATCAATGAAAAGTTTGGGACCTGTTTATGCCAAATTCCAAAGAGAAATTAATAATAATGAACACCATTGGATTAAATGGTAAAAATATATTCTATTTAAACTTTAAGACCAATTAAAACGTTAATCTATGCATATAATTAAATTTGATGAAAAATAAGTTTTGATGTAAAATGCAGTATTTTTCACTATTCATTAAAAAAATGACCATTGTCGGAAAAATACCAAAAATTTATCTAAAGTAAATTTCAATGTCCCAATAATAAATAATAAGTTTATTTTGACAAATATAGCTTATAAAATTTCACAAATTTTTTTTAAAAATGGATTACCATCAAAAGGAAATAAAACAATCATTTAAAAAAATATTTGTGTATCACTTGATTAAGATTGGATTTATTCTCATTTTAAGCCTCTAAAACACTATCTAATTAATAAATAGACATAGACAAGAATTTCTATTATTAATTACTTACTTGGTATGTTACAATAAAAGTCCATCATGTCTTTAAAAATAAGGGTTTTGTAATTATAAAACCTAAAATAGAATTAAGAAATACAATATGCCCAATAAGGAAAAACCATGTGACCTAGACATGAAAACCATTAATTATGAAACACAAATTATTTTAAGGGGATAATGGTTCTCAAAACCATGCATCAACCATTAAAAAAACCCCTCCCTGGATTTTAAAGGTTCTACAAGAGTCTGTGTACGGTTTAGAAAAACCGTGCACCAACATTTCACTAGCCCATAAATTTTCATCATTTCCAAAATTCCTCCCAAATAAACAATATATTAAGAGAAAAAAATAATCAATAAAAAAAGGGGTTTATAATTACATAAAAATTGTAAAATGGGGTTACAAATTCTCCACCAATGAAACATTATTTCCCCATAATTCATACTCAGAATTTTCCATGCCAAAATGATGAGGCCACTTCTCTCTCGTTACTAACTCCACCTACCATGTCTAATTAGAATAAAAAACGTGATTCCATAGGATGAAATCCAAAGGTATCATACACCCATGATTTACCTTGGTTTCAGAAAAAAATATATTGAATGGCCATTTAGAGATGAAAAAACCAGGTTTTACATCAAGATAACTCCATCGTAGAGAATGGGATGGATCTGATAGATAATTTTGAAACCAAGATACACAGAACATATTATATATCAATTTTGTCTATGGTGGATTATCTATAAGGTAAGAAACATTCCCCACATACTAAAAATTCTAAAACAGTCCCACAAAATGAAGAGCAAGTATCCCTTTCCACTCAAGCATTCAAATACCCAGCTCAAGTGAAACATTCATTAACACTTGGTCACCAAATAAAAACTCTAATGTATATAATGATGATAATTAAAAGAAATATAGCATATTAGTTCCATTAAAATTCTCTGAAAAATCAAACGATTCATTGATGTCATCTTTTGGACCAATATTTTTCAAACAGAGGAACAATCTCACATATCTGAAAAGTATAATGGAGTTTTACAAGGCAAGCCAGAAATGGCCTCAAAAGGAGAAACTCTAATCATGTGACGGTTAATGACTTTATAATCAAAATCTAAAATTCCTATATAGTTATCCAAATCTACAAAAAATTCCACAACAAAAGTTTGACACATTTCATCATGATTCTATATGCCTTCTTTGGTGTAACCATCCTAAAATGGATGGTACATCATTCACAAATAGATATTAGATCCTAGTGCCTCTATATGGACTATAAAAAAGTTAGAAGTTACCAAGGGATCCATATTAGAAACTATAAATGATGGAAATACTTGAAAATTAAAAAACTATTTCACTTAGATGTTTACAATCCTCAGTCATGGTTGTATCATGAATGGGTTTGATTTGTGCTGAATTAAACGTCCTTTTGATCATAACCCATGCCATAGTTTTATTTTAATGGGTATGTGAAAACCCTACCACATAGATGATATAGGTCTCATCTAACATCTATAATGGAATTGGAAGTGGATAAAGAAAACCCAATGGTTTCTAATCCTTTTTCATGAAATGTTGGTAGATGTTACAATGTTAAAAAAATTCTACAATTCCCCATCTCACACTTGGATACCAAAAATATTTATGCATGTCATAGAATTTATTAATTTGTCCTAGGTGAACCACACATAAGTAATAATATAAATCTGACATCAAATATTTTCATACAACTAACGATACCACAATGTGGTTTCTAAATCATAAAATTCCCTCGTTAGATAATGATCACTCAACAAATATCCCCACACCTCAAGGAGATTCTCTTGTAAATGGTAATTCATCGTCAAGATGGAGTTCTTAATGAATCATCTCAAGAAGATATAATTCCAACTAAATACTAGAAAAACAATACGTGACCCATGATTTTGGAACAATAATATGAAACTATGCATGGAGAGTAATCATTTTATACTATTCTAAATATTTCTTCATTGTATCAGTCATATGTTTCATTCTCAATGCTTTAGTAGTGACACAAAATTTCATCAACGTATTAATGATGTTAATATAAAACGATTTTGGGTATTCCACCCAATGCCTCTTGCATAGATTCAAATAATATTATGATAATATATAACTCATGATCGGATTTTCTAAATATATTTTAAACATTTATCCGGTAACATAAGGATCACTTTAATAACATTGCATCCCAAAACTAAACTTGATCCATCATAGATGACAATATTCTATGCCCAAACAAATGATGATTCAACAATATTACATTAATCACAAGTCATTTACTCTTCATAAAAGAAACATTAAATTTCTCACACCTATAAAATATTACTCCCTTATGTGAAATATTACACATTAGAGAACCCTACATTGAGAAGTCCTTAGAAAAATAGTGATGAAACCTAGCTAGACCCAAAATTCTCTAAGCCTCATAATATTATTTCCGTTTCTCCCATGTCATAATGTCATTAAGCCTCTAAAGAACATCTTATATACCATTTCAAAAACCACTTATTTTATAACAACACTTCTTAAATCCAAAAAATAGATTTTGTAGGATTTGAATAATGTCAATAATTTGACGTCAATTACATAACATATGGAATATGATGCACATGATCCTCCTCAAATATAGAATTAATGATGATTTCATCAACAAAACTACCACAAAGACACCAAAATACACATGGTAAATCAATTTTATTAAATCCATAAAGAATGAAAAAGAATATTTAAACCAAAGGGAGTTATAATGTACCCATGTTTGTTGAATCTTCTCTAAAAGGATGTTTATGAATGTTGTAATCATTTATCCTCAATGGATAATAGTGAGAATAAAAGATATTCTCCTAGAACAACTTCACAACATTCAACTAATCAAACCAATCATTTATCATCAACTATAGATACATGTTCATTATCGTAGATCAATAGAGTTTTCATTAATCTAGAAAATGGTGGAAATTACCCTCAAACTTCTTAGAGAACATAATAGGTTTGGAACCTAGTGACACAAAATGGGAATATAAGGAATTTCCCTAGAAGATCATACAACCAAGACATCAACTCTTTAATTTTATTCAGTTGTATATGGTAAGAATGAAAGGAAACAACATTAGTAGAAGTTAATATGTTGATATAGAACTATACCCCCCATAAAGGTGAAGAAACATATAAGTCAAGAGGAAGAAAATTAAAAATTTTGATAACCACTAGATAGAGTTAACCATACAATGATTCCATCTCTAAATTAAAGGAAAACATATATATCATGTTTCCCAACAGTTGATAAGATGGTTTATACTTGGTCAGCCATGGTTTCATTCTTCTTGAATGGAACGTCACACACCATTTGATGTAATAATGTAAACTCATAAAAGATAACAATAAATATGGTTTTTATTGTATATGAGATAGTCCATTTCAAATATGATGTCTTGTGGTTTCATGTCAAGAACCAGAAAATGGAATGTAATCCCAAAAAATGATAAAGATAATACACATGTGGGACTAAGAAGACCTTATTACCTCAGTGTAGAAAGGGATGTAGTTATATTCATGAGATATTTTAAATTAATTTCAATAAGATATATATTATTAAAAATAATGTATTAAATTGGTTAATGAGAATAACTAGTATCAAAAAACAGTTACTAATGATGAAGAAATAGTAATGATAACTCTCATAGAAATTGATCGATATTTGCTTCCTCTAAATAATCTTAAGTAATGTGAGGAATCTTCATTCTCGAATACCTATTTATGGAAAACTTTTTTATGGGAAGCATCTTTTTAAAGCAAAATTTAGGTATGCATGAAAACATTCATGAAACTATAGGGGTTTTAATAAAATTGGATGAATTTATGATAATGTCATGAACATCCACATGAACAACATAACTTGGGTTCCCCAGTGGAAAACCTCTTACGATGTACAAACATTCCAACCTGGTAGAAAATCATAGGACCTATTCTAGGAATTGCAGAACGTCTATAATGATACTACTGACGAGAACCACTTTGAGAATCATCACAATCACATTTTTCATTAAAGAATTCCATGATGCCACTAAGAGATAAAGAATCTCCTGATAACCCTAAACATTCAGAGAGTCCCATTTTATTATAAACACTCTTTCTTAAATGACTTCATATAAAAGATGTATCAGTACAAAACCATGATAATGGATATTTGGTTGAATCCCAAACTCAAACCTTCATGACTTCATCTTATAACTCGATACAATATCTTGTTCGAACTAAAATAATTGAAAATAAATGTTTTCCTACTAATTCGTGTCCTTTTCATCCTTCTCTACATTAAAAAACATAGTGGTCATAGAGAAAATAATTAAATATAGATAGAACTTGTTAGTGGATAGAACCTTATAGTACATCCAATATAAGAACTCTGGATTATTTTCCATCACAATAGTGTTCTACAATATCCTTCTTGGTCCTTCAAGAATGAATGTGGAACAAATAACCTTAATATTGTCTGGTGTCTCCAATTTCCCAAACAAACATTACATCATGGTCAACCATTCGTCATCATCAAGAGAACCATTTACATTTTTTTATGCAATTATATTCCTGAGGAGGAACTCCAGAGAATTATTTTTAATACCATACCATTGAGGATAAATGTTTTGAGAAATAATTGGAACATGTGGTAGTGGTTGTAACTAAGCTTGGGTGGTATGCATTATCACCAGATAAAGAATCATGTCAATAATATTGTTTGATTTCTAATGTTCATCAGTACATCTATTCTAGATTCGATTCAAACATTTTCTGAAAGGTATGATTCTAAAAAACATAAACATTAAACAAGGAACACATAAAATTAACACTTAAATAGGGGAAAAGGCATATATATAACAATAGATAGAAAAACACAAATTTTGATTTCAATATATCAAAATCAAAAGTCAAGAAAAGGATAGAACTAGTCCTCAATATCTCTTTACCATACCACCACTGGTGACTTAAGGTTTATTGCTGTGTGAGGGGGCAAGAAACACAATCACAAGTACCTCATATGTCCCAAAATAATGACATAAATCATACTGACTTATATAAAATTTATTAAACTAAAGATTTGATAATTCAATATAATTAACCATCATGGGTACCATAGTAACATGATATACAAGATGGACCAAATATTATGTTGTATCCAAGAATCAGATGGGACATTGTAGGTGCCATAAGCTCTATGGAAAACATGGCCTCAAGCTCATCTCTCCCAACTCTAGAGGTAGCTGACTAGCTGTGATGGCCTATTTTGTTTCATTGGGAAGACTATTACCTCATTACTAATGTTAAATGTAGTGGATGACATATAAGATATAACAATAGATAAATAGTAGAAGAAATATAGGTAAATAAAATTTACAGTGAAAAGATGAAATTCAATAATATCTTAAATAACTAGTATTTCATACAATAGATGATGATGATATATGAATCAATGATAAAAATATAGAAAAAATGGATACAAATTAGTTGGTAAACATAAAAATCCAATATAGAAAAAGAAAATACATAAACTATCATAAGAATCCAGAGCAATAGCTTGGTCACAGTCCACTATCATCATCCAAAAAAAATCATGAAGTCAAGTGTGTGAAGCATTATACATCCCTTTATCAGTAACAATATACATTTAATCTACCACAAGTACAAATGGTACCTAAATAGTGTGTGAGATATATTAGTGGGACACCCCCAATAATGTCTAAATATCAAGCCTCTATGATGGAAAGGTAAATGTCTACATGAATTCATATATGAACTAATTTAATACAAAGTAACTAAATTCCTAGGTACATACTTTATCCATTATCTTGTTTTAAAAAATGTTACCAACTAATTATTTAATTAATATCCATTTTCTAAAATCAAATCACTTGAGGAATATAACATACTAACATCACCTCATGAGATAGGTAATAGTAATGTTTCTATGATGTATGTATGAAACCAAATTTAATAATTAAAATAACTATCTTCCAAGGTATTCACTAAGGAAACCTAGACCTTAGAGGGTACTAAATTTTTAGTAACCAAGTCTATCTAAGGGGTAAGAGGGTAATACAAGGTGCATCATCAAATTAATTACTGGAATAATGTTTCTAACAAAGTCCAATGAAATAATCCACGGATGAATGGGAGATAACAAGAGTTCGGGCCCAATGATGTAACCAAGGAACTTCATATCTTGTTGGATATAGGGTTGGTATTCATGGAATAATATAATAATAATTATGGTTTCATGTAGTGACAAACTGGGAATCAATAGGTATATTTTTTTGGGATACTAGGTAGGACTCACCCAAGGAAACCCAAATCCATGAATTAGATGGGCGTACTTGAGTACCTAAGGATGTACCATGTGAATTAAAAGACTAAAATGATTCAATCCTTCGTATAAAAATTTAATGGAACATGTCTATAAATAGGATCCTTATATTATATTCATTATAATTTATCTTGTCATATGAAAAATGCATTTAAATTTCAATTTTTCATACATTTCCATTAATTAGTTTGACAAGGAAAATTAGAATAAAACCTTTTTATTGAAACCATGTGATTCAAGTTTAACTAATAAGGTTAACTCAAATGCCTTCCATATATATGGCCCTATTTTCAAGAAACTGAAAACCAAACATTCATTTATATTTAACAAGACAATTCATATACTTATGTACTATTTCCATATTATTATTTGATTCAATTTTATAAATTTCATCACTTAACATAGGTGGGTAAAGTGGATGTTTTAAGGTACAATATAATAAAAATAACCTTAATCAATAAGAAATTATTATATAGAGTCTTACCATTATTGTGGTCTCATTTGAGTTCAGCTGAAAGATGCCTCAAAACTGAAAAAACACTAAATACCCTATTATGGTATATCAACATACAAGGAGTGTTGGTTGCTATGAAAACCACCACAACAACCAATAAAATATCTGGAATGAGAATAACCATATAGACTTACTGTTTGTATGAAATGAATAAAATTCAAAGAACACCAGCATATGGAATCTGAGGTACCTACAGGTTTATTCCAATATCATTTAATGAGGAGGATGAGTTATATACCACTATCATTGTACTTGTATGGATTTCCTATTACAATACAAACTTCTAATTCAATATAAATTATTGTTTATCTGAAATAAAGTCATAAAATCCTATACATAAATTAATATTTCGAGAAAAAGATAATTGATGAATAGATAAATATTGTGTGATTAATTAACATTGTGTGTCCAACTTGAAAAATAGATGATTAGTCAGATCCAGTACTAAAAAGGTATTTGAATCCTATGAATTTTCCTTCACAATCACTGAAATGGGAGAAATGGAGGTTCACCCCATTCAAATTTAGATTATGGTTGACTGGAAAATTTAATATGATCATTAATTGTAAAATAGTAAAATCACTAAAAAATTATCACGTGGATGGTTTGGAAACACATTTTTCCAAATTGTGTGTCATCCTACCACATTTAAATGCCGAAGAGGGGAACTTACATGGTTTCACTCCATGATTTTTTTAATCCATGGTCCAATAGTGTGAAATACATCTATCTGAAAAAATAGTCCATCCACACAAATTACTCTTTCCAAGTGGCCTCTCCACAAAGATTACTCCAAACCATGCTACATGCCTTCTTCACCCAAAATGAAATGTTCCAGGTTCCAAAAAATCTCTAGAAAACATATAGTCCTTTGTGAACTCATTGGGAATCTGAAGAAAGTCCATAATAAAGAGTTAGGCCAAAATCTAAAGGATATACATATAATTCAAAAAAGGGGATTGTATAGTCATCAATCTTTAAAAAAAGTTGTCCCCGAGTTCA
Source organism: Viscum album (assembly GCA_963277665.1). NCBI lineage: Eukaryota > Viridiplantae > Streptophyta > Magnoliopsida > Santalales > Viscaceae > Viscum > Viscum album. Next base: position 916,582,869 of record OY728148.1, read on the forward strand.
CCACCTAAGGGTGGTGAAACACTATTTGAGAATAACTCTGGCCACTGTGAATGTGTATATTCCTCCCACTCCCAAATAGAATACTATTAGAAGTGGAGCTTCCACATCACCCATACCAGAGGTATCCAATAGACTCTGAGAGCCTTTCTCTCCAATTAAGGATGACTACATGATCCTTCTCAAAACATTCATGGGTATCAAAAACAATATACTTTTGATTAATAGTATGATATTGATCATCATGAAAATGGAGAAGATGTGAAACATGAAAGACAACATTCTTGGAACCATACATCTAAAGTTGTAACAAATGATTTTCTACTAGTTTGAAATATTACATGATATCAAATTTCCATAAATTACTAGGGAACATCTTTTCTTTCTTCTATAAAAATATTTTATCTATAATGGGTTATACCTTCGAGAAAAATTTATCCCTGACATCGAACTCTGTAGGTCATTATTGACGATCGTCATAAGATTTATCTCAAAACTGTGTAGTATTCATATGCTTGATGTTCATATGATCCAATTGCAATGTCCCTTTCATGAAATGAGGTCCTTGTAGTGATTCCAAACATGCATCTAGCCAGAAAAGGATTAAATGATATGACATACTATATAAGACATCAAAAGGATCCATATGAATTTTTAACTAAAAGATGTTATTATAGGAGAACATAATGAGTGGAATATTCTTATCCCAAGAAAAACTGATAACAAGGTCACAAGTTCATATAATTTCTTCTTTAAATTGTATTTTATATTATAAGAATCCATCATTCTATGCATTAAATGATGTTCTTAGAAGATCATATATACCTATAGCATTCAGAAACCCATGGTAGAATCGTCAAGTGAACGGAGTGTCCCTATCCAAAATCATAGTTTGAGGGACACCATGTAGTTGTATGTTCTCATAGTAATATAGTGTTCTTAGGTTCTCAACTAAAAACATTTCTTTAATCGGAATAAAGAGTTATTATTTGGTATGTTCATCAATAACTACCTATACAATGCTTCCACCCATAAGATACCTAGGTATGCCAACTATGAAATCCCTAGAAATTTATTTTCATTTCTATTATAGGACTAAAATTAGTTTTATAAATTTTTTCAGTATTTGTGCCCCACAATCAGCTACTGATAGGTTAAACACCTATTTATGAAACCCACTATCAGACATTTCATACCATTCCACTAATTCCAGCGATTTTGATTAGCTAGTAAAATGATCATGTCATTGTCTTTTTAATAATATAGTTTATGGTTCTCCACATAATGAATGTTATCACAAAAAAATGGTCCAATTAAAAACATTGGTATCTCAACCATTGAAATCACACCTCTTTGAGTTATAATTATTCCTTTCATATTATTTTAAAAAAACTAATTTATTCATTTCCTAATGACACCATTAGCCATGTTGAGTCATATATCAAAACAAAATCCCGACCAACAAAAACTTCACTTCCCAGCACTGAAAGATGTTCCAAAAAATCATCCTTCACCATCTATATACATTAATCAATAAGGGTAAGAGTCAAACACCCTCCATCTAACCATCCAAGATGTTTCTCGTCTTAGACAAATGACACATCACAATCTGAACAAAAATTCCTTCCTCCATGGAATCATGTGTTTATCCCCAACCACATCCGCCAAATCCTTTTGACTATCATATGGTGACATTACTAGACCATCAATATTATAACCATTTAAAAATTCATTCCTTGGAATGAAAAAAGGTGTAACACATATTTGGACCACTATAATCGTATCCCTTTGTAACATACCATTTTATCCAAAAAACAAGATTAGTGTAAAGACCCGTAAAATTCAAGGAAAATTTTTTCTTAATTTTCTTTAGAATTTTACAAGAGCGCGGTTTCAGACGGCACCTGATTCCGAGGCCCGGAGTGCCCGGAATTAATTTCTGAAGTTTGGCTCGGGTACGTTCAGTGAACGAACGAGCGGGATTTTCTAACTTTTGATACGGTGCTCGGAATTGAAATCCGAGGGCACCGATTAACTCGCAGCGCCGATATTCGCTTAAAGAGACCTTTTCGGGAGTTGCGTTTGTTGCGGGTTGAAAGTTAATTTTTTAGGTTTTTAGTTGAGTTAAATAAAATTTGTGTATAACAAATTTTATTATAACTTCTTAAAACCTATCAAAGGAGGTTGGAAGTGGGACCCACACCCACTTAACCTCCCTTGGGAGGATTAAGTGTGGTGGGGCCCACACGAACCCCCACCTTTTCAACTCCCCACTCTCCCTCTTAATGGCTTGACAAGTTAACTTATATTTAATTATACAATTCATGTATATTAAATAAGTGAGTTAATTTTGGAGTTATCCATTTTGAATTTCAAACCTTTGAAATTCTTGTGGTTAAGTTATGAAATAATATAAGTTAAAGCTTATATTATTCTAGGAGTTTCTTTTACCCTTGGGAGGATTTCTTGAGAGCTTTGGAAGCTTTTCTTCTTCTTCTTCAACTCAACGAAGAACGCGAAGAACGTCGTTCTTCAACGAAGAACTTCTCCGCCGAAGAACACGATCCATCCGCGACGCCGTGTCCGCGACGCGACGTACTTCTTCCGCGTCATCTCTTCCGCGACGGTTTTCCGCGACGAACACCTTCGATAACGACTCTTCCTCCGACGTCAAAGGAATCGACACCGATATTCCACGACTCCGTCACCGTGCGACTATCGAGGTAGAGATTCTTGAGATCGTTGTTCTCTTTATAATTTGACTTTCCTCAAGACTTGACGAGGAACGCCCTTTTTCCGACGAAGAACGCCGCACCGCTCTTCTTCGTCTTCAGTGTCAACGAGAGAGAACACCGCACCTTCCTCGGACAACCTTCGTCGGCGTACAAGGATTCGCCAACGACGTGCCTCTTCGGACGCATCTCTTCGTCAACGGAATTGACGAACGACTACCGCGACACCCGATCTCCGCGACGTCGACTTCCGCGGACATAGTCAAATCCTCGAACTTATACTCGAGGTAGGGGATTGTTGTTTCATTCTTAAATTATTCCTTTTCTTGAACATGGATCTGGAATGTCCAACATGAGGCTTGAAATGTTAATGTTGAGTTTTTATTTAACGTGAGGGGTGCCGGACCGCATGAACACGGCCGAACCCCCCTCCAACGTTTATGTTGATTTTATCTTGCGGGAGGAAGCAAGTGGCGTGGTGCCGTCGCACCACGCGGATGAACGTGAAAATATCTTCGCGATGCCGTCGCACGCACCATGGTAGAAACAACAGAAACGCGACGCCGTCGCGCCGCGTTGGATGATTATCAAAGCACGGCAAAGGGGCGCGGTGTCGTCGCACCGCGCCGGACGACGAACGCCGCGGCTGGTTCCGGGCCGCGGCGGGACGAAGAGACCGCGGCCGGTTCCGGGCCGCGGCGGAAGATAAGACCGGCGGCCGGGCCGCCGGCGTCGGAAGCCGAAGAGGGGACCTGATTTTTCCGGTCCCGTTGGAGAAAACCGGCCGGCCAGCTGGCCGGCCGGAAGTCTTTAAAACCGGGGAAATAAATTCCCCGGCCGTGTTAATAAAACCCCCTCTTTAAGAGAGGGGGCGGTTCTTGAGGGAAGGGGGCATCCAGCCCCCTTGGTTCGGCACCAACAGGCCCCCCACGTGAGGGGGAGCGGTTTTGATAAAACCGGCGCGGCACGTAGGCCGCGCCACTTGAAGAAGGGCGGGGGCTTAGCCCCCCGCGTATGTCGCGGCCCGCTGCCGCCATCGCGGTCCGCCGCCGCCGCCAGCGCGGCCCGCCGCCGCCGCCGCCGCCACCGCGGCCCGCCGCCGCCGCTGTCGCCGCACCGCCGCGCCGCCGCCGCCGCTCCGCCGCCCCGGGGGGGGGGGGGGGGGGGGGGGGGTCGGGCCGGGTCGGCCCGGACCCGGACCCCCCCGTTTCGAACCAGATTTGGTTTTTGGCTCATAACTTGAGCCTCGGACCTCCGAACGACGAACCGTCTGCGGCAACGCGATCCTTGGATCGAGACGGTCGTTTCGGTATATCGCACTCAAGGTTTCGGGTTACATTGAGTTCGGCCGGGTTGGTTCGTTCACGAAACCAACCGGGCCTTCGGAGCGGAAACGCTCATATCTTGAGCCACGAACGTCCGATTGACGCGCCGTCAGTCGCGTTGCGTTTCTCTTAATGAGATGGATCTTTTGGCATACTCCGCCCGAGGTTTGGACGCAGGTGGATTACGGTCGGGTTGGTTTTGCCTTAAAAACCAACCGGGCCCCGGAGACGAAAAAGCCAATAACTCACAGACCGGGCGTCCGATTGACGCGCCGTCTGTTTCTTTGACTTCCTCTTGATGAGACGGAACTTTTGACATACTCCGCCCGAGTTTTGGATGCAGTCGGAGTATGGCCGGGTTGGTTTGTACCCGAAACCCAACCGGGCCCCTGGATCGGAAAAGATGATATCTTACAGACAGGACGTCCGCTTGACGAGCCGTCAGCGGTGTTGGTGGTTACGTTGAGTAACGGTCCCTTTGAGTATACCCTATGGGAGTTCGGGGTACAGTTGAGATACGGCCGGGATTGGTTTCGCTCTCGAAACCAACCGGGCCCCTGGGACGAAAAGGCTAATAACTCACAGACCGGGCGTCCGATCGACGCGCCGTCTGTTGCGTTGAGACCCCTATGACGAGATGGACCTTTGAGACACTTCTTTGTGGGACTTTGAGATACTTGGAGTATCGACCAGTAGCTCGTGGAGCGGACCCTCCCGGAGACGAGCGTGCAGAGTACGGAGACCGGGTAGCCGGCTGAGACCTGACGACTGCTTGACCGACTCGACTTGGAGTGAGTCGACTAGCCCAGTGGACGGAGCGCCGGTATTTGGCTGCAGACCCACGGCGGACGGAGCGCCAGGTAGATGGCAGCAAACCCACGGTACTCGACAGGAGGTGTACCTCAGTAGGCTATTTGGGCGAGCGCCCGGTATTTGGCGACAGACCCTCAGCGGACGGAGCGCCAGGTAGTTGGCCGCAAACCCGCAGTACTCGACAGGAGGAGTACCTCAGCAGTCTTAGGTTAGTGAGCAGTACCTCGGAGTCGTGACAGGACCACTGTACACTCTAGAGACGGAGCTCTTCAGCAGTTACGGTTTCGATAATGAAAATCCTGGTTTGAGCTGAGACTTTTGACCTTGTGTTTACCTCATGATTGAGATGGGTCACTTGCTAACTTTGGTATATGTATGGGCATATACCCGGGTAGTGGTTATCCGTCGTTTTTACAATCCTTGTGTTTCCTCATGATTGAGATGGGTTACTTGATAACATAGGTATATGTATGGGCATATACCTAAGTAGAGTTTATCTGTTGAGATCTTCTTGTGTTTATCCTTGTTGGTTTTAGTGAGACCTTGAGGGTCTCGGGTTCCCTACTGAGTATCGTTATACTCACCCCTGCACGGGCTATGCCCGCACCTCGTTGTGTTGGTTGCAGACGACGGACAGTGCTGACAGAAGTCGAAGGTTCGAGGACTGGACGGTACCTGGAGGTGGACTTTACGACGAGGCGGTACCCGGAGGTGGACCACTGGACGGGACATACTCGGAGCGGATGGCGGGACCCGTGGAGCAGAGGAGCTATCTGTACCCACCCTTCAGGTGGGAATTCCAGTGGACATCTCAGCGTAGCAGCTTTACTTTTCAGTCGCTGTTTTCCTTTTCGAGTTGTACTTTACAGTTGGGCTTGTATTTCCGGCACCTTTTTCTTTTCAACTCTCCTTTTTGTACTTAGTGTTTTACTTCCGCTTGTACTCTGTGGTGCTTGTTTTCTTTTATAAAGGCAATGCCTTCCCAGTTAACGGGATTTTACGCCTTTGGTGCTAGTCGCCAGCCCCTGGCCTATGGAAGGCGGGCTTGGGGTAGTCACGGCACGGGCCCCGAGGACGGGTCGTGACAATTAGGTAAACTAGAATTCATTAAACAGAAGTGTAATGAACTATCCATTGGAATAAAAAAAACAATATCATTAGTGTGTCATTGATAGAACCAAAAACTTCTATGTAATAAGATTGATTGAGCCTAGAGTAGCATACACCCACATGCTATGTCAAAAGAATATAGTTGGTTTCTATGAGTTCATCCAAGATGTTTTCACTTAGGAACCCATGTATCAGTATGGTAAAATGAATTATCATGAAATGAAATGCATCTAACTCTCAACTCTTATAGATATCACTAACTAACCCAACATATTTTCAAATTTTATGTAATGTAATACTAATGCTCACTTAGTTCATCATGGATGAAACTATGATATGTTACATGCTCATCTCTTTGAGATGACTACACTATGAACATTTCAATATTTTCTTGAACATAAAATGTACCACCACTATTCGACTTCCCTTGAAAGAAGTTTGAAATCACCTGATGAATCATCATTACAAACAGATCATAATAGATCCGTACCCGAGGCATCTCGAGATCGCTCAAGCTGGACCGCCGATGTTCATCCAAGCCCACTGGAGTTTATTAAAGAGAATATAACAACCATCCATTGCAATTTTATTCTTCCAACCACACACATAAATGATTTAAATGTTTAAGCTTATACGAAATTCAAGATAATCAAACTATTTCCCAATGGTCCTCCTTGGATGTGGTCTATTTACTAAGGAGGGAACATATTTACCAATAAACGACATGATGCTACCACCTCAAGAGGTTTATAGTTATCAAACAATGAGAAAATATGGACACTCGTATGTGCTCTAGATCTAACATACAGTAATCAAACACATGATTGAACACTAAGTCATTCTTACATATAATAAATCTATTGTTATGAAATCAAAAACAAAACTGGCCAGTGTGCCAAAAACACTCAATTCTATTGAAATCTCCTTGATCATTGGAACAAACTAGTTTCCATTAATGTCCATGTCAGACAAAGGTGAAGATGAAAACATAATTTACTCAATTGTACAAGGCATAAATATTTTAACGAACCCAACCAGTTTGTTATATCATTTATCCTCTAGATGGTTACCTTGTACATGAAAGCACAATACCATGATGTTCTAGAAGTACGAAAAAACCTCAATACTATACTTTGGATGTCTTCCCTATATATCCGAGTATGTTTTGGTGTAAACAAGAGGTTCAACCTGTAGTCAAAATACCCTATATGACTATTAACCTAGATGATGATATAAATTATCTTCGTTTGTTGAGGATGAATATAGGGTCAAAAGACCCATTAATGAATGACCATTCCATTAGCCAATATATCCTGTTTAAAATAAGAATTATCTGGCGAACACTACCATAAGACGGGACAATAATTCCACGACCACCCATATAAACAAGTGAGTCATTTTGATGGTATGAGTCCTACAAGGGACAAAAACACTCAAATGACACCAACTATCAAAAATTTAAAATATTAAGAAATGAATTTTATATTTAATGGTAATACATTCCAGGACTAGACACATATGAAGAAAATGTATCAACCCCATCACTAGATAACACCAAAAATATGTTAGTATGGTTAAAGTACAATTATTTATGTCATTTCTATATAGGGAATTTCAAACAAAAAACACACAACATTCCATTCCAATGTATACTAGGCGCATTATATGAAATATCCTTTTAAAAACTAATAATTTATTGGAATCCGATCATAGTTGATAAATTTATCACATGAATTACATTTAAAAGATAAAGTGGCCTATTGGTGGTGGGGGTGTCAAGCCAACCAAGGTTCATTAGAAATGTAATCATATAGCAGTTTCTTTATTTGCCAACGTCATAATCACCCATAACATGATGCCTTAAAAGGAAGAGGCCCCAACTGACCTACCATGGACATTTTTACGTACTTTTAGAAAATCACACACTTCAGAACGAGTATTGAGTAGGTATATAGTAATAGTAATGTAAGATAAATCTAGGAAAGGTCTTACTACCCATGGAATACTGCCCCATTTCCATGATTTGAAGGATTTTTTTAGTATGTTATCATGTATTTTCTACAGGGGTTTTAGTAGGTGAATTTTCAATAATAAAATTCCTTATCATTTAGTAGAAACCCTTTCTATTCATTTTGTATTGAATTTATATGTTCATTCCTTTACCTTTCATATATATGAAAATCCTAAAAAAGACAAACATTCCATACATTTTGAAAGTCTTGTTTCATTTTAATGATTCTATTACATATTTCCATATACCATGTTTTATTTAAAATTATTTTATCATCCCTGTGAATTAGAGCCCATAATCATTAACAATTAGATAAACACCCTATTGAATTTATAATTTAAGGAATGATTCAGTAAATTACTCCTTTCAACCCACAAGGGCCCATAACAACTCTTGAATTGAAACATTGAACCACTAAATCACAACCCATAGTAGTACATGTAATATATATAAGCTAGGATCACTCGACAAACACCGACATATCAAGAATTGGAAAGAGTGAATTTCAACTATTTGGAATGGAAATATGAATGGCATATGACTAATAGGATCCTACCATCATTCATGTAACAATTATCATTTCCCTAATATAATCGGGGGAAGGATGAAATGAATATCCTAATCAGAACAATAATAAATGACACTAGATAACATGATTTTTACCTAATGGGGAAATGTTATCAATTATAATAGGAAAAAAATAATAATAATTTAATTTTATAAAACTCAACCTTTTCCCCATGTTTTGTGTTATGACACCCATGAAAAATTTATGACTAAGTTCCAAGAATTCCTAATATCCTTAATATTTCATCCTAGTATTAAAAAAGTATGTCACACATCTAAGACCTTGTTCTGATGTTCTAGGACCAGATACTACATATGAGGATCACTAAAGGCAATGTGGGAACATGACCTAAAGAACATCTCCCCAAATGCAAGAGGATGATGACTATAAGCGAGGGACTAGGGTGTGTTCGTGGGGAGACTATGAACTAATTACTAGAATGAAAACAAATGGAAAACATATATTATAGAATATGATATAAATATCATATTCAATTTTTGTAAATAGAATTCACCGCCGATGGATTCAATACAAACATAACTAAAATAACTAGAATAATATACCATATATTATGAGGATATATTTCATTTCACTAGAAATATTGAATACATGTATACAAAAGAATTATATACAAAAATTCAACCCCAATTTAGGAAAAATAAAATACATAAAAAATACCAATAATATTGAGAAATAACTCAGTCATCTTCTACCAGCTCCATCCAACTATATCAAGAAATCATGTGTCTAAATAATTACAATTAACTTTATCAACACCTTCATATATGAAATATATCATAGGTAGAAATATCACCTTGATATGATGTGAGATATATCTCAGTGTTCCACCACCAATGGTGTCTATAACATTATTCCTTTTAATTGAAATGTAACAACATGCATGACTGCATTTATAAAGTAACTAAATAAAATGTAACTAAATTTACAATTACGTACTTTATCCCTCAGCTAGTGTGTGAACATGTAACCAACTAATTAACTAATTAATTTAAAATTTATATAAACTTGTCATGTGAGAAATTTCCATAATTTCAACTACTTGTTATAGTATAAATATTTCTGTTTCTATGATGTATCAAGTAAAAAATAATTTATAATTAACATGAAGTGGATACATGATTTTATCCATTTAAACATAGACCTTAGGGGCGTCTAACAAAATGTTAACTGCATGTATCTAAGGGTTTATAGTTTAATCATCGTTGCATAATCCAATTAATTACCACAATAATATTTCAAACTGCGTATTTAGAATTTATAAAAGGTAAAATGGGAGACAATCAGTTGGTGAACCATGTATAAAACTAAGGAACCTCTAGTCATGCTAGATCTAGTGAGTGTGTCAGGGTAATCCAGTAATAATAATGAAGGGATCCGGCAATGTCATATCAGAAATCTAGAGTTACACAAGGATGGAATTTTGGGGTAGGTCGGATGCATGGAAACATATATCCTTGAATCTTAATGTCAAATTCTATTACCTAAGGAATTCCTTTAGTGTTCTAAAAGATAACACGATTCATGAATTTCTAAAACGATATTATAATCCATGTGCATAAATAGGGACCGTACCTTAAAGTCACTAAAATAATTTTTTCATATAAAAACTGGGAAATTTATTTATTCACTTGGTTCAGGACTTCCTTTTCATAAGTATGATATGTCCTAGTAGCATGTAATAATTTTATTAAAACCACTCTAGTCCTATTTAATTTAAAATGGTTACTCTGATGTTATCCATAAACATGGAATGGTGATTAATGAAGTTGAATCTATACATTCATGTACTTTTAACAAGGCCAAATCATATACTTATATATGATTTTAATAATATAATTATCTTACTTAATTACATTTAAGAACATACCATAGGAGGTTAAAGTGGAATTCATATGGTACGAGATATTTACAATCACATGGTAAAATATGAAATTAATTTTAGGATCCTTACCAATAATGTCTTCAAACTGAAGAACCCATGAATGATGGCTCAAAAATTGTGAAAAAACTAAAACACCAATTATGTAATATCACCCAACATATGGTGTTCGGTTTTTTTGACACAAAATCCTTAAAACTGTCTACATTTAGGGAAATAAAACAACCATTACGTTTTAATGACTATTATAAAGGCATATACATTATATATATGGAAATGGATGAAATTGGCAGGCCCAACATGCCAATTCCACAATCATCAAACATGAGGGACTAGTTATAGATCCCTTACCTCAAACTCATATGACTCTTCTTATCTATTATCAACCACTAATTTGGCCCAAATCAGAGTAGATCTGAAATATTATCATAAAAGCCTACTCTTTGATAACTAGGTTGAGAGAAAGAGAAAAAACAAATGAATGAAAAAGACATAGGTACTTACCAAATAGAATCAAAGATGAAAAATGAAATCTCGATATGTTAAAAGAAGTAAGACATATTAAAATCCCTATATTTGGACATCAAAATCTACAGAATAGGAAAAATGGAGGTTTAGACCAATAAAATTTGGATTAGGGAAAAGGTTGGAGTTAATTATGTAATTACGGGTAAACTAGTAAAATCGTGCAATAAATATCCCATGTACGGTTTGGCCACATGGTTTACCAAACTATACACCAATCACCAACGATTACCTATATAAGAATGGAACATAAAATATTAGGATCCAATGCTTGTGAATCCATGTTCCCACCATGTGATATGACTCTTCTAGAAGAAATAGTCCATATGTATCGTTTAATATAAAAATGTTGACACCCCACACTCTTTTCCCTAAACTATGAGACAAACTTTATTCTCCCAAAAAGAATGGTCTCGTGATCTAAAAAATACATGAAAACCCCTAAGACCTTCATAAACACATTAATAATCCATAAAAGGTACATAATAATGAGTTATAGTAACATTTAATGGTTTCAATCCTGACTCAAAAATTGGGTTCATACACATGTCTTGAAGTGAATTCCTAATCCCAAAGGGTTGGTGACTTGCAACTGATATAATTAAAAATGAAAATATGAAAAATATTTCCACAAAATAGTGAATATATGAAAAAAAATCATTATTAACACAAAATGAACTCTAAATAGATATGTACCAGATGTCAAAGATGTAAAAACAACCCAATGTAATGCATAAAATTATTATAATGTAGAGAGAACATCCCATGTACTAGAGGTCGTAACTCTCCATTTCAACATATCAACATTTAGAACCTAATCTAAGTGGTGATTTTCCCATACACCAACTTGGAAGAGGACAATATAAGAATACATGATGAAATGAGCATGCTATGTGATAAAATTTCTATAGGGTCTCACCATGGATTCCATAATAGGATGAAAATTTTTAATTAACCAAAGAAAGATCATTATTTTTTTAAATATACAGGTGTGTAATTTCCAAAAAATATTTAAAAAAATATTTCTCTACATTTTAAATCATGGAATATATTTAATATGATGGAAATAATTTAGTCTAATGGCTTATATAAACAATTTTAAATAAAATAGTTTATATAAATCATAATTAATGTAAAATAGTGTAGAAAAATTCGAATAAAATTATATATCATATATAAATAAATATATATATATATATATACAATGGAGTAACTTGGACATCATCTATGAGGTATGATAGTTTGAGGTTATGAGATACTCACACACTTATGTGATAATACCCTAAATGTGCACACACATACCTTAGAAATTGAATGAGAGGACACATTATTTCCCACTATGGAATGATATGTGAATAAAAAATTAGTGTTGTTAAATGTAAATCCATTTCTAGGGCATTCCCAACATAGATTTTTGGTCCCAAATAACTCACTAACTAGCTGGTCATTAATGATATCATATACAAATCAAATATAGGAAAAAAATTAGACTGATAAAAAATGAAATTAAATCACATTCAAACATTTTTTAGAAATAAAAATTTTCATTTTAAACCATAAAATAGGGTTTTAAGAAAATATTCTTTTTTAAGTAAAAACACGAATGTTTCTATCAAAACCATTTAAAGTGATTTTCCACAATAATAATTTTAAATTATTTTTCCATTTAATTTTACAATTCAATTCACATAATTGAATTCAATAATTAATTGAATAAATTTCCATCATTTCCATAATTAAAATATTATAATTTAAATCTTCAAAATTTTTCATAAAATTCAAAATCACACTCGAATGCACAGGAAGTGGGTGTTTTCATAATTTTATGAAAAAATTCAATTTCCAAAATCCCAAATTCATTGAAATTGTTTTTTTAAACAGTAAACTAAAATAAATTTCAAATATAAATGTATATTAATTTAAATAAAAAATTATAAAATATATGGATACTAATAAGTCATCAACATCATGTATCCACCCACCTCATAAGTGCTAGATGTTCTAACTATGAACTATTATCTAGATTCTCTAATAATGAATGAAAAAAATGAGATCTGAGAACCCATACTAGGATTCATATCTAAAATAAAGGGGATTTGATCCTCTAACAACATGAATATCAACCAAACCCTTGAGACAAAATGGAAGAGAAGGATATAGTGAACGAGATGAGGAAACTAAATGAGAGAGGGTCGACCATCTTTCTCTAATATTCAATCCAGTCCCACAAGGGTTTTGAGGGGCCACGAATAGATATTTGGAGCCTATAAGGAGAGGAATACATGTAAGGGTAATAAATTTCTATAAGGATTCTAAATAGAGGGGTTTAATAATTTTAATCCTATAATGTAGATTAAAACATATGTGTGTATGGTGATCTCAAAAGGGCTACATGGTGAGTTCAAATTATGCATGTTAGTAGTGAGACTCATTAAATGGGTTGTATACTTTCTCATTTGATGTATTATACTATTCCAAACCTTGATCCGTCCATGAAAAACCCCACTATCTAGGTATTTACAGTTCTCCTTGAGAGGCGACACAATTTGGGAAAACCATAATCCGAACATACACTAGCCAAGAAATGTTCATGATTTTAAAAATTACATTTAAAAAAAGTCAAATATAAACATAAATAATGAATTATTAAAAAGAGGTGTTTCAGAATACATGAAATTAGTGACATGATGCTACATATGAATACATTTAGTGAAAGCTAAAGTGGAATCATGGAGAATAGATTACATTCATCAATAAACATTTTCTTATTTCTTCTTCCACCAATATAAATTCATATTATAAAATGATTATACAATAATACTATTATATTGTATATTTATATATGATTCTATGGTAAGGAAATGACCTACATCCTTTTACACATCTATTAACTTTCTTATGAAATCATCGTTTGCTTGCATGAAAAACTACCACATTATAATCCAGTGTCATTCATTGTTCAAATACAACCACTCATGGATGAAATAATGGTGGATATATTTTTTAGTGATATCATTTATTTATATTCCTTTGTTTTGATAATTTAATTTTAATATAAAACACAATGGTTTTGTGGGAAAATGTTAACGTTGTTTTTGTTTATGGTAGACTACAACATAATAGAGCAATGCGATTATTTGACACATTACATGGAATTTATTAATGTTTGGTTTAAAAAAAATCAAGGATATATATGATATCACCATGATTCTATAATGATAATATATATCATTTATGTTTATTTCATTTAAATAAACAATAAAATGAAAAGTATCTTTATGAATATGTGTAACCTACCATCTAATTGAATGGTGTATTTTATATCATATCTCAAAAAATTATGGATTACAATAATTACATATAAAATTCATATATAAGAAATTAATATAATGGTTATACTTATGGATATCATGGAACTATTATGAAATAAATAGGATAGAAAATATAACATATCAATGCATATATGAGAAACAATGATGTTATTACTCGAACCATATTTTTTACATGGAATTGTTAATAAATAGGTAATAAAAGATAATAAGTAAATCATATATGGTATAATATATATTAATATTTTTATTGAGTATTTTTATAGTAAACATAAATTTATTATAAAGAACATTTAAAATAGTATGATGGAATTCAATACATAAGGTAATGGATTTTTTATTCAATTTTCTTTCCTTGATATATATGTTATGTTATGCACATATATTCTATCACAATGAGTAAATAAATCCACATTAGCATGTACTTTTATGAATATATTAATCATCAAGATATTTTTTTGTTTAATTTTATTTTATTCCATCATGTTTATTGTGATTCATTATTATCAGGATTATTTTTAATTAACATCCCAATATTGAAATATAATGATTAGTTTATCATGAATTACCTTGATTTTTAATATCCTATATCTATTTAGGATATATTCTTGTAACGGTATCATATTTTCACTAAATTTTACATAAATTTATTAATAATTTTTTTTATTTAAATATGAATTTATTTCAATTTTCAGTTGGAAATCCATTTTAATAAAAAACATTTTTAAAAAAATATTTAATCAAATTAATTTAATACACTCTTATAATTTCTAAATGGAATTATTATAGTTTTTGTATTTCAAATATTTATCTAAAGGAATCGTCAATTAACATTCCCAAAAAATAAAAATTTTATTTTATGTAAAATGTGAAATTAATATTTGTTTCATTATGTATGGTTCAAACAGAATGATCTGTTATCATAACATATAATTTTTTCATAGAAAACCATTATTTGTTATCAATGTTATTTTGAATGAAAAATTATTTCAGAATTTTTTATGTAAAAATACCCCTTGATATAGAAATGATATTTTCAGTAATAAATTTTATAAATGATCTTTAAAAATTATATTCCATCTAATATAACTTATGTTTGTGTTACTTATGACTTAATATGTATATGATCTAATGAAACAATTTATATGAAATTTCTAAATTGGTTATCTTTTTATTGAATGATTTTTATGAATCCCTTTTCACATCCATAGTTTATATCCTGTGGAAATGTGATAGTGCACTGTCGTGGGCGCCCTCAAATGATTAATGTGATTTTGGGGTTCTTAGGTGCAGCAGAGTGGCTGACCAAGGTAGTCCTTCAAAGGAGGAAGTGAATTTAACAACATATTAAAGGTATTATAAAACAAATAAAATAGAATATAATATAAACACTACTTTAATGGATGGGGGTTGGATATAGTTTATGAATCTAGAAGAAGTTTTCTGGGAGAAGATTGTATTTTGTTTTGTTTTTAGTTTTGAAATAAAGTTCGAATAAAATAACACAACAAAAAGATGTTTTTTAGAAAATATTTTAAAAGGCGTAATTGATCTAACCCTACATATTCATTCAATTATTAATCATTATCATTTAACGCAACATCCACTTAATTATGATCCCCTAATTTGTTATCCCTCGAACCCTACGAGAGTTAACTTAAACACAAAGATGAAATTACTTAAACCCTAGGCTAGCTTCGGAACACGCAATTGCATCACCCTAATTTGATTGTTTTTTAAAGATTAGATTATGTTAAGTGGTTAATTAGAGCCCATATCCATTCTGGAAATGAGGATGAATTGTGTTTAGATATTATATTTGAACTCTACAAATTTATCCCGTATGGTCTTGTATTATCGATTAAGATCGTTCTCTCACAATTTACATAATTCCCGACCTCACGTGTTTTGTGTTAATTGATCAATTTATTTCATAGTTATTTATAATTTAAAAACACAATTCATGGATCATATTAATTGAATTATATTGGCTCAATTATTAAAAATAATTAATTGAAGAAGGATAGAGGTCAATCAATTACTAAAAAGTACTACTCTTCCAAGGGCGGTGTAGTCATCGTGGAGACGTTTTGCATAAGCAAAGGATTGAAAGGGTAGAACTCCATCTTGTATCTAATCTTGATTCCAACCCAATTAATAATATTAATAGAAGAAGAATAGGGAAGAACACAGAAGATTATTTGATGAAAAGTTTACAAAATAAACATGAAAGAAAGGAAATACAAGAGGAGGTGGGAGAGGAGTGCCTTTTTTAAAGTGAGGTTTCCACAAAGGATTACTTCTTACAAGAGTTGTGAGGGGCTCCCAAGAGGAACCCTTTCGGACAAACCATCCCAAATCCTCGACCCGCCCTCTCAAAGAGTTAAAACCCACATTAAATAGAGTTCGTGAGGGCTAGGGTACATAACTTTTTAAGTTTGAAATGAAAAACTCGGAAAAATATTTTATTCCAAGTTTAACCGCCTATTTGGCCTCCAATACGCGTGAATGTTCCAGCCTTCTAGAAGGATTATTTCTTCCAAATAATTTCCCCGAGCTTTCCTCAACATTTGGGCTCAATCAAAACCAGGATGAAGAAGATATGACCCAAATACTAAACCCATTTTCATTCTGCCGAGTCCAGCCCACGATTGTATTAATGTCCCATTTACTCCATCCAAATACACATATTAGCTCTCGTTTCCTGAATGCAAGTTGTGGAAAATTATGATAGGAACACTGTTACAAAATTTTAAATTCAAATAATAAATATAAAAATATTTATCTTCGAAATACTACAGTGCACTATAAAGGGTAAAACTGGAATTTTAACCAAATTTTCAAATAAATGATCAAATCCCAAATATTTTATAAATAAAAATATTTAACACAATTTGAGGAAATCATATCATTTATTATCAATAAAATATTCCACAAATTAGTGTTTTATCAACTCCCCCACACTTACCCTTTCGCACTCCTGGGAAAAACCTCATATCTAGTAAACATTATTATCAAATCAAAACCAATTTTAAAACACATATGCTTGAGATCAATCAATTTCGCACCAAGAATAAAAAGATATCATGCCTCATAAAAAACCATTATTTCAAGTTCTTCATTTATATCATTCAACATATTTCCACTTCATTTATCCTCCCATGCACAAAACACTTACCTCGCTTGAATTTTCTCTCATCACTCAAATATCAAGTTTTTTGCAATGTCTTTCTCATCCAAACTCATACAAGGGTCACCATAGGCTTGATAGATTCCTACATCACTACCCGATGTGATTCAAGGACATATGTTTATCATGAGGACTTTTCAGGATTGATCTGTGACTTTCGGTTGGTAGGATTTAGATGTGAAAAATTATACGGATGAATAAGGAGGGATTGACTCTTTTTGAAGAAAAATTGCATTAATCTAATTTTCACATAAATATGGTCTCCTCATTAATCCCCATAGTGTCAATTCTACTCTATCATCATGAAAAAACCTGAAAATTTTACACCATTCATCATTTCAGCATCTAAAATTTCAATGTTCTCAAACATAATTTTCTTGAAAGCTACAGATAGGCACATATTTTCACCTCAATTAAATGCTCCAGAAAAGGCACAGCTTCCCTTGTCTTGAATGTTCCCAAAAAGGCACAAATTTCAATATAATTAATTTCTTCAGCAGCAAACACATCTCTTAAAAATTTAATTTTCCACCCAAAGTTTCACAGAATGTGGTAGCACAACACAACATAGCTTACCCCACACTTAAGCTCAACTAGATTATGCAATTTCACTTCAAGAGTTGGTTGGATAGGTAAAATTGGCTTGTAATGTGGCTAACCTAACAGGCTGTGTATGGATTCTAAGGGATTCAAGGATTTAATATTCAAGGTAGGCCATTATGAAAAGGATTCTTTGAAATAGGGTCTTTAATACCAAACAAATGCCTCAATCATTTAAACATAAATACCTCAAACCCACATGTTTTGACTGGAATAGATCAAATTCAGGTTAAATCAAGCATGGTTTTTTTGTCTCAAGATGTGATGTGAATGTAAAGAATATGAAAATAATGTTTTAGAAGCCCCACAACAGAGTGATTTCAAATATAAAGACAGTGAGATGTGGCATGTGATTCAAAATTCGGTGTACTTTCCATGAAATTACTAAATATATGAACTTGAAAAAATGTTATTTCATTATTCATTTAAGTTTAGTTTCAAGGGATAAATTTTTTCCCTCATTAATATGAATTTCAATGTTTTGATGAGAATCATTTTAGCTAAAAAATTTCAAAAATACAATGAAAATTGAAAAATAAACACACAAAACTTGAAAAACACACAAAACAAAAAAAATTGGGTTTTTTTAATAGGAAAACAATTTAAATTACTAAACTAAAAGGATCCCTCCCCCACACATAAAATATTGAATTGTCCTCAATGTGAACCCATGAGATGATATATGCACATGAAATGCAGAATTTTTAAATAGGACAAATAATATAAAAGTGAAAGGGTTAAGAACAGCTTGATGTGCTCAAGTGATGATGGGGTCATGCAGTGTGATAAAATCCATTACATTAGTATGAAGTCCCTAAATGTATCTCTTAAAAAATTTCCCATTGACTGTAAAGCTCTTTCCAGTGTCCTCTTGTGTGATCCCCACTGCACCATAAGGAAAAATATTAGATACAATTTAACGACCTAACCATCTGGAATGAAACTTACTAGGCATCAGCTTCAGTCGTGAACAGTAGAGAAGGTCTTTCTATCCAACATGAAAATCCCTTTTTTGTATCATTATTTCATGAGCTTCTTTTTATCTTTCCTTTTAGATCCTTGATTTCTCATATGAGGACAGTCGAATATCCTCATTCTCTTGAATTTGCAACTTCCGTTGAATTCCATCTTGGACCAATTCCATGTTTCATTTCTTTATAGCCCAATATCCTTGATTCTTGACTTCCACTGGGAGATGATATGTTTTCCAAAACACAATCCGAAATGGGGACATACTAATGGGGGTCTTTTATGATGTCCTATAAGCCCACAATGCATCATCCAAGCACTTGCTCCAATCCATCCTATTTGGCTGCACAGTTTTCTCCAAAATTTGTTTCAACTCACAATTTGAAACCTTAGCCTGTCCATTTGCTTGGGGGTGGTATGGTGTTGATGTTTTGTGGTTCAACCCATACTTTTGAAGGAGGGAAGAAAAATTCATATTGTAAAAGGGTGTCCCTTGGTCCCTGATGATGGCCTTTGGTACTCCAAACCTGCCAAAAATCTGTGCTTTGACAATGTCCACAACAACCTGAGAATCATCAGTCCTAGTGGCCTTAGCCTCCACCCATTTACTCACATAATCAACAAAAACAAAAATTTACAAAACAAACCAATGGAACTAGGAAATGGGACCATAAAATAAATTCCCCAAATATCAAAAATCTCATAGAATAAAATGGGTTATTGGGGCATCTTGTGTCTCCTTGAAATATTTCCAGTGTGTTGGAAACGAGATCATGACTTACAAAACACATGGGAATCATGGAATAATCTAGGACAATATAATCTAGAGTCTAAAAATTTCCTAGCTGTCCGATGGTGTCAAAAGTGTCAAACACATGCAAGTGTATGACAGAATTGCAAAACAGACTCAAACTCATGATCAAGAACACACCTCCCAATAACATGGTCACTAAACATGCGCCATAAGTATGGATCATCCCAAACATAAAATCTTGACTCACTCTTTAATTTTTGGACTTGATGTTTCTTTAAATTTTCAGTTATTTCAGAGGGAACAAGGTAGTTAAATAAATCAGCATACCAAGGATGCATACCTGAGATGGTATAGAGATGCTCATCGGGGAAAGTGTTATGGAGTGGTACCTGATCCAAGGTGCCATCCTCTAGTGTGTCAGTAATCCTACTCATGTGGTCCGCCAAAAAAAATTCTCTGACCCCTTCTTCTCATTTATCTCAAGGTCAAACTCTTGAAGAAGGAGCATCCATCGAATCATCCTGGGCTTTGCATCTGGCTTCTTTAGGAGGTACCACAAAGCTGCATAGTTAGAAAAAATAACTACTTTAGAGCCCAATAAATATGAAAATAATTTATCTAAAGCAAATATGACAGCAAGAAACTCCTTTTCTATGGTAGTGTAGTTTGATTGGGCTGAATCTACCCTCTGAGATAAGACAGCTCCAACCACAAAGTTAGAGGCGTCACATATAAGCTCAAAAGGAATCTCCCACCGTGGGGGCTGTATGATAGGTGGAGTGGTAAGAAGTTGTTTTAGCTCATTAAATAAATTCTTGCAAGAAACATCCAACCCAAAATCAGAATCCTTTTTAAGTAATATTGACATAGGAAGAGAAATCTTACTAAATTCTTTGATGATGCACCGATAAAATCATGCATGCCCTAGGAAAGATCTAACATCACGCACACATGAAGGATATGGTAAGGATGTAATAATATCTACCTTTAATCTATAAACCTCTATCCCATGTTTTGACACTACATACCCTAAGACAATGCCTTTCTCTACCATGAAATGACACTTTTCAAAGTTCAGGACCAGATTCTTCTCAATACAATGATTCAACACCTTTCCCAAACTAATTAGACATTCATCAAATGAAGACCCATACACTGTAAAATCATCCATAAATACCTCCATGCAGGTCTCAATAAAATGAGAAAAAATACTCACCATGCATCTCTAGAAGGTACCTGGGGCGTTGCAAAGTCCAAATGGCATCCTAAGGTAGGAAAATATGCCAAATGTACAGGTGAATGTACTCTTCTCCTGATCCTATGGAGCTATAGGAACCTGAAAATATCCAAAATATCCCTCCAAGAAGCAATAGTGTGTCTTCCTAGCTAGTCTCTCAAGCATCTGATCAATAAATGGGAGGGGGAAATGGTCCTTGCGAGTGGACTGATTTAGTTTCCTATAATCAATACACACACGACAACTGTTTTGCACCCTCATTGGAACTAACTCATATTTCTCATTTTTAACAATAGTAACTCCACTTTTCTTAGGCACATCCTGAATAGGACTTACCCACTGAGAATCTGAAATGGGAAAGATTATACCTACCTCGAGCAATTTCTCAACATCTTTTTTAACAACTTCCAAGAGGGTGGGATTGAGTCTCCTTTGTGGTTGTCTCTCCGGTTTATCCCCATCATCCAATAGAATCCTATGCATGCAAATGGAGGGGCTAATAACTGATATGTCAGCCAAGGTCTACCCAATAGCCCTGATGTTATCCCTCAAAATATTCAAAAGCTTTTCTTCATGTTCAAAAGGGAGATTGTTAGCAGTGATAACAGGTAATCTTTCACCACTCAACAAGTATGATTATTTCAGATTTGGTGGCATTGTCTTGAGTTCTAATGAAGGAGGGTGTAGTATGGATGGAGACATTGACGGAACTGAAATATGTGCACAAAGTGGATCGGTATCAGAATATACATCATCAAAATCAGAGAATAAAGCATCAAATCCATCAGCATACTCAACAGCCATGTCATATTCAGAGTGAACATGATCAAAATCAGAATATGAATCCACATAAAAATCAAATCCAAGAAAAGATTTTGTATCAGCAACATGTGTGGAAGTGCTCTTAGACATCAAACTCGAACCAATACTCATAATCTCAATAAGCATAGGACAATAAAATTCTATGGAGTTTTTATTTGGTGGTTCAAAATGGGAGATAAAAAATCATAATGGTCCTCTGAGGGGTACTTAGTGGAATCCATAACATTAAATATAACAACTTCATCTCTAAACTCCACAGAAAGTGTACCCTCATTAACATTTATGATAGTTTTTGCAGTTTTGAGGAAGGGCCTACCTATGATAATGGGGGCATGGGAACAAACCTGATCATCCTCTATGCTATGCACATAGAAGTCTGCTAGAAAGATTATGTCTCTTACTCGGACAATTACATCCCCAAGGACTCCCGCTAGATATGTCGTAGCTCTATTCGCTAACTGCACCACTACTCTTGTCGGATTCAACTCACCAACCTGCAAGGAAGAGAATACAGAGTGAGGAATCACATTTATTTAAGCTCTTAAATCACAAAGAGCTTCAGAGAAGTGAAACTCCCCTATGGTACATGGGATGGTGAATGTCCCGGGATCCTTGCACGTTGTTGGCATTTCTAGAGTTGGTGTAATGAGTGACGAGACATTCCTTCCAAGGTTGATCCTCTCATTTCCCTTGATCCCTCTTCAATTGGTACAGAGTTCTTTTAAGAATTTTTCATACCTTGGGATTTCCATAATGGCTTCAATTAGAGGAATGCTGAACTCCACATGCTTGAATGTGTCGAAAACATCCTTTTGAATTGCTTCTTCAGCCATCTTCTTGGTTTGAACCACCCTGTTTTGAAGAGAATGGGGTTAAGGAGGAACATCATCAATATTTTTCTTACCTTTATCTTTCCCCTTGGATTTCTCATCAGTTGGTATAGAATGAGGCTTCTCTGGAGTTGAGGTGAATACCAGTGGAATGGTAGGTCTAGATATATCATTCATTTTCTTCCCACTTCTCAATGTGATGGCACTAACATTCCCCTTTTGATTTGGAGTGGTTTTGGAAGGTAGAATTCCAGAATTCTTACTCACAAGTTCATGGAGGGCGGTGGCAATCTAGCTCATTTGAGTCTTCAACTCTCTCAGCTCCGAACATTGACTCTTCAGCTCATTCTGCTGATTAAGAACAATTTGTTTCAACAGATCATCAGTGTTAGAGTCTACCTTGTGTTGGAGATTAACTTTTTGCTGACTCGTTGATGTTTGAGCTTCCAATCTCTTTTGGGGTTGTTGGAAACCCTGTTGGTAAGTTGGAGGCTGATGGATGTTTGGTTGAAAAGGGGCCTTTGTTGTTGACCAGAGCCATACCTCATGTCCGACTGATCTTGCCACCCTCGGTTATATGCTGGATCAAACTTCTTTTGGGGAAATGGTTGTTGTTGTTGTTGTTGATATGGTCTCCCTGGGAAAAATTTTGCACAATCATCTGTCTCTTATAGTTTTGGGAAACAGTCAGTTGGATGACTTGTCTCAGTGGAAATTCCACAAGGCCTGGAAGGAGTGGGTTGGGATGTCTTTTGAGCCAAATCAATCTGCCTCACCATAGTGGTAAATTCTTCTAACGTGGTATCAATCAAATGACTTTCAAGAGAATAAGGACTTACCTAATGTACTCCCCTGATATGTGGTGTACCTCTATCACCAAATTGTTGGGTGTTTTGGGACATCTTGTCGATCAATGCACGTGCAGCTACTGGTGTCTTGTCCACCAATGCTCCTACAGCCGCAACATCAACCATGATTCTCTCCATAGGTGTGAGTCCTTCATCGAAGTACTGGATGAGTAGTTGTTCACTAATTTGGTGGTGTGGGCAGCTTGCACACAACTTCTTGAATCGCTCCCAGTACTCATACATTGACTCCCCATGGGATTTCTTGATCCCTGATATCTCATATCGAATGAATGTGGTCCTTGATGCTGGAAAAAATATATGTATGAAAAGAAGTTTCAAATCGTTCCAACATGTTACTTCTTCATGTTGTAAATAGTACATCCAATCCTGTGCAGCTCCATCAAGTAAAAATGGGAATTCTCTTAATTTGATTTGATCTTCTGAATCATTTTTAGGTTTTAGGGTTGAGAAAACCACATTAATGTCCTTAAGGTGTTTATTGGGATCCTCACCAGAAAAGCCATGAAACTTTGGAAGAAGGTGAATTAATCCAGATTTTAACTCAAAGCCTGATTCGAGATTCGTGTATGCAATACAATTTGGTTGATAATTAATATCAGGTGCATCCAATTATAAAATGGTTCTATTAAGTTCATTTCCATTATTTCCGGCAATTGGTTCCTCTTTTATTTTTGAATTTGAATTTATTCCAATTTCAGTGTTTCTAGAAGAGAGGAATTCACCAACTGGTTGAATATTGAAACTTCCCATAGATTGAGAATGTATGATTCGAGCCCTAAGGCTACGTTCAATCTTAGGGTCAATATCTAAGAGACCTTTTGGATTAGTTCGTATCATAAATATAATTAAAATGAAAAGAAAGAAGGTGGACCATAGTAAAAATAAAAATGAGATGTTTGAGTTGATGGTCCAAAAAGATAAAAAGAGGATGATGAAAAAAAATAAAAACTCGAGAAAGGGGAAAGATGAAAGAGAGAGGTGAAGAAAATAATAAAATGAAAAATACAATAAATACCTCTAAATGGTTGAATAAATTACTTGCCTCCCCGGAAACGATGCCAATTTTATAGAGCGCTATCGTGGGCACTCTCAAATGATTAATGTGATTTTGGGGTTCTTAGGTGCAGCAGAGTGGCTGACCAAGGTCATCTCTCAAAGGAGGAAGTGAATTTAACAACATATTAAAGGTATTATAAAACAAATAAAATATAATATAATAAAAACATTACTTGAAAGTATGGGAGTTGGTTATATTTTATGAATGTATAAGAAGTTTGTGGGAAGAAGATTGTATTTTGTTTTGTTTTTAGTTTTGAAATGAGGTTCGATTAAAACGACACAACAAAAAGATG
Source organism: Viscum album (assembly GCA_963277665.1). Lineage (NCBI taxonomy): Eukaryota > Viridiplantae > Streptophyta > Magnoliopsida > Santalales > Viscaceae > Viscum > Viscum album. The sequence goes on from OY728148.1 coordinate 916,607,802, forward strand.
TTTTTTTAGAAAATATTTTAAAAGACGTAATCGATCTAAACCTACATATTCATTCACTTATTAATCATTATCATTTAACTCAACATCCACTTAATTATGATCCCCTAATTTTTTATCCCTCTAACCCTACGAGAGTTAACATAACCACAAAGATGAAATTACATAAACCCAAGGCTAGCTTCGGAACACGCAATCGCAACACCCTACTTTGATTGTTGTTACAAGGTTAGATTATGGTCAGTGGTTAATTAGAGAACATATCCATTCTGTAGATTAGGATGAATTGTATTTAGGGATTATATTTGAACTCTACAAATTTATCCTGTATGGTCTTGTATTACCGATTAAGATCGCACTCTCACAATTTACACAATTCCCGACCTCACGTGTTTTGTGTTAATTGTTCAATTGATTGCATAGTTTATTAAAATTTAGAAACACAATTCATGGATCATAATAAGTGAATTATATTACCTAAATTATTCAAGATAATTAAATGAAGAAGGATAGAGGTCGATCGATTACTAAAAAGAACTACTCTTCCAAGGGCGGTGTAGTTATCGTGGAGACGTTTTGCATAAGAAAATGATTGAAGGGTAGAACCTAATCTTTTCTCCACTCTTGATTACAACCCAATTAAGAAGATTAATAGAAGAATAATATGGAAGAAAAAAGAAGATTATTTGATGAAAAATTCAAGAAATAAACATGAATGAAAGGAAATACAAAGAGGAGGTGGGAGAGGAGAGCCTTTTTGGAAGAGAGGTTTTCACAAAAGATTACTTCTTCCAAGAGTTGTGAGGGGCTCCCAAGAGACATCCTTTGGGCCACACCTTCCCAACTCCTTGAACTGCCCTATCAAGAGTTAAAAACCCATTTAAATAGAGTTTGTGAGGCTAGGGTACATAACTTTTTAAGTGTGAAATGAAAAACTCGGCCAAATATTTTATTCAAATTTTCACCGCCTAGTTGTCCTCTAAAACGCATGAATTGACCAGCCTTACAAATGGATGATTTGTGCCAAATAATGTCCCCGAGCTTTTCTCAAAATTTGGGCTCAATCCAATCCCGGATGAGGATGTAATGTCCCAAATACAGAACCCATATACATTCTGCCGAGTCCAGCCCACCATTGTATTAATATCCCATTTACTCCATCCAAATGCACTTATTAGCTCTAGTGTCCTGAATGAAAGTTGTATAAAATGATGTTTGGAACACTGGTAAAATATTTAAATTCAAATAATAAACATACAAAAATTTATCTTTGAAATACTACAGTTCACTATAAAGGGTAAACATGGAATCTTCACCAAATTTTCAAATGAATGATGAAATACCAAATATTTTATTAATAAACATATTTAACACAATGTGAGGACATTATATCATTTATTATCAATAAAATATCCATCAAAATAGTGTTTTATCAACTCCCCCACACTTACCCTTTTGAACTCCTGGGAAAAACCTCATATCATGTAAACATTATTATCAAATCAAAACCTATTTTAAAACACATATCCTTGAGATCAATCAATTTCGCACTAAGAATCAAAAGATATCATGCCTCATAAAAAATCATTATTTCACATTATTCATTTATATCATTCAATATATTTCCACTTCATTTATCCTCCCATGTACAAATCACTTACCTGGCTTGAATTTTCTCTCATCACTCAAATATCTATTTTTTTTGTAATGTCATTCTCATCCAAACTCATACAAGGGCCACCATAGGCTTGATAGATTCCTACATCGCTACCCAATGTTAGTCAAGGACATATGTTTATAATGAGGGATTTTAATGTTTGTTCTATGGCTTTCAGTTGGTAGGATTTAGATGTGAAAAATTATGAGGCTGAATAAGGATGGATTGACTCTTTTTGACGAAAAATTGCATTAATCTAATTTTCACATAAATATGGTCTCCTCAATAATCCCCATAGAATCAATTCAGCACTATCATCATGAAAATTCACGAAAATTATACACCATTCATCATTTCATCATAAAAATGTCAATATTCTCAAACATGATTTTCTTGAAATCTCCAGATAGGCATAGCATTCCACCTCAATTAAATGCTCCAGAAAAGGCACAGCTTCACTTGTATTGAAAGCTCCCGAAAAGGCACAACTTTCAATATAATGCATTTCTTCAGCAGTAAACACATCTCTTTTGAATTTAATTTTACACCCAATGTTTCACAGAATGTGGTAGCACAACATAACATATCTTCCCCCACACTTATGCTCAACTAGATTATACAATTTCACTTCAAGAGTTGGTTGGATAGGGAAAATTGGCTTGTAATGTGGCTAACCTAATAGGCTGTGTATGGATTCTAAGGGCCAAAAGGATTTAATATTCAAGGTATCCCATTATAAAAATGGATTCTTTGAAATATGGGCTTTAATACCAAACAAATGCCTCAATCATTTAAACATAAGTACCTCAAACCCTCATGTTTTGATAGGAATAGATCAAATTCTGGTTAAATCAAGCATGGTTTGGTTCTCTCCAGAATTAAGGTGAATGTAATGAATATGAAAATAATGGTTTAGAAGCCTCACATGAAAGTGATTTCGAAGATAAATACAGTGACATGTTGCATGGGATTCAAAATTCGGTGTACATTCCATGAAATTACTAAAAATTTAAACTTGAAACCAAGTTATTTCAGCATTCATATAAGCTTAGTTTCAAGGTATAAACTTTTTCACTCATTGATATGCATTTAAAAATTGTGATGAGAATCATTTCAGCTCAAAATTTTCAAAAATACAAAGATAATTGAAAAATAAACACACAAAACTTGAAAAACACACAAAACACACAAAAGTTTATTTGGTTTTTTTTAAATAGGAAAACAATTAAAATTACTAAACTAAAAGGTTCACTCCCCCACATATAAAATAATGAATTGTCTTTAATGTGATCCCATGAGATGATATATGCGCATAAAATTCAGAATTTTTAAATAGGACAAATAATATAAAAGTGAAAGGGTTAGGAACAACTTGATGTGCTCAAATGATGGTGGGGTCATGCAGTGTGATAAAATCCACTACATTAGTTGGAAGTCCCTCAATATATCTCTTCAAAAATTTCCCATTTACTGTAAATATCCTTACAGTGTCCTCTTGCGTGATCTCCTCTGCACCATAAGGAAAAAAATTAGATACAGTATAAGGACCTAACCATCTGGAACACAACTTACTAGGCATCAGCTTCAGTCGTGAACTGTAGAGAAGGACTTTCTCTCCAACATGAAAATACCTTTGTTGGATAATTTTTTCATGAACTGATTTTGATCTTTCCTTGTAGATCCTTGAGTTCTCATATGATGACAGTCGAATCTCCTCAAGCTCTTGAATTTACAACCTCCTTTGAATTCCATCTTGGGCCAATTCCATGTTGCATTTATTTATAGCCCAATATGCCCGATGCTCGACTTCCACTAAGAGATGACATACTTTCCCAAACACAATTCGAAATGGGGACATACCAATGGGGGTCTTGTATGCTATCCTATAATCCCACAATGCATCATCCAAGCGCTTGTTCCCATCCTTCCTATTTCGCTACAAATTTATCTCCAAAATTTGTTTCAACTCACGATTTAAATCCACAGCCTGGCCATTTGTTTTGGGATGGTATGGTGTTGATGATTTGTTTGTCACCCCATACTTTTAACGTATGGAAGAAAAATTCCTATTGCAAAAGTGTGTCCCTTGGTCACTGATGATGGCCTTTGGTACTCCAATCCTGCAAAAAAATCAGTGCTTTGACAAAGTCCACAACAACATGAGAATCGTCATTCCTAGTGGCCTTAGCCTCCACCCATATACTCACATAATCAACAACAACCAAAATGTTCAAAAACCCAAAGTAACTAGGAAAAGGTCCCATAAAATCAATTCCCCAAACATCAAAAATCTCACAAAATAAAACGGGTTGTTGGGGCATCTCGTGTCTCCTTGAAATATTTCCAGTTTTTTGGAAATGAGTGCATTCCTTAAAAAACACATGGGAATCATGGAATAAGATAGGCCAATATAATCCGGAGTCTAAAACTTTCCTAGCTGTCCGTTGAGGTCCAATGTGTCCACCACATGCAAGTGTATGATAGAATTGCAAAACAGACTCAAACTCATGATCAGGAACACACCTCCTAATAACTTGGTCACTACACATGCACCATAAGTATGGATCATCCCAAACATTAAATCTTGACTCTCTCCTTAATTTTTGGACTTGATTTTTCTTTAAATTTGCAGGGATTTAAGAGGAAACAAGTTAGTTAACTAAATAATCATACCAAGGATGCATACCTAAGATGGTATAGAGATGCTCATCGGGGAAAGTGTCCTCGAGTGGTACCTGATCCAAGGTGTCATCCTCTAGTGTGTGAGTAAGACTACTCATGTGGTCCGCCACCAAATTCTCTGACCCCATATTTTCCTTTATCTCAAGGTCACACTCTTGAAGAAGGAGCATCCATTGAATCATCCTAGGCTTTGCATCTAGCTTCTTTAGGAGGTAGCTCAATGTTCCATGGTCAGAAAAAACAACAACTTTAGAGAATAATAAATATGAACAGAATTTATCTAAAGAAAATATGATAGCAAGAAACTCCTTTTCTATGGTAGTGTAGTTTGATTGGGCTGAATCCAATGTCCTTGATGCATAGGCAATCACATGTGAACGTCCTTCCACCCTCTGAGATAAGACAGCTCCAACCGCGAAGTTAGAGGCGTCACGCATAAGATCAAAAGGAATCTCCCACCGTGGGGGCTGTATGATAGGTGTAGTGGTCAGACGCTGTCTTAGCTCATCAAATGAATTCCTGCATGAAACATAAAACACAAAATCAGAATCCTTTTGAAGTAATCTTGACATAGGAAGAGAAATCTTACAAAAATATTTGATGAAGCGCCGATAAAATCCTGTATGCCCTAGGAATGATCTAACATCACGCACACATGAAGGATATGGTAAGGATGAAATAATATCTACCTTTGATCTATTAACCTCTATACCATGTTTTGACACTACATTCCCTAAGACGATGCCATGATCTACCATGAAATGACACTTTTCAAAGTTCAGGACCAGATTCATCTCAATACAACGATTCAACACCTTTCCCAAACTAATTAGACATTAATAAAATGAAGGCCCATACACTATAAAATCATCCATAAATTCCTCCATGCAGGTCTCAATAAAATCAGAAAAAATACTCACCATGCATCTCTAGAAGGTACCTGGGGCGTTGAAAAGACCAAATGGAATCCTCCAGTAGGCAAATGTGCCAAAGGGACATGTGAATATAGTCTTCTCCTGATCCTCTAGAGATATAAGAACCTAAAAATATCCAGAAAATCCATCCAAGAAACAATAGTGTGTCTTCTCAGCTAGTCTCTCAAGAATCTGATCAATAAATGGGAGGGGAAAATGGTCCTTGCGAGTGGACTGATTTAGTTTCCTATAATAAATACACATAAGCCAACTGTTTTGCACCCCCATTGGAACTAACTCATTGTTCTCATTTTTAACAACAATAACACCACTTTTCTTAGGCACAACCTGAATAGGACATACCCACTGAGAATCTAAAATGGGAAAGATTATACCCGCCTCGAGAAATTTCTCAACTTCTTTTTTAACAACTTCTATCAGGGTGGGATTGAGTCTCTTTTGTGGTTGTCTCACTGGTTTATCCCCATCGTCCAAGAGAATCCTATGCATGAAAATGGAGGGGCTAATATCTGATGTGTAAGCCAAGGTCCACCCAATCGCCCTGATGTTCTCCCTCAAAATATTCAAAATCTTTTCTTCATGTTCAAAAGGGAGATTGTTAGAAATTATAACTGGTAATATCTCACCACTCAACAAGTATGAGTATTTCAGATTTGGTGGCAATGGATTGAGTTATAATGAATGAGGGCGTATTATGGATGGAGACATTGAAGGAACTAAAATATGTGCACAAAGAGCATCAATATCAGAATAGACATCATTAAAATTAGAGAATAAAGCATCAAATCCATCAACATACTCAATAGCCATGTCATAATCAGAGTGATCATGATCAAAATCAGAATATTAATCCCATCAAAATTAATTCCAAGAAAGGATTTTGTATCACCAACACGTGTGGAAGTTCTCCTAGACATCAAACTCGAACCAATACTCATAATGTCCCTAAGAATAGGACAATCAAATTCTGTGGAGTATTTATTTGGTGGTTCAAAATGGGAGATAACAAAAGCAGAATGGTCCTCTGAGGGGTACTTCATGGAATCCATAACATTAAATATCCCAACTTCATATCCAAACTCCATGGAATGTGTACCCTCATTGACATTTATGGTAGTTTTTGCAGTTTTGATGACGGTACTACCTAAGATAATGGGGGAATGAGAACTTAACTAATCATCCTCCATGTTAAGCACATAGAAGTATGCTGGAATGATCATGTCTCTTACCCAGACAAGTACATCCTCAAGGACTCCCGCTGGATATGCCGTAGCTCTATTCACCAAATTCACCACTACTCTTGTTGGCTTCAACTCACCAACCTCCAAGGAAGAGAACACAGAGTGACACATCACATTTATTGAAGCTCCTAAATCACAAAGAGCATCAAATAAGTGAAACTCCCCTATGGTACATGGGATGGTGAATGTCTCGGGTTCCTTGCACTTTTTTGGCATTGCTATATTTGGTGTAATGAGTGCCGAGACATTCCTTCCAAGTTTGATCCTCTCATTTCCCTTGAGCCATGTTCGATTGGTGTAGAGTTCTTTTAAGAATTTTTCATACCTTGGGATTTGCGTAATGGCTTCAAGTAGAGGAATGCTGATCCTCACATGATTGAATGTGTCCAAAACCACATTTTTCATTGCTTTTTCAGCCATCTTCTTGGTTTGAACAACCATGTTTGGAAAAGTAAGGGGTTTAGGGGGAACATCATAAATCATTTTAATACCTTTATCTTTCCCCTTGGATTTCTCATCAGTTGGTATGGAATGCGGCTTCTCCGGAGTTGAGGTGAATCCCAGTGGAATGGTATGTCCAGATGTATCATTCATTTGCTTCCCACATCTCAATGTGATGGCACTATCACTACCCTTTGGATTTGGAGTGGGTTGGGAAGGTAGATTTCCAGAATTCTTACTCACATGTTCATGGAGGGAGGTGGCAATCTGGCTCAATTGAGTCTTCAACTCTCTCAGCTCCGAACCTTGACTCTTCAGCTCATTCTGTTGATTAAGAACAATTTGATTCAAAATATCATCAGTGTTAGAGTCTACCTTGTGATATAGATTTCCTTGTTGCTGACTTGTTGATGTTTGTGCTTCGAATCTCCTTTGGGGATGTTGGAAACACTGTTGGTAAGTTGGAGGTTGCTGGAAGTTTTGTTGAAAAGGGTGCCTTTGTTGTTGACCAGATCCATACCTCATGTCCTACAGATCTTTACACCCTTGGTTTTATGCCGGATCAAACTTATTTTGGGGATATGGTTGTTTTTGTTGTTGCTGATATGGTTTTTTTTGTTGCTACTGATATGGTCTCCCGGGGAATACTGCTGCACAATCCACTATCTCTTGTAGTTGTGGGCAACGGTCAGTTGGATGACTTGTATCAGTGCAAATGCCACAAGGCCTTGATGGAGTGGGTTGGGATGTCTTTTGATCCAATGAAATCTGCCTCACCATAGTGGTCAATTCTTCTAACTTGGTATCAATCAAATGACTTTCAAGAGAAGAAGGAATTACCAGATGTACTCCCCTGATATGTGGTGTACCTCTATCACCAAATTGTTGGGAGTTTTGGGCCATCTTGTCCATCAATGCACATGCAGCTACTGGTGTCTTCTCAACCACTGTTCTTACAGCCGCAGCATCAACCATGCTTCTCTCCATAGGTGTGAGTCCTTCATAGAAGTACTGTTTGAGTATTTGCTCATGATTTGGTGGTGTGGGAAGCTTGCACACAACTTCTTGAATCGCACCCAGTACTCATACATTGACTCCCCTTGGGCTTTCTTGATCCCTGATATCTCCTTTCAAATGGATGTGGTCCTTGATGCTGGAAAAAATCTCTGCAAGAAAAGACGTTTCAAATCGTTCCACCATGTTACATCTTCATGTTGTAAATAGTACATCCAATCCTTTATAGCTCCATCAAGTGAAAATGGGAATGCTCTTAATTTTATATGATCATTAGAATCATATCTAGGTTTTAGGGTTGAGAAAACCACATTAAATTCCTTAAGGTGTATATTGGGATCCTCACCAGATAATCCATGAATCATTGGAAAAAGCTGAATTAATCCAGATTTTAACTAAAAGTCTGATTTGAGATTCAGGTATGCAATACAATTTGGTTGATATTTAATATCAGGTGCATCCAATACATGAATAGTTCAATTATGTTCATTTCCATTATTTCCAGCCATTGGTTCTACTTTTATGATTTAATTTGAATTTCTTCTAATTTCAATGATTCCAAAAGAGAGGAAATCACCAACTGGTTGAATATTGAAACATCTCGTAGATTGAGAATGTCTAATTCGAGCCCTAAGGATACGTTCAATCTCAGGGTCAAGATCTAAGAGATCTATGAGATTAGTTCGGGTCATAAATCTAATAAAAATGAAATTAATGAATGTGGACCATAGTAAAAAAATGAGAAGTTTTAGTAGATGGTCCAAAATAAAAAGAAGATGATGAAGAAAAAAAATGAAAACTTGAGAAAGGCGAAAGATGAAAGAGAGAGCTGAAGAAAATAATAAAATGAAAAACACAATAAATACCTCTAAATGGTTGAATAAATTACTTGCCTCCCTGGAAAAGGCACCAATTTGATCGAGCGGTATTGTGGGTGCCCTCAAATGATTAATGTGATTTTGGGGTTCTTAGATGCAGTAGAGTGGCTGACCATGGTCGTCTCTCAAAGGAGGAAGTGAATTTAACAACATATTAAAGGTATTATAAAACAAATAAAATAGAATATAATAAAAAAAACTTGAAAGGATGGGAGTTGGTTATAGTTTATGAATCTAGAATAAGTTTGCTGGAAGAAGATTGTATTTTGTTTTGTTTTTAGTTTTTAAATGAAGTTTGATTAAAATGACACAACAAAAAAAATGTTTTTTAGAAAATATTTTAAAAGGCATAATCGATATAACCCTACCTATTCATTCACTTATTAATCATTATAATTTAACTCAATATCCAATTAATTATGATCCCCTAATTTGTTATCCCTCGAACCCTATGAGAGTTAACTTAACCACAATGATGAAATTACTTAAACCCTATGCTAGCTTCGGAACATGCAATCACATCACCCTGCCTTGATTGTTGTTCCAAGGTTAGGTTATGGTCAGTGGTTAATTAGAGCACATATCCATTCTAGAAATGAGGATTAATTGTGTTTAGGGATTATATTTGAACTCTACAAATTTATCACATATGGTCTTGTATTACCGATTAAGATCGCGCTGTCACAATTTACACAATTCCCGACCTCGCGTGTTTTGTGTTTATTGTTCAATTACATTCTTAGTTTATTACAATAAAAAAAAATTCATGGATCATATTATGTGAATTACAGTAGCTTAATGATTCAAAATAATTAAATGAATAAGTTTAGAGGTCGATCGATTAATAAAAAGAACTACTCTTCCATGGACGGTGTAGTCATCGTGGAGACGTTTTCAATAAGAAAGGGATTGAAAGTGTAGAACCCAATCTTTTCTCCACTCCTGATTCCAACTCAATTAATAATATTAAGAGAAGAATAATATGTAAGAACACTAGAGATTATTTGAAGAAAAATTCCTGAGATTAACATGAAAGAAAAGAAATACAAAGAGGAGGTGGGAGAGGAGAGCCTTTTTGGAAGAGAGGTTTTCACAAAGGCTTACTTCTTCCAAGAGTTGTGAGGGTCTACCAAGATACACCCATTCGGCCACACCTTCCCAAAGCCTCTTCCTGCCCTCTTAAAGAGTTAAAACCCCCTTTAAATAGAGTTTTTCAGGGCTAGGTATACATAACTTTTTAAGTGTGAAATGAAAAACTCGGCCAAATATTTTGTTCCATGATTCACCACCTAGTTGACATCCAAAACGCGTGAATTGACCAGTATTCCAGAAGGATGATTTTTGCCAAATACTTTCCCTGAGCATTCCCCAATATTTGGGCTCAATCCAATCCGGGATGAAGATGATATAGCCCAAATAAAGAACCATTGTCCATTCTGCCGAGTCTATCCCACCATTGTCTTAATGGCACATTTACTCCATCAAAATTCAATTATTAGCTCTAGTGTACTGAATGATAGTTGTATAAAATTAAGATAGGAACACTGTTACAAACATTAAAATTAAAATGATAAATATAAAAATATTTATCTTCGAAATACTACAGTGCAATATAAATGGTAAAACTTGAATTTTCACCAAATTTTCAATTAAATGATCAAATCCCAAATATTTTATAAATAAACATATTTAACACAATTTGAGGAAATTATATCATTTATTATCTATAAAATATTAATGAAAGTAGTGTTTTATCAAAATGCTTCCGAAAACATCTTCTTTTCATTGGTTTTTTTATGATTTAATGATTATGTAACTAATATATTTTCCATGGGTGATAATATAAGGAAATGATTACAATATCCATTACTTATCATGGGTTATGATATAAAATTTTTTAACGATCTTATGGAATATGTAAATATGTTTTTCAATATTGAAATGTGGAAATATATTTCCCTATAATTATGGTAATTATTTTTATCTTGTGAGATATACAAGGAAAGAATAGGAAGTCAAATAGGTTTAGTATAAAATATTTACAATAGGTAGTGAATTAAAATAATTAATGTTGAGCTGGAATGGGGAGTGAACTAGATTCAATAATGAGCCATTTCCGCAACGAAAACATTTGCATTGAACCTTGAATATTATGAAAATTGTTTTTAATGCTTATGTGTATACCAAAAATTCCATTTCATATCCAGTATTTTGTTCTCTTGGATTATATTATTTAATTCTATAATGATTCATATCTTACTAACACCAACTATTTGTAACATGTTTAAATATTATTTTATATTTTCAGAAAGGTAGGGTTTACAAATTTATGCTCATGAAATCATAGAATTATGTCCTTATTAATATTTTTTATCTGTATTGTTTACCCATACTGGGAATCTAAGGTCACCATTTTTCATGTCTCATTTTCATAGGTTATGAAGATATTTATTATATATGATATTTTTAGAAATTATGTTATTAATTTATATTTTATTGGGAGTTGATGTATCTCAATAATGGGCCATTATTTTGTTTTCTTGTTTCCAATGAAACTAAAGTATTAAGGACCATAGGTTGGTGTATGTGTAATATAATGACTATTAATAAAAATTATTATTTTTTCATTTTATGTCAAACATGGTTTGTAATAGTTGGTATCATTTTAATGGATCATTTAACTGTTGGAAAATATTATTATGAAACCTTAGTGAGATCCATAATTTTATGTCTAACGATTAATATAATTAAGATTAAAGTTAAAGGAAAATGTCCAAAAAATTACCAAATTAATGTTTGAGTTTGTTCCATGAATTAATATAATTTTGTAGATACAAATACTGGATTTCGATTAGTCATATATGTACCTAGGGTTAATTACTCCGAAAATGATGCATTGATTTATTATAGATCATCGCCTGGTACATGAAAATGGGTCTTTCTACACACCATGATTGACTCTACAAGGGGAGAATGAATGAGAATTTACAATCTCTATATAAACAATCATGAAATATTTAAATAGATTATGACTATGAATTACATATGCTAAAACTATGGGTAAATTTATTAAATAAGTTTTCATGATTTAGAAATGTGATAATTTATTTTTATAGAATTTGTGGTTCCTCATTAGGTTTATTGTATCTTAAACTAAAATATTTGGTCTTCGTCAATGGATGTAACCTGATGGAACTACATTAATGATGAGTTTGAAAGAATGTTAAATTATTATCTTAATGTTAATCTAAATTTTATGTGATTTGGAAGGAAATACAACATTTTTATGATCACATAATATTTCGATGCAATGAATCATGATGAAATTCCAATCAAAGGTGGAAATAAAATTTTATTGGGAACATTATCAAGAAACATCCACTTTTTTCAATGGATCATCTAATCCACTATTTTATAAACAATGTATCACTATAAATAGAATGTTATTTTCCATTATATAAATTTCAAAATAGAAAAATGTAATTTTCTATCTACCTTTTGGATAGTGATGAAAATGAATGGTGTAATCTTATCAAGAATATAACACAATATGATAAAAATTATAGGAAAAGGTCATTTTTTTAATCGGTACATTTCTCATATTATTCATATAATGGTGGAGGAGGAGTTCCTTGAGCTAGATTAAATGTACTACAGTTGGTAACAATGAAAAAAACAATTCAAGGAATGTGAGGTATGATTCTTGTACTATCATGTTACATAAAAGTTATAGATGATTGATTATTTAGTTGATTCAAACCTATTATACAATGTGGTTTATCCTAAATTTACATAATAAATCTGAAGAGATTGTACGATGTGTAATCATGGAGAAAATTGCAGTTAAAGATGAATATCACTCTAATTTTTTTGACAAGAAAGGTAAGATCATGTTAAAAGAGAAATCTAAAAACCCTGGGGAGAAGATGATAATATAAAACTTATGCTCAAAGTGTGTGAAGATGCGTCGAGGAAATTCCTATATGGATTATATTACTTGTTTTTTATTGTAAGGGAAGGTGATTGAGATCCTGATTTTCAATGTGCTTGAATGATTTTAACTAACAATGTGAATTACGGGAATGTTACATATAATGAACCACAAAAATATCCCGGATTCAAGTGTATAGATAATGTGAATTAATGCCACAACATGAGGATAAATGATGATGATCAACATCAAAAACCACATATGATGTCAAAAAATGTGAAATTTCCTTTTATAATTTTTTTCGAGGAGGGGTTTTATTAAGAGTCATGAATTGTACATATACTATCCACTCTTGAACTCAGAATGTACTCTATGTCTTCTGGTCCCACAATTCATTCATTTTGAATGAAATTTCAATTATTATAAATATTCCATCAATATGATTAGGCATATAATTATTTCTGAAAACCCTGAATATTATGTTGATTGCATATCATGTTTTTATTAATTAATGATATATTTTTTTGGGAATGTGATTCATATAAATATTGTCATTCATCCTCTAGTTTATTTTGATACATTATTATGAATTTAGTTGATTTAAATACATAAATCCCACATCGATTTTTATGGTAGGGATGCAACAGTTTATATTTCCATTCATCATATGATTATATATCAATGTGATTATAAGAATGATTTTTGGATGGATATTACATCTTTGGTATGAGTCTTAATTCCCATTAAAAAGACTGTTTATCTAAATGGTTAGGGTAGAAAAAGGATATCAATGATATAACTATTATTAATTAATTTTTTTTATCTATTTCAATTTGAGTTTACAATGCTTCCATGAATTCATGAGGTTGATTCTTGAAAGAAATAATAACATGTTGAATAATAATTTAAAAAAAAATACTTATCCAATTAACCAGATTGTGTTTTAGTAATTAAATAAGAGACTAAAGGGATACAATGATAGATGATTCATTCATAAAATAATTTCAAATTGGGGTGTACTTGTACTTTTTTTTTTAAAATATAGATAGAATAATGAAACTATTTATTGATTATCAAGAGATGAAAAATATCACAATTATGAAAAAGCCCCATCTTTTCCGTATTGATGACATATTTGTTCAACTACATGGATTTCAATAATTATCAATTATTCTACATAATATTGTATATCATAAATTGAGTATTAGAAATTAGGATATTGAAAAAAATAAAATCCTGTAAAATGTAATGACACAAGGAATATAAAGTTTTTTCATTCGGTAATATAAATTTCTCTCCCATTTACATGGACTAACTGAATAAAATATTTATTCATTACCATGACTCGTTTTTGGTAGTCTTTATTGTTGAAATTTCTATATATTCAATGAGAAATTAAAAACATGAAAAAATAATTATAATTGTACCAAAGTCCCTAAGGATATAAAAGGAATGTGTAAAATTTATATTGTGTGAATTATGGATTCAAGTTGATTCTTTTTAGTGTTCTATAATCAAATGAGTGGGGATATTAGTAGATCTACCAATGAAAAATACTATTGATTGTTGGCCAGACTAAACATGGTGACTATGGTCCCCAATATTATTAGTTTAGCTCGATATTATCAATTTTTTTATGTTAATATCTCATGAAAAAATAAATCATGGACCATGTTAATAAAGAAATGATTAATGTGCCACTAGATATATAAATGTGAGAAATGTTTTTAGAACTGAACAAATGATTATCCAATGAACCTATGTTTACATAACCATATAGTGGAGAATGGATTTATGGTTATAGTAATACATCTAATAGTAGACTGAGATGTGTTATTATATTGAATAAAATTCCAACAGCTTAGAAATCATGAAAATCAAATGTTAATTTGAATAATAATCTAACTTGTGATTTGGTTTTAATAGATATAATGTTCTCAATAAAGATATGGAGGAATTATAATTAATTATAAATGATTTATATATATATATTGATAAAAAATGATTAATTTATATATTCAAACAAAAGTTGATGAATATACACCAAATAAATCCATTAGAGAAAACTAATGATTATGGATAATAAATACATTATTCCCATGGGAAAAAAACAAATTTTTCTATTCCAATACACAATATGATCATTATATGTTATCTATAATGATGATAAAAAAGATATAATACTTTTTTATATTCAATGGAATGATCTTGAAATCATGAAGGATAGAAAAATTAATAAATTTCTCAATTGAATGTTCAACCATCTATTCATGTAAAGATCAAATAGGAATATAAGATATATTTGAAAATAAAATTATGACTAAATTTTTTTGGTGTTTAAACTTGTTAATGATGGAATAATAAGGTTCATGAACAATGTATCTATTCCATGCACAATAGAAATAGAGAATGATTTTTCAAGGGAATCTCAAATTCCTTCATTATCTATTTATCCTAGAATAAAAATGATGGATATTGTTTTTAATTAATACTTTATATGGGATAGAATAAAGGGAGATATCACATAGATTTTATCATGATAATTTTAATTCCATCATGTTATTGATGAAATAAAGATACATAAGGGGATGTTGCCTACATTACCATACCATAATAGGATTTTTAGAGAATCAAAATGGAATTTATAATTTAATCTCTAAAACATATTAATAGAATAATGGGATATGGGTTTTAGTTGATAACAATAAATAATCGACACACACAGTCACATTCATAGAATACATATATATGAATCATATTTTTAGGATATACCTTAAGGAGGTGTAAATGTTCTATTTAGTACCATATTTCATTGTGTATACTTGATCCATGAGGTGGACCTCAATATTATAGTGATGTCTTCATCATGATCTTGTTATGAAAATATGATATATCACTTTATATCATCCTCAAATAGATGTTCAGTCTAAAATAAAAATAAATACCATAGATTATATAATGAGATCATGTTATTTGAATTTCAATGGTGGTTTAGATAAACATGATATAATAGTTTAATATTCCTGAAATAATATATTTAACCTAATAATTCAAATGAATCGTAATTGAAACCATTATTATATGAAATATAGATCTCTAATATGATTTAAATAAGTTGGAGAAATAAATTTATTTTACCCAAGAGAGTTAAATAAATGAAATATAATGTTAAATAAATTGAGTAAAAAATCAAGGAAGCTCAAAATTTGTAGAAAATTTATGATGGAAATCACTTATATGACCGATAATTTAAGGTTGTAAATAATCTCTTTAGAAGAACTTCTCCATGGAATATGGTTATTTGAATCAGGAAGAAAGTGAAACTGACACCTAGATATATTGGTCCCATTTAAATTATTGATCATATCAAGATGGTATCCCATCGGCGGAGCTTCCTTAAAACCAATTTAATATATATGATGTGTTCCATGCTTCTATTCTATGGTATTACAAACCTTGCAATTCACATGTAATGAACTATGTGATCATACAACCAGTGAAAGACCTTTCATACAATGATCAATCAGTGGGGATTATGCAACTTACCTGGAACATTCTATGAAGAACGAATCAAATGGTCTTTTTTTGGTGGTAAAACCACCATTTTATTTTTGAAATGTGGTAAAATGTTGGAATTATGATGCAAGAATAACTATACATGTTTGTTTCAATGTGATGAATTTGGTACAAAAAAGTGATTTTAGTGTGGGTAGAATGTAACAAATCACGATTTAATGATTTTATTTAAATAAATTACATTCATTATATGTAATATATTATATGAAATACCACATTATTCATTAATTATATTAAACAAAAATATATTCTAATGATATAAACAATAATAAATTATCTTGGATTACATTCAATACTGAGTTTTAACAAAACCATGATATATTATTAATATAAAAATTCAAAAAAAATAATGACCTATACATTAATCATTTTGATATAAATTTTAATAAATACTTTTTTAGGAAATAATTATAGATGTTTTATTTTATGATATCATATTGAAGAAAAATTATATAATTTTTTGTAATGTATATATATTTTTCGAAAATAATATTTTTTAAGAAGTTTTTTTTTGTGAAATAAATTAATATAATATTTAACATCATTATAAAATTTATTTGGTAAAATAAACTTCTTTTATTTATAAATAAATTTTAAATTAGCTGGTGTTCAATTTAATGAAATTTTTCTAAGAAGTTTCATTTGTTGATGAGTTGTACGAAATATTGAATTTTAATTGAATTTTTTTTTCAGTTGATTAATTTATTAATATATGAAAATATAAATATAAATAATTTTATAGTATACACAGCTAAATTAAATATTATTTTATTTAATTTATTAAAATTTTATCAAATTCATATAGATATTATAGATAAAAACATGGATATCTTTTGATCATTTTCTATTTAAAAACCTGCTTCCTCATCATGTATACTTAAATAATTGTAAATTTTTTATACTTATATGAATTTAAATTTGGAAATTGGATTCAATATTGTGAATGAAAATAATTTATAATTTCAAATATGGACTACTTGATTTTTGGAAAAACTGAAAAATGAATGCAGTTAAAATTATTTATTATATTTAAGGTAAAAAATCATTTTGATAGCAGGGTTAATCTAAAATCAAAATAAAATGAATAAAATATAAACTTTTATAAAAACTATTTTATGGTAAATTTACACCAATATTCATCTATGGTTTGAAAATTATATATATTTAACACTTGTTACAAATGAGAAATATTCAATCAATTAATTTTTTTAAAAAATAGCAACTACGTATTCTCCCTTACTTATAAAAGGCCACCCACTCTGCATAATTATTTAAATATTAAAACCATTTTTATCCACCATGACCTAAAAAATATGTACAAAACCCCATCTAATTTTCCAATAATCCTTTTTATAGTATAAATTCATCATAAGAAATATTTTTTCCAAACATAATTAAGAGACCTGGTGAAGAGGTAACATTCATCAAAATTCATTTTTTCTTATTTAATACTCCACCCCATTATTTATTCTAAAAAATTAATTATATAATAAACTCAGTATATTAAATATAATGATATTTTTATGTTATGTGAATGATATGCAACCATATCCACTTCCATAAACTGTGTTATGAAAACACCGTTCATTTGTAGAATGGACTAATTCTTTATCCACTGATGTCATTCATTTTTTCATTACTAACTATCAATGTTCGACATAAATATTTATAAATATTTTTTATATATTATACATGTATGTTTTATTATTTATAATGAATATATATAAATATACTATATCAATTATACATGCATATTTCACATTTATTTGTAATACAATAATGTCAGTGGCCTTTATAGTTGAATACCCCCTTTCCATGCGACGTGGTTCATTCAAAAATTACAAAGAATGTATTAATAAAGGATTTAATTAAAATTTGTGATATAAATGAATTTTTTTAATGATAATTTATACCATATAATATGATTTTTTACAGTAAAAAAATAATATGGAAAATATTATCCATTCATACGTATGGCCGAATATCTCAATAAATTGTGTATTTCATTTCCTATCACTAAATTTTATGTATTAGATTAAATATATATATTATGAAAATATTTGATATTTATTTAATGGTAATAATTATTTATATTATAGAACATTGATTAAATAATGTTCCAAAAAAATATAACAAAATATAATTTTTATGAAAAATAAGATATTTATAGAAATAAATGATTAACATGAATTTTTTAAAAAATAGGTAATAAATGATAATAAATAAGTCATATATTGTATAATTTATATATTTATTTTTCTATAGTATAATTATATGATACTTGTATTTATTATATAGGTGGTTTGAACAAGTATGAACGAAATCAAGGGAAACATTAATGGATTTTTTTTAATTTTACATGTTCATGATGTAATTTGATTTATAGACATATATTCATTAAAGAGGTGTATATACAGACCCTTTTACATGTAATATCAAGAATTTATTAATCCTGATGATATTTTATGATTCATTTTATATTATTCCTTCATGGGGCTTTTGGTTAAATGTTACCAAAGTGGTAATGATTTTATGTTACAATCTCACCATTTATCTACATTGTTTATGGGTTATCATAAAATGCTGAAATAACATTACATAATTATTAAACATTTCCATCAATTTTTTTCTCCAGTTTTTATAGATTATATAGTCATGTAAATCTACATTTTTCCTACATTGTTGTATCAAATTCTAAATATTTGTTTCAAAAAAATACCACTATATTCATCTCTTTGGTCTTTAGTAAATTTTCTTCCAAAACCATGGTTTGTAAAAAATGATGTTTCTGTTAATATCAAATGATTTTTAAATAGAATTTTCCCATGATTTAGTTTCTATAAATTAATTTTAATGGTATATTCGTTCTATTTTGTAAATAATTCCAATTTTATTTTTTTCTTAAAATTTTAATTGAATCATCAATTTAATGTTTATTGATTGAACCTAATAGTCCAATGACATGAAAAATATTTGATTAAAATCAACCATTATATGTTTTCAATTATAACATTTTTTTAAATGTTTTAAAATTATTTTCACAGTGAAATTGTTTTTCCAAAATAGAAAGTGATATTTTACTCAAAGAATGATTTAATAGATCATTTAAAATTATTTTTCATATGTGATAAAATCTCTTGGTGTTAACTACATATTATAGATGATATAATCCAAAGATAAAATTCATATTCATTATCTTAATGGTTTAAATTATTATTTCATTATGTTTATGAAAACCTTTTGTCTTCAATGGGATATACCATGATGATATTCTATCAAAAAATCAAATTTTGATCTGTTTTCATTCTGTTAAATTATTATGAAACAATTATTTCATCATTTTATGATATGATAAAATGTTTATTATAACCATTTCATTTAATGGGTTATTATATGATGCATTTTTCTGATCATTTTCACCTTTAAATTTGGTTTTAAATATGTGATGGGTGGGACCTATATCTCCTTCAAATATAATTTGTATGGATTTGAATCTCATGAGATATGAGGAACATGAATTGGATGTAAAAACAATTTTTTATGAAAGGGATTTAATAGGGAGAAAACATTGATCAATACGACATGGATTGATTGGTGTGTAAACATAGTTCTGTAAGTGGCATTTTCTACTTTGATATCATTAGTTGCGAGTCTTTAAGAATATAGAAATTATTTTCTATTCCTTTGTGTATTCCATAAATTCCATTTAATTATTCAATATTATCCTCTAATAGATAATGTTTATTAATTCATTGTGATTAATTTCCTATAAACATCTAATAATAATTCCTTGATTCAATATTATGATCACTTATATTATGTGTATGGATTTCAAATATTATGTTCATATTCTCATATAGTTATATTCATTTTATTCTTACGTATTTCCCTTGTTTACCATTACAGGAAACCTAAAACCAAAATTTGTTATGTTTTCGTTAGCTTGGTTAATTTGATATATATTATTAATTATAAGTGTATGAATGATTTTATTCATGATGATAATAGTGGGAGATGAGGTAACTTACTTATGGACCAGTATTACAAATTCATTGTTTTTAAAAGAACTAATCTATTATAGTTATCACACATGAGTTTGAGTAATGTAATGAATTTTACAAAAAAAATTAGTAATATATTTGAATTTTATGATCAGGTCCCTATATATAGTTATTATAAGATTTTTATTCCTTTTCAGAAAATCTAATTTATCAAAGTGGTTGTAATTTTATTCTTTAGATAATCATTATTTGATTGGGTTTGGTGTTTCATATAATGTATGCTAATGAGAAAAAATTTATATTTTTGAAACATGATTCATTAACATTTTTACCCAATAAGATGTCATCTTTGGTTTCATAAATGGAAATATAATTTTAGCGACATACACAAAAAATTATATAAATAAAATTTGTAACATGTTGATTTTTTAATTAGTTATGGATTCTGTAATGTTTTTTTTATTTTTCTTTTACAATCTAAATATAGAGTAGAAAATAGTTTGAAAATGTATGTGGGGTGTACACTGGTTGTTCAGAGCACACAAAAAATATTTTATAGAAAAAATGGTAGGTAATACAATTATAATAAAAATTGTGAGAAATGAAAAGTAGATAGTTTTAATAGAGTGAAGATAGACAGTGAGTAGTAGGAGGGTGCACATTTTGAACTAACCATGTGAAGTGGGATGTATGATCATATAGTATTGTTTAATATTTTAAAAGAGATTTTCCAGGGTTGGAATATGGTCTCTCTGCCCTTTAACCCTAATCATTCAGTATTCCCCTTCCTACAACTATTCGTTCATAGTTTTCATAGGGTTGTTCCAAACTGTGTGAAGGTTATTTTTTTGGGTAAACAGATATATTTCCCCAAAACATATTATTAAACCTACAACACTATCCCTTTATGTAGTTGATAAAACAACCAAATCTCCTCCAATGGAATAAATTAGCATGCCTAGCCTCGAATTTTATTTTGATCATCATTCTGATATCGAAATCATCTATCATTTGTCTCATTGGATCCGCACTGGCATGTTATCTATTCCTATTAAATATAACATCATACATATTTATAATAGTGACTATATTTTGATGTAGGACAATGTTTCCCAATTTGAGGGATTTTATCCATTTATTCTTATCTATTTGAATCCTATCTGAAATATATGATGTTACAAGATGAGGATAATGATAATAGAATGAGATAGGTGGTCAGTAACTCACTCCTCAATATTCGTTTTTTATAAACAATCATTTTATCAATCTATTTTTACCGGGATTAGTCTTTTTAATGAACTAATGTTATACCTAAGGATTGTGTTCTATATACCATTCCAAATACATTGATCACTGTTGTTGGTTTTGTCCACAACACCAACCATCCAATGTATGATGGTTTTTCATAATTGGGTTTTTTGAGTTTTGAAACATTTGTACCACCATTCAACTGTGTCTCTACATGGCCATCTAGATTCTAGATTTTCATTAATTAAATATCTATATAATTTTCCAACAGCCAGTAAAATATTCATCCACACCTGATTTTCCTATTGTATGTCCATTAATCTTGATAAATAAAAATTAAATGTTTAAATTATAATTTATAATGAATATAAATGACATTGAAAAATTGAATTAAGGTTGGTAGCTCATCCTTTGATCCCCTTACCACTTATGATGGAAAGTATGTGAATAAACCCAATGATATAAATTTAACTTAAATAAATTGAATGGATATAGGAAAAATTTCCCTATAACAGTAATGAAATGAAATTTCGTGAATCTTGATATATATATATATATATAATGAAATGATTATTTAATGGCATAATAAAAAAATGAATTAAATTTTAGGTTCATAATTAAATATGGAATTGACATAACTATATGGTTGGAAAAAATCAAGATATATTTTGGATTCCATTTGGATTCCCTTGAGCACTCGTGGATGCCATTCCGATTCAAAGATATCTATTTCCTAAGATGGGACTTACCTTGGACGCCAATCCTCCAATATCAGTGTATTCTTTGTATGAAACAACATTATCCCTTCATTAAAAATATAGGATTTCATGGATAAACTCATTAGATCCTACATGGCTTCTGATGAAACTAGGTTCCTTCGATACATCATTGGTCCTCGTCATAACATATCCCATATAGGATTAAATGTATTCCATAGACACAATTAAATCACACTATTTTTGAATTCATTGGATGATTCGTTATGGATTTCAATCATACCCTTTATCCAGTCAATATTTTATACTGTGTTGACAACCGGTGATGAGTTCATTTCCCTGGTTACTACCACGAAACCTCTTTATTATAAATGACATTTGCGCGCCTTTATATTCCATGTATTCATCACAATTCTAATCATATCATATATATAGTGTGGGTATTACATCACATGATCTATTTATATTAACTAGAACATAATTAATTAATTATTTAACATGTTTCATGTTCATACACTAGTTGATGGATATTGTACATACTTGGTTATTTATATTATTTTACTACTTTAATTTATTATATTCATTCTTTTACAAATGGTGGAGTATATTATGCTCTACAATAATGTTTCCGATTTATTTTTAGATGGACTACTATGATTTATATCACACATTATTTTTTATCCATTAGTACTCAGGAAGACTATATATATGAAGGTGTTGATAAAGGTAAGTTAGTTGATTTAGAAAATTGATTGCATGTTTCTTTGGATAGAGCTGGTAGCATAAGACTGAGCAAGTGCTTGGGATTCTATAGATAGATTTGGTTTATATTATCTAAATTTAAATAGAATTATTATATTTTGATTTATAAAAATAGTTTCAAGATGTGTGATGACATGGAATATACCATAATTATATTTTTGTATGTTATATTAGTTCCACTTGTCCTATTTTTATTTGTCATTGCTTATGCAATGGAATCTATGTACTTATATTTATTCTAATAGATTTATCACATTAATTATGATAATATATACTTATACACTTATATTAAATATATTAATTACTGAATAGTATCCCCATGGATACAGTCATGCACCTCGCTATATGTTGGTACCCTCCAAAAAATGTGTAAGGGATCTTAAGACCATGTTCCCAACTAGGATTAGGTCACCTTTAGTGGAATTTGAGTCCAAGAAATCACAATGTGGTATCATAGAGATTCTATTAATGATTTAATATTTTGATTAAATGTATTAAAATTGGGAATGCTTAGAAAATTCTCATAAACCATTCATGGGATTCTTGAACCCATGTGATGGGTAAAAGAAGAGTTTCTAGACATACAATTATTGTTATTATTTTTCCTGTTACATTGGATATCATTTCACCATTGGGTGACCCTGATATTATGTGGTGTTTCTTATTATTATTCTAATTGAGATTCTATTTGATCCTTGTCGAGATGATCTATGGTCAAGGAGTTTTATTACATGCACTATTATAGGAACCTATAATTTTATTTTCATTCATATTTCAATCCCATATAGAATAATTTCACTACTATGTTTTTATTTATATCCTTATGAAAGTTGAGAGATGTTATGGTAGTTATTGTATGGATGTTATACTATATGCATACGAATGTGTGACTATCGGTTTCAATTCATGAGGTGTTATTAGACCTAGTGGGTTAGATTTTTTAATTTACCCAATAGAGACATTAAATTAAAATCAATGGAGATTATAATTTGTGCTAAGGATATAGTCTGCGATTTATAGGGAATGGCTATCCATTCTATATGTTCATATATAGAAACAAGAAAAAATGACATGATTGGGAGTCATTAATTTTAAAATGAAATGCTTGTAGATACTTATCCCCATTTTTTGTTTTTTAGTAGGGAAAATGAGTAAACTGTGAAATTATATATTAAATGTAATAAGATTGTTTTTAGTAAATTATAAGTCAAAGAATAATTGAAACATCATCTTCTAGAACCCCTGAAACATGTACATGATAACTTACCAATACATGGCATTCTATTTGAGTAGCTGAGGTTGTATACCATTGGAAGTGAAATATTAATAATGATAAGATTAAACTACTATTTCTATCTATCTGCATAAATATTTTTATGATGCATGTGATTATAATTTGTAGACTAATGTCACTATGACATCCCGAAGTAGTGTTCCATAAAGGTGATGACTATCATGCACCATACGTGGTGGTCCCTGAACTACATGTTTTAACACCAAGAAAACCACTTGAGGAACCACATTTGTACTGGATTTGAGAAATGAAACTCATGTTTGAAATAGTTTCATATGTATTATGTAGTCCATCCATGGTATCCCATGACTTGTAGCTACGATGAATCATTTGACCCATGAGTTCTGAAACAATATACGTCTACCTTCTTAGGTGATGTATATACAAAGGATGTTAAGTCATGGTTGTAGGACATCATTAATATCATTCATAATATTGAAATTATTCCTAATTGAATGGTTAAATATTTCAACTTACATGATACAAGATTCAGTCAAGCACTGGTGGGATGTAATTACCAAGGATGGTCTCCATCATGGAAATGAGTGGGATGATTTCTATGTTATTTTCAATGAGTAAAATATTAATCATATTCTAATATATATCCATGATAGATAGTTTATGTATATTGAGATGGTTTCTATGTTAGTTAAGGAATATTTAACATGTTTCACAGAGTTAAAACACTTTTCAATGCTTCAAGAAAGTGATGATATTTCACATGATATACACTCTAATGATAGAAATATGTATTCTGTCTATACACATTTGAATGTATTTATCCTACATATATTTTTTGAAATAGTTAATCATGATATTTTCACTAAGAACAACATGAGGGATAAAGGAAGTAAAAATAATATTGGACCGATGATGTCACGACCAGTCCCCTGGGCCCGTGACATGACTACCCAAAGCCTGACATCCATAGGACATGGGTTAGAGACTAGAGCCAAAAGGTGTATTCTCAAAAAACGGGAAGGAATTACATTTATATCCTATAAGCACACTCAACCATGAACACAACAAGATTCGAACACAAGTAAACTGTATAGAAAAAAGAGTGCTGAATGTAAGACGGTATGGAATAAAATCCCAATAGTAAAGGTACAAGTAAAACTGAAATACAATACAATTGAATAAATTGAAAGATAGATAATGGATCATCCTCTAAGATTCCTACCTAATGGATAGGTATAGATTATCTCATCAGCACTTCACTTCATCTCGTCTCCTTTGCGTATTGACATACCGTATGGTCCACCTCCACTAACCATCCAATTTTGGTACCCTCAACCTCGATCAGCTTTGTCCTCCATCTTCCCCAAACACAACATGGTGCAGGCATAGCCCATTCAAGGTGGAGTATAATGATACTCAGTAGAGACCCTAGGACCATCAAGGTCTCACAAAATCCACAATGGATAAATCAAAATGTATGAAATCTTCTGAAAACCCTACTTATGTATAAACCCATACATATACCTAAGTTATCAAGTATACCCATATCAATCATGAGGAAATACAGGGTCCAACCCATAAGCCCAAATCTAAACTGTTCCAAAAATGATGGAATACCACGTAGAAAAGTACCACACATGTACGCCACGTAGGAAAATATCACAAAGGTATTACCGTGAAGGAATGTTCCACAAAGGTACAGAATCAGCTCAAACCAGGTATATCATAGGTACAAAATTAGAGATGATTAGATGTAACTACTAATTCATCATACTCTGTTTTGTGGAAGATACACAAAGGATCCTTAATTACAGACCCATAATAGATCATATTACATCATCAGACCCCCCACATGATACTAGTACATCGTCAGACCCACACAGTATCCTAGAACAACATCAATACATCATTAGACCCACATAGGATAATAGTACACCGTAAACCCTACACAGGATCCTAGTACATCATCATACCCGCGCATGATTCTAGTACATCGTATGTACATCATAAGACCCACATAGAATCCTAGTACATCATCACAACCAGCTACATGTGTTTCTAACTAAGATAGCTTGTCTCCTGGAGGGTCCTCTCCACAAGCCATTGGTCGATACTATAACTACCATGAAGACCCAAAAAGAAGTATCCCAAATTACCATCCCAACATAGGGGTCCTAACACAATAGAAGGTTCATAAAACAGACACATAGTCTATAAGTTATTAACTTTTTAATCCCGAGGTCTAGGTTGGATTCATGATCAATCCAAACCAATCGTACCCCAAATTTATCCAAATATAATGTGGGGTATTCCAAAAGTATCATCTCAGTCCATGGTTTTTGGCTCCATAAATAGTTCGTCAAATGGATGCCCGGTGCCACTGTTATGTCCAAAAGAGATATTATGGTCGAAGATGGTCTGAGTTCGGTCTGACCCAGTGGGACCGAACCGACCCGCCTGGGTTGACCCTATTTGGTTAAGGTTGACTTAGCCTGCTGAGTCTTGGCCAGCCCCGCGAATCTGGCCTGGCCCATGCTGGGCAGCCCGGTCTAGCCTTGCGCCATGCAGCGGGGATTCACGCGCTCCCTTCCCTTGAACACCGAACGAATGAAGCTATTCGGTCACCAACTGCACATGGGAACCGCTCTGGTCCCACTCAATCTAGCTTGGCTGGGTGAAAAATATGTCCCTTGGGTCCTTCTGGTGGCGATTCATGCACCAACATTATGTGAATGGGTGAATTTCACTCGTGCCTCCTCCATCTACCGCGACCGGGAGGGCCACACCACCTTGCTCCAATGGCGGTGCATCGTGAACCACCCATCTGCGGCCAGCTGAACACAATCTTCCATCCCCATCACTTCTGTGGCACAAGCCACAAACATTGATCGACGAGGGGTTCAGATGCGCGCCGCTACCCCATCATGTGGGTGGCCTCCACTGGACTCCTCTCTTTCTCCACCACGACCGACGGGCCATGACCTTTATCTGGAAGAACGATTGCATTTCTGCCATCTTTACGGCCAACCGTGGTGTCGACACTGTTCTCAAACCCCACTGGAGTAGGATATCATCCTACTCCACCATGAATAACCTAACAGGAACAAAAAATATTTCATGGATGGGTCGGTCCATGTTCGTTTGGCTCATACCATCTGTGTTATTGTGGTAGCAAGCAATTCAAATAATTCTTGAATCACGAAGTAATGTCAAGAACATGAAAGGGGAATATTAATACAATGATCCCTTTATCAATGTGTTGTTGACGTCGGTGAATAAATAAGGATGAACGTCAGTTTTTTTCTGTTGACGATTTCCCACGTTATATAATGCCATGAGGAAGAAGTTGAAGACATTGGATAACATCAGCGTTCTTCATTGGGGAAGCGTTATTCATTATAGTAGCATTATTCATTGGAGAAGATCTTCCAAAAGTTCTCCCCTTATCCTTGGCCAAACAACCATTTCAATGAAAAATGATGTTCCAGGAAAAAATAACTTTTTTGGCACAAATTGATTTGGAATAATTATTTGGATCATTTAATTGGTTCAATTAATTGGCTCAATTAAATTGGACTTTAATGTGGAGTTGAGAGGATTTTCCCCACTAAGAAGGGTTTGGGTGGTCCCCACCACCATGGATTTGAATTGGGGGTTTTATAGCTCTATTGGTCCCCACCAACAATAATTCAATTGGGATGATAAAAATAAAATAAAATATATTCTATATTTTATTTTTATTCCATGAAAAACATGAAAAATAAATTTCACCATCGAACAACTTCCATTGAAGTGAAAGTTTCCTTATGTGAATACCAGAACTTTGTGTTCAACAGTGTCCTCAGATTCAATTTTGAGCACCAGTTCAAAAGATACGAAAACTCACTCGCTCATTTACTGAACGTACCTAAAAATAAGTTCATTAATTCATTTCAGGCTCTCCGGGTCTCAGAATCTTGTGTCGTCAATTTTCACAGTCTCATAATATTATACATAATTTTAAAAAAAATTACATGGAATTTATGGAACATTACATTCTCTCCACCTCACTTATATGCATACCCAAAGCCACAACAAAAAAACTAAGAAAACTATTTGGGTTAATGAGCATGAATCTAAGCCTCATGCTCTAATGTGCTCTCTTGGATGTTCTCGTGCTGCCAGCAAACGCGCACCAGAGGTAACGACAAACCACAAAGGATCCAATCCTTTCCATCCTCAATCTCAACTGGATCCTCCATAAATATCACCCCATCATCGATTTCCATGTATCGGTGGTCGATGATGTGGGAATGGTCGTTCACATATCTCCTCAGCTGGGATACATGGAAGATGTTGTGCACCCAGTGCAACTGTGGGGAAAATTATAGGCGGTATTCACCTCACCAACTCTACTAAGGACCTGAAATGTTCCAATGAACCTCAGAGATAACTTACCACCCCAAACAAATACCCACAAACCTTGTCGAGGTGACCCCCATAGAAAGACATGGTCACCATCCTCGAAATCTAGAGGTCTCTGTCTCCTGTCGGCATAAGACATCTTCCTGATCAGTGCAGTCATCATCCTCTCCTAGATGATCTTCACTTTCTATGTGTTAGCGAGTACCATATCTTCTCCCTTGAGTGATGACTCCCTTGGGTCAGTCCAACACAAGGTAGATCTATATGGTCACCCGTACAATGCCTCAAAAGGTACCATCCCAATTATAGAGTGATAGCTATTGTTGTATGAAAACTCCACTGAATAAAAATGATCATTCTAGCTACGACTGAAGTCGAGGATGCAAGCATGTAGCATGTCCTCAATGATCTGAATGGTCTACTCAGTCTGGCCATCCTTCTGAGGATGGAAGGCAGTGCTCATACAATGATGTGTACCCGAAATCCTCATAAAACACCTTCCATATCTGGGAAGTAAAAAGTACATCCCGATCATATACAATCGTCTAGGTTACTTTATGTAGCCGCATAATATCATTCAAATAGAGGCGTCCCATGTTCTCTATTGAACCCTGATCTCTAATCAGTAGGATATGGGATAACATGGTGAGTTGGTTGACAATCACCTAAAAAGAATCATAACCCCTGGATGTATATGGATGTCCAATCATGTTGTCCATAGATATCCCATCCCACGGCCACTCTGGGACCTCTAAAAGAAAAAATAAACCTACTGGTCCCTGATGGTCTGCCTCCACTTGTTGACAAGTGAGTCACCGAGAGAAAAATTATGCTATATTTATCTTTATTCTATGCTACCAGTGTTGTCGTCCGAGATCTTGGTACATCATCGCTACTTCTGGATGTAATGCTAGAGGGGATGTGTAGATGTCCCTCATCACTTCCTCCTGATATGACATCGGTACCATGGTATTTCTTCTGAAGAAAATGACATGCTCCCCACCTTCATAAAACCCATCTAGTTCCTGCCTTTGGATATATGAGAACATCAAGTCTTGCAGTCAGTGTCCCCATATTGCACCTCCCTGAATCGCTGAAGATGTGGTGGAGTGAGAGTAAGAGACTGAAGAAAAGATTCTCCATCTCAATCCACAAAGGATATCAGCAAAGCGGCCAGGTGCTTTGTCACATCACCTAGTAGCTATTTTCTAGATCTCTGGCTAAGTGCACCTTCTAAAACTTTCCCCTTACCAGGATTATAGACTTTCTTGAAATCATAGTACTGGAGGAACTTGAGTCAACATCACTATAATAGGTTCTGGCCCTTCTGTGAGATGATATATCTGTGACTTTTATGATTAGAGTAGACTGTAAATCGTTCTCCCATCAATTAATGTACCAAATCTTCAAAGTGAATACCACTGCTGTTAATTCATGGTCATGGGTGGCATAGTAATTCTAATGATATCTCAACTGTTGAGAACCATATCTGATCACTACTTGCTCTTTCATTAGGAGACATCTGAGCCCAGTCCCAAATGTGTCAGAGTTGACTATGTACCCTATGCCCTCCTCTAGATTCCTCAAGATGGGGCACTAGCCAGCCTCAGCTTGAGCTCTTGAAAACACCCCTAACATCTCTCTGACCAAACGATGTGTTTCCCATTATTCTTCAATGATGATAATGGTGCTACAAATCTGGAGAAATCGGGCACAGATATCAGATAGTATCTGGAAAATCCCAAGAAACTATGTACCTCTGTCACACTCTTAAGTGGATCCAAAAAAAAAGTATCACCTAAATTTTTTCTGAATCCACCACTACTCCAACCACTGAGATGACATGTCCTACAAAATGAACCTCCCAGATCAAGAACTAAAACATCGAGAGCATTCCATAAGGCTGGTGCTCTGAGATTGTGTCTAGTACAACCTTTGAATGATATTTATGCTCCTCCTCAGTAGTCGAGTAGATCAGAATGTCTTCGGTGAAGACTATTGCAATGTGATCAAGGTATAGATGGACGATTCTGTTAATGATTCTTGTGGAAACTAAAGGAGTGTTTTTCACACCGAAGGGGATAACCAAATACTCTTTGTGGCTGTACAGACATCTGAATGTTGTATTTTGCACATCCTCATCACATAATCTGAGCTGGAGAAAGACAGATTTGAGGTCTATCTTCGAGAACCACTGTTCTCTTTCAGATGATCAAAGAGGTCATCCAAAATTGGTAGTGGGTACTTGTTCTTCACGATCACTTGGTTCAGGCACCTATAGTCAAAACAAAGTCTCATAATACTATCTTCCTTCTTGGTTAACAAAATTGGGGCTGACCAAGGACAAACACTGGGCCAGATGAATCCCTTCTAATGTAAGTTCTCTAGTTGTATCTGAAGCTCACAAAGATCCGTGAGAGCTATACATTATGCTGGTGTAGATATCGGTTCCTTCCCAATGTAAAAGTCAATGCAATATTCCACCTCTCTGTGAAGAGGTAGACCCAGAACATCAACAGGGAAAACATCCGCATACTTGTCCACCACTACAGGATAGCTCAGAATCTCTACATCAACCACTCCGAGGTTAAGGCTAAAGAAATACCGAGTGATCAGCTGCACTCTCCACTAGTTATGTCCATGCTATGCTACAATTCCCCCTTCTCATCAGTGATGGTAAACCTGGTCCCATCCATGCAGACACACAACACTTTTCACCTAATACAATCAATCTTTGCATGGAATGTAGATAACAAGTCCATACCCAAGATGATGTCGTAAGGACTCGACACCGCTACTAGGAGATCCCAACCTAAGCTCTCACGTCCTAGAGTAAGCTCACACTACCAGTACTAGTGTGTACTCGTCAAATCTTCCCCCATAGGAGTCTCTTGCCATAAGGATCGAGACAACGACTCCCTCAGAATCTCTGAACTCTTAATGAGGGTACTGTAAATAAAATAATGACTGGAACCTATGTTTATAAGTACTAAAACTAAGATTGTGTTGACACATATCATACCTCATATCATCTCTGAAGTGCCATGGTCATAGGCCTCCGCTGCCAGGAGCTGATCTTTCCCCTGTCCACCTGCTCACTGTGTTCGATGTGGTCCACCTGGTGGTGGTGGCTATAACATCATGAATCGTCACCCATTTCCTATTGCACGACCTTCCCCTATGCCGTATCCTCTATCTCACTGTGGACGACCTCAGTCGAACCTATGTCTTCCCTCAAAACCACAAAGGCCTCTGATACTAGATCTCATGTAACACGCTTAGTCAGCATGCACCGTCTGCCAGTGCGTCTAGTGGTAACTTCTGCCCAATGGGTTGTAGTGTTTCCAGTGAAAATATAGTAAGAGGGACCTGAACCAGAGCCTCGACACTCGGTGGGTGGGGGAAATCATCGTGTACTATCTTGGGAATCATAGCTTTCTGTCTGTGTTGTGGCTTCCTGGTAAAAAAACAGGTGCTCCATGGTCATTATGTTATACCTGGTGAGCTGACTCAAAAAGAAAACCCATGAAAACTTTTAAAACACACATGCAATCAGTGTTTTCGTGCACTGAGTCAGAAATCAGAAGCCAGGTTCCTAGTGTATGGATATGTCGGCCACCAAACCAACACTAGATTGCCTAAAATTATATCCACAGTCATAACATTCAAAACTATTTCAATTAAAAAATGATTAGTGTCCTTTTTTCTATTGTAGAACCGAATCCTCTGATACAAATTTGTCACAACCCATCCCCTGGGGCCTATGTCGTGACTACCCCAAGCCCACCTTCTATAGGCCAGGGGCTAGCCACTAGTACTGAAAGGTGTATCCCAAAAAACCAGGAAGGAATTTACATTATATCTTGTAAATAAACTCAACCAAGCACACAACAAGATACGAACACAAGTAAATTGTATAGAATAAAGAGAGCGGAATGAAAGAGGGGATGAAATACCTGACCAATAGTGAAGGTACAATTACAACTGAAGAAAGGGAAAGATAGCCACTGGATCATCCTCAGAAATTTCCTCCTGAATGGTAGGTAAAAATTGCCTCCACAACACTCCATGTCCGCTCGTCTCCTCTGCGTACCGACACACCATATGGTCCACCTCCGGGAACCGTCCAGTTCTGGTTCTCTAAACCTCAATTAGAAATGTCCGTCGTCAGCCCCAAACAAAACATGGTGTGGGAATAGCCCGTGCAGTGGTGAGTATAACAATATTTAGTTGGGACCCTGAGACACTCATGGTCTTATAAAATCCACAATGGATAAATCAGAAAGCATGAAATCATTTGACAACCCAACTTAGGAATATACCCATACATATACCTAAGTTATCAAGTATAACCATCTCAATCATGAGGAAACATAGGGTCCAACCCATACACCCAAATCTCTACTGTTCCACAAAGGATGGAATACCATGAAGGAAGTACCTCACAGGTATGCGACACAGAAAAATACAACCATGGAATTACCATGAAGGAATGTAACACACATGTACAAACTCATATCACACTAGGTATGTTTTATTTAAAGTAGTAGAGATGATTAGATGTAACTACTAATTCATCTTACTCTGTTTAGTAGCAGATCCATGAAGGATACTAAATTATAGACCCCCATAGGATCCTAGTACATCGTCATACCCACACATGATCCAAGTACAGTGTCAGTACATCTTCAGACCCACACATAATCCTAATAGACCATCAATACACCATCAGACCCTCACAGGATCCCAGTACACCATCAGACACACACAGGATCCTAGTACATTTTTATACCCCAAAATGATCATATTACACCATCAGACAGCTATAGGGTTCCCGCATAGGATCCTAGTACATCATCACAGACATCTATAGGGTTCCCGCACTATGCTCGCTTATCTCTATGAGGGTATGCTTCTCAAGACACTAGATGATACTACAAATTGCATTAAGTCCCATGAAGATGTA
Source organism: Viscum album (assembly GCA_963277665.1). Taxonomy (NCBI): domain Eukaryota; kingdom Viridiplantae; phylum Streptophyta; class Magnoliopsida; order Santalales; family Viscaceae; genus Viscum; species Viscum album. The sequence continues at coordinate 916,641,506 of OY728148.1, forward strand.
TCCCATATGAACAACACATTATAAGGGCCTCAACGCAACAGACGGAGGATCAAACAGACTCCCGATCTGCATGTTATTAGCCTATTAGTCATGAGGGCCTGGTTGGATTCATTCTTGATCCAAACCGACCATTCCCCAACATTATCTAAATCTCTAGTGGGGTAATCCAAAAGCACCATCTCACTCCAAGGATTCTGGCACTGTAGACGGTTCTTCAAACAGATGGCTGGTGAAAAAATTTTGGCCAAAAGAGTGATTATGGTCGAAGTTGGTCCGGGTCTGGCCCGACCGGGTTGGACCGACCCAACCGGCATGGGTCGACCCAATTTGGTTCAGTTTGACCAACCCTACTGGGTCTAGTACGGCCCACTAGATTTGAACAAGCCTGAAATTTGTAGCCCGGCCCGCGCTGGATGGCCTAGTATGGCGGCATGGCTAGGCCGCGTGCATGGGGGGAGTCACACAACCCCCACTCTCGAACACCGAATGGTGCAAACTGTTCGGTCACTAGCTAAACATGGGACCTGCTCATGCCCACTAGGTATTTCATCGCTAGACCTTAGGTCCTCCCAGTGGTACGTCATGCTACACCTCTCTGAGGCCGGCTGAACGCTGACGGCGCCTCTGCCATCTGCCGCTGCCAGGAGGGCCACGACACCTTGCTCCGATGTCGGTGCATCATGGGATGCACCTCGGTGGCCAGCCGAATGCCAAACAACTTCCCAATCCCTGTTGTGGCATAAGCCATAGAACTTGCTCGCTGTGAGGCGTGGACGCACCCCGCCGCCCTGTCATGCAGTCGGCCTCCACTAGTTTCCTCCCTTGCACAGCTGTGGTCGATGGGCCGCGGCCCTTCTCTGAAGGTGCGGTTGCGCCACCGACATCTTCGCGGCCAGACATGGTGCCGACGCCGGTCCCAAACCCCACTAGTGTTGGAAACCATCCTCCTACATCACAATGAACATACCTAGAACCACAAATATTTCCAGGAGGGGTCAGGCCATGTTAGTTAAGCATGTACCCTCCACGTTAGAGCGGTAGCAAGAGATTCATGTGTGATACCATCTTCTAATCATGGAATTAATATTTAAATATGATTCCGTATAATTTGATGTTGGATTACCAAGGTATCCTAGAGGCATTGACATTTTATGTGTGGTTTTTGACTAAATGAAGAAATTATCCACCATCATTAATATCTGGAATAAATTCATAGTTGATGAGATTGGAAGAATTTATGTCAATGGGGTCAAAGGATAACACGAGGAGCAATATAGTATCATTTTAGATATTGTTACTCCATTCAGATCAAGGTTCTAACAAACGTTATAGAAGGATGTAGGTACAAAGGGGATTCTAAGAGAGTCCTTTAACCAAAAAACTGATCTATAATTAGAAAGGATAATATAGGTGTTAGAGGACATGATTTTGTAATGATTACCTGATTTTAATTTTTATTCATATAATTAAATCCATATCTTCAAATACATCAATGATATTGTGCATGAATGACATAATCCATGATCCACAGCTTCATGGACATCGTTAATTCATGAATCATATATTCGATACTTTGGAAGTTGAGATTGATGTCCATTATTCATTTGAGGAGTATCCTATAGGCACCCTTGACAAATGAATGAAGTATCATTGAGGCCATCTTATCCCTCTAGTGTTGGTTTTATGGAAGAACTCCCATGTATAGGATGACATAGGTGAGTGGAAGGCCGATGTATGTGCCTCGTGGACAATTTTCATCTCAGAAAATGTTTATCCTCCCATGGAAGGTGATCTCTAGGACGAGTATCTTTAGGTGTGTAAGACTTAAAGAAAATGTTGTGTTACTTAGATTTAGAAATTTTTGTCTAATTTTATTCTACATATATAATATGGTTTCCTAAAGTGTTATTGAAGGTTTTAGAGGATTCCAAGGATTCTACCAAGCATATAGCTCAACATTTGGGATAAAAATAGTCCACCAAATGGTTAAAATAATCTATATGTGGAAAGATACATAGTCAATTAAACCTTGTGAGGATGGATTGTGAGAATCTAGTGGGCGAATGATTTTTTGTAATGGTGTGAAATTGTCCACACTATCATGTGGGAATGTCTATAATTTTGATAGTAGTGTTTTATAAGGTAGGCACATAGTTTCCCAAACTGTGCATTATAACCATAAAATATTCCCTTTTTTACAATAAACCATGTTTTTTTAGTGAATTGGATGGAAAGTCCTTTAAATTGATACTTTTTTGTAAAAACATGTGGTTCCAATTTAAATATCATTATTTTATCACAAAACATCAATATTTCTAGTAGATAGAACACAAAAACCCCTCCCTTTGAATCCATTTTCACACCTAATCATGGATATGAGATCAATAATCTTTTCAGAGTCCAAAATAGACCACCATTCATAACATTAGATCGGTCCTAGAACATTCCAAGTTAATTATTCATCATTTATAATTATTACTCCTACAAAAAATTTTATTTAAAAACATGCTCATATACCCCATTATTAGAAAATTTATCTAGTCATTAGATATCTTCCAATTCAAGGAGAACTAGAGGATAAGACAATATGAGGAGAGTCATATGAGTATATAGTTGGAAGTATATAAGTCACTCCTCATGATTTGTAATTTTATAATCTCTTGTGTGGTCGAGCCGATTTCATCAGGTGTCATATGATGAATTTGAATTCCTTTCCTATAGTCCTTAGGATAGTTTTCTAAGACGCATTCCATATATATTAAACCTCAATAGGGGTTACAAGAATTACTCTAACCATCCATCGTAGTGAGGTTTTTGATAATTTGGTTTTTAATTTTTGACACATTGAGTAATTGTTTGGGTGTTCCTATTATTGACCATCATATTTACAAGACCTCCTAAATTAAATGTCTATTGAATTTTGGACTGTCTAGTACCATGTTGATCCATAGTTGAACCACGTAAGGTATGTGCTTAAATAATTATACATCAATATTCGATGGCTAAATTGTCATGTATAAGGTATATATAAGACTTTGTATAATAGAATTAAGGTTGGTTACATATATATAGATATCTCCCCTTGAAGATTTTACAGAAAGTAGTTGAATGATCCCAATTATTTAAAGGAGTCATAAATGAATACAATGGTAGCATGTGAAATTGGCCATCTCACACTAATGAAAGAAAATTACATGCACAATTTTATATATTAAATGTAACCAATATATAATGGAAAATTTACATAAATGAATTAAATGTAAGGTTAATAAGTACATATAGACCTTGAATTAATTGTATTGGTGGTCATAATCAAGGTAGATTTTAGATTCCATATGAAAATCTATGATCACTCATGTACACCACTACAATTCAATGATGATAGTTTCATTGGTTGATATCCACCATTGAATCTAATACTCATATATCAATGGATTCTTATCATGATTCCATAGGTCTCTTTATTTACTATTACATGATGCCATGGATACACTACATGGAGCAGGCATGGTTTCTATAGACAAAACGTTCCTTGGTTATATCCTTAGGCCATGCCACATATAATCTTATTCTACCATGGATGTATTCATTGGCCTTAGTAAGATATACTAATTTTGACGTTCTAAATTCAAATATAAGGTATACTTTTTAAAATTTTACTCATATGTATGTCAAATAATTAATTTATATAATTTTATATACTTCCAATAATAATTAACATTAAATGGGAAACAAATTTTTTATATACTTTATGGATTATTAAATTTTATAGTACAATAAGATTTTTTTTATAAATAAAATATTCAATATTTTACTATAATATATATTAATTAATGAATTCAATTTTATACTATAATTTTATTATTTTATTATCCATTTTTTATATTTAAACGGTTATTTAATGGTTATATTGGAATGGAATGGTAATTTTAATTGTACAATCGTATCCTAATGGGATTATATCCCTTCAAACTATATAAAGACTCAACCGTGATCATAAAAAAATAACAACATTAGTTGAAATGATATAAAATTTGATAGATTTTGTATATCATATTCCTGATTCTTCTATTCATTTCTTTATATATTTTTCTATTTGTGGCGTTAATAAGGGAATTCCATCATATGTAGTTACCCATAATAATTTCCCTATTCTTTGGTTTTTATTTACATGTAACTATATTATCTATTTCCAAACGTGTTATTAGATTACATGAAATATTATTGTTAAATTTAATATATCGTCAATGTGATTCTAAGTAAAATATTTGTTAATATACTAATTCATACTTTAATAAGAAAATTTATGGTATTTAGAATATCTATTGAATCTTATACAATTTATTCAAAAATAAATTTCCATGAAATAAAAAATGGTGGTATTTAACCTTCATAACATTTTATGGATCCTAGTTGGTTCTTGGGGGTGTAATCTATGTGCACACATTCAAGGAAGTGATGGGGTTCAACAACTCCATTTTGTGTAGTATAAAAAGCCATAATTTATATGCATTGATATTACTTCAATGAGGAAGAATATTTATTAAAATAATAAAAAATCCATAATAGGCACGTATAGGTATAGTGTATTTAGAAATTGGGAATCATAAACAACTAATTCAAAAGATATCTTCATTCTTTCTCAATTATTTAATCATAACTATTCTCCTTTTTTATATATATGTTTAATAACCATCATAATGACCTAGGAAATAAGAACAAATTAATGGGTGAGCTCAAATTCATAGTAAAAGTAAAAAAGTGATATATCAATAATATCATTACCTAAATTCAAAAGAACACAACATTTGAAAATATTATCCTGCATATGAAAGAGCTTTATTTCATCCCACGGGGTAAACAATAAATGTTAATTAGAATCAATGAACATAATCCCAAAAGTATTAAAGTAAAAAAATTTAATTTTATGTAATATGCATAACCATAGAAAATAAATTCATATTAGTTAATTCTCATTTACAAGCCCATCCTAGTGGATAAAGTCCATTATTGATCCATGTTCTCTAATCGTTCTGGTCTTATATTACTAAACTGAGATCATTTCTAGTTAGAAATGTATTTCACATAAAATATTAATACAAACACAATTAATTGGATAGAGATATATGTTCCACCCATTTCATAATAAAATCATTATTACTTGTGACACAAAAAGATAAATCCATCAGTATAGAATAACCTATTTAATAAAATTGGTTTCTTAAACTTTATTCGATCATATCATACTCCAAATAAAACATATGGATTTCTGAAATAAATGATCATCATAAAAAAATACAACCGTAAGAACAATAAGATTAATATAAATTAAATACAATCACATTATAGTGTTTCATCTTAGATGGAAATTAATTTTGGTTAAGCACTTGATATTAATTCTTGAGGTTAATATCCCCTCGTACTTCAAAAAAAATTCTTTTCTTAAAGGTCAAGAAATTTTGAAATAAAATAATTTGAATGAAAATAAACATGAAATATTGTATATGGAATTTCATGGAAATATATAATTATGAATTATTCAAAACATATTCATTTCGTACAAGATAAAAAGATATCATTATTCTCATCCTTTTTTGGAATGTAAAATAGTAACTCATAACAAAAATTGAAAAATATCCATTTCATACCATTTAATAAATATTCCAAAATTTGTAAAATTGATATACTAAATTTAGGATGATATAAAGGATATTTTGATATACATATTTAAGAGTCAAGTATGTCAATGATAAATATACCCTCGTAAATACTTATGAATAAACAATGTCAAAAATCAATTAGATCAAAAAAATTATCCCTTACTTGAGATCTAATTTCTTTTGTATATACCCAAATATCCTATATAATTATTTAAATATTTAAGTGGATTATTTTTGAAAAATATCTATTTTTATTATATCATATAAGATCATATTATCATCGAGTTGTTAGTAACACTATTAATAGTCCATTGGGATTTAACATTTTTTTCTTACACATGTTTTGTTATATATGTTCATCATCAATGATTATTGTAATATTATTTATAGAATGATTTTGGAATAATATATATATAATTTATTCATTAAATTAATTTATATAATCCAGATTTAATAAATATAATGTTGAATGAATTTCATCGCATCATAAAGGAAATATGCCATACAAACACAGAAGTGACGATATCATTTAAATAATTATTGAATGGAATTGAAGTGGTTGGTGTATAATATTTCAGAATCAATTTATTGTTAGAAATTTCATATTTATTTAGTATTTAATTCATTATACTAATGCAAAAAAGGTGGTGGTGAAAAACGATTACACCATGGCATAGAGATGATAATCTATATGTATTCACATGTTGTGATTTCAGTTTTTACTGGATCTATAGAAATTTGAATATTATTGTTATATAATAATAATAATAAATCATTATTTATGTGATACTAGGTTTTTTAATTTATAATGAATCAAATAAAGATGAGTAAGTAGATGAATAAAGAAGTTTGAATGAATCGATAGAGGATATTACCTCTTCTTCGATGTTCTTCTTCTAAACCACCTCTCAGAGCACTAGAGTTGGTAATTGAAGAAGACTAAAACTAGTAGAATTTTACTATGGATGTTATTAGTGGAACATTTCTGGGTATAGACAAGATTTAAGTCACAATGTAAAGTGAATAGGTGAGGGAGGAGGTTCCTTTTTATAATTGAGGTTAGGGGCACTTTTGGGATTTCCAAAAATAATGAAATTATAATAAAATAGATCCCTATAAAAATTATACCAAAATTTACCAATTTCAATGATGAGATGAGATAGGTTTTTACTCTAATCTAAAAATAAATTTAATAAAAAAATTTCTGTCAATTGAAGCCTTATAATTTTAATTATCACTTCGTTATACAATTTAATTTTTATCAAAGGTAACAAGTATTTCATCATTAAAAGGGTGAAATATTTACTTTTTTGATTTAAAATAGACCATATATACATACCATAAAATATTTTAGACCATTTAACAATTATTATGTATTTTTTGAATCAAAATTATCATATTTATATAATTTATGAAATCATTAATTTGATTAAATATCAGTGGTGTCAATTTTGAAACTATTCTAGTCATTTATTTTCAAAAAATTTTAAGATAACAAGTTAAAATTCAACAAACTATTTTATTATATTCGAAATATTTCAAGGTCATCCATTAAATACATTAGACATATTAAATAGTGAAAAGACTATTTATTTAAATTTTTTTAAAAACAATTATTTTTTTCTCTATTAATCAAACAATTAAAACAACAATATTGTGTAATTATTTAGTATATTTATTTTTTTAATATTTAAAAAAATAAGTGGTGGAAGATAAATAAATTATATTTCATTAAAATACTTGTAGAAGAATTTAAATTCTTGAAAATTATATATTAAAATGATATAATTTTGAAAACATAAATGTGATACCTTTAACATCAACTTAAATAAAATTATATAAGTGTCATAATATCTTATATAACGATCCAAATAGTTACTAACTCAACCGTTAGATTGTTATTTTCGATATATACTCAACCAAAAATATTTGGTCACGTGTTTGGGGATTTTTTGGTTATAATTATTTTAATAAAATTTATTCTCTTGAATCCTTATCAATTAATTAACGTCTAAAACATCCAAGTAGATGTATTTAAAATAATTATATATTTATTAAAAATTAAAAAAAATATAAGATGATAAATAAAAAAAATTTCACACAAATTATATTTTATAATCGAATTTATATTATGTATAACAACATATATAAAATTATTATTTATCAAACTTTTAGTGATATATATTATACTTTTCATCAAAAAAATTAAATTAATAGTCGTAATATTATCCAGGTGGATTCCTTTGGTCACCATTTCAACCCAAGAACAATTTAAGTAAAAAAACTCTTAAATTGATATTATGAAAAACATTATGGTATGTTTATAATAGTATTCTTACACTTAATTACTTAATTTACCCTTATACCATATTAATAAAAAATAACATTTTACTATTCATTATTCCCAAAAATAAAATAAAGCTAATTGCACAATTGGGACCTAATGATTATAAATAAGGAATCCATTTTTAAATTTAAAATCATATAATTTTTTGTATTTCATTTAAAATTAATCATGTTTTTGGAAAGAGAAACTGAGTTTTAATAGTCAAAATATTCCAAAAAATTGATTTCTGTTTACATTTGAATTCAATGCAATGTTATTGATAACACATTCATTATATTGACTGAGAGAAATATATTATATTTATACATTAAAACCATTAAATATTATTATTTAATGACATAATTTATTTTGATTATAAGCATTGTTTTCTAGTAAAATCTAGTGTATTATTACTATTCATCCAAACTTGAATGTTATGATAAAATATAAACAATCCACACAATGTAAATTTTTCTATCATGATTCCAATGAAAAAATTTATGTTTTCAAATAAAATTTTGTAATGTTCTCAAAACTTAATTTAAAATTTGTTGTCCATTAATATCTGTAAAACAATACATTTTAAAATATATTAATTTTATACATCACATAGAGTTCATTCATAGGCTTTGACTAAAATATATATTGTATGAATGTGAAAAATATTTTATTAAATATATATCATATATATTTCAATAATTTTAATCACCAATTACAAGTCACCTAATTTTTTAATACCAAATTTAATATATATATTTATTTTATAATTTATATAAACAATTTTTCTCAAATTAATTCACAATAAATTTCCATAAGATAGTTGTAATTATTAAAGTAACCTAAATTCTTGTATATATCTATAATTTTAAACTAATGGCTTCCCATTGTTCATTTATAATAATGATTTCATACAACAGAATTTATTGAATAATAAAAATTATTCAGTTAAAATATTCTATAAAAACATCATGGTATTAAATTATACTGAATTTAATCTGAATTTTATTCTCGAAGTTCAATACATAGATAAATATAGTTGAGAATATTTCTCCAAAATCATATCATCATGTTTATATGTTTCTTTTTCAAAATGATGGTTCCACCACAAAAAAATTAACCATGTGAGTGACCAGGTTTCACATAATTTTTCACTACAATCTATAATATTTATAGTTTGTTCGTCATATGAAACATCTTTCTCAGAGGTATGACATCTGAGTTTAGTAGATATAAAGGATCAGATATGTAATTTATAATGAGAGAGACATGGTACCCATCATGAATTTGAGATAGATTTGGTGGTATTGCTAATCAGTATGCTTCCATCCCAATGTGATCCAGAATCACAAAAGGACCAATCTATATGGGGATAAGTGTTCCATTATTTCTATATATCATTACTCTCTTCCATGGATATATTCATGGAATCACCTAGTCATGCAATTCAAACACTAGTTCTTGTCTCTAGTTGTATTTTTAACATTTTTTTCGACTCTGATCCTCTATTATGTGTTGTTGAATAGATCTAACCTTTTCTACCATTTCACCAACATGATCATGTCCAAATAAAATTATTTGCCTAAATCCATCCTACAAAGTCATATTTACACACTTCCTTCTATAGTTGGATTTAAATGGATCTATATGAATACAATAGAGAAATACATTATTGAATGAAAATTACACAAAAGGTAGGAGTTTATCCCCACAACCATTGAAATCCATAGATAAATATCAGAATTTATCTTATAGAGTATGAGTTTTTCTCTCAAAAAACTATATGTCTAAGGGTGGTAAATAGTAACGAAACATTACTATGTATCCAGATCATGCTGAAGACTTCGCTGAAACCTCAACATAATCATTGGTTCCTGATCAGATATAATGGAAATTAGTTCTACATGCAATATTACAACTTCCATTATATTTATCATAATAAGCTGATCAATATTGACATCCTCTATAATATAAATGATGTGTACAAAAATTGTAAGATGATCACCTATAAACCATATAATATTATGGATTTCAGATGTTTTGGTATATCCAATGACAAAATCCATTGATCTGTTTTCCCATTTCTATTCAAGTGTGGGTAATGGTTGTAACATACCCTTAGAATTATGTCTATCACCCTTAAATTAAGGACAAACGAAGCACCAAGAGACATATTCGACAAAATATATTTTTATTCAATCCAACTAGAAATATTATTTCAGGAATCTATACATATTTTTTCATCCAAGATGAATAGGGAATGAAGAACTATGATCCTAATCCAACATATCCTTATTTAATTATATTATTAGAGTAATAAAAACCCAATTCATTAACCTTTTATACCATCAAAATCAATGTTGAATTTATATTAATTTATCACCTCCATTTGTATCTCTACATCTTCCTTATGACCATCATTAATCATCGCTTGTATTGATGGATGAAAATTGATTTTTGAAAGAAAATATTTCTCCCCTTCCTTTAAAATTACATTATCCATAATTTTTTATTCAAAATATATGGTATATTTTGTTATCCTTATCATGGATATTCTCCCATGGACCATCAACACAAAGCATCTTCAACCTATTTTTCATTCATATGCGTTTTATGTATTGAGAAGTAATAATAATTTATCAACTAAAACAATATTATTTGACACATATTCAACTCATTTTTTGGGAAAATATTCATTAAAAATTTATGATAAGTATAAATATAACTCATTTCCCAATAATGATAATGCTTCCCAAACTTTAATGCAACTATTGCAACAGCTAACTCTAAATCACGAGTTGGGTAATTTTTCTTGAGTAATTTATATTTTTCTGAGGATTAAGATATAACAATATAATTCTTCACGAGAAGATATCCAAAACCCTCTTTGGAAGCATCAATATAGGTCACAATACTTTCTCTAATATATGGTAGTGTGAGAATTGGTGCACTAGCTAACAATATTCTTAGATCATTGAAATTCTCTTCACATTCCTCCATTCATTCTAACATAACCCGTTTTCGAGTCAACTTGGTTAGTGGATTATGTTATTGTGATAAATCAGTCACCAAATGATGATAATATCAATTCAATCCATGAAAATTTCAAATAATAGGTTCCATTTTTGTTCTTAGACTCTTTCAATGAGATCTATTTTTTTCAAAATCCATATATATCCCTTCTCATGAGAATATGTGACCCAAACATGTATCTTTCTACAAGACTAATTCACTCTTGGTAAATTTCACATAATGATTTTACTTCTTTAGAGAATTTAGTATAATTATCTAGTTATTTCCAAATTATTCCTTGATCTTTGAATAGAAAAGAATAACATATATAAATACTACATAAACTAATCAAGATAGTCGCTAAATACTATATATTAGATCCATTAAGACATCAGGGAATTAGTAAGACAAAAATGCATCACTATAAATTCATTCCATCAAACATATAATGAATATAATTTTTGATAAATACTCCTTAACACGTAATTGAGTATATATGGAATAAAGATCAATCTATGAAAAGTATTGAGTTCAGTTTAGTCAGTTGAACCAGTCATCAATGAAGGGAATATGATATTTGTTCATGATAGTTTTCATGTTATGTTATTGGTAATCAATGTAGAGTCTCATTGATCCATCATTCTTCATTAAAAAAAAACAGAACATGTGTACCGCAAGATTAGGCACTAGGTCGTATGAATCCATTGTCCATATTATCGTGGAGTTATTAATTCAATCACAAGTACTCGACTAATGAAATTTTATAGCATATCGTTGAAAACAAATAGCACCCCGTAAGAGTCATATCTAAAACCCAACCTCATTATTTGGTGGATGACCTGTAAATTATTAAAAAAATGTATCCTCAAACTACCATATAGAGGGTGTATTGGTAATTTTGATTTTATCCCCACCAATTTGAGATATATAACATTCTTTTATATGAATTAGTACCCATAAGATGTATAATATTTTCACTCGATGTATTCACTCATAGTTTCACACTTATATAATCATAAATTGATCTATAATATGAAATCCGACTTCTATTATTTGGAAATTAATATGATATCCATCTTGAGAAATCAAATATATTCCAAAAATCACATAAAATTCCACTATAGGAAGCAAACATAATTTTAGGGAAGAACGTTCCAACAAACATCAACTAGATTAGATTTATATGCATTTGATGGAACTGTTTTTCTTTTAAGAGTTTTCAAAACTATCAAAAAATATAATTAATGAGGAAATATTGTGATACCCCAAGAATGTTCTTCAGAAATAAATGAGTAGGTGGATCCTGAATCAAATAAAACATTATCTACTTTAGATTGGATTGTATGTGTACCTTTCACCACATCTTTATCATACTCCATAGCGTCAATAGAGATCACACGTGACATTAATTTGTCATTAACCTTATGATTTTCATGGTGTATATCAACAAAAATAACCCTTTTAATTTGGAATTGATTGGAATAACTCTTCATTTCCTTGAACATGTAACATTTATGCGTAAGTGGTTCATTCTTTGAATCATTTTATTTATTCACATAATTAAAAATATTTTTCCAATCACATTATCATTACACTACATTATGACCTTCATTTACACACATAAAACATTTACTAGTCACTTTAAGATAATTTTCTCCATGTTTCTATCCACACATTGAACATAATATAAAATTCCCTTCTTTTTAGAGTGGTCTATAGTTTTTACATTGAATTACATTTTTATCTTCTTATCAAACTCAAAAGACGGAAGGGTTACATCAATATCTATATCATCCTTAAGAGCACATCGGACAATTTTTTTGTAGCTATTGATGTCCCTTATGGACAATACTATCAAAGACATGGTTTTAATTTAGTGATGAATATATCAATTTCACTATCATGTTGGACAATTATTCAAGAATCATATGTTTCATGTGTAATAAAAACTTCTTTAATTGTACCAATTATTATTATTATTATTATTATTTATTTATCTCAAGAAGCACCTTCTTTTTTTTAATGAAATTGCGGAAAGTACTTATTGAGAAATAATTTCTTAAACTCGTCCAATTAAAGGGATTCAATTTAACTATTTTCCTCATATTATATATGAGGATCCACCATTAGAAAAATTAACCATCAATATGATATATTAATAATATGTATTCATCATGTTCAAAACCTTAGAGTACTGAAAATATAATTTTAGTCTTATTTATCCATTATTCAGCAACTAATAGATCAGAAGACCTGCTGAAAAATAGTTGATGCGACCTCATGAAGGACTCAACGGAATGTTATTACAACATTTTATAATTCTGATTTCATTCAGGATTCATATGTTGAGAATGTTGTGGTTTCATCAATACAATATTTTTCATTACAACTCCCATGATATTTGGTTTCCCAGGGGGAAAATCATTTCATTTCCCATTTCATTCAGCATCAACATAGTTCCTTCAGGTTCCATTCATTGACTAAAACCAAGAAGTACAATACGATAAACACTAACCATAATGATAAAACAAAAAAATAATTAATAAAATATAAATTTACAATATTTTAGTTTTAGCCTTGGTAATTAATTATAATTTCAAAAACAGTTGGATTTTAACCAGTTCATCGACATTTCCTTATGGTTCTTCCTCTGGATTTCTCATCCTAGTTTCTAATGGTTAAATATATATTTCTTCTGATACCAACTATAATGACCACTAATTTACATTCATTGATATTAAATCAGAGTTTAATAATATTCATTAGACAATATAAAAACCCACAATAGTTTCGTATAGGTGTAGTGTCTTTATAAATTGGGAAACACAATAAACATGTTCGTAATACATTTTTATTACTGCCTACCTATTTCATCATAACTATAACCCTTTTTACATATCTTATTTTATACCCATGTTCATAACCTGGGGAAAAAGAAACATATGAAAGGTTGAGGACAAATACTCAGTATGAATTAAAAGTTATAATACCAATCATATAATAATCTCATGATATATGACCTTCACATTTGAAAATCATATCCTATATATGAAATATTGTGATATTATGAAATGGGATAAATCATATATTATTATATGAATGTATGAAATAATACCAAATTTCATTACATAAAATACAAAATTATTTTTCATACACATAATAATATAAAAACAATTCATATTAGTCAATGCTCATTTCCAAGGCCATCATAGAAGAAAAAGTCTTCTACTGAACTGAGTTCACTACTTGTTTCATCCATGTATTACTGAACCGAGATCATTTCCCATTCCAACCATGCCTATATAATGAGATTTTAATCATTACCTAATGATTTATAAGGATAAATAGGTACCAAACATCTCATAATTAAATAATTCTCACATTTGCAACATAAACCCAAACAATTCATCATTACAAAACCCAAGGAATAAAATCAGTTTCATAAAAATCATTCTATCATAAAATAATTTATATAAAAGATTATATTTCATAAATATATGATTAACACACAAAAAATCAAACCATTTCAATAATAGATATACTATACATAAAATATAACCTTATTAAATAATGTTATATTATATGGAATGTAATTTTGATAAAACACGTGAAATTAATACTTGAGGAAAATATATTCTCTTGTTCTAAAACAATTTTTTCTCAAAAATTTAAACTATTTTAAAATAGATGTTTTTAAAGGAATATATAAATGATTTATTTTAATTTAATATTCATTTAAATAAGAAATTTTTAATATGTAAAAATACATTAATTCCTTATTTTTTAAAATAAATCATTTTTCAAGTACTGTTGTCCGAAATTCACTAAAATATTATATGATAAATGAATAAAATATTCCATTCATATCATTTAATAAAAAATAATGAATGGTTAAATTTTAAATTAAATAATTATATAATTATATAATTATTATGTTTGAATACATATATAGGATACAAGGATGTGGATGATAAATATAGCTTAGTAAATACTTACAAATTAACAATATCCGATAATAATGAGATTGAAAAATCTATCTCTTACCTAAACACTAATTTTATATATATGTACTGGAATATCCTTAATAATGATTTAAAAAAATTTAATTTTCTTATTAAAGAATCATGGTCAGTTTAATGACATCACATATGATCATATTATAATCCTTTTCTTGGTAACATTGTTACTCTTCCATGGGGAATTTACTTCTTCTTTTTTATTACACATGTTTTTTCAGATAAGTTCAACTTCTTACGTTATAGTTATAGAAATTATAAAGCATATATTAATATAATATATATAATATTTATTTAGTCAACTAATTTATATAATCATTTTTAAATGACGATAATGTTTAATGAATCACATTTCATTATGGAGATGGTAGGTCATATGTTCAAATGAGAGACAATATCATTACCGTAATTATTTAATGTTAACAAATTGGATAGTGTATAATAGTTATGAATTAATATCTGGTTATAAAAATCACATGTAGTTATTATTTCCATAATTATACCCATCCAAATATGGTGGTGATGGAAATAGATTAAACCACAACATGGAGACAGTAAGCCGTATACACACAAACATGGTGATTTCATTTATCATATGATGGACACAAAGTTGAATATTATTGTTCCATAATCATAATATAATCTAATAATATAAGTCGTACTAGATTTGATAATTTATAATGAAACAAATAATAAATATGATGTAGAAGAAAAACGATGTTTGAAATAATCAGTTGTAGACATTACCACTTCTCCAATGCGCTTCCTCGAAATCTTGTCATAGAGAACTAGAATTAGTATTTTTAGATGACCATAAATATTAGAATGTAACTAGGGAGGCATATTAAGATGAATGTCATGGGAATATAGAGCTTTAAGGATCAATGTGAAGTGACTACACGAGGAAGGAGGATCCATTTATAATGGGGTGAGGGGCACTTTTTGGGATCTCCAAAAATAATAATTTATAATAAACTCAAACCACATCCAAAAACCTACAATATTTCCCAAATTTTTAGATTAGATGATATAGTCTTACAATATCATCAACCAATAGATTATATAATGTTTTTATCTCACATTAAACCCTATAATATTAATATATATATATATATTTATTCTATTTAATTTTTAACAAGGATAACAAAAATTTCAATATTAATACGGTGAAATATTTACTTATTTGATGTCAACAAAACACTAAAATAGTATATTAACATATTTTAGACGATATCATAATTATTAAATATTTTTACAAAGTGTTATATGATTTTAATATAATTGATAGAAATTATGTTGACAAACAATCTATGGTTTCTATTTTGAAACTATTCAATTCATTTTTTTTAAACAATTATGATAAAAATAAAACATAGAAAAAATTATTTTATTATATTCCTAATAGGTCAAGATCATATAGAAAATTAATTAGACATATTAATTTTTCCAAATTATATTTATTGTAATTTTATTAATAACATTTATTTGTTATCTCTTTTAATAAAATAATTAATACATAAATTCTATGTAATTATTTACTATATTTATTTGTTTAAAAAAATAAAAAATCATACTATAAATAAAATAAATATACTATATTACAAAAAAAACTATTCCGATTTATTTTCTTCAAAATCATACATTAAAAATGTATTGATTTTGAAAATATGTATTCCATATCTTAAACAGACTTAATGGACCGATGGCCGAAATTTATATTGATTTTTGGATAAACCCCCTTTTAAGGATAAAGGGGGGAAAACCAGGACTTCAATGACATGAAGACATTAACAAAGATTGAGAAAACAGAGGGTTGCATCCTAGTAAAACTACAAAGAAGTACATCAACCCAGCATCAACAACATTAAGGCACGACTCCACCAAAGCATGGTTGCTCAGCAAACTGTCTTGTGCAAGAATGCACGATCCTAGTACTGATGGAAACACCATACCCTCTCAATCATCCAAATACGAGATGTCATGTATGGTGGAGAAAACAAACTCTATCCTCATCTGAAGTAAAACCATGTAGATTTTCTAAGTTCCCCAAAATCCAATTTCACCTCCAAAAATAATCAACAAGAAACATTCCAAATTACCAGAAGACACAACCATTACCAGTAGATTTACAGCATCACCAAAATCACATCTATACAAAAAAATTCCCAACTTCACAAAATAAAAATATAAATCAAAACTTGTAATAAATTTACAGTAGCACCAATTAGCATCACCTCCCCCCTCCAAGCTAGACGAACCGAACCCAAGTACAACTGAAACACTGGAGCCAATGACTAACTGAGAAGAAGCTGAGCCAAGATCTCAGAGCCAGAAAACCCATCAAAGCCGACGATGATCACACCAGAACTGCTGACAATGAGCACATTGTTGCCAAGACGAGACCCCAAATTCAATGTAAAATTTATCCAAATGAAATAAATTACACAGAATGGTAAAATCATATTCTATTTATATATTAATACCATTCAATAATATAATCAATCCATATAAATTATATTTATGAAAAAAAAAAATATTTTCAATTAATGTTTAGTGTATTTTTAAAATTCATTAACACGTGAATGTTACTAGAAAAATATAAACAATTCATCCAATGTAAATTTTTATACCCCACATCCAATGAAAATTTTTATGTTATCATATATAAATTATTTTTGTGTAAAAATATTTATTTAAAATGTGTTCTTTATTAAAAGGTGTAAAATTTTTATTTTGACAATATATAGGTTTTTATACCTCATGTATGGTTTATTCATAACCAATGACTAAAATATATAATAGATGAATATAAAAATAATATATAACATATATAACATGTATATTTCATTATATTAATTTACCAATTGTAATTCAATTAAATTATTCATACAAAAATAAAAATATAAAGTTGATTGTATTTTATATAAAAAATTAGTACCCAATGAAATCACATTGAATTTTCATAACATAGTAATATATTTTCAAAATATTCTAATTTCTAGGATATAATGGTTTTTTTATTATATGTTCATATCATGGTCATGTATAATCAATGATTTTTTGATACAGAAGATATTAAAGAATTTAAATAGTATAGTTAAATTTTTTTTATAAAAATATTCAGGTGCACCATGAATGATATTTTTCCTATGTGTTTCATGGTATAGGGCCCAGAGACATGTTTTTTTTCTATATTAACATATCCATAAAATAAATCTATTTGATAATAAAAAAAATTATTGGTGATTTGTTGTTTTTTGTATGAATTATGTTCTCTTTTCATTTTGAAGGATACTGTGGAATATATAATTATTACATAGAAATTAATATGAAACATTAAATATTTATTCACCATTATGACTCATTACTCCTTGAATATACATATTATTATGCCACTCAAGGGAGAAATCATATTGTTTTAAAAAAATATATGTTTTCATATTAATAATTTAGAACAAATATGGTATTTTTTACAATGGGTGTCTTAATAAGGATAATGAGAATATACATGCTGATGTTTTCTAACATCCATATTCGAATAAGTAATAATGTCATCAACCCTTCTGGAAGAATTTTATTAACCATCAGTTTTCGACATACCTAATCAATATGAAATACAGTCAGTAATATTCCTTTTCATGTTATCACACAAATAATTATATCATAGATCTATATAAAAAATATTAATTGTATGATCTTTAGAGAACATATGGTTTTTAATTTCATCAACCATCTATTTCATTAAATATGTAAATAATAGTATGTCTATACTTAAACCAAAACAAAAAATTACTCTTGATCAACCATGAAATTAGAAAACATAAATTTTTTCACAACATTTATCTTATTTTTTAACAAATATTATCCCATTTTGTTTTAATGAACATTTCGTGTAAATATTATTTAGAAATAATATTGATAGGAATTTTGAAATATATTCTCTTATGAATTTCATTTACATCATACCATGTCATTGATCAAAGGATCACATTAAATCTAACTAATTGTAAGAAATTATTGGCCATTCATACTCAAGGAATCTATAAAATTTCATTATTTTACTAGGTGGTAATTAATATATTAATAATAGCCTATTTAAACATCAAGAAATACCTTTACAATAATGTTTAGATCATTTTAATTGTATATATAAATAGTAATTTTTTTTATTTGTATATATGTTAAATCTCTCAAGAAATTCAATATATCAATAATTTCCAAGAAAATATAACTTTGTGAACTCTTGATTTTGGGTAGGTTAATTTTCATCATGGTTATTTATCTAAAATGATACATATTAAATAACATTTTCATTTTTAAATATTATTTATATGATTCCATTGAATGACGCATAACCATAAATTAAAAAAATCCTCATTGATGTGTAAAAATATCACAGTTATTCTAGACAACCACATATTATGATCATTCAAACAGTATTTAAACTCATTTATCAAGCCATATTTATGTTTCTTTTGACATAAAAATGTTTACAGTTTTGAAATCTCTGAAAATTTATTTTAAAAAAATGTATTGTATCCAACTAGTCTAAGGTAAGGGTAAATATACAATATTATTTTTATTGGAGAAAAAAACTCTTCTATGAACATTATTATTGAATGATCCCATCAAATTACATTAGTATTCCCAGTATTTCCAAAAAATTCTATATATTCCAACTATAATTTACATTAACTAAATTTATAATAATTTATTTCTTTCATACATTTTTAATATATATGTATCATTTTTTTGATGCACCTTACATATTTTGGAATATATAATAATTTCATAAATAAATTAAACAACAATTATATCATGGTATTAAAAAATATATATATTCATAATATTAATAAATATATGAGTGTTATTCATTTCAATTGGTATAATAAAAAATTTATAATTTCCAAATATTATTTGGAATTTATGTTTTATATTATCATCTTTTTTAACCCGCAATTGATGATACCGTGAGTATATGAAATCGAAGATAAGAAATGGGACCAATAATATTTTTTGAATAAATAATTATACCATGGATGAGGGTATTTTTAATTCCCTATTATCCAATTATGTGCTCTATATGTAATTATTAATATAAATACATCAATACATTTTCTTTACCATGATAACTTGTGTTCCCTGAGGATGCACATGTTTTAAATAAATCCTTCCACTAAGAGAGTTTGAATGTACATTTTTGATTACTGTAACATAGCATGTTCCTTTCAAAATGATAATTTTGATATTATATATGATCAATTTGTGAGAAAAATATTTTTTTCTACAACAGATTCATTGGGTGGGGTATGTTATTAATTCACTAATACAATATTTTATACACAAACAATTGGAAAATATAATGTATTTATAATATAACAATGCAACATTTCGACCACAATCATTTTTATATTGTGGGAATAAAAGACAGTTCATAAAAGTATCTAGATAAGATATATCTCCATTGAGGATAATAACCATTTTATACCTTAAAATAAACAAAAATTTCATAATTATATAGTGGATCAATGAATCATATATTTATATCAAATCCATACCTAGTGTTATGAAAAACTCCATAACCATTTTAACTACCATGTTTTTAAAAATATTTTATAAAAATATTTTTAACATGTATACTCTACATATCCATTATGATTTAATATTTCCTCAATAATTATTAACTGATAACCCGTCTGATAAAAAATATTGGTTTAAATTAATTTATTTAACCACATGGAAAAATAATAGAACATGTAGATTAGAAATATAATAATACACCTTCTCGATTTTAGTGTATAATAAGTCTATGGACAACTATATATTTTATTACCATGAATTAATCAATTATTATTGGAAAAACCTCAACATTCTACCTTGTAGTTTTCTATGTTTGATGGATTCTTCTTTCATTTATCCTTTGAAATAATTTTGTTTAGAAAAATGAGTATGTTTATCGTACATGAAGGATTGTACTATTTGGTAATATTATCTCCATTGTCAATTTTAAATTGAAATTAAATGTTTTTGATTTAAATATTAATGATATTTTAAACATATATAGACATTTCATCCAAACATGTTACACGGTCCACTATCTAGAAAAAACATCCTCAAAATATTCTACCAAAACCTATTCAACCCATGTAGCTATGGTTTCTCCCATTCGCATTAATAGAAAATTCTATTTCCAAAAAATTAACTATATCATAGAATTCCTGAAATTAAATCTATGAGATAACTCTAAATAATAAACCACAATGCCCATCATGAAATAAAATCCAATTAAGTAATATGAATTACAAGAACCTCATATTGCAAGATCATTTCGCATATTTGGTCGTAGTCCTAAAAAAATTGATTTATCATCTCATATTGGTAAATGAAATATCATGAAGGAAATTGATAAATCATTTTGATGATCATATTATAACATCCCACCTACTCATTTTCATTATCATGAAATTCATGGAATTTCAGTATCATTTTGTTACCATTTTTTGAAATTAAAAAACTTATTGCACACAATTTTTTTGATGTCATCCAACTCCATAAAATAATATTAATCCATTACCATCATGTTCTTTATCAATTTTCAGAACTGAATAGTTTACCCCTCCAAATGATATACTACCATCATAACAAACTTTTTGTTAAAATACAGTTTCAAAAATAAATTTTCTACAGTATCGATCAATTTCATTTTCAATAAACAGATCATGGGTCCTATTAAGACTGATAGATGATGACCCTAAAATGAATGAAAATCTATTTTTATCTTCCATAGGGAAGAAGACTTTTAAAAATTGTTTAATATATTATTGATCACTTCATTTAATTTATTATTCATCATATTGGTGTGTTTAACTCTTTCTTATATCATTTTAGTCTTACATTAAATGCATTTCACATGACAAAAATTATTTACACACATCCTTCTATGTAGTACTATTTTTGTCGACGAGTAAATCCTAATTGAGAATTTTTTTTACAACATTACATCTTATCATAATAATTCAAATGAAAATTTTAATCCAAAAATTACCCCATATAATTCTGTAATGATTTTTTACATCAATCAAAAAAAATATTTCATTTTATGAGTATATTCAATAACCTATTATATAAACCTTATGATTAACTAATAAAAATACCCTTAGAGTATCGTACCATTTTTACAATATGGAAAATTAATATTTCACTAAGTGCAGATCATATTATTACACAACCATCACATTCATTGATAATTACCCCTACTTGTATATATAACAAATTTAAATCAACATAGAATATTTATAAAATGATATTTTATCTTAGAGAAAACATAGGTCACAATTTAAAAATATTTATTAGTATTTAAAATGTTTATAATTATCCATCGGGATCATACTATTATTATATATACATAATATCAAAAAATAACTAAACATTTTTTTGACAAAAAATATGGTGACCGAACATATATATTTATTATTTTTTCACAAAACTACTTATCAAATATTGAATTGATAATATCCAATAATGTTTTGTGGTATAGTTCCATGGAATTCTGATACATACAACATTAATAAAATACAACAAAATAAAACATATATATTCATTTTATCCACTTGAATGTATTATTTATTATTCCATAGCAGATCACCTAAATGCATGTTTTTTGCTATAGATATATAACAATAAAATATGGTGATAATAAAGTATTTTAAAAGATATATAATTTAAATTAAACATGGTTATTAATTTTTTTAAAAATGAGGAGTATTAATGGAGGATAATAATTTTCATAAGCATAAAAGACATGGAATTATATCTAAAACTGAAAAATTAGACATTCATAATGTAAGAACCATATTTTTCACTCAGGTATAGATCATTAAATTTCAATCCAATTCATTATTATTGACCTAATATAGATTCCCAATGAGTTAGAGAATGTTATAAGAGTGTCTGAGGCTTGTTCATATCTATATACGCATCATTTGGGGTAAAATGATTTTTTTTGCTTGGTTAGAGAAAATTGTGTAGGTAAGCGGCATGGTTAGATATAATCTTGTGGATTTTCTACAGTTTCTACCAGATTCATATCACAAGTTTGTCACATTGTTTCGCAAAAAATGTGTCCTAACAGAGTGGTACACCCCTTTTCCAGGTAGTCGCGCATTGTTTTTCAATAGTTAATCAAGCCATCCAGACAAACTATGCACATGATGTATTTTGGGTATTTTTATCTTATTTTCACTTAATGATATAATTAACCCCATATTCCACCATATTCTAATTTCTAATACAATTAGCCTCTATTATTCTCATTTTTACGAATTTTGATGTCCTATGATAGGGATCCAGATATATTCTTCATCTGTGATCTGTTTGAGTTTTTTTTGTCACATTGGATTTGAAATGGTAAGTAAACAAGTCCTTCCATCCCATTTCTCTCTCTTTCTCTCGATCAATTTATCGAGATGTGGATGTTTTTTAAAAAAATTCCGATTTACTCAATTCTATGATTAATCATACTATGGTATTGGGGGTTTAGATTAATAAAACCATAAGGTAGGTCATCTATATTTCATCCCTCAATATCATTTATTTTGAAAATGTCATATAAGGCCTTCCCGTTTCATTGGGTTCCATTTATTGAATATATATGCTAGGTTTATAATCTTAGAAAAATATGTCCATTCGATTCTAAAATATGTTATTCCATGATAGTGGTTGCTCCCACAATTCCCTCTATCCCAAGATAGATATTATTCTATAATTGTCGGTTTTGTGTTTTGACACATTGGGGCCACTATTCAGGTGTTAATTGGCTTGACCTTCCTAAGGGTAAAATCTTATAAATTTAATATCTTGACTAAGATTTATAATTTCATAACATAAAGTACCAAATATGATCACCACTTGAACTGCCTAAGGTATTCTCTTTACATTTTATTATTAAACGTGTATGGAAACTCTTCATGTATACTAATTATATGACTTGATCAGATTAAATGTGAATTAATAGTATTTTTCTTGTCCATTACAACCCATACCATGTGGATTACTAGAATTGGAGTGAACCATATTAATTGAATATTATTTTATTGTATTTAATGAATGTTTTCATTATATGTGGCCTTGTCACAATAATGAAAGGCAAGGAATGATCCAAATGGACTTATTGATAAATTATGAATTGACTATAGGGTTGAATTCAACAAGGCCTTATCATAATAATTAATTGAAAGTATTTAATATAATGAAATATTATATTAAATCATTATACAATAAGCGTTTTTTTACATGACCACGCCTTGGAATCATATCGGGGAATTCCATGAGAACCTGAAAACCTCATTTTGATTCAATGATATGACTTTATTTGGTTGAGAATCACTAAGATCCAGATCATTTTCTATTAATGTATTGCTAGAATTAAAACATAGGATCCCTCACATCGTACTAAACAATTACATGGATAAAATCCCTTTTTTCCTGCATTAACAAGCCTGATCCATGGTTAATGCCGATAGGTCCCAGTCACTACGTAGACCCTTTTTTATATTGAATGATAACCTAGGATTTGGAAGGTATGGTATTTTGGAATTCCTAGGAATATGTTTTTTGGATAACACTCTTAACCTCATCCATGATATAATTAATACTGAGTTGGAAACCCCCGAGGTCAATTTTTCCTTGGTTATTACCTTGGAACGTCATTATTATATATCATTAATGGTTTCCTTATTTCATCATGGAACCTCAAATATTGTTTAAATGTGATTTATTTCTGAACTGGTGACAATGAATAAATGATATGGATACATGTTTAGACACCCTCTAAGGTCTAATAATAGAACACTAGTGTTTAGTTTCATTGGATTTCGTTTCATTATATATACATTCTTTCAAAATGTCACTTTTCCATTACACAGTCCGGATGTTACATAGATAGTTGGTGGGATCGCACTGAGATTTATCTCACACCCTCTCCAAGAACTGTATGGTACCCATGGAAGATTACATTAATGTGGGTGTTGATAATGTTAAGCCTACAATTTCAATCACATGATAACTTGTTGTTAATGATGGATCCTGAAAAAATATGATCAAGCTGGTACTTGGGATAATTGGGATAATCATTAGGTTTCTGTAAATCATTAGGAACATGTTATTTATTCTATATTGTATCCAATTTTTCCTATTTTTTATTGATATGACATATCATTATATGCTTTCGCATGATTGTATGTTATTCCAGTTATTTCAGTTATTGGTGTTGTTGTTTGAATTTCCTGTGGTGCCTTCTACTTACTTTTATTTTTTATGCTATTATCATCGTTATAATTATCCACTATGCTACACTACTGTAATAAGGGGATATTCTACCAATGGAGACACCCTCTTCCCTCGCTTCTAATTGGATGCCTCTGGAATTCGAGGAGACGTGATTTAGTCCATGTGTCCTACTAGGCATAGAAAACCCATTAAGTGGCATCTAAGACAAGGATGTCAAGATGTGGAATCAAAGGACGTTTCCATTCTTTATTTACTATTTGGTTACAATATATGGGATATTATGAATGATTAGTACATGGTAATATATTAGGTTGTTTGATTCATTTTCTTGGAGTCTAGAATTTTTGGATTGTATACAAAGATCATTTTGGTTAGTGCACCCTAGGGATATGTAGATATATCAAGAATTGGAAATTGAATTTTTGTAGAAGAGGTTGAGGCTGTCAATTTTAGATTTGATATAATAGATTCTAACATTTCATATATTAAGTAAGAACACTATAAAAATATGAATTTGTTTCAACCCTTACCTATTCTAGTATAGATGTGGGGTAATATTTCAATATATATCATCATTATTATTACATTGATTCTTACCTAAATGGACACAATTTTGGTGATAATACATTAGAAAAATATATGTGAATTTCCTCCCAATTATGGAGACAATGAATGTTTATTTCTTTGGGGATATGAATTTCATGATATTTTGGGACATCATAGGTTTCCTTGAGTGGTTGTATCGAAAAACTAATATATGTTCATGTGTGGGTTATAGAATGCCTTGTTGGAGGTGTTCGGTTTCCCTTATTTAAGAGAGAAATACTTTTCATCCAAAGATAGATGGGAAGATATGGGGGAATATACAGGTTCTTGTGGATATGATCTGGTCTTCTGTTCTTAATATTGGATGATGTATGGAAAATTTTAATCTCTAGTGGATTTTTTCTATAATAATATTTATCATCGCTCTATAGAGATTGATCCCTTAGTAAATTTTTATGGTGAACTATGTAGATATCCCTTATTATATATGAGTTTGGGAAAGGTACATTTGTTTTTTTATGTCTATTTTAGGGGATAATGAAGTTACTACTAATTATTCAGATGATATTGATCACAATATATAGTCTTCAAAGATCATACAAGGATTGTCAGTAAAAATATATTGGAGATTGAGGCCAGTGACCATGTTTTTATTTGATTTTCAAAATCACATTTGACATCATTTGATGGGTATGTTGGGTATGTATTCACTGTGGTTTCTAGGTCTATTTGATATTTTTAGATTACCGAGGAATGTTGATTGATGATTGGAATACATATGTAGTTTTAAATCCATCCACAACATGTTTCATTTTTCCCAAATGGTTAGGTATATACAATTTCATTCACAAGTGACTGGATTGGAGGATTTTGATCTTCATAATTACAACTCTTTAATTGATAATCTGTTTCCTATTATAGATCACCAATAAAACATACTTCATTATAATATTAATCCTTCATTTTTATTTCAGTAGTTGTGCTGATGGTTTAGGCATGATATATGGGAGAAGAAATTGATTATAAAGTACTAGTGACCTTACAGTTTTTTAAATTCATGGAATATGTGGGATTTTATGCCGAAGACATTTTTTTTGTGGGGATAAAATAAACCATTTTAATGATTCACATGTAATCCATAATTTATGTTTTCCTTATCATCCTTGTTTGGATGTTTTTTGTAAGATTCTTGGGGATGATGATCCATTTTTTGGGAAATAAACTAATTTTTATGGATGTATTATTATTTGAATTAATGGGAAATAGGAATAAATGTGTTAATGACTTTGTGGGGTTCTTTTAAAGCTCATTTAATTCCATGAATGAGGACAATGATTATATAGGCTAAAAACATATAGTTTATTTGTTAAATTTGTGTGATTACACACCATGTAAAAGGAATCTCATTCCATGCAGTGGGATTAAAGTCCATGAAATCATTGTGAATTAGTAATTTAGGGTGAGTCGTGAATTATTTTATTTTCATTCGTTATCATTCCTCCCATATCTATACTAATAATAAATCTATGGAGTTTTTTGAGACCTCCTACCATTCTATATTTTTTAATGAAATGATGGATCAAATATATATATTCATTGAATTTTACAGGGAAATAATTCATAAAAATACATATTTGGATATTGTTTACTTTCAATTTTGTTTCTGATTTTGATCGAATATGATATGATATATTATTTTATATTGATCATTCTTAGTTTCATTTCATGTATTTTCATTCAATGGTAAAAGAGATTTTTTTAATTAACCACTATCGAAAGTAGTAACGTGTTTACCATTTTGAGGAATATGTTTATATATAAAATATTAATTTAAGGAATTAATTATACATATTTGTATATTCCATTTGTTTGTTCTATTATTTTATGTGATACATATTATTAAATGATTTATTGGAAATTTAATTTTTTCCAAAAAGATATTTTCCCCTGAAAATCGATCATATTTAATTGGAAATTGTTTTTCAAACATTAAAGGAGTTTTTCATTGAAATTAAAATGAATATTAAAATTGGGAGATTGGAATAGTTAATGTATTTTGAGAATTTGAATGTTTAAAACAATGGATGTAACAGGAAAGATATTGAGGTGACCGTAGTGTATGTGGTGCCACTAGGAGGTTTCCTTTTTGATATTTTTGGACTTTAGTAGGACTCAATTGTTAATGGATCTATCATTATATATTTTTTCTTCTATGTCTATTATGTATTTTCTTATAGGTAAGGTCTAAATTATAGGTGCTTTTTAATTTAGGTGGTTTTATCAAAAGATTTTTTTTCATGGATTATTGCTCGTGTTCATTATATGTGGTCATATCTCATAGATTAACATTTATGTTAATTTATGGATAGATGATTTCTTAATTCCATGTTGATGCATGTATAATCTTTCCTGTATGTATAACTTCTAGTTGTCATATTTATTTTTTTGATAATATGAATTTATATTAAGGAAAATTAAATGGAAATGGATTTTAAAAAGAAATTTAAATATGAGAATGCATTTAAAACTGTATTTTTTTAAAGATAAAACAATTGAATTATTATTATTAATCATTTTATGGACAATGTGGTGATATTACACTGTTAATATTTCTTATACATAATTACAACACACCCATTATAGGGAATATTTAATAAATATTATATTTTCCAAATGTAGCACATTGGTTGAGTAGGGTCATCTCACTGGAGGAGTTTCATAGTAAATTCAATTCCTAAATCCATGCCTCTAAATATGATTCTTTTTATAACTTTTTTTATTTTTTTAAATGATTTTTTTTTTATTATTTTTGGAAAAGAATTCAAGGAATATGTAGACTATCCAAAAATAAGAAATATAACGATTTTAGATTAGAAATAAGAATCATTGTATACAAATTAATAACATGAGTTCAATTTTTTTTTTGGAAAATTGAATTTTATATAACATTGGATGAAACCTCATTATGTAGTTAACTTCTTCTGATTTACTGAGTGCGTGGTTCTAGCACGCCTTCAATGCACAAAACCACACATCCTATAATAGTCATATATTATAAAAAATCCAATAAATATGAAATTTCTTAAATACTTGGCGCAATCGTATATAATTTCATCCCTAAAGGCGACCCCAAATCCACTCTATGATGTAGTCTCATGAGATAAGTATTGAAATAATGAATTAATGAAAAAGATGGAATTGGAAGTAGTGATGTGGTGCACAACATCTACATGAATTAAATACTCCATAACATACAAAATATAGAATAAAGTCATTTTTGAAATTATTTGTAATAATGAGGAACACTATGAAACCTCCCCTGGGGATAAGCAATATGATAATGACATTCCAACGAAAAGTGAAAATGTTCACAATAGAAATATATTAGAGAGAGTGAATGCGATTAGTGTTTTATTTGAAAGATATATGGTATAATATAGAATAAAATGAAATAAATTATCAATGAATAATTTAATTTTTAATATAAATTTAAAATTAAATGAAAAGAATGAAATCTTAAAGAAGAAGAATCCATACAACATTATAAAATGACATATCCTTGGGAACTGATACATTTATTCATATCCATTAACTTTAATTATTATGACATTTAGATGCTTGAGGAATTCTAAATTGAAAAATTATCAAGTATTTTTTATCTCAGATCGTCAAAGTATCCGGAAATTGGTATTACTCTATTATTTGGGTCAAACATAAATATTTCAAGGCTCAATTTTATTATTGTTTAAATTATTATTATTTCTCAACTAGTGAGTAATTGATCCATGAATGATAATATAAATTTGGATACATCATGAGATGTTTCTTTTAAATATTTTTGTAATAATTATCATAATGAATAAGTGTTTACAAAATATTGAAATTAGACTATGTGTCTAAAAAATTTCTTAGCTCCCAAGAAACAAAACATTGATTAAAGAAAATATATTGTGGGATGTGGAAGAAAATTTATATTACCTGTGAATAGATTTGTGTGTGATTGTATTTAGTTTCAAGATGATGTTTGAAAAAATGGGGTGTTCACATTTCGGTAGATCTAATGAATTTTTATTTTATTTGTGTTATGAATTTTAATGATGTAAATAGATTAATTTGAATGATTTGGAAAACATTTTTAGTGACATTGACTGGATCAGGTTTGGCTAGACATTGTATAATGCAATTTTTTTTTTAAAATATTACAAATTCCACTTCTTATCACATGAAAGTATGGAATTTATCAATGAATTAATCATGCACCCTTTGGCAGATGGTGAATAAGAGATTAGCCATAAACAAAATATCATATTGGTATATTGTACTTTTTTATGTGAGCGGATATGGTGGGATCTATTGAATAATTTTTGAAATCCCTGATCATGTATTTTTATTCCCAAAATTTCAAGGGATCCCCCGATTTTTCTACACACATGATGAAAATATACGAGAACCCACCACTCAACCTTATCTCCTTCCATCAAATATAGATAAAAATTAGGTAGAGGGAGATAATTGAAATCATCCCAGTAAATTAAAATATAACAAAATCAATAACCAACATAACCTCATGTGGTAATTAAAAAGATTATAGATTAATAACAAAAAGGGAATAGTGAAGAGTTTTATTCTTTCAAGTATACAAATATCGAGAAAATAAACATTGTATTAGTTTCTCCATTTCCTAATTAATATATGAAACTACCCATCCATAGATGTGGAATTTGTGTTGATTTAGGATAGGAGTGACATGGAAAAATAATCAAAATAAAATAAAATTAAAATAAGAAACTAAATCTACCATAGAATAGAATCTATGGCTTCCCTTATGAACTAATCATATTAAATAAACCCCTTTACTCTTATTTATAGGTCATTAAAAGACTTATGCATTTTATAAAATTCCATTAATTTGTTTTATGTATTATTTGGTCATCAAAGACAGTAAAATATATGTACACCGTAAGCATCCATCAATGTCAATTCTCTGTTGTCATTTAATAGAATTTACATGTCATTTAATAAGGTTAATGGCATGTAATGTGTTGGGTCAAGATTATTATTTTCACTATGTGATAATTAATTTCCATTAATGAACCCCACATACACATCATGTAAAATATATACATGATGTTTCTTTTTTATTTCATGAAATTTTTTTACATATTAAGATGATTCCTTTTATTAGAGATCCTGGTTTTTTATATTACTATGTTAAAATTTTAATATATCTTTAAAAATATGATGGCATGTCGTACCTTGATACGACAAAAATAGAAGTGGTATTAGAATACCAAATATGCATACTTTTTCTTTATTTTTTTATCAAACACTTTTTCTCTCCATAAAATAAAAAATCAAACATATGATAGAATTTTTCATTAATTACATTATACTAATATGAAACATTATATAATAATTTACAGGAATAAAATGGATCCTTCACACTACTATAGGGTTTGGGGATTTTTATATGTTTAAATAATGGAAATAGGTTGGGAAAATGGTATATTGTTGATTTTTATATAACCATATGGTCTTATGTTCCACTCTGGAATGGTTTAGAGGTGGCTTATGGTCACATAGTTATTTTTGGAAATGTTTTAGTCATACATTCAAATTTATATGGTTTGGTACGGA
Source organism: Viscum album (assembly GCA_963277665.1). Lineage (NCBI taxonomy): Eukaryota > Viridiplantae > Streptophyta > Magnoliopsida > Santalales > Viscaceae > Viscum > Viscum album. The sequence continues at coordinate 916,672,987 of OY728148.1, forward strand.
TTGTAGGGGTTTATTTTTATTTTTTTCTTATTCATATTTAAATGGTTGAATGTATAATTTTCTATTATATACATTTTGGTTCTTCTTTATTCACCTCCTGATGTGATGGATGCCTTTGGTGTATGGTTTGGTTCACTTTGGTCAGACTATTACGATTAAGGTAATCATAAAATAAAAATTTATTACATGACACATTATTAATTTGGAAAGAACTATGAAATTTAGTGTAAAACTATCACGTAATGAAAAAATAAATACAATATATATTTAAAACTAGTCATTAAATTCCCATAGGGGTACGATTATGGATAATAAGTGTAATTGTTTCTAAAATTTGTAGCACTTTCTAAATAAAATTTTTTAATTAAATATTTTCTATTGTTGACTGCAAAACTAATCCATTTTAAAAATGTAAAAATAAATTCAGATGGAGTGAATTAGTTGAAAGTGATGTTCATCTCCTCATAAATATTAAATATAGAAACTACTCAAAAGGATAAAAGGTGATTTAATTTGTATGGAACGAAATACTATAGGTAAACAATATGTATGTTTTAAAAGAACAATATGTAGGATATAAATTTAAAATAATATGTGATCGATCATTAAAGAGAGGAAGAGTTTGATCTATAAAGATATGAAACCATGCAATGTGCTTCTCAAAAAAGTAATAAAATCATAGGGAAAGTAATGATACCATTTCTCATTTTTAATTGAATGAAAATTAATATAATTATAATATATCTTTTCTATTATTTAATGTAAAAATTATTTAATTCTGTATCACTTGGATTTATCATTTTAGTATCCTTATAATTATCATTGACCATGGATTTCTATCTCCTAAAACGAATGTTAACTATTACTAACATATATGTTCTAAAAACTATGTCAAAAATAATATAGTTTACTATGATTCCATAAATAAAAAAAATTGAAGGGTGAAAAGAAACACTTATAAGTAATGTCTTCATTGAATGTGGGGAATGGATTAAAAGAAATCATTGGGAAGGTAGACATACAAAATTAAAATTTATGAGGTACATATATTCAATAAACAGCTATATCTACCACATGATTAATTATAATAAAGAGACTATTTTCTTTGTTTTTTGGATACAATAACACCATTATAATAGTACTAATGAATTTTAATTATTAAATTATATCACTTTCCCATGGATCGGTGACTATGAATATTGTTGTTGATATCCATCAGTTCATTTCTTATAAAATTTCAAACATCTCAATCAGTATTCCCTGATATATAATAACCAATTTTCAATTTAATATCAATTATAATATTTTTTTCAATAATTATTTGATATATTAGAATCAAAAAATTATATAATTTTGGTTGAATGCGGTCTATCACTATTTGAAAATTTTACGAACATAGATCATTATGATGTTATCGGTTATTATTCAAGAAATTAATAAAAATGAAAAAAGTATTTATTAGTTAATATTATATATAAATATAATATATGTTTTATTATAACTTAATTCTTTTATCATAATGTTTTGATAGTAATGTACTAATCATACAAAGGATGTTTTCATGTCTACAAAATGTAACTATATTCACAAATTATAAAACTTCACAGTATTGTGTAAAATATCTTTCATTACTCATCTTAAAAATATTTTTACTCAATGTCCTATTTTATAATAATTTACATTTAAAAATAAATATTTCAAAAAAAAATTATATATCACCATATTTTTATCATTGATAAAAAATATTGGGTTGTTATTAAATAGAGATGTTAAAAAATATGTTATATCTATTAAAATAATTATTTATATAACAAATAAAATTCTAAAAATTTAATGATTAAATAATATATTAAAATTTTATGAAATACTGATAGTAAAATTTATGAAACATTAAATTTACATGACTATGTATAGATTCCATAAATTAATAATGGTTTTAATGAATTCAAATTTATTTTGGAATATTTTATAGAATCTATACTGAATCTATTATAGAAAATGTAAAAATATTTTGAAATAATCAGAGAGGGTAGTGTTGTTGAATCATTGAAATAATAATATCAAATTCAATAGTATTCTCTAAAATAAATTAATTTTATATAAACTATTAAATTATATTTAAAAAAATGATGATATTATTTTTTAAAGATATGATCTTCGAAAATTAGGTCGGAATACTACAATTATTTTTTAATTCAAATAACTATGGATAATAACATGGTTCTAGAGGATATTTTTTCAATATTAATTTTTATGTATAATAAAAAATTGTACAATGTTTACAATGTAATGGAATGATTAGGTTTGAGATATGTTCCCTAAACTCTAATAGATATACAATTGCATATTGATTCCATAAAATATCGTCATTTAAATCAAATTATTGAGAATTGGGATATTATAAAAAATTTGAATGCATTATTTTTGGACAGATATCATTTAGTTTTATCAAATTCTATTTTTAGCTCGTCATACCTTGGAAGAAACATCTATTAAAATTTTTATCTCAAATATCTTATAATTCCAAACATTATTTCTAATATTAATTTCAAAGATTTACCAATAGAGTAACTGTAATTATTTGAAGTATAATTTATAATGAAGATACTCGATTGATTAAATTTTAGAAAGTGGAAATAATCATATAGCATTAGTAGAAATTTTTATTCACTCCATAAATTTAACGGAGAAAATGAACCTTTAAATAATGAAATTTAAAATTATAACGATTTAAATTTATATAGTTATATCATTTAGTTTCTATAATTATTTATCTTTATTAATGTTTAGCTCATGAGACCAATTCCCTCCATTCTCTATAATCATATAAAATATTTATTTTTAGTATTATCTTTTATTTTTTTTGATATAGTTTTTAATAGTATAATATTGTTGTTAAATTTTGATGAATGAAATATAATTCCAAGCCCCAGTTACAATGGCATGGTTTCTCACTCAGACATGTTATATAAATATGATATCATTCATTATTATATGGAGGTATGAATAGTATTCTAGAAAATGATAAATTTTAATATTTAGATTTACTATACTATAAAAAAATAAAAAATTTACAAATTTACTTTTTTGTAAATTAAAAATATTTTTCAATGTAGTATTAATTATAAATTCAACATCTGTAGTATTGTTTAATAATAATTCTATTTATTTCATAATGGGTTATTATTATTTGTGTAAAATTAACGGTTATATTAAAATAAAATTTTGTGACTATAGTTAATCATCAAATATTTTATAAGACAATAATGTTCATTCCTATATTTAGAAGCATTTTCTTGATTATTTTTGTTATTTTTTGAAAAAGAAGAAATACATTATTATATATAAGTGTGATAATGACCTATCTATAATGAATATATATGATATTATATAATTTTTTTGGACTAGTATCAACATGGAATCAATTATTATAGTAATTAAATATTCATGTTATTATATAATTTTTTAGGATGGAATTTGAGGAATTAAAATCCTATAACACTTCAATATTTTGTCATATTTTTAAATAATTTTGTGCCTAGACAATTATACTATTGGATCCACTACATACCTATATGATAGAATATTAGAAATATTGATTAATATTATAAACTTTTTTTCCAAACTTCGACGCTATTAGACCTTATAAACATTCTTATTGATAAATTTTGTTCCCGTGTTGGATTTCCCTTGGAATACCCCCACTCTGGTTTTAAAAATCATAAAATATTTGCAGTTACATTATTAAAATGAAACCCAATTATTTTTGGAATTAATATTTAGATATATTTATTGAAAATAAATATTAAAATATTTATTTGACACATTATTTCATTATGAAAATATTTATTTAATATTATATTAACTCGAATGATGATATCCTATATTGTTTTCCAATTTTGGACAAATTATTTTATTTAATCGTAAAATATTTTATTTGGAATGGATATATATCACAGTATAGTAAATACTTTAAGACAATACCAATTAATTATCTCCCAAATCATTTTTGACAATTAATTGAATAAACGTTCAAATGAAATTACCTATTGTAATTAATAATAAATTGGTTCGTATTTACGTTACTTTTATATGTATATTAAAAAATTACAAAAGGCTGAAATGATTATTTTTTGTGGGCATTGAATTTTATAAATAATTTCAAAATTTTGTACTTAACTGTTGTGATGATATTTTCATCAATGTTAATAATTTTTGTTCTTTTTTCATTTAATTAATGAATTTTTAATCTTCAACTAACTTAAGGGAACAATTATCTATGAATGTGAATGATATTATTTATATAATATTCTTAATCAAACTTTTATCACAAATGTTGAATTTTTTATCAGCATTTCTATTATGTTTTCTTTTTTGTTATCCACTATAAGGGATTTAATTTTTTTCCAATTTCAAATATAAACTATAAAAAAATTCTTTTTTTAGGTAATAAGAATAATATTTGGGAAAATAATTTATTATACAAATATTTGATTAACATCATCTAAAATTCTCATATTTATAGTAAATAATGATTAACATCGATAAAGTATTGAAATGTTGGAAATGCATTTTTGGCTATTGAAAGGCCTTTATTCATTCATTATGAGTATTTAAGAGAAGTTAGTTTTAATATTACTGAAGAATTGGGCATTGGAGGCATACACGAGGTGAATTATTATTTCAAATCACATTAGAAACAAAATGGTTATAGAAACATTTTATTTAGAAAGAGACACTGATCATAATGATATATATAAATAATATTATAATAGACCCCCTAAATGATTTGAGACATGTATTATTGAATGTATTAATACATAGAAAAAAATTTATAGTCGTATAAAATTTTTTATAATGATGACCATCATGGGGATTCATATTTTTATAAAGAGAAAATAGTGCAATTTTTATCACATATATTTTTTAAAATGACATGTATAATCTATCTTCCATGATGATATATGTTTCTAATGCACCATATCATTAATTATTGTATTTATTGTGTTCCATAAGTCTTTTAGCTATAATTTTAAAATTAGATCTAAAATAAAAATTCATAGATATAATACTAAAATATTCATCATCCCATTATTCAGTTTATGATTTTTAATAAATGTAAATTTTAATTTTCATTACAACAATGACTTGATAAAATAATAGAAAAATGAAAAAATGATATCAATAACAAATTTAAAAATAATTACCATGAAAAATTATTTAATTACCTTACTAATATTAATAACAAACTCCTCATTGAAAATATATAAATTCTCCATGTACTATATTTTATTTCAGTAATAATATAATAAATAAATTTAATAAAACTATATCTTGGTAACATGATAAAAAATAAAAAAACACATTAATAATATTGTTGAATGTATGTAAATCATATAGGATTTCCTTCCCATTTTCATATTTGTTTAGTTTATTTTATTAACATCGTTAGTCTAAATATGACTGCATCAAAGATGAAAAAACAATGATAATTCTATTTTAAAAATTTTCAAATAAAAAATACATAATTTATTCCTCTTACTAAAATGATGCATCATTAATCCCTTAATAAATTCTTAACAACTAGGATAATGACATATTTATTGATCATAATAAAAAAATTAAATAAACAAAATATATAAAACATGATTTAAAATAACTTAAACTCAAATTAATGTATTTTAATTCACTATTACAAAAAATCCATTCAAATGGAACCGTCTTAGCATATGTTACTTGGAAAATCAACTTTTCATATGTTACATGAAAACCCAATGTTTCTAAAAAACATATTATTATTATTATATTTACCTAAATGAGTAAAAAATAACATATCTATTAAAAAATTTCATTTGAATTGAAATAAATTATTTTAAATTATAGATATAATTTTTTTCTATATAAAACATATTTATAATTTAATATAATTTTTTTGGTAAACTCCTTATATTATATAAGATACAATTTTCTCAAATGAATATCTATTAATATCCTAATGTGAAAAATTTTAAAAATAATTTTAATAATATTTTTAACATTATTTTGATAAATTAATTTAATTTTTGAATTTATAATTTCTAAATTATGTTAGGGTGAATTTTTTAGATTTTTATGAGAAACATCATTTTTAGAAGAATATTGAAAAATTCCGAATTTTAATCGGAAACTTATTTTTTACCTGATTTATTTTTAAATTGAAATTATAATAATAATTTGGTTTAATGTTTAATTATATAATATAAATATTAATTAATACAATTTAGGTCATTGGAATCAATTTTAATTATAAATATACTATAAAAACAATAATTTTTCGAATGTTTTTACTTAAAAAACCTATATTTTCTTCCAGTCTGTGTGATTAATTTTAAATTATCATCTTCTACTAAAGTGATTTTAATTTGGAAAAAATGATTTCATATTTTGAATAAGATTTTTTATAATTTCTAAAAAAATTCAACATAGTTTTTTAGGAACAAAAATAGTGAAGGTTGTTAAAATTAATTTAAAAATATAAAGAAAAATTATGCTTAATAAAAGACTAAACCTAAATTATAAACGAAAAAATATCCAAAAAAACAACTAAAAATGTATTGGATAAATGAAATTCTATCCATTCACTTATATGATTCCATAATGGTTCATTTTACACTGTTTTCCTAAGTAAATCTAGGGTAACGGCAATTCATTTTATAAATACCAACATTGTCTTATCCCTCCAATATAAAAGCCCTCCTCTCCCCCCACTTCATCACACATATGAAAAAAATATTCCAATGAATATTGAAATAAATAAATTATAAATAAAATCATTACTATCATATTATAATCCTCCCCTTTGAAATAAATCCATCCATGGAATCCCAATGATGTGAACCAAAAGGAGTTACCCGATTAAGAGGTAATGACCCTTTTCAAGATCCATTCCATTTTATTATTTATAAATACCCTCAACATTATTTATTCCATAATTTTATAACAAAAATAGTATCTTTAATGTACAATTATGTTTTATGCTAATTTGTTTTCTTACACTTACGCATACCTCCATATAATGGGTAACAAACATATTATTTATCTATATTACGAACTGACTCCTCACAAAATGATGGTTTTTAATTTATTGGTACTGCCTATAATGGTGAAAATGTAATATAAAATATGTTTATATATTGTTTATATTATATTTAATATTTATTTTACCTTATTAAATCAATTTACAAAAAATTTATTATACCCATCCTTTCATTTTAATACGATAATCTCGTTTGAAAAAGTGTATACTACCACCCCAACAACGCGATATGAAACATTGAAAAACTAAATGAAATGTATTAATATTTGGTTTTATAACATATATTATGAATATTAAATAATAATTGCACTGTAATAATTATATATATATACACATATTTAATTTACCTTTTTTCTTTTATTGATAACATAAAAACAGAAACAATGTTCATGTGTATGTTAGGATTACCGTATCCACGAATGGAATATTTCATTTCATACATCAATATTATATTGATTATTATAAATAAAATTTACAGAATAATAATTATAATTATATAATAGGGTAAATTCTATAAACAACTATATAATTAAATGATCCAACGATATAACAAATTAATAAATATGTGAAAAGAAAAAAAGTATTACCTGATGTGAATACTTTACATAGGATTGTTATTAAGAGGAAAATATAATTCCATAATAAAACCATATAAGATATTAGATTTTAATATATGATTCTATTAAAAATTATATTAAATTTATAGTTATTATATAGGTGGTTTGAATTAGTAGAATTAGAGTCACAACATTGGGTAAGGTAATTTCATATCACTTTTATTTCAGCGATATACATACAATGTTTTTCACTAAATATTTTTAGGTGGTGTATATAATAACCATGAATATATATTATTTATAACTTAATTTAATTTATTAGAATATACATATACATTTTATGATCTCTAATTCATGTGGTTTATGTTATAAATGTTAATAAATCATTTAGTCAATTTTGGCTCAAATTCCCTTATTTGGGTCTCATGTTTTGTTTTGTACCTAATTTTTTTTTCAAGTGGTATATAATTCCCTTATAAATTTAATAACAAGAATAACATTATTTTCATGATATTTTAAGAATCATGAAATTTTCATTTTCTTATATGAAGAGAGTGATCCCAAGTTACCATGTTATAGGATTTTATTGAAATAATTTATTTTATTTTCAAGATTGATTATGATTATGTTTCCTTTGATGAAATATTATGATCCATATATCAATAAAAAACATGAGTTTCATTATCCTCTATTTTTTCATGTTATCTCAAGATTTTAGTTTCAATATTTTCACTCTTTTTTATAGTTGATTAATAATAATGTTTTTTAATAAAAAATTTATTGTATTTTTCTATTCCATGAAAAATGAGTTTTATTCTAAAACCATGTATTAATTTTTTTGGAAAAAAAGGTTTTTAAAAAATATTTGAAGTGATTTTCAAGTAAAATATGAGTTTAACATTTTTTATGGTCATATAATATTATTTTATTAATTATAAAATGTATTTTCAAGGTAAAATGTTATCTAGAATATTTTTTTATTGAGAATTTTTCAAATGTAGATAAGATATTGTTCTTATAAAATTATTATAAATGATATATAAGAATTAATTTTTATCCAATGAAACAAATTTTGGTGTTACTCTTTAATTTATAGTGAATTTATAAAATTTTTTACATCAATATTCTTTTTCAGAATGGATATTGTTTTGATGGAATGATGTTTATGAATCACGATTCTCTTTCATGGGTTATATACTTTTAAAACCCTATTCTATTCAAGAGATATGTATATGATAAAATGATAATGTAACGTGAATTTTTCATAGGTTATAAAATGGTTTATTATTTATAATACCAATTTTAATTATTGGGATATGATATGATTATTTATTCTCATGTTGAACAAGAATGTATGATTTCACTATGAGACGGTTATGACCTATATCTCCCACTAATGCATTAGATAAATATTTAAATCTCTATAGATTGACTAATATGGACTTGTGAATGAATCATGACTACTATGATGGCAATGTGATTGAACCATGATAATGAATATGGTAAGAGGAGTAAACTCATGATAGTAATATAGCCATGGGAGTGTACCATGATTAACAAATCGGTACGGATTGTGAATCCAAACTCATAATATGGTCTTGGTAGTAATAACATGGATATTATTGAAATCATAATATATGATTATACGCTTTCCACAATTCCATGTATTATTCATTTATTATTCTTTCATAAATGGTGTTATTTATTTCATTTATTATTGACATATAATCATCATGAAATGATTCAAGTTTATGATCATTGATATCAAGGGTATGATCTTATATTCTCATGATCATTTTACCATAGACTTATTCCCATTCTAAGGCTTATGTATCTCCCATTTTTACTCATATTGTGCATCTATACTAATAAGTTTTTATATTTCCACCCTCCATTTATAATGAAATGTATTGTGATTGATGTGTTTATGATGTTTGTTAGTAATGATCCACCTAGTGGGAGATGAATAAGCTCTTTTATCTACTAGTGATTATATTTTCATGATTCCAAATCCACTACACTAGTATGGTATTTGGGAATGTGTTTATATGGTGTTTTTAGTATTCCAACAAATTTATTTAATGATAATGTATGAAAATTGGATGTTTCTATATTTGGTATGATATAAAATGTTTTTTATCAATTAGAATATAGGAGGATAAAAAATTAGTGAAATCCCCCAAGGGCAAGTCTAGGGAGGAGTCTACGAATAATTAAAATCATGTGAAAATGTACTATATTTTTTATGAATGACATAGTGAGAGGATTCATGTAAATACATACCTTGTTAAATACTTCAAGTGTATGTTTCTCTTGAACCGATGTTCCAAGTGATAAAAACTCAGAAAAGTTGTTCTGAACTAGACTAAGGGTAATCTTGTACATGAAAATAGTCATTTCTTCCAACATAGTTTGACAATACCCATGGATATTATTTTTAAATTAACATGCTCTTCATGATACATCATGATGGTTTTAAATAGCATTTGGCTATGAATAACATAGGACAATTGTAATGTTTCATAGATTAATTTGGGTGTCATTATTTAAACATGTAATCAATGAATTTTCAACATTATGTGGTTCAATAATATGATAATTCATTCTTAGTCATTGTTTTTTTGTTCCGATCAATGGATAAAAAGAAAAGGTACGACATTAATGGTGATTGAGATAGAAAATGAAACTATTATCATCCGGAGCAACCAAATTCTATGAGAACTAGAATATAAAACATTGTTTCCATTATCACACATCTTTTTCCAGATATAAATCATGGTGGACTTCTATATGAAAAAATGAGGGACAAACATTCTATTCTGTCTTTCATGTGGAAACAACCCCCTTCATTCAAATAGACTTATGGATGATATTTTACTGAATAATGGATCATTACTATTTAAAATATATTATCCATTCTCTAGTGTTATAAGGAGGAGAAACTAATTTTGGATGTTTATCATTTATAAGGTGAAGCAGGCCAGTGGTGGACTCTAATCATGAATCTGAGGCATCCAGATGAGATTGAATCCATGGATTTCAATGATTTCAGTAACATATTTTTTAATAACTTCATTCTATTTATTCATCATACCCAGATAGATATAGAGTTACTATATATGAATAAAATTGTTGATTAATCAGTAGGTTCCTACGAGGAAAATATTATGAGACTTGTGAGGTACAAATAAAGAATTACCACCACACAGAAAAGTAATGTAATTTTTTTTAATGTCTAAAAATAATTTCTCAAAATGGATCAGGTCAAAAGAGACACTAGAAGCTATTAAGATATTGTGAATAGAGAAATAAATATTGAAAAAGATCATAGAATCATGTATTAATCCCATGGATTTGACAAGAAAAGTATGGTGTAGTGTGATGTAAAATCTAAATAATATGATGAGAAAAATACGATCTTTTAATTTATGCTCTATGCGAGGGAGTAATCATAGATAAAATTACCATATGGAGTGTAATAAATATTTTATGTGTTTAATGGAAGTACATAAGGCATTTAATTTCAATTTTTATTGGAAAAAGTGGGCTACCATTTGAAATAGAGGAAAAGAGGAACAAAATACACCTCCAATGATTCAGTTCTACATGTGTAAGAATAAATGTAATTAATCTAATAAATTTTTAAATGTAAGGGATGGAGATGATAATCCTCATCAATATCCTGTTATGTTGAGGGATAAGGGGAAATATAAGAAAATCCCTATTTTTATGAGGGGTGTGATTATGAAGTGATGATTGGTACACTTTCTGTTCTATCAAGATCTAGTAGTGTTTTATTTGATTTTCTATATACCAACACACTCATATCTAAATAATTTGATAAGGGTTTTAATATTCCACCAAAAAAATTATATATATAATTTGTAGAGAAATCCTCTAATGGTATGATGGTACCTTCCCAATTCTATATTTCCTCTATTGTTGAAGTTTATTTGAATGTTCTTACTTAATATATTGCCATTTATCCTTTGGTTGAATTTAATATAATCCTATAAATTGATTGTATTTATGTTCATAAATCCCATAAAAATTGTCATGGAAGGTAAGTAATGATTTATATATCAATGTATAACAGGATCTCCCTTCAATGTGACGATAAGTATGAAATTCATAAGGAGATTATATCTAGTGTATGAGTCTTATTTACTATTTTTAAGTGTTGCTTATCGCAAATGGTTGTGGAAAAAACAGCATCAATGAGATGACTATTTTTCAGGATTTTGTGGTTGTCTTTCTAGAATATTTTCTATGTTTTCCCCAAAAATGTGAATTTGAGTTCTTAATAGAACATATAATTGGTTCAACAGTAATTTCAATGACTCCCTATACAATGGTTACAATAGAATTGTGGTAATTGAATAATTCAATTCAATAAAACCTTATTAAGGGATTAATTTGGACCAGTGTGTCACATTGTGGTGCACCTTTTCATTTTTTGAAAAAGAAAGACTGATCAATGAGACTCAACATTTAATATTGGGAGTTGAACAAAATAAAAATCAAGAAAAACTATCCTCTTCAATATATTTTTGTATTTTTTGATCAACTCGGTGGAGAAAAATACTTTTTCAAGATTAACATTCATTATAGATATCATTAATTAAGGGTGAAGAAGGAGGACATACCTAAGACAGAATTCAGTACATGATATAGATACTATGAATATATAGTGATTTATTTTGGTCTTAGTAATTCCTCTTCTATTTCCATGGATTTAATGAATGGATTATTTAGATATTACCTCGATCAGTTTTTGGTTTTCAAAATAGTTGTTATTCTTTTATATTATAAGATAGATGAATGTAATGACGATTATGTGATTATTTTACTAAAGATCCTAGAGAAGGAGATACTATAAAAAAAATCTATGTGTGCAAATTGGCTATGAAATGTATCATTTTTTGTATAAATAATCTCAATAGATGGTATAATAGTATATCGATTAATGATGGAGGCTATTAAATGTTGTCCTAAACCATCCAACGTGACTGAGAAATGTAGTTTTCGCGGTATATCTGGATATTATAGATGGTTATTGGGGATGTTTTTCCCGAAAATCAAATTCTATTACAATGTTAACTCAGAATTTTGTCCTCTTCATCTTGATAGTTAAAGCTGATTAAAATTTAAGTAACTCGAGAGATGATTAGTCATTATAGTATGGGTATATTACCTTGTAGTGGATAAGGGGTTGTAATATATAAAAATAAATTTAGGAGGGGTTTTGGTGTGTAATTATTCAGAATAATATGGTTATCACTTATTCCATAAGGTAGATTAATAATCAGGGGATAATTACCCAACTCATGATTTGGTATGATTTGGTGTAGTTTTTCATTGATGATATGAATGAATTATATTTATCGCGAAAATAGTTATATATATGTTGACCGTAAATGTAAAACCCTAATATTTTACTAGAGATATTATTTTCAATATCATTTATGTGTTGTGATTTAAGCTACACTATGATTAGGTTGCGCTATACACAACAACGTATTAGCATTCCGTATACACAAAAAAATTCTTGGTTATGTTACACAGAATCACATGTTATTCTAAGAGAATTTATTACACACAATACTATATATAAGTGTTAACTAATAATTAGAACTTCTTAATTATTTTGTATGTATTGAATATTATTATCTTGCATCTAAAAAATTACTTAAATGAAAATATGTGTGTCTATAATGATTATAAAATCGGTATTTAGGGAATTTATTAGTGATATATATATATATATATAATATTTAATGTAATGTTTTAAAATTATTTTATATGTTTTCTAGATATGATATAAATTTTTTTTAGTTTTTTGGAAATAAGAAGTATTTTTCAGAAAATAATGTTTTACGTCATGGAGATATTTGGGTGTGGTAATTACCTTTTATAAATTTTAATTTAAGTAAATGGGAAATATAGAATAAACACATATATCTTAACTAAAACAATTTTATTATGGTTTATTTAAATGATATCTTTGACTATAAATAGTCATTATAAATAAATGATAATTTTTACATCATGGTATTTTAGTTATATTTTTTTGGCATAAAATAAATAAATTTATTTACGAGATAATGATAATGAAATGATTACCTTAATAATGAAATATTAAAATAAACGATATTATATATATTAAAATAATTGTAATTTAAAAATTTTGATTCTATAAATGAATTTTATAGATGAAAAAGTAAAATTATATTTGATTTAATGTTATTGGTTCAAATGAGTCATGTTTTTATGACATTAAAAAATAAATTTGTAAATAGTATCAAAATTTAGAAAAATGGATTTTTATAACAATTAATATTTTATTGATTTATATACTAGTAATTAAAATCAAGGATTCGTCCAAAAAACATTGATAATGTAACAAATTTCCATAATGTTCCACATTATCTTCTCTTGTAATTTTATAGTATCTTTATTTCCCATATATTATGAAAAAATAATAAGACAAGCCAAGAGTTAATGTTTTTATGTAAGGGTTAATGATAAATGATATGGTTACATTAGTGACAAATAATTTTATGAAACCTATTTTTGAGAGTATTTAGACCCATTTTCATCTTACCATCGGGATAAATGAGATTTGGACCATTATAAACCGAACATAAATTTATAATAAATTCATATTTCCATAATATCGAAAAGTACCCCTCAACTCTCCTGTAGAGGTGAACGCCTCCTTCTATATTATTCACACCTAAAAAGACATTTGGCTCTACTGAAATTTACAAAAAACTACTCCCAACATCTACAAATTCATCATATAGGCCACCCTTTGTGGATAAAAAATCCTTTCTATACCTTTTGTGCGAATCAAAAGAAGATACTCAAATAAGAGGAAATTGTTTATAACGTCTTTCCAACATATTATCTTCGAATACATAAAACGATTATGTAGTTACCATAATAATGTACAAAATCCCATATCTTCTACAAAATAATATTTTATAATATTTATGGAAAAACCGTATATCTCTATTTATCAATCATAAAAATAAAAATATCCCTAAGCATGTGTAAGAACAACATACCGTCTCAAAGCTGTGCTATCATTTTCTATTCCATAATAATTAATTTGTATTGGTATAATGATGAGTATAATGAATTTAAATAAATAGTATAGCATTTTATTTATTTAATAAAATTAATATACAATCTAATTCAATACTAGTTACCCATTGTGTGGATTATATCATCTCTCATGTGTACGTACGACCTAACATGTACACAACGCGATGAGATTAATTATACTCATTAACAATTCAAGAATGATTACAAATTATATATAATATATAAGAATAGAATATCTAATGTAATATTGCTACCAAATTTATGTATATATATATAAATTTCACTTAATTTCATTAATTCAATTCAATAAGGAATCCAAAACAATGTTATTGTGTGTGTACGACCCACCGTCTCCATGAACGGTGTATTCCATTTAATTTATATATATATTATAAATATTTTTATTCAGAATATTTATGATATATAAATAATTTTTTACATTATATATGTAAGTAAATCCTGATCTGTGTAATAATATCAAGAATAACATGTCAAAACGCATACGATAAATATATTGATTATTACCCAAAATGTTGAATTATCATTGGATTGATAAATAAAAGGTTAATAAAAAGTCATAATTGAATCATATATGATATCATATATATTATTTGGGTTATTATAAAAGTTAATTATATCTTTATACCCACTATACAAGATTTTCTGACACATATGAATGAAATCATAACTAAGGTAAGGGGTAATTTTTGCAGTCACATTATTATACGAGATTGCTGAATAGTAAGTATTTATTGTGCTATATTAATCATACACATCCATGTTTAAAAAATATATAATATTATTTATAGTCTTATACTATTTTTAAAGTCAATTTTAACCATTGGTTATCATTTATTAGATGGAATGGAATGAATCATTATTTCATCTTCTATATAATATACTTTTTGACTTTTTTGGAAAGATTATGAGAAGAATGATTTTTCATCCAATATGAAATGAATGGATTTCTATTAAATAAGAATGAATTATTTCCATTAATATTACTATAAATATTAAATGTTTATTTTAAACTAGAATATTTTATTTTAAAATTGCTTGATATTTTGAGAAAATAATATGATTTTCTAGAAGAAATGATATATTTATCAAGAATTAATTTCATGTAATTTAACAAAATTACTTCCAATATAATATGACATTATTTAAAGAGGATTATTTTTTTATCAATATTTTCCCTATGATTTGATTTTTTTTTGATGGAATACTATTTATGAAACATATTGTTTTATATGCAATATGATGGAATGTTGTTTAAAAACTCCCTTTTATTCCTTGAGTTATGCTATGATTTATTTTTTAATTTCACATGTATGATTGATTACATTATGATATGGTTGGGACCTATATATCCCAATAATGCATTGGGATATGCTTTTTATCTCATTAGATAGACATGACTATTTTTTAAAGAAAACCCACATCTGTAATGGACAATGTTCGATATAATGGTGTTAAAAGAAATTCATTGGATACTACGGAAATAATATTATGTGCTTATTTGTTTTCCACAATTCCATGTTTTATGTAAATTCTATTTTTTCAGGTTTTATGTTCATTTATGATTTATACCTTACATATTTCTAATATTTATTTCATAACCAATGACTATGATATTCAAAATTGGTATTCAGGTTTTTTACATTATTATATTCATTTTTTGTTTGTTGTTTTCCATGATTACCCTTACTGAGAATTTGATATCACCCTTCTCATATTTTTCCTTATCCCTAGGATATAAATAATATTTTTATGTAGGAAAAATAAGAGGGATGATATTTATGGGGGATTTTCATAAACATTATCTAAGCTAGAAGAATTCCTTCGGAGATTCCAAGGACACTAATCTAATAAGGTCATTGAGAATCTATTTATTTAATGTGTTATTTATTCCCAAATGAAATGTAACAACAATTTATATAATGATTGGGTCATTAGTGTTCATATCAGAGTGAATTTTTAATTAAAAATTGGAATCTAGGATGCGAAATCTTTAGTGAGATCCCTAGTAATATTTATAAGGAATGTTTATTAATGTACATAAGGGTATGTATAACTATAGGTTACTATCCAATAATTATTTTAACAATCATTAATAACCTCTAATTAACCATAATATGTCAGAAATTGAATATACCCCACATTGATTATGTTGTTTTCCTAGTATTATTTTTTTCCTCTCACGTTATTATGTTTTTTGTTTTAAAAAATTGAAAAAACCCGAGGCTTTTTGTTAATGGATAATATGATGGAAATGGAATGATATTATTCATGAATAATCTAATGGAATGGGAGTTGGAAGATGAAACATCAATATTATGCCTAGTCATAAATATCATTTTATGACCAATAATCTTAACTTTGTTGAGTTTCCTGACCTAGCCAATAATAGAATGATTGAGTTTCATGGTGATCATAGAGGAAATAATATTCAATTTTACTAATGTAAATCAAGTGGGAAGTGGAATCTAAGAGAATATTTCATAGGAAATATAAGATTGCGTGGGTGTGGAAAAAAGAAAAAAAGCTACTAATTAAAAAGGAAAATGATCAGTTAACATAATGGATAAGGATGGATGTATTTATACGATATCAACAATGATTATATATTTTCAATTTTGAATCTATGAGAATTACTAAAATCGATGTCCTAGGGGAAAATATCATGAATATATTCAACATGGTCATATGGGTTGTATTTATGTTGATGATGATGAAGAGACTACATATTATATATGAAAATAATAAAGTGTTAAGAAATAAAATGATGAATCTTAGACAATAGTTTAAGATGACATTGGAATGATTAAATGGTTATAAAGAATAATATATAGAAATGAAATGATGAATCTTAGACAAGAGTTAATTGTGAAACAATTCATGTTTTAACTAAGGTTATTTGGTTATTCATGTTATTATCATGCTTCAAGAGAATAAATGATTATGGTATTCAAATGTTTGGAATGTGATAACCACGAACAAACTTATATGATATGTTAGAGAAATGAAAAGTTAATTTAGTTAACCCATTTCTAAAGTTCTATATTTTCTCTCTTTTGATGGTTTGTAAGGATATCCAATTATGTACAATATATGTTATACTCCAGGTTAATTTTGTTTGATTAAAATATTATCTCACTTTAGGTGGACTTATGCATATTTAAAAATATGTGTTAACCTTTTTGTTGTTATATATTGAATGACCTATGTATCTATTTATGTATCACATGATCTTCTAACACTTCATGAATGAAGAGTTCAACATTCAACCATTAAATAAGATATAATGTTAAATTTATTCAACGAATGACCAGTGGTGATATTGTTTTTATCTCAAGTAATAATTTATTCTCATTTTCTCCAACCTTAGGGAAATGATCATGAAAACCTAAAATATTATTTTAGTACCTTATTTTCAGATAAATCATATGGTCCCTTAAATCATCACAGATATATGGATTTCTAGTTGATAATTTTATCTAAACATTGTTTTCTATCAGCATACATTATAATAGGATGTTAATATTTCTCTTCCATATCCATATTTTAACGTCACACCTATGTTCTCATATGTGGAAACCATGTGAGGAGTTAAATTGTGTCACCTTTATGTTTATAATTGTCCTTTCTAAAATGATGTTTTAGTATTCCTTTTTACGTTGTGGGTTTCTATAAAAGGTACATTCAAGGAATAACTCTTTAATAAACCCGATTAATTTTTTGAGAGAATTTTTTTTAGGGTGTTATAATGTAACATTCTAATATATTTTGAGATAAACATATTTTTAATTTCATTTATGTCTTTTTTTGTACGCTTCACCAAATTATCTTGCACTATACACAACACCTAAATATATTACAGTATATGCAACACAATTCTTGGATTATATTTCAAAAAATTTTATGTTTTTTATAGATTAAATTTTATTCATGATTGTTTATATTTGACAACTAAATATTATAACATACTAATTATACTGGCGTGTATGAATAGAATAAACTAGCTTTAAAAAACAATTTAATTGAAAATAATTGATCCTATTAAAATAATATAATCAATATATATTGATTTTTTTAGAGAAATAAAATTTTAATATATTAAATGTAATGTTTAAAATTCACCTTATATGTTTTCTATATAATATTTAAGAACAAATTCAATTTTAGGAGAAAATATGTATATTTCAAAAAATGCATTTTTAACAATTATTTAAGGTAACCCCTTTTTAAATCCTGTATATTAAAATAAAATATGAAGCAAATTTTATTCTAAATTTGTTGTTGGAAATCCTATTTTACCTTGGATCAAATATATGTATTTTTCTATGGAAATTCATATTTTAAGGAATACTGAAAATTAAGGAATTTTTATTCAAAACAATCTTTTTAAGAAATTTATTTATATAGATAGGTTATATTTTTAATTATTATTAGAGTAATTTTTTTATTTTTTTATAATTTAATCAATTTTTTTAACTAATTTCACATTTATATTAGAAATTAATACATGTAAAAAATTTGATAGATTTACTTCTTAAAAAACTGCCCTCGGGTTTTGACAATGGGAATTGATTTTATATTTATTTATGTCAATGTTTTGTTTCATATTTATAAAACAATACTACACTAAAATGTGTTATAATCATACTGGATGAGATATGGCATTTTATGGGAATCCTTTGGACGATTTTAGGACCCCATTGAGCCGCATAGGTGTGATAATGACCTTTTATATATTTTAATTTGATGAAAAAGGAAATATATTAAAAACATGTATCTCCTAACAAAAAGAATTTTATATTGGGTTATTTAAATATTCTCATAGACAATAAATAATCATTATAAATCTAAAAATATTTCTTACAAGATTTTATTTTATTTTTAATTTATAGACATTAAATATATAAAATTATATATGACACAATTATGATGCAATGAATACCTTATTAATGAAATATTCCAATAAATTATATTATAAATATTTCAATTAATGCAATTTAAAACTTTATTTATAGAAATGACTTTTAAGGATTTATATGACATATTATCTATGTGTATATTATTTTTTTTAAGTAATAATGTTTTTATTAATTCAAGAAAAATCAATTACTATGTTGGGTCAAAATATACATTAATGAGTATTTAAGAAAAATATATTTGATTAATTGATATAACAGCCCTTAAAATATATTTTTCAGCCAGCTAAATTATATAAAGATAAAAATTTCATTAATTATACACTTTATGTTTCTTTGGAATTATATATTAACTATATTAACCATAAATTATGAAATACATGATGAGATAGTAAGAGATAATGTTTTTTTCTAAGGATTAAAGCTAAATAATAAGGTTAATTTATTTTGGCACAAACATAAATAAAACATATTGGATGATAGTATTTCGAACCATTCTTATATAATCAATAAAAAAATTATTTTTTAACATTATAAACCTAATATGAATTTAAAATAAAATACATTTTCAAGATCTTCTTAATGATCCCCTCACCTCTCCAATAAAAGGGATCTTCTCCATTACATTAATTCATGGCTAAAAAAATTATGGATTGGCAAAACCATGACAAAATATCCTCCAATATTCCGTTAATTCATACTAGTTTACACCCATTAGGAAAAAATCCATACTAGGGAGGTCTTTTGTGAAAATAAAAATGAGATAATTGATAAATATGTAATTGATTTATCACCACATTAAAAATCTCATTCCCCGCCACCAGTGCTATCGTCGGTGATCCTGGTACGTCTTCACCACTCATAGATGTATCCCTAGAGGGGATGTGTGGAACTCCCTCAACACTTTCTCCTAAAGTGAAAATGGTACCATGGAATGTCCATTGAAGAGGATGAAATGCTCTCTACAATCAAAAAGTCAATCTGGTGCATGTCCTGTAGATATCTGAGTACATCGTGTTTCACAGTAAGTGTCCCCACGATGTGCCTCCCTGACTTGCTAATGAAGTGGGGGAGTGACTGTAAGAGACTGAAGGAAAGATGCTCCATCTTGGTCCACAAAGAATATCTGGAAAGTAGCAAGCTACTTCATTGCCTCTCCTAGCAGTTGTATACTAGATCTTTGGATGAGTGCATCTTCTACAACGTTCCCCTTCCCAGAAGTATAGACTATCTCGAAGTCATAGTTCTGGAGGAACTCATGATTACATTGCTATCTCAGGTTCATGTCCTTCTGAGATAAGATCTACATGAGACTCTTCTGATCAGAGTACACTGTAAAATGATCACCCATCAAGTAATGTCACCACATATTCAAGGTGGATACCACTGCTGCTTACTCCAAGTCATGTGTAGCATAGTTTTTCCCATTCTATCTTAGTTGTTGAGAACCATATGCAATCATTGGGATAGGTATAATGAGGAGAATAATAATAGTAAATAAAGAATATAACAAGCTAATTAAAATGTATAATTAAGATAAAATATAATTCTATACCATTTAAATATTATGTGGATGACAACGTCGCTCGTGAGTACGTACGACCTACCATCTCCACGATGCAATGAGATTCGTTCTACACATTAACAATTGATGAATGTTTATAATGTATATATAATAAAAAATCATGAAATATTTAACATAATAATTTTACTTTATTTAAATATATTTATATTATTTAGTTTTTTCCATTCAATTCATTATAGAAATGAAAACAATATCCATTCTTATGTACGACCGACCATCTCCATGAACGTCATACATCATTTCAATTATCAATTATATATATATATATAATTTTATAATTAAAAATTAATATATAAATCATTTTTTTATTTATGGAAGCAGGTAAATAATAATATAATAACTAATATCAAGTATGACATGTCAAACATGTATTATAAAAAAATCAATTTTACCAAAAACGTATCTTTTACATGGAATTGATAAATAAATGGGTAATATAAAGTCATAAGTGAATCATATATGATATAATATATATAATTATGGTTATTTTAGAAGATAATAATATGTTAAAACCCACTATATAGAGGTTTTTATCATTTATGTATGATAGCAGACCTATAGTAAGGGACAATTTTTCAATCACATTATTATCCGATATTATTTATTCATTTGTATTTACTAGTGTTTATTTATCATCCGCATGAATGTTTCCAAAAATATAAAATATTATTTATTTTCTTATACTGTTGTTTAACTTCAATTTTACCCATTGGTGAGGTTTTATTAAATGTTGCGGAAGGAATCATTCATTCATTTTCCATACAAAGTACTTATTGATTCTTCATGGAACAATAAATAAAGAATGTTTATATAAATAATACTACATGAGTATTTATTTATGTATTCATAACGCCTTATTTCAATGAATATTCCTCTAAAAAATGCATTTTTTCATCTAAATTATTTTCAATTAAAATTTCACTGCATTTTGAGAGAAAAAAAGTTTATGATGAATAAAGAATATTTTTATCAAGAATTAATTTCAAGTATTTAATCAAACATACATTCCATCTGAGATAAAATTAATTTAATATAGTTATGTTTAATTCCCTAATATAACATTGTTTTCATTTTGTGTTTTGATGGAGTTTAATTTATCAACTCCATTTGTTTTATATGTATAATGATGGAATGATGTTTAAGAGACCCATTCTATTTAGTGGGTTGCAGTATGATTTATGTTTATTATGGAAATGTAAGAATGATTTCATTATGATATTGTTGTGAAATATATCTCCCACGAATGTATTGGGTAATTATTTATATCCAATAAAATATACATGACTGGAACAACAAGTAATCTCGGTTTTGTAATGGAATTTTTCAATAATGATGATCTGGGTAACATTATATCAAAAATTATAGAAATCATGTTATGTGCTTATTTTTTTCTATTATTCAATGTTTTATGAAAATGCTATTTAATAATGGGTAATTTTCCATTATTATTTATACATTATGTACTAGCATGATTTATTTCATAACTCATTATTTTGATATTCAAAATTTATGTTCTTGTTTTTATATTATTATGTTTTTGATTTGTCTGTGGATTTCCGTGCATACCCTTAATAATAATTTTAACTCACGATTTCCATATGTTTTCTTTATTATAGGATATAACTATTGGTTTTAGTAAGGACACCCCTTGGGGAAGAACTTTGTGGGAGATTCTGATGATAATTCACCATTATAGAAGAGTGTGTTCTGATATTTCAAAGACAGTAAACTAATTCTGTCTTTGGGTATCTATTTCTGTAATGTATTAATAATTCCTTAAAAGAAATGTAATGTACATTTATTTCAAGATGTGTTTGTTACAATAATATTATTAAATATTTATTCACCCAAATGGAGTTGAACATGTGAATGAGAAGATTTTTAGAGTTGATAATTTATTAGGACAACCCAATTCATTACCACCATGAGAATGTAAACAAGATGGTCGACACATTGAGCCGAATGTATCCTGAATGATTTTCCATGATAAGAATAAAAAATGGCCAAATATTTATATATTTTTAAATTATGGATCTAGAAATACTAAAGGGGAAATTAATATCTTTCTCAAATTAATGTTCAACCATATTTCCATGTGATGGTCAATGTAGAGTGGAAGAATGATTTATAGCTACAAAAGAATATAATAAATGTTCCTGAGTTTAACCTAGATCATGATAGAATGATAAGGTATAGGAACGATGTATGTGTTCATTTCTTTCTAGATTTGATTATGATTTTCTGTGGAAGATTATAGTTATTCATTCTTTATTCATCCCACATGTTTTGAGATGTATAGGTACATGAACGAATACATTTGGTGAGATGAAATTAAGAGAGATATTGTGCAGTATGTATCTTTGTTCATGGTATTCCATCATGTTAATGATATTAATAAAATCATATAGGATGTTTCTTCCATTATATATAACAAAATGGAAATTATATATCCTCACTATTGATATTATCATTCGACTGCCCAATAACTCCCAATGGTTTAATACAATATGGAAGGAATATGATCAAATTTATATGACATCACACTACATTTCTATCAGAGAAGATTTATCTTTAGATTATATTTATAGGATATTCATTAAGGAACTTTTATGGATATATAAAGTACTATATTGCATTTAATCTGACGGGGATTTGAGGTTTACCTCGAAATTTAGGAAAAGTATTCAGTAACAACATCGTATTGAATTTAGTTTTTTCATTTATTATCTTCATTTAATGTTAATAAATAGTTAAGACCCAAGGGGATATTTTGTGATATTTTTCTATGGATTTCAAAGGTGGTTGTGATAAACACCATCAAGTAGTTGATTATTCATAAAACTATAAATTTAAATCAAGAATTCATGTGGAACCTTACGAATCCTTATATGGTATTAAATGTACATCTTGGATGTGTAGGGATGATGTTTGAGATTGAAATATATTGGGACATTAGATCATAGAAGAAATTGTGTGGAAGTTTAGAACCATTCTGTATAATAATATGGAAGCTTAATGAAAGCAGAAAAAATATGCTGATAACTATTGCTGTGATCCAAATATTTTTTTTGTGAAATGGTGTTTCGATGAATCTCAACCTGGAAGAATGTTTTGAGGTTCTGGATGAAAGTGAAACTAAGACCCATGTGTATCATTTTATATGATATTTTTGAATGTAATAGGAGGGTGGAATATCACTTAAGACATCCTACAAATCTCTCTCGTGTCCGTGATGTGTTCCATGTTTCTCTTCAATAGAATTACATACCTAACCCTTCACATGTAATCCATTGAGATGTCATACATATAGAGTAACATAATTCTTGCAAAGAAAACTAGTTGCATTTTTGGACCAAATTGAGAACATTTTAGGAATAAATTATACTCACCTAGTTAATGTTTTTTTGAGAAATTACTAGTAATATGAAGCTACATGGGAACATGAGTATATGATGAATTAGTGATATATTTATTTTAAAAAAAGTGACAAATTTCGAGGGATAAATTAATTTTTATGGGGCATAATGTGAAACTACGAGTTTATGTGGAACTTTTTTCAATGAAAATAATGTTTAATTAATTTATTCCAATTCACTATGTAAAAAATTCTATTCATATAGAAAATACTCCGTTCACGTTACATGGAAAATCATATTGGAAATTGTTACACAGAAAATCGATGTTTATATGAAACATAATTTTATTGTTATTATTTTTTAAAATAGATAATTATAATCTAGAAGATAAAAATAGTAATATTCAAATTTATTGTTTTTAAAAATAAAAAATGGATTCCATATTTGGAATTATAATTGTTTATAATTTTTCTTATGTTCAACTATGTTTTTCCCCAAAAACATATTGTGGGTAATAAAAAATAATATCAATTATTACGTAAAATTAAGCGTAACAAAGGACTAAACCATAATAATGAGGGCCAAAATGACCTATACACTTGTCAATAACGTATTGGATGCCTATATTTACACCAATAAAGATCTATGTATCCATAATGGTAAATTTACCACTTATGGGTCACATAATACGTGGGGAGGACACAATGGTTTTCAAAAATACCATGTCTATCCATTCCTTACACTATAAGAAGTATTTATCTAATCCAACTTAATCAAAAATATAAATCATATTTTTCACAACCACATTTTTCCAAAATAGATCAAAAAAATCTCTCCCGTCATAAAAAATGCCTAACATTTGGATTAATGAAATCAAATGAATCCCTCAGCTGGAAACCCAAAAGAGTTACGAGATAAATAGGAAACAACTTCTCTTAGGTTAATTTCATTTATTTTCATTATCCACACTTCATGTTTCCTTATTCAATGATTTTATAAAAAAAATCAGAAAAACAAACTGGTTTTGAAATCTAGGATTTCTACACACACTAACACACACATTCATATAATCGATAATGAACAAAATGTTTTTATGTACAATGAACTATTACCTCCAAAAATGAGGAATGTTCATTTATCCTTATTGCCTATCATAGAATACATTATGATAAAATAAAAAATTATATATGTTATATATTATATTTATTATTTATTTATAATATATAATTATTTTATAACAAAAAACATAAAACAGTCACTTTCGTGTAGATACAAAATTTCTTTTTTGGAAATATGAATTAGCACCCCTTAAAGAAATTTTTTTCTATCGTTGCCTATATGAAATGTAATAAGAATAGATTTAGTGAACATATATGATATAATATATCATATATAATAATTATATACATATAAAGACAATCCATTTTCCTTATTTCATTCAATACAACAATAATAAAGGAAAAAACATTCCTGCGTACATACGATTTACCGTCACAGTGAACTGTGTTTTCCTTTTCGTAATTATATAATATATAGATTATTATAAAAACAATATTCTGAATATAAAGGATATTTATGTCATGGTTTAAATGATGTAAACATTTATATATGTTAAATGACCTAATATATTAAAATTTTCTATAAATACGAAGAACAAAGCGAATGTCACCCAAAGTGAATGATTAACATGTGATTTTTAAAAATAGATTAATATTAGGTCATAATAAAACTATATATAGTATTTGGAATAATAATATTGTTATGAAAAATATTTATAATAAATTTAAAATTATTATACTTGTAGTAATATTGTGTACATATAGTATCAAGACAATAAGTAGGAAATTTCATCTCACTTTTATTTCTATGAGATACATGTCTTATTAATCTCACATATTTTCTGTTTTGAATTTATTTCCAATGAGTTATACATATATAAATAAATATATTATAAAAAAAATTCGTAATTTTAATATCCATTTTATTATCATTCATTCAGGGGGGTTATGTTTCAATAAATACCAAATCGATATGATAATTTGGTCCCAATTTTCCTTATTTGAGAAACATGATTTGTTGTGCACCTTAATTATTTTTCAAGGTGTATATACATCAATATTAAAATTTATATAATGAATATCCATATTTTAATGTTATTTTATTCTTAATTTAATTTTAATGTTCATATATTGGTATTATAATCCATGTTATCATGTTAGAAGAGTTTATTTAAAGAATCAAATTGGTTTTCATGATTTTTTATGCTTATGCTTCCTTTGATGAAATAGTTTGATCTTAGCCTCAGGAAAACTCATTTGTTTACTTATAAGTTATTTATTAATTGTATATTCATGTATTAGTACCATTTTCATGTACTAAAATTAATATAACTAAGAAAATTTGTTAAAAAAAAATA
This sequence comes from Viscum album, assembly GCA_963277665.1. Taxonomy (NCBI): domain Eukaryota; kingdom Viridiplantae; phylum Streptophyta; class Magnoliopsida; order Santalales; family Viscaceae; genus Viscum; species Viscum album. The sequence continues at coordinate 916,700,020 of OY728148.1, forward strand.
TGAATGTATTTTTATCTTCAGTGAGAAAACTATTTTATTCAAAAACAATGTTTTATAAATGATTTGAATTTTTTTTTCCAATTATAATTGAAGAAAATTTGGAATGAAAAATGAATTTAATTTTTTTTCAACTATTTATTTATATGTGTAAAATCATAAATTAAATAGAAATTATTTTAAAAAATGTTTTTTGTTTAAAAATTAATTATTCAAATAGTGAAAAGGTATTTTACTCAAGAAATGTTTTTCAACGATTATTGAATTTTTTCCCATATATGGTATCATCTATCGGTGTTCCTCATTACTTTTTGGGAAATTGTTCAATATTTCAATCAATACTCTTTCCCTTCATGGAATATTTTTCAATTTCATGATGTTTATAAATCATGTTTCCCTTTAATGGGTTATATGATTTTGAATCCATCATCATTTCACAGGTTAGGTTTATGATATAATGCTTATGAAACCTTTCTCTTTTTTTCCAATGGTTATGATATGATTAATTTTTTTAATACACATTTAATTTCATGGGTTATGATACAATTTTATATAATCATATGAATCATGTATATAAGATTTCACTATGAGATGAGTGAGAAAATTATCTCCCTCTAATGCATTACAGAAATATTTATATATAATGAGATATACTGAGAATGTATTGGGAATGAAAAATGACTACAAAGATGACTATGGTAGTGATACCTGACTACCATGATTGTATATGGATTTAACTTATCATTCTAGGAGGTCGAGGGAATTGTAACAACCCGAGATTTTATGAGATATATTATTTTTAATTTCTATTATGTGATCTAATATACAATACACTATGATTAGCTTGTTCTATACACCGTATTATTTTGCAGTATACGCAACACTAATCTTTGATCGTGTTACACACAATTTCAAGTTTGATTGATAGTAGTTATTCTACGCAACATTGAGTATATATATATATATATATATATATTCAATGTATTAATGAAATATGTTTGGATTTTTTTATATGAAACAACAAAGGAGTCGTGCACTACATGCAACCCTGACTTGGCTTGCATTACATGCAATCGCGACTTTCCTCGATAGCGTGTGTTGTATGCAATACCGAGTTTCACTAAACAAAGATATGATATTAAAGTATTATTAAAACTAGTCGTTATGAATAGTAATAACCACTTTATGAAATTTTATAAATTTTATTTTTAAAAATGGACTTCATTTTTGGATTCGGAATATCAAAATTAGCCTCGGGAGAAATTTTTGTATTTTTCTGAAAACTTTCAATTTTTGATGAATAGTGAAAACACTGGTTTACTATTTAAAAACTGACTTTTTATTTAAATAATTATTTATTTTTTTTTTACATTTATTTTAGGTCAAAAATGATACATAATACCTATATAAGTTCAATTCAATTCATTGGAGTCATTTTATAATAATTTTAGATATATAAAAATTTTATTGAACTTTTCACCGTCTTTTACCCACCTCCTAATAGAATTTGAAAATTTATATAAAACATAATTTTACCGCATTTTTGAATTGAATTTAAAAACTCTTAGATAAATGGTTGATTTCAATAAGTAAAATTAGGTTCAATGAGATGAAAATAATTTTTTGTGAATAGTAACATTTTAATTTTATTTACCACGGTTAAAAGTAAAAAGGGTAATTAAGGGTAAAAATGATATAATTATTACCCTAAAACATGTCCTAATTCTATTGGATAAGTGTAATTCGGCCAAAAATTACCTTAGGAATAAAATATGACCATTTAGGCCCACTTGGATTAGATTAGGACATTTAATATTAATTTATTTAAAGAAGGGTTAAAATAGTTAAAATCAATGTTTAATAAGTAAATCATATTTAATATAGTGTTATAAATAAGATAAATTAGACTATAAATATTCAATAGAAATATAAGAAGATTTCATACATAATTGTATTTTATTTTTAATTTTTAGACTTTAAATATTATAATTTATTTATGACACAATGATGATGCAGTAATTATATTATTAATGAAATATAGACATAATTGATGTTATAAATACCCAAATAAATGTAATATGATACTTTTTATGAATTCCAATAATTTTATATGTTAATATGACATGTTATTATTTATTTAATTGACATTCTTAGAACTAATATGTCTTTCATGATTTTCACAAAAATCAATTACCAAATAGTGTCAAAATTGACATAAAATAGTTTTTAAAACAAATATTATATTATTAATTGTTATTTTATTCCTAAAAATATAAGGTTCGAAAAAATGAATTAGATAAGGTTATATATATTAATAATAAACAACTTGGGGTTTTTTTGCTTTTTATATTATGTTTATTAACCTTATAGTGTAAGAAAACATGAAGACACGGTAAAAGTAAAATTATTTAACTTAAAGTTAAATCTAAATTATAAGGTTAAAATAGATACCTAAACATGTCTAAATTCTATTAGATGAGAGGATTTCGACCAATACCCACCTTATCTTAGAAATAAATTTATTTTAATCTATTAGAAACCGAATATGGCTTTATAATAAAATAATATTTTTAGTTTTTCCAAAGGTGGCCCTCTCCTCCCTTATAAAAGGCACCGCATCCCTCTCATCCTCAAACAACTTTGAGCCTTCAAGCTCCGAAAAACCCTGCCAAATTCTCTTCTACACTTCCATAGATACATCCTAGAGGTCTTGGTCTTTTTCAAAATCCAATTTTAGTGCCCTAAAAGGAGGTCTCAAAGAGGTGCATTAAAGAAGAGGTAATGTCTGTTACCGATTCTTTCAACATTATTTCTTCTTCCACTTCATCTTATTTAATTGTTTCATTATAAAGTAATAACATCATTATCACTAATATAATTATATGTTATTATAAATATGAAACAACCCCATTTCACCTTCTATCCATCCAATATAAAAAGAAATCACCGCAGATGTGTACGTACGGAATACCGTCTCTGTGTCGTGGTGTAATCTGTCTTTCCAACACCACCTTTCATGGATAGGTATAATGGTGTAAAGAATAAATATACATAGTTATAATAACATCATACTGATTCTGATATATTGTATCATCGACTACAAATCAATTCAATAATTATGGTAATGATATCATCGCTCGTGTGTACGTACGGACTACCGTCTCCACGACGCGATAAGATTCATTCGCATTGATTAACCATTCATGAATGATTATAAAGTATATATAATAATTAATCATGAAATATATGACATAATAATGTTACTGGATTTATGTATGTATATATATTTATGTCATCCACTTAATTCCACTCAATTCAATAAGGAAACGAAAACTGCATTCATGCATACGTACGACCTACGGTCTCCATGAAGAGTGTATTTACTTCAATTTATTAGTCTATTGAGTATATTTTCTAAATATATATTATATATAAATCATGTTTTATATTGTGAAATTAATTAATCATGATCAAAGTAATCATATTAATAATTACATGTCAAAACACGGAAAACAAATGAAACGATTTTACCCAAAACACTATTTAACAAGGAATTTACAAAAGAACGGGTAATATAAAGTCATTAGTGAACCATATATGATATCATAACAAAGAATTAGATTCCTTAAAAATTCAATGACATTATTTAAATCATTATACAGGAGGATCAGATACGTATGAAGCATATCGGACCTAAGGTAAGGGATAATTAGTCCAATCTCATTCGTATCCGAGATTGTATATTCGTAAGTATTTACCGGGGTTATGATTATTATCCAAGTCCATATGTTCTCAAAATGTTTTCATAAAATTTTTACCTTTCTTCCATGTATTTTTAAAGTCATTTTTACCCTTTCCTACTTTTACCACATCATTGGAAGGAATCTTTCTTGTGTCTACCAAACGAGGTACTTTTTGACTTTTCCGACAAAAGTAAGAGTAGAATGTTATTTTTAACTTATACGGCATGAAATTTTTTTATGGTTTTATGAAGACTTATTTTAATGAATATTTCTCCAAAATATTTCATGAATATTTCCAAAAAAAATCTTTTTCTTTTAAAATTGCATGATGTTTTGTGAAAAGAAATTGATTTTGAAGAAGAAATGATATTTTCCTCAAGAATTCATTTCAAGTGTTTTACCATAACCATGTTTTATCTAAGATGACATTATTTCATATGTGTTTGTATCAAGTATAATATTTATATGATTTACAAGGTTTCACTTTCCTTATTATGAAATTATATCTGTTTCTTTTATACGGATTCTGTGATGATGGATTGATGTTAATGAAACCCATTTTATTTATTGGGTTATGATGTATGATTTCTGATTTTGTGGCACACATAAGAATGGTTTTATTATGAGATGGGTGGGACCTATATCTCCCTCCAATGCATTGAGTAAAGACTTATATCTCATGAGATAGACATTGCTGGAACGGTATTTTAATCTGGTTCAGTGATACAGTACTGGAACGAGGAGTGAACTCAATTCAGAAAGGGACTTTGTCCACTAAGATGGTCTTGGAAGAAATGCCTTTGCTACTATGGAAATCATAAAAAGTGATGAACGGTTGACAGAATTACATGGTTTATTCCCATGCTATTTTATCATGATTGATTTTCCATTATGATATATGTCTTACCTAGTTCCATGATTTATGTCATTGCTCAAGGTATTAATGTTTAGTTTTCATGTTCATGTTTTTACTTTCAAGTGTTTATGGATTTTTTTATGTTGTCTATGTTTTTGCTTACTGAGCATTTGAGATCACCCTTTTTTTGTTTTATTTTCCCCAAGAAATAAAGAAAGGTTTTAGGTAAGAAAAAAGGGAAGATCTTTATGGGAGATGTTGATGATCTTTCACCACGATTAGAAGATTATATTCCAAGTTTCCAAAGACAGTAAACAGTTACGGTCCTTGTGTGTCTGTTTTTGTTATGTACTAAATATTCTGCAAAAGTAATGTAATGTCCATGTACATCATGCTTTGGGTCTCTACAATTGATATCAAAGGAAAAGGAGGTATGAATGTATCCGATCCTTGGGAACTCTCACATGTGAGTGTTGGACGAAGTATGGCTCTCCGCCCAAAGGCTTCATGAGAAAAAGGCTGCCACTGGGGATGGTGGTGTGTCCTACCCAGGGGGTGTAGCCACCTAAGCAGTGCCCTGATAGGTATCAATTATATTCCACTAGAAGTAATTCCAGACCATTACAGAGGGTATCAGAGGAAAGGTTTATTCAACCTTTGGAAACTAGGACACAAAAACGTTAGTGAGATCCCTAGAGATATTTCTAAGGTATGCCTAGGGATGTTCCTATGGATAAGTATACGTATTGGATATAGTCCAATAAATATGGTAACGATCTTATAATATAACCTATGTTGTCAGATATTGAGGGTACTACCCGTTTACTATGTGGCTTTCCCTAGCATGATATTTTTCTCTCACAGTACTCTTTTTGGGTTTTAGAAAATGGTTGGAAACAGGAAGATTCACGATAATAGAGGATATGACAGACAATGGAATGATAATATTCATGAGGAACCAAATGAAATGAGATTTGGAATTCCAAACATCGTTATTATTCCTATTCAGCAATCTCATAATATGATCAATATTCTCAACATTGGAAACATTCCCCACTCGGATAATAAGAGAAAGATAAAGTTTTATGATGATCATAGAGGAAAGAAAGTTCAATTTCCCTCATGTAAATAATGTGGGAAGAGGCATCGGGGAGATTGTTTCAAAGGAACTGAAAGATGCTTTGGGTGTGGAAAAGAAGGACACAAATCTTATAAGTGCAATGGAAAAGGTTCAGTTTACACCCTGGACAAGGATAATGGTATTGCTACGACATCAACAATGATTAGATGTTTTAAATGTGGAATGTACATGCATTATGCAAACCAATTCCCTAAGGGAAAATCTCATGAAAAGAATCAGCATGGTCATATGGGGAGTATTTATGTGGATGTTGATGAGGAGACTCCAATGATATATGAGATGAAAGAAGTGTTGAAGCTCAGTCAATTGTTTAAGAAGGTTATGGAGTGATTGAATGTTTATCAAGAGTTATGTTGTATAGTTAATGGTACTATAGAATAAAGAATCATCTAAGGATTGTAACACTATTTTTTTCCTAAAGTATTTGAAAGTATATGTTGAATGGTACCGGTAAACATGAATGGTTATTTAGATATTTTTTGAATGTAGATGATATGCACATAATGAAGGGACAAGAAGATAATGAGATATTTGATTGTATTCATGAGATCGTGGATAATAAAAGGATAAAGTGATATCATTATTTTAGTATATTGATTTTATTTAGGTTTTTTGTATGTGGAAAGAGTTAACTTTTGATAGAATTCATGTTTTCGCTATGGTTCTATGGTAATTCATATTTCAAGAGAATACATGATTAAGGTCTTCGCATGATTGGAATGTGATCAAAATGATATATCGGGGACAAATGAAGGAATTCACATGCTCGGAAAATGAAATTTTTAGTAATTGTATTCCTTATACTATAAGCTTGGACATAAGTATTTTGGATAACCCTAAATATTTAAAATGGATTATTATGGATTTAATTTTGTATTGTTTAAGGATGTAACTTTTTTCGATGTTATTGATGGGATTTTATAGTAATATAGTTTTAGAAAAAGGATAACATGCAAGACGGGCGACAACCCATGGCGTCCGACAAGGCTGTGGGAATCAAACCCACAACTGATGTGCGACTGGCCTTTATTTCCTACCACTAGCCTACATGAAGTCCCTGGTTAGTAGAAACTAGTTTTATTTTTTAAGAGGTATGATATATGAAGTATATGTTCATTTTTGGAATCGTATATAATTATCCTAACCATAGATGGACTTATGTATATTTGATAACTTTTTCTATACTTTTACTTGAAATAGATGGAATGACTCATCATTCTATCACATGATCTGCTAACACTTCATGAATGAAAAATTCATCTTCATTTCATTTAGAGATGTAGTGGAAATTTTTCATGGCACAAACAACAGTGAGATTGTACCAAAATCAAGTAAGTATTTATTTTGATACAAAAATTCATCATCATTAGAGAAATGATCCTGAAAACCAAAAATTTTGTCATAGTTCCCTTATATCCGATGAATCAGATGGTACCTTATATCATCACAAATTTATGGATTTGTGACTGTTGGATTTATCATAGCCATGTCCTCTACCACTCTCCATCAAAACATGGTGGTTGGATTTCTCCTCCGTATCCATATTTTCACCTATGTTCTCCTATGTGGAAACCCAAATGATTAGTTAATTTGGGTAACCGTTATATTTCATACTTTAGTTTTTAAAGTTTTGTTTTGTTATTCCTTTTTACGATGTGGGTTTCTTTTAAAGAAACATTCACGTAGAAAACCATTTATAACCCCGAATAATTTCGAGGGAGAAATTCATTTTAAGGGGGGTAGAATGTAACAACCCGGGATTTTATGAGATATATTATTTTTAATTTCTGTGATGTGTTCTATTATACAATACATGAAGATTAGCTTGTGCTATACACTGTATTAGCTTGCAGTATACGCAACAGTAATCTTGGATCTTGTTACACACAATTTCAAGTTTGTTTTATAGTAGTTATTCTACACAACATTGAGTATATATATATATTTAAATTATTAATGAAATATGGTTGGATTTTATTATACGAAACAACAAAGGAGTCATGCACTACACGCAACCCTGACTTGGCTTGCATTACACGCAATCACGACTCTCCTCAATAGCATGTGTTGTACGCAATACCGAGTTTCACTAAACAACGATATGCTATTAAAATATAACTAAAACTAGCCGTTATGAATAGTAATAACCACTTTTTGAAATTATATAAATTTTATGTTTCAAAATGGACTACATTTTTGGATTCGAATTATCGAAATTAGACTAGGGTGAAATTTTGGTATTTTTCGGAAAACATTCAATTTTTGATGAATAGTGAAAACACTGGGTTACTATTTAAAAACTGACTTTTTATTTAATTAATTATTTATTTTATTTAAATTTATATTAGGTAAAAATTGATACATAATACCTATATATCTTCAATTCAATTCATTGGAGTCATTTTATAATAATTTTATATGTATAACAATTTTGTTGAACTTTTCACCGTCTTTTACCCATCTCCTAGGAAAATTTGAAAATTTACATAAAACATAATTTTATAGATTTTTTGAATGGAATATAAAAAATCCGAGAGACACGGTTGATGTCAATAAGTAAAATGTGCTTCAATGAGATGAAAATAATTTTTAGTGAATAGTAACTTTTTACTTTTCTTTACCACGTTTAAAAGTAAATAGAGTAATTAAGGGTAAAAATGTTATTATTATTACCCTAAAACATGTCCTAATTATATTGGATAAGTGTAATTCGACCATAAATAACCTTTGGAATAAAATATGACCATTTAGGCCCACTTGGATTAGATTAGGACATTTAATATTAATTTATTTAAAGAAGGGTAAAAATAGTTAAAATCATTGTTTAATAAGTAAATCATTTTTAATGTAGTGTTATACATATGATAAATTCAACTATAAATATTCATTAGAAATATAGAAATATTTCCTACATAATGGTAATTTATTTGTAATTTAGAGACTTTAAATAAATTTATTTATTTTTGAAACAATGATGATGCATTAATTAAATTATTAATGAAATATTGACATAATTGATGTTATAAATACCCAAATAAATATAATTTGAGACTCTTTATGAATTCCAATAATTTTACATGTTAATATGACATGTTAGTATTTATTTAATTAACTTTTTTTGAAATAATCTATCTGTTATGAGTTTCAAAAAAATCAATTACCAAATAGTGTCAAAATTGACATAAATTGTTTTTAAAACAAATATTATATTATTAATTGTTATTTTATTCTTATAAAACTAAGGTTCGGCCAAATGAATTATATAAGGTTATATATATTAATTATAAAAAAATTGGGGTTTGTTTGGCTTGTTATATTATGTTTATTAACCTTATAGTGTAAGAAAACAAGAAGACACGGTAAAAGTAAAATTATTTATCATAAAGTTAAATCTAAATAGTAAGGTTAAAATAGATACCTAAACATGTCTAAATTCTATTGGATGAGAGGATTTAGACCCATACCCACCATATCTTCGAAATAAATTAATTTTAAGCTATTAAAAACCAAATATGGATTTATTATAAAAAAATATTTTTAGTTATTCCAAAGGTTCCCCTCTCCTCCCTTATAAAAGGGCACCTCCTCCCTCTCTTCCTCACACCTCTTTGAGCCTTCAAGATCGACCAAACCCTGCAAAATTTTCTTCTCCACTTCTCTATAAACATCATAGAGGTCATGGTATTCTTAAAAGGCCAATTTTAGTGCCCTAAAAGGAGGTGTCAACGAGGTGCTTCAAAGAAGAGGTATTGTCTGTTACCGATTCTTTCAACTTTATTTCTTCTTCCAGTTATTATTCATTAGTTGTTTCATTATAAAGTAATAAAATCATTATAACTAATATAAGAATATGTTATTTTAAATATGAAACAACATTATTTCACCTTCTATCCATCCTACGAAAAAAGAAATCAACGCGCATATGTACTTATGGAATACCGTCTATATGTCGTGGTGTAATATGTTTTTCCAACACCACCTTACATGGATGGGTATAATGGTGTAAAGAATAAATATACATAGTTATAATAACATAATACTGATTTTGATTTTTTGTATCATCCACTCTAATTCAATTCAATAATTATCGGAATGATATCATCCCTCGTGCGTATGTACGGACTACCATCTCCACGACGTGATGAGATTCATTCACAATGATTAACCATTCACGAATGATTATAAAGTATATATAATAAGTAATCCGGAACTATATAACATAATAATGATACTGGATTTATGTATATATATATATTCATGTCATCCACTTAATTCCATTAAATTCAATAAGGAAAGGAAAACAGTGTTCATGCGTACGTACGACCTACCGTCTCCATGAACAGTGTATTTATTTCCATTTATTGATCTATTATATATATGTTCTGATTATATATTATATATCTATCATGTTTTATATTCTAAAATTAAGTAATCATGATCTATGTAATAATATGAATAATTACAAGTCAAAACACGGACAACAAATGAAACAATTTTACCCGAAACACTATTTAACATGGAATTTACAAAAGAACAGGTAATATAAAGTCATTAGTGACCCATATATGATATCATAATAATGAATATGATTCTTTAATAAGTTAATAACATTATTTAAATCATTATACAGGAAGTTCGGATACGTACGAAGCATATCAGACCTAAGGTATGTGATAATTATTCCAATCTCATTCTTATCCGAGATTGTTTATTCATAAGTATTTACTGGGGTTATGATTATTATCGATGTCCATATGTTCTCAAAATGTTTTCATAAAATTATTACTTTTCTTCCATGTATTTTTAATTTCCTTTTTACCCTTTTATACTTTAACCACATCGTATGGACGGAATCTTTCTTTTGTTTACTATACGAGGTACTTTTTGACTTTTCCGACAAAAGTACTAGGAGAATGTTATTTTTAACTTATACGGTGTGAATGGATTTTTATGGTTTTATAAAGCCTTATTTAATGAAAATTACTCCAAAATATTTTATGAATATTTTAAAAAAATATCTTTCTTTTAAAATTGCATGATGTTTTGTGAAAAGAAATTGATTTTGAATAAGAAAGGATATTTTCTTCAAGTATTCATTTCAAGTATTTTATCAATACCATTTTTCATCTATGATGATATTATTTCATATGTGTATGTTTCAAGTATAATATCTCGATGAAATACATGGATTCACTTTCCTTATTATGAAATTATATCCATTTTTTTATATGGATTATGTGATGATAGAATGACGTTTATGAAACCCATTTTATTCTTTGGGTTATGATGTATGATTTATGATTTTGTGTCACACATAAGAATGGTTTCATAATGAGATGGATGGGACCTATTTCTCCTTCATATTCATTGGGTAATGATTTATATCTCATGAGATAGAAATGGTTGGAACTGTATGTTAATCTGGTTCAGTGATACAGGACTGGAACGAGGAGTGAACTCGATTTAGAAAGGGACTTTGTCCACTAAGATGGTCTTGGCAGCAATGCCTTGGCTTCTATGGAAATCATAACAAGTAATGAACTGTTGCCACAATTACATGTTTTATTCCCATGCTATTTTATCGTGATTGATGTTCCTTATGATATATTCCTTACGTACTTCCAAGATGTATGTCTTTGCTCAAGGTTTTAGTGTTTAGATTTCATGTTCAAGTTTTGGCTTTCAAATGTTTATGGATTGTTTAATGTTATCTATGTTGGCCCTTACTGAGCATTTGAGCTCACCCTTTTTATGTTTTATTTTCCCCAAGAAATATATAAAGGTTTTAGGTAAGAAAAAAAGGGAAGATCTTTATGGGAGATGATGAAGGTCTTTCACCATGATTAGAAGATTATATTCCAAGTTTCCAAAGACACTAAACTATAACGGTCCTTGTGTGTCTGTTTTTGTTATGTAATAATTATTCCACAATAGTAATGTAATGTCCATGTACATCAAACTTTGGGTCTCTACAAGTTGGTATCAGAGGAAAAGGAGGTATCGATGTATCTGATCCTTGGGAACTCTCACAAGTGAGCTTTGGACGAAGCATTTCTCTCCACCCAAGGGCTTCATGAGGAAATGGATACCAGTAGGGATGGTGGTGTGTCCCTCCAATGGGGTGTAGCCTCCCATGGAGTTCCCTGATGGGTATCAATTATAGTCAATTGAATGTAATTCCAGACCGTTACAGTTGGTATCAGAGGAATGGTTTAGTCAACCATTGGAAACTAGGATGTGAAAACATTAGTGAGATCCCTAGAGATATTTCTATGGTATGTCTAGGTATGTCCCTAAGGATAAGTATAAATATAGGATATAGTCCTAGAACTATGGTAACGATCTTAGAATTTAACCTACGATGTTAGATATTGAGGGTACTACCCATTTACAATGTTGTTTTACCTAGCATGATTTTTTCCTCTCACAATATTCTTTTTGGGTTTTAGAAAATGGCTGGAAACAGGAAGATTCATGATAATAGAGAATATGACGGACAGTGGAATGATATTCTTCATGATAAACCAAATAAAACGGGACTTGGATGTCCAAACATCGTTATTATTCCTAATCAGCAATCTCGTAATACGATTAATAATCTCAACATTGGTAACATTCCCGACTCAGATAATAAGAGAAAGATGGAGTTTCACGATGATCATAGAGGAAAGAAATTTCAATTTCCCTCATGTAAATCATGTTGGAAGAGGCATCAAGGAGATTGTTTCAAAGGAACTGAAAGATGTTTTGGGTGTGGAAAAGAAGTACACAAAGCCTGTAAGTGCAATGGAAAAGGTTTAGTTAACACCATGGAAAAGGATAATGGTATTGCTACAACATCAACAATGATTAGATGTTTTAAATGTGGAATGTACGGGCATTATGAAAACCAATACCCTAAGGGGAAATCTCATGAAGAGAATTAGCTTGGTCATATGGGTAGTATTTATGTGGATGTTGATGAGGAGACTACAAATGATATATGATATTAAAGAAGTATTGAAGCTCAGTCAGTTGTTTAAGAAGGTAATGGAGTGATTTTATGTTTATCAAGAGTTATGTTGTATAGTTAATGTTACTATGGAATAATTAATCATCTATGGATTGTTACACTATTCTTTTTCATAAAGTATTTGAAAGTATACGTTGAATGGTACAGGTAACCATGAAAAGTTATTTAGATATTTTTGGAAAGTAGATGATATGCGCATAATGAAGGGATAAGAAGATAAGGAGATATTTGATTGTATTCATGAGCTCATGGCTGAGAAAAGGATAAATTGATATCATGATTTGAGTATATAGATTTTATTTAGGATTTTTATATGTGGAAAAGGTTAACTTTTGACAGAATTCATGTTTTTGCTAATGTTCTATGGTAATTCATATTTCAACAGAATACATGATTAAGGTATTAACATGATTGGAATGTGATCAACAAGATATATCAGGGAAAAATGAAGGAATTCACATTTGGTAAGTGATATTTCTAGTAATTGTTTTCATTATACTATAAGCTTGGACAGAAGTATTTTGGATAACCCTAATGATTTAAAATGGATTATGATGGATATAATTTAGTATTGTTTAATCCTATAAAATATTTCGATATTATTGATGGAATGTTATAGTAATGTAGTTTTAGAAAAAGGACAACATGCAAGATGGGAGACAACCCATCGCGTCGGACAAGGCTGTGGGAATCGAACCCACAACTGAAGAGCGACTGGCCTTTATTGCCTTCCACTGGCCTACAGGAAGTCCATGGTTAGTAGAAACTAGTTTTATATTTTTAAGTGGTATGATATATGAAGTATAAGTTCATTTTTGAAATCGTATATGATTAACCTCACCATAGATGGACTTATGTATATTTGACAACTTTTTCTAACATTTTGTTTGAAACAGATGGAATGACTCATCATTCTATCACATCGTCTGCTAACACTTCATGAATGACAAATTCAACTTCATTTCGTTAAGAGATGAATTAGAAATTGTTCAAGGCACGAACAACGGTGAGATTGTACCAAAATAATGTAAGTATGTCTTTTGATTCAAAAAATATTCAACATTAGAGAAATGATCCTGAAAACGAAAAATTTTGTAATAGTTCCCTTATATCCGATGAATCAGACGATACTTTATATCATCACAAATTTATGGCTTCGTGACTATTGGATTTATCATAGCCATGTCCTCTACCACTCTCCATCAGAACATGATGGTTAGATTTCTCCTCCAAATCCATATTTTCACCTATGTTCTCCTATGTGGAAACCAAAATGATTAGTTAATTTGGGTAACCGTTACATTTTATACATTAGTTTTTAAAGTTATGTTTTTTATTCCTTTTTACGATGTTGGTTTCTATTAAAGAAACTTTCAAGTAGAAAACCATTTATAACCCTGAAGAATTTCGAGGGCAAAATATATTTTAAGGGGGGTAGAATGTAACAGCCTGAGATTTTAAGAGATATATTATTTTTAATTTCTGTGATGTGTTCTATTATACAATACACTATGATTATCTTGTTCTATACACCCTATTAGCTTGCAGTATACGCAACACTAATCTTGGATTGTGTTACACACAATTTCATGTTTTTTATGGTAGTTATTCTACGCAACATTGTGTATATATTTATATATATTCAATGTATTAATGAAATATGGTTGGATTTTGTTATAGGAACGAACATAGGTGTCGTGCATTACACGCAAACATGACTTTTCTTGCATTACACACAATCATGACTTTCCTCGATAGCATGTGTTGTACGCAATACCAAGTTTCACAAAACAATGATATACTATTAAAATATTATTAAAAATAGTCGTTATAAATAGAAATAACCAGTTTTTGAAATTTTATAAATTTTATTTTTCAAAATCGACTTCATTTTTGGATTAGGAATATCAAAATTTGCCTAGGGTTAAATTTTGGTATTTTTCAAAAAACTTTTAATTTTTTATGAATAGTGCAAACACTGGTTTACTATTTAAAAACCGTAATTTTATTTAAATAATTATTTATTTTATTTAAATTTATTTTAGGTAAAAATTGATACATGATACCTATATATGTTCAATTCAATTCATTGGAGTCATTTTATAATAATTTTAGGTATATAATAATTTTATTGAACTTTTCACCGTCTTTTACCCACCTCCTAAGAGAATTTGCAAATTTACATAAAACATAACCTTGCCACTTTAGTGAATAAAATTTCAAAAATATGAAAGACACGGTTGATGTCAGTAAGTAAAATGTGGTTCAATGATATGAAAATAATTTTTAGTGAATAGAACTTTTTACTTTTATTAACCACAGTTAAAAGTAAATAGGGTAATTAAGGGTAAAAATGATATTATTATTACACTAAAACATGTCCTAATTCTATTGGATAAGTTTAATTCGAACAAAAATAACCTTAGGAATAAAATATGACCATTTAGGACCACTTGGATTCGATTAGGACATTTAATATTAATTTATTTAAAGAAGGGTTGAATTAGATAAAATCAATGATTAATAAGTAAATCATTTTTAATATAGTGATATACCTAAGATAAATTCGACTATAAATATTCATTAGAAATATAAAAATATTTCCTACATAATGGTATTTTATTTTTAATTTTTAGAATTTAAATAATTTAATTTATTTATGACACAATGATGATGTTGTAATTATATTATTAATGAAATATTGACATAATTGATGTTATAAATACCCAAATAAATATAATTTGAGAATTTTTATGAATTAAAATAATTTTATATGTTAATATGACATTATAGTATTGATTTAATTAACATTTTTCGAACTAATATTTCTGTTATGATTTTTACAAAAATCAATTAGCAAATAGTGTAAAAATTGACATAAAATAGTTTTAAAAAAAAGATTATATTATTAATTGTTATTTTATTCCTAAAAAACAATGGTTCGGACAAATTAATTAGATAAGGTTATATATATTAATAATAAACAACTTGGGATTCATTTGTCTTGTTATAGTAAGTTTATTAACCTTATAGTGTAAGAAAACAAGAAGACACCGTAAAAGTAAACTTATTTAACTTAAAGTTAAATCTAAATGATAAGGCTAAAATAGATACCTAAACTAGTCTAAATTCTGTTGGATGAGATTATTTCGACTCATCCCAACCTTATATTCTAAATAAATTAATTTGGAGCTATAAAAAACCGAATATGGCTTTATAATAAAATAATATTTTTAGTTTTTCCAAAGGTTCCCCTCTCCTCCATTATAAAAGGCACCTCCTCCCTCTCTTCCTCACACAACATTGGGCCTTCAAGCTCGGAAAAACCCTGCCAAATTCTCTTTTCAACTTCCCTAGAAACATTCTAGAGGTCCTGTTCTTCTTCAAAGACCAATTTTAGTGACCAAAAAGGAGGTCTCAAAGATGCACTTCAAAGAAGAGGTAATGTCCGTTATCGATTCTTTCAACTTTATTTCCTCTTCCACTTCTTCTTCTTTAGTAGATTCATTATAAAGTAATAACAATAGTATCTATGATATACTGATATGTTATTATAAATATTAAACAACCCCAGTTCACCTTCTATCCATCCTACAGAAAAAAGAAATCACCGTGCGTGCGTACGTACAGAATACCGTCTCCATGCCGTGGTGTAATCTGTTTTTCCAACACCACCTTACTTGGATGGGTATAATGGTGTAAATAATAACTACACATAGTTATTATAAAATATTCCTGATTCTGATATATTGTATCATCCAGTCCAATTCAATTCAATAATTATGGGAAAAATATCATTGCTCGTGCGTACGTACGGACTACCGTCTCCACGACATGATGAGATTCATTCTCAATGATTAACAATTAATGAATGATTGTAAAGTATATATAATAAGTAATCATGAAATATATGAAAGAATAATGATACCGGATTTATGTATATATATATATATATGTATGCCATCCACTTAATTCCATTCAATTCAATAAGGAAACAAAAACAGCGTTCATTCGTACGTACGACCTACAATCTCTATGAACATTGTATTTATTTCCATTTATCGATCTATTATATATATTTTCTGAATATATATTATATATAAATCATGTTTTACATTCTGAAATTAATAAATCATGATCTAAGAAATCATATTAATAATTACAAGTCAAAACACGGACAACAAATGAAACGGTTTTACCCAAAACACTATTTAACATGGAATTTACAAAATAACGGGTAATATAAAGTCAATAGTTAACCATATATGATATCATAAAAATGAATATAACTCTGTAATAAGTCAATGACATTATTTAAATCATTATAGAGGAGGTTCAGATACTAACGAAGCATATCAGACCTATGGTATGAGATAATTATTCCAATCTCATTCTTATCTGAGATTGTTTATTCGTAAGTATTTACTAGGGTTATGATTATTATCCATGTACATATGTTCTCAAAATTTTTTTGTAAAATGTTTAATTTTCTTCCATGTATGTTTAATATCATTTTACCCTTTTCGTCTTTTACCACAACATATGGAAGGAATCTTTCTTTGGTTTACCATACGAGGTACTTTTTGACTTTACCGAAAAAAGTTTGTGGAGAATGTTATTTTTAACTTATATGGAGTGAATGGATTTTTATGGTTATATAAAGCCTTATTTTCATGATGCATCCTCAAAAATATTTCATGAATATTTCCAACTAAATATTTTTCTTTTAAAATTGCATGATGTTTTGTGAAAATAAATTTATTTTGAAGAAGAAAGGATATTTTCCTCAAAAATTCATTTCAAGTGTTTTGTCAAAACCATTTTTCATCAAAGATGACATTATTTCATATGTGTATGTTCAATTATAATGTCTCTATTATTTACATGGTTTCACATTCCTTATTATGAAATTATATCCATTTCTTTTATATGGATTATGTGATGATGGAATGAAGTTTATGAAACCCATTTTATTCTTTGGGTTCTGATGTATGATTTATGATTTTGTGGCACACATAAGAATAGTTTCATTATAATATGGGAGGTACCGATATCTCCCTCCAATGAATTGGGTAAAGATTTATATCTCATGAGATAGACATGGTTGGAATAGTAAGTTAATTTGGTTCAATGATACAAGACTGGAACGAGGAGGGAACTCGATTCCGAAAGAGACTTTGTCCACTAAGATGGTCTTGGAAGCAATGCTTGGCTACTATGGATATCATAACAAGTGCTGAACGGTTTCCACAATTACATGTTTTATTCCCATGCTATTTTATTGTGATTGATGTTCCTTTATGATATATTCCTTATGTACTTCCAATATTTATGTCTTTGCTCAAGGTCTTAATGTGTAGATTTCTTGTTCACGTTTTTTCTTTCAAATGTTTATGGATTGTTTTATGTTATCTATCTTTGCCCTTACTGAGCATTTGAGATCACCATTTTTTTGTTTTATTTTCCCCATGAAATAACGAAAGGTTTTAGGTAAGGAAAAAAGGGAAGAACTTTAGGGGAGATGTTGAAGATCTTTCACCACGATTAGAAGATTACATTCCGAGTTTCCAAAGATACTAAACTATTACGGTCCTTGTTTCTCTGTTTTTTTATGTACTAAGTATCCCGCAAAAGTATTGTAATGTCCATGTACGTCCAGCATTGGGTCTCTATAGTTGGTATCAGAGGCAAAAGAGGTATGAATTTATCTGATCCATGGGAACTCTCACATGT
This sequence comes from Viscum album, assembly GCA_963277665.1. NCBI lineage: Eukaryota > Viridiplantae > Streptophyta > Magnoliopsida > Santalales > Viscaceae > Viscum > Viscum album. The sequence continues at coordinate 916,718,502 of OY728148.1, forward strand.
GAGCATTGGACGAAGCATGGCTCTCCGCCCAAGGGCTTCATGATGAAATGGATTCCACTGGGGATGGTGGTGTGTCCCGCCCATGGGGTGTAGCCGCCCATGGAGTGCCTTGATAGGTTTCAATTATAGTCCACTTGAAATAATTCCTGACCGTTACAGTTGGTATCAGAGGAAAGGTTTAGTCAGCCTTTGGAATCTAGGATATGAAAATTTTAGTGAGATCCCTAGAGATATTTCTAAGGTATGTCTAGGGATGTCAGTAAGGATAAGTATACGTATAGTTTATAGTCATAGAACTATCTCAACAGTCTTAGAATTTAACCTAAGATGTTAGAATTTGAGGGTACTCCCCATTTACTATGTTGTTTTCCCTAGCATGATTTTTTCCTCTCACACTATTCTTTTTGGGTTTTAGAAAATGGCTAAAAAAAGGAAGATTCACGATAATGGAGGATATGACAAACAATGGAATGATAATCTTCATGTGCAACCAAATGAAATGGGATTTGGAAGTCGAAATTACGTTATTATTCATAATCAGCTATCTCATAATATGATCAATAATCTCAACTTTGGTAACTTTCCCGACTTAGATAATAAGAGAAATATGGTGTTTCATGATGATTATAGAGGAAAGAAAGTTCAATTTCCATCATATAAATCAAGTGGGAAGAGGCATCAGGGAGACTGTTTCAAAGGAACTAAAAGATGTTTTGGGTGTGTAAAAGAAGGACACAAAGCCTGTAAGTGCAAAGGAAAAGATTCAGTTAACACCATATACAAGGATAATGGTATTGCTACGACATCAACAATGATTAGATGTTTTAAATGTGGAATGTACTGTCATTATGAAAAGCAATGCCTTAAGGGAAAATATAATGAAGAGAATCAGCATAGTCATATGGGTAGTATTTATGTGGATGATGATGAGGAGACTACAAATGATATATGAGATGAAAGATGTGTTGAAACTCAGTCAGTTGTTTAAGAAGCAAGTTGAATGATTGTATGTTTATCAAGAGTTATGTTGTATAGTTAATGGGACTATGGAATAAAGAATTATCTAAGGATTGTTACACTATTGTTTTTCCTAAAGTATTTGAAAGTATACGTTGAATGGTACCGGTAACCATGATAGGTTATTCAAATATTTTTGTAAAGTAGATGATATGCACATAATGAAGGGATACAAAGATAATGAGATATTTGATTGTATTCATGAGCTCATGGCTGATAAAAGGACAAAGTGATAGCATGATTTGAGTATATAGATTTTATTTAGGATTTTTGTATGTGAAAATATATAACTATTGACAGAATTCATGTTTTCTTCTATGGTTCTATGGTAATTCATATTTCAAGAGAATACATGATTAAGGTATTAACATGATTGTAATGTGATCATCAAGATATATCGGGGAAAAATGAAGGAATTCACATGATCAGAAAATGTCATTTCCAGTAATTATTTTCTTAATAATATAAGCATGGACATAAGTATTTTGGATAACCCTAATGATTTGAAATGGATTATGATGGATATAATTTTGTATTGTTTAAGGCTATAACTTTTTTCAATATTATTGATTGTATGTTATAGTAATGTAGATTTAGAAAAAGGAAAACATGCAGGACGGACGATAACCCATCGCGTCAGACAAGGCTATGGGAATCGAACCCATAACCGAAGTGCGACTGGCCTTTATCGCCTACCACTGGCCTATCAGAAGTCCATTGTTAGTAGAAACTAGTTTTATTTTTTTAAGCGGTATGATATATGATGTATAAGTTCATTTTTAGAATCGTATATGATTAACCTCACCATAGATGGACTTATGTATATTTGATAACTTTTTCTAACCTTTTGTTTCAAACAGATGGAATGACTCATCATTATATCACTTGAACTGCTATCACTTCATGAATGAAAAATTCAACTTCATTTATTTAAGAGATTAAGTGAAATTGTTCAAGGCACAAACAACGGTGAGATTGTACCAAAATCAAGTAAGTATTTCTTTTGATTAAGAAATTATTCAACAATAGAGAAATGATCCTGAAAACAAATTTTTTTTTAATTGTTCCCTTATATCCAATGATTCAGATGGTACCTTATATCATCACAAATTTATTGATTTATCATAGCCATGTCCTCTGCCACATTGCATCAGAACATGATTGTTAGATTTATCCTCCATATCCATATTTTCACCTATGTTCTCCTATGGGGAAACCCAAATGATTAGTTAGTTTGGGAAACTGCTACGTTTCATACATTAGTTTTTGAAGTTATGTTTTTTTATTCCTTTTTATGATGTGGGTTTCTAATAATGAATCTTTCAAGTTGAAAACCATTTATAACCCTGAATAATTTCGAGGGAGAAATTCATTTTAAGGGGGGTAGAATGTAACAACCCGAGATTTTATGAGATATATTATTTTTAATTTCGGTGATGTGTTATATTATACAATCCACTATGATTAGCTTGTTCTATACACCGTATTAGCTTGCAGTATACGCAATACTAATCTTGGATCGTGTTACACACAATTTCAAGTCTGTTTGATAGTAGTTATTCTACGCAACATTGAGTATATATATATATATATATTCAATGTATTAATCAAATATGGTTGGATTTTGTTATACGAAACAACAAAGGAGTCGTGCATTATACACAACCTTGACTTGGCTTGCATTACACATAATCACGACTTTCCTCGATAACATGTGTTGTACGCAATTCCGAGTTTCACTAAACAACGATATGATATTAAAATATTATTAAAACTAGCCTCTATGAATAGAAATAACCACTTTGTGAAATTTCATTAATTTTATTTTTCAAAATGGACTTCATTTTTTGATTCGGAATATCAAAATTAGACTAGGGTTATATTTTGGTATTTTTCTAAAAACTTTCAATTTTTGATGAATAGTGCAAACACTGGGTTACTATTTAAAAACCGAAATTTTATTTAAATAATTATTTATTTTATTTGAATTTATTTTAGGTCAAAATTGATACATAATACCTATATATTTTCAATGCAATTCATTGGAGTCATTTTATAATAATTTTGGATATTAAAAAATTTTGTTGAACTTTTCACCGTCTTTTACCCACCCCCTTGGAGAATTTGCAAATTTAAATAAAACTTAACTTTACCGCTTTTGTGAATGGAATTTCAAAAATTTGAGAGACACGGTTGATGTTAGTATGTAAAATGTGGTTCAATGAGAGGAAAATAATTTTTAGTGAATAGTAAGTTTTTACTTTTATTTAACACGGTTAAATGTAAATAGGGTAATTAAGAGTAAAAATGATATTATTTTTACCCTAACACATGTCATAATTCTACATGAAAGTGTAATTCGACCCGAAATAACAATAGAAATAAAATATGACCATTTAGGCCCACTTGGATTAGATTAGGACATTAAATATTAATTTATTTAAAGAAGGTTAAAATATTTAAAATCAATGTTTAATAAGTAAATCATTTTTAATATAGTGTTATACATAAGATAAATTCGACAATAAATATTAATTAGAAATCTAAAAATATTTCCTAGATTAGGGTATATTATTTGTAATTTTTTGTCTTTAAATAGTTTAATTTATTTTTGACACAATGATGATGCAGTAATTATATTATTAATGAAATATTGAAATAATTGTGTTATAAATACCCAAATAAATGTAATTTGAGACTTTTCATGAATTACAATATTTTTATATGTTTATATGACATGTTATAATTGATTTAATTAACATTTTTAGAACTAATATTTCCTTCATGATTTTCACAAAAATCAATTTCCAAATAGTGTTAAAATTGACATAAAATAGTTTATAAAATAAATATTATATTATTAATTATTATTTTATTCCTAAAAATCTAAGGTTCGGCCAAATGAATTATATAAGGTTATATATATTAATTATAAACATCTTGTGGTATTTTTGTCTTGTTATAGTATGTTAATTAACTTTATAGTGTCAGAAAACAAGAAGACACGGTAAAAGTAAAATTATTTAACTTAAAGTTAAATCTAAAGGATAAGGTTAAAATAGATTCCTAAAAATTTCTAATTTCTATTGGATGAGAGGATTTCTACCCATACCCACGTTAGCTTCAACATATATTAATTTCTAGCTGTTAAAAACAGAATATGGCTTTATAATAAAATAATATTTTTAGTTTTTCCAAAGGTGCCACTCTACTCCCTTATAAAAGGGAACCTCCTCCCTCTCTTCTGCACACCACATTGAGCCTTAAAGATCGGCCAAACCCTGCCAAATTCTTTTCTCAACTTCCCTATAATAATTTTAGAGGTCCCGGTATTCTTCAAAGACAAATTTTAGTGCCCTAAAAGGAGGTCTCAAAGAGGCGCTTCAAAGAAGAGGTAATGTTCGTTACCGATTCTTTCAACATTATTTCTTCTTCCATTCCTCTTCATTAGTTGTTTCATTATAATGTAATATCATCAGTATCACTAATATAATGATATGTTATTATAAATATGAAACAACCACATTTCACATTCTATTCATCCTACGGAAAAAGAAATCACCGCGCATCTGTACGTACGAAATACCGTCTCCATGTTGTGGTGTAATCTGTTTTTCCAACACCACCTTTCTTGGATAGGTATAATGGTGTAAAGAATAACTATACATAGTTATTATAACATCATACTGATTCTGATATATTGTATCATCCACTCCAATTCAATTCAATAATTATGGGAACGATATCATCGCTCGTGCGTACGTACGGACTACCGTCTCCGCGACTCGATTAGATTCATTCTCAATGATTAAGAATTCATGAATGATTATAAAGTATATATAATAAGTAATAATGATATATATGACATAATAATGATAATAGATTTATTTATATATATATCTATGTCATCCACTTAATTCCATTCAATTCTATAATAAAACGAAAACAACGTTCATGCGTACGTACGGCCTACCGTCTCCATGAACGATGTATTTATTTCCATTTATCGATATATTATATATATGATCTGAATATATATTATATATAAATCATGTTTTATATTCTGAAATTATGTAATCATGATCTGAGTAATCATATGAATAATTACAAGTCAAAACACGGACAACAAATGAAAAGATTTTACCCAAAACACTATTTAATATGGAATTTACAAAAGAATGGGTAATATAAAGACATTTGTGAACCATATATGATATCATAACAACGAATATGATTCTGTAATAAGTAAATGACAGTATTTAAATCATTATAAAGGTGGTTTGGATGCGTACGAAGCATATCAGACCTATGGTAAGTGATAATTTTTCCAATCTCATTCTTATCAGACATTGTTTATTCGTAAGTATTTTACTGGGGTTCTGATTATTATCCATGTCCATTGGTTCTCAAAATGTTTTCATAAAAAGTTTACTTTTCTTCCATGTATGTTTAATGTCATTTTTTCCCTTTTCTACTTTTACCACAACATATGGATGGAATATTTATTTTGTTTACCATACGATGTAGTTTTTGACTTTTCCGACAAACGTTCGAGGAGAATGTTATTTTTAACTTATACGATGTGAATGGATTTTTATGGTTTTATGAAGCCTTATTTTCATGTAGCTTCCTCTAAAATATTTCAGGAATATTTCCAACAAAATCTTTTCCTTTTAAAATTGCATGATGTTTTGTGGAACAGAATTGATTTTGAAGAATAAAGGATATTTTCATCAAGAATTCTTTTCAAGTGTTTTATCAAAACCATTTTTCATCTAAGATGAAATTATTTCGTATGTGTATGTTTCAGGTATAATGTCTCTATGATTTACATGGTTTCACATTCCTTATTATGAAATTATATCCATTTCTTTTATATGGATTATGTGATGATGGAATGATGTTTATGAAACCCATTTTATTATTTGGGTTATGATGTATGATTTATGATTTTATGGCACACAAAAGAATGGTTTCATTATGAGATGGGTGGAACCTATATCTCCCTCTAATGCATTGGGTAAAGATTTATATCTCATGAGATAGATATGGCTGGAACGGTAAGTTAATCTAGTTCAGTGATACAGGACTGGAACGAGGAGTTATGTCGATTCAGAAAGCGACTTTGTCCACTAAGATGTTCTTGGGAGCAATACCTTGGATACTATGGAAATCATAACAAGTTCTAAATGGTTTCCACAATTACATGTTTTATTCCCATTCTATTTTATCATGATTGATGTTCTTTTATGATATATCCCTTACATACTTCCTAGATTTATGTCTTTTCTCAAGGATTTAATGTTTAGATTTCATGTTCATGTTTTTTCGTTCAAATGTTTATGGATTGTTTTTTGTTATCTATGATTGACCTTAATGAGCATTGGAGATTACCCTTTTTATGTTTTATTTTCCCTAGGAAATAATTAATGGTTTGAGATAAGAAATAAAGGGAAGATCTTTATGAGAGATGTTGAAGATCTTTCACCACGATTATATGATTATATTCTGAGTTTCCATAGAAACTAAACTATTACGGTACTTGTGTGTCTGTTTTTGTTATCTACTAAGTATTCATTAAAAGTAATGTAATGTCCATGTAGGTCAAGCTTTGGGTCTCTACAGTTGGTATCAGAGGAAAAGAAGGTATGAATTTATCTGATCCTTGGGAACTCTCACATGTGAGCGTTGGACGAAGCATGGATGTCCTCCCAAGGGCTTCATGAGGAAATGGATGCCACTGGGGATGGTGGTGTGTCCCGCCCAGTGGGTGTAGCCACTCATGGAGTGCCCTGATAGGTATCAATTATAGTCCACTGGAAGAAATTCCATACCATTACAGTAATAAACCATGACTACCAATTTATTATGGGAAGTGAACCTATACTTACAAGATAGTCATAGAAGAAATGACTTTGATACTATGGAAATTAAGTTATATGATTATGTGTCTACCATAATTCTATGAATTATTCCTATTATCTGCTATCATGTATTAGGTTTTTTATTTCCTTACTATTCACTTCCTATGAATTACCATGGTTTCTGAAATATTACATGTTTATGATATTTGTATTGTAGGGTATTATATTCTATTTTAATGATCATGTACTCATACACTTTGATCATGAATAGGATTATGTATATCCATTTGATTACCTGCACTGATCATGTTATCACACCAGTTTTATGTTTCCTTTAACCAACATAGGAGGATATGTATTATGTTTTATGTGTCTAAGATGGGTGTTTTTTTAGAAGAACCTGGTGGTAGATTATTTGGCTCATTTTTTTTCCAAATATTATGTTTCCATGTTTCCAAAGGCGCAAGACTAGTACCGTAATTAGGCATCTATTTGTATAATTTTTAAGGTATTCAAAAAAATATATATACTATTAAGGTATTTAAATTTCGTTTCTTCATAAAAGTGTTATCAATAAAAAATTACAATGAAAATTTAAAACTCATCTCACAACTACTTTATAACCATATTTAAAGGGAATAATGTGATAAATAATGGTTTGAGTGAAGGAGAGACAATTTAATGAATAAATAAATGAGAACCAAAATCATAAATTATTTCCCTTAGGAGAAGATATGATTCAGATATTTCACTAACATCAATTTCTATGAATACTAAAAAATATAAAACTAATGTTTCATGTGTTGTTATAATATATCCACAAAATATATAGGAGGATAAAATTTATATTAATTGTCTTTATAAATAGGCCATGGTGTGTTGAATTCTAAGTCATAAAGTTTTAAGAATTATCAAATAAATATAAATATTTTCAAATAATTATAATTCGTAAAAAACCAATATATATTATAGATAACTAAGCTAAATGTATTGTAATAAGAAAAATTATTAATGTGGTTGAGTTATAAATATTATATATCCTTCCACTTCCTGAATTAATCCATTATCCACAATAGAATATTTAATATTAATAGATATTATTTTTTATAGTTTTTTAGGTCTCTACTATTGAACATGGACTATTTGAATACATCACATATAAATATAACATAGGAAATAAATATTTTATCTCTATGTGTTTGACAAGGATTCCACCAATTCTCTTAACTAAAGTTAAAAAATCAATTTTTTTTGATATATGACTAATATTTACAAGAAAACATAAAATTGCTAATTTTATCCCCAAAAAAAGACATAATCGGTAGCATGGTAAAAATACCAAACCCATAGAGAGAGCATGTAAGAAATCATTGAAATGAAAATACCATCATGTCTATTTTTTCATTCATAAATCAGAAAATCATCCTTTTCAAAGATAAACTATATTCCATCTCCCCCATTACTTATAACAATGTCAAATTAGATATTTGTGGTAATAAATAATTTAAGACTCTATATCATCTAGCTATTTTATTTTAATTATCACTAAAAATTATTAATTAAAAATCAGAAGAAGTCATCTGCTTCATTAATACTATAGTAGATATTTCTCAAATATATATGAAACGTGTGATTTTAGAAATATAATTGATATTAAATTTTTGATTAATAAACAAATCTCTTCGATAAAATATCATATATTTGTTAAATATTAACCTCTAAATTTAACTAGTAGACTCAGAAATATAATAATTATTAATGTAATATGTTCATTCTCTAAAATAATATTTAGAAAAAATTAAATAAAATTTATTCTAAAAAAATTATCCCTTAAAAATCCATACATGACTTACATTTAACTTCAATTTTATCTACATATAAATATTAAAAAATGTTATTAATTAGATAGAAAAATGTAAATATACAGAAATAATATCATCCACTACTACACCCTATAACTCAACCAATATACTACCAATTGATCCATTTATATTAAGAAAACTATATTTTATTTTTGAATAATTTTACAAAACTCCAAATCCATATAATAAAAGGATTTTGGAATATAAAAACAATCATAATTTATTAAATCAATTTGAATGTTTTAAAAACATAATATTTAACTAACATAATATTTATATTTTAAAATCAAAAATTGTTTATTTAATACTTACAATAAAGAAAATTATTTAATTCATTCTTACCTAAAATAAAAGTTGAGTAAAATCATTTTCAAAACACATAAAGCTATTGTTATAAACATTAATTATCATTATTCATTGTAATTGATTAATTTCATTAACCTTGAATATATATACACTAAAAATCAAAAAAAAATCTATGATAATTTACCACCCAAAATAATTAGACTGTAATTTTATAGAAAACTAAAAATTTTCCATAAAATGAAAACAATGAATCATTATAATTAGTTATGTTACATTACATCCGTTAAGGTGCATAAAAAAAGATAAATAAATATATTCAGTTTAGATAAAATACTACACCGACCGTAATTTATACAACATATAACAACACTATTATATAAATTATTTTTAAAATCAAATAATCTACTATATAATAAATACTAATATCACCACATTGAATCAAAACCTACCACATATAACCATGTAATAACTCTATTGATTCTTTATATTTTTTAAGTCACTAGATCATTAATATTAATTAATAAATAAAAACTATAATACAATTACAATATTTAGAAGTACATTTCCCATTTTTTACTAAATATAAAATATAATAAAAACTACCAATTTATTTATCAAATTTATATCAATCCATTCTAATATTTAATTACATCATTATTATTATTTATTCCTAGTACTCAAGAAATTTTCTCATTAACTAAAACAACATCATTATAATGAATAAAATAACGATTCAAATATTCCCCAATATATATTCTAATAAAAATACCAAGAAGGGTTGAATAGATGGTCTAGTAGGGTTATTTGACGAAATTAACTTTTCACATCTACTATTTTCAAAAATATGAAGTTCTCTTATAAAAATAATTAATAATTCGGCATTTTGGGATGATTTAATTTTCTAATGTATCCACACAATATATCCTTAATATATTGATAATATAAAAAAATGTAATTTTTATATACATAATAATTTCATTTACACTAATATACATAATATGATCAAACACTTTCCATTTTGTTTTCCTACAAAATTGAAAAAGAATTATTCATTTTTTTGGAAGAAATTTTTATGAAAATCAACTCTTCTCCAAGGCTTACTAAAAAATATTTTTGTCAACATCACTAGTAATCATGAATCAATTATTTTTTATTGTTATAATGATAATGTCATGAAATATATTGGGTGACTCTGTTTATATGTAATTGTCACTATTCTTGATGGTACTAGTTGATAAGACTATATATAGCTTCATAGTTTATTGGGATTGATATAAAACATTTATCACCATTTGTAATATATATTATTTCATGATTGTACTTTCAAATGTTTATATTATTTCAAGCACCTAATCCAACAATTTATTATTTTAAAAATATTTTAGAATTTTATAATATTTGATCTTTAAAAAATTTAATATTTTGAAAATAACACTTTATAGTTAGTATAACTATGTAATTATTATTATTATTATTTTATGTGAGATTTAATAATCAATCAAGGCTGATATATCAATGATATTCATTTACCGTTGAAACCACTTATTTATATTTAACAAGATAAAATAATGATGAAAATATCCTTCAAATATCATCTCAGTCTTGCCAAATCACCCATTTTTATTTCCCATTATGTGTTAAAAACATTCTTCCTAAAATAAATATATTGTTAAATTATATTTAGTAAAAACTATTAATCTATATTTGGATATTTTATAAATTTCAAATTATGTTCAAAATTATTTTATCTCAAATCATAGGGTTTCAACTCTCTAATATTCTCTATAATATTATGTAATTTTTTGAAATTTATACATCAATATATTTTATATTCTAATAATTTTATATTAAAAATCAAATCATCAAAAAACCATAAATATTTCAACATGATTTAATTAATATTTATCCATTATAATTTGAATAAATTGATCACATTATTTAAATATCAATTCATTCTAATTGTTTTCTTAATATCTAATGTTCCACCTAACGATATAAAAACAAGAAGATTCATTGAATATCCTTATATTACATAAATAATTGAATTAAATCATGATTCGTATAATAAATAATCATCTTCTTCACCAATATGACTCAACTATAAGCTGATTTGATTCATTCTATGATGATTCCTTATGATAGCTATTTATTTTGTTTATTTAATAACCCAACCACTAATATTAATGACGCATTATTTTTTTCTATCGCAATAAATCAGGTTTGTGGTCCAATAATATATTACCCATTCTAGAATATGGGTGTAATAATTTAATTCAACATCACAATACATAATTTGACTGTCCAAAATACAAATAAATATCATTTTTTGAATTTATATTAAACATATTGTTTTGAAACTATCCTATTCGTGACATGGAATCCTATACTTTATAGTCTATAGATTAGTTTTTATATCGGTCACAACATAGACATTTATTCGTTGATTGTATGACCATCATGTTTGACAAATATTTATATAATTCACTAACTTTGATTCTAGTCAAGTAATGAAAATTACTCAAATACAAAGATATTTTTTCAACATCTTATTTTTAATCAAATTTGATATATATAATTCTATATAGAACACAAAATGTTTAAAAATATTTTTCACGCATAAAAAATTCACCATTTTATTAAACATAATAAATTATAATAAATGAATGAATTTTTTTGAATACATCATATGTCCTCTTTGATGGATATTTTTTAACATTTATTAAAATTATTCTTTCAAATCTATCCACCCATTTAGATAACGATAGTTTATCATTCATTCATATACAACCAAACATTGATAAAAGGATTTAGTGAACTATTTTTCCTCAAACATTCTATGGGAAATTAAAAGGGATCAACATAGAGTATTAAAATTCATATGATCTCAACATAAATGACAATACAAATTAATGGTTAATAATTACATTAATATAGTGTATGAGGAATAGAACATGTTAAAATACATCCTAAAACATATTTATAATACACATATTATATAAAATGTTGTACATTATAATCATATAACCCTAATGAAATTTCAATTTTCAAATGATGTTAAAAAATATTTTAATGATAAAAGTAATTTATCAGTAATTATATTTTCTCAAAAAACTACAAAAAAGAATTACGTATGATACAGATACACCCTATTTTGTAATAAAACATTTACCTTGGAACATTTTAATATACTCAATTTCAACCTACTGATATTATATGATTATTTGATTTATAAAATAAACATGTATTATATTATGAATGCGGTTGTTACTCAATATAATTTACCATCTTCTTATTTGAGACAATAACCAGTAAGTAAGGATGCAGTTCAATATATAAAAATTTTGATTTTTCATTATTTCTTATAATAATAAATGTAAGACATTGACTTAAATTTTAACCCATGTTAAGCTCCAAATGATATGTACATCATTATCATTTAATTTATAGTAGGATAAAACATATATTCAATGTTATCAATATTTTATATCACTTGATCACCATTTTTATCCATGATAACTATTTAATTTCATAAATACTGTTTAGATATTACATTTTTAATTTGTTACACACCATTATATTTTGGTTTAATCTATTAGAACACATATCATGGATGAAAAAATATATGAAATATAACTTGCTAATAAAAAATTATTTTATACAATTCCCATAATAATTATTATCCCCTCTCACCGTAATAAATAAATCAATAATTTAACACATTGTAAATTTTAAAAATAGAACGTTCACCAAAATATCCAACATTACCGTTGTAATTATATGTTGAATATAGTTTCAAGGTGAGAAAAGTAACAATAATACCCTCTAGTTGAGTATGTTAATTGATAATAATAACTAAACCATTTACACTTACCATTCATATTTATTTTTTTTGGTTTATACGATTCAATGATAAAAGAAATAAATTATTCCTTGAATGTAATAATTCCATCCCATTTTGAAACACTAAGAAAAATTAATTTAAATATTGTAGTAATAGTCGTGAAAAAATAATCTATGATATGGGGATAAAAAATAATTAAAATTATAGTCATTATATAAGAAACAATGACCTATTTGTTTCCATCAAAACCATACGATGTCAAAAAAAATATTGGATACAATATATTAAAATTGGAAATTTGGTACTATTGTATTAGATAATAAAGATGAAAGCATACATATAACCCCCTGACATAAGAGGGTATTTATCCCACTATACCTATATGTTAATATTCCATATTTTTTTCATACCCTCAATTAAATTAACCACTAATAGATTAATTGTTGCAAAAAATAGTTTCCCATTGTTATTTAAACCCTGGGGAAAGGTAATTGTTTGATGGGTGAGGTAAAATACTCAGTAGGTGTAAACAATAGCATTAATGTTTTTTTAATTATTTAGAGGAAGATAATAATAAGGGTGTGATGAAATTATAATTGTGCACGATCACAACAGAGGAAAATTAACATAAAAAAAGACCTAGAACACCATTAAATAAACATTTAATAAAACATTGGAATATGAATATTTATGGGAACCAATAATCATGACCAATTTTATATAGACCAAAATCTAATTAAAAATTAATAACATAAAAATTAAATATATAAATCATGTTAGATCATTGGGACATCCATCTCATATAACCCATACAGAACCCCTAATATTATAATAGTCATACGTCCAACATCAAATATAAATATACGAATAATAAAATCCTTACCCAATGAATTGGAATAATATCTAAATAAAACCATTATATAAGGTATATAGGTCTCCCCCATTTGATATAATGGTTCTCAACACATCATATATTGTGTATCATATCAGTCGTCATCAATAATTGTGATCATCCATTTTTTATTAATACACATGCACTATATAATGAATAAAATCATTGAAAAGACACTTTTAAGGATATCTATATAAAATTAGTAATAATAATAATTTTTTTAAAAAACACAATTTCAAAAAATAAATCACCAACAATGAAATATGGAGGGGTTTTCAGAAATTATTTTCTATTAATCGAAACTTATAATTATTGTTATAGTGAATGTAAAATTCATTGTCACCAAATATGTTATAATGGATAATTACTATAATATCATGATTAACTCATCAGAATGAAATTAGTTGAATGGAAATAAATTTCATATTAAAAAAATATATCTATTAGATGAATATAGATTGTATCGTTACAAAATATCCCAATAAGAGTATAATTATCATAAATTTGTGTGGTTATTAATGCGTAGAAATAACTATAAAGGTTTATTAAATAGATCATTAAAGAAAGAATATAATTTTGCAGTATATATATATATATTAAAATTAAAAATATTGTGAAAATATTTAATTCATTTTAACCATAGAACATATAAATGAATATCCAATGACACTAATGGCCATGAATATAGGAAAATCTATTAATATTTATGATATCCAAAATAAATATTAATTTCCATCAGTTTTTATAATGATTAGAAAGATAAACATTAATATATATGTTAAAAAACTTTTTTCAATGATTTAAATTAAAATAATATATAATTTAAAATAAATTTATGAGATATTTTTTATAGAAGTTGATTTTTTAAATGGCTATAGATCACAAGGATAAAGATGAAAAATTTTACTTCTTTAAAATAAGAAACAGTGTCAGAATCACCTTAAAAGGCCTTTATTGAAGATTCTATAATAAATAATAGTAAAATAGAATTAAAAATTTAATGCAATTTTTTACTATAGGTGATACAAATCCATGTAGATTAATAATATAAGAGATTTTCATTCCCCATTAATGAAATAATAAACATAATTAATCCCAAAATGAAAATAGGTTGCAATAAAAATCATTTTCTACATTGGTTACTATTAAATAATAACCCCTAGATATAATAATGTTGAATGAAAGATTAAATGTATTTATGAAAATTATATAAAACAATTTATATAAAAAATAATGAATAATCATGACATCAAAATGTCTAAATTAAAACATACTAAAAATAAGCTATTGATTAATGAAACCCTTTACAACTTGGAAATATTTAATTTAAACCACCAGATAAATAAAATAAAAGTGAATTTTAAAATTTAATGAAATTAAAAGTGGTCATTATATAGAATATAAAATAGATTTATATGCTCCATATAAATGAAATTTAATGTATAAAAATAAAATGTGCCATAATGAAATAAAATTGATATAAAATCACTTACCTCGAGTACAAAAAATCATTATATGTCCTTTAACATATATATATGTGTACTATTATAAATTAATTGATTTCATAATATTTTTTGACTAATCCCATATTTAATTTTTTAAATTTAATATAATGACATGTTTCATTACATATTCAGTTATGTAAACATCTCGCCTTTTCCAATCATTTGGACTATAATTTAAAAATGAAGATTATATTCTTAAAATGGTCAAAAGGGATCTATCTTACATTATCTACCTAATAGTAATTTTTTAATAAATTTATTTTTATTCAAAAAATTATTCTCTTAAATCCATTAATTATATATGGTAATAGAAAATGGACTATGTTATAATTTTGATGATGGTTTCTTGTACGAATCTTTGATTAATGTTTCCATTTTAAAAAAGAATGTTATGTAAAGAATGTAAGTGTTTATATATAATTATAAGTAAATTATATTATTCAATATTTAATATAATTTCTTAATTGAATCATAAATATATCATTCATGTGACATAGTGATGATAAATTAATAACTTTTCTTCATGGAGGTTGTAGTCCACCGTTACAAATGGATGATGATATCACTTTTCAATGATATCAATAGTTAGAAAACATGTTCTATGTTATATTTATAATATTATATATATCTCAAAATTATAATATTTAGGAAATTTATAATTCATTATAACTAATTAAGAGAGGTGGTATGAAAAAATTAATTACATTATTTTGCAATACGATAATCCTCTACACATTCAAACTATTATTTCATTTCATATTTGTCTGTTTTAGAGATGAATTTAGGTTATTACATAAAAATAATATATTGTCTATATGTGGGATATATTGATTTTATTATTCTAAAATTGTTATAAATTATTTTAAGGATGTGAATAATGAAATAATTTAAACATATCATTTGGTATTAACCCCACAATAACCCATTTCATACTTATTATGGAAACATTTGCTTTTTTTAAAGTTTCAACATACTTGGTATAAATAAAAGAACATCACCTTAAGGGGAAATTTTTGATGTTATAGATAATATAATAATTTTATGTCTAATTATATATGTTTATTTATTCTATGTAATTTTAAAATATATTATTTACTATAAAGAATTGTTAAATAAATTTTTATGAACTATTCATTAATTTGACTTTAATATCACAATGATAGACAATAAAATTTGAAAAATATATTTTATAACATAAATATAACATTATATTAATCAATAAATTTCATATATCTCTTTATTTATCTAAAAATATATTAATTTTAAAAAATTTATGATCATTTTTTGGGTTTTTAAAATAATTTAATTATTATTGAATTTTATTTCTTTAAGCATTTAACATTATTATTGTGACACTATGAAAATTGATAATAAGAACGTCATATTTGATTTAATTTATGATATTAAACACCAATTGTATAATGAAATATAAATTCATGATAATTTATGATATATTTATTTTTTTGTAAATTACATCTCTTCAATAACTTTTATTACATGATTTTTTTGTCTAACATGAACTATACGCAACAACCAGTTCACACAAAATGTGTAATATTATTATAGTATTATTATTCAATTTAATTTTTTGCACCAATAATTTATAATATAGGTTATGAATAGGATTAACTAAATTATTAACTCTGGTAATATACTGAATTATAATAAAAATTTTATTTATCACTAAAAAACTATATTATTTACAAAATATTGTATCTGTGGGAATTTCACAAAAAAATTAAAATTAAATTTTTTCCAACATTTTAAAATTTATTTGAAAACATAAATTTATATTTTTAAAGATTAATGTAAAAATTATCATAGAATTTTTTTGATTTTTTCGATACTTTTTCAATTTTAATTGAATTCTGAAAAATGAATTTTATTTTAAAATACCCTTTTCGTTTTAATAATTAAAAATGATAAATAATTTTTTTAAATTACATAGTAATAGAAATTACTTAAATAATATACTTATTAATAGTATCATGGAAATTGAAATATTTTTCAATTTTAATTTGTAAAGAAAAATACAGTAATCTGTTGAACATTTTGTTATTGAAAGCATGGTTTCTCATCACATATGCATGATTAATTTTAAATTTCATTTTCACACATATTTTAAATAAATTTTCCTATGCATATTACATTTTGGGAATAAGAATAATTTTTTATTTATAATAATTTCAACAAATTTTAACGTATATAAAATGTGAATATAGTAAAAATTATTTAATGTAGTTAAGGAAAAACCGATTTACCAGGGGTGAACCTAAGATAATAAGTGATATAATGAACTAAATACATGTTAAACACCAATTTTTTGATATATCATTAACATATATCTTATAGATTCGAAAATATATAATTTTTAGGCTTGGGTAATGATGAAAAATGGCCATCATTTTTTTTATAATACGAGTGTTCCACTAACCTCAATTATAAAAGGCCTCCCCAACACAATAATTCTACCCAACATGAAAGACATTTTTCAACCAATAACATACCAAATTACTTCAAATGTCCCTATGATTATATTTTAAGCCTTATTGTTTGGAATAAATCCAATATTTTTTGATATTTGTGGATAAACCAATGAGGATGCACGAAGAAGGGGTAATGTTCTTCGACTATCATTTTCATTTTATTCTACTTCCCAAAAATTTGAATTAAAATAATAACATGACGATATAACAAAAAAAAATTCATAAATATTATGAGTTTTTTATGGTATGTGTTTTACCCAAATCCACCAACTTCAATAAATTTTGTTACGAAATCATCACTCTTTTGAATGGTGGACTACCACCGCATAAACCAATATCAATAGTTTCTACACTTACATATTTCATGGTTTGGTATTATAGTTTTTATAAATTACATATATAATAGTAATAACATAATTATACATTGATTCCTATTATATTATATTTTTTTCATTCCATTTCATGGGTGATACAATAACATAGCTCCTATGTATGACATAATACCACCTTTCAAAGAAATTTGATTAATCTGTTTATAACGCATTATATATAATATAATAAAGATAATATTAATTAATATAAATTATTTAAATTATTTATTATGAAATTAAAAATAAATTTATTATTATTAATATATAATGTACTAGATTTATTATTACATTGAATGGTTATAACATTGTTCATGTATTTGTGGACAACCACATTAACTAAATGAAATGACTATATTTTCATCCCCATGAAATATTTATGATATATCTGAAAATATTTAATGAAGATATATTGTATATATATTTGCATTTTCATTATTTAAATGGAATATATTACATACCTCCTTCTTTTAGTATTCACTGCAAAATTGTAATGTTGGTCGTGTGTATTTATGGCCTACCATCAGGAGGATCGTGACACAATACATTAATCAAAACATAAATTAATTATTGATATTAAAATAATATTATAAAGATAAATATAATAAATTTTTCATTATTATAATTATATAGGTGATGTGATTTAATTATATGTGCAAGAGAGAAAAAATTCATTACAAATACACATGAGAAAATAAGGAAATCATCCACCAAAACAATGGAAAAAATAAATTATAATATATTAAATAGTGATAAGATCTTATAAGTTGTTCATATATGATATTAAAAATATAAATATTTCTCTATTAAAAGATAATAATTTTCATATATAAACTACACCTGAGTTTAAATCAATCTCAACCGAAATTATGCTTGACATAAGGGACAACTTCTAAATTTTCATTCCCTGAATCACATTTTTATATCATGATCCAATTTTATTATATGTGGTATGCACTTCCCATTATACATAAAATATATTAACACTCAATATATCATGGTATTTAGTGCTTACATTAGAATTATTCAATCTAGGGGATTTAACCTAAGTGTTTGCTTGTGGAAATGATTTAATAAAAAAAATTAATTTCATTAGGTTATATTTGTTCATTGACATATTTGATATTATATTATTATTTGTGAAATGATTTTTTATTATCATATGTTGTATTTCAAATTTATTTATGTGTATGTAATGCTTACACACATAATATATTAGGTGAATAATTTTTTATTCAATGATATTATCAATTTATGTTGTTTTTTAAAATTTCATACTAATCGAGATTAAAAATTCACAAATTTCAGTAGAATAATAATATTTGACCATATCGTAAATAAAAAATTTGAATTGAATGAAATCTAGATATTCAAGATATTTTCATGTAGTTGTTACATTTTTGAACTCTTTGGTGCCTAAATTTTTTTAAAGATTATTTTTAATAAAATATTACATTATTTATCTCATAGATCATAAATCCTTTTTTATATAAAAACATATTTCCGAAACATGTTTATGAAAATTCATTATAAAAAATATCTATTAAATAAATTTTTACGCATGTTTTACTTTTTACCAAATGTATAGAGGGGAATTTTTTTTTCAAATGAGGCTATTTTATAAGAATATTAAAGTGAAAAATATATGTTCTTTTAAAAATATATTTCATAAAAAATCACCATTCATAATATCATAGAGGAATTCATTAAATGTTTATGAATATATTTTTAAATAACATGTTCCCCCAGATATCAAAATTTATTTTTTAAACCTATTTTCAAGTTAAATGACTTCAAAAGTGGATTATGGTATAAAAAATTTCAAAATGAAAACCACAATTCCATAAAGATGTTTTTAAATATATTTTCATGGTATCATTTTTAATAAATGATAATGTCCCATTATTATTTATATACTCCACATTGTATATATATTACAGATGGAATCATTATTTTTCGAATGGATGGATTATAATTATTTTCACCACATTTAGTATTGATGTTCACTTCCATGCTTCATTTCTAAAGTCACTAACTTTCCCATGAATTATTCAAAATCATATTATCATTTTGCCATAAATTTACCCTACATATTCAAATAATTTATTGTCAACATGATTATTTCATAAAAAAATTTCATATCTAAATATGATGTTTTACATTAAATGTTATTTGATATATTTGGAAAATATTGATAAATTTACATCCTTTACTCAATACACATATTTGATGATAAGGTGTATTTTTTACGAATATAAATTTTTACACTATATATTAGGGATTATTTTGATGTGAAAAACATGGTTGGGGTCTGGTTATTGATATCACATAAATGTAACAATAATGAAATAAGCTGAGTCAAAATTCTCGTATAAAATCAGTGGTCCAGATGAATATGTTTTGTACATATAAATTTTATTCTTTCTTGATCATAGATCATGATGATAGAGGTATCATGTTTATTGTAAAAATGAAGTCGTGTATTTATTAATTTAAAACATTGATATTACATTAATACTTAATATTAATGAAAATTTTTCAATGATGTTATCTAACGATTCATTACAATATCAATTTACTATTTTAATTTCAAGTGTTTTTAGTTATTGTCTTTTCCACGTTGAATCGATTTTAATTTTGTATCAATTTTATTTTTACAATATTTTTATCTCTAAAGAATATATTTATCATTGTATTGAATTAATGTAATTTGTTTCTAGATATTTAACAAAACATATTTAAAATATATAATGATTCATGATTGCTTCAAATTTACTTATCCATTATATATAATATGACATCCTAACTATTTTGTTTCCATTTAATTTATTCTAATATGTATAATATGTGTGAAATGATTGGATATTATAGATGGAGTAATTATATTATAGAAATTATTTATGTTGTATTTTATATTTTAAAATATAATTTATGAATCATGTAGGTATTTATTTTACAAATAATACTAAACTATTAATTCCATTGAGTTATAATTCTTTGAATATTCTAGAAATATAATAATGGATACGGTGGATCCATGTTACTAGGGTTGGGGTCTTTAACACACCAATTTTAAATGTGACTATTTATCAAATAAAATAAAATTTTATTTCTATCTTACAATGAAAAAATTAAACCATTCCATTCACAGGGCATAGACTCAGTGTATGTTACTTAGAAAATTTACATGGCATATGTTATATGCAACACTCATGATTCTAGGAAACCTCATTTTATTGTTATAATTATTTAAATTATTAAATTATAAACTAGTTTTTAAATATATTAATATTAGTAGAAATAAATATTTTAAAATATTATTTTTAATTGTTTTATATAAATAAAACACATTGATAACTAATAATATAAATATTAGTTATTTCCTTATATATTTTAAAAATAATATTTTCTGAAATGAACATCTTTTAATGGCCTTCTATGATATATAATTAAATTAGTTTTCAACGCATTTAACGGTTTATTTTGATAATGTTATCAACATTTTTAATTAATATTGTTTGAATTATCTTAGTTTAATTTTTGGGGATTTTTTGTGACACAAATTATTTTTGATAAATACTGAAAAATAATGAATTTTAATTCAAAAGTGTTTTTCAACTAATTTATTTATAATGTTTAATTATTATTATTATAATTTGTTTTAAATATTAAATAGATAATTTCTTTACCAATTAATCCAATTCATGTCATTGTAATCAATTTTCCTTTGAAATTGACTATCAAAACGTAGAATACATTCACACGTTTTTTCTTTAAAAACACCCATTACTGTCTCATCTGCATGATTAAATTTAAAATAGTATCTACAAATTATGATATCAGAAATTTTAAAAATGTATTATATATACTGATTTATAATAATTTAATATTTATATATTTATAAAATTATTCTTTCATGAAATATATTATTGAAGGTAATTACAATTAATTACATTTATTAAAGAAAAAATAAGTATTACAAATGAATAAACCAGAATCATAAAGGCCAAAATATGCTACAAAATTTTCCAAAACCTCTTGTAAGGACATATGTTGACTAATACACCAATATGGTTCCATAATGGTGAATTATACACTATGGGAATAAGTAATACATGCAGAACACAAAATTCCTTATAAAACTACAAAATGTGTGTCATTTCCATCAACTACAAAAAGGACACTTATCCTCCTATTTCCACAAACCCATGAAGAAAATTTTACTCAACAAAGACCCATCAAAATATCTCATTAAAAATACTTTTATTTCTTCAACTCATATCTCGTTGGTTAGAATTGATTCAATGCAATCCCTTTGACGAAGTCCAAAATGGGTTTTTTGATTTGTATGTAATGACATCTCTCAAGAACCATTATTTTATTTTTCTTATACATCCCACTGATATCATTATCCCATGATTTTATGACACATTTTTTGTAAATATAATAGGATTTTTGAATTCAATCATTTTGACCTACAATTACATACACTTTCTGATAATGGGAAACAAATTTATTGTTTCTATGTATGGAAAACTACCACCTATCAAATTGATGATTGATAAATTTTACTTAGTCCCTATCATGTTAGAAATTATTATTGGAAATATGTTTATATATGCTATATATTATATTTATTATTTATATATGGTTATTTAATCCTTTTATAATATATAACATTATAAATACCAATTGGTGTAAATACGACAATTTTGATTGTGAAAGGGTAATGAACTAACTCGAGTTTCCCTCAAACCCATCACCTGACCCATTATATTAAAAATTTAAAGGGAATTATTAATCCAAATAGGGTGGTGATAACCACTAGTGAATAAAATAAAATATTATATGGATAATTTTATCCCAACATTACCAAACAAAATTGATATATGTACTAAATAGAAAGAAATATCATATGATGAACAAGATATAAATGTCATAACTATGAGAAAACAATCGAAAAAACACAAAATAAATATAAAGTACAATTAATAGTATGAAGGACCCAATACATAAAATAAATCCAAATGATGGCATTGATAGCTCCTACCATCAAACAACCAGCCACTGAACCTACTGACATGAAACTCATCACCTCACTATGGTGCCATTTCATACACTTTACTGGAAGACATCAATGGTATATGCACTACGGAAGATGTGATAAGGGTGTGAGCTAATACCCTGTGTAGGATCCCAACCATATTTTCCACAGAAAGAATCTGTAAAACAAATCCTTTTTGGTAATTTAAATTAAAATCATTGCAGGATAATATGTAATGATTTTTCAGAGAAAATTGTGTAAACATTTCAATTTTTTCATAGTGCTATCCAAATGAATTTTTATCAATTTTCATATAACATTTTTATATCAATTTTCACAAATAAATCCATGAAATACAATATATAATCACAGGTATCTCAACAACAATGAATGCTATTTTTCCTTGATACAGATAACTCATTTTATTATTATCAAGTTCATAATTCAATTCATAGAATGATGAACATAGTATGGAGAGGAATAACCCATGATATGACTGAAAACATTGTTAGAATCAGTCCCCTTGAAAAAAAAAGCCTAGTACATTTAGGAATTTTCATATGGGTAACTTCCTTTATAATAAATTAATGGACGATGACACCATGATAAACCATACACCTAAGTACCTAAGATATCCAATTTTCTATTTTAGAAATTCATTTCGTTACATTCAAAACAATTTCATAATTATTTAAAATTACATTTTAATGCATCTAAAGAAACCATTTTCCATTCCCTTTTAAAATAATGTGTGAAAAACAATTTTTTATTGAAAAAAATTCTCAAGACACACAAAACAATCATGGAAATATTTTTTTAGCAATAAATTTTTTGTGAAAAAAACATGATCCATATCGTAGGTTTGATATGGAACCACTTAACTCAATGCATGGGTCACACATGGACATAATTGGATAAATCAATAATTAAAACCCAATTATGATAATAATGTCCCATGAATCAAATCCACATCACAATGTTAATCAAAATTAGAATAGATGTGGCTGTTAGAATGTAAGAAACCTATATTCCGGAAGAACAAACATCTTTCATACCATGATAGACAGAGGAAAAGGCCTCTGGAAAAAGATATGATAAAAATATATAATTATCTAAGAAGAAAAAACACATATACCCAATAGATAAAAATATTCCACATAATAGTGATATTTCTATCAAAAATAATAATGAACCGGAAAGGTATTCTACATTGATAGATGAACCATGGATGTAATGGAGATCCAACATCGAATGGATCGATCTAGGTGGAGTGGTGTCTCTAAAAAATGGATAAGAGAGACACTGAATCAAGGGGTTATGGAGGCTGTAAAAAGGGATGAGAAAAAACTGGAAAGCACAAGTTTTAAAACTGTACAATGGTCATTTCATGGTGGAAAACTCTCATTCACATCATGAAGCCCCCACTTAATAAATAATCCAATAACCAATCTCCTTTGATTGAAAATATGGTATATAAAACATGAATTGTTTCAAACCACCATTCCATATAGGTAATAATTCACTGTGTAAATCACATTTCACATCTTGTACATAGTATAAATTTCACACCATGTAACCTAGTTACAATATGTGAAATCTTCCTACATCCTGCAGAAAAAGATGGTGAAATTTGAATGACCAAAAAATCTCTAACTTCCCAACTTTTGGTATCATCTCAATCACAAAGGAGGGGAACCCATGATGAGGTTAAGGGAGTACCTGATTTATTTGTAATGGGATGTTATAAACTCCACACCATAAAGGCTTTTCATACCCAGGAAGTCGTGTGGATGATCTAATCCCTAGTAATATATGAGGCCACTACACCCTCATAAATGACTTGGGTTCCCAAGTCTCATGAGCATATAATAATTATTTTTGTATAATTGTAACCAAATGAATAGACATAGCATACAATACATTAATTGGAGTGTCAAAAATATAATAATGCATCTCTAAAATAGAAACATATGGAACTAACTGAATTTCACCTCAACAAATAATGTGAGGAGGATCTGTGTGATACTTCTTCATCTAATATAGATGGAAAATATATTGAAAACATATCATCTAAATCATCAATGATAACTGATAAAAAACATTTTGGAGTCACTTAGTCACCTCAAATGGCCCAAAACATCTCATATCAAACTTTCCATAGTTCATACCCAACAGAGACCTAATAGAGGAGAAAATTTCTAGAAACTATGTCACATATTGAAAACTCAAATAGTCAACACCACTGAAACGCATGAGATTTTTTTTTCAACTCTAGGCTATTATCAAACAATTTCTTATGTCATAAATCATTGCATATGTATCCAAATCCAAATATTGGCATACAATAGATACTTTTCCCACCTCATCTGAAAAATGATTTGATCTACATGGGTGACCATTCAACCCCTTGAAGGCTGCCATTCATATTGACGACAGATAACTGTTGTTGTAAAAAACTCACCCAGACCTGGATGGCTATCTCAGGGTCATCAAAAATCCATGACACATGTGCCTATCATATCCTCCAAGATAAGAAATTCTCACTCTATATGACAATATATAAATTTATATTAAGATTTACTACACATGATATGAGTTTCCATTTCCCTTTTAATAATCATCTATTACCTTGAGGTAATCCTTTTATCTCTATAAAAAACAATGGAAAACGGTATCAAATGTATCCTTACAATCTTCTACAAATATATATTACCAAAATATTTAACTTTAGTGCTATATTTGATCAAATCAAATGATCATAATTCATTAAACGATCTATAACCACCCATATAACATTTCTATATTGGGGATTCCTTGGTAAACCAATAAAAAATACATTAACACCTCATTGAACATCTAGAATGACACAAGAAGAGTCTGAATCAAACTAGTTGGTTTGATGACCTCTATCTTTAACCGTTGGAAGAAGTAACAGAAAGGAACAAACATTGAGATGTCAAGCTTCATATTCATCCATCATGTTCTTCTCCTTATGTCATAATATATCATCATAGTTCCATAATGAAAAAAATGTAAAGAACTATGAAAATCAAACAAGACTAAACACCTCGTAGTTGCAAGTATGACAATGATTTTCTAGAATTCATTCAAACAATATAAATAATGAGACCAAAGATAAATGGTATGTGCACTATAAAATATTTCTCTATTATTATGAAACTCATAATATTGCAACTGAATATAAAAAATAAACTCCAAGAGATTTTATAATAACTAAAATCTTGTGAAAACCATGTTTGAAACATCCTCCTAATAATTTAGGTGAAATTGTGCGAAATTCCATTTATAGTTCCACTCTTCGATACCATAACAGCCTCTGATGGTACATTCCTGCTAAGAGTGACTGCAACAACATTTACCTCCCATATGTTGTAGTATATATCGAATTAAATCTTCTGATGGTATTCAATGAATCATGCATTCCTATGATTCATGATATTTTATGAAAAGATATAACTCATACACTTATAATCAACAAATATCATCAATCATTCCCCCAAAAAAAGAGTGCCACCAACATTTTAATGCATGCATGACTAAGCCACACATTAAATAATTAATGAGGTAATTATTTTTATGTTTTCAACGATGACGTGAGCTAAATGACCCCACATTGTCATCCTGTATAAGAAAGAAACAAAGAAAAATGCCTAAAGAAACAAAAAACACCACATTCCCATTATTGTTATTAGTTAAGATCAGAATAGGGGATGAAATTAGAAGTCATTTCAGTTCATTAAATGTTAACTGAAGTATCACATCTAATTTGAATTTTTTTTCTTCATGGAATGATAATTAAATGAAAATAATATCATAGATAAATCCTTAATGAACAATTGGTAGTATTGAATAACCAAGGATTCTATGTATCTCAATGAAATTTCATTGTTCCCTCTATGAAAAATAAAGTGTTACATTTTATGGATCAATTCAGAAGACATTCTCAGATATTATGTTCCCCAATAAAATTAAATAAAGAATTAATAAAATATATATTTGAAAATCATTCAATAAAAAACAATAAACTCTCAAAATTGAAAGAAACAAAATATGTTAGTGCTCGTGATCATGCATGGGTTTTGAATAAACTACAATATCATCCCCAGACCCTACCCAGAAATTTTCATGATATTGATGGAATATATGATTCATCAAGGCCAAAATTATTATAGGAGTGTTTGTGAGGCCAATAGGAATCCCAAGATATTTATTATGGTCATACATTCTCTTGATTGCTATCTTCAGTACATAAAACTCCCTAACTCTGGGTTGACCAAAAATTAACCAAAGATCCATCTTGGAAAAAACACTTCTCCCCTCTTAAGTTATAAAACAAATCTTCCACTCGAGGAAATGAATATTTAGTCTTAAATTTAACCCGGTTCAACATCTGATTTTCAACACATAACCGAGTAGACCATATGGTTTCTCGAAATTGAGAATAGTGGATGCCTAAATAGAAATGATAGGGAGAACAAAAAATTTTTCAAATAGGTAGTCCAAATGAATTTCCTTCTCCTTCAGCTCTGTTGGTTCTATAAAATATGAAGGCATCATTATAAATTTCATAACTAGAAACAAATCAATAGTGAACTCCACCACTCTCTATGGAGGAGTACTAGAGAAATCATCTGAGAAAATGAAAGTAGTGTCTAAAACAATAAATTGAAAATCAATTATATGAGATAATTAATTAGGCTCAAACAATACGGTAGGCAAGAATCTCCTAATATCTGGGTGGGAAGGACCTACATGACGTGATTTTGGATCCTACTCCTCATTTAAAAAACATGAGAGATCCTATCATATATCATGAAATGAAACACATTGATGATAAAAATCAACCTCATCTTTGTGACCAATAAGGAAATACATATCAATGTTGGTGAAAAATAGATCCAGATCAAGAATTAGAGAATCCTAGAACAACTGCACCTCAGTAATCATTAGTAGACAAGAAGGTCAATGAAACCACCACTTTTTCCACTTTACAAGGGGTTAACTAACTCCATTTCAATGGGTATATGTTCCAATGTATGTTTAATATCATATACGGAACATGAATATATAAATGAGTCGCAATACCATAATCAAATAAGTCAATTTATATTGAAGAAACACTAAGGATAATACCTATCAATGTTGTCAAACATGCATCAATATCTAGAGGAAACTCATATACTATATGAAAATGAATAAATACTAATTCGATTACTGGAGACCTTTAGTGGTTGATGCCTCTAACTATGCCACGCAATCCTTTTTTGATGATGAACCTTACCCATAATTCATTATATAAATAGTATTATAGAAACACTATAAGTGAACAATACATCCCTAGCTGTTACAAAAACATATGGGCATATGACAAGAACAAATTTCTTGTATTTATTTTCCCCACTGATAACAAGTAATAGGAACATCACCCACTAAATCAGATGGTCCAGATAAATAATACTATTGAGACCCATATCCACTACTCTTGGGATCCCTTTTCCACTTCCTCTTATTCACATGTGCGCCACTGATGATTCCACCTGATGGAAGAGAAGAGGATGAAAATCATTCTTTGTATACTGTATTAATTTCATCCAGCATAGATATGCCTACAATATCCGCATAGATTTAAATAATCAACATAAACACTTGATATCTGATATCCATTCAAATTCTTTGTAGGTACTTATGAACATTCATCTTTTAATTTTTTACGAAATCAAAATAGAAATGGATATGCTCATCAAAAATATTAGTGTGTACTAACAAAAAATAGTCTCCCTATTTCAAATATAGTTACTCTTAAGACATATCCAACATAAGGGAAAATGGAAAAAACTAATGGATGATTATGGTTATGAAACAATTCCAATCCAAGTGCAACTGTCTGTCTACCCGGACCATAGAATCCCACAATCGCTCACTATAATACATGAGTTTGAATGCAACAATCTTCACCCTAATTTTTTTAGGTCTATCTAGAATGTTGAATATTTTATTTATCATATACAATAAGTCCTCCTCCTCTTGAGGAGATGTCATTATGTTAATGATAGTGGTTTCACATGAATGATCCCCAACAATCGATCTCCCTCTCTTCATGCTCCAAGGTGTACCTAAACTACTATGTTCTATACTCTTGGAACACAATAATAAACTACAATGACTAGATGTGTGATTATCTCGATGAGATTATGATCTATATGCAAGTTACATTGCGGAGAATTAGTTTCAAATTCTTAATTAACTCTTGGATGATGTCATAGAGGCATACATTTTACCACTAAAACATAATTTAATCTAACAACAAAAAAAATATCATTTTAAACTAGAAAAACCATAAGAATAAAATTAGAGTCAAAATAATACTATGCACTGGAGACGCACATTGCAACATCCAATTGAAACTTGAGTATCATTACCATAGGATACTGCCATGATGTTATCGTAACATTCCTCTCATATTAAGACAATCGTATCTCTAGTCTAATAGATTCCCCATGAAATGGAATATTGAGGAAAAACAGGGGTCCGATACTAAATGTGACTTATGGGCCCCACTAAAAGCACATACACCCCACCCAATAATTTTTAACTTATCCTGGATCACCAGGTAACTATAGATTCCCCAATACATATGGTCCCTATACTAGGGCCCATCCATGCACCCAAATGGGTCATATGACTAATGAAAATCCCCACATGCCATAATATGTTCTTAATAATTTTTTTTAACTCTCACACACCCTAGCTAATATACCTGATGATCAATGCTCTTTATCACTACATCATGAAAAAATGCATAATTGTGGAGTTCTTATAAGGTGGGATCACTAAAATAATGGTTCACCTTATTGACATGAGTCATATCAGTTACTCATGAAACACTTTTTCAATACGGGTTGTTATAGTCACCTTGAAAATTAGAGCACAACATCATCACGATAGACCCCACGTCACAACTGAAGCAGTACACCACACACAGGGATGGGTTACTACATTGATTCCAAATTACAACGAACTGAACATGGTTAACATATACCTCACCATACAATCCAATCTATTACATACCCTAAGGGTTTTTCGGATCCCAAGGGCTGGCAACATGCACTTGGGCATCAAACAACACATCTATGTGAATTTTTTATGAAATTGAAACAATCATATAGAATATATGTACTAAAAAATAATATTAAAATATGAACAAGATATATATTCCTAACTACATGAAAAAAGAAGAAACATAAAACAAAAAAGTAGCTAAAAACTATTACGGACAAGTCCAACTACAAAAGACCCATGAAAAAAAGATACTCTAAATGAAAGCCTGGAAAAATCCTAACATTGTTCCACTAGCTATGCATTCAGATGACATGAACATCACAACCTCATTAAAATACCTTGAATTTATCTCCACTAGAATACAATCAATGATCTATAAAATTCCTAATATGAGCACATTGGTTTGAGTTAATCATTCTATAAGGATCCCACCCAGGTGTTCCAGAATAATCCCCTTTATAAATATTCATGTATAATCATTTTATGTAAAAACATGCATGATATATAGTATATAATATTCATATAAAACATAATATTAATTTTATTTTTATGTATTTCTAATCATAAGAAGGAATATCATTTTTCAATTGCATTTTTAGATATCATATTTTAAAATTAGTAACATGAATGAAAAAAATCAAATACATGTAATAAAAAAACATTCACAAGTATCACAACACCAAGGAATACTATTGGTCAAGGATCCAGACAACTCATACCATAATAATAAAGTGACAAAAACTGTTCCTAGAACTACAGGTGAAAGAATAAGATGAATACCCCATGACTGAAGCAACCCCAAAAATTTGAATAACATTCCCCTAGATAAATTTCTATATGAAACATAAGAAAACCCCAATACAACACTATTTGATAATGAAAAAAAACTAATGGACGATAGACCCATGCTAATATTTCTTCTTAAGTACCCATGGATACCCATGTTCTATTCTTCATAATTCATTTCAATTCATTGAAAACTGTTTCAAATCCACTTCCAAAATCAATTAAATTCTTTTAAAATTCCCCTTTTACATTCATTTTTTAATAACTAATGAAACAACATTTTCATTAAAAAATACTTTCAAAAAACAAAAAATAACAATCCAATCATTCAATACGAATGAGATTGTAACGAAAAACTACAATAAACATTATCATAGTCTAGAGAAATAACAGACGACTTAAAATCTTGGGCCTTACACACCTAAAATGGAATGAAAAACCATAAATTATGAAAAATGCCATGGAATCCAATCAACATTACACGGATTATCCAATTATGAACATAATTGTTCATAAGAAAATAAGAAACCTACAAACCACATGTATGAACAACTGTCACACCACTACCGACAATGGAAAATCCCTTTGTAGTGTGATTACACAAATGATCTATAAAATAGCATGAATATAAACTATCTTAACCCAACAAATCAGAATATTCCACCCAATGGTTGTACCACGATCATGAGAAATGATGAAGCATAAAGGCCACGTACATGTAGAGACACACCATAGCGGTAACATAGATCTACAGTCGAACAGATCAATATAGGTAGAGCGATGTCTATAAAATATTTCTAGGAGAGACCCTATATCATGGTATATATATTCCTGAAATAAAGGTCCATGCAAAACTACTAAGCGCATGTTTTAAAAATGGACATTGGTTGTTTCACCATGTGAAACACCCATTCTCATTGTGATGTCCACAATGAATAAATACGTTGTAAATCTCATCAACAGGAATTAAAAATATGTTATTTAAAACATTCCTTATGTGAAATAATTATTCATGACCTGTAATATATCATATCATGATTCCCCTTTGATATCTTGTGCCTAGAATAAATTAAACAATGTATAGCCAAGTTACATGAGATGGAATCATCATGAATCCTATTGAAAAGGATTATTAATGTTGAGTGTAAACAAAATCTATGAAATCAACATTATAGGTATCCTCCCAATCTCAAAGGTGGGGAAAACCATTAGTAGGTTAACGGTGTACCTGATAAAATTGTAATGAGATTTTATATGAAGGTTGGACTGTCAATCTTAAATGTGATGTGATTTTCCAAAAAATTCATGGAATGTATTATGAATGGGTTTTGTGAACATATATGATATATTTTATATAAACACTCCACTGGAATAATTATATATATACCCACATTTTATTTAACCTCTTTCATTGAACGTGATAATAAAAATAGAAACATCTTTCAAGTGTACATATAGAATACTATCTCCGTGAAAGATTTTTTCTATTACATAATTCTATATTCAATATATTATTATAATACACATATAATTTATATAAATGAAATATATATCATATTTTAAATTCATCAAATCATTTTATAAGTATAAGGACCATATATATATCAAATTAAGACATAAGCGAAGAACAAAGCAAATATTACTCAAAGTGAAACCATAAAATATGATTGTTAACCAACCAGTATTAAAATGTTGTAATAAAACCACTTATGGTTTTTTATAAAATTATATTTTTATTTTATATATCCATAATATATTTATATATATTATTCAGGTGGGTTGAATGTGTAACGATAGATCAGACATAAGGTAAGGGAAATTTTATCTCATGTTTTCATTTTCATGGGATTCATGCCTTAGGCATAACTATATTATTTTGTGTGGTGTATATAATTTCCATTATTCAATTATATTGTAGTTATTAACTAATTTATTGGTATTTTCATATCAATTATATGATATTTCATTCATTGGGTTAATGTTTAAAAACATTCCAAATTAGTAAGGTAGGTTTTCCTAAATTATCTTTATTTGACAAACATTTTTTATTTTAAAAATTCATTTTTATTGAGGATTATATACATATATATGAACTATTATATCATGATTCCCATTATTTAAATTGTTAATTTTTATTCATCTAAATTAATTTTCTTACATGGAGTGTATGATCCAATAGTTACATGTGGTAAGAGTATTTGAAGCAATCTCAACCTTTATCAAGATTGATTATGATTTTTATTTCATTGATGAAATATTATAATTCTCATATCAATAAAACTAAGAATATTTCATATAATATATTTATTTAAGTAATATCCATGTATCAATCATATTTTTTCACACATTGTAGTGAAAATAATTATGTAAAAGTTTTTCAAGATAAATTTCACAGTATTTCCCACTTCGATTAACAATCTATTTTATTTAGAAACACATGTATTAAAAAAAAGTGAACATCATTTTAAAAAGATACATGAAGTTATTGATCATTAATAATTCTGATTTCAAAAAATTATTTATTTTTTAAAATCATATTTATATGATTTGAAATAAATTTATAATGAAAATGATTTCAAAAAAATGGGTTGTGTTTTTGTATGATTTTTTCAATATAGAAAGGATATTTCCTTCAATAAATGATTTAAAAATATTGTTGAAATGTATCTCATATATATGATAACATCTATTATTGTTACTCATTATTTTCTGAGAAAAATATTCAAATTTCATTTTTATATTATTTCTATCAATGGATTATGTTTTCGCGGTATGATGTTTTTGAAACCCATTTTATTACTTGGGTTATATGACATTGAAATAAAATTCCTTTTATGAGATTGAATTTTATAAATGTTTATGAAAACTATATTTTATCCACATCATACAATTTGATTACATGTTTATAATAACCATTTCACTTCAGGCGTTATGATATTTTTATTTATGATATATTTGTAATTATATGTATGTTCTCACTTTGAGATGATGGGTCTTATATCTCCCACTATTGAATTGGTTATATATTTATATCTAATGAAATATACTATGATTGATTTGGGAATGATCCTGGACTATTAAGATGAACACTGGAGTAAACTATGACTAACAATATGGTATGTGAAGTGAATTCATAGTACTAATAGGGCCATCCGAGTGAACCATGACTACCAAGATGGTATGTGGAGTGATCCCATAATACTAAGATGGCCTTTTATGTGAATCATATGATACTATTGAAATCATATTATATGATTTTGTCTCTACCACAATCCCATTTTCTATTCATATGTTATGATTTCATGATTTATGATCATTATTTACTTGTTATTCATATGTTATGATGTTTTAATACTTATTGCAGGGTTCATGTTTTTGATCTTTGATATACAGGGGTTGATCCTCTATTTTCATTATCACGTTCTAATACCGGTATGACCATAATTATGCTTATGTTTCTCCTATTTTTACCCTCATTGAGAATCTAAGGTCACCGCTTTTTATTTTTCATTCCCTCATGTTTTGAAGGTATGTATTATGTTTATAAAAAGGTATGTACTCTAAAAGAACATAGTTATAGATAATTTAACTCATTTAGGTATTGATGTTTATGTTTCAATAGTTATAATGGCACTAGAATAGTGTAATGTTTGGGAATCTGTTTTTATAATGATTTATTTATTTCAAAAAAATTGTGGAATCTTAATGTATTAAATGTGAGTGGCTTTATATTTGTCGAAAAATAATAGGATTATTTAATATTTTAATGATATAATAAAAAAACCATAGTGTTAACCATAAGTACATGTAAATTGATATGTTTATGGATAATGAAAAGCATATGAAAATGACTCAGAATTTTGGTAAAGGATATAGTGATTGGTTACCTAGAAATGCATCCATTTATGGATGATACATATAGATGTGGCTCTAAAAGAGTTGTGCCTAGGGGTAACATCTCTAAAAATATGTTCTCGGCCAGAGGTAGGGAAATCATTTTCAAAACAATGCTTTTTAATGCACACCTAGTTTGAAACTCCCATGGGATATTCTATGGAAATTTATTTAATAATCTTAAACTATTAGGAATGACATGAATAGATTTTGACTATGATTATCCATTTATAAACCTGAGTTGTCATAGATTTAGTAAGGTTTTTTAATTTCGATATAATATTTTTTAATTTTCATTCTTATGTGCTTCCTCAATATTATTTTTATTTCATACTTTATGATTTTGGTTTTAGTTAATTTATGTAATCTAAAGGAACTATGTTAATTGTGATTGAAATGTAAAATGATATTATTTTTTTATTTTGAAACCAAGAGATATGGGAGATCCAATTAAAAATCTTGTTTTTATGATTACACTACTTTTTCAAGATATAAATAATCATGGACCAAAAAATGTTGTGGGAGTGAAAAAATTATGTTTTGTATTTCATGATTCAACGTCCCCCTTAATTTAAAGGATCTGATAATAAAGTTGTATCTTAAAATTAAATCTGTAGTTATGAAATGATATTCTCTTTTATCTACGGTTTAGTGAAAGGGATGCTCATTTTTGCTATTTATATTTTTAAATTTGTATTGGATAGTAGTTGAAAATAATAAAGAATACAAGTTATAATGATGAGATTGAATCCATGGATTGAGATGAGTTCAATAACATATTTTTGAATACGTATTTTCATCATATTATTCATAACATGATAGTGAAAGAATTAATTGAGTGTATGTATAGGGATGATGAAATTTATTAATACATATGAGGATAATTTCACGAGACATGCGAGGTATGGGAGGTATACACCATGAATTATTATTAACCCTGAACATGATGTTGATTGGTTCTTTTGTTGATTAATTCCAAGTCAAATAAGATATTTTTCTACAATATTCATTATTAGGTATGAATATATTGTGAATATTTCAATCAGGGATCAAATAGAGGCTACATTAATGAACCTATCTGAGAGTTTTTTGGAATGATACAAATGATAGTGTTTATAGGAAAACATAAAAAAATGATGAAAAGAAGATGATCATGCTTTTATGCTCTTATTGTGTGAAAAAATATTGAGGAAATTACCTTAAATGGAAAAATAAATAATTCAAGTGCGGAGGATAAGGAAATCAAGTATTAGATAGCTTATGTGATGGAAAGATGTTAAAAAAGTGTGTTAATGGAGAAAAAAACTAAATGAACCTCTCATGAATTAGTTCTATGAGTGTTGGAAGAATGAGAGTTATAATATCAACAACCCAAAACTAATGATTGGTGATGATGATAAATGTAAAAAACCACTTAAGATGAGTGATAAGGAAGAATCATGTACAATTTCTATTTTTGATGAGGCGTGTTATAGCCACCTGAAAAAAAGGCACACATACCATCAAATTTATAACTACTAATGTCATATTTTATTTTCGATCTGCCAACTCATTCATATCTTATGAATATTCAATGGGCATTAAGATTCCACCAAATAATTTAGATGTGGAATTAATAATTAAAAACACTAATGGATCAATTATTGCATCCCGTATCTATGTCTCCTCTTATGTTGATGTTTGTTGAAATTTTATTCCTACAAATCATTTAATATATAGTTTGATTGAATATTATGTCATCTCAAGAATAGTTTTCATTTCTCTACATAAAACAAAAATCAATTTTTCAGTAAGGGAATTTATGATTGATATTTAGAACTATAATATGATCATCCATCCATGTGATGATATGTGTTATCATACATTGGATATTATATCCACTATAGGGGTATTTATTCTATTTCAAAAGGGTTATTTATCTAAAATAGTTGGGGAGAAAATCAACAATTATGATATTCCTATTGTTATGGAATTTACGGATACCAACATAGATGATCTTCATAGCCTTGTACTAAAACATGATGTAGAATTATCAATAGAAATCATACATGGTTCGAAACCAATTTTAAAGAATCCTTTTAGAATGGTCCTGATTGGGTTTCTAGAGTTGAAGAAAAATCTCCATGAAAACATTAATATGGTATTAATTTGTAAATTTGTGTCACATTGGGGGCACATGTTAATTTTTTGATAAATAAATATGTATAATTATGTCTTTGTATTTTTTATTGGGATTTTAACAAGATCAAAATAAATACCATGTAACACCCCAAGATTTCATAGTGTGTTATTTCGTCAAAAATAATTCAATAACTTTCACTACACGCAACACCGAGTTCAATCACACCATGACTTACAAAAAAAGCCATTCAAAAGAGGTTATGAATAGTATTATCTAAATTTTAAACTTTATATAATCCTTATAATTTTAGAATCCATATTATGAGTTTCTTAGATATAATGCAAGAACAAATTCATTTTCAGTATTGCAATTTTATCAACTTTTAATAGTGAACCCTTTTTAAATACAATATTTTAATCTTTTTGACTAAATGGGGACATCAAAAATTTAAAATGAAACATCCCAAGCTTCCACGGTACGCTTTCTTTGAATAATATAGTAGCGTGTGTTGTACGCAACCTTGAGTTTTAACACACACCACAACCAATCAAACTAGCCGTTATGAATAGTAATACCTACTTTTCAAAATTATATATATTTTATATTTTAAAATGGACTTAATTTCTGGATTCGGAATATCAAATTTAGCCTAAGGTGAAATTTTGGTACTTTTCGGATAACTTTCATATTTTGATGAATAGTGAAAATTAATAAATTTTAATTAAAAACAACTTTTTTAATCAAAATAATAAATAGTGATAAATTATTAATTTTAGTAGTTTTAAATTATATTTAGAATATATTTTTACCATTTAATATAATGTTGGTCATTGGACATAATTTTACAATTAAACCGAACATAAACAAGTGTCAATCTTTTGATAGTTATTATCTCTTAAAAACACGCTTTTTGTTTTGACAGCGGGAATTAATTTTAAATTATTTTCTGCCACTTCTGTGTTTTGAATTTAGGAAAATGGATTCCATATTTGGAATCAGGATGTTCAAATTGTGTAAATAGGTAACTTTTATTTTTAGACATTTTGAATAATTACTGCGGTAAATATTTTATTTACCATGGTTAAGGGTAAATCCGGTAAATAAGGGTTAAAAAATAATATTATAATAATACTAAATTACCCTAAAACGTGTCTTAACCCTATTGGTTGATACATGGTCGACCATGGGAATCTTTGGGTCTATTTTGGGACCCCATGGATCCACTTGTAAGTGATAATGACACATTATTTTAATTAAGTTAAAATGAATACAAAAATGACACAAGCATATATCGTTTAGAAAAACAATTGTTACATAGGGTTAAATAAGTTGGATTTTAGATTATAAATATTCATTAGAAAGATAAAAAGATTTAATACATAATGATATTTTATTTCTAATTTTTAGACATTAAATAATTTATTTTATTTATGACACAATGATGATTCAGTAATTACTATAATAGTGAAAAATTAAAATAATTGATATTATAAATACCCAAAAAAATATAATATGAATCTTTTAATGCATTAAACTAATTTTATAGGATAATATGATATATTAGGATTGATTTAATTTACTTTTTTCTAAGTAATCAATCTGTTATGAGTTTCACAAAAATCAACTATTGAATAGTGTCAAAATTGACATAAAAGAGTTCTTAAAACAAATATTATATTATTAATTGATATTAAATTCCTAAAAATCTAAGGTTCGGCCAAGAGACTTATATCAGGATAGTTTCATCATTAATGGACCACTTGGGGGTCTCTTGGATGTATATAGTAAGTTTATTAACCATATTATATAAAAATACAAAGAGACATTGTAAAAGTGAAACTAATTAACTTAGAGTTAATACTTAAAGATAAGGTTAATATAAGTACCCAAACCTGTCTAAATTATATTGGTTGAGTGGTTTTCAACCTATTCCCACCTTATCCTTTGAATAGTCAACTTTGGAGCCATTGGAAACCGAATATGAATTTATTATAAATTAATATTTCTAGCTTTTCCAAAGGTGCCCCTCACCCCTCTTATAAAAGGGCACTCCTCCTTCTCATTTCTTCACACCTTCAAAGCCTTTTGGATCGGCCAAACTCTGCCCAAATACTCTCCCAACATCCCTCACTACAACCTAGAGGCCTTAGTTTGATCAGAAAGCCAACCTAAGGATCCTTTTTGATCAAATCAAAAGGAAGAACCCGAAGAAGAGGTAATGATTTCACCACCCTTTTCTAAGTTCCTTTCTTCTTCCACATCCTCTTTCTTTGTTCTTACCATTCTAAAATAATAACTCCAGTATCTTACATATATTGTGATGTTATTATAAATATGTAAAAACCATATTCAGTATTCTATCCACCCTTTGAATAACATGTCACCGTACGTGCGTACGTACGGCTTACCGTCTCCAGGTCGTGGTATAATTGTTATTCAATATATTATTATTTGGATGGGTATAATAATGATGTGTAACTCATGTAAATAATAAATATAACATGTTAATGATTCTGTATATATGATATACCATCCATTTATATATTATTTTAATATCAAAAGAATGATATTGTCGCTCGTGCGTACGTACGGACTACCGTCTCCACGAACGCGATGAGATTCATTCTCCATCGTATCCATTCAAGTATAATTATCATTTGATGATTTAAAAATGATGTTTAAGGACTTGATATCATTCTGGATATGAATAATATACAACCTATCCTTTACAAACATGTCTTACGTAACAAAACATATAAAAGAAAACAAGTAAGTTAACACCCGATATAATGATAATACTAAGATATTATTATCAAATCAATATTAAAAGATCATATATGTTATCATATTACTGTATATGATTCTTGTATAATTTAATAACAATTATTTCACCATTATACAGGAGGTTAACCTACCCCAACCAAGGAAAAGTACAAGGTAAGGGTTATTTCACAATCTCTTCATTATCCGAGGTTGTTTATACGTAATAATCTACTGGGATCTCGTTATCATCCACATCCATGTTTCTTCAAAATGTATTTCAAAACATTTTTAATATTTAAATGAATATGGGTTAAAGTCATTTATA
Organism: Viscum album; assembly: GCA_963277665.1. Classification (NCBI taxonomy): domain Eukaryota; kingdom Viridiplantae; phylum Streptophyta; class Magnoliopsida; order Santalales; family Viscaceae; genus Viscum; species Viscum album. Next base: position 916,758,657 of record OY728148.1, read on the forward strand.
CCCTTGTTTGACTTTTATTAAAAGGTTTATAAGGGAATCTTTCCGTTGTTTTCCAAACAAGGTGCTTTTTAGCCTTTTCGACAGAATTAAGATAAGAATGTTTTTTTAACTTATACGGCGGGTGCGGTTATTTTTCTCCGTTATAAAATCGTCAAAGCTTCCCTTAAAAGCTTGAAAGAATATTTTCAAGAAAATGATTTATTTTATATGACTCTTAAATGATTTCAAAAATAGAAAGAGATATTTCTCTAAAAAGTGTTTTGATTTCATCTATGTCAACATCCTTCGACGGATTTTACGCTTATTTGAAGTTGATTTATTATGATACAAAACTTATATATTGTAATGAAGGTTTTGTGATATGTTTGACGGTGGATGTGCTATTTTTATACCATTCATAGTTTATGGTGAAATTATTGACATTTCGTATGCTAGTTTTAATACGAATGTTTATGTTATGTTTAAACCTTTTCATATGGGAATGCATTGGACTTAATAAGTGACGGGTGGAGCCCGCTATAGCTCCTCGATGCATCGGTAGGTCTCATGAGACAAACTAGTGTCTTGGCACAAGGCCTTGACAAAATCTTATTTGTAGTCTTGGCACGAGGCCTTGGCTATGTGGTTATCATAGTCTGGCATTATGCATTCCAACATTATGAAAGTGGTTATTGATTTTTGCATGTGACTATTCGATTAGTAGAATATCCATGTGAATAAGTAAATGGCATTATTTCATTTTATTAATGTCTTACCATGTTGAAAGTTCATGTTTGAAAGGCTTTTGTTTTAGTTATACATTGCCTTGAATGCTTATTCTTATTTATGAATGTTTCCGCTATATTGTTATCCTTACTGGGCATTTGAGCTCACCCCTTTTCTATGTTTTATTTTTCCCAGGAAGTGAAGAAGTAAATTATGAATGACCTGCAGGGATTTTATGTGGGGATATGAGTGTGGATTATGGAGACATTATGTTGTTGTAGTAGTTTTTCATTTTATGATGTAATGTAAAACTTATGAATATATCTAGTATTTCCAAGGCTACTAAACCAATCGGTCTATTGAGATTTGATCTTTCTTGTGATCATGCCAATGTTATGTAATAATGCACCGAATCTGGGTAACTGGGGTCGGGGCGTTACAGTTGGTATCATAGGAAGTTTAGTACAAACCTTGGAAGCTAGATTTAGATAAACTCTGATTAGAGCACGTAGACCTAAGATGAACTTTGAGGATTAGTGTAGAAGAACTTCCTAGAATTTTGGTATTGTAGAGATTTTGTGAGTTTTCCGAGCAATACATCCCTGTCTGGATACGAGCAGGTAGAGGCGGCTCTGGCACAGATGTACCTAGGGGTAAAACCCGAAAACACCGCTTTGAGCTAGACTCGAACGGGAACTAGTGCACGACAACGGGCCTTGCTGAACTCTTGGTTACGACACTCCCGGGGGATTTGCTTAGGATAATTCTCATTTTCTTTACAAACCATTATGAAGGGTTTATGAGTATATACATCCTCAAAGGATACATTTTTATGATTATGGATTATATCCATAAATAGTTCAATTTTTGTTAAGTGTTTTATAAGTATGGGATTATGTATTTTGATTCATAAACTGATCTAGTGTATGCCATTGTTTAGAAATGGCACCCAGTAGAAGGAATGAGAACTCCAGAAATACACATGATCCAAAGAGAAGGAAGGATCATATCTTTCATGGTCTTAAGCTAGAATTTATAAGAGAAATAGTCTCCCATGTATTATCATCATATGAAGAAATAATATCATGTGTTGATAAGATAAGTAAAGAGTTTACTGAGTCCTATGGCTTTGAAGGGAAGCAAGAGAAGAAAAGGATGGAAGAGAGAAAGATGGATAAAGGGAAGAGGGAAAAGAAGAATTTTCCCATATGTGGTAACTGTGGAAAGAAACACCCTGGAACTTGCCTGAAAGGAATGGGAGTTTGTTATAACTGTGGAGGAAAAGGGCACAAAGTACGTGACTGCAAGGGTAAGAAAATGGTTTCAAATGTACAATGCTTCATTTGCAAGGAGTTTGGACACTAAGCGAACCTATGTCCCAGTCATCAGACTATGCCACAAATGATGTTATTGGATAATAATCAAGTTATGATACTACCACAGATGAAGAGGAATGATTAGAGTTCTTATGTTGATTATGTCAATTGAGTGTTGTATCAACAATGTACTTGTTATAATAATTATGGAGTATATAAGGATTGTACTGCAGTACTATTTCATTAAGGACTTGAGATTGTGTGGAACAAAGAAAAGTGACTCAATAGCAGGATAAATTTTTGGAAAATATATGGTTGAGAGAATGATAAACCATAATATAGTTCTGATACCGAGGTAGTGATTTTGGAATAATACATGATTGCTTTGGATAAATTATATTGGATATTCATGACTACCTTGGAACTGATTAATGATTTGTATATTCCATCATTGTTGGGGTTTAAAACATTTTTGGATTGATGAAGTATATCCAGCATTCTATATGGAATAAGGGAGCATAAATGTAATCAATAAAGAATATGGTAATTTAGGATGTTTCAGTGTATTAAAAGAATACATGATGAAGGTATTCATATGCTATTACGGGGTAAAAAGGATCTACATTATGTTTACCTTCCTTATAATTGTTGGACTGTGAATTTGGACAGAAGTATTTTGGATAGTTCTAGTTTGGATTATTTTGGATTTCCATAAAAGGACATCCCGGAGGTCGGGCGGCAACCTGTCACGTCCGGCAAGGCTGCGAGACTTGAACCCGCAACCGAAGGGAGACAAGGGTGTATCACCTACCACTGGCCCACGAGATGTACTGGATTAAATAATTTAGTTTTTATTATAAGATCTTGTAGATGAATTATAAATTCGTTTATTTTGGAACCCTATACGAAGAGTGTAAATAGAATTTTTTTACATTCTATTATCTTTTAGAGTGGAAGATGAGTTTGTGGTAGAAATTTATTAATGGATAAAACTCTAATTATAAAGTAAGTATATCTCTTTATGATCTTAGCCAATCTCATAAATAAATTCCTCAATATTAAGAAAAGCAACTTAGATCAAAAATGTTTTCCTAGATGGTACCTTAAATCATCACTAATTTATGGCTTTGGGATTTTTGGCCTTTTCATAGCCATGTTCTCTACCACTCTCCATCAGATAATTGATGGTTAGATTTTTCTTCCATATCCATATTTTCCTACATGGAACCCTAGTATGTGTTATTTTTGGTAATCTTCATACGTTCGACTCTTTATTTTAAATAGAGGCCTCATTAATTCATTTTTCGATGTGGGATTTCGACTAAGATATTTTGAAACGTCAAAAATGTGTTATCCTAATACCCTATGTTTTGTTGAACCAATGGTATTTCAAATCATCATAGATTGATGAATTTAAGGACCTCAATTTTATACGTGTTTGTGATTGATGACCTCAATCACTACCTATAAATATTTACATTTTTCCTCCAATTATATGTCTCTAATTTCCACCAATGTTCTCCTAATCGAGATCATAATTTTGTGGTGACCCTTTCATTTCTCTTTTCCTCATATTAAGACTAAATTTTAGTAACCCAATTTCCGATGTGGGTTTTCCCACAAATATATATTCTATTTTCAACCTTTTCTTTTCGAAGAACAATTTCAAATTGCGAGGACGCAATTTATTGAAGGAGGGGAGAATGTAACACCCCAAGATTTCATAGTGTGTTATTTCATCAAAATAATTCAATAACTTTCACTACACGCAACACCGAGTTCAATCACACCATGACTTACAAAAAAAGCCATTCAAAAGAGGTTATGAATAGTATTATCTAAATTTTAAACTTTATATAATCCTTATAATTTTAGAATCCATATTATGAGTTTCTTAGATATAATGCAAGAACAAATTCATTTTCAGTATTGCACTTTTATCAACTTTTAATAGTGAACCCTTTTTAAATACAATATTTTAAACTTTTTGACTAAATGGGGACATCAAAAATTTAAAATGAAACATCCCAAGCTTCCACGATATGCTTTCTTTGAATAATACAGTAGTGTGTGTTGTACGCAACCTTGAGTTTTAACACACACCACAACCAATCAAACTAGCCGTTATGAATAGTAATACCTACTTTTCAAAATTATATATATTTTATATTTTAAAATGGACTTCATTTCTGGATTCGGAATATCAAATTTAGCCTAAGGTGAAATTTTGGTACTTTTCGGATAACTTTCATATTTTGATGAATAGTGAAAATTACTAAATTTTAATTAAAAACAACTTTTTTAATCAAAATAATTAATAGTGATAAATTATTAATTTTAGTAGTTTTAAATTATATTTAGAATATATTTTTACCATTTAATATAATGTTGGTCATTGGACATAATTTTACAATTAAACCGAACATAAACAAGTGTCAATCTTTTGATAGTTATTATCTCTTAAAAACACGCTTTTTGTTTTGACAGCGGGAATTAATTTTAAATTATTTTATGCCACTTATGTGTTTTGAATTTAGGAAAATGGATTCCATATTTGGATTCAGGATTTTCAAATTGTGTAAATAGGTAACTTTTATTTTTAGACATTTTGAATAATTACTGCGGTAAATATTTTATTTACCATGGTTAAGGGTAAATCCGGTAAATAAGGGTTAAAAAATAATATTATAATAATACTAAATTACCCTAAAACGTGTCTTAACCCTATTGGTTGATACATGGTCGACCATGGTCATCTTTGGTTCTATTTTGGGACCCCATGGATCCACTTGTAAGTGATAATGACACTTTATTTTAATTAAGTTAAAATGAATACAAAAATGACACAAGCATATATCTTTTAGAAACACAATTGTTACATAGGGTTATATAAGTTGGATTTTAGATTATAAATATTCATTAGAAAGATAAAAAGATTTACTACATAATGATATTTTATTTGTAATTTTTAGACATTAAATAATTTATTTTATTTATGACACAATGATGATGCAGTAATTACTATAATAGTGAAAAATTAAAATAATTGATATTATAAATACCCAAAAAATATAATATGAAACTTTAAATGCATTAAACTAATTTTATAGGATAATATGATATATTAGGATTGATTTAATTGACTTTTTTCGAAGTAATCAATCTGTTATGAGTTTCAAAAAAATCAACTATTGAATAGTGTCAAAATTGACATAAAAGAGTTCTTAAAACAAATATTATATTATTAATTGATATTAAATTCCTAAAAATCTATGGTTCGGCCAAAAGACTTATATCAGGATAGGTTCATCATTAATGGACCACTTGGGGGTCTATTGGATGTATATAGTATGTTTATTAACCATATTATATAAAAATACAAAGAGACATTGTAAAAGTGAAACTAATTAACTTAGAGTTAATAATTAAATATAAGTTTAATATAAGTACCCAAACCTGTCTAAATTCTATTGGTTGAGTGGTTTTCAACATATCCCCACCTTATCCTTTGAATAGTCAACTTTGGAGCCATTGGAAACCGAATATGAATTTATTATAAATTAATATTTCTAGCTTTTCCAAAGGTGCCCCTCACCCCTCTTATAAAAGGGCACTCCTCCTTCTCATTTCTTCACACCTTCAAAGCCTTTTGGTTCGGCCAAACTCTGCCCAAATACTCTCCCAACATCCCTCACTACAACCTAGAGGCCTTAGTTTGATCAGAAAGCCATCCTAAGGATCCCTTTTGATCAAATCAAAAGGAAGAACCCGAAGAAGAGGTAATGATTTCACCACCCTTTTCTAAGTTCCTTTCTTCTTCCACATCCTCTTTCTTTGTTCTTACAATTATAAAATAATAACTCCAGTATCTTACATATACTGTGATGTTATTATAAATATGGTACAACCATATTCATTATTCTATCCACCCTTTGAATAACATGTCACCATACGTGCGTACGTACGGCTTACCGTCTCCACGTCGTGGTATAATTGTTATTCAATATATTATTATTTGGATGGGTATAATAATGATGTGTAACTCATGTAAATAATAAATATAACATGTTAATGATTCTGTATATATGATATACCATCCATTTATATATTATTTTAATATCAAAAGAATGATATTGTCGCTCGTGCGTACGTACGGACTACTGTCTCCACGAACGCGATGAGATTCATTCTCCATCGTATCCATTCAAGTATAATTATCATTTGATTATTTAAAAATGATGTTTAAGGACTTGATATCATTATGGATATGAAAAACATACAACCTATCCTTTACAAACATGTCTTACGTAACAAAACATATAAAAGAAAACAAGTAAGTTAACACCCGATATAATGATAATACTAAGATATTATTATCAAATCAATATTAAAAGATCATATATGTTATCATATTAATTTATATGATTCTTGTATAATTTAATAACAATTATTTCACCATTATACAGGAGGTTAACCTACCCCAACCAAGGAAAATTACAAGGTAAGGGTTATTTCACAATCTCTTCATTATCCGAGGTTGTTTGTACGTAATAATCTACTGGGATCTCGTTATCATCCACATCCATGTTTCTTCAAAATGTATTTCAAAACATTTTTAATATTTAAAAGAATATGGGTTAAAGTCATTTATACCCTTGTTTGACTTTTTATAAGAGGTTTATAAGGGAATCTTTCCGTCGTTTTCCAAACAAGGTGCTTTTTAACCTTTTCGACAGAATTAAGATAAGAATGTTTTTTTAACTTATACGGCGGGTGCGGTTATTTTTCGCCGTTATAAAATCGTCAAAGCTTCCCTTAAAAGCTTGAAAGAATATTTTCAAGAAAATGTTTTATTTTATATGACTCTTAAATGATTTCAAAAATAGAAAGAGATATTTCTCTAAAAAGTGTTTTGATTTCATCTATGTCAACATCCTTCGACGGATTTTACGCTTATTTGAAGTTGATTTATTATGATACAAAACTTCTATATTGTATTGAAGGTTTTGTGATATGTTTGACTGTGGATGTGCTATTTTTATACCATTCATAGTTTATGGTGAAATTATTGACATTTCGTATGCTAGTTTTAATACGAATGTTTATGTTATGTTTAAACCTTTTCATATGGGAATGCATTGGACATAATAAGTGACGGGTGGAGCCCTCTATAGCTCCTAGATGCATCGGTAGGTCTCATGAGACAAACTAGTGTCTTGGAACAAGGCCTTGACAAAATCTTATTTGTAGTCTTGGCACGAGGCCTTGGCTATGTGGTTATGATAGTCTGGCATTATGCATTCCAACATTATGAAAGTGGTTATTGATTTTTGCATGTGACTATTCGATTAGTAGAATAACCATGTGAATAAGTAAATGGCATTATTTCATTTTATTAATGTCGAACCATGTTGAAAGTTCATGTTTGAAAGGCTTTTGTTTTAGTTATACATTGCCTTGAATGCTTATTCTTATTTATGAAAGTTTCCGCTATATTGTTATCCTTACTGGGCATTTGAGCTCACCCCTTTTCTATGTTTTATTTTTCCCAGGAAGTGAAGAAGTAAATTATGAATGACCTGCAGGGATTTTATGTGGGGATATGAGTGTGGATTATGGAGACATTATGTTGTTGTAGTAGTTTTTCATTTTATGATGTAATGTAAAACTTATGAATATATCTAGTATTTCCAAGTCTACTAAACCAATCGGTCTTTCGAGATTTGATCTTTCTTGTGATCATGCCAATGTTATGTAATAATGCACCGACTCTGGGTAACTGGGGTCAGGGCGTTACATACCATGTATCCTCTTCCCCTTAATGATGACTTATTTGATTAACTACGTGAAGATCAATAATTTTCATAGATTGAACTTCATTCTTGATATCATCAATCAATAGTAATTTAAGATGATATAAATAATATGAAATTACATACATGGAATCAAAAATATTATAATATAATTATTCAATTTGAGCTCAATAAATCCCCTGATATGTTCATTGATATACATAGTAGAGTAGTTTTATATTTCCTCGATCAATTCCTGGTAGTCATTATTGATTATATTCTTATATATTAAAAGAGAAAGGAATACCATGAAGATCAAATGAGAATTTTCTGAAGAACCTAACCATGGGGAAAATATATGAAATATTTACATGTTTTGAATTTTGGATGAAAATGGATTCATTTTTTAGTTACATTAATTTATGAGATGGAATATTAGTGGATTCATCAATTATGTAGGCTATTGTATATATGTTAAGACTAACCTCGGGGACTAACATCTTTAGCTTTCTTTGTTTATCAATAAAATAACCATTATTTTTGGATAAATTATCATGACTATCAAATCCTCTAACAATGTTAAATAATAAGGGTGTCAATTTACCCTGTATAAATGAATTTGAGGATACCTTCCTGGAACTGAAGAGAATGTTAGTTAGTGCACCTATTCATAAACTACCTTATAAGATAGAAGGGTTTATAATATATAGTGATGTAGCCACGAAGTTCTTAGGTAGAATTCATATACATAATTAAATTGTTATTTCTTGTCCATTATATAAATTGAAGATTGATATAGAAAATTAAACAAATACTAATTTGGAGTTAGCAATGGTATTTTTTTAATTAATGATTTGGAGGTAATATCATTGTGGGGGAAAGTGTGATATAAATTATAATCATTAGATTTTGAAATATACAATCACACAAAAATATTTGAGCATATTTTAGATAAGATGTTTAGTTTTGGTAAAGGATTAGGATAACTCAATACATTACCACTTTGGGAAAATTGAACAGGGTGGTGGATGATTTGAGTAGTATGGATCATGCTAGCTTATACATGATGTGGAAAAAAATACAGTATTTCAGGATTTGAAAAGGATGCATCTAGAAATATTATTGGATGGTGAAAAGTATTATCTCTCTCAAATTAATGGTTAACCCTATATCATATATATGACTAAGTAGGCCACAATTAATGATGTAGATATTGAAAAGAAATATTGAAATGTTCAAGAGTTACAATATTTTTAGGAAAATATTATGATGTTCTGGACCCACATATGTATTTGTTCCATACCATATTTGAAGAATTATATATTAGATTATTATCATAGTTCATCGATACCTATTCATCCTAGAATTACAAATATGTATATGGACCTGAATGAATAATTTTGTTAAGATATAATGAAAATTGATATCGTAGAGTTTGTTTGTCGGTGCTTAGTATGCCATCAAGTTACTGTTGTATGACATGAGTCAAAGGGGAAGTTTCATGCATTACCCTTTCCGGAATAGAAATGGGAGAAAACCCCTATATTTTGTAATAGTAATACCAAATCCATTAAACGGTTTAATGCAATATGGGTAGTAGTCAATTTCCTTATTAAGTAAGCACATATCATTGTTATTAGAGAATATATATCATTATATCATCAATTTAGTATATACATTGAAAAGTTGTAAAGTTACATTTTGTAAAAAAATCTATTGTATTAGATCTGGATATCAGGTTCACCAAAATATTCTTGAAAAATATTTAGTACGAAAATGATACAAAATTTAGTTTCATCACAACATATCATTCATAAATGGATGGATAGTATGAATTTACAATTCAAAACCCTAAAGGATATGTTGATATATGATTATCTATATTTCAAATGTGGTTGGGATCAAAAAATTCCACACGTTTAGATCTATTACAACAATATATTTCCCTCAATCATACAAATGTAAACTTATGAACCCTTATATGGAATTTTTTTTTGATCTCCAACGATCTAGGATAAGGTTAGTTAATAAAAGCTATTGGGACATGATATAACTGAAGAAATTGTTGATAATGCTAGAACCATTTAGTAACATATCACTGTAGAAAAAATCCAGAAGAAAAGTTATGCTGATTACTAATGGAATAAACTATAATTCGAAGGCTGTTAAACCTGTTTCTATGAATCACACATAATAAGAATGATATGAGGATTGAAAGGCGGGGGATATAAACCATAAGTATATAATTCAATTTGAGATTATTGATCATAGTAGGATGATAATCTATCCCATGGAACATCCTCTAAATATTTATAACTTTCACGATGAGTTCCATGTATCTCTCCTAAGTAATTACAGACATAACCCATCAAATATAATTTACTAGTTGTTCAAAATACAAAAGTATGATCTTTTTTATGAAGAAAAACCAATTGAAATTCAAGACCAACCAGGGAATATTCAATTAAATAAGGCCAAAAACACTTTCCACAATTATTAAGAAAAATAACTCGTTAGAGGATGCTATATAGGAACTTGAAGATATGATGACACAAAATTAATCTATTTTTTTATATTAGTGACACATTTGTATGGTGAAATTCATTTTCATTAGGGCGGAATATTTAAAACCATATGTTTTTATGGTTCATTTTTTTAAATAATTTAAATGATCAATAATTTCATTCAATGATCTAAGTAAATAATTCAATTAACATGACACCGATATTTCGTACATTACTCGAAAAAATGATTTGGAATATGTTACATGCAACAATGATGTTTCTACAAAACACCATTTTATTTTTATAATTATTTAAATATGATAATTATGACCTAGTTGTTTAACATAATAATATTAATAGTAATAACCTTTTCTCAATGATGGTTTATACTAGTTTAAGATAAATAAAATATATTTATAACAAACAAAATTATTTTTTTGTAAATTATTTAAATGTTTAAAAATACAATTTTCTCAAATGAACTACTTATAATATCCTTCTGCAAAAAACTATAAAAATAATTTTAGACCCATATAGAAATTGAATTTCAGAAAATTATTATTTTTTTTAATTTCAAAATTATATAATAATAAGTGTTGGTTATTTTTTAGCAACACCATTTTTTGGATAAATAGTGAAAATAATTAATTTTAACACATAACTTCTTTTACATCTAATTTAAATATAAGGTTAAAACATACATTTAAATTAATTTTAACATTATGTATAACATAATTTTATCAATTAATCCATTTGTGGTCATTTTAGTCAATTTAAAATTGATATTGACTATATAAATGCCGCAATATTTCGAACGTTTTTTATTTTGGAAGCCACATTGTCATCTCTTCAGCAAAAAATATTTTAAATTAATAATTTACACTAATGAGATTATAATTTGTAAAAATGTATTTTATGTTTTTAATATTAATAATTTATAATTTAAAATATTTTCAAATTAGTTTTTAAGAAAAAATTATAGTTAGGTATTTAAAAGTAATTACAATTATTATGACAAAATTAAGCTTAACTAAAAAATGATCCTTAATAATAAGGGACAAAATTACCTATTAAATTGTCAAAAACCTATTTTAGGTTTATATTTAGTCACTTACACATCTATGGTTCCATTATATTCAATTGGAGACATAGGGAACAAGTAATACATGGGGGACAGACTATTCATTTCAAAAATACAATCTGGGTCATTTCCCTCCACTATAAAATGCCTCATCTTCTCCCACTTCCTCAAACATCAAAATATATATTTTTTGGAAAAGATATACTCAAGTAGATTCAAAATATCTATAAATTCCTTCTATAATCCCCTTATTTGGATGAAATAAATCCAAAGATTCCTTTTGGGAAAATATAAAAGGATTTACCTAATTAATAAGTTACATCTTCTATGAAGCTCCATCCTATTATTATCTTTATACACAAAATCAAATACATTTATTTAATTATTTTATATAAAAACAGTATATTCAATATACCATGATTTTTTTATTCTATGTTTTAATCCTACACTTGTAAAAAATCCATATCATGGCTATCAAACATATCGTTTATGTGTACGGAGAACTACTGCAACACAAAACGATGATTATTCAATATTACGTAGCACCTAAAATAAATTATGGTTGAAAATATATTTATATATTATATATATTAAATTTATTATGGATTTGTTATTCAATAATCTTTTTACCAAACATATCATTTTACATTCCTTTTTTTTTCAAATACGACTATTTTGAATGAGGACGTGCAGACTACCACCCGCTCAAATTGATGAGATTTATTCACAACCTACATGGATTGTATTAAAAATGGGTTTAGGGAATTTTTAAGACATATATAATGTAATTATTATATAATAATAATTAAATATATATACATATATATATACATATATCATTTTTCTTTTTTCTTTGAATTTGACAAAAAAACGAAAATGTTTTTCATGTATACATATGACATATTTTCTCCATGAACATCATATTCCATTTCATACACATATATGTCATAGATTATTATAATATACATTTATTATATATAAATTATATATATATCATGGTTTAAAATTTAAAAATCATTTATAATTACAAGGAAAAATATATAACAAATTAAGACACATGTGAAGAACAAAGAAGATATTACCCAACATAAAACCTTAAAACATGATGGTTATAAAGAGGGTAAAATAAGGTCATAATTAAATAATATATTTTATAACATATCATAATATTAATATTTAAACGATTTTTAAATAATTTAAATTTATAATATATGTATTTTGAATGAGTATTATGAGTGTTAGGACACAACATAAGGTAAATTTTGACACCCGTTTTTATTTCCAAGAGATTTATACCTTTGGAATAACAATATTATTTTATGTGGTGTATAAACTACCCATGATGTTCTGTCAATGATGATTTATATAAAATTTATGTGAATTAACATATCAATTCTATTATATATATTTTTCATTGGATCATGGTTTCAGAAGCTACAAACTATATAAGATAGTTTTGTCTCAATTTACCTTCATTGAGACACATTTCTTGATATACACCTACATTTTTTTTCAAAGTCTATATATTTCTGTTCAGCCTATTATAAAATTATAATCCTTATTTTCATTATTTTTAAAGCATCCGTTGAATTTATTTTCTTATATGGTTAGTTTAATCCAAAGCTATCATGTGGTAAGACTAACTGAAGAAATCTCACCATTGATCAGAATTTTTTATGATTATGTTTTCACTAATGAAATAGTGTAATTCATCTCTCAAGAACACTAAAGTGTTTTCTTATTCTCTTTTATTTCTAGGTATCTCTGTGTATTAATACAATTTTTCAATTATATTTTATTTAAAATAATAAAGAATATGTTTTTAAAAAAATATAATCATATATACCTATTTGATTAGAAATATATTTTATTTAAGAAAAACTATTTTAAAAAATTATTTCTAATGGTCAATAAAGATCATTTTCAAGGGACAAAACTTATTTTTGGACATGTTTAATTGTTTTTAAAGAATTTTTTGTTTTGTTTTCAAAGTTATTGTTACTGAAAAATTTATTCGAAACTATATTATGTTTTAAAAAGTTATTATAGATGTTGAAATCATAATTTTCCCAGGAAATGTTTTTTACAGGATCATTCATAATAATATTACAAATAAGTTAACATTTTTGGGTGTTTCAATTTCATTTTTGTGGAATTTATTCATTGTTTCCATTAATTTTAAACAAATTAATTAATTATGATTATATTGAATGATTTTTATGAAAAATGATTATATTTTATGGGTTATTTGATTTATAAACATACTACCTACCATGGGTTATGTTTGGATTAAATGTTTATAAAGCCTGTATTTTTTTCAAAGTTGAAGATATGATTACAAATTTATAATAAACATTTCATTTCATGGGTTATGCTATGAATATTTATGATCTCGTGGAACATGAATGCATTATCTCACTGTGATATATGTTGTTCCTATATATCCAACTAAGTCATTGGGTAAATATTTATATCATGTGAGATAGACACAGATGGCCTTGGAAATGATCCTTGTCTACTAAGATGGACATGGGATTGAACCATGGCTACCAGTAGGGTATGATAAGTGAACTCATGCAATTAATATGGTCATGGTAGTAAACTATGACTCCAATATGGTATTGGGAGTGAAGTGATAGTAATATGATGTTATTGGTATGTATGATTTTGTAGCTATGGAAATCATATAATATGATTATGTGTTTTCCAGATTTCTTGTTTCACTCCTATGTTATTATTTTCATATATTAGGTTCATTATTTTATAATTATTCATTTATTATTAACAACAAATATTTATTTCATGACCCATATTTATGACATTTTATTTGTAGGGTATGATAATTAATTTTCATGATCATGTTCTCAAACCCATGTTTTTATGACTATGATAACACATCTCCCCTTTTTACCCATTCTGGTCATCTCTAATAGCCCCCATTTATGTTATCATCCCCATTTTTATAAATATAAGAATTTTTATTGAACTGTCTAAGATGGGAGATAGGAAAGAAGAACCAATTGGATGACTATGAAACTTATTTATTTACCATTGATTGTGTTCCCATGTTTCCAGTGTCACATCACTAGTATTGACATTGGGAGTCTGTTTGTATAATGATTTATCTAATGATAAAATGTTATGTAATGTAAAAGAATGTAAAGATTTGGTATCTATAGGTTCACTATAGTTGGTATCATATGGAGTTCAGTATAATCCTTTTTAATTTGATTTTGAAAAATTATTATTAGTAAACATAAAAGTAAGATAGATAATGTGGATAAGAAAGGATGAACATTTGAATATTTTGGTATGTTATAGATTATTTGTTTAATACATGAATTCATTTATTTTTAGGATAGTACATATGGACGCGGTTATAGAATTGGGGAACCTATGGGTAAAATATAAAAAATTAGACAATTGTGTCTGACATGATTATCATCTTGTGCATGAAAACATCCATAAATAGGCACCTCATTTGAATAACATAGAAGATATTCATAGGATGAAGAACATATTCATTAACAACAATTTTTATATATTTTAATAAATTGTGGTAATTGTGGAAAAATGATAATCTTAATTTGTATTATATTAAAATAATGCACCTTTATAGATTAAGTAAACGATATTCGTATAAAAAATCAGGGTATAATGAAATGAAATTAAATGGGAATACAAATAGTATGATAGATGGAAATAAATATCAACCTACAGTTTGAATTATTGTTTATTTTCATAAATATGGATAATTTAATAATTATCAGTTGTAATTCCCCATTTACGTATTTTACACTTAGACCAGGGAAGGATGAAGGTGGAAATAAAATTATTGAAGAATTAATGTATTTTTATCTTGAATAAAATGATTTAAATATTATTCCAATGGTATTGTGGTTATAAAAAAAATTAATCATTTAAAGAATTTATTAAAATCAATAAAAACATATGATTTCATTAACATATGTTTTTTTATACAATCATGGGTTTATATGTTTAAGATTTATAAAAAGTAAAAATGCTTAAAAATATCTTTCGGATTAATGTTATTGGAGTTTAACAAGATAAAATATATTTTTGTAGAAATTTAGGGGAATAACCATTGGTTTAGTATACAATTTAGTAAGAAACTAATTTGAGGTATACATCAAATAATTTTTTTAGACATAATATTAATGTAATTGATTACATTTATGGTTTAAATATTTGGTAATGAGATTGTAGAAATAGCCAAATAACATTATTATGAATTTTCAGAAAAAATTAGGTAGCATTGAAAACCACAGTAAAAAATTATATTTAATGATTAATTGTGTTTTCATAAATTTTCTCATAATATTTAGAATTTTTTTTTGAATTATTTTAATATAGTTATTTTTATGGATAACTTTCATGCCGGGTTTCATCCTATCTAATTTGGTATGGTTGTGGGTCTTGAACCCATCCATTTTGGGTGATAACTTTTTTCCACCTACTGCTACCCTAAGAGATGTTATAAATTATATGTAAATTTTTAGTTAATAATTTTTAAACATTCATATTAATGATCATTTTTTGGTTTCAATTTTCTCGTTTATATATTAATTATATATATATATTATACCAACTCTGTTGGTTTTGTAAAATAATTTCAGATGTACTACAATACATGGCTAACCATTATGAATTTAATAGTCTATTAAATGTGAATGTTCTTACATCAAACATTAAAAATTCATCTTTATTTTTTCATTTATTAGATAATTTGAAATAGTGGAAAATGGTTTTAGCAGAAAGAAAGAATGAAATTTCACCTTTAAAATAGAAATATATCAACAATTTATATTTTCTAATACAATACATGATAAAATCATTCAAAAACATTAGAAAATGAACCATGATTCATAAAATATATTCTATTACATTCATATCATTTGAATATGTTTAAATTTTAAATTATCATTGGTTTACAGTTTTAATGACCTTAATATTACATTCATCAATCATTAGCAAGCATTCAAAGACCTAAAACACTCTTTATAATTTTCTAACCATTTCATCTTTCTAAATATCTTCATTTACGAAAAATTATATTGTACATAAATTCAAATGTATTTGAAATTTATACATGTATTTCTCTCTTATTAATTATATTTCTTATTAACACATCATATGATGGTTTTTCCAATATTAGAATTTCTAAATTCCTATCCATTTATTAATTATATTATGTATAAATTTTGAAACGATAATTTAATTTTTGAGGGTAGAATTTAACATCTCAAAATTTAAAAATATGAATATCATATTTGGTAGTTTGTAATTTAAAAAAATATAAATAGAATGAAATATATATTCTAAGTTTATATGATATATATTTTTTAACTACATTATAAATTATTAATATCGTTCATTACACAAATCACTATATTCATATTGTGTACAAAAAACACTGAGAAAAAAATTAAATATTGAATATTATATAATTATTTATATTTATATTATTCTAATTTAGTCCATTGGTGTTATTTTAAATTTTAATTTCGAAATAAAAACATTATAAACATTAAATGATTTCTCTTAATAATCATGATTCTCATTTTGTTATTAGGATTAATTATAACTTAAATATTTCCACTTTTATAAATTTAATTTCAATTTTTTTTCGTATATTTATTATGATTAATTTATAATTTTTATGATGGTTAAAATAATTATTTACTAATATTAATTGTAAAATAAGTAAAATTTATATTCCATGGTAAACAAAAAAAATAGTTTAATAGGGTTAATTATAAGAAGATATATATTAAAAATGACATGCATACATGAATAGAACCCATTGTGTAAATAAGATATCCAAACACCCTATCACAATAGAATCATACCCCACCTATCACATACCTAATGGCTGTTCTTAATCCCCATGGGATAATAATTAGCACCCAGGAAATAACAAAACTATATGGACCAATTTCTCCCAACCAAAATAAAAAAACATGGACCATATATACAAAAAGAACAATAATAGAAAAGATAAATAATTTACATAATAAAAAGAATAATTTGAAACCAAACTATTCAAGATAATATACAACCACATTGTACACATCCATCAAAAAAGGAATACCAAAATAAACAAAACAAATACTCCACATGATAAAATGGGAAATATCCCACCATCTCACCACTAGGAAGCATATTCTATTTATGTAAAACCTAATGACAACATTATAACTCCTTTATTATTTCTACACCGTTAGATACAACCAATGTGTACACACCACTAATAGGGTACACCGAGTGTGAGGTAATTCAATTTGCAGGGTCTCACATTGGAGTTCTAAATCATGTATTCGAAAAGTAATTCATGAATTTTCAACAATAATGAAACCATCACATTATAACAGTTTAACCATTTTAATCTCAAATGAATGGGAAAACAATTTAACATCCATATTTGATCACCTTACCATAAAATGAGATATATATATTTCAATAAAATATATTATCTATATATTCTCCAATGATATATCACATCAAAACATAAAAAACCCTTCTTGAAAATCATGTAAAATCCATGTATGGAAAATAAAAAAAATTAAACGAGCAACATAACAAATTGACCATGATGTAAGATATACATCACCCAAAGGATCATAGTTGTATAGGACAGTTATGATACTCATACATAAAAAATTAAATATTTTATTATTTATTAAACTAATACATGCATTAATCCTAGATAGAATATGAACACCCAATAATGTGAACCTCTCAATTTTTCTAATAAGTCCCAATAAGAGCAACGTATTTCAAAAATATAGGTTATATACAGAACTATCTGCCTCAAAACTATGTTGTCAAACATATGTAATGAATGTATCTATTTTAAAGTTTAAAAAATTAAAATGTAGGCCCTAAAACCAATCTATAATCCATAATAATGCTCCAAAATATCAATAGGGTCAGATGAGAGAAGTAATCAACAGATACCTCAAGAATAAAGAAATGATGAACTTCTACAAATAAGGATTTGAACCCAGGAAAATAATCAGAAAACGTATCTAGTATGAAATAGGAGGAATCATCCCCATATTTTAAAAAAACCAATAGTGCAACAAAATGTCCCAACCGTGATCATAGTTAACAAGGAATATTAATTGATTTCTTACTCTTATTGATATAATGAAACCATTTAAATTATGCAATTCCAAATGAATCCATATGAATCAAACTAATACTCAAAAAATAAATATATATGAACCATAGGTTAAGAGAAATTCAAGATATAGAAAATAAAATAGTAACCAAATAATGTAGATCCCTAAAAGGCTTATCTATGAAATTTATACTATGTGTAAGACTATTATAAAATGTGTAATCCACAAGAACAATATACTCTAAAAAAACTTATTTTATTTTTATTAAAAAAAATTATTATTTAACATCAAAAAACATTTACAATTTGAAATGAATGTACACCCTTCATTATATATATGAAGCCAATGACATCTGATCAGTAGAACATACATGTAGCGTACTCCCATTAAATGGAGTTCATTGATCCTAGTGACTAAAAAAACTGTACATTCATTAAAAAAACAGTAAACCAACTCAGGTGTTCTTTAAACATGGGGAGAAAAATAATAAATTATTAATGAATTTATACATGAATCTATAAATTAAAAAAAATTCATCCCAAAAAATTATGTCATTTTTTCCATAAAAAATATCAATTTTTTGGAGTCCATTTCCACATATTATTGAAGATGAAAAAATGGAGATAAGGAAAATTATATGAAATTGATTAATTGGATGCCACAAGTACCCCACCATGAGACTCTATATCTCTGAGAATTCTTTTGAAGAATGAATTCCATTAAATTGGTGAGGCCATTTCTCCCCCATTAGTGACTCGGACACCTAGGCATCATTAGAATATAATATATAATGCCATATAAGTCTGACAAAAAATAATAGAATTACCATGAAACACATGATAGTTAATGATCTCAATTTTATTGTAAACAAAAAAACATGTATATCTACCTCAATAACTTCCCATAACAGACCATGTGATGAATCGATATATTATTTACTACTATGTGGTATATGAAAAAAATGAAAGCCTATCAATTTAACCACAAATTCAAAATAATAATAATCCTACCCAAGTCTATCGTTACATAAAATGTTCTAACATATCTCAAAGAAAACATTCACTATTGTCAAGATGAAAGTGACCCAAACCAAGGAGGAAAATTCAAGAAAACCTAGTCACATTTGAAAAAACTAGTATAATGATTTTTATCCATAAAATATTTCATCCATCACTTCATTGTGACTAGAAATTAATGGATATTTTAAATCATCACATATGCCTCCTAAACAAAACTCATCCTGATAAAGGATATATCACCCACCTAGGAATAACAATGAGTCGATATCTGTGGGTGATTTTAAAAATCCTCAAACTGAACTATTCAGATTGGTAGATGAGAAATAATTTTTATTAGAAAAATGAATCATTCCTTGATTGATATCCCAAGGTCCACCAAATTCCAAGATACATATATGAATCATATATTAAAAAATATTAATATCAAACTCTATTTGGTCATCAATCATTGGATGGTATACTATAATCTATATTTCATAATTCCCCTAACACCTCAAGAGACTCTTCTAGAACCTCAGGGTAATCCAAGGATCAGTGTCTAAAATTATGTTAAAGGGAACCCCATGTATCCAAATAATATCATACATATATTGATTCTAGAATACCCCAATTTTATAGTGTCACATAAAAAAATCAGATAAATGTTACACCTGATTAATCACGAACAGGATATATTTATGCACATTAGGAGTCCATTGTAATCCGACATGAATTCCAGGGCTACAATATCACATTCCCAAAGAAGATATTGAAAAAAAGAAGGTTTAATATTCTAATGCATTATATTTGTAAGGTGTAATAGTAGGACACATAATCTGTAATGTCAGGCACCATACCCAAAAACATGAATCCCTATCTGATATCACATTACATCACTATAGTTCACAGTTGAAGGGGAAAAAAATTGAAAATAAATTAAATGAGTTCTTTATAAATTTTTGAATGGAAAAGAAATCACATAATTGAAAATACAACCGAATAATATATACCTATTATAAATAATCTCCCCAACATATTTGTTTTATCAAAATTCACTGAAATTTAAATCATACCACATTATATATATAATATACTCATTAAGAGATGATGAAAACTAAATAGTATTAAAACCCATAACCTAATCATCTTATTGTGAATATAGATGTAACTAAAAACCCTATAAGTTTCTACTATTTTTTCGATTCCAAAATTTCTTTCTATGGTTCTATCGTACTAAGAGGTTCTACAATGAAATTCCCCTTCCTTTTGTTATAGGTAATAACGAAGTTAAATATTTTATGTTATTTCCCAACCCGTCTCTTTCTAATATTCACTTTCTTCTATGTCATGATACATGGAAAACATTGTAGTCCGAAAATAATGTGATATATTTCCCAAGAATACAATTTCACCTACACTTATTCGAATAAATTATTGTATACTTCATTAAATCATGAGTGGGTTAATTATTCACTTGTAATAAAATCAAATTCTAGATTTATACTACCATGTGATCATCTTTAATGAGCATAGAACCCAATACAATTCCATATGTATCACAAAAAACCACATACCACATACCTGAATCTGGAAAGATCATAATATGATTTGATGTTAGTATTCATTTCTGGTCAATGATAGATGACTTGAATTTAAAATCCCATTTGAGTTCCCCCTTTTCTTTCTAGGTCAATTCAAAAGGTGACACAATCATAGAGAAATTAATGATGAACCCTATATAGAATCCATTATTAAAATGGATGTCAAAAATTTAAAAGTCATTCTATTTCTCCCCCATGATATGAAAATATTTACCTTCTTTGGATTGACTAATAATCAATGCCCATAAGTAACATTCCCCTAAAATTTCAATTTTGGAATACCAATGTTTAATTACAAAATCGTTACTTAGATATTAGAGAATATAAGTATTCTAAAAATCAAAATAAAAGGGTTATTTTTCTCACACATACATCATTAATAAAAAAAATATCATCTATGAATAATAAAATAAATGTTTTGTGATATGTATAGAATATTCTATTCATAAAAGTCAAATAAACATTATGAGAATTATTTCGTCCGAAAATAATCATATCATATTACAAATTTCCATGACTTCTCTTGAATGGTGTATTCTATATATCACACATGTATAATATGAACTGATTATAACTTGTGAGCAAAAAATTGTTTGAAATTCCCATTTATCCCTTTAATAAATCAATAAAATCATCAACATGAGGAAAATGACAATTGATTTTAACCATTAATCTATTCATATTATGATAGTCTAAACACAATCAAAGTTAACCCTAATATTTCTCGGAAAAGGTCATTAAGGATACCCAAGGAGAATATCTTGGGGGAAACCTTATATCAAACAATTTTCCCAAATGTATATTAAGATCATTAAGCTCCACTGGGATTATATGATAATAAGGTGTTAATATTTGCTCTTTACCTTACACCAGGTCCATCGTAAACATAACCACCTTTTGGGGAGGAATCCCAGATTAATTATATGGGAAATAATATGGAACATACCAAACCATAGTAGGGTGATCAAAAATAGATAATATGTTCAATGTCATAACTTATAGTGATGAAAAAGTCTCTTGGCCACCAGGAAAAAAGGTCCAATATTACCAGACCATTGATACACATCCCTATAAAAACATGTGGACTCTAATCAGATACAAGAAATGTGTCATGATGATGATGATAGTAAAACTCATCATAATGAGATATATGATAATCCATCATGATGTTTTAGTATACAAAATATAGATTTGAGACCAAGAGAATCCATTCCAAACTCCATATTATTTATCTATAATGAATATAGACTACAAAACCCCTACCGTTAACTCTTCCATTATAGTGTCACTAACTACATAACAATGCAAATGAGAACTCTTGGAAGGATTAAATATAAAAACATGTACATATAAAAATGTTTGGATAACATGATTATCAAATAAGGTTACAATAATTGACCAGTAAATAATGATGATACCACAAACTATTGTTGAACTGACGTATACCACCACCAAAAAAGCATCTACCATGTGGATGTTTTTCAATCCTGATACCTATTTATAGACCCCTATTGACATTGCAACATCTGACTATAGTGGACTACCCTTTTTAGGTTAAAATCCCAACGGTATTTAGGTATAGACATAACATGTTAAAAACCCAATGGATGACCATAACATTAAAATCAGTCGCACAACATTTCATGTTATGTACATAAACACTTGGTGTGTCTAGCCTTACCAAATTTATATAATATTAGAGGAATTCTACAAGTTTAAAAATGAGTCTCCCTTGAGGACACCTACTAAAACCACAACCTCAAATCCTGTGATGATCCCACAATATCATTTATTTTCATGGTACACCACTGACACTAGCTTTGTGATGATGATAAGGCGTCAAAAATTCTATATTGCATCCAAATTTAATTTCATACATTATATTTTTATCAACTATATCAATATAGGTCAACGGATTTAACATAATTACCTATGATCTAATATGTCATTTTAAAATCTATTGGTACTTTTGATATATATGTTGGACATTATCCCGAACATCATTAGAAAAATGAACCTTCTAAACAAATAAATTGGTTTAATAAGGCACTGAATGGAATTCTTGCAACAAATATAATAACAGAAGCTACTTATTCATCATTAATGACCATTGAAAAAAATTTTAAAGAAGGGAGTATTCAATCCCTATCAATGAAATCCCACATTCTCATCCAAATGTATCATTGAATCCCACTAATGATTTTTGGCTCCTTGATGACTAAATGATTAACTCTTCACCATGATAGTCTAGAGAGTATCTATAAATTCAAAAAACTTGTAAATT
Organism: Viscum album; assembly: GCA_963277665.1. Lineage (NCBI taxonomy): Eukaryota > Viridiplantae > Streptophyta > Magnoliopsida > Santalales > Viscaceae > Viscum > Viscum album. The sequence continues at coordinate 916,782,083 of OY728148.1, forward strand.
TTTTCATTATATTCCTCTACCACGAGAGGTTCATTCAAACATTTAATGTATGATGGATTATCACACAACAGTTATCATGATCAATTTCATACTAGTAAAACTCATTGTTTTATATCAACAACTGATTTACGTGGTTATGGAACAAGATGGTATTGAATAAAATTTATGGTACAACATAGAAATAAATTTATGATCCATATGGGAATTACCTTAAAGAACATCATCTATAACCTATGATGGAAGTCATAAGAATCTTCTCAAAGGCATCTATCTACACCCCGAAATAGAAGAAATGGTCAAAAAATGAACATAGATCAAACAAAAAATAACATAAGAAAAAACATTTATTAATTTCAAATCTAAAAAATTTATAAAGATATACCAACATCAAATGTTTGAATTAGAATAATCACGGTAAGAGATAACCAAACACTCACCACAATATTCCTTTAATGTCCTTACAACCCTATCTTGAGTCTATCAAATGTACTGGGAAAATAACACTTGAGGAAATACTATATTAGATAACATACTATAATGAACAATCAAAAGTACTCTCTCAATGTAGCACATTACCCATCCTATCACATACATAAAAGGAATTTATTCTCCTAAAAGGCCAGATACTAGAACATTGGCATAAAAAACAAAGGGTGTTTTTATTCCAATCATAAATCCAAAAAATGGAACATATATTCAATATATACAATTATTGAGTTGATGAATATATGTAACAACTGAAAATTAAAATTGGAAACAAAAAACATAATAGTACAAACATTCTCCATGTAATGTCTAACCAAATAAGTACTTCAAAAATTGTAATGAAAACCATATACTCCATGTGACATTGTGGAAATACTCCCAAAATCTACTGAGATCAATTGACATAAACCTTCATCACCTCACTATGACTCATTTTCATTCCCTAGATTGAAATGCATAATAGGGTATACTCACCAATGAAGGGGTTTGCAGGATATGAGATATTAGACTCAGTAGGGTCTCAACAAGGTGTTATATATCATATCTCATAACAATAATTCGTCAATGCTCAACATTAAAGATATCAATGCATGGTAATAATTAAACATTTATTATATAAAATGAGAAGAAAATAAATTTTATTCCCCGTTTTTTAAAATTAAAAATAAGAAATGTAAATTACATTTAGAAGAATTTTGTATTCATATATCACATCAGTTACATCATTTAAAAACAAAAAAATAATACATCACATAAAATGTTAAATAAATAGTAATACAATCAATATTGTATAAATAAAATTAATCCCACATCAGCCATGAAGCATAGGTAAAATAACTCTAGGGATTATAAGAATTTACCATGTGAGCAACATCACACCATGAACGATACTAATTACAATAACATTCACATATGTACATTATGCTTCCCAGGTGCACTATTTTCCACACTAGATAATTAAACTAGTTATATCAAACCATTATTTAAAAAATAAAATAACTATTTAACAATGCTTTAAAAATAATTTCATATTTCCAACACATGGGAAACCCAATATTTTTTTAAAAAAAATCCACCAACCGAAAAAAAATCAGTCACAATATTATATATTAGTTGAAAAAACAATTTATCAAAATTAAGAGAATATAAATTAACCATAATAGGCTAGAGATGGATCCACAAAAACATAAACAGGTTATGCACATTCCATAAATATATCCATTTTTAATAAATTATTAAAAATTGATAATGGGGGTTTAATAACCAATCTACACCTAATATGTTTTATCAATGTAAAAAATATGTTCAAAAAAGAAGAGGAAAAAACACATACAACTTGAACGCACACTGGTTTCAAAATAACAAAAAAGGATTTTCCCTTGTAAAATGGTCTCACAACATACATATAGATGAAAAATAGAAAAAATAAATATGGATCTTGAAAAAATATCTCAATGGAATAGAACTACTATATTAGATAGAATGAATAATTAGAAAGTATATCTTACCTACAAATATAAATCTTAATATCCTTGATGATCCAATGTAGAATAAATGAAACTGGATTGAACATAAAATCAATGAAAAATTATTATATCGATGTATAAGTCAATTGAAATGATGGTTGTCAAATTAAAATCCAATAATCATTTGATATATAAAACAAAAATCTATTTCCTTGAAAATTTAAGGGTGTGTAATCCCATTACCCATAGTGTATTCCTTGGGACCCAAGTACACTAAAAAACATTTAGAAACTTTATTAAAAACAAATATTTCATCAATACACATCGTGTAACAACTGCATGACATGTTCTTTATTTACACTATGCAATACATATAATTAATACTCCCTAACAATAATAAATGTAATATTATATGATTACACGTCATTTTGTTCTCTTACATAATTCAAAAACGTCATATTAATTATAAAAACTTCAAATTATATTGGGTGTTCACTGATCTCATGGATAACCATGAAAATTCATTATAAATTTTTTACCTAGGCTCCATTAATTTAATGAATCTTACATTCTTCAAGATGAGATCAATTTTAAAGAATAGTTTTCCTATTCGTAGGCATCCCAAAAGACATCCTCATTAATTTTGAAATCGAAAAAGTGTAGAAAATTACCTAAAACATGTAAATGAGAAGTTACACATTAGATGTACATATTTTTACCTTACCTATTAAAGGTTTTAAAATGAATATTTTCTAAGAATTATTTCATGATAAAATTTGGGCATGATTAAGTATTTTGAAAAAAATAATAATGTGACAATTATCAAAATTATAAATGGAAACCTATATACAATTTTCTTGAAAAAATTAGGAATATTTATATTGTAAATGACCTTCCCAAATCACGGAAAAACATCCTTCCCCACATACTATAAAAATGATTTTTTGGAAAACTAGCAAAGGAAATATTTTTAAGAAAACCATAGTAGTATACATGGAAAAAGGGTCACATTCATCAATGCGAGTTGTTATTTTTTTCACTCTCCTCCTACTTAAATTATCAACAAGTCATGATGATGTAAAAAACTCAGTATCATAGATAAAATGATTTTTTTTGTAATTATCATGAAAAAAACCATTCCAAATTTAGTTTAAATTGTTATGAAATCACTTCTTCTGTGTACGATGTACTATCTCCTCATAAACCAATGTATTTAATTTATACATTATCACCATTCACTATATGGTATGAAAATGGATATAAAATATATATACGGTATTACTATCATAACTCTACCTCTAGTTTCATTATATTTTATATATGTGTTTTACATTATATTCTATTGGGGATATGATAATGTTTCTCATCTGTGTAATGGGATACTATCCCATGAAATGATATGATTTTTCAATCACATAATTATTAAATGGAATATGACAATGATTATAAGGACCCAACCTTAAACATTACATAATATTTAATTAAATAAAGAATTCACATTGAGAATATATTCAGGTTTAGAGTTTTATAGAATTAGGACATAACTATTACATCTCAAAATATTACAAAGTAGGCACTTCTACCCAGAATCAACTTTTTTTCATAAAATAAAAACTCATAAAAAAATGTCATGTCTAATTCCATGTTAATGAGAGCATGACATTTCCTTGATCCCATCCTTGACCGTATTCATCTTTAAGTCCTGTGAAAAACATTTCAAAACATTGGATGAGCATAAAAGGCTCAGTAAGGGTTATAAAATAGTGAATGAAAACATTTGTTCATAAATACATATAAAACATGAACTCTTTTACAGACCTCATGAAATCATAAGATTTATGAAAGACACATAGAAATCATAAATCATAAAGGTAACTTGTGGCATCCAATCCATACTTACATTGTAGCTATCACAGCTACATAGGGAGTTACTTTGGAATACCCATCATAGTATATTCCCTAAATCTCTTAGGAGAAACATTCATGTTTACCTCTGTCACATTACCCAATGCATTGGAGATCTATCTCGGGATCACCAGCCCTATGTTTATCATGGAACCACTCGTATATGTAAATAATTCCCAAGAACCATAACATGATCTTAACACATAACATAATCATAAAGCAAAGATAACATTTCCACATAAAATATCATTTCATGATATTGAAATAATAAATTCATTCTCAAAATCATTTTCAATACCAAAATAAGTAAAAAAGAGTATTTGGTATTTATTTTTCCTTTTAATAACATTCTGGCTTGTTAAAGAAGCCAAATATCAAATAATACTCGCGGTGGCGGAAAGGTTGTTGTCACCGCTTACGTTAAAGAAACGATACATTTTTTCGTTTAGTAAAATGATTCGTAGAGAAAAAATTTCTTTTGAATAAAATTAAAATTCAAAGGGTTTTATACATCGTATAAAAGAAAGTCATGTATAAAACTAATAATGCCTCAATGAAAGGAGATTAAGATGAAGTCCCTTACCTCGTGTCCTACTTGACCCGTTTGATCATTAATCTCGTGATTAATAAACTAAAGTTATTTTATACTTGTTTAAGAACCTTTTTCAAGTTTATTATTCCTTTTATATCACTTATTACCATGTTATTATCATTATGTAATCATTTAAGTTAATAACGTTCATTTTGTCGATATTTGGTACTTGAGTCAAAACTGGACTTCTTATAATTAAATGTTGTTGACGTGGTAAAAGATTCATTATATCCAGAATGATATTCATGATATGGGTATCATTAATATCATATATATCTAGCATGTACATTTATTTATAATAGTAAATAACATTTGGAGGTATGAAATGAAATGCACCGTTCATCGAGACGGTAAGTCGTACGTACGCATGAACGCTACTTTCATTTATATTTCATATTTTAATGGAATTAAAACATAATGATACATAGTTATATTATAATGACAGTAATATCATATATAATATCATTAACTCTATCCTTTATACATCCCACATAGGGCATTAACGAGTCACTTCACTTTGAGGGGGTGGTAGCCCACACTTCGTCAAATGAGATTATCCTATTTACCCACGATGGAAAAAATAATGGTTTGATATAATTAGGAAGTAAAGAATAATAAAGAAATTTTAAACATAATATATATCATATATAAATACAGTTCCATGATATTGTCCACCATGAGAGGCAGTTTGATGTAATTGAACAATCATCATTTCGTGAGGCGTTAGTGTTCCATCCACATAAACATTATGTTCTTCATCAATTAGATGGAGGGGTGTATAAGTTTAGTTTAAATCATTATCATAAAAACATCCTATTATATTTAGGATGCTGGTTTTCTTACAAAATAATGGAAATAAAAAGAGTTTATGGGTTGGAGAAGAAAAATAAAAGAAAACAATTTAAGAGAAACATTTATCTTTAATTTGGGTCACTCACTTTGGTTTGAACCAAAGGACCACTTGAAGTTCCTTATTCCTAATTTAAAGCTTCTAGGAGGAGGAGAGTGATGCAAGAGATTAATTGAAAAGGGTCTGGATGATCCAAATGTCTTGAGAGGTGTGAGGAATTGCATAGAAGTGGTCTCTTTTTATAAGGGATAGGAGGGGCTCTTTAGGAAAGAGTGAAAATATTATTTTATAATATAATGATATTCGGTTTCTAATGGTCCAAAAATCATTATGGTAGAATATATGATGACTAATAATCGATATAAAGTCATCCAATCAGAATTGAACATGTTTTGGATAATATTTTAGTCATTATAATCTTATTTAATTAAATCATTTACTAATGAGGTAAATACAGCATCATGATTGTGTCATAGATAATTTAATTTATATGATGTATAAAAATTATAAAAAAAATACCATGATGTAAGAAATCTTTCTATATTTCCAATTCATATTTATAGTCGAAAATATTACTTTTATAACCCCATGTAAAAATTAATTTACCAAAAGATATTTGATTATTTCAGTTTGGCCTTTACTTTAAGTTAATTAAAATAACGTGTCATAATCACATTTAAGTGGCTCCATGGGGTCCCCAAATAGACCCAAAGATTCCCATGGTCGGATAGGACTCATGAAATAGGATTAGGACACCTTTTAGGGAAAATAAATATTATTTTTTTACCCATATTTACCTGATTTACCCTTTAACCATGGTAAATAAAATATTTACTAAGGTAAATATTTAAAATGCCTAAAAATAAAAGTCACCTATTTAAACAATTTGAAAATCCTAATTCCAAATATAGAATCCATTTCTCCAAATTCAAAACACAGAAGTGGCAGAAATTGATTGAAAATTAATTCCTGTTGTCCAAACAAAAAGCATGTTTTTATGAAATATTAACTATCAAAAGAATGACAGTTGATTATATACAATATAAATGAGAAATTTATTCTAATAACCAAAATTAGATTAAATTGTAAAAATATAATCTATTTAAACTTTAATAACAATTAAAATGATAATATAACCATATAAATAATTATATTATAACATAGTTTTGAATTAAAATACAATATTTTCACTATTCCTTAAAAATTGAACTTTATCAGAAAAATATAAAAAATTTACCTAAAGTAAATTAAGATGTCCTCATTCTAAATAAGGATTTTATTTGGTCATATATAATGTATTAAAGTGTCCAAAACTAGATTTAAAAAGGTTTCTCCATTAAAAGGCGGCAAATCGTCCTTTTAATGTAAATTACGCTTACAATTAGATTCATTCCTATATTAAGCCTCTAACATTCATTGGATAAATATGAATACATGTATAATCATATTATAGTTAGTTTTGTTCATTCCTGCCAATAAAACGGCTAGGAGTTTACTACTGTTTAAAATAATAATATTATATTATTAGTGGGCAACGTAAGATTCCAAAGACACCTGTTCTTGCGTATCGGGTACGCTATCAAAGATAGAAACCAATTTAAGATATAATTAATATTTAATTCATAAATATTAATAAAAATAAAAATATATTATTCTCAATTTACCTGGGATTTTAAATCCTTCCCCCCTTTTGGAAATTGTATCCTCGAAATTTTTATCCACTTATCAAAATAAGTGGGGGTATTTATCCCTCATAGCATTTTCAGATTCCCACGATGCCTCTTCAACCATATTGTTTTTTTAAAAACCTTTACCTGGTGAATTACCTTATTTCACAACACCTACACTCTACGGTCTAGAATTTGGACTGGTTGTTCTTCAAAAGAGGGATTCTCTTCCAACTGAACTACCTCAGGGCTCAAAACATGAGATGGATCTGAAATATACTTTCTCAACATCGAAACATAAAAAACATTGTGTACCTGGGATAAACATGGAGGTAAAGATACTATGTAGGTAACTGATCCAACTTTCACCAGAATTTCATAAGGTCTAATGAACCTCGGACTCAACTTTCCATTCCTACCAAAATGCATTACACTTTTCCAAGGAGAAACTTTGAGAAAGACATGATCACCTACCTCAAAAGAATGATCCATCCTCCAGTTATCCACATAAATTTTCTGTCTGCTGTGAGCTGTTCTGATGTGCTTCTGAATCAAATGAACTTTCTCTTCCATCTCTTCTACCAATTCTGGTCCCATCATATTTCATTCACCTACTTCATCCCAAAAAGCTGGAGTTCGACAATGCTTTTAATACAATCCCTTGAATGGATCCATTTGTATACTGGAATGAAAACTGTTATTATATGAATATTCAACCAAAGAAATATATTGGTCACAACATCCCTGGTAGTCCATCGAGAAAGCACGTAACATATTCTCCAAGGTATGAAATGTTCATTCTGACTGCCCATCTGATTGAGGATGAAAAACTATACTAAAGTTTAATTCAGTACCCAATGACTTCTGAAGGCCTTTCCAAAAGTTAGAAGTGAACCTGATATCACGATTAGATACAATGGAGAGGGGAACTCCATGCAACCTAACTATCTCTTTAACATACAACTGAGAAAGTTTATCTAGAGGCAAAGTATCTCTAATATGAAGGAAATGAGCAGATTTAGTCAATCGGTCAACTATAACCCAGATTGCATTATTACCTCGAGATGTATTTGGAAATCCCTCAACTAAGTCCATGGATATATTTTCCCATTTCCACTCTGGCACCGAAATAGGCCGAAGCATTCCTTTCGGTAACTATCGCTCTGCTTTAACCTGCTGAAAAGTCAAACACTTCATAGTAAATTCAGCAATATCTATTTTCATTCTATCCCACCAGTAATACTCCCGATGATCTCTGTACATATTAGTACTTCCTGGGTGAACTAAAAACGGAGAACAATGAGATTCACATAACAACTCATTATTCAACTATGAATCCCAAGGCACACATAATATCTTTCCAAACCTCAAAACACAATCATTATCAATGTCAAATTGAGGCAACATACCCTTCTGAACCTACTATACATTTTTTCTGCAACTCACTTTCTTCCGTCTACGCTTTCTTTATTCTGTGTGATAGAGATGATCTCATTGACACCTGAAACAAAACATAATAAATTCCAGCACCAACAACTTCTATGAAAAATTTCATCAAATCAAAAACCAAAGGATCTTGTTCCAAACATAGCCTAGCTAATGAGACATTACATTTTCGACTCAAAGCATCAACCACTTTATCTGCTTTTCCAGTATTATAATTGATTGCACAATCATAATACTTGATTAATTCCAACCATATCCTCTATCTTGTGTTCAATTCCTTCTGAGTGAATATATACTTCAAAATTTTGTGATCAGTATATATTTTACATGTCACTCCATTCAAATGAGGTCTCCAAAATTTTTAATGAAAAAACAATAGCAGCTAATTCCAAATCATGTTTAGGGTAATTTAATTCATGTGGGTTCAACTGATGTGAAGCATAAGCAATTACCTGATCATTTTTCATTAGGAAGCAACCCAGTCCATTCAATGAAGCATCACTGTAGATAACAAACTCACAATTTCTGGATGGCAGTGCCAAAACTAGAGCATTCACCAATCCCCTTTTCAATTCTAGAAAACAATCATCAAATTCTTTTGTCCAGATTAACATAACACCTTTTCAAGTTAACTTAATCATTGGACTAGAAAACCATGCAAAGTTTTCATCAAACATCTATTATTAGCCTTCCAAACCAAGAAAACTATGAATCTAGGTTATATTAGTGGGTCTTGGCCATTCGTCAACAAATTTTTTTTTTGTAGGATCAACAATTATGCCATTTTTTTAAACAATGTGACCAAGGAATGAAATTTGTTATAACAAAAACTCACAATTTCTGAATCTTCCATAAAGTTTCTTTTCTTTTATGGTTTTCAAGAAAACCCTTAAATGAATTTTATGCTCATATTTACTTTTTGAATAAACCAAAATATCATCAATTAACACAACCAAAAACATATCCAAGAACTCGCGAAAAATTCTATTCAAATGATCAATGAATATAGCAGGTGCATAGGTTAAACCAAAAGGCATAACTACAAATTAAAATGGCCATATCTAGTATGAATAGTGGTCATCGGAACGTTGGATTCTTTTAATTTCAACTTATGGTACCCCGACCACAAGTCAATCTTTGAAAAATAATGATCTCCCTAGAGTTGATCAAACAAATCATCGATATGTGGAAAAGGATACTTATTATTAACAGTGATGTTATTAAATTCCCTATAATCAATTAAAAGACTCAATGAACCTTATTTCTTTTTAAAAAACAAGGTAGGAGCACCATAGGGTGATGTGCTGGGTCGAATGAAACCTATACCTGATAACTCCTGCAATTGCTTCTTTAACTCTAAAAGTTCAATTTGAGCCATTCGATAAGGGGGTTTTGAAATTGGATTAGCATCAGGATCTAAGTCAACAGTAAAGTCAACTTCCTGATCAGGTATAATACTAGGTAACTCATCAGGAATAACATCAAGGTACTCATTTACCACTGGCACCTCATTAACCTGAATAGTTCCTTTTTTTCAACAATATGTACAAGGTAACATTCATTTCCATCTTTTACCTATTTTTCGACTTCCTTATATGTTATCAAAAGCAAGGGATCATTCTTGTACAAAAAATGAAAAACATTTTGGAAAGAAACCTCTTTAGCTCTGCAGTCAATATTAGCATGATAAACAGAAAGCCAATCCTTGCCCAATATAACATCAAAATCTATTAGAGGCAAAACAATAAGGTTTGTAGGTAGATTCTTTCCGCACACAAGGACAAGAATGTTCTTATGTTTTCTTTTATTTTTTCTCAACATTTCCTCCAGTAATTTTTACCGTAAGTTAAGTATTCATATCATGAGATGGAATTCCCAATTTACAAGAAAACTTTTCAGAAATGAATGAATGTGTAGACCCTGAATCAAACAACACATTGGAATAATCTAAAAAACAAACAATGTACCTGATACTACATCATTTGATGGCCCGACATCTACTGAACTAGTTTCAAAGGATTTCACCACACTTTTCTTCTTGTAGTCTGACTACATCCCATAACTCGAGCTCTTTTTCGGACACTCATTTGCATAATGACCCATTTCATTGCACTTTAAACTTTTTACTGACTGTAAATCAAATTTTGTCTTACCATTATACTGATCTTTTTTAGTGCAATTACGAGCCTTATCTCCCATTTTACAACATCGGTATCACATACAAGAATTAAAAATACATTCCCCAACATTCTTTTACCATAATTGTAACGCCTTGACCCCATTTACCTAGATTCGGTGCATTATTGTGTAACATTGGCATGATCACATTAGAACAAGTCTCGAAATACTGATTAATTTAGTAGCCTTGGAAACACTAGATACATTCATTAATGTTACATTACATAATATGGTGAAAAAATCACAATAACAATGTTTCCATAGAACAAAATTCTATCCCCTTCAGACTATCCCTGTAGGTCAGTCATAAAATATTTCTTCACATCCTATGAAAAATAAAACATTGAAAGGGGTGACCTCAGATGCTCAGTAAGGATAACAATATAGCGGAAGCTTTCATAAATAATCATAAATATTTAAGGCAATGTATAACTAAAACAATAGACTTTTAAATGTGATCTTCAACATAATATGGAAAAATTAAAATGAGACAATTCCATTTACTTATTCACATGGTTATTCCACTAGTCGAAGAATCACATGAAATATCAAAGTCCACTTTCATAATGATGGAATGCATAATGCCAGATTGTCATAACCACGTAGCCAAGGCCTCCTGCCAAGACTAAAAATAAGATTTTGTCATGGCCTCGTGCCAGGACACCAGTTTGTCTCATGAGAGTTACTGATCCATAGAGGAGCTGTAGCAGGCTCCACCCGTCACTTATTAAGTCCAATGCATTCATCATATGAACAGGTTTCAACATATAATATACCGTAACATAATAGTATCACATAAAACATGAATAAAGAAAACATAACATTTCCACATTTTAATAACAATATATCAATAAAACACATTGATATAATAAAACATTATCAAAACCATTTTCAATACAAAAATAAATGAAAATTAAAACATGGTATTTATTTTTCATCTAAAAAAATTTATTGCTTGTAGGCGAAGACGAAAATAAAATAATGGTCATGGCGGCTGAGAAGTCATTGTCACCGCATACGTACAACAAGAAAAACATTACTTTTTGTCTTTTAGTAAAACGCTTCATATAAAACGATTTCTTTTGAATAAACGTAAAAGTCAAATGGGTTTATATACCGTATAAAAGAAATTTGTGTATAAAACAAAATATGCCTCAATGAATGGAGATTGAGACGAAGTCCCTTACAAAGATAAATTTTAAATAAAATAGATCTATTATGTGTATTCACTATAATTACACTTAAATAATGTACAAATACAAGATAGGACATAATAATATCATGACATAATTTTAAAGTAGGAGATTAACCCAAAGAACGAAAATTGGTTTAAGGAGTTCCCTTACGTCGTGCTTGACTTGACTCGATCGTTCTTTAATCTCATGAATAATAAACTAGAGTTAATTTATATTTTCTTAAGAACCTTTTTCATGTTAATTATTCTTTTTATACCACTTATTACTATGTTACGAAAATTATGTAGTCAATTAAGTTAATAACGGTCGTTTTGTCGATCATTGGTACGTGAGCCAACAAATAACTTCTTATAATTACAAGTTGTTTATGTGGTAGAAAATCCATTGTCTCCAGAATTATATTCATGATGTAGATATCATATATATAATATATATCCAGTATATACATTCATTCATAATATTACGTAACATTTAGAGGTAAGAAATGAAATGCACCGTTCATTGAGACGGTAAGACGAACGTTCGCATGAACGCCACTTTCATTTCTATTTCATATTAAATGGAATGAAATAAAAATTATATAAAGGTATATTATAATTACTGAATAATATCATATATAATATCATTTACTCTATCCTTTATACATCCCACATATGGCATTAACGATTCAAATCACATTGAGGGGGCGGTAGTCCGCACTTCCTAAAATGAAATTATCGCATTTACCCATAATGGAAATCATAAAGGTATGCCATAAATGAAAAATACAGAAGCATAAGGAAAACATAAAAATAATATATATATATCATATATAAATATAGTGACATCATAATGGCCACCATTATATGTGTTAAAATAATATTGAACAATCATTGTTTCGTGAGGCAGAAATTCGCCCACCACAGAAACAATATGTTCTTTAACCATTAGACAAAGGTGTGTGTAAGTGTATATCAAATAATTCTCCTAAAAACATCCTAGTATATTTAATATACTGGTTTTGTTACAAAATAATGTAATAAAAAGGGTTTATGGGGTTGTAGAAGAAAAATATAACAAAATAACATAAGAGAAGACATTACCTTAAAATCGGGTAACTCTTTTTGATTTGAGCCAAAGGCTTCCTTGGGAAAATTATGCCCAAAGTAAGGATTCATGGAGTAGGAGAGGGAATTTGAGAGGGTATTTGGGCAGAGGTTGTCTGAGCCAAATGGATTTGATGGTGTGAATAAGGTGGTAGAGGCGGGGGCCTTTTATAATAGGAGAGGAGGGGAACTCTTGGAAATATGGAAATGTTACTTTATTATGAAATGCTTTTCGGATTATAAATGTCCCACAATGATATATCTCAAGGATAAGCTGATAAGGGTTCGAAATATTCTCATAAAATAGGTTTTTTACAGGTTTAAGACTTATATTTTACATTATCATTTCATTTTATTTAAATCGTTAATTAATGAGGTAAAAGTTGCATCAGCAGGATGTCATAACAAAATTTAATTTATTTAATGTATAAAAATTATAAAAAATATATCATGATGTAGGAAATCTCTATTTCTTTCTAATGAACAATTATAATCGAATATTTAACTTATATTACCCCATGTAATAATTGTTTTAGTAAAACAATACATATTTGTGACAATTTTATTTTTACTTTAAATAAAAGGTTATTAATTTCATTTTCTTACCCAAGTGGCTCCATGGGGTCCCCAAGTTGAACCATGGATTGCCTTTTTCGGAAATGAATTATCTAATAAGGGTAGGAAAAGTGTAAGGGTATTTTAATAATTTTGTAATATCATTTTTACTTTAAATTTTACTAATTACCATTAATCGTCAGTAATTAAACATAAAAGTTACTATTCACCCAAAAAGTATTTTAATCCCATTGAACCACATTTTACTTCCTAATGACCACCATGTATATCGGATTTTTTAAAATAAAATCATAGAAGTGGTAATGTTTCATTTAAGTGAAAAATTAGTTTTTAACTTCCACCTAGTGGTTTCACTATTCATCAAAAATTGAAGTTTTTCAGAACAATGCCAAAAATTAACCAGAATCTAAAATTGATATTCTAAATTAAAAAATGATGTCTATTTTAAAAAATTCCAATCATATAAGTTGAATTATATAATTTTATTATTAATTTCCACTATCACAACAAATAGTGTGTTTTTAAGAAAGAATATCAATCAAAATATTGACAATTGTTTACATCCAATTTAAAAGTGAAATTAATTCTAATGACCACCATTGGATAAAATGGTAACAATATATTCTAATTATACTTTAAATTTTCTCAATAGTATAATATATCAATATAAATTATTTTGATTAAAAAATTTGTTTTTACATATTTTTCACTATTCAAAAAAATTTGGATGTTCTCAGAAAAATACCCAAAATTCAACATAGGCAAATTTCGATATTCCGAATCCAAAAATGAAGTCCATTTTGAAATATAAAATATATATAATTTCAAAAAGTGGGTATTACTATTCATAATGGATATTTTGATTGGTCGCGGTGTGTTCGAATCTCGAACTTGCGTACAATGAAAGTTATTTCATTATTGAAAGAGAAGTGTATCGTGGAAGCTTGGGGTGTTACATTCTCCCCTCCTTCAATAAATTACTTTCTCGCAATTTGAAAATAAAAGGTTGAAAATAAGAAAATACCTTTGTGTAAAACCCACATCGGAAATTGGGTTAATAAAAATATATCATTAAAAGAAAGAAAGAGAAGTACAAAGGTCACCTGAGATAGCCCATACTAGGATTCTAAGAAAATATGGATACGGAGAAAAATAAAACCATCAAGGTCTGATAGAGAGTTGTATAAAATAGGGTTAGAATAATGTTAACTATAAGAAAATCAAAGACTTGTGATTGGTTAAACGATAATTGATTCCCCAGTTCGAAAATTTAACCGACAACCTTTTTGTTTTAAGTTACCTCTCATAAAGTTGAGGAATTTATTTAGGAGATTTACTATGAATGTAAGGAAATATTCTTACTTGTCATGTAGACTTTCATTCTTTAATAAATTTTTACCACAAACCCATATTTCACTCCAAATGGTAAAAGAACTAAAAAATATTCTATTTTCCTAATTGTATAAAATTACAAATATTAACACATACCATTTAGATTAAGAAAACTATTTGTAATAAACATGGTCTTCCTGTAGGCTAGTGGTAGATAAAAAAGGCCTGTCGCACTATAGTTTTGGGTTCGATTCCGGCAGCTTTTTCCAACACGACTGGTTATCCCCCGACCTACATGTTGTCCCTTTCCTAAATATATAGTATTATAATATTCCAAAAATAATATGCATAGATGTTTTAACCTTAAACAATGCCATCAAAGGTTAATCTTAATCCATTCAAACCTTTATAGTTACCCAAAATACCTCTGTCCAGACTTTCTCTAAAAGGTCTGTAAATTCCAAAATCAATTGTAACATCAGATTCCCAAAACAAGGTAATGTTTCTCTTATTGTCACATACTAAAAATTTGATTACCTTAATCATATTAAAACCTTATTGAAAACAACATGTACTGAAGTAGAATCCTTATATATCACATTATTCTTATAACCAGAATATAATCCTTGATTCCAAAAACACAAATATATTAATTATTCAACTTCATCTGTAACAACATCATAAGCTTGGCCTTGATCCCTTAGCCTTTTATGAGGTTTTTTTCCTTGGCGTATAGGACATTCCTTGGCATATTTCCCCATTTCTCTACAATTGTAGCATTCAACATTGATAGCCTCTTTGTTTCCCTTTCAATCACGAGACTGGTGACATTTTTCTCCACATTTATAACAAACTCCCATTCCTTTTAGGCATGTACCAGGGTGATTCTTCCCACAATTATCATATAATGAAAAATCCTTTTTTCCATTTATCCCCTTTTTTGTCTCTTGTTACACCGTTCTCTTCTTCTCTTGCTTTACTTTGTTGCCATAAGACTTAGAGAATTCCTTTTCTGTCTAGATAGCACGTTAGACTATATCTTCATATGTTGAGAAAGATTGTGATACTGATACTCGATGGAGAAATTGGTTTAACCCATTAACGAAATGATCAATCTTATTTCTTGGTTTACGTATATAATCTTCTGCATGCCTTGCTAACCTTGTAATGTTAGCCTCATACTTTGTGACATTCTCATCCTCCTTTTGTCTCAGACTCAGAAATTTCCTTTCCATATCTGCTCGATGGTCACGAGGGTAGTATTTTTCTAAGAATATCTCTTTGAACTTCCTCCATTCCATATTTGACACTTCATCATATTCCATTGTGTTTTGAATCAATGACCACCATTGATTGGCATCTCCAGTGATGTGGTAAACTTCCATGATGACCTTCTCCCTTTCGCTACACCCCAAGGCATGGAAAATTTTCCCTAAGGATTTTATCCATTGCTCAACTAATAACGGATTTATACCCCCTTTAAATGTTGGTGGTTGTTTCCTTATAAAGCGTTCTAACATTGATCATGCATGTTGCGGATCAGGGTGCTCCATACGAGTAAGGTTATTATTCATAACCTGAGTGAGTTGTCCCAGTTTGGTGATAAGTTGATCAGCACCCGTTTTATCTCCAACTCCACAATAATTATCATGAGTAGGAGGGTAACCCTACATGGAGTATGTGCATTTATACGGTATCCATTCCTCCCACTAGGCACCATTTCTAAACAATGGCATAAAATAGATTAGTTTATGTATTAAAATACATAATTCCGTACTTTTAAAACACTTAACATAAATTGAACTATTTATAGATATAATCCATAATCATAAAAAGTAATGTTTCTTTGAGAATTTATATTTACATAAACACTTTATAATGGTTTGTAAATAAATTGAGAATTATCCTAAGAATATCCCCCTGGAGTGTCGTAATCAAGAGTGTAGAAAGGCCCATTATCGTGCACCAGTTTCCGTTCGAGTCTAGCTCAAAGCGGTGTTTTCGGGATTCACCACTAGGTATAAATGTTCTAGAGCCTCCTCTACCTGCTCATATCCAGACAGAGATGTATTACTCGAAAAACTCATAAAATCTATATAATACCAAAATTCTAGGATGTATTTCTATAATAATCCTCAAAGTATATCTTAGGTCTATGTGATCTAATCAGAGTGTATCTAAATCTAGCTTCCAAGGTTAGTGCTAATCTTCCTTTGATACCAACTATAACGCCCCGACCCCAGTTACCCAGAGTTGGTTCATTATTGCGTAACATTAGCATGACCACATTAGATCAAGTCTCGAAAGACCGATTAGTTTAGTAGATTTGGAAACACTAGACACATTCATAAATGTTACATTACATCATAAAGTGAAAAATCACAATAACATAGTTTCTATACTCCACACTTATATCCCCTTCCTACTATCCCTGTAGGTCAGTTATAAAATATTTCTTCACATCCTGAAAAAAATAAAACATTGAAAGGGGTGAGCTCAGGTACTCAGTATGGATAACAATATAGCAGAAGCTTTCATAAATAAACAAAAACATTTAAGGCAATGTATAACAAAAAAAATCCTTTTAAACATTAACTTCAACATAATATGGAAAAAGTGAAATGATATAACTCCATTTACTTATTTACATAGTTATTCTTCTGGTCGAATAATCACATACAATATCAAAAACCACTTTCATAATGATGGAATTCATAATGTCAGACTATCATAACCACATATCCAAGGCCTCGTGCCAAGACTACAAAAAAAGACTTTGTCAAGGCCTCATGCCAAGACACTAGTTTGTCTAATGAGACATACCGATTCATCTAGGAGAAATATCGGGCTCCACCCATCACTTCTTATGTCCAATGCATTCCTCATATGAAAATGTTTAAACATATCATATACCATAACATAATCGTATCACATAAAACATGAATAAAAGAAACATAAAATTTCCACATTTCAATCACAAGATATCAATAAAACACATTGATATAATAAAACATTATAAATTAACATTTTCAATACCCAAATAAATGAAAATTAAAACATGGTATTTATTTTTCATTTAAAAAAAGTTATGGCTTATAGAGGAAGCCGAAACACAAATAATGGTCACGGTGGCAGAGAAGTCGTTGTCGCTGCATACGTACAAAAAGGAAAACATTCCTTTTTGTTGTTTAGTAAAATTTTTCGTATAAAAATATTACTTTAGAATAAATGTAAAAGTCAAAGGGGTTTAAACATTGTATAAAAGAAATTTGTGTTTAAAACAAAATATGCCTCCATGAATGGAGATTGAGACGAAGTCCCTTATAAATACCATTTTTAAACAAAATAGTTCTATTATGTGCATTCACAATAATTAAACATAAAGAAAGTAAAAATACTAGATAGGACATAATAATATCATGACATAATTTGAAAGTAGGATATTAACTCAACGAACGGAAATTGGGTTAAGAAGATCCCTTACCTCGTGTCTGACTAGACTCGATTGTTATTTAATCTTCTGAATAATAAACTAGAGTTAATTTATATTTGAATAAGAACATTTTTAATGTTCATTGTTAATTTTATATCACTTATTACCATGTTACGAAAATTATGTAGTCATTTAAGTTAATAACGGTCGTTTTGTCGATCTTTGGTACTTGATTCAAAAATTAACCTCTTATAATTACAAGTTGTTTATGTGGTAGAAAATACATTATCTCCAGAATTATATTCATGATATAGATATAATATATGTCATATATATCCATTATAAACATTCATTCATAATATTACGTAACATTTAGTGGTAAGAAATGAAATGCACCGTTCATGGAGACGGTAAGCCGTACAAATCCATGAACGCTACTTTCATTTCTTTTTCATATTTAATGGAATGAAATCATAATTATATAAAGTTATATTATAATTCCAGTATAATATCATATATAATATCATTTATTCCATCCTTTATACATCTCACTTATGGCATTAACGATTCAAATCACTTTGAGGGGGCAGTAGTCCGCACTTCCTAAAATGAAATTATCACGTTTACCCATAATGGAAATCATAAAGGAATGTCATAAATGAGAAATACATAAGAATAAGGAAAAAATAAAAAAAATATCATATATAAATATAGTTACATCTTAATGGCCACCATTAGAGGCGTTATAAGAATATTGGACTATCATCGTTTCGTGAGGCAGAAATTTGCCAACCACAGAAACAGTATGTTTTTTAACCATTAGCCGAATGTGTGTGTAAGTTTAAATCAAATAAATCTCATAAAAACATCCTAGTATATTGATGATACTGTTATTGTTACAAAAGAAATTAATAACAAGAGTTTAAGGGGTTGTATATTCAAAATAAAACAAAATAACATAAGAGAAGACATTACCTTAAAATCTGGTAACTCTTTTTGATTTGAGCCAAAGGCTTCCTTGGGAAGAATTCATCCCAAAGTAAGGCTTCCAGGAGTAATAGTGGGAAGTTGAGAGGGTATTTGGTCATATTTTGGCCAAGCCAAATGGCTTTGATTTTGTGAATAAGGTGGTAGAGGTGGGGGGCTTTTATAAGAGGAGAGGAGGGGCACTCATGGAAAGATTGAAATGTTACTTTGTTATGAAATGATTTTCGGATTATAAAGGTCCAAAACTGATATATTTCTCGGATAAGGTGAAAAGGGTTCGAAATATTCTCATACAATAGGTTTTTGACAAGTGTAATCCTTAAATGTTACATTATCATTTCATTTTATTTAAATCGTTAATTAATGATGTAATTGCTGCATCATCAATGTGTCATAAACAGTTAAATTTATTTAATGTCTAAAAATTATAAAGAAAATATAATGATGTATGATATATTTTTATCATTATAATGAATATTTATAGTCTAAATTTTAACTTACATAACCCCATGTAATAATTGTTTTAGTAAAACAATACATGTTTGTGACAATTTTAATTTTACTTTAAATAAAAAGTTATTAATGTCATGTTTATTACCCAAGTGGCTCCATGAGGTCCCCAAGTTGACCCATTGATTTCCTTGGTCGGCCATGACTCATCCAATAATGGTAGGACAAGTGTAATGGTATTTTCATTTTTTTATAATATCATTTTTACATTAAATTTCACTAATTACCTTTAATCGCGATTAATTAAACTTAAAAGGTACTATTCACCAAAAAATTATTTTAATCCCATTGAACCACATTTTACTTCTTAATGACAACCATGTATGTCAGATTTTTGAAAATCAAATAACAGAGGTTGTAATGTTTTATTTAAGATAAAAATTAGTTTTTTAACTACCACTTAGTGGTTTCACTATTCATCAAAAATTGATGTTTTTCTGAACAATGCCAAAATTTCACCCTAAGCTATAATTGATATTCCGAATTAAAAAATGATGTATATTTTACAAACTTCCAAAAATATATGTTGCATTAATTAATTTTATAATTAATTCCGACTATCACAGCAAATAGCGTGTTTTTAAGAAAGAATAGCAATCAAAAGATTGGCAATTGTTTAAGTCCAATTTCAAAGTGAAATTATATATAATGACTACCATTGGATAAAATGGTAAAAATATATTCTAATTATTCTTTAAAACCGCTCAATAGTATAATTTATCACTATAAATTATTTTTAATAAAAAAGTTGTTTTTAAGTATTTTCACTATTCATAAAAAAATGGAAGTTCTCAGAAAAATATCAAAAATTCAACATAGGATAATTTCGATATTCTAAATCCAAAAATGAAGTCCATTTTGAAATATAAAAAATATATAATTTCAAAAAGTGTGTATTAATATTAATAATGGCTATTTTTATTGGATGTGGTGTGTTAAAATCTCGAACATGCGTACAATGAATGCTATTTCATTATTGAAATAGAAGTGTATCGTGGAAGCTTGGGGTGTTACAACAATTTTCACAAACTGTAAACTTCAAATTCTTACCATCATAATTTTTTTGAAGAGTTCCTTCCTTTCTCCTTCCACCTCGACCTCTTATTTTGTTGTTTGTCATAGAATATTTGATCATCGGCAAACTCCATTTCCACCTTATCCGCACAATGAACAAATTTTTCATAACTTTTTGAACTTAGGAGAAGCTAAAGCCCTTTGATACTTTGGAATTAATTCTGAGTAATCACGGTTGATTTTACTATCAAGATATCATATAAAGTTTTGACCAAACCATGCCAGTCGAGTGAATTTTTTGTCATAAGCAGCCACTGAATCATCCTCCTACTTCAATTCCAGGAATTTTTTTTCCATCCTAAGATGAACCACCATAAGAAAATATTTCTCCAGAAACATACCTTTGAATTCATCCTAATCAAGAGAACCAATCTCCCCACTATCCCTGATATTTTTCAACATCGACCACCGCTGATTAGCTTCACCTTCAAAACGGTAAACCACGTGACTAACCTTTTTATTTTATGAACAACCCATGACATTCAAAATATTTTCCAGTGATTTAATCCACCCTTTATCTAGAACCGGATTAGATGATCCTCTGAATGATGGGGGATGTTGCCTCATGAAATGCTAAACTACTGACATGTTCCTTTGATGTTGATCTGGCTGATCTTGTACATGGATACCACCACCATTTATATCCTGAGTCAACTGTGCCATCACTGCAACAAACTGTTTAGTTCCAATTCCGACCATCTCAGGTTTCTGATTTGGAAGGTTGTCATCCTCCCGATGTCATCCCAACATAGTTGACCTACTTCCTCTACGAAAAACCATTATAAAAAAATAAATATCATAGTCAAAGCAACATGGTAATCTATAAATTCTATATGATGTCAATATTAACATAAATTACTTTATGGATACTAATTTAGCAATATCCTAACTCTTAATTTTATCTAAACCAACCTCTGATACCAAATATAATGACTCAGACATAAACATTACATAAAATTGAATTAAATGAATAATTCACATTGAGGATCTTTTCAGGTTTAGAGTTTTTGGGAATTAGGGCATAACTATTACATCTCAAAATATTACAATGTAGGCACTTCTACCCAGAATCCACGTTTTTCATAAAATAAATACTCTTGAAAAAAAATTCATGTCTAATTCCATGTTAAAGAGAGAATTTCTTTTCCTTGATCCCATCCTTGACCCTATTCATCATTAAGACATGTGAAAAACATTTCAAAACTTGGGTTGAGCATAAAAGGATCAATAAGGGTTATAAAACAGTGAATGAAAACATTTGTTCTTAAATACATAAAAACATAAACCCTTTTACTAACCTCATGAAATCATATGATTTTGAAAGACACATAGAAATCATAAATCATAAAGGTAACTTGCGGCATCCAAACCATACTTACATTATAGCTATCACAACTACATAGGGAGTTACTTTGGAATACCCATCATAGTATATTCCCTAAATATCTTGGGATAAACATTCACGTCTACCTAGGTCGCGTTTCCCAATGCATTAGAGAGATTTCATGGGCTCACATGCAAAATTTGTCTCATGGAACCACTCATATACGTAAATAATGCCAAAGAACCATAACATGATCTTAACACATAACATAAGCATAAAGAAAAATAAAATATTCACAGAAAATATCATTTCAAGATATTGAAATAGTAAATCCATTCTCAAAATCATGTTCATTACCAAAATACTTAAAAAGAGTATTTGGTATTTATTTTTCCTTTTAAAAACATTCCGGCTTGTTAAGGAAGCCAATGATCAAATAATACTCACGGTGGCGGAAAGGTCGTTGTCACCGCTTACGTTAAAGAATCATTCCTTTTTTGTCATTTAGTAAAATGCTTCATATAGAAAAGATTCCTTTTGAATAAAAGTAAAAGATAAAGGGTTTTATACATCGTATAAAAGAAAGTCATGTATAAAACAAAAAATACCTCAATGAAAGGAGATTGAGACGAAGTCCCTTACCTCTTGTCCGACATGACCAGTTCATTCTATAATCTCCTGAATAGTAAACTAAAGTTAATTTATACATTCTTATGAACCATTTTCAAGTTTTTTATTCCTTTTATATAACATATTACCATGTTATAATCATTATGTAATCATTTAATTTAATAACGTTCATTTTGTCGATATTTGGTACTTGAGTCAACAATGGACTTCTTATAATTACATTTTGTTAACGTGGTAAAAGGTTCATTATATCCAGAATTATATTAATGATTTGGCTATCATATATATAATATATATCTCAAATGTACATGTATTTATAATAGTACATAACTATTGGAGGTACGAAATGAAATGCACCGTTCATGGAGACGGTAAGCCGTACGCACACATGAACGCTACTTTCATTTCTATTTCTTATTTTAAAGGAATTAAAAAATAATGATACATAGGTATATTATAATTCCAGTATAATATAATATATAATATCATTAACTCTATCCTTTATACATGTAAAGACCCGTAAATGTCAAGGAAATTTTTATCTTAATTTTCATTGGAATTTTACAAGAGCACAGTTTTTGAAGGCACCTGATTCCGAGGCCCGGTGTGCCCGGAATCATTTTCCGAAGTTTGGCTCGGGTACGTTCAGTGAACAGACGAGCGGGTTTTTCTAACTTTTGAACTAGTGCCTAGAATCAAATTCTGAGGGCACCGATGAAATAGCAGCGCCGGTATTTTCTTAGAAACGCCTATTCCTGAGTTGCGTTTGCACGGGTGTGGTTTTTAATTTTCGGGCATAAAATTAAGAAATAAAATAATTTTATGACAACTTTATTTTATTTCACTTAAGCCACTTGGAAGCCACTTAAAGCCACTTAAAAGAGGCTTAAACTGATTTGAAACGAATAGGGAACTATCCAGAAATATTGTACCCTCTTGGTAGGATATTTGTGAGGTGGGGCCCGCACGAGCCCCGTAGTTTTCTTTTCCGCTATGTAACGCACCTGTGAAAACCCGTCATTATGAAAGTCAACTGACGCGTTTTCTAAAATTCTTAACGCACCATTTAATTGGGCAGTTTTGTTTGTAAATTAAATGGGTGGTTTCTTTCATTGAATTAATTTTACGAATTAATAGGTCGTTACATACCTCTTTTTCGTTTGTTGGCATAATAATAAAATAAGATCAACAAGACATTTGGAGGATTACACCTTGGGAGGTTTTGACAGAAGTTCTTGTGCCTTCACCTTCTTCGGGAAAAATGCGAAGAACGTGAAGAACGTCGGCCTCCGACGAAGAACGCCGAACCCGCAGAAATCGACGACGTGACGTCGTGTGCCACAACGTCGACGTTTCCTCTCCCGCAACGTTCTTCGGCAACACTCTTTAATCCACAACAAAAACCTTCGATCATCCGTTGAGGTGAGGGATTCATATTTCCTTTTTGGGTTTTAACTCAAGAATGATTTCATTATTTTTAATTAAAATTTTTTTTCTTGAATCTCGGAGTTCGTCGACCCGACACCCTTCTGTGACGACGCGACGATCCCCCTCCTTCCGCGACAATCAATCCGCGATGAACCCGCGTGTGCGACTCGACGAGGTAGGGATTTTGTTTTGGAAATTCCCTTATTCCCGTGAACATTTATTTAAAGTTAAAGAATTGGTTTGAAATGAACAATTTTAATTTATTAAAATTGTTGTTTCATGTGTTGAATTATTTTTTTCTCCCGTTGTTGTTAAGTAACGCGGAGGGTGCGGGCCAAAAGAACACGGCCCGACAACCCTCCGCCATTCTTCGTGGTTGTGAGGATTTGGCGGGAGACGGAAAATCGTGACGTAAGGGCATTTTGTTGATTCCGCAGTGAAGAACGGAACCCGAGAGGAGCACTGGCGCAGACGAGAAGGAAAACGGACCATCGGAGCAACTCCGGTGGCCCGCGGAAGATTCTGGTGGCACGGCGGTGGCCAACGGACCCGCGGCCGCGTGGGTCCGGTTCGACTACATGGGACGCGGCAGAAGCCACATCCGCGGTTCTCTAGCACAGCCCACGCGGGGCCGCGACATCTCCAGACCGCGGGGGCAGTGCCCCGCGGCGCCCAGGCGCTCGACCGCGCGGCCAGTCCGAGCCAGGCCGGTCCGACCAGCGAGGCCACACCCAGGACGGACCAGACCAGGTCCGGCCGGGATGGACTGGGTCGGGTCGACCTAGTTTGAGTTGACCGGTTCAGCCGACCCAGGGGGGAGTTAGGCCGGGTCAGCCCGGGCCCGGACCCCCCGTTTTCAGACCATTTTCGGTCAAATTCCCGTAACATGAGCTACGGGCCTCCGAGCGACGCGCCGTCAGTAGGAACACGATCCTTGGATCAAGACGGTCGTTTCGGTATATCGCACTCAAGGTTTAAGAATACATTGGGTTCGGCCGGGTAGGTTCGTACACGAAACCAACCAGCCCTCGGAGCGGAAATGCTCATATCTTAAGTTACGAGCGTCCGATTGACATGCCTTCAGTTTGTTGTATTCCACTAAGTGAGACGTATCTTTTGGATCACTCTTCCTGAGGATTTGACGCAGGTGGAGTACGGTCGGGTTGGTTTTGTCTTAAAAACCAACCGGGCCCCTGGGACGAAAAAGCCAATATCTCTTAGAACGGGCGTCCGATTGACGCGCCGTCTGTTGCGTTGAGTTCCTGTTGACGACACGAAACTTTTGGATACATCATCATCGGGCTATGTAACAGTTGATGTATCAGCCTTTCGGCTCGTGGAGCGGACCCTCCCGAATGAGCTTGCTGTGTGCGGGAACTCTAGAGCTGGCTGCGACTTCGACAACGACGACTGTGCAAAGATCCTCAGTGGACTGAAATCAATGAAGACAGATAGTCGTGTATCATATGTGGGTCCTAGCCATGCTGGTCTTGTATCCTATGTGGGTCCCAGCTTAGATGATTCAATACTTGTCTTTTATCCTATGTGGGTCCCAGTATAGATGAATCAATGAAGACAGATGGACTTGTATCCTATGTGGGTCCTAGCTATGCTGGTCTTGTATACTATGTGGGACCCAACATAGATGATTCAATAATGGTCTTGTATCCTATGTGGGTCCCAGTATAGATGAATCAATGAAGACAACTTGTCTTGTATCCTATGTGGGTCCTAGCTGTGGTGGTCTTGTATCCTATGTGGGTCCCAGCCTCGATGATTCAATACTGGTCTTGTATCCTATGTGGGTTCCAATATAGATGAATTAATGAAGACAGCTGGTCTTGTATTCTATGTGGGTCCTAGCTGTACTGGTCTTGTATCCTATGTGGTTCCCAGCTTTGATGATTCAGTGCTGGCCTTGTATCCTATGTGGGTCCCAGCTTAGATGATTCAGTATCTATGTCTGATCATCTCTTTCACCTTTTCGATGATGTATGCCTGGGTGAGCTGAATCCAGTGTTACTCTCCTTTGTGGATTGTGTTGAACTATCCTGTGTGGATTTACTGTTTACACTCCTTTGTGGATTGTGTGGAACTATCCTATGTGGATTTACTGTTTACTCTCCTTTGTTGATTGTGTTGAACTATCCTGTGTGGATTTACTATTTACTCTCCCTTATGGATTTTTTTGAACATTCATGTGTGGATTTACCGTTTTGCTCTCCATTGGGGATTGTGTTGTGCTATCCTGTGTGGATTTATGTTTTCTTTCCTGTGTGGACTGGGTTGTTCTTGGGCTCGGATGTTGGATTCGAACAGGGATTCATGACTTAGGTATATGTATGGGCATATACCTAAGTAGTGTTGGTTGTTACTTCGTGATTGTATCTTTCTTTTGTGGATTATGGGAGACCTTCGGGGGTCTTGGGGTCCCTACTGAGTAGCTTATACTCACCCCTGCACGGGCTATGCCCGCACTTCGTGGTGTTGGTTGCAGACGACGGGCAACACTGATCGAGGTGGAGGCATGCGGAGCAGGACGGTACCTGGAGGTGGAACACTGGGCGGGACGTACTCGGAGTGGACGACTGGACCGAGGAGCTGTGGAGGCTATATGTACCCACCCTTCAGGTGGGACTTCCAGAGGACGGCTCGACGCTACGGCTATTATTTTCAGTTGTTGTTTTTCCCTTTCAGTTGTACTTTAGAGTTGGGCTTGTATTTCCGGCACCTTTTACTTTCAGCACATCCTGTTACAGTTTTTACTTAGTCTTTACTTTTCTATTTGCTTACTCTGTGGTGCTTGTTTACTTTTCAAAGGTCATGCCTTCCCTTTTTGTTGGGATTTACGCCTTGGTGCTAGTCGCCAGCCCCTGGCCTATGGAAGGCGGGCTTGGGGTAGTCACGGCACGGGCCCCGAGGACGGGTTGTGACAATACATCCCACATAGGGCATTAACGAGTCACATAACTTTGAGGGGGTAGTAGTCCGCACTTCCACAAATGAGATTATCGTATTTACCCACCATGTAAACCATAAATGTTTGATATAATTGGGTAGTATAGAAGCATAAATAAATAATAAAAATAATATATATCATATATAAATAGAGTTCCATGATAATGGCCACTATGATAGGCGGTAATATGTAATTAAAAAATCATTGTTTCGTGAGGCGTTAGTTTTCCATCCACAAAAACATTATGTTTTTCATCCATTAGATGGAGGTGTGTGTATGTGTAGTTCGAATCCTTATCATAAAAAAACCTAATATATTGAGGATAATGGTGTTTGTAACAAAAGAATGTAAATATAAAGAGTTTAGGGGTTGGAGAAGAAAAATAAAAGAAAACAATTTAAGAGAAACTGTTACCTTTAATTTGGGTAACTCACTTTGGTTTGAACCAATGGACTTTTTGAAGTTCCTTTTTCCTAAGTTAAGGCTTCTAGGATGAGTATAGGGATGTAAGGAGGTTAATTGGTAATAGTTTGGACTAGCCACATAGATTTAGAGGTGTGAGGAATTGCATAGAAGTGGTCTCTTTTTATAAGGGAGAGGAGGGACTCTTTAGGAAAGAGTGAAAATATTATTTTGAAATATAATGATATTAGATTTCAAATGGTCCAAAAATCATTATGGCCATAGATACGATGACTCATAATCTAAATAAAATCATCTAATCATAATTGGACATGTTTTGGATAATATTTTAATCATTATAATCTTATTTAATTAAATCATTTCTTAATGAGGTTATTACTGCATCATGATTGTGTCATAAATAATTTAATTTATTTGATGTCTAAAAATTATAAAAAAAATTCCATGATGTAAGAATTATATTTAACTTTCCCATAAATATTTATAGTAGAAAATATAACTTGTATAACCCAATGTAAAAATTAATTTACTAAAAGATATTTGTTTATTTCATTTTGGCCTTTACTTTAAGTTAATTAAAATAAAGTGTCATAATCACTTTTAAGTGGCTCCATGGGGTCCCCAAATCGACCCATGGATGACCATGGTCGGATATGACTCAACCAATAGTATTAGGACACCTGTTAGGGTAAATAATTATTATTTGTTTACCCTTATTTACCTGATTTACCCTTCAACCATGGTAAATAAAATATTTACTGAGGTAAATATTTAAAATGCCTAAAAATATAATTTACCTATTTACAAAATTTGAACTTCCTGATTCCAAATATGGAATCCATTTCTCCAAATTCAAAACACATAAGTGGAAGAACTTAATTTAATATTAATTCTTGCTGTCAAAACAAATGGTGTTTTTTTAAGAAATATTAACTATCAAATGATTAACAGTTGATTATATACAATTTAAATGTGATATTGCTTCTAATAACCAAAATTAGATTAAATGGTAAAAATATATTCTATTTACACTTTAAAACCGATTAAAAGGATAATCTAACCATATAATTAAATTTTATTAAAACATAATTTTGAATTAGAATACAATATTTTCACTATTCCTTAAAAATGAACTTTATCAGAAAAATACAAAAACATTACCCAATGTAAATTATGATGTCCTCATACTAAATAAATATTTTATTTGGCCATATAGAATGTATTAAAGTGACCAAAACTATATTTTAAAATGGTTCTCCATTAAAAGGTAGTAAATCATCCTTTTAATGTAAATTATGCTTAAAATAAGATTCATTCATATATTATGCCTCTATCATTTATTGGATAAATATAAATACATTTATAATCATATAATAGTTAGTTTTTTCATTCACACCAATAAAAATCCTTGGAGTTGATTACCATATAAAATAATATTATTATATTATTAGTGTGCAACATAAGATTCCAAAGAAACCCGTTGTTGTGAATTGGGTACGCTATCGAATATAGCAACCCCTTTAAGCTAAAATAAATATTTAATTCACAAATATTAATAAATTGGAAAATCTATTATTCTTCATTTAACTGGGATGTTATAATGATAATGTTAATTAATATATTTTATACATACGAAGCATTATGATATTCCTAAATTTTTTGAATTTCTAAAAATATAATTTATCATTTTATTCCATACACTAAATGTTCATATCATAATTAATGTATGTTTGGTCTACAACCTTTATGAAATGATGTGACTATATTTTAATCACCACACAAACTGAATTATATATATTTTTATATTTATCAATATTTTATGGTAGATTTTATATGGTGATAATTTTAGAATGATAAAATATTACATACCTTCTTTCTATAATGATCATTGTAAAATTGAGACATTACACCTGAATTAATAAAATCTACCATCTCCATGATCTTTACATGGGTAATTTTTCACAATAATATTTCACTATGGAATTGGAAAATATAATTAATTAATAAAATTTATAACTATTTCATGAATATTTTTCAGGATTTTATTTAAAAATAAAATATGTGTTTGAAGTAGATTGTTTATGATGAATGGAACCTGAGAAAGAATCCACTTATCAACTAAAATAATGAGAATAATTAATCATAATTAGTTATTAACTAATAATATGTTTAAAAATTTCCCAATATGATATGAAAACAATTCATATGGTTTTATTGTAAGTTAATTTCATGTTTAAAACAACTATATTTGATGTTAAAGCATCTTCAACCAAAATGAATGGTTGGATATGGGGATATGTATAAATTTACATTTATTGTAGTATATTTGTATTCTATGTACCAATTCTGTTATTGGATAATATACATCCCCTTTAATGATTCATATCATTAATTATTCATAATTTAGGTTTTTTTTAGATTCAATTATAATTGTTTCCACAAAGGGGTTTTTACAAAACTTTTGTAATGTGGTCTAAAACGTTATAGCTTAATTATTATTCATCGGGTTACATTACTTCTTAGTAATGTTTGATATTCATTGATTATGTGTCAAATTAACTTTTTGTTATATTATTATATATTTACACTAGTATTTTAAGATTTGTAGTTAATACATATAATTTATTAATTGACTAATTATCAATTCAATAATATGATCATTGTAAGGGTTTAATTTAAAATCTCATTCTAAAAAATATTATTTATTCATGAAGTTTAGTGGGACTAATTTTTTTTTTAATTTTCAAATCATCCCATTTCCATTTTCTAGTATTTATCTATTCGATATATTTTAAATTAATTATACCATTATCAACTATTTTGTACAAAAATAGATAGTGGAAATGTTTTTATGATGATCCTTAAATATTTCATTCTTCAGTTAAAAATATATTTTCATTCAATCATATATTTTATAAAATTGTTACCAAATAATATTTTAATCCATTAGAATATATTTATTAAATAGTTTTTTACTAATATATTAATAATTAAAAATTGATTTGAAAATAATATTCTTGTCTTTTCTAAGAAATGATCATTTCTAACAATTTTAAAATGAGAAAAGAATGTTATTTTTAATTTATATGTCCTAGATGAAATTACCCACAAAAATATTATTAAATATTCCATAATACATTTATAAATATATTTTTATTGAGTTTTTCTAAACATTTCTCAAATCTCATAATTTATAATTGTAATTATCAGTGGAATGGATATTCAAAAAAAGCCTAGAAATTTTATTTTCGAATGGAATATGATACTCTCCTCAATACATTTTATGATGTTTTAATTTTATGTCTATTCACTAATGTTACAAAATTTATAATTTATATATTCTCAATTTAGTATACATTATATTTAAACCAGACTTATTTTTTCTATATATGGTTTATTATTATTTTTAAAAAAGATATTGTTGAGATTCCCCTCCTTGAATAATTTTTTTAAACTACATTCCCTTTAAATATTCACATTTATATGCTCATTGGACCATAAATTTTCCATAATTTTAATACTCATTTATCATGGTGTGATTATTTGTAAAAACATAAATCAAATATGCATATAAATTTATTATTATTTTTATTATATTTATAAGTGGAATATTGATAAATGTTTATTCATCATTTAATACATATATTTTATGATAAGTAACAATGTCTATTTATTAAATCAACTATTAAATATATGTTTATCTCTTAGGATATGGGATATTTTGGTGGTTCATAGTTATAGATATCCACAAAAATATTATGTTGTCTCATGATGTGAATTTGTGGGATGTCATATAATTAGTTTTGAAAACATTATGGGGTTTTAACCCAGTAGTTATAGAATGTCTAGAGAGTAAAACGTGATGTTAATACATTCCTGTTCATATGAAATGGGACATGTCATAATTAATCATTTCCATCATTATGAATTTATTTATTGTTCTTATCATTTATTTTTTCTCTTTTATATTATCAATAGTTGATTTTGATTATATATTTTTAATTAAATGGAATATGTTTCTGGTTAGATACATTTCCATATTTATTATGCCTTATCTCATTATCATTGTTATTATCCCCATTATATTATATTGTTTAATTTTTTTTTCTATTAATATTTATTGAAAGTCTTATGTGTTCTAAATATTTCCTTTCCATGTTGATTATGATTATTGATTTTTGATTTCTTCAACTATAAATAATACTTAATGAATATTTCTATTTTCCCTCATTTTGATTATACTATTAGGAATATGTGAATTGTACTATGTTTTAGATGCAACGATATGATAATGGGAATAATTTTATTCTAAAAAATGATGTTTTATTATTTTTTAAATGTATTATATGATTCAATATGTTTTTGCTTCCCCAAGACTACTGATTTACTCAATCCTTATGGATGTGAATCCAATTGTTTTTCAAAACATAAATGAAGTAAACAAGGACATTGATCTATTGTGATCTGAATCATTATATTTTATATAATAGGTTGTTTAGTAGTATAATTAGTAGCTTGATTTTGTAATTCATAAATTAGGTAATAATCCACTAGAATATACATTAAATTATATTATAGAAAAAAATGGAAAATCGTTTTTTTTACAAAAAGATGATGTGGTTCTAGAACCGAGTTTCCTGGGGGTAATAACTCAAAAATGAGTTCATCGGGCATAACCTGGTCATACTTTGATATAGTAAAATGATCCTCACTTTATACCTAGTTTGATACTAATCTGGTTTATGTTTCAAAAAATTTATATTTTATTTACAAATATTTATTAAGGATATGAATATATTGTGACAATGAATTAAATTTTACAAACTGAATGTGTCTTAAATTGGAAAAAAAGTTTTTCAATGTAATTTAATAATTATTTATGTGATAGATGTTGCGTCGTAATGAAATTATCATCACAGGGAAACATTTTTTTATGATGGTAGGAAGTAAATCTACTCCTCGGGATCAAGTTAAAGGTTGCTGTTATAAATAGAGAAATTTAATTATTATTTGAGTTAATTCCATATTCTATATGTTAACATGATGTCCAATTAATTACATATATGTATAAAAAAGAGATGATGTATTTAGGTATTTGGATTGAAGAAATATATTTTCCAATTATTTTACTAATTGAATTTTTGTTACAAGAATAATGAAACAATTTAGGATTAAATTAATATTTAAAACCATATACTTCTCTACTAAAAATATAGTTATGGAAATCATCATGTGTTTATTATTTTAATTATTACCTTCAGTTCAAATCCATAAAATAAACTTTTTAGGATTCATGATATGGGATTTTACCAGGATTAATGATATTTCAGGGTACATTTTTGGTGACACAACCCATTAGATTAGTATTTGTTTTGTTTGAAATATTAGGTGAATGATAATTATATAATATTTATAAACATATGTTTAATATAATTTAAAACATTTAGGGTTGAAATTTCCATTACTCAAAAAATTAAAATTTTGATGAATGATTATGAGATTTTTTTTTCTGAAAAATATTTTTATCGAAAACATTTGTAAATTTTTTTATTTAATATGTTAATACTTTTCCATAATATAATTACTTTTTTTAAATGATATATGATTCAAATATATTAAATTATATGAATATGAAAACAGCATGTTGGGGGAAACTCATCAAATCTAGAATGTTCTTGGGGCTACATCCAATGATCTATTTAAAATAAAGTTTATCACCAACCACATGCTTATGAAATTTCCTACATAATATTTCATTTTGTTCTGTAAAATAATTTTAAAAATTATTATTTAAAATTACCTAGTGGTGTTACCTTGGATTCTTATATATTAAAAAACTATATATAATAATTGGTGAAAATCAATGTTGGTAGGAAAAATGCCTAAGATAGATGGAATTAATTTTCTCAATTTTATGGATAATATGATTCATTAAAATGTATTTTTAGAGTTTCATAGAGAATAAATTAATTTTTTGATATTCATTTAGTGGAATAAGTGAGGAATTTTAAATCCATCGACGAAAAAAATGAATTTAATTTTTCATATCAAATATTAAAAATCATGAAAATATATTTCAATATATTCTTAGATAGAAAATTAATTTCCCACTGTAATAGAAATGAAATTCAAAAAATGATATCCATTTCAATTATTTTCATATGATTTAGATGGTATAATAAATTGTTTAAAAGTTTGGTTTTTTAGCCTAATGCTATTTTATTGATTATTCACTTTCTTATGATCAATCACCTCACTAATCTCTAAAATTATTTTTTCTTTTCATCAATGTACATTTTCAAACATTATAGCAATGTTTACATACACAAAAACCTATATATATGACCATTATTCATTCCTCTATGTCTTCTTAATTTAATTAAATAATACCCATTTTATATAGTGGGTTTTTAAAAAATTATATTTCCATAAACCATATCCTTGATTAACAGTATCATGTTTATCTTGTAATGATAATTATTTTAATGTTTGATAGAATGTAAAAACAATAAAATTTAAAATATGAATACAATATTCAATTTTTTGTATGAAAAAGAAAAAAAAAGAATATTTGGGAATAAAAAACATCAACACATTATGAAATATGTAATTGTCAATAAATACATTTACTTCAATTGATTTCATTACAAACAACACAATGTTAATCCAATTTTACATGTAACAATGAAATTAATTGAATTATAAAATATTAATAATATATTCTTATTTATTATAATAGATATAAGATAGCCATTATAGTGGAGGGTGTGAATATAATTTACTAAATTGTGATAATATTTATTATTTATTGTTTAAAAATAAAATCTGAATCATTTGGCAACATTGATATTTTTTTTAAACATGATTTACTCATACATTTAAAAAATAATTGAAAATTATTTTTACCTATTTATGGAATAATATTTTAATAAATAAAATCTATTTTTATATTGAAATATCATTATTATAATATGGTAAATTTTAATTGTTTTTTAAATGATTAATTTTTGATAAATATAGGGAAGTACTTAATTATAAATGAAAACATAAATTTTGTTTAAAAATAAAATAATGAATATTTATAATTTCAATGGATTTAAAAGTAAAATAATATTCATTAATTATATATTAAAAGAATTTGGGTCATTGGAATAATTTTCTAAAACAATTATATAAAAAAATTATAAATATCTTTAAATTTTCTCTTTAAATCCTCTCTCTATTGTTGTGGTTGTATGATTAATATTACATTAACATCGACACAAATGTGAATTGAATTTTGAAAAATTAATCATATAATGGGAATATGAATAAAATAAAATGTCTATTATGTTTTATAAAACTTTGAACCATAATGAATAGTGAATATAACTAGAAATTATTTACAGTGGTTAAGGTAAAAATTGATTTACTAGGTGGTTAAATTAGAAATATTAGATTACAAAATCATATAATAACATTTAAATAAGAAATTATATTGTAATATTTTAAGCATAACTATTATAAGAAATATAATTTCCAATTTTAGGGTCTATTAGAATTATAAAATGTGGTACTAATTCAATATTTTATAAAATTGCAAGCGTACTACTCACCTAACATAAAAAGGCCACCCTCTCACAACTATTATAAACACCTTAAACCACATTTACAACCATTATCATCAAAAATAGCATTCCAAAACATTCCCCTAATCCCATATTACTTATTTTTTTCCTAAATCCCCCCTATGATGGATTTTTCTGAAATCAAATGGGGGATACCAAAAGATGTATTAAAGATTATTAATGAAGAATTTTAATTTTATTATGTTCTCAATGTATTTACATTATTATAGTAAAATTATGATATATATTAAATTTAATAATATTTTTCTACATTAATTTTTCAACCTACAACTATCACAAAATCCATTAAATTGGTGATTCAATCATCACTCATATGTATGGCAGAATACTACCTTGCAAATCAATGTCATTAGATTTTCCACTACCACCATTCATGTATGGGTATAATAATGGATAATTATTATATATCTGGTATTTTTAATATATTTAATCTTAAGGATCCATGATTATATATATAACATGTTTACATTTTTTTACATATGGGATATGATAACATTGATCGTTTGAACAACAAACTACTGGATCACAAAGAGATATGATTCATCTTTCACTGATGCTTTACAAGGATGGTGATGAATATATACATAATTAATATATTTATAAAATGGAATAATTATTATATTAATGACATAGTAATCATTATCGAATGATGATATATCATTTCTTTATTAATACTGAATGATTATAGCATTGTTTGTATATGTGTGGACTTCGTGCTTCACAAAATTATGTTACTCACTTTTCGGTACCACACCACATGAATGAGATATTTTGAGAATAAATACTGAAAAAGTATTATATTTTTTTATTGTTATATATTGATATTTTTTTCATACCATGTTTCAATAATCATCATTGCAAAATTGAAAGGTTCCACTTGCATATATATGACATACCATCTCCATGATCGTAATATTCATAATTTCTGAAAACCATATTTCATAATTTAATATAGAATTATATTTGAATATTATATTTGGTAACTACTTCATTACAATTATTAGGGATATTAAGGGATTATAAAAAATTCACTATATGTATTTCACTAACAATTCAACAGTCATGAGAAAACAAGACAATTATCACTCAAAACATTGAAAATAATGAGATATAATTAATGAATATTTGATAATATGTTATAAAAAGATACTATATGATATTATTAATATTAATATTTGTATAAATTAGTCAAAAAGTTGTTTAAAAACAATATAAATGGGGTTAATAAACATTAAACCAAAAGTAAGTGTGACGTAGGAGACTTCATCTAAATTTCTTTTCTTTGAAAATTATTTGAATATTCTTCAAAATTTTCAATTATATGGTGTATATAATGACACATGAAAATTTTATATTATGGAAAAACAATACATTATATAATTTTTAGATTCAATTATAATTATTTTGTCCATATATATTTGACATAAGACATACTAAGTGGTAAAAAATTTCATAACCCAATTTCTATCCAATTGGTAATATTACCTCATTATCGTATTGTATCTTATATGATTATATGTGAAATGAATTTTTATTATATTATATTATATTTATAATTATTTGATTTGTATTTTTCATTTATAAACATAATATATTCTTTTACTAATTCCAACTTCATCACTATTATCATTGGGAGGTTTTTTTTATTTCTCATTATAATGGAGATTAATTATTCATGAATTTCAATAGAAGGTTATTATTATGAATATGTATAATAAAACCATTTTCTTTTAATTACATCATGTTTTTATGATATTTCTAGGTTATATTACAATTTTTACTCATTTTGGGAGAAAATCGTTTTTTGACATTATGTCATTATTTCATTGTTCTGATGGATATTTTATTCAATCAAACCCATGTTTTGAAATAATGTATCAAAAAAATTTAACATTATAAATCGATTATGAAATAAATATTTCAAATATTTTTAGATTTAAAAAAATTCAAATGGATTGATCTGTTTATTTTACTAAAATGCACTATTTTTTTCTTTTAACCAGGTGAAATAAAATTTAAATTTAATATTTACATCTTGTTTGGAAATATTTCAATATCTAATAAGAGTCATAATTTAAATAATTTGAATGATATTATTAATAAAAAAATTAATAAATATTTTTAGAAATATCATTGTAATAAAATTTTAAACAAATTGGATTTTAAAAATGAATTATGTCAATAAAATGATATTCTCAAAAAGAAAATGACATTATCCTCCATATTGTTTTCATATTTAGAATTTTTTTATACCTATTGGTCATTAAAAATTGCCATTTATTTTAAATATAATCTTATTGGAATATGTTCTATTAAGACTGTCCATATTCATTCTCTAGTTGGTTTATATTTAATTTTTTAAAATCATTGTATTGAAATTATATTCATTAATTATTTTGTGAATTCATTACCTTTTACTGAAAAAATTAAATTTAATGTGAGCATTGAGTCGTAAAATTCCCATAATTATGAATACAATTTATCCATGATGTGATTATTTCTTAATGTATATATAGTATCTAAAAATAGTGTTTGAAATATAATATTATATGACAATTGGGGAAATAAAAATCATTTCATATTATTTATTCAATACTGATATATGATGATAGTGTATACTTTTTGTTAATTAAATATATTTCTTGAAATATGTGTAACGATTTGGATATGCCAGACATGGGTGGGTCCAAGTTATAGTTTTCCCCATGATTCATCGATATTATAATGCGGTTAATTATTATGCTATTGTAAAATATGTTGGCCAAACCATATGGGTTTTTATGTAGTATTTTTAATCTGTCATGAAAATATATCATGACTATAAAGGTTTTATTCGGACATCCCAACACTTTCTCCACTTAACCCATGAACCCAGCGGATGGGTTACCTGGCATCATGTTCCACTCCTTGTTTTCCATAAATGCTGAATATCACTGAGGGTATAAAGGTAATATAGTGGGGTGACTATAATCCCATATCAGTGTAGCACATCAGATAAAAAAATATTCAACAAATTATAGAAGCTTAATATAAACATACTGAATCAATGAAATTGGGATGATTAAAAAGATAATAGAATATGTAAGTAGGGGAAGAAATATATAACTGAACAACTGAGTAAATATTAATAACTCCCCTCTTCCGATTTCAATACATGAATTATGTAATTGTGTAATAAAAAACCTAAATGAAAAAACATGAATTCTACATATTAATACAAAACAACATAATAATATATGTATGGATCACAAGACTATGTTGAAACCTCTACTCTTAATATCGAACTAGGTATGATGATAAATAACTTGTAGAATGGAAATTTACCTTATAAATACATGAAGAATGATAGTTTTCACTACTAACAAAGGCATATTGAGTTTGATGGGAGATAATATTAGCATTATTCCACCACATACTGTTTCTACATGTAATTCTAGTATTTCATGTATGTAAATAACTTGAAAATATAATCTGGATGTAAAACGCTTTTGATATAAAAATTCAACCCATTCATGTTTCTATTAGTCACCCGGTGATTATACATGCCTCATCTCATGGTTGGAAGGAGATTCAAGACATTTACATTGTATATAGTTATAATATATATATGATAGTTATATATTTCATCCACCTACATAACCCATGTCTGTGGTGAAGCCTATAGGCCATATATCTATAATGCTAAGGATATCATTACCTAGGAATAACTTAGAAATCAATCACAAGTATAACTACCCTATAAGGTCATGCAATCGGTTAAATTCCATACAACCCAATAATGTGAGAGTCACCATGCTACAACACTCGGGATATAGAGTGGACATCCATCAAAACACTCTAATCATTTATTATAGCACCTCATACCCAAATTTATACAGTAACAGTGATGTTAGATATCATATTTCACAACCTATATAATGGAGTATGATATTCTTCCTCACTCATCACCGCATACCATCACATAACAGCCTCAATAATGACTCATTATAATTATAAATGCCATGGGGCACTAACACCCATCAAATTTATACATATAACTCATATATCTATAATGTAATATTCATTTATACATTAATACATAAAGAAAATAATTCATATTAATTTCAATTTAATCATTATCAAAGCCATTTTCATATATATATAATTCAATACATGTGGAAAATACATCTATATAATGTCCTTCATCAATCAAAATAAAATTATAATTTAATCAATTACAACTCATAGGTAGAAACGACCATTGAATACTGGTTTCACTGGATAAATTCAATTTAACTGAATCAATTCATTTAATGTAATGTTCTAATCATGAATTTGAAAACCTACATAACCAATACCATTTGACCAAACCAAATCATTGAAATTATCAAAACATGGAAATTAGATTACTAAGTTTCAATTGTAAGGGGAATGTGTCTGGGAAAACATGAAATATTCCTACATGGGAATTTCCCAGAAAACATATCCAAAACACCTTATAGGTAATTTTTGTTTCATTTAATGCTAATATGAGCTAGGTAATATTATTTAGAAATATATAAAAATTATAAATTTAATTCCATGAATAATAAATTAATTTTTCATCACGTCCAAATACAAGTGGCACACCTAAGGGGTAACCAAATAAGCTATATTCGAGAATTAGAATACCAAATAAGTCTTAATCATCATATTTCATAGTGTAATGACCAATTACACATGTATGATTCAATATAATTGTGATTCTCAGTAATGTAAGATTCACGGAAAGATGACATATTTATGAAATGGCCCAATGAAATTGGAAATCTACATGACCACCAACATCAAATCTATAGATGAATCCTTCCTCCATATTGTCATCATATTCACAGTAGGTTGAAATATATCTATGAATTAGATCAATTCCCAAAATATTGGTTGAATGAACCTGTAACTATATAGGGAATTTGATCTCATGAATAAATTTTATAGGAATTGAAATTCTGTAGGACCTAATTAAGATATATTTTATGCTTCTGTTGAATAGAATATGGGAAACCACATGAGAATGTTAGCTCAATAAATAAAATTATTCATTAGTGATATAAAATTTGTATGATAAGATTTTCTATCTAATGGATGAGACATGGAAAATATAATAATTCTTGAAAACATAAAATTATTGAAAATGAAATTTCACATCGGAAAAACAAAGCACACCATTATGGAGGAATGCTTCAAAAATATGCACCAACCATTCATGGTTGACATAAGATATGATTAACACCACATTTTTATGCATGTTGTATGACTTAAAATATGTAGACCATGAAAATGGGCCCTATCCAATGTCTACAATCTGCCACACAACCATGCTATATGGGTCTCACATTTTCAGATAGACCATGTGACAGAGTCTGTTTTTTATATTTCAGAGCATCGGGCTACGAACAATCCCTAGATTCTCATTTGACCTCCTCATATTGATTAGAAGTCATTATTTAGGCTGTTTAAGGTATAAAAATCTAAAAAATATCTACACATACCTTTTTTTAACAGCCAGTTAGTTACAATGTCACATCATTAATGAAACTTGTCCCTATATTGGCCTTCTAATGGTAAAGCCTTATTTTCTACAATGTTATTATCCATTGAGAATGTCTATCATCTTCAAACTCAAATGTATCACCATGTAACCAATTCTTCTGCTATATAACCCATACCAAATAATTATCTTACCTCCAGTGGTCTTTACACCTAGATAAATAATACTGATGATATAATCCTCTACGGAAGAAGCTATATGCCATTTTCCCTCATTATGTTGAAATAAGTGATTCCAGTCGGGATATTATTAGTGAATATGATATACATGAATGTTAACAATCATGTGACAATATCACTAAGGATATAGAAACTAGTAATAAATTGGTCGTCTCTATTTCACAACATTAAAGGGTCTAACAAAACTTTTTATGATCTTACACTACTTCCAAATATGTCTCTTCTATAACTGAAATGAGACTCATAAAAACCCAATATATAATTGAAATTTGAAGATCTCTCTGGTGTCAGTTGGAATAAAACATCAATCGATAATGAGATGTAAACTTTTTCTTTTTGATCCACTAGATCTCCTCTATAGTACGTTAAAAAATACATGGTCCCATAAAAATGCTTCATGAAACTTTAACCATCAAAGATGTTATAGGAAAGGTCAACAATATAAGGATATATATGTACCCATATCGATGCTAGCATGAAATATTTTCTTATAAGAAAACACAATGAGTGGTATGTACTTATCCCAATAACCTCTAAAGACAAGGATACATGTAATGAGAATATCATTTAAAACCTGAATCATATATTTCATCATTCCATTGGTCTATGGGTGATAAGACACAATCAGAAGTACCTGTGTGGCCATGTCTTTATAAAACCACTTTTAGAAACATGACATGAAATGAACATCTCTATACAAAATAATAGGACTATATGATCCGCAATGGTATAAAACCACTCAACTATAATCCCATCCTATATAGACTACCATGACATTATCTCTCGCAAATAAGAAATTTGGGACCTTCTTCAGATGGCCAATGACATCACATGCTATATAGTTTCCATGATGCGGTGTTGGTGGAAAATTTATGAAATACATCAAAACATTATCCCATTTCCACTCAGTTAATATAAATTGTTTGTATAATTATTTTTTTCATTGATTTTCTATCATCAATAGGTGGTAGGTGTATCATTGAGTGAATAAAAATACAATTTCCTATTTCATTAGAGGGAACAAATATTGTTGTTGAAGATCTCATTAATTTTGGTGTCCTTAAGAGGAACTTCCAATAATAAATCCTATATTTCTTACATAACCTCATATCTTATGATTATTGGGACCCATAGACACCCATATAACAATATGGTATCATCCCCATTTTTTGTCCAACTTCATGATGTACCATCATCTGAATGGATTTTCCACAAGGCAATGCCTTCAGATTTAGATAACAACCACATTATTACTTATTCCAAAAGAGAACAAGTAACTGTTATGGTAGTGAGGATAGCCTTAACATGATCCTACAAATCATTAACATTAATTTTCTGATAATATGGACATAACCTTATATTCACCAAAAGATTCATTAACCATGACATTCAGATCATTTCTTCTAATATCATCTCCAACTATATTTCTCTTTTCCAGGCACGTATGATTTCTCTAAATCAAATGAATATAGGTACTCAGAAAACATAAATTTACTAACATATATATCCCCAAGTGTGATTATTTATTTGAGTCTTTTGTGATTACTAAATACCAAAAAAATCTATTCCAGTAAGTAGTATCTTCAACATAATATGACATGCACAACAACAATGATTCTCAAAGTCATGTGTGGTGTGATTATGCTCATGATGACTCAAATGAAGAGACCCGTACTTGATGACTCAGTTGTCTTACCTTATAAACAATCGCAACCAGAAACACGCTCCATCACAATATAATGTGCAGAACGTACAAGGATATGAATGAATTAGTATGAGTGGTGATTTCAAATGACCGTACAGTTCTTGAAATGCATCATATCATGGTTTTGTCCATAAGAATTTCATAACCTTATTTTTCATACTCATAAGTGGAATGTAAAGGTGTATTAAATCATGGATAAATTTTATTTAATATCTAAAACTCTTAGAAAAATTATTATATTAGTGATGTTCTTGGAATACTATCATTAAACCACATCTCTCGCTTTTTTGTAGTCTACAAAAAGTATTGATATCGAGATGATGTGTCCTAGAATGTGGACATTTTCAATCCAAAAGTGACATTTTCTAATCTTAGAAATGAGTTGATGATCTATCTATGTAGTCATAATTATATATAAATAGGTTTCATGGTTATTTCCTGGTCATGAACATTCCAACATGTTTTCAACAAAGACTACCACAAATGAATCTAGATACCAGTCAGAGACTGGATTCCTATGATATAAGATGATTTAAGTTGTTTTTGTATTTCAGAAAAACATAACCACCTATTTACATAGTCCATAGCAACTCATGAATGTTATTAAGGTTATGTTTAATGTCCAAACATGCACCAGATGAAGGAAAAACATCAATTCAATATCTTAAAAAACTTTTCTCCTCAAATCTCATTAAATATATTTTATATTATAAAAATATCATATTGATTTTTTTTACAAAGAGATGAACCAGTTTATTCTAATAGATACACCTACTAAGGGAACCATATTTCTTCTTAGAAAAAATGAACGAGTGAACTTCAAGGAGATATGTTGGGGTGTAAAAAGAATTTATCATCTAAATCCTCCAACTACATCATGATCTGCAGATGCTCTTTAAGATCCATCATAAAATGATGAATGTTATTTGGTACTTCTGATGGATCCAGATCATTATTAAATATTACCTCTCACACAAAAAGTAGACCAGAGAAGTATGCTAGACTGTCTATGAAAAATATTAGTATAGAAAGTGGGTAATAACCCTTGGGTTTTTTTGTAAAATACTAGAAATCACTATTGTCTCATTACCCATACTATACTACTCTTGTGTTGTTCACGAATCATAACCATCACATCCACACTTATGCTTGTTTCTAATGCCCTACGCAGAGGTAAATGTATCCCTATAAAAATACTTGTCAATATTTTTTTGACATGAAACTATGTATTATATCCAAATGATTATATAATATTCTATCATGTTATTGATATCTATATTACACATGAAAAGTAAAGTTCTTATCTTAGTTGTATAGTAATTAAAAGATAAAATTCTCCCTGAATGAATAAATAATAGTGAATTGAGATTCATTATTCCATTATTTT
Organism: Viscum album; assembly: GCA_963277665.1. Classification (NCBI taxonomy): domain Eukaryota; kingdom Viridiplantae; phylum Streptophyta; class Magnoliopsida; order Santalales; family Viscaceae; genus Viscum; species Viscum album. Next base: position 916,826,095 of record OY728148.1, read on the forward strand.
TTACAATATCGAGTCACAAATTTCCCATTACATTCTAATATATAAATCATATTAACTTGGATGTGTCAAATAAAGAAGACAGTAATGTGTGGGAAATTATAATTTTTCCTCAAGCTATAGATTGACCTCTGCTCTGCTAATACTGTGTAGGCTTCACTACATGCAGCTAGCCTATACTGCATCCCAGAGTGATAACATGACTACCCAGACTGATCCCACTCTGCTATCACTAATAATAATAAGTGAAACTACATCAATCTCAACTTCCACCTCACCAAAATATACTGAATGTATTCATTCTTCCTTTCCATTGTGATTATCCTGGCACTTCCCTTAAATAATGAGTATGTGAAGATCCCACTCATTAAAAAAAGTAAAAAAATCCTATAGAAATTATTGATATGGACTATACCACGACAACCACTACACTCTATTGGATCACTCAAGTAGTGAGTCTTCGTGTGTCCTTATTTCCCACAATGATGTATGATGTGAAAATTCCCAATATAAGGAACCTAAAAAACTACTACCTCAATATGTAGTCTTAAAATGATGCATGCTCCGATAAGAAGAACCTCTGATAGATGTAGTTGCTAAACATCCCTAATTCAAAAATTTATCATTCCTCAGATAATGATATTTAATTAGGTTCTGGTTATTGATTTCTTATATATTTTTCAACTTCATTGCAATGACCTACAACCAGATTGTGTAAACCAACCAATCTTCAAATCACATAATGTCCATAATATCATCAATATAAAGAGTTTCCTTAAACATATGTAGCTCATTAAAAAGAAAAGAATGTTATATAATTAACATACTCCCCTACAAGTGGTTCATGAATTCTCTATCTCTACATGCCCATAGATTAGAGGGAAATATTTAGTATTAGAAGATGATGATCTAAAAATTATACAACTCCATATAATGATGTTGATCTACCTTCTTGATTGCATCCCAAAACACTTTATATATTCTCCAAGCATATAAGCTTTGAAATTGACGACATTCTTGGGAGGATTTTAAATATTATCCAATATATATAAAAGTTCACATCTAGTTAAGACCATATATAATAGGGTTTACCATCCCACAAAAATATGGGAGGGTGATGCCATAGATACTTTTTACTGAAATTTATTATATTTGGGGGAGGTCATAATAAACATTCATATGATGAATATTACATAGAAAACCCTGTCAACAATGGGTATCAGTACCCATATATAGAATAGAAAGAGGATCCAAACCTATATATATAGGTGGATTAAACATCATCTCATGGCTAACAACCTCATGAGCATTGTAGGATCCACCATCATGGTATATTATAGGTGGTTTTCATGGATCCATAATGATACAATTATAGACTAATTTCTGGAATGAATTTTAATCTGGCATAATTACAAGATGTATTATACTCTGGAAGCTATAAATACTTCCTTTAAAAACGATCACACATCATTAGAAACTAAAAATGACAAGTCTAAATTTTAGAAAGGGATTGAATAGGCTGTAAGAATGTATGAAATACACACTAACCACTACAACAAAAATGTTAAGGTCAAATCCTATATATATATATATAACGGATGGATGTTTCAATTTTTGAATGTTAAAAATTCATTAAATTGTTAATTTAAAATTTTCAAATCCCCTTAGATGATTGAAATAAGTTGATTTTCATATCAAATACATTTGTGCCTATACATCATATGATCCAAATATTGCATCCACATATCTCACACCATAAACCCTTCCATCTCAAGAACCCAATTGACCATATCACAATGTTTCATAATTTAATTCATAGGATATTTTTTGCCAACTCCTGAAAACATTTTCATGTCAATGTTGTAACTTTTTGTACCAATTATATTTAATGATATCAACATGTAGCATCAAAAACATTCTATATAATTAATGTACTATATTATGTAATGTGAAAATTGAAGCTTGAAAAAATACCTAACATGTAAAAATCCATGGTCTATTAATCATATTGTTATTATTATGATGAATGTTCTAATGAAAATCCCTAATTTTGTTTGTCTATAGTAATGAAATAAACATTTCAATAACAACCAGATCAATAAGATTGTGTCTTAACTAAATATCGTAAAACTGACATGATATCAGAATTAATTGGAACAAATAGGGAAATGATTATAATGCATGATACTTGTCCTTTACTATGAAAATAGGGTCCCAAAACTGAAGCACAACATCATTCCAAGACCCAGGCATTCCAAATATCCAATCAATTTTCACTAAATAGTATATCGATAAAAGACCCCAATTGATTCCATAATGTAACATCAAGACATGGGGATCACTAAACTCATTCCACAAGATGGTGGGACACATGAACTGAAGAATTCAACCATGTATTCGAGAAGATACTAAATAGAATTCAGGGTTTTAAAGTTGTGCATTGGGGAATCTATACACTAACATCATAGTGGAATGGCAGATACAAAAATATTCATTCAATACCGTATGTATAATATATCCAGAAAATGGTTTTTTAGAACGGGTCAAAATTTTGACCCTATTTTATATTTTGACTTTTTAATGAGATAACTGGAAAAATCTTGGATGTACTAGAAATTAACAGATTACATGACATATACTCTAATGTACACACTATGTAGAGGTTAAGAAAGTACATGACATGTGCTCACTAATTACATGTCATGTGATTACCGTGCAAGATTATTTAAATACATGTCATGTAGTTATAGACATGCCGAGTACCCTTGAATGTGTAGAGCGAATACATGGAGTGTATGACTATTGGTTGGGTAGAATGTCTTTAGCATGTACACATCGTGTACTATTAGTACAAGCATTGTGAAGGGGCCATGTTTGGGGATATACATGGCATGATGGGGATGTCGTTAGGGTAAAGAGTTACAAATCATCTATAATAGGTACACACCGTGTAGTCATTCGACCAGTCCTCATCGAAATATCATCTCTCTTATGAACATTAAAATGATACATGACGTGTAGTCCTAAAGTACACACCATGTAATTTTTTTCACTAAAATGGGAAGTATCCTTGTTTGTAGGAAAAACCCAAACCCTTGACAGGTTTGAGTGGGGAGAGATGGTTGGGACTTCAAATCCCTCCGGTTTCCTAATCCATATATGGTTTCAATCACTGTTTGATCCATTAGAACCCACTCGGTAAGGGCTTGATTCATCATGATCCATTCTTCATGATTTCTGTTCTAGGATGAGTTATAGGGGTTTGAGAAGTTTTGATTCTTTTTTATATCAACCACATTTAGAATATATTTAAGGCTGACATCAGAGGACTGTCATCATCCGAGTCTCATGTAGGGGGTGCATACCTCTTTTTTTGGTTTTCATAGACTTTTGTATGGTGCAGACTATGACACATTTTTTTGTATTTTGAGTGTGACCCAGTATTTCCTATTATTTCTTGTTTAATTATTATCTTAACTATGGTATGCCTTTGGGAATGACATGTTGCCTATTTTTCATGAGGGGGTCGGGCGAGTGGTTGTTTCTCAATGGGGCATCTTGGCTAGGGATTCCAAAATGGTATTAACGGAATCGTATGGTTTTAAACAATTGAGGATAGTTTATTAAAATCTGATATGAATTGTTATATGAATTCATGACCTGAGAGGTATTGTTTGATAACTGTTGGTCTTTTGCAATTCAACAATTTATAATGTTATACTTGTTTTTGTGTTCTGTTAAATGTGTTATATAGGTAATTTCTGAATTTCATATCCTAGATCCATTGGGTTGTGTGGGGAATGGATGAATATTCTTGAGTTATACAGATCATAGGATGGGATTGGTCGAGGTTACATTGGCTGGTTCTAACCACGTGATTGGGTTTCATGAGCGTCATTTTGAGGTAGGATGACTTTCAGGTTGGGCATGGCCCAAGTTACTCGGATAACGAGACCATCATACTTGAGTGGCATGGTCTCTGGGACCTAAGTTGTCAGATGTGATGTGGATTGGGTTCTATTTTTGTAATTACTGTTCACCTGGAAAATTGAGTTGTGTAAACATAGAGAGACTCCATTATGATGTGGTTTTGACAACTAGTGTTGGTAGTGTCCCCCGTTAATTGTAGTTTAGGTACTTTTTGTGTTGCAGTGCTTTCCATAAGAAGCCACGTGGAAGGTGAGGAGCCTATAGGGGACAACATTGAGGCTATTAGGTGGGAGAAGTGGTTCTCCATTAATTTGAGGGATGAAATAGTTGTCCCTCTAGATACCATATTTTAAAGCAGACTTTAGAGTCCCTCCAGATACATTATTTGAGGGCGGAGATCAATGTCACTCCAGTTACTTATTTTAGGACATGAATCATTATTCCTCCGGGTTACTTCTGTTGGGCATGCCTTTGGGACGTCAATACTTGAGATACAGATTATCAGGGGGGCCCATGGTGCTGGGTTACATGATCAGATTCCAACATTGGCCGATGCAGGTGAAAATCCATGGTGGCTGCTGAGCAACGGTTGAGATTGTGTTCATGTGTTCATCGTACTATTTACTGTTTTCCTTATAACTGCATGCATATTTAAATTCTAATATTCGGTACGCATTGTTGCTGGTATCCAACTGATATTTAGTTCACACCCTGCCTGGGCCCTTCCAAACGCGTGCATGTTTTTTGGATTTTTGTGCCGGAAGGAGGATAACATAATAAGATAGGCCACATTAGCTGTTGCAATGATATGTTTTAGACCTTGAGTTTTTTATTAACAAGAGTTTCCTTTTTTCTGTTTTCCATCCTATATATGCATGCATTCTTGCATTGTATCTATAGTTTTCTAGCCATAGGTTCCCTTTATATATATGGATATATATGACATACTTCAGATTCATGTTTGTTGTTCAGTAGTTAAAACTGATCAATATGTTGTAGTTTTTACATTATTCTATGGTTGTTTATATTTATCACTTCTTCTATTTATAAATATAGATTGTGAATTCGCTCTATGAGTCTTGTTCGAGTTTGTTGACTTTTTTATTCCACTACATCATTATTATTATACTCAGAACAATACAATTATTATTATCCTCCAAGAGGTTATAACCTCCCTACTATACCTATAAGACCCTCGTTCCTAGTTGGCAGCTTTTAGCGTTAAGGGAGGTGTTCCTATGGTAGTACCACCTGAACCGTTTAGCACTGTATGGGTGTTAGTTCAGGTCCAGGTCGTTACAATGTTGTATTAGAGGTGTTATTGATAGAGATTTAGTTGCAATGTTTTTCTAGATACTAATGATATTGCGACATCTCTTTTGTTTTCAACTAGATTTACTATTTGGGATACGGTAGACTATATATGTGTTATAATAAGAACTGTTTCTCTATCTTGTTGTTGGGTTCCTATAGCCCTAGGTATGAGGGATGGACCAAATTAGCTTCAGAGGCATTTTCTATTTTTTTTCTCAGAATACAATTTATATGATTTCCACCATGGAGGATCACTTGGTTTGCGATAATATTGATTGTGATAAGTAACCCTTGACCCGGTGCAGAAATGGAGAATTGGACCATGTCCTAGTATGTAAAGGCTTGTTTTCTTGGATTTTTATTAGCACATTTTGGGTATTCCAATTTCATAATAGCACCTGTTCTTTGTGATTTACTAATTACATGTGAAAAATTCCAATTACCATGATTATTACTCTATTGGAATGTGAATAGGTGATATTCCTGTTAAAATTGATTGTTTATTCCAATGTGTTAAGTCATGCATTGTATATTTGTAGAATTTCATGTGACAAAAAGGTACTATGGTTGAGGATATTTTTATCTTCTCGATTGGGCGACTAGATCATCAATTTGAGGAAAATATGATTGTCAAGATGGGAATGGCCTGAGGTACTTTTGATATTTGTCTCTGTTGGGGGTGGGTTAGGAGGCCAGGAGGTAGTGATGCCTTAGGAATTTGTTGCAGTGAGGGAGAGTAAGGGTAGTTGTTTTATGATTCCTCTTTACTACTATCCTTCTATGCATTTAATATATAATTATATATATATATATATGGGATGTTTGGCCATTAATGGTATTCAGAAGGTTCCTCTTATACATCTAAATGGAGCATTGGGTGGGTGATGACATAATGCCACTGGTGCAGGATCAGGTTCAGGATTTGGTGTTGGTAGAGCATGAGCCACAATTACAGGCTCTGGGACAGGATATGGTTCAAGATCATGTGAAGGCAGGGAAGTAGTTGGGCATGGTAGCGTTCGGGTCGCGGCTTGACGAGCATCTCTGGTCTAGTCTAGTTTGTGTCTTGTTGGGGATCAATAGAGGTGCACATGGTACAGATCCATCTATGGAATATATGACATGGGAGTTCCAGTCATAGAACCCATTCCTTTTTTAGGGTGAGGGTGGTCCATATGTGGCTGAGAATAGTATAGAGAGCATTCAGATGATCTTCGAGCATCTCAAGACACCTCCAGGGCAGAAGGTCAAGATGGAGACATACATGCTAAGAGGACCAGAAAAGCGTTGGTGGGATGTGTAGGTCAATGCTCGCAGGCCCGAAGGACTAGCAGGAAAGTATTTAGAGGATATGTTCTTTGATCACTTTTACCTAGAGACACCAATTGTGAGAGAGCTCTGGAATTCCTGAGTCTTTAGTAGAGAGACACGTTCATCATGGACTATGCAACTACATTTACTGAGATGTATCTCTTTTCACCTTGTATGGAAAGCGATGATGCAGTAAGGGTGAGGTGCTTTGGTGATGACTTAAGAAACGCCATTCAGATCCAGGTGAATATCTTCAGGCGGGGTTCAATCACCGATGCGGTGAATCAGGGGTTTATAGTAGAGGGAAACCAGAGGGATATTCCCCAAGTTGGCTAGAAATTATTTCAGGTGACGGTTCAGACAACTGGAAGCAAGTACATGATGAGTTCCAGTAGGGCAGTTAGGCAAAGGGCTCATCTAGACCACCTCGTATTAGTTCATCAGTTGTTTGAATTTAGGTTTTATAATTAGGGAATGTTCGCACTCAGTGTGATATGCCTCCAAAGAAGTTTCGGGAAAGTGGAAAGGTCGAGCATCTTGAAAGTTCCTACAGGTATCCTTCTTAGACAATCGGTAAATAGGGACTAGGACATACCATGGCATCGGGATTTGGTTCTTGTTCGGTACCAGAAGAGGGTAGATGAGTTTCATCAGCACGAGGAGTATGTGACAAGGATATTGGGACAAAGCTAAGGGGTCAGTGGCTTGTGACTAGAGCAGCACTGCAGGGAGGTCAGACATCAGGTAGTGATGCTTCAAGACAGGTGAACATTGTGGAGCTGCAAGAGGCTGAGCATGCTTGTGAGCCGAAGACAGTTAGATGTACACCAAGAGTGTGGAAATGATTTCCATATATTCATTTTGGCATGACCTCTATGGGCATGTCCATTTAGAGTGCACGTGATGCACATGATATATGAGCACTGAGTATATGAAGGTCAGTGGGATTGGTGCCATATTGGGTGCATGATATATTAATATATATGTATGACATGCGTAGAATCAGGAGCATCAAGGATGTTGGTTACGTGAGGTTATGTGGGAATCAGGGCATCAAGCATGCATGTTAAATGAGATTCCATGAGAATCAGAGCATTATGTATTTGGTTTAATTGAGGTGCCTAGGGAATCAGGGCATCGAGGAAGTGGGTTACATGAGGTGCTTGGAATCAAGTTTTATTTTGTGGGTCCATGGGATGAAAGACCTCGTAGAGGGAGACACTAATGTCGTGCATGATATTTTGGGGTGTCTAGAGTGACACATGAGCACCAATTAGGTGTTGTGATGAAAATGACTCATGATAGGACCATGAGTTTGGAAACTGGTTAGCAAACCCTTTCTTTGTTGAGTTTTGTTAGGATGAGGATGAGTTAGGAAATTCTTAAGTCGGGGAGACCCTAGAGGAATTTTTCCATATCCTTTGAGACTGGGAAGTCCGGGTTACCTTGATTGGGGTTTCATATTCGGTGTCATCTTCGGGTTTCTTTTGATTGATAAGGGAGGAGTAATGTTAAGTTGGGGAGATTGTAGGAACCTGAGTTTTTAGAATGTTTCAAAATCAAATCCATGTTTGAATTTTTTAATTGACTCTGAGAAATTTGGAAAAACATGTAATGTTATAGAAATTTACATATTACAGGCCATGTACTCTATAGTACACGCTGTGTAGGGGTTAGGAATGTATCAGCCTTGTGCTTGCCGAGTACATGATGTGTGATGAACGTGAAAGAATTTCTTTCTATATGACATGTAGTTTTTGACATGCCATGTACCCTTGACCATGTGGATTACATACAAAGAATTTATGTCTATTGGGTATGTAGAATGTTTTTTAGAATGTACACAACGTGTACTATTTGTACACACCATGTTGAGTGGCCGTGTGTGGGGATATACAAGGCATATTCGGGATTTCGGCAGGGAAAAGAGGTACACGTTGTGTACCATAGGTATATGTCTTGTAGTCATTCAGAGTTTCCTTGTAAAATTATCTATCATCTTATGATATGTAAAATGATAAACGATGTGTATTCTTAAAGTACATGCCATTTATTTTCTTTTTCTTCTCTAAAATGTGCAGTAGCCCCGTTTTGTGGAATAACCCAATCTCGTGATAGGTTTGAGAGGGGAGAGTCTTCCGAGACATTAAATCCCTCCCATTTCATCGTCTGATGTCGGATTCAAACATATTTTGATCATTTGGAACCCCCTCAGTATGAAATTGATTCAAATTGAGCCGTTCGTCTTGATTTTTTTCTAGGAATAGTTGTAGGGGATTGATAGGTTCAGATTATTTTATAGATCTATTATATTTTAGACATAATTGGAGACTATTATCTGGGGAGTATCATCATACGAGTATTAGGTAGATGGTGTGTAAAACTTTTTGTGTTTTCTTTGACTTTTGGGTGGTGTGGCCTATGGCGCATTTTCAGGTATTTGTAGCATGACCCTGTATTTCATGTTATTAAATGTTTAATTGTTATCTGATCTATGGGATGCCTTTGGGTGTGCCCTATTATGAGTTTTTCAGGAGTAGGGAAAGGAATGTGGCCATTTATCATTGGGTTATTTTATCCAGAGATGAAAAAATGATATTAATTGTATTCTATGGTTTTAAACAATTTAGTTTTGTTTATTAATCCTTGATATGAATTGTTAGAGGCATTTAGGACCTTAGTGATGATGTTTGATAACTTCTGGGTTAGAAAAATTGAACTGTTTAGATTGTTTTTCCTATTTATGTGTTCTGTTAAATGTGCTATATTTGTATTTTCTGAATTTCATATGCTGGAGCCATTGGGTTTGGATGGGAATGGATGGATTTTCTTGAGTTATGCTTATCATAGGTTGGGATTGTCCCGGGTTACATTGGGTGGTTCTGACAACGTGATTGTGTGTCATGGGTGTCCTTTTGAAGAAGGATGACTATCATGTTGGGAATGGCCTGAGTTACTGGGATGGGGATACCATCATACATGAGCAGTATGTTCGCCGGGACATGTGGTGTTAGATTTATTGTGGTCTGTGTACTATTTCTATTATTACCACCCACCAGGCACATTTAGTTGTGTGTATAAAGATAGATACCGTGTTGAGGTGGTTTTGACCAGCCATATGGGTAGAGTCCCCCGTTATTTAAGGTTTAGGTACTTTTGGATTGGGGGTTCTTTATAAAGGAATCCATGTGGAAGGTGAAGAGACTTTATGGGATTGTATTGAGGCTATCAGGATGGGTGTAGAGGCTCGATGTTATTGTGAGGACAAACATCATTGTCCCACCAGTAACTCTATTTAAAGGGAACTGTCCCTCTAAATAATTTATTTGAGGGAATACATTGTTTTCCATCTGCTTACTTATTTGAGGACATGCATCTTTTAACCTTTGGGTTACTACTGTTGGGTGTGCCTTAGTGATGTCCGTATTGGATACACATAGTGTCAGGGGGGGACATGGTGCCGGGATACACGACAGAGATTCCAGCGTTGGATGAAGTAGGTGACACACCATGGTGGATGCTGAGGAGCAGTCGAGTTTGTGTTCATTTGTGAATCATATTATTTATTGTTTTCCTTATATCTACATGAATATTCAATCACATATATTACATATGAAACATTGGGTGGTATTATACATAGATTCATCTCACATCGTACACGATCCCTTTAAGAAGCATGTATACTTTATGAATTTACATGCAGGAAAGAGGACAGCATGAAGATCTGGAATGAAATATATGTTGCAAAGAGATGGTATGGACCATAATTTCTTTCTGAGTTGGAGTTTTCTTTGTTCTATTATGATTCCTATATCATTGTTCTTACTTTATTTATAGCTATAGTTGGTTATCTATTGGAACCCTTTATATATATGGATACGCATGACCTAATTTGGATACATGTTTGTTGTTTAGTAGTTAAAGGTGATCTACATGTTGTTGTGTTTACTTTCCACTTCTTTTGTTAATATTTTATGCTTATTCTGTTTATCGATATTGAATGTGCTTCCGCTCTAAAGGTCCAGTTCAAATCTGCTAAGTCGTTTATTCTGCTGCGTCCCTATTATTATTCTCAAGCATGTACCATTATTATTATTATTATCCTCCGAGAGTTTATATCCTCCCCACTATACCTATAAGATCCTCTCTTCTAGTTGGTATCCTTAGGCATTCTGGGATTTACACCTAAGGGAGTAACACCCGATCCGTTTAGCACAGTCCAGTTGCTGTTTGGATCTGGTTCATTACAAATATAAATAGACAGAATCGACAATCATCTAAATCATAAACAGAAGGAAACATATAATACTAGTAATTACATATATATAGTGGGGTTATATGTTATATCTACTAGTGTGAACCATGTTTTTATTGAAACATAATAGACAGATACCTAGAATACTGTTGTTGGATGGCTGTAGAATAACTCAAACATCCATGCCCAATCCATTATGACTATAAGCTAATTTAATAGGGTGCATTCCCTAAATCCAAATATAGTGATAGTAACCATGAAAAAATACTTGGGATGTCATGTAGTACCCTATGGGAACACTATAATCATGAATCGTGGTTTCGAATCATCGCTTCCATATAATATCATAGGTGTGAGATATCATACTCAACACCTGATGTAAGGTAATGTGATTTCACTCCGAGTTCATCACCAATTACCATCATATAATATCCTATATAAAGATGAATAATATTTATAACTATCATGGGGAATTATCTCTCATCAATTTCATTCATATTCGCAATACATATATATATATATATAAGAGATATATTAATATATAAATAAATAATTTAAGAAAATAATTCTTCTGAATTTCATTTTACTCATTATAAAATGTATGGTATTATATATATATTTCAATATATTTGGAAAATACCTCTCACGAATGAAATTTTCCAAAACAAATTCAATTAAAATTTATAAAATTATGATTCATATGAAGCATCCTCCATGAATTAGACATTTCAAATGATTAATTACATTTAATTCATTTAATGTAAGAAACAATTCATGAATTATCAATCAAGTATAATGATAATTCTTTATCATTATGAAACAATAATATACATTAAGACATTGAATACCCATTATTAAGGCTCAAATGTCCATGAAAGGTGTCGGGGACAACAAGGAATAAGTCTTCATGGGAATATAAAACACAAGAGGCCCCAGATAAATATAGGATCCTTGGGTTAGATTAATTACTCATATGAAAAAGGGAAATTGAAATTACAAAAAAATCTAAATTATAAATTGTGTTCTAGGAATATTGAACCAAATGGCTAAAATAACCAATTTATGTGGTAAAACCATGGGGTGACCATGTAAGATATTTAAAATTACTATCTAAAATAATAAGACACTATAATATTGTATCTAGGAAAAATGGTTAGTCTAAAATTACGTATTCTTTATAATGTTGTTTCATAGGAATATATGACATTCAACATGATGGAATAATTAAGAAACAAACGAAATATAAAGGGAAAATTAAGTGATCAACTCACTAAAGGTCGTACATGACTCCCTTCAATGTTTGATCTCATATTCGGAGTTTGAAAGAATATATATGAGAAATATTGTAGTGCATTTAATGTAAGTAAAATGATTATTCACATATATTTTACACTAGATGGAAAGATTAACTTTCACATAATTTTAGGTAGTATAAGTAATTAATAATATAGATCCAACATGTATAATAGATCAATGATCAGACACCGGAGGATAATGTTTGATAAATTCCTATCATAAAGAGTTTATGAGATCGAATGAGGAGAATATTCTTATTTATCCACTATAGGAAAAATGGAAATGATGAAATTGTTTAAAAACATTAAAATACATGAAAAAAATGTCATTTCACCAGAAAACATAGAGTGCATAGTTTAAGAAATATTTTGTTCAAATCATAAACCAACCATTAACAGTTTCATGGAAGTTAGTGGAACCATACCCAGTTATAAAGATAGCATTAAAAAACACTTTCTAGCCATGAAAATGGGTTATGTCCCCTATTTGGATACTGCTGCATGAACATACTCCCTGGGTTTCCTGGTTGTAACATACCATTCATCCCATTTTGCTTTCCAATTTTCGAGCTCTAGGATCGGAAAAACGCTGAAATGATCATGTGACCTCCTTGGCTTGATTAGATATTTAAATTACTCATTTTAAGGTATTCAAATTGGAACATAATAATTCTTACATTCATAAAAAATTGATTTGTTACAATCATGTTCCTGAGAAACACGATATTCAATAATTTTGGATTTCATACTTTGAGAATTTATTTACATTCATTATCCATGACATTTTCTCTATGATATTATCTAAAAATGTTATTTTTGCTCATCTTGTTTCTTAAATGAAAATTATTTTAAATGTTTATCCTTTCTATGATGAATATTACTTATATTTTTATACATGAGTTGATAAACATGATATTATCATTGGATGCATTTTATTCTTACCATATTGATTTAATTGAATGTGTATTTATATTTTAACCTTTCCATGTTTATTATTTTGTGTGACTTATAATACATTGAGTCACAATTAAACCTAAATGATAGTTAAAACTAACACTTATTTTTCCCATTCTCATGATTATATGATTCTTATTATGTTTGATACGTAAGTATAAGTAGGCAAGAATAATGTTTTTATATAAAAGAAAATATTTTGTAATTTTATTTTTCAAATTGTAATTTTTGAAACAATTTTTTTTCTAGTTTACAAAGACCAATGATATCTTCAGTCATATGAGATTTGATACCTCACATATTAATACAATGTAATAATGAATACATGTACTTTGGGATCATAATGTTATTGTCTCTATAATTATTTAATAACAAAAAATAAAAAATTATATACAATGAAAAATATATGTCATTTGAGTATAAATCTATTATTTATAACCTAGTATATCTTCTGTTTTTCTATATATAAAAATTATTAACTTTATTTAAAACTAGATTGTGAGTTTTTTACATTTCTTTAAATATAATATTACCGTGATCTTATAAAAGAAAAAAAAATTAAAACATAAGGATATATGTAACCTAATATTGGACATAAATATATTACAAATATATGTAAAATAAAATAAATCCAATGATAATGTTATTATGTTGCCCTTCTAATTTTATTTTTAACTCTTAATTATTGGACATACCCATTACGAGTAAATAAAAATTTCTATTATTCCTAATTATTTATACTAAAAATAAATTCATAGTATTTAACCCATCTAGTAAAATGTATTCTAAATATGGAATAAAATATTCGAAATTCAAAACACTTATGTGGAATATTTTAATTGAATAATAATCAAGAGAAACGAGATGAAAACTATTTTCCAAACTAAATGAAAATTGAAATTATAAAATGATTTTATAATAGAATAATGTATATTTTGTTTTAAAGAAATATATTTGGAATATACCAAACAATATAGTAACAATTAAAATTTCAAAACTAATCAAAAATAAATAGTAATTTTTTTAAAAATAATTTATATTTCAAAATAATAATATATTTTAACTATTCAATGAAATAACAATTGATTCAAAAAATAATAATATTTAATCATAATATAATATTTCTTTTCATATTTTAAATAATAAATTCCAATTTATCATGTATAGATGACTGTGTGGTTAAAAAACTAATTAAATTATTTTATCAACAAAACCAACAAAAAAAGATTTTTGAAGAAAACATATTTCTTAGGAATAATATTAATTCACTAAATATTGATTGATAATTAAATAAAAATTAATAAATTTATTTCTAGTTATAATAACCTACAAATATGTTTCAAAAATATATTTGACCATATTGAAACACTATAATTTTATGTCGACTTTATAATAGTAACATTTTATTAATAATATTTCATGGATCATTTACATTATTTGTTACACATTTTATATTCCATCAAAAAAAGTATTCAATATAAAAAATAAAACGATATTTCCTCCCCCCCATTATGAATTTTCTTCATTCCCATTTTAAACTCTATCTTAATATTGAAATGATTAAATTTTAAAATAGATTTTATAAATCTCAAAATACAAATAAGGGAAAATAAAACTTTCTCTTGAATAGAAATAAATAACAGTATGAAATTCATCTATGATATATCATGTTTTGTTTCCTAATATTAAAACTCTAGTGGGATGTGAAAATAATGATAGATAGATAGATATATATATATATAATAAATGAATAGTGTTTTAATAATTATTGATTGTGATAGATATCAATGATCACAATAATGTGACGGTTTAATATAATGTTAACTACCACAAAAGTAGATCTTATTATGTTGTTAAACAGAACTTTTTTAAACCGAAAAAAGTAATAGGTTAGATTTTTTTGTTTAAGATATTTTTCTTCGTGTTTAGGAATTCATTAATAATCTAGATATTGAACATATAGAAATATAAATACTTGATTATTAGAATTATCACCTTTTAATAAACTTCCACAACAATCTCATTTTTCAACCGATTGAATATTAATAATGATTAATTTTCAATTCCTAAATCAATAATAATAATATAAACTATATCATATAATCCCAAAAAAGATAAAAATCTATTCTTCATATCTATACGAATTATCCAAAATAATTATTCTTATAAAAAATATTATATATTTATTCTTATAGGAAAAATATTAATTAATTAACCATCAGTAATAACATGAAATGTTCAAGAAAGATATTTCGTTAAATTTCTTAAATATATTATCATTCAAGATTGAAACCAAAAAATCATACCATATTCAATCACATAATATTTCAAGATAAATTTTACATTTGTCTCCATTATAAAATAGTCACTCATAAAGACATATTCTAAAATTTGTGTATTCCCAAATCATATAATCTAAAAAATACCATATTGATTATCAAAAATAATTTTAACTGCCATAAATTCATACTAAAATAATATATATTTCTAAATGATAATTTTACCTTCAATAATAAGAAATCCAATAATTTTCTTCAGGTTGTTGTAGCTTCCAAAGAAACAACATCTTTTTTATTTAAGTTACATGACTATTTGAATGAATGAATTTTTAAATTTCTTATCTCATATTCATTTTTATTTTATGTAACATTGATGAGGTAATTTCATATAAAATATTTTGAAATTAAATAGTTATTTACATTCTCATCAATTATTAGAACTGTAAAATT
Source organism: Viscum album (assembly GCA_963277665.1). Classification (NCBI taxonomy): domain Eukaryota; kingdom Viridiplantae; phylum Streptophyta; class Magnoliopsida; order Santalales; family Viscaceae; genus Viscum; species Viscum album. The sequence continues at coordinate 916,841,880 of OY728148.1, forward strand.
CCATGAAAATACTCTTAAAATTGTTCTACAATCAGATTACATAATATGACCAGTCACATTATATATAAATCTTGTGGTGAGAGTAATCATATGGGGATGAAGATTCATTCAATTATATTTTCACATAATAATCACAAAGATGGGAGATATTGATAATAGGCCCTCAATTAGGAATTTATCATTTTTTGGTTCCAGATGATATTCTTATCTATGAGGGTGTGATGGTCCGTAGATACTAATATTATTAATATTTCATGATATAACTCCCCCCTTTGATGTATTTTCAAAACCGTGATTTAAATAGTTCATTATGTGTATCATTAATGAGATTCGTTTAATTTATAAGTTGATGATTTTTTACCCTTCAATTTTATGTATTTAGATATTTCTTTACATTGATTAAAATATAATTGTATCATTAAATTATATTTTTATAGTGTAATGATGATAATTTTAGATATTCAATGAAATATGCATCTCGGAAATATCTTTCTGAAATATATGTGAATCGTTATTAATAAAAGGTCATGACTTTAAGACTATATTATATATATAGTTTTCATATGTGGGTTTCATCACTGTGACATGAATTTGTTTCTCTTCAGTTCTATAGACCTTTTGAATATTGTAATATTTAACATGAGACGATCATTCCTAATTCTAATGATAAATAATCCTACAAGGTCAAAAACTATGTGTTTTTATCATGATTAAATTATATTTGAGATTCATTAATATATAAATAACATTACTCTGGATGTGGAACAATTTTATTCATTTTTTCATTCTCATTTGTTTAATAAATATTTATTCAATGTATTGTAAATAAAATATATTTATAGTTCTTTAAAATTTAAATAAATATTTTTTCTCACATACTTGGATAACATTTGTAATTACTAATAATGTATTAATTTAGGTGTATTGTAAATATATTGGTGTTTTAATGGACTTACACCATCATCCTGGTTAAATATATTAATTTACAAGCAAGGTAAATGATATTTTTTATTATGAATGTTAGAATATTTAACATAAAATATCTATAATATAATTATTTTTCTATGTTTTTTAATAAATATTATAAAATTATTAATGGGTTTGAATGAAATTGAATAAAATTTTAACCTAATCCACTACTCAATAATTAGAATAATATTATAATTTTTTATAGCGTGTCAGGTATTTTTAGTTGAGATTTATTGCCCACATCCGACTTCACTTCATCTCCCTCAAACATCTCCTATAATCATCTATGAATTGATAGAAAATATTTCATTCTTTATATATCATTGATTGAAAAATATGACAATTTAAAACAATTTATTCATCCCGCTATCACCTAGAAATCAATCAACATTTATTTATTGGATCACATGAGGAAAATAGCTGGTGGGATTATACCCATGGATCATGAATGAAATATGAATTTATCCTAACATGGTTTATTGAGATCAATAATGTTATTGGGAAGAGGATCCTAAGATGATAAATCATTTCATCAAATAATTAATAAATTAGCTTTTAATTCAAAATTAATAACAATCCATTATGGTATCAAGAAAATATAAAATAAAATAAATTACAATTTAACTATCATCAAAAGAACATACAGTTTGTTCCAATCTCTCAATTGTTTTTATAATGGTAAGAAATTATATTTATAATTATTATTTTTATTTTTCATCGAAGAGGAAAAGAGTTAATTAATTTTTTATTTAATATTATTTGATATTCTGCCCTTTTTAAATTTTCTAAATTTAGATATTTTAATATCTCCAATAATAAATCAATATTTTTTTATAAATACTATATGAATAAGGATTGGAGATTCCATCATGGAGGCCTTATAAATATATCCTGATATCTTGGTATTAAACGACGTGTAGCCTATGTACATGGTGTGTAAAAAAATTGAACTACACCAATACATGTATGGGATAGATGTTGAGATGATAATTAATTACATGTGGTGTATTTATTTCACGACACATACAGACATTCCCATCACCAACTGACTTTTTTTTGAATGAAATAGTCTGTATACGGTAATCACTATATGTAGTCTAAATGGGTGAGATTTGATAATATAATAATTGATGTGGTCATTATACAAAAATAATAATGAGACTCCTAGCCTAGAAAATTAATGATATACCTGAAATATACGATTTACACATGATTATTAGTTCACCGTTACCCTTTTCTAAACTACTACTCGAAGAATTCATCAAGGAATGTGAACACACAACATGAATGATCCATGACATGTTTCTGGTATGTGTCATACATCTAATTGTAAATTGTTGATCACTTTGAGTTCCTAGGCCGGTTACACGGATAGATGAAAAGAGTCATACATGGTGTACATCTATCTTGTACATGTTATTTTGTCTATACATTGCAGATGACCAAATCACCATACATGTAAACCAGGTACATGAAAAATGTGATAAACATCATGCAGCCCATAAGTACATGTTGTGCGGTCTACCAATAATGTATAGAATTTAATTAAATTAAATGGAATATTTTATGATAAAAAAATTAAATTATTGTTATGATTAATTTGTATTAAAATATAATGATGGTATAATAATAAATTTATCAAATAATTTATTTTAATAATTTTATAATTATGGGTTCTGGCCATTTTTACTAGGAATTTCACTATAGATGGATATATCCAAATAAATTTTTATAGTCATCAAGATAAAAATGAATATATTAATTAATTAAATAATTTTTGTCTTAATAATAAATAAATGAATATATATTCATATTTTTCATATTCATTGTATGTGTATGATTTTTCCTGAGTTTTAAAAAGACCTACGTATGTTTTGGAGTTATTTAATTTAATTGACTAAATGAGATTTCAATTTACTAATATCAAATTAAATGTATTGGAATGTATTTCACCCAAAACTCCATAATTAGGTAATATCTCCTTGTCCATGGTCACTTTTAAAATCCCCATTAACAATTCCATTAGATAATCTCAAATGATTTGACTTATAAATATGTGTAATTAATGGAGTATCCCAGAGCACATAGAGGGGATTTAAGTTAATACCAGAATGGTGCTAACTCTTGTGACATAATGGTGTACATGATGAATACTATAACACAAGAAAAGTATAGTATGCTGAATTTATCCCTTTTATAAAATGACGACAAATTGTCTCCTCAATAAATGCATCATTAGTTACAATCATGATAAGTGAATTAGTTAATTAATTAATTAATTCTATCTTATTAATTATTTACTTTGTTGATGAAATGGAAATATCATATAATATAAATAATTAACATGTAAAGATAAAATTTAAATAAATTTAATAAGTATAAAATTATTATAAAAATGTTATCATTATTATTTAAATTGAAATTAATAATAACATTATTGCATGTGATAATATAATAAAAACTTTATTTATAATAAATAAAAATACTAAATGTAAATATTATTCCATTAATCCTTATATGAGATTAATTATAATGATCCCACAGTTTTGGGGTTGGATATTCCTTCATCATGGGAAATTTTAGCTATCAATAAGCCAAAACTATGAATGTTTTTCTAAATAACAAAATAATTAGTTTGTTTAATGGATTCCATTCATCTAATAAAACTATGGTGATATTTTATTAGGCTAGATTAGTTAGGATTTAAATAATGTGGAGTTTGAATATTTGATTAGGGAGTTGTAAGCCAACAATTTGAAATTCTTTCAAACTAAAAACACTTTAGTATATTTAATTTATTATGTTGAGATTATATTAAAGGAATTATGGATCATTCATTTTATAATTTTGGGGGAACATAAAATTTAGTGTACAATAGAGAGGTGTATTGGTTCTTTATGAAATAGTTAAAGAATTAATAATGATACATTTTATTGTTTCCTATCTGACTGAGTAAAAAATACTTTTTTATTATAAAATAACTTTTGAGAAAAACTGGGAAACTCAATCATGTACAGAGCATAATTTTTGACCAAAAAAGGATCCCGCATAATTTTTAATTGAACAATTAGAATATTATAACCAACCAAAAAATTAATCCACTAATTAAGTGTGGTTACATGTTTAATTAGTTTCATCGTTAGATGATATTCAAAATGATAATCCATCATGACCAATAAATGGGTATATTATTTCACTTTTATCGTCATTTCATTAAATCCTCATGCCCAAATGAAGTCTAGTTTGTTGATTAACACTTTTTCCACTTCATTAATGTGAACGGTAATAAAACTATTATATATTATGTTGACAAAATCATATAAAGAATTAATTTTAATGAATTCTTCTATCTTGTCCTTCAAAGTGTGTAGATCAAGAACCAAAAATTCCACATTATCTGCTTCAACCTTGCCTTCCAGTCAAATCAATCTTCTATCCTATGTTGGTTCCATGTATGGAACCATCAATTATCCATCAGGTCTATTGATTCCCTTAAAAATAGATTGCTTGCTCGACCTTCTAGACTACTATTTATCACCTTCAGAAATATTACGATTCCTCGTTATTTTCCCTATACCATTATTAATTACCTTCCCTAATGATCTAATTAAAATTTTATTTTGGATATTCGAGTAATAGTTGATTTTTTTTTGATTTTTACCTCCCTTTTGAATATGTAAATTCCAAGAGACATGGTTCTCGGGATTTCACATCACCATTAAAGACCTGACATCAATGATCCATTGGTAATAATTCTAATAAAACATCATTATTAGGGATTCTATTTAGTTTTCACGTAGTTTAGTATCCTAAATGACCATGTTGTGTCCTGATTGGATTTACATCATGGCTTGAATGTTTTCCATTATTCAGGATCAACATTCTCCTTCCCATTTGAAGTCAAGGATGTGAAACAATTGTCGATGTGAATGGACACTGAAGTATCACGTTGGAAAAGAAATATTTGACATCGAGACAAAAATGTTTTCAAACATAAAAAATTTTCAACTTAGACAACACACATTCAACATCATGGTAGTGGATTTCATGACCTCCTACCGATTAAAAATTCTTCCAGACATAACCTTATCAGAAAAAAAATATTTACTCATAGTTTTGAAATGTTCTTCCATTATTAAAACATTTAAATTAATCCTCATCTCGGAAAAAGATTGTACAACATTCAGATCGGGAATCTTATGATACGAAATAACCATAAGAGATTTAGATTATAGGCCCTGCTCATGAAACAAATGTTATGTAGATATGTACACAATATATAGCCCAATCAGTTTTCTAGGGGAATTTATACATTATATATTCTTATTACCACATTATGAATAATGAATTGAGTGTACCAATCAACTACAATAAGATAAATACCTTTTTCAATAATCGATGAAAACCCACTTCATTTATCTTAATTCCACAGCAATAATAATTTTGACCTGATTAACTAGATAATTGGAAACATCGATCCTGACACAAAAAATATAAAAATTCGAGGGAAAACATTTTTTTTTCTAATGTATAAACACATGAAATATCTTAACTCGTTATCCAACATTGGTATAATTGATAAATTTTGAATAAGAGTTGGTTTCTCTGCTAGGATTTTCCACATCTCTATAGTTGGGATGCCACACTTTATATGGAAATCATAAATCCTATATGAAGAGAAAAAATTGAGATTTTATATAAATTTGAGTGGATCTGGAATTCAAAAAATTCAAATCATTCTCATAGTAGAACTAGATCATGTTACATATTTTCACCATTTTTCGTTAATATATTTTATGGAATGAAAAAATGATATGTATTGTGCATTAATTACCTAACACTAGTTATGTCATTATAAATAATGATTTTATGATATGTATACTAATTTATATGGTTCATTACAACCATAAAATATTATTTATTTATTGGAATCCCAAATCATATTCTACCACCTATAAGGTGAGAAGAGGAAAAAGGGTTTCCTACAAGAGATAGGTTGTGGATTCATTCTATATTAATTGTTTTATATTTTAATCATTGATTAATGTGTTGATCAAAAAACCACATGGAATTGATGCCTAATAAAATATATATCATCTTAATTATCTTGATAAGAATAAGTACTAACTAAAAATAAATAAGATTTAAAATTTCCTATAATTTTTTTAATCTAGAAGGAGTAAACAGTATTATTCATCATGATATTAATGTCATTGAGGTCTATATTTGGAATAAAAATATCAGGATTACACGTGGATAAAACATATCAATTACAAATATATTATTAACCAAACCATAATGGTAAATTGTAATTTAAAATATCTGAAAAAATGGATAAATATATATATATAAACATGTAGTCATACATCAATTAGTAGATAAAGATTGGTTAAAAATTTCTCCACAACTTTGGGTGAAATGTTTTAACGGTTTGTATGAATAACACGTGACTACATAAAATTAAAAAACATCAATTTTAATTTTATTTAAATTGATATAATACTCAAATGACGAAGAATGAGACAGAGGCTACATTATTTATTTATGTGAAAATGGACACTAAAAGAAGAAATTAATTAAATTGAACAAGATAGAAGAAAAATTCAATTATGGTATGTTAATCATATATAAAATATTCACATGTGTATTAAATTTATTATTCATAGGATATAAATGTATTTAAATATTGGAAAAGGGAATGAAGGGAACAAATATATACTGTACAAAAAATGAATTGATAAAGGCTGAATAATTTGTCAACCATGGGGAGATAACTATTTATCATTACTATAATAGATTTATTCACATTTTTAATTTGTGTTACCAAAACAATTATCTCAATGTTTGGAAATACAAAATGAGATATTATTTTTTTGGAATATATGTTGACCTGGAAATGTAATTCAAAACTAATAGATTAGAAAAGGTATAAGTCCAAGATGGCTAATAAAATAGTTTAATTGAACATATATATTTTTTAGTTATATATAATCAAATTAATTATTTTTAATCAAATATATATATATATATATATATATATATGATATTTTAGAATAATTTTTTTGTTGTGATTAGAAATTGGATTATTTATAAAACTATCTCAATATGAATAATGTTTTTCCCTATTAAATAGTAATGATATTCCAAAAATAGGAAATTTTCATATAATTTTATTTATTATATGTGTAAATTTCTTTTATTCGTTTTATACAGTGAGAATATTTAATCATTGTGTTATTATATGAATAATTTTTTCATGAAATACAGAATTCTTGAAAAACTATTTTTTTGTTTTATTATTTTATTAAATTTAATATTAATATTTTCAAATTATAAGAATTTAATTTTGTAAAATGTATAAAATATTTATATTAAGATTAATATATAATATCTAATATGATCTATTATTGTTTATTATTTAGTAGTGATCATGTTTTTTACTATCTTTAGGGTGAAAAGAATTTAAGTGAGATTTATTCTTAAATGATAATCGTTAATATGAAATAAATATTGAATAAAATATATTTTTGGGAATATTTAGTCCATCCAAAGGGTAATTATCAAAAACTGTTAATTTTTGAGCTATTTATAATCTAAAAACAATGTTATAAATTATATTTTTAGAAATTAAAATTGTGGGAATTACCTCATTTATGTAAGTCCAACCACTCTCTACTCATATTTACACATCCAAAACACCTTTTCAATGATAATAAATTCCGAAATATCATTGAAACATCACACTATATGCACTATATAACTTATTTTTCTATGAAATCCTTACTTTAATGGAATTACATCTAACCTAATGGGGGTGTGCAACGAAAAATGTTTCTTTCTTGACTGATTAGTTTTAATTTTTCCTTCATTCACCTACATAAATTCAAATTATTTCATTATTATATCATTAAAAAGTATATAAAATATATATAGATGTTATTATTTTAATGTTATACTGAAATAAATATCATATTCAATGAAATAGGAAATGAAAGAATCATCCAATTGTATGGTAGAGTACATTTTAATGGGCCAATGTAATTTGTTTTCCATAATCGCCTCTCATAGATTCTATTAATGATGGTTTTAATATATATATATATATATATATATATATATATATATATTTAAAATATTAATAATTATGGAATTATGATATTACATATACCTTTTTACATCCCATTCTAGGGGTGATACTGTTACACCACTTTTGTGCAGTATAGGCTAACGCCTCACAAACTGATTTGATTTGTTTTTTTATAACAATTTATATCGAATGAAATAAATAAAAAAATAAATTATATATGAAATAACCATTAAATATTAATGATAATAATTAAATTGTAATATTTATTAATACATAATATATATTTTTATATCATACATTGAAAAAAAATAACATTATCCATGTATATGTGTACACTTCCACCTTCACGAAGTAATGCAACTAATTTTTCATTACAACATGAGTTGAATGATATATATATATATAAGTATATTTAATGATATAATAATTTAATTATGATATTGTTAACATTATCTAATTACTCAATAATTCATACCTTCCTTCTAGAATAATCATTGAAACATGGAAACATTACTAATTCATATGAATGACCTATCATATCCATCAAATAATGAAGTTAATATTTCATAATGAATATTAATGATTGAATTTAAATGTTATATTTTTATTATAGAAATTATAATAATTTTAGGATTATTATTATATTTATTTTGGAATTATGACATTTTCTACCATTGTCAACCTACCATAATTATTTTTGACACATAAACCCTATATCACTAAAACGTTCTATTTAAACATAATTAAATTCGAAACAATATAAAAAATTTAAATAAATGAAATAAATGATAAAAAAATTATTTAGGTGAATAATAAAGATATTTTTTTATTCATGATGATAAATGAAAATCATGATGAGTCAAACTCAATGTACGAGACTACGTCTCAATAATGTTTTGGTGTGGATTATTTCAATTTTTATACAACTACATAATTTTGTGTGGTTTTTATATATATCCTTTCACATGTTATATCATTTTATAATAATATCATGATATTTAATGTTTTTTCTGTAGTTACATCAACGGGAATATGATTAAATTATTTTCAAATTGGAAGGTGAGTTTTATTAAATAAAATCAACTGTTTATGTTTTCTATACAACATTAATTTTCATCAATGTCCACTTTTTGAAAAATATTTCATGAATATAATTATTTGGAATTTATATTTGAAATAAAAATTCTATTTTTTTTTCTCATTCATTTTTTTAGAAAACTAAAACAATCATTATATTGAATTATAGACATTATTTACAAACATCAAACATAATGTTCTATATTTTCATTTATGGTGAGAAAGAATTTTTGGTCCACTATAATGAATATGTAATGATTTAATTCCACTTAAATAATTCATATTTTCTTAACAAAAAAATTCTCTTTTAGTGTTTTTTGGAAATTAATAATTGGTTTTAAAAGAATATATTATTTTTGATATTCAAATGGGGTTTTAATGAAATAATTATTTTTATATTAAAATGAGATTTTTATTAATAGATTAACATATATTTTAATGGTTTTTATGATAAAAATGTAATATTATATGATTTATAATTATTATTATTTTTCATTGGAATTGTATTTGATAATGGGTGGATCAATTGTAAATAATGGATTGGTGGATCCATTATAAACATTGGATAGGTGTTACATTGATGACCATGACTAAATGGATTTGTGATAAACAAATGATGTGTGGTTCCATGATAACCCGATGTTGGGGGGGGGGTTATATTATAATCTTGGGATGATTGGATAAATTTAGAACCACAAAAGTGTGGTTTTGTTAATAAATAACTATGTGTGTGTCTACGATATAAATACATTGGATTGTGTATTTCATAGATGGAATATGACCATATTAGTTAGTCCTATTATATTAGTAATATAATTAATAATTTTCCAATTCTCTTACATGATTTATATCTTGTTGATATTTTTTTTTAATTATTTAATTAATATGACACTATGTAATTATCAATTTAATATGATTTATTTATTTCCACACAACTTAATTTAAAAAAATGTATAAAATTTCACACATTTTCATGTTTTTTACAAGACTAATGATATTTTATTTTCTATTTCACCATAATTATATTTCTTTTCTTGTCCCAAATATTTTAAAAAATCACCTTTTTTTGTATGAGAATCTAAAATATGGTTTTAAATATGATTATCATAAATGTTTATCATCAATTTTTTTTAAAATTTAATTTCTTATATTATAAAAAAATGACATGGAACATGGTTCTTCCATATTTATAGGTTTGGGTTCTAAATTTATGAGTTATTATCTAATTTTTTAAATCACTATACATAAAAAAAATATGTAGATGTAATATAAAAAAATTGATATTTGAAAGTCATCACAATGTTTTTTTGGATTGGTTCTTATAGGTTGTAGTAGATTAATATTTTTGATATATTTAGTGGATTTGAAAATGTTAATGTCTTGACCCTTAAATAATTAAAATTATAGTTATGATTAAATGATATAATATTTAATGATTATTAGTGTGTTTCAACTAAACTATATTTCTTTAGGATTGTTTTCTAGAGATGTTAATGGGATGAGATAGTTGGAAGGCACCACGGGGAGAATATAATTATAAATCATTATGTATAGATGGTTGTAATTTAGAATATAATAGCTTATTTCAAGGATGATATATTTAAAGTAGTATATAAATGGTGGAGGTATCCAACATAGAGTAGAACCTAATCAACTATGAAGGAAAATTTATATATTGGATTATTTTTATGACACAAACTACGCCATCATTCAATGTAACAACTGTTCATCTGGTACATAATTTATAGATAAATTATATAGAGATTATATTTAATTTTAGAGGATGTTTACAAAATTAGGTTGTAGTAATTATGAATAAATGTTTGAAAGGAGAGTTGATAAATGATTTTTTATCATTATGAAAATATAATAGAATGATGATTATGATTCAATATAAAGTAAAAAATTAATGTGTTATTAGTTTAGATAATCATCACCACGGTTATTCGACTATAGAAATGAAAAAAATAGAATTCTGGAAGAATGATGATCAATGTGTGGTCATCTATGAATAATTTTTTGCATGTTTTTCTTAGTATAGACCATATTATTTACAATAAATTGACATTAACAGTTCTATATTTTATAAACAATTAATATCATGACTATAAAGAACATTGGCTATGTGAGATTATAAAATGAATGAGAATGATGTTCGTTATGTTGGGAAATTGCAGATGGAGTTTTCTAAAACTATTGTTCGTCAAGTTGACATTAGTATGAAAATTTCTAGATTTAATGTAATGAGTAATCATCTCTCAGAGAAACATGGAGGCATGACAACCCATTTCCCATCTTATGATATGTTAAGTAATAATAATTATTGATAATTTCTAATATAGTCTATGATCTATGACCAATGTTTCATTTTTAGGAATAAATATCATTAAAATATAGAAAATGAGAAATCTAATAACGAAAATATGATGGTATAATATTTTGATTTCAACAAGTAGGGATGTTATACAAATTTCTGCACCTAGGTTGTCCCTCCTAGGAGAAATCATAAGGGCTGAAAGAAAAAAATTTGGTAAAATTCAATATCTACAACTATATTAGATATTCATATATTATGTGATGCAGTGATATGTATGTAACAAAATTATGTTAATACCATACACGAACCTATTTTTCACATTCATTGAATTATGATAAATTTATAAGTGAATTGGGATTATCACCTCATGAATGTATATTGGATATTCTGGTGAAAACTACAGGTATAAGAAATAACAAATCTATTATTTTTAGGATTATTCTTATTTCCATTAGTGGGATGGTCTTTCATAAAAATTGTGTTGAACTTGCCATTTTAGAGATTGGTATTATTCATGGTACGTATGGGATTTAACTTAATCCAAAAATTATTGATTACATATCATATAATGTTATGTTGAATGATTACAAGCCTTTCATAATCTACTATGTATATGAGAAATTAAATAGATATGGAAGTGAATATCACAAAGAACATATTATGTAAATGCTTCAAATTATTCATATTAGTGATGTTCTGACAGAGAATCAATACATGGATGTATTTCCTTTTTTTAGCGTTATTCCTGAATGAGTGGATGGAATTACAATTAACATAGTTCCCAATTCAATTCCTATATCTAAACCCACTTATTGATCTTCTCTACTGTATCGTTTTAAAAAAATTAGAAATTAATTTATTTTATAGATAAATAATTCATTCTCCCAATCATTTTACCATAGGTTTATCGAATTTTGTTTATTTAAAATAAAAATAAATTAATCAGTTGTTATGTCGACTATAGATTACAATATAATATCATCATTATGAACTAATATTTAATTCCTTAGAACTATTAATTTTACGTTAAACTTCATATTGAATTTTTTTCGAATTTGTTTCTCACATAGGTGTACCATCCATTAAAATTGAAGAAAAAAAATTCATCAAAGGATTAATATTGGTCAATATATGCATTATTTGAGTTTTATTTTATACACATGGATTCACTAAAGCACTAACTATACTTATAGTAATCATGAATTGATATTTTCATGAATTATTGGATACATTTGCGGTTGTATGTTATGATCACATTATGAAATATTTTAAATGTTATTAGAATAAGAAAAAACCATTTGGATTTTCTTTCCAATTCTATAATAAATGATACTATATATAAAATTTAGTTTATGTGATTTTTTTTAAAATTTATTTTTCCAAGGATATATTATTTGTAAATATGACATAAATATTTACCATTTGAATAAATATCAGTTATGAATAAGCATTACCAATAATTATAAAATATATTTGTATTTTTCCTTAATTAGATGGTCATAATATGTGGGTTGTAAAAATCATTTCCCAGTTTTCGATCATATTGACATTGTTAACTAAAAAAATATTAAAACTATTATTTGAAAATTATTTTGACAGTTATTTTTAATAACTAAATTGATTATTGGTGAATTATATTTCTTTTTCCCTAACTTTTAGTAACAATGGAATTTTCTTATATAGTGATTCTTCAATGAAGGTACCATGATGTATAATAATGTTGAAAAATTATGTAATTGTTTATACATAACTGATGTTTAAACCACATGAGTTATATTATCCAACCCATGATATTGAATTTTTTTTTATTTGTTTTGGTCTTTAAAATATAGAGTAATGATTTTGGTGAATTAAAATATGAAATTAATATTGATCACAATTTTTTATATTTATAGTCACATAGACATAATTGGACTTGAGAGATAGAATATAGCCAATACTTATGTTGGATTTCATTTGTATGATCTGTTGACATCCTATAAAATATAATAATTTGTCTGATGAATTGAGTTAGAAAAATAAATCACATTAACCATGTTATGATTCAAACAATATTTGATGGATAATTATTATTATTATTGTGGTATACATATTTTTAACATTGGTACATCCACTTTTTGTTTCATTTTTTAATAGTCTGTTTTTAGAAGGAATTTTGTGATCTAAAAGGAGGACCATTCTTTGTATGACATTGCATAATCCCTCATGAAATGGAAGTTTGTTAACATTATTATTTATGAAGAAGGATTATTTAAATATGTAAAAATATTGTGTGTGAATTGTGTTTCCTAGTTGAATAATGTGTTTTTTAGTGTTTCTCGTTGTTCTATGTTTTACATTCATCATGGAACCATTAATCTGTATAGACTTCTTTTAGGACATTACCAGTTTAACAGAATAATATATTTAATATTTTAGCATGATGTTTTGTGAAATTTAATATGTTAAATATTAATATCCATTTCTGAAGGGATTGCATCATCATTTAATTGTGTAAGAGTGGAAATGTAAATATATATCAATAGATTTCGTTGGAGTGGTTTCCTAATACTTCACTATGAAATATTTTAATTTTTTTATTGATAATTGATTAAAAAAATATGATCTTTTCATTCCCATTCAAGGTACTATGTATTTATATCAATTTTATAAATGTTATTTATAGGGGATAATTATTTTAAAATGATTACCATTATCCATTTCACTAGAATAGAATACCAGATTTACATCTAATTTTGAAATAGGACATCAGAATTCATTTTGTACTGAATTAAATTTGAATACATTTTTTCCTTTTCAAACTGATGAACAGTATGAGTGGATGATTCGGATGATGGATGATATGATTTTTTATTTATCACTATATTACCGGAGATTTTTTGATCAAAATATTATTTTAGTTAGGTTTTTTATAAATATAATTTTCATTCCAATTGACATATGTCACATATTAAAGAATTCTATGAAAACTAGTTTCCAACAATGGGTTTTTTGTATGTGTTATGAGAAATGAATTTAATAATTAAATAGTTAGTTTAATAAATTGTTGATATTGTGTAATTTATATAGAATATATTTTAGTATTGATATGGGGAGTATAAAATAATAATCGAATAACTAGAGGAATGATATTTTTTTCAATACATGTGATCATATTTGGAATTATTTTACAAAAAAATATTATTCAGTTTTGTAAAAATGAGAATCTATGTCTAATAATAAAATAACCATATGATATCTCAGATGAAGTAGAATTTTTTGAATATAGAGTGTACTATCACCTAGATTTTATCCTTGGTAATAATGTATTTTGTTTGACTCTTCATGTGCTAATCATGTTTTATTGACCACAAATCATGTTACATTTAATTAATATCAATCATCATTTCACATCTTGCTAATGCTCTTCAATCTCAATAATAACTACACATCATGTTTTACTGATAACAAATCTAATGATGTTACTTACTCCTTTTATTAATTACATGTCTCATGCATGATCATAAATCTCACATATATTATCACACCGTTATATTTGTAATTCAAGCTCTTTTACTCACTAATGATTAAACATAATCCATATTCTTGTATTTTACTGTCTAAGTCAAAAATATAGATATTTGTCTTAGTATGGACTCAACATGTTGGACACAACATGGCCAGAAACCGTGACCAGTCACCGTGACCAGACACCGTGAAGGACTCACCGTGACCAGACACCAGGACCAGACACTGTGACCAGACACCGTGACCAGACACCGTGATGGACTCACCGTGACCACATACCATGAACTACTCATTGTGACATGGACATACCGTGAATCTCATACCATGAACCACATACCGTGAAGAAGACACTGTTTCCATAATCACTGTGACACCATTTCTTTACTTTTTGTCATTATTATTTAAATAATACTAACGGTCATATTTGTTTTTTTAATGCAATTAATGTTATTTAATGATAGTTGTTGACATGTTAGGAAACCGTATCTCGTACCTATGAAAAGGGAATCATTCCTCCTGCAAGAAATCGTGGAATATAAGAAATATTGTAATGCAGTACATGTTGAACAAGAAAAAAGCGGTGTGCAGGTGTGATTATACAACACGAAGAACTTACATACACTTGATTGAACTGTATTGAACAAGAAGAACAATACTGTACAAGAATGAGATTTCAAGTCTTTCAAAGAACCCTCATTAATGCAATCCAACACAACTGAAGAACACACGACGAATCAAGAGATCATTCTCACTCCTGTAGAAGACAAGCTGAACAATGACACTCTGTTTTTCAAAATAAAAACCAGAGAAGGACTCAAAAGCACTCATGCTGAATCCAACGAGTCCCGAGCTGCATTGATAATCAATTGATCATTATAAACTCTTATCTATCTTATCTATGTGATTTATTTATTAACTTTTGAGTAGTTTGGTGTACTCTGTAATTCTTATACACACATTGTTTCCTGCACTGAACTGAAGGATATCAAAATCCTCACTCCAAATATCTTAACTCTTTTTTACCCATGTCAACTGTGGAAGAGTTCCTTGTGTGGCCTGGTCTTTTCTTTGTATCACACGTAGAATAGTGGTAGAGGTCCATGTGGGGCCCGGATAGTTTTGGAAACTGTTATTAACCCCAATCAATGGTGTGGATCAAATTTATATAAATTTGAGAGGACTATGTCTCGGCTTGAGACTGAACCTCTTGTTATATCTATTGTGGATAATTAATTTAGGGTTTAAGTATACTACATATATCTTATTTATTCTGATGTTATTACTCTGAATTACAAAACTATTTTGAATCTACTTTGATAGTTAAATTTGAAAGTGATTACACTTATTTTAAATCAATAGGTTAGCATCAAATGATAGTTTGAGCTTATGGTAAAATTAACTGAGACCTAATAAATCCTTGAGAATCTAAATGAACATTTACAATCTGTATAAATTCACTACAGTTTAACTTGTTTTATAAATTGGGGGATTTTTAATAGACAATATTTTAAAACAAATTTTAATTGGAACTCAATTCACCCCCCTCTTGAGTATCCACTCTGACCAACATTTGGTATCAGAGGTGTTTGTTTTTGATTAAATGATTTTTGAAATTCTTTTTTTTTCAACTGTGATTCTAGTTTTATTTTAATGATCGTAAATTTTCTGTTATTTAGAAATTTTTATCTCTTTAAATTAGCTTTCTAAAATCTAGTTATGGATAATAGACTAGAGGGTGCTGCTACTAACAAGACACCTTTCTTTAATGGTACAAACTATGCTCAGTGGAAACTGAAAATGAAAATTCATTTAGAAAGCTTGGGTTTTTATATCTGGACTGTCATAGAATCAGAATATAAAATTCCCACTACTGTTAGATTGGTTTTGGAGAAATCTACAAAGACTGGTTACAATAATAATTATAAATCTATGAATACTATGTACTATGCTTTATGAGATGAAGAGTGTAACAGAATTTCTGCTTGCACAACTGCTTTAGAATATTGGGATACTTTCGGTGTTTCTCATGAAGGAACAACCAATGTTAAAGAAATAAGATTTAATACGTATAATATTAAATATGATAATTTTAAAATTAAGACCGATGAACCTATTACTGATATGTATCCCAGGTTTAATGAGATAGCCAATACAATGAATTCACTTGGAAAGGCTGTTCCAACAAAGGAACTAATTATGAGAATCTTGAGATGTTTACCAGACCAATGTAGAGGCACATCTGTTTCAATAAGAGAGTCATGTGACATTGCTTCTCTACCTCTCAAAGAACTCATTGGTATGCTTCTGATGTATGAGGAAGAACTCAAGGTAAATAAAGAGGAAGATGAGGAACCTAAGAGGAAATCAGTAGATTTCAAGACTACTGCTTCAATGAATATGGACAAAGATAAAGCTCAAATACCTACTGACAGTTCAACCAGTGAAAATTTAGACTCTGATAGTGATGTTGAAATGGCTTAGATAGCCAGAAGGGTTAATATGTTTTATAGGGAAAAGAAGTTTTTCATAAAATCAAATTACAAAGGAAAGTATGACAATAAGGGACACTGGAAAAAGGATTGGAAGAAATCTGAAAAATCTAATTAAGTTGCCTACTATGAATGCAAAAGAAAAGGACATAGTAAAGAAGACTGCCCAAAGATAAAATTCAAGAAGAAATATGATTATAAGGACAGTAAGTACAAAAAAGATATGAAGGATACCTGGAGTGTTTCTGAGGACAACACAAGTGAATCTAAAATGTATGATTCTGAAAAGAATCATTCCAACATGTGTTTTATGACAAACACACCCGAGGAAACCTTAGATACTCCCGTTTTAAATTCATATTATTCTGGAGATGATTCTAATTCTGAAAACATGTCAAAATCTGAACTGTTTGAATACTATGATATGTTGGAAGAAACCTGTAATGAACTGAAAGGCAAATACACACGTTTAAAGAAACAATATCCTTTAACTGTTACAAATAAATCTGATCTTGACATTGAAATGGAAAAGAAATATCAGTTTCTTAAAGAAAACGCTGAACTAAAATTGTCAAATGAGCAACTTAGGAAGGATTTAGAGAAGATCACAAATGGAAAGGATACACTAACTCAAATGCTAGGAAATAAAGTTGCACCAAAATACACTACTGGAATAGGCTACAAACTTGGACAGAGACAGACTACTAAGAATAGACTTATTCCTAAATCTGGACAGAATACTGCCAGTTATAGTTTCAGATATTTATATGCTTCAACAAGTTTTATTCATAGATACAGATCTAATAAGGTTTATCAATCAAAATCTGTTGATTCTACAAATTTTATGAGACCCATAGACAAATTTGGGTACCTAAAGTTTTGTTAGCTAACCTTTCTGGACCTAAGAAGATCTGGGTACCAAAATCATCTCCTATCTAAATCTGTTTTGTAGGGAACCTGCATGAAGAGTTCTCACAAGAAGACATGGTATTTGGACAGTGGATGGTCAAGACATATGTCTGTGGATTACTCATTATTAAAGAGTTTAATAAAGGATGATGGAGGCTTTGTCACCTTTGGTGATTATTCTAAAGGGAAAATCATCGGCCTAGGACAAATTAGTAACACTGGCTCAGTTTTAATTTCTAAAGATATATTTGTTGATGGACTTAAATATAATCTGTTAAGTATTTATTAGTTATGTGATGATGGTTTTAACGTTAAATTTGAAAATGATTCTTGAAATGTTTTTAATTCTAAAAATGCTTTAGTATTTTCTGCCCTGCGAAATGAAAATATTTATGTTGTTGATTTAAATTCTTTAGCCATGCAAAATATTACCTATTTAAATGCTTTTCATAATGATTCATGGCTTTGGCACAGAAGATTAGGACATTGTGATATACACTCACTTAGAAAAAAAACTAGGAAAAACTTAGTTAAAGACCTACCCAAACTTGAGTTTCCAAATGACAAAGTTTGTAATCCCTGTCAGAAGGGAAAGTTACATAAGGTTTCTTTTAAATAAATGAAATAAGTTTCAACTTCTCAACCTCTCGAGTTGGTTCACATGGATTTGTTTGGACTATCTAGAGTTTCTTGCTTAAATGGGAAGCACAATTTCTATGTCTTAAAAGATGACTTTTCTAGATATATTTGTGTATACTTCGTAGCTCACAAAATTGAAGCTTGTTCTTACATTGTTAAATACTCCAAATCTGTAGAAAATCTTAGTGGACTTAAGATTAAAACTCTAAGAAGTTATCATGGTCGTGAGTTTGAGAATCATGAATTTGAATCCTATTGCTCACACAATGGCTATAGTCATAACTTTTCTGCCCCTAGGACACCTCAGCAAAATGGTGTAGTAGAAAGGAGGAATAGAACCCTGCAAGAAATTTCCAGAACCGTGCTAAATGAGTATGACCTTCTTATTTACATCTGGGCTGAAGCTGTCAATATAGCTTGTTATATTATCAATAGAGTCTTGATCAGACCTGTTCTTAAGAAGACCCCTTATGAGTTAATAACCATAGGAATCCTAAAGCTAACTATTTCAAATTCATTGGCTGCAAAGTCATTATTCTTAATACCAAAGATAATATTGACATGATTTCATCCAAGAGTGATGAAGGAATTTTCCTAGGTTATTCTATTTGTAGTAAATCCTATAGAGTTTTCTATAAAAGAACAATGTGTGTGGAAGAATATGTTCACATCAAGTATGATGAAACTGATCCACATGAGCCTAAACCCTCTCTTAAAAATCTTGAAGAAGATATATCTTTTTTAGACCTTAATTACAAATCAAATGAACCTGCAATAAAGGCAACCTGTCCTAGAAATTTTCCAGAACCTGCTTCTATTTATACCCAACCTGTTGATGAACCTGAAGTTTCTAGCCTACATTTACTAGATCAACTAGAATTCTAACGAATCTTCCTTTAGATGTTGTTGTAGGAAATATAGATAGAGGGACACAGACTAGAGCTTCTCTTAGAAATTAGGTTGAACATCAATACTTCTTTTCATAGCTTGAACCGAAAAACATTGATGATGCAATTAATGATGAATTTTGGGTAATTTCTATGCAACAAGAACTCAATCAGTTTGAAAGAAATAATGTCTGGAATCTTGTGGAAAGACCTAATGACACTTTCACAATTGGCACTAAATGGGTCTTTAGAAATAAAGTAGATGAATCCGGAAAAATAGTTAGAAATAAATCAAGGCTAGTTTCACAAGGCTATAGTCAATAAGAAGGTATTGACTATGAGTAGACTTTCTCTCTAGTAGCCAGATTAGAAGCCATTAATATTTTCCTTTCTTATGATGCACATCTAAATTTCAAACTATATCAAATGGATTTAAAAAGTGAATTCTTGAATGGATATATTGCTAAGGATGTTTTTATTGAACAACCACCTGGTTTTTCATACCCTCATTTTCCAAATCATATTAATAAATTATCAAAAGATTT
Organism: Viscum album; assembly: GCA_963277665.1. Lineage (NCBI taxonomy): Eukaryota > Viridiplantae > Streptophyta > Magnoliopsida > Santalales > Viscaceae > Viscum > Viscum album. Next base: position 916,862,306 of record OY728148.1, read on the forward strand.
ATATGGTTTAAAGCAAGCATCAAGAGCTTGGTATGATAGATTAAGTACTTTTTTAATTTCTAAGGGTTTTACAAAATGAATAGTTGATCCTACTCTGTTTGTAAAACAAATTTATGAAGATGTATTAGTTGTACAAATTTATGTAGATGGTATTATTTTTGGATCTTCAAAGACTACAATATGTACTGATTTTTCTAAAATGATGCAAAATGAATTTGAACTGAATTTAATGGGTGAACTTAAATTCTTTCTAGGATTTCAAATATTTCAAAATGATGATGGAATTATTTTATCTCAAAGTAAGTATACAAGATATATTTTAAAACTTTTTGGATTGGATAGCACAAAAAGTAGTGACACTCTCATGAGTACCACCTGTAAGATGGATCTTGATGAAAATGGTAAATCTATTGATCAATACACTTATAAGGGAATGATTGGAAGTCAACTCTACCTAACCGGTAGTCGTACTGATATAATGTTTAGTGTGTGTATGTGTGATCATTTTCACGCGATCCCTACAGAGTTACATTTAAATGCTGTAAAGAGAATTTTCCAATACCTCAAGCATACTCCCAATTTAGGACTGTTCTATCCCAAAGGACAATCATTTGTATTAGTCTGTTATTTTGATGATGATATTGATGGATATAAGTTAGATAGAAAAATCACCTCTAGAACATGTCACCTTTTAGGCAAGTCGCTAGAATCATGGTGTAGTATGAAACAAAATTCGATTGCATTATCTACTGCAGAAGAAAAATACATAGCTTCTGGTAGTTGTAGTGCACAAATTTTGTGTATGAAACACACATTACAAGACTATGGATATCAATTCAGACATGTATCAATAAATTGTGACAACACAAGTGCTATTAGTATTTATATGAATCATGTTTCTCATTGTTGAAGAAAACAAATTGATGTAAGAAATCACTTTTTGGGGAATCATTATCAAAAAGGTGATATCACTTTGGAATTCATTGGTACTGAATATCAACTTGCCGATATATTCACCAAACTATTAAATTATGAAGGATTTGACTACATCATACATGATCTTGGTATGATTAATCGTAAATGAATATCTTAATGATCATAATGTTTAATACTTTATTGTAATTTACCTTATGGTTTCATACTTAGTGTTTCTCAGTTACTTTTTTATGTTCACGGTCTCACCGTTATGACTCTATGCTCACTGTCTGTCAACTCACTGTCTCACTGTGACTATACAGAATGCTAACTGTCTCACCGTGATGACTAGTTTTCATCTCACCATAATGCCTACTCACGGCCTCACCGTGAAGAGTTATTTATATATTTATTTTTAACTCGTATCATGGTAATTTTTATTTAACCGCTATTTGATTTCCTACATTTTTTTTATGATGTATGACAATCCCAAATGATAAAACATAAGGGATTCATTCGATTCCTTACCCGAACTCTCTCCTGAACCTTCTCTTCCCTCTCGCCCGAACCTTCAGTGAAGGCCAAGAATGAAGCGTCCATCTTCACCCTCGTCTGAGAAGCACCGCTCTTTGAAACAAAAGAGGATACCTAGGATAGCTCCCGAAGGAACTATAAACCCAATCCTGGTAAGTCGTACAGTTGTAACTAAAAATGAGGTTTGTGCAGAGTAACTGTTGTCTAGAAGATCTTTGGTTTTGAAAGTTTTAAGAGAACAAGGATTGCTTGAATGGTTCACTGGATAGAATAGACCAATTTACCCAAGGCTTGTATCTCAATTCTATCAGTATGTGACGTTCTCTTTTGAGTTTGGTTAAATCATTATGGTGACCAGCTGGATCGATGGTCAGAAGTGCTCTTTCTCCTCAAGGTTGTGGGTTGCATGCCTATGAATTACCCATGAAGGAGTTTGTGAGGATTGCCAGAGAGACCCACCTCAAACAACAGACTTCTTTGACCTAGAGAATTCTTTGGAGAACCTGACTGGAAATGGCACCATGAAAAGGGCCATAACTCATGAACTAGATGGGGAGACAAGACTTCTGTTCAACATTGTTATGAATTTTGTTAGTCCAAGAAAAGAATATTTTGCTGTGATGAAGTATCAGGATGTGTTCCTGATCAATATGTTGAATAATTTCCATAAAATCAATCTTTGTAAGTATGTTATCAACCATATTTGTGAGCTGATCAAAGTCACTTCGAAATACACCTCCCTATTTTATTCAAGGATGATTTCAGCTATGTTAGTTGCAAAAGGGATCGTTGGACCGAATGATGAAAAATTAGAGGACCTTGATTACTGCCTATCCATGCCTATCATCAGAAGGATGAAGATTATATGAAACCCCTGGAAGAAGTAGTGGGTTGAGGATAATTATCAACTTTATAAAAAGTTTAATCCTGTTGACTATTCAAGAAGGCCTAAAAATATATCTGATCGTGGTTTGGAACCAGATGAAGTGGCTTAGTATTCAGATGAAGAAGAAGAAGAGGAAGTTATAACTGAAGTATCTCCTAGAGAAGAAGCTAGATGACCTTAAATGGAAACAGCTCCTGTTGAAAAAGAAAGGATAATTATCCCTACTGAAACACCTCAAGAGGAGGAAGTTGGTATTGTTTGAGAGAAGAGGAAGCTCCTTCTTCTAGTGCAGATGTAAATCCAGAACCGCATCCTAATGCTGCATAGAAATTGGTTTTTCCTGATTCAAATAGAAACCAAACATAGAGTCACATCCGGTTGAAGAGGATATTCTTGTTGAGAAAGAGGCAAGTGTGGATGTTCAGCCAGTGGAACAGTCAGTTCCTGAGATTATTCCATCTGCAGAAGAAAGGATAGAAATTTCCTTTCAGCTGGAAAGACAAAAGTTTACTGAAGAGATTGGGGATGACCCTGTGGATCTTGTCCATGTTCCTGAACCTCAATAATCTGGAAGGAAAGCACAAGTTGAGGGGGAGGAACCTCAAATCCTTGATATTTTGGAAGCTGGATCTGTTACAGCTTCTCAACCTTCTATCAATTTTTCTGTATACTCTCAGTATGTGTTCCCAAGAATTAATGATTTGAATGAGTCACAAAAAGTGACTGCAACTATAATGGATTTTTCTTCTCTGTTTCAATTGATATCCTTAGCTCCTCCAGAACCAGAACAAGAGACCTAACCTCAATCTGAATCAGAATATGAGTCTGAAGATGACTCTGAACCTCAACCAGAATTTAAACCTCTAACTTTACCTACAACCTTACCTAAGCATCACTCCTTTGTGACCAATGATGATATGATTTTTTTTGGAGATAGTTTGTTAGCTGGAGTTGAGAAAATTGTATCTACTCATCCTCGCCCAGTGACTCAGTTAAGTCAAGAAGATGCATCAATTCTCTTGGAAAATATTTTCTTTCATATTCAACCATGGATGATCCGTGAAATTCAAGATGTAAGAGTTGAGAGTAAGCTACTGAGTGCTGATGTTGAAAATCTGAAAAGTATGGTACCAAGTTTGCAAAATGAGTTATCCTTGAGATGAGAGCCTGCTCATGTTTCTGCTCCTACACCTATTGTTGCTTCTCCTGAGCCATCTGATTCCCTCCTTTATAGGGATATTGTGTCTCAAGTTCATCCATACCTACTTTCTATTGATGAAATGATTGGAAAAAGGCTAACCATGATGCTGGAATGCATGAGAGATCTTGTGGAAAATCTGAATAAGCTTACAGATGAATACATTAGATGCCTGCAAAAAGTTCTGAAACAGCTCAATGTTCTAAGTGAAACTGTCAATGCTTCACCTGCTTCTGGTTAGTCCTCCACACCTTATTTGGATGATTCTATGCTGAGATCCATAATCAAGGAAGAACATCAGAGTGCATTGAGTGGCTTGAATCTATCCTCTTTGTTAGAAGTTATTCAGAACAATGATAGATCATTGGACTTGGTTAGAATTCATTCTATGATAGCCAATGATGCTCAACAAGATATCACCAAGAAAATTTATTTGTATCTATCCCGGACTTTCAATAAAAGTGATATGACATATCACTTTAGATATCAGGTGGAAAATGTGAGAATCCCTTCGGTGACTTAAGCTTTCAAGGCTCATGTTCTGAAACTTACAGAGTTCACCAGAATGTTGGACAAATTTATAGAGAATAAAGATGATTTTGAAAAGGCTATGCAATATGGTGGTGACATAATTATTGATTTCATCAATCTTTTGAAGTTGTATCTTCATGTGCAGAGAACTGCTACAGTCGCTCCAGCTGTTGCACCCATTGGACCTGGTCTATCTACCTTAGCCCCAACTGCCATGACAGTTAGTCAAGCACTTTCTCAGATCCGTCCAGTCATTCTTGACCAACCACAACCTAGATCTTCTATTTCTCCCACTTTGGCTCCATCTTTTTTTGAAGGTCTACCCTTACTATCATTGTCTACCACATCTATGCCTTCTTCTACTTTAGTACCATCCCCTGTTGCTGATAAAGGAACAAACAAAGTGGATCCCTGATGAGTCTATGGACTGTTTTTCTTTTTGATGGGATGTCTTTTTTTTCTTCATGTTTTTTGTATTTTGAGCCGTTTGTTTAATGCCAAATGTTGTGTTTAATTTCATTTTCTCCACGTTTTGATAATCCCAAAAGGGGGAGAAACTCCAAGTATAACAAAATAAAAAACTACTAGTGTCAGTTCTATAATTATTTTTTCTATTCTAATATGCTAGTTTCTTTTATGTTACATTTAATTTATAATTTTCCTATATCTGATTTGTGATCATAAAAAGGGGGAGATTGTTGGACTCATAATGTGCTAATCGTGTTTTAATGATCACAAATCCTATTACTGTTAATTAATCTCAATCTTCATTGCACATCTTGCTAAATCTCTTCAATATCAATAATAACTACACATCATGTTTTACTGATAACAAATCATAGGTATTAATTAAACTCTTTATTATTTAAAATTCTCATGCATGATCATAAATCTCACATATATTTTCACACAATTATATTTATGATTCAATATTGCTTACTCACTATTGAATAAACGTAATCCATATTCTTCATATTACTGTCTAAGTCCAAATTACAAATATTTGTCTAAGTATGGACTCACTATAACACCTCAAGCTTCTACGGTATACTTCTCTTTGAATAATGTGATAGCGTGTGTTGTACGCAACACCGAGTTCTAACACACCATAACCAATCAAACTAGCCGTTATGAATAGTAATACATAATTTTTGAAATTATATTTTTTAAAATGGACTTCATTTTTGGATTCGGAATATCAAATTTAGCCTAAGGTGATATTTTGGTACTTTACGGGTAACTTTAATATTTTGATGAATATTGAAAATTACTAAATTTTAATTAAAAACAACTTTTTAAATCAAAATAATTAATAATGATGAATTATGAATTTGAGTTGTTTTAAAGTATATTTAGAATATATTTTTACTATTTAATACAATTATGGTCATTGGTCATAATTTCACAATTAAACCGAACATAAACAAGTATCAATGTTTTGATAGTTATTATCTCTTTAAAACATGCTTTTTTGTTTTAACAACGTGAATTAATTTTAAAATAATTTCTGCCACTTCTGTATTTTGAATTTGGAAAAATGGAATCCATATTTGGAATCAGGATTTTCAAATTGTGTAAATAGAAAAATTTTATTTTTAGACATTTTGAATAATTACTGCGGTAAATATTTTATTTACCATGGTAAAGGGTAAATCCGGTAAATAAGGGTTAAAAAATAATATTATAATAATACTAAATTACCCTAAAACTTGTCCTAACCTTATTGGTTGATACATGTTCAACCATATCCATCTTTGGGACGATTTTTGGACCCCATGGAGCCACTTGTAGGTGATAGAGACACTGTATTTTAATTAAGTTAAGATGACTACAAAAATGACACAAGCATATATCTTTTAGCAAAACAATTTTTACATAGGGTTATATATGATGGGTTTTCTACTATAAGTATTCATTAGAAAGATAAAACGATTTGCTACATAATCATATTTTATTCACAATTTTTAGACATTAAATAAGTTAATTTATTTATGACACAATGATGATACAATAATTACCATAATATTGAAAAATTAAAATAATTGATATTATAAATACACAAATAAATATAATTGGTGACTTTTTATGAATTAAACTAATTTTCTAAGTTAATATGACATGTTATTAATGATTTAATTATATTTTTTCTAAGTAATCATTCTGTTATGAGTTTCACAAAAATCAACTATTGAATATTGTCAAAATTGACATAAAAGAGTTTTTAAAACAAATATTATATTATTAATTGATTTTAAATTCATAAAAATCTATGGTTCGGCGAAAAGAATTATATAATGACAGGTGTATAATTAATGGACCACTTGGGGGTCTATTGGATGTATATTCTATGTTTATTAACTATATAATATAAAAATACAAAGAGACATTGTAAAAGTGAAACTAATTAACTTAGAGTTAATACTTAATAATAAGGTTAATATAGGTACCCAAACCTGTCTAAATTCTATTGGTTGAGTTTTTTTCGACCCATCCACACATTAAAATTTAAATAATAAACTTTGGAGCCATTGGAAACCGAATATTAATTTATTATAAATTAATATTTCTATCTTTTCCAAAGGTGCCCCTCACCCCTCTTATAAAAGGGAACTCCTTCTCATTTCTTCACACCTTCAAAACCATTTTTATTAAAAAAAATCTGCCCAAATACTCTCCCATCTTCCCCCACTACAAGATAGAGGACTTATTTTGATCACAAAGACAACCTAAGGAGCCCTTTTGATCAAATCAAAATGAAGAACCCGAAGAAGAGGTAATGATTTCACCACACTTTTCCAAGTTCCTTTCTTCTTCCACATCTTCTTCCTTTGTTATTACCATTATAAAATAATTACTCTAGTATCATATATATACTATGATATTATTATAAATATGGTACAACCATATTCAGTATTCTATCCACCCTTTGAATTACATGTCACCATACGTGCGTACGTACGGCTTACCGTCTCCACGCCGTGGTGTCATTTTTATACAATATATTAATATTTGGATGGTTATAATAATGATATGTAACTCATTTAAATTATAATGATAACATATTAATGATTCTGTCTATATTATATACCATCCATTTATATATTATTTTAATATCAGAAGAATGATATTATCGCTCGTGCGTACGTACGGACTACCGTCTCCATCGTATCCATTCATGTATAATTCAAATTTGATTATTAATAATAGTATCTAAGGACGTGATATTAATCTGGATATAAATGAGATACAACCTATCCATTAGAGCGTGGCTTATGTAACAAAACATATAAAAGAAAACGACTAAGTTAACACCCGAAACGACGATAATTCTAAGATATTATTAACAAAGAAATGTTAAAAGATAATATATGATATCATATTAATGTATATGATTATTGAATAATTTAATAACAATTATTTCACCATTATACAGGATGTTAACCTACCCCATCCAAGTAAAAGTGCATGGTAAGGGTTTATTTCACAATATCTTCATTATCCGAGGTTGTTTATACGTAATTATCTACTGTGATCTCATTATCATCCACATCCATGCTCCTTAAAAATATATTTAAAAACAGTTTTACTTTTTACTAGACAATGTGTTAAATTCATTTATACCCTTTTGTGTTTTGAAAGGAATCTCTCCATCGTATTCCAAACAAGTCACATTTAACCTTTTCGACAAATTTAAGGTAAGAATGATTTTTTTAATATGGAGGGTGCATCTATTTACCGCCGTTATAAAATCTTCAAAGCTTCCCATACAAGATTATAAGAATATTTTCAATGTAAGTGTTTTATTTTATAATTATGTGACTTTTAAATGATTTCAAAATGAATATTTTACGAATTTGTGAAAGGTACACTTTATCAAGATCATAATTTTAAATGTTTTAATGATTTATCTTTCTAAATCATTTTAATTAATGTCCATGTTTTCAAAATGATTTTAAGGATTTATTTATATGGACATGAATGTTTTGAAATGACATTTCTTTTCAAAAGTTTCAAAGTGGTATGGGACACTTTGATTCAAAAATCTCTTTTAAATTACTTCCTTTATAAATGGGTGACTTTTCAATGATTTCGAGAAAAGAGATATTCCTATCAAATGGTTTTGATTTCATCAATGTCAACATCCTTGTTGGATTTTAAGATTATTTGAATTTGATTTATTATGATACAAATCTTTTGTATTATATTGATGGTCTTGTGATATGTTTTACTGTGGATGTGTTATTTTTATACCATTCTTGGTTTATGAAGAAAGTATTCACATTTCGTATGCTATTTTTAATACGAATGATTATGTTATGTTTAAACCATTTCATATGAGAATGCATTGGACTTAGTAAGTGACAGGTGGAGCCCGCTATAGCTTCTCGATGCATCGGTAGGTCTCATTAGAAAAACTAGTGTCTTGGCACAAGGCCTTGGAAAAATCTTATATGTAGTCTTGGCATGAGGCCTTGGCTATGTCGTTATGATAGTCTGGAATTATGAATTCCATCATTATGAAAGTGGGTATTGATATTGAAAGTGATTATTCGATTAGTAGAATATCCATGTGAATATGTAAATGGCATTATTTCATTTTACTTTTTCCATACTATGTTGAAGTTCATGTTTAAAAGGCATTTGTTTTAGTTATACATTGCCTTAATTGTTTATTCTTATTTTGGAAAGTTTCCACTATATTGTTATCCTTACTGGGCATTTGAGCTCACCCCATTTTTATGTTTTATTTTTCCCAGGATGTGAAGAAGTAAGTTATGAATGTCCTGCAGGGATTTTATGAGGGGATAATAGTGTGGAATATGGAGACAATATGTTGTTGTAGTTGTTTTTCACTTTATGATGTAATGTAAAACATTATGAATATATCTAGTGTTTCCAAGGCTACTAAACCAATTGGTATTTCGAGATTTGATATTTCTTGTGATCATGCCAATGTCATGTAATAATGCACCGACTCTGGGTAACTGGGGTCGGGGCATTACAGTTGGTAATAGAGGAAGTTTAGTACAAACCTTGGAAGCTATATTTTGATAAACTCTTATTAGATAACAAAGATTTAAGATGAATTTTGAGGATTATTATAGAATAAATTCTGAGAATTTTGGAATTGTAGAGATTTTGTGAGTTTTCCGAGCAATACTTCCCTGTCTGGATAAGAGCAGGTGGAGGCGGCTCTGGCACAGATGTACCTAGGGGTAAAACATGAAAACACCGCTTTGAGCTAGACTCGAACAGAAACTGGTGCACGACAACGGGCCTTGTTGCACTCTTGGTTATGAAACTCCCGAGGGATATGCTTTGGATAACTCTCATTTTCTTTACAAATCATTATGAAGGGTTTATGAGTATATATTTCCTCAAAGGAGACATTTTTATGATTATGGATTATATCCATAAACAATTTAATTTATGTTATGTGTTTTACAAGTTTGGGATTAGGTATTTTTATTCATAAACTAATCTAATGTACGCCATTGTTTAGAAATGGCGCCCAGTAGAAGGAATGAGAACTCTATCAATGCACATGATACAAAGAGAAAGAAGGATCAAATATTTCATGGTCTTAAGCCATAATTTATAAGTGAAATAGTCTCACATGTATTATCATCATATGAAGAAATAATATCATGTGTTGATAAGATATGTAAAGTGTTTACTGAGTCATGTGGCTTTGAAGGGAAACAAGAGAAGAAAAGGAGGGAAGAGAGAAAGAAGGATAAAGGGTAGAGGGAAAAGAATAATTTTCCCATATGTGTTGACTGTGGAAAGAATCACCCTGGAACTTGCCTGAAAGGAATGTGAGTTCATTATAAGTGTGGAGGAAAAGGGCACAAAGTACGTGACTCCAAGGGTAATAAAATGGTTTCAAATGTACAATGCTTCATTTGCAAGGAGTTTGGACACTACACGAGCCTATGTCTCAGTCATCAGACTATGCTGCAAATGATGCTATTGGATAATAATCAAGTTATGATACTACCACAGATGAAGAGAAATGATTAAAGTTCTTATGTTTATTATGTCATTTGAGTATTGTATCAAAAATGTATTTGTTATAATAAGTATGGTGTCTATAAGGATTGCACTGCAGTACTATTTCATATTGGACTTGAGATTTTGTGGAACAATGAAAAGTGACTCAATATTAGGTAATTTTTTTGGAAAATATATGGTTGAGAGAAAGATAAACCATAATATGGTTCTAATACATAGGTAGTGATTTTAGAATAATACATGATTGTTTTGGATAAATTATATTGGATATTCTTGACTACCTTGAAACTGATTAATAATTTGTATATTCCATCATTGTTGGGGTTTAAAACATTTTTAGATTGAAGGAGTATATCTATTATTCTATAAAGAATAAGGGATCATGAATGTAGTCAATAAGGTTTTATGATAATTCAGGATGTTGCGGTGTTTTAATAGAATGCATGATGAAGGTGATCACATGTTATTATGTGGAAAAAAGGACCTTCATTGTGTTTACCTTCCTTATAAATTTTGGACTGAAGTATTTTGGATAGTTCTAGTTTGGATTTTTTTGGATTGCAATAAAAGTACAACTCGGAGGTCGGGCGACAACCCGTCGCGTCCGGCAAGGCCGCGAGACTGGAACCCACAACCAAAGGGAGACACGGGTGTATCACCTACCACTGACCCACGTGATGTCCAGGAATAAATAATGTAGTTTTTTTAAAAGATCTGGTAGATGAATTATAAATTCGTTTTTTAACCCTATACGAATAGGATAAATAGAATATTTTTTTAAGTTCTATTATCATTTAGAGAGAAAGATGAGTTTCTGGTAGAAATTAGTTAAAGGATGGAACTATACTTGTCAAGAATATATTTTTCGTCTTCTCTTATTCTATGAAGAAATTAATTCTTATACTTTATTTAAGGAATCCTAAAACCAAGAATGTGTTATCCTAATACCCTATGTTTTGTTTAACCGATGGTATTTCAAATCATCATAGATTGATGAATTTAAGGGCCTCAATTTTACACTTATTGATGACCTCAATCACTACCTATAAATATTTACGTTTTTCCTCTAATTATATGTCTCTAGTTTCCACCAATGTTCTCCTAATCAAGATCATAATTTTGGGGTGACCCTTTCATTTCTCTTTTACTCATATTCAGACTAAATTTTAGTAACCCAATTTCCGATGTGGGTTTTCCCACAAATATATTTTCTATTTTCAACCTTTTATTTTCGAAAAACAATTTCAAATTGCGAGTACGTAATTTATTGAAATAGGGGAGAATGTAACACCCCAATCTTCTACGGTACGCTTCTCTTTGAATAATGTGATAGCGTGTGTTGTACGCAACATCGAGTTCTAACACACCATAACCCATCAAACTAGAAATTATGAATAGTAATACCTACTTTTTGAAATTATATTTCTTAAAATGGGCTTCATTTTTTGATTCGGAATATTGAATTTTGCCTAAGGTGATATTTTTGTACTTTACGGGTAACTTTAATATTTTGCTGAATAGTGAAAATTACTAAATTTTAATTAAAAAAAACTTTTTTAATCAAAATAATTAATAGTGATGAATTATGAATTTGAGTGGTTTTAAATAATATTTAGAATATATTTTTACCATTTAATACAATGTTGGTCATTGGACATAATTTCACAATTAAACCGAACATAAACAAGTACCAATCTTTTGATAGTAATTATCTCTTAAAAACACGCATTGTGTTTTAACAACGGGAATTAATTTTAAATTAATTTCTGCCACTTCTGTGTTTTAAATTTGGAAAAATGTATTCCATATTTGGAATCATGATGTTCAAATTTTTTAAATATTTACCTTTTATTTTTAGACATTTTGAATAATTACTGTGGTAAATATTTTATTTACTATGGTAAATGGTAAATCCGGTAAATAAGGGTTAAAAAATAATATTATAATAATACTAAATTACCCTAAAACGTGTTTTAACCTTATTGGTTGATACAGGTTCAACCATAGGCATCTTTGGGTCTATTTTTGGACCCCATGGATCCACTTGTAGGTGATAGGGACACTTTATTTTAATTAAGTTAAAATGAATACAAAAATGACACAAACATATATCATTTAGAAAAAAAAAATTACATAGGGTTATATATGTTGTATTTTCTACTATAAATATGAATTATAAAGATAAAACGATTTCCTACATAATGATAATTTATTAATAATTTGTAGACATTAAATAATTTAATTTATTTATGACACAATGATGATGCACCAATTACCATAATATTGAATTATTTAAATAATTGATATTATAAATACACAAATAAATAGAATTTGAGACTTTTTATGAATTACACTAATTTTATAAGTTGATATGACATGTTATAAATGATTTAATTAAATGTTTTCGAAGTAATCATTCTGTTATGAGTTTCACAAAAATAAACTATTGAATAGTGTCAAAATTGACATAAAAGAGTTTTTAAAACAAATATTATATTATTATTGATATTAAATTCATAAAAATCTATGGTTCGTCCAAGGGAGTTATATAATGATAGGTGTATCATTAATGGACCACTTGGGGGACTCTTGGATGTATATGGTATGTTTATTAACCATATAATATAAAAATACAAAGAGACATTGTAAAAGTTAAACTAATTAACTTAGAGTTATTACATAAAGATAAGGTTAATATAAGTACCCAAACCTGTCTAAATTCTATTGTTTGAGTTTTTTTCGACCCATCCCATCCTTAACATTTAAATAATCAACTTTGTATCCATTAGAAACCGAATATAAATTTATTATAAATTAATATTTCTAGCTTTTCCAATGGTGCCCCTCACCCCTCTTATAAAAGGGCACTCATCCTTCTCATTTCTTCACACCATCAAAGACTTTTGGTTTGGCCAAAATCTTCCCAAATAATCTACCAAATTCCCTCAAAACAAACTAGAGGCTTTAGTTTGATCATAAAGAAAACCTAGAGAGCCCTTTTGATCAAATCAAATGGAAGAACCTGAAGAAGAGGTAATGATTTCACCACCCTTTTCCAAGTTCCTTTCATCTTCCACTTCTTCTTCCTTTATTATTACCATTATAAAATAATAAGTCCATATCATATATATATTGTGATGTTATTATAAATATGGTACAACCATATTCAGTATTCTATCCACCCTTTGAATTACATGTCACCATACATGCGTATGTACGGCTTACCGTCTCCATGTTGTGGTGTAATTGTTATTCAATATAATATTATTTGGATGGGTATAATAATGATATGTAACTCATTTAAATAATAAATATAACATGTTAATTATTTTTTATATATGATATATCATCCATTTATATATTATTTTAATATAAAAATAATGATATTATCGCTCGTGCGTACGTACGGACTACCGTCTCCACGAACGTGATGAGATTCATTCTCCATCGTATCCATTCAAGTATAATTCTCATTTGATTATTAATAATAGTATCTAAGGACGTGATATAATTCTGGATATGAATGAGATACAACCTATCCATTACAAACATGGCTTACGTAACAAAACATTTAAAAGAAAACGAGTAAGTTAACACCCGAAATGACGATAATTCTAAGATATTATTAACAAAGAAATGTTAAAAGATCATGTATGATATCATATTAATGTATATGATTATTGAATAATTTAATAACAATTATTTCACCATTTTAGGAGGTTAACCTATCCCATCCAAGGAAAAGTGCAAGGTAACTGTTTATTTCACAATCTCTTCATTATCCGAGGTTGTTTATACGTAATTATCTACTAGGATCTCATTATCATCCACATCCATGATCCTTAAAAATATATTTAAAAACAGTTTTACTATTTACTAGACAATGGGTTAAAGTAATTTATACCCTTATGTGTTTTTAAAGGAATCTTTTCTTCTTTTTCCAAACAAGGCACTTTTAACCTTTTCGACAAATTTAAGGTAATAATGTTTTTTTAATACGGTGGGTGCGGCTATTTACAGCTGTTATAAAATCGTCAAAGTTTCCCTTACAAGATTATAAGAATATTTTCAAAGTAAGTGTTTTATTTTATAATTATGTGACTTTTAAATGATTTCAAAATGAATATTTTAAGAATTCGTGAAAGGTACACTTTATCAAGATCATAATTTTAGATGTTTTAAAGATTTATCTTTCTAAATATTTTTAATTAATGCCCATGTTTTCAAAATGATTTTAAGGATTTATTTATATGTACATGAATTTTTTGAAATGAAATTTCTTTTCAAAAGTTTCAAAGTGGTATGGGACACTTTGATTCAAAAATTCCTTTTAAATTACTTCCTTTATAAATGGGTGACTTTTCAATGATTTCAAGAAAAGAGATATTCCTCTCAAATGGTTTTGATTTCATTTATGTCAACATCCTTGTTGGATTTTAAGAATATTTGAATTTGATTTATTATGATGCAAATCTTTTGTATTCTATTGATGGTTTTTTGATATGTTTTACTATGGATGTGTTATTTTTTTTACCATTCATGGTTTATGAAGAAAGTATTGACATTTCGTATGCTAGTTTTAATACGAATGTTTATGTTATGTTTAAACCTTTTCATATGGGAATGCATTGGACTTAGTAAGTGACGTGTGGAGCCCGCTATAGCTCCTCGATGCATCGGTAGGTCTAATGAGACAAACTAGTGTCTTTGCACAAGGCCTTGGAAAAATCTTATTTGTAGTCTTGGCACGAAGCCTTGGCTATGTGGTTATGATAGTCTGGAATTATGCATTCCATCATTATGAAAGTGGTTATTGATATTGCATGTGATTATTCGATTAGTAGAATATCCATGTGAATAAGTAAATGGAATTATTTCATTTTACTTTTTCCATACTATTTTGAAGTTCAAGTTTTAAAGGCATTTGTTTTAGTTATACATTGCCTTAAATGTTTATGATTATTTTTGAATGTTTCCACAATATTGATATCCTTAATGGGCATTTGAGATCACCTCTTTTTTATGTTTTATTTTTCCCAGGATGTGAAGAAGTAAGTTATGAATGACCTGCAGGGATTTTATGAGGGGATAATAGTGTGGCTTATGGAGACATTATGTTGTTGTAGTAGTTTGTCACTTTATGATGTAATGTAAAACTTTATGAATATATCTAGTGTTTCCAAGGCTACTAAACCAATCGGTATTTCGAGATTTTATCTTTCTTGTGATCATGCCAATGTCATGTAATAATGCACCGACTCTGGGTAACTAGGGTCGAGGCGTTACAGTTGGTATCAGAGGAAGTTTAGTACAAACCTTGGAAGATAGATTTAGATAAACTATTATTAGAGCACATAGATTTATGATGAATTTTGAGTATTAGTATAGAAGAACTTAATAGAATTTTGGTATTGTAGAGATTTTGTGAGTTTTCCGAGCAATACATCCTTGTCTGTATACGAGCAGGTAGAGGTGGCTCTGGAAGAGATGTACCTAGGGGTAAAACTAGAAAACACCACTTTCAGTTAGACTCGAACGGGAATTGGTGCACGACAACGGGCCTTGCTGCACTCTTCATTACGACACTCTCGGGGGATATGCTTAGGATAACTCTCATTTTCTTTACAAATCATTATGAAGGGTTTATGAGTATATACTACCTCAAAGGAGTCATTTTTATGATTTTGGATTATATCCATAATCTATTTAATTTATGTTATGTGTTTTACAATTTTGGTATTAGTTATTTTTATTCATAAACTAATCTAATGTATGCCATTGTTTAGAAATCCCACCCAGTAGAAGGAATGAGAACTCTAGAAATGCACATGATACAAAGAGCAAGAAGGATCATATTTATCATGGCCTTAAGCCAGAATTTATAAGAGAAATAGTCTCACATGTATTATCATCATATGAAGAAATAATATCATGTTTTGATAAGATAAGTAAAGAGTTTACTGAGTCCTGTGGCTTTGAAGTGAAGCAAGAGAAGAATGAGGATGGAAGAGAGAAAGATAGATAAAGGGAATTGGAAAAATGTGATTTTTCCCATACGTGATAACTTTGGAAAGAAACACCCTGGAACTTGCTTGAAAGGAATGGGAGTTCATTATAAGTGTGGAGGAAAAGGGCACAAAGTACGTGACTGCAAGGGTAAGAAAATGGTTTCAAATGTACAATGCTTCATTTTCAAGGAGTTTGGACACCACGCAAGCCTATGTCTCAGTCATCAGACTATGCTGCAAATGATGCTATTTGATAATAATCAAGTTATGATACTACCAAAGATGAAGAGAAATGATTAGATTTCTTATGTTGATTATGTCATTTGAGTATTGTATCAACAATGTACTTGTTATAATAATTATGGAGTATATAAGGATTGTAGTGCAGTACTATTTCATATTGGACTTGAGATTGTGTTGAACAAAGAAAAGTGACTCAATAGCAGGTAATTTTTTTGGAAAATATATGGTTTAGAGAAAGATAAACCATAATATGGTTCTGATACAGAGGTAGTGATTTTAGAATAATACATGACTGTTTTGGATAAATTATATTGGATATTCTTGACTACCTTGAAACTGATTAATAATTTTTATATTCCATTATTGTTGGGGTTTACAACATTTTTGGATTAATGGAGTATATCTATTATTCTATAAGGAATAAGGGATCATGAATGTATTCAATAAGGTATTATGATAATTCAGGATGTTGCAGTGTTTTAAAAGAATACATGATGAAGTTGATCAATGAAATTACGTGGAAAAAAGAGGACCTTTATTGTGTTTACCTTCCTTATAAATTTTGGACTGAATTATTTTGGATAGTTCTAGTTTGGATTATTTTGGATTGCCATAAAAGGACAACCCGGAGGTCGGGTGGCAACCCGTCGCATCCGGCAAGGCCGCGAGACTTGAACCCACAGCCGAAGGGAGACAAAGGTGTATCTCCTACCACTGACCCACGTGATGTCTTGGATTAAATAATGTAGTTTTTTTTAAAATATCTGGTAGATGAATTATAAATTAGTTTTTTTTGAACCCTATACGAATATGACAAATAGAATATATTTTTTACGTTCTATTATCGTTTAGAGAGAAAGATGAGTTTGTGGTAGAAATTAGTTAAAGGATGGAACTCTACTTGTCAAGAATATATTTTTCTTCTTCTCTTATTCTATGAAGAAATTGTTTATTATACTTTTTTTAAGGAATCCTAAAACAAAAAATTTGTTATCCTAATACCCTATGTTTTGTTTAACCGATGGTATTTCAAATCATCATAGATTGATAAATTTAAGGACCTCAATTTTACACTTTTGATGACCTCAATCACTACCTATAAATATTTATGTTTTCCTCCAATTAAATGTCTCTAACTGCCACCAATGTTCTCATAATAGAGATCATAATTGGGGGTGACCCTTTCATTTCTATTTTCCTCATATTAAGACTAAATTTTAGTAACCCAATTTCCGATTAGGGTTTTCCCAGAAATATATTGTCTATTTTCAAGATTTTATTTTCGAAGAACAATTTCAAATTGAGAGGACACAATTTATTAAAGACGGGGAGAATGTAACACCCCAAGCTTTTACGGTACGCTTCTCTTTGAATAATGTGATAGTGTGTGTTGTACGGAACATCGAGTTCTAACACACCATAACCAATCAAACTACCTGTTATGAATAGTAATACCTACTTTTTGAAATTATATTTTTTAAAATGGACTTCATTTTTGGATTCGGAATACAGAATTTATCCTAAGGTGAAATTTTCGTACTTTACGGGTAACTTTAATATTTTGATGAATAGTGAAAATTACTAAATTTTAATTAAAAAAAAATTTCTTAATCAAAATAATTAATAGTGATGAATTATTAATTTGAGTGGTTTTAAAGTATATTTAGAATATATTTTTACCACTTAATACAATGTTGGTCATTAGACATAATTTCAAAATTAAACCGAACATAAACAAGTATCAATCTTTTGATAGTTATTATCTCTTAAAAACACGCTTTTTGTTTTAACAACGGGAATTAATTTTAAATTAATTTCTGCCACTTATGTGTTTTGAATTTGGAAAAAGGGATTCCATATTTGGAATTAGGATGTTGAAATTGTGTAAATAGGTAACTTTTATTTTTAGACATTTTGAATAATTACTGCGGTAAATATTTTATTTACCTTGGTAAAGGGTAAATCCGGTAAATAAGGGTTAAAAAATAATATTATAATAATACTAAATTACCCTAAAACATGTCCTAAGCTTATTGGTTGATACATGTTCAACCATAGGCTTCTTTGGGTCGATTGTTGGACCCCATGGAGCCACTTGTAGGTGATAGGGACACTCTATTTTAATTAAGATAAAATGAATACAAAAATGACCCAGGCATATATATATTTTAGAAAACAATTTTTACATAGGATTATATATGATGGATTTTCTACTATAAATATGAATTAGAAAGCTAAGAAGATTTACTACATAATGATATTTTATTAAGAATTTGTAGACGTTAAATAATTTAATATAATTATGACACAACGATGATGCAGTAATTACCATAATATTGAAAAATTATAATAATTGATATTATAAATACACAAAAAATATAATTTGAGACATTTTATGAATTACACTAATTTTCAAAGTTAATATGACATGTTATAAATAAATTAACTAAATTCTTTCGAAGTAATCCTTCTGTTATGAGTTTCACAAAAATCAACTATTGAATATTGTCAAAATTGACATAAAAGAGTTTTTAAAACAAATATTATATTATTAATTGATATTAAATTCATAAAAATCTAAGGTTCGGCCAAGAGACTTATATAATGATAGGTGTATCATAAATGGACCACTTGGGGGTCTCTTTAATGTATATGGTATGTATATTAACCATATAATATAAAAATATAAAGAGACATTGTAAAAGTGAAACTAATTAACTTAGAGTTAATACATAAAGATAAGGTTAATATAATTACCCAAACCTGTCTAAATTTTTTTATTTGAGTTGTTTTCGACCCATCCCCACCTTAAAATTTAAATAAATAACTTTGGAGCCATAAGAAACCGAATATGAATTTATTATAAATTAATATTTCTAATATTTCCAAAGGTGCCCCTCACCCCTCTTATAAAAGGGAACTCCTCCTTCTTATTTCATCATAAATTCAAAGCCCTTTGGTTTGGCCAAACTCATCCAAAATACTCTCCCAAATTTCCTCAATACAACTTAGAGGCCTTAGTTTTATCATAAATCCAACCTAAAGAGCCCTTTTGATCAAATCAAAAGGAAGAACCCAAAGAAGAGGTAATGATTTCACCACCCTTTTCCAAGTTTCTTTCTTCTTCCACTTCTTCTTCCTTTGTTATTAACATTCTAAAATAATAAATACAGTATCATATATATACTGTGATGTTATTATAAATATGGTACAACCATATTCAGTATTCTATCCACCCTTTGAATAACATGTCACCATACGTGCATGCACACGATTTACCGTCTCCACGTCGTGGTGTATTTGTTATTCAATATATTTTTATTTCGATGGGTATAATAATGATATGTAACTCATTTAAATAATAAATATAACATGTTAATTATTCTGTATATATGATATAACATCCATTTATATATTATTTTAATATCCAAAGAATGATATTATCGCTCGTGCGTACGTACGGACTACTGTCTCCATGAACGCGATGAGATTCATTATCCATCGTATCCATTCAAGTATAATTCTCATTTTATTATTAATAATAGTATCTAAGGACGTGTTATAATTCTGGATATGAATGAGATACAACCTATCCATTATAAACATGGCTTACGTAACAAAACATATAAAAGAAAACGAGTAAGTTAACACCTGAAACGACGATAATTCTAAGATATTATTAACAAAGCAATGTTAAAATATCATGTTTGATATCATATTAATGTATATGGTTATTGAATAATTTAATAACAATTATTTCACCATTAAAGAGGATGTTAACCTACCCCATCCAAGTAAAATTTCAAGGTAAGGGTTTATTTCACAATCTCTTCATTATCTGAGGATGTTTATACATAATTATCTACTGGAATCTCATTATCTTCCACATACATGATCCTTAAAAATATATTTAAAAACATTTTCACTATTTACTAGAAAATGGGTTAAATTCATTTATACCCTTATGTGCTTTTAAATGAGTCTTTCCGTCATTTTCCAAACAAGGCACTTTTAACCTTTTCGACAAATTTAAGGTATGAATGTTTTTTTAATACAGCGGGTGCGGCTATTTACCGCCGTTATAAAATCGTCAAAGCTTCCCTTACATGATTATAAGAATATTTTCAAAGTGTTTTATTTTATAATTATGTGACTTTTAAATGATTTCAAAATGAATATTTTAAGAAATTGTGAATGGTACACTTTATCAAGATCATAATTTTAAATGTTTTGAAGATTTATCTTTCTAAATATTTTTAATTAATGTCCATGTTTTCAAAATGATTTTAAGAATTTATTTATATGTACATGAATGTTTTGAAATGACATTTCTTTTCAAATGTTTCAAAGTGGTATGGGACACTTTGATTCAAAAATATCTTTTAAATTACTTCCTTTATAAATGGGTGACTTTTCAATTATTTCGAGAAAAGAGATATTCCTCTCAAATGGTTTTGATTTAATCTATGTCAACATACTTGTTGGATTTTAAGCTTATTTGAAGTTGATTTATTATGATACAAATCTTTTGTATTGTATTGATGGTTTTGTGATATGTTTTACTGTGGATGTGTTATTTTTATACAATTCATGGTTTATGAAGAAAGTATTTACATTTCGTATGCTAGTTTTAATACGAATGTTTATGTTATGTTTAATCCTTTTCATATGGGAATTCATTGGACTTAGTAAGTGATGGGTGGAGCCCGCTATAGCTCCTCAATGCATTGGTAGGTCTCATGAGACAGACTAGTGTCTTGGCACAAGGCCTTGGAAATATCTTATTTGTAGTCTTGGCACGAGGCCTTGGCTATGTGGTTATGATAGTCTGGCATTATGCATTCCATCATTATGAAAGTGGTTATTGATATTTCATGTGATTATTCGATTAGTATAATATCCATGTGAATAAGTAAATGGAATTATTTCATTTTACTTTTGCCATACTATTTTGAAGTTCAAGTTTAAAAGGCTATTGTATTATTTATACATTACATTAAATGTTTATGCTTATTTTTGAAAGATTCTGCTATATTGATATCCTTACTGGGCATTTGAGCTCACCCCTTTTTTATGTTTTATTTTTCCCAGGATTTGAATAAGTAAGTTATCAATGAAATGTAGGGATTTTATGAGGGGATAATTGTGTGGACTATGGAGACATTACGTTGTTGTAGTAGTTGTTCACTTTATGATGTAATGTAAAACATTATGAATATATCTAGTGTTTCCAAGGCTACTATACCAATCGGTCTTTTGAGATTTGATCTTTCTTGTGATCATGCCAATGTCATGTAATAATGCACCGACTCTGGGTATCTGGGGTTGGGGTGTTACACTCACCGTGGAAGGACTCACCGTGACCAGCCACCGTGACCAGACAGTGTGACCAGATACCGTGACTAGACACCGTGAAGGACTCACCGTGACCAGACACCGTGACCAGACACTGTGACCAGACACCATGATGGACTCACCGTGACCACATACCGTGAACTAATCACCGTGACATCGACATACCGTGGATCTCATACCATGATACACATACCGTGAAGAAGACATTGTTTCCATAATCAATGTGACATCATTTCTTAAATTTTTTTAAATATTATTTAAATAATGTTAACAGTCATATTTGTTGTTTTTATTGCAATTATTGTTATTTAATGATAGTTGTTGAAATTTCAGAAAACTGTATCTCGTACCTATGAAAAGGGAATCATTCATACTGCCAGAACTCATGGAATATAAGAAAGATTTAAATTCAGTACAAGTGTAACAAGAAAAAAGAGGTGTGCAAGTGTGAATATACAACATGAAGAATTTACATACACCCGAGTGCACTATACTGATCAATCTGAACAATCGTGAAAAAGAAGGATATTTCAAGTCTTTCAAAGAACTCTCATGAATGCAATCCAACAACACAAAAGAACACACGATGAATCAAGAGATCATTCTCACTCCTGTAGAAGACATGCTGAATACGACACTCGGTTTTTCAACAGAAAAACTAGAGACGGACTCAAAAGAACTCTTGCTGAATCAAATGAGTCCTGAGCTGCTTTGATAATCACTAGAGCTTTCTGAACTCATAACTATCTTCTCTACGTGATTTATTTATTAAAATTCGAGCAGTGTGGTGTACTCTGTAATTCTTATACACACACTGTTTCCTGCACTAAACTGGAGGATATCAAAATCCTCACTCCAAATCTCTTAACTCTTGTTTACCCATGTCAACTGTGGAAGAGTTCCTTGTGTGGCCTAGTATTTGCTTTGTTTCCCACGATGAACAGTGGTAGAGGACCCTGTGTGGCTTGGACAGTTTTGTAAATTGTTGTTAACCCCGGTCCAGGGTTTGGATCAAATTTATATAAATTTTAGAGGACTGAGTATCTTCTAGGGACTGAACCTCTTTTTATATCTTCTATGCATATTTAATTTAGGTTTAATGTATACTACATATTTCTTATTTATTCCACTACTATTACTTTGAAATACAAAATTATTTTGAAGATACTTTGATAGTTAAATTAGCAAGTGTTTACACTTATTGTAAATCAATAGGATAACTTCAAAAGTTAGTTTGAACTTATTGTAAAATTAACTGAGATGTAATCCATCTTCGAGAAGATAAGTGAAAATTTACAATCTGTATAAATTCACTACAGATTATCTTGTTTTACAAATTCGGGGATTTTAAATAGACAATATTTTAACAGAAGTTTTAATTGGAACTCAATTCACCCCCCTAATGAGTATCCACTCCGACCAACATATTTTATATATAAATGGTTAGAAAATATTTGCTAAATGAAGGTCGTGTTTTTATCTATAATGAATATAATTTTGAGGATAATCATTCATGGGATAAATAGAAAATTAAAATTCACGGCCATAGATAAAATATTATTAAAAATAATGTTATTAAATAGTTAATGAATTTATTGAAAATACATGTTGTTCAATAAGACTCAAGGGAATATTAAAATGATATGAGATAAACATATCCCTACTTATTTAATAAATTAATATGATATTGAAGACAGAATTTAAATAATTGTGCTAGTGTAACACATCGTTTCATTCATTCACTTACCCCTCAACCCCTATTATGATAATGAGAAATTTCAGTCAACTAATAGGTAGTCTTAGAGGGAATTCCGAGAATTTTGATATCCATTTGGACTATGAATGGTTTGAGAATATTTAGGGAAAACCATGTTATTTTTTCTAGAAATGAATAAGATCTTTGATGGTTCTATAAAAGAGGCCACAATGTTTTTCCAAAAAATGTGTCTAGACCCTCTATTCCATGAGGTGTTGGTCATTAATAAATTTCATGGTTAACTAAAATGTATTCTAAAAAAAGGATAAACTACGAACCTTAGAGATTAGGGGTGTATATATAGGGTTCATGGGTTTTCTAACTATGTTTCCAATCACATGATGTAATTCATGAGGTTTTAAAGTATTATGAAAATTTATTTTAAAATAAAAAATACCCTTATTTATGTTTATATCTATCACACTCATTGATATTATGATTTTATGGTTAATAAGTAACCCTAGTGTAATTTTTTCACATAAAAACATCCCCTTTGACAAATCAATGTGTTGGTGGGAGATCTAATCCTTTTATACTAACTACATCTCTTCTCATTTAATAACTTATAATATTTCATTCATTACATAATATTGTTTTTTGGATCGTCACATATTGGGTGGAAATAAACTATATATGAATATATCTTGATTTATGGATTAATTTATAGATATCCTTCAACATAGATTGACAATATATTTCTATTATGGGTTTTCATCATTTAATTTTACTGATTAATGGTTTGTTTTTCGATTTTTTGATTTCATAATAATTAAAACAAGAATTTATTTGATTTTTTCTGAAATGTATTATAATATATTTATGATATAATTTATTCTTGAATTTGGAATTAAAATTTAAATGGCACGTATTCTTAGAAAACCCCTAATTTTTATGAAATTTGAATTTTGTGGGGAATTTTGAATATGACGGATTATATGAAATGATTTGAGTAATACTTTTATAAAATCAAATAAATTTAAATAAAGAAAACATATGATTTATTTTGTATTTAAAATTACTGAAATGATTAATACATAGTGGTTGTTTATTGAATATGTCTTGTAATATTGGAACTGGAAATGAGTTAATTGAATTTAAAAAATATATATTTCAAATTATATGATTTTCATTTTTTTATTAAATTATTGAAAAAAAAAATTCTTGATCATTTGTGTATTATTCAGGAAAAATATTGGAAATCATTCCCATATAAATGGATTGATTATAACTAATCCAATAAAACCAATTTCAAATTGATTGTCACATATGTGATGCTGATGATTCCTATTCATCTTGAGCATAATGGACGTGTAATTTTTTTTATCCACGGTCATTGATATGACAAGTGTAAAGATCATATGTCTAGAAAATAACATACTATAGGGGAGATTGTAATAGATATTGTTCTATAATATATTATTAAATATTCTATTGATTATTGAACTATTTTAATATTTCCAAAAATATATATATAACTATTTTAATTTAAAAATATCTATTTCATACATCTTTTCAAGGCCATACATTTTTTACATGAAATAATATTTCATGTATAATATGGGAATGTATTTTTTTCAATTTTTTTATAATCTAAAAAAATATTGGATTATTTGTTTGAAATCTATTATGGAACACATTGTGAGACCCTACATTTATATATTGATCATGCACAACCTTTTCATTCTGTTGTTTATTGATTTTATTATTCAAGGTCCACGAAAAGGGAATCTGACACCTGGTGGTGGGTGATATCCATGATCCATTTGACAGTGGAATGGTGACAATGACTGATGGAGCAATTTTCCACATGTTACTATGGTTTTTAGGATTTTTTTCTCCAATTTCCATGAAAGTTTCTTTTCTTCTTTAAACTAACAATTTGGGTAATATTTTACTTGTTTTAAATATGGAACAATCATAATTATTATTTTCAATATAATGTATTTTTTTGTTTTATCATCTAATTTTTTTTGTGGATAATTCATTTACTCTTGATAATGTATGATTCTGGGTGCTAATTTCTAACATATATTATTTTAGAATCCCCTTCAATATATATTAGTATTGCTTTGGGTATCAATTTAAGACGGTATCCATGATGGTTTGAGAAATAGTGGTATAATATGTATTTTTTCTATTGTCCCATGAAGTCAGTAGATAGTATAGGATTTCGTGGTCAATATAAGGATGGATTTTTGTGACTTGGAAGTTAGTTATGAGAAATATATTGGCATACTCATGTTATAAAGGGTCTTATCCAGTGATGGGTTTTAAGGTAAAAGTGTCTTTGATGAGTATTTTGATCACTCTCAAGTATTTTTACTATAATAATTGAGTTTTTTGAACAATATACAACATATGTTTTCCTATTTCATTAATTTGAATATTTTTTATTATTTTTTGAGTTATTGATCTAAATATACTAATTAATTATTTTATTATTATCAACATATATTTTATAGAATCTTGTTCTAATATGAAATTTGAAAGGTGAGGGTAGCTATTTTCATGAATCACGGAAGGTGATCCTCCTGAAATATAAGAATCACATTGAGATATTTGTGTGCGATTCCTATGCTCATGGACCAACACTTACACCCATTCTCATTCAATATCTATTCATGGAATTTTATATGGGTGAATATTGAGATCATCTGTAGTAGAATCTTGACTAAGAGATGCCTAATTTCCATGGAACAAATGATCCTCAATATGATATTGATTTTTTTAAAATGAATTCAGTTCCTATTGAGCTATTTGAAACATAAAATTCAATTAAATGATATGTTATACATTAAATATGTATCTGAAAATCAAGATATGGTGTAATTCAATGGTAAAATTAATTGAGAATAAAGTGATGAAGTAAAAAATACATAAAATTAATTAATAAAAATGAATTATATCAAGACTCAATGGATTTTGAATATTCAATGTAGTTTCTTAATATCCCTCAAAATGACAATATAATGAATCAGTACAAAATCATTTTAATGAGATATTATAGTTATCATATAATATTTTTAGTTCTAAGAGTATAATTTAATGAATATTTGAGTGGGTTAATTAATTTCTTGTTTCATCGTAGGTTTTTACACTAAGATGACTTGTTATGATAATGAGCTGGATAAAATGTTCATGGATGAGCATGACATATTCTATAATCTAGGGTTTATATGAGTTCTTTTTTTAATGTTTAGAATGTTATGTGGTTACATTAAAGGGTTATAAAAGTGTAATGAGTCTATTTATGGATCATGACAATAATATTCTTCAAGAACTACTACTATTCATATTAGTGTCCATTTGAATGACTGCAAGTGTGTCATGGAATGGCATTAAATATGTGTTTTCAAAAAGGACCACAATATCTATAGATCCAAAAGATCATTAGAATCCTGGGAAAAAATATTTAATAAATTATCCTCCCTAAATAGAGGAATGAGCTCATCTTCATAGAATACATAAATATTGAAATCAAATTCTTAAACATTAACAGGATTTGAGCCACATTCACATATAATAAAGATTTATCATACATTAGGTGAGTCTCATTGTGATTTTGGAACAAGTCCAATTGTTGTGAGACATCGAAACATTATAACATCATCCATAGTGACAAATTTATTTTATAGTTATTAATCTCTATCATTTATATTGACCCCTTTTTTATTTTATAACATTTAATATGAATCATTTTTCTTATGCGATGGATATTAATATACACAATAGATTGATTATGAATAGGTTATTCATTTTCAATATTTTGGTTCAACTATATAAGAGTTGGTCTTTCACTGAATTTTTTAATTTTGGAAATGAAATCTATTGAATTCATTTATGGTTGGGATTGTATAATCAATAATCATGAATAATATGACTAATTTATTTGGCATGACTATTTTACCAAGCCTAATAATGAATTTCATGATATTCCAAGAGAATATGACTAAATATCGAGTAGAAAAAACCTAGGTTTTTGGGATTTGGGATGTGTAATATTAGTAATTACTTTTGGCATGGTGTGAAAATATTTAAAAGATGATCTCACACTAATTGATTTCATATTATAGATATTTTTATTCTAATATCTCTTATTTTCCCCAAGTAATAGAGGTTTAGTTGTCTGTTTATTTTTATACTAGGTATTCAATATAAATATATGCCTTACTACCATATATGACCAATTCAACTGAAGGATACAATTTTTAGAAAGATAGTATTCTTGAGAATATTTTTTTATGATTGTGTCACTTTTTGTTGAACATATTCTCAATTAAATGAGTTTTTATGGTTAACATCTCTTATGTTTTCATTACGAGAATCTCAACCGAGTCTCGGTAAAGAACATGTATCCCATTCCATGGATAAATTATCTATTTGACTAGTATAATTTGGAGATGGTGTTATTGATGATTGATCTTCAATATAGCTACCATTATTTATTAATCAATGAATATTACATTCCATATACTTCTATAAGGTGTATGTATTGAAATTTTGACTACATTTTTGTTTTGTTGTTTTTAAACAACGATCATGTATTTTTATTGATATAGTGAATAATATTATTGAACATCACCTGAACCCATTTATTTAGTATTTTTAGAGGGATCAAATTTATAATATATGTATTAGTAGGATAATTTTTATCACATGATAATAGTTATGGATGTTCTATGATGTCACTGACTCTTTGAAACATTCTTGATTGTTTTTCCAAATTTTGATCAAAATGTTCCCAAAACATGGTGTCAAATTAAATTGTATTTAAATATATATGGAGATGAAGAATTCTGTAATAATATGGGAAAAATATAGAAATTGTTTATGGATTCATAGATTCTTATGATTATTGCATTACTTTCACTAGTTTTTAATGTATTTATCAATGTTTGATTCTATAATGGCTTCTCTCACTCTAAATGAAGTGACCTTGGTTTGAGATAATAACTGTCAGAGTTATTTTATTGAGTTAAAACATATTGTTACTTATACTATGTTGTTAACTCTTCCAATGGTTGGAAAAGAGTATAATGTCTTCTATGAAGCATCAATTTTGGGTTTTGGATGTGTGCTTCTGCATACATATAACATTATCACCTATGTATATAGAAAGCTTAGGTTTTATGATATGAATTATTAGAAATGTGATTTTGTAATCAAATCTATCATACATTCATTTAAATTATGGTAAAATTTCAGTTTTATAATAGTTTATGTTTAGTATTGTCATCATAATATTGAGTTATATATTATCTAATTTTTTTGAGCCTTCAGTATATGAATTGTGTGTGTTACCTACTGTTTTTTTATTTTCACATTCCATACCCCTTATTAATGGGAATATCATTACATATACATTAATAATGAATATTTTAACCTAATATATGGATGAATCATCTAAGGATTTGAATTTGAGGGATCTTTTTTAAAATATTCACTTGGGATTTCAGGAGAATAAGTTTGATGTACGTTTGATCATTCATCAGTTGAAATCCTCTATTTATTAGATTATTTTCATGCTCAATTTTCTGTCAAGGTGTTCAATATAAATGGATACTATTTTTATGATCTGTATACAATTGGCGAGTTTTCATTCTACACATAAGTTATTATATGATTATATAAATAATATATTGTTCTATTATCTATGAGAAAGGATGTGATGGTAGACTATATTAGTTCTAAATTGGATGCTCATATACACACAACAAATATGTTATATGATATGAAACAATGATTCTGGTGGACCTTGTATGAGATGGTTAAACAATGACATTGTTTCAAATTGCAATGTTTTCCAACACATCAAGGATGAGAAAAAAAACCACAGGTTTTCTACAACCCATTTATGTTACATATATTATATTGGATGATATTTCTATGGATTTGATGTTGTGTTTTCCATGAACAACATATAATAATAACAAGATATTTCTTGTGATCAATTTTATGAAAAAATCATCAAACTTTTTAACCATCATTGATAAAACCAATGTTAAAGACAATGGATACATATACTGGAAGGTGGTTTTCTATATGAAGGGTGTTTTATTATTTATAGTCTTTGGGATATATCCCCAGTTCATATAAAATATAATTAGAAGACTCTATAATGAAATAATATAAAAGTTTAATTTGAGCATGAGATATCACCTAAATAATGATTGATAAATAGAGTGGTCTATATATGTTTTAGAATACATATTCATTTTTGCGTCTATGAATTTTTTGGATATTGAGAAGTCCCTCTAGGAATGGTTGATCTTTATTTCAACCCAATTACCATTAAAAAATTATTTGGTTTCGTTTTGGACCTTATATGGGAATCCTTTTGAATATCCATTTTTTGGTAGATTTTTTATGACGTTTCTATAGTTATACCAACATAGACTTAGTGAAAATAATAATGATTTAGTTGATTCATCAAAGAATTTTGATTAAATAAATAGATTTTAAATCGTATGTTGGTTATTGTAGATGACCATTGGATTTTTTAGTTTATGGATATATTTTTTTATTTTCATCATGTTTGGGTCATAAATTGATTATGAGGAAAGGGGTCCTCATCCTTGTTCTATGGGACCTCTTGAGCGTGTTTGGTAGTTGTGGAAAATGGGTTATCATTTAGAACATCCTCTATAGTTTAATTTTATTTATAATATGTTCCATGTATCACCTCATTTAATACATCTTTTTGGACTATATCATATCATCCAACAAGTGGATCCAAATGTTGTGATTTATTTATCCAACATTGATCATACAGTATAGATCCTTAATTCAAATAAAATGTTAGTTAATGGGAAGATGATGCCACAGTGAGAGAGCAGTGGACTAATCTCTTTGATATAGAAATTATATGACATACATGCTGGGTATAAGATCATTTTAATTGGAGGAGTTTTTAATACCCTCTTACTATCCAATATGTAACAATCCAACATTTTTTTGATTATTTTTTTGGGTCTTGTCTAACATTTAGTAACATGAAATTTTTATGTTTTATGTAATCCATTTTGGCTGTACATTATATGCACATGGTTAGGGAAAACTATTAGGGTTTTCCATGAAAATCATGATCTATTTTGATAGTAATCTAGAACGTAGTACATGGATTTACCAAAGCATATAACCATAGCCTAAACATTTTTCATCCCCAGATTGTATTCAATTTTATTATTGTTGTATGATCATCCAAAATATGAACCCACCGTGGATAACTCATGTAACCTACATTGAATGTTGTAATGTTTATGGAAGGTAGTCTTCTAATTGTGCAAACCTCTATAAGAAACTGTTAATATAGTTTAAAATTATTCTGATCATTGATTTTAAAATCTAAGAACCCTTGTTTTAGTGAATAGAGAACCATGTATAACTTATTGCAATTTCTAGGTTATTGAATTCTATATAGAAGAAATCATGGAACCCAACCATCTGTTTTGACATATATATGTTTCACTAGATGATCTGATCAAACATCATTATGTGAATATCCTCTTTTTAATCACTATAGATATCTCCATCCATCCCTTATAGAGTAGGATTAATAAAAATATGATGTATGTATAGAAAAAATATTTTTTTTATAGATCTTGATTATATGTTTTATTTCAAGATGTCCTTCACCTCATATCTACATTAGAATTCCCTTTGTCGATGTTGATTATGAGAATTATATAATTAATTATAGGCGGTTATATTTTATGTTTTCCATATTATTGAATCATTTTTTGAATTATTTTTCTATATATTTTAATCGATTCATGATAATCAAATTTTGAATGATTCATAATTCAAATTTGGAATGGAATATATTTTGAGAAAAAACATAATTCTTCTCAATTTTTGATTGTTGGTTGAATATTGAAAATGATGGAATTATTTAAATTATATGATAATTGATATTTAAAAATTGATTAAAATTAATTGATGAAAAACTATCAAAGGTTTTGAAATAAAAAGGAATAAAATTATTAAAAACAATAGTTTATGTTTTTAAATTGGATAGGAAAATGAAAATATAAAATTGATAAATTCAATTGAAAATGATTATTGAATTTTAAATAGATGATTTTCACAGTTTTTATTTTTTGAGATATAAAATGTGATCCTAGGTAGTTTTTCTGTCATTTGGGATAATCAAGATATGATATTGATCACCTTGCATTTTATTGATGATGAAAACTCTAAAAACTCCTAGTACATAATGATTAATCCTAATGGGAAGTTCTTGAGTCATATTCTACTTCATCCTAAGAGACATGCGCACACATGTCTTACCATGATATGAAATACAAATAGAGCGAGGATCATGTATCTAGAAATTAACTCAATATAGGGAATATGACATTTTGGTTATTATTATTTTATTTTGTATTCCATTTATTGTAGAACTATTTTAATCATGTTAAATATTATATAATAATTGTTTTACCTAAAAATATTTATGTATTATAATGTTTAAATGTTTCCCAAATTCTAAAATGGAATAATGTTTATTTAAAATATGAAAATTTATATACTTTTATTTTTATATACAATATAATATTTAATATATTATTTTTCAGGAAACTATTAAGGAACACTCTGTGAGACCCTATTAGGATTTCTATATCAGACCATACCATTACCGTAATGCTTTTTTAGAAATCCTTATTCCATGTCTGAGAAAAGGGAATGAGGCACATATATATGGTGGATGATCTTTATATTTCAGACCAGGGAGTAGTGACCGATGGAGATATTGACCACTTTATACACACCAATTTCTGAGTTTTTTTTGGATGACATGATGGATATTTTTTAGTATTTTATTTATCTATTTGGGAATCGTTATACTAGTTTGACTATTCGTACATCTTCCTTGATGTGTGTTTATACACTATTTATTAAATTTAATAATACATTTATTTAATTTAATATCCATTCACTCTTGATGTTGTATGATACTAGGTTCTAGTCTTCAACAAAAGAGGATACATAACAATGATATGGACAGGTAAATGATGGATCGAGTATTAGGTTACCAGGGTATTCGGGGTGGGTCATGAAATGAACAACATGACATCACATTCCATGATAAAATAAGACTGTCTCATGATATTTTCAGTTACATTAAAACATGAAATATTAAGTAATTTTTAACATTAAAAATTAGGCCTAACTAAATAATTTATTGGTAATACTTTTAGGTAAAATATTAATTTCTTAATTTCTTAATTTCATAATTTTAATATTAGAAATGAATTTTTTCAGTATATAATTATATAGAAATTATATTCTGTTTAAATTCTGATAATTTTAATATATATATATA
Source organism: Viscum album (assembly GCA_963277665.1). Lineage (NCBI taxonomy): Eukaryota > Viridiplantae > Streptophyta > Magnoliopsida > Santalales > Viscaceae > Viscum > Viscum album. Next base: position 916,895,072 of record OY728148.1, read on the forward strand.
TATATAGATATTGGTGAAATATAAAACATATTGATTTTTTAAAGTAATATATCAACTAAAAAATATTCTAATTAAAAAAAATTATGTTTTAAAAATAATTTCATTTTCATTTTTTATTGATTAAGTATATTTAATACAGAAAATATATTTTTAATCAACGATCGATTGGATGATTGAATATGATTATTTTTGGGAAAAAAATTTGTTTAAATAAAAAAATTTAAAGAATTTTTATTGTTTTTAATTATTTCATATACTAACAAATAATGAATTTTTTCATGATATTTATAAATTCTGTGTGACTAAATAATAAATTAGATTCATAAATTGAAATATATTTTCCATTGAGTTAATAATAATATTATTTATCTTAAATAAAACATAAAAATAAAATTTTCTCATAATTACTACGGGTTTAATTTTAAATTAGATCTTATTTATTATTTGAATATAGTGGGAATATGGGATTCAGTTTTTCTTCTTTTTCAACTCCATTGGAAAAAAAAATAAATGAATTCTGGTAAACTCATCCCACATCATCTGAAATTGCAACGATGATGGAGAAAAAATCATACAAGGATCCAATGATGGACCCTCAGTAAAACTAAGAACATCATGAACTCTCACATATTCAAGAATTATGAAAGTTATTAAGACACAATAGACATAGTAAATCCATTCCATTTACTATAAAATATTCTAATCACCACAAAAGATAATAAAACCCTAAGAAAAACAAGAAACATGCCAAGACTGACAAGAAATTTTGGGGACCTTTTTTAGGAAGAATATTCGATATATTGAAAATAACGAAAAAATCAAAAGCATCCTAAAACACAATCGGAAATAACTTCTGATGAAAATAAAACATGATGAATATAAAAACACATTCATGAACATGAAAGAACCTCATTTAAAAGAACCAAACATTTCATTTAAATTTCAAAAACTCCTTCTTCCGAGGCATCATTCAAATCCAAAAATCTGCAAGTCAAAAATAACCCATATCTCAATATAAAATAAAATTCCCAAAAAAAATTCCATCTTCATAATTTATTTATGTAAACCCAAGTCAATAAATTTCATTAAAGTATTAACCCATCGAAATTACCATTAGAACATCAATGAAAACATGCTATCTTGAACATTCCATATATACCCACACATACTGAAAGTCCATAAACCACACCAAGGGTCACAAATGAAATTTCTCATCCATCATAAAAATTACCAAAAATTATTAGTTCAGTTTTCATCCATAAATTCCCAATCCCTTCAAAATTATGGATCACGTTATATTTTAAAAACCATTTTTTAAATAGATATCTACATGGAAAAAATAATATCCCATTCAAATATACATTAATTTAAAAAAAACAACACATAAACCAATACTAATATAAAAAAACACACACCAAACAACCAGAATGAGGAAGTAGTGGATATGCATAGCCTAGATATATGGTTTATAATGAATTCCCCATGTCAACATAAATTACTAATAGGACCATAAAAATTGAATTTAGAAAACACTTGGGTCACAACTGAAGGTTATATTAAAACATGAAAGTGGTTAAATTCCATTGATATTACTCATCCATACAAAAAAGAATAAAAAAAGACTCATATTCATGAAGAACCTATAGAATATTGAGGATTAGAATGATAAAGGGTTCATGATGTGATTTCAATACCTACCTCTTGAGTGATGTAGTCCAAGTCTCCAACAACCTGACACACACACAAAAATCCTTCCCTGATACATTTTTTAAGGAACTGTGTTGGGATTTCATAAAACTAATACCTGAATTGATCTGAAATATTGATCTAAAGAGGAACATGATTTCCATGGGCTGATATATCATTTCAGTAATCAAATTAATTCATTGAAAATAATTTAGGGCCAAGAAAAATGAGTTCAAATGAAACATAGTGAGCACAAAATATTGGAAACAGTAATTTATTGAAGATATATATAAAAAAATATCCAGCACATAAGGTAAGGAATAAAATGAATAAAATGATAAAATAGGTCAATGAAAACTAGATCTCAGTGTAAACTCTTGCACACAATCATCTAAAATTCCCACATTCTAAAAATGAAACCTGAACCAGAAGCCAGAACCTGTAACATGAACCCCTAAAACACAGTAGGTATACCAAGACTAATTGGAACAAGTGGTTTAGGAAATAAAACATGTCATTAGGTAAAAAGACATATAACATTAATTAAATTTCTATAAATATTACACAAAAAATTTCATAAATATAATCATTAAAAGTGATTTTAAAACAATTTATTCAACCAATAAATATTTCCTAAAATTCCCCTTTTAAAATTAACAGGTAAATCATTTCTTTTCCAAAACAATTTCTCATCCCACAACTAATTCAAAAAACAAATAACCAAATAAAACACCCAAATAGGTAAGAAAAGAAGGGATATGTATAATATAAATGAAACTAAACAAGAAGACGTAAGTAAAAAAATCCAATATACTATGATATGTAGATATAAGCTAAACACACTTATACATAATCATGTTAACATTATAAACATATCTCATTGGAATATCTATACATACTCAGTTTGGGATCATGAGTCAGCATAAAGTATATATCCATATTCAACAAAGAAATGGAAGCTCTAAACTAGCGAATCCAGTGATGTATCCAATCTAGCCTCATCATGTCAATGGTGCACCAACCTGTATTATTTAGGTTGAAAAGAAACCATCATTTAACCCATTAAAATAATGCCAAGAATCTCTTGATGATAGTAAATTGCACTTGGAGAAACAATCTACCTCACCTATAACCCCTAACATTCATGTACATGGTCTACTATTGGGGAACACATCCCAAGGAATAGTCAAATCAATATGAATGACATTCCCAACATGATCAATTATACTAGAATACCTCTCATTGTTAATAGGGTTTTCCACACATAATCCAATCATCAACAAAAAAAAATGAACCCGCCTTTAATTCATAATAATTTCAATTCAATAACAGTAACTCACATAGAATCCACCATTTTCCATAATCAATAACAAATTTGAAAATCATATTAAATTCCAACTGGAGATTCATACTACCCATTTTTCAATCCATTTTTTAAAACATAACTACATTCCCATTTGGACCACACACCATATAATTCCATTCTAATTCCAAAAACATTTTTATATGATTTAATAAAAAATATAAAAGACCAATTTCATTTGAAAATTTGAAAACAATCTCATGAATTCAAAATCCAACGCTCTTTCCATGACAATGTGTAAAAATAAAATTACATTAGATGCACAATACAAGCCTCTATAACATTTATATAGCATTCTATATCACAAAATGCCAAAAAAAATTTATTCAAACTATTTTCAAAACATATAATAAAATTAAAAATGGTCTATCAATTTAGGAACATGATTAAAACTAATTTTTAAATCTCTTGTAGAACTAAAAACACAATTAGAAATGAAGAAACTTTTTGAAAAAAATAGGGTCACTATTTTTCTCCATCATAATTTGAATTTCCATTTAAATGTGAAACACAATCACCCATGGATGTTCCATCATCCAATTACACACATAAATTGTACTTGGAGTCCTACAATACCATTATAAATTAACTACACACACCTTTTAGACTATCATCATATGTCACTAACCCCCAAAATTACCAATAAGCACTTAAAAACTAAAATATCCTTCAGAAAGAAATCTACAAATCATAAATTCATCGAGAGGAATACACACCAGACATCATCCTAATTTATTATTTCAACCAAGATATCAATTCACAACCAATGAAAAGATGGTCATAAGTTCTTCATTTTTCTTTTATAAAAACTAAAGCATATTTTCAACAACCATGTGGTCATTTAGATATAAGAATAAAACAATAAATATATTTTAAAATCATTATTTCATAAAAATTACTTCATAAATACCATGATTAATTTTATTCTACCACATCAAATTGTTTTGAAACACAATTATAAACAACTTATTGATGTTCATGAATCAAATAGAATCTATTAGAGTGGTTATGAAAAAAAATGTCAAAAAAATATAGAATGAAACCAAACATTCAGAAAAAGAAGAAAGTTTTTTAATATATAATAAACACACCCTAACATAAATGAATACATGCTCCACTTCAAACAAAACTATTATAGATATTATAATGGAGAAAACCCACCTCGAACTACCACTGACTAAGTCTAAAACTTGAAAATATGTGGAAATGAACAATATTCCAATGAATATTCACTTAATAACCTTAAAGGAGATTTAAAATTTAAATGAGAGCATTATAGGTGGAGCTTGTAGTCTCCCATAGTGTAATCAGGTCATGTAAGGGAGGTGATACCTGAAATAGTGATGAAGTACCATAGGGGAAAAGACGTAATTTTCATATTTTAATGACCTAGTAGAAAAAATGTTTGGGAACATGGTTTTCCAAGAATGATGGATATAATTCATACCTCACTATTTATTAAAGATGTCACGAACCAACCCAGGTCAACCGTAAACTGGACACCTGGGTCACCTGAGCTGGCCCGCGACATGGCCTCAAGCGCGTCTCCCCTTACACCAGAGGTTGCCGACTAACGGAGAGGGTGTAAGGTAAGTCAGGGGGAGACTATACCCTCTTATCAAAGTGGAGCAAAGGGAACAAAAATTCAGAAACGTAAATAGTGTAAATATTAATAAGAAAGTAGTAGAAAACATTTTTCATTTATAAGGTTTGAATAAAAGTGGCGAACGACAGTTTATATAAGAGATGCATGCATGACATGCTAATGATACAATGAAAGCATTAAATCACGCGACATACTTACACATCAATGCAGAAGTAAATGACCAAAAGTCTCACGCCCCGAGGGCGATCTCCATGAGTATCCCGAGCTCAAACTCGGTCTTTTGCTCCTATCTCCAAGTACAAGAAACAACAACAACAAGGTCCTTCAACCAAATGGAATCTACTCAGGTACCCCAGTGCAATGGCGGCCCGAGTAGGGTGTGAGATATATATCTCAGTAGGCCGGAACCACTGGGGTATATCCCACTCTATACCATGAAATATAATTAAACAATGTGCGGGTATTTTAGAACAATAACGAAACAATACAAACAATAAACGCCCATCCAGGTTCTAAAATGGACACTTGACGACAATACCTACTTCTGCCCATAGCCGGGATAAGAACCTTTTTAAAACAACACAAGTAAATTTGGTTCAAGGATAAAAACACTTTTTATCATTTTTCTCACTTACTCTATTTATTCACTTATCATTTCAACTCAGACTGGAAATCCACTCATTCTTACCTTTCTTTATTTGATCACAATTCACTCGGGTTTTACCCACATCTCTCATTCTTTTCATAAATCATTATTATCATTCGTTCGGTTTAGATCTCCATGTCTAACACCCTGTAACACATTTTGTGAAGATCACCATGTCTAACACCTCGAATCACATTTGGTGTAGATCGCCATGTCTAACACCTCGATAATTATTCGGTGTAGATCGTCATGTCAAACACCCCATATCACATTTGGTGTGGATCGCCATGTCTAACACCTAGATAATCATTCGGTGTAGATCGCCATGTATAACACCCCGTATCAAATTTAGTGTAGATTTCCATGTCTAACACCTTATATCACAAGCTTGGATAACCATTGGGAAGGAACGCCATGTCCAAAAACCAATGTTTAAATCGATCTAGAACGCCATGTCTAGGACCCAGAATCTCATTTATTTATTACCATTTATCAATTACATTATCAGTCGATGCAGTTCTCATTTCATAATTAATTCTTCACATTTAATTATCCAAATCATATCTCAACTTCATATAATCAATTCCCATAATTTATTATCCTTGTTCAACATTCTAGAACTTGCTCAAGAAATAGATGGTAAACAAAAGCGTATGGCATCAACATGCCTCTATGATAGGTGATTAATGACATTAAATGGTACAAGCTAATAAACATGTTCAATCAAGGCATTTAGTTCAATCTATCACATTAAATTTATAACATAAATAACAAGGAAAAAATAGGGCATTTAGGCGGGGCACACCCAAAGGGGTGGCCAAGAGGCAAGGCGAGCACCTAGGGTGGGCTTTACCATAAATGATGGCCACAATGGGCATGAGCGAACCACCCAAGCATTTCAATAATAAATAAAGAGGCATCTCCAGAAGGTTGCGATAAGCGACACAAGACGTGGTATGACATAAGCGTCGAAGTAAAGGGAAGAGGGTAAACACCCTACCCTAAAAGTTCTAATTACATGATAAGCCATGAACATAAGAGGTGTCATGGATCATTTATTATTTTTCAAGAAGCAATGTCATTTGAGGTAACCAGTAAGGTACAAGTAGAAGTATGTCATTTTTCTAGTATAATTTCAAGCATAAAGGGTCATAAGACTTTTAAGCAACCAATCACAATAAAGGAAATCTACTACTACACGTTTATTTTGATGGCAGCTCACCTCCATTGGAGGATTTTTATTAGAAAACATGTCATTACTTTATCAAACAATTCATTTAGTGATATTTAGCATTTACATTAAAACTCATTCAACTCTTAACAAAGATAAGAAGCCAAAAAATAAGGAAGGTAATCATGAAATTATATTGCTACATTTTTAGATTGAAGGCAGCGCACCTCGAAAGAGGGGTTTTATTATTAAATCGTTAGTTGAGTGACCAAACAACCTCTTTTATCTTATTCCTGCAATTCACACGATTTGCACAGAAGCATTTAATCAGAATTAAACATGAATAATTAAACAGCTAAGTGAAATATTAAACTCATTATTACTTTACATAAATTTAAAGGGCAAGGAGAGGGACACTACCTCCAGGTGGATCCATCCGTCCACTTCGGCTCTTGGCACTTTCTAACTAATGTTGTCGCAGCTGATCCCCCATGAGGCATATGTGATTTCACATACGTATAATGACACCTAGACTCTATGTACAAGCTCCAAATTTCCATGAGCGTGCGCAAGAGTATCCTTACTATAGATACCTGAAGCTTAATGTACATGGACATTACATTACTTTTGCAGAATACATAGTACATAACAAAAACACACACACAAGGACCATAATAGTTTAGTGTATTTGGAAACTCAGAATATAATCTTCTAATCGTGGTGAAAGATCTTCAACATCTTTCATAAAGATCTTCTTTTTTTTAACCTAAATCCTTTCTTTATGTACTGGGGAAATGAAAACATAAAAGGGTGAGCTCAAATGCTCAGTAAGGGTAAACAAAAGAAATATCAATCACGTCATGTTCATAAGAACATATATTTTGTAAATCTTAACCTCTAAAAGAGATCATAATTTCATAACATGGGATAAATCATAGTAGTGGAATATAATCCAAATAATAATAACATAAAACATGAAACTTTGTGGAATACACACATAATCATAGAGAATCCTTTATTATTAGTCAAAACTCATTTCCAAGACTATCTTAGTGTACAAAGTCCCTTTCTGAGCTAAGTTCACTCCTCTTTTCAGTCCTGTTTCACTGAACCGGTATAACCTATCATTCCATACATGTCTATCTCATGAGATATAAAATCATTACCCAATCCATTGAAGGGAGATATAGGTCCCACCCATCTCATATTGAATTCATTCTTACTTGTTCCACAGAATAAACTTTAAACATTCACCATAACACAAAGAATAAAATGGGTTTCATAAACATCATCCCAACATTTCATAATCCATATAAAACAAATGGACATTTCATCATAAGAAAAGTGAAACCATGTAAATCATAGAGACATTAAACTTGAATCATACACATATGAAAAAATTTCATCTTAGATGGAAAATGGTTTTGATAAAACATTTGAAATGAATTCTTGAGGAAAATATCATGTCTTCTTCAAAATAAATATCTTTTCACAAAACGTCATTCAATTTTAAAAGAAAATGATTTTATTGAAAATAGACATGAAATATTTTGGATGAAACTTTACAAAAATAATACTTTATAAAACCGTAAAAATCCTTTCATGCCGTATAAGTTAAAAAAACATTCCTCTCGTACTTTTTCCGGAAAAGTCAAAAAAGTACCTCGTAACGTAAACAAAAGAATGATTCATTACATACCATATAGTAAAAGAAAAAAATGGTTAAAAGGGAAATTAAACATACATGAAAACACTTTTACAAAACATGTACATGGATGATATCAATAACCCTAGTAAATACATACGAATAAGCAATCTCGGAAAAAAAATGAGATTGTGATATTTCCCTTACCATAGGTCTGATTTGCTTCATATGTGTCCGAACCTCCTGTATAATGATTTAAATAATGTCATTGACTTATTCCAGAATCATACTCATTGTTATTATATCATATATGGTTCACTTATGGATTTATATTACCCATTCTTTTGTAAATTCCATGTTAAAGAGCGTTTTGGGTAAAATCGTTTCATTTGTCGTCCATGTTTTGACTTGTAATTATTATTATGATTACTTAGATCATAATTAATTAATTCCAAAATATAAAACATGATTTATATATAATATATATTCAGAATATATATATATATATATATATATAATAGAACAATAAATGGAAAGAAATACACCGTTTATGGAGACGGTAGACCGTACGTACGCATGAACGCAGTTTTCTTTTCCTTATTGAGTTGAATGGAATTAAGTAGATGACATGAACATAAATCCAGAAACATTATTATGTCATATATTTCATTATTAATTATTATATACACTTTATAATCATTCATGAATGGTTAACGTGGAGAATGAATCTCATCGCGTCGTGGAGACGGTAGTCCGTACGTACGCACGAGCGATGATATCGTTATCATGATCGTGGAATTGTATTGGAGTGTATGTATACTATTTCAGAATCAATATCACTTTACAATAATCATATATAGTTATTATGTACACCGTTATACCCATCCAAGTATGTTGGTGGTGGAAAATAGATTACACCACGGCGTGGAGACGGTATTCCGTATGTACGCATGCGCGGTGATTTCGTTTTTCGTAGGATGGATAGATGGTGAAATAGGGTTGTTTCATAATTATAATAACATATCAGTATATTAGTGATACTGATGTTATTAATTCATGATGAAACAACTAATGAAGATGAAGTTGAAGAAGAAATAAAGATGAAAGAATCGGTAACGGGCATTACCTCTACTTTGAAGCGCCTCTTTGAGACCTTCTTTTAGGGAACTAAAATTGGTCTTTGAGGAACACCAGAACATCTAGGATGTTTCTAGGGAAGTGGAGAAGGTAATTTGGCAGGGGTTGGCCGCGTTTGAAGGCTCAATGTGGTGTGAGGAAGAGAGGGAGGAGGTGCCCTTTTATAAGGGAGGAGAGGGGTACCTTTGGAATAACAAATACTATTATTTTATTATAAAGTCAAATTCAGTTTTAAATAGATCCAAAATGATTTATTTTGAATATAAGGTAGGGATGGGACTCAATCCTCTCATACAATAGAATTTAGGCAATTTTAGGTTCATATTTTAACCTTATCATTTATATTTAACATTAAATTAAAAAAATTTACTTTTACCATGTCTTCTTGTGTTCTTATATTATAAGGTTAATAAAATTACTATAAGTAGCCAAACTAACCCCAAGTTGTTTATTATTAATATATATAACCTTATCTCATTCATTTGGCCGAACCTTAGATTTTTAGGAATAAAATAACAATTACTAATATAATATTTGTTTTAAAAAATATTCTATGTCAATTTTGACACTATTTAGTAATTGATTTTTGTGAAAATCATAACAGAATGATTAGTTCGAAAAAAGTTAATTAAATAAATACTAACATATCATATTAACTTAAAACATTAGTTTAATTCATAAAAAGTCTAACATTATACTTATTTTGGTGTTTATAACATCTATAATGTCAATATTTCATTAATAAGATAATTATTGCATCATCTTTGTGACACAAATAAATTAAATTATATAAAGTCTAAAAAATAAAAATAAAATATCATTATTTAGGAAATATTTTTAGCTTTTTAATGAATATTTATAGAATAATTTATCTTATGTACAACCACATATCAAAAATTATTTACTTATTAAACTTCGATTTTAACTATTTTAAACCTTCTTTAAATAAATTAATAATAAATGTCCTATTCTAATCCAAGTGGGCCTAAATGGTCATATTTTATTTCTAAGGTTGTTTTTTTTCTAATTACACTTGTCCAATAGAATTAGGACTTGTGTTAGGGTAATAATAATATCATTTTTACCCTTAATTACCCTATTTACTTTTAACTGTGGTAAAAAAGTAAAAAGTTACTATTCACCAAAATTTATTTTCATCTCATTGAACCACATTTTAGTCCATGATATTAACTGTGTCTCTCGGATTTTGGAAATTCCACTCACAGAATAGGTAAAATTATGTTTTATGAAAAATTCAGTTTTTTTAACTACCACTTAGTGGTTTCACTATTCATCATAAATTGAATGTTTTCAAAAAATACCAAAAATTAGGCCTAAGCTATATTTGATATTATAAATTCAAAAATGATGTCTATTTTACCAAATTCAAAACATATCATTTTAATTAATTAATTTAAAAATTAATTCCCGTCGTCAAAACAAATAGCGTGTTCTTGAAAGATAATAACTATCAAAAGATTGACAGTTGTTTATGTCTGGTTTATATGTGAAATTACATCCAATAACCAAAATTGTATTAAATTGTAAAAATATATTATAAATACAATTTAAAACCAATCAAAATAATAATTTAACACTATTAATTATTTCTATTAAAAAGGTTGTTTTTAATTAAAATTTAGTAATTTTCACTATTCATCAGAAAATGAAAGTTATCCGAAAAGTACCAAAATTTCACCCTAAGATAATTTCGATATTCCAAATCCAAAAATGAATTCCATTTTGAAAAATAAAAATTAAAAAATTTCAAAAAGTTGCTATTACTATTCATAACAGCTAGTTTTAATAATATTTTAATAGTATATCGTTATTTAGTGAAAATCGGTATTGCGTACTACACACGCTATCGAGGAAGTTCGCGATTGTGTGTAATGCAAGTCATGTCAAGGATGTGTGTTGTGAACGATCCTTTTGATGTAGCGTACAACACAAGACATTAATGAAATTAAAAATAATATTTTTAATAAAGTATCGGGGTGTTACATTCTACCCCCCTTAAAATGAATTTCGCCCTCGAAATTCGTCGGGGTTATAAATGGTTTACTATTCGAAAGTTTCTTTAATAGAACCCCACATCGTAAAAAGGAATACCAAAACCAATATTTAAAAACAAAAGTTTGAAACGTAATAGTTACCTAAATAAACTAATCACTGGGTTTCTACACAGGTGAAAATATGGATATGGAAAAAAACTCTAACCATCATGTTCTGATGAAGAGTGGTAGATACCATGGCTATGGAAAAGACAGAAATCACAAAGCCATAAATTTGTGATGATCTAAAGTTCCATATGATTCATCAGATATAAGAGCACTAGGAAAACTTTTTTGGTTTTCAAGATCATTTCCCTAAAGTTGATGAAATTGGAAATAGAAGAAATACTTTTGTAATTTTGGTATAATCTCACCTTTGGTCATTATTTGGTCGATTTCCACCTTATATCTTAAAGAAATGAAGATAAATTTGTCATTCATGATGTGTTAGCATATTATGTGATAGAATGATGGGTCATTCCATCTGTCACAAACAAAAGGTTAGAAAAGTTATCAAAACATACATAAGTCCATCTATAGTGTGATTAATCATATATGGTTCCTAAAATAGACTTATACTTAATATATCATACTGCTTAATATAAAAAAACTATTTTATACTAAACATGGACTTCCTGTAGGCCAGTGGTATGCGATAAAGGCCAGTCTCACTTCGGTTGTGGGTTCGATTCCCACAGCCTTGTCCGACGCGATGGGCTGTCGCTCGTCCTGCATGTTGTTCTTTTTCTAAAACTATATTAATATAACATTCCATCAATAATATCAAAAAAACTTCTATCCTTAAACAATACTAACTTATGTCCAACATAATCCATTCCAATCTTTAGGCTTATCCATAATACTACAGTACACTCACTTAATATAGTCAAAACTATTACCAGATATTTCATAAGCATGTTAATACCATCGTTGATCCCCATATATCATAAGATATGTCTTGATGGTAACATTCCAATCATTTGAAGGCCTTGATCATGCATTCTCTTCAAAAATTAATACCCATTGAACCTTAGTGAAAACATGAATTCAGTTAAAAGTTAACACATTCCACATACCAAAATCCTCAAATTTTTGTATCCTCAAACCATGATATCACTTAGTCCTTATATCAATCATGAGCTCATGAATACTATCAAACATATTATATTATCTTTATCCATTTATTATGTGCATATCTTCTACTTTCCAAAAATAATTCAATCACTTTTCATGGTTACCGATGCCATAAAATTATTGAAAACCATAATAGACCAAAACATAAATATTCCAATATTCCACGATACTATATACAACATTATTCTAGAATCCCATTACATAAACATTTAAACATTCCACCACATCGTTTTCTTATTCAACATCGCCAATAGTGATCGCATGTGACTTCCCTTTTTCCTTTTCCTTAAGTGGTTGCTCATGTCGATCATCACTAACCCTTGGATTAGGGCATTTATTATCATAATGCCCTATTTAATTGCACTTGATGCATTGAAGAGTTGTTGGTGCGTTATCTGCAGTATTTTCTTTATTCACATCATTAGAATCCCTTTTTCAATTACTTCGACACTCAGCTGCTTGATGACCTTTTTTCCACACTTAAAACATTTTCTAGTTTCATTAAGACAATCTCCACCATTCGCCTTTCCACACTTTGAGGATAAGGAAACATTCATCTTCTTTTCACCATTATTCGGAGATTTCTCCTTGAAGTCCATCTTTCATTTCTTATCAAAACTATGAGATGGATAAGTAACACCAACTTCTATTTCTACCTTGATAGAACAACATACAATTTCTTCATAGCTACTGGAGTCTCTTATAGCTAATTCCCTTCGACGATTTGGTTTTAAGCCACTGAAGAATCGATCAACATTACTTTCAGGTTGGATGATAAATCCAGATGCATACCTTGCAAGCCCTGTAAAATTAGCTTCGTATATACCAACAGATTCATCATCCTTTTGATTTAGTTCAACAAACTCCTTCTCCATCTTTGTTCGAAGAATATGAGGGAAGTACTTATTGAAAAATAGGTTCTTGAACTTGTCCCATTCCATGGAATCAATTTCATCTCTTGGCCTCATATTCTTGATAAGATTCCTCCATTGATCAACATCACCTTCCAAACGATACACTGCTAAGATGACTTTATCATGTTCATAACATTGAAGAACTGAAAATATCTTTTCAGTAGTACTAATCCATTATTCAGCAACAAGTGGATCAGAAGACCAATTGAAAGAAGGCAGACGTTTCCTCATGAAGGACTCAATAGAATATTGATCCCTTATCTGCTCATTTGGAAGTCCAGAATGATTCATAGCTTGTGTAAGTATAGAAATATTATTTTTCACTCCATCTCCCATAACATTTGTTTGTTCAGGGGGACAATCATTACATTTTCCATTGCATCGATCAACACGGTTCCTTCGGGTTCCAGCCATCGTCTAAAACCCAAAAGGAATAGTGTGAGAGGAAAAATCATAATAAAGGGGGAGTAACTTCAATATCTAACATCTTTGGTTTAATCTAATATTGTTACCATAGTTCTAGGACTATATCCCATATGTATACTTATCCTTTGGGATATTCCTAGACATACCATAGAAATATCTCTAGGGATCTCACTAACAGTTTCACATCCTAGTTTCCAAAGGTTGACTTAAGCTTTACTCTGATACCAACTGTATCAACCCTATTCTTAACGTAATGGACATTACATTACTTTTGCAGAATACTTATTACATAACAAAAAAACACACACAAGGACCGTAATAGTTTAGTGTCTTTGGATACTCTGAATATAATTTTCTAATCATGGTGAAAGATCTTCAACATCTCCCATAAAGATCTTCTTTTTTTTTAAACCGAAATCCTTTATTTATGTCCTAGGGAAAAGAAAACATAAAAGGGTGATCTCAAATGCTCATAAGGGTAAACAAAAGAAATATCAATCACGTCATATTCATAAGAACATATTTTTGGAAATCTTAACCTGCAAAAGAGATCATAATTTCATAACATGGGATAAATCATAGTAGTGAAATGTAATCCCAATAATCATAACATAAAACATGAAACATTGTGGAATACACACATAATCATAGATAATCATTTCTTATTAGTGAAGACTCATTTACAATACTATCTTAGTGGACAATGTCCCTTTTGAGCCGAGTTCACTCCTCATTTCAGTCTTGTTTCACTGAACCGGTATAACCTACCGTTCCAGCCATGTCTATCTCATGAGATATAAAATTTTTACCCAATGCATTGGAGGTAGATATAGGTCCCACCCATCTCATATTGAATTCATTCTTACTTGTGCCACAGAATATACTTAAAACATTAACCATAACCCAAAGAATAAAATGGGTTTCATAAACATCATCACATCATTTCATATTCCATATAAAACAAATGGGAATTTCATCATAAGAAAAGTGAAACCATGTAAATCATAGAGACATTAAACTTTAATCATATACATATGAATTAATTTATCTTATATGGAAAATGGTTTTGATAAAACATTTGAAATGAATTCTTGAGGAAAACATCCTTTCTTTTTCAAAATAAATTTCTTTTCACAAAATTTCATTCAATTTTATAAGAAAAGGATTTTATTGAAAATAGACATGAAATATTTTAGATGAAGATTTACAAAAATAATACTTTATAAAACCGTAAAAATCCTTTCATGCCGTATAAGTTAAAAAACATTCGTCTCGTACTTTTGCAAGAAAAGTCAAAAAAGTACCTCGTAATGTAAACAAAAGAAAGATTCCTTACATACAATATATTAAAATTCAAAAATGTGTAAAAAGAACATTAAACATACATGAAAACACTTTATAAAACATGGACATGGATGATATCAATAACCCCAGTAAATACATACGAATAAGAAATCTCGGATAAAAATGAGATTGTGATATTTCTCTTACCTTAGGTCCGATTTTCGTCGTATGTGTCTGAACCTCCTGTATAATTATTTAAATAATGTCATTGACTTATTCCAGAATCATACTCATTGTTATGATATCATATATGGTTCACTTATGGCTTAATATTACCCGTTCTTTTGTAAATTCCATGTTAAAGAGTGTTTTGGGTAAAATCCTTTCATTTGTCGTCCGTGTTTTGACTTGTAATTATTCATATGATTACATAGATCATGATTACTTAATTCCAGGATATAAAACATGATTTATATATAATATATATTCAGAATATACATATATAATAGATCAGTAAATAGAACTAAATACACCGTTCATGGAGACGGTAGACCGTACGTACGCATGAACGCTGTTTTCTTTTCCTTATTGAGTTGAATGGAATTAAGTAGATGACATACACATAAATCCAGAATCATTATTATGCCATATATTTCATTATTAATTATTATATATACTTTATAATCATTCATGAATGGCTAACGTGGAGAATGAATCTCATCGCGTCGTGGAGACGGTAGTCCGTACGTACGCACGAGCGATTATATCGTTCTAATGATCATGGAATTGTATTGGAGGGTATGTATACTATTTCAGAATAAATATCAGTTTAAAATAATCATATATAGTTTTTATGTACACCATTATACCCATCCAAGTAAGGTGGTGGTGGAAAATTGGTTACACCACGGCGTGGAGACGGTATTCCGTACGTACGCACGCGCCGTGATTTCGTTTTCCATAGGATGGATAGATGGTGAAATAGGGTTATTTCATAATTATAATAACATATCATTATATTAGTGATACTGATGTTATTACTTCATGATGAAACAACGAAATAAGAAGAAGTGGAAGAATAAATAAAGATGAAAGAATCGATAGCAGGCATTACCTCTTCTTTGAAGCGCCTCTTTGAGACCTCCTTTTAGGGCACATAAATTGGTCTTTGAGGAAGACCAGAAACTCTAGGATGTTTCTAGGGAAGTGGAGAAGAGAATTTAGCAGGGTTTGGCCGAGCTTGAAGGCTCAATGTGGTGTGAGTAAGAGAGAGAGGAGGTTCCCTTTTATAAGGGAGGAGAGGGGTACCTTTGGAATAACTAAAACTATTATTTTATTATAAAGTAAAATTCGGTTTTAAATAGATCAAAATTGATTTATTTTAATGATAAGGTGGGGATGGGTCGAAATCCTCTCACACAATAGAATTTAGACCAGTTTAAGTTCCTATTTTAACCTTATCATTTAGATTTAACATTAAATTAAATAATTTTACTTTTACCGTGTCTTCTTGTGTTCTTATACTATAAGGTTAATAAACTTACTATAAGCAGCCAAACGAACCCAAAGTTGTTTATATTTAATATATATAACCTTATCTAAGTCATTTGGATGAACCATAGATTTTTAGGAATAAAATAACAATTACTAATACAATATTTGTTTTAAAAACTATTTTATGTCAAATTTGACACTATTTAGTAATTGATTTTTGTGAAAATAATAACAGAATGATTTGTTCAAAAAACGTTAATTAAATCAATATTAACATGTCATAGTAATATATAATATTATTTTAATTCATAAAAAGTCTCAAATTAGACTTATTTTGGTGTTTATAACATCAATTATGCCAATATTTCATTAATAAGATAATTACTGCATCATTTTGGTGTCATAAATAAATTAAATTATTTAAAGTCCAAAATTTACAAATAAAATATAATTATGTAGGAAATATTTTTATCTTTCTAATGAATATTTATAGCCTAATTGGTCTTATTTATAAACCCATATTAAAAATGATTTACTTATTAAACATTTATTTTAACAATTTTAACCCTTCTTTATATAAATTAATAATTAATGTCCTAATATAATCCATGTGGTCCTAAATGGTCATATTTTATTTCTAAGGTTGTTTTTGTTCGAATTACACTTGTCCAATAGAATTAGGACTTGTGTTAGGGTAATAATAATATCATGTTTACCCTTAATTACCCTATTTACTTTTAATCATGGGAAAAAAGTAAAAAGTTACTATTCACCAAAAATTATTTTCATATCATTGAACCAAATTTTAGTCCTTGATATTAACCATGTGTCAAGGATTTTCGAATTCCACTCACAGAAGCGGTAAAATTATGTTTTATGAAAAATTAAGTTTTTTTAACTACCACTTAGTGGTTTCACTATTCATCAATAATTGAAAGTTATCTGAAAAATACCAAAAATTAGGCCTAAGCTATATTTGATATTATGAATTAAAGAATGATGTTTATTTTAACAAATTAAAAACATATTAGTTGCATTAAATAATTTAAAAATCAATTCCCATCGTCAAAACAAATAGCGTGTTCTTAGGAGATAATAAGTATCAAAATATTGACAGTTGTTTATGTCTGGTTTAAATGTGAAATTACATCCAATAACGAACATTGTATTAAATTATAAATATATATTATAAATATAATTTAAAACCAATCAAATTAATAAATTATCACTATTAATTATTTCTATTAAAAAGGTTGTTTTTAATTAAAATTTAGTAATTTTCACTATTCATCAGAAAATGAAAGTTATCCGAAAAGTACCAAAATTTCACCCTAAGCTAATTTCGATATTCCGAATCCAAAAATGAAGTCCATTTTGAAAAATAAAAATTACAAAATTTGAAAAATTGGTTATTACTATTCATAATGGCTAGTTTTAATAATATTTTAATAGCATATCGTTGTTTAGTGAAACTCAGTATTGCGTACAACACACGCTATCGAGGAAGGTCACGATTGCGTGTAATGAAAGTCAAGTCAAGGATGCGTGTTTTGCAAGATCCTTTTGGTGTAGCGTAAAACACAAGACATTAATGAAATTAAAAAGAATATTTTTCATAAAATCTCGGTGTGTTACACTTACAGATATGATTATACACATAAGCCTGTCTCCGCTCACCTGCACATGCACATTTTATATATGTAATGGGGACAACTAGCCCCGTACGTGTATATTAGCAGCCATGGACAAATATACGCACACCGGCGGAACCCACATACATATAAATACGTACCTATTCCTACACAGGTGAGTCGCCTAAGCTCCGGCAACCCAAAACCATTCCAAGACTCGAACGGACTAAACCAAACCAAACAGGAACCTCTAAAACAACCTGATAAATTAATTTAGAGGTTGAAAAAATAAAAAACCGGTAGAAACCTTACCTTGGAAACCAACCAGAGGACCAAAATCACCGCAAACCGCCTCACTTTCGGCGGGGGACACCAGACGCGCACCCACGAGGTCTTGAGAGACCTTCCTCATAACCCTAGAACAGGAGAAACAAGAAAAAGGAAGAAAATCAAAAACTAAACCCAACCTAGGGTTCAGACGAATCTCACCGGGTGACGATTAGGTAGAAATAAAGCCAAAAACAGGGAGGAGAAGGGAGAGAAAGACTCACCCTGGAGATTTAGAGAATTAAATGGCCAAAAACCGGGAGAAATCGAGTGAATGAGGCGGCACCATGGAGGGGGGGGGGGGGGGGTCACGTGCGGCTCGCGGGAGAGAAGGGAGGTGGGTTGCCACAAGGGGTTTTGCCGAGTGAGGGTGAGTGTGTTAGTTTAGGTTTTTTTATTTTTATTTTAATCAAAAACTAAAACAAACCCAACCCGCACGGTTTTACCCGCACCGTCTGAACAACTATGTGCAGCCCGCGCGCCTGCTACCGGATACCCAGGGTACCCCGCACGGTTGACCCGCACGGTTAAACCTACCTCGCGCAGTCCGATATCACCTCTTTGAATGGCTCCAGAACTCGGGACCTCGTTCCGAAGCTCGGTTTTAAAACTGACCCGCTGATAAAAGAAAAAGTTCAAAAACCTTCAAATTTTATCAACTCTAAAATAAATGGTTCGTTACAAACTACCCACATTAAAAACTTCTCATCCACGAGAAGCCTTCGGAAAAACAACGAAAAATCACCCGACTTACAAGGGCCGTGAAGTTTCATTCAACCGGATATATTGGGTTTCCAATGCCCTATGCAACATTAAGCATTTTCTAAGAAGACTACAATTAAGCCTTTACAACTTGATCCAACACTCATGTTACAACTGAAACATCAAAGCAAAGCTTACATCCGAGTCCATTATAGGGACCTAAACCAAATAAAATAGTCGAATCACGATCGACCAACTAAAATTAGTCACGCAATATTTCCTCGAAAGACATTGCTGACCCGAAATTCACACTCGCCCTTAAACTGACAACGTGCTTTTAAAACTGTTTTGTTATCAACTACGCATACACAGAAGTCCTTACACGACCTTTGGTGGTATTATCAAGTCAATCCACCACAAGTGTATTATAAAACTATAGTGCCTCAGCACGAAGCGTAACTCCAAGAAACCGTGCATCCCACGCACAACCAGAGTGGGATTACGAAAAAAACAACAACTTTTAAACTTTAGCACGGCGTATAACCGACACTATCATAGTGTATCCAAGATGACACCAAGATGGGGGAAATGCTCGTATCATCCAAAAGAGTACACTAAGATTAAACCAAGGTCACTGAGAAGATCAATCGTACCAAACTCTGATGCCTATACCACCTGAGGCATTCGTATTCATCGAAGCTTAACCACTGAAACTCTTCCTGCACTAACAGAGTTTCTAAAGGGTTGCGCACACTGCCAACCACATCAATGTCGTGCTTCCAAGCAAGCACCGACATAAAAAGTGAAACTCATGCGACACTACTCACCTTAGGAGTTTCCATGTCGTCACAAGAACTAGCCACTCACCAACACACTATTTTTGAAACACATTAACGCACGAGTGACGTTCCTCAAACTATGATCACCACAGCAGATGCTCACACCGAAAATAAGGCAACTCAAGCTCTAAGGGTACTACCTTGCACGGGCTAGTCCCTTACGAAGCACACACATCGAACCTAACTCTTGGTCACGCAAAAAAAGGATTACTAGGCTCAAAAACCCCTTTCAATTTTATCCATTTCATTAATTCATTTCAACCTTTAATCATTTGAAAGAATATTTTAACAGACCCACAAGTACTATTTCACAACAAAGTACTTGGTTTTCAAACAACACTCCATGTGCAAAACAGGCAAGTTGTAACAAACTTCCTCTTAAACATTTAACATTTAAACATTAGCAAACATCCTTTAAAAAGTTCAAAAACACGATTTAACCTTTTCCCAATTATAAGGCGCCCATACACCTTATAATGGAAAATTGGCTCTGTCGTAATCGCAACCAACAATTTCAGCCAAAGAAAACAAGCGCTTGCTAGCATGCTAACAAGCCACTACAAACAACTAACATAAAGCAACATGCTGAAATCACCAAAACAGGCTATAACACAGAGCATGACACACAAGAAAGATAGAAAACATGACATATTATCACCCAAACATGTCAAATATCACTGAAACATGCTTACTAAAGAGGTGTGAAAAATAAATCTAGCCATGACATATTTTCAAGGCACACAATCAAAATCAGTAGGCTTCCTACTAATGCAACTACATGGCATGGCACATATTCATGACATGGGAATCTATAATTGCCTAATATGATGCATGCAATGCAATTTCCTGGCCATATCTGGCCAAAGATATTTTTCAAAACCACTTCATTAACAAATAAGCAGTGGAAAGTAAAACATTCACCCAAGGTGAAATAACATATACTATAACAGCAAACAACATGACCATCAATTCCTAGCCCTGGACACTTGGTCATTTACCGTACGTGGGGTGAGCAGTCCCAGACACGGCTATTACCCAAGTACAGACACCTTCCTAATCTCCTGTCTACCAATCCCAAAACAGTAAGACAATGAAAAGAAAGAAACCTCCTATGATTCCATTTTGTCATGAACCAACCCAGGTCGACCCTAAACCGGACACCTGGGTCACCTGTGCCAGCCCGTGACATGGCCTCAAGCGCGTCTCCCCCTACACTAGAGATTTCCGACTAGTGGTGAGGGTGTAAGGTAAGTTAGGGGGAGACTATACCCTCTTATCAAAGTGGTGAAAAGGGACAAAAAATACATCATTATAAGTAGTGTAAATATTAATAATAAAGAAGAGGAATTTTTTTTCATTTATAATGTTTGAATAAAAGTGGCGAACAACAATATATATAAGAGATGCATGCATGACATGCTAATGATACAATGGAATCATTAAATCATGCGACATACATACACATCAATGCCGAAGTAAATGAAAAAAAGTCCAAGCCTCGAGGGCGATCTCCATGAGAATCTCGAACCCAAACTCGATCTTTTTCTCCCTACTCAAAGTACAAGAAACAGCAACAACAATGTCCTGCAACAAAATAAAATCTACTCGGGTACCACAGTGCAATGGCAGCCCGAGTATGGTGTGAGATATATATCTCAGTAGGTCGGAACCACCAGGGTCTAGCCCAATCTAGACCATGAAATATAATTAAACAAAGTGCTGGTATTTTCGAACAATAACGACACAATACAAACAATAAATGCCCGTCCAAGTTCCAAAGGGGACACCTGACAACAATACCTACTTCGGCCCATAGCCGGGATAAGAACCTGTTTAAAACAACACAAGTAAATTTGGTTCAATCATGAAAACACTTTTTATAATTTTTCTCACTTACTCTATTTATTCACTTATCATTTCAACTCATACTAGAAATCCACTAATTCTTACCTTTCTTTATTTGATCACAATTCACTAGGGTTTTACCCACATCTCTCATTATTTTCATAAATCATTATTATCACTCGTTCGGTGTAGATTGCCATGTCTAACACCCCGTATCACATTTGGTGTAGATATCCATGTCTAACACCTCAAATCACATTTGGTGTAGATCTCCATGTATAACACCATGATAATTATTCGGTGTAGATCGCCATGTCTAACACCATGTATCACATTTGGTGTAGATCACCATGTCTAACACCCAGATAATCATTCGATGTAGATCGCCATGTCTAACAGCCCGTATCGCATTTGGTGTAGATCGCCATATCTAACACCTTATATCACAAGTTTGGATAACCATTGGGAAGGAACGACATGTCCAAAACCCAACATTTAAATCGGTCTAGAACGCCATGTCTAGGAACCAGAATCTCATTTATTTATTACCATTTATCAATTAATTTTTCAGTTGACACAATTCTCATTTCATACTTAATTATTCACATTTAATTATCCAAATCAGATCTCAACTTCTTATAATCAAATCTCATAATTAATTATCCTTGTTCAACATTCTGGAACTTACACGAGCAATAGAAGGTAAACAAAATCATATGACATCAACACGCCTCTATGATAGGTGATTAATGACATTAAATGTTACAAGCTATCAAACTTGTTCAAGCAAGGCATTTAGTTCAATCTATCACCTTAATGTTTTAACTTAAAGAACAAGGAAAAAAAGAGGGCATTTAGGCCGGGCACACCAAAAGGGGTGGCCAAGAGAAAAGGAGAGCACATAGGGTGGCCTTTACCATAAACGAAGGCCACAATGGGAATGAGCGATCCACCCAAGAATTTCAATAATAAATAAAGAGGCATCACAGGAAGGTTGCGACAAACGACACGAGACGTGGCATGACATAAGCACCAATGTAAAGGAAGGAGGGTAAACACCCTTCCCTAAAAGTTATAATTACAAGTTAAGCCATGATCATAGGAGGTGTCAGGGCTCGTTTTTTTTCAAGAAGCAACATCATTTGAGGTAACCAGTAAGGTACAAGTACAAGCATGTCATTTATCAAGTATAATGTCAAGAATAAAGAGTCATAATACTTTTAAGCAAGCAATCAAAAAAAGTAAATCTACTACTACACATTTATTTTGAAGGCAGCTCACCTCCATTGGAGGAGTTTTATTAGAAAAGATGTCATTACATTATCAAACAATTCATTTAGTGATATTTAGCATTTACTTTATAACTCATTCAACACTTAACAAAGTTAAGAAGCCAAACAATAAGGAAGGCAATCATGAAATTCTACTGCTACATTTTTAGATTTAAGGCAGCGCACCTCGAAAGAGGGATTTTATTATTAAATCGTTAGTTTAGTGACCAAATAACCTCTTTTATCTTATTCATGCAATTCAAACGATTTTCACAGAAGCATTTAATCGGAATTAAACTTGCATAATTAAAATTCTAAGTGCAATATTAAACTCACTATTACTTTACTTAAATTTAAAGGGCAAGGAGAGGGACCCTACCTCCAGGTGGATCTAACCATCCAATCCGGCTCTTAGCACTTTCTAACTAATGCTGTCACAGCTGCTCCCTCATGAGGCATATGTGATTTCACATATGTATAAGGACACCTAGCCTCTATGCACACGCTTCGCATTGCCATGAGTGTGCGCAAGTGGATCCTTACACATATGAATATACACATAAGCATATCTCTGCTCACCTGCACATGCACTTTTTATATATGTAATGGGGACAACTAGCCTCGTACGTGTATATTTGCTGAGATGGAAAAATATACGCATGTCGGGGGAACCCACGTATGTATAAATACGTACCTATGCCTGCGCAGGTGAGTCGCCTAAGCTCTGGCAACCCGAAACCATTCCAAGACTCGAACGCACTAAACCAAACCAACCAGAAACCTCTAAAACAACCTGATAAATTAATTTAGAGGCTGCAAAAACAAAAAACCGGTAGAAACCTTACCTCAGAAACCCAGTAGAGGATCGAAATCACCGCAAACAGCCTCGCCTTCGGCGGAAGACACCAAATGTGCACCCACGAGGTCCCGACAGACCTTCCGCATAACCCTAGAGCAGGAGAAACAAGAAAAAGGAACAAAATAAAAAACTAAACCCAACCTAGGGTTCGGCTGAATCTCACCGGACGACGATTAGGTCGAAATAAAGCCGAAAACAGGGAGGAGAAGGTAGAGAATGTCTCAACATGGAGATTTGGAGGATTAAATCGCCAAAAACTGGGAGAAATCGGGGGAAGGAGGAGGCGCCGTGGAGGGGGGGTCACGTGCGGCTCACGGGAGAGAAGGGAGGAGGGTGCGTCGTGTGGGGTTCTGCCGAGTGAGGGAGAGGGAGTTAGTTTAGGTTTTTTTTATTTTAATTTTAAACAAAAACTAAAACACTCCCAACCTGCATTGTTTTACCCATACCGTCTGAAAAACCATGTGCAGCACGCGCACCTGCTACCGGATACCCAGGGAACCCCGCATGGTTGACCCGCCCGGTTAAACCTACCGCGCGCAGTCCGATATCACCGCTTAGAACGGCTCCAGAACTCGGGACCTCATTCCGAATCTCGGTTTTAAAACTGACCCACTTCTAAAAGAAAAAGTTCATGAACCTTCGAGTTTTATCCGCTCTAAAAAAACGGTTCGTTACAAAAGATATTTCCCATGGTAATGCCACATTATTTTCCAAATCATGTGCTAAACGTGCAGTCCCCACTCTCTAAATCCTATAAATTCACTTTATGCTCTCCGTATAGTTTCCCTAATCTTGTGAATGATGTGAAATATTACATAGGAACATAATATCAAGAAGCATGATTTATTGGGGGAGGATTAACAGTTTCCCCTAACGATGCACCCACCATGAGCCACTTGTTGTTAAGAACATTAACTCCACTTCTCAACAAAAACCCAAAAAATGGAATCCAAAACATAAAAATTCCAATAGGGACTCAAACCGAACCTCCAACATAAAATAAATATAGAAAAAGTTAATTATATGGTTTTATTTTTATATAAATTATATATTGTCATGTGTTGTTACACTAAGTAGGGTTTCTAAAAAGGATATATAATTCTTAAAGAAACCAATTTATTATATTTCTTCTTCTCCATACATAAAAAATATTTTTTTTTGTAGGAATATAATATACCATATAATTTTATGCCATTATATTAATTTTCTAACATTAATTAATAACATCATTCATCAAATTGGAATCAAATCATCAGTTATGTGTATGGAGGACTATCGCCTCACAACAGAAGGATAATTTTTTCCATCATCACTTATCACACATTGCTAAAATGTTGTATTTAAATTAATTATATATGATATTTGACGCATATTTATTCTTATTTATTTATTATATCACATTTATCTTTGGTGAATTTATATTTTCAGGGATAGAATAATGTTTCTTATGTGTATCACATACTTTTGAATCATTAAATGATGTGATTAATTTTTTACAATAGACTAATATAAATGGATATTTGAATAATTTTAATTGATAAATGATATATACCTGAAATAATTATGATATTCATTATATATTTATCATTCATTAATGGAAATTTACATATTTATCTTTAATACACTAAAAATGGTAATGTCATTCATTCTTAAGTGTGAACTACAATCTCTATGAAGGTTTGGGAATCTTTTTCATCAATAAATCACATGGATGATATATACATATATTTGATGAAATATTGTGTTATTTTATATATTATTATCAATATAAAAATATAAATATAAATTCAATATTTCAAAAACAACCCTTGAAAATGTGAAATTTTAATCATGTTAGTGCATGACCTACTGTATCCATGATCATAACGTAGACCAATTTTTTATCCTCAAATCATGATTGGTCTAAAAATTAATAATTGATGTATGGAATTATCATAATTTCATATTAATTATTATTTATGTGTTTAAATAATTTATATTTTGACTATAGTCAATATACCTGTGTAATTTTAACACATTATCCTTATATCATAAAAAAATCAACCTCAACATAATTAATTATGTAATTCTATAATACATTATAATAATAGAAATAAATATAATAAATCATTTAAAAAATTTTCTTACTGAATTAAACATTTCACACATGTTTATCACTCAAGAATATAATTAATGAGTATGATGAGTACGACATAAATTAAGGGACGTTGTCTAAATTTTGTTCCCCTAAGGCATATTTAGACGGTTATGCACCTTTATTATTTTTGAAGGTTTTTATAAATACCCTTTTATATTTAAATTAATTAATTTATATTTTATTAGTTTATTTATACTTTATCAATTTTATTCAATAATTGTTCATACGATTAAAATGTTTCTAATGTGGTAATGAACTATTCATAAAAAATTCCCTTTTACATTTTCCATTTGAGTCTATTTCACATAAATTTCAATAATTTTAATGAATGTTTAGGAATGAAATTTTATTGGAAATAGTGTATTCTAAAATATATTTTTAAACTATTAATTATATAAAACTGTAATAATTTATGAAATGTTTGAGTTTCTTTAGAAATACAATTGTTAATTTTCTATTTAAACATGTACACTTATATATATTATTCTGGTCATAATGACAATTATTTTAATGATTGGATCTATTTAAATAAATTAATTATTTCTTAAAAGAGATAAAGAATTTCCATTTTTATGTGTGTTATGCTATATAAAATAGTTTTACATGAAAATAATAAATTTATGTAGAAAATTGTATTTAATTGTAATGTGTATGTTGACATCCAATGGTGTTTTCATACAGTATTAAAAGAATTTTTAATGGGTTTTTTATTAAATTGTATGATTTCAAGATCAATAATTGTATTACTATTTATTTATTTTGATATCATGTTATGGGGTTCAATTATAATCCATGGTTAGTTTGTTATTATTTAAACCAAATATGGGTTGTCTCATTATTAATAAAGACTCATTGGTTCCTTGATAATAAAATGATTGGTGGTTCCATGATTTTCAATATATAGGTGGTTTCATTAGGCCATGGGTAGATTGTTATGTTATTTAAATGATATGTTTGATTCTCCAATTAACCATGTATTGGTGGGTCTATGATATCTCTACATCTCATTGGGTGCAACCAAGAAAGAGGTCAAACATATCTTTTATTCCACTAGTAAGAATTATATGAATGATGATATCCATTATAACATATATGATTTTTATCTTCACACTAAAAGTTTTATATTACATCATTGAAAATATTTTTCAATTGAAAAATATTTATTTCATTTATAATATGGAATATTGAGACGACTTGAAAAAAAATAATTTTTCATTTTTCTTCACACGAATAAAAAAACTTCTATTTTATGTACCTTACTATTAGTTTTTTCTTTATTAAACTATTTTTAAAACAATCAAAGGGTTTATCGATGGTTAATGGATATAAAATTGTATATTAGAAATTCATGATGATTTATCTTGAAATGAAATCATTTTTTTATTTTTATTATTTTTTATTATGGGAAAATGTATAATGATTTGAAGTAACCACACTATATATATTTGGTATTTTAATCTATCTATTATGTTCTAATTATATAAAACAAAAAAAATATACATAGTTTTAGCTAAATTATATCATGAAATATTTATAATGTTTATTTATTTTTTATGTTTGGTTCCTTATTATGATTACGATTATATATTTATGTATTAGGAAATAACCTTATTTAAAGAAATGTGTGACATTAATAGAATATTTTTCCAATTATAAAAAGATTAAAACATCCCATATTATGTCTAAAAATATCTCTTAAAAAATTTCAACATATAAATCTGTTGGATAGAGAGATCATTTTGTTAGAATTTTTTTATATTGGGGAAAACAAAATAGAAGAAGGCCGAGTGGAAATAAACTGTAAGGATAGACATAAGTATTCAAAAAATTTATGTTACCATTCAATGTAATGTGATAATAGGGTTATGATGAAATATTCCATTTGCATTATCATAATTTTTTTTATTCCAATAAATATATAAAGAATCAATCATTAACAGTTAAAATATCACTAAATTAAGTAAAAGATACATAAGAATCAATAAAATTTATTAATATGACGTTTACATTGATAAAAGTATAAATTTATAACTTGTTGGATTATTAATTATTACATGTTGATACCTTTGGAATTAATCAGTATATAACCCTTTAAAACCCTTATATATTGAAAAAATAAACAAATAGTTTAAAATATAGCCATATAGATAATACAATCATTACCCCATTCAATAGAGTGGAATGTGGGACCCCGTTATATAATTTATACTATGATCACCCATTATAATAAGTGGGGATAAACTTTTCATATAAGATATATCTTGGTTAGAATTATGCTACAATGTTCCTCAATCCTTCATAAATATTTTCAATGGAAAATATAAAAAACCATTCCACTAGTGAAAATTGAATATAAACAATTATAAAAAGAGTACTCATTTCAACATAAATCATTTTTTACATTATTAATTCATAAATTATAATGATATGAAATAATAACAACAAATGAAAAATTAAATATCACTAAAATTAAGAGATTACTAATATATTATATCAACCGAGTAGTATATACTTCCCATTAAGTAATATGAGTGCACGACATAGATATATGTCCTATGGTAATTGAATGTTATAATAGTAGCCCTTATGAAATCATATCAGTGAATTGAGAATTAATCTATAGATATATTATTTTGACCATATGTAAATTATAAAACAACTTTTGTAAATAAATATAAATATAATTAGAGATCAATTCACACATAATAAATTCAAAAAAGAGTGGAAAAGAGTTGCAAACCAAAATAATGAAATTATATTTAAAAACCAATTATGATATGGTAACATTAAATTCAAATGAAATTGGACACAGTTATACAAATTTTATTCTAAAATATCACGAATTTTGAAACACTCCTGAAATAACATTTAAAATGGAATTATATACCACACACACACACACACACACACACACATATATATATATATATCATATTATCTATATAAAAAAAATATGTGTTAATGAATATAAATTTAGGAGAAATATATTCCCTCTAATATATACATGTTATATACAAATTTTTACATGTGTATAATAGACTCATATATCTTATTTTATTTCATATGATATTTTTAAAGATTTATTACTTATCTTTAAAATTTTTTATTCATGTTGTTCAAATACATAATAAATTAATTTATTCGTTTATTCATTATTTGATGTTATGATGATTTTCAGTCCATTATTGATAAACATATTTGGGATGTGGACTGTGGTCAATTGGGTCATAGTTTGATCATCTCTAAAATAAAAATCAAAAAAAATATTATTCTTATAGATCAAATATAATTAAAATAAAACCATTAAATATGGTTATAAAAAATAAATATCTTTACACCATGGTGGTGGAAGTCCATATATACACATGAGTAATTTTCCTATTGTAAGATGATCATTATGGAATGAATGTAACTATTATTATGCCATTTTATAGTGATAATAATATCATAATTATAATATTATTTATTTACATAACCTTGTACATGTCGACCATGTTATTCATGGAAATGTATTATAACATGAATAAACTATAATTTATAATGATTTTGATATTCACAAATACCATTTATATTTTATAATACAGTATAATTGAGTGAGTTTTTAGAAAATCATATATGGTTTAAAGTAATTGGACACTACCTGAATTACTCTCGAAACACTATTTCAATCTGAACACAACATTGAGATTTGAAACACATTTATATGGTATCAACCCTATGTTAGGATACATAGTTTGTGTTTCGATTGACATCCTTACGCTCAACAAATTGTCAAACATATTGATCAGCCACCTTACATTGGATTCATGATTTACTGTACATAACCTATGTGTGATATTGTAAATGTTTGGTTAATCAATGCTAGAGTTTATATGGATATACATATGGATTAATATCCCAACACTACTTTGGAAACCTAAACTATGTAAAGGAAACCTACATTTTGAAAAGGAACCCTATGATATGCATCTCAACCATTTTTTTTCTTAATGGATAATTTTTTAAAACCTTGATTTCAATATGAGATTTCTATAACGGTCGAGATATAATTAGAGACTAATTTAATGATCATTTTGGTTTTTTCATAAAACATTGTTCTTCAATGAAAATAACTCTTATTTTATTGGGATGTTACGGCTCACCGAGTAGATTGGTAATTTTATTTCCTTAGTCAATTAGTCTATAATTTTGGATCTATAATACCAAAGGAAGTTTTCTATTATATATATCAATTTAGATTATCCCTTCTAAAATGATATATATATGAGTGTGTGATAAGCAGTTAAAATATGAAACTGTATTAATAAAATTAATTTTTTACAGTGCTACTGTTATAAATTATTGATTTATATAGAATCTAAAATTTTTAGAAATAAATGTTAAATATTTTACAACTATACCATTACTAATTCTATTTAGTAGCAACGCTATTGATGTTATTGTTGCAACAATGTTTTCTTTAGACTATTTTATTCACTATGATATTATTTTCCAATGAAAAAGATCCATCAATTTTAATTTTATACACCTGCAACTAAAAAGGACAATCCAAACCATTAAAATAAAAATATATTGAATTATTAGAGTTTAATCATATCATACAAATTTGTTGTGGAGTATCATATTCACCATATACTATATGGATATTTTTATCTCTTCTATAGAACCCTAAGGATTTATTATTAGTGTTATTGTAAATATGCCACCTGTATACACATAGTTGGGAATTCATGTTCCAGTGATAAGTGTAACATTATAGTAAATTCTACCATAATGGGATAGAGAGTGATTTCTAGAGTGATCCAGGGGATCGTTGTTCCCCAAACCATTCTAAAAAGTGTCTTTATTTATATTTATCTTCTAAATATTATCATACGAAAGTAAAAGAATACATATTAGCATAAATATTAGTGGGTTTCAAAATATATTATTATAATAGATTTCTGAGCAAGTAACGTTAAGCCACCTCTTTGGTGACATTATATATTCTAACATAACAATTGGAATCATTTCATATCTTTTGGATAAATGTATATAAATCTAAAATTATAAAGTCTATAAAAAGATAGAAATGAATGATCCTAGAGAATGAATGTCACTGGTACATGCCCTAAATATTAATAGTGACTAGTATGGATGCTAATAAACACAAATTATAATCTATGTAAGAAATAATGGATTCAATGTTGACTAAATAATTATTACTACATTTGTGATTCATAAGTAACTAACAACACGGGATGACCCAACAGAAGATGAGTTTGATATTAATTATAAATTAATGGATGATGTTATTTTTGGTCATGGACTAGATGAATTCAGTAGTGTATCACAATTTTCAACTGTATTTGAAATGTTACAAACTATTTCAATTTCATATAATGGAATATATAATGTATGTTAAATGATATGTTCTACAACTCAAAAATATTTTCACACAACTAGAATTTTTGACAGTGATAAGATAACACAGACAAATAGAAGGCTTAATGAAATTAAAATAAATATTAATACCTTAGTAAAAACCACAAAAATATGATTAAGAATTAACAGTACAACAATTTATATTCAATTGAAAATCTATTTGAATTTGACAACATTCTTATATCAATGATCTGAAAGTGAATGTACAAATTGGAAAAATGATGATGTATTCAACAGAAATAAAGTAAATTGTTTAACATCGTAAAATTTAAATAATATGGAAACTAATACTCTAAATGTTAAAAACCATAAGTCTACCAACTATTCAAAGAAGTAATTCAATGAGGAAAATAATTCAGATTCCATATATTCAAAAATGAATTTTAGACAACAACCAAAAAAACTCAGCATATTTTTTTTACAAGGATAGAGGATATGAAAAATCCTTTAGGAATGATGATAATGTACCAATAGAAGATTGATTCTATGATTTCATGAAATTAGTTCATATCTGAAATAACTGACCTAGACCAAATGATGAAAGAATCATACAGAAAATATATATTAGAAAAATAATGATTGTGAGGAAACAAGAAAATGATAATTGAAAGATACATGGAGTGTATTTAAATACTTCTACATCTATTGGATGAATGTTTTTGAGAAGGGAAAATGGAATCAACAATACCATATTTGCTTTATGGATGTAGAGTAAATGGTAAATAATTATTACTCTACTATGTCTAATATAAATAGTTAATCCAAAGATAAATTTTATTCCAATTATTCTATATTTGAAAAAAATAATATTCCATGATAAAGAAGAAAAAATCATTAAATTCCATTCATAATTTTGTTTTATTTGAAATAGATACCTTTATAAAAAACATTAATAAGTACTTGTAAATTTCAATTCGACTACATCTACTAGTATCACTCATGAAAATAAATTCAAGGAATTGCATAATGAGGTAGAATCCTATAAAAATGTTTGTCGGGTTTTTACTAATGGTGAAAATGTCATAAATTATATAATTTCAAAGGGTTTCAATAAAATGTAAATATACATAATATTATGTAAGGATGTGAATTCCAAATTGTATAACAAATATTTTATGCCAAATTCAAAAAATATTACACTTTATCAGTATGGACCAAAAGGTCATTCCACTAATGAATGCTATTTAGAAAATACTCAAATAAGTTATAATAAAAGATACTATATTTTTAATTGTTTATCTGAATTAATTTATATTAATAACTGAAAACTAAATAATATATGGATTCCCATATCATAGATTTCTAAAACTAATTAACCAAAGAATATATGGGTACCAAAATAATGAATTTTTTATTCAATTTGCAGTAAAAATGTCACAGGAAAACAATATCCATATATTATAGGTACATTGGAAATTCCAGTCATATTATTGGAGACTCATGAATATATAATAGACTAATTCAAATGTATGGTGGATTAGTCAATTATGGTGACAATACTAAATGAAAAATAATTGGACTTCAAACTGTTAATGATCCAAATACTATCTCAATAAATAAAGAGCATTATTTTCATGGGTTAAATAACAAAATGATAAATATATCTCAAAATTTTTATTATGTATTTTTTTTATGTACCTAATAATTCATTCTATGTGTTTAATTATTTGTTTCATTAATTCAGAGCACCAAGAACTGATAATTTTTATATGTTGGATTTATATTCATTATGTAAACATTATTTGAATAATTTTAGTACGTTGAAAAATTAGTCTAGAATTTTTCATAGAATACATGGAAAAGGTAATATATATTATTTACATATATTTTCTACAAAAAAGTTATTATTTAATTTTACT
This sequence comes from Viscum album, assembly GCA_963277665.1. Taxonomy (NCBI): domain Eukaryota; kingdom Viridiplantae; phylum Streptophyta; class Magnoliopsida; order Santalales; family Viscaceae; genus Viscum; species Viscum album. The sequence continues at coordinate 916,928,526 of OY728148.1, forward strand.
AGGCTTAGATTTGATAATGAATGATTTTGTGATGTATTTTAAATTGGGATGCAACCCAAATCTTCTTTTAAAGAAATTATCTAAATTTATACACATACAGATTTAAAAATTATCCATATGGATTTTTTGGACCATCAAGAGTTGTATGTTAGATTGTAAATTATATGTTAATGTCTCATGGGATGATTATTTTAGATTTACTTGGGTTAATTTCCGAAAACATAAATGTGAAGTTTTTACTAATTATGAATTTTTTTTAATGTTGTTCTGAATGAAAAAATATTTAAAATAATTTAATTGAGAATCCATCGTTGTGCATAATTTTAAATTCAATGATTTTAATTTTTTCTCTAATCTAGTTATTAAACACTCCTTCTCTTCACCAAGAACACATCAAAAAATTAAATTTATAAAGATGAAATAGAAATATTCATAATATGGAACTGACTATGCTGAATGAATATTGTATTCTAACTAATCATTGGGTAATATCATTAAGCACAACCATCAATATCCGGAATAGACGTCTAATGTGGAATATTTTTAGAATGACCCGTTATAATCATCAAAAAAAATTAAAACATAAAGTAATGTCATTTAATGTTGTTGGATGCAATGTGTATATCTTTAATACTCAGGATAAAATTTAAATGATTGATCCAAAAGATGATGGAATATTTTTAGGATATTGTGCTACCTCTAAATCATATAATGTGTTTAAACAATTACTGATTTTTGAATAATCTATTAATGTGATGTTAGATGAAATAACCATTTCATAATGAGAAAGATCAAAATGATGAATTCATTGAATCTTTTTGAATAATTGAAAATTGAAACTCTTAAAATAATTTTGAAAATGATATTAATAATATTCAGACCACTTCAAAATAACTTGATTCTAAATAATGTAAAAGTGTGTTTCATAGAAATTATAGAACTCTAAAGAACCGTCTTATAGAAACTGTTATTGGAGAACTAAACAGAGGAATTAGAACAAAAAGAAATTTAGGGAGCATAGATAAATTTTATGCATTTATATCTCCTTTTAGACATAATACTATTAAAGAATCATTATATGATTATGGTATGATATTAGCAAATCATTAATAGAAAAAAAATTCAAAATGAATGATTTTTCGGGAATAGGAGAGAGACAAACTAATTATCAAGTTATACAAACCTAGTGGGTCATTACAAATAAATAGGGTGATCAATGTATTGTATCCTTAAATAAATCTGGATTAGTAGCTAAAAGATATAATCAGAAATATTGTTTAGACAATGATATGACATTCTCCATAGTGGCGTGATTAGAATCCATTAGAATTATTTTAGTGTATTAATACCATACTAATTTTAAATTATATCAAATGGATGTTAATTCAACCTTTTCAAATTTTTATTTAATAGTAGATATTTATATTTATAATCCCCCTAGCTTTGAAAATTATCAAAAACCAAACTCTTTTTTTAAAAGCACTAAATATCTCTATGGCCTTTAACATGAACTTAGATCATGATATGATATATTATTTCCCTTATTTTGAGAAATGGTTTTACTATTGGATAGTAAGATCCAAAATATTTCAAGATAAGTGGTTTTTACTATTCTGTTAGTTCATATTTATTTTGATGATAAGGTCCTATAATTAAGAATTCATGAGGGGTTTTAACCCAGCTTCTGAATGGGGAATGGTCACTATGGTGGACTCCTGTGTTGGTTATGATGACAAGTATGGAGACTCTGGCTTTTAGTTTTTGTAAGTTTATATGGGTGCCTGTTTGCTTGGTCGGTTTTGGATGTGTTTTGTGGGATTGTTTGTGTCTTTGGGTTTCTCACTTTTCCTAAAAGTGATTGGAAAATAATAAAATGTATTTTGGAAATGGAAAATTATTTTGAAATGAGTATTATTGGAGAACTGAATTTATTTTTTTGATTTCTTATTTACCAAATTATTTTTGAAATTTTTCAAATCAATGTATGTTTATTATGGATTTATTGATAATGATTAAAATTTATAACAAAAATATATATTTATCTTATTTGTGAATCAATATAAAACCTGATTTTAATGAAGTTGGAAAACTACGTGATAATAAGTTTTATAGATGTATGATTGGATGTTTGTTATATATTAAATATAGTGGACGTGAAATTTTGATTTCTGTATGTATTTATAATATATTTCAATAAAATCTAGAAGTGTATCATATAACTACTATTGAAAATAAATTGATATATCTAAGAGGCACAATTTTTTAATCTCTTCATTTCCCTAAAACATCTAAATTTTATTTTACATCACATTCAGATGCTGAAATTGGAAGTCTTAGATTATATAGTAAACATACCACAATAACAAATCACTTCATAAAAAATCATTAGTTTCATGGTCTAGAAAAAAACAACACCTTGTTTCCCTATCAACCAGGGAGGAAGAATATGTACCTATTAGATTTTGTGGTCAATAAGTATTGTTGATGAAAAACACTATACTGGACTTTGGAATGAACTTTAATAGTATACATATTTTTACTGAAAATATATGTGATATAATTTTTCATTAAATCATGTAAGTCATTCTAGGACTATGTACATTGATATAAGACATCATTTTATAATATATCATTTCCCTAAAAAGGATATATTATTAACATTTTTTAATATCAAAAATCAATTAGATGATGCATAAGGCCCCAACCATAAAAATTACTTAATCTTGGGTTATATTATGAATTCTCATTGACGATATTTTTTAGGTTTAGAGTTTTAGAGAATTATATCACAAATTATTCATTTCATTCCACATTTAAACAAGGTGGTTACATGATAACATTATTGATTTTTTCCATCAATGGAAACATATTTAAAATAAAACATGGTTTCATTCATGACACTTCCTCGACACTATCATCAGATCATGTACTTTTCCCTTGACATGTGAAAAAAATTTAAAAAACATGGGAGGAGCATAAAAAGCTCAATAAGGGATATAAAAATACTGAAAGAAAACAGTAGTCCATGTGTACATAAGAATCAATGAAATCATAAATTACTCATAAAACATAAACACATTAACATACCTTATTAAATCAAAAGATTTATGAATAAATCATAGAAATCATAGGACATAAAGGTATCTTGAGGCATTCATAACATTATTACAAATGGAGCAACCCTCATGGTTACATTTGGAATACCCATTATATTATATTCCGAAGATCTCTTAGGAAAAACCATATAGTTTAACTCCTTCGTGTTACCCAATGCATTGGAGAGTTATCTTAGGTTCACCCACCTTTTGTTTATCATGGAACCACCCTTGTTCATAAACAATTCCCAAGAACCATAAAACAATCGTATCACATAAAACATGCATAATTGAAACATAACATTTCCACATTTCAATCTCTATATATCAATAAAATGCATTGATATAAAAAAAACTTTACCAAATCCATTTTCAATACCAAAATAAATGAAAAGTAAAACAAGGTATTTATTTTTCATTTTAAAAAAGTCATGGCTTGTAGATGAAGCCCAAACACAAATAATGGTCATGAAGGCGGAGAAGTTGTTGTCGATTAGTACGTAAGACCAAAGCATTCATTTTGTTTTTTAGTAAAATGATTCATTAAAAAGATTCCTTTTGAATGAAATTAAATTTAAAAAGGGTTTATTATAAAATTAATAAAAGAAGGTTGTATATAAATTGAAGTATGACTCAACAAAATGAGATTGATCTGAAGTCCCTTACCTCAATTCTGAAATATTCTTCTTCATTCATTATATTCATAAATAATATAATTTGGTCAATTTATAATTGAAAAAGTAATTCCTTTAATTTATATTATTCAATTTGTATCACATATTATCATGTTATAATAATTAGTTAATTATGTGACTTCATATCATACGTTTTGTTGATGTTCGGTTCATGAGTAAAAAATAAACTTGTTTGAAATGAATTTCCCATGTAGTTATAAGAACATCATGTCCATAATCGTATTAATGATTTAAATATCATATATATCCAGAATATATTCATTTTGAACTACTCCACAACATTTTTAGGTAAAAAATGAAATTCACAGTTCATGGAGACTATATGTCGTACGTACACATGAACACTACTTTCATTTCATTTTCATATTAAAGGAAGTAAAACTAAATGAGACATATATATATTATAATTACAGTATAATAGATATGTTATATAGGTAAAATTAGTCTATTAATTAGATTGTTTATAAATTCCATGTTTGGAATCAACGAGTCACATCACTTAAGGTGGTGGTAGTCCACACTTCCTCATCTGAAAATTTCGCATTTTCACAACATGAAAAGAATAAAGGTATGATTTCAATTTAAAATACTGAAGAATTAAGATGAAATAAATATAATATATATCACATATAAATATATTTCCATCGTAATGGCCACCATGAAAGATGTTAAAAGAATATTGAACAATCATCATTTCGTGTGGCAGTAATTCGCTAGCCCAAGAAACGGTATGTTCTTTAACCATTAGACGAAGGTGTGTATAAGTGTAAATAAAATAATTCATATAACCACATACCAGTATATTTAGGATACTAGTGTTGTTATTGAATCAATGAATAATAATGTTAGGGGGATTGAAGAGGGAATATACAACAAAGGATTTTGAGAGAATGTGTTACCTCAAAATTGGGTAACTTCTTTTAATTTGAGGAGAAGGCACTCTTGAAAAGACATAATCCCAATGTGAGGCTTATAGGAGGAAGAGAGGTATGTGGAGAGATTATTTGAGTAGAGTTTTGATGAGAAAAGGGTCTTTAGGGGTGTGAGTGGGGGGGTATAAGAGAGGGCTTTTTATAAGAGGGGGGAGGTGCACTCTTGGAAAGTCATGAAATATTAATTTATTATAAAATGTTTTTCAATTTCTAATTTTTTTAAAAAGATATATTTATAATTAATAATATATGGGTATAAATACACTTATTAAATATGATTTAGACAAGTGGAGGTCATATAATTCACCTTATCTTTTCATTTTAACCCTTAGTTAAAATTAATAATTCTTACCACGTCTTTTTTTATTTTCAAACAATACGGTAATAATAATTACATTAAAATTAAAATAGTCCCATAATTGTATAATTATTGATATTAGTAACATATTATATGTCATTTGGTATAATATTATATTTATTAGAGTATAATACCATTTAATAAAATAACATTTGTTTTGAAAACACATTTATGCCAATTTCGACACTAATTGGTAGTTGACTTTTGATAAATGCATAAAAGAATTATTCCTTAGAAATAAAAGAATTAACATAAATTTAACATGTCATAATAATATATAAAATTCGTGGATATCATTCAAAGTGTAAAAAACAAAATTATTTTAACACATATAATATCATATATTTAAATCTTTCATTAATGAGGTAATTAATGCAACATCATTATGTCCTAAATAAATTTATTTATTTGATGTCTAAAAATTTAAAATAAAATAAAATGTTTATGGAAATATATGTAGATTTAAAATTACCTTTTATAGTCAAAGTGATCATTTATATAAGTAAAATTAATTTTTTTTACTTATTTATTACATACTTTTATTATATTTTACTTTCGATAAAACAATATGATAAAAGGTCACTATCACCCAAAAGTGATTTCATGGGGTCCCTAAGTTGGGCAAATGATTTCCATGGTCAGACATGAAAAACTAAATAGGATGTGGACACATATTGGGGTCATTTTATATTATTATGATATTAGTTTATGACCCTTACCTACCCGGTTACTAATTAATTATGATAATTGAAGATAATTACTGATGTTACTATTCATAATGTCCAAAAAGGTATTTATTACATAATTTGGACCTTTTTATTCAAAATATGGAATCCATATTTCCAAATTACAAATACTAGAATTTCAGTGATTAATTTAAAAATAATTCCCATTGTCAAAACAAATAGCGGGTTTTTATGAAACATTATCTATCAAAATATTGATAATAGTTTATGTCCAAATTCAAAGTGAAATTAATCCTAATGACCATAATTGCATTAAATGGTAAAAATATATTCTAATTAAACATTAAAAAAATTAAATATATATTATAAACATATAATTAAATTAGATGAAGAATTATTTTTGAAGTAAAATGCAGTATTTTTCACTATACATAAAAAAACGAACATTGAAATGAAAATTCCAAAAAATTATCGAAAATAAATTTCAATTCCCCAATTCCAATGAATAAGATTATTTTGACAAATATAAATTATAAAATTGTCAAATTTTAGTTATAAAAAATGTATTCCATCAAAAGGTGGTAAAACAAGGTTTTAAAAACCTTAGAGTATTCTATGCTTAAGATTGGATTTATTTTCAATTTAAGCCTCTAAAAAACTATATAATTCATAAAAATACATAGATATGCAAATGTTTTATTATTTACTTACTCGAGATGTTACATCCTTCACCCCATTAGGAAAATGATTCTCCACAATGTATTTATTTATCAAATTAGTGGGGGTATTTATCCCTCTTTTCATTTTCAGATTCCCATGATTCCTATTCAACAAAATGGTTTTTCCATAGAACATTTACTTGATGAATTAACTTATTCTGCAACAATTACACCCTTTGGTTAAGAATCTGGACCATTTTTTCCTCCTAAGGTTGATTCTCTTCAGGATGAACTTCCTCTTGACTAAAAATATGAGATGGATCTGGCATGTACTTCCTTAACATTGAAACATGAAAAACATTATATACCTGAGATAAACTCAGAGGTAAATCCAATCTGTATGCAACTGATCAAACTCTCTACAAAATTTCATATTGTTCAATGAAGCTTGGAAATAGATTTCCTTTCTTACCAAATCACATCACACTTTTCCATGGTTAAACTTTGAGGAAGACATGATCACCTACCTCAAAAGAGAGATCCTTCCTCTTCATTTTCTCATAATTTTTCTTCCTACTCTAAGCTGTTCTCATGTGTTTCTGTATCAGCTAAACTGTTTCTGCCATCTATTCTACCAATTATTGTCCCATCAACTTCCTCTCACCCACATCATCCCAATAATATGGAGTTTGACACTATTTCCCATATAATGCCTCAAATGTTGCTATCTTTATACTGGAATGAAAACTGTTATTATAAGAAAACTCAACCAATGAAATATTATGGTCCCAACTTCCCAGATAATCCATCGTACAAGCACATAACATATCCTTAAATGTCTGAATTGAATATTCAGACCGCCCATATGATCGAAGATGAAATTCAATATTGAAATTTAATTCAGCACCGAACGAATTCTCAAGGACATTCCAAAATTTTGAAGTGAACCTTGGATCACGATCATAAACACTAGAGAGGGTAACTACATGTAACCTGACTATCTCCTTAAGATACAATAAAGAAATTTTATCTATGAAAAAAGTATCTCTTATTGCAAGGAAATGAGAAAATTTAGTCAAGAGAACAACAATAACCCAGATTGAATTATTACCTCGAGGTGTCTTCGGTATTACCACAAAAAAAGACAATGGATATATTCTCTTATTTTTACTATGGCACTGGTTAAGGCTGAATTATCCCTTTCAGTAACTCCCACTCTTCTTTAACCTATTGACAATGCAAACACTTCACAATAAAATCAGCAATATCACATTTCATTCCATCCCACAAGTAATAATTCTGAAGATCTCTATACATATTAGTATTGCGTAGGTGAACAAAAAATGGAGAATGATGAGCATCACATAACAACTCTCTCTTCAACTGTGATTCACAAGGAACACTCAATATCATCCCAAATATCAAAACACAATCATTATCAATGTTGAATTCAGGTAACATACCATTCTGAAACAGCTCTACCTTTTTCTACAACTCACTGTCTTGCTTCTGTGTGTGCATAATTCTATCTGATGGTGAAGACTTCGCTGATACATAAATCAAAATAGAATAATATTCTGCACCAAAAACATCCAAACCAAAATTGATCAAATCCTTAAACAAAGGTTCATGTTTCAAAAATAACATCGTTAATGGAGAATTTCTTTTTCAACTCAAATCATCTACAAATTTATTTTCTTTTCCTGGGTAGTATTGAATTGTACAATAATAATACCTGATTAATTATAGCTATCTCCATTGTCTATGTTCAATTAAATCGAAGTGAATATACACATTAAAAATTTGTGTTCCGTATATATTTCAAAATTTAAAAAATAAAAATTATCCCTCCAAATTTGTATAGTGAAAACAACATCAACTAATTACAAATCATGTGTAGGGAAATTTAACTCATGAGTTTTCAACTAACGTGAAGCATAAACAATTAACTGATCATTCTGCATTAGGATACAACCATGTCCTTTCAATGAAGAATTACTGTAGATAACTAAATCACCATTCCTATATGGTAGTGCCAATACTGGAGAATTCAAAAATCTTCATTTCAATTCCTATAAACAATCATCATATTATTTTGTCTAGATAAACTAAACACCCTTCCGAGTTAGTTTAGTCAATGGGATGGAAAACCATGCAAATGTTTTAACAAATCTTTTGTAATATCCTACCAAACCATGAAAAATACAAATCTTGGTTACATTTGTGGGTCTTGGCCATTATTAAAAAACCATTGTTTTTTCTGGATCAATAGTTATTCCTTATTTAGAAACAATGTATTCAATGAAAGAAATTTGTTGCAACCAAAACTCACTCATTCTGAATTTACCATACAATTTCTTTTCTTTTAAGGTTTTCAAAATAAACCATAAATGACTTTCATGATCCTCTTTACTTTTAGAAAAAACTAAAATATCATCATTGAAAACAACCAAAAACTTATAAAAGAACTCATGGAAAATTCTAATCATAAGGTCAATGAATATAGCAGGTGAATTGGTTAACCCAAAAGGCATATCTACAAATTATTAATGGACATATCTTGTACGAAACGTGGTCTTCGGAATATCTTCTTCCATTATCTTCAGCAGATGGTACCCTAATCTCAATTAAATCTTTGAAAAATACTGAGCTCCCTGGATCTGATCAAACAAATATTCAATAAAAGGAAAATGATACTTATTCTTAACAGTGATGTTATTCAAGGAACTATAATCAATGCAAAGTCTCATTGAAACTTTTGTCTTTTCTACAAATAAGATAGGATCACCCCATGGGGATGTTCTAGGTTGAATGAAACCATTCTCCAATAAATCATTAAATTGCTCCTTAAACTCTAAATGTTCATTTTGATCCATTCGATAAGGTGGTTTTGAAATTGGATTAGCTTCAAGAACTAAGTCAAAAATAAATTCAACTTCCTGATCAGGTATTATTCAAGGAAAATTATCAGGAAAATAATTAGGATACTCATTTACCACTGGTACATCATTAATATGAATAGTTCCTTTGTTTTCAACAATATTTCCAAGGTAAAATTAATTTACATATTTTAAACGTTTCTCAGTCTCTTGATATGTTATCAACAATATGGGTTCATTATTATACACAAACTGAAAGTAATTCTGAAAAAAATTTCATTACTTCTACAGTAAATCTTAGAACGGTAAATAGAGATCCAATCCATAACCAGGATAACATAAAACTCTACTAGAGGTAAAACAATAAGGTTTTCAAGTAGGTTATCTCCACGGACAAGGATAAGAAGATTCTTATAAATTTTTTTTCCCAAAAATTTCCCTCGGGTGTTTTTACCACATGTTCAGGAGTCATTTCATGAGATGGAATTCCCAATTTAATAGAATATGTTTCAGATATTAAAGAATGTGAAGACCCGGAATCAAACAACACATTGGAATAATCTTAAAAAACAAACAATGTATCTGATACCACTTCATTTGATATCCAAACATCTGCTGAAGTAGTTGCAAAAGATTTCACCACACCGTTTTTCTTGTAGTCTTACTGCTTCCCATCATTCGAGCTCTTTTTAGGACACTCATATGCATAATGACCCATCTCATTCAACTTCAAACGTTTATATAACTATAAATAAAATTTGGTCTTACCATTAACTTGATATTTTCCAGTGCAATCACGAGCCTTATGTCCCGTCTTACCACATCATAAGCACTTTCCAGAATTCAAAATAAATTCCCCAGTATGCTATTTACCACATTGATCAAAAACTGGAAACTTCGTTTTCTTCTTATAAACCCTTTTTGAAGGATTAATCCCTTTCTTCTACCACCTCGGTCTCTTCTTCTGTTGGTTTTCATAGAACACTTGATCATCAGAAAAATCCATTTCCACTGTCTTAGCACATCGAACATGATTTTCATAACGTTGTAACTGACGAGAAGCTAATGACCATCTATATTTTATATTTAATCATGATTAAAAATGATTTATTTTACTATCAAGGTCTCTGATAAAATTTGGAGCATCCTTGCCAGTCTAGTGAACATTTCATTATAAGAAGCCACTGAGTCATCCTCTTGCCTCATTTCCAAGAATTTTATTTCAATACTCAGTCAAAAAAACATAGGAAAATATTTCTCAAAAAAATATATTTGAATTCATCCCAGTCAAGAGCATCAATCTCATCAGAATCCCTAATATTTTTAACAATGGACCACCACAAATTTGCTTCACCCTTGAAATGGAAAATTGCAAGACTAACATTTTGATTGTCTGAACACCCCATGACATCAAAAATATTCTCCAGTTCTTTAATCCACCCTTCAGCTAGCAAAGAATAATTTCATCCCTTGAATTATGGTTGATGTTTCCTCATGAGATGTTCCACCACTGACATGTTCCTCTATGGTTGACTGGCTGATCTCGTGCATTGATACCACCAACATTTATCACTTGAGTCAACTGCATCATTACTACATCAAATTGATCAGTTCCAATTCCAACCATCTCAGGAAGCTGATTTGGAAGGTCATTTCTATCTTTATGCCTTCCTAGAAATGCTTCCCTATTTCCTCTATAAAAAACCATTCTGAACAAACATGTCTTAGATGAAGCAACATGGTAATCATCAAATTCTATATCATTTCAATTTGACCTTAATGTTAAAAAAATGTTTTTGGACAATCATTTAATAGAATTGTAGCTAATAATGTTATCTAAACTGACCTCTAATTAAAACTATTAGGCCACAGACTTAAACATTACGTAATCATGGGTTATTTTAAGAATTCACAATGAATATATTTTTAGGTTTATAGTTTTAGAGAATTAGATCATAAATCATGAATTTCATTCCACATTTAAAAAAGTTTGTTACACCAAAACAATAATCATTTTTTCCATCAATGGAATAATATTTAAAATAAAACATGGTATCTTTCATGACACATCCCTGACACTATCATCACATCATGTACTTTTCCCTTGACCTTTGAAAAACATTTCAAAAAACAGGGGATGAGCATAAAAATATTAGTAAGGGATATAAAAATAAGGAAATAAAACATTAGTCCATGTGTACATAAAAATCAATGATATCATACTTTACTTATGAAACATAATCACTTTAACAAACCTCATGAAATCATATGATTTATGAATAACTCATAGAAATCCTAGGGCATAAATTTAACTTGAGGCATTCATGACATTATTACGTAGGGAGTAACCCTCATGGTTACATTTGGAATACCCGTCAACGTATATTCCCTAGATCTCTTCAGAGAAACCTTAGAGTTTAACTCCTTTGAATTACCCAATGCATTGGAGAGCTATCTCAGGCTCACCCACCGATATTTTATCATTGAACCACCAAAAATCATAAACAAATCCCAAGAACCATATCATAATCATATCCCATAAAACATTCATAAAAGAAACATAACATTTCCACATTTAAATCACCAGATATCAATAGAACACATTTATATAATAAAAAAACTATCAAAACCATTTTCAATAACAAATAAAAGAAAATTAAAAAATGTTATTTATTTTTCATTTAAAAAAAATCATTGCTTGTAGAGGAAGCTAAAACTCAAATAATGGTCATGGTGGTGGAGAGGTCATTGTCTCTGCATACGTAAATAAACATTACTTTTGTCATTTAGTAAAATGATTCATGTAAAAAGATTTCTTTTTAATTAAATTAAAAGTAAAAAGGGTTTATTATACAACTAATAACATAAGGTCGTATATAAATTGAAGTATTCCTCAACGAAATGAGATTGAGACGAAGTACCTTACCTCAAGTCCAACTTTTCTCATACGTTGTTTATATTCCTAAATAATAAAATTAGGTCAATATATTATTGCATAATGATTTCTTTTAATGTTTGTTATTCAAACCATATCACATATTGTAATGTTATAATAATTAGTTAATTATGTGAGTTCATATCATATGTTATGTCGATGTTCAGTACATGAGTCAAAAATGAACTTGTTTGAAACGAATTGCCCATGCAGTTATAATTACATCATCTCCATAATGGTATAAATGATTTAAATATCATATACATCTAGAATATATTCATTTTATACAATTCCATAACATATGGAGATAAAAATGAAATGCATTGTTCAGGGAGACGGTAGACAGTATGTACGCCTGAATGGTACATTCATTTCATTGTCATATTTAAGGAATTAAAACTAAATAAGACACACATATATAAATATATTATAATTATATAATAATAAATATGTTATGTAGGTAACATAATTTTATTAATTACATTCTTTATAAATTCCATGTTTGGCATGAACGAGTCACATCACTTGGGGGGGGGGCGATAGTCCACACTTCCTTATATAAAATTATCGCATTTTCACAACCTGAAAAGCGTGAAGGTATGTTTTAAATATAAAATACATAAGCATTTGGAGGAATTAAATATAATATACGTCACATATAAAAATATATCAGTCATATTGGCCACCATGAAATGTGTTAAATGATGTTTGAACAATCATCGTTTCTTGATGTAGTATTTCACCACCCACAGAAAAAGTATGATCTTTAACCATTAGATGGAGGAGTGTATAAGTGTAAATAAAATACTTCCCATAAAAACAAACTACTATATTTAGGATACTGGTGTTGTTATGGAATAAAATAATAGTATCTTTACGTGGAGTGAAGAGGGAAAATATAACTAAGGATTTTGAGAGAAGGGGTTACCTATAAATCAGGTAACTTCTTTTGATTTGAGGACTAGGATCCCTTGAAAAGAATTATTCCCAATGTGAGGCTTCTAGGAGTATGAGAGGGATTTGGAGAGATTATCTAAGTAGAGTTTGGATAATCCAATGGTATTGAGAAGTGTGAGTAAGGGGGTAGAGGTGATGTCTTTTTATAAGATGGAGGAGGGGAACTCTTGGAAAGTCATGAAATATTAACTTATTATAAAATGTTTTTCAAATTATAATGGTTCCAAAATGAAACATTTCTAGGATATGGGGATAAGGGGTATAAATAAACTCATTAATTAGGTTTTATTAAATTTTAGTTTATATAAATCACCTTATCTTTTCATTTTAACCCTTAGTAAATATTAATAATTATTGCCATGCCTATTTTTATTTTCAAAATATAAGGTAATAATACTTAAGTTATAATTCCCATAGTCCCATAATAGTATCAATAATGATATTAGTAATAAATTATATGTCATTTGTCATTATATTATATTTCATAGACTATTGTACCTTTTAATAAAATAACATTTGTTTTAAAAACTCATTAATTTTAATTTAGACACTATTTTGTTGTTGACTTTTGATTAAGGCATAAAATCTTTATTCCTTCAAAATAAAATAATTTACATAAATTTCACTTCTCATACTAATATATAAAATTTTAGTATAGAATCAAATGTTTCAAAACAAAATTATTTTAACACTTATAATTTCATATATTTAAATCTTTAATTAATGATGTAATAACTACATCATCATTGTGTCATAAATAAATTTATTTATCTAATTTTTAAAAATTATAAATAAAATACCATGATGTAGGAAATAGTTTTATATTTAAAATTACTATTTATAGTCAAAGAGATAATTTATATAAACAAAATTAAATTTTTTTACTTAGGTATTACATACTTTTATTATATTTCAATTTCTTTAAAAAAATATGATAAAAGGTCAATATCACACAAAAGTGATTCCATGGTGTTCCTACGTTGGCCCAATGCTCGCCATTTTTGGCCATGAAAAATCCCAGTAGATTTTGACACATATTGGGGTCATTCTATATTATTATTATATTATTTTTTTTCCATTAACTACCCGATTACTATTTAATCAGGATAATTAATGATAATTACCGTCTTTACTATTCATAATGTAAAAAAGGTATTTATTACATAATTTAGGCCTTCTGATTCCAAATATGGTATCCTTTTTACCAAATTCTAATACCAAAAATTTTAGTAATTAATTTAGAAATAATTCTTGTTGTCAAAACAAAATGCATGTTTTTAAGAAACAATATCTTTCAAAAGATTGACAATTGTTTATGTCCAATAAAAAGTGAAATTAATTATAATTACCATCATTGGATTAAATGGTAAAAATATATTCAAATAAAACTTTAAAACCAATTAAAAAGAAAATAAATCCATACAATTATATTTTATTAAAAAGCAGTTTTGAAGAAAATCACGGTATTTTTCATTGTTCATTAGATAAATGATCATTGTCATAAAAATAACAATAATTTTTCCAAAGTAAATTTCAATGTCCCAATTATAAAAAATATTTTTATTTCGAAAAATAAAGATTATATAATTGTCAAAAGTTATATTTAAAAATTGGTTTCAATCAAATGGTGGTAAAAAAATCTTTTAAAAAAATTATATTATTCTCTGCTTAAGATTGGATTTATTCTCAATTTATTCCTCTAAAATAAAATATAAATCATAAATAGACATCGATATGAAAATATATTATTCGTTACATGGAATGTTACATGATGTTTTTAAATAACCACTTCCCAATGATAGTTTTTGATTTTATTTTGGGGGAGTTATGACGATTTGAGTTTATGTTATTGTTTAATAATTTATTTTCAGTCTCTCAATTTTTATTCTAGTATTATTTTTTTGGTTTTATTTGACTAAATTTTAATTTATAATTTCTATTATATTTTTATATATTTGACATATAAATATTTAAACATAATGATAACATTCGTAATTTCACTGACTAAACCAATTTTATTCCTTCACTCTTTTTGTCCTCCCATACAGGTCCATTTAGTATTGACAGATTATTTGGATTCTTGTGCATGAAAACCCTAAACCATCAACCTCTTAAATATTAAAAAATCAGAGTTGAAAACCTCTCAATGTTCTATAGATTCCAAGTTCAATAAGATTACATATTTTTCTAGGAAATCCCGAAAGGATATCTATGGCATGTTAATTGATTTTTGTTACATTGATTCTATGAATCTCTCAATAAAAGAAGCATTGAGATATTGAGGTTTGTATTATGATTTAGTTTAATATGTCATGTATATGGTTTATGGAAATTGAGTAGAATAATTTTTTAGAAATTATTCATTTAGAATTGGATTTGATGAAGATTCTATTTTCTTTAAGATTAATGATTCTATTTTTTCCTTGCCTTATGAGGAAAGGGCTATGATTTTACGGTGTCCCCATTATGGAGAAATTTAGTTTGACTTATGTAATATCAGTAATGACTAATCTTCCATGAGATGATATTATTTATCTACTGTGTGGATCAAGAAAATTCAATATGGTAATGATGAAAGAACCTAATCCTGATCATTGAGTTTTCATGATGTTTATTCAATACATTACATTCTAGGGAATATAGGTCTATAAAAAGTAATATATCATTACATGTATATCAGGTTTTTGTTTTTTAATAACATAATTTTAAATTTATTTCGGTTTATGGTAACATATCAAAACCATTTTGGTAAAATGGATGCAAATATAGGATATTATACCCTTAGAAAAATATCTAATTTTTTGTTGTGATGGAATGAAATTATTTTCCAAATGTTTTTTTGAAAAAAAAAATATAACTACAGAAAAAAAATTGAATGTTGGGATTCTGAAGAAGGATGGAGTTTTCATGTGTAACCATTGCATCATTCTTGAACTAGTAGGTACATAATAATAAATAATTTCATTGATAACTACTCAGGGGGAGAAAAGGGTGATTCCTACAGTTGGTTCTATGAGAGGGAGGACTTATGATAATGAAACATATTGGCCAAGATAATCTCTTGTTCAAAAAAGAAAAATTATAGTTTTCATTTTACAGACAGTTGAAGTAGCACCCTGGGTATTCGAGCATAATAATCTAGTGAATGGGCAAGTTGAGAAAGTAGATCACAATCAATAACCGATAATAGAATGTATTCCTGATATTAAAGCTGCTTTTTTCTTATTTCATATTTTTTAGAGGATATTCTTTATGAATGATATAGTTTATTAATGAAAAACCAAGTTTGTACTTAGTATATGTTAGAAAAAGAGAATCAATTAATAAACCTAAAACATCATATTCTAAACATCATGATACTTAATATGAATACTTAGTTATATAAATCAATCGGTTTGAGGATCATAATATATTTCATAGAGAATATATGGAGGCTGAGGAAAATAAATTTAAATAATACGTGATTTTTTCAGAGATAAGATATTAGTTTGAGGCCTTGATGCTCTATTTATGTAAATTAAATGAAAACATAATTTTTATTGGAGACATTAATGAGATATTCAACTGAATTTCTAGAGAGTTCAATTTGTTAAAAGATAAATATATTATGAAATTTGAGTTTGATGAGTGTATAATGATTATTGGGAGAAAATTATAGTCTCCCGTAGAAATTATTGAAGCCACAACCTCCCTCAATAGACACCATCATAACAACTCAGAATGTATAATGTTATTACCTCTATATTGTGTGAGTTCAACGTTAGAATACACACTATTCAGTATGATAATACTCTTTTAATTGGTATCTTAGAAAAAGACATGTGATTAGTCAACTAAACTCTAGTGAATCCTAGTTCGGGCCAGTTCTTAATCAAACTAAGGACAATATGACTATGTTCATTGGGTCAGATGAAGCTATGAATGAATTTGTAAAGGTTAATATGATTGATAATTATATGGCTGAGAATGAATCAAATAATCTTCATAAATAATTGTAAATTTCTTCAAAACCCATTTATATATCCTTCATTTTATTTCATCTCCATATTAGTAGTAAAGTTCAACCCTTCCTCAAACTGGTGAACACTATATCCATGCCATTTTTCACTAAATCCCTTGATTTGCAAGACTCTTTCATCGAATGAGGATTCCATTTGATTTTTCAAAACATTTTAATTCATTTCTAATTTCAAGTTACGTTATTATTATATTCTTTGTAATTTTTATTTAGTCTTGGAGAATAAACTACCAAGCCTTGATTTAAGTTTATTATGCCATTTTCTTATAATTTATCATTTAATGTTCAGTTCTATGTTAAATGGGTTTTATATCATTTATTGTTTAATAAATCCTTTTTGATATCCCAAGGGGGTAATAATTAAGTAAATTGTTATGTTTTTTATGAAAATCAATGGAGAATTTCATTTGAGATAATGGAGATATAGGAGAGAATAACTACAAATAAACAAATTTTATTATACAAAATAATAAATTTACAAATCTACATATTTTAAGGAAATAATAATTTAAAAATAATAAAATAAAAATAATTTCATATCTATTTTAGTATTTTTACTAATCATTCATTTTGATTATATTTTGTTATGGATTATTTTTTCATTTTTTTAATCATCACAAAGGGGTAGATTTTTTGGAATTTATAGTAACAACATTAATCTAATATTTATGATTATTTTTATTTTTATAAACACATTAATTTTCTAATAAAGTTATCGTGAGTGAGTTTTCTATAATTTTAATACAGTTTAATGTAATTTGATATTGTGAGAACTACTTCTGAAACACTATTTTAAAACCTCTGTTAAGCTCAAAAATTAAACCCTTATATATGGTATCCACCCAATGTCATTATAATATGGTTTTTTTGGAATGAAATACCAATGTTTGGAAAATATTCAAAGGTATGGATAAACAACCATACAATGGATTCTTGGATTAATGTTCATACCTATATACCAAAAAGTTGAAGGAATGGTTAATCAATACTACATTAAAGATATTATGTATTCAAGGAAAAATGTATTGATTCCCTGCAATAATTTTGTTCTCTACTATATAAAAAGTAACCATACACTACACAAATGAACCTTATGATATTCTTCTCAACACTAAATTGGGTTCACAATAGATAATTTTTTCATGCGGCGTTTTCAATCCAAGATTACTACAATGGTTGAGTTATTAATAATTAATGATTAAATGATCATTTTTATTATTTAATATAAATGTGTTCATCAGTGAAAATCAGTCCTTTTTCTATGAGTTGTTATGTCTCTTATGTTCAATTGAAATTTGAATTTCCATGATCATTCAGGATATTCTTTGGGATCTGGAATTCTGAATATTGTTTTCTGTTATATATAGTCTTTCAGAGTATATATTCAAAAATGATATATGTATATATATATATTTCAATGATAATATATTCATATATAATATTTTTTTATTAAAATTACCTTTCACAGTGGTGCTTAAATGAACAATAAATTTTGAAAGATGAAACACTTTGTTGATATACATGTTAAATTTTTACTATTGTATGATTAGTAATAATTTTTAGATAGTACTTTATTGAAGATATATTTTCCTCAAGGATATGTTCAGAGTAATTCATTCATAAAGATATTTTTTTGTCACACATATGATCAATCAGTTTTAAATTATTATTTCTAGAACTATGATGAACACCAAAAAACATTCAAATCAAACTCTTTAGATTTTTTGGTATTTCAACTGATCTTACATAGTTTTGTGGGAGTATGTAATTATTTATCTAGAATGTGGATAATCTATTCACTACTAAAAAACAAGAAGGATTTATTATTATTCATATTGTAAAGGATTCAACGGCCTATACTTATTTTGGAATTCATGGTCAACTTTAAGAGGAAACTTCTAGTGTAATTTACTAAGGTCACATATACTATGATTGGTAGAGTGAAGTAGGTGATCTTTGTGCTATGAACCACTTTCAAAAGAGGTGATAATTATTTAATTATATCCAATACATATATTTATATATAATTAAAACAAATTAGATCAACATTAACCATAGTTGTTTTCAAAAGACATAATTTTCAAAAACCATAATTGTGGAAGTCATGATGTACAAACAAATAACATTTTCAATTTTAAATGAATGGAATTGTAATAAAATATGTGTTATATTATCATTAAAAATTATAAGTATTTAATTATTATTATATATAAAAAAATTAATTAATTACAACATTATAAACTTCTATGATAAATTTTTATGCTTTTCAAATTACATCATTTCATTAGTTAGTAGTACTTTGTAACCACATACAATTGTTTAATATCCCATTTGATGTAAAATGATATAGATATACATTATTACATTACATAATAAAATTTATTTAATTTTTATTTATTATTATATTATCATATAATGGATATATAATATTTTAATGATGAGGAAGAATTAATAATATGAAAACTCATGGTTCAGAAACATTCTGCTTATTTGGACATCATACTTTTCATTACATCATACAACCTCAATGATTTGTATTCATCCCAGAATATTCCATCTATAAAATGGATAAGGGTTTTGAGGAAGGTATTTAAGGAGATATTGACTGATCCAAATGTGTTATGATGTTTTATAAAATGGGAACAAAATAACCACATTCATCCACAAAGGGAGGGGAACGCATGAAATTTCACAAAATATTAAATTAATACAAATTAATACTATAATAGTAGTGGTTAAAAACTAATTTATTTAGAATAAAATATTATTATGGGTCTCAATAATCACATATAATAAATATTAGATGTGTTTTGAAATTATTTTTACCCTTATCATTTGGTTTTATCCTTTTCGTAACTCATTTCACACTTATCAAGACAACAATGATTTTGACAATGTTAGTGTATTAATAGTAAAAAATTATAAATTGCTCGTATATGTAACAAGGATTATATTATATGATATATTGACAAATTGGTATAGTTTAATAATTTTAATAACTTTATTTATTTTAATAATATATTATTTATCATAAAATATTATTAATATCAATGTATTGATCTATTCATTACATTTAATTTGATAAAATCCATAATCCATATAAAATTAAAAAAAATATTTAATTTCATCACTCAAATGAAATATTCATCAGTAAAAATAATGTATCACAAATCATGAAATTATTTATATATTAATTTTATTAATATAATTTTTTATTTACAATTTATTGAATTATTAATATAAAAACATTATTTATGAATTTAAGGGGATTATATAATCTCTAAATATTAATAAAATTATCAAGATAATGATAAATAATATATATTTTAAATCATTATTATTAAATGAATATATCTACTATTTATCCATAAATAAAATATATTATTGTTTCTAAAAAGTATTCTATTGAATTTATGTCTTTTCATTAAATAAAACAATATACAGTTCATAAAAACAACCAAATATACACAAAAGGCAATATAAACAAATAATGGAAAATTATGGATGAGATAAATATATAAAATAAAATATATTCTATTTCTAGGGTCGAATTATAGTTTATAGAATATTATTGTCATCAACTAATTACACGATTTATCCATTATTGTGGTAGTAAAATTTTATATGATTATTATTCAAATTTAATAACAAATGTTACTATTTACAGAAGATGAAAATAAATATTCCAAATATAAAAACCGTTTTAAAAAAATTTTAAAAAAAAATTGGAATAATATATTTTAATTTAAATCTTGAAAAACATGTTGAACATGTATTTTCAAAAAAAATCATAGTATAAGTATAAATTATTTAGTAGTAAATTGATGTAATATTTTATTCCGCAAAATGAAACTATATTATTTAAAATTAATAGGAAATAATGATACATAAAAACTATATAAAATAGAAGTTCACTTTATAAATTACACAAATGAAAAATCAATATTCAATAAAAATCATTGTTTTACATTTCATTCAAAAAAACATTTATTTCAAAAAATATCATTATCTCCCATTATTATAAGTTATATATGATTAAATAAAGTTATTTTAGTTTTATAAAAAAAAATTTATAAATTTTTCAAAATTATTTATAATATCTTATCATAAAATAAATTGAAATAAATTTGAATGGAATCATATTTTTGATGAATTAAATGACATTACCAAAAAATCGTCTTTATTTATTTATAATAAAAATATATATTTTTTACAATTAGATAAATAATATATATATTAATATTAATTTAATAATATTAATATATTATAATGTAACCATAAGGTTATAAAACTCATAATAATAATCTGCTCATTAATTTATAAAATTGTTCATCCAAGTATGATTTATTTCATCTAGTTATTTGAGAAGTATTTTTAATCATAACTCCATATATCGTGCTATTTTCATAACTTTAAATTTGAAATTTTTTGAAATATTAACATCCCGTATTAATTAAATAATCATTTATTTTTTACCTCACCATTAGGTTAAATCCCTCATATGATATTCTTATATCATTCATTAATTGAACATGTTTTATATAGAGGAAACATATTCTTCCAAATGTTTTATTTGAATATTTTGTATTCATTAAAAAAAAATTAAATGTTTTTTCATATAAAATATGGTTTAATTTGAATTAAATATCATTTATTTTAAAATATGGTATATTTTTGAAAATATCATCATTCAAATATACTCAATTACTATGCAATATATAATAAATTGTTATATTTTAATAGTTGTCAATTTTAATCCACATGATAGATTAAAAAACATAAATCGCATTGTAAATGTAAATAATTTTAATAAATTTATATTACAATTATATCCCTTTCTTAAATCACTAAATGATTCATGATTCCAATAATTTATGATGTGTTAATTGTTTACTATGTTATATCCACAAACATTTGTTATTTTGTTTTCAATACATTAGAAAATATTTTTTATTGGTAAAATAAATATATAAAAAAGATAAATATTTTTTTAAAATTCATGTATTAAATATTTATCAACTTCCACATCATAAAAAATAACTATTTAATGAGTCAATATTGTTCTTACGAAAATGATATGAATTTTTTATTTACTATTTTTAGAAGCATCATGGTATTTCCATTTTCTCGTTGTAATTTCACTTAATAATCATACATGTAATTAAATACAATTTCTAGTTTAATATATCTGGTTATTATGATTTATATTTCTGTCTATTATCCCTCATTAGAAAGTTAATTATCTTCAATAGTATAGATTTTTATATTTAAAATTTAACTTATTATTATCAATAATTTAATACTCAAGGAATAAATTTTTATAATGTTATTTCTCAATGAGATATAAAGGATCCCATTATATTGTATCATTATGTCATCTCATTAGTTTATCCATATATATCTCGGCGTACTATAAGTCTCTTCCCCACACCCCTTAATAAAAAATTTCCCAATATATATGGGATAGTACTATAATTATACATAATTTACTCAGATCGTTTTAAAAAGAAAAAAATTATTTATTTTTAATGTATAATTATATGAAGGATACCTAGACGTCTTATTTTGGAAGAAAATCTGTATATTCAAAATGAAAATAAATTACTCCATTCAAATATTTAACCATAAGTCTCTGAATTTCAATTACCGGTGCTTGTTTTTCTATTTTTTAAAGCACATTTTTTAATTTTTCATGAATTATTTTCTTGTCATCAAATATTCTATAAATCTATATCATTTTGGTCTCATGTTAATCATAAAACTCATGATAAAATAACAATAATCATATAATCATTTCATATTTATTTCATTAAATATTATAATCATCAAGAGTGAATATTTAAATGAGCCTCAAACGAGTTGGTATGCACTCAACAAGTGCATCCATGTCACCCGAGATAAACAATTTGGTGGAAAAATATTTCTAGAGTAATGTATTAGTATTTTAGTAGAAACTATATCAATTATTTTTTAGTAATATAGTAGTCAAAACTACTCATCCATTTGGGACATTGGGTGGTCGATTTGGTACTCAGGGCCAGCTTGGCCTTCGGGCCACCCAAGGAATTTGGGCCAACTATCTCTTAAGGCATTCATGACACCTTAAAAACTTCATGTCAACATAAGGATTTTATGACACATGAAATTGGAGATAAAACTATTAAGGGATATAGTGGAAAATGATCTAGATGAAGATTCTGTGGAGGCTCAGTCACCAGAGTAGTGCAAACAATAATTAGAAGATTTTGAGGGTGTGGAATTGCCATAAAAATCATGCATGTAGAGTTCTATATAGGATATCTAGTAGACCATTATTACAATGTTACAGTGATCATATCATTAAAGTTTATAGGGGGGTAATTTCAATGTTTTCATATCTACTTGATTCATATAAGTCCAATCTGCCACATAATTTCCAATTAAGCCATCATGAATTGTAAGGGTTAAAACTCTAGAAATGAAATGTGTATTATATATATATATATATATATGAATGAATCCCTTCAAGCCATTCATGCCCAATAGATCCCACATCCTCCACATCACAATCAAGTACTATCTATGGATCGTTCTCATTTTGAAAAATTATAATTACATATATATATATATATATATCAAGATATAAATATATCTTTATTATTAGCAATGAAAATTTATCAAATTATTTAATCATAAACAAATTAATTTTTCTAGATGAACCTATAATGGATCATATTATATTGGATATGAATTCTGATGACTAGTGGAATGTTTATCGGTAAGAGGTGAATTTATGTACTTGAAAAATTTAAAAATTAAACATTCCATTTCCACATATGTATCATATTTCTATTTTTTAATGAAAAAATATTAATCATTCAGGTATTATTATTATTCAAATACCTCCAAAGTACTTATCATTCATCTACTGAGACTTTAAAGCATCAAGTTACCCAATGATCTATCATGGTTCACCATCATTGGGATAAAAATATAGATTTTAAACCTATAATTTTTCTAATTCACCAAATCTATAATAACAAAATATATTTTATTCCTTGTTTGTGTAATGTAAGCCATCAAAAAATATCTCTACCTGTATAAATATAGGTTTAATAACTCCCCAACATTGATCTGTACATATGAAAAGGTATAGATATAATCTCATTCCCTCCCCTGAGTATCATTATTTACCATAATACTGAAAATTAGATAATTTTTTTTATTATATACTTATTGGTCACATTATAGTTTATTTAATTAATTTTTAACCCATTTACAACTTATTTATTTTATATTACACTTCTTTTTGGTATAATATATTATTTTTCATGTATTCCACTAAAATATATAAATATTGACATACTAAACAACATCATCGATTTATTGGATCATTAATAATTTAAAAATAATTACAAAATAGAAATAAAAAATATATTTTTTATTTACTCCATAGAAGGAAATCTCATATATTAAATATGTCATTTCAAATCCATTATTCGAAAAATTATATAATATATTCCAACACCCTTAAATATTATTCTTCATAAAGATTCATATATAAATAAGATATTATTTCATTGGATCATCACATCCATTAAACACGATATTCATTTTAATTCCTCCATAAATTCATAATTCATTTTCTCAAAAGCATATTTTTGATTTAATCGTATCAAAAAATAACAATTCCTTAATAGATAACATCTATATCAAAATAGAATTTTTATATTCCTTTTTCCACTAATAAATAATGTTAATCCTCATGTACATTCTCATTACTCTAAATTTATATGTTTTATTTATGTTCACACAACACATATCATTTCAATTAATTTGAAATTCAAATTCAGAAAAAATCACACATCTAATATCGTATAATTTATAGTCATAGGATAGATATTATTCCAACATATCATGATCTACTAGATTTGATTATTTATTTTTTGATGTAAAAAAATTTTATGTATTACTAATTATAGGGAAAACATCATGTTATTAATTAATACATTCATTCTATAGAAATCATCGCATGATATATTTTTCAATATGTCTCAATAAAATTTCATCTTTAACAATATTCAACAAATAGATGAGTGCTAAAAGTATCTGATCCTTCATTGTGTGATGGTTTGAAATGTTTCGTAGATATCCTGAAGAATAAACATTATGTCTCTAACTCCAATTTTTCTATAAGAGGTCTTGACCAGTTTACTATATGATTTATTCATCTATACACATTATTTCATTATTGTTTATTGATTCATGTTGTGATAAGAAATAATGTTTAAAAAAAGAATAACATTATGGGTATTTGAAATGATATTCTCATATTGAAATCATATTCTTTATACCTTTTTATTGAATTCATGGTAGGTCCCTCCTCTAATACATAATCCAATTAAGAATTATCTTAATTCCTTTATAGAGTATTAATGTTGTACAAGCAAGAATGATATGAGAATTTAAAATTCTATTAGGGAAATCTCATAAATCAATTCAAAATATTGATTGAAATATGTTATTATGGTGTGATATTATTCTTCTATATATTGAGTTGTAAAACATAAAATATTTACATATATAATTTACAATATATATCTTCAAAACTAATCAAATTTCTTCACAAAACCTATTCACTGAACACTATTTCAAAATATATCGATATAAAGCATAATCACAACACCATCATATTATATTGTTACATTATTCAAATAAAAAAACATAAAATATAAACATATTTTCCAAATTCATAACATTTTATTATTTTCTATATATCCATTATATATTAGAAATTTGTGGAAAAACACTCCCATTTACAAAAAGAATTACTCTACCATGTTTCAAATGTGTTATACCTAGAACATAATAAAACAATATCATCAATTTTTCAATATTATCTATAAAAACATTATTTGAATATAAATTATAATTACATCCTTATTAAAAATCATAAAATTGATTCAAAATATCCATGTAACAGATCAAATATATAATATGTAACACACCATTATTTTAAAATACTTCATCAAATTTCCAAAAATATTTTATTTATTCAAATTCCGTTATGATTTATCATCATAAAAAATATAAATTATAAATGAATTAAATAAAACACAATTATAGTGGTAACCAAAAAGTTGATCATATATGAAATAATTATTCCATTTATCATGTTTCATTATTCAATTAAAATATTTAATTAAATTTCCACACATTGATTTATATATTCAAAAATTTATTTCAATTATACATATACATAATCAATAAAAATTTATTGACTCTTATCTATTTCAAAATAAAAATAATATAAACTACATCATAATAATAATGAATTTAATAAAAAATAAATAACATGGAATCCCTTTAATTCATATTAATTTCAATTGAAAATTAATTGTTCCGTTAAAACATTTCACTTTCTTCCTTAGATTAATAAAATCTATTAACTCCTTAAAAAATTAATATTACTCAAAATTGGACACATAAAATTGTAATATATATAATTAATATGTTACGTCATTGATTTTACAAAAATCACTTTATAATAAAAAATTTAAAAAAATGAACACGATTTCTTGGATCAGATGAAAATTCATTGTTAATTTTTTTAATATCAAACCTCATAAAAATGATAACTAATATATATTTAAATTTATGTCATTTATTATGAAATATCCAAAGGAAAAGGTAGTGTATAAGAAAAATGTATTATTTTGATAGGGCCATATAGGGATAATGTAATGATCTGTGGAAAGGGAATGTCATTTCAAGAAGGAAAAAATATTTGGTTTAGTATGGATTAAGACAAAACAACCACAACACAGGTCATCATAATCTAGTGATCAGTCACATACGTGTTCAAGGATGATTTAAAAATATAATGCAATACATGTTAGAGAACTCATTTATAATAAAAATCATTATTACATTATGGTGTTTTGGTGAGGTTTTCACCAAGATATTGTATGGGAATCACCATTGAATATAGATAAAAGTGAAATTATTTTGATGGTTTAAGAACATTATATCTAAAACAGCACTAAAAAATATCACAATTTATTTTTACTACATGATATGATTTTTTTTCATTTCCATTAAATAATTCGATCCCCGGTGTCTTAATAAATTATTATCCTCAATATGACCCATGAAATACCATGACATGTTCCATATATCCTTATTCATAGAGTCTATGTATCATTTACCCTCACACTATTCTAAATCATCATGAATACACTATAAAGAAAAAAATGACAAGTAATAATTAATTCTTATCCCTACATTATGTAAGGATTCAACCAGAGTAATGCGAAAAAAAGGTATCACACTAAAAAACAATAGACTGATATGTACAACTCAAAATATATTTCCACGTAAAATTATTTTTTACACCAACCATCCTACCACCCACATAGAGTGACCATACCATATAAAATGGAATATTCGAAATCACTATGCCCAAAATTTCCACTATAAATCCAGAAGTTATTATTTTCTCAAATAAACAACCATTAACCACTACTAAATAACTTATAATTATCTATAAACAAATCCAATTAATCATTCCTAATTTGAGACTGTATATTTGATGAAAATAAATCTATATACATTATAACAATTATTTTATAATTACTTAATTTTTTAATTGTAGGAATGTGTGGTAGAATATGATTTAATTAAATTGAATATTCCCTACATATCAATTTGAAAAAATAATTTAATTATTTATAATTTTAAAAATAATTTAATATATAGTCTTCTTTGAAAATATAATAATTTGAAATATTTATGTTTCTCTTTTTTCAGATATAAGTTGATCAATGTTTGTATAAAATTATATAACACTTCATTAATAATTTTATATTTAACAATAAATTAAATCATCCATACAAAAATAAAAAAAAAGTTTATTATTATGTATAGAAATATATTTCCTTCATATTTAGAGAAATGTTGGTATTTCCATCTGAAAACATGATAATGGGTTATGATAATTCATTAAAAATTAAAATGTTAAAAAAATAGAATTAATGAAAAAATATTTAATAAAAAAAGTTCCCAATATGAGTAAACATGAATTCAATAAATTATAATTTATTTGTAGTTATAATTTATTCATAATAAAATTTGTATAATTTTTCATAAAAATATAACAATGTGGTATGCTCCAATCGTGAACAATGATTATTCCATTTGTATTTGAATAACCTTACAGTTTTTTTCAACTTTCTATAAAAGAATTGATATTACTAAATTAATAAACAAGACTAAATAAACATGTTGTAACCTAAATTTCATTATATAATTTTTTATTTTTTATATATGTATCAGGATAATAAATATAAAAAAAAATGTATTACTTAACATATTATAGAAAATTAAAAATTGAATCTAAATTATAATATTTTATATAACATATAAGTGTGATATAATATTCAAAAAAAAATATTAATAATATATTAGATATTAAAAATTAGTAATTAAAAATTAATAAATAACATCAATGAAAAAATAATTATTTAATCGCAGTACTAAAGGTTTGTTAATAAATTACTACTAAATCAATATATGTTGATATTAAAATTTAAATGTCCTATTTAAATTTGATAACATGATATGTAAAAGTATAATTTAAACACATAATTTTAATAATATAAAAAATAATTGTCTACATATTTTTATTTTCTTTGGAAAAAAGATTATATATCGTAAAATAGATAATGAATATAATAAAAAAGTGTTTGAGACCCCATACATAAACCACCCACTGGTGTCCAAAAATATACAATTTTAACATCCATCTAACATATAGTATTTAGAAAATGATAATTCATAACCATGGAATCCAAATAAACCAATCAATATATATAGATAATAATTGAAAAAAATGTAATAATTATAAAAAACATATACAATACATAATATTATGGAATGATATAAATCACTAATCCTTATATCTTGGAAGTACAGTAATTGAAATTAAACACTAGTAAATACCTATAATAAATAATTCCTATGTATATTATCATTAATAAAACTATCAATTGAAATATTTAAACTAATAGATGCCACTAATAACAAGGATGTGATTGTCCAACATGATAGGGTTTTGTTTTTTAATACCTAAATTAAATCATATATGAAGACACCAAATTATTCTCATTGAAAATATTAAATGAAAATGTGTTCAGGATATTATGAGTGAAAAAATTATGTATTCCTCACATCATTGATTAACAATAAATATATATTTATAATTTAGGAGAAAAAAGGAGAATAATGGAGTATCAGTGATTAAATAGAATGTATGGGAAACTATAATTCAAAATAATGGAGTTTTTTGTTAAACAAAATCATGGTGAATAGATAAAACTTCACCACTATAAATAAAATTCTACATTCAACTTGGTACCTGTTTTTTTCAGATCATTATTGGTTAGGTACCTAGTGGTGAAATCAAAAAACCGTTCTACAATATTCTTAGAGGAATGGGAATATTAACATAGTGGCCTCCAATTTTCTCGCATTAATAAAAAAATAAAAAAATTTATGATATTAAAGATCCTCGAAACCTTTATTTTCACATTATTCTAAAAAATATAATATTGGTTCTCTAAAAAATAAAAATGATTACTATCCAAAAAAATGAGAAATAAAGTTAAAATATTTTGTTTTAATCATTTCTATTCCCAAAATAATAAGAAAAATTATCTAATCAAGTATTGTATAGTTTATCAAAAGGCAATATTCTAAACGAAATTATGCCCCAAAAAATTAATGTTTTATTATCATGCTATTTTCATAACCTGAAATAGTGTTCAATTTACATATATTTATTTGCTATGATCTAAAATGCATAGAAAGCTCTTTTTCATGTAGAACTAATTTGATGATGCAATTAATTATTTAATCAAACATTTAGAAACTAAATTTTAATATAGGAAATCCATATACCGTAGAATACCTAATTAATTTTAAAACGGTGCCCCCTGATTCACTCAACTATGAGAAATATATACGATTTGATTTTCGTTATTTTTTCAAAAAAGCTTGAATATCGATAAATTAATGTAATAAATATTTATTTTTTCATTTTCAATTATATCATGATTTATAAAAAATAAAAAATTAAATCACATATAAAAATATCCATTAACATCATATCTGAATATAATATCATTTTTATTACCTCATTAATTTAAAATACATGGTTATAAAATAATATTATTCTTCTCTTATAAATAAAAATATATTTTATATAACACATCAACTGTTATGATTACAATATTATAAATAAATATTAACAATATCATGTATAACAAAAAATAAATTTATTTTTAACAAAATCATAACATTATATCTCTAATTATTGAATACATTCCATTTTAACAATAATTAATTATATAAATATTTTTGATACACATCCAAAAATTTAAATGTAAATAAATGTTAACATAGATTTTAGAAATGTTTAATAATTAAACATTACATGAAATGTATTGTATAGAACATTTAAAATATACTATGTTGTTTTCAAATTGGCTTATTCCGTTTAATTATATTAATTTATTATATTATAAAATTCACATGTTCTTAGATTTAAATATTGAAATTATGTGCTAACGATATATACATTTATCCATATTATTTAGACCTAAAAAAGTTTCATTATTAACGAAATAGATTTTCAATGTCATCATCTGACTGAAAAAATTTATGTATTGAATAATCACCTAAAATTCCCTTGTAATGAATGTTAAACTATATCATCTATATTAAAGCATGAAAGAAATATTCCACCAAATTCATTAAATTCAATGAAATTTATATAAATATATAATAATCCAAATCTAAATCCCTACATCTATACCTATTGAAATATAAGTAATATTATAGATAAATTTTAAATGAATTGGAACTCATATTACATGAAGCATACACTATAACCACCACAGGGTTGATACATGCATTTAATGTATTGTGTTTTAATTAGGAAATTTTCCCCCATTATTGTAATACCCATTTACTTTTTTAATTGATTTTTCTCAATATAAATAAAAACCATGGGATATTGTCACATGTATCATTATAAGAACCTAATTTTTAAATTTATCTCATTAATACAAACAATGGTGACTCAATCATTGTTATTTTAAAAATATAATATAATATATTTCAATTATATTTCTTACATTAGAAATTATGTATTATGTAATTTTTTTTAGAGAATTAAAAAAAACTATTAAATAAAAATACCAATGTATTTATGTGTGTTTTTTCCTATATAACCACATTTTCTTAATCTTCATTATTTCATAAATTTCCCCAATAAAATCCACACTTTTCAAAAATTTACATGATGATTTTAAAATGAAATAATTATTAAGGAAGAAAATGAAAAAATGTGTATTAAAATAATTATATCATATACTAACAAAAATAACCAAAATTATGTTTTGATGAGATTATTTTTTGAAGCATTAAATTAAATTACAAAATATCAATTGATTATTTCCTATGAATATGTAAATATCTATGTATTGATATAGATTATATATATACATATTTATATCATAAATTATTTACAAATATTTATACCCACAAACTGATTTTATTTGTAATAAGTTATAATATTTTTTGTCCATTATAGATTCATATTGAATTTATTTTATAATATAAGATATAATATATTCTAATGATCAATGTTCATATAGTTCTTCACATTTAATAAATTTCATCTTTGATTTTTTTGCACGAACTTGATTATCAACATCTTATAATATTATAAATCCAAAATTGAAAACTAATAACATAAAAATGGTTAATAAAACAACCATTTCAAACGTCCGAATGATATATATGAATGTAGGAAAGAATAATAAATACCTAGGTTTCAAAATAGGAGAATGTTTTTTCAATCCAAAATTTTATCATTGAATTATCTTATCATATAATTATGACGTTTAATTATAAATAAAAAACATCACAAAAAATTCAAATAAAATATTATTATAAAAATGAATAATGATATTTTAGTCATACAATTAACTAATATTAATTTTTTATATTAATATGGGTAAATAATTAGATAACTAGATAACAATAATATCAAAATATATTTCTTCACAATCCTCTATAATAACCACACTCCTGAAAAATTATTTATAAAAAAAACACAAAACTAATAGTTATAGATTAATTTAGAATATGAATTGATATTTATATATGTATATATAAATATGAGAGGAAGAGTAATTAACTGGATATTTAATTTAATAATAAATATTTATTTGATGTTGTAATCCTTATAAATGTGGTCATTATAATAGTAGTGTGATCATTAGGAATAATATAGTAGCCTTTTGAATTGTATCATATCCAATGAATTTATAAAATAAAATTTTGGTATCTATTAAATAAAAATATATTATATTTATATCATTGGATAAGTAAATAAATTTTTTAAAATGATATATTAATTTTGGATATTTTTGTAAGACATAAATATTTTATTTTTAATTATATTATTAGAATAATTAATTAAAATAAATAGTAATTTAATAAATGATTTCAAAAATTAATATTATGTTTTTATATAAATTAGATAATTATAAGATACCATGAGTAATTTTTCCTAGGGTTACAAAAGTTATTATAATAATAAAATAATTTTTTTTGAATTACATAATTATTTTATTTTACAATAAAATTGATAATAAGTTAAAATTTATTTTCTTAAAATTGATTCGAATTTTGTAATAAACAGAAAAAGAAATTTAGTGACAATTTTATGGATTTTTCTAAAATAGTTTAATATATTTTGAAGAGAGAAATATGATAATATTCTTTATTAAACATTGTAAGCTCAATACATGAATGTATTAGCCAGGGGTTATGTAAGGATGATATATTAAACCTTTTGTTAAAACTATACTAAAATAGTTACTATATTTATTCATTTGAATAAATATTATAGATAATCATGATTCTAAATAAAAAACTATAGAATATAATAAAAACACCCCTCTCCCCCTTATAAACACCACCATACACCACATAATCATCTCAAACCATATAAACATTGTAAAATAACAAATTTCTGAACAATTACAATCAATATAATATTCCATATGTCAAAGGCATTCTTATCTAATCATATATTGAAACTCCAAATCATTATGGAGTTTCTAAACCAGATGACATTCAATAGGTAAAATCCCAAATCTTTTTCTTTTAATTTAAATTCACTTGGTATTATTTCATAAACAGCAAAATCCAATGTCACATGAGAAATGAATTTTCTTATATATACTATAAAATATAACTATAATTAATTATCAATCATACAATCACATATTTCAACCTTTAATTAAAATAATAAAAACATATCCTATGATATGCCAATTTAGAACCTTCGTGGATGAAATTATTTGATTTTTCCTTACCAATACCATTGAAGGTCATAAAAAAAGTACAATAATTAATCTAATAATGTCATCAAGTACATTACGTTCATTTCTAGAATGCTTTCATACATAAGGTAATGGATCTCTCATAACATCAATTTTTTCCTTCGGGTGATGGTTTCTATCACATTACCAAAATTTAATACACATTTATTCTTATATACATCTCTTAAATTATTTATATATTTTTTAATCATGTGTATATGTCAGAATTATTATTTTATTTATGGGTAAATATAATGTTTTTAAAGTTTACCATATCAATTATTTTCACATTGGAAGCCCTATTGATTTTATCTACTCTATTTCAAACCAATTATCATGTATGTTCTATTATATATTTTTATATAAAAATATTTTTTTTAATATAAATAATTGCACAATGAAATTTTATTTTATTGAATTTTTTGTTGTACCCATATAATTATGCATTGTTCCCCTTTACATAATCATTATTTTTCCCTAAAAACCTGTTAAAGATATAGCTTTCTAATGATAAAAATCATTATGTTTTAATTTTTACACCTAATATGGACATAATATGTCATGATCTATTCTTATTTTTTCATACAAATGTGAAATTATGAGATAAATCCATTTATTTATTGACATCATTGTGATACGCCATTTGGGTATGCCTTTAGATGTGATAAAGATACCCATTTCATTCTATAGGTTACCATTATATTTATTATGAATGTTTGATTCTCTATCTAGAGAACATATGCATGAACATGTTATGTTGGTTGAATGATGATATAACTCAGATTCATTATGTTAAATTTTGTCTGAGAATACATCTTTTTTGGGAATATGGATTAAACTGAATTCATTATCAGTTTCTTCCCACCATGTGACATATAATTGGAAGTTAGAATAGACTCATGATTATTTCATTTAATATATTTCTGCCATATTACTATATTTTCATGATCATATGACTTCATGTTTCCTATGTCCTATTCCATATGTTTATTCTAGAGCCACATATTTAATTCTATTATGATAAATATTCTAAATCATTTTTATGCTTTATTTCAAGGCATATTCTATTATAAATATTTTTAGCTCATCAATTTTTTTTATGTATTAACATCTTCATCCAATAAAGGTTTATAATCTCAAGGTAAATTCGGATCCCATTATTAATACTAATAGAATAAATTTTTTATTCTAGTTCCATGTTTTCTAATATATGTACATAGTATTCATAGGAAACAATAATTTATGATTCTTATTTTATATTTAGTTGATAATTACATCTAAAAGTATTATAATAATATGCGTAAAATTATTGAATTATTATCGTTTCTATTATAAAATTGGACAATTTATTTTTGGGTATTTGGAGTATAAATATATTTCAATAATCCTAGTTAATATTTTATCAACTTGGATCATCAAGATTAAAACCTGTGGTATACTAAGATAAGATATATTTTTCATATATATGATTTACAAATATAATCAACAAATCATTTTTAAATTACTAATATCAAATTATTCAATTCCCCCAATTTTTTAATTTTTTTAAATTGTGGAAAATTAGAGAACTTATTAAAATACTATATGTGATATGAAATGTCTAAATTTCACTATTGAAATTCCAAATATGATGGGAATAAGATCTTGAAGAATATTTCAAGTAATGGATAAACTGTTTCATGTTATGATTTATAACATGAATTATGTAGAATTACCTATGTATCCAATGAAATATAATGTTGTGTTAGAATCCTTGAAATGAAATACCATTATTTTTGTTGTTTATCCTTTTAAAACCTCACTATTGATAAATTTATTATCTCTATTGAAACAAAATTTTATGTAATCCTTTTCTTAAAAATAAAAATATTTTGTTGGTGTTTTATTTTTTAATGAAGATATTAATCAGTGGTGGAAACTAAAAAAAGTAAACATTACATGGCGAAAACTAATTAAATTTATTGTGAATGATATAGTAAAATATTATTAAATAAATATTTTTCCCAAACTATCATTCATAGTAAATATATCCATTCCCTCAGACTAAAAAAAGAAGGATGAATATGTTGTGTTGTGATAGGATAACATTACATGTCTTTCATCATACTTATATTTCTTTTCTATAAATATTTTATTTAATTTGGATGTTTTATTTAGTGGATATAAAAAGACTGTATAAAACCTTTTAGAAATTCCAGAATATAATCTCTTGGAGGATATTTTTTATTTTGCACTAATGGATGAGATGGAGATTGGTGACACATAGTGCTCTCAAATAATTAGAGATAAAAATGAAAATGTAGTTTTATTTGGGAGGATCATCATATAATTCCATAGTGGGAAATATATATAATTATATGAAATGTATGAATGGGGGAATAAATAACATGGTAACTATCTAAAAGAATATTGGAGACACTTAAAATGTGGAAGAGATAGTCATCGGGATAATGATTTATAAATGGATTTTAAGAATAACTCTATTTCGGAAGAAGAAATAATAGTTTATTTCAATAGTAAAGCAACTCTGTAGTGTCGAAATTAATTATTACGTCAGAATTTTGTGATCACAAGACCTATTACAAAGGATTAAAATACAGTCGAAAACTACAACCTCCAATCTAGTAGTGAAGGGAATATTCTATCACTAATACAGAGGAAGATCTCAAAAATTGTATTATGACATGTGCAATGTTTGTTAATTCAATAATCGTTAACATCCATTTTTATTATGGTTCTACAAAAGTTTTCATATCTATTGAGACTTATATAACTATTCAAACAACCCATTAAAATATGGAAGTTGGTTTTTAAATGAGAATATAGAATGGTAAATTATTAAACCAAAATTATATAACTCCACCTTGGTTAATATTTTTCATCTAAAACATTTATAAAATCTTATCTTACTTACATTGGTGGAGTATGATTCTATATTGGGCATGCATAGTCTATCTTTAGGAAAATATAACATAAACCATTTGGAATGGGAGATCAATTATTAATCCCCATGGAAAACCCAAATATTGTATATGTTTATGTATGATGATGACTCTCATTCTGAATGATCATATCCATAGATGATATTATAGGTTTATGAGATAGCATTTATAGATCAAATGATTGAGATAAAGGACATAATCATGATTGAAATTTGTTTTTATTAAGAGGGTCTACACAGATGTTATACTTGATGAATTTATTGGTATTTGTCTTTGTTATGAAAATGAGATCTTTATTAATATTATTTTTGGATTTCTTCCATAAAAAAATACTAATAACATGATGAGTTCAATTGATTTGGATTAATTAAAGAAGCAATTACAAGAGTATATGGAAGGAGTTTTATATTCCTAATTTCTTCTCTATGGGGAATTCCAATTCTACTCATGAGGAATATGTATGGACTAATGTCCCCCATCAATGATTTTGGTGATATAAAAAAATAATAATAATATGTATTTTATAACATTGACTGATGACTTGATCAATTATTTATGTTTATCCATGTATTTCTCAATAGTCGAACTTCCATAGGGATGTCACCTACTAATGGTGATCAAGGAAGATACTCCCAAGTATACAATTAAAATTATTTATATACATTTTGATCATATTTATGACCGTATAATTCATTAATTCACAAATATTATTCAATTAATTAATTAGTATAGTCATTAGATATCTCCAATATAATATTTTCGAAATCCTAATCGATGACATTCTGATATACTCCATGAGAAATGAGGAACATGAGGTGATTTTGAATACAAATATATTGACTTTTTTAATTCATAAAAAATATTCCATGTATTTAAAATGTTACATTTGGATAGTGAATGTATCATTCATGGGTCATTTTATCACCAATAAAGGGTTATATGTTATCGCATT
Source organism: Viscum album (assembly GCA_963277665.1). Classification (NCBI taxonomy): domain Eukaryota; kingdom Viridiplantae; phylum Streptophyta; class Magnoliopsida; order Santalales; family Viscaceae; genus Viscum; species Viscum album. The sequence continues at coordinate 916,966,067 of OY728148.1, forward strand.
TAAGAAAAATAATATTGAGTAGTGACCATGGAAAGTCTTTATAATAGTTATTGGTATCTTCCTCATTTTTGCAGGGTATTATCGTTGATTTTTTAGGAACATCAATTGGCAGAAAGCCAAATTTACCAATGGGTCTTATAAGTTAGTGATGTTTGTTTGTACTAGTGATTGCGATGAAATATTCAATGAGTTCATATAATGGATTATCACTTCACCATTACATACAACACCAACACATGGGGATTTGATTTGGATATATATTGATTATTCAACAAATGCATTAGGATATTTATGGATCAATAATGATAATGTTATAGCTTAGTTATTAATATATCTAAAATTTCATGATAAAAAATATACCAATACAGAATAGGAGTTTGTGGTCGTGATCATTGCATTGTATATATAAATACAATATATCTATGTGGTGAAGATATATATGTATTTTAGTTACAAGATCTTGAAATATTTATTCACATATATTGAACATAATATAATCCACAAAAAGAAGAACAAACCTCATCATTTATTATATGTGCTAAATCCACTATCAAGTTGCTAATGAAAATAACATTGCATTTGACATTTATATAATGAATCAAATTAAATTATCGATGATGATAATTTAGAAGGTTCCAATCATATTAGACCTTCAAAGGATGGAAAATGGGATAATAACTTAAGGAAATACATTAAAACTTTTGTAAATTGTTTATCAACAACTACATATAGAGAAAATATAGGATTCTCCAAGAAATGATATGGAAATTCAAATAATGGTTCAATCTAATAGAAATAGGAAATCATTGGTGCCTAATGTTATTAAGGTTTTATTTTCAAAACATGGTTCATAAATTAATGTTACAAACAATATTGAGAAAAATAAAGGCCTTTTGAATGATGTAGAAGTCTCAAAATTCTATATTCAATAATGGAGCACGAAAATGTATTGTCATATCTGAGATCACCATTTAAGGGAAAATATGAAGAAGTATATCACTAAATTTCCATATTATTTCATTTATTGACGGTTGAATGGAAAAATTCTAATGGAACGATTCAACCATTACCCAAACCTGAAGGGAAATTGGAAAACATCACTATCGATATATATACTAAAATTTCAAAGAAATACATAGGAATCAATTATATATGGGTCATTGTGGATCATATTATAATGATTGGACTCCATCTATAGATTCCATAGTACTTTATAAATGTCTATATAGCATGGATACATGTTAATGAAGTAATGGGTTGTGTTAAAATAAAATTTAATATTATATCAGATCATGATATGAGATTTACCTCCATGTTATGAGAAAATAAAAAAATTATCTAATTAAGAAGGTGAAGTAATGTATGAATTATCACCCATAAACTAATGTAAATTTTAATTAGACTATTTAGGAAAAATATGACAGGTTGATATCTTCTATAATGGACAATAATAGATATTGATATCAACATATTATATCTATCATGTACTATTACCAAAAAATTTTACACTCATGAACCCTAGATTCTCGATTTCAATCCATTTAAAGATAAATATATAGAACATATAATTTTTTTGATGAATTTGGATATTGAATGATTCTTGTAAATGAAATGTGTGAGGAAATGGAATAAAATTTATAGAACATATGACATCATATCGGACAACCCAATGTTAATAGAAGAGATATGGAGATAATCAACAAAATTCAGTGATGTTTGATCATGGACACATGGTATTCCAATTCATATCATGATGAAGAGAGTTAATATACATGGTAAGAATAGAAAACAATATTACTTTTATATCAACCTCTTTGATATTCGTGGTTGCATCAGAGGTATGGAATATTGAGGATCACAACCCTGAACTATACCACATTTCCAGTATGTATTACATGTATCCATCTTGAATATGTATGTACATGTTCCATCACATATATATTTATTAATTGGTTTTATAGATTGAAAATGATCACTCTTATAAGGATAATTTGATGATAATCATGTACCATAGAGATAAATTTTAAACCAACAATACTATTCACCTAGTAATGTTATAATAGAGGAATAAAAAATAAATAGTGGATACACGGGAACTATAGGCATTAACTAAGGATAATTTACATCATAATTTTTCACAATACTATGTAAAACAATATTTCATGTGTTAAATTTCAAATGGGTGTTTTAATGTGACATACCAAAATATTATAACTGGAATATTTCTTCTTATTATAAATTCATGTATGTATAAATAAACAACATCACATACAAAAAACATAAAAATTATATTCTCATAAATTAATAATGAACATTATTCATCAAATAATATATATGAATTTCAAATATTATAGTGGGTAATTAAATAAAAAATTAGACTATATGAAATGGAAAAATTTTAATCTTATTGATCTATGAGAATGACCATGTTCACGAACAAATGTTGAAATAAAACATAACACTAACAGAAAATATTAATTATGAATATTATAGTATGGATATAAAATTGTTATAATTTATTATTTAATGAATTATTAATTTAAAAACAATAATCATTATGATGTATTAAACATATATGACCATTATAATATTTATCTTATGAACAGTACCTATTCCATTATGAATAATAATCTAGAAAATAAAAAAAAGGATAATAACCTATTAATGATTGAATTAAAATATAGGTATATAATAAATGAAAAATATGATATATTTATATAATGGAACATGTAACTAAATATTTTAAATATGATAAATTATGTGTTGTAGTTTTTATAAATCACTAATATTTTATTTTCAATATTATATTTAATTTAATGATTTAAAATTAAATTTATCATCTAAAATGAATTTTTAAAAAATTATTATCCTTGGTTATATAATTATTAGATTTCTCTGAAAGACCCAAAATTATTTTTCGAAGGGTGATAAAATCGATTATAATATGAAAATATGTATATTCAAAAAAATGAAGATTTAAATAAAATTATATCTATCACCCATTGAATTTTTTTTTCGAAAAATGGATTAAATTTTTATAATCTAAATTATTAATAAAAATTTATCGGGTATTTTAAATATTTTACTAAAATATTTATATTTATGGTGAATCCTGAAATATGCCACTTTTCGGTATTTATTGTTACTAGTGAAATTCATTAATTTCATATTCACTAGTAATGTAATAATTCTATACATACCCTTTAATTAACACTCCCCTAAACAATTCACTACATTTAGTGATATAAATTAGTACTATTTATCTTATTAAACCAAAATAATACACTAATGGTTTTAATAAACAAAAAATGTTCTCCAACATGTACAAAAACATCCATCATCATCCATTTGCATCAAAATTTTTTAGATTTTCAGAATCAAAATAATCATAAAAAGCCTTTCACATGACTCTACAGTATGGAAAATATGTTTTTCCTTGAATAAAAGACCAATCCAAAGTTCCCTTTGTCAGTTCTCAAACAGAAGATATTGGAGAGGTAAAATCAAAAATATTTTTCTTTTTTATTTCTTTAATTTCGTCATAACATCTCATTAACTTCCATATAAAATTTTTTATGATAAATTATGTATAAAAAATATATAAATTAGTATTATTATTAAAATTTCATTTCAGTCATCTTATACCATCTCTTAATCTTTTATTTAAAAATTAAAATAGAATCTATGATTTGTTAGTTCATCAACTTCATGGATTATGAGTTTATGGTTCCCATTAATAGAATCAAGGATTGTCAGAAAATACATTATCATATATAATAATAGTTTGAATATATATATTATAATTGGATTCATAATCTAAAATTGATATTTAAGCATAAACGTAAATTAAGATAATCAACTTCATGATGATCAAAAACCCACAAAAATAAACTAAACATTTATCATTAACAAATTATCAAATGAATTGCCCTTATATTAGGATAGTGAATGATATAAAGGACAATTACTCTTTTGTAAGTTCATTAATATCATATAAAATCACATAGATATAATTGTTATTAGTTTAAAAGATATACAATAATTATATTTTAAAAAACCTACCATATCAGTATGAAAAAAATGATTAGGGACAATAAAATTAATTTTCATAACTCATCATAGTTGATATAAATGAATTTAATTTATTTATAAGAAATAAAATAAATGTAAAAAATGTTAATAATTATGTAATTATTGAATACAATTTGATTTTCTTGGATATTAACTATTTTTCAGAACACATTATTACTAAATTTAAGGGACCTCTTTAAACCACAATTTTTTCATCAGGATAAACATTGTATTCCATTTCACCAATGTAAATATTCTATATTATTATATATATATTGTAAATAACTTTTTTGTTTATAAAAAAATAATATATCTCTCAATTATTATTTCGTTTATGTGTAATGAATTATTCTACAAATCTTCTTTCTAAATTCCTCTCGATAAACGAGCACGATTAAAGGGATCTTATGAATTTTATACACATTTTCTTGTAAATGCATAACCTATTATATTCCACTAATTATTATATAAAATATCTTATTTTAACATCAAATACATTTTCAGTTCAATAGTTAAAATATAGAAAAATGTATTCCTAATTCTTCTTTAAATATGATTTATTCTTTTCCTTATAACCATTATGAAGGGAATATTTCAAAAATATACCTAATAATTATTTATACATGTTATCACATTAGTAGGTCATTATTTTCCATGAACAATGAATATTTTCCTTATGAAAGTACGTGTTTTATTTTAATCCATTTTTTCTAAGAAAGCTTTATGATACAACCATTGTCTATAGCCTAGGATATGATTATGATACCAACATCATTCCATGTGTCACACGTATGTTTATTGCTTCTCATTGATTCTTTATGTTGAGTAAATATGAATTAACATGTTATAATTGTGACAATAGAAAGTGTTCATATTAATTGAGGAATGATTAGTCTCATGATATATCATGCATAAGATTAAAGAGAAACCACAATCCAGAATGAGATTTTGTCCACCATGTGGTATATTATTTGAGTATATCTTTAAATCATATTTATGTCATGTAATAGTTTTATTATATTTTCCTATATTTCCCTGATCAAATAATTATATGTTCTATATGTTATAATTCCATAATTTTATTCATGAGCGATGACTTTTATGTTATAATTTTATTCCATCTAAATCATGTTATATGTTTCAAAACCATGATAATTACCTTACCATGAATTTTATCTCATTCCTTTTGTGTTTTTAATCCCTAAGTTATATAATGTAGGTGTTATAACTGAAATGATTTTAGGACATCAATATAATGATTAAACCAAAAAATTATTTTGGTTCATATTTTTCTATCATATGATTTCATTCATCCTAATACACTATAATTATTAATCCAAGGTCTCTATTTAATTGATAGGTATTCCAAAAAATATTCTATAATATATTTAAATGGAAATGGTCAAAATAAAATTATTAGGAATTCATGATATATAAATAGATGAAAAATTTTATTTCAATATAATGATATAATGTTATAGATAAATTTAATAAAATTATAGTGACTGATAATTAGAAATCCATTTTAGATAGAAACTAAAAATCATTATGGAGTAATACCCAAAAAATTATTTTTGAATATAAGATAATAGGATAACATGTTTAATTTTATATTTCTTATCTATTATGACATCCATTACTATCATAAATAATGGCCTATAAAAATATATTAATATTTTTATCATCTAAACCTTAAACACAATTTATTCATTTGGATACATGTTTCAAAACATTTCCACCTTTATATAACATTTTACTATCATAGATTAGTTTGAATAAATAAAACCAAGAGGACTAGAATAAACACCTAATTGTCTGTTTTTTTTATCTCAAATGGAAATTTTATTTTTCTATGATTATCTAAAAACAAATTATTATAATATTATAATTTAATATATAAGATTAATAGTCTATCATATAAATTAATAATACATTAATATATATAATTATATAATGATACCAATGGATCAACTTATAAAATTGTACATATAAATATGATAGGTTGAAAATTAACTTCAATTACATCATCATTTTTGAAAATTTTGTCCTCAATTGTTTACTCATTCTTTTCAGCGTACAATGAAAAAATGTAAAATAATTATTGTGAAATAATCCTCCAGTTTAAATTAATGATTTATAAATACTTCCTCCCAATAAAATTATCCTATTATAACCATTATTACCCAAAAATACAAAATCATGAACCCACAAATATGATTTATATGGCTCAATAACTTACGATCAACAATAAATATAAAAAACCATTATGGTTCCCAAATGTCTTCTATGTACTAAAAAGTAAAAAATTCAAATCATAAGAGATATCTAGAACATAAAATAATAATAATTGTAACATCCTTAGGCCCACACACCTTGATTGTGTTCCAAAAACATAATCATTACACTATTTTTCGGATATAAGAAAACCACGTACCAACCTCAGTGATCCAAAAATTTTATGTTAATTGGAAAATATTCAATTACATTTCCAATGAAATTATTAAATAATATTTTGGTATTTAATAAATGAAAATATATTATATTATTATCATTATATAAGTAAATAAATGTTTCAAAATGATATATTAATTTTGTGTATTTTTGCAAGACATTTCTATTTTATTTTTAATTAGATTATTAGTATAAATAATTAAAAAAAACATCAATTTAATAAATTATTTAAAAACATTATATTATTTTTTATTATATTAATTAGTCAATTATAAGATACAATTAATAATTTTTTAATGGGTTATAAAAGTGATTATAATAATAAAATTATTTTTTTAAATAAAAAATGATTTTATTTTATAACAGAATTGACCATAAATTAAAATTTATTTTTATAAAATTGTTTCCAATTTTGTAATAAACACAAAACATGGTTTAGGGATTATTTTATGGATTTTTTCTAAAATAGTTTAATTTGTGTTGAATAGTGAAATATGATAATATTCTGTATTTAACATTATAAGCTCAATGCATGAAGGTTTTAGTAATGGGTAATGTAAGGATGATATATTAATCAATTTCTTCAAAATATACTAAAATAGTTACTATATTTATTCATATTTATATATATTATGGATAATCATGAACCTAAATAATAAATTAATGAATATAATAAAAAACACTCCTCTACCCCTTATAAACACGACCCACCGTGGCCCAATCTCCTCACAACTTATATGAATTATAACCTATCAAATTTTGACCAATTAAAATAATTATAATATTCCACATGTCCAAGACATTCTTGTCTTATCATACATTGAAACACCAAATCAATATGGAGTTTCTCAACAAGACGACATTCAAAAGATAAAATTCCTAATAATTTTCTTTTAATTTCATTTAATTTGGTTTTATTTCATTACCAAAAAAATCCAATGTCACATGAGATATAAATTATTCTATATATACTATAACATAATCCTATAATTAAATATCAATCATACAATCACATATCTTCAGCTTTTTTTAAAATAATAAAAATATATACTGTGATATGCCAATTTAGAACCATCGTGGATAAAAAGTATTCATTTTTCTTACCATAATAATGTATGGTAATAAAACAATTACATTAATGAATCTAATAATGTTATCAAGTACATTACGGTCATGTATATAATTCTTCAATACATAAGTCAATGGAGCTCTCATAACCTCTATTTTTTTCTTCAGGTGATGGTTTCTCTCAGATTACCAAAATTTAATTCCTATATATTCATATATACTTCTCCTAAATTATTTATATATTTTTGAATCATGTGTATATGTCATAATTTTTATTTATTTATTGGTAAATACATGTTTTTAATGGATCACATATTTATTATTTTCACATAGAAAGCCTTATTAAAGTGATCTACTTTATTTCAAACCAAATTTCAAGTATGCACTATTAAATATTTTAATCTAAAAATAGTTTTTTCAAATAAATAATTTCATAATGAAATTTTATTTTAGTTAATTTCAGGTTGTACTCATAAAATTATGTAATGTTCTTCTTTATATATTCATTATTTTTTCCCAAAAACCTTGTTAATGATACACATATCCAAAGATGAAAATTCATTGTGTTTATGTTTTTACAGCTAATATGGACATCATATGTCATGGTCTATTCTTATTTTCCCATATAAATGTGAAATTATGTTTTAAATCCATTTATTCATGGACACCATTGTGATGAACCATTTGGGTATTCCTTTAGATATGATAATGATACCTATTTCATTCCATGGGTAACAATTATGTTTATTAATATTGTTTGATTCCTTATCTAGAGAATATATGAATGAACATTTTATTGTTGTTTCAGAAAGATATAAATCTAATTCAATGTGGAATATTTAGTCTCAGTATACATCATTTTTAGGAATATTGTTTAAACTAAATTCATTATTAGTATCTTCTAACCATGTGATATAGTATTGGATGTTAAACATGTCTCATCTTTTTTTCATTTAATATATGACAGCCACATTACTATATTTTCATGATCATATGACTTCATGTTTCCTAGGTTATATTCCATATGTTTATTCCAGAGCCACATCTATTATGAAATTATCTCAAATATTCTGAATCATCTATTATTCATTATTTCAATGTATATTCCATTACATGGAATTTTAGCTCATAGAATTTTCTATGTATTAACATGTTCATATAAATATGGTATATAATATCAAGGTAAATTTGGATATCATTATTAATATTAATAGATGTATTTTTTTTATTCTAGACTCGTTTTTTCAATCATTTGTACCTAATATTCCAATGATAAAATAACTTACGACTCTTCTTTTATATTTAGTTGATAATTATTTATAAAAATCATCTAATAATATGTGTAAAATGAAAAAATTATTATTCTTGAAATTATAGAATTGGGCAATTAATTTTTGTGGATTTGGAATATAAATCTATTCCAATAATCCTAGTTTAAATTAAATCACCATGGATCACCAAGATTGAAACATGGGGTATAATAAGATAAGATATATTTTTCATTTATATATTTTAATTATATAATCAACATTTCATTTTTAAATTACGATTATCAAATTATTTAATACCCCACAAATATTATATTTTTTGTTAATTGTGGAAATTTAGTGAAATGATTATAATAATAAATGGGACATGAAATGTCCTGATTTCACTAATGATATGTCAAATATAATGGGAATAATAGATCAAATCATTTTTCTAGTATTGGATAAACTGTTTCAAGTATTTATTTATTACATGAATTATGTGGAATTACCTATGTATATAATGATATATAAAGTTGTGGTAGAAACCTTGATGTAAAATTCACTTAAATCTATTGTTTATCCCTTTATCCCCTCACTGTGGATAAATTGATTCTCTCCATTGACACGATATTCTATTTTTTTTCTAAAAATTAAATTATTTTTATGGTGTTTTATTTTTTTAATGGGTATATTAATCAGTGGTGGAAAATTTAAAAAAAGTAAACCTTACATGGAGAATACTAATTAAAATTATTGGGAATGATTTAGTGAAATATTATAAAATTAATATTTTCCCCAAAATATCTTCCATAGTTAATATATACATGCCCTGAGTCTGGAAAAAGAAAGATGAATATATTGGGTTGTGTTACGAAAACTTTACATGTCTTTCCTCATACAAATATTGCATTTATTTTAATATTGTATATAATTTGGGTGTTTTATTTTGTGGATTAAAACTGAGTGTAGAAAACCTTTTAGAAATTATAGAATATAATATATAGGAGGATATTTTTGAATGGGAAATAACGTTTGAGATTGAGATTGGTGACACATAGTGCTCTAAAAGCATTTGAGATAAAAAATGAAAATGTAGGTTTATTTGGGAGGATAAACATATATGTCTATAGTGGGAAAAAAAATATTATAAGACACATAAGAATGGTGTAATAAGTATCATAGTAACTATCTAATGGAAATTAAGAGATACTTGAAATGTGGAAGAGAAGGCCATCAGGATAATTATTTATAGATATATTTTAAGAATAACACTATTCTGGAAGAAGAAATAATAGTTTATGTCAAAAATAAACAAACTATTTAGTGTTCAAAATAATTATTAAATCATAATTTTGTGATCTAATGACCTATTCCAAAGGTTTTAAATACTGACGAAAACCACAACCTATAATCCAGTAATGATGAGAATATTCTATAACTAATACTGAGGAGGATCCCAAATATTATTTTATGACAAGTGCACTAGTCTGTAATTCAAAAATAGTTACCATATATTTTTATTATTGTTCTACAAATTATTTCATATCTTTTGTGATTTATATAAAAATTAAATCAACACTTAAAAATATTGATGTTTGTTTTATATGTGATTTGAGAGTTGTAAATTATTGAACCTAAATTATATAACTCTTGTTTGGTTAATGTTTGTGGTCTAATACTTATATAAAATCCACTCTTTCTTCTATTGGTGGAATATTATTCTACATTGGGCATGTATAGTATATCATTAAGAAAATACATCATCAACCATTTGGAATTGGATATCACTCATCAATATCCATGAAATACCACAATCTAGTATATGATTATGGATGATTATGACTCTCCTTTAGGATAATCATATCAATATATTATATTATAGACTTTTGAGTACGTAAATATTGATAAAATTATTTAGTTAATGTAAAAAATCATGATTGATAAAATTCTTATTAAGAGGGTCTACACAAATGTTATACATGAAGAATCGGATGGCCTTTGTCTTTACTATGTGGATAATATCTTTATTAATATTATATTTAGATTTCATCCTACATAATATACTTATAATATGATGTGTTCAATTCATTTGGAGGATTTAAGGAAGTAATTAAAAGAGTATATAGAAGGAGTTTTATATTCCCAATTTCAACTCTTTGGGGTATTCTAGTGTCATTCTTGAGGAATAAGGATGGATTAATGTTCCTCAACATTTATAATCACGAAATATAAAAAATAATAACAAATAATTATTATTTTAATTCATATATTGTTGATTTTATCTATTATTTATGTTTTTCCATGTATTTCTAAATGGTGTAACTTCTATAGGGATATCACAAACTAATGGTGATTAGAGAAGATACTCCCAATAATACTATTAAAATGATTTATGGACACTATGTGATCATATTTATGACCTTATAATTCACTAATTCTATAATATTTTTCAATTGATTAATGAGTAGAGTCATTATATATCTCCAATAAAATATTTTTTAAATCATTTCGATGACATTTTGATATACTCCAAGAGAAATGTTTACCCGATGAGATTTTGAATACACATATTTTTACTTTTTGAAAGTGTAAAAAATATTCAAAGTACATAAAATGTGACTTTTTATTAGTTAATTTATCATTCATGGATAACTTTATCACCAATAAAGGGTTATATGTGATTCCATTTAAGAAAATTAATTTTGAGTTGTGACCATGACCAGTATTTATAATAGTGATTGAGATCTTCTTCATTTTATTTGCGTATTACCTTTGATTTTTGAGGAACATATAATGGTTGAAAAACACATTAGCCAACAGGTCTCATATGTTTGTAATGTTTGTTTGGACTAGTGAATGCGATGAAAGATTGAATGAGTTGACAAAAAGGCTTATCACTTCCCCAGTACCTACAGTACCAACATATCGGGATTTATTTTGGATATATAATGTTCATTCATTGAATGGATTAGGATATGTATGAATGAAAACGATAACGTGATAGCTTAGTTATTAATGTATCTAAAAGTTCATGATAAAAAAATTCCCACTCAAGATTTCGATGTTGTGGTCATGATCGTTTCATTGTAAATATTGATATATTATATCTATGGGGTGAATTTATTTATGTATTATAGTTACAAGAGCCTCAAATATTTATTCACATATTTTGATCAGAATACAATCTAGAAAACAATAACATAACTTATTATTTATTTTGAGTACTAAATCCATTATAAACTTTCTAATGAAAATAATGTTGCAGATGACCTATGTAGAAAGAATTAAACTACATTATCACTGAGGAGAATTGAAAATGATCCAATTATATTAGACATTCAAAGGAAGGAAATGAGGATAGTGATTTATAAAAAAAATTATAACTTTTAGAAATGATTTATTAACCACTACTTATAAAGAAAATATATAATTATCCAAAAAATGATGTGAAAATTATAATAATGGTGAAATCTAATAGAAATAGGAAATCATTGGTGTTTAATTTTATTTAGCTATGATTTTTAAAACATGGTTCGGGAATTTATGTATCAAGTACTCCATGGAAAATAATGGCCTTTTGAATGATGTAGATGGCTCTAATTTCTATATTCACTAATGGAGCACAGATATGTATCGAAATATCTAAGAGCACTATTGTAGGGAAAATTTGAAGAAGTATATCACTAAATATGAATAAATGTGAATATACTTTCATTTAGTGAATGTTGAATAGAAAAATTCTAATAGAAAGAATAAACCATTACCCAAACCTGAAGGGAAATTGGAAAACATCCCTATCAACATACACACTAGAATTTCAAAAAAAATCCATAGAAAAAATTATGTATGTCTCAATATGGATCATATTATAATGATTCGACACCATATTTTTATTCTAGGGGACTTCATATAAGGCCATCTTTCATGGATATAAATCAATGATGTAGTGATATGTATTAGAGTACAATTTAATATTATATCTGATCATGATATGAGATTTACATACAAGTTATGAAAAACTATAAAATGTTTCTAATTAATGAGGTGAAATTCAGAATAAATTATCACACAAAGGATAATATCAAATTTAATTAGTCTATTTATTCACATGATGACATTTTTATATCTTCTATGTTTGACTTTAATAGATAATGATATAATCCTTTTTTATGTTTCATGTACTCTTACAAAAATAGTTTCCACTCAAGAACCCCATTTTCTCGTTAGGAATCCAATTATAGATAAATATATAGATCATATAAATGTTGTTATGTATATGGGGATTCTAGGATTCTAAGACATGAAATGTGTGATGAAATGGAATTAAATGTAAAGACCATTTGATGTTTTATCTGGCTACCCAATGTCAATAGAAGAGATATGGAGATAATCATCAAAATTAAGTGGATTTTGATCATGGATGCGTGGTATTCCAATTAATATCATTATGGAAGAGATTAAATATATTTGGAAATAAGTGAATATAAAATCCCATGTATATCAACCCCTTTGAAATTCTTGGTTGCATCAGAGGTATGGAATATCAAGCATCACAGCACTGAACTAGGTCTCATTTCCATAATGTATTACATGTATCCCTCTTGAATATATATGTACATGATCCACATTATTTATATTTATTCATAGGTGGTATTGATAGAAAATGATAACTATTATAAGGATAATTTGATGATAATCATGGACCATAGATATAATTTTTTAACCAAAAATATAACTCACCTAGTAAAGGTTTAATGGAGGAATAAAAAATATAGAGAGGCTATATAGGAATGATATGAATTGATCAAGGATAATTTCCCTCATATTGTTTCACATAACTATGTGAAACTATATTTCAAGGATTAAAGTTTATATGTGTGTATTAATGTGACATCCCTAAATATTATAATTAGAATTTTTCTTAATAGAATAAATTCATTTATTTATAAATCAAAAACATCTCATATAAAAAAAATATATTTTTCTCATAATTTAATAATAAAACCATTGTTATCTATTAATCTAAATTAATTTAAAAGATTATAGTGGGAAAATAAATACAAAAGTACATAATATAAAATTGAAAATTTTCATCTTATTGATCTATGAGAATGACCATGTTCATGAACAAAAGTTGAAATAAAACATAACAGTAATAAATAATATTAATTATGAAAATTATAGTATGGATATAAAATTGATATATTTTTTTATTTAATGGATAATTAATTTAAAAAAAATCAATATGATGTAGTAACCCGATATGACTAGTGTAAATTTTATCTTTGAACAGTAACTTGTCCAGTATGGAAAGTAATATGGAAATTACAACAGTATCATCACCTATTAAATATTGGAATAAAATATAGGTATCTAATAAATGAAAAATATCATATATTTATATCATGGAACATGTAACTAAATATTTTAAATATGATAAATTATGTGTTGTAATTTTTCTAAATATTGATATTTTATTTTCAATATTACAGTGAATTTAATGATTTCAATTTATATTTATAATCTATAATGAATTCATAAACACTTACTATTTTTCCTTTTATAATTATTATATTTCTCTCAAAGACACAAAATTATTTTTCAAAGGGTGATAAAATCGATTATAATATGATAATATGTATATTTGAGGAAATGATGATTTAAATAAAACTATAACTATCACCCATAGAAATGTATTTTCTGAAAAAAAAAATTAAATTTTTATAATCTACACGATAGATTGAAATTTAAGGTTATTTATTTAATATTTTACTAAAATTGTTATATTTATGGTGATTCTTGAAATATGCTACTTTTCAGTATTTTTGTTACAAGTGAAATACATGAATTTTTTAGTCACTAGTAATTTATTAATTCTACACATACTCATCAAATAGAACTCCCCTAAACTATTTACTGCATTTAGTCATATTAATTAGTACCATTCATCTTCTTGACCCCAAATAGTACACTAATAAATATAATAACCAAAAAAATCCTCTCCAACTTGTAAAAATACATCAATCACCACCATTTAACCTCCACAATTTTTAGAATATCAGAATCACAATAATCATAAAAACCCCTTCATGTGAATCTCCGTAGTGGAAAATATTTCTTTTTCATCAATAATAGTCCAATCCAACGTTCCCTTTTTGGGTTCTCAAGCAGAAGTTATTTGAGAGGTAAAAACAAAAATAATTTTCTTTTTAATTTCTTTATTTTTTTATAACTTCTCATCAACTCCCATATATTATGTTCTATGATAAATAATGTATAAAATATATATACCTTATTTGTCATATAATAATTTTTTTTAGTCATCCTATACCATATCTTCAACTTTTTTTGAAATAATTAAAATATAATCTATGATGTGTTAGTTAATCGACTTCATGGATAATGAGTTTCCAATTCCCATTACATGCATCAAGGATGGTCAAAAAATCTTTATCATATATAATAATATTTTGAATAACTACATAATAATTGGATTCATAATTTAAAACTGCTATTTATACATAATATTAAATAAAATTAATCAATATGATGATCATTAAAAACCCACAAAAATAAGTGTAACTTTTATCATTACCATATTATCAAATGCATTTTCCTAATATTAGGATTTCGAATGATATAACGGACCATTAAAATTATATATGTTCATTAATATGATATTAAATCACATAGAGATAATTATTCCCGGTTGAAAAGTTATCCATTAATTATATATAAGAAAACCTACAATGTCACTATGAAATCAATTGCTCAGGGATGAAAATTTTAATTTTCATAACTCATCATAGTTGATATAAATGAATTTAATTTATTTAAAATAAATAACATAAATGTTTAATATATTAAAAATTATATAATTATTAAATAATATCCTATTTTTTATTAAATTAAGTGTTTTATCAGAACACATTCTTACAAAAGTAAATGGACCTCTTTAAAACGAAATTTTTTCTTCAAGATGCACATTTTATTCCATTTCACTAATATAACATTTCATTATTTATATATATATATATATTTATAATTAAATTTAGTTGTTGAAAAAATTAATATATATCTCAATTATTATTTCATTGATGGGTAATGAATTATTCTACAAGGATCCTTCCTAAATTCATCTCAATAAACAAGACTGATTAAAAGAATCTTCTCTATTTCATACACATTTTTTTGTAAATACATAATTTATTTTGTTCCAAAAATTATTATAAAAAATAGTTTATTTTATCATAAAATACTTTTTTAGTTCATTTAATAAAATATTGAAAAAAGTATTCTTTATTCTTTTTAAAATATTCTTTATCCTTTTCCTTATAAATGTTTTAAAGGGAACATTTAAAAATATACCATATCATTGTTTTATCTTATTATCACTTCATTAGTGCATTATTTTCTATGAACTATGAATATTTTCCTTAGTAAAGTACATATTTGATTTCAATCCATTGTTTCTAAGAAACTATTATGATACAACTATTTTTATGTCCTAAGATATGATTATGATACCAACATCATTCCTTGTGTAACAGATATATTTATTGCTTCTCTTTGATTATTTATGTTGAGTTAATATGCATTAACATGTTATAATTGTGACAACAAATAGTTTTCCAATTAATTGTTGAATTATAAGTCTCATGTGATTTCTTGTATGGGTTTAAAGAGTAACCATAATCCAGAATGAGACATTGTCCACAATGTGATATACTATTGGTAGATAGCATTAAATCATATTTATGTCATGTAATAGGTATATTATGTTTTCATATATTTCTTGGATCAAATGACTATATGTTGTTTCTGTTATTATTCCATTAGTTTATTCATGATCTATTAATTTTTTTTTTACAATTGTATTCCATCTAAATTAGGTTCTATGATTTACACCCTTATTAATTAACATACAATGATTTTTATCTCATCCTTTTTGTGTTTGTAATGTCTAGGTTATCTAATGCAAGTGTTAGAACTGAAATGATTTTATGATATCATTCTAAGTATTAATCAAAAAAAATTATTTGGGTTCCTATTTTTCTATCATGTGATCTAATTCTACCAAATACACAATATTTTTTAATCCCTGGTTTGTATTTAATTGTTTTGTATTCTAGAATTATGATATAATATTTTTAAATGGAAATAGTAATAATAAAATTAGCAGGAATAAGAAATATAAAAATAGAGGAAAATTTATATATCTATGTAATGATACAATATTATAAGGAAATTTAATCAAATTATACTGAATGATAATTAGAAATCCATTGTAGATGAATCCAAAAAAACATCGGGTAAAACAAAACAAATTATTTTGGAAAATAATGTAATTGGATAACATTTTTTATGTTATATTTCTCATGTATTATGACATCCATTACCATCTTAACTAATTGACTATAAAAAATTATTTATATTATTATCATATAATCCATTATCAAAATTTCCTCATTTGGATTCATGTTTCTAAACATTTCCACCATTGTATTTCATTTTACTACTTAGTATTAGATAGAATACATAAAACAGAGAGGACTAGAATACACACCTAATTATCCACAATGTTTATAAATTGCCAAAAATTTATTTTTTTATGATTCTCTAAAAGCAAAATATTATAATATTATATTATTGTATATAATATTAATAGATCAGAATATGAATTAATAATCCCCTAATATATATAATTCTATAATTTAACAAATGGATCAAACAAGATAATTCTACATATAATTAAGACAAGATGAAAATTAACCTCAATAACCTCAACATTATATAATTTTTTAACCACAAATTTTTCTCATTCCATTTAGCGTAGATTGAAAAAATTTAAAAAATTATTGAGAAATAATATTTCATTTGAACTCAATGGGGTAAATAAACTTCCACCCAATAAAAATAATCCTATTATACCCTTCAATACCTCAAAATAAAAAAAAACATTAATCCTCAAATAGGATTTATAATCCTATAAACATATAATAAATAAAAAATATAAAATACCATTATGGTTTCCAAATGTCTTATATGAACTAAAAAAGGAAAACATTCAAATCATAATAGACATCTAGAACATACAATAATAATAATAGTAACATCCTCAGGCCAACAAACCTTGATTGAGTTACAAAAACATAATCATTACATTTACTTATATAAAAAACCACGTACCAGCATTAGTGATCCAATTTTTTTAAATTTATTAGAAAATTTTGGATAACCAATATACCAAATGAAATATTTTTATACTAATTTCAGATAATAATGATAAAGATTTCATAATAATACTTTAGTGATCATGTGATTTTTTGTTTTACTATTCCATTCTTCCCATATTTCACATGTTAACATTTTCATTTAAAACAAACTCGTAAATATCAAATATGACAATCCCTTATTAAAATGATATAAAATTTATAAAATAAAACATCTAAAATATGAAGATGTTAATTATTATATTCTCTCAGAAAAAATAAATAAAAAACAACTTTTAAGAAAATGTACCTATATAGAATAAAATTAAATAACTCAAAGCAGAGCACTTATTTCTTAAGAATATCTCATCACATTTTTATTGAGCATGACTATTTTTTATATGTTTATAATTTGTGTACTCAAATTTAGATCCTATAATTAAATATATATTCAATGTATACAAATATTTCTTGGTCATTAAAACATGGAATAGTTTATCTTATATGATGTTGAAAGTATTTTTTTAAATAATTTGATATCACAATATATATATATAAGTATGTATATATATTTATTCACATTCTATATGTCATAACCCATCCCCGGGGGCCTATGCCATGACAACCGCATGGCCCCCTTCCGTAGGATAGGGTTTGGTGACTTGCACAAAAAATGGTGTATCCCTCTAACAGGAAGGCATTGACTTTAAACCTATAAAGACACACAAACCAATAACACAACAAGAAGAAACCATGATGTAAACTGATGTAGTAAAATGTATACTAGATGTAAAGGGGTCAGAATACTAGCCCACATAAATGTAAACGTATAACTAAAAAGAGAAAAAATTTAATGGATCATCCATTGAAGATACCACTAGAAGGGCTCGTACAGATCGTCTACACAACACTCCATGTCCTCTTGTCTTCTCTGTGTACCACATGGTCCTGGTTCCCTCAAGTCTCAGCCTAGTTGGTTGTCGTTTGCACAAGACACAATAAGTTGTGGGAGAAGCCCGTGCAGGGTGAGTATAAAAATAACTAGTAGGGGACCCCAAACCCCCTGATGTTCTCTCAGAATCCCACAAAAGTTTATAAACAAATCAAGATCTCCATCATAAAGTACATATTAAGATGTTTTTTCCTTAACTAGGTTAAAAACTATGAGTTCATGAATCCGATTATTTGTCATATGTTATAACATATTATTCCATTAAGAATTTTTCAAAATGATCAATGGAGTATTTGTTCCATTATCGATCCAAATATGTTGATATTATGTTGATACCTAACAAGATACTCCAGGGATGGTCCTCATCAGGTCACACACTACTAATCCACATAGTGTCACTAGAATGATGATCCACAGAGGGTTGCAATAATGTCGATCCACATAGGGTCTCTAATGTGCAGATCGGTACAGGGTTCTGTGATGGTGATCAACATAGCGCTTTGATGTGGATCCACCCAGGGTCTCTATGATTATGATCCAAAAATGGTCTCTATGATTCTAATCCACACAGGGTCGCTTGGATTATGATCCAAACATGGTTGATATGATGCTGATCCAAATAGGGTCTCTACTTCCATGTCATCCGGTCATAGGATTTCCGCACATAGCACGCTTGTTTTTGAGAGAATTACCCCTCACGAATTTGGTTATTTTTCAATAGGTATGAAGTCCCAAAAAAATTATAACCATGAAACTGCACTATATTAGAGGTCCCAATGTGTCAAATGACTTGTTGATCGGACGCTCAATCTGCGAGATATGATATCTTTTTTCAATATGGCCCTGTTGTAATCTTTTCTAACCCAAACCAAGTCACAAATCTAAATCCATAAAATCTCACAATGTGTATCTTTGAATTACCACCTTTTCACAAGGGTCCTTTATCCACTGAGGGAGGGTCGATCGGACACCCGGTATGATAGTTACATCCCTTTCGGGGAAACGAGGGTGATCACACCTCAGTCTGACACAACTAAGTTTTGTAACACCCCATGATTTTATGAAAAATATATTTTTTTTATTTCATTTATGTCTTGTGTTGTATGCTACACCAAAAGGAGCTTTCACTACACGCATCAATGACTTGGCTAGCATTACACACAATCGCCACCTTCCATGATAGCGTATGATGTACGCAATACTGAGTTTCATTAAACAATGATATGTTATACAAAATACCCTTTTATAAATATTAATACCTACTTTTTGAAATTTTATTTTTCAAAATGGAGATCATTTTTGGATTCGGAATATTGAAATTAGACTAGGGTGAAATTTTGGTATTTTCCTGAAAACTTCCAATTTTTGATGAATAGTGAAAACACTAGGTTACTTTATAAAAACCGACTTTTAATTTAAATAATTATTTTTTTATTTTAATTTATTTCAGGTCAAAATTGATACATAATACCTATATAAGATCAATTTAATTCATTGTAGTGATTTTATAATAATTTTAGATATATAAAAATTTTATTGAAATATTCAACGTCTTTTACCCACCTACTAGGAGAATTTGGAATTACACATAAAACATAATTTTATCTATTCTGTGAGTGGAATTTCGAAAATCCGAGAGACACGGTTTATATCAAGGACTAAAATGTGGTTCAATGAGATGAAATTAATTTTTTGTGAATAGTACCTTTTTACTTTTATTTACCACGGTTAAAAGTAAATAGAGTAATTAAGGGTAAAAATGATATTATTATTACCCTAACACATGTTCTAATTCTATTGGATAAGTTTAATTCGACCAAAAACAACCTTAGGAATAAAATATGACCATTTAGATCCACTTGTATTAGATTAGGACATTTATTAATAATTTATTTATAGAAGGGTTAAAATAGTTAAAATAAATGTTCAATAACTAAATCATTTTTAATATAGGGTTATAGCTTAGATAAATTAGAATATAAATAGTCATTATAAATATAGAAATATTTCCTACATAATGGTAGTTTATTTATTATTTTTATACATTAAATAATTTAATTTATTTATGACACAATTATAATGCAGTAATTATCATATTAATGAAATATTATCATAATTGATGTTATAAATACCCTTATAAATGTAATATGATAATTTTTTTTAATTACACTAATTTTATACATTAATATGAAATGTTAGAATTGATTTAATTAACTTTTTTTGAACCAATCATGCTGTTATAATTTCCACAAAAATCAATTACCAAATAGTGTCTAAATTGACATAAAATAGTTTTACAAACAAATTTTATATTATTAATTTTTTATTATATTTATAAAAATCTAAAGACCAGCCAAGATACTTATATCATGATAGGTGAATCTTTAATGGACCACTTGGGGGTCCCGTGGATTTATATGGAATGTTTATTAATTATATAATATAAAAATACAATGTGACATGGTAAACTTCAATCAAATTAACTATGCGTTAAAACTAAATGATAAGGTTAATATAATGACTGAAACCTGTCTAAAATCTATTGGTTGAGAGTATTTAGACCCATCCCCACCTAAAATTATAAATAAATCAATTTTGTGCTATTTGACACCGAATATGACTTTATTATGAAATTATATTTTATGTTTTTCCAAAGGTACCCCTCTCCTCCCTTATAAAAGGGGCACACTTAACTCTTCTCTTTAAAACCTTTTGAGCCTTGAAGCTCAGAAAACACCTGCCCATTTCTCTTCTCCACTTCCCTAAAATCATTCTAGAGGTTCTGGTCTTCTCAAAAGTCCAACTCTACTTCTTTAAGAGAAGGCTTAAAATAATTTCATCAATGAAGAGGTAATCTCTTCTTTCGATTCTCTCAAGTTTCTTTCTTCTTCAAATTATTCTTATTTAGTTGTCTCAATATAATGTAATAACATCAGTATTAATTATATACAGATATTTTATTATCAATATGAAACAACCATATTTCACATTTTATCCATACTACGGAAAACGAAATCACCACGCGTGCATACGTACGGAATACCGTCTCCACGCCGTGGTGTAATCTGTTTTCGACCTCCACCTTACATGGATGAGTATAATAGTGTAAATAAATAACTATATAAGAATATTTTAATGTTATATTGATTCTTAAATATTATAAATACACTTCAATACAATTCCACGATCATAGGAATGGTATCATCGCTCGTGTGTACGTACGGACTACCGTCTCCACGACGCGATGAGATTCATTCTCCATGTTAACCATTCATGAATTATTATAAAGTATATATAATAAGTAATCATGAAATATATGACATAATAATGATACTGGATTTACGTATATATATATATATATTTTTCATCTACTTAATTCCATTCAATTTAATAAGGAAATGAAAACAACATTCATGCGTACGTACGACCTAACGTCTCCATGAACGGTGTATTTCGTTCCATTTATCGATCTATATTATATATATATAGGATGAAAATATATTATATATAAATCAGTTTTTACATTCTGGAATTAAGTAAATCAGGATATAAGTAATAATATGAAGAACAAAAAGTCCAAACACGTACGATAAATAAAACTATTTTACCCAAAATGCTGGTTTAACATGGAATTTACAAAAGAATGGGTAATATAAAGTCATAAGTGAACTATTTATGACATCAAAACAATTAATATGATTATTTAAAAAGTAAATGACATTATTTAAATCATTATACAGAAGTTCTGGATACGTACGAAGCATATCAGACATAAGGTAAGGGATAATTATTCCAATCTCGTTCTTACCCAGGATTGTTTATTCGTAAGTATTTAATGGGGTAATTGTTATCATCCATGTCCATGTTTTATAAAAGAGTTTTTATGTATGTTTAAAGTCATTATTACCAATTTTTGTCTTTTACCACATGTTATGAAAGGAATAATTCTTTTTTACCAAACGAGGATCTTTTTGACTTTTCCGGCTATTGTACGAGAATAATGTTTTTTTAACTTATACGGCATGAACAAATTTTTATGGTTTCATAATGCCTCATTTTCATGAAGATTACTCTACAAGATTTTATGACTTTTGTCAACAAAATACTTTTATTTTAAACTTTCATGGCATTTTGTTAAAGGAAAATGATTTTGAAGAAGAAAGGATATTTTCCTCAACAATTCATTTTAAATGATTTATCAAAACCATTTTTCATCTACAATGACAATATTTCATATGTACATGTTTCAAGTATAATGTATCTATAATTTAAATGGTATGATTCTTACTATTATGAAATGATATCCATTTGTTTTATATGGATTATGTAATGATGTAATGATGTTTAAGAATCCCAATTTATTACATGGGTTATGCTATGGTGTATGATTTATGATATTGCGGAACAAGTGAGAATGATTTCATTATGATATGGGTGGGACCTATATCTCCCTTCAATGAATTGGGTAAAGATGTATATCTCATGAGATATACATGGCTGAAATGGTAAGTTAATCCAGTTCAATGTTATAGGACTGAAACGAGGAGTGAACTCGATTCAGAAAGGGACTTTGTCCACTAAGATGGTCTTGGAAGAAATGCCATGGCTACTATGGAAATCATAACATGTGATGAATGGTTGCAAAAATTACATGTTTTTGTCCCATTATATTTTATCTTTATTTATTTTCCCGTATGATATATACCTTACGTACTTCCAAGATTAAAGTCTTTCCTCGTGATTTTGATGTTTAGATTTTATGTTCAAGCTTTCGCATTCAAATGTTTATGGATTTTTTTATGTTCTCTATGATTACCCTTAATGAGAATTTGAGCTCACCCTTTTTTTTATTTTCCCTAGGATATAAAGAAAGGTTTTAGGTAAGTATACAAAAGCGGAAGATCTTTATGGGAGAGGTTGACGATCTTTCACCACGATTAGAAGATTAAGTTCAGAGTTTCCAAATACACTAAACTATTATGGTCTTTGTGTTATTATATTTGTTAGGTATTAAGTATTCTTCACAAGTATTGTAATATCCATGTACATCATGATTTGGGTATATACAGTTGGTATTAGAGGGAAGGTTTAGTCAAACATTCAAAACTAGGATGTGAGAACTTTAGTGATATCCCTAGAGATATTTTTAAGGTATGTCTAGGGATGTCCCTATGGTTATGTATAATTATAGGTTATATTAATAGAATTATGGTAAGGATCATAGAATTTAACCTAAGATATTAGATATTGAAGGTAATCCCCCATGATTATGATTTTGGCCTCTCCTACTATTCATTTTGGGTTTTCGAAAATGGAAGGGAATGAGAAGATTCACGATAATGGAGGATATGATGGACAATATAATGATATTATTCATGATAAACAAAATGAAATTGGAACATGAGGTCCAAATATTGTTATTATTTCTAATCAGAAATATCATAATTTGATCAATAATCTCATCTATGGTAAGTTTCACGACTCAGCTAATAAGAGAATGATGGAGTTTCATGATGATCATAGAGGAAGTAAAGTTAAATTTATATCATGTAATTCATGTGGGAAGAGGCATCAAGGAGAATGTATCAAAGGAACTAGAGGATTCTACGGGTGCCGAAAACAAGGACAAAAATCCAGTAAGTGCAAATGAAAAGTTTTAGTTAACACCATTGATAAGGATAATGGTATTGCTACGACATCAACAATGATTAGATGTTTTAAATGTGGAATGTATGGGAATTATGAAAAACAATGACCTAAGGGAAAATATCATGAAAAGAATCATCATGGTCATATGGGTAGTATTTCTAGGGATGATGATGAGGAGACTACAAATGATATATAGATGAAAGAAGTGTTGAAGCTTGTTCAATTGTTTAAGAAGGTAGTGGAATGATTGTATGTTTATCAAGAGTTTTGTTGTATAAAAAATTTAATGGCACTATGGAATAAATAAACATCTAAGGATTGTTACACTGTTGTTTTTCCCAAAGTATTTGAATGTATATGTTGAATGGTAATGGTAACCATGAAAGGTTATTCAGATATTTTTGGAAAGAATATGATATGCACATAAGGAATGGATAAGGAGGAAATAATATGTTTGATGGTATTCATGTTCTCATGATTTTTATAAGGACTAAGTGTTGTCATGGATTGAGTATATAAAATTTTTGTATTTTTTTATGTGGAAAGAGTTAAATTTTGACGTCACTCATGTTTTCACTAAGGTTCAATGGGTATTCATTTTTCAAGAGAATACATGATTAAGGCCTTAGAATGTTTGGAATGTGACCAACAAGACATATATTATGATATATAGGGATCAAAGATGGTGTTAACATGCTTGTTATATGAACTCTCTGGTAATCGTTTTCACTATTATATGAGAATGGACATCGGTAATTTGGATAAGGCTATAGATTGGAATGGATTATGTTTGACATAATATAGTATTGTTTAAAGCTAGAATTTTTTTGATATTTTTGATGGAATGTTATAATAATGTATTTTTAGAAAAAATGACAACCTGCAGGACGAGAGAGAACCTGTCACGTCGGACTAGGTTGTGGGAATCGAACCCACAACTGAAGTGTGATAGGTATTTATTTCCTACCACTGGCCTACAGGAATACCCTGCATAGTAGAAATAGTTTTATTTATTATGTAGGATTATAGATGAATTACAATTCCATTTTGGAACCATTTATGATTAATATCACCATAGATGGACTTATGTATATAAATTTTGCTAACTTTTTTTTGAGACAGATGTAATGACTTATCATTCTATCGCATGATCTGCTAAAACTTTGCGAAAGAAAAATTCAACTTCATTTCATAAAGAGATGATGTGGAAATTGTTCAAGGCACGAACAATGGTGTGATTATACCAAAATAAAGTAAATATTTCTTCTAATTCAAATTCTTCAACTTTAGGGAAATGATCTTAAAATCAAAAAATGTTGTCCTAGTTCCCTTATATCTGATGAATCAGATGGTACCCTAGATCATTAAAAATTTAAGGCTTTGTGATTGTTGGGTTTTTCATAGCCATGTTCTCTACCACTCTACATCAGAACATAACAGTTATATTTCTTTTCCACATCAATATTTTTACATATGTTCTCCTACGTGGAATCCCAGTGATTAGTTAATTTCGGAAACCATTATGTTTCATACATTGGGGTTTAAAGATAAGTTTTGGTATTCCTTTTCACAATTCGGGTTTCTATTAAAGAAACATTCGAGTAGTAAACCATTTATAACCCTGACGAATTTTGAGGGAGAAATTCATTTTAAGGGGGGTAGAATGTAACACCCCGAGATTTTATGAAAAATATTTTTTTCATTTCATTGATGTCTTTTGTTGTACGCAACACCAAAAGGAGTTTGAACTACACGAAACCCTAACTTGGCTTGCATTACACGCAATCACGACCTTCCACAATAGCATTTGTTGTATGCAATACTGAGTTTCACTAAACAACAATATATTATAAAATCTAGCCATTATGAATAGTAATACCCACTTTTTGAAATATTATTTTTCAAAATGGACTTCATTTTTTGATTTGGAATATCGAAATTAAACTAGGGTGAAATTTTGGTATTTTTCTGAAAACATTCATTTTTTTGAAGAATAGTGAAAACAATGGGATACTAGTTCAAAACCGAATTTTAATTTAAATAATAATTTATTTTATTTAAATTTATTTCAGGTCAATATTTATACATAATAACTATATAATTTCAACATAATTCATTGGGTTCATTCTATAATAATATTAGATACATAAAAATTTTATTGAACTTTTCACCGTCTTTTACCCACCTCCTAGGAGAATTTGAAAATTCACATAAAACTAAATTTTATCATTTCTATGAGTGGAATTTCGAGAATCAGAGAGACACTTTTAATATAAAAGACTAAAAAGTGGTTTAATGAGATGAAAATATTTTTTTGTGAATAGTAACTTTTTACTTTTATTTATCGCAGTTAAAAGTAAATAGGGTAATTAAGGGTAAAAATGATATTATTATTACCCTAACACTTGTCCTAATTGTGTTGGATAAGTTTAATTCTACCAAAAACAACCTTAGGAATAAAATATGACCATCTAGGTCCACTTGGATTAGATTAGGACATTTATTATTAATTTATTTAAAAAGGGTTAAAATAGTTAAAATCAATGTTTCATATCTAATTCATATTTAATATAAGGTTATACATAAGATATATTAGACTATAATTAGTCATTATAATTCTAAAATGTTAAAATACATAATTTTATTTTATTAATAATTTTTAGATATTAAATAATTTAATTTATTTTTAACATAATGATGATAGAGTAATTATAATATTAATGAAATATTAACAAATTTGATGTTATAAATACCCAAATAATTTTAATTTCAGACTTTTTAAGAATTAAACTAATATTATTGTTTAATATGACATGTTATTATTTATTTAATTATATTTTTAGAACTAATAATGCTGTTATGATTTTCACAAAAATAAATTACCAAATAGTGTCTAAATTGATATAAAATAGATTTTAAAACAAATATTATATTATTAATTGTTATTATATTCCAAAAAATCTAAGGTTCATCAATGATACTTATATAATGATATGTGTATCATTAATGGACCACTTGGGTGTCTCTGGGATGTATAAAGTATGTTTGTTAACTATATGATATAAAAATACAAAGTGACATGGTAAATGCCAATCTAAATAACTAAGAGTTAAAACTAAAATATAAGGTTAATATAATGACACAATCCTGTCTAAAATGTATTGGATTAGAGGATTTAGACACATCCCCACCTTATATTTGATATAAATCAATTTAGAGCTATTAAAAACAGAATATGACTTTATTATAATATAATATTTTATGTTTTTTCAATGGTGCCCCTCTCCTCCCTTATAAAAAGGGCACCCCTTCCCTATTGTCTTCACACCCTTTTGAGCCTTTATTCTCGGCTAACCCATGCCCATTCATCTTCTCCACTTTCCTAGAAACATTCTGGAGGTTCTGGTCTTCTCAATAGACCAACTCTACTTCCTTAAGAGAAGGCTTAAAGGAGGTGCGTCAAAGAAGAGATAATATATTCTTCCGATTCTCTCAAGTTTCATTATTCTTCAACTTATTATTATTTAGTTGACTCATTATAAAGTAATAATATCAGTATTACTTGTATACTGATATGTTATTATAAATATGTAACAACCCTATTTCACTTTCTATCCATCCTTGGGAAAATGAAATTACCGCGTGTGCGTACGTATGGAATACCGTCTCCACGCCGTGGTGTAATCTATTTTGGACTGCCACGATACTTGGATTGGAATAATAGTGTATATAAATAACTATATATTATTATTTTAATATGATATTTATTCTGAAATATTATACATACACTTAAATACAATTCCACAATCATGGGAATGGTATCATCAGTCATGCGTACGTACGGACTACCGTCTCCACGACTCGATGAGATTCATTCTACATGTTAAACATTCATGAATGATTATAAAGTATATATAATAATAAATCAGGAAATATATGACATAATAATAATACTATATTTATGAATATATATATATATATTTCATCTACTTAATTCCATTCAATTCATTAAGGAAATGAAAACATCGTTCATGCGTATGTATGTCCTGCCATCTCCATGAACAGTGTATATCGTTCCATTAATCGATCTATATTATATATATATATATGATGAATATATATTATATATAAATCATGTTTTACATTCTGGAATTAACTTAATCAGGATATGAGTAATAATATCAAGAACAATAAGTCCAAACACGTACGATAAATAAAACGATTTTACCCAAAATGCTTCATTTTCATGGAATTTACAAAAGAACGGGTAATATAAATTCATAAGTGACCCATTTATGACATCATAACAATGAATATGATTATTTAATAAGTCAATGTCACTATTTAAATCATTATACAAGAGGTTCAGATACGTATGATGCATGTGGGACCTAAGGTAAGGGATAATTATTCCAATATCGTTCTTACCCGAGATTGTTTATTCGTAATTTTTTTTGGGGTTATTGTTATCATCCATGTCCATGTTATCTAAAAGTATTTTTATTGATGTTTAAAGTCCTTTTTACCATTTTTTTACTTTTACCACAAGTTATGAAAGGAATATTTCTTTTTTTTACCATACGAGGAACTTTTTGACTTTTTCGGAAAAAGTACGAGAAACATGTTTCTTAACTTATACGACATGAACTAATTTTTACCGTTTCATAATGCCTCATTTTCATGAATCTTAATCTACAAGATTTTATCTCTATTTTCAACAAATTAATTTTCTTTTAATAGTTCATGGAATTTTGTGAAAATAAAATTGATTTTGAATAAGAAGCGATATTTTCATCAAGAATTCATTTCAAGTGATTTATCAAAACCATTTTTCATCTAAGATGACATTATTTCATATGTGAATGATTCAAGTATAATTTCTCTATTATTTTCATGTTATGATTCTTATTATAATGAAATGATATCCATTTGTTTTATATTGATTATGTAATGATGCCATGTTGACTAAGAATCCCCATTTATTACATGGGATATGCTATGATGTATGATTTATGATTTTGTGGAACAAGTAAGAATGATTTCATTATTAGATGGGTGGGAACTATATCTACCTCCAATGCATTAGATAATGATTTATATCTAATGATATAGACATGGCTGGAATGGTAAGATAATCCAGTTCAGTGTTACAGGACTGAAACAAGGAGTGAACCCGATTCAGAAAGGGACTTTGTCAACTAAGATGGTCTTGGATAAAATTCATTGGCTACTATGGAAATCATAACATGTGATGAATGGTTGCCTCAATTATATTTTTTATTCCCATTATATTTTATCATGATTGATGTTCTCTTGTGATTTATTCCTTACATACTTCCAAGATTTATGGCTTTTCTCAAGATTTTATTGTTTATATTTTATGTTCAAGATTTTGCATTAAAATATTTATGGATTGCTTTATGTTATCTATGTTTACCCTTACTGGGCATTTGAGCTCACCCTTTTTTATCTTTTCATTTCCACAGGATATAAAGAAAGGTTTTAGTTAAGAAAATAAAATGGGAAGATCTTCATGGGAGAGGTTGAAGATCCTTCACCACGATTATAAGGTCAAGTTACGAGTTTCCAAAGACAATAAACTATTATGGTCCTTGTGTGTCTGTGTTTGTTTTGTATTAAGTATTTTTCAAAAGTAATGTAATATCCATGTACATCAAGCTTTGGGTTTATATAGTTTCGGCCCACATTAATATTCCAATGGGACCACTTCCATAAAGGGGTCCCAATGCCACTGACGACTTTTCAATCTGACACCTAGTCTATCAGTTATGAGTGTTTACTTATTATGTGGCCGGTTGGATCCGGGCCTAGTCCGACTTGGTTTGACCGGTCCGATGAAACAGTTCTCATGGCCGACCTAAGGATGTTCACGTTCGACCCATTTTGGGTCAGCCCAGTTCACTAGGTCCGCCCTGTCGGGGTTGGCCCAATGGATTGCGGGCCCGTGATGTTGTTGACCAGTCCCGTCGCGTGGGGCTCAACCCACCCATGATGGCCAGTTTGGGTGCAGGTTCGGCCTGCATCTAGATCTATCTTCAAGAAGGCGGGCCACCATTCTCATGGGCCCACCGATTGTGGGGTCGTTTTTACAGCTAATGGGGCTTTACCCCACCAAATGAAATAGTTTTCTATTTAGCTGACTAACATCTTCTAACATCGTGTGGCGCGGGGCGACGCCACACCCTTATACTGCAACCAGCTGGTCATGGCTGCTACTTCTGGAGACCCATGTAGGCCACACCCAAGTCCCATATGGCCGGATCGGGCCACATCCTTTGGCCGCCAGAACGTGCGATGAGTCACCGCATCCACTGCCCATGACCGGACTCTGTGGGATTCGTCAAGCCACTGCCACTAGCTACTAACAAGACATGATGACATTTACTACCATGGGCCAACAGACACGCTTCAATGGACTTTTTGTGTGTGTTGAGTGCCTACTTGGATCTCGAGTTACAATCAACATTGCATGTCATCCATTTTCATCATGAACCTCTGTTTGGATAATAGTTCTAGAAATAAGAGAAAAATACTGAAGAGGTGAATGGTCCATTCCTTTTTTGTTTGGCATGGGCACCCTGCATTAGAATCATATCGTACAGTCAATAAGTTATCTCATGAAGATGAACATAAAAACAATCCCACTACCTTGATAAGACATCCACTGACGACGTTTGGTAGAACATCATTCTTCGTTGTCGTCTGTTGGGAATTTGGTGGCGCTCGTCACCGCTCACGGAAACTGGTCTTGTCCTCTAGGTGGTTGGTGTCAGGACACATTTCCATAGCTTTGTCACTTGATGAAGTCGTGCCAAAACCCCACCCCGAGCTCTATATAAATAGGAGGGGAAGAGGTGTGTAACACTTTATGAAGTTCATTTAATTAATGAACCTCCAAAATTCTAAACATTCCAGTTACAAGTAAAGTAGATTCAATCCCTTTAATGGATTGACTGGTCGTAAGTCCCACCACCTCCTCTTATCCGTTGGAAGAATGTAAAAAATGAAATAAAATAACTTTTTTATATTATTATTCTATTAAATTTTCAAAAAGTATATTTTTTTCCCGACATCTTATGGACAATGTAAATCCTCCCTTAAGAGAATCATGCTGCTACAGATTCAACGATGCCCTTAGATTTTTAATCTGGGAACCTGTTCAAAATATAGAAAATGCCACCATCACGTTTATTGAACGTATCATATAAAATGTTTAGAAATTATTAACAGTCACTCTCAAATAGTGTCGGTTGACGTTAGGCACCACCTAATAGAAAAAACCCTCACAAGCTCTATAGTACTCTCAGATCTTCAATCATTGTTACTGTTTAGATGTTATGGATTCTACAATAAAATAATTGTCGCTTAATTATTTTATTTACAAGAAAAGATGACTTCCACTTGGGGCATGCTCCGACCCAAGTTAGTATATCATTAATGTAAGAATACCCTCACATTATCATAGGTGGTCATAGATATTTAATCTGAGTCACCGTTCATAAGTTATATGAGTTCTAAAAATAAAATGATTTTATTTAATAATTTTACCTATAGTTGTTCTATTTTCGTGTTTTCTCATTGGATACCTACCCCAACAAATCTTAAGTCACACATAGTGTAAACCCACCATCCTAAACTCAACAGAGCCCTCAAATTTCTGATCAGGGTTCTGATTTAATTATTGTTCCTCTTTTTTAGGAAAACTACTCATGTGCACTATTTTAAGCATAACACTTTTTCGAAAGATCATTTCAGGAAATACAACCCTCGAAATCACGTGCTGTCAGATTTATCGGTCTCGTAAATATTAAATATATTTAAAAAATATATACAAAATTTCTGGGTCTTTAAATTCTCCACAACAATGGTATTTACATCCTAAAAATCCAAATCAATTGTAAATAAAACATATGATGTTATTGAGAATGAATCATAGCCACCTTATCTCATGTGCTCTCCAGGAGGTTCCCGTGATTCCTCTGAACTCACACTAGAGGGATCAACCATCCATGAAGGTGTTGTTCATGTTGATCCTCTATATATAATTGGAACTCCATAAATGTCACCATATCATCAAAGATCAACTCTCCGTATTTGATAACATGGGATGAATCATGCACACATCTTCTTTGCTATGACACATAGAAAACATTATGCACCATGTGAACCTATGGGAGAAGAGCTAGGAGATATGGAACCTCTACAGCTCTTTTGAGGATATAAAAAGTTGTCATGAACCTCATAGATATCTTACCGCCATGATCCAATCTCTTTATTCCTTGTCGGGGAGACACACTAAATAATACATAGTCCCCCTCATGGAACACTAGTTGTCTTTGTCACCTATCTTCATAGGACATCTGTAGGCTTGGTGTAGTCTTCATCCTATCTCAGATGACCAACACCTTCTCAGTGGTAACCTGTACCTTCTCTAGAACCAGGAATGCAGGCTTTCCTGGGTCTGCCCAGCAAATAGGTGATCCTCATGGTGTCCCATACAAGGGCTTAAATGGTGACATTCTAATGGTGGATTGATAACTATTATTGTATGAAACATCCACCAGTGGTTGGTGGTCCTCCCACTATAGCCAAAATCGATGACACAATCACAAAGCATTTCATCGAGTGTCTGTATGGCCCGCTCTATCTAAACATTTTTCCGAGTGTGCCTGGTGGTGTTCAAGCATAGATATGTCCCAAAATTCTCCTACAATCCATTAGACATGTTGGAGGTAAAAGATGTGTCTCCATCTGAGATGATCATTGATGGTATTACTTGAAGTCGTATACTCTCTTCCAAGTAGTGTCATCCCAATCCCTCTAATGATCCTTTCTCTCAGATGGGTGGGATGTGGGATGACTTGGTGAATTTTACAATGATCAATCAGATTGAATCGTGGCCCCTAGAACTCTGTTGTATCCCTGTTATGATTTCCATGGAGATACCATCTTACTTACACTCTTGTACCTCATGTGTATGAGCTATTCCCATTTTTACCTAATTATTGTCCTTCACATGCTGACAAGTGAGGCATCGAGATACAAAATATCCCACTCCTTTCTTCTCCCTGGACCCTAGTTCTGATTCCAGAAGACATTGTGCACCTTCTCTACTCCAAGATGTATCATCAAAAGGGATGTTTGGAACTCCCTTAACTCCACCTATAGAAGAATCACATCTACCATAGGGCCTCCTCGAAAGAGAAAAACTTTCTCTCCACCCTTAGAAAATCAATCAGGATCCTTTCATGAGGATATCTAATAAATTCAGGCCTCACAGTCTACGTCCCCAAACAATTACTCCTACACCCACAATAGTAGTGGGGGTGTAATTGTCGTCGACTGGAGGTATGTTTTCCGTGACTACCCACAAAGGATAAATTCAGCGCAGATAGATGCATTATGTCCTCACTCAGCAACTGTAGTCCATACCTCTTACTGAGTGCATCTGCTACTACATTCCCCTTTAGAGGATTATAGACTATCTCGAATTGATAGTCCTAGATGAACTCCAACCATCATCTCAGTCTCAGGTTCAGTTCCTTTTGTGAGAAGATATACTTATGAACCTTGTGATCAGAGTAAACAATAAACTATTATCCCAACAAAACTCTTTTCTCTAGGAGAACCGTTGAATCCATCCAAAACTAAGTTGTAGATATTGGTGCCATCCCTGAGTAAAAGAAAATTCATATTTTCCTATCCCTACAGGTAGCTAACCCTGGAAACTACATTTGAATTGATGTTCCCACACTGTACCACTACTATTGGGAACTGAAAACTCAAAATAACAATTTCGTTGAGGGTAAGGTTGGTCGATTCAAGACTGATCGGCTGCACCCAACTGTGCATGTGTTTATCCCATGCTTCCTGTGTTTCCATTTGTTTGTTGACAAAGGAAAACCTCATTCCAACGATATATATAGAGCACAACCATTTTTCCTAAAATAGTCAATCTTAGTATGAACTATGGTTAAATAGTCCATAACCAAACTAACACACTAAGGCCTTGATACACCTACCAATAGGTTCTAAAAAAACTCTCACCTCATTGGAAGGGTTACAATTTCGGTATATGTGTGATTATTGAGTCTCCACCCAAAGTTATCTCTAGACTTAAGGGTCATGTCATTGGTTCTTTGAGTCAATAAGGTTTATTTAATACTTTTTCATTGCTCTATGTTTTGAAAAATTATAGACACTCTATCTTAATACAAATTATATTTTCCCTATGAATTATCATAATAAGGATGATATTTATTCCACAAGGAAATTTATCCTTACATATATTTTCATTATTAATTTTATCATTTATCGAAATATATATCATAATATTAATAAGTATGAAAATTGGTTTCACATATAATACCTCATAATCTAATAAATACATAGATATAGAGTATTTTGTTTTTAGTATGTGAATTTAGTCTCCGAATTATCTGAAATTTAGACCTTGAATGCTCTGAAATTATGCCTCTAAATTCATTGAAATCCAGACTCTGATTTTGCTAAAATTAAAACACTTAATTTCCTGATACTCATACTCTGAATTCACTAAAATTCAGACTCTGAATTATCAGAAATTCAGACTCTGGATTCTCAGATATTCAGATTCTGAATTCCCTAAAATTTAGAATCTGAAAATCATCAGAATTTGGACTCCAAATTCAATTGAAATAACACTATGAAACTTATAGAATTCAGGTTCTCAATTCATTGGACAAAAAACACAGAATATTTATGAATTATAGTCTCTAAATGGTTATTTGGATAGATATATAACTTTTTTTCTTTTCCTTATACTATGATAAATTAGATTTGGTCAAGCCACCAATTTTTTTTACACCTATTATCACATTGATACAATGTCATATAATTGGTTCCTTAATAATAGTTGTTTGAGTGACACATGTACATGTCTCTCATAAATTCAATGAAAAATATTACCAGTGGAGGTGGGAGCCGACTGTTAGAGATGTACCAATAAATAGGATCTCATTGGAATGAGTTTATGACCTTTTGAACTCTCTATAGATTTCATGCATCTAATGGTATTTCTAGAGGTAGAGACTCTCATGCATTGTGTGTACTGAAATTATAGTTCAAATTTCTTCATGTGACTCTGATTATAGGTGTGTTCAATTGAGGACTTCTGGGGATAGGTAGAAAGAGGTACCAACTACCTTAACGTTCGAGGACTTCTGTGGATAGAAAGACAAAGGTTCCATCTACGTTAATGTTCGAGGGATTGCGGGGATAGAAAGATAGATTTCAATATTCCTATTGAGGGTTTACACTAGTGTGTGTAATACATAATTTATTGAATGTATAAATCAAGACACCGTTATCAATAGTTATTGTAGACCATAATCAATGGGTTAAAAGATTTCATACATGATTATTATTTTCTTTCAAGAATATTTATGATGTATTTTGATAAAAATAGAATGTATGATATTCTTATACTTTCTGGTTATTTTGTATACACTCATATGTTAGATTCTATACGATTTAAGGTAGAATAATTTCTTTGTAAACATTCCATAAGATTCATTTCCAGAACAATATTTCTAGAACCCAGTCTGTTTGTATGACTAAAAGAAGTCTTGTTATTTTATCGGGTTTAACATTGTTAAACAAGATTTACATAAGGTTAAAAATGAATGTTTTTAAACATAATATTAACCCCTCCTGTAATTGAGCATCTACATTCATATTTTGGTCCTACAGTGGTATCAAAGTAGGTCTATGAAATAATTATATTAACATATATGATTTCTTTTTCATGTTTAAATTATTATAAATATTTTCTTTCTTTGGGATTTTTTATTCTTGTTTAGAAATATTTATTATTAGAAAATTTCTGTGTGAATATATACTCTTTTTGATGGAAGTAATGAATGTTGGTAGGATTAACAATCTAAATCCAACCAGACTGCCTATATTTTATGGTAATTAATACGAATATTAGAGAGATTGTATGAAGACTTTTGTTATTAATACCAGAGTGGAAAATATTGTTATTATAACTGGAGATTACATGATTTTTTATTATAATGCCTGAAATTTCACTAACCATGTGAAGTTAGAATATCAACTAAAAATCAATGTACATAATACATTATTGTGTTTCCTAACCATGAATATATGTAGTCAGATTTATTCTTGTGAAGATGTT
Organism: Viscum album; assembly: GCA_963277665.1. Taxonomy (NCBI): domain Eukaryota; kingdom Viridiplantae; phylum Streptophyta; class Magnoliopsida; order Santalales; family Viscaceae; genus Viscum; species Viscum album. The sequence continues at coordinate 917,002,919 of OY728148.1, forward strand.
AAATATATCTTTATGAAATTTGAGGATACTCATTTGGGTTCATCTAATGATATATAAACTATATGATCCATGATTAGAGAAGAATATCATGGATTTCTATTTATTTATGGAGAGAAAATATTCAAGGTACAAAAATGGTTTATTATTATTTTTATCAGTCAACAGTCTATCAGTGATTAATGATTATATGATGAGGCACTAGTTGAAATGATTATATATATCATTCGTAATATGTGGGAATCCAAGTGAACAACTATTGATGACAATTGGAAAGTATCTCAAATTACCCTTGATGAGATTTCTGGAACTCTTCTTCAGCATGAGAGAAGAATGAAAAAAATGATGATATGAATAAGAAGAAAAATGGCAATGGAAGTGTATCCTTTACTACTATTGAATCCAAGAATACTAAATGGGATTCAATATCTAAGTCAATGAATGTCACTATTTTATCATAATCTAGTAATAGTGAACATTGTGAAAATGAACTAGATAATATTTCTCGAAGGATGAAAAATATATTTGAAATGAAATATTTTATTTATACATATAAAAAGAATGAAAGAAGAGACATAAAATCTCTGAACTAATGTTCTATGAATGAAAAAGAGTAGGACATATCAGTCCATATTGTGCTATGTTTAAAAAATTGGATAGAAAGGAAAATCATTCCGAGATGAATAAAAAGAATTATTATATGGATAAATATAAGAATGTTTTGAAAGACAATGACCTCTGGATTAATAGTGGTTGTGACTCTTTTGATGAATCCTCAGAATATTAATCTCATTAATAGAAGAATATTGGTCTGCTAGCCTAACTACCCATTGAAAATCATTGTCTAATGGACAATGAACCCAAAACTCAATCAATCCCAAATGTTTCATTTAATGCAATTATACTGATGATATATACTACAATTATTCATATGAAGAATATTCTTCGGATGAAGATAATATATTACCAACAGATGAAGAATATTCTATGTTTTCATAACATCTTGAGAATGAAAAATTTAAACCCATGAAAAATTTTGGTTACGAAAATTCTAAATTTTCTATTTTAACTGTAGAAGTATCAGATATTTCTAAATATATTGATAAACAAAATTTATATTAAAATTATTTCTAAAAACCATGAGGATTTTAATTTTGAGAAGGATGAAAATTATATGGATCTTGAAAATTTAATTTCTAGGAAACATATTTTAGAGACTAACTCTAGTTCTAAAACTAATGTTTTTGAGGATAAAATCATTGTTATGAAACTAATGTATGAAATATTTTCCATGAGGATTTTTTTTTCAAACTTTACCTCTATTAAAGAAAACTTTAGACAAGATGTCTTCAAAAACTCAATCATTTAGGAATAGTTATGGACTTGTTATCCTCATTTTATGATAGTTTTTAGTAATAAATATTTTTTTTCTCAATATAACCCATTCTGTAATAAATATTAGTGTGGTGCACATTGAAAAAAAAATTTGATATTTAAAAAAAACTCAGTGTTTAGGTTTTCATAATTCTTATTTTTCTAAAAAAATTTGGATTCCTAAAATCATGCTTTTTTGAAATTTTTGGATCCATGAAAATTTGTATTTCGAAAGTCTGATACTTTTATATTTTGGAAAATTAAAAAAGTACCAACAAAAAGACATGGTACATGGATAGTATATTTTGACAATATATTACTGGTAACATAAACATCATTGAAAATATTATCAACATGAAATGTTGGAATGTATCTTTCAGAGATAATGCTCAGTGGGGAATTATCGGTATTGGTAACATTTTTCCTCTGGAAAAAATATTGATTTCAACTGTTTTATTTGTTATGGATCTTATGCAGATCCTCATCAGTATATGACAACTATGTGATGATGATTACCTTGTGAATTTTACAAATTATAAGTGCTTAGTAAAAAATTCCAAGGATGTTTTTATTCATTCTACTCATAGACAAGAGAATGTATATACACTAACCATAGAATACCTTAGGAGCCATGATCTACCTTGCCTTGGTTCAATGGTAGATCAATTTTTGTTATGTCATAGAAGCTTAGTACACTTTATCCATAGGAACCTATGAAACTCTCTAATAAAATACTTGTTAAGGATATACCAAAGAATATATATGATTCTATAAAAGATTGTGATCCTTTTCAATATAGAATGAAAAATAATTCAAGTTTTAAATCAATCTATGTAGTCTCACCTACTGATGCATTACAATTGGGGTATATCTATATTTTCAATCCTAAAGAAAATGGATGGACTGAAAGAAAATATTATGTATTATTTTGGGTTGATGATTAGAATATATTAACAATGGTCAATTTTCTAATAATGAAATTTGAATCTTTTTCCAATTTGATATTTTTTACAGAACACGTTAAAAATGAGAAAAACCTTCCATTTTTAACTATTCGTTGTAATAATGGAGGAGAATTTCAAAATTCTGATTTTGAAACTTTTTATATTAAAAAAGTCATTCCTCATACCTTTTCAACTATAAGAACACCCCAACAAAATTGTATTGTTGAATGAAGAAATATGATTATTCTAAAAATAAATTGAACCATGTTGAGTGAATATTCAATAGAAAAACACTTTGTGGGATGAAGTCTTATATACTTATTTTTATACAGTAAATTGTGATTTCATTTGTCCATTTCATAATAAAACCCCCTATGAATTAGGGAATGGTATAATACCGAGACATTTCTAATTAAATGTATTTTGTTGAAAAATTTTACATTTAAATACAAAAGATAATTTACATAAATTCAAACACAAAATTGATTAAGGAATTTTACTAAGATAATCAACAATGTCAATGGCCGATATAATTTGTAATAAAAATACATGTACTATTGAAGAAAAAGTAAATGTTAAATTTTATGAAACTGATCATTTTTGTTTTTAAATAACCTCAACCTACATCCTCAGATATGATTTCAAAAAATAATTATCAACCATTGATAGATGATCATACTAATAAGGAAATTGTTTAGGAAAATGTTTCAAAAGAAATTACCCCGGATTAATTTCCTACCATATGTTGACATACATGTTTTACAAAACTAAAATATGTTTTTTTCTTTAGAATCATTCCTATGATAGTATCATTGATGATGTAAATCAACCAGTAAGGACTATATGTTCCTTAAAACTAAATTATAACATCTTTCATTACTTTTACAATTAGAACCAGACATCACTGATAAATATTTAGGTGATGACGATTGGATAAAATACATGGACGATGAGCTAAATGAATTCGATAGGAATAATTTCTAGACCTTGGTTGTAAGATCTTATAAAACATCTATTATTGGAGTAAAATGTGTCTTCATAAATAAATGTGTCTAAAATGCAATCATAGTATTAAATTAGGTGATATTATTTGAAAAAATCTATAATCAACGATAAGGTATGTACTATTAAGAAACCTATGCTCTAGTAGCTAGACATGAATCTATCAATATTATACTTGAATTTGAAGCATTTTTATATGTTAAAATTTATTGAATGAATGTTTAATGTTATTTCCTTGATAGATATGTTCAAGAGGATGTTTTTATTGAACATCCTCATGGTTTTGAATATTTAGAACTTCTTAAACATGTTTTCATATATAACATAGATTTATATGTACTTAAACAAGCCCTTAGAGCTTGGTATGATATGCTTACATGATTTCATCTATAAAAAAATTATATAAATGGAATTTTGGATCCAACCCTCTTTATTAATAAATATAATAAGAATGTTTTAATTGATGAAATTTATGTTTAGGACATTATATTCGGTTTTAGTCAGCAATCATTAACTAATTCGATTCAAATTCTAATCAAATATGTGTTTGGAATGAGTATGATGGTTGCGTAAAAATTTTTCCTAGGATTTCATGTTTCTCAAAAACTATAAGGAACAAACATATCTCAACATATTTGTATTAAGTATCTTCATAAAATTTATGTATATGAAAACACTAAGAGTATTATTACTACCATTGGTACATAAAATTCAATTGATATTGATGAAGCTGGGAAACCAGTAGATCAACACCATTTAGAGGTATGATATGTAGTTTACTATACACGATATCTATTCATCATGACATAATGTATTATGTATGATTATTTTCCATATATCAATCCAAACCTAATGAATCTCATTTAAAACTAGTAAAAATAATTTTTCTCTATTAAAATGGAACAACAGATATAGGACTCTTTTATACTTATGGAAATGATTTTGTTTTAAATTGATTGCCAAGTGCTGATTTTGGTGGATATATAATGGATAAAAAATGCCCATAGAGAAAATGCCATTTTTTAAGAGATTCATTAGTTTCGTGGTCATAAAAAAATGAAAACTCAGTAGAAAATTCCACTCATAAAGAGGAAAATGTAGCATATGTATGTTATTGTTCCCTGGTATTTAGATGCAATACATACTCATACACAATGGTATGAGTTTTACTAAAACATTTATATTTTTTGATAATAATAGTGCCATTTCATTATGTAAAAACCCAGAACATAATCCATGTGCAAAACAAAAAGACAATAAGAATCACTTTCTTAGGGATCACACACAAAAAGAAGGTATCATTATTCAATATATTGGAATGAAAGATCATCATGCTGATATTTTTACAATTTCATTACCCTCCTATAGACTTGAATACATTAAACGGAAGTTAGGAATGATTAATGTAATGTAATCTTCAATATTAACTTTTTTTAAACCAATCTCCATACAGTAAGAAACACCTTTTCATAAGGGGATACATTATCTTGGTAATCAAAATTTTGAAATCAAAATTTTTATAATCAAAATTTAGGTAAACAAAATTTTAATAATCAAAATTTTTGTAATCAAATTTTTTTTTATTTTTTTTTCTAATAATGATTTTTCTAATAAAATATTTTATATTCAATATTTTCAGAATCAAAATTATTATAATCAAAATTTTCTTAATCAAAACATTCATAATCAAAATTTTTGTCATACTAATTTATCATAATCAAAATTTTTGTAATTAAAATTTTCATAATAAATATTTTTGTAAGACAAATTTTTCATAATAAAAATTTTCTTAATCTAAATTATCATAATCATAATTTTTTATAATTAAATTTTTATTCACACTTTTTTTTTGAAATCTGATGATCTTCAAGATGAATTTTCATCATTACAGATACTTTTCCTATGAAATCATGAAGGTATTTTTCTATTCAAAATTTTTAATTATCATCTTTTTAAATGTTGGTTGTTTCATTTTATTGAAATTTTTTAGGGATCATGTTTCCTTAAATTCGAATGTTTTATCTTAAAAAACACAATAGATCATCAACCTACTAGGTTTTCTCTTAGGCTATCATCTCAATCGTCCGAACTGATCAAGAGTGCTTCTACCATTGGATCAATTAGGAAAGATGAACTTTTCCCTCAAACACCTATATAAGGACCCACGATTGTTTTCCCCCATCTATCATCAACTCTTTGGCGTGATGAAGTACTACACCTCTACATATGGCCATTTAGAATCTTTAGTTATTCATTAATTCTTAATGACTATGGAAGGTTCTCCTCGTTAAGAAATTTCGTCAGTAAAGGAAATCTATGAATGGCAGATATATTGAGAAATGTTTGTCGATCCAAAATTATTCTTTGTATAATAATATTCATTCAAAAAATATCAAGACGAATGGCTGGGTGAGCCTATATATATCCAAACCGAAGTCACATGATCTAGTTTATCCAGAGTTTTTGATTGAATTATAGGAATCCACAAGTTTCTTCAACGATTGAGGTAGAGAATGGTTTTCATTCAAGAGTAATGGAATACCTACTCACTTTCATACACTATGTCTGCAAGTTTAATTGGAATTCCATATGATGGTGAAGTTGAATTTTTCACCCATAAACTACCAGATTTGTCAGGTTCATTTGAGAATGAAAAGTATATAGAATCTCATGGCCTTTCAGTGTTGATGACTCTAATGATTATTCATCTACCTAAAAAACTTAATATTCTTGAGTTATAGGTTCATGGTATTTTACAATTGAGAAAAAGGGATAAGGATACTCAGAAATAAATTGACATCAATATTCTGGATTACCAGGTGAACCTCAGGAAGATAAATTTCATGATGTGTGTATTGATCACAATTGAGAATATCAAGAAAGGACATTTGTAGTCTCAAATAATCATTTATCTGGCTTTTTCATCGAAGGTTATAGTTCTTTGTCTTGTGTTATTCAAAATCCATTACAAATATAAGCCAAGGAATTTCAATGAGATATTGTTGAGTGATGATACTCTCAGAAGGATGAAGGTTGTCTTCAATAGTAAATCCAGAGATTCCTATGATTTCTCTAAAACATAAATCAACCCTGATTAAAAAAATGTAAGTGGATGAGACATACAAGAAAGGAAGAAATAATTGGAAGTCAATAGAACTTGAAGAGAATGAAAAATATCTTGTTGTTCAGGAAACAAAATCTACACCACTAAATTAAATGAAGAAAAAGACTTATCCTAATGATTTGGTAGTTATGTGAGGTGAAGACAAAATGAATAATAAGTAAGGGGAGCCTATTTTTGGCCTCAACTCTACTGAGGAAGAAGAATTGATGTTGAAGGCTATTGAAAATCACGAGAAAGAAGAAAATGAAAAGAAAAAGAGGAAGAAAATGAATGATGTCGTGTTATTTCAATCTCTTCATAATGTTGTTGAGAAAGCCTCTGAAAAAATTCAAGTACCAGAAATTTTTTTGAAAGACTCAATCTTTGTGACTCTCAATAAGAAAATGGTGACTCAAGAACCATAAAGAGAAGAAGAAATAGTTCAAGAGGAAGTAGTGGATGAAGAAGAACAAGATGAAAAAGGAAGTGGTGACAAAGATGACATGATAAAAAAATTAGAGTTATTTCATGAGAAAGAGAGTCCTTCTGGGAAATTATCAATCAAAAAATCTGAAGCGGAATCATATAATTTTTCTAGACCAATAAATAAAGAAAAGTGTTAGGAAAAAGTAAATTAACTATCTGAATAAGTTAGTAGCAACCATGACTTTATTCATCCAGAAGATCTTGTGGCAACTACTGAGAATGAAAATCATGAGGAGGAAAAGATAGTTCAATTATCAGATAGTGAGCATGATTTCCCCAAAGATTAAGATATCATTTTGAGATATGATAATGGAAAGAATGTGTATTTGGATACATAGAGGAAATATGTAGTGATAAATAATTATGTTGGTGGCTCGTCAAAGAGGAAAGATGAAGAGATAAAAAAAGAATCCCCACCAACCAAACAGTCCGATTCTGAATCATCATCACCTGCATATGATATTATTGTTCAATAATGGAAAATGTTGGTTGATACCATTCCATTATTTTAATGTATAGACTCAAGTTTTTAGTTGATTTAGTATTCATTTTATTAGAAACCAGATTCAGTCACCATGATTATGTATATGTTTGTAAATAATGAGGATGGCATTAAAACATTATTCATTGAATATGAATCCCACAAAATATCATTCAAGTATATCACTATGTGGTCAAGGAATACAATATATGAAATGATAATACATGATTATTTTCATGAAATTGTGAAGGATTATTTTGACACTGATGATGGGATGTTTAAGGATCATACTAAGATCTTTGAGGAAAATCAATATCTCGAAAAAAAAATATAAACAGGAAGTCAAGGAACTGAATGTGATGCTAAATTTAGAGGATAAAAATTGGAAAATGGAAATGGATCTCATAATAGAGTTTGAAAAAAAAAATATTTCTTAGAAATAATATCATTCGAATGCTCAGGCAGATATTCTAAATGCTATGGAAAAAATGTTCAAAGCATTAGAAAAGAAATATAATGACCAGGATCAGCTGCTCAAGTGTGTGGAAGATGATCACAAGGAGATAAAGAAGTTGAAAACCATCATAAAAATGTAAATGATGAAGTAAAAAATAATGATAATGTTTCCAAATCTAATATATTGTTGAATTTTCTTCTTTTTAAAAATTCTTTCAGTCATATTGGAATTATTTTTGTTCTTCGTATATTTTTTTGTTTAGTACTAAATTTTTTGGTACAATTTTTTCCATTCCATTTATTAATTTTTGAAAATAACAAGTGGGTATAAAGGAATGTAAAAAATAATACTAATTAAATAATAAATTTTTGTAAGTAATGGAGAGTTCTTCTATGGGGTAGTTCTTATCAATGATGATTTTTGAATGCAATAAAATGTAAATTATCATTTAGGAAATCCGGAATATGATCCATAGGAATTTCAAAACCAAATGGAGAGTTAGTTATATTCACGATGAATCATAAGTAAAGGAATATATGTTTTTATTAACATGTATATAAAGAAAAATTCTAAATCTATATATTATTTTTCATACGGATGTTTGTGGATTCCAAAGGGGGGGGTTGTAGAGTCAATAAATTTTCCTTATGAATTTTCCATTCCTCTATGTTTTGAAAATTACAAACACTCCATCGTATGAAAAATTATATTTTCCCTAAGAATTATCTTATTATGGAAAATATTCATTCCCCATGGAAATTAATCCTTATATATGTTTTCATTTTTCATTTTATAGTTTCTATAAATCTATCTTATATTATTCTAATGTATAAATTTTTTTGCCACATAAAAACTCGATAATCAATAAATATATACATATAGAGTATCATTACTTGTATTTTATTCATTGGGTTAAAACATTTTATAGTTGTTACATGTTTTGTTTCATGTTTAATTGCACTATATTTTGATATTGTTATAAATTATAATCTTCATATACATTATTGTTCTTTTATATACTCCAATAAGTAAGATTCTATATGATTTAAGGTAGAGTCTTTTCCTCATATTCATTCCTTGTGTTTTATTTATGGGACCATATTTCAGGATCATAGTATCTTTTTTGGACTAATAAATGTCTTCTAAATCTATCTTGTTCAACGTTGTTAAACATATATTTCGTTATGGTTAAAAATGAATGTTTTTAAACTTACAATTCACCCCCTCTTGTAATTGAGCATCTACATTAATATTTCGATCCTACTAGTCTAACTTGAGACTCTAGGTCCTGATAAAGATTTGTGATAATAAGGAATGATTAGTATATATGTCTATTAATAAGGAAACTGGTAGTAGTTCTGGATCGTACCTCGAATAATTCATGGATCCCTTGGGTAACACTCTTTTACAACATGATGATACTCCATTCCCATATCATGTAGCTCCATGTTCCTTGTGAGGACCACATATAGGGCGGAGGTTGTATCATGTTGAATATATACCTCTTCATGTTGATCTCACACCTCCACTTCCACATCTGCTGCCCTAAAGATTCATCTATACCACTTACTTCTCTTCCTGAAACATTTTACACACCCAAGTCTATGAGACTGACGTTAGTTTTCTACTTTCCCACTGCTAATATACACTGGTTGTTTCTGCTCAGTAAAATAACATTCAACCACGAAGGTTCCCTCTAGTACCCTAACAAAAGTATGAATTTATAGAGGAATAGTGTTGGCTTCGATTTCACTAAAAATATCTTTCTCAGAGTATCAATCCTTGATGGACTATTCGTATCGTATTCATCAAGTACATAGAATGGTTGGACACCTCGACGAATACCTAGCTATGGACATGTCCTATTGCCTATTTTGTAGATGATCTTGGTAAATCGTAACCCTTTTCCATTTGTGGTATGAGTCCCATTCATGTATAAAGGTTCTCAAGTAATATCCACAGAAATGTCACCTCATCATAAGTTAGGGGAAATCTAAACCCTACCATCTCCATACCGAGCCACGTAGAATGCTCACTGCCTTGACCACCCCCTTATCTAATGGTTCCCTAGCATGATGGAAACTCGGTATCGACCTCAGGATAGTCCTTAGACACCTGTGAATCTGGATTTCCTAAAAACATGTGGGGAATCTATCACTGAATCTTGTTTATGGAACTAAGCATATATGTGTGATCTACATGTAGTGCTAGTAGTAAATGCTATCCAAAAGGCAATGGTATCGTTGGTACACCACCCGAATGTACCATTTCCCGAAATAGTACTAGTAATATAGCATCATTAACCTGTGGACCTTCCTCATGGTCACAGATTGGAATCCTGGTTGGATGGTTGTGTGGAGGTATCCTGAAAAATAATCAAGATGATCCAGTGGTAATATGTTATATAAGGTGAGAAGATTGAAAAAAGATCATAAAAAACATTTTCAAAACACATTCAATTAGTGTTTTCATGCACTAATTTGGAAGTCATAATTCATTTTCTCGGTGTATGGATATGTCAGTCAGCACACCGACAGTGGACTCCCCAAATTGAAAACCACATCAAAACACTATACACTATTTCTCAATTGGAACGATCAGTGTCCTAGTTCTTCGGTAGAACCGAATCCTCTATAATGACATTGTCACAACCCATCCCCTGGGGCCCGTGTCATGATAAAACCAAGCCTGACTTCAATAGGATAGGGGTTGGAGAATGGAACTAAAATGAATATCCCTATAAAGATAAAGAATTTCAATTTTACCTGTATGAACACGCAATTCAAGAACCCAACACAAAGCGACCATGAAGTAAAATAAAGTAGAAAAATGTGTACTAGAAGTAAAGGGGATGGAATACTAGACCACTGAAAAGTATAAGTACAACATAATAGAGAAAACATCTCCTAGATCATACAACAAGGATCCTACTTGATGGGTAGGTACATATCAACTCCACAACACTCCACGCCAGCCCGTACCCTCCATGTGCCGCCTGGTCCTTCCACACTCATGTCTCAACCCTATTTATTATCATCTTCCCAAGACACAACTAGTTGTGGGCAATGCCTATTGAGGGGTGAGTATAACAATACCATGTAGGGTACCCTGAGACCACTAATGGTTGCTTAGAATTACACAATGGAAAAAACCCATGATCTCAATCACAAATAACAAAGAAAATAGGGTTAGCTAAAACAATGTATACAAATCAGAGTTCAGGAATAATGATTATTAATATTAATTTATATCATTTTATTCCGTTAGGATGTTTCCAAAAATGATCCATGAATGATTTTTTCAATTATCAATCCACATAAGGTCGTATGTCACTGATCCACGATAGGCCTCTCAATGGATGGTCCACATAGGGTCACACACTATTGATCTAGACGTGGTCACCAGAATGATGATCCACACTGGCTCGCTATAATATTTATCCTTACATGGTCACTAAGATGTTGATCCACACAGAGTCTCTATGATAAAAATCAAAACTGGGTTGCTATGATGGTAATCCACACATGGTCTCAATGATGCTGATTCACACTGGTTCTCTATAATTCTGATCCACACAGGGTCTTTAGGATGCTCATCCACACAAGGTCAGTATGATACTGATCCACCCAGAGTCGTTATATCAATGATAGTCAGTTTTAAGATTCATGCTCATAGGATGATTATTTATTAGTGAATCGCTCCTCAAGACTTCGTTCATATTTCAATCAGTATGAATTCAGACAAGAATCATAGCCAAGGGATCACCCCATCATAGGGGTCCATACGAGACATACGACGCATCGATCAGACACCCGATTGGTGAGATATGGGCACTTTTGTAAAAATGGACCAGTATTATTCAAGCATAATCCAACCCATGTTGCACATCAAACAACATAATAACTCTCATAGAGTATCACCAAAGTATTGTCTTTTCACAAAGTAATTTATGCCAATTATAGTGTGTCGATCAGAAGCCCGGTATGTTAGTTACATCTCTATATGTGAAATGGGGGTGATCACACCTCTGTCCGACCCAGCTTGGTCGAGCCCACTGGAATATGTCAATGTGACCGCTTCCCAAAAGGGGTACCAAATATACTGACTACATGCCAAACCGAAACATGGTCTGTTAGTTATGGGTGTTTATTTATTCAGTGGCTGGTTGGATCTGGGTTCCGTCTGACTCAGTCTGAATGGAATGATTCAATAGATTCGGTGGTGTACCTGACCACCCATGGGTCTGGCCCGTTAAGGGTCTACCCAGTTCACTAGGATTGGAGCATCATGGTCATCACATTGTATCATAGACATGGATGTGATTGGACGTACCCATCAGGTAGGGTTCGACCCACTTGCACCAGCATACTAGGCCACAGGTCGGGCCTGACCTGCTCAGCCAACCCGCATCTGACCCTATCCACCAGAAGGCGGGCCGCCATGCTAACTGGCCCCGAGATTGCGGGACCATTTTCTTGCCAGAACGGCACTGCCCTACCTCATGGAATAGTAAGTCATTTAGCGGACATGCTTCTTCCATCACGGTGTGTGGTGGGGCCTCGCCACACCATCATGTTGTGGCATGCTGGACGTGGATGTTTCCACTGGCGGTGCCTACAAGCACCCCAAATATCCGATGCGGTCAACATGGTCCCTCTGCCTTTGGTTGGAATATCACTGGACGACATGCCTCTTCCCCCACCAGTGTCTAGTCTTCATCGATAGAGCGCGCCAACAGTTTCTTTTATGGGCCACTAGATGCGCTCCGGTGGTCTGTTTTTGGTGTCGTAAGGGCCTACAAGGCACTAAGGTTACTATCTCTGTTTCGGGCCCTCAGGTTTAATTAGGCCTCTCTATTGGGATATCTTTTCCAGAAATACAAGAAATATACCAGAGAGGAGGAGGGTTCATGCCTTGTTTATGAGGCTCGTGCCCTCCGTATTATCATCATATGATGCAGCTAAAAAGTTCTCTCAAGATGATTAACTTAACAATAATCCACCTACCTAGATAAGATATCAACTAATTAAAATTTATAGAACATCCTTCATCATTGACATTGTTTGGTGACATTATGGTTCTTGTCACTACTCACTAGAATCGGTCCTTTCCTCCAGGAGGTTGGTGTCGTGATACATTGCCCGAACATTGTCTCTTGGGGAAGCAATGCTAGCACCCCACCCTGAGATCCATATAAATAAAAGGGGGAATAGGTGGGTTACTCTCCGAGAAATTTATGAGGATAATTTACATAATTATTCTCCAACATACTTAATGGTTCGGTTAAATTTAATGGTGATTCATGTCCTTTAATAGCGTGACATGTCATCAGTACCACCATCACCACTAGTCCATTGGAGGAAATGAAAATAAATATATAAAATATAATTTTTATTTTATTATTTATTTAAATGTATAAAATATATCTTTTCCCCCAGACCCACTACGGTCCATGAAAATCATTCCTCATGAGAATCATGGTGCTGCAAATTTGATGGTGCCCTTGGATTTTTAATTCGAGCTCCTGTTCAAAATATAGAAAGTGCCTCCCACACATTTATTGAATGTATCTTTAAAAATGTTCCAAACTTATTATCAATCACACTCAACTGGTGTTGGTATAGGATAGACTATTAATAAGGAGAAAATTCCCTGAAGAGTTCAACAGTACTCTCATATTTTCAATATGAGATACCGTTTAGAAGTTAAGGATTTTATAATAAAATAATTTTAACATAATTATTTTATTTGAAGCCAAAAACTAACACCCACCGGTGGCCCGAGCTGACCCATGTTAGTATCTGCCTAATGAACATATACCCATAATAGTTTAGTGGTGGTCTCAGATTATTAGTTCATGTCATCTTTTGTGTGTTATAAGCATTTTGAAACTGAAATACATTTATTAAATAATTTTATTTATTGTTATGTCATTTTCGGGGATTCTCATTGGTGGCATGTGCCCCCAATAATCATAATTTACTCATAGGGTAAAACCTCCTTCCTTAAAGCAACTATGCAGTCATATTTCTAATATGGGCTCTTGTTTAATATTTTTTTCACTTTTATATAAAAGATACTAATTATCGATATTTTAATCTTAAAACAATTTTGACGGATCATTTCGGGCACTCACGGCATCAGAATAATGTGTCGTCATATTTCGCGGTCTTGTAATAATTCCATATAATTTAAAAAATATATTATATTGAATATCTAGGTATTTAAACTATAAATAATATTTTTTTTAATTAAGAACTCATCCAACCAATTACAAAGTAACAATAATTTATTATATGAAATTAAAATCTGAAATGTTAGAAGAACAAATTTATAAACTACATGATTTTTGTGAAATATCGCCATTTTTTTCATGACCATTTCAGATTTGGTCGATTTAATATTAAAATATGAATTATTGAATATTAAATATTGTGATATTATATGTCTAATGAAAAAACATGACAGAAAAAACATGACAGAAAAAAGTATCATATAATTTGACCATAGCTTTTTATCCTATTTGAATAGTGATTTTGACAGATATTAGATTAATCAGATCTACCCATTACCACATTTTTGCAGAACAACAATAATTGGAGAAGGGGAGAAACAATCCATTTTAGAATTTCATCGTTTTTTAATTCCCAACAGATCAGTTTTGGAAGAACTACCCCATGAATCTACTAATCATTGATAGGATAACCTAAAAATATATATTTTTGTAATAAGTTTTTACAAATCTATGATATAGGTTGAATGAAATTCTATATTAATCTATAATTTAAATAGTTGTTAATCGAAGAGTTAAAAATGTTATCTATGAATTTAGTTAATGATTTTGACTATAAAGGTTGATATTTTGTATGGGATATATTTTATGGACTATAAATTCAAAATTGTCCTTTATTATAAAAATTTAAAAAAACCCTATATTAAAAATAGTGATATATTTAAAATTAAATTACTGATAGAAGGAATACAAAATATTATTGGAAAAATTTATTTTATTTATATTTACTAAAACAATTTCTAATAGAATTATATATATATATATAATTATACTCATACAATATTTTTTTGAATCAATATCATAAAATAAAAATAATTAAATAATTTTTAAGAAACCATATGTAATCACTATGTTTTTAAGAATGTTGAACATGTGATAAAAATATAAAAATAAAAACAAATATTAATGATATTAAAAGTTTATTTTCTACAAAATGTATTCATTTTTCAAAATAATCACATCAAAATAATTAGGATTCATTATTTTAAAAACAAAAATAGGGATTAATAAAATAAATTTTAAGTATCATATAAGTATCATATTTTTTATTATTGTATGTGATTTAATATTTGAGTATTATAGAAGATACATGAATATTTTATTACACCAATTCTATTTATTCATAATTCACTAACTAATTTATCACATGTTGGGTAAATAATCGATGATATAATATTATATTCTAAAATTTTATAATGAAATAAATTTATCCTCACCATATAAATACTACACATCAATACCTTGTTTATCAACACACTCCAATCATTTTATCTCACAAAAAATTAGAAAAGATTTATTAAATATCATATCTTCCAAATCCAGGATGTTTTTTCTCCACAATTGTTCAATAATTGAATGCTTAAGTATAAAATTAGTAGAAGACATTTTAAAAACCATGTTCAATAAATTTCATTTTAATTTAACTTTAAAAAATATATTAAATATCTATTGATGTAATCATATAAGGAACATTAGTAAAATGAAATGATATTATATTATGGGCTTACCAACTATCACATGTTATCTCTCTCTTTCTAATTATAAAATTAAATAATCCATCATATTTTGGACATTTCCTATTATACATTGAGGATGTTCATCATTACTCGTCACCTCATACAATCGGAGGTTATAAGAATATATTCAACAAATAAATATAATATATTTTACCAGATTATGATTTTGAGATAAAAATAATTTTATAATATTATGATAATTTAAAATTATTTTCATAGTAATTTTAACAAAAAAAATAAAAATTCCAAGATGATATCCTTTTATTGAATAAATAGAATAAAACACAATAAAGATGATGTATATATTTTAAATGGAATAATTATTTTCCAATGAATCTAGATCTATTTAGGTTGTAAAATTAATTTACTACACCATTAGAAGTGCTGAAAATAAAAAAAAAATTATTTGAAAAGGAAAACTGTGTGTCCAAAAATAGATGATATTATCAAAGGTCAATGTGATAAATAATTAATGTATAATAATTAATAAACCATGATAAAATTAATAAAAAATGAAAATTATTTGGGAAAAGTTAATGAATAACATTTTAAATTCAGGGTGACTGACAAATATACAATGTAGGACAATAACAAATAACACAGGCACATCAAAATAACACTATTCTATTTGAGGTTATGATTTCTACATATAAACATAGAATTATATATATTACAATATCTTGAATTTATTTTATATTTTTTATGTAATCTATTCATTCGTATATTGATGTTAATATTACATTAATTTCTTTGGAAATATAAATTTTTGAAGTCCAATACTAAATTTATAATTCCAATGCTGAATGGAACTTTTTTATTTGGTATCAGTCATCTTATAGAACTATATTACTCTTATGGAACATTAATCAATTTATAAACAAGAAATTATTTTAAATAATTATAATGAAATAGTTTTTTTATGGAAGTCAATATGAATTGACATACTATAATACCCCGTTTCAAATGTTATAGAAACAATGTTTATGATAATATATATATATATATATATATTAATTTACATTAATTTTCATTATATAAATTTTATATTTATTAAATATGATTCCTTATTCAAATATGAAAATAAATAAATATTTTTCCCCAACCATTCTGGTATATCATTACACATTATTTATTTCCTTATTATTTGATTGTTATATTATCAAATCATCTTTCTTATTCAGGTTGTTTTCATAAAAATATGAATTATGAATGATAAAATTTTATAGAACACGTTTTAATGTACATATAGTGATGTAATTGTGACTATAAGAACTATATATCCTCCAAAATATTTGGAACTATTTTCATCACATGAGGTAATACGTATGGGGAAAAAATAAACAAAAACACAATATTGAATTGTCTTTTCAAATACACTTACATTGTACATTTAATGTTAGTTTTTATTTTTTTCATTCATATTTAATATTCCTTGAATATATTATATATTTTAAATTATATTTTCTTCCTATGGTTATGATATTTTCTATTATTAAATAATGATACATTATATGAAATGTATGTATTACTTCTGAATCTTCACTCAAAATTATTTTCCATTTATTAGGATTATTAGATCAGTTTTTTATTTTTATTACCTAATGATATAGTATAATATATAGGAAGATAAATTTTATTTAATAGTTTATTATTATGATTTAAATAAATATTTTTTGGTTTTATTGAATATTTTATTCATTTTAATCTCTTAATGTCACTATACATCTAGAATTAAGATTATAATTTTGTTGATCATTGCATTAAAAACCATGTAATAAAATGCATTTTAGACATGGATAAATACATTTGGAATCAAGGAATATGTCATATTTTATGGATTAGGTAAAGAAAATTATAATGATCATCAATGAATAATTCAATATTTATCATAAGAAAGTATAAAATATTCATAATGCAAAGAGTCTATGTGAATTGATAAGAATTATATTCCTACTCAGAGACTACAATTTGATTTATGATATTTCATATAAGAATTAATGTGTAATAATTCTGAAGTATGTTTGTTATATAATTACTAAACCTCTAAACAATTCATAACCTATGAGATTATTAACAAACGTTGATTATCACTCTTGTGAGATATGTTGTTGTTGATTAACATGATATTTATGAGTCATTATACATAAATATATATATTTATAGATTCATATAAACCTCTTGGTTATGTTAGGAACATACATTTTTTTTAATTATAATTTTTTATTATTTATTAACTGTTAAATATTATTCATTATAATATAGTATTTTACATTCAATGAATATGACATGAAATATTTGGACTAGTTCGAATAAACTTTTGGATAAGAAGTGCAATGGTTACACAAATGAAATGACTTACGTAATTTCTGGGGGGTTAATAATTTTTTTTTGTAATTTACCATTATTTTAAATTTTAAATAATAACATGAATCATGTGTAATTACCTACTTCTTTTAATAAGGTACACCATTTTTTGAGTAATTTATGTAATCATAGACACGTACATTTTTGGGATATCTCATACAATAATTTCTAGGAAATAATTTATTTATTTTGAAATTATATTAGCTTTATATTAAATCTCTTTGATACAATAGATAGTGGAACTTGATTATACCTTATACCTATTCCTTTACATATATTATAGTGATTTTATAAATTGGTAAATTTTCCATGATTAAAATGAAATATGTCATCATGGCAAGGTGATTGACTACCACACATATGTTTTTGTTAACACTAGGCATCTTGAGTTGTCCTAAAATGAAATAATTTATTGTATTAACAATTTCCATTATCATAAAGCATCATTTCTGCATCATATTCTTTGATATATGTTGTTCTGACATGATATTTTTGGATTCCAACCATCAATATGCAAAACAAAAAATTACCCATTCATTTTATGTGACCATATTTTCCAAAAAAAAATTATAATAATTATGAATAGGTATATATGAATAGGTAAGAATGTGTTTCACACAACATTCCAACTTTGTTTCTTTATTTTTTATTTTTTTGTGGAAAATATCTAGTTTACAATCCATATATCCCCATATCACATAACATAGATGAGAAGAAATGTTTCAACCATCATCTCTATAAATTCTTCATCTGTCTCGCCTCCCTTGATATACATAAGAATAAATTTCGGATTACTTATATATGATTGGTAGAATGAATATCTTTTTAGTATTCTATTATTTATCCATTGAATTTACATGAATATTGGATCCCCTTTAATCCCCATAGTGGATAAGACTTTCAGATGAATTATACTATGAGAAACTACCATGTTGTTTTCCTTCACATGATACTAATGAATTTTGTTGTCATATTCTTTTTTCCTTCTCCAAATGTTTTCATTATTTCATATTATTATTGTTTTAGTATATAATTTATGATTTTTTTATACTTATTTATATTAAAAATTCCTCTATAAAGATAATGTCTCTAAATCTAAATTGAGAATATCACTACATCAAATTATATATCACATGTTTGGTAGTTCTACACGCATACCATTAATTTATGGGATGTATAATATAAATTTTATTCATATTACATAAGTACATATCCCTATAAGTATGTTGATGTATCAGTTTCGAAAACAATTCCATCCACACAGGGGGTTAATGTGAGAATAGGAATAGTTATTTACCTCTTCTTCCAAATATTTAATATTTTATTGCATCCAACTGTTTATCCAAAACAATTACTTCCTTCAAAATATTCTCAAATATTAGGCAAGAAAATAATGATAATTTTATATGATGTTGATTTTTCAACATAAAAAATATACGGAATCATTAGATTTCCTTCACTTGTGTTTTTCATGTTCATCATTCCTTTTCAGTTGTTTTTGAATGATCAATAGATATATAATTGTTGGTGATAACAAATCACATATGTTTTCATTTTATAACCAAATTTAATATTTAATATTCATCATAAATGAATTTTTCATTCATTAATATTGAATTATTATATTAAAATTATTTTCTATTAAACTCTTTTATTTATATTAATTGAACATATCAACATTAAATACTACCAAAAAAGTGACCATATAATCCATAAAATATTATTCTTCAGGTTTGCGAATAATTTTTGAGAATTATTGAGTCCAAATTGAACCAATATTACCTCATAGTTACCATATCTTGCACATATTTTCAATATTATCATTCATTAAATTTCCATTATAATATACCTAATAATGATCGACATTAGTGAAGTATTATTATCCATGTATCAAATTTATCAAGTTGTTAGCCCAAGGTAGAGGAAACATGTTTACTAAAAATCTTATGGAGATCAAGAAAATCAATTTATTGAGGGTTTTAATCATCATTCATCCTAAAGAAGATGAATGATATAAAGAAAGGTAAATATCCTTTTGTGTCAACACTTTTATCCCAGTTCACTTGTATTTACTTCTACAACACCTCAAAATGAAATTTATTCATTCTATATAGAGACACCAATATTTCCAATTATATGAGTTTGGTGATGATTTAGAAATAACCCAAATGTTTATAAGGATGAAAAAATAATTCTATGGAAATAACATTTGTTAATTCCCCAACAATGGCCATGTTAAAAATGGTGATATATGGATTATTTTCAATTATTTAATCAATTTACTATTGTTTTCAAGGAAATTATATACATGATTCATATTTTCATTCTAATAATATTCCACATCCTCCTTGAACATATATGTAATTTTAGGCTGATTTATGATATAGAGTGTTATTTCCATCTATAAAAATTTTATTTTATCAATATAAAATGAATGATAATGTTTTCCAAGAATATAATAAAATTTAAATAAGGTTAATATAAAAATACTTATATGTGATTTTAACCAAATATTTTTATGCGGGATGAGTTACATTCTTGGGAAGTAAAATTTGGTCTATTTTCCTTCTTCAAAATTTACTTTAATTCCATATTATGAGGTGGTGTCTGAATAGATCTACTAAGAATTCATCATATATATGAATTTAAATATCGAAAATATATAAGAATTTAATATATAATTGAATGAATAAACATCATATATATCAGAAATTAATTAACTATATCAACATTGTAATTTTAAATTTTATTAAATTTCTCATAATCTCGGGACTCAAAGGTTGTTCTCGTCAATTATTATTGAAAAACCGTGGAATAATGATTTTTTATAATGTTCTATATATTTCCAGAATGTGAAACATTCAATAATAGGGTGATGATTTACATAATAATCCTATTATTCTATCACTTTTTTTAGTTCCTCTAGTCTACAATAGAATTATTGGTGCACTTCCCTCCCACTACTAAAATATTACCTCAACCCCATTAATAAATTAAATAGATTCTTGTTCACAGAGTTTTAGAATGTGAGATAGTTCATCTAATTACAATCATGATATTTATTTGTTGAAAACATGAAATTAATATCCATTATCCCTTTATTGTCTCTAAACCCCAGTGATATCTATGATTTTCAGATCTCAATTTCACAATGAAGGAAACAATTAGACTATTTCCATATTTAATCAATGTCATAAATAATTAATTAATTTCATATGATTTCCTCTAAACCACCATTTAATATGTCAACTTATGAAATAAGGAAAATGTAAAATTTTTAGTTATATCAAAAATGACATTTGATGTTTAACTCATAATGGAATATGGATTCATTATAATTTTTCCTGAGGCAATAGAAATACATATCCATTTTTATAGAATAATTGAAATAATTTATTTTCATATTATTCTAAATTTAATTCAACCCCTTATATTTGATATCCTTCATAGACTAAATATTTTTAACCAACATCTATCATTGATCAGTATCCCCACCATATAGTAAACAACCACCATGATCCTCTATATGTCAATTCAAAAATGGATAAGAAATATAGCGTCTATGTATTGAATCTACATCTGAGTGAATAAAGGATAAAAACAGCCATCGTATTTTAATGTACACACACACAGACACCCAGATATATATATATATATATATATATATATATATTCCTCAAAATAATTAATTCATACGAGTATTTTGGTGGCCACCAAAATCATATTTTAATTAAAAACCGATTTTAATTAAGAATTATTTTTCATAATATTCACAATTCCATGTATCGTTGTGATGTATATCTCCATTTTGAATTCAACAATATTCCAAATAAAAATATTTATTTATTCACTTTATTCTATTTACATTGATAGAATAAAATTGTAAAAAGTAATTACTAATATTTTTAAACTAATAAACACATGAATGGGAAACTATGAAAATAATTGGATAATTTATAAATGATATATATTCATTAACTAAATAATTTGATGGATTAAATACTTTTTTTGAGGAAATATTTTATAGAATAAAAATTATAAGAATTTATCTAAACTTAATAACAGGTTTTAAAGAGATTTAAGGATTACAAAAGGATACTCATTGAGGGTTTCAAAATAACAGTTTACTATAACCTATATTTTGGAACCATTTAATGATATAGTCTATCTCAATTCACACATTTTGGTGTTATTAAACTTGGTACAACTATTACTTATCCACTAATATTTTTAGAATAAAACAATGGATGGTTTATCATTGAATCTTCTTAGACTATACATTACCATCATTAATGGTTGTTTTTCTACAATTTGTTTGATCAAAATTCACCCACTGGATTATTCATATTTTAATCCCACAAAATAATGGACTTTTTTTATTCCAACACAAAAAACCATATTTTAATACATTTTAATTTTTGATTTATTACACAAAGTCACACACAATTCAATTCATGTAGTCTTGAGACATAGTGAATTTGTATGATTAGATAAATAACATAAAAGGGTTAATGTAATTATTGTAAAACGAATGTGAACTACATAACATTCCCTTAAACTCAAAAGATTATAATTAAACTATATAGAATATCATACAAAAATAAATAAGAAAGGGTTGTTTTATATATCATGGTAAAGGATTAAACATTGACTTATTTGTTTTAAAGATGTACATGTGATCCATGAAAAAACATAAAGCAACATAAGAGGGAGTGAATCATAATCATGAACAATGTGGAATGATATAACATTATAACATAATGAAAAAATAATAACGTGGAAGGACACAAAACATGATATCATATACATTAATCAAGGAAAACTACTATGAAATCAAGATGTAGTATGATTATGATAATATGCAATGAACCCACCAAGAATACCATGATTTAGAAAACATTACCCTATGTGTTGGAGGGATAAAAAATATCAGGACCACAAGAAAATTTCATATCATGTACACACATAAATATTCCACATAGATCATAAAACACAATAAAGTATATGATAAATTTAAGAAATAATTATTAATGATTTTGGGTGATATACATATAAATCTACAACAATTAAGGATGATTAAAACTTGGTTAATTAATTTTATTATAAAAGGGAATGGAATTTTAAAAAAAATATCTCAAGGAAATTCATAAGATGGAATAGACATCATAATGAAGAATCATATTGATCTATAATAGTGATTAATGATAGTGATCATGGTATATAATTAGTTGATCATAATGATGCATTTATGAGGTATTTGTAACAATATATACAAAACTGAATAATTTCTAATTAAAAGACAATGTATATTGAAATATCATAAATAAAAATGAGAATTAGTGGATACCTTACCTTAAGAGGTCTCTTGTAAAATCATGTGAGGAGTTTATTATGTAATTGGGGTAACTAAGGGAGAACATTAGACATATAATTGTACATTAATGTCATGATGAATAGAATGTGTGTAATTAATATTGAATATTGGATGGATATATTTAAAAATGTATTAGATAATTATTTTATAAATTTAAAACTTCTGATTTTGACTATATATAATAATGTAATTAAAACCACAAACCAGATCATGGTTTTCACCCTTGGTTTCTAAAGAATTTGAGTTGGATTCCTTATATAATAATTTTGTGAATTAAAATCAGGAATATAATTTTCATGGTGATGTCAATGTGGATCACATTTAGAATAAATATATTTTAAAACCATAAAAACTAATATTATTTTAGGAGGAATCTTTTGGGTTTTATAAAATTAATCAAAAAATATACAAACCATTGTATAAAATTTTTAATTCATTATTTCGATTTGATACCTTATATATAATATATAAATTAATAAATAATCTATTATGAAGTCAGAATACATACCATATATTTTTAATTTTTTTCATTAATTTCAATAAATTAAAATGACTAGAAGAATTGTAAAAAATATTAATCAGATAATATCAACATTATATATAAATTTTTTTATCAAATACATTTTTTTTTAATATGTTAATTTACACTAAAAAATTAAATTACACAATTATTAAAAAATTCTATTTTCTAAATAATAATTTTTAATACCTTTAAGAATAAATTTTGGATTTGTAAAATTGTATTAAAATTTAAATGTAATTCTATTAAAAAAAATTTCATTTTATTTGTTACATTAATTCAATAATTTTTAAAAACTATATTATAGATTGAATCTATATATTTCACAAGAAAAATTGTTTCATCATATAAAAATAATTTTTTTCTTAATACATAGAATTTAAACATTTTATATTTAATAGTAAAAAAAGATAAGTACCAGAATTATTATTTTTCATAAAATTATATAAATTAATATTATTATGTTATAGATTTATTTATCATAATTACTCTATCAAAATCTCTTAAACGAATGAGGTGTTATTTTGAAATTTCAGGGGGTGTTTCTGTGTATAATGTTTTGGATATTATCTCAATAAACATGAACATACCCCGTAAACTATTTCTCCCAAACAAATTGTCACGACCCATTCCCCACAAAGTGTACCCCTCCTGGGCCGACAATGTGGTAAAGGAGATAATGACCCCCTGAGTCCCGCCTTCAGTAGCCCCCGAGATGGTGACTAGCACTGAGGGTATATTAACACACAAATGGAAGGCATTACCCTCTTAGAGAACACATGTAGAAGAGAGAGATAGAATAGACACTGACAAACTCCTACTGAAAACTGAAATATAAAAGAAAAACCAAGTGGACATATGTAATGTCAAGCAATAGTACTACAATAGAAAGGGGAAACTACAAGTACCCAAAAGATAAAGAAAAGACAACAGCATCCACAAGCCCGAACAGCTCCTGCAACCACAAGCTAGTAGTATCCATCCTGATCTCTAACCTGCTCCAAGTGACCTGAAAAAGAGTTTATATATACATAGGGTGAGTATAACAGTATACTCAGTAGGATCCCCCCCAAGCCTCTCGTGCAAAAGTAATGAAAACATGCTAAAGCACATCGAACAACAAGTGAAACTAATACGTCACCTAAATAGGTATACTATGTTCACAACCACACCATGGCTACTCTCACTAAGTAACCCATACAATAATATAGCATATAGTAAAATATATCAAGGGTACCCCGCTACTACTTCCCCACTGGTTTTCCGCTTTGTCCAAACAATATACGTCCTATGCATCTCTCTCCAAAGGCTTTCCTATATAAACTTTGGATAAGCTCCACAATCTGCACCACGTGCACTACAAAGGCTTGCCCAAAGACACATGTACTAAGCACCACAGCAACCTCACACCAAAAGTAACCAAGCAGTTTCTGAGAGCCACCACAGCTCGCATAATGTGTATCATATATTGGGTATCATACCTCAATCCATCACATCGCATACGCCGAGTAAGGATCCTCAAGCCATCACAACCTATACACGTTACACCTGTAGTAGTCCATAGGATACTATATCAAGAATATATGTGTGTGAAATAACCACAAGCCATTACAACCCTCTACACACATATTTGGGGAAAACAAACCGTTGTGCTAAATGCAATAGTATCAACCAAGAGAAGAGAGAGAGGATAAAGGGGGTAGTAATCCATTCATCCTCCCATCAGAATGGCGGGGAAACCCCCCCCCCCAGGTCTCAGAATCCTTGTGGTGTATTTTTACCTTACAGACAGGGTGGAGTAGCATATAGAAACACAAAAAGTAATTAATATATATATATCTCACAACCACACTATGGGAATTACCTAGTCTTAGACACAACTGCAGCTAACGTCTCACAGACTCTGGGCTCCTACATCTAATACTATGTATCCTATAAGCACACAACCATTTTTAGCGCTTTATTATATTACTTCATTCTATTTTTTATCTATTCCATTGTATGTTAATTAATTGTGTAAACATTAATTAACCATGAACAATTCGACATTAAACTGAATTGGAATCACATTCAAAATCAACTTCTACTTTTTATGATTCAACATCACCTTTAAATTCTAGAATCTCGATCCCCGTGGATTATCACCATTTAACAATTAATTCATTACAAAATTTCATTCCCATATTCCCAGGAATTCAAGAAAAGCATCCTATGCTACTAAACACAAAGAGGGCTCAACACGGTGAGTATATATACTACCCATCGATTCATTTCCACCCATAGAAAGATCATGGACCCATTATCCCTCGAGAGAAAAAACACGGAAAGAACGTGGCATACCCCGCATGTCTTCACCTCTTTCAGAAGAAGGGTGAGAAAGACCAGCTGCCTTGAGAAGTGGAGAAAAGTAAAGAAGATAAACAACCAAACAAAACCACCAACATCCAGCCATCACATATAACCCATACCATCATCCTTCGTGTCCTCCCTGACACCCATATGCATAAACTGATGCATCTCGCCACTCTAGGTTCCATCCGCTGCCACAACCACAAGGCCTCCCTGCCTTCACATATCACCACATCCATCCAGGCTGACATCACAACACTTGAAGTGGTGAAACCAAAATCACATCAAATGGGCTCTAGGACCTTTAACAAGGAATCTTCCCTTCATACAAAATGAGAACTCGTTGTTCCAATCCATAAGACATTCGACCTTACAAGAAAGATGTTAACTCAGAACCCTATCATGCTTTATCTTTTTTCAACCGACCAGTTCTTTAATCCATCTTGAATTAAACGTAGTTTCCAAATTTAAGAAACCTAATCAGTAAGCTATCACAATTAAATAAACATTCTTACAACACTAATTTGATTAACATCAAATTACAACAAGAACCAGATTCATTTACATGTCTCTTTATCATTAGACAATAAATTATCAATTTATTTCGGCTTTATGTCATTTATCAATTTCCATCCAGAATGAACAACTAATCAAAGGAATCATAGATATCACACTATCTATAAAGACATGAGGTTGTAACATATGAGTGATAAAAAATTCTTTATCCAGTTCAAATATTTAATTAGGTCAATTTCATTGTGATCCAAAGGGATAAATCATGCTAACTACACTATATCACATAAACAATTAGAGATTCCAAGAATCCCATACCTTGAAGAGTTCTTGACGTTATTTATCCACACAAAGAGTGGAAATCCTCATCTCGTGACAACTATATCCACCCGAGGATGCCATGGTACGACCGCACCAACCAAACCCCAAGAAAAACCCTTTAGAAGCCTGGAGATTACATGATATAATATGGAAAGGAGAACAAGAGAAGATGATACCCAAAGGGACATGGATTAATCATACCTTATATAGAATATTCACCGACACAACTTCGGTGCATCCAAAACAGAGCAAAACCAATCGGAGGAGTAGGTTATGATTGTGAAACAGTTACAGAAAGGATTTAATGGTTATCAAATCTCATAGAAAAGAACAAAGAAGAAGAAAAAATGATAATGATAACTTGTCCATTATGAAGATTTAATCGGGCGACGGTTTAAGATGAACTTAATTCTCCATTAAAAGTGGATCTCATTAACCCATGCAGTTTGACCAAGTAAAACAGTACAAGCCTTTGGAATAATTAATATAGGATTTATGGACCTTGAAACGGCCTTAAGAGCCATTAAAATAAGGCTTTAAATTTATTTTCATTCAAAGGAAATGTCAAAAGGGGAAAAACTATAGGAATCTGGAGACAATGTTCACCCATCGTTACTGTACATGAATCCGATCTATCCGACTGATCTGTGAAACCGATCTGTGAGACCGATTTGTGAAATAAATCTGTCAGACCGATCTGTCAGACCGATAAGTGAAACTGATCTGTCAGAACGATCTGTGAGACCGATTTTTTAGACCGATATATGAGACTGTTCTGTGAGACCGATCAGTCAGAACAATCTGTCAGACTAATCTGTCTGACCGATATGTGAGACCGATCTTTTAGACCGATCTGTGAGACCGATGTGTCAGACCGATCTGTGCGACCGATCTGTGAGACCGATCTATGAGACCGATCTATGAGACCAATCTGTCAGACCGATCTGTGAGACCCTTTTGTGAGACTGATCTGTGAGACCGATCTGTGAGACTGATCTGTGAGACTGATCTGTCAGACCGATCTGTGAGACCTCTCTGTGAGACCGATCTGTGAGACCGCTCTTTCAGAGCGATTTGTGAGACCGCTCTGTGAGACTGATCTATTAGACCGACCTCTAAAACCGCTATGTCAGACTACTATATGAGACCGATCTGTCAGACCGATCTGTCAGATCGATCTGTGAGACAGATCTGTGAGACCTATCTGTCAGACCGATTTGTGAGACCGATCTGTTACTGTTTATAAAATTGGAAACACTATTTACATAAAAGGAAAATTGGTAAGGTGTTGGGGATACGTCCCCTTGACCTCCGGGAACACCTCCAACACAAAAATTTCACAACGTAATGGACTAGAGAGGACTGGGCCATTACTCCATATACCTCTCAAAACATTCTAGTCCTCGATAATTTATAACCAACCTGAGGAAAAGAGGGGTCCGAACAACCACCCCGTAAGATACCTCTCAGGGGGAAACCACCCTAATTTTTTCTAAAGTTGAGACAAAACCAGGACATCTAAGAGAAAGCGAACAAAAAATCCATATCTATACCATTCAATAGTTACATCACTTCAAAGGTACATAAAAGAGAGGATCAAATAAAATCAACACAACAACATAAAACAGCTCTAGGTACTAAATACAGATCTGTTACTCATGTTCCCAAGTACTCTCCTCCATGCCATCGTGTTTCCACAAGACCCGTACTAAGGGAATAGAACGCCCACGCAACACCTTCTCCTTATGGTCTTGGATCACCACAGGTCTCTCTTCAATGTATGCATTATCATCAACATTGTTCTATCCCCAATCAATGATTTCAGAGTCATCATGAAGATAACGACGGAGCTATGATAAATGGAAATCATCATGTATCTGATTCATCTGTGGGGGATGTTCTACATGATATGCCATATCTCCAACATGAGATTACACCTCGAAAGGCCCAACAAACAGGGGATAATTTTTACTTCCATGACCAAAACTTTGTTGCCCATGATGGGTAGTCATCTTCAGAAACACATGATCCCCAATATTAAACTCCATGGGTATCCTCATTTGATTAGTATATGATTTCTAAAGATCTTGTGATGTCTAAATCCTCTCACGAATCACCTGAACCATCTATGTTGTATTCTGTACTAGTTCTGGTCTGAGAATTGTTGACTCTCTGACCCCAGTCCAGCACAACAGAGAATGGAAAGGCCAGCCATACAATCCTTCAAAAAGATCCATACCGATGGTGGAGTGAATACTATTATTGTACGAGAACTCCACCAACGGTATGTGACTCATCCATGAACCTCCATAGTCAAGAACACAAGATCCCAACATGTCTTCAAGAGTCTGGATGGTTCGCTTTGTCTGACCATCCGTTTGAGGATGAAAAGAAGTGCTAAGGCATAACTATGAACCAAAATCATGCTGGAGACATCTCCACAACCTCGAGGTAAAACGAGGATCTCGATTAGAAATGATCGTCATAGGGACTCGATGAAGTCTCACTACCTATTCTAGATACTACCTCGACAAAACTTCCACGAAGCTCGACTCCTTTATCGCTATAAAGTGGGCTGATATTGTCGAATGATCCACTAAAACCCAAATAGCATCATGTCCTCCCGGATCTCGAGGTAAACTAATAACAAAGTCCATTGAGATGTCCTCCCAAATCCACTGAGGAATCTCTAATGGCGGGATAAGACCACCAGGAACACGGTGTTCGGCCTTCACCTTCTGGTAGACTCAACATCAAGACACAAAATCTACAACCACACCCTTCAGCCCTGGCCACCAAAACTGACTCCTCAAGGATCAGTACATCTTTGTCACACTAGGATGTACTGCTAAGGGAAAAATATGGAACTCTTGGAGATCCGTATTGCACGTCGCTAAGGGAACAAAAGCCTTCCATGATACAACACTCAGTGTTGTTCATCCTCCGACTATCCATCAGGGGACTCACCACAAACAACTCTGTCTCTCCAAACTTCAACCTTTGGATCACCCAATTGGGACTCTTCCACATTCTACATCAGGGATGACTGCACCATCATCTGGAAAAGACAACATATACCTCCAACCTCTTCCATATCAAGATGCAAAGTATAGAGTTCCTTCTTTACTCTCCATGAATCACCAGATTTACGCACATCATCACTATGTGACTTTCGGCTCAGCGCATCAGCTACAACATTCCCTTTTCCAGGCATATACGATATTTCAAAGTAATATTTGTGCAATAACTCCATCCACCGATGCTGTCGTAGGTTCAAGTCATTCTAGGAGAAAACATACATCAAACTCTTATGATCAGTGAAAACCAAAAAATCCTCAGCAATGAGGTAATGTCTCCACAAATTTAGAGAAAACACAACGGCTTCCAAATCAAGATCATCAGTGTCATAGTTGCGTTCATGGGGACGCAACTGCCGTGACCCATAAGAAAAAACTAACCTATGCAACATGAGAACACAGCCTAACCCCAGATGTAAAGCATCATAGAAAACATCAAACAGGACTCCCTCAACTGGAAGACAAAGGAATGGAGAACTTACAAACTTCACCTTTAGATACTCGAATGCTGCTTGATACAGATCAGTCCATATGAATTCTTGATCCTGCTTGGTCAAAACTGTCAGAGGAGTCGCAACCCGCGAGAAATTGGCTACAAAACTTCTTGTAGTAGCCTGCGAGACCAAGTAAACTTCTCACCTCTGACACAATCTTGGGGGATGCCCAAGACACCACTACTTCTATCATCGAGGTATCCACAGCTACTCCCTGTTGGGATACAACATTCCCCATGAAACAGACTTATCAATCCCAAAACTCACACTTTGAAAACTTCCCAATCAACTGATGTTGACGAAGAACTCACAAAACAGCTCGTAGATGCTCTGTATTCTCCACTTCAGATGTGGAGTAAACGAGGATGTCGTCGATGAAAACCACAACAAACATGTCCAAGAACTCACGGAACATAGTGTTCATCAACCACATGAATACATCTTGAGGATTCGTCACGCCAAATGGCATTACAATGAACACATAATCCCTATAATGACAACGAAAATCAGTCTTCAGAATATCCTCATCCTTCACACACATTTGATGATATCATGTATGCATGTTGATCTTTGAGAACCAAATTGAACCCTTCATTTGATAGAATAATTCATCAATCCATGGAAGAGGCTAGAGGTTCTTTATTGTCACTTTGTTTAAGCGATGATAATCGACACACAACCGCAAATTACCGTCTGCCTTCTTCACGAACAAGACTGGTGCACGCCATGGTTACACATTTGGCCGAACAAAACAGAACTGCAACAGACCATCAAGATTTATATGTAACTCTCGCAAATCAGAAGGGGACATCCAATATGAAGACATAGAGATAGGAGATGCTTCTGGATTTTTCTTGATCCCATACTCAATCACTCATCAAGGGGGTAATGCTACAACCTCTTCTGGAAGGACATCAGGGTATTCCTCCATGACCATAGGAAACACCAGCTACTGAACCTCTAAAGAACTCAACATAAACTCATCCATCAAGGATGATAAATATGGAACCTGCATATGACCCATCTGAGGATCTCGCTCACCAGAAAACACCACCTTCTCTCCATGTGCACTGAAGAATATGACCTTGTTTCTAAAGTAGTCCACGATAGCCTCCACCGAATACAACCAATCCATGCTGAGGAAGACATCATATGGCTGTATCTGTAAACATAGGAAATATCCCCAAGAGCGGTGTTCCCCCAACACTAGCTCACAGTCTCTACATACTTCAAACAAACTAGATCAACCTCCAAATAGCGTAGTCAATGCCAAGGGAACTAGAAGCCTCTCTACCTCAAATCCCAAAGCATGGACAAGGGTAGGTGATATGATGGAGTGAGTAACTCCAGAATCAAACATGGCATACACCATGGTTCAAAACAAGCAAAGGGTACCTTGAACGTCATCTGGCTCGTTTGGGGATGGAAATGAAAGATCATGAAGCTGACCACGACCTCCTCCATGGCCTCTCTAACCCTGATGACGACCACCACCATGGACGTGCTCTAATCTCTGATGATGGGGAGAAACATGGGGTTGTCCTCTGCCTTCCCCATCTACCCTCTAGTGATGTAAAGCTGGTGCAACCTACTGTTGCTGCCTCGTCTAGAACTGCCTCAACGGAGGAACCTGGAGTGGTGCACCCAGTGCACGATGACTGCTCTGAAAATTCAGGCACTCCCGCTGTTGATGAACACAACCACAAGAATAAAAACAAGCACCTGATCCCTTGGAATAGGTCTGAGAGTTGATGCCTCCGCAGAAATGAGATGTTAAGGGTTGGGACCTACCCCCAGGTGAATGGAAAATCTTCTGCCCTGAAAACTGGGAACCCCAGACCACAACTCTCCTTCATGAGGAATCATGATGATTCCCCTCTCGTGACGATCCAATCCTTCCCAAAGTCCTCTCAACAACCTATACCCTTGTCAGCACCTCATGATATGTCTTCAGCATAAAAGGTGTGCCATGGCGCTGGATATCTGGACGCAAAACCTCCTCGAAATGCCTCTCCCTGGCCACATAAACTGGTAACATGTCTGACACATCTCTTAGAAGGTTCTTGAAACGGATTCCAAATTCTCGAACAATAGATCTCCCATGTCGAAGGGTAAGAAGCTCCTGATGACTGGACGCCTTCACTGTCGAAGAAAGGAACTCAACTCTTAACTTGTCTCAAAACTCCTCCCATGAGATCGCTGACTCCTCACGATCCACGAGGAACAAGAGGCACCACTGATTTGATTCTCCACATAGCATCGTCACAACCAAGGAAACCCATTTCTCCTTCCGAGCATGTATCGAACTGAAGCTGATCATGACCTCCTCTAACCAGTCTTCCATGAATGCATATGAAACGGAGCCCTAAGACTTTTGTAGACTCTGGCACTGAAACTCTCGGTGTGTCTTCCTCAAAGTGTCGTTGTCGTCATCCTCTACCTTGCAACGATCTGATGGAATGGCATGCTGGACATTTTCTGCACAAACCTGACAAGGACGTCGACATGGAGCCATACCTTCAAAAGAACAAAATGTTATAGCTCCAAAACATGGAATATGGAAGACTCAACCATAATTAATTAATTTTTTTCTTTTATTCATTTTAGGTTAACCTGTCCCATGTTCTACCCATTCAAACAAAGGAACAAAAGAAAAAAATTAATTTTCCATCCCATGCATCCTCACTAATGACCAACAACAAACTCCATCCTATCCATCAACCAGACCTCTGATACCACACTTTCACAACACCCTCCCTACAAAGTGTACCCCTCCTGGACCAGCAATGTCAGAAGGGAGATAATGACCCCTGAGTCCCGCCTCTAGTAGGCCCCGGGTTGGTGACTAGCATCGATGGTATAATAACACACAAATGGGAGGCATCACCCTCTTAGATAACACATGCAGAATAGAGAGATAGAATAGACACCAACCAAATCCAACTCAAAACTGAAATATAAATGAAAACCCAAGTGCACATATGTAATGTCATAAAAATTTACTACAATAGAAAGGGGAAACTACAAGTACCCAAAGGAAAAGGAAAAGATAGCAGCAACCACAAGCCCAGATAGTTACTGCAACCATATGCTAGTAGTAACTACCCTGATCTCCAACCTACTCCAAGTGACCTTAAAAAATGATTATCTATACATGGGGTGAGTATAACAGTACAATCAATAGGATCCTCCCCGAAGCCTCTCGTGCAAAAATAATGAAAGCATGCTAAAGGACAGTGAACAACAACTGAATCAAAATCATCTCTTAAACATGAATACAATGTTCCCAACCTCACCGTGGATACTCTCCCCAAGTAACAGATACAAGAATATATCATATATTAAAGAATATCAAGGGTACCCCGCTACTACTTCCCTACTATTTTAACAATTTTTTCCAATGACATACGTCATTTTCATCTCTCTCCAATGGATTTCCCATATAAACGTGGGCTATGCTCCACAATCTGCACCACATGCACCACATAGGCTTGCCCAGAGACACATGGGCTAACCAGCACACCATCATGACACCATAATTAACCAGGTAGTTTCCGAGAGCCACCACATCTCGCATAACGTTTACCATACATCAGGTATTATAACTCAAGCCATCACAGCCCATACGCAGAGTAAGGATCCTCACGCCAACATAGTCTATACACGTTACACCTATATTAGTCCATAGGAAACTATATCCAAAATATATTTGTGTGAAATAACCACAAGAAATTACATCCTTCAACACACCTATATAGTGAAAACCACCTGCTATGCCAATGGCACTAGTATCTACCATGAGAAGAGAGTCGGGCTCAAGAGGGTAGTCAGCCATTCAACCTCCCATCAGAATGTTGGGGAAAACACCCCCAGGGCTCAGAATCCCCGGGGTGTCAGTTTCTCATACTGACTGGGTGGAGTAGCATTTAAAAACACAAAAAATAAAGAATATATATCACTCACAACCACACTATGGGAATTACCTAGTCTTAGAAACAACTGTAGCTAAATTCTCTCAGACTCCGGGCTACTACTTCTAAGACTAGGTATCCTATAAGCACACAACCATTTGAAGAAATTTATTATATTACTTCATTATCTTTTTTATCAGTTCCAATGTATGTTAATTAATTCATTAAACATTAATTGACAACGAGCAATTCCACAAAAAACTGAATTGGCATCACAATCAAAATCAATTGTTCCTTTTTAAGATTCAACATCACCATTAAATTTCAGAATCTCCATCCCCGTGTATTATCATCATTTAATCAATCTTTCATTATATAATTACTTTCACATATTCCCAGTCATTCTATAAAAGCATCATATGCTACTAAACACAAAGGGGGCTCAACACGGTGAGTTGATATACTACCCATCGAGTCTTTTCCACCTATAGCAAAAGAGAATAGACCCATTCTCCCTCGAGAGACTAGACACGGAAAGCACATGGCATACCCCATGTGTCTTCGCCTCTTTCAGAAGAAAGGTGAGAAAGACTGGCTGCCTTGAGCAGTGGGGAAGTGTAAAATAGATAAACAACCGAAAAAAACCACCAACATCCCACTATCACAACCATCCCATACCATCATCCTTGGTGTCCTCCCCGACACCCACATGCATAAACTGATGCATCTCGCCACTCTAGGTGCCATCCGCTACCACAACCATAAGGAATCCCTACCTTCACATATCACAACAGCCATCCAGGGTCACATCACAACACAAGCAGTGGGGAAACAAACATCACATCAAATGGGCTCTTGGACCTTTAACAAGGCATCTAGCATTCATAAAAAATGAGCACTTGTGGATCCAAACCACAAGGAATTCGACCTTACAAGCATGAGGGTAACTCGGAACACTATAAGGCATTATCCTTTATCAATAAACAAGTTCTTTAATCATTCTTAAATTAAACGTAGGTTCTAAATTTTAGAAACCTAATCAGTAATCTATCACAATTAAATAAACATGCATACTATACTAATTTGATTAACATCAAATTACAACAATAACCAGATTCATTTCATGCCTCTTAATCATTAGCCAATTAATTATCAATTATTTCCGGCTTAACGTTCATTACCAATTTCCAACTATAATGAACAAATAATAAAAGTAAGCATATATATCACACTATCTAGCAGAACATGAAGAAGTAACATATGATCGATAACAATTTCTTTATATGGTTCAAATATTTAATTATTTCAATTTTATTATGATCCAAAGGGATAAATCATGCTAACTCTATGATTGCACATAAAAAATTAGAGAAGCCAAGAATCCCCTACCTTGAAGAGTTCTTGATGTTCTTTATACACATAACGGGTCACAATCCTCCTCTTGTGACAACTACATCCACCCAATGAATCCACGGTACAACAACACCAAATAATCCCCAAGAAAATCCCTTTATAAACAAGGAGATTACAAGCTATAATATGTAAAAGAGAACAAGAGAAGATGATACCCAAATTAAGGTTGATAAAACATACCTTATATAGAAGATTCACTGACACAGCTCGGTTGCCTCCAAAATATATCGAAACCAATCGGAGGAGTAGGGATTTATTGTGAAACTCCTATGGGAAGGATTGAATGGTTCTAGCATCTCATAACCAAGAACAAAGAAGAAGAACAAAAGAGAATGATAAATTTTCCCTTTTAATGATTTCATGGGGCGACAGTTTATGATGCTCTTAAATATCCATTAAAAGCGGATCACATTAACCCTTGCGGTTTGACGAAGTAAAACATTCTAATCCTTAGGAATAATTAATATAGGATTTATGGCCTCTAAAACTGCCTTTAGAGACCTTAAAATAAGGATTTAAATATATTTTAGGTCCACAGAAAAGTCAAAAGGGGAAAAACTGTAGGAATATGGAAACATTATTCACCCACCATTACTGTACATGAAAACGGTTTGTCAGAAAGATCTGTGAAACTGATCTGTCATACTGATCTCTGAAACCGATCTGTCAGACCAATCTGTTAGACTGATCTATGACACAGATCTGTTAGACGGATCTGTGATACCGATCTGTGAGAACGATCCTTCAAACCGATCTGTGAGACAGATCTGTCAGACCAATCTGTGAGACCGATCTATCAGACCGATCTCTAAGACCGATCTGTCAAACCGATATGTCAGACTGATCAGTCAGCCTGATTTGTGAGACCGATCTGTGTGAGAAATCTGTGAGACCGATCTCTCAGACTGATCTGTTAGACCTGTCTGTGAGAACGATCTGTCTAACCGATCTGTGAGACCGATCTGTCAGACCGATCTCTGAGACTGATCTGTGAGACCGATCTGTGAGACCGATCTCTCAAACCGATCTCTGAGACCGATCTGTCAGACTGATCTCTGAGACCGATCTCTCAGACTGATATGTGAGACAGATCTTTCAGGCCGATCTGTGAGACCGATATGTCACTGTTCATAAAACTGGAAACACTATTCAAAGAACTGGAAAATTGGCAAAGTGTTTGGGATAAGTCCCCTTGACCTCCCGGAACACTTCCAACAACAAAATTTTACAATGTTATAGACCATATAGGTCTATTCCATTACACAAATATTATTTTGTTTAGTCTTTGGATTCATCTGGGTAAATAGCAATTAGTGCCATCACCCTTATATGAATCAATATATTGACTTCATATTGTATGTTCCTAGTAGTCAAGGCCACCACATCCATTTTCAATAGAAGTTGGTCATTATCATAACCCTCAATGTACTAATATTTATTATCAATATATTTAAAAAATACAATTAATTTTTACAATACATAATGGAAATTTAATATTAAATTCCATAAAATAGTTCATAATAACCTTGGTAATTTATGTGTTTTCTATGGATTCATTTTATTAAAATAAACATACACAATCAAAAATGTAATTTCTCATTTATATTTCATTCCATTACATTTCTTATGATTCCCAATACATTTATGTTTTTACTATTAAGGAGCCTCCCTTTTGAACTCCATTTTCATCCACATGTGTTTAGTACATCTAATGAATTCCATGTGTTTGTTGGTCAATTGTAATATGTATTATGGGAGAACAGTGATGGATAACATCTATTTAAAGTTTCTACAAAGTTCTCGACATGGACATTGTGGTTTGGTTTAAGATTATCATCAGTATTAATGACCATTAGAAAAATTTAAGCATCATAGCCAATTGAGTTGCACTACACAAAAAGGTGACATAAAAGGATCAGGTAATCCTTATGATGTTCCTCATCTTAGGGGATGTTAAAATTATCATTGGGATGGAGTTAGATGTCCGTGATGATGTAAAGGAACATGGAATATATAGTTTCAATCTATATTAGTTTTATATTTATGATTCATAATATTATAAGAGTCATTGTTATCATATTATCAACACTTTTTTCAATTTTATTATTCAAGGGCCTCACACTACTTCATTTCACTAACCATAGTGTGAAAAATTCTACTTATTGATGAGTGGTTTCATTTTACTCTATTTTTGACTATTAAAGTATAGTTCATACCATTGTATTCAATTATTACTATCTATGTTAGAAGATAATGGTACTACACCAATCATTTGAGTAAATATGACTACTATTGATATAATCATATGATATCATTATCAAAACTGATTGGTGGTATTTTATGTTTGTAATTGATTATTTATTCTATTGTAAGATCATGATTATATATATTGATGGCTATAATGAGAATTTATTTGGATAATTATATATTTAAAGTATTGTTATCAAATTGAGAACGTTATTTACTTAATAGATTAATGTTCAATAATTCTAGTGGGTTATTGAATATTGGATATGCCTAGAGTAGTAGTTAAATATTTTGATCATTTATCTTAGGTGGTTGTTAATCATCCCATTGGATATGGAATCACGATTGTGATATGATTATGAATAATATATTCTATGATTTATTTGGATCATTAATGGATATAACACTATTATCAGAGGAAATTTCGGATTTTGATAAATGACTAGATACATAAAGGTTGTATCTTGGCTATAATGCCAGGACGTGGTACCCAAATAATATTTTACTAAAATTAATATGATATAATGATGTTTTCTATACACTAAAATTGGAAAATTGCGGTGAAAATTTAGATAAATTACCCTATTTTTTTAATTTTTTTAACTATATGAGACAGTATCGTTGGTCATTAATGATTAATCATTGGTCTGGATATAATATTCATTGGGTGATGGAGGATAAAATCATATATAATGTGTACTTATTCTCATTATATAACTTCATATATGTTTTCATTCAATTTTTTTGATGACCACAAAAAATGAGATTCTGGAGAAATGGAAATATTTGTTATATTAGATCATAGAATACTGTATGTCCTAGTTTATCATTGACGTATTTATCTAAATCATGTCCAAAAAAGAGAATGTTGATAATATCAGGGTTGTATTCAATGTTTTTTTATTCATTCGTCCCAATAAAATGCTTCCCAAGTGTTTTTTGGAATATAGAGGGATCATATTATTTATTAGTTGGTGTCCTAGAATATTGTGTTTATAAAATAATAATTTATTACAGAAATTTTTTCTTTGTAATATTCCTAATATTTTATAATTATTCATAGATTCTTTAATATTTTTGGAGAATACATGATTTTCATTTGAAATATGTCACATATTTGGGCCTCTGCGATATATTTTACCGAAAATTATCATGCTCTTATAATGGTATATAAGTTCCATGAATTCAATTTCATCCAAAATGGTGGATTTAACTAATCCCTATTAAAATATAAAGTAAAAAAAGAAATAATTCATTTGTTCCCTCTAACAAATCAAGGATGGTTGGGGGTTTAATCTTAATACAAAATATTTCTATGATATATTATTTATATTGTAAGCTACATACCGACAATTATAATTATTCCAAAAATTATGTTGAGATATATAATTTTTCAAATACTGGGGAGAAGACACATCTTCAAATGATTCATTCTATTCATTAACTATCACATGATTAGGATGTTATTTTCATTCGATGTGACCCGGATCACAAATAATATATAGGTAGAGTGTGTTTACGGATGTACAATATCAAAATATACTATATCGATAATAAGGGGAATGAATAGTTATAAAAACATATAATTAATTCATGAAGGTATGTTGCTTATAATTATTAGGAATCTAGGATGATATTTTATGAGTCAGTAGCCATGGAAAAAAATAATGGTGGTTTATGGGGAATGATTCATGATTTTGATGACAGTGAGGCCTTTTTTTGATATATAATTAATCATTATCTCATTTGAAAAACATAGTGTTATATGTGACTCATAATGGAGTTATAAATTTTGATGACCCATCCATATATTTGGAGGAAGGTCCAAACAAATGGTTGTTTTAGTGATGGTTTATTTCCCAATGAAGTCATGTTATATATTTCATTGTTATTTTTAAATTTTATCATTAGAATTTTACCTAGTATAATATATGATTTATTTATTCGAGATAACTTTTTTAGTGGACTAGGATGAAAATAGTAGTAAAAGTGTTCATATATATTTTTTCACAATAGTTCAACATGAAGCATCATTTTCAGGGAGTTTTTTAAAAACTCATGTATTCTAAATGGGAATGGGGTAAGAAAATAAATGTATTTAATTATATAAATAACCATGAATTATGTAGGATATTATGTTTCTTCTATAATAATGGGTTGATTTAAATATTTGGCTCAATTATTTATAATAATCTAGTTTATCATCATTGGTCTTTTTGAAATGAGGAATGTTGATGTGATGATATAGAATAATGGAGTTATATATTCAATAATATGGGAACAAGAATCCCATTATTCATCATTAGTCTAGACTGTATTCTTGAAAAGATTTATCACATTATTATTCCACAAGACAACTTTCCACCCTTAAATATAGTGTTCAATTTATAGGACATTTTAGTTACACGAGGATGTGATGTCCGTGTGTATCATGGATTTTTTTGGATCATAGAAACCCACATTTACTTTAATGTGCTTTCTTATAAAAATATAAATTACTCGCCCAGAAATATGGACCTACTACAACAATTATATGGTAGGCTATTTTGATACTCTCTATACCAGATCAAAGTTGGAATGACATAAATTCTCAGTACTAATGTAGTTCAAATAATTATAGTCATTTTTATAGTAGTCTCTAGAGGGTTAAGGTAGGTGATGAGTAATCAAAATCATATTCACACTATTAGGAGAACCCATATGAATTGTAGATTAGAAAAAATATATTCTCATATGATCCTTCTTTATTGTGGATGTATATGATTGGTATGGGAATTAATATTTATAAAATATTCTTTCGGATATCTAACATGATAAAACATGATCATGTGATGGATGATAGTTTGAACATCCACTATGGGTAGTCAATATCCATGAAATATTCCACATGTCTTGAATCCAATGACATTATAATGATGATTCCCAACTCATTAAATGGAAATAGTATGATTTTAAGGATGATACAATATTTATGGAGGGACATATAGATATCCAAGATCATTGATAAAGGGTTTTTAAGAAGGGATAATTTCATTGGTACTTTTTCTATGGAGTAATTGTGTCATGGATGACAGTACATTTGAATTTGAGATATTAATGAATTCCTTGGTCCCTAACTTGATTCGAGATATTAATTATTTTATTTTTCATTATTTATGTGATCCATAAATCATATTTATTTATGAGATGTATATTATTCACATACTGATCATGTTTATTATGTATTCATGTTTATAAAGTGAGTAATAACCCTACACAATCAATATTTCATATTTACGTAATTTTTTAAAACCATATTTGTGAGTTAGTTCCATATAATGCATAAAATATAATTATTTGAATGGTGGGTATAATTTATTGTTGTTCTTATTATATACTGTATTATTCATTTGGTATTATTTGGATTGGGTAATGTAGATGATGAAATATATGTGATTATGGTTATATAGATGGGATCAGACTTTAAGAATGTGTGAAGTGATGGTAGTGTATCTGTTTTTATGAAATACCTAAGAGTTACCTCAATGAAGGGTTATTCAAACACAGTGCCATTATTTATCAAATGATTGTGTTTTATTTTTGATGATGATAGTATTTTTTATTTATAATATATATTGTTATTATAATCCTAGAAACTCATTTATGGGTTTATATGGAATGATTGTGTCGATGAGGAGTTTAGAGTTTTATTGAAGGAATAATATTAGTATTAATTTTTTTTAGGAATCTCCTCACCCATATGTTGGGTTTTGTGAATAATATGTTAAATTTTACTGAATTGCTAATATATTTTGTGAGAATTGTTGTTGGTTTAAGTGTGTGCTTATCTGGATATGGGGTTCTTATTGAACCGCATCAAACAAAAAGTGTTTTCATCCATGATTGAATATATTTTTTATGGTAGTTTCTATAAATTTAAAATATAATGAAATGTTCTTGTAAAAAACCAGGGTTTCATGATACTTTTTTCCAAGAGAAACTATTATGTCAATGATATCTTTCATTTCACAGAACAACATGCTTAAATGAACTAGAACACAGTATTGAAATATAATTAATTAATTTGACAATAATCTCTATGACGTTGGATAAGTGGGAATACATATCCCTATCTATATTATGAAAATTATATTATGTAATCATTTATAAATGGAATTATGTTATTGAATATTAAAATGATAATCATTTAGGATCTAAATGTTTTTTTCCATAAAATAGTAATTTTATGAATCCTATTTGTTTGTATCTTAAAATTTTTAATCAACCCCTATTAGTGAGTTTTTTTACTATAATTTATTTATTATATATTCCATAAAAAGATTTTAATTCATCAAACGTTAATAATATACATTTTATATAATAAAATCATATTTTATTCTTAATAAATGATTTGTCTAAACAATATTTCTCTTATGGATTTTTTTATTTGTAAAAAATTGAACTATATCACTTGTAGAGAATAAATCAAAGAGAATATAATCAATATTTGGAATTTTAAGGTTAATATTTTCGTAAAAATGACACTTATTTTTCATTATGAATAATTTCATTTGTAATCATTATTCACTTAATTAATGTTATAAATGATTAAGAAGGGTTAAAATGATGAGATCGGGTATCCAAAAAAAGAACATACAATTATCCTATAAGATGGTTGGTGTTCGACTATGAAAATCCCAAATTCAAATAAATAGAAACATGATGTTATTTTTCTTTCAGTAATACCAATATATTATTTTCTTAATGGAATAAATATAAAATGGCAATCAAGAAAATTTTATATCTCTATAAATTTATATTAATGTCAAAATGATGATAACTCGAGTTCAATAGTTTAATTAGAAATTAAATTTAGTTTTTTTGATTGTAATTTATTTATAATCATTTATACGTATTTTTTAATAAAATCCAATAAATAAGAGACTTAATATTTATGTCATTACTATAACAAATAATGAGATATTAAAGATATTATTATTAACACAATTTGGGAAAATAAATTTGATACA
The DNA here is from genome assembly GCA_963277665.1 of Viscum album. NCBI lineage: Eukaryota > Viridiplantae > Streptophyta > Magnoliopsida > Santalales > Viscaceae > Viscum > Viscum album. The sequence goes on from OY728148.1 coordinate 917,046,164, forward strand.
TGAATTTTTTTTAATAATAACATATTAGAGTATTGTGATGGGATTAAAATATAATACCTTTGATGATATATTGTTTTAAATGTAAATTTATGTTTATTTTTATTAAAATTATATAAATAGTATTTTATGAAAAAATAATAAAAAATAATAAAATAATTGAAGTTGAAGATTAGGATGATAATTTTTTTAAATTTTTATTCCTTATCCATTTATGTAACTATTTTAATATTATATTTAAATTTATAACCCTATAATGATTAAAAAAATTACCACAATTATGAGTAATGATTGTAAACCAAGGTGTTACAATAAAAAATAAAGTTTTAAATGACAAAAAAACCAATCAAAATTTTATTGGATGATGATATTTTTACCATATTCTATTATTATTTGAATATCTTTCGAATTATATGAATTCTTATTCACGATGGAATTCTTATATTTTAATTTTATAGTTATTCTATCGTGGTCATTTTGATTTCTTATAAAAGGTTACCCTTGTATATTTTCTTTTCACCATAATGATCTATCTAGGACAACCAAACCTTGAAAATATCTATCTCAAATTACATAATACATGTTATTGAGGTACTTTTATTACCAAAATCCCAACCATTGGATACTTATGAGGAGATAAAAGGGCATTCTTGTAATTAATATGATAGTCAAACATATATAAATAATGTTAGGCCTCGGTTAAGGGATTATATAATTATCATGTTTTCATTTTTTATTTATTTTCATTGTTTTTCTTCAAGGAAAATAAATTTATATTTATATCTTAAACCAGGCCAATTTTATTCTCAACTAATTAATAATATAAATATATTTTTTTCATTTAATTTTTCCCTCTTGTTTTTTCATGATAGTTAAAAAATAATGTTTTTTATTAAATGATGACTTTTGATTAGAACTTGGTCATTAATAATTTTCTTAGATTTATATATACTATAACTAATTTAAATAATTATTTTAATATTTTATAATTGACTATTAAAACCATTTTCAAATAGACTTCACTTTTTTAAATGTTCATAAACATGAAAAATATTTTTTTTACTAAATGAGATGCTTTTGATTTTTAAGAAAAAATGTTCTAAGGATGTTTTTTATCTTAGTTAGTATGAATATAATATCCCACCATTATAAATACCAAATGAATTTAATATTCCATTACATGTTTATATGATATTATTTAATCTAAATATTTTCGTTAATATTTTGTAATTTTTTATTTTTAATAATTCTTTTCAAATTGAAAAGGTTATTTTAGTAATGAATTCATTCAATTATTTTTTTAATTTATATTCAACTATTTCTACATCATTTATTGAATAATATTATTTTTTGAGGTTATATTGTAATGATGTTGCAACTAAATTTCTTCAGATGGTTTATGATCTGTTTGTATAAGGAATATATTAACATTATTTATGATAGTTGTTAAAATATTGAACATTACTGATTTTTATTGCATGATGGTTGAGATTTATTATTCATTAATATGGTCAATGTATATTAATTGTTATTATATGTGTGTGGTATGAAATTAATTATACCCCCAATGCATTAATATATCTAATGAGACAAAGAATTAATTTTTATTTGGATGATGACTAACCCATTAATATATATTTCTTTCCCTGAGGTCTCAACGGTATTTTAATTTTTTTCATTAATTGTGTATTTAATCAATATCAATTCAGTCATCAACACCCATGTGATTATTTGAATACAAAGGATATCAATATATTGGTTTCATTCTCCTTTTATAATTTAATTTATATTATTTTACCATCATTTATTCATAACATAATATTCTTATTTTTTTTGTTTTTTCTATATGAATAACCCTAAGGAGAATATGAGCTCACAAAATTATTATGATTTATTTCCCCCAGATTCCCCGAATCCAATTATGATTGATACGCAGAGATTTTCTAGACGGAGTAATTTGGTTCTCAATGAAAATTCTATTATTAATTTTATATCTTATAATTTAATGTTAAATTAAAGATGTTTAGAGTTTTCAAATAATAAAAATTATTTGATCCTTCGACAGATAATCACATGTATCAAGTAATAATGAAATATTGGGACCCCATAATTATGGATTCAATAGTATTAATCATAAATTTCTGTATCATACAATGTCTAGTAGAGTACATTGAACAAAAGTTAGGAAAACAAAATTTGAGGAACATAACTCTATAAATTTTCATTAGGATAACTATATGTTAATCATAACATTCTAATGTTTTGATGTGGTATTGATTATTTGTTTTCTCTTGGAACACATAACAATGTGGACCCAACATGTGGATGTGGATTTGGGGTAGGTGAATCTAATGGTATTACCAATGTAAATAGTAGTTCGAATATAACTAATTCATCAATATGGTTCAGGATGAGTTTCGTATTACATTCCACTGGGTTTAATGGTCATTATGGATTGTATCGGGAAAATTATAAATTTTTATGAAACTATTCTGAATGTTTCAATATAATTAATACAATTATATTATACTATAAAGTAGGAAAATTTTAGGATTATGAGATTAGTTATTCATTAATAATATATTTATTTTAATTTTTTAAATACCTTAAAATTATAAGTTATAATTCATAATTTATTTATTTAATTTAGTGTAATATATTGGTTAAAAATGTTCCTATGGTGATGTATTGTAAACTGTATAAAATGATAATATATATGAAAACCCTTTATTCCTAATAAATATAAATAAGATAGAGAAAGAGTTATTGTTATTTCTAAAAAGATAATATATATTGGTGGTATGATACATAGGTTATGATCAATAAAAATAACATTATCAATTATCCTAATGATCTTCATGGTATGTGTACAATGATAGAATTTTTTACATGAAAAAATTCTCCATCATTCAGTGGAACCACAAATCCATTTATTCATGAGAAAAAAATAAGTTCCAGAGATGTGATATTTCTTAATATGGGATGTAATGAAAGGGACATCGACTTCATGTTTGTTTATCATATCCAAGGGGGTTAAGAACAATGGTTTACATTTATTTGAAACATTATGTATGAAGGGGAAATTTTTAAAATAACGTGAAAGGATTTTATTTACTTTCTTCAGATTCAAATTTTCTTTAAGAACAAAAAAAATGTGGATACAATTAATGGGTCTACATCAAAAGGAAGATTAATGTGATTCTATGTATGAATATAATATGATAATTTTATCACGTAAATCAATGGAATTTCTTTATAATATTCGTAATGTTATTATCAAAATCATTTATGGTATAATGTAGATTGTTTGATGGGAACTATGGTCCATGACATTATCATATTATGAGTATATAATATCATGTTATATTATGTCACATAAATAATTTCCAATGACATACTACTATAAATGAATTAATTAAACAATGGTAAATGCATACAAATAATGGATATTCGAATAGTGGAAGTTAAACTTCCAACCTATGATACTTGTAGATGAAAACAACATGGTACATGCATAAAAGGAATTGGATTTTTCAAAGCCTCTATGGAAAAATACTTTCATGTTGGTGAATTGAAAGGTAAAGTATAATACATAAAATTTAATTTCTATAAATGTATAGATATGGGGAACTATATAGTCTAATGGACCTAGCATCAAGGTATCATGCAGTAAAATAATCATTCTGGAGAGGGCCAACTTCATAGAATTACTAAAAAAATATGATGTTCCACGAGATGTATTTAGTGGTAAATCATTCATATATCTAATAATTGTAAATTATTTATTTATTACTCATTTTTATAACTCTTTTATATATGATGTATTTTCTAATTGTGTCACATCACAACCTCTATGACTATATTCTTTATGTAGGGAGTAATTTTATGGAAATGATAATTTGGTCCATTTATATATATTATTAAGGGAATAGTATACATAATAATGATAATATTATTGTACTTGTTGAATATCATAAAACTGTTGGTATTCGATATCATTGTATAGTTACTTTTTCAACACTCAAGGAAGGGAAGTTAAATTAGATAAATATAATTACTCATCATTCCTAAATTTGTGTTTGGATAATCATGAATTCTATATTGATGCTACATCTGACATATAGGTTTTTCTACAAATTTATGAGGGATTGTTTTCGCAAATGGTTAAGGTGAAACTCAACGTTGATTTTTTCCTATTTTTAATGAATATAATTTTTAATATCTGAATGAATTTTTCGTATCCCCCCTTAACCTGAAGTAATGTTTCTGATAAATCTTATACCAGGAAAAAATCATACAAGATAATAATTATATAATAAAATCTATGATAATTAATATATGTTATTCATTCCCCATAGTGTATTACCCAAGATTTCAAGAATTAATTTTTTTTAAATAATCAATAACGGTTAGTGATTCATTGAATTTATTATTGTGATTGTAACAAGTAACTATTAAGAAAAATTATCCACTACCCCATAGGGATGATATTATTGAATATTTACAATGAGCTCTATGATTATCCATGATTCATCTTCGACTACTATATCACTAACAATGGATCCGAAGGGAAGATATAACGAATATAATAATCCATAAATTCTATGAACATTATGAAGTAATATCAATTCCATTTGGTATTTCAAATACTCTATATATCATCATGGATTTAATAAATAATGAATTTAAATATTACCGTGATAAGTTATTGGTATAATTTATATATTATATTTTTACAAAAGAAAAATTAAATGATGAGCATGAATAATAGTGAGACATGTGGTGAAACCCAATAGAAGAATAAATTGTATGATAAATTTACTATGTTTTATTTTGGGCATAAAAATATTCATTATTAATTTTTATAATATCAAGAGAGGTTGTATCATTGAATCATTAATATATCGAATTTATTAAAAAATGGACGTTTCCATCAATGGTAACTAATATGTATAGATAAGTTTGTTCAAAAGAAAACTCCCAATGCTTTTTCATATAATTATCTTCACCATCTAATCTAGTTACTTTATCCAAATTGATGTAGTTTTGATTTTATATAAAAATTAATTTTAAGATAGTATCTATGAAATGATTTCATGTTTGTTTAATACATATGTTCGTATAGTACCCTACAACAAGGAAGGTTTTGTGATCTATATTGATAAATTAATTAGGGGAAAATGATTCATCCTTTAGAATAATGAAATCTCATAACATATGAATGTCAACACAAAATATGAATGAGAAAATGTTCTTGGCTCTTGATTTGGTGTCTCTATATTTACATTTTTAATCGTATATGTGGATGTGTTACCAAGGCAGTGAAAATTTTGATATATTCACTAATGAAAAATTATTGATTTATATATTTATGTACAAAGAGTTGAATATGTTCCAGTAGGATGTTTTGAGTTGATAAAAATTTATGACTAATCCATACTTCACAACATTGAGAATTAAAATGGAAAATAATTCTCTATGTAAAAAAGACCATTCTAGTTTATCCATTATACGGATTTAATGAGACATAAATTTTTATCATTTATAGATTATTGGTCTTGAAATATTATGGAAATTGAAACAATCATTTTTTACTAAATGAATTTTGAACAATCAATTCAAGGTCGCATTAAGATCTATCATATGGATATTGTGGAATTATATATTCTGGTGAAAAATAATCCCACATTCAACCATTATAATTATAGAATGATAGGGTGCAGTCTCAGAATATGTATTCTATAAATATAAAACATCAAAATGTTTCTATTTTTTATGCTCATTGTCAATTATTCTATATTTATAAGGGATGTATAAAGATTTATAGTGATACAAATGAGTAGTTTTTTTTGCATGATATGACCTGTGATATTGAATTATATATAGCCCAGAACTATGTTAACAAGATTTGAATAGCACAAAAAATTCTATGGGTAGTTGGAAACCACTATCCATACCCATATAGAAATGTAAAAACATGGAAATTTATATTCTATTTGGACTTTATATAAAAAAATAAAATTACCCATTGATATTTGGATTGTATGTTATCACCATAATATTCATGAAACATCAAAATCTATTAGATTATATTTCCCAGTTTATCATTGTTTTGGAATATAAAATAATGATGTTTTATGGTTTCATCATTAAAACATTATTATATGTTATTATGTTATAAGGTTTACCTAAATGTTATGGTGAAGTATTCAAAATGATCTAGCTATAGACTTGAGTTTCATTATAGCTTATTATCCAATAAGAGACAGGAAATTTGAGTGGACTATTAAATCTCAAGAAAACATGTTGAGAACATTCTATTTGGATATCAAATTTGGTTCATATAAACACATTTATTTGGTTTAATTTTTTACATAAATATATTTAACCCAAGTATTAATATACCTTCTTATAAATACATCAAAGAAATAAATGAAAAACACTAATTTATAGAAAATAAGTTGAACAATTAGAGATATTGGGAAATATTATATATTTAAATATATGATTTAATGATAGATACATTCAATAAAAAAGTAAATATTGGTGTCCATATAAATGTTATGGGAGAAATCTTTTTCAGGGTCTATAGTTTGTAGTAACTGATATGGTATTTTTTTATGTAAACAATATATTTATGTAATGACATTTGTATAAAATGGAATATTTTTCCAAATATATATTGTCCAATTTAGCATTGTTGTTCTTATCAAAATGGTATTTATAACAAGGATATTCTACAAGATCTATCTCATGTTAATGATATTTTCCTTGTACGTCTCCTATGTAAGTATTCACTTGATACGTGATATGAAATAAACTCATCGGTCATTCTATAATATATATATATATATTATGTGGGAAAACTAATGGGGATTTTAAATCAACGATATAATGTGCTATAACACTTTACCTGTTAATGTTTTTTTGGTGAAAAAAAATATTATGATGATATGTGGTAACTCATGTATAAGATGAGGTGGGAGTTTCCCTGGTTATCTATGTTAGAGTGTGTGAATTATAATCATGTAGTTCGTTATAAGTTGTGTTTAATGACAAATTCAATGAATATTTGATATAGTTTTGTATCATTAAATTATATTTCATTTATAAAATCCTTAACACACAACAATGAGATTACATGAACTAGGATATACTATGAAAATATAATTATTTCATGTGATAGATATAATCTAGAAATTTTATTTTTTTCTTATTAATAAGTAAATAAACTTTATAAAAAAATTTACAATTAATATATGTATAAAATGTTTTAATAAATTATTAATTAAAATAAAATCCATTTTAATGTAAAAGGGTAGTTTAACTATAAAAAAATTATGTGATTAATGTTTTTTTATCTAAATAATTCAAATAATTCAATATTATAAATTTTATTGGTTCATGTTTATATATTCTATGTTCATTAATATGTTTTGATGTTAATATTTTTTATTTGAGATTAATATAATGAGTGTAAATTAATTATTATTTTTAAAAAAAATCATTAAAAATATTTTCCATTGAATTTTAGAAATTTATATGAAAATTTCTATCTACAATGTATAAATAATGAATAATTTTAAATAAATAATATATTTAGAATTTTCAACTTAAATTTTAAATATTAACCCTTTTATTTTATTATCAGTATGAATAGTTACATGAGTGAACTTGTTTCAAATAAGTAATGGTGAAAGGGGTAAAACATGGTTAACAGCATAATATAATGTATAAAAATTTGAAAAAAACATTCCCATATCTTATAGGATGGTGGTGGATCATGAATATCCATTCAAGTATTGATAATATCGAAATTTGGTTTCACATTTTGTTAATTATGTAGTTTTTTTTATTTTATTCATTGAATAAATAAAAAATGTCTATCTATTGGATTCATAAAATCTAATATATTATGTTCATGAAAAAAAGAAGATATATTTTATTTTAAATGTAAACTCGAAATATTTTTAATGTCATGGAAATGTATTTCAATAATATACTCAATATATTATATCTTTATATGATTATAAAACACTAAAATTTTATATATTTAATTAATTGTAATCAAAATTTAATGAATTTGAAATTAATAATGTAATAAATTTTGGGTGAGTTATAATGATCCAAAAAATACCAAGAAAAAAAGTTGCATAATAACGATATGAAAATATTTTTTATCCAAATTATATATCATTCATTTCTTGATAAAAATCAAATTAATTGTATATTTATTAAATTTTAATTTGTAATTTTTTTTGATATATTTTTTAAGTTAGTTAAAATTAAAAAAAAATGAATGTTTAATAATATGATTTTATGTTATTAGTAATTTTATCTCTTGGATTGTTATGTGACAATTCACAAATTACATGAAAAATAATAATGCATTAATATTAAAAATAAGTATCATTGTATTGAATCTGATTGGTTCACCAAATGGTAACACCAAAATATAATGATTATACTGACATAAAAACATGTCTACATATTAATTTGATGATGATATATTGAACATAGCCTATCTTTATTCATGTATATATCCAATTATTAGAATATTTCATGATAATTATTTTTTTCAACGTTTATGTAATATCATTAGTGTATTTTCCCTTACATTTAATGTTACACCCCATTCCGCTGTTATTAACATAAATTACAGCCTTTTGGCTTAACAAAACAATATAAAATCAATCCTTAATAAAATAAGTAATTTAATATATTTATTGGTAATCTGAAAATTCCGTACCTATGGTCTTTATGTGGATATAACCATAATTTCATTCATGTAATAGTCAATTTGAACACTTATCATTAAAACCCTTCATTAATAAAATATTTATTTTATAATCTCAACTATATTCAATATATTTCTTGTCTATGTAAATGGTGGGTATATTAGTTGTATTTTATGTCATATGAATGACCTATTTTATACACCTATAGTAATATAAATAAACTACAATTTTCCTTTCATTTTTCTCCATGTTGGTACTGAATATAATAAAATATGGTTTTAAATTTTTACTGTGATTTTATTTCATATTTAGAAATCAAATTTTCCCAATCCAAATATTACATAAAATGATTAATAGAATATTTATAATATTCTCCAATAATATAATAATGAAATTATTAAACGTGGTGTTCTTCTTAAAAAATGGATTAAAAATATCCTTCTTATTAATTTGAAAATGAGTTGATTTTGAGTATTTATTGAAAATGATATTCGAAGGATAATATTCACATACAAAACCTGAATAAAATTCCCCCCTTTATGGTCAATGAAAACCATTACTAACTAATACCCACATCAACTATTCCTTTTGGAATCCAAACCCATTAGAATGATGGATAATATATTATGGAATAAATAATGCTCCCCATAATGGATCAATATATTTCTAATTAGTTAGATAATTTTTTATATGATTAAAATAAATGATGCCTTAATTTTTATATTTTATTGTGTATTTTTTTCTTACTATTGATAGTTTTTAGAAATTAAACCATTGTTCATTGTAATGTTTTTATGCTTTTATCTTCTATTATGAGTTATTGTTCCTTTTTAATCATTAATCAAAGTAGGGGATCCTTAATTATCACAATAAATATATATAATTTGGGGGAATATGATGTTATTTTCAACATTTCTGAATATGGTACATATCATCTTAATATGACTAAAAAATTGGAATAATTGAAACTGATGGAGGGTAGGAGTCACATTATTTTTACTTACAGTTTTTAATTTTTCCAATATGGTTGTCAATTATTTTCTGTCATCCAATTTTGAATTTTGAAAAGAATGGTGAGCTGTTATGGTTGTTATAATTTTATAACCATATTTTTATGTGTTTGATTAATCTCACATCACATGAAAAAGGCCATGAACCTTTATCTAATTATTAAATTATTTTTATCCTGTAATATAAATTATTAATGAAAATAAACAAGACAATTATGATCCAAATATGATGAATGACATTTTAATAATATTATTTGAAATATATGGTGGCAGTTTCATGGTTTGATAATGAAATACCATTTTCTGGCATGATGTGGATTTATTTTTATATCATATGTTGTGATAGTTTCCTAGTATAGATATAATGGACTATTAATTTTGACACTAAAATTGTATGAGAAATAAAATGAATAATCCATCAATGAAAATTAAATATTGATGAATTAATAAAAAAAATTATTTGAATTTAAATTAAAATAATTAATTAATTAATAGAGTTTGTAATAAGAAAATAATGAAGTTCATTTTTTTGGAATGGAATATAATGTGACCCTTATGTGTGGTACTCATTTGTATTCTGATACATATTGTATAGGGAGTGAAACTAAATGTTACTGTGAGGCATTTTGGGGATATTTTTCGATATTATTATGTTAATGATTGAACCCTTATGTTGTACTTATATGTTATCTACATATCAACATATTTTATTTTTTTCATATGTACCCTAGCTTTGTAATGTGTTTACATAGAAGCCTAATGTTTTTTTATTTTTCTTCTAATATGTCCATGATTGTTTTGATTTATGGTCTTATATCTACACTTCCCCACTCTATATAATTGGATATATTATTATTTTTCGTCGATAATGGGTTGTAAATTTAGTTTAAAAAATGATTTAATTTATAAGTGGGGGTTCTGGTTAATATTTGGGGTCATTCATGGTTGGATAATGGTATTATGATGAGGTCATTCATGATCAAGATACACTTTTATTATGGTTATATAATAATGGTTATGGGGATATATATGTGATGAAATGTTTCACAACGTTCAATGTATAATTTTAGTGCATGCTGTTCATTGAGTGTGATAGTATGAATATTCATAGGTGTTATAGTAATCATTATTTCAAATGTTATATGAGATCCTTATCATATAATGTTATTACAGGATAAAAGAAATTCAATGGTTGAGTGGATAATAGTGAAAACTAATGTACTGATGAATAAACAACAAAACCCACATGGGCCTCAACATGTTAACTAGAAAATCCCATCCTTGAAATGAAATTATAACATAAAACACATATAATATAGTAATATAACAAAAAATATCATTATACATGTTATGAACACCCTTTATATATGTTAACTATTTATAATGTTTCTGGGAAGTCTCCAAGGATTGTGATTGATTAATTAATATCCCAATTTTTTTGACCCTTTGTCAAATAGCATTTCAAATAATCACTAATAGTGCATGTTTCTACATTAACTCATAACACCGTTTAATCACGTCAATGAATATTTATAAGTGAATATATTTGACACAAAATATATTACATGTCAATAAGTCATAAACAATGAATATTTTCTATTTAATTTGCATACAATTGTATGATTACATATATTTTTGATTTTCAGTTACTCTGGTAGTGATCTATGTAAGATAGACACATTATACATTTTTCAGAGTTCCTATCATTGACACTTTAAAAGGATTCATTATTGTTCGGCTTACCATTGAGAGCTCAACAATAGATGATCAACCGATGATCGGTTGCTCCGATAGTTTAAGGGACTCATCGATGAAAAACACACTGATGAATGAATTACCTATGATATACATATTGATAGTTCAAACCGAGTCACTAATGATTAATCATTACTGTATTGATAGACTGATAACGCAAACTACTCACCAATTCACAGGGTAAACGATACCGAGCTCAAACGACTCACCAATTCACCAAGTCACCGATACCAATGGAAAGACTCACCGATACATGGAGTCACCAGTGCTGAAATAACGATGTTGACAAACCAAGGATGACAACATAATTATGAAATAACGATGCATATGAGTCACCGATAGTTATGGCTCACCGATAGTCATAAATACTGTATTATTTTATTTATTCAAATTTATATCTAACTTCTATATTAAGACAATGTAATGTTTTTAAAATTATTTAATTTTGTATCTAGTAAAATTTGTAGACTGTACGAGGTATATGGACATGGGGAGATCTCCAGGCCTGCTGGACCATGAATTATAAAAGAATTACACACATGGACTATTATGTAATGATGAGGAATTTGCTGAATTTTAGAAAGAGAAGAAGAACTAAAAACTCATGTAACTCTCAATCATTCTCAAAAATTCAACAAAATCAATGCTCTACTATATTGGGATTTCATCAAGACATGTTAGGTATCTCTGAACATTCAATCAGAAAGGATCAAAACTATTCACACCTTGAATCTAGAGTACAAAAGTTCACAATACTATTTTTGGAATCAAACATCTTAATTAGGACAATAACCACAATTTTAATACATCTATCAAGTCCAGAGACTCACTTAATAACACACATTTATTTCAAATCGTTGTTCTACTTGTCTAACACTTTTTTGTTAATTTGTTTACATTTTTGAGTAGTGATTGTATCTATTTAAAACACACAAATTGTCTCCTATGTAACTCCCTAACCCTAGTTACCCAGAGATGGTGAATTATTACATAACATCGGCATGATCACAAGAAAGGTCAAGTCTCGAAATACCGATTAATTTAGTAGCCTTGGAATAACTAGATACATTCACAAAGTTTATATTTCACCATAATGTGAAGACTACTAAAACAACATCATGTCTTCATATCCCCTCGCACTATCCCTATATGTCCTACATAAATTACTTTTTCACATACTGCGAAAAATAATACATTGAAAGGGGTGAGCACAAATTCTTAGTAAGGATATCAATATAGCAGAAACATTCATAAATAAGCATAAAAAATTAAGGAAATGTATAACTAAAACAAAAGACTTTAAAACATGATATTCAACATAATATGGGAAATATTAAATTAAATAATGTCATTTACTTATTCAAATGGATATTCTACAAGATGAATAACCACATGAAATATCAATAACAACATTCATAATGATGGAATACATAATCCAGACTATCATAACCATGTATCCAAGGCCTCGTTGCAAGATTACAAATAAGATTTTTTCAAGGCCTTGTGACAAGACACTAGTTTGTCTTATCAGACCTACTAATGCATCAAGAGGCTATAGCGGCCTCCACCCATCACTTACTATGTCCAATGCATTCCTCATATGAACAGCTTTAAACATAACATAAACATTCGTATTAAAACGAGCATTCGAAATGACAATACTTTAAACACAAACCATGAATGGTATAAAAATTGTTCATCCACAGTAAAACATAACTCATTAGATACTATATATAAGATTTTATTGTACCAGATTAACCTCAATCGACAATAATGAAGGATGTTGACATAGATTAAAATAATCATCGAATTATTGAGAGAAATATCCCACTTTTTCTTGAAAACATCTAAAATACATTTAAAATAGATTTTCTAATAAAAGTATCACATATAACATTGCAACTTTTAATATGTATTTTTATTTGAAAACGTTAATTCCATATAAATAAATCCTTAAAACCATTTTTAAATCATGGACATTAATGACAATGATCTAGAATAATAAATATTTAAAACATTTTAAAATGATATTTTAGTTAGAGTTACTAACCAAAAGAGAGACACTTGAGTAAAAATAATTGAGGTAATAAAAACATTGTAATATCATGAGAATATAGGGATTCAAGATATACTATGTCAAAGTACATTATATACACCATATAAAAGTGATTTGGTGTATAACAATAAAGGATTCCCAGAGGATTGTAATTTGAGATGCAATCACTTATAAAGACTGTATCCTTAGGTTATGGATAAATTGACGACATAGTTATGTGTGGAAAATATATATACACTCAATATTATTGGATATTTAGTGTAAATAAATCACATGAAATTCACATATATTCTTGTAAAGACAACACCAATGAATTAGATGTTTATCTCAATAAATGGAGTTTGAGTTAAAATTACTTTTATCAAGTTCATATCGATGACATGAAAATTTATCAATGGAGTGATTATGTGTATCAAAAGTATATCCATAGAAAGGGGAGTAGAAATTATGAGATTATCATATAAATAGTGATTCCACACATAATCAGTGAGTAAAATAATCAATGAAGTATTCGTAAATCCGAATGAGTGGAAATTGAAATTTCAAATTCCTTTATTGATTTGGAATCTTTCAAAACATACACCCATGAAATAAGTATCATACAATGATGATGTAAATATAGATAAATTAATGTATACTACACAATGAATACAATCATGGGAAGTACACACATCACATGCAATAAATTAGTATTGAACAATGGAAATCTCACGGAATTAAAAGTGAGATAAGAAATGCATAACATTGAAGTTTTCCCATGGTCTAGGGTAGGTTATCCTATTATATAATGGTCAAATAATTGTTATTGAATTATAAAAGGATCATATACATTAATAATATGTCATATATGATCTTTCATCATAGCTTCGTTAATGATATCTTAGTATTATCATCGTTTTAGGTGTTAAATTACTCGTTTTAGTTTATATGTTTTGTAACATAAGTTGTGTTTGTTATGGGTAGGTTGTATATTATTCATATAAAGAATTATTTCAAGTAATTAAACATTATTTTCAATCATAAAATGTGAATTATACTTGAATGGATACGATGTGGAATGAATCACATCATGTTCGTGGAGACGGTAGTCCGTACGTACGCACAAGCGACGATATAAATATTTTCATATTAAAATAATATATAATTGGATGGTATATAATGTATACAGAATAATTATCATGTTATATTTATTATTTACATGAATTACACATTATTAGTATACCCATCCAAATAATAATGTTTTGAATAACAATTACACCACGACGTGGAGACGGTAAGCCGTCCGTACGCACGTATGGTGACATGTCATTCAAAGGATGGATAGAATACTAAATATGGTTGTACCATATTTATAATAACATCAATTAATATATAATATAATGGATTTATTATTTTAGAATTGTATTAACAAATAAAGAAGATGTTGAAGATGAAAGGAAATTGAAAGAAGGTGGTGAAAAACATTACCTCTTCTTCGGGTTCTTCCTTTTGATTTGATCCAATGTGATCCTTAGGTTTGATTTTTGATCATACAAAGGCCTCTATGTTGAAGTGAGGTAAGTTTAGACTGTATTTGGGTAGGTTTTGGCTGAGCAAAAAGGCTTTGAATGTGTGAATTAGAGAGAAGGGGGAGTGCCTTTTTATAAGAGGGGTGAGGGGCACCTATGGAAAAGCTAGAAATATTATTTTATAATAAATTCATCTTTGGTTTCTAATGGATCAAAAGTGGATTATTTAATGGTTAAGGTGGATATATGTTGAAAAACACTCAACCAATAGGTTTTAGACAGGTTTGGGTCATAAATTAAAATTATATTTTAGTTTTAACTCTTAGTTAATTAGTTTAACATTTACCATTTCATTTTGTATTTTTATATTATATAGTTCAAAAACATACTATATACATCCCAGAGACCCCAAAATATTCCTGTAATGATATAGATATCATGATATAAGTCTCTTGGAGAACCTTATATTTTTTGGATTTTAATATCACTTAATAATATAATATTCATTTTAAAAACTCTTTTATGTCAATTTTGACACTATTATATTATTGATTTTTGTTAAAGTCGTAAAAAAGTTATTAACTATAATCAAATTCATTTAAGAAATACCATAATGTAATATTAAGAAATAAAATTCATGTATGTCATCAAAACATTAAAATTAATTTAATTTTAACATTTATAATACCAATTATTTGATTCTTTCATTAATAAGGAAAATATTGCATCATTATTGTGTCATAAATAAAATTAATTATTAACTGTCTAAATTTTTTAAATAAAATAAAATTATGTAAGAAATATTCTTATAATTCTAATGAATATTTATAGACTAAAATCCAACATATATAACCCTATGTAAAAACTGTTTTTCGAAAATATATATGCTTATGTCATTTTTGTATTTATTTTTACTTAATTAATATAAGTGTCATTATCACGTAAAAGTGGATCCATGGGGTCCCAAAATCGACCCAAAGATTGCCATGGTCATACATGTATCAAAAAATAAGGTTAGGACACGTTTTAGGGTAATTTATTATTATTATAATATTATTTTTTACCATTATTTACGGAATTTACCCTTTAACCAAGGTAAATAAAATATCTACCGAAATAATTATTCAAAATGGATATAACTAAAAGTTACATATTTACACATTTAGGAAATCCTGATTCCAAATATGGAATCCATTTTTCCAAATTCAAAACACAGAAGTGGCAGAAATTAATTTAAAATTAATTATCGTTGTTAAAACAAAAAACATGTTTTTAAGAGATAATATCTATCAAAAGATTGGCACGTGTTTATGTCCGGTTTAATTGTGAAATTAAGTCCAATGACCAAAATTCTATTAAATTGTAAAAATATATTCTAGATATATACATTAAAATCACTCAAATTAATAATTTATCACTATTACTTATTTCGATTAAAGAAGTTGATTTTAATTAAAATTTAGTAATTTTCAGTATTCATCAAAATAGAAAAGATAGTTGAAAAGTTACAAAATTTCACCCTATTCTAATTTCTATATTCCAAATCAAAAAATGTTGTCCAGTTTGAGAGATAAAATTTATAAAATTTAAAAAACTGTTTATTACTATTCATAAGGACTACTTTTATTAGTCGAGGGGTGTTAGAACTCGAAGTTGCGTACAACACACACTACTATTTTAATCAAAGAGAAGTGTACCATGGAAGCTTGAGGTGTTAAATTCTCCCCTACTTAAATAAGTTGCATCATCAAAATTTTTAAAATTGGTCTTTAGAGTACAATGGAATATCCCACATAAAAAAAATCTTTAGTAAAACTAACACAATAAAATAAAGAAAGAGAAGTACAAAGGTCACCCGAGGTAACCTATACTGGGATTCCATGTAGAAAAACATTGATATGGATGATAAAATTATTTTCATGTTCTGATGGAGAGGGATAGAAAACATGATCAGGATAAATTTAATAATAAGAAAAACACAAACTTGTTATGGGACAAATGGTCATTAATTTCTCAGTAGGAAAAGTAAAATGACAACATTTTTTTTTATTTTAAGGTACATAACATAAATATGAGGAATTACTTTTGGAGATTGACTAAGAAAATAAAAAAGATATATTTAATTTTTTATGTAGATTTTCATTCCTTAATACATTTCCACCAATAACTCATTTCATTAAACGATGAGTATTCAAGAATAATTGGTTACACTGAAAGAGCTAGAATAAACTTCTATAGAATCACAAGAATCACAAAGGATAAACTATATATTTACATTATATTTAGAGATTAATCAAAACCAAAATGGTTATTATAATATCTGATGATCCCCCAAAAGGATATTCCTTTAGAGAAATAAACACTAATCATAATTTCTAAAATCAACACCCCATAGTTAAATAAATTCAATTCAATAAACAATTGTCCTTAAAATCAGTCATTATAATCCAAACTAATATTGAAACCCAAAACTTGGACGAATTTGTTTATTTAGTCTTCCATGTTAAATTGCATCTCCAAATGACATCAACTACTCTTAAGGTCACATAGTTAAAAGTAATTCACCTAATCACATATTCTCTATTATAGGTTAATCATTTCCATAAATAACTCAAAACACTATAAATCCACAATAAAAACGAAGATAAAAATCAACCATTACTTCTCAAATGAAACCCCATAGTAATCTATTTTTCTTTGGGAATATAGTGATCCCAACAAAGCGAACTACATCCAAAATAACATTTATCTGTTAACCACAAAATCATTTTCCTATACTAAGGGTATTCATTTGATAAGACATAAGAACCCAAATAAACTTATTATTGATCAATAAAATCATTTAACTAAAAATAATTAGTCACACTAACTAGGGACATCACGTAGTCCAGTGGTAAGCGATAAATCCCAATGTCACTTTGGTTATTGTTTCGATTCCCACAACATTTTTCGACGTGATGGGTTGTCACACAGTTTGCATGTTTTCTTTTCTAAAAAATCATATTTTATAACATTACCAATATGAGAAAAATTCCATAAAATAACCATAACATAATTTTAACCAGAAATGTTATCTCATACCATGCATTTTCATCCCAAAGTATAATAACTTGTAATTTCCTCCAACCAAATGATCATATAAAACCAAATGGTTATTTATAACTATATACACAAGGGAGAAGATATGACATCCTAAAATATCATTCTGACAATGAAAACTATGGGGTTACAAATACAAGAGAAAATTATTCCAAAGTAATCCCATCAACAAGGAGAAATAATACATTTAATCATTTGTCCCACCATTTATTTCCACATAGCTTCTTCTTTGACCAAGAAAATATCCTATATAAGAGGGAATTGACTCGGGTAATGGCCAGGTCCCCTACATTTATGGAAAATGACTGTAAATGGATTCTTGGGACTATTTATATTTTCTTCCATAGTACTCGTCATTTTTCCTTGGCAATTATTCACTTTATGTCCTTCTTTCCCACACATAAAGCATTTATTTGTTTCATTGAGACACTTTCTAGGTGTCTCCTTCCACTTTCCTGCATGATGGAAATTTAGGATTCTTTTCTCCATGTTCTCCACTGCTGGAGATCTTATCATTCATCACATTTATGCTCTTTGTTGAGTCCGGGAGTTTGTTAATATATATGTTGCTGATAATATTTTTGGAAAACTGATTTGGCATGAACACAATATCTTTTACGCCTATCAAAATTCCATTTTTTTCTCATTTACACCATCGTTCCCACCTTCTACATCATTCTCAAAGTTACTATCAATTCCTTAGACACCAGCCATTGAATATAACCAGAAAGCAATGTGTGAGTAACATTAGAAATAAAATAATTTAGAGAATATCATGACACAGTATTCTCAATTTGAAACACCTTAGGATTAACCAAGGCCATTTATTCTCATCTTATATTAAAATACTTCAAATTGGTTTGTAAAAAAATGTAATTTATCCTAAGCATATCCACTTCGGAGTGTCGTAACCAATAGTGCAGTAAGGACCATTGTCATGCACCAGTTCCCGTTCGAGTCTACATTAAATTAGTGTTATCAGGTTTTACCCCTATGTACATCTTTGCCAGAGCCAACTCTACATGCTCGTATCCAGACAGGGATGTAATGCTCGAAAAACTCACAAAATCTATACAATACCAAAATTCTATGAAGTTCTTCTATAATAATCCTCAACGTATATCTTAGGGTTATGTGATCTAATCAGAGTTTATCTAAATCTAGTTTTTATGGTTTTTACTAAACATCCTCAGATTCCAACAGTAAATCCCTGACCCTCGTTAACCATCTTCTGTGCATTATAATATAACATTATCACGATCACAAGAATGATCAATTCTTGAAAGACCGATTATTTTAGTAGCCATGGAATAACTATATACATTCATAAAGTGTACATTACATCATAAATTTAAAACTACTACAACAACATCTTCTCTTCATATCCCCTCATACTATCTCTACATGTCATTCATAAATTACTTTTTCACATCCTGGAAAAAATAAGACATTGAAAGGGGTGAGCTCAGCTGCTCGGTAAAGATAACAATATACCAGAAACTTTCATAAATATGCATAATCATTTATGGAAATGTATATCTAAATCTAAAGCCTTTTAAACACGAACTTCAGTAGAATATGGGAAATATTAAATGATATAATGTAATTTACTTATTCACATGGATATTCAACTAGTCAAATAACCACATGCAATATCAATAACCACCTTCATAAAGATGGAATGCATAATGCCAGACAATCCTAACCATGTAGCCAAGGCCTCGTACAAATACAACAAATAATATTTTGTCAATGCCTCGTGCCAAGACACTAATTTGTCTCATGAGACCTACTGATGTATCGAAGATCTATAGAGGGCTCCACTCATCACTTATTATGTCCAATGCATTCCTCATATGAACAAGTTAAAACATAACATAAACATTCTTATTAAAAATAACATACGAAATGTCAATAATTTAACCAAAAACCATGAATGATATAAAAATAGCACATCCACAGTCAAACATAACTCATTCGATACAATATTTAAGATTGTATTGTATGAGATTAACCTCAATCGACAATAATGAAGAATATTGACATAGATTAAAATAATCATCCAATTATTGAGGGAAATATCCAACATTTTCATGAAAATATTTAAATGGAATTTAAAATAGATTTTTGAGTCAAAGTGTCCCATATCACGTTGAAACTTTTAAAAGGAATTTTTATTCGAAAACTTTAATGTCCTTATAAATAAATCCTTTAAACCGTTTTTAAAACATGCACATTAATTACAATGATATAAAATAATAAATCATTAAAAAACATTAAAATGATAATTTAGTTAGAGTTTCTAACCAAAAGAGAGACACTTGAATAAAAATAATTTAGGTAATAAAAACTTTGTAATATCATGAGAATATAGGGATTCATGATATACTATGTCAAAGTACATTATATACACCATTTAAAAGTGATTTGGTGTATAACAATAAAGTATTATCAATGGATTGTAATTTGAGATACAATCTCTTATAAAGATTGTATCCTTAGGTTAAGGATATATCAGTGACATAATTATGTGTGACAAATATATATACACTCAATATTATTTAATATTTAGTGTAATTCAATCAGAGGAAATTCATATATATTCTTGTAAAGACAACACCAATGAATTAGATGTTTAACACAATAAATGGAGATTGAGTTAAAATTACTCTTATCAAGTTCTTATCGATGACTTGAGAATTTATCAATGGAGTGATTATGTGTATCAAAAGTATATCCATAGACATGGGAGTGTAAATTATGACATAAGAAAATAAATATTGATTACACACATAATCTTGAAGTAAAATAATCAATGACGTATTCGTAAATCCGAATGAGTGGAAATTGAAATTTCAAATTTCTTTATCAATTTGGTATCTTATGAAACATAAACTCTTGAAAGAAGGATCATACAATGATGATGTAAAAATCCATAAATTAAATTATATTATTCAATTAATACAATCATGGGAAGTACACACACCACATGCAACAAATTAATGGTGAACAATGGAAATCTCACGGAATTCAAAGTGAGATAAGAAATCCCTAACTTTGTAATTTTTCCTTAGTCGAGGGTATATCATCCTCTTGTATAATGGTAAAATAATTGTTATTGAATTATACAATGATCATATACATTAATATGATGTCATATATGATCTTTTAACATTGCTTCGTTAATTACATCTTAGTATTATCATCGTTTCGGGTGTTAACTTACTCATTTTATTTTATACGTTTTGTAACATAAGTCTTGTTCGTTATGGGTAGGTTTTATATTATTCATATACAGAATTATTTCAAGTCCATAAATATTATTTTTAATCATCAAATGAGAATTATACTTGAATGGATACGATGGGGAATAAGTCTCATCGCGTTCGTGGAGACGGTAGTCCGTACGTACGCACAAGTGACAATATCATTCTTTTGATATTAAAATAATATATAATTGGATGGTATATCATGTATACAGAATCATTATAATGTTATATTTATTATTTAAAATAATTACACATCATTATTATACCCATCCATGTAATAATGTTTTGAATAACAATTACACCACGACTTAGAGACGGTAAGTTGTACGTACGCACATATGGTGACATGTCATTCAAAGGATGAATAGAATAATAAATAAGGTTGAATCATAATTATAAAAACATGAAAGTATATATAATATACTGGATTTATTATTATATAATGGGAATAACAATGAAATAAGAAGTTGAAGATGAAAGGAACTTGAAAGAGGGTGGTGAAAAACATTACCTCTTCTTCACGTTATTCCTTTTGATTGGATCAAAAGGTATCCTTAGGATGGATTTTCTATCAAGCTAAGTCCTCTAGGTTGAATTTAGGGAAGTTGATAGTGTATTTGGGCAGGTTTTGGCCGAGAGAAATGGCTTTGAATGTGTTAATTAGTGAGAAGGAGGAGTGCATTTTTATAAGAGGGGTGAGGGAAATATTTCAAAAAGATAGAAATATTATTTTATAATAAATTCATATTTGGTTTATAATGGCTAAAATGTAGATTATTTATATTTTATGGTGGTGATATGTCGAAAAAACTCAACCAATAGGTTATAGCAGGTTTGGGTCACTAAATTAACTTTATCTTTTAGTTTTAACTCTTAGTTAATTAGTTTATCATTTACCATGTGACTTTTTATTTTTATATTATATAGTTAATAAACACACTTTATACATCCAAGAGACACCCAAGTGATCCATTAATGATAAAAATATCATGATATAAGTATCTCGGACTAACCGTCAATTTTTATGAATTTAATATCAATTAAAAATATAATATTTGTTTTAAAAACTGTTTTATGTCAATTTTGACACTATTCAATAATTGATTTTTTTTAATGTCATAACAACATTATTAATTAGAACCAAATTCATTTAAGAAATACCATAATGTCATATTAAGAAATAAAATTCATGTATGTCATCAAAAAATTCAAATTATATTAATTTTAACATTTATTAAACCAATTATTTGATTTTTTCATTAATAAGGAAAATACTGCATCATTATTGTGTCATAAATAATATTAATTATTAAATTTATAAAAATTTTAAATAAAATAAAATTATGTAGGAAATGTTCTTTGAATTATAATGAATATTTATAATCTAAAATCCATCAAATATAACCCTATTTAAAAAATTGTTTTTCTAAAAGATATATGCTTATGTCATTTGTATTTTTATTTTAACTTAATTAATATAAAGTGTCATTATCACTTAAAAGTGGATCCATGCGGTCCCAAAATTGACCCAAATATTCCCATGGTCATACATGTATAAAAAAATAACGTTAGGATGTGTTTTAGGGTTGTTTATTATTATTATAATATTATTTTTTACCCTTATATACCGGATTTACCCATTAACCATGGTAAATAAAATATTTACCGAAATAATTATTCAAAATGTCTAAAATTAAAAGTTACATATTTACACAATTTGTAAATCATTATTCCAAATATGGAATCCATTTTTCCCAATTCAAAACACAGAAGTGGAAGAAATTAATTTAATATTAATTCTAGTTGTTAAAACAACAAGCGTGTTTTTAAGAGATAATATATATTAAATGATTGCCACTTGTTTATGTTCAGTTTAATTGTGAAATAATGTCCAATGTCAAAAATTGTATTAAATTGTAAAAATATATTCTATATATACTTTAGAATCACTCAAATTAATAATTATCAGTGTAAATTATTTCTATTAAAAAAGTTGATTTTAATTAAAATTTAGTAATTTTCAGTATTCATCAAAAAATAAAAGATATCTTAAAAGTACCAAAATTTCACCCAATGCTGATTTCGATACTCCAAATCCAAAAATGATGTCCATTTTGAGAAATAAAATTTATAAAATTTCAAAAAGTGTGTATTACTATTCATAACGACTACTTTGATTGGTCGAGGTGTGTTAGAACTCGAAGTTGTGTACAACACACACTACTATTTTAATCAAAGAGAATTGTACTATGGAAGCATTAGGTGTTAAATTCTCCCCTAGTTCAACAAAATGCATCCTCAAAATTATTAAAATTGGGATTTGGAGTATAATGGAATATCCCACATCAAAAAATGATTCAGTAAAACGATCACTTTAAAATAAATAATGAGAAGTAAAAAGGTCACCACTGATAACCTATACTAGTATTCTATTTAGAAAAACATGGACATGGATGATAAAATTATTGTCATGTTCTGATAGAGAGGGATAGAAAATATGATCAGGAGAAATTTAACAATAAGAAAAAGAGAAACTTGTGACGGGACAAATGGTCATTAGTTTCTCAGTAGGAAAAGTAAACTGACAACTTTTTTTTTGTTTTAAGGTACATTACATAAAGATGAGGAATTAATTTTGGAGATTGACTAAGAAAATAAAGAGATATATTTACTTTTTTCTGTAGAGTTTCATTATTTAATAAATTTCCACCACAAACTAATTTTTTTAAACGATGAGTATTCAAAAAGTCTTGGTCACACTGGATGAGATAGAATAAACTTCTATAGAATCACAAGATTCAACAAGGATAAAATATATATTTACATTGCCGTTAGAGATTAATCAAAACCAAAATGGTTAGTACAATATCTGATGATCCCCCAAAAAGATATTCCTTTAGAGAAATAAACACTATTATTAATTTCTAAAATCAACACCCCATAGTTAAATAAATACCATTCAATAAACAATTGTCCTTAAAATACATCAATTTAATCCTAACTAATTTTGAAACCCAAAACATAGATGAATTTTGTTATGTAGTTTTCCATTTTAAATTGCATCTCCAAATGACATCAACTACTCTTAAAGTCACATTCTTAAAAGTAATTAACCTAATCACATATTCTATATTATAGGTTAATCATTTCCATAAATAACCCAAACCACTATAAATACACAATAAAAACGTTGATAAAAATCCACCATTTCATCTCAAATGAAACCCCAAAGTATTCTAATTTCCGTGGGCATATAGTGTTCCCAACATAGCGAACAACTTACAAAATAACATTTATCTCATAATCACCAAATCATTTTCCTATAATAAGGGTATTCATTTGATAAATCATAAGAACCCAAATAAACATATAATTGATTAATAAAATCATTTAACTAAAAATAATTTTTCACAATAACAAGGGACTTCACGTATTCCAGTGGTAAGAGATAAATCCCAATCGCACTTTGGTTGTGGGTTCGATTCCCACAACATTGTCCAACACGATTTGTTGTCACATGGTTTGCATGTTGTCCTTTCTCAAAAACCATATTTTATAACATTACCAATATGAGAAAAATTCCACAAAATAACCATAACATAATTTAAACCAAAAATGTTTTATCATACCATTCATTTTCATCCCAAAATATAATAACTGTTAATTGCCTCAAACCCAATGATCATATAAAACCAAATGGTTATTTATAACTATATCCACAAAAGAAAAGATATGACTTCCTCAAATATCATTCTGACAAGGAAAACTATGGGGTTACAAATACAAGAGAAAATTATTCCAATGTAATCCCATAAAAAAGTAGAACTAATACATTTAATCATTTCTCCCACCATTTATTTCCACATAGCTTCTTCTTTGACCATGAAAATTTCATATAGAATAGGGAATTCACTCCGGTAATGGCCAGGTCCCCTACATTAATGGAAAATGACTGTAAATGGATTCTTGGGAACATTTTTATTTTCTTCCATAGTACTCTTCATTTTTCCTCAGAAATTATTCGCATTATGTCCTTCATTCTCGCACGTAAAGAATTTCTTTATTTAATTGAGACACTTTTTGGGTGTCTCCTTCCACATTTCTTGCATGATGGAAATTTAAGATTCTTTTCTCCATGTTCTCCACTACTGGAGCTCTTATTATTCATCAGATTTCTCTTCTTTGTTGAGTTCGAGAGTTGGTTAATGTATATATTGTCGATAATATTTTTTGAAAACTGATTTCGCATGAACAGAATATCTTTTACGCCTATCAAAATTCCATTTTGTTGCTCATTTACACCATTGTTCCACCTTGTACATCATTCTCAATGTTTCTATGAATTCCTTAGACCCCAGCCATTAACTATAACCAGAAAGAAATGTGTGAGTAACGGTAGACTTTAAATCATTTAGATAATATCATTACACAATATTCACAATTTTAAACACCTTAGGATTATCCATGGTCATTTATTCTCATCTTATATTAAAATAATTCAAATTGGTTTTTAAATAAAATTTATGTTATCCTAAGCATATCCAGCTGGGAGTGTCGTAACCAAGAGTGCAGTAAGGACCATTTTCATGAAACAGTTCCTGTTCGAGTCTCAATTAAAGCAATGTTTTCAGGTTTTACCCCTAGGTACATCTCTTCCAGAGCCACCTCTACATTCTTGTTTCTAGATAGGGATGTACTGCTAGGAAAACTCACAAAATCTATAAAATACCCTAATTATAGGAAGTTCTTCTATACTAATCCTCAAAATCTATCTTAGGGCTATGTGCTCTAATCAGAGTTTATCTAAATCTAGTTTCCAAGGTTTGTACTAAACTTCCTCTAATACCAAATGTAATGCCCCGACCCTCGTTACCCAGAGTCGGTGCACTATTACATAACAATGGAATGATCACAAGAAATATCAGGTCTCGAAAGACCGATTATTTTAGTAGCCTTGGAATGACTAGATACATTCATAAAGTTTACATTACATCATAAAGTGAAAACAAATACAACAACATCTTGTCTTCATATCCCCTCATATTATCCCTACAGGTCATTTATAAATTACTTCTTCACATCCTGGAAAAACTAAGACATCGAAGTGGGTGTGCCTAGATGCTCGGTAAACATAACAATATAGAAGAAACTTTCATAAAAAAGCATAAACATTTAAAGCAATTTATAACTAAAACTAAATCCCTTTAAACATAAAATTCAGAAAAATATGGGAAATATTGAATTATATAATGTAATTTACTTATTCACATGGATATTATACTAGTCGAATAACCACAGGCAATATCAATAACCACTTTCATAATGATGGAATCCATAATTACAGACAATCATAACCATGTATCCAAGGCCTCGTGCAAATACTAAAAATAAGATTTTGTCAAGGCCTCATTCCAAGACACTAATTTGTCTCATGAGACCTACTGATGCATCAAGGAGCAATAGCGGGCTCTACCTATCACTTATTATGTCCAATCCATTCCTCATATAAACATGTATAAACATAAAATAAACATTCGTATTAAAACTAACATATGAAATGTCAATAATTTAACCAAAAACCATGAATGATATAAAAATAGCACATCCATAGTCAAACATAACTCATTCGATACATTATGTAAGATTGTATTGTATCAGATTAACCTCAATCGACAATAATGAAGGATATTGACATAGATTAAAATAATCATCCAATTATTGTGAGAAATATCCAACTCTTTCTTGAAAACATTTAAAATACATTTAAAATAGATTTTTGAATCAATGTGTCCCATATCACTTTGAAACATTTAAAAGGAATTTTGATTTGAAAACATTAATGTCTATATAAATAAATCCTTAAAACCATTTTTAAAACATGGACATTAATGACAATGATTTAGAATAATAAATATTTAAAACATTTTAAAATGATATTTTTGTTAGATTTCCTATCCAAAAGAGAGACACTGGAATACAAATAATTAAGGTAATAAAAACATTTTAATATCACGAGAATATCGGGATTCATGATATACTATGTCAAAGTACCTTATATACACCATATAAAAGTGATTTGGTGTATAACAATAAAGGATTGCCAATGGATTGTATTTTGAGATTCAATCTCTTATTAAAACTGTATCCTTAGATTAAGGATAAATCAACGACATAATTATGTGTGGAAAATATATATACACTCAATATTATTGGATATTTAGTGTAAATCAATAAGAGAACATTCAAATATATTCTTGTGAAGACAACACCAATGAATTAGATGTTTAACTCAATAAATGGAGATAGAGTTAAAATTACTCTTATCAAGTTCATATCGATGACTTGAGAATTTATCAATGGGGTTATTAGGAGTATCAAAAGTATATCCACAAATAGGGGAGTGTAAATTATGACATATGAAAATAAATAGTGATTCCACACATAATATTTGAGTAAAATAATCAATAAATTATTCGTAAATCCGAATGAGTGGAAATTGAAATTTTAAATTCCCTTATCGATTTGGTAACTTATGAAACAAACACCCACGAAATAAGGATCATAAAATGATGATGTAAAAATCCATAAATTAAAGTATATTACATAATTAATACAATCATGGGTAGTACACACACTACATGAAATAAATTAGGGGTGAACTATGGAAATCTCACGGAATTCAAAGTGAGATAAGAAACCCCTTACTTTGTACTTTTTCCTTTGTCGAGGGTAGGTTAGAATCCCGTATAATTGTAAAATAATTGTTATTGAATTATACAATGATCATATACATTAATATGATGTCATATATGATCTTTTAACATTTCTTTGTTAATGATATCTTAGTATTATCATCGTTTTGGGTATTGTATTACTCATTTTATTTCATATGTTTTGTTACGTAAGTTGTGTTTTTTATGGGTAATTTCTATATTATTCATAAAAAGAATTCTTTCAAGTCCCTTAAAATTATATTTAATCATAAAATGAGAATTAAAATTGAATGGATACGATGGGGAATGAATCTCATCGCGTTCGTGGAGACGGTATTCTGTATGTACGCACAAGCGACAATACCATTCTTTTGATATTAAAATAATATATAATTGGATGGTATATAATGTATACAGAATAATTATAATGTTATATTTATTATTTATATGAATTACACATCATTATTATTCCCATCCACGTAATAATGTATTGGATAACAATTACACCACGACTTAGAGGTGGTAAGTTGTACGTACGCACATATGGTGACATGTCATTCAAAGGATGGATAGAATACTAAATATGGTTGTACCATAATTATAATTACATGACAGTATATATAATATAATGGATTTATTATTATATAATGTGAATAACAAAGAATGAAGAAGTTTAGGATGAAAGGGACTTGAAAGAGGGTGGTGAAAAACATTACCTCTTCTTCGGGTTATTCCTTTTGATTTGATCAAAAGGTATCCATAGGCTGGACTTTTGATCAAACTAAGTCCTCTATGATTAATTTAGAGAAGTTGAGAGTCTATTTGGGCAGGTTTTGGCCGAGAAAAAAATGCTTTTAATGCCTGAATTAGTGAGAATGGGGAGTTTCTTTTTATAAGAGGGGTGAGGGGAATCTTTGAAAAAGCTTGAAATATTATTTTATAATAAATTCATATTTGGTTTATAATGGATAAAATGTAGATTATTTATAGGTTATGGTGGTTATATGTCGAAAAAAACTCAACCATTATGTTATAGATAGGTTTGGGTCAATAAATTAACCTTATCTTTATGTTTTAACTCTTAGTTAATTATTTTAACATTTACCATGTCAATTTGTATTTTTATATTATATAGTTAATAAACACACTATATACATACAAGAGACCCCCCGAGTGGTAAATTAATTATAAACCTATCATGATATATGTTTATTGGACTATCCTTCGATTTTTATGAATTTAATATCGATTCATAATATAATATTTGTTTTAAAAAATCTTTTATGTCAATTTTGACACTATTCAATAATTTATTTTTGTTAAACTCATAACAACATTATTAATTTGAAGCATATTCATTTAAGCAATTCCATAATGTCATAAAAGTAATAAAATTCATTTTTTTCATTAAAACATGAAAATTATTTTAACTTTTACATTTATAATACCAATTATTTGATTCTTTCATTAATAAGGAAAATACTGCATCATTATTGTGTCTTAAATATTATTAATTATTAAATGTCTAATTTTTTTAAATAAAATACAAATATGTAGGAAATATTCTTATAATTATAATGAATATTTATAGTCTAAAATCCAACACACATAACCCTCTGTGAAATTTTTTTTTCTAAATGATATATGCGTTTGTCATTTTTGTATTTATTTTATCGTAATTAATATAAAGTGACATTATCAATTACAAGTGGATCCATGGGGTCCCAAAATAGACCCAATGATTCTCATGGTAGGAAATGTATCAAAAAATAAGGTTAGGACACGTTTTAAGGTAATTTTTTATTATTATAATATTATTTTTTTAACCCTTATTTACCGGATTTTCCCTTTAACCATGGTAAATAAAATATTTACCGAAATTATTATTCAAAATGAATAAAATTAAGAGTTACATATTTGCACAATTTAGAAATCCTGATTCAAAATATGGAATCCATTTTTTCAAATTCAAAACACAGAAGTGGAAGAAATTAATTTAATATTAATTCCCGTTCTTAAAATAAAAAGCTTGTTTTTAAGAGATAATATCTATAAAAAGATTGGCACTTGTTTTGTCCTGTTTAATTGTGAAATTATGTCCAATGACCAAAATTGTATTAAATTGTAAAAAAATATTCTAGATATACTTTAAAATCACTCAAATTAATAATTTATCACTGTTAATTATTCCGATTAAAAATGTTGTTTTTAATTAAAATTTAGTAATTTTCAGTATTCATCAAAATATGAAAGATATCTGAAAAGTACCAAAATTTCTCCCTATGCTAATTTCAATATTCCAAATCCAAAAATGATGTCCATTTTGAGAGATAAAATTTATAAAATTTAAAAAACTATATATTACTATTCATAACGACTACTTTGATTGTTCGAGTTGTGTTAGAACTCGATGTTTCGGACAACACACAGTACTGTTTTAATCAAAGAGAAGTGTACCCTAGTAGCTTGAGGTGTTAAATTATCCCCTCCTTAAATAAATTGCATCCTCAAAAATTTTAAAAGTGGGCCTTGGAGTATAATGGAATATCCCACATCAAAAAATTATTTAGTAAAACTATCACTTTAAAATAACGAAAGAGAAGTACAAAGGTCACCCGAGATAACCTATACTTGGATTAAAACTAGAAAAACATTGATATGGATGATAAAATTAGTTTCATGTTCTGATGGAGAGGGATATAAAACATGATCAGGAGAAATTTAACAATATGAAAAACAAAAACATGTGATGGGATAAATGGTCATTAGTTTCTCAGTAGGAAAAGTAAACTGACAAAATTTTTGTTTTGTTTTAAGGTACATTACATAATGATGAGGAATTAATTTTGGAGATTGACTATGAAAATAATGAGATATATTTACTTTTTTAAGTAGAGTTTCATTCTATAATAAATTTCCACCACTAACTCATTTTTTTAACGATGAGTATTCAAGAAGACTTGGTCACACTTTAAGATCTAGAATAAACTTCTACAGAATCACATGATTCAAAAAGGATAAACTATATATTTACATTGTCTTTAGAGAATAATCAAAACCAAAATGGTTAGTACAATATCTGATGATCCCCCAAAAGGATATTCCTTTAGAGAAATAAACAGTAACCTTAATTTATAAAATCAACACCCCATAGTTAAATAAATACCATTAAATAAACAATTTCCCTTAAAATCCTTCAGTATAATCGAAACTAATATTGAAACCCAAAACATAGAAGAATTTGGTTATGTTGTCTTCCATGTTAAATTTCATCTCCAAATGACATCAACTACTCTTAAAGTCACATTCTTAAAAGTAATTAACCTAATCAAATATTCTCTATTATAGGTTAATCATTTCAATAAATAACCCAAATCACTATAAATCCTAAATTAAAACGTAGATAAAAATCCACCATTACTTCTCAAATGAAACCCCATAGTATTCGATTATCCTTGGGTATATAGTGTTCCCAAAAAAGAAAACAAATTCCAAAATAACATTTATCTTTTAATCACCAAATCATTTTCCTATACTAAGGGTATTCATTTCATAAGAAATAAGAACCCAAATAAACTTATTATTGATCAAAAAAATCATTTAACTAAAAATAATTAGTCACACTAACCAGGGACTTCACGTAGTCCAGTGGTAAGTGATAAATCCCAATCGCACTTTGGTTATGGTTTCGATTCCCACATCATTGTCCGACGCGATGGTTTGTCACATGGTTTTCCTGTTGACCTTTTTAAAAACTATATTTTATAACATTACCAATATGAGAAAAATTCCTCAAAATAATCATAACATAAATTTACCCAGAAATGTTATCTCATACCATGCATTTTCATCCCAAAATATAATAACATGTAATTTCTTCATACCCAAAGATCATATAAAACCAAATGGTTATTTATAATTATATCCACAAGGGAGAAGATATGACTTCCTCAAATATCATTCTGACAAGGAAAACTACGGGGTTAAAAATACAAGAGAAAATTATTCCCAAGTAATCCAATGAACAAGGAGAACAAATAAATTTAATCATTTCTCCCACCATTTATTTCCACATAGCTTCTTATTTGACCAGGAAAATATCCTATAGAATAGGGAATTCACTCGGGTAATGGTCAGGACCCCTATATTTACGGAAAATGACTGTAAATGGATTCTTGGGACCATTTTTATTTTCTTCCATAGTACTCATCATTTTTACTCTTTAATTATTCACTTTATGTCCTTCTTTCCCACGTGTAAAGAATTTATTTGTTTCATTGAGGCACATTCTAGGTGTCTCCTTCCACATTTCCTGCATGATGGAACTTTAGGATTTTTTTCTCCATGTTCTCTACTGTTGGAGCTCTTATCATTCATCACATTTCTCTTCTTTGTTGAGTCCGGGAGTAGGTTAATATATATTTTATTGATAATATTTTTGGAAAACTGATTTGGCATGAACACAACATCATTTACGCCTATCAAAATTCTATTTTGTTGCTCATTTACACCACTGTTCCCACCTTGTACATCGTTCTCAAAGTTACTAGCAATTCCTTAGACACCAGCCATTGACTATAACCAGAAAGCAATGTGTGAGTAACAGTAGACATAAAATCATTTAGAGAATATCATGACACAATATTCTCAATTTTAAACATCTTAGGATTAACCAAGGTTATTTATTCTCATCTTATATTAAAATAATTCAAATATGTTTGAAAAGAAAATGTAAGTTATCCTAAGCATATCCACCTGGAAGTGTCGTAACCAAGAGTGCAGCAAGGACCATTGTTAGGAACTAGTTCATGTTCGAGTCTACATTAAAGGAGTGTTTTCAGGTTTTACCCCTAAGTACAGCTCTTCCAGAGCCACCTCTATATGCTTGTATCCAGACAGGGATGTAATGCTCGGAAAACTCACAAAATCTATACAATACCAATATTCTAGGAAGTTCTTCTATACTAATCGTCTACGTCTATCTTAGGGATATGTGATCTAATCAGAGTTTATCTAAATCTAGTTTCAAAGGTTTCTACTAAACTTACTCTCATACCAACTATAAATCCCCGACCCTAGTTACCCAGAGTCGGTGCATTATTACATAACATTATCATGATCACAAGAAAGATCAAGTCTTGAAAGACTGATTATTTTAGTAGCCTTGGAATAACTTGATACATTCATAAAGTTTACATTACATCATAAAGTGAAAACTACAACAACAACATCTTGTCTTCATATCCTCTCATACTATCCCTACAGGTCATTCATAAATTACTTCTTCACATCCTGGAAAAAATAAGACATTGAAATGGGTGAGCTGAGATGCTCGGTAAAGATAACAATATAGCAAAAACTTTCATAAGTAAGCATAAACATTTAAGCCAATGTATAACTAAATCTAATTCCTTTTAACCATGAACTTCAGCAGAATATGGAAAATATTAAATTATATAATGTAATTTACATATTCACATGGATATTCTACTAATAAAATAACCACATGCAATATCAATAACCAATTTCATTATGATGGAATGCATAATGCCAGACAATCATAACCATGTATCAAAGACCTCATGCAAATTCTAAAAATAAGATTTTGTCAAGGCCTCGTTCCAAGACACTAAATTGTCTCATGAGACCTATTGATGCATCTAGGAGCTATAGCGGGCTCCACCCATCACTCATTATGTCCAATTCATTCCTCATATGAATAGGTTTAAACATAACATAAACATTTGTATTAAAACTAGCATATGAAATGTCAATACTTTAACCAAAAACCATTAATGATATAAAAATAGGACATCCACAGTCAAACATAACTGATTCGATACAATATGTTAGATTTTATTGTATCAGATTAACCTCAATCGACAATAATGAAGAATATTGACATAGATTAAAATAATAATCCAATTATTGAGAGAAATATCCAACTTTTTTTTTGAAAACATTTAAAAGGAATTTAAAATATATTTTGGAATCAAAGTGTCCCATATCACTTTGAATCTTTTAAAAGTAATGTTGATTTGAAAACATTAATGTCCATATAAATAAATCCTTTAATCCATTTTTAAAACATGGACATTAATGACAATGATTAAAATAATAAATCTTTAAAACATTTTAAAATGATTTTTTAGTTAGAGTTCCGAACAAAAAGAGAGACACTTGAATACAAATAATTGAGGTTATAAAAACGTTGTAATATCATGAGAATATAGGGATTCATGATATAATATGTCAAAGTACATTATATACACAATATAAAAGTGATTTGGTGTATAAAAATAAAGGATTCTCAAGGGATTGTAATTTGAGACGCAATCTCTTATAAAGACTGTATCCTTAAGATAAGGATAAATCAATGACATAATTATGTGTGAAAAATATATATACACTCAATATGATAGGATATTTAGTGTAAACCAATAAGAGGAAATTCAAATATATTCTTGTAAAGACAACACCAATGAATTAGATGTTTAACTCAATAAATGGAGATTGAGTTAAAATTACTCTTATCAAGTTCATATCGATGACTTGAGAATTTATCAATGGATTTATTATGTGTATCAAAAGTTTATCCATATACAGGGGAGAGGAAATAATGACATATTAAAATAAATAGTGATAACACACATAATCTTGAAGTAAAGTAATCAATGAAGTATTTGTAAATCCGAATGAGTGGAAAATGAAATTTCAAATTTCCTTATCGATTCGGTAACTTATGAAACATACACCCATGAAAAAAGGATCATAAAATGATGATGTAAAAATACATAAATTAAATTATATTACACAATTAATACAATCACGGGCAATACACACACCACATGGAATAAATTAGTGGTGAACAATGGAAATCTCACAGAATTCAAAGTGAGATAAGAAACCCCTTACTTTGTACTTTTTCCTTGGTCGAGGGTAGGTTCTTTTCGCATATAATGGTCAAATAATTGTTATTTAATTATAAAAAGATCATATATATTATTATGATGTCATATATGATCTTTTAACATTGCTTCGTTAATTATATCTTAGTATTATCGTCGTTTCAGGTGTAAAATTGCTCATTTTATTTTATATGTTTTGTAACATAAGTCATGTTTGTTATGGGTAGGTTTTATATTATTCATATATATAATTATTTCAAGTCTATAAACATTATTTTTAATCATAAAATGATAATTATAATTTAATGGATACGATGGGGAATGAATCTCATCGCGTTCGTGGAGACGATAGTCCGTACGTACGCACAAGTGAAAATTTCATTATTTTGATATTAAAATAATATATAATTGGATGATATATCATGTATACAGAATAATTATTATTTTATATTTATTATTTACATGAATTACACATCATTATTATACCCATCCATGTAATAATGTTTTGAATAACAATTACACCACGACTTAGAGACAGTAAGATGTACGTACGCACAAATGGTGACATGTCATTCAAAGGACGGATATAATAATAAATATGGTTGTACCAAAATTATAATAACATGAAAGTATATATAATATACTGGATTTATTATTATATAATGGGAATAAAAATGAATGAAGAAGTTGAATATGAAAGAAACTTGAAAGAGGGTGGTGAAAAACATTACCTCTTCTTAATTTTCTTCCTTTTGATTTGATCAAAAAATATCATTAGGATGGATTTTTGATAAAACTAAGTCCACTATGTTGAAGTTAGGGAAGTTGAGAGTGTATTTGGGCAGGTTTTGGCCGAGAAAAAATGCTTTGAATGTGTGAATTAGTGAGAAGGGGGAGTGCCTTTTTATAAGAGGTGTGAGGGAAATCTTTGAAAAATCTAGAAATATTATTTTA
The DNA here is from genome assembly GCA_963277665.1 of Viscum album. Lineage (NCBI taxonomy): Eukaryota > Viridiplantae > Streptophyta > Magnoliopsida > Santalales > Viscaceae > Viscum > Viscum album. Next base: position 917,082,171 of record OY728148.1, read on the forward strand.
TAATAAATTCATATTTGTTTTATAATGGCTAAAAAGTAGATTATTTATATGTTATGGTGGTGATATGTCGAAAAAAACTCAACCAGTAGGTTATAGACATGTTTGGGTCACTAAATTAACCATATCTTTTAGTTTTAACTCTTAGTTAATTAGTTTAACATTTACCATGTCACTTTTTATTTTTATATTATACAGTTAATAAACACACTATATACATCCAAGAGACCCCCAAGTGGTCCATTAATGATAAACCTATCATTATATAAGTCTCTTTGACTAACATTCGATTTTTATGAATTTAATATCAATTAATAATATAATATTTGTATTAAAAACTCTTTTATGTCAATTTTGACATTATTCAATAATTGGTTTTTGTTAAATTCTTAACATCATTATTAATTCGAACCAAATTCATTTAAGAAATACCCTAATTTCATATTAAGAAATAAAATTCATGTTTGTCATCAAAACATTCAAATTATATTAATTTTAACATTTATAATACCCATTATTTGATTCTTTAATTAATAACGAAAATACTGCATCATTATTGTGTCATAAATAATATTAAGTATTAAATGTCTAAATATTTTAAATAAAATGAAACAATGTAGGAAATATTCTTATAATTCTAATTAATATTTATAGTCTAAAATCCATCATATATAACGCTATGTAAAAATTGTTTTTCTAAAAGATATATGCTTATTTCATTTTTGTATTTATTTTAACTTAATTAATATAAAGTGTCATTATCACATAAAAGTGGATCCATGGGGTCCCAAAATAGACCGAAAGATTCCCATGGTCAGACATGTATCAAAAAATAAGGTTAGGACATGTTTAAGTTATGTTATTATTATTATAATATTATTTTTTACCCTTATTCAACAGATTTACCCTTTAACCATGGTAAATAAAATATTTACAGAAATAATTATTCAAAATGTCTAAAATTTAAATTTACATATTTACACAATTTAGAAAGCATGATTCCAAATATGGAATCCATTTTTTCAAATTCAAAACACAGAAGTGGCAGAAATTAATTTAAAATTAATTCTCATTGTTAAAACAAAAAGCGTGTTTTTAAGAGATAATATCTATCAAAAGATTGGAACTTTTTTATGTCCGGTTTAATTGTGAAAATATGTACAATGACCAACATTGTATTAAATTGTCAAAATATATTCTAGATATACATTAAAATCACTCAAATTAATAATTTATCACTATTAATTATTTCTATTAAATATGTTGTTTTTAATTAAAATTTATTAATTTTCAGTATTCATCAAAATATAAAAGTTATCTGAAAAGTACAAAAATTTCACCCAATGCTGATTTTGATATTCCAAATCCAAAAATGATGTCCATTTTCAGAAATAAAATTTATAAAATATCAAAAATTTGGTATTACTATTCATAATGAATACTTTGATTGGTCGAGGTGTGTTAGAACTTGAAGTTGTGTACAACACACGCTACTATTTTAATCAATGAGAAGTGTATCGTGGAAGCACTAGGTGTTAAATTCTACCCTCCTTCAATAAATTGCATCCTCAAAATTTTTAAATTTGGGCTTTGGAGTATAATGGAATATCCCACAACAAAAAATGATTCAGTAAAACTATCACCTTAAAATAAAGAAAGAGAAGTACAAAGGTTACCCAAGATAACCTATACTAGAATTATATGTAGAAAATCCTGGATATGGATGATAAAATTAGTGTCATGTTCTGATGGAGAGGGATATAAAACATGATCATGAGAAATTTAACAATAAGAAAAACACATAATTGTGATGGGACAAATGGTCATTAGTTTCTCCACAGGAAAAGTAAACTGAAAACAATTTTTTTTTGTTTTAAGGTACATTACATGAAGATGAGGAATTAATTTTTCTAGATTGACTAAGAAAATAACGAGATATATTGACTTTTTAATGTATAGTTTCATTCTTTTATAAATTTCCACCACTAAGTCATTTTTTCAAATGATGAGTATTCAAGAAGACTTGGTAACACATAAAGAACTAGAATAAACTTCTATAGAATAACAAGATTCACAAAGGATAAACTATATATTTACATTGTCTTTAGAGATTAATCAAAACCAAAATGGTTAGTACAATATCTGATGATCCCCCAAAAGGATATTCCTTTAGAGAAATAAACAGTAATCATAATTTCTAAAATCAACACCCCATTGTTAAAAAAATAACATTCAATTAACAATTGTCCTTAAAATCCTTCAATTTAATCCAAACTAATATTGAAACCCAAAACATAGATGAATTTGGTTATGTAGTCTTCCATGTTAAATTGAATCATCAAATGACATCAAATACTCTTAAAGTCACATAATTAAAAGTAATTAACCTAATCACATATTCTCTATTATAGGTCAATCATTTCCATAAATAACCCAAACCACTATAAATATATAATAAAACCATAGATAAAAATCCCCCATTACTTATCAAATGAATCCTCAAAGTATTATATTTTCCTTGGGCATATAGTGTTCCGAACAAAGCGAACAACTTCCAAAATAACATTTATCTCTTAATCACAAAATCATTTTCCTATACTAAGGGTATTCATTTGATAATACATAAGAACCCAAATAAACTTATAATTTATCAAAATATCATTTAACTAAAAATATTTAGTCACACTAACAAGGGACTTCACGTAGTCCAGTGGTAAGTGATAAATCCCAATCACACTTTGGTTGTGGTTTTGATTCCCACATCATTGTCCGACGTGATGTGTTGTCACACGGTGTGCATGTTGTCCTTTCTCAAAAACTATATTTTATAACATTACAAATATGGGAAAAATTCCTCAAAATAAGCATAACATAATTTTAACCAGAAATTTTATCTTATACCATGCATTTTCATCCCAACATATAATAACTTGTAATTGCCTCAAACCCAATGATCATATACAACCAAATGGTTATTTATAACTATATCCACAAAGGAAAAGATATGACTTCCGAAAATATCATTCTGACAAGGAAAACTATGGGGTTACAAATATAAGTGAAAATTATTCCAAAGTAATCCCATCAACAAGGAGAACTAATACATTTAATCATTTCTCCCACCATTTATTTCCACATAGCTTCTTCTTTGACCAAGAACATATCCTATAGAATAGGGAATTCACTCTGGTAATGGCCAGGTCCCCTACATTTATGGAAAATGACTGTAAATGGATTCTTGGTACCATTTTTATTTTCTTCCATAGTACTCTTCATTTTTCCACGGCAATTATTCGCATTATGTCCTTCATCCCCGCACATGAAGCATTTCTTTATTTCATTGAGCCACTTTATGAGTATCTCATTCCACATTTCCTACATGATGGAAATTTAAGATTCTTTTCTCCATGTTCTCCACTACCTGAGCTCTTATCATTCATCACATTTCTCTTCTTTGTTGAGTCCGAGAGTTGGTTAATATATATGTTGTTGATAATATTTTTTGAAAACTGATTTGGAATAAACACAATATCTTTTACGCCTATAAAAATTCAATTTTGTTGTTCATTTTCACCATTGTTCCCACCTTGTACATCATTCTCAATTTTACTATGAATTCCTTAGACACCAGCCACTGAATATAACTAGAAAGCAATGTCTGAGTAACAACAGACATAAAATCATTTAGATAATATCATGACATAATATTGTCAATTTGAAACACCTTAGGATTAACCAAGGTCATTTATTCTCATCATATATTAAAATACTTCAAATTGGGTTTTAAAGAAAATTTATGTTATCCTAAGCATATCCACCTGAGAGTGTCATAACCAAGAGTGCAGAAAGGACCATTGTCGTGCACTAGTTCCTGTTCGAGTCTTCATTAAAGCAGTGTTTTCAGGTTTTACCCCTTGGTTCAACTCTGACAGAGCCACCTTTACATGCTCGTATCCAGACAGGGATGTAATTCTCAGAAAATGGAAAAAATCTATACAATACCAAAATTCTAGGAAGTTCTTCTATACTAATCCTTAAAGTCTATCTTAGGGCTATGTGATCTAATCATAGTTTATCTAAATCTAGTTTCCATGGACTGTACTAAACTTCCTCTGATACCAACTGTAATGCCCCGACCCTAGTTTCCCAGAGTCGGTGCATTATTACTTAACATTGTAATGATCACAAGAAATATCAAGTCTCAAAAGATGGATTTATTTAGTAGCCTTGGAAAAACAAGATACATTAATAAATTTTATATTACATCATAAAGTGAAAACTACTTTAACAATATCTTGTCTTCATAACCCCTCATACTATCCCTATAGGTCATTCATAAATTACTTCTTCACATCCTGGAAAAAATAACACATTGAATGGGGTGAGCTCATATGCTCGGTAAAGATAACAATATCGCAGAAACATTCATAAATATGCATAAACATGTAAGGCAATGTATAACTAAAACTAAAGCCTTTTCAACATGAACTTCAGAAAAATATGGGAAATATTAAATGATATAATGTAATTTACTTATTCACATGTATATTCTACTAGTCGAATAACCACATGCAATATCAATAACTACTTTCATAATGATGGAATTCATAATTCCAGACAATCATAACCATGTAGCCAAGGCCTCATGCAAATACTACAAATAAGATTTTGTCAAGGCTTCATGCTAAGACACTAATTTGTCTCATTAAACCTAATGATGCATCAAGGAGCTATAGCGGGCTCCACCCATCACCAATTATGTCCAATGAATTCCTCATATAAATAGGTTTAAACATAACATAAACATTCGTATTAAAACTAGCATACAAAATTTCAATACGTTAAACAAAAACAATGAATGATATAAAAATAGCACATCCATAGTCAAACATAACTCATTCGATACAATATGTAAGATTGTATTGTATTAGATTATCCTCAATCGACAATAATGAAGGATATTGACATAGATTAAAATAATCATCCAATTTTTGAGAGAAATATCCAACTTTTTCTTGAAAACATTTAAAAGACATTTAAAATAGTCTTTTGAATCAAAGTGTCCCATATCACTTTGAAACTTTTAAAATGAATTTTTATTTCAAAACTTTAATGTCCATATAAATAAATCCTTAAAACCATTTTAAAACATGGACATTAATGAAAATGATTTATAATAATAAATCATTAAAACATTTTAAAATGATATTTTAGTTATAGTTCCTAACCAAAACAGAGACACTGGAATAAAAATAATTGAGGTAATAAAAATATTTTAATATCATGATAATATAGTGATTCATGATATACTATGTCAAAGTACATTATATACACCATATAAAAGTGATTTTGTGTATAACAATAATGGATTCCCAATGGATTGTAATTTGAGATGCAATCTCTTATAAAGACTATATCCTTAGGTTAAGGATAAACAAATGACATAATTATGTGTGACAAATATATATACACTCAATATGATTGGATATTTAGTGTAAATCAATTATAGGATATTCACAGATATTCTTGTGAAGACAACACCATTGAATTAGATGGTTAACTCAGTAAATGGAGATTGGGATAAAATTACTCTTATCAAGTTCATATCGATGACTTGAGAATTTATCAATGGAGTGATTATGTGTTTCAAAAGTATATCCACAGACAGGGGAGTGTAAATTATGACATATGAAAATAAATAGTGATTCCACACATAATCTTGGAGTAAAATTATCAATGAAGTATTCGTAAATCCGAATGAGTGGAAATTTAAATTTAAAATTTCCTTATCAATTTGGTAACATATGAAACATACACCCATGAAAGAAGGGTCATACAATGATGATGTAAAAATCCATAAATATAGTATATTACACAATGAATACAATCATGGGCTGTACACACACCAAATGAAATAAATTAGTGGTGAACAATGGAAATCTCATGGAATTCAAAGTGAGATAAGAAACCCCTTACTTTGTACTTTTTCCATGGTCGAGGGTAGGTTAGCCTCCCGTATAATGGTCAAATAATTGTTATTGAGTTATACAAAGATCATATACAATAATATGATGTCATATATGATCTTTTAACATTTTTTTCGTTAATGATATCTTAGAATTATCGTCGTTTCGGGTGTTGACTTACTCATTTTATTTTATATGTTTTGTTACATAAGTCATGTTTGTTATGGGTAGGTTGTATATTATTCATATACACAATTATTTCAAGTCCATAAACATTATTTTTATTCATAATATTAGAATTATACTTGAATGGATACAATGGGGAATGAATCTCATCGCGTTCGTGGCGACGATAGTCCATATGTACACACAAGCGACAATATCATTCATTTGATATTAAAATAATATATAATTGGATGGTATATCATGTATACAGAATCATTATAATTTTATATATATTATTTACATGAATTACACATCATTATTATACCCATACAAGTAATAATGTTTTGAATAACAATTACACCACGACTTAGAGACGGTAAACTGTACGTACGCACATATGGTGACATGTCATTCACAAGATGGGTAGAATACTAAATATGGTTGTACCATAATTATAATAAAATTAATGTATATAAAATATAATGGATTTATTATTATATAATGTGAATAACAAATAAAGAAGAAGTTGAAGATGAAAAGAACTTGAAAGAGGGTGGTGAAAAACATTACCTCTTCTTCGGGTTCTTCCTTTTGATTTGATCAAAAGGTATCCATAGGATGGACTTTCGATCAAACTAAGTCCTCTAGGTTAAATTTAGGGAAGTTGAGAGTTTATTTCGGCAGGTTTTGCATGAGGAAAAATTCTTTGAATATCTGAATTAGTGAGAAGGGTGGGTTCTTTTTTATAAGAGGGGTGAGGGGAATCTTTGAAAAAGCTAGAAATATTATATTATAATAAATTCATATTTGGTTTATAATGGCTAAAAAGTAGATTATATATAGGTTATGGTGGTGATATGTCGAAAAAAACTCAACCAATAGGTTATAGACAGGTTTGGGTCACTAAATTAACCTTATCATTAAGTTTTAACTCTTAGTTATATAGTTTAACATTTACCATGTCACTTTGTATTTTTATATTATATACTTAATAAACACACTATATACAATCAAGAGAAACCCATGTGGTACATTAATGACAATCATATCATGATATATGTTTCTTGGACTAACCTTCGATTTTTATGAATTTAATATCAATTCATAATATATATATTTTTAACACTCTTTTATGTCAATTTTGACACTATTCAATAATTTATTTTTCCTAAAGTCATAAAAACATTATTAACTTGAACCAAATTCATATAAGCAATTCCATAATGTCATATTAATAAATAATATTCATGTATGTCATCAAAACATTAAAATTATATTAATATTAAAATTTATAATACCAATTATTTGATTCTTCCATTAATAAGGAAAATACTGCATCATTATTGTGTCTTAAATAATATTAATTATTAAATGTCTAATTTTTATAAATAAAATAAAGAAATGTAGGAAATCTTCTTATAATTCAAATGAATATTTATATTATAAAATCCAACACACATATCACTTTGTGAAAATTGTTTTTCTAAAAGATACATGCATATGTCATTTTTGTATTTATTTTAACATAATTAATATAATGTGACATTATGACTTACAAGTGGATCCATGGGGTCCCAAAATAGACCCAATGATTCCCATGGTAGGAAATGTATCAAAAAATAAATTTAGGACACGTTTTAGGGTAATTTATTATTATTATAATATTATTTTTTAACCCTTATTTACTGTATTTTCCATTTAACCATAGTAAATAAAATATTTACCGAAATAATTATTCAAAATGAATAAAATTAATAGTTACATATTAACACAATTTTGAAATACTGATTTTAAATATGTAATTCATTTTTTCAAATTCAAAACACTGAAGTGGCAGAAATTAATTTGAAATTAATTCCAATTGTTAAAACAAAAAAGTGTGTTTTTAAGATATTATAACTATCAAAAGATTGGCACTTGTTTATGTCCGGTTTAGTTGTGAAATTATGTCCAATGACCAACATTGTATTTAAATGTAAAAATATATTCCACATATACTTTAAAACCACTCAAATTAATAATTTATAACTGTTAATTATTTTGATTAAAAAAGATGTTTTCAATTAAAAATTTGTAGTTTTTACTATTCATCACAATATAAATGTTATCTGAAAAGTACCAAAATTTCACCCTATGCAAATAAAAATTTTCCAAATACAAAAATAAAGTCCATTTTGAGAGATAAAATTTATAAAATTTCAAAAAGTGGGTATTACTATTCATAACGACCACTTTGATTAGTCGAGGTGTGTTAGAACTCGAAGTTGCGTACAACACACGCTACTGTTTTAATCAAAAAGAAGTGTATCGTGGAAGATTGAGGTGTTAAATTCTCCCCTCCATCAATAAATTTCGTCCTCACAATTTCTAAAATTGGGCGTTGGATTATAATGGAAAGTCCCACATCAAAAAAAGATTCAATAAAACTGTCACTTTATAATTACGAAAGAGAAGTACAAAAGTCACCTGAGATAACCTATACTAGGATTCCATGTAGAAAAACATGGATGAGGATGATAAAATTAGTTTCATGTTCTGATGGAGAGGGATAGATAAAATTATCAGGAGAACATTAACAATAATAAGAACACAAACTTGTGATGGGACAAACGATCATTATTTTCCCAGTAGAAAAAGTAAACAGACACCATTTTTTTGTTTTAAGTTACATTTCATAAAGATGAGGAATTAATTTTGGAGATTGACTAAGAAAATAAAGAGATATATTTAATTTTTATGTAGAGTTTCATTCTTTAATAAATTTCCATCACTAACTAATTTTCTTAAACGATGAGTATTCAAGAAGACTTGGTCACACTGGAAGTGTGAGAATAAACATCTATAGAATCACATGTTTCATGAAAGTTAAACTATATATTTACATTGTCTTTTGTGATTAATAAAAAATAAAATGGTTAGTAAAATATCTTATGATCCCCCAAAATGATATTCCTTTAGATATATAAACAGTAATCATAATTTCTAAAATCAACACCCCATAGTTAAATAAATACCATTCAATAAAAAATTGTCCTCAAAATCATTCAATATAATCAAAACTATTATTGAAAGCCAAAACATATAAGAATTTGGTTATGTAGTCTTCCATGTTAAATTGCATCTCCAAATGACATCAAATACTCTAAAAGTCACATAATTAAATTTAATTAACCTAATCACATATTCTCTATTATAGGTTAATCATTTCCTTAAATATCCCAAATCACTATAAATCCACAATAAAAACGTATATAAAAATCCACCATTACTCTTCGAATAAAACCCCATAGTATTCTATTTTCCATGGACATATAGTCTTCCCATCAAAGAAAAAATCTTCCAAATTAACATTTATCACTTAATCACCAAATCATTTTCATATACAGAGGGTATTCATTTGATAAGACATAAGAACCCAAATTAACTTATTATTGATAAATAAAATCATTTTAACTAAAAATAATTATTCACACGAACCAGGGACTTCACGTAGTCAAGTGGTTGGTGATAAATCCCAATCGCACTTTGGTTGTGGGTGAGATTCCCACAACATTTTCTGAAGTGATGGGTAATCACACGGTTTGCGTGTTGTTCTTTTTAAAAAACAATATTTTATAAAATTACCAAATTGAGATAAATTCCTCAAAATAACAATAACATAATTTCAACTAGAAATGTTATCTCGTACCATTCATTTTCATCCCATAATATAATAACTTGTAATTGCCTTAAACACAATGATCATATAATACCAAATGGTTATTTATAACTATATCCACAAGGGAGAAGATATAACTTTCTCAAATATCAATCTCACATGGAAAAATACGGGGTTACAAATAAAAGTGAAAATTATTCCTATGTAATCTCGTCAAAAATGATAACTAATACATTTAATCATTTCTCTCACCATTTATTTACACATTTCTTCTTCTTTGACCCAGAAAATATCCTATAGAATAGGGGATTCAATCAGGTAATGGCCAGGTCCCCTACGATTATGGAAAATAACTGTAAATGGATTCTTGGGACCATTTTTATTTTCTTCCATAGTACTCTTTTTTTTTCCTTGGCAATTCTTCACATTATGTCCTTCTTTCCCGCACGTAACGTTTTTGTTTGTTTCATTGAGACAATTTCCTGGGTTTTTCCTTCCAAATTTCCTGCATGATGGAAATTTAGGATTCATTTCCCCATGTTCTCCATTGCTGGAGATCTTATCATTCATCACATTTCTCTTCATTGTTGTGTTCGAGATTTGGTTGATATATATTTTGTTGATAATATTTTTGGAAAACGGATTTGGAATTAACACAATATCTTTTACGCCTATCAACATTATACTTGTTTTCGCATTTTCCCCACCGTTCTGACCTTTTACATCATTCTCAATGTTAATATGACTTCCTTAGACTCTTGTCATTGACTATAACTAGAAAGCAATGTGTGAGTTACATTAGACATAAAATCATTTAGAGAATATCATGACCCCACATTCTCAATATGAAACACCTTAAGATTAACCAAGGTCATTTATTCACATCTTATATTAAAATACTTCAAATTGGTTTGTAAAGAAAATGTAAATTATCCTAAGCATATCCACAGGGCAGTGACGTAACAAAGAGTGCCGCAAGGCCCATTGTCGTGCACCAGTTCCCGTTCGAGTCTAGCGCAAAGAAGTGTTTTCGCATTTTACCCCGAGGTAAATCTGTGCCAGAGCCACCTCTACATACTCGTATCCAGACAGTGATGTAATTCTTGGAAAACTCAAAAAATCTATACAATACCAAAATTCTAGGAAGTTTTTCTATAATAATCCTCAAAGTCTATCTTAGGGATATGTGCTCTAATCAGAGTTTATCTAAATCTATTTCCAAGGTTTTTTCTAAACTTCCTCTAATACCAAAAGTAAAGCCCTGACCCTAGTTACCCAGAGTCGGTTCATTATTACATAACATTGGCATGATCACAAGAAAGATCAAGTATCGAAAGAACGATTAGTTTAGTAGCCTTGGAATAAGTAGATAAATTCATAAAGTTTACATTACATCATAAATTGAAAACTACTACAACAACATCTTGTCTTCATATCCACTCATAATATCCATGTAGGTCATTCATAAACTACTTCTTTACATCCTGGAAAAAATGAGACATTGAATGGGGTTAGCTCAAATGCTAAGTAAGGATAACAATATAGTAGAAACTTTCATAAATAATCATAAACATTTAAGGAAATGTATAACTAAAACAAAAGCCTTTTAAAATTTAACATCAGCATACTATTAGAAATATTAAATGATATAATTTCATTTACTTATTTACATGGATATTATACTATTCAAATAACCACATGCAATATCAATAACCACTTTTTTAATGATGGAATGCATAATGCCAGACTATCATAACCATGTAGACAAGGCCTCGTGCCAAGACTACAAATAAGATTTTTTCAAGGCATTGTGCCAAGACACTAGTTTTTCTCATGAGACCTAATGATGCATTGAGAGCTATAGAGGGCTCCACCCATCACTTATAAAGTCTAATGCATTCCACATATGAACAGGTTTAAACATAACATAAACATTCATATTAAAACTAGCATACGAAATGTCAATACTTTAACCACAAACCATGAGTGGTATAAAAATAGCATATCCAGAGTCAAAGATAACTCATTCGATACAATATGTAAGATTTTAATGTATCAGATTAACGTAAATCGACAATAATGATGGATATTAACATAGATTAAAATAATCATCCAATTTTTGAGAGAAATATCCCACTTTTTCTTGAAAAAATTTAAAAGATATTTAAAATAGATTTTTGAATCAAAGTGTCCCAAATCACTTTGAATATTTTAAAAGGAATTTTGATTAGAAAACTTTAATGTCCATATAAATAAATCTTTAAAAACATTTTTAATACATGGACATTAATGACAATGATTTAGAATAATAAATCTATAAAACATTTTAAAATGATATTTTACTTAGAGTTCCTAAACAAAAAAGAGACAATTAAATAAAAATATTTGAGGTAATATAAAATTTGTAACATCATGTGAATATTGGAATTCATGATATTCTATGTCAAAGTAAATTATATACACCATATTAAAGTGATTTGGTGTATAATAATAAAAGAGTTTCAATGGATTGTAATTTGAGATGGAATCTCTTATAAAGATTGTATCATTAGGTTAAGGATAAATCAACGACATAATTATGTGTGAAAAATATATATACACTCAATATGATTGGATATTCAGTTTAAATCAATCATAGGACATTCACATGTAATCATGTAAAGACAACCCCAATGAATTAGATGTTTAACTCAACAAATGGAGATTGAGTTAAAATTACTCTTATCATGTTCATATCTATGACTTTAGAATTTATCAATGGAGTTATTATGTTTATAATATGTATATCCATAGAAAGGGGAGTGGAAATTATGACATAAGAAATTAAATAGTGATTCCACACATAATCTTGGAGTAAAATAATCAATGAAGTATTCGTAAAGCCGAATTAGTGGAAATTTAAATTTCAAATTCCCTTATCGATTTGGTAACTTACGAAACATACACCCATGAATGAAGGATCATACAATGATGATGTAAATATCCATAAATTAAAGTATTTTACATGATGAATACAATCATGAGCAGTACACACTCCACATGCAATAAATAAGTGGTGAACAATGGAAATTTAATGGAATTAAAAGTGAGATAAGAAACCCATTACATTGTACTTTTTCCTTGGTCGATGGTAGGTTAGCCTCTGGTATAATGGTCATATAATTGTTATTTAATTTTACAAGGATCATATACATTAATATGATGTCATATATGATCTATTAACATTGCTTCGTTAATGATATGTTAGAATTATCGTCGTTTCGGGTGTTAACTAACTCGTTTTATTTTATATGATTTTTTACATAAGTCATGTTAGTAAGGGGTTGGTTGTATATTATTCATATACAGAATTATGGAAAGTCCTTAAACATTATTTTTAATCATCAAATGAGAATTATACTTGAATGGATACGATGGGGAATGAATCTCATCGCATTCGTGGAGATGGTATTCCATACGTACGCACGAACGAAAATATCATATTTTTGATATTAAAAGAATATATAATTGCATGGTATATCATTTATAAAGAATAATTATCATGTTATTTTTATTATTTACATGAATTTCACATCATTATTATACCCATCCAAATAATAATGTTTTGAATAACAATTAGACCACGACATGGAGACGGTATGTCATACGTACGCATGTATGGTGAAATGTCAATCAAAGGATGGATAGAATACTAAATATGGTTGTACTATCATTACAATAACATAAATATATATATAATATAATGTATTTATTATTTTAGAATGGTAATAACAATGAAATAAGATGTTGAAGATGACAGGAACTTGAAAGAGGGTGGTGAAAAACATTACCTCTTCTTCGGGTTCTTCCTTTAGATTTGATCAAAAGGGATCCCTAGGTTGGATTTTTGATCATACTAAGGCATCTAGTATGAAGTGAAGGAAGTTTAAAGAGTATTTGGGTAGGTTTTGGCAAGCCAAAAGTAATTTAATTTGCAAATTAGTGAGAATATGGGTTGCCTTTTTATAAGAAGGGTGAGGGCCACCATTGGAAAAGCTAGAAATATTATTTTATAATAAATTAATATTTGGTTTATAATTGCTCAAAATGTATTAATTAAAGGTTAAAATGGGGGTTGGTCGAAAAAAACTCAATAAATAGGTTTTCGACAGGTTTGGGTCACTAAATTAACCTTATCTTTTAGTTTTAATTCTTTGTTAATTAGTTTATCATTTATCTTACCACTTTGTATTTTTATATTATATTGTTAATAAACATACTATATACGTCCAAAATACTCCCAAGTGGTCCATTAATTATACACATGTAATGATATAAGTCTCTTGGCCGAACCTTGTATTTTTAGGAATTTAATATCAATTAATAATATAATATTTATTTTAAAAACCCTTTTATGTCAATTTTGACACTATTCAATAATTGATTTTTGTTAAAGTCTTAACACATTTATTAATTCGAAAAAAATTAATTTAAGAAATACCATAATGACATATTAATAAATAAAATTCATGGATGTAATCAACACTTTCATATTATACTAATTTTAACATTTATAACATCAATTATTTGATTATTTCATTAATAAAGAAAATACAACATCATTATTGTGTCATAAATAATATTAATTATTAAATTTCTAAAAATTATAAATAAAATAAAATTATGTAAGAAATTTTTTTATCTTTCTAATTAATATTTATAGTCCAAAATAAATCATATATAACCTAATGTAAATTTTTTTTTCTAAAAGATATATTCTTATTTCATTTTTGTATTTATTTTAACTTAATTAATATAAAATGTCATTATCACTTACAAGTGGATACATGGGGTCCCAAAATCGACCCAATGATTTCCATGGTCGGACATATGTCAACAAATAAGGTTAGGACACGTTTTATGGTAATTTATTATTATTATAATATTAATTTTTACCCTTATTTACCAGATTTAACCTTTAACCATGGTAAATAAAATAAATACCGAAGTAATTATTCAAAATGTCTAAAAATTTAAGTCACATATTTACAAAATTTGGGCATCTTCATTCCAAATATGTAATTCATTTTTTCAAATTCAAAACATAGAAGAGGCAGAAATTATTTTAAAACTAATTCCCGTTGTAAAAAAGCATGTTTTTAAGAAACAATAACTATTAAAAGATTGGCACTTGTTTATGTCTGGTTTAATTGTGAAATTATGTCCAACGACCAAAATTGTTTTAAATGGTAAGACAATATTATATATATACATTAAAATCACTCAAATTCATAATTTATCATTGTTTATTATTTTGATTAAAAAAGTTTGTTTTAATTAAAATTTTGTAATTTTCAACATTCATCAAAATATAAAAGTTATCCAAAAAGTACCAAAATTTCACCCTATACAAATTTCTATACTCCAAATACTAATATGATTTCCATTTTGGGAGATAAATTTTATACAATTTCATCAAGTGGGTATTACTATTCATAACGACTACTTTGATTCGTCGAGGTGTGTTAGAACTCGAAGTTGCGTACAACACACGCTACTGTTTTAAACAAAGAGAAGAATTCCAGGGAAGCTTGGGGTGTTACATCCTATTCATAAATATATAATACCTAGTATCATAAAACACACTCTCATTATTATCTCATGTATACCACATTGGAGAGTAGAAGAGGTCAAGTGTGGCAAATTTGTTGTTTTTCCCATGGATAACACTAGTAGAGGTCAGGAGTGACATAGATGGCCTTTTTGCATTTGTGAACCCTGATATAGGGTGTATATCAAATTGTTTTTTAAATTAAATATAATTATGGAAGGTTA
This sequence comes from Viscum album, assembly GCA_963277665.1. Lineage (NCBI taxonomy): Eukaryota > Viridiplantae > Streptophyta > Magnoliopsida > Santalales > Viscaceae > Viscum > Viscum album. Next base: position 917,097,771 of record OY728148.1, read on the forward strand.
TCACCATGTGGAGAGGACCATGTCTTAGCAATACATTCAACATCTTTTTATATCTGTTGGGTTTTTGCCTTTTAGTTTTAATAAGTGTATATTAAATTTTTAGGTAAAACTATAGTGAAATTTTATTGTTTGATTGGATATTGTTTATAAATATTTTGACCTTGTAGGTTAGTTCCAAAAGTTATATTAATCTTATGGTTTCTATATTTGGGAACTACTCAATATTTTAAAGAATTAACTGACCATTCAAGACATTTAAAAATTCACTACCAACTGACATTTATTATATTTGGTATTTGGGTGAATTTTTTAGAGAACCAATTTTAAATAGAAATTTTTATAGATACACATTTCACCCCCCCCCCCTCTTGAGTAATCCACTATGACAAACATTTGGTATCACATGAAGTTTATTCTTATTATTTCTATGTCTTAAAATCTTTTCAACTGTGATTTTTTTTGTATATTAATGATCTATAAATTTCTATAATTTAAAAATTTCTAGATGTTTAAAATTAATTATTTACAATGGAAAAGATACTAGTAAGAGTTTCTTAAAACATTCCACATTTTTCAATAGAACCAACTATGCTATGTGGAAGCTTAAAATTAAAATACATTTAGAAAGCATGGCCTTTGAAATATTTACTGCTTTAAAAGTAAATATGAAACTCGTAAAACAGCTAGAAACACATGGGATGAACTTACAATGACTACCTATAACATTAATTGAAACGTAATGGATACATTTTACTATTCACTAGATATAATGAGATAAATCATATTTCTACATGTAAAACAACACATGAGATTAGGGACACTTATTTTTTTCTCATGAGGTTACATATAATGTGATGGAAACAATATAAAATTATTTTCCTATTAAATATGATAATTTTAGAATGATTCATAATGAATCTATTTCTTACATATATCTTAGATTCAATGAAATATTGAACCCCATGATTATTTAGAAAAAAAATGTACAACCAAAGAGCAAATAATGTGGATTCTCAGATGCCTACATGAACGATAGAAATAAAAATTTGTCTCAATGAGAGAATCCTGTGACATCACCAAATTTCCATGAAAAAAAATATTGGAAAGAAAATGATGTGTGAGGAATATCTGGAAGTCATCAAAGTGTAAGAATAAGAAACTAAAAGTATGTTTTTATCATTAAGACTACTGCCACTAAAAAAGAAAAAGGGAATGTTCATGTAACTGTTGAGAGCACAAGTAGTAAAGAATCAACATCAGACAATGATGAAGAAATGGATCCACTAGCTAGAAGTTCCATGATATTTTATAAGAAAAAAATATATTTTTTAAAAATCCTTAAAAAAATTAATGTATGATTACAAGGTAAAATGGAAAAAGGATTGGAAGGGAAATGATAATTTAGAATAAATTGTTTGTTAAAAATTATAGAGGAATAGACATGTCAATGTTAACAGTCCAATGTAAAAAATAAACGGAAGTATGAGAATATGGATAGAAAATATATGAATTTAAAGAAGGGATCCTAGATTATTCTGTGAGGAAATATCTATGAACTACCTTCTTCTAATGATGGGAATGTTGATATTGAAAATACGTTCTTTATGAAAAACACATGTAAGGTAACCATGGATTCTCCTGCACATTTTTTTTGAAAATGATTTTTAATTTTAAATTATGAAAAATGATGAGACATTCGAATATAGAAACATTCTGGAAAATGTATGTAATGGGATCAATGATAAATATAAATATTCAAATAAACATCATGCTCTTACGGTAATTGTTTTATCTGATCCCACAATTAAAAAAGAAAAAAAATTCTCAATTTCATAATGAAAAATGAGTTGAAAATGTCTAATGAGTAATTAAAGAAGGATCTTTAAATGTCTACCAATATGAAAAAATACAGATACTCATATTCATTGTAATACAAAAGAACCTACATGAATTTATGGAATAGGATATCAACCAGTAAAAAGGACTTTTGCAAAAACACTTTTTATGACCAAATCTAGAAAATCTGCTTCTTTCTTCAAAAACCATTATTTTACTAAAAGTTCCAGTGATAAATATTATTTTACTATGTCGATTTGATCTAGTCCAAACATTTCCTAAATTAAAATACTCAATATTCTACATATATGAAATCCATATGTCATGTGTGGGTTCCTAATGATTTTATTATTAATGTTTCCAGACCTAGACAAATTTCAGTACCAAAATCGTTTATTGGATAAAATGTTTTTCATTTAAATGGTCTAAATTTGTACTATAACTAATTTTTGTTCTTTGATAGTGGGTGTTTAAGTCACTAACATAGGACTACAAAACATTAAATGGTCTTTTCTATATCTATGATAGACATGTAACATTTAGTGACAATGGTAATTGAAAAAAATCATCAACTGATGCCAATTCGGTAAAAATAACTATATATACCCAAGATTGATGTACATGGACATTTAATTAATTTTGAAGAATTATTAATATGGGACACAAAATATTCCCAATGGCTGTATTAGCTTTGTGTAATTGAAAACATTAAACAAAATCTTCTATTCATAGTGAATGATCTTCAACATCCCCCATAAAGATATATATCTTTTATATTCCTACCTAAATGCTTTCTCTATATCCTAGGAAAAAACATAAAAAATATGAACTCAAATAGTTAGTATGTGTAAAAATGGAGAACATAAAATAGGCTATCGAAATTTGATCATAAAAACATGATCGTAATGTTTAAACATCAAAATCATGAATTATAAATTAAATCATTGAAGTACGTAAGGAATGGATCATAATGAAACAGTAACCATGATAGAATAGAATTGGTATAAAACATGAAATTATTAGAAACTAATAAGACCATAATATGATATCCATAGTAGCCATGAAATTTCTACCAAGACAATCATAGTGGATGAAGTCCATTACTGAAGTTGGTTTACATACTGTTCTGGACCTGTGTTACTGAAACAAATTAAATTTCCATTCCATCCTTTTCTATATCAAGACATATAAGTCTTCACCATATACATTGGAGTGAGACTTAGTTCCCACGAATCTCATAACGAAATCATTCGTACATACTCAACAAAAAGACAACTTATTCATCATAGCAAAACCCATGAAATAAAATGGGATTCTTTAACATCATGTCAATGTATCATAATAATTATAAAAAAATGGGTTATAAAAATAAATACATAATAAAATTAATAAAATAAAATTAATAATATTAATGTAAACAAATCCATATGTAATCTTAGATGGATAATTATTTTGATAAAACACTTGAACTTAGTTCTTGATTAAATATTTGTTCTTCTAACATAATGTTTTTTTTCTCAAAATGCCGCACAATATTAGAATAAAAGAATTTAGTGGAAAATAAAGATGAAATAATGTGGTGGAATATTCATGGAAATAAAGAATCAAGAATTTTTAAAAATCAATTCATTCTGAATAATATAAAAAATATTATTCTCATACTTTTGCTGCAAATGTCAAAAGACTTTGTATGGTAAACAAAAGAAATATTCCTTCCATACCATGTAGTAAATTTCAAAAGTGGTAAAAATGATTTAAAACATACATGGAATAATATTAAACATTTTATGAGATAATTGTTACAATACATGGACATGGATGATAAATATAACCCCAAAAAATATTTACAAATAAACAATCTCGGATAAAAATGAGGTTGAAAATGATAACTTTACCATAGTTATGATTTCATTTATATGTGTTTGAAACTCTTTTATTGTGTGTAAAAACATATTATAAACATTTAATAAAACCATAATAATATTTTTGATATCATATATGATTCACATATGACTTTTTATTACACTTTCATTTGTCAATTCAATGTTAATGCAATGTTTTGGCTAATAATCGTTTCATTTATCATATGTGTTTGGACTTTTTATCCTTAATATGATTACATAGATCATGATTTTCATACATCTAGAATATAAAAAATTATTTATATATATCTTATTTATTCAATATATATATAAATATATATAATAGGTAGATAAATGAAATGGAATACACCGTTCATGGAGATGATTAGTCGTAAATAACAATGAACAATGTTTTCGGTTCATATTGAATTTGATGGAAGTATGTAAATGACACACACACACACACAGACACACACACATATATATATATATATAATATCTTTAATATGTCATATATTTATGGAATATTTATTATATATACTTTATAATCATTTTTGAATGGTTAACATGGATAATTAATCATGTCGTGGAGACATTAAGTCGTACATACGCACGAGCAATGATATAGTTCCCGTAATTGATGAATGGTATTGATGTGGATGGATTATAATATCTCATAATTAGTATCATGTTATGATAATCATATATAGTTATTATTTCCACCATTATACCCATCCTCATATGGTGGTGTTAGAAAATATATTACAGCAAGGAATGATGGCAGTAATTGGTACATACACATGCATAGTGATTTCATTATTCATAGGATGGATAGAAGGTGAAATAAGTTTGTTTAATATGTATAAAAAACATTATATGCGTTATACAGATGTTATAACATTATAATGTAACAACTAATAAAGATGATATTTAAGAGGAAATAAATGTGAATGAATCGGTAGTAGAGATTATTTCATCTCTGGTATTTGTCATTTAAATTTCCTCTTAGGGGAGTAGAGGTTGGCTTCTGAGAATAACATACCCTCTAGAATGTTACTAGGTAATTTCAGAAGATAAATTTGTGGGGTTTGGCTGAGCATGGAAGCATAAATTTTAGCGAAAAGTGTAGGGAGGATGTTCCCTTTTAAAAAAGAGTGAAGGGGTACTTTTGGAATGTTCCAAAATATGAATTTAGTATAAATTCAGTTTCAACATAATAATGTCCAATAAACATTTAAATATAATATAATATTATTTTGGTTTGAATATTGATCATGCAATAATTTTTTACAATTTATTTATATTTTACTAAATAATATGGAATCATATATTAAATAACATTAATAACATGTATGTTCTATTTTATAAAAAGTTTTTATTATTGGGAAGTAACTAATGGAGGACACATGATTGGGTTTTTTAGAAAAGTTTTTAAATAGTTTTATAATAATGTGGTAATAATGGGTTTGTTTATTTTGATAAATGAAATCATGAAGGTATTTATTATCATAGAAGCGATTATTAATATATTGATAGAGTTCCATGATATTTATAGTGAGTATTATATCATTTTGGGTAAGATGATATATATATATATGAACAGGTGTGTGACAATATTAAAAAACGTTTGATAATTTGAGTTAATTTGTTAATGAATAATAAATTCCATTATGGGTTAACAATATTGAGATTTAAATATTTTTTGAAATGTATGTTTTAGTTAATACATGAACAGGGTATATACAAATTTTTTAACATCTTTCTGTTAAATATTAATGTTATTTATGGAATGTTAAATTACATATTACGGAATAAGAGAGAATTATAGGTGTCATATTAAAGTAAATATACATATTAATTGATATGGAGTGATTACTCTAACAAACATTAATCCATGAATAAATCATAGTATCATATGGGTGAAAGTTTATTCAACGGGGTATGATTGTGGTAAAACTTCTTTTTCTTGACACATTAAATTAAAATTATCATTAATATATAGTGGCACATCGAGAATAAAACAAACCAAACAACTAAATGATATGAACCAAAAAATATTGAAATTACTTTTATTTTATAATAATTATTATATTAAATAAGAATAATCAATTAAAATAATTTTATAAAATATTAATTGTTGGTCGGAGTGGATACTCAAGAGGGGGGTGAATTGAGTTCTAATTAAAATTTCTGTTTAAAATTTTTTTCTTAAAATACCCCAAAAAAACAATGAATTAAACTGTAGTGAATTTATATTATAATAAAGGTTCTGTTAGGTTCTCAAGGGATTGATTATTTCCATGTTAATCAAAACAGAAGTGTTGATTAACTTTTGAAACTAAATTACTGATTTACATCTAATATAAACACTAGCGAGTTTAATTATCAAACTGACTTTAAAACAGTTATGGTTTTAAAGAACTTAGCAGCGGAGTAAAAGAATAACTTTGAAACATATAGCACAACAGATATAACCAAGAGGTTTAGTCTCAATCTGAGACTTAGTCCTATCAAAAGCTTTTATAAAGAGATGATCCACACCCTGGATCGGGGATTACAATAGTATACAACTGTGCAGGTCCAAGACCTCAACCACTGTTATCCGTGGGACCAGAAACACCAGTAACCAGCTGTCCAGGTCACATGACCACTACCACTATCCCAGTGGGAAATAAAAGATGTAAGAGAGTTGAGTGAGGATTTACAAATCCTCCAGTTAGAGTACATGAGACAGTGTGTGTGTAAAATACAGTTGATAACACACACTATTCTAAATGTAAAAAGTAAATCACAGAGGCAAAGATTTAGAGTTTATAAATGGCTCTAGTGATTTTCGTGCAGCTCTGGACTCATTTGTTTGATCAGAATTCATTCTGAGTCCTCTTTTGGTTTTTTTCTGGAAAAAAGAGTATCGTATGTTTCCTTGACTTCCAGGTGTAAGGATAGTTGAAGAAGCTGTTATGTGATGTTCTTGTTTTTGTTCTCAGCTCTTCTATGGTATGCAGAAGTGTACGAGTTCTTCTTGTAAGCTCTGTCATCTCTTGCATGTACACCAGCTCGGTTTAGCACTCTATGTATTCGTTCTTGTGTTCAACACTTTTTCTTGCAGCACACGCGCGCCTCTTCAGCTCAAAAGAAGATCATATTTAACGCACGAGCTCAGGAAGAAGATATGAATTCTTTTTGCAGGTACGATGTACGATTTCCTGACAACCAACAACACACATTAAATAAATGACAGAGCATTAATGTATTCGTAATATGACTGTTGGTTAGATTAAATAAATATAAAGAAATTCAAACAGCTGTTTATGACTATCAGTGAGCCAAGTGATCGGTAGGTCATCAGCATCAGCATTGCTGAGACATCTTCGGTGACTGAGAGGATCAGCATCAGTGTGTCATGATCGATGACTCATTTGATCAGTATCGGTGTGTCATGATCAGTGACTCATTTGATCAGCATCGGTGAGACATTTGAGGTGACTGAGATGATCAGCATTAGTGTGTCATGATCAGTGACTCTTTTGATCAGCATCATTGTGTAATGATCAATTACTCATTTTATTAGCATTGGTGTGTCATGATCAGTGACTCATTTGATCAGCATCGGTGAGACATCTTCGGTGACCGAGATGATCAACATCGGTGTGTCACGATCGGTGACTCATTAGATCAGCATCGGTGAGACATCGTCGGTGACTCATTTGATCAGCATCGGTGATACAACTTCGGTGACTCATTTGATCCGCATCAGTGAGACATTTTTCCTCTGATATGAATCGGTGCGACCATTGTCCTTTGATAAGGATCGGTGTGACCATTGTCCTTTGATATGGATCGGTGAGACCATTGTCCATTGATCCAGAGGACTTCCAGAATACTTTTAAAACAATAACAAAGAGATAAAACATGATCCAACCAATATACATAGATTCAGTAAGATATTGTGATTATGTATATGAGAAATCCAACCGGATTAAGTAATTGATGATTTGTGATTATTAAAACGGCAATCATAGGAAGAATTCACCAATCATCCAGAGGGCTCAAAAATCTCCCCCTTTTTGATAATCACAAATCTTATCCAATCACAAAGCATAGCCATTAATAAATATAAGAAATCATCAATAATAAGGCATAATAAAAACATAATGATATATAAATATCCCCCTGAAATTATGCCTTTAAATACTTATGCAAGCATTTCCATAAAAAGATATAAATCTCCCCATTTAGAGATGCATCTCCCCCATATCTCCCACAGATCCCTAGATATACAGAGTTATCCTCCTTTGGGATAATCAAAATGGAGGGAAAAATGATAAATAAGAGATTGGAAGAAGGCAGCAGGGAGAATAAAAAAAAGATAAAAGTGTTTATAAGACATCACAGTACAATCACAACATGGTTCACCCTATCAACTACAACACAAAACTATTTCTAGGGGTGTAACAGGGCTTTTCCCTTGTCATAGGGATCAATGCTGGGTAAGTTGTAGGGCTTGGAGGCAAGCTGAACTGGGCGAATTTGAAACAGTGGTAAGATGACTCTGGAAGTTGGAGGAGAGGATGCCACTAGAATTTGTTGTGCAGCTGTAGGAACTGGTTGAGAAGATGGCTGAGGAACTGGTCAGATTTTAGAGAAATCTTGAGCAACAAAGATCTGATTTGGAGCAACATCAGAGGCACCAAGGCGGTCAGCAGTAGGAAGCACAATGGTAGTGGCTTGTGCATTAAGATAAGGCTTCAAAAGATTTAAGAAATTCTGAATAACTTCTGCACCATACAGCAAAGCCTTCTCAAAATCATCCGAATTTTCCATGAACCATTCCATGGTTGGAGTAAAATATTTCAACTGTCTAACTTGAGTCTTGAAAGCTTGAGTGACTAGAGGTAGTCTCAGATTTTCAGCTAACACTTTGAAATTTGCGGTCAGCTCATGGTTGGTATAGATTTTTTAAAATTAGTGATCAACCTTTTCCTTGATCTCTCTCTGAGCTTTAGTGGCATCTGCTGAATATATTGTTACCATCTTATGAATGTGATCATTGTGTTCCTTCATCTTCCTCAATGAGTCTAAATCAAGAACGTGCCTAGTGGCGGCCAATTCATCATGCACAATCTACCTTAGAGACTCTAGATCGCGAGTAGTGATCTTGGTTACATTGTTTGTACTGGCATGAGCAACTATCTGAGTTATCTCAGCTTTCAACTTTCTCAGATCAGACTTCTTAAGATGTTAAATCATATTTTTCAACACTTCCATCATACCAGAGATGGTGGATCTAAATTCATTGGATAAAGAAACTAACCCAGATTGTAGATCCTTCATAATCTGATTTAGAGAGGCTATGTGCCTGCCAATAAACTCACCAGTATTGGTCAGGTCTGGTTTAATATCATTTAAAATCTCTTCTTTGACTGTATCTCTCACAATAGTAAGAAACTCCCTTTTAAACTATTCATAATCAGACTGAGAGATAGTAGAACTAGGTAGATGATCACCCGCAGCATCAACAACATGAACAGACCTTGCCTCAACTGGTCGACTTTCCATTATAACCGCAGTAGATTCTGATTATTCTTATTCTTCTTCAGAATATGCTAAACCCAAAATAGAAAAAACAGGGTAGTCATCCCAGACAGTAGCACACCAAGTATATTTTGGTTTATCATAACTTGCTTTTCCACAGATCTAAAGAGATTCTCTCTTGCCATTGTCATCTGTTTCTGGTACAGTTTGATGTGTTTTTGTGGAGGTGCAGAAAGCCCATCCACTGTTCAGTTATCATCATCATTATCATCATCATCATCATTACCATCATCATATAACTGAGAAATACTTAACAAATTTTATTTAATTCCATCAACAAATAACACTTTAGAAATCAATACTGTGTCAGTGTTACCAATCTGGCCTAAGACGAGGATTTTTCCTTTAGAATTATCACAAAAGGTGCCAAAACCTCCATCAACTCTGACTAAGCATTTAAAAAATGAGAAGTCTCCTTCCATATGTCATGAACATCCACTGTCCAAGTACCAGGTCTTTTTACAGGAGCACTTTAAGCAGGTTTCCTACAAAACAGATTTAAACAGGATATGATTTTGGTACCCAGATTTTCTTGGGTCCAGGCAGGATAGCCAATAACACTTTAGGTACCCATATTTGTCTAATGGGTCTCATAAAATTTCTAGAATCAACAGATTATGAAAGATAACTTTTATTAGATCCATAACTATTAATATAACTAGTTGAAGTATATGAAGTTCCAGAGCTAGCTACATTCTGTCCAGATTTAGGAATGAATCTAGTTTTGTTAATTTTCCTTTGTCCAGGTTTGTATCCTATACCAGTAGTGTATCTAGGTGTTATTTGCTTACCTATCATTTGAGTAAGAGTATCATTACTATAGGTAAATTTTTATAAGTTTTTCTTGAGTTGCTCATTAGATAATTTTAGTTCAGTATTCTCTTTAAGCAACTGATAATTCTTTTCTACTTAAATATCAAGATCAGATTTATATATAACAGTTAAAGAAGACTTTTTCTTTAAACCTTTGTATTTGTCTTTCATATCATTACAGGTTTATTCTAAAATATCACAATATTCAAACATTTCAGATTTAGACATTTTATCACATTCAGAATCATCTCCATAATAATATGAATTAGAAGCAGGAGTTTCTGAAGTTACCTCAGAAGTGTTTTTCATAAAACACATGTTCTCCTTGTTTCTGTGTTCAGTTTTAGAAACATCATGTTCACAGGAACTGTCCTCAAAAGCACTCCATGTAGCCTTCGTGGCTTTCATATACTTGTTATCCTTGTATTCATACTTCTTCTTGTATTTCAGCTTTGGACAATCTACTTTTATGTGTCCTTTCCTTTTGCAATCATAACAGACAACTTCATCTGATTTATCAGGCTTCTTCCAATCCTTTTTCCAATATCCTTTGTTGTCATACTTACCTTTGTAGTATGATTTTCAAAAAAACATCTTCTTCCTATAAAATTTCTTAAACCTTCTAGCAGTTTGAGCCATCTCAGCATCACTGTCAGAATCACTCCCTCTGTCTTCACAGCTTGAACTTTCATTGATAGCTTGAAGCTTTTTCTTATCATTATTCTTTGATGTTGATGTCTTGAAAGCAACTGAATTCTTTCAAGGTTTATATTCTTCTTCTTTGTTAACTTTGAGTTACACTTCATACATCATCAAATTTCCAATTAGTTCCTTGACCGGTAGTTCACCAATATCACATGATTCACTAATAGAGATAGAGATTCCTCTCCATCTTTCAGGTAGACATCTCAAAATTCTCATGATTTGTTCCTTTTCTGGAACATCCTTTCCCAGAGAAGTCATTGTGTTGAAAATTTCATTGAACATGAGATACATATCAAAAATGGTTTCATCAGGCTTCATCTTAAAATTATCATACTTAATAGTATAGGTATTCAATCTCTTCTCCTTAACATTAGTTGTTCCTTCATGAGAAATAGCTAATGTATCCCAAATTTCATACGCAGTTTTACAGGAAGATATTATATTAAATTCCACATCTCCTAAATCACAGTACAAAGCATTCAAATCTTTACAATTAATATTCTAGGATATCTTAGTAGCTTCATTCCATGTAGATCTAGCAGTTGTATGAATTTTATATTCAAACTCTATAGGAGTCCAAATATCAAAACCCATGCTCTCTAAATGAATTTTCATCTTGATTTTCCACTGAGCATAGTTGGTTCTATTGAAAAAGGGTGGTCTATTGGTAGTAACACCTTCAACTCTATTTTCCATGATATCTTACTTAAGGAAAATATTTTAAAGAGATAAAAATTTAGAAATAACAGAAATTTTAAGATCTTTAAAATACAACTAATATCACAGTTGAAAAATAGAGTACTTTCAGAAAATATTTTAACAACCTCTGATACAAAATGTTGGTCGGAGTGGATACTCAATAGGGGGGTGAATTGAGTTCCAATTAAAATTTCTGTTTAAAAACTTTGTCTTAAAATCCCCCAAATAAAACACAGAGTTAAAATGTAGTGAATTTATATTACAATAAAGGTTCTGTTAGGTTCTCAAAGGATTGATTATTTCCCAGTTAATCAAAACAGAAGAGTTGATTAACTTTTGAAACTAACTTACTGATTTACAGCTAATATAATCATTTGAGAGTTTAATTCTCAATGTGACATTAAAATAGTTTTGGTTTTAATGAACTTATCAGTGGAGTAAAATAATAACTTTGAAAGATATTTCACAGCAGATATGACCACGAGTTTCAGTCTCAAGCCGAGACTTAGTCCTCTCAAAATATTTTATAATGAGATGATCCACACCCTGGATCAGGGATTACAACAGTATACAACTGTCCAGGTCCAAGACCTCTACCACTATTATCCGTGGGGACAGAAACAACAGAAACCAGCTGTCCAGGTCACACGACCTCTACCACTATCCCAGTGGGAAATAAAATATGTAAGAGAGTTTAATGAGGATTTACAAATCCTCCAGTTAGAGTACAGGAGACAGTGTGTGTGTAAAATACAGAAGATAACACACACTGTACGAAATGTAAAAAGTAAATCACAGAGGCAACGATTTAGAGTTTAGAAATGGCTCTAGTGATTTTCGTGCAGCTCTGGACTCCTTTGTTTGATCAGAATTCGTTCTGAGTCCTCCTCTGGTTTTTGTCTGGAAAACAGAGTATCGTCTGTTTCCTTGACTTCCAGGTGTAAGGATAGTTGAAGAAGCTGTTAAGTGATGTTCTTGTATTTGTTCTCATCTCTTCTATGGTATGCATAAGTGTACAAGTTATTCTTGTAAGCTCAGTCATCTCTTGCATGTACACCATCTTGGTTCAGCACTCTGCGTATTCGTTCTTGTGTTCAACACTTTTTCTTGCAGCAGATGCGCGCCACTTCAGCTCGAAAGAAGCTCTTATTTAATGCACGAGCTCCGTCAAAAGATATGATTTCTTTTTGCAGGTACGAGGTACGGTTTCCTGAAAACCAACAACACACATTAAATAAATGACCGAGCATTAATGTATTCCTAATATGACCGTTGGTTAGATTAAATAAAGATAAAGAAATTCAAATAGTTGTTTATTACTATCAGTGAGTCAAGTGATCGGTAGGTCATCAGAATCAACATTGGTGAGACATCTTCGGTGAATGAGATGATCAGCATCGGTGTGTCATGATCGGTGACTCATTTGATCATCATCGGTGTGTCATGATCGGTGACTCATTTGATCCGCATCGGTGAGACATCTTCGGTGACTAAGATGATCAGCATCGGTGTGTCATGATCGGTGACTCATTTGATCAGCATCGGTGAGACATCTTCGGTAACTAAGATGATCAGCATCGGTGTGTAATGATCAGTGACTCATTTGATCATCATCAGTGAGACATCTTCGGTGACTCATTTGATCAGCATCGGTGGGACATCTTTGGTGAGCCATTTGGTCAGCATCGGTGAGACATTTTTCCTTTGATATGAATCGGTTTGACCGTTGTCCTTTGGTATGGATCGGTGCATCCGTTGTCCTTTGATATGGATCGGTGCGACCGTTGTCCTTTGATCCAGAGGACTTCCAGAATACTTGTAAAACAATAACAAAGAGATAAAACATGATCCAACCAATACTCACAGATTCAGTAAGTGATTGTGATTATGTATATGAGATATCCAACCGGATTATGTAATTGATGATTTGTGATTATTAAAACAGCAATCATAAGAAGAATTCAACAATCTTCCAGAGGGCTCATCATTAATGAAATAATATTTCTAAAATGTTAGCTTACAGACAACCATTTAAGGGTTGTGGTGGGGTACTTTATTTTAACTTAATATATTATATTTTTATATGTATATGATAATATCAATTTTAATAACTTATATATATTTTATAATATTTTAAAATATATGTATTTTAAAATAAATATGAAATTAGATTAAAATAATTTGATGTTTAAAAGGTAATGTTTAATAACATGAGTTTTTATTATATATTATGTTATAAATTGATGGATAATTTGATAATTTTGAATATTATGTTTTCAAATACAAAATCAATTTTTTTTAAATTAGGTATTTTTATTATTTTTCAATTTGTGGGGTTTTACAAAAAAATTGATTTTCACTTGTATAGTGAGAAAAAAATTTATAAATAAATTGAAATTTATGACCTTATTAATATATACCTATGAATATGAATATATTACTAAATTTCATTAATTTTTTTTATTTTATCAGTGACAATATAATTAAATTATTTTTTATATACAATTCAATATTTGAATTTTTAAAAAATAATGTTATAATTTATTATGAAAATTTTTTAAGGATTATAATCTAAAAATTATTAAAATATTTTTTTACCAACTATGAAAAATAATATAATAAAATTTAAATGAAATCAATAATCATCATCAATGCATTATATAATATGGACCAATTTTATTTATAGAATAAATGAAAAATTAATTTTTCAAATTTTTGTTTCATCATTATGAATAAAAAATGGTAAAAAGGGATTAATAAAGAGAGAGGGACCACAAACATGTTTAAAAAAATTGAGGGAAATGGTGGTTGAAGATTTTCATAACAATTTCCCCTACACTCACAAGTAATATCCAATTTGTGATCTAAAACAGATGAGATTGACATCCCAATATAAAAAAGAGGTATTTAAAAAAATTAACACTAGTTTACATAAAAAGTTTGTACTTCATTATTCATTACCCCTTTTCAAAAACATCATTTTCCCCCAAAATAGAAACTAAAAAGTATCCTAAAATTATATATTACCCATTGAGATATTATGATTTCCCAATTAATATCCCTTAATTTCTTGAATCCCTTACAAATGATGATAATTCATTAATAGATTCATACATTTTTAACCACTCCATTATTATTTATATTTATTTGTGTAATAATTTATATGGAGAATTAAATTACTCCAATATAATAAATACATCATAAATATCAAATAAAAATATATTTTATTGACATTATTTTACAATAATCATCCACATGTATTGTTTTAATGATTAATACCTAAACTGTTATTCATGAATTGAGCAAGACTACTAGATCCATGATACCACTTTCACATTTTTTGTTTACAACTTTGAAGGATTTTCATAAAATAGAATATAATATATAATTTTAAAGTCCTTTGAAGTACATTTGGAAATTGTAATTAAAATATTAGCGATATTTAACAATTGTAAATTTAATTACCCAAAAAATTGCTCTAGAAGAAAAAAATAACATATTCATACAATTATATATCATCATTTACCTGTTTTTAGTCTCATAATAAATTAAAATTTATTTATATCCCACAAAAGAATATTTAAGAAAAACATTCTTCCAATATTTTTATACTATGAATTAACCATTCATGATCACCGATTAATTATTGTATATTCTCATTTGGGTATGTTTAATGACATACATAAATAATTTTATAATTTTAAATAATGTATTGAAATATAAAATATACATATTTTATTTTTTCATATTATGAAATAAATAATAATATATATATTATACTATAACTTTAAAATAAATATTTAATTAATTTTATAATATAAAATAATTTTCCCAATGAATCATTGAAACATGATCATCTATATATTCACCATTGAGAATAAAAAAACTCTCAATTAATGTAATTATAATATTATAAATAATTATATTCATCAATAAAACAATATTTACGATCTTTTAATGATAACCTTTGAGAGAATATTGATAAAAAATAACTATATTTAAAAAAACTCAATACACTCAAGATTACACACACATGATCTCTTAAAAAGAAAATAAAAAATTAATATGAATGCAGAGAATAAATAAATAAATATTTATTTATAAGAATATAAAATGGTTCATTTATATGGCTATTTTTTCTATACATAATGTTAGAGTAAATTTTTACGAAGTAGTTTTTGTAGTAAGGGGGATATTTCTCTCAAATTTAGTTTCTTGAGAATTATATATTATGGTCCTGAATGATACCTTTAATATGGTTAGATTAATTAATTAGGATTTTAGTATTCAAATATTTTATTATTTAAAAATATATTAAATTTAATTAATCCAAATGGTATTTATATTAGATAATTAAAATTATGGAAATGGTTTTGAACAAAAAATGTTCACAACCCCAAAGGGTCTTATTTTCTATTCATATATTCACAATTAAAAATATTTTTGATTTGTAATAATTATGTGTAATTTGTGTTATTTATAAAAAACATAATAAATTTTATTTTATATAAATGGGTATTGACATCTACCCTCAAGATCCTATTTATATTTGACTCGTATTTTACTCAAAGGGTTTCATGTAACAAAAACATACACTGACTCATATAATCTATCATGTATCATCATAATTTATATTCAAAATTAATTGGAATCATTCTCAAATATCATTATATATTAGAGAGTATCTTATTTTCTACATTTTTTAATATTTTAACTTATTTTAAATGTATTAAAAAAATTAATACCTTATATATGGTTCAATATAATCGAAATGTAAATATCTCTTATTTTTTATCATAATCATGTGCAAACATCATTATATTATGTTTTTTTATTTTCTACTAATATTTCCAATTACATTTCTATGGATTATAAATGAATTTATTATTCCCCAAGTAATAACCATTAGATAATTTAAAATATTTTCAAATGATTAATATATCTTATTATTTCATATATATATATTTAAAAATTTATAACAATAATTTTTATTTCTAATCAATGACCTTTTACATATTGCATTACTTATTATGGATATTCCTTCAATGATACAATTAATATTTTATCACAACAATGAGAAATTTAATTTAATTATCATCTTAGGGAATGGAATTTTATTTCACTTGTCATTCCTAATCATCTAATATGTATAATTATAACATATTAATTAATTCTTTTCCGTTTTCAATACTCTATTTAGTCAATTTTAATGCATAGTGTTCACATATATTTCATTTATCTAATTATTATGTTAATTATTCAATTAATATTATACACTCATTCTATACTGTGTAAAAATATTTTTATAAATTATCTTGAATGATTTTTTTTAACATTGAATGTTTCATGATATGAATTGATTCATATTTTTTAATGTAGCAATTATTAATGGAATTATTGATGATATCCTAATTTAAAATACCAATAATGTATATAAACCCCATTATTATTTCATTGGTCCATTATTAAGTGTTTCATGAAACCCATTATAATTATATTGATAATTTTTCCTATAAAAAACTAAATTAAATTAATTTTAATTTATTATGAAATACCCATTTTTATCATGAGTTATTTAAGATCCGATATGTGATTTTTTATCATCTTTAACCCAATAGTACAGTTGAATGTTGGATATTGTATTCTATAAACTTCTAATACATTAGTTTAATGATTACATCTCATTATAAATGTACTCTTTAGTGGATTTTAGTTTCTCATATGTGTGGTTACCAATTGCTCGGATCATGAATGAAACGTTTCTTTATGCTATTTGTTGCTCCACAGTTATAATATGATACATTGTATAATTATTGTTATCATTAATTTCTTATGATCACAGGGATTATATTAATTTTATCTTATTTCCAATCATGTTGATTTATCTTATCATTTTACTAGAGTTTATTAAATGAATTATTGTCTATTTTTTCTTATTATATGATTATTTTGTGTCCTATTTATTTCAATATATTCATCTTATGATCAAAAAATATGTTTGATTTCTAATTGCAATATTTTCCCCAAATAAAAATCTGAGATCCCTAGATTTTTTAATTACATTTTAACATGTCATAAAGTATAAATATATATATATATATATAACAATTTATATGTAGATAATTATTATACTATGTTGAAGTCTTACTATTGTTTAATTAGTAACATATATACAAGGAAAATTGTGAAAATGATATAAAGAAAAAAGTTTTTTATTGATTATGTTTTTTCAAATTCTAAATAAATATGACAGAGAAATGGAATTATATTTTAATGTGATGGAATATATTAATTATTATATTTCGATGAGACTTTTGCATATCTGGGTCATGAAACAATGCTTTATTTGATTTTGTATTAGTATAAGGTGTAGGATCAGTCTTTTTGTGTCTTGTTCCTTATCATGGATAATATTTCATGTGCCATGAAGATTATACCAATATTATTTATTAATGATAAATTATATTATATAATTTTAGGATCCTTTTATTATGAATATAATAATGCATTTCCTGGAAAAGATTTGTTTTATTTCTCTATACCGAGAGGTTTTATTCTCATATGAATTTATACATCAAGATATAAAAAAACCAACCATCATTATAGAATCACCCCATTGAGATACAATAAATTATGAAACTATATAATGGAATAGTGAAAAGTAACTCATTTATATATATACCTTATCAATGGGTCTAATGACCCTTTTTGGGAAGAATAATGGGTTAATGTGTCTCTATATTAATTTTCATGAACTCCACAATATCATGATAAGAAACAATATCATAGACACTAATTGATAAGTTTTTGATCCACAACATGGGTCTTATTTATATATAATGTTTATTTTTGGTTGATATATGATGATCTAATGATTCATAAAGCAAATATTCCCATGTATTCCAATCAAATAATATACATAATAGAAAAATTCATAGACATTAAATTTAGAATCACTCATACTTCTTGATTCATAATAGAATTGGTGAATAGTGCCTATATATATATAAGGCCCCAGCCTTAAGAATTACTTGATCTTGAGTTATTTCGTGAATACATTAAGGATCTTCTCAGGATTAGAGTTTTAGAGAATTAGATCATAAATCATGGATTACATTCCACATTTAAACAAATTGGTTACATAAAATATATTACTCATTATTCCCATCAACAGAAACATATTTAAAATAGAACATGGATTCTTTCTTGACACATCCTTGACACTATCATCACATCATGTACCATTCCCTTGACCTGTGAAAAACATTTCAAAAACATGGGATGAGCATAAAAATCTCAATAAGGGATATAAGAGTACGAAATGAAAATTTTAGTCCATGTATGAAATCATAATTTACTCATAAAACATATGCATTTTAACACACATCATAAAATCATGAATAATCCATAGAAATCATAATACATAAAGGTAACTTGAGGAATTCATAACATTCTTACATAGGGAGTAACCCTCATGGTTACGTTTGGAATACCTAACAATGTATATTCCCTAATTCTATTTGGAGAAAGCTTATAATTTAACCCCTTCGTGTTACCCAAGGCATGGGAGAGATATATCAGGATCACCCTCCCTTGTTTTATCACGGAACCACCCGTGTTTATAATAATGCCTATTAACCATAATATAATTGTATCACATAAAACATGCATAAATGAAACACAACATTTCCATATTTCATTAATAAGATATCAATACAACACATTGATATAATAATACATTATGAAAACCATTTTCAATACCAAAATAAAAGAAATGTAAAACATGGTATTTATTGTTTCATTTTTTTTAAACGGTATGGCTTATAGAGAAGACAAAACTCAAATAATGATCACGGCGGTGGAGAAGTCATTATCGCTGCATACGTACGACAAAAAAACATTCCCTTTTGTCTTTTAGTGTAGAGCTTCGTATAAAAAATATTTCTTTTTAATAGATGTAAAAGTCAAAGGGGTTTATACATCGTATAAAAGAATGTTGTGTATAAAACAAAAAATGTTTCATTGAAAGGAGATTGAGACGAAGTCACTTACCTCGTATCCGACATGACTCGATTGTTCATTAATCTCCAGAACAATAAACTTGAGTAAATTTACACTTGTTTAAGAACATTATTGAAGTTCATTATTCATTTTATATCAATTATTACCATTTCATGAACACTATGTAATTATGTACGTAAATAATGGTCGTTTTGTCGATCATTGGTACTTGAGTCAAAAATAAACTTCTTGTAATTACATGTTGTTCATGTGATAACATATCCATTATATACAGAATTATATTTCTTATTTATATATCATATATATCATATATATATAGTATATACATGTATTTATAATATTTCAAAACATTTAGAGCTATGAAATGAAATGCACCATTCATGGAGACGGTAAGTCGTACGTACGCATTAACGCTAATTCCATTTATATTTCTTATTTAATGGAATGGAATCATAATTACATAAATGTATATTATAATTCCAGTATAATATCATATATACTATCTATACCTCTATCCTTTATAAGTCCAACATGTGGAATTAACAAATCAAATAACTTTTAGGGGGCGGTAGTCCGCACATCCTAAAATGAAAATATCCCGTTTACCCATAATGGAAACCCTAAAAGTATGCCATAAATGAAAAATAATGAAGCTCAAGGAAAACATAAACATATTATATATCATATATAAATATAGTTACATAATAATGGCCACCTTTGAACGTGTTAAAAGAATATTGAACAATCATCGTTTTCTGAGGTAGAAATTCGCCATCCACGGAAATAGTATGTTCTTTAACAATTACATGTAGGTGTGTGTATGTGATATTTGAAAAAATATTATAAAAACATCATAGTATATTTAATATACTAGTGTTGTTAGAAAAGAAATTAATAAAAAGAGTTTAGGGGGTTGGAGAAGCAAAATAATGCAAAATTACATTAGAGAAGTCTTTACCTTTAAATCGGGTAACTCTTCTTCGTTTGAACCAAAAGGGTTTCTTGAAGATATTTTTACCTATGGTATGGCTTCTTATTATTAATATAGGGATTTGGAGAGATGAAATTAGTAGGTTTTGGCCGATCCAATGCCTTGATAGGTGTGGGTAAGGTGGTAGAGGTGGGGTCCTTTTATAAGAGAGAAGGAGGGGCACTCTTGGAAAGTTATAAAATGTTACTTTATATTAAAATGAGTTTCGGATTTTAAAGGTCCCACATTGAGATATTTCTAGGATAAGGTTATAAGGCTTCAAAATAAACTCCAAAAATTGGTCTTTGAAAATTTTATGTCTTAGATTTTACATTATCTTTTCATTTTATTTAAATCTTTCATTAATGAAGTAATCACTGCATCATCATGATGACATAAATAATTTAATATATTTAATGTATAAAAATTATAAGAAAACTAATATGATGTAGGAAATATTTTTATCTTTACAATTAATATTTATAGTCTAATATATCATTTACACATAAAAAACTAAAAATGTTTTACTCAGGTGTTACATTCTTTAGTGATATTCTCATTTCATTAAAAATAAAAAGATAAAGTGCCACTTTCACCAAAACGTGATTACATGGGGTCCCAAAGTTTGGCACAAGGCATACCATGGTCTTCCATTACACAACTAGTAGCATTAGGACACATTTTGGGGTCATTTGGTTTTATTATGATATTATTTTAGTATACTTAACTACCCGATTACTAATTAATCACGATAATTAATGATAATTATTGTCGTTACTATTCATAATGTACAAAAACAAAAGAGTATTAATTAAATAATTTGTAACTTCTGATTCCTAATATGGAATAAATTTTACCAAATTCTAAACACAGAAATTGTAATTATTAAATTAAAAACAATTCTCATTGTCTAAACAAATAGCGGGTTTTTTTGAAACAATATCTATGAAAAGATTGGCACTTGTTTATGCCCAATTCCAAAGTGTAATTAATTATAATGACTACCATTTGATAAAATGGTCAAAATATATTCTAATTAACCCTTAAGACCAATTAAAATTATAATCTATCCATATAACTAAATTAAATGAAAAACAGTTTTGATGTGAAATGCTTTATTTTTTCACTATTCATTAAAAAATGAACATTGTCAAAAAATACAAATAATTTATCCAAAGTAAATTTCAATGTCCCAAAAATAAGGAATAAATTTATTTTGAAAAATATATGCTATAAAATTTTCAAAAGTTTGATTTAAAAATGGTTTTCCATCAAAAGGTT
This sequence comes from Viscum album, assembly GCA_963277665.1. NCBI lineage: Eukaryota > Viridiplantae > Streptophyta > Magnoliopsida > Santalales > Viscaceae > Viscum > Viscum album. The sequence goes on from OY728148.1 coordinate 917,119,554, forward strand.
TTAAAACAATCTTTTAAAAATATTAGTGTATTACATGCTTAAGATTGGATTTCTTCTCATTTTAAGCCTCTAAAAAACTATCTAATTAATAAATATACATAGATAAGAATATATATTATTCATTACTTACATGGGATGTTACATCCTTACCCACTTAAGAAAATTGTGTCCCCACAATTTATTTACTTATCGAATAGGTGGGGGTATTTATACCTCATTGCATTTTCAGATTCCCATGTTGCCTCTTCCATAATGTGTCTTTTCCAAAATACCATTACTTGATGAATCACCTTATTATGAAGCACATTGTCCTATGTTAAATAATATTTACTGGTTGTTCCTCTTATGATAGATTCTCTTCGAGCTGAACTACCTCTGGACTCAAAACATGAGATGGATCTGGCATTTACTTCCTCAACATTGAAACATGAAAAACATTGTGTACCTGAGATAAACTCGGAGGTAAAGCCAATCAATATAAAACTTATCCAACTCTCTCCATAATTTCATATGGTCTAATGAAACTTGGACTCATCTTTCCATTCTTACCAAATCACATCACACTTTTCGAGGATAAATCTTTTAGGAAGACATGATCACCGACCTCAAAAGAGAGATCATTCCACCTATTGTCTGAATAACATTTCTTCCTACTCTGAGATGTTCTCATGTGTCTCTGTATCAGCAGATATTTTTCTACCAACTCTTCTACCAATTCTGGTCCCATCAATTCCTTTCAACCACTTCATCCCAGAAAGCTGGAGTTCAACACCGCTTCCCATATAATGCCTCAAATAGTTCCATCTGTATACTGGAATGAAAATAGTAATTATAAGAAAACTCAACCAAAGAAAGACGTTGTTCCCAACATTCCTGATAATCCATCGAAAAAGCACGTAGCATATCCTCCAAAGTTCGAATTGTTCATTCTAACATCCCATTTTATTGAGGATGAAAATTGTACTAAAATTTAATTCAGTACCCAACGACTTCTAAGGGCCTTTTCAAAAGTTAGAAGTAAACCTGGGATCACGGTCTAATACAATGGAGAGAGGAACTCCATGTAACCTAACTATCTCTTTAAAAAACAAATGGGAAAGTTTATCTAGAGAAAAAATATCTCTTATAGTGAGGAAGTGAGATGATTTAGTCAAGCGATCACCGATAACCCATATTGCATTATTACCTCGAGGTGTCTTCAGCATCCCACAACGAAGTCCATGTATATATTCACCCATTTCCACTCTGGCCCAGGTAAAGGATGAAGCATCTTTTTCAGACATTGCCTCTCTGCTTTAACCTGTTGACAAGTCAAACACTTCATAGTAAAATCAGAAATTTCTCTTTTCATTCCATCCCACCAGTAATACTCCAGAAGATCTCTATACATCTTATTGCTTCCTGGATGAACTGAAAATGGAGAACTATGAGCTCCACACAACAACTCTCTCTTCAACTTTAAATCACAAGGCACACACAATCTCTTCACAAATATCAAGGCACAATCATTATCAATATTGATTTTAGGCAAATCATCATCCACATTATTAGCTTTTCCCGGATGGTAATAAATTTTACAGTCACAATCCTTGATTAATTCTAGCAATTTCATCTGTCTCATGTTCAATTATTTCTGAGTGAATATACACATTAAACATTTGTGATCAGTATATATTTTACACTTTACACCATACAAATGATGCCTCCAAAATTTTAAAGCAAAAACAACAGTAGCAAATTCCAAATCATGCGTAGGGTAATTTACCGCATGAGTTTTCAACTGAAGTGAAGCATAAGCAATTATATGATCATTCTACATTAGGATGCAACCAAGTCCTTTGAATGAAGCATCACTATAGATAACAGACTCACCATTCCAAGAAGGTAGTTCCAAAACTGGATCATTCACCAATATATCATTCAATTCCTTAAAAAAATCATTACATTATTTTGTCCAGATCAACTTAACACCCATCCGAGTTAGCATAGTAATTGGACTAGATAACCGTGAAAAATTTCTACAAAACCTTCTGTAATAGACTCCCAAACCAAGATAACTACAAATCTCAGTTACATTTGTGGGTCTTGGTCATTCTTCAACAACCTTTTCTTTTCCAGGATCTACAGTTATCCCATCTTTAGAAACAATGTGACAAAGGAATGAAATTTGTTGTAACCAAAACTCACACTTGCTGAATTTCCCAAACACTTTCATTTCTTTTAAGGTTTGCAAAATAACCCAAAAATATATTTCATGCTCCTCTTTACTTTTATAAAACACAAAAATATCATCAATGAAAACAACCACAAACTTATCCAAGAATTCATGGAAAATTCTATTTATAAGTTCCATGAATAGAGCAGGTCCATTGGATAGCCCAAAAGGCATTACTACAAATTCATAATGGCCATATCCTGAATGAAACATGGTCTTCGGAATATCTACATCATTTAACTACAACTAATGTTACCCTGACCTCAGGTTAATAATTGATAAATATTTAGCTCCCTAGAGCTGATCAAACTAATCATCAATATAAGGAAGAGGATATTTGTTCTTAACAATGATGTTATTAAAATCTCTATAATTAATACAATGTATCATTGAACTATCATTCTTTTTAACAAATAAAATAGGAGCACCCCATGTTGATGTGAAGGGTCGAATTAAACCTTTCTCTAATAAATCATGAAATTTCACCTTCAAATCTAAAAGATCAATTTGAGTCATTCGATAAGGGGGTTTTGAAATTGGCTTAGCATCAGGAAATAAGTAAAAAGTATATTCAACTTCCCGATCTGGTATTATTCCAGGCAACTCATGTGGAAAAACATCAGGATACTCATTTACCAATGTCACATCATTTATCTGAATAGTTACTTTGTTTTCAAAAATATGTGAATGGTAACATTCATTTCCATCTTTTACATGTTTCTCAGCCTCTTGATATTTTATCAATAGTAAGGTTTCATTCTTGTACAAAAACTGAAAGACTGTCTGAAAAGAAACTTTTTTATCTCTACTGTCAATCTTAGCATGGTAAATAGAGATCCAATCCATACCCAGGATAACATCAAACTCTACTAGAGGCAATATAATAACGTTTTCAATTAGGTTTTTTCCATGGATAAGGATAGTAAGACTCTTATAAATTCTTTTTTGCCTCATCATTTCCCGTAGGTGTTTTTACCACAAGTTCAGGAGTCATTTATTGAGATAGAATTCCCAATTTACTAGAAAATTTTTCAGAGAAGAAAGAATGTGTAGACCCTGAATCAAACAAAACATTGGCATAATATGATAAAAAACAAAGTACATGATACCACATCATTTGATTTCCCAACATATGCCGAAGTAGTTGCAAAGAATTTCACCACACCTTTCATCTTGTTGTCTGACTACTTCCCATCATTTGAGCTCTTTGTCAGACACTCATTTTCATAGTGACCCATCTCATTGCACTTAAAACATTTCTCTAACTGTAAATCAAATTTGGTCATTCCATCACCTTGATCATTTCTTGTGAAATAACGAGCCTTATGTCCCATATTACCACATAGGTATCACTTTCCAGAATTCCAAAGACATTACCCAGCATGCCTTTTCCCACATTTATCACAAACTGGAAACATAGTTTTCTTACGATTAGACCTTTTTGAATAATTCATACTTTTCTCCTTCCATATCGGTCTCTTCTTATGTTGGTTGTTATAGAACACTTGATCATCAGAAAACACCATTTACACATTCTAATCACATTGAACAAGCTTTTCATAACTCTTGAACTCGTGAGAAGCTAAAGACCTTCGATATTTTGGAATTAATCCTGAGTAAAAATGGTTGATTTTACTATTAAGGTCTGAGATAAAATATGGAGCATACCTTGCCAATCGAGTGAACCTTTCTTCATAAGCAGCCACTGAGTCATCCTCTTTCCTCAATTCCAAGAATTATTTTTCCATCCTAAGTCGAACAACCTTCATAAAATACTTCTCAGGAAACACGCCATTGAATTCATCCCAATCGAGATCATCAATCTCATTAGCATCCTTGATATTTTTAACCATCGACCACCACTAATCTGCTTCACCATCCAAATGGTATATTACAAGACTATCCTTTTGATTTTCTGAACACCCCATGACATCGAAAATAATCTCCAGTGCTTTCATCCACCCTTCAGCTAGCACAAGGTCAGATGATCCACTAAATAATAAGGGATGTTTCCTCATGAAATGTTCCACCACTAAAATTTTCCTATGCGGTTGATCTGGCTGATCTCATGCATGTATACCACCGCCATTTATCGCTTGAGACAACCGCACCATTACTGCAAAAAACTATTCAGTTCCAATTATGACCATCTCAGGATGCTGATTCGGAAGGTCATTTCCTTCTCTATTCATTCCTAGCACTGCTTCCATGTTTCCTCTACGGAAAACCATTCTGAACAAACATGTCTTAGATGATGAAACATAGTAATCTTCAAATGATATATCATTTCAATTTGACCATAAAAAAATATTTTTGGATAATTATTTAATGTAATTATAACTCCTAAATTTATCTAAAAAAACCTATGATTCCAACTATAATTCCCCAACCATAAACATTACTTGATCTTGAGTTATTTCATGAATACGCATTGAGGATCAATTCAGGTTTCGAGTTTTAGAGAATTATATCATAAATCATGCATTATATTCCACATTTAAACAAAGTGGTTAAATAATTTATAGTACTCATTTTTCCCTTCATAGGGAACATATTTAAAATAAAACATGGATTCTTTATTGACACTTTTTTGAAACTATCATCACATCATGTACCATTCCCTTGACCTGTGAAAAACATTTCAAAAAAATGGGATTAGCAAAAAAACATAGAAAGGGATATAAAAGTACAAAATGAAAACATTATCCCATGTATGAAATCACATATTACTCATAAAACATAATCATTTTAACACACATCATCAAATATTGAATAAATCATAGAAATGATAAGACATAATGGTAACTTGAGGCATTCATTACATTCTTACATAGGGAATAACCCTCATGGTTACGTTTGGAATACCCATCATAGTATTTTCCCTAAATCTCTTCAGAGAAACCTTAACGTTTAACCCCTTCATGTTACCCAATGCATTGGAGAGCTATATGAGGCTCAACCGCCCATAGTTTATCACAGAACCACCCATCTTCATAATAATTCCCAAGAACCAAAACATAATCTTATCACATAAAACATTCATAAATGAAACCTAACATTTCCACATTTCAATAACAAGATATGAATACAACACATTGATATAATAAAACATTATGAAAACCATATTAAAAAAAAAATAAAAGATAATTAAATCATGGTATTTATATTTTCATTTTTTTTTAAAAAGTTATGGCTTGTAGAGGAAGCCAACACTCATATAATGGTCATAGTGGCGGAGAAGTCATTGCCACAGCAAACGTACGACAAAAAAAATTCCATTTTTTAATTTAGTAAAACACTTCATATAGAAAATATTCCATTTGAATAGACATAAAGTCAAAGGCGATTATACACCATATAAAAGAAAGATGTGTATAAAACAATATATGCCTCAAGGAAAGGATATTGAGACGGCGTCCCTTACCTCGTATCCGACTTGACTCGATCGTTCTTTAATCTCCTAAATAAGAAACATGATTTAATTTATACATTCTTAAGAACCTTTTTCAGGTTCATTATTCCTTTTATATCACTTATTACCATTTCATGAACACTATGTAATTATTTATTTTAATAATGGTCGTTTTTTCGATCATTGGTATTTGAGTCAAAAATAAACTTCTTCTAATTACAAGTTGATCATGTGGTAAGATATGCATTATATACATAACTATATTAATGATTTAGATATAATTTATATCATATATATCCATTATATTCATGAATTTATAATATTACATAACATTTAGAGGTAAGAAATGAAATGCACCGTTCATGGAGATGGTATGCCGTACGTATGCATGAACGCTACTTTCATTTCTATTTTCTATTTAATAGAATGTAATCATAATGATATAAAGGTATATTATAATTATATTATAATATCATATATAATATCATTAACTCCATAATTTATACTTCCCACATATCGCATTAAAAATCAAATCAATTTGAAGGGGTGGTAGTCCGCACTTCCTAAAATGATGATATCACGTTTACCCATAATAGAAACCATAAAGCTATTCCATAAATGAAAAATATAGAATCTCCAAGAAATAATGAAACATATTATATATCATATATAAATATGTTGACAACTTAATTTCCACCTTTTAAGGTGTTATAAGAATATTGAATAATCATCGTTTCGCGAGGCATCAATTCGTCATCCACGGAAACAGTAAGATCTTTAACCATTTGATGTAGGTGTGTGTATGTGTAGCTCGAAAACTTCTTTTAACCAAATCCTAGTCTATTTAAGATATTGGTTCTATTACAAAAGAAATGAATAAGAAGATTTTAGGGGTTTGGAGAAGAAAAAAAACAAAAGAACATTAGATAATTCTTTACCTTTAAATCGTGTAACTCCTCTTGGTTTAAACCATAAGGGTTTCTTGAAGAGATTTCTGCCTAAGGTAAGGCTTCCAGGATAAAGATCGGGAGGTGGAGAGATGAAATGTGTAGTGTTTGGATTAGCCAATTGCTTGAGTGGTGTGGGTAACATTGTAGAGGTGGGGGCCTTTTATAAGAGGGAAGGAGGGGAACTCTTGGAAAGTTATAAAATGTTACTTTATATTAATATGAGTTTCGGATTTTAAAGGTCCCAAAATGATATATTTCTAGGATTCTGTGATAAGGGTTATATATATACTCATCCAATATGACTTTGACATTTTTACGTCATAGATTTTACATTTCCTTTTCATTTTATTTAAATCGTTCATTAATGAGGTAATCGCTGCACCATCATGATATCATAAATAATTAAATTTATTTAATGTCCAAAAATTATCAGAAAAATCCTATGTTGTAGGAAATATATTTAGATTTAAAATAATATTTATATTCTAAGAGATCATTTACAATGACAAAACTAAACATGTTTTACTCATGTTATACATTCTTTTGGGATATTCTCCTTTATTTAAAAATAAAAAGATAAAGTGTCACTTTCACCCAAAAGTGATTCCATGGGGTCCCAATGTTTGGAAAAAGGCATCTTAGGGTCGGCCATGACACATCCAGTAGAATTAGGACACTTGTAAGTGTCATTTTTTATTATTATGATAATATTTTATTATTTTTATCTACCCGATTATTGATTAATCAAGATAATTAAAGATAATTTCTGTCGTTAATATTCATAATGACCAAAAAAAGATCTCTTAATTAAAAAATTTTGAACTTCTGATTACAAATATGGAATCAATTTTACGAAATTTCAAACACAAAAATTGTAATAATTAAATTAAAAAAAATTCTCATTGTTAAAACTAATAGTGGGTTTTTTTAAAACAATATCTATGAAATGTTTGGCACTTGTTTATGCCCAATTCCAAAGTGAATTTAATTATAATGACTAACATTGGATTAAATGGTAATGAAATATATTCTAAATATACCTTATGTCCAATTAAAAATATAATCTATCCATATAATTAAATTAGATGAAAAATCAGTTTTGATGTGAAATGCAGTATACTTTCACAATTCATTAAAAAATGATCATTGTAAAAAATACAAAAAATTTATCCAAAGTATATATCAATGTCCCAAAAATAATGAATATGTTTATTTTGACAAATAGCGCTTATATAATTTCCAAAAGTTTGATTTAAAAATGGTTTTACATCAAAAGGTAGTAAAACAATCTTTTAAAAATATTAGTGTATTTCATGATTAAGATTGGATTTATTATCATTTTAAGACTCTAAAACACTATATAATTCATTAATAGTCATAGATAAGAATATATATTATTCATTACATAATTGGGATGTTACAATATACGTTTACATGACATTTATTTTAAACATTATATATATGAGATTCATTTATACCACAAAATCATGGAGGAAAACATGGTGTAATTTATTACAATGATGATAATATTATCTTTAGTGATGATATATGAATGCTAAAATTAATGAGGCACTATTATCATCAATCTCTAACAACCTATGTATCAGAATTATATATATAGATATCCTTGATCACTATTAGTTGGAATATATGATGAATGATATTTTTATATATACGTGTAAAAGTACATAGAATTTCAATAAAATAAGGATATAATATTGAAGTCCAATGGGAAAATAACACCATTATATATACCTTCATAAAAATGGATAACATCATAATTGATTTTCTCATTATTACACTAAACACCTACCATTTATATAATATCATCATAGTTATTGTGGTCCATCACACAATGAAATCCCACATCAATTCCATTTGAGTGGAATAATCTGTACACCATCCTGAAAATATATATTTCATTGATGTCGTAAGACATCATGGAATAAAAATATTATTTTTTCTAATAAAGATGGAATTATAACCATGATGTACAAGAATATTCATAAACATTATATGAAAATAGATTTTCATTTACATTTTTTAGTTTACACTAATGATATTGGCCAATTGTAACTGATCGTCCTCATAGATGAGGATATATTGTGAGCATTATCTATGATCATTGGTTGATTGTGGTTTCATTAAATTCTATTAGTTACGTTACCAAAAAATAATTTACTCATCATTATTATTCTGAGGGATCCATTAGAATCCCTCAATGTTAATAAAATGTTGAAAAGCTACATTATAGTATTGTGTATGTATCCTTATGATTTTTTATAGAATGTAAAGCATGAATTTTACAAAATGGAAAGAACATTAAATAAAAAATTAAAATATTAAAGGGATGATATTAACAATGAATAATTGATTAGATCTTTAAATCTGAGTAATCAATAAAGTATAATTCATATATATCAATAGTTTAGTGTCAATAAGTCTATTAAGAAGACAAATATATTTCATAGATACTTTATACCATTTGGGGTTCATAGTTACAACATTGTTATTTCCAATCCAATTGAAATCCCAAAACAGATTTCTGACGAACATTGTGTGATCCACTTATCCGTATTGATAATTTATTTGAAATATTCCTCAAATATAAATAATATAGATGTGGTATAATTGAATAAAATACATTAATACAAGGATTATATAAGAATTATTATATAATATATATTAAATATTGTATAAAATAAGGCAACACAATTATTCAATGTTATTTATAGATACTATAAAATTAAATATGCAACATGGGAGCCTAAATTGTTTATAAAACAGATATAACCACATCTATTTTAAGTATGGTTGAAGAGAAGAAATTATATATGGTAATTACTATATAGTTTGAAGAAAATAATATCTAATAAATATTTAATAATTAGTTACTTCAAAATATATACAATATTAATATATATTAATGTTATATTATAAAAATACAATTAATCACATAAACAAATTTAAAAATACTTGATGAAATTAATATGTTTCATTGGATGCATAACTATTTTCATATAATGATGATTTGAACCTATTCCCACTATGGGGTACTACCATTGGTAATATATTTATTAAATTGTATATATTAATATTATTATATATTAATGATAATGAAAAAATTTTATTAATATAGAAACGATAAATGAATATCTCCTCATATAGAAGTATCTATTATGAAAACCGATTATTAGATATTTAGATGGAGGTGTAATCACATTAGTTTCCATTGACAATTTATAATAAGAACTTCTGTAATTGATGTTGTAGACTAATTCCACTCACTATATTTTCATGATATAAGAAATAAATGGGGGATAAATATAGTGAACCACAACCTATGAAATTACGACCATTACAAAATATTTCATTAAGGATTATAATAGTGTTTTAAGATGTTATTTATAAAATCAATATTTATTATAAATAAATTATATTTTACATTTTATTTTACAACAACATAATTTTTTTATTGTGATTTTATATTTTATTCAACATAAAGAATAAATATGTTTATTGTACTGAAGGATATAATTTTTAATTTTTTAGTTTTCAAAGCAACATAATATTTTATTTTTTATCAAAACAAAACAAATGTATTTTATAATAAATATTTTCTTGGGGGTAATTTAAATAATAAAAAATATAAATAACGAATAATTAAATGTTTTTATTGTATATTTATTCACTTCATAAAATAAATATTATTGATATAATTATAATAAAAAATATCTAAAATTTTCGAATAATTATTCCATGAAAAAATTCATAGTTAAAAAAATATTAAATTATTTTAAACAAGAAATTTTTATGTGATTCACAATTTTCAATATGTTAAAAATTAATATTTTACTGTATATAATTATTTTATTTAGTAATTTTATTTCATATTTTTAAAAATTATTAAGGTAAATTGGATTTTTTAATGTCCTATTATAAAAATTTATAGAGATAGCTTGTTTTATTTTGTGGAAATTTGAAATGAATAGTGAATATTAAAATATACAATGTGTAAATTATTTTTAATTAGTGTTTATTTAATAATTTTTATGTTTATATATGTTAGTTGAATGTTTTATTTCCAAATATAAAATATAGCTAAAATTCTATAACAATTGAATCACATGTCAGTTCACTATTTTATGAAGTTATATTTAATTATAATAACCACAATTACAAAGATTTTAAATACTACTTCTTAGTGGGAATATTTTACACACATTAATCTCCTCATTACTATACCAAAAACCTATAAATAAATCTCTATATATATTGTAAACAATGAAATTGTTTTGTAATTGAAAAGATAAAAACTTATGATGGAAAATGTGTCTTAAATGAGGATATTCATTGAAAATACAATAAACTTAACTGAGTTCATTCAATTCATTATATTTATACCAAAATTGTGTTAATGAGATCCAAAATGATGTAACCCAATTAATATAATACTTATACTCTAATTATATCATATCAATTGAATATGTCCAATAATACCTTACTTACCTATCTACCTATCATTAAAATGTTTTCAAAATTGAAATTATGTTCTGTACATTGCGTTAATATATATGAGTTGTTTCATTTTTAACAACTTCCATTCATGAATTGTTTTTAAAATTAAATTTTTTAATAAATAATTCAATTTTTTAATAAATAAAATTGTTGCATGAACATAATGGGAATAATAATAATGATGACAAAAAATAATATCCAGATAAATTTTGACCACTGAAAACAAGTGTTCCAAGATAAAATTCATATATTAAATAAATTTATTACAATAGATATATTTTTTTAACTCTTTCATAATTTGAAAAATAAAATTTAAATTATTGTACAAATATATATATAATGGATCTAATTGAGAAAACAATTTATTATGGGAAAAATATTGGATTAGATTTAGGGACGATGATTAACGAACCTATAATAATAATTTTAGAATATAAATATAACACAAATATGTTGTATATTAACAAAAACATACAATAAATTAAATTTATATAGAAAAATATTTATGTATTAATTAATAATCAAATATTTATATGTAGGATTTCAAAATAATGTAAATTATGATTAAGAGGAAATGGTAATGGTTGTTTTGTACAACCATATTCTATTTCCTGATTATCGTTCACTCTCTATACAATAAATTAAATATATATATTTCTACTGGAATTATTTTACATTAACATTATAAATTATCTACATATATTGATTATTTATCAAACATTTTCTTATTGTGGGTAAATTTTTTTAAGACCCATTTTCAATTCACACACATAATGTGATGAAGAATAATAATTTGTTCTATTTATTTTTTTTAAAATTTTATTACTTACCATTAAATTGTTATAAAATTCAATTATTTATATAATTAATATTAATTTATTTAAAATTATTTTTTAAGGAATTGGATTCATTGAAAATCAAATAAAAACTTTTCTTACCAATATTCACTACACAATTCATAAAATCATCATTTTATAGGATCATTTATAAAACTACTTCTCCACTAATTTATTTTAAATTTTTTTCTATTGAAACAAATAGTTTGAAAAAAGTGTATTTATTAAATTATTTAAATCCAATGTGACATAATCCAATAATTTCTATTGAATAATATATATGTGTGATTTTTGTTAACCCTTGTGAATAAAATATTTAACAATTTTTCTAATTGTAATATCTTATGTTTTTAAAAGGAAATGATAGGTTCGATAGTGTACATAATATGCCACATCAATAAAAAAATATCAATATATAAATTGTTACTATAAAAAAACCTCAGAATTGTATGAATTATCAATATTAACTAAAATATTAAAATTTATATTACACATGTAAATATAAATATATTACCAATCAATTATGAAAGAATATAATATAATTTTATAATAAAAGAAATGTGTTTCGGAAAAACAATTATTATGTGAAAATGTGTGGATTGCACCCGTGAATTATTTTTTGTATTATATTAATGAAATATATAAGTAATATATTAAATACAAAATCATACATTAATATTATGTTTTTTGGGGACATAATATATGGAAAAATCTAGTTTTTAAAAATTAGTTATTTTTCTATGTATTTAGTTTACCCACAATTTGATGGAACACCTATATTGAATATAGTTTTTTCAAGACATTGTAAAATTACATTTGAAAAAGATAATATTCTTTATTTAGAAGTGGAGAATCAAAATTTACTTTGTTTATATTTTTTTATTTATTCGAGGTCATTAATATTTTTATGAATTTGGAATAATACAAAATATTCATTCAAAAATACTTTTTTGTATAATTTATTTACATATTTAAATTATGTTTTTTGTTATAATGTATAATGAGATCAATATTTTATCCATTTATACAAATCAGTTAATTTTAATCAATTTAAATATTCAATTGGACTTTAAAGCTTCATAATATTTTGAATGTTATTTACATTAAAAACTCATTTTATCGATTTGTCAATGAGATTGATTTAAATTTCATTTCAGCCACATCATTTTTTTAAATTTTGAAAAATTGATAAACATTGTTGTATTCATTATGATATTTATGTTCTAATAGGATCAAAATAATTTTTCTTAAATATGAATGGTTACACTAGGATTTTATTTACAACCACAGTTTAGGGTAAATCATTTAAATAAGGGTAAAAATATTATTATAAATAATACAATATGACCATTAAAATTTTCATAAGTTTATTGGATGACTTATTTTCAAAGCTGATATTCCATTAGCCTTTTTTATGTTTATAAGGTGCCACGTGGATGACTGAATTCCCTTTATAATCATTTATTTTAATGGAAAGACAAAGAGGGCATACTCATTTATTAATTACTATATCATTTTTAATAAAAAATTTATTTTAAAGATATCATAAACTATAAATTATATTTATATATATAAATTTTTTCCCACATCATGGTAAATTATTTATCTTTTTTGGAAATATTTAATTAAATTAAAATGTCTCACAATTATGATTTTATAATTGCATCATTAGTGGAATAATAAAATAAATTATATTAAAAAAACTAATCTATGTAATATTAGAAATAATTTATTAAATAAAAGAATTATATGGATGAATTTTAATTGTTAGGTATGATTTAATATAAATTTATTGGATACTAAGTTGTTATGATATTTTTTAAAAGTCAAATATTATATTGTGTCAATGTTTTCAATAATAATATATTAATATAAATAATAATATATTAAATGATATAAAATTTGAAAATATATATATATACAATAATGAAACAGAAGATAAGACCTAAAATTTTATAAATTAATCATTTATCAAAATTATATTATGTTTTAGTAATTATATATTCCATTAATATCTAAATTTCATGATATCACAATATGAATTAAAAATGATAAATATGTGTTCAAACAATAAGTTTCTGATTTTTAAATTTTAATAACTTATCTCTTTTTACTTTAATTAATTTAATTAGATCCAAAATCATACATTATTGAAGGTGAATTACATTTGACACTTTTTAATTGAAAATTAATATTTATTAAATTAATATTTTGATTAATTAAAGGAGTTCCCCTTTTTCTCTCCTATAAAAGGGCACATATTTTTATCATTTAAATAACCATAAATCCATTTTTTAAAAATATTTTATTACAAAATACCATCCTATAATCACTTACCACATTATAGAGACATTATTTTAGTAATAACACTCTTCATATATGTGTAAGGATGTTAATAAATGATGATCGTCCGAAGAAGTTAAATCAATCTTAATTAACTACTTTTTTTTATTTCATCATCCATTAACCTAAAATATTTTCTAATCATGTTGAGATAATTAATTTTGTATCCTAAATATACAGAGATTATTATTTTTATCATCTACTAAATACTTCTCTTTTTACATCAAATGTGAAATAAATTTATCGTTTAATTGTACATGTGAATTATCCCATTAAAGAACCAATATATTTAATTTTCCATTACCATCTCTCAAGAAATATTATAATTATAAAATTAATGATTATCTATGATATTAATTATATATTTATCATCATATTATAATAATATATCATTTATATTCTTATATTCCATGCAACTGAAAATGAAAAAGTCGTTTATACGTAAGCCTGCTCTATCATCTCAAAGAATCAATTTGATTTATTTTTCATCACCACATTACATAGATGATATTTATCAGTATATATAACTTATTTATATAATAATAATTATATTAAGATCTTTTTTATACCTAAAATAACACATATATCTTTTCCTCAATGATCATTGAAAATTTAAAATGTTTCTAATGTGTACATAAGAATTACTGTCTCTATGATTGTAACATAGTTCAATATTCATAACCATATATAAATAATTTAATTAAATGTATGATTTATATATATTACTTATTATAATGTAATTAATTTTATTATGATATAATAGAATTATAATCACCCTGACTATTGACATCATACAAAAATCATTTTGGACTCAATTCTGAATATCATCAAAACATCACACATGAATGAAATAATTATTAAATTGTTATAAAATCCAAATAATCCATAAAAAATTAAAAATAAACTATACAATGATTATCAAATATTTATTTAATTATCATTTTATTATTAATAATGAAAATTACTATTGTTTTTGATGATTTGTACTCACGGTAAGGGAATCTTTAACAAAAATATTTATTTGACCTGTAGAAATGATTTATTCTTCTAAATAACTATCATTAATTAATGTGTTTTCAAAATGATTTTATGGATATAATTATAAGGAATTTTATTTTTTAATATTTAATTTTTCGAATTATATAGAAATTATTCAAATTTCTATTAGATACAATGATTCCAAAAATCACTATTATATATGTTTTAAATTGGGTCTTCAAAATTAATTATTGATCCAAATTACATGAAATGATTTAATATATGTTAAAATGAAATATTTTAGTGATATTCTGATAATTTAAAACTTTTATATGTTAATGGTTCATGGACATTTGATAGGTGTTTATGTAATAAACCATGGATGGATGGATTCATAATATACCAAGGATGGGTGGATAAGTTATATCCACTAATTATTTATGTATGAAATTCTTCTATGTGGTTATTCCATTTCAAAGAGTGAAACTTATTGACATCTGGCGTATGGATTTTTCATTTATAAGAGTGAAATTTAGGGATGTTGATAGTATGGTTATACTATTTAATATTAATTATGTCACATGTTACAAACTTATATATTATATGTTTTCTTATTAGTTTTAATGAATATAATTGATTTTAAAAATGTATGATAATGATAATTTTCACATTTTATTCACTATTTAAGGGTAAAAGGGAATATATTATTATATGGAAATGTTTCATGTCGTTTCACTAGACTAAATTTTTATTTATTTATATCCATTACTAAGCTTTTTTATGATCAAACCATGTTTTATGATGTTTCTTTCAAGTAATAATATTTGTAAGGGAAAATAATTTTTCATGATAAAATAATTGAATATGTGTCATGAAAATAAGTTATGTTATATCCTCCAATACATTAGTAATAGAAGTCACCCATAGGTCTATTCCATTTATAAGAGTGACATTTAATGATATCAGGTGTATGGATATTCCATATGTAAGAGTTAAATGTATGGGAGTTTACTTTATGGTCATAAAAATTTAGTATAATTATGTCCCATGTTTCGAATATTTATATTTTTTTTCATTTGAGATATCTTGATAATAATTTATTTCCAAAAATTAATTAATATGATATTTTTCAAATGATGAACTCATTTTAGGATAAAAATGAATATTTATATTTAATGAAAAATTTTATAGGATTTTACTAGACTAATTTTTATATTTCTTCTGTACCTTACTGATATATTTTTGATCATCCATTGTAATAAAATGATTTTCAAAGGTCTTAATATTGGTAATGGAAAATAAGATTTCATTGTGAACAAATTGAAGATGTCTCTCAAAAATAATTCATGTTATTTTATGTGTTTACGTTGGTGGAAGATATTTATAGAGTATTTTTTTCCACATGGAATATATGAGTATACTCTGTCAGAGTGTTTCATAATTCTATAAATCTCAAACATGAAAAGATCCTTAAATATGAATTGTACTTCAAAACTACTAGATTATGTTATGTATATGTCTAAGTCCTTAAATTAATATTCAGTTTTCATATGATTATGTCTAATAAATGATTTATTATATAAAAAAAATTTAATATTAAAATATATAATTAATTGATTGTATTATTAGAATTACATATCCAACCTCTGAATTGGGTAATGTTTTCTTGACATGATATTTAATGTTTTTTTATAAGATTTTTGGTAAACAAATTATTATTAGTTTTACTAGTATATAAGGATGTTATATCCATATGATATCATGTTTTATATTGAATCTACTTATTTATAATACTATGATATTATTATAAAAAATCAACAATCCAAGTATCTTATGCTTATTTTTCTTTTCATTATGTTATTATGATATATATCATAACTCAAATGTATTTCCTTACCATTTTAATTTACATTGTTTATTCCCACAATTTTTTATATAATAATCATTTTCATTATGTATTTCCCCACGATATCAAATATATTAAATAATGTCCAATAATATTTATAAAAAATTATTAAGATTAAATTAAGAATATTTTATTTCAATTTAATGTAGATGATTTATGTATCCCACTCCCCCAGTCCCAAGACATATATATTAGTAGATATATTTTAATAGAAAATTATATTAAAAAACATCTTGAAACATGTGTTTGAAAAAATTATCTCAATAATTTAGATAATTAAATGAGAATTGGAATGATTGAATATATTTTAAATCCGAACCTATATATTTTTATTGGTATTTTTTACACCAATAATTTTTTTTATTATTTTGTGTAACTAGTTAGTAAAAAATGTTTATAAAAGTTATACAAAAATAAAAAATATTCCCCATAAAAATAAGTGAAATAAATTCCTAAAATTATCTAAAATATGAAAACAATAATCTATGAATAATAAATATAATATACATAATTCATTTCCTGACCATGAATTACTATAAAAATACATTGTCTATTACTGAAGCTAATCAGTATCCCTAAATCCTGCATCATATTATACATTTTCTATTACTATCACCAATGTTAATGAAAAATTAATTAGGGTTACTTCCAAAAATATTCATAGGGACCATATAATAACAATTATTCTAATAAATAAAAATTATAAACCAATAATATGTTAATACATAATTTTACATTAAATATATAAATAAATTTAAATAAATAAAAAAACTATCATATAATGGTGAACTCAAACACAAACATCTCACGAGAAACCACCCAATGTTGATATTATATATTTCAATAAAAAATTCACACATGGTGTTTAGAAATGAATATATATATATATTTATACATATTGGATAGAGAGTATATAATTATATTTTATTATCATTATGTATTCTTAAAAAAATATAGACGAATCATATTGACTACCCATTTGAAAAATCGTGATATCAAATCATCAAATAAAGGATTAAAGATAACTTTTCTCTTCACTAAAGCTCTCTCACCATGTAATAAATTGATGATATTTATATTAACAATTGAACATATATATATGAAGTATAAAGTTAAACTAAATCCCTAATGAAATACTCACCATTAACTCTAATGAATTTTATCACAATTCTAACATATCATCCATATGAAACCCTATAAAACCCAAATAAAAACATAAATTTTTATGAAACATTATCCAAAAATAACTTTATCAAATCCTATGTGGGTTACATTGAGATGCATCATTACCCCATGTTAATATTCGATATATCATACGTTTTAGTGATCACACTAATATTAAAATGTAATATAATTGTATGCTATAACATTAAGATACAATAGACATAACAATAATGAATTTAAAAAGTAACTGATAATACATCATCTGTGATAATACAACCAATATCCATGATATAGAATATTTAGTAAATGTCTATATACTATGTTTAAATCTAGATGCATTGTAAGGAACCAAAATTTTATCAATGATATTTCATTTGTTATTATGATTTCATATATTATAAATCACATATAATAAATTATATAACAGAATACAGACATTATAAATTACGTATTAATGAAACAATAGGTGTTTCTATGCATTATGGATCATATACCAATATGATTGTAACATGGCCTATGGAGAAATAATGTGACACTAATGAATATTATAGCTGTCAATAAAATAGTAACCTTCAAAATAAATGTTTAAGTATAATTTGGCCATCTTATAATTGAAATTATTATATAATTATATCATAGTATATGTAAATGAATATATTAAATAAAAATATTTATGTTTTGGTATTTTTTAATTTTAATAAATTTTTAATTATAATTTTACAATTTATAAAATTATTTAAGAAAAAAAAATCATTTTCATAAAAATAATATATAAATAAATATTTTTATGACTTAGGATATTTATATAATTTAATGATAACGTTGTTAATTTTTTAGAGTGTTCTAAAATCACATATAATTTTAAAAACAATATATTTTGAATAAATAATGATTTTAATTAAAAATTAAATTTCCCATATTTATAAATTGTTTCCTATTATAAGGAGTTCATTTTTTAAGGATACACATCAAAAAAAATGTTGAATTTTTTGGGATTTTTTCTTCAATAATTTAATTCGTAGTTAATAGTAAAATAAAGAAATTTATAGTATATATGAGAACCCTGTTTATTATTTAAATTTAATGGAGTGGGGAACTGGATCTAGGAAATCGAGGAAGGGGTATTTACATGTGTGATCAGGGTAATGGTTATATTTTTTCATATGCATCCTCCACAATCATGAAGTTGAATGATGCTTAGAAACAAATTCTATTATGGTCATTTTAAACCCCTACCAACTTGAATGGAGGAGTATTATAAACTAGAAATCATAATGTTATATTTAGTAAACATGTAATACATGGAAAACAACATGATCCACGACTCATTCTATAGATATAATTTCATATGTAAAACAAACATTCACTTTTATAAACATGGAATCAAATTATTCATTCATTAAGGGTTAATTAGAGATAATGATTTAATACATATTTTCCAATTCATCCAACAATAATCATAAATTATTTATTTATTCCATTATATTAAATTCAATTACCATAAAAAATCCCATTATTTTATTTACAAATAAATTACATCATTTCAAAATATTACTATAAATTAATCCATTTAATATTTTTATTCATGATTTTTCATCATTAGTATAAATTCCATAATTATGTGCAAATGACATTTAAATCTATATCAATATATATGTATATATGTATATTAGTAATAGAATTTTAGTATATTTTATAAGAATAATGAAATTAACAACAGCTATAAAATCTATAGGGATTAATATTAATTCTTATTCCAAGTCATCTAAACTATATCATCATAATCACCATCCCATATCATCTACAACATCCATATATCACCACCATTAGCAAACAATATAAAAAAAATCATAACATTGAAGAACACTATCAATTTAATAATCTATCATATTTTAATAACATGCAAATATGAATTTATGATTTTGAATTATATAAAAAATAGAATTTAAAATAACCCAATTAAAATGATGTATTAATATTTGATCCAAATAAAGGATAAACGATAAAAATAATATCTTTAATAATATTCCACTTATATTCCTTTTTTATATTAATATGTTTATTTAAGTAATTTTATTATATTATTTTCATTATAAAAATGTTTTTACAATGATAAATATTTTTGAATAAAATAATGTACTGATAGATTTATATTAATATTTTCATGTTCGTGGTTATCATTTTCAATAGTATTATGAATAATATTATAATGAATTTATAGTCATTAACATATTCTAAATTTTTATTTCTTACAATGCTTTTATAAAAAACGATATTTGTATGTGAAATTGAAAAATATTGCTTAATTACTAAAAAAGTCAATAAATATTATATCATAATATAATTATTGAAATAAAAATTTATTTAAAATGTGGCATCAAAACTTGTAAACTAAATTTATTTATCATAATATATTTGATTATCTTATTTTTCAAATTATTGTCTTACGATGATATTTCCACACAAATATATAAAATAAAATCACACGGGTGATATATTGTGAACCAATTTCAAATGTAAAAAATTAAAAAAAAAATTGTCATTTATAATAACATCTGTGATATTGATTCCATTCAATGTATATAAACATTAAATCACATATACATTTTAAGAACAATGTTACTTGGTCTTGTTGGAATTGATGAGATCAATCATATGTTGATTGATAGTTTACTCACCTATGTATGATACACATTTTCTTCCATTCATAGTACAATGGGAGAACATATGAAAAAGAATAGGGTAATAAATAATCAAGTATAAATTAAAATATATATATATATATTTGATAGTGATGTACCAGGAAAAACATTTAAATTTCCATATATACTCACCTATGTTTCTTTAAAAACGGTGATGAATAAGAAATAATGATGTTTAATGAAAAAATCGGTTAATCTTCAATCAGGTTGAAATAGTTTGACAATGAGTTATCAAAATAGAAAATACATTATCGGTTTTATATTACTGAATTATTTCCAATTCACTTTTGACTTATTAAAACCACTAATATTTATAGTTTTTTTTCATATAAAATTTTGTTCCAACACATATAGAAAAATTATTTAATAATTGTAATTAATTTTTTTTTCAAATCATGATTAACAATATTTTAATTAAAATTAATTAATAAAATTATTATTTACTATCATGAAATATATATATATATATATATATATTAGGCCTTATATAAAACATAATATATATTTATATATTTTTGACATTATATTAATAATATGTATTGTAGTAGATGAATTATAATTTGGGAAATACATGAAATAAATTTTTGAAAAAATGTATAGTTATTGATTATTTTGGTTTTTTACATGCTCAAAGACATAAATGTAAAATATTTACAAATTTCATTCAATAGTTTAAATTGTTTTTAGTATACATCATAGATGTATAAAAAACAGAAATTAAAAATATTTCTAATATATATATATATATATATATATTTTAAATATGTCTGATATTTTAACTAATTAATATAAATTAATATATGAGCAGAATATAATAAAAATACATATATATAAATTTTCAAATATAAAATTTATATTTAAGATATTTAAAAATAATATTTCCCATTTTTATATACAGAGAAAATATTTTTTTTAAGAAAAAAATTATTTATTTTTTAAATATATTAAATATATCCAATAATTTAAAATATTATTTAGTATAAAAAAGTAGTATATTTTCACTAATGGAGTTAAATTTTAAAATTATTTATGTTTCAACAATTTAAATTAAATTTCATTATCATGAATTAAATATTTTAGGGTATTCCACTACTGTTAATATTATATATTAATAAAATGATTAAATTAATCATTTTGATTGGAATACATGGTTTAAAAAATATATTATTATTCTGAATACTATTAAGAGAAGATATATCAATATAGGAATTAATAATTATATCAATTAATTGATATAAAACATTTATCTGTATGGATTTTTTATACTATATGAATTCATAAAATGTAAAATATCAACACTAGTATATTATTCATTAAATTGAATGATTATATGGAACATTCATCATTGATTTATAAAATAATATGGATTGTAATTATATAAAACATAATATTTCAAAGAGAACTATTTGTCGCATTTACATTGGATTAATGATGTCTAGAATTTACCTAGGTTGGGTATGGCTGTTTGTATTTAATATAATAGGATTTGGGGAATTCCCCCACCCTGACCAGATTCAGATTCATTCTATAATTAAATTACATTATGTACTTTCCCTATTATATATGTCATGGAATAAAATATATCTGACTAAAAATATATTAAAAATATTTAAATATATTATTTAACATAATGGTTTTCTTAATCCATGGAGATTATTTTCGATTTTTCAAATATGAAAATTTCAGGTTTAATGATTATGAAATTTGTTTACCAATTACATGGTGATAATATAATATCACTTATAATGCATTGATGGTTTATCATAAATATTTAATGGTGAAATTTTTTTAATAAAAAATTATTTTTGTTTTACCATTATGTTACAGTAAATTTAGATTATATTTAGAATTCTATATATAAATTTTTCTACAAATTATTATGTTATTTAAGACACCTAATTTTGTTTAAAATGCATTAATAGTTTTCTTATGACAAATAGACACGATTTTGTTTCCCTATATTAGAAAAATATTGGTAATTATTAATGATGTCTTCTTTTAATCAATGACAAAATTCATGATTGTTGGCTTGAAATTAGTAGTATTATGATTTCTTCAACAATATTTGTTTTTTCATAATAATTTTTCATGTAAAATATTTTTATGATACGATCCAATTGATTTCCATATTATCTCCAATCATTTTATATCCATTTAATTTTTAAATTATCAATGTTATCCTTTATACTATATTACATTTTAATAATTTTTATATGCCTTGATTTTATTGTTTATAAGCTTATTAGAAAATAATTTTATCAATAAATACCATGTATTTTATCTCTATTAACAACTATTACCATAAAAGATAATGAAATATTATAAATAATGTAGTTAGAGATTTATTTTGAGTGTTATATGGAAAAGATGTTTAGTGCCTCTAATCATCATTTAGGGTTTGATAGAGTTAAATATTAGTTTATCTATATACATGTAATAATTTATTAGTTTCTATGTTGATGAATTATAGGTTTGAAAAATTATACATGTTATTAATATTATAGAATAAAAAATTTTATTATACCATTATTTAAGATGAATTGATGGATTCAACATTATTTTTCATTTTTGATAAATTATCTAGAATGAGAAAAAAATATGTATTTCAAAGACTATAAGAGTTTTCACTATATAATATAAATCATACAATGTGAAATATATTTTTTTATTACTTATATAACTCTAGATGAAAATTTCTCTATTGTTTATGAATACTCAAATTAGTGTTATTGTTTTAAATTTATTATTTCATTGAAAAGCCTTTAGTAATATCATTAAGATATTAAAGAAAAATATATGATCATAATGTGGCTAACACAACGGAATTTGATGATGGATATAGATATAATTGAATTATTCTTATATTTAATAATATATAGAAATATAATTATTTAAAATATCAATGAAATAAATATTAGTCAACATAAATTGGACGTATAAATTGAATATGTTGTTAATGAACATGATCATGGTGGATAAAAAGTGGATAAGGACCATTTCATACCATTTAATTTAATGTAATATTTTACATAGTGGAAGTAAATAAATTCTTTATTTTATAATAATTATAATTTGTATATAAAAATTTTGATGATGTAAGGAACTATGTTGTTAATGTTGTGTTTATTGTGATATTATGGTATTATGTGGGAATTTTTGAGAGTTTCATTATGAAACCATTTGAATGATCAATTCATGATGTTCGGTGGTCCGTTGTTGGTTGATATAAAGTGGTTGTATTTTTTTTGATGATGAATAACTATGTGTATTCAATACAGTATTGGAGATCATTGTTTTCTTTGGGGTCTTTGGATACTTATAATTTAGTTCCTTGTATTGCTAGAAGTATATAATTCTCAGTATTCTAGTAGAATTCCACCATGTTTTGGTTGGTGGAAATTTTTTACCCATTGGCCATTGTAGTATACTTGACTTTTAAGAGGATCTACTATGTACACAGTGATACCATACTAGCTTCCTAATGGACACATCCATTTTCAATTGTTTAATTACTAAAATATCTCTATTGGGAACTTATTTTTCATCTATCTAACATCCTTGAATGTGATTTTTATTTTCCAATTTATATCCCATTTCATTGAAGAACAAAGTCAATTTAAGACATAAAATCTTCCCTCTATATTCTATTTGAACATATTTATGTATTCATAGAATATAGTAATTAATCTATTTCATATTCTCTTATGGAATTTTTGAAACTCTTCTGTGATTTCTTTTGTAATATTTCAGGATTTTTGTGTGTATACTAAAAAGGCATGGTTAGATTCTTCCTTGATCACATGAAAATTTAATATAATGATTCTAGGAGGTTCATATGGAATTATGTCCCAAAATCACTTTCCAATCTACAATATATGATAATAATTTATTCTATGTCTCAAAATTTTTAATGAAATAATTAATCCTTACTGTTTTATAGATTATTTTATTCATAATGGTGATAGGTTCGTGAGATAAATTCAAGATTTTGAAACAATGATTTTTAGGTGATTTATCATATTAATAACTTATTATCATGCTTTATTAGATTCAATTAATGTTGAATTTTTATTTTCTAATCATTTTGTTCTATATAATGTTTATCATAATTATTGAATTTTGTAATTCGTATTTTTTTGTTTTCATAAATAAAAACGTTTAAATAATATTTTATAATGATTCAAAAATATTTTTAAATAAATTAAATTAAATTCTAATGATAAAAATTATATTTTAAATAAATAAATTATAATACAATTCTTTTCAGATTTTTTTTTTGAGAAATATGCTCCTATTTTTCGGTAGATTTGATCAGTATCCCTTTTTAATTTTTAGGTTAACAATGTTTATTAATAATAAATTATTGTTACCCTATACAAATTTATGATAAATTGTAATATCATTTTCAAAATATGATTGTATTAAAACAATTTATTTTCCATATAAATCTATATCCATTTTGTGTTATATACACTTCCTTGACATTTATGTGGGAGAAAATTAATCCCTTGGGAATATTACCAACTTACTCAATTATTTAGACAACTTATATGTAAAAAAATCTTTTAAACCAATCCTCATTTTTATTATTATCATCAAAATTATTTTTATATTATGGAATAGAAAATATTTTTTAAAATGTGGGGAACAAGTTTAGAAGACAACAATGGTAAAAAAATAAAAAATGTATAAACTGATTATTAATAAGTTTCTTCTATGAAATATTGTAATTGGGTTTAACATATCTATTTGTGTGATTTTATATTAAAAAATAAACTTTTTTTATATATATGAAATTCTTATAATGGAAATGTATGAAAGTTTTGTTAAAAATATAGACTATAGTATTATATCAAAATTTCATGAATATAATTTTTGTCTGGTGGATTGTTTTCATAATTTGTTTTTCAAAGTTCCTTAACTAATTAGCATTGTTTTTTTCAAACTTTTGTCAAATGATAAATCGTATTCCCCATTTTAATCCTTGTTATAATAATAATTCATACATATATAATGTTCAATTTTAAACCATTGGGCAGGGGTTTAGTTAATAAGATTAATGTTGATAATAAGAAATCAAATATATTATTAATAGTTTTTTTATTGAAAATATTTCTTTATTTATAAGTAGTTCCTTACAATATGATCACATAAAATATAAATGTTATTCCATTATTTAGAAGCATAATTTTTTCATATTCACCTTCTTAAGGACATTGAATGAAAACACAGAGTTTTCTTATACATTGTGATCATATTATGTCTTATGGATCATGTCTGACACCCCCATAAGGATCAACTAGACTAAAACTAATTTTATAAAATAATTTCACAATATAAAAAATTATAGGTATGAATTTTTAATTCATCAAATGAATTTATAAATACTATTAATTCAATATACATGTGATTCTAAAGATTATCATAATATGAAAAAATAATGATTTATATTGTGAAACCATTTTTAAATATATATATATATATATATATAATAGAAACATTAGTTTCAACGATTTTCATTTATTAAGTTCCCATTAAGGGGTATTACCATGATATTATTATATATTTCACAACTAATGTTTTTATACAATAATTAGAAGGAATAATAAAAAACATTATTATTTAAAATTGATACTAAATGGAGTATCTCTCTAATTCCATATAATTCAGAAAATTATTTCCTATTTATTTTAAATTTGATCGGTTATATTATTATTAAATTAATAATGATGACTTATACGAATATTAGTATGGGACATATTGTGTAATTTTAATGATTTTTCCAAAATTAGCATCTGTATTCATACTACTATTATTATGATGGAATATTGGACCCAACCGATTTTTCTAAACATTTGTAAATTTCATGAGATCAGATGATACCCCATCCATGTATCTTAATTTCCTTTTAAAAATATATTTTCATATTTCTTTTCTTTTATTATTTTTTGGGACTAGATAAAACATTTGAATACATATTTCATGACACATATACATGTATTATCATAATATAGGTATATTAATGTGAGGAGCCTACCGATAAGGGTTTTATATAGATAATTTTACTTATTAATTATATTTTTTCAATATGACTTGTTAAAATAAATTTCATGAAATTGGATAAAACAATATAAAAAATATTTTTATGTATATGAGTGATAATGATTATATTGAATACCATTAATCTGTTATGTGTTGAGGCACACTTATCATATCCTAATTATGTCTTTATTATCACTTGATCTATTAACACAATTATGTATATAGATCCTCAATTATTCAAAAAATTTAGGATTATAATTTTTCATGTAAATATGTGGTCACGTTCATGGGTTTTGTGGAATTTTTATATAAGATAGATGAGTTTGAAAATATATTTTGAGCTATTAGTTATAGTCACTAGTGTTGATCAGTTGTATTCCAGTATCTCTATAGATGATTCTTCACATCTAAAATATTAATTTCATCCCATAATATATTAATTAATTATTTTCATTGTTTCTTAGTTGTGTATGATTTTTATAGTTGAATTTATATTGATTTTTACATAAATTTTCTATCATATTGTGTCGTATTTTTAAATCTTTTAATTCATTAATAATGATACAAACATTAGAGTTTCTATATAATTCTTAGAGACACTAGATTTAAAGTATATCACTAAAAAATTTCATTAAATAATTTCCCAATGATTTCCTTTTAATATAGGATTATGGTATTGGTCCCGTATAAAAAATGGATTTATTCATGTTTCTAAAAATAACTAATTAAAATATTGTACATTTAATTAGATTATGGTCAATATATATCCTAATTAATGTAGCATGTGTTATTGAAATATATTTTGTAGATTCATTCCATGAAATTAAATTATCTATTTACAATATGGTTTCATATATAGTTGTGGAATGATTCTTATAATTACATTTTGAATTTTTCTTTTTATCCCTTATGTAATTTAGAATTTTTGAATGATTCCACATTTTCTGATCTTTTGAATGGATTTCCATAAAAATTAATATATTTTAATGATATAATCTTATTTTTGTTAAATTTATATATTCAGATACCAAAAAATGATAATTAATATAAGCATTATGGATAGTTTTTTAGGAATTTATATGTTTATAGTAGTTTTTTTATAATATGTCATATATAATATAATTTTAGAATATAAAAATTAAATTAAATTAAATATTAAAAAGAAATTTAAAAATACAATGGGATATTTAGTATTATATAATTCCATAAAAATTAATATGTTTTATAAAGACGACGTTTAAGAAACTAGAAGATATTTTATAGAATCTCTGATACATATTATAGGACAATGTAATATTTTCTAACTATTTGAATAATTTAAATTATTAAAATATATCATTAAAAACATATATTGGAATAATTTGTGACATTGTTTGGCAAACAATTTAGATAAATAATATATTAGATTAATGGTGGGGAATTAATTATTGTTTCACAATATCTTGTATATTATATGGATGAAAATTGGTAAGAAAAATCATTTTTAAATAAACACAACAAAAAATTGGAAGCATTTCTAATACTAAAA
Organism: Viscum album; assembly: GCA_963277665.1. Classification (NCBI taxonomy): domain Eukaryota; kingdom Viridiplantae; phylum Streptophyta; class Magnoliopsida; order Santalales; family Viscaceae; genus Viscum; species Viscum album. The sequence continues at coordinate 917,148,148 of OY728148.1, forward strand.
AATGGAGGAGGTAATTATAGTTTTTCAAGGTTAATAAGTCATTGTGATAAATTCAGGCTATAGTTGGTAGAGCACATTTTTAAAACACAATTGTTTTTATCCTGGGTAAATCATCTTTGTAATATCCAGTTTTTTAAAATAGTAATGGTGTATAAATATCCCCTTCTACAATAATTGTATAATCACCAAAATATTTTTATAATCATTTTATGAAACCATATTTTTTGACATGTTATATACTATTTTTTCCATGATATCAAAATGAATAATATTTTTATTAAATATATTTTTTGTTATTTCCTTAATTATAATGTTTTTTTTTCAAAACAATAATTATTCCCTAAAAATATTATGTATAATTTGTAGTGTTTCATAGATATATCTGAGATTATTTGTGGTCCCTAAATACATTGAGAAATAATTTGGTTAGTCTATATGTGATTATTGATTATTTATAATTTATATTATTTAAATCGAGCACAAAATCCTTATGTGTATCACCCTAAATTATATTTATTTTTATTCTAAAATAACAATTGATTATTTGCATGGATCACTACATGTAACCATAAATCAATATAACTAAAAATATAGAAATATATTATAAAATATTAATTAAACAATACTGTATAAAGTTTAAAACAAAATTAATGAAAAAATATGTATAAATATTATAAATAAAGAAAATTTATTTATTAATTATTAATATATAAATTATTAATTACTAGTATATTACTTATATAATTTAAAAATATTTTCCATCAAAAAAATTATCAAAACATTTTAACTAAAAAATAAACATAATATCTACCAACTTTTTAATTTTTTTGAGGAAATTAATATCATTTTTTAAATTGTAATGTAATTTTATCATATAGTGTATTTTTATTTTTTCCTAGAAAAAGTAGCGATTAGTTAATAATAAATTGTCTCTTCCAATTTAATATATTTTAATGTAAAAGTAATTAAATTTTTGTAATTGATCTTGATTTATCATAATTATAAATTAATTTCAAATAATTTAATTAATAACATAATAATGATCATTATACATGGTTAACATATAATTTCATTTTTGGCCTTAATAAAAAATACATTTTATAATAGTTTTTATAAAAATTATGATTTATTATCATAATAAATTAAATTAATATCCATTGATTAATGGATTATATTATATTTATATATTATTTAAGAAATATTTTATTTTAAAATTTGTCTAATGGGTTTTAATAATAATGGAATCATTACAAATTATTTTATATTCCAAAATATTCATTCTTATAATAATTGATTTCATTATGTGTTTCATTGTTATTTTAATTTAAATATTATAAATTTAATAAATGTAATATAGTTTGTTTTATTTTATAATCTTATACTAATAATTTATATAATATAATTATATTAACTTATTTTTCTCATTGTGTGGAGTAAAAATAGTTGATACTATAATGAATGTTAAAATATTTTTCCCAAGGTTGGGTGAAATAATGAGAAACTGGAAATAATTCAATACGATTTGGTAAAATTAAATTTTTTATGTTAAATTATTCATTTCATATCCAAACATTTAATATATAGACATTGGTTCAACATTCCAATTAATTTATCCCCACATCACAAAAATATTTTATGAAATACCTTGTGAGCCCCTCACATCACATATAATGGGGAACCAATTCTGTTTCATTATTCACAAAATTCATTCTATTTTCCTAAAGAATACAAGAAAAATATCATTACTTGTATCATTACCATCATAGGAATATATTTTTTCTTCTTTTAAGATAAATCGTTTGAGGCATAAGCTATACGTCTAAATTGGTATCTCAATGGCGTTTTATTAATTGTAACCATACACTTTCAATATTATTTATCCATAAACAAAAAACAAACCTATGGTTTAAATATCAAAATTTTTAATACTATATACTCAATAGATTATTATGATACTATAATAATGGAACAACCATTTACCACCACATCTCAATCCAGTTGGAGAGGAAATTATCACTCGTGTGTACATATGAACTACCATCTCCACATAGTGATTTTATTCAATTTTTATTTTATAATTATATAAATACATATAAATAAAAAATATAATATAAATATATGATATATATATATATATCATGATTAATTTTTTTTAATTTTTTTAAAAATGTTTAAATTACAGAAACAATAAATTATGAATGAAAACATACATGAAAAATGATGGATCAAACACCTTTAATGATGATTATAGTGAATGATAGTTAATAAATATGTAAAATTTTGTTATATCTATACCATGATTTGTTTTATAGGTATGATTACGATTCTTTTATATTGGTATCATAAATTATTATATATTATTAGTTATAATATTTCCTTTATTATATTTTAGGGATGTGTGGTAAAGATTTTATTTTATAATCTCATTTCTTCGAAGAATTATTATACTTATATTTTTTATGATGAGTTTATATAATATATTTCAAAAAATTATAATATATTTTTTTATAATATTGAAATTTTTTATATATTTTTTAAATATCATCTTTTTATATATAATATCGTTCGATGTTATATTTATGAAAGATAATTTTTTTTACATATTAAATGATAATCATTTCCTTCATGTATGTTATTTCATTAAAATATTTTTATGAATGATTTAGATATTCTAAAAATAATATTTTGATAAATTTAACTGTATTTTAAAATCATTAGAATGGTTTATAAATATATATTATTTCAATTTAAAAAATTATAGTTTTATATTTTTTTTTTCAAAATGTTCAATGAATTCGCATTTTAATATAAAGTTCATGAAAATATATCCCTCCCATCTTGAATAAAAATTTCCATACTGTATTTATTTAATAATGTTTTTTGGGTAAAATTTAATTATTTTTCCTTAGTATTTTAAAATTTTATAATTTCTAAATAAGTTAATTCAAATGATAATTATATTTTTCTCATTAAATGATTTTTTAATATATTAAAGCTAGATTTTAAATTACATCATCGTTTGATGTTTTATAATTTTTTACCAATATGATCCATGATAAAAATCCATATTCTTTCTCTATATGGGGTATCACTATGATGAAAAATTTATTATGTTACCCATATCCTATCCATGATTTATAATTTAATGATATTATGAATAAGTTTTAATCTTATTGAATATGCATTTATGTTATTCATTATGTGTTGGTGTACTATACATTATATAAACCACTAATGGGTTAGTTAAGGAAGGATATATAATTTCATAATATGGACTCTAAATGGTTTTGAACCCATTTTAGACTGGGAAATTGTCTAATAATATATTATTTGGTGTGAATAATGACTATGGAAATGATGGAAAAAGGATTTAACCCAATACAATATGATAGAAATGAATGTTAGAATTATCCAAGGGAAGTATTTTCTTTATATATTCATATTGAATAAAATGTCTTGCTGTAATGACACGTTCTCATAAATCGTGATTTTTATATCAAGATTCCACATTCCTATGTCATATTTTTTTTGTAGATAAAACATCATTCCATGATTCAATGTTATTATTAATTTATTTTTTAAATTTTCATATATATGGTAATGATCAAGATATCATACCCATATCACCATTTTATTTTGTGTTAGATATGTTTATTGATATATTTTATGTTCACCATTACTACCAATCTAATCTAAAATATTCATGTGTTTCATATCCCTTAATTAAAGATAATGGTTTTAGGTATGGAATTTATTAGAAGATTGATTGATTTAACGAACAAAATATAGAATGATTTTGATCTTTTATGTAATTTTTTTGTATCATTAATTATATATACACTAATCGATTAGTTTTATTCCATAAATATTATTTATATATTAAGAACATTTCATTGATGAAATGTATTATTAATGTCTGTAATGCTTACATTGAGATTGTTTGTATAAATGTAGCATTCTGTAACATTAATAATATACTATTAGAATATTTTATTTGAACCCTTATTAAAGACCATGTGTAGAAGAACACATTTTGATGTGGTAAATATTGTAGAATAGTTTAACATAGAAAATAATTCATTTTATTCATTAAAAAAGTGAATGTGGTTTTGAATAGCATCATCTTTGGATGATATAAATTAAAATATATAAAAATCAATATAGTAGTCATCATGTTGGTAAAAGTTAAATGTCTCCCTACTGAACACTATATATAACATTATTAAGGTATATTAATAGTTTTATTAAATTTTTTGAAAATACATTTTGATGAATTTGATATGATATTGACCATGGATTACAAATATTGATCCTATGACATCAACTACTGAAATTAATTATTCATGAGTTTGATATCATAATACATTTCCCATAGATTATATAATTTCCAATTATGATGATTTCATATAATAATATGGTTTTTAGTTTTTGAGAACTTCAATAATGAGAATAAACTCTGAAAATTCGTTTTGTGAAGGAAAATTAAAATATTTCCTAATGATAAAGAATCATTTATAGAAAATGAATAAAAAATAATTTTCCTAAGATTATTCAACATTTTAAAGTCTTGATTCATGATGAGAAATTATAAAAGGAACTAACAACTTAATATTTATTCCATCACAAGGAGAAATATTCCTTATTTTAGTGGTCCCTTCAATGAACTCACTTTATTTCAATTGATCAATACCTATAAAAACATATATTATATTCTACTATGATCAAAATCCAATAATTTTATATTCACTTTTAAAAAATTTGAATACTAATTTAGAAAATGGAGGAATCATATACATATTACAATTAAACATGAAATAATTTAATCAATGGTGTAGGATTTTTGGAGAGGATATTTTATAATAATTAATGTCTCAAATTTTAAGAAAATAAGAATGTTATATAATAATTTGAGATTATGAATATGGAAAATGAATATCATGTTTAACTCTGTCGAAACATTATAATACATTAAATATATGCTTCTAGTTTTATTTTTGAAATATAATTTATGGATGATCTATTTGTCGAAGTCATAATAAAATGTCTCCAAATGTTTATAGCCACAATTGAATTTATTATATAAAAAAACCATAAAATGAACAATTTTTTGGAAATTGATATTAGAAAAAATAACCAATCTTATTGTTTGATGTGAAAATAAATTTGGAATTTATATTTAATTCTAATAATATAATCCATATGACGAAGAATATAATTTTTTCATCATGTTATAATTATAAAAATACACATTGTTGAAAATATATTTTGGCGATTAGTAAGTGATTTATGTGATGAAAAATAGTTCATTGAGAAACTGAATGAATTATTAATCAGAGGAAGAAAACTGCAGATTAAAATTGAAATAATTCACAAAAAATAATCTCTCACAATCTAATACTATAATTATGTGTAGTATGAAAATTAGTATAACTAGTAATAAAATAAATAGTTTAATGATGATACTTGGGTTTAAAATATTTCTAAATAACCAAGAAAATAAAAATCTAATGTGATTAGTATTGTTTATGTGTGGTGAAACTACATTGTGGCCAATAGTACACACCACATCTACTCTAGAACTCCTAATGTCTTAATTATTCCTTGTTCAACCCACTCATTTATGTATAATTTTATTGAGGTTATCACAATACCATATTCACAACTAGATATTGATATAGTATTAAAAAATCTTGTTGGTATAATGAGGAAATTTTATATTTATTCATCTTCCCCAAATAATTTTGAGGTTATTTTAATAAATAAACTTTTGATATTTATCCTATTATTGAATTTGAGGTGATTTTGGTAATTTTTTGTATTTATTTATATAAATTATATATATATTTTTGTTAAATAGAAGTAATATTTGATATTATTATCCAACCTATGGTTTTTTATTGGTGAATGGATATATATAGAGATGTAATAGATTTTAAATGTTTTTAAAAATTCATGATTTTCATTTATATGGTTAAGAAGAAACTCAATATTAAGGATAGTAATTTTGAAAATGTTCTTGTTGATGTATTTGTTGAATATCTAACAAGAATTATATCGTATAGTGAATTTTCTTTTATGTAGAAGTCATATCCATTTATAAAACAATTTCAATGACACAACATAGAATTACCCTAAAAGAGATGTAAGAATCAATGAATAAGTTGTAGGAGAATATTTATTAATGACATGTTTGGACATGATCATCTCCTTTGGTAGACCATTCACATTTGTTAACATGAATTATGTGAACAAGAACATAATTCATGATTCCATTTATCCATATCGATGATTATGAATCCATTTATCCATATCGATGATTTTTATGATCACTTTTTTAGAGATTAGTATTTCCAAAATATTGATATTTGATATGGATACTAAAATATTATAGTAAATGGGGAATAAATTAACCACTATATATTTTTTCAATGTATTGATACATCTAATTTATCATGATTCCATTTTTGTTACTAATTCCCCTTATATCATCATTGATTTTATTAATAGTGTCTTTAGAGATTACATTGACCATTTTTGGTAGAATGTATTAATTAACTTATAGTATATCCCATGATTAATGGAAATCACAATGATCCCTATAGTATAGTATTAAATACAAAACGGATGGATAATATATATTTCTATATTTTTTATAAAAATTGAATATTATTTTTCATTTTTGTTCATATTATACAATGTGAGGTTATATGTATGGATCCATTAAAGGATAATGTTATTGAACATTGTCTCAAACCATCCAATATGGATTATATTTATTAAGTTATTGGGGTTTTTAGATATATTTGATTATTTGTAATGTATTTTTTATATCTATCTAATATACTCAAAAATTTAACATGGAAGAGAGTTACGTTACTTTGGGATTGGTATTGTCTATATAATTTCAATGACCTAAATAGATGGATGGTATGTTCTAATGTTATTACACAACAATATAGCATATAAGGTTATTTAATTAGGGTGATCAGTTGATAAAGGATATTGGATATTTTACAATGGTGATTGATATGGTTATAGATTATATGATATAAAAATTCATTTTTTTGGGAGAAAAATTTCCCAAATATTGATTTGTAGTTATCATTGGTAATCAAAACATTCGATAAATAGTGGAATGTTATTTAAGAAATAATATTTTCCATGCATACTGATAAAAAATATATAAAGTATATATTCATGAATAAATAGTTTAATATTCTCCAATAAATATGGTTATAGTTGAATAATGATCATTACTACTCAATACATTACCAACCATGGAAAGTGGAGATGGTGGCTCATGTTTTAAGTCAAAATTAATTTTCTAGAATATATTTCATTAATATAAACACAGATATTTTATTTATGTATTTTAATAAGATGGATCTTTTATCCATCAATAATGGTAAGAAATATAATATTTCAAATATGTGTGTTTAACCGTGTATCAATTTAACAATAAATGAGGCACAAAAAGATATTGGGGAGGTATAGATGGTGAGAAATGTTCCATAGTTCTGTAGGATTGTAATGTATATTAAAATAGATGAATACTAGAGGGGTGAGTTAAATGCCTATGAATAATTTTTAAGATTAAATGAATCAAATTTTATAATTGTTAAACACATCATATTCACAAATCCTATTAAATATATTAATTTAAATGAGACATCTCACTTGTTTCTGATAATAATAATATTGTAATCTTATTTTTTATAAATATGTAAGTCCAAAGTTAAAAATGGAAAGAATGTTATATTAACAGTGTGTAAAATCATATTAAATATGAAGGGGTACTGTAATATGTTTTTAATCATATTCATAATGGAAATTTATTTAATTAGTTAAAAATAAAAGGAATTGTAATCACACCTATTGAAATTAATCAATGTAATACAAAAGTAGTGATTATATCATAATGATTATGTTATTTTTATCAGAGTAAAATAACAGATTCATAATCAAATATATTTTCATAATAAATATCAAAATATAAATATGAATATAAAGTTTCAGCTTATGTTATAAGAAATATAAATAAAAGAATTTTAATACAATAAGTAATATAAATGAATACACTTGTTTTTTTCTCAAGGAAAAGGGCACCCTATAACCTAGGACAAAAGTCCTCTTTTATACATACATGAAATTATTTATTTACCATAGATGAAAAATCCCTCAATAGGATGATCATTCTATTTCGCTATGCCTGTAGTCCCTCAATAGGATTAGCATATTTTTTTGGTTCTCACTTTCCCCATGATCCATCAGTATGATGATCAACATCTCTATCTCATTATTCCCATGATCTGTCATTCTTATTATCATGACCAGTCATTATGATTAAAAAAACTAACTGAAAACAATATCAAATAAATGGAAGAAGTTGTTAAATAATGTAAGGTACGAAGACTTCACAATCATATATTTTCATTAAATTAAATAGATCATACCATCACTAAAAATTATTAAATGGTTGGGTATTAACAGGTAGATCATCAATGGTCATATTTTTTTTCATAGAACTCATTTTCCCCTAGTTTTTTTAGTATACATGAACAGTATGAGCTTCTATTGATTACATAAAGAGGAATTTTGTCCTAGGTTATAAGTTCAATCATGTAATATGAAATTTCTATTACAATAGAATGTCTGATTATGTTTTGATGTAAACTATTTTAAATGTAAAACAGAATACTAATATTATAGATAAACATTTTAAAGAAGTTATTAAACATAAGATAATTTGATTGAAATCATAACATAATGTTATTATGAGAAATTCATTAAGTCTAAATATGAATTTCATAAAAAAATTATATGTCTGAATATTAACATTTTGAAATTACTATTTTAAAAAAGAATAATTAATATTATTTATGATATATATAAATATAATAATTATTATATCTAATATCATTACACCAATTATAAAGAAAATGAATATTTTTTGAACTATTTATATCATGCTATGAGAAAGTTATAATATTATTATTTCTTATAAAAACATTATAAAACATATTAAAGTTATATGATTATAATGTAATAATATTTTTTATTTACAAAATTAACGGACTGAAAAAATAATATGAGAATTTTTTCACTCAAAATTCTCCCACATTTTATAATGTACAAACCCAAAAATATAAATGAATAATAAAGATTGACATTTATTAAAAAATCACAATTATACATGTCCCATCCTAAGTTTATGACTCATATGAATATAAAGATGAATAATAATATCTCCCCTTATGATAACCCCCCCCCTTAAATGTTAATATTCATCCATTAAAGGAAATTAACTCCATATTAATTAAAAAAACACCCCCAATGTGATTTTTATAAACGAGAGGGGAAAATCATGGAAATTCGTGAAAAATGATTAGTGAAACGTAACAAAAAAATATATGATTGCTATAATATTAGTTTATTTAGAAACAAATATGGAAGATGAATACAATGTTTCAATGGAATTATTATTTATTAACCATTTCTTCTTTCAGAATGGTTCTCATCATTCTGACCTCATATTTATTTTCCTGAAGTGATTCAATCATTTCATCTTAAGATCAGTTATTTTCTTATGTAAACTGGATATTTTTTTAAATAATCAAACTCTTATATTCCTTGTCATTAATTATACCTATCAATACACCATTCTAATTCATCAAATAAAAAAAATTATTTTAATAGACCTTGTGTCTTGATATTTTATGATAAATATATGTTAACGTCGCTTCTATATCTATGACAGATTATGTCTGATTTTTGTTATATTTCAAAACATTCAAAAGAAATTTACTCCATTTTTCATTTCTTTACAATGAATGCTATTTGTGTCACTGGTGTCTGTAAAATACTTCATAAAATATTAAAAAAATATCATCATGATGTTTGATATCAATATAAATATCTTGAGACAATTTGACCAAATAATTGGATATTTTTTATGCGGCTCAATACATTATAGAATGATCTTGAAATCTTACTCTTAATGTATAAATCATTTTGATAAATATTTCACTATGTCTGCATTTCATGTTGATTTCCATCATTCAATTTAGTATCGGATTATTCACTTGCAATGTAAAGAACAATTTGTTGATTATATGCTTAAGGTATGTATTATACAGTTAACTCCCTGAGCTGAGATCGTAATTGGAGATTTTGACATTTGTTAAATTTTTCAGGAAAATATGAATTACTAATGACAACTATTATCTAATTTTTTATAATAAATTTTATAGATAAAATACAATCTTTTTTTCACTAGATTATAAAAAAATTATATGTGTATGATTTTTTAGCTTTTAAAAATGAAATTTCATATTACATGATTGATCTTATAATTGTTAATGTGAATTTTTTCTTTTCCAAACATTCAAATTTATCTTTCTAACTTCTTTTGAATGATTCATTAATGAGGTGGATTCTTACGATCATATACAAATTTATTCGGAAAGGAATTTCATAGTTGCGTCACATTTAGAATTAAATGATTATTGATCAACATAATATTTACAAAGAGCCTCAATTTTCAAACAATAAAATTACAACAAATTTTTGGAATACTTGCAACTTTATAAAAACTGACGCCTAAAGATCTTATTTGCTTATTTTATATTCAAACATGGAACAAAAATGTGATATATTTGTATGGTATACTATCTTCTACTAGGTTCTTCATTACTGTAACCCTTATTAGACACATCATAATTCATACCAATCTTCATAAAATAATTATTGAAACACTATGTTTGGTGAGCTCATATACTTTATAAGTTTAAACAAGGGATACATGTGAGCACAAACATGTGAAAGGAATAATGGGTATGTGATCAACATTAAAAGATCATACCAAACATATCAATGATCATAAACCTGAAACATGTAATAAATATTCATATTTCATAAGACATTAATCATAATGATATATACTATATATTGGATAAAATCATAAAATTTGAATAAAACATGGAATAATGGAATACACATCAATTCACAACATAGTGAATAACTACATGTAGAAAATGGTCCACATGATACATAAAAGACATGAAATTAGACCCTCTTATAGAGTTATGACCATAAAACCATTACTACACATAATGTATTGAGCATGCAATCAGGTTAACATATAAACTCTTTATTAGTAAATTAGTATCAATAATATTATTGTGATATTATAATAGGGTTGAATCTTAATAATGTGAACATGTTATCTAATTCACATAAAAGCTTATGGAAATGAATTTAGGTCTATGAAAAGTATTTTGACTATGTAATAAGGATCATAAAAAACATTTATAATCATGATTCATCCATAATACCCAAATTCATTTTTAAAAAATATAGGTCCCAGCCCTCATATAATTAAATCATATATACATGTTCCAAAAAAACTCATCATAACATTACAGAGGAAAAGAGATGGGTTATATAAAAGAAATCATAACCCATGAAATTAATTGGGCATCATTAACATTTAATCACATCAAAACCTATGGAAAATATATAGTCTTATTAAAAATTTAATAAATGAATAATCTCTGAAAAAATGGGTATCATAAAAATCTAATACAAATAGTAAATTCAATTGATGTTTCATGAACCGGCCCAGGTACCATGATAACCCATTGACCAATTTAGCCACGAAATAGCCCTAATGGAGTTCATGATGCCCACAAGATAATTAATAGAATGTTTTATCATAAAATATTCAATTTTGAATCATTTTCCTCAAAACAGAGTTAAATAATAACAAGAAAGTCAATACGAATAAAAAAACTCGAATGGGGGCATTGAACTAGAAGTCAACAAGGTATTTAAGATGAATGTAATATAACTCATGTATCAAAACATGGAAAAATTGTTCATATCACTATGGAAACGAGAAAACAAAACCATGATTCAATAACCAGATCTATATCTAGGTGATTTATTAACTTTACATGATCCTGGAATGCAATTATCTAAAAACTCCTGGAGGACCGTGTAGGATGTGTTCGAAAAATCCTTGTAGGGTCTCACCATGAATTTTTTATAAGATTAAAACAATATATTTACAAATGGAATGATTTAAATTTTATAATAAATAAGTATTTATTTTAAAGGTATATTTAATCAAATCTAGTTGTACAATTAAAATGATTGAATATACATTAGGAAAAATATTCAAAACTAGTTGAATATTTCTAAAATAATTGTTAAAAAAATTATAAATTAGTTTATATAAATTCATAAAGCAGGAATATCAATTCAATAAAATATATTATATGTATATCTTAAATAAATTTCAATCCAGCATGATTGTGGACAACCGAAAAAGTATGAATATTCCTTGATATAGTACCCCACAATCTATTAGTTATCAGAAAAATATGTGTATGAACACATCCCTGTGAAAATGGACAATGTAAAATCACCACCATCTAATCAGGGATATAAACAACTATATTTATATTTTAGAAAACTATAATATTGTATAGTGTGTCTAAACAACTCAAAAACTTCCTAAGACATATAGGTGCACATACAAAATCAATGATTGAAAATTTAATATATGAAATCTTAAAATAAAACAAAATCCTATTCGCCGGTTTCAAAATCATAATTTAGCTTTTACAACCAAATAGTATTTTTAAAAAATAAGATATAACCACTTGGTTTCGATCAAAACTTCTTTAATCGATTTTCAGATGAATGGAACCAATTAAAAATAATTTCCATCAGTTTCATAATCTATTTCAAAAACCAAATTCATTAAATTTATTAGAAATGTGTTCCATAAAATCTATAATTTAAATTAATGATTTTATTTGAACCAATTTCCGAAAACACAACACAATTAAATGGAATTGATGCATTTTCAAAATTTCATGTCAAAACAATTTTAAATCATTAAATTCAATGGAATTGTGTTTTTTAATATAAATTAGAATAATTTCAGAGAAATTTATTTCAAATCAATAATTAAAATAAATAAATCAATTCTAGGTTAAAAAATTTACCCAAAATGCAAAAAACACAACTACATTTTTTTAGAACCAACACTCGCAATGAAACTATTCAAGGATAATAAATATGTATAGACCTCAAATATCAAGCTAGAAATGAGATCCAATAGTATGGGTCATATATTCATCAATTTCATGATGGTTCATTTCAATAACAATAGTGGAAAAAGAGATAAAGATGAGGAAAAAAGGATAACTCTTAACTAGGAGTCACACATCATGAACAATGATAAATGACTGACCAATTAAAGGATCGTGAAGGGATAGAAATCACTTAAATCACATAGGGAAGGATTTGGGTCAGGGGAGATGAATTTGGATATCATCTAAAATAGATATATCAATAATGTTTCCTATTTAAGAACATTGGGTCGTTACATTTTCCCCCCTTATGAAATTTCACCCTCGAAATTTCGTTTTACATTATAAGCCAAAAACTGGTGTGGGAACTTTTCCTTCATTGTTTCCTCTAATTCCCATGTTTCCACTTCGTACATATGGTTTCTCCATAGTATCTTGACCAGATGACTAGTCTTGTTGTGTATAATTTTTTTTCAATGATCGACGATCTTCACTGGCTGCTCCTCATAAGGGATATCAACTTCCAACTGCACCGCCTCTTAGTTTAGTACATGTGAGGGATCAAATATGTACATCCTAAAGAGTGATACATAAAAACCTCATGTAATCGAGCTGTATTTGGTTAAAGTTTAATCCGATAGGCCATGGATCCTATGCGGTTAAGGATCTCAAAGTCTCCAATTTACATTGGGAATAGCTCCCCTTTCTTCGTGAATCACATGACTCTCTTCAATGGATATATTGAAAGGAATAATTTATCTCCAACGTCGAACTCCAAGTCCCTTTGATGGTTGTCAGCATAGCTGCTTTTTCTAACTTTGAGCAGGATTAATGTGTTTCTGAATAACATGAACCTTCTCTGCCATCTCTTGAACAAGATCTGGTCCATGTAGCTTTCTTTCTCCAACTTCATCCCAACAAGTTAGAGTTCTACATCACATTCCATACAGAGCTTCATATGGATACATCTGGATAGTCAACTGGAAGCTATTTTTGTATAATAACTCAACCAAAAGGAGATGCGGATCTCATCCACCTTTGAATTCTAGAGAGAAGGATCTATGAATATCATCAAGCGCCTGAATAGTTCTTTCAGACTAGCCATCAGTTTGGGGGTGATAGGCCATGCTGAAATTTAATTCACTACTAAAAGAATGTTGAAGGATCCTCCCAAATATAAATGTAAACCTTGGATCACGGTCAGAGACAATTGAGAGTGTAACATCGTGATGTCTCACCACATCATTCACATATAAATTTTTAAGTTGTTCAAGTGAGAAATCATCCCAAATAGTGATGAAATGGGATGTCTTTGTGAGTCAGTCAACCACAACCCATATCTCATTACTTCCCATCGACATCTTTGTTAGACCCGTGACAATGTCCATAGTATCAATTTCCCATTTCCACATGGGTATAGGAAATGGCTGCATCATACATTTGGAATTTTTCCACTCAGCTTTATCTTTCTGACATACCAAGCACCGTGATATATATTTCACAATCTCCTTCATCATGTTATCCCACTATAATTGTTCTCGTAGATCCCAGTACTTTTGGTACTCCCAGGATGGATAGAGAAGGTCGGGCAATGTGCATCATTCAATATCTCCTTCTTTATCTCTGGATCATAAGGTACACATAATTGTGTCCCAAATGTTATAATGCCTTCCTCATCAATTTTGAAATCAGAGGATTTCCCATTTTTAATAGTTTCCACCCATTTTTGAATTTTCTCCATCGTTTATTTGTGCATCCTTTATTTTGTCTAAGGGGGATGGTTGAGCAATCATTTGAGAAATTATTGATAATGTTCCACCATTAGTGATTCCTAGGTACATCCATCACAAATCTAAGATGATCAGATATTTTTCAGTTATCATCATTGATAAAGATACATGATTCTTTCTACTTAGAGAATCTACCACCTTGTTTTCCTTACTGGGGTGGTAGTGGATTTAGAAGCCATAATACTTGATGAGGTCTATCCATCTTCACTGGGGCATATTATTCTATTTTAGCATGAATATATATTTTATACTCTTGTGTTCAGTATATATCTCAAATTTTTCGACATAGAGATAATGCCGCCAGATTTTCAACGTTAAGATTACAGCCGCCAACACCAGATTATGCGTGGGAAAGTTTTGTTCACAGATTTTCCGCTTCGTTGAGGCATAGGCTATCACTTTATCATTTTTCATTATCACACTACATAATCCTTTCTTAGAAGCATCATTATACATCCCAAAGAGTTCTCCACTTGAAGGGATCCTGAGAACCATCACATTTATAAGCCTCTATTTCAACTTATTGAATCAAACATCACATTCATGTGTCCGGACGAACTATACCCCCTTTTGTGTCAGCATGTTCATTGGGTTTCACCATCATGAAATTTTTTTCATCAATATTTGATAATACCCAGCTACACAAAAAAATCTGAAGATCATCGTTACTGAAGATTGCCTTGGACACATTTCAATTGCCTTCTTCTTAGAGCGGTCAACAGATATCCCTTTCCTGGTGATAACATTCCCCAATAATGATACTTACTCCATCCATAACTCACATTTTCTATACCTTTTAGAAAAAATTTCCCTTTTTAATGTCATTAAAATAATTTCCAAATGCTCCCCATGTTCCTCCTTGATTTGGATTTTATCAAAAAATCATCAATAAAGACCACCACAAATTTGTCAAGGTAATATATAAAGACTATATTCATTAAATCCATGAAAATTTCTGGGGAATTTGTGGGTCCAAAGGGAATCACTATGAACTCATAGTGTCCATAACTCATTCGAAAGGCAGTCTTGGCAATATCTTCCTTCCTCACCTTTAGTTTCTGATATCCCGACCAAAGGTCAACTGTAGAGAAATAACTGGCCCCACAAAGCTGATCGAACAAGTCATCTATTGATGGAATGGGATACTTGTTGTTTATAGGGATATTATTGAGCTAACGATAATCAATTACTAGGTGTAGGGATCCATCCTTGTTCTTTACGAAGTGGACTAGAGCAACCCATGTTGAAGCACTCGGGCATATAAACCCCTTCTCCATATTCTCCTGTAACTGCTTCTTCAGCTCTTCTATGTAATGCCCTTACCCTACTTACCTAGAGTCGGTTCATTATTACATAACATTGGCATGATGAAAAAATATCAAGTCTCAAAAGACCGATTAGTTTAGTATCATTGTAATAACTATATACAATCATAAAGTTAACATTACATCATAAAATGAAAAACTATAACAATATAGTCTCCATAGTCCATACTCTTATCCCCTCATACTATCCCTATAGGTCATTCATAAAATATTTCTTCAAATTCTAGGAAAAATAAAACATAGAAAGGGGTGATCTCAAATGCCCAGTAAGGATAACAATATATCAGAAACTTTCATAAATAAGCATAATCATTTAAGGCAATGAATAACTAAAACAAATGAATTTTAAACATGAAATTAAGTATAATAATCAATGATAAAATGAAATACTGTCATTTAATTGTTCACATGGATATTCGAATAGTAAAATAATCACATGCAATATCAATAACCACTCTCATAATGATGGAATGGATAATGCCAGACTATCATAACCACATAGTCAAAGCCACGTGCCAAGACTACAAATAAGATTTTGTCAAGAACTTGTGGGAGGACACTAGTTCTTCTCATGAGACCTACCAATGCATCGAGGAGATATAGAGGTCTCCACCCGTCACTTACTAATTAAAATGAATTCCACATATGTAAATTTTGAAACATAACATTAACATTCATATGAAAACTAGCATACGAAATTTCAATACTTTATCCACAAACCATGAATGGTATAAAAATAGCACATTAACTATCAAACATAACTCATTAAACACTATATGAAAGATAGTATTGTAATATATTAACTTCAATCAATAATAATTATGTATTTTGACATAGATGAAAATTATATTCAAAACTGTTGGAGAAAAGTATCCCCCTTTTTTTGAAATCATTCAAAAGTATCACTATTTTTCATGAATCCATATAAAATATATTTTTTAATCAAAGGTTCCCATACCACATTGAAACTTTTAAAAGTAATTTTGATTTGATTACTTTAATTTCCATATAAATAAATCCATAAAACCATTTTTAAAACATTTACATTAATGAGAATGATTTTTAATAATAAATATTTAAAACATTTTAAAATGATATTTTAGTTAGAGTTCCTAACCAAAAGGGAGACACATGAATACAAATAATTGATGGAATAAAAACATTTTAATATAATGTGAATATAGGGATTCATGGTATACTATGTCAAAGTATAGTATTTACACCATATAAAAGTGATTTGGTGTATAATAATAAAAGCTTTTCAATGGAATGTAAATTGAGATGAAATATCTCATAAAGTCCCTATCCTTAGGTTAAGTATAAATCAACGACTTAATTATGTGTGACATATATAAATACACTCAATAAGATTGGATATTCATTGAAAATAGTAAAAGGATAGTCACACATATTCTTGTAAAGACAACACCAATGAATTGGATGTTTAACTCAACAAATTCAGATTGAGTAAAAATTACTCTAATCAAGTTCATACCGATGACTTGAGAATTTAACAATGGAGTTATTATGTTTATCAAAAGTATATCCACAGAATGGGGAGTGTAAATTATGACATAAAAAATTGAATAGAGATTCCACACATAATCGTGGAATAAAATAATCAATGAAGTATGTGTAAAGCCGAATGAGTGGAAATTGAAATTTAAAATTCCATTATAGATTTCGTAACAGACAAAACATACACCCATGAAAGAAGGATCATACAATGATGAGGTAAATATCCATAAATTAATTTATATTTCACAATGAATACAATCATGGGAAGTACACACTCCACATGCAATAAATAATTGGTGAATAATGAAAATGTCACAGAATTTAAAGTGAGATAAGAAACCCCTTACATTTTAATTTTTCCTTGGTCAAGGGTAAGTTAATCTCCTGTATAATGGTTGAATAATTTTTATTGAATTATACAAGATTAATATACATTAATATGATATCATATATGATATTTTAATATTGATTTGTTAATAATATCTTAGTATCATTGTTGTTTTGGGTGTTAATAGATTCGTTTTCCTTTATATTATTTGATTTGTGAGCGATATTTGTTATGGATGGGATGTATTTTATCCATATACATAATTATATCATGTCTCTAAACATTATTTTTAATCATCAAATTTAATTTAGTTTCGAATGGATATGATGGGGAATGAATCTCATTGCGTTCTTGGAGATGGTAATCTGTATGTACGCACGAGCGACAATATAATTCTTTTAATATTAAAATAATATATAATTGGATGGTATATCATATATACAGAATCATTATCATGTTATATTTATTATTTTCATGAATTACACATCATTATTATACCCATAAAAATAATAATATATTGAATACCAATTACACCACGACGTGGAGACGGTAGGCCATATGTACGCACGTATGGTGACATGTCATTCAAAAGATGGATAGAATAATAAATATGGATGTAACATATTTATAATAACATTATATTCTATATAATATAATATATTTATTATTTTAGAATGGGAATAACAATGAAAGAAGAAGTGGAAGAAAAATGAAAGTTGAAAAAGGGTGGTGAAAACATTAACTCTTCTTCGTGTTCTTCCTTTTGATTTGATCAAAAGGGCACCTTAGGATGGCTTTATGATCAAACTAAGCCCTCTAGGTTGAATTGAGGGAAGTTGAGAGAGTAATTTGGAAGGTTTTGGACGAACCAAAAGGCTTTAAAGGTGTGAAGAATTGGTTAGAAGTGGTGTCTTTTTATATGGGGGAGGAGGGGCTCTTTAGAAATAACTTAATGTATTAATTTATAATAAATTCATATTCGGTATATAATCACTAAAATGTGGATTATTGAAATTATAATGTGGCGATAGGTCGATAACCTCTCAACCAATAGGTTTTATATAGGTTTGGGTCACTATATTAACCTTATCGTTTAGTTTTACCTCTTAATTAATTAGTACGACATTTACCATGTCACATTGTAATTTTATATTAAATAGTTAATAAACATACTATATACATACAAGAGTCCCCAAAGTGGTCCATTAATGAATCACCTATCATAATATATGTCTCTTGGATGATACATAGATTTTAATGAATTTAATATCAATTAATACTATAATAGTTTTTTAAAAAAACACTTTTAAATCAATTTTAATACTATTCAATAAATGATATTTGTTAAAGGCATAAAGACATTATAAATTCGAAAAAAACTCATTTAAGAAATAATATAATGTCATATTAAGCAATAAAATTCACGGATGTCATCAAAACATTCAAATTATATTAATTTTATCATTTATAATACCAATTATTTGATTCTTTCATTAATAAGGAAAATACATCATCATTATTATGTCATAAATAATGTTAATTATTAAATGTCTAAAAATAATAAATAAATAACCATTATGTAGGAAATATTTTTAGCTTTATAATTAATATTTATAGTCGAAAATAAAATTTATTTAACCATATTTAAATTTTTTTTTCCAAAAGATATATGTATGTGTCATTTTCGTATTTATTTTAACTTAATAAATATAAAGTGTCCTTATCACATACAAGTAGATCCATGGGTTCCCAAAATCGGCCCAATGATTCCCATGGTCTGAAATGTATCAAAAAATAAGGTTAGAAACGTTTTAGGGTAATTTATTATTATAATAATATTATTTTTTAACACTTATTTACCGGATTTACCATTTAACCATGGTAAATAAAATATTTACCGAAATAATTATTCACAATGTATAATTTTTTACCTATTTACACAATTTAGATATCATGATTCCATATATGGTATCCATTTTTCCAAATTCAAAACACAGAAGTGGTAGAAATTAATTTAAAATTAATTCCCATTGTTTAAACAAAAAGCATGTTTTTAAGAGATAATAACTATCACAAGATTAACACTTGTTTATGTTCGGTTTAAATGTGAAATTATGTACAATGACCTAAATTATATTATATGGTAAAAATATATTCTAAATATACATTGAAACTACTCATATTCAAAATTTATAAATATTAATTATTTTGATTAAAAATGTTGTTTTTAATTAAAATTTAGTAATTTGTACTATTCATCAAAATATAAATGTAATCTGAAAAGTACCAAAATTTCACCCTAGGATAATTTCGATTTTCTGAATCCAAAAATGAAGTACCTTTTGAGAGATAAAATTTATAAAATTTCAAAAATTTGGTATTACTATTCATTACAGCTACTTTGATTGGTCGCAGTGTGTTGGAATCTCAAAGTCGCGTAAAATGAAAGATATTTCATTATTCAAAGGGAAAATTACAATGGAAGCATGGGGTGTTACATTATCCCCTCCTTCAGAAAATTGTTCCCTCAAAATTTTTAAAATTCAGATTGGGAATATAATGTAAATTCCCACATTGGAAAAAGAGCCAATAAAACTATCACTTTAAAAGAAAGAGAAGTAAATCGGTCTCCAAAGATAACCAATACTTGGATAATATGTAGAAAAAATGGATATGGATGATAAAATAAGTGTCATTTTCTAATGGAGAGGTATATAAAACATGATCAGGAGAATGTTAACAATAAGAAAACCAGAAACTTGTGATAGGACAAACGGTCATTAGTTTCCCAGTAAGAAAAGTAAACGGACAACATTTTGAATGTTTATTCATAAAGATGAGGAATTCATTTTTGAGATTGACTATAAACATAAAGAGATATACATAATTTTTATGTAAAGTTTCATTCATTAATAAATTTCTACTACTAACTCATTTTTAAATTATGAGTATTCCAGAAATCATCACTCTAGAAGAGATAGAATAAACATCTTATAGAATCACATGATCCACAAAGAATAAACTATATATTTATCTTTTATTTAGAGATTTATCAAAACCATAAAGCTTAGTATATGATCTGATGATCCCACAAATATTTATTCCATTAGAGAAAGAAACACTAATCTTAATATCTAAAATTAAACTGACAATAACACAAAGTTAAATAAATAGCATTCAATAAACAATTGTCCTTCAAATACTTAAATAAATCCGAAAATAATATTGAAACTGAAAACATATAAGGATTTGGTTATGTAGTATTCCATGTTAAATGGTATTTAAAAATGAAATCAACTAATCTTAAAGTCACATACTTATATGTAATTAACCTAATCACATATTCTATATTATAGGATAATCATTTCTATAAATAACCCAAGTCACTATAAATCCACAATAAAAACATAGATAACAATCTACCATTACTCCTAAAATAAAATCCCATAGTATTCTATTTTCATTGGTCATATAGTGTTCCCAAAAAGGTGAACATCTTTCAAAATAACATGTATCACTTAATCACCAAATTAGTTTCTTATACTAAGGGTAATCACATTATAAGACATAAGATCCAAAATCAACGTATTATTGATCTATAAAATAATTTGACTAAAAATAATTAGTCACACTAACCATGGACTTCACATAGTCAAGTGGTAGGCGATAAATCCCAATCGCACTTTGTTTGTGGGTTTGATTCCTAGATCTTTGTCCGATGTGATAGGTTGTCACATGGTCTTCATGTTGTCCTTTTTCAAAAACTATATTTTATAACATTACCAAAATGAGATAAATTCCTCAAAATAACCATAACATAATTTTATCCATAAATTTTATCTCATACCTTGAATTTTTATCCCATAATTTAATAACTTGTAATTACCTCAAACCCAATGATCACATAAAACCAAATGGTTATTTATAACTATATCCACAAGGGAAAATATAAGACTTCCTCTAATATCATTCTCAAATGGAAAACTACGGGGTAACAAATACAAGAGAAAATTGTTTCACTGTAATCCCATCAACAAGGAGCACTAATACTTTTAAACATTTCACTAACTATTTATTTCCACATAGCTTCTTCTATGACCATGAAAATACCCTACAGAATAGGGAATTCACTCGGGTAATGGCTTGGTCACCTATATTTATGGCAAATAACTATAAATGGATTCTTGAGACAAATTTAATTTTATTCCATAGTTCTCTTCATTTTTCATTGGCAATTATTCACTTTATGTCCTTCGTTCTCGCACGTAAAGCATTTCTATGTTCCATTGAGACACTTTCCTGGGTTTCTCCTTCCACATTTCCTACATGATGGAAATTCATGATTCTTTTTTCCACGTTCTCCACTACTGGGGATCTAATCATTCATCGTCTTTCTCTTCTTTGTTGAGTCCAGGAGATGGTTAATATATATGTTGTTGATCATATTTTTGTAAAACTGATTTGGCATGAACATGATATCTTTTACGCCTATCAACATACCATTGTTTTTCTCATTTCCACCACCGTTCCCACCTTGTACATCATTCTCAAAGTTACTATTACTTTCTTGGACTCCAGCCATTGACTAAAACTATAAATCATTTTGTGAGTAAGAGTAGTCATAAAATCATTTAGAGAATATCATGACACCATATTTTCAATTTGATACTCCTTATGATTAACCAAGGTCATTTATTCTCATCTTATATTAAAATAATTCAAATTGTTTTGTATAGAAAATGTAAATTATCCTACGCATATCCCTCAGGAGTTTCATAAACCAAAGTTATGTAAGGCATGTAGTCGTGCACCAGTTCCCGTTCATGTTTAGATCAAATAGGTGTTTTCGGGTTTTACCCCTAGGTACATCTGTGCCAGAGCCACCTCTTCCTGTTTATATCCAGATAGGGATGTATTGCATGGAAAACTCACAAAATCTATACAATACCAAAATTCTAGGAAGTTATTCTATACTAACCCTCAATGTCTATCTTAGGGATATGTGCACTAATCAGAGTTTATCTAAATATAGTTTCCATGGTTTTCACTAAACCTCCTCTCAAAACAGCTGTAGTGCCCCGACCCTAGTTACCCAGAGTCAGCGCATTATTAAATAACATTGGCATGATCACAAAAGATCATGTCTTGAAATACAGATTAGTTTAGTAGTCTTGGAATAACTAGATACATTAATAAAGTTTACATTACATCATAAAAAACAAAACTACAACAATATAGTCTCTATAGTCCACACTCTTATGTCCTCATACTATCCCTATAGGTCATTCATAAAATACATCTTCACATACTGGGAAAAATAAATCAATGAAAGGGGTGAGCTCAAATGCCCAATCAGGATAACAATATAGTGGAAACTTTCATAAATAAGCATAATCATTTACATCAATGTATAACTAAAACAAAAGCCTTTTAATCATGAACATCAGCATAATATGGAAAAGATAAAATTAAATAATTCCATTAAAATATTAAAATGGATATTATACTAGTAGAATAATCACATGAAATAACAATTACCACTCTCATAATGATGGAATGCATAATTCCAGACTATCGTAACCACATAGTCAAGGCCTCGTGCGAAGACTACAAGTACGATTTTGTTAAGGCCTTGTTCCAAGACACTAGTTTGTCTCATGAGACCTATCGATTCATCGAGGAGCTATAGCGGGCTCCACCCATCACATACTATGTCCAATGCATTCCTCATATGAAATGTTTGAAACATTACATAAACATTCGTATTAAAATTAGCATACGAAATATCAATATATGATCCACAAACCATGAATGGTATAACAATAGCACATCCAGAATAAAAAATAACTCATTCAATACAATATGGAAGATTTTATTGTAATAGATTAACCTCAATCAAGAATAATTATGGATATTGACATAGATGAAAATAATCATCAAAACTGTTGGAGATAAGTATCCCCCTTTTTGGAAATCATTCAAAAGTATAACTATTTGTCAAGAAGCCATTTAAAATAGATTTTTTAATATAAGTGTTCTATAACACTTTGGATCTTTTAAATGATATTTTTATTTGAAGTCTTTAATATCCATATAAATAAATCCCTAAAACCATTTTCAAATCATTGACATTAATGAGAATGATTTAGAATAATATATCTGTAAAACATTTTAAATTGATATTTTAGTTAGAGTTCCTAACCAAAAGTAAGACACTTGAATACAAATAATTGAGGTAATAAAAACTGTGTAATATCATGAGAATATAGGGACTCATGATATACTATATCAAAGTACATTATATTCACCATATAAAAGTGATTTGGTGTTTAATAATAAAGGAGTCTAAATGGAATGTAAATTGAGATGAAATCTCTCGTAAAGGCTATATCCTTAGGTTAAGGATAAGTCAACAACATTATTATGTCTGAAATATATAAATACAGTAAATAATATTAGATATTATGCGTAAAAAAATCAAAGGACAGTCACACATATTCTTGTAAAAACAACACCAATGAATTGGATGTTTAACTCAACAAATCGAGATTGAGTAAAATTTACTATTATCAAGTTCATACCGATTACCTGAGAATTTATCAATGGAGTGATTATGTGTATCAAAAGTATATCCACAGAAAGGGGAGTGGAAATTATGACATAATCAAATTAATATTTATTCCACACATGATCTGGGAGTAAAATAATCAATGATGTATGCGTAAAGCCGAATGAGTGGAAATTGAAATTTCAAATTCCCTTATTGATTTGGTAACATATGAAACATACACACATGAAAGAAGTATCATAAAATTATGATGTAAATATCCATATATTAACGTATATTACACAATAAATATAATCATGGGATGTACACACACCACATGGAATAAATAAGTGGCGATCAATATAAATCTCATGGAATTAAAAGTGAGGTAAGAAACCACATACTTTGTAATTTTTCATTGGTCAAGGGTAGGTTAAACTCTGGTATAATGTTGAAAATATAGTTATTGAATTATACATGAATAATATACATTAATATTATATCACATATTATCTTTTAAGATTGATTTGTTAATAATATCTTAGTATCATCGTCGTTTTGGGTGTTAGCAGATACATTTTCCATTATATAATTTTTTATGTGAGCCATATTTTTTATGGATGGGATGTATATTATTCATATCCATAATTATATCATGTCTCTAAACATTATTTTTAATCATCAAATGGAATTTAATCTTGAATGGATATTATGGGGAATTAATCTAATCGCGTTCGTGGAGACGGTAATCCTTATGCACGCACGAGCGAGAATATCATTCTTTTGATATTACAATAATATATAATTTGATGTTATATCATATATACAGAATAATTATCATGTTATATTTATTATTATCATGAATTACACATCATTATTATACCCATCAAAAAAATAATATATTGAATACAAATTACACCACGACATTGAGACAGTAGGCCGTACGTACTCACATATGGTGACATTTCATTAAAAGGTTGGATAGAATACTGAATATGGTTGTACCATATTTATAATAACATCAAAGTATATATAATATTCTGGAGTTATTATTTTAGAATGGGAATTAAAAATAAAATGGAAGAGGAAGAAGAAAGAAACATGAAAAAGGGTGGTGAAAACATTACCACTTCATTGGGTTCTTCTTTTTGATTTGATCAAAAATGATCCATATAATGGCTTTCTAATCAAAATAAGGCCTCTGTGTTGAAGTGAGGGAAGTTGAGAGAGTATTTGGGTAGGTTTTGGCCGAACCAAAATGCCCTGATGGTGTGACGAACTGGTTATAAGTGGTGTCTTTTTATAAGGGGGAGGAGGGGCTCTTTAGGAATAACATAAAGTATTAATTTATAATAAATTCATATTCGGTTTATAATGGATCAATAGTGGATTATTCAAAGTATAAAGTTGGGATATGTGAAACAATACTCATCCAATATGTTTTATATTTGTTTGGGTCACTATATTAACCTTATCATTTAGTTTTAACTCCTAGTTAATTAGGTTGACATTTACCATGTCACTTTGTATTTTTATATTATATAGTTAATTAACATACTATATACATCCAATAGACCCCCAAATTCTCAATTTATGATAAAAATATCATGATATAAGTATCTTGGCTGATCCTTAGATTTTTAGGAATTTAATATCAATTATTAATATAATATTTGTTTTAAAAACACTTTTATGTCAATTTTAACACTATTCAATAATTGATTGTTGTTAAAGAATTAAAAACATTATTATTTAAACAAAATTCATTTAAGAAATCATATAATGTGATAATATGCAATTAAATTTATAGATATTATCAAAACATTCAAATTATATTAATTTTAAGATTTATATTACACATTATTTGATTCTTTAATTAATAAGGAAAATACTGCATCATTATTGTGTCATAAATAATATTAAATATTAAATGTCTAAAAATTATAAATAAAATACCATTATGTATTAATTGTTTTGATATTTCTAAATAATATTTATGGTCGAAAATCCAACTTATATAACTCTATGTAAAAATTGTTTCTCTAAAAGATATATGCGTGTGTGATTTTTGTCTTTATTTTAACTTCATTAATATAAATTGTCATTATCACTTACCAGTGAATACAATAGGTCCTAAAATAGAAAAAATATGCCCATGGTCGAACATTTATCACTCAATAAGGTTAGGACACGTTTTAGGGTAATTTATTATTATTATAATATTATTTTTTTACCCTTATTTACCTGATTTACCCTTTAACCATGGTAAATAAAATATTTACTGAAGTAATATTTCCAATTGTCTAAAAATTAAAGTTACCAATTTACACAATTTGTACATCTGTATTTCAAATATGAAATACATTTTTCCAAATTCAAAACATAGAAGGGGCAGAAATTAATTTAAATTTAATTTTCGTTAATGAAACAAAAAGCGTGTTTTTAAGGGATAATAACTATCAAAAGATTGACACTTGATTATATCCGGTTTAAATGTGAAATTATGTCCAATGACCTACATTGTATTATATGGTAAAAACAAATTCAAAATATACTTTAAAACCACTCAAATTCATAATTTATCACTATTAATTATTTTGATTAAAAAATTGTTTTTAATTAAAATTTAGTAATTTTCAAAATTCATCAAAACATAAAATTTATCCCAAAAGTACTATAATTTCACCCTATGTTAATTTAGATATTATGAATCCAAAAATGAATTCCATTTTGAGAGATAAAATTTATAAAATTTCAAAAAGTGGGTATTATTATTTATAACAGCTACTTTCATTGGTCGTAGTGTGTTAGACTCTCTAAGTCACTTATAATGCAAACTATTGCACTATTCAAAGGGAAACGTACCGTGCAAGCTTGGGGTGTAAAATTATAGATATATAGTTTCCATTTTTTATGGTGTCTTTGAAATTGGCATAGATCCATGTATAAGTTCAATTAAGAACTTAACCTCTCTTTCAAGAGGAAGACATGGCAACTCTTCAGGTAATACATCAGTGTAATCCCTCACGATGGGCATGTCTTCAAGAATTATTATATCCTTTGTCCCAATACCTTGTGATGTATATGCTTTCTCACAAAGAAGTAGATTCAAAAATTGAGATGATTTTTCTAAAAGTGACTCATCTTCTTCCTTACACTTGTAAAGAATCGAAGGATGCTTCGGGTTGTGAAAAGTGATCTCCCTTCCCTGACAATTCATGTTGTCCTTATACAAAGACATCAAATACATGCCCAAGATAGCATCGAACTCCACTAAAGAAAGTATGACAAGATTATCTGGGAGGTTCAGTCCACAAACATCAATCGATGAGGAGTTATAAACCATGGATGCAATAATTTCCTCATTCACTATCCTCATAGATATGTTTTCCTCAAAATATTGAGGTGGTGTTTGAATAGTTCTACTAAAAAGTCAAGATATGAATGAATTCGTAGAACCAGAATCAAATATTACATTCACTATACTTGAATAAATAACAAGAGTAATTGTCACCACATCGTAGTCCAGATCCACCTCAATAGTAGTGATAGAATAATCCCTTCCTTGTTACCTTGGAGATTTTTATTGATTTCCTCCCACAACCCTAGGATTAAGGAAATTGAACGCATAATGCCCAAGCTTCTTACAGTTATAAAACTACACTGCATGGTGAGTGTTGATTTGAACCTTCCTATCTTCTTCAACATTAGCTGAATTTTTCATATCTCTTCAGTAGTTCTTGGTCAAATGATGACTCTTTAGGAATTTAATGAAATTCTTGGTTCCCTTGAGACAGTCACCAAGATGCTTCTTCCCACAATTTTTGCAATGGGGAAAACGAGTCTTCTTTCCATCATGGGATTTGTTCGAGGAACCACCCATGTTGTTCTCCATTTTCTACTTCTTTTCACTAGTCCCATGAGACCACTGATAGTTTCCAATCTCTCTTTCAACCTTAATGGCACAACTTACAATATCCTCATAGTTGTCGAAGTCTCGAATCTCCAACACTTTTCATAGACTCTGCTTTAGTCCGTTAAAAAAGCGATCCACCTTGCTTTTCATGATCATGAAAAATATAGAGGTGTACCTTTCAAGACTTGTAATTTCTGATTCATACGCCCTGATGGACTCATCTTCTTTCTTCATGAGTCCAAGGAACTCTATTTCCATCATGAGATAGTGGGTTTGAGGAAAATATTTTTTGAAAAACATTCTCTTGAATTCCCCCAATTCTATGGAATCAATTTCCTCTTCGGACTTTGTATTAGTGATCATTTTCCACCATTGACCAGCTTCCCCATCAAAACGATAGACTACAAGTACAACTTTCTCTTCCTCCGAGTACTAGAGGATAGAGAAAATCTTTTCAATGGAGATAATCCATTATTATGTGAAGAGGGGATCAGAAGACACGCTAAACATGGGAGGCCTTTAGAAAATGAATTATTCTACTGCAACGTGCACTTTCCTTGGAGGAGGGGGATATTCCACCAAATTCAAGTTATTATTCCTAACTCGAGCCACCTGAGAAATTACTACCAGGACGTTTTGAGAAACAACTTCTATAACATCATGCTTTTCATTAGGGAAATTATCACATTTCTTATCACACTAGTTGTTAGAACGTGTTCTTCTATTTCTCGCCATTAACTAAGAAAAAGAACGTATAATTAAAGGTCATGAATACATATCTATTGAGCATAAAATGAAACATTAAATATAAACATATGAACTTATAAAGAAGAACTATATCTAGACTTGTGATTCCTAAGGATTATATCTAGGTTATCCCCAATATATTTACAAACATATATTCATAATTGCTTCTTTTTGTCCTTTAGTAATGGTTTTTACTAACCCTGTGAATCTACCAAAGCATATATCCCAGGAGTGTCGTAACCAAGAGTGCAGCAAGGCCCATTATCGTGAACGAGTTCCTTTTCAAGTCTAGCTCTCTGCGGTGTTTTCAGGTTTTACGCATTGATACATACGTGATAGAGCCACCTCTACATGCTCGTATCTAGGCAGGGATGTATTTTAATGATAAAAAATGTACCCTATACTCACCAAAATTTAGGGTTGTTTTCTTATACTTAGTCTCATGCTTATGGTACTCACTATGGTTCTCTATTCCTAATCTGCAAAATAAACTAGACCATCCTCTGTTACCAACTATTGAAACCCGAGCCTTTTACATAAAACATTTCATGATTTAACCAAAATTAATAACTAGAGTAAAACCCAAGGATCATTATGTCTAGTTTCTTGAATGACTAGGTACATAAAACATAAAACATGTGGCTAAAAAACAGTAATATTTACTCTTCTAAAATATATTCTGACATCCTTTGAGCCCTTAAATCTTCATTGGGTACCCTGGGGAACACATGAACAAAGGGATGAGCTATAAATGCACATTAAGGGAATGAACAGAATGATACATATCAAGCACATGAGTTAGGAGACATAGCATAATGATATCAAAGCATGAAACATATAAAATAATTTAATATAAGAATTGGATAATATAAACATAGAATCATATAAATGTGGCAGAATAGTAAATCATATCTTTTGTATGGGTCAAAGCTAACCGCCAATCCTGTTTCCGATTTTAGTACGGGTCAAGGCTAACTGCCAATCTCGTTTCCCATTTTAGTACGGCTCAAGGCTACCCTTCAATCCCATTTCACATCACATCTCATGAGACGTAACCATACCCAATGCAATGGTTCTCTATCTAGGCACACCCATACCAATATTTTTAGGAATATTCATTCACATAAATATTCTTACCACATATACAATCAAACATAATCAACCATACACAATCATAAGGGTACTAATTTAAGGAATAGGGTACCAAAATCATGACATGAATCATAACCAATGGTAGTAACATGAAAATGTTCATTTAAGGAATGAATTAGAAAATACATGAAAATTCATAGGGTAAAATAGGTATATAACATGGTATGTGGTGTCGAACATAAGTGACAACATATGAGAAATGTATTTTAGAAACATTATCATTAAAAAAGTTTTGGGTGGATTTAAGGGAAATACTATAGATCTTTTAAAATTGTAAAGAAGAAATTAATTTAAATAAAACCATAATTGAACCAAGAAGGTTTCCATAATAAAAATACTGAATTTACAAAGATAATGTTGTCTTAAAATAGAATATATATTGCACATGAAATTTGGAAAAAGTACTGGAAGTTCCTTTAAAAATAGTGTGCTTATTGGGAATTATCGAAGATAGATTCACACAAAAGCATGTATATCCCAGAAAGAGAATGAGAGATGGATCTTGTAACATACGTTTTGATAATATAAACGTAATTTGATGTTATAATTAAATGAAAATGAAACTAAATTTTGGTAAAATGAATTATAGAGAAACCTGATGGAATAAAGAAAGTTCAAGTAGATCCATCACGGTTTATTGGCATGGTATCAGTTGTAATTAAGAGGGATTGATGAGATATTTAAGGGGTTTATAATCACTTATAAAACAATAGGGTAGTATTTTGAAGGTTTATAAATGTACCCCATCAGTTGGTGATACACAAACAATGGCATAACTTAGAGAACAATCATGATTAAAAGTGAAAAGGGGAGGTTCTCTTACCTTAAATCCATTGATGTTATCCACATTTTAATAATGACCTGAATAAAAAGATTACGCTTATTAATAAATAAGTCCATAACCTCTTCTATATTCAAATTATTTATTATAACCCTTTTTAGTTTATTCAAATCGTTTTTATTAGTTACAAGGATTAATTTCATTGTTCAGGCTCGTTTGTTTACTTGGATTTAAAAGATCAGTTCTCTTATATTCACGTTTGGGTTATAAAGAAAATGAAATTGGTTGTAAAGAATTGTAGTTATATTCTATAGTTCCTATCCAAGAGATTACACGAATTTAATTTTAATTAGGTTACTTAGAGTGATGTCGAATTATTAATTATATAACCTTCGTGATAACTGTTTTTTTAATCGGTGGATTTGATTACAACGAATGTGTTTTTCATTATAACTTAATTCCATATGTAAAAAATTATTACCGAACCAAATAAAGGATATATATTACATAATAATCTGATTCAATGATAAAAAAATGGTTTCATGACCATAATTTATGATAATAATAGAAATTGATAAACTGTTTTCCGTGAATGTTCTAAATTAGCACATCTCAAACGATGCTTTCATTTCTTTAAAATAAAAGGGTAGGGAAAGGCAAGAAGATAATGAAATATACCACCATCATGAAGGAATTCTAGTACCTTTATGTTAATGGATTAACCATACTATTATGGTGATGGATATGAGGAATGAAATAAAAAATAAAAGAACATAAATGAAAAAGAAGAAATTGGGAAGATGAATTTACCTCTTGAGACTTCCTCCTTTGAGATCCTCTTAAGGGAAGATGTTTTGGTATTTTGAGGTGAATGAGAGACATTGGACGTGGGGGAGGACCTTGGGGAGAAATTTGGGAAGACTAATTTCTAGGAACAAGGCATGAGAGGAATGGAGAGAAGAGGGAGTGAAGGGGGGATTTTATAGTGGATGAGAGGAGGGATTTCATAATATTATAATCAATAATTTATTATTTCGTCCCAATACAAGGAATAGTAAGTATTACATTACTAATAATAGTTATTTTACCTTGTGATCCTGAACCAATTGGGCTTACATCCGTATAAAATCATTCATGACCCAATTAATCAATTATTTAGCATTTATTGTTAATTATCAGATTCTATTATTCATAAAAATTCATGTATTTGAGAAAAATCCGAAAATTGAAACCTAACCATGTTTTGATGTGTAGAATAAAAAAATGATTTCCAATATTCAAATATAATTTTCTAAATATGATTATTTTAATATTTATATAAAATAAAAATTTATTATCAATACCAGTTTTAAAACATTAATTAACTTATTCGAAAATATAGGAATATCGTAATTCAAACATGAATATTATTTTTATAACACCATATATCATGTTACTATACATTATGGTATATCACTATTCATTATGTTGTGATTTCATGTGATTTCATGATATACTTATGAGAAGGGATATTTCTTTGAAAAACATTGGGCCGTTACCTTCATCCCCCCTTATGAAATTTCGCCCTCGAAATCTCATATAACATTCTAATACAAAAACATGTGTGGGTACTTTTCCTTCATTTCTTCCAAAAATTCCCATGTTACCTCTTCCTATTGACATGTTTTTAGTGATCAGTAATATGAAACATAATACTTGTCACTATCATAATTTTATTGTAGACCTTGCCAGTGGGAGTGGGGATATGGGCCCACTCTTGGATATCTAGTGCTATATTTTCTAATTTTTTTCTCCCTAATGGCTGTGCATGAGAGGTTTAGGTGGTAGTGTGCAGGATGTTACCCGTTGAAGGTGACTAGTGTGTACAAGTCGAACGATGATAGTTGTGATGTTTTATATGAGATCTCTATTGTATAACAATAACCAAAATGGAGATATATTTGTAGCCATTTTTCATAGTCATTAGAGACTGATGGTGGAAGTTGTATAATTCTAGGGATAAT
The DNA here is from genome assembly GCA_963277665.1 of Viscum album. Taxonomy (NCBI): domain Eukaryota; kingdom Viridiplantae; phylum Streptophyta; class Magnoliopsida; order Santalales; family Viscaceae; genus Viscum; species Viscum album. Next base: position 917,181,355 of record OY728148.1, read on the forward strand.
CCCCTGAATCATTTAGATGTGACAATGATTCCCCATGTAAATTTGTATAATTCCCAAGTTGATGCATTGTCACATGATTTCATTCATATTGAACCATGAAGGATGTTAAGAGGGTCGGTATTGTACCACATCAGTGGTACTCTCAGATCAATATGGTTTTTTACCTAGAACTAGTGATGTTAAGCCAGTGATATTATCTTATGAGCCATGGGGTTTACAATTGAAGGTGACTTATCATAGAAATTGCTGGTTGAAGAAGGAATTGTCTTGGATAATGAATTAGATGACGATAGTAGTGACTGTAATCATGAAAAAATTAAGTAATAGTGTATCCGAATTGTGAATTATAATAAGAATGATGTGTTCTAAAATAGATATGCATGGTTAATGTGACCGTTATTTTAATCCCAATTTTATAATTCTTCCCATTTGGACTAATCAAAACAATGAGGAAACTCTATCTTGAGATTCCATGTTTTAGAGGATTCTATATGAGATTATTTATGTATTACTACCCTTTGATTGTGTAGTATATTCAAAACGAAGTATCCCGACACATTATTAACTGATCATTTTTTATATTGGTGACTTAGGTCAGGTTTAGAATTTTTGATGCATATTGTGGTAAAATTAATGGACCAATAAATAGTAGCCTTATTATTATATTATTTTATATATTTATGTTGTCTCCATCATTTTTATTTTTCTACAATGGTAAAATAAAATAGGCCAATGAATATTAACCTATTTATTTTTAAATTAATATATTAATGTTGGCATGACTATTTTGGTTTCCAAGTGGATAATAAAATAACCAGGTTTATTTGGTTTGACCCGAATGTTGATTATGTGTGGTTCATTTCCATTAGATTCATTAATATCATGTCGAAACACTCATTACAAATTGAAACTGTCAATTATTACCTTATACATTATGGGGTACAAACCTTCATTTTAAATATAAGAGTATAATATGGGGTTTAGAAAAAATGCATCTTAGTGAATCACATTGGTAGATAGGAAGGATGGTCATGCACATCAGACCCATTTTAAGAGAATTTTTTTCCTAATATAGGAGTCACTTATTTATTCTGGATATGATCTAAAATGTCATCCAAATCCCATTACATGACTTGTTTTCCAAAAATATAATTATATGTTCACTCTCCTTATTAATAAATGAAAGGGTATCACATAATGGAATAGGGGAAAGTAGTTCTCATTAGTGAAACCATTCTTATGCTTCTAAGTTTCTTCTAATATTTTGAAGGAATGCATAAATTCTCATGTGGTAAAACCATATTACTGTGTACATTTGTATTTTTATCCACATGGGTATGAAGATATTATTTCAATGAAAGTATTGAGTTATTTTGAGACATCCTTTGTATCCTAGTTATTCCTGAAATCGTAAAACAAATAGTTCATCAAACCTGTCAGTTTAATGAGCTTTGAGAAAATATTTCATAGGAACAAAGGCACCACATGCTTAAGCCCAGGCCTCTTGGATTAATTTTATGTATCTTAGTTATAAAACAAATTATAGTTATCATATTTTGGTTTTTACCTTTGTATTGTACCCAAGGTATATCCCCTTATGTATAGGGGTGTTTAGGTCATTCAACTAATCACGGATTTCAAACAAGGATTTCCTTAGCTAAGGGAGATTCTTTGTTTTAATTAGGTGTTCATTGTGTATCTCCTTGAACATATAAGATCTACTCAGTGTGAGATACAAGGGATAACAAGAGAGCATACTCATAATATATGGATACATGAATTCTGTATAAAGGAAACCCTTTGATATCAATATATATATTGAGATATAGAGAGGGTTCCTACATATTATGATAATAGGAGAAATTAAATTCAAAATTGTTTAGTTTAATTCTCTTTCCATTGAGGGATTAGGTAGATTGATAATCCCAGGGGAATTATTATGTCCCAATGGATGAAATGTCAGATACATGGGTTTTACATCAAAATGGATATGAACTTGGGATTAGGCCAAGGGAACATGACATAAATATATTTTTTAATGCATGAATAATATTTTTCATTGTTCCATTTATTGTTTCTTACGCAATGTTGTATCCCAAGCCTTTGTAGATAATTAAGATGAAATGAAATGATCATTGTAGTGCCCTGTGCTCATATGTGTTGTGATAAATATGAGAAACTTGTGATGGAAAATAATCAATGTCACTAATATATGTTGTAGTTCAAATGTAAAATGACTAAATGATGGATACAAAATATGGATCTCAGTATTTGGGGAGGCATTCTATGGATCCTAGTCATGGAAGGAATCATATTCATTGTAGATACCTTGCTTGGGGTTTACACACTCTTGTTCCCCATGTCATTGTAGAGGATAGTGGTGGAGATGATAAGATTATTTCAACACTGTAATCCCCCATGATATATTATTGTTGTACAGAACTAGTGTTGGAAAAAAATAAATGTAATTTCATGACGCTGTGGGAATTATAAAATGGTAGTTCCCTCTGTGTTCTAAATAAATGCAACAGTCCATGGAGAGGCGCACTACATATTCTAGTTGCCATAAGAATCATTGTTATCATAGTTCACATGATTGGGGAATACACACTAACCATTCCTGGATAATTTGGGCACACACAACAATTATGTGAAAGGTCATCAAATCCAATGATTCCCTGATTGACCATGAATGTGTGCCTATATGAAATGTGTTTATTTTCCATGAAACATGATTTGATCTTCTGGTTTAAATGTAAATGTTTGTCTACATGACTTACCTAAAAAATAAAATATCCATTTTACTTGTGCATGTAAATTCACATAATTTAGATGAAATATATGACAGTTTTATCAAGATAAAAGTTGAACTTTATGGAGGGCATCACATGTCCTAGGCGATTTTTCATGGGATCCATCACATTACTTGGAGGATTCTTCTAGAGGGTGTCGTATGATCTAGTTCACATTCCCATTTTCATAACTAGATATGGATATCACACATTGAGTGAATTATGAGAGTAAATGAGACCCATATCAGATTATGTATCATATTAGTGGATGAAATATCTAGAGGGAATCACAAGAACTATAGGGATTTAATGGGTGCTACCACAAGAGTCATATGACATGAGTAATTAACATTGTATTAGTAGGGAATCGTGTTTAATGTATTTGACAATGATTATAAGGATAACATGGGGGACCTCAAGAGACAATTCTGGCATGCCTTAGGGGATCCATGAGAATTTATTTGACATTTTTCAGATGACTTATCATGATCAAAATAAAATTCCAAATGAACGTCATGAAATCTATTTGAAATTACCCAGTGTTTTCACATGATATGGGTGGTTCACATGAAACACAAGTGTATGATCTTAAATATACACTTCTTATGTATACCATTATTTATTCTATGTTCCAGTGTTTATATTTTGAATACCTTATATTTTATTAATGTTATATTATATTATGTCTCATGTGATCCTTAAGGATTCCATGATTTCCTTCCCACGAAATGATAGATGTACTTCACATAGTCTATGGGTGATCAGAATAATGACATATTCACATTGAATTCATTTTCTGCTTATTTATCGGTTATATTACCTAAGGAAATCCATTCTAATTAGGATATCATCTACTCTAATAAATTCACTATTTCACTAGTACGATGTTCCTAGAATTTTTCCATCCATCTAGGGTAGTCCTCATTAATTTTTCATGATTAGGTATGGGAATTATTGGCCCCACCACCCTAGTTTTTCACCACATTGCAGGGCACAAAATTCACATGTCTATACAATATTCGATGAAGGGATTTTTCATCATGTTCCTTATTGTGTCTCTACTATAGATTTGTCTGACAACTTTGCCTGATTTTCACCAATCGTGGGATCAACCTATCAGTGCGTATTTTATTTGATGACTAGTAATTAATGGGGATGTTTCTAAATCATGGAAACCTACATAGGGACGTTAATATTTTCTTATCGACATTCAAAATAAAATCTAAAGGAATAGGGTTACAATATAAAACCTTTATATGATCTCTAGTGACCTGTCTAGGACATTCCATGAGACAATGATGGAATATCAAGGGGAATTTATTTGGTCAGGCTAGATAATCGAGAGTTCTTATGAGAAAATATTGTCGATAATCTAATATTATAATAATATTTTTATGACCATGATATAATTCCTTCTTCTCAAAAATTTAATTTAGTTTTTTATTTTACAAAGATTAGGGTGTTCATGAATTATTCTTTGTATAATCCAGGATAATAACCTTAAATCTTGGTGATGCATCACATGACCCTAAAAGATAATATGGAAAATACTATATTTTAATATAAAATTTAACCTTATTTTCCTTATGGATACAAAAGGTATTTCACATGGATTTCTGGACTGTCACTAGGCCCTTCGGCTAACATGGATTGAATGACTTTAGGATTTCACATGACGAGGAAGACATGTCGCCAGGGGTAGTCGTGTCTTATGGACATCCACGGACACATCATGTGAATTTTATTATAACAATAGGATTCTCCTCCTCCGCAAATTTGACTTCATTTTTTTATTTCGAAAAATATTGAGATTTCATAAGTTCATTTGAATGTTCTGATGGACAATCATCTCATAATTAGTGGTGAATCACATGAATTTTACAAAAGCAAGAGGCTCCCACCTTTGGATATATTCCTCCAATTTTGGGTGTAGTTCTGAATAGCATGTTAGCATCCTCAGTATGATAGGTCACTTATCATAGGGGATCATACCTGAATGTCCCTATGTGACATGTTTTTTTAGGGGATCCATCAATAGAGAAGAAAATATTTCCCTAAGTGACCTATGTAGATCCATTGGAAGGATATCTGAAGCGCATGGTTATATCATGCATCCTCATGATGGTCACACAAATGTGTATACATTTTGGAATTACATAGTCCATGGGATTGAACCACCTTCTCCTTCATTTACATTTCCGAGTATAATAACACCCATATGTACATATATTATAAATTGTAAACATGTTGATGCTCATTTGGAGGGAATCATCAAGGGTGTAAGAGTAGCTCCATAAATTAAGTAGGAAATTAAATGTTTTACTAGAAAAAAATTTATTTATCTATATTTAATTCATGGATTTTCTAAATATTATTGGAGGCTTATGGAAAATTTCTCATGACTATATAATCATCTGACTATGTTTAATTATAGTGGTTCTATCTTCATTGTGGAAGATCAATGTGTGGCAAATTATTTAGGAAAGAAATTGAATATTATTCATCAAATATATTATTTAATTAAACCATATTTTATATGTGTTTTTAATATATAGTGACACATAAAAGAAGGTATTGAGAAATTTTCTAATGTAGATTGACATGGGAATAAGCTTTACCTCATAAAAATTGAAGATTCCTGAGTTAAATTTCCCATTAAATGACATGGAGTTAGATATAATATGTTTTCAATTAATATTATTGAAATTATATTTATAGATAAAATTGGGATATATGTACAAATAAAAAAATTAATGTATATTTTCACATAATATTAGGTGAACATGAATTAGATGAGATGGTTAGAGTTTATTAATAACTATGATTACTCATTACATTATCATTCTAATAAACATAACAATGATGTTCATGCTTTGACATGACATGATCAAGCTATGTTATCCATGTTGAGCCGTAAAAATTTCCTTATTTTGGTATTTTCAATGTATTACTCATCTAATATTTTGTGAATTAGAAGATATTATCATTCTTAATTGAATGTTGAACAATCAATCAAGGTGAAAATTAAGTAGGAACACAAGGGATGTACAGAGCTAAAAATGTTTTGAAATATTCATTATTATAACATTGATCCTGATATAAGGATAAGGTTCAAGGACCACACATATTTTTCATCCATTATAAATTTTAATATGGAGTAATTATAGTAGGATCATAGTTTTTAATTCTCTACTCATTTATGAATATTGAATATATATGGTGATTTTAATGAATACATATCCTAGGATGGTATGATTATAGATATTTTAGATTTTTTTTCTTGATGCTTAGTGTTCCCATAATTTAAATTTATGAGAAAAAAGTACAATGGTTGGTACATCCATATCCCATAAATCAATTTAAATTTTAAAAAATCACCATTTTTATTCTTATCTGACTCCCCAAAACATCAAAATGAAATAATTCTATATGTGTTGATGTCGATTTCTTTACTATGTCATCACGTAAAATTTTATCATAGAAGATTTATCTAGGGTTAAAAATTATAATATATACAGTATGTATGTGTTAAAGATTCATGTAGCACCACATTCCATTGTCTGTGATCGGGATTTGACGATTACCTCCATTGATCAAGTGATATATTCTATAATCTCATGGTATAGTATTGTGTTTCATCATTTCATATCATCTCTAATAATATGGATATCCTAAAGGGAAAATTCCAAACCTATTGTATATGAATAGATATTTTTCTTTGAAATTCAATGTTTGTTGGGATCATCACCTTCATGTAGTTTATATTTCATTAAAAAATAGCTCACACTCATGAATTTAGATGGACCTTTCAAAATAAATTTATAGAATGAAGTATAAATATCCGGTGTTTATGAATGTAGTTTGAGGATGAAATATATTGGTACATGTGATAGATTATGAAATTGTAAACATGGTTAAATCCATTCAAAAAACATGTCCTAAAGATCATAATCAATCAATAAATAATGATGATAATCCCCTACATTATATTGAATTAAAAGATAGTTATATTGTGATCATATAATTTTATATTGGGATGAACCTTATGGTATTTTGTTTTAATGGGCAAAAATATGATAAGTATATCGAAAATTTTTAATTTGATGATTTTATTAGGATGGTGTCTTATCATTTGGGGTTTCCAACAAACTACTATCAAGTTCAAGATTTGATCCATGTGTAAATCCTGAGGGACTAAATACATATCACATTATTTTTTTTTACTCTGATGTCATATATCTAAATAATAATATTTTTATGATGAAAAAATGTGAATGATTATGGATTATACAAATATTTATCAACAAAACAAGACCACTCAGAAATTTAATGTTTTGTGGTGAGTCCACTAGCTTGAGGAAGAGATTTTCAAGCACGATAATACGATGAATAGACATTTTTATCATTTATCTATATAAGAGTTACAAATTTTAAATTGGTACTTCACTTTTTGCTGGTAAGAATATAATATCATGGGTATTAATGAATAATTATTTTTCAAGTAAATAATATATATTACATATCTTTCCAAATTAGAATAACTAAGTTTTTGTTGTTTTTCACTATATCGAGTTCTAACAAATCCATTATATATAATTAATAAATTTATCTAAAAATGACCATTTTATCATATCCATAAAACATAATATTATAAATAGATAAAACAATTATTAAAATAATAATTAAAATGGATTTATATAAATGAAATATATTGATAAGAAAATAAATATTTTTTGATATATTTTTATATGGATCAAAAATATTATTTTTAATAAAAATTGTTTTTTTATATTTTGTGATTTTTTTTAAAAACATTAATACTATATAAAATTATATTTGGAAAAAAAATTAATTTTTTAAAATAATTAGTTTAATATTATCTGAAATTTTTTTTTCTGAAAAATAACATTTGTCATGTATAGTGAAAAATACAATAATTTAATATATTACAGACATTTTATATAATATGTTTATAAGGTGAAATTATATTATTAATATATTTAATAGTAAAATTTATTTAATTATACATCCAATAATCCATTTTAAATTATTGTAATCAGTTAAATATGAAATTTTAATATGAAATTTTGTAGTATTTTTATCATTTTCTTTTTAAAAACACACATTATCATATTATCTACCAAATTATTTTTAAATTAGATTTGGAAAAAATGTAAGTTTAATTTTGAAAAATGGACTCTATATTTTTATTTTAGATGATATATTTTATGTTATAATATAAAATTATGTTTTTGACCAAATTGACTATTGAATGAAGTAAATATATTTTCCAATGGATAAAATAAAATTGTGCATACTGGGAATTTAAAATTAAATTATATGATTAAAAATGAACATTAAACTTCTATAAAAACTATTTTTAATGAAATATGTTTACCTTTAAACGTATATGGTTCTATAATGGAATTTTTTACCGATTATACATAAATAAAATTTTGGAACATGATATTTGTTTCTAAATTACTACATGGGCCCCCCTTATCACATATAAACAACCACGCCATATGCTATATTAATTTGACCATAAAATTATTTTTACAAAGAATTTATATCAAAAATTAAACCCATAAATCCCTACAATCTTCTCTAATGCCTTATATTGGACAAAAATCCCTTATAGGACATATTTGAGTGAACACCTATAGAGGATACCCAATGAAAAGGTAACAATTATCAAATAGTTCTTTTTCCTTATATATTCAGCATCCTCTATAAATTTTAAATATAAAATGACTATATAACCTACATATTATATTCCCTATAATATTAATTTCATGAAATGTACTATCTCCACTTCCATGAAATGGACTATTAAATCATTGTTCATGTGTGTGGGAGACTACCACATCAGAAACTGATGTCATTCATTTGTTTATTAGAACATATCTAGGATGGTTTCACTGACCTATTTAAATATAAATTTTGATATTTATTATATTATAATTATATTTATTAGTTATTCCTCAAATATCTTAACCCTCACCATTTTCTGATAGTACCATAATGTTTATTATGTCTATGAAAGAATACTACCTCAAACAAATATATGATTTTTTCAAGTGGTAAATAAAAACTTTTAAAGACGGATTTTATTTAAATATGATATAAATATGAAATAAAAATAGCTCATTTATTATAAAATATCCATTACCTATATTTCTTTTAATCTGAATGAAAATTAAAACAATAATCATGTGTACATACAACATACCATCTTTAAGAATGATGTAATTCATTTTCTATTTCAAAATTTTACAGATTACTCTGAATAAATATATTTCATATAAATTTTATATTTCTATTTTATGTTATATTCTACATGATATCGAACCATGATAAATATATCAATTCCAAAAAAATCCATTTATATACGATAAACACATCAGTTATTACCCTAAAAGTAACTAATATATAGAATTATTAATAAACAGATAATTAATGGGAATATGAAAATAATATATATTTTGATATACATAAATATTTTTTATTGAATGATTTATGAGAAAATTAAATTCATTATATAGGAGGATTTGACGAGTACAATAAAAATAAAGATGTCTTATAATATATTTTTAGTCTCTCATCTATTTTTTAGAGACATATGCTAATTCACCACTTATTCAATAATTTTTGCATATATTCTTACACTTTGAAATTTTAAAACATTAATAGATGTATTTTAATGATATTTATTTTTTTATTTTATGATATTTTTTATTTTTTCTTATGATACCTAAGATTACTCAAGTGGTAATGGATTTTTCTCTATTATTATTCTATGAGATGTAGGTAATGGTATGCACCAGTATTCATTTAGAATGTGTAAATAAACGTTCATTGAAATCTAATATTGTGAACTAATTTATCATGTTTATATTATAAGATCTATTTTATGTTATTCTATTATGAGGATTACCGTTCAATGTTACAAATATGGTATGATTTTTTGTTTATTTCACAAGAATATATGATTCCATTCACTATAAACTCTTTGTGCATTCATGATTTAAAAATCATTTCTATTGAAAATATACTTCATCAATCTCATTGATTGAAAATACTTCCTCATCCAAAACCTTGTTTTCTAAACAACCCCTAAATGTTTATAATGTTCTACAATTGAATTTTTAAATAAATTTTTACTGGGGATTAAATTTCTAATTTTATTTTTGATGAAATATTCTTTTATTTTCCTAAACTATGCCCCTATATATTTAGAAAAATTGTGAACATAATCATTTTTGTGACATGCATGACCTAAATTGTACATCCCATTTTCCTGACCACCCAATTATTTCAAGCATCCCTTACATTGTTTCATAAATATATTCACTGATATTTATATCATTTTTATTTTGATTTTATTTATTTTATATAAAATAATTTCAAAATTATATATATTATTAAAATGGTTTATAATTGAAAAGTAAATATTTAAATAAGAATTAATTTTTTTATAAAAATGATTATTCAATTTTAATCATTCAATTGTTTGTTCTCAATGATATTTTAATGAAAAACAATTTCATGAATAATTTTATATTTAAAATTTTATTTTAAATAAAAATTATTTCCCTCATGAAACATTCCTTGTGTTTCATATTTCAAAATTATTTTCCATATTTGATGTCATATGTAATTGTTACCCATTATTTACATGGGATATGACCAAGTGATGCAATTCTTTTTCATTATACGAATGGTTATGTTTATAATCGAATGATTTATCTATATCCATTTTTTCTACCAGTGGATATACCATGATAAAAATTTAATTAACCCTACTTATTTTTCAATGGTTTAATTTATGATGAAATATGAAAATTATTATTAAACCATTATCTATTCCACAATTTTTTTTATAATTAAGTTTTTTTAAAACCTATATTATTTCAGGTATTTTGATTTTTTTTGTTTTGTTTGACCACATAGAACACATAAATATAGTTTTCACTATATGATAGGATGGTCCAATACATCCATATGTTGAATTTGTTGATGATTTGTATCTCATGGGATATAAATTATATTAATGGTGAGTGGACCCATTTTAATCAGAAAATTTATTTTCTATGATAAAATGGCAGTGATCCTCAACTACTATGATGATTTTCTATGTAAAAAAATATAATATTATAATTTTCGATGTTATCCTATACTATTACAAAATTGGTTTTATATAAATTTTTATTTGAAAAATTCAATGTATTTTTCCATTTTTTTCCACCATGGACCATATTCATTGATTCCTAATGGTTCATGTCATATTAGTATCCAATTATTATGTTATGACTTTATATAATTATCTATTATATGAAGGTTATTGTTACCAAATGTTTCTATCAAGTTTTATTACTCCTATTATCTTGTTATTATTACATAACTCCCTCTCATCCCCTTAATAACTATTAGAGATCACCCTTTGTTATGTCTCCTTCCCCGAGTAGACAAAAACTGTTGTTATATAAATGTACTATAGGGGATGATCTTTGTGTGATACATTGAATGTCATTAACCAATAAATAATTTTTTACATAGAATACAAATTAACTAAACTATTATGTTCATCCCTAATGTTCTTTTGAAATACTTGAATAATCATATATAATGATGTAATATCCATGTTTGATAATCCAAGGTCATTGTATGTACCCCATCCATTAATGATAATTCCAAAGAAACTTATTATATTTATTTAGTTATGTAGACAATTTTATATCAATTTAATCAGAATAAACATATTGATTTGAATGTATGAAATTATAACATGACATTATCTGATGTGAATAAATTCATTTCCTCAATATTATTTATTCAGAAATTTTCTAAATGACCATGGTGTTGTTTCAGGTATTAAGTTTATTATTCAATGAAATTAATTTTTTCAAATTGAATCAAATGATATTGATAAATTATTTTATCCTATACATACATCAAAATATAATTTTCATTCTTTTTTATAAATAATTTTTAAATTACAACATCCATGAGGTGGTTGTGATTTCTAAATTTTGGAGTTGTGAAAAAAATGAGGAAGTTTGAGGTAAATGAAACATAAAATTCACGATTGAATATAAGAGTGTAATAGATTACATGTTGATAATATATCATTATGGTTTCAAAAATATTTTGATCATCATGATATGAAAATATGAATGAAAACATTAAAATCATGAATTTTTTTTGATAATAGTAAAATATCATATATTATAGTATTTTTCTTGGAACATTGATATTTTATTCTACACATGGATAATAATATTTATTTTTTAGATTAATATACATTTGGTGAGGTGTTTTACTACAAAATTATGATAATGAATCTAATGTATATATAATGTGATATAAATTTTTTAATTTTATTATAAATATCACAAATAGTTAAACATGTATTTATCTATATAAAATAATATTTCATGGGGTTGTGGAAATTTTTTTACAATGATAATTAGGGGGTGTGTATACAAAAAATCATGTGTACATATAACATTGTAAGATATAATGAATGAAACATGTAAATTAGAAATAAGATCGAAATGTAATTTTTAATTGATTTTATTTGAATTCTAGATTCTAAAGTTTAATTTCATTATTCAATTTTATTATAAGTATCATCAATCTCTAATACAGAAACACATAGTGGTTGATATTAAGATTCAACGATATATAAAAATTAATTAATTTATTTCATTATTTTTGAGAATATTATTTATAATGATTTATTATTTAACCTTGATATTAAATCGATATGTCAAAATGATGATATAAAATCAAACATTAGAAGGATAATTCCATATGTGAAGAAAATTTTTGGTAGGTAATTATAAAATAAATCTCTATCAATTTGGGCTCTATTGAGTTTTAGTATTTTTATCCACCACAAGAATATATGGAAATTATTTTTTTGATGAATCATCTTAATGATATCCATATATTTTCATAGTATCCAATAGTTATTTTCTCTGATAATCGTGGAATAATATATTTTTCCAAAAATACCTTGAAGTATTCATGATCAATTAAAAAATATATCGAATATAATTTTTCAATGTGTATATTAAAAAAAATTAGAAATTATATATTTATTTATATATACACAAATATGATATTACAAATGTGTTTTTAAACCTTTAATTTAAATTATTGATTTTTTATTGTAAACTGTTCATAACATTAAAACACGTTGTATTTTATATATTAGGGAAGTAGATTTTTTTTTGATAAAAGATTTTTTTCGGACACTATGTCAACTGTTTGTTGATATGTCTTCCATTAATTAGTTGGTCAATATACTTACCATTTTACAGATGTTATTGTTATTAGATTGAATCATTAATAGAATACTATTAAATTATAATAAAATTTTTAGTTAATAATTATTGTTTTATTAAAATATGAATGTTTTTTATATGATTACATTTCATTTATTCATGAATTATTTCTTCTGGAAGAGTTATACCACCATTTCTAGTAAATTATTGACATTATATACAATATTTTTGAAAAATGGATTTCATTTATTAATATTTTTATAAAGAAATTTATTTTTATTAAAGGTGGCATGTATATTTTATGAGTGGACATTAAAAATGATATGGAACTAAACTTCATTATTTAATCAAATAAATACAATGGTGGGGATGGTTAGTACCACTAATGTTTATATTTTAAATTTTCTATATTCATTATTTTGCCGAAAAAATTTATCAATTTTAGCCAAATGGTTAATTAGTGGGGTTTTATTTTATTAATTGTAAAAAATAATTTTTGAATTAATTTATATTTATTGAATATGGAATTTAATATTATATTCTAATTTATAATTATATTAATATATATTTAAATCAATATAAGATTAAATATTCTTTTAAAATATATATTTGATAACTAGTAAATGAAAAAAATGAGATTATAGAAGTATAATAATTCATATATGAAGAAAGTACTACTTTTTTGAGAATCAAGGTAGTAATATAGTGTTCCTATATTTTTTAAAATATTATATAGATGAAAACATAATAGTAATCATATGATTAACTATAATATCTCATATGGTCCAAAATAAATATATCTGATAAATTTAATAATTACAATAGTAACAAATTAATAATTTACGATCCATCTAAATTTCATAAGATAATAGGTTTTGTTTTTATTGAAAAATATATTATTAAAATTTATTTTCTCAAATTATGACATATTTAAAAAATTTCATTATATAAAGTAATTTTAATGTGAAAAATTGAAGTATTTTTATCATATTATTTGAAGTCAATTATTTTACCCATAGTACGATCATTTATATGAAAAATATATATGTTTGTGAATTTGAAATAAATATAGTGGTAATGTATTTGTATATTTTCTAGTGATTTGTGATTGTATGAAATTTTTATATTTATATTCATTAGAATCAATTTTAAATGTCTTTTTTATTTGAAAAAAATTAGTTCCAAAATAGTTGATATTAAAATAGAATATTTTAAGATTATATTTTGTATGATTACATTGGTTAATTTATTATTAATTTCTTATATGGGAGTTTTTAATTGTTACTGAAAAAAAATTGATATAATTTTCTTGTAAAAAATAGCATTTTTGGGGTTATTGACAACAAATTTAATTTTTTGAAAAATTATATAGTTTTAAAGATGGAATTTTCAGATTTTCAAGAAGTTTTGGGCTTGGGGGGTGGTTTAGATATGGAATAAACAAAAATATAGAAATATATGTTTAGTTATGAAACTAGTAGTGGGTACTCGGTACATAGTTGTACTAAATACTAAAGGGTGTTTCAGGATGAATATCTAGTTCATTGTTTCCCGCTAATGTAAATTCAGTTATCAAATTCCAATTTATTTATACAACATGTTAAATTTATTGTATTATATTAAATTTTATTAACATCATTCAGGTGTTATATTATGCTCAATACATGGTTGTTTCCTAATCCTAATATAAGTAAATCCCCATAAATCCATGTTACCATCAGACTACCCTCCAATACTCTGATTTTCAAATCTATTGTGATAGGGATATAGAATAAATTCTTCATGAGCGTAGTATAAATCATCATAAATTAATAGTATTTTTATGTACAAACTATTAGATAATCATATGATTTATATTTATACGTCTAAAAATATTTTAATATTACGCCTCAACATTAAGAATCAATTTATGGTTTTTGGTTTCCATGGTTTAATTAAAGGATGTATCTCTATTTATTGATTTGGTATCTTAATAAATTCATTGAATTATTTTATATAACCTGGATATAATTTCAACGGGATTAGATATATATAAATTTATCATAGATGCTTTGTTACTTTTATCATTTTTAATGAAATAAATGTATTAGAAGTTAGTAGAAATAACAATTTTGAATTTGGGTGTATTTTAAATGTCATCTCAAATAATAGAACTTGTTATCTACAATATGATTTCTTATCAGGACATTAATGTGTCATTTCATCCTTTTTCCAAAAATAAATATTTTCAATTCATTGATTTTATATATAGAATATAAATAACCTTATTTGTGATGATATTTTTTTATTACATGTAGGATTATGACTTTAATGAAATAATATTGGTTTGTTCAGTTACTATTGGTTTATATATAACATGTCATCCCTATTAGATCATTTTTAATTACATTTAATAATTTATTTTCCCTAAATGTTTTTATATATAGTAGTTGTGTGGTTAATGTGTGTTTCATATATTGTTAACATACTAACATAATGTGTAATAGACATTCTTAATATATACAGGGATGTAAATAATTTCATAACTGGGTAATTGTATTTAACATCCTTGTGGATAAAAAATAATAATAAACTGGATTTATATAGATATAAAAATTTGAATATTTCTTCATTGAGAAATTTTTTAATATATAATTTTATTGGATACATAGAGAATATGACAACAACATTCACTGTGACCCTGAATAAACTACTTGTGAATTACACACACATAAAAATTACTAATTTCTTTTTCAATATTTGTGATTTTAGGTCTGTGATTGCTCTATTAAAATACAATACATTAAATTAAAGCAATAATAGATTAAAATTTAGTGATTTACAATAGTATATAATAAAATATGTTTTGTAATAATTCTATTATGAATGTATTTTTGTTAAAAAAATATTTAATAAACTATCAATATGGAAAAAAATGTTTTAAAAATGTATTCCCCATAAATTTTTTTAATACCAAAGAAATTATTTGTCAGAAATGTTTTATTTCTTGCATAAACCTCATAAAACAATATTTCATAATAAAATTGTAATTAAAATTATGAATTTTCTCTTTAGGATGTTGTATTCAAAAAATTATATTTATTTTTGTGTTTTTTATATGTAGTAAATTATTTATTAATTTATTTAATAGTATGTCGGTGTTCACATGAATATTGACACATTATTCGAAATTATTGAAAAAATAAAAAAATTTACTAATAGATTGATATTTATTACATCATTTAGAAGTAATAAGTTTAAAAAAATTCCCCTTTTCCAACAAAAAAAGATTAATTTTTTTTGAATTAGAAAATATATTTCACAGTGTTTTCCAAGTATGATCACGTAATTTCATCATATAATTTTTAAAATATGTGTCTAATATTATATTATATTCAAAATATTCTTCCATATTTGAATCATCCTATTATATCATGAGTTTTTAAATTTTTGTATTCGCTTTAATATATTTCCCAAACACATACAATATATTTTATTATATTGTAGATTGTATTATTAATGAAATATATTATTTTTTTTTCAGAAATTAGACACTATTGCAGTATCAATCAATCCAATGTAGTGATGTGGGAGTATATAATTATAATATCTAATATTATTCTAATTTCAATTTTTAAACATCCCAAAATTAATGACTGGTTCCAAGATGAAGTTCCATATAACCTCATGTGTTCCACCCTATAATGATCAGGATTAGTAGTAGAAAATTCCATTAAAATTTAAACCATGTAGAGAAGATAACTGTAATAATACTGAGACGTATAAAAATTGTACAATAAGAAAATAAAATAAAAATAAAATATAATGAATTATATAGAACTCAATAACCATATAATAAGTAATGTATGAATATAGGTATAATATACTTAGACTGTTATACTATAATTTGACATGAATTATTTCCATCATGAAAAATCACATATATATGATATAAAACTATTAGAAATAATAAATAGGTTCTACACCTACCCAAGATTTCATCAACTCATAGTCTCTAAAATAATATTAAGCTAATACACACAATGGTAAAACATGGGCCTCATCCCAACCTATACCAGCAACATGTTCGGGCTTCTGGTGAACCAATGTTCTTTGGAAAACCAAAATGAGTTTTCGTAAAACCTAGAATATAATTACCATCATAGTTTATTACATAATAGGTAAAATGTAGTGTTTATGAATAAGATATTCAAAAAATAATATTTAATTAGAATGTACATAAGCAACATAAAAAATAATAATCTTTATTTCACAAGTATGGAACAATCATCCAATTGTCAAGAATTAAAATACTAGCTAATCTAACATGAACCTCGACTATACCTACATAATTTTCATGACATAATAATTTCAATATTTATATTTCATGAAATTGATCATGTTTCATATCTTCATCCATCATTATGAAAATATAATGTTCTAAAATTAAGTAATAACTCCAGAACCACCGTTAAAGTCATTTTGTGTTCCACCCAACCTGCATATTTGGGAAACACATACACATTTTACAATGAATCATAATAACATGAACTCGTGTGAAAACATGTTACACTATTATAAATTTACTCTCTTATTCATAAGAACATTACCTATAGGTAGATCATATTGTCATATATAAAAACACATTAAATTGATTATGGTATTAACCATGAATTTCAAGGTATGTTTATTACAATCATATGTAGAGAGAAAATATCTTTCACATCATGAACATTGATGTAACACTATTTTATTCTATACATGATTTTTGATTCATGGTCAAGGGTCGAGTTGATTCCTGATATGAATTTGTGAGTTTTTGGATGAGAAAAGATGTTTTAGGCTTTGATGTATAGATTTTATAGATACTTAACCGTTAATGGAAACCATGTGGCTTCACCCATGTAACTATGATCCATATTTTTGTTGCACAGTGTTGAGGCAAACATGTTGCACATGGTTAGGGAAACAATGCAGAAATGAAGTAGTTTAGTAATTAAATCACACAGTTTTACTCATAAAGACTAGAACATGTTTTTCAAACCATATATACAACCCATTTAGGGTTCCTCTCTTGTATATAATAGAGTGTATGATTAGATAATGGTTTAACAGACCAAGTAAACAATCTATGTGAGCCTCCCATATTAATAAAACCTTGAAATCCCAAATCAACACTCCCCTCTTTGTACACCCAATTGATCCCCTATCCACATTAGTCATTTATTGTACACAATGGGTTATGAAAAAATCTATCCCCTTGGTTCTTATACCAACATGGATGCATCATCAATAATTCAACATGATTTTACTAGGGTTTTTGGCCACATTTCTTTCATATGGCTTGTCCACTATTAGATTCTCAGTTTCATGGAGGTGGTTATCTCTTCTCTAAACCCTAAATGCTAGCGTTGATGTTTACATGGTTTTTAATTATATATAGGGAATGGGGATTGTTCCATGGGGTATATTATTCTTTATCAAAGAGTTTCATGGTATCTACACCCTATTGTGGTAGGTGTTTCCATATTTTTTATTTATTATAGAACCCAATAATTCTTGTATATATTTAAATAATTTATTAATCGGTTTTTATGATTTTGGAATGTTGTTTTGTCTTAGTATGTTGATATTATTTTGGAATACATTAGTGGAGGTGTCTTTGAATGTGTTTATCCTTGAATTTTATAATGTTATGCAAGAAATGTATTTAAAAAAATTTAAATTGTTATTTTAAAATAATACTTGGTGTTATGAGTTGTTTTCAACCTTGGATATGTTATTTTATCATTATCGGTTCATCAATTTGACATTATTTATGTAGTATAGTATATTTTATTATGTTGAACTTATGTATTCCATGACGTGTGAATTATATGTCAAATTATGATTTGATGAAATGTGGTAAATTTTAATGTAAGTATTATCCTTGGTTTTAAATGATTGTTTATAATAATTTTCATTATATATAATTGTTTATATTTTTTTGGTTTTAAATAATATGAAATTTTAAAAAATAACATTTATTTGTGTGTTTCCATGAATATTTGGAGTCATCCATTATATGTTCAAACATCCATGTGTGCACTAGGTGCATACATGGAAGGCCATGAAAATGAATATGTCATTATAAAAAATGTTATGCTTCTACATCTGTCTCTAAAATTGTATCTTTATTTCTAAATGGTGTGTTGGATTGTTACATGTTTTTGAATATGGATTAAAATTTTTCCTTTGAATCGTAGTCTATTGGGTATTTTGGGACATTATTTGTCTTTAAATAAATTTACGTCCCATTGGGAAACATGTATTGAATTGTATATTTTTACTTTGTGTTTGAAATAGTGTTGAAACTAAAAACAGTTAAATAATACATTGTAAATGTGTTTAAAATGGAAATGATATGTGGTCTTGTTAGAGCCTATTAATGTTTAGGAAATTTAGGTTGTGGGGAAATATATGTTCTTGGATGGAAACAAATAATGTTATGAGAAATGGTTTGAAATTATATGTGATATGATGGCCTAGTTTCACTTATGTATTACTTCATTCGAAATGGGAACACCTACGTAGGATTTCCCAATTTTGGTTATCAAGTTGGTTGTGTTACTATTTGGGGTAGGCAACAGAATTGTAGGTTTTCACATGGAGTCATGTAAGTAATGTCCTCCAATATACACAATGTAATATAAAAAATGGGGTTTGGGGAATCTTGTTTGAGAATTATGTTAATTGTTCTTCTCAACCTCAACTAGATAGGTTGGTACACCATAGATGACTTCAAGACTAGGTGGGTTATGACACTATCTTGGAAGTTAAATTGGAAAGTTGTTTTGGACTATGAATCTCTACCATATAATAGTATGATATTTTTACCCAAGTAGGTCTACAGATCACATTATGAATGTATATGAAATTCCCAAAGTTTACTATATATATTTGTTTTCTTCTATTCAGTTGCAGTTCATTTCATGATTACACTAGTTATTTAGTTATACCATAGATTATAATTGTTCTTCATTTAATATTTATTGGATCATTGTATGAAAATTTTAGTCTCATTTTAAAATTTGGATGAGGTGTGCATTGCTTTGAAATAGGTATTGAAGTAATTTTTTTATTAAAAAAGATAAAACCCTGTTTTTATATATTTATTCCAAATTTGTGTTATTTTTCTATGAATTTGGGAATGGAAATGAATGGATTTGTTGTTTTTTATCCACTAAGCTATTCATCTCAGACACTACTAGTTCCATTATTATCGGTATACCATATTTTTTTTTAGGTTTTGGATCCAAGTATAAGTGCTCATTGATTGAGATATTTGGACTTGTGGTTGTAGGATATCATGGAATCACATGGAGGTCATGTTTATGAGTGAGGTCTTATTTTGTATTTTATTTCTGCATTTTTTTATATTGTATCTTGATTATATTATATGTTTATTTGAGAATAATTTATTATTGTATCTTAATCATGCTAGATTTTTTTATATGATCATTTTATTTTTGGAAACAATCATTCCCATAGTTATCACTATGATAACCAACACTAGTTTCAAGCCCATTGTGATCAAGAACAACCTTTCATACATGTCACAATCCGGGATAGATGTCGGGATGGATAGAATCCTATATTTGTTTATAAATAAATGGTAATATTGGGTGTTATTTGTTATTTGGTATGTTTTTGTAAGAGATTATGACTATCGATACATGGTAGGTAGGTACGAGAAGAGTTTTGAGGAATCTTTCTCATTCTGATCATCTATTTTTATGGGGTAGTCATTGTTTTGAGACATTTGTTTTTTGTTTTTTCAATGGATGGGTGAGTAATCAAAGATTATTAAAGTTAGGTTATGTAATTATATAAAATGCAGTGGCGACCAATGTGAATTTAGAGTTCTTAGGTCAATATACTACTAGTTGTTGATTCTTACAGTGGGAATTATTCATTAAAAAGTTCGACATGTTATGCATGGATACTGGTTATGCACACCAGTAGTAAGGTATGAGTTATGATTTCTTCTTTCACAATTGATGTGAGTATGATTTTAAAATGAAATTGGTTTTTCAAATAGAACATGTTTAATTCAATGGGTTCTGAAATTATAAATAATGTGTTTTAATAAAAATTTTAGAGACTAACAATTTGATAATTATTGGTTTTGTTGGTGAAATGGAATGTATGTCCCATTATATTTCATATGAAAATATACAAATTATTGGGTTTTTATGGGATGTGCATATTGAAATGTGTTCATTGAAATAGAGGAAGTGTATGTACACATATGTGATAGTTCAAACAATTCCATGGTTTATTTTTTGAAATTAATGGTTTTTCTTGGTATTTTAATGTGGTTTCATTGAAGGGAAAATGGTTTGGAAATTGTTTTTCATTAAATTATTTATTGGAATTTTGAATATGGACATGAAATAATACAGTTCTAAAATTGGAGTGAATTTTGTTTTTTAATATAATTTATTTCTAATTTTAGCTATTTGTCATGTGAACCTGTTGTGTTTGTTTGTGATGTTTTTGTCTATTATGATGCTATTGGTTGTTGATTCTAGTTATGTGTTCTTTATTTTGTTCATAATGATTTTCAATATTGGTCCCTAGGTTTTACATTGAGTCTTTCCTAGATTATTGTTATTATGATGTCTTACCTATCTATCAAGACGATTGAGGTCTCATAGAGTATGTTGAGTGGAATGTGTATTTTGATAGTCTCTTTAGTTCTATCGAAACTCCCGATGTTGTTAGAGTCTGTGTAGTTATTGGTTTGTTTGAAGGTACAAATTTTGATGAAATGAATATGTTTTCTCCACCATTGATATAGTCTATGATGACAAGGTAGCTTTTTAGTCTTGTTTTCTTCTGATGGATAATTCATGAAGAGGTAGAGACGAAGAAAGTGGAAGAACTCATGAATGTTTCATATGTTAAACATGTTATTAAGGATAATGGTGAAAAATTCTAGGATCTCATTACTTTTTCTATAAATATTGAATCAATGGATTTGTTGAAGGGTTTAATTTTCAAATTGGGACCTCATGTAGAGTTCAAGGATATTTCACTCTCATAGGAGGAATTTAGTTGTGTGTGTTGGGTGGATGATGAATTTTTCATATAGTTGGTTTCAAGAGTGCAGGAAAATGGAAATTTGGTGTCTGATTTTGCACATAATAATTTTTCATCAAGTGAGGAGTATAATCCATAGTAACCTATCTTCGAGAATTCTCTTTCCTTGGTTTTAGCTTCTATCTCATCGGTTTCTTATCCCATATTCCTTTAATCTCTCCTTTTGGGCATAAAAAGTCATATTTTCACAATCCTACACAATTTTTTTATTGTTGTGGCTATTAGGGTCATATTGATATGTTTTTTAAGAAGTGTTTCTTGAAAAAAGATGTATTTATTGGAGTATTTTGGCTTTAGGATTTATGTAAGTAGATGTTTTATCCATCAGAGATCCAACTATAGTCCTTAGGGAGAATCTGAAACATAGATATGAATTTTCTACGGTGTGTTGGGAAACCTGGGCTATCTATGCCTCCCATGTTGAGGGGGAGGCATTAAAATTTTCATTGTTATATTTTTTCTTATATTGAATGATCAACATTTTTTTGTAAATGTGTGATGGACATGTTATATCTATATATTTGTAATTGTGTTTATCTAAACATGGAATTTTTAATCATTTATACTTCTATTAGTTTGGTTCTACATTGTGTGGGTTGGTCTCAGTTTGAGTTGTAATTATTTAGGGAGGTAGGTGTTTTCTGGAGTTGATTTATATTTTTCTGGTTCACTATTTTGATTTATATCCCTCTGTGGGATTCCTTATGTGTTGGGTGTTAATTTTTTGGGATGTTAGTTGTGTTTTTGTGGTGGGTAGAACAATTTTGTGTTATCCAAATGTTCACCTTGAAGATTTTTTCTCTAAAATCAATCTGGATTAACTTTTTGAGTGATACATTATCCTAATATTTTTGGTTTCTTTCTATTTTAATGTTTCCAGGAATCATGTTTTGGGTACCATTTAGATTTTTGACTAATTTTGGTTAGAATGTGATTTTAGTAGAAATAATTCTCACACCCAAACCATGGAAACTCCATTATTTTATTATTTTCTATTTTTTGGATCATTGGTCATGGTTCGTGCATTTTCATGGTTTGAGTTTTGGAGTTTTTTCTTATAGAATGGTGTATTTTTTAATGGAATCATAGTGGACATGGAAAGAATAGTGTTTTGAGAAATCACATATCCTCCCCCAGGAAACCATGAGGTTTGTTTTATGGGCCATGTGGTCAGGTTCATGGGTTGTGCATGGTTTTGGGAAATAATGTGCTTCAGTTATTGAACCAAAAATATGCATTTAACATATTTAGCACACAGTTTAGTTACCATCCATCCAACCCACAAGGGGTGACCCTCTTGTCCTGTAAAGAGTTCACTGTCAGCACAATTGTTACCAAACCATAGAGGTAAACCATATGAGCAACCAAAATTTCCAAAATAATGCAATACCTAATATATCATTCCCATATTCAAAAAAAAGACCCCATATCCCATTTTTTCCTTCTGGAACATTAAAGGGTCCAAAATCCCTTATTCCCATGGCTATACTCCCTAAATGGATGTATCATCAAGATTTCAATGTGATTTTCCCATTGTTACTCGATTTTTTCATTCCCTTTAATTATCATCTCATAGTTTCATTGTATATCCATGGTGGTTTCTATCTTGTATATACACTATATTCTATATTTGATGTTTGGTTAGTGTTTCTTTGGAGATATGGAACACATATTGTTTCTCTATCCACATAGTTCATTCTCTAATTATTTTTTCAACTTTTTACACTGCATAGGTATTTGTTTCATTCTTTTTTCATTTCAATTAAGGTAAATGATGTTTGGGTATTTTTCAATAACTTTATAATGTGCATTTAATTCATTTAGTGTCAATATTTGGAATAGTATGGCGTTTTTATGTCAGAAATAATTATTGGATTTGGTTGTAAAGTTGGTTCTCCAATCATTTATAGTGTTATTACCAATATGTATTTGTTTAAATGTCAATCATTATATTAAAAATAATTTTTATTTTGTTTTGAGTAGTTTCTAACCTCGGTTATGTTATGATATCATTGTGTAATCACAAATATTACATTATTTGTGTAGTTTTGTGGAATTTAGTGTATGAATGTATTTTATGGAATGGTGTGTGATTTAGATGCTGATTTATGATTTTATGTCTTAGGGTGATATTTTGTGGAAGGAATATCCATGTTTTTAAATTTGTGTTAATAATTTTGTGATTATATGGTATTTATGGGGGTTTTAGGTTTGATTTAAAGTTGTGTTTATTAAATTAAATAGTTTTGGGTGTCTCCATGGATATTTAGTTGGTTTCATTAGAAGATGAACGACACTTGTCTATATGAGGTGACAACATTGTTGAGAATTCAAATGTAGACATCACTTTAAAACATATATTTCCTTCAACCATTTTCTCTCAAATAGATTCTGCATTTCTTAATATCGTCTTGGTACATTATGTGGATTGAATGGGGTTTTTAATGCTTCCTCCAAAACATTACCCATTTGGAATTTTGGGACATGATTGGTCCCTAAATGGTTTTAAGGATCGTTTCTAAATTAATGTAAATAGTTTGTTTTTAATTTTTCATTGAAATAGTTTTGAAATTGGAAATGGTTGGAAAATTCATTGTCAATGTGTTCTAAATGGAAATAATGAATGGTTTGGCTAGTACCTTTAAATTCATGGTAAATTTATGTGGTTTTGAATTGTAATTTCATGATATAAAACATTTCAATTTTTGGGGAATGGTTTGATTTTTTTTATGTAACCTCTCATTTGGAACATGTATATGTATTATTATAAAATGAGAAAACCTATGGAGGATTTCCAAATGTGGTTATCATGTGGGTCGTGTTAGTGTATGTTGTATGCAAGTTTTGGGGTGCTAAGAAAGGTGAGTCACTCATTTTAGCGCCTATTATATACACAATATACAATAACCATGGGTTTCATAGGAGGCTTATAGAGGGTCAATATAGATTCCCAGATTATCATTCATAGATATTACATCATGTTAGATAAATATTAATTATAATACAATGATTCATGTATGAGGACTATAATATTTTATTGTCTTTGGAATCATCGAATCAAAATCTTCTATCATAGTGAAATATCTTCAATATCTAATATAACGATAACCACCATTAGTAATTCATCCTAAAACCATTCATTATAACCTAGGGAAATGAAATATAATAATATGTTATATCATATTCTCAATAAGGGTAAATAAATGAATTGAGTATGAATATCATGAAAAAATGTTATGGAAATTTAAAATAACATTTTAATTTCATACCTTGTATATTTAATATCTTAATAAAGATTGACATTTTAAAATACATGGATCCTAATATATTTAATAGAATATGTCATGAACGAATAATATTGATGTAAAAAGGAATTAGGGAAGACACATAAGAATATAAAAACCATATTATATGTTGTGCTATAAAGGACAATGTAACATTTAAGTATTTGGTTAGTCACATTTGTACATACATAGGTCCTGTAATTCCCTCCCATAAACACTCTTGTTTCAGTCTTGTGATTCCCTCCCATGTACCCTCTTATTTCAGGTTTGAGATTCCCCCATGTGTACCCACTTGTTTCTCGATGGGGATGTTCTCTTATATACCCATTGGTTTCAGGATTCGGATCTCATCTCATTTACCCACTTGTATTGGTCAGGGGTTTTCCTCCCTTTTAACATAGTTTTTTGTCATGTAATGTCCTCCCATCTATCCATATAGCCTAACATATAGTTAACATTTCCCAATGAATTAATTGGAGATATGAGTCCCCCATCCTATAATGAAAGCATATATATTGGTTCCACAAAATCATCAAAATCACATCATGAAGCATAGAATGTGATGGTTTTCATATACATGTATTCATATCTTATCAAATGGAAAAATATAGGTTTCATAATCATTTCATCATCAACATAAAGCATGAAAAGCAATGTTTCAATAGAATAAACACCCCAAAATAGAAATGAGTGTCATATGCATCATTTCATAAAACAAAAATTATTCCAGAAGAAATATTAATGGAACCATTTGATCCTTTCATATAAATGCATGAGTAATATAGAAAGATGTTATATTAGATGTAAAATAATGTTGAATGATTTTTTTAAAAAATTTTTTGAGGAAAAAATTATTTTTATTTTAAAGGATATTTAAAACATAAAAATAATAAATATAATTTTATCTAAAATAATAACAAAACATAATAAGTGCATATTTGAAAACATTTAGTAAAATTTTAAATCGAAAAGATATAAAGATATATTTAAAATGTTTGGAAAACCATTTTCCTTGATAACTTATATAAGAAGCTTGAAGAAGTATTTGAAATCTATTTTTCATGAAAACATATTAAAAAACTGAAGAAACATTTGAATAAAATATCGATGAAAATAACTATTAAAAAAAAATTCCGAAAAAATAAACTTTTAAAATATAAATGCAATAATCAAAGAAGTGACAGTTGGTAAATTATTACCTTGAAAATGAGCTAAAAATTATATTCCATTTTATTATAAAAAGGTTATAAAAATGCCTTATTCGACATGAGAAAAACAATATTCCTTTAAAATTTTTGTTAAAAGGAAAAAACCATAAATAATTATTTTAATTATTGTACTATATTATTAAATATTATATGAATCCCATTTTTGAAAACATTTTTTTGAATGAACAAATATTTCCAACTGAAGAGAGGGTATTACTGAGTTTTATTAATAACACATTCTTAATTATACAATGTACCAAATAATGGAAACATGAAACCTATATATAAATATATATATATATAATAAAAAGAGTAGGAGTAAAATCATTAGTTTTTATTAGATTAGGATTATATTATTTCATAAAGGTAAGCATAAACATAAACAATCTCTAAAAGCAATGGGGATGTATCATTTAACTCTTAACATTTGATAAATTACAACCATACACCAAATGTAATAAAATGAAAATAAATGAACCATAAAATATCATGAGCATTTTTAAAGACATTATATACCATTGAAAATTAATTATATACAGCTCATGGAAAAATACAGTTGAAACCATGGCATGTTTCTCCTCGAAGTCAAATTGAGACAAAATTAGTTTACCAATTTTGTATCTTTTTAAACATAAAACCCACGATAAAATTGTAATAAAACGGATATGTATAAAAAAATTATTTTTTATAGGAACCATATCCTACATCCATGATTATTATACATACCACACAAAAGGAAATTTTGTTTAATAAAATTTGTACCATATAAAAAATAAAAAGCGAGATGAAATTACCTTACATTTTGTATCGACTATCATCATACTCATACAAGAATACAATATAATAAATATTTTATAGTATAAAAATTAAAATTAAAAATATTATTAAATATAATAACATATTTATTTGTATTAAGACATTATATGACCCACTTGTTAGCAATCCAATGATAATGTTTCACATTGGGTAATATTCGCATGATTCTTTTCTTGAGTCTTAATTTATTATATCATTGACCATTATACATATATAATGAATAAATTAATATAAAAAATTATATAGATATAAATTTTGTAAATAATATTTTTATTATTATAACCTATATAATATATATGTACAAAAATAAATAAACGATTCAATTTGATGGTAAGTCATACGTATACATGATCATTTTTTCTGTTATTATTGCTATATCAGGAGAGATAAATAAAATAAACAATATGTCTATATGTATATAATATTATTATTTTATAATTATAACGTTATAATTATATTATTTATCTAATCTAAACCCATCTTTAATACATTCAATGTGGGGTTTGAACTAATGAAATTGCTTTGAGGAGGCTGTAGTCTTCCTCAGACCAAAGTATCATATATAAATAAAAATAAAACTTAAATATAAACATGTAATAAAAGTAACATTGAAGATTTAATATCAAATAAATATAATATATTACATATAAGAGAATATATTCTATAATAATTTTCACTATGAGAGGCGATAAAGAAAAAAATGAAGAATCATCATTTTGTGAGGTGGTAGTTCAACGTACATGCTATAAATATGTGAATTAATAAGAGTATGTAAGTTTAAGTCGAAACCATAGAATAAAAACATTATATTAAATATATTATACATTTTTTATACATAAATGGTATAAATATATTTTAGTGCGTGGAGAAAGAAAACAAAATAAAGGATCTTGATAGAAGATGACACCTCTTAATCTGGTAACTTCTTTTTATTTTTTCCAAAATAATTCATTGGATTAAATTATTCCGAAACAGAGAATTATATGAATAATGGAGGAAATTTGGTATGTTTATTTGGTATATATTTTCCTATCATTAGCGAGATGAGTGGTGTGAAGAAGTGGGAGATGTGTTTTCCTTTTATAAAGAAGGGAAAAGACACACATGAAATTTTTTTAAACATGTTATGTGTACCAGTCATTTTACCTAATAAAAATCATAAAAACAACATAAAACACAATAATGAAATTTAAAAGGAATAATAATTCCCAAAAATCGGTTTTGGGTAACTTCATATGATGTTTTGGGACATAAATTTAATGTTGTGTACTTTATCAAACAAATTTCTCTCTTACTCATTATAATAAACATTAATAACTATAAGAAATATTTTGTTTATAAAATTAACTGTCCTTGTTAAAAATTAAAAAAATTATTATTCCTAATATTGATAAATTTTCATATATTTTGAAAATAGAATTTGTAGATATTAATAAATAATTAATCTCTCTTAATGGACGACACTTTGGATTTTTAATGTAATAATAATTATAATTATTCTAATATTTTATATCTAAATTAAAATTGAATTTTCATCATAATGTACTAAACTATATTAATTGATAAAAATATTAATTAATAAAGCATTGAAAATAATTTAATTTTAAATTTATCGTAATAAATAAATCTGATTGAAATAATTTTTGAATTAAAATTTAGTATTTTTAACTATTCATTAAAAAATGAAACACCATAGAAAAATAAAAAAATTTATCTCATCAATTTTTTTATTTTCCACTTATAGTAATGATATTTTTCTACACATTATATCAATAAAATTTCCACAAATTTCTTACAAAATTTGTTCTCCATTAAATTGTATTAATCATTATATTATTAAAAAATATATTGTTTTAAGCTTTAAAATGGGTTTGTCTATTTTATGTCTATAAAATCATGTGGATGAATATTACAAATATCTGATTTAATATATAATATATATATAAAAAAATATAATATAATTAATGAACTATAATTGATTTAGTTATTATGGTAAAAAAACTTTTAGACAATAAAAATAACAATATTTCCCTTTACATTCTATCAATTTTGTTTTGATTAACAAAAGCTTACATTGATATTATACATAGATCAGGATAAACTTTATGTTTTATGTGGTGTATTATTAACTTTTTTTTTATAATTTATTCAAACATATAAAAAATAAACAATTTACAATGTTGTGTGAAATGTAAAATATAAAACAGATAAAATTAATTTGAAAAAAACATTCAAAAAAATATAATGGTGTTATAATCGAGTGACAGTTCCTTGTTAATGTAGAATATATTGGGTTGGTACCACTTAGATTTATTATATTCTAGGTGATTTTTTCTACTTGATAGATTGTTATAATATCCAATTAGTTACTGACTACAGAACTGCACCCTATAACAATAGGTGAGTCTGACCTTAAATCATGTCATGATCACTATAGGGATGTTTGAGAAATTCATATGGTTTTCTATATATATGTGTTTATTTACATTTTATTGAATATTGTTTCATGTTTACACTAGTGGAATATTATTATCATTTATCGGTATTACTTTTCTTAGACATTGGTTTGGGTTTTGGCTCTAAAATAGTAATATGATTTGAAAATAGGGATGTGGTATTGATTATTTGGAAAAGGGGAAAAATCAGCATTTTCATTATAATGATAAAAAATATTTTCATATGTCTATTCCAATTTAGTGTTTAAAGACATTTTTGTGAATGGAAATTTTTGGATTTGATGATGTTTTTCTATGGAGATATTAATCTCACACTATACATTTTCAATTCTGTTTCGGTAGAACAAATCAATTTTCAATGTTCAGTTTCACCTTTCTATTTATTATTTTTGGGGCAGTTTGGTCGTGTTGATGGGGGTGAAAAGGGGTCTCCTAGAGATCATGTTGGAGTCTTACATCTCTGTTTGTTTGTAGATTCTAATTATTTTATAGTTTTTTATCAAGGTCAGTTTACATGTTTATTTTTTTCACAAATTGTTAGACATTCTTCATGTTCATATTATTTATTTGATACAGGTTTATTGGAAAAAATATCATTCCCATTGTGAGAACATTGATGCATGATACTATTTGAAAAACCATTTGGATTGGAAAAAACCTTTTGGCTCTGTCTATATCTAGTTCAGAAGTTAGTATGGATGGAATTCTTGCCTGGTTCATGAAATAACGATATTAGAGTATTTTCATTATTATTTAAGATTTCATTTAGTTAGATATTAAGATAGTCAGTAATTTAGAGGTATGTATGGGAAGTGACTCTAAAAACATTATCATTATGATCCCCATGTTTCCAGGGTTAGTCCTAGTTTTCAGTCTTTGTTTTGGGTATTGTATTGATTTGGGAGAGGATTTAAAATATAGGTGAGTAGATGTTATGTTGTTCTCTCATAGGGTGTAGTGACCCATTTGACGTCAGAGTACATGGTTCAAGATCCTCCTTGTTGTTTATTCTTACTCAGGGCATGCCCACTAGCAATTTCATTATGATAGGCATTGCTATTAGTTCCCAAATTTATTACTTTGTCAAGAGTTATTATACCTTTTCATGAATTAAGTGAGTAATATGTGGCTATTGAAATGTATATCATTTAATTCCTGTTTTTTTAAATGGAATAAATGGGTTTTAAAAAAATGTGGTTTGGATTTATTATTTATAAAATTCGTTGGTTTTATGGTGATATGAATTGTGTGGCGCTTTGTATTAATTATGAAATAAAACATGTTTTTGGGTATGTATGGGAATTTGTTGTTTTCACATATTCATTGAATAAGAGGAAGTCGATGTATTCATATGTGATGGTTCATATGATAACATGGTTTGTATTTTGAATTAATTATTGTAATTATATTTTTAGTGGGATTTTTAAAGGGAAAATGGTTTCTGAAAAAAAAAATTTCATTAAAATCATTCTTAAAATTTTTAAATTATACTTGAGATAATATTGTTATCAAATAATAATGGTAGTAGTTTTTATTCAAAAGTGTTTTTGTTTGCTACACATTAATGTGTTTTGATTTCGAGCCAACTGTATTGGATTGTAACGTTTTGTCGATTTGTTTTTTGGTTGATGTTGATAATAGATTTTTGATCATGGTGTTATTTATAATATTCTACTGATTTAGGTACCAAAATATTCAAGTGAATCACACCCGGTTTTTGGATCCTCTAGAGTGTTGTCGGCCTATCATGGTTATCATCGCCTATTAGAGGTAGTATATTTTCTTGTAAAATTATACAGTCTCTTCAGATCGTTGTGAAAATCCTATAGATATTAGAGTCTATTCAATTATAGGTTGGATTGAAAATACATCATTGGAAGTGTTGAATATGTTCTCTCTTCCAGTGATACATTTCGGGTTAACGTGGGTTGTTTTTATGTCCATTTTCATCAAATGGTTTAAACATGAAGTGATAAAGGTGATGAAAGTGGAAGAGTTCATGATTGGTTACTAGGGTCAGCAGACAATGATTGATTATGATCGGCATTTCAAACAGATAATATATTTATATCTGGATAAAGAATAATAGTATTCGTGGAATGTGTATCTATTCATCATGGGTATTCATATAGATATCAAAGAGTGACCCCTCTCTTCCATGGATATTTATTTTCATAGGATGGTGGATGAATCCATTTTAGTTGGGTTGGTTTCTAGACCACATGTTGTTGTCCCTCTAGTGTCTATAATTTATCATAAGGTCCCTCATATAGTGTGGATTGTATTCTAGATGAACATTCCTTTGATTAGTCTCCTATTTTGATTCCATCTTCCACCTCATTGTACAATTTCTATTTTCATACACTAGTGTGGCTGATTCTGGAATTCAATGTCATCCTGTCATAGTCCTATAAAGGATTGACATAGATGTGGATATTTGGGGTATCTAGAATGGATTTTTGGAAGTGTTTCCCAACATTGAAGATTTATCAATGGATTCTATCTTCTGGATTAAGGGTAGTAGATTCTTCAACCATTAGTTATCCTTCCATATTCTCTAAAGTGAATCTGGCACATAGTAAGGAATTTTTAGGGGGTGTGCAGGGCACCATGGACCATGTTATCCACATGTGTTTAGGTGAATACATTATTTTTTAAATGATGTATTCTTTCTACTATTATAAGTGTATCATATCATTTTAAAAGTGCAATGGAATTTTTTTTATCGTAATCATTGATGTTATGTTTATATAAATGTAGATAATTCATTCATTTATCCATCATTTAGGTCTCTTTTCCCTAATGTTTGGGTAATCTCTATTTTAGCTGTAATCTTTTGGAGATTCTTCAATATTGTGGAATTGATGAATTTTGGGTCATGTGTGTTATTTGGATTGAGTTACTTTTGTGAGACTCCCATAGTTTCAGGGGTTCATATTGTTTGGGATGTTTCAAGTATTGGTGACGATATTGTTTAGATTGTGCAAATAATATGGATATGGTTTGGTTGGTAGCTCCCAATCATGATGACTGTGGTTCATAGTAAATGAGGAGAATTTTTTTGGTAGCTCCTGTTCAATTTTTATGGATTTCTTTGTGATTTTAGTTGAGTTCTTATTTTGGGAGAGCCCTTTCTTATTCTCCATTTGTTCTTCGTGTTGTGACTTTCTCTATAATCGGTCACGTGTGACTTTTTTGTGTGAGGGTCAACATCATGATTTATGGAAAACATTAATTTTGACTGGGAATGGAATCAAGTCTTGGATACCTTTAGGCTAGGTGACAGTATAGGTATAGAAATTTATTATTGTGGGGAGAGAAATCACACAATGACCACTAAAATTTCATTTTTTTATTATTTTAATAATTTTTTATCCATTGGTCATGGTTTGGGTTAGAGTCCTAGTTTTTTTTTAATATTGTGAAACGAAGTTTTTTGATTGAAAAAATATAGTGCTCATGTATCGCATGGTTAAGAGAAACCATGAAACATCACCCAGGTACCCAATAATATTATTCTCAGATCTTTTGGTGAGGCACATTGGAAGTTAATGATTTTGAGAACATGTTGAAATTGTGAAGTTTTGTTTTGGAACCAGATAGAGGCATTTATTAGGGTTGGGTAACCATTTGGACAACCTATGTAGGGGTTCCCCTCTTGTCTGGTAGAGGGTGAATAGTAGGAGCATAGCTTTCCAAACTGTGGGACTTGTAGTGTGAGATATCCATATTTTAAGAAACAAGAAATATATAATATACCCTCAACACTTTTTACACCAAATTGACCCCCTCTCTCATTGTATCAATTTTTGTAGTAAAAGGGGTCCCATAAACCCTTTTACCAAGGTAAACCTCCCTTTGTGGATGCATCTCTAATATTCCAATGTGGTTTTCCAAGATTTTTTTCCTATTTACATTCACTTGTCTTCTTATTTCTTAGTTTCATTGAACATTCATGGTGGTTTCTCTCTTGTAGCATTAATGTAATATACGATTGATGTTTGTTAGGTGTTTTATTGGAACATGGTCATGTAGATTGTTCTTTGGTAGTATTTTTTCTTATATGATAGTTTCAACTCATCCTCATTTTTTTTGAGGTTTGTGTCTCCATATGTTTTCTTTCTTATTCAATCCAATCATTCTTGGGATTTTTTATATAATATATAAATTCATTTCACATGATTTTGGTATGTTTTTATTTCATAGTTTGGTGTATTGTTTTTGGAAAAAATTAGTGGAATTATTTTAAATGGGGGTTCTCAAATCATGTTATATATTTATTAACACAATATATATGTGAAAATGAAAATTATTCATTCAAAATGAAATTGGGTGATTCTCATAGTGTTTATCAATTTTTATGTTATGATATCTTTTTGGGATAATGAATTGGAAAGTACATGTGTAGTTTGGTTTAATTTATTTTTTATAACATATGTATGGCATGATATGTGATTTTGATACAAATTTCTAGTTTGATATCTTTTGGTGAGTCTTTATAAGGATTATCCTACTTTTTTAATGTTTGCATATAAATTTTTAATAACATGTAATTGTGAGGGTTTTTTATTTTGAATGAATGAGTTTTTTTTATATGAAAATGAATTTTGGTTTCTCGATAGATATTTAGAGTATTTCATTAGATTTTTGATCATATATGTGTTCACAAGGTGCACCGATAGATGATAGTTGAAATGGATATGGGACATTAAAACAATGTATTCCATGAACAGTAGTCTCTCAAATGGTTTTTTTATTTGTAAACTTTTTTTTATTAGGTTTTGTGGTTTCTGAAAGTGGTTTCTAATGTGTCCTTTAAAACATATTCCATTTGGAATTTTGGGACATTATAGGTTACTAAAAAGTTTTCAGTCACACTTGGTAATGTTAATTGAATAATATATTTTTAGTTATTCACTGATGTTGTTTTGAAATTTGAAATGGTTGTAAAATTATTTTAAATATGTTCAAATTTAACATTATATTAGTACCAATTTAACCCTTTTAATGTTTTGGTAATGAAGGTGGTTTGGAAATATATATTCCCTGTTGGAATCCTAGTATTTTTTTACAAATGGTTCTAAATTTGGTATTATTTAATATGCTAGTAATTACTTGTATATGGATTATTGCGGAATAGGAAATCATGGGGTGGATTTCCCAAGACATGGTATCATGATGGTTGTTTCGGGGATTGGGGTTGGAAGGTGTGATGTTGGAAGGTAAGGTGAGACATGTTTGTAAGGAAATCCTACTGACATAGAGTACTATTACCATGGGTTTATTGGGTGCATTTTTAAGGGACATGTGAAAGCAACTTATCAACCCCATTTAGAAGGTTTTCTGCACATTGATGTCCTAGAGGCTATGTGGGTTATCCAAATTGATTGAATATTAGAATAGATAGTTGGATATCGATAATTGATCTACACTAAATTAATTTAGGTGATAATAACATGAGTATGTCTAGGTCTCTCCCAAGGGATGTTTAGGAAGTTACCCCAATTTATTATATATATGTTTTTGTTTACATCCTGTTGCACTTTTTTCTTGTCAACATTTCTTATTTATTTTAAGTATATATTGTTATTTCTTTGGTTAATCATTGGTTGGGATTTGGGTTTCATAATGGTATTACGATTTAGAAATGGTTATGTTTTGTGTGTTGTTTGGAAAAAATGAAAATTGAAACTTCTTATTAAAATTAGGAAAAAATTTATATTTTTATTCAAAACAAGTTTTTTTGGAATATTTTATTAATCAGGATGTATGTATTAATTTGTGGTTTAAAAATTATTTATTATGATAACACCTTACTTGATCCATTCAGTGTTTCTAGACCTAAGATATTTTGCTGATTCCCATTCATATTCTGAGTGTTCAATGTTGGAGTAGTTTGGTCTTGTGGTAGGAGGTGACTATGGGGACAGTAGGATATCAGTTTGCCGTATTTAGTTATAGTTTTTCTTAGTTTATTTTATAAATAATATTTTGTTTTGTCTATATTATTTTATATATTTATTTATGATTTAGTAATTTTTTGTTATTATTCTTGTTCAGTGAATTATTTGATATTGGTTTGTAAGGAAAAAATCATTACCCTAGTGGAAACAATGGTGCTTAACACTAGTTACATAACCAGGGGGATCAGGAATTACCGTCATACCATCTTTCGACTACGTCAAATGTCATACTGCATAGAATCTCTATGATTTTCATGACAATAAATTATTCTTGTTGAAAATGGCCCCCCTCTAAGGATCTAACTATGATTTTTTAGTCATCTTGGAAATCTTAACAATGAATATATAATAAATGGATATGTACAAGTCCAAATGAAATGAATTCCAAAAAAAGAAAAAATTCATAGTAATTAATCAACACGATATTAAATATTAAATAATTAATAATAGAAACTAAATGGGAAATGAATAATCATTAAATATGATGTCAAATATTAAACATTTAATAAAATAACATTGAAATTCACATCATATCATATCCATCATGAGTAACGGTAGATATATATACTTACACATGTGATCATTGTCAAACATGGGTCTCATAGGATTCAAATTCATAAACATGTGATAAATGCCTCTTCAATTGGAAACTAAAAACAATTATGTTAAAAAGTATTTTTCAAAGGATCTGAAACATTGATTAGTTAAATTATGCATGGTTCTATTAAATATACAATAATTAAATATCATTAAGATATTAATTATAACCTAGGAATCATATCAAATAAATGAATTAACCATCCTTATCTTGAGGTGTTAAACCCATATAACATGTTAGTAAACCTTTCATAATATGATGGGTCAGATTATATAGGATAGAAATCCACAGGAAAATGCCAAAAAAACTTCATAATATATACTAGTAGATTTATGAAGTCAATAACTATGTATTAAGACTCAATCAACAACAATGCGTTCTTAAACAATAAATTAGAATGAAAATTTAATTATAAAACATATTTATAATTAATTGAATGTTTACAAGATATATTATAGAGAAATGTGAAATTAAATCATACTGAAGGACTTGTGAGTATCACACCCTTGATAAAACAATGACCAAACACCACTGGTTGGTAAAAAAACAGTAAAAAACATTCCAATAGGGAAACTATTTCATCGAAGAAAATCATTGGATAATTTAATATAATTAAATTTTAATACATAGAATAATTTTCCCAGGAGATAAAATATAGAAGAAACACCATCCAAATGTGTTCTAACTACTAATGATACAATATAAATTACATTACATGAAAACCTCATACTCAGTTCAATGATATGGTGGTCACTTCTACTAAATTAGTTAAAAAAATGATAGATGAATACAATAAGGGATATAAAAATAAGGAAACTCTAATCAATTAAACATTTTAATCATCATTATACATATTTTATCCATGCCAATTGTATTCCCCACCATGCATGGGAAATTCCACTGTGATTTGATATATTTTTCATTGAAGTATATTATTGTAAACAATAAAAGGATCAATTTTTTATCCTTATATCCAAGAAGGTAAAACAATATGAGAAAATTAAAACATTGTACTATCCAATGAATAGAGAAAATCAATTTTAATTTTCCATGATTATCGACAATAAATTTTCCCCTAGACCGAATGACAGAGTTAAAATCTATGATAAAATAAGGATATCACTCAATTTAACCAACAAAATGAATCCAGATCCATTCCCAATCAATGTTTACAAATATAGTAATGAAAAAATAGATCATATATAAATGGTTTTTTATAATTAATTTTTTTATAGATAAATATAAAGTGGAATTAGTGTCTAAAAATGAATAAAATTACCCTAATTAAAAGCATCCGAATAGACATCACTAACATGAAACACTGAGAAGACAAGTGATCTGTTAAATATCACGAGATTCAAAAATATATCATTAGATAACTAGTATGGCAAGAATTATATTAAGCCTACTTTATAGGCCTTAAACAAGTCGGTCACCTTCAATTGGTTACTTTTTTAAACTACTATATCACTAATAGCATTGTCCATGCCTCCAACATTCTCTAAATAAATTATTCACCAATGTAGTTACAAATTGATACTAATAAAACATTTAAGTAATATATATAAATATATATTCATTTCAATATATATATTTAAAAATGATCTATCCTCAAGATAAAAATAAAAAATTAATCAGAATATAAGAACTCTTAATGTATTTAGTTGTCATTATCTCCCCCAAAAAACTATTTTTTCCACAAGATATTTTGATATTATGTGAATAATTAATCATAATGGTCTATGAAAACCGTATTATTGGATTTCTTTACATTTTTCTTTATAATTCATGACTCATTACCTATGGGTCTTGCAAATTCTTGAAATGAAATCATAGTCCAAATTCACAATACTGGGAATTATAAAAATGAAACAGATACATAAAATCAATGATAATGAGAATTAAAGTAATATAATTGAATTCATATATATAAAATCTAAATGGTTCCATTTTTTATACCAAATTATTGCATAGGTTTTCCCCACACAAGAAATTCTATATGTTTACATATTCCAATTTATTAACAACACACACAATGTGTTGTATCTGCATCGAACACAAACATATATAAGAGAAAGGATAAAAATTGATACTAATACCACATTAATTATTATGAACATATATAAAATGTATACAACAGTCTTTCTATACCATAACCCACCGATCATTTCTTGAAGAAAATAACAGATACTTAAACAACAATATTGCTCAAGATAGGATTAGCTAAATAAGGTTATAAAAAATATTAATGTACATATGGATTCACCTGGTAGTTCAATCAAGAAAAAAAAATTTAATTTTTCATGACCTAAATAAATAACACACCCTTAACCAAGGATCATGATTCTGTATCTCAATCAATTCACATTAAATTAATTTGAAGTCTTACCTAAAATCATAATAGATTTAAATGGTATTGTTATAATTTGTTCATTTGACAGCCGCACCATCAAAAAATATATTAGTCATACACTAAAATGAAATCAACAAAACCAATATTATATCATTATGTAATCATATTAAGTTCGATTAAATTATATTGTCTCCACCGTATCTCACATACGGTACATACATATGTTATTCCCCGCATAAATTGGTATTGTAGATCCCAAATAATGATTGTCTTATGATGTAAAAGAAAAACATAATAATTTTTAAAAAACTAAAAACCCTTCACATCCTTGGTTCATTCAATAAAAAATTATATAACTATCCTTAAAATAGGAATACTCATATAGTTAGCATATACACTATAAATCAGTCTCTCGTGACCCTGACAAGAACATCATTGATCTCATTGTCAAATCATGAATATCTATTCACAAATGATTTAATGAGGATATTTAATTTACAACATAAAACTATTTATACTATAATGTGCCACAATGCATTCAATGAAAAAATCTCTCTATGATATAAAACATTATATAAAATTTCATGGGATTATACTTTGTTATATATGGGACTCATCCACAATTGCAAGCTGCTACCTCACACCAAGACACCTATACCATTAATAATATTTGGATAACCAAACAATAGTGTCATAATCCATTTAAATTTTTCATATCTTTTGACATAATAACCTTAGAACACATCTAGAAGTAGTCTACTATTATGGATAGGTTCACACTGGAAATTCTGAGTCTTAACTCTCATGTTGACCAAAAACAGATTTCATTAGGGACATACTGACACTATCACCTATAAATTCTTCATTATAGCCATATTCATTCCAAGTTAGGTAATTCATATAAAATTTAATTTATAAAAAAACTTGATCGATATATTTCATCTGATTCAACACTAAGAAATTAAATTAATTTTATATAATCTAAAATTTTATGATTTATATGTGTATGATATAACATAGTCATTTACATTGTCAATATGAAAATAAGTATCC
This sequence comes from Viscum album, assembly GCA_963277665.1. NCBI lineage: Eukaryota > Viridiplantae > Streptophyta > Magnoliopsida > Santalales > Viscaceae > Viscum > Viscum album. Next base: position 917,221,293 of record OY728148.1, read on the forward strand.
AAATTATGAGTAATATATATTATTTTAAAACATAATAAAACTTTTTTATTAGTTTTTTAACGATGTCGTAAATTTATAGTTATGTAATTTAAGATTCAGAATAATCCATTGAATTAAATTTTATTTATGTTTACTATGAAAAATAATTTTTTTTAATTTTTTCCACATATTACAATTTTATTATATAGAAATTATGTAATTTTATAATTCATTCATATGAAAAATATCATAGCGTGTTGTGTTGGGATTTTTTGAAAACATTATTTCTATAATTAGTTAAAAATATTGATTTTATTGAAATCGTTATATCTTTATAGTACATATAGTGTTCCATTTTGGAATGAATTGATTTATAAATCTAATTGGTACATTTAAATTTAATTTAATCCAATTATTTTCATTATAATTTCAATCAATTTTTTTTATGAATATATTTATCTATTAAAAAGGAATTTTCTAGAAAGTTTTTTTTCATTCCTTCATTAATGGTTATTTAAATACTATTTTCCTCCACATATTGATATTAAATTTAGAGAAATGATTTCGAAATTTTAACTCACAATAAAAAAATTATATATTGTATAATTATTTTATGTAATAATTAATATTCAAAAATTAACATATTTATCACCTTAGAAACAATAAATCATGTAATATTGTTTAAATATATTGTGACATCCCATTTATTATATATCTAAAATCATCATTAGGTATATTTAATTATATAGTATTACTATAATCATCCATAAATTAAATATAATGAATCATTTTCTGACATATCGTTGATAATGGCATTAATAGTATTTTATATAATAGATAAATAAAAAATTCCCATCTCTTTGTTTAAAAGAAAATTTTAGTTTTTCATAATTATTAAAAGAGGTTATGTTTACTTAATAATTTTCACTCATTTTTATGTGGATATTTATGGTGATGGTATCTATTAGTGATGGATAAACTACATTTAACATCTACATAATTTCAATACTATTCTTTTTCATAGATTAGAAAAATTAAACAAATAATTTTTAAAACTAACAATGTAATAAATTTTGGATGTGTTTTTTTGATTAAATATATTATTTGGATAAATACAATGTATAAGTCATTTTTAAATTTTTTATATTCATATTTTATTAATATATTAATAACATTTATATAGGAAAATATATGAAAAATTCAATAAATGAGTTCAATAGAATTATATTTAAATTATTATTTTATTAAATGTATAAAAACAATTATTTTCACATTATCAGCCAATTCTATTAGATCTAGATGATCATATCAATCACATTCCACTTAAGTATAAGGATTACTTTTATAGTAACATTATAAAATCTAAAATATTAAAAACCTAATACATCATTGATATTACTAAAAGGGTTATTGAGGGTCCGATCATAGAGAATATTGTTAATTAATCATCTAATCCTATATTAATATTATTCAATTTGATTATTCATACATATGATAATATACGATTCAATATATGATGTATTTTTTCCACATCAACATCAATAATAATAAATAAATATTTAAAACATTAGGTAATTCAAAGGGTTAACCTATATTTTATTTTCTAATAACCTTCTATACTCGCGTACTCAGACATCTTGATCAAAATATGTTATCCAAACAAACCAAATTTTTTTATCATTGATTAATAAATACTAGATGAATATTTATTATATAAATATTATACCTAGGTTCATTAATAATTTTTTCAAATGAGGTTCTTGAAAGAGGAGGTAATATTATTATGAAAATCTTTTAGATTTACATATTCATCTACCTCTTTCATTTATATCATAATTATTTCTATATAATAAAAATATACCATTAACTGAGATGATATCATTATAATATAATAACAGTATTCATCTAATTTATCATTCAAATAGGAATCAAAATTATATATCATACTGATGTATGGACTACCAAATCCACAAAGTGATATGATTAATTTTCCTTCACCACATGAAATTGATGTTAATAATGATTGACTTAATAATTATATATGAAATTATTGAAATTGTTTTTTTGGACCGATGATATAAGGACCCAGCCTTAAACCTTACTTAATCTTGAGTTATTACAAGATTACACATTGAGGATCTTTTCGGGTTTAGAGTTTTAGAGAATTAGATCATAAAACTTGCATTACATTCCACATATAAACAAAGTGGTTACATAAAGATAGTATTCTTCATTCCCATCAATGGAAACACATTTAAAATAAAACATGGATTATTTCTTGACACATCCTTGACTCTATCATCTTATCATGTACCTTTCCCTTGACCTGTGAAAAACATTTAAAAAACTTGGGATGAGCATAAAAACACCGTATGGGTTATAAAAACATGGAAAGGAAACATGGGTACATACATACATAAGAGTGAAATCATACTTTACCAATAAAACATAATCACTTTAACATACCTCATCAAATCATGAATAAATCATAGAAATCATAAGACATAAAGGTAACTTGAGGCATTCATAACATTCTTACGTAGGGAGTAACCCTCATGGTTACGTTTGGAATACCCATCACAGTATATTCCCTAAAATCTCTTCGGAGAAACCTTAACGTTTCACTACTTCGCGTTACCCAATGCATTGGAGAGCTATAACGGGCTCACCCGCCCTTAGTTTATCACGGAACCACCCGTCTTCATAATAATGCCCAAGAACCATAACATAATCATATCACATAAAACATGTATAAAGGAAACATAAAATTTCCACATTTCAATCACGAGATATCAATACAACACATTGATATAATAAAAACATTATGAAATCCATTTTCAATACCAAAGTAAAACATGGTATTTATTTTTCTTTTAAAAAAAGAAGGTATGGCTTGTAGAGGAAGCCGAAACTCAAATAACGGTCACGACGGCGGAGAAGTCGTTGTCGCCGCATACGTACGACAAAAACATTCCCTTTTGTCGTTTAGTAAAGGCTTCATATAAAAAAGATTCCTTTTTAATAAACGTAAAAGTCAAAGGGGTTTATACACCATATAAAAGAAAGTTGTGTATAAAATAAAATATGCCTCAACGAAAGGAGATTGAGACGAAGTCCCATACCTCGTATCCGACTTGACTTGACCGTTCTTTAATCTCCTGAATAATAAACTTGAGTTAATCTCTACTTGATTATGAATCTTTAACAAGTTCATTATTCCTTTTATACCATGTTATGAACATCATGTAATCAGTTAAGTTAATAATGTTCATTTTGTCGGTATTTGGTTCTTAAGTCAAAAATAGACTTCTTACACTTACATGTTGTTAATTTGGTCAAAAGTTCATTATATCCAGAATGGAATTCATGATGTAGATATCATATATGTCATATATATCCAGTACATACATGCATTTATAATATTACATAATTTAGAGGTAAGAAATGAAATGCACCGTTCATGGAGACGGTAAGCCGTACGTACGCATGAACGCTACTTCCATTTCTATTTCATATTTTTTGGAATGGAATCATAATGATATAAGAGTATATTATAATTCCAGTATAATAACATATATAATATCATTAAATTTATCCTTTACACATCCCACATATGGTATTAACGAATCAAATCACTTTTAGGGGGCGGTAGTCCGCACATCCTAAAATGAAGATATCGTGTTTACCTATAATGGAAACCATAAAGGTATGACCAAAATGAAAAAAACATAAGCTTAAGTAAAACAAAAACATATTATATATCATATATAAAAATAGTGACATCATAATGGCCACCTTTGAAGGTGTTAAATGAGTGTTGAACAATCATCGTTTCGGGAGGCAAAATTTCGCCATCCACGGAAACCGTATGTTCTTTAACCATTTGACGTAGTTGTGTGAGAGTGTGGCTCAAATAAATCATATAAAAACATCCTAGTATATTGAAGATACTTGTGTTGTTACAAAAGAAGTAAATAAAAAGAGTTTAGGGGGTTGGAGAAGCAAAATAACACAAATGAACATGAGAGAATGAATTACCTTAAAAAGTGTAACTCCTTTGATTTGATCCTAAAGGCTTCCTATGAAATGATTCTGCCCAAAGGGAATCCTCTAGGATGAGGAGAGGGATGTGGAGAGAGAAAATGGGCAGGGGTTGGCCGAGCCAAAGGCTTGAAGAGTGTGTGAAATGAGGTAGAGGTGGGGGCCTTTTATAAGAGGAGAGGAGGGGCACTTTTGGAAAGTAAAGAAATATTACATTATTTGAAAATGTGTTTCGGTTTCAAAAGGTCCCATATTGATATAATTCGTGGATAAGGTGATAAGTGTTCGAAATACACTCATCAAATTTGTTTTGGACATGTTTAGTTCATATATTTTACATTATCTTTCCATTTATTTAAATCGTCAAATAATGATGTCATCGCTGCATCATTATTATGTCATAAATAATTAAATTTATTTAATGTCTAAAAATTATAAAAAAAATACTATGATATAGGAAATTTTTATAGCTTTCCAATTACTATTTATAATCAAAATTTGGACTTGTATAACCCCACTTAAAAATTGTTTTCTTAAAACATATTATGTTTGTGTCATTTTCACTTTAACATTAAATAAAAAGTAATTTATGTCATTTCCAAACACAAGTGGATCCATGGGGTCCCAAAGTTGACCCATGGCATGTCTTTGACGGCCATGACACAACCAATAAGGTTGGGACATGTGTCTAGGTCATTTCATATTATTAAAGCCTTATTTAGACCTTTAACTACCCTAATTACCACTAATCGTGGTTAAGAACTTAATAAGTTACTATTCACCAAAAAATTATTATAATCTCATTGAACCACATTTTACATACTAATGACAACCATGTATGTCGGATTTTTAAAATTCAATACACATTAGTGGTAAACTTTCATTTAACAAAAAAAATCAGTTTGCTTGATTACCACTTAGTGGTTTCACTATTCATCAAAAATTGATGTTTTTCAGAAAATTACCTAAAATTAACCCTAAGATATATTTGATATTCCGAATTCAAAAATGAAGTCTATTTTACAAAATTCAAAACATATAGGTCACAATAATTAATTTAATAATTAATTCCCGCTGCCAGAGCAAATAGCGTGTTTTTACAAAACAATAAGTATCAAAAGATTGACACCAGTTTAAGTCTAATTTCAAAGTGAAATTGATTCCAATGACCACCATTGGATAAAATGATAAAAATATATTCTAATTTCTTTTCAAAACCAATTCAAAACATAATCTAATCATATAAATAAATTAGGTTAAAAAGCAGTTTTGATGTAAAATGCAGTATTTTTCACTATTCATTAAAAAATGAACATTGTCAGAAAAATACCAAAAATTCACACAAGGTAAATTTTGATGTCCCAATCATAAAGGATATGTTTATTTTGACAAACATAGTTTATAAAATTGTCAAAATATAGATTCAAAAATGGTTTTCCATCAAAAGGAAGTAAAATAATCTTTTAAGAATATTAGTGTATTCCATGCATAAGATTGTATTTATTTTCATTTTAAGCCTCTATAACACTATCTTAATCATTAATAGACATAGATAAAAATATCTATTATTCATTACTTACTTGGGATGTTACATCCTTCCCCCCTTTAGAAAATTGCATCCCCACAATTTATTTACTTATCGAATAAATGGGGGTACTTATCCCTCATTGCATTTTCAGATTCCCATGTTGCCTCTTCAATCATGTGGTTTTTCCACAAAAACATTACCTGATGAATCACTTTATTCCGTAACACTTGCTCCCTGTGGTCAATAATCTAGACCGGTTGTTCCTCATAAGATAGGTTCTCTTCCAGCTGAACTACCTCTGGACTCAAAACATGTGATGGATCTGGCATATACTTTCTCAACATCGAAACGTGAAAAACATTGTGTACCTGAGATAAACTCGGAGGTAAAGCCACCCGGTATGCAACTAATCCAAATCTATCCAGAATTTCGTATGGTCCAACAAACCTTGGACTCAACTTTCCTTTCTTACCAAATCTCATCACACTTTTCCAAGGAGAAACCTTGAGAAAAACATGATCACCTACCTCGAAAGATAGATCCTTCCTCCGGTTATCCGCATAATGCTTCTGCCTGCTCTGAGCTGTTCTCATGTGTTTCTGAATCAGCTGAACTTTTTCTGCCATCTCTTCTACCAATTCTGGTCCCATCAACTTCCTTTCAGCCACTTTATCCCAGAAAGCTAGAGTTCGACACCGCTTCCCATATAATGCATGAAATGGTGCCATATGTATACTGGAATGAAAACTGTTATTATATGAAAACTCAACCAAAGAAAGATGTTGGTCCTAACTTCCCTGATAATCCATAGAACAAGCTCAAAGCATATCCTCCAATGTCTGAATTGTTCGTTCTGACTGCCCATCTGATTGAGGATGAAAAGCAGTACTAAAAATTAATTCAGTACCCAACGACTTCTGATGGCCTTTCCAAAAGTTAGAAGTAAACCTGGGATCATGATCTGATACAATGGAGAGAGGAACTCCATGTAACCTGACTATCTCTTTATGATACAAATGGGAAAGTTGATCAAGAGAGAATGTATCTCGTATAGCAAGGAAATGAGCAGATTTGGTCAAGCGATCAACAATAACCCAGATTGCATTATTACCTCGAGATGTCTTCGGTAATCCAACAACAAAGTCCATGGATATATTCTCCCATTTCCACTCTGGCACTGGTAAAGGCTGAAGCATCCCTTTCGGTAACTGCCGCTCTGCTTTAACCTGCTGCAAGTCAAACACTTCACAGTAAAATCAGCAATATCTCTTTTCATTCTATCCCACCAGTAATACTCCCGCAGATCTCTATACATCTTAGTACTGCCCGGATGAACTGAAAACGGAGAACTATGAGCTTCACATAACAACTCTCTCTTCAACTGTGAATCACAAGGCACACACAATCTCTTCCCAAATCTCAAAACACAATCATTATCAATGTTGAATTCAGGAAACTTACCTTTCTGAACCAGCTCTACCCTTTTCTGCGACTCACTGTCTTGCTTCTGTGCTTGCTTGATTCTATCTGATAGATAAGATCTCACTAATACCTGAAACAAAACAGAAGGACTTCCTGCACCAACAAATTCTATGCCAAAGTTCATCAAATCGTTAACCAAAGGATCATGTTCCAAACGCAACATTGTTAATGAAGCATTACTTTTTCGACTCAAAGCATCAGCCACTTTATTTGCTTTTCCCGGATGGTAATGAATTGTACAATCATAATCTTTGATTAATTCCAGCCATCTCCTTTGTCTCATGTTTAACTCTTCTGAGTGAATATATACTTTAAACTTTTGTGATCGGTATATATTTCACACTTTACTCCATACAAATGATGCCTCCAAATTTTTAAAGAAAAAAAACAGCAGCTAGTTCCAAATCATGTGTAGGGTAATTTACCTCATGAGTTTTCAACTTTCGTGAAGCATAAGCAATTACCTCATCATTATGCATTAGGACGCAACCAAGTCCTTTCAATGAAGCATCACTGTATATAACAAACTCACCATTCCTGGAAGGTAGTGCCAAAACTGGAGCATTCACCAATATTCTTTTCAATTCCTGAAAACAATCATCACATTCTTTTGTCCAGATAAACTTAACACCCTTCCGAGTTAGCTTAGTTATTGGACTAGATAACCATGAAAAATTTCTAACAAACCTTCGGTAATAGCCCGACTAACCAAGGAAGCTACGAATCTCGGTTACATTTGTGGGTCTTGTCCATTCTTCCACAACTTTTGTTTTTGCAGGATGAACAGTTATTCCATCTTTATAAACAATGTGACCAAGGAAAGAAATTTGTTGCAACCAAAACTCACACTTACTGAATTTCCCATACAGTTTCTTTTCTTTTAAGGTTTGCAAGATAACCCTTAAATGTTTGTCATGCTCCTCTTTAATTTTAGAAAACACCAAAATATCATCAATGAAAACCACCACAAACTTATCCAAGAACTCATGGAAAATTCTATTCATTATGTCCATGAATACAGCAGGTGCATTGGTTAGCCCAAAAGGCATTACTACAAATTCATAATTGCCATATCTAGTACGGAACGCGGTCTTCGAAATATCTGCCTCCTTTACCTTCAGCTGATGGTACCCCAATCTCAAGTCAATCTTTGAAAAAAACTAAGCTCCATGGAGCTGATCAAACAAATCATCGATATGAGGCAACGGATATTTGTTCTTAATAGTGATATTATTCAAGGCTCTATAATCAATGCAAAGTCTCATAGAACCATCTTTCTTTTTAACAAATAAAACAAGAGAACCCCATGGTGATGTGCTAGGTCTAATGAAAACTTTCTCTAATAAATCTTGCAATTACTCCTTCAACTCTAAAAGTTCAATTTGTGCCATTCGATAAGGGGGTTTTGAAATTGGCTTAGCATCAGGAACTAAGTCAACAGTAAACTCAAGTTCCCGATCTGGTATTATTCCAGGCAACTCATCAGGAAAAACATCAGGATACTCATTTACCACTGGCACATCATTAATCTAAACAGTTCCTTTATTTTCAACGATGTGTGCAAGGTAACATTCATTTCCATCTTTTACAAGTTTCAAGGCCTCTTGATATGTTATCAAAAGTAAGGGTTCATTCTTGTAAACAAACTGAAAGTATTTCTGAAAAGAAACTTCTTTAGCTCTACAGTCAATCATAGCATGGTAAATAGAGAGCCAATCCATACCCAGGATAACATCAAACTCTACTTGAGGTAGAACAATAAGGTTTGAAAGTAGGTTCTTTCCACAGATAAGGATAGGAAGATTCTTATAAATTCTTTTTGCCTCGACACTTCCCCCAGGTGTTTTTACCAAAAGTTTAGGAGTCATTTCTTGAGATGGTATTCCCATTTTACTAGAAAAGGTTTCAGAGATGAAAGAATGTGTAGACCCCGAATCAAACAACACACTGGCATAATCTAAAAAAACAAACAAAGTACCTGATACAACTTCATTTGATGGCCCGACATCTGCTGAAGTAGTTGCAAAGGATTTCACCACCCCTTTTAGATTATAGTCTAACTGCTTCCCATCACTCAAGCTCTTTTCCGGACACTCATTTGCATAGTGACCCATCTCATTGCACTTAAAACATTTCACTAAATGTAAATCAAATTTGTTCTTACCTTCAGATTGATCCTTTTCAGTGCAATCACGAGCCTTATGTCCCATCTTACCACATCGGTAGAACTTCCCAGAATTCAGAAGAAATTCCCCAGCATGCCTTTTTCCACATTTATCACAAACTAGAAACGTAGTTTTCTTACCATCAGACTTTTTTGAAGAATTCTTACCTTTCTCCTGCCACCTCAGTCTCTTCTTCTGCTGGTTGTTATAGAAAACTTGGTCATCGGCAAACTCCATTTCCACCTTCTCATCACATCGAACAAGCTTTTCATAACTTTTAAACCCACGAGAAGCTAATTCCCTTCATTATTTTGTCTTTAATCATGAGTAAAAACGATTGATTTTACTATCAAGGTCCCGGATAAAATTTGGAGCATACCTTGCCAATCGAGTGAATCTTTCTTCATAGGCAGCCACTGAGTCTTCCTCTTGCCTTAATTCCAAGAATTGCTTTTCCATCCTAAGTCGAACATCCTTAGGAAAATACTTCTCACGAAACATACCTTTGAATTCATCCCAGTCAAGAGCATCAACCTCATCGGCGTCCCTGATATTTTTAACCATAGACCACCACTGATCTGCTTCACCCTCCAAACGGTAAATACCAAGACTAACCTTTTGATTGTCTGAACACCCCATGACATCAAAAATCTTATCCAGTGCTTTAATCCACCCTTCAGCTAGCACAGGGTCAGATGATCCTCTGAATGATGGGGGATGTGGCCTCATGAAATGTTCCACCACTGACATGTTCCTCTGCGGTTGATCTGGCTGATCTCGTGCATGGATACCACCACTATATATCGCTTGAGTCAACTGCGCCATTACTGCCACAAACTGTTCAGTTACAATTCCGACCATTTCTGGATGCTGATTCGGAAGGTTATTTCCTTATGTATGCCTTCCTAGCACTGCTTCCCTATTTCCTCTGCAGAAAACCATTCTGAACAAACATGTCTTAGATGAAGCAACATGGTAATCTTTAAATGCTATATCATTTCAAAAAAAATATTTTTGGATAATCATTTAATAAAATTCTAACTCCTAAAGTTATCTAAACCGACCTCTGATACCAACTATAAGGCCCCATCCTTAAACATTACTTAATCTTGAGTTATTACAAGATTACACATTGAGGATCTTTTCGGGTTTAGAGCTTTAGAGAATTAGATCATAAAACTTGCATTACATTCCACATATAAATAAAGTGGTTACATAAAGATAGTATTCTTCATTCCCATCAATGGAAACATATTTAAAATAAAACATGGATTATTTCTTGACACATCCTTGACTCTATCATCTTATCATGTACCTTTCCCTTGACCTGTGAAAATCATTTCAAAAACATGGGATGAGCATAAAAACACCGTATGGGTTATAAAAACATGGAAAGGAAACATGGGTACATACATAAATAAGAGTGAAATCATACTTTACCCATAAAACATAATCACTTTAACATACCTCATCAAATCATGAATAAATCATAGAAATCATAAGACATAAAGGTAACTTGAGGCATTCATAACATTCTTACGTAGGGAGTAACCCTCTTGGTTACGTTTGGAATATCCATCACATTATATTCCCTAAAATCTCTTCGGATAAACCTTAACGTTTCACTCCTTCGCGTTACCCAATGCATTGGAGATCTATAACGGGCTCACCCGCCCTTAGTTTATCACGGAACCACCCGTCTTCATAATAATGCCCAAGAACCATAACATAATCATATCACATAAAACATGTATAAAGGAAACATAAAATTTCCACATTTCAATCACGAGATATCAATACAACACATTGATATAATAAAAACATTATGAAATCCATTTTCAATACCAAAGTAAAACATGGTATTTATTTTTATTTTAAAAAAAAGAAGGTATGGCTTGTAGAGGAAGCCGAAACTCAAATAACGGTCACGACGGCGGACAAGTCGTTGTCGCCGCATACGTACGACAAAAACATTCCCTATTGTCTTTTAGTAAACGCTTCGTATAAAAAAGATTCCTTTTGAATAAATGTAAAAGTCAAAGGGGTTTATACACCGTATAAAAGAAAGTTGTGTATAAAATAAAATATGCCTCAACGAAAGGAGATTGAGACGAAGTCCCATACCTCGTATCCGACATGACTCGACCGTTCTTTAATCTCCTGAATAATAAACTTGAGTTAATCTCTACTTGATTATTAATCCATAACAAGTTCATTATTCCTTTTATACCATGTTATGAACATCATGTAATCAGTTAAGTTAATAATGTTCATTTTGTCGGTATTTGGTTCTTAAGTCAAAAATAGACTTCTTACACTTACATGTTGTTAATTTGGTCAAAGGTTCATTATATCCAGAATGGTATTCATGATGTAGATATCATATATGTCATATATATCCAGTACATACATGCATTTATAATATTACATAATTTAGAGGTAAGAAATGAAATGCACCGTTCATGGAGACGGTAAGCCGTACGTACGCATGAACGCTACTTCCATTTCTATTTCATATTTTCTGGAATGGAATCATAATGATATAAGAGTATATTATAATTCCAGTATAATAACATATATAATATCATTAACTTTATCCTTTACACATCCCACATATGGTATTAACGAATCAAATCACTTTTAGGGGGCGGTAGTCCGCACTTCCTAAAATGAAGATATCGTGTTTACCCATAATGGAAACCATAAATGTATGCCCAAAATGAAAAAAACATAAGCTTAAGGAAAACATAAACATATTATATATCATATATAAAAATAGTGACATCATAATGGCCACCTTTGAAGGTGTTAAATGAGTGTTGAACAATCATCGTTTCGGGAGGAAAAATTTCTCCATCCACGGAAACCATATGTTCTTTAACCATTTGACGTAGTTGTGTGAGAGTGTATCTCAAATATATCATATAACAACATCCTAGTATATTGAAGATACTGTTGTTGTTACAAAAGAAGTAAATAAAAAGTGTTTAGGGGGTTGGAGAAGAAAAATAAAACAAATGAACATGAGAGAACGAATTACCTTAAAAAGTGTAACGCCTTTTGATTTGAGCCTAAATGCTTCCTTTGAAAGGATTATTCCCAAAGGGAATCCACTAGGATGAGGAGAGGGATGTGGAGAGAGCAAATGGGCAGGGGTTGGCCGAGCCAAAGGCTTGAAGAGTGTGTGAAATGAGGTAGAGGTGGGGGCCTTTTATAAGAGGAGAGGAGGGGCACTTTTGGAAAGTAAAGAAATATTACTTTATTTGAAAATGTGTTTCGGTTTCAAAAGATCCCACATTGATATAATTCGTGGATAAGGTGATAAGGGTTCTAAATCCACTCATCCAATTGGTTTTGTCCATGTTTAGTTCATAGATTTTACATTATCCTTCCATTTTATTTAAATCATCAAATAATGATGTCATCGCTGCATCATTATTATGTCATAAATAATTAAATTTATTTAATGTCTATAAATTATAAAAAAATACTATGATATAGGAAATCTTTTTATATTTCCAATGAATATTTATAATCAAAATTTGGACTTATATAAACCCACTTAAAAATTGTTTTCGTAAAACATATTATGTTTGTGTCATTTTCACTTTCACATTAAATAAAAAGTAATTTATGTCATTTCCCAACAAAAGTGGATCCATGGGGTCCCAAGTTGACCCATGGCATTTCTTGGTCGGCCATGACACAACCAATAAGGTTGGGACATGTGTCTAGGTCATTTCATATTATTAAAGCCTTATTTAGACCTTAAACTACCCTAATTACCACTAATCGTGATTAAGAACTTAATAAGTTACTATTCACCAAAAAATTATTATAATCTCATTGAACCACATTTTACATACTAATGACAACCATGTATGTCGGATTTTTAAAATTCAATACACATTAGTGGTAAACTTTCATTTAACAAAAAAATCAGTTTGCTTGATTACCACTTAGTGGTTTCACTATTCATCAAAAATTGAAGTTTTTCAGAAAATTACCTAAAATTCACCCTAAGCTATATTTGATATTCCGAATTCAAAAATGAAGTCTATTTTACAAAATTCAAAACATATAGGTCACATTAATTAATTTAATAATTAATTCCCGCTGCCAGAGAAAATAGCATGTTTTTACAAAATAATAAGTATCAAAAGATTGACACCAGTTTATGTCTAATTTCAAAGTGAAATTGATTGCAATGACCACCATTAGATAAAATGGTAAAAATATATTCTAATTTATCATCAAAACCAATTCAAAACATAATCTAATCATATAAATAAATTAGGTTAAAAAGCAGTTTTGATGTAAAATGCAGTATTTTTCACTATTCATTAAAAAATGAACATTGTCAGAAAAATACCAAAAATTCACACAAGGTAAATTTTGATGTCCCAATAATAAAGGATAAGTTTATTTTGACAAACATAGTTTATAAAATTGTCAAAATATAGATTCAAAAATGGATTGCCATCAAAAGACTGTAAAACAATCTTTTTAAGAATATTAGTGTATTCCATGCATAAGATTGTATTTATTTTCATTTTAAGCCTCTATAACACTATCTTAATCATTAATAGACATAGATAAAAATATCTATTATTCATTACTTACTTGGTATGTTACAGATGAATTCCTATTTACATTTCTTTCACCCCATACAAAATACAATAAAAACAACAATTCTTCATAGTTATAGACTACCAACTATTCAAAGTCATGTAATTATTTTCTTTCACTTATTTAAGTTATTTTTTTCAATATGATATATAATTATTTTATACTATAATGTGGAAATGATTATATTTCTATATATGTTGTAATCATGATCAAAGCTCAATGACCTAAACTGAAGTACCTGACTATGCATGAATACAAATGTGCGAACACCTGAGTTTGAGGATTTAATAAATATTATTAAAATGTTGATGATGATATATAATAAATGGATCAGTTTTAGAATTAAATTTATTTTAATAGTATATTTATCGAAACAAAATTAATTTATATTTATTATATCGGAGGTTTGACTGCAGAAAATTATAGTCAGATTTGAGTTAAGGGATTCCTAACTTTATTTTATTTCATTATGGAATATATAATATTAAACAATTTATTCATTTTTTTAATTTTATATAAAAAATAAATTCAATATGTGAGACAACTAAAGAAAATTATTACAAATTATAAAAAAAATTATGTTCTGGAATTCATGTGATTTTGATTCATTGTTTTTAATTATTTAATGTTTATTAACATAATTATTGTGTTGTTGAGATATTTTGGATGAAATAAACCTATTTAGGTTTATAATGTTCAATTAAAACCCCTTTTACATTCTATTTCATGGATCCTTATTAATTCAACATCTTTGAAAATACAATAATAATTATTTCATTCAATGCATTCTGATTTTAATGACAACCTAGTGGTAAGGTTTTATCATATAAAGTTTCTTCGATATGATAAAATTTATGATATAAAACAATAACCATTTATGGGTGATGTTATTTAGGATAATTGGATCATTGATAGGGTCTTGTGGGGTGGAATCAGTTGTTGTCCTTTTACCCGAATATGACAATTACAACAAGTCTGCTAGACTTTCCTTCTTAACTGATATGAAATTATAATAATAATAAAATGCTAATAATATAAAAAATTAGTGTATGGTTTATAATGTATGTCCTCCATGTGAGAATTGACAACATTTCCTACATCACTCCATTATGTCCATGGAAATTCCCTATTAGTTAGAAGTGAACAAATCATTGAGAGAAATCCCTTTAGAGACATTTTTTCTCTTTATTAGTATGATTACATTGAATCCAACAGAATCAAAATAATATTCATATAAAAAATTTATAACTTAAAATAGGTACCATTATAAGAACTATTCCATAAACATTTATATTTAATGTTAATCAAAATATTTTTATCTAGAAATTCTCATTAAGTGTAACTTAATACATCTAAATTTCTCTATCTAGTGAATCTCATTAAAAAACTATTATATTTATTTCATATGTTTTTAAAAATTAACATTAACCACTAATTCCTCGATATCTACTAAAAAAATTATCTGTTATTTTATTACTAAATCTCAATCAAATGATCTAATCCAAACACTGCCAGATTTTTTCAACCAAGAAGTTATAATTTTGGATTTACCCCTATATCAGAATGGTATGGAGATGTGAATCCCTCATAGAGTTCATGGATTCATAGTTTTAGGGGTTCGGAATAAACATCGATAATATTAATTCTCACAAAATGAATATTTTCATTGTGTGGGGTCATTTGGGATGCTATAATATTTTTAATGGATGGAAGACATTAGTTCCCCTGGATAATCTATTTCCAAGTGAAATGATTAATGGAATTGTGTGGAACTATTTGTTCTTTTTTTATCCTCGAATTCACTCTATTGATTCATTATAATTACTTTTATTTTAAATGTGAAGAAATTAAAACTAATTTGTGATCTTATAACAAGAATACTCCCATGATGGGGAAGAAAAATAGTGTCTATGTATACTATCAATTCCACGAAATGGGAAGATATCATGTGGTTCAAGATAGTAGATGATATGTAGTTTTTTCACTATTAGTAGTTTAGACTATGAGAAACTATTGGAGTAGATGAAAAAGAAAATTATTAACAACTTTATGATTTCATATCATTGCATCATTAGCATTAAAGTAAAATAATTTTATTCCAATTTGATTGTTACACATCATTCTGAGAATTTAATCTAGCCATTGTAATTTTCTTTTTTTTGCATGAAGTTTTGGATGATAGTTGATCATGGTATGTTTTTTGGCTACACATGTTGGGATGGAAACTTTTCTGAATTTTATTGGATTAAAAATGTTTTATTATTGATACTAACCTTAATTATTTTAATATCATTCCCCTAGAGAGGAATGTATTCTCAATTTTAGGAGAGATGACATTTTCATGCACCGTATTCGAACCCCTTGATTTGGGTTAATTTCTCTATATATTTAATAAATTGTAAATTTTTATTCATTTATTGAATTTAGATAGATATTAAATTAGTGAAATCACATAATATTTAATAATTATTTTTTTCATGAACTTATTCTTTATATCAATGTTAATTTTCACTTCTAAATTAATTGTAACATTTCACTATACTCATGATGTGAAATTTTTACATTAGTTTTTACGAATCCTCTACGGTGAAACCCATAAGGCAATTTTTTTGTTCACACTGTATAAAATTTATACATTCATTTTTCGAGTTTACCTACAATGAAATATGTAGATCCATTTTTACTATTCTATCATTGTAAAATTTGAATATCTTTTTTTTACTACTCATGTGATGTGAAATTTTAATGTACAGTTTCGTTGTTCATCCAATGTGATTTTGATATATATTCCTTAATTATTAATCAACTATGAAAATTTAATTAATTTTATCAATGTTTTTCTATTATTATATCTATAATCATTATTTCAATGTTCATCTATATTGATATTTGTAAATCTGTTTCACTCTTTATTTATTATATAATATGTACATTTATTTCAATTCAACATTTAATTTGACAATTATACAAAAAATTTCACTATTGTTCTTCTATGAAATTTATTTATTATTTTTTACTATTCACATACTAGGAAATTGGTCTTTCGGCTTTCCATGTTCAACTACTTTGAAATATAACTTTTTTCAAGATTCAATTTTTTTTGGTAAATAATTTTTATGTTTCAAATAGTTATACATATTTTGTAAGATCATTTTAACTATTCATAACTTATGAAATAAATATATTTAATATTTTTTAATCATGTCTGAAAAATTTTATTCCCAATTCTACAGTCCATCTATTAATAAGTATTATAAATCATTTTTTTCAGTTCATCTCTTGTGAAATTTTTTATTAATTTTTTCACTATTTATCTATTTTGAAATTTTATATTAACTTTTTAAATGTCAATACATTTTTATAATTTCTCTGTATTTTTCAATATTTAAAAATTCAATTATTTTTTAAATCTTTTATCACTTTTTATGAAATCATAAAATTAGTAAAAACCATTTGACTATTTCATAGTTAAATAAAATGGTCCAGTATTATAAGATATTGTCATGGGTAAGTAAAAATTTTCATACTAAATTATTTAAAAAAACATTATTTTTAAAAAACTTTGAATCTTAAATTCAATAAATTTTCACAATTATTTTTTATAATGATTATCAAGAAATATATTTGTAGATATAATTTGTGTTTATTATCACCTCTATAAAATTAATCATGTAAAATTATATTTTTCATGATGATTGATATTATGAATTTGTTGTATATAATCATCATAAATTTATTATTGTATCATTATACTATTATGTAATCATCATACCTTCCTCTGGTCGATTCATAACAAAAATTGTAAACATATATCATCTCTTCTTGTCCTATTTTTCAAATACATTCATAACAGATATAATTGTTTTAAATAAATAAAAAATATGTATATCATCAATCTAGAAAAAACGTGATACAAATACATAATAAAATATTAAATTTCTCCCTTAATATTATTTGGAAACATTTAAATTTATTTATAATTTTTATACATACATAAATAATTTATTCTGTGTTTAGAGTGCCTCTCAAAAAATCATGACCATTATTGTAGAGAACTTCCTAACCACACCAAACTGAATAAAGTAATGTTACCTAATAAATTAAATAACCCGCTGATAATAAAATTTATTTTTTTTAAAAAAAATGAATTCTATAATATTTTTTCATGCCTCATTATTTTTCAAAATCTGTTGTACTTACTCTCCCGCATTATACGATGGACACAACATCATATTCATAAAAAATGAAATACTAGTGCATTACATTTTTAATAACTGTGTAGTAAAAAGTATTCCATAGTATCAATATATGAAATTATATATTGGGAATATAAATTATAAATTTTTAATAAGTCTTTATTATTTTATAAACATTACTATATAACACCAATACAAAAAATATATATCTTTTGAAATATTTCTCAAAAAATTCATCAATATGATATTTTTTAGAAGTCTACTGCTGAAATATAATTACACCTGACTTTTTCCAATGATAAAATAATTCTTAATATATGTGATCTTTCACTGGGAATATTTAAATGTATTGTTTGTAATATTAATGGAACAATGATTATCACAAAGTATATTTAATAGACCATACACATTTACAATAGTATCATTTATATTAAATACATCCAAATAATATATATATTGGAATATGTGGTGGAAATATACGTTGTATCCAATGTGATCATGGTTCTTAGGAAAATATTTATTCATGACCTAGATTTTCAATCATTTTATTCTATAACCTATTTTGTATTAGAGCATAAAAAAATAAATATTTCTACTTATATAATAGAATAAAAAAAAAAAAAAGTTCATTTCAAATATTTTAGAATAATTTGTTTACTACAATCATATTAGATCCATTTGAATCACACAATAATATTGGATACAATGTAATAGAATTAATTTTGTTGTTCCTTGATCTTCAATGATAGAGATAACTTCATATTGAATTTTTATGGTCTTCTAATTCAAAATATTACATATAACATCATCACACATATTCATTAAAAATACCCATAAATTTGAATCTTATTTAAAATACATCATTCCAAACATTTTTAACAACTACAAAGGTTACTTTTTTGTGATAGTAAAATATATCTATAGTTTTTATGTACTTGAAAACCTATAATGGATGTATAATATATGACACTTGAAATTTCATTGTATTATTTATTTCATTAGAAAATTATGTATATCAAAAATTTTGACACAATTGAAAATTTATGTCACAATAATAAAAAATATCAATCTTGTTACCTATTTTTATCTCATTAAATGTAAGTTACTTTATGAGTTATAATTATAAAAATTATAATTTTCCAGTAATATGAATGTATTGAGTACCAATATCATGAATCACAATTCATATCATGAAATCAATTATACATATTTTTTTTCACAATGTATCCTTATTCAATCACACAACATCCCTACTTTTTATTTATGATTTGGTGGGTGTTTTTATATTATTATTTTGAGAGTGAAGATGAAAAGTTTGGATTATTCTTAGATATCCATGATTGGAGAACGTTTTTCCCAAACCATGCACCAACCTTGGGGAAACTGAGAATACCTTTAAAATGTGGTGTGTCACTTTTGGGGAATTTATTAAAAAAATTTGTTCCCACATAGTTGAAATTGAGGACACCATAAAAGGGGAAATCAATTTCACATCTATGATACCCTCCCCAGCTAATCATGGATGCAGAAATTCTTATTTCAATGAAATAATGAAAAATTATTGAAAACACTGTTCACCTCATTTTTGATTCTAACTCCCCTAATATTGAATTCCAAGGACCATGACGCTAACAAAAACTATTTTTAATGCATTAATACCCTATATAGGTTGATCATTGTATGGATAACATCGTTTGATCCCTATCTATTAAGGGATATTCTCAGGTTTCTTCTCTCTCACTCTCTTGGTTGTTCCTCAATATGGGTTTTTAGAATAATTTTTTGATGGATATAAATTTTTTTTGTTTCAAAAAATAATTATATTATTTATTCAATGATAAATATTTTATCATTATTCATCATCGTATACTACTGCAGGCCTTCTTTTCTAGTTTTTTTTATACTAATATGTGGTTTTATTGATATTTTTCATATAAAACCCTTATTTATCGTTAATGATTTTCATTTCAATCTATTATACTATGAATACCACAATTAATTGTTAATGATAATTTAAAATTATATTATCATGAATATTTTAGTGATACACCTGAAATAAAATTGAATTTTGAATTTGTTGTGTGAATTGAAATTGATTGAATATGTAAAAACAATTTGAAATTATTTTTGAAAATTTATTAAAATTATTTTATAAGAAACCATTAGGTGTTTTATCCTAAAAGATCATGATATGATTAAAAATAAATTATTTGGAATTTAATATAAAATTAGCATGTTCAATCATTAAATAGGAAAATTTTATTTTTTATGTTTTAATATAATTTTCCATTTATTAATTGATTTATTGATCACATACGAGACCATATAGTTAGTATGTTATTTGGTGAATAAATTATATAAATGTAATTAACTATAAATGTAATGATTATTTACATCTATATCTTAAAAACAATATTATGGATAGTATCCCCAATGGAATATGGTTGGGTCTAATTCAACTTTAACCCTAGTGACATGCCTTCAAATTATCATAATGGTATATTGTGTGTGTGTTATAATCTCACAACTAAAAACAATAATATAGAATGGTAGATGGCCATTATTCTTTTTTTAAATTTTTTATATATATTCTAATTTTTGTGAGTCTTTGTCACTAATTACAAGTGATTGAAATCAACTAATTCGTTAAATTTTTACCTATGTTATTATTTTAAATATATTAATCATTTTTAATGATAGTCATGATTTTTTAAATATGTAATTGAACATAAATTTCTATTTTGATTTAAATTAGAAGAATTATTTGGTCAATTTATTATGTAATATAACTATGTAACAATTAATGAGAATCTACTGGGATTTTATTTCAATCTCTACATTTTCATTTTTCATTATGTAGTTTTTCTGATATTTTCTTCTAGTGAATAGATATTTCCTCTTGGAGTTGCTGGATGCTTATGTCTTTTGGGTTGGGACTGTTGATAACTGCCGAGTTTTGAAGTTTTGGTCATCTATTTTTATTATAATTTTAGGATGTACTATTAATATATATTTTTTCTATTTAACTAATAGTACTATAATTTGTGTGTTTTATTTTATCATATGAATATGTAGTTTTGTCATTAATTTATTATATGAAAAAACAATTCCTATTTTTTAGCATTTATAATGTTATGAAGTACTCCCCAACACATGGGGAATAATAATTAACCTCATGAAATGTTAGTGATGGTTTTGGTATCTAAGATCAAGGGAATCTAGGACGGTTTTTGACAATGTGGTTTTAATAGTAAAATATGTCAATTTTTCAATTATGTTAGTATGATGTTAGGAGAAGTTTTTGTTACGTGAGTGGTATTTGAGAGTGATTTCCTGACTATCTTTACCCGTAATGAGCCTTATTCCACAAAGGGTGTTCTTGTAAAGCCATCTTGTGGAATATTTCTATTATTTTACATAATTTTTATTAGAATGCATTGATATCTACATATAATTTATCTATATATTGGGATTATTTTATATTATTCCACTTATTTGAGTATTGATCTGAGAAGTATTCTGACAATTTTATTGTTTATTATTGATATTGTAGAGAATTATTCCTTTTAGAGGATGTTTGAATAGGATCTATGAGGAAAGTATCTATGAACCACAATTTGAAAAATCCTCTCGTGGGATATATTTTGGCTGAGGTTATATTATGTTTATTTTCTAACATTGGGATTGGAGAATGAACCCAAATCTATTTAGTCTCCATATGTGTAGCCTCATAGTGATTAATCATGGAATCATGATCCATACTTCGCCATAAAAGAACCCAAATATTCATATCTTTTACTAATAATCAATATTTTGTGTACTATATGAGAAATAAATATCTTCTCCATGACAGTCCAAAAACTCACCTTATTATTAAGGTGAAATGTTCTAACCTCAAACAGGGGGACCCTAAAAGAGACAATGTGATGTGATATAGAAAATTGAATAATGAAATATTAGTGTTTAATAAATTAAATGTTGGTTTCAATGAAAAGACCTATCCAATTTATATGGTGATGTCTAGGCCTATAGAAATTTTAATACTCAATTACTATAATTAGAAACAGATATAATATTTCAATCGATTAAGTAATAATTTTTGGGGTTCTTCTGGGAGATTATAAAATGTTTATATGATATATCGATACTTCAAGATCAGACATCAATATAATATTTTTTTAAAAAAATTCATTTTCTATATATCTTAATATGTTAATGTTCTAGATTTAGTTTTTATGGGTGAGGTAGACCTAGTGGCTATGTAATTGATTATTAGTGTTCCATTTAATAATATAAGTAGTAATGTGAGATGCATAAATTGAAATAGGTTTTGTGATGATTCTTATTGTTTCTCTATTTAGTATGGTTCTTCTAGACCTCATATTGTTTCTGATATAGTATCTTTAAAATGATACTAGTGTGAAAGCCTAGTCATTCAAAATAGTTTTATATTTTTGGTCCAATGATATTTGTTTCATGTTGATGCTCATATCCTATTCATATGTTATGTAAAATCTATTATGCACCACATATTTTCATGATAAAATTATATACTAATAATACTATTGTGCAATTATATGCTTCATGATCTAAGGGTATATTGCTAAAAAATCTTGAATAATGCATCTTCACATAGTAGATATGTTTTTTTATGAAGCTGATATGGGTTAAGAAACTGTGGGATGTATCGTAAATATATATTCAAAATTATTGATTTCCTAATTTTATAATAGTTAATTTAAATGTTTTATATAAACACTTATTATAATTCAAATAAGTCATATTATTGAGCTTTGTCAAACGTGATAGAAATTACTACACCCCTTAGAACATAAAGGTAGATTGGTCTCTATTATCCAACTTTAGTTTTTTAGGTTTAATATGTTTGATTATACTAAATATTTCATGGGAATATAAATGAATCCGCCTGATGTAATTTTCATTATGTATTGGATGAAACCTAATAAATCCCAAATTTATTTTCATCTTCAATGGTTCCCCTTTACTCACCATAATGGGAGTGCAATTTTGTATTGGGAGATTGTGACCATAAATCAAGTAGACCGAGACCATATTATCCCAATATGGTGAAATTAATATAAGGGTTTGATTTTTACCCTGAGAGGAAATAATTGAATGTCGATATCCATCTTGTTCATTCCCTATTTCCCAATTTTTTCGTTTGAATTCTATTTTTTTTCACCAGTATGCGAGGTAGGGTTATCAATTGATTTAGTTCATGGTGTCAACAAATATTTTTACATTCTTATTTAATAGAACCATATGGAATGAATGATCTGAAATATCATTTGGGTGATCTATTAGCTATTGTATTTATATGATCTTTTGTTTCACCATGAGTTGTCCTTGTTTTATTTATTACGATATCTCATAGAAGAAATCACATATGTATATATCACCCAATATAAAAATTAGTCATGGTAAAGAACATGTATCCATTTTAATCAATTATATGAACTAGTTTACCATATAAAAGGGGTAATTTTTTTCTGATATTAACACTTCATATGGTTGTCACCAATTTTGATTAATAGAATATTACATTTAGGAAACAACCATATAGATCAGTTGTGTCCATTATTGGTATATTTTTATTCCATTTATTATATCTCATTTTACATAAAATATAATGTGATTAATGGACAGGATATTCCATTAGAATATTAAAAGTCTCATGGTGGCCTTTTTGTACGACATCCTTAATTAGTCTATGTCTATTGGTAATCCAGTTCTCTATCAGTCAGATGTTTTATAATTATTTTAAATTCAATTAACTTATTCCATGATAACAAAATTCAATTTCGAGATTTTGAAATTGATTTTCAAGGATCACGTTGGGTTAGAACATTGAATCTAAATTCATATTGAGAGGGTTAATGTTTATTATGAAATCATAGATACCATATAATGATTTTTAAATATAGAGATTCCTTATTTTTGTTATTTTTTATCATTAATTTTTAATGTCTTTCTCAATGAATGATTCACCATTGAAAATTCTAACATTAAAGTGAGTGATGTTACCATAGAATAAGGAATTTTTGTGTTTATTTATTTATATTAATCATTTTTTTAATTTTTCACTGTTGATGAATATTCTTGAGGATGGTTGAAGATATGTTTTATTTTGGGATGCATAATGTTTGGGTTTGGGTTTTGTACTTGTGCCAATAGATCATGTCATTTATTATTTATTCTTACCAGCATATACCAGCAGAAAATAAATACATAATCCATGATGATGAACTCATAATTTCGATTCATCCACTTATGATTTGGAATCAATTCCATTTTGGATAAAATTTATGGTGTATTCCATGTTGAATAGAATGTTTTATATATTCTCTCAAAAACAATTGAATCAGCACCAGAGGTGCTTGGGGGAGTACTTAAAATATTTTATCAATGAAATTTCATAAGTAATTGGAAATGATAAATTCATAATAGATGATTTTTGAAAGAAACATATGACCCTAACTATTTTTTTAATAGTTTCAAACAGTTGTATTGAAATGTGGGTTTATGGTAGTTTATTCTAGTGTTATATTTTTTATTCACATAATTATATAATTATTTAGAAAATGAATATAGAAGACGAATTCGATAGAATTAGAGTCTCTCATTGTGTATAGGAGACCATTGTTCAGTGGTCATTCTATATGGAGATTATTCTATGTTTTAAAATCATTTTGATGTTCCATTAGATGTAAGGAATTTTGTGATGGGGGATTTCAATAATTCCCTGTTAGTAGGGAACCCAAGAACCAAAAATTTGTTTTATGACATTAAATGATGGGTTTGGGGGAATATAATGATATGGGACATTGATAATTTTGTTTCTTATAATTATACCTTCCTACTGGTGATGGAAATGTACCCATGACCTTCATTATTTAGTCATACATTTATAATGCCAACTTTGATGTGGGATATAATTTATAGGGACATTTATTTTGTCTTCACATAAAAAATAATAATGTGATATGGGATATGATATAAATGATAACCAAATTAGATCATTTTATAAAGATTCATGATATAATAAATTTCAAGGAGTTATTTAATCTCAATGTAATAGAGATTATTCATTTTCACAGGGTTCCATTTTCTATAGTCTCTGACAGATATCACCGTTTTTATATCCCTATTTTGTACATGCCTTGTGGTGGCACAAGGATCATTGTTTAATTTTAGTATAACATACCATCCATAGATGTATGGTAAAAGATATATATCTATGAATATCCTTTGTGATATTATTTTAACCTACCTGTTCAATTTAGATTACCATGGAATTTCAATTATGGGATGGATTAGTTTTTATATAAAAAATCAGACCAAAAAACTATTATAATAACTCATCTTGAGTCCTTTTTTGGACAACCTAATAAATATGGGGTTTTTTAGTCTTATATTGTTTTATTTTACATGGTTAGAATGAGAAAGGTCAAAGAAAAAAAATATTTGGATTAATCATCAAATAATAATGATGATGTAAAAAAGGAAGTTCAAATATCCTACAGATTGTCGTCACAAACCATTAAAAATTTCAGTTTGTGATAAGTTGTTCATGAAATTTTCAACTCATTTTTTCATTAATGGTTTATTATGATTTTGAATCATGATCTATGTTTTTTGGGACCCATTAAGGTTATTGATTTAGTGGGGAGTGTGCCTTACCATTTAGAACATACACTGTAGTGGATATCAATACATTACATGTTCCATGTATCTTAGTTATTAATGTAAATCATTAATCCTTCTCATATTCATAAATGGAGTGATATATATGTTGAGACTTATTTATGTAGGAATGAAAATTTGGTGAAGATAGTTGATTATGAAACCATGTTTCATTTTCAGAGGAAAATAAATATTTTGTGAGTGATATGGAAGCAGAAATCTAATACACATGGGACATGAGAGAGAGAGTCCTGATTGAGAGAGTACTGGTATCATTTTATTGAATTGAAGATTTCTTGTCAGGACTTCTTGGTACATAATGTTTTGATGGTGCGGATGTTGTAACATCATTTTACATTTTTAAGGTATTCCTCAGCCATTATTTTATCTATTTATGGATTAACATTGTCTATTAAAGAATGATTGTTTAAAATTATGGATTTTTTTGGCATGTTCATAGACATCACATGAGTTTTCAAAACAGTGAACATACCTAGGGAATATAGTAAATGGACTATTAGTGCGGGTTTGTACAACTGGGGTAGTGTTAGAATAAATATTCCCTCACAAAGTATAAATTGTTGATTATATCATTGGGTCACAGAGTTTCAAAAACGGTGTGGCCCTGCCCATCTAGCCATGATCACATGTATTATTATAATTGAAAATTATTAATATAATTATGAAATAATTTTTATCTCCCACTCAATAATAAATCCACATATCATTTAATCTGAAGTCTTTAGAGATCATAATATCCATCTTCCCTCCCCTAATCCCCTTTTTATGTGAGTCTAATCTGAAAAAAATCACTTAAACCATCTCTGTAAAGAAATATTCTCTTATTTCATCTCTCACTCAATCATAATTTTTTCATCCAGAGGTATTGATAGATCATTGTGTTTTTTGAAGAAATAAACCAATATGTTTCAAATCTGGAATATTTTTTTGATTACCTGATCCTAATTTTCATTATTCATTATTGAGAAATAATGTTTTAGGTGTTTTGTTCAAAGATTCCATGATAAATTTAGGGTATTCAATTAAGATTCATCATTTAAAAATAACTTGTTATATATGATTGAATAATAATTTTTAAATTAAATTATGATAACCCCAATTATTTGATTTTGGGAATTTAAAATTGGAATGTAAATAATAATTATGGAAAACTACCAATTTTAATGGAATAATAAATTCGGGGATTGATTTGATATTCATTGATATTTTTGAAAATCAACTGTGTAAATGATTTTTGATTTTTTTGAAAATCAACTATAAAGAAAAATGGATGAAATTTATTTTAAATGAACCCATGATTTTTTTAATTTTTATAAAAAAATGAATTGTTTAAAACCCCATGTTTATTAATGGTAAATTTTCATGTAGAAATAGTCGAGTAGGAAATTGGTTATTAATCAATTTTAAAATAATTTTATCATTCTTTCATTATTTATTGAGCACATGATATCATTGGAAGTTAGTCATTAATTTCAAATAAACACAATGGGATGGAAATTCCTGAGTAATGAAATGATTATTTATAAAAATATATAAGAATAGTCTATATGATCTTATATCCAATGGGATAATGATGTGTTATATTCTACCTGATTTATGAGGGATGTGTCTATATATTTCCATGATTACATATTGAGTATGTGATGATATTATAACTATATGTTGTCATACAATAGGAAGATGACCATGAATCTTACTGAAATTGTTTAAATATATATTGAAATTATTTTGAAATTCCTTCCTCGTGAATTGAGATTATTATAAAATATTTTATATATATTATTTACATAATACAACATTTAAATTGCTTCCATAATTTTAAATTAACTGATTTTTTATGTAAATATGAAATTGTACATCCATTACTATTCAGATCACAATTGAATGAATTTTTTTTATAATTTATCGGTTCATAATAGAATGTAACACATGTTAAGACCCAACATGTATTTTGTCTTTAAACATACCTTTTCCTTTAGGTGGATAAGTTTTTTTTCTACTTGGTTCGAGTAATGGGACGGTGACTATTGGAGGAGGTTGATGTTATGGAAATTTGGGCATAGAGTGTCGATACAGTCGGGTTGTTTCATTTTA
Organism: Viscum album; assembly: GCA_963277665.1. NCBI lineage: Eukaryota > Viridiplantae > Streptophyta > Magnoliopsida > Santalales > Viscaceae > Viscum > Viscum album. Next base: position 917,249,132 of record OY728148.1, read on the forward strand.
ATATCATCTATATTATAGTAATTTAGTGATTTTATTTTTGGGTCTTCAAATACTGTTTTGACTTCTGGTATAGTCTCTTTAGATATTTTTTCATAAAACTAATACATATATGTTTAATCATATCGTTGTATCATGAAATTGTTCGCAGTTTTATTTTATATTATGTTCGGTGAGAGTGATCAACCCATAAAGAGAGAGAAAACTCTTCAATATATATATATGGTTATTCGAGTATTCAGGTATATGGGTATCTGGGATAGTTCAAAAAATATACATACCATTGTTTAATATTTTCATGTAAGAACCCCTAAATTTTGTAAATGTAAATATATTCATTAGTTTATACATTTATGATGGATAAATTTTCTTCCATTTTATGAACATTATAACAGTGGTGTGATACCACTAAAATTAAAATTATTTTAGTTTCCAAAATTGAAATGGGTGAAAACGATTATTCCAAATTTACACCATTCACATGGGAATGAAATTTAAAAACAAGTCCTTCATTATTTCTAAAAAATTAGAAATGTTCACTTAGTTTTTCTATGAACAACCATATTTTCCTAAAAATTTATCATCTTATTGTTCATGTAACATGTTATCCCATAAATGTATTCTCATTCGGATGTATGTCATCATTCATAAAATATAAAAAATTTATATTTAGTATTCTCTAAAATAGTTTTCAGTTATACATGTCAAATATGTGATTCTTTATTTTCTAATTTCTAAATTAATCCAGTTTGAACTAGTTATTTTGGATATATAATAATATTATCAATATACACCTATTATTATATGTATGATAACTTTTTTATTTTTTTCTATATTAAAATTTCTCATCAAAAATTTAATCAAAATCATCATATTCCAACTTTTCCTCACAATGATCTCAAAATTCTTATTAATTCATAATGTTATCAAATAATATTCTTTAAAATTATCATTAACTTTTTTTAATGATGTTATATTTTAAAAAAACGTCAAATTATGTGAATGGTGAAAATTTAGTGATTCATTGACAAGCAATTTACAACGTCTCATGTTTGATGACTATATATTGTATATTATGGCCTCAAAATTTTCAACATATTTTTCAAATTCATAATTTTTTATTTACCACGTTGGGCCTAAAAAAATTGAATATTACCATTAATTTTTTATAAAACATATCATATGATGTAAAATTTAATCATACCCTTTAGAAATAATTGTTTTGTATATATAGATAGATTTTATAACCAATTATATATAAGTTAATCGGGAGGTTTTATATTTTACCATAACGATTCTTCTCATTTATAAAATGATTTTGTTTCTCCTATATAATACTCATTTTTTATAATAGTTCTATTGTTAACTATACCTATTTTTAAATCCCTGCTTCCTCAACTAATATTTTATTTCATTAAACAGGTACTTAATTATATATTTTTTAATCTCGCTTATATATAAACAACCATCTCTCTTTCTGAATATATTTTATAATAAATAAACATTTATGCAAAATATAATTTACAATTCACCAGAATAGCATCATTTATTTCATTGAAATCAGAAAGAAATCAAAATTTATATATCTTTATATATTTATTATTATCATAATGGTGTAAAATGATCAGAGTGGTGGATATCAAATTTTATGGTGGATAGGATTTCAATGTTCTTCTGTTTTAAACTAAAAATAATTAGTTTATGAAATATTATATAAATTACATCCTCTTTATAGGATTCATGTTTCATAAAGAATAAAAATTGAAACATTACCTTCTAATTTCTAGATAATATTCTATCATATTTGATACCAGTATATACTGTGATCCACTATACATTACTATGACAAGTTACCATGTTCTTAGATTATAAATATAATATTTTTATTTCTTCCTCCCTTGATCATGATTATTCCATCTTCCACACTTTTGATAATATATGAATATTAATAGAATATGAATTTATTTAAATAATAAAAATGATGGCTAACACTAATTTTTTAATACCATTGACATATAAGTCATTATTGTATTTCAATTTCTAAAATTAATTATTATTAGTTCATATTACTCTAATATATTAGGAATTATCATTTCCAAATGTATGTACTAATCATTCATTGTTTTTGATCTCACACAATATCTCTAAATCCCATATCAGATGTGATGAGAATATGATATCTATAATCCATGGTCTATTCCTATGGGTTTATTTCAGCTCTATCTCAACAAAAAATTCCATTTCGCCTAAACCCTTATATACCAGATACTTTTCTCAATCAAAGAATTCTTTTTCAAATTGTGTTTTTGTAATTTCATTAGTAAAGTTAACTATTTGGTCACATATTCCAAAAAATCATCCAGGAAATAATACAATTTTTTTTTGTTTTAAATTTTATACCATAATGAGATTTTTAGTTTCCAACATCAAGATTATTTAAAATGAATATTAGGTTATGTCCAAATTAACTCCCCCTTTTGTAATGTAAAATTATTATAGGAGGGTTATTCTCCCGGTAATTATATGAATTGTTCCCTTAAACTCCATTTAAATAATGAAAGCAATTACTTAAATATTTTCTTCATATATAGTATAATTTTAAATAATATATTTTTCAGGTTTCATTATATAATTTTTTTATACTAATAAAGAGAATTTTTCCTAAGGTTTGTATTTTAAATTTTTCATTTTGATATATATTTATCACATCCTATCTCCACCAAATATTTCTAAACATTATTTATAACACCATCATGGTTAGTCAAATTAGAATAATTTTAAAAATGAATGGGCTGTAATTTTATATAATTTATATCATTATCTTTATCCTCATATTGATATGTTATCATGTTTTTCATATGATAAATGCATGGATTATTATTACATCATTAATAATATACATTCAATATCATGAAATTTGGTTGTGGTTTTATAAACCTCGTCTTATATAATTTAATGATTCATACATATATTGTCCGTTATTATTAAATATTCAAGAAACAATCAATATATTGTTTTTTCTCATGAATATGGTCATCATCCACTTTAAAGAATCAATTCATTCAAATTCATTTCCAAATCCATACAAATCATTCAAATAAAATTTATTCATGAAAATATAGATGTTAATATAATAGATCATATTAATTTTATGATTCTTTACCTCTTTCATCTTCACAATTTAAGGCATATTTTATTTCATTAACATTTACAAATAATGTTTCGAATTTCTAAAAAAAATATATATATATATTATTGATGTCACAATAGTCATATTTGACTGTAATATTCATCATCTTTTTTCGTTTTCGAATAATAATTCTCTAATCACATATTTATTTCTTTTCTCTATTAGATCATTTGGAATAATGGTTACTTTAATTTTTTTCTTAATAATAATTTTCATATTAAAAAATATTCATCATAGGGATTTAAATCAAATAATTTGTGGTTGATACACATTACAAAAGGTGTAATTTTGTCCTTATTCAGTAATCAACATTTCAAATAGTTTTTAGAGATAAGAGATTTGATATTTTCTTTCATTTCATCATCTTATTTTTAATTTGAATCACTAGGATACACATTTTCATTATAGTTTGTTTTCTTCCTTTTCAAAACATCAAAATTCATTTTTTTACTTTTTATTGTTATTGAATGTTGATGTTTTTAAAATATCTTAACAAAAATAAACGTTTCAAAATTCCTTAAGGGATAAATCATCGCTACCTTTTATGGGAGATTTTTTACAGTAAATATTTCATGTGAAGTCGCTAAAATGAATATTATATATTGTAGAATCATCCTAGACATCTCCAAAGTCTCTAATGATTAACATAACGTAATTATAATATTTGAAATACTAATAAGTAGTTTATTAATTTCAATTTATTATATATTAATACCTATTTATCCTGAAATATTTATTTTATTATTTTAAATTTTTGTTTCCCTCAATGATATATTCAAGTATACACCATGTTTCCATATGATTTTTTATATCCATCATCTTCATGAAAATATTTTATAATAAAGAAATTACAATATTATTTCTAGTATTTCTGTTTTCCCTGGTGTTTCAATTTTTAGAAAAAGTAAATGGATAAATATGTCAACTGGTGGAGGCAAACTATTTCATTACGTAATAACCTCCTCACCAAGTGATCGAAGATATGGTTTCATTTTATTGTTCTATCCATTATAATTTATTTCTATTGTATGTTTGAAATACTATAAAGTTTAATGAACTATTATTTTCTTTGAGAATGTCTATATAGTGGATTCATCCCTTGGATAACATGTGGTCTTCAATTGAATTATTGAGCCCTTCATATGGGAGAGTGAATTGGTGATTAAAATTTTTATATTTCAATATATATGAAATAAATAAATTTCTTTATATTTGAGTTAATTTCCATACGAAAAATTGTAAAAAACAGTCATGCATGAAATGATTAGAAATTAATGAATTAATATAATATTTACATGGATCACCAATAGTGCGAGAACATATAACCCTTCCAGGGGTACTATAGTTGTTATAATGAAATTCAATATTATAAATAAGTGAATTAAAAAATGATAAAACTGTCATTATCCTCCATCAATATAATGATAGACATGACTATACTATCATCCATTAGATTATACGCGTTTTCTTAAAACATGTGGCCCAATAAAAATTTTTACATTTTAAAATTATATAAAAAAAACTTATTCCAAAAATTCTACAAAATTATCCCCTCATTATTTTTTCCATAATGTCTTCCTATCATCAGTAAAAAATTTATATGTTATTTTATTCTATTAATATATGATTCATTTTGAATATAATGTTATATTTAATTAAAAAACAACTATTCAATTTAAAAAATCATAGAAAACACTATCCATGTTCATTTTCTGGTTTCTTAAATTTAAACATATGTGTGATGATCTAATCAAATCCCTATTAGTATTTTCCACATTTTAACTGTTTTGATTTTGGAAATACACTCTTAAAAAAGATATCTGATTAATTTTTTCTTTAGAATTCATATAAGTACATTATAATTTAAATACAATTTATATTTTATCTTATAAAACGTAAATAGTTGGAAATGTAAATAAAATTTCAGCTAATTGATATTCATATTTAAAAACTACTGATAAAAAAAATATTTACAGTTTCTCTGTAAGACTTATATTATACATAGTACTTTTTTATGATTTCTATTTTGAACAAAAAAATCATTTAATTTACATAAACATATCATTATGAACTTATTCAATATGTATTGAATTGGTTATTGAAATAATTATTCAAATATTCTATAACATTATGTAATAATTCATAAATTTTGAACACTATGTTTACATTTTCTCCATCCACTTATTTTGAAATTTCTACATATTCTACCAATATTAATCCATCATAAAATTTGTACCACTAATTCATAATTCATCATATGTGAAATTTTATGTCTCATTCAATTTTTAACAACACTGAATGTTCACAATCTATTTAATATATTGATACACTACTAAATTTGTATTTACATTGAAAAATTTCATCATATATACAGTATTTTAATCTAATTTTATTATTAATCCATTGTGGTTTTTGAACAACATTTTAAATTCCCATCTGAAATGTCATTTTGTCATCAATTTTCAATATCCTCATATAGTAAAAATTTTAAAACTGATTTAATTATTAATCTAATAAGAAATTTTAACATCCATTATGCTCTTAATCTATTGTTAAACTTTTAAAATTTTTTTAGTCTTCAATTACTTGTAAATTTAGACATCTATTTTCACAGTTAATATTTAATGAAATTTGTATGACTATATTCAAATATTATTTAATGTGTAATTTGATCATCCATTTTATATGTTACTCTGTTGTGATATCTGTATGTCCTTTTTAACTACTCATCATTTGTACAATTTTTTAAATCCATTTTATATTTTTATTAGTTGCGAAAATATTTTATATACTTTTACACTACTAATTATTTTTTAACCATTATAGATTCTTTTTTACTATTAATCAGTTGTGTAAATTTATACATCCTTATTATTTGATCATCCATTATGGAATTCTTTTTGTTGATTCATTGTCCATTCATTGTGAAATTTCATTAAACATGTTTCAAATTTCATTACTTCCTTGAATTTATATAATAATTTATAATTTTCATCCATAGGTAAATTTTTTCCATCCATTTTAATAATTCATCCATTTACCAAATATATACATATTTTTCATTGATCATTAGTTTTGATTTTTTAAATGTCTTTATTTACATTTCATCTATTATGAAAGAAAAATGTTACTTTCATTATTGATATTCATCCTATGAAATGTGAAATATTCCTAAAAATAAAATTAAATAAAATTAAAAAAACAATCACCATGAAACTCGTGTAATTTTTTAAATCATTTTTTAAAAATTGATTATAAATTAGTTTTTCATCTTTTTTCTTGTAAAAACATTGTATTTTGTAATGATATTGTCCCTAATATTGAATCATTGAATGAGAAATAAATTATAATATAAATTTTTGTTTAATGATTTATATTATTTTTATATAGGCTTCATAAAATTTTGTAATAGATTCATATAAAAATTTAAATATATTCAATAACCCATCATCACCCATATTACAAAAACATTAATTTCAAAAATATATATTGAAAACAAATTCAGAATATATAAATATTAAATATCTATAAAACATTTTAAAAATTATGAAATGAATCATTAGTGTGGCGTATCTACATATGCATTTATATTTTATATGATTAGTATAATGAATTTTAATTTATTACTTGATTAATTTTATGTTATTTTATCATGGGTTTATTATTCAAAATATTCAAAATAACTAACAGTTTTATGTTTAAATATAATTTTTTTTATAATTGTTTATGATTTAATATTTTTTGAAAATAGTATGTAATAATTACCTTACATATATTATGTATTCTATTCTCTATATTTTATTTATAAATATTACATGTTTCCTTTTTATTTTCGCATGTTCATGTTCTCATGTGTACAAATTAATGGTTTTAATTAAAACCAACATTTATTTATTATTCATTATGAAATATTCTTGATCTATAACCAAATTTACAATGAAATGTTCACTATATTTTTTTTATTATTATATGTTTAATTTAAAATGTTATATATACCCACAAATTTCATTCTAATAATATTTATAAACGTAATGATCATGTTATTTTCTAATTCAGTAGATATTATTTTTTTAATGGATGAAAAAGTGATAATTTGTTAATATAAACATCAATAATAAAATTTCCCATAATCATTACCTATAAAACAAAAATAACCATTAGGACCAATCTAGGGTGCCCCTTAACGTAATTTTCCATGACTCATATAAAGTGGTTCTCATAGATTCTCACTCATTGGGCATGGTATCAATTATAAAATCAATACAGATATCATATTATAAACTATTATCTCCAAAAAATTTAGGTATATTCACTATTTTCATAAACCTTACTTATAAAACTGAAAACGGATTTCAAAAAGGGAATTCAAATTCTTAATAGTCTATTCTAAATAATTATCTTCCTATTTCAACAACCTTTTATGTTCCAAAATGAGTAATCTCTATCATCAACAAAATACAATTAGTATATTCAAATGATGAAATATTTTTTCAACTTCATATAGTCCTATAACATAATATAGTGTTTCTATATCATTAAATCAATTTATACACTTTTCTGCCAAATTTATAAATGCAGTCAGCTCCTGGTTAAAAATTGGGTAATCACCAATTATCATGACGAAATTGTAAAATGGTGTATGTATAATGAATTTCATTATTATATATCCCCAATACTCAAAAACACCTCCATCATAAATAGGGTATCATTTAAAATTGATGTTATTGTTAGAACATGAATTGATTTCATCCCAATTATAAAATAAATTCATTTATTCTATTCCAAAATACACATTAGTGTAACAATTATTTAGAAACTAAAATATCCAACAAAATAAAAATATCATGTATTAGTAAATACATGATAAAATTATTAGAAAATATTTGAGTAGTGGAAAACTTCTATGATACAAATTCTATGACTGTAATGTATTTAAAGACAGATATATTACAGAGTTAGTGAATTGTACATTTAAAAATATTCATTTATAAAATTAAATTAATTTTAGATGAAAAAGATTAATGAAATGAAATTCAGAAAACAAATTATTTATTTAAAAAGAAATTGGATATATACCATGGTTCTCACAATAAAAATATCATAATCAATTAGATTTAGATTTTTATGTCCACAGTTCACAATGTGATATTGATTCTATGTTAACAGAATATTAAATCAATATGAATAAGTAGTTGTAATGTAATCTGAGTTTAATCGTATGCATAGTAAAAAATTATTAATCTCAGTAAACATAAAATGAATCATAATAACAATAGTTATTGCAAATCAAAGTATTACAATATAGAATATATATTATTGTGTATAAATTCGTAATATTAGGAAAAAAATTACATCATAATCATGTATTTTATGATAAACGCGATTCAAATAGAACATTGAATTAATAATTGTCACATTAAATTATATATAGTAGAAATAAATTACTTTAAATAAAACTATTTATAAAAATAAATACAATTCTTTTAACACAATGGGAATGATATTTTATAACCAAGGATAGAACACAAATGTTTTATAATAAAAATAATTTTTTCACATTTTCTTATCAGAGAAATCCATGAACATAATGATTTATTTGTCTTGATATCCCTATAAGCCCTCGATACGCTGATAAGTGATTTACTATCATTCAAACCCTATTATCTATTGATAGGATAATCAACATTTCTATCTCATTATCCCTATTTCTCTATGATATGATTATTTTATTTTCTATCACAGTTTCCATGTGATCCATTTATCATATTTACATGATTCATCAATACTATTAAAAAACAAACTCAAAAATGATACAAGTACATAGAACGATATGTTCACTCTTATAAGCTTCATTGATCACTCACACTGAGATTTTCATTCATTGATTTTTTTTAGAATTATGTAATAAAAACATTCAATGTATGTGTATATGTAATTAGATAATCAATGGTTATATAGATTTTCCAACGATCCAATTTATATGAGTCTTTCATGATAAAATGGACACCATTCACTTCAATGGTAATATTATAAAAAAACAATGAAAATTTCATTTTTATATAAAACATTTGTTTTGTAATTTTTTTTCTTTTATTATAAATAGGATTTTATGATTTCGTTAGTAAAATTATTATACTTCAATAGTCAACTATAGAAAAATTCATTATGATTAATTCATTCTGTTAAATTTGAGTAAGATAATTATTGTATCTAGTCACATAACGATAATTATAATGAAAAATATCATTTTCTAAACTCTATATATCCTTTACTATGTAAGATAAAAATAGTATTTTTTATAGTAAAAATATCATTATTCAAAGTTATCATGTAATTAAATAAACTAATAAGATAATTTTTATTTCCAAAACAAAAGGAATGAAATAATTCATTAGATAATATTTTGACTCAACATGTTCAACCCTTATCATAATTAAATGATAAGGTTCATCAATAGATTATGGGCCGGATCAATACCAAAAAAATATAGAATTATTATGAGAAAACAATATATCCACATTCCCCAATAATATTTTATAAACAAAGATAATTATACATATGAATGATTATTTCTATTTTGATAACATTTTTAGAACCATTGTTTTGAAGAAGATGAAATTTTAATTGAATTTAAAATATTTGGTCATTTTTGGATGATCCATATTTCAAAGAGGGATTTAGGATAAATTATGAGTGTCAGATCACTTAAATATGATTTATTTAGACATTGATAAAGGAATGACGAGTTTTAGAGGTGATTCAGTGAGTTTCGTGAGTGCAGAAACTGAAACATTGAGTTCATAAAAGGCATAAACATGGAATTTTTTTTGGCCAAAACAGTGCATCCCACTATTAGAAATTGTGAGTTATATTATAGGATGACAGAAGAAATTTCAATGGTTGTGCATAGTTTTCCAAACTGTGCGCCTATCCCACATTATTAGTGGAAGTGAAATTACATATGAATTCATCACCAAACTATTGGAACATTGTTTTGAAATCATGTGGGACAATATTTTAAAGTTGATGTAGATTCATAGTAACGGGTTCAAGGATGGAACATAGTTTTCCATACTATGCTCCCCAAACCTAGGGGAATTCCAGGAAATAATTTTTTTAAAAATAATATGTTATTAAATTAAAATTAATATAAACATACAAATATTTTCCCCCTCCCACTATGTCATGACACATACCCAATGGGTGACCTCCATGGTCAAGTGAAATGCTCCTCTATGACCTTACAATCAATATTCTATCATTCTTGATTTCCCATGGTTTTCCACTGAAGAATCCATATTAAGACTCTACACCATGTCTCCATCCCTTTCTATCTCTGATTAGGTCTCCTTATCGCCCCTAATGATTTGGAAGGAACCGTATCTTAGGGATAACCCATATTTTTATTTCCTATTTTTTTGTTAAGTTATGTAATGAGTTTACTGGGATAGATTTATGCATATTCTGACATCCTCAGAAAATGGAAAAGAGGATCAATTCATTTTGGCTCACCATCATCACATCATGGTGTGTTTTTCTTCTATTTCATTGTTAAAAACACATTAATTTTGGTATTTATAGTTTTATGAGTCTATAGAATTTATTTTTGTGATTTTGATCATTATTGGTGGTGTTAAAACACATACATGTGTGTGAATATATATGCCTTCCTCATGTGTATTCATGTAAGGATACGAGAATACATTGATGTATTAATGAATATATATATATATATGATGTATTTGTGTTAAAGTGTGAGGTGGTATTGATAAGATTCTTCCAAATTGTACATGTTTTGAGTGTTAGTGTAATCTATTACTTTAGGTCAGATCCCTATCCTTAACCCTATAATATATTTGAATTCATTATGTCATTATTTAAATAAAATATTCCTTACAACCAGTTTTAAATTGAATTGTGATTTCACAAATTAAGGTATTAACCCATTAAATGGTATTATGAAGAAAAAGCCATGTTTTTAAAATAAAACTCATCCAATAGAGGTTCTCTATCTTCTATGTTGAAAATAAATGATTCGTTATTTTTAATCATTTTTTATATATTGAATTAAATTAATGCAAGAGTTGAATTTCTGATATTATGCATGACAACTTATAGCCAGTCCAATTATGTTTAAAATGAATTTCTTAAAATTAAGTTAATTAAATATAATTTCTATGCTTGGACTCTACTTATGAAGTGTATTATGTGTATTTGATATAGGTTGAATGACATGAACATGAACCATCATTTAGGGTTTTTCTTTCTAAATTGAAAATGAACAGATTTTATACATGTATACACATAGGTGTTTCATTTACCTCATTTAATGGGATTCAAATTTGTTAATAGATTTCAATATTAAATTGTTATTAAATTTGTTTAATGTAAAGGGAGTGTTACCTTGACACATGTCCCCAATTTTATTATTCTTGATTTAGGAAAATTTTATTTTGTATGGATATTCCAATTTTAGATAGATACTGATTTTTTATATTTGAGATTATTATGATTTATAATATTTTTATAATTATTTAACCATGTGAGAAATATGATAAATATTTCATGTAATACCTTGATAGGATTGTTTGGATTTTTCTATATAAATTGGCCATGTGAATATTTGAATGGATTATAAATTTCTTACCCATGTGAGTTTTTTAAGACCATTCTATGTGATTAATTTATTTAGTATCAGAAGCCTGTGGTCATGTTTTTTCCACTTGAGTAAATTGAAGGCCATTATTAGGATTTCTCCATTATTTATTCACCCACTTGTATTGATCGTGATAAATGATGCTCTAGGTTTTGAGCATGGAAAGAAAAATGATTTATCTTAATGGAATTTGATTGGTTAAAGGTAAAATGTATTTGGGCTATACATGGATTAATTATATAATTTCATTGATAGTATCAGGTGACTATTGACCATTATAACATGGATGATATATGGATCCACCTTAGGATTCAATGGATGGACTCAATGGTTAAATGTTTTTAAACTAAAGATGACACATGAATCCTGTTTAAGGATTCAATGGATGGAATATTGAGGCATGTATTATAAGATGAGTGATATATGGATTCATGTTATGATTCCAAGATTTTATGATTTTCAGAATTAACATGGTGAATACTATTCGTTTTAGCATGCATTTTTTTATATATAAAAAATGGTTTCAGGGGCTGATTTTTTTTATTTTTGTTTATGTTTGAGCCGGTTTTTCAATTGTAATGTGTATGGGTTCCTTTTGATTTGATAAAGTGTAAACTATATACTCGAACTATCTTTGGGTACATATAAATACATATTAACTATATTAAAATGAAAATTTATCATAATGTAAAATTATAAAAATTAATTATTTTGATTAATGGGAGCCTAATTCCATCTAAAAATATTATGGAATCCTAATGGATTGGTAGATATCCATCCATAGAATTGATCCATTATATAACAATGATTTGACTCGGGATGTTAATAAATATAAAAGTTATTATTTTTTTAATATAAATTGGTAGGATAACATTTAAATGCTCAAAATGAGCCAATTATTTCATTCAGGGCATGATTTTATTAGATAAACAATATTGTTGTTCATTTATTATGTAGTTAAAAAACTGATATTTTGTTACCTTTTTTATGAATTGGATTGGTATAGTTAGACCTTCATAGGTTTCCCAATCGGTTCTAATGGTCTTATTATCTAAATTTCCAAATTATGATAGAATTATAATAAATTATAATGTTTAAAAGAAATTTTATGATATGTTCTTTTTTTCATTGAGATATTTAGTTAATTAGTTACCATATTCATTGTTTTGTATAATTCTAAACAAGTTCTTTTATAGTTATGTCTACTATTTAAATGTTGTGTTTACATAATGAAATAGAGTTACATTGGAACCTACAATGGTGTCCTTTATTTATACACTCATGTAAGAGAAGTTAAAAATGATATATGTGGTAAATCTTGGAATAGACATATGAATGTTTTTCGTAGGATAGATCATTAATAAATTTAATAGATGAATGGGGACTCTAAATCCTACTAGTATCAGTTTTTCATGACCTAGTTATATGGTCGAAATTTATGATTCATAAGGGGAATGAACATTGTAGGTGGAAACCATAGATCATGATACATTGTTTCCTGCTATGATATTTCTGATCTACGATATCATTCATTTGTCATTGTCCAAGGTAGGACATTTATTTTTAGGTGGAACCTCTTTTTTAGATATGTGGTCATTGAATCACAGTCCTTATTGTGGGAATGAGCATTGAAGAATTCTTAGTAGAACAGGTTAGGCACTCCTCATGCATGTTCAGCTACATAAGAGGACATGTGAACCTATCTTTTCTTTAGTGATGGAAAACATGGAAGGTATTTGCACAAATGAATGAGTGAAACTATATAAAGTCTATAATATAGTTATTTCTATTTTAGGTCTCCATTTGAATTCAACATAATTTTTTATTGTTAACTAATATTTATCTCTATATATGATTTCAATGATATAAATCATAGAGGTGGTGATGTTTCATAGTGGATTGTTTATCATTTTATTAGATAGATATTTGATGTTTATATTTATTATTTTGAAAAATATTGCATGTTGTTTTTATGTTGTTGTGTCACAGTACAAAATATCATACACATATTTTGGATGATACTGATTTAACAAATCAATCCACAATGTATTTTTTACAACATTATCATTGGATTTCAAATTTTATTAGGGTCAACAACATACTATGTTCATGATTTCCTAAAACAATAGCTTTCACTAACGTAATCAAATAACACATTACGAATCCATCCATTGAATCATGTTATAAATAATACTTATTAGAATAATGTTATAGAATGAGATTTCAGGGGGCCTGATCTAGATAAGGACATATTGGAGACGGATATACACATCTATATGTACAACAATGCCTATCAGATTCAATTGAAGAGTTATTCTGATAATCAATGATGATATATTGAATTAAATTTTATTGAAAAGAATCCCATACGAATTTCACTACAAATGAAGGAAATTAGATTCAATCTTAAGGGAATCCTATGTCCAATGTATATTGGACACTCTGAGATTTTTTTATCCAGTAAGGATTGTATATTATCTATTATCACTCCCATCAAGACTCTCTCAAGTTCATGATGAGTTCTATTATATATTCAAAATAATTAAAATCACTATTCTACACATGTACATAACTAATATGTTATGTTTTTATACAAATTTAGTATAAATAATACAATGAAATTGAAATATTGGATAATAGAGAAATGTTTCTTTGAAATAAAACTACATATCTAGTTAAAGATCCATGGAGGAACCAAAAAATTGATACCACTACAAATGAAATAATGGATGCGATGTAGAAGAGATAAAAAGATTTTTTTGTTTCAATGTTTTGTAATTTAAATAGAAAATAGATTTTATGATTTGGGTTTAATGTAACATACAAATATTTTTTATATATTTAATTTAAAATTAACATGATGTATTCGATAGCTTACATTACATCAAACCTAATGTATAAATAAAATGTAATATAGAAAATCATTTTAACAAATCCTTTAATTTTTTTATAAATAGTTATCATTAAATTTTTAATTTGTGTAAAAATTTTCTATATAATAAAATTTTATTTTTTATTTACTAATAAACAAGTAAACATTTTCTAGTAACATCATTTTGTGGTTCAATAATAGGTTTTCTCAAAAAATGGGATTCACAAATATTTATAATGAAAAAATTAAATGTAATTCCTACCATTTATAAAAAAAATATTATTCGAGATCATATTAATATTTTAAACCAAGATGTTGATATATTCATATGTATTTTAGATAATTTTGAAAAAAATATTTATTTCTATAACGAAGAGAGAAAAAAAATTATTGAAAAAATAGTGATTTATATTCTTATGAGAGAACAACTTTTAAATATTATATTAATTAAAAAATATTAGTAATTATTTATAAATAATATTGATAATTATTTAATAATCATTTTTATTGATCACTTTGATATAAAATCATATTTTTCCCAAAAAAATTTATAATAATCTTTTCTTAATGGTGTGATGTTACCTTATTCCATAAATAATATTTATATATATTTATTATCAGATTTATTTAAATTTATGAATTATATAGTCAATAATATATTTTATCATTTATTATATTTTTTATAAGGAAAGGAATAAATAAATATTAATATTTTATGTAGAGAAATTTAATTTTCTAAAAGGATATTTCATTGAGTGTCACATGATTGTATTAAATTATTAAATAAAACATATATAAATAAAATATGGTAAAATATATTCCATATATATATTTTAATAATTAAAATAATATAATATTATCAAAATAATTTTATCCATATTGAATGGTATTAATGGAAATACTTCTATTACAACCATTATTTTAAAATAGGTTTTCCATGAGGTTTTCACTAAGAGACAAGGGTCACATTACCACCAACACATGTTAAATTATTATTTTTAAAATATATATATCATCAAAATATTTTCATAACATCAATATCATTTCCATATAGATCTAAATGTCCTTGAATATTACCTAAAATAATTAATAACTTTTAAGAGACTACATGTGTGTCCCTCCCCTAGAATTTAAAAGGGTTCTTCTTCACCTCCATTATTAAAATAATTGACCCTCATATAATTTAAAATAATGATTTAGAAAACATCCTATAATCCATACATTTATCACATAGATTCATTTATTATTCAAATACAACTGGTTTCTATATTATTTTTTATTTTAATAGTGGTATCTATGGAAATGCTATGAAACATAGACAACCTCATTCAATTTTGATTTTTTATTACTCATATTAATATATATATATACTGATAAAAAATTCTGAAACATTTTCATAAATATAAAAATATTATTTTATGATGATTTCTTATCCATTTAATACCACTTATAAGTTAAATGGAACATGGATGTGTCACTTTTGTGTATATTTCTATAACTTCTTCCACATAGAGATATAACTCATTTACCAGAACAATCATTAATATATTATTATTTTTATGGAATTAAAAAATTTATATTTAATATTTAGGTTGAAATTTATATTTTCCATCTATAATATGTTATCTATATTCCAACCTTCTGATACTTTGTTAAATGATTACATCGCTCATGCGTACATCTGGAATGCGGCCTCTATGGATTGATATGATTTAATTTTCAAATCTATTTTACATGAATTGTAATAATGATATATTTTATCAATATATAGGATAATTAAATATCATAATGATTCTATAAAGGTAAATTTTCATTATTCGTACTTTTTCCCCACCTGTTAAAATAATAATATATAACTCATCCAAAAGTGCGAACCGTTGTCCCAATATAGTGATGCAATTCACTTTTTATTACAATAGTATATAAATAGATATATATATATATATATATATAATAGATATATATTATATTTATATAATAATTATCATTCGATATATTAGAAAACCATAATCAATCTGCATGAAAGATAAACTGAAAACGTAATCATACTTGAATAATAATATATAAATCAAATAACATGGTGATGATAGTGAGGGGTTTTTAATGAATCAGTTATATGATGTTATAAGTAAAATATGTATGGAATAATATTTATTATTATGGTAAGGTTATAAATTTTTAATATATTGATAATCATTAATAAGGTGTAAAGTACAAATAAGAAGAAATACCATCCTCATGGTAGTGTTTTGTATCTCATTTTATTAATTAGAGGGTTTTATGCCTAATAATATAATGATGATATTTTATATTCTATTCATTTAAAATAACTTTTCTTTTATAAAACATGGTTTATTTTAATATATTAATTTATTTATATCCAGTTTCATCGATTTCTCTACTCAAAAGTCCAGACATTATTTTTAAATGAATACTTTCATTTTTATTCAATTCTTCCTGGAATCATTTATTCCCTACACATATATTCATGAAAATGTTAACAAGAATTTATTTACTAATAACTAATCATTATTTGAATTAATTTTATCATTATTTAAATTTTTCTTCCAAATTTTAAAAATGTATTTTATTATAATATTCCCTTTATAGATAGTTTTAAAAAATACTAAAATTGTGAAATTAATTTCTAATGTAACATAAAATGCAATAATGGTTTTCTAACCAAAATCAACACATTTTTTATTTAGTAATCAAATTTGTTCTTTCAAATTAACTTTCAATAAAAAATTAATATTCAATTTTTTTAATATATGATATTATAAATGAGTTATATCAAAGGAATAGTTTGTATACATAATAAATTTTACAATTATATTTTAAATGTATTTTTATTAATAAAAAATAATTTTTTGTATCTTAGGATTTATTGGAGATTTTATATAATTTTAAAAACATTTTTCTCTCAATATATGATTTGTGATTAAGATCATGGTTTTCTTTTGAATCCCATATACCATCTATTGGTTTTTATTGTTGATATAAATAATAATTTTTAATCTTATAGAACACATAGATATTCCTCATTCAATTTTTTGCAATGTGGGACCCAAATTATATATCTATTCAATGAATTGGGTAAATATGGATAGCTCATGACATAATTAATACTTTAATTCGATGTGAATACTATTCAGTAATGACATTTTACAATATTATATTCGCGGGAGTGATACTCAACAAAGGAAATTATAAAATGCGGCAAGAACCCCACTCAATATTATAATCATTATTGTACTAATTGACAAGATATACGATTTTCTATACTTATACATATTACACAATCAAATATCATATTTATATGATATATTCTCGTGGAATATTTTTAATGATTCATGATACAAAACTCTTTTTTTTGTGAACTTTTATTGAAAAACATTATGTCATGTTTCATGATTATGATATATGAATTGTTGGGCATGAATTAATATAGATGCCAAAATTTCCGAAGACCCATATAAATATTTTATTCTTCTTTATGATCACTTATTGTTATTTATTATATTTACCATCATGTATAACATTATGGAACCAATTCCTTTTTCCCTTCTCCATGTTATGGATAATATTTTTATGTATGTTTTATATGAGAAGAGATAATGTTAGGAAGCACATAATTGGAGAATATCTAAATTATTTTAATAATCGATATTTATGTATTCATGCTTTTGAATATAGTAAACATTTAATGATCTTGAATTTACCTTATTTATATGTAATAATTATTACTCAACTATGATGTATTATTTAAATATATATGGTTTGGGAAACCATATTATGAATGACAATACATAATATTTTAATTTTAAATTTTAATATCCTTAGATGAATAATTTTCAATAACAATGCTTAGGATCTCACATAGGCATGAAAAATCATATTATTATGATATAGTTATATAATTATAATTTCACACTCTGGTAGGTATGATTAATATATATAAATTAAATGTCTATTATAATGATATATAGTAGTAAAACTGATTTTTAACAGTATAATTTAGAGTAAAATTGATTATATTCCATGGAAACCATTTATTTCCAAATATACATAATATAATTCATAAAATCATTTAATAATAAATTTTATATTTCTAGTGAAATGTAAGAATAATTTGGACGATGCTAATACTTTTATCAGGTTACATATATCTATAGTTTTGGGTTATTATACTTTATATTATGAAATTTCTATGGGGTTGAAATATGAGTAGAAGGATTTCACCATGATCATGAATATTATTCCATATTTTTTTCATATAAATATTCATTTATGGACGATATGTATGTTATTAACTGATTTTTTGATGATAGGTAAATGTATGATTTTAATATATACTATTAAACAAAAAATTAAATTTGAATATAATGTTTATTTTCGTAGATCATTTTTATGAAATTATAGTTTCAAAAATTAATATATTTATTCTATTTTTGAAGATAAAATTTATATTTTTCATATATAAAATATTTTTACTTTTTCAATGTTTAACATCATGTGATTAGATTTATTTGGAGAATATAATTATAAAAAATTTTGAATATATCACTGATCAACAATGAATATTGGAATGAGAATATATCGAGGAATTAATATATTTGAAATCTATCATAATAAATTAATAGAGTTTCAATCACCCCATTGAAATTATAGTATTGGTAATACAGATGATCATGTTCAACTAGTATATCAAAGAATCAAACATTCTTTATTATTAATTAATAAATATGATTATGATTGTATTTAATATAATGTGTTGATTTTAGTTACAACTATTTAGTTTCATCTCAATAATATTTCTTATATGTATCATTATATTTATAATAAATTTTGTTAAATATACTTTTTTAGAATATATGAGAGATACATAAAATTATATTTCATGTATGTAGTCACTTTCCTATGTAATAAATGTTATTCATCCTGTTTAAATATATTTATACATAATTTAATGAGAATATAGTGGATTTATTATTAAACAAACATAAGGTTGATTTGGTTTGATATTCATGAAGAAGAAGGCAGTACTTATTCACTGTACACATAATTTTTTTCCATCAATTAAAATGATTGTACTTATTGATATCCATGTAAATGTTAACTCCAAATTATATCTCTCGAAAATAATTATATATATTTATACCATTTTGAATAATAAAGAGATAAAATGTTTTTTATTAGAATGTGTTAAACATATGGAAGGATATAATATAACATTAATTTATCTATGGTTAATGTGCCATTATATAGTATACATATTAATGGTATAATTTATAAAATGATATTATTTTATGATTTTCATTCGATAATAAATTTGTTTTAATTTCATTGGAATTTTTTTATTTCCCCATTTTTCTCATTATTTGATATGGAATTGATATTGATTATAAGTTTTAGAACTTTTATTTTCATTTTGGGAATCATAATAATAAATAATTAATGTTATATAATAGATATCAATGAAATTTTACTCATTATTGAACCAATATTAATGTTTTGTGAAATGATGATGTTGAATCTAATTATATGTTCATTTACAGGATAAAAAATTCCAATTTCAAAATAGGATATATAGTGAGTCTTTTAAATAGATGATTGATGAATATGTTGCTGATAATTATTCTTTCTAATTTACATTGAATGATAATTTACCTAGACATTAGATACCAAACTAAACACTATTAATGATCACTATCAAAAATTAATTATCTAATAAAGTTACATGCGGATTTATTCAAAAATAAACACATAAAATTAAATTTATATTGACATTATTTTATTAATAAATCAAAAAATATTATATTTGGAGGATAATTATATCATAGGATAAAATAAATAAATAATGAGATGTTTTTATTACATTAATTATTATTTATTTTGATATGGGAAAAAAATGAATCATGGTATGATACCACTATAATTTTTTAGTTGTGATAAAATTAATTCCATTATATTCAATTGTCCATTGAGATTAGTAATCACAATAAGAATGATAAAAAATACATTGTATCAGTCAAAAAAATAATATTCTTGATATATAAATAACCTGAATGGATGAATAGTATGTCGTCATTATATTTAAGGAAAATCATATTGAATCATGTATATTGAGTTTAGGGTGATATAAAATGATACTATAAATATGAAAAATTGAATAATAAAACTATTTATTTTTTAGGATATTTGAAGATGAATACACTAAAACACTATTTGATTATTTTATAGATAATAATAAGTTTAATATTAATGAAGGTGATTAATCAATCAAATAACACAAAAACATTTAGACATATTACGACTAAAATAGGATAGAATATTAATAGTTGAAAATTCAAATGACATTGATAGTAATTTTATAGATAAGAAAACATGATTGAAAATTTATATCATTCAATGTCTATATTGAATATAAATTTTTATATTTTATAGTTAAATAAATTTATCAAGGTTATTATATTGTTTATATACCATATTATGGAAGTGAATGGTTGACTAAAAATGATAATTCTAAAATATAAACAATATGAAAATAAATATACATTGATTTTAAAAAAATATATTAATAACTAGTAGAATTATATATCATTTATAGGGAGAAAATTAGGGATACATAGTTGTTTGTTGATTGAAAAGGAAAAATGAAATTTCAAATTTATTGATATAGAGGTCAAATATAATGAAAAATAGTATAGTGATATTATAGCTTTATGGATTATAATTTTATTAGGTGAATAATGAATAAACTAATTTTTATATAATTTCCCAATTTCACTATAAATATATATATAATTTATTATATAGTTAGTTAATATTATAGGAAAAATATGTATTATGTCCTTTAATGTTTTTGAAAATACTTCAATAATTGGTCTTGTAAAATCATCCCAAAAGGATCTTGAAAATACTAATTGAAAATAAAACATTTAGACAGATATATTTCATTTATATGTGGATTTCATTAAAGTTATTATTAATGTTGTTTAACTATAAATAAATATTTAATACATAGTGATAATGTTAGAAAACATCCTTGATACACTTGTATACTAATATATCAGTTAGTCCAAACATGGCCTAAAGGAAATTTCGCAGCCGCATGGGTTAGTTTCTACCGCATAATATCATATTATCATTAAGAGGGAAGATATTTTCCACAAAATAGAATAAGATAAAATGAATCATTATGGTAACATAAAAATCCTCGACAATAATGGTCCCCAATCAAATCGTTAAAACACTACCCAAATCATAAATCATCCAAATACACAACATATATAAATTAATGGATTAGAAATGACATGTAACAGTTGTATACCATCTCCCCCAATCAACGTCATCACTATAAGTACCATGAATCAATTATATTTCCCACCTCCAAGTGATTCATTCACTATACATAGAATAGGTATATGATAATCTACAATTGAATAAATGAAATATTTACGTACGAGAAAAAAATCCCAGTAAAGTTTTTCTAAATGTTCTATATGAAATTCCATAATAATAGATACTTTATGATAATAATTTATATAAAATAAGTAATTGTAAGGAATTTACAAACATTCATTAAAACATTATATAAATTTAAATGTTGGAATATATTTCATTCCAAAATTATAATACTATTTTATATAACACATTTTAAAAAATAGTTTGAATGAATAAAATATTTTTATAGTCATTTTAATGTATAATCAATGAAAATAAAACAACCATCCACACTCATATTCCCAGAGATCACATTGATTCTAATAATATTATAATATACCTTTTTAATAATCATAACAGATAAATATTATTTTTCACACTCAAGTTTATGCCTCAATTGAGAACCTATTATTGGATAATCCATGAACAATCCATTATGGTACCTATCACGGTAAATCCTACAAAACACTATTTTGTTAGTTTTTTCACCATCCATCCATTTCATTATAGTTATTTCCATTTTGTGTTTTTACTAATAAACCACCAAATATGTATGATCACGTGTTATTCAAAAAATTAGTCAAACAATCAAGGGGATCAATCGTTTCAAATCATTTCATTATTCAGTGTTCATCTTTTAAAATTTAGATTCAACTTCTATTATTATTTCATAACCAAATATTTTGTTTACCTAAAAATCATCTCATTTTAAAAAATATTTCAATTAAATATAGTTTATCAATAAATGAGATCATATTATTTCATAAAATCTACCAAAATGTCAGTCAATAATTTTTATCAAATTCTACCAAACAATTCCAATTCCATTGATTTTTTGGTGTTTTCCAAAAACTATTCACTTTTTAAATAAAATATAAAATGATCTCAGTTACATGTATTTAAATATATTAAAAACTCATTTGTATTCAGTTAATAAATATGTGGTTTCTATTATATAGTGAATACATATGGAATAATAATAGTAATATAAATTTTATTAATTTTCATATCAATTATTTGATTTTTATAATCCAAAAATAATTAATGTGTTAATGTTTTCTCAGTATTTATGGAAATTATATGATCTTTAAAAACTATAGATAAATTCTCAAAATTTAAAATTTTTAATAGAAATCCTTTGACAATTTATGATCTACATTTTATCATGTTTATCTATACATTTAAATTATTTAACCTATAATAAATATAAGGGTGAACTGTTGTCAGTTTAATTAGTTTTAATAATATTTATATCAATTTCATTGAAATAGCGCATTAAATGAGTGAATTCCGATCCATAGGAGTAAATTATATATATATATATTCATCTAATATGATTTTGGAAGGTTTTATGGTAATTTTACTATCCTTAACAAATTATATATTACCGAAATTTACCAGATTTAATTTTAAGTGTGGAAAATAAAAATAATGAAATTTACATTTTGTAAAATAAATTAAAAATTTATTTGAAAACATATTCCCCGATAATTCCAAGTATGTATTCCATTTTTCCATAATTGAAAAAAAATGTTTCATTATGTAATTTTACATTATTCACCATTTACTAAATGAGAAAATGTGTTTTTTATAAGAAAACAACATCAAAAGATTGACATGTGTTTATATATATTGTAATGGTATGGAATTACTTATAATGGACTATAATTAATACCTAGTTGGGAACTCCATGGGTGGATACACCCCCTGGGTGGGACACACCACCATCCCCAGTGACAACCATTTCCTGATGAATCCCTTGGGCGGAGAGCCATGCTTCGTCCAACGCTCACATGTGAGAGTTCCCAAGGATCAGATACATTCCTTCCTCCTTTTCCTCTGATACCAACTGTAGAGACCCTAAGCTTAATTTAAATGGACATTACATTACTTTTGCGGAATAATTAGTACAATACAAAAACACACACACAAGGACTGTATTAGTTTAGTGTCATTGGAAGCTCAGAATATAATCTTCTAATCGTGGTGTAAGATCTTCAACATCTCCCATATAGATATTCCTTTTTTTAATAACTAAACCCATTATCTATATCCTGGGGAAAATAAAACATAAAAGGGTGAGCTCAAATGCTCAGTAAGGGTAATCAAAAGAAATGTCAATCACATCATATTCATAAGCACATAACATTTTGGAAATTCTAACCTGCAAAAGATATCATAATATCATTACATGGGATAAATAATAGTAGTGAAATGTAATCCAAATAATCATAACATAAATCATGAATCTTTATGGAATACACATATAATAATAGAGAATCATTTCTTATTAGTTAAGACTCATTTCCAAGACTATCTTAGTGGACAATGTCCATTTCTGAATTGAGTTCACTCCTCGTTTCAGTCCTGTTTCACTGATCCAGTTTATCATGCCGTTCCAGCCATGTCTATCTCATGAGATATAAAATCTTTACCCAATTAATTGGAGGGATATATAGTTCCCACCCATCTCATAATGATACCATTCTTATGTGTTCAACAAAATCATAAACCATACATCATAGCAAAACCCATGTAATAAAAATGGGATTCTTAAACATCGTGACATCATAAAACAATTCATATAAGATAAAAGAATTCATAAAAATAATTCCATCACATCAAAATAATGTCAATGTAATAATAGGGATAAAAACAGAACCCTTTATTATCTTAGATGGAAAATAATTTTGATAAAACACTTTAACACCATTCTTGAGGAAAATATCCTTTCTACTTCAAAAACACTTTCCCTTTCCTAACATGTCATAAAATTCTAAACTAAAATAAGTTGATTAAAAATATAATTGAAAACTTGTAAAGTAATATTCTTGGAAATAATGTTTTAAAAATCCATTCATGATGTATAAGATAAAAAAACATTCTTCTCATACTTTTGTTGGAAAGGTCAAAAATTACCTCGTACAAAAAAACGACAAAATATTCCTTTCATATCATTTACTAAAAACACACCAAAGGGTAAAATTGGATTTAAACAATTGTAGGTGGATGGAAATAATATTACATATTGAGGAAACATGGATTTGGATGATAAAATACAACCCAGTAAATACCAAAGTATAAACAATCTCGGATAAAAAGAGATTGTGATATTTTTTCGTTACCTTATGTCTGATTTTCTTCGTAAGTTTCCAAACCTCCTGTATAATGATTTAAATAATGACATTTAATTATTAAAGAATCATATTAATTTTAATTATATTATATATGTTTCACTTATGACTTTATATTACCCGTTCTTTTGTAAATTCCATGTTAAAGTAGCGTTTTGGGTAAAATCATTTCATTTATCGTATGTGTTTCAACTTGTCGTTCTTGATATTATTACATATATCCTGATTTAAATAATTCCAGAATTTAAAACATGATTTATATATAATATATATTCATCATATACATATATATATTATAGGCCGATAAATGGAATGAAATACAGCGTAAATAGAGACGGTTGGTCGTACGTACGCATGAACGCTGTTTCCGTTTCCTTATTGAATTGAATGAAACTAAATAGATGACATAAATATATATATATATATATACATAAATCCAGTGGCATTATTATATCATATATTTCATTATTATTCATTAAATAAACTCTATGATAATTCATGTATGGTTAACATTGATAATGAATCTCATCGCGTTGTGGAGATGGTAGTCCATACGTACGCACGAGCGATGATATTGTTCCCATAATTATTGAATAGAACTGGAGTGGAAGGTATAATGTATCAGAATCAGTATGATGTTATAATAACCATATATAGTTATTCGTTACACCATTATACCCATCCATTTAAGGAGTTGGTGGAAAAACAGATTTCATAACAACGTGGAGACGGTATTCCGTACGTACGCACGCGTGGTGATTTCATTTTCCGTAGGATGGATAGTTGGTGAAATAGTGTTGTTTCATAAATATAATAACATATATGTATATGAGTGTTAATTATGTTATTAATTCATAATGAAACAACTAAAGAAGAAGAAGTTGAAGAAGAAATAGAGTTGAAATAATCGGTAACAGACATTACCTCTTCTTTGAAGCGCCTCTTTGAGACCACCTTTTAGGGAATTAAATTGGTCTTTAATGAAGACCAAAACCTATATGATGTCTCTTTGGAATTGGAGAAGAGAATTTGTCAGGGGTTGGACGAGATTTAAGGCTCAATGTGGTGTGAGGAAGAGAGGGAGTGGGTGCCCATTTATAAGGGAGGAGAGGGGCTCCTTTGGAAAAACTAAAAAAATTAATTTATTATAAAGACAAATTCGTTTTTAAATAGCTCAAAATTAATTTATTTCTATGCTAAGGTGGGGATGGGACTAAATAATCTCATCCAATATAATTTATACAAGTTTAGGTTCCTATTTTAACATTATCATTTAGATTTAACTTTAAGTTAAATAATTTTACTTTTACTGTGTCTTTTTGTGTTCTTACACTATATGGTTAATAAACATACTATTAAAATCCAAAATAACCCCAATTTGTTTATTATTAATATATATATCCTTATCTAAGTAATTTGGCCGAACATTATATTTTTAGGAATATAATAACAATTAATAATATAATATTTGTTTTAAAAAGTATTTTATGTCAATTTTGACACTATTTGGTAATTGATTTTTTGGGAAAATCATAACAGAATGATTACTTCTGAAAAAGTTAATTAAATCAACACTAACATGTCATATTAACATAGAAAATTTTTGGAATTCATAAAAAGTATCAAATGACATTTATTTGGGTATTTCTAACATCGATTATGTCAATATTTTATTAATAAGAAAATTACTGCATCATCATTGTGTCATAAATAAAGTAAATTATTTAATGTCTAAAAATTAAAAATAAAATACCATTATGTAGGAATTCTTTTTATATTTATAATGAATATTTATAGTATAATTTATCTTATGTATAATCCTATATTAAAAATGATTTAGTTATTAAACATTGATTTTATCTATTTTAACCCTTCTTTATATAAATTAATAATAAATGTCCTAATCAAATCCATGTGGGCCTAAATGGTCATATTTTATTCCTAAGGTTGTTTTTGGTCGAATTACACTTATCCATTAGAATTAGGACATGTTTAGGGTAATAATAATATCATTTTTACCCTTAATTACCCTATTTACTTTTAACTGTGGTAAATAAAAGTAAAAGGTTACTATTCACCAAAAATTATTTGCATCTCATTGAACCACATTTTACTTAATAACATCATCCATGTCTCTCGGATTTTTTAAATTCCACTCATAGAAGCGGAAAAATTATGTTTTATGTAAATTTGAAATTTCTCCTAGGAGGTGGGAAAAAGACGGTGAAAGGTTCAATGAAATTTTTATATATCTAAAATTATTATAAAATTACTCCAATGAATTACATTGAACTTATATAGGTATTATGTATCAATTTTGACCTAAAATAAATTTAAATAAAATAATTATTTAAATAAAAAGTCGGTTTTTAAATAGTAACCTACTGTTTTCACTATTCATCAAAAATTGAACATTTCCAGAAAAATACCAAAATTTCACCCTTGGAAACATTCGATATTCTGAATCCAAAAAATGATGTCCATTTTCAAAAATAAAATTTATAAAATTTCAAAAATTCGGTATTACTAATCATAACGGCTAATTTTAATAATATTTTAATAGCATATCATTATTTAGTGAAACTCGGTATTGCGTACAACACACACAATCGTGGAAGGTCGCGCTTGCGTGTAATGAAAGCCATGTTAGGGATGCTTTTTTGCATGATCCTTTTGGTGTAGCGTACAACACAAGACATTAATGAAATTAAAAAGAATATTTTTCATAAAATCTTGGGGTGTTATATTCTACACCCCTTAAAATGAATTTCGCCCTCGAAATTTGTCGGGTTTATAAATGGTTTACTACTCGAAAGTTTCTTTAATAGAAACCCACATCGTAAAAAGGAATACCAAACCATTTCTTTAAAAACTAATGTATGAAACGAAACTGTTACACAAATTAACTAATCACTGGGTTTCCACATAGGTGATAATATCGATATGGAAGAGAAATCTAACCATCATGTTCTAATGGAGAGTGGTAGAGAACATGGCTATTGATAATCCAGCAATCATAATGCCATAAATTTGTGACGATCTAAGGTACCATCTAATTCATCAGATATAAAAGCGCTAGGACAACATTTTTGGTTTTCAAGATCATTTCCTTAATGTTGGTGACATTGGAATTAGAAGAAATACTTTCGTGATTTTGGTATATTCTCACCGTTGGTCGTTCTTTGTACAATTTCCACTTCACCTCTTAATGAAATCAAGTTGAATTTGTCATTCGTGATGTGTTAGCAGATCATGTGATAGAATGATGGGTCATTCCGTCTGTCCCAAACAAAAGGATAGAAAAGTAATCAAAAAATAAATAAGTCCATCTATAGTGAGATTATTCATATATGGTTCCTAAAATTGACTTATACTTCTTATATTATACTGCTTAATATAATAAAACTAGTTTATACTAAACAGGGACTTCCTATAGGCCAGTGGTAGGCGATAAAGGCCAGTCGCACTTCGTTTGTGGGTTCGATTCCCACAACCTTGTCCGACGCGATGGGTTGTCGCCCATCCTGCAGGTTTTCCTTTTTCTAAAGCTATATTACTATAACATCCCATCAATAATATCGAATAATGTTCTCTACTAACTTATGTCCAACATAATCAATTCCAATCTTTAGGATTATCTAAAATACTTTGGTCCAAGCTCCTAGTATACAGAAAATGATTACTTGAAATGTCACATAACAATCATGTGAATGCCATCATTTCCCCCATATATCATAAGATATATCTTGTTGGTAAAATTAAAAAATGTGAATACTTTAATCATGTATTCTCTTGAAGTACGAATACCCATTGAACCTTAGTGAAAACATGAACACAATTAAAAGTTAACACTTTCCACAAACCAAAATATTCAAAATTCATTATACTCAAACCATGATATCACATAGTACTTATATCAATCATGAGATCATGAATACAATCAAACATCTCATTATCTTATTATCCCTTCATTATGCACATATCATCTCCTTACCAAAAAATATCTCAATCACTATCCACATCGTTGTCATATTCAACATCGTCAATAATGATCGCATGTGACTTCCCTCTGTCCTTTTCCTTAAGTGGTTGCTCATGTCTATCATCATTAACCCTTGGATTAGGGAATTGATTTGCATAACTCCACATTTCATTGAACTTGAATCATTGAAGTGTTGTTGGTGCGTTCTCTGCAGTCTTTTCGTTATTAACACCATTAGTAACCCTATTTCCATTACATCGACACTTAGCTGATCGATGACCTTCTTTTCCACACTTAAAACATTTTCTAGTCCCTTTAAGACAATCTCCACCATGCTTCTTTCCACACATTGATCATATGGAAACATTCATCTCCTTTTCACAATTATTCTGAGATTTCTCATTGAACTCCATCTTTTGTTTCTTGTCAAAACTATGAGATGGATAATTAAAACCAACTTCCATTTCTACCTTGATATCACAACGCACAATTTCTTCATAGCTACTGATGTCTTATATAGCTAATTCCATTCGAATATTTGGTTTTAAGCCATTGAAGAATCGATCAACTTTACTTTCATGTTGGATAATAAAAGCCAGATGCATACCTTGCCAGCCTTGTAAAATTCGCTTCGTATATACCAACAGATTCATCATCATTTTTCTTTAGTTCAAGAAACTACTTCTCCATCTTTGTTCGATGAATACGAGGGAAGTATTTATTGAAAAATAAGTTCTTGAACTCATCCCCTTCCATGGACTCAATTTCATCTCTTGGCCTCGTATTCTTGATAATATTCCACCATTGATCAGCTTTACCTTCCAACCGATATACTACTAAGATGACTTTATCATGTTCAGAACATTGAAGAACTGAGAATATATTTTCAGTGGTACTAATCCATTTTTTAGTAACAAGTGGATCAGAAGACCCACTGAAAGAAGGTGGACGTTCCCTCATGAAGGACTCAATAGAATATTGTTTCCTTCTATGCTCATTTGGAAGTCCAGAATGATTTATAGCTTTTGTAAGTATAGCAATAAGATTTTGCACTCCATCTCCCATAAAATTTGTTTTTTCAGGAGGACAATCATTGTATTTTCCATTACATTGATCAACACGGTTCCTTCGGGTTCCAGCCATCGTCTAAAACCCAAAAAGAATAGTGTGAGAGGGAAAAATCATGCTAGGAAAAACAACATAATAAAGGGTGTGCACCTTCAATATCTAACATCTTAGGTCAAATTATAATATCGTTACCATCGTTCTAGGAATATGTTCTATACGTATACTTATCCTTAGGGACATCCCTAGACATACCTTAGAAATATCTCTTGGGATATTACTAAATTTCTCGCATCCTAGTTTCCAAAGTTTGACTAAACCTTTCCTCTGATACCAACTGTAATAGTCTAGAATTACTTCCAGTGGACTATAATTTATACCTATAAGGGCACACCATGGGAAGCTACACCCCCTGGGCGGGACACACCATCATCCCCAGTGGCAGCCATTTCCTCATGAAGCCCTTGGGCGGAGAGCCATGCTTCGTCCAATGCTCACATATGAGAGTTCCCAAGGATCGGATACATTCCTACCTCCTTTGCCTATGATACCAACTGTAGATACCCTATAATTTACGTACATAGACATTACATTACTTTTGTGCAATACTTCGTACAATACAAAAATACACACACAAGGACCGTAATAGTTTAGTGTTTTTGGAAACTCAGAATATAATCTTCTAATCATGGTGAAAGATCTTCAACATATCCCATAATGATCTTCCTTTTTTATCTTAAGACCTTTCATTATATCATGGGGAAAATTAAACATAAAAGGGTGAGCTCAAATTCTCCATAAGGGTAAAAAAAATATCAATCACATCATATTCATAAGAACATAACATTTTGGAAATCTTAACCTGAAAAAGAGATCATAATATCATAACATGGGATAAATCATCGTAGTGAAATGTAATCCCAATAATCATAATGTAAAACATGAAACTTTGTGGCATACACACATAATCATATAGAATCATTTCTTATTAGTCAAGACTCATTTCCAAGACTATCTTAGTGGACAAAGTCCATTTCTTAATCGAGTTCACTCCTCGTTTCAGTCCTGTTTCACTGAACCGGTTTAACCTACCCTTCCATCCATGTCTATCTCATGTGATATAAAATCATTAACAAATGAATTTGAGGGAGATATAGGTCCCAACCATCTCATAATGATACCACTCTTATGTGTGCAACAAAATCATAAACCATACACCCTAGCATAACCCATGTAATAAAAATGGGATTCATAAACATCGTGACATCATAAAACAATTCATATAATATAAAGGAATTCATAGAAATAATTTCATCTCGACATAATCAATTCAATGTAATAATAGGGTTAAAAATAGAAACCTTTATTATCTTAGATGGAAAATAATTTTGATAAAACACTTGAACTCCATTCATGAGGAAAATATCCTTTCTACTTCAAAAACACTTTTCCTTTGATAACATGTCATAAAATTCTAAACTACAAGAACTTGATTAAAAATAGACTAGAAAACATGTAAATGAATCTTCTTGGAAATAATGTTTTAAAAATCCATTCATGCTGTATATGTTAAAAAACATTCTTCTCGTACTTTTCTCAGAAAACTCAAAAAGTACCTCGTACAAAAAAATGACAAAAGATTCCTTTCATATCTTTTACTAAAAACTCACTAAAGGGTAAAATTGGATTCAAAAAACTGTACGTGGAAGGAAATAATATTACATATTGTGGAAACATGGATTTGGATGATAAAATACACCCCAGTAAATAACAAATTATAAACAATCACGGTAAAAATGAGATTGTGATATTTTCCTAACCTTAGGTCCGATTTGCTTCTTAAGTGGCCAAACCTCCTGTATAATGATTTAAATAATGTCATTGACTTATTAAAGAATCATATTTATTTTTATCATATAATATATGTTTCACTTATGACTTTATATTACCCATTGTTTTGTAAATTCCATGTTAAAGCAGCATTTTGGGTAAAATCATTTCATTTATTGTATGTGTTTCGACTTGTCATTCTTGATATTATTACTTATATCCTGATTTACATAATTCCAGAATGTAAAAAATGGTTTATATATAATATATATTCATCATATACATATATATTATTGGTCGATAAAAGTAATGAAATACACCGTTCATCGAGACGGTAGGCCATACGTTCGCATGAACGCTGTTTTCGTTTCCTTATTGAATTGAATGAAACTAAATAGATGACATATATATATATATATCATTTAGCATTATTATTTCATATATTTAATTATTATTCATTAGATAAACACTATGATCATTCATGTATGGTTAACCTGGAGAATGAATCTCATCGTGTTGTGGTGACGGTAGTCCGTACGTACACACGAGCGATGATATTGTTCCCTTAATTATTGAATTGAATTGGAGTGGACGGTATAATATATCAGAATCATTATGACGTTATAATAACAAAATATAGTTATTCATAACACCATTATACCCATCCATGTAAGGTGTTGGTGTAAAAATAGATTTCACTACGGCGTGGAGAGGGTATTCCTTACGTACGCACGCGTGGTGATTTTGTTTTCCGTAGGATGGATAGATGGTGAAATGTGGTTTTTTCATACATATAATAACATATAAGTATATTAGTGATACTGATGTTATTACATCATTATGAAACAACTAAAGAAAAAGAAGTGGAAGAAGAAATAGCGTTGAAAGAATCGGTAACGGACATTACCTCTTCTTTGAAGCGCCTCTTTGAGACATCCATTTAGGGCACTAAAATTGGTCTTTGAAGAAGAACAGAACCTCTAGGATGTCTCTTTGGAAGTGGAGAAGATAATTTGTCAGTGGTTGGCCGATCTTGAAGGCACAATGTGGTGTGAGGTAGAGAGGGAGGAGGTTCCCTTTTATAAGGGAGGAGAGGGGCTCCTTTGGAAAAACTAAAGACATTATTTTATTATAATTCCAAATTCGGTTTTAAATAGCTCCAAATTGATTTATTTCTAATATAAGGTGTGTATGGGTCAAAATACTATCATCCAATAGAATTTAGACAAGTTTAGGTTCCTATTTTAGCCTTATCATTTATATTTAACTTTAAGTTAAATAATTTTACTTTTACCGTGTATTTTTGTGTTCATACACTATAAGGTTAAAAAACATACTATAAAAAGCCAAAAGAACCCCAAGTTGTTTATTATTAATATATATAACATTATCTATGTCATTTGGTCCATCCTTAGATTTTTATGAATATAATAACAATTAATAATATAATATTTGTTTTAAAAACTATTTTATGTCAATTTTGACACTATTTGGTAATTGATTTTTGTGAAAATCATAACAGAATTATTAGTTATAAAAAAGTTAATAAAAGCAACAATAACATGTCATATTAACATAGAAATTTTTTGGAATTCATAAAAAGTCTCAAATTACATTTATTTGGGTATTTATAACATCAATTATGTCAATATTTCATTAATAAGATAATTAATGCATCATCATTGTGTCATAAATATTGTAAATTATTTAATGTGTAAAAATTAAAAATAAAATACAATTATGTAGAAAATATTTTTATCTTTCTAATTAATATTTATAGTCTAATATATCATATTTATAATCATATATTAAAAATTATTTAGTTATTAAACTTTGATTTTAACTGTTTTAACCCTTCTTTAAATAAATTAATAATAAATGTCCTAATCTAATTCAAGTGGGCCTAAATGATCATATTGTATTCCTAAGGTTGTTTTAGGTCTAATTAAACTTATCCAATAGAATTAGGACATGTGTTAGGGTAATAACTATATAATTTTTGCCCTTAATTACCCTATTTAATTTTAACTGTGGTAAATAAAAGTAGAAAGTTATTATTCACCAAAAATTATTTTAATCACATTGAACCACATTTTACTTACTGACATCAACTGTGTCTCTCAGATTTTGGAAATTCCACTCACAGAAGCGGTAAAATTATGTTTTATATAAATTTGAATATTTTCCTAGGAGATGGGTAAAAGACGGTGAAAAGTTCAATGCAATTTTAATATTTTTAAAATTATTATAAAATAACTCCAATTAATTACATTGAAGAAATATAGGTATTATGTATCAATTTTGACCTAAAATAAATTTAAATAAAATAATTATTTAAATAAAAAGGCGGTTTTTAAATAGTAACCCAGTGTTTTCACTATTCATCAAAAATTGAAAGTTTTCAAAAAAAAATACCAAAATTGAACCCTCGGATAATTTCAATATTCGGAATCCAAAAATGAAGTCTATTTTCAAAAATAAAATTTATAAAATTTCAAAAAGTTTGTATTACTATTCATAATGGCTAATTTTAATAATATTTTAATAGCATATCATTGTTTAGTGAAACTCGGTATTGCGTACAACACACGCTATCGTGGAAGGCCGCGCTTGCATCTAATGCAAGCAAAGTCAGGGATGAATGTTGTGTAAGATCCTTTTGGTGTAGAGTACAACACAAGACATTAATGAAATTAATAATAATATTTTTCATTAAATCTTGGTGTGTTACATATATTATATGTTTAATTACATCTAATTTAAAAATTTTGTTCAAACAGAAAATATAATCATATTATATTTTAAATAAAGTTTGAATTATATTATAAAAATATATATAAATTTGATGAAAATTTAGTTTTGAATTCAAATAAAATATTTTTCATTATTCATTAATATATGAAAGTTATCATAAAAATACCAACCATTTATTCTAACAAAATTTTTATGTATCATGTCCAAATAATATGAATATTTTTCAATTATAATGTATATAACATTAAAAATATTGATTAAATGTGAGTTAACTATCAAAAGGAAGAAAAGTTCAATTTTCTAAAAAAATATTTAAATTATCTGAAAAAGGGACTGTTTTCATATATATTGTCTATATAAATTATTGTATAAATTTTAAGCATTAAATTGAATATATTAAAAAATATCATTAAAAAAATCTATCAATAGTGAAATAATTATTTTATATTGTCACAAAGTTTAATTTAAATAGTTTTTCATGAAAACATTTCATTTTATTTAAAAAGGGTTTCATTTAAATTTATAATTAATTGTTCCAAAATGAATTAATTATATAAAATCATAAAACGTATATTTATAAATCAATTAATAATATTAATTCTTTCTATATTAACATATTTTTTATATGGTAACATTTAAATAATAATATTTTGTTGTCCTGTAATGTTTAATGTGGCATATTATGTACCCTATTGAACATGGTTCATTTTAAAAAATACATAGGATGTTTCATTCTACCTCTTATAGAAATTGTGTCCTTAAATTAGAATAAGTCCTTTGAAACTAAAGTATTTATTCTCTAAATACCCTTATTTCAATATACATTAAGAAAACATATTCATAAAACAACAACTTTAAAAGAAAGAAACGAAAGTATAAATGTCAACCGAGATAACCAATAATAAGGTTCCATGTTAAAAAATATTTATATGGAATAGAAAAAATACACATCAGTTTCCGATTTAGGGTTACTGAATACATATTTACAATAATGTTAACAATAAAAAAACCATTAATTTTTTATTGGTTAAGTGGTATTTGATTTCATAGTTTGAGAAGAAAAAAGAATACTTTTTTTTATTTTAATAACCTTTTTATATAGTTATAGAATTATATTTCTATACAGTCTAAGATCATAAATAAGTATTCTTACTTGGAAATTATTTATTCGTCCATTAGTAAATTTCACCGCGAACACATTTTTTCTTTAAATAAAAAAAATTTTAGATAATTTTTTTATTTGAATAAACTTCTACCAAATAAAATTGTCTATAAACCATTAACTATCCTTTTAACCTTTTTTGAATAATTATAAAACTGTATTACTAGTTTATTATAAAATAATTCCCCTGAAAGAATAAAACATTAGATGATGGAAAACTACGTTTTATCTCTAAAATTTAACTATACTTGATGGGGAAGAAGGCCTTATTTTTTTATCTTACCCCTCTCAAGGGATTTGTGGGAACCCTTAAAACACCTTTAGGATTAAAAACTACATGACTAGAAGGTCTTAAAAATTACATAACATGTAGTTCAATGAGGAAATTAATCAAGATTATTACTACTTAGAACTTCTCCTCCTCATCTTCAACATCATGATGTCTTCTCTCCAACATTTCTTTGTTGTTCATCTTGGATTCTCATGCATTAATAGGCTAGTCCCGACTGAAATACCATGCTCTCTCTTTATTCCAAATCCCTTATCTTCTAAAATGGATAATGAATTTTCTATGAATCCTCATCCAGATATTATCCTTGTAGAGTCATCCAGGACTGTTAAGTAGAAATTCATTTGACTGGAAAGCCTTGTAGGGCCCAAACGCCTTGAGGTGGCCCGAGAGCATTACATACTTGAATGTCGTGGGTGGCTGGACATACTTGAATGACCCGAGGACTTTACTGGTGCCCCAAAATCCTAGATGAATTATTTTTTCTAGCTTTTAAAAATATTGAACAGTACCCACTGCAGTACCTTCTACAGTGCACCACTACATTAGACCTATAGTTAACCAAAATTATTTCTCTTCCCACATTGGAAATCGCTTCTCTTAGATGCACATGATGAGTCCTCACTAAATTAGAAGAGGCTCTTGTGCTCCGAAATTCAATTATATCATCAAATGTTCAACGTATTCCCTTAAAAAATAACTAACTTATAAATTCCATAAGATAATACAAACTATTAAATGATCCCAAAAAATAAAAAGGATTTTATTATGTAGTATTCAAATATAAATTTTTAAATTTTCCCCCAAATATTTTCCATTCACAGTGTACATGTAATAAAATATAAGTTATTAAAATAATCATTCTATTTTAAAACCCATTTTATGAAAATAAAATGACGATTATTGAATCAAAGATTCACTTAAAATTTTCAATATTTTGAAATTAATAAATTTTTTTATAAATTTATGACTATATAAATAAAAAATTAAAATAAATTTGAAAATATGTTATTTAATAATAATTATTTATCAGAATAAATCTTTAAAACCATATAAATAATGTTTTAGTTAATGAGTCCCTGGTCACATGTGAAACAATTGAATAAAATCATTAACGAAAAAAATTAAAAAAATTAATAATAATATAAATAT
Source organism: Viscum album (assembly GCA_963277665.1). NCBI lineage: Eukaryota > Viridiplantae > Streptophyta > Magnoliopsida > Santalales > Viscaceae > Viscum > Viscum album. The sequence goes on from OY728148.1 coordinate 917,286,661, forward strand.
AATAATTGATGATATAAAATGTCATAATGGACTAATAAACACCTTAATGGATAATAAAGGTGTACAATATCAAGATATGCTTCTATAAAAGTACATTAAGACGAAGTCCCTTACCTTATGTTTGACTAGTCTTGTACAATCATTTTATTATTGAATATGAAAAATAAGTGAATTTATACATTAGTTATATAATTTTTCATTTTTATTATTCATTTTATATAACATATTATAATAATATAACAATTACAAAATTATTTATGATCATATCGAATGTTTTGTTGATATTTGTTTCATGTGTCAAAAACGATCATGGTGTGATGTAAATTTTACAAGAAGTCATAAGTAGATCATATCTAAAATAATTTTAATGAAATTATAATAATTTTAATATATCAATTATACTTTGAAATAAAAACCCTGTGTATTTTTATGAATAATGAAAAACATTATAATAATAGAGACGGTAGGCCATATATACTTCTGAGTAACATTCAATTTTTCACTGATAATTATAAAAATATGGTGAATATTATTTCATCATTCCAGAATGATCAAAAAATTATAAAAATGATAATAATCATTTTAATATACTAATATATGTCATACATGTATTGTGGTGAATTTAATTGATTCACAATTCTTTACGGAGGTGATAGTTCATTTGTACACCCAAAAAATATTATCATTATTATGTACATGGAATATAAGAACATAATTGATATATTATTCTCCTATAAAAATAAATAATTAAATAAAGATATATAAAATCATTAATTTCATCATTATGACCAGTCTTGATTGGTGGTAATGAAAAATAATCTATATAGGTTCGTGGGGAAGTAGACGTTAGTACACATGAAGGAAATGTTCATTACTCATTTGTAAAAATTATAGATGGATTTAGGTGATCAAATTAACATAATAAAAGTTCATTATTTTTATGATAATGGATTTATTATTTTATAATGGATTTATGATATTTGAATGAAGGGGAAGAAAAAATAAAATAGGAATTCTTAAAGAAATTGATACATATTTTTTTTTGTCAATTTTATAGAACTCATTAACACCTCTATAGTCAGTGTTCTGACTAAAATAAGACCCAAAAAATTTGGGGATGGTTTTTATAAAGGGTTTTGGGAAGATATATTCCTAGGAAAATGGTTTTAGAATACTGAGTAATATAGAAGAGTGTGTATGTTTTTATATGAGAGGGGCGGGTCACCCTATGAAACTCTTGAAATATTAAATTAACATAAATTGAATTTTAAATAAAAATGAATCCCACTAATGTTATGTATAATATTATATTTGGATAGTTTAATATACTCTCATCCAAAATAATTTTGACATGTTTTTAATTTTTTTAATTGTTATCTTTTAAGTTTACCATTAATTAATCAATTTTATTATTAATTGTGGTAAAATTATATTCAATATTATGAATTGAAAATTTTTTTCATATATGTATAATATTCTATAAATTAAAACAATATGATATTTTATTCCTACCTTTGTCACTTTTTAATTTTAAATGATTTTTATGACCATAAAATATTTTTATTATATTTTATTTTTATAAAATATCAATATTGTAAATTTTGATACTATTCATTTCATTAAATATTAATAAAATACAAATATAGTGATAACATTGAATAAACAATGTAATAGTATTTTAGTATTCCATATTTACCTATTAAATTCATTTACTATCATAATTACTTTTAATTATACATATTTAACAAAAATAATAAAATTTATTTGATATTTATGTTAATAAAATATATATTGTAAAAATGTTGCTTTAGTATTTGTGGTAATTATTTTATCTCTGAAAATTATTAATTAATTCTCATGATTTAGATAATTTAATTATATTTCTATAGACTATTTATTTTTAATTAATTTTCATTTTCATGTATATATTAAAATAATTTTACTTATAATAAACACGAGGGTGACGTGTTTTCACATTTTTTTTGAATAATTGTTATATATAATTGATTTATTCATTTTATTCTAGATTTATTTATCATTAAATATTCTAGGATTATTCCTATATTGTTTTATTTAATAATTTTCTATCATATTTTAAATGGTATTAAAATCTAAAAACCGAATTAGTGGTAATGTAATAATATTTTGAAGACATATGTTTCAGGAACAAATGAAACATAATATATTCTTGATGTTGAGATAATAATGTTTAGTTTGTATAGAAATTTCATTGATATTTCTAATGTAAATCATATAGTAATTGTGACCTTGAAATTCATTCATGATTTGTTGATAGTGGGATTTATGTTATCTATTATTATGGCTAATAATATTTTGTATTTATAGAATAATTTTACATCCTAATTACTTTTTTGGAATAAAAATATTGGTAAATATTTCAAATACAGTTTCTCTTCATTGAATTTTATTTATAATTCAGGTTATTTGAAAATGATTTTCATGTTTTAAGGGAATATATAATCATTTAATTAATGTTTTTGGTTTGAATAATAATGTGAGATGTTTTTTTCTTGGTGTTTGATGTTATATTGATTTAGAAAATTTTGTGGCCTTATTATATAATCATTTTCTTTTGGAATTTGGTGAGATTTATTTTGGAAAATTTTTATTGTTAACAATTAATGGAATTATGTATGTAGAAAATCATGTTTAAAAGATCTTTTGAAGAATTATTTTTTATTTGAATCAATTATAATATATATATATATTTATATTGAAAAAAATTTCTATCCACTTTTGTTTTATTAAATATTTATTGAAATTAAGAATGATTTATCACTCATTTTTTGATCATATATACTCATAAAATATATTATAAGATATTTATGGATGAGAAGACTATATTTATTATTCATTCCATTGAGTATGTGATGTAGTGTAAATATATCGAAGTTCAACCAAATAAAAAAAAGAGAAAATTTTACAATGAATATAATAAATTAATTGTATTTTATCATATTATACATCATGAGTGTAATGGAATCCAAAAGCAGTATGAAAATTATATTGAAATTATTTTTTCCCTTTCTCATACATTTTTTGTGAACTAATGGTGTTTTTACACATCCTATCATTAAAGGTTTTGGATATTACCTTTATCATGACCACAATTTATATGTATCTCTAGGATTCCTAATTGTATTTCTCTTATATTTCCGTATTTTTTCATTCCCAAAATAATCATCATATCATGGATTCATTTGATGTATTCTTTATGGTATCAATTTTTTTACAAAATTAACTTTTTAACGAAAGTATTTTTATCAAATGTGGGGATTAAACAAAGGTATTGTGAAAATATTGAACATTTGATAACTGATGGAAACATTAATGATGTAATTAATTTATGGTTGTGTGAAGGAAACGTTAAAAAAATTTAGTTTCAGTGAATTACAGAGTTCATATCATACATAATGTGAAACACCGATCATTAATCTATTTAAGATATGATAAAATAAAATTATTATTTATATTAAACTGGCATAACCTAACTCATAAATTAGAGATTATGAATTCAAGTAACTATAATATATAATATATTATTAATTTTCATTCCAAATACATTATTATTTATTAATGTTTATTTAATGTGAAATTGGTATTTTGTGAATCCATTTTATGTTTTAAAATATATATTGGTTTTATAAAATGTAGTTTTTTATAAAACAAAAATTAATTAATTTATTCCATTTTAAAAAATATGATTATATAAAAATTTTGTATTATTTGAAAAAAGGGTATGAGATGTACCTTATGTTTTTATTTTTGGAAATTTCTAAAAAAATTACTTTTCATCAAATAGTGATTAACATTTCTTTAAATGAAATGTGAAATTTCCTATAATTTTTCTATAGAACAAAGTATGTTTTTAATTTTTTTAAATTATTTTAGTCCTTTCTGATTTAATTTATTCAAATTATTTTCATTATAATTGAAATTATGTATCGGTTTTTCATAAATTAATTTTATTCATTAAATTAAATTTTTTAGAAATACAATTTTCTATCACAATTTTTATGGTTATTTAAATATTATATTATGAATAATATATTTTAATAATTTCATAAAAAGATATTCTAAAATTTTATTCAATTTTTCCCGGTATGTTATGTTGTTCAGGGTTTTTATGAAAAATTATATATTACTCTTGGTAGGATGTTGTAACCTTCCTAATGTAAAACTAGGTAATTAAATATGAAATGTTTTCTTTAATAAATATAAATATTTACATCATGTACCCTCTTTATATAGTATGATTTTATTTATTCAATTATATCCTAATATTGAATTATATTCCAACATGGTTTCATTTTTCATTGACAGCTACCTTAATTTTATTCTATACAATGAAACAAAATGTTACAATCTATGATTTATTATCTCTAATGTTAAATCATATCAATAATAATATTTTTGTTGAGTTATAAATGGATTATATATAGAATAATAGTATTATATATTAATCAATAAAATAATTTTAATATTTTTAAAACCATTTATTTGATATTTTAATCAATAAAATAATTTCTACATCACTATTGGGTCACCATTATTGAAAATTATTTAATCCCAAAAAATTATCAATAAATTCACATGATGTCTATAAATTTATTATCTTTATGGTGACTATTTTTTTCTACAATTTATGAAGTTTATCTCTAAATTAATATTATTACACTTATAAGATTTAAGAGAGTGTCATGTTGTCACCTTCTTTGGTTTTAATAATAATTACATCCTTTTCATGGTCAAAAGTCCATTAAATTAATCTATTCCAACCCATAAGTCATATGGGTCGAATTTTATTCATCTAATAGAAATTTTTAAGGTGTGAGGGTAATTTTATAATATAATTTTTACCCTTAACTACTAGATTTATCTTTAACTATAGTAAATAAAATTTACAGTAGTTACTATTCATAATGCCCAAAAATCAAAAGTAGCCTATTAACATTATTTCGTCTTAATTATTCCAAATATAGAATAAATTTTTCTAAATTATATACCCATAAGTATCATTATTTTTTTCAAAATTAATCCTGATGTGGACAAAACATGTTTTAAAAGATAAAACAATGAAAAATATTGAGATGTTTTTACCTATGAATTCAATGTAAAATTAACAAAAATGACTTATATAATATTAAATGGTAAAAATATATTATATTGATTCTTTAAAACCATTAAATATTATAATTTAACCATATAAATTATCATGATGATAAAATTTGTTTTGATTAAAATTTAGCATATTTTTACTATTCATCAAAATATGAATGTTAATAGAAAAATATTAAAAAATTATCCAATGTAAATTTTTATATACATATTGCAATAAATATGTTTATTTTATCAAATTGAGCTTATAGACATGACAAAAACTAGATTTATAGTGGGGGCGTCATCAAAAGGTGTAAAACCTGCTTTTCATTAAATAATTATTTTACCCAAAACATTTACTTTGCTATCATACCATGTTCTAGAATATGTGTAAGATGAAATATAATGTTATAAAATTCAAAATGTGATTAATACTATTCATAATTTCTACTTCATAACAATTTTATAACAATATATCTTTGTTTAGTGAAACTTGGTATTGCGTACAACACACGCTATTGAGGAATGTCGCTCTTGCGTGCAACACAAGCAAGCATACTGTTTGAGTATACTACAAGATAATATAGTGTTGCGTACAGATAATGATAATCTTAGTGTAGTGTAAAACACTAGACATCAAAGAAATTAAAATGAATATTTCTCATTAAATATTGGGGTGTTAAAAGTGATATTGTGTTGCTATATTTATGTTGGTTGAAGGAAAAATTACACTCTAATAATCTTAGAAAACACTATCATAGATTAAGATTAGAAGTCCTCCTAACAATATCATCATCCTCTTGTGTTCTTAACATAATATGGTAATACCCTTATCCTATTGGTATGTTTGTCCAATTCGATAAATTCCAACAATGAGAAATACGAGAATATAAATAAATTAGGGTCCAAGGAATTTCAACTTTGAATATGGAGATTGTGAGAGATATAATCCATTACATGGTAACCCTATATCAACAGACACCCAAGACATGTACCTTATGTGTCATATAATACCATGTATCAATTTTTATATTCTAGTAAGATAGAAATAGTGGATGTTGTTAAATAAATATTATATTACTCCAAAGAAAAATAACATTTTATGTTAAATTAAGAAAATACCCAGTTCTAGGTAAGTGTGGTTTGGGGTGATGAAAACTGCAGGAAATCCAATATAAAAGGATATATTTCCCTATCATGGAAAAAAGACCCTTATCATAAATAATTTCTTCAAAAACTATCATGACATTACGGCTTCAATCTTTTTAGGGTCTACTAAAATACCATGTCACAGTATAGCGTGGTCCAAAATTGTTACTACCCTGATCTATAACGTACACATAGATTGGTATGAAAATTCACAATAATTAGGAATAGTACATATAAGGATCGTCATGTAAGGTACATTATCATCTTCAAACCCTAAAAACCATGATTCCACCCATGAATACACTAATGAAGGACTCGAGGTACCTATGGAAACCAATATTCCGATACTACTTGAAACCTGATTGAGTAGTTATCAAACTGAATGGAATGACCTAAAAATAAAATTTGGAATACATTAAATTATAGACTGTTATAGTACAATATATCTCTCCAAAAGTAAACAAATGAAACATGATTTATAGGACGATCATAGAGAAACATATTTCTCTAATGAGATGATTAGTAAAGGTAATAAATTTTGGGAAAAGGGCATCTATTATTTATTATAGCATTTTTCATATTATGGTACATGATGCATAATTCTATGAATTATTCATCATTTTCAGAAAAAAAATATAGGGTCATCAAACTATGTTTCTCATAGAAGAAGTATTACATCGGATTAAAAACAATACATTTATATTATAACTTCTGAAAACATGGTAGGTTCCATATGATAAAAAGGAAGAAATATTTTCAATGTTCTCAATGCCAAATTGACAATATACTCCATATTGTGCTCCGTAGGGAAGTATGAAAATTCATATAGAATCGCCTATGGGATATCATCTATCGTATGAGGATATAAAACATCAAAAACTATTCCTTCATTATCCAAATGGATAGAAGAGACCAAGAAAACATGATTTACCAACTTTGAAGTGGAGGTCCCACATGCCTTAACTAATGATCCAATTCACCTTATAATATCATCATAACCAATACGATAATATAAATCTCACTTCATATTGGAAACAATAATTATTTTACATGAATTTTACCATCTACTTGAAACTGATGAACATGTTAGATGTGTACACTTCATGAAATAATAATCTCTATTATATTGTCCGAAAAACAATAGATATGGATTATTTGATAAAAAATATACTGTGAACAATCAAATAACATTAATGTTATTCTAACCAGTTCTTGATTTATAGTATAGAGTATTTTTGTCTTGTATAATCAAAAAGATAGATTTCTGGCTTGATTCTCTACCATAAGACGACCCTTACTATAATAGAATACATCTATTCTACCCCATCTAATATCTTAGGAACCCATATCCCATAATATACTAGATCGTGATGGTTATTATAAATGGGATAAGGAACCTACACCCCTATGAGTTGGATAAGTACCCAGATAAAATATGTACAACTTTTTCTAGGTTCTTGCACACTGGGAAGGTTCCAAATGGTACTGGAAAAGCATTTGAAACATTCCACGAACATCAAAAATGGTAATAGATAATTGATCCACCGCTATTTTTGAAAGATGATGGATTAAGGTATGGGTTTCATTAGATACCACATCACTTTTAAAACTATTCATTACACTACCATTTCATTTTATATGAACCTTTTCTTCCCAAGAGCATTGTTTAGAGAGTATAAAAAATACCAGACTTGCTGGCATGCTCAATATCCACCATCATTGATCAAACAATTATGACATTATATATCATTATATTTATTAATAAAACAAAATAACGAATGTTTGGATCCAACCCAATATCATAAAAAATGATTATTTATCAAATTATTTGAATGCACCTTGGGAGTGAAACTAGTCAGTTACATAAATATTTTATCATATTCTAACATGATCTGATCCCACTTGTAGAGATCTAACAACTGATGTGTCCTGGAAAGGGTCATGATTTAATGTAAATACAACACGATGAAGGAAACAATGATTTAATTCAATTGAATCAACTAATTTTTCTCATCTAAGATCATTGTGTCCCACAATATCTATTTGGGACATCCCTATTGGGATGATCTACACTTCACTTTAATTCCATTAATTTTAAAAAGAATCCCTAAAAATCATTTTCAAATTCTCAATCCAATCCTTATAATCATGAGAATACATACTAAAATTGATTGATGTAGTTTTCTCTATAGGGAATGCCTAATATTTATTCATTTATTGGATATAGTTAAATTTATATTGCATGAGAAGTACCATAGATCACTCTCTAATCCAATTCTCCTTCATCATGACCAATGTATTATACTAATAATTAATAAAATAATAAAGGATATTTATATTCACAATTTTACCATGGATTAATGGGATATCTATAGGGAGTCAATATACTGCAATAAAAAAACATAGGAAAACTAAAAATATAATTCTAAGAATGTTTTTAGAAACATTTAATTTTAAAAATAATTATAAATAAAAAAACATAACAAGAACTATCAAAAGTAAAACCACTACACCCAATCTTTCTTTCCATTCAATGTTTTTTGTCTATAAAATTTACATGGAGGTGGAGTACAAATAAATTATGAATATCCCCTTGTGACCCATGGCCTATGGAATGTTGTGTTAACTAGATACGAAGCCCACAACAATAACCTCACACCTCGAATATCATATCTTTGGTATATCCAGACCCTCCCCAATGACATGTCCCAAATTAAACAAAAATAACTACACAAGTAGAAATTTTATAAGAACAAGGTTGGGCTTTAATCCATATCCACATTCGACCTATCCTATTCCATGGCCCTAATGATGTTCCCAAAGGACATGGTCTGAAAAATGATATATATCTTGGATTCAAGGGTCTCTATTAGGTATGATTTCAACAATCAAAATAAACTATAATAAATAATTTAGATAACTAAATTATACAATTTTGAAAAAATTTCATAAATCAAAATCTATAAGATATACTTGATTTAAGTATAAAACATTAAACCAAAATAAAAAAACAACTAGAAAAGGGAGGGAAAATTTAAATCCTAAAAAATTCATTGTTGTATGTAGATCGACACTAAAATCCACCACAACCAACACTCACTAATGTAAGAACCACTGGTATGTTGAAACTCTATCATGATAAAAAACATCTCTTATTTACATTCCTCAAACATAATAATATCCATATATAACCAAATATGAATGTATAGTGTGACTAAAATGCATAGTAGGATACCACCAATGTTTATTCCATGCAATAGATTTTGGTGACAAATTAATGTTCTATTTTTTCAAAAAAAAATCTTTCTATATTCTAAATATATCATTACTTGATATTAAAAGGTATTTTAGTATTGATAAAATGGAAAAATATAAAAAATGCATTGGAAAAAGGGATTTCTTAATGTTACTAGGTTTATCATACTTCTATGATCTACATAATATAATTGATAAAACCATCTCCTATGCACAAATTTCAGGTTTTATCAAACCATCCCCATACCATGTATATTTGGTGAGGATTTTTATTTAATATTGATAAGTATACGAGGACTCAAACATACTGAATCTCAAAAAATACTAGACCAAATCATTACACCGAGTTACCTGGGTATCCCTTATTATGAAACTCAATTCCTTTGTCACATGAACAACCTCTTGAACAAAAAATCCAACAAAAGAAACAAAAATCAATGAGAATAATTTTTAAAATGAAAAAAATCATTTAACCATTTTAACACCAATAAAAATTCAAAATCATGATTTTGACCACCCAAATAATTTGTATATTCAATTTTTCAACAATAACAAGAATATTAAAATTGTCAAACAATGTAAAATAATGGAAAACCCAAAATTGTTCTCAATGATCATCTAAAATCCATTCAAAACCACAATATCACAATGGAATGATCCAATAATAGAAATATAACACTTTAAGCAAAAAATATTTATCTAAAATAATAAGGATTGAACACACATTTTTTAAATCTGTACACTGGAGATGGAATACCTTTTGAAAAGGGAGAATAGAAGAAGAAGATGTAACAAAAGTGAAAAAATAACTACATTTATATTTTATTATGATTACCCAATAAGAACACCAAATGACTGATGTCCAAGGACTTAAGAAAGAATAGAGAGGAGGTCCTAGTACAGAAGATTATGAATTGGTAAAATTATTATCCATTTAAGGATAAAATTGGGGAGGGGTAGTTTAAAAAATTCATTATTTTTGATTATTGAAAAGGACTAAGGGTTTGAAAAATGTTTTAATAATCCATTCACATGTTCATGGAGACCTATTCCATGAATAAAAGAGGTCATATGATTTCATGGGGGTGGAAACCTGTGCCCATAGTCGTGATCCTTGAAAAATGACCCTATCGTAGCGGCATGATTATCTTGTACACCCATACGCTAGTCCATGTGACCATGATGGTTACACTATCAACTTCCACTATGTCCACATGTCTAGCTAGTGGTTTCATTTTAAAATGGTAAAACTAAATGAAGAACTGTTTTTTTTTTCTGAGACCACCATAGATCTCAAAAATACTCTAGTAATCTATGCAATATATATTTGACTGAAAATAAATGATATAATAACTAAGAATAGAACCAAATATTTCACAAATATATTATATTATAAAATATTAATTTCTGAATTAGTTGCATTATAGAAGTTATTTTATTCTTGAAATACACATTTTTTAGTCGTTAATCGGTTATATAATGTATTTTTATAAAAGAGGTGGAAATCATCTTAACATAACATTTCTTTTATTTAAACTTATATGTCGTTAAATTCATTACTAAACATTATAATATATTGTCATAAACATTTTCAATATATTTAGTTGTTTTCATATTGATTAATGTAACTTATTAATATCATTTTTTTATAAAATGGGAAAAGGAATGTTCTACTCATTCATGTGTATGGATTACCACCTCCATTAAGCGATATGATTCATTTTCAAAAATTTTATCATGTGGATATTAGTAATTATTGATTTAATAAATATTATTATACAATTTATATTATTATGTTATTTTATTTTCAAAATTTTATACATTTTATTCATTCTATCCAACATGAAATAAAAAACTCAACCTTTCATTTTCAGGGATTTCTTAAACAACAAATTGATATAATTTATTATTTAGCACAACATTATATTATTATTTATAAAAGAGTATATAAATTTTAATATGATACTCATGTAGAGAATAATAATTTATATATTACAGTTCCATGAAGAATTTTAATGATCATGATCTAAAGAACCCAATCCGGACATAAATACAGAACATCTTACAATCAAAAAATATATCTTTTAAATATTGATTAATATGAAATTTTTGAAATATTATGATTGAACGAAATTTGAAATTAAAATTATATTTAATATTTTGAAATAAAATAATCATATTTTAAAATTCATAGGGTTTTCAATCTAGTTTTTTTTTGTATTCACATGAAATATTTAGATATTTCTTCCCTTATCATCTGTATATATTTCTCGACAATTTTATTTATTAATAATTTCAAGAAAAATTTTTATATTTTTAAATCCATATAAATTTTCCTCCTTAATGATATTTTGATTCAGTGATTACCATTGTTATTAAGTATGTTCATCTAAATGTAATTTCAATGTGAATTGTTGATCATATGAACCAATTTATTATTTGGTGATATTTATACATAACCATTTACATTTTATGTCAAATTTGATTTGTAAATATTTTTATTTGAATATACATTATCAAATATTCCATATTATTTGTTTTTATTGATATTTTTACATGGTGTTTAGTATAGAGATTATAAAATTTTATTAGATTGGATATATGTTATTTCAAACAAAATTGTTCTAAAAATTTCTATATAATATAAAATTTATATTTTATATCATGATATTATTTTTATTAATGATATTTAATGCCTTATGATACATTATTTACTTCAAATGGATAAAGATTCAAATATTACCATGATGTTATGGTTATTATGTAAAAATCATAAGTTTTTCACATTGAGATTATGGTTTATTTTTTATTATGAAATTATATGATATTTCCCTTCCAAATAATATATATTTGTCCCCTAAATTTATTTATTAGTATTACATTTTTATATTAATTACATTTTCTTTATGTACTACCAATAAGAAATGAATTATTACGAAAAAAGTCATTATTTTACAGTTGAGAAGGGATTATTTATAAAAAAAATTATATTTATATTAAAAGTATTAAGAATGAATTTAAAATTTAAAATTATTTTTTATATTATTTTTTTCCATTTTTGATTCATATTTTTATAATTCATATTCTGGATGTTTACTGAATTATATACATTTAAAATTTTATTGATAATTAGAAACGAGTTTGTATTGTAACCTATACGAAATGGATAAAATTTCACAATTTAATAACCATTGAATCCTTTAAAAAAATTTTAATAGTTCCATGGTTTTTGAAGAGAAATTTTTTAATTTAATATATGTGAAATGTTTTCATTTTATCTAAATGATTTCTAAATGAAAATGCTATTTTTCCCAAGAAAATATTACAATTATTCATAAATTATATTTTTTATCAATGATAGAATCCTATAAGTATATTTATCAACCATTGATTATATGATTTCATGATATCATGCTATTTTTTTAATGTTTTATTGATATAATGATAAAATATTTTTTATATATGTAGTTTTTTTCAATATGACAAGTTGTAAAAGAGGGATATATTATTTAATGATCATGTGAAATGAATATTAATAAAATATGATTATGTTATGGGTGGGTATTTTTCCAACACATTAATTTATATAAAAGATAAATTTAATTTTATAAATGGTGGCCCAAAATGTTATATTAATCCTAAAGGGTTATAAAAGGGAGGTTATATGATGCCCAATATATGGTACACTAGTGATTATTAATGTTCCAACTATAGTTATATTAGAGTTTATGAAATGATTAAAGCTGGTACATGGGTAGTCATCCCATGCCTAACATGTGAGGACTGTAAAGGTGAGTATACATTAAATTTTATTTTATGATATTTATCATTTTAGGAATGATTCCACATATTTATGAAATGATATTATACCAAAATTATCTCATAATTCATCATGATCATATATATCCATATGAATCCTATTGTATGGAATAACATTTTTTTCCCCTGATAAATTATTATAGAATATTAACATAGAGTTATGGTACTGCAATTATAATTTCATGTACTTATTCATATTTACTCTTTGAAATAATTAAGGATCATTGATATCTCATTTATTTACAATTAAAAATATGTTTATATCTTCATTATATAGAATTCCTTTTCTATAGGATATGTCATTTATTTTTTTGTATGAAATGAAAAAAATATTGTTATGATGAATATAGTGCAGGATGTTATTTTTCACTTATATAAGATTATTCTATGTATCCATTCATCCAAAAATATTAAATCATTATTGATCTATATTTGTTTATAATGAAATTTATCTAATATTTATATCATATTTTTTATTATTTCTATATAGAATTATAGGGTCACCTCAACGAGTCATGTCTCTAATAATTTCATTCAATTCAGCCAACCCTATGTACATCCATAGTATAGTCTGGTCACGAATAGTATATTATCATGTAACGAAACATAATACCACTCATTACATATATAAGATTAATTATATATGGGTTAATAAGACTTTGGGAGCAGAATCATATGCCTCTATTGGTATATATACCTAACATGTTTCTAATTCAACCTACTATAATAACCCATGACACACTATTTATCAGTAGTGATCTAAATCAATTTTGGATGAATTTATTATCTATCCCCCCACTAAATTATCACTCTATAAAAACATGAGTATTTTATTACTCTTACTATGAAATAAAAGGGACAACAGTAACTAATACTTTCAGGTACCAGAAATAACATTCCATTCTATCCTAACCATGTTTCATGAGTACTAGCACTCTTGGTGCGCTGCTCTCGAAAAATATAAATAAAATCACAATATTTATATAAAGAAATCCTATGGATACTAAGATTCACAAGTAATGTCCATAAATGGAATAATTCTATAATGGTTAAAAAAAACCCAGTTTGTTCTTCTATTGGAAGTTTCATCATACATGATTCCCCTAGTGATTTATATGACAGTAACAGAACAACTGCTTGGGAAAATAGATATTGACAAACAGATATTCCACATGGCCTAGAACAAGGTCTTACCATTGGTAAAAAATAATTTAATGGTAACAAGTAATATCAATACACACATCCCTCGATATATGATGCCTATACCATCATTGAAATTCGTCTATAGATACATACATTGGTTCAAAGGAATCCAACTATGAGTTTCATGGATAACTCCACAAATGTTATAGATGGAACCATAATACGATATATGCATCTATTATCCACTTATAAAAAAAATTATATATCCAAATGAGTTCCATTAAAAATTACATATAAAAGTTTATTGCATTATTTTGATAAAAATAATTTCATCATCATTGATACTATCATCACTACCTCGGTTTGACACACTATAGTCCCATGTTTCCCACTATTAGATATAGAAAAAAATTTATTTCTTAGTAAAAATAATGTAACTATACAATAATCAAGTAAAACACACAAGATATTAATTAAATAAATCTAGTAGAGTCTTAAAATATTAATATAATCACACCCATATAGAATCTATACCATTGTAATCCAATTTTAAAATTGTGATACATTTGATTCCTATTATAGATATGACCAAGAGTTTAAACTACCTAATACCGTGAACAACAAAATCCATGTCCATCACCTCTGGTGAAATAATATAAATAAAAATTGAAAAATAAAAAACATATATATCATGTAAGGATAATCAATAAATCCAATGAGAATGGTGTTTACATCACATCATGGTATGTTTGATTTGAAATTATGACACATTCCTGGGTCTTTAGTCTATGAACATAATAAATTTAGGAAATGGAGTCCCTGTGATTTAATAATTTAACATTTTCTCCCAAATCACCTTATTTTTATAGAGTAAAAATAATCAGACATGCCTCACCATATTTCAATGTTTATAGAATTATTATGTGGGTCTAATGTGAGATTTTGTAAAAACAATTACCACAATCTATGTAAAAAATTATATATAAATAAAAAATGGTTCAAAATATAGAAATTGTTTACATGGAAGCCAAAGAACAAAATATATGTAATAATGATTGTGTAAATAGTAAATTCAAATGTACATTCATAAATGAATGATACCAATCACAAAATAAGGAAATAGCATGTTGAAGATAGAAAATAAAAAAAATATAAATGAACCCCTTAGAAACACTTATAATCACAACGTCATACTATATAGACTTATATAAATGATTCACCATCATAGACCTCACATGTGACACATCCCAACTTATACATGATAATGTTGAGGGATTCTCTAGAATCTATTTACTATAGACTCCTACGAAATGTGTGAATAAAAATTACTAATGTACCACAATTGTGGTCCAATACCGATGAATTAAAATTTATCATACCTATATGTGATAATCCCAATATAATAAAAAAATGTAAATACATAATGTAATAAATCATGATAATTAATCTCAATTTCCGATCCATGTAATAACAAATAATATGTCAATAATTTGTGAACTAACCAAGATATTAGAAGCATTAAATATATATAATTATTCAAAATTTATATATAATATCATATTTTGTTGTCTTATTGCATATATCATTCTATATAACTCCATTATCCATTATGTAAAATTCATGTCCTATCTTTTAGAAACAACACCATGCTGGAGATTAATGACATTTCTTATTTTTAGATTTCCATAAATTAGGGGAAATGAAAACTTATGACTCATGGATACTTACTAAACTACGATGGTATAGATTCATGTGACACTAACAAAAAAATGACTCTCAATTTTATATAATGATATTCCTAATGTGTATTCCATCCCTTCATATATATACACTCATTAAATAGAATATTGAATTACCTAGTGAAAGTCAACTCTAAAGTATTTACAATTATATGAATATTCTTTCGGAATGGTTTTTTCATCCATGTCCACACTATATGGATCTGAACTATTTTATCAAGAACCTCATTTATCTAAAACAAAAAATAGTGATTCCTCTAGCTCTATAGAATTCCACATGTAATTCATAACATATCAATAAACAATGTATCACGATATTAATTAAAATTGAAATGAAATATAATATAATTAATGAATTAAATAATAAAAATAAATTTAAAAATAATCAATCTAAAGTCTATGAAATATTACAAAATTAATAAATAAAGTAAAAGGGAACAACATAATCAATCATGAATCAGTATCAATATATGTATATATATATATATATAAACACACACACACACATGTGAACACCATTATACATGTTTCACATTGGACACACACTCATTAATATAATCTACATTAATCATGGGTCTCATGGGTAACATAAATAAACACAAATGTAATCAATGATTCATTGATATGTAACCAACATCAATCTAGTATACAAGGTTCCATCACGGATTATGAAAATTTTTCAATTCATTGGGAATTATTCCATTAATTTGATAATAGTGGAATTTCAAAAACTAAATAAAAATTATAAGTTGTTAATAAAAAAAATTTGAATAATGGAAGATTTACCCAAACATGAAAACATAATTCCACATTCCAATTAACTATGTATATTAAAAAGTTTTAGAGTTCACGTAACCACTAAATGAAGAATTATGTCAACTCCAATATATAAAACCCAGAAGAATGTACATGTCAATTAATGTCTATTCGATATCCATCAATAACCATATTTTCCTAACTCATAATCAACCCATATAATTTCATTATACATTAATAAATATTATATTTTAAAATGACTATAAGTTATATCATGACCAATAGAAAAATTCTTACATGGAAAATTACTCATTGGCTATCACCACCTTGCTAGAACATCAAAAAACCGCTACAAATGTTTTGTAACAATCCCATAAAATGATTCTATGAAAAATCTATAACGTGTTACTAAAATATTGATATATATTTAATATAGTGAAATATTAATCTCTATAAATATCATATCATGTAATATACATAGCCTCAACATCATCTTATAGAGCATGTGTAACTGTGGACACACTCTAATTCCGGCGGAATGAAATTTCTAAAATTCAATTGCATGATATAATACACAGTTAAACCCAATTATTCAAAAATCCATTGAATATTATTTCATTTTTACTATTATCAATGAAAAATTAATAATCAAAACATGTTCACCAAAACATTACATCCTTTAGTTTTACTAATTGTTATCCCAACCATTTTCAAATAATTCTACCTTGATTAGATTTTATTACCTTTCAATTATAATATAGAAATTAATACAATAATGAAATGATATTCTAATTGAAATTTGTGTTATATTAGTCATAGTGAAATATGATATAACATTGATATAATGGTACTACATCCCAAAATAAATCATCTATGTTGATTGGTATAATGATTCAACCCCACAATAAGATTATGTAGTCGATATCAAAAATAAATGAAGGATGTATACCAGATTCACCAATTTATTTCAACTATATCCATCACATATAAATTGGATTTTATCGTTAATGGTTAAAAGGGTAGTCAATAATAATGTTTTTCCAATTTTTGAGTAGGTTACATAAATCTTAAGGCGAGACCAGAGCCCAAAAATAAAAAGTCCCCTTTTTGTTTAACATTGTCCACAAAACTGATTATCATGCTGATAGATATTTTCGATTTTTTTCCCTGCCTATATATTCCATTATCTATCTGGATATTATGTGAGATTAGTATTATGCCTTATCTAAAACCTAGAACATTAAATAATTAGTTTTTGACAATCAGCTAGTCAATTTAGTAGTTGCAACATATCTCACTCAGGTTATGCATCAATCTATTTCCATACATATATTTGACTGACCGATAATACATTTAATCCTATAAACTCTCCATGAGGATTTATAAAAATTAATTATCGTAGTTTGATATGATGATCTCCAAAAAAAACATATCCACTTTATGAAACATTCAAACTCCCTAGAAATTCAAATCGAGTAATGTATTTGATTTTTTAAAAAATAATTATTTGCAATGATATATATATTTTCAGTTTTATTGAAATAAAAAGTCTTATATAATTTATATGGAATTTTATTTTTTTTTAAATATGAAACAGTTAGTAAAGAGTATGGTTAATGATGCAATATATAGACTAAATTTTCTTTTTTTATATTTTCTATTAATGTTATCTACATAGTCTCAGGTTTTCCTATATAGTGTTTTAAATATATAGACTTGGTTTTCTAGGTACTATGTATGTATTTTTTTTACCATATATTTTTCCTTTTTCTTATGTCATATATTTAAATTACTAATGATAAATTCTTCTACACATTTTATATATTACACCATAGGAAAAGGGAAACCTACAATATTAGATCATTATATTTAAGTATATGATTATGATATATATGAGTTTATTATTTTTATGTGTCATTGTTTATTTGGTTGTGACTATGAGTATCCTCACACACAGCTTTGGTAGTCATATATAGATCAATATGTATGCATAATCCAATGTATATATATTAGGGATTCCTATTAGGGATATTTTGGATTAGTCAACCTATAACTTTTCCACCAGATGAGGATATATTTACTTCTCATTATAGAAGATTATAAATATATAAAATAATAATATATATACACTAACTAATTTTGGGTATGGGTGATAATATATTCACATGACCTATAGGTGATTTACGGAGGATAAATATTTTATATGTTCTTTGAAGAGGGAATATAATGTGTTTTCCTTAGGTTGGTGAAATATTTTAATTTAGTTTTAATATAATATTTTTATAAGGATTTTTACAAAATATCATTGATCCTATTACAATAGTTCAGATTTTAAAAGTCTACTTATTAGTTTTTACTATCATATTATATGACTAATATATTATGATATTTTTTCTAATATCATTTTATAAATGTGTAGATATGTTTGTCGTCACGCATTTCATTAAAAAATTGAGATGTGATACCATGGTTGGTGACCCATAAAGAATTCATGACTATTTCATGCATACATTCTATGGTGGATATAAAATTGCAACCTCATGCACATTATTTGTTCTAGTTTAGTTCCCACATTATGTTTTTTTCTTATAGATCATAGGATTGTGTGCTTGTTTGGTAGAT
Organism: Viscum album; assembly: GCA_963277665.1. Classification (NCBI taxonomy): domain Eukaryota; kingdom Viridiplantae; phylum Streptophyta; class Magnoliopsida; order Santalales; family Viscaceae; genus Viscum; species Viscum album. The sequence continues at coordinate 917,306,265 of OY728148.1, forward strand.
AACCCATTCAACCCATATATATTCATTTATTAGTACTATTTTGACCTGATGAAATTTATTTCATAATTGTATAATAATTAATATCTTGTTCTTATCCTCATATAGATTCATATATTGTATATTAAATTAAGAATTCTTTTTATATAACATTATAATTAATTTTTAATATTGGGTATTTGTTTGTAATATCAAACTCATAAAATTGATCATTAGAAATTATAAATTTATTTTTATATAAAATTTTAATAACTGATATACGTAAATCATTCCGTTTTTTCATATCAAGACCAACATACCTTACATATTTACGCATTGCATCAAAAAACACTTTGATTATCACTGGATCCTAAAATAAAGTATTTTATAGAATAACAGTCAACATATCTACTAGTGGTATCCTATTTGCGATGGGTTCATAATAATTTAAATTCATTTTAGAATAGTGGTATGAGAGTAATTACATGATATATATAATATAAAATGGTGTTGTTAACCTCATTATAGAGTCTACTAAATTTATATTAAGGAACAATTTTAGTGGTCATGCAACATATATTTTATTGGATATTTATGTATGTTTATCCCAAAATGGATTAAATAGAACATGAGAAGTTTTTTTTCTTTTATATAAGTGAGAATATCTAAATAATTCAATGCATCATTAGATGATTTATATAAGTCATTAATATTGATGCATTTTAGTTGTTGCATTTTATATAGTGAATATAGAATAATAATTGGGAATAGTGGTCTGTATTAATAACAATATCATTTTCAAAAAAAATTGTTTTGGGAATTTTTTATAAGATATATTTAAGTCATTATGATTTTAGGATTGAATCCATAGATCTATATAATTAATTTTTTATATAAAATTATTGTAAGTAATTTACGTTTATTATTTTTATTAATGTATTTCTCTCTATAAAATTAATTTTTTAAAAATTAATTATATGTTCATATTTTCAGTTTTCCTCTACAAAAATATAGTAATGAATTTTATAATATTATAGAGGAACAATTATTTTAAATTTATTTATTATTTTGATACTAGGTTTTTTACTATTATTTATATATGTTGAGAATTGTTTTTATTTATAAAATCAATACATGACATAATATGATGGTTATGAATTGTTTAATGAGAAATTAATAGAATTATGTTTTGATATATTGAACTCTATCATGTATTTAATTACAATTATAGTTATTAATAAATAAATTTTTTATTTTATAGTTCATTTCATTAAGATAAATTTGTGTGATATTTACATTGAATTTTTTTCTTAAGTATCCTTTTATTTTATGAATATAATTACATTACCATAAATGAATTGGTTTTGAACAAATGTATGATCTAGCTATTTTTTGCAAATATTAATATTATAATTAATAATTATTTTAGAACAAGTTATATTAAAAAATATGAATTTTTTTCAATATGGAATTTATTATTTGGTTTTTTGTATGAAAACATATTTTGGAAAAATATAATTAATTCCACTTTGGTTTAAAATTTTAATGCATTTTTTCTCTAAATAGTTTATTTAACGAAATGAATATTATAGGTCTTGGGAAATGTATTTTATATATTTCTAAATGAAATAAAATAAAAAATTTTAAGTTTTTTTATCTATATAATGTCGGTTTATTCTTTTTGAATTATACATAGTGATTCATTTTCCAAATGTGAGTTTACAAATTGTGTTATTACATTAAATATTGTATTTTTTGGAAATGAGAATATATGTATCTTTTTTTTTATAATTTTTGACATTCCAAAAAAATTATTATGTGATTCGATAAAATGTGTAGGAATTCATTAGTATTTCAAGAATTTTATAAACCAATATGATCGATATGATGAGGAGAAGATTATTTAATAAACTAATCAATTAATTGTGTTCATGTATTAATATGGTAATCAGTTCATTTTTAGATGTGATGAAATCTTCATATTGTTATGTATTAGTAGTTATAGGACTCCAATAAGAAATTTTTTATTACTTAATTTTATATACATTTTTTTTTCTAGATGTAGTTTTTTATAATTTTCATTTCATGGCTATTTGTTTCATAATTTATTTTATGTTTTAATATACATGTTTTGACAAATTTAAAATTGACCTCATCATTATTTAGTGATTTAGGATGAATGCTTTTTTCATTTTGAGTATAGAATTTATGAAAATTAATATGTGGGTATCTAAAGTTCATATTAAATGAATAATACCATACATAGCTATAGTTTTAAATCATAAATTTATGATTACCATTAATGTATTTTTATTCTGATGTGATGATTCTATATAGAGTGTTTATATAAAAGAAAATTTTAATTTTCTTCATGGTTGATGAATAATTTTGAATTATATATTATTGGAAATTATTTTAATTTGTGGGAATATATTATAATGTTTTCATGTATATTATTTTTTTGAGATAGAATTTTATGTATCTGTGTAGGTTCATAGGTTGAACCCCCATAATTTTATATCTTCATGTGGAACCATATACAAGATTATGGATATGATGTACATTGTGAATCAAAATAGTATCAAGTGATAATATATAGCCAATTATATTCATGTTTTTCCCAATCTATGAATTGATAGGATAAGTTTGAATTCCATTTTAAATTGGACAATTTTCTATTGAAATCGTTTTAAAACATTGGGGTGTCCAACTATGCTCACACACACCATACAAATGAGATCCCTTGGTTGATCCACTCTTATTTTTCCATTATTCATATTATTGTAATATTAAATTAAAAATATACATTGGAATTTATTATATTTAATCCATAATAATCCTCCTTTATCCTTCCCACCAGCCATCTCCATCCTTAATTTTCTTGATTTATCATCCCTTATGAAGATTATTTATAATGGGTTCCATGAATTCTAGATAAGAATCATTATGAATTAACACAAATTATGATAACAGAGATATAATGGTTTATATGTATTTTTAGAACACATTATTTATTTATTTTTTGCAATGAAATTTATTTATGATTGTTTTTTGATATTATTATTATTTAATGATGATTTTGTTAACTAAATATGATATTAAATTTAATTTTTTGTAATAATATTCATGGGTTTATATTAAGGTTTAATATCACAATGCATCCCCCGAGTAACATGCCATTACTACCCCAATCATACCGTTCAAATGATAGGGGATAGAGACAAGAACTGATGGCATTATCCCACATGTTAGTTGGATTTCCATGAGTACCTGTATGCACACAATCCCACATATCAATATCCCTAATAGAATGAAAGTAAAACACGCATGCCACTAAACAACAAACGTGAAAAGGTATAAGAGGTTAGTTAAATGGGCCCGAATACAAAACCACCAAAAGACAAACTAAAACAAGAAGGTACAAAACATCTCTGTAATATATCAACAGAATACCCCAACTAAAGGGTATGAAAGGAGTGGTTGTCAGATTCTTTGGAAGTATTTCACACCTTTCATATCTTATTAGGCACCACCTAGTACTGAGACACCGAGGTCTCTATCAATTCACTTTCCATATAAATCAGTCACAATACTAGAAGGTAAATCCCATGTAGGGGTGTGTATCAAAATACTTTTTAGGGATCCTGAAACACATGGGAATGACCACAAAAGAAAAATGAACATATGATATTGTTAGCTCGCACATGTATAATTTAATTATGGAATGAAAAAAAAACATCCATAACTCTGAACTCCTTAGACTGCTAAGGTACTCATCCCTAATGAGTATAATGAATTTGTTGGGTCACACAAAGATGCTCCCCATTGTGGGCATACCCGGCCAGACATAGCCATTTCCCACGTATGTCTTCATATTGAGGTACTCATCCATGATTATTATATTGGTTATGAAGGGTCACATAGATCCCTTCCCAACCATGGAAATTCTGGATAATGTTGAGTTTATTCCCACTTAGGAAATCATATCTGGTCAAAACAAGGTCACTTTTTGATGGTCCACACAGGTCCACCTACCAGTATTATTTGTGTCTTATCCAGTAGCCTAATTCCAACATATTGTGCATTTGATTCTATGAAAATAAACTCCTCCAGAAATTAGTTATTATAAAAAATCCATTAGTGCCTCCATAGATGTTTCTAGATGAATAGTTTCATTGAGAGGGGTCCAATGAAACAAATGACCTACCATTCAGATGCCTGACCTAAAATATATGAGTTTTTTAGTAAAAATGGTGGTGGTTGTGTTTGGGAACAGTCTGATCTATTTGGGCTGACCCAACCATCTCAGTCTGGTTGTCCTGCACTCCCTGATATTGGTAAACTGAACTGACCTTAGATTATAAGGGCCGCACGGCACGTCATTCCCCATTATAATGGATGCACTTTGGGCTTCCAGTTATGTGCTACACATCCACCTAAAGACAACCACCCCTTTTTCTCACACTAGGTCCCTGGTGGGCCACATCCACCTCTACCAGCCATCGGCCCACTTGCGGAGGCCCTCTACTACATTGTCAGCCCCCCCCCCCCCTCGTGCTGACGAAGACCTCTATCTAGATGTGCTATCACTGTGTGCTACAACATGCATGTGACCATTGTTGCATGACAACTCATGCTACACCATCATGCCTTCCACAGAATACCGAGTTTTCTCCAGTGGTTTATTTCCCAAATTGTCTAACCATCCGGTGACCGTGGGGTGTCCAATTCACTAATAAAGCCTCAATTTTTATTACCTCTAATTATGAGTTCTTATAAAAATGAAAAAATGTCCACCCAAATATGGATGAATCTGGGCCTTCTTTGTGTTAGCCTAATTCCCCCATGTCAGTGTTTTTGAAACACTAGGTTCGGAGATTATGGTACCATCATCAAAATGACCCCAATGAAATCCATGAGATAAACACCCTCTCAGAAGAACTAGTGAACCATTTGTCTACATGTTCTTTGGTATATCTATGTTAAATTATTTATAAAGAATATTTTTGAATAGACAATCAAAAAAGTAAACCCCCACACAGGGAATCTTCTATCGTTTTGAATGCTCATCACTAATTGTGATCTGTCTATAGAGTTCCATGATCCATTAGAAGCCTTTATCAGTCATCATTTGTTGGTCCCAGATCAATTATCCAGGGTGTTATAATTTCTTCTTCAATTATCCATTGTTCATAATTAGAGATGATTCTATCACCATTAATCAGAAAAATGTAAGATCTAAATGTATTCCTCCAACCCCATTAGCTCATAAAAAGAGAAACGTGTCGCATAGTATATGAAACTATTGTCTAATAAATTGTTACACTATTTCATTTATGAATTTATTTTTTTATGATCCATTTAATGATTCATTATGTTGTGTCATTTATTAGATGAAACATTAATCCCATCGATGCGTTTTAGAGAAATAATTTAATAAAAAAAATTAATATTTTTTTATTATCATAAAACCAACAAAAATTAACATATTCCCTTAACTCAGGCCAGTCGAGGTTAGGTCCATTCTTATGAAATGTCATTTTTCTAAATGAAATGGTTAAATTTTATTTTCAATCTGGGCGCCTGTTTAGATGCTTCCTATACAACACATACACACTATTTTAATTCCCATAAAAAAAGATGAAAAACTATCATTCAAACTTGAACTGCAACTATTGAGGTTAAGATACACCTAATGGTAAAATTACCACATGAGCTCAATTGTAATTTCATTTTACTAATCCATGTTAGTGTTTCAGAATTGTATGAATTTTAATATAAAATAATTTTAAATTAATTATTATATTTAGGGAAAAAACTAATTTCTAATGTTGGCCCATACCGTCCAACATTAGTCCTTTATAGGAAAATCTCGGCCCTGTTAGTTCAACAATTCTCTCAGATTTTGGATCTAGAAATAATATTAATGGTTATAAAAAACCTACTCACATGATTATTCAAGGATCTTAAAAAATATCAAAAATACATTTTGACACTCCAAGCCTTGGAATTAGGTTCCATATCATATCCTGTTCTCAAAATAATCCCATTTAAATTTAAAAAACATAATGCAATTACTTGTAATTATATTAATCCCCCTATTATGATTTTTATCATCGTTAGACAAAATAAGGACTACTAAAAAACAAAGTGGTACTGAGAATGAATCTAAGCATCTCACTCCCACGTGCTCTCCTGGAAATTCTTGTAAATCCAAGAAATGTGCACAAGAGGAATAGACCACCCACCAAAGAACTACTCCTATCCATTCTATATCTCTATAGTGATCTCTGAAAACATCTCCACATCATCAATATTTAGATCACCCTAGTCTATGAATTTTAATGGACCATGCATGTACCTCTTTATCTATGACACATGGAAAACATTGTGCACCGGGTGCATCTGTGGGGGAAGAACTATGTGGTACACCACCTCACAATCTATTAATTGAATCTATAATGGAAAGATGAACCTCATTGATATTTTGTCTCATCGACAAATTCTATGCAACCTCTATTGGGGTGGGACCTGAAGGAACACATGGTCTACCTCATCAAACTCCAATGGCCTCCATATAATTGCAGCATTTGATTTATGCCTACTCTATTTATTCCTCATATGATGTTGGATTATCTTAACCTTCTTAGAGGTATACCATACCAACTCTGGACCCATGAGTACTGACTACACTGGGTCTTTCTATCAAAGAGTTGATCTCTAAGGCCACCCATATTTTGTCTCGAACAGTGCAATACCAGTGGTGGAATGGTTTCGCTTATTGTATGAAAAATAAACTAGAGGTAGGTGGTCATCCTAAAACTAACCAAAATCAAGAATGAAAGCACAAATCATGACCTCCATGGTATTTATGGTTTTATACTTCTAACAATCCTTATGTTTGTTAATTGTTATACACAAGCACAGGTGAGTCCCAAAAGCCTCTTGCAATCCAAAACACAACCCATCTGTAATGAGATCATCATGGTATAACATGATTGTCGAATGAACCTTTTGATGCCACATTATCTCCTCAAAATGGATTCATCTCAAACCCTTTATCGATCCTGGCTCCCCGATTGGTAATAAGTGACCCGACATGGTGTATCGATCAATGATCACCTAGATTGAATTTTGGCCCTTGGACATTCTTGGAAATCCTGTTATGAAGTACATCAAGATTCCATCCCACATGAAAATTAGTACATCAATGGGATGTTCCTTGAATTCTTGAACCTGATTCCCAACTTTTACATAATGACATGTGAGGCCTCATGAAATGAAATATGCCCTCGCTTTCTTCATCATTGGCCACCAGTACTGGTATTGGAGATCCGAGTGCATCTATTCCACTCCCAAATGTACTGCCAAAGGAGAGGTATGGAACCCCCTAAAATCGACTCATGAAACTCCACTGGTACTACTGTGATTCCCTCTAAAAAGTATGTTTTTCTCCCATCCTATAAAAAATCCATCTCGAGCCCATCCTAATCATAACATAGCTTGTCGATCCTCTTAGTCAAAATTTTTAATATGATTCACAATCGCACCCTGTAAAATTTGGGGAGTGACAGACATCGAATGAAGTTAATATGCTCTATCATCATCCATTATGGATATCTGCATCATGGATAGCTACCATGAGCCTCACATGGAAGCTGCAAACTAGACCAATTTCTTAGTGTGTCTACAACCACGTTCCCCTTCCTAGGAGTATAGACTATTTTGAATTCTTTTTTCTGGATGAACTATAGCCATCACTACTAACTATTGCTCTTTTCCTTCTAGGAGAAGAAATACAAGAGGTTTTTATGGTTGGAGTAGACTTAAACTTCTCACTCTTCATGTAGTGAAAACATATCGTCAATGGAGGGACAACTACTGCTATCTCTAGGTAATGTGATTCATACTTTTGATCATGGTGCCTCAACTACCACAATTCATATGCGATCAATAATCACTCCTACATCATGACACAACCCAATCCAATCCCTGATGCATCATAGAAAACTGCATAGCCACTGCCTTACAATGGTAGTCTCTGATATAACATTTCCTAGAAAGTGGGAATCCATAATCCATAACACATACTTTCAATAATTACCGCAAAGCTACTGATCTCAAAGTGAATTATGGATTATCTACAGGTGGGTATAGTTCTCTTATTCAGATGCTGAGTATACCAAGATTTCCTCAATAATACCATCACGAAATGATTGTTGTAAGGATAGAGGATCTTGTTCCTAAGTTCCATAAACACCGATGGGACATTGGTCATGCTGAAACACATCACCAAGAACACATACTGTTCATATCAGCATCAATATGATATCTTGGGTATATTCACTTCTCGCACATAAAGATGGTGATAGCCTAGAATGAGTCATATCTTTAAGAACCATCTCACTCCCTTCTCTTGATTGAAGAGATCATCAATCCTTATAAGGAGATACATGTTGTTCACTATCATGAGGTTAAGCTACTAAAATTCCATGCATAACCTCAAAATCTGTTTTTCCTTATTGTAAAAAAATTTGGGCAACCCACGGTGAATCTCTGGGTCTCAGGAAGCAATTCTCTCACAAGCCCTCTTGTTGTACCCTCAATTTGCGATGGCCTATGGGAGCCGTATGATAAGATGGTTTGAATACTGGTGCCATATCAGGGTGCTAATTTATGAATAATTCTTCCTCTCTACTTTTATTTAGACCTAGAACATAATATGGAAATGTCTATTCATACTCTTCTTCCATTATTTAAATTTTAAGAATTCCCTTATCCCCACACAGATGATGATGCTAGAAAACAAGTTGTTGACTGTTTGCACCATCCACCAAGAATGTTCTTACAGTGGTGTAAGAGATATTTCTCTTCGATGAAGGAATACATTTTTCCATCCTAGAGGACACATAGATTGTACCGTTAATCACCGATGATGTGTCGTGGTTATAGGCCTCCACCACATGAAGATGAACCCATCCATGTCCACTGGCTCCCTAAGCCCATGGCAGACCACCTTGGCATGGTTGATGTAGTACCTTGAATCTCAATATGAAACTTACTACACTACTCACTCCCTGAAAATGTACTCTCCCCTATAGAAAAGCTTGCTTGATCTTCTTCCACTACCTCGTCTATTCCTCGAATGTCTGATGATCATCTATGTGATGGGTCCGGTAGTCACGAGCCCTGTGTCTCTACCCACTACATGAGAAGAACTGCCTGGTCCAATGATAAATTACACTGCTATGGGAGCCCCGCATTATTGACCCTATGTCTTGGGGGTTGTCCTCTGAAAGGCCAGTCCTTCTTGGGTCCCCTCCTCTACATTAATCTTCCCACCAATAAATACTCTATGAACTAGTGTCTATTGGGGGATCCATTTTTCATCTTCCTCTCTTCCCGGAAGCTCTCTACCAGTAGGGCTCACTCCAGCACCCCAACATGAGTAGGTATGCAGAGGGACACCACATAAGACCATATCTGAAGGTGTATTTCCAGCTCAATAGACTGATCCCTAAATAATGGATCTCATACTATGTATGTAGCATAGAACAAAAACATGGTGAACATCAATAAGTATGTTTCAACTATTATGAAACCCAGTTGTAGGTGTAGTATCTACTATATAATCACATAGAATAATGTTAGTAGGAAGAAATCGTTCCTGAAGAGGCACTCAATTTTTGTACATGTGAGGGTTGGCTCATTAGGGGTCTTAATTGTAATCCTCAACCATATACCATCAGATCCCTGTATAATGATTGTGGCTAAGATCTCCATCTAATCGAGAGGTTTCCTGACAAGAATGATGACTCGTTTGACCACCTCATGTCAATCCTTGACCCCCCGGGGGTTAGCCTTAACCATTAACCTCAGAGGTCTATACTTCTAGAACTCATATAAGGTAGTGATAAAATTTGCATCCTATACTAATAGAAAAATTAGTAATTTATAATCAATTAAAGGTGGTGACACTAGTGCACCACACTGTGGGGAAATCCCTATAACTATTCCTTGATCCAACGCCTCATCGCTAGGAGGGAGTTCCTCACAGTCACATATCCGAAACCTGGATGGATGACTACATCGAGGCATCCTGAAATAGATTAAAATTTACCATGGTCAATATATTATAACTCGTGAGCTCAATTTAGTACATGAAGAACATGATGGAGCCCTCAGTTGAAATATGATGCATGTACCCATTATTTACTACAACTAGTGTTTCCATGTAAGAAGTCAGAAAGTAGGTGTCCAGTGTCCTTGTGTATGGAAATTTAGGCCTCCCAACCATCAATAGAGTCACTAAACTGAAATCCAATCTTGAAACACATACGATCGATTCCCCAAAACCAAACCATAGACTCCCAGTCTTTAAGGATGAACTAAACACTTATGATACCACTGAGTCAAAACCCATCCAGTGGGGCCCATGTTGCGACCACCCAAAACCTTCCTCCAAATTTCCATGGGTTGGATATAAGAACCGAATGAATTATACCATGGGATGGAGTAATTTGAATGATTAGCTACATGAACTCACACACACACATCCACATCACAAACACCTACAAATGAAATCATTAATTCCTCTAAACATTAAATTAGAAAAGGTACAAGATGTTAGTAAAATGTGCTAGAATACAAACCTAGGAAAAGGGAATATGAAAACAGGAATTAATGAAACATATCTATAGGATGTTGAAGAAGCCACCCCCTATCGGGTAGGTATGGAGTGGTTGTAGGTTGTTGTGTAATTACGTCCTACTTGTTTTATCTCTCTGGGCGCCGCTTGGTCCTAGGCAACTAAGCACTCTGTCGAAGCACATGTCATCTGCACTAGTCACAACATGTGTATGTGAATCTCATGCTAGGTTGAGTTACAAAATACTCATTAATGATCACTAAGCACAACGAAAATAACATAATAGAATGTTTACAAAAAGTATTATGAGCTCACAAAGGTATAATATGATGTATAGAATGAAATACTATAAATCATAACAATGAACACCTTGGATTGCTGAGGTACTCATCCCTGATGAGTACCCTAGGTCTGATGGGTCACAAAGAGCCACACACCACCATGGGACTGTTGGGTCACATAGATCCACTTCCCATTTTTTCTATCATTCTAAGGTACTCATCCATGATGAGCACCATTGGTCTATTGGGTAACACATAGCTAATCCCCACAATAGGGCTTCCCAGTCATAGCAAACTGCAACCCAATTATGCCATCATAACATTGTCAACTTAGGGAAACTAATAGATGGTCCACATAGACATGTTTATTAGTAGTCTTTAAGTCCCAGCCAACCATAGGATTCCAACACCGTATTCACATGTTTTTCAGAGAATATACTCCAAAATAAGTATTTATTATTTCAACATCCATGAAAGTTACTTTATATCACATCAAAAGAATCAACTCATCTCAAGGGTTCCAATTTCACAAATGATTTTCCATTCAGACACTCGGTCAGATTGATATGGGCATTTTAATAAACAGGGGTCGCTTGTGTCCAAGTCAAGTTTGACCAGGCCCAATACATTGAATTATTATTATATATTTTATTTTGTGGATTTTTTTCATATAATATATTTTGGAGAAAATAATATTATGTGTAATAATATTTTGTATATTCATATATATATATATATATTCAAAATAGCAGAATTAGGTTTTATAGATAAATGTGGTGTGTTATATATTTCAATTTTTCATTTATGAATAAAGAGGTGTTAAACAAATAATTTTTTCATAATATGTATATAGAGGAAATAACTGAGATTACTAAATTCCAACTATATTTATAATATACTAATATTACTATTATGATATCTGATCAATTCATCAATTGGAATATTTTTTTATATTATTATTCTTTGTTGACTGTTTGAAAAATATATAGTGATGAAGAGACTAGTTAATTATATTATACTGGGAATTTATTTATATATTTTAAATTATGTTAATATTTAATAATATGTAATATCATACCAAAATTACTATAATACATTCACATGAAATATATTAACCATTCTTTAACTTCTGTATTATATTATATTACCAAGGGAATGAAACAACAATATTATATTTGTTGAATGATAACTTCTCCAAAATGGAATGTCCTGAAAAAATATATGGATGGTGGAATATTCATATTTTCGAATCTACTATTACACCTCTTGGGGTTCAAATTATGTCATGGAAACAAACCTTAATAGATACCTCCAACAAGCATTTGGTTGGGGAGTAGCACCAAAGGTATATATTCAAAAAATTTATTCTTTCACGCATTTTATTTAATTGATGAATAATTGGAATGAGATGATCCAACAACTATTTAATTTCAATGATTATAAATAATCATTTTATCTGAAATTAATTTCATATATATTGTAAAAAATCGATGAACTCCTTACAATTCAAGGTAGTGACCATGAAATCCAGTAACTCCTACATAACTCACTGATCTTGTATTTACCACATCAATCATCAACAACCATATCTACACAAAAATAATTTTATATTTATAATTATAGTGGATATAATTATATACATTATAGGACCGTCATCGGGTCCCCTAATGTAATTTTGCGAGTTTCACAGTAATAGAAACTGAATAATCAATGTAAAATTGTTACATATGATTGTAAAACGTCATCTTATCATCAAAAATGTACTCTCACTATGTAACTTGTACAAGTAATTATATCCATTCAAATAATAGAAACCAATATATATATATATATATCTTTGTGTGTGTTTGTGTGTTAAATTACCCTGATTCTTGCTCCCTAGTATATTTCCAAAACATATTCCACATAGAAATACATCATATAATCATCACTCCAACGAATAATTCTATGAAATCACATGAAATAATATTAAAAAATATTAATCATACCCCAAATCCCAATCATCTCATCACATATATTGATAAATTTTTAAATTTCTTGTAAATAATTAAATATGCATTGGCGGGTGAATTGTATATGCATAGAGAAAATTTATGAATCCATCTAGTGGAACTTGATGTTAGACTTGAACAATTATCATAAAACATTTATGATGATTCGTGATCATTATTTTTTTCCTATGATATGTTTGAGAGATGATTTAATAATTAATATTGTATGTACATTTAATTATTTAAGGGGTCTACTCAAATAAGGAATGTATTAATTATTGGGGAATTTAATGGACGTCATTTGCAATTTTGGGGGATTGCATTTTGTAATGGATGGTTTAAAAAATCATTTAGGTCATGGACATTCATTTTTCATCTATATTCTTTCTAGTTTTATAAGAGTATGACTCATATTATAATGTTTGTGAACACATGTAAATCCCCACAAGGAAATCCCACAACTACAAAGAGGGGGACCACATGTCAACCCTAGCGGTAGAGCATGCCGATGGGGGCCACAAAATGTGATACAGAGGGCCCAATATAATCCCTTGTAAATTCCATGTATAGGGAATAGGGATCACATACCCAAAGAAACACATAGTTTATCATTTAAAAACAAAGTTTCGGAATCTTAGGGAGTGTGTATAGTGTGACTGATGTTGATCCCCGATAGAGATCTCGAGAATTCTTGGGACAACATTTGATAATAATGCACATTGTGTTCAAATGTATTTCATGATTTGGGATTGATATTGCATGATAATTGGTCATTATAAATAGAATATACAGATATAATAGAGTTTTAATGATTCAATTGACCCCCTACATCCATTTATCCCACTGTAAAATTATTTATGAAAATGTTTATTTTATTCATCCTCTTACACCTGAAACAACTATTAGCTTGAGACTGAGATAAAATTCCAATGAAATACATTGAAAAATCTCTATATCAAAAAAAAATTAATGCAATCAATGTATTCAATGCATGTGATTGCCTTAAAGATATCAAATGAGTATTTTACAAGAATGGTAATCATCAAATTAGTACACAAAATTAATTAATATAAAAATATAGTGTTGATATTTCATAATTAATGTATTCATAAAATGTATGGTGACAACTAATAGATTAAAAGCGATGTCAATGGATGTAATGCATAGAATCCTCAATCCATTCACATGAAAATCTTACATACTGGGCATCATTTGTCTCTATAGATATTTAATTTTCTATTACCTGTATTTTAAATATGATGTCAACTTCATCATCCTATGATTTTCACCGAGTCGTATGATAAAAATGATGTGATAATATGAATTTATCTTGCCATCATGTGATCTATATAGTGTGTAATTTATAAGTCACTATCCTCAACATCGGTATGATATTTAAATTCAGAGACATTTGAATAATTCATTGAATTAACAAGAAATTAAAAACTCGATCATAAAACCAATACTATATAAATTGAAGAATATATGAATGTTTAATTTATAGTTTTTGGATAAAAGTAAGAAGCTCATCAAACAAATGAATGTCACCAAATCAAATAAGTAAAATAATATCATGTGACAATCCATATCTCAATATGTTATTTTAGATGGATTGTTCTTACTAATACACTTATCTTCGAAGTATTTTGAGATACATTGGTTGAAAAAACCTAATTTCACCCAATGGTTTTTTGAAAAATCCCCATACATACATCTTATCTGGTGATGGAAATCTATGAAACATCCAATTTCATGAAAACGATGGAATGGTTCATGTGACGCTCATTCATATAACATACTAGAAGATATAGTAGAGACGTTATCCTGGAATCATTAACATCCTTTTATGAATATTATATGTCTTGAAATGTAGATCTAAAATGAATTTGATATAGAACACAAAATATCAACAATTTACATGCGACGGAATGCATCAATAATTCATAAGAAATTTTATGAGAATACCCAATTTTTATGTGATATCATGTCATATATTTACTATAAGGGTGTGTAAACTCATAAAATTACTTCTATAAATTGAAATGAAATATATACTACAAGATGGTGAGTGATCCAAATTCTTATCATTCAATGGAAATGAACAGATCAAGCACATCACATAATAGTGGATTAGTAATTATAATCACATGAAACATTTAATAAAATATGAATATATATTTTTCACGAATCTCATTCAATACATGACTAGAATAATGTAAGTAATACCATTGGAAAATTTCATACCCATTCAGTTTTCAATAAATGACACTAAATCATGATGGTACAATACCCGTGAGAAAATGCATAAGTGAATAATAACCGGAGTGATTGAGATAGAAAAAGAACAATTAATATTAACATAATAACAATTCTCATCACTGTATATTCTATGAATTCATATTCCATGAATTACAAGAATTAATTGTTCATAGTTTTTGACTAGTGTTTGTTGAATTCTATAATAACATATATTTGAGTTAATATGGATCAATAAATCAAGATTAAATAATATGTTGACACATTGCTAGATCATTTTGAATGTAATAGTATTGAAGTGGTTTTGTGAGAAAATTTATATACTAATTGAGGATGAAACATAATAATATGAATAAAGAATTGATAGATACATTTTTTTAATGTGAAAACTAATCAAAATAAAGTGATCATAGATTTCAGATAAAGGAAATAAATTCTATGGAAATGCACATGGATATAGGAATTAGAATGATTTATCTAGCATGATCATGGATAATATTAAAAAAATTAAATTACACTGGTTGTATCCTTGAGGGATAGATTTTGACCCTCAGTTAAAATAGATTAGATAATATCTCAGGAGTGAATCATTATGAAATATATCAATAATGGGTTCCTAATTTGGCTACTGATGGATTCTATTATCACTCAAGGATGCATTATAAATAACCACATATGTGGATTCCATAGATATATAATGTGACTCGGTATCAACAATTTTAATTTTTAAAATGTTATTGTGCAGATTCAGTAATGGGGATGATAACATTGAATTCATGGAATATGTGTCTATACCGAACATTTTTAGTAATTGGGTTCATTGACATTATATTGAAAAAAATTATTATATTGGGATATAGAAAAAATAAGAGTAGATAATGTATTTAACCCAACATTTTTATATATTGAAAAAAATTAAAAATAATTGGGTTTATATATTCACACCCTCCCACTCATAGTGATATCACACCGACTTTCGAACAATAATTGGTATTATAGGGATGGTCACCATTGAAACATACAAAAAAATTTGAGTATAATGATAAAAAATTATGTGATTATAAGGGGTGTTACCATTGTATGTTGTATGAAATATATGGATTGGAATATATGTTGATACGATATCTCTTATCACATGGTAAAAAAATGAAAGATGGAGTCATAATGGGATTTTATAAATATCATGTCAATGATCCAATGAAATTGGATGATATTTTTTATAGAGGGATATCTTACCTACATTGATAATGATCCTATGAGCTTATACGATATGGAGAACTTCAAAATAAATGTAAATTATTAAAAAGAAAAATCGACATGTTTATTATAAATGATATATACTAAAGATATTGGACTCAAAAAATTTGTGAATATATATGATAAATTGAGATTTAGTTATGAATTTAATCCTAATGTCAACGAAGAAAGAATGAAAAACTAGAAATGTAAATTTGAAGAGATTATTATAGGTGAGTATTTAAGTTATTATGACGACATTATAATTGTTAATGTGACTACTAGAAACATTTTTCTTAAATATGGGTGAATAAACCTTTTTGAAGAAGATAATTAGAATATTTGTAAACATATTTTATTCAAAATTTTCAACTGTGGAATAATGAGAAGATATATCACTAGTTGAACAACACAACATTATCCATGAATAAGAAATAAGAAAAAAAACGTATATGAAGAAATAAAAATAATATATGGACTTTCAATCAATGATAAAAAATTAAAATAGAGATTAAGGGTATGAAATATCAATTTATTCGGACAATTAGGATGTTGAGGAGACCTAAAATAAAATGTGGTATTTTTTACAAGGATTTATAATAGTGATAAATATTAAAAAATAAAGATTAAAATTGAATGGTTAATCATTTATGGGATTGGTAATTTTTAATATGAATGAACAATGAAAAAATAAACTATCACGAGAATATTATAATGATTTAATACTTAAAAAAGAGTCTATAAAATATAAAAAAGGCTTCTGTGAATGTTAATATAATATTTTCTCAATTCAAGATAGATAGAATATAATGAGAATGAATATTTATGAATTTCCATCATCATGAAATGGTATAGATGAGGAATGGTTATCATGAAATATGATGTGTTATATAGTAAAATGAAAAATAGAAAAATAAATAGTTGATGATAGAGAAGGTAATGAGATAACAGTGAAATAATTGTATATTAAAGATAATATAGAAGATACAATTGATTATAACATCATTATCAGTAAAGAAAAAATAAAACTAATAATGTGAATTGAAAAAATCATGAAGAAGGAAGAGAAACATATTAATTACATAATGGTATATATAAATCATTTAGATGGTCTAGAATGGAATGTAAAAGGTTATTATGAAAATTCAGCTAGAAGTAAATAATCTAGAAATGATGAAACTTTTTCATTATGGATTAAAAAACATGTTGAGAAAATTTGAACAAAAATTGATGGTGGATTATTCTAAAGAAATAAATATTGATAAATAGGTGGAATTATTTGAGACACAATGTCTTTATATTTCATCTCATATGAATTAATTGAAGAAAAATAAAATCATCAATTTTTTTACATCCTATGGGTGAATTCTCTTAGTCTTATATGAAGAAGGGTCTTACTTAAAAACCTAATGATTCTTAATGCATAGTTTATGTTACATATATTGCATTCTATAAGAGGATTACTAAATCAAAATGGACATAAAGAATAAATTTGAAAATTTTTTCTCTAAAGGAGTTCTATTATAATGTGTCCTTAATGTTTCTTCCCAAGAAAAAAACATTGTCCCTTGAATTGGGAGAAAAAAAAAATTTGAAGTTGAAATATTATTATTATTGAAGATTAAGGTCTAGAGTCTATTGGTAGTATTTTGGAGTGATTGGTCGTAAATATTATTAAATCTATATTAATTTTTCACGATCTAGAATAAGGAATGATAGAATATTGATAAATGATTAACAAATGAGAACTAATAATCAAAAATAGTGGAATGATTTATTTAAATGTTTTTAGGAAAACAATGGTATTTCTCCACCAATACCAACGGATTGAATGGACCATTTCTTTATCATGATATATAATTAGATATGGTAATATTTTTATAAATATTTTGTGTATAGGATATGGTATACAAACAATTTTTAAAAACTATTTTTGTAGTCTAAGGATATAAAATTATTTTTTAAACCGTTTGTATATCCATTCATTTATAACCATGACATACGCCTTGTTCCAATCTCCAATTTAAATACTACCCAGATCATATCATATAAGTTTGCGACCTCTAGTTTACTTCCACATCTATAGAAATACCTTTATAAATCATATTTAAATTATATTCATCATAAAAATAAAAGTGTCATGTTATATGTAATTTTATTCTTATAACTATAATGATTATTTTTATAGATCTAAAAAATAGTGGAATATCTTTTTCCATATTCATCTAGATTGAAGAAGGGGTGGTTGTTTTTTCCCTATTTTTTATTTTTGGTCATTTCTCATATTTTTTATTATATTATTTTAATGATAATTTCAAAAGGAATAATGCTAATTCTATGAAAAATTAATGTATTTATTCTACATGGAATATCTACATTAAATGAAGTTGTGTTATGAATCCAGCTTGTTCCATTACGAGACAATAATATTTTTCCTTATAATATTATATCAATAAAAATTAATGTGAATATATTATATATTTAATAAATTTTAAAGGGAAGTAAAGAGGGGATGCTAATTTTTGTGGTCTTTTTCAATTATTGGTGTAGAATTATTTTTTGGGATAACACCTACATTTGAGTGTTAATGTATTGTTTTTTATATATTGCGAATGAAAATATTATAATAATTTTTTCTAAAAATGGTAATTTAATTATTATATTAATTATGATATATATTAATAAATATTTAAGAATATATTATTATTAATTATCAATGAATGCTTGACATATGTATTCCTCCCATGGGTCCCTAAGTAATATTTATAGTCTTCGTTACATTTAATGTTACATTCTTATCCCTTTTTAATTTTTTGTGATGTTCATTTGAACTATAGAGGACATCTCAACATCCTACGAGTAAGGGTACATTATTGGGTGGTCTTAGAGTAACATGATGTTTCTATCATACCCAGTAACATCGTGACTAGATGAAGACACCCCATATACCAGAAACAATAATCCTCAATACGAGAATACTTAGATGTTCCCACCTAGGTCTCCGTCATTAGCATGACTAGTATCTACATACCATATAATTTTCACATGGACTATATGTATTTTCTAATCTATTTCATATCCATATATTATTATCTCACCCCAAATCATTGACCATTGTCTATTCATATCTACAAAACTCTATTTCATATAATATTTTCAAGAACTGGTTACACTACAAGTTTAGTTTCCACGCCATTGCATGTATATTTCTATAATCATGAATTTTAATATTTTATCCTTCATAGGATATAAATCCATGATAGCTCGTAGATTCATTACTACCTAATAATCATCCTAGATCATTTTTATAAACTATGAAAAAATACATAAAATAGGTTTTCCATTTTTACAATCAATTAATTATACTGGTTATTCATTTTTATTATTTATTGGGATCTTCTAATACTAGACGCGGGAGCACCCATATACCTAAATAATGGAATTTCAAAAACAAAAAATGGTAGTGAATATTGTATATGAATAAATGAGTGAAAATATTTATAAACAGTACAGAATTAATATATAAACATTTTTTATGAACATTGATATACTTTCGGTGAAACTAGCACCACAGAAGAATATTAATTATGAAATCAAATAAAAATCACAAATCAAGAAATAAGGAAAAAATATGATTAATTGATACCTATTTCTTCAGTTTTTTATATAAATTAATATTTTCAATGAAATTTTTTTAAACTTCCTTATGTTTAAAATTCTATGGAATCATTTTTATTAATATTTGGGAGATGTGGTGATCGTATAATAATTCATTATATGGTTGTTTTATTTATTGTATTGTCTATATAATGCCATGTATACAATTAATTTACCATACAATATTTATTTATAAATAGACCATGTATAATCAAATTGTATTGTCCACATTATTAGTAATATGGATAGATGAACACCGTCAAAATGTACTGGTTCATATAAAACAAATATTATTTAAGCCTTACAAATTCTTCTTATGTTACTAATGATAAATATCTTTCATCCTATAATTATGAATAGATACTGGTTATACTCTTGGAATAATCAAAATACTGATGTAAATCACTCTTATGAGAGGTAAACTAGAAATGTTATCACGAAATACATCCCATAAATAGTCCACCATAGAACAAAATTATATGTATTTCATTCCATGATAAGTCAAATAGATAATATCCATCCAAACTATCTCTCCACAATACCCATGACGCTCATGTCTATCTATACATTATTATATATCGAATTCTCCGATATTAATATGTTTAGTGTCATCAGGTGACATATGTGATATGCTTCAGTGACATAAATCAACATGTGCATTCTATGGATCTAACTCATCCATCCCTAGAATTCCATAAAAGACTGCTATCATGAGGATGATAATATTCCATAGAAAAATGTGTCTTCCCACTATAAGAGTGAAATCCATTCACTAGTATATAATCTTGAATTGAACCGCTATTAGTGTGTTAGGATTCATAATTCCCAGAAATTATTCAATATCTAGGCACATACATTCCACAATTTATATAAACATAAAATATTGTGACGTTTTAATACAAAATATGTAAGACACTAATGAAGAGGCTAATTCAATTGTACCATAAACTGTCAATATTCCTATACAATTATCATAAGCTGGATGATCCACTTTATATTTATATATAGTTCCATATCATAGATAACCAAAATATATAACATGGGAATGTTTTCATGATTATAATTCCATCTCGGATGTATTATTACCTCAGCTAGGGAGACCCCCTCATCATGATCATCTGGTAGTAGACCAACTCCCTACATTATGTCTATGTGAAGATCATGTACCCAAATTATGTGTCAGTATAAATCCCTTCTCAATAGTCATTGGAAGGAAAATTTAGAATAATCACTGATGGTTACCCATCCATCAAGAAGATATAATCCCTATTAGGTTCCTCAAGAATTAGTGTTTTTTAGAGTTTATGATGACACATGTGACCGAGAAATCTATTAGTTCATGTCTTCTTAAAGTCAATCAATCTATATAATCCTATAAAAGAAATTTTACCACACTAGGAAACATACCTCCATATCTCGATGATGAACCACTATGAATCACATAGTTCATTTCCCTCATGTTAATTTTAGGGATGTTGTATGGGATCACAATCTATAATATTTATATTAGAAGGAAGAAAACTCCATGTGATTAAATTTCATTCGAACGCCCATACTCACACAGTCTCAAATTCATCAACATGTCCACTGCTAGTGTCAGCACAAAATAGTAAATATTAGTGACATTTGATGAAAACTCAAACATATACATGGAACCCTATTATAGGTTAATAAACTCTCTCATGTGGTCAAATCTATGTGTTATTAAATGGATGTAATCATCGATGACTATATAGAAGACCTCCCACACCAATCTCTTATGATGATAAACAGATGTGATGACTTATGACAAATTCTTAGCAGAGGCTTGGATATTATAGGTGGAAGGCATGGACCTACACTATAAGGGAATGTCCAATTGATCAAGGATTTAAATCATGTGCTCCAGGAATAACATATATTTTATATGACATCCATACCCTATGATGGGGGAAAGATGTTGTTGTTGGAATTCATATGTCAAATCTACCAAGGAATAGGCAGGTTGTGGGGCTACCTCTGTAGACATCATGAAACACATGATGCTATATCTAAAATGAACATCGACACCCAGTGAAGTATAATTAGTAGGTGTCACTAGTGTAACAGTATGTGGTATTATTTTTTATCAGTTCCCAACACCAATGGATAATGGATATGTCAACCCAATTGACATATTGGTTGTTTATTTAATTGTATAACATTTATATAATTTCCATTAGCACGATTTATGCAAGAATTACGAATATATTATATACTACATAATAGGAATGGACACGTAAAAATATTTTTTTTATGAGTTACACCACTCTATATACTTCTAAATCAAATATAGAGTCATATGTTACATCATAGAGGATGATAAGAGAAAGTAACTATAACCCATCATTAACATTGAGTTGGAGTTATGGTATTGTTTCAAAAATTATAGGTTCTTATATATAGAAATTGAATTTTATAGAAGAAAGCTCACATTACCTTGAAATTGGAATACCCATATAACTATATAAACTTCATTATTGTTTTATATTTACCTAAATATATATTTATTTTTATGCATATAGATATCATAGTTAAGGTATATTTTCAAAATTCCATATTAATAATTTCATATACATTTATTGAATTTCAAAAGGGAACATCATGTGATTTTGAGAAGAGATTTATATATGGTTTGAGGATGTAACTTTTCATGTATAATAATTTGATTGGATTGAATACAATTCCTTTTTTTCTCAAAGTATATTATTAATAAATTACAAAAATAATTCTATTAATCAAATCAACTACTGTTTTATTCAATATAACCAATTTCTGAGGGATCAACTATTCCATATCTGCTAAATTATGTTTTCATCATCATTCTATAATAGAACAATAAAATTATATTGATGCAATCACAATGATCAATCCAATTATGTTATACCTAGAAGAAAAATTACAATGTTATAATATATAATAACATTTGAACACGCTAAAATAATATAAAATACATTAAATTCACACGTTAATTTCAATACGAAAGGGAATAATGCATGACATGTGATTCCATGAGTGATAATATTGATGGAAGAGATGATAGATCCATTCTATAAAATTTGAAGAAAAAAAGAAATCTGTAATAATAATATGATAAATAATAATGTCACACAATATGTGGATCAATCAATGGTGAAATTTCAATAACTATAATTAGAATTTCAATAATCTCAATATCCCATCCTATAAAATTTTTGATTCCCCAGTATGTGGGATAACTAATACGGGGTAAATTATCATTACTAAATTCCAACACATTCTGAGTCTCCATTATAATTAACTATAATTAAGATAAATTGAAAAATATTCCTATAATACAACTTTATTGTATCACAAACAAGTAGCATCATGTGATCCCCCAAGAGTCTCATGAAATTAAGCACCCCCCATATACGATAGAGGATACTGACTAGAATATTTCTCCATTTATGATCCATCATGAGACAATTCCCTCATGATATTTTTGAATCCCATTTGTAATAATAAATGGTATAGAAAAGAAATAGTAATGAACCGAGAGCAAATAAATAATAAAAAATCATACAAAATGAATAATAATTGGATGTTGAATATATTTCAAAATAAAAAATTATGATAATACCTTGATGTTAATTAAAACTGTTGTAAAAACATACCGTCGTAGAATCATATATGACATGGTAAAAAAATAAAATGGCCTAAATCATCATACACATTAAAAATGATCACAGGATTGGTCCTCTAGTACTGTACTCCATCCATGTACAATAAAAAATAAAAAAATTCATGATAGATGAAAACATTTTTATATGCCCAAAAACAAGATATTTGATACAGTACCATGGTTATCCCTTGTTATGTGTGAGATATACCTAGTAGGGCACTAACAATGGTTCCTATAGAAATATCATATATTCATAAATAATGAGATATTTGTAGGTATTCAAAAAATTAGAGATATAATAAAATAAATAAACAAATCACCAAATAGCATGTTTCTCTTTGATGAAAAAATGAAACAACATACATTATACAATGTGTTATATCTTGGAATTTAAGTAAAACAATGAAAAAATAAAATGGGGTTAGAACTGGGTTGTCTAATGGAATGTAAAATGAATGAAACAAACCTATTCATGTTATTTGTCTTGAAAAACAGTTCTGTAGGTAAATATTTTTAAATATTATTCAAATTTAATATGAATGGAATCCTATAACCATACTATGATAA
Source organism: Viscum album (assembly GCA_963277665.1). Lineage (NCBI taxonomy): Eukaryota > Viridiplantae > Streptophyta > Magnoliopsida > Santalales > Viscaceae > Viscum > Viscum album. The sequence goes on from OY728148.1 coordinate 917,330,538, forward strand.
TTTTAATCTGATTCCCATGTATCAATCATTAAAAAAAATAATTACACGTCATCGTAAGAAGTATGTACATGGCGATCCATTAGCTGAATACCATGTATCACACTCAACATGTTTCAAGAATGACCAACCAATCCCATCCTACGTATACCACCTAGGGGACCAACTAACACTCATTCAATTTTATAATCGTATATCCCACATATCTCAGCAAATTTTCTTCTCTATAGATCTAGTATCAGTCATATATATGCAAGTAATCATCATATTTATCTTTTACTTAGTATTTAAATTGAATATACCTTCTACCTCTATAGACACCATCATATAAATTTACAATTAAAATATATAATGAATGATGATAATGTCCAAGGATTTGTAAAATTAGAATCCTTGTATTACCTCCCTTCATGAATAAATGGATTGTATTTTATAATCATAACACATTAATCATGAAGGAAACATTATTTAACTATAGTGATTTACATGGTAACATAAGTCATATGGGACTAAAAAAATTTCATATCATCTCTTTAAATTAATTTCACACATATATGGAAAAAAATTCAGTTTGAACTTAAGAACATAGAACATAATACCATATGGATGGAATAACCATGGGGATTCTCAGGTCATGGAATATTCCACATGTTATTCGTCCATTGGATTATATAGTCGTGTTACACAACAAAATAATATTTAATTAAATAAATTAGGGAATGTTGATGTGACCACGTTAGTGTAAAATATATAGAAGAATTATTAAAAATAAAATGTGATGATAATTTAATTGAAAAGGACTAGAGAACCCTACATTGGTTTTTTGTTGGCCATTATTTTGTTTCCAATTTTTGAATCATACGAGATTAGATTAAATTGAAAAGAATTAAAAACTACATTTTAGATACAAATTTATTGACAATTAGAGAAATATATCATAAAAATGATGAGTCATAGAATATATGGTTATGTGATGGAGGGTCTTTATGGGAGTGGAGGCACTGTGCATGTGTAGAAATATTAGGCTCTGTAAAAAATGTTTTTGACTCAGTAAAAAAATAAAAAGGAGATTTTGAAGGTCAGTATTATGTATAAAAATAATATATTTCTTAAATTTTCCCCTCTTATAAAAAATAATTTAGTAGAATGTATGGGGTAGAGACATAACAATACTTTATATGTATCTGTATAGAATATAAATGTATATCATCATGCTTATTTCATCCAAAAATCTAACTTACCTATTAATATTAAGGATCAGTAGTCTAAAATGAATGAAGGGACATAATGAGGGTCTTACTAAAAAGAAATTGAATCTTCAACTCTCTGAAAATATGTATTGTTATAACCTCATTATGAAAAACATATTATATATTCGTTCCCATAATATGATAGTAATAAATATCTAGGAATGTTTCTAGCCACACTCAGTGTACATCAGACTTCCACTTTCTATATATCTTCTAGTACATGGTTGTGCCTTCATAGCACCCATATAAGTAGGGATGACCAGAAATTGAAAGATATCATGATCGGATCAATGATAAAAAATTGATTCAGCTATCAGGACACCATAGCCTCCGTATCAGTATCTATACAATTAAACGACTGAGATAAGTTAGAATGATAATATAAAATATGTGATACATTGAATATGAAATGCATAGCCCGATTCATTTGAGGTAATTCCAATTGATATGAGAATTGAATGATTCACTCTGTTGATATAAAATGGACTAGTGTAATGAGATGATATCTCTCTTTATCCTTGAATCCATAAATTTTTTAATTGAGGATAATGTAATAAAATGACATGTTGTCTCACCTCAATCTCTAAGGATTGACAATTAGGATTGATATAAGATTTATTTGTAGATTATGTTATGTCCAAGAATTTTTTAATCTTCTATACCTACTATGGAGTCTCCTCATTTAGATGAGGTTCCCATAGTTCTTCATCACATAAATAAACCAAGCATTCCAGTGAACAGAAAGACCTACCAAAAGGTGAATCAAATTGAGGCATTGTAGTAGTTGTTTAGAAACAATTATTTCAGGAAAAATCGATGATTAATAAGTAATTATCCAAATAACATAAAAAATCAAGGAATCGTTCAATGAAGATGTCCTTCATGACCCATATCATTTGTTTGGATTGAACATTAGTTTGATCATGATATTTATTAATCATAATAACCTATAAACCCAATGCATTTTGCAACCCCCAGCACAACCACAATGTTAAATGGGAGTCTCTTTATGATATGATAAAAATATATCTCCATGACATCACATAATATACATAATTCAAATGAATTATATATATTCATCTATGACTGATTATTAGGTGGGTATAAACATTCAGACCTTGTATAACAAATTAATGATCACCAATATTTCATATCTTCCCTGAGTTGATATTAGAAAAACATTAATTAAATCATAGTAATAACATCCCATTTACACCAAATAATTGATATAGGATGTTGGAGTATAGAATTTTATTGGTTTTAGACCATCACCTACAGATAGGTAGAACAACAAGTGATATAACCTACAATATTTATATTCATACTTAGCCACCAAGAATATGGATGTTTGTCATGGTACATCGTCGTATACCTCGGGTGAAAGTAAAAAATGGCGGCAAAAGATAACAACATATATTCTATAGATAAATCTAATGGAAACCAAACATATATGTGAAAGTGATGCATCTCATTCACATCAATAAACCAACAAGTAAGTGGTCCCCACCTATAATGCTCTCCAACAGGACTAGGTTGTTGAGAATTTGAAGCATTTTACTTCACAAAAAATTTCATAAGAGATGATATAGATACTATATTTAATATAAAATATGTCTCATGATATTTCTGAAACCTATGTTCATCATAGAAAATATGTTCATTAACATCTACTCACAACTAGACTCTATGATTTCTTATGTATGTGTTTCTAGTTCAGGGAGTCAGTCATATAATTTCCCATCCAAGTCGTATAAGAGATCTCAATATTAAATGAGTGCATGTATTCTACCAAAATGAGGTATATACAATTCCTAAAAAACAATGTTAAAAATTATTTGAGATTTTTTTATCTATGTAAGAAGTGAATATTTTTTATAATATGTAATTCCCCCAAAATTATAAAACATTAACCTTATGATACATCATATTGGTCATTCCTAGGGTAATTCCACTCATGAGGTTTGTCTTAAAGTTAACTAAACCATAACTATCAATCTCTCTCCCTCATGACTACACATATATTGAATTTTTAAATAAATAAATAACCTACATATCTATTACTAGGATCTAGAATAATCAATAGTGGTGCTGATTTTAGTCTCCCTTTCAACTCATAAAATGGCTTCTTCATTGGCTTTCCATCATGGTATCCTCATTACAATATTATTGAATCCTTAAAGAAGGTCATGTGGGAAATATATTCTTGAAATAAAAAATATAATAATCCAATCGATTCTCATGAAACAGCAACTGTTAAATTAAAACATGGGTTATTCCCTGAAAATCACAGTGTTATCCTTCTCTATGTATAAAGATACTATAGTCTCTAATTATGTGACAGAAGAAGAGAACATTTATAATCCGAAAATTTATTTTTCTGATCATATAAAAAATCTAATTATATCTTATTGTATAAAAATGATCCCTATATTTTTTAATTTTCATCTTTAGAATGGGAATCCACCCAGACATAATCCATGAAGACTATCAGAAATGAATGAGTATACGACTGTAAAACAGAATTCAATTGCAATGAAAATGATGGGTGTATTCATAAGGTGGAATGGAATAACGAAAAGAACATACAAGAATTATCTAATAATAAATATTGTATATATTCTATCACATGGTCGTAAATGAAAGTTAAGAAACACTTCCTCAAATAGAACATATATAATACTTTTGGGCATCATAAAATATCAAATAGGTCTTCTAAATGAGAAAGGGGATAAAATATTGCTACTACAAACTGGTTTCATTTTTTTAAATACACACACAACGTGAGGTTACCATCCAACTTTTTGTTGTAAAGTATTGGGTAACTCCATGATGAAGTATTGGTCATATAAATTAAATTTTTTCATATTATTCTAAATGCATCATGAGTTCCTTGATATATGTAGTTACAATCCTATAGTGATGAATAAAAATTATTTCGTCTCATAGAACAAGATAAATTGATAAATATTCCTCTATCCGAAGAGGATACCATAAAATAAATCTAATAAGATATCACATAAATTATTTATTATAAAAGGAATATACTAACACGACATTCCCTGATCAATCATATAGACACTAGTCTTCTGAGTTTCCTCTCTGCCCATCCCACATGGTAGGGTATACACAAACTCACTTATAATTCACATTCCACCAATTCAATATATTTACCATCTCATAGTGATGTAATGGACACCATTATAAAATACAATAAATGATGGGAATAATGTGGAATAAACCATTCCATCATGATAATGATATTGAATCCTATCATATGGATGAAAAAACGTCTAGAGGAAATTATATAAACAAATATCTATAGATAAATCCATGCACTAGAATATACTCTCTGATCAAACCCCTAAAATATTTTTATGATTCATCATACCCTAAAAGTATTAAATTACAGATCATATACATTATATAGTTTCCCCATAAATAAAATATTTTTTAACGCCTATCTCAAATATAGATGAAACTAAAAATATCTTTCCAGAATAGTTTCTCAAAATTTATTGGTTCACAAACTCTAATCCCTCGTATATGATATGGAATGTTGTTAAGAATAGATCTGAGATGCCCTGATGATACCTAAAAAACTTGGGCATGTCCTCTGAATTGGAGATTCACCCATGACGTCTAGCTACCACAACTACAGCCACACCCTTATCATAGTCAGATGGTAGTAGACCAACTCCCTAACTATTGAAGGAATAAATGTCTTATACAAGAATGTGGATATAGTATAGATTCCTTATATTAGGTAATTGGAGGAAAATATGAAACACTGAAGAAGGATACCCAACATTCTGATTTCTATACACTCGATTATGTTCTTCATAAGATGGGAATTCATATCGATTATCCTACATCACATTTAATAAACCATATAACTATCATTATGCATCATATAATTGGATCATCCCCCATGAGAGAACTAGAAATTATGTTCATAACAACATGATATATCATATAAATATCAAGAAATAAAAATTCTTATGACTCACACCTCTAGATTCCCTCATGTTCTCCTCATTAATAAAGGATTCATTCACATACTCAGAAACATTGATTATCCAGACGATATTCAACTATAATAAAATTTTTTAGGAAATCATATCATCATATCATATCATATTTTCCAAATAATCACAATTGAATATCTGTGTCAAAAATTAATTCAATTGGATACGAGTCAAATACTCCCTCACATACATGTAACCCTATTGTAGGTGAATAAACTCTCTTGAATAAAAAACTCTTTTTTATTGCAATATGTGGAATAATAGAAGGCTATTTGGAATATTGAAATAAACTTACACAAATTATAATCATCCAGAGAGATTACTACCCACTATCTATTTTATGTTTCAAATATAATATCATATTATAACATTACCCTATTCTCATGATGCATCTCTATAACCTCGATGGATTCTTACATAACCTCAAGCTGTGACTCAGCATCATGGGGAATACCATTACATTATATTTTTTGAGGATTTAGTTATAAGAATTACCACATCAGATCTTAAATTTTATATGAAGGTTATACATATTCATATTCCAAATTTATGAAACATCATAATATATCTCAAAAGTCAACATCATCACCCAATCATTACTAGTTAATCCATATGAGGTAATACTAGTTGCTCATTTCCCACTGCCTCTAGAGCATGGTCTTATCCACTATCCAAGGTTACAAAATGAGGATGTAATGGTGGAATAGATCTAAAATTGAATAAATCATGACTCAAATATGACTTAACAACATATAAGAAACAAGATAAAAAATAGAGAACACATACAAAACCTTTAGATAAATAATTCACACCATTATTCTTACTATTAAATCATGCTCTAGCTAGTGAACAATTTCAAAATAGAATAAACGATATATTTCCAACACCAAATACTGGTGTGAAGCATAGTTCATTTTTTATATACCACATCAGAGGACCGGTATTTGGATTTTAAATTTCACAAAATAGTGAATAACACCCTTTACGTTTCAATTGGAATCCACATTTGTCAAAAACCCTTGGATTTATTTTTTTTACATTTATTGATTTTCGTATTTATATATATTAAAATTGATTTAATTTTATAGTTATATATTTTTGGAGTGCCAATTTATAAATACCCGTACTATTTATAAATGTAATTTGGTAATTCATATAGTTGTGGAATGACCATTACATCTAGTATTGGGATCTAATTGGTCAGGTATATTTCATTGTTTGATTTTACCAACATTCCAATTTAATCTATTGACCAATACAACTGTACAATTTTCTTCAAGCACACCTTCCCATAAAACATATGTCTGAAACTAGTTGTAACAGCCTAGGGTGGGTGAGGGAGGAAAAAATACTATCATTAACAAATTTTAGAACAATTATAACAATAAACTGTAAATAACAAAAATACTACTAAATGTTCTATTGTTTAATAATAACAAAACATCTAATATTACTAGTAGGTATAATATGTATAAATATCATATATATAAATGATGATCATTCCATGATGAATAATAAATTAAAATTAAATGGGATACATATGTAAATTATTATTTTTCAATTTAAATAAATTGAAAAATGAAAAAAAAAAATCATCCACTAGAATCATGATAATATTAATGGTAATTTAATCATTTACACTATCAAAGTACTAATGAAAATCAAACACATTAGGAGCTAGAGGATACCCTATTATATATACTAAAATTACTTGTGTCTTCTTTATTAACATGGGTGATCCATGTAGTGTGTGAAATATACACAATAGTCAACAACCAATAGAGTCTATAATAAACTACTACAAATATATAAAATTATTTGTGTGATGTTAATAATAATTTTAATGGCATAATTTTTTAAAAATTCCAAGAGCTTCAAATTACGATGTTCTTGGATTTTCAACCGAGAAAACCTCATTCAAAAAAAATTCTATGTATGGATTACAACCTACGATGATATTAAAAGGGTGAATAACATGGTTATAAAAAATGAATTTTTTTTATAAAATTACCAAATGAAAACATCCTATTTAGTTTAGAGGAGGAATCTATAAGTTAATTGTTTTTTATTTTTATAATTTAACATGAATGGAATATTGGTCCCATCAAAGATGATTTTTACAGAAGAACAAAAGTATATCACCATGAGAACTGTAAATACCAACCACTGTAAGAGTCAATTCAAGGATATCAATATGTTGAATCCTATGTAACACTCTAGGCATGGTGTAAGAATAACTCATGACCGTACCCTTGGAATACCACATAAAGAACTATGTATCCATCAAGGAATGGTAAGTTATTAAATCCAAAAAATCCAATCCAATGTATCTCCCCTAGGGAACCAATATCACTCATGGGTGGGAGAGTAATCCACATTGTGATTCTATCTACAGAATTATACAAAATGATACCGTTGGACACTCTTGATACATTAAGATTCATTTATAATTACTATATATATATATATAATAAGGAGACCACCCATAGAATCTTCTAATAAGGATCTTTGTATCACACTCCACATGTTATATTGATATGGTTGGGATATAATGGAATACTGCCATTTGGCATGTAATTGCATCAAAATACATTTTTCATGTTGGGAAATGTTTTCAGCTCAAATTAATATGATATAGAATAATTACAATTGGCAGAAACTCATGGAATGGTATCACATTAAATTAATATCACCCATTAGAGATAAAGTCAATTAATATGGTTCTATTGAGTATGTATGATTTTCTATTAATGTAAGGAAACAGTCTGCATTACCATTAAATCAAGTGTCTGACCTGATCAACCTAATACCTGATGGGCATTCCAGATCCTCATGTGCTGGAGACAAGCACCAATGCCTCAAAAAACACAACGGAGGGAACAATTTCACTTTAAATTAATGAATACAAGTCATATATGCATACACATAATGAAAGAGAAAGTGGAACAATAATAGAATATATATGCCATAATAATAAAAAGGTAATATATTAAAACAACTAAAAACATATTCGATGATCAAAAAACAATTCCAACATCAATGAATAAAACTATACAACCACTTCAAGAAATAATGATGATGAAAACCCAACATCTCACCCCATTCTACTGAAAAATAGATGACATTATCCGGAAAACCTCACTATAGTGCATTTCCATGCCATAAATTAAAATAAATATATAGGTCTATGAACCACAAAAGAGTTTTTGATGGTGTGAGCTATCATTATAAATAAGTTCCCACCCATTCTTTCTTGAAAATTTCTCTATATAAGAATTATAGTATGATTATTTTAAATAAGCAGTATAGTAGTTTTATAGAAAACAGGGTAAAATATCACCTTTTTCACTTTTCTAAATAACATTTAGTATAACATTCATAACAAGGATAACTCATAATTAAAATAGTAAAAAAACATTTGTATTATCATAGACATCAGTATTAAGGATTAGTATATATTAGAATCGTAGACTACTCATACCATAATAAATGAAGTCAATAATGTAGTTCCTAGAATATAGGCCTAAGAAGAATATGAACTCCTTTTGTGCACCCCCCCCCCCCCCCCCAAAATGGAAATATGTGTCCCATGGAACAATGAGGCTAGGAAATAGAATAAATTCCCAAGAGAAAACAACCTAATAAATAAATATATTGACAATTTCTTCATTATAAATGTTCAACCTAAGTAACCATGGTATCCCTGGTGGTCATTTTCAAAAAGTAATTTCAATTCTTAAAAATTACCCTTTTTATTTTCATTTATCAAAACAAGGGAAAACCATTTCTCTTCAAGAACACTTTTTCGAAAAAATATCATCCTAATTTGACAATTAATTTTATAAAGAAGGATTAAACTTTCATTATTTCATAGGCATGAGACAAACTACCATCCACAATGCATGGGTCGCACACACCTGAAACATGGTCCACTAATTGTTAAACCCATCAAATACAAAAGATACCCAGGAATTTAATCCACACACATTAGCATTGATTTAATTGGAATATAAAATGGTAGTGAGAGAATAGTAAACTACATTTCCTGACAAATAATTACCTCCCCACCACCATCAACAAAGGAATGACCTCCGAAATGAGATCACATAATAGATCATAGAAAAAGGAAATAAAGAACAAAAACATAGATCAACATATCTGATAACGCAACCCAAGGGTGCTACTAGGAACTCATACTGTGATGATGTAGAATGATTACATAACTAGAAATACACATCACAACAAAAAAAATATGGAATGTATTGGGGATCAATAGATAAGGATAGGTCACTAAAAACATTATGGGAGATGTTGTCTAGGTCAAGATAGGAAGAAAAATAGATTGATGAATTGACACCCAAAAACCAAACGAAGCCCAAAAATTTCACTGATTATTGTATAACATGAGGTGAAATTTTATTCACATCGTGAGATCCATGCTGTTTATGTACAGTGAAAACCCCAGTGGCCTTAGATTTAAAATATTTCATTTAAAACATAAATAAAAAAAATCTGACATTCCAAACATGTAAACATTCACCGAATGAAACCTTTCATGAATTCCACTGAGCAACCATCAAATAATATCTAAACCAGTTACATGGTGTGTAATATTCTTTAAAAGTGATGATAAATATGGTTAATGTATTATTTCCCACACATGATTGACATAAAAATTATATATATCCTATAAATTATTTCTCGATCCTCTATAGAAAATGGGAAATGGAGAAAAACTAGTAGGTCAAGAAAATACATGATATATAATTCATATAATGATACAAACTCTCCACTATAATGCCTTTACATTCCGAGGATGTCATTTGGGTGATGTAGTACATGATAATTGATGTGGCCACTTCACCCCATCAACGAGTCTTATTACCTTGTCTTATGAGAATCTGATCCTTATTTTTTTGAAAATTTTCAAATTGAATCGACATCTAACACATGACATAAAATCAATAGTCAATGATCTCAACTGGTTTCTCTAGAAAATAAATATTTGGATCGAACTCATTTTTATCCCAAATCAGAATCTTAGAGGGGTCTGGGTGATACTTTCAAAGATGATACACGTGGAAAACATCATGAATGTCTTTAAACTGAACTAACAATACTAACTGATAAGGCACTTTCCAAATCCACTCCATGGACTAAATTGGTCCTACTTATCTCGAAGAAATTTTTCATAATTTTCCATGATGACGGTGTCCAAAATGAGGTGAAAAATTCAACAAAACTCATTCACCTATGGAAAACTCCAACGGCTGATGATGTTAATTTGTATATGATTTTGGTCTACTCTGGTCTGTTTAGAGGAACCAATGTACATATGGAATATTTTCTTATAACTAATGAACCAAACATGGTCTTGTTAAATATACATCTCCCACCCCATACCTAAAAACATGATATCTACATAGGAAACCATATAATTCCTATCCAGATCTGTTCTTATTGATGAACGATAACTATTGTTATAAAAACTGTCATTATGTCCCAGATGGCTATCCCATCATCCTCTGAAATCCAAGTCATTGGAACACAACTTCTCCTTCTGGATCAGAATCACACAATCCTTATGGTCTTTTGTCTATGGATAGTAAGTTGTGCTAAACATGTCCTAATTTCACATTATCTCTTTATGACTCCTCCTGAACTGTGAGCTATTCCTTGGATACCTATTCAAAACTATGATATAAAGACTCCAATTTATCCTCACAATCTATTTCATGTAAATCGTACCTAGATATTCAAATTTTGTAGTGCGTTTGATCAAAATAAAATGTGTATACTCCATCAAATGATCAATAGAAAAAAAATATAGAATTACTCACTTGTGGTGTCTTGGCTAAAATAATTGAAATATCAGCAGGTAACTCATCCCATTTTCCATGTAGAACTGGAAGAGGAATATGATAACTAAAATGTTTTATGTTCATTGGATTTATCTTTTGGAAGGTGTAGTAATGAGACACAAACCATAGGATTCCATTCTTTATAGACTACCACTAGAATCATCAACATATTTTAAAATAAAACACTATCATACATAGAATAACATCCAAAAATAAACCATGAAAATAAAACAATACTAATCTTCCTAAAAATTCTCTGATGACAACCCACATAAAAAAGTAGAGAATACCATATGAAGATAGAGAGAATCCTTAAATAGTCTGTTGATTAATATTGATTTCAAAGCCTTATCAAGCATATCATCATACTATTGAATTCTATATATAGACTCTATGATAGAATATTATAATTGACCACTTTTCAATACCATACATGAATAATCATTTAGAGAGTCTAGTTGAAACTGATGGAACCACCCTATAATGATCCTTTCCTCCTTGGAATCTACAACATCTTGTGATGGACCAATACGACAAAGAGAATATTCAATAATGTTTCCCTTCTATTCGGTGCACATAATTGGGATTTTAATCATATAAATGTATTATATTCATGGTCTCTGTTTGACATTCTTGTCTTCTATAGAATTTCTATAACTCAAACTCTTATTATTAGAGGTGACATTGTACTTTTATGAAAAAATATAGTACCACCAATATTTAACATCATGCATAACTAAAAAAATCTATAAATTTTGGTTGTGGAACATCCTCTCATGAATTTGAAGGAGAAGAGATCTATAAGCTACCGCAATGTAAATTTTCTTAGGCACACATCACAAACCATCACGATAAGAAACAAAAAACACCATGTACCCCTTACCGAGATTTGGTATTATCAGAACTGAAGTTGGATTCAGTTCTTTAAAATAAGTGTAACACATTGCATCATAGGAAAACATTACCTCATTAGTGGTAAGAGAATTAAATGGTGAAGTCAACATTGAAAAATGCTTAATGATCCATCGTTAATACCTGACAAGACCATGGGATATCTTAATATCAATGATATTATATGTTTCCTTCCACTGTCACATATCCTAAACCTTATCAGGATCAACAGATAATACACGTTCAGTAATATTTTTCCCAAATATATTCACTTTTAGAATCTAAAAACAATATTTCTAAATCATTCCATCGAAATTCAAACTTATGAAAAATTACAGGAAGCAAACTCAAATGGATCTCATTCCCATTATCGGATCAACAATAAACTAGAATATAAACTACAAACACTATACAATATGTGTCAACATTTTTTTGGATTATTTGATTCATCAAAGACTTATAAAATACAGGATCTGTAGTCACACCAAAAGGCATCAATGATATTTATAATGTTCGTACCTACTCTTAAAAGATTTCTTCAGTATATCAGTCTCTAAAACACTGACCTCATGATAACCAGACTGATTATCAATATTTTAAAACCACATTTCTATCATTAACTAACAAACAGTCATATACATGTCCAAAATGATTTATGTTATTATCTTTCACCACATTAAACTTTTAAAATAATACAAATATTTAAAGTAAACAATTTATATTCTTGTAAATGTTCATTAGGGATACCCAAAGAGAAAATATAGGGCTGAAAACCCCTTTTCCAATTGATAGTCCAACTGGATCATGAGATCATTCAGCTCAGATAGATCCATATTATATGATGGTATTGATATTTTTTGTGTACCTGGAACTATGTGAATAAATCATTAAACCACTCTCTCTATTCAATGACTGGATAAGTGATTTGAAAATATATCATTAATATAAAAAACAACAAATGAGATGATAAATCATAGGAGACATGTCATTGGGATCGAACAAAATTGAATCCAAAAAAATATCTAATCTCCAGGTGGGAAGGACCTCCACGACCAGATTCGGTGACCCAATCCCCCCAAAACAAAACAGTTATCTGTTTGTCTGCAAGGAATGAGACATGACAATGATAACAATTAACCACCACTATATGTGCATGAATCCAATCAATACTGATGATTATATTGAAATAATTTAGATATTAAATAGATAGAGAAAATAGAATCAAATAATGAAATTTCTACTAAATATAAAATAATCGTATTACCCTTCAATGTTTGTCGGACCTACATCGATATCTGTAGGACAATCTTCTACAGTTGGAATTCTATATAATCATAAGGCATGTGGAAAGGGTCCTGTAGTGCGTGACATTTTTGGCAACACTGCAATATCCTCTGTATCTGATAAACCTTGACCATAACATGGTGTGGTCATACCTTGACGGAAGTGTTGTATGTCAACAATGCATCAAAACATATTTCACATCTTCCTGGTTATAGGACCGTAGCATAATGTGTGTATTCCCTTGAATCACATATATCATTATATATGAACATTGACAACATCAATAGATGGGGAAAATGAGGCTCGCTGTGGAGACTCACCTTCACAACTTTTGCAATGACCCTGCCAATTACTATTCATCATGTTAACTCCACATATACTACCAGTATATGGAATATAAGGGATGTAAATCACAACCATACCTACCATTTTCTTCTCAACAATCATTGATATTTCTAATTTCTCCAAATTGGTACATTTATTCAACTTGAATATCTATTATATGAGTTACAATCATGAACCCTATAGGTACTTCTAAGCCTTCATCTATCCATTGCACATTATTTCTAGTGAAAATAAGCGAGATAATCAAAGTGGTTCGTGTATTCCATCACTAAATACTCTCTTTGTTTCATAGATAATAAATCCATATATATAATCTGAGATTTAAATCCAAACTAAAGACTAGAGATATGTATCCCTATATTCCATGGTATCTTTTGTCTCATTTCCACAAATGTTGTAATGTCACATATCACAGCAATCCTCTCAAGACCAGATAATTCTTGATCTAGTATAAAAATGTCCCAAACATGAAATATTGACGAAAACCCACCTCAAATACCCTTTTGTAACGAACTTACCAGAGTATCCCTTGAATATGGCGTCTTACATGATCTGACACATACCTGAAGGGAGTTTTGGATCCCCACAAGATGGAGATAATCAATTGGGCATCAAAAAACACACCCGAGGGAATGGGTTCACCGAACTGAATATACATTTTTTCATATATCCACCCACATAATGAATGAGAAATTAGAAGACTATTGGAATATTAGTCCATAAATGAAATATATAGAAGAAACAAAAAATTAAAAAAGTAGTCATTTAACAAAAAACAAGTCCAATTAAATGGAACAAAACCAAACATCTAATAGATGAGTTAGAAGAGAAAAAACTAGACTACCTCACCATTATCTACCCAATAACAACTGACACGAACCCAACCACCTCACTAGGCCACATTGACATTCCTTTCATTGGAAGACATACAATGGTCTATGAATGACTGAATAGGTGTATCAGGTGTGTGGTTACAAGATCATTAGGATCCCACCCAAGTGTCCCATAAAATGCATCTATATAAAAATTAATTTATTGGAATTTTAAATTTCACATTCCATGATATGTACTTAAAATGGATTACAGAAAAAAAAATTAATCATTTTATTTTTTTATAGTTCTAAATAGAAGAACGTATAACATGCATATCATGGATAAATAAAAAACAAAATAATTTAAATATAGATGTTGCAACATGGTTATTAGTAGCATGGATCACTAGATGGTCATACTACCAGACAACCCATACCATAAAAAATATACTGTATAGTCCAGTTCTGAGAACAAAAGCCTTGTATATAGAGGAATAACCCAAGAGTAAACCCACATACAATGTCAATATTTAGATCCTAGAAAAATGGGGCTAGGAAAAATATTAAAGACCCATCGTCAACCCTCTTTATATTGAAAAAATTAAAGTTGATTGTCTCAAAATAAACCATCTACAGAAGTACCCATGTTAACCCATGTTCTCATTTTAAAAAATCAAATTGAATCATTCAGAAGTACCCATTTATTTATTTATCAAAACTATTGAAAACCCATTTATCTCCAAAATCCAGTTTTCAACACACAAATATATTCATGATAATTTTAAAAATCTATGTCTAAAGAAAGATAAAATAAGTCTTATTGTCATAGGCTAGGGATAGAACCACAATCCTCAATGCTCGGGTCGAACACACCCTCAATAGGGACCACAAATAATGAAATTGAACAACACTAGAAGAGAACCTATAATATAGTCCATAAACCATTGGATTGATATAATTGGAAGAGAAATGTGTTAGTGGAAAACTAGATACTAGATACATCAACAATCAATGCTCGACACACCAATAAAATAATGGAATGACCTCCAGATAAAATATCGCACAACAGATCTTTGTTGGAGACAAAATCGAACCCCAACATAGATTGATATATCCAATAATGCAAATCCTATGTGATAACTAAATCATGGAAAATGAATATGCAAAATGATAAAATTCATGGAGACACACACTGTGCCTTCATAAAATATGGAATGATCAACAGATCATTCCAGAAGGAATTGTGTCTCAAAAAATCACAGGAGAATAGGTTAGGTTGAAGACCAAAAGGACAAGTGGAAACAAAATAGTCACCAGAATGATGCCCTAAAATTTCCATGCTCATGTTATTGCATGATGTGATACTCTTATTAACATCCCGAGATCCATGCTTTTTAAGTACACTTAAAACCCCATTACCTCAAATAAAAAATTAGTTATTTAAAACATAAAAGATGATATATTGATATTAATGATGTAACTATTCAAGAAAGAACACTTTCATGAAATGCACTGAGCATCCCATACATGTCATGTTACCCATTTATGCGACAATTAATTATCATTCAATATCAATAAAAGAAGAGTTAAAGAAGAAATTCCAAAAATTATCTATCATCAACATTATAGTTATCCTCCAAATTCATTCTGTATCTTCTATACAATATTGGATAATGGATAAACATTATGACGAATAGGATGTAATTGATATACCAGTAACGTGATGTATCAATTAAGGATCGAGCTCTCATGGTGTAGACTATGTCATTGTAATCACCCCATGAAGTTCATTCATTGAAATATAGGGTTTCATTACACATGATATTATCATTAATTATTATTAATTATTCATTGTATAGGAGATATAGGAAGAGTCCAGCTTGCGGAAAAATAGAACTCCTTAAAATGATGACATATTTTTATATAAATGTAAAAAAAACTACCTTATGTTAGTAGATTACCAATAAACCATTACTAGACATTGAATTGAGGTAAGATGTAAGAAAATTGAACTATGGATGAAAAACATTCCTCGATCAATAGGGAATAATAGGTAATGAAATAGATCAAAATAAATGAAAGGATATTTATGCCTAAGAAATGAATTAGAGTAGATTCATGGTATAAGTGGTAATAGACTAGAGGAAAAAACATATCTATCAGAAAAATTTCTGAAACGTTAAAATAACAAGCTATTCAATAGATATGTTGTGTATTATATATAAACATAATTTTTTTCCCATGTTTTTTTCCACCAGGTAAAACATATTCACACAATGTAATGGTTCGAGATAGACCAAAAAAATTATCTATTTAAAAAATGGTCATACAATTAAATACACATTGTGTATTCCTCTCACATCCATCATTCATTAGACATGATACATTATTTGAAAAATAATACCAGCCAGCCTAGGGGCCATATTAATAGGGTGTAAAACAAAACAATACCTAATGATGGATTTAACAAAAAATAAAAAGAAACTATACTTATTAGAAATGTCAAAACATATCATCGATGAATAGATACCAATATTAAAAAGATTTCTATCATAGATGGGTATATTTTATAACAAAAAATTTATGATATGTTCATGATAAATAGAGACTAAGAACTAAGAGTATGATGTGTATGATTAGAACTGAGTTTGATTAGGATGAGTAAAATAATGATTTTCTTCATTTGACTTTTAGTTAGATCAATGAAATACATTCATGATTTCCTCAAGTCATTGATCTATAGTATTTATTATTAATAGATGACATAAAAATACTCCCTACCAATAAATTAATTGATATTGTGTTAGTGATAATACACGGTTCACAACCTATTTTGATTACTTCTTATCAAATGGTTACAAATGAGCTGATGGAACACAATATATAGTTAGAAGACTTATAATGGAATATATTTTTTAATCCTAGTAGAATATTATTTGCAGAACCTATATTTTCTCAATGAAGGTGGATGATATTATTCATCATTGAATTTCTTAACAAAAGTAAAACCAAATAATGTTGAAGAATTGATTTTAATTTACCTAGATATATATAAATTTTATATTTTCTATGAGGTGATTGATATTTCTACATGGATGGTCATCGAATCAAGATATCATGAGTTTTGAGTTAGAGCACGATATATTTACATGGTCGGTCTTTAGAGCAGACCTAGAATGTATGATAAATTTGGGATGTTGTTTAGTATATAGAAAACACTAAATGTGTTCATGGAAATCATGAATAGTATCATCTAATCATATATAGACAATTTAATTCTAGTATTAATCAGATATATCCTCATTTAATATCTAACACCAAAACAAATTTTATGAAACGATAGATAGTTTGTGTCGGATTTGATTATCTAGTTGTTAATATATGATATTCATGTGTGAATTTTATATTTTATAAGTAATGTTCCAAGGATATGTAGTGTCTTAAACTGGTATATCTATAGACATAGGGACGTGTTAGGAATTCATGTCTTGGACAATACCTTAAAATAGGATATAGATATGCAGTTGTATTTGTTTATCGGGATATTCACGAAGGTTTATCAAGGATATATCCAAACATTAAGTTCATTTTAATGTGATAACATACATGTTAGAGAAGATCATGTCTTCTTACCAATACGAATAAGGGTTCCATAAATTGAATATATTGTTGATGGAATATCTACAACTGACACTATGTGATGCTAGGATTGGTTATATGGTGTATTCTGATTCTAAAGGATTTATAATATTGAGAAGGTAATAACTTATGTTCCTCATCAAATATAATGTAATTTCAATAAATACCATAAACATGACTTGGATATGGATGTGGTTATCCAATCTCTGATATTATGTTGACATGACCTCTTTGGTGATAGATTTATTATTTTAATGGATGAAAAAATATATTGATATATATTCCAAAATAGAAACCCAAACTTATCGAAATAAAATTGGGTTGGGTTTAATAATATTTCTACTATGTGTTGGACTATTAACTATAGAAGGTAAATGTTGTCGCATATTCTCATTGATATAAGGAACATGTTTAGAACATTATTAGAGAGAGTCCATCAGAGGAGTACTGTCACATAATGTTATTTTTGGACAAATAAAAGGTTCACTACATTATAGGATCTTGATAATATGACCTTTTAAACATATATAATTTATAATTCTTTAATGTATCTAGTTTTGATGTTTATATTGTTTGGTCCAATGTGTGTTTTGATGAGAAATCAACTGGATTGGGGTGACCTGGAACCTGGATAGACATTGGGTAAAAAACAAAATTATGGTACATATGAGAGAAATACTAATATAATTCATGAAAATGGAAATGATATGATATTTACATTACTCTATATTGGATTTATATCTTGTTGAGACCTTGATGTATGATTAATTTTGGAATTATTTATTGTGGTAATGGATAATGTTATTTACATCTGGTTTCATCCCCCAATTCCTTACATATTGGTGAGTAAATTTAGAGAACCATCATCCTAGTGGTTTATTTTTTCCACTTACAATACATATGTGGATGTTTCATAACATCATGATGGTATTTTTAATAGTAATATATTGGAAAACTATGAGTCGTGAAATAGTATGGGTGATTTTTTATCACTAATGATCTTTTCTAGCTACGTAATAATCTGAGAGTGTCATTATGTTAAGGGTGTGGGAATGTTCTATGTATAAGAGATATTAAACCATCATCAAGTTCCATTGATTATTGTTTTAGGTATATAGACCCATTTTAAATTATTTTTTTCTTAGGTTCTTCAAAAATCATTCGGGACACTATAATGATTGATCATATAATACCATCCTCAAACCTATGGAAATTTCAAATAGACTCTAAACATATTAAGCGATATGAATTAACAATTCATTCTAAACATGGTTGGAGCATGTGATGAAAAATTATCTTTCATTGTGTTCTCAGAAATTAATTTTTCTCATGATCAATTCAGATGAAAACTTCTGATGTTCATTTTGGGATTTTGTATTTCTCATCTATCTATAGGTATTATATGGGTGGTGCTTTAGTTGTTTTATCCAATGTGGTCAGAGAGACCTCTATGAGAGTATAATATATATGGAATAGATTTATTAACTCTCTATGAATAAATATATCTTATGAAGAGAATAGGATGAGACACTTAGAGTTTTTTTGGGGGGGGGATCTGGTTTTCTGGATATTGGATCCTCATTTTGGGATTTCATGACACAGTATGTTGGGCAGGTGATGAACATGTTTTATTGGAATATTTAATTTCACTAAGGGGATATGCATAATGGTATATTATCTAGAACTCCCACACCTCTATCTGGAATGCAATATGTGTCTCATGTGACATAAAATCTGAAGTACATTCAAAACCCTATACATGTTTATTTTTCTGATAACATTGATGTGGATACTGACACATCCTACAAGGAGCATCCATGGTAGGTCATGCACTATATTTAGAAGGTGTTATGAGGATCTAAGGAAAAACTAGTCTAGATTCAGTTACATCATCGAAGGATCGAGGAGGTGATGAGGGAGTGAGAGTCTAATTCTTGATATCGCTATCTTGATATGTTAGAGAAAGACAACATGATATACTTTTTTGTATATAATATCCATTATGTGATAAAAAATTTTAATCCTTTTTTACTAATGTTAATAAAAACCCTCATTGATGAAAAATAATGATTATTTTTATGTGTAAATGAGGGATTACAATAAAAAAATTATATTATTTAGATGGCTATGTGTATGGGTAAAATAAAAGATAACACAATCAAATATTCAACAAAATATTTTTAATGTTAGGAGATAAGATATTATGTGATTATTTATCCCATAGAGAATCTGCATAGAGAAAATAAAATTTCTAAATATATTATTTTACATGAATTATTTTTACAAAATAAATGATTATCTCTCAAAAAATAAATCTAATGAGAAATAAAATACCAAGATTAGATTTGGGAGGAGTGGACATCCTTTTTTAAGACATAACAATTGAGATAATTGATAATTTAGAAATATTTCCCATGATTATAAAATATTTAATATAGTATAAAATATTTAAAAACATTAATTTTAATATTTCCAAAATAGTTCATTATATTAGAAATTTGAGAGCACTACTGCGTAATAAAGGTGGGTTTTACCCAACAAAAGACATTTTACTGGTGCGTATTGGGAATTGGGTATGATCAGACGTAAGGTTAGAAAGGGATAATAATTTTATAAAATAATTCGTAAAAAAAGAAAATATATATCAAAATATGAACAACATGAGAATTAAGAGACCAAAATTTTTTCTAGGATATAGGCTTACCCTAAATGTGTCTAAAAATCACTGTATTTCAGATGTTTGGAAACATATTAGCTGATAATAAAATTTTAATAATTATTATATTTTTTTTTATTTTAATTAATTAATATCATTTTTAATTTTTTAAACTTCTTCTTCATCTCCACCCACTCAATATTTACACCATAATTTCATGTGGGTTATTCATAAAACCGTTATATCTACTCATGTTTTACACAATAAATTCATCAACTGATTAATGTGGTTAAATAATTGGACCTATATCGAAGTAGTATTGAAATCAAAATAATTTGGTTTTTTATTTTTTGGGTTCAACCATAATGAAGTGGCTTCATTTATTATAAGGAGGATCCATTTAAAATTCATTTATTTTAGTCCTCTTCATGTTTAAACAAACATTGACGCCTCTCCACACATGATAAGAGGCTTATGAATACTTATTCTCTATTTTTTTCATCTAGGATACAAGATCTACAACAGTATCATTTAAATTTGTGTAATGAATAATTAATCAATGTGACATGATAATATTAATCATTATTTAATTGTATTTATGTTATTATTATACCATTATTATGCAAATTCATAATTATAAATTAATAATTATATCAAAATTATAAATTATAATTATAATTAATTATAAAATATTAACGTCACTGAATTACCAAGGAATATTATAAACACATGTGTTGACATAAAATGATAATTATGAAATATTCGTGGGGACATAAACTATAATAACTTATTATTATTTTTAAAATTATAATAGGAATATTATATATGAGATGAAAATATCATATTATTTAATAATTTAAATGATAAATTTAAATTTACCTAGATGAGATAAAATATACTATCAAGTGATGTATTAAATGATAATAAGGAAATTATCCAGGAAAGAGAATGTATTATAACATGTAAAAAATATTAATATACTAAAATAAAATAATAGGTTTTTTTTCTTGGAACCCTTGAAAAACCAAAATATTTTTCATGTGGATGTATATGAAATTAAGTTCGTGGATTAGTGTTCATGACTATTTATATTTCCACTCTAGTTGTCAGACAATACATGGTAGTTTATTATTGACTGGGAAATTGATTGATTTTGAGATATGAATTTCATTACCTTTATTGGATAATGTATACTATTGTCCCCTTAGTGATTATATTCAATTTCATTTTTATTATCTATTCATTATGGTGATCTCATGTCTGTTTCATTATATCTAGTAAGAATGTTTTTTATTCTATGTATTATATTAGTGTATATTTCATCATTTTTTAGTTATGACCACATATCGGTGTTTATATTTCTATATACTTATTAAGATATGTTATTCCTACTTATATTTTCATCCTATATATGTTCTAGAATTTCATGGTTTTTTATAGTGGTATTTGATATAGGTAGTCCATCAGGGAATATAAATACCTTATTAGTAGAGTTTACATAATCAATATAAGGAACTCAATATATATTTAATGTAAGAGGTAGACATGAAATTCTATTATGATTGTTCATGAAGTAGTCTTGATTTAACTTGTTCTATTATTCATGTGATATCTTTTTTTCAGTGAGTTACTTATGTTCTCATCTAGTGGATACATGTTGTGCAGTTGTCATGGACGATTGATGACACCAAGTCTCATCTATGACACCCCATGATGACGCTATAAATTTCATTAAATTATTTATTTTTCTCTAGTAGTTATCCTCTCACATAAAGGTTATGTAGGTAAATATAGGGGTTGAGAAATCATGGTAATCTCACTACCACCATAATTTTTATTATAATTTTATTCCTTTATTGATATACTATTATTAAATCATTCACTATTATACTTAAGAACATCTAGTTTAGTGTCTATTTGTGGTGTCCTACAATGTATTATTAAAACATCAAAATCTAGAATTTTGATAAAAATTTATATTTCCATGGTGGCCCCAGGAAAAGAACATCCATGTGATGGATATGTGAGTAGGTAGATCATTGAGGATGACTATACTGGGACACACATTACATGGCCCCTCCATTCTTATTTTATTCTATTTTACTTATTATAGATATTATTTTTACATTGGTAGCTAATATTATTTTCATTAAATGTATTCCATTTAATTTTATATAGTATATTAAGGACTATTTACTATATAATAATTATCATATGTTGGTCATATGATGTGATAATGAAGGAATAGTCTCCCTATTGATAGACATTAACCCTCTACACAAGTTAAGATACAATTTTGTATAGACTTGACCATATGAATCCATGTATCATTCTAGATCGGACATAGTTGTTTGATTCAGCATATATAATTTAATTCATATAAAAGATACAAGTGGAGAATATGGTGTTAGTTTCACAGAATTAACAGTTATAAAAAACCACTACAAAGAGTCTAAAACACCGCATATGTTCTATAAAAGTTGAGTAATAATCATATGTAAATAATTTAACTTATAAAAACTATATCACAAGTTCATTTTTATTTTTTACATTATATATTACTAGTTTATAAATGATTACATAATTAACTATGTATATGTTAGTTGTTTTGATGATATTTGGAATATCTATCAGTAATTCCTATTATTGGCTGACAAATGTCAAAGAGTTCCTTATTTAAAAATGACCTCAATAATAGCCAATATATAATTAAAAATATTTTTGTATCAATTATACATTTAAATCCAATCATGATAAATTATTATAAAAATTAATTATGATACAATCATTGAGAAAGTAGGTCATACGTACACATGAGTAACAGTTAAATTTTTCATTTTTCATTATTGAAAGAATTTGTCTAATATTTTACCATGTAATAATATTAATAATATATTATATATCATATTATTTAATTATATAAATTTATTTATACGATAAATATTGTTTCCTGATGAAAATAGAATTTTACATAAATTTGTGAAAGCAGTAGTCGACAAACAAATGTCAAACCTTATCATATTTAAATTTAAAAAAGAAAAAAATATACATTATTTTATGAATTATAAATTTCTCAATAATATTATAATTGTTTCATTTTTTCACTTATATTTATTATAATTTTACTTATTACCTTTCATGTAATGTGTTAGAGAAAAACAAATGACATCGATTCATGAGGCGGCAATCCATCATAAATATGAGTGATGTTAACATATAACACAAAGAATGAAAATCAAAAAATGAATATATATGATATAGATATTAGATGTATAAATATGTTTAAATTAGCACATATAAACTTTATATCTATCATAATACAAAACCATGAGTGGTGATAATGTAAAATATATCACATTAGTTCGTCGGGAAGGAGTCCTCCATATGTATGAAAATCATTTTCATTCCCCATTAGAGGGAAGAGAAGGTGAATATTTTTATTATATTTAAATAATAAAATATAATTATTTATTATTTATTGGTGTTATTATATAATAATTAATTAATAATATTTAAATGTGGTGGAAGACGAAATTAAATAAAAATCTATATTAATGTATTTTATCTCCTCCCTAATTACATAATTAAAATTATAAATAATGTATTCCTATAGTGGATTTCAGAACAAAACAATAATTATATGAATAGGGTATTAAATTTTGGATGACATTTATACAGGAAATATTTGATCCAAAATGGTTTTAATGTGTTATGAAGATGGGTGATTGGGTGTCCATTTAAAAGAGAGCAGCTGCAATTTTGGCAAATAATGAGTTCTTTCAACTATTTTAACCTAGAAAATGAAAAAAATGGATAATTATCAATAATTATACTCAATTTTGTACAAATATATCTATCAGATATATTTATGATAGGTTCTAGGTCATTTTTAAACATTTTTTAAACCCCCTTCTAAATCGTTTTTACCTTAAGTGCAATAAATAATTTTCGAGGATTGTATAATTATTTATAGTACATATTTAGGAATAAATTATTATATAATATAAATTATTATAATTTAATATAATGAATCCATTTTCAAAATTCAATTTATATATATGGAAAATATTAATTTCAAAATAATTCTAGGGACAAAATGAGAAAGCAATTTCTCAAAAAGTAAATAATCAATTTCTTGTAATTATATTTTATCAATCGTAAATATGAAAATGATTCAAATTCCATAAATTTAATATATCTATATATATATTATCTAATTTTAATTTCTAACAATTGTAATATATATTTAATAATTATAATATATATAGAAAAATCTATTTTTGTATTAAAATTCATTATTGCTCACTATTCTACAATAAATTAATAGTTTTAGTAAAATAAAAAAATATCATTCCATTAAAAATAATACTTATGAATTTCAAATATAAATATTATTTTGAATAAAAAATTCAATATGTGGTACCAATTTATTATAAATTATGTTATCAAAAAACATCTATGCCCCCATTTATATAATATTTTTTTAATAAAAAGAAATTAATTTTATTTCAAATCTTTCATATTCTATCTCTAATCGGTTGAAATATTTTTTATTATACTATACTTTTTAAACTCATATAAATATATAATTTTGTTAATTATTATTCCTACACTTTAATTTAGCAACCATTTTATAATGGTAATGTTGATAAAATAATTTTTTAAAATAGTATCGTGTTTCATTCAATCCCTTTGTTGTGTAATTTGAAGCTATAAAAGATGTTGAATTTATTTAAAACTATATATATTATTAAATTTCAAGATCCTATATTCCCTTATATTAATTTTTTTCATGTTGTACAAGCTATCAAATATGATGTTCATGTTTAAAATTACTAATGTGTCACATTTTACTACCATTAATAATTTTTTTTCTCATTAATCAATACTAATTTCCGTATTCAATGAGTTTTCATAGGAAGATACCATTCTTGTAATCAAACTATAATATCCCAAAGCCAAATATTCATGATTCCGAGGTTAATTTATTATAAAGTCATTGATGAAAAAGATCACATCACAAGATATCAGTAGTTGTTGTAGACATGTAGAATTATATATACACATATTACCCTTATTACATTTTTAATTATACATAGCTCAAAATTAAGAAAAATTATTTTCTTCATTGGTAAATATTCAATATTTTTATATTAATTCCTTAGGGAGGAATTAAAATAATATTGTCACCTTAAATGGAAAATAATGGTTTCATAAATCAATTATATGTTAATCCAAATAAATAATTCACACTATTTATGGGACGAAAAGAAATTTAAATGCACATTACATCAATAAAATGATAATGAAAAGGAAACAATAATTTTTTTTTCAAAGTGAAAATATCATGGAAGTGAATAAGATAATAATAAATGATGATATTTTTAATTCTTGGGAATCATGTATATTGAAGAAGTTCCATTTACATCAAGATAAGACAGAATAAGTTTGTATATAGAAACCCATATTATTCATCATGGAAAAAAACATGACGGTTCTTTTAAAATTTATTCATCTCATGAGACATTTCAATGCATTGAAGGGATATCTCTAACTATAAATTCACCCATTATTTCATTCTGAAATCTTTCATCATACATATTGTTAATTAATTAAAAATATGGATTATGAAATTATTTATATTGAGTGGACAATAATGATTTATCAATATTTCCCCTATTAAAAAAAATATTCAATAGAGAAACTATATGTGAAAATTGTATATATCTATGATATTAATAATATCCATGATATTATTAATATGAAAATTTTATGAAATATTCAATAAATAATATTCATGTATAAATGGGGAGTATACATTCACCTCACTGATGAAATAACTATTATGTAAGGCATACAAAAGGAAATATCTTCATGGTTTCCATTATAGTGTGGATTTAAATTATATTGATCAGTCCTAATAGAATTTAGGCATGTATAATGACAAATTTTAAAAAACTAATTTATAAACTGTAAAATGTGTGTTTTAGAATATATATAAATTATCAACATTAGTGTGGTTTATGGAAATATATTAAATATTCTTATATGTGGATAAAATAATAATATTTTTCATAAAAAAATGAAAAATGATATTTTTTATGATAAACAGTGTATTTTTTGGAAAATAATGGGGTATTGAATGAAAATATATATTTTACATGAAAATGGGTAAAAATTGGGTTGTTTTCATTACTCTGTATTTCTTATTATGGGAAATAAAAAATAAACCTTATAAAACATGTAATTATCCATTAATAAAATAATTATTGATCTAGGTATATATGTTTGAAGCATACACATTGACAATAGGATGAATATTTAATAATAATTAATAATTACACTACATTAAATAATTATAAAGTGTAACTCAAAGAAAAAAATGGCACTTTTGAGAGACTCAATTAACTTATGTATGATAGTGTTATACACATTCACCTAATGTCAATGATAATAAAAATTTATTCATCAATAATTTTATTATGATGTACATCAACTTGTATTTTATTTTTTCATAATTTATTAATTTCATCTATGGATTTTTTGAAAATTTATAATGTTCTATTTTATTGTTCGAGAGTGTTCGATTTTATGGTTTTCATGATTGGTTTACTCATATACAATTATATAAGATAATGTAAAATGGGAATACTTATCCATAATTGAAATCATATCAAAACAACCAGGAACTGGTGGAGGTCACCACCACAAAATTAATAAATAAAAATAGATAGAGTCACGAATACTAGGGGTTGTTTTAGAAATGAGTGTGCATCACACCACATCTATATGCCTCCACCATTTAGGCACAATAGTCAGGGGCTATGAAAGACAACATTGTATCATGTTCAATGAGTTCCTTCATCTCCAAGTAGTTTGCCTCCTAATTGACTTCCCAATAGACATGAGTAACAACCATATGAATATGATTGATCATTTTGTGGGAGTAAACACACTTAGATAACACATGCCAAGGCACATTATGTTTAATTATTCTCAATATAATAATTTTACTATGAGAATTATATTAAAACCATATCCAAAATAGAAATTATATGTTATTGATCATCTTATATAATATAAAATTTTATTATATATCCTTTTGTTTTCCGATATGAGTTTTATTCATTACAATTTTTTTAATTATTGTTGTTTACAATTTTTTTTCAATTTATTAATTATCGTGAACTAGTTTTATTTTCTTATGTAATTTTATATATAAATAAATGTTACATAACAATAAATAAGTTTTAATATTGATTTTTTAAAACATTTTTATAAATTATAGATGTTTTTACTATAATTAAATTTTTTATTATAAACAGAAGAATAACCATCCATAAATGATATCAATTGAAACATCTCAAGTGATGTTTTTTATTTTTAGAAGCTGGTGGGATAAGTTAAATGATTAGGGATATAAAACTAACATAATAATATAATATTATATATATTAATAGGATTTATATGGTTTCATTGTATTTTTTATGTGATTTAAGGATATGAAAAGAAAATAAATTTAAAGGGATAGAGGGAGAGATTGTTTTTCCTCATTAGTGTCATCACTTTGAGAACCTCCTCAAGGGACTAAGAAAATGTTTTTTTGGTGAAGAAAAAACATAAGCATGGGGAAGCAGTTTTTCAGTGGAACAATGAAGAATATTATCATACTCTAGGTCTTATACGGTGAGATTATATGAGGTGGGGGTGGTAAATATAGTGGAATAGAATGTTTTTTTATTACTTTTTGATTTGTAAATTATTTTGTATCAAGATTATAGAATGTTATTATGATTTTAACCATGTATAGAATATATTTAATTTTTATAGCTACTTAGGAAGAACATATATGGATATTACATGATTTTATATGAATATTCAGTGCATTATTAAAATACATACATGAGGACAGTAATAGATTACTGTATTTGGTGACATGGAAACAAAATTGTATTTCCTATGTAATTATCATCATCATATCCCATAACAATATCCACATTTATTATTTCCATTGAATATTTTTCATCATAACCTGTGGAATAGAGATATAAAAATAGGGTGGGCTAAGATGCTCAGTACGGATCAATAATGGAAATTCATATCTATAACATGAACAACAGGTATGAGACTTGAGACTAATAATTTAAGATCATATATGACATATTATAGATTATAATAAAAATTGTCAGTTCATAAGACAAATATTATAAGATAATTAAGTGAATAATTGAAGAAAAAATAATGTATTAATAATACAATGAATTTGTGGGTTTTAAATGTTTTTAAAACATTTTGAACATATAAAAGATAATAATGGTTTTTCATTTCATTAATGACATCAAATTAATTTCCCCCCATCAACTAATTCACTAGAAATTCGGTCCATGCATAACATAGTAATGTGTAATCAGGTTCATGCATAACAAAATTTACATGACACAATGTCTATGGATAACCTTATAAATATGTTATCATGTTTACATATAACATTATTATCATGTAATCAAGTTCATAAAAAAAACTTATGTCCACATAATTAGATCAATAAATAACTACACAACGATGAAATAAGGATATACCATAATAGTGTCACCATATAATCAAGATCATAAATAAAATTATGGACATGAAACTTGGTCCATGAATAAAATTTTGAAAATGTAATCAGGTTCACACATAAAATTGGGAATATGATATCAGGTTCATGAATACCATATATACTCATGATTCATCCATCATTACCCACTACATTGGAGGGAGATATAGATCTAATCCAAGACATTAAAATTCATACAAACAAATGTCACATATTTATAAATGAAAATAATATTGTTACCCATGAAATGATATAAGAGTTAAGAACATGTAATCATATAATTATATAAGTAAAATAGGTAGGTCTCATATTCCCCACCCCATAAAAAACTAGTATTCAAAATCACATATCATATGGAAGAGAAACAGGTTTTATAAACATCATGCCATAAAAAATTTAACAATTCATTAAAGTAATATGATTGGATCATTTGGATCATTTCATAGAATGTTATTAGTAACACCATTATTGGTAATATAATATGGGATTAATTTGGAATGACATATCAGAAACATTTCTTGAGTAAAACATATTTTCTTCATTAAAATCATTAAAAACATAATGGCTTTTGAAAATATTTTTCTTGAAAATAAAAAATAATTTATTTAAAAAGATATGAAAACTATTTATTTTTATTTACATTGAAAACAAGAAATTGAATCATTAAATAGGATTGAAAATAATTTACATGAAATCTAATTATAGAAACATTAATGCTTTTGAAAAAACATTTTATTTGAAAAAAGATTGAAAATTTATAAATATTTCTTGAAAAATGAGATATTTTTAAAATCAAATTTCCTTGAAAATTATCAAAAATGATCATTTGAAAAAATAAACACTTTAAAAAAATGTTGTTGAATTAAAACAGAATTCCAACCAAAAAGAGAAATATAATTTTATATTACTAAAACATAATTCTCAATTATTTAAGTAGTAATGATTAGAAAAATCCTATTAAGAGATTGATAATAATGAATAAATAATGTAGTAAACTGATGTTTTTTTAATGAGAGATTTATAATAATATCTCATCAAATAATCATAATCATTGACTAACTCTAAAAGTGATGATATAATTTCAATAAACACTATTCACATGGTCTCTTGGGATTATTCACTCTTTCCCAGAAGGGGAAATTACTTGAAACATAAAATATCATTAAATTAAGTAAATTAATGATATAAACTGAAAAATTTAAGTATATATACCTCAAAAAATAATTTATGTTCATATCCCAAATTGAGTCTCGATGGAGGAAAATTGGGAAAAAAATTGTTTTACCGATTTGGAATATTTTTAAACCAAATACACATTAAAAAATTGTCATTAAATGAGAATTTTAATTCCCATAAAATTAACCATAATAGAAAAAAATCATAAATCATTAGTGTATACATCACATAAAATATGTGAGTGGTTATTGAGTAATGTATCTCATGTAAATAAAAATGAGTTGAAATTCCCTTACATTTACATGAATTTTGTTGTGTGGTCTCTATCTTCCATTTGATTTGTTTGAAATATGTTACTAACATATAAAATACACATAATAAAGTTTATAATATAACATATAATTTTCATACAACATATTTTTACCCATTTGTTAACACTCATTAATTATTTCCTCTATTTCTGGTGTTAATTGGGTAGTTTTATCAAATATGTTTTACTTATTAATTTATTAGCCTAATACTTAGATTATAATTTCATCATATCTATAATCTAAAACATTAATTAATCACTTATATAATTTTTACATATGTACTTAAAATAGTCTATAATTTTTGGAGATTGAGAATCAAATGAAACATTCATGGAGTGGCTAATCCCTACATATGGCTGAATGCTGCATTCAGTTCATTATTATATTATTGGAATTAATAGTTAATTATATATTTACAATATAATTTTAGTAAAATATCTATTATATATAAGTCAAATAGTTTCAATAAGACATTCCATTTTTTACATTCTACTTATGTCATGAACTTATCACATCTCATTGAGAGGGAGGTAGTCCACACTTCATTTAATTAGATGTTATCATATCTACAAAAGATATAAAGAATAATGGTTTTCTCTAAAAAATAACTGCTGCATATCGGTAATATAAATGTCATATATAATATATATAAATATATATTCCCAAAAAAATTCCAATATGAGAGGTGATAAAATAAAATTGAGAAATCATCATTTTAAGAGGTAGTAGATCACTGCACAAAAAACAGTATGATCTCTAACCATTAAATGGAGTTTTTTGTAAATTTATATATAAATAATGACATAAAACATACTATTAAATTTATTTTATTGGTGTTGTTATGATATCAATGTGTAGGGTGACTCTAAGTAGTGTATAAGAAAAATATCGAAATAGATCAATTGAAAATGTTGCCAAAAAATATGGTAACTACTTTTAGATTACACCAAAGGGATTCCATGGATGAATTTTATCCAAAATTTATTATTCATGGTTTATGGTATGTATAGCGACGCTATCCTTTTACATAATAAATTTCATGATTTTATGCATAATTAATCATTAGTGTAAAAACCAAGGATCATTAAGTATAGTTTCTTGGAATACAAGGTACATATAACATAAAACATGGGGAAAACACTTCTTTATTTAATTTCTATAGTGTGCTCCTAACTTCCTATGAGCCCTTACTTTTTCATAGGGTACCCTGGGGAACACATGAACAAATGGATGAGGTAAAAACCCCAGTAACAGAATGAACATAAGGATACATCTCAAGCACATAAGTTAAGTGGCATGACATAATGATATACAATGAATGCCACTTATGAAATCAATTAATATATGCATGGGATCATATAAACATGGAGTCATATAAATGTGGAAGAATCATAAATCATATCTTAAGTACGGGTCAAGGCTAACCGCCAATCTCGTTTCCCATTTTAGTACGGGTCATGGTGAACCGCAAATCCCGTTTCACATCGCATCTCATGAGTATTAACCTTACCCAATGCATTAGAGCCCTATCTGGGCGCACCCATCCCAATATATTCATGAATATTCTTTCCCCATAAATAATCTTACCACATAAATAATCAAAAATAATCAACCATACATTAGGGTACCCATGGAAATAATTGGGTACCACAAACATGAAATAAAACATATCTAATTGGCATATCACGAAAGTGTCCCAGAAATGAAGTGATTAGAACATATATGGACATTAATAGGGTTAAAAAGGCATATAACATGGTTATTTTTTTCAAATACATGTGAAAACTTATAAAAAATGTATTCTAGAAGCATTATCATTAAAACATTTTTATTCTGTTTTATGGAAAACACTCGAGAGAATTTAAAATAGAAAAGAAAACATTCTTTTATATAAAACCAGAGTTCAACCAATAATTTTTTCATAATAAAATAATGATTTTATAAATAAAATGTTGATTTAAAACACAGGATAGAGTGAACTTGAAATTTGCGTAAAAATTTGGGAAGTCCCTTTAAAACAGGTTTGCGTATCGGAAAGTTCTATGGAGGCAATCTTTCAAAATAATTGTATATC
Source organism: Viscum album (assembly GCA_963277665.1). Lineage (NCBI taxonomy): Eukaryota > Viridiplantae > Streptophyta > Magnoliopsida > Santalales > Viscaceae > Viscum > Viscum album. The sequence continues at coordinate 917,363,455 of OY728148.1, forward strand.
CCTGAAAGAATGTGATGAAAATTCCTTGATATAATAATCTTTTACAAATAACCAGCATTCATAAGTCTCACATAGATAGATAAGATAACACCATTTTTAATGAAATATAAGGAAACCCGAAAGAACAATGATGGTTCGGGTAGAATTCGTTACGATTTTATCTGCATGTGTGTCGGGTGTGGCCAAGAATGATTGATGAGAGAGAAATGGTGTTACTAATCACTTATAAATCCAGATAAAAGTATGGAGGAGGTTCTTAAACATACCACATAATTTTTTATTACACACAAAAAGGAATAGTATAGAGGACAATCATGACTAAGAGAGAAAAGGAGAGGATGCCTTAACATAAATCTGTTGGTGTTCTCCACTTGTAATTAACGACCTGAATAAAAAAATCAGGATTATTAAATATTAATTCAAGATCCTATTCTATATTTAATTTATTTTTTTATAAACCTTTTCATTACATTATAATTCTTTTTATTAGTTATAAGGTTGAATTTCGTTGTTCTGTCTCGTTTGATTACTTGGTTTTAAAGGATCTGTTCACTTATATTAAAGTTTGGATTATAAGAAAGATGATAGTGGTTGTCCAGAATTGAAGTTAAATTCTTTAGTCCATATCCGATAGATTACATGGTTTAAATTCTAATTAGTTTAATTATAGTGATGTTTAATTATTATACATATACAACCATAGTGATAACTGTTTTTGTTGATCAGTGGATTTGAGTACAAAGAATGTGTTTTTATTAAAAATTTATTTCCATTTATACCAAAGTAATACAGAACCAAAAATATGATATATTACATATATAATAACCTGGATCAACCATAACAGAAATTGTTTTAGGACCAGAATTAATGATAATAATAGAAATTGATAAATTGTTGTCCTTGAATGTGCTAAATTAGCACATCTCAAACGATGCTTTCATTTCTTCCAAATAAATTTGTGGGGAAAGGGGAGAAGATAATGAAATATACCACTATCATGAAGACATTCCAGTGAATGTATGTTACTAGATTTATCATACCATTATGTTGAAGGTAGATGAGGAAAGTAATAAAAAGAAAAGAACATAAAAGAAAAGATGAAATTGGTGAGGAGGAATTCCCCTCTTGAGACTTCCTCCATTGTGAATCTCTTAAGGGGAGAGGTTTTGGTATTTTGAGGAGGTTGAGAGATTTTGGAACTGGGGGAGGACCGTGGGGAGATAATTGGGAAGAATTTATAGATTGATTGGATCTAGATAGGGGTGGATATAAGGGGGAGTGAAGGGGGGTTTTATAGTGTAAGAGAGGAGGGATTTCATGATATTATACTCCTTATATTATTATTTCTTCACAAGACAATGAAAAGTAAGTAATCCATGACCAATAATAGTAAATGGGTAATGTGAATTCTATCCAAGTGGGCTTACATTATCATAACATCATCAATGACTCAATTAATCCATTATATATCTTTTATTGTGAATTATCATATTCTACTATTCATATAAAATTCATGTATTTACGAAAAATATCAAAAATTTAAACTAACCATTTTTCAACATGTAGAATCCTAAAATAAAGTCCATTTTTTCAAAAATAATTTTCTAATTATGATTATTTTAATTTTTAATTGAAACAATAATTTATTATCAAAACCAGTTTTGAAACATTCATTAACTCATTCTAAACTATAGGTATATCGTACCTCCTACATGAATACTATTTTTATACCACCATAGGTGTTGTTACTATTCATAAAAGTATATCACAATTCATAAGGGTATGTTAATAGTCCTTAGGGTAGGTTATTATTCACCAAATATTATTATTATTTTATTACACTCCAAAAAACATCTTGAAAACACCCGTGTGTGTAAGATTTTCAAAATTCCAAACCCAGAAGTGAAAAAAAATATGTTTAAAGGTAACTTATCACATAGTGGTTCATTATTATGTGATTTTATGGAATATATATAGTAAAGGAGTTTCCATTAAAAACATTAGGATGTTACATTGTTTCCCCCTTAAGAAATGTTTCCCTCGATATTTCATTTTATATCCTAGTCCAAAAATATATGTGGGTACATTTCCTTAATTTATTCATACAGTTCCCATATTGCATCCTCAACCTTATGGTTATTGCACAATAGTTTGAAAATATGGGTTGTCTTCTTGCATAAAACCTTATCTGTCTAATCTAGACTCTTTATTGGAAGCTCCTCATAAGAGATATCATCTTCCAGCTGCACCACCTCTGAGTTTAGTACATGTGAGGGATCAGGTATGTACTTCTCAATAGTGATACGTGGATAATTCATGAACTCAATCCATGTTTGGTGGACATGAATGCTGATAGGCCACAACACACATGGGTTCAAGGATCTCAAAGGGGCCAATATACCTTGGGCATGCCTTCCATTTCTTTCTGAATCGCATGGATCTCTTCCATGGAGATATTCAAAGGAATATTTTATCTCCAATGTCGAACTCAAAGTCCATTCAACAGTTGTCTTCATAGCTCTTTTGCCGACTTTGAGTAGCATTGATGTGTTTTTGGATGACTTGAACCTTCTCTACCATCTCTTAAAGAATAACTGGTCCATGTAGCTTTCTTTCTCCAACATTATTCTAACAGGTTGGAGTTCTACATCACTTTCCATACAGACCTTCATATGGAGCCATCTCAATACTCGAGTAGAAGCTATTGTTGTATGAGAATTCAACCTATGGGAGATGGTGGTCCCAACCACATTTGAATTCCATAGAGTAGGCTCTAAGAATATCTTCAAGAGTTTGAATAGTCCTTTCAGATTGGCCATCAATATGGGGGTGATAGGACATGCTGAAATTTAATTCAGTACTAAAAGCATGTTGAAGACTCCTCTAGAATTTAGATGTGATCCTTGGATCACGTTCAAAGACAATTTATAGTGGAACACTGTGTATTATCACCTCATCCTTCACATATAACTTTTCATGTAGTTCATGTGAGAGATCTTCCAGAATAGCGATAAAATGGGGTGTCTTGGTTATTTGGGCAACCACTACCCATATCGCATTATTTCTGTTAGACATCATCAAGAGAATCATGGAAAAGTCCATAGTAACATTTTCCCATTTCTACATGGGCATAGGAAATGGATAAATCATAAATTTGGACATTTGTCGCTCAGATTTAACTTGCTGACACACCAAGCACCTTGATATATATTCTGTAATATCCCTCTTCATGTTATCCCACAAGAAGTGTTCTTGGAGATCACGATACATTTTGGTACTCCCATGATGGAATGGAAAGGTCGAGCTATATGCATCATTCAATAGCTCATTGTTTATCTCTAGATCAGATCATACACATAATCGTGTCCAAAATCTTACAACTTCTTCTTCATTAATTATTAAATTGGAGGATTTCACATTTTTATCAGCTTCCACCCTTTTCTGTATTTCCACTTCCTTTATTTGAGAAAGCATTATTTTCTCCATGAGTTATGTTTGAGAAATCATTTGAGAAAGGATTGATTATGTTCCTCCCTTAATTTCTCCCATGTACATCCTTTCAAATCCAAGATGATCAGATCCTTTTAAATTCTCATCATTGATAAAGATGCAGGATGCTTTCTACATAGAGCATCTGCCACCTTATATGACATACCCGGATTGTAGTGGATTGAGAAGTCCTAATCTGTGATGAGCTCTATCCATCTTCTATGGTGCATATTAAGATATTTATATGTGAATATATATTTGAGACTCTTTTGGTAAGTATATATCTCACATTTTTTCCATAGAGATAATGCCACCATATTTTCAATGCAATGTCACAACCGCCAAATCCATATCATTTGTGGGATAGTTTTTCTCATGGAATTTTAGCTACATTGAGGCATAGACTACCACATTATCATTTTACATTATCAAAAAGCCTATTATTTTCCTTTAATTATCCCTTCACACCCCCAAAGAGTTCTCCACTTAATGGGAGTGTGAGTACTGACACATTGATAAGCCTCTTTTTCATCTCCTTAAAACAGTATTCACATTCTTGTGTCTAGACGGACTTTACTCCCTTCCATGTTAGCGTGGTCATTGGGTATGAAAATTGTGAAATTTTCTTCACGAATCAACGATAATACAATACTAGACCTAAAAATCTACGGATCTCTATTAATGAAGTTGGCATCGGCCACTCGTCAATTGCATTTGTCTTAGAAGGGTCAACATATATCCCTTTCTTGGTGATAACATGCCCCGAGAATGATACATCCTCCAAACAGAACTCACATTTACTGTACTTATCATATAACTTCTCCCTTCACAACATTTTTTACACAGTTTCCAAATGCTCCTCATGTTCCTCCTTGCTTTTGAAGTATATAAGAATATCATCAATAAATAACACCACAAATTTTTAGAGGTATTATTTAAAGATTCTATTCATTAAATACATGGATTACAAGATCATTAGAGAGTCTGAAGGGAATCAATGTGGACTCATTGTGTCCATACCTCATTCGAAAGGATGTATTGGTAATATCTTCCTTCCTCACCATTAGTTGGTGATATCTCAATCGAAGGTCCACCTTAGTGAAATAACTGGACACACAAAGCTGATCAATCAATTCATCTATCCATGGAAGGGGATACTTGTTCTTTATAGTTATTTTATTGAGCTCACGATAATCAATGTAGAGGTGCACTGATCCACACTTCATTTTGAAGAAGAGGACTGGAGAACCCCATGGTTAAGCACTAGTCCATATAAAACCCTTCTCCATATTCTGTTGTAACTACTTCTTCACCTCCTCCGTATCTAAGGTGGACATTCTGTATGGTGTCTTTGTGATTTTCAGAGATCCGGGGACAAGTTCAATTGAGAACTCAACCTATCGGTCATGAGGAAGACTAGCCAACTCTTCAAAGAATACGCAAGTGTAATCCCTCACGATGGGAATGTCTTCAAGCATGATTCACTCCTTTGTCTAAATCATTTGAGCTAGATATGTATAATCATAAGGATGAAATACCCACACTTGAGATGATGATTATAAAGAAGAGTCATCTTCCTCCTTTCACATTTAATGAATCCTAGGATGCTTCGGGATGTGAGGAGTAATCTCCCTTTCCCGAAATTTGATTTTGTCCTTGAAAAAAGATAGCCAATCCATGACCAAGATTTCATCGAACTCCACTAAAGTTAGTATGACAAGATTTTCTAGGATATTTATTCCACAAAAACTAACTTCGGAGGAGTTATAAACCATCGATGTAATAATTTACCCATTCAATATTCTCATAGATATATTTTCCTCCAAATATTGAGGTGGTGATTGAATAGTTCTACTAAACATGAATGATATGAAATAATTAGTAGATCCATAATCAAATAGTACGTTCTCTATTCTTGAATGAATAACAAGCATACATGTCACCACGTCATATATCGGATCCACCTCAGCAATAGTGATTGTATAATACCTTCCTTATTTCCTTGGAGGTTGTTGCTGATTGCCTCTAACAACCCTCAGCTTAGGGAAATTGTTCTAATAATGACCAAGCTCCTTGCAGTTAAAACACTACAATATAGGCTGAGTGTTGATCTAAACCTTCTGTTATTCTTCGTCATTAGTAGGATTTTTCGTATCCCTACTGTAGTTCTTGGCCAGATGACCAAACATTCTGCCTTTGAAGCAATTCTTGTTTACCTCGAGAAATACACTATGATGCTTCTTTCCAAAATTCATACAAAGGGAAAAGTGGGGATTATTTCCATCATGAGATTTGATTGATGAACCACCCATGTTGTTCTCCATTTTCCCCTTCTTGTCACTAGGCCCCTTAGACCATTGAGAGTCTGCAATATCCATTTCAACATTGAGGTCTCAACTGACAATCTCCTCATATGTGTAAATGTCTTGAATTTCCAACACCTTTAGTAAACTCGGCTTTAGTTCGCTAAATAAGCGATCCACCTTGATTTCGGTGTTCATGAAAAATCCAGAGGTGTACCTAGAAATCCTTGTAATGTTCTCTTCATTTTCCCATATAAACTTATCTTCCTTCTACAATAGTCCAAGGAACTCTATTTACATCTTAAGACGCGGGTTCAAGGAAAATATTTGTTGAAAATCATCCTTTTGAATTCCTCCCAATATATGGAATCAATTTCCTCTTGGACTTTGTATTCCTGATCACTGTCCACCACTAATTAGCTTCCCCATAAAAATGATAGACTGCCAGTACAACTTTCTATTCTTCCGAGCACTAGAGGATAGAGAAAATCATTTCAATGGAGTTAATCCATTGTTCTACAAGGAGGGGATCCAGATTACTACTAAACATGGGAGGCCTTTACCACATGTATGATTCTACGACAGCATTCTATTTCCGTGGAGGAGGGGAACGTTCCACCTCATTCAAGTTATTATTCATAACTTGATCCAGCTGAGTAACTACTGAAATGATGTTTTGAGCACCTATTTCCATCAAATCAGGCATGCCATTAGGTAAATCATTACATTTCCTATAACATTGGTTATTATAACATGTTCTTATATTTCCCTCTATTAACAATGAGAAATAACGTATAATTTGAGGTCTTTAATACATAGCTATAGATCATAAAATGGAAACATTGATCATTAAAGGATAATATTATAAAGAAGAAGTACATCCTAACTTTTGATTCCTTAGGTTTATATCTAGGTTATCCTTGATCTATTTCATAACATATATTCTTATGGCCTTTTGTCACCTAATAATGGTTTGTACTAAACCTGTGAATCTACAAAAGCATATCCCCCAGGAGTTTCATAACCAAGAACGCAACGAAGCCCATTATCGTTCACCAGTTCCAGTTCGAGTCTAGCTCCAAGAGGTGTTTTTGTTTTTAACCCTAGATACATCTATGCTAGAGCCACCTCTACGTGCTTGTATCTAGACAAGGATATATTTTCTTGATAAACCACTTACACTATACTAAGAAATATTAAGACTGCTTTCTTATACATAGTCTCATCCATAAGGTTCTCCATAAGGTTCTCTATTCCAAATATCGTGAAATAACTATACCATCATTTGATACCAACTATAGCGACCCCAGAATTTTACATAAATCATTTCATGATTTTAATAAAAATGAATCATCAGTGTGCAAGACAAGGATCATTAAGTCCAGTGTCTTGGAAGACTAGGTACATATAACATAAAACATGGGGATAAAAAACATCTTTATTTAATATCCATAATGATCTCCTAACTTTCATTGACCCCTTACATCTTCATAGGGTACCATGGGGAACACATGAACAAAGGGATGATCTAAAAATCCCAGTAAAGGAATGAACATAAGGATACATCTCATGCACATAAATTAACAGGCATGTCATAATGATATCCAAAGCATGAAACATATGAATTCATTTAATATAATCATGGGATCATATATACATGGAATCATATAAATGTGTCAGAATCATAAATCATATCTTTCATATGGGTGAAGGCTAACTGCCAATCCTGTTTCCCATTTTATTACGGGTCAAGGCTAACTGCCATTCCCGTTTCACATCACATCTCATGAGACTTAACCATACCCAATGCATTGGGACGCTATCTGGGCACACCGATCTCAACATATTCATGAATATTCTCACCACATAAATAATCTTACCACATAAATAATCGTACATAATCAACCATAAAAAAGGGTACCCATGGAAATAATAGGGTTCAACAATCTTGACATTAAACATATCCAAATGGCGTATCATGAAAGTGACCACGATAAGAAGGGATTAGAACATACATGGACATTCATAGGGTCAAATAGGAATATAACATGTTATGTTTTTTCAAATATAAGTGAAAACATTTAAAAAATGTATTCTAGAAACATTAGCATGAAAACATTTTTATGTTGTTTTATGGAAAACACTCAAGAGATTTTAAAATATAAAAAAAGACATTCATTTATATAAAAACTGAGTTTAACCAAGAATTATTTCATAAAAAAAATACTTATTTTATAAATATACTAGTTTTTTAAGACATAGGATAGAGTGCACTTGAAATTTGCCTAAAAATTTGGGAAGTCCCCATAAAATAGGTTTACTTCTTGAAATGTTCGAAGGAGGGAATCATTCAAAATCATGTATATCCCCGAATGAATGTGATGAAAAGGAGATGATATAAGAATCTTGTACAAATAACCAGCTGGAATAGGACTCGCAGTGATAGATAAGATAAAACCATTTTGAAAGAATGATAAGGCCACCCGAATGAATAATGAAGGTTCTTGTAGAATTCGTTGTGATTTTATCAGTATGGTGTCTGGTGTGACCAAGAGGGATTGATGAGAGGAAAATGGGGTTTATCATCACTTATAAATCCAGATGGATGTATGGGTATATTCTTAAACATACCCCATAATTTTTTATTACACATACAATGTCATAGTGTTGAGGACAATCTTGACTGAGAGAGAAAAAGAAAGGATCCCTTACCTTAAATCTGTTGGTGTTCTCCACTACTTATTAACGACCTGAATAAAAAAATTATGCTTATTAATTAATAATTCCATAACCTCTTATATATGTTATTGATTTATTATAACACTTTTTAGTTCATTAAAATCCTTTTTATTAGTTATAAGAATCAATTTCTTTGTTTGGGCTTGTTTGTTTACTTGTCTTTAAAAGATCGGTTCACTTATATTCAAGTTTGGATTAAAAGAAAGATGAAAGTGTTTTTCCCAAATTGAAGTTACATTATTCAGTTCAAATACAGGAGATTACAAGGTTTTAATTTTAATTAGGTTACATAGAGTGATGTTTAATTATTATGCATATATAACCACAGTGATAATCGTATTTGTTGATCGGTGCATTTGATTGCAAAGAATGTGTTTTGATTTATAACTTAATTCCATTTTTACCAAAGGATTACAAAACCAAAAATCTGATATATAACATATATATTAATCTGGTTCAACCATATCACAAATGGTTTCATGATCAGAATTAATGATAATAATAGAAATTGATAAATGGTTGTCCATGAAAGTGGTAAATTAGCACATCTCAAACGGTGCTTTCATTTATTTCAAACAACAGGGTGGCGAAAGTGGAGAAGATAATGAAATATACCACTAGCATGAAGACATTATAGTACATGTATGTTACTGGATTTATCATTCCATTATGGTGATGGTAGGTGAGGAAAAAATAAAAATGAAAAGAACCAAAAAAGAAAAGAAGATATTTGGCATGGGGAATTTAACTCTTTCGACTTCCTCCTTTGACAACCTCTTAACGGGAGAGGTTTTTGTATTTTGAGGAGGCTTAGTGATTTTAGACGCGGGGGTGGACTTTGGGTAGAGATTTGGGCAGAATTTAGAGATGAAAAGGATCTTGAGAGGAGTGTAGAGATGAGGGAGTGAAGGTGGTGTTTATAGTGGAGGAGAAGAGGGATTTCATGATATTATAATCCTTATTTTATAGTTTTTTCACAAAACAAATAATAGTAAGTATTCCATTTCAAAGAATAGTAAATGGGTCATGTTAATTAAAAAAAAGTGGACTTACATCAGCATAACATCATTGATGACTAAATTAATCCATTATTTAGCATTTATTGTGAATTATCGGATTCTATTATTGATCCAAAATTCAAGTATTTTAGAAAAATCTAAAAAATTCACCCTAACCATTTTTCAACATGTAGAATCCAAAAATAATGTCCATTTTTCAAAATTATTTTACTAAAAATTATTATTTTAATATTTAATTAAAATAATAATTTATTATCAAAACCAATTTTAAAACATTTCTTTAACTCATTCTAAACTATCGGTATATAATACCTACAAGATGAATATTATTTTTATTCCACCATAGGCGAGGTTACTATTCATTAGGGTATATCACGATTCATAAGGGTATGTTACTATTCATTAAGGTAGGATACTATTCACAAAAAAATATTACTTTTTTTATTTGACTCCAAAAAACATCTTAAACACAACTGTTTATGTAAGATTTTCAAAATTCCAAACACATAAGTGATAGACATATTTTTAAAGGTCACTTATCACATAGTAGTTTATTATTATGTGATTTTATGGAATATTTATAGGAATTGAATTTCCATTCAAAACATTGGGTCGTTACAGAATGAATTTTGAGAATAAATTTTGGTTGACCATATTTGAACCTATGCCTGATTATAGGTTTGAGGAATTGGTAGAAGTGGTGGAATTTTATAGTGGAGGACTGTCAGTATTATAGAATTTTGAAAAATGAATAACATAAAGGTATTTCACAATGAAATTGTCTACAATAATGGAACCAACTACAAAAAATTGAGTATATAGTCAATATTTGGCCATAAAAAATATATTTTAAAATTTATTGGTCATTTTGAGCCTTATGACTGATGTTTAGTACCTTATTATGCTTAATTTTACCTTTATAATTTTAAATAATATTAACTACTTTCAATATATTTATTTGTTGAAAAAAAATTCTACTTCATATGAAATTAAAATTTAGTTTGATTAAAAATATTGATATCATGTTTCAAGGTCCAATGACATTGAGAAATAAATTAATATAAACATCATCCCATGTGTGGGACGCCAATACATGTTTTAAAGTAAAATGGTCTGGATGTTTAAAATGTTTTGCTAGTCAATTTCAAAATTGATTTTCATTCAAATGACATAAATTGAATTTCTTGATAAAAATATGTTCATTGTAAACAATTATACCAATATAATGAATAATATATAATTATAAATAAAATTTATGATAAAGAATTTTTGAAAAAAAGTTCCATATTTCTAACCATTCATTAATAAAAATAAATCATCATAGAAAATTACAAAAAATTAATTCAATGATAATCTATTTTATTATATTCTATATATAAACCATATTTTGACATAATACATTTTTTAATGTGTAAAAATTTTGATTAAAAATGGTTCCACCTTTGAAAGGAAATAAATTTCCTTTTGAAAATATTGGTTTTAATATGTGATATTGAGTTTTTTTATCTTATGGAGTAATGTTTCTTTAAAAAAATATTTGTTTTAATGTTTTAAAATGGGTTTGTTTATTTCTTGTTCCCATATAACATAATGGATAAATAAAAAAAAATATTTTATTGAATATTTATAATATATATTTCATTAAAATCACTCACTTTGTCTTATTAATTTAGTTTATCATGACAAATTTCTTTTGGAAGAATTAAATTAATAATAAATTTTCATTTTATATTCATTTTGTTCTTAGATTCATTTATAATTAATGGATAACCATTAAATTCATTATTTATATAAATAAAATATGAATTTTCCTTATTTATCTAACCGTATCATAACTATTGATTTATTACATAATTTATATCATATTATATTAAATAATAATGATATGATATTATATAGTTTTCTTGTATTATTCAATTTTGAGTGTAGTGTAAGCTATCAAAGAACGTCTCTCATGCATGTATGGAAAGCTGAAAAGGTTTGGTTTTATTTTCATTATATAGATTGTGTTATATTTTTTTAAATTAATCAATATATTTTAACATATCAGTTTATTATATTACCATTTACACATTGTGTTTCCTATAATATATTTCATTTTAGAGTTGCATGTAACGAAATTCAAGTAGTTGTTGTGTATTGTATGCAATGATAGTGTCATGTAAAAGAATAATTTTACTTAGATCAATACATATCTTAATGAAAATTAATTGTTTTAGAAAAAAAAGTATATCTCAAAACACGGGCTATTAAATTATACCACCCTTAAAATAAATTTCCCCTTGAAATTATTGTGCATTATAAAAATATTTAAATTTGAATATTCCTTTAACAAATTCCCACTCTATAAAAATTAATACTAAAAATAACATTAAAAATGAAATTTTGAACCATAATGTTATCCCAACATTAAATATAAGTAGTTTTCTAAAATGTAAAACAATGGATGGGAGTGAGTATTGGAAAATGGGAAAAAGCATAAATATCAATCCGTTACTTCATGAAAATGGTCTATAGAAATTAAATTTTTTTCCCAAAGAACAAAAATAAACATTTAGATGATCTTGAGGACATATAACAACAAATAATATTACTATTTTCTCTAAATATTATTAAAAATCAGTACGGTTAATATAGTAATCTGTAATCATAAAATGTATTACTAATATTTCATATTATATATTATTTATTAAAAATAATTATAATAAAACACTAACAATACATTTTCTAGTGTTATGTGTGAAACCCTTATCTTCATTCAGTAATTGGTTCAAGACCCACATCCTTTCTAGACATGATTGTTTTCACTGGAAAAACATTATGTCCCTTTCTAAAACCAAAGTAATATAATTTACAAATAAAATATAGTATATATCATCAAAATAGTGTTACCCACTAAGTATCATTTTATCCTAGGTTTTTATTACAATGTCAAAACATCAATTCTTCATCCATTATTTATCATAATATTTTGATGAATGGTTAACCTTATGAACCTTCAATAATTTGAAAAATGAAAACATTAGAATGAAAACCATGATATTATCGTAACAATTATTCACCTTATGTCACTAATTAATCCTTGGAGGTCACATTCCAATCATGTTAATACCTTCATAAATTATTATCTAGAAACGTGGTAATAAACTGAATTACCATAAATACTTCTATAAAAAAATAAAGCATCCTTATTCCAATGATTATTTGATATATTATTTAAATCCAATATGTTATAAACATCATCCCTAGTGACATTGACCCCTTTTCCAATAATCAGTTCAAGGTTAATCCAGAAAATCCAATTTACATTTTCACATCCAACACATCATTATCAAAATTTCATTATCTCAACATGAGGCCTTAATTAAGGGTTACCTTTCCCTAATCAAAATATATCATTTTTAGGAAATAAATTTCAATTTCGTCATCACTAATCAACATGTCCTATTCAATCAAAAATAAACAACTTCTACAAAAAGTAATGATATATTTCATGATTCTTCTAATATTATAAATGCATTCAAAAATTTTTTTATTAATTCAACCTTATTATATAACCACAACTCATAATTTATTATAATATTAAATAATACCATATTCATATAATATGAAATTTGAACCATTTTTATATTCCCTCAACCTTAATTTAATCATGATTCTTATTTTTAATGTAAAAAATAATAAATTATCTTCGCATACCATTAACATTAGTTTTTTACTCTTTTTATATTTTGAAGAATAACCAATACTCAAATCACCATCTGTATTCTCCTAATGATATTTTCACTTGGGAAATAAATTCACATAATCAGTGTACCTTTATAATCTATAAAAATAAATGTAAAAGTTATTCCTTATAGTCATTTCTATGACCAAAAGTAGAAATAATAGCTTGAGAAGGATTTATAATATTGGTATACAATATAATAATAAAAAATAACTTAATGGGTGCTGTAAATCTTTTATCATAATTCTTCAATATATGACCCCATATGATTATCTTTTTTTATTTATAGTCATCCTATATTTAAATCCTTAATGAATATTTTTATTGAGTTTATGATTTACGAAATTATATCCCATTGGTGTGTCAAACTGGGTTTGTAGCATGTATCATTGTCGCTTACTAGATTTCCCCAAGTTAGGACTGGACATCATGTCAGATTTATTATTATTATGGACATCTTTACTAGAGCCACATCTATACCTTTTATCTAGAAGGATAATTATTTCAATAAAACCACTCAATCTATCCTTTAAAAAAATTCATTTACATTTTCTACAACATAGAATCATCTATATACATATTCATAGAGACATAACTAGATGACGAATTAGAAATATATATAAGGATCCAATTAGTTTTTTCTCAACCTACATTCCAGTGGAAGAATAAATATTTCTATTGATAATAACAATATGGTCCCAGAAATAACAGAAATTGATATTACATCATTTTAGAAGATTATTTAGAACATTAAAAAAACTACATTCTTGAGAACCATGACAGTTTAGCGTCGTTGGAAACATGGAAACAAAATCTTATATCATGTTGAAAGATCGTCAAAATATCCCATAAAGATATCAAATGATAGTATTCCTACCTAAAAACATTATCATGACCAGGGGATATGATACATAAGATGAGGCTGATCATAGAATCCCAGTAATGGTAAACAAATAAAATGTGCATCAATAAAATTACAAAATGATATGGAACATGAGTATACCATTAAATGAACATAAAAAATATATTAGATATCATATTAAAGATGAATATTCATAATTCATGGACTAAAATATAATTAATTGTATATGTCTAGAAATTAGGTTCTCGTGTCAAACTATGAGCATAAACCGAGGTCCTTGAAATACATAGTAAATGTTTAATTAGGTGTAGTCATAACCATTTGGACATGAAACAAGGTCATGGTATAACATTGAGAACATGTGATGAGATTCACACATAACATTGTGAAAATGTAATCCGGTTCATGAATAAAATAATGTACATGAAACTATGTCCATTGTTAACATTTTAAAACTATAGTAAGGTTCAATCATAAAATTGTGAACATGAAATCAGTTTAATTACTAAACAATAATACATTAAAAAAGGACCACACATATAACTTTGGATATGAATCTAGGTTTACAAATAATATTTTGAATAGAAAATTAATTTCATGCATAAAAAATATAATAAATATTCCTCCATCAAATCCCAATGCATTATGGGGAGATATATATCCAACCAAAATATAAAATTCATACATAAAAGTTCCATAAGATAATAAAAAAATTTATATCCAAACCCATATTAATATAAAGTTATCATGACCATTATATCATATCATTTATTCTAAAAAATAGGTATGTCTCATAATTACCACACATAAAAAGATGTGGTTTTTAATATAATATATCACATGGATGAAAAGAGTGTTTCATAAACATCAGGGAATCTAAATATTAACCAAATATAAAAATAATATAAATGTAACCTTTGTATTATTTCTTCTAAGGTAATGATTTACACTAATGAATGTTTCCATTGATGGGAATTTATTTATAAGGATCTTTTCAAATCATTTTATGTGGAAAATATACATTTTGTGTGAAAAATTATTTTTTAATACATTTTCTTTTTAACTACATTTTCCTCATAAAATTAGAAAGCTATGTTGAAAATTTTTTGATAACTGATTCATTTAAAATAGATTGAAAAATTATAATGAAACATGAAAAGTTATTGAATCCAATATAGTTGAAAACAAATGAAAACTTTTTGAAAACTTTTTGAAAATAATTCTCTGAAAATAATTTCCAAACCTATAAATAATGAATGAGAAAAATGAAAGATTTTTTAAATACTTTTACATGAAAACTATCACCAAGTACATTTTTTTTCTGAAAATACGGTTTTTGAAAAAAAAATTGATTTCAGAACGAAAAGAAAAATACAATAATATTTATTTAAAAAAATTATAAACTAACCATAGAACCAACACGGTTTATTTTTTCTGTAATACATAGATTTATATTGAATAAAATTATGATAATTTAAATGAAGACATTAATTGAGATATGGAGAATAATATTTCATTATTGAAGCATAATCAATGACAATTTTTAAAATATTTGTGATTATTTTAATAATCTATTATCACTTGGTCACTAGAGATAATACTCAAAATGTTTGAGAATGAAAAAATATAAAACATAAAATATCATGAAAATATTTATTTCCATGATATAACATGTATAATTTTAGTACATATAACTTGAAGAAGAATCTCGGTGCATAACCAAACAAAAGTCTCAATAATGGAAAATTGAGACAAAACTATTTTATCGATTTGATATCTTTTGAAAATTGATCTCATGAATGAAAAAAATATATAATGAATAAGTTAATATACATAAATAAAAATTTTCAAGATATAAAATTATTTAATGGGATGTAAATACATTAGAAAAAAAAAAGAAATTACATGTGAATAAGGTATGTATCTGGTCAAAATAAAAGTAAGATGAAATTATCATAATGTTTCATTACATTGGTTGTGTGATTTTTATACAATGGTATAGTAGTTTAAAACATGGTAGAATCTGAAACATCTTCAATAATATTTTTTATAATGTTATATATCATCATCCAATAATGTATTTTACCCATTTACTAACAATCATTCTTTATTTTCACTATTTTTGGGGTTGAAATTGATGAACCCAATTACAGGGGATGAGAAAACCCCAACACTCTATGCTCTATCATTGATGTGGTTGCGAGAATATCTAATTGGATACATAAACCTCAAATTAATGATTTTGCATTGAATTTCCCTTGTATTTGTAGAAATCATTTTCAACACCGTGGACAACCGATGATTTTTCTCAATAACATAGGTAAGCCACCTTGCATTAGATTTGTGATTAGTTTCTATTGGGAAAATTTGTAAGAGTATATGATCCATAAAATTATTGAGACAATTTCGTGAAGCCATCAACATCATGGTTTTTCACATTGGCATCCTCAATTAATCAAATGTTGTCTTTATTTTTCACATGTGAGGATGATTATTATCTCTTATGGGGTGAGGCGATGTATGTTTTTTGAGATATGTTTTATAAGAGTTCATAAATAGACCAAATATATCAATGGATATAGTGGATCTCCCATTTTTTCGGTTAGGATAGGATTCCTTAGTCTTCCACTAAATTTGTTGAATCATTCATCCGTTTTTCTGATCTTGATGTTGATTGGGAACCTACATAAAATGGACTCAATAAGGTAGATTATTTCACGCACTCCAGTTTCTAGAATATTTGATGAAATTGATTTCCCACAAGAACTTCCTTCCTAAATTTAATTCCATAATTCTTATTATGGATTATTCCCAGCACATCATCTATGAAAAACTACCTGTTTACTGTGAATAATATCATAAAAATAGACTTTCCTTGAAATAGTGTTCTCATATCTCATGTCTCCCGGTCAAAAAATATTCTTGGATTGAAAAAAGAAAAAAAACATAGCCTAGATGAAAGAATGGTTTACCAGTATGGTTTTTCTAGCTCTTCTAGTGAGGGAAAACCTACATGAGATATTAATAATAATGTGAAGAAGAAGTGTTGTGTTGGACATGGAAATTATTTAAATCCCAAATTTCATTATTCTAGAAATATTATATAATATGATAATGTAGAGTCCTTGGTTCCTATCAAAAGTCATTTAAATGTCACCACCATTCAGGTGGATGAACATACGATGCACCTTGAGTCTCTGGACACTCAAGACAAACGCTCTTATTCTATGGACACTCTCAAGTGGAGGATGTATAATCCATTAAAATGAATGAATCCAAACATAAGAAAAACCTTATGAAGAATAAAAAAAATGATAAATGATGAGGTTTTCATTATCCCAAACTCTAAAAAACAAAAAAGATTGGGGCTACTTATGTATTGATAGAACAATTGTTACATGATTATTAGACGCCTCTATGCTAGTTTACATTAAACCATCAACAAACCAATCTGTGGAAGATCATCCGAATGTTTTCATGATGACTGTCACCACCCGTCCTCGGGGCCCGTGTCGTGACTACCCCAAGCCCGCCTCCCATTGGCCAGGGGCTGGCGACTAGCACCAAGGCGTAAATCCCAGTAAAAAGGGAAGGCATTGCCTTTGAAAAGTAAACATGTACAACAGAGTAAGCAAGAGGAAAAGTAAACACTAAGTAAAAACTGTACAAACTGTGCTGAAAGTAAAAGGGGCCGGAAATACAAGCCCAACTGTAAAGTACAACTGAAAGGGGAAAACGGCAACTGAAAAGAAAAGCCACAGTGTCGAGCCGTCCTCTGGAAGTCCCACCTGAATGGGTGGGTACAGATAGCCTCCACTGCTCCTCGGTCCACCTGACCGCTCCGAGTACGTCCCGCCCAGTGGTCCACCTCCAGGTACTCTCCTGCTCTGCACGCCTCCACCACGATCAGTGTTGTCCGTCGTCTGCAACCAACACAACATAGTGCGGGCATAGCCCGTGTAGGGGTGAGTATAAGCTACTCAGTAGGGACCCCGAGACCCCCGAAGGTCTCCCGAAATCCACAAAGGATAATCCAAACAGGAAAGATACAATCACGAAGTAACATCTGACACGGCTTAGGTATAGCCCATACATATACCTAAGTCATCAATTCATGTTCGGCTCCAACGTCCGAGCCCATGCACAACCCAGTCCACACCGGAAAGCAACGTATACCCACACAGGATAGCTCAACACAATCCACAAGGAGAGTAAATAGTATATCCACACAGGATATCTCACCACAATCCACAAAGGAGAGTAATCGGTAAATCCACATAGGATAGCTCAACACAATCCACAAAAGAGAGTAAACAGTAAATCCACACAGGATAGCTCAACACAATCCACAAAGGAGAGTAACTCAAGATTCAGCTCATACAGATATACTTATTGTATGACGATTAAGACGATCACTGATCCATCTAAGTCGTCAGACCCACAAAGGATCGATATGTACTAACCACCGCAAAGACCCACACAGGATAGGGCCTACACAGGACCTGCAGGCACTGGCTCACACAGAACCGCTGAGCGCTGACCCACACAAGATCGGACCCACACAGGATCGGGCCCACACAGGACCTGTAGCACTGATCTACGTAGGATCGCTGAGTGTAGTATTCATCGCAGTCCACTAAAGATCTCTGCACAGTCGTCGTCGCAGTCCACCGAGAATCTCTGCACAGTCGTCGCTGCAGTCCACCGAGAATCTCTGCACAGTCGTCGCTGCAGTCCACTGAGGATCTCTGCATGGTCGTCGCTGTCGAAGTAGCAGTCGCAACCAGCACTAGGGTTCCCGCACACAACAAGCTCGTTCAGGAGGGTCTGCTCCACGAGCCAAGAGGCTGATACATCAACTATCACAAAGTCTGAAGTTGATGCATCCAAAAGTTCCGTATCGTCAACAAGAACTCAACGTCGTAGACGGCGCGTCAATCGGACGCCCGGTCTGAGAGTTATTGGCTTTTTCGTCCCAGGGGCCCGGTTGGTTTTTAAGGCAAAACCAACCCGACTGTACTCCACCTGCGTCCAAACCTCAGGTGGACTATGCCAAAAGATCCGTCTCACTTAGAGGAATTCAACGAAGTCGACGGCTTGTCGATCGGACGTCCGTAGATCAAGATATGAGTGTTTCCGCTCTGAGGGCCCGGATGGTTTCGTGTACGAACCAACCCGGTCGAATTCAAAGTATTCCGAAACCTTGAGTGCGATATACGAAAACGACCTTCTCGATCCAAGTATCACGTTGCCGCAGACATCCCATCCTTCGGAGGCCCGTAGCTCAAGTTATGGGTATTTGACCGAAAACGGTCCGAAGACAGGGGGGTCTGGGCCCGGGCCGACCCTGCCCGACCCCCCCTGGGTCGGCCGAACCGGGTCAACCCGACCCGGTCCGGCCCGGCTCGGCCGAGCGACGCGGGGGGGAGCCTCCGCCCCGCGTGACACCCCCGGGGCACCCGCAGGGTGTCGCCCTGGACGACCCGAGCGACGTGGGGGGGAGCTGACGCCCCCGCGTGACAACCCTGCGGCACCCGCGGGGTGTCGCCCTGGACAGCCTGACCCACCGCCACCTCTGGCAGCCGGCGCCGCCGCGCCGGCGGCCCGCGCCGCCGGAATCTTCCACGGCCACCGGAGTTGCTCCGGTTGTCCGTTTTCCTTCCCGTCTGCGCCGGTGCTCCTCTCGGGACTCGTTCTTCACTACGGAACCAACAAACTTTCGTTGCGGCACGTTCCATCGTCACCCTTCAAATCTGCACAACAACGAAGAACGACTGAGGGTTGTCGGTCCGTGTTCGTTTGGCCCGCACCCTCCGCGTTAGATAAATACAATTATAGAAATAAATTCAACACATGAATCAACAATTTTAAAGGATTAAAATTTTTCTTGTTGTCCGGTTCTTCACTTTTAAAAGAAAAGATCATAGGAAAAAGGAATTATCCACAACAACCCCTACCTCGTAGTCATCGTCGTACACACGTTCTTCGCGGATTCGTTCGTCGTGGATGGAGGGGATCGTCGCGTCTTCGCGGAAGGGCGTCGCGTCGTCTCGGAATCCGGCATTGAGTCGGTGAACTCAACGGACCAAGAAACAACAGATTTAATTTAACTATATAAAATTAAATACGTGTTTTGTTAAAAAAACACAAGGGGGATTTAAGAGAATCCCAATGTCTCTTACCTCAAACAGCTGATCGAAGATTTCGTTTCGGAGGAAGAGACGTCACAGAAGAACGTTGCAGGAAGGGAACGTCAGCGTCGTAGAGCACAATCGCGTCGTCGACTTCCGCGGGTTCGACGTTCTTCATCGGAGGCTGGTGTTCTTCGCTTTCTTCGCGTAGGAGGATGAAGGCTCAAGAACATAGACAAAACCTCTCAACGAATAATCCTCCAAAAATACTTGTTGGTCTTATTTTATTATTACGCCAACAGACGAAAAAGGTAAGTAACGACCCATCAATTCGTTGAATTAATTCAACGAGAGAAACCACCCATTTAATTCACGAAATAAACCTCCCAATTAAATGGTGCGTTAAGGATTTAAGAAAAGGCGTCAGTTGACTTTCATAATGACGGGTTTTCACGGGTGCGTTACATAGCGGAAAGAAACGGCGGGGCTCGTGCGGGCCCCACCTCACAAATATCCTACCAAGGGGGTAGGATATTTCTAGATAGCACCCTATCCATTTCAACTCAGTTTAAGTGGCCTTCAAGTGGCTTAAGTGAAATGAAATAAAGTTTTCGAACAAATTATTTTATTTTTAAACTTTAAGCCCAAAAATTAAAAACCACACCCGAGAAAACTCAACTCCGGAAGAGGCGTTTATAATAAAATACTGGCGTTTTGATTCCATCGGTGCCCTAAGAATTCGATTCTGAGCATCGGTTCAATAGTTAGAAAAACTCGCTTGTCCGTTCACTGAACGTACCCGAGCCAAACTTCGGAATATGATTTCGGGCGCACTGGGCCTCGGAATCAGGTGCCGTCAGTTACTACGTTCTTGTAAAATTCGAAAGAAAATTAAGAAAAAAATTTCCTTGAAATTTACGGGTCTTTACATTACTCCCGCCTAAGGGCTTTACGTCCTCGTAATGATACATCAAAAACTAGGGAATCAAATGTGGGTACTGAGCACGCATATGAGCCTCCCGCTCCCATGTGCTCTCCTGAAGGTTCTAGTGTTGCCATCTGATGCACACAAGAGGAATCGATCGCCCACGTATGACCCGCTCCTATCGATACTCTATCTCCACTGGGCCCTCCGCAAAAGTCTCCCCATCATCCACGTATAGCTCCCCATAGTCAATGACGTGTGTCGGGTCGTGCACGTATCTCCTCATCTGAGATACGTGGAAGACGTCATTCACCCGGTGAAACTGAGGTGGTAGAGCCAGGCGATAATCCACCCCGCCAATCCTGCTGAGGACCTGGAATGGTCCGATTAAGTGTGGAGACAACTTGCCTCCTCGGCCAGATCTCCGCAAACCACGCCGAGGTGAGACACGCAAGAAGATGTGGTCGCCATCCTAGAACATTAGTGGCCTCCTCTTCCTGTCAGCATAAGACTTCTGCCGGCTCTGAGCTATCCTCATCCGCTCCTGGATGACCTGGACCTTCTCTGCTGTGGCCCGGACCATCTCTGGTCCCACAAGTGCTGACTCCCCAGGGTCTTTCTAGCACAAAGGAGATCTGTAAGGCATGTCGTACAATGCCTCGAATGGTGCAATCCCGATGGTGGAGTGGTAGCTGTTGTTGTACGCGAACTCCTCCAAGGGTAGGTGGTCCTCCCAGCTGTGACCAAAGTCGAGGACACATGCGCAGAGCATGTCCTCGAGAGTCTGAATGGTCCTCTCCGTCTGACCATCCTTCTGTGGGTGAACGGCGATGCTCAGACTTAGCCACGTCCCGAATGCCTCCTGCAACCCCTTCCAAAGCCGGGAAGTAAAACGAGTGTCCCGATCGGAGACGATAGTCGATGGCACACCGTGAAGCTGTACAATCTCTTGAACGTAGAGACGCCCCATGCTCTCCACTGAGCCATGCTCTCTGATGGGTAAGAAGTGTGCCGACTTGGTGAGTCGTTCAACAATCACCCAAATGGAGTCGTGACCTCTGGAATTGCGTGGAAGTCCAGTAACGAAGTCCATAGATATCCCGTCCCACTTCCACTCCGGGACCTCCAAGGGCTGTACCAAGCCTGCTGGTACCTGATGCTATGCCTTCACTTACTGGCAGGTGAGGCACCGTGAAACGAACTCTGCCACAACCTTCTTCATGTCCGGCCACCAGTGCTGTTGTCTGAGATCCTGGTACATCTTCGCCACTCCAGGATGTACCGACAAAGGATAAATGTGATGATATCTCATCACCTCCTCTCATAAAGCGACTGGTACCAAGGTACGTCTTCTGAAAAGGATGTCGTGCTCTGCTTCAATGGATAAGCCATCAGGTGTCGGTCCTGAGGATATCTGTGCACGCCGCATCTCACAGTCAGCATCCTCACGTTGTGCCTCTCTGACCCAATGCAGTAGTGGAGAAGTGACTGTGAGAGACTGAAGGAAGGCTGCTCCATCCCTATCCATGAAGGTTATCTGCAAAGCGGATAGCTGCTCTGTCGCCACCTCAAGTAGCTGGATGCCCGTCCTCCTGCTGAGGGCATCGGCTACCACGTTCCCCTTCCCAGGAGTATAGACTATCTCAAAGTCATAGTCCTGGAGGAACTTGAGTCATCGCTACTGTCTCAGATTCAGGTCCTTCTAAGAGATGATGTACCTGAGACTCTGGTGGTCAGAAAAGACTGTAGAGCGCTCACCCATCAGATAGTTCCGCCATGTATTCAGAGCGAAGACCCCTGCTGCTAACTCCAGGTCATGGGTCGCATAGTTCTACTCATGCGCCCTCAACTGACGTGATCCATAGGAAATCACAGCCCGCTCCTGCATCAGGACACACCCGAGTCCGGTCCCTGATGCATTGCAGTAGACTACGTATCCAACTCCCTCTTCAGGCAACCTCAAGATAGGTGCGTTGGTCAATCTCTGTCTCAGCTCATGCAAGCTCTGCTGACATCTATCTGACCACACGAAGGGTTTCCCCTTCTTTTTCAACGCTGAGAGTGGTGTCGCAACTCTGGAGAAGTCCGGCACGAATCTCTGATAGTATCCGGCTAGACCCAAGAAACTCCGCACCTCCGTCACGCTCCTGGGTGGCTCCCAAGCTAGTACTGCCTCGATCTTCGCGGGATCCACTGCAACTCACGTCTTAGAAATGACGTTCCCAGTAAGTGGACCTCACGTAACCAGAAATGACATTTCGAGAGCTTTCCATAAAGTTGGTGCTCTCGGAGTGTGTCCAGCACAACCCGCAAGTGTTAGGCATGCTCCTCCTCCATGGTCGATTACACCAAAATGTCGTCGATGAAGACCACGACAAATCGATCGAGGTATGGCTGGAAGATCCTGGTCATGAGGCTCATGAAAACTGCTAGAGCGTTGGTTATTCCGAAAGGCATAACCAAGAACTCATAGTGGCCATACCGACACTTGAAGTCTGTCTTCTGCACGTCCTCGTCTCAAACTCTGAGGTGATGATAGCCTGACCTGAGGTCTATCTTCATGAATGACCATTCTCCCTTGAGCTGATCGAAGAGGTCATCAATCCTTGGTAAGAAGATACTTGTTCCTCACTGTCACCTGGTTTAGGCGATGATAATCTACACACAGTCGCAAGCTCCCATCCGCCTTCTTGGCGAACAATATCGGGGAAGCCCAGGGTGAAACACTAGGTCAGATGAACCCCTTGCCCTGCAAGTCCTCCAACTGTACCCGCAGCTCTCGAAGCTCAGCGGGGGCCATCCGATATGATGGAGTGGATATCAGGGCTATTCCGGGGTACAGATCAATATAAAAGTCTACCTCTCTGCGAGGAGGTAGCCCTGGAATGTCGTCGTGGAAGACTTCCGCATACTGATCCAACACTGCAGAAAAACTAGAAATCTGCACGTCAACTGCTCCAAGGATGAGGCTAGCCAACTGATGAGTGATGGGTTGCCCTATCCTCTGCTAGAGTCTGTCCTGTGCTGCAATGGTTCCCTTCTTTCTAGTGAAGGTGAACCTGCTTCTGTCGGTGTGCACACATCGCACCTTGCGCCTAAAACAGTCAATCTAATCATGGATTGTAGATAAACAATCCATTCCCAAGATGACGTCGTAAGGCCTCGACGCCGCTATAAGAAGATCCCAGCCGAATCTCTCGCCTCCTAGAGTAAGCTCACACTACCATCACTAGTGAGTAATCGTCGAGTCTGCTCCCGTAGGAGTCTCTAGCCGTAAGGATTGAGCCAACGGCTCTGTCGGAATCTCCGAGCTCCGAACAAAGGAATAGGCTATGAAAGAGTGACTCACTCTTGTGTCTATAAGAACTGCAGCAAGGGTGGAATAGACAGAGATCTTACCTCGAATCATCTCTGGCGCACCGTGGTCGTAGGCCTCCACTGCCTGGAGTTGTGCCAGTCCCTGCCCGCCAACTCCCTGTGGTCGGGGCGGACCTCCTGGTGGTGGTGGTGGCAGAGCCTCAAAGCATCGCCCACCACCTGCTGCTCGGCCAGCTCCTCTTGCTCATCCGCCTCCTCCCTACGGACGGCCACGGTCGACCCTCTGCCTCTGTCTGGGTGGCCTATCCACCGTCTGCTGCCCCTCGGTACGGCGGGTCGGGCAGTCACGAGCCATGTGGCCCTACCCGCCGCACGAGTAGCACTGCCTACCTCTTGGAAGACTGGCTCCGCGCTGTGTGCCCTGAACTACTGAGCTAGTGTCCTAAGGTCGTCTGC
The DNA here is from genome assembly GCA_963277665.1 of Viscum album. NCBI lineage: Eukaryota > Viridiplantae > Streptophyta > Magnoliopsida > Santalales > Viscaceae > Viscum > Viscum album. The sequence continues at coordinate 917,388,424 of OY728148.1, forward strand.
CGGAAGGTATGGTCTACCTGGAACCCTGAGTCATCCGTCAGCTACCAGCTTCCGAAGACTCTGCTACCTGCCGCCCTGCGGAAGGTCTCACTGTGGACTCAGGCAGAAAGCTCTCGATCAGAAGGGCTCGCTCTAGCACTCCTTCCTGGGTCGGGATGCTGAGAGAGATCAGTGATGCCCGGATTTCATGTCTCAAACCCTGCTCAAAGGTCCGGGCCCGGAAGAAGGGGTCTCGTACTATGTCCTTCGAGTAGCGAGAAAGGTTGGTGAACCTCCCCGCGTACTGGGCGACCGTCAAGATGCCCTACCACAGCTGAAGAAGCTCCTGAATGCGCACCGCACGGAGGGTGGCTTGGACGAACTATGAGCGGAAGAGGCTATCGAAGTACGTCCAGATGAGAGAGGCCTCATCGTTCACCTAGAGCATCAGGCTCCACCATCGTCCTGCTGCTGCGTGCAGTAGGCTTGCCGCGAGGATCAACATGAGGTATGCTGGTGTCCTCACTAGCCTGAAAACTCGATCGGCCGCCTCCAGCTAGTCCTCGGCTGCCTGGGGGTCCGTCTCCCCACGAAACCTGGGTCGTCGCTGGCGCTGGAAATCGTGCAGAGCTCCGATGCGACGTGCATCATCAGCGGTCGGCGCTGGAAGCATCGGGGGCTCGGCGGGTAAAGGTACCGCTGGTGCCTCTTCTGTCAAAGGGCCCTGTACCAAGGCCTCGTCGCTCGGCGGGCTGTCATCGCGCTCTACTCTCGGAACCCTAGCTGGCTGCCGTCGTGGGGCCATCTTGAAAAGAAAACAAGTGCTCCACGTTTAGAATAGTATACCTGGTGAGCTGACACAAATAATCACAATGAAAACTTGAAACACACACGCAATCAATGTTTTCGTGCATTAGGTCGGAAATCAGAAGTCAGGGTCCTGGTGTACGGATACGTCGGCCGCCGCACGAACACTGGACTCCCTAGACTGATAACCACACCCAATACGCAAAACACTATTGCTTCACATAGCAGTAAGATCAGAGTCTACGATAGAACCGGCCACCTCTGATACCAATTTGTCATGACCCGTCCTCGGGGCCCGTGACGTGACTACCCCAAGCCCGCCTTCCATAGGCCAGGTGGTGGCGACTAGCACTAAGGCGTAAATCCCAGTAAAAAGGGAAGGCATTTCCTTTCAAAAGTAAACAAGCACCACAGAGTAACCAAGTGGAAAATTAAACATTAAGTAAAAACTGTACAAGCTGTGATGAAAGTAAAAGGGGCCGGAAATACAAGCCCAACTGTAAAGTACAACTGAAAGGGGAAAACAACAACTGAAAAGAAAAGCCGCAGCGTCGAGCCGTCCTCTGGAAGTCCCACCTGAAGGGTGGGTACAGATAGCCTCCACTGCTCCTCAGTCCACCTGGCCGCTCCGAGTACGTCCCGCCCAATGGTCCACCTCCAGGTACTCTCCTGCTCCGCACGCCTCCACCACGATCAGTGTTGTCTGTCGTCTGCAACCAACACAACATAGTGCGGGCATAGCCCGTGCAGGGGTGAGTATAAGCTACTCAATAGGGACCCCGAGACCCCCGATGGTCTCCCGAAATCCACAAAGGCTAATCCACAAAGGAAAGATACAATCATGAACTAACATCTGACATGGCTTAGGTATATGCCCATACATATACCTAAGTCATCAATTCCTGTTCGGCTTCAACGTTCGAGCCCAAGAACAACCTAGTCCACACAGGAAAGCAACGTATACCCACACAGGATAGCTCAACACAATCCACAAGGAGAGTAAAGAGTAAATACACACAGGATAGGTCAACACAATCCACAAAGGAGAGTAAACACTAAATCCACACATGATAGCTCAACACAATCCACGAAGGAGAGTAACTCAAGATTCAGCTCACACAGGTATACTTCTTGTATGATGATAAAGTTGATCACTGATCCATCTAAGTCATCGGACCCACAAAGGATCGATAGGTACTAACCCCCGCAAAGACCCATACAGAATCAGGCTCACATTGGACCTGTAGGCGCTGGCTCACACAGAACCGCTGAGCACTGACCCACACAGGATCGGACCCACACAGGATCGGGCCCACACAGGACCTGTAGCACTGATCCACGTAGGATCGCTGAGTGCAGTAGTCATCGCAGTCCACTGAGAATCTCTGCACAGTCGTCGTCGTAGTCCACTGAGGATCTCTGCACGGTCGTCGCCGCAGTCCACTGAGGATCTCTACACGTTCGTCGTTGTCGAAGTAGCAGTCGCAGCCGGCACTAGGGTTCCCGCACACAGCAAGATCATTCGGGAGGGTCCGCTCCATGAGCCGAGAGGCTGATACATCAACTGTCACAAAGTCCGAAGTTGATGCATCCAAAAGTTCTGTATCGTCAACAGGAACTAAACGTCGTAGACAGCGCGTCAATCGGACGCCCGGTCTGAGAGTTATTGACTTTTTCGTCCCAGGGTCCCGGTTGGTTTTTAAGGCAAAACCAACCCGACCGTACTCCACCTACGTCTAAACCTCGGGCGGAGTATGCCAAAAGATCTGTCTCACTTAGAGAAATTCAACGAAGTCGACGACACGTCGATCGGACGTCCGTAGCTCAAGATATGAGTGTTTCCGCTCCGGGGGCCCGGTTGGTTTCGTGTACGAACCAACCCGGCCGAACTCAATGTATTTTGAAACCTTGAGTGCGATATACTGAAATGACCATCTCGATCCAAGGATTGTGTTGCCGCTGACGGCGTGTCGTTCGGAGGCTTGTAGCTCATGTTACGGGTATTTGACCGAAAATGGTCCGAAGACGGGCGACCACCCACCCCTAGGTCAGCCGAAGTGGGTCAACCCGACCCGGTCCGAGCCTGCCGGCCCGGTCCGGCCTGGCTCGGCCGGGCAACGCGGGGGGGAGCCTCCGCCCCCGCGTGACACCCCCGCGGAACCCACGAGGTGTCGCCCTGAATGAACCGATCGACACGGGGGGGAGCCACCGCCCCCGTGTGACAACCCCGAGGCACCCGCGGGGTGTCGCCCTGGACAGCCGGACCCGCGCGGCCGCGTGTCCGTTGGTCGCCGCCTCCAGCTGCCGTCGCCGCCAGAATCTTCCGCGGGCCACCGGAGTTTCTCTGGTGGTCCGTTTTCCTTCCCGTCTGCGCCGGTGCTCTTCCCGGGACTCGTTCTTCACCGCGGAACCATCAAACTTCTGTTGCGGCACGTTCCCTCGTCTCCCGTCAAATCTGCACAACAACGAAGAACGACAGAGGGTTTTCGGGCCGTGTTCGTTTGGCCTGCACCCTCCGCGTTAGATAAATACAATGGGAGAAATAAATTCAACACATGAATCAACAATTTTAAAGGATTAAAATTGTTCTTATTGTCCATTTCTTCACTTTTAAAAGAAACGATCACAGGAAAAAAGAATTATCCACAACAACTCCTACCTCTTAGTAATCGTCATACGCACGTTCTTCGCGGATTTGTTCGTCGCGGAAGGAGGGGATAGTCACGTCATCGTGGAAGGGCATCGCGTCGTCGCGGAATCCGGCGTTGAGTCAGCAAACTCAACGGACCAAGAAACTACAGATTTAATTTAATTATATAAAATTAAATCCATGTTTTGTTAAAAAAACACAAGGGAGATTTAAGAGAATCCTGAAGTCTCTTACCTCAAACAGCTGATCGAAGATTTTGTTGCGGAGGAAGAGACGTCACAGAAGAACGTTGCAGGAAGGGAACATCGGCGTCGCGGAACACGACGTCGCGTCCTCGACTTCCGCGGGTTCGGCATTCTTCGTCGGAGGCCAGCGTTCTTCGCGTTCTTCACGTTCTTCACGTAGGAGGATTATGTCTTAAGAACTCAGATAAAACCTCTCAACGATTAATCCTCCAAAAAGACTTGTTGGTCTTATTTTATTATTACTCCAAGAAATGAAAAAGGTAAGTAATTACCCATCAATTAGTTGAATTAATTCAATGAGAGAAACCGCCCATTTAATTGACAAAATAAACCTCCCAATTAAATGGTTCGTTAAGGATTTAAGAAAATGCATCAGTTGGCTTTCATAATGATGGGTTTTCACAGGTGTGTTACTTAGCGGAAAGAAACGGTGGGGCTCGTGCAGGCCCCACCTCACAAATATCCTACCAAGGGGGTAGGATATTTTTGGATAGCACCCTATCCTTTTCCACTCAGTTTAAGTGTCTTTCAAGTGGCTTAAGTGAAATCAAATAAATTTGTTCAACGAATTATTTTATTTTTAAACATTAAGCCCAAAAATTAAAAACCAAACCCGAGCAAACGCAACTCCGGAAGAGGCATTTCTAAGCAAATACAGGAGTTGCGATTCTATCGGTGCCCTCAGAATTCAATTCCAGGCACCGGTTCAAAAGTTAGAAAAACCCGCTCATCCGTTCACTGAACGTACATGAGCCAAACTTCGGAAGATGATTCTGGGCGCACCGGGACTCAGATTCAGGTGCCGTCAGTAACTGCGTTCTTGTAAAATTCAAAGAAAATTAAGAAAACAATTTCCTTGAAATTTAAAGGTCTTTACAATAATTGAGGAGGATGTTGATGAAATAAACAAGTAAAATGTTTTTAGATAATTTTACATGATTGAATAGCCTGTGGGAGAGGCATTTCATTCTTGGATGGATGAGTGAGATAAAATTACACACCTGAAGTATTGTAATTATTATATTTTAGAGGATAAATATTTTGAGATCATAATGAGTATTTTCATGAGAATGGTTGAATAATACAAGATAAATAATGATTTTAATTTTAGATTCATTCTTTGGGAATGATTTTTTTGTTTACATGAATTCTCTATATGGTCTTCTTAGTTGTACTATTTTTGTTATATGAGTTTTTTTCAGGGTAATAGTGGTGTTTCTGGGAAGAGAATATGGATGTGAGTTGACTATGGTTGGATTTAGGACTGATGGTTGGATGATCATGATTAGATGTTTTCAGTGATATATGAAGAGGTTTATGGTGGATTTCTGATTGTGTTACTTCTATGCGTTCCTGTTGGTGATTCTGTATTTTTGTTATCAAAGAACATTTTGATTGTAGTTTGATGAATTGGGAATTTTTCTACCGACCATAAGGAAATATGATGTCGAGTTTTTCCCAGTTTTTCTTCTTCTAGTTGACTTAAAAATTTATGTCTTTCATGGGTTCATGATAAAGTGTGTTTTGTTCAGTTCCACACATATTTATCATGTAAGATTCATCAATGTATGGTTGACATCAGTCTTTTTCTTGTAATAGATTTTCATGCTTATTATATGACATCAATGATTGTTATCCCCTCAATATCATTTTGGTGTTAGTTGTTTATACCCCTGTCATGTACTGTTTCTATTAATTGTAATAAATTCCTTATGGCGCAAGAATTGGTTGATGACATCATTTAATCGGTCTTTATAAAAAAATTATCTTGTAAGTTAATATCCATGTTTGATGATTTATGTTTTTACATGTTATTTTCTTTTCATATTACATATATCCTAGTTTCATCACCTGAAAAATATAAATAGTGAATTAATTATGTAAAATAATCAATAAATATTTATTTATAATAATCTATTAAGATTTGAGATAATAAATGAAATGTACTATTCAGGGAGATAATATGTCGTACATAACATGAATGATACTTTAATTTTGTTGTTATATAATAAGAATTATAAATATATTAAATATGTATATTATATTTCCATTATCATATATATTTTATATTTGTTACATTGTTTTACATAAACCATCATTTTTTACATTCTATGTATGTCATGAATGAGTCACATCACTTTGAGGGAGTTACAATCCACACATCTTCAAATGAAATTGACATATTTATAGAAGATTAAAAGCATAAAGGTATGTTATAAATAAAAAATAAATAAGATTAATGAATTTAAAAATATAATATATAACATATAAAACATATTGTCCATCTCACTATCCACCATGAATGGTGGTAATGGAAAAAACAAACTATCATTGTTTTGGGGGTTAGTAGATCGTCGTACACAGAAAAAAATGTTTGTTACACTTTAGATAAAGGATTGTATAATTTTACATATAAATAATAAAATAAATATCTTTTATTATATTTATGACTATGGTTTATTAAATTATTAATTTAAAAAGTATATTATAGAGAATATAAAATAAAATGACTGAAAAGAGATCATTGGAAAAAGTTACTTTAAAATTGGATAACTCCTTTTAGTTTATATCATTGGGATTCCATTGATGTATTTCTGATATAATATAGGAATTATTTTATAGGTGAGGATTTATAAGAATTAATTTGGAGATATCATGGACGAATTTATGTGGTTTTTGAGACAAGATGTAGTGGTGGCATTTTATTTTGGAGGACCAGTGGTACTCCTCCTCCAACCCATTTTTTATTATTGAAAAAAACCATTTTGAGTGAAAGTGGAAACCTACAAAAAAACAACCAAACCAGAAGAAGGTCACATTGTACACATTACACTTTGACAGAATTCAAAATTTAAAATCATTCAATTAGAGCCAGAATCACCATAGAAAAACCATAAACACATCGCCTTTTTTCAGAAGTCAAATAATCTATCACAATATATCCCCCAAATCACCCTATCCTCCCGAGGAGAGATGCACCTGTCTTAAAAATATGTCATCACCATAATAATATCACATCATCATCATCATGACACTTGCGTCCACCATTCAAGATGGAAAAACCTTCATCCCTTCACCAATGTGCACCACCAGCACTAGGGACCATTAAAGACCCTTGAAAATGCTGTCAAACATCGTCGTATTATCAACCCCAATCGAACCAGAAATAACGAGTCCCCAATCCTTAATGGAGAAAAACCAGAAAACCACCACCATACCCAAACAAGAAAAATGAAAACAGGAACCACATATCTAAAAACCATCAAAAATTATTCCAACTAATTGAATGTTGAGAAAAAAAAAATCATTTACAAGATGACATGAGTAAAAACAAAACACTGAAACCCTGGTCGAAGGCCACTCCCAGGGAACACTGTTAGCCACCGAACCCCACCTCTCATGACCCTATTGGTTACATTGATCCAGATCCATCCTGGAAGGGAGAAGTTAAGTGTAAGACCAGAGCAGCGGTTTGAGCGCCCCCGATCTCCGAATGAAGGTGAAAACAATGATGAAAAAAAACCTGAGCCCTTTAAAAAGATAAGGAAGCCGACCCAGGTAGTTCCTTGAGACTCGTCGACCGCCGAGCCACAAAAATCAAATCCTCTTTGAACCACAAAACCATATTCGACCAAGAGTGTTTTAAGGGAATGTGAGGCCAGAGCTATAGAGAGGGCAGCTGACAACTTCATCAGTAGACAACCTATCATGAAAACACCCCCGAAAGAAGAAGAATTTGACATCATGGAATAAAATCCAAATCACCTTCACCAGTGTGTGAATAAGGAGAAGGACAAAATTGGAAGAAAAAAGGATAGGATGAGTCACGAATGATGTTCCAGAGAAAAGAACACATGGATAATCCACGCTAAGAGAGAAACAATAGCCTGGGGGATGCAAAAAAAGGCTAGAGGAGGAGAAAAGTGGAGTGGAAACGAGAAAAATGGAGATCCGCCGACCGATAATACAATGATTTTAGGATGAAAATGAATGATAGGGTATAAATAAGGCTATAAAATATCATTTATACAAGGTAATAGTTTTCTTCGTGGATTGGGGTTATGTTTTTGTCCCTTATTATACTCTATTTTAATATAATCATTGTAATTAATTTCAATCACTTTCACTAATATTTTGGTGAAAAAATGTTTTCCTTATTATACATTATAAATTATTCTTTTTCAAATTATGTAATAAATTTTATCATATTCCAATAAAATAATTTGATAAAATTAATTTAAATCGAATCCCTCATGTGGGACAAAAATGTGGGTTTAAAAGTAATAATGGTTGAATGATTAATTAGTTTTTCTAGTCAATTTCTAATCTTAATTGATTAAAATGGCGATTATTAAATTATTTTTTAAAAATTTTCTAAATAAAATTTTAAAACAAAATAAATCATGGGTTTTCCACATAATTATATAATATTAAAAATATATTTTTAATTAAAATTCAGTATTTTATATATTCACCAAAAAATTAATGTTTACAAAAAAATCAAAAATTTCAATCTAAGATAATTTTTCTATTTTTATAAAAATAAGAAATTTTATTTTAAATTATTAAACTAATTATTTTTTAAAAAAAATGGATTTAAATTGGGTTCACCAATAAAATAAAGTATATTTTTGTATATAAAAATAATATTTTTATGTAGGAAATTGTGTCTCTTCATATTTTATGACTACTAGAACTAATTTATGAAAACCAAAAATTTGAATGAATATGTAACATATTCAAATAATAAAAAACTATTTGTGGTTATCAATGTTTATTAAGAAAAAAATCTTTTTAAAGAAGAAAAATAATAATAATAATAATAATCATCATCATCATTTAGATCGTCGTTTAATTGATAATTAATTGGTAAAAAATGAACGAAGTATATATTTATATAAACCCAATCTTTTTATGAGTCATTTAATACTATTAATAACTACTAATTTAATCTCCAAGTAATATATTATTATTGTAAATAAAAATGTTTTAATAATATATTAATGCCTTGTAGTATTTACCCATGCGTGAAGTGTAGCTATAGAAGATAGTTGTTATTTCATGTAGCACTATAAATTATTGTGCATTTAATTACGACCTAGAATATAATATATTTATTTTTTATATTCAATATATTTTAATATATCGAGTTATTATATTAAATATTACACTTGGGGTTACATGTAATGAATTCCATGTGAGTCTTGTGTGTAATATAAGCCATGTGGGTGTCATGTAGAAAATTCCATGCTGGTTTCATGTGAATGAAATGATTAAAATAGGGGAATACAATACCTCAATTAATATTAATTAAATTGAAAAAAATTCTATGAAAAAAACATTTGGTGATAAAAAGTATGTTTTAAATAAGAGTACATAAATCATATATACTTCATTCACGACTCAGTAATTCATATATTTATATAATTCTATAAATTACCATATTTCACTATTCACAAAAAATAAAACTAATTTAATAAAAGGAAAAAAACTCACTATAACAATTTATCTTCATGTATATTACAAAAATGGAACCCATTTTTTTAAATTAATTTTTGGAATATAAGAAATTTAATTTTTAATTAAAGCATCCATTAATTTAAAAATTCTATATTTAAAATTATAAATAATTTTATGAAACTCTGAATAATCAATTACAGTTCCATAAAATGTTCTCATAACCTTATGAAAATAAAAAATTAAATCATTATTCTATTTTATGATAATATATTTTCTATTAAATTATTATATGAATTATAATAAAAATAATCAACCCTTACATTTAAAATAATTAACAACACTAACAATTTTACTTTGTTAACATTTATCTACTTATTAAATTATATAAATATACCATATTTTCATTTGTAGTATACCAAAATTTATTTATACTTTTGTAGATGAGATTACAATTAAAATACTAACATTACTATTTATAATGGTCACTCTATTATTTAATTGTACAATTCATTTATTCTAGGAGGAATTTGTGAAATAAATTAAATTTATTTAAGAAGATAACTACCATATATCCAGAAGATTTATATTCTTTCCAGCATTAAAAATTTTATCATATAAATATTTCATGAATGTTTTCATCAAAATTGATTTTAGTGGGTCTAAATCATATCATCTGAAGGTTCCCACATTACTTCATTATTTTTCCCCAAGGATCCTTTATCAGTAGAGTAGCCCAATTTATTATTATATTCTCTCTTGATCCAATATTCTTGATTTGATTTTCACAGTAATACAAACCAGGATCCAGTTGTATTTTGACATAGGTAAGAGAAAGTGTTTGGACTCGCACATACTTCTTTGACAATGACATGTAGAATACATAATGGTATTCTGAGATACGTGGTGGAATTTAAAATTGGTATGCTACATATCAAATTCATTATATAATTTCAATTTTTTTGATGAACTTGGGGCTTTTTTCCATTTTTTACAAGACCATATGACAACCTTTCAAGGAGATACATTCAGAAAGACATGAAATGATACATCAAAATAAAAATCTATTCTACTATTGTCAACAGTACTCTTTTTCCTACATCAAGTTGTTGTAATATGAGCCTGAATATTATTAGACATTATTGTGGTCAATTAAATACTTCATGTGTCTATATAATTATTTTAACCAATTTCATCATTGAAAATTGTATTATACAATCACTTTTAATATATTATATCAAATGAATCCATTAAAATACGATATTAAAGACTATTTTTGAAGGAAAACTCTAGCAATGGTAAATAATGATGTCACATAAATAAAAACTCAAGTGATTATGATATATAAATCTTGTCTAATGATTGACTATCCTTTCATACATTCATTCGGATTGCGGGTGATAATCAACACTCAAAAAAACATCGTATCTAAATCCATATAATGACACTTCCATAACAATGATGTAAAATTGGGATCATGACCAAACACATTCATTATAGGTTCACTGTAATGTTTAATGACTTCAGTAATATAGTCATTATAGGAGCTCAAGAGGATAGTCATCTCTTATAGTAACACAATTTGTAGATTTTTTATAGATATCAACAATAACATGTATCATATAATTCATTCTAGGGGACTTTTTTAATCTAGTGATGATGTCCATAGTCATTTTTCCCCCAACCCACATAGTAATAGAAATTGGATTCATTACCCCTGTATGATTTTGTCTCTAGTCCTTCACTTGTGGTGAAACTATGCATCTAGACACGTATTCATAAATTTATCACATCATAGTATCCCACCAATTATGTTCCATCCTATCTCTAAACATCATTGTGATATCAGGATTATAGTGAAATATTATCTATGAGAATCATAAAATATTCCTATTTTAACCTCAGGTTTAGATTGAATATAAAACGTCGTTCCAAATATCGCAATTCCTTCATCATACATAATGTATTGCAATCTTCAATCCTTAATTACATTAATTTCCTTTTAACATTTCTTATCATCACAGTGATGACATTTTATCATCTTTACTAAAGATGTTTTTGAAATAATATGAAAAAGGGGTGCCATTTACAAATCCATAAAAATTAGAAAATCCATATTTATTACATCCTTGAATATAGAATCATTTCCATTCCTTATTTGGTTATAATTCCATTATATTTATATCTAAATTCATATTCTTACATAATTTTATCTTCTTGGGTTTTTGTGTATTGAGAAATTTTAATCCTTTGTTAACTCGACCCATCATATTTTCTTCATGTTGAGTTCATTATGTGCAAGGATGTATTTCAATATCTTGTGATCCATATATATCTGACATATTTTACTATAGATATAGTGTCTTAATATAATCATATCAAATATTGTGACTCCTAAATATAAATAAATAGTTTAATAATATTGTTCATGATTTTTCAATAGCCATTATGCATTTGAAATAACATTTATATCATTCAAAAGGAAACAATCCATTAATTTCATTGATACATCACTTTTTATTACAAAACCATCATTTCCTGGATGTAGTATCAAAATGGAATACTATACTAACAATAAATTTAATTATACAAAACATTAGGCACATTTTATAGTAAATAAGATCCTTACTAGTAGACGTGTGATCTTTGTTAACAAGTTTTTCAATTGGGGAAAAAGTATGAAATAAACATTGATAGTATCCTTCTAAACAAAAAAATAATATACCTGAGTTATATTCATAGGTTATGTACATTCATCGATTTCCAATTTCATCATAGGATTATATGATATTCCATTAAAATTTACAATATGGACTTGAAAAGAAATTTCCCATAGCCATAATTCATACTTTAATCATTTGAAATATATATATTTCCATATGATATTATGAATAAAGATCAGTAAGTGGTTATAAAAATTTTCATATCTTTTATAATATAATTGAATATCATTAATGAATTATATAACAAAATAATAATAATAATCCTTGAAATATAGATTTATTATATCCACGATAATAGAGTGTGCTTCAGTTAATCCATATAGAATGAATATAAATTAGTCATTTCCCAACATCATATGAAAATATATATTCGAAATAACTTCTTTCATTACTCACAATTAATGATCCCTAGAAAGGATCTCAATCAAAAAATTATTGATATATGTGAAGTGGGTCAAATAAATCATCAATTATAGTAAGAGTATATTTTTCATTATGTTAATTTCATTTATTCTCCATAGTCATTTCACAACCTAAAGGATCAATATTTTTACTTATTAATGAGAAGATAGGATACCTAGGAAGAATAACCATGGAAATTGAACCTCTTATTACTTTATTATTATTTAAACTTTTTTAGATCCAATAAATTTCAAATTTATTGTTATTAGAGAATTTTTTAATATTATTATTTCATTCAGGATTAAATCCACAATTAACTAATCTTCAAAAACTAGGGGTTTCCAGATAGTTCCTAAAAATATATACAAGTTTATTATAATAAAATGTGTACATCTACAATTTGATAACTATTTTATCCCTCCGTAGATGATTTTTTTCTTAATAACCAAAAATTAATTTAGTAGATCATCATGGTGGATGTAGATAATATTAAGTGAAATATGGTTATAATCTAGTGATAAGGTATTCTAAATATTCATCAATAGTAAAAATTTCAACTTTTTCAATTATTTTCCACATTTATTGAAATACACACCATACCAAGGATAATATGAAATTAAAACATACGTATAATGATATCATTAGAAACTAAATAATATTTTGATATCATAAAGGGCAATTATTTACACATATAATATGCAATAAGACTTCCCATTGGTGTTTTGTGTGAAAAAAATCTGGGTAAATCCAAATGGAAAAGTGTTATTTTCATGGAAATTTATATAAACATAAAAGAGTGTTTTAATCCATAATAAAAGACTGAATTTGATAAATTTTATGGTATAATTAATGTAAATGTTACAACATCACTGTGTACATCTACATTAGCTATGGGGATCACAAAATTTTGTCCATCTCTCCATGGCCACTTCTATGGTAGATTATCTTGATGGTTGGGGAGTTTTTTTAAATATCCCCATCTCAATATAGTTAAATAATTCTAAAATATTGATTTGTTTATTCCCCTATCATTCATTAGCTCGATGGCCATTTTCACTAAATATATCAACAAACCCCATTATTTTCAAGATTTTACTTGGATTATTCATATATCAATTATCATATAATGAAAATTAATTTATTAAGATTATCATATTTGATAAATACTATTTCAATTGTTATTATAATACATATTCATCTATTTATCTTCTATGAACATATAGGTTCATGTAAATTCCTTATCCATTTTATGGATCTCTAACCTATTTATTCATACGGTTAAAATTATTGAGAGGATTGGAACTTTAAAAACATTTGATTAAGACATTCAATGAAATGATCAATATTTTCTTTTGAATTAATTTTTTAATATATATCATACCATGATATTATTGTGAATGTATCCTCATAGTATGAAACAAACTCATATTTTTTGTTTGATAATGAATTCCCCTTTATTTCATTTTTTTATCATGAGGTAAATATTTTTCATGGAATATCTCTTTAAAATATATCAATGCCATGTCTCATATTTAATCTTCCTCCATAATATTCTAGATCTATGACCACAACTAAAAAACATCTTCCTTGATAAAATATAACGCCATTACTACATGTTCATTTTAATTGTATCATAACAATTGAAGGTTCATTTCACGAAACATGATCCCCATCTCAGATACTATAATGAACCAACATATGTTACCCATGAATCTAGTGACAGAACAAGTCTAGCACATAACCAAAGGTCAATCTCGATCTCATTGAGATTTTGACTAGAACATGGGTCTCTAATAATATTACGGAGGGGTAGATCTCTCCAAACATGAAAAAACATGGAATATATGAACACATAAAATGAAAGAGACATTATAATACTAAAGAGAATATATATTCAATAAAATCAAAAATAAAATAGAAATTAACAAATTCAATAGTGTTCAAAACCCCAAAACCTGTACATATGCGATTTATAAATCCAAAAAACTACATCATGAAACAATATGGATAAACTCACCAAAACTCACCATCAGTTACCCAATACCACCCAATAGGAACCTCACCCATTCACATTACCTCCTTGCCTTTCCCAAAATTGGAAGCCTTATAATTTAATATGCACCACTGAAGGGTTCACATGGTGTTATTTAACATCCTTAGTATTACTCTATTTAGGTGTTCCATAAAAATTCACTACTTAATAATTCATGTATGATTATATTAAATAATTATTAAAAATATATGTAATTAAAAAAATTTATAGAAAACATGTAATCATTTCCCTTATTCACTATTGTAATAATGAGGAGGTATAACATTGAATATAAAAGAAAACTCAGATATTTATTAATTACAAAACAAAAGAAAAAGTACATGTATCATTACTAATGTTTACTACAGGCCAGACATGAAGAATACTCATAATACAATAATTAATGTTTACAATCTAATTCCTAGAACACATGCCTATTATGGAGAGGAATTCCCCAATTGTAAACACCCCCAACAATTTCAAAATCTATCCCCTATAATAATGGATTTTGAAAATAATGGATTTTGAAAATAATGGAAACCCCATGTGTAAACATCTTGATAATGAAAAAATTATGGACTATGTCCTCATTATAAAAACTCCACCTGTGTACCCAAGGTATCCCATGCTCTCATTTTCCCAAAGCAACTTAAATGGTTCACATGTACCAATTTTAATTTCATTTTTCAAAAACAGAGAAAACCATTCTTCATCAAAAACCCTATCTCAATACCAACAAATAGACATTCTGTTTGCTAAATAAATTTATTAGTCAGGATTAAATCATGAATATTATCATATGTCGGACACGGAACCACCTACCTCAATACATGGGTCACACACGACGACAGTGGGATCCACCAAAAAATAAAACCCTACAACACAAGTAGAGACACTATAATATTTTCCAAAAAAAATATTATTGATTCAATTGAGAATGAGGGTTGGAAGAGGATAGAGAACAACATAACTAAACAATTAATGACTTCCCCACCACGAAAAACATAGGAAAAAATTCCAAAACATGACAACACGATAGATAATTAGAGAAGAAAAGGAGAAACACAAACATAGACTAGTGGATTTGATAACATATAAAATGTTTTCTACCATGATCAATGTAAATGAATAAGCAGAAATATAACATACCATGAGAGACACATCACAACAAAAATATACATGAAACATAGATCAGATTAATACCAAAGGAATTTTTTTCTAAAAGTCATTATATAGGAGGCTCAGTTTAGTTCAAATTGATGATATATTGTCACATGTAAATTATAAAACAACGGGTATCCCTAAATAATATTTTATTAGGTAATTAAATGATATGTAATTCATTTACATGAAATCAAATACATGGTGTTTGAGTAAACTAAAAAACCCATGCCTTGGATTAAAAATCCATTTAATAATGCATACACAGAGTGAAAATGAAAAAAATACATGTATCCATTCACCGCATGACCCATTTCCTGATATTATCCAAGAAACCAATAAACATAATTTAACGTAATCACTCAGCATGTAATAATCCTTACACCTATAAAAAAATTTAAAATAGAATGTCCATCAAATCTAGGACTTCACAATTTTAGGTATCCTCTCATTTCCATCTCAGTCCTCTATATAAAATATATAATCAGAAACAAGATTAGGTAACAGATATACATGAAAGATCATTAATATGATGATACATATTCAACACTATAAATAATTTTTTTCCATAAAAAGTCATGTTGATGGTGGAATGGATGGACAAATATATGTCCACCTTTCCCTCATCAATGACTCATGTTCCCAAATTTGATGAGAAGTTGAACCCTATTTCTGTTGAAAAATAACCAGAATATTTGACTTCCCATGTAATACATTCACATGAGATTCAAAAATATCAACCGGCTTCTCAGGAATACAAATATTTTTTTTGTAAATCACTTTCATCCCAACTCAGAACATAAACAGGATCTGGGTGATACTTCTAGAGCTAAGACATGTAGAAAACATGACGAATTCATATTCGAAAAATAATCAATTCTACCAAATATGAAACCTTCCAAAGATATGTTGTGACCTAAGACAATTCAACACATCACTAAAATAATTTTTCTTTTGTTAAAGATGATGGTGACCCACCTGGGAAGAAAAAATTATGAATACCCAATAACATATGAAAAAATCCAAATATCGACATAACCAATCTGTATATGATTTATATTGAATCTATGTTGTTATCAAATTTTGATGTACATCCTATATCTCCATTAATGTCTATGGAACCATGGATGGTGCAACAAATGATATCTATCCTACCTTCTCCTAAAAAATAGGTGATTTACGTGGGTGACTATTCAACATCTCCAAGGGAATCATTATAATTTATGACATATAGCTATTGTTTTAAATAAACTCAACAGTATGAGATGGCTATCACATGATCCTCTGAATTCTATGAAATAAGAATGGAGAGTATCCTCCATGATATGAATCACTTTCTCAATTTGAACATCATTCTATAGAAGTAATGTGGTTCCCAACTTAACTTTAGTTCCTATATACTCGTGAGAAATCCACCAGTTCCTCAAGGTAAACTTATGGTCCCTATCTGAAACAATAGTAAAAGAACTCCCCTGTAAACTCAACATCTCTTTCTCAAATAGCATCCCTTGTTCTTCAACAATAGTCATGTCTTTTATCTGAATGAAATGAGTAGACATCGTCACATGATCAACAAACACCAAGATAGAAATCCTACCTCTGGATTCTGCGGAAATCCAAAAAAACAATGGAATCGTCATAACATATCAAAATTGGCACTAGAAAAGGATGAAGTAAACTATATGGTTTTGAGTGTTCTTACATTATTCATTGGCAGGTGTAACATTGATACACAAACTACATGACTTCATTCTTCTTAAAAGGCCCCCAAAAGCATCACCTTATGTCATAATACATCATCATCATGAATGGATGAATGTACAAGGAATATTTGTTACATTAAAATATGTATAAAATTATAACATATGTTGGGATGAAAACCCACTTACCTAAGTGGATCATACAATCTAAAGAGAGAGACCATCAGGAAATAGTGACCCCACTATAAAGGATTTATCTAGTCATCTAAATCTAATCATCATACTGTTGTATCCATAAAATAAACACCACGTGAGATGATGATCATGGAAAACTGGTCATAATCACTTCAGAAACATCTTATTAATCATCAAGGTTAAACTGATATAAAAAACCGATAAGTTTCCACTCCTCCATTGATTTTAGAACATATTGTGCTGGTAAATTCTTGTTAAGATATTCTGTATTGTAATTTGTCTTTCCTAGGATATAGATATTATCAATGTCAAATGTATGAATTTATTCTACCCATTGTCTTTGTCTGATATTTAATTCATTTATAGAAAATATATAACTCAATATCTTATGAACTAATAATACCTTGAACCTCACCCTTGATAGATAGTTACACAATCATTTTAGCCCATACATGAATGTGGATATCACTAAATCATGAGTTGGGTAATTTACCGAATGTTATCGATGTTAAAGAGAGCTTTACAAAACTACATAGTGATCCAGCATAAAGACACATCCCAAACCAGTACCAAAATCATAAAAAAATGCCGCATTCTTATTACCATGCTCATGAAACATCTTAATTGGAGTCAATTTGAGATATAATTTTAGTTCATTAAAAGACAGATGGCACATTTAATACCACATGAATTTCATTACATCTATGGTAAGAGTTGTCAAATTCGATGCCAACATAGAGAAATATTTATAAAACCATCTGTAATATTAAACATTACTAAAGAATATTTTTATGGATAAGATATTTAATTATTCCTTCATAGACTAGAGAAGCATCACCTTCTTAGGATAAACTGGGAACCCTTGTTCAGACAACATGTACCATCAGATCACTAGTTGATTAATACAGAAACTAAAATTTGGTATATTTTAATTAAAATGTTTATCCATAATAATTTATAGAAGTAAACACAGATGGTGCTCATTCTCACAAATAGATTTGGAATAAATTAAAATATCATCTATGTACACTACCATAAAATTGTCATGATATTGATGGAATATCTGATTCATCAATGATATAAAAACTGTTTGAGGATCAGTCATACAAAAAGGAATCACATGATATTCATAATGTTCATAACTTATCCTGAAAGTTGTCTTTAGTATATTAAACTCCCAAACACTGAGATAATGATTCACCCACTCTATATCAATATTTGAAAACCACATTTCCCCATTTAATAGATCAAACAAACTATATACATGAGATAAAGGATATATGTTCTTAACTATTATCCTATTCAACTTTATGTTTTCCACACATATCCAATGTGAACCATCTTATTCCCGGAAAAACTACAAAGGTGTTAACCAATTTGAAATTCTTGGGAATAGAAACCCATTTCAAACATGTCGTTCAACTAAATCATGAGGACATTCAACAAAACTTACACTATATGATTTGATTTTATCTACATTGGATGCATACTAGTCACTAGGTCACTAATAAGTTACACTTCTCTTCAAAGAGGAACACTAGATAAGTCATCTAGGAAAACTTTTAGTATGTATAGAACCAAATGGGGATATCAAAATCAGCAGAGACATTATCAGGCTTGAAAAAAAACAATAGGAAACAAAATTATTAACACTATACAGGAGATCCATGAACAACCTAATCTTGGTTCCCACTGCCCCTGACACATGAGTGATCCCATTAAAATCATGTAACAAGACCTTATGATGATAAAACCAACATTTTTATAAATGAGTTACATGGAAATCAAAACTGATGATGAAGTAAAATATATTGAGATCAAGAATGAAAAATCACCTACCAACTATGTTCTATCAATCATAATCGATCATGAATGATAGTAAAACCCCTACTTTTTCCTTATATCGAGATATGTTACAAACTCCATTGAAAAAGAAATATGTTCTATTTGTTGTTTAAAAATATCTACAAAATATATAAATATAATATAGTGGGAGAAACCTGTATCAAATAAATTAATTTCCACTACAAATGTAATAAGGATCTTACTTATCATTGTTGCCAGACATGCATAGAAATCCAACAGACACTCATTAACTTTGTGGAAATAATTTACTCGGGATTATTGTGTACTGATCTATGTAGTTTTTGAATAATATGACTACACCACAACATCCTTTAGAGTCAATGAACCAAGACCATAAAAACTCATTGTCATAGCCATACAGATTTTCTATAGGTGACAAATGCGTCCACAACAATTTCATGTCTTCAACATAATATTTCATGTAATTTTTGTGTTTCATATCTTAATGAATGAAATGAAAATCCATTTCTACGTTTCCAAATTAAATATTTTCTCTAGGGGAGGATCGCTATTATGACCATCCACAACATCTTATGTGATGATCCCGAAACATCATATTCTTCTTGTGCGGGACACTGAAACTACTAATAGAGGGAAGAGAATGATTGAAAATCCCAATATTTGCAACAAAATCATTCTACTATATCGTGTATATGTATTCCATATCTGCATAGGTATAATGACATTACATGAGGACATGTGATCTGATATCTTGTTTCTAACCCTATAGATACTTCCTAGACTTAAGCTGGTCATTCCACACAATGCTTAATGAAAAATGGAAATTCCCAGAAAACTGGTCGATGTATGTCAATAACAAATGCTCTCATTGTCGAAATGAAAAGAACTCCATAAACAAAATTAGATATTTTAAACCATCCTCAATAGTTGATACATTTATCCTCACTTCTGATGGAAACTTGGGTGTCTTTATGATAAGAGTTTCCCATGAACATATTACATCATATCTATCAAGTTCCGACTATCATAAACCTAGTCCAACATACAACCCAAGACAATGACTCTTCTAGAATTTCATCCTTTGATACAATTTTATAATGAACCTACCCAGGTTACCCTTGATTTTGGTTCATTACAAGATCTTCCACATACCTGAAGATAATCCTCAATCCCCACTGGTTAGCAACAATAACTCGGGCATCAAACAACGCACCAGAGGAAATAATTTCTCTCAAAATGGAAAATTACATAGAAAATTTTCATGAATTTAACAATAGACACATCATAATACTAATGAAATATATGTGTAATAAAAGTAATACGATAGTATAAATGAAGAACTAAAAATGTATTCAATACTCCAAAAACAATTATAACTACGAGGAACAATATCAAACAACAACATTATATGATGGTGGAGACAATATAAAACCATATCACCATTAGCTACCAAAAATCAACTGACATGAAACCAATTCCCTCCTAGTGGAACCTTGTCTATACCTACATTGGAAGACATACACAAGTCTTCACATCACTAACGAAGTGTGTAGGGTGTATGCTAAAAGAAACTATAGGATCCGACCCAATATTTCCCCAAAAAAATATCTATAAAATAATTCATGAATGCTATTTAAAATAAAACATGGAATGATAAGAAATTATGATTTTTAATAGAAAACATGGTAGAAATGTCCCCTTTTCACAACTCTATACTAATGCAGGTATAACATGAATATAATTTCT
Source organism: Viscum album (assembly GCA_963277665.1). Taxonomy (NCBI): domain Eukaryota; kingdom Viridiplantae; phylum Streptophyta; class Magnoliopsida; order Santalales; family Viscaceae; genus Viscum; species Viscum album. Next base: position 917,409,348 of record OY728148.1, read on the forward strand.
AACTCATAAAGCTAATGGCAATAAAAATGAAGCAACAACATAGGTATCTATACCAAGGATTACTATATGTCAGTCTATGATACTGATCATAAAAAATTAAATCAATACACAACCCCATTCCTAGAACATATTCCTAGGAAGGAGAGGAATACCCAATGATTAAACCCTTAACAATATGAATATCCATCCCATATATCATTGGGAATAAGTAACCGAGTAAATCTACTTTGGAAATTCTCTCAATAATAAATAAATTTAGATAACAGACTCAAACCAATACATCCACCTATGTACCCATGGTAACCCATTTTTTCATTTTAACACATTATTTTAATTGTATAAAATGTAAAAATTTATTAGAAATTTAGAAAAACCAAGGAAAAAAAATTTATCATTAATTTTTTTTTCACAAAACAAAAAGAGTGATACCAATTTCAAAAATAAATTTATAAAGAAAGAGAATATCAAGATTATTATCATTGGCTAGATACGGAACCACCTAACTCAAATCTCATGTCAGACACACCAACACTGGGATCCAACATCAATGAAACCCAACTACCCATGTGGATACCCTAAAATTCATTCCATACAACTTTGGATTGAATCAATTATGAAATTGGGTTCCTATACAAGGGGGAACCAAAATCCATGATAATGAACACCAACCACACCATGAACAAAAAAGGAACGACCTCTAGAATAAGATCACACATCATGTTTTGGAAGAAAACAATTTGAATCAACAATATAGAAAATAAGAACTAATAACGCATCCAAAGGTGCTACTGCGATCGAGGATAGTGATGAAGTGGAATGATAACATACTCATAGAGAAGCATCACATTCTCAACAAAGAGGTAATCTCAAAAGCATTGATTCATACTGGAAGGTGTCTTAAAAAACAACTCATGAAAATTCTATGTTCAATTGAAAAGAAAAACAGGTGGTTTAATGGGTACCAAAAAAATTGTGGGTCTCTAAAACATCCATGGTCAAAGAATTACGTGACATGTATTTTCTTTACATACCATGAAATCCATGGTGATTATGTTTTCCATAAAACAGGTGGCCTCAAATTTAAAATTTATTATCTAAATCATTCAAAACATGAAAATATCATTCATGGCATGTTACCAATCACAACATGACACCTTTTACAAATTGTGTTGAACAGTCATAACACATATTGTATCCCAATTACATAGTGTGTAATCCTCTTTCAAACCACAAAAAAATATGGTGAATGTAGAAATTACAACAAATAACCAACATCTTCATTATTATAATCCACACAATTCCTACATAGTGGTGTTTACAGCATGTGAAAAAGGAGGACCATGATGTGGTCACAGAGGTACAAGATAGATCGGTAATGGTTGTAACAACTACCAATAGATTTGTAGTTCCATTAAAAAATGGGGGATAATTCCACATTAAAACCATCCATCAATGATGTAGTATGATAATTCATCCTAATCTTTTTACATTGACCTAATATGGTCATGATGTACACATCTTCAATACTAACACTTTCAACATTCTCAGTGGTGAAATCCATCCATTATCTACTGGTAATGATTTATATTGTTCCATTGGGTTCTACCACTTTATAATGGAACAAAATATGATTCTACAAAATCTATATTATCATTAAAAAAATTAAATTTAATGAATTATTATAATTTTCATGTTTACTAAACATCTTGTTCCATTGGTTTCTATAAAAACAGCTATTGTTCTGACATTAAAAACCATTTACCATATATCCCAAAATCAATTTTTATTTTATTATATTGTAATTACTTCACCAAAGTCAAATAATAATGTAGTATTGAAGAAAATGATAACATCATTATTTCCTTATTACTTTTTTAATTTAACAAATAACATATAAAAAGGAAAATAAACTACTTCTTTGATAGTTATTGAAAAATATCACCTTCATATCCTTAGGATTGAAAAAATTTGCTTGAGTTCAAATGATTAGTAATAGTTAAATGAATCAATAATATGTGAATTAAATTCAATAAATCATAATCAATAGGGAATGAAAAGTAACTGAGAACACATGCCATCAAACTGGAAATGGAAATGAATCCATAAGTATTCTTTAATAGTGAAAATATCATGGAATTTAATAATTGAATATTGATGGAAGAAATGATTAATACCTTGATGCCATGTATATTGTGTAAAAAAACTACCATAAGAAAAAGTAAGTTTAATAATTTGTGTAGAAACTCATACGATTCTTCATAGAAATTAATATGAAGGGGTATTCACTATCAGACCTATCTCATGAGATATTTTGAATCATTAATAGACAATATAATGTAACATCTGATGCATTTAAAATATAAAAATACATCATATATTCTAATATTTTATCAACATATTATTGTATTAATTATTAAGTGGAAAATATGTATGATAGAATACCTGAAACACGTCAATGGGTTTCTCTGAATGCTTATGCTTAACACAACACTATGTTACACCAAAAATTAATATAACAAATTAAATTATTTTTTTAAATGGATGTTAATATCTAGAAGATGTATTTCTAGGATTGAACAGAATTCAATATATTATGATTTTAGATATTTGTCAATTTTTTTATATTTAACCAATGAATTATAGAGGCTGAAAATGATAATGAATATAATTTTAATGATAAAATACTCTAATTTTTTTTAACGTTCATTTTACTACCTTATGATGGAGAACCCATTTTAAAAAATCACTTTTATATGTTATATTTGATAGAAAATAAATCTTATATAGAAGAGGGATATAAATATTTACATCAGTTTAAATTTAGGTATTACGATGACAAAATAAATATTTTAATGAATACTGGAAAATAGAACATTTCCATAAAAAAATTCCTTTTCTAATAATTTATTTATATATTTATATTTTCACATTAACTGTTTTTAAACTATAATATAATTATGTTTTTTTAATTTAGTACAAATATGGTCTTTGGAAGTAATATAAGGCCCCATTCATAAACATTACTTAATCTTGAGTTACTTCAGGAATAGACATTGAGGATCTTTTCACGTTTATAGTTTTAGAAAATTAGATCATAAAACATGCATTACATTCCACATTTAAAAAAAGTGGTTACATAAAAGATAGTATACATTTTCCCCATCAAAGGAAACATAATTAAAATAAAACATGGATTCTTTCTTGACGCTTCCTTGACACTATCATGACATCATGTACCATTCCCTTGACCTGTGAAAAACAATTCATAAACATGGGATGATCATAAAACTCCCAGTAAGGGATATAAAAGTACGAAATGAAAACAATAGTCCATGCATGAAATCATACACTACTCATAAAACATAATCACATACCTCATCAAATGATGAATAAATCATAGAAATCATAAGACATAAAAGGTAACTTGAGGCATTCATAACATTCTTACATAGGGAGTAACCCTCCTAGTTACGTTTGGAATACCCATCACAGTATATTCCCTAATTCTCTTCAGATAAACCTTAACGTTTAACTCCTTCGCGTTACCCAATGCATTGGAGAGCTATATCGGGCTCACCCGCCCTTAGTTTATCACGAAACCACACATCTTCATAACAATTCCCAAGAACCATAACATAATTTTATCACGTAAAACATGCATAAAGGAAACATAACATTTACACATTTCAATCACAAGATGTCAATAAAACACATTGATATAATAAAAACATTATGAAAACCATTTTCAATAAAAAAAATAAAATAAAAGTCATACATGGTATTTATTTTTCATTTTAAAAAAAGTTAGTTTATGGCTTGTAGAGGAAGTCGAAACTCAAATAATGGTCACGATGGCAGAGAAGTCGTTGTCGCTGCATACATACGACAAAAAAATTCATTTTGTAATTTAGTAAAATGATTCGTATAAAAAAAAGATTCCTTTTGAGTAATAATAAATTTAATAGTGTTTTATACACCATATAAAAGAAAGATGTCTATAAAACACAATATGCCTCAATGAATGGAGATTGAGACAATGTCCCTTACAAAGACGGTATCCATGGATTAAGGATAAATAAATTACATAATAATTTGTGACAATCAAATTCACTAAAAACAATTGGATATTAAGTGTAAAAAAATCAAAGGTCATTCACACATATTCATAGAATGAAATATTCATGGAGTACAAGTTTATCCAAAAGAATCAAAACTCTGATAAGAATTTCCCTTGCAAAAATTCAACAGCCTAATGACATCACTTCAAAATTCAAAAAATGATTTGATGAGAGATTAAAAGGGTATGTAATCACTTTTAAATTAAATTTACAGTAATAAGGATATATTAGATCATATCCCAACATAATAATATGTAATTTAAAAGACATAACAAATGAAGCCTTTTTAAAGAAGAGAAGGGTGAAAGGTCCCCTTACCAATTTAGGTAACATTCGAAACGTACACCCCATTGAAGAAGGGTCATACAATGAAGATGTAAATTTCCATAAATGATATTATATTACATAAAGAGTATAATAATGGGCAGTACATACACCACTCAAAGGAAATGGTGGCAAATGTAGCATAAATCTCACATGAATAAAAGTGTGATGAAAAATCTCATAGGAAAACTCGGCAGCCTAACAGCGCCATTTAAAACTTTAAAAAATGGATTGATGATATCAAATAGGGTATCTCATAATATTAAAATAAAATTTACCGCAAGAGGAAGATAAAATAACATCCCTGAACATATCAAATTGGAGTTTAAAAGAAGTGACATAAAGGAGAGTACTTAAAAAGAAAGAGATAGGTTGGATCCCATACGAGAATTCGGCAGCCTAAAGACGCCGCTCAAAACATCAAAAATGGATTGATGAGAGAAAATAGGGTATCTCATCATATGAACATAAAAATTACAGTAAGAGTAATTTAAATGGACATCCCAATCATAAGAAAGATGAGCTTAAAAGGAACCGCATAAAAGACTGTACTTAAAAAGAAATAGAGGGGTAGGATCCCTTACCTCAGGTCTGACTTGACTCGATCGTTCTTTAACCTCTTGAATAATAAACTTGAGTTAATTTCTACTTGCTTAATAACCTTTTTCAAGTTCATTATTCCATTTATATCACTTATTACCATGTTATGAACTCTATGTAATTATTTATGTTTATAATGGTCGTTTTGTCGATCATTACTACTTGAGTCAAAAACAAACTCTTTATAATTACAAGTTTGTTCATGGGGTAAAATATCCATTATATACATAATTATATTCATTATTTAGATTTCATATATATCATATAAATCCATTATATACATGCACTTATAATATTTCATAACATTTAGTGGGAAGAAATGAAATGCACCTTTCATGGTGACGGTAAGCCGTACGCACGCATGAACGCTAATACAATTTCTATTTCATATTTAATGGAATTAAAACATAATTATACATTATAGAATTATAAATCCAGTATTTTATCATGTATAATATCATTAAATCTATCCTTTATACATACCATATATGGTATTAACGAATCAAATCACTTTGAGGGGGCAGTAGTCCGCACTTCCTATAATGAACATTTCACGTTTACCTATAATTCAAACCATAAATGTATGCCATAAATAAAAAATACATAATCTTAAGGAAAACATAAACATATTATATATCATATATAAATATAGTGAAATCTTAATTTCCACCTTTGAAGGTGTTAAAAGAATATTGAACAATCATAGTTTCGTGAGGCAGAAATTCAGCATCCACAAAAACAGTATGTTATTTAACAATTATATGTTAATGTGTGTAAGTGTAGCTCGAATACATCTCATAAAAACAACCTAGTATATTTAAGATAATTTATTTGTTACAAAAGAAATGAATAAAAATTATTTAGGGGTTGGAGAAGAAAAATACAACAAAATAACACATGTAAAGACATTACCTTAAAATCTGGTAACTCCTTTTGGATTGAACCAAAAGGGTTTCTTGAAAAGCTTCCTGCCTAAGGTAAGGCTTCTAGGATGAGTATAGGGATGTGGAGAGACAAAATGATCAGAACGTGGCTGAGCCAAAGGCTTGAGAGGTGTGGGTAAAGAGGTAGAGTTGGGGGCCTTTTATAAGAGGAGAGGAGGGGCACTCACAGAAATGTATAAAATGATACTTTATTTTCAAATGAGTTTCGGATTATAAAGGTCCCAAATTGATGTATTTCAAGGATAACGTGATTAGAGTTCAAAATACACCCATCCAATAGGTTTTTTCCATTTTTAGGTCTTATGGTTTACATTATCTTCTCATTTTATTTAAATCGTTAAATAATGAGGTAATAGTTGCATCATCATAATGTCATATATAATATAATATATATAATTTATAAAAAATTATAAAAACCTACTATGATGTAGGAAATATTATTATCTTTCTGATTACTATTTATAGTCAAAAATTTTACTTGAATAACCCCATGTAAATTTTTTTAGTAAAACAATACATGTTTGTGTCATTTTTACTTTTACTTTAAATTAATGGAATAAATGTCATTATCATAACCAAGTTGTTCCATGGGGTCCAAAATATCCACCCATGGGGGTTTTCCATGACTCATCCAATATTTTCAGGTCAGGTTTCAAGATATTTTCATTTTTTTATAATATCATTTTACCTTAAATCACACTAATTACCTTTAATCACGATTAATAAAACATAAAAGTTACTTTTCATAAAAAATTATTTTCAACACATTGAACCACATATTACTTAATAATGATAATAATTTATATTGGATTTTTTAAATTAATATCATAGATGTGGTAAAGGTCCATTTAAACGAAAAATCATTTTTTGTAACTTCCACTTGGTGGTTTCACTATTAATAAAAAAATATGATTTTTCAGAAAAATACAAAAATTCATCCTAAGATATATTTGATATTCAGAATTCAAAAATGATGTAATTTTTTTACCAAATTAATAACATAGAAGTTGAATTAATTAATTTTATAATTAAATTCCGATGTCAAATCAAATATTGTATTTTTAAGAAACAATATCTATCAAAAGATTGAAACTCGTTTATGTTCAATCTCAATGTGATATTAATTCCAATGACCACCATTGGATTAAATTATAAAAATATATTCTAATTTCACTTTAAAACCAATTAAAAAGATAATCTAATCATATAAAAAAATTTGATTAAAAAGAGGTTTTGAATTAAAATACAACATTTTTCACTATTCATTAAAAAAATGAACATTATTGGACAAATACCAAAAATTTACACAAAGTAAATTTTGATGTCCCGATTCTAAAGAATAATTTTATTTTGTCAAATATAACACATATAATTGTCAAAAAGTGTATTTAAAAGTGTTTCTCCATCCAAATGTGGTTAATCGACCTTTTAAAAAATATTAGAATGTTTATGCTTAAAATTGGATTCATTCGCAATTTTAATACTCTAACATTTATTGTAAAAAGTAAAAAAAAAATTAAAAACATATATAATTATTTTGTAGTTAGTTCTTTTCATTCCCGTCCTTACAACGGCTAGGTGTTAACTACCATTTAAAATAAAATTATTTTATTATTAGAGTGCAACGTATGATTTCAAAGGAAATCATTGTTGCATATTGGGTAATCAATCGAGCATAGCGTTCCCTTTAAATTAATATAAAAAATTTATTCACAAAAAGGGATAAATATAAAAATGACATATTCTTTATTTACCTGGGGTGTTACATCCTTCCCCTCTTTTGGGAATTGCATCCTTGCAATTTTAAAATTGGTCTTGAAAAAATCATTGAAAGTCCCACATCGGAACAAGAGTCGGTAAAACAATCGCTTTAAAAGAAAGAAATAGAAGTAAAGAAGCAACCCGAGTTAACCCATACTAGGATTCCATGTAGGAAAACATGGTTATGGAAGAAAAATAAAAGCGTCATGTTCTGATGGAGAGTGATAGAAAACATGTTTAGGAGAAAGAAAACCAAAAGAAAATCACAAACTTGTGGGGGGGTTAAACGGTATTCGATTCCCGAGTAGTAAAAATTAATAGAAACCATTTTTGTTTTAAGTTACATTTAATTGTGGAATTTATTTTTGATCTTAAGGAAACATACTTACTTTTCATGTTGACTTTCAACTTTTACTATATTTCTTACAAAAACTAATACTTTCTCCAAAAGATGAGTATTTATGACGACTTGTTCGCATTAAGAGTACTATAATCAACTTCTTGAGAATAACCTAATCCAAAAATGTGAACTATATATTTACTATGTATTTAGACCCTTACCAAAACAAAAATTGTTAGAACAGGATCAGATAAACCAGAAAAGGGTAACCCTTTATAAACAGAAAATCTATTCTTAATCTCTAAAATTTGTCCAAAAAAACCCAATGTTCAACGAGAAGCATTTGATAAAAAAGTTGTCCGTAAAATTCTTCAATGTAAACCAAACTATGATCGAAACCAAAATATTCGAAGGATTTAGTCACATAGTCTTCCAAGGTACAAATTAACACTTATCTCCAAATAACATCTGTTGCTCTAAAAGACTCATATTGAAAAGTAATTAATCTAATAATGATCCTCCAATAAGTTAATAATTTCCATAGATAACCCAAAATCAACTTACTCTTAATTCATAAAATCATCTAACTAAAAATAATTAGTCAAAGTAACTAAGTACTTCTTTTAGTCCAGTGGTAGGCGATAAATAATTGTGGCACTTTGGTTGTGGGTTTGATTCTCGCATCGTTGTCCGATGCAACGGGTTGTCACACGGTCTGTGTGTTTCCCTTTTTAAAAACTCCAAAAATAACCCTAACATGTTTTAACCTCAATAGTTTCCTTATACCTCTCATTTTCATCCAAATTCATTATGATCAAAACATCTTAATTCGTGAAGTCTTATTTCACCACCATAAAATAAAATGATTCCCAAAAATGAATAACATAATACCTTGTTCATGAAATCCACTCAGTTTCATCGTCATCTTGTCCACGTAGTTAGAAGTCCCATGCATTACAACAATGATTTTGAGATCATTCAAAATAATTTTCTTCTTCCATCCAAATACACCTTGTATAACATGGGTCATATGGTTGTTTACAGAAAACCAGTTTTGGAAAATAATCATGTATGACATATAATTCCAAAACATCTGATAAAACATAATTTCTATAAAATAGTCTGACTGAATTTCAGTTGAAACTTTCTATTATTGGTCATTTTAAAATTCCATAAGAATGTGTTGAGAGACTATATTTTAAAATCACATATAAATAGGTTGTGCAAGGGTCTCCTTCCTCAGCACCATTTTTAAAATCATAATATGCTTCAAATTCTTGAGATAAGGTAAAATATTTGAAAATACCTTGATTATATTTACCTTTCTCAAAAATATGAGAATATTTTGGAAATAGTATTTGTCTAAATACAACCCATGATCCACGAAGATAACAAGATATAGTGGAGGTGTTTGATATCTCAAACAATTGCTTGCAAGCGAGTTGTATGCTAGAAAAAGTTTCACAATCATCCGAACATGACTTTGCAATAATTATTACCAGCATGTCATCAAGAATAGATAGGAATGACATTTGAGATCCTCCTCCATCCATTCGTAACTGATATTACTTGACATGAAAAAAGATATAAAACAAGGATTTAACTTAAATAATAGATATAGGGAACAACCATGTGTCTAAAAATCTCATAATCCTTAAAATTTTCTAAATCGACCTTTGATACCAACTATAAGGCCCCAACCTTAAACCTTACTTAATATTGAGTTACTTCCAAAATAAACATTGAGGATCTTTTCAGGTTTAGAGTTTTAGATAATTAGATCAAAAAACATGCATTACATTCCACATTTAAACAATGTGGTTACATAAAAGATATTATTCATTTTTCCCATGAACGGAAACATATTTTAAATAAAACATGGATTCTTTGTTGACACATCCTTGACACTATCATCACATCTTGTACCTTTCCCTTGACATGTGATAAACATTTCAAAAACCTGGGATGAGCATAAAAAGCTCAGTAAGGGATATAAAAGTATGAAATGAAAATATTAGTCCATGCATGAAATCATACATTACTCATAAAGATTAATCACATACCTCATCAAATCATGAATAAATCATAGAAATCATAATACATAAAAGGTAACTTGAGGCATTCATAACATTCTTACGTAGGGATAACCCTCTTGGTTACGTTTGGAATACCCATCACAGCATATTCCCGAAATCTCTTTGGAGAAACCTTAACATTTAACTCCTTCGCGTTAACCAATTCATTGGAGAGCTATATCGGGCTTACCCACCCTTATTTTATCACGGAACGACCCATCTTCATACGTAGGGAGTAACCCTCTTGGTTAAGTTTGGAATACCAATCAAGGTATATTCCCTAAATATCTTCAGAGAAACCTTAAATTTGAACTCCTTCACGTTACCCAAGGCATTGGATAGCTATATCATGCTCACCTGCCATTAGTTTATCATAGAACAACCCGTCTTCATAACAATGCACAAGAACCATAACATAATCGTATCACATGAAACATGCATAAAGGAAAAATAACATTTCCAAATTTCAATCAAAAGATATCAATAAAACACATTAAAATAATAAAAACATTATGAAAACCATTTTCAATACAAAAATAAAAGAAAAGTGATATATTGTATTTATTTTTCATTTTAAAAAAAGATAGGTTATGTCTTCTAGAGGAAGTCGAATATCTAATAATGGTCATGGTGGCGGAGAAGTCACTGTCGCTGCATACGTACGACAAAAAAACATTATTTTTTTTGTTTAGTAAAATGCTTCATATAAAAAAATATTCCTTTTGAATAAGAATAAAAGACAAAGGGGTTTATACACCATATAAAATAAATTTTTGTATAAAACAAAATATTCCTTAATGAATGGAGATTGAGATGAAGTCCCTTACAAAGACGATATCCTTGGATTAAGGATAAATAAATTACATAATTATGTGTGACAAACGAATTCACTAAATCTAAGTGGATATTAAGGGTAAAGAAATCAGAGGTCATTCAAATATATTCATAGAACGACATATTCAAGGTGTACAAGTTTATCCCAAATAATCAAAACTCGGTTAAGATGTTCCCTTGCAAAAATTTGACAGCCTAACAGCGTCACTTCAAAATTCAGAAAATGAGTTGATGAGCAATAAAAAGGGTATCTCATCACTTGTACATTAAATTTACAGAAATAATGACATATTAGAGCATATCCCAGCATAATAATATGTAATTTAAATGACATAACAAATGAATTTTTATTAAATAAGAGGAGGGTGAAAGGTCCCCTTACCGATTTGGGTAGCTTTCAAAACGTACACCTCATTGAGGAAGGGGCATACAATAAAGATGTAAATTCCCATAAATGAAATTATATTACACGAAGAGTATAATAATGAGCAGTACATACACCACTCAAATTAAATGGTGGAAAATGTAGCATATATCTCACGTGAATAAAAGTGAGAAGAAAAATCACTTACGAAAACTCGACAGCCTAACGGCACCGCATAAAACTTTCAAAAATGGATTGATGATATCAAATATGGTCTCTCATAATATTAACATAAAATTTATAGCAAGAGTAATATAAAAGAACATCCCCCAACATAAAAAAGAGAAGTTTAAAAGAAGTGACATAAAGAAGAGTACTTAAAAACAAAGAGAGAGGTCAGATCTCCTACGAAAATTCGGCAGCTTAACGACGCCACTCAGAACTTCCAAAATGGACTGATGAGAGAAAATAGGGTCTCTAATCATATGAAAATAAATAGTACAGTAATATTAATATAAATGAACATACCAATCATAAGAAAGATGAGCTTAAAAGAGTGTACTTAAAAAGAAAGAGAGGGGTAGGATCCCTTACCTCGTGTCCGACTTGACTCGATCATTATTTAACCTCCTGAATAATAAACTTGACTTAATTTCTACTTTTTTAAGAACTTTTTTCAAGTTCATAATTCTTTTTATATAACTTATTACCAAGTCATGGACACTATGTAATTATTTATTTTAATAATGGTCATTTTTCGATCATTGCTACTTGAGTCAAAAATTAACACTTTATAATTACAATTTTGTTCATGGGGTAAAATATCCATTATATCCAGAAATATATTCATTATGTACATATCATATATATAATATATATTCATTATATACATGCATTTATAATATTACATAACATTTAGATGTAAGAAATGAAATGCACCGTTCATGGAGACGGTAAGTCGTACGTATGCATGAACACTACATCTATTTCTATTTCATACTTAATTGAATTAAAACATAATGATACATAATAGTATTATAATTACAATATGGAATCATAAATAATATCATTAAAACTATCCTTTATACATTGCACATATGGTATTAAAAAATTAAATCACTTTGAGGGGGCAGTAGTCCGCATTTCCTAAAATGAAGATATCGCATTTACCCTTAATGGAAACCCTAAAGGTATGCATTAAATAAAACATACATAAGTTTAAGGAAAACATAATCATATTATATATCATATATAAATATAGTTACATCTTAATGTCCACCTTTTAAGGTGTTAAAATAATATAAACAATCATTGTTTCGTGATGCAGAAAATCACCATCCACAGAAACAGTATGTTCTTTAACCATTAGATGTAGGTTTGTGTAAGTGTAGCTCGAATCCTTCTCATAAAAAAATCATAGAATATTTTATATACTATATTTATTAGAAAAAATAATAATAATAAGTGTTTATGGGGTTGGAGAAGCAAAATAAAACAAAATAACACAAGTGAAGACATTACCTTAAAATCGGGTACCTTCTTTTGGTTTGATCCAAAAGGGTTTCTTGAAGAGATTACTGCCTATGGTAAGGCTTCTAAGATAAGGAGAGGGATGTGTAGAGGCAAAATCATCAGATATTGGACAAGCCAAAGGCATGAGACGTGTGGGTAAGGAGGTGGGGGTGGGGGCCTTTTACAAGAGGAGAGGAGGGGCACTCTTGGAAGGGTATAAAATGTTACTTTATTTTCAAATGATTTTCGGATTATAATGATCCCACATTGATGTATTTCGAGGATAATGTGATAATAGTTCTAAATACACCCATTCAATATGTTATTGACATGTGTAGGTCTTATATTTTACATTGTCTTTTCATTTTATTTAAATCTTTAATGTAATGAGGTAATCGGTACATAATCATGATGTCATAAATAATTTATATTATTTTATGTCTAAAAATTATAAAAAAATACTATGATGTAGGAAATTGTTTTATATTTACAATTACTATTTATAGACAAAAATTTGACTTGTATAACCCCATGTAAAAATTGTTTTAGTAAAACAATACATGTTTGTGTCATTTTTACTTTTACTTTAAATAAAAGGCATAAATGTCATTATTTTACCCACGTGGCACCATGGTGTCCCAAAAAACGACCCATGGGTTTTCTTGGTCGGCCATGAGTCATACAATAGGGTTAGGACAATTGTAAAGAAATTTTCATTTTATTATAATATCATTGTTACCTTAAATCACACTAATTACCTTTAATCGCAATTAATAAAACAAAAAAGATACTTTTCATCAAAAAGAATTTCATCCCATTAAACCACATATTACATAATAATGAAAATAAATTATAATTGATTTTGGAAATTCAAATCACAGAAGTGGTAACGTTCCATTTAAACAAAAAATCTGTTTTTCGTAACTACCACTTTCTGGGTTCACTATTCATAAAAAATTAAAGTTTTTCAGAAAATACAAAATATTCACCATAAGATATATTTGATATTCCAAATTCAAAATTTATTTTCTTTTTACCAAATTCATAACATAGATGATTCATTAATTTATTTTATAATTAAATTCCACTGTCAAATCAAATAGCGTGTTTTTAAGAAACAATATCTATCAAAAGATTGAAACTTGTTTATGTCCAATCTCGAAGTGATATTAATTACAATGACCACCATTGGATTAAATGGTAAAAATATATTCTAATTTCACTTTAAACCAATTAAAAAGATAATCTAATCATATAAATAAATTAGATTAAAAAGTGTTTTTGAATTAAAATACAACATTTTTCACTATTCATTAAAAAAATTAACTTTATTGGATAAATACCAAAAATTTACACAAAGTAAATATTGATGTCCCGATTCTGAAGAAGAATTTTATTTTGTCAAATATAACACATAAAAGTGTCAAAATGTGGATTTATAAGTGGTTCACCATCAAAAGGTTGTTAATCGTCCTTTTAAAGAATATTAGAACGTTTACACTTAAAATTGGATTCATTCGCATTTTTAATCCTCTAAAATTTATTGTAAAAAGTAAAAATATTTGACAAAAATAAATAATCATTTTGTAGATAGTTCTGTCCATTCCCGTCATTACAACGGCTAGGTGTTAACTACCATTTAAAATAAAATTATTTTATTATTAGAGTGCAACATAAGATTTCAAAGGAACTCTTTGTTGCGTATTGGGTAAGCCGTCAAGCATAGCGTTACCTTTAAATTAATATAAAAAATTTATTCACAAATATGGATAAATATAAAAATGACTTATTCTTTATTTAAATGTGGTGTTACTAGTAACATCAAATTTAAATTGGATATAATCACAAGTAAAACAATTAATACTTTTTACTTATTCAAAACCCACATTCTCGTTTTCACAACATGAATTAATTATAAATTAATAGAAAAAACATTTGTGTTATGAATTTGTAATAATAGAATCCATATTTCTAATCATGAGGTCCCATTTTTTTAAATAGTTACCATTTTAGGGACATTAGGAATAGTATCATTAGTTATTATTTTCATTTACCATGGTTAAATGGTAAATCATGTAAATATGGGTAAAATATAATATTATATTATTATAAAACTACCATAACATGTGTCATAATTATATTTTATTATATATGTCTGACAATGGGAATCCTTGTATTAATTTAAGGACCCTATGGATCCACATGTGTGTGACAATGACATTTTATGAATTTTTTTAAAGATATATGAATTATAACTTTTTCATTTAACTCACAAGAAAAATAATTTTAATATTGTTTTTATAAATGATAACTTCATATATAAATATTTCTTATAAATCTAAAAATATTTCATACACCATGGTATTTTATTTATTATTTTTTCCCGGAAATAAATAAACTTACTTATGAAAACATGATGATTCAATGATTACCTCATTGATAAATGATCTAAATAAATGATATTATAAATATTAAATTAATAGTAATTTTAAACTTTTGATTCAAATAAAGAATTATAATGATGATTATGACATGTTATATTTTCTACAAATATTTTGTTTCATGTTTATATGAATTAAAAAAACTTTTGCTAAATAGTGTAAAAAATGACCTAAATGAGTTTTTAACACAAATATTGTTTTATTAAATGATATAATAGTCCATAAAAACAAGTATTCATCAAACTGAATTATATAATTTTCAAATTTCATTATTGATACACTTTTTGTCCTTTGGTCATTTTATTGTAACAACAGTGACCATATATTATGAAAATACACGATGACATGGTAAGAGTTAATGTTTTTAAGTTAAGGAAAAGCCAAAAGATAATGATAATTTTTTGAATTAGACATGTTTAAAACATATTGGTTTAGAGAATGTAGACACATAATAATCTCATCCTAAACATCTATCTATTTGGAACTATTATAATTAGAAAATAAACTTATAAAAAAACAATATTTCAATACTTTCTTAAAGTTCCCTTACACATCTTATAAAAGGACACCACACCTACCCCCTTATTCTCACCTCTAAATCAACCTAGATCATAATAATACTACTCTATGAGGCTCCCAAAATCAATCTATTACTACTAAAATCCCATGTTTTGGAAGAATCAAACTACAACATGCCTTTTGGATAAAATTTTAAGGACATAGCCAATTTTGAGGAAACTTCCTCCCAAAAACTCATTTCAATTATTTCCCTTCTCCACCTACTACAACCCCATTATTATATTATTTTAAGAAAAAAACCCCAATATAATATGACTTTTTTGTTCTATGGGTTATACCTACTCATTCACATATCTCCATCAAATTGATATAGAACAAATTGTTTCTGTGTATGGCGAAGTACTACCTCATGAAACAAAAATTCATCAAAAAAATTTACTAACTCTATTTATGGCCACTATGATGGAAAATTATTTATATACGATATATATTATATTTATGTTTTCTCTATTATTATGTATTTTTTGGAAACCGTACCATTTATTTTCCCATAATGTGTAAATATGATAATTTAATTTGAGGACGTGTGGACAACCAAACCCACAAAGTGACATGACTCGTGTATTCCATACATGGAATGTATAAAGAATATACTTAATGAATTTATGTAATAAATAAAAAATCTAAATTCTGAAATAATTATAATATACTTATGTATCATTTATTTTTCATTTCATTAATATGTAAAAAAAATAAAAGTAGCTTTCATTCATATATATAACCTACTGTCACTATGAACGTTGAATTTCATTTATTAGATCAAAATTTTTTGGTGAATTATAAATAAATATTATATATTGACGATATTTAAATCATGAATAATATAGCCACTATGAAATTTCATATTCATTTTTTATCTATAATGTTGTATTTTACTATTTTGATAAATGTATTACAATGCAGAAATTATGATTTAAATGTTCAAAGTCATGTGGGAATCCTTGAATGATTAAAGATTTATTATGAAAAAAAATTCATCATGATATTAATTTACATATTTCTTTATATGGATATAATAAGATTATATAGAATAATTTAAATCTATATATAATTTCATTTAATGTATTCAAAATTTAATATTTTGATATAAAGTGTTTTAATTTTGTTCCAAAATGATATGAAGAATGTCTAATTTTTTTTAACATATACAATGACAACGACTTCATTCCCATTGTAACTGTTATTTTGATATTTGGATTCCTCAATAAAGATTGATGTATTTTAAAAGGAATTGAAATCCATTATTTGGGTAGCATGGTATTTAATTTCAGTAGTTAAATGAAAATGGTATATTTTTTACATGGTAATGTTATTCATATGGTATTAGAAAATGTTTTTAAAATGGGTTTTTTTATTTAACAAGATTTATTCATGAAATTGTATGTGAGCATTATATGAAATGGGTGATCCCAAAATAACTTATACAATTGTTTGATCCCTGTAATAGATCATGGGTGATACCAATATAGCTTATATAAAGGATTGAGAAACATGATAACTTACATGTGAGCCCGATATATCTTATTTGAAGGGTGATCCTATTATAGATCACCAATTTGTAGGTCGACTATATGGTTATTCCAATTGGAATATGTTTGAAAAGGTTTTATTCACATGATACTCAATGTCACATTTATGTTTTTTAATTTCTTGCTATTGGTTGTAGTGTTTTTTATATAGAAAAAAGTGTTAGTGTCAATCTTGTGAAATTTTTTTACTTCATCTGCTCAAGGAACATTGAATGGGATATCCAATTTTAATTAGACTAAGGTTTTTTATTTATTTTTTTTACCTTAATAAATTTTTTTTATCATCCCATGTTTTTAAATACATTTATAGGAATTAAGGTTGAATATATTCAAGTATTGAATCAATGAAATATTATGATGACTAAACATAAAAGGCAACCATTTTTCATTATAAAAACATTCATGTTATGGAAGAAATAGAAATTTTTGGAAGTGTCCACATTGTATTTCTATGTTTCTGTTATATAATAGTTATGGCATAAAAATCAAAGATCAAAACGAAAAAATATCCTCAGTGTTAATTATGTACTTCACTCTAGCTTATGTATCAATTAAGATTGGGTCCTTATAGTTTGTATCAGAGGTCGGTTTAGAAAAATTTGGATATTATGGTAATTTATTAATGGTTAGGGATATCATCATGGTTTTCAAATATTCTGGTATATTATATTTTCAATGACTTAGAAACCCCTTTTGAGACCTGTGTTATGAAATTTCAAGGTAATTAAATCAAATTTTTGAGACATTTTTTAGGTAGTTTTGGGTTATTTATTTTAGGGATGAAAATTAAAATCTATTGAATAACCATTGAGGCTAAAACAAGTTATTATTATTTATGATTATTTTATCACTTTTTTTGTTTATATAGTTTTATAAAAAGGACAACCTAGAGGATGTGTAACAACATGTCGTGTACTGAATGGATGCAAAAATTGAATCCACAATGGAATGATGACAATGGTGCATCTTAAAACATATGCCTATGTGATGTCTCTTTTTATTATGACTTTTTCTTTATTGTTAAATTATATCATGTATTAAGAGTAATTTTACATTGGGAAAAAATTTTATCAAATGGCTATCTGTAGTATAGGAATGTTATTTGGTTATTATGAGATAAATGATATTTTGAAGATTCTGGTTCTTTTGGGTAGACTATATGCTTAAGGAAAATAAAATACTATGGGATTTCATTTGAGAAGTAGTTTTTGAACATTATTTTGGAATAATATATGTTTTTATTGCATAAATATGGTGGTTTTGTTTTCTACATATTTTATTAGAATATCATATAAAACATGTGATTAGGTTATTTAGTTTTAGGTATAATACTTTATGATTAGTGGATGAGATTTGGAGATAAATGTTTATATTTATTGTGGAAGACAATGTGATCAAATTCTTATGAATTGATGGTTTCTATCAAGGTTTGGATTATTTTAATGAATTTTAATGACATTTTTTATAGAATTTTCTATATAGAACATGGGTATTACAATTGAATTTTTTATATTAAAATTAACCTTCTCCCTATAAATGATAATTCTTTTTGGGGGATTATCAAATCTTATACTGACCAATTGTTTTTTGGTTAATGTATAATGATAAGGAAAAAAATAGTTTATATTTTTTGGATTACATTATTCTATATAAGTTTATTTAATCACATCAAGTGTGACCAAGTCATCTTGAATACTTATCATTTTGATAAATGATTAGTTTATAGTAGATATTAATTAAAGGAAAAAATATAATTTAAAATTAAGTATTATTACCTATTTTATTAGTCAATATTATAAAAAACATTCTCAACGTTAGGAAGAAGATATTAATTTAAAAAAATTCTATTTACTTTTCCAAATATTAAATCAATGATAGTTTAACATTACTCATGATTATGGATTTACAGATTATAACTTTCTCATGATCATGATTTTTGTCACTCTACATCAGAAGAAAATGGCCAGTTTTTCTTTCTTATCCACATTTTCATTCATGTAATCCTAATATTTATTATCTTAGATGACCATCACACTTCACATTATTTCTTTTAATGTGATATTTCTATTGGCCTTTTTCAATTTAGAATTTCCAATGATGTTTTTTCAAATTTTAAAATTGTGAGGATATAATTTCCAATTGGGGGAATTATGTAAGGTCCCATGTATTTATATAATGATAAATTTTCATATATATTAATATTTTTGTGTTTAGTATTAATTTTAGTTTAAAGGGACACTATGCACCATAGCTTACCAAACACCCATTAATGGGTTTCTCCAAAGCCTTACTTTTACAAACAATAATTAGTTATACTGAAAAATATTACAATAATAATATTATCTATTTAAATGGTAGTTAATTCATAGCGATTATGATGTTTGGAATGAATATAATTAATAATATTATTATTTTCCATATATTTAAATTGTTTTAAAATTTATCCAACTTAATTTTAGAGGCATAAAATTATAATGAATCCAATTTTATGTATAAAATACTCTAATTTTTAAAGACTGTCATTTTACCAACTTTTTACTATAAGTCCCTTATTAAAAATCTTTTTTTTTATTTTTATATATAAAATTTGATAAATAAAATATCTTATTTAGATTATTTATATTAATTTTTACTTTGGTAGGAATTTTTTATTTATCTAATAAAATTATTTTTTTACGAATAGTGAAAAATACTACAATTTAATTCAAAACTACATTTTCCTCAAATTTATTTATGAAGTTATATTATTTTACTAATTGGGTATAATGTGAAAATGGATTATGTATTGATCATTTAATCTAATGACGGTTATTTGAAATAATTTCAGCTTCAAATTATACATAAAAACATTTAAATTTGTTGATAGTTTTTATTTCGTAAAAAAAAATCTATGGTTTTGACAATGAGAATGAATTAAAAATTATTTATTGAAACATCATGGTTTAGAATTTGGAAAAATTAATTACATATTTGGAATCATAAGGTAAAAATTATTTAAAAGGCACCTTTTATTTTTGTATATTATTACTTGTAACATTTTAAATTATTTTAATTTACCATGGTAAAATGATAAATCAGGTAGAAACGGGTAAAAAAGTAATATTATAATCATATAAAACAACCATAATTCATGACGTAATCCTATTAGATGAGATATGAACTACCATTGGAATTCTTGGGTCTATATCAGTACCCAATGGAGCCACGTTGGTGTAATAGTAACCTTTTATAATATTTATTTTAATGAAAAGGGAAATATAACATAAATATGAATGTCATAATTAAAACAATTTTAACATGGTTAATAAAAATGATATCTTCAACTCTAAATTCATAATAGAAATATAAAAAAATAACTGTATCAAGGAATTTTATTTATAAATTTTATACATATTATAAATAAATATATTTATGACACAATGATGGTGCACTGATAACCTTATTAATGAATGTTTCGAATAAATGTTATTATATATATTAAAATAAATCTAATTTTAATCTTTTTATGCCTTCTGATAATTTTTTACATTACTATGACATATTCACTTTGAGTTAATGTTTCTGGTTAACTTTTTTCTTTTGAATTTAACATATATATATTTTTTGATAGTGTCAAAATTAACATATATGGGGATTTAAAACAAATACATTTTTATTAAATGATATAATTGTCTTAAAAATATATTACATGGACAAATTATTTTTATAATTTAATAAAAACTATTAATGATCCACATGTAGTTATATTTGAATATTAGAGTAACTATTGAAACCATATATAATTAAAATACAAGAAGACATGGTAAGAGTTATTGTTTTAACTATGTTTTCATGCTAAAATATATGGTTAATTTTTGGAACTAATCATGCCTAGGAATTATTGATTGAGAATTTTTCAACCCATTTTCAATATGTACATTAAATTTATCACGGTTGAATAATTATAATTAGAAAATAAATTTATAATAAAATTATATTTTAAGACATTCCTATAGTGTCCGTCCTCCGTCTTATAAATGGCCACTACCTCTACCCATTTGCTAACGTCTCTCATGTAATGAGCCAAAAATTTATTAATGAACATTCACCTAGATCTGTTTAAATGTTTTATTCTATAATATGTTTATATATAAAATATTAACTTCTTTGGTTTTATGTTTTTTGATTCTAAAATACCATTAAGAAATGTTACCTTTACTAATATAGTTGTTGAACAATAACCACATGATTAGTATAATTATTGGGATTTAATAAATCTAATTTACTCAGATAAAGGAAGAGATGGCCTCACAGAGTATTATTTCTTCATATGAAGTCTATTTTTTGTAGCATAGGAAGGTGGTAGTTTCATGGGACATCAATTTTGACCAAGCCCACGCCGAGCGTCAGCAGGTTAAACATTAATGGAAGAGCTTATAGTGGAAGGGTAAGTTAATAGAGATTACCACTAGAGGAATGTTATCTAAGCCTATCCAAGATTCTGTCACCATTGAACACCTTAACTTTAGGTCATATGCTGTTTATATAAGGGATTATGTATCAATACCCTCCAATTATGATTATTTGCATATGTTTTGTATAGAATAATGATTATGAATTCATTTTAGTATTATTATAGTAATGAACAAATAGTATTTTAAGTTAATATTCAATTAAGAAATCTTGTTGATAAATTAATGGATTTTAGAATTTAATAGTATTTTAATAAAATATTATTACTATATTTATTTTTATTAAATAAAAAGGATCACATAAATTTTTATGAATACTATTATTAATTTTTTAAGGTTTCTAAAATGATTTTGTCAAAACCATGATTTTTTTTATAAAATTAATTTTTAATTTAAATATAAAACATTCACATATATATAAAATTATTTATATAATATTAATATTATTTCTAGAATTTGTATTTCAATATTATCCATCTATGAATTTTTCATAGTTTTCTAATGCAGTCGTATTTTTGGGTAAAAATTAGATACCGTTTAAATATATAATGTGTTTTATGAAATCATAATGACCCAATAGTGATGTAATAAAATAATATAAAAAAAGTTTTTTCCAATAAATTTTTTACCTTTAATATAATATGATTTTAGATTTCTTTGATTAATTTTATAGTGCCTTATTGGACCATCCAATACTTTTAAAACATCCTAACCTTTAAAATTGTTTCCCTGAGAGTGTGACTAACCCTCACATAATAAATCGTAATACAATAATAATTTCATCCATTTTCATATAAAAAAGATTTTTCCCCACAATTTTGGAAAAAACATTGGGAAACCCCATGGGTTTGTTTGTGGTTTTAATTATGTTAATGTGTAGTGTCCAAACCTAAATAATAAAGAATTCTCTCTCATTTAATATATAAACTGACACAATCTCCCACTTGCCTTCACTCAAACCCCTTGGATCATGTCCCTACTCATCCATCCTAACTCTAGTATCGTCCCAAGGAGCCAAAAGCTCCCAAGAAGCCTCTCCCAAGCCTACCCCAAGCATTGGGATAACACATCCAAGTAAGGGATTACTTTCTTTATCATTTTTCACCAAATTTCATTATATTGTTTAAAATTTTTTAATCAATTAAATATGGTGGGCTAATACTTTTCACACACCCATACATACATTATTATGTTTAAATGATGATAGACCCCTTTTTCAATCATTAATTCCACTCATGTTCACCTGATATGATTCTCAAATTTTGTTAGGAATTTCACTTTTCTCATTTACATTCAGTCAATTCATTTATAATATGAATCTAAATTACATTACATATGTTGGAACATATATATATATTTATATATATATATGATACCCATTCTATCTATTTCATGTAAATATGATGAGACACCCCTTTAAATCCCACATTTTATTTTTCTAGAAATATTGTACTATATGATAATATAGAGTCCCTAGTTCATATCAAAAGTGGTTTAAATGTCTCCACCATTCAGGTGGATGAACATAAGATGCACCTTGAGTCTCTTGACACTCAAGACAAACTCCCTTATTCTATGGACACTCCTCAAGTGGATGAGGTCTAATCCATTAAAATGGATGAATCCAATCATAAGACAAACCTTAGTAAGAATAAAAACAAATGATAAATGATGAGGTTTTCATTAACCCAAACTCTAAAAAACTAATAATATTGGGGCTACTCATGTGTTGATAGAACAATTGTTACATGATTATTAGAAGCCTCTATGATAGATTACATTGAACCATCAACAAACCAATCTATGGAAGTTCATCTGAATTTTTTCATGATGATTGAGGAGGATGTTGATGAAATAAAAAAGTAAAATTTTTTTAGATAATTTTACATGATTGAATAGCCTGTGGGTGAGGAAGTTCATTCTTTGATGGATGAGTGAGGAAAAATTAAAAACCTGAAGTATTGTAATTATGATATTTTGGAGGATAAATATTTTGAGATCATAATGAGGATGTTCATGAGAATGGTTTAATAATACAAGATAAATAATGATTTTAATTTTAGATTCATTCTTTGGGAATTATTTTTTTGGTTACATGAATTCTCTATATGGTCTACTTAGTGGTACCTATTTTTGTTATGTGAGTTTTTTTTTTCAGGGTAATAGTGGTGTTTTTGTTAAGAGAATATAGATGTCAGTTGATTATGGTTGGATTAACGGCTGATGGTTGGATGATCTTGATTACATGTTTTCATTGAAATATAAAGATATTTATGGTAGATGTCTGACTGTGTTACCTCTATGCGTGCCTCTTGGTGATTCTATATTAGTTGTTATCAATGATCTTTTTGTTTGGAGTTTGATGAATTGGGAATTTTTATACCAACCGAAGGGAAATACAATGTAGGGTTTTGCAAAGTTTTTCTTCTTCTAGTTGACTTAAAAATTTATGTTTTTCTTGGGTTGTTGATTAAGTGTGTTTTTGTTCAGTTCCACACATATTTATCATGTACGATTGATCAATGTGTGGTTGACATTGGTCTTTTTCTTGTAATTGTTTTTCTTGTTTACTATTTGACATCAATGGTTGTTATCTCTTTAATATCATTTTGGTGTTAGTTTTTTATACCCTTGTCATGTACTGTTTCTATTAATATTAATAAATTCTTATTGGGGCATGAATTGGTTGATGACATCATGTAATTGGTCTTCATAATAAAATTATCTTGGAAGTTAATTTCCAATTTTGATGATTTATGTTTTTACATGTTATTTTCTTCTAATATTACATATATCCTAGTTTCATCACCTGGAAAATATAAATAGTGACTTAATTATTTAAAATATTCAATAAATATTTATTTATAATAATATATAAAGATTGTAGATAATAAATTAAATGAACTATTCAGGGAGATAATATGTCTTACATAACATGAATGATACTTTTATTTCATTGTTATATGAAAAGAATTAAAAATACATTAAATATGTATATTATATTTCCATTATCATATATATTTTATATTTGTTACATTTTTTTACATAAACAATCATTTTTTACATTCTATGTAGGTAATGAATGAATCACATTGCACTGTGGGGGATACAATCCACACTTCTTAAATTGAAATGGACGTATTTATAGAAGATAAAAAACATAAAGGGATGCTATAAATAAAAATTAAATAAGATTAATGATTTTAAAAATATAATATATAACATATAAAAACATATTGTCCATCCTACTATCTACTATGAATGGTGGTAAAGGAAAAAATGAACCATCATCGTTTTGTAGGTTAGTATATCAGTGTACATAGAAAAAATTGATTGTTACACATAAGATAAAGGATTTCATAATTTTATTTATAAATAATTAAATAAATATATTTTATTATATTTATGATAATGGTTTATTAAATTATTAATTTAAAATGGATATTATAGAGAATATAAAATAAAATGAATGAAAAGAGATCATTGGAAAAAGTTTCCTTGAAATAGGATAACTCCTTTTAGTTTGTAAGATTGGGATTCCATGGATGTATTTTTGATCTAATATATGAATAAATTTATAGGTGAGGATTTAAAAGAATTAATTTGGAGATATCATGGACGAATTTATGTTGTTTGAGAGACAATATGTAGTGGTGACCTTTTATTTTGGAGGACCAGTGGCACTCCTCCTCCAACCCATTTTTTATTATTGAAAAAACCATTTTGAGTGAAAGTGGGAACCTACAATAAAACAACCAAACCAGAAGAAGGTTACACATGACACATTACACTTTGACAGAATTCAAAATTCAAAATCATTCAAATTGAGCCAGCATCACCATGGAAAAACCATAAACACATCACCTTTTTCAGATGTCAAATAATCTATCACAACATATCGCCCAAATCACCCTATCCACCCGAGGAGAGATGAACATGTCTTGAAAATATGTCATCACCGTCATCAAATAATATCATCATCATCTCGACACTTGCATCCACCATTTGAGATGGAAAAACCTTCATCCCTTCACCAATGTGCACCACCAACTCTAGGGATCGTTGAAGACCCTTGAATCCGCCGCCAAACATCGTCGTATTATCAACCCCAATCGAACTAGAAACAACGAGACCCCAATCCTAAACGGAGCCAAACTAGAAAAACACCACCATACAAAAACAATAAAGAAGCCAAAAAAGAACCACAGATCTAAAAGCCATCAAAAATTATTCCAACTATTTCAATGTTGAGAAAAATAAAAAATCCTTTACAGATGACATGAGTAAAAACAAAAAAACTGAAACCCTTGTTGAAGGACTCTCCCAGGGAACACTGTCGACTGCCGAACCACACCTCCCAAGACCCTATTGGTAACATTGATCCAGATCCAACCAGGAGTGGAGTAGTGAAGCGTATGTCCAGTGTAGTGGTTTGAGTGCCTGCGAGCTTCGGATGAATTTGAAAACCATGATGAATAAAAACTCGGGCCCTTTAAAAAGATGAGGAAGCTGGCCCGGGTAGTTCCTTGAGACTCGTCGAACGCCGAGCCACAACACTCAAATCCTCTTTGAACCACCAAATCATATTCGACCAGGAGTGTTGTAATGGAATGTGAGGCCAGAGCTATAGAGAGCGCAGCTGACAACTTCATCAGTACACAACCTATCATGATAAGACCCCCAGAAGAAGAAGAATTCGACATCATGGAAGAAAATCCAAAGCACCTTCACCAGTGTGTGAATGAGGATAAGGACCGAAGTGAAAGAATACAGGGGAGGACGAGTCACGAATGATGTTCCAGGGAATTGAACACATGGATAAGCTATGATGGGAGAGAAACAATAGTCTGATGGAGGAAATAAAAGGATAGAGGAGAAAAGTGGAGAGGAAACGAGAGAAATGGAGATCCGCCGACCCATAATACAATAATTTTAGGATGAAAATTAAGGGTAGGTTATAAATAAAGCTATAATATATCATTTATACAAGGTAATAGTTTTCTTTGTGGTTTGGAGTTCAGTTTTTGTCCCTTATTATGCTCTGTTTTAATATAATCATTGTAATTAATTTCAATCACTTTCACTAATATTTTGGTGAAAAAACAATGTTTTCCTTCTTATACATTATAAATTATTCTTATTCAAATTATGTAATACATATTATAATATTCCAATAAAATAAGTGGATGAAATTAATTTAATTTACATCCCTCATGTGGGACAACAATGTATGTTTAAAAGTAAAAATGGTTGAATTATTAATTTGTTTTTCTAGTTCATTTCTAATTGAAATTGATTAATATTACCATTATTAAATTAATTTTTAAAATATTTCTAATTAAAAGTTAAAAAAAATCATAACTTATCAACATAATTATATAATATTAAAAATATATATTTAATTGAAATTCAGTATTTTATATATTCACTAAAACATGAATGCTCACAAAACAATCAAAAATTTCAACCTATGACAATTTTTCTATTTTTATAAAAATAATAAATTTTATTATAAATTATTAAACTAATAATTTTTTCAAAAAATTGATTTCCATTGGGTTCACCAATAAAATAAAGTATATTTTTGTATATAAAAATAATATTTTTATGTAGGAAATTGCATCTCTTCATATTTTATGACTACTAGACCTAATTTATGAAAACCAAAAATTTGGATGAATATATAACATATTTATAAAATAAAAAAAACTATTTGTGGTTATCATTGTTTATTGAGACAAAACTATTTCTAAAGCATGAAAATAATAATAATATTTATATTCATATTCATTTAGATCTACCTTTAATTTATAATTAATTGGTATCAAATGAAAGGAATTTATATTTATATAAACCAAAACTTTTTATGAGTCATTTAATACTATTAATAAATACTAATTTAATGTCCACGTTATATATTATTATTTTAAATAATAATTTTTTAATAATATATTAATGCCTTGTAGTGTTTAGATGTGCGTGCAGTGTAAGCTATAGAAGATAGTTGTTATTTCATGTAACAGTATATAAATTATTGTCAATTTAATTATGACCTTGAATATATTATATTAATTTTTGATATTGAATATATTTTAATATATCGTGTCATTATATTAAATTTTACACATGGGGTTGCATGTAATGAATTCCATGTGAGTGTTGTGTGTAACATAAGCCATGTGGGTGTCATGTAGCAAATTCCATGCTAGTTTCATTTGAATGAAATTATTAAAATAGTGAAATACAATACCTCAATTAATATTAATTTACTTGAAATAAATTCTATGAAAAAAACATTTGGTGATAAAAAGTAAGTTTTAAATAAGAGTACATAAATCATATATACTTCATTCATGACTCAGTAATTCATATATTTATTTAATTCTATAAATTACCATATTTCACTATTCACAAAAAAATATAACAAATTTAATAAAAGAAAAAAAATCACTATAACAATTTATCTTCATATATATTATAAAAATGGAATCCATTTTTTTAAAATAATTTTTGAAATATAAGAAATTTAATTTTTAATTAAATCATCTTTTAATTGAAAAATACTAAATTTAAAATTATAAATAATTTTATAAAACCCTGAATAATCAATTACAGTGTCATAAAATGTTCTAATAACCATATGAAATTAAAAAATTAAATCATTATTCTATTTTATGATAATATATTTTCTATTAAATTATTATATGAATTATAAGAAAAATAATCAACCCTTACAATTAAAATAATTAACAACACAAAAAAATTTAATTTGTTAACATTTATCTACTTATTAAATTTTATAAATATACCATATTTTCATTTGTAATATACCAAAATATTATATATACTTATGTAGATAGGATTACAATTAAAATATTAACATTACTGTTTATAATGGTCACTCTATTATTTAATTGTACAATTCATATAAGCGCGGATGAATATGTGAAATAAATTAAATTTATTTAATAAGATAACTACCATATATCCAGGAGATTTATATTCTTTCAAACATTAAAAATTATATCATATAATTATTTCATGAATGTTTTCATCAAAATATATTTTGGTTTCTCTACTTCATATCATCTGTAGGTTCCCACGTTGCTTCGTTATTTTTTCCGCAAGGATCCTTTATCAATGGAGTAATCCATTTTATTAATATACTCTATCATTATCCAATAATCTTTATAGGCTTTTCATAGTAATACAAACCAGGATCAAGTTGTATTTTGACATAGGTAAGAGCAAGTGTTTGGTCTCGCACATACTTCTTTAACAATGACATGTGGAACACATAATGCTATTTTGATATACGTGGTGGAATTTAAAATTGGTATGCTATATATCAAATTCATTATATAATTTCAAATGGTTTGATGAACTTGGGGCCATGTTTCCCTTTTTTACAAGACCATATGACAACCTTTCAAGGAGATACATTCAGAAAGACATGAAATGATACATCAAAATCAAAATCTATTCTACAATTTTCAACAATAATATTTTTCCTACATCACATTTTTGTAATATGATCATGAATAGTATTAGACATTATTATTGTCAATTAAATACTTCATGTGTCTATTTGTTTATTTTCACCAATTTCATCCTTGAAAATTATATTACACGATCACTTTTAATATAATTTATCGAATGAATCCATTAAAATACAAGATTAAAAACTAATTTTGTAGCAAAACTCTAGCAATGGTAAATAAAGATGTCACATATATAAAAACTCATGTGATTATAATATGTAAATCTCTTATAATGATTGAATATACTTTCATACATTCATTCGGATTGAGGGTGATAATCAACACTAAAAAAAACATTGTATCTAAATCCTTATAATGAAAATTACATAACAATGATGTAAAATGGGGATCATGACCAAACACATTCATTATAGGTTCACCATAATGTATATGGAATTCAGTAATATATTCATTATAGGAGCTCAAGAGGATAGTCATCTCTTATAGTAACACAATTTGTAGATTTTTTATAGATATCAACAATAACATGTATCATATAATTAATTATAGGGTACTTTTTTAATCTAGTGATGACGTCCATAGTCATTTTTTCCCACACCCACATAGTAATAGGATGTGGATTCATGACCCCTATATGGTTTTTTCCCTCGTCCTTCACTTGTGGTGAAACTATGCTTCTAGAAACGTAGTAATAAATTTATCACATCATAGTATCCCACCAATTATGTTCCATCCTATCTCTAAACATCATTTTGATATCAGGTTTATAGAGAAATATTAGCATTGAAAATCATAAAATATTTCTATTTTAATCTCAAGTTTAGATTGAATATATAACCTCTTTCCAAATATCATAATTCCTTCATCACAAAAAATGTATTGCAATATTCCATACATAATTACATTAATTTCATTTTAACATTTCTTATCATCACATTATTGACATTTTATCATCTTTACTAAAGATGCTTTTGAAATAATATAAAAAGGGGAGACATTTACACATCCTTAAAAATTTTGCAAATCCATATTTATTACATCCTTTAATATAGAATCATTATCATTCCTTATTTGGTCATAATTCCATTATATTTCTATCTAAATTCACATTCAAACATAATTTTATCTTCTTGGGTTTTTTGTATTGAGAAATTTTAATCCCTTACTAACTCGACCCATCATATTTTCTTCATGTTGATTTCATTATGTGCAAGGATGTATTTCAATATATTGTGATCCATATATATGTCACATATTTTATGATAGATATAGTGTCTTCATATAATCATATCAAATATTGGGACTCCTAAATCTAAATAAAGATTTTAATAGTAATGTTCATGATTTTTCAATAGAAATGATGTATTTGAAATAACATTTATATTTTTAATATGGAAAAATCCATTCATTTCATTGATACATCACTTTGTATTACAATACCATCATTTCTTGGTTGTAGTTTCAAAATGGAATCCTTTACTAACATTAAATTTAATTATAGAAAACATTATGCACATTCTATATTAAAGAATATCTTTACTAGTAGATGTGTGATATTTGTTAACAAGTTTTTCAATTGGGGGAAAAGTATGAAATAAACATTGATACTATCCTTCTAAACAATGAAAACTATATATTTGTGTTTTATTTTTAGGTGAAGTACATTAATCAATTTCCAATTTCTTCATAAGATTATAAGATATTCCATTAAAATTTATAATATGGACTTGAAAAGTAATTTTCTATTTCCATATTTCATATTTAAACATTTGAAATATAAATATTTCTATATGATATTATGAAGAAAGATCAGCAAGTGATTTTACTCGTTTTCATTTCTTTTAGAATATACTTGAATATTATTAATGAATTCTATAAAAAATAACTATAATAATCAATGAATTATGTATTTATTATATCCACGATAATATAGTTTGATTCAGTTAATCCATATGGAATAAATATAAATTAATCATTCCCCTACATCATGTGAAAATATATATTCGAAATTACTTCTTTCTTTTCTCACAATTAATGATTCCTAGAAAGGATCTCAATCATACAAAATTATTTATATATGTGAAGTTGATCAAATAAATCCCCAATTATAGTAAGAGGATATTTTTCATTATGTTAATTTAATTTTTTCTCTATAGTCATTTTACAACTTAATGGATAAATATTTCTTCTTATCAATGAGATGATAGGATTCCCAGGATGAATAACCATGGAAATTTATCCTCTTATTACTGTATTATTATTTTATCTTTTTTAGATCCATAAATTTTAAATTTTCTGTTATTTGAGAATTTTTTAATATTATTATTCCATTCAAGATTAAACCCACAATAAACTGAACTTCACACACTAGGGGTGTCTAGATAGTTCCTAAAAATATACACAAGTTTATTAAAATAAAATGTGTACATCTACAATTTGATAACTATTTTATCCCTCCATAGATGATTTTTTCTCATAATACCCATAAATTCATTTAGTATATCAACACGGGGGATGTAGATAATATTAAGAGAAATATGGTTATAATATAGTGATAAGGTATTCAAAATATTCATCAATAGTAAAAATTTCTACTTTTTCAATTATTTTCCACTTTTATTGAAATCCACACCATACCAAGGATAATATGAAATTAAAACATACGTATAATGATATGGTTAGAAACTAAAGAATATTTTTATATTATAAAGGGGAATTATTTACACATTAAATATGCAATGAGACTTCCCATTGGAGTTTTGTGTTAAAAAATTCCAGCTAAATCAAAATGGAAATGTGTTATTTTCGTGGGAAATTATATAAACATAAAAGAGTGTTTTAAATTTGAATCCAAGAATTAATTAGATAAATTTTATGGTATTATTAATTTAAATATTACCTCATCACTATGTATATCTACATTAGCTGTGGGGATCACAAAATATTGTCCATCACTCCATGGCCGCTTCTGTGGTAGATTCTCTTGATGGTTGGGGAGTTTGTTTTAATATCCCCATTTCATTATAGTTAATTAATTCTAAATCATTTATTTGTTTATTCCCCTATCATTCATTAGCTCAATGACCATTTTCTCTACATTTATCAAAAAAACCCATTCCTTTCAAGAGTTTATTTGGATTATTCATAAATCAATTATCATATAATCAAAATTTATTTATTAACCTTATCTTATTTGATCATTCACTATTTCAATTCTTATCATAATACATATTCGTCTATTTATCTACTATGAACATATAGGTTCATGTAAATTCCTTATCCATTTTATGGATCTCAAAACTATTTAATAATATGGTTAAAATTATTTAGAGGATTTCTACATTAAAAAAATTTGATTAAGACATTCAATAAAATGATCAATATTTTATTTTGAATCAATTTTTTAATCTATATCATACCAGGATATTGTTGTGAAATAATCCTCACAGTTTGAAACAAACTCATATTTTATTTGATAATGAATTCCCCTTTATTTCATTTATTTCTCACAAGGAAAATATTTATCAAGGAATATCTCTTTAAAATATATCAATGCTATGTATCATATTTAATCATCCTCTATAGTATTCTAGATCTATGACCACCACTAAGAAACATATACCTTGATAAAATATAATGCCATGAGTACCTGTTCATTTTAATTATATCATAACCATTGAAAGTTCATTTCACGAAACATGATCCCCATCTCAGATATTATAATGAACCAACATATGTTACCCTTGAATCTAGTGACTGACCAGATCTAGCACATAACCAGAGGCCAATCTCGATCCCATTGAGATGTCGACTAGATGATGGGTCTCAAACAATAAAAAACAGGTGTAGATTTCTCCAAACTTGAACAAAAACAAGGAATATATGAACACATTTAATGAAAGTTTCATTATAATACAAAAGGGAATATATATTCAATAAATTCAAAATGACAGTAGAAATTAACAAATTCAAAAGTGTTCAAAACCCCAAAACATATACATATACGATTTATAAATCCAAATAACTACATCATGAAACAACATGGATAAACTACCCAAAACTCACCATAAGTTACCCAATACCACCTTACAGGAACCTCACCCATTCACTTTGGTGCCTTACCTTTCCCATCATTGGAAGTCTTAAATTTGAATACGCACCATTGAAGGGTGCACAGGGTGTTATTTAACATCCTCAATATTAGCCCATTTAGGTGATTTATAAAAAGTCACTTCTTAACAATTCATGTATGATTATATTAAATAATTATTAACAATATATGTAATAAAAAAATTTATAGAAAAAATGTAATAATTTTCCTTTTTCACTATTGTAATAAAAAAGCAGGTATAACATTGAAAATAAAAGAAAACTCATAAATTTATTATGTACAAAACAGAAGCAGCAGTACATGTATCATTACTAATGTTTACTATAGGCCATACTAGAAGAATACTGATTACAGAATAAATAATTTTTTGAATCAAATTCTTAGAACACATGCCTATTATGGAGAGGAATTCCCCAATTTTAAACACCCCCAACAATTTAAAAATCTATCCCCTATAATAATGGGTTTTGAAAATAATGGAAACCCTATGTGTAAACATCTTTATAATGAAAAAATTATGGAATATGTCCTCGTGATAAAAACTCCACCTACGTACCCTAGCTAACCCATGTTTAAACTTTCCCAAATCAACTTAAATGGTTCACAAGTACCCATTTCAATTTCATTTATCAAAAACAGGGAAATCAATTTTTCATCAAAAACCCAATCTCAATACCAACAAATAGTCATTCATTTTGAAAAATAAATTTATTAATCAAGATATAATCATGCATATTATCATATTTTAGACATGGAACACCTACCTCAAAACTTGGGTCACACACGACGACAATGGGATCCACCAAAAAATAAAACCCTACAACACTTGTAGAGACACTATAATATTTTCCAAACAAAATAGTATTGATTCAATTGAGAATGAGGGTTGGAAGAGGAGAGATAACCACATAGATAAACAATGAATGACTTCCCCACCATGAAAAACATACGAACAAATTCTAGAACATGAAAACATGATAGATCATTAGATAAGACAAGGTGAAACACAAACATAGACTGATGGATCTGAAAACATATACAATGTGTTCTACCATGATCAATGTAAATGAAGAAGAATAAATATAACATACCATGACAGACACACCAAAAACAAAATAGACATGAAACATATATCAGATTAATCCAGAAGGAATTTTTTTTCTATAAGTCACTATATAGGAGCCTCAGTTTAATTCAAATTGATGATATATTTTCAAATGTAAATTGTAAAAAAATGGGTATCCCTAAATAAGATTTTATTAGGTAATTAAATGATATGTAATTAATTTACATGACATAAAATCCACGATGTTTGAGTACACAGAAAAAAACCATCGCCTTGGATTAAAAATCCATTTTATAATTCATACACTGAGTGAAAACGAAATCACTACATGTATCCATTCACCACATGACCCATTTCCTGACATTATCCAAGAAACCAATAAACATCATTTATCCTAATCACTCAACATGTAATAATCCTTACACCTATAAAAAATATTGTCAAAATAGAATTTCCATTAAATCTAGTACATCATAATTTTTGGTATCCTATCAATTCTATCTCAGTCCTCTATAGTAAATTCTATAATCAGAAATAGGATGAGGTAACATATATACATGATAGATCATTAATATGATGTTAAAAATTCAACACTATAAATACATTTTTTTATAATAAGTCATGTTGATGGTGGAATGGATAGATAAATATGTTTCCACTCTTCCATCATCAATGACTCATGTTCCCAGATTTGATGAGAAGGTATACCTTGTTTCTATTGAAAACTAACAATAATATTTGACTTCCCATGTAATACATTCACTTGATATTCAAAAATCTCAACCAGTTTCTCAGGAATAAAAATATTTTTTTGTAAATCAATTTCATCCCAACTCAGAACATAAACAGGATCATGGTGATACTTCCAGATCTAAGACATGTAGAAAACATCATGAATTCCAATTAGAGAAATAATCAATTATACCCAATATGAAACCTTCTGAAGATATGTTGTGACCTAAACCAATTCAATATATCACTGAAATAATTTTTATTTTTTCAAATATGATGGTGACCCAAATATGAAGAAAAAATTATGAATACCCAATCACAAGTGAAAAAATCCAAATGTCGACATAACCAATCTGTAGATGATTTCTATTGAATGAATGTTGTTATAAAATTTTGATGTACATCCTATATCTTCATTGATGTCTATGGAACCATGGATGGTGCAACAAATGATATTTATCCTACAATCTCCAAAAAAAATAGGTGATTTACGTGGGTGACTATTCAACATCTCCAGGTGATTCATTCAAATTTATGACTTATAGTTATTATTTTAAATAAACTCAAAATTACAATATGGCTATCACATGATCCTCTGAATTCTATGAAATTTTAATGGAGAGTATCCTCCATGATATGAATCACTTGCACGATCTGAACATCATTCTATAGAAGGATTGTGGTTCCCAACATAACTTTAGTTCTCGTATACTCATGAGGAATCCACCAATTCCCCAAGGTAAACATTGGGTCCCTATATGAAACAATAGTAGATGGGATCCCCTGTAAACCCAACATCTCTTTCACATATAGATTACCTTGTTCTTAAACAATAGTCGTGTCTTTTATCTGAATGAAATGAGTAGACATCGTCACATGATCAACAAACACCATGATATAATTTCTACCTCTGGAGTCTGAGGAAATACAACAAAAAAAATCAATGGAATCCTCATAAAATTTCAAAATTTGAAGTAGAAAAGGATGAATTAAACTATATGTTTTTGAGTGTTCTTCCATTATTCATTGACAATTGTAACATTTATACACAAACTACATGACTCCATGCTTATTAAAAATCCCCCAAAAGTGTCACCTTATGTCATAATACATCATCATCATGAATCGATGAATTTAAATGGAATATTTGTTACATTAAAATATGTATAAACGTCTTACATATGTTGGGGTGACAATCCTCTTACCAAAGTGAATCAAACCATCTGAAGAGAGAGACCATCAGGAAATAATATCCCCACTATAAAGGATTTTTTGTGTCATATAAATCTCATCATCATAGAGCTGTATCTAGAAAATAAACACCATGTGAGATGATGATCATGGAAGACTAGTCAGAATCACATCAAAATTTTTTTATTAATATTCGAGGTTAAACTGTGATGAAAAACCCATAAGTTTCCACTCCTCCTTTTATTTTAGTACATCTTGTGATGGTACATTCTTGTTAAGATCTTCATTAATGTAATTTTTCTTACCCAGGTTGTAGATAATATCAATGTCAAATGTGTAAATTTATTCTATTCATCGTCTTTGTCTAATATTTAATTCATTTAAAGAAAATATATAAGTCAATCTCTTATGAACAAATAATACCATGAACTTCACCCTCGAAAGATAGTTCTACAATCATTTTAGCGCATACATGAATGTTTATATCACTAAATCATGAGTGGGGTAATTTACCGAATGTTATCGATGTTAAAGAGAGCATTACAAAACTACATAGTGATCCAGGAAAAACACACATCCAAAACCAGTACCAAAAGCATCAAAAAACACCACATACTCATTACCAGGCTTAGGAAACATCTTTATTGCAGTCGATTTGAGATATAATTTTAGTTCATTAAAAGAAAGACGACACATTTAATACCAAATGAATTTCATTACATCCATGGTAAGAGCAGTCAAATTCGATGCCAACATCGATAAATATTTATAAAACCATATGTAATATTAAATAGTACTAATGAATATTTTAATGGATAAGAAATTTCATTATTCCTTCACACACTAGAGAAGAATCACCTTCTTAGGATAAACTGGGAACCCTTGTTCAGACAACATGTACCATCAGATCATTAGCTATTTAATGCAGAAACTAAAATTTGGTATATTTTAATTTAAATGGTTATCCGTAATAATTTCTATAACTAAACACAGATGGAGAAAATGCTCAGAAATAGATTTGGAATAAATTAGAATATCATCTATGTACACTACCATAAAATTGTCAAGATATTGATGGAATATCTAATTCATCAATGATATAAAAATTGTTTGAGGATCAGTCATACCAAAAAGAATCACATGATATTCATAATGTTCGTAACTTATCCTTAAAGTTGTCTTTAGTATATTAAACTCTCAAACACAGAGATAATGATTCAACAACTCTATATCAATATTTGAAAACCACATTTCCCCATTTAACAGATCAAACAAAACATATACAAGAGGGAATGGATATATGTTCTTAACTATCATCCAATTCAACTTTTGGTTTTCCACACATATCCAATGTGAACCATATTCTTCCCAGAAAAAGTACCAAGGTGTTATCCAATTTGAAATTCTTGGCAATAAAAACCCTTTTTATACATGTCGTCCAACTGCATCTTAAGGAATTTCAACACAACTTACACTAAATGATATGATGTTATCTACATTGGATGCATACTAGGCACTAGGTCAATAATAAGTTACCCTTATCTTCAATGAGGAACACTAGATAAGTCATATAGGAAAAGGTTTAGAATATATAGAAAAAAAAATGGGATATAAAAATCAGAAGATATGTCATCGGGCTCAAACAAAACAATAGGAAACAAAATTATTAACCCTATATGGGAGAGCCATGAACAACCTAATCATTGTTCCCACTCCCCCTGACACATGAGTGATCCCATTAGCATCATGTAAGGAGACCTGATGATGATAAAACCCACATTTTTATTAATGAGATACATGGAAATCAAAACGGATGATGAAGTAAAATAGATTGAGATCAAGAATGAAAAATCACATACCAGCTATTTACTATCAATCGTAATCGTTCATGAACGACACTAAAACCCCTACTTTTTCCTTATACCAAGATATTTTACAAACTCCACTGAAAATGAGATAAGTTCTATTGGTTGTTTAAAAATAACTAAAAAATATATAGATATATTATAGTGGGAGATACCTGTATCAATTAAAACAATTCCACTACAAATGTAATAAGGATCTTACTTATCACTGTTGCCAGACATGCATTGAAATCCAACAAGACGCTTATTTACTTTGTGGAAATAATTTACTCGGGATTCGTGTGTATTGATAAATGTAGTTTGTGAATATTATGATTACACCAAAAAATCCTTTAGATTCAATGAACCAAGACCATAAAAACAAATTTTCATATCCATACAGATTTTCTGTAGGTGCCAAATGGGTCCATAATAATTTCATGTCTTCAAAATAATATTTCATGTATTTTTTGTGTTTCATATCTTTCTAAAAAGATAAAAATCCATTTCCATGTTTCCAAATTAAATAGTTTCTCTAGCGGAGGGTCACTATTGTGACCATCCTTGAAATCTTAGGCGATGATCCCGAAACTTCTTATTCTTCTCATACGGGACACTGAAACTGATAATAGAGGGAAGATAATGATTGAAAATCCCAATATTTCTTACCAAATCATTCTACAATATCAGGTATATGTATTCCAAATCTGCAAAGGTAGAATGTCTTTACATGAGTACATGTGATCCGATAGCTTGTTTCTAACCCTATAGATACATCTTATACTTAAGATGGTCATTCCACACCATGCTTAGAGAAAAATGGAAATTCCTAGCAAAC
Organism: Viscum album; assembly: GCA_963277665.1. Lineage (NCBI taxonomy): Eukaryota > Viridiplantae > Streptophyta > Magnoliopsida > Santalales > Viscaceae > Viscum > Viscum album. The sequence goes on from OY728148.1 coordinate 917,448,504, forward strand.
TGGTCGATGAATGTCAATAACAAATTCTCTCATTGTTGAAATGAAAAGAACTCCATAAACAAAATTTGGTATTTTATACCATCATCAATAGTTGATACTTGTATCCTCACTTCTGATGGAAACATGGTTATCATTATGATAAGAGTTTCCCATGAACATATTACATCATATCTATCATGTTCTGAAAATCATATACCCAGTCCAACATACAACCCAAGACAATGACTCTTCTGGAATGTCATCCATTGATGCCATTTTATAATGAACTTACCTAGGTTACCCTTAAATTTGGTTCATTACACGATCTTCCATATACATAAAGATAATCATTGATCCCCACTGGCTAGCGACAATAACTCGGGAATCAAACAACGCACCAGAGGAAATAATTTCTCTCAAACTGGAAAATTACATAAAAAATATGAATACATATTACAATAGACACATCAGAATACTAATGAAAGATATGTGCAATAAAATTAATAAGACTGTATATATGATGAACTAAAAATGTATTCAATACTCCAATAAAATTTATAACTACAAGGACCAAAATCAAACAACTACATTATATGATGGTGGAGACAATATAAAATCATATCACCATCAGCTACCAAAAATCAGCTGACATGAAACTCATTCCCTCCTAGTGGCACCTTTTCTTTACCTTCATTAGAAAAAATACACAAGTATTCACATCATTGAAGAAGTGTGTAGGGTGTATGCTAATAGAAACTATAGGACCCCACCCATTATTTCCCCAAAAATTATCTATATAAGAATTCATGAATGATATTTTAAAATAAAACGTGGAATGATAAGAAATAATGATAATTAATAGAAAACATGGTAAAAATGTCACCTTTTCACAACTCTAAACTAATACAGGTATAACATGTATTTCATTTCTAACTCATAAAGCTAAGGGAAATAAAAATGAAGCAACAACATAGGTATCTATACCAAGGATTACTATATGTCAGTCTATGAGACTGATCATACAAAATTAAATAAATACACAACACCATTCCTAGAACATATTCCAAGGAAGCAGAGGAATACCCAACGATTAAACCCTCATCAATATGAATATCCATCCCCTATATCAATGGGAATAAGTAACCGAGTAAATCCACCTTGGAAATTATCTCAATAATCAATAAATATAGATGATAGACTCAAACTAATATATCCACTTATGTACCCATGGTAACCGATTTTTTCATTTTAAAAATTTAATTTCATGGTTTAAAATGTACAAATTTATTATAGATTTATAAAAACCAAGGAAAAAACATTTATCATTAAAACCATTTTTCAGAAAACAATAATAGTGATTCTATTTTGATAAATAAATTTATAAAGAATGATAATATCACGATTATTATAATTGGCTAGATATAGAACCACCTACCTCAAATCTCATGTTAGACACACCAACATTGGGATCCACCATCAATGAAACCCAACTACCCCTGTGGAAACCCAAAAATTCAGTCCATACACGTTAGGATTTAATCAATTATCAAATTGGGTTTCTATATAAGAGGGAACCACAAACCATGACAATGAACATAAACCACACCATGAAAAACAAAGGAACAACCTCTAGAATGAGATCACACAACATGTTTAGGAAGAAAACAATGTGAATCAACAACAGGGAAAAGAAGATCAAATAACACAACCAAAGGTGCTACTGCGATCAGGGATAGTGATGAAGTGGAATGATAACTTACTCGTAGAGAAGCATAACAATCGCAACAAAGATTTAATTTAAAAATTATTGATCCATACGGGAAGGTGTCTCAAAAAAAACTGATGACGAGCCTCAATTCGATTGAAAAGAAAAATAGGTGGTTTATTGGGAACCAAAAACATTTGTGGGTCTCTAAAACATCCATGGACAAAGAATTACATGACATGTAATTTCTTTACATACCATGAAATCCATGGTGATTATGTTTTCCAAAAAACAGGTGGCCTCAAATTTAAAATCTGTTATCTAAAATATTCACAACATGAAAATAACATTCAAGGCATATTACCAATCACAACATGACACCTTTCACAAATTGTACTAAACAACCTTTACACATATTGTATCCCAGTTACACAGTGTGTAATCCTCTTTCAAACCACAAAAAAATATGGTTAATAAAGAATGTACAACAAATATCCAACATCTTTATTAATAGAATCCACACACTTCATTCATAGTTGTGTTTTGAGCATGTGAAAAAGGATGACCATGATGTGGCCACATAAGTACAAGATAGATCGGTAACGGTTGTAACAACTACCACTAGATTTTTAGTTCCATTAGAAAATTGGGGATAATTCCACATTAAAACAATACATCAATGTTGTTGTATGATAATTCATCATATCCTATCTATGATGACCTATTATGGTCATGATGTATACATCTTCAATACTAGCAATTTCAACATTCTCAGTGCTGAAATCCCTCCATTATCTGCTGGTAATGATTTACATTGTTCCATTAGGTTCTACCACTATATAATGGAACCAAATATGATACCACAAAATCATAATTTTTTTTGAAAAAAATTAAATTTAGTGAATTATTATAATATTCATGTTTACTAAACATCTTGTTCCATTGGTTTCTAAAAAAATTTCTATTGTTCTGACCTTAACAACCCCTTCCCATATATCCTAGAATCAATTTTTATTTTATTAAATAGTAATTACTTCACCAAAGACAAATAATAATGTAGTATTGAAGAACATGATATCAAAATTATTTCCTTATTACATTTTTAATTTAACAAATAACATAAAAAAGGAAAATAAACTGCTTCATTTACAGTTATTGAAAAATATCATCTTCATATCCTTATGAATAAAAAAATTTGGTTGAGCTCAAATGATTAGTAATAGATAAATGAATCAATAATATGTGAATTAAATTCAATAAAGCATAATTAATAACGAATGGGTAATAACTGAGAACACATGCCATCAAACTGGAAATGGAAATGAATCCATAGATATTCTTTAAAAGTGAAAATATCATGGAATTTAATAATTGAATATTGATGGATGAAATGATTCATACGTTGATGACATGTATCCTGTATAAAAAACAACTACCATAAGAACAAGGAATTTTCAGTATGTGGGTATGAAACTCATACGATTCTCCATAGAAATTAATATTAAGGGGAATTCACTATAAGACATATATCATGAGATATTTTGAATCATTAATAGGCTATATAATGTAACATCTGATGCATTTAAAGAATAAAAAATACATCATATCTACTAATATTTTTTAACATATTATTGTATTAATTTTATAGGGTAAAATATGTATGATAGCATACCCGAAACACATCAATGGGTTTCTCTAAATTCTTATGTTTCACAAAACACTAAGTTATACCAAAAAATAATATAACAAAAAAATTATTTTTTTAAATGGTAGTTAATGTCTAGAATATGTATTTCTAGGAATGAAGAGAATTCTCTATATTATGATTTTAGATATCTGTCAATTTATTTACATTTAACCAACGAATAATAGAGGCTGAAAAAGATAATGAATCAAATTTTAATGATAAAATACTCTAATGTTTTTAAAAGTTAGTTTTACTACCTTAAGATGGAGAACCCATTTACAAAAATCACTTTTATATGTTCTATTTTATAGAAAATAAATCTTATTTAGATGAGGGATTTAAATATTAACTTCAGTTTAAATTTAGGTATTAATATGACAAAATACAAATTTTTATGAATACTAGAAAATATAAAATTTTGATAAAAAAATTATTTTTCTAATAATTTATTTATATATTTATATTTTTACATTAATTGGATTTAAAATATAATATCATTATGTTTTTCTTAATTTAATACAATTATGGTCATCAGAAGTAACATAAAATTTAAATTGGTCATAGACACATATAAAACAATTGAGAGTTTTTACTTTTTCAAAACCCAAATTCTAGTTTTCAAATTGTGAATTAATTTTAAATTAATAACAGAAACATCTGTGTTATGAATTTGTAATAATAGAATCCATATTTCTAATCATGAGGTCCCAATTTTTTATATAGTTACCTTTTTAGGGACATTTGGAATAGTTACATTTGTAATTATTTTTATTTACCATGGTTAAATGGTAAATCAAGTAAATATGGGTAAAATATAATATTATATTATTATAAAACTACCATAAAATGTGTCATAATTCTATTTTAGTAGAGATGGATAACAATGGGAATCCTTGTATTTATTTGAGGACCTTATAGAGCCACGTGTGTGTGACAATGACATTTTATGAATTTTTTAAAAGATAATGGAATTATAACATTATCATTTAACTCATAAAGAAAATAATTTTAATATTGTATAAATTAATGATAAAATCATATATAAATATTAATTATAAAGCTAAAAATATTTCATACACCATGGTATTTTATTTATTATTTTTTTCCAGAAATAAATAAATTTACTTGTGAAAACATGATGATTTAATGATTACCTCGTTGATGAATGATCTAAATAAATGATATTATAAATATTAAAATAACTATAATTTTAAACTTTTGATTCAAATAATGAATTATAAGGATGACTAGGACATGTTATATTTTCTATAATTCTTTTGTTTCATGTTTATATGAATTAAAAAAAAACAATTACTAAATAGTGTCATAAATGACTTAAATTAGTTTTTAAAACAAATATTGGTTTATTAAATGATATAATAGTCCATAAAAACAATTATTCATCAAACTAAATTATATATTTTTTCAAATTTCATTATTGATACACTTTTTGTTATATTGTCATTTTATTTTAACAACAGTGAGCATATATTATGAAAATACACAAATACATGGTAAGAGTTAATGTTTTTATGTTAGGGTGAAAGCCAAAAGATAATGATAATTTTTTGACATAGACTTGATTAAAACCTATTGGTTTAGATTATGTAGAAACATACTAATATCATCCTAAACATATATCTATTTGGAACTATTATAATTAGAAAATCAACTTATAAAAAAATAATATTTCAATACTTTCTTAAAGTTCCCATCCCCACACTTATAAAAGGTCACCACACCTACCCCCTTACTCTCACCTCTATAGAAACCGAGATCATAATAATACTACATGAAGAGGCTCCCAAATTCAATATCTTACAACTAGAATCCCATACTTGGGAAAAATCCCACTACAACATGCCTTCTATCTCAACTTATAAGGACATACCATATTTTGTGGAAACATCCTCTCAAAAACTCCTTTTAATTATCTTTCTTCTCCACCAACTACGACCCCATAATTATATTATTTTATGAAAAAAACAAAATCCCCAATATAATATGATTTTTTTGTTCTATGGGTTATACCTACTCATTCACACATCTGAATATAATTGATATAGAACAAATAATTTCTGTGTATGGCGATGTACTGCCTCATGAAACAAAAATTCTTCAAAAATATTTATGAACTCTATTTATGGCCACTATTATGGAAAATTATTTATATACGACATATATTATATTTATGTTTTCTCTATTGTTGTGTATTTTTTGGAATCCATACCTATTATCTTCCCATAATATGTAAATATGATAATTTAATTTGAGGACGAGTGGAATACCACCCCCACAATGTGACATGACTCGTTCATTCCATACATGGAACATATAAAGAATATACTTAATGAATTAATATAACAAATAAAACATTTAAATTCTGAAATAATTATAATATACCTATGTATCATTTAGTTTTCATTTCATTAATATAAAAAATAAATAAAAGTTTCTTTCATTCTTATATATAGCCTACTGTATCTAGGAATGTTGAATTTCATTTAATATATCAATATTTTGCGGACAATTATTAATAAGTATATAGTAGACAATGATGATTTTTAAATCATGAATAATATAGCCACTATGAAACTTCATATTCATTTATTATCTATAATAATGTATTTTACTATTTTAATAAATGTATTACATTGCGTAATTTATGATTTAAATGTTCAAAGTCATGAGGGAATCCTTGAATGATTAATTATTTATTATGAAAAAAAAATTCATCATGATATTAATTTAAATATTTCATTATATAGATATAATAAGATTATATAGAGTAATTTATGACAATCTATAATTTCATTTAATGTTTTCAAAATTTAATATTTTGATATGATGTGTTTTAATTTTGTTCCAAAATGATAAGAGGAAAGTCTATTTTGTTTTAACATATACAATGACAATGTCTTCATTCCCGATGTAACTATTATTGTGATATTTGGATTTATCAATAATGATTGATATATTTTAAAAGGAATTTAAATCCATTTTTTGGGTAGCATGGTATATAATTTCAGTTGTTAAATGAAAATGTTATATTTTTTACCTGGTAATGTTATTCATATGGTATTAGAAAATGTTTTCAAAAGGGGGTTTTTCATTTAACAAGATTTATTCATAAAATTGTAAGTGAGCATTATATGAAATGGATGATCCCAAAATAACTTATACAATGGTTTGATCCCCGTAATAGATCATGGGTGATACCAATATAGTTTATATAAAGGATTGAGAAACATTATTGCTTACATGTGAGGCAGATATATCTTATTTGAAAGGTGATCCTATTATAGATCACCAATTTGTATGTCGACTATATGGTTATTCCAATTGGAATATATTTGACGAGTATTTATGCACATGATGTGCTATGTCACATTATTGTTTTTTAATTCCTTGCTATTGGTTTTAGTGTTTTTTATATAGAAAAAAGTGTTAGTTTCATTATTGTAAAAATGAATTACTTCATCTGCTAAAGGAACATTGAATGGGATATTCGGGTTTATTTGGACAAAGTTTTTTTATTAATTTTTTGTACCTTACTAAGAGTTTTCTATCATCCCATGTTCTTAAATACTTTTATAGGAATTAAAGTATAATATATTTAAGTATTGAATCAATGAAATGTTATGATGATTAAATATAAAAGGAATCCATGTTTCTTTATAAAACAATTCATGTTCTGGAAGAAATAGATAATATTGGAAGTGTCCACATTGTATTTCTATGTTTTTGTTATATAATAGTTATGGCATAAATATCAGAGGATCCAAACCAAAAAATACTCTCAATGTGAATTATTTACATAACTCTAGATTATGTATCAATTATGATTGGGTCATAATAGTTTGTATCTGAGGTCGGTTTAGACAAATTTGGATATCATGATAATTTCTTAAGGGTTAGGGATATCATCATGGTTTTCAAATTTTATGGTATATTATATGTTCAATGACTCAGAAACACCTTTTGAGACCAACGTAATGAAATTTCAAGTTATTTAAATAAATTTTTTGAGACATTTTTTTAGGTTTTTGGGTTAGTTATTTTATGGATGAAAATAGAATGATTTTGAATAACCATTGAGGCAAAAACAAGTTATTAGTATTTATGATTATTTTATCACATTTTTTGTTTATATAGTTTTATAAAAAGGACAACCTAGAGGATGGGTAACAACATGTCGTGTCCTGAATGGATGCGAAAATTGAATCCACAATGGAATGATGACATTGGTGCATCTTTAAACATATGCCTATGTGAAGTTCCTTTTTATTATGACTTTGTCTTTATAGATAATTTGTATCATTTATTAAGAATAATTTTACTTTTGGATAAAAATGTACTAAATTGTTTTTTGTAGTATAGGAATTTTATTTGGTTATTATGAAATAAATGTTATTTTGGAAGATGTTGGCTCTTTTGGGTTGACTATATGCTTAAGGAAAATTAAATAATATGGGATTTCATTTGAGAATAATTTTTTGAATTTTATTTTGGAATAATATATCTTTTTATTGTAGACATATGGTGGTTGGGTTTTCTATATATATTATTAAAATATCATATAAAACCTGTGATTATGTTTTTTAGTTTTATGCATAATTGTTTATGATTAGTTGATGTTATTTGGAGACAAACATTTATATTTTTTGTGGAAGACTATGTGATCAAATTCTTATGAATTTCTGGTTTCAATCAGGGTTTGGATTATTTTAAATAATTTTAAATACATTTTTTCTAGTATTTTCTATGTAGAACATGGGTATTACATTTTAATTTTTTATATTAAAATTAACCATCTCCCTATAAATGATAATTCATTTTGGGGGATTATCAGATCTTCTACTGACCAATTTTTATTTGATTAATGTATAAATACAAAGAAAATAAATAGTTTATATTTATTGAATTACATTATTCAATATAAGTTTATTCTATCACTTATAGTGTGAACAAGTCATATTGAATACTTATCATTTTGATAAATGATTAGTTTATAATAGATATTAATTATAGGATAAAAATATACTTTAAAATTAAGTAGAATTACCTATGTTATTAGTCAACATTATAAAAAACATTTTCAAAATTATGAAAAAGATATTAAATCAAAAAAATCCATTTAATTATCCAAATATTAAATAAAAAATAGTTTAACATGACTCATGATTATCGATTTACAGATTTTAACATTCTCATAATCATGATTTTTCTCACTCTACATCAGAAGAAAATGGCCAGTTTTTCATTCATATCCACATTTTCATTCATGTAATCATAAAATTTATTATCTTATATGACCATTTCACTTCACTTTATTTCTTTTAATGTTATAGTTTTATTGACCTTTTATCGATTTAGAATTTTCATTGATGATTTTTCAAATTTTAAAATTATGAGGAAACAATTTCCTATATGGGGAATTATGTAAGGTCCCATGTATTTATAGAATGATAAATTTTCATATAAATTAATATTTTTGTGTTTAATATTAATTTTAATTTAAATGGGGACTATGCACCATATCTTAACAAACATGCATTAATGGGATTCTCAAAATCCTTACTTTTACAAACAATAATTAGTTATACTGAAAAATAGTACAATAATAATATTATCAATTTAAATGGAAGTTAATGCATAGCCATTGTGATGGTTGGAGTGAATAGAATTAATAATAATAATATTTTACATATATTTTAATTTTTTAAAATTTATCCAACTTAATTGTAGAGGCATAATATGAGAATGAATCCAATTTTAATCATAATATACTCTAATTTTTTCAGAAGGTCATTTTATCAACTTTTTACTATAATACCCTTATTAAAAAACTCTTTTGTTAATTTAATATATAATATATGAAAAATAAAATAACTTATTTATAGTAATTATATCAATTTTTACTTCAGTATGAATTTTTTATTTATCTGATATAAATATTTTTTTACAAATAGTGAAGAATACTGCAATTTAATTCAAAACTACATTTTCATCAAATTTATATATAATGTTATATTGTTTTATTATTTTGATATAAAGTGAAAATGGATTATGTTTTGATAATTTAATCTAATGATTTTTATTTGAAATAATTTCACCTTCAAATTATACATAAATATATTTAAATCTTTTTATAGTTTTTATTTCTTAAAAAATTTCTCTCTGGTTTTGACAATGAGAATTAATTCAAAATTAATTATTGAAACCTCGTGGTTTTGAATTAGGAAAAATTAATTCCTTTTTTCGAATCATAAGGTATAAATTGTGTAAATAGGTACCTTTTATTTTTTTATATTATTACTTGTAACTTTTGTAATTATTTTTATATACCATGGTAAAAAGATAAATCATGTAGATATGGGTAAAAAATTAATATTATAATAATATATAACAACCCTAATTCATTACGTAATCCTATTAGATGATATATGAACTACCATTGGAATTATTGGGTCTATATCAGTACCCAATGGAGCTATGTCGGTGTTATAGTGACATTTTGTAATATTTATTTTAATGAAAATAGAAATATAACATAAATAAGTATCTCATAATGAAAACAATTTTACCATGGTTAATAAAAATGATATCTTTAACTCTAAATTATTTATGAAATATAAAAAACTAACTGCTTGATGGAATTTTATTTATAAATTTTAGACATACTATAAATAAATATATTTATGACACAATGATGGTGCATTGATTACATTATTAATGAATGTTTCGAATAAATGATATTCTATATATTAAAATAAATCAAATTTGAATATTTTTATGCCTTATGAAAATTTTATAAATTACTAGGACATATTCACTTTGAGTTAATGATTCTGGTTAACTTTTTTCTTTTGAATTTAACATATATATATTTTTTGATAGTGTAAAAATTGACATAAATGTGGTTTTAAAACAAATACATATTTATTAAATGATATAATTGTCTTAAAAATATATTAAATGTAAAAATTATTTTTATAATTTAATAAAAACTATTAATGATCCACATGTAGTTATATTGGAATTTTATTTATAAATTTTAGAAAAATTCTAGGACTTATTGATTAAGAATTTTTTAACCCATGTTCACTATATACATTTAATTCATCACTGTTGAAATATTATAATTGGAAAATAAACGTATAATAAAATTATATTTTAAGAGATTCCTACAGTTCCCCTCCTCCCTCTTATATATGGCCACCACCTCTTCCCATTTTCTCACATATATCATGTAATGACCCTAAAATTTATTAATGAACATTTCCCTTGATATGTTTAAATGTTTTAATCTATAAGATTTTTATATATAACATATTAATATCTTTCGTTTTATGTTTTTTGATTCTAAAATACCATTAAGAAATGTTACCTTTGATAATATAGTTGTTGAATAGTGACCACGTGATTAGTATAAATTTTGGGATTTAACAAATCTTATTTACTCAGATAAATGAAGAGAGTGCCTCATAGAGTATACTCTTTTCATATGAAGACTATTTTTTGTAGCTTAGTAAGGTGGTAGTTTCACAGGACATCAATTTTTACCAAGCCCATGTTGAGCTCCGGCACGTTAAACATGAATAGATCCGCTTACTGTGGATGTGGAAGTTAATAGAGATTACCACCAGAGCAATGTTATCTAAGCCTATCCAAGAGACTGTCACCATTGAACACCTTAACCTTAGGTCATATGCAGGTGTTAAGGGATTATGTATCAATACCCTACAATTATGATTATGTGCATTAGTTTTTTATAGAATAATGATTATAAATTCATTCTCGTATTATTATATTAATGAACAAATAATATTTTATGTTAATATTAAATTAAGAAATTTTGTTGATAAATTAATGGATTTCAGAATTTAATTGTATTTTAATAAAATATTATTACTAAATCAAATTTTAACAAATATAATGGATCACATAAATTTTTATGAAAACTATTGTTAATTTTTTAAGGTTTCTAAAATGATTTTTTCATAACCATGATTTTTTTATAAATGTCCTTTTTTATTTTAAATGCAAAACATTCACATATTTATAAAATTATTTCTATAATATTAATATTATTTTTAGAATTTGGATTTCAATATTATCCAACTTTGACTTTTTCATATTTTTTTATGGCAATTGTATTTTTGGGTTAAAATTAAATATTGTTTAAATATATAATGTATTTTATGAAATCGTAATGACCCAATAGCAATGTAATAAAATAATATAAAAAATGTTTTTTCAAATATATTTTTTACCTTTAAAATAATATGATTTTAGATTTCTTTAATTAATTTTATAGTGCCTTAGTATAGCCTCCAATACTTTTATAACATCCTAACTTTTAAAATTATTTCCTTAAGAGTGTCACTTACCCTCACATAATAAATCCTAATACAATAATATGTTCATCCATTTCCATATAAAAAATATTTTTCCACAAAATTTAGGAAAAAAATATCGGAAACCCCATGGGTTGGTTTGTGGTTTTAATTAGTTTAATGTGTAGTGTGAAAACCTAAATAATAAACAATTCTATCTCATTTCATATATAAACTAACACTATATCCCACTTCCCTTCACTCAAACCCCTTGGATCATGTCCCTACTCGTCCATCCTAACTCTAGTATCGTCTTAAGGTACCCAAAACTCCCAAGAAGCCTCTCCAAATCCAACCCCAAGCATTGGGATCACACATCCAAGTAAGGGATATCTTTCATTATCATTTTTGACAAAATTTCATTATATTGTTTAACAATTTTTAATCAATTAAAAATGGTGGGCTATGACTTTTCACACACCCATACATACCTGCTAATGTTTTAAAGATGATAAACCCATTTTTCAATCATTAATTCCTCTAATGTTCACCTGTTATGATTCTCTAATGTTGTTAGGAATTTATCTTTTCTCATTTACATTCAGTCAATTCATTTCTAATATGAATTTAAATTACATTACATATGTTGGTACATATATATATATATATATATATATATATATATATTTATGATAACCATACTGTCTACTTCATGTGAATATGATGAGACACCCCTTTCTCTACCATAATTTGTTTATGAATTCTTATGTCACCTCATTATGCTGACGAAATTACAGAGCGATTTTCCACATCGATTTCTTTATGTAATGAATACCGTGCCCATTTCGCTATCTAGGGTTTTCAAATTTATCCACATTTACATTTTTTATACAGTTTCATTTATTTATTCCACATTTCATCATCATGGAATAAATGATGACATATAATGCATTTAGGTTATATGATCCTTGTGTCACACATGTGGATGAAATAATATGATTAATAAGGGTGCTCCCTAGTGGCACTCCAATGCATTGGGTAAAGATTAGCTTCAAGATACATTAATTACAATTAATTTTTATAAATGATAATACAAGTGAAATTAGTTTTTACTCATTCACCACATGAAATGATCATTTGGTCATTCTAATATCAGGTTAAATGTTGATAACTCATTTATATGTTATGATAATCACGCAATATCATGATTTTTTGTTAATGTTTCTATTATGCTTCATTGATATGGTTATTTACTGATATGTACTATATTATTCATTTTATTATTTCATTACTCCCTTACATGGCTTTATTTATCACCTTTTTTTTTTGAATTTCCTCAGGTTATCCCATGTAATGCTAAGTAAGAAATAATGTGTGTGGTCATGTAACAGATGTTTTCCAAAAAGATTAGAATTTTATGTTTGACGTTGTTATGTATTGGTCCAATGCCCTAATGACACTAGACCTATCAGTCGTTTATGTTGTATCCTCTGTTAATTTTATTTAATAAATTATGTTTATGAGTGAAAGAAAGCTTTGGGTTTTTATATATTGTATTATTGTATAGGTTTAGTTATTTTTGGGATTATGATCTGAAAACCCTACAAAATGACTTAGAGTTAATGCTAAGTATAATAAAAACACCCCTATATTTTGGTGAGTATCAGCTAAGTGGTTTATCAAGATAATAAATACATTTTTGGATATGAGCAGGTAATGGTGGCACTAGAATAAATATATCTATGGGCGAAACCTGAAAACACCACATTGATCTAGACTCAAGTGTGAACTAGTTTACAATAATGGGGCTTACTGTACTCTTGGTTAAGAAACACTCGATGGATTTTCTTTGGTAAATTCATAGTCATTGTAGAAACCATTATTAAGTGAATTAAAAAAATGCACTAAAAATATATGTTGGGATGTAGATCATGGATAACATAGAAAAGTTATGAAAATAAATGTAATTTATATGTTTTCAGGTTTTTTTATTAGAATATCCTTTATGAGTTACCTAAAACATTCCATTTATTCTATCCAATGGTCAGTAATAGGAGGACTTAGTATAACCATGGATGTGATGATCAATGTGATGATTGTTCAAATATGACTCCCAATTTTATGGGAGAAGAAATTACAAACATTTTCACAATACTGTCTTGGTAAACTCATTCATTGAAATAAAACATGGGTCAAGAGGAACATTAAACCCACACTAGAAATAACAAGCCACAATCACGACCTTCATGACACAATGTTCTCCTACTTTTAATAAATCATCTGATATCTCAATCTCTAAACAATATATCAACTCCATTTAGATGATCATTTCCATCCTTAAATGTTTTGAACAAGAGAAGTTGCTTTTGGATACTTATTTTATGGAGGGTGAAGCTGTTAAATGGTTGACATTGATAAAAAATATAAGGCCTGAAGAGGATATTGAAGTGTTGGAATAGAAGGATTTCCTGATAAAAAATACAAAGAAAATTTTTATTGAACACTTTCACTAAATATGCATAGGAACATTCATTATATAAAAAATGACAAATAATATATCAATTCATATGAGGAAAACATCGCAGGGCTTATATGATAAACCCCTCGCATGGTCGTTACCCACGAATGGAATGTTGACTACTTTTTTTTGGATAAAACCATTCCAAAGGAATTCCCTAGAGATATGTGACTTAGAGAGATATGAGGAAATCGTCTTATGTTCCCTCACGGTAAAAATGTAGATTGGATAATATTAGGGGTATCATGTTGAAAAGAAGTGTAAGGTCTATATTAATTATAGACGTTTGATGGATAAATCCAACTGTGCTACGAGATTCCAACTCCCCAATTTCTAGAGGTTGGGAAATAATCTCCCTGAAAATTTCCTGAATAGGGAAAGGAAATGAATTAGTGTTGTAGAAAAGGGAACATAGCCATTAATTGTCAACAAAATAAAAAATGTGGTTGTGAGAAAGGAGAGGAACTCTCCGTTTGACCCTCATTGTTTTTTTGATTTCATCAAACCCATAATGAATAACACTTTGAAAACTAGTTCCCTAATCTATGAGTTTTCAGAGGCATCATACAACTTCCAATTAAAAATGGGAGATCTTTTTCCATCAGAACCACTGAAGTGAACCCCAACAACGATGTTGTGACGTGTATTCTAGTTATTCATTAATGAATAGTGAATGTTAATTTTTATTATAGTTCTACACATTCTAATATATCGCTAATGGATAGTAGAACAATCCCAACACCAAAAAAATGTAGAATTAAAATAGTTGGTGAGAATATAAAATTGGCAATCGTTGCATCCCATGAATATTATTCCTACCCTATCATAATTTTTTATTGATTATCCCAAAGCATCGGGTCATTCTACTACTAGTGTAATTATACTCAATTGTTGGAATGGATTGGAATTCCCTCTATGGATCCAACATAAATTTTCGTGAGAGTGAAATCACTCTCCATATGAGGAATCGGCCCCTAATTCTGTATAAGTTCAAGGAAGATGATGAATATTCCTTCATACCATCATCTCAAGCATGGATATTAGTGCCCTATGAACACACATATATTTATGAGATGATTGATACTAAGGAAGAAAAAATCCACCTGAATACATGCCTATTGTGAGGGAATTCCATAATGTGTTTCCTGAGTTATTGTATGGTCTTCCGCCAAAAATTGATATTGAATTATCAATTGATCTAATACCTATGGTTTTTTCAGTATCCATGACTCCTTATAGAATTGATATTGTGGATCATGATAAGTTGAAGAAAGAACCACAAAATGATCTTGATAAATGATTTTAATTACTAAGTGCTCATCCATATAGTGCAATTGTTCTCATTGTGAAGAAGACGGATGGGTCAATGCACCTTTTCATTGATTATAATAAGATCAAAAAAATCATGATAATGAAAAAGTATCCCCTTTGAAAAATTGATAACTTCTTTGATCTTCTATGTGGAACAAAATATATCTCTAATGTTGATTTTTGTTTGGGATATTACCATGTATAAGTGAAGAAGGAGGATATCTCGAAGTCTACTTTTTGTACAAGATACATGAACATTTAATTCATATTAATTCCTTTTAGACATAGTAATGCTCCATACATCTTCAAAATATTGATAAATAGGGTCTTTAGATATTACCTTGACAAAATTTTGGTAGTATTTATAAGAAATATTCTAATATTATCCAAAACCAAGGAGGTTCATGAGGTGCTTTTATGCATTGTAATAAAGACCTTGTAAAAGGAGATGTTCTATGCAAAGTACATCAAGAGTGAGTTAATGTTTAGGAGGTCTCATTCTTGGGTCATATAATTAATATCAATTTGATGTTTCTGAATCAATACATGATATTTACCATTGATGGATTACCAAGGACAACATCAGTAATAGATATCAATATATTCTTGGGTTTTGCGTGATATTATCGCTGATTCGAGTGAAATTTTATCATGATTTTCCAACCCTCTATCTAAGATAACTCAGAAAGGAATAATGTTTTGTTGGAGTGATGAATGATAAGAGATCATAAATGAGTTGAATAATATACTTATCACTACACTCGTTCTCACACTACTACCAATTGGAAAACAATTTGTGGTATTTATTGACATTTTTATGAAGGTCATGGGTTGTGTGTTGACACAAAAAGAAAAATTAATTTCCTATTATTCATGAAAAATTATTGATCATGGGAAAAACTATCCAACACATTATTTGGATTTGGCTTCTATAATCCTTTCTTTAAAAATTTTGTGACATTACCTCATCGGGGAGAAGTGTGAAAAAATAAACTATTCACAAAAGCTTCAAATATATATTCACACCAAATGAGTTGAATATATGTGAATGAAGATAGCTATAAATTATAAATTCCAATGACTTATCAATACATTACCACCCTAGGAATCCAAATAAGGTGGTGGTTTCTCTATGTAGAAATGACCCAAATATTCTTTCATTGATGGAAATTGAAAAGGATCATATTGTCTTCGATTTGATGATGATGGAAATGGGAATCATATGAAAGGGAACAACATCAATCCTTTCACAAATGTTTTCTAAACCATCTATTTTGTAATATTTAATGGATTCTCAAAATGATGATGAGAGAATTCATATGATAGTGGAAAAAAATCAAAAAATGGAAATCCTGAAAATTCAATTATAATAAAGAAGGAATTATGATAATTGGGTCACGACAATGTTCTATCATGTCTAGAGAAAAATAAAGAACGTTTGAATGATGTGTATAGATTGAATTTATATGTTTACCAATTAAATATAATGATGTATCTGGATCTCTGAACAAATTACTGGTGGGATAACATGAAGAATAATATTGCTTATTTTACATCAAATTTCCTCGTATGTCATCAAGTAAAGGATGATAGGTATATGTCCAATGGGATAATGGAATCATTAACCATACAATCATGGAAATGTGAGAACATCACCATGGAATTTTTCACCAGACTTACAAAGACATCAACATAAAATAATTATATCTGAGATGTTTGTGTGATATTAAAAATACTACACACCTCATATCAAATCTAGTGGTTTTCTAATTGGATCAACTATAATAGATATATATTAGATAATTGGTAAGGTTTCCCGAAGTACCACAATATATTGTATATGATTGGGATCCAAGATTCAACTATATGTTCTAGAAGAGTTTCTAACAAACTTTCAACACTCATCTGAACATCATTACGACATAACAACTTTTAACTGATGGCTAATCTAAGTAGAATACCAAAACACTTTAGGAAATGTTGAGAGAATTCTCTATGGATTTCAAAGGAGGATGGGATCAACATCTTAATCTGGTTTAGTTATCATAAAATAAAAACTTCCACTGAAGAATCCAAAATGAATGTTTTTGATTCACTTTATGGGAAGATGGGAAGAACACCATCATGTTGGGATGAATTGTTGAGAAAAAAACTCCTAGTCCCAGAAATGGTTGATGAAATTGTGTAGAAGGTTATGACCTTCCTGGAGCACATTAACGCTGCTTAGAGTTGACAAAAGAGCTATACTGATAATCTTCAGTGAGACCCCGAGTTTGTTTATAGAGACATGTTATTCCTCTTCATATCACTATGGAAGAGTTTTATGATATTTGGGAAGATGTGAAATCTTATTCCAAGGTGCATCGGCCCTTTTTAGATCATTGATCTCATTAGATATGTGGCCTATCGAATAGTACTCCCACGGAATCTATTTCATCTACATTATGTATAATATTTATCACCATTGATGAAGTACATACCTAATCCATCACATGTACAAAATCTAGAGATGGTACCATTGGAGAATGACATATCATTATAGAGAAGTCCCTGATTATCATAGATTGTAGGGAAAATTTTTACGTAATATAGAGAGGCCCCTAGTCAAGGTATTGTGGAAAAACCACAAATTTGAAGAAGATATGTGGGAATCAAGGGATGTGGTGCAGCAGAGTTACCCTCATCTATTTTATTATGGGAAGATTAAACTTTGAGTGTGAAATTTCTTAGGGGTGTTGAAACTTAATGACAAAAACTATTCGTAATTATAATTCATGTTGATCTAATTAAATGTATTAATATATAAGATGGATATATAATACACAACACTTATTTGGTTTTATGTTTTTGTATTTTCAAATACCGTTATGAATTATTTCCATTTCTATATAGTCGTTGAACAGTGACCACTTGATTAGTATAAATATAGGGTATTATCGAATTAAATATAAATCAAGAAAAGAAGAGATGGACTCATCTAGTCGAATTGCTCCCAATAAATCCCATTATTTAGATCTCATAAATGAGGTAGCAACATAGGTAATTTCTCTTGATTAATCCAAAGCATATATTCAACATGATAATCTTGAAACGAACCACTTTTGTGAGAAGTGCATGTAAATAATGATTACCACATGAGCGTTGTTATCTAAACCACCCAATGAGTCAATCACAATTGCAAACCATACCCATTGGTCATATGCGGATGTTATATGGGGTTATGTTAAAATATCATATCACTTTGATTAATTTAAATTAGTGTTTTATATAATAATTTATATGCATTAATTTGATTATTAGTAATTTAAAGAAAATTTACTATTTATTAGAAACAGTCAATTAAAAATATATATTGATGAATAAATAAATTTTTTAATTATATAAATTTTTTAAATTAAATCATTTTTATTAAATATAAATGATCATATAATTTTTTGATGAATACAATAGTAATTTTTTTATGTTTCGAAAGATGTTTTTTTCAAAACCATTAAAATTTTGATAAATGTCTATTTTTATTTTTAAAGTATAAATTCACATATTTATATAATTATTTATAAAAAATGAATATTATTATGGAATTCAGGATATTGAAATTATCAAATGGTGAATTTTTCATAATTTTTGTAATAAACGGGAATTTTTGGGTAAAAATAAAATACTATTGAAATATATAATGTGTTTTATGACATCATAATGACACAATTGTCATGTAATAAATTAATATAAAATTAATTTTGGAAAATGGTTATTTTAAATTTATAATAATGCGATTTTTGATTTGTTTAATTAATTTTATGGTTGCATAGTAGACCCTCAAAAACATATAATACATTTTAACTTTTAAAATGATTTCTTTGAGAGTGTGACTCACCTCAACATAAGCAAACATAATATTTTATGGATTTAGTATAATTGAATTATAAAATAATTTTTTCACTCCCCGATGGAAAAAAACCATTTGAAAAACCCATTAGTTGGATTGTGGTTTTGAATACTTTAATGTGTATTGTCCAAAACCTAAATAAAAAATTATTCCCTATATTTACCTATATAAACAAACGCAAGATTCCAATTATCTTCACTAAAAACGCTTAGATAATGTCCATACTCTTTTTTCATAACTATATTACCCTGCAATGGAACACAAATCTCCCAAGAATCATCTCTCAAGCATATCCTAATCATTTGGATCACACTTCTTTGTAATGGATTTTATTCCTTTCTCATTTTTTCAAAATTTCATTATGTTGAAATACCAATTTAATTTAAATTATAAAAATTTTGGTTTGATTTACCACCTCGCACATACTTCTCTTCTTATGTTATAATTATTAGAAACATCATTGTTTATCTTTAATTCCTCCCATGTTCACATGTTACAAAGAAAAAATTCAATAAGAAATTTCTCTCTTCTCATTTACATTCAATAATTTTAATTTGGTGTTATGAATCTAAATTACATTACATATGTTGGGACATGTATTTTTATGACCCACATCATTTCCATTTCATGTACTTATAATGATACACTCATTTCTCTCTCATAAAAAAAATATTATGAATTATTGTGACATGTTTTTATTCTGCTGAAATTGCACTATGATTTTCCAATACAACGTCATTGTGTAGTGAATGCCATACCCATTTCACAATCAATGCTATTCACCATTAGGAACATTTATTTTTTTATTATATATTTTCATTTATTAATAACACAATTATTTATCAAGGAATACATTATTTTGTTTAATGAATCCATGGTATATAATCCATGTGGCACAATAATGAATTAAATAAAATGATTAAGAAGGGTGTTCCATGAAAGCTTTGAAATTCATTGGGTAAAATTATCATCATGATATATGATGTTCAATGAGGGGTTAATAAAATTAGTTCATGTTCAATAAGGGTTTACTCATGCTCCATGTGCATTGATCCTTGGATCATGATAATATCTTATTAAATGTTGATGAAAGATTTCCATGTTATGATTACCATGCTATATAATGACTTTATGATCATGTTTCTCTTAGGATCCTATGATATTTATAAATCCTAATATTTATTGAATTCTTCATGTTATTCCTTTTTACTCCCTTACTTGGCATTATTGCTCACCCTTTTCTTATGCATGTCCTCAGGTTATCCCATTCAATGTTATGTATAAAAGAGTGTGTGTGTTCATGTGACATATGGCTTCAATAAAGATTCTTATTTCATTTATTATTTTGCAATGTAATGATCCTAATCCAAAAATACACTACACCACTCTATCTTCTATGTTGTATCAAGTGAAGATTTTTTGTAATAAATTATGTTTATGTTTGAAATTAAGTGCAGGGTTGTTATATCTCAAACCCCTTGGATCATCCAAATTATTGTAAACTATGATTCAAATATCTATAAAGTATTCTTATAAGCCTCTGATTATGAATAAGGAATCTTAATTAATCATTTTGGATCAAATTAAAAGGAGTTTCCCAATCCTCATATAACATCTTCTCTCATGTTCCTTTTCTTTATATTCCTTTTATACCCATCTTCTCTAAATATTTCATTATATTATAAAAAACCAGTATCACCAATATACAAGGATTTTTTTATGATATGGGTTCATTCTGCACTTACCCAGACACCAATCTAATAGAAATAAAACATACTTTTTATTTGTACAATTAACTACTGCCTCACGAAATGAAAATTGTTCAATTTTCTCCTCCCACCTTTAATGGTGTACATTTTGATAAAATTGTAGTTATATATGATATATATTATATTTATATTCTCTCTATTAATAGGTATTTTTTAATTTTATAATAATTTTAAAAAACCATAATGTGTAAATACTATAATTTTATTTGACGAAGTGTGGACTATCGCACCCTCAAAGTGATATGACTCAATCATAACATACATGGAATGTATAAATTATAGAGTTAATAAACTCATGAAACATATATAACATACATATAATGTTGGAAATACAATATACCCATGTATCATTTTTTCACTTCTTTAAAATTAAAATGAATTGAATTGGGTGTTCATGTGTATGTACAGCCTACCATCTCCCTGAATACTGCATTTCATTTCACATATCAAAATTTTATTGAGTATTATATATAAATATATACTATATATATATTATATGTAAATCATGAATAATATTCTGGAGATAATGGACTTCTGAACCCATAGAGATATTTCATCAAAATAAGATCATTTTTGACTCCAATACCAAGAATCAACAAAACATCCTGTTTGAACTTAGTTAATTAAATAATTTTCGTAACTTATTAATTAATGATATAAAATGACAAATAAACATTAAAATTGTTTTAATGTAATTAATATTTTCCTCTTTTTATTATTGATAAATTTAAACAACGAACGAGAGAAGTCATACTCAAGTTAAAGGATTTCATCTCACTCTCCTTTAATAGAGGAATTTATTGACAATATAGACCATTATTTTCTTATATTGAAAATATATAACTGTTATAAAATTTAAAATACATATTTTATCTATAATAATTTAATTTTTTATTTTGATTAATGTATTAATTTTTTGAGATTAATATTTAAATTTTCAAAGTTGTGTGGGACACCTTGAATGTTTAAAGACATAATTATCAAATATTTTTTTTCATGATATAAATTTACATATTTATTTATATGGATATAATTAGATTATACAAGATATTTTTTATTTAAGATTAATTTCATTCAATATTTTAATATTTTAATATTTTGATACAATGAAGTTTACTTTCATTACAGATTAATAAGAGGAATAATTTTTTAAAACATATATATAAACAACAAATTATCTATCATTGTAACCATTATTTGATTTATCGCATTCTCTATAAGACTTAATACATTTTAAAATGAATATAAATCATATATTTTGGCATCATTGTATTGACAGTATGTTCTTAAATGAAGATGGTATTTTCCTTATATAGAAAATTTCTTCATATGGGATTTGAAGAAACTTTCAAATGGGGGGTTTTGTGATTAAAATGATTTATTCATAAAATGGTACATCAGAAATAAATGAAATGGACAAGACCGGTATAGAATATTTAAATGGTTGAGTCCCATTATTACTTATGAGTGTGATTTTTATAGCTTATACAAAGGGTTGAGCTTCATTATATCTCACAGGTGAGCTTGATATAGCTTATACGAAGGGTGATCCCCATTATAGACCTCCAATTTTGAAGTAAATCATGTGGTTATTCAAATTTTGATGAAGTTGGAAGGGGTTAAATTTATATGAAGCTCTATGTCACCTAAATGTGATTTAATTGATTTCAATTGTTTTTAATGTTTTTTTAAGAAAAAATTATGACTGTTATTCAAGTGAAAATGTTTTGTATTATTCAGCCAACGATCATTGAAATGTTTATCTTTTTTACTAGACTAATTATTTTTCTTTATTTTGATGTCCCATACTGTGATTTTTGTTATCATCCCATGTTTTAAATAAATTTCACTAGATTTAAGGGAGAATAGAATCAAAGATGGAATCATGGAAAATTTAAGATGATTAAACATGAAAAGAACTGCTGTTTTTTTAAATGTTATTATATTAAGGACAAAACAAATACTTTTGGAAGTGTTCTCTTAATATTTATATGTTTTTTTGTAATTTCTATGTCCTAATTTTCAAAATATATTAATCTAAAATGATCTGCAATGTGAATTATTGACATAACATAAGATTATGTATATTTTATGGTTGGGACATTTAATATAAACCATCCACACACATAACTAGAAGTCCAAATAATTTTTCATACATAGATTTAATTCATGAATAATATTAAATATATATATATATATATTTGGTATAAAATATGAATTTTTCAATATTTCCTAGGATAAAACAACATTCAAGTAATATGTTATAAGTCAAAATAGAATTATGCTATGAAAATAATCATATCCCTGATTAAAAGAAATATAAAGATTTAATTAAATATTTAATGAAATATGATCATAAATAAAATGAAATTAGACATAGTCCCAAATAATGATCATATTTTCAACAATGCACAACGAATGGGAATATCATTATAGTTTTTATGAAATAATAGATATAAATCATACATGGATAATAATAAAGGAATACATGAATTGATCATGAAAAATGTCTTCCAAATAATTTCAAAACTTATATTAAACCATGTTTATGAAATATAAAAAACGAGATACATTATTAAGGTTTACAAAAAAACATTTAAAATCCATTGGAGTGGACGAAATCATAATTTTGTCTCATAATAATTAAATTAAAATAAGTATTTTCTTATCATATAACATTTATTTAATCATAAAATAATTAATAATTGAGACATTTAAACATGATTGGAACATAAAAATAGAATATATAATAAATAAATAAGATTAGTTAATAAATACATGTGTTTAAATAGATATAAATCATAACTCTTTGGAAAAAATGAGGTTTGGGGACATTCACTTAATATATGTTTTAATGTGTTCTGCACTATGACACATTATCTAGGATATTGATATTATTCTATTCAGTAACATAATTTATAATATCATAAAATTTGATATGATTTATTATAATATTATTTATTTCATTTGGGGAAATCTTTATGAGTGGTAGGATTTATTTTCGTTGTTTGGTAGATTTTGTTTTCTTGGTATCCATGATATTTTAATTGAATAAAATTATATAAGATCATGTAAAATGGATTTTTTTCCTCAAATGAAATTTTATGTTATTAATGAACATATATAAGATTAAATGGTCCAATATTAAGATTTTTATATATATGAGTGTGATTAATTAGATAAAAGTCATGTCATCACAATTTATATTGGTTTTGAATTTTTTCAATCATCACAAATTGTTTGGTTTTATTAATTATTAATTGGTATAGACATAGGTTCAACAAAACTAAAAATTCTTAATAAAAATTTTAAAATCAGTTTTATCTAATATAATGGTTTGATGACCAGCCTTGAAAGTAGTGTTATAAATAAAATTCATCAAATATGGTAAATTGACACCTCTCATATGATGTAGTTTTTTTAGAAAAAAAGGTAGAAAATAGAATTTATGGTCATTATAAAATAAAAATAATATATATATATATATATATATATATTTTACTGGAGTTATAATGAAACATTGTACACGGTATTTTAGTGATGTATAAGAAAAGAATTTAAATTTAATATGGGAGAGAGAATGGTTTACCTCTTCAATGTTATCTTTTTGTGTACACCTTAAGGGATGTATAAATATTTTTATGGGGATATAGGTAAGACCATAATGTAAGGAAGAGGATTGGGAGAATAATTTGTTATAATATTACATTGATATATGCCATGTAATGAGTCAGGTGGATAGGTGGTCATGGGTTGTATTTACAGTGGAGGAGAGGTGTGTTTTCTGATTATTTTAGTCATTTGTTTATTATTAGTTAGAAGACTATAAATTGTGATGATTCTTGGGACCATGTATACAAAATATGGTGTGTGGGTTCTGAATAATTGTTATTACTTCA
Organism: Viscum album; assembly: GCA_963277665.1. Taxonomy (NCBI): domain Eukaryota; kingdom Viridiplantae; phylum Streptophyta; class Magnoliopsida; order Santalales; family Viscaceae; genus Viscum; species Viscum album. The sequence continues at coordinate 917,473,597 of OY728148.1, forward strand.
TCAAATCATCATCAATTATTCAATAATTCTTGTATTTATCTAATACTATAAATTGAAGTATTTTCTTATTTACAAAAAAATAATCTATTTTTGTAATATCCAAAAATACATCCCACCAATATTTCAATGTGTAAATTTTAAAAATAGATTACTTTTTTTTTTAAAATAATTTTACAAATACGATAAATGAAAATTATATTAAAATTATCATTTATTCAAAAAATTACAAATTTTAAATTATATTTGATTTTATGACACTTTGATTAATAAATTACGGTATCATAAAATTATATAATCATAATAGTAAACAAGTTAATAATTTATCATTATATTTATTTAAATTAAATGTTATTTTTAATTAATATATTTCATATGAATATTTATAAAAACATTTATATTTCACTAAATAATAACAATTAATTTACCATTTTTAATCCATTTTATTAATTATTACATGATATTAACATATCATATATAGAATTATAATATAAAAAATAGTTATTTATTAATTCATAGGTTAGGTTATTATTCAAATGAAGACATTATTATACATGATAGTCAAATTAACAATTAGAATTAGATATTTTTTCTATCAGTTTATGATATCAAATACAGAAACTTTATTTATGAATATATCTACTATAAATGTGGGGGGTTTAATTCAATCATATTAATAAGGGTTAATATAAAATAATATTTTTCATATATAATGGTTGTAAAAATGTTCATATAAGATAATAGATAATTAGGGTTATAATTAAGTGAACATTAATGGAAATTTATGATATAGAACATGAAGAAAATAGTAACTAATCATAGATAGTGATGAAATAATTGATGAAAAGAATGTGAATTATCATTTTCATTACAAGGACCTCAAAAATAGAAATATGTATGATTGAAAAGGCTGGTGGATCTATATAAATCAATCTATTCTGAAATGATTTTACAATAATATCATTTCCTAGAGATGAGGAATTACCGTAAAATTTATAATGAGAATAGTTTAAAATACATTTATCAATATATATCTACATCATATTAAATATTTAGTATTATTCATTTTTTTATAATTTCAAATTTCTTATATTATTATATCAAATGAATATATGATATAATTATTTTTAAATCCTAAGTATTTAAAAATAAAATTAAATGGATCATGAGATCCATAAAAGTGGGGAATGAATTTCCATATATTTATATATATTCTACAACCCCATTATAGTTAACCCATGTTATCAAACAAAACACGAAAATCTACACACCTCAATAGGAACACAACATGTTCAACATTAATATTTATCCTTTAAATCATTTAAATAAAAATGAAATATTATTTATGAAATCACGTGTGTTTTGGTGGGAACTATATAAATATCATCAATTGGATTTGGGTTCAATCACCATGGAATTTTCAGATACAATGTGTTGTCACCAGACAAGTAGGTTTAATTTTTTTATAAAACAATATTAATATAATTAATATAATATTAAAAACATTATATCCCTTAATTACCTCAACATCAAAGATTATATAAAATGAAATGTATTCCAATTAATTAATTAATAATCATTTATCATTGATATATAATAATCCTAAATGTATTATTTTTTATCCTCTATCAATAATACATTTTACAAATTGATCAATATGTCATAGAATTACATGTATTGGTCACCAATTTTGTTGAACATATTCTCTGAACATCTTTAAGAAATAATGTTGCATTATAATCATTATAAATTTCATGAATCTCATAACCAGAATGAAATTGATAAAATAATCATATAGCATAATTATTGAATCCAAACATTGAAAGAGTAATCATTCCACTCCATTTGAATAGATCTATTCTGATTTACAATAATATTTTATCTTTATCTAAGTTATATTCTACTCATTTGTGGGGCATTCATCTACAAAGTTCACTATCTCTATAATATAGAAGAATTAATCATTTATATATACATTCATGACCCTAAATTTAAGAGCATGGTGGAATTTTTCATCATAACTAAAATAATTAAATTTTCCTTTTAATCATGCACAATGGTGTTTATTTCAATAAGTATCACTTATTGGAAAATTTTCCATACTATTATTTTCAGGATATAAAATTTTCCATATTATCTACATCTTATATTTCATTGATTTGATGTCATAAAACATGGATAGTTATTATTCTTTAATTATATAACATGATAAAATATCCTCTTAAAATTATAATCATTGTAGATTATATCATATATGAGTATTGAGTTATTCACCTAATTGAAATGGCTAATCACACTCTTTGGATTACTTACGTATTCTGATCTGTGTATTGATGAAATTTTAATTTTGTATTCATAAACATAAGCATGTTATTATTTTTTTATATATTACACTCAACAAATATATATCTATATATCTGTGTTATTCACAAGGAAATTTTTTCCCCAAGAAGAGTACCTTAAAATCATCAAAATTCATGTTTTCTATTTAATCCTCATGTATAGAGTTTTCAAATTATTGACCTCTATTAATCTAAATCAATTTATTAATTATAAAATTCCATGGAATTGTCTTTAATTAATTACATACCAAAAAACTAATATATTTTGTAAGTATATTATCCATTTTGATTTAATATTTTTAGAATAATTGAATGATAGTGGATTTTCATGAATTATTTTGTCTATTATTATCATACATCATGGTTGATTTTAAGGATTATTCATATGAGATTGTATATTACTCATAACCAAATTCATCTTCCCAAATATTGTTAGAATTTTATCAGTTTAACTATATATATTTCTCATGATATTTAAATTTCCATTGATTGAAATCCTTACATATTGTACATTCATTTATACTGATTGTATTTCTTCTATTATTCCTCATCTCTAAATAATATACTAAATTCATTTAGAACAAAACATTCTGAAACATAGTGTTCAAAACCATAACATGTGATAATAATAACATATATTCATTAATTTATAAATAGTCTATTTAATAATAATTAACATTTTTTCATTATTAATACGTTTGTTTTCAAATCCATCATAATGGGATGTAAATAAAATGTGATATAACATAATCTTATCACATGTTAATGTAAAACTAGGTTTATAGTAAGGCACATTTTCATACACTAGGTGATTATCGGGTCATGAATAATGTTCCCTTTCAATAGTTATTAACTCCAATTACATCAATACCATAACCACACTAATTTTTAATACCCACAAATGCATGTATTTTCAATTAAAATCCACGTAATATATTATATTCCAAAACAACAACATTTTCTTTAATAATTATCTTCAACGTCATTCATAAGTTTATTATCTCAAATTTATTTTGTCATAAATTTTTTTCCATTTGTTTCTACAAAAATTTCTTTACTACAAAATAGTGAATACATAACCCATGCACCACAGATCAGGTTCCTAATCTGTTAAATTAGTATAATATAATGTTTCTCAATCCTGAAGAACCAAATTGTTCATTATTCAATGTAAATTGGAGGCATAATATAAATAATAATTATATAATAAATAATTACAAAATAATTAAGTATTTTTTCAGAATTACATTATCCTAATTACTTTATCCCTCTATCTGAATAAGAGAACAATTCCTCATATCATGAGAAAAATAAAACATGGTAATGTGGTGAGAGTAGATTATCAGAAATAGTATGTGTACAGTTAAATCAATGAATAAATATTGAATTCTTTTTTTAAAATGGTAAATAACTAAAACCCATGACATTTAATAAATTTCTAAGGAAAATATCATAGGAATACATAATGATCAAATAGTACCATACAAATATTCACTTTAGCTTTAAAACATAACCCTGTAATATTAATAAAAGAATTTATAATGACGGAATATATAATATCGAACATCTAAAAATAATATCGTGGTATTATTCCCAGAAATCTAATTCCATCAATTAATTATAAAAATTCACATATATAATTGTTTATTTCCTCTTCCAAAACCCAATATTGTTTGTCTCTAGATTCGTAAAGAATCATCGAAGGACAATAGAAGTCCCCACCCATCACTTTCATATCCAATGCATTCAACATATAAATGAATTGAATATTATATCACATAATCATTCATATTTAATATATAATATGGAATTGATCAATTCTCCTTAAAAAATATACATAATCATAACAACACATAAAATGTTATTGGTTTCATTATAGTATATCGCCTGTAAAACTAATTATAAACCATATAAAATAATAATAAGATTGGTAATGTTTTATTATATACCCATTAATTTTTACTAACATAAAATGAGGTTATATTATTTGGAAAATTATTTTTTTAAGATCACTTATTAAATTTCATGAGTAAAATAACCTTTATTTTAACACTATCTTATCTATTTCAAAACTAAAATAAATCAAAAAATATTATCAAAATCCTTTCAATTAGAAATAAATTATTATAATTATGAATTTACAAAAAAATAGGAAATTATTTTTCATTAAAAATATCCTCATAAAGATGATATTTTTTGTAAAAATAAATAATTATCATGATAGTGTATTATTCCAAACATTCCATATAATTTAAAAAGAACATATTTTCAACAGTTCAATGGTTTGACAATGTCTTATTAATGAAATGACATGGTTATTACACTCAATCAAATTTTTCCAAAATATAAAAATGGTAACTATATATTATATAAATCATTCTCACAATTATAAAATTTATTTAATTTTTTTAGAAAACACTTTTATAGAAGAAAAAGTATTTTCACCAGAACAGATAAATGATGTTTGTTTCTATTTATTTATTAATTTTATTAAGATATGAAATAAAAAATTGGAACTATTAATTGAAAATGTTGATGAATAAAAATAGTTAAATAATAAAAAAAATTATTATTTAAATATACTATTATTCTTCTGATGGAGACCTAAACAGAAACAATCACGACTAATGATGCAATTTTGAAATAATCCCTTTCCACAATTATATCGTAGGTATTATAATCCAAGTTGTTGAAATAAATTTATATTAAACATTAAATTACACCATGATAAAATAACTCATGATATTAAATACCTAAATGATTTTTTCATAAAAAATGAATGTTTAAAAAATCACTAGGTAAATAAGAGTTGAATATTGTGTTAGTCTCGAAGATGTAAATGTTATTCGAGAAACCCATAGCTTATCATTATCTTATCTTGTAAATTCCTTATCATCGGGAATAATAATCTTATTAAAAAATATTATTATTTATTATAATAGAATTATGGTTCTATTATTAGATTTATTTCACTTATTTCTATAAAATATTTCATTACATAATCAATTATGTATATATCAGATGTTTCAGTGATATTTTATTATGTTTCAACAGTGAAATGATTTGGAAAAATACATCAAAATTTTATATTTAGACATATATATAATCATAATAGATAAATAATTATCATAAATTTACATCAATTATAATTTAATATCTGATTGTTAAAAATGGTTCTTAAAAATGTACTATATTACAACCATGGAGATAATATGGCATACATATAAAAATGTATCATTCCCATTTATTAATGATCATTATGTAATTATTTTATAAAATATTTTAGCATATATATAATGATAATAATATCATATATATTATATTATCTCAATATATATAATTATATATTTCAACTATGTGTTGTGGTGCTGAATATATATTCACATTGCTTCGTGATGGTGGTAGTACACAGATACGTGAATTACAATATCATTCTCCATTGATAGAAAGAAAATGAAATAATATCATTTTATAATGAAAAAAGTAATTAATATCATTATTACAAAATTTATACTGAATATATTCATTTAGATTATACTTATTACCTTACATGTAAAGTGTTAGTGAGTAAATAATGAAATACCAATATAAGGCAGTATTCTTCCATAATGACGAGAGATGTTATTATATCACAAACGTAATTGAATATAAAAAATTATATATGATATAGTTCTTCTAGAATTATATATATTCTAAATTTAATATATATACATTAAAACCATAATCATACTGAAATGTGAGGGGTGTTGATGGATAATGAGTCACAATTGTTCGCATGGTGGTAGTCCGCTATAAAGATGATTGAAACTTTGGTTTCCCATGTGAGGGAATCAGATATGTATAAGTCAACCAATTAAATAAAATTATATTTTTATACTGGTGATTGTTTTTTCATTATATAATCAATTTTTGTGTATATTTTATGTAGGTAGAATATAAATAAAAAATGCATAGTTATGAATTTTAATTCTGCTCATACCATCTTTTATGGATTATAACTATAGTATTGTTAGATAAGACTTACTACCAAAAAAATATTTTATAAGGATGTTATATTTGGTTTAATTTTAATATTTTAAATATGTTCTAAACAAAATTTGTTTGAATCAATGAATAAGAGACTATTGGAGTGACGTTTTACAAAAGTGGTGAGTGAGCCACAATTAATTTTAGAAAATAATAATGTGTACCAATGTTTCTAATGGAAAATAATATCCAAAAATATAGTATTATTTGGAATAAAAAACACAATATCTAAATAATTAAATTGAATAAATTTTTGACATGGTATCTTCCTCAATTTAATAATCATCAATTTATTTTAACACCCTAGAAATATATTTTTAACATTACTACGGTAAGTAATTCTTACGGTTATTAAAATTAGAAATGGTATAAAATTCTGATAAATAAATTATATTATATATATTTATATTATTCTATATATAGATTACATATTTAATAAATTTGATAACATAAGATGAAAATTTTAATTTTTTTTTTCCATAGATGTGATTTGAATGTGGGTTTTCAATGGGATAATTTTAAAAAGTTTACAGATTTTTTATATAAAAATTAGATATAAAATTGATTCGAATAAAATCAATGAAATAATTAGATATAAATTTGATATAGTTATATTTTAAAAACAATTTAAAATATAATCTAATGTTATAATTATTTTTTGAAAACATGTATTTAATTACAAGTCTTTATTATTTCATTATTCATCAAAAACATATTTTTTTCAAAAACATTCACAATACTCACCCAATTATATTTTTTAATGAAGATTTAATTAGCTATTTTTATTTTTTAATATGAATTTTCTAAATGTTGTAAAAATAATAATTAAATTATCTTAACAATGTGTTGAAAATTTTCTTTTACAAAAATTGATTTTTTTCAGGAGACATTTTTTTCATTCAAATGGTTGTAATGTCAAATATAATAAACTGATATAAAATAAATCTAATTTATGAATTCCATAAAAATATAATTGTATAATTTAGTTACTATTATTTTCACACTATAATTTAAAGGCTTCATTATATTAGTAATGTTTGAATAATATTATTGCAATATAGTATCACATTTTTGTTGAAGTCGGTGATGAGTAATTGGATGACATCGAATTTATTTTATTTTAAAAAATAATTATATCATAAAGTCTTAGTATGTAATATTCCATTATTTACTCACTGTCTCATTTCATACATTCTATCAAATATGATTCACTTATTTTTAAATCATGAAATGTTAAATGTAATGGGAAAATACTTTAATTTTCATATAATGATGTATTTTAATTATGAATTGAAATAAAAAATATTAAATGAAACACATATTATTTATAGATAAATTTGTAATGAAACTTTTTACCTTTATATTATAATAAATTTTTTAAATACAACCAAAAAATTTATATAGTTGAAATTTTCAACATAAATATAATATATTAATAATAATTTAATTAAATTCAATAAAATCTCCATAGGCCACTAAATATGGTTTTAATGACTAAAATTTTAAATGATTTTTTTCATTATTTTATAAATTATAATACATAGTATTTGATTAGGGATCATGAAAATCAATGTTGAAATCTATTTCTATTACTCAATTCTTGTTCATTAATATCACCCTTTTTTATTCATATAGATTATATACTTCCCAAAGTTTCTATAATTTTTATAATGGAATAATTATTTATTTAATTTATTCATTCTAATATTCTTATGAAATTAATTGATTTTATATTTCAATATTTTCATGTTTTATGATTATTTTACATTCTGTTTTTAAAATCACTATCTTTCATTACTTCAAATTCTATGATATATAACATACTATTGAAATTAATGTTATATTTTTCATTCATGATCATTATAATTTAATATTATATTGGTTGATATATATTTTTTAATGATTTTGTATATATGTGATAATAATTTAACATCATTTAACCACTTTTTCAATAAAAATATTTATACATTTATTTCACTTGAAAAAAATTTCAATTTTAACGGTTTTTTCATTATAATATAAAAATAAATGAATTATTATTTAAATATTATACAGTTTATTACTTTCCTCTTTATTAGTTTTCATGTATAAACAATACCATAGTATATTAAAATGATTTAATTTACTTTATATTGGTTTATTTAAATATGTATTCTATTATTTGTAACATTAATAAAAAATAAAATTTTAATATATAAGAATAAAAATCTATTTAGGATGTTTTAGAATCCAAAAAAAATTAATGATTAAAATATTAGTACCTTATTCATTTCAAATAATTAACTTAATATATAAGATCTATAGAATATTACATTATAGGATCCTGATACTTCTAACAGTTAAATAATTATTTTTATATAGATAATGATAAAATTAAAAAATCCGAGGAAAAATATTGACATTATCATATAACCCATTGTTAAATGCCTTCTCAAAAATATGTATTTTTTAATTCTAATTGATGTGTTTTTTACTATGGGTAATTATTAATTAATTGGTTAAATTAATAAATGTTAACAATCAAATACTTATATATAATAATGGATATGTAACATTGATATCAGTATACCTTGATTTATATTTTAAAAAATTTGTTTTTTATTGAAATACTTAAAATGATTTTAAGAGGTTTATTAGATCATTGAACAGAATCATTCAATAATTATTATGAAACTATATATTAAACTGAGCCATCAATGTTTATGGTAGTCTATATTATATTCAAAAAAATATATTATATTCCTAAATTAGATTTTTCATAAATATGTTATGAGTATTTGTATTATTATTTAATTAAATTAATTTTTTTTTAAAATTTCATGATTACTATATTATTATTTTTTTATTTTTTTATGTTAATTAAAATCATATATATAATTATTATATATTAGCCTTTTTTATTCATTGATATATTTTCAAAGTAATATTTATAATATTTTACCATATATCTATTATTTTTAACTGCATTATTATATTTCTAAATGTTAAATAATTTATTAATGGAAATTTATATGATATTTTTTTCTCTGTAATTAAATTAAATTATATACTAAATATTATTAGACATCATTTATTTATTTATTTGATATTTAAAACTAATATACCTTTTATCTATTATTTTTCATTAATGTTATAATGATATGTATATCATCATAAAATGTTTGATGTATTTTTCCATCATATCAATTATTATTAACGAATGATCATAATACATACATGTATAACATGAGTTCAATGGATAATAGTATAAAAAATTACATTTTATATGAGAGTGGGGTTCCGTTTTTTGTAGATACACTCAAAATTATTAGAGGAGAATAATAAATAAAGAAAACTAAGAGTAAATGATGGTGTCATCAGTTATGTCAAAATGGGAAAAAAGCACAGTCAACTAATTAGTCACTCTAATTATATTATGTACAATTTCTACTCAGAAGAACCATGTTACATTATATAATATTTATGTTAATCAGATAAAAATATGATAATGTTATGAGGATTGTGTCAAAATGTTTTTCCTCTAATATATATATATATATATATATAACTAATTGTTCTATGTATTAAAACAGGTATATAGTTTATGTTAATGCATATGTTCTTTAAACTAGTTTCAACCTAAAAAAGAAAAAAAAATTTATAACACACTTATGTATTTATTTTTATTTGAATGATACTCTAAATTATTGTTCACTGATGAGATTAAATTTAAATTCAATTTAATTAATTTCATTAAGGTATGAGGAATTTATCAAAAAATAATAAAAAATATCACCACTAATTTTTTTAATAAAAAAAATTATCTTTTTCTCAATTTCATGTTTTGTTTAATTATTTTAATATGTTTATTAAAATTGAATTTTTTCAATGTAATAGATTAAATATGAAAATATCATATAATTGTTTTATTAAATATATTTATTGACTATTAGAAGAAAATATACTAATTATATAACTAAAACAATGAAATGTAATTAGGATTTCAATAATGAACATTTATTTTAATTGTTTTTCTCTATAATGGGTCGTAAATGAAAATGAAATATTAACATTGTTATTTTTGTATAGTAAAAATTATATCTATAAAATGTGAAAACTTATTTAAATTGTTGAATTTATTATTTATATAGGTATTTTGTTTTTATTATAAAATGTATACAATTATATAATTTAAAATACTCATATTGAAATAACGATACATATGAACACATACACAATGATATATATGTATATATATATATATTCATTTCATAAATTGAATTATATAATTAATTTTTTCATTTATAAAAAATAATCATTATAAATAGTTTTATCTTATGGTTATTGTTATAAAAAATATTTTTTACATTAATTTAAATGTATATATCATATAAATAATATCAAAGGATTAATATTGGAAAAAAATTATTAATATTTATGGATAATTATTTATCATTTATATAATAACCATTGAATTAATATCATTACATATATATACACTAATTGAAATATATTTTTTTATTAATTAAAATATTTTTTTATATGTTTTTAAAACTAAAAAATTACATATTTACATTTCAAAATTGACTAAAATCGATATTAAATACTAGATTATCACATTAAATATAAGGTTGTGTCGATCTATTTTTCAAAAAGAAAATATAATTTTAGATGGAATGTTAAAAAATATATATCTTTTTATATGGTGTGTCACTATCCAACATTGATCAACCCTTAAATGGTCACTTGATCCGATCTGTGGCATTTACCTAGGGTATTTACAGATCCCAACATGTAGGTAACTAGTGTTGGGCATCAATAGAGTACACACGACAATGATTTATTCCAATAAATAATAATGAAACTAAACTACAGAAAGTTTAACAAAGAAGATCAATATAAATATAAAACAAAACTGATCCACATTTATAGAAACTTGAATGATACAAAATCTATACATTGAATGCATACCAAAAAAGAAAACAATATGTTCTCTCTATGAAGACATGTGTCACTCTCCAACACAACAATGAACCATTACCCAAGGAGATTGAACTGAAGATGAGACATGAACCAAAACATAAAAATAAAAATAATTATATGCAGGAGTATTAACACATAGCCGACTTGACTGATAATCTATTCCAACTGAAATTTATTTAAAATAAAAATATATCAATTTCCTGTTCAATCTAAAATATATAAACATAATATTTTCTACACATTTTACTTCAAAACTAACTACCCCAATTTAACGTAATTATTTCAAAACTAGTATCCTTACCATTAGTTTACTAATATCATTTTTATGTGGAATGTGAGGCTTAAATTTTCAACATTCTCAATAGATGATAAAACAATATTTAAAAAATACATTGTTTCAAAACCATTTATAAACAATAACATTTATTTCTATGAAAAAAAACACACAACAAGGTTCCATAAAAAACATTTAACCAGGGACATTGGAATTAGTAATCATGTATCTCAAACATCACTATAGGAAGATACATTTTAACAGACATGGGTTTACCTAGGAGATCATAAAAAACCCCTAAGATACTAATCAATGAGACCCATCCCATGTAGCATACCACACACAATGAAATAAAAAAATTCCGAACACTCCCTGTCAACCAAACTCAAGACATACCAAGTGAAACAACCCATATCAATAATTACAAATATATCCACATACTATGGGCCACCAGATAGTGGGTAAACTATTATGTTAATCAATAATTCTCAAAATATTAACTCGACATGCCATGTTAACATTTATCATTTATAGTGGGGGTGATCTAACCAAATTCAAGTGGATCATCTAAATAAAATCTTATATAATAATATTTTTTCAACAATTGGCCTCCCCTCATGTAACCCCAATGGATCATCTCTAATGCTATATATTGAATAGAACTCTAGGAGTCTCTACCAAGGACCTCCAAATTACTTTAATGGATCCAAGGGATCCACTGATTGGATAACCCATATATTAAATATTAACAAGTCACATGTATCGTCCGACGTAGGTTTTCATATTATATATGTTCACCATTTTCATGATGATTATAATTTGGAATTAATGATTTTTTTTGTAAAACCAACTTTTATAAAATATTAAAATACATCATTCATAAAGGTTGTAATAAAAAAATTTCCATTTAAAAATAATTTATAAAATAACCTTGAACCAATAATGTTATAGTTTCATCGAAAAACTATTTTCATTGAAATTCAAAATGAGTTATTCGCTGAAAACTCACACCAAATGTAATTAAAATCCAAAACATATTCCATTATATAAACCAAAAGAAATAGGTAAACCCATAAAAGTAAACCCAAATATAAATTCACATGATACTAATATATTTAAAAATCCAATACATGCATTTAATATCATAAATCAATAATAAAGGCCGAACATGCATTTAATCAAACAGTTTGTGTGAAATATTTATAAAAATATTATTTTTCAATACAATTCTATTTATCACACAACAAAGAATAATACACCATTGTGCATACCAAAAAATGTATCCCATGATGATACATGAATACTTATAAATGAAAAAAGGTTATTGAAGCGTGGAATGAATGAATCTAAAATTAAAAAGGCAAGTGAAAATGGAAACCTATATTGGATCCATGGCGCATCGACAACACATTTATAAGATCACTCCATGAGGGTTTAAAAACCCATGATCCTGGATGAGGGGCCCTAAAAAAACAAAACCTCCACTTAAAATGACGGACACAAAACCCTAGCTTGAAATGGCCATGTTTGAAGAGAAACTCATGAATAAATGGAAGGTGAATGAAAATGAGATAAAAAAATATATTGCCTTGAGAGATTTCTCTAAAATCATGAATAAATACTTAAATATACACCCATAGAAGAATAAGAGGGCATATAAAAAAAGTCATACATCACTAGGGTTTTACGAACTAGGTAGTAGATGAAGTGAGTGGATTTGGGGAGTTTAATCCCAGAAGGTTATAATTGGAATCTCAAACATTTTAAGAGATTGGAATATCACATGGTTTGGAAACACTGTTTAGTAAACCTTGTTCAAAACCTGACATAGAATATACCAATGAGAAGATCATATGCATGACCAACCCAATTATATTGTCATACCCTGGACAGACCATGTTATAGGATTTTACTGAACCCACTTCCTATCATATTATTACTTGGGTTTGGCAGCACAATTTACCAATCCATGGTTCTCCCATGTGTATGTCACCACTATAAAATTCCCAGTTTTTTTTGTAAACTAAAGAAAAAAAAACTGATGGAAATCCACATGAAAAAAGTACAATTAAAATTTGAACCTCGGTCACACCCAAAATATACGATATAGAATATGATACCTAATAAAACTCACCATAATTAATAAATAAAAATCAATTTTTGACAATTCTCTCTATTATTAATTTTTTTCCATAAGAAGGAAACAACATTACTAAGTGGTAGATCAACAACTAAGGATTCCATTACCACTCAATAAAACCCCCTACAAAAAGGAAATTTACTCGACTAAACATAAAATATATGTCTCTTTCCTGAAAAAGGATAACAACTTTAAAACACAACTTGTGATTTAACTGGAATGATGAAGACACCATATCAACACCCATGCCTACAATAATACTATTTGGAATACTCTATTGATCCCCAATTCTATCCTAATACAAAGATAACATAAAAACGTAATTATTTGATGGGAGGATAGATCTAACTCCCCACGGTTATTAAAAAACTATCATACAAATTCATATGAGAAACTCGAAGACACCAGCAATGGGTCTCCCTACCATTAGGAAGCAACTAACTTGGTCCCATTAATAAATGATCACAGACCAAACCCATCAATTCACACCTGATACAATAAACATACTTCCACCATCACCTTCCAATGCTATTAAGAACACATCAAAAACATTTAATGCACCCACTTAAGAACAACGAGGAAATGAAGTGAAGAAACACTCCTAGAAAACACAAGATTCCAGTCCATGTGTTGGCTTTACAATGAGACTTATGGATTGGGTTATGAGGGAAGAATAATATCATACATCATATTGAAGAATTGATAATCACATATAACATTAATAAAATAATTATCCTAAATACATACCATTAATTATGATATTTGATTCACACTTTCATTGATAACATGAGTTCACCAAAAGACTCATAATATACCTTACATTTCAAACACCAAAACAAAAACTAGCACAAACACCACAAAAAACACTTTCTCTAAAGGAAATAAACATCATTGAATCTTTAAACAAGTTACCAATATAACCTCTCTTTTTATAGTTGGATCAACCTAGCATTCTTAAAACACCCCAAAAAAATCTGATGTAATTGACCCAATCATCATCAATCAAAGAATAGCTTCAGAGCATTCATCTAGAAGGAAATATTTTGATCCAATATTTTATAGTGGATAAAAATATTTATTTGCTGCCCAGAACAGATTAATGGATGATCTCGAGGCCTTTTGATTCCACCACATGGACCATCAAAATTCATCTTATTTATCATCCACTTTTGGGAATTCTCCCCACTTCTTCCATGATTTAAATGTGGGAGGAAAACCTCGTATACGCTTAGTACCAATGTTTTAGCATGAAAAAAATTCCTCATAATGTTGGTAAATTTTGTTTGATTGAACTCTGAAACCATCGAATGTAGTGTGAGAACAATATGAAACTCATAATATCGAGGTTTTAGGGGATCATCCGCAAAATACTCTAGATGTTAAGCAACATAGATTACAAAACAGCTCGAAAAAATAATGAATTTTGAAAAAAGACTTGATGAAATCTGATGTATGAACTTCATGAGTATTGGTATGAGGTAAAGACTTCCACTACAGTCACGATGATCATTCAAGAATGAATTTTTCAAAAATAACATTCTTTAACCTAGGAAAATCAATATGGCTAATGTTCCTTTAAATATTTTTCATCCACTATTTAATATAGATAGGATCAGTTTTTCCATAAAAAAGAGGTGAGTCTAGATTTTGAAAACCGTGAACCAAATTCATAGGTTGATCAAACCGTAATCCCACTAACTATGAATCTTGTGTTGTCATACTATGACCCCATCGATGTTTTCTGTGGACAACCCTTGGATAAAAAAATACAATAACTAAATCTAGGAAAACTCAAAATTCAAGATTATAATTAATAAATATTGTATCTTCATCATACATTGAACATATAAAAACAGCCGAATTTAACACATTTAGGATTCTATTATGAAGATGTCTTAATTTTTAAGAAAATAATCTCGTCGAGTTGAAAATTCACTATTGGAATTTCTTTGAGTCTCTCTCACATGCACATATTCACACCACCTTAGGCACCCATCAACCATGCTAGGATATGAATCCATCATCTATCCCATATACCACCATGCATGTGGGCACCCAAGATAACACCAAGGATACTACAAAACAACCACATTTTCTAAAATAAATAATTCATCCCTATTTAAAAAATCATTAACCTTTGGATGGAACCATAACTATTGAGTCAAAAATAGTTTTTTGATTAAGCACATAAAACCATTTTATTATGATCAAATGGAACACCCATACATTTCTATCAAAAATAGTTTTCATTTCCTTAAAAACTATCTTGAAAAAAAACAAATATCATTTCATCAATAACTATTTTTTTAAAAACTGAAACATTTTCATTTAAAATAACATCCAAAACAAACATATATTTATCATAAAATCCTATACATTCTTATAAAATCACAATTTTAAAAAAACAATATAATTTTAATCCCAATAGATCATTTTATAAAATCTCAATTTTTTAATGTCTTCCACTATGAATATTTTAAAAATCTTGTTTCCCCACTTTCCAAATTATTCAAAATTACCATTAAACCTCCATTTTTACAATTCCATCACATGGGTTTTCATAAAATATTTCATAATTCAATGAATACTCATTTAGATTCCCAAGAGGGAACTAGTGTTAGTTGGTGACCTATCCATATTGTGGGATAAAATATTCCAAAAACACCACCAAGACAATAACCCCTCTTGGACCATACCCCAGCTACAAATGGATTTATTGGACCTACGAGATCACATAGACCATTAGACCAACTCACTATTTTTACCATAATCACAAGAAAATCACTATGAAAAAAATAGAACCGGACATCCCATGAAAACTAGAGGATTATAATGAGCATGAGTTCATGAAACTCTTCCCAAACCTACCCCTCAAGTCTGTACAAACTTAACCCATCTACATAGATATATCCAAGTAATATAGGGTGCTCTAAAATAAATGTTCCTCAAAAGATTCAACATTCTCTAGTTCGATTTTTTCATGAAAAACTATGCTCAATGAGAAAACCTTCACTCATGCCAATAAGTGGAATGACCTCAGGGGCATTCCTAATTGCTAGAGAACAGAAACTTCTGTAGGGTATAAATATAGTACACAAGGGAATGATTTTTACTAATAAATAATACAAAAAATAAACAGCAGAATGATGGAAACAGCATAACAATATAAATAAAATAAAAAACTGAAGCTCTATTACACAAATGAAAAAGATTCCAAAACCATACAAAAAATGTAAA
This sequence comes from Viscum album, assembly GCA_963277665.1. NCBI lineage: Eukaryota > Viridiplantae > Streptophyta > Magnoliopsida > Santalales > Viscaceae > Viscum > Viscum album. The sequence continues at coordinate 917,490,575 of OY728148.1, forward strand.
CTGACAATAGGATAACCCTATATCCATACGACCATGTGGGTCACTCTCTATCACATTGATCAAGCATCAACCAAGGAGAAAATATTTAATATGAATTATAGATGTGAGTTATAAAACATAATATTCTATCATGATAATATATTATAAATATAATTCATTTTAAATAAATGAAACATTAATTTCATGTTTGGACATCAATATAGAATAAAAAGTATTTTAAATACAATTTACATAAAAAAAAACTATGAACCATTTCCATTATTCATTTCATAACCAGGTTCATTTCTAATGTAAAAACACTAACATTATCATGGGGAATGTGCTGCTTAAATTTAAAACGTGAAAAAAAGTGTATGAATAATTTTTCATTAAAATAAATTTTCATAACAATTTATAAACCAACACAAATCTTTATGTGAAAAAAAACACAAAATAAGGATTCATATTGATCATATAAGAAAGGAAATTAAAAAATGTATTCATGTATATAAGTTATCACTATAAAAATATATGTTCTAACAGACATGTGTGAACCTAAGAGATCAGGAATAATCCAAAAACTACTAAAACATGATACCCATCCATGATATTATGCCACACGTGATGAAATAAAAAATTCCTTGGTACTCCCAACCAACCTATCTTAGTACATACCGAGAGGGAAATCCAATTGAAATATTACCAAATATATTCTTTTACTAAAGGCCATAATCTATTTCATAAACTAGAAAGACTAACAATAATTCATCGATTTCTTTTTCACTGTGCTATATTCCCTTGACCCATGTATAAATGGGGTGATCCAAAGAATTCTGGATGAGAATCCAATCAAAATATTATATAATAATAGTTATTCAAAAATATGACACACCCCGAGTCACCTAGAAGGATCAAATCTCATTCCATATGAGGAATAAAATTCATGGAGTTTCTAGTGTGGATTACAATTAGCATAATGGATCACAATAAACATACATTGAGGAAATATCTTCCGTTAAATATGAACAAGTCACCAGAATCATCCAAATGTTGTTACTATAATAAATACCTTTTTGATTTTCATGATGCTTACAAATGGTCTAACCATATTTATTTCTCAAATCCCACATTTTTCAAAGCTACAAATCCACCATTCATAGTCAGTGTAAAAATAGCATTTTAGATTTAATCATTATTTAAAAAATACCCATAATGTATTCATGATAAACATTCAAGGAAATAAATTTAAAAAGAAATCAATACATTATTTTCACTAAAAATTCATTCCCCACCACCTTAAAATCCAACACATATTCCATTATAAATACCTAAACCACATGAGAAACCAATAAATTGTACCCCAAATATAATTATTCACGTTTAGAGTATATTAAAAAAATCCAAAATGTTATTTTGTATCATAAACCACTCATAAAGGCCAACCGATCATTTAATCAAAAAATTGTTGTGCATTGTTTATCAAAACAACTCTATTAATCAAATAATATGTTATAAAACTTACATTTTCACACAACGAAATAAACTAAGGATCATACATCAGTACTTATTGAACAAAATATATTTTACAAGAATGATCCTAATGAATATTAAATTATAAATTTGTGTGCAATGAGATTCAACCATGGATCGATAGCACATCAACAATGTAGGACCGAGATCACTCTATGAGGGTTCCAAAACAATAAAAATTTAAATAGATACCCTTAAAGAAAAAAACAACAATCCAAAAACAATTAAAATCCAAAACAATGATTTAAATGACCATGGGTGAAGAAAAACACAGGTAGAAATTGAAGGAGAAGGATGAGGGACATGAAGAGAAAAGATTACCTTCAATGATTTTCCCATAATCTTGAAACAGTCCATAGGCCCATACCAAATGTGGAAGACGGAAGCTAAGAGTAACAATGAAATACCACCCTAGTATGTACGAACAATGTATATGATGAAGTGGGTATATTTGGGGTAAAAATACTATAATGGTACAATTGGAATTTCACCCATTTCAAGATCTGGGAAACTCACATGGTTAGGCTTCACTGTTTTACATACCACGTGAATACTATACACTAGACACTACATAGGTGAATATAGATATCACAAACAACAAACATGGTTTAACATACTGTACACAGACCATAAATTAGGTTCTTATTGTACCCACCACCACTAGTATGGTCACTAGTGTTCATTTGTACAGTTCTCCAAACTGTGTGATGACAATGTTCTTGTCAATACCACAGAAAATTTTCCATTTTTTTAAAACTCCAAAATGAACTAAAGGAACCCCACAAGAATAAAATGAGAGAAAAAAATTCAATATTGAACTCCCATCCCACACAGAACACGAGAGAAGGACCGAGATTCCCAATGAACCGGAACATAATATATGAATTGAAAACCCGTGTACAATATGCTGACATTTTAAAAATTATTTCGATACATAAAATTCATATTAATTCATAATTGTTTTTCTATAATAAAAATATAATTTAATGTAAAAATTATGTCTTTATATAAAATAAATAATTATAAAATACCTATAAATAAATTATAAATGAATATATTTTATATTGTTATAATATGGAACAATATTTAATTTTTTTTGGATTTAAATATTTTTCATTGACTATTGGGTTTTGGATGTTCAATTAATTCAAGAAATAAGGATTTTTTTTTCATTCAAAATTAATAGATATACGCGTCATTATTCATTATAATTTTTAGGTAATATTATATGATGTTAGTTATTTTATTCAAAAAACCCATTTATTTCTCATATTAATACACTACAACCCAACACATTAATAATATATTTAAAACTATTTTCAGGAAAAAAATATTCCAAAATATCCTAATAATCCCACATAAAAACATTCTTATGTTTGTTACATCAAAAAATATCCCTCCAAAAAATGATGGTGCCTCATTCAAATGGTTGAATTTGGTAGATAATGGTAAGGGATTAACAAAAGAATAATTTTATTTTCATTTTCTAATTATACAATAGATAATGTAAGTCATTGACTCTGTTATTTATTTCTTTCTTATTATCTAATGTATCTTTTAAAAATTATTTTTCAAAGGTCATTCAATATAATCATATCTCATGGTGATGCTTTTTATAAACAATGTTATTTTAGGTATGATGTTAACATTATTTCTAGGTATCAAATTATTATAATGACTTCAATTATGTTATTTCCAATATTATGAAGTAATAATAAAGGAATTATAATAATAATAATAAAAGATAAATCCAAATCTCCGATTTTAGTGTTTCAAACTTGGTAACCATGAAATTTGTTATGATTTATAATGTTGCACAAAATGGTATAATTTAAAATTTTGTGGATTATATTGAACATAATAAAAATATCTTATTAAAGTAATTGGACCATTAATATTTTTTACAATTATAGAAAAAATATGTTCCAATATTGAATTAAAGAACTATAAAAATATTTAAATCAACAATATCAAACTAATATTTCCTTAACATAAGATTAAATAATAATTATAGTACAAAAAATCATAATGAATTGTCATCTATTTTTAATTGAATAAATATTATCAAATTCTAATAATTATTGTAGTTTTGAAATGACAAGGACCTCGACAAAAGGAATTCACATGATAATTTAGTTTCATTGTGTTTTTATCAATATTTTTTCTTTTATTATTTTATGAAGTCTAATACCTATCAACATAAATATATTAATATAATTTACTTATTAATTATACAATTTAAAAAACATTACAATTTTTTATGATTTTTTTCTTTGCATTTATAAATTACTATTTATATAATATGTTTCATTAACTCATTATCCTTTCCTTGAGTTACTTTTTAGATATATTATTGAATAATATAGTCTCTATGATATATATATAAATAATTATATGGAGAATTAAATTTCATACTAGGATGTACTTTTATATTCCCAGTGAATAAATAATGTACTAATGGAATTCAATAAATTTTATTTTTTGATACATGCCATATGTATCATTATTCCATTAATTTATCTATTAAAAATGATTTTAGAATTCTTTTATTTCATCATTTCTAATTTAACTACCTACCACATTAATAATTTCAATAAGTCTATAAATTATTGTTTCAAATATATTGTATAAAAATAAAAATAATTAATGATATTTCATTTATTAATACATTATATATTAAAATATATACATTATGACATTTTATTAAAATATATTATTTTTAAAATAATGTAATATGCTAGAATAAATAAATACTTTATTTTAATAATTTTTTAACCATAGTGTTCTTAATAAATATTACATATAGTAAAATATTTTTATTTTAACAAATCATAAAAACTTATCAATAATTATATAAATTTATGTAAAATATCTAGTCATCATTAGATATATTTTTCTTCTATATAATAATGTGTGAAATTAAACTATTGAAATATCACGATTTAATATTTCATTACATTTTAAAAATTTCATAAACTATTACTATTCTTTTATAATTAATTCCTTAATTATTTATACTTTTATATATTTATTGCTTTGTGAAAATGAAATTCTATTGAGATTAACGAAACATTACTATCCTTTGAAACATTATGAAAAAAATTCTATATTGATTAAAAATATTACATATCCATTTCATTGTGAAAATATTGTTGTTCTAATTATATTGAGTATCATTACTATTGAAAACAATACTAGTCAATTAAATAACATAAACTATTTAATTGAACATGGACCTATCAAACACATATGATATGAATTCCTAATATTTCATTATACATATATTGAAAATTTTATTTAATATGAAATTACTATATATTAATATGAATTATTCATTATATATCTACACAATATATTCTTTAAATGAAAAGGTTTTATGGATTTTGAATCTTTGATAAATAAGAATAAATTAAATAAATTATCTAAATCATTTCTCGTTCAGTTCATAAAAACTGGAACCCTAATTATTCAAATAATTTATTTCTCATTTAGGTATAACATATGGATGGTATATATAATAACGGGATATCACATTTTTTATAAGTGTTAAAATAAGAGATATTAATTAATGATGATATGTTAGAAATGGATATAAATTAGTGTGTGATAAAGAGATATTATCATTAGAAAATTATATATATCAAATAATATTTCATAATAATGATACATGACATAAAATATTATGAATCCCAATATATAATTAATAACATTTTAGAATTATAAAAAATCAATTATGATAAATGAGAACAACTCCTAAATATAAGGGAACTATTTTTGGAATTCAGAATATAATAAAAACTAATTTCCATATTCACGGTTTTCAAATATGATTAACATAATCTGTTGGATTCACTTAAAATTCCACCATTTCCTTAGTCGATGTTGACTTGTTAAATATTATTTTTTTTAAAAAATCCATATTTGGGTAGGGTCCACCCATATTTCATTTACAACAATCTCCTAAGTGATCCACCATTGCATACTGAATTGTATGGAAATGTAAATATAGGTCAACCCATTACAGATTGGAAATTATAGAAATGTATTCCATAATAACAAAAACTATTCATCACATCATTAAATAATAATTTACAGATAGCTTTGGGGATTCATATTGAATTCCTCACAGTAACCATATTCCTTCCCATAAAAGGATAATGATTTTAATAAAAGGACATATCTTGGGTAAATCGAAGGAAAAATCCGTTGTTGTAGTCATAAAAAAATCGACATAAAATATCAATAAATATTTAACAATTGGAATATAGATATTTTCTAATTTCAATAATTTTTAAAATAAATATTATAAATATATTTTGAAATTTTTTCAAAATGATAAAATATAAAAATATTGGGAATTATTTATTGAAAAATATATTCATGATTTTTAGGATGGATTTTCATGTGTTTTAGGTAAATCAAATTTTGATCACCTTTGCGATATAAATACCGAAGTTCCATATTTTTCAAATTATTAAAATTTTCCATAAAAAAGAGCTTTTACATTTTTTAAAATATTATTTCAAATAATATATTGAAATAGAAAAGATATTCCTTAAATCATTAGAATTAAAATAAATAAGTGAATGTAAATATTCCTATCCTAATGTAAAAGAGGGTATCTTATACATATAATAATTATTTCAATATATAGGCAGCACAAAGAGAGGAAAATGTAAGGATAAAATTAAATCCCCATTAATATCATGACAATATTAAATTATAGGTAATTTATAATAGATATAATATATTATTATGTCATTTATTTAATTATATATAAATTATCTTTACAAAATTATATGATAAGATGAAACTATTTCCACTATAGAAAATTTTTAATAAAAAACCCAATAGAAACAAATTCAATTTAATCAGTAAAAAATTGAAATTAATGATATTCCTGATAAAAAAAATCAATGGTGAATTACAATAACGAGATAAGGGATGATGAATATAGCACATAAAATATATATAAATGAAAAAAATAATTGATTTAGCAAACAATTAAAACCATATCATTTTCGGAAATAATTTATTCAACAATTTGAAAATATTATATATTTTTTAAAAAAATTCATTTATTTCATGTATTATTCAAAAACTCATTATGTTGTTTTATATACACAATTTAAATATAAATTTTGTTCTATAAAATAAAACATGACTTAAATTAGTGACATTCAGATGAAACATACATGTCATGTTTTTTTCACTTCACAAGGACTATAACCTCATATTTTATAAATTTATATTGAATATATTTAAATTATTTAACAACAATAATACCTATTATTTCATACAAAATACAATTAAACTCATTTTATGACCCATTGCATTATAATTGTTGAGTAACTTCATAATTATTATTGTTTTGTGCATCATTCATCAATTAAATTATCGATTGTTGGAATGGTTCCTTACATATAGTTCATGGTAACATAATACCTATAATTTTAATCCTCATATAATTTTTTTAAAAAATATTTATATATAACTATTCACATATGGTGGAGATGATAAATTAATTACCTCAATGAGAGAAGATGGTACTCTGTATGAATAGAGGAGTAATTTTTTCATCTTTTGATTGATAAAAATAAATAATGATGAATTTTATTTATCATTTATAGAAATATCATGTTATAACTGTTATATAAATTCATTAATTCTATAATTATTACCATAAAATTAAAAAAGAAATTATAAATGAATCACATAACTCGGTTGAGGTGGTTCTCTACATGAACACACTAGCAATGATTTTGTTTTAAAATGTATCATAAGGAATAAAGGAAGATAAAACACTATCACAATTGAAGAATAAATAAAAAACAAATATTATATATAAATATTGTATCCCTCATATTGATCTTATATGAATGATGGTGATGGGAAATAAATCATATCCCTATATGAAGGTGGTAGACTATATTTATGCACAACTGATCTGTTTGCCTCCTAATAGAATGAGTAGTGATGGAAAATGGTTGGAAATTAATCTTAATAATGTCAAAGTATTTTTATTTGACTATATTTATCAAATTTTTACGGATTTGGATATTAGATATGGAGTGAAGCAATAAATAAATTTCATATATATTTTTTATGGTATGGACCTATTCTTTGAGATACCCAATTTTCTGAAGAACTAAACACATAAATTATTACACATATGAAAATAATGATGGTATACGATGATGGTAAAGATTCTATGATGGGTTATATAAAGGTAATTGATTATATAGAAGTGTAAATATTTTTGAATAATGATGGAGAATTGGGTATTTATATAAATGGGTGGGGTGGTTACCAATTTGAAATATCGTAAAATATTTCTGTTATATATGATACCTTTCTTGGGGAATTAGAGTTAAATTTTCAAATAATAGAATTTATGATAACCTAATGTTGATATATCTTAATTAAATTAAAAATTATTTTGGATTGTGTGTCATTTCATCATTAATATATTGACTTAATTCCCGATAAACTAATGTTAAAATTAAAATGAGAAAAAAAATTTTCGATTTTTACTATTCAATATGACCATAATTTATATTTTTCATATTATATTAAATTTAATATTTTTTTAAAAAATATGATATAAATTATTATAGATTAAATTTACATATGTGGTTGAATTAAATTTTATATATTCATTTAATCCAAAAAAAAATATGTTTTATAAAATGGAAACATTATTCCTAAAACATATTTTTGTATCATTATATTAATTTTAATTAAATAATATGATCATTAAAATAAATTACTGAATATATAATATATAAATATTTTTTTGAATTATTCTTTAATTATTAATATTATTTACTCAGATAAAAATACCATGTGTGTGTAAAACTGTTATTTTAAAATAAAATCCCTAAAATAATCATATACCACGATAATATATCGTGATGATTCATATATAACTAAAAATTTTATGTCTATATTGGGGGTATTTCTGTAACATTCTATGAAATTCAACACATAACTTAAATTGTTCTTGAATAAAAATTATTGTTTTTTCAAATAAAAATTCACTCTTATCAAATAATAATTTTTTAAATATAAAAAAATTAACGATAAAAATTATTGTCAAGATGATTTAAAATATAATATTAATTTAAATATTAAATAGAAAAATTATAAATAAATTATAAATATCTAATATAATAAACATAGACAAAAACATACTTGATGATTTAATATTTTTTAATCATAAAATATCATTGAAAAATACATTTATATTTTTCATAAGTTAATAATTAAATGATTTTACTAAAAGTTTGTTTTTTATTTGCAAGTTAAGGAAACACCAAGCACGATAAAAATTCATTAAAGTGGCCTAAAATGGTGAAGACCATGGGAAAACCCTTTTATGAAAATCTTACATTCCCACAGAAGAGATCTTAATATATCAAAGATGATAACAGTTTTATCCAGACTCTGAACTTGAGAAAGTGCATCTACTACGAAGACAGACTCTCACCAAATGTGTTTCCCCCTCATACAACAATTGGTCTCTAATGAGTATTTTTTAAGACAATCTTAATTCCATTTATGGTTACATTTTCCCTGAAATGGTCTTACCAGAACCTCTAAGTCCCACTCAACCTCCATCACCTAAATTCAATTCTCTAACACAACATGAGGCTAGTGTTATGTTCCCTTATGACTGCGCCCAATGAGAAGCCAAAATAATAAAAATAAATTCACCCAATGAAAATAAAACTCCATGAATGTCTAAGAAGCCATCATCGTCTCACTTGTCCATTTCCACAATCATTAAATTCAAGACATCATTATCTATTTTTTGTTTAACTCTTAAACTAACTATAATATACCTTATTGTGATGATGAATTGATATAAATATTATTCCATTTACATATAGAAATAATATTCAAGGGAATTTTTATATAATACTTAACCACAAATTTTCAGAGTTCCATAATTCATTCAATAGATGGATTCATAAATATACACTTAAATGATCGAATAATATCAACAAAATTTAACAAATCATTACAAGATTAATATATAGAACAAAAACTCATTTTAATTACAGAGAATATAGTCTCATGATGATCCCTAGGGTGTTAATGAACATTTACAATATAATATCTATCTGTGGATGAAAATATGTTCTAAAAATAACTCATTATCATGATCATACTAAATAATTCTTTCAGAACAAAGAGGTGAACTGTAAATATTTACCAGATATACTATAATTTTTTAGTTTAAATAATTGAACACATCCTTAATTTATATCATGGAAAATTAATCAAGATATTAATATTCTTTAATAGTAAATATGTCTGCTAAATTTTTATGGTGATCAAATATAGCCAATATGGAATAATGGAATATTGATGTTCAACGAGTCCATTGAAGAAAAAAATTATGATTTTATCCCATTTAAATTCATTTATACATAATGATTGTAACATACCCATATACTTTGGACACTATCACTTAACATACTGATATAACATGAACATATATGCATACTACACAATATCCACCATCATGTTTTCCCAGTAGAAATAAAATTTCTAATACATATAAATCATTATATATCTTGAATGAATAGAGTATGATAATTTATGACCTTGTTTAAATATTTTATCATTCATTTATATTATATAATGTACATAAACATTGTACATAGATATTATATTTCAATCAAAATCAAGGTTCAACTGAATAAAAATTCTCATTTTCTTAAGTATCCCCATATCATGTATCAATTCCACATTAATGATCACCTATATATATAGTTGAACATGCGTTTATTAATGATAATATTTATACACTTCAATAATTAATTATTGGTCTATCCTTCTCATTTAAATATTTAGTGTGTTGTGAAACGACCCCATTATGCCCAGAGCTAGTTCATTATATAATTCAATTCGGATAAGGTACAATTAAATCATGCCCCATAGAACTAAATTTTTTAATACTATTGTTAAACTAGCTACATATATGAGTCATGTATTATAAATGAATAAAAAATTACAAAAAAAAATTTTTACGATACAAACAGTATTCCATCTATCATATCCTTGTAGATTTTTTAAGCACAATTCATGGAATCTGGTGTAAACGAAGAAATATATGGGACCTATAAAATTCTCAGTAATGGTAACATTTATAATAATTAATAATAAATAATGTGAAATAGTCTATATAGAAGCGTAACAAATGAATACACCTGGTATGAAATCAATAAAATGTAATGGGAGTTCCTAAAGAATATGGAAATGTAAATAACAGAAAACACATTCCATTTAAATTACTAGAAATTTCCAAATCAATATATTGTGGTAAGAAATTTAAATAACATTTTATTTAGTAAATAAATTGTTAATGAAATTCACCCATTGCCATTGTTATAGTGAAAATATCATTTTTTACAAATATTGAATCAAAATGAATGTATTTCCTAATTATTTTATGGAATATTTGAGGTATATTGAAAACTATAAAATAAAGACCATTCAAAAGAAGGATAAAAGGAATTTTAAAAAAAATTAATTTGACCATCTAATATATCCCCAGATATTCTATCAATGGACTGAGAGATATATAAATTCAGATCCTTACTCGGGACTATCCTTCTGATGAATTTAAATATTGAATAATCGATTCAATTAAAAACCAATATTCTTTATCAAATATTTTTATTGACAGAAGGATTCAAAATTATTTATATATACTAGAAAATAAAATCAAAAAAAAAGAAAAAACAAAATAAAAAATTGATAAATAGTTTCAGAAATAACCATATCCATGATAAATGATATTTTTAATTTGGGAAAATTCAATATCTATTGAAATTATGAAATTGAATACTTCAAGGTGGTATCAAATGAATCAGGGAACTGAATGTTAATAATAAGTGATTTCAAATAAATCATAAAAATATATAGGAATAATAAATATTATATAAATATATCATATCCCAATTGGAGTAAAAATAAATGGATATTTTTATTGATTAATATAAGTATTATAAAATTATCTTTATAAAAAAATCATGTGTAATATATATTTTTTATTTTGAAAATATTTTTGAAAATTTAGTTCTTTGAAAAAGAAATTCATTTAAAATTATCGTTCTAAATATGAAACTGTATGTTTTATTAAATAATATTTGGAGAATCCATACATTCTGTCTATGTTAAAAAATCATTTCTTATTTTCATGGTAACGAGATTAGTAAAAACCATTGTTTTGAAACTAAAAAAATATTCCTTCTAAAACATTTTTAAATTAAAAAATTTATATATTTTTAATAACTCATAATGAAATGAATAAAAAATAATTTAATACATTTTATTTAACATTTTTAATGAAAAAATGTTCTCCATCTAAATAATGAAATTGTAAATTGATTTCATAAAAATAGGCTCTAAAAAATCTCATAAGAAAAAAATTGAGAATATAGGAAAAATTCGTGGAAAAAGGACATTCCTATATAGTAGAGAATAAAATTAAAGTGTACACATATAAATTCTTAATTGAATTAATTTAATGGAATTTTAAGAATTAGTAATCTTTATTAAAATTAGACTATGAAATAGACAAGTAATATTTTCAAAACGATGAAGTGAGAATTTATCAATGAATAAATTATTTGCATAAACTATAAATAAAAATAATATATTTGGATATAAATTAATATATTGTAAAATTCGTTATTTACTTCATTATTTAATATTACTGATAATGAAGAAGTTATACAACCCAACAAAAAGGTAATGTGTTATGAAATTTATTTACCACTTCGACAAAAATATGTTTAAAAGATAATAAACAAAAAACGTTGAACAAAAAATTATAAATAATAATAATAATTTATTATTAATGATATTAAATGTAAAATTATAAGTACTCACTCCATATATATGATTTTTTTTATCAACAATAAATCATTTCTCAATGAATGTATATAGAGATGAAGTCCATTCATACTTGATAAATTTAAAATAATAATAAATATGAATGAAATAATTTCAAATGAGACAATAATTACAATGAATTTAATTTTTTAATGATATAAAATACATTATGACTATTATATAATCCACAAAATAGAATTATGTTGAGAAAAAGTAATATGACTCATGGAAAGAAGAAAAGTGAGATAAGAATCCATTACATTGCGTTTCTATTTAGGGGGACATCCTTTAACATTATTTTTACTATTTTTAAACATGTAACTATAATACAACATAACCATGCTAATATTTATAATTTTATATATTATATTATTATAGTAACTCATTAATCACTTTTTAAAGATATTTCATTATTTTTATTCTTTGGAGTGTTAAATGATTAATTTTTCAAGTAAGTTTTGTCAAGTTACATGTTGTGTATATTAATTAGATCATGGTATTATCTTCAATTTAAAAAAAATGATTTAAATATCATATATATTTAGTATATATATTTATTTATAATAATACAAACATTATGAGATATGAAAACAAATGCACCATTCATGGACACGATTGTTCATACGTTAGAATGAACGGTACTTCAATTTCTATAACATATATTGAATAATGAAAGGTGAATGATTTATATAAATATATATCGATATTATAAATATCATATAATATTTATTTCATAATTTTTATATAATTTTATCTATACCATATTTAATTTTTTAAATGTATAGTTCGAATCAATAACATGTCTTTCAAGAGGCTGTAGTCCACACATCCACAAACAATGTTTTCCTATTCAGATGAAAAGGAAAGAATAATGGAATGTATTTTATAAAAATTATATAATCATAATGACGTATTATATGATTTATATATAATATATAAAATAAAAAACCATTATTATTATGTACATAAAAATTGGTAAAATTTGGAATAAACAACAGCAGTTCGGGTTGAAGTAGTCTGATATACACACAAATGATGATTGAAGATTCAATTTGAATGATTTGTGTGGATGTGTTGGTATAAATCATAGAATAAAAAATATTATTATATTATTTATACTTAAGTTATTTTAAAATCATGATACAAAAAATAAATATTGATAGAAAAAATTGATTGTTGAAGATCATTAACTCTTATTAAGGTAACATTTATAGGTTTATACCAAGAAACATTCATGATTGATTTTTTCGAAAAATTGTCAATATATTATATGGTAACGGATATTTTTGGATTTTTTGAATATTTTTTATAATACATATTTTTTTATAGGTTTTAATAAGTGTTATGGGTTAGTTACTTTCTATAGTTGAGGAGGAGTGGCATTCGTGAATAGTTTTTAAAAGGGAATTCATCCCATGTTATTCCAAAGCAGTGTTTCCCCAATAATGATAAAAATTATATCTGTGGTTGGATAATGTATTAATAATAACATAAACTATATTATTTAAATGTTTCATGATTATTTTGTGCACTAGGAATAAGGTATAATCATTTGTTAATCTATTTTTTTGTCTTTTTTTTTATAATTAATTTTAATCGCTTTCACTAATATTTTTCATCAAAAATAAGGATAACAAAATCAGACATTTTATATTATCTATAATCTTAATATGGAATCATTTATTCAATATTAAAATCAATTAAGGGTAATAAATTAATTTTAAATTAATCTCGTATATGGAATGAGAAAACAAGTTATTTAATTTTTTATTTTCAATTGATATCTATGTTTTTGTGTCTAATTTCAATGTGAAATTTATTCAAATGAACTAAATTTTAATAAATAATTTAAAATTTATCTAATTATATTTTTTCCAATATATAAAATATATTTTTATATTATAAATAAATTAAAATAAAAAAAATTAATTATAAAAAATCAGTATTTTTCACCATTCATCAAAAAAATGAAACTTTGGGAAAAAAGCCATAAAATCACTCGTAAATAATTTTTATGATCCATTTTAATAAAATTAGTTTATTTTATGATAAATATTTATAAAACTATAAACTCTGGTTTTAAAATAGGTTCTCCATTAAATAGTGGTAATTTGTTTTTAGTAAAATGTTTTTTTTTATTTTCAAAGTTGGGTTTGTCATTTCCATATGATTATCAAATAAATTGAATCAATATAAAAAAAATATACTAAATATATAATACATATTTAATTAATATCATTTACAAATAGTAATTAATTCAATTTATCAGTATAAATCACCTATTTTATCATGGAAACATTCCATTCATATTTATTTGTCTTTCATATTAATTTTAAATAAATTAGTATGCTAAGAATTCATTTTATATTTTTATTAAACAAATATTTTCATAAGTTAGTTATTTATATTTATATTTGAAAATTTATTAACTATTTTTTATCTTGTTATATTAAATAATAATTTCTTAGTAATATATTGTTCTCTAATAAAACTATGTTTTTCATTTATGGGATGTCATCAAAGAAATGTTTTTTCCATGTGATGTAAGGAAACACTGTATTGCATGCATTAAAATATATAGAATATATTAATTTAAATAAAAAAAATTAAATATTACATAATTTTTATAGATTATTTATTTGTATCCACGCTTAGTGATTCATGTCACTGAAGATATCAAATAAAAGTTACATTTTATAATATCCATGTTTTCACATTCCCACCACCATAAATAATTTACATATCCACAATTTAAATTAATAATGAAAATCGGGTGTTTTATATTTTAAAAATCCCATGATGAAAATCCCACATCATAAAAAAGATTATAATGTATCCTCTTAAGAATATGTAATGAAAACAATCGAAGTTATAATGAAAAACATAATTTGGTCTATTTGTTCAAAATAATTAGTAGAAAGGGGAAATATTGAATGGAGAGAAAATTATATATTATTAGGTACTGATTGAGAATATTGATATGCAATAGTTGAATGATTTATGGAATTTTAAGGGCCTCGAAAACATAAATCATTGATGATTTAGAATACCATCGATTACATAAAAATTATGGTATTAGTATAATAATAAATTTGGACCTTTTTATAAGAACCTAGATAAATAAGAAATAAGAAACCTTTCATATTTATTAATATTTGGAAGTTAAATACTAATTTTACATTAAAGGGGATGCAATGAGGGATGGCGTAACTGATACGCAACAACGGGTTTCTTTGAAATCTTATGTTGCACACTAATGATATAATATTATTATTTTAAATGGTAGTTAATTCATTACTGTTGAATTGGAGGGAATGAATATAACTAACTAAAATATGACTATATATTTTGGTTAAATGTTTTTACAATTATTCAATAAATGTTAGAGGTTTTAAATGTGAATGAATCCAATTTTATGCATAATTTTCATTAAAAGATCAATTTACTTCCATTTAATTGTGAAACCTCGTTAAATCTAGTTTTTGTCACTTTTATATGTTCAAATAGTCAAAACTAAATTATTCTTTATAATTGGGACAAAAAAATTTACTTTGGATGAAATTTTGGTATTTTTTTAATAATGTTTTTTTTAATGATTAGTAAAAAATAATTTATTTTAATTCAAAAGTTTCTTTTAATATAATTTATTAATATGGTTATATTATCATTTTAATTACTGTTAAAGTGTAATTATAATATATTTTTATTTTTTAATCTAATTTTGGTCATTGGATGTAATTTCATTTTTTAATTAGACATAAACTAGTGTTAATTTTTTGGATAGTTTTTATTACATAAAAACATGCATTTTTGTTTTAATAGTGGGAATTAATTTTAAGTAAATTGATTCCAATTCTTTGTTTTGATTTTGGAAAAATTTAATCCATATATGGAATCAGTAGGTCCAAATTTTGTAAATAGGAAATTTTATTTAAAGACATTATAAATATTTTCTTCAGTACAAATATTATTTTCCATGGTTAAATGTTAAATCCGTTAAATAATGGTAAAAAAATATTATTATAATAATATAAATTTCGCCCAAAATTTTTCCTAATTTTATTGGTTGATACATATCTGACCATGTTCATCTTTGGGTATATTTTTGGGCCTCATGGAGCCAGTTATGAGTGATATTGTCACTTTAGATTAATTAATTTTAGGTAAAGACAAAAATGGCATAAAATATTATTTTAGTAAATTAATTTCTACAAGGGGTTATATAAATTATATTTTCTTATATAAATATTCATTTAAAAGATAAAATATTTTCCTACATCATTGTTAATTTTTATAATTTTTGGATATCAAATAAATTAAATTATTTATGACATAATAATGACGCAGTATTTACCTAATTAAGAATGGATTTAAATGAAGAAGATTATAAATATTAAAATAACATCAAAAAAATTTCTAATTATTATTGAATGATTTTATTTAAACCATGATCCATCTTATATTCAACTTTAATGATTTTTTTATCATTATAAATTGATGATAGGATTATAATAATATAATATTTGCAATCATTCCTAAAGATACCCTCATACCCATTATAAAAGGAGACCATTTATAACCAATTACTCACACCTATCAAGCCTCTTTTCTAGTCCAAACTCTGACCAATTAATCTCCCTATATATTTATTTTCCACTTATATGCCTTACCTCAGTCAGAAGGTACTTCAAGAAGTCCTTTTGGTTCAAACCAAAGGAAGTTACCAAAATTAAATGTAACAATTTCTCTTAACTTCTTTTATATTATTTTAATTCGTGAACCCATAAACTATTTCTATTAATTTATTTTATAAAAAAATTGTATCCTAAATAAACTAGGATGTTTTCACGACATGGATACAAACTACACATACACACACCTCTATTTAATAGGTGAAGAACATACTGTTTTCGTTGATGGCAGTCTAACGCCTAACGAGATGATGATTGTTTGATTATCTACTACAACCTTTTATAGTGGACATTAAGATATCAATATATTTTAATATGATATATATTGTGTTTATTTTTTATTTATTCTTATTTTTTTATTTTATATCATACCTTTGTGGTTTCCATTATGAGTAAACGTAATAATTTCATTTGAGGAAGTTCAGACTACCGCCCCCTCAAAGTGATATTACAGGATAATTCCATATGTGGGATGTATAAAGGATGTAGATAATGATTATTATATATTATATTATACTGGAATTATAATATAACGATATTTCATTATGTTTTCCTTCAATTAAAATATGAAATGGAAATAAAGTAGCATTCATGTGTATGTATGGCTTACCGTATCCATAAATGGTGCATTTCATTTCTTATCTTCAAATACTATGTACTATTATGAATACATATATATACATAATATATATGATATATATGATATCAAAATCATTAAAATCATTAATTAAATAATATACTTTTGACCACATGGACAACTTGTAATTATAAGGTGTTCAATGTTTTCTACTCAAGTACAAAATATCGACAAAATGACCCTTATTAACATAAATGATTAAAAAATGTTTATAACATGTTAATAAGTGATATAAAATAAATAGTAAAATTTAAAAATGTTTCTTAATCAAGTATAATCTAAAATTAATTTTTTTATTCAGGAAGAATAAGGAACAAACAAGTCAAATCAGACACAAGATAAGGGATTTTCTTATTTAACTTATAAAGCCGTGAGATTTTACATTTTTCACCACTCATTCATTACATGTGTTTTATTGTGTATTTCCATTTGACATATATTATCAGGATTCTCATTATATTAATGGTATTCTATGATAAAGTTCGTGGTTATTAAATTTTGGTCAGACGACTCAGTTGATTAGAACATAGTATAGGGTTTCATCTCACTTTGTATTCCCGTGAGATTCATGATATATTTGCCACTATTTCCTTTTTTGAGGTCTATGTGCATCCCATGATTGTACTCTTTTTGAGATATACTTTCATTTACAATAAATTACATTTTCAATATAATATCCTTAATTCACGTGTATGTTTCGTAACTTACCAAATCGGTAAGGGAACCTTTTAACCCAATTTGAATTCCTTGGGTTAATATTTTAATTATATATTATTTCATGTAGTAATTTTGTGTGGAATCACTATTTATTTATTTATGTTGTAATTTCCTCTACAATTTGTGTGGATATATATTTTATACACATCATCATTCCATTGATATATTATCATGTCATCGATATGAACTTGATAAGAGTAATTTTAACTCAAATTCCATTCATTGAGTTAAACATTATTGTCATTGGTTTTGTCTTAAAATTAACATGTGTGAATTTCCTATTATTAATTTACACACATTATCCAATTATATTGGGGGTATTATTATTTGTCACATATTATTATGTAATTGATTTATCCTTAATCTAAGGATACAGTTTTTATAAGGGATTTCATCTCAATTTACATTACATTGAGTTTTCATTGTTGTTGTGCACCTATTAACTCTTATGTGGTGTATATATTTTCTTTTGGAATATTATATCATGAATACATTTATTCTCATGATATTATAATGTTATAATTAAATTTCACTCCACAATTATTTGTATTCAATAATCTCCCATTTTGATAAAAAAAACTCTTTAACTAAAATATCATTTTAAATGTATTAATGGTTTATTATTATAAATATTTTTCATTAATAAACTTGATTTAAAAATGAGTTTTAGGATTTATTTATATGTATATTATAGTTTTCAAATGATAATTCATTTAAAACCTTCAATGTCGTATGGGAAACTTTAATTCAAAAATCACATTTTAAATGGTTTTGGAAAAGATTTCATAACGATTTTATTATTTCAATATCTTGATTATATATATTGGAATGTGGAAATGTTATCTTTCCATTATAAATGTGATATGGATTGTTTTTATGTTATGGTTATTGGGAATTGTTTATGTATACGGGTGGTTCCATAGTAAACCTAGTGACGGTGAGCCCATGATATCTCACCAAGGCATTGGGTAACGTGACGAAGGTATACGTGATGTTTCTCCTAAGAGATATACGTAATATAATGTGATTGTTATCCCAAGTGTAACTTTCTATGTAGAAATGATAGCTACAATGAAAGATTGATTTGGAAGACATATGTAACCTTTATAATTTATAATTTGTGTGTGTTATTCATAAATCATAGGATTTTTTAAGGCATGTTATTATGTAAAAGTATGGTTTATTGATTTATATTTATTGATGGGATAATTTTTTTCTTTCTTTATTTTATAACCCTTACTGAGATTTGAAATCTAATCTCATGTTTTTGAAATCTTTTATATTGGACATAATGATGAATATGGTCAAGAATTGGATCAAGGAAAATTCATGTTGTCTTAAACATGGTACTAGACATGTTTCTATTTAAGAGTTTTTTTATGAAAAAAATGGATATCGAGTAGTAGTGACTACATGTAATATTAATGTTGTTATGTAATAGTTATGGGTACCGACAACCCTTAAACTAGCCATCAGAAATTGAAAAAAATTATTATCCATGTGGTTAGTCCATATCTATTATTTCAATTAAATCCATGTTTTATAACTTTTTCATATCAAGGAATGTTAGTTTAAAATAGAAAGAGGAGGATATCAAATTTCATTATTATCTCTTCCTGATGACATGATTGCAATAATTTTTGTAAAGTCATGTTTGGATGATTGTGAATCTTTTTATAGCATACAACTCACATGGAAATAGTTGTTTGAGATATCAAACACCTCCACTATACCTAGTATGAAATGTGTATCATGGGTTGTATTTAGAAAAATTAAATTTTCACAATACTTTCATATTCTCTAGAAAGGAAAATATTACCTAGGAATATTCAAAAAATTTACCATATCAAATGATTTTAAAGCATATTATTATTTTAAAAAAGTTACTGAATAAGAAGACCCCTTACAACCTATTTATATTTGATTTTACAATATAGTCTTTCAGCACATAATTATGTGATTTTAAAGGGACTATTTATTGAATGTTTCAACTCAAATTCAGTCCGACTGTTTTATAGAAATCATGTTTTATCAGATGTTTTGAAATTATATTTCATAAATGATTATTTTACAAAAACGTTTTTATGTGAACACCCATATGACCAATGCAGTACAATGTATATTTGGTAGAAGGAAGAAAATGATTTTGAGGGATCTATAAATCATTTTTGCAATGCATGTACCATCTACCTACGTTAACAAGATAACAGTGAAACCAAGTGGACACAATGATCAATGTATGATGTTCTTTATTTTGGGAAACATCTTGTTTTATCATATGTGGAGAAATAAAAAAATGACAATATATATATATAATACTTCATGAATTTAGATGTTGAGATCATAATGAATTGGGATGAAAATGAGACATATAAGGAAACCATTGAGGTTAAAACCTGTTAGGGTTATTTTTTGAGTTTTATAAAAAGGGAAACGCATAGGTTTGGTAAAAACATGTCATATCCGGCAATACCGCATGAATCAAACCCACAACCGAAGGGAAATCAAGTGTGCATCACCTACCACGGGCCAATGTGAAGTCCCTGGTAATTATGTGATTCTCTATAATATGATTCTTTTTCTTTTGATGTGACCATGTCTTTTTTTAATGCTCGTCGTTTGGAGAAAAATGAGTTTGTGGAAGGAATTTAGTAAAGGATGAATGTCTACATGAAAAGTATGTATATTTCCTTAGGTATTTAGTTATGCTCATAAATAAATTCTACATCATTATGAAAAGTAACGTAACCCAAAACCTTTGTCTGTTATCTCTTTCTATTGGAGAATCATGAATCGTTGAACCAATCACATGATACTGATTTTCTAGTTGTTAACATTATTATAATCATGTTTTCTATCACTCACCATCAAAACATGCTCATTTTTTCTCTCTTCCATATCCATTTTTTCTTATATGGAATCCTAATATGCTTTATCTTATGTGACCATTGAACTTAGCTTCCTTTATTTTAATGTGATAGTTTTATTGACTCTTTTCCGATGTGGGACTTTTAATGATGTTTCCAAGAACAGTTTAAAAATTACGAGGACGCAATTCCCAAAAGGGGGGAAGGATGCAACATCCCATAAAAATATGTAATATGACTAGTTTCTTATTTATTAATGTTTGTGAAAAAAATATTATATTTACTTTAAATGGGACTCTATGTTCGATGACATAAACGATACGCAACAACTGGTTTCTTTGAAATCATTCATTGCACACTAATAAAATAATATTATTATTTTATATGGAGTTATTTCCTAGCCATTATATTTTCAGAAATGAATATAAATAACTAAAATATGATTATATATGTTTGATAATGTATTTTCAATTTATCCAATAAATGAGAGAGTCTTAAAATATAAATGTAACAAATTTTAGGCATAATTTTTTTAAAAGGTCGATTTACAACCTTTTAAGGAAGAACCCACTTTAAATCTAGTTTTTTCAATTTTATATGTTCACTTTTACAAAATAAAACTCTTCATTATAATTGTGAAAAAAAAATTCTTTGGATGATATTTTGGTATTTTCCTAACAAATTTCATTTTTAATGAATAGTGAAAAATACTGTATTTTAATTCAAATGTTCTTTTAATATAATTTAATTATAACGTTATATTAATTTTTTTGTTGGTTTTAAAGTTTAATTAAAATATATTTTTAATATTTAATCTAATTTTTGTCATTATATGTTATTTCATTTTGAAATTGTACATAAACAAGTGTCAATCTTTTGATAGTTATTATTTTTTAAAAACATGGTATTTGTTTTAGCATCAAAAATTAATTTTAAATAAACATATTCCACATATATGTTTTTTTGGAATAAATTGATTCTATATTTGGAATCAGTAGGTCCAAATTTTTTAAATATTGAACTTTTATTTTTAGTCATTTTAAATTTTTACATCAGTAAATATTATATTTACCTTGGTTAAAGGGTAAATCTGTTAAATAAGTGTAAAAAATATTATTTTTATAATATAAAAAAACCCTTAAATGTGTCTTAATTATATATGTTCAGACATATCCAATAGAGGGAATCATTGTGTTGATTTTGGTTCCCCATGGAGCAACATATGAGTGATAATGACACTTTAGATTAATTAATTTTATGTAAAGACAAAAATATCATAAAAAATATCTTCTAGTAAATTAAATTTTACAAGGGGTTATATAAATTATATATTGGACTATAAATATTAATTTTAAATATAAATGGTTTAAAACATCTTGTTATTTTTTTACTTTTTGACATCAAATAAATTAAATTATAAATGACACAATAATGATGGAGTATTTATATCATTAATAAATTATTTTAATAAATAAGATTATAAATTTTAAAATAACATCGAAAACATGTCCAATTCTTATTGGATGATATTATTCCTACCAGGGATCATCTTATCTTCAACTTTAATGTGTTTTGGATCTTTAGACTACGATGATAGGTTTATAATAAAATAATATTTACATACTTTCCTAAAGAGACCCTACTCCCCCTTATAAAAGGAGATCATTTCTAACCAATTCATCACACTACTGAGACCTTTTTCCCCATCCATCCTCTACTCATTTAATCTCCCTACATACCTCTCTTCCATTTGGAAGCCATATATTAGACAGAAGGCACTTCAAGAAGTCCTTTTGGTTCAACCCAAATAATGTTACCCAAATTAAAGGTAATTGTTTCTCTTAACTTATTTTCATTTATTTCACTTCTCCAACCCTAATATCATTTTATTAATTTATATTATATCAAAAACAATATCCTCAATATACTAGTATGTTGTTATGATATGTATTACAACTACACTTACACACACCTCCATATAATGGGTGAAGAACACACTGTTTTTGTGGATGGAGAACTAACACCTCACGAGATGATGATTGTTTGATTATCTCCTACCTCTTATCAGGGAGTCCATTAATATGACACTATATTTATATATTATATATATTATGTTAATTTTTTCCTTATGTTTCTGTATTTTTTTATCATACCTTTATGGTTTCCATTATGGGTAAACGCGATAATTTCATTTGAGGAAGTGTGGACTACCACCCTCTCAAAGTGATATGACTCGTTAATGCTATATGTGGAATGTATAAAGGATAGAGTTATTGATTATTAAATATTATATTATACTGGAATTATTATATAACTATATATCATTATTTTTTCATTCAATTAAAATATGAAATATAAATGAATGCAGCGTTCATTCTTACGTACGGCTTACCGTCTCTAGGAACAGTGCATTTCATTTCTTATCTTCAAATGTTATGTACTATTATAAATACATATATATACTGAATATATATGATATATATGATATTGAAATAGTAAATATTATTCTTTAAATAATGGACTCGTACCACATGGACAATTTGTAATTATAAGGTGTTCATTTTTTTCTACTCAAGAACCAAATATCGACAAAACGACCCTGATTATCATAAATGATTACAAAATGATTAAAACATGGTAATAACTGAAATAAAATGAATTATATACATTAAAAAGGATTCTCAATAAAGTAAAAAAATTAACTTTAGTTTATTATTCATGACAAATAGGGAACAAACATGTTAAATTGGACACAAGGTAAGGGGTTTTCTTATCTCACATTTAATTCTGTGAGATTTCCATTGTTTGAAACTTATTCATTGAATGTTGTTTATTGGGTACAGCCATTTTATATATATTATCAATATATTCATTATATTAATGGTATTATATGATTAATTTTGTAGTTATTAACTGTTTTATTCATATGACTCAATTGATTACAACATGGTAAACAGTTTCATATCAATTTTTTTCTGTGAGATTCATGCTATATTTGCAACTATTTCTTTTTGTGTGGTGTATTTACTACCAATTATTGTACTCTTTGTGTAATATAATTTCATTTACGATTATTTACATCTTCATTTTATGATCATTTTTTCATGGGTTTTATGTTTCGTATGTAACCAAATCGCTAAGGGATCCTCTTAACCCAATTTCAATTCCTTGGGTTAATCCTCTAATTCTTAATTATGTCATGATATGATTATGTGTGGAATCAATATATATTTATTTATGTTTTAATTTCAACTCCCATTTGTTTGTATATACTTTTGATACACATAATCACTCCATTTATAAATTCTCATGTAATCGATGTGAACTTGATAAGAGTATTTTTAAAACAATTTCCATTCATTGAGTAACACATTCAAGTCACTGGTTTTGTCTTAAAAAGAATATGTGTGAATTTATTATGATAGATTTACAGTTAATATCAAATTATACTGAATTTATTGTTATTTTTCAAACATTATTATGTAATTTATATATCCTTAATCTAAGGATTTAGTTTTTATAAGGGATTTCATCTAATTTTACGTTCTATTGAGGCTTCATTGTTGTAGTGAACAAATTCACTCTTATGTAGTGTATATATTTTCCTTTGGAATATTATATCATGAATCCATTTATTCTCATGATTTTATAATTTTCTGATTAAATTTTATTCAATAATTATTTGTATTCAAGCGTCTCTCTTTTTTTTAAAAACTCTTTAACTAAAATATCATTTTAAATGGTTTAAAGGTTTATTATTATAAATATTTCTCATTAATGTCCATGTTTTAATAATGGGTTTTATGGTTTATTTATATGGACATTAATTATTTTTAATTATAATTAATTTAAAAATTTTAATGTGGTATGGGAAACTTTGATAAAAAAAATTGCATTTTAAATGGTTTTGAAAATGATTTGATAATGAATTTTTTATTTCAAAATCGTGATTGGATATATTGGAATGTGGAAATTTTATATTACATTTATAATTCTATTAGGGGTTGTGATTTTTTATGGTTATTGTGCATTATTTACTTATACATGTGGTTCCGTGATAAACCTGGGGTCGGTGAGCCCGAGATAGCTCTCCAATGCATTGGGTAACGTGAAAGAGGTAAATGTGATGTTTCTCCTATTAAATTAATGGAATAAACTATGATGGGTATTCAAAATGTAACTACCTATGTTGCTATAATATCTACAATGTATGATTGATTTGTATGCCATAAGTAACCTTCATGATTTATGATTTGTCTGTGTAATTCATAAATCTTATGATTTCATAAGGCATGTTATGATTGAATATTATGGTTTCATTGATTTGTATTTATTGATGGGATAATTTTTTCCTTCCTTATATTATAACCATTAGTGAGGTTTTTTTTTCTCATCCCATATTTTTTGAACTTTTTTCCACATCACATAAAGATGAATAGGGTCAAGGATGGGATCAAGGAAACGTCATGATGTCTAAAACAGGGAACTAGACGTGTTTCTATTTAAGAGTTTTTATTTAATGAAAAAATGGATACCGAGTAGTAGTGTCTATATGTAATATTCATGTTTATATGTAATATTTATGGCCTAGTTATCATAAACTAAAAACCATAAATGATCCTCAATGTGAATTATTCATTTAATTCAATATTATGTAATGTATTAATATCGAGTCCTTGTACTTTTCTTACTAATAGTTAATTCATTTAATAATTTAAGAAAATATACATAATTGATATAATTAAATTTCCTAAGATAAATTATATATCTTTTATACCAAGATATACATATAATTAATCTCTTTAATCTATTAAATTTATATACAAAAATTAACATTGATTCTAAATAACTAAAATCATATTTTCCTATATTGTATGACCTATAAAAGAAGTCATTTTATTTGGTATCTAACTATTTTCAAAAAAAACATGGAAATACATTAATCACTATTCCAAATAAGTTAAACCACTAGTTCATTATTAATATATAGTTTGAAAAAATAACTAAAAATAATGAAATTATTACCACGAAATTACATAGGTCAGCGGATAGGTGGAAACCATTATCGTGCTTAAGTGGTGAGATTAATACCTAAAACACATCAAGAAATATTATTTTGTATACAAGTATATAGGTTATCATTTTATGAATCTATATTAATATTATTTACAAAATAAATATGGTGGAAATACGAGAAATTTAATAATTAAAATATATTTTAAATAATGTTTCCAATACAACCTCTATACGTAAATAATTATTCCATTTATTTCCAAATTGTTCCCACCTGATCTTTATGTATAACCTTGATAATATTCATATGACTTGGATAATACCCATGTTCCCCATATTTGTGGAGGTGAAATATAAATGGATATTTTTTATGAGTTTCATTTCCATCCATTGTACTCTTTATTTTCCATCATAAATTCATTTCATTATTTTCTTCCTTCTCACAAATAAATTAATTCCCTTCCATTGATAAAATTTCCTAAGTGCCTCTTTCCATATTTCATACATGATGTAAATGGATCATTTTCCACAATGGTATATACCACAAGAGTTACTGGAAACCTCCATCCATTTCCTATTTGGTGAGTTCGGGGGTTGGATAAGGAATATGATGATAATAATATTCTAAGAAAACATATTTTTCATAATAATGAAATATTTCTCAACTACCATAATCTCATTCATTTACAAATTTTCACCACCTTATTAATCATGTTCAATTTTAACAAAACTCTTTTTGGGTCTTTCCATTGACTAAAAAAAGAGCATTATATAAGTAATAATTGTCTTACTAAGAAATACCAATAATCATATACAGGTTATATAAATAAATACACATTATTTTATATCTAAAAGACATTAGGATCAACATAGATTAATTATTTTTATCATATTATTAAATCCATCACAATGGATTGTAATTTAAATGTGAAATATCCTTAGTATATCATAATAGAGTATCAAAATAGGTCACGTAAATATTCCTTATAAGGTATCAAGATATGATTGTGTTAGACCTAACACATCTTTTCAGTGTGGTTACCCATAGGTACCACTTTTCCAGAAAGAAACCCACTTGTAGAATATAGAGAGGGGTTCATTTCTATGAAAACAACTTAACATAGTCCTCACAAAATTATAATAAAATTATACCTTATGGATAGTTTCTATAATAATATATTTCAAAATTATAGATCATAGAGTTTTTACAAAACATTCTTTTCCACTAATGGCATCATCCTGACCCCAGTAATCAAAGAGACAATTCCTACTTCTTTATCATTGGAATAAGATAAAAGTAAATAACATCTCAATGGACCAATAAACATGTATTTTCCCAGTACACTAGATAAACACCTGATCCATATATTATAAAATAATACAAAAAAGAAAATATAATTATTTGAGGATTATAACCATATTCAATTTATAGTATCTTTTTATATATTTCCTATAACAATTTAGGGAATCCTTGGGAATGGGAAAAATAAGGGTTAGCTCAAATACTCAGTAATGGTCAAGTATAAAGGATGAAATAATGAATCAATGAGAATATGATATATTGAAGGGGATTAAATGAAGAACATTCAATGTAATCAATAAAATCAGATTGAAGTGAATAAATAATATTTAAAGGTATATAATAGGAACAATTTATATTTAAATTTCAGTATAAGAAAAAATTAATATGAAAAACCATGACACTAAAAAATTATTCCATTATTCAATAAACTAATAATTATATGCATTCATATAATTTTTCACTGTGAAAATATAATGGATAAAAAATATTAAATCAAAATTAATGCAATAAATAATTATTGAATGTCATTTCATGGGGACATGAAAACCAATACCATTAAGATCATTCACAACATGGTTAAAAACTACATATAAAAAACAATTTAAAATTTCAAACTGTTTTATCACAGTATATCTTTTTAATTGATCGATGGGTTATATAAAGCTCATCCCACACTCTTTACTACCTTTTTAACACATTCATAATATTGAATAATTTATTAAATTAATAATTAAAATCACTACTGAAATATTCATATTTAATAAATGATAAACGATTATGAATATTTTACTAGAATATAAAATACTTGTAAATGTAATTGCGTTATCTGTAAACGATACATGTTTAAGGAAATAAACATATCTATGATAATTTATTGTATAATTAGTGGTATTAAATGTTTTATAACCAAAAAGAATTGATAATTTCAATTAGAATAACAATGGAAGAAATATATAGAATTCCAATGCAATAATTGAAATCATAAATCATAAACATTCTATTGAAATAATAAGTATGTTATAAATAAATCATATCCCATGTGGAGTAAAAATATAAGGTTATTATCATTTTTGAAAAAAGTACTATAAAAATATCCTTTTAAAAATATTCTTGATTGAAAAATATTTATTATTTTAAAAACACTTCTATTATAATTTTTATTGAAAATAAATTTTGAATAAATTTTAATTTATATGTAATATTCTAAACATTCAAATGGATCATGAAATAAATTATGGTGGGTAAATCCATGAATTCTATATATGGTAAAAAACATTACTTTATAATGATACAAAGGTTAGTAGAATTTATTCCACTAAAAGAGAAAATAAGATTCCATTGAAAAATTTAACAAAACAAAAAGGGTACAATTATCCTTAATAAATAATATTGAATATTTTAAAAAATATATTTGATGAAATTTTAATAAAACATGGTTTTTAGCATAAAATTGTTTCTCTAACTAAATAGTTAAATGATACAAGGATTTATTAAAAACATAGTATAAATATATTGGAATTCCAAATGTTATACCAAAGGATGATAAAAAATAAAGGGTAATATTACATTAAAAATTTCATTATTTACAAAATGATTATAAATTTAAATGGGTAATTTTAAAATGCTTATATAAAATAATTTAATGGAATTTCATCTTTATGAAATATTAATTTGAATGAGATTGTGAAATAGAAAATTAAAATGGACATAAAATATATCTAAGAATAAATCATTTATTAAAATAATTATATAAACAATAAATCCAAATAAAATAGGTTTAAATTCAAATAAATATTTACATTTTAAATATATACCTAATCATATAATATTTATTACAATAAAGATGTAATATAACCTAATGAATAGGAAATGAGTAATGATATTTATTCACAACATGGTAAATTTAAGTGTTATTTACATTAGATGATATAGTGTATGATAAATCTCAAAATATAATGAAGAATTAATGAATAATTATATGACATATAAATGTGGGATTATGTACAACATATATAACAAAATATGTTCACAATAATAAATCATGCCTCAAAGAATTTAAATCAAGAAGAAGCCCCTTACTACATCATAACATCATATTAACAATATCAAATAAAGAAATAATTTCTAATGAAACCAAAAATATAATGAAGAGAAATGTATTGATGATATGAAATATGATAAGGATAGTATATACCATACAATAATGAACAATGTTGTTAAAGTGGTGTACCCCTTAGAGAAATAAAAGTGGAACAATAATCCCTTACCTTGTGTTTCCTTTCTGGTGAATGTCATTTGACATCTTGTCTAATGGTTTAAAACATCTAAATAACATATACCAGACCCCTATTTATATTTTTTATTTCATATATTACATTATAATGATATACCATTACCTGTTTATTAACATTATTTCACTATTTTTATTATTTCATTTGTTAATTTTATATTTCATCGACCATGTTTTCACATGTTACATGATATTCTTATTAATTGGATCATGGTTATATCATCTCCAAAATGTAAAAAAATATATTAATATACTTTATTTTCATTATATATTTTTTATAATAATCATTAATATTTGTAGATGGGAAATCAAATGCACCATTCATGGAGAAGATATTCCATAATTACACATGACCATGACTTACATTTATTTATCATATTTGAAAATTGAAAATTAAATAATATAAATACATATATATGAAAATTATAATTAAAGTATCATATTTTTCCTTATATGTCTAATATTTCTATTAATAACATACATAATATTTTCAATGTATATTATGAATGAATAAAATAACTTTGAGGGGGATGGTAGTCCGGCCATCCATAAACAATGTTATTCTATACATAAAAAGTAGAAGAAATAATGGTATGAGTAAAATATAAATTAAATACTTATAAATAATTAATTATTAAAATATATATAATATATAAAAAATAAATATATCATTATTCAAAAAATTATTTATGGTGATCGGAATAATGAATGACATCAGTTCATGAGGTTATAGTCTTCCATACAATCTAATGAAATCAATTAAGAAAATATAATATATTTATGTTATTATATATTTCTGTTATAAAAAATATAAGTGTGGAAAGGTAAATGAAAAATAGTTATTATTGAAGAGTGTCACTTCTTATTCCGGTAAATCCATTTAGATTGTACCAAAATACATATTTAGTTAGATTTAATCCCAAATGAATTTTTATAGGATTAGGGTATGTATATTTTATATTTCTAATGATGTTTTTTATGAAACAATTATATTTTGACCTGTGAATAAATGCGAGGGGTGAGTGCCTTTCTATAGTAGAAGAGGAGTAGTAATTTTTTTAATTTTTTAAAAATAGAATTCCACCATGGTTTCTCATTGGTCATGTCGTGAAGATAATATATACAATTAGATAAAATGAATAACATGGCCAAATATAAACGTCCAATGTCTTTTGGAAAAGTTACTAGATCATTTTGAGTGATATGATTATTGGGATTCCCTTTGTAAATCTAATATATCTCTTAATAATTTAATTGTTTTAAACCCCTTCAATAATTTTTTTGTGTAAAATTAATCTTTTTTGAAATTATAAATTTTTATTACCCTAATATTGAATATATTTTTTAAATTACCATCAAATTAAAGGCAAGAATTAATTTAATATTAATCCCATAATCAGAATGAGAATGTGAGTATTTAAATTAAAAATATTCAAATGTTTTTCATGTATTTTATATAAAATATCATTGTGAAATTTTTTACAATGAAATATAATGGTTTTAATTAAAATATAATTTATTTATTTATGAATTATATAAAATAAAAAATAAAAAATGATACTTATAAATAAATTAAACCCAGAATCACTTTTCAATTTAAAATTTAGTAGGTTTTTTTACTACCAAGAGTTTGAGGTATGTGGCCTTTTTATTAATTTTTATTTTTCTTAAAGTTCATGGGATGAGTTGAGAAGAGGTTGGGAGAGTTTGGAATGGTTTTGAATGAGTTTGGAGGATTTTCTTAGAGAGCACGGTTTTAGAACGGTTACTGCAAACCGTGCGGATTCCCCAGGAAACTGTACAGGGGGAGGCATTAGGCTTCGCAAGGCCTTCACATGCTTTGGAAAACCGTGCGAGGTAACCGTCCTGTCCCTTGCTCTCGAGGTAGTAACGTGCGCACTATTAGTGCACGATTTTCCAAACTCTTCAAAAATAAATGTGCACCCAATTAAATAGGGGTTTAAAACACGGGCTCACTAGGTATTTCCTCATTCCACTAAAAATTTTCTTCCACTCGAGCCTCACTCATTATTTTCGGATCTCAAGGGTTTTAGGGGCTCTACCACACATTTAGGAAGTGATTCTAAGTGTTTTCAAGGTGTATTCAAGGTTGTTTCTCCCAGGTAAGTCTCTCCTCTTGGTCTCCTTGTGTTTCCTCTTGATCTACATCCCTCTCTTTATTGGTTTTATAGATATACACTTTTTTTGTGTAGATCTAGGGTTTTGGTTGCCGTGGATAATGATTTGAAGGATTGTGAATTATAGGGAATGTATCTATAGATGTTTTGGTTGTGCATTCACCGGATTTGAGGTGTGGTTGCTTGTGGGGAGATTTCTTGGGATCACTAAAGCTTTGTGGCTACACTCTCGACTCCACATGGTTAGAGCTAATGGTTTTCTTTAAAATTAATTTGTTTCTCTTGAATGTAATTGTGATTTCATGTTGTAAATTGATTATAAAATAATTGGGCGATGTTTTGGGGATTTGTGGGAAAAAGAGGGGTTTTAGGTGAAATGATATTCTTGTTGATTTAAAAATTGTGATATTAAAATTTAATGATATGGTTGATTTTTGAAAATGATTGATGGACATGGTTTTCAATAAATGTGTTGTTTTATTGAAATGTATTTTGGCATAGAAAATGGTTTTCAATAAATGGGTGATTTATTGAAGTTGATTGACAAGAAATGGAATTGTTTAATTTCATGATGTTGTGACCATGGAAGGTTATATGCATGGTTGTGAATGATGGGATTATGTTGTGAGTGTTTTTTTTACATACAAGGCTTGGTTGAAATATGAACTTGTGCTCAGTACCAAAGGTTAGATGGCATATTGGTGCATGTGTTCATATTTCATTTGGGATGAATACGGGTTAGGAGTATCCCCCATCAATGTTGGGATGGATAAGGTTTAGGGATATACCTCTTCAAACATTCATATAGCATTTGGGATAGATAAGTGTTAGGAGTCCCCCCCATTAGTGTTGTTATGGATAAAGGTTAGGGATCTCCCCATTCAAACATTCATATAGCATTCGGGACTGATAAGGGTTAGAATTCTCCCCTATCAGTTTTAGGATGTATAAGGGTTTGGGCTCTCCACCGGCAAGCATTCATGTGCATTGGGATGGATAAGGAAATAAGTCTCCCCATCATGAATGGGATGAATAAGGGTTAGGGCTTCTACCCTCTTCCGGGTAGAATTCATGGTTGGTTTCATGAGTTTGTGGAATGGTTTGGGTGTGCGAAAAGTAATGTTTGTAAAATAGTTATAAAGCTTGTTTGGTTATAATTCTGGAAAAAAATAACTTTCTGGAATATTTGTTTCAATTTCTCTTAGAATGACATTGTTTATGAATGGTTTTGGAAACTTCTTTATATTTTTTTATAAACTGGTTTTGAGAAAATGTTTTATATAATGTTTTTTATATAAACGTGATAATGGTTTTATCCTAGTGGCATTTGTAGGGAATTCATTTGGGGAAAACCTACTGAGTATTAGTACTCACCCCCTTCTTTGGCAATGTGGTGTCTTTGCAGATGTCGGCTAACGTGATGTTGGAAAGGGTAAGGCATCACCCTCCTTTACTAGAGCATTGTGATTTTTTGGTGGAGCATGGAGCTTAGATCTTGGTGTGGAGCTGTGGTTGTGTCATGGATCGTGAGGTTTTTCTATTTAGTTTCCACTTTTTAATCTAATGTGGTATAGACATGTCTTGTTGTAAATATTGTGGGATGTATTTTGGAACAACTTGTTTGTCTTTTGGGAATACATGCTTGAATGATTTGGTTAACATGCATTGTATAGGGATTGGTATTTGATGGTTTGGTTGGTTTTTCCTTAAGGGAAATTTGTTCCCCAACTTGTTCTTGAAGCCCTTGACATTTATTTTCGGCCTTTAGCGCCTGGGAAACGTCGCTTAAGGCCATGTTACCCTCACCACCTCATCAATTCAATGTGGTAGGGGTGTGGTGTTACATTTGGTATCATCTTGTTTGGTCCTTTGGAGTTGATTCTCCGATTTAGTGTTGACATTTTTTGTGGTATATTTCTTGAGTCGGGATGGCAGCAAGTTGTAGAAATGTCAGAACATGGAATGAATAGAATAAAAGGATGTAACTAACCCTCTTTTGATAAAATTCTAGTTTCCAGGGAGTAGGGTACATTAGTGTTTTGGATACACTTATAGGCATTGGAAATCTCATTGTCTTGGGTGTATCCAATGAGATGTGCATATCATAAAAGGTAGAAACGACTTCCCACTAGGATGCATATTTCATTGGGAATAATGACTTATGGGCTGAATTGAGAAATGTTTTTTGAAAATGTGAGAAAATGTAATGTGAGTAAATATGGTATTTTGAAAATGGATTGATTTTCAAAATGGTGGATCATTGAAATTAAGGAAAGGAGGAAATCCTCATTATGATAGTGTTGTGTAATACGATGTGAAATGGGGATTCTTGATGTCTACAGATGTGAGATGCATGGTTGTTTGTTTTTTGTTTATAGAAATGGCACTGGGTAGGTGCACAACTGATATCTTCAGTTTGAAAAAAGAGAATATTTCTGTGACAGAGTATGCAGCAAGGTTTATGAATATAGTGAGATTTACACTTGAGGTGGCAGGTAGCAGGTTGTTGAATGCCTGTATCTTCGAAGCAGGTTAGAGGCCGAACATTTGTTCCAAGATAATGGTGTTTTGTATATATTATTACACAGAGATAGTAAATAAATCCTCGGTGGCTGAGTGGTATTTTTTGGAAGCTCTTTGTGGAGGAACCATGGTGGTACCCATGGGAAATAGTGGGAACTCAAACGCTGGGTTCAAGCAAAGTAGAGACACTTATTCCATGGGCCAGAAATTGGCATATAATCCGACATCAGGATCGGTAAATCATTATCTGAAGCCCCAAATCAATTGGGGATGTTTTCAATGTGGTTCTACAAGCCACATAAAGTGGTATTATATGTCCAAACCTCGATCATGTCATAATTTTAAGACGATGGTGAATATGCAGTGTTATTGTCATAATTCTCCAGGGTCGGGTGCGTATGACACTCCTTAGGGATTGTAGACGTTATATTCTTTGACAAGACAGGTATAGCATCAAACCCCTCGTCAGCAGAGTAAAGAGGGTCATGTTGATTCTCTGAATACCACAATGCCTCACCAGGAAAATAAAGACCAGAGCATGGAAAGACAACATGTGTTTGGAGCTGAGCAGGTTGTGGTGGATGATCAGTCGAGACCATCCATTATGTAAGGTACTATTCTTTCAAATTCTACCTTGATGCAAGTGTTGTATGTTCTGATTGATTCACACTCTTTTAATGTTGCATTTGTAGTTTATTTGCTAGGTTTAAGGGTAGATATGATTCCCTCAGTGAGAAAAACTTCAAAATCTACAGGTTTGAAGAGAGTTTCAAGCCTCTTGGTGTAGATCATATTGTATCGTTGTGGGAGAGGATGAGCTAATGTGTAATTTCCCAATGCTTGAGAAGGATGGGTATGATGTAATCCTGGGAATGGTTTGGCTGGTGGATTTTAAGGCCCACATTGACTATGATGCACAAACAGTACCTTTTATGACACATGATGGTGTTAAGAATCTCTTTAGAGGAGAGAGTGATGAAAGGTAGGGTGAAATTGGTTAGTTGGAACTTGTAGTAGGCACATTATCATTTTGGTTTGTGATGTTGTCATTGGAATCAATAGAGGGTGCTGAGTAGAGTGTTATTCCGGCAGAGGTGGATCAGTTCTTGGTGGGGAAGGACAATATTCTTAAAAGGACATTCATAATTAGACATGACCATTATGAATATGTGGATATTCCCTTTGTCCTAATTTATTCACGAGCTGTGTTTATGGCATTGATGAATCAAATATTTCAAAGATATGTGGATTCATTGGTGGTGGTGTCTTTAGATGATATTATGGTGTATTCAAAGAATAGGGTGGGGCATGATAAGAACATGGAAAAAATGGTGGGGATCTTTAGAGATCATCGTTTGTATGCCAAATTTTTAATGTGTATCTTTTCGATATAAAATGTTCATTTTCTTGTCCATGTGATTTCTGAAAGGGATGTTTCAATGGATCCATAATGGAAAGAGGTTGTTATCTGGTGGATACCGCCAAAAAATGTGTTTGAGATATGAAGTGTTCCCTCAGTCTAGATGGGTAATATCGGCGTTTTGATCTTGATTTATCATGTTTGGATTTGCTGATGACGAATTTGACAAGAAAGAATGTTCCATTTTAGTGGAATGAATAGTGGCAACAGTGTTTTGAAGAGCTAATGTGTCGCCTTACCTGAGCACAAATCTTGGTTTTTACAGAACTAGGAAAAGGGTATGTGGTGTATTGTGATGGTTCAAGATCAGGGTTGGGGTGTGTTATTAGGAAAAGGAATCATGTGGTTTCGTATGGCTCACTGTAGTTGAGGGTGCATGAGAAGAACAATCCAACACATGATTTGGAGATGGAAGCATTTGTCCACTCTTTGAAAGTGCGGTGTCATTATCTCTTCAGTGAGAAATTCACGGTATATTCAGATCATAAGAGCATGATAATTTTTTCTAAAAAATGGGTTTGAACATGAGTCAAAGGAGATGAATGGAATATAACCAGATGTTTTATTTTGAATTAATGTACAAACCAAGTAAGGAAAATTCAGTGGAAGATGAATTAAGTAGAAAATCATATGCTCTAGTGGTAAAACAGGCATTGGACCAGTGGCAGTTGATGTCAGTTATAGATGTCATGTGGTTGGAATATAAATACCAGGGAGATAGAGTAGTCTTCTTTCTGGTTTTGTTGATTTCTGACATGGTTGGACAAGTTAGAGAGGCAAAAATATTTGATTCTGAGTGTGTGACCATGGGTTCGAGACTCAATAGTGGGGATACAATTGACGGTTTTCAACTGAATGTAGATTCAGTTTTCTGTTTTCATAATATGACGGTTGTACCAGTTTCTTGTCAGGAGGTTCTTCTCAGGGCGTATCATCATTCCAGGTGGGCTATAGATCCTGGAATTCAAAAAATCTATAATGCGTTGAAAGTGCAGTTCTGGTGGGATGGCATGAAAAGAATAGTGGTTGAGTTGTTTCGAGATGCTTGACATGCCAACAGGTCAAGGCAGAGCATCAAAGGCTAGTGGGAATGTTGTTGTCTTTACGAATCCCTATTTGGAAGTGGGAGAAAATAGAGATGGATTTTTTCATAAGTCTCCCAATAATGGTCATAATTCATGATGTCATTTGATAGAAAGTCTATCAGCTAACGAATACGGCCCATTTCTTCCCGATTCGTGAATCCTATACAGTGGAGGATCTGTTCAATATCAATATCCAGGATGTGGTAAAGAGGAATGGTGTTCCAATTTCAATTGTATCCGATAGAGAAAAAATCATTTCATCTCTTTTTTGGAAATCCTTACAGCATGACTTTGGGACACAGTGGACTATAAGCATGGCATATCACCATCATATGGATGGTTAATACTAGAGGACAATAGAAACTATGGAGGAAATGTTTTGGTCTTGGTTCATGGATTTGTTTGGATCATGGGAGGAGTGCTTTTCATTAGTTGAGTTATCATACAATAAATGTTATCAGGAATCCATTCAGGTGGCTCTTTTTGAAGTGTTGTATAGGAGGCCATGTCATTCTCCACTTTGTTGGGTGGAAACGGGTGAGTCCTCGATGTTGGGAGCGAGCCTTGTCCATGAAACTATGTAGAAGATCAAGTTGATCAGGAAGAGAATGGAGACAGTTCAGAGTCATCAGAAATCATATTAGGATCATCGTCGACTTTCGTTGTCGTTCGAGGTGAGTGATCATGTTTTCTTGAGGATCTCTCCTAGGTTGGGACATAGTCCGTTTTTGAAGCAGGGAAAGTTATCTACATGTTATGTTGGACCTTTTGAGGTTCTTTAGTAGGTTGTGGGGTGGCTTATCATTTGGATTTTCCACATATGATCAGTGTGGTGCACAATGTGTTTCATGTGTTGCTGTTGAAAAAGTATCAGCCGGATCGTGACCATGTGATTGGATGGGATCATGTTGAGCGAGAAAAAGATCCTTTGTTGGTCCACCTGCCAGTGTGGGTTGTGGATATGAAAGAGAATGTTTTGCATTTTAAAATAATCAGTTTTGTTCATGTTTTGTGGCAACATGGTCAGATTCAAGAGGAGACTTCTGAGCAGGAGAAATAGATGGTCAAGCAGTGGCCCTAGCTCTTTCGGCAATGGGCGGGTTCACTAATTCTGGGGACGGAAATTCCAATGGTTGGGAGAATGTAGTAACCTCATTTTGTAGTATGTGGCCTTTTTAGGCATTTTTTAGGTGTTTAATCTGAATGGGATGATTTGGGAAGTGGTTGGGAGAGATTGTAGTGGTTTTGAAGGAGTTTGTAGGCTTTTCGTAGGGAGTAAGATTAAGCACTGTTAGTGGAAACAGAGCTGATTCTCCAAGAAACTGTGCAGGGGAAGAAAATAGGCTTCACATGGATTTCACATAGTTTTCCAACCCGTGCAAGGAAATCGTGCAATCCCTTTCTCCCAAGCCAATAGAATTTTCATGGTAAGCGCACAGTTTTCAAAACCATGCACACTAACTGTACAACAACGTTAAATAGTGTTTTCAAATCATGGTTCATTTAGGGTTACCACATTCCTCCCCAAATTTTCTCCCACTCGACCCTCACTTATGATTTGCGGTTCTCAAGGGTTGGAGGGGCTCTCCCAAAAGTTTAGATGTTATTATAATGGGTTTTAGGGTGGTTCAAGGTGGTTTCTCGTTGATAAGTATTTCTTCATGGTCTCCTTGTGTTTTCCTCTAGATCTTCATCCCTATATTTCTTTTATTTCTTGATCTACAGTTGTTGTGTGTAGATATAGGGTTTTGGTTTCCTTGGATGATGATTTTAAGGCTTTTGAATGATAGGTAAAGGGATCTAAAGAATTTTTGGTGGTGCGTTTTACAGATTTGATGTGTGGTTTCTTGTGGGGTGATTTCTCTGGAACCCTAATGGTAGGTGGATTCTCTATCAACAGCACATGGTTAGAGCTAATGGTTTTGGTTACAATTAATTTTTTGTGATTGAAATTAATTTTGTTTTGATGTACGAAATTTATTAGAAATCCCATGGGTGATGTTTTGGGGAATTTTGGGAAAAGGTGGTTTTATGGTGAAATGTTATTCTTGTGGATTTTAAAATGAATATTTTAAAATGGGATGCTATGGCTGATTGGTGAAAATGACTGATGGAAATGGTTTTCAATAAAATGGTTGTTTTATTGAAATGTTGTTTGGCATGGAAAATGTTTTTCAATAAATGGGTTATTTATTGAAGTGGATTGACATGTAATTGAATTAGTTAATTGCATGATGTTGTGGCCATGGCAGGTTATATGCTCGGTTGTGATTAATGGGAATATTTGGTGTGTGTTTGTGTTGCAAATAGAATGATTGGTTGAAATATGAAATTTTCCTAGGTTCCAAGGGTGAGATGGAATATTCTCATGTATGTTTATATTTCATTCGTGAAGAATATGGGTTAGGAGCAAACCCCATCAATGTTGGGATGGATATGGGTT
This sequence comes from Viscum album, assembly GCA_963277665.1. Taxonomy (NCBI): domain Eukaryota; kingdom Viridiplantae; phylum Streptophyta; class Magnoliopsida; order Santalales; family Viscaceae; genus Viscum; species Viscum album. The sequence continues at coordinate 917,530,119 of OY728148.1, forward strand.
AGGGCTCTCCCCCTTCAAACATTCATATAGAATTTGGGACAGATAAGGTTTAAGAGACTCCCCCATAAGTGTTGGGATGGATTAGGGTTAGGGATCTCCCCCTTCAAACATTCATATTGTATCGAGATGGATAAGGGTTAGGATTCTCCCCCATCAGTGGTTGTATGGATAAGGGATTGGGATCTCCCCCGTTAAGAATTCATGTGAATTGGGTTAGATATGTGATGAAGTCTCCCCCATCATGGTTGGGATGAATAAGGGTTGGGGAATCTCCCCTATTCTAGGTATCATATATGGTTGGTTGTAGAGTTTGTGTAATGGTTTGGGTATCCCAAAAAGAATGTTGGTGAAATAGTTCTAATGCATGTTTGGTTATTTTTCTGAAAAAATAGCTTGCCGGAAAATTTGTTTTAATTTATATTGGAATGCCTTGGTTTATGAATGGTTTTAGAAACATGTTTATATTTATTTATAAACTAGTTTTAAGAAAAATATTAATATAAATTGTTATATATTATTGTTCTAATATTTTTATCCTAGTGGCGTGTTTAGGGAATTCATTTGGGGAAAACCTGCTGAGTTTTAGTACACACCCCCAGATTTTGCACTGTGGTGTGTTTTTAGATATCGTATACAGTGAAATGGGAAATGGTAAGGCATCACCCTCCTTTTGTGGAGTATTGTGATTTATTGGTGGAGCTTGGAGCTTGGAGTTTTGTGTGGAGCTGTGGTGGTGTCCTGGCTCATGGTGTTTTGTTGTTTAGTTTCGGCATTGTACTCTGATGTAGTATATACATGTCTTATTGTATTTGTTGTGGGATGTATTGTGGAACAACATGGTTGTCCTTTGGGAATACATGCATGAATGTTTTGGTTTACTTGCATTATATAGTGATTTGTAGTGGATGGTTCGGTTGGTTTTTTCTTTAGGGAATATCGTTCCCCAGCTTGTTCTTGAAGACATCGGTATTTATTGCCAGCATTTGGCACCTTTGGAATGTCGCTTAATGCCATGTAACCCTCACCGCCTCCTCAATTCAATGAGGTAGGGGCGGGGGTTATTGTTTTACTATTCTTAAATATATGAAAATTCACATAAAAGTAATAAAAATTCATCATAATCAAATTTATATGTTCATTTTTCATAGCCAATGTTTATTTATATATATATAATTTAAATTAGTGCCAAATATTTGATTTTAAAAAAGATCTCTAATAAAAGAAAATTTCTTTTAGAATTTTTTTCATTTATTTGAGTAAAATATTGGTCTATTTATATCTTATTAATATATAAAATATTTGATTAATATAAAAAATATATATTATTGAATATATGTTATATATATATCATTAATATATTTTATTAATTATTATTTTTTAATAATTTATATATTGATTTAAAAATAATTTGATAAACTATGATCTGATTTTATATTTTTATAATGCACATATTTTTATAAGCTAGTAAATAATAATCATTACAGAAAATTTAACATCCTAGTAAAAAATAATTATATTAAATATAATGTTTTAAAAATATAATGTTTTATTATAAATATATGTCTTGCGTGTAAGGCATGTTATCATTTAAACTCGTTATTGAATGATATGAAATCTATATTATTATAAATTCAACTCATGATATATAATATACTAATTTTATATTAAACATTATATTTACCATAAATTCATAGGATTTTATTTTCATTTCAACATTTTATGTTGTGTGTCATACACATTATCGAATATATAGAAAATTAAAAATCAATATATAATATGATTACTCCTATTGAAAATGTGCATCATCCAAATTGTTTAATTTTCACATGGTGCTATATATATAGAATTAAAAAACATTATATACCCCCATATATCCTCTCTTATCCATATTCACCTGTTTTATTATTAATATATATGTGAAACTAATAGGATCAATATGTATTTCCAAACGTTCTACCAAAATATAATACCTCATAATAACTAAATAAAATATACAACTACTAAATCTAAAAAAATATAAACTCAAATTTTATTAATACCATAAAGGACCCGAAGATTTTTTCGATTCATCACTATAAATCTCAGTCCCATCCCCAATATTGGGTAGCTTGAGCATAATTTAACTGACAAAAAATCTATTTGTTTCATTGAAATTTCTTACACATTTATTTTTCCAAATAATATTAATACTATTCTAAGTAAAAATGGTTTTTATAATATATATAAATGAGATATAAATTAAAAAATTTATAATATTCATCAAATACAATAGAAAATATTGATATTTTACATGTTTTTCTGTGTGAGGTAATGATGAATTTCATTTTTCATTGAAGTATTAACCGATATTCTCTTGATTTATATTATTCAAACTGAAAATGAAACATTATGTAATCAAAAATAAAACATTGGAATTTTTTCATACGTAATATTCATTATAATGATTATAAGGACAATCTATTTGTGATCTTCAATATCTAACATGATATTTTAATATATAATTATATTTAATAAAAAGACTACCAAAATCAAATAAATGTATTCATAATATACTATAGACAATGAATAAATTATTATAGATATGTTATTTTTGAATACTAATTATAATAATATTAATTCATAATGATCATAACGTTATTGAAATAAAATAAGTTGTATGTATTCAATTTCCACCCTTAATTTAAAATATCATGATCAATGTTAAATTTTGGAAATATTGATCTATTCATAGTCGATTGAAAAAATAATCAATATAATACTAATGATACGTAGCCTTGTTTGTCATTTTTTTATTTTCATGATATACAATGTATAATCAATCATTTTTTCTAAAAACTATTACACACCATGGGTATGCTATAGGCCAAAATAAATCATTATCTATATTTTCTTATAGTTTCTTCTTCAAATAATAAAACTCAATAAGGGCCATTCTATATGGTTTAATTGAAATATTTGTAGCACAAGATATTAGTTATATTGAAAAATCAAATCACATTATCAATGGAATCTTAGGTAACTCATCCTAATGGAAAAAAATAAAATGATACACAATAGGTACATCATTGATGTTGAGTACCCCAGACCATATAACATTAATACCACCTTTTAAAATGAGTCATGATTAATTAATTTTAATTATTTCCATTTGATCTTCATATTTTCACCTATCACTGATTAAAATCCATAGTTTATATGATATTTAATTTTCATTTCCCATACTCCATAATTAATGGGTTATTCTTATAAATAATTTCAATCCACTACAAATACATCATCAAATTCAACTAGTGGATGAATTGGATGATTTTAGGGACCAAATTCCTAAAAATATTAACCAGCTAATAATCATATACAGTTGTTGTGATCATCATATTAATAGTATTTTTCATTAAATTATTAATATAATTAATAATTTTGGGAATTATATTTATATATAAAATTCCATTGTTAAAATTGAATAACATTTGTAATATCAAATAATATACGTTAGTATTTTAGTGCACATGTCACCACCTCAACATTACTATTCTAACATCAATCACATACTAAAATAAAAATGTTATGCTTGACCTTGAAAATTCACTAATATACATGGTCAACATTATAATAATAAAATGATTTATTTTATATCTAATTATTTATCAATTATTTTTTGTATAGAAATATTAATTTTAACCTCAATATTCCATGGTCCTTATATTTTCATATCCTTCTTAATTGCTATTAAATAAAATTTTAAATAATCAATTCATATCCCATGAGAGTGTCCAGCATGGTTTGTATTCTAATATAATTGAATATGTCCTAGAATTTATTACAATATATATCTAGCTACCTATTTCAGTACATTAAAAAATCAATTGAATGTTAATATTTTCATAGGTGTATCCTAACATTTTTCAGTAAATTTTTCTCTTCATATTTTCACAAAGGACAATAATACTTGACTCTAAGACCAAATATAGGGACCCAAAACTTGCGTAAAAAATATTACATCGTACTACGGAAATATTCACTACATATCCTATGATCCCTTATAGAGTCAATAAATATTCGGGTATTTGGAATCACATATATAAAAAATATGTGAAAATAAATTATCTACATCATTTATAATTTTTTCACAATATATCCCCTATTAGACCATAAATAATTATATCATTTATCTATAACAAATTGATGTGTGACATAAGAATATGTGGGATCATATTCTATAAAAGTGTATACATAATTGATATCAATAAATTATAATATGTGAACATTAGATAATAAAAAGTTTTTGAGAACAATATATTAAAATTATAAAATAATTCCAACAAATTCCTAGAACATAATCATGATGTACGACTAAATATTTTATCAATTATATCACATATTTAATAAGAGTGTTTTATAAATAACATTATATAATGTTCAAATAAAAAATTTAAAAATCACAAGAATAACCTATGGAATAAAATTATTTATATAATATAATTACATTAGTTATCTATCACTTTCTATACCGTTATAGATGAATGCATTCATTCCTCATTTCATCATATTCTCCGATTAGGTTCACTCCAATGAAAATATTCTTAAAAAATGTACCTTGGTTCCATTTATTATTCTATACTAAGATATCCAATTTTTGTAGAATAATTGTAATTCTATATAATTAGGTTCCCACCTATCACCTGATTAAAACTATAGTAATGTGTGTTACAAGATCAAAAAACATTAATCGTATCATAAAATCATAGGGCATGAATGTACATGGGATAAAAAATATTTATCATAATAAGCATAAATCATATTGATAAAGAATAATTTTGGTCACATTTTATCATATCCTCATTAAATAATTTTAAATATCAATGGATCTTATGATGGTTAAAAATATCATTAAAATATTTCTATAACATTCCTTTAGTAAAATATTGTTTTTATTTGAATTCAAATATTTATATAGTAAAAATTTAAGAAAATTAATTCAATAAATATACCTAAATTTAAAAAATTTATCTTCTAAATGTCTCTTTAAATAAAAGGTATAAATTTTGGAATGGCCTTTATTTACACAGTATAATGTAAAATGAGAATTCATTTCACATTTTTGGTAAAAAGTATAATGTAACGTTTTTGAGAAATGATAATATAGTTTCTTCTAATAAATTTAATGTAAATTAAAATTAAAAAATAAAATTTACTAAAAATTTAAATATATTTATATAATTATTTAAAACATTTCATTTAAAATATTGACATTGAATAATACATTCACCGCCATAGGGTATAACAAATTATTTTTTCCTCAGAAACAATCTATTGGGATTTTATGTATGTAAAGATATAATAATTGAAATAAAAAATTAAATCTATATACATAAACATTTTATATTTAAATAAACTAATTTGTGATATATATCATATAAATTAATAATATGGTGATTTAGATATATAAAATATTGGTAAAATGTCATAGTATGATAAAAATGTGCATGCTGCTGTAACATCTAAATTGTAACCCCAGTGAATGAAATACAAATAAATGAAAAAAATAAGTACCACGAGAATTAAATTTAAAATTAAATTTAAAATTATGAAAAATTTAAAGGACATTGTATATAGACATTACAAATGAATATAGTGATGTAAAATCGAAAATGTCCTGATTATAAAAAATTGACATGAAAAGACCCTTACAGCTTCAGAAATTTTTTAAATAAACAATAGAAGCCTGAAAATCATATATGTTTTTAAATTAAAATCATTATAAAATGTATTATTAAAATATACATTCTTCATAATAATACAAAGCATAGAAAAATTAAATTTGACAAAAAAAATTAAAATGAATCTATGAAGATAAATTGAGATAAAATTCTTACCTAGGGCTTGCGTACATCGTAAGCACAATAAATACATTTATAATGAATTTATATTGACACATAAAATATATTTTAACCATAACCATACCTATTATACAAAAAACTAATTATTTATAATATATTATCACCCTTTTGTTAACAATTATTCACCATCATCGTCATTTTTTCATTAGATTCTTATTCTTCCACACATGTTTTGATATGTTGTTATAGACCATTAACATTTATAGTGGTTCCATAATATCCATTTTAAGAACCTTGATCTTCTTTCAGGTATGTTTTTTCTCTTTTCTGGAGTTTTTAAGAAAAATGATTTTTCTGGAAATTTTCAAAGTACACGCAGTGTACATTCTGAGTACACGCTGTGTACTCTGATCCGGCTCGAAGTCGTGTGTTGGATGTGCCCGGGCCACACACACGGTGTGTAGGGGTGATGTGCAGGCCAATTTTGGAAGAGTATAGAAAGGACCCAGTATACGTTGTGTACTCTAAAAGTACACACTGTGTAATTGTTTTTCACTAAACAGAATGGGATCACGCCTAACCCCCATTTTCTTCTTCTTCTCCATATTTCGTCTGCATAAGAGCGACCGTACGGTCGGAACTTCAATGATCTCCCGAATCTTTGTCTGTTCTCCGATTCGAGCGCGGTCAATTGTGTTAGAATCATAGAAGTTATCTCTCCCTTCTTATTGAGTCTTTTTTCATGATTCCTCCTGGTTTCCAAGTTCTTATAGGTTGAGTGTTTTGTGAGTTTTCTCAGATCTACGTTGTTCCAAGGGGAATCTGTCGTTGTGGTTCACTTATATCGATCACCTAGGATCAAGGTAGGTGGTTTGTGCCTTTCTATAGAATGTTGATGAATATTTTGTGCAAATTCCATCAATACCCTTGAACGGGGTATTGCGTGTTCCTATTTTGCCCTTGTTGTATTGTCTGCTTTGCTTGATTGCTAGAGTAGATGGTTTTATGTGATTATGGTAACTTTAATGTACCATTAATATTTTATATTCTTGTTCTGCCTGTTTGGCATTCTGTCAGTTGTCATTATTAATCGTAGGACAATGGAAATACTATATTGTTTTGCTGCTGAGCCTTAGTTGATATGGAATTAGTTCTTGAGGATTACATGGATGATGCATGCACGCAGAGTATGTTTAATTTCACTCAGGACTATGAGAACCTAGAGTAGTAGACCAAAGGGATAATTGACGAAGGGATTCTCCAGAGTGTCTTTTAATTACGATACGAGACCACATGGGGAATTTACATTGAGTGCTTCCTCAGTGAGTCTGTAGTTCCAAAACGCATGCCATATGGGGAATAGACGTTGAGTGATTCTATGGAGAGCCTTTAGCACGATACGAGACTATAGGTGGAATTTACGGTGAGTGCTTCCCCAGAGACTCTATTAATTTCAGAGCTAAACCAGAGGGGTGAGACTGTGTGTGCCTCCTAGATGGTTTCTGGAACTTATAGGTTGAACCATAGGGGTTTAGGCTGAGACAGCTATCCAGAGTCAATAGTTCTCCTTGTTGTTGGTTTCTTACTTGTGTACATTATTTTTAAGAACTATATATTGTAGCTACTTGTGCTTTCCTGTTTACTGCTTCTTGTATTATTACTTGCCTTGTATACATTGACTTTTAGGCATAAATCATTGTGTGATTACCAACTGGGATTGTATCTCACACCCTGTTTGGGCCATGCTTTTGGGCCCAAGTAGACTATGTTGCTACAGGTATAGATAAGGGCAAGCACCGTTCTACTTCAGGATCTTGATTGCGCTAGAGCTGGGGGAGCATGGGACCGAGCCGGGGCTCGCGATGCTGAGGAGTTTATTTTGTTTTTCTTTTTCACTTGTTTCAGTTGTATTCCAGCACAATGTTGTGTTTCCTTCTTTCCATAGATACTTGTTCCTGCTTCATCATTGTCATCATTTCTATATATATTTATTGCTTCTGCTGTTTGGTTTCTGTTGTTATGCATGTTGTTACTACTTCCGCTGTTGACTATTGTTTTCCGCTATATACCTTACCAAATGAGGGTATAGTTTCCACACTGACTCACCAAGGACCTCGCTGCTATTAGGCGGCCTCTAGCATTCAGTGAAATGTGCTTGAGGTCATATGGTGAATTGGGTACGGGGCACCAATGGAGGTGCTCCAGATTCGGGTCATTACAAAGTGGTATTCGAAGAGTTCTATTCTCTTGCTTTATTTTTTGGAGTCGTCGTCCAGGGATAGGATGAATTCAGTACATGGCAGTAAGCTGTTCTTGGGAGTAGCTAACTGGTGTATAGGGAGAGGCCATACTACCTCGTTAATTGCAGTTGGATGGTTTTGAGTTTTTATGGTTGATATGTTTTCAACTAGAGTGATTTTCATGACTTATGTGGTTATTTATTTGATATTTCGGTCTTATTTCTGTCGCAACCTGATGAGATGATGGTATGCCATCTCATGCATCATGTAGGAACATCTAGAAATCACATTCCATGAATTCTTGCCATGCCATCTAGGGTGCATCAGCGATTGCATGCTGTTGTGATAGGCCTTGTGTAGATTATTCATGTTGTTGTGATGGATTCTTGATATAATCTCTGTTGTTATTTTAGAGAGATGTTTTTCCCTTGTATGTTACTATAGGAGATGTCGAGCTTTGATTCGTAGGGAGCATGGGCCCTTACGAATCGAAATTTGGTACATCTTTCCCTTGTTTTTAGTTGTTATGGGAGTCTGAGTAGTTTCTGAGCTAGTTCCCAGAAAAACCCACAATACACGGCGTGTACTTTTTGGATACATGTCGTGTAGTGTTCAGGCCATGTCACTGGATGTGTGAGCAGAACACGGTGTCATGGGAGTATCTTTAGGAACATGCTATGTATGATTGGTACATGTCATGTAAGTTTGGAGCCGTGTACCTGGCCTTGTTACTAACAACACTGTCCAGTGAAGCTCGGGTAAAACACGTCGTGTCCTTAGGGAACACGCTGTGTAGTCTTTTCCAGGTACCCAACCGTGTCACGAACATCATGGGCCAGCGTTACCTTCTTATTGTCACACCGTTTTTGTTCAGAACACGCCGTGTAGTCTTGTCTGGGTACCTATCCGTGTCACGAACAACATGGGACGGGGTCACCATGCCTATGCACTCCATGTTTCTTCGGAGCACATCGTGTATGGTTCAGCCGTGTAGATTACCGTGTGTTTCAAAAACACAGTTCGCCGTAGCCTTGTCTAGTACACGCCGTCTGTGTTAAGAACACGTCGTGTTGTCTTGTGTTAAGTCAGACCGTGTGGGTTCTCCATGTAAGAAGACTCGGGCAGGGGAACAGTTTTCAAGTGCACGCCATGTGTGGGTGCAACCCGCCATGTAGTTTGAAGTGTACAAGACTTCTAGGGCAGGATTACACTCCCATGTTAGTTGGTTAAGAAGACATGTCGTGTAGTTTTATACGCGTCGTGTAGACATGTTTTGTAAACCTGTCTTTTTTCTTCCCATGTTTCTATTTTGTACTCTTGTGTTCTTTGTCCTTGTTTTTCTGGTCTAAGGTGTGCTTTTGATCTTTCAGTGTTATTCCTCTGAGACATCCTTCAGTCATATGTCTATTTTCTGGCAGTTATCAGACGCCAGATATGGCTGATTAGGGACTTCCTTCCAATCCTCCAGTCGGGCTAGCCTTGGCACAGGCTGTTATACAAGTTGCAGGTGCAGATGTGCAGTTCAAGGAAGGTTTCATGAGGATGATGCATGCCTTCCAGGGAGCGCCTCCTCCTACCACGTCTATGGATGATTTGACGTGGATTTTTAGGTAGCATCATCCTCCCATGTTCTCGGGGGAAGGAGGACCTTAGGCTGCAAATTCATGGTTGGTAGCCATGCTGACTATCTTCGAGCATCTAGAGATGCCTCCAGAGAGGCGGGTCAAGCTCGCAACCTACATGCTCTAAGACTCTGGCAAGAGGTGGTGGGACGTGATGTCATAGGCAGGTCAGTAGCAAGATATGGTTTGGGAGGAGTTCTAGCGGGTGTTCTCAGACTACTTATACCCGGATTCCCATAGGGCTAACCGAGTCTAGGAGTTCATGGGATTAGTAAAGGGTACTCTTTCTATCAGGGAGTATTCCACTCGTTTCACTGAGCTGCAGTGATGCACGCCGCTCCGGGATGGGAATGGGGTGTTATTAACAAGGAAGATTGGGGATGGTCTCAGTTGGGAGATCTGATCACAGGTGAACATCTTCCGGCTGACTTCTATTACTTCCATCGTCAACTAGGAACTGATTGCGGAGTGTAATCTGAGAGACTCTGTAGCTGCGAGCCAGGACAGTTCTGCTTCCAGATCTATTTTTCTTCTTCATGACAGCAAGAAGAACCGTAGAGAGCCTACATGTGGTGATCTGAGGAAGCGATATGCATCGTCAGTTAGCAAGGTGATATGCTACCAATGTGGCCGGTCAGGGAACAAGAGGCCGCAGTGCTAGAGGGACCCCATGGAGTGCCGATCTTGCGGAAAGATGGGCCACCTTCAGCATTTCTGCCAGTTTTTCTCACCACCATCTGGTGACCGGGGATCTTCCATGACTCCACGTTCTGGAGCAACACCGCCAGTTTCTCACTAGTCAGTGAACTGGTGTTCTTCCGGCCATTCGAGCCGAGGTGGAGGTCAAGGCTGTGGTAGTCATCCACCAGTTCCTCAGCACCAATAGGGAGGTTCAGCTCAGAGTGGTGAGCTAGGGGTGGATGAATGTGGTATAGGCCAATCTTTTTCCATGGAGAAGTCTTATCAGGAGAAGGATCCTGACCCTTCTACTCTTCGGGGTATGATTTTAGTAGCCTCAGTTTTATCTTCAGCCCTTTTCGATTCTGCTTCTACGCATAGCTTTATCTTTTTTTCTATTGTGGAGATCCTTAGAGTCTGCGTCTTATCTTCTGGAAACTCATTGACACTAGGAACACCTTTGGGGACGTGGAAATCTAGTGTACTCTAGTGTAGAGAGTTCCCTCTCGAGGTTGCAGGGTATCACTTCTTATGGGATCTTTATGTCCTAGAGATGACATGCTATGATGACATCCTTGGCATGGATTAGTTGATTCCCTTTCAGGCATTCGTCGTATACTATCGCCGCAGAGTGAGTTTCGTTTCACCAGAGGGAGAGTCTTTTCTTCATAAGGGTGAGTGGGACGTTCGAGCGAGTCGGGCAGGACTCGAGCATCTTGGGCTTAGAGGGGTGACGGGCCAGATTTCTAGTCTTTATCTGGATGATCAGGGGACTCAACAGTTGGATTTTCCTCCAGGGGTTGGTTGATTCAGGGACATATTTCAATAGGACTTTTCAGGTTTTCCACTATAGCATGAGGTAGACATCTTTATTGAACTCATGCCATGAGTGGCACCGATGTCCATTCCTCCATATAGGATGGCTACACCTGAGTTGCAGGAGCTCAAGAAGTAGTTGGAAGAGCTATAGGCTAAGGGTTTCATACGAACCAGTACTTCTCCTTGGGGTTTACCAGTCTTATTTGCAAAGAAGGCAGACGGTACCCTTCTACTTTGTGTGGATTATCGGAAGCTGAACCAGTTGACAGTCAAGAACAAATATCCTTTACCAACAATTAACTACATTTTTGATCATCTTAGAGGAGCCTTGGTGTTCATGATGATCTACTAGAGGTCCAGTTATCATCAGTTGCACATTAGACCATCAGATATACCTATGATAGGCTTCAGGAGCAGTAATGGTCTATACGAGTATACAGACATGGTGTTCGGTCTCACGAACGCGCCTTCAGTTTTCATGGAACGGATGAACCGAGTGTTCCATCCTTACTTGGACTCCTTTTTCGTGGTATTCGTGGACAATATCTTGGTGTACTCTCACACTCGACATGACCATGGCACACATCATGAGATTGTTATGAGTACACTAAGAGAGCATCGAATTTATGCTAAACTCTCGAAGTGCCACATCTGGATAGATCCGATTCACTTCCTAGGTCACGTAAACATAGAGGTAGGAGTATCATGGGACCCAGAGAATGTGAGAGCTGTAGTTTCCTGGGAGAATACGAAGAATGTCTTTGAGGTACGAAGTTTCATAAGGCTGGCTGGATATTACATACTCTTCATTCATGACTTTTCCCGCCTAGCATCACCTTTGACAAGTATGACCAATAAGGGGCTGATATTCTTATGGTCAGATTCATGAGAGTCAAACTTTCAGGATCTGAAAGGGACTTTGATATCAACACTGATACTAGTCTTGCCGGATCCAGGAAATAACTACATTGTTTACTTTGATTCTTTAGGTATCGGGCTGGGAGCTATGCTTATGCAGTGGGATGAAGTCATTGCATATGGGTCTCGGCAGTTGATCCCACATGAGATGACCTACCCTACACATGATCTGGAGTTGAAAGATGTTGTTCATGCCTCACGCTATTGGAGACACTATATACTAGGAGAGCACTTTGTTGTCTTCACTAACCACAAGAGTCTCAAGTATATTTTCATTCAGTAGGATCCGAACCTGAGACAGTGCAGGTGGGTCCAGTACCTTCAATTTTTTGATTTAGAGCTTGATTATACGTCGGGGAAAGGCAACACAGTGGCAGATGTGTCGAGCAGGAGAACTCAGATTTATGCAGTTCAGGAGGCCAGTAGTGATTGACATCTGATGGCTCTGTTCTTTGAGATGGATCTAGAGGTGCACGACAGACAGGGGCATGCCTTCCTATCTTCTATAGAAGTTACTTCTACACTTCATGATCAGGTATGGATGAGGCAGCTATCAGACTCTTAAGGATTAGTCTTGTAGGAGACTGTGTCAGGAGAGGACCCTCTTCCTGGAAGGGCAGTGGGTGAGGATGATATCTCGCAGTTCTAGGGATGAGTATGAGTTCCAAAAAACATATGTGAGAAGCTAATGTGGGATTTTCATTCCTCATTTTGGTCATTTCATCCTGGCATCACCAAGATGTATCGGGATCTTCATCACCAGTACTAGTGGCAAGGTATGAAGAAGGATGTTGTTGGTTTCGTCAAGAGATGTTCTACTTGAAAGAAGGGGAAGGCTGAGCATCAATGACCAACACGCCTTTTATTGCAGTAACCCAATCTATAGTGGATGTGGAAAGATGTCGCAATGAACATTGTTACTAGGTGGTCGAGGTCACCTCGAGGGAACAATGTTTTTTGGGTTGTCATCGACAGGCTTCCGAAAGTTTCACACTTCTTTCCGATTAAGGAGACATTCATTATTGATGATCTAAGACAATTTACATCTGACAGATTGTTTTTCTGCATGGAGTTCCACAGTCCATTGATTCAGATAAGGATGCACGCTTTACCTCTCAGTACTGGTAGGGACATCAGAAGTCCTTGGATACACAGGTACTTTTAACTACAGCATACCATCCCCAGACTGATGGCTAGTCTGAGCTCACGATCCAGGTGTTTGATGATATGCTTCAATCATGCATCCTAGACTTTGGTGGTTCTTTGGAGAATCATATCCCTCTGGTGGAGTTCTCCTACAACAATAGTTTCTAGGTGACCATTCAGATGGCAGCATACGAGAATTTGTACTCTAGGCCATGACGATCACCCATATGCTGGATGGAGTCATGAGAGGCAGCTTTGATGGGACCTCGTCTCATTCAGGAGACCTCATATCAGATAGAGATGATTCAGAATAGGATTTCTATGGCACAATCTCGACAGAAGCCTTTTGCTGATTAGCGGAGATGGCCTCTGGAGTTCAAGGTTGGGGATCAGGTTTTCCTATGCGTCGCACCGAGGTTGGGGCACAAGAGGATTCAGAGACAGGGAATGCTTTCACCGTGGTACGTCGGACCATATGAGGTCTTGGAGAGAGTGGGACCATTCACCTATCGGTTGCTGCTACCTCAAAGGTATCAGGCCATGCACGACGTCTTCCATGACTCTCAGCTCCGACGTTACTTTTCAGACCCATCTCATGCCTTTCAGCTCGAGGAAGTCGAGCTTGAAGCGGATGCGTCATTCGAGGAGCATCCTATCTAGATTTTCGATCGTGGTATGAAGGTTCTCCGTGGGCGGTCTATTCCTCTGGTATGAGTGCTATGGCATAACGGGCAAGTACAGGATGATATCTGGGAGAGGGACGCCGATGTATGATCGCAGAAGCCAGAACTATTTGGGGATTCTTCTTTCTATGCCCTGTTAGGGAAATTCGGGGATGAATTTCTTTAAGGGGGGGTGTTTGTAAGAACTCGGATCTTCGTTCAGGTATGTTTTTCATTTTTTCTTGAGTTTTTGTGAAAAATGATTTTTCTTGAAATTTTCAAAGTACACGTCGTGTACATTCTGAGTACACACTGTGTACTTTGATCCGGATCGAAGCCATTTCGTGGCCATGCCCTGGCCACACACACAGTGTCTAGGGGTGATGTGGAGGCTGATTTTTGCAGAGTATAGAAAAGACCCAGTACACGCCATGTAATCTAATAGTACACGCTGTGTACATTATTTTTTTTTCACTAAACGGACCGGGGTCACGCCTAACCCCTAATTTCATCTTTATCTCCAGATTTCATCCGCCCGAGAGTGACCGTACGACCTGAATTTCGTTGAGCTCCTGTATCTTCGTCCGTTCTCCGATTCGAGCACGGGAGATTGTGTTAGAATCACATTGGTGAGCTCTCCTTTTTGCTTGAGTCTTGTTTCTTTATTTCTCCTGGTTTCCATGTTCTCGTTGGTTGAGCATTTTGTGCATTTTCTCAGATGTACGTCGTTCTTAGGGGAATCAGTCATCATGGTTTACTTATATCGATAACCTAGGATCAAGGTAGGTGGTTTGTTCCTCTCTGTATAAAGTTGATGAATATTTTGTGCAAATTACACCAATACCATTGAACAGGGTTTTTCATGTTCTTATTTTTCCATTGTTGTATTGCCTGCTTTGATTGATTTATAGAGTAGATGTTTGCCTACGATTATGGATGCTTTACAATACCTTGAATGTTTTCTATGCATTTTCTTCCTATTTAGCATTATGCCAGTTGCCATGCTTAATCGTAGGATAGTGGAACTGCTACCTTGTTTTTCTGTTGAGCCTTAGTTGATAGCCAAGTAGTTATTGAGGTTTACTTGGATGATGCACGCATGTAGTGAATGTTTAATTTCACCATGGATTGTGAGAACCTAGACTAATAGACCAAAGGGATAATTGACGGAATGGCTTCTCCAGAGTGTCTTTTAATTACGATACGATACCACAGGGGGATTTGACGTCGAGTGCTTCCTCAGAGAGTTTGTAGTTCCTCGATGCGGGCCACATGGGGAATAGACATTGAGTGCTTCCCGAGAGATCCTTTAGCACGATACAAGACTATAGGGGGAATTGACGGTGAGTGCTTCCCCTGAGAGTATTAATTTCAGATCTGAACAAGAGGGGTGAGACTATGTTTGCCTTCTAGAGGGTTACTCGTACTTATAAGTTGAACCACAAGGGTTTATATAGTGAGAGTAACCCAGAGGTTTACCTATTTTCTTATTATTAAAGGTTTCTTACTTGTGTAATTTATTTCTTAGAACTATATATTGTAGCTGATTGTGATTTCATATTTACTACTTCTTTTTTTATTACTTTCCTTGTATTCATTGACTATTAGGCAAAAATATTTGGGTGATTGTCTACTAGGATTGTATCTCACACCCAGTTTGGGACATGCTTTTGGGCCTAAGCAGACTATGTTGATGCAAATATAAATAAGGGAAAGCGCCCTTCTACTTCAGGATATTTATTGTGCGGGAGTTGGGGAGCATGGGACTGATCCGGGGCTCGCGATGCTGAGGAGTTTATTTAGTTTTCCTTTTGTGCTTGTTATTAGTTGTATTCTAGAATGTTATTGTGTTTCCTTATTTCCATAGATACGTGTACCTGCTGCATCAATGTCATAATTTCTATATATATTTATTTCTTCCACTGTTTGGTTTCTGTTGTTATTAATGTTGTTACTGCTTCCACTGTTGACTGTTGTTTTTCAGCTGTATGCCTTACCAAATGAGGGCATAGTTTCCCCACCGACTCACCAAGGCCCTCACTGCTAGTCGGCAGCCTCTGGCGTTCGGGGAAATGTTCTTGAGGTCATGTGACGAACCGGGTATGGGGCACCAGTGGAGTGGCTCTGGATTCGGGTCGTTACATCCTTATTTTTTATCATGATATAATTATAAAATATATTAAATACATACATATATATATATATATATATTAAATTTATTAAAAATGGATTAAATCACAATGTAGAGTATGTAGTCCATATGTACTAATCTATGACATTTTTTATTTCTTAATATATTGAACTGAAGGATATTAAATGATAGTTTATCACCCATTCATTAACAATTATTCACAATCATCATCATTTTTTCATTAGTTGCTTCATCTTCCATGTATGTTTTGGGTATGTGGTTATAGACCTTTAACATTTATTGTGGTTCCCTCATACCCTTAATTTTAGTCATGATATAATTTTAAAATATATTAATTACATACATATATATATGTAATAAATTTATTAGAAATGAATTACATCACAATGTAGTGTTTTTAGCCCATTTTTACTAATCTGTGACATTTTTCATTTCTTAACAGATTTAACAAAAGGATGTTAAATGATATTTTACATCAACATAATTATTATAATGTTATAAATACAATAAATTTTATTTATATTTATAATTATTAAAATAAATTTAAAATGTATGTGAAAAATAATACACATTACATAAAATATGTGGTATTCTACTCTCAAGCATAAGTAGATTTATTTAATACAATTGAATATTTGTTAAAAATGTTAAAATAACTTACAAAATAAGAATAATAATTATATATTAAATGAAATATACAAATATTAAATATATAAATTTAAAAAATCAATGAATTATAGATGAGGGAAATGATTTTTTTTCTCTATGTAGTTTAAGTATTCCCCACGTACACTTGAGAGATAATTTCATCTCCTATTAGATAAATAATATGAGGTAAATTGATGTAAAATCAATATAATAACATCTATATATATACTATACTAGAAAAAAAATTTAAAGACACAACATGTTTAAATGAATTATAAATAAAAATAAATTTTAAATATCTTGGATATGATATATTATTCTTTATTGATTGACCTCCTTTGGATGTCACCAGAGGCAGTGAAGGATTTTTCTGGGGAGAAGATGAAAAGTTCAAAACTGTGGAATTAATTATATAATTACTTATTTATTTGTAATTTAATTGTAAAAAATTATCAAATGGGATTAATAAATTAGTATTATAGGTTCCCATTTATAAAATTGGGACAATAGAAAAAAGTTCATTGAATATTTCAAGGATATATTGTCATATTCAACTTAATGTGGTTTAAAAGAAAAACATGTTTAATTTTATTATAATTTATGTTCCAAATATCATAAAAAATTAAGAAATATATAATTTTGGATGGAAATATTAACCTTATCCTTTGGTTTGACACCCCAATAAACCAAATTTATCATTTACAATGTAATTTTTTTTACTATTTTGAATATTAACAATGAACAAAAATAATGATTACTATTTTATACTATATCAATATATTGATTCAATATATGGAATATAATTTACTCTATTAGTTTTTAATAAATAGACGAATTAAATAAAAAAACTCAATGATTAATGGAAACCCGTTTTAAAAAATCATTTATTATATAAAAAACAGAATATATATATAAATTGAATTAATTCTAAAAACTATAATAATGTTTACTTTTATTATTCAGTATATAATATATATATATATCATTAAAAAATATTATTTACAAATTACATAAATTTATTAATTTAAGCTTCATTATGTGCTTCAAAATAATTTTTAGAAAAATGTTTTTTTAATACTAAAAATAAACTTATATGAAAATCGTTTTTAAAATGGAAAACTTTTTAATTAATTTTTCAATTTAAAAATTTGAACTAATATCTATTTAATTAGGATATAATATAAATAAAATATGAAATATTTTGAGAAGAATTTTAAAAAAAGTCTAAAATATAATAATGAAATTTTTATTTTAAATTTTAAAATGATTTCCATTCATATAATTTTAGAAAAATTAATAGAAGTAAATTTATTTTTATACATTTTAAAATTATATAGTAATAATTTATGGAGTAAACATATATTATATGTTTAAGATAACATTAGTTAAAATTTATTAATTATTTACTAAGATTAAAACAAAACATTTTCATTATTAAAAATAATTTTAAATAATTTTAAATTTAATTATTATAACTCGTAATAGAAAATTTAACATGACAACCATAATGATTTATTATATATTGGTTAAAACTAACTGAAGGTTGTCTGTAAGATAGGATAAAAAATAAATATTTTTTAAAAAATTAAGTACATATAATATCTTCGGATTATTCCATATATATATATAACAAATTAATATCTTGATATAAAAGAATTTCATTGTTTAAATTTTTAATTTTAACCTTTTTAATTATTGATGTATATATATGCACACAATTTTTTTTGTAAAGGCCTATACATAATAATTTCAAATTGATTACATGATTAGATATTGGATGAAATATATTATTTCTATGGTGTTAGTGTTTACCACATCATTTTTATAAATTTTCTCAAACATATACTCCTTGTTATATAGTTTATGATGATTTTTCATTGTTATATATTTTATATTAATATGTTTACACATGTACATCATTAATATTTAACATACCAAAATATATTTATTTTATTTCTTATGGTTCAATATTTATATCCCAATGGTTAGGTCATATATTATTTATCTATAAATACATAATTTATTCAATGATATGTCATTATACAATAATAATTAAAAATAACTTTATTTTCATTCAAATTATTATTCAGATAATCATGTAATTTTTCTTATGAATTTTTTTCATTATATCATATGTTCTATTAATAAATATATAATATATAATTTAAATAATTTAAACCAATAATTGACTTTCATATCACCCATTTCATATGGTCCCCATTTCAACCTGATTTTTTTTTGGAATATATATAAGAGGGTTTTATGTTTGGTACTTTTTTAGAAGAATTATTAATTTTTTTTTTGAAATTTGATATATATTAAAGCATTATAGACTATAACTACTATTTTGTTGAATTCTATTTATGTAATTATATTATTTCTATAACAATGTAAACTGAGTTATGTATTTCTTAAAACGTATTTTATAGTCATTTATCACTAAACTGTATTTATTTGTATCATGATTTCAAATAGTGTGGACCTAATTCACTACAATAGTGGGGTTTCAGGTACCAATGGTGGGTGAACCTAGTAATTGGAAGGACTTGATGCCAATTTTCAAAATAACTAGAAACATAAATATTTCAATGTTTTACAAAAAAAATTGAAAGGTGGATTTTATGTAGTTTATTTAGGAAAAACTAAATCCATCACTCCATCTATTGGATTATATTTAAAAGAAACCAATCCAAATTTATTTTGAATTTGGTATAGGTTTTTACATCTTCCACATATATTATTAATCTATTTTATCCTAATTATTTATAATTATTTATTTAGAATTTCAATGATTCCAGCTATGCATTATGAAATTTTTATTGTAAAATTTCAATTTTGTTAGAGATGTTTGTGGTAGGAATGTGGATGATAATTAAATGTTCATATGATTTTATTCAAAATTGATATTTTTTATTTTATTAATTGATATAATAAATATTTAAATTATATAAAAGTTAATTTTTTTTTGAAATATGATAATATTGATGTTATTGATAATGGATGATTTTTTTAGTAATTTTCCTCTTATTGTGAAGGATTATAGTTTTCATATACATCTAAATTGTTATTCCCTTAAAAAAAATTTTTAAATAAATAAATTAAGAAGTTTATAATCAACTATATATTGTTTATAACTTATTTAAAAAAATATTTTATAAGAAGTGATATTAGGGATAATATGTTGTATTATAACAATGGTTGAAATATGTAGAAAAGTAATTACTTCATTTTGTGGTCATTAGATCAGAAAATTATATCAATTTTATGCTTTTTTTAATTGCCTAGAATTAAATTTAAGGTAAATAAGTTTATTTATTATGTTTATAAGTATACATGTATGTTCTCGTTAGGGTAAAATAGATCTATCTCAGAAGATCCATGAAAATGATCCCTCCATAATTTAATGAAATTTATTAATACTCATGGACCGTTATGTGTGACTACATTACATGATATTATTAAATGCGCCACCTGACTATTTACTTTTTATGAAATTCTTATGCTTCCTATGATTATTTATAATTAGGTGACACATGATAGCATTGGGATTACTGGTCTAATTTTTATCCCTGAAATAATTTTTTTATAGAAATTAATTATCTAATCAAGATAATCAATTTACTTTTAAATGTGCATTATGATTTTTAATGTTTTACATTTCTACTGAATAATGGTTTATACCATATATGGATGATTCTTATTGATACTGTAGACTATTTTTTTCATGATATGTAATTATTTATTGGTTAGAATAGAAAATATGGATTAGTCTATTGGTGGTTATAGACTTCTGTTATTGAAATTTAATAACAATATTAAAAATAATAATTCTTTATTATTATGGTCAATATTATAACATCAATAGTTCATACTATTCTTTCTGTTATGGGTCTCTCCATTAATAAAAAAATATGAATTTTGAATTAAAAAATAATGTCTATTATGATAGTTACATCATTATATGAGAATCTAAATTTATTTTCTATTTATGATGAGCCTGATATTTTTCTGAGAAATTCCATAATAATAATATATAAATTAATCCCAATGTTTTTGAAATATGTACTAACAAATTGATATGAAGTAAAAATAATCATAATGGGATTATCTTTTTTTTTATAATTTCACAATTAATAATCTAAATTTAATGAAGTAGTTGGGGTTTCATAGAAAATGATCCTTTCATGATAGTAATTTTAACAGATTTTTAATAGTGTGTGTTTATTAAATTTCTAATGATATATCTTCCAATAATTCAGTTTTTTTAATGACGGTAATTATGTATTTGTTATAGTATATTATTATAATCATTTTAAAAATATTGTAAATTTATTTCCATGGAAGGGAATGATTTTGGAAAATAATTTATATTTATCCACTAGATCAAGCACATTACCCTTAAATATTTTGAAATGTACACTACATGAAAATACACATTTCTGTGAAATAGTTTATAATTATAACCTAAAATAAATATATTATAGATCCACATTCCTAACTATATTGGTGATGGGACAATTTGAAATCCAAATACAATTATTAGGTCACTGCATTACATGGTATTCAGAATAAAATTTCGATATTTCACATGGGTTATATGTAAGAATATAAGTGTAAAAAAAGAATATATAAATCATTCTTAACATGAAAATTAGGGATGAATTATAATGTTATTAATATAATTGAAACTCTATATATTTAGTACTTAAATTTTCATTATAATATATGAATTCGTAATATTATCTTTTTTTAGGGTCATATATTTTTATTTTTTTTATATCCTATCATAACTACAAAAATGTTCCTACTGTTTGATGTTGGATTTAATAGTGTTCATATAGATTAGGTAATTAATGTAGAATAGTTTAGTATTCTAGATTTTCATAGTTGGAGTATATGGATTTAGAAATCATTTGGTTGATGTTAATAGTTTGGTCTCTACGTTTATTCATTTTCAAGAAAAAATCCATCTTTTATATGATTAATAAATTACTTGATCCTTCATTAATTAAAATTTTTCATTACCTAATTAGGATTATTTTCATAAAATTCATTAATGTTTAATTTAATCTCACCTGAATTATATAATTTTATATTTAATCACATTGATATAATATATTTGTTTTAATCATTTCTCTAATTTTATTTTTATTACCTATAATGATAATAAATATATAATCATATTTTATGGATTTATATTACTATTATGTCTAGTAAGCATCATATTTAATGTGTAAATGCTAAAAAAGGATAGTAATACAACATTATATGGACATTTTTAATTGACTTGTCATTGGATATAATATATTAACTCATAAAACATAAAAAATAACTTATATATATATAGAAAGAAGTATTTAACATCATTACATATCAATTCATATGTATAAATATTATAGTATAAAAAAAATAAGTCTATATTGAAGAGGTTATTAAAAAAAGTTATTAAAAAAATTGAAAATTTTATTTCATCATGAATTTTTATTGAATATGATATAGATAAATGAATGATTGAATACTATTTTTAAGTAAAATGTGAATTAAAATAATTTAATAGAATAAATATTATGCCTATATATAAAACAAAAAATATACAAAAAAAAACAAATATAATTATGTAATAATAATACTTATTTAAATCAAATAAACCGTGATATAACATCAATAAATTATGTTTTGATTCTTTAAAATAGATTATTGATAATTATGATGCTGAAAGAAAAATTTAAAATTTTTACAAAAAATATTTAATGTTTTCTAATTATGATTTTAATATGTATATAAGAATATGGAATTTCTATTTTGACTGATTTCCTAATAATCAAAAAAGGAATCAAATTATATTTATTTTTTACTAGACCATCCTAGAATTCAAAATGAATATGAAATATATTTTAAAACACTTAATATTATATAATCAGTACATAAAATTTCATATATACCACATCAAATATATCTATATAATATATATACTTTATAATTTATATAAATTCCCCAATATTCATGATTTTTATAGTCCATAAATATGTATTGTAATATTATTTTGAAATAATTTATTTTCTGTATTAATAGGTCATTATTATGTAAAAAATAATGTATATATATATATATATTAGTATAGCTTTTTTTAAAATAAAATCATTATAGAACCCATGATTGATTTATTTTTTATAAATTAATGAATTTATTATAATTTTATTAAATAAATTTATCATTAAATCATAAAATGATTGATTTAATATTTTCTCCTGATAGATTAAAAAATATAATTTGGAATATAAAAAATGGTTATACTCTTATGAAATATGCCAATATTCCAAAATATGTTGAATAATGTATTATATGTTAATTAAAAACATCTAATATTATATATATATATATATATATTCAATGTACAATATCTTTTACTATAAAATGAACTCGATATTATTTGATAGCTTTTTGTTTCTACATATTTTCAAATATTATGATTCTTAATTATATTACTCATTTGTTTAGTAATTTATGATTGGGATAATATCATATAAAGTTGAAATTCTATAATATATTAATTTTTTATTTAATATTTTGGAATAATTATATGATCCAGAAGAACATATTCATGTAAAATAGTAGGTAACTATAATCCATGTAGAGTAATCCATGTTTTATATTATATATTACTAACCTAGTGGTTATATATAATAAAAAAATGTTCACAAATTAGAAAATATGAAACTATTAAAAAAATATTCATATAAGGTTATTTAGAATTTCATGGTCATAGTTTTTAAATTGTGACGTCCTGGCTGATGGGAAACTAAACATTTACACATTATAGTTGATCACATGCCCTCAATCTCGCCTCCTATTATGCTAGTGGGTGGTAACTAGCAGTGAGGGTATGATAAGTATGTATTTTGGAAACTATACCCTCTTTTATTAGAATAAGACATCAGCAGAAGCAATCAACAATAAATAAGTTTAGAAGCATATAAATAAACAATAAAATACCAAGTCACATTACAATCGAAACATGAAAAATAATACTCAACTAAAATGGAAACATTCAATGACAAAGTAAGTGTCAATTGTCAACAATACAACTAAACGTAATGACAAAACCTCTCTAAAGAGGGTCTCAAACCACGTCTGGTTCCCTCACTCATGATCCATTCACAAACAGTAAAATATTTTAGGGCATTTCCCATATTGTCTCCTACAACAACAAATTCTACTTAGATGATGATCAAGTTGACCTAATTGTGTATGAGTACGATTCAATAGACCATCAACAATAGTGTCTAATACAAGTACAATCAAAATATAGTGTATGAAATTCGATGAAGCAATAAATATATTTCATAGTTAAACAATTATCACATTGTCATTTAATCAGTAATCATTACAATAGGCTCTCTTTTGGATCATGTCTCACATTTAAATCATAATTATTTATTTGTAATTATATGGTGATGAAAAAAATGTCATTAACCCTAAATATCATTTGGTTTATACCTCCATTTATAATAACCAACAACTCATTTAGTGTATATGCCATTCCTATCATCCCACATATCATATTTGGATAACTATTGTGGAAGAATGCCATGTCCTAGTTCAAACTTCTATCTCATTCCAGAATGACATGCCTAGAACCCAAATTATCAACAATTTCATCATTCAATAATTCAAAAGAATTATCCACATCATTCCCATACTAATCCAAGGATTATTTAAACATATCAAAGCCAATAGTTATCCCAATAAATGACAAAGATCATAACCCATTAATTAATTCATAAATTAAAAAACAATCAACCAAAATATCATTCCACATTTATTTCATCATAATTAATTATCCAAAGAAAATATACCTTTACATAATTAATTTACACAATTAATTATCATTGATCAACATCATGGAACATAATTAATTAACCATTAATTATAATATATATTCACACATCAAAGTTTAATTAATTTCCCTTTATTATGTAAATTATCACAACCAAAACAATATCTCAATTATAATATCTCAACTCATAAAAAAATACCAAATCAAATATAAAATGGTACAAAACCCTAGTATCGATGATTAAATCATAAATAAGTCATCTATATCTCCAAATTATCAACAAGCCAATTTAACATTCCTAATTACTCCAATTTAAGAAAAAAAAATTATCAATGGAAGGTGTCAAATCAATAATATCATATACACATATCAAATACCTTACTATGGGAGTTAGATTTAGACCACTACATTAGTTAATTGTTGGATGTTTTCTTAGTAGAAATTCCCAAAATATGAGTGGCAAAACTACCTCATTTAGGATCCAGATCTAAATTACAAAGAAAATATAATGATCAAAAGCATCATGATCTTTCATCTCATGATCTAGATCGAAAATAAGAGATCTAGATCACAACTCATAGGTTTAGATTCCTCAAAATGGGGGATAACCACAATAAAATGATCAAAGATTGATAGAGGAAAGAACAAGAGAATCATCGAGATGAAATCCACTAATTTGGAAGAGAGAGGATCTTTAATCACGGAATTATATCTCAAAAAATTTAGTTAATATCCCTTTTTAATCCCTCCAAATGGACTTGGGATCACATATAATTGGTTAGTACCAAGACATGTTAATGTTGGAGGGGTTTAGGGGTTCAGGTGATTTAAAAACAAATTTTTGGATCGTTAAAACTTGTACGTATTGATTCCATGGAAGGTGTACTATAATAAAGTAAATTGTGTTCCAACAATGAGGTCCTCTCTATCTTGATTTTCATGGTTCGTACAGTTTAAGTACATCGTTTTTAAAATAGATGGCAAATAGTACTCAATTCTCTTTCGATCATTTTTTCATAAAAACTCACCCAAACGCACATCAAATCACAACCCAAAAACAAATGTGTCTAAATACCTAAAATAGTACATGCAAAAGGGATTGAGATGTACTCATAATATAGTAAGTATCTTACACAAATAGTTTCCCATTACGTATTTTAATATCATGATGATGTAATGTTATTTTGTTAATAGTTGAAATTCATTGATCAGTAAAATGTTCAATAATTTCACTATTTAGAATCTTTTAACCATTCTATAATGTTATTAAGTGAAAATATATCAAACATGCAATTATTTTATTATTCTTAATCGATATATCATATTTTCAGTCATTAATGGTATGATTATTAGATATATTTTTTACAAAATGTTGATAATTCAAATTATAGAAAATTGATTATTAAAATATTATGTATAATGGTTTATTGGTTATGATGATAATTTGACATGTATGAATTTATGTGTGACTATAAAATGTTTTCATCATGTTAGGGATATATAAAAATGAAAGTCACTATTTTTTTATACATTGAGGGGGAACCTTCAATATTGATCTCTTTCATCACCAATACCACATTTTATTATCTCTCAAACATAACGTATATTTTTATGCAAGAAATTTAACAGGGAAACTCACATTCCATGTTATTATTATATTATATAGATATAAATACATGAGACTAATTAATAATATTGTTACATTATCCTTAGTAAAATAATATTTTCTTTACATTAGTAGAGAAATTGATTAATGTTAATTATAATTAAAATAACCTATTTTTATCTTCATATTAAATACACTAAATATGAAATATGCATTATTTTATCATATAAGTTAATTGAAAGTAATGGATACAATGTTTTTTTGACCATATAAATTCCCAAAAAAATTATATATATCAAATTATGTTAGAAAACAGATATCAAATGTTCTCTATTTACCAATATCATAACATCATCTCGAGAATATAGATTCATGTCTAAATACTACAATAAAATATTAAATATATAAATGAAATTTCTGATTCCCTATACTATATAACTAATTAATATACATATATTTATTTTTATGACTATCATGCATTCTCATTTATCCATAATTGTGACTATTTATTTATTATCATTTTTTAAACTAATTTTATTTAGATTTTTATAACGAAATATGTATAATCATTATATCCATTTATTGTAAATCATGTTATATATTAAAGATTAAATTTATCATAATCCTTTATACTTATTTTTAATACCAAAATGGATAGAGAATTTCCCTTATTATTAAGAGTCAGAAAGAAAACGAGAATTGTAAGGATGACGAGTTCATATTAGAACACATGACCTTGTACCAAATGAGAAAAAAGACCACGACTCAAAAGTCAAAGACACATTTAAAGAATGTGTCATAGTCTCTATACCAGTCAGACTCATAACCTAGAGGGACATGTGACCTGGTAACCCTGGTTGGCTCTATGTATGAGTATTCCTTCCCCAGTCTCACTTTCCTTGAAAGAGCAGGATGAAATCTTTCATCATCCACAAAATTTTTTTCCCTTTCGGCAAAACATGAATGTATGTTGGTTTTTTTGGGGATTCACCCTCAATTTCATACCACCTTTAAAACATGTTATTGGGTAACGAGGTATTGGGGAAACCTCCCCAACTGTGTTCCACACATCCCCAGTGAGGCCCAATGTGGCCAACCCTTGGGCTATGTCCAGTTCCGAAAGCGGTTGAGGGGCATACAAGAGGTTTTCTAGAATATAGTGTATTCTTCCTTGTGATGAATTGAACCTGGAATGTTGGGATTAGGACACCACAGCCTTTAACCAACTCAACCATGCCCCATAGGCAAAAAATATTTTGTTGGGTAATGTGGTATTGGGGAGGCCTCCCCATATGTGTTCCACATGTCCCCTGCATGGCCAAATGTGTCCAACCCTTGGGATTAGACCAGTTACCTATGGGGTATAGGGGACCACAAGAGGTTTTCAAGCATATATTGAGTATATCATTGTATAGACTCGAATCTGTATCCTTGGGGTTAGGATTCCACCTCCTTTTACCAACTCAACCATTCCCCTTGGGAAAAATATGTTGCTTGGTAAAGAGTTATTGGGGCATCCTCCCCACATGTGTGCCACACATCCCCAGCGAGACCTAATGTGGCTGAAACATGGGATTAGGATATTTCCCAAAGTGGTATAGGGTCCCATGAGAGTTTCTCTAGCGTATAGTGCATCTTTCCATATGAGTAATCGAAACTAGATCCTCGAGGTCTATATGTGAATACCTATAACCAACTCACATGTTCCATGAGGTTATTAATAAATTCTTTTGGGTAATGATGTATTGGGGAGGCCTCCCCACCTGCGTTCCACACATCCCATGCATGGACCAATGGTGCCAGCCCTTTGGGTTAGGCCAATTCCTAACGGGTTAGAGGTTCCCACAAGTGGTTTTATAACATATAGTGTGTGTTTCCTTGCGAGGAATTGAATGCAGAACCTCAGGGTCAGGATTCCACTACTATTAAACAACTCACTAGTGCCCCTCAGGAAAAAAGTGTATTTGGGTAATAAGTTATTGAGGCATCCTCTCCACTTGTGTGACACACGTCCCTTGAAAGGACTAAGGTGGAAAACCATTGGGCTTAGGCAAGTTCCTAATGGGATAGAGGGGACCACGAGATGTTTTCAAGCATATTGTGTGTTTTTACATATGAGGAAACTAATACAGAACATAGGGTTCAGGATGTCATGTCCTTTAACCAACTCACCCCTACCCTGTGGGCAGAATTGTGTGGTTGAGTAATAAGGTATTTTGTTAGCCTCCCACCTGCGCATGACATGCCACCAATGAGGATCATGGTGGCCAGCCTAAGGGCTTAGGCCAGTTCTAAATGGGATTGATGGGACCACATGATAGTGTGTTATTTGGTAATGAGGTATTGGGGAGGCCTCCACACAAGTAATCCACACGTCCCCAATGAGGCCCTAGGTGGACAACAGTTGGGATTTGTCTTGTTCCCAACAAGGTAGAGGGTCCGACGAGATGTTTTCTAGCATATAGGTTATTTTTCCATAAAAGGACTCGAACCCAAAACCTCGGGATCAGGATGCCACCGTCGTAACCCATCTCACATGTGCCATGCAGGAAAATGTGTTGTCGGGTAACGAGTTACTGGGGAGGTATCCACACTTATGTCCCACACTCCTTTATTGAGGCCCATTGTGGACAATCGTTGGGGTTAGGCCATTTCAAATTTGGGTAGAGGGGGCCAAGAGATTATTTCTAGCATATAGTGTGTGTATCCTTGCGATGACTCAAACTCGGAACCATGGGGTTAGGACACCACTCCCTTTAACCTCCTCACTCATGTCCTGTGGGTTAAAACATGTATTTGGGTAATGAGGAATTTGGGTGGACTCACCACATGTGCGTCACACATCCTCATCATGTCCTAAATTGTCCAACTGTTGGAAATATTGTTTTTCCCAAAGGGGTAGAGGGGATCACAATAGGTTTTCTAGCATATAGTCTGTGTTTCCTTGTGTGGACAAGAACTCGGAACCTCAGGGTCAGGACACCATCATCTTAACTAACTCACTCATGCCATGTGGGAAAATGAGGTGTTTGGTAAGAAGGTATTGGGGAAGCCATCCCACATATGCACCAAACGTCCCAAGTGAATCCCAAGGTGGCCAACCCATGGGTATAGGCATGTTCCCAGTAGGTTTGTTGGGCCCATGGGAGGTTGGAAAGCACATAGTGTGTGTCTTCGTTGTGAGGAATCAAACCTAAAACCTTGGAGTCTAGCCAACACCACCTTTAACCCACTCACCCAAGTCCGACAAGCCAAATGTGTTGATGGGTGATGAGGTATTGGGGTGGCCTCCCCACCTACGTGCCACACATCCCTAGTGGGGCCCAAGGTGGCCAACCCCTGGGCTTAGGCCAGTTCCCATTGGGGTAGAGGGACCTAATAGTGGTTTTCCATCAAAATGTATATGTTTCCATGTGAGGAATCGAACCAATAACCTCAGGGTCAATATTCCACCACCTTTAACCATCTCACCCATTCCCTATGGGAAAAACGTGTTGTTGTGTAATGAGGTATTTGAAAGGCCTCTCCACCTATGCGCCACACATCCCTAGTGAATCCCAAGGTGGGCAACCCTTGGGCTAAGGCCATTTCCCAACTAGGTATAGGGTACCACGAGATGGTTTCTAGAATATAGTGTGTGTTACATTGTGAGGAATCGAACCTGGAACCTCGTGGTCAGGACACCACCGCCATTAACCAAGTCACTTGTACCCTGTCGAAAAAATTATATTGTGGGGTAATAAGGTAATAGGGATACCTCCCCACATTCATGCCAAAAGTCCCCAGTGAGGCTCATTGTGGCCAACCCTAGTGTTTCGACATGTTCCCAAGAGGGTAGAGGTTCCCACAAGAGGATTTCAAGGATATAGTGTATGTTTCCTTTTGAGGACTCAAACCCAAAACATCATGGTCAGGATGCCACAACCTTTAACCCACTCACCCATGCCCTATGAACAAAAAATATTGTTGGCTAATGAGGTATTGGGGCGGCATCCCCACTTGCATGCCACAATCCCCAACAAGGCCCTAGGTGTCCAATCCTTCAACTAAGGTAGATTCCTAATTGGGTAGAGGGATCCACAAGGGGTTTCCTAGAATATAGTGGGAACTTACTTGTGTGGACTCGAACACAAAACCTTAGGGTTATAATGCCACTACATTTTCAAAACTCACTCGTGCCCCACGGGCTCATTATTTGTAATATACTAACAATGCATTGATTTTTTCACTTTTTAATGACTCTTATTCAAATAAACTTCTTAGAAAATTTTCAAAATATAATAAATTAATTTTTAATTAATCTTTTAATTAAATAAATATTCATATCATACATCATAATGCTTCTACAATAAACATATAACTATGAATATTATATATCCACATAGAAATATTGTGTTTGTCTTAAAAAATATACAATAACTTCTAATAACATTATTTTATGATTATTTATATAAAAAATGAATTTTTTTAATATGTCATCCCATTGTAATTCTACATTCCCAAAATCATCAATTTCTGAGGTAATAAATTATAGTGGGTTTCATGATAAATTAAAAAACTCTTATATTAATAATATCCCGGTAGAAATTAATTTACCATGTATCAATAATCATATAGATATTGGACAATTTTTTTAAATTTTTTTTGCAAGGTCCCAGTTACGAGAGCCGCCCAGAGGTGCCCCGTACCATGTTGGTCACATGGCCTCAAGGGAATTCATCCAAACTCCATATGATACATACAAGTAGAGATGGCTTCAGTTGTGGCATTGGTCAATTTATTCTCTCATTGGAAGAGTAACACAGTGGATGTAAAACAGATAGCAATAGATGATGTAGTAAAACATGCAACAAGGAAATATCAGAATTAATAAACACCGAGAGAACACATATATAAATGATGCATGTTATATATGTCTATGAAAAAATACCAACACATAATATACTAGAATATATTACTAAAAAAGGATAAAAAATATAATAATGTAAACGGATCCACATCATAGCAAGCATCATCTTGGTCCTATGCTCCCCAGCTCCACAACAATCAATTACCCGAAGTAGAAAGGAGATTTACCATATCTATACCTGGAGTAATATAATCTATTTGGGCCCAAAAATATCACCCTAACATGGTGTGAGACAAATCCCAATTGACAAAAACCTAATGATATATTCCTAATAGTCATGGAATATATATGGTAGAGAATAAAAAAATGAAGCAGTAAAAAACGAAGTACACAAACTTATAATCCTACAAATTCTATTCCATTTATTTTCCTATACCAATTAGACAGCTAATCAATATAAGGTCACCTTATGTTATGTAATCACAGTCTAACCCCTCTAATTCAACAAAACAAACACCAACAACCCTCTGGGAAGTAAACATTGTTTAACCCCGCTGGTTCAGTATTAGAAAAGACTCTCTAAGGAAGCACTAAACATAAATTCCACCCTATAGTATCATATCAGCATATAGTAGGAACTCTTAAGATGAAATAAAAATCCAATCCCCCTTTTAGATATTATTGAGGAACCTATAGACACTCCAAGGGATCCCAATTTCAACCCCCAATGGTCTTGCAACATAACAGAAAAACAGACACTATGGGGAATCCCTTAGTTTCCATTCCCCCAATAGTATACTATTATAGGATCCCACAACCCCATGTAATTCAATTGTTCAAAAATGCTTCATGGAATCCAAAGTATACCTCAAGAACTACTTGGCTAAATAATCCACAAAATATCATAGCATTTTAGATAATAATCACTCCATCCTAACAATACTAGGAAGGGAAAGCATGAAACCTAATAGGCATAGAAGACCAAACTTTTAAAATATGAAATCAATGGAAAAAAGCTATACATGGAAAACATAACCCTATTCACAACAATTACATTCTATCGAATCAAAAAAATAAATTACAGGTAATAATAGGTCTAACACCATAATCACATAATACCCCATTCTTGAGTATTGGGGACTTTTGTACATAAAATTCAATGATAATATATGGAATGGAACAAACCACCTACCTCAGCAATGTGAGATCGATATACGCAAACATCAAGCATTGAATGATCCTAGAACATCGTAGATCTAAAAATGATTAAAAGTTTACACCCCAGATATCTTCTGAATGATGTGAAATCAATAGATGAGGTTTAAGAAGAATGCAGAGCTTACTGTAGGGATTACAACAAAATTAACAATTGTTGAATTAGATAACTGATGCAAAGTCAGGGGATAAAAAAGGATAGAGTGGTCTAGTTCACTCTCGGATGAGATAAGTCGAGATGAAGATGGTTATTTCCATCAGAAACGAACCCGGCCGATTTAATGAAATATAAATATATTTCATAGTTTTTTCATTAAATGTACATCGTGTGTACTTTCTTTTCCTGGCCTCTACATTAGGCAGTCTCTAGGTCCCCAGACAAGGCCATGTTCTTGGCCGTTACATGGCTATTACATAGTCAGCAACAGAAACTGGGTACAACATGTGTACTTATATGTTCACTGTGTGTAGTTCTGAATTTTCAAGATACTACCCTTTTTCATAAAGTAAACTTGAAAAGAAATACATACCTAAAAAAAGATTTGGGATCTTAAAAATTTCCCCCCTTAAATAAATTTGTCCTCAAATTTCCCAATAAAGTTGGCGTAGAAGTAGAACTTTCTAACAACTCTAACCAATGTGATGGCAGAACGACCTCCCTCTCCCAATCCTCATCATTTACTTGCTCGAGGTGCCATAACACTTGTAGTAAAGTAAAAAACAAGACATATAGAACCTTCACACTACGATCAATAATCCAGATATGATGATCATCGAACAAGGTGTCAACCTATATCTCAACCTCCTTAGGTTGGAAAACATTAGAAGGGTCAAAGAAGTAACATCTATGATGATAAATTTGGAAGACATAATGTATATAACGAATCATCTAAGGTAACTATAATCAATAAGTAACAAGCTCGGCTCTCCCCAACACCTCCAATAGCCCGACATATCTCTATGAATGCATTCCTTGTCTCCTAATATTTCTGTGTCTCACCCTCGGTGGGACATGCAAGAAAACCTCATCTCTGACCTTGAACATCAGAGGTTGTCTCTATGGATTTTCATAATACTTATGTTGGGAATATGCAGTATCCATCCATTTCTGAATAAAGTTTATCTACTATGTGGTCTCATTGACAAGACAAGGTCCCAACACAGATATCTCTCCTGCCTCCATCCAGCTTAAGGATGATCATCATGGCCTACTATAGAAATCCTCAAAAGGTTCCATATAAATAGATTCATGAAAACTATTACTGTAGGAAAACTCCACCAATGGTATGTAATTTTCCCAAGAACCTCCATAATTATGGATTCATACTCGAATCATGTCCCCAAGCACTTGAGTCGTACACTCGGACTGGCCATTTGTCTATTGATGGTAAGTTATACTCAAATGTACTTGTTTACCCAATGCCCTATGATGTCTCTGCCAGACCCAAGAAGTTAAATTCACATCGCATTCTAAAACAATGTATTGTGGAACACCATGTAAACATATAGTATCTCGTATGTACAACCATTCCTACTCATCAACACTGAAGGTCTCCATGATGAATGAAGTGAGAATCCATTGTGATCCTATAAATGAAAACCCATACTACATAACTTCTACGATGCGACATTAGAAATATTGTCACAAAATACCTTACCACAACATTCTACTTCCACTTGGGAATGGGTAAATACTACAACAACAATGTTGGTCACTGATGCTTAACCTTCACCCGCCGACAGGGGGAACACCACACGACAAAAACAACAACGTCTCTTTTCACACTTGGCCACCAATAACGATAGTGTAGATCTTGATACGTCTTGGTGAAAAAAGGATGAACTTCCGAAACAGAGGAATGAAGGTCTCACATCATCTCCTTGCATATGTCTGCATTCACCCATGTGTGTCCATGAAAACACAAGATCTCATCTTCACCTATTATCCATAAAAGATTTGGGTATTATCCTGACACACTATCTTGACACATTCATCAAATATTCCTAGGAAACTACTTCTCTCACCATCTCTAGGTCTACTAATTGTCATGTCTCTATGATAACATCACCCACGAAAGGAATCTGGTACTTCTACAAGTGAAATTTTTAGAGCATAGCATATAAATGATTCTCTATCAGTGTACTGAAAACATCCTAAAGATGGATAGTATGGTCATGTCAAGATTTAATGTACCCCTAGATATCATCCATGATGGCCACCATGAAAAAATATAATAATGAATGGAATACTTAGTTCATCGTTTCCTTGAAAACTTTAGGTGTGTTAGTGAGACCGAATGGAAAAATTACATACTTGTATAGACCATAACTGCTTCCAAAGGCAGTAAGAAGTACATATGATGGAATAATGTGTAATTGATGGTAACCAGATCTCATTCCAATCATCGAAAACACTTAGGAATCTTGAAAACGATCAAATAGATCTTCAATACTTGTCAATGGATATCGGTTCTTGACCATCAACTAGTTCAACTTTTAATAATACACACAATGTATGATGGTGCTATCTTCCATCTTCATAAACAGTCCATGCCAAATCTAAGGATAAGTATTGTTTTGGATGATTCTCATTGCCTATAACTCCTTAAGATACTTCGTGAGGTACTGAAACTCTAGTTTGGCCATCAAATAAGGAGGAATAGATAGTGGTGATGCTCTTGACACATGCTCAATATAAAACTCCACCGCTCTCTTCGGAGAAAAACATGACATGTCCACTAGAAATATATCCCTTAAATCATCCACTACTTTTAGAAATTTCATTGGTTATGTTCCCTGGTCATTTAGATATTGACTTGAATTCTGGGATGTAACTCATATCCACCAATGATGCTAGGGTCCTTCTCTACTCACCAGGACATCCCACTCTCCCTTATGAAGAAATGATCCTACCTCTGGTTATGTGAAACTCATATTATAAAAATTGCAATTAAAAAATGTTTGTAATGGAACTAACCAGTCCATTCTAATAATGAAATCAATTCCAGACACCTCTAAGATGTAGAGTTCCCATAATTTTTCGAACCCACCAAAATCAAGTGGGAACTCATTGAACTGACGTACACAATACATTCTAGTCCCCAACAAAGTGTCTAACGTCAAGATATCAGTAGAGAAAATGATACATATCCAATGGATCTCCACAACAGTAACAAATATAAATCTATTTAAATCCCTGATATCGAAAACCATTGATGATAAAACTGATGAAACTAGGATCGTACCTCGAACTGTAGAGGGTCTGGAATCCTGCACTTGTTGGGTCTACTCTACTACAAATGTCGGACCTACACAGTGGCCCTGCAACCCATCCTGACCACCGTGAGATGATCCACCCTATTTTTACTGAAATCATGGAGACTGACTACCTTGGACATGACCTCCACCTCAGCATGAATAGCCGAAAAAACTTCAATTCCAATACTGATGAGAAACTGGCAGTTCTTCCCTTGAATACGAGGTCATAGAGGAACTCAGATAACCAGTTGATGGAGTAAAAAACTAACAGAAATGATGAAGATGACTCATATTTCCCACGATCGGCACTCGACTGAGGCACTCAGGAAATGTGTCCTTGTATTCTTGCTCTTCTCGCACTGGTATAATATCAACTGCCTACCAGAATAAGTATCCCACTTTTTATGATCATGATTCATAGACTCCGTGTGATGCATCCTGTTGTCAATCGGTGGGTTAAAATCTGCAGATGTCAAGACGTCCTAGCTCACAACTATAGAATATCTCATATTTTGCTCAATGATTAGTACCTAGTAAACTACAAGGGTTATGTAAGACACCCTGAAGATGTTCACCAAATATCTGATGTCATTCCTGAGACCATCTTTAATCATACTTTCTAAAAATATCCCACCACCTATTGGAATTGGTGTAGAGCATAGAAACTATGTGAAGTGAGATGAGTACACCATGACTGAAAGAGTACCCTAATTCAGATTCATGACCTCTCGTGCTTTAAAATACCTCAATGTCCTTATGTAGAATTAGTTTTATAAGGCATGTTGGAATGAATCCCATTCCATAACTAAATTGCATCCAGCCTGTTAGATCACATCCCACCATCTCTTAGGGGAGTCTCAAATTATATAAGTGGCAGGATTTACCATCCTCTCTAGGGGAATCTCTAGATGATCAATGATTCAATGAAGGGCTTTAGACCAAGACTCTACATCCTGAGGTACTCTTTCCCCTGTGAAGGTTAGATGATGATGCTGCTAGAAAACACACTTCAAATATACAAATAAGGGGTTGGATGTGGTACTCTTAGGAATTTATTTATAAAAATCATAAATCCCTCTAAAAATATGTGTTATCACGAGTGTCTGGAATGATGGATGTGCCAAGACTAGCAAAACTAGAGGATCTACTGGTAGTCCCTGATCAGCCAAATATGATGTCTAATCACTGCCATGTAACTGGCAGACAACTAGGGGAAGTCTTGATGGAATGATAGGGCAAGGTCAAACACACATATTAGATCAAGATTAATAAGAACTGAATCTTATATGTGTAAAAAGGAAAAAATAAAAAAAATCATTCATGTTTTTAAAACAAGGATAGACTGCATGTATAAAGCCTACACGACGTGTTCCCATAAGCCTTTACACAGGGATGTACTTCTGCCCACCCAGGTTGTGTGTCACCCCATACACATTGTGGGTTGTCCAAACACATGTCATAAACATGAACCTTATTTACCTTCCCAAGTTCTTCTACAAAACTAAACCACACTATTTCCTGAGAACAAGAATACACAATGAGTTAGTTCTTGACAAAATATGAACTATACAGACTTAACCGACCTGTTTTTGTTTGTTGCATGGTCTGTTACCCAACTGACTCTACAAGGCATGTTTGTGCCAGACATGATAGATAATAGAAATTTTTCACCGAACTATGTTTTTATCTACACATTTGGATACATGGCTAACACTACACGGTGTGTTAAAGATTGTCATTAGAAGTATAAGGATTTGTCAATCTGTGTCAATAGTCACACGGGTGGACACATGGTCTACACAACACGGCTTGTTCCCCATAATATTTTTCCAACCCCGTGTCTCTACCCACACAACGAGTGACATGGTTTGAGACTACAGGGCTTGTATATAGAGTACATGACGTGTACTTAAGAAAAATATATCCTTCGGGAACACAAGAACACATAGAGTGCAATAATCATTAAACTCATTATATTTTGGTATTTCCCATTTAGAAAGCCTCAAAAAAACATTGGAACATAGAAAACAAAAAAATGAACATTAATTCGATAAATTCTGATTCATGAGGGCCTATAATCCCTATGAATGAAATCATGGAGTTTTATATGTTTCATATGAATGAATAACAAGGCAATGATCCACCAAATTATGATCCCTGACACCACAGAACACCCCAAGATCCATTGTTTGAAAATCATACAAAAAAACATACACAATTCAATACGATTTCAAAGAGAAAGAATTATATCAAGGAATATATCACAAAAACATTTATATCTAAGACAACATATATTACAACATCATTGAATCACTAATGAATAGTAAACGGAATGGAAAGAATGCATGACATGTGATCTCTAGAAAGTGCCTATATGATGCATGAGATGGAAAACCACTATTCTCATCAGGTTGCAGTAGGAATAGATAATTAATAATATCAACGATAACTGAAAATAAAACATATGAAAACACAATGGTGTAATAAAATGAATTGTAATAGTTTCATATCCAGAAAAATTACAGTGAAGAGGTAAATTGGCTTCTCCCTATACACGAGATAGCTACTCCCATGAATATCTTATTATAAAGTACTTATTTCTTCTAATCCCTAGGAATAGACTCCAAACAATAAGTCAATAAGAAAACAATTCATTTTATATGACTCTGTAATGTCCTGGTTCTTGGTGCCGAACAAATGTGCCCCGTACCCGATGGGTCACATGGCCTCATGCACTTTTTGCCAAATGCCAGAGGCTATCGACTAGCAGCTAGTGTCTTTGTTGTGATAGTGGGGAAACAATGCCACCATTGGTAGTGTAAAACATCAAAAATAAAATAGATAGCAATAGTGGAAGTAGTAAAACAATAAATAATGAAATAATGGAAGTAATAAACAACTACACCCAACATATATAAATGATGTATAATACGCATGTCTTGAATATCATCCAAACAAAAAAATGATGGAATATATTACTAAACGAATGTATAAAGGAAAAAACATGTAATCAACTCTACATCATCACATTCATCAACATGGCCTCATGCTCCCCACCTCCACTACCATCATGTACCTAATGTACAAGGAGATTTACCTTATATATAGCTGCAGAAATGTAATCTTTTTTGGCCCAAAAGCATGACCCTAACAGGGTGTGATACTAATAACAGTAGGAAACCACATGATGATATATTTTTAATAGTCAGTGAATATATATGTAATGTAAAAAAATGAATGAGAAAACAAGAAAGTACACATAGTAACAATCCTACAAATTCCATTTCATTTATTTTCATATACAAAGTAATCAGCTAATCCAGAGCAGGTAACCCTCTTGAAAGTCCCCAAAGCCTAACTCCTATGGTTCAACCAATAAAACACTAGAAACCCTATGGGATGTTCTGATAGTCTATCCCCTCTGGTTCAGATTTATTAATTACTCTATGAGGAAGAAGTCACTGTCAATTCCCCCTGTAGACACGTATCAGTAACTAATAGGCACATTATAGAATCACTCATCGTCCAATTCCCCCTATGGCCTATATCGAGGAAACTATAGACACTTTGATGGAGAAAAATGCCAATACCTCATATTGTTTCACAATGTAATAATAAAACTGACTCTCTTGGGAAGCCCCCAGCATCTATTCCCCATATTGTCTACTACACCATGTTCTCATAGCCTTGTGTAAGTCAATCATGCACAAAGGAAAAATGGAAGCAAAGTAAACCTAAAGAACAACATGGATAAACTTTTGAATTCATATCCTAGCATGGTAGATAATAATCAATCCATCCTAACAATATTTTTCATGGAAAGAAAGTTGGATAATAGGAATGATATACCAAATGGTCAAAATATGAAATCAAGGGAAAACATCAATATCATGTCAATGTAAACCCTATTCTCAAAAATAATACTCTATCAAGATAAACAAGGTATATTAGGTAATAAAAGGGATAAAATCATAAACATACAATACATCGTTCTTTGGTATTGAGAACATTCGAACATAATATTCCATGAATATCTACGAGAAGGTCCAATCCACCTACCTCATCGTCGTGAGATCAATATACATGACCCAAAGGCCTTGAATCAACCTATAACACCGTAGATCTATAGACACATTAAAAATGTTCAACAGAGGATATCTTGTGAAAGAGGTGAAATAATGAGATGAAGTTCATGAAGAAAGAAGATATCTCTATGGGGATTCCAACACAATCAACATCGGTCGAATCAGATAACAAACGACTTGTCAGGTGATCGGTGAAGATCCCGTGATCTCATTCTCTCATAGACGAGATAGGTCATGAAGAAGATGTTTTTTTTTCATCAGATGTGACTCCGGTCTATTTATTGAAATAAAATTAAAGTACACATCGTGTTATTTAAAAGTACACGGTGTGTACTTGAATTTTCCTGTGTCCCCTTTAGGTTCTAGCCACGTCACTACACATGGACATGTTCTCATCCATTACACATCTAGTACACAGTCACCTAACACATACTGGTATAAGGTGTGTAATTATACGTAAATGGTTGTACTCTTAATATTTTTTAAAACTCCCCTTTTTATCAAAGGCAAGAAGAAAATAAATACATACCTAAAAAGATGATCAAGGTCCTGATAATATTATTATAATACCACAAACATAAAAAATTTCTCACTTGAGTAATATGAATAATAATTTATATTAGTTTCAATTATAATTATCCATAGTTAATATAAATAAATTCTATCTCCATTTACATTAAAATTTTATTGTAGAAAAACTCTCTATAAAATTAATCCCCTCGTGATTCCTTAACACAATTCAATAATTTTTTATGAATTTTAATATATCCCATATTTAAAAATAGTGATCTTGGTCATAAACATTACATAAAAAGTTGATTTAATTAATATATTTAACTATTTTATTGTGAACATTTAAAATTTTCATAGATATATTTCCAATAAATAATCTTGATTGGGGGTTGATAATGGTGAGTAATGATTAATTGTTTCACTTATTTTTTTCCACCTCTGATTTACATTTTTTCCCCTTCTAAAGAAACTTGTAAAATCTATCAACTGTATCGTGTAGATTAAAATATGAAAATAAATTTTTTTATTATATTAAAAATATTAATTTAACATGGATAATATCTTACAAATTTTAAATATAGAAAGAACATGGTGTTTTTCTGGTGCCTAAGAATCCACTATTCTTAATCTCAGTGGATTCATGTTATATAGTCATAATCACTCCATTATAGTATTCCCAAATCATACATTATTCTATAAATACACTTTTTCAATCACAAGTTCTCTCCAATTTAATATCCTATATAACATCATCAATTATTCAAATAATTAGTATATTGATGAATGGGTATTGATAATAGTTTGTTGATTTGAAAGCCTCTTCAAACCCATTATTGGTTTCTAAGACACCCTCCATAATTTTCACCAAATATATTATTAACTATTTTCATCTATATCGGGATAACCATTTTAAATTCTTGATGATATAAAATTATTTATTGGAGGTTTTTGTATATGAAATTTTGAAAATCAGTATAGTAGTAGAAATTTGTACAGATTAATACAAATCTTTACATTATACACTATTCCCCAAATCCATATTTTGTCGATATATATATATATATATAATTAACTAATCATTCTTTAAATTATTATACATCAAATAATTATAAAACATTTATCCTTTTCATTATTCTTTTTTGGAATAAAATAACCAAATGAATAACCCAAATCTATGTCATCAATTATTCCAAATACGTCAACATTTCCATATCATTTAACAAGCACTACATTAAATGATTTCAATTTTCCATAAAATTTATAAATATATATTCAATGGCGGGGATCAATCATAATCCTCCTATTACATCAGGATCATTCAATATATTCCAATAATATGGGTGGACCATAAGGTATAAAAAAATTTATCAAACATTTAAATTAATATGATGAATTAATCATTTATATTGAAACATAATCTATATTAAACAACTTCTATATTTTTTTAGTTTTTGACTTCATTGGTAATGACATGACACTATTCCCCATCAAACATAACCCGTACATCCATTATTATACATAACATGAGTAAATATACAAAAAATAGATCCTAAAATTAAACACATTATTATTTATATATCATTAGAGAGTATCATACATTTTCCTCCAACACATCATGAATTTCAAACAGAATTCATCAATTTTACTCTATAGTGAATACTAAAGCAGAATTGAAAACACAATGATTTCCAGCAGTTATATGTCTTGGAATCACTATCTCATCATTAATTTGAATGTCAAAATATTTTATTAACATTATAAATTATTTCAGATTAAATTAATTATGTTTTCATCTAGGGAATTTAACTGTATCATTTATATTTTACGAATTAAAATCAATTATATAACATTTTCTATATACATTTACTCTTACATATTCCCCAGAGTATTGAAATAGCTAAATTTCATTACTTGAATATCCATTACATATTAGATTAATTAAATATTCATATCCTTATTTTTTCATTTTTTTCTCTTCTTGTATTAATTATTATTATATATCAATCTTGATTGACAATATGTATCACTTTATGTGAATGTTACATTTCAAAAGTTCACTCTAATTTACACTGTTATCAATTATATTTATCAATTTGACAATCATATAATATTTCAATTTCTAGTGAGAGATTCCATTTTTTTCTCTCTCTTCTTCTAGAGTTTCCCATTAATTCTATATGCTATATTTATATATTTTAACTACATAAATTTACATATTAGCTATTATTTGAAATTCTAGATAATACCTTTTAGAAAATAAGTGGGTTATAACTAATGATTATTAATATACATCCCATGTTCATAACATATTCTTCTTATTCATAGAGAA
The DNA here is from genome assembly GCA_963277665.1 of Viscum album. Lineage (NCBI taxonomy): Eukaryota > Viridiplantae > Streptophyta > Magnoliopsida > Santalales > Viscaceae > Viscum > Viscum album. The sequence goes on from OY728148.1 coordinate 917,572,533, forward strand.
AATTTATGCATTTCATTAATATACACAAAGAACTCCAAAAAAACATTTTACTATAATTAATATTGATTATGTGATCATTTTTTCAACATACTTATTTTCCTACTACTTATAAAATATATATCGTCCATGATTATTGATATTTATTCTTTTTCTTATGCAGTACTTTAACAACTCAATAACATCCATAGTTTAATATTTACAAAAACATTCTCAACTCATCTTCTTGATTTTTTTATCTTTGATTAAATTTATTCTATGAATCATCTTATGAATCTATTGAAAATATAATTCAGACTTATACTACTAGGCCAACGTCTTCCCACATATATTTTAATATATTTATCATTCAATATATATAATCCAAAAATATAAAATCAATTAAAAAAAATTATTTACCATTAGAAAATTAATTAGCTATAATTATAAAACCAATCATAAAACCTATATGTTTCAATGTTCCTATAATTTTTATATTACTATAAATACTATACTAAGTCCATCTACACAATTAATCTCATAATATTCATAATCAATATTTTGATTGGTAGTCTTCCCCTCCTATAACACATATGTTAATAAAATGAAATGACACTCTTACACCCAATTTTTTATCCAATATTATCTATCAGTTTATTAAAATTATATAAGGGATATATTTTTAGAATTCATGATATATTATAATAAATATACCTCATCTTTATTTTAAATGATATTTAATATAATATTTTTATGACATATTTTTTTAATTGATATTCTAAAAACAGTATTTAAGGAGAAATTTATCCAAACTATCATGAAAATTGTTATCATAACATGTTCTATTTGAAAATATTCCAAACTAGTACGACTTATAATCCCTAATAGAATCACTAATTTGAAAAAAAAATTGCTTTTTAATATTAAATGTATTAATAATTTTAAAAAAATAGATTGTTTTTACCACATAAACCATAATTTTCATTATATATTTCATCCTTATTAATGAAATTAAAATTTTATGTTCTCACAATATCATATATATTTAATAATATTAAATTCATATATATGTAGGAACACTATATGATGAATTTTAATATTGGTAAATATTTGTATATAATATAAATATTTTCTTTTTTATTATATTAGAAAATTTTATAATTTGTATATATAAATATATATAAAATATTTTATCATATGAATTTTTTATATGGGGTGATTTCATTAATATATCATCTATTTATATTGATTTAGAAGTTAATGTAAAACACTTTATTTGAGGTCAATAACATAAAATTTTTCAAAACTAATCACATACAACAATAAAAAAATATATCATGAGTTTTATCATACATTCATCCACATAATGTGTTATCGCAATCAGAATTGTGAATAATATTGGCTGATAGAAAATAGTTTTCAATTTTTGGGAGCCATAAAAAATTATCAATATTTCTAAAAAACATTACATATATTTTTTAAAATTAAGATTCATTAATCCTTATTTATTTATAGGGAATTACATTTTCCTGAAAAGGATAAGTATACATTGAGTAAACCTTACATATACTACCTGGATCCCAAAATTTTATTACATGTAGAGTGGGAAATTATATAAAAAAATAATCATTGTTTTTATAAAATATTTATTTACACATCTATTCGTAACAATAAAAACCGTTAATATAATATGATAGATACAATGAAAAATAATCATGACTTCTATGAATGTTTTTTGATTCATCTATATAGTTATATTCTCATTCCTCTAGTAGATCAATATGACAATAGATATGACCATGGGTTAATTACTCTTCAATAACATTAAAATGAAACCATTATATATTTATGTTATGGAATTGAAACCTATATAATTTCAATATGATATATTAAACGTTTAGATAGTATAAATATTTCATAAATTTATAAATTCATCATGGAAATCTAGTTTTCTTCTTCGAAACAACGTATTGAGTAATATTAAGGAATTTATATAATATTATTTTTTATTCACAGTGGGTACAAATTATGGAATATAATTCCTCTATCCATATATGTTTCACATATACAAATTCATCATATTCACACACCATGAATATTAGAATCTAATAAACTATTTATCCCATATAATTCTAAAAACACATTTATGGTGTTCCATGTTCTTAAATAATAGTTTAAACATATATTTACCTTTTTCTAAGTTTAATTTATTAGTAATATTTCATGAATCTACATCTTACATCCCAAAAGTATATTTCAAGCCCATTAATTATATATGATTAGTCTTAAATTATATTAGGATAATAATTATGTAATCATTTAGTGTCATAATTTTATCTAAAAATAGTGAATTTTTTAAAATGAGATATTGTAGATTTTGGTTCATCATTTATGGTCTTATTTTATACTCTTACATATAAAATATTTATATGCATGTCACAATTATTATTCATCATTAATCACATTTTCATTATTTCATTATTCGCAGACCATTGAAATATTTTCCTCTATAAATTTTAAAAATATCAATCATTAATTAATAATAATCTTAATAACATTTGCCTATATATTTCACCATATCTTATGAGGATATGATCTCATATTTTTTTAAAATAATATCATTATCTAGATTAAATCATTATTGTGGTTTCCAATTTTTCCATACACATTTATCATCTTTCATTAACATGAAAATAATTAATATATCTCTGTATTACTTTATAATATACAAAAATGTTAAGAGAATATAAATATAATATCTACAAAACCTACCAAATTTATTATCTAAATTAACACATAATAATTCATTCTAATAATGATAAACATACATTCTTACATTAGTTAGTTTTATCATGACATAATAACATTCATCTCATCTAACCCAATATTATAATAGTATTTCATTAAGAGGTTGGGGAAAAGCCTCAATTTATTATTAATTAAATTGACTCTTTAGAATAGGTTGATAGGTAACCATTACATATCACGAAGTCCAAAGGCCAAATAGCCTGAATACAAGGCTTGAATGCCCATTTTTGGGCCCAATGGTCCCCATGATGAACAATACTACTAAAGTACCTGTAACAGCCTGAGATTTTATGAAAAATATTCTTTTTAATTTTATTAATGTCTTGTGTTTTACGCTACATCAAAAGGAGCTTGCACAACACAAATCCTTGACTTTCCTTGCATTACACGCAATCGCGACCTTCCTCGATAGCGTGTGTAGTACGCAATAACGAGTTTCATTAAACAACAATATGCTATTAAAATATTATTAAAACTAGCCGTTATGAATAGTAATAACCACTTTTTGAAATATTGCATATTTTATTTTTCAAAATGGAATTAATTTCTGGATTCGTAATATCGAAATTAGCTTAGGGTGAAATTTTGGTACTTTTCGGATAACTTTCATATTCTGATTAATAGTGAAAATTACTAGATTATAATTAAAAACAACTTTTTTAATCGAAATAATTAATAGTGATAAATCTTTAAATTGAGTGGTTTTAAAGTATATTTAGAATACATTTTTACAATTTAATACTATGTTGGTCATTGGATGTAATTTCACATTTAAACCAGACATAATCAAGTGTCAATCTTTTGGTAGATATTGTTTCTTAAAAACACGCTATTTGTTTTAACATCGGGATTTAATTATAAAATTAATTAATGCAACTTCTATGTTATGAATTTGGTAAAATAGACTTCATTTTTGAATTCGGAATATCAATTATAGCTTAGGGTGAAATTTTGGCATTTTTCTGAAAAACTTCAATTTTTGATGAATAGTGAAACCACTAAGTGGTAGGTTAAAAACTGAATTTTGCATAAAACATAATTTTATCGCTTCTGTGAATGGAATTTCGAAAATCCGACAGACACGGTTGATATCAGTAAGTAAAATGTGGTTCAATGAGATAAAAATAATTTTTTGGTGAATAGTAACTATTTACTTTTTTTACCGCGGTTAATAGTAAATAGGGTAACTAAGGGTAAATATGATATTACTATTACCCTAACACATGTCCTAATTCTATTATATAAGTGTAATTCGACCAAAAACAACCTTATGAATATAATATGACCATTTAGGTCCACTTGGATTAGATTATGACATTTAATATTATTTTATTTAATGAATAGTTAAAATAGTTAAAATCAAAGTTTAATAACTAAAACCTTTTTAATATGGGGTTATACATACGATAAATTCTACTATAAATATTAATTAGAAATCTAAAAGGATTTCCTACATAATGATATTTTATTTATAATTTTTAGACTTTAAATAAATTAATTTATTTATGACACAACGATGATGGAGTAATTACCCTTTTAAGGAGATATTAACATAATTGATGTTATAAATGCTCAAATGAATGTAATTTGAGACTTTTTATGAATTCCACTAATTTTCTAGGTTACTATGATATATTTTTGTTGATTTAATCAACTTGGTTTGAACATATAATTCTGTTATGACTTTCGCAAAAATCATATATCAAATAGTGTCAAAATTGACACAAAATAGTTTTTAAATCAAATATTATATTATTAATTGTTATTTTATTCCTAAAAATCTAAGGTTCGGCCAAATGACTTAGATAAGAATATATGTATTAATAATAAACAATTTGGGGTTCTTTTGGCATGTTATAGTAAGTGTATTAACCATATAGTGAAAGAAAACAAAAAGACACGGTAAAAGTTAAATTATTTAACTTAGAGTTAAATTTAATTGATAAGGTTAAAATAATACCCTAAACTTGTCTAAATCTTATTGGTTGATATTATTTCGACCCATCCCCACTTTAGCTTCGAAATAATACCCTTTGGAACCATTATAAACCGATTTTGACATTAATATAAAATAATATTTTGAGGTATTCCTAAGGTGCCCCTCTCCTCCCTTATAAAAGAACACATCCTCCCCCTCCTCCTCACACCAATTTGAGCACTCAATCTCGGCCAAACCCTGCCAAAATATCTTCTCCACTTCTCTAGCAACATCCTAGAGGTTCTTGTCTTCCTAAAAGACCAATTTTAGTGCCCTAAGAGGAGGTCTCAAAGAGGCGCTTCAAAGAAGAGGTAATTACCGTTACCAATTCTTTCATCTTTATTTCTTCTTCCACTTCTTCTTCTTAGGTTGTTTCATTATGAACTAATAACATCAGTATCACTAATATACTGATATGTTATTTTAATTATGAAACAACCCTATTTCACCATCTATCCATCCTACGGAAAAAGAAATCATCGCGCGTGCGTACGTACGGAATACCGTCTCCACGCCGTGGTGTAATCTATTTTCCACCACCACCTTAATAGGATGGGTATAATGGTGGAATGAGTAACTATATATGATTATTATAAAGTTATATTGATACTGAAATAGTCCACATACACTTCAACACAATTCCACGACCATGGGAACGATATCATCGCTCGTGCGTACGTACGGACTACCGTCTCCACGACGCGATGAGATTCATTCTCAATGATTAACCATTCATGAATGATTATAAAGTATATATAATAATTAATAATGAAATATATGACCTAATAATGATACTGGAATTATTTATATGTATGTCATCTACTTAATTCCATTCAATTCAATAAGGAGACGAAAACAGCGTTCATGCGTACGTACGGACTACCGTCTCCATGAACGGTGTATTTCTTTCCATTTACTGATTTATTATATATGCATATTCTGAATATATATATAAATCATGTTTTATATTCTGGAATTATGTAATCATGATCTATGTAATAATATGAATAATTACAAATTAAAAACACGAACGACAAATGAGATGATTTTACCCAAAACGCTACTTTAACATGAATATACAAAAGAACGAGTAATATAATGGCATAAGTGAACCATATATGATATCATAACAATGAATATGATTCTGTAATAAGTCAATGACATTATTTAAATCATTATACAGGAGGTTCGGACACATACAAAGCAAATCGGACCTAAGGTAAGGGAAATATCACAATCTCATTTTTATCCGAGATTGTTTATTCGTAAGTATTTACTGTGGTGTATTTTATCATCCACATCCATGTTTCATCAATATGTAATATTATTTCCATCCACCTAAAATTTTTTAAATCCATTTTTACCCTTCGGTGAGTTTTTAGTAATATGTATTAAAGGAATCTTTTTTCGTTTTTCGTACGAGGTACTTTTTGACTTTTCCGACAAAAGTACGAAGAATGTTTTTTTAACATATACGGAAATAATGGATTTTTAAAACATTATTTCCAAGAAACTTCCTTTACAAGTTTTCAAGTTTATTTTTAATCAACTTATTTTATTTTAATGTTGTATGACATGTTATGAAAGGACAAATGTTTTTGAAGTAGAAAGGATATTTTCCTCAAGAATGGAGTTCAAGTATTTTATCAAAATTATTTTCCATATATGATAATAAAAGGGTTCTGTTTTTATCCCTATTATTACATTGGTTTGATTATGTTGTGATGGAAATATTTTTATGAATTCCTTTATCTTATATGAATTGTTTTATGATGTCATGTTGTTTAAGAATTCCATTTTTATTACATGGGTTACGATATGATGTATGGTTTATGATTATGTGGCACACATAAGAAAGGATTCATTATAAGATGGGTGGGACCTATATCTCCATCCAATTCATTGGGTAAAGATTTTATATCTCATGAGATAGACAGTGCTGGAATGGTAGGTTATACCGGTTCAGTGAAACAGGACTGAAACGGGGGTTACTCGATTCAGAAAGGGACTTTGTCCACTAAGATAGTCTTGGAAATGAGTCTTGACTAACACGAAATGATTCTCTATGATTATGTGTGAATTCCACAATGTTTCATGTTTTAAGTTATGATTATTGTGATTACATTTCACTGCCTTGATTTATCCCATGTTATGAAATTATGCTCTCTTTTCCAGGTTAAGATTTCCAAAATGTTATGTTCTTAGGAATACGTTGTGATTGATATTTCTTTTGTTTACCCTTACTGAGCATTTGAGCTCACCCTTTTATGTTTTCTTTTCCCCAGGATATAAAGAAAGGTTTTAGGTAAAAAAAGGTAAGATCTTTATCGGAGATGTTGAAGATCTTTCACCACGATTAGAAGATTACGTTCCGAGTTTCCAAAGACACTAAACTATTACGATCCTTGTGTGTATGTACTAAGTATTCCGCAAATGTAATGTAATGTCAATGTAAGTCAAGTTTCGGGTCTCTAGAGTTGGTATCAGAGGAAAGGTTTAGTCAACCTTTGGAATCTAGGATGCGAAAACGTTAGTGAGATCCCTAGAGATATTTCTACGGTATGTCTAGGGATGTCCCTAAGTTTAAGTATACGTATAGGTTATATTACTATAACTACGCTAACGATCATAGAATTAAACCTAAGATGTTAGATATTGAAGGTACTTCCCCTTTATTATGTTGTTTTCCCTCGCATGATTTTTTCCTCTCACACTGTTCTTTTTGGGTTTTAGACGATGGCTGGAACCCGAAGGAACCGTGTTGATCAATGCAATGGATAATGCAATGATTGTCCTCCTAAACAAACAAATGTTATGGGAGATGGAGTGAAAAATCTTATTGCTATACATACACAAGCTATGAATCATTCTAGACTTCCAAATGAGCAGAGAAGGGAACAATATTCTTTTGAGTCCTTCATGAGGCAACGCCCACCTTCTTTCAGTGGGTCTTCTGATCCACTTGTTGCTGAACAATGGATCATTACCACTGAAAAGATATTTTCAGTTCTTCAATGTTCTGAACATGATAAAGTCATCTTAGTAGTATATCGTTAGGAAGGTGAAGCTGATCAATGGTGGAATCTCATCAAGAATACAAGGCAAAGAGATGAAATTGAGTCCATGGAATGGGACGAGTTCATGAACATATTTTTCAATAAGTACTTCCCTCGTATTCTTCGAACAAAGATGGAGAAGGAGTTTCTTGAACTAAAGCAAAAATATGATGAATATGTTGGTATATACGAAGCGAATTTTACAAGATTTGCAAGGTATGCATCTGGCATTATCATCCAACCTGAAAGTAAAGTTGATCGATTTTTCAGTGGCTTAAAACCAAGTCTTCGAAGGGCATTAGCTATAAAAGACTTCTGTAGCTATGAAGAAATTGTGCATTGTGCTATCAAGGTAGAAATGGAAGTTGGTGTTACATATCCATCTCATTGATTTGACAAGAAATGAAAGATGGAGTTCAAGGAGAAATCTCAGAATAATGGTGAAAAGAAGATGAATGTTTTATTATGCACAAAGTGTGGAAAGAAGCATGGTAGAGATTGTCTTAAAGGGACTAGAAAATGTTTTAAGTGTGGAAAAGAAGGTCATCGAGCAGCTGAGTGTCGAAGTAATGGAAAAAGGGTTTCTAATGATGTGAATAAAGCAAACACTGCAGAGAACGCACCACCAACACTTCAATGCTTCAAGTGCAAGGAAATGGGGCATTATGCTAATAAATGCCCTAATCCAAGGGTAAGTGATGATCAACATGAGCAACCACTGAAGGCAAAGGACAAAGGGAAGTCACATGCGATCACTATTGGCAATGTTGAATATGACAACGATGTGGTGGAATGATTAAGTGTTTATGTAATGGGATTATAAAATAATGTTGTATCATTGAGTATTGCAATATTTATTGATGTGGTATTCAAAGTGATTGAGATATTTTTTGGAAATAAGCTGATATGCGCATAATGAAGTGAAACGAGAAAATTAAATGTTTAATAGTATTCATGAGCTCGTGATTGATATAAGGACTAAGTGATATCATGGTTTGAGTATATAGAATTTTGAGGATTTTGGTATGTGGAAAGTGTTAACTTTAAACTGCATTCATGTTTTCACTATGGTATTCAAGAGAATACATGGTTAAGGACTTCGAATTTTTAGAATGTGACCATCAAGACATATCTTATGGGGATCAACGATGGTATTAAATCTCTAGTAATTGTTTTCACTATATTATGAGAGTGGACTGCAGTATTATGGGTAAGCCTAAAGATTGGAATGGATTATGTTGGAATAAGTTAGTATTGTTTAAGGATAGAAGTTTTTTTTCGATATTATTGATGGGATGTTATAGTAATATAGTTTTAGAAAAAGGACAACCTGTAGGATGGGCGACAGCCCATCACGTCGGACAAGGCTATGGGAATCGAACCCACAACCGAAGTGCGACTGGCCTTTATCGCCTACCACTGGCCTACAGCAAGTCCCTGTTTAGTAGAAACTAGTTTTATTATATTATGTTGTATGAAATATGATGTATAAGTCCATTTTAGGAACCATATATGATTAATCTCACTATAGATCGACTTATGTATATAATTTTTTTTTCTAACCTTTTGTTTGAGACAGATGGAATGACCCGTCATTCTATCACATGATCTGCTAACACTTCACAAATAACAAATTCAACTTCATTTATTTAAGAGATGAAGTGGAAATTGTTAAAGGCACGAACAACAGTGAGATTGTACCAAAATAAAGTAAGTATTTATTCTAATTCAAATTCTTTAACATTAGGGAAACGATCTTGAAAACCAAAAATGTTGTCCTAGTGATCTTATATCTGATGAATCAGATGGTACCTTAGATCGCCACAAATTTATGGCTTTGTGATTGCTGGCTTTTCCATAGCCATGTTCTCTACCACTCTCCATCAGAACATGATGGTTAGATTTCTCTTCCATATCTATATTTTCACCTATGTGGAAACCCAGTGACTAGTTTATTTGGGTAACCATTACGTTTCATACTTTTGTTTTTAAAGATTGGTTTTGATATTCCTTTTTACGATGTGGGTTTCTATTAAAGAAATTTTCGAATAATAGACCATTTATAACCCCGACGAATTTCGAGGGCGAAATTCATTTTAAGGGGGGTAGAATGTAACAGCCCGAGATTTTATGAAAAATATTCTTTTCAATTTTATTAATGTCTTGTGTTTTACGCTACATCAAAAGGAGCTTGCACAACACACATCATTGAATTGCCTTGAATTACACGCAATCGCGACCTTCCTCGATAGTATGTGTAGTACGCAATAACGAGTTTCATTAAACAACAATATGCTATTAAAATATTATTAAAACTAGCCGTTATGAATAGTAATAACCACTTTTTGAAATTTTGTATATTTTATTTTTCAAAATGGAATTAATTTCTTGATTTTTAATATCGAAATTAGCTTAGGGTGAAATTTTGGTACTTTTCGGATAACTTTTATATTCTGATGAATAGTGAAAATTACTAGATTATAATTAAAAACAACTTTTTTAATCGAAATAATTAATAGTGATAAATCAATAAATTGAGTGGTTTTAAAGTATATTTAGAATATATTTTTACAACTTAATACTATTTTGGTCATTGGATGTAATTTCACATTTAAACCAGACATAATCAAGTGTCAATCTTTTGGTAGATATTGTTTCTTAAAAACACGCTATTTGTTTTAACAGCGGGATTTAATTATAAAATTAATTAATGGAACTTCTATGTTTTGAATTTGGTAAAATAGACTTAATTTTTGAATTCGGAATATCAATTATAGCTTAGGGTGAAATTTTGGCTTTTTTATGAAAAACTTCAATTTTTGATGAATAGTGAAACCACTAAGTGGAAGGTTAAAAACTGAATTTTGCATAAAACATAATTTTACCGCTTCTGTAAATGGAATTTCGAAAATCCGACAGACACGGTTGATATCAGTAAGTAAAATGTGGTTCAATGAGATAAAAATAATTTTTTTTGAATAGTAACATTTTACTTTTTTTACCGCGGTTAATAGTAAATAGGGTAACTAAGGGTAAATATGATATTACTATTACCCTAACACATGTCCTAATTCTATTGGATAAGTGTAATTCGACCAAAAACAACCTTATGAATATAATATGACCATTTAGGTCCACTTGGATTAGATTATGACATTTAATATTATTTTATTTAATGAATAGTTAAAATAGTTAAAATCAAAGTTTAATAACTAAAACATTTTTAATATGGGGTTATACATATAATAAATTCGTATATAAATATTCCTTAGAAAGATAAAAAGATTTCCTACATAATTATATTTTATTTATAATTTTTAGACTTTAAATAAATTAATTTATTTATGACACAACGATGATGCAGTAATAACCCTTTTAAGGAAATATTAACATAATTGATGTTATAAATGCTCAAATGAATGTAATTCGAGACTTTTTATGAATTAAAATAATTTTATAGGTTACTATTATATATTAGTGTTTATTTAATCAACTTGGTTCGAACATATAATTCTGTTATGACTTTCACAAAAATCATATATCAAATAGTGTCAAAATTGACACAAAATAGTTTTTAAATGAAATATTATATTATTAATTGTTCTTTTATTCCTAAAAATCTATGTTTCGGCCAAATGACTTAGATAAGGATATATGTATTAATAATAAACAATTTGGGGTTCGTTTGGCATGTTATAGTAAGTGTATTAACCATATAGAGAAAGAAAACAAAAAGACACAGTAAAAGTTAAATTATTTAATTTAGAGTTAAATCTAATTGATAAGGTTAAAATAATACCCTAAACTTGTCTAAATCTTATTGGTTGATAGGATTTAGACCCATCCCTACTTTAGCTTCTAAATGAGACCCTTTTGAACCATTATAAACCGATTTTGACATTAATATAAAATAATATTTTGAGGTATTCCTAAGGTGCCCCTCTCCTCCCTTATAAAAGGACACCTCATCCCCCTCCTCGTCACACCAATTTGAGCACTAAAGCTCGGCCAAACCCTGCCAAAATATCTTCTCCACATCCTTAGAAACATCCTAGAGGTTCTGGTCTTCCTCAAAGACCAATTTTAGTTCCCTAATAGGAGGTCTCAAAGAGGCGCTTCAAAGAAGAGGTAATTACTGTTACCAATTCTTTCATCTTTATTTCTTCTTCCACTTCTTCTTATTAGGTTGTTTCATTATGAAGTAATAAAATCAGTATCACTCATATACTGATATGTTATTTTAAGTATGAAACAACCCTATTTCACCATCTATCCATCCTACGGAAAAAGAAATCATCGCGTGTGCGTACGTACGGAATACCGTCTCCACGCCGTGGTGTAATCATTTTTCCACCACCACCTTAATAGGATGGGTATAATGGTGTAATTAGTAACTATATATGATTATTATAAAGTTATATTGATACTGAAATAGTCTACATACACTTCAACACAATTCCACGACCATGGGAATGATATCATCACTCGTGCGTACGTACGGACTACCGTCTCCACGACGTGATGGGATTCATTCTCAATGATTAACCATTCATGAATGATTATAAAGTATATATAATAAGTACTAATGAAATATATGACCTAATAATGATACTGGAATTATTTATATGTATGTCATCTACTTAATTCCATTCAATTCAATAAGGAGACGAAAACAACGTTCATGCGTATGTACAGACTACCGTCTCCATGAACGGTGTATTTCATTCCATTTACTGATTTATTATATATGTATATTCTGAATATATATATATATATATAAATCGTGTTTTATATTCTGGAATTAAGTAATCATGATCTAAGTAATCATATGAATAATTACAAGTTAAAAACACGAACGACAAATGAGATGATTTTACCCAAAACGCTACTTTAACATGAATTTACAAAAGAACGGGTAATATAATGTCATAAGTGAACCATATATGATATCATAACAATGAATATGATTCTTTAATAAGTCAATGACATTATTTAAATCATTATACAGGAGGTTCGGACACATACGAAGCAAATCGGACCTATGGTAAGGGAAATATCACAATCTCATTTTTATCCGAGATTGTTTATTCATAAGTATTTACTGGGGTGTATTTTATCATCCACATCCATGTTTCATCAATATGTAATATTATTTCCATCCACCTACAATTGATTAAATCCATTTTTACCCTTTGGTGAGTTTTTAGTAATATGTATGAAAGGAATCTTTTGTCGTTTTTCGTACGAGGTACTTTTTGACTTTTCCGAAAAAAGTACGAAGAATGTTTTTTAACTTATACGGAATGAATGGATTTTTAAAACATTATTTCCAAGAAACTTCCTTTACAAGTTTTCATGTTTATTTTTAATCAACTTATTTTATTTTAAAGTTGTATGACATGTTATGAAAGGAAAAATGTTTTTGAAGTAGAAAGGATATTTTCCTCAAGAATGGAGTTCAAGTATTTTATCAAAAAAAATTTCCATCTAAGATAATAAAAGGGATCTATTTTTATCCCTATTGTTATATTGGTTTGATTATGTTGTGATGGAAATATTTTTATGAATTCCTTTATCTTATATGAATTGTTTTATGATGTCATGTTGTTTAAGAATTCCATTTTTATTACATGGGTTACGCTATGATGTATGGTTTATGATTATGTGGCACACATAAGAAAGGATTCATTATAAGATGGGTGGGACCTATATCTCCCTCCAATGCATTGGGTAAATATTTTATATCTCATGAGATAGACAGGGCTGGAACGGTAGGTTATACTGGTTCAGTGAAACAGGATTGAAACGAGGGTTACTCGATTCAGAAAGGGACTTTGTCCACTAAGATAGTCTTGGCAATGAGTCTTGACTAACAAGAAATGATTCTCTATGATTATGTGTGAATTCCACAACGTTTCATGTTTTAAGTTATGATTATTGTGATTACATTTCACTGCCATGATTTATCTCATGTTATGAAATTATGCTCTCTTTTGCAGGTTAAGATTTCCAAAATGTTATGTTCTTATGAATATGATGTGATTGATATTTCTTTTGTTTACCCTTACTGAGAATTTGAGCTCACTCTTTTATGTTTTCTTTTCCCCAGGATATAAAGAAAGGTTTTAGGGAAAAAAAGGGATGATCTTTATAAGAGATGTTGAAGATCTTTCACCACGATTAGAAGATTACGTTCCGAGTTTCCAAAGACACTAAACTATTACGATCCTTGTGTGTATGTACTAAGTATTCTGAAAATGTAATGTAATGTCAATGTACGTCAAGTTTCGGGTCTCTACAGTTCCTGCACTACTAATGTTCCTCTGCCACTGCTACTGTACTGCTGCAGTAAACCCGAATTTTTTCCTATTCGGATTTGATCATGGGTCTTTTGGATGATAAGCTAGAACCTCTACCACTTGGGTAGAGGCTTGTTGGCATATTATAATAGTATTTCTATGTAGAAAAATCAGACAAAACCACTACCATTAATTTCATATATATGACATTTTGATTATTCTAAATCAATAATGTAGTACAACAGTTAGAGTTTTCCTTGTATACCACACTAGAAAATGATATTGAAAATATCATCTTAATAATATTATAAATGAAAAATCAACTCTAATTAATGAAATCCAAATTTCAAAAAAAAAATACCATGAACTACTTACCACCAGAAATTGTCAAGATATTTTTTAAATTTTAATACCCTAACCATTAATTCCACTATAGTCTCACAAAATAATAAAATTGTATTTTGAATTTAAATATTCAATAAAAAACAATGTCATATCATTGTTCAAAACTATAGTCCTATCCAGGGATAATAAATAGTGGTTTTATATTTTAATAAAATAAAATTTATTCAATTTATGTTTATCTAAAATTTAATGACCAGAACATATAATTGAGGGTATATATGACTTTTAAGGTGAAGATATTTACGTATTTTTTCAATAAATGATACAGAGACAAATTGAACCATTTACATAAATAGAACATCTTAAACAATATCTCTAACATGCTCTCATAATTTAATGAAATTAGAAATAAGTTACTTTATGAGGTGGTTTTGTCTATGTTTTACAAATGTATATCAGAAAAAATTATTAATATAGAAAAATATTATTCCCCAATGGGATAATTTTTTCACTCCACCTATAGCAATATGATATAGTTATTTACTTTCATCATCCCTATATTATATTTATTAGAAACTAGATTTTTCCTATGAGAATATGGTTCTCCTCAAAAAATTTATTTATATATCAATATTTGACTTTATATAATTAAAAAATATATAAATATAAATGATATTTTTGTTGAAATATCCCTCCCCACTACTAATGGTTGGGTCTATCAAAAATACCATAGTGACCTATGTTCGTGAAAAGTATTCCAAAAAAATGTGATGGTGGGAATATTATATTTGTAGTTTTTAAATCACTAAAAACATTACAATATAACTATTATTTTAATTATTTTACTATATGTTTTAAAATATTATTAAATTACTTACTGCATGATTGTTTCCATAAGGGGATGACCTTTCCCTTCAACAATATAAACATATATTAACATGTTTATATAAATATCATAGAATAATATATATCTATATCCATGGAATGAATAAAATATATTTCATCAATGTATTATAACAATAATGTTTTATCCATTGGGGTATCTCAATACTCAATATTATTGAGGAGTGAAAATTCTATTAGTTCTCGATAACCACAAATTGGAAGGCAAACTAAAAGGATACAATGATACATTAAAACAAGGGAAAATTTTTCTATTACATATTACTATAAAATATTTTTCATAACATAGTTTAGTCTAATACTTTTAAATTTAACCATTATTTATTTAAATATGTCATATTTGGTAGATATAAAAATAATTATATGTGTTTTGGTCATTAAATTTATTTCTCTATACCATAAAAGTTACATTTCCATGTCAGAAATATGTATTATATAAACACATGGTATATATTAATAAAATAAATTATATAGTTTTAAAAAATAATATATATTTTATAATATGATTCTTTATTGGTATATTTTTATTTCTACATGTTATATTTACATATTCGTCAACTTTCAAAAAAATAGAAAAAATTATGTTTATTATATTATTTTATATTTATTTATCACTATTAATCATTTCCCACCAATTTTATATTCTATATTTCAGAAAATAAAAATAAATATTTCTTTAAATATATAGTGATATCCATTCTATTGTGAATTGTTTTAGAACTCCTCTCATGTTTTGGACATTATAGTTGGTCCATGGTTTTTAGAAAATATATTCAATATTTAATAGCCTTTGAAAATAGTTTTTTTTCTTCCTTAACATCCCCCACCCTTCCTAATAATTTTTATAGGTACATAACATTTGCAACATCATCAACCACTATTCTAGAAACCACTAAAATTTGTTCCAAATTTTGTTCAAAAATTGGCTGAACTAAATTCAATCATAACTTTACTATAAATAATTCATGAGAAAATAATTTCCATACTATAACTGAAAATTCATTATCCCTGACAAAGAGATTACTCAATACCTTAATAAAAATGATTAAATATTATATATTAAAATAATTCAGTTTTATTTTCAATAACTCTGACAATATCTTTAGGATTGATACAAAAGTTATTACAAAAGTTCATTATATATTTCAGAAATTTATTATTGAAATTAAAATTCCCATTTTCATAAGTTATGTTGAATTATTGTTTTATGATTTAATTTAACATATGGGAATCAATTATTGAAATTCTATTATTCCGTTAAATTTTTGGTTCAATTCCAATTTACATATATTCATTATTTTCTATGACGAATACATTGTAAAAATATTTTTCAGCCTTCAATATAAAGGGTTATTTAGAATAATTAACTCTAGAATAACTAAAATCATTGAAAATAATTTATTCATGTGGTATCATGTTACTGTTTTCATGAATTCATAATACTGTCTACTTTAAATCCTTATATAAGAATCAAATTGGGTTTATTTTCATGAAATTTTAAAATGATTTAAAAAATTTGACTACTGCACGATTCGTGCACAGTTTTCCCGAGATATGAGCCCTCTCAAGGTAAACCGTGAAAACAAAGGAATATTGATTTTTTTTCATTGGTTCATGGTTATCAAAAACCTATTATGTATAATAAGAATGGTTTTCAACCATTTACAATAGGAGAAAGGACATGGTTCATGGATTAGTCAAACCATGAATCCACACCACCCTAACCATGTGTATGGGATATTTAAAACACCTAAACCCCCTCACCTTAAGGTACCAGAATGACCAAAAGGACCCAAAATCATTGTCTCCTTCATTAAGAAATATGAATTCAACTATTAGCACCATATAATCCGAACTTATGAGAATCGGTGCTTGGATAACGATGGTTCATTATAACTTAGTTTATTTCCCCATACCATTATCTATCCTCCAAAATCATCCATTTCCATTGTATGGTTTTGTGGATATCTGTGTTAATTTATGGATGTGACATAATAAATTTTGTGATATTAAATTTAGTTTTTACTCAAACAAACCACATTCAACGTTCATCATTGGTGAATCTTGGTTAGGGTTCACAGCTTCGAGATCGGGCTATTTTGGTAGGTGGATACATAATAATACACAATTTTTTATAACCCAAAATTTATTTTTATATATCAATTATATTATTAAATAAAATTCCTGATTGAAATGAAATCTATACTAATTTGTTTATTCCAATTCCAATGCATTGATGTGTGAATATAAAAATTTGTGAAATTTTAATTGTATAATTGAAATTTTTGAAATGGGATAGATGGAAAACAAAGAAAACCCCAATTTCATTAAAATGATGGTTTATTTAGAAATTAATGTAAAAGTATGGAAAACACCAAGTCCATTATATTATAGGATTATTGAATAACTGATGGAATGTTGTGAAAATTAAAATTGTTATATTGAAAAATTGAATGATAATTATGAAATCAAAATTTTAATTGATTTAATATTATTTTATTATAAAATTGGCTTAAATTTATTTTGATTAATACACATTTGTTTTAATTATGGAAAATGAATCTTAAATTTACATATACAATTTTTTTAAAATAAAAATTGTAACATTTGAAAAATTTAGAATGTGTTGATTTATATCTTAATATACAATAAAAATAAATTTACAAACATTATTTTGAACTATAAAAGATGAAATCCAAGATAATTAATGAGTTATTAGGGACTAGAACTTTTATATAGGAATTATTGAACACTAGATTGAAGCATGAAAAATTATATCATGAATATTATATATAAAATTAAATTCCCTACTTGGGAAACAATGTGTCTTCACCTTCATGTGTTGAGGGATTTGTGTACAGATTATGTTTATTATCACATTAGTGTGACTGGTTCCCAAAATCTATAACTGTCATACATTTTTCAGATGAACATGTCTCTTACTTTTTTATATTTGAGATATTAGTGTATTCCAATTATTATATATTATTTTACATGACTTGTGATCTTTTAAAAGTATTTTTTTATGTCTCATTTTGCCTTTGTTTTATTAATATGGATTCAATTGAAATGTGTATCTTTTTTTGAAACTATTTCTATAATTTATAATTGTAAAACATGAAGATTCCTAAGTGTTCAATTAAAATTCCAAATCAATTATTTTATAACATAATGATATATATTATTTAATTAAATGTTGTAATCTATTTAAGAATCCTTGGAAAACTATATTGGGAGTTTTATTTCACAACCAAATTGTGACATTGGTTGTTTGTTGGTTTTCTCAATAAAAATTCATGCATTTAGATGGCAACACATGTAGTGGTTCTTACTAATGATATGTATAGATGGTTTGTTTTTTCCATTATGAATTATTATGTTTTACCTATTTTCATTACTGTGTTGTAGAACATTGGGTGGTTATAATTTTATTAATTTTTTTACACTTCTCTGAGTAGAGAATATTTTTATTCATACTGACATCTTAATATTTTGTTACATTTTTTAAAGGAATATTTATTCCCACATTAATTTTGTATGATTCATGGTGTTATTATCCATCCCACATTGATCAAGTACACCCATTGGACCATGTCAATATCGACTTGGTTATCAAGTTACCATAGTATATGGGTAGGTTCATGACAATGTTGTATCAATGCTACATGTTTTTCCTATTTCCTTGAATCTACTATGTTGTTTTTGTAATGTTTTTTTTGAATTAGTTGGTAGTTGTAATTGAGTTCATATCTATATCTCTCTGCAACAATAATTAAGTAACTAGACGTGGTTAATGATTTTTTTCTTGATGATTAATTATTGTTATTTAGATTCTATTTATATGGATATTTTCATGTCGAAATATTTTTTATATATAGGTTAAGATTAATTTTCCATTGTATCTCCACTAGAGTGTTAATCTAATGTATTCAATGATGTTAGAAGATTTTGCGTAGAATAAGGAATCTGATAAAACCTTTGAATTAGATCATAGAGAATATTGTTACTGACCCACACTGAGTGAATCATCTCATGGTCATCAATATGGTTGGGTATAATTTTTATACTATCCATGGTCTATTAAAGGAACATGGACCAGTTCTTATTCAGAATCTAACATTGGAACCTCAATGGGAAATTCTCGTTATTTTCTCACATGAGTTCCTTTTCTAAAAACCAACACCATTCGTATTCCCAAATTATTCTCTATAGGATATTTATTTGTTAATTATAATGTATATATTGTCTATGTTCTTGGAAAAACCTCATTAATTCATGGTAATATGTGTAACCATCATGCTAGGAGGACTGAAAAGCCTATGGAAGGACATAATGGAGACGAAGAAGAAACATGAGACCCCAAGTGGAAGGACATCAATGTTATTTTAACAAACTATTTAAATCTATGGTTCTTGTTGATTTCTATGGCCACTGGGGTTTTCAAACAAAATAATCTTGATAAGATCACGATATAATATGATATAGCTTTGTTTTATGTATGTGTTGTTTGAACTAGAATTATAATTATTTGAAAAGATGAATCATTATCTGCTTGAGTTCGGATAGTGATCTATAATTCATTATCGGGATTCTTCTAAATCATCCTTCTTATCCTGATGTACTGGATAGATCATTGATGGCCTTGATGGACCTGGGTAAACTGTCAGGGTTATAAAGGGTTTCATTCACTTTTAGTGGTAGTGTTTATTATGTTAAGGTAATGAGGAAGCATGATGATTTTCATCAGGGTTCTACAATGTAGTTTCATTATAGACTACATTTGTTTCATATTAGAGGAAAATTCATTTTCTAAAACTGTGTTATGGTTGGGAATTCAATGTGGGTTTTCATAGAGGAACCCAAGGTATGATTTTCTTTAGGGTTGTCAGGTATCTTATATAAACTTTTTCAATGAATCATCAACTACAAATAGTTTCATGGGATAATCAACACATTATTTAATTGTGACACAATATTATACTTCATGCAAAAAGGGTAACACCCATAGGAATCTAAAAAACGTTATTTTCTTTATGGAAATTTATTTAATGGTAGAATATAATGGTCGAGTGACTGTGAGAGGTACTGTTACATTAAATTAATAATTGGTGAGTACAAAATTATATACTCATGCATATTGTTCATTAATTTCACATGTATTATTAATATACTAAATCATCATATTGAAATTTTTTCTTATAAAATCGATTTAGTACACCAATTTTTATGAAGATAGAACTGGGTCCCCATTTTCCTATTTGTGTCTTCTCATTTACATATGTTAAGATTGAATAGTGTTTTTAGGTTTACATCATGAATCTAATTTACACAATTTTTTATATGGATTGTATCATTTCGAATAATACCGAGATTAATTGTGGTGTTTGATGGGTCGCATTCATTGAGATCAATGGGGTTTATCCAAAATATTAAAGAGAATGAGAAACATTATCTATTAGTGCCAAACCATTTTATCTTGATTTTGAACACATGATATCATTATTTGATTTTCATTAGTATAGGGAATATTTAAAATAAGATTTTCTATAAGTTTTCACTGAGTCTCCCAATGTTTTTTGTTTTTAGGACACTAGTTGATAAATGGTATGGGAGTGATGTTTTTTATCGATTATGTTCATTATAATTCACAGGTATATATATTCTATCTAACTATATAACAACACATGAAATGAAATATATAAATTATTTGTATGGTGATTTTCTTGGTAAAGACATTATACACTTGATTGTGGAACCTATAGTGGCACCCATTGTCTTTGATAATAATTAAAATTGTTCACTACACTATTAAGTCAATTTTAAAAAACTCAACCAAGTTATGATAACAAAAATGTATTTTTTAAATTAATTAAGGATTAGTTTGACCATTATAATGGTGAGAGGTGGTTTTCAAATATAGATATTTGGTTATCTACAATTATTTCATGATAATATAATATGATTTTATGAAAACTAAAATTCAATGAAAGTTCAGACATCATGAGTACTTTATCATTCCCTTAGGACTAACCAATCCTCCTAATATTTTAATATATTATAAGATTGTGAATTTCTATAATTACCTTCATATCTTCACTATATTCATTGTGTCGTACATCCTTGTTTATTATATGTCTAATAAGGATCCTATGTATCATTATAGAACAATATTGATTTAAAAGATAAACCATTGATTTTATTCCACCATTTCAAATTGTGAATTCATAATATGGGATGTCATGTTCTTGGGACACATCATTTTGGATCATGGTATTTTATTTGATCCTATCATGTCGATTTTATTATGTCATGGGAGTAATGAAAATATTTTGGGGATTTGGATATTCTTTCATTTAGTTGGATATTAACATTTGTTCATTAAGGACATTAGAAATATGGATTCTCTACTAACTGATCTAACTCAGAAAGTAGATAATATTGAATGGTTATAGAAATTTCCTAATTATTTAGTTTATATATAATATCATTGGATGAATTATTGTGTTTTGAATATTATAATGTTAGAAAATGGCTATATTGTCTATTTTAATGCATATAGATCATGTTTGGTATGTGCTCTTATGCACGGTGTTAATGTATTTGCATTAGGACCTCATCAACATAATAACTAAGAGAATATTCATCCATCACATGACCTTGAACACACATCATTGATGTAATTACATAATAGTTGGATTTATTACCATAATGGATAATGATTCACTATGTATTCATACTCCAAGAGATAGAGTTATAGACTCCCTCAAAAAGTGTTGAATCTCTACCATAGGTGTTGGAATGAATACCTAAACTATTTCAATTTTTACATTTCATATACCCAATGTAAAGGAAATTTCATTATACATTCATTGAGTAAGAATATTCATACCTATACTATGTAGGAATCATCAAATGGGTGTAACATGATGTCTCTTTTCGGATTGTTTTTATTGGAGAACTTGATTCATGGGTCGAGGTTTCCTTGGACAATGTTTTACTAAAATACACACTTATGAAGATTATTCTTGCAGCAAAATCTTGATAATGTAAATTATATATTGAATAATATCTCCATGGTGGGGACACTAATCCAGATTGGTCAGTCTCAATATTGGTCATTATATGCTATTGAAATAAATTTTGTGTGCTGTTATATTTATGGATTGTTGTTGTTGGGGATTTCCATAGTTTATTTTAGGATGTTACCCCTATAACCAAAAAGATGTTCTAGGAATTGCATGTGCAATTATGGGGGTTATGTGTGCGATTGAGAATTTCAAATTCTCTCTGATGTTGTTATACATTCCAACAATTTAAAGCCAAGTATGAGAATCCTTTAGGATTTCATCTACAACATCTAGTCCCTAATTTGAAGTTCGATATGATTTATATCAACTTTTTGTGTGGGTTTCCTATTACAAATAGAATGGAGACTCTTTTATATCTGCTGATCAATATGACAACCATGTTATGTCAGTTTTTATCCATTCATTAAATAACCAATGTGGATGTGTTGGGAAGTCACTACGTGAATGATATTTATTGTTTAAATGGATTTACCTCTATTATAGTTAATAAAATAGATCATCGGTATACATCATTCTTTTTTTATGTCTTAAAGATGCACTAAGATGTGAGTTTATTTTCTGCATGTCTTACAACCTACAATCACATTTCCAAGAAGAAATAACTATACAGATTCTTCAGGATATGATCTGCACTTTTGTTGTCATTATTACCAGGGAATGTGATGATCATATAGGGATGGTTGAGTTTACATTTAACAATAGTTATCAGTCTCAGATTATAAGGGATCCTTTTGTGACATTGAATGAAAATCCATTCAAATCGTAATTGTGTTGGTTAGAGAATGGTAAAATTTTCAAGGTTGGACAATCATTGAATCAAGAGAAATACGAAAAGATTTTGTTGGTTCATCACGGTATTTTGATCAAACTGATATTTTATAATTTTTATGATTGTTTGCGCTATAGAACATTTCAATTTAATGTTGGTGACCAAGTGTTCATTATAATTTCTCTATTAATGTCTCATAGACGTCTTTAGAGTCAAGGGAAGCAAGCCCCTCATTATTTAATAATATTTGAGGTTTTGGGAAAGGTGGGGAAATTTTCTTATAATTTATCAATTTATAAAAAAATTATTTAAATACATTATAAATTTTATGTATCTATACTCAAAATGTACCTATTTGATCCATCTCATGTTCTGAGAAAGAGTGATCTTGATGATGAATGTGATTAATCCATGATTGAATGACCTATCATTATTAATTTCTTCCTATTCCAAGATATTTCAAGGGAGAGTGATAAAAAAATTCTTCTGTTATTGGAATAATTGTACTATTAGTAATGAGATTTGATAGTTGGAGGAACTGATGAGATAGACAATTTCATATGATTTTGGCATGTAATGATTTGAGTAGGATTTCTGGTGAAAAAATTCTATTGTGGTGAGGTTATTACATTATTTTACTATATTCAGGTATTCTTATATACCCATTTTATTATATATTTGGTTGAGATATGTTCGTGTTTGTTCAGGTGAAGATATTAAAATTCATAAAAAAATATGGGAATGTTCATCATTGGTTCAAAATTTGGGAAACATGTGCGCACCCTCAATCCATACCATGAAAACCTAGGTTAATGGATTTTACATGATTGGAATATCATTTTTTAAACATTCATAACTCGTTGGAAAAACTATATGTCCTATTTAAAAGTGTCACACGAAAATGGAGCAAGTTTTGGTATAACTATATGACCATACCTAGATAATATTTCCTGTGTGTTTTTTAGTCCAAAAAAATGATTTTTAGATCATACAAACAACCCACATAAGGTACCTGATATAACTATGTGACCAAATATCATATTCTCCTTCCTTGAGAGATATAACGATAAATAATATGCCAATTTTAATTTTCCTAAATGTTGATCGATACTTGGATAATGATGGTTGACTCTATCCTAGTTAGTTTCCTCTTCATGTAATCTATCTTTGGATATACCTATTCTACTATCTAGAGTATTGTGGAACCCCATGCCAATTTGTGGATCTAATATCACTATTATGGTGTTCGTAAATATAAGTTTGATTCATAGAATATACATTAATCATTTTTCATTGAATAATGTTAGTATGTGTATGGGGTTTCGAGATCTGGTTATTCAGGTAGGTGGTTCTATTACGATGCCAAATTGTTAATAGCCATGAATTTATATTTTATTTTTAATTTCATTATTTAAATGAAAATTTGTTATTAAAATATATTTTACATGAATTAATTTATTAAAAACTGAATTCTATTCAATTAGGGTTTTTAGAAATAGATTTTTTCATGGAATTTCAAAACTCCCAATTCCATTGAATTGGTGTGTGATTAAGGAATTTATATAAATATAAATTGCTTAATTGAAATAGTGAAAATTAATATGATATAATATTATGAACTAAGAAAAATTCGTTGAAATGAGGGATTATTTTGAAATTTATAGGATATTATGAAAAACCACAATTCCATCGAATTGAGGGTTATTGTGAAATGGATCAAATTTTCTAAAAATTTAAGTTGTTAAATATAAATTTTGAATTCAAATCGTCAAATTGAATTATAATTGATTTCAATTTTATAATATTTAAAAATTTCTTACATTTCTTCAATTATAAACCTTTGGTTTTAATATTAAAATCAATTTTTTTAAAAAGCCTTTTGGGTTTAATAAAATGGATCATCTAAAAAAGATATAATGGGATTAATTTTATTATAAAATCATTATAATATAAATATACTATTATTTTTCTATAATAGGGAACATTGAAGGGTAGATAGTTACACAATTTTTAGGGAAAAACACATTTGGATGTGTAATCCAAAACCACAAATTGATTCTTTCAAACACTAACATTAACTTTAGTTAGGGCATCGAATAAAACTGTGGGATATCAATGAGTCCCCCATTTTGTGTTGAATGGGATGTGTGTAAACATTGTGGTTGTTTTCACATTTTTTTGTTGGGATCCCATGACCTAATAATTTTATACCATTTTAAATATTATTGTGTTTCTCTCATGTTTATAATTATGATATAAAGGTATTCCAATGTTTATAAACAATTTTCCATGGATTATTAAATTTTCATAAATAGTTTTATATAAAATGTTCCTTTAAGATAATATTTTGAAAATATTCATTTAATTTAAATTTGGAAATTAGTTTGAAATTATTTCCATCATTTCATAACATATTAAATTAATTTTTTTAATTAATTTTTTGAAATTACAAACCTATTTTATTACATTTGAAATCTATCTATGGTTAACTAAATGTTTCCATATATTATGGAATAATTGGTGAGACTATACAAGGGTTTTTAGCTCACACACTTCCAAGGAATTTTTGTGTATGTAAATTTTTTATGTCTATGATTGAGCGGGTGATATGTAACAACATGGATGGGGTAAGAGCTATCGATCTGTGGAAATGTTGAATTACGTCTATTGGGACCTGGGATGTTTTTTGGGTTTTTTGGTACATTATGTTAGATGTTTGGGTTGTTATATATGATTAAATAAGGTAAATATCTCTTATGGAGGATATTTTCTATTCATAATAATATTTTACAGTTGTTTTAGCCTGTTTGCAGAAAATACCTTCCCACGATCATTTTTATTGATGACATGTGCTAGTCTCCAAACCATAGGGATTGGGAATGCCATTCTATCCATGAAAATTCTATCCTGGTTATAGATGTACATAGCTACACATGCAAGTTTGTAAAAATTATTTTATATGGTCTTATAAGATTATCTAAACTACATCATTTAATTTGGAAATATTATATGTTTTAATATAATAAATAAAATAACTAAATAAATAATATATAGAATATAATAGGATATGAAACCATGTATGATATATCAATGAAAAAATTTATATTTCGTTAGAATAAAAAATCCTCTATAATATATCCATCAAATCCCATTAAAACAAAATAGTTATAAAATTATGATTATGTCAAATATATCCTTTAGTGAGTAAGTTAATATTTTTTTAATCATAAACCATCAATCACAAGAATTATAAACATTATATATTGAAATTCATTAAAACTTATGGTTATAAAAAATTTAAATATTTAGAATAATATATCTAAATGATAAAATAATAAAAAAGTAATTTAAAATTTATCACACATCAAAATATAAATATTATAAAAATACATAAAATGATTTAATAAATAAATATATAATCAAAACAAATGAATTGATAAAAATTTTAGCATCATAGACAATAATATATGGCCTTGAATGATGGGTTATTCTTCACCTACCAACAATAAAATTATATTATAATTTAAGAATAAAATCATTGAAGAATCTTTTTTCATCCAAAATCTACTATTAATGAAGTTAATTTATTAACTACATTATCTTTATTAATCATATATTTTCTAAATCCAAAATATTATATAAAATACGATTATTCATGAATAATTAGTTGAATATAATTTACATGACTCCTGAAAAAATTATATTCTTAAAAGGGACATAAGAAATGTAGTATGATAGTTAAGAAAATAAATTTTCAAATTATAATGGGTAGGATTCAATAATGTTACTCATAATGTCGAAAAAAATAAGATGGATTATGTTATAATTATTTTAAAATTTTGGGACTCTCTAAATGATTCTTACTAACCACTATATAGTAATTAATCCATCCATGTAATATATTTATATCCATTAATAAATGATATCATTCTTTATTAGAGAGGTGTCAATGTATTGACGAGAAGTATCTATTGAAAATAGAAAATAAATTAATATAATTTTATTTTATTCCCTTTCTAAATCCATAGATTGAATTATTATATTTTCATATATATGGGAAGATTTCTTAATTCCTTTTATGAGCATCTATTATCATATTCATGGATAAAGTCTCTTACATGTAATGATTATCTATGAACTAATCATTATAATAGAAATTTAATATTGATTATGTTGATGTTTTTTCTATAACATTTTGTGGATCTTGATGCTTTCAATCCAGTAGAAGTGTTCAATGATTAACAAGTGGAAAAATTATGCATGAATATGTATCATGATAATGTGGTGGAGGTCCTTCAATGGATGAAAATGAAAGATTAATAATGTTTCACGTGATAGAATATGTTTCCAAAAATGATATAGAATTATTAATGTATTTGAATAAGAATGTGAAATTTTTTAAATGGTTATGAATGAATTTATTGATGGGTGTAATTTTAATCTCTAAATCACATAATATATAATTATTTCAAATGATGGGATAATATGAACAAAAACATGAATTTTCTATGGTAACACATCACTATAAGATATGATTTTTTATAATAATTCAAACATAATGTTAAGAAGCATAAATAAAGATATATTCTATTATAGTGAAAATATATAGTATTGATGAATATATATAATGAAATTTAGAATAATGTGAATCATTCATCGATGGTTTTGTTGTAATATGGTCTCCAATATAATATAATAGAAGAATCATGTAATGTATTTTTATTTCACATGATACACTGATCAACATGGGTTAAACAAACATAATATAAAACTATTCGTATGATGAATTCATAAGATATAAATATTAAAAATATAAATACACTTAATAATGTACAATATTGTTGGTAACAGATGTGATGAAATAAGATTAATAATAAAATATTAAAATATATTTTATATAAATCAAACCAAATGAATGTGGAAATTTTTAATGGCCTATTCATTATGAAATATCAAAATTGAGAATTAAATTACACATGATTAAAAAAATAATTTTTAAGATAATTTGATTAAAATAAGATTAATCTCATTAACTAATCCTCAAGTAATTATTCCTCCCACATTATTCTAATATAATTTATATAAATTATTAAGAATATATAACATTCATGAATTTTTATTTATGAGTTAGATAAATATAACACTTACATTTTGAGATTTTATAAATAGTTTAAATGGTATGATTAATGAAGAATATATGATAATTTAAAATTTTAAAAATAATTACATCATATGTGTGACTATTAATTATATTTAAAAGGAATCACTTTCTTTATTTAAATGAGATTATTAATTGTGATAATAACCATGATATCTACTGATAATTTTAAATAAAAATATATTATTGTGTCTAATAATCATCATCATTACAAAAACAATTATTGAAACAATTATTCTGATATTTCTTGATGAAACTATAGGATTTTAAAAAGATTATAGTTTTGGGGAAATGTTTGAAAACATTTTTACACTGATACCTCTTTAGCATTTAGATAATCTCTTTATAGGTAATGTGATGGATTCGACACATTCAATAATATTCTTATATATTTATATAGAATAAGTTTGATGATTAATTAGATATCATTTTGTTTTATTCATTCATTAGTGGAAAGACTCTCATGGAAATGATATAACAATGTTGCCTAATAATATTGGGTTTTTAGTTGATATATATTCACAGTCGATGTGATGTGAAACAAGTAATATTGTGGATTATGAAGACATTTTTTTACGTTTTATAACGATATTGTAAGTCAGGTCGATTGATTTTATAAACTAACATTTACAAGAGGGAGTGTGGTAATGGGGGATACCATTTATAGAATCTATTTAGAGTTATATTAAACAAATATTAAAATCCTATAATAGGGAATAGATATTTCACAAAACAAACATATTTTTTCACTTAATAAAGAAAAGAAAATAATTCATTATAGTATTGAAAATTCATTTATAATCGTGCATAGAAACATAAAACATGTATTATTTTTAAATTATGATAATATATGAAATAATTCCCTTCATTTTAGTCATTTATATATTGATATCTAATACAATGGGGAGTGTTTGGATCTCCATATGATTATGTACATAAAATAACTGGGAGGAAGTCTTCAGTATAAGTAGAAAGAAATGAATTTAAGAATATATGATGGTCAAATTTGTGTACACTAAATGAATAGAAATCTATGTATTTCATAATTACAAATTGTGATTTATAATCGTAGTTATTGATTTATGGGTTCACCAATGACATGGTTGATTTGATTTTTTAGGTTTTTTAGAACGACATATATGATGATCATATTTCATAAAATATATTAGAGACTATAAATGGAGAAAATATAATATTCTTCCATTGATAATAGAGTAAAAGAATTTTCCAAAACAAAAAAAAATTAAATGAAGAATGTATAATGATGTGATCAAAATAATATTTCCCATGGATAAGAAGGATGAATAACTAAACAAGTTTAATAAAAATTTTAATAGATTTTTTTTGATTAATATTTGAAATGATTATTTATTTTAGACTATTTCAACAAATAATGATCATAATTTGTATTGGTCCTATAAAATATAAAATAATTATACTTTAAAATATAGCAGTATGTTAGAAATATATTTATTAATTAATGCACATATATTAATCGATTTAAGAAGGGTTTTATGGAGATGAATTACTATTCAATTTAATTGATAAAATTGTGTAAGAACAATGTTATAATTTTTTTGATTAAATGTTCTCATAGTCAATACAGATTCATATGAATAATAAGAATTTTATAAAAATAAAAACAACTCCCATACTAAAAAATTAAAATATAGAAATTATTTATTTGAAAGTTATAATAGTTATATTCATCTTAAAAATTATAAATTAAATTATAAAAAAATTATAACCTAAAAATTTGTTATTTATTTTCAATTGATTTTAAATTAAATTCTGATAATTATCTTGAAATATCATTGTAATAATCAATAAACACGCACAATGATAAAATCCTAAAATTAATGAAACATTCAAATAAAATAATGAGATCAATTGCGCTTATAAACACATATATCTAAATAATGTTTCCTAAGAATGATATAATGTGGATAAATCTAAATCTCACACAAGTCAAAATATCCCATAGTTCTAGAAGGAATAATTATCTAAAACATGCTTCTCATGGGAATATTTTAACAAATTGTGCCCATGATAGAGGAAAAATGATTCTAGTTTTATTTTGATATGTATGTATATCTTTATCATATGAGAAGAGAACCATTATAGACAGAAATTTGTTTTTCATAACTATACATTCATATCATTATACTTGATTAAACGTGATATCCTATGAAAAATTATAACATAAAAATAGATAATGATGAAAATATATTCATTGGACAATATGGAGATATCGACGAAATAAATCCTTCCATGTTTCTCCCAATACAATTGTATTTCCACCAAAATATAGAAATATTCATGAGAACATTTATGGTTTTGGTAATACTTTCATCAATATGTGGCCTATTTTTAATATTTTTAAATTTTAATTAAGGTATTAATATATTCAGAACATATGTTAATTAATTATAACAATATTTATACAAAAATCCTAACACATTGAAAATATAAAAATCATTACTAAAAAATGTTTTGAAATCCTATATAATTTCAATGATTATTACTTTATGAGAGGTCACAATGTTCTAATGTTTTTATATTCTCCATTAGTATGTCTACAATCAAACGTTATGAATAGAGGTCCAAACTGGAAATTGATATAGATGATAAGTGAATGAATAGATGTGTAGTGATTATTGAAATCATAGATACATGAAAAATAAAATAATGGAATTGAATAGAACACCTCCATGGATATTTAAAATAATTTTAAAAAATATATTTTCATAATGTTGAATTTACTATCTTTTATGAAGATGTTTTTCACTATGAAAATATTAAAATAATCTTGAAATAACAATAATAAAGGAATTAATTTGACTTCATGTAGTGAACCAAGACATAAAATGTATAAAAAAAATTTTAGGATGTTGAAATCCCCAATGAAGAAGTGAAGTTTCTTTCAAAGAAATTAAAAAAATGTAGAGAAAAATCCTTCAATGACATATCGATGTTTCTTGTGTTATTTTTGGAATATATACTTTTTGACTAGTTGAAAAAGGATAAACCAATATATAAATATTATTTATGGGTTGGATGAAGAGAATTAAATATAATGTCATGGGTTGTATAACTATTACTTCTAGTTAAACCATTTCTCCATATTTCATTATGTGTGCCTCCCTATACACCAATGGATACCAACTGTAATCAATTATCAAATGAAAACATGGAGATATTATAACCTCTATAGTAGAGTAAACCAATAATAGGAATCGTAATTATTAATAACATACCATAATATTTATTACCAGTATATTTCCACATACCCAATAAAATCAAATAACCAATACTATGTACATTTATACAAATTAAAACTATTGTAATTTCATTGAATAATATTTTTATGGGTCAACGGAAACCCAAAAAATGGAATAATAATAATAATAAAATATGGATAAAACATCATGTATATACCCCTAGTCCATGATCAATATAAAAAATGAATATAGATATAAATAATAGGGAGTTTAGCTTTTTTATAACCAAATTAAATTAAAATTTATTAGGTTCACAAGGATCACCTAGAAATGTATGAGTACAATTCAATAGTGAAAACAAAATTATTTCATATTTTATCCTCTAGACATCTAACAATGACATGTATTAAAAATTTA
The DNA here is from genome assembly GCA_963277665.1 of Viscum album. Lineage (NCBI taxonomy): Eukaryota > Viridiplantae > Streptophyta > Magnoliopsida > Santalales > Viscaceae > Viscum > Viscum album. The sequence continues at coordinate 917,604,551 of OY728148.1, forward strand.
TATTATAATAATTTAGATATAGGTAATGTATCCATTTACATATATATATCGTAAATGATTTAACCACGTCTTTCCTTGGTATCCAGATATAACTTGAGCCAATAAAACCTTCTTGGTCCAAGGCGGTCATATAAAACATGCAATATAGGGGTCAAAAATATTTAGTCCTATAGAATCTGTCATGGAATCAACACCAGGTTATGTATGGTTTTAGAGATCATCACCCAAGTATCTCAGACCCAATAACTCCATTATTATATTAAAATATTATATGAGTAATAAAAACCTCATAAATAGAACATTATTGGTAAAATATATAAATACATGATTCCATTATTATATTTCAATATTAAAATATAAATATTTTTCTTGGAATATATATATAATCTCTATACAATCCATTCACATAAATATTAATATACATCTTCTATTCCTTTTAATGAAATAAAAATCCAATTATCATAAATTCATAGTGTGGAATAAGTAGAAAAAACAATCATGAATATGTAAAGAATAATTTATACATAAATTTAAAAAATATAACAAACATTTTTTTAAATAACATGAATACAAGAATACAAAATAAATAAAAAATATAGAAAGTTAAATAACTAAAAACACATTTCATTTAATAAATAATATAATAAATAAATTCAACTAGAGATAAAATAATTATAAAAATATCTTGTAAAATAATAATTATATTATTAAATATGGTAATTTTTAATTATTTAACATCGTTATCCTAGGAATTATGATACATTACTTTCATGACAGTTTACTAGGCAATTGAAATACATTAGATAAAAACATTTTAATTTGCAAAAACTAATTTTTTTCTAGAAACCTACCCATTATTTGAGAGGCTATATTATACAGGTTACCTCATGTCATTATAGGTTTTAATAATTTTTCAAATATAAAAATCAATGTGATTGATAAATAAATGTTCCTTATTGAAAATTATATGTACTATGAATGGAATACATATTTATCAATATTTTCTTTACTTATTTAGATAAATTCATTGTAAAAAACTTATGAAAAAATGGAATACATTTTATAAAATAATCGTATCCATCAATCATAAAAATTAATATTTAAGATAAATTTAATTTCAAATGAATAATGATTACAATAATGTTATTGTATTAAAATATTATTTAACAATCATAAAATAATGTCATTATACACTACTAATATCACCACATGATAATTTTTTTGTAAAGTCCACATTGATGAAATGATTCAATTTTAATCAATATAGACCATGGATTATGTGTTAATAATGTTTTTATAAGTCAAATGAATAATATTTACTCTACATTAAAATGAATTATAGAGTTATAATTGATAATTGTAAGTGGAATTTAAATTCAGATGAAATCCCTTATACTAAAAATTATATAAATTGAATTTTCTATATAAATAATTATAGTGGTTATAAAAAATTTATTAACATTAACTGGAACCTTATTTATATTTATAGAATCATATGTTATCCTTTAATAACATCTTATCAATCGTTTTATAATTATCTTTCATTTTTTTCACTATTCCGGTTATAAATATTCATGTATTCTCGTGTAATAAATGTAATGAAATAATTGGTAATTATTTAATATAAATGATTTTATATTATCTTGATATTAATTATGAAAAAAAATTTATATTTACATTTCAATTATACACTAAAAAATTCATGATCATTGGCTTAGTGAAATGATGAATGTTACAATAATGGAGACGATAGGTCATACAAACACGTGAGTAATATTTCAACATTCCAAAAAAATCATGATATCATAAATAAAATAATATTTCATTAAATATACATACATATATATATATATATATCATACATGTGGTATTTTTTTATGAACATAGTAACATCGCTTCGTGAAGGCTGTAGTTCATAAGTGCTTGAACATTGTTATCACCATTAAGTATGTGAAAAGGTATCGAAAGAAAATGTTTTATTATCATTTTATTATGATTAATACCCCATGAATATAATAATTATTTAATTTATATGACATATAATAATAAAAATTATATTTATCACCATTCATGTAATGCTTAGTGAGAAATAAATATTGTCACTTTGAGAGGTGGGAGATCATCATACACATGATCGTCATTAGTGTATGCCCAATGAAATGTAATTTATAAAATTTATATATGATATAAAAACTCCAAAATAGTAATTTTTTTATATATATCATTTATATTATTTCTATCCATCACCATATCCAATAGTGAGAGGTGGTAAAGGAAAAAAAATGACATCTGTTCTTGAGGCAGTGGTCCACCTTACACAAAACTGATGATTTATTAACTCAATTCATCGAAATGGATATTGTTTTAGGTAAATAAATATATCAAAAAATTTCATATTATATATATTATAGTAGGTTATAATATCATTATTATTGTATTATAATTCAATCAAGTGGATAAACAAGTAAAATAAATACCCCCCTTAAAGTGAATTAATTTTTCTTCTGCTATCCTTGTTAGGCTTGCATAAAATTCTTTCAATGAATGATTTAATAAAAAATTAAATTATTTTTATTAGATTTTGTGATATTTGAAGTGATATTGTGCCTAGTATTGTCCAAAAAAAATTCTTATAGTCTGAAGAAAAAATAAGAGGTGGTGGAAATTTATAAACGAGGATTGTCGAACACATCTAATTTTTTAAATGATTCATTGATAACCATATTTTTATTAGGGGGAAGAATTAAAATGGTCCATTATATATCATAGAATATATTTGGACGAAATATGGACATCCAATGGGAATTTTAAAACATTTATATGTCATTTATAACCCATATTGTTACGACCCGTCCTCAGGGCCCGTGCCGTGACTACCCCAAACCCGCCTTCCATAGGCCAGGGGCTGGAAACTAGCACCAAAGGTGTAAATCCAGATAACTGGGAAGGCATTGCCTTTATAAAGGTAAACAAAACACCACAGAGTAAAAGCGGAAGTAAAACACTAAGTACAAAAGAATATGCTGAAAAGTAAATGTGCCAGAATACAAACCCAACTGAAAGTACAACTACAACTGGACGAAAGTACAACAGAAAAGGAAACATCTAGAAGAAAGGAAGAAACTCCTGGGTCGTCCTCCTTGGATATTACCTGAAGGGTAGGTACAGATGGTGTAGCTCCTAGATCGTTCACCACAGATCATACCTGAAGGGTAGGTACATAGATCCTCCACAACGCTCTCTTCCGTAAACCTCCTCCGAGTGTTGTCTCACTGTGAAGTCCACCTACGGATACTGACTCGTCGTGTAGTGCACCTCCAGGTACTATCCAGTCCTTGTACACTTGGCCTCTATCTGCATTGTCTGTCGTCTACAACCAACACAACAAGGTGCGGGCATAGCCCATGCATGGGTGAGTATAACGATACTCAGTAGGGTCCCCTGAGACCCTCAAGGTCTCGCAAAATCAAACAAGGACAACCACAAAGAAGGACCTCAACAGATAACCATTATTTAGGTATAATCCCATACTTATACCTAAGTTATCATGTAACCCATATCAATCATGAGGAAACCCAAAGGTTATGAAAATCAATGGATAACCACTACCCAGGTATATGCCCATACATATACCTAAGTTATCTAGTGACCCATCTCATTCAAGATGTAAACACAAAGGTTATGAAAATCAATGGATAACCACTAGCCAGGTATATGCCCATATATATACCTAAGTTATCAAGTGACCCATCTCATTCAAGAGGTTAAAAAGGTCATAGACTCAACTCAAACCAGGATTTTTCATTATCGTAACCGTAACAGGTGATGAGCCCGTCTCTGGAGTGTAAAGTGTCCTGTCACAACTCCAAGGTACTGCTCACTAACCTAAGACTACTTAGGTACTCCTCCTGTCTAGTATCGCGGGTCTGCCACCTATCACAGTAGTGCTCCGCCGCCATGGGTCTGCCACCTCACACTGTAGTGCTCCCCCTCATAGCCTACAGAGGTACTCTTCCTATCGAGTACTGCAGGTCTTCCACCTCACACAGTTGTGCTCCTCCGCTATGGGTCTGCCACCTGACAAAGTAGTTCTCCCCACTAGGCTATGCTAGTCATTCCGAATCGAATCGGACAGGCAGTCATCATGTCTCGGCCAGCTACACGGTCTCCATACTTCATACGCTCATCTCCGAGAGGGTCTTCTCCACGAGCTATAGGTATATAATCCAAGTATCACAAGTCCCATGAATATGTATATCAAAGTACCGCCTCGTCATAGGGGTCTCAACGCAACGGACGACGCATCATTCGGACGCCCGGTCTGTGAGTTATTAGCCTTTTCGTCCTAGGGGCCCGGTTGGTTTCGTGTGCGAACCAACCCGGCCGTATCTCAACTGTACCCCAAACTCTCATAAGGTGTACTCATAGGGACTGTTTCTCAATGTGATCACCAACGCCGCTGACGGTTCATCAAACGGACATCCGGTCTGAAGGATATCGGCTTTTACGTTCAAGGGGCCCGGTTGGATTTCGGGTACAATCCGACTCGTCCATACTCCAACTAAATATAAACCTCGTGTAAAGTATTCCAAAAGTTCCGACTCCTCAAGATTAATCCAAGAAAGTCGACGGAACTTCAATCGGAAATCCGGAGTCCAAGATATAAGCGTTTCCGCTCCGAGGGCCCGGTTGGTTTCGTATCCGAACCAACCCCGCTGAACCCAAAGTTCTTTGAAACCTTGAGTGTAGCTTACCGAATCGACCTTCACGATCCAAGGATCGCATCTCAACTAATGGTGGGTCGATGGAAGGTTCATAGACCATGTTATGGGCGTTCGAATGGAAACAATCCTAAATGGGGTGTCTGGGCCCGACCCCCCACCCCCCGGGTCGGCCCGAACCGGGTCGACCCGACCCGGGTACGGGTCCGGCCCCTCATGGCGCATCCCGGCCCGGCTGGCACGGCCTGGCCCGGCCCGACCGGCGTGGCCCGGCTGCGTGGCCAGCCACTGCTCTGCCAGCGTGGCCGAGCGAAACCCGCAGAGCGAAGGGGGGGGGGGGTTGAGGGGCCCCCCTCGCCGCTGATTGATGACAGCAGTGGTTTTGCACCGCCTCTGTTCCTCCGAGATCCTGTGCGGCCGAAGGATCCCCCGTGACGCAACGCCGTGGAAAGCATGGTGGTTTTCTTCCCCGGCAGCACCCTAGCGTCGCCGCCTCCTGGCGGCCAGACTACTCTAGGCGCCGCCCCCGGTCACCGCCGGTGACGCGCCGGTGACCCGCGCCTCCAGGATTTCCCCGGGCCATCGGAGTTTCTCCGGTGGTCCGTTTTCAAAACAGTCTATACCGGAAATCATCTCGGGTCTCGAAAATTACTACGGAATCTTCAAAAGTACTTTGCGGCCCCGTTTGTCGTCGCCCGTCAATCCGCACATCAAATAACAAATCGTGTCGTCTTCGTGGTTTTCTAGCGTGGCACGACGGCGCCGCACCCCTTCGCCGCGACCCGACTCAGATCGCAGATTCGATCGGACCACAAGGCATGGCGCGACGGTGTCGCACTTCTTCATCGTGATTCTCTAAATTCCCAGATGGTGTGACGGCACTGTGTCGCATCCATTTCAAACCACATAGATAACCAACAAAATAAAAGGAGAGGAGGTTCGGTTGTGTTTGTGCGGTCCACCTCCTCTGTTATTTTGATAACAGTTGGTCGTTGATATCGAAGAATGTATAAAATTATTATTCATGACATGAAAACCCAACCCCTGCCTTGCAATGACGTCACACATCGTCGAGCCGCGGAAGAGGCAAGTGTCGCGATGATCGAACTTCGCGGAAGATTGGTGCTGATTCTGTTGACGTCGAAGGGTGAGTCGTCGTCAATGGAGACGTTCCCCGCAGTGGTGTCTCCTCCCTTGACAAGGATGAAGAAGAGGAGAAAGCACATCATCGGTGATCGCCCAATGAAGAATGTGGTGTCTCGCTTCCTTGGACGTGGAGAGAAGGTGCAAGATGAGACGACGTTCTTCGTCGAAGCTTCGGTGTTCTTCATATTCTTCAACAAAGGAGATGAAGTGTTCTTCTTCGGAGGAGGAAGTTCTTCAAAACTCAAAGCTCTCTTCCCTTCCTCCTAACACAAAAATTCTAACCAAAATAAAATAAGGCCCCACCTTATTTTTTTACACATGTCATGCATTCAAAAATACAAAATTCAAAACCAACACACTTATTTAATTGATCATGACCTGTCAAATTATTTAATGTTTAGGTTGCATGAATTAATGTGGGAGGAGAGGAGTCACTTATGTTTAAGTTGAGTTAAAATATTAAAGTGGGAGGTGAGTTATGGGAGGTCAAGGGGGTTATGGGAAGATCAAGGGGGGTTAGTGTCTCGTGTGGGCCTCACCACCATCTTAACCTCTCATGGGTAGTTCCCTAACTTCCACTTAAAGTATATTACTACTTTAAAGAAATAAAAATTGTAACTCAATTATTATTTTATCTTCCACAAATATTTAACAACTCCTCCCATGAAAATGCAACTCCAAAAAAGAGCTTCTTAAGCAATTACCGGCACTGCGATTCCATCGGTGCCCTCGGAATTTAATTTCGAGCACTGGTTCAAAATTTAGAAAAACTCGCCCGTTCATTCACTGAACGTAACTGAGCTAAACTTCCGAAATTTATTCTGGGCACACCGGGCCTCGGAATCAGGCGCCGTCAGAAACTGAATTCTTTTAAAATTCCAAATAATATTAAGAAAAAACATTCCATGAAATTTACGGGTCTTTACATTACTCCCACCTCAGGGCTTTAGGTCCCCGTAAAGCATTAACACAAACAATTATTACAAAAGCGGTACTGAGCACACATCTGAGCCTTCCGCTCCCATGTGCTTACCTGGAGGTTCCAGTACAGCTAGTCAAAGTGCTATTGAGGAATCGACCATCCTCGTAGGAACCGCTCATGTCGATCCTTGATCCCCACTAGAACCTATGGGAAATACATCCCATCGCCATCGTCCAGCTCCCCATGGTCGATGATATGTGAAGTATCACGCACGTATCTCCTCAGTTGAGATACGTGGAAGTCATCGTGCACCTGGTGCAACTGAGGTGGATGGGTCAGGTGGTAAACCACCACACCTACCCTGCTTAGGACATATAAAGGTCCGTTGAACCTCAGAGATAACATGTCTCCTCGGCCACGTCTCTATAATTCCACGCCGAGGTGAGACCCATAAGAAAACGTGGTCGCCATCCTCGAACTCTAGTGGTCTCTTCCTCCTGTCAGCAAAAGGATTATGTCGGCTCTGAGCTATCCTCATATGCTCTTAGATAACCCATACCTTCTCTGGTCCCACAAGAGATTCTATGATTTCTTCCTTTCCGATAAGAGAAATCTGATCTCATCCCCTAGATGAACCATGTTCTTTTCCTAATACAGTCAATCCAGACATGAATGATGTATTCATGCCATGGAAGACGTCGCAAGGCCTCGATGTTACTTCCAAGATATCCAACCGTAACTCACGCTACCAAGGGTCGAGTCACACTGTCGGCATCATTGTGAGGTTACTGGGTCTCTTTCAGTAGGAATCTTGACAGTGAGGGTCAAGTCAACAGTTTAAACTAGAATCTCTTATTACTCAAAAAGGATGGAAGAAAATGTAACAAAGGTAAGTGTCTTTATATTATTGAAGCTCATGGTACAAAGAAAAAAATGTAACAACAACAACAACAACAACATGGAACTAGATATACAAAGAATAAAAGGAAACCACTAGTTCTGCTCATGTTCACTCGCCTCCGGAGCTCCGTAGTCGTAAGCTTCTGCTGCCTGAAGCTGAGCTCTCCCATGTCCACTTGTTCCCTATGGTCGGGGTGGACATCTTGGTGGTGATGGTGGAAACACCTCGATGTGTGGTCCACCACTAGCTGCACGGCCAGCTCATAGCGGTCTGCCTTGTTCGAACCTCTGCCTCTGCCTGGGAGGTTCTTCATTTATCTACTGGTCATCTTCATGGCGGGTCGGACAGTCACATGCCATGTAACCAATCCCACCTCATAATTAACACTGCATGGTAGGTATGGCTCTGTCATTCCCCTTAGTTCCTCGCACTACCGACCCTGAGTCATGCGGTCGACCACATATAGGTCTACTCCTCTTGGTCATCTGCGTCATCTGTCTACTGCCTGCTATAGAAGACTCTGACGCATGTCAGCTAGTGGTGGGTCCTGCTGCTGCAGACTACTTAGTAAGGAAACTCTACACTAAGAGGGCTCTTTCCAACACCCTTGTCTGCATCGAAATGATGTGAGAAACATCAGAAGATCTAATCTCTCGCCTGAGCCCCTGCTCGAAGGTTCGGGCCCTGAAGAACGGGTTTCGTACCGAAGATGAAGTAGATCTTGTATACAAACCGCTCGAAGGGTGGCTGGTACAAACTCTGCCTGGAACAGGCTCTCGAAGTCTTCCCATAGAATTGTCGCCTCATCATACATCGGGAGAATCAGGCTCCACCATCTTCATGCTGTTTCTTGAAGAAGACTAGCAGCAAGGATCACCATGAAGTCTTCTGGCGTCCCCACTAGCCTAAAAACACTCACCACAGCCTCTAGGAATTCCTCAGCCACCTCTGGGTCCGTCTCTCCCCTGAACCTGGGTGGCTTTTGGTGCTAGAACTCATGCAGTGTGCTCAAGAGACGTGCACCCTCTGCTACTGGGGCTGGTTGTATCGGTGGCCCAACGGGTAGTAGTATTACTGGTGCCTCCACTGGTGCCTCAACTGGGATAGGGCCCTGTACTAAGGCCACGTCGCTCGGTGGGCTGTCAGTATGAACAAATCTCAGGACTCTAGCTGGTCGTCCATGGGGAGGCATCCTGAAAGAAACAAACATGAAACAGTCAAAATATTTATACGTGGTGAGCTGACCTGGTTTGATCTGACTTTTAAAAACTTCTGGAAACACACACGCAATCAGTTTATTCATGCACAAAGTTGGATATCAGTTGTCAGGGTCCTGGTGTATGGATACGTCGGCCTCTCGCACCAACACTGGACTCCCTGAACATAAGACCACACTCGATACTCTAAAAACTATTTCATCACAAAAGAAAAATATAAATGTTGTATGTTCTGCGGTAGAACCGACTCCTCTGATACCAATTTGTCATGACCCGTCCTCGGGTCCCGTGCTGTGACTACCCCAAGCCTGACTTCCATATGCTAGGGGATGGCGACTATCATCAAAGGCATAAATTTCGATAACTGGGAAGGCGTTGCCTTTATAAAGGTAAACGAAACACCACAGAGTACAAGCGGAAGTAATACACTAAGTACAAAAGAATGTTCTGAAAAGTAAATGGGACACAATACAAACCCAAATGAAAGTACAACTACAACTGGACGAAAGTACAACAGAAAAGGCAACAACTGGAAGAAAGGAAGCAGCTCCTGGTTCTTCCACCTCAGATCCTACATGAAGGGTAGGTTCAAATGGCGCAGCCCCTGGATCGTCCACCACGGATCCTACCTGAATGGTTGGTACAGATAGCTCCACAACTCTCTCACCCATCAACCTGCTCTGAGTGTCGTCTCACCGTGAAGTCCACCTTCGGATACTGACTCGTCGTGTAGTCCACCTCCAGGTACCGTCTAGTCCTCGTACACTCGGCCTCTTTTTGCACTATCCGTCGTCTACAACCAACACAATGCGGTGCAGGAATAGCCCATCCAGGGGTGAGTATAACTATACTCATTACAGTCCCCGAGACCCTCAAGGTCTCGCTAAATATGACAAGGATAACCACAAATAAGGATCTCAACAGATAACCCTTACTTAGGTATAATCCATACTTATTCCTAAGTTTTCAAGTAACCCATCTCAATAATGAGGAAACACAAAGGTTATAAAAATCAACGGATAACCACTACCCAGGTATATGCCCATACATATACCTAAGTTGTCAAGTGACCCATCTCATTCAAGAGGTAAACACAATGGTTATGAAAATCAATGGATAACCACTACCCAGGTATATTCCCATACATATACCAATGTTATCAAGTGACCCATCTCATTCAAGAGGTAAACACAAAGGTCATAGACTCAGCTCAAACCAAGATTTTTCATTATCAAAACCGTAACTGCTAATGAGCCTGTCTCTAGAGTTTACAGTGTCCTGTCACAACTCCGAGGTACTTCTCACTAACCTAAGACTGCTGAGTTACTCCTATTGTCGAGTACCGCGGGTCTGCCACCTCACACAGTAGTGCTCCTCCTCCATAGATCTGCCACCTCACACAGTAGTGCTCCCCCTCATAGCCTAAACAGAGGTACTCCTCCTGTCCAGTACCGAGGGTCTACCACCTCACACAGTAGTGCTCCTCCGCCATGGGTCTGCCACCTCACAAAGTAGTTCCCCCACTGGGGTATGCTAGTCACTCCGAATCGAATCGGATAAGCAGTCATCAGGTCTCAGCCAGCTACACGGTCTCCGTACTTCGTACGCTTGTCTCCGGGAGGGTCATCTCCACGAGCTATAGTTCGATACTCCAAGTATCACAAATCTCACGAAGATGTATCACAAAGGAACGCCTCATCATAGGGGTCTCAACTCAAAAGATGGTGCGTCATTCGGACACCCGGTCTGTGAGTTATATGTCTTTTCGTCCTAGGGGCCCGGTTGGATTCGTGTGCGAACCAATGCGGACGAATCTCAAATCTACCCCGAACTCTCATAGGGTATACTCATAGGGACTGTTTTTCAACGTGATCACCAATGCCACTGACAGTTCGTCAAACGGAAGTTCGGTTTGAATGATATCATCTTTTCCGTTCCAGGGGGCCAGTTGGATTTCAGGTACAATCCAACTCAGCCATAATCCAAATACATCCAAAACTCAGGTGAAGTATGCCAAAAGTTCCATCTCCTCAAGAGGAATCCAACAAAGTCAACATCACGTCAATCGGACGTCCGGAATTCAATATATAAGCGTTTCCGCTTCGAAGGCCCGGTTGGTTTCGTATCCGAACCAACCCGGCCGAACCCAAGGTTCTCCAAAACCTTGACTGTAGCATACCGAATCGACCGTCTCGATCCAAGGATCACATCGCAACTAACGGTGCGTTTATCGGAGGTCTTTAGACCATGTTATGGGCATTCGAATGGAAATAATCCGAAATAGGGGGTCTGGGCCCGTCCTGGCCTGTCCCAAGGCCCCCCCCCCCCCCCCCCCCCCGGGTCGGCCCGAACCGGGCGACACGACCCGGGACCGGGTCCGGACCTCAGGGCGTGGACTGGCCGCATGGCTGGCCGCGGCTCGGCCAGCGAGGCCGAGCGGAACCTGTGGAGCGGGGGGGGGGGTTTGTGTGGCCCCCCTCGCCGCTGATTAATGCCAGCGGCGGTTTTGCGCAGCCACTGTTCCTCCGAGATCATGCGCGGTCGTGGGATCCCCCATGCCGCACCGCCGCAGAAGGTGCGGCGGTTTGCTTCCCCGGTGGCGCCCTTGCACCGCCACCTCCTGGCGGCCGAACAACTCCGGCCCCTGCCCCCGGTCGCTGGCGGCATCGCGCCAGCGACCCACTCCTCTATGATTTTCGTGGGCCACCGGAGTTGCTCCAGTGGTCCGTTTTCAAAATTGTTTGTGTCGGCGTTCATCTCGGGTCTCGAAAATTACTGCGGAAGCTTCAAAATTACTTTTCGGCCCCGTTTTTCATCGCCTGTCAATCCGCACGTCAAATAACAAATCGCGCCATCTTCATGTTTTTTCAGTGCGGTGCGACGGCGCCGCGCCCCTTCGCCGTGTCCCGACTCACACCGCGGATTCGTTCGGCCTCCAAGGCACGGCGCGACGACAGCACGCTTTTTCATCATGATTCTCTAAATTCTTGGATGGTGCGATGGAACTGTGCCGCTTCCATTTGAAGCCACATAGATAACCAACAAAATAAAAGGAGTGGAGGTTTAGCCGTGTTTGTGCAGACCAACCTCCTCCGTTATTTTGATAACAGTTGGCCATTGATATCGAAGAACATCTAAAATTATTATTCACGACATGAAAACCCAACCCCTACCTTGAAAAGACTTCACACGTCATCGAGCCGTGGAAGAGGCATGTGTCGCGATGATCGGACGTCACGGAAGATTGGTGCTGATTCCGTTGACATCGGAGGGTGAGTCGTCGTCAATGGAGACGTTCCCTGCGGTGGTGTCTACTCCCATGACACAGAGGAAGAAGAGGAGAAATCACGTCGTCAGTGATCGCCCAATGAAGAATGCGGTGTCTCGCTTCCTTCGACATGGAGAGAAGTTGGAAGTTGAGTCGACGTTCTTCGTCGAATATTCAGTGTTCTTCACGTTCTTCAACAAAGGAGATGAATCATTCTTATTCGGAGGAGGAAGTTCTTCAAAACTCAAAAGATCTATTCCCTTCCTCTTAACACAAAAATTCTAGACAAAATAAAATAATGATCCACCATATTTCATTTACCCATTCCATGCATTCAAAAATACAAAATTCAAAACCAACATACTTAATTAATTGATATTGAGTTGTCAAATTAATTAATCTTTAGGTGGCATGAATTAATGTGGGAGGAGAGGAGTCACTTAAGTTTAAGTGGAGTTACAATATTAAAGTGGGAGGTGAGTTCTGGGAGGTCAAGGGGGTTATGGGAAGATCAAGGGGGGTAAGGGTCTCATGTGTGCCCCACCACCCACTTAACCTCTCATGGGTAGTTCCCTAACTTCAACTCAATGGATATAACTACTTTAATGAAATATAAATTGTAACTCAATTTTTATTTTATCTTCCAAAAATTTTTAACAACTCCTCCCATGAAAACAAAACTCCGAAAAAGATCTTCTTATGCAATTACCAGCACTGCGAATCCATCGGTGCCCTCAGAATTTGATTTCGAGCACCGGTTCAAAAGTTAGAAAAACCCACTCGTTCGTTCACTGAACGTACCTGAGTTAATCTTCGGAAATTGATTCCAGGCACACCGGGCCTCAGAATCAGGTGCCGTCAAAAACTGCGTTTTTTTTAAATTCCAATGAAAATTAAGAAAAAAATTTCTTTGAAATTTCCGGGACATTACACAAATCTTATTAATTTAACCCACGGTAAATCTATTTTTAAATTTACAATTGTATTAATTTTTTTATTTTTTTTACTATTCATAATAATGTAAATAAATTTTACAATATTATAAATTATAAATATGAATGATTAGAAATATTTAATCCATTTTTTTTAATTCAATTAGAAAATGTTGAATTTTTAAATTTAATTATTTTCTCGTAGATGGAATGTGATGATAGATTTAATAATTGTAAATTTTTAGAAGATTACATGGTTTGTATTTAAAATTTAAATATGAAAAATAAATAAAATCACATAATTACTATTGATATAAAAATTTAGGCAAATGGGACATTTAAATTAATTCAATATATAAATTTTCCTAAAAATTTAATTAAAAAAATATTTTATATTTGGATTTCTGTATTTTTCACTCTTCATGAAAAAATAAAAAAATTCTGAAAACCCTCATAGAATTACACCTAATTTAATTTTGATATTCTATTATAAATTTCTTTTAAGTGAATATTTTTTCGACAATTATAATAAATTTATTTTATAATATATTTGAAAAGATATAATAAACCATCTCTTTGAAAAATAAAATTTTTTGGAAGAATTTATTGTCCACAGAAATGATTATTATTTTATTTATAATCAATATATATCCATAATTTACATAAAATATTTAGTAATATTCAAATCAAAAAAATTTATAAAAACGTTCAGTAATAAATTATTAAATTTTAAAAATAATAATATGTGATTATTAATTTAAAATATATTTTATGTTATATGTAAGTTAACTCATTTTTTATGTAATTAATTATATTGATATGAATTAATTTATAAGGAATTAAATTTATCATCAATTATTAGGGTGCAACATTTTCCAGTAATCCTTGTGTTGGCTGTCAAAAAAAATCAAATACAATGTTCATGTTTTATAATCTTGGTTTGATACATTCTATTCCCCTTATATAAATTTTCTCCTCTAAATTTATATATAGTCTCATTAATCCGGGGTATGCAATTTTGATTTACATTTTTTTAAAACCCCACATTATAAAATTTTTAATAAACCTTCCTCTTAATAAATTATATGTTTATGTAAGTTAACATTCTACATTAAAAAATTAATATTTTTTAATGTGATAGATAATATGTGGGAAATGGAAACATGGACAAATATTTAAGAATGAATACATATAATGTAATTTAGTGGCTAGTGATATAAATAATTTTAATGATAAAGAGAATGGTAATGGACTAAAAACCCAAAATATTGGATGATTTAAATGACAAATGTATTCCAAATATATTTATTAATTAGAAAACATATTCGTTCAAATATCTCTTTCTTAAATTAGGAAAATTCCTTTAGTGTATATGAATACAAGGAAATATAATTAATTACTTGATTTATATTTCATACATAAAATTCCCTCATTAGTTTTTCTTTGACTTTATTTATAAATATCATACTCATTGAAATAAACTTCCAAAAATTAATTTATTAATTCTAACATATAGATATTCAATTTCACCAGTTCATAGGACTCATAAAAGATCTATATGTAATTTTGTTAATATATATCTATTTTATTAAATCAATATTATTAGAAAAAGATGACCTATATAATTAATTTCTCATCTGGTGAAGTAATAAATTAATTTTTAAAACCTATTCTAATTTTATAGTTTAACCATTTCATAAATGGTTAACTATCAAACAGTTTGAAAATGATATGATTGATATTTTTAGAAATATGGTCACCAAATTGTGAAAATGAACTTATAATTTATTCGTGAAAAAACACGATGTATCTCACTATCATCAAATACAAAAATGTGAATCACTTCATTATATATTGTATTATAACACTACTATTAAATTAATTACCATAAAACATTATAAAAACAATCAATCCTATTTATTCTAAATATAAAAAAACATATTATTCGAAAAATTACATAAATAAAAAATTGATAATAACATCATAATTAATATCATAATACATTTTTTTAAAAACATTAATCAAATCCAATATTATAAACACAATAATGTTCACTTTATCTAAATAAATCATCAATTAATCCCAGCTTAATCATCTCATAATTAAGAATGTATCAATTGAGAAAATTTCCTCCATAATTTGTTTCAAAAGAAGATAAACATTCCAATATATTATTTTTCTTGTCCCCATTAAAAAAATCATTCAAATATTTTAGGAACTTGTATTTAGTAAAATAAAAACCAATTTAATGATTATTATAATAATAATTTCATTATTAGAAAACATTTAGATCTTTTGTTTTATCCAAATACAAAATTTAATAAATCATTCATCTTCAATTTTAAAAATGGAATATGCATGTCCTTGATATATAATCTTACAATGAGGTATATTACCATTATTCCTAGGGAATTAATTTTCATAGTCCCTTATATCCTTGTAGTAAAATAATTTGGTACTATTAATTTATTTCTTTTGCTTAAAAATTTTAAAATAGTGCACTTTTCTCTACAACTATAGAAAACTCACTTTCTCCTCATTCATATACCATGGTGTTTCATTCTAAATTTATCTAATGTGGGTATATACATATTTACATACTTAAACATAACTTTTATTTTCACTCCCATCCTCTTATACACTTTTATCCATTAAATTACATATGAAATTGATAATTCATTCACTATCTTGATACAACATTAATATTTTCCATCATATGATGGAAAATTATGAGACACCATCACACTCTAGATATATAGTATAATCCATTCAAAGAAATATCCAATATTGGACTCCATGTTGAATATGAAATCCATTCCATTCCATGATTACCTTGCAATGGAACATTTATACTCCATAATAATATTTTGTTCCTTTTTGTTTAAATCATTATAATTTTTTATAATTTTTTTTAAAGATGATCTAAATAGATATTAATTAATGTCTCATTAAAATAATTCCATTCCATGTGATCAATTTTCTATTCCTACAGAGACATATATATTTTTTTCCTGTATTGATTAACATATTCATTGAGATAATACAATAAATGTGTAACCTTTTATCATTCATTTAACCCAAATAAATAATTATCATGTATAGAGACATAATATATTTCAATGATACTTTTGTATTTGACTTCCTACTAAATAATGAAGGATTATACATCATAATGTGATCCAACATAGGAAAATCACACTATGGAATATGTTTCTCAATCCATTGAAGGATATTTTTCATAACAGGATTATGATTCCAATATATAGTAATAATTATCTATCTTCCAATAAATATTTTGTTAGATTAAAAAAAATTAAATATCTTCATTCACCACTAGGATTTATATCCTTATTCTTTCATGCTCTATTTTTACAAAATTAAATATACTAGAATAGCTATTAAAATTATGAATTATAAATAATAATGCATAATTCTAAATACGTTGTGGAAATTATCATTATTTTTGAAATTTATACATTTCTATCTAATAATTATACACATTACAACATTGGTTATGTGTTTACACTAAAATCAATCATAATGGGTTATTAATATATTGTGAATTCACCTACAAATGTGAGAAGTAGTGTCAAAGTATATGAATATTATTTCCCATTATCATGCATTGGTGATGATTGAAATAATACCAAGGTTCCCATTTTATGGTTATTTCCCCTAGGTAGCTCATTTATACAACTACTTTCACTTTAGTATCTAGAAAAGGATCTATTTCTATGAAACCCCTCATAGTGTATTCTATACCAATAAGGTATAATTTTATTCAATACAAATCCTCTGATTCAATCATAATTTTATGTCCCCTCATAATTTCCTTACTAAATAAATTCTAATCATTTAATTAAACAAAATATATTACCAACCACAGTGACCGAGAACCTAGTAACATGTAGTCGATTTATAAATTATTATATGGGAGTAAGATACATGTAATCATATATTTATGTACTGAACAATTTAGTTTTCATTTTAAATTATATATACACATGATTAGAATATGTAATATGAATAAAAAATAATATAATATTTTTTTTTCAGAATATATCTTTATTCCATCAACCATAGGATAACATATCATTCAATGTACATGTCCTAGATTCTTACAAAATTTAAAAAATAGTGGCCATATGAAATTCTCAAAAACAATTAAGTATAATAGATGATATAATTTTATTGAACCGTGATTCCATGGTCATTTGAAAAAATATCTAAAAATATATAAAGATAATGAAACAAATATTACCAAAGTCGTTAAGAAAAAAAATTATTAAAATATTTTTTATGTAATGAGTTCTAGTCTTATATGAGGTCATACATCGAAGTAATTTATCTACTAAATACATTATTAGTATGACCACATTACACCTTGTTCTCCCAATGGTAAGCATGAATGATGATATGATTGAGATCGATTAGATGGTGGAGGAAAGCCATCTATCTTTCTATGATGGGTTATTGTTACGACCTGATGATTTATGAATAAAATTATCATTCATTTTAGTGTCTTATAGATTTAGAAAAAACATTCACCTTTTATTTTTAATGGGTTTAGGTGACCCCTACAAATATTTATAGTTGATAATATATTCGTTGAACAGTTATCACACTTCTAATATAAATATAGGGTTTTAAAAAAATATTTCCAACACTGAAAAAGGAGAGGATGACCACATTCTCTGGACTTATGATGTATGAAGCTCCATTATTAGAGTTTATAAAGGAGGAAATAAGACTAGACATCGCTCAGGTCCCAGTCCAAGATGAGTATTAACACGTTATGCATTAACAGAATATCCTATGAGATAAGTACAAGTTAATATATATTACCACCTGAGTGATGTTATCTAAGATGCACCAAGAGTCTGTCATCATAAAAAATATTACCCTTAGGTATTATGTAGGTGTTATAGTGGGTTATTTAATAAGTTATTACTCACTTATTGTGTAATCCCTTTATATATATAAATGTATTGTTCAACCAATTCCTTTCTGAGAATAGTCATTCATAAAAAAATTAGGAATTTGATAAATTGATTTATCATGTAAAAATGGTAATTTTTGGAAATATATACAATATTATATTAAATTATAGTTGATATATATAATATTATAAAAAAATCTCTTATAAATGATTATTATAAACTTTTATTATATGGAAATTATTAGGTAATCTGTTTTATAAGAGTACATTTTTAAACGATAAAACATAAAGATTAACTTATATGATTTATGTTTAAGGAACTAATAAATTTTTGAAATAATTAATAATTAAAAAAATTTATTATTATAAAATTACTTTTATTAATAATAAATGACTATATAAATTTTATAATGTCAAATGTAATTTTTATTAATGTTTAAAAATTGTTTTGTTCAATACCCTTCAATTTTAAATAACTATCGGTTCTAATGTTAACAGATAATTATTATATATTTAGAATTGGTTTTTGATAAAAAGAAAAAAAATTACGCAATTAGGATTTCAATGTTATCCAACAATATATTTTTTACAATTTCTTTCAGATAAATTAATTTTAGGGTAAAAATTAAATAATATATAAATAAATATTGTCTTTTATGTCATCATAATGACCTAATAGTGATGTAATAAATACTTTTAATTAGATATTAGATAGAATCTATGTTTTAAATTTAAAAAAATATTATTTATATATTTTTGATTTATTATATAATGGTTTAGTTAAAACTGAAAATTGTATAAAATATTTTATGCTTTTAAATTCATTTCATCAAGGGAATGACTCTTCTCCACAAATGAAAAACTAAGATTTTAATTTCCTTAATCCATGGCCTATCAAAATAATGTTTTCCACTCCCCTTTTCTAGAAACCTTGTGGAATAACAATGGTTTTTTTTGGCTGTTAATTTTTTTTGTAATTTCCAAAAAATATATAATAAAGAATTAACCCTCATTTCCTATATATACCCACCCATACTCCCACTTTTATTCAATAAAAATCCTTGGATCAAGTCCATACTCTGTCATCCCCTCTCATGAATCTCTCAATGCTTTCCAAGCTCTCAATTAGCCCCTCATCATGATTTTGAAGTCACACACTCATGTTTGGGTTTTCTTTCTCATTTATTCCATGATTCCTAATTTTGTTACACCATATTATTTTCTATAAAAAATAATGGGGAATGTTTTTCCACGTTCTCTAATACTACCATAATTATATTCTAATGATGATCGAACCATTTCACTATCATTAATACCTCCCACATACACCCATTACCATGCAAAAATCTCGAAATATTTATTTCATTCCTCCTCTCTCTTCAAGTTTTATTATTTTGTTACACCTTCTATATACAAATTATATATAATGAAATCTGTATATATATGACTCAAATTCTTCCCATTCCATGTATAAATTATGAGATACCCCATTCACTCACGTAAATATTTTTTAATGAATTTTTATGTCACATCATTAGGCTGCTAAAATTGAAAAATGAATTTCAATACCAAAATCATCATGTAGTGAATACCATGCCCATTTATCTACCAAGTGATTCACCATTACGAAATTATAATTTCTTATTATAGAATTTATTTTATTTATTACACATTCCATTATTGTGTTATTATAGATGATGTTAAATGAATCGATGTTATATTATCTATTTGGAACAATTAATCATCAAATTGAAATGATTATAAATGGTTCACCCTAATAGAACTCAAATGAATTGGGTAATATTTTGTATCATGATATTTCATTCTAGGAAAAGGTTTAACATGATTTATTAGAGTAATTTTTTCAATCATATTGGGATAAAAATTTCCCAGATTCCATTATGGTAATGATGCAATGATTAATTTGTTTTCACATTTCCATGTTATGATAATCATCCTATATAATTAATTTTTGTTCAAGATTCTCTTATTCTACATTTTTATGTCTATTTCTTAATATGTATAGAGTTCTTCATGTTATACCTTATTTACT
Source organism: Viscum album (assembly GCA_963277665.1). Lineage (NCBI taxonomy): Eukaryota > Viridiplantae > Streptophyta > Magnoliopsida > Santalales > Viscaceae > Viscum > Viscum album. The sequence continues at coordinate 917,624,650 of OY728148.1, forward strand.
CTATTATTGAGCATTATAGATCAACATTTTCTTATGTATGTCCTGAGGTTATCCAATATAATGCCAAGTACGAAGAAATGTTATTGTCTTGTAAAAGATTCTTCCAATAAGTTGTTGATTTTTATTCTTATGTTTTCATGTAATGTTCTTATTCCCAAAATACACTAGACATCTTGATCTTATATGTTGTATTATTTGAATCATTATGTAATAAATCATGTTTAAATGACTTATAATAACTAAGATTGACGTAGTTGTTATCAAAGTATAGGTTTAGTTATTTTTTGGACTAGGATTAGAAAACCCTATTGAAATCCTTATGGATCAGTCTAATTATAAAAAAATAATCCATAAATTTTAGGGCATATAGATTATTATTTATATAAAGAAAATATATCAATGTTTGGAATCAAATAAGTATGGGTGGCTATGGAAAATACATATCAAGTTGTAAAACCTGAAACCACTACATTGAGCTAGACTTGAATTGTATCTTGTGCATGAAAATGGGCCTTTTTTCACTATTGGTTCAACACTCGAATGTGATATGATTCATTAAATACCTAAGATTAGATAGAATTATTAATAAGTGACCAAATAAATCTACATGAATTATCAATTGGAAATTTATCATGGATAATATAGATTGAAGCATATAAATTCATTAGTTAAAGAAAATAAATTTAATTTATCAGTTATCCATTATTTCAATGGATTCCCTTTTATGTGATTAATATTTTAATATACATACCCATAATTTTACTTTTACTCTAGAAAAGGGCCAGTAAAAGGAGAACTCAGGCTAACTACTATTGCAACGATCAATATGATGACTATTATAATTAGATGGCCAATCCGATGGGAGTGGTAATCATAAATATTTTCATGGTAATTTTTCAGTTGACTCATGTTTTGAATAGAAACATGGGTCAATTCAATTTCCTAACCCCTCTTGAGAAAGAACAACTCAAAATCTAGTTCTTCAAAAGACAATGACTTCATAATTTAAATGGATCATCCAATCCCTCAATTGATATAAAATTGATCAATTCTATTGATAAGAACTTTTACATCCTTCAATGTTCTAATCAATAAACGTTTCTTCTGGCTAGTTATCATATGGCGGGTGAAGCTGATCAATGGTGGAATTTGATCGAAAATAAGAAACCTGAGAAATATATCATGGTGATGGGATTGAAGGATTTTTGTAAAATCATTTTTGATAAATATTTTCCCCAAACCCTCTATCATAGGATGAAAATATATTTCCTTTCATTAACAAAAAATAGGAAGATTCTATTAAGGTTTTTGGGGAGAACATCACCATAGGTGCATGATACACCTCATTTTTTTCATTACCCCTGAATTCACAGTTGACCTCTTCTTTTATGGACTAAAACCTATCAAATGGAACACAATATCAATCTTTGACTTTGATAGCTATGAAAATATTTTAAGATCATCCTTTAATGTCAAAATACTAATCAGAAATTCATATGGGTATCATGGGAATAAGAAGAGAATTGTGGTCTTTAATTATAGAGTTATTATAGATAAATCCAATGGTGCTACAAAATATTGGCATCTCAACTACCAGATGAGTAGAGAGAAGAACATTGGAAATTTCCTAATGGGGATGAGGATATTATTTCGGTGTGGGAAGGAAGGGAACCAAGATTGCGATTGTCGACATGGAAAACCCTTCTACTGTGACAAAGGAATAGAATGCTCTATTTTATCATCAATCTATAGGTCATTAATACAAATATAAAAACTAGGTCACTTTATGAACCAATTACATGAAAAAAGGTTTTTCAGAGGCAACCTACAACCTCAATGGAAGCAAGGTTGATCATTTTCTACCACTACCACCAATGAAAATCTCAAAAATTATGTGGTGATATTTATGCTAGTTATTCATTCTAGATCAATGAAAATACATTTTTTCCAGGTTTCTATTTATTATTTATTATCTTGAATGTTTAGTAGAACAATTCAAACATCACCAAAAATCAAGGAAGTAAAGACGTTAGTGAGAGAAATAACTGGGGGAATTATAAAATCACTTGAAAATAACTCCTCCCATATAACAATTTTTGGATTTATCTTCATGATGATCCTTATCCTGCTTACCTTGTTTGAATTTGATGCAATCCATGGAATTAAATAACATTACTTATATAGATCCATCATGAATTATCAGGGGAGGGAAATCTGTATAAAGATGGTGAATTAACCAGGATTTTGTACCAATACAAATAAAATAATGAATCAACTATAGAACAATCATCTATATCATAGATATTATTTCCCTATGATCACATGTATCTTTCTCAGATGATTGATTGTAAGGAAGAAACAATCCACGAATACATGCCTATTTCTATTTAATTCATGGATACGTTTCCCAAGGAAATATCATAGTCTACCTCTTAGAATAAAAATTGAATTATCGATTGATCTTATACCTGGGGGATTTAAAATATCCAAGACTCTATATTGAATTGTTGTTATGGAGATTGAGGAGCTAAAGATTCCACTATAGTAGAATCTATATATTGGGTCTATAAACCAATGTGCTTTACCTTGGGGTGAACCAGTACTATTCATCAATAAGAATCATGGGACAGTGAACCTTTTCATTTATTATCATAAGCTTAAAAATATAACAAAAAATTTAGAATATCATGTTCCATGAATTATTTACATGTTTTATCAGATACATGGAGCACAATAATTTTCCAAGGTTGTTCATTAGTTGAGATGTTACCAACAAAACTTCAAGATGGAGGATATCCCCAAGACTGATTTTTATACATGGTACGAGCACTCTGAATTCATAATAATGACTTTCAGACTCGCAAATTCTCCAGTAATCTTCATGGACATGATGAATATAGTCATTATTATTTATTTTGGAAAAGAATTCATAGTCTTTATAGATGATATTCTAATATACTCTAAAACCAAGGAGTATCAAGAGAAGAATATAATCACTATAGTTGAGACCTTCTCAAATGATAATCACAATACAAGGTACAACACATTTGAGTTTTCGTAGAAGGAAGTCTCATTCTTGGAGCATATCATCATAATTAATGGGATATCTATGGATCCATTAGGAAAAAATGTAATTGAGAGATGGTCAAGGCCTACATCTCTTATGTATATCCTTATCTTAGTTGGGTCAGCTTGATATGTTCACTGATATGAGATAAATTATTCATATTTTCAAACCCTATTAACATGATAACATAGAAGAGAGCTAGGTTTTCCGGGAATGATGTATATGATGAAAGATTTATGGTGTTGATAAGATTCTTATCACTACCCATGTGCTCATACTACCCAAAAGTGGGGTGATTTTTGTAATCTTATACAATGCTTCAAGGAAGGGCATGGGATGTGGGTTGTTGAAAAATTATGATTTCATAACCTATGCTTCATTTCAAATAAATATTAATAAAAAAACTATTATATCCATGATCTGGAGTTGGAAGTTGAGATCTTTTCCTTTAAAATATGGTAGCATTATCTCTTTGGGAGAAGTTGTGAAATATATATTGATCACAAAAATATCAAATAAATATTCACATAGAAAGAGATGAACAACCACCAAGGGAGATGGCTAGTGCTCATTATGGATTATGACTTTTCAATCCATTACCTCCCTTGTAATGTGAACAAGGTGGCATATGATCTACCGAGAAATGAATTAGTGATTCATCCATTGATGAGAATTTAGAATGATCAAACCTTAGATTTGATAATTATAGAAATGGAAATCATTAAAAAGAGAACATCATCAAACCTTTCACAATTTATTTCAAAAACATATCTTTTGGAATGATTCATGGATGCTAAAAAAATATGATGTGGGAATTCAGATGAAAGCGGTTACTATCAGAAATGGGAAATCATCATCGTTTAATAATAATGAAAAACTAATTGTGATATATGGGTAAATAATATGTGTTCCGTCAAATCTAGAGTTAAAGAATGAAAAATTTGATGATGCACATAGTTCATGTTTCTCCATTCACTAATTAAACAAATAGATACATTACGTTCTCAATGAGAATTATTCATGGGATAACATTGAGAATTAGATCATTGGATATACATAAATTTTTTTAGTATGTCAGTAGTTGAAGGATAAGAGGTAGAAGTCTAATGGGATGATTCAACCATTACCCATACCAACATGAAAAATGGAGAACATCACCATGGACCTTCTCACTAAACTTATGAAGTCATACAAATGAAACAATGCTATCTGTTACATGTGAACCATATTATAAATATTGGAAACATCATTTCAATTCTATGGGATTTATCACTAGATCAAACAGAATGCATATATATCATATAATTGGAAAGGATTTATGGTGTATCATGATTTATTATGTCTAATCATGTTCCAAGATTCAACTCTATGTTTCGAATAATTCTAAAATATTCTCTGATCAATGAGGTAAACATCAACATGACCTATCACACTAAAACTAATGGCCCATATTAATAGACTAATAGACACTGGATGACATGTTTAGAGATTACTCAATAGAATTAATAGGTATATGGGACAAACATATTACTTTTGATGAGTTTTCATACAACAACATTTCCAACTCAACCTTCTAAATGGGTCCTTAGGATGTACATTATGAGAAGAGGATCATAACATTGGAATGTTGGGATGATGTTGGGGAAAAAACATATAGGTATATAAATTGTTAAATAAATGATTGTTAAGGTTAAGACCATCTAACATCACAAAAAAATATCCTCATTGTCGCCAAAAGTTCTATGCTATAAACCATCGACGAGATGAATGTTTTGATGTTTGAGATATGGGTTTTTTCGAAAAATCCCCCGTTAATAGAGTATAGATATTTCTTGATAAGAGAGAGCTTAATCCAAGGTAAATAGACCCTTTTGAGATCCTTGATCACATACGATCTGTGGCCTATTGACTATAACTCCCATCAAAACTGTATAAAGTACAATATGTGTTTATTGTATCAATCTTGAGGAAGTAAATTTATGACCCATCTCATTAAATCAATACATATGTGGTACCATTGGAGAATGACCACTATTAAGAAAAGAACCCAGTGAAGATCATAGATCATAGATAAAAATGTTCAATGAAATAAGATTTCTTCCCCCGTCATAGTGTGATAGAGAAACCAACAGCTTAAAGGAGAAATCTGAGAATTAGAGGAAGTAATGAGGGAGTGTTACCCTCAACTGTTTTAGTGTGGTAAAATGATATTTCAAGGGAAAATTTTCTTATGAAGGGATATTTTATCAACCCGATCATTGGAAAATAAAATTCACTTTCTATTAATGTCTCATGGATATAGAAAAAAAATGGGGTTTTTCATTATTATTTGGATTGAAATATAATTAACTAACATTATGGTTGATAATATAGCATTTGTATAGTAATTACACAACTAGTATAAATATAAGGTAAAAAATATTTTGAGCATAGACAAATGGGAGATGACCTCGTCCTGTAGAATGGGTAATAAAAAGCACATTTTTTTAAGCTAAAGATGAAGGTAGCATCATAGGTATTCTCTCCTGACCAAGACTATAAAAAGATTCAACATATTAAGATAGAAGATAATCACTGACTAGATAAGTTCAAGATAATAGGGATCACCAATTAGAAGATGTTCTCTAAGACACACCAAGATTCTTTCGCCATCACACACCATACAGTTAGGTCTTATATGGGAGAAATAATGGGTTATGAAACAAGTTATAAGTTACACATTTTGTTGTCCATATTATAAATAAATGTATTGTTCCCCCAATCCTTCTATGAGAATATCTATCCATAAAAATGACAAATTTAATTAATTGATTTTTCAGGTGAAATGGATATTTTGAGATATATATATATTATTTTATTAAACAATGGTTTTATTAACAATATCATAAAAATAACTATTATATATGTACATTATATTATTTAATTATCCTTAAATGTTTAGGTAATCAGTTTAATATTAGTAATATTTTTATACGATACAAAAGAAGGAGTATTTTTAATGAATTAATTTTACTGAATTTGTTTTTTTTACTAATTAATATTTTATAAAAATTTCATTATAAAATCATTTTTATTATTAAAATTTGATTATATAAATTTAATGAATTCAAATGTAATTTTTATTATGGATTAAAAACTTTTTTTTCAAAACATCTTAATTTCCACTAAATGTCAGGTAATATTTTAAAAGAGAAAACTCACATTATTGATAATTATTTATATTAAATGAATTTTAATTTTGGATTCAAGATGTCAAAATTATAAAACGAAGAATTTTTCAAATTTTTATACAACAGTCAAAATTTTGTGTAATAATTAAATTATATATAAAAATTGTGTGATTTATAACATCATAATGACAAAATAGTGATGTAATAAACACCATAATAGTATATTTGACCAAATATAGGTATTAAATAAAAAATATTGTTATATTAGGTTTATTTTACATATTTTAAAATGTCGTAGTGAATATTATAAAATGTATAATATATTTTGTGATTTTTAATTTATTTCTTTGATGGTGTGACTCACCTCCACCAAGGAAAGGATAGTATCTTACAGACTTCATCCCTTGCCTTATAATATAATATTTTACACACCCCATTTACAAACACCATGGGAAAAAATAATGGGTTCGTTTCTGGTGTTGAATATTTTAGTGTGTAGTGTGCACAACAAAAATAGTAAAACATCCCTCCTCCAGTCCTATATTAAAAAACGTAATCTCAAAATTATTTCACTTTAAATCTTTGGATCTCACCCCTACATTGTCCTCCCCTCTCTGGAATCACCCCTATGTGCCACATCTCTCAATAATCCCTTATTCATTCCAATGAAGTCACACACTCAAGTAAGGGTTTTCCTCCTTTCTCATTCATACACATGTTTCATTATATTATTACACCCTTTTACATTCAATTACAAATTATAGGGTATGTTTTATCTCCTCCCCCTTACCGAAGGTGTTATGATTTAATGGTGACAGACCCCTATATCTATAACGACCCAAAATTTTACTAATGAAAATTTTCTAGATCTAATTAAATGTATTATTATATAAGATGGTTATATAATACACTAGCTTTTTTTTGTTTTTGGATTTCAAAATATCATTAATAATTGTTACGATTGCCATTATTTCCATAGAATATCGATCACATGATTAGTATAAATATTGATATTTAACAAATCTAATTTACTCAAACAAAGAAATGGTGGTCACATTCATTAGAATTTATCCATATGAAGCTCATTTGTCATAGCTTGGAATTGATGTGGCGTCACTGGCCTTCGCTCTTGAAAAATCTCAATCCAAGCATCTACATGTTAATCATAAATGGATCTGCCTACATGTGAAGTGCAATGATAGAGATTACCACCCGAGCAATGCTATTATAGGAACCCACAAGTCTGTCAACATCACACACCATTCCCCAAGTTCATATTCTGGTCTTATAATGGGTTATGTAACCTTAACCAAGAAATTTGATTATGTTCATTATTTTTTTATAGATAAAAAAATATACATTCCTTTAATTATTATTACATTGTAAATAGTTTTTAATGTAGAAGTAATATTTTTAGATAATATTCAATTAAGAAATCAGTTTTTATGATTTAATGGATCTCTAACACAACTTATATTATCATAATATAATATTACTAAATTAAATTTTTTAAATATAAATGATAAAATATTTTTAAGAATATAATGGTATTTTTTTATTAAGGCTTGATGATACTATTGTCAAAACCAACGAATTTTTGATAAATGACAATTTTTATATTTAATGTAAAAAAATCACATATCTAGAAATTTATTTAAATAAAATAAATATTTGATTTTGAATCAGGATGTCAAAATTATCCAATGGTGATTTTTTCAAAATTATTTGAGATTTAATTTTTTTCCAAAAAATTAAGTACTATTTAAATATATATTGTGTTTACGACATCATAATAACCGAATAGTGATATTAAAAAATATTATAAATAGAATTTTCTGAAAATATATTTTTAAATTTAAAATAATGGGATTTTATAATTTTTTGATTTGTTTTACAATTCCTTAGTAGAACCTCCAAAAGTTATAAGAAATTTTAACATTTTAAAATGAGATCATTGAGAGTATAACTTGACTACACATAAAGAAGCTTAATATTGTAATAAGATCGTCCATTGGAATTAAAATAATATTATTTTTTACTCCACTTTTGAAAAAAAAAATTGAATATCACCATGGAAAGTTTTTTTTTTCTATTAGTTTAATGGATAGTGTCAAAAACCTTGATAATGAAGAATTCCCTCTCCATTCCTATATAAACACACTCAAACACACATTCATCTTCCCTAATACAATTTTTAGCATGAAAAAAACATCCCACTCTCAATTTATTTCCCTAATGGTTCCCAGTTCTCCCATGAATCTCCTCTCAAGCCTCTCCCATGCCTTTGGGATCACACTTCTAAATAAGTTATCCCCACATTTCATCCTTCTTTATTTATGTCCATGTTTTCATCTACTATTATTACATTTTTTTCAATTAAAAATATTGGGGTATAATTTCAAACCTCCAATATAAATTCCTCATTATGTTTTACTGATTTGATACACATTTATCTCTCATTAATGCCTCCAATGTACACCTATTACCATGAAAAAATTCCATAATGGATTTCTTTGTTTCTCATTTTTGTCGAAATTTCATTATGTTGTTATACTGTTTTCTTTTTAGTTACAAATGATGGAGTATGATTTCAAACCTCTCTTATACAACCCACTTTATTTTTTAATGATTATAGACCTATTTCTCTCTCATTAATTCCTCACATGTACACCCATTATGATGCCGAAATTTTGTAAGGAATTTCTCTCTCTTCATTTTCATTCAAAATTTATTTTATATTATGAATATAATTTCCATAAAATATGTTTATGTTCCATGACACCATTACTTTAAATTTCATTTATAAATGATGAGATACCCATTTATCTCTCATCATCCCATTTTATGGTTTCTATTTGACTTCGTTATGCTGTCAAAGATACACCAAAATTTCCATGCCAAAATCACTGTGTAAGTGAATACAATACTCAGTTCTCTATTTGGGGTACTCAACATTATTCACAATAACATATTGAATTATTATTTCCTGAATTTATTCCACATTCCATTGTAATGGAATAAATTATGATGCTGAATGACTCCATGTTATATGATCCATGTGGCACACTTGTGAATGAAATGAAATGTTTATAAAGGGTGTGCCCAAATAGCATTTCAATGAATTGGGTAAATATTAGTATCTTGATCAATCATGAAAAATTAGGGTTTATATTTTGTAATTCAAGTGTAATTTGGGTTCAATAATGCTAATTCCAGTGCAATTGAGGGTTGAATCATGATCTATGTTCAATGATCATTTGATCATGTAAATATTATGTTAATTGTTGTTGTCTCAATTCCATGTTATGATAATCATGCCAAATAATTCATTTATGTTAATGTTTCTATTGAGCACCATGTATATGCCTATTTCCTAACATGAACTATATTATTAATTTTTTACTTGTTTAGTACCTTTCTAGGAATTATATCTCACCATTTTCTTATTCATTCCCCCCATGTTACCTCATGAAATGCTACGTAACATGGAATTTTTTGGTCATTTTAAGTGGTTTTCAAAAATGATGTTGGGTTTTATGTTATATTGTGTTGTGTAATGTTATTATTTTTCCATTACAATAGACCTCTCAATCCTTATTGTTTTCTATAGTGCTTGTTTTTGTAATAAATCTTGTTTAAGTGTGTAATAAATAGCAGGGCTGTTATATATGGTATCATAGGAAATGTTTATTTTTTTGTCATTAGGATTATAAAACTCTAGTGAAAGCCTAATGTATATAAAAATACATCCATGCCTAGATACGAGCAGTAAGAGGTGGCTCGGGCATAGATGTATCTATCGGTAAAACCCAAAAACATCACATTGAGGTAGAATCAAAAGGGAACCGGTGCCCGATAACGGGATTTCCTATACTCATTGTTACGAATCTCATAGGGGATATTCTTTGCTAAATCCATAAAAATTTGTATGAACAATTAATAAGAGAAATAAAAAATTCCCCTATGAGTATATGATAGGATGTTGATCAAAGATCTCCAAGATCAGTAAAGGAAATAAATATAATATATATGATATCCGTTTTTTACATTAAATTTACCTTTATGAGTAACCTATAAATTTTCTTATATTCCAGACAATGTTCGAAAATAATAGTACTCGGGATAATAACTGATTCAGAGATCACTGTGATGATTATTCCAATGTGATTCCTAGTCTGATGGGATAAGGAATCACATACTTTGTCACGATACTCTCTCAGTTAACTCATGTTTTAAAGAAAGAATTGGTTCAAGGGGAACATTCAAGCCCCCTAAGAAATAAAAATCCACAATATAGACCTTCATTATACAAAGGACATCCATTTTTAAGTGTTCATCGGATCCCTCAATTGATGGTAATATTATAAACTCCATTGAGAATATCATTGAAATCATTCAATGTTATGAAAAGAAGAAGGTAATTCTGGATGCATATCGTATGGAGGGTGAAGCTAATAAATGGTGGTCATTAATCAAAAATATGAATCATGTGGAGGAGATCGAGTCATTGGAATAGAAGGGCTTCTAGAAAATATTTCCCAAAACTTATATTCCTCGAACCCTATGACTTAATAAGGAATGGGACTTCCATTCCCTCATGAAAAAAGGCAATGAATCCATTAGATCATACAAGGAAAACCTCACAAGGCATGCATGATATGCCTCAATATTTTTTGTTACCACTAAATGTAAGGTTGACCACGTTATTTTGGGAGAAATCCTATCCTATAGAAATCCCAAGCGATCAATGACGTGGAGAGCTATAACGAACCTTTTTGCAGTAACCTCAATGTTGAAATATAGATCATCAAATCATAGGGATTTCATGGGATAAGAATTCTAAGTTGTAATTTATTTTTAGCGGTCCGATGGATAAATCCAAATGTGCTATGAAATTCCAGCACCCCAATTTCCAAATGAGCATAAGGAAAGACCACTTAAATTTCATGAAGAGTATGAGTAATTTCTTTAGGTGTAGAAGAGAATGGGACCTACCTATTATCTGCCGATATGAAAAACGTGCTTCTCCGACAGAGGAGAGGGATTCTCCATTCAACCCTCAACCCATTTTAATTTACATTAACTTCAATGAACCATGGTAAATATCACACCAGTTCCCTATTGCAAGGGTTTTTTGATGCATCCTACAACATTTATAGAAGAAAAGGTGATCTTTTACTATTTCTACGACAAATTCCACCCCCAAAAATAACATTTTGACATGTATGCTACTTATTCATTTAAAAATAGTCAATTTATTTTTTTATTCTTTTTCTACGCAATCTATTAAATCCAAAAAAATTAGTATATCATTTCCAAAAACACCAAAAATAATGAAATTATATATGTTGGTGATTACAGAGAATGGCAAAATCATTGCATCTCATGAATATAACTCCTCCCCTATCAGAATTTTTAGATTGATCTTCCCAAAGAACATCTTTATAATCCCTTTGGTGGAATTTTATAAAATTCATGGAAAGTATATATATTCTATATATAAGTTCCAAAGAAATTTCAATGAGGGGGAAATCACTCTTTATATGAAGAATCAGCCCCATATTCCATACAAGTGCAAGGAAGAGGATGATTCTTCGTTAGCACCATCATCTCAAGCATGGATATTTACTCCCTATAAGAATGTGTATCTTGCAAATATGATTGTGTCTAAGGAATCAACCATCATTTATTTCATTCCTATTGTTAGGTAATTCTCTAAATTGTTTTCTAAGGAATTTCTTTGCATTCTTACTAGAAGAGATTTTGAATTCTCAATTCATCTTATACCTAGGGAGTTTATAATATCCATGACTCTGTATATAATGGTTATTGTGGATCTTTAGGTGTTGAAAAGTCAACTAATGAATAATATGTATAAAGGAATTATATACCCATGTGCTTTACCATGTGATGCACTATTCCTCTACATCATGAATAAGGATAGGTCAATGCTCCATTGTATTGATAATCATGGCGTCAAAAAAATTACAATAAAGAAAAAGTATCCTCTTCCCTGAATTGATGACTCCTCCAGTCAGCTATATGTAGTACAATATTTTTCCTAGGTGTATTTGTGGTCATTATATTAACATGTAAGTGTAAATAAGAAGGATATCCCAACGACTACCTTTTGTACAATGTATGGACACTATGAATTCATATTAATGCCATCCAGACACACTAATACTCCATCAATCTTCATTAACATGATGAATATAATCTATTGATGTTACCTCGTTAAATTTGTCATTGTAATTATAGAAAATATTCTAATTTTCTCCAATACCAATGAGTATAATGAGGATCCCCTACAAAAAGTACAAGAGACCTTGCGAAAGGAGTAGTAGTATTCAATGATCTAAAAGTGTCTTTTCTGGTGAAATGATGTATCATTCATGGTTCATATAATCACAAGAAATGTGATATCTTTGGACCCCTCCAAGGAAACTGTAATAAATGGATGGATGAGGCCATCATCAGTGATGGATAGCTGTATCATTCTAGGGTTAGATATATTTTATCTTCTATTTGTGAGATATTTATTACAATTTTCAAATCCTTTTCCCATGCCTACTTGGAAGTGTGTCAAGATTTCATAGATTAGTGACAAGAAAGAGATCATCAAGGAGTTGAAATGGAGTATTATCACTTCACATGTACTCACACCACAAACAATTAGAGAATTTTTTGTGGTATTTAGTGATACATTGAAGAAGGGATTGGGTTGTGAGTTGACACAAAAGTATAAAGACATTACATATGCTTCAAGGAAAAATAAATTTTATGAGAAAAACAATCCAACACCTGATTTGATGGTGGCTGTAGTAATCATGACTTTGAAAATATGGTGACATTAAATCTTTGGTGAGATGTGTGAAATATACCTGTATCACAAAATCCTCAAGTACATATTCACATATAATGTTTTGATCATGTCATAACAAAGATTGATAGAGTAGATAAAAGACGGAGAATACTCAATCAATTACAACCCTAGAATGGTGAAAAATGTGGAGGATGATCTATGTATAAAGGACCCATCGACTCTCTCATTTATGAGATTTAGAAAGAATTCAATATTCCATGATTTAATAAATATGGGAATGGAAATAAAAAATAATGTGACAACATCAGTCCTTTCACAAATGATTTCTCAACCACCTCATCTGGAAATGTTAAAGGATTCTTAAAAATATTATGTTGGAATTTAGAAGAAAGTAGAAACAATCTGAAAAAGGATATACTCTAAGTTTAATGATAATGAAAATCGAATAATGATATTTGTGTCATGAATATGTGTTCCATAAAATCCATAGTTAATGAAATAACATTTGGATGATGCACATAGATTGAATTTATCAATTCCCCATGGATAAAAAATGTATTTTGATATCCGAGATCAATATTGGTGGGATAAAATGAAGAAAAAATTAGTGAGTATACATCAAATTCCCTATTTTGTCAGCAAGTGATGGTTGAGAGGAATAATTCTATAGAAATGATGCAACCATTACCCAAACTAACATGGAAATGGTAAAACATCCCCAAAGACATTGACACCGGACATCCAAAAACATCCAAAAAAACAATGCCATTCAGGTTTTTGTGGATCATCATACATTGACTACAGTCTTCGTGTGAAATTGATTGGACTTCTCATTAGATAAACTGGAATAGATATAAATCCAAGAAGTTGTAATGGTGCATGGAGTACCACTATCTATTTTATCCAATCGATATCGAAGATTAACCTCATGGTTATAGAATTGTCTTCAACAATCTATGAATTCTAAGATGAACAAAATTATGTATATTCATCCTCAAACTGATGTAGAATCAAACCAGACTATCCAAACACTTTAGTACATGTTGTGATAATACTTATGGGATTCAAAGGAATATGGGATAAACATATTCCTCTAGTTGAGTTGTCTTACTATAATATTATCCACTCAAGTATCCCAATGGGTCCTTATGAATCCATTTATGACAAGAGGCGAAGAACGACGAAATGTTGGGATGAAGTTGGGGAGTGAAAACTCCTAGGTCTAGAAATGAAAGAATAAATGGTAGAGAAGGTTGATACTATCACACCACACATTATTGCTACTCAGAGTTGGAAAAAGAGATATATTGATAATCATCAGTGAGACCTAGTGATTGATGTTGGACACATAGTATTCCTCCACTTATCCCTGTGGAAGGGCATTTTTATATTTTTTTGTGAAGGGAAATTGATTTAAAATGAATAATTTCACTTTTTGGATCCTTGGTTGAATTAGAGAAGTGGCTAATCGACTAGCACTCGCACCAAACCTATATCTTGTACATGATGTATTACATGTATAACTATTGAAGAAGTAGATACCTAACAAATCACATGTACTCAATCCAGATGTGGTACCATTAGAAAATGACCTCTCCTATGAAGAGAATACATTGATGGTCATATATACTAGGTAAAATGTTATACAAAATAAGACAACGCCCCTCGTGAAAGTGTTATGGAGAAACAAATAGCCTGAAAATGAAATTTGGGAATCAAAGGATGTGATGAGGTCGAGTTACCCACATCTATTTTAGTGTGGGAAAAATAAATTTTGATGGATAAATTTCATAAGGGGTGGAAGATTGTAAAGACACTAACATTTACTAATTTAAATTCCAATTGATATAATTAATTTTATAATTATCTAAGATGGTTATATAAACCATATATACCAATTTTATGTTATGTTTTTTGACATTAAAATACCATTAATAATTGTTACCCTTTATAATATAGTCGATTAACAGAGATCACATTATTTTTAAAAATATAGGGATTTAACAAATCTAGTTTACTCTGAAAAATGAGTCGATGTCCTCATAAAGTAGAATTGGTATATAAGAAATGCAGTTGTGAGAGCTTGAAAAGGAGTTGGAATCATAGGGATTCTCTCTTCACTATTACCAAGACAAGAATCAACATGTTAATCTTGAACAGAACATACTGTGGGAGAAGTCGATGTTGATAGAGATTACCACCTGAGTGATGTCATCTAAGGCACACCAAGAGTTTTCCACCAACCCACACCATACCCTTAATTCATATTTGGGTGTTATAAGTGTTTATTTAACAATATCCTAGCACTATGATTATTTTCATTAATTTTTATAGAATTAATAATATACAATAATTTTATAATTATAATTTTTAAATAGTTTTTAAAGAATATATATTATTTTTATTTAATATTCAATTAAGAAATCTATTATGATAATTTAATTGTTTTTTCTTGAAATATTTTTTTTAAAATATTTTTAATAAATTACATTTTATTTAATATAAATGATCGTATAATTTTTAAGAATACAATTTGAATTTTTTTATGAGTTGAAATGTGCTTTGGTCAAAAACCATAAATTTTCAATAAATATTAGTTTTTATTTTACACGTAAAAAATTCATATATTTAGAAAATTATTTAGATAAAATGAATATTATATTTGGAATCAGGATGTTTCAATTATCCAACGGTAAATTTTTCATAATTTTTTGAGACATTGTAATTTTTGGGTACCAATTGATTCCATTTAAATATATAATGTACTCTATAACATCATATTGACCCAATAGAGATATAAAAAATACTATAAATGTGATTTTCGGACAATATATGTTTTACCCTTTAAATTATGTGATTTTAGTTTAGTTTTATTTATTTTACATATCCTTAGTGGACACTCCAAAACATATAAATCATTTTATCATTTTATAATCATTTTCATGAAACAGTGACTCACCTCCACATAAGCTAGCCAAATGTTTTAATGTGAGATTCCTTTTTCCTTATAAAATTAGGTTTTATACTAATATTTAAAATAAACCATGTGACAAAACCATGCGATGGTTTGTGTTTTTGATTATTTTAATGTTTGGTGTCCAAAACCTAAAAAGTTAAAAATTTATCGTCCTTTTCTATATAAACCCTGTCAATCACTCCTTCCTCTTCACTAATACTATTTGGAGATCATCTAAAACCCTTAAATCCTCTCTTTATAATCCTCTCACGTCTCGGAAATATCCCATTAAATCACTCTAAAGCCTCACCCAATCCTTTGGGATTACACTTCCAAGTAAGGTATCCTCGCTTTCTTTCCTTTCATATTTATTACCATGTTTCCTTATATTTTCATGAATGGTTATTTTCTATTAAAAATGAAGGTGTATGATTTCACATGTACCATATATTTACCACCATATTTCTGAATGATTATATACCTCTTTATATCTCCTTAATGGCTCCCATGTACACTCGTTACCATGACGGTATTCTATAAGAGATTTCTTACGTTCTAATTTTTCTCCAAATTTTCTTATATTGTCAAACCCTATTATTTTCTATTAAATATTTTGGGGTATGATTCTACAGCTCTATAATTCTTACATATTTATGTTTGAATAATGCGATACTTCTTTCTCTCTCATTAATTCCCCCCATGTACACCCATCACCATGCTTAAAATTTTTATGGAATTTCTCTCTCCTCATTTACATTCATGAAATTATTTAATATTATGAATCTAAATCGAATTAAATATATTGGGATATTATGTTCAATGTCCCCATTACTATCCATTTCATTTAAAAATTATGACACACTATTTTCTCTCTCATTCACATGTTTTATGATTTATAGTTAACATCGTTATGCGGTTGAAGATACAAAATAATTTCCATGCCAAAATCAACATGTATGTGAATAAAATATCATATCGTCTATAATTGGTATTCACCATTATCAACATAAACATATTTATGGATATATTCGTGTATTTATTCCACATTTTTCATCTAGGAATAAATTAGGTTGTTGATTGACTCCATATAATACAATCCTTGTCGCACACTTATTCAAGAATTGAATTGTTTATAAATGGTGGGCCCTAATAGTTCCCAATGCGTTGGGTAAGGATCAGTATCATGATACATATAGTGAAATTAGGTATTAAAAATTATAATTCAAGGTGACTAAGGGTTTAATAATTCTAATTTATGTTCAATTAGGGTACACATAGGCTCCAGGTTCAATGAGACATAGCTCTGACTAATATCATTTTAAATGTTGTGTTCACATTTCCTTGTTATGATAATCATGTTATATCATGCCTTTATTTTATTGTTTCTATTGTGATCCATTGTGTTGGATCAATATTAAGATAGATATGATACTGATTGTATAATCAAAATATGGTGTATATAGTCAATAATCAAGAAGATGGGTGAATTGTATACTAAAAACTTCCTTATGGAAATTTTGTATAGACAAAATTCACAACACCTTTATGTTCTACTAACTACCTTGATTCTGAAAAAAGTGATTCTGAAAATAAAAATCTTGAAATGAAACATTACAAATGTTTATAAAAAAATATTCTACCTTAATGAGTATAGAATCATATTTAATCAGAGTACATTTCTAAGGAAGTATACGATAGTTATAATTTCCTCAACAACTAAAATTACAGCGGAAAAAATATGAAACACTACAGGTAACATGTAGTAATTATAATAACCCAACGTTAAGGGTATGCAAACACCTTGGATAAAGATCCCCTGATTTATAATATCAAGAAAGTATGTCCTAAACAAACCCGGGTATGACCTCAATCTGAAGATCATTATCTGTCTTGCTATCGAAAAACTCTTTCGATTTATATGGAAAATAGCACATCTGACTTCACAACCAGAAGTCTCTAATTTTAAGGAAATCACACATTTTCACAAAGCAGTTATACTCAATGCAATGTTTGAACATGCCGTTCAAACTTTCTACATGAAGCCTTAGAGTTTATAAGATCCTATCTCTGTAGAAATCACTTAAACAACAAGTAAGTATGATCGTCAAAAAGTTGGTCTTCCAAAGGTTCTGGTCTCATTCAAATGAGATCCTATTTATAGGCTCAACTCCAATGGTCGTGTCTCTCCTCCAACGGTAATATTTTTCGTTGAATTTCGGAGAGACCTGTACATGTGTCACTCAAACAATGGTTAGTTGGTAATTCAATGCACATCATCATTTTATAATTGAAACATGTGTAAGAAAAAATATGATTGAATGACTAAAATAATTCTTTAGAGTGTAAGGAAAAATAGTTTGGAGTCTTACCAAATAAAAATTCTGTATCTATAATACAAGGATATTCGAATTCCGTTTTCCGAGGAATTTGGAACCTTAATTATATAGAATTCTAGCATCTAAATTTCCTGGAAATTCATAATCTAGAATCCAAAGAATTCAGAACCTGGCCTTATAATGTTCGGAGTCTGAATTAAAAGAACTCGGAGTCTGAACACATAATATATCGAAGTGTAAATTTAGTGGAATTTAGTGTCATAACATATAAGTTTTGGAGTCTTAATTCAATGAACTCAGAGTCTGAACACATAAGAGTTTGGAGTCAGAAATATGAGAACATGGAGTCAGAAATCAGATGAGATCATAGTCTGAATATAGATAGTTTAGAGTTTGAACTCATAAGAGTTTAGAGTCTGAATTCTGAGAGTTTGTAGTCTTAATTAGTATCCTAAAAACATAATTCCTAATATCTAAGTATTATATGATTCTGAGGTTTTGGATTTGAATCTGAATATTAAACTGAAACAAAATTAACAATGAAAAACATGGTAATAAAAAAGGTCCTTGGGGAAGGAATATTTTCCTTATGAAAATAAAACTATGGGTAAAATGAAATTTTCCTTAAGATAAGGTCTTTATGCTTTTCAAGACAAGAAGAAATAGAAAAGTCATAAGGCAACCTTATTGACTCAGCAATATTCCAAAACAAGATTGAATGGAAAGGTCATGAGGAATCCTTATTGACTCTAAATCTCCCCATTTTTTGAAAGCACAATAATCCATAGGAAAAAGAATTTAAGGAAATAGAAAATATATTTCTAGACATTGAAATTAAAACATAAATCCCTTAAAACATGAGAAATGTATAATAAAAGTAACTCCCCTTTAGGATTTGGAACAGTAAGGATCATAATCTTGATTTCTGAGTTTGGATTTGACATTTTATTCTATATGGAAATATTCATGGATAAAAACTCCCCCTTAGATGAACCCCACCTTACATAGGGAAATCTATTTAATTATTGTAGTAGTCATTTTTCCTTTCAACCCCTTTCTGATTTTCAAAAATAATTAGAGGGACTGGAAAAGAAATTATGGTACCTAAAAAATTAGTACAACATATCCAACAGGGAATCCACAAAACGTTTCATTACAATTAGAATGAATTTGTATAAGAAGGAAAATAAAAAAACGGATTGGGTATATCATCCATCCTTTTCCTTGGGCATCAACTTCTTCACAATGGTTATAAGATTTTTGAGCTCCTTGTGATCTTCCTATGCTCCCTTTAGAATCTGATCATGTTCCTCACCTTTCACCTCTAGAGTAAGTATTTTATCATCCTAATCATTGAGGGATTTGGCCAAACTCTTTAAAGATTATTCATGTGTGACTATAATTTCTTCTCACTAAATCCAAAGAACACTTTCTCTCTTACATCTATGCGCCACTTAATACAGTTTCCCATTAAAATCCTTCACTGCTTGACTCCGATAATTTTTTCCATAGTCAGCTTTTCTTCAAAACTGCTTGTGAGATCCTTGATTTTACCATCTTCAATGTCAAATTCCTCCTTGAAACTATCTTGGAACACGTCAAGGAATTTCATGTCCTCTATGTTTTTCCATGACCAACTGTTCATCTTCCTGCATGATCTTTTATGGGCTTCATAGTTAATGAAAAAGTTATTGAAATCAGCCTCATGCTTGACACACTTGTTCATCACTATGGACACTAAATCCGATTTTTGGTTTAAGATGGATTTACTCATCTGGAATCTAGAGTGAATGCTTGGAAAAATTGGAATAGTTCCAACAAGCTACTTCAAAGACTGTACTACAAAATCATGTCCAAGGGACGATGATACTGAATATAGAAGTTTATTTGGTGAGGTTTCTTTTTCTAGCTCAGCAAGAGTACTCATTAAAGGTCCAATAGCGTCCTTCTTATTCACAACAACTTTTCTTGGTGTATCAACAACCAACCATTTTCACATATTAGTTCTTGGAATGGAATCCTCATCTGAATATTTATGTTCACTATCAGACAACTGAAAAATTTTATCTTCATCTAGCTACTCCTTCCCAGCTCGTGACTCAACATCCTCCTGCTATATGAAATCATTATTAGAACATTCTTCTTCAGACAACATATTTACTTATTCTTCAATCTTTTCATCTTCTACATTCTCAACTTTCCCAGGTGTAGCCCGCTTTGAGGAATATTCTTCAAAATTTTGGATTGAGATCTTCTCAGATGTACTTTCATTATCATGGAATTATTCTATATGCTTAATAAACTTTGCAGTGTCACCACATCTTTTTACTTATTCTTCAACTTCTTATACTTCTTTGGATTCTTCCAGAGTCACAAATATCATCCCCAGAGTTTCAGTTAATGATTCTACGATGAAGGATTATGGTACCTGTAAATTTTTATTTTCTTTCTTATTATCCATCTAAAGGATTTCACAATAATTTCTTAATTTATATTCTTCATTGGTTTCTTTTCTTTAGATTTATTTTCAAGCTCATCATATATCTTTTCCTTTAAGTATTTTGATTCAGCCGAATCATGTCTAAACATGGGCTCCCCTTATTTCTGGTTCTTTTTTTCATTCATCCAGTTAGTTACTTCCTCATCCAGATATGATTTTTTCTTTTTCGGCTTCAGAGGTGTGGATTGGATTTCTATGGGCTCAAACGTTTTTCCTTCCACTAGTACATAATTCAACTTCCAAATCATTCCTCCCTTTTTGGACAGTTTAGCCATATCTTGTTTTTCTAGAATAGCTTCAGCTTCTTTCTTTTCTAGGTTATAAAATTCTCTAGAGTATGTAGAGAAACAAATGTTCATCCTCTTCTGGGTATCATCACTGTATAACAAGACTTTTCAATTCCTTGGCTTCGAGATTCAAGGTATATTAAAATCTTCTAAGCACCGAACAATTAACTTAGAGAGAATGGTTGGATACATGATTACCTGATCCATCATGTTTCCATTCTTAATATTTTCAATCATAATGAGAATATGTATAACCAGATTGACCTTCCTTTGCTTTACCATAAAATCCAAGATTTATATGTCAATCTTCTTCAAGGTGTCCTTGTAACCATTTCTCAGAATGATGAATCCTTAAAGCAATAATCTGATATTCCAATGATTTGTAAACATGTGGGAGGTCTTCAGAGTCTTTACATCAGTGATTCCAAGACATGCCATAGCCTTCTCACTAACATTACTTAATTTGACCTCTGTAAAATTATGAAAATAGAACTCATCTTCCCCCTTCATAAGGAATACATACCAAATTAGCTACCTTGTTATATGAAATAGCATAAGTCATTTCATATCTCTTGAACGAAAACATCTCAATTCCTTCTTCCTTAAAAAAACTTACTGACTCATTAAATTTAACTAGAAAATCTGGATACACTATGTCTTGAGCTCCTGGCTTCAATACGCAATCATTGTCCCATCCATTCTTCTTATTGTTCTTCATGATTATTGAATCATACTTGGTGAAGATATTTTGATTCACCATCCTCTCTCTATAAACATTCCTCTCCGATATTGTCTCGACATTTGATATACCATTCTGAGATTATTAATCTACAGTCATTTGGAATTGAGAAACCTTTGAAAAACTGGAATGAGCTTACGTAGAAGGGGAGAAAATCAGCACATGAGAGCTTGAGAGTTTATAAGAGCCTCTCTCTCTATAAATCAATTCAACTTCATGTATATAAGTTTTGCCAATATTTGGTCCACCAAAAGTTTTCAGTACGTTCAAATGATCTCCTATTTATAGGATCAGTTTCAATAGTCGGCTCCCTCCTCCAACTGTCATATTTTTCCTTGAATTTTGGAGGGACCTATACATGTGGCACTCACACATCAATTAGTTAGTAACTGAATGCATGAAATAATTTTATAACAATGAAATGTGTAAGAAATAATATGATTTTATGACTAAAACAATTTTTTAGAGTGTGATGAAAAATAGTTCGGATTCTAACCAAAAATACATTTGTTATCTATAATAAAAGGATATATGGATTCTGTTTTCCATGGAATTTGGAATCTGAATTATATAGAATTCCAGATTCTGGATTCACAAGTATTCGGAACATGAACTTACAAAGTTCAGAGGCTGAATTCAATGAAATTGGAGTCTGAACTCATTAGAGTTTGATGTTTGAATTCAGGCGAATTTAGAGTCAGAAAATATATGAGTTCGGATTCTGAATTCATTTCCTGAAAACAGAATGCTCTATATCTAAGTATTATATGATTCCGAGGTTTTGGATACAAAACTGAATTTTATACTTAGACAAAATGAACAATGAAAACATGGTAATGATAAATTTCCATGGTGAATGAAAATTTTCCTTATGAATGTAAAACAAATGGTAAAATAAAATTTTATTTATGATGTGGTGTTTGTGTTTTACAAAACAAGAAGGAATGGAAAATTCATAAGTAATACCTATTGACTCAATAATCTCCCTAAACAAGAAGGAATGGAAAAGTCATTAGGAATCCTTATTGAATCAACATGTTGATATGCATATTTTCTAACATGTATTGTATTATCTATGGTTATCCTTGTTTACTCTCTTATTGGGATTTATAGCTCACCCCTTTTCATATGCATGTCCACAACATAGTCTATGAAATACTAAGTACGTAGGAATTTTGTGGTCATGTAAAAGAAGTATTCAATAAAGATGTTGGGTTCAATGTTTTATGTTGTTATTTAATGTTTTGAATTTCCAAATACATTGGGCCTTTCAATACTCAATTTTTTCTAATATGCAATTTTATTTAATAAATCATGTTTAAGTGTGTAATAAAGAGCATTGTTGTTATAAAATAACTCAATAACACCTCCAATGTACACTTCTTACCTTACTGAAATACAATACGTGTTATTTCATTCCTCATATATCTTTATGTTTCATTATTATTTTACACCATGTATTTAAAAATTATTTATGTTGGAACATATATTTATATTACGCACATAAATTTAATTTCATACATATATTATAAGAGATCTATTTCTCTCTCATCAATATTTTTTTATGAATATTTATTTCATGCTATTAGTCTACAAAAATTGAACTCTGATTTTACATTCCAAAATCATCCATAGTAAATACCAATCCAATTTTCATATCAAGGGTATTCACCATTGTAAAAATATACATATTTATTTTAGACATTCATGTATGTATTCTATATTCCTTTTTAATGGTATAAATTATGATGTTGAATGAATCTATGTTATGCGGTCTGTGTGGAACTATTATGCATTATATTTAAATGATTTTGAAGGTTTTTCCTTGATAGAGCACCAAATCATTGGGTAATGTTTTGTTTATTAACATGTCATGTTTGGATAGGGGTTTACATGAATCCCTTATTGGAATTTTTTCACCGGGTCGAGATATGGGTTTACCTGATTCTTTTTTGTTAATGATATAGTGTTTATTATTGATGCCATATTTTCATGTTATAAAAATCATGTTATAGGAAGCATTTTTGATCATTTTTTTATTATTCTTTATCGATATGTCTATTTCATAAAATCTATTTTATTCTTTATGTTATTCCTTATTTAATCCGTTACTAGTCTTAATAGCTCTCATTTTTCTTAATTATTTCCTCATGTTATCTAATGTAATTCTAATCATGAAAGAATATTGTGGTCTTGTAAAAGAATATTTGAATAAAGATGTTGTATTTTTTGTCTTTAGTTGTAATGTATGAAACTAGAACTCCCAATATCTTTGGATGTATATATTGAATGATTATATAATAAATCATGTTTAAATATTTAGTAAAGAAAAGGGTAATAAATCATATTTAAATGTGTAACAAATACCATGGTTCATTTAGCCCCACCAGGTGAACCTCTACATATTGAAGGGCTTGAACTATGGTAGGGGGTCGCTTTCAAGACATATGTTATTTCATCCTACTTTCTTGATTATATAGATGATAATAATTAAAGTTTTCATCTATACATAGAAATTAGAGGAAAATCCACACATACCATAACAACATCCTAGAATATTTCAATTATTTCTATATATTATTCCATAAAACATAAGAATTTGGTTTTCTTTTAATGAACCATCAACTTTTATTGTGATCTATCTAGGGATAGGGTATTTTAATTACATTCAACATACCTTTTAATTGGATAAAATTTCATTTGATTCAGATTTGATGATAAATTATAAGATTCTTGACGGAGTTGTAACAGGTACATGGTTGAATCATTCCATCTTCCATGATAGAGATGAAGATCCTTAACTAGGCTACATGAATGTTAAATGTATTTTAATTTTGAAATATTTAATTTCATTCATCCTATATGACATTAATCATATTGTGATCAATTATAATGGAGAATTGTTGTATTTGAGAAGAGTAATCCATATCCATACATATTTGAATATGAAGCCGAATGGAGTCCAAACCTGTACATATAATATCAAAAATGTCCAATACGTACTTCCATGTTGTAGAGCCAATATCACTAGTTTAGAAAATGTGGTCAACATCTTCTATATAGTTATTACATATACAAGTTTTAGATAAAATTTGAATACCTAATAATTGAAGACATCAATCAATGGGAACTTTATTGCATGCCATACTCTATACCAATGTGAGTCTGGAGATTCAATCCCTTTACTTTTTAAAAAAATTTATCCTAGAAAAATCATTGATTTTATACCTAAATCTATGATTGTATTAGAGTTTATGTTTTAAAACACCGTTATGTGCTAGTTACAAAACCATAAAATTATAAGTGTTGATAAAATTGTAGTTTTAAATAGTCATATTTATCTCCAATGGTATGTTCAAGTACGAAGAGAGCACTAAATCATTAATGGAGATATTAATATTCATATATAAGTTAATATAATATTTCATAGAGATAAGAGGGTATCCATTCACATTATCCAACAAAAACATCAAAGAATTTTATTTATTAACAATCCATATATAGTGCGACAACTTTTAAAAAAAATGGTTTTATGGAAGGTCTGTTTGATGAGACCATGTAAGAAAACTTTCCTTTTATAAGATTTTTGTTAAATAATTTTTCATGAAGTCAAATGAAAATGAATTATTATTTATAAGTTTACATGTGTGATTAATTTTAAGATCATCTTTTAAGAGGTCAAGGATCACAATACTAAGGTAGCCAGTGTCAATGGACATTTCAACAATTATTACATGGAATTGTGACTAACTTCCATTAAAGGGTGCTTCCATTGTAGACAACTTTTTTTATTTTACTATTTTGTTATTTAAATATATCAATAATATTTTTATGATCCATCATCAAATATTCAATTTTTTAAATAATGTAATTCTTGCCAAAACATATTGATGTGACTATCAATAAGGATTTTCATTTCCAGGTAGAGTGTATATAATTAATCTATCCAACAATATTGTAGAAGTCAGTGTTTTTAGGGTTTCTGCAGAAGATATAAACACCTAGGAATATAATGTTGGGATCCAACTTTTTTACCAATATCATTTATAATACTATATTTTTTTCTATAAGAAATATTATTTGAATGAAAATGGATGATTTTTTATAGTTTATGGATTTCTGATACACATTTTCTTATTGTGAGAGGGAATATTTGAGATATTTAATTTTCCATTTCTCACTAGGATGGAATAAAATAATTTCATCTATATATAAAATGTGAGAGGGAACATTGTGGTTACTAGAGGAAATGTGGGGATAAATATTTCCTTCATTAACCATATTGGTGATAAATCTTCTAATGTAGTGCTCAACAATGTGTAAGAATCTGGTAGAGAAAGTGTATTATATTATAAATCATTTGGTACAATTGTAATATATTATTGGAGTATTGTAATAAAAAATTAAATGTGAGAAAAAAAAATTAAAAAAAGATGTCACTAAATAAAAACTTTCTATGGACATTGAAAATGACGCTCTACAAAATGGTGTCAAAATATTTTCTAATATATTGATTAATGAAAATGATTTCTCCTTTATATTTCCTATTCAGATAGATTTTTCATTAAAAGGAAAGTCAGTTGTTTCCTTTGATGTTTATTCCTTTATGGAATCCAAATTGCTTCCAAGATATAATTCTACTATAAATATTAGTAAGCCTATTAGAAAAAAAATTATAGATGACATTATAATAATTTTTAATAGAGGATCTAAAGAGTTTAATTTCTAAAGAATTCTCAAATTTTTAAATTTGGGAGTGAAATTGGTAATTTCTTCCCTATGCAAGGTTTCCATTATATAAAATGCCCCTAACTATTTTACCAACATCATGTTATATAATATCCTGGTAGTTCTGGAAAAAGGCATTGGTAAAACCATCAGGACCAGGGGTACTAATATATTCTAGTCTAAAAATGACATCATTAATCACATTACATAGAAGAACACTAATTATGATGGTGTTATCATTTCCACCCACTAAGATGTGAATAATAAAAATTAAATGCGATTTA
Source organism: Viscum album (assembly GCA_963277665.1). Classification (NCBI taxonomy): domain Eukaryota; kingdom Viridiplantae; phylum Streptophyta; class Magnoliopsida; order Santalales; family Viscaceae; genus Viscum; species Viscum album. The sequence goes on from OY728148.1 coordinate 917,651,543, forward strand.
ATTGAAAATTTTTCTATTTGAATATCTTAATTAGCTGAATTGGAAAAGAATAATCAATAAACTGATCAATAAGAAACACATATATTTGATAATACATACCATTTAATCAATAAACTGAATATGGTATTCATATTGAAATACTATATTTATTAAAACATAAAAGACATTAATAAATGATTTTTTAATTAAATAAATGATTAATTATTGGTCTCTATGATCTCATGCCTCATGATACCATTACTTTTAGTATTGTAATTTGACCTTCAATTTTTTTGAAACCTAAAATGCATCGATGGACGATATTTTACAAGTACCCACCCATTATAGTAAGTCCAAACCACTCCAAAAATATTGAATAATTGATTAAATTAATTATTAAATATGAGTTTTAATCAAATATCTATACCGAGTAAAGGATTCATATTTATCAATATTTTCCCAGTTATTGAAACAAAATTTAATGTCAACAAATTAGTAATAATATAATATTTTTTAATAAATAATCATATTTATCGTGAAATAAATTATATATTTATGATAAATTTTATTTATAATGAAAATTTAATATAATAATGTCATTATTTGAATACATTGTTAACAATTATAAAATAAAGTGATGTAATACATCCACTTTTACTACATGATAATTCTAATTTAAATCCCCAATTGATTATATTATTTAACATAAAACTTTAAATACCATAAATTATGAATTTATACTAATATTAAATTGCAAATGGGAATTATATAACCTTATAAAATTTAATAGGTTTATAAAAATATATAATATTCAATGGATTATAAATTGTGATGAAATGTCACGACCAGTCCACGGGGCCCGTGCCGTGACTACCCCAAGCCCGCCTTCCATAGGCCAGGGGCTGGCGACTAGCACCAAAGGCATAAATCCCGATAACTGGGAAGGCATTGCCTTTATAAAAGTAACAAAACACCACAGAGTACAAGCGGAAGTAAAACACAAAGTACAAAAAGAAGTGCTGGAATGTAAATGGGCCAGAATACAAACCCAAAAGAATGTACAACTACAACTGAACAAAGTACAACAGAAAAAGACAACAGCCAGAGGGACGGAAGCGGCTCATGGGTCATCCTCCTCGGATACTGCCTGAAGGGTAGGTACAGATGGCGCAACTCCTGGATCGTCCACCACGAATCCTACCTGAAGGGAAGGTACAGATAGCCTCCACAGTGCTCTCGTCCGTCAACCTCCTCCGAGTGTCGTCTCTCCATGAAGTCCACCTCCGGACACTGACTTGTCGTGTAGTCCACCTCCGGGTACCGTCCAGTCCTCGAACACTCGGCCTCCGTCAGCACTGTCTGTCGTCTGCAACCAACACAACGAGGTGCGGGCATAGCCCGTGCAGGGGTGAGTATAACGATACTCAGTAGGGACCCCGAGACCCTCAAGGTCTCACTAATTCCAACAAGGATAACCACAAAGAAGATCTCAACAGATAACCTCTACTTAGGTATATGCCCATACATATACCTAAGTTATCAAGTAACCCACCTCAATCATGAGGAAACACAAGGATCATGAAATCAACGGATAACCACTACCCAGGTATATGCCCATACATATACCTAAGTTATCAAGTGACCCATCTCAATCATGAGGAAACAAAAAGGTCAAAAAGTCTCAGTTCAAACCAGGATTTTCATTATCAAAACCGTAACTACTGAAGAGCCCCGTCTCTAGAGTGTACAGTGGTCCTGTCACGACTCTGAGGTACTGCTCACTAACCTAAGACTGCTGAGGTACTCCTCCTGTCAAGTACCGCGGGCCAGCCACCCAAACACAGTACTGCTTCCCGCCGAGGTATGTCACCCAAACACAGTAGTTCACACCCCCTAGTAGCCTGCAGAGGTACTCTCCGGACGACTACCGCGGGTCTGCACTATCACACAGGTAGTGCTCCGTCTGCCATGGGTCTGCACCCAAACAAAGTAGTGCTCCGTCCACTGGACTAGTCGACTCACTCCACGTCGAGTCGGTCAAGCAGCCATTAGGTCTCAGTCGGTTACTCGGTCTCCGTACTCCGCACGCTCGTCTCTGGGAGGGTCCGCTCCACGAGCTGCAAGTCGATACTCCAAGTATCTCAAGGTCCCACGAAGAAGTATCTCAAAGGACCACCTCGTCACAGGGGTCTCAACGCAACAGACGGCGCGTCGATCGGACGTCCGGTCTGTGAGTTATTAGCCTTTTCGTCCCAGGGGCCCGGTTGGTTTCGTGAGCGAACCAAACCCAGCCGTATCTCAACTGTACCTCGAGCTCTCATAGGGTATACTCATAGGGACCGTTTCTCAACGTGATCGTCAATGCCGCTGACGGTTCGTCAAACGGACGTCCTGTCTGAGAGTTATCAGCTTTTCCGTTCCAGGGGCCCGGTTGGATTTCGGGTGCGATCCAACCCGGCCACTACCAACTGTATCCAAAACTCGGGCGAAGGATGCCAAAGGTTCTGTATCGTCAACAGGAACTCAACGCAACAGACGGCGCGTCAATCGGATGCCCGGTCTGAGAGTTATTGGCTTTTTCGTTCCAGGGGCCCGGTTGGTTTTTATGGCAAAACCAACCCGACCGTACTCCACCTGCACCCAAACCCCGGGAGGAGTGAGCCAAAAGATCTGTCTCACTAAGAGAAAACTAACAAAGCTGACGGTACGTCAATCGGACGTCCGTAGCTCATGATATGAGCGTTTCCGCTCCGAGGGCCCAGTTGGTTTCGTGTACGAACCAACCCGGCCGAACCCAAAGTATTCCGAAACTTTGAGTGCGATAAACCGAAACGACCGACTCGCTCCAAGGATTGCGTTTCCGCTGACGGCGAGTTGTTTGGGGCTCGTAGCTCAAGTTACGGGCGTTTGAACGAAAGTCGTCCGAAGATGGGCGGTCCGGGCCCGGGCCGACCCGACCCGACCCCCCCTGGTTGGCCCGAACCGGGTCGGGTCCGACCCGGTTGGCCCGGCCCGGCCCGACCAGGGCCGGTCCGGCTCGGCTCGGCCGAGCGGGCGGGCGGCCGACGCGGGGGAAAGCCGCCGCCACGCGTGACACCCCCGCGGCACCCGCGGGGTGTCGGCCAGACAGCCGGACGTGCCGCGTGACAAACCCGCGACACCCGCGGGGTGCCGCCCTGGACACCCGCGGGGTGCCGTGAGACAACCCCGCGGCACCCGCGGGGTGTCGCCCTGGACACCCGCGGCACCCGCGGGGTGCCGCGCTGGACACCCGCGGGGTGCCGTGTGACAACCCCGCGGCACCCGCGGGGTGTCGCGCTGGACACCCGCGGCACCCGCGGGGTGTCGCCCTGGACACCCACGGGGTGCCGCCGCCCCCGGCCGCCGGCGCCGCCGCGCCGGCGACCCGCGCCACCACCGGCTTCCGCGGGCCGCCGGAGTCGCTCCGGTGGCCCGTTTTCCCTCCCGTCTGCGCCGTTGTTCCTCCCGGGTTCCGTTCTTTACTGCGGGATCATCAAACATCCGTTGCAGCATGTTCCATCGTCGCCCGCCAAATCCGCAAAACACGAAGAACGGCGGAGGGTTGCCCGGCCGTGTTCGTTTGACCCGCACCCTCCGCGTTAGATAAAAGAAACGGGAGAAATTGTTCAACACATGAACCGGAAATTTTAATAAAATAAAATTGTTCATTTGAAACCGGTTCTTTGAGTTTTAAAGAACGTTCACGGGAATATAAAGAGGGGTATTCCAAAATATAAAATCCCTACTTCAGAGTAGTCGCGCGTGAGCGTTCTTCGCGGAATTGCTTGTCGCGGAAGAGGGGGGATCGTCGCGTCGTCGCGGGAAGGAGTCGCGTCGTCACGGAACACGGCGTTGAGTCGGCGAACTCAACGCACCATGAAACAGTAGATTTAATTTTAAATAATTAAATCCATGTTTTGGTTAAGAACCATGAAGGAGATAAAAAGGAAGGTCCGAGACTCTAACCTCAAGCAGCCGATCGGAGACCCGTCGCGGAGGAAGAGACGTCGCAGAAGAACCTTTTCGGCGTCGCGGATCACGGCGTCGCGTCGTCGATTTCCGGGTTGGGTTCGATGTTCTTCACGTTCTTCGCGTTCTTCGCGAAGGAGGAAGAAGATACAAGGATTTTGTCTCAAAGAGAAATCCTCCCAAAAAAAAGATTGGTTGGTCTTATTTTATTATTATGACAACACACGAAAGGGGGGTAAGTGACGACCCATAAATTCGTTGAATTAATTCAACGAAAGAAACAGCTCATTTAATGTACGAAAATAAACCGCCCAATTAAATGGTCTGTTAAGAAATTAAGAAAACGCGTTAGTTGACTTTCATAATGACGGGTTTTCGCGGGTGCGTTATTTAGCGAAAAGAAACGGCGGGCCTCGTGCGGGCCCCACCTCACAAATATCCTACCAATAGGGTATGATATTTCTGGATAGTATCCTATCCGGTTCAACTCAGTTTAAGACGCTTTTAAGTGGATTCAAGTGGCTTCAAGTGAAATGAAAAATAAAATTGTCGCACAATTTTATTTTATTTCATAACTTAAAACCCAAAAATTAAAAACCACACCAGGGAAAACGCAACTCCGGAAGAGGCGTTTCTAAGAAAATACCGGTGCTGCGATCCCATCGGTGCCCTCAAAATTTGATTCCAGGCACCGGTTCAAAAGTTAGAAAAACCTGCACGTTCGTTCACTGAACGTACCCGAGCCAAACTTCAGAAAATGATTCCGGACACACCGGGCCTCGGAATCAGGTGCTGTCAGAAGCTGCGCTCTTGTAAAATTCCAAAGAAAATTAAGAAAAAAAATTTCCTTGAAATTTATGGGTCATTACATTACTCCCACCATAGGGCTTTACGTCCCCGTAAAGCTCCAACACAAACTTAGGGAAACAAGGGCGGTACTGAGCATGCATCTGAGCCTTCCACTCCCACGTGCTCTCCTAGAGGTCCCCGAGCTTCCAAAGAAAGTGCACAAGAGGAATCGACTGTCCTCCTAGGATCCGCTCCTGTCGATCCTCAATCCCCACAGGAATCTCCGTAAAAGACACTCATCGCCACCGTCTAGCTCCTCATGGTCGATGATATGCGAAGGGGTCGAGCACGTATCTCCTCATTTGGGATACGTGGAAAACGTCGTGCACCTAGTGCAACTGAAGTGGATGGGCCAAGCAGTAAACCACCTCGCCTACCCAGCTGAGGACCTAGAAAGGTCCGTTGAACCTTGGAGATAACTTGCCTCCCAGGCCACATCTCCGTAAACCTCATCGAGGTGAGACCCGTAAGAAGACGTGGTCGTCATCCTCGAACTCCAGAGGTCTCCAATTCTTGCTGGAACTGAAACTCAAAACGACTGCTTCCATGAGAGTAAGGTTGACCGACTCAAGAGTGATCGGTCACACCCTCCTATGAAAAAGTTACCATGCGCTGCCTGGGGTTTCCTTTTCCGCCGACCAAAGAAAACTCATCCCGACGTTTGCCTAAAACCGTCAATTTGAGTATGAACAGTTATTGCCCACTCCATACTCAAACTAACGTCGTAAGGCCTCGACGCTGCCACCAAGAGATTCCAACCAGAACTCTCGCCTCGACGGTCTGACCACACCGTCGGCATAAGTGTGATTATCGAGTCTCCTCTCAAGGTATCTCCGGACGTGAGGGTCAAGTCCACGGCTTACCGGAAACTCTAGGTCTGGAACAAGATTTGTGAAAGTGAGTAATGATTCATATCAACGTCTATTACTACAGCAGCTAGTAGTGGACACAGAATGTCCCTTGAATCATTTCTAGAGCCATTGGGTCACACTTCTGGACCGCATGCAGCCACATTCTTCCACCGCCCTCCAGCTCCCTGAGCCTGGCGGGAATAACTAAGGCGGGTGGTTGTACCATGTTAGGATGTACACCACCTCATGCTGCTCCCCTAGCTCTGCCTCCACGTCTACCGCTTCGCAGACTCATCTCTCTTTAAAAGATTCCTCTTCTTGAAACATTTAACATGCCTGAGTCTCTAAGACTGGCACTGGTTTCCTGTTTCTTACTGCATTGTACAGTCTTCGTCCGCTCCTGGATGAACTGCACCTCCTTTGCATACGATCTGGAAGAGCTGCTAAAATTTCTCCTTTTCCGAAAAGAGAAACCCGGTCTCATCCCCTTTCTAGATGAACCATGCCCATTGCCTAATACAGTCAATCCTGGCATGAAGGATGCATTCATTCCATGGACGACGTCATAAGGCCTCGACGTAACTATTAGGAGATCCAACTATCACTCTCGCCTCCAAGGGTCGAGTCACACTGTCAGCATCAGTGTGAGGTCCCTGGGTCTCCTCTAGTAGGAATTTCGAAAGTGAGGGTCAAGTCAACAGTCTTAACCAGGACCACTTTGTAACATCGCAAAAGAGGACAGGAAGGCAAACATCACAAGATAAGTGTCTTTATTTTATGGCTGCTCATGGTACAAAGACACAAAATCAACATCAACATGGAACTAGAAGTACAAGAGACATATCCACTAGTTCCGCTCCTATCCACCTGCTCCAGGAGCTCTACTGCCTTGTCCACTGCTCTACTGTTTCTCAAGCATTCGTCGCTGCCTCTGCCTCGGTGGCTCTTCAAAATCCTATGGATCAACTGTACGAGGAGTCGGACAGTCACGTGCCAGGTGCCCCTTTCCACCGCACGAGTAACATAGTCTGCTTCTGGCACGCCTGGCTCTGACCCCACCCCGGGTGCCCCGCACCACCGGTCCTAAAACCTGAGATCGCCCAACTGCTGGTCTGGTCCTCCTGGATCTCTACATCATCTGTATACTTCCCACAGATGACTCGGCTTCTGATCGAAAAACACGCGGCAAAGGCAGCAGCTCCTGAACACGCTCGGGGTGTAGAGATAATGGCACAAACTCCACCCTAAAGAAGGTCTCAAAGTCTTCCCATGTGAAAGCCATCCCATCGCAAAACTGGAACAAGTTGCTCCACCACCTGCCTGCTGCTGCCTGAAGAAGGATGGAAGCAATGGTCACCATGAAGTCCGATGGCGTCCCCACTAGCCTGAAGACTCCCACCACAGCCTCCAGCCAATCCTCAGCCGCCTGCGGGTCCGTCTCTCCCCCGAACCTGGGTGGCCTCTGGCGCTGGAACTCATGCAGTGCGCTCAAATAGCGGGCATCGCCTACTGCTGGGGCTGGTGGCATCGGTGGCCCAATGTATGGTAGTACCGCTGGTGCCTCCACTGGTGCCTCAACTGCAAGAGGGCCCTGTACCGAAGCCTCGTCACTCGACAGACTGTCAGCACGCACATCCCTCTGGGCTCTAGTTGGTTGTTCGAGAAAAGGCATACTGAAAGAAACAACGTAACACGGTCAAACGATTATACCTGGTGAGATGACCTGTTTTGAGCTGTTTTAAGGGGGAAACTTTTGAAAACACACACGCAATCAGTGTTTTCGTGAACAAAGTCGGAAATCAGTTGCCAGGGTCCTGGTGTATGGATACGTCGGCCGCCCACACCATCACTGGACTCCCTGAACTGAAAACCACACTTGGTACCCTTAACACTATTGCTTCACAGAAAGAAAGATCAGAGTCTGCGGTAGAACCGACCACCTCTGATACCAATTTGTCACGACCAGTCCACGGGGCCCGTGCCGTGACTACCCCAAGCCCGCCTTCCATAGGCCAGGGGCTGGCGACTAGCACCAAAGACGTAAATCCCGATAACTGGGAAGGCATTGCCTTTATAAAAGTATCAAAACACCACAGAGTACAAGCGGAAGTAAAACACTAAGTACAAAAAGAAGTGCTGGAAAGTAAATGGGCCAGAATACAAACCCAAAAGAAAGTACAACTACAACTGAACAAAGTACAACAGAAAAAGACAACAGCTGGAGGGACGGAAGCGGCTCCTGGGTCGTCCTCCTTGGATCCTGCCTGAAGGGTAGGTACAGATGGCGCAGCTCCTGGATCGTCCACCACGAATCCTACCTGAAGGGTAGGTACAGATTGCCTCCACAGTGCTCTCATCCGTCAACCTCCTCCGAGTGTTGTCACGCCGTGAAGTCCACCTCCGGACACTGACTTGTCGTGTAGTCCACCTCTGGGTACCGTCCAGTCCTCGAACACTCGGCCTCCGTCAGCACTGCCTGTCGTCTGCAACCAACACAACGAGGTGCGGGCATAGCCCGTGCAGGGGTGAGTATAACGATACTCAGTAGGGACCCCGAGACCCTCAAGGTCTCACTAAATCCAACAAGGATAACCACAAAGAAGATCTCAACAGATAACCTCTACTTAGGTATATGCCCATACATATAACTATGTTATCAAGTAACCCACCTCAATCATGAGGAAACACAAGGATCATGAAATCAACGGATAACCACTACCCAGGTATATGCCCATACATATACCTAAGTTATCAAGTGACCCATCTCAATCATGAGGAAACACAAAGGTCAAAAAGTCTCAGCTCAAACCAGGATTTTCATTATCGAAACCGTAACTACTGAAGAGCCCCGTTTCTAGAGTGTACAGTTGTCCTGCCACGACTCCGAGGTACTGCTCACTAACCTAAGACTGCTGAGGTACTCCTCCTGTCGAGTACCGCGGGCCAGCCACCCAAACACAGTAGTGCTTCCCGCCGAGGTATGTCACCCAAACACAGTAGTGCACACCCCCTAGTAGCCTGCAGAGGTACTCTCCGGACGAGTACCGCGGGTCTGCACTATCAGACAGGTAGTGCTCCGTCTGCCATGGGTCTGCACCCAAACAAAGTAGTGCTCCGTCCACTGGGCTAGTCGACTCACTCCAAGTCGAGTCGGTCAAGCAGTCTTCAGGTCTCAGTCGGTTACACGGTCTCCGTACTCCGCACGCTCGTCTCTGGGAGGGTCCGCTCCATGAGCTGCAAGTCGATACTCCAAGTATCTCAAGGTCCCACGAAGAAGTATCTCAAAGGACCACCTCGTCACAGGGGTCTCAACGCAACAGACGGCGCGTCGATCGGACGCCCGGTCTGTGAGTTATTAGCCTTTTCGTCCCAGGGGCCCGGTTGGTTTCGTGAGCGAACCAAACCCAGCCGTATCTCAACTGTACCCCGAGCTCTCATAGGGTATACTCATAGGGACCGTTTCTCAACGTGATCGTCAACACCGCTGACGGTTCGTCAAACGGACATCCTGTCTGAGAGTTATCAGCTTTTCCGTTCCAGGGGCCCGGTTGGATTTCGGGTGCGATCCAACCCGGCCACTACCAACTGTATCCAAAACTCGGGCGAAGGATACCAAAAGTTCCGTATCGTCAATAGGAACTCAACGCAATAGACGGCGCGTCAATCGGACGCCCGGTCTGAGAGTTATTGGATTTTTCGTCCCAAGGGCCCGGTTGGTTTTTATGGCAAAACCAACCCGACTGTACTCCACCTGCGCCCAAACCCCGGGCGTAGTGAGCCAAAAGATCCGTCTCACTAAGAGGAAACTAACAAAGCTGACGGTACGTCAATCGGATGTCCGTAGCTCAAGATATGAGCGTTTCCGCTCTGAGGGCCCGGTTGGTTTCGTGTACGAACCAACCCGGCCGAACCCAAAGTATTCTGAAACATTGAGTGCGATAAACCGAAACGACCGACTCCCTCCAAGGATTGCGTTGCCGCTGACGGCGAGTCGTTTGGAGGCCCGTAGCTCAAGTTACGGGTGTTTGAACGAAAGTCGTCCGAAGACGGGGGGTCCGGGCCGGGGCCGACCCGGCCCGACCCCCCCCCCCCTGGTTGGCCCGAACCGGGTCGGGTCCGACCCGGTTGGCCCGGTCCGGCCCGGCCAGGGCCGGTCCGGATCGGCTCGGTCCAGCGGCCGAGCGGCCGACGCGGGGGAAAGCCGCTGCCACGCGTGACACCCCCGCGGCACCCGCGGGGTGTCGGCCAGACAGCCGGACGTGCCGCGTGACAACCCCGCGCCACCCGCGGGGCGCCGCGTGACAACCCCGCGGCACCCGCGGGGTGCCGCGTGACAACCCCGCGGCACCCGCGGGGTGTCGCGCTGGACACCCGCGGCGTGTCGCCCTGGACACCCGCGGGGTGCCGCCGCCTCCGGCCACCGGCGCCGCCGCGCCGGCGACCCGCGCCGCCACCGGCTTCCACCGGCCGCCGGAATCGCTTCGGTCGCCCGTTTTCCCTCCCGTCTGCGCCGTTGTTCCTCCCGGGTTCCGTTCTTTACTGCGGGATCATCAAACATCTGTTGCGGCACGTTCCGTCATCGCCCGCCAAATCCGCAAAACACGAAGAACAGCGGAGGGTTGCCGGGCCATGTTCGTTTGACCCGCACCCTCCGCGTTAGATAAAAGAAACGGGAGAAATTGTTCAACACATGAACCGGAAATTTTAATAAAATAAAATTATTCATTTGTATCCGGTTCATTGAGTTTTAAAGAACGTTCACGGGGATATAAAGAGGGGTATTCCAAAATATAAAATCCCTACTTCGGAGTCGTCACGTGTGAGCGTTCTTCGCGGAATTGCTTGTCGCGGAAGAGGGGGGATCGTCACGTCGTCGCGGGAAGGCGTCGCGTCGTCACCGAACACGACGTTGAGTCGGGGAACTCAACGCACCATGAAACAGCAGATTTAATTTTAATTAATTAAATCCATGTTTTGGTTAAGAACCACGAAGGAGATAAAAAGGAAGGTCCGAGACTCTTATCTCAAGCAGCCGATCGAAGACCCGTCGCGGAGGAAGAGACGTTGAAGAAGAACGTTGTCTGCGTCGCGGATCACGGCGTCGCGTCGTCGATTTCAGGGTTCGGCATTCTTTGCGTTCTTCGCGTTCTTCGCGAAGGAAGATGAAGATACAAGGATTTTGTCTCAACGAGAAATCCTCCAAAAAATTATTGGTTGGTCTTATTTTATTATTATGCCAACACATGAAAGGGGGGTAAGTAACGACCCATCAATTCGTTGAATTAATTTAACGAAAGAAACAACTCATTTAATTTATGAAAATAAATCTCCCAATTAAATGGTCTGTTAAGAAATTAAGAAAACGCGTCAGTTGACTTTCATAATGACGGGTTTTCGCGGGTGTGTTACTTAGCGGAAAGAAACGGCGGGGCTCGTGCGGGCCCCACCTCACAAATATCCTACGAAGAGGGTAGGATATTTCTGGATAGTATCCTATCTGGTTCAACTCAGTTTAAGCCGCTTTTATGTGGCTCCAAGCGGCTTCAAGTGAAATGAAAAATAAAATTGTCGCACAATTTTATTTTATTTCATAACATAAAACCCAAAAATTAAAAACCACACTAGGGAAAACGCAACTCCGGAAGAGGCGTTTATAGGCAAATACCGGCGCTGCGATCCCATCGGTGCCCTCGGAATTTGAATCCGGGCACCAGTTCAAAAGTTAGAAAAACCTGCACGTTCGTTCACTGAACCTACCCGAGCCAAACTTCAGAAAATGATTCCAGACACACTGGGCCTCAGAATCAGGTGCCATCAGAAGCTGCACTCTTGTAAAATTCCAATGAAAATTAAGAAAAAAATTTCTTGAAATTTACGGGTCTTTACATGAAATATATTACGTCAATCTAAATAATGATTATAAAAATAACTCATGTATTATGGCCTAAAATTTATAATAATTATAAAACATATATATTAATATTTATAATATCACTGTATGATCATTATATAAAATATTATCAATTTTTTATTAAAAATATCTCAATATTTTTTCTATTTCAGGTATTAATTACATTATTTTATCATCTTTTTTTACATGATTGATTTAGTTATTTATCATTTTATAAACATAAAAAACAACCATTATAATAATTAATATTTAATTATCATTAATTTAAATCTATGAAAATTTAAAAACCAGTTATGATCATTGGTTTTTATGAATTAATTACTTTACCATCATTTATAATGTATATTGTACAAAAGCATGAGTAAGAATTCATTTTTCTAATGAACATTATGAAAATGTGGTATGTTATATTAATTATTTTAATAAAGATAATTATGTCATAAATAATACATTTATTCTTTTCATATAACTATCTAAATCATCATTTTTGTGTAGTGATTAATAGATTGTTAGATCGCTTCGTGAAGGAAGTAGTCTAGAGGTACAGAAATGATTATATCATCATGAAGATAGTGAAAATGCATGAAAAACATAATGAATTATTATCATTATAGAATGATAAATATTTTATAAATATTTTAATTTTATCATTTATAATACATATAATTATTAATTATATCCTTATCAAATTCGTGAAATATGTTAGTGAGGAATTATTCACATCGCTTTGTGGGGAGGTATTTTTCAATGCACACGAGTGATATTATCTTATCCCCTATAGAATAGAAAGTAAATTTTTATATAAGATATACCTATTAAATACGTATATTTATTTTTTAAAAGAGTATATATATACCATGTATTCATCATCATAACCAACCGTTAGTGTGGGTAATATAAGAAATAATAATATAAGTTTAAAAGGTGATTGTCTATCGTACACCTTAATGATGATTTAATAACTTATTTTATGAATGTTGAGATTGTTTTAGTTCATGATCATGTTATAAATATATCTACTTTTATTGAATATACTTAATTTAATAGTTAATATTAGTTTAATAATAATCGAATGTCGTGTTGAAATTGATAAAATAATGACACATATTGACGAACATTACCTCTTATTCGTGTATCCTACGTAGGTTTTTACAAAATCCTTCACAGGATGTCTTAATGAAATAACCATGATTAATATGATGAGAGGATTTTATTTTTAATGTTATTTTGGAATGTATTTTCTGAATCAAATTGGTATAAATGTTTTATGTTGAGGAGAAAGTGGGTGACCATTTATAAATGAGGCGAGGAGCACACATGTAGTTTTTTAAAATTATTTAATAAAATCTACATTTTTATCAATAAAAAAGAATCCAAAATAGAAAATTATCTAACATATATGTAATGGCGTCTATATATTTCAATCCAATTAATTTTGGAAAAGTTTTAGGACTATTTTAACTCTAATCATACTAGTTTAACCAATATGTAAAAAAAATTTACCATAACTATGGTAATTAATTTTTAATCTATTCAAGATTTATTTGGGAATGAAAATAAGAATAAAATATTCATCATTTTAAATTATTAAAATTTCAATTATGTTATCTTTATATACAAATTCAATTCATATATTTTGAAAATTATTGTTTGAATTTAATCATACAGAATGATGAGAAAGCGGGTTCCAAAGTTAAAATTTCCAAAAGTATACAATGTTTTTATATAAAAATATTGCCTTAAGAATATTAATATGAAATAATATATAATAATTTACTTAAAATTGAACTAATTATACATTAAAAAAATCCAAATATAATTTACCAATGTAAATTATTTAAAGGAAATTTAGGTTTCTAATTAAAATTCTGTATTTTTCCACTTATAATAAAACCATAAATTTTAACAAAAAAAACATGGTACTATTATTATTATGATATTATGTTTCAAAAAACTGAATTTTTTTAATATATTATAATATATATTTTAGTTTTTTTATGAAAATGGCTTTTAAAAAAGATTTTATAAAAATTATTTATTTTCATGATCATTAAATTTAATTTAAAATAAATAAATAACCGTTATTTTAATAATTTAGATAGAATTATTCATACAATTGAATATAATTGAAATGTGACAACTATTATTTTAATTATTATGATGATGATTATTATTATTACTATTATTATTATTATTACTTCAAGTTTAATATATACTCGGTTTTGAATGTAACAAAAGATAAAAAAAATTGTTTCATGTAATGAAATTAGTTGACGATATAGTATATATTTCAAAATAAATTTTTGTAATGTCATTGTTTGTTATATTTTATCCTCTTATTTGTGTTTTGTATCATACATGTAATAAAAAATAGTTTTCTTAAAATATAATTTTGTGGTTCCATAATGGGGAGTCTCATAATCTAAATATATGATATGGCCAACCACAAAAAACATCATTACTATGTTTTAGAATTAAATGATTAGTACTTATTCCTTGTTGTGGTGTCAATTGACCAATATCATTACTGTAGTGTGAAAGGCCATGATGAACATGCATTCCTCAATGTGGACCACTATGACTAACAACAATACTATAAAGAGGAACTCCATGACCAAAATCTTTTTAATCTATCAAAAAACGATATATAGTGTCCATCATCATTAATCATTTAAAAATAATAAAATAAATTTTTAAAAAAATTTCATTCAAAATATTGTTCTTTACCGTGTGACATTACATCTAATTCATCAACAAAAATTTACTGTTAAAACTTTTAACATTTTTCATATAACAAAACCATCAAGTGTTCTTCAAAAAAATTTGAAAATTATAAACATCCCCTTTAACCATTTAAAAATTATCTCTTTTGTTATATAATCTCACCATTCAATTCTATGTTAAAACAAATAATCCATTTTAAATTTATAGAATTATAATTAAAAATATAACTGGTTTAATCCCATAAACCCCATATTTCACTATTAAAATTTCAATCATACTATTCTTAATGGATTGAAAACCATAATTCTTGTAAACAAGCATCGTCTCATAATTATTACATGACATTACATGGTATATGAAGAGTCTAAAATCGAATAATAGGACCAAATAATATTTAATTACAAATGAATCAAATGTAAAACATAGTGTCATAGTAAAATATAATTTGTAAACATATAAAACACCTTGACTATGGGGAAATTATTATACACTACAAATGTTTCAACCCATGGTTTTTTCAAATGAATTTTTTAAATTAATTTAAATTTTTTTCTATTTTTGGTTTCACTTGACATAAATTTATCATTCATTACATGAAAATAAGACTCTAAAATAGTCATTCCGTATAACTAAAATATTATCAAATGATACATATATACTTTTCATTTAAATAATGGAGATGAATATGATTAAATAATATTAGAATATTTTTTTTATTACATCCTGACCCATGTTCCACACACCAGTGCCCCGATCCAGTCAGTCACATGTTACTAGTACCTCTCCAAAAATTCCAATGGTTGTCAACTAGTAGAGAAGGTCTAATATCCATCATGGCTAGACTATACCCTCTTTTATTACATTCACAATAATATACAAGAGATACTAAATAAATAAATAATAGAAATGATGTATCATTACTAGAAAAATATTAGCATCACAAGATGGATCAAATATGGAAATAATATATCAATGCTCAATATTATACATGATATTAAAAATATTCTTCCATGTGTATATATATGAAACATAAAATAAAAATATACACATACAATTTCTTCATACAGGTTCTGACTCAATGCATGGTTCCCTCCAAATGCTCCATCCACGTTAGCCCTCTAATAAAGGACCTCTTCTATTAACAAATCCTACAATCATAAAAATAAATTTGTCTATACATCATTCATCCAATTTAGTGTGTGAGTATAGCTTAGTAGGCCACCACCAACATCATCTAAAAAAATATATTTTCAAAAAGAAATATTTATATTTTTATAAAGAAAGAACTGGAATACATACTTAAAACATTTTAAGATTGTCATATATTCTTTTAATTAACATGTAATCCCCTGGGTCCCCAAAGACACTAGTACCTAAATACATTCTAATTATTATCCCATAGCCTAATGTATGTATGGGATATATCATATATCAGAATTCCATTGAATCCACTCTTTAATTCTTATATAATATTCTATGTAACCATTCATACATCACATAGTTGAATGACTATGTTCAAAATAATTAATTCACATAACAGAATTCTTGATTTCCCATTCATTTTATACATAATAGTTCAACAATGTTCTCATACTTTATTTCACAACTGAATGACCATTCTACGATTCATAACATCACAATAAAATTACCTTGTTAAACATGATTAGCAAATATCTAATTCAATAATTAATTATCCATTTTAATTTTATTACTAATAAAAAATTAGTCAAACACAAAAAATTTATTAGTTAATTCATCCATTAACTAATCACATTCAAATAATTAAATAATTTCGTAAATAAATAATCAAAAAATCATTAGATAGGTTAACAATAAAGTAATCACATTAATATCGTTAATTATTTCAAAAAATTAATTATTCACACTATTTATTTAGTTACTTCATAAATTAAATTAACAAATCAATGAAATTAATAAATTGAAAAATAAATAAATCATAAAAAAATTTAGTTAATTGAAAATTTTAATAATCACATTAAAAACATTCTATATTTCAAAAATTAAATATTCACAATAATTAATTGAGAAAAATAAACAATTTATTTATCTCATCAACATTATTAGTTAATAGGATTAATAATTATCAGTATATTTTATTTAGTGAATTCTACAATTAAAAAGTCATTTCAATAACGTTAACTAATTCAACAATTAATTAATTAAATACCACAAAAATTCAAAAATTATATTTTTCAATTAAATATTTTCTATATCACATTATTAAATCATTATTAAATTTATTCTAATAATCAAAATCAATATCTCATAATTAATTTTACTGTTATTTATCTCAATTCAACAAACTCAATATCTCATAATTAATACATTAACTAGTTATCTCAAAAAACAGACTGAAAAAATTGTAATTAATTTTAAAATTAATTATCTAAAATAAACATATTAAATATCATTTAATTAATTCATAAATTAATTAGATCAAAAAATAATAATAACATTACACCGATAAATTAATTGAACATCTATTTAACGATGTCAATTCTATTAATTAATTCACAATTAATTAATCCAATTATAGAGAATAATGTTACATTTGTTGTTAATAAAATGAAAATACATATATGGGGAGGTAGTGAAGAAGCGATTATGATGACAGGGGAAAAGAAGTTGTTCTAAATATTATGTCACATAGAGATAAAATATGGATAGAAATTGGATTCCATGTTTAGAAATTTGGATAATCAATATGAAATGACAATGGATGTCCTGCATGGACATTCTCCATAATTATTCAGATGATTGTTCAGAAAATCCTATGTTACAAGATTTATATCATGGTGTTAAATTGTTACATCACATGAATAAGTAAATGAAATACTAAATCGCATGTGGAATGAACCATGACATGGGCAAACACCGGTGAATAATCACACCATGAAAAATCGCACCATGCAGAACACCATTTATTCTCCAAAACACCGGTGCAAAATCACACCATTTCTTTAAAATCACACCATGGTGAAAAACACCATGGTACTAAAAACCGGTGCAAAATTGCACGATGATGCAAAATTGCACAATTTCTGTATGTGGGTTCATTATCACACCCTGTAGAAAACCGGTGTGTGGCGGTACCAGGGGGAGGAGGAAGAGAAATATGAACCAAGACATGGGTAAAATAATATTTAAACTGCATGAAATTCATGGCGCCTTTCAATGTGGGATATGTTATGAAAAACACAAATAGAACCTCAACCGTATGATCTAATAGCGATATTATCTTGGTTTTTGATCCCTTAGCGATAAAAGTTCTGAAGTTTGTTCAGAGCGCTCTCTATCCATCGCATTGCAGCCATCCAATCTACTCCACTGTGGTTGTCTTCATCTTCTGGAAACTAGATGAACTCCAATGTGTCATCTCCACTACTGGTACAATAAGATAAAAATCCATCCACCATTTATGCTCGAAACTAAAACATGATGATCATCTAAGCCATACGATAACATAAACACAATTATGTTTTTATGCATGCATCAATATAAAATGATCATACATGGTGATATAAAATGATGTTACAAGGTCATGTCATGTTGTTTGATGAGTTTGGTAAGTTGTCAGAATGAATTACTCTTCATATGCATGTGAAGATTACACTGATAAATAAATAATCTATTGTTTAAGATAAAGGAACCACAAAATTCAATAAATCATATCATGTGGTTGAAATATTCAAATAAAACAATCTTCGACATTCAAATACAAAATCCTCTTTCCATATACGTGGATTTCAACGAGTATCCTCTTCCAAAAAAAGGAGTATAAAAGATATGAAATATGTTTCTTCCATTCTTATGTAAAAGACCTCATGTTTCTCTAAATAAATAGAAAAAATGGGAACCCAAATAGTTCATGAAAGGTAGATTTCCATGTAGGCTACCAAGACAAATATGAAGATCTAAACATCTCTTGTGCGAAGAAGGCATATCATGCATCCCATAAACAAAGGATTTCTACACCAACCATGCGTAATGGAGAGAAACGCACCTCTCGTGGTTCACGAAGAGAAGAACCGCAAAACCCTTGGATAACGAAAGAACATGTACCCTTTGTGTGGAGATAAACCATGAGCACATGACATGTTCTTTCGAACCCCCATAGTGACTTCATGTTTAGTATACTATAAGTGAAAAATAGGTGAATTCACCATTGTGATACTCTACGAATGTACTCGAGCAGAGGATTCCTCCCCATTTTCACAAAGAATAATAACCCACACATACACAACTCGAATACCCAAGTAGTATGTCTGTTCTTTCTTTTAAGAAGAATAAACTCGGGTCCCTAATAAATGGAAAAGAACTATGGCTTTTGTGTGTGTTCATAACATGTAAAAAGGAATATAATATTCAACTGAAAATCATTCATTATTTGATACCATCTTCCGAAAAAGAAAAAAAAATTAATAAAATGTGTGCTCACATGTGAAGGATTAGAAAGAAGGAAGAATGAACACACATAAATAAGATCTCACATTTGGGTTTGAATCAACAAACATGTATATTGACCTTAAACTAAATAATAAGTGTGTGTGTGTGCAGAGAAGCAAAGGAAATTTTTTTGTGTGATATTAATTGAGAAAAAGAAATAGGAATTGTATGTTCTCAAAAGTTTATACCATTTGGGGTATTTAAACTATCAAGAGATAATAAAAATATTAAGCATCCATGAATGCACATGCACAGATGGAGACACTTAAAAATAAGAATCATGAATGAGAGTGCCTATGTGTAAACAAGAAGAAGAAATTCCAGGAATAATGCATAATTAATTGAGATATCAATAAAAATAAATATTAGATGACATCAAATCCATGTATGAATTAGATGAAAATTGTGACTGAAACCAAAATAAATTAAAGAAGATCATATATATGAATTGAATATATTTGAAAATCCAAGAACGAAGATAGAGTTGATATTGTTTAGAATTTTTCATGCATTCCTGAATAGATTTTTCTCACCACGTTCAAAAACATAAGTGATGGTAGGTATTCATCACAAGAACAAAAAATTTCCTGATCATTGTTGAACTAGGGACAGATAAAAAAAGTGATCAATGTTATTGAGAAAGGCCAACAGACCATACCAAAGGCATATGATTAATTTTGATGAAATACAAAGAAAAGTGTGATAACTCAAGCCTGTGTTGAGAGAGTAACAAATCATCTAAAATGAATAAACATTGAACAATGATAAATCTTCCTTGTGTGACATGAGATCTGGATGAACCCTGTGAGACTTAGTGAGGAGAAGAAGAATTCTGTGAGACTATCGACTAGGAAAATGGGTCTCTAGTAACACTTGTGTGAATTAATACGATGACACTCATGGGAGACTCAGGAGAGTTATAGTGGGACTCTGTATTGACCATTGTAATTGAATAAAATATTATATTTGTGAATTTGGGTTGGATAGAATAACCAACACAAAATGTGTAGGTCATTGAACCAAACATTGTAAATCCTAGTGTTCAGTGGTCTTATATGTAAAACATCATCCGAGGTATGGATTGGAGAAAAAATAAGATTGGATTGAGGATTTAATTATCCATATAGGTTTTATTGAAAATAATCAATTTGTAAAAAAATTTAATGCGGTCACTGACTCAACCCCTCTCCCTCTTTGTGATTCACACTAATTTGGGAACTTTAATTGGTATTAGAGCCATGTTACATATAAATGATCCAAGGGAGTCATTATGAAGTGAAAATTTTAAGAGATGAGTGTGAAAACTCAAATGGAGATATCATCCATTAATTTAAATAACATAAAGAATAAATAGTATAGGAATATGATGAAGAATCATACTTTTAATGGGAAGACACCTTCTACTGAAGATAATCGGAAAGGTAAAACTTGTGATAATACTTATTATTTTTCGGTTAAACCCTATTCATGTTGTGTTTAAAAAAGATCAAATAGTGATATTTAGTATTTATTCTTTGATAATATAAATAATGACGCGAGGTAATTGTAAATACCTATTATTTCATTCATTTTTTCTCTTCATGTTGAAATATTATAGCTGGAAGAAGAAGACGATGCAATGGAAGTTATATTGGCTAAAATGGTTTGCATTGCCAACACTCTCACAAAATTTTTTGATAAAAAGAAAGAAGAAATTTATCCATGAAATTAAATAAATGATAAATATACATAACAATTTTAATGATATTTTTATAATTTATTCTTTTAGATTTTCTTTTATGAATTGTTCCATGCATTTGAAAAGTTTTACAAAGATTCTATGGTTTCCAAAATGCTCTACTGGAAGAAAAATATAAAATGGTAAAGGATCATGAATGTTTATTGTAAGAACTATAAATAATTAAGGATTAACAAATGATAATTCTGGAAGAGAATTGGGAAATCAAGATGAGATAAGTCGAGGATGAGAAGAACTCTCTCAACATTAAGTGTTTAGAGTTGTAGGTGAGATTGTATAATCAACAGTCTCTTCAATAAGGAACATCTCAAATAATTGAATGAATATATGATTTCAATCAAGATGTAATTGAGGAATATTATTCCAAGATGAATATAAAATCATCCTCTAATATAATGGAAAAATCATAAAAGAATAAGATATCACAAAACCGTGTTACGTTTGTTTCTACTAATGTAGTTGCATCTGCATGTACATGTTCAAAGCTAAAATCAGGGAAGATGTTGATTGATAAAAAATATTAATACATTGTTAAAAATTTCATGGATGGATACTAGGAATATTAATAAAAAAACACTTAAATGTATGATCTAAATAAATTATTGCAATTATGGAAACAACTAAAAACAAAATCTAGCCAGAAAAATACTATAAGAAATGGAAGGAGATTTATTGTCTACTAATGGTGTTTGTTGGAAATTTGTGAATCAGTCCAATGGTTGATGGAATAATGTGTCAGTGTATAACAATTATGGATGGCCTACATTTAGGGAATGTATATGAGAATAAAAAATAATCCATCAATTCTAAGGCATAAAACACATATAAAAGAGATTATTTCTATCATGAAAAGATTTGAGCGTCTTGAAGGCTTATGTGATAATTGAAAAAGAAGTGGTCATAGTTATGATGATTTTTGGTTTATCCGTACGATGCCTCTAGAATATGATGAAAATAATCATAGAGTATAACAAAGGGAGAAGAAAGAAAAAGCAGTTGAAATGTATTCCACTGGGAATATGAAATATAATGATGTCACGAAAATAGTGAATGAAATTATTCTTAAGTAGAATTTAAAGACCGATTCTAACAATTTCGTCTCAACAATGAAAATATTCATCTATTGTGGAAATAAAGGATATACCATGGATGAATAAAAATATTCCATTTAAATGAATGGAAGAAATATGAAATTAAAAATATAATTAATCTAGATGAAGATAGGATTGATTGAAGGCATTCTTAATGATAATCATAACATGTTTCTTAAGAATGGTAACATGAAGGTATTGAAAAATCCATGTGGAATCATTAAATATGAAAAAATTTAAAAACATTGGTTTATTTATATGTCCTAATCAATTCATAATTTAAATATCAATGAAAAGAGATGAATATTGAGAACTATATAAAGAAAACGTCAAAGGGAAATAAGTCATTCCATATAAAGGAAAATTATAATTTCATGAGAGGTTGTCAGAACATGAAAAATGAAGTTTCTCACAAATAAATTATGGATGGTTATAAAAGGAATGAAATCATGTAAAAACTGTATAACTATTTTGCCACACCAAATGGAGATGATAAAAATTGAATAACATACAGCAGTGAAAGATACCTCACTACTCGCAGAATTAAAGACAAATAATCCGCACAAGTTGGAGAGAAATTGATTTAAAGGTTCCATGCTGACAAAGAAAGATCAAAATGTAAAATGGAGAGGAAAGACAACATTAATACTACCAAACACATCATATATACAAAGAAATTATTTCTTAGGTTGAGAGAATATTCACATCAACAATGCTTCTTTTAAAAACATCAAAAGTTATACATGTTATTCCCATATATATTTGTTGTTTATGTATACTGACATTGCAGGTAATGGAATTTTTTTTCATTTTATCAAGATGATTGTTTAATGATTAATGTGAAGAATGAAATGTTGGACTCATTATTCAATATTTTATAAAAACATGAAGTGTTCCAAACTATAAGATTATCAACATGAATATCATGAATATTATGTGATGAATTTTTTCCCATGATGAATCAGGAGGATTTCAACCCTGGAATGGGATAAAATATGAAGGATATGATATCAAGGAATTTGTAATAAAAAATCTTGAAATTCATTTCACTTGATGAATATGTAATCTAGGTATAACAATCACACTTGATTCCCTTCTTATTAATTGTATTTATCATATAAATTAAGGGGGACATTTTGATTGACGAAAATATCAGATTAAAGGGGGAGAATTGTCCTTAAACATGAACATTTAATATGTTTGGTGACATATGTTCAGTATTTATCATTTCATTGATAAATATTATTTTCTCCAATACCTTAGTCAAGAGTTCATACACTATGAGTATGACTTCACATGTAGGGTTGTTCATGGAAGTCATTGAATACCATGGTCATATCTGTATTTCATTCAACAATTCGTAAGTCCATGTAGATTTATAGTTTATTTAATAAAGGAACTTTTCTATGTGATGCATCTGACATCATCGCTCTCTCAAAAATATTCAAGAATATATTCTGTAATTGTAATATTACATGTTTTGAGCATACCCAACTGATCTGATTCATTTGAATTCCAATAAGGGGGAGAAATAATTGTCACGCATATTTACCCTTATAAAACTGTGCCTAAAAGATATTGAAAAAAAATATAAAAATTTAAGGTTTTAGATAATAGTGTTTCATTTATTTATAATATTATTTCAATATGTGTATGTCAAGGTAATGAAAAAGCGATGATGATTACTGAATAAGAGAATTTGTTCCACAGATTATCTCACATAGACAATGAAAATGTTATGGAATTTGATTTCATTATGTAAAATTTGTAGAATCAATACGAAATGACATTGGATGTCATTCTTGGACATTATTCATAATAATTCAGAGGAATGTTGAGCTAATCATTTGTTCCATGACTTGTATCAAGTTTATATATAGTTACAACACATCAAGATGTCCATGAAATACTCAATTTCCTGAAGAAATAAGTATATATCCATTTATAGTCACTATGTGTATGATGTGTTGAAGATATGTATTGACACAAACATTCATAAACCAAAATTATATATTGATAAAATTAATTTCCTTATTATGTAAAATGGTTGTATAGAATATTCACTTATTTGGTATAATGAATTTGAAATTTAAAATAACCTTATGAATTGTGATTGTTGTTAATATATCTTTTGACAGTGAACAAATGATTAGTTTAAATATAGGGCTTAAGAAAATCCAATTTACTCAGAAAAATGAAGGGATAGACTTATCCAATAGAATTTCTCCATATGAATCCCATTTTTCAAAGCTATTGATAGAGGTGGAGTCATTAGGGTTCTCTCTTGACCCTGTCCAAGTCATGCTTCATCATGTTAGGTCCGAAAAGAACCGCATACGGTTGATGTGAATGTTGATAGAGATTACCACCTGAGCAATGTTATCCAAGACACCCCTAGAGTATGTCACTATCTCACACCTTACCCATTGGTCTTTTTTATTATTATATTAGGTTATGTAATAAGACCCAAGGAATGTGATTATGTACATTGTTTTTATACATAGAATATACATTCATTTATTATTGTTACATTGTAAATAGTTATTTGAATAAAAAATAGCATTTTAGTTTTATTAAATTAAGAAATATATATTAATGGATTAATGTATTTTTGAATTAAATAATATTTTTTTAAAATATTAATACATATTTATTTTTTTATTTATTAATGATTTTATAATTTTTAGCAATATAATTGTAATTTTTTTAAGGTTTGAAAGCTGTTATTTTCAAAACCAATGAATTTGGGAAATGTGATGATTTTTTATTTTAAAAGTAAATATTCACATATTTATAAAATTATTTCAATAAAATGAATATAATTTTTTAATGAGGTCATAAAAATTATCCAATAGTGAATTTTTCATAATTTTTTGAGATAGTATAATTTTTGGGATAAAATTTAATACCGTTTAAATATATATTCTGTTTTATGAAATCATTATAGACTAATAAAAAATTAAATAATACAGAAAAAGATATGTTAGTCCAATATATGTTTTACCATTAAAATAATGTGATTTTAGTTTTTTTAATGCATTAGTTGACCCCCTGAGAATTATAAAACATTTTAGCTTTTTAAATTGATTTCCATGAGATTGTGACCCACCTCCACAAATGAAATACCAATATTTTAATATTTTATGTCGTTGTCCTAGTAAAATAATATTTTCCAATCTTGTTTTGAAATATCCATGGGAAATAATCATTAGATGATTTTTTGGTTTGATTATTTTAATTTGTGCCGCCCAAAACATAAGTAATAATGAATTTCGTCTCTTTTTCAATACTAAATCACCCACTATCCCAATTCCACTTCACTAAAATCCTTTTGAGCATGACCAAAATCTGACCGCCTCTCCTTAAAATCCTCTCAATGTTCCCAAAACACATAATATGTAATGACCCATAAAATTCGAGGGAATTTTTTTTAATTTTCTCTGTGATTTTACAAGAACACAGTTTCTGACAGAACCTGATTCTGAGGCACGATGTGCTCGGAATCAATTTCCGAAGTTTAGCTCAGGCATGTTCAGTGAAAGAATGAGCGGGTTTTACTAACTTTTGAACTGGTGCTCAGAAACGAAATCAGAGGGCACCGAAGAAACCGAAGCACCGGTAATTGATTAGGAACACCTATCCAAGAGTTGTCTCTGCTTGGGTGTGGTTATTTATATAATGGGTTAAGTAATGAATAAAAAAATTTAAATTTGTGCAACCAAAATTATTTTTTATAGCAAACTAGTTATATCCTATGTAAGGGAGATGGGGTGGGAGCCACTAGTTCCTAACTACCCACGTGTGGATAAATGTGAGTTGGGTCCCGCACGAGCCCCACCCTTTCTCTTTTTCCATAACTCCTCACCTCCCTCTTTAATTTGGTAAACTCATTATAAATTGAGTAACACACTCGCCCCCAACATAATGCCAAGTCAACTCTCGAATTTATTTTGTTTATTAAACGCATCATTAATTGGTCAACACAAGTTAATTAATTATTGATTTATTTTTGAATTTTTTTAAAGGGTTGAGATGAGGAATAAAATAAGGGAAACCTTATTTTATTTTTTTGTTTATTGTGCGAGAGGATTTGGGGAGAAATACTCTTGTCTTGAAGAATGTTCTTCTTCACGAAGAACGCCAAGGCTCCGACGAATAAAACTGACTCAGCAATCACGGTTCTTCATCCTCTTCTTCCTCTATGACAAGGGAGAAGTCGCCGATGGCATTGATCATCGCCAAAAACAACGTACCTTTCTTCTTCATTTCCGCAATAAGTGAGAAGATGTCTCTTCCTCCTCGGGCGCACCCCAACGTCCACAAAATCTATGTACGACCCCCGTGGCTCCATTCTCCATGATGGCCGATGTGAGATGTCAAATATCCAAGTAGGGGATAATTGTTTTTCTTTCCCGTGATTTATTTTCTTGACGTTCTTCATCATTATTTTATGGCCGCCTTTTATCGGATTAACTAGAGGAGGCAGGACCACACGAAGACGGACGACACTCCTCCCCCATTTTGATGATGTGTTTTTCGCGACATGAACAAAGGTAGCATGGTTCAATGGCACTGCTCAGAAAAAAATAAGAATGGGCGATAGAGTGCGGCGCTCTCGCGCCGCGCCGTTGAGGCCGGATGTAACAGCTACCAGAGTCGGGGCCGCATAGGCGATTCGAAGACTCCGCAGTTTGTAAATTGGTGTTCTGATTAACAGGCGATGACGGAAAGGCCGAAAAGGAATTTCGAACCCTTTGCAGTAATCTACGGGTCCTGGGAGTGCCACAGGTGCAGACGGCGGGTAAAACGGACCACCGGAGTGCGCCCGATGATCTGCAGAAGGCACTGCCGGCACACCGCGCCGGCTCGGCGGTGTCGCCCCGGTGCACCGCCGGCAGGAGCCTCCGCGGCTGTAGTCATAACGGCGGCGTGATTACCAGATCATGCGGCCACGTGGGATCCTAGGGAGATGCAGTGGCCAGCACCGCGTCTGGTAGCAAGGGGCGGGGGTAGCGCACACCCCACGTCTGCTCAGCGCGCGTCACCAACTAAGCTGGACCGGCCGCAACGGGCCGGCCGCCCAGGCCACGCCATCTGGGCCATGAATCTCCCTGATTGGCCGGACCTAGAAAAGGGTTGGGTCGTCCCGGTTCGGGCCGACCTAGGAGGGTTGGGCTAGGCCGGGCTGGGCCTAGACCCCCCCCCCCCCCACCTCGGACTGTTTTCAGTCATTTGCCCATATCTTGGGCAACAGACCTCTGATTGACGCACCGTCAGTTGCGTTGGGATACATGGATCAAGACGGTCGTTTAAAGATACTACAGACAAGGTTTCGGGGAACTATGGGTATGGCCAGATTGGTTCAATATGAAACCATCCGGGCCCTCAGATCGGAAACACTTATAACTTGAGCTCCAGATGTGCGATTGATGTGCCGTCAAATTTGATGGATTCCTCTTAGTGAGAAAGACCTTTTGGCTTACTTCTCTAGATTTTTGGATGTAGCTGGAGTGCGGATGGGTTGTTTTTGAATTAAAAACCAATCGGGACCCTGGAACGAAAAAGCCAATAACTCGCATACCGGTTGACTGATTGGTGTGTTGTCTATCACGTTGTGTTCCATTTAACGATACAGAACTATGGGATACATCAACTCTAGACTATGTGTCAGTTTATGTATCGAACTCTTGGCTCGTGGAGTGGACCCTCCCGGAACGAGCGTTCTTGTGCAGAAACCCTAGAGCTAGCTGCAACTACGACGACGATGACTTTCTTTCTGGAATCCTTTGTGGGTTCAATGACGACGACAACCTTAAGGTAATCCTCCATGGGTTCGGCGGTGACGACTATGTTACATTCAATCATTATGAAACCCTAGAGCTGGATGAGACTTGACGACTACTGATCGATCGACTCGGTGTGTTTCAGATAGCCCAGTGGGGAGTGCATGGTTGTAGTTGCAGACCCACGGCGGAGGAGCACTTGGTGGTAGTGGCCGACCCGCAGTACTCAACAAAAGGACTACCTCTGGAGGCTATGATGGGGAGCACTTGGTTGTAGCAGAAGACCCATGGTGGGAAGCACTTGGTTGTAGCAGCAGGCCCACAATACTCAACAGGTGGAGTACTACAGCAGTCCAAGGTTAGTGGGAAAAGCTTGGTTGTAGCGGAAGGCCCACTGTACTTGATAGAGAAGGAGTTCCCCATCAACTATGGTTTCGACATCATGATTATATCCTAGTTTGAGCTGAGACTTGACTTTCAATCATTATCTTTGATATAATTGAGTTGATTTCCTATGTGTATTATGTAGTTCTTTCCTGTGTGGATTGGGTTGTACTATCCTGTGTGGACGTGATCGAACATGGGCTCAGATTTTGGAGCCGAACTGGAATTGATGACTTAGGTATATGTATGGGAATATAACTAAGTATTGTTGGATATTACTTCATGATTGTATCTTTCCTTTTTGGATTATCTTTTGTGGATTCTGGGAGACCTTCGGGGACTCGGGGTCCCTACTGAATAGCGTATACTCAACCCTACACGTGCTATGCCCGCACTACGTTGTGTTGGAAGCAGACGACAAACAGTGCTGATCATGGTTGAGGCCTGTGGAGCTAGTTGGTACCTGGAGTTGGACCTTTGGGCGGGACGTACATGGAGCGGACGACTAGACCGAGGAGCTGAGGAGGCTATATGTACCCACCCTTCTGGTGGGACTATTAGTGGACCCCTTGACGTTTCTGCATTACTTTCAATTGTTGTACTTTATTTCCAGTTGTACTTTACTTTCAGTTTGGGTTTTTATTCTGTCCTATTGACATTCTGCACATACTATTGTACCCAGTTGTATTTTGTGTAACTTTTTCTTGCTCACTCTGTGGTGTTTTGTTTACATTTTATAAAGGAAATTCCTTCCTAGTTATCAGTATTTATGCCTTTGGTGATAGTCCCCAGCCCCAGGCCTATGGAAGCCGGTCTTGAGGTAGTCACAACACAGGCCCAGAGGATGGGTCATGAAAAATTGGTATCAGAGGAGTTCAGTTCTACCACAGAACTCAGGCCTCTGATATTTATTCTATGTGAAGTCATAGTGTTAAGGGTATTGAGTGTGGTTATCAGTCCAGGGAGTCCAGTGTTGGTGCGGCGGCCGACGTATCCATACATCAGGACCCTGACATCTGATTTCTGACTCAATGCACGAATACATTGATTTCATGTGTGTTTCAAATGTTTTCTTTGTGATTTCTTTGTGTCAGCTCACCAGGTATACTTTTTTGACTGCGGCGCACCTGTTTCTTTTAAGGATGGCCCCACGATGGCAGCCAGCTAGGGTTCCGAGCTTTTCGCAAGACGACAGCCCACCGAGCGCCAAGACCTCGGTGCAGGGCCCTTTGATATTGGAGGCATCGGCCATACCTCTACCCACCGATCCACTGATGCTACTAGCCCCAGCCACTGAGAGTGAACATCGCCTTAGTGCACTGCACGAGTTTCAGCGTCAGAGACCGCCCAGGTTCCGTGGGGAGATTGTCCATCTGGCAGCCGAGGAATTGCTGGAGGCTGTGGTTCGAGTTTTCAGGTTAGTGGGGACACCAGCTAACCTCATGGTGATCCTTTCAGTGAGCCTCCTGCACGTGGCAACAGGAATATGGTGGATCATGATGATCTAGGTGCACGATGAGGCATCCCTCCTCTGAACGGACATTGAGAGACTATTCCACTCAGATTTCATCCCATCCACCCTCCATGAAGTGCGCATCCAGGAGCTACTATAGCTGTGACAGGGTAGCATGATGGTAGCCCATTACTCGGTGAGGTTTACCGATCTCTCACGTTATTCCACGAATATGGTACTGGACCCATTCTTCAGGGCCCAAACATTCGAGCAGGGGCATAGGCGAGAGATCAGATCTTCAGTTGTTTCTCACAGCATCCCGACACAGACATGTGTGTTGGAGCGAGCCCTCTTAGTGGAGAGTTCCCTTGATAAGAAGTCTCCAGCAGTAGGACCCACCACTAGCTGGCATAAGGCAGAGTCTTCTGCAGCGGGCAGTAGACAGATGACGCAGAGGTCCAAGAGGACTAGACCTACAGGTGGTCGCCCGCATGACCCAAGATCGTTTGTGTGAGGCACACGGGGTGTAGAACGACTTACCATGAATAGAAAGTGATACTCATGTGGCTGAGTTGGTCACATGGCTCATGACTGTCCGACCCGCCATACAGATGATCAACAGATTAACGAAGGACCATTCAGCTAGAGGCAGAGGTTTGATCAAGGCGGACCACAAGGAGCTGGAGACCGTGGTAGGTTATCTGGCAGTGCAACTGGAGGTGGACGACGCTTCGAGGTGTTTCCACCACCACCACCAGGAGGTCCACCCTGACCGTAGGGAACAGGTGGACATGGGAGAGCTCCACTTCAGGTAGCTAAGTCATTTGATTATGGAGCTCCGAAATCTGTCGGACAGGAGTGAAACTAGTTCCAGGAATGGAGGCCTTTGTTAATGGTTCTTCTAGCATTCTTTTTTTGTGGTTGTATGTGTCTTTGAACATGAGCTACAGTAATAAAAGACACCTTCCTTGTGGCATTTACTTTCATGTACTCTCTTTATATTGTTACTAAGAGGATCCGGTTGAAAAACGATTGACTTGAACCTCACATTGAGATACCTACTGAAGGAGACCTTGTGACCACACACTTATGACGACAGTGTGACTCAAGCTTTGGAGGCGAGAGTAATGGCTTGATCTCTTGGTAGTAGCGTTAAAGCCTTATGATGTCATACTTGGTATGGATTAGTAACATCCATGTTAGGAATGACTGTATTAGTAAAAGAACATGGTTCATCTAGGGATGAGACCAGATTTATCTTATCGACAATGAAGAAATCTTAGCAGCTCATGTAGGACCAGTGAAGGTCCAGGCCATCCAAGAGAAGATGAGGACAGCTCAGAGCCGGAAAAAGTCTTGTGCTGATAAGAAGCAGAGACCACTAGAGTTCGAGGATGGTGACCACGATTGGGAGACATTTGTGGAGGTCCCGATGGATATTGAGGATCGACAGGAGAGGGTCCTACGTGGGTGGTCGATTCCTCTAGTGTGCATCATATGGAAGCTCGGGAACCTCTATGAGAGCACTTGGGAGCGGGAGGTTCAGATTCGTGCTCAGGACCCACATTTGTTCCCCTAGTTTATGATGTCTCTTTAAGGGGGTGTAAAGCCCTGAGGTGGGAGTAATGTAATGAACCGTAAAAATCATGGGATTTTTTTTAATTTTCTTTGGGATTTTACAAGAACGCAGTTTCTGATGGAAGCTGATTCTGAGACCCGGTGTGCCCGTAATCAATTTCCGACGTTTAGCTCGGGTATGTTTTGTGAACGAATGAGCGGGTTTTTCTAACTTTTGAACCGGTTCTCAAAATCGATATCTGAGGGCACCGATGAAACCGCAGCGCTGATAAGTGCTTAAGAACACCTATTCTGAAGTTGTGTTTTCTTGGGTGAGGTTATTAAAATAATGGGTTAAGTAATGAATAAAAAATAAATAAAATTTGTGCAACCAATATTATTTTTTTATATCTAATTAGTTAAATCCTATGTAAGGGAGTTGGGGTGGGAACCACTAGTTCCTAACTACCCACATGTGGATAAATGTGAGGTGGGACCCAAACGAGCCCCACCCCTTCACTTTTTCCATAACTCCTCACCTCCCTATTTAATTTGGTAAACTCATCATAAATTGAGTAACACACCCACACCCCTACTTAATGCTAAGTCAACTCTCAAATTTATTTGTTTTATGAAACACCTCATTAATTGGTCAATGCATCTTAATTAATTCGTGATTTCTTTTCAGAATATTTTTGAAAGGGTTGACATGAGGAATAGAGTAAGGGAAAACTTATTTTGTTTTTGTTGTTTTTTGTGAGAGAGGATTTAGGGAGAAATACTCTTGTCTTGAAGAACGTTCTTCTTCGTGAAGAACACCAAGTCTTCGACGAAGAACACCGAATCAACAATCACAGTTCTTCAACCTCTTCTTCTTCCATGACAAGGGAGAAGTCGCCGACCGCGGTGATCATTGCCAACGACAATTACCTTCCTTCTTTATCTCCGTAATAAGTGAGGAGACGCCATTTCCACCTCAGATACACCCCGAAATCCACAGAATCTATGTACCACCCCCTGGGACCATTCTCTGCAACGTCCGACATGCGACATCAAATTTCCAGGTAGGGGTTAGTGTTTTTTTTCCCGTGATTTATTTTGTTGTCATTCTTCATCTTTATTTTATGGCCGTATGTTATCAGATTAACGGGAGAAGGTCGGACCGCACGAACAAGACCAACCCTCCTACCCCGTTTTGATGATGTGTTTGTCACGACACAAACAAAGGTAGAACGGTGCAACAACACCGTGCAGAAGCAGTGAAGAACGGGTGAAGGAGCGCGGCGCCGTCATGCCGCACCGTTGAGGCCGGATGAAACTGAGGCTGGAGTCGGGGCCGCAGAGGCAATTCGAAGACTCTGCAGTTTTTTTATTGGTGTGAGGATCGTCCGGCGACGACAATGCGGGACTCAAAGGCGTTTTGAGCCTTTTGTAGTAATCTATGGGTCTCGGGAGAGCCGCAGGTGCAGACGGTGGGTAAAACGGACCACCGGAGCGCGTCCGGTGGTCTGCGGAAGGCGCTACCTGTGCGCCCCACCGACGTGGCGGTGCCCCAGCGGGCTGCGCAGTATTCGGGGGTGATGTGGTAGCCAGCGCCGCATCCTCTAGCAAGGGGCGGGGGCAGCGCACCCCCCACATACGCTCAGCGCGTGGCACCCACTGAGCCAGACCGACCGCACTGGGTCAGGCCGCTCGTGTCCGGTCGGGCATCACTAGTGGGGACACGCCATGCCAACTGAGCCGGGCCGCACCCTGATAGGCCGGACCCAGACCTGGGTCAGTTCGACCCGGTTCGGGCTAAACTAGGGGGATTCGGCCGGGCCGGGCCGCCCCCAGACCCCCATTTTCGTACTTTTTTCATTCATTTGCCCATATCATGGGATTAGGACCTCCGATTGATGCACCGTCATATGCGTTAGGATCCTTGGATCGAGAAGGTCGTTTTAGTATACTACAATCAAGGTTATGGAGAAATTTTTGTATGGTAGGGTTGGTTTGAAAACGAATCCAATCGGGCCCTCAGAGTGGAAACACTTATATCATAAGCTTCAGACATCCGATTGACGTGCCATCGACTTTGTGGGATTCCTCTTAGTGAGAAGGACCTTTTGTCTTACTCCTCTCAAGGTTTTGATGTAGTTGGAGTGCGGTCGGGTTGGTTTTGATATAAAAACCAACCGGGCCCCTGGAATGAAAAGGCCAATAACTCTCAGACCGGGCGTCCGATTGACGCGCCGTCTGTCACGTTTTGTTCCTTTTGACGGGACAGAACTTTGGGATACATCAACTCCGGAATACGTGTCAGTCGATGTATTGACCGCTCGGCTCGTGGAGTGGACCCTCCTGGAACGAGCGTGATGTGTGCGGAAACCCTAGAGCTAGTTGCGACTGCGACGATGATGATATTCCTGCTAGAATCCTTTGTAGGTTCGACGACGACAAAAATCGTACAAGAATCCTCCGTGGGTTCGGCGGTGATGACTATGGTACTTTTAATCATTATGAAACCCTAGAGCTGGTTGAGAATTTTCGACTGCTGATTGATCGACTTGGTGTGTTTCAGATAGCCCAGTGGGGAGCACATTGTTGTAGCGGTAGACCCACAGCGGAGGAGCGCTTGGTTGTAGTGGTAGACCCATGGTAAACAACAGAAGGAGTACCTATGGAGGCTATGAGGGGAAGCAATTAGTTGTAGTGGCAGACCCATTGTGGGATGCGCTTGGTTGTAGTAGTAGGCCCACAGTACTCGACGGGGGGAGTACTACAACAGTCCAAGGTTAGTGGGAAGCTCTTGGTTGTAGCGGCAGGCCCACTGTACTCGATAGAGGAGGAGTTCCCCAGCAGCTATGGTTTCGACATCATGATTAAATCATGGTTTGAGATGAGTCTTGACTTTTAATCATTATCTTCGATATGATTGACTTTCTTTCCTATGTGGATTGTGTTGTTCTTTTTTGTGTGGATTGGCTTGTACTATCCTATGTGGATGTGATCGAACTTGGGCTCAGATGTTGGATCCGAACTGGAATTAATGACTTAGGTATATGTATGGGCATATACCTAAGTAGTGTTGGATGTTACTTCGTGATTGTATCTTTCCTTTGTGGGTTATCCTTTGTGGATTCCGAGAGACTTTCAGGGTCTCGGAGTCCCTACTAAGTAGCGTATACTCACCCTTGCACAACGAATGATCGCACTACGTTGTGTTGGATTAGACGACAGACAACGCTGATTGTGGGGCTTGTTGGTACCTGGAGGTGGACCATTGGGTGAGACGTACACGGAGTGGACGGCTAGACCGAGGAGCTGAGGAGGCGATCTGTACCCACCATTCAGGTTGGACTTCCTGTGGATAGCTCGATGTTTCTACTTTACTTTCAGTTGTAGTACTTTCTTTCCAGTTATAATTTACATTTAGATTGGGTTTGTATTATTTCCCATTTAAATTCCACCCTTACTATTGTACCCAGTTTTACTTAGTGTTACTTATTCTTGCTCACTCTGTGGTGTTTTGTTTACTTTTTATAAAGGCATTGTCGTCCCAGTTATCGGGATTTACGCCTTTGGTTCTAGTCGCCAGCCCCTGGCCTATGGAAGGCGGGCTTGGGGTAGTCATGGCACGGGCCCCGATGACGGGTCGTGACATAATAATCCTCTCTCAAACCCCTCCCAAGGCTTTGAGATCACACTTCCATGTAAGGTATTCCTTCCTTTCATATATGTATCCATGTTTTATTATGTTTTAATAACCATTTACATTCAATCCGAAATATTGGGTTATTATTTCTCACCTCCTTTATATTTCATTCCCTATGATTGGAATCATTATTTACCTCTTTCTCTCTCTTTAATGCATCCAATGTACATCTGTTACCATGCACAAAATTCCATAAAGATTTTTCTCTTAACATTCACATTTAATCAATTGTTTTGTATTATGAATCCATATTCCATTACATTTGATGTGACATGTATCTATATGAACACTTTACTTTACATTTCATGTACATATGATGAAACAACCCTTTATCTCTCATCGACCATTTTTTATGTATTCTTAGGTCTCATCATTATGATTCCAAAGTTTCTCTTAGATTTTTCTCAAGCCAAAGTCATTGTATAGTGAATACCATAACCATTTATATATCAAGAGAATTAAACATATTTCAAATTTAATTATTGATTATATAGTTTAATTAATGAATTACATATTGCTTTATCTTGTAATAAATAATTCTTTTTAATGATTCCGTGTGGTGTGATCTATGGGGAACACTTATTCACGAAATAAAATATTTAAGAAGGGTGCGCCCTGAAAGTGATACAATGAATTTGGTAAAGATTAGTAACTGGATACATCAAATAATTTTTTTTACACGTTCTAATTCAACAGAAATGAGGGTTTTCCCATGTTCCATGGGAAATGATCCTAAGATCATTCTAATACCAATTAAAGTGACCATTCTATATCATTCCTTTATGTTCATGTCTCTCTTATTATCCTTTGATATTCCCATGTCCAAACATGAACTCTATTATTCATGTTATTCATTGTTTAATATGATATTATGTTTTATAGCTCACCCTTTTCCCATGAATGTCCTTAGGATATCCAATTCAATGTTATATATGAGGTATTATAGTGGTCATGTAAAAGAACATTTCAATAAAGATGGTATGTATCATGTTCTATGTTGTTATGTAATGATCATATTCCCCAAAAACACAAGACCTATCGATCATCTATGTTTCATCATTTGTAAACTTATATAATTAATAAATTTTTAGTGTGTAATAAAGAGTAGGATTGTTATTGTTAGTATTAGTGAATGGGTTTAGATAATTTGGGATTATGAAAAGAAACCCCTAGTGAATGAATTTGGGAAAATTATAGGTAAAATAAAAACATCATTAATTTTTGGTGAGTATTGAGTATGTAGTTTATCATGAAAATGCACCCAATTCTGGATACGATGAGGTAGAGGCACCTATCGCACAGATGTACATAGAAGTGAAATCTCGGACAAAGAGGTTTAGTCTTGAACTAGGGATTCCTGGTACATGACAATGGGACTTTCTCCAATCATTGTTACGACACTCCTAAGGGATATTCTTTGTAAAATTCACAAGCATAGTATGATCCATTGTTAAAGGAATAAAAAATTTCACTAATAATATGTGTTGGAATGTAGATCATGGATAACATATATTGAAGACTATTAAATCATAAGTTATGGAAATAAAAGTAATATATTTGTTATCAGTTTTTGTCTTTTTATTTCCCTTTATTTGTTACCCCTAACATTCCTTTTATTCCATCCAATGGACAGTAATATAAGGACTCATGCTCACAACCAATTAAATGATCATTGAGATGTATTTTCAAATGATATTAACAATCCAATAGTTGTGGAAAAAATTAACTATGTCACGACGCTCTCTCAGTTAACTCAAAATTTTAATAGAAACATGGTTCAAGAGGAAAATTCACCACCCCCACCCCCCTTAGAATGCAAATGACGTAATCAAGAGCTTCATGAGGAAATGGCATCATAATTTTAATGGATAATATGATCCCTCAGTTTTCGAAAAATGGATCAACTCAATTTGAAAGATCTTTTCTACCAGTTAATGTTCTGAATAACAAAAGTTTCATATGGATGATTATCGTATGAAAGGGGAAGCTAATAAATGGTTGAAAATGGTTAAAAATATAATCCATGAGGGGGAGATTGAGGTATTGGAATTAAAGGAATTACTGAATTTTTTTTTGATAAATATTTTCCTTTCACCCTCTAACATAAGATGTAAAGGTACATCCTTGACCAGAAGAAAAAAGATGAAGAATCCATTGGAGCATGCAAGGGAAACATCACAAAGATTGAATGATAGGGCTCCGAATTTGTAGTTTTCCATGATGTAAGGTTGAACATTTATTTGGTAGGTTTTACCCTAGCCTACAAAAATACCTAGTGATCCATGAAATTGAGAGGTATGTGGAAATTTTCTGATGTTCCCTCAAGGTCAAAATGGAGATCTAAAAATATCTGGGCTATCATGGTGATAACAAGAAAATTTTAGAATTAAATTTTGGCAGTCTGATAGAAATAATCTATTAGGGATATGAAAATCTAGAATACCACATACCAAATGTGTGTAAGGAAGCACCCTATAAATTTCTTGATGTTTCATGGAAATACATTAGGTGTGAAATATAAGGGAAACAATCCATTAACTACTGAATAGAAAAACCCGCAACTACAACAAAGAGGAGGACTACTCCATTCGACCCTCAATGCATTGTTCGTTGAAAAAACTACAAAGAACATGGGCACCTTGCAATGAAGTTTTCTAAACAAAGGGTTTTCGGAGGGAACCAACAACCTCCCAGGAAGCAAGGGATATCGTTTTCCATCCCTAATGCAAAAGTGAACCCCCAAAAAAAAGTGGTGACATGTATGATTTATATTCATATATAGAATAGCTAATGTATTTTTTAATTCTCGTTATACAAATTCTTTTGTATCTCAAATTTTTTGTAGAACAATCCCAAGACCACCACATATCATGGATGTAAAGATGTCGGTGAGTACAAAAAATGGGGTAATAATTGAATCCCATTATTATAACTCCTCACCTATCATGAGGGGTGGATTGAACATCCTGGGAACCACATCATACTCCGTCTTGTGGAATTCGATGTAATTCTAAGCTTGGACATTCTCTCCGTATATAGATCCAACACAAATTTATGTGAGAGGGAAATCACTCTACATTTAAATAATCAACCCATGATTCTATACAAGTGCAAGGAGGAAGATGTATCTTAATTAGCCACAAAATCTCTAGTAGGGATATTACTGCCCTATGATAATGTGTATATGGATTACATGACTCCTTCTAAGGATGAAACCATCCTTCAAGACATTCATATTGTGAGGTAATTCACTGATGTGTTTCCCAAGGAATTTCATTGTCTTCCACCTAGATGAGATTTTGAATTCTCAATTGAGCTTATACCTTGGGTGTTTCCAATATCCAGGACTCTATATATAATGGTTATTGCAGAGCTTGATGAGAAGATGAAGCCACTACAACATAATCTACATAATGGTTTTATACACCCAAGTGCTTCACCATATGGTTAACCAGTTCTCATTGTCTATAAGAAGGATGGGTAAATGAACCATTGCATTGATTATCAAGTTCTCCAAAAATCAGGTTAAATAACAAGTATCTTGTACCACTAATTGATGACTTTTTCGATCAGCTGTATAGAGAAAAATACTTTCCATGGTGGATTTGGGGTTGGTATATTACTATGTAAGGGTAAAGAAGCAGGATATCCCCAAGACTACTTATCATACAAGGTACAAGCACTTTGAATTCATATTAACTACTATGATATGGACTAATTCTATAGAAATCATTATGGACATGATGAATTGACTCTTTAGAGATTATCACGACTAATATTTGATATTATTTATAGATAAGATCATGGGGATCATCTAAACATTGTACAAGTGTTGTTATAAATGAAGAAGCTCAATGAAATAGTATAACATGTGTTTGTTCTAGTTGATGGAAGTGTCATTCATAGGTCTTATCATCACAAGAAATGAGATATATATGGATCCATCCAAGTCAACTACAATTGATAAATGGCTGAGGCAAACATTAGTGATGGATATCCATAGTTTCCTAGGGTTAGCTTGATATTATCACAGATTTGTGAGAAAATTATTATGATTTTCCTACCCTCTTACCAATATAATTTGGAAGGTATTAATGTTTTCATGGAGTGCTGAATGAGAAGAGAGCATCAAGGAGATGAAAAAATAATTCTTATCACTACACACATTCTCACTCTACCTAGAACGGGAGAAAGTTTTGTGATATTTAGTGATTATATAAAGAAGCTATCTGGATTTTTATTGATGCATAATAACAAAGTTATTTCATATGCTTCAATGAAATTAAATGATCCAGAGAAAAACTATCCAACACATGATATGGAGTTGGATGCAGTGATCATCACTTTAAAAATATGGGGGCTTAACTATTTGGGGAGATGTTTGAAATATAATTAGACCACTGAATCCTCAATTATATATTCACACAGAATGGGTTGAACATGCTCCAACAAATATGGTTAGATCTGATCAATGACTATGACTTCTCAATCCATTACCACCCTAAGAAATCGAACAAGGTGGAAGATGCTCTAAGTAGAAATGACCCAGCGATTCTATCATTGATGAGAATTGGAAAGGATCCAAACTTCTTAGATATTTTAATGATGAACCTGGTAATCATAAAAAAAGAAAATCATCAATCCTTTCACAAATAATTTCTCAACTGTCTATTTTGTAATGGTTAAAGGATTCTTGATATGATGATGTGGGAATTTATAATAAGGTGGAAACTATCAGAAAAGAGAAATCCTCGGATATCAATGTTAACGTGGAAGGAATTGTGATATTTTGAACAAGACTATATGTTCTATTAAGTATGGATTTAATGGATGAAATTTTTAAAATTGCACATATATGGAATTTCTCTATTCACCCATGAAACAAAATGATGTATCGAGATCTTTGAGAGAATTATTAGTGGGATAACAGAAAGAAGAAGAGCATTGAGTATACAACAATTTTTCTAGAATTTCATCAATGGAATGATGAGATGAAGACTCTAAGGGGATGATGAAACCATTAAACATAGTAGCATGGAAATGGTAGAACATCACCATGGACATTGTAACTGATTATCTTAGGACATAAAAATGAAATAATTCTATATATGTTGATGTGGATCATCTTACAAAGACTTCACACAACATTGGAATTCCCAAGTATTTCTTACTAGATCAACTAGCACGTATATACATCAGAAATGTGGTAAGACTTAATGAAGTTCCACTTTCTATTGTATATGATCGAGATCCAAGATTCACCACTTTTTTTGGAGAGTCATCAACATGCTCAAGATACTGAGCTGACCATTAGTATGTCTTATCATCCTCAATCTAATGGCCATTATGGGTAGACTATCCAAACCCTAGAGACATTTTGGGGAAATTATTAATGGACATCAAATATGGAGGGTATCAACATCTTTCTCTATTTCTGTTGTCTTACAACAATATTTTCCACACAAGAATCCAAATTTCTCTTAATGAAGCCCTTTTTGGGAAGAGGTGCAGAAGACCAACATGTTGAGATGAATTCAAGAAGAAAAAACTCATATGTTGTGAAATGGTCAAATAAAAAATGGATAAGTTTAAGACCATCCAACTGAAAATTAAATCTACTCTGAGTTGACAAAAGATCTATGATGTCAATGGTCAACAAGAACTAGAGATTTATGTTTGAGACATGGTATTCATTTTCATATCACCATGGAGGTGATTTATCATATTTAGGGAGAAGGGAAATATTATTCCTTGTTACATTAGCACTTTAGGGATCCATTATTTCATTGGAGAAATGGCATTTGACTAGCACATCCACCTGACCTATCTCAAGTAAATGATGTATTCCATGTACCAATATTGAAGAATTATAGACCTGAACCATCACGTGTACTCAATAAAGAGGTAGAACTATTGTATAATAACAAATCCTATTATGATAAACCTTTTAAGATATTATAATTCATTGAAGAAGTTCTAGGATATAAGAAAATTCCTCCTAGGAAAGCGTTGTGAAGAAACCACATGTTTGAAGAAGCAATGTGGGAATTAGAGGAAATGAAGAAGCAGAGTTACCCACATCTGTTTTATTGTGGGAAAAAAGACATTTTGAGGGAAAAATTTATTTAGGGGGGAGATTTTAAGGACACAACCATTAATTAATGAAACTTCTTATAAATCTAATTAAATATTTTATTATGTAAAATGATTATATAAAATATGCACTTCATTGGTGTTATAATTTTAGATTTTAAATAACATTATAGATTGTGAATATTGCTAATATAGATGTTGAACAAATATTACATGATTAGAATAAATATTCATCTTTAACAAATACAATTTAATCAAACAAAGGAAGTGATGTCATCATCCAATAGAATTTCTCCATACGAAGCCCACATTTTGGAGCTCAAAAAGGAGGTGGCATCATTGGGCATCGGTGTTGACCATAATGAATCTGAGAATCAATACGTTAAGCTCAAATGGAACTACCTATGGGAGAAGTGGATGTCGATTGAGATTACCACTTGAGAGTTGTTATCCGAGCCACCCCAAGATTCGGTCACAAATACACATCTTATTTTTCAGTATTATGCGGGATTTATATGTGGTTATGTAATAATTCAATAACTCTATTATTATGTACATTTTTTTATAGAGAATATACATTCATTTTATTATTGTCACAATGTATATTGTTTTTAAATATAAATATCATTTTTAAATAATATTCAATTAAGAAGTATATATTTATGAATTAATGTAATTTTAAATTAAATTATATTTTAAAAAAATATTATTACACATTTATTTTTTATTAAAAATAAATTATTTTATAATTTTTAGGAATAAAATATCAACTTCTATCATGACTAAAAAGTTGTTTTTTTTTCAAAACCGAAAAATTTTAGATAAATGTTGATTTTTTAAAATGTAAAAATTCACATATTTAGAAAATAATCTATAGAAAATAAATATTATATTTGGAATCAGAATGTCGAAATTATCCAATGGTGATTTTTTCATAATTTTCTAACACACTCAAATGTTTTGGTAACAATTAAATACAGTTTAAATATATAATGCATTTTAAGACATCATTATGTCCCAATAGTTTTGTAATAAAATAATATACCTGAGATTTTTCGGACAATATATGTTGTACCATTAAAATGATATGATTTTATGTTTTTTGATTTAATTTACAAAGTTTTAGTGGACCCTCCACTACGGCCTTGAAATACTAATATTTTAGGAGGTTCATCCATTCTCCTTGTAAAATAATTTTATCTACTCACTATTTGAAAAAACCATGGGAAAAACAATGGTATTGTATATAGGTTTAATTAGTTTAATGTGTTGTGCATAAAACATAAATAAAAAATAATTCCATATCTTTTTCTCTAAAAACCCACCCATTATGTCACTACCTCTTCATTGAAATCCTTTGAATCTCAACCAACCTCTACCCTTGTATCTATATAATCTTCCCCATGTTCCCCAAGCTCCCAATAATCCTCTCTATAGCCCCTCCTAAACCTTTTCAATCACACATCCGAGTAAGGAATTCATTCCTTTCTTATTTTTAGCCATGTTTCTTTATGTTGTAAAACCCTTTTACATTCAATTACAAATATTGTGGAATGATATCTCACCTCTCTTATATTCCCCTATGTATTATTCAAAAGATTATAGTCCTCTTTATCTTTCATTAATTCCACCCATGTTCATCCATTACGATTTGAATATTCTATAATGAATTTCTCTCATCTCATTCACATTCTGTAAATTTTATTGTGTTTTGAATCTAAATTCCATTACATTTTTTGGACCTGAATATATTTGACCCCATTAATTTTATTTCATATACATAATATGAGACCCCATTTCCCTCTCATCAACCATTTTTTATGAATTCTTATGCCATTCAATTCTACTGCCAAAATTACACCATGATTTTTCTCAATCCAAAATCTTTGTGTTGTCAATATGAAGCTCGTTTCCCTAACAAGGGTACTCATAATTATGCACATTTACTTATTTATTATAATGTTTAATGTATTAATTGAAATTACTTTATCATGTAATAAATGATGATGTTTTATGAATCCATGTTGTATGATCTATGTGGAACACTTATGCATGAAATGAAATGTTTAAGAAGGGTTCACCCTAAGAAGACTCCAATGAATTTGGTAAATATTTGTATCATGATTTGTCAAGTGAAATTCTGGTTTAATCATTATAATTCAAGTGAAATTAGGGTTTACTCATGCTCTATGTGCAATGATCCTTCTATCTTTCTAATACCACGTTATGTGTTGTTTCCACCTTTCCAATTATGATAATCATGCTATATCATACCTTTTTTTCATGTTTCTCTTATTCTCATTTGATAGTCCTATTTCTTAACTTGTAATGCATTATTTGTTTTATTTATTTTTTATTCCATTACTATGCTTTTTATCTCACCCTTTTCCTATGCATGTCCTCTGGTTATCTAATGAAATGATATGTTTGGGGTAATATAGTGGCTACGTAAAATATGTTTTCAATAATGATGTTGTGTTTTTTGTTTTAAGTCATTATGAAATGTTCCTAATCCCTGAAGACACTATACCACTTGATCATCTATGTTTTATCAAGTGAATATTATATGTAATAAATCATGTTTTATTGATCAATGAAAAGCACATTTGTTATAGTTGGTATTAGAGGATGGGGTTAGTTATTTGGGATTTCACTACTATAAATAGAGTATATAACATCAGATTTTTTCCAATGGTTTTCATAAAACGATGGAATAGTGTTATAGATAGGACCTTACACAATTGTTTCACTAAACCATTAGAATAGAAATTTTTTGATGACTTTTACACCACAATTGTATGAAACCCTTGTGATATTTATGTTTTAGAGGATATATATACAAAAGTTTGATAAAACCATTTTGATATGTATGTTTTATGACGGACTCACCATAGTTTTTTTAGAACCATTGGTAAAGATTATCATTCCCAATGGGTTTTTAAAAACATTGGGATTGTTTTCCACTAAGATGACAACTGACCCTATCCCTGAATTGTGTGATTGTAGAAGTAATTCCAATACCAAATAGCTCTCTCAATCAGAAAATTATTCCACAAGGTCCATTTTAAATCAA
Organism: Viscum album; assembly: GCA_963277665.1. Classification (NCBI taxonomy): domain Eukaryota; kingdom Viridiplantae; phylum Streptophyta; class Magnoliopsida; order Santalales; family Viscaceae; genus Viscum; species Viscum album. Next base: position 917,695,183 of record OY728148.1, read on the forward strand.
AAACATGTTTTTTTATACACTTCAAATCTATTTGTAGTACATGGGGTTTCATGTTTTGCATTTTTTTTTGTTTTCTGTTTTGATTTGACCAAGAACTGAGGCACGTGTAGTATATTATACGCAACAATTGGAATTTGATTTGTTTTCTGTTTTTGATCTACAATTCAACTATCATGATAGTGTAAATAAAATTTATTTAAAGTGGTAAGTGAAGGTTGTGGGAGGGGGTGAAATGGGAGGGGGAGGGGGTGAGCAGGTAAGGTTGTTCAGGTGGGGGGGATGTGTAGTTGTTGAAGGGGGATGTGTACGAGGGGTGTGTAGGGGGGATAGTCTGTTGGGATTGAGGTGGGTGGGGGTTGTCTAGGTGTGGGGCAGATGTGTAGGTGGGGGTGGGGTTGGGGAGGAGGTGGGGGTGTGCAAGTGTGTGGGGGAGGGGAGTGTGCATGTTGAGGGGTGGGATGGGCATGTGGGAGTCTGTTGGGGGATATGTGGGGGGGGTGCAGGTGGTGGTGGGGGAGGGGGGTTGTTCACATAGGGGGGGGGGGGCAGGTGGGGTGGGGGTTGTGAAGTGGGTGGATGAGAGGGAGGTTGTAGGGGGGGTTGTGTAGGTAGGGTGGGGGAAGGGGTTGTGCATGTTGGGGGTGTAGGTGGGAGGGGGGGTTGTGCACTGGGTGGATGAGAGGGGGCTGTGTAAGGGGAGTCTGTTGGAGGTGTGGTGGAGATGGGGGGGTCTGTAGGTCGGCGGTCATAATTTCTATAGTTCACCAATAATCACTGGGAAGTCATCACTTCTGCATAATTTGATAGGTCTGATGCCTCTTTGGATTTTTTTTTGTGTAGTCATCTTGATGAGTAAGGAATCGTATGATCTATAATTGAAATAAACTATATACTATGAGTTCCATATCCCATAAAAAAATTTTCTAGAAAATAATATATCCCTCGATGTTGGTGTGAACCATTAATAATCCTTTAATATAGAGACTAGTGGAGGAAAATATCCAAATATATCTACCTAGACCAGGGACCTACTACTATAAGAACATCCATTATTCTTAATCCTACCTCTCCATGTATTAAATGAATAGTGATTCTATCAAGACTACAAATTTTAATGAAATATATCATTTAATTCATGTTATGATGAAAACAAATATCGAAGAATTCATACAACTTCATATAAGAAAACACCCTTAATCATCATGCCATGATGATTAAAATCCTTACAAACTCATTACCATACATCATATAATTCCAAATAATTACCTATAGAAATTCAATAACCCATATTACATCCACCATAATCTAATTCCCCAACTTTTTCTCAATTGACAACATGATACCATCATGTTATAAATTCAACATTCCTACCAAATTGGATTTTCACAAAAAAAAATCTAGTATAATCCCTAACACCCATTTTTTTCTTAACATGAATGAAAACCCAATTAAATATCATATCTCTCAGTCACACCCTTGTGGATAGCCCCCACCCCCAGGGATAGACCATCCCCTGGGATATCCCCCACCCCCGTCGACAACCCACCCACCCATAGACACCCACAAGGACACCCCCACCACCATACACCCCCACACACCAGAAACCCCCATACCACGGACACCCCACCTCCATAGACATCCTGACCCCCTTGGATAGCCCCCCAACCCCCTAAACAACCCCCACCACCTAGATCCCCACCCCCGTGGACACACCCCCTCCACCGTGGACAACCCCCCCTCCCCCTGGCCACCCCTACCCCTTTGGACATCCCCCACTCCCATGGACATCCCACCCACCCACCTGGACACCCCCTCCAACCTCTGGAAAACCATGCCACCACCGTGGATAGCTCTACCAGCCCTTAAACAACACTTTACCCCAATGGATAACCCTGCCACCCCCGTTGACAACCCACCCACCCCCCTGGACACCCCTACCCCCTGGAAAGCCCTCAACCTCATGCATAGCCCACCATCCCATGGACACTGACACCCTTAGGACACCCCCATCACCCAGACAACCCCACCCCCTATCACCACGTACACCCTAGAAAACCCCAAACCCCAAGGGGAAACCCTCCCCCATGGACACCCCCTACCCCCTTAGATAGCCATGCCACCACTGTGGATACCCCCCCCCCCCCCCACCCCCCCGTGGACAGCCCCCCCCCCCCCCCCCAGACACCCCCTACCCCTGGATAGCCCTACCACCCACCATGGACTGCATGCCCACCTCCTAGAAACCTCATACCCTCTGGACCACCCCGCCACCCCTATGGATAGCCCACCCACCCCTGGACACCCCCCACCAACCGGACACCCCACATCCCTGGGACACTCCCACTCACCAGCTCACCCCATATCCCTTGGACAACACCCCCCCCCCCCATAGATAGCACACCCGCCACCCTAAACACCCCTACCACCTGGATAGCCTGGCCACCACTTTGGACAGCACCGCCACCCCCGTGGACAGCACACCCACCCCCCTAGACACCCCCTAACCCTCGTGGACTACCCCCACTCCCTAGGATTGTTCCCCACCCCCTAGACACACCCAGAACCTTGGAATGTGTGTGTGATCTATTAAATAATTTACTAAAATATTAAATGTTTTTTATCTAAAATACATTCACCTCCTAAATAATTCTCCTTGACAAGTGTACATGATCTTGTACCCTCATTTTTAGTTATTCAAAGATAATTTGTTATAAATATAGTATTTTTTTGTTTTTTAAATTATTATTCCCATATAGAGTTGTGTGTCAATGATAGTTTCATATAAGGTGATCAATTCTCATTTACATAAATATATTTTCTATGAAACTTCAATATAATTTAATTTCATTGGGTTAAATGACTTCTAACAATTTTTTTACAGATTCGATTGAAGTTTGATGTATGAAACTGGTCATATGATAATCGATTTTCAAAACAATTTTGTGATTTTTTTTAGATTTTTCATTTCCCAATGCTTCCAATAGTGGTCACATACACTGCCCCTATTTCAATTGTATTGGAAGACCTTAGTTGAGTGGTGAATAAATCAACTACCACATTACAAAATATCTCTTTTAGAAAAACTACTCTTTGTGGTATGACAATGGGAAGAAAAGGAAATCTGAAATTGTTGATGATTCAAATGAGAGGAATTTATTGGAGAATTTGTTATATGACCTTTTTCTGTTTATTCATCATCATAAAAGATAAAGGATTCCAACCTAAGAATACTTTGACATGATAATACCTGATGCATCTAATTAAAATGATGATGTTGTGAGGATGAATAAAATTGAATTATCCTGCCACAACTCCAGTATATTGACAATGCGGTAAAATGAGAAAGCTGGAATTTTAGATCCTATTGTTTCATGGGAAAATAGTGTATGTGATTTCAAATACTTCCATCAATTATATATTTACCACCATCTCACATTCTGATCCTGGTGTGTTGTTATTGAAAAACGGGATGTTTAGGCATCCCATGTTTTCAGCACCCTCTACATCTGATCCTCCTCACCCATCTATACCATATCCGATGATGATTCCCACTCCCCATCCCGTATTCGGCCAGACATCCCTTCCATCTTCATTTACTTATGCTTACTTCTCTCCATGAATTTATATTCCATCATCTTTGACTCCATATATACCAGTGTTTGTCCCTACGTAGCATACATTGGGACCTACTCCATCTGTAAAAAGTGTTCCTTCGGTTTCTATATATCCAATGAAAGCCATTGATCAGACTACCTCAGGTATACTTATAGAACCCTAAATTTTTTTACAACATTATTTGTATTCATTATAACATGTATTGATAAAATATTTGGTTTTCATTCATTTTAGATACATATACTAATAAGTGGCAGGGGATGGGTCATACACACATGTGTGAGATATGGAACTACCACACACAGTTGATGATGTACTACAATGAAGATAGTATAATGATTGAAAAATCAGTGTACAAATGACATAGTTTTTGTTTGTGATGATTTCCAAATACTCTGACATCATTCTTGTCTTCCTACTCTCTTGGAGACAGCTACCAAATGTTGTCCAGGATAAAGTTGGGTAATGATATGGGTAACAATAATTTATATTTAATGAAATATATTATTATATTATATGATTTAATAATTTTGTGTCATCAATGGTTTAATTTCCCCAATAGTGAGGGTTGACGACTAGCACATATTAATGATTTAGGAGAGCTTTGGAGTGATTATAAGAATGAATTGTACATTGGTTGGTATTTTAGAGTGGGCACTGTGTTAGAAGAAGTCCCTATCGTGGATGATTTTCCGTTATAATAGTATAGATAGATGATTACTCATTGGATGACTAGCCTCATTAAGGTATTAATCACATTAGAGGTATTTAAATGAAAATTTTCATTTTTTCATTAATAATAATTATAGAATATTATTTAGGATTCATTCAGAAGAAATAAAAAAACATTGATACTAAAATGTACGTCCACCCATTGGGACATACAACATTTTCAAATCATGATACACAGTAGGTAAAACCGTTTATAATTTTTTTATGAATTTCACTTTCTATTGCATCCTCTATAATTTATCGATTGCTGAAGTTGTTAAATAAATATAGTTAAGATATTAATTATTTGTATCTTATTTTTTATTATTGATTCCAACATTCATTGTCATTGAAGAGGAATAAAATGAATGTTGAAGGATGAGTTCCTCAATGAAAACTATTTTGCTCAAGTATAAGGAAGAAATATGGATGTCCGGTTAATGAACCGACTCAGCAACAGATTGTAAGTTTTAATTTGTAGATTTAAAATTTTAATCTCTATTTTGTATCTTAATAATCTATTTATATTAAAAACAGTCTTTAGTAGAGGCCCTTTATTCCGAGGAACCTGACAATTGTGCACCTAATTATCACTTACATTAGTTGTTGGGAGATGAGCACCCTAGTAAAGTACGTTTCCAACCTAGGAAGAGTATAGTTTCGAGAAGGTATTGTCCCTCCTGTGGTACGAGTTTTAGTGCCACAATGTTCCAACTAGATAAGGTATTGGTAGAATAAGCTGATAAAGGGCCACAAAGATGGAAGAACAGTCTGCTAAGGAAAAACACTGCATTTAGAAATTTGATAGAAGTTTTACATCCCACACATCCACTAGAGGTCATCACAACATGTGATGAATTCATGTTGTCGGTGCATTATATTTACGGTGCACCAGTTTTCATGTTCTAGTGGTGGTCATGATGATGGATTGGAGGGGCCTGAGCTGGAAGAGGTGGAGGGCGATGTGGATGCCGAGGTGGAGGAGGAGGGCTAGGGGAGGGTGATGAAGAGGAGAAGGGTGATGATGAGGATGATACTGAGTATGAGGGAGAGGAGGAGGATGTTGAGGAGGGTGGGGATTATGATAGAGATGATGATGATGATTGGGGGTGGGGATGATGATGAAGGTGATGATAGTGATGGTGATGAGGGATAAATTGATCTGTTACATTTTTGACTGATATTACTAACCTTTGATGTTTTATTGATTTGTTGTGCCTAATTATATGTGTGATTAGGTTGGTCACATTAGCATTATTTTCTTATCTATAAATAATAAAACAAGACATAATGATTTAATGTGACTGATTCACCCGTCCCCCTGATAGCCCCCACCCCTTATGGATATCCCGCCCACCCCCTTGGACACCACGTACCATCTAGACAGCCTTTCCACCCTCGTGGATAGTCTATCCACACCCGGGACACCCCATACCCGCCTAGATAACCCCTTCCACCCCTGGAAACCCCATGACCCCTGGACAACCCCCACACCACCATGGACTACCAAACCACCCCGTGGACATCCACTCACCCCCTTGGACACACTATAACCCCTTGGATCGCCCCACCACCCCTGTGGATTGTAACGTCTCGGATCTGGGTGCCACTCAATGGGTGTCCCGAACCTGGTTGGTCACATGACCTCAAGCGCATTTCCCCAAATGGCAGAGGCTACTGACTACCAGCGAGGGCCTAGGATTGATAGTGGGGAAACTATGCCCTCATTTTTCAAAGTGTAGCGCAGTGGAATAATATAGAAACTATACAACAACAACAGAACAAATAAACTATTCTCATTTTAAATAAACAACTGCAGTGAAAGAAAACCAACCAGATATATATACATATATATATATATATATGCTGAAACATGTCTCAAGTTCTAAGAAAATAGCCAGAACATGTTACATAGGAGTACAATATAAGACAGAGTATAATAAATCAAAACAAAACAGCTGGTAGCTTTGCGAGCCTAAGCCCAGTCACATGCTTGCCTACACCTCAGTAGTAATCTAGTACATGTATAGGGACCCTTTCCCGTATCCACAAATTCAAAAAAGTAATCTTTTTGGGCCAAAAACATGACCCAAACAGGGTGTGAGAAATATATCCCAGTAGGCACCCACTAAAGGCACACGCCCAACTGTGTAAAAATATGCAACAACAGTGTACAACGATAAAAATGAAACAACTAAGAATTACTCAAAAGTAAATAATGTTACCAGTTATATTGCCATTTTTTTATTTATTTAATCATTCATAATAAGGAAACCAACACAATGAATTTCTATGTAAACAGTCAGTGTCCTCAGACACACAAACCCTTACCCTCAGGTAATCTGAATCTTTCCCTCAGGTATTTCCCTCATGCCTAGTAGATATTTCCCTCAGGCACACGAAGTGTCGCCCAAAGGCACAAAATTCACTGCCCACAGGCATACAAAATGTTTCCCTCAGGCGATATAGAACATTTCCCTCAGGTTAATCAACCAATACCCTCAGGCTAAAAAGAACACTTCCCTCGGGCACAACTTACCAGGCCATTCCCAACATGTAAATAAGAAATACACATGCAATCACACTCAAGGAAATTCTATAATAATTATTAAAAAGGCATACCCTATGGTATCTTGACCAAATGGCTAAACATAGGAACACACCCTAGTGGTGGTACTGGATCCATGCAGTGATCCCAAACAATAGTTTATTATCAAATTTAATTACCTATACAATTCTAGGTTTTTAACCATTAAACACCTCTACCAAACGACACCCCAACATGGATTTGTAGCACAAAAATATCCACAAACGTACAACAGTTGGAAATTAAACACCAAGCCACCTACAATAAACACCCTTGATCAGTAAACCTGAAGAACAGTCCTAGAATCATTCATGAATGAGGTAGATATGAGGTGAAATAAATCCCCATTAAAACTCAAATAACTTCCCATAGAGGACGAATTGGCAAGAATGGATTAAAGAGAGTGGAGAGCTTAATCGTGCGGTTCCAATGAGATCATCATAGGCCAAAATGGATTTCTGACGATCGATCTGGAGATCCTCGAAGGTCTGGCCACCTCTCCCAACTCCTTCCTCTGATTCATATCATTCCCTATGAACTGGGGAGGCTAATACCCATTTTAAGCGAAAAAAACAAACTACATGGCGTGTACTATAGACAACACAGAGTGTACTTTTTTTATTTAACTGTTCCTATGGCGGCTACCTTTTCCACCGCCTTACTATTAATCTTCCGACTGACTACATGTCGTTTAAATACCTACTACACGGTGTTTATTCGGTTATTACACCCTTCATCGCTGATATGGCTACACACCCTGTGTACTCATCCTTCACGGACAAAGTACACAACGTGTGGAATAGTACACTTCATGTAGTACCAAAATTTAGGATTTCCCCATTTTCCTTACATCCTCAAAAAAACAGAAGGATAAGAGAAAAGAAGAAACTCATACCTAAAAAATAAGAAGTGGTTTGTCACAATCTTCCCCCCATAAAGCAACAATATGAATCATATGCTCCTCAAAGGACGCATCTGTATGAAGCTCATCCTACACGAGATGAATGACGTGAGAGAAGTTTGAATGATAATGGTGCAACTGATATATGTGGAAGATTTCATGGATGTCCTGGTACCTCTTTGGTATCTGCAACTGTTAGGAAAATGACCCGACTCTCTCCAGAATCTCCAATGGCCCCACATATCTTGGTGAATGTTTACCCTGTCTCATGATCCGTCTGTGTCCCAACCTTTGAGAAACACGTATGAATACATGATCCCTAACCATGAACTCCAAGGGTCATCTGTAGAGATCAGCATAAGATTTTTGATGATACTGTGCGATAGTCATACGCTTCTGAATCAACTGGACCTCCTTAGAAGTCTCCTACATGAGACGTGGTCCCAGTAACACTGCCTCACCTGCCTCTAACCAGCACAAGGTTGATCGGCATGGCCTACCATATAAAGCATCATAAGGTTCCATCTCAATAATCACCTAAAAACTATTATTATAGTCTAATTCGGCCAAGGGTACGTTCTTCTCCCAAGAGCCCCCAAATTCTTAGATGCATACCCACAACCTGTCCTCAACCACCTATATAGTAAGATCTGATTGGCCCTCATTCTATGTGTGGTAAGTTGTGCTAAGAAGCACATGTGATCCCAGAGCCCTCTGAAAACTCATCCTGAAATGAGATGTAAAATGGGTTTCCCTATCAGAAACAATTGAATGAGGGACTCCATGAAGATATATGATCTCTCAGATATAAAATTTCTTGAGCTCATTTACTCTGAAGGTACCTTGATAAAAAAAGTGAGCTACCATCGTGAGTCTATCCACAACAACCCTCACAGAATTATTGGCTTGAGGTGACCTTGACAACCTAGTCACGAAGTCCATCACGACATCATCTCATTTCCACTCCGGGTTGGGTAACAATTTTAACAGTCCGTATGGCCTCTGATGCTCCGCCTTAGCCTGCTGAAAAGTGGAACACCTCATAAAAAAACTAGCTACATCCCTGTTCATACCAGGCCACCATTATTGATGTATCAAGTCTCGGTATATCTTGGAATCCCTGGGATGAACTATCCAAGCAAAATCATGATACTTTCGCATCAGCTCCTCGCGTGTATCCCCTGGAACCCACACTCGTCCATGGAGACACAGAATTTCATCATCACCTATCGTCCAACTAGGAGGAGGTTCCAAGCATGACACCAACTCCCGTATAACTAGGCCTATTGAATCATTTGGATGTCTCATCCTCACTCTATATAGGAGGATAGAAGTCACAACTAATGGAGAAAGATAGGTTTCCTGTAGATTCTCGTGCACCTCCAAATGCATCTCATAGATCAAAGCCACTAGCTGCGATTCATCACTGGCCCCCTGCACAGATTGCATATGAGTACTCCTCCTCATTGCATCAGCTACTGCATTACCATTACCAGGTGTAAATTCATTCCCAGAATTGAAGGACTAAAAGTAGTAAAACCTCCTTCGCTACCTCAGATTCAAGTCACGCTGCGTAAATTTATACATGAGACGTTTGTGGTCTATAAAAACCACAAATTCTATCCCATGAGATAATGTCTCCAACAGTGAAATTCATGAACAACTACAATAAAAAAGATATCATGTGTCGTGTAATTCATCTCATCTGGCCTCAACTGCCGAGAACCGTACACAACAACTCGATCACCCTGCATCAAAACTGCTCCATGTCCAATACCTGATGTGTTATAGTAAATTGTATCGCTCTTCCCTTTATCTGGAAGTTGTAGGACTGGTGCTAATGTCATCATTCCCTTCATGTCTTGAAATTTTGTCTCGCAAGCTTCCAAACAAATGAACTTCACACCCTTCTTAGTCATACCCATTAATGGTGCTGCTATACTGGTGAAGTTCTAGATGAAACGACTGTAGTACCCAACCATCCCTAAGAAACTCTCTAACTCAAACATGTTCTTAGGATGATCCTAGGAAACCAGTGATCTCACCTTCTCTGGGTCCATGAAAACTCCTGCTTCTGAGATAATATGACCAAAGAAGTGAATCTAGTCCATCCAAAAGTGGCACTTTGAGAGCTTAGCATATTGCTGATGCTCTCTCAGTGTACTCATTACGATCTCACGATGGGTGGCATGGTCATGTCGAGTGTGAGAGTACACCAAGATGTCATCCACGAATACTACCAAAAAAATAATCTTTATAAGGATGGAACACATGATTCATCAGAGCCATGAAAACTGTAGGAGCTTTCGTGAGTCCGAACGGCATAACCAAGTACTCGTACAGACTATATCTACTCTGAAAGGATGTAAGTGGTATCTCTGATAGTCTCAACCGTAGCTGATGATATTCAGATCTGAATTCAATCTTCTAGAACACTCTTGCACCACTATGTTGATCAAAAAGATCATCAATCCTTTTCATGGGATATCAGATCTTAACCGTCAACTATTTCAGTTTCAGATAATCCACATAGAGTCTGAGGGTACCGTCTGAAATTTTCGTAAAGAGGAGCAGTGAACCACAAGGAGAAGTACTGGGTCAGATGAAACCCTTTTCCTGTAACTCTTCTAACTTCCTGTTGAGAACATGCAACTCTGGTGTAGCCATCCTATAAGGAGGAATGGACATCAGTGTGGCTCCTACCACATGCTCAATAGAGAAATCTACCTCTCTCTCTGATGGAAGACCCGAAATGTAATATGGGAATACGTCCCTGAAATGATCAATCAATGGAGGGAAACACATTTTACAAGTCCCATGATCATTGAGATATGAACTTGCATTCTAGGATGTGACTCCACCTCGCCCACGATGCTCTGGTCAGGTCTACTCACCTGAGCATCCCACTCGCCCTTGTATAGAAACTCTAAAGCATCTGGTGAGGTGAAACTTACCCTATGACAATAGCAGTCTACAAAGGATTGAAAGGGAACCAACCAGTCCATACTAAGAATTACATCATAGATCATCATCTCTAATACATAGAGGTCCCAAAGGAAGTGACACCCACAAACATCTAGAGGGAACTCCTTTCACTAAATCACACATGTCGTTCTCATTCCCAACGGAGTTTCTAGAACCATATCATTAGATGAAGAAGAAACACAGATCCCAAGCCTCTCCAAAATTGTTACAAATATGAAACTATGCATAACACCCATATCAAAATGTACTGAAGATAAGATAGAAGCTACTAGAATAGTACCTCTGACAATAGATGGTCTGGGATCCTGCCCTTGTTGGGTCTATTGCACTACATATTTCTACCCAGTGTCGCAGCCCTGCGACACAACCTGGATACATTAAGCTATCCCGCCCTGCTATCTCTGAGATCCTGGTGTCTAGCTACCATGGCCATGACCACCATCTCTTCCTGCACGCCCTGTCGTATTTCAGTTTCCTGATAGGTAAAAAGCTACTGGTCATGCTCTTGCAGGAGGAGTCTGTAATAAACCACTCTCACTATCCATTGGTGGAAACTCCATGCAAAAGTGATACAGATGACCCATCTTGATGCAAGATCGGCACTCCACTGGGTCATGTGGACACTGCGGTCATTTTTGCCCCTCCCTACCACACTGGTAGCACATGACCAGGCCACCTAATGAAACATCCTGGCTAGTACTACCACTGTGAGAGAAAACTCATCTGTCTCTTCCTCTTCCCAGTAGAAATAATACAAGAAACTAGCATTGAATCGCCCTGGCACACAACACTAGCTTCCCACATGTTCCTCTCTATAATGAGCACCTGGTTTTCAATAGAATGTACTAAAGGCAACCTGAAAACATTCACCAGTGCTCAGTTGTCATATCGAAGACCATCCTCAAAGTGAATGGCCCTCAACGTCTCATCACCTACCAGAACGGGTGAAAAATGCAGAAGCTTGGTAAAATGAGCAGAATAATCCATCACCAACATAGATCCCTGCTGCAGATTCATGAACTCTTGAGCTCTATCTTCTCTCAACATCTCAAGAAAGAAGAAATCATATAAATCTCATTGGAAATCATCCTACACCATGTCTCTATGATACTTAGACAGAGTGGTAACATCCTACAACCTCATGGTGGAATCATGCTACATATATGTAGAGAGGTTGACCCTCTACCCTGGAGGAGTCTCATGATGCATCAAAATAATCTACATAGAACCCAATCAAGACTCTGCACCATCTAGTCTTTCATCCCCTGAAAATGTAGGTGGATGCTGCTTCTGGAAGATACAAGTCAACACTTCCATTGATGTGGCAGCTGGAGGTTCTCCCTGAAAGGTTTTCATGAACCACATAAAGCCTTCATGGAACTACGACTTTGCACCTATGTCTGATATAATGGCTGGCGCCGCATCTGGCTCTACTAGAGTATCCACTGGTAACCCATGGACCACCATCTCTAGAGTATAATCGTTGTCGCTCTATTGGCGAACAATGTGCAGTCGTCTCAGAGACATGACTCTACAAGGTCAAAACACACCTTAGATCCAGATTATAAAGACTGAAAACAAAGGGATCAAAAAGAAAATAGGAGGGAGAAGGAATTTCAAGATATGAAAAACAAGACTACACAACATGTATACTGACTACATGGTGTGTACATGACTTATATTACCCTGGATGGGTCCTTCTAAATGGATTAGCCACATAGTACTCGTTTAACAAAACTACACAAATTGTGTATCGACTACACGGCGTGTGTGGTGTAACTTTCCAATTGCCTGTTTCGTTCATGACACAGCCGACTACTCAGTTAAAACCAAACAGCTTTTGACACCCGTACACGGTGTGTGACACCCGCACACGGCGTGTACACCACTCTGTTTCCCTAGCCACATGACCGAGTCCACATGGTCTATCACCAGAAAGGACTACATGGCATGTTCCTCAGGTACTCTGTGTGTTGAACACCGACCCGTGTTTGTTAGTTACTTGGCCGGGTCCCCAGGTCAGACTACACGGTGTGCTCCACAGTGGGCATAGTGTGTATGTCTTATGGTCTCCTCTGTATATGTTGTTAGTTACACGAGTGGACTCTGGATCAACACTACACGGCATGTACGTCAGATACAAGGCTTGTTTTTCCCAATATCTTCCCTGCCCCGTGTCACCGCCCACACGGTTTGTGACATGGGAAGAGACTACACGACATGTACTCAGGGTACATGGTGTGTACTCAAAATTTTATCATTTCTTCCCAAACAGAAGAAAACACGACGTGTGTATGAGGAACTACACGAAGTGTATCTTGGGTTTTCCGGATAGTAAGGCTCAGATACTACTCTAGAAAACAAAAAATACTGATAAACAACACCTAAGTGCAAAATTATGATCTGTCAGGGCCCATACTCCTCGGGAAGCAATGTTTGGCATATTATATGTGTTATTTAAAAGTAAACAGTCTACAATCCACAAAATTGTGGTCAATTAGGGACCATACTCCCCAAAAACCAAAGAATGGCATTCATTCTGTCAATAGGATTTACACAAAAATACACTATCACATAGCAGGTATTTATCAAAGCAGCTATCACAACAATATGCTTTTCTTGCACAAAACCTATCACAACAACATGAAATTCCTAATGCCCCTACATGGCATTGAATTTTGCATGGAATGTGATTCCTAGAATGTGCCTAAACGATGTGTGAGATGCCATACCCTCATATCATTAGTTTGAAACTAAATAAATCCCATGGGTAAAATATAAACAGAAAAATCACAAGTGTGTCGCCCAACTGTGAAAATCATTCTATGTGTAAAATTTTCATAATCAGAATAATTGCAAAAATACAAGGTAGATTGGATTTTCCCTATACACAGGTTAGCTACTCCCGGACATAGCTCATTACCAACTATCGTTTTGTCTTATACCTGACTAAGACTCCAAATTTTAACTCAAATAAAAGAACCTCTGTTGATACAACTTTGTAACATCCCAGATCCGGGTGCCACACAATGGCTGAACCAAACCCGGTTGGTCACCTGACCTCGAGTGCATTTACCAAAATACCAGAGGCTGTCGACTAGCAGTGAGGGACCAAGATTGAGAGTGGGGAAACTATGAAATCATTTGTCAAAGTGTAGCACAACAAAATAATATAGAAATTATACAACAGCTGCGAAAGAAATAAACCATGAACATTTCAAATAAACAATTGTAGAGAAAGAAAACCAACCATATATATAGTTATGATGAAACATGTCTCAAATTCTATGAAAACAGCCAGAACAGGTTACATAGCAGTACAATATAAGACAGAGTACAGCAATGAAAAACAAAACAGCCTATCGAATTGTGAGCCTATGCCCAGTACCATGCTTCCCTACTCCTCGGCAGTAATCAAGTACCTGTATAGGGACCCTTTCCCTTATCCACACCTATATAATCATAATCTGTTTGGCCTGAAGACATGACCCAAATAGGGTGTGAGAAATAAATCCCTATAGACACCCACCAAAGCCCCGTGCCCAACTGTGTCAAAATATTCATCAAAAGTGTGCGGTATTAAAAATTCAACAACTAAGCAGTACTCAAAAGTAACTAGCTTTGCTAGTTATATTGCCATTTTCTTATTCACTAATCATTCATTATAAGGAGACCACCATAGTGAATTTCTATGTAAACAGTTAGTCTCCTCACACACGCAAACCCTTACACTCTGGTAATCAGAATCTTTCCCTCAGGCATTTCCCTCAAGCATAACAAATATTTCCCTCAGTGTACGAAGTGTCGCACTCAGGCACAGAAGTCACTGCCCTCATGCATACGGAAAGTTTCCAACAGGAGAACTGGAACATTTCCCTCAGGCTAAGCAACCAATGCCCTCAGGCGAAATAGAAAAATGCCCTCATGCACAAGTAACCGGGCCCTTCCAAACATGTTAATAAGCAATACACATGCAATCACTCTTAATGAAGTTCTATAATCATTTTCATAACGGCATACCCTCGGGTATCCTGACCAAATGGCTCAATAGAGGAATGCACCCCAAGGGTGTTCCTGGATCCAACCAATGATGCCAAACAACAATTTATTAGAACATTTAACTACATAAAAATTCTAGGTATTTAAAAAATCCAAGGACTCAGCCACACAACACCCCCACATGGGTTCATAGCATACAAATACACACAAAATCACAACTGTTGGAAATTTAACACCAATCCACCTACCTTAAACACTCCCGATCAGTATACCTGAACGACGATCCATGAATCATCCAAGAATGAGGTAGATATGAGGTGAAAGAAATCCCCATTCAAACTCATATAAAATCCCTTAGAGGAAGAATTGGCATGAACAGCTTAAGGAGAGTGGAGGGTATACCCGTGCGGTTCCAACGAGATCATCAAAGTTGAAAACGGATTCACGACGCTTGATCTGGAGATCCTCAAATGTCCGGCCTCCTATATGGACTCCTTCCTCCGGTTCTAACCCTTCCCTATGAATAGGGGAGGCTACATCCCATTTTAAGAAAAAAAACCAAACTACACAACGTGTACTATAGACAACATGACGTGTACATTTCTCATTTAACTATTCCTTGAGAAGCAACCTTTTCCACCACGTTACAATTCATCTGCCGACTAACTACACGGCATGTAAATACCTTCTACCCGATGTGTATTCGATTTTTAAACCCTTCGTCGCCGACATGCCTACAGACCCTATGTACTCATCCTACAAGGCCAAAGTACACGACATGTTTAATAGTACATGGCATGTAGTCCCAAAATTTAGGATTTTCCCCATGTTCTTTACATCCTAAAATATACATAAGGAAAAGAGAAAAGAAGAAACAAATACCTCAAAAATAAGAACTGGGTTCTTACATGTATAACCAACCCCCTGGATATCCCACCCAACCCATGTATACCCCATACCCACTAGGCATCCCTACCACCCCCCGTGGACAGCCAGCCCACTCCCCTAGAAAGCACATACCTCCTAGAAATCCTTTCTCACCCCCTTGGACACCCTTGCCACTTGGACATCCCCCCACTCTCATGGATTTTCCACCCACCACCATGGACAGCCAGCACACCCCCTTGTACACCATGTACCCCCAAGAAAGCCTTCCTCCCCCATGGACAACCCACCCCCTCGAACACCTTGTCCCCCCCCCCCCCACCCTATGGAAAGACCACCCCCCCCCCCAATGAACACCACATACCCCCATGGATAGCCATGCCACCCCACGAGACAGCCTATACACCCCCCCTAAAAACCACGTACCACCCTAGATATCCCCGCCAACCCCCAGGGCACCACGTGACCCTAGAGATCCCCCACCCCACCCCTACGGACAACCCGCCCTCCCCTGTGGATAGCCCTCCCCCCCAACCCCGTGGATATACCCCACCCCCGTGGACAGCCATCCCACACCTTTGGACACCTCATACCCCCCGGACAACCACTCCACCGTTGTGGACGGCCCACCCACCCCCTGGACTCCCTGTACCCGATGGAACCCCCCCCCCCCACCCTCGTGGAATGCACACCCTACCCCGTGGGCTGCCCGTCCACCCCATGAACACCCCCAACCCCCCTCAATATCCCTGCATTCCCCGTGGACAGCCTACCCACAACTCAAGATCCCCTCCCCCCGTGGATATCCTCCCCACCCCCATGGACATCCCACCCACCCCCATGGTCATCCCCTACCCCATGGAGAGCCCTACCACCCCCGTGAACAGACTGCCCTCCCCCATGGACACCCCCTACCCCCTAGAGAGCCCTACCACCACTGTGGATAGCCCACCCATTCCCCTAGACACCCTGACCCCCTTGGATAGCCCCCACCCACATGGACAACCTGAACCCACCCCCTAGACAGCCCCTCCACCCCCGTGGATCACTCCCACCCATTGTACAACCCCCACCACCTAGGATTGTAGGATTTATAACAACTCAGAGATCCCATTAATCATTTTAACCCACTTGGAAGCCTTTTTGGATCCTTGATCATTAATAAAAAATAGGGTATGGTAATATATAAATTCCAATGCATAATAAATTTTCTGATAAGAACATGATTATTCCACTTACAGAAGAGTTTAATCGAGACCAATACATAAAAATGACTACCTGAGATATCCTCTTATAGAAGTTTTGATTCATTTATAGTGGTAACATTCTAAAGAATTATAAAAAACAATACCTTTAGTAAAATAATATGATGTTCTAAAACAAGGGACACAAATCACAAATCCCATAAAGATACATCATAAATATTTCTTCATAAAAAAATTTCAAAATCACATAATATAGATTTCATGGTATTTACACCTCACCAGTGGTTTATAAAAATCCTTTTTCGGGTTACATCTCAAAAATCATATAGTGTTAATGTCCCAAAATAAATATGTAATTATTTTTTCAAAACCATATCCCCATTCCTACCATACAATCCAAATGCATTCATTTTCTCCTAAAGAAACACATACTATTGAAATAGACACTAGTTCAAAACCATTTTAAAAATACCAATTATCTTAAAATCCATGATATTCATTCCATTAAAACCATAACAGACCACACCCCTCTTAGAAACCACCCCACCTCATAGAAACCCCCACCCCCATGGACACCCCCACCCCCATGGACATCCCCCACCACCTTGGACAACCCCCATCCATTAGAAAATCCCTCTAACCCCCTGGACCACACCCAGCCCCACCCTCAAACACCCCCACCATCATTGACTATCCTCATTCCCCCTAGACAACCTCCAACCCCATGTATGGTCCCTCACACCTCCTAGAAACCACCACACCACCACACCACCCCCAACCCTAGACACCCCACCCCCATGGATAGCCACACCCACCCCCCGGACACCCCCACCCTCAATGGACTCCCCCACAACGCCCTAGACCGCCCCACCCACCCCCCCCCTGAACAACACCCACCATAGAGACACCCCCACCCCCTAGACACCCCCACAACCTAGACACCCATGCCCCATGGAAAACTCCCTACCCCATAGATACCCCCAACCCCCCAGATATCCCCAACCCTCTGTGACACCACCCCACCTCCTAGACACCACCCACCCCACTGAGCACCACTACCCCAATAGACAACCACCCCCACCCCCTGGACTCCACCCCAAAACCCTTGGATAGACCCCCAACCCCTCGACACCCCACCCCTTAGACACCACACCACCCCCTAGACACCCCACTGCCCCATGGACACCACCACCCCACCCCCTGGACACACCCATCCCCGTAACTCCCCCCCAACCCCATGTACAACACCCCCAGTACACCCCATGGATAGCCCCCCCCTCCCCCACCACCATGGAAATCCCCCCACTAGACACACCCAACCACCTGGACGCCCACACCCATCCTAGACATAACCCCACCACTGGGACTCCCCCACCCCTGTACATCCCCACCCCAATTGACCGCTTCCCCCACCCTTAGAGACCACCCCACCCCTGTAGACATCCCCATCCCCCTGGAACACCCCCCACCGATCAGACAACCTATGGACCCCAACACACCCCTGGAAACCCTTACACATGGACACACCCACACATGGAAATCCCCCCAACCCCTTGGATAACCCTGCCCCCTGGACACCAGCCCACTCCATAGACACCCCTCACAACAGCCCCCCTTCTGGACACCCCCATACCAACGGACACCACCACCCCGTGGACACCCCAACCACCCTTGTATAACCACCTTAAACCCGTAACATCCCATAACCCCTTGAATCATGTATTGAATTCTTTATAAATTTCATTAACATCTGAATTATGTGTTAATGGTGTATGTATATACTAGTTTTATGTGTATACATGATCTAATTACCTTATGAATTATGTGTTAATTTGGTTAATTGTAAATTTAACTCTGATTATCTTATTATCTTTAAACTTTGAGTGTCCTCTCACCATCACTACTACAAAAATAGGCAACAGAAGCACCACCATTAATCAATGCTAAGAATAAAATGATGTTAAAAAATCAATATATCAGCGCTAAACATTTAGCACTAGTAAAGGTCTTCATTATCAATGATTTTCTAGTGATGATAATGGGTTTATATATCAGTTCTATGTTCTAATAAATAAGAACTGTATCAGCACTAAAATTTTAGCGCTGATAATGAATTCCTATATCAGTGATAAAATTTCTGATCTTTTTAGCATTGATAAAACTATAGTTCCATATTTTATAAAATCAGAACTGTATCAGCACTAAAATTTTAGCGCTGATAATGAATCTCTATATCAGTGATAAAATTTCTGATCTTTTTAGCATTGATAAAACTATAGTCCCATATTTTATAAAATCAGTCACACATTTTCTTATATTTATCATTCCCTAATGATCCTGTGGTATTTAACCCCTATGAAAACCGTCCCCCCCCCGATCATCACGTTTTCGGACCTCAGCCCCCCGATCATCGTTTTACTAGACCTCCGCCGCTAGCCCTACTCCTTATCCTTCCACTCGAACCCCTTTAGCGGATCCTCCTCCCTGAAAACCTTATTTGTCCTCCTCACCGCTCGAACCTACTCCCTACGAACCCTACTCCTAAATTTCTCAAAACTTGATGGCTCCTCTCGTGTACTACCCCCTTTGGCGGTCATGACTTCCCTTCCAACGTAGCGCAAGAGGCTCCCTACTTCTCCACCTATAAGGTGAATTTCTTTTCCCTTCTTCTTGATTCTTTTCTTGAACATTCTTCTTAGATTACCCTCACGTGTTAAGTCATGTTTTATTTGACTATTCATTTCATTTTTATGAAATATTTTTTATATCTTTAGTTGAGGTTGGGGACATGAAATTTATACTTATTTATTATGTGATAATTGTATAATTATCATGTTATTTTTTTATATTGGATGGATAGTACCTTTTAACCTATATACTATAATGAATTGTACATATGGATATTATAGTGAAGAGGGATTTTTTCATGTGATTTATGATGTTCCATAATATCTCTTATATAATTATGTATTTATTAGTGTTGATGCTAATTGATTTATTCGTGATGTTTTGATAGAAATTTCATACTACTAATAATAAGTTAAAATAACCTTTATTTTTTTTCTAGTCACATAAGTTAGGTAATGAATTTGTTGTATTGAAATCTGTAATTAATGTGTTATATTTAAACTATAAATTCTAATTTAATATGATAGTGTGGTTAGTGGATAGTTTTTAGTGTGAATTTATTTTATGTTTTCCATTTCATGATTCTATGTTTGTGGTATTTATCACAATGATTATATGGGTGATGGTTGATTGATGTGATTGGGATCATGTGGTGTGGTAATTAATAAAATTGTGATGGATGGATTATTGTGTGGTTATAATTGCAATCATATGTCTATTTAGGTAGAAAATAACGGGTTTTATGGATTTTAGAATATGTTTAGTTGTATTTTATGTAATAAAAATTTATTTCATATTTTGTGGTGTTATAGTTTCCTTTTGGAATGGAATATGGTTTGAATAAATGAAAATAGTAATGGGTGATGGGTAGGAAATGATAAATGATGGTTTGTTAAATTATTAATGATAATGATTAGAATTATTATGTTTAATGAATGGTTAAAGATAGGAACATGAGCCTCAGACCATTTGGTGAGGAATCCTTATGTGCATTCAGGAGACCTAGGATAAAATCCAAGTGGAGACTAATTTTTAAGAACTATAGCACTATTGTAGTTGGTACTATATCTGGAACTATGCATAACTATAATGGGTACTATAGCAGGCATTGTAGGAGGCACTGTTTGGCACCGTAGTAGCCAGGAATATTCCCCTATTCGGGCCTTCGAGCAACTGATTTGGTCCTTGAATCCTTTTAGGCCTTCGGACCACCCAGTCATTGTGGTTAGTAAGGCCTTTGTGCCAACTCAAGGCCTTCTGGCCACCTTAAGTGCAGATGAAAACCAGACAACCCAAAAAAGAACAAGCATCAGAAAGAGGAGGAGAAAGGAGTTTTCACTATAGCTGAATCTAATCGTATTGTATGAATGATATTGTATGTCACCTACCATCGGGACAAGCTTGTGCATGAATGAGAATTCCTAGAGAAACGACCATGTGAAGGAGGATAGATTATTTCACGATGAACATCCTGGGGAGGAGCAGTTACATGTAGTTAGTCTGGGTTGTATGTAATTTCTGAAGCAAACGATTATTTATTTCCTTTAACACCTATTGAACATGTCATAATTATGCCTACGGGCATTGTAAGGGTTCCACCTCACCCCTTGAAAAGTGTATTATCAATAATCAATAAAAAAAGAAGTCCATCGGGCCATTGTTGGTTGATAGAATAAATTTCTTTATTGATTAAGGAATGCATTATAGTGGGTAGTGATTTAATGATTGGTTTTACATTAAAATGTTTAAAAATTTAAATTAACATGGTAATAAAAATACAAGAAATTATAATGTTAAATGAATTTATATGTTGGTAATGTTGATATGGATGCTTATGTGACTTTTTGGGGATTATTTGTGTCATTATAATGGATGTGGTTATAAAAGGGTGTTAGTAAAAAGGCAATGTTTGATGAGGGTGTCTGTAGTGTTAGTTTGGTGTAAAACCTTAGGAATGATTTATGTGTGACAATATACATATTATAATTTCTTATTATTTCTTATACACCACAACATAAGTTGAGTAACCTAACTGATGTCGATATGGGTACTTATGTTTTGAGTGTTTTTCTCAATATCTAGGTTATAGAGGGAACTCATATAGAACCAATCCCTCTTCCCTTCTCCCCATTACACATAGTATGACTTGTTCTGGTTCATAGTAGATGTATATATATAACCAATAATGACTTTGGGTTTTGATTCATATATTTTCTTATTGCCATGATAATGTGTATTTTCTATGGATACATAGTGGGAGTTGTTCATTATAGGTGGGGAGTATGATGTTTCTGTCCTTCATGTTCATGATATCATACTATGATGAGGATGTGATGTGTGGTTGTGATGTGGATATGGTTTTTTATGTGTTTGTGACATGTATATGTGTGTATGTATGGTTATGAGATTACATAAATGGGGTTGAAGAATAAAAAATATTCCATTATATTTTTAGAATGACCAGATTAGTGGGGAAGTGGATGTCGGGTAATATTATAATATATATTCTTTTGATATTACTCATAAGATGGAGTTTGGAATTAGACACTCTTTATGATTGAATGGTATGATAGGTCAATATTATTTGTTAAAAATTTCGTATGGAATAACATGGGAGACCATCTATGACACATGTGATTATAACCCCTATGATTTAATGTATTTAACTTGAGATTACCAAAAATATAAGGCATGATTATATTGAATCAAGGCCAGAGACCTAGGAGTGGTAGATGTATCATTCTTGATTATTCCAATGTCTGTTCTGGGGGGATTTCAGGAAACAATAATGATTCTAATGTAATTATATTTAATGAATTCCATATTGTAGAGATTATGAGAATCCTTTCTTTACGTATAGAGCTGGAAAATGGATTTCATCCATATGTACTTTAGGTTGGTGAGGTACAAAAGGAAGTACCAGATGAACATATAAGGGTTGAATCGATAGAGGAGTATGAGGCATATAGGATGGTGCCATGTCAGTTTTACCATCTTTTACACAAGCGATTATCCCCGCGAACCCCTTTGTGTTTGGAAACTGTGTTGATTTTGATGGGGGGTCTATCATGATTCTGTTGATTTCCAAATCATTTTTGGAAATGGTTTGGCTCTATTAATCTCTATTTTTATAAATAAATTGGTTCTCTTCTACTATATTTGGAATTTTTGTGTTTGTTTATCTGTAAAATAAATACTAATATTTAATATTAAAATGAGATTTAGATGAATAATGATTGGATGTATGCTAAATTTTTTTGACAATAGAGTATGAGAACAGAGTGAAATATTTCATCAAGTTTTCAAAGGATCACGAAATTATCCTTCTAAAATCCTTTGTCTGTGTTTAAGTAGTTTTTATTCTAGAATTCTTACTACAAAGGAGTTGGATGAACATTTAATATGTCATGGAATAGATAGAAGTTATAAATGGTTGAATAAACAAGGACAAAATGTGAATGTAGCTTCTGGCAGGTATAAAACTACATTTTATGGATCATCATATATGAATAAAAATATGGATAATGATGAAGACCATATAAAGGATGGGACTACAGATTTCAATGATGATAAATATTATATTGAGGAAATGACAAAGACAATAGAAGATGAACTCCGTGATTTCCCAATTTCTTTCCAGAACATTATGAGTTGTTCAAAGATGCCATTGTATGTTGGTTAGACTAAATATACAGCATTGTCAGCTATACTGATGTTGTATAAATTGAAATCAGTAAACGGATGGACTGATGTCAGTTTTACAGAACTACTTTATCGTTCGAATGACATGCCCCTGGAAGATAATGAGCTCCCAAGACAGACATATGAATCTAAACGAATTCTACGCTCGATGGGTATAGTTTCTGAAAGAATACATGCTTGTCTGAAAGAATATATATTTTTTGGAAATGATAACAAATCACACATATAACGCCCAATGTTTAGTGATTCTTGTTACATGAAATATTAATCTAATCCTATGAATGTTGTATGGATGTTTCCAATCATTACAAGAATTAGGCATCTATATGGAAGTGATGAAACTGCACGACAATTGTCATGGCATGCAGATAAAAGAAATAAAGATGGGAAATTATGTCATCTAACCTACTCTCCTTATTGGATGAAAATTGATCTTTAGTATCCTGAATTTGGAAAAGAGCATAGAATCTTTCATCTTGTGTTATATAAAGATGGAGTGAATCCTTTTGGATTTCAAACCAGCACTCATAGTACATGGCTTGTTATGTTGGTAAATTATAACTTTCCACCCTAGTTATGCATGATGCAGAAATTGAGCATGTTATCTATGCTTATCAGGACCAAAACAAATAGGTAACAATAATGATTTTTATCTGGATCCTTCGATCAAGGATGTGAAGTTATTGTGGGATTCAGGTGTTATGTTGTATGACACATATAAAAGTGAATACTTCACATTGAGAGTTATGTTTTATGGGACAATAATTGATTTCCCTGCTTATGGTATTTTGTCATGCTATATCATTAATGAATCTCAAGGGTGTCATGTGTGCGAATAAGATACACAATCAATTAGGTTGAAACATTCATTGAAATATATGTTTCTTGGACATCAAAGATTTCTACCTCAATGGCATAAGTACCATTTTTGGATGATATAATTCTATATAAGTTCATAATAATGCGTAAAACCATCTCCACTAACAGGTGATCATCTGTTTGATAAAGATAAATATTTGAACACTGTTTTTGGTAAACCATTTTCAAAAAACCTTATTGAAATAGGTTGAAAAAATTTATATGTTTTTTTGAATTACTATACTGTAATTGTTTGTACGTCAGACATTTTCTTTATTGATTCATGTGAAAAAAATGTATGTGATGGTGTTATCATAATGTTCATAAATTCCCCTGGAAAATAAAAGGATGGAATTAAGGAAAGGTTGGACATGGTTTTCATGGGAATACGAGAAGTGTTGGCTCCTGTGAAGGGTGAAAAATGAATGTTTCTTCCTCCAGTAGCATACAATTTTTATAGGGATGAGAGATATGTGGTTTTTAACATCATTAATGATGAAAAGGTTCTGGAGGGGTATTCATCATATATCAAGAACATTGTTTCAATAAATTATTTGAAGTTAAAAGGTTTGAAATCACATTACTTCCATTATTTGATACAAGATCTAATTCCTATAGCATTACCTTGATTTTTTCCCAATAATTTTCATCATACGTTAAGAAAACTTTGTTTCTTTTTCAAAGCTATATGTAGAAAGGCTTTATAAATGGTGAAATTTCCATCTATGGAAAACGAAATTTTTATTTTATTATGTGAATTATTAAAATTTTTTCTGCCACCATTCTTTGATGTGATTGTTCATTTGATTATTCACATGGTGATAGAGATTCAACATTGTGGCCCCATTCACTATATATGGATGTACCCCGTTGAATGGTATATGAAGATTTTGAAAGGTTATGTCCAAAATAGAATTCATCCAGAGGGTTTTATAATGGAGTAATAAATTTATTAAGAAGCCATTGAATTTTTTACCGAATATATATCTTATGTGGAAATCATTGGTCGCCTGAAATCTCATCACAATGGATGCATTTAGGGTGAGAGAATTTCTGGATGAGATTTTGTGACAATTAGTATTACAGATTGGGAGCAGGCCCACCATTAGGTTTTGTAAAATAGTTGGGAGGTAGCATCATATATTGAAACTCAGAATGAAATTCATTGGTATTTGAATCTATCAAGGTCTAAAAAATGGTTATCAAATACACATAATCACCAGTTTATAAAATGGTTTGAGGACCATATTTTTAAGGAGTTGGATGGCGATCTTAATTCAATTTCACAACGACTTCGATGGCTAGCTTCCAGACAATGTGATTATGTATTATAATAAAAAAGTTATGAAATTAATGGTTATACATTCTAAATATATTAACATGTTGAATATAGTAACATGAAATATATTGGAGTTACACTTGTGGTTGAGCAATGCATGTTTCTAGTAGTAAGGGAAGAAATCCAATTTATTAAAATATGTTATACATTGGCATTATTAAACAAATATGGGAGGTGTATTATAAGACATTCCAATTGCCAGTTTTTCAATGGAAATGGGTTGACAACAACAGTGCAGTTAAAATAGATGAATTGGGATTTATGAAAGTTGTTTTTAGTAAAATGGTTAAAAAGGGGAACTGTTTATAATGGAATCACAAGAGGTAGAAGTTTTTTATGTTGAAGATCCCGCAAACCGAAAGTGGTGGATTCTTCTGATATCGTCCAAAAATACTGATGGGTCTGATAAATATTATGTTGAAATCTATCCTTTCAGTGGTACGTCGTAATCATTTTACAGTGGTCTCAATGTAGATGATGTTTTTTATGTTATAAGAGACCAAATTGAAGATATTTTTATATTCAATAGAGGTGTCAAATCACATCAACCTTTTAAAATAAGAATGACGGTTCAATAAAGATGTTATATTTTGTTTGTAATAAAGATATTGTTATCTCATGTTATTTTCTTATCATTACAAAATTTATGTAATATAAAATAATTTTTCAACCAAATTTGCAGATAATGACATCTGTGTGTTCTGGAGCTCCTAAACTTGAGGCTGAACAAGTCTCTCAAGCTACTATTGTTGTTGCTGCTGCTCCTGTTTTGGCTGCTCACAGTGCAGATCAACAACATGTTTTTGAACCTATTGATTCTCCTAGTGTTGAGGTCCAACAACCATTTTCATGTATTGTGGATTCAATATGATTTGAACATATAGATTATGTTGATTACGATGAAATGGTTAGGGATGAAGGATCAACCTTGTAGAAAACATAGTTGCATCATAGTTTGACAGTGTTAGCACCATGTTGTGTTTGTACTAAAGGGTGTAATCTGGGAAGAAATTACCGTAACATTATGATATTATTTCTTTAATTTAGTAGAAAATAAAATAATGAAATAATGTCTTACTCTTCTCAATCCCCTACAAAGTAAATTTATAGTAGTCAATTTACACAATAATTATGTACTAAGTATTGCAGGGAGGATTCATCAAGGTTTTCGTACTAGTTTAACAAAATTTCACATGAAAGATACCAAAGGTAAAATAATCACGCACCCACCCATTTTCTACACTCATTTGATATCTCATGTATCATAGGATTCATTTATTGGATGTCGTGGGGATGAAATGTTTCAGGTTCATTGTGGGTGATAATAAATTGTTTGAGGATACGTGTATCATTACATTGATTTTCAATATTTTTTTATGAGACATAACCTCTATATTGAAAATAAGGAACATGAATCAAAACCAACATACCCCTATCATAAAGCAAGGATGGGTTATGATTCACTAGGAATGAAATTGGTACATGTTTTAAATTTGAAATAATATTGTTAGGTTCCAATAAACAACATCATAATAATTATTCTATATTTATATGTAGATTGATGAGTCTAAAAAAAATACACTTCCATATCATATCAGGTGTTATGGAAGGCTGAACGTTTGAATAAGGAAGGGATGCTAGCAGATGAGAACATACAAAACGTTTGGGAAATATTTGTAAGTATGAAATGACGATAAAATTTTTTGTTTTAAATATCTATTACATAAAAATAATTAGTTATTTTATTATATCTGACTGTTACAAGAATGAAAAACTCTTCTTACATATGCAGACATATTATCAACGGCTTTAAAGTAGCCAGAACAATACAGTCATGTCAGAGGTGCGGGATTTGAGGAGAACCACGATTATATTTTGAGAAAAATAATGAAATAGATGATAGAGATGAAAAATTGAAACAAATGAGCCAAATACTTGATCATTTTAAAGAAAGATTGCAATGGAAGGAAGTGTTGCTAGATATATTTATGGGTAGGAAGAAAGGAGATTACACAACTCAAAAACAACCAGTGCATGATGATGCCTCCTAGCCACCCATCAGCTTTGATGTGAGCCATTCCCCTCAAAGAGCTGTCTTAGCTGTGGTAATAAATATTCTAATAATTTTTCCAAAGAAATTTGAATCAAAGAAACACTGATACTTTTCTAGTACTAATCTTGTTTAGGGTGATAACGACTATAATTTATGTCTGGAAACACTCTCATATCACCTTGTAGTTGGGCTACAGTGT
Source organism: Viscum album (assembly GCA_963277665.1). Taxonomy (NCBI): domain Eukaryota; kingdom Viridiplantae; phylum Streptophyta; class Magnoliopsida; order Santalales; family Viscaceae; genus Viscum; species Viscum album. Next base: position 917,722,850 of record OY728148.1, read on the forward strand.
TCAACATCCTAGATAACAAGCTTCATAATAGACCACTTCCAAAAGATCATCTGAATGTGACAATTACTATTTCTCATGATCTAAATGCAAAGCTACCAATCCCGCATGATGAAGATGATATTCATATGGTTGAAAATGATATTTGGACATTCATTGCGTGGCTGAAACAACTTATAAGAGTACATTTTGAAAAAGAGGTATTTATTTTTATTTTTTCAAGCTAAACCTTTATTAATTAATGAATAAGTGATGGAATCAATGAATGTTATTATATATGGAGAAATGGAAGGGTTTGACAATCATCGGCTCAAACCATGTAATGTATCGACCAACCGATCCAAAAGATCTACTAAAAACACAATAACACCACATGTTCACTATCCAAATTTAATGGCATTGAAAACTCATATGGATACTATGCTAAGAGGTTGTAGTAATCATATAGAGGTTTTCAAAATGAATATATACAGAGAGGAATGTCTAGATTACATTTCTACTGAAAATTTAACTGAGATCCTTGAAAATGGTTGGATATGCATTACAGTTTTAAATATATATATGAGGAATATTTTAATGAATTGATTTTCTAAAGTTGATTTTATAATTTAAAAATTATGAATAAATGCATTTGATATTGTTGAAATATGTATATATGTAAAAGAGTTGAAGGAATTTTCTATTATCCAAAATTTGGACTCATTAGTCCTCATACAAAATCAACACATCTAACAAAATTAGAGCCATCAAAGAAGGAAGAAATAGTGAATGGATTGCAGAAAACAATTGAATGCAATATTTCATATGACAGACTCTTCCTAATACAAACAATACAAGGATAAAACTCTACGATTAAAGAATATGATTTATATTTTCACTTATATTTTTACTTATTCCTTTTTGTGTTTTTAGGTAACAAGAGATGCTAATTGCGGTGAACATGGATACTCCAATGATTTATATTCTGGATTCAATGCAAGGATATCCATCAAGCTGACCACACATGATGGAGTTTGTGAATCTGTAAGGCACAACATCCAATGTTTTAGGTCTAAACATCAAGTAATATAATTTATATTATATTTTACTGGGGATTATGTTATGGTTGGGTGGTGTATCATTATCATCTAAAAAAGGAATGAGGACACGGGCTAAGCATAAGGATGCGTGCAAGTACTACATTTGTACAAATATCAGGGTATATATATTAAAATGAAACTATTGAAACACATATCAACACAAGTTACTTATTATATTAATGGTAAAAAAAATTCAGTGTCCAAATCAAAAAAAATTTAATTATTGTGGTTATTATGTTTTTAAATATATGAAACAAATTATTTTTCATCATCAAACAAGCATCCCTAAAGAGGTATTTTCCAAAAAACTATTATTTCATTTAATTTATTTATTAATTATTTATCTTTAAATTTTATATTAATACCCTGACAGCCAAAAATCCTTATACTCAAAAGACTATATTGGTTTGTTCAGAAATTAGTGGGCCGCATACCTGATGGAATACTGTACACAAATAAAATGAAGATCTAACATGGGGTTTTGAAAAATTGGTGGTCATTTTTTGAGAGTGGCTAAGGGGATAAAAAGATAAAACAATGTTGTATATAAATGATCATGGACAATTTATAATTGTTTTTAAATAAATGAACCTTTCACTAATGAGTCATTTTCCCATTTTAACATATGAAATGCACCGACAACATGCAAGAATGATGAACCACTAAAAGTGTCTCTTTTTTGTTTAAGCTGGACAGAATTTTATGTGAACACAACAACTGACGTACACAAATCTAACCAAATGCATTCAGATTATGTTGATCATTAATTAGAACGATCCATGGATCATTTGGGATGTGTACGAGTCTACCCCACCTCAATCTGAGGCATTGTGTAGACATTATCACCCAAAGTGTCTCTCTTTTGATTAAAATGGACAGAATTATAAGTGAAAACAACAACTAACATATGGAAATCCAACAAAATTCATTCGTATTGTGTAGATATTTTATTAGAATGATCAACTGTTGATTTGGTGATTTTTACGAGTCAACCCCGCCTCAATCTGAGGCACAGAGTGGCCAGTATCACTCAAAGGGTCACTCTTTTGTTTAAAATGGAGAGAATTTTAAGTGAAAACAACAACTGACTTACAAAAATCTGACCAAATGAATTTGTATTGTTTTTATCCTTAACGGGGATGAACCATTGGTAATTTTTTACATGTAAAAGTCAACCCCTCCTCAATCCAGGGCACAATGTGGCTAGTATCACACAAAGTGTCTGTCTTCTATTTAAAATGGACATAATTTTAAGAGAGAAAAAACCACTGTTGTACAGAAATATGACCAACGCATTTAGATTATGTTCTTAATTTATTATAATTATCCATGGGTCATTTTATATGTTTATGAGTCATCCCCTCCTTAACCTGAGGAATGGTTTGGCCGGAATCACTCAAAGGGACTCTCTTTAATTTAAAATGGACAAAATTTTAAGCGAAACAACAACGAACTTGCAAAAATCATTCAAAACACATTTAGATTGTGTTGATACTTTAAGATAACAATCCATGGGTGTGTTGGTGAGGTTTACGAGTCATCCCTACCTCAATCTGTGGCACGGCGTGGCCGGTATCACTAAAAGGATCTCTCTTTTGTTTAAAATGGACCGGATTTTATGTAAAACAACAACTTACATATGAAAATCCATACAAACTCATTCAGATTGTGTTGATCCTTTTGGATAAAGATCCATGGGTAATTTGTGACATGTATGAGTCAACCTCGCCTCAATCTGAGTAATGGTGTGTCCAATATCACTCAAAGGGTATCTCTTTGGTTTAAAATGGACAGAATTTTAAGTGAAAACAACAAATGATATACAAAAATCAAACGAAATTCATTAGGATAATGATTATCATTTATAAGAACGATCCATGGGTCATTTGTGATTTTTAAGAGTCAAACCCACCTCAATCAGAGGCAAGATGAGGCTGGTATCACACAAAGGGTCTTTCGTTTGTTTAAAATGGACAGAAATTGAAGTGAAAACAACAGCTGACGATTGAAAATATGATTAAACTCTATAGTATTGTGTTTATCTTTTAGGATAATGATACATGAGTCATTTGTGATGTGTACGAGTCATCCCCTCCTCAATCTGAGGCACAATGCAGCCAATATCACTCAAATGATCTCTCTTTGGTTAAAAATTGACATAATTTTAAGTGAAAACAACAACTGACATACATAAATCCAACAAAATGCATTCATATTGTGTTGATAAATTTTTATAAAGACCCATGAGTGCGTTGGTTATGTGTACGATTCAAGCCTTGCTCAATCCTAGGTACGGTGTGGCCATTATCACTAAAAGGGTGTCTCTTTTGTTTAAAATGGACTGAATTTTAAGTGAAACAACAAAAGTCCTATGGAAATACTACCAAATGCATTCTTATTTCATTTATCCTTTAGTAGAATGATCCATGGGTGAGTTGTTGATGTGTACGAGTCCACCCCACCTAATTCGGAGGCACAATGTGGCCATTATCACTCATAGTGTCTATTTTTTTTAAAATGGACATAATTTTATGTGAAAACAAAAATGAACATACAGAAAAATTAACAATCACTTTCTGATTGTGTTGATCCATTAGGAGAACGATACAATGTTAATTTTTGATGTGTACTAGTAAACCCCTCCTAAATTCAAGAAACGGTGTGGTCAGTATCACTCAATGGGACTCTCTTTTGTTTAAAATGGAAATAATTTTCAGTGAAACGAAAACTATCCTATGGAAATCCAACCAAATGTATATTGATTGTGTTGACACTATAGGATAATGATCCATGAGTGCGTCGGTAATGTGTACGAGTTGATCCCACCTCAATCTGAGGCACACTGTGACCGGTATCACTCAAAGGGTCTCTCTTTGGTTTAGAATGGACATATTTTTAATTTAAACAATGTCTGACCTATAGGAATCTGATCAAAAACATTCTAAATGTGTTTATCCATTAGGAAAAAAATCCATGGGTTCTTTTGTGATGAGTACGAGTCAAACCTTCTTCAATCAGATGCACTGTGTGGCTGGTATCACTCAAAGGGTTTCTCTTTTGTTTAAAATGGACAAAATTTTAAGTGAAAACAACAACTGACCTTAGAAAATTTGAAGAAATGCATTAGTATTTTTTGTTCCTTTGGGATAATTATACATGGGTCATTTGTGTTATTTAAGATTAAACCCAACCTCAATTCAAGGCACGATGTGGCCGGTATCACTCATAGGGTCTCTCTTCTGTTTAAAATGGGAAAAATTTTACGAGAAAACAATAACTGACATACGCAAATATGACCAAACAGATTTGTATTGTGTTGATACATTAGGAGAATGATCAATGGGTCATTTTAGACATGTACGAGTCATCCCCCTCTCAATCTAAGGCACAGTGTGGCTGGTATCACTCAAAGGGTCTCTCTTTTGTTAAAAATGGACAATATTTTAATTCAAACAACAACTGACCTACAAATATTTGACCAAACGCATTTGGATTTTGTTGATACATTAAGATAATGATCCATGGGTGAATTGGTTTCATATACGAGTCATACCCGCCTGAATTTGGGGCACTGTGGGGCTGGTATCACTAAAAAGGTCTCTCTCTTTTTTAAAATGGAATGAATTTTAAGTGAAAATAACAAATGACATACGAAAATCTGACCAAACACATTCGGATTGTGTTTATACATTAGGATAAAGTTCCATGGATAATTTTTGATGTGTACAAGTAAAACCCACCTCAATCTAAGGCACCATATTTCTGGTAACACTCAAAGGGTCTCTCTATAGTTTAAAAAGGACATGATTTTAAGTGAAAGAAAAACTGGCCTACGAAAATCTGTCCAAAAACATTCAGATTGTGATGATACATTAAGTGGACAATCCATGGGTGTGTTGGTGAAGTTTACAAGTCAACCCCACCTCAATCTGAGGCACGGTGTGGTCAGTATCACTCAAAGGGTCTCCCTTGTTTAAAATGCAATTAATTTTAACTGAAAACAACAACTGACCTATGAAAATATGACCAGATGCATTTAGATTTTATGTATCCACTCGGAGAAAAATCCATGGGTTCATTGGTGACATGAATGAATCAAACCCTCCTCAATCAAATGCATAGTGTGGCTGGTATCACACCATGATACTCTCTATTGTTTAAAAGGGATATAATTTTAAGTGAATACAACAACTGTCATATGAAAATCTGACCAAACACGTCCAGATTGTGTTGATTCATTAGGAGAATGATCCATGGGTGCATTGGTGACATGTAAGAGTCAAACCTACCTAAATCAGTGGCATGGTGTAGCTGGTATCACTCAAAGGGTATATCTTTTGTTTAAAATGGACAGAATTTTAAGTGAAACAAAAACTGACATATGGAAATCCTACCAGACGCATTCATAATGTGTTGAACCATTAAGAGAATGATACTTGGGTGCATTAGTGATGTGTAAGAGCCAATCCTACCTCAATCCGAGGCACAATGTGGCTACTATCACTCAAAGGGTCTATCATTAGTTTAAAGTGGACAAAATTTTAAGTGAAAACCACAAATGATGTACAAAAATCCAACAAAATGATTTCAGATTGTGTTGATTGTGTAGGAGAACAATCCATGCGTCCCTGGTGATGTGTACATTTCAACCTCACCTCAATCCAAGGCATGATGTGCCTAGTATCACTCAATGTGTCTCTTTTTTGTTTAAAATGGACAGATTTTTTTAAGTGAAAACAACATTTGACGTAAGAAAATCTGACCAAACACATTTGGATTGTGTTGATCCTATAGGAGAATGATCAAAGAGTCATTTTTTATGTGTAAGAGTTATCCATGCATCAATTCGATGAATGTAGTGGAGGGTATCACTAAAAGTGTATCTCTTTTGTATAAAATGCATATAATTTTATGTGAAAACAGCAACTGTCATACACAAATTAGAAAAAACACATTTGGATTGTGTTGATCCTTTAGGAGAACGATCCATGGACCCACCCCCCCAAACCCCGTGCACGTACCCCCTCCCCTAGACCCCCCCCCCACTCCCCTAGACACTACCCCACCTCTTGGACACCTCCCCCACCCCCTGGACACCCCACCCACTCAAGGGCCACCCCATCCCCTTGCAAACCACCCCACCCTGTGTTGGATAGCCCCACCAACCCCCTAGATAGCCCCCACCCCCTGGACACCGACCCACCGCCTGTACACCACCCACCTCTCTGGACACCCCCACCCCTGAAAAGCCCCTGAATCCCCTGGACAACCCCACCTCCTGGACAAACCCATGGATGCCCCCACCCCACAGAGAGCCCCCACCCACCCACCCCTGGACACCCCCACCCCCTGGATACGCACCACCCCACTGAATGACACACCCAACCCAACAAGTCACCACCCCACCACCTGGACACCCCTACCCACCAGGACACCTCCATCCTTGTACGGACACCCCCACCCTCCTAGACAACACCCCCACAACCCTTGGATAACCCCACAAACCCCCTAGACAACCCTCCATATTCCGAACACAGGACGACCATGGAACCCCCCCCCCCCCCCCAACACCTTGGACACCATCCCACCCCCTGGACACCCCCAAAGACCCCCCACCCTGGATAACCCCCGTCCTAGACACCACCCCACCACCAAGACACCCCCACCCTCATGGGAAACCCCCACCACACCCTGGACACCACCCCACCCCCATGGACAACACCACCCTCCTAGACCACCGCCACCGCCTTGACACCCCAATCCCCCTGGACACCCCCATCCCCCCGGACACACCCTACCCCCTGGACAGCGTCCCCAAACCCCTGACCATCCCCCTAACACATTTAATTATGAATTGATTTCATTATGTACTTTATTATATTATAAATTCTGTGTTAATGGTGTATGGTTATAATTTATGTGTGGGTCAACTTGGTGTACTTACCTTATAAATAATGTGTTAATTTCGTATGTGTTTACATGTTGAGATGTTGAATTTTTTTCAGGTTTGGTTTGGGTGTGTTGCTGCCGAATTTTTTGTTGTAGTATACAGGGCATTTATCATCCATTCATTAGCACTGATAATGGATTCCTTTAGCAGTGCTACAAAGGTGATAATAAAAGACACATTTATAAGCTCTAAAAAGCACTGATAAAGGATCAATTTATCAGTGCTAAAAGAGCACTGATAAAAATACCATTTATCTATGATTTTATTGCGCTGATAAAAGGGTCCTTTATCAGTACATTTTTGGAAAAATAATGTCTCCATTTATCAGTGTGTTTATATCATAAATAAAGGGGACCCCCCCCCCCACTTTAATATTCTTGAGCTTTATAGCAATTTTTTAGTGCTGATAATGCCCGTTTCTGTAGTAGTGAATTATGAGATGTCCTCACAAAAGAAATTAAAATGGGTTAGTTGGAAGAGTGGTTGTAATGTGATGATTGAAATGGGAAAAAATTCTTGTGTTACATGTCATGGTTGGATGGTTTTACAATTTATAATGTGATATTCCATGTTTTTGGTTCTATTTTATTTGTTTATTATAGGCGTGTTTGCAGGTTTTTGAAATGGAGGTGATGGGTGGCTGTTGGGCTGGCTGCTGTGTTGGTTTCTAGAAATACACTATTCTAATGGTTTTAAACCTTTGGTATAGTGTATTGGTGAATATTGTTACAAACAGTTTGAATAATCCATTTTTTATACACTATACTAGCGGTTCAAAACCGATGGTAAAGTGTATTTCCATAATATTTTTACCAGCGATTTTAAGGAAGTGTTGGTAATACTATTTACCAACAGTTTAGAAACTATTGTTAAACATCATGTAATCTATATATACCAATGGATTCTACAAAACCATTCGGAAACTATATGTTACAGTGCCATATACCAACAGTTAGAGTAAAACTGTTGGTATAGGCCTTTTTCAATAGCTTACTAGCCAATGGTTTGCAAATTCATTGGTATATAGTATAGTAATGGTTTTGCTGCCTATACCAACAGTTTGAAACTATTTTTATATAATGTATTTTTAGTTGTTCTAGAACAAGAAAAACTAGTTAAAGACTTAGGGAAAATACTATGTATAATAAAAACAACCCTATTTTTTGTTGAGTATTACGTATGTGGTTTGTCATGAAAATATATCCTTGTCTAGATACAATGATTTAGAGGCGGCTCTCGCACAGATGTACCAAGGAGATAAAAACTCCAATAAGGAGTTTCGGTCATGACCTAAGGTATCCTGGTACATGACAACAGGCTTGGTTGTACACATTCTTATGACACTCGTAAGGGATATTCTTTAGTAAATTCAGAAGCATAGTATAAACCATTGTTATGGGAATAAAAAATTCCTATATGAATAAATATTGGGAAGTAGATCATGGATAAAATTGAATATTGACTATAAATTCAGAAGTTAATTAATTAAAATTAATTTAACAGTTATGTTTTTTTATTTGGATTTACATTTATATGTTTCCCCTAAAATACCTTTTATTCCATGTAATGGTTAGTAATAGGATGGATCATTCTAACATTCGATGTGAAGATCAATATGATGTTTGTTCTAATTAGATGTCCATTCCAATGGGAGAATGAATCATAAACATATCCACATTAATCTCTTATTTAACTAAATATTTGAATAGAAACATGGATCATGATGAACATTCAACCCCCCCCCCATTAATTAACAAGTCACAATCATGATCTTCATGAGACAATGGCCACCTACTTTTAATGGATCATATGATCCATCAATTTCCATATAATGGATCCAATCCATTGAAATGATCATATCCATCCTTTAATGATACAAATTAGAGAATGTTGTCACCACTATTTATCATATGAATTTTGAATCCAATAAATGGTGGATATTGGTCAATAATATGAAGCCTGAGGAGGGGATTGGGGAATTTGAATGGAAGGATTTCCAAAAAAAATAGATAAATATTTTGGTTTCAGCATCCTGAATAATATTGAATGGAACATCCATTCCCTCAATCAAAAATATGACGAATCCATCAGAGAGTACAAGGAATACTTCACAAGGATTGCACGATAAGCTTTTGCTTTTTCGTTACCCCCAAATATATAGTTGACCATTTATTTTTTGGGTAAAAAAATATCCTTTATAAAGCCATAGTAATCCATTACATCGAGATCTATAAGGAATCAAAGAATCTCAGGGGTATCATGGGGATATGAATTGTAAGGGGGAATTCAATTCTGGTGGTATGATGGGTAAATCCAATTGTGATAAGAAAATCCAGCACCCCACTTACCAATGGTGTGGAATGAAGAACACTATAAATTTTATGAAGGGGACGAGGAAATACTTTAGGTGTGGAAAAGAAGGGAACATATTCGTTAAATGCTGACATGAAAACCCCGCATCTATGAAAGAGGGGAGGAATTCTCTTTTCGACACTCAACACATTGTTCATTACATAAACTACAAAGAACCAGGGCACCTTGCAAATCAGTTCCCTATGAAAAGGATTTTTGATGGAAACCAACAACATCCAAGGAAGTAAGGGCTATCCTTTTCCATCACTAACTCTGATGTGAACCCCGAGAATTATTTGGTGTCATGTATGCTAGTTGTTCATTAAAGAATAGTGAACATATTTTTTATTCTTGTTTTATGCATTCTTTTATATCATGAATGTTTAGTAGAACAATCACAACACCACCACAAATCATGGATATAAAGATTTAGGTGATTATGGAAAATGGGGAAATCATTGAATCCTATTAATATAACTCCTCCAATATCATGATTTGTGGATTGAATTTCCCGAATGACCTCATCATACACTCTCTGGTAGAATTTGATGCAATGGTCGACATTGATTTTATTTCCGTTTAAAGATCCAATATTAATTTATATGAGAGGAAAATCACTCTCAATATGGAGAATCATCCATCGATTCTATAGAAGTTCATCTAGGATATATATATTATTTACCACCATCACCTCATGTGTGGATATTAATTATCTATGAGCATGCACATATGGATCAAATGATTGTGTCTAAGGATATAATCATACATGAAGACATTCCTATTGTAAGGGAATTCACTGATGTTTTACCTTATAATTTTCCTGGTCTTCCTCCTTGAGGAGATGTTTAATTCTCAATTTACCTTATACAAGAGGAATTTCCAATATCTAAGACTATGTATAGAATGGCTGTTGTGGAGCTTGAGGATCAGAAGAAAAACAACTACATGATAATCTGGATAAAGGTTTTGTATGCCCTTATGCTTCACCATGGGGTGCACCAGTTCTATTTATCAATAATAAGGATGCTGTAAAGACCCGTAAATTTCAAGGAAATTTTTCTCTTAATTTTTTTTGGATTTTTTCAAGAATGCAGTTTCTGACGACACCTGATTCTGAGGCCCGGTGTTCCGGAATCATTTTCCGAAGTTTGGCTCGGGTATGTTCAGTGAACGGACGAGCGGGTTTTTCTAACTTTTGAACCGGTGCCCGGAATCGAATTCTGAGGGCACCGATGAAATTGCAGCGCCGGTATTCGCTTAGAAATGCCTCTTCCGGAGTTGCGTTTGCTCAGGTGTGGTTTTTAATTTTCGGGCTTAAAGTTAAGAAAATAAAATAATTTTATGTCAACTTTATTTTATTTCACTTAATCCACATGGAAGCCACTTGAACCCACTTAAAGGAGGCTTAAGCTGAGTTGATCCGGATATGATGCTATCCAGAAATATCCTACCCCCTTGGTATGATATTTGGGAGGTGGGGCCCGCACAAGCCTCGCTGTTTCTTTCCGCTAAGTAACGCACCCGTGAAAACCCGTCATTATGAAAGTCAACTGACATGTTTTATTAAATCCTTAACGCACCATTTAATTGGGTGGATTATTTCATGAATTAAATGGGAAGTTTCTTTCGTTGAATTAATTCAACGAATTGATGGGTCGTTACTTACCCCTTTTTCATTTGTTGGCATAATAATAAAATAAGACCAACATGTATTTTTGGAGGATTACTCGTTGGGAGGTTTATCAGAGTTCTTGAGCCTTCGTCGTCCTTCGCGAAGAACGCGAAGAACGCCGACCTCCGACGAAGAACTCCGAACCCGTGGAAGTCGACGACGCGATGCCGTGTTCCGCGACGCCGACGTTCCCTTCCTGCAACGTTCTTCTGCGACGTCTCTCCCTCTACAACAATTCTTTGATCAGCTGTTTGAGGTAAGAGACTTCGGGATTCACTTAAATCTCCCTTGTGTTTTTTTAATAAAACACGTATTTAATTGTATATAATTAAATTAGATATGTTGTTTCGTGGTCCGTTGAGTTCGCCGACTGAACGCCGGATTCCGCGACGATGCGACGCCCTTCCGCGACGACGCGACGATCCCCCCCCCCCTTCCGCGACGAACAAATCCGCGAAGAATGTGCGGTCGACGACGACTACAAGGTTGGGATTTTATTTTTGGAAATGCTCTTATTTCCTGTGTTGTTTCCGTTCAAGAATGAAGAACCCGATTCATAAAACAATTTTATTTCATTGAAATTTTTTTTCGGATATGTATTCATGTGTTGACGGTATTTCTCCTGTTGTTTATCTCTAACGCGGAGGGTGCGGGCCAAACGAACACGGCCCGACAACCCTCCGCCGTTCTTCGTTGTTGTGCGGATTTGACAGGCGACGACGGAACATGCCGCAACTGAATTTTGAGGATTCCGCAGTGAAGAACCAGTCCTGGGAGGAGCAGCGGCACAGACGGGAACAGAATCGGACCACCGGAGAGACTCCGAGGGCCCGCGGAAGCCGCCGGCGGCACGGGCGCCGGCGCGGCGGCACCGGCAGCCGGGAGCGGCGGCGCCTCGGTATGCCGCCGGACAAGGCCGCCTTGGCAGAAGCCGCGGCGGCGGCACTCGCGGACCCGTGGCCATGCGGGTCCCGCGCGTGCGGGATGCAGCTGAAGCCGCGTCCGGTTGTCCGGGGTGACACCCCGCGGGTGCCGCGGGGTTGCCACGCGGGGGCGGCGGCTCCCCCCCGCGTCGCTCGGGTTGTCCAGGGCGACACCCCGCGGGCGACGCGGGGGTATCACGCTGGGGCGGCGGCTCCACCCCGCGTCGCTCGGCCGCTCGCCCGAGACGGGCCTGGCCGGGCCGGACCGGGTCCGGCCGGGTCGACCGGGTTCGGCCGACCCAGGGGGGGTCGGGCCGGGTCGGCCCGGGCCCGGACCCCCCATCTTCAGACCGTTTCGTTCAAATGCTCGTAACATGAGCTACGAGCCTCCAAACGACGCGCCGTCAGCGGCAGCACGATCTTTGGATCGATAAGGTCGTTTTGGTATATCACACTCAAGGTTTCAGAATACTTTGAGTTCGGCCGGGTTGGTTCGTACATAAAACCAACCGGGCCCTCGGAGCGGAAACGCTCATATCTTGAGCTACGGACGTCCGATTGACGTGTCGTCGACTTCGTTGAATTCCTCTAAGTGAGAGGGATCTTTTGGCATACTCCGCCCGAGGTTTGGACACAGGTGGAGTACGATCGGGTTGGTTTTTCCTTAAAACAAATCGGGCCCCTGAAACGAAAAAGCCAATAACTCTCAGACTGGGCGTCTGATTGACGCGCCGTCTGCGACGTTGAGTTCCTGTTGACGATACGGAACTTTTGGATACATCAACATCGAACTCTGTGTCAGTTGATGTATCATCCTCTCGGCTCGTGGAGCGGACCCTCCCGAACGAGCTTGCTGTGTGCGGGAACCCTAGTGCTGGCTGCGACTGCTACTTCGACAACGTCGACCGTGCAGAGATCCTCAGTGGACTGCGGCGACGACTGTGCAGAGATCCTCAGTGGACTGCGAAGACTATTGCACTCAGAGATCCTACGTGGATCAGTGCTACATGTCCTGTGTGGGCCCGATCCTGTGTGGGTCTGATCCTATGTGGGTCAGCGCTCACCAGTTCTGTGTGAGCCAGTGCCTACATGTCCTGTGTTGGCCCGATCCTGTGTGGGTCTTTGCGGGGGTTAGTACCTATCGATCCTTTGTGGGTCCGAAGACTTAGATGGATCAGTGATCATCTTTATCGTCATCCAAAGAAGTATACATGTGTGAGCTGAATCTTGAGTTACTCTCCTTTGTGGATTGTGTTGAGGTATCCTGTGTGGATTTACTGTTTATTCTCCTTTGTGGAATGTGTTGAGCTATCCTGTGTGGATTTACTGTTTACTCTCCTTTGTGGATTGTGTTGTGCTATCCTGTGTGGGTATACGTTTTACTTTCCTATGTGGACTGGGTTGTGCTTGGGCTCGGACTTTGGAGCCGAATGGGAATTGATGACTTAGGTATATGTATGGGCATATACCTAAGCAGTGTCGGTTGTTACTTCGTGATTTTATCTTTCCTTTGTGGTTTATCCTTTGTGGATTTCAGGAGACATTAGGGGGTCTCGGGGTCCCTACTCAGTAGCTTTTACTCACCCCTGCACGGGCTATGCCCGCACTACGTTGTGTTGGTTGCAGACGACGGAAAACGCTGATCGTGGTTGAGGCTTGCGAAGCAGGACGGTACCTAGAGGTGGACCACGGGGCAGGACGTACTCGGAGCGGTCAGGTGGACCCGAGGAGCTGTGGAGGCTATATGTACCCACCCTTCAGGTGGGACTTCTAGAGTACGGCTCGACGCTGTGGCTTTTCCTTTCAGTTTCTGTTTTTCATTTCAGTTGTACTTTACAGTTGGGCTTGTATTTCCGGCCCCTTTTACTTTCAGCACAGCTTGTACAGTTTTTACTCAGTGTTTACTTTTCCTCTTTCTTACTCTGTGGTGCGTGATTACTTTTCAATGGAAATGTCTTCCCTTATGTTGGGATTTACGCCTTGGTGCTAGTCGCCAGCCCCTGGCCTATGGAAGGCGGGCTTGGGGTAGTCACGGCACGGGCCCCGAGGACGGGTCATAACAGATGGGTCAATGAACCTTTTCATTGATTATCGTGAAATCATAAAACTGGAAAAAGAACAAGTATCCTCTACCACTAATTAATAACTTTTTCAATCAGCTATGTGGAGCACAATACATCTCCAAAGTGGATTTGCGGTGGATATATTACCATGTAAGGGTGAAAGAAGGTGGATATCCCAATAATACTTTTCATATAAAGTATGGGCACTATGAATTCATAGTAATGAATTTCAGACACACTAATACTCTATAAATTTTCATGGACATTATGAATAGAATCATTAGAGATTACCTTAACAAATTTGTGGTAGTCTTTATAGAAAAGGTCATTATGATCATCTATGCTCTGTACTAAAGAACTTGAAAAAGGATATTCTCTATGCGATGTACCAAAATTGTCAATTATAGTGGAAGGATGTCTCATTATTAGGTCATATCATCACATTAAATTCGATTTCAACGGATCCATCCAGGAAAAGTACAATTGAGGGATGATCGAGTCCAACATCGTTAACGGATATCCATAGATTCCTAGGGTTAGATGGATATTATCATCAATTTGGGATTAATTTATCACTATTTCCCAACCCTCTTACCAAGATAATTATGAAGGTATTATTGTTTTCTTGGAGTGATGAAGGAGAATATAACTTAAAGGATTTGAAAAAGATACTTATCAGTGTTCCTATTCTCAAACTACCCACATGTGGAAAACATTTAATGCTATTAAGTGATTCTTTGAAGAAGGGACTTGGTTGTGTGTTGATACAGAATGAAAAAGTCATTTCAAATGATTCAAGTCAATTGAATGATGATGATAAAAACTATCCAACACATGATCTGGATTTGGATGCAGTGATCGTCACAGTAAAAATATGGCGACATTACCTCTTTGGGGAGATGTGTGAAATATATACGGACCAAAAAATCCTTAAGTGTATGTTGACATAGAAAGAGTTGAAGTTATTCCAATGATGATGGCTAGATATGAACAAATAATATGAAATCAAAATCCATTACCACCCTATGAAATCGAACAAGGTGGCAGATGCTCTATGTAGAAAGGACCCATCGATTATATCATTGATGAGAATTTAAATGGATATTATCTTCTTGTATTTGATGAATATAGAAAAGTTAATCATAAAGAAGGTAAATGTAGAGACCCTAAGATTAATGTACATAGATATTACATTACTTTAGCGTAATACTTAATACATAACAATAACAAACACACAAGGATCGTAATAGTTTAGTGTCTTTGGAAACTTGGAACGTATTCTTCTAATCGTGGTAAAATATCTTCAACATCTCCCACAATGATCTTCCCCTTTTTTTCATGCCTAAAACTTTTCATTATATCCTGGGGAAAAGAAAACATAAAAAGGGTGATCTTAAATGCTCAGTAAGGGTAAGAATAGATAAAATAAAACATACCATATATATTTGAACTTAAAAACATGATCATAAGGATTAAACATCAAAAGCTTGAGCAATGACATAAAACATGGAATTACGTAAGGGATAGATCATAAAGAAACATTAAGAATGATAAAATAGCATGGGAATAAAATATGTAATTGTGGAAACCATTAAGCACATGATATGATTTCCATAGTAGCCAAGGCATTGGTGCCAAGACCATCTTAGTGGACAAAGTCCCTTTCTTAATTGAGTTCACTCCTCGTTCTATTCTTGTATTACTGAATCGGTTTAACTTTCCGTTCCAGCCATGTCTATCTAATGAGATATAAATCTTTACCCAATGCATTGGAGGGAGTTATAGGTCCCACCCATCTCATAATGAAATCATTCTTTCGTGTGCCACAAAATCATAAATCATACGTCATATCATAACCCATGAAATAAAATGGGATCCTTAAACATCATTCCATCATAACATAATCCATAAACAATTGATATCATTTCATCATAATAAAATTGAAACCATTTAAATCATAGAGACATTTTACTTGAAACATACACATATGAAATAATGTCATCTTAGATGGAAAATAGTTTTGACAAAACACTTGAAATGAATTCTTGAGGAAAATATCCTTTCTACTTTAAAATCATGTTCTTTTTAAAAAATTCCATGCAATTTTAAAAGATAAGGGTTTTGTTGAAAATAATCATGCAATATTGTAGAGTAAGATTCTTGAAAATGAGGCATTATGAAACCGTAAAAATCCATTCACGCCGTATATGTTAAAAATAACATTCTCCTCGTACTTTTGTCGGAAAAGTCAAAAATTACCTTATATGGTAACCAAAGGAAAGATTACATTCATACAATGTGGTAAAAAGTCAATAAAGGGTAAAGGTGACTTTAATCATCCATGGAAGAATGGTAAACATTTTATGAAAGAATTTTTATAAAACATTGTCATGGATGATAAACGTAACCCCAGTAAATACTTACGTATATGAATTATCGGATAAAAATGAGATTGAAAAATTATTTCTTACCTTATATCTGATATGCTTCGTATGTATCCAAACCTCTTCTTCTTCGATACGCCTCTTTGAAACCTCCTCTTAGGGCACTAATATTGGTCTTTAAAATAGACTAGAACCTCTAGGATGCTTCTAGGGAAGTGTAGAAGATAATTTGGCAGGGGCTGGCCGAGCTTGAAGGCTCAAATTGGTGTGAGGAGGAGAGGGAGGAGGTTCCCTTTTATAAGGGAGGAGAGGGGCACCTTTGGAATTCATAAAAATATTAATTTATAATAAATCTAACCCCACTTAAAAACCTCCAAAAATGAATCATATTATAATATTAGATGATATAAGGTTGTAATCTCATCATCCAATCAAATTTAGACATGTTTGGATCTAATTTTAAACCTTATCATTTTTATTTATCCTTATTTAATCTATTTAAGTTTAGTTGTGGTAATAAAATTCTAAAATTTAAATTAAGACAAATAATTACTTATTTGTTGTGCATTTTCCATAATTGTTTACTTTATAACATTATTGACCATATAAATTTAAATTTAAAATTTTTAAATATTTTTTGTGATTTTTAAACAATTTTATAATATATTATTTTTATAAAATAACAATAGTGTCAATTCTGACACTATTTATTTATTTGAATTTAAATAAAATATATACAGAAGATATGTTCGAAATAGAAGCTTTAATAGATTCCTAAAAGGTCATATGTTTCTATAAAATTAGTGGATCACATTAAATAGTTCATATAATATTTATTTTATTATTTTTAAAACCATTTATTTGGTTTATCTCTTAATTAAATAATTACTAGAATAATTTTGTATTATTATTTAATATATATATTTGTTGCATAAAAATTTAAAATAAAATCATATGATGAAGATACATCTATTAACTTTCACAATAATACTTTTACTCGATTTTATCATCTTAAAATAACAATATTTAAATTGTTATATTTATTAAATTATGAAGGTGACAACTTTTGCATCATTTAAAATAAAACAATATAAGTGTCATAATCACTTTTATAAGGATCCAAACGGTTATATATTAGTTCATTGGATGTTTACGGTGTATATATACACTACCAATAAGTTTTGGTCAGGTTTTTGGGCCTTTTAATGGGTATTATTATTTCAATAAAAACTATATTACTTATTTTCCACTTAATAAATAATTTCTGTATCATTAATATATCACTATTAATGATGATTATTTAATCCCTAAAAATTAAAAATAAATTATCATGATGTAGATAATTTTATTAGCTTGATGTATACTATTCATGTTCGAAGTATTATTATGTTTATCACTAAATTAAAATTATTATACTTATAAGATTTAAGAGAGTGAAATGTTGTCACTTTCTTTGGTTTTAATAATAATTAAATTACTTTCATGGTCAAAAGTCCATAAAATGAATCTAATCCGACTCTTAGTTGATATGGGTTTACTTTTAGCCATCCAATAGAATTTTGGCAGTTTTTAGTGTAATTTTATAATATTATATTTACCCTTAATTACCTGATTAACCATTAACTATGGTAAATAAAATTTACCGTAGTTACTATTCATAATTCCCAAAAATAAAAAGTAGCCTATTAACATAATTTAGACCCACTGATTCCAAATACGGAATCCATTTTTTCAAATTCAATGCACAGAATTTGCAGAAATTAAATTAAAATTAATCCCTTTGTCGAATGAAAACGGGTTTTTGTTTAAAACATTTCAAGAGATTGAATTGATTTAACCTACGAATTCAATGTAAAATCAATGATAATTACATACATTATATTAATTGGTAAAAATATATTCTATTTATACTTTAAAACCATTCAATATTATAAATTAACCATATAAATTATTACGATGAAAAAAGTTGTTTTTCATTAAAATATAGTGTGTTTTTACTATTCATCAAAATAATAAAGTTACCAGAATAATACGAAAATTTTATCCAAAGTAAATTTTTATTTCATGATTCCAAAGAAGAATTTTATTTTTTCAAATTGAACTTATAAACATGTCAAAACTAGATTTAATGTGGGTGCGCCATCAAAAGGCGGAAAAACTGCATTTTTTGAAAAATATTATTTTACCCGAAAAATTTATTTTGTTCTTATACCATGTTCTAGAAAATGTGTAAGTTTAATAATAATGTTATAAAATTCAAAATTTAGTTAATGCTATTCATAACGGCTAGTTCATAATAATATTATAATAATATATCGTTGTTTAGTAAAACCCGGTATTGTGTACAACACACTATATCGAGGAAGGTCGCAATTGCGTGTAATGAAAGCCAAGTCAGGGTTGTGTGTTGTGAAAGAATATTTCATTGTTATCGTATAACAGAATCCAACCATATTTCATTTATACATTGAAAATATATATATATACTCAATGTTGCGTAGAATAACTATTATCAAAATTGTGTGTAACACGATCCAAAAATAGTGTTGCGTATACTGAAAGCTAATACGGTGTTGCGTATAGCGCAAGGTAATCTTGGTGTAGCATACAACACAAGACATTAATGAAAATAAAAGAATATTTTTCATAAAATCTTGGGGTGTTACATTCTACCACCCTTAAAATGAATTTCGCCCTTGAAATTCGTCGGGGTTATAAATGGTTTACTACTCAAAATTTTGTTTAATAGAAACCCACATCGTAAAAAGGAATACCAAAACATGGCTTTAAAAATTAAAGTATGAAATTTAACGGTTACCCAAATTAACTCATCACTGGGTTTCCACGTAGGAGAACATAGGTGAAAATATGGATATGGAAGAAAAATCTAACCATGAAGTTCTGATGGAGAGTGGTAGAGAACATAGATATAAAAAATCAAACAATCACAAAGCTATTGATTTGTGATGATCTAAGTTACCATCTGATTCATCGGATTTAAGGGAACTATGAAATTTTTTTTGGTTTTCAAGATCATTTCCCTAATGTTGATGAATTAAAAGAAATACTTGCATGATTTTGGTACAATCTCACTGTTGTTCGTGAAGTGAACAATTTCCACTTCATCCCTTAAATAAATGAAGTTGAATTTGTTATTCGTGATGTGTTAGCAGATCATGTGACAAAATGATGGGTCATTCCATCTCTTTAAAAAAAAGGTTAGAAAAAGTTATAAGTCCATCTTATGGTTATATTAATCGTATATGGTTCCAAAAATGAACTTATACTTCATATATCATAGCGCTTAATAAAATAAAACTAGTTTCTACTAACCAATGACTTCTTTTAGGCCAGTGGCAGGCGATAAAGGCCAGTCGCACTTCGGTTGTGGGTTCGATTCCCACATCCTTGTCCGACGCGATGGGCTATCGCCCGTCCTGCATGTTGTCCTTTTTCTAAAACTACATCACTATATCATCCCATCAATAATATCGAAAAAAGGTTTTATACTTAAACAATACTAACTTATGTCCAACAAAATCCATTCCAATCATTAGGATTATCCATAATATTGCAGTCCATTGTTATATTATAGTGAAAATTATTACTAGAGATTTCATATAAGAAGCATGTTAATACCATCATTGATCCCCATATATCATAAGATATGCCTTTTTTGTCACATTACAAACATTCGAAGGCCTTAATCGTGTATTCTCTTGAAAAATGAATAGTCATTGATCCTTAGTGAAAACATGAATGGAGCAAAAAGTTAACACTTTCCACAACCCAAAATCCTCAAAATTCTTTATACTCAAACCATGATATCACTTAGTCCTTATATCAATCATGAGATCATGAATACAATCAATCATCTCATTATCTTCTTATCGCTTCATTATGCACATATCATCTGATTACCAAAAATATCTCAATCACATTCCATGGTTACCGATACCCTTGAAAACCACAATAGACCAATACATAAATATTCCAATATTCCACGATACTATATACAACATTATTTTGGAATCCCATTACATAAACACTTAATAATTCCACCACAACATTGTCATATTCAACATCGCCAATAGTGATCGCATGTGACTTCACTTTTTCCTTTGCCTTATGTGGTTTCTCATGTCGATCATCACTATCCCTTGGATTAGGGCATTTATCAGCATAATGCCCCATTTCCTTGCACTTGAAGCATTGAACTGTAATAGGTTCATTCTGTGTATCCCTTCCATTGTTTGCATCATTAGACACCTTCTTCCCTTCATTTCGGCATTCAAATGCCTGATGACCTTCCTTTCCACATTTGAAACATTTACTTGTCCCTTTAAGACAATATCCACCATTCTTCTTTCCACACTTTGAGCATAAGGAAACATTCATCTTCTTTTCACCATTATTCTGAGATTTCTCCTTGAACCCCATCTTTCTTTTGTTGTCAAAACTATGAGATGGATAAGTAACACCAACTTCCATTTCTACCTTGATAGAAGAACGCACAATTTCTTCATAGATATTGAAGTCTCTTATAGCTAATGCCCTTCGAAGATTTGGTTTTAAGCCACTGAATAATAGATCAACATTACTTTCAGGTTGGATGATAAATCCAGATGCATACCTTGCAAGCGTTGTAAAATTCTCTTCGTATATACCAACAGATTCATCATCATTTTGCTTTAGTTCAAGAAACTCCTTCTCCATTATTGTTCAAAGAATACGAGGGAAGTACATATTGAAAAATATGTTCATGAACTCGTCCCATTCCATGGACTCAATTTCAACTCTTTGCCTCGTACTCTTGATAAGATTCCACCATTGATCAGCTTCACCTTCCAAATGATATACTTGTAAGATGACTTTATCATGTTCAAAACATTTAAGAACTGAAAATATCGTTTCAGTGATACTGATCCATTGTTCAGCAACAAGTGGATCAGAAGACCCACTGAAAGAAGGTGGACGTTGCCTCATGAAAGACTCAATAGAATATTGTTCCCTTCTCTGCTCATTTGGATGTCCAGAATGATTCATAGCTTGTGTAAGTATAGCAATATGATTTTGCACTCCATCTCCCATAACATTTGTTTGTTCAGAAGGAAAATCATTGCATTGTCCATTTTATTGATCAACACGGTTCCTTAGGGTTCCAGCCATCGTCTAAAACCCAAAAAGAATAGTGTGTGAGGCAAAAATCATGCTAGGGAAAACAACATAATAAAAGGGGGATTACCCTCAATATCTAACATCTTAGGTTTAATTATAAGATCATTAGCGCAATTCTAAGACTATAACCTATTCCTATACTTAACCTTAGGGACATCCCTAGACATACCTTAGAAATATCTCTAGGGATCTCACTAAAGTTCTCGCATCCTAGTTTCCAAAGGTTGACTAAACCTTTCCTCGGATACCAACTGTAGAGACCCTAAGCTTAACGTACATGGATATTACATTACTTTAGCGGAATACTTAATAAATAACAATAACAGACACACAAGGATCATAATAGTTTAGTGTCTTTGGAAACTTGGAACGTAATCTTCTAATCGTGGTGAAAGATCTTCAACATCTCCCATAAAGATCTTCCCCATTTTTACTTACCTAAAACCTTACTTTATATCCCGTGGAAAAGAAGAGATAAAAAGGGTGAGCTCAAATGCTCAGTAAGGGTAAGCATGGATAAAATAAAACATACCATATACATTTGAACTTAAAAACATGAACATAATGATTAAACATCCATAGCTTGAGCAATGACATAAAACATGGAAGTACGTAAGGCATAGATCATAAAGAAACATTAAGAATGATAAAATAGAATGGGAATAAAACATGTAATTGTGGAAACCATTAATCACATGATATGATTTCCATAGTAGCCAAGGCATTGCTTCCAAGAACATCTTAGTGGACAAAGTACCTTTCTGAATCGAGTTCACTCTTCATTCCAGTCCTGTATTACTGAACCGGTTTAACTTGTCGTTCCAACCATGTCTATCTCATGAGATATAAATCTTTACCCAATGCATTGGAGGGAGATATAGGTCCCACTCGTCTCATAATGAAATCATTCTTTCGTCTGCCACAAAATCATAAATCATACATCATAGCATAACCCATGAAATAAAATGGGATCCTTAAACATCATGCCATCATAACATAATCCATAAACAATTGATATAATTTCATCAAAAAAATTGAAACCATTTAAATCATAAAGAAATTTTACTTGAAACATACACATATGAAATAATGTCATCTTAGATGGAAAATAGTTTTTACAAAACACTTGAAATGATTTCTTGAGGAAAATATCATTTCTACTTTAAAATCATGTTCTTTTCACAAAAATCCATGAAATTTTAAAAGATAAGGGTTTTGTTGAAAATAATCATGCAATCTTGTAGAGGAATCTTCTTGAAAATGAGGCATTATGAAATCGTAAAAATCGGTTCATGCCATATAAGTTAAAAATAACATTCACCTCGTACTTTTGTCAGAAAAGTCAAAATGTACCTTATATGGTAACCAAAGGATATATTACATTCATACAATGTGGTAAAAAGTCAATAAAGGGTAAAAGTGACTTTAAACATCCATGGAAGAATGATAAACATTTTTTGAAAGAATTTTTAGAAAACATGGTCATGGATGACAAACATAACCCCAGTAAATACTTACGTATAAGCAATCTCGGATAAAAATGAGATTGAAAATTTATCCCTTACCTTATGTCTGATATGCTTCGTATGTATACAAACCTCCTCTTCTTTGATACGCCTCTTTGAAACCTTCTCTTAGGGCTCTAAGATTGGTCTTTAAAGTAGACCAGAACCTCTAGGATGTTTATAGGGAAGTGGAGAAGATAATTTGGCAGGGGTTGGCCAAGCTTGAAGGCTGAAATTGGTGTGAGGAAGAGAGGGAGGAGGTGACCTTTTATAAGGGAAGAGAGGGGCACCTTTGGAATTCTTAAAAATATTAATTTATAATAAATCTAACCCCACATAAAAACATCCAAAAATGACTTCTATTAGAGGATTAGATGATATAGGGTCGTAATCTAATCAACCAATAAAATTTAGACATGTTTGGATCTTATTTTAAACCTTATCATTTGGATTTATCCTAATTTAATCTTTTTAAGTTTATTTGTGGTAATAAAATTCTAAATTTTAAATTATAACAAATAATTACATATTTGTTGTGAATTTTCCATAATTGTTTACTTTATAACATTATTGACAATATAAATTTAAATTTATAATTTTTAAATATTTTTTGTGAATTTTAAACAATTTTATAATATGTTATTTTTATAAAATAAAAATAGTGTCAATGTTGACACTATTCATTTATTTGAATTTAAATAAAATATATACAGAAGATATGTTCGAACTAAAACCATTAATAGATTACTATAAGGTCATATGTGTCTATAAAATTAGTGTATCACATTAAATAGTTCATATAATATTTATTTAATTATTTTTAAAACCATTTATTTGGTTTATCTCTTAATAAAATAATTACTACAAAAATTTTGTTTAATTATTTAATATAATTATTTGTTGCATAAAAATTTAAAATAAAATACTATGATGAAGATAAATCTATAACATTTCACAATAATACTTTTACTCGAATTTATCATATTAAAATCACAATATTTAAATTGTTATACTTATAATATTTAAGAGAGTGACATGTTGTCACTTTCTTTGGTTTTAATAATAATTAAATTATTTTCAAGGTAAAAAGTCCATAAAAGGAATCTAATCCGACCCTAAGTTGATATGGGTTTACATTTAGAAATTTAATAGAATTTTGGCATGTTTTAGGGTAATTTTATAATATTATATTTAACCTTAATTACCCGCTTTCCCTTTAACTATGGCAAATAAAATTTACCATAGCTACTAATCATAATTCCCAAAAATAAAAAGTAGCCTATTAACATAATTTGGACCCACTTATTCCAAATAAGGAATCCATTTTTTCAAATTCAATACACAGATGTTTCAGAAATTAAATTAAAATTAATCCCGTTGTCGAATGAAAACTGGTTTTTGTTTAAAACATTGTAAAAGATTGAATTGATTTAACCTATGAATTCAATGTAAAATCAATGATAATTACGTACATTATATTAAATGGTAAAAATATATTATATTTATACATTAAAACCATTCAATATTATAATTTAACCATATAAATTATTACGATGAAAAATGTTGTTTTTCATTATAATATAGCGTGTTTTTACTATTCATCAAAATATTAATGTTACCAGAATAATACGAAAAATATATCCAAAGTAAATTTTTATTTCATGATTCCAAAGAAGAATTTTATTTTTTTAAATTGAACTTATAAACATGTCAAAAACTAGATTTAATGTGGGTGCGCCATCAAAAGGCGGCAAAACTGCAATTTTTGAAAAATAATTATTTTACACGAAAATTTTATTTTGTTCTTATACTATGTTCTAGAAAATGTGTATGTTGAATAATAATGTTATAAAATTAAAAATTTAGTTATTACTATTCATAACGGCTAGTTCATAATAATATTATAATAATATATCGTTGTTTAGTAAAACCCATTATTGTGTACAACACACGCTATCGAGGAAGGTCGCAATTGCATGTAATGCAAGTCAAGTCAGGGTTGCGTGTTGTGAAAGAATCTTCCGTTTTTTTCGTATAATAGAATCCAACCATATTTGATTTATAAATTGAATATATATACATATACTCAATGTTGCATAGAATAACTATTATCAAAATTGTGTGTAACACGATCCAAGAATATTGTTGCGTATACTAAGAGCTAATACGGTGTTCCGTATAGCGCAATATAATCTTGGTGTAGCATACAACAAAAGACATTAATGAAATTAAAATAATATTTTTCATAAAATCTTGGGGTGTTACAGTAAAAGCATCAATCCTTTCCCAAATTATTGTTCAACCGTCAATTTTTTAAAGGTTAACATATGATCAAAAAGATGATGTGGTAATCATGATGAAGGTGGAAACCATCAAAAAAGGGAAGTCCTAGTATTTCAATGTAAAAAAAGAAATTTGGTATTTTGGTACTAGAATATATGTTCCATAATGTTCAGATTTAAATAATTAACTTTAAGAAGATTCACATAGTTTGAATTTCTCTATTCACACTTGAAAAAAGAATGAATTATTGAGATCTCTGAGAGAATTATTATTGGAATAACATGAAGAAGGAGATAAATAAGTATACATAAAAATGTATAGTTTTCCAAAAAGGGAATGATGAGAGGCAGAGTCTAAGGGGATGAGGCAACAATTACACATAATAGCATGAAAATTGGAGAACAACCCCATGAACTTCTCCACAAGACATTTGAAGACATCCTAAAGAAACAAATATATCTAGGTTGTTGTGGATTGTCTTACGAAGGCTTCACACTTCATTCCAATTCAAGAGTATTTATTACTGGATCAACTGGCATAGATATACATGAGAGACATGGTAAGGCTACATGGAGTACCACTATTTATTTTAGTTGATCGAGATACAATATTCGCCTCTATGTTTCGGAAGAGTATTCAACTAGCTCTAGATACTTTGATGAGATTCAGTATGTCTTATCATCCTCAAACTAATGGCCCACATGAGAGGACTATCCAAACACATGAAGACATTTTGAGAGAATTCTAAATGAACTTAAAAGGGGTATGAGATAAATAACTTCCTGTAGTTTTGTTATCTTACCATATTAGTGTCCACTCAAGTATCCAAATGGCTCCTTTTAAGCCCATTATTGGAGGTGGTATAGAGAATTGTCATTTTGGGATGAAGTTGCTGAGTAAAAAATCCTAGGTCCTGAAATGGTCAATGAAATTGTGGGGAAAGTTTAGACCATCCAAGAACACATTAAATATACTCATATTCGACACAAGATCTATGGTGATAATAGTCGACAAGACATGGAGTATGATGTTGGAGACATGGTATTCCTCATCAAATCTCCGTGGAAGAGTGTAGTGATATTTTGGAATAAGGGAATGCTTATTCCAAGGTACGTTGGACTTTTGGGATTCATGATAACATTGGAGTTGTGGAATATTGACACATACTTACAAAAAAACTATATAAACTACATGATGTATTCCATGTATCACTCTTGACGAAGTACATATAGAAACCATTGTGTGTACTCAATCTCGAGGTGATACCATTGGAAAATGAACAATCCTATGAAGAGAAGCCGGTGAATATTAGAGATCATAGGGAAAAAGATGTATGAAATTATGTAATTCCACACATGAATGTGTTGTGGAGAAACCAAATGTTTGAATAAGGAATGTGGGAATTAGATTATTTGATGAAGAAGAGTTTCCAACATCTTCTTTATAGAAGGAAAAAGAAATTTCTAGGGTGAAATTTATTGAGGGGGGAATATTTTAACGAACCAAAAATTAATTAATGATATTTCTTCTAGATCTAATAAAATGCCTTATTATGTAAAATGATGATATGAAATATTCACTTATTTGTTTTTATGATTTTGGATTTTAAAATAGAATTAATAATTGTGACTATTTATAATATTGTTGTTGAATAATGATTACATGATTAGTATAAATATACAGCTTTTACAAATCCAATTAACTAAAAAAAAGAAGTGATGGCCTTATCCAATAGAAAGGCTCCATACCAATAAAATTTTCTGATCTCAGAATAGAGGTGGTGTCCTTGGGATTCTCTATTGACCATGCCCAAGACGATCTTCAACATGTTATACTCAAAAAAACTGGCTATGGGGATGTATAAGATGATTGATATTAACACCCAAGGGTTGTTATCTAAGCCACCCCATGAGTTTTCCACTATCACACAACTTACTCTTCAGACTTATTCATGTGTTATAAGGGTTTATGTAAAAATACCATAGCATTGGGATTGTGTACATCATTTTTGTATAAAGAATATACTTTCATTTTATTATAGCTATATTGTAAATAGTTTTTTAAAAAAATTATATTTTTAGGTAATATTGAATTAACATATATATTTTGATGAATAAAAGTATAATTTAAATGAATTAAATTTTAGTAAAATATTATTACAATATTTCTTTTTATTAAAAAAATGATTGTATAAATTTTAGGAATACAATTGTAATTTTTAGGAAGACATGAAAGACATATTTTTCCAATACCAAAAATTATTAGATTAATGTCAATTTTTATTTTAAATGTTAAAATTAACATTTTCATAAACTTGTATACATAAAATTAACATTATTTTTTGAATCAAAATGTTTAAATTATAAAATGGTTAATTTTCCATAATTTTTTGAGACAACTGAATTTTTTGGTAAAATTTAAATACTGTTTAAATATATATTGTGTTTTATAACATCATAATGACCCAATAGTGATGTAATAAAATACTATATATGTTATTTAAGGATAATATATGTTTTACCATCAAAATAATGTGATTTTAGGTTTGTTTGATTTCTTTTACAAAGCTTTATTGTACCCTAGAAGACTTATAAAACATTTATTTCATTTTAAATTGATTTTCTTGAGAATGTGACTCACCTAAAAAAAAGGAAAGCCTAATATTTTAATAAGATCGTCCATTGGACATGTAATATAATAAATTCCAATCCCCTTTGTAAAAAATCATTGGCATGAACTGTGGGTTTGTATGTGGTTTTGATTTGATTAATATGGGGTTCCCAAAAACTATATAAAAAAGATTTCCCTATATTATTCTATATAAACACACCCATGATCCAAATAAATATAACAAAAAATATTTTTTTTTCTTCACCAACCTCTACCCTAACCTCTATAGAATCCTCCCAAGGTGCCCTAAGCTACCGAAAATCCTCTCTAGAGCCCCTCGAAAGCCCTTGACTTCACACTTCCAAGTAAGGGATTCCTACATTTTTTATACACGTTTTTTATGTTGCAATACACTTTTATTATCAATTAGAAATATTAGGGTATTATATCACAGATATATTATATTCTCCCCCATATGTTTGAAATTATTAGTTAGAACATTTTCTCTAATTAATTCCTCTAATGAACACTCATTACTAATACAAAATTCTGTAATGTATTTCCCTCATCTCATTCACATTCAATAAATTGTTTTGTGTTGTGAATCTAAAATCCATAAATTTTTTAGGGAAATTTAACTATTTGACCCCCATACTATCTATTTCATGTACATATTATGGGACACACCATTCAGTATCATCAACCATTTTTTATTAATTGTTATGTCTCGTCATTCTACTACCGAAATTGCACACCTACTTTTACGAAGCCAAAATAATTATGTTCTGAATACCATTCCCATTTCTCTGTCAAGGGTATAATATTTTATTCAAATTTATAAATTTATTATATAGTTTTATATATTAATTAATCATTATTTTATTAGATAATAAATTATGATGTTTAATTAATCCATGATGTATGATCTATGTGGCACACTTATGCAGGAAATGAAATGTTTAAGAAGGGTGAATACTGATAGTGCTACAATGTAATAGGTATTGATTCATATCATGATACGTCATGTGAAATTAAGGTTTACTCATGCTAATCCATGTGAAATGTGGCATTAGATATTATCCATGTGCAATGAGCCTTGGTTCATGACGATACAATGTTCAGAGTTGTTTCTACATTCCCATTTATAATAATCATGATATATCATGCCTCTATATTAATGATTCTCTTTTGCACCATTGATATAAATATTTCCTAACATGTACTATTTTTGTCATTATATTCCTTGTTTACTCCCTTAATGGGATTTATAGCTCACCCATTCCTTATGCTTGTTCTCAGGTTATCCCATGAAATGATATGTATGAGGGGATGTTGTGTTCATTTAATTGAATATTTCAATAAAGCTGTGGAGTTTTGATTTTTAAGTCATTATGTAATTTTCCTATGCCCTAAAAACACCAGAACACTCTATATTATTTTTTTTATAATGTGAATAATTTATGTAATAAATCATGAATAAGTGTGTAGTAAAGAGCAGAGTTGTTACATGATCCATACATTGAATCTAAAAGGATGATTTTAAAAAATTAGATGAATGAAGAGCTGATCTCTATGTTTCCAAGATAAGAGTTTAATGATAACAGATAAATATTTTCATCATTTATGACAATGAATTATGTTTAAATTCATGAGGAATTATGAAATTTTTAATGCATCTTCTATAATTCGTTCAAATGAAAGTATTGAAGATATTTCAGATTCACTTACTAAGAATAAAATAGTGATTTTGTTTTTGAGAAGATCATTTGAATTCTCAATCAAAAAATAATAAAAGGAGAAGATAATTATATTGCTGGTTTATAATTATAGAGATATCTTGTATTTTTGTAGATAATTTTTTTACTGTGTATTTACTTACAAATAATAAATTGGACCCACATAGCTAGACATCCAATAAGGGGAGGTACCTCACACTATAGTTGTGTGGCTGAGCCTTGTCTCCCAAATCGTCCAGCTAGAATAAGTAGTCCTTGAAGAGCAAAGCATGAAGGCCATGTACAAACCCAATGGAGCACATGCGGTGATCAACCTGTGGGACAAGGTGAAAAGTGGGAGCTAGGAGCTCACCCGAGGAGTAGAGTGTGGGAGTAGAACTCTGCCAGAAAAACATTGGTACGAGGTGATACCAGGAGAATGAGGAAGAAAATAGTGAACCATGGTAGTAGAAGATATATATTTAATCCACATGAATGTCGCACCATGTTTCAAATTGGGACATGTTTTGAAAAACATGGATTGAATCTCTACCATCCAATCTGATCATAATATGATCTCAGCCATTGATCTCTCAACGAAACATGGTATATTATTTGATCATTATGCTCTCGATCCAATGCATCAGAGGCATATTATCTCTACCACTGAGGTTTTTTTCATCATTTTGCCACCCAAAAAACTCTAGTGCATAGTCACCTCTTCCTGTACACCATGATCAAGAATCTTGCAACCATTTATATTCAAACCTACTTCTATATGATCATCTGAGAAACACGATACCATGAATTAAACTATATTTTCATGAATGAATCAATATAAAATGATAGTACATGGTCGAAGAAAATAATTACTCAAGGCAACATCAGGATGCTCAAAGTGTTTTGGAAGTTATTAGTATTCATTCCTCTTCACATGCATGTGAGGATTACACCGAGAAATCAAGAAGCTCATGTTGAAGAGAAAAAAATCGAGAAATTAAGAAATTATTATCCCACGGTTTATGTATTCAAATACAATTATCTATTTCATTCAATTACCTTATCACCATTGCACATAGTTGGATTTCATCAAGAAACCTCTGCCAATAATAAGAGTAACTCAGAGCCGAAATATGTGTCAGCCATTCTCGAATAAAGGAGATCCTATTACTCTAAATAAACATAGAAAATTAAAACCCTTTAGGATGAGAATGGAAGAGTTCCATATAAACTAGATTTGAGAAGAAGAAGAATAATTACCAAACATCTCTGGCATGAAGAAGGGGTCTCGTCATCCTTTTCCTGAAGGAGTCCAACACAACCCTTTTGCAAAGGATAGTCTCACACCTCTCATGGTTCGTGATGAGAAGAACAACAAACCCCTTGGTTCATGAATGAGAATGCACCCTCATTGTGATGAAAACCCATGAGAACATGATTGTTTCATCTGTACCGACTTTGTTCCTTCATTCATAGTATACTGTATGTACACAATAGGTGCATGCACACTTTTGATACTCTGCAAAGGTACCCAAGTAGAGGATTCCTCCCCTTTTTCATAATTAGGAAGAACCTATGCAAACACCACTCACATACCCATTCAGGTCGTGTGTTCTTTATTTGAAGAAGAAGCAACCATAGGCCCTCATTGAATAAAAAGATCACATGATATAGATTATATACATAAGAGGATGAATTTAATTTGTGATGCACATGCATACACTTTCATGAGTTGATTCCATCATCATGAAAATAAAAAAAGATCAAAAAACAATGTTCACATGTGAAGGAGGAGGAAGAAAGAAGAAATAAAACACATAAATAAGACCACTAATTCGGGGTTTGAATAGTCATACACTTATATAGAACCTAAACTAAATAATAAGTGTGTTTGTGGAAAGAACCAAAAAACAAAAAGTGAGTGTGATATTAATAGTGAAAAATAAGTAGGAAGGGTGTGTGCTCAAAATTATATACCCATTTGGTTTATCACACAAACATGGTAGATGAAAGAGATTATCCAAGCATGCATGCACATGAATGCGTAAAGTCACATAAAAAGAAGAATCATGCTTTTGAGTGAACATCAGTACAAAATAAGAATCAATTCCATTAATTATTCCAAATTACTTGAGATATCTAAAAACAAAATGTGTGGATGCCATGAAAATAAATGCCATAAGTAGATGATAATTGAGACTGAAACCAGACAAAATTAAAGAGGATCTTATATTTGAGTTGACAATATTTGAGAATCCATGAAGGAAGAAAGATATGATATTGTTCAGAATTATACTTGCCTTCATAAAGAGGTCGTGTGAACCATTTTATTACACATAAGTGAGTTAAGGTTTTCAAAATAAGAAGAAATAATTTTCTATGCATTTCTGAACTGATGACAATTGAAAAAGTGATCAGAGTTATTGAGAAAGACCAAATGACCTTACTAAATCCAGTTGAAGATTGTTGAACAGAAACATATGAAAGTTTAATTAAGAGTTACTGTGTAGATATTAGAATATCATCTATAGTTAATGATCAAATTACGAATTTACCCCTCCCCCTCTCTGTGACTCACACTAATCTAGGATCTTCAATTGGTATTAGGTTCAAGTTACCTCTAAATGATCAAATGGATTGTTTATGATGTGTATATTTGAGGATATGAGTGAGAAACCTCAAATGGGGATATCTTCCAAGACACAAAAGAATAGAAATAATAAATAGTTAAGGAAGATGATGTTGAATCTTACTACTAATTGGAGTAACACTTCTATTGAAGTTAATCAATAATGAAAAACATGTGATAATAATTATTATTCTTTTGAAGAATCTTATTCAGGTTGTGTTGATAATTAATAAAGTACTGATCCTCAGTCATAACACAAATATCATCTAATGAAAGACCCTAGAGAAGTGGAATGACATGTTTCTACAAGAATTGTAGCTCTTCAATATGAATAATTATAGCTTTAATATATATATGATGCCATGGAAGATGCATTGGATAAAATGGATAGCATATCCAAAACACTATCAAAACTGGTGAAACAAATGATGAAACAATTTAAATTTGTAGTGAAAGAATTTATTAATTTACTGAATAATTATATGGAATGTTTTTTTGACAATTAATATATTGAGATTTTTTTATGAAACATTCCATGAATTTGGAAAGTTTCACAAAGTTTCATTGGTTGTCAAAATATATCAACTCTAAGACCAAGCTTACATGGTAAATGATCTCGAAATATCATTTCAAGATTTAAAAAAAGTTCATGAATAAAAATTGAAAATGCTGAATATGAATTAATATATAAAATGAGATCAGTTGAGTATTAGAAGAACTCCATCAACATTAGGTATTTAGAGAAGGGGGTGAAATTGAAGAATCAAAAAACACTACAATATGGAATTTCCCAAACATCTAAAATTAGAGATTTTTCCACTCATATAGTGAATTCATGAATATGATTCCAATTTTAATATCAAATACTCTTCTAATCCAATGGAAACATTTTCCAAGAAGAAGTTATCTAATAACCCAGTTATTTGTATTTTGATTATTTCAGTTGCATATGAATGTGCACGTTCAATGATAAAATATAAGAAGTCGTGGATTGAAAAAAATGATAATACATCCATCAAAATGTAAATGATGGATACATGAATGATTAAGAAGAATTAAAAACCAAAATTGATTATCCAAATAAAGAAAAGAATTCCAAAAAAAGAACTAAATCTATCCAGACTAATACTACAAGAAAATGAAGAAAATTTGTTGGCTACTATTGATGTTTTTGATATATTGGTAATTCGGCCAATGATCACTTCAATAATGTGTCGTCATATGAATTGTATGGATGTCATACATTCAGGTCTATTAGATTTGAAGAAATGAAGTGCCCTATAATAAAAATTTATAAGACATAGATGATGAAGAATATGTATATCAAGAAAAGATTTGACCATATTGATGACATTTGTGATAATTTCAATAGAAGTGGTCACGGTTATGATGAGTCCTAGTTTAGTCCAAACATGCCTTTATAATATTTTGATAAAATATAAAAAAAAGGAAAGAGAAATACGAATGAGTTGAAAAGTCTTCCATTGGGAATATGAAATACAATGAATTCAAAAAAAATAGTGAAAGAAGTTATTCCCAATAAGAAGAGAAATAAGGATTCAAAGAATGTAATCTCAACTATGAAAAGATACATCAGTTGTGGCTAGAAAAAATATACCACAAATCACAGTTAACAACCCTTGTAAAGGAATGGAAGAAATATGAAATTAATAGGGGAATGAATCAAAAAAAGTTGGGATTAACTAATGACATACCTAAACATAATATTAATAAGTTTTCTAAAAAAGAAAACATGAAGTCAATAAAGAAAGCATGTGGAAGCTCCAAATCTGAAACTGTTTACATGGAGTATTAGTTATTTGGCATAATAAATTGAAAATTTATAGAGAACCGCAAAGAGGTTAATATTAATTACATTATAAAGAAAATGAAAAAGGGAAACATGACCTTCCACATGATGGAAAAATTGGATTTCATAAAATTTTTTCAGCACATGAAAACCCATGTTTCTCAAATCTACTGTGTTGTAGGAGAAATAAGGCAAGACATCATTCGAAAAAATGTATAACTATTTTACCAGGACAAATGTATATGCTAAAAATTGAAGAACATGCACGTGTGGATTGTACTTCACTACAGGAAGATGAAAAGTAAAATAATCCAGACAAATTAAATGTAAAAGGATGTAAAGGTACTATGATGTTAAAAAAAGGTCAAAATGTAAAATGGAGGGAAAACACCAGCATGAATTGTAACATAATCTTTTGAGTTGTATGGAAATATGTTCTTGGGTTAAGAGAAAATTCTCCGCCCCAATGCATCTATTAACAACCTCACAAGTATTCCATCTTATTACATTATATTTTGATTGTATGTGTATACTTAAATTTTAGGGAATTTAATATGAAGGTCATTCTCATTAAGACTTTTGAATAGGAAAATTGGGGAACAAAAATTAGGACACATTGTTAATGGATTGAATATAACATAACGTGTTCTAAAATGGAAGATTATCAACATGAATATCTTGAAGAATATGTGATGATATTTTCCACCATGTTGAATTAATGGGATTTCACCCAATGAGTGGAAATAATATAAAAAAGAGTATATCAAGGATTATTTCATAACAAACCATGATATTCATATCATCTCAAGAATATGAATGTGAGATATAGAAATCACAATTTCATATCTTGTTCCTAATTGTAGTTATCATATAAATTATGGATGACTGATTGATTGATGAAAAGAAGGGATGAAATTGGAAGCCTTATCTTTCCACTTTAACTGAATAATATATTTAGTGTAAAATGTATAGGATTTAGAATTTCATAGATAAATATGATTATATCCAATGCTTTGGTCATGAATTGATACACTCTAAGAATGATTTCACACATATTTTTGTTTAAGGACCAAATTGAAAACCATGGTCATTGCTTTCTTTTTTCTACACTCGTTTAGCCCAAGTATAATTAGAGTTGGTTTACTAATGGATCTTCGCTAAGTGAACCATGTGACATCATCCCTATCTTAGAAATATTAAATATGATAATCCTTACAGGGAATGGGACATGTTTTGAAAAGAACCCACTAAACTTTTTCATTTGTTTTCAATTAAGGGGGATAAAAGATTATCATAGATATTCACCATTATAAACGTGTTCCTAAGTGATATTCGCCAAAAATTACATAAGGGGAGATTTTATAGTATAGTGTTGATTTTTTTGAATAAGATTTCAATATGTGTATGACAAGGTTATGATGAAGCTGTGATTATGATTTAATAGGAGATGTTGTTCCAATGATTATGTCATAAGAAGAATAAATATGATATGAAATTGGATTTCATTCTTGGAAATTTGGATAATAAATAAGAAATGAGGTTGGAAGTCATACCTGGAAGTTCTCCAAAATATTTTTGACGACTATTGGGAAAAGTTGAAGTTCTAGGACTTGCATCAAGGTGATACATTGTTACAAAACTTGAATAAGTCCATGCATTACTTAATTGAATTTGGAAAAAAGTAATGATATATCCAAAGTCACCATGTGGATGAAGTGTTGAAGATATGTCCACTAAATCTAAATTTATGTAGTTTAAAAATTAGATGATTGAAGTGATGATATCCATAGTTCCAAGACTTGTATTTAATGATAACTCATCATCAATTACATCATTGAATAAAATTAATTATTATTTAATGCATGTGGAATGATGAAATGGACCACACATCATCCCCAATTAGATCAATTTAAAGTGTTGATGATATTTGGGATTAATGATCAAAGAACAAAATAGATATGATGGTTTGGAGAAGATCATTGGAATTATCATTCAAAAAATGAATAGAAAAAGATGAGAGGTTTGGTTGATTGTAAATCTAGAGATGTATCATATTTGTATACATAGTTTTTATATGAATTATTTCCTTACTAAAATATATTGGACCCATGTAGTGAGATAGGAAATTTGGGGAGGCAGCTCACATAGTTGTGGTACAACCAAGCCTTCTCTCCCTGACCATCCATACAACATGGGCATGCAACGAGGAGCAGGGCATGAAGGCAAGGTATAAACCCATAGGAGAATGCATAGTGATAAACTAGTTCAGAAAGGTGCATAGTGGGTGCCTGGAGCATGCTCGAGGAGTAGAGAGTTTGAAGATAAGTGTGCCTGCAGAACAGTAGTACGAGGTGGTACCGGGAGTAGGAGAAAAGAAATTATGAACCATTTTAGTTGAAGAATGATATTTAAACTACACGAACTTCATGGTGCACTTCAGTGTTGTAAATGTTTATAAAAACATCGAACCAATATTCTCAAACTAAAATAATCGCAATATGATCATGGCCATTGATTTCTTATTGACACGTGGTATACCATTCAATCAGCACGCTCTCAATCCAGTGCATCATGAAAATATGATCTCCTCCACCGAGGATGTCTTCATCCCTAGCCACCTGATGAACACATGTGCACTGTCACCACTACTTGTAAACCATAATCAAGAATCCAGCAACCATTTATGCTCGAACCAACTGCTTGATGATTGTCTATGAAACAAAATATCTTGCATGTAACTATGTTTGAAAGCATGAATTGATAAAAAAGCTCATTTGTGGCCACCGAAAAAAAATCCTTTGAGACAATGTATTGATTCTCAAATAGTTTAGGATGTATAAATTATGAATTCCTCCCTAGATTCAGGAGAGGATTACCCAATAAAATTAGAAAACCCGTATTAAAGAGAAACTATCAATGAAATTCAGGAAATCATATTATGTGGTTGAAATATTCAAAGAATAAGATCTCACCCATTCAAGGCTATGATCTTCATGCCATATATGCGGATTATAATGAGCATCCTTTGTCAATAAAATGAGTTTTACTGATCTGAAATATTTTTATTATATTCTCAATGAAATTAGCTCATATTTCTCTAAAGAAATAGAGAAAACATTAACCCTTCCGGTTTATGAATGGAAGAGTTATGTGCTGCCTAGCTTGGAGAAGAAGAAGATCCGCACATATCTTGCATGAATAAGGCGTCTCATGCATCCCTTACATGATGGTGTCATAAACATCCCCTACACGAAGGACAGTCATTCACCTCTATGGTTCGCAAATATAAGTCCCTTTATACCCTTGGTTCTTGAAAGAACTTGCACCTTTTGAGCGCAGAGAAACCATGATCACATGATAGGTTATTTCGAACCGTCATTTCTCTATCATGCATAGTATACCTAAAGTACACAATAAGTGAATGAACCCTTTTGATACTCTAAAAAGGAACTTATGCCGATGATTCCTCCCTTATTTTACAATTAAGAATAACCCACGCATACCCTACTCACATACCAGTTAGGGTTTTTTGTGATTTATTTGATGAAGAAGAAACTTGAGGCCCTTAATGAAGAAAAAGAACCCATGAGTTTGTGTGTGTGCATTAGAGGACATAGGTATTGCAAGAAGAAAATCAATTCAAATTCATGAGTTGATATCATCTTCATGAAAAGAAAATAAATGAACAAAAATTGTGTGAACATGTGAAGGAGGAGGTCAAAAGAATAAAGAACATGTATTTATAAGATCACCCAATCTAGTTTGAATAAACATACACTTATATTGATCTTAAAGCAAATAGTTAGTGTGAGTGTGTGCAAAAAACCAAGGAAAAAAGTGTATGTGATATTAATTGATAAAAATAGATGAAGTGTGTTTTTTCAATAAGTTATACACATTTGGGTTTTCAAACTATCATGATAGAAGAAGGATATTGTGCATGCATGTTTGCACATGCACACATGAAGACACATAAAAAAGAACAATCAAGATTGTGAGTGCACGTGGGTATACAAGAAGAACCATTTACCTGAATGAAGCATAATTAATTGAGATATCAAAAAACAAGAAGTATGGATGCTAGGGAAACCTTGAATTATGTGGATGAGAATTAAGTCTGAAGGCCGACTTAAATAAAGAAGATCTTCAATCTGAGATAACAGAATTTTAAAATCCAATAAGGCAGACAAAGATGATATTGTTGAGAGTTATTCTTTAATTATTGAAGAGGTTTTGTACACCATTTTCAAACACATAAGAGAGGCCATGTCTTAATCCAAAAAAGAAACTGTTTTCTGATAATTTTGGAACCAAGGAATGATCATAAAATTGATCAGAGTTATTGATCAAAGACATGAGACCTTAAAAATTGTTGTTGAAGATTCAAAAAGAGATACATAGGAATGTGTGATTCAGTAAGACTATGTGGAGAGAGTAGAATATCTTGTAAAATGAAACAATAAACAATAAAGAAGAAATATTCTCATGTGAATCAATATATAGAATAACCATGTGTGATTGTGGGAGGAGAAGAATACTTTAGTGAGACTCTGGAGCAGGCTGGTGGGATTCTGGATACATGATGTAATGTTGTATAAATAACCTAATATGGGAATCTTGAGTGATAAAGTGGGACTCTATATCTACCATTGTAATTGATAAAAATATTATACTGGAGAATCTATGTTGGGGGAATAACCAACACATCAAGGAGTAGTTCTTGTTCACTACCATGTAAATCCTTGTGTTTAGTTCCATTATATTTATAACATCATCCGAGGTAAGGCTGATAGATACAAGAAGATTGGGTCATGTCATTAAGCAGCCATAGTGGTTTAATTGAAAATAATAAATTTGTTAAAATATTTAAAGGACTAATAATTCACCCCCTCCCCCTCTAAATGATTCACATCGATCTGGGCACTTCTCAAATCTATCACATTATTTAATTCAAAATTTTAATAATCACATTACTCCCATTAATGAATTCATCAATTAATTAGTCACATTAATCCCATTATTTAATTAAACTATTAATCCATCTCACTACACTAATAATTATTTCATGAAATAAGTAATCCCTTCAATCAAATTCTTTAATTAAATACATAAATAATAAATTTATTTTCATTAATTAATTTTTCGATTAATTAATCACATCAAACCCATTACATAATTTAACAATTAAATTATCACATTATATCCATTAATATATTCATAAATTAATTAATCCCATCAATAACATTATTTAATTCAATAATTAAATAATAACATTATTTCAATTAATTAATTTATCCATTAATTAATACAGTCAATTCCATTATTTAATTCAAAAAATAAATAATCACATTAATTCATTAATTAATCTTTAATTTACATAAACCAACAATTTACATTATTCAATTCAACAATTAAATAATCACATTATATCAATTTCTTAATTCCTTTATTCATTAATCCCATAATTCCCATTATTAAATTCAACAATTAAATAGTCAAATTACTTACATTAAACAAGTAAACTATTAATTATTCATAAGAACACTATTAATAAACTAATCGAGTAATTAATCATCTCAAATGATTAAATCATAAAAACAATATCCAATAACTAATTATACATCTAATTATCCAAATTCAATAACTTCAATGTAATAATAATTTATTCATCAATTAATTCATAAATTTCAACAATCTCTATCATTCCATTATTAATTAAACAACTAATTAGTTCGAATCAAAATTCAATAATCCCAAACATTAACATTAATTAATTTAAAATTAATTAATGAAGTCCATCAATCTCAATAACTCCATAATAAATTCAATAATTATTTATCTCTGTTCAAGAAATTCAATATCTATGTAATTAATTCAAGAATTAATAATGTCAATAAAAAAATTCTATATATCCATAAATAAATTAGTAACTAATGATATAAATTCAAACAATTAAATAAAACTATATTTAATTAATCAAATGTTTACCTTAATTCAAACAATTCAATATCTCTATATTTAATTACTAAGCTAATTTTCGCAATCAATAAAATCAATTACTCAATAATTAACTCCAAAATTATGCATCTTAATTCAAATAATTAAATATATATATAATAAATTTAACTATTAATTATCTCCATCGAACTATTCAATAAATCTATAATCTATTCAACATTTATTTATTCAAAATCAAAAATAAATGTAACACAATTTAATCAACAACTAATTATTCCACTACACAATTAAGTTTTATAATTTATAACTCATCTAATAATTTTCCACTAATTCCTATTCAATATTCTAGTAATTATTTCTATTAATAATTATCCCAAAATCAAAATTATTTAATTTATTAATTCATTAGACTAATTAATTCAATAATAAATAAAATTTTAAATTAAAGCCTTCAACATCTTAAATTATTAACATGTAATTGGATTCATGAATTTGATATTTGAAAATTAGTCCACTTACCTCGATTAATTGATGAATAGAAATCCCAAAAATTTGAGAAGTACAAAGCTTTTGAATGAGATCTGAATCTAAACCTTTAAATCAAGATAAAACAAAAAATGATCCTTTATATTTTTATTTGGATCTATATCCATTGATCTCAATAAATCAAAACATGTTGAAAATTACCTTTCTAGAATGGGAGAATAAATAATGGTAAACAAGAATCCAATCTAGAGGATATCCTCTTATGGGAGGGGTTTTGATATTTGATCTAGGCTATGAATAATTGAGAATGGAGGTTTCTAGGACTTGGATTGTTTTTGAAGACTCTAAAAATTATAGTAATTGATAATATCTAAGTGGGATCAATTTGTCTAAAAATTAGGAGATCATGTATTCTAAAATCTAATATTTATATTAATTAAAACCAAACTCATGGTTTATTTGGTAGAGGTGAATGATTTCCCCTAACCATGCACCAGAACAATCCAAACGCCTATAAAAACCCATATATATATATGTACATATTTTTTCATGATTTTATATACTTGGGATGATTATATGGACAAAAAATTAATCAACTATTCAGCATCTCTCTTTATTCAAATTCTGAAATTACCATCCAAAAATCCCAAAAAATTAACCCTAACAAAATGTACTATTTATTAGACAAACTAGTACCTGGTGAAAGTACCGATACAACATCATAAAATCTCAGGTTCTTACAATCTCTCCACCATATATTTGTTCATCTTTGACATCAATAATCAAATCAAAAATGTTAATTAATTCACAAATTAATTAATATTATCTAATAATGAATTAAAAAAAATTAATTCTCTCTATTCACAATATCAACATCTTAATATTAATAAATCAATTAATTTTACCAAATAGACAAACTAAATATCTCTTTATTAATTCAATAATTAATTATCTCAAATAAATAACATAATATCTCATAATTAATTTATCAATTTAATATATCATACAATAATTTCATTATCTCATAATTATTTATACAATGAAATATATGAAATAAAATACCTCGATATCTCATAAATAATTCATTAATCAATTTTCCCAAGAAACAATAATTACACTACAACAATTTATTAATTCTTATTGTACTTATACATGTCAATATAAATAAATAATTTACAATTAATAAATCTGATCAATCCCATTATTCAATTAATCAATTAATAAATCCCAATACTCCCATTAATAAATCAATAAATTAATTAATCCAATAAATCCAGATATTTAATTCAATTATTAAATAGGATCATTACCTGAGTACCTAATTCATCAATTAATTAATCCCATTAATCCCATGATTTAAATCTATATTTCAATATTCACATTATATATATTTATAATTAATCCAATAATTAATTATCAGAAACAATCAATTCAATAACTCCATAATTAATTCTGTAATTAATTATCTTAAATCAAGTAATTAAATATATCTACAATTAATTTATCATATTAGTGTTTTGGTAATGAACTCAACCATTAATTTTCCCCAAATGCAAATTCAATATTAATATAATTAACTCGATAATTAATTTTTTCCAATTCCCAATTTGTAAATTAATTATTTTAATTATGAATTTTAATTAAAACAATATATATAAAATATACAATTACATACATGTAATTTTAAATCTTGAAAAAATGGTTTGAATAATAGGATACCTAAATCGATTCATGGATGAGTGATTTCCAAATGAAAATCCTGAAAATTATAGAAATATAATGATGTAAAATGAGATTCCAATCTAAATCCATAAATAATGATAAAAAAGTGCAAGATCATTAAATAATATATTTAAATTCAAAATCATAAATATAGATCAAATGAAATAAAGATGAACAAACACAATCAAGGATTGTATATTAATCTATGAGGAATGTGAAACGAAGTGGGATGAGATCTTCTTATAAGGAAGTGTACAGATCATCAATTCGGGCTTTAAATCACTATAAATAGATATCATAAGGTATTTCAATTTCATCAAGAGTCTCCCAAAATGATGGTATTTCATAATGTCAATGTGGGGTCAATTTTGGTTAAAATAAGGTCCATAGGTATTTTAATATATATCTTTTGAATTAATTAAAACCAGATGAATGGTATGTTGGGGAGAAGTGCATATTTTCCCCTAACTGTGTGCTTCAAGAGTTCACCCCTTTCAGTTGGGGTGAATGGTTTCTCCTATTTTGAAATGCATTTTTAAATCATGTGTTATCCATGAAAACC
This sequence comes from Viscum album, assembly GCA_963277665.1. Lineage (NCBI taxonomy): Eukaryota > Viridiplantae > Streptophyta > Magnoliopsida > Santalales > Viscaceae > Viscum > Viscum album. Next base: position 917,765,728 of record OY728148.1, read on the forward strand.
CTATTTATTCAGTGATTCACAGTTTGCTAAAATATGGGTAATGGTTGGGAAAATTGGGTGCCAACCATGCAGGTTCCCTCTTCCTTCAAAATCGTCAACATTCACCCAAAAAATCCCAAACAAAATTAACCCAATAAGGTACTATTTATTAAGAAAAATTGTAACGTAAATGAATCCCAATACCTCTCTAGAAATATTTGGGTTCCTATATTCCTATTTTTATAGAAAATGAATATTTTTGTAACCCAATAAATAAAAATGAAAGTAAAAAATAATTTTTTTATAAATGAAATAATTCTCCACAGAACTATTTTTATGATGAAATCATATTTTACATTAACAAATTAGAAAAGAAATAATTTTTATTAAATTTAAATATATTTTTATAGTTACCTTATATAAACTATATAACAGTTATCTTATAATAATATAAAAAATTTTAGGCTAAAAATATTATTATTCGAAAAATAATATGTCTAACCATTTGGGCACATATTATAAAACTAATTTTAAAAAAAATTTGAATATTTTTTCTAAATAATAATTTAAATATTTTAAATCCTCATGTTCTATTTTTCTTAAGAATAATATTTGATATATTCTTGAAAATACAATTTTTTTAAAAATATAAACAATCTAAAACTTTAATAAAAAACTTACTTTCAATTAAATTATATATAAAGATAAATTTTATATTAAATTGGTATGAAAATAAAATTATTTCAATTATATATCTCATATTTTAATTTTGTATTTTGGAATCATTTAAATAATTTTTAATATATATTTTTATGGAAAATTTTCATCATTTTCACTATGAAATGTTGGATTTTACATCAGTTCTATGAGATTACGTATTATTATATATTGAATATTTTTTAAATTAAAATTCAAAAATTGTCGTCTATACTTTTAATAATATTTATATGTATTATATAATATCAAAAAATTTATTTTTTACAAATATTAATATTGTAAATATTAAATATTAATTATAATAGATATTGTATAAGTGGTTTTACAAAGAGGAAAAGCTGAAATTAAAATCGAAAATTGATCTTACCACTTGTCAAAAATAAATATTCAATACATATTTCCAAAAAACTAATGTCTATTTATTGAGAAAAATTTATTTTTAATTTTTTGGCATGAAGGATTTGTGGTTACACATTTTATTTTCAAAATATTACAAGTGTTCTAATAACCTAAATTATACAAAAAAACCTCAATTCTCTTTTCATTTCATAGTTAAACCCTTTAATTTGGACAATACCTATCCAAAAGTCATCATAGCTTCCATAATATCATCCTTGAAGCATTTTTAGATTTGTACAACCATACAAGGATTTAAATGAAAAACATATTATGGTTACCGGTGGATGAAGAATCATTATACATTGAGCATATTATTAATTTTATCCTCAACCATAATTATTTATTATTAGAATATTATTTCAGAATATAATTACTGTATTAATTATACATATATGTTTCTTGGTTTTTTCAATAAGCTAAATACTCACCCACAACCATCAAATATTATATGAAAAAATAATTCATGGGTATGGTAATCTAAAATCTCATTAACTGATGTAATTACTTATTTCATTACAACATCTCAATGTTGGTTAAAATTATAGATTAAATAATTATGTCTGATATTTGGGACATTAACTTACATGTTATATTAAAATATTTCAAATACATTATTTTTTTCTATTACATGGTAATACGATGAATCGATCAAGTGTATGGAAGACTAATACCTTGTTAAGTGTTGTGATTCGTTAAACATTTACATTAATGCTAACAAGGTTAGATTTAATTAAAATATGTTGTATAAATGAAATAAAAATTATTATGTAATATATATATATATATATATTACGCACGTTTATTTTATTCAATCCATTAAAAAAATGGAAACATCATTCATGTGTTTGTACGACCAACCGTCTCAATTAATATTGTATTTGATACTCTATCTCAAAAAATGTTACATTAAATATAAATATAAATATAAATATATATTCAAAAACACGATGACATATATATCATTTTTATAATAAGGGAGAATATGAAACAATGATCTATCTAATAGCCCAAAAAATAAAAAATCTATACATATATGAAAAAAATGTTATTATTACATAAAATACGATTTTATCAAATAATTGGAAATATTAAAATAATTAATTTTCATTAAAAAATTATTTAAATATATTAAATATTTTATATTTTTGAATAATCTATATAATAATAATATATTGTTTATACATGATATTAGAATGTGTATGAAGGATGTTGAGACACTATGTATGTGATTTCTATTCTCTTTTTTATTTTTTAAAGACTTATGAAAAATCGGATTGTGATTATTTATTCTATTTTATTAAATATACCATTGACATGTATTATAATTAATATACAGAATTTCATTATTTTAATTCACTTGACATCCCAATCCCATTATATTGGGAAAATCTGGTGTTTGAGGGTTTATGAGAAGTCACTATAGATCATTTCAAGAGTCTTACAAAATGTAATTTTTCTAATCCTATATCGCCCATTGGCGAGTCATCCAATGGTAGTGGAAATGGTAGTCATCCCAATGGTGAGACAATACATTAACTCGAATGAAGGACTCACTTATTGTGAGTTACTAATGTTGGGTCATGATGGTGAGTTTTCATGAGGATTCATAGTGGTGTGTTGTGATAGTGACTGTATTGTAGCTCACTGAATAGCGAATCACCGAATAGTGGCTCTCTGAATAGTGACTCACTGAACGGTGACTCTACATCATTATCTTGTCACTTTTATCTCACACCGGTGACTCCTCCAGTAGTCATACATCCACCATTGAATAACGAAGGTGACTCATCCAACGATGAGTCATTTCCACTATAATTAAATTTCCAGTATTCACAATTTTTCGAGATTCTCCACTTTAAAATTTCTATTGATGTAAATTGATATTAGCACCATGTATAAGTGTTTTTTGAATAATTTTTAAATGATTTAATATATATATATATACATAATGATGAAGAGGCCATATGATTTTCAAAACATGTTGTCTTGATCATGATTCATCATTAACTGCTTTTGAAACCATTCCTTCATTGATACCGAATTTTGACCATCTAGAGTCAAGACCCATTATTCCTTCTATGTTTCCCATTAATCTTACAATTAAGAATATCCATAAACATTCTTCCCTAAGGATCCAACTTTTGATGTTCCGCCCCTGAATTGGGTTTCCCAAGAGCCCTGTATTCCCCCTATTTGGCGCAATGAAGAAGTGTTAGTCATCTAATTCACGAGATATATATTCATTCATCTCTCTTTTGATTGTGTATCATCCCAGTTGGATGTTTTAACGTTTCCAATTTAATGGATTTTTAATACATGTATAAAAAGTATAATTGAATCTGGATTAGGACAATTAATAGGTGTTGGGGAAAAGTGATGCATTATTTTTTTTCATTTTTTGTCGAGATTCTAATCCATATGGGAAATATACCTACTTAAAATCATAGAAATTGGGGGTCTTTTTTGATAACATGGAATGTCATGCGATGGATTATTTTTGATCATGTGTTGAATGAATTTTTATATATAGAATTGAATAAATACATATATCCAATAAAATAATTAGATGCACGAGGATTGAACATTCACTATGATAACCCATGTATTATCAATGTCGAATTAATGAATGTGTGTTTTCTAAATCAAAATACATTGTGCATTGTTTGGTGTGGTTGTGTGTTGTGTGTGGTTTTGTATTTTCATCTGATTTTTCTTGTTTCTTGTTCTAGTTTTGATAGTATGGATATAATTTGGGGTGTTATGAGTGGTGTTATGGAATCGTAGGTTGAGAGATTGACGGATTGAGGAATGGACGTGCATTGTTTGATAAGTGGGGATGCATTTTTGGGTTGTGATATTTTTATATTTTTTGTGTGTGATGTGTATGTTTTGGTTAGACAAAATAGATATCATTTTTGGTTTTGATGAGATGTTTTGGAGGGTTTGGATGTGATTTGGGGGTTTGTTTGATGATATGATTATTAGGAAGAATGAATTTTATGAGTGATGATAAAAGTTATTTGTAAGGGTGTAGAACACAGTTAAAATATGAAGTGATTTTCTATACTGTGGTTCTTTTTCCCCTATGTAATTTATGTTTTGTGTCTTGTTCCATGTTTTTATTATCATTATCCTTGGTAGGGTTGGAATGAACTACTGTATTTATAAATAAATAAAAATAGTTGGTTAAATGAGTTGGTTGGTGGTCTGTATTGTGTTGTGGTTTATTTTGAAGCGGTTATTAATTATCAAATTCTGATGTGACCATTGCTGGAGTTGATAAATAATTTTAGAGGTAGACATAAAGATGGTTTTGTGGGATGGTAAATTGATGAAAAAAACACATAGGTTGGTTGAGTTTTTAAACCTATAAATTTAAATACGTGTACATCATTGTGATTTTCTATATGAACCCCAACCTAGTTAAGCACTATGTGCTGAACAACCCCATCATAATGGGGGTGTGGGACTATTCCCATCATATTATTGGGTGGATGGATGTCTTGTTATTGTCTCTTTCCTACTCCCTTTTCTAGGCATTGGTATCCAAGATTTTTCGGGATGGTTGTGGTGCGGTTGTGATGGCCATCTATCTGGGGGAGAGGAATGCATTCTCGAGTTTATACAAGATGAGATGTGTTGTGCATACCAAGTGTCTTGGGGATGAGGTAGGGTTGTTTCCCATGGGTCTATGGGTGGTATATCTTATAGTTGTCTCATAGGTGTGTGCGGGAGGGATGTGATGATATTTTTATTCCCAAGTTGGGGGACTAGCTCTAATTCACATGTGAGTGAGTAGAGTGTGTGATATGGTAGTTGTTGAATATTGTGGAAGCTCTAGGATGTCTGTTGTTTGGGTGTGAGTAGTAAAACATTTTAAAGGTGTTCATGGTACCCAAATAATGATGTTATTATTTTATTTCCTTACATTACATGGATTATTTGGTGAGTTTACTTTGGTGAGGTTGGTATGGCTTGTAATACATGTTAGGTTTTGTTGGTATCAACTATTTTTTCATAAGAGATTTATATGTTTCTCCAACTTGTATATAAGATAACTTGGTTTTTACTATGGAGTAAATTTATTTGATTAACCTACATAAAAAAATAAATATTTATGTTTCTAGGAGGAATACGTGGAATATTATGGACTTTCGTAGCTCGAACGTTGGGATAATTGTTTTGTTACTACATATATTTTTATTTTTGGTAAATACATTGGAGATTGTTGTATTTTTAGTAGTTATATTATATAAAACATGCATGTGGGATAGATTTTGGATTTAATTTATATATATCTTACTGGTTTTTGTGTTTGATACATCTTATATCGCAACCCGTTTAATATAAAATTTAAAATGACTCCCATTTTATGTGATTTGAATACCCTTGGTTGTGGTCCCCACTATGATTCCTCCTAGAGGCATGGCTCAGGGGGGAGGGGGTCATTATCTATCTTTCGTCATTGGAATCATAGGAGGGGAAACGATGGTGGGAGGTGGCATGAGAGCACGGTATCAATGTTGATTGTAGGGATATAGGATTGAGTTAAGAGTTTCGTATAGTGCGGATATCATTGGTTGGTAAGTAGATTGTGTATTCTAATGTTGGTGCATGACATATGATAGAAAATAAATTCTAGGAAACTATATTTTTTAGGGCCCTTGTGATCTGATTCAAGGACACTGAACCAACCAATCAACAAAGTGTGGCTACAATTTTTGTAGGGTATTGACCACTAGAAAGCTGCATGCATCATATTGACTGGTGTTACTATTAATATTTGTTCTATTTTAGGAAATATTGAAATATAAATATATATATTAGATATATTAATTGAAATTACTGTTAAATGTATCACTATACTACTTGGCATTATGAATTCATTGGTATACTTTTCTAGATATGGAACCTGGTCATCATCCTCATGTGGCATGGGATGTTGAGGCTCAGTATGACACTCCAATCGATCGTTATTGGTTTGATCTAGTGGAGGGGAATGAATAGTGGTAGTAAACGTTATGTGACTTCCAGTTGTGGGATCTCTGGAAGAACAAGGGTAAATTTTCATCTATGGAGACATAGATTTGGGTCAAGGGGATTCTGATCGCTTTCAGTTTGATCCGTGGTCTGACCGATTTATGTGATCTATTGGGGGAGATTCAAAAGCATCGAACAATGATTCAGAGGAGGATTTTGTACAGTTGAGAGAAGAATGAGGCTGATGTTATGTGGTTCAATTTTGAGATGATGTTATGATTGTAATTCCTTTTATCCACCATGATGATTGGGAAATGGAGGGTAATACTCTGCCTCTAGCATGGAGTATGTCGGTATGGGATATGGGGTTCAATTTCAATAATCCCACTATTTTGTTTTCAAATCCCATTCCATATGAGGGGTCTCATGTGAGATACTTATCTGAGGAACTTCACCTAACTCTAGTACACAGATACTCACTTCAGCATGCCGATGAACATGGAGGTATAGAAGAAGGGGGAAGTTGTTGAGAAGATTCACTTGTGAGAAGTTGTAGCTTGAAAGGGGAGACAGTTGATTACATTGAGATGTCATGTAAGCACCAATAGGTACCACATTCTAGGACCTTTGAGGTTTTAACAAGTAGAGATCCGACCTCAAATTTTCTCATTTTCTCCTTCATGTCCTCATGCTTTTCTCATGAACTTCAGACTGAGGAGTTTCACATGTGGAGATCATGGGGAATTCCTTCATTTGTCCCTAGTGGATGTATGAGCTCAGTATGGTGTAGGTGGGATGTTTCATCTCCCATCTCAGTAGCAGTTTCCTACTAGGCCATTTTAGAAGTATGTACGACATGCTTTTGGTCCACTGTGGAGAGACTAAGCCTGATGTTTCTAACCCATGGATGTTCCTCAAAGAGTATGACCCATGGGTGTTCATGGAAAAGGTGATAAGAAGAAGGGTAGAGTATACATGTATAGTTATATTCATATCGTATAGGGTTTAGTTCCAGCAATGATGGATATCATTATATGTACGATCCATTTAATTACCACCCTTTCTATCACATTCATCGATTCACAAGCTTGGAACTCATTGGTTTCACCCACTCTATCCTATTCAATTGGAATATACGTAGAGAGAATTCTCATTCCCGTGGAGTATAGTACAATACTCAGAGGTCAGACCAACTTTATTTATGTGTGCCGAGGATATAGACTGATGATGGGGCGGCATTAGTCCAATGTGGATTTCTTATTTCTACAGAATCAACTACATGATATCATCCTTGGCATTTAATGGATGTATTATATAAATTATATGATCTAATACTTCTCTATGGGAGTCTTGTTTTTAGAATAGGATGGTCATTTTGTGGCTTTTATCACTCAGAAGAGTTTCCAGGTGGGAACCTAGCTTGTGGATCCCCTTGTTTCCTTTATGGTCAAGATGTCACTAGAATTAGTGGAAATTGATATGGAAAATCTTCCTTATGAATTTAGGGAGATCATGGATTTATTTCTCAAGTAGGTTGAAACTCTAGCTTCTCAATGTGATGTTGAGTTCAGGATAGACATAGAACCCAATGCAATTCTGTTATTGATTTCTCCTTCCTGAATGACACCTTATCAGTTGCAGTAGCTTAGGATTAAGTGTGATTTCCAGATGAAGAAGGTATTAATTAAACCTCGTGTGTCACCATGGGGTTCTCCAATATTGTTTTCAATGAATCAATATGATGTTATGAGACTGTTAATTGACCATAAGAGGTTGAATCATGTGTATGTTAAGAATGTTTACCCTCTTCTGTTGATAACAGATCATTTCAACTAGCTGTGAAGGGAAAATTGTGCTTCTATGATCGATCTAGGGTCTGGGTTTCCCCAGTTTAGGGTGAATAAGGGTGACATTCAAAAGATTTCATTCAGGTGAATGTATAAGAACGTTAGGTTCATAGTCAATACCTTGAGTGGTAAAAACACACCAGAATTGTTTATAGGGATTATGCTTCCCATATTTCATTAGATCTACAACCATTTAGTCATCGTGTTCATTTCTGACATTTTGATCTTATTGATGTAAGAGGTGGAGCATACCGAGAAACAAAACAATATATTAAAAGTCCTTTAATGCTTCCAATTCAATGTAATGTACTCCAATTTCATGTTATGGACATGAGAGGTTCATTTACATAGGCATGTGGCACCACTGTATACAATATAAGTGGACCTGATGAAGGTCGAGGCAGTTGTTTCTAGGGAACCACCAAGGAATGTGGACGAGATTCATAGTTATATTAGTCGGGAAATCTATTACCATAAATTTGTACATGATTTCTACAAATTTGTTGCTCCAATGATGGGGATGACGAGGAAAGAAAAATATTTTTTATGGAGTGTGCAGTTTGATGTAGAGTTCTTCTATATAGAGGGGATGTTGGTGACTGCTACATTTTTCATGTTTCAACGGGTAGGTGTGATGATTGAGTTGTTTTGTGAAAAATATCTTATGGAATTGTGAGTCATAATGATACATCAATGGGTAGTGATCTCTTATGGTTGTAGGTAGTTTTTTCCACTTGAATACAACCATGTCACCCATGTTTTGAATCTAGTGACAGTCATGTTCTGGTTGATGTTGTTAAGACATTAAATCATTGGAGAGAACATTGATATTTCCATGGATCATAATAGATTGATTTATGTATTTTCCTAGTGAGGTATGAACTAGAAACATTTGATGTGGATTGAGTTCCTCAGAGATTACGATTTCAAGACTTCTTGCACATCAATAAAGGGAACTATTGTTGATAATTCAATGAGTATGATGTCAAAGAAGGAGTTGTTTTTGAATCTTTAGACACTAGGATTGTGATGGTTGTTTTGGCTGACGTGAAACGAGATACATGAATTTATAGTGGTAGGTGATGTCTGTTTTAGATTTTAGTGCATTTATATCTGATTTAGCAGGTGATAGAGTATTAGTTGGGAGACTCCGAGGAAAATGTGATGTGAAATCGTGTTGACCATGGTGATGCCCCCGAGGGATGGCCATAGGGTGGCCCGAATCATAAGTTGTTTCTTTGGAGACTATTTTTTTATAGTATATATGCATTATTATTTCCAATACAGGTTTCATAAAATTATTTCTGTTGTGAAACAAGGAGTTTCAAAGATGTACTTTGGCTTACAGATGCAATTTTGGTGTAAGGGAATGATGTGGGAAGTGGCGGAGCTTGTGTCAATGTGCACAGTGTTCCAATAGGTAATGGATGAGATATGGGTTCCTGGTGGTTTATTACATCCCCTAGATGTCATCGAGTGGTAGTGGGATGAAATCTTGATAGATTTTGTAATAGTGTTACCTCGGGACCAGGTAGGAGGCGATGCAATTTTGGTAGTGGAGTTTCAGTTGAAAAATCAGCTTACTTCTTAGTGATTATGGTGTTGGGACCAGTCGATGAATTGTGAAAAGGAATGTGGATGAGGTGCAGTGACAACATTGAGTTATGATATCCCTCCTCTCATATCAAGACGTGCAATTTACCTCCTGATTTTTAAGGTTATTGCATCATTCATTTAAAACTCAGTTTCACCTCAATCCAACATTCCACCCCCATACGGATGGAGAGACATATCAATCCCTCCCTATGATGGTGAACATGTTATGGGTATTCTTCATGGGATTTTTTTTATATTGGGTGAGACAATTTTCATGAGTATAGTTTTATTCCAATAGTAGATATCACTCTCCCGTTTTCATATCTCTATTTGATTTGTTTTACAGCAAAGCATGGAGTTCACTCTTTTGCTATATTGATGTGGGGAAGGTGTATATTCATGGCCTATATGCGGTGAAGATTATGGCTGAGAAGGTGTTGCTAGTTCATGAGGAGATGATGGTAGCACCGGACCGACAGAATTCATAAACAAATCACATAAGGAGGCCCTTGGATTTTAATGTTCGAAACCAGATTTTCTAAAATGTCTCCCCTTGACATGGGTAACAGAGTTTTGGTAGTGGGAGAAATAATTATACAAAGATAATTAGACTATTAGAGGTGTTGGGGAGAGTTGGAAAGGTGGCATACTAATTGGCACTACAACCATAGTAAGATAATGTCTATTATGTCTTTATTATATCTCATGTTCATTAGTATATTCATGATTACTCTTAGGTCCTTGAAATGGGGAGTTGGATATCAGAGATTACATGATGTTTGTGGATTAACTAGTGTAGTTCCAATATTTTCATGAGATACTGCCACATTGAAAGACCATTACCTTGGTTCTTTTGTTGTGGAAGCATGGTTGTATGGAAGAGAGTACTTTTGAAAGCAAGACATGGATGTCTGCCCAGTTGAAATAGTTATTTTCATGACATCCATGTAATAATTTACTTGTAATATGATTTTAAATATTTTTTATTGGAGAAATTTTTTTCCTTATTCAGTAATATGTAATGAAGTCCTGACATGTGGAAAATGGTAAACCTAATTACTAATCATGTATCATTAATTAAGATTCAATTAAACCCTTGGTGTCGAGTCGGTGCTACCCAATGTGGATAATATCTTGACATGGATGGATGAATTCCATAATTCATATGTTTAGGAAAGTATAGTTGTTATACTATTTTGGTGTTCTTTTTGGTAGATTGGTTAAGCACATTTCAATGGTGTTCTTTGTTTTTGAGGAATCACTCCATCATTCAGTCAACATTGGTTGGTTTGTCATTGGGCCTTGAGATTTCGAAAATGTAGTTATGGGTCAAGTATAGTGTGATCTTTTCAAGGTACCATACATGGTGTCTGTCCAGACCCCTCGTTCTTTTGGGATTGTTTTTAATTATCATGGGAGAAAGTAGTTTTAGAGTTATTTGATGTAATGGCCCAACCCTCCATCATCCATTACATTATTAAAATATGGTTTTTGTGGTGTTCTATGAGGTCACAGTTTCTCATATAAATAGTTTGTCAAAATTACAGCTTCCAACATTAGCTTGTCTAATGGTGATTCATCCACCAGTATGGATCTATTATAGTTAATCCAAATGGTGATTCACATTTATGACTCAAAATGATGATTCTATTAATGTGATTCACTAACTGTGGGACATGCCGATGATTCAAAAAGGTAACTCACCTAAATGTTACTCATAGAATGGTGACTAACCAAATGGTGTGTCTCTGAATAGTTACTCACAAAACATTGACACTCAATCAGTATATCTTCATCGGAATCTCACACCGACAAATTTTCCGGCATTGAATCATCCCCCAGTGACTCATGAAAGTGACTCAAAATATATTGACTCATTTCCATTGTATTTCAATTTACAATTTTCCATTTTTTTCCAGATTTTCCACATTAACATTTACCTTAATTAAAATTGAGATTAATACAAAATTTATGTGTCTCTAAATCAATTTCAAACACATTATGGTATATCCTGAAATGATTAATGCTCAATAATCTTATATATTGTAAAAATTCATTAACTTTTGCTTGTTGTGAAATTAATGGATTTTTAATCCATTCTACTATTAATATAGATTTTGTCTCTTATAAAGCAAAGGCCCTTTATTCTTTGTATGCATCGCATTACTCTTGCTACTGATAATCCCAAAAACCATTCATCCCTATGGTGATCTGTGAATTTGTTTCATCCAGGGATCACATTTCCCTAGAGCTTTGTACACCTCCTTTTTGGAACAAGGAGGAGGTTTTGAACAACTATTTCTTGAGTTAAGGATTCGTTCTTCTCTGTTTTGTTTTTTTATCATTATGGGTGGGTGTATGAATTTTTACAAAGAGTATTCTATTGAATCCAAGATTAATAACAATATTATAGTGGGGATAAAACCAATAAAAGGGGATTGGTAAATGTGGAACATGATTCTGTTTAAAATTTTGATTATATTGTGATCTATAAGGGATATATACGAGCTAAATATCATGGAATTTTGGGGACTTTTTTTCGCTAAGGATGAATTGTGATATATTCATGTTGACCATGTTTTGAATGGATGTATATATAGTCAATTAATTAACTAAGTATATCTAGTATAATAAATGGATTCCTTAAGAGAAAACATTCCCTGTGATAACCCTGAAATTATCATTGTAAAATTAATGAAGGAGTGTCTAAAAAATTGAATACACACAACCTTCTTCTTCATGGATGTGTATTGTATGCGGTTTTGTTATGTCTTGTTCCTTTTTTGGTTGTGTGGTGTTCGGGATGAGAGAATGGATATAAAGAAGGTTGGTATAGGTGCTTTGATAGAATCTCCAGTTAAGAGATTTACTGACTATGGAATGGATTGTTAGTGATTCAGCAGTAGGGATACATGATTAGTTTGTGCTATTTTATTATTTCCGGGTGTGATGGGAATGGGATGGTTATATAGTGGGGTTTTCCAGTTTGTTTTTAATGAGATGGTTTATGGGTTTTAGTTCATTTTTTGTGTATTATCATGATAATGATTTATAAGAATGACTTCGAATACATATGATAGGAGTGGTTGGGATGGATGTTTAACAGAGTGGAAATATGAACTATGTTTCCTCACTGTTGTTCTTTTTTCTATATATTGTTTATGTTATATTTCATGTTTCATGCTATGATTAGTAGTTTCTAGGGTAGGGGTGGAATGATCAAATAGATTTCTAATAATGATGATAATAGGTTTAATGATATTTATGGGGGTATGTTCTATGTTTTGGATTATTGTGAATAAAGATTAACTTATTAACATACTAACTATCTATTGTTGGTTAGGATAAATACATTTTGCTGTATAAGAAGAAGTGGTTTTGGGGGCTAGTTTTTGTTGTTGGAAAACAACACATTGTTTGGGCAGTGTTCGGTACCTATAAATTTATATACTTATACTTCCTTATGATTTTCTATAGGCACCCCACCCTAGGGTAGAACAATGTTCTTACCACCCCCATCATCATGGGGGAAGAATAATTTTCCCAAAATACTAGTGATAGGATTAATGAATAGTTATTTTATTTTCTTTACTCCCTCATCAAGGTATTGGTAGATCAAGATACCTCAGGAATGTTTTGGTGATGTTCTAAGTCCCAAGTGTCTATGAATGAGAAATGTCTTCTAAATTGCGTACTGGATGAGATGTGGTGTGAATCCCAGGTGTCTTTGGGATGTGGTATGGTTTTGGCCCCGGTTTGTGCAGGCAGGATGTGGTGGCTTTTGTATTCCATGGTGGTTTGACGAGATAAGATGCTCAGGTCTGCAAGTGTGGGTTGTGACATAAGAATTGTGGAATATTATGGAATCCCCAAGAAGATTTCTGTTCTTGTTTGATAAGTTAACTAGTGTAGGGTTGTTAAGGGTTACCAATCATCTATGTTCTTATTATATTACTATACATTAATTTTGTTATTTGGTGAGCATGCCTTGGTGATGTTGTGATGGCTATAATTCGTTTATAGTTACTATTGGTTTCTATTGTTTTCGCACATGGGAATTTGTATGCTTATCCAACATGTGCATGATTGTCCCAGTTTTTTTCTACTATGTATACTTGTATGCTCAACCTAGGTATAAAAACTACATTAAGGTTTCAAAAAGGATTTTGTGGACAATTCTGAATATTACTATCTCGAACATTGGGACAATTGTTGTGTCACGCATAGGTTTGGATATTTGGTCATTAATTTGGAGTTTATTGTATTATTAGATGTTATTATTTTTTATATATGCATGTAGGGTGGATTTTAGATTTATTTTATACATTGATAGGATTCATTTTGAGGTTGAATTTTCATATATACTTACATGGATACTAAAAAAGAATATTACCTCAAATTTTGTGATATTTTTATACCCTTTATGGTGGTCACCACCCAAACACCTACTGAAGGTGGGACATAGGGGGACTTAATCTCTCATCATTAATTTCCAGTTCAGGAGGGGAATCTAGGGGGTTCATGACAATAATTTTCAAGATTTCATTTTATGTTGCACATTATTTCATCTTATGATTCCAAATATTACTAATGTGATAATGGATTTCAATCTCTATTTTTTAGTTCTATGATATGCATGAAATTTCACCTGAGGACTCATTTATGTGTTATATATAGTTTCCAAGGAAATATTTTTTATTTTTTCTAATGAAAATTTTCCATCATTGAGATATATGTTAGGTTATGCCCCTATCGTGTTTATGAGATGTATATACATCCCCTTAGAAATGCTTTGTCTAGAAATTAGTTATTCTAATTATAATATATGTCAAATTCAATGTTATTAATTAATGGAGATTAAAATTAATTGTTAAAAATGTAGTATGGTTATTATGTAATAATATCATATTTTATCCAGATAATAATTTGAATGGTTAAAAGTTATGTTAAATATATAAATATAATCATCAATTTTCTCTCTTTAATTATTTTTATAGAATAAATTTTTCCCTTAAAATTACAAACATTATGTTTCGAGGAGTTCTAAATAAAATTTTTATAAAAATTAATCTTTATTTATCCATTAATTCAGAAAATATTTTTCCCTTAAAAAATTGATTTTTAATACAATATTTTAAAACCAATAACATTCATAAAAACATTATAATTAGAATTTTTTAGCATTTTTCTAATTTTTTTTATTATTTTTATAATGTAACAATTATTTAATTTTGAAGAAATTATTTTTTTGTATTTTATGGTAAATGAGAAAGGAATAATAGATTTAACGCATTCCACATGAATTGAATTTGTCCTTATAAATAAAATTGTTTTCATTTAATATGAAATTTTATTAATTCTTGATCATTTTCATAGAAATGGATTTAAAAAATTATTTAATGATTTATTAGTTAGAAAAAATGACATTCTATGAAAATTTATCATACAAAAAAAAATTATAACTGATTTAAATATCATATTAATTCTCCATATAAGATGACATCCCAATATGTATTTAAATATCTAATAGTATATGAACCAAAGATACAATTGTTATTCATTATTTTAATTTTTTTTATTAAATGGTTTTAATGAGGATTGATTCCCTTCTTTTGGTTATACCAGGTTATAATTATTATGTGTCCCGATATATTTCCCATTGGTTATTTAATGATTAATTTGATAAAATTATTTTGTAACTTGTCACTTTTGAACATGTTATGATATAATGAAATGTTTTTAAAATAAATTTCTATTCATTGTTTAAGAAAAATGGATATTTTATCTTATGGTAGAAATATGTATGATTTTCAATATGTGATTTTTGTTCTGTTAAAACAAAAGATAATTTAAATGTTTTTAAAAATATAAGTGGTTATGGTAAATCTAAATATGGGTTTCTCATATATCTCACTTACTTTGATTAAAAAAAATTAATTTCTCATGCTTTAGACAAGGCTCAAAATAGGATTTAACCCATATTAGTGATAGACATTTCCTACTATGATGGTGTTCAGTGTGAAACATGAAAACTATGCTGCATTGGGGAGTGGTCCCAGTCCACTATGATAACCTTCAATGTCACCCATTAATAAAATAGTGGAAATTTTATATACTCATGTTTATTATATAATTAAATTTTAATGTCTATACATATCCTCTAATGTATGATTCTTGTTTATTTTACTTTATGTAATGTCTTAGGAGCTAATAATCTTTATTACATGAAACTGGGATCAAATATTGATATGATGGGTTTGGTTTCTATGTTTTCTCTTAATTTTCACTTAATTTTTTTTCATTTTATTCCAATTAATCTTTACAGTAACAACATATAAAGCATCCATGTTCCCCATTACTTATGTTTTGTTTACCTATTTAATTAAGAATTTTTTATGTATGGTATATTTTAAATGATTACTAAAGTTGAAGATCATTATATGTGAGATCGAATATCATTCCCTAAATTAGAAATTTTTTAACAAAATCACCAATTAAATAATTCTATTATTTTCATAAATTGTGTGATTGATTAATGTATTTAATATTTATATAAAATAATGTTATATCCTAGTCAAAATTCCTTGGACACTATATATGGCATCAAATAGAATTTTTATATAACCTTTAGAAACAATGGTCATAAATAACTTATGATATACCAATATATATTTCCAATGATATGTATACGTTTTTATCTAATTAATGTTATAATAATGAGTTTATATAACTTAAAATTTCACTACATTTGGATATTGTATTTATTAAATATTTTCCGTGAAATAAGATCTCTTTCAATATTCTAGAATTACATGTAGCTTTTTCCCAAATATACATCATCATAATAACATAAAAACCTGTGCATTGAGATAGAATCAATCATCATCTGGTGCTTGAAAATGGGACATTCTACACTATTTTTTCACACTCTTATGAGGTACTCTTTTCAAATTTACCATGTTTTTAGGAATAATTAAGAATTATTTTAATATAAGATGAATATAAATTAACTAGTATAATTATATAATTTCATTTATTAAAATAACGTGTCATTAATTATGCATCCAAAAATTATTTTGTCCACAATTATATGTTTTTACTCTATGATTATTATTTTTACACTATCATTTTTTGATGTTGTCTATTATAGGAATCTAGAAGGCATTGGGATAATATTGAATTTGGTAGAAAAATTGATGATCAATATAAAAATGGGTTAATGAATAGATTAATGTATATTGAGATTATTAATAATAATCTATCACCTATTATGATTACAAATTTTCCACTTAGAATAATCTCAAACACACAAACGATTAAAAATAAATAGTTTATTGGTAGTTTAGGTAGTAGATACCCAAAAGGAAAGAATATTTAGATTCTCATATGTTGATAATGTTGGAGGAATAAATAAGTGAATTTATTAATTTATTAATATGTTTCTTCACATGTGGAATATGGGAAAAAATAATATATAATTAATTAGAAATGAAAATTTCAGGTATTATAATGTATAAGAATAATGGGATCCTTATTTTATAATCAAATAGAGAATGTTTTATATTTTTAATGTGTTGAAATTATGAAAATAAATTTCCTAAGGGGAAAAATATGATAAGAATAAGAATGTTATTATGTGAAATATGTATTCTATTGAATTTTATTATACTTAATATGAAATATTAAAGAAAATTGGTATTAAAAAATATGATGATGAAGCATTTTTAAATTTTCTTGATAGAAGTTGGATGATAAATAATTAATATACTATAATTATAGGATTATATTATATGAGTGTTTGAATAAATATGGACTTTTCATTATATGTTTTTCAATCGGGATTTTAATTAATATGTTCAGTTATATTGATGTACTAGAAATGCAATTTAACAAAAACAGATGTATTGATTTGGGGAAGATAACAGTTAACATATTGATAATGATTAGATAATTATATTGGGATAAAGAATTTGTATACAAGAATTATTAAATAAAATAACAATTGCTTCCTTGGAAGAGATAAATTAATTTTGTTGAAATAATATATTCTATAATAGATGGTGTTTAATGACTTTTTTTATTTAATGGATATTTCAAAAAATCATATATTCATTTAATGTATAAGGTGAATGTTTTTTTTAATAATGTTTTGTTGTAATTTATTTTTTTCTTTGTATATTATTCTTTTCTAATAAAGGTATTAGCATGTTTGGTATGTGATAATAATGATATACATATGATATATGTGGGGTTTATGGTAATTTTATTTTAAAATATTTAGAGATCTTCTTCATGAATTTTTAATGTTAGAATGGATTAATGGGTAACAATTTATTGAATGGGGGTAATGGAAGTTGTATTAGAGATTAATGAACCAATAATAATTAAAAATATTTATACATATAAGAAAACATATGATATTTTATTCTTATGGTATATATAATCAATTAATTATAATTTTATTCTAGATCTTATTTGATTCCATAAAAATGAATTATTTGTGGTAAATTAATTTAAACATTCTACATGAAAAAAATAAATCACTGTCTGTATAAATATTTTTAATTAAAGATTCATCTTTTAACCAAATAAAAAACATAATACAAATGGAAATTAAATTTATATAATTTTATTAAATATATATATATATTTAATCATGAATTTAAAACTCATTTATAATAAAAAAATTTATTTTACACTTAAATTTTTGTTCATCAAAAAAGTATTTTTCTTGACTTTTTATAAACATATTTCTTATTATATTTTTTATAAAAATATATATAATTTATATAAAGAAATAATTTTCATATTTTAAATCATTCTGTAATAAAATATTTTTTATAATTTTTTTTAATTTTCAAAATTTATTATTTCACTCCATAATGGTGAAAGGTACATTGTTTTATTTGAAAATTGTAATCTGATATAGATTTTTTATAAAATAAAATAATAATATTCCTAGTATTTAAAATATATTTAAATTATTTTTATATTTATTATTCACAATTATTTCATTAGAATCATTTTCACAGAAAACATGGATTTTAAAACATAGTACACTTTTTCACATTTTGATTTTAAAAAACCTAATTTCATATTGTTTCAATGTGGATTAATATTTAATTAGTATTTTCAACATCTATGAATTTAAATGGGAAACATATATTAAATATCTATAATAGATAAATTTTCTAATATCTAATTTTATTAAATTATTTTATAACCAATATTAATAGAAAAAACAGTAAAACAATATATGTTGTTATTAAGGTAAAATTGGTTTACTAGGGCTAACTTGAAAGATAATGGTTAAAATGACATGGAAAATTTCATACAATCTATTTTTGGACTTATCATGACCCAATAATGTGTAGGTATTGAAAATAATATTTTATTAATCCCTAACCCTAATAAATATCTGGCCACTCCTTAATGGTTTCATAATATGTCTAGCAAGACACTCACAATCATTATAAAAGGACACAAATGATTCTCCATTAAAACAAACATAAAATACTATTTGTTCACAAAAAAAACAATAACACTTCAATAATTCAATCTTCTCATTAGAAATCAATATTTTGATCAGAACGAAATATTTGAATGGGTTTTTTTGAAATCCTTTGGGGGATACATAAGAATAAGGTAACATTCTTCATCAAGGTTTTTTATTTTATTTATTTATAAAAATACTTAAATTACATTTAATAAATAATGATATAACATTATAAATATAATATATATATGAATAATTCTTTTATTTTTAGTGAATTAAATAGAACCATCTCTAATTCAATCAAATGGGTTGTGTAATCATCATTCATTTTAATTGATAACTACTAACTCATTAATCGATGTAATTTGTATTTCTATTACTAGCAATCTCATATGGTTATAATGATGGATTAATTTTATATATATGATATATATTATATTATTATACTATTTGAATTATTTTATCAAAAATTCATCCATACAATCCATTTCATGGAATATAATAAAATCACTCATTTTTATGGAAAAATACCACCTTTAGGATTGATGTGATTCACTCACTCTTTTCATGGAAGGAAACATGTTTTTATAATGAACATATATGATATATTTTGATTTAAAAATATTATATAATTTCCAATATATTATTTTATATTCTTTATTTCAATCCATTCTATAAATGTAAACAATGATCCCAAATTCATAGAACATTCCATCTTCAAGAAGTTTTTATTGTATGTAAAAATATCAAATTTATGTATTAATATATGTACTTATATAAATAATATATGTTTTATTTATATCATGTTTGTCATTGTTTATATTATGAATTCTCTATCAATATAATGTGGCCAAAATATTAAAATTGATACAATATCAGAAAATAGAGTTGTCACCCAAAAAAATGAATTTATAAAGGAATATATAAAAAATTGTAAATGAATGGTTATAATTAAAACATATTTTTTATAATATAAAAATTTATTTTTTATTTTATGTTTTATAAAAAGATATTATTTATAATATATGATCTTCTAATGTGTAAAATGTAAGTTGATAATTTAGGTATTGGATTTCTAGTCACTCTTTTTTTGGTAAATATATAAAAATTAAACACTATTTTTATGGGGTGTATATAATACATAATTTAAATTTTATATCATTAATATACTATATTTAATAATAATAAAAATTTCAAATTATTTAAACAATTTTTGGGTAACATGATTTAAACAATTTCAAATGTAGTAAGTGATTTCATCCTCACTTTTTTACTTCAATGAGATACTTATCTTATTCAAAACATTTTTCTCATGTGTTTTTTATACAATTTTCAGTAATTTTATTAATAATTATTTTCATGATAATTGTAGGTTTATAAATATCTATTTTAAAATCAATAATTCTTGAGTTTTATGGTTCAAAAGTTACCCTAACTTTAAGAGATCTTTATAACAATTTCTCTTCTAAGAGACACATGTTATGTTGTGATATTATCTTATTTGTGATTTGTATATACAACATTGTTGACATTTAATATAATTAATTAATTTATAATAATTAAAATATATGTTTCACATAATGTTAATCTTTATTGCGCCTTATGATTCAAAGTAACAAAAATGTTATGGTTTTTATGAGAAATCTCATCAATTATAGTGATTACTGATGAAAATACTTCATATTATTAAATATAAGGATATTACTCTCCTGAATATAATATGATTTATATAATTTTTTTATTTATATAGATTACATTTTCCTTTCACATTTAACTATATTGAAACAAATGAGTTAAAAATGTTATTTTTTATAAATTTTCTTCATTTTACAATTTGTTAAAAAAAAATTCATCAGTACAAAACCAAGTATTCGAAAAGTATTTTTGAAAATAGTATTAATATTCATAAAATTATTTACTATAGATTTTATTATTCATTTTTTTCCATTTTTACAAATTTTTTTCGAGTAATCTTAATGTTATTTTCCAAATAATTACTTGTTGTATTTTACCTGAATTTGTATTATAAGCTTTGTTTTAATTTTTGTTGGATGAATGGAATTTACCAAAATCCTGATCAAAATTTAAATTTTGTATTCCTTTATAATTTTGTAATTTTTTTTCAAGGAAAAGTATTTTCAAAATATTATATTTATTATTAGTTCTGAAAATTTATTTTTAAAGAAATTATACCTTTTTCAGGAAATTTTTTAATTAATTTCCCTTTTGAGATTATTTGTCATATTAGATATAAATAGTTTATTTAATTTATTATTGGACGGAGATATAAATTAAGGATTCCATTTTTTCAATTTCATTTAATTTTTTGGATGGAATTTTGTCTAAGAAACCCATTATGTTTTCATAGTTATACAATGAAATAATTTAAATAAACCTTATTTATTTCACCACATGTAATGAAAGGATTAAATTATGATATTATTATGAAAACTAACATGTTTCCATATTTTATGATCTATTTTACTTTTCGTAAAGTCCATTTATTTTCATTCTTTATGTGAAGATCAATTTTTTATAATCTTTTGGCATGAAAATTTATAATTTTAATTTTAGTATTGTGGATACTCTATAAAAAAGTACGTTGGTTGTGTTATAACCAAGGATGTAAGATACATTATAACCAATGAAGGGTGGGACCTAATATACTTCCAATCAAATAAGTAATAATTTTTATACCAAGATATAAATAGAACTGTATTGGGATGTGAATATGGTTCAATATGTGAAATTTTATACTATAATTGATAGAAGAGTTAGTATTTACTACCTCGATTGTTTTGGGACATG
Source organism: Viscum album (assembly GCA_963277665.1). Taxonomy (NCBI): domain Eukaryota; kingdom Viridiplantae; phylum Streptophyta; class Magnoliopsida; order Santalales; family Viscaceae; genus Viscum; species Viscum album. The sequence continues at coordinate 917,787,550 of OY728148.1, forward strand.
AAACATTCCATTACAATAAAATTGAAAAGTATCCTTGAATTATATGGGAATGATTATTTATCAGTTTGAAAATTCAAAAATTCTATGTCATATGATAATGTTATACTCACATCTATAATGTCCTATTATTTCCTTATAATTGATGTCTTACAAACATCCAATATTTATTTCATGACTCGTAATTATGATCATTTAGATGAACGGTATAGTTTGCATATATTATTCTCTTTTTCTTATACACTTATTTTTAACTAATGCTTCTATATATCCCTAGATTACCATTACTATTAATCTGAGCTAAAACATTATTTTTATTCTTTTCCCTTGGTTGTGAAGAGTTATTTTATATAGGGTATGTTTATGATGAGTTCTAAGAGAGATGATATTTATTGTAGTGGTTGATGATATTTCACCAAATTAGAAAATGTTGTACCTATAATCCAAATACACTAAGAAATTACAATCCATTAAGATTTGTATGTTTAATGTTAAGAATATTAATCTAAAAAATATTTAATATAAATATTTGTATAGATTTGTTCTCTATAAACTATCTTATAGTTTAAGAATAAATAGTAATCTAAACCAAACCATCCTTCAAACCAAAAAATTTAAAGTAAAAAATACATGATCTTCTTGTAAATGGGATTCATGAATTATTAAATAATATGAAAAAAAGAAAAAAAATTATATTAGAAATGGAGTATTTTATATACATTAGGATTGGAATCGATATAAATGTCCAATAAAAAATCATAGAATCGATGGACAACCACCCATAGAAGATTTGGCAGAATTCAATTCTCACCATAGTCATTTGTAGTGGAATTATGCTAAAAATAATTTGAATTGGATAAAATAACATGAGGTAGATTTTTAAATTTCCCACTTTTAATAAGGATCTTGGTTTGGACACCCATTTATCCAAATACATTCCAACTATGTGGTTTTCATTATCCATAGGGTAATTTAGTCACACGGTTTTTGTGCCACAGTCATGGTTCACCTAAACAATCGTAAGACATTTAAATAGATGTGAAATCCACAATTACTTTCTGAGTCACCCTTGCATAATTGGTAAACAATATATAACCATTTATCCAAGAATCATGGTCATGCATCATGATTAGAAGTAATCATATATTCACTATAAACCATGAATTGTATCCCCATTAATGATCTTTTTCATATATCGAACCCTTGGGATTCTCTCGAGTCCTTCCATACATATTTGAAAATTTTCAAAATCCAATTAATCTTTGGTTGTTTAATATAAAAATAGAATCATCCATTTCAATATGATTGTGATCCTAAATTACTGACACCATTTAATTGATTATCCATGATTTATAATTTGTATTATTTATAAGATTCAAATATAAAATGGTCAGGCTATCAGAACCTCATATATAAATCTTATTAAAATTAATTTTCTTAAACACAACCATGATTAAAAAACATGGTATCTCCTCCAAAAAAATATCTCTATAAATAATAATAAGAATCATATTCCCTATAAAAGAAAAATTATCCTCAAGATAAAAATCATAAAAAAAATAAAGAGAAGTAATGTGGTGCTTATATTAAGGATCTGACACATTAAAAGCATCACTTATGGATATATAAAAATATGGATGATCTGATATATATTTTAATATGAAAAATACCTATACAATCTGAAATATTGTTTCAATGTAACGTGTTAAAAGAACTTGTTACCAAAACTAATGATGCCCTATTCTTGGGGACACATGAAGAAAAATGCGTTCACCCACAATAAACTAAAGAATTTCATGAGTTATATCAGTATATGAATCCTATATACTATTAGATGTATCCAATTTATTATGAATAAAACATAAATTCTATAATATCTCCCCCAATAAGACTCCACCCTAACAACTATTACTCAAATTGGTACATTCTGTAATAAATTTTATCTACACTTCTTTCCATTAAAATCCTCTTATAAAAAAATATGAATAATGAAATGATATCCATTGTTTTATGTGAAATAGAAATATTATATATACATATCTAATGTCCCCCTAATATCTAGGATTCTCTTTCTCAACATTTACTCTAGAACATACATAGTATGTTCTGATTTCCCATACATTTTTGTGTGGAAAGACCCTATAAAAAACAATTATGTACTATGATCCTGTAGAAAGAATAACTTGAATCATGGTGTAAAACATTTGTTCTAATATGACATAATAATATTTTTCCCTATAAAAACACACTCTCTCATTGATATAAAATCCAACCATCAAATCAAATAATAAAATATCTAGAATTTATTAAACAATTTGAATCTTTTTAACATTCCCTCATGTACAAATTTTGATTCAATCTTCTATGAATTCATTAGTAAATAAAGATTTAAATCCATGGTGACATCATCTCACGTCCATATTGTAATTTTAAATGGATGTAATATACAAATAGACCCCTACTTTTATACCTGCATCTACATATATCATTGACATCATGCCTAAAAACTCTCAGTCCCTTTATTCAATCCTAGAAATTCATAAAGTTTATAAAGGCCACGATACATTTTTTTAGAAACTAGTTGACCCCCCCAAATAATGTGACATATGGATATTATCTAATTTTTTACATGTATGAATAAATATATACCACCAAACATAAATAATTGCATCATCATTATTGGACTAGTATGGAGGTACATCTACACCATCAAATCCATTTCTAAATTCCATGAAAATTGAATCCTCAGATGACCCCTCCATATCTAAATTATTATAAAGGATACATTGGATAAGGGAAGGATTATTTTATACTATTTGGAAACCAATATATATGTCTATGAATAAGTCAATAATCCTCTTCTCATAAATAGTATCCTAAAAAACATATGATTTTATCTTTCAATGTAACGAATCAATTATACAATTTCTCTTACATAAAAAGTATGTTATATCAAATTAAATTTTTTTCATATACTAAACCAAATTCACTATATGAGATTTAGTTAAAAGTATGTCAAAATATTATTATGCTTCTTATAATATTTAATCAAAAATAACATCTCATCATTGAGATAATTATCCCATATTTTTAATTCACGAACAATAATAGAGAAATTTAAGAAATGGATAGAATATTAATATTATATTATCATAAACTACCATTATTGATTGGAGGAGTAAGTTGAATACTCTGAGAGGAGGGTGGGGTTATTCAAGGAATAAGAGGGCAAAATTTCATCCCCTTTGGATCATGTTTTGTAATTTGACAAAACTCACTTCTTTATTGTTCTTGATTCAAAGTATGGCCAAAATTTAAATGAGGAAGGCGATATATAAATTATTAATTGGATCAACATCACTGTGATAAATCAAAGGAGAATAAAATGTTTGTGTGTTTATGTACCAAATATACTAATGTTCCCTGCCATTAATGATTAAAATGTTTAGGCTAGATCTTATATGCCAACACTCGTTGCCTTTACATGATTTATGGTATTCTCACTGATGTCCCAATGGTCACTCCTTATGCCTCATAATCTGGATGACTACATGTGGAAAGGGTGAAAATATTCCACTTCCATCACCAAATATTTTTAAAAAAGAATCCATGAATAGTTTATAGACATGAAGTTTAATCATAGTTAATGGACATGTAGGTCCTTTAATTTTAATGAATTATGGCTTCCTCGACATTATATAGATGCCCTGTTGAAGTCTCTTTTTCAATCGTAGATGAAGTCCACCTTTATGGGTACTCATAGATAACAGAAAATAAATTATCAACATGATTTTAAGCTTTCTAAAGGGACCTTGAATGTTTTTCAACCTGATTTATCCTCCCTTGTAGTATGATGTGGGTTTTCTACGTGGATAGCTTCTTCTGTGTACAACTTCTACAAACCACCCTCCATTTCCAGACTGCGTCCTCCATTTCTATCGTATACTACCTCCATGTATGAACTCAAAAGGAATTATATATGAATCTCATCCACAAACATTCTATGAAATCAATCCTCTATCCGTAGATAATTCTCGATCGAGAAACTACCTCTACAATTGAAAACCACATGTAGACATCCTTATTTCGCGTACGGGGGTATCCGCATCCATATATAATTCCTTCTTCCCTGGTGTAACTTTTCCATTTCCAGATACATGTTCCCCCAAAATATTTTGTCTTAATTCCTTCTCCACGAACCTCTTCATCCTTCACAAAATTATCCATCGTGAACATCATTCAGTCATTATGGAATTCCCATAGCACAGATATTCTATAATGAGAATTTCTCCCAAATATAATTTTGGGATAAAATATTTTAATATAGGATTACATATATGTTTAATATGATAAATTTATATTTAAAATATAATTGATTCAACATTGTATTCAAGGCGTATTAATCCTCTTATCGCAAACTGCAACCCTTACATATAACATTTTTCCATTGCGGTCTGCATACTGACTTTGCTCCTACATAGTGGCATTATCATCCTCCATCCCATGATCCATCAATAAAACCATTTCATCCACTCTGTGTACTTTTCTCTCTAACTTTTACATGGATGTGATCCTTTTCCAAAAAACCTACATTGAACATATTCCCTGGTAGGCGGTTAATTTATTTTACCGATTTTCTTCATAGTGCATCATATTGTTCACTATTGTGAGGATAAATCCCCTTTTCCAGCATCATACTACCTATTTTTTGCCCCAATTATTTTGAAAACACTGGAAAAAATATTCCACCTTAAAACATTTCTTCGATAAACAATATCAATGCGATTTATTGGTCATCTAGAATTGTCAACATACACAATCATAGCAAAAACATACCGAGAGGAAACTTTGGTTGATTTTTTCTTATAAATGATCAATATTTCAAGAATAAATATATCATCTGGAATATATATGTATATATAGAATCCCAGATACATAATTACACATAATATAATCATTTATATATTGCGATATGATCAGAAATTTAGTAGTGAATACAATCATGAAAATACTCTAATTAAACAAATGTAGTAACATAATAAAACTAAAATAAATTGGATATAAAAGACATTCATTGTATTTTCCGAAGAATCATATACCTGTTCCCTCTCAGTTACTGTTGGTACAACATCAAATGATATGAAATGACCCATGATGTGAACCTTTTTTATCTATATAAGAATCATATATATTGGCATACAAAATATTCTCTATTAATGTAGATTGGAAAATTTTGTAATTTTTTTATGATAATATTGTGTATTGGTGTACACGATGAAATCAATCAATAAAAATAACTATGTATTGGTCTTAGGAAAAGTTTAATATTCGGTTTACTTTAGCCTTAAAAATAGTTGTTATGTATGTTTTCCATAATGGAATAACCCTGATCACATGAACATCATACCAGTATAAAAAAAATACTTTGTATATCTGATGGAATCAATAAACATTAGATGATACATTGATCTCTAATCAAACATGGTGAACTAATTAGAACCCCATAACCATTCCATAAAATATCAAATACATAGAATATTATATCAATTATTTAATTTTATCTAGTTTAAATTATAATTATTGTTGTATAATAGAGTCATTCAATTATCCTTCATGGGAAATAATAACATAGAACACAAAAGAAACACACTGTAAAGCTTAACCCTTTTTTTAGAACTCCTATAACATAATCTTGTGTTCCTATTATTTTGTGACTTCCAATAATTATCATGGAATAGAATGATTCTCATGTCCTTACCTCAAATTTATCATAAACTGTATATACATATCCAAAGTAAACCTGGATATATCATCAAAAAAACATATCCTAAAACTGATCCACTATAAGGGTGACATATTATCTTCTACATCGTCATCTATAATGTGATATAATTCCAAGTCTATACTCTCTCAGAACCACGAAAGAACTAGCCATGTGTGGCCTGTCAGTGTAAACCATTCACTCTAAAGAAAATAACGATTAACCTCAAAGGACATTGATTTCGCCCATAGATGATAATGATCAATATAATACATATATGTAACAATCCACTCTGTTCATTGTATAATTACAAAACATTGCATCTCAAGAAACAATTTCCAAATGATGCAGTACCAAATAATCTCAAGGAAACACACACTGTAACGGTAGATACCAAATGATCACACCTTAAAAACATGTCGATTGATATAATCCCATAAATAAACTACACATATAAAACCAAACCATTCTAAATGCATGATGATATAAATTAATTTGAATATTTTGGTATCAAATAAGAGAAAAATAATTCAGATAAGCTACAAGAAATGTTTTTTCTACAAACAATATTCTAACTATGTTTTCTATATGTGAAAAAAATAAACATGGAGATTATCCATTCCCCAAAATTGACCTCCAGTCTGATTCAAATTAGCTTTATATATCTCCCAATATTGGTTCTTTTATCATGGAATACCTCAACCCCCCCCCCCCAATCAATGTTGTTCAAATAGAACATCAAATATTCCTTATCATGTAAGAATCTTATTTCTATAGTGATTTTAAAAGAAAAAAGACCTCGCATGTTGCTATACATACCACAATGATAATAGACTCTAATTTATAATTGGTTTATAGTTCAATACTCTCCCATGGATTCCCCTCCCTAAACCAAATTTCAGAAATTTATAAATAACAAATTTTTTTACTATTTGAGGAAATACCACCATGCCTCCCAGCTGGTACTACATGTCCCCTTCCATAGCCCCCCTTCAGTTTCACATCATAAATCATGTCGTGATATACCACCATAGAAAACATCAATAAATTAATGATATTTTTATGTGACATGATATCTCTTATAATTATAAATGGATTATTTTTTCCTCTTACTATATCATCTCGTTGAAATATTTAGAAAAAAAATTATAGGTATGTGAGGAAACATACCAATTTTATAATTGGCATATTCTCAAGTGTATAATTTATATACTCCACATCCCATTCCAATATAAAATTTTCTATGTATAAATTTATTAGGAAATTATTATAAAAGACCATTAAAACCATTCCCTCTTATGAATGACTCGAGAAAACCGTGAGAGGGGTGGGGTGAATCAGGGGGTCATCGTTTTCTTTTTAATGATGTGGATCTTGTTCCCACGTTGGTAGGGACTTGTAAAATCCGTTAAACAAATGAAAGTAAATAGATGACCCAAAACGTTTAATTGGTTCACTAAAAAGGGATACGTCCAAGGATTATACACCAATTGTATGTCAGTCGTATATTAATCAACTAATCATTACTAGTTTGAGGATTACACAATTTAGTTACTTACAGTCTCTTCCAAGGACACATCCTTTAACAAGGTTTTGGGATTCCTTACAACCTACATCACTTCAATTCCAACAAATACCCTTAGTTCACTACCTTGAGAGTAGTCAAACATAGTTTATTGACCTGATGGTCGATTCAATAGATTTTCATGGAAGTCATTGTCTTTGTGTGGCATGAGACACTTCTTGCATCGAATTACTAAATATATTCAATTTAACGAATTGATACAGTTAACTGGATATTCAGATCATGTAATCAGTTAATACTGACAATTTCATGCAACATCTAAACTATAGGCGCAAGATTAGGATTTTGTGCGCATTATTTTATTTTCACGTAGAAAATATTTCGTGCAACTTAACCCCTTACACACAATTGTAACTTTTTTCATGTAGCGTAAATATTTTCCATGAAATAGTAACAATTTCAAAAAAAACTAGATTTTCTAGGCAACAATAATTTTTTCCTCAGAAATCTATGTTTTACACGCAACTCCCTTTCCATGCAACATTTGCGTGCATTAGAACTCAGATCATCTCTAAATAGTCAGTTGTTTTGAATGAGCGGGTCACCTATTATTTATTGGTGTTGTCAACCCCTGTGAGAAAAACCCACCATGGAAGTCAAAAACTCTCTTTCCATAGACATTACTTTTTTTCATAGGAACCGTTTTCCGTGAACATCTCTAGGTTTTTCACAGATCCAATGCCTTTGCAATTTTTATACGTTCTGATCCTGTAATATTATATAGATGAACATTTCAAAAAACCTAGAATATTGCGCACAATATCTTTTGTGAAACACTTGGAAATGACGCCACCATCAATACTATAGTCATCTTAAACTGTATAATCCCTTTCATGAAAACCATTCGGATATTCCAATAAGGATTTATAACAAACATAAAAAAAACTCCATTTCTTTCTTAGAATGGTCATGGTTTGGACTTCTTATTTTTATGTGTATACCCCAGTATCCAAAAGGTTTATTATTAATACTATTTCATATAGGATTTCATTTCAAATTAACTCCCTTGAGGAGTCTATATGTGTCCTATAGTTATATATATGTATCCATTCCATAAATGCAATACATCATTACCACACTTTAGTATTTGTATCAGAGGAAACTATAGCTGATAATTATTATATAGATCAAATACCATGATCATATCCCCAAAATTTTACATCCTTGAATTATAATAATGGATATATATTTTGAAGTAACTCATCTTCTACCATATCAAAATAATCTAATCAGGGCTCTAATCTCACCATTAATAATTAATTATCAATAATTTCAACTTTATAACCTACCCGAAAACATATTCGTGTAGTTAACATAAAAAAACACCAAACACATGTTTCTAGTATCATTACAGTTCATTTTAAATGATACCATAGGTGGGTTCATAATTATCCATATCAAGATACTCTATAAGAACAATCACAACAGTCCAAACTATAATATTTTTCTATACACGAAATTTTATTAATGTTGTACATAAATATTCCCATAATTATAAATTTCAACATGAAAACATATTTAAATTTTATTTAACATATTGTAGTTTAAAATATTGAAACATTATTATTTGGAAATTTTTCCTGAAATCCAATGTCAGAATATAAATTCATTTTAATTTCACACATCCCAATAATCAGATTATCATTATTTTGATTGAAATATAAAAAATATCACATAATCCAATGCATTCTTAAAATAATGGAATTAGACGAAATCTCATTAAATAATGTCATAAAATTATATCCTTAAAAAATAATTACATCCCACGACAAGTAATTCAATTAATATGAAATAATATCCAACTATTAAAATAAAATAAACTCAATATTAATCCTTCAATAGGAATATTGTTTTTTCGGAGCACATGAGTGATATACATTCATGAATTAGAACATAAATAAGGTCTGACCCATCCTAGTATCTTTTTTGAATTGTGGAAAAGATTTCTGAAATAGATAAAAATATCTAGAATCACATTATAAGAACCTTGGATAACTCAATTGTATTAGTAATCAAAATTGTTATCCATGTGACACAAGACACACCTCCCTATATTCTAGATGATGCTAACTAGCAGTAATGGTTAAATGAAAATGTGAGGAAACTATACTCATTTTTCCAAATCTAAAAAATGTAATGAAAAAATAATAAGTAATAACAATCATTAGTAAATATTTTAATCTGATGTCCACATACCACATTAATTGATTTAAACAAAAGAGGGTAAAATCTAGAAACTCAGTACGATGAACTTTATATTAAATAATAATGAATAGTTTTAGTGGAAATCCTATAAAAATATACAATAAAAATCCCTAAATAAATTTATTTTGTAAATACTAGTCCTGTATTATATTCTCTATCATAAAACCAATGTCTATTATATATCATTAGGTATATTCGAAGATACTAACATTCAATCTAAATTACTTCTTTAGTGCCTCCTGGTTGAATAATCTGGTAGTTAGTACATATTAGAATGAAAACAACAAATGATTCAAAAGAAACATCGTATATCTTAATAATAATAGTGTATTATAAAAAAAATATTATATAAGACAATGTGTTAATGTTAATAAAATTCATAAATAATAATTATTCAATTTTACCACATTTATCCATGGGATCAAGATGAATAATGGTCTAATCAAAACTACCTCAACCAATATTAGACTTTTTAACCATATAACATAGTGGTTATACATTTTCAATAAATAATCATATTTAATTAAACCAAAATATTATTTACATAACTTCATTAATGACAATCCCATACAACGATGTTGATATTCATGGAAAAATCATTAATATTGTGTGGAACTCCATGAAAAGCCATTATTCATAAATGTGGCATAATATAACAAACTTCATCCCCATGGTGCAGAACACAATGAAAAACACACAATAATGGTTGTGGACCCCAATGAACTACATCAATACATGGTGTGGAACACCATGACCAGCAAAATTTTTGTCCATAAATAGTGAATATTCAATTTTTTATAATATTAATCTTTTTGACATATTAAGAAATATTTGAATCGCATTAATTTTAAATATAAATTTAATCCCCATCTTCCATTATATCAAATAATTTTTACCTAATTTATTTAAGAAATCATTTTATGATTTATTAATATAGAAAACTATTAATTGTTCAATAAAACTATTTAACAACATCAACATACACTTTTTACCATTTCCCCATCCACTCAAAATTAATGTCATGTATCATTAGATTTAGATGTTAATAAACATCCTCTTATGTCCTAATACCATGATAATAATGAATGATCAATTTATTAATCACATAAACACCATATTTCAACATTAAGAACACAATAATACCATTACTGAGGGATTCAAAATGTTGTTGGGGCCGCACATCTAGTGTCATAGTGATCAATAATACCAATGTGGCTCATTAGAGAACTAAAAATCAATTACAGACAGATAGAAATTTTCATTTTTATGGAAACATATATGATTCAAGGAGGTCCAATAGATTTCTTTTTATATACATGTAAAATGTCTAGATTTTCAGAATGAACATGAATACCACCAACTATAAACACATAGATAAACACACCTCCAAACACAATCCTCCTTTGCAACATACATGGTTAATTGAACAAAAGAGGTGAACACACTAGAAATTAAGATCGACAATCATAGGATATGTTGAACAACCACATTATAGAATATCCCAAAAAAATTGATGCAAAACAACTGGTAGAGATACATGGGGTTATTAATAAATGGAATAAACACTTCTTATAGCATTAAATAGTTGGAGAACAACATTTGGAAGAGTTAAGAGAAGTTAGATCACAATATGATATAGATAGTTTAATGAGGTTTATTTTTTTGGGAATTGGATGTAATGATGTGTGAAAAAAACGAAACTTTACCACATAAGAATACAAATGTGGATTGAGTACATGGTTTTCCATATGTTGTAGAAACCATGTGGTCATCATATTCCCTGTAAAAATAAAATCACACTATTTTATAAGACACACACATATTTTTGAAAACCATAAAGAAGAAATGTGAATGGATATATGTATCCTTGTACTATTCGAAGGAAAGCACTACAAGATATGAAACACAATGTTCCCTCCATCATCTTGCATTCTCATGGTTAAAAGTTATCACAAATTGTGTACTTCTTGTGTCATAAGGAATTCTACCAGATTTTCCATATATATAATTACCAAGCCCAAATGATCCAATTGAGCCCTTCCAAACATCATGGAAGAATAATAAATGATATTAAAAAATATTTTAACTAAAATTTAAATAGAATCATTCGGATCCAAATGTTTTAGATCATTAAATGAAAATAACATTTAGATGAAATATAATTTCATGATAGGATTTGAAAACTAGATATAACCATGTTTTTGAACATTTATAGATAATATTTAGGGATATGAATATACATAATTGTATTAAATTAATACTTTTATAGGCTAAGAATACATTTCCCATAATATAAAATATAATGTAAACAATTTATTTGAGAATTAATAACTATGGTGAATATTGTGTAATATAATTTCATATATAATATTTTATTATTATATAATTAAAACCAAATTACACAAATAAATTTTTAATAGAATTAAATAATGGTTAATAAATAAAAATACTCAATGAATTCATGGTATAAAGAATATTTTTTTTTGAATAATATGGAGTACATAAATTTTTTATAGTTAATCTAGTTAAATAATCACAAATATCTAATAAGTCTATGTTTATTATTATTAATTTAGGAAAAATAATGTTTCATGTTATTTAAAAAAAAATTATTTTAATTATGATAAACATAAATGAAATATAAACTCATTTAGAAAACAACATCATTAATGGGGAGGAATTTTTGAGTTCATCCTCTGAGGGGGAGTAAACAATAATAGTATTTGTAAATATTAAATTAAAAACTATGTCATTTATTCTACCAAGAAATGTAAAATTTAATGGGTTTGTTACACACATAAAAATAATAATATTTCTAATTATAATTAATATACATTAAAAAGGGAAGTGTTTGTTTATACTTTCAATAAGATAGTTGGGATATTCTTACACTTGATTTTTTTTCATATGTCCACCTGATATGAGTGATGGTTTTTAAATTATAAAATATATACATAAATTTAATAGTATAAATTGATAATAGTATCACATGTGTGAGTTTATAGAAAACATTGAGGACTTCGGGTAGCCTCAACTGATAATATTCAATGTTTTTGAATATGAATAGGTCGATTTGATTCTCAAAAATCTAATGGATATGTAATGGTAAATGATATCACTTAATGAAAAATCTTTGAATGATGTAATCATGTCCTAATGTCAGTAAAGTGGATAATTTCAATATTGAATTTAGTTGAGCGGAAAATACATCAATATTCATTTTAATTTATTTTTACAAGTTGTATGTAATTACATACACTCATTTATTTGATTTTTTTTGTATTAACATATAATCCAAATGAACATATTTATGTTCCATTTTATGGATTATACTTTTTACCAATATCAAAATCAATTAATAAGTTTTTCTAAATTGTGTATGGAATGATTTGGTGAAATCATTGTAGATGAAAAAATATCCAGAAATATTAATGAAATAATTAATTATAATGGTTATTAAAATGAATAAATGTTAACATAACAAAATTAGGAATATAATTTACATCCCTTGGTTCTTATGTGTCCATAAATTCATGAATTCACCATTTTAATTTTGATAATTATTGGAAAACTATTACTAATGATATTGGAGTAGCACTAATTTTTTGTAAGGGCATTGTAAACCATATGATATATGTTGAGGGGTCCTATTAGTGGATTATTTTGATGATCAAGTAAATTAATTCTTATTAATAGGGATTTATCTTTTGAAGTGATATAGAAGCATACTTGTAAAATTATGTTAACAAAAAACTGTATCCATTGAGGTAATAATGTCAAACAAATTTTAGATTGTTTTTTGGTGTTTGAAAATTTTAATTAATGGGTCATTGATTAGTCAGTAATATTTTATGAATTCTGGAATGATCTGAATAGTATATCACAAGACGAAACCATTTTTTAACATAGGTCATCTGAATAAGAATATAATATTTCATATGATTGCTATTGTATTTATTATAATACTCCAATATTACATAATATTGTCTGAGATGAAAATTTGGTATGATGGGATATAATTTATGGTTTTTACACATATGAATGGTGACTGTAATGTTGTGATTCTTGTCACAAATAAAACATTCATTGAGTGTGTCCATGTATCATGAGATCATTATAAGTATTGATAACATATGATAACATGATTATTCATGATACTTATAGATTTTTGGTACCTGGAATATGTGAGATGACTACTTTATATGATATATATATAAATTCTACCAATTCATATGATATAATTTTTCATGTTATAGAGTTAAAATATATGACATTTGTTTTGATATGAGATATCCAAAAAAGTACTATTTTGATATTCAATATATCATAAAAGAAATTAGATTAAATAAATGTGGATAATTGTAATGATCATTTTAAATATAAACATGAGATAATATAATGAAATTTTGAAGAAATTTAAGAGGAATTAATTTGGATTTTTAGGATATTAAAATAATAAAACAACCATAATGTGGTAATAATGTAATAAATAACAACTATTTTTATGGTATTTTTTATCAATAAAATAGAATAGTTATTTTCTCATGTTTTCTAATAACGATCACATTAATTTTCTTTGACCAAATGATGATTTTTGAAATTATTGTAACTAAAAATTTATTATATATTATAATTATTTCAAATCATTTTTAATAACATATAGAATGCTGGTTGATTATTATGTTAATTTTAAGGATTTCCATGATTCAATTTAATATGAGGATTAAATGATAATAAATAAGGATTTATGTTGATAAATTAATAATTATGAAACTGTTCAAATTAAAATTCATAGAGTTTCCTAAATATGATTTTTTGGAAACAACAATTAATGAAAATTGTGATAGATAATATACATGTAAAAAAAGTGTACAAGGAAGAAATTAAAAATATACTATTTATTATTATGATGAAACAATAAGAATCATTGATATGTATTAACATTGAAGGATCCAATAAATTAATAAGATCTATTTTTTTATGTAAAAAAATTTATCATATGTATTGTTTTTAAGAATATTTATTGTCCCAATAATATATAAATTGTAGAGGCCCAAATCTTGATGTACATGGACATTACATTAAATTTGCGGAATACTTAATACATAACAAAAACTGACACACAAGGACCGTAATAATTTAGTGTCTTTGGAATCATGGAACGTAATCTTCTAGTCATGGTGAAAGATCTTCAACATATCTTATAATGATCATTCCTTTTTTTCATACCTAAAACCTTTCTTTATATCCTGGGGAAAAGAAAACATAAAAAGGGTGAGCTCAAATTCTCAGTAAGGGTAAGCCTGGATAAAATAAAACATACCATATATATTTGAACTTAAAAACACGAACATAATGTTTAAACATCAAAAGCTTGAGAAATAACATAAAACATGGAAGTACGTAAGTCATTGATCATAAAGAAATATTAAGAATGATAGAATAGAATGGGAATAAAACGTGTAATTGTGTCAACCATTATGCACATGATATGATTTCCATATTAGCCAAGGCATTGCTTCCAAGACCATCTTAGTGAACAAAGTCCCTTTCTGAATCGAGTTCACTCCTCATTCCAATCCTATATTACTGAACCAGTTTAACATTCCGTTCTAGACATGTCTATCTCATGAGATATAAATCTTTACCCAATGCATTGGATGGAGATATAGGTCCCACCCATCTCATAATTAAATCATTCTTACTTGTTCCACAAAATAAACATACATCATTCATAATAACCCAATAAATAAAATGAGTTTCATAAACATCATCCCATCATAAAATAATCCATATAAATGAAATGGATATCATTTCATAATAAGAATAGTGAAACCATGTAAATCATAGAGACATGATACTTGAAACATACACATGTAAAATAATGTCATCTTAGATGAAATTGGTTTTGATAAAACACTTGAAATGAATTCTTGTGGAAAATATCCTTTTTTCTTCAAAATCATTTTCTTTTCAAAAAATGTCATTAAATTTTAGAAGAAAAGGTTTTTATTAAAAATAGTCATGAAATCTTTTGGAGGATGTTTAATGAAAATAAGGCTTTATAAAACCGTAAAAATCCGTTAACGCTGTATAAGTTAAAAATAACATTCTCCATATACTTTTGTCGGAAAAGTAAAAAAAGTACCTTGTAGAGTAAATAAAAGAAGATTCCTTCCATACCAAGGGGTAAAAGTAAAAATGGGTAAAAAGTACATTAAACATACATGAATACACTTTTATAAAACATGGACATGGATGATTGCAATAACCCCAGTAAATACTTACGAATAAGAAATCTCAGATAAAAATGAGATTTGCAAAATTATCCCTTACCTTAGTTCCGATTTTCTTCGTAAGTGTACGAACCTCCTGTATAATGATTTAAATAATGTCATTGACTTATTATGGAATCATATTGATTGCTATGATATCATATATGTTTCACTTATGACTTTATATTACCCGTTCTTTTGTAAATTCCATGTTAAAGTAGCGTTTTGGGTAAAATCATATAATTTATAGTATGTTCTTCGACTTGTCGTTCATGATATTTTTACTTATATCCTAATTTATGTAATTCCAGAATTTAAAACTTGATTTATATATAATATATATTCATCATATACATATATATATTATAGATCGATAAAAGTAATTAAATACACCGTTCATGGAGACAGTAGGCCGTACGTACGCATGAACGCTGTTTTCGTTTCCTTATTGAATTGAATGAAACTAAATAGATGAATTACATATATATATACATAAACCCAATAGAATTATTATTTCATATATTTAATTTTTATTAATTAATAAACATTATGATCATTCATCTATGGTTAACATGGAGAATGAATCTCATCGCATCGTGGAGACGATAGTCCGTACGTACGCACGAGCGATGATATCGTTCCCATAATTATTGAATAGAATTGGAGTGGATGGTATAATCTATCAGAATTAGTATAATGTTATAATAACAATATATAGTTATTCTTTACACCATTATACCCATCCATGTAATGTTTTGGTGGAAAAACAGATTTCACCACGGCGTGGAGACGATATTCCGTACGTACACACGCATGGTGAATTCGTTTTCCGTAGGATGGATAGATGGTGAAATAGGGTCGTTTCATACATATAATAACATATCAGTTTATGAGTTATACTGATGTTTTTACTTCATAATGAAACAACTAATGAAGAAGAAGTGGAAGAAGAAATAGAGTTGAATGAATTGGTAACAGACATTACCTCTTTTTTGAAGCACCTCTTTGAGACTTCCTCTTAGGGCACTACAATTGGTCTTTGAAGAAGACCAGAACCTCTAGGATGTTTCTATGGAAGTGGAGAAGAGAATTCGGTAGGGTTTGTCCGACCTTTAAGGCTCAATGTGGTGTGAAAAAGAGAGGGAGGAGTTTCCCTTTTATAAGGGAGGAGAGGGGCACCTTTGGAAAAACTAAAAATATTATTTTATTATAAAGCCAAATTCGGTTTTAAATAGCATGAAATTGATTTATTACGAAGATAAGGAGGGTATGGGTCGAAATACTCTCATCCAATAGAATTTAGACAAGTTTAGGTTCCTATTTTAACCATATCATTTATATTTAACATTAAGTTAGATAATTTTACTTTTACTGTGTCTTTTTGTGTTCTTACACAATAAGGTTAATAAACATACTATAACAAGACAAACGAACCCCAAGTTGTTTATTATTAATATATATAAACCTATCTAAGCCATTTGGCCGATCCTTAGATTTTTAGGAAAAAAAATAACAGTTAATAATATAAAAATTGTTTTAAAACTATTTTATGAAAATTTTGAAACTATTTAGTAATTGGTTTTTGTAAAAATCATAACAGAATGATTAGTTCGAAAATAGTTAATTAAATCACCACTAACATGTCATATTAACCTATAAAATTAGTGTAATTCATAAAAGTCTCAAATTACATTTATTTTGGTATTTATACCATCAATTATGTCAATATTTCATTAATAAGATAATTACTGCATCATCTTTGTGTCATAAATAAATTAACTTATTTAATGTCTAAAAATTACAAATAAAATACCATTATGTTGGAAATATTTTGAGCTATCTAATTAATATTTATAGTCTAATTTATCATTTGTATAACCCTATATTAATAATGATTTACTTATTAAACTTTGATTTTAACTATTTTAACCCTTCTTTAAATAAATTAACAATAAATGTCCTAATCTAATCCAAGTAGGCCTAAATGGTCATATTTTATATTTCTAAGGTTGTTTGTGGTCGAATTAAACTTATTCAATAGAATTAGGACATGTGTTAGGGTAATAATAATATCATTTTTACCCTTAATTACCCTATTTACTTTTAACCGTGGAAAATAAAAGTAAAAAGTTACTATTCACAAAAAATCATTTTCATCTCATTGAACCACATTTTACTTTCTGACATCAACCATGTAAAAGATGGGTGAAAAAATTTTACATACTGACATCAAATTCTCCTAGGATGTGGGTAAAAGACGGTGAAAAGTTCAATGAAATTTGTATATATAAAAAATTATTATAAAATTACTCCAATGAATTACATTGAACATATATAGGTATTATGTATCAATTTTTAACTAAAATAAATTTAAATAAAATAAATAATTATTTAAATAAAAAGTCGGTTTTAAATAGTAACCCAGTGTTTTCACTATTCATAAAAAAATGAATGTTTCCAGAAAAATACCAAAATTTCACCCTAGTCTAATTTTGATATTCCGAATCCAAAAATGAAGTCCATTTTCAAAAATAAAATTTATAATATTTCAAAAATTGGGTATTATTATTCATAATGGCTAATTTTAATAATATTTTAATAGTTTATCATTGTTTAGCGAAACTCGGTATTGCGTACAACACACGCTATCGTGGAAGGCCGCGCTTGCGTGTAATGAAAGTTATGTTATTGATGCATGTTGTGAAAGCTCATTTTGGTGTATCGTACAACACAAGACATTAATGAAGTTAAAAAGAATATTTTTCGTAAAATCATTGGGTGTTACATTCTTCCACCCTTAAAATGAATTTGGCCCTCAAAAATCGTCGGGGTAATAAATGGTTTACTACTTGAAAGTTTCTTTAATAGAAACCCACATCATAAAAAGGAATACCAAAACATTCCTTAAAAACTAAAGTAGAAATGTAACAGTTACCCAAATTAACCAATCACTGGGTTTCCACATAGGAGAACATAGGTGAAAATATGGATACTGAAGAGAAATATAACCATCATGTTCTGATGGAGAGTGGTAGGGAACATGGATATGAAAAAACCATCAATCACAATGCCATATATTTTTGATGATCTAGGGTACCATCTAATTCATCAGATATATGGGCACCAGGACAACATTTTTGGTTTTAATGACCATTTCCCTAAAGTTGAAGAATTTTAATTAGAATAAATACTTACTTTATTTTGGTACAATCTCACTGTTGTTCGTGCATTGATCAATTTCCACTTCATCTCTTAAAGAAATGAAGTGGAATTTGTTATTCATGAAGTGTTAATAGAACATGTGATAGAATGATGGGTCATTCCATCTGTTTCAAACAAAAGGTTAACAAAAGTTATCAAATATACATAAGTCCATCTATGGTGAGGTTATTTGTATACGATTCCAAAAATGAACTTATACTTCATATATAATACCGCATAATAAAATAAATCTAGTTTCTACTAACCAGGGACTTCCAGTAGGCCAATGGTAGGTGATAAAGGCCAGTTGCACTTCGGTTTTGGGTTGGATTCCCACAGCCTTGTCTGACGCGATGGGTTGTCGCCCATCCTGCAGGTTTTCCTTTTCCTTCTTCTAAAACTACATTACTATAACATCCCATAAATAATATCAAAAAATGTTATATCCTTAAACAATACCAACTTATGTCAAACATAATCCATTCCAATCATTAGGCTTATTTAAAATTTTTCGATCCAAGGTCGTAGTATAAAGAAAATGATTACTTGAAATGCAACACAACAATCACGTGAATGCCATCATTTATCCCCCATATGTCATAAGATATATCATGTTGGTCACATTACAAACATGTGACCTTAATCATGTATTATCTTGAAAAATGAATACCCATTAAACCTTAGTGAAAACATGAATGCTGTCAAAAGTTAACTATTTCCACATACCAAAATCCAAAAATTATATATACTCAAACCATGATATAACCTTCTACTTATATCAGTCATGGGCTCATGAATACTATCAATCATTTAATTTTCTCCTTATCCCTTCATTATGCACATATCATCTACATTCCAAAAATATTTGAATTACCTTTCATGGATACTGGTACCATTAATCATACACTTTCAAAAATCAAGGAAAGCCAACAATGTAACAATCCTTAGATGTCTCTTTATTCCATAGTACCATGAGATTACTTATACAATATTACACTTGATAAACATGTTATCATTCCACTAACTTCTTAAGCCATTGACCATGCTTCAAAAATTCTTTCATCTCACATATCATTTGTAGTCTCTTCATCATCATCAACATTAATACTACCCATATGACCGTACTGATTCTCTTCATGAGACATTACCTTAGGGAATTGGTTTGCATAATGCCCGTACATTCCACATTTAAAACATTTAACCATTTTTGATGTCGTAGGAATACCATTATCCTCATCCATGGTGTTAACTGAACCTTTTCCTTTGTACTTACTGGCTTTGTGTCCTTCTTTTCCACACCCAAAGAAACTTCCAGTTCCCTTGAAACAATCTCCCCGATTCCTCTTCCCACATGATTTAAATGAGGGAAATTGAACTTTCATTCCTCTATGATCATCATGAAACTCCATCTTTCTCTTATTATCTAAGTCGCGAAACTTACCAAAGTTTATATTATTGATCATATTATGAGATTGTTGATTAGGAATAATAACGATGTTTGGACTACCAAATCCCGTTTCATTTGGTTTCTCATGAAGAATATCATTCCATTGTCCGTCATATCTTCCATTATCATGAATCTTCCTATTTCCATACATTTTCTGAAACCCAAAAAGAATAGTGTGAGAGGCAAAAATCATTCTAGGGATAACAACATAGTAAAGGGGGAGTACCCTCAATATCTAACATCTTAGGTTAAATTCTATGATCGTTAGCGCAATTCTAGGACTATAACATATACGTATACTTATCCTTAGAGACATCCCTAGAAATACCTTAGAAATATCTCTAGGGATCTCACTAATGTTTTCACATCCTAGCTTCCAATGGTTGACTAAACCTTTCCTCTGATACCAACTGTAGAGAACCAAAGCTTGACGTACATGGACATTACATTACATTTGTGGAATACTTAATACATAACAAAAATAGACACACAATGACCATAATATTTCAGTGTCTTTGGAAACTTGGAACGTAATCTTCTAATCATGGTGAATGATTTTCAACATCTCTTATAAAGATCTTCCCTTTTTTTCATTCCTAAAACCTTTATTTATATATAGTGGAAAAGAAAACATAAAAAGGGTTAGATCAAATGCTCAGTAAGGGTAATCATGGATAAAATAAAACATACCATATATATTTGAACTTAAAAACATGAACATAATTATTAAACATCAAAAGCTTGAGCTATGACATAAAACATGGAAGTATATAATGCATATATCATAATGAAATATTAAGATTGATAAAATAGAATGGGAATAAAACATGTAATTGTGGAAACCATTAAGCACATGATATGATTTCCATATTAGCCAAGGCATTGCTGCCAAGACCATCTTAGTGGACAAAGTCCCTTTCTGATTCGAGTTCACTCCTCGTTCCAGTCCTGTATTACTAAACTGGTTTAACTTTCCATTCTAGACATGTCTATCTCATGAGATATAAATTTTTACCCAATTCATTGGAGGGAGATATTGGTCCAACCCATCTCATAATGAAATCATTATTACTTGTGCCACAAAATAAACATACATCATTCATAATAACCCAATAAATAAAATGGGTTTTATAAACATTATCCCATCATCACATAATCCATATAGAAGAAATGGATATCATTTCATAATAAGAATAGTGAAACCATGTAAATCATAGAGACATGAGACTTGAAACATACACATGTAAAATAATGTCATCTTAGACGAAATTGGTTTTGATAAAACACTTGAAATTAATTCTTGAAGAAAATATCCTTTTTTCTTCAAAATCATTTTCTTTTCACAAAATGTCATGAAATTTTAGAAGAAAAGGTTTTTGTTGAAAATTTCCATGAAATATTTTGGAGGAATCTTCATGAATATAAGGCTTAATAAAACCGTTAAAATCTGTTCACGCTGTATACGTTAAAAATAACATTTTCCTCGTACTTTTGTCGGAAAAGTCAAAAAAGTACCTTGTAGGGTAAATAAAATAAGATTCCATCCATACCAAAGGGTAAATGTCAAAATGGGTAAAAATTACATTAAACATACATGTCTAAAATTTTATAAAACATGGAAACTGATGATAGAAATAACCATAGTAATACTTACGAATAAGCAATCTCAGATAAAAATGAGATTTGCAAAATTATCCCTTACCGTAGGTCCGATTTGCTTCGTAAGTGTCCGAACCTCCGGTATAATGATTTAAATAATGTCATTGACTTATTATAGAATCACATTCATTGTTATGATATCATATATGTTTCACTTATTACTTTATATTACCCTTTCTTTTGTAAATTTCATGTTAAAGCAACGTTTTGGGTAAAATCATTTAATTTATCGTATGTGTTTTGACTTGTCGTTCTTGATATTCTTACTTTTATCCTAATTTACATAATTCCAGAATGTAAATAATTATTTATATATAATATATATTCTTCATATACATATATATATTATAGATCGATAAAAGTAATGAAATACACCGTTCATGGAGATGGTAGGCCGTACGTACGCATGAACGCTGATTTCGTTTCTTGATTGAATTGAATGAAACTAAATAGATAAGATACATATATATATATATATCCGGTAGAATTATAATTTTATATATTTCATTATTATTCCTTAAATAAAATTTATGATCATTCATCTATGGTTAACATTGAGAATGAATCTCATCGCGTCGTGGAGATGGTAGTCTGTACGTACACACGAGCGATGATATCATTCCCATAATTATTGAATAGAATTGTAGTGGATGGTATAATATTTCAGAATCAGTATGAAGTTATAATAACCATATATAGTTATTCTTTACACCATTATACCCATCCATGTTAGGTTTTGGTGGAAAAATAGATTTAACCACGGTGTGGAGACGGTATTTCGTACGTACGCACGCATGGTGATTTCTTTTTCCGTAGGATGGATAGATGGTGAAATAGGGCTGTTTAATACTTATAATAACATATCAGTATATGATTTATACTTATGTTTTTACTTCATAATGAAACAAATAATTAATAAGATGTGGAAGAAGAAATAGAGTTGAAAGAATCGATAACGGACATTACCTCTTCATTGAAGCGCCTCTTTGAGACCTCCTCTTAGGGAACTAAATTTGGTCTTTGAAGATGACCAGAACCTCTAGGATGTTTCTATGGAAGCGGAGAAGATAATTTGTCAGGGGTTGGCCGAGAATGAAGGATCAAATTGGTGTGAAGAAGAGAGGGAGGAGGTGCCCTTTTATAAGGGAGGAGAGGGGCACCTTTGGAAAATCTAAAAATATTATTTTATTATAAAGCCAAATTCGGTTTTAAATAGCTCCAAATTCATTTATTTCGAAATATAAGGTGGGTATGGGTCTAAATCCTCTCTTACAATAGAATGTAGACTAGATTAGGTACCTATTTTAACCTTATCATTTATATTGAACTTTATGTTAGATAATTTTACTTTTACTGTGTCATTTTGTATTCTAACACTATAAGGTTAATAAACTTACTATAACAAGCCAAATGAACCCCAAGTTGTTTATTATTAATATATATAAACTTATCTAATACATTTGGCCGAACCTTAGATTTTTAGGAATAAAATTACAATTAATAATATAATATTTGTTTTAAAACTATTTTATGTCAATTTTGACACTATTTAGTAATTGGTTTTTGTGAAAATCATAACAGAATTATTAGTTCTGAACAATTTAATAAAATCAACACTAACATGTCATAATACCATAGAAAATTAGTTTAATTCATAAAAAGTCATAAATTACATTTATTTTTGTATTTATAACATCAATTATGTCAATATTTCATTAGTAAGTTAATTACTACATCATCATTGTGTCATAAATAAATTAACGTATATAATGTCTAAAAATTAAAAATAAAATAATATTATGTAGGAAATCATTTTATATTTATAATGAATTTTTATAGTCGAATTTATCATATGTATAACCCTATATTAAAAATGATTTACTTATTAAACATTGATTTTAACTATTTTAACCCTTCTTTAAATAAATTAATAATAAATGTCCTAATCTAATCCAATTAGGCCCAAATGGTCATATATTATTCCAAAGGTTGTTTTTAGTCTAATTAAACTTATCCAATAGAATTAGGACATGTGTTACGGTAATAATAATATCATTTTCTCCTTAATTACCCTATTTACTTTTAACCGTGGTAAATAAAAGTAAAAAGTTATTATTCACTAAAAATTATTTTCATCTCATTGAACCACATTTTACATACTGACATCAACCATGTCTCTCTGAGTTTTGAAATTTCACTCACAGAAGCGGTCAAATTGAGTTTTATGTAAATTTCCAAATTCTCCTAGGAGGTGGGTAAAAGACGGTGAAAAGTTCAATGAAATTTTTATATATCAAAAATTATTATAAAATTACTCTCATTAATTACATTGAACATATATAGGTATTATGTATCAATTTTGACCTAAAAGAAATTTACATAAAATAAATAATTATTTAAATTAAAAGCCGGTTTTTAAATAGTAACAGAGTGTTTTCACTATTCATAAAAAATTGAATGTTTCCATAAAAATACCAAAATTTCACCCTTGGATAATTTCAATATTCCGAATCCAAAAATGATGTCCTTTTTCAAAAATAAAATTTATAAAATGTCAAAAAGTGGGAATTACTATTCATAACAGCTAATTTTAATAATATTTTAATAGCATATCATTATTTAGTGAAACTCGGTATTGCGTACAACACACGCTATCGTGGAAGGTCGCGCTTGCGTGTAATGCAAGCTAAGTCAAGGATGCGTGTTGTGAAAGCTCCTTTTGGTGTATCGTACAAAAAAGACATAAATAAAATAAAAAATAATATTTTTCATAAAATCAGGGGGTTTTACATAAATGATGACTAGAATTAAATATAAATTTCATATATAATATTTTTGATAATATAATTGATGATGTAATATATCTCCTTATATCTAAGTAGAATAATTTTTTACAATTTAATTCAATTTCTAAAAATGTTACATTCCACTTTTTTCGTATTTAGAATAATATATTGACATATTTTTAAAGAAATACCTTTTATATATGTAATCTTATTCTTTTGGTTTTTCTCTAAATAATCTTTTTCAAATATATTTTAATTTGGAGTGTTGTTCGTGATTATATTTAGATATTTCTTTAAATTATTATAGGAATATTGATGTTTTATGATAATTATATTATATTTATATGATAAATTTTTAATGATAATACATTTTCTCAATATAGTGTCATTTAAAATTATATTTCTAAATTTTGGGAAATATTATTTTTAATAAATCACGACACAAAATATACAACTATTTGTATGATGTTTGACCCAATATCCTAGTTTATTTTTATTTTTGATCAATACACACCTTTAAAACTATATATATGGATTTTTCATAACTATGTGATAATGATTATGTATTAATGGATGGTAAAATCCCATATTATGGGATTATAGGGATGATTACATTTTTCTTAAAATATTTATATAGGAATTAATAATGTGGTAAGAATTATAGTGACAACACCCAGAGGTTTCCAAATGTAGAATCCATTAATTATATATATACTTTTGGTAGATTATGTTATTCATTGTAAAAATTTAGATTAACTTTTGACTATTACTGGTGTTAGACATTAATAACATGTGGAAATGATAGGACTAATGACATGGATTTTAATTATGATGCTTAATTTATAAAAATCAATATAAAATTCTCTACATAAATAACATAACAAGATTTATTCTATTGTAAAACATGTATTTAATTTAACATACATCTATTCAATTTATAAATGTTTTCAATATTTTGAATATCATATAGTTTTATGGGATAGAATCATTAAGTTAAGAAATCTATTACAATAGTTTCACTTAATAAAAGAATAATAGTTTGGGGTGATAAATGAATATAAGATAAAAATAAAAAATACAATACCTCAATATTTTTACACTATTCACCCACCATTCATATAATAATATAAATCAAATACAAATAATAAAATAAAAATAAAATGTATATTCATGTTTAAGAATGATCATAAAAATTCAACATTGGTCCCCAACCCCCGAGATAATGGAAATCATATAGTCGAAAAATTATAAATTTTTTGTTTATAATCCTTGTATAAAACTAATTTCCACATGCTTTATAAATAATATTTTATCCAAATTCAATAATAACATTTAAAAAACACCACATTTTATAAAATAAAATCTAATTAGGATAAATGAGATTAATTAAATATTTATGAATCATGTAAGGTTTGTAATTAATCGTATATTTTATTTTATCATTTTTTATAATATATGTATTATATTAATGAAAAAACCATTTGGTGGCATGTAATTCTGAGGCATAGTGGGCCCATAATATAATTTTACGATATATTTAAACTATTTAATTTTACTCACAATAAATATTATCAAAAAAGATGAATAACTCTTAAATTGGGGCCCATATTAGAAACATGAGGTAACTATTGTGTTTAGAACATGGGTTTTTACTATATGTGTGACAACCCGTTTCTCTGCATGGGACGTTTGAGGAGATGTTTTAATAATTGTAAAATAAATGAAATAATGAAATGAAATATCTATATTTCATCTATTGTAACGTAAACCTAATATTTTAAAAAAACACACATATGGTATTATTTTTGGATTATATTCTTAACCATGAAAATAATTAGACACCCTTTGAGAGCGTTGGTGGCATTATATTAGCGGATGATGGAAGGATGAAAAATCGATTGCCGATGTGAGATGGAATCCTTGGATATAACTAATGATCATGAAGTATCTATATTATTCATTAGGGATTTATCAATAATGAAGTAGGATGTTTAATGTTTTTGGATTTCATCTACGTCTAATATTCTAATGATTAATGACAATCATCCAACCAAAAAATTTAATTATGAATCAGGTATATTGAGGAATTAATTATTTTTATTCTATAATAGTTGCAAATTGATTGTTATTAATTTTTCTAATTCAATCACAATTCTAGTAGAAATGATTGAATTTTAAGAAAAACATCGACTATGTTCTATTCATTATGAATTTTTATTGAAAAATTCTCTTTCAATACATCATTCTTCTTAGGCATTCTATGATGCCTTATGGTTATAAATACACCATGAAATCATTCATTTTTTACACATTTCATTGAAAAAAAATTCAATATTGACGATCTTGGAATAGAATGACATGATAGTTGTGTGATGATATAAATATCAATGGATTGAGTGTAAAATATGCCTCTTTGACTTTTTATTCTCCTTGATATGAATAATAATAAAAGATTCCGACTTTTGAATGGATTAAATGGCATAATCTTAGTGTATGATGATGATCTCTATTGGATCTGATGAAGGGTGATGCTAGAATGATGGTTGGAAAAGTGAAAAAAAAATCCGGGATCCAGATATTATATTCTATAAATATAATAAAACAATTTTTGTAATGTGGATAGACATGAAATTTTCTACCCTATCAGTGGAGTATATTGTTTCATGGGAAAAATAAGTCCCACATGACTTGTGACCCATCTCAATGTCTCTTCCTATACCTTATAGGTTACATAGAAATGTCTACGAAATAGAAGGGAACATTCACGTCATGTACATCTATATGGACATAACAAAAATGATAATTTATGGGATAAATCGTGTATTGATACATGGGAAGAGTATGTGTGTAGAAACATGCCATGTACTCTTACATGGACATGGTCTATTTATACTAGAATGATCTGGGTGCAATGGAAATGTTGTGTAACCCTACAATATTCCATTTAACCAAAAAATTTGTCTTAGAGCCATTTTCTTATATATCATGAAATACTTTTTGTTAGGGTGTTTTCCAAGCATCTATCATAGTAGGGTTATTATGAAATAAACTCTTACATATTGGAATATTCACCCTCAAGAATTATTCCTTGGTAGAGTTGTTTGATTACTTTTCTGAGGGTTGGAGTTAGATCCATTATTCACCCCCCTCCAGGTGGAGTTCATGGTTTTGTTGTGACAAAAACTTCACGGTTGTCGATACTCCACATAGAAGGATGTTTCAAATTGAGTTTTCCATATACCCTATGGTCATGGTAGTGACCCTCATTTTTATAATATATATCCTCATACAGTAGAATATACTTCCAATAATGTGACCCAACAAGAACTGCTGCTCATATGAACACCATCAATGATTTCTATCTTTTGGAGTGTGTTCTCCCCAGAAGATAATATGTGAAAACATTGATATGGAATCATAGGTTGTCATTATGGTTCCCAAATTACAATTACATTCTGTTTCATTATTTTGTATGTAAAGATATTATAATTATATTAATTTTAGAAATATATCCTTTTTATATATGACTATTATTACGTTTGTTTTTCTTTATTGTTTCAGGGTGTCCTACTATTTATTTTTATACTCTCATGTGCATTAGATTTTCCCAAACATGTTGTTTCTTGTGAAAAACGTAGTCCATTGGGAACATCACATGATAGACTAGGGAAAAATGGTTCTTTGTCAGACCTAACTGAAAAACGTTTTTTTTTCTAATGGTATCTTGACAGTAGTCGATGTCTTTAATTTTAGATTGGACATGTTTTTATACTCTTTGTGGTTGGATTTTATTCGGACATGTTTACAATCCATTTCTTTTGTTCCTACTCTTTTTAAATTATTTAAATGTATTCATGCGTATTTGTTCAGTTATTTTTACAAATTATCATAATATGTTCTTGGTGGTGTGTCTATGTGTATAGGTACATAGGATACGACCTCTAATTTTAGTTATATGCTAACTCAGATCCATTTTCTATCCCATGTCCTATTAGTGGTGGGTAGGGGGAGTTTTTTCAAGGATCCCTTGGGTATGGTTCAAGATATATTGATATCAGAGGATTCACTAATACATATTTAACACAATCTTTGATATTAGTTTGGGGAAATAGCCTGAAGAGTTTGTAATTTTTAATTCATTCCATGTACTCTAATTTTGGTGTGTTAGACAATGTATCCATACCCCAGGACTATGAAAAGAATCATTTTAACATGGTACAAGAGAACATGGTTTATAGAAAAAACATTTGTACATGAATCATATATGAATGAGTTCTGTATTAAATTTCCATCTATAGTCATATCTCTGTGTATACTCATTCACCAGGATACATAATGTATGATTTCTGGTTTTATTTCATGACATATTCCATCTTTGATTTAGTTTCATGATCATAAGGATGATACCCTAAGTGAAGAGGCATCAATACAATGAAAATTTATAGAGGTTCTATGTAGAGAACCATACTTGGCGTACAAGGAAATTAAGTTAATTTTGTGTAATACTTTATACATAAAAAAAACAAACACCCAAGGATAGTAATAGATTAATGTCTTTGGAAACTCAGAATATAATCTACTAATCATGATGAAAGTTCATCTACATCTACCATAATTAACTTCCCTTTTTGTTTTATTGCCTAAAACCTTTTTTTATATCCTGGGGAAATGAAAACATAATAAGGGTGAGCTCAAATGCTCTATAATGGTAAACATAGAGAACATAAAACTATCCATACACATTTGAATGAAAAAACATTAACATAAAATCTAAACATCAAATTCATGAGCAATGACATAAATATTGGATGTATGTAAGGAATATATCATAAAGGAACATTATTCATGGTTAAATAACATGGGAATAAAACATTTAATTGTGGAAACCCATTAAGCATATGTTATGATTTCTATAGTATCCAATACATTGCTGCCAAGACCATCATAGTGGACAATGTCCATTACTGAATTGGGTTTACTTGCCATTTCAGCCCTATATTAACGAACCAGATTCACTTTCTATTCCAGCCATGTCTATCTCTTGAGATATGAATCTTATCCCAATGCATTGGAGGGATATATAGGTCCCACCCATCTTATAATTAAATCATTATTACTTGTGCCACAAAATAAACATAAATCATTCATCATAACCAAAAGAATAAAATGGGTTTCATAAACATCATCCCATCATATCATAATCCAAATAGAACAAATGGATACCATTTCATCAAAATAAAATTGAAGCCATGTAAATCATAGAGACATTATACTTGTAACATAAACATATTTAATAATTTAAGCTTATATGGAAAATTGTATTGATAAAACATTGGAAATGAATTCTTGAGGAAAATATCATTTCTTCTTCAAATTAATTTTCTTTTCTCAAAATGCCATGAAATTTTAAAAGAAAAGGATTTCTTTGAAAATAATAATGAAATATTATATATGAAGCTTCATGTAAATAAGGAATTATGATACCGTAAAAATCGATTCATGCCATTTAATTTAAAAAAATATTCTTCTCATACTTTTACCGGAAAAGACAAAAAGTACCTTAAAATGTAAACAAAGGAAAGATTTGTTCCATACAATGTGGTAAAAGTCAACAATGGGTAAAAGTGACTTTAAAAATACATGGAATAATAATAAAAAATTTATGAAAACATTTTTCAAAAACATGGACATTGCTGAAAAATATAACCCCAGAAAATACTTACGTATAAGCAATCACATATAAAAATGAGATTTGAAAAATTATCCCTTAACTTATGTACAATTTATTCCATAAGTTTCTGATAATTCTGTATAGTGTGTTTAAAAATATTATTAACATGAAACATAACCATATTAATATTTATGATATCATATATGATTCACTTATGACTTTATAATACTAGTTCTTTTGTAAATTCAGTGTTATGGAAGCGTTTTTGGTAAAATCATTTCATTTATCGTACGTGTTTCGACTTTTTGTTAATGATATTTTTTACTTATATCCTTATTTAATTAATTACATAATATAAATAATGATATATATATATAATATTAAGAATATAAATATATATGATAGATCGATAAATAAAATGAAGTACACCATTCATGGAGACGGTAGGCCGTACGTATGCATGAACATTGTTTTCGTTTCCTTATTGAATTGAATGTAAGTAAATGACATATATATATATATATACACATAATCCTAGTAGCATTATTATGTCATATTTTTCATGATTAATTATTATATATACACTTTATAATCATTCTTTAATTGCTAATATGGAGAATTATTCTCATTGTGTTCGTGGAGATGGTAGTCCATATGTACACACGAGCGACAAAATCATTCTTTTGATTTTAAATTCATATATAATTGAATGTTATATAACATATACATAATCATCATAACGTTATATTTATTATTTATATCATTTATAATCATTATTATATGAATCCAAATGATGAAATGTTTGAATAACAAACTACACCACGGCATGGAGACAATAAGTCGTACGTACAAACGTGTGGTGACTTTTTCATTCATAGGATGGATAAAATAACTAATATGGTTGTAGAATTTGTATAATAACATCACATTATATATCATATACTAGTGTTATAATTTTATAATGGAAAAAAAGGTGTAAGTGGAAGAAGAAAGGAACTTGAAATACGTGGCGAGACATTTACATCTACCTTGTGTTTTTCCTTTTGATTTGATCAAAAGGGATCCATAGGTTGGCTTTCGGACTAATGTATGTCCTGTAGGATGAATGGAGGACAGTTGATAGGGCATTTGTTCTGGGGTCAGCCATGTAAAATGGATTGGGAGGAGTGAATTTGATAGAAGAGGGAGTGCCCTTTTATAAGAGAGGTGAGGAGAACATTAGGAAAATCATAATATATTATTTATAATAAAGTCATATTCAGTTTATAATGGCTCCCAAGTGTCTTATTTAAAGGCTAAAGTGGATATGGGTCAAAATCCTCACAACCAATAGGTTTTATACAAGTTTAGGTTACCATTTTAACCTTATCATTCAGAATTAACTCTAAGTTAAATTATTTTACTCTTACCATGTCTTCATGTACTCTTACACTATATGCTTAATAAACATAATATAAACTTCCAATAGAACCCCAATTAGTTCATTAATGTCATATATATTATTATATAAGTCTTTTCTCTGGGCCTTAGAATTTTAGGACCAATATATCAATTAATAATATAATGTTTGTTTTAAAAACTATTTTATTTCAATTCTGACACCATTTGGTATTTTGTTTTAGTTAATTTATAACAGCATTATTACTTAGAAAACAATTCATATAGGAAACCCTAATATATTATATTAACTTAAAAAATTAGTGTAATTCATAAAATGTCTCAAATTACATTTATTTGGGTATTTATAATATAAATAATGATAAAATGTCATTAATAAAGTAATTACTGCATCATCATTGCCTGATAAATAGATTAAATTATTTAAAGTTTAAAAATTATAAATAATATACCATTATGTATTAAATATTTTTATCTTTATAAATAATACTTGTAGTAGAATTTATATTCTGTTTAACCCTATATTAAAATTGTTTTAGTTATTAAACATTGATTTTAACTCTTTTAACACTTCTTTGAATTAAATAATAATAAATGTCATAATCTAATCCAAGTGGATGTAAATGATAATATTTTATTCATAATGATGTTTTTGGTCGAATAATACATATCCAATAGAATTAGGACATGTGTTAGGGTAATAATAATATCATTTTTACTCTTAATTACCCTATTTTCTATAAACTGTGGTAAATAAAAGTAAAAAGTTACTTTTCATCAAAAATTATTTTCAACTCATTGAACAACATTTTACTTACTAATATCAACCGTGTCTCTCAGATTTTTGAAATTCAACTCACAGAAATGGTAAAATTATGTTTTATGTAAATTTTCAAATACTCATAAGAGGTGGGTAAAAGACGGTAAAATGTTAAATAAAAATTTTATATATCTAAAATTATTATAAAATTACTCAAATGAATTACATTTAATATATATAGATATTATGAAACTATTTTTTACTAAAATAAATTTAAATAAAATAAATAATTATTTAAATAAAAATTCGGCTTTAAACTATAACTCTGTTTTTTTACTATTCATAAAAAAATGAATGCTTTCATGAAAATACCAAAAATTCACCCCATGATTATTTCGATATTCCAAATCCCAAAATATTGTTCAATTTGATTTATAAATTTCATAAAATTACGAAAAGTTGGTATTAGTATTCATAATGGCTAGTTCATAATTATATTACAATAATATCTCGTTTAGTGAAACTCGGTATTGTGTTCAACACACACTATCAAGGAATGATGATTTAGAAAGAAACATAAGCCTAGAATAGTGTTTGTGTATTCTAAAAGCTAATACAGTGTTGTGTATAGTGCAAGCTAAACTTGTTGTAGCGTAAAACACAAGACATCAACGAAATTAAACAGAATATATCTCATAAAATATCGGGGTGTTACTTTTACCCCTGAAAATGAATTTCTCCCTCAAAATTTGTCAAGGTTATTAATTTTTTACTAGATTATTGTTTTATTCATAGAAACCCTCATCGTAAAATGGAATACTAAAATATAATTTTAAAAAATAAATTATGAAATGTAATGATTACCCAAAGTAACTCATCACTAGGTTTCCACAAAATATAGCCTAGGTAAAAATATCGATATGGAAGAAAAATCTAACCATCAAGTTCTAATGGAGAGTAGTATAGAACATGGCTATTAAAAATCCAACAATCACAAAGCCATAAATCTGTGATGATCTAAGGTACCATCTGATTAATCGGATATGAGGGTACTAGGACAACGTTTTTTATTTTCAACATCATTTCCCTAAAGTTGATAAATTTTTTCAAAGGGAGAAATTCTTACTATATTTCAGTGTAATTATATCATTGGTCATTCCATGAACAATTTCCAGTTAATATCTTATTAAAAAAATGAAGTTAAATTTGTCATTCTTGATGTGTTAGCAGATCATGTGATAGAATTATGGGTCATTCCATCTGTCTTTATTACAAAAAGATTAGCACAATATATTAAATATACATTAGACCATCTATGCTGAGATTAATCGCATATGGTTACTAAAATGAACTTATAATTCATCTTTCATAAAACTTAATAAAATAAAACTAGTTTCTACTAACTAGGGACTTCCCATAGGCTAGTGGTAGGTGATAAAGTCCTGTCACACATCGATTGTGGGTTCAATTCCCACATCCATGTCCGATGTGATGGGTTGTCACCCATCCAACGGGTTGTCATTTTTCTAAAACTATACTTATTATCACAAAACAAATATTTCTAGACTTAAACAATACTATCAAATTTCTAACATAATCTATTGCAATCATTATGTTTATCCCAAATACATCTTTCCAATATCATAGTATAAATAAAACATTTACTTGAATGATCATCTACCAAGCATTGAATACAATCATTTATCACACATATATCATAAGATATATCTTTTTGGTCACATTCCAAACATGTGTATTCCTGAATCATGTATTCTATTGAATAATGAATACCCATTGAACACTAGTGAAAACATGAATGTGGTCAAAAGTTAACTCTTTCCACATACCAAAATCCCAAATTTTCTATATACTCAAACCATGCTATCACTTTATCCTTATATCAATCATGAGATCATGAATACTACCAAACCGATTATTTTCTTCCTTATCCATTCATCATGTGCATATAATCTACTTTCCAGAAATATCTAAATAAACATTCGTGGTTACCGATATCATTCAATGTATACATTCAAATACATTAGGAAAAACAACAATGTAACAATCATAATATGTATCTTTATTTCGTAGTACCATTAACTATACAACATAACTCTTGATAAACATAAATCATTCCACTACTATATTAAATCATTGAACGAGCTTCACAATTATTTCATCTCACATATCATTTGTAGTCTCTTCATCATCATCAATATAAATACTACCCATAAGACCAAGATTATGCTCTTCATGAGACATTCCCTTATGGGAATTTTTTTGCATAATACTCGTACATTCCACATTTAAAACATTTAACAGTTGTTGATGTCATAGAAATACCAGTATCCTTGTCCATGGTATTAACGGAACCTTTTCCTATGCAATTACTAGATTTGTGTCCTTATTTTCCACTCTTAAATGATTTTCCAGTTCCTTTGAAACATTCTCCTTGATGCCTCTTCCCACATGATTTACATGGGGGAAATTGAACTTTTTTTCCTCTATAATCGTCATGAAACTCCATCTTTCTCTTATTAGCTGAGTCAGGAAATATACCAAAGTTGAGATTACTGATCATATTATGAGATTGATGATTAGGCATAGTAACGAAGTTTGGACTTAAAAATCCCATTTCATTTGTGTTTTTATGAAGAATATCATTCCATTGTCCATTATATCCTCTATGATCATGAATCTTCCTATTTTAATCCAGTTTCTAAAACCCAAAAAGAACTGTGTGAGAGGCGAAAATAATAATAGGAAACCAACATAATGTAGGGGGAGTACCATCAATATCTAATATCTTAGGTTTAATTCAATGATCATTACCATAATTCTAGGACTGTCACCTATACTTATACTTATCCTTATGGACATCCAAAGACATACCTTAGATATACCTCTAGGATCTCACTAAAGATTTTTCATCCTTGTTTCCAAAGGTTACCTAAACCTTTCCTCTGATACCAACTCTAAAGAGACATACATCACCTACATGGACAATGCATTAATCATGTTGAATACTTAAAACATAACAAAAACAAACACCCAAATACCATAATAGTTTAGTGTCTTTGGAAACTCGGAATATAATCTTCTAATCATGGTGATAGATCATCAACATCTCCCATAAAGCTCTTCCCCTTTTTTTCTTAGCTAAAAATATTCATTATATCCTGGGGAAAATTAAACATAAAAAGGGTGAGCTCAAATTCTCAGTAAGGGTATACATTGAGAACATAAAACAATCCATAAACATTTGAATGCAAAAATATGAACATAAATTCTTAACATCAAAATCATGAGCAATGACATAAATTTTGGAAGTATATAAGGAATATATCATAAAGGAACATTAGTCATTGTAAAATAACATTGGAATAAAACATTATATTGTGAAAAACCATTAAACACATGTTATGATTTCCATAGTAGCCAATAAATTGTTTCCATGACCATCATAGTGGACAATGTCCATTAATGAATTGGGATTACTTGTCATTCCATCCCTGTATTACTGAACTGGATTCAATAGCCATTCCATCCATGTCTACCTCATGAGATATAATTCTATACCCAATTCAATGGAGGTAGATATAGGTCCCACCAATATCATAATTAAATCATTCTTACTTGTGCCACAAAATAAATATAAATCATTCATCATAACCCAAAGAATAAAATGGGTTTCATAAACATCATCCCATCATAACATAATCCATATAGAATAAATGGATTTCATTTCATCATAAAAAAAATTAAACATTGTAAAACATTAAGGCATTATAATTTAAACATAATCAAATTAAATAATGTCACCTTAGATGGAAAACAGTTTTTATAAAACATTTGAAATGAATTCTTGATGAAAATATTCTTTCATCATCAAAATCATTTCCTTTTCTCAAAATGCGATGATATTTTAAAAGAAAAGGATTTTGTTGAAAATAATCATGAAATATTACAGAGTATGCTTCCTAGAAATAAGGCATTGTTGAAACGTAAAAATCCATTCATGCCTTATAAGTTAAAAAACATTTTTCTTGTACTTTTGCCGAAAATGTCAAAAAGTACCGTATATGGTAAATGAATGAATGATTTGTTCCATACAATGTCGGAAAAGTATTTTAAGGGAAAAATTGAATTTAAAAATACATGGAAGAATAGTAAAAAATTTATGAAACCATTTTTTGAAAACATGTACATGGAGGAAAAATATAACCCCATTAAATAATTATTTAAAAGCAATCTCATATAAAAATGAGATTTCTAGAATTATCCTTTAACTTACGTCCAATTTATTCCGTATGTCTTTGAGACTCATGTCGAGTATGTTTAAACATAATATTAACTTGTAACATAATAGTAATATTATTTATTATATCATATATTATTCACTTATGACTTTATATTACCCGTTCATTTGTAAATTCAATGTTAAGGCATCATTTTTTTGTAAAATCAGTTCATTTATAGTACGTGTTTTGAATTTTTGTTATTGATATTGTTACTTATATACTGATTTACATAATACCATATTTTAAAACATGATATATATATATATATAATATTCATCATATAAATAAATATGATAGATCGATAAATGGAATGAAATACCCCGTTCATGGAAAAAGTATGACGTTGGTACGCATGAACGTGGTTTTCGTTTCCTTATAGAATTTAATGGAAGTAAATGAAATATATATATACATAAATCTAGTAGCATAATTATTTAATATTTTTCATGATTAATTATTATATATATACTTTATAATCAATCTTTAATGGCTAACATGTAGAATGTATCTCATCGCATTCATGGAGACAGTAGTCCGTAAGTACGTATGAGTGAAAATATCATTCTTTTGATATTAAAATCATGTATAATTGGATGGTATATCAAATATAAATAATCATCATAATTTTATATTTATTATTTATATCAATTATAATCATTATTATACCCATCTAAATGATGAAATGTTTGAATATCAAACTACACCACGACGTGCATACGGTAAGTCTTACGTACGTACGTGTGGTGACTTTTTCATTAATAAGATGGATAAAATAACTAATATGGTTGTTGAATTTTTATAATAAAATCATTGTATATAGAAGATATTGGAGTTATTATTTTATAATGGT
This sequence comes from Viscum album, assembly GCA_963277665.1. Taxonomy (NCBI): domain Eukaryota; kingdom Viridiplantae; phylum Streptophyta; class Magnoliopsida; order Santalales; family Viscaceae; genus Viscum; species Viscum album. The sequence continues at coordinate 917,825,446 of OY728148.1, forward strand.
ATCATAAAAGAAGGTGGATGTGGAAGAATAATGGAACATAAAATAGGGGGTGAGACATTTATCTCTTCCTCAGGCTATTCCTTTTGATTTGACAATAGGGCTCCTTAGAATGGATTTATGACTAAAGGAAGGACTCTAATATGAATGGAGGATAGTTGAGAGGGTATTTTTTCAGGGTTTGGCTGAGCCAAATGGCTTCGGAGGAGTTAATTTGAGAGAAGAAGGAGTTCCCTTTTATAAGAGAGGTGAGGGGCACCTTAGGAAAAAGTTAAAATATAATTTTATAATAAAGTCATACTCACTTTATAATGGTTCAAAAGTGACTTATTTCGAGGCTACAGTGGGGATGGGTAGAAATCCTCTCATCCAATGGGTTTTAGACATGTGTAGGTTACCATTTTATCATTATTATTTATATTTAACTTTAATCCAAATTATTTATCTCTTACCGTGTCTTCTTGTATTCTTACACTATGTGGTTAATAAACTGACTATAAACTGCCATTCAAACCCCAATTGGTTCATTAATGTCATATAAATTATTATATAAGTCTTTTCTTCGAACCATATATTTTTATGACCATTATATAAATTAATAATATAAAATTTGTTTTAAAAACTATTTTATACCAATTTTGACACAATTTGTTATTTTGTTTTTGCTAAATTTATAATTTAATTATTACTTAAACCAAAGTCATCAACGAAAACATGATATATTATTATATCCTATAAAATTAGTGTAATTCATAAAAAGTCTCAAATTACATTTATTTGGGTATTTATAATATCGATTTTGTTAATATTTCATTAATAAGGTAATTATTGCATCATCATTGTGTAATAAAAAATTAAATTATTTAAATTATGAAAATTATGTATAAAATAAAAATATGTATTAAATATTTTTATCTTTCTAATTTATATTTATAGTCAAATATATATTTTTTGACCAAATATTAAAAGTGTTTTAGTTATTAAACATTTATTTTATCTCTTTTAACTTTTCATTGGATTAAATAATAATAAATATCCTAATCTAATAGAAGTGGACCTAAATGTTCATATATTATTACTAATGTTTTTTTGGTCTAATTATACATATAAAATAGAATTAGGACATGTGTCACGGTAATAATAATATAATTTTTACCCTTAATTAGCCATTTACTTTTAACCGTGGTAAATAAAAGTAAATAGTTACTATTCAAAAATAATTTATTTCATCTCATTGAACAACATTTTACTTACTGATATCAACCATGTCTCTCAGAGTTTTGAAATTCATCTCACAGAAGCGGTAAAATTACGTTTTTTGTAAATTTGGAAATGCTCCTAGGAGGTGGGTAAAAGAGGGTAAATAGTTCAATAAATTTTTTATATATCTAAAATTATTATAAAATGACTCCAATGAATTACATTGAACTTATATGGGTATTATTTATCTATTTCGATCTAAAATAAATTTATATAAAATAACTAATTTCTTTAATAAATATTCGGTTTTCAACTATAACTAATTATTTTTCACTATTAATCCAAAATTTAATGTTTTCAAAAAATACAAAAAATTCACCCTAAGATAATTTTTATATTCCGAATCCAAAAATGAATCCTATTTTGAAATATAAAATTTATAAAATTAAAAAATTTGGTATTACTATTCATAATGGCTAGTTCATAAGAAAATTATAATAATATCTCGTTTAGTAAAACTCGGTATTTAGTACAACACACGTTATCGAGGAATGTTTCTTCGGCGTGAAAGACAAGCCTAGAATAGTGTTTGCATATGCTTCAAGCTAATACAATGTTTTTTATAGCGCAAGATAGTCTTGGTGTAGCATACAACACAAGACATCAAAGAAATTAAAAAGAATATTTATCATAAAATCATGGGGTGTTACATTCTACCTCTATGTGGTGCACCATCAATACAACTACCAAGAGAGTAGAATATGGTAACCACAGTTCTAAGGGAAGACTTTCACATGCATAGTGTAGTTCCTGATTTTCAATGATAGTGGCCCCTTAAGATCTAAGGTGATTTAGAACCATATGATGATTTGTACTGGCTTGACGACATGAAGCATGTTTTTTAATTGTTTGAACACTAGTAGATAAGATGTTTGTCCTAGAAATGAGCTTTATCCATGTCATATTTAGAAAATGGTTGGGATTAGATATCTGATGTTATGAAATGGCTAATATATTCTGGTCCTAGTTTTAATGGATTTTCAAATATGAGTTCCCTTTATCTATATTTTGGGTTAAAATACCAATGTACTTGTAAAAATACCATATAGAGGTAGAAAATTAGATGTGTTTTCATTGATTCTTACCATCCTATCAAGGTACTCTAGGGTTATTGTTTAAGAATATATATTATGTGAAATTAAATTTATGTAGTACTGTGTAGTGGAATCTGATATAGGGTAATAAATATATGAATTCCTACATATTCTTGGGTTTTTATAGTGAACATTTGTGGATGAATGTTTTCTGGATGAGAAGATGTGGACATTGTTTACGAAGAGTTGTCCCCTGGAGTAGTGGCCTCAGCTTTATTGTACTGACTTATGTCTCACGTATGTGGAAGTGAGAGAAATTTCAGGAGTACATCTCATGATAGAGGTTCTATGGCTTAGAGAATACAATATCTGTCAAGTCATCCCATGGATATATGGAGAAAATAATGTGATGGAAGGGGAATATTATATTTGATTGTACAACTCTTTGTATCGACGACATAGAGATAGTGGATGTACCTCCTCAACAGAGGCATCAGATTGATAAAGTAGGCCTATTAGGATATTGATGTGTCAACGAAGCTGGGAGAGCATTCGGAGGTGGTAGAATCATAAACATGTTACAAGAACCACCCCATATGGCCTATTCGAATCTTAGGGAGATTGATGATAGGGGTAGGGATAGCTATCAAAATTTGAGGATTATAACCTAAATTTTGAGGAGTTATATGCGGTATGATATTTTTATTTTCTTCCATGGATGTAGTCCTAATAGAAATTACTACTATCCATTCAATTATTTTCAACTATCTTGGTTGAAACATTGATATTCTGGTTGATCCATTGGCTTGACCATTGCATTTGGAGACTCCTACTAGAGATGACACAATGATCAGAAATTTTTTTAATAGTGTGACCAGACTATTAGAAGAATGATTATTTATTGGTATCTTTATATAGATGTGATTCAGATTTTTGGAAACATAATATGTATGTAATGGTGATCTATATTTAATTCCCAGAATGAATATTTTGGGAAGATGATGTTGTTTTCCCCTAGTGATGAATTCAAGTTTTACATTATCATTGAAAAGGAATCCTAGGAAGCATATGATAGACTCATGAATTTTTGGGTGTTGTGGATTAAGAAGAATTTAGATAGAACGACCATTGTTCAAGAACATTTTATTATTTCCTAGTTACCAATTGTGGTAATAGAGTATGATCAAATCATCACGGAGGATCTTCTAAGTTTTCTCCCCACCAATAGATAATCATTTCTATAAATCAACATCAAGGGATGAAACAAATATCTATACTAGAATATCATATTTCCTCTTAGATATTCTTGATCTATTGGTGTAGTTGCTTTAATTCAAAATAATGTATTCTGTACGACCTAGTGTGTAACCCTGGGCATCCATATTTCTTTCCATGAAGGTGGATGGACGATTTATTCTATGTGTTGATTAATAGCACCTGAATCTCAATAACAAGAATAACATGCATTCATTGACGATAATTAATGATCTATTTGATCAGGTGAGAGGGACATAGTTGTTCTCGAAGGTTGGCCTCATGTCATACTATTTTTTTTGCATGTATAGTATGTTGGTATATCAAAAATGAATTTTAGATGTTGATATAGTCACTATGTGTACCTAGTGATATCTTTTTCTATGAATAATTCCTCAATGGTTTCTGTGGTACTCATAAAAAATATCATTCATCATCTCATAGACTGGTTTGTGGTGGTTTTAATCGATGATATCATTTTATACTCACCATTCGAGGAGGAAAATATATGATTATAAGGATGGTTCTAGATTTACTCTAAGGCCACTAGTGTTAGATGACTCTCTGAAAGATCCAGTTTTGAGTATTGGAGGTCCACATTATGGTACACACTATCTCAAAAGAATGAGTGGATGTGGACTCAACCAATGTCAAGGATGACTTTTTATGGTAGCCACCCAATAGCATGATGGATGTGTAGAGAGTCAATGAGTATCAAGTATATTACCAATGATTCATAACTGACAGTTCTACGATATCATTACCCTCTACATATTTTCCTGAAAATGGGGTATCCATTCTTGGGGACTAATAGGTGACAACAAGAATTTCTAGAGTTGAGGTAGAGATTTAATAGTGCTAACATATTGAGGATCCAGAGGATGGTTTCAAGTATGTAGCGCTCAATGATGCAACCTAAACTATTATAGGTTATGTTCTGATACATATGTAGGATGTTATTTCTTATGGTTATTACTATTTGAGACCAAATAGTAATAACTACATGACCCATGATTTTTCATAAGCTACAGTAGTCTTCAGGCTATAGATGTGGTGACACACCCTATTGGGGGAGTGATTTTTCATATATTATGTTCACATGATTATCATTTATATCATGTATCACAATCATCATAACATGAGATAGAGAATATGGATAAAATTCATCAAGGATTATATCTTTAAGATTTTATATAATTTGGGGAAGGGGAATGTGGTATCAGATTCTCTCATCTAGGGATCTGGTTTACATTAGATAAGTGAGACACTAAAGTAGTTGGAATCATTATAGTTATAATTATTTATAGATATGGATCTTTTTACCTCAAGTTTATGTTTTTTTACCTTTTTATGGATTAATGAGTTAAGTAGAAACAATGTAACGCCCCGACCCTGGTTACCTAGAGACGGTGATTTATTACATAACATTTGCATGATCAAAAAAGATCATGTCTCGAAATAATGATTAGTTTAGTAGTCTTGGAAACACTAGATATATTCATAAGTCTTACATTACATCATAAAGTAAAAAAACTACAACAACATCTTGTCTTCATATCCCCTCATATTATCCTTTCAAGTCATTTATAAATTACTTCATGGAATCCTAGGAAAAATAAGAACTATAAAGGGGAGAGCTCAGAGGGTCAGTAAGGATAATAATACAGCGGAAACATTCATAAATAAGAATAAACATTTAAGTAAATGTATAACTAAAAAAATTCTTTTAATCTTGAACTTCATCATAATATGTAAATGATAAATGAATTAATTCAATTTAATATTAACATGGATATTCTACTAATCGAATAATCACATGAAATATCAATAACCACTTTCATAATAAGGGAATGCATAATGCCGAACATTAATTTAATTATCAAGGCCTCGTGCCAAGACATAAGGGATAACTGTAACTGGAACCCAACCCGGAGAGCCTCTGTAACCGGACTCCAACCAGAGTGCCACTAATAAACGGACACTAACCCAGAGTGCCTCCAATAACTAGTCACCAACCCGGAGTGCCTCTAATAACCAGACACCAACCCAGAGGGTCTGCTGTAATAGGACCCCAACCCGGCGGGCTAACTTTTTCCGGTCCCCAACCTGGAACATACTAGTCCAATAAATTCATCTTAAGAAGATGATGAAAAATAATGTAAACATTCGTATTAAAACTTGAATACAAAATACAAAAACATTAATCATAAACCATTAATGGAATAAAAATAACTCATCTATAGTAAAACATATCATAAAACCTTAAATAAAATATATAATATTTTTATCATAATAAATCAACTTCAAACAAGAGTAAACTTTATCAAAGGATGTTTACATAGATGAAATATAATATATTTGAGAGAAATATCTCTTTTTTTAATTCATTTAAAATCCACATAATTATAAAAGAATACATTTACTTTGAAAATATTCTTAAAAACTTGTAAGGGAAGCTTCAATGATTTTATGACGGTATAAAATAGCCACACCCACCGTATAAGTTAAAAAGACATTCTTACCGTAATTATGTTGAAAAGGTTAAAAAATGACCTTATTTTGAAAACGAGGGAATCATTCCTTTATAAACATCTTATAAAATTTCAAAAATGGTTGTGAATGACTTTAACCCATATTCTGTAAAATAGTAATAATGTTTTGAAATACATTTTTATGAAACATGGATTTGGATGATAAAGAGGCCCCAATAGATAATTACGTATAAACAACTTCTGATAATGAAGAGATTGTGAAATAATCCTTACCAATTTGGAAACATACGAAACATACAACCCATGAAAGAGGTATCATACAATGAATATGTAAATACACATAAATTGAAGCGTATCACACAAATAATACAATTATGAGTAGTATATACACCACACAAAAGTAATAGTGGCAATATGGCATGAATATCATGGGAATAAGGAGTGAGATGAAAACTACTTACCTTGTACTTTTCCTTAGTTGAGGGTAGGTTAAACTCCTATATAATGGTTAAATAATTGTTATTAAGTTATAAAAGAATCATATACATTAGTATGATATAATATATGATCTTTTGACACTGCCTTGTTAATAATATCTTCGTATTATCGTCGTCTTGGGTGTTAACTTACTCGTTTTATTTTATATGTTTTGTTATATAAGACATGTTTTTTATAGATATGTTTGTATATTATTTATATCCAGAATGATATCATGTCCTTAAAGATTATTTTTCATCATCAAATAAAAATTAGAATTGAATGGATACGATGGGGAATGAATCTCATGGCATTCTTGGAGACGGTAGTCCGTACGTACGCATGAGCGACAATATCATTATTTTGATATTAAAATAATATATAATTGGATGGTATATCATATATAAACGATCATTATCCTGTTATATTTATTATTTACATGAATTTCACATCATTATTATACCCATCCAAATAATAATATTTTTAATAACAATTACACCACGATGTGGAGACGGTAAGTCGTACGTACCCATATTTGGTGACATGTTTTTCAAATGATGGATAGAATACTGAATATGGTTGTAACATATTTATAATAACATCACAATATATATAATATACTGGTTTTATTATTTCAGAAAGGAAATAATAAAGAAATAAGAAGTTGAAGAAGAAATGAACTTGAAAAAGGGTGGTGAAAACATTACCTCTACTTCAGGTCCTTCCTTTTGATTTGATCAAACGGGCTCCTTAGGTTGGATTTTTTTTATCAAAATAAGTCAGTTAGGATTATTTGATATATTTTTATAGAGTATTTTGGTAGGGTATGGCTGAACAAATAGGCTTCTACGGTGTGAATAATTGGTTAGAAGTGGTGTCCTTTTATAAGGGGGAGGAGGGGTTATTTAGGAAAAAATTAAAGTATTAATTTATAATAAATTTATATTCGGTTTTTAATGGCTCAAAAGTTTATTGTTCAATGTATAAGGTGGTTATGACTCTAAATTATTTCAACCAATAGATTTTAGAAATGTTTGTGTCATTATATTAGCCTTATCTTTTAGTTATAACTATTGGTTAATTAGTTTAACCCTTACCATGTCACTTTGTATTTTTATAATATATAGTTAATTAACATACTATATACATCCAAGTGACCAAAAAGTGGACCAATAATGATACAAATATCATTATATAAGTCCTTTGGCTGAACTGTATATTTTAGGAATATAATATCAATTAATAATATAATATTTGTTTTAAAAACTATTTTTTGTCATTTTTGACAATATTTAATAATTAATTTTTGTTAAAGTCTTAACAACATTATTAATTCGAATAACATTAATTTAAGTAATCCTCACATGTCTTATTAACCAATAAAATTCTTGGATTTCATCAAAACATTCAAATTATATTTATTTTAACATCTATAATACCAATTATTTAAAACATTCATTATTAAGGAAAATATTGCATCATTATTGTGTCATAAATATTTTTAATTTTTCAATGTCTAAAAATTATACATAAAAAAAATCTTTAGGAAATATTTTTATATTTCTAATTAATATTTATAGTTTATAATATAATATATACAACTCTATTTAAAAATTGTTTTTCTAAAAGATATATGCTTATGTTATTTTGTATTTACTTTAACTTAATTAATATAAAGTGTCATTATCATATAAAAGTGGATCCATGGGGTACCAAAATCGAACCAAAGATTTCCATGGTCGGAAATGTATCAACCTATAGGTTTAAGACACGTTTTAGGGTAATTTAATATTACTAAAATATTTATTGTTTACTGTTATTTTCCGGATTTACCCTATAACCATGGTAAATAAAATATTTACTGAAGTAATTATTCAAAATGTCTAAAAATTAAAGTTACCTATTTTCAAAATTTGGAAATCCTGATTCCATATATGGAGTCCATTTTTTCATATTAAAAACACAGAAGAGGATGAAATTAATTTAAAATTAATTCCCGTTGTCAAAACAAAAACCGTGTTTTTATGAAATAATAACTATCAAAAGATTGACACTTGTTTCTATCCGGTTTAATTGTAAAATTATGTCAAATGACCAAAATGTCATTAAATGGTAAAACTATATTCATAATATACTTTAAAACCACTCAAATTTATAATTTATCGCTATTAATTATTTGGATTAAAAAAGTTGTTTTTAATTAAAATTTAGTAATTTTCAGAATTCATCAAAATATAATAGTTATCCGAAAAGAACCAAAATTTTACCCTTGGCTAATTTCGATATTGTGAATATAAAAATGAAGTCCATTTTGAGAAAAAAAACATATAAAATTTCAAAATGTGGGCATTACTATTCATAAAGGCTACATTGATTGGTCACAGTGTTTTAGAGAGTCGAAGTTGCGTACAATTCAAGCTATTACTTTACTCAAAAGGAAACATATAATGGAAGCTTGGGGTGTTACATTCTACCCAATTTCAAATAATTTTGTCCTCTAAATTTGAAATTCATATTTGAAAATAAAGGTTGAAAAGACAAAATACCATTGTTGAAATCCCATATCAGAAATAGGGTTAATACAATTTAGTTTTAATAAGAGAAAAATGAAATGATAATGACAAAACCAAATTAGGGTTTCGAATAAGAGAACATTGGTGAAAATTATAGACACAGGATTAGAGAAAAAATCTAAATATTTATAGGTAGTGATTGAGTTCATCAATCACAAACATGTGTAGAATTGATGGAATCAAAGCCATCAATTTATAATGATTTAAAATATAATAAGTTCAACAAAACAAATGTAATTAGGATAACAGATTTTTGGTCTTAATATCACTTCCCTAAAGAATTAGTTTATTCATAGAATAATATATATATATATATATACATCTTGACAAGTAGATTTTTTATCCTTCAATTAATTTCTACCACAAACTCAACATTAAATCCAAAAGATAATAGAACTCAAAAATATTATATTTATCTTAATAGTATAAGGTTCTAATCATTGACACATACCATTATAATGAAAAAATATTTTGTATTAACCAGGGACTTCTTGTAGTCCAGTGGTAGGTAATAAAGGCTTGTCACACTATGGTTGTCGGTTCAATTCCTACATCTTTGTCTGGCGTGACGAGTTATTGCCCGACCTATAGGTTGTCCATTTCCAAAAACAATATTATCATAATATTCCTTTAATAATCATAATAAATGTTTTAACCTTGAAAAATGTTATCCAATGTTCAACATAATCCATTCCAAAACATTATAGTTATCCAATGTAACTCTATCTAGACTCTCTGTAAAAGGTATCTAAATTCAAAAATCAATCAAAACATCAGATTCTCCAAACATTGTAAAGTTTCTCTTATTGTCAAAAACTGAAAATATGATTACCTTACTCATATTAAACCCGTAATATATAAAAGAAGTACTGTAGTACAATCCTTATATATATCACATTATTCTCATAACCAGAATATAATCCTTGAGTCCAAAAATAAAAACACATTAATCACTCCACTTAAACTATAGTAACAGTATAAGCGTGGCCTTGATCCCTTGTCATTTTCTGAGGTATGTTTCCCTGACGCTTAGGACATTCATTTTCATAATGAACCATTTCTCTACAATTGTAGCATTAAACATTTACAACCTCTTTCTTTCCCTTGTAATCACGATTCTGGTGACCTTTTTCTCCAAATTTGTATCAAAATACCATTCCTTTTAGGCAAGTACTAGGGCGTTTCTTCTCAAAATTATCACATAATGGAAAATTATTCTTTCTCATTTCCACTTTATCTATCTCTTACTCCATCTTTCTCTTCTTATATTTCTTTACTTTATTTTCATACTATTTTATTAATTCTTTTTTTGTCATCATAGCACATGAGTAAATGTCTTCGTACGATGGGAAGGACATTGAGATCAATGCTCGTCGAAGAAATGATTTTAACCCATAAATGAAATGATCAATCTTACTTCCTGGGTTACGTATATAATCTCCATCATACTTTGCTAACCTCGTAAATATAGACTCATACTTTGCGACATTCTCATCCTCCTATAGTCTTAGACTCAGAAATTTCTTTTCTGTAACTGCTCGATGGTCATGGGGAAATTATTTTTCTATGAAAATATATTTGAACTACCTACATTCCATATTTGATACTCTGTCATCTTCCTTTGTGTTTTAAATCAATGACCACCATTGGTCAGCATCTCCAGTGAATTGGTAAACTGACATGATAACATCTCCCCTTTCACTACTCCCCAAGGAATGTAATATATTCTCTAAGTAATATATTCATTGCTCAGCTACTAAGGGATTTGTACACCCATTGAATGTTGGTGGCTGTTTCCTCATGAAGTGATCTAACATTAATCCTCCACGTTGCGGATCAGGGTGCTCCATACGGGTAAGGTAATTATTCATAATCTAAGTGAGTTGTCCCAGTATGGTGATTAGCTGATCAGCACCAGTTGCATCACCAGCTCCACTATAATTATCTTGAGCAGGAGGTAAATCCTTAAATGTAGTGCGTGCATTGATACGGTTTCCATTCCTTCCACTAGGCACCATTTCTAAACAATGGTATAATATAGATCAATTTATGAATCAAAATACATAATTCCATACTTGTAAACCACTTTACATAAATTGAACAATTTGTGGATATAATCCATAATCATAAAAAAATATTCTTTTTGGATGTATATACTCATAAAAACATCATAATGATTTGTAACGAAAATGAGAATTATCCTAAGCATATCTCCCGGGAGTTCCGTAACCAAGAGTGTAGTAAGGCCAGTTGTCGTGCACCAGTTCCCATTCGAGTCTAGCTCAAAGCAGTGTTTTCAGGTTTTACCCCTGAGTACATCTATGCCATATCCACCTCTACCTGCTCGTATCCAATCATGGATGTATTTCTTATAAAACTCAAAAAAATATCAACAATAAAAAAATTCTAGGAAGTCCTTCTATACTAATCCTCAGTTTTCATCATAGGTCTATGTGCTCTAATCAGAGTTTATCTAAATATAGCTTCCAAGGTTTGTACTAAACTTCCCCTGATATCAACTGTAACGCCCCGACCCCAGTTACCCATAGTCATTGAATTGTTATATAACATTGGCATGATCACAAAAGATCATGTCTCGAAAGACCGATTAGTTTAGTAGTCTTGGAAACAGTAGATATATTCATAAGTCTTACATTACAAAATAAAGTAAAAAAACAACATCAACATCTTGTCTTCATATCCCCTCATACTATCCAAGCTGGTCATTCATAAATTTTATGTTGGAATCCTGGAAAAAATAAGACATAGAAATGGGTGAGATTAGAGTCTCAGTATGGATAACAATATAACTGAAACTTTCATAAATAAGAATAAAAATTTAATGCAATGTATAACTAAAACAAATGCATTTTAAATTTGAACTTCATCATAATATGGAAAAGATAAAATGAAATAATTCCATTTAATTATTCACCTGGATATTCTAATAATCAAATAATCACATGCAATATCAATAACCACTTTCATAACAAGGGAATGCATAATGTCGAACTTTAATTTCATTTTCATGGAATCATGCCAAGACTTAAGGGATAACTGTAACTGGAACCCAACCCAGAGAGCCTCTATAACTGAACTCCAACCCGGAGATCCTCTAATAACCGAACACCATCCCGGAGTGCCTCTAATAATAGGACCCCAACCCAGAGTGCCTCTAATAACAAGACTCAAACCCGGAGGGTCTACTGTAACCGGACCCCAACCCATAGGGCTTACATTTACCAGTCCCCAACCCAGATCAAACTAGTCCAACACATTCATCTTATGAAGAGGATGAAATATAACGTAAATATTCTTATTAAAACTAGCAAACAAAATGCCAAAACATTAATAATAAACCATTAATGGCATAAAAAACTCATCCATAGTCATACATATCTCAAAACCTTAAATAGAATATGGAATATTTGTATCATAATAAATCATCTTCAAACAAGTGGAAAATTTATCATAGGATGTCGACATAGATGAAATCAAAACTATTTGAGAAAATATCTCTTTTTTTAAATCATTTAAAATTCACATAATTATAAAAGAAAACATTTACATTGAAAATATTATTATAAGACTATAAGGGAAGTTTCAATGATCTTATAACGACGAAAAATAGCCACACCAGTCGTATAATTTTAAAATACATTCTTACCATAATTCTGTCGAAAAGGTTATAAAAAGGACCTTGTTTGGAAAACGATGGAATGGTTTCTTTATGAGCTTCTTATAAAAAGTAAAACAACGGTATAAATGACTTTAACCCATATTTTGTAAAATATTATGAGGGTTTTGAAAGACTTTTTTAAGAAATATATATGTGGATGATATAGAGGTCCAAGTAGATAATTACGTATAAACAACCGCAGATAATGAAGAGATTGTGAAATAACACTTACAAATTTGGTAACATATGAAACATACAACCCATGAAAGAGGTATCAAAAATTATTATGTAAATACACATAAATTAGAGTGTATTATTGAAAGAATACAATTATGGTAAGTACATACACCACACAAAAGGTAATAGCGGCAATATGGCTTGAATCTCATGGGAATAAGGAGTGAGATGAAAACCCCTTACATTGTACTTTTCCATGGTTGAAGGTAGGTTAACCTCCTGTATAATGGTGAAATAATAATTATTAAGTTATCCAAGAATAATTAACATTAATATGATACCATATATGATCTTTTAACACTTCTTTGTTAATAATATATTTGTATTATCGTCGTTTCGGGTGTTAACTTACTCGTTTTCTTTTATATGTTATGTTATATAAGCAATTTTTTTATGAATTGGTTTTATATTATTCATATCTAGAATGATAACATGTCCTTAAAATTTATTTTTAATCATCAAATGAGAATTAGACATGAATGGATACGATGTGGAATTAATCTCATCGCGTTTGTGGAGACGGTAGTTTGTACGTACGCACGAATGACAATATCATTCTTTTGATATTAAAATAATATATAATAGGATGGTATATCATATATACAGAATCATTATCTTGTTATATTTATTATATACATGAATTACACATCATTATTATACCCATCCAAATAATAATATTTTTAATAACAATTACACCACGACGTGGAGACGGTAAGCCGTATGTAAGGACATATGATGATATGTCATTCAATGGATAGATAGAATACTGAATATGGTTGTACCATATTTATAATAACATCACATTATATATAAGATACTGGATTTATTATTTTAGAATGTAAATAACAATGAAAGAAGAAGTTGAAGAAGAAATGAACTTGAAAATATGTTGTGAAAAAATTACCTCTTCTTCGGGTTCTTCAATTTGATTTGATCAAAAGAGCTCCTTATATTGGCTTTTTGATCAAACTGAGGCCTCTAAGTTTAAGTGACACATGTTGAGAGAGTATTTGGTCAGGTTTTTTCTGAACAAAAATTCTTTGAAGATGTGAAGAATTGGTTATAAATTTTTTCCTTTTATAAGGGGGAGGAGGGGTTATTTAGGAAAAACATAAATTATTAATTTATAATAAATATATATTCGGTTTCTCATAGCTCCACAATTAATTATTCAAATTCTATGATGGGTATGTGTCGAAATACTTTCAAAAAAAGTATTTTATAAAGGTTTGGGTCATTATATTAACCTTATCATTTAGTTTTAACTCTTGGTTAATTATTTTAACACTTACCATGTCACTATGTATGTTTTTAATATATAGTTAATAAACATAATATATACATCCAAGAGACCCCCAAGTGGTACATTAATGATATACCTATAATTATATAAGTCTTTTGGCAGATCCTTAAATTTTTAGGAGTATAATATCAATTAATAATATAATATTTGTTTTAAAAACTTTTTTATGTAAATTTTGAAAATATTTAATAATTTATTTTTGTTAAAGTATTAAAAAAATTATAATTTCGAATAACATTAAATTAAGAAAATATAACATGTCATATTAACCAATAAAATTCGTGGATGTCATCAAAACCTTAAATTATATTTATTTTACAATTTATAATACCAATTATTGGATTCATTCATTAATAAGGAAAATATTGCATCATTATTGTGTCACATATATTTTTAATTTTTCAAAGTCTAAAAATTATAAATAAAATTCTATTATGTATTAAATATTTTTATATTTCTCATTAATATTTATTGTCAAAAATATAATATATATAACCTTATATAAAAATTGTTTTTCTCAAATATATATGCTTATGTTATTTTGTATTTACATTAACTTAATTAATATAAAGTGTCATTATCACATAAAAGTGGATCCATGTGGTCCCAACATCTACCCAAAGATTCCTATGGTCAGAAAGGTATCATCCAATAGGGTTAAGACACGTTTTAGTGAAATTTAATATTATTATAATATTATTTTCCCCTTATTTACCAGATTTACCGTTTAACCATGGTAAATAAAATACTTTCCGACGTAATTATTGAAAATGTTTAAAAATAAAAGTAACCTATTTAAAAAATTTAGACATCCAGATTCCAAATATGGTGTCCATTTTTTCAAATTCAAAACACAGAAGTGACAAAAATTAATTTAAAATTAATTCATGTTGTCAAAACAAAAAGCGTGTTTTTAAGAAAGGATAACTTTCAAATTAAATGGTAAAAATATATTCTAAATATACTTTAAAACTAATCAATTACATAATATATCACTATTAATTATTTTGATCAAAAAATTTGTTTTTAATTAAAATTTTGTAATTTTCACTATTCATCATAATATAAAAGTTATATGAAAAGTACGAAAATATTACCCTAGGATAATTTAGATATTCTGAATCTAAAAATGAAGTACAATTTCAGAGATAAAATTGATAAAATTTCAAAAACTATGTATTACTATTCATAATGGCTACATTGATTGGTCGCGGTGTGTAAGAGTCTCAAAGTTACGTACAATGCAAGCTACTGAATTACTCAAAATTAAATGTAGCATGGAAACATGCAGTGTTACAAAAAAATTGTTGATAATAAATAGGAAACCCTATGTACATAGATATCCATTTAGTGTGGTCCTGATGAATTTGAAAATTTGGGGGTCATTTCATTAGTTTCATAAGATACATGAAGGTACCAGGGACATTGATAACCGAAGTTTTGGGAGAGTTTTATACATATCCTTTTTCAGTAAATACTGGTTTTAATATTATATACCATTAACTATAACATTGGTTTTGGTGGCCTAGGTTGAAGAAGGTGTTTACAAATTTTTTCCCTATGTGCCTTAGTTTTTTGAAAGTGGTGGATGAGATACATGTTCCAATAGGTTTAGCTCAACCCCTTGAGGTGAAAGAGTTAAAGTGGGATGGGAAATCCATGGACATTTTCCTAGTCATAAAATACATGAGAACTATGTCTCGCCACTATAATGATATTATGACTCGATGGTGTTCCCTCAATGATCATTTTTAAATGCGATTCTAATATCACATCATGATATATGAATGGATTGGAGGAGGCCTTTGGGACTCAGTTGAACATGAGAACTGTGTTTCTCCACTATAATGATTAGAAGATAGAGAAGACCATTCACGTTCTTGATGAAATTCCTAGATCCTTCATGTTCTACATAATCCATAGTTGGGTGGATTACCTACCTATAGTAGAGTTTTTAAACCAAAAAACTCCCTCCATTTTACTATAGTGGTGAAACTGTTTTAGGCATTTGATGATACACCCTATAAGTATATACTTGGTGGAACTAACATATGAGAGTCAGAACATATGGTCCTAAAGTTGTGTGAGATACTTCAAAAAAATGTGAAGATCATCCAATAGTGCATGATGATTTCATAAATAAGGTAGATTTATTTTTCCTAATGACAATGGAGGACCATTAAGCTTAATGATGGATTACTTTTGTGCTTATGAGTTTCAACATGATGTGGACTGAATTGATTTTGTTAGGGTAAAAATATATCTTTTATATTCATTGTATCTTCTTGGAAAATGTTTAGATTTGGAATGGTGGAATACCAATAATTACTACTTCCACATTTAGATCTATTAAATGATGTATTCCTCATGCCGAAATTGAGGAGTTACATTCATGATCATTCACATCTTATTGACAAGAGTGAGTTGGACATTGCAGATGGAGATACCATTATAGAGTACCTGATAGTGATTGAGGATCAACATGATATTATACATAATGGGAGATATATTCATTTGTTTCATGACTGAGGGTGGAATTAGAATCATTTTGACATCACTTAGAAGTGAGAGTTTCATATTAGTGCAAAGTAACCATGTCTCTTGTTATTTTCCTTATATGGCATTTAGGGATGTAAATACCTAGGGCGTAGAGAATGTATTGACATATATTTTCCATGTATTCTGTTTTGGATATTTTATGGAATAATTTTGAGGCATGAAATTGTGATGGAGTGTGATTCCAAGGTTAGGTGATCCAAGAATAAATGATTTATGTATAATATGTATATAATAGCATGAATGTACGCATTTCTTGAAAAATGGAAGAACACCTAATGAGGACATAATCCAATATATAAGGGAACTTTCGAGTTTAGAACACATGTTTTACCCTATGCATGACAAAACCATTATCAACACAGGGTGTTTATTGAAAATTCATCACATGACTAATATAAATGAAAAAATGAAATAATACTATTTTATATCATATTTTTAGAAAGTTACATAATTCTCTTCTATTTAAACATTCTTAGGGATGAATTTGAGCATTACCTGCAAATCCTTTTAAATAAATTCCTAGCCCATAGAGAGAATTGAAGTGTTTCTGTTGGTATACGGTGACCAAATTGTATATTGATGAACAATATGAGGTGGAATAAGAGAGTCTCGAAAACAATAATGTCACATATTTGTTCTTAAAAAAACGATTGATCTAGAACATTGATTTATTTTATTCATTTATTTACTAATTATGATTAATATTATGAATTCTGATCAATCAAACAATTAATTGAGTCTTTGATTATGTGTATTAATTTGTGTGTTTCTTACAAGGTAGATGGTAGAAATTCATTATTATTAATATTTGATTCTTTATTCGTCATTCTAATGTATATAAATCGTGTTTTACATTATCATTGACCAAGGTCTATTTCAAATTTTTAATTTTTTTATTTTTTCCACCTAGTCATCATTCATCGATTTCATTATTTTCTGGGACCATGGGTTGACATACACAAAAAAAATTCGATCATTATTTACACTTTTCTTGGTTAAATTATTTGGCAATATTTATCTCAAATCTGAATGACATGAAGTTGTTGTGATGATGGAAACAATACTGTATTTGGTGGTGGGGATGGTTAGTTTTTGAGTACTATGTTTTGAAACAAACATTATAATACATAGTTATTTTAAAAATACATTCAATGGGATAATACCAGTGTTCAATGATTATTTTGTTCAAATGATAATATCCATTGGTTATAGTTAAGGGAGATGCCTGAATGATTTTTGTGGGAGTTGCTAGAAAAGAGGCATCTTGATTTGAGATTAAAGAAAATTTACAAAGAGCACAACTTATATGATAAATATACATTCCATTTGATACACTCAAAACAGCGTGGTTGTTATTAGAAGAAATAAAATTATCACAAAAAATTTGACCACGTCGACAGGTTTGTGAACCCACACTAATGGGTTCACAGCCATGGATTGGAAGTACATAGGAATGAGCATGCCAGGTACTCATACACTAACATGGCTAGACCTATAATATATGTACTCTGTAGTGTAATGATACTCAGCAAGAGTACACTAGTATAAAAATATTAAATACTCTTAATTAAACACTAGCCGTTTACAAATGGCTATACCAAAGTACATGGGACATATCATTTAACCCTAATACATGACGTGTACATCATAAATGTAGTCTTGGTTACCTTTTCATATCTATCATGTATAAGTTCGATTTGGATGAAGTCCCAATATCCATTACATAATGGTAATCAGGGATTCAACTCTTACACATAGGGAATAAATCAATTATACAAGACTTCTCTGCTATAGAAGTTAGAATCATTATTTGAGGCCAGATGTGAGATCAAACATTCATCTTTTTTAATCTTGTTAATGTTTTGGTATCCTAATGACCAACACTACATGGGATACAATCCTATACATATAATGATTCTCTATACTATTTTTTATTATACCCCATGGACATGTGATTGGTCATCATCTATGTATCCTCTATCATTATAGTTCTTTGTATACATACTATGATGATATCCGCTGAGCACTACCTCATGGCTACACTTAATCAGTGTTATTTTACTCATGGAGTTTGTTCAATTGGACCAATTCGATGTGGATCCATTATGATGGAATCACATGAATGATTTATAGTTATGACTTTTCCATGATATTATGTTACATTCTTGATTATAGGTTAATATTCTTATTTAATGAATTATAATCATACATCCATTTAAAGATAACTATGATTCATTTTTTGTATGAACTGTTGTTTAGTGGTGACTTATTTTGTATTTATTACTCTCCCCTGCATGGGTTATCCAACATATGTGATATCTTGTGAAGATGATAGAACACTTGAATGTGTCCCAGGTGGACATCTAACATATGGTTCGTAGAGATATTGGTAGACCATAGTGTGATTATACGTTATACTAACAAATATACATATCATTACATTAATAATTGACATTTGATAGACTATTTTTTGTGGCCCATTATTTTTCCATGTTCACAAAACATTAAGTTTTGACATGTTCTTGTTTTGGGATATAAATTTATCCATTCATAGTTGTTTAGTGGTTTCCACATTTCTTCTTTTTATGTGGTTAGATATGTGTCTATGTAAACATGTACATGGACTAAGACCTCCATTGTTAGTGATTTGACTACAAAGTTAACATCTCTAACCCATGGCCTATTGGAGGGGGGATTGGGAACTCACGAAACAACCTCCTTTGAGTTAGGTCATGTGATCTATGGCCTTGAATCATTCAATAAAAAACCAAATTACTATTTACCCATCATTCCCAATATTTATAGAGGAATAATTTCTTAACTAAACTTAATGGAACCATTCATTGAAAACACATTTTGTAAAAAAATTCATTTTTCATTCAAAACAACAATTTTCAACCGTATAAAAGGTACCCATTTTTATGAACAAAAACTAACACACAATAAAATGGATAAACTACAATGAGCAAACCAAACATCAAGGTTACAAAATCAAATAAATGGAAACAATAGTGAAACAAAATAATGCAATATAATTAATTTATAAAATTAAACCCAATAATGTTTTAAAAAAAGAAATAACTTCATAGGAATCATCCTTTGGCTCTACTGATAATGGACTAAAGCTAGAATTATAGAGATTACACCATCATTTCTAAACTATTCCAAGCCCCCATAATCCTCACTACTCTAACAAGAAATAAACACCCCTAGAATACATAGGAAAAAATGGATATTATATGGTTTATATCTCATGTCACACTACCCTAGCAGTTCAAAAATTGGATTGTTTGGAAAATTACATTGGTGCATTATGTTTATATGTTAGCTCTTCATCATATCGCAATTCCTTAGAATTATCCCCAAACTCCTTTAAAATGAAAAATATTGTTTTGAATTTAAAAAATAAATGAATATGTTCATGAAGTCATTTCTATAGTTTTATGAAATTATGAAAATGTAATCCCCCACAACCCGAATAAAAAATAACATATACATGAATATTAATGTTATAATGAATGTCAATACAATCCCACCACCTACTTGGGTACTAATGAAAACATTTAATATAAAAACACATGGGGAATAACTAATTGATTTCATCCATCATGAAATAATTCCACCAAATGTTCCAAATGATGAAAAATGGTTCCATGAACCGTTTTAAAAAAACTCTTAATGATATTTGATTAATGGAACATTTTAAATCATATTGAGATACTGAGTCCTATTTCATTACAAAAGTTTGAAAAATCAATTTATTTTAACAAAAATTACGTCTAACTATTATAAATATTGTTTTAAAATTTACCCTACATTAAGATGGAATTAGAAAAACTTAATTTCTTTTTTTAAATTAAAAAATTAATATAAAAAATGCCTCAAATGTAAAATTTTTCCCTTTAAGGTACTTCAATCCTTTGACATCAAGCAAAAAAAATTCAGAATATGTAAAATTAAATAAAAAACTATTTAAAACACAATAAATGTTTAAAAATATTCTTGTGGGAAATTATAAAGGAACATGTATTGAAGTATAAGAAAATTAAACACACTAAAAAACTAAAATATATTTTCATGAAAACAAACTAAATAAAATATTCATGTATAATAATAATATATCAATTAAAAAATATTTTAAATATTATATCATGTAATTTAGGGTGTCTGAATGTTACGTATTCCTATGATCAATGGAAATTAATATAGATGATATTACAACTTCTTCTGAGTCCTCAATAATGCATGATGGGACTCACATTAACTAAACAACCATATATAATTATTAAAATAAAAAATATAAGAACCCATAAGGTTTATCCAAACAATTTCACCATTACCGGGAGGATAAATAAGGAGTTAATTTTGAAATAAGATGTGGGTGATCATACATTGGTGGTTCATAAACTATTGACAATGAAACCATGAGTAATCATCATGCAATGAGATATCCCAAGAGAGGATAGGTGAGTAAATATGTGTATTGAAAAATATTGTATAACAAGATTAAATTTTAATGGAGATTATGTGAGGAAAAATTGTTAAATATCCTTATTCATTGATATATTTTAAATTAAAATATTTAAAACATTGGATACACAAAAGACATTTAAGGGGGATTTACTAAATCAATCCGAAACTACGATTCCTTCCCCCACTAGACACCAACAAACTATGTACATTATTTCCCTTTGGATTCAATTATTTTGGACTACTCATGTTCCAAAAAATTTAAATTTAAAATTCATATTAACAGATTACCATATATTTTATTACACTATAAAAAAATCCTTGAAATTCAATTCATATGAAAAAATATTATCCAAAAAATAGTTATTCAATCATGGAACTAAATAAAATTTGATATGCACAAATCTTATTTATTATAATATAAGATAATATAATACACTCATATGTTGGATTCACAATATTTTCGACCACTAAAAATTCAACCCTGATAAATTTATTATTCATGTTTGTGTTAACTAAAAAATAGGAAGACATGTAACATCCTTAGATGTAGTAGATTATATTGGGAAAATGCATAATCCCAATATAATACAAACAACCAATGTAATGTATACAAAAATTATCATCCAATGGTACCTAATGAATTCCATCTACCTCAAATAGTAATCCTATACTAGAAAAAAAATAAGAATAATTAAATGAAGTGAGTATAAAAATATATAAACAAAAAATATAATCTTTATCAAAACGGTGGAATATTAAATAACTTCTACTAAAATTGAAGCACCCCCATGATAGAGAAAATTTCATGAAATCTGAAGACGACCCATTAGAATCAAATAACCATGGACAAAAATAATGAGATGATATGAAAAATGTATGCACAATCTATGATACATCCAGAGGATACCATATCAATGAAATACTCAATATCCTATTAATAGCTATATAAAAAATCTAATACATAAAAAAATATACCGTTCAAAATGCCATGTCACCAAAATCAATGTATCTCGAATCACAAAAAACATGAACTCATTGAATGAATACAATATTAGAGCAATGGGGTGGAATGTAGAAATATTTCATAAATCATGTTTTGATGGGGGATACATATACCTCAAATGTGGGAGACATTGTCCTGGTAAATACACATAGATATGAAAAAACATTATTCACTACACAACAAAAAATGGTTACCTTCATATCCATGAAAGAAAAATCGTCCACCAAAAAACTCCAAAAATAAGATAAATATTATAAAGCTCATTTAAATATCTCTCTAAATTTATTGAAGTTACATAATATTCATCATAATTAATTAGTTGAAAGAGTCATGAAAAAAATAAAATAAATCCAAAACTCAATGAAGAATCATCATAAAATACACAAATCCATGATCTGAAAAACTCTCACAAATGTGAAACCAAGAAAAATGACTAGTAAAATCTACAAATAAAAATACACATGAAATGATAATATGTATTATAAACCATAACTACAAGATAAAACTCTCACGAAAATATCAACAATCTTGATACTCATCAATTAACCCAATATAAAATCCAATCCACTTATAACATAGTTTCCAAAAGAAATGATATCCAACTCACAATGACAACACAAAAAAAAATTTACATTAAAATTTACATGCTATCTAGTTAATATTCGTAAATAATGGAAAAACATCAAATAAAAATAAACCCTCAACCTACACCTTGACCTATCTTTGGAGGGATTCATTCCCTAATATGGAGAACGAACTAATCATCACTATTATACATGAAAAAAATAACATAGTCCCAATTTCAATATAGGGGGAAATAATAAACACAATCACTAAATGTGAAATCAAATGATAAATCAATATTCTTATAAAAACAACTTATTATAAAATATAATGGAAACCGATGTCATAAATTCATTTAACTTGCCTCTAGAAACCAGCAACACTATTATTAATTCAAAGCCCCCCCCCCAAAGAATCCATATGATCAAATTTTAAAATATTTTTGAACAGGTCACTCCACTATTAAAAAGGGTTGAAATAATTCACCAAAAAACATTCATTAAATGATTAAATGAACTTTTAAAAATCATGAATATAGTTATACAAATTCATCATTTACTAAATGAATTAACTAGTTTCCAAAAAAATTTAAAAAAATGATTTCAATAATAACAATATGTATTAGTTTCCTAACCATTAATATTTCATGTAATAAAATTAATTTTATAATAAAATCATGAATATTTCCTTTAAAAGCAGAAGAATTTTCCTTTAAATTCAACATTTATCTAAAAATAAATCAAATAGCCATAAAATTATGAAACACCACAAATCCATAAAAACTCAAAATCATGTTATAAATGTAAAATAGTACATACACATACTCACCCCTCTCCACTATGGATCGCTCATGTATATTCGAAAAAATACAAATGTGATGTGAAACTATATGTGATTCCACCATATTTATTAATCACCTCATTATAGAGACAATAAAATTCCAATGACATTTAATTATCTAGAAATTGATCATTCATCCTTTTATAAAGTCATAGAGACATAGTACATGAATTTGATCCTCCATTCATCCCCATTCAAAAATATGTTTTTACCCCAATGAAATCTCAAACAATTCCAATGAGGATCAATTTCGAATACTAAATTGATCATACAACAAAAAAACAATTTTAAAATCAGGATACTCACATCCTAACCTAGTATCCCAACATAAAATATAATACTTGTTTCTATGTTTATGGAACTATCATATTTATTAATAAAAACTGATAATAAAACTAATAAACCACTGGACCATATAAATTGTAGATTCCTAAGATACTAATAACTAGTTGGTGGGAATTATTTAAACAAAAATTGTCCATGTTTTCCTAATAATCATTTTCAATAAAAAAAATTTTAATTGAAAATATATAATAACACATTCATATGTTATAAATCCATGCTATGAATATAAATTATGAAAATAAATTATTATGTTGTGGTAATGACATATGAATTTGAAACATCTTATCAAACTAACCAATTTATGTTTGATATAGAATCATCCTAAATAAATTTCATATCTATAGCCACTACATTATTACTACACCTATAACCATTTAAGATAGTAACAACGACAATATATAGTGAGATAACAAATAATCACATTAAAAAAATTATTTTATACAACTATTTGACTAGACAGGTCAACATGAAACCTGAAGGAAACACTAAATAATTGATGTTGTATGACATATAGAACAATGTTTTGAATATAAGTGTCAGTATAAAATTTCTAGTATATAACATTCATGTAATATCATCTAAATATGAAATATATTATAATATTTTTATTATAGAATAACCAATATAATTTGTTTTCACGTGATTTATATATTAATGGGAATCATTAAAAACTACGAACACTTCCAAACAACAATTTCATAAAAAAATGGAAACAATGGAAATGGAACAATTTAAATTAATCTCATTGAACGATGAATATAGGGCCATAAATTCCGAATAAAACAAATCATGTCAATATTTTCTAGTAATACAATGAATATCATTAAAACTATTTTTTCATAAAAATTATTACGTAAAACAATTTATTAAATTTTATTTTAGATATATCTAAATGATTTAATCATTATATAAAACATTTAAATCTCATTAAATAACCCCAATTGAATATAAACCAAAATACACTCAATGTGATTAATAAACAGTGAAAACCACCCAAATATCAACAAAACATCATTTAGAAAATGGTTAAAATGAAAAAACAATCTATGAGGATAAAATTATATCATCAAAATTATTACCTTACTATATCCCAAACTGATTTAGAATCAAGGAAATCAACCTTATTTACCAGAAATAATGGACCTTAATTAATGAAAAGAATCCAAGAATGAATCTATTGAATATATCCATGTACCAGTATCCTCATTGGACTAATTTGGATAATAATCATAAAAGATCATAAACCACTTCATCATATAAATGTTTTTCTATATGAAAGTCATTCACACTACTTTATTACATTTGGGATGTACCTATAAAACATTTCCTAGGTAGAATACTACAAAACACTAAATACGGATTTCTTAATGGTAACCTTTTATATTCCATATACTTAAATTAAAACTCAAATAGTGTTAAGAAAGAAATAAATATATAAATAATTATATATATAACAATAAATAAGAATAATAAACCTCAAATCTTAAACCCTCACCAAAATAATCTCTAGTATAACATATATGCATAATAACTGTAAAACACATGTTAGAATAAAAAGTATCACCACCGTGACATAATGAATATTTTTGATACAATAAAGCATGGGGATTAATTGAGTGTATTAATACCTTACAAAATCATTCCAAAAATTCTACCCACAAATCTGTTAATATGGGAATTAAGAGGCCAATAAATTTTCTATTCATTTGAAAACAAATTGTTAGACCATATAAGAATGTCGTTATCAAATTTTTTTTATTAAAAAAATAGTTTAAATACCTATATGATATTATTATTTATAATAATATTATAAAAATGTTATTATTTCATAAAAAATTTATAGAAAATTATTTATAAAAAAGTATACCAGCTTCCAAATGAAAAACATTCTCAAACACCATATTCACAATCTCCACACACACTTTTAATAAAAATTCATTTTCATATACCCAAATTTATGTTGATCTATAGATAAATTTAAAATATGGTGAAATTCTTTTTTTTTTTGAAAAAATTCATTATTACATTACACATTACTTTTAAAAATTAAACTTCCAATAAAAATGATTTGAAAACATTTAAATACCATTAATAATGTCAACCATCCACATAACAAAATTCTTAACATATGACATGTATGAATTTTAATCCATTGAATTATATAATATCAAATTTAAAATACTATTGGTAGTCTAGTGACATAATATTTTATAAAAATAATTTTTATATAGTATATAACTTTTAAAATAAATACTCAGTAAAATTTCCATTCACTATGCCTGTTGATAAAACAAATACAATATCATTTACCATTTTATGGAACACAACACGATTTTAGAGACCCACACATGCCATATATGGAAATTGAATTACTTTTGCAAAAAACATAATATATAACAAAAACAGATACCCAAGCACTGTAATAGTTTAGTGTCTTTGGAAACACATAACATAATCTTCTAATCATGGTGAAAGATCTTCAACATCTCCCATAATGATATTACCTTAATTTTTTTTACCTAAAACCTTTATTTATATCCTGGAAAAAACATAAAAAGGGTTTTCTCAAATTCTCAGTAAGGTTAATCATGGAGAAAATAAAACAAACCATATACATTTGAACATAAAAGCAACAACATAGAGTTTATGCATCAAGATCTTGAGTTATGAAATAAATCTTTGATGTACCCATGGAATAGATCATAAAGGAACATTAATCATGATAAAATATCATGGGAATAAAATGAGTAATTATGGAAACCATTAAGAACATGTTATGATTTCCATAGTAGCCAAGGCATTGCTTCCAAGACCATTATAGCAGATAAAGTGTATTACTGAATCGGGTTTAATTGTTGTTCCAACCCTGTATTACTGAAGCAGATTCACTTGTCGTTCTAGCCATATCTATATCATGAGATATAAATATATACCCAATACCTTGGAGGGAGATATAGGTCTCATCCTTCTAATAATGAAATCATTCTTACTTATTCCACAAAATAAACATAAATCATTCATCGCAACTAAAAGAATAAAATGGGTTTCATAAACATCATCCAATGATAATGTAATCTATATAAAAATGAATATCATTTAATAAAAAGAAGAATAAATACATGTAAATAATATAGAAATTATACTTGAAACATAATCAAACTAAATAATATCATCTTATATGAAAAATTATTTTGACAAAACACTTGAAATGAATTCTTGTGGAAAATATCATTTCTTCTTCATAATCATTTTCTTTTCACAAAATGGAATAAAATTTTAAAAGAAAAGGATTTTCTTGAAAATAATCATTTAATAT
The DNA here is from genome assembly GCA_963277665.1 of Viscum album. NCBI lineage: Eukaryota > Viridiplantae > Streptophyta > Magnoliopsida > Santalales > Viscaceae > Viscum > Viscum album. Next base: position 917,852,852 of record OY728148.1, read on the forward strand.
TTTATAGTATGCTTCCTGAAAATTAGGAATAATGGAACAGTAAAAATCCATTCATGTCATATAAGTAAAAAAACATACTCCTCATACTTTTTCCAAAAATGTAGGAATGTTCCTCATATGGTAAAAAAAAGAATGATTCCTTCTATAAAAAAATGTAAAAGCCAAATAGGGGTAAAAAATACATTAACCATACATTTAAGAATATCAAATACTTAATTAAAAACATATTTATGAACATGGATGAAAAATATAACCCTATTAAATACTAATGTATAAGCAATCTCAGAAAAAATGAGATTTGCAAAATTATCCCTTACCTTATGTCCAATTTATTCCTTATGTTTCCAAAACTCGTGTATAGCAGGTTTAAACATATTATTAACTTGTAAAATAACAATAATAAAATTTATGATAACATAAATTATTCTCATATGACTTTATATTAACCGTTCTTTTGTAAATTCCATGTTAAAGAAGCATTTTGGGTAAAATGGTTTCATTTATCGTACGTGTTTCGACTTGTTGTTCGTGATATTATAACATATATCATGATTTACTTAATTAAATAATATAAAACCTGATTTATATATAATATATATTATTCATATAAATATACATGATAGATCGATATATGGAATGAAATACACCGTTCATGGAGATGGTAGGCCGTACGTACGCAAGAACGCTATTTTCGTTTCCTTATTGAATTGAATAGAATTAAGTAAATGAATCATATTTGTACATATATAAAGTATAATTATTATTTATTATCTCACATGATTATTTATTATATATACTTTATAATCATAAATGAATGGAATCATGGAAAATGAATCACATCGCGTTCGTGGAGACGGTAGTCCGTACGTACGCACGAGCGACAATATAATTGTTCTTATATTAAAATAATATATAATTGGATGTTATATCATATATTAATAATCATAATAATGTTATATTTATTATTTATATAATTTATACACATTATTATACCCATCCAAATGATGAAATGTTTCAATAACTAACTACACCACAACGTGGAGATGGTAAGCTCTACATACGCACGTGTGGTGACATTTTCATTCATAGGATTGATAAAATAATTGATGTGGTTGTAAAATTATTTTAATAAAATATAATTATATATAAGATATGGGAGTTATTTTTTTACAATGGAAACAATAAAGAAGGAAGAATTGGAAGAAGAAAGGAACTTGAAATAGGTGGTCAGATATTTACCTATTCTTCAGTTTTTTCATTTTAATTTGATCAAAAGGGATCCATTGGTTGAATTTATGACTAAATTAAGGCCACTAGGATGAAGTTATGAATGTTTAGAGGGATTTTGTTTCACGTTTTAGAAGATTCAAACGGTTATGGAGGTGTGAATTATAGAGATGGGTGATTTCCCTTTTAAAAGAGGGGTGGGGGTACCTTAGGAAAAACATAAAATATTATTTTATAATAAATTCAGATTCGGTTTATAAGGTCTCAAAAGTGGATTATTTAGAGTCTAGGGTGGGTTTGGGTAGAAATCCTATCAACCAATATGTATTAGATAACTTTAGGTTACCATTTTAACATTATCATTTAGATTTAACTACGAGTTTAATAATTTAACTTTTACCTTGTCTTCTATTATTCTTACACTATATGTTTATTAAACATACTATAAACATCAATTAGAACACTAATTGGTTCATTAATGTCATATGTATTATTATATAAGTAATTTTACTGAGACATAGATTTTTAGGACCATTATATCAATATATAATATAATATTTGTTTTAAAAACTCTTTTATGTCAACATTGACACTATTTGGTATATTGTTTTTAATAAATTTATTACAGCATTATTACTTATAAAAATATACATATAACCAACCAAAATATGTTATATTATCCATGAAAATTAGTATAATTCAAAAAATGTCTCATATTACATTTATTTTGGTATTTATAATATCAATTATGTAAATATTTCATTAATAAGGTAATTATTGCATCATCACTATGTCATAAATAAATTAATTTATATAAAGTCTAAAAAATATTAAAAAATTACCATTATGTGGGAAAATTTATTATATTTCTAATGAATATTTATAGTCTAATTTATCTAATTTATAACAATATATTACAAAAATTTAGTTATTAAACATTGATTTGAATTATTTTTTCTCTTCTTTATATAACATAATAATAAATGTCGTAATCTAATCCAAGTGGATAATAAGGGTAATATTTTATTCCTAAGGTTTATTTTGGTCAAATTACACATATAAAACAGAATTAGGAGATGTGTTAGGTTAATAATAATATAATTTTTACTTTTAATTAGCCAATTTACTTTTAAAAGTGGTAAATAAAAGTGAAGAGTTACTATTCACCAAAAATTATTTTTATCTTATTGAACCACATTTTACTTACTAAAATAAACAGTTTCTCTACAAATTTTTAAATTTCACTCACAGAAGCTGGAAAATTTTGTTTTATATAAATTTGAAAATGCTCCTTGGAGGTGTGTAAAAGAAAGTGAAAAGTTCAATAAAATTTTTATATATCTAAAATTATTGGAAAATTACTCTAATGAATTACAATGAAGTTATATTGGTATTTTGTATCTATTTTGACCTAAAATAAACTTAAATAATATAAATAATTACTTAAATAAAAATTCGGTTTTAATGTATAACTCATTGTTTTTCACTAATCATCAAAAATTGATAGTTTTCAGAAAAATACAAAAAACTCACCTGAGGCTAATTTCGAAATTCTGAATCCAAAAATGAAGTCCATTTTGAATGTTAAAATTTATAAAATTTCAAAAAGTGGTTATTACTATTTATATTAGATAGTTTATATTATATTTTAATAATATATCGTTGTTTAGTGAAACTTGGTATTACGCACAATGCAAGAAATCGATAAAGGTTGCTCATGCATGTAACACAACCCAATAATAGTGATTCATATACTTTAAGATAATATATTGTTGTTTATAGTGCAAGATAATCTTGGTGTAGCTTACAACAAAAGTCATCAATGAAATTAAAAATAATATCTTTCATCAAATATCAGGGTGTTACATTCTACCCCCCTTAAAATGAAATCTTCCTCGAAATTCATCGAGGTTATAAATGGTTTTCAACATTAAAGTTTCATTCATAGAAACCCACATCGTAAAATGGAATACTAAATCTTAATTTAAAAAAAATGTAATGGTTACCTAAATTAACTCATCACTGTGATTCCACATAGAAGAACATAGGTAAAAATATGGTTATGGAGAAGAAATCATACCATCATGTTCTGATAGAGAGTGTTCAAGAACATGGCTACAATAAAGCCAAATATCACAAATCTATAAATTTGTGATGATATAAGGTACCATCTAGGACAACATTTTTGGTTTTCAGGATCATTTCCCTGAAGTTGAAAAAATAGGAATTAGAAGAAATATTTAATTTATTTTGGTACAATCTCACCATTAGTCATTCCTTGAAAAATTTCAACTTCATATCATAAAGAAATGAAGTTGAATTTCTCATTCGTTAAGTGTTAGCAGCTCATGCAATATAATGATCAGTCATTCCATCTGTCTCAAAAAAAGGTTAGAAAAAGTTATTAAATATACATAAGTCCTTCTATAGTGAGATTAATCATATATTGTTACTAAAATTGTCTTATACATCATATATCACAACACATAATAAATTAATACTCATTTATACTATCTAGGGTATTTCATGCAGGCTAGTGGTAGGTGATAAGAGCATGTTGCACTTCAGTTTTCGGTTTGATTCCGGCAACCTTGTCTGACGCGACAGGTTGTCGCCCGGCCTACTGGTTGTCCTTTTTCTAAAACAATAAAATTATAATATTTCATAAATAAAATCAAAATGATATAGCCTTAAGAAATACTATAATATCTCTTAATTAATCCATTCCATCTTTTAGGCTTATCGAAAATACACTTGTCCGATTACTAGAAATGACATCTAACGAGCATGTGAATTCCTTCATTTGTCCCCCATATATCATAATATATATCTTTGTGTTGGTCACATTTCATACATGTGAATACCATGATCATGTATTGTCAGGAAAAATGAATACCAATTGATCTTTAGTGAAAACATGAATGCTGTTAAAAGTTAACTCTTTCCATATACCAAAATTCCAAAAATTCTATATACTCAAACCATGATATCACTTTGTCATTATATTATTTATGATCTCATTAATACTATAAAAAATATTATTTTTTCTTTATCCCTTAATTATGGGAATATCATCTTATTTCCAAACATATTTTAATCACTTATCATTGTTACCATTACCATATAATTATTGAAAACCACAAAAAACCAATACATAGATATTCCAATATTCCACAATATTAAAAATGAAATTCCACACTAATATTTTGGAATCCTGTTAAATAAGAACATAATCATTCCACCGCCTCGTTGTCAAATTCAACATCTCTAGTAGTGATCTCATGTGGATTCCCTTTGTCCTTTTCCTTGAGAGGTTGTTGATGTCGATCATCATTAACCCTTGGATTAGGGAATTGGATAGCATTATAACCCATTTCAGTGTACTTGAAGCATTTAAGTGTTGGTGGTGTGTTTTCTGTAGTCTTTTCTCTATTCACATCATTAGTTACCTTTTTCCCATTACATCGGCACTCAATAGCTCGATGATAATCTTTTCCACCCTTAAAACAATTTCTTGTCCCTTTAAGACAATCGCCACCATGCATTTTTCCACACTATGATCTTAACGAACCATTTGTCTTATTTTCACCATAGTTTTGAGGTTTTTACTTGAACTCCATCTTTTGTTTCTTGTCAAAACCATGAGATGGATATGTTACAACAACTTCTAGTTATACCTCGATTTCACAACGCACAATTTATTCTTAGATTCTGAAGTATTTTATAGATAATTCCTTTCTAAGACCTGGTTTTAAGCCACTGATTAATAGATCAACTTTACTTTTAGGATGGATGCTAAAGACATTTGTATACCTTTCAATCCTTATAATATTCCCCTTATTTATACAAACATATTCCTCATCATTTTTCTTAAGATCAAGGAACTCATTTTCCATCGTTGATCAAAGAATATAAGGGAAGTAATTATTGAAAAACATGTTCTTGAACTCATCAAATTCCATGTATTCAATTCAATCTTGGGGCCTTATATTTTAACTATAGACCTCCACTAGTCTGATAAACCTTTTAACTGTAAAACAGCCAAAATAACATTTTCATGCTCTGAAAAGTGAAGTATCGAAAATATTTTTCAATGGTACTAATCCATTTTTCAGAAACAAGTGGGTCAGAAGACCCACTACATGAAGGTGTACGTTGCCTCATGAAGGACTCAATAGAATATTGTTCCTTTCTCTTTTCATTTGGATGTCCAGAATGATTCATAGCTTGTGTAAGTATAGCAATAATATTTTTCACTCCATCTCCCATAACATTGGTTTGTTCGAGAGGACAGTCATTGCATTTTCCATTACATTGATCAACACGATTCCTTCGTGTTCCATCCATCGTCTAAAACCCAAAAAGAATAGTGTTAGATGCAAAACTCATGATAGGGAAACAACATCATAAAGGGGGAGTACCTTCAATATATAATATATTATTTTTAATTCTACGTTCGTTACCATAATTATTGGAATATAAACTATACTTATACTTACCCATAGATACATCCCTAGACATACCATAGAAATATCACTAGGGATTTCACTAATGTTTTTGCATCCTAGTTTGCAAAGGTTATCAAAACCTTTCCTCTGATACCAAATGTAGTGACCCACAGTTGAAATACATGGACATTACATTACATTTACAGAATACTTATTACATAACAAAAACAGACACCCAAGGACTGTAATAGTTTAGTGTCCTTGGAAACTCTGAACATAATATTCTAATCATGGTGAATGATGTCGGTCATCTCCCATAATGATCTTCCCTTTTTCTCATTCCTAAAACCTTTATTTATATCCTGGGGAAAAACCTAAAATGGGTGAGGTCAAATTCTCAGTAAAGGTAAGAATATAGAAAATAAGACAAACCATATATATTAGAACACAAAAACATGAACATAATGTTTAAACATCAACATCTTGAGTTGTGAAATAAATCATCGCAATTCATAAGGAATATATCATAAAGAAAAATTAATCATGATAAAATATAGTGTGAATAAAACATAGAATTGAGGAATCCATTGAGCACATTTTAGGAATTCTGTAGTTTCCAAGGCATTGCTTCCAAGACCATCATAGTGGACAAAGTCCATTACTGAACCGGGTTTACTTGTCGTTCCAGCCCTGTATTACTGAACTACATTCACATTCCATTTTATCCATATCTATATCATGATATATAAATCATTACTTAATGAATTGGAGGGATAAATAGGTCTAACCCATCTCATAATGAAATCATTTTTACTTGTGACACAAAATTAACATAAATCATTCATCATAACCCAAAGAATAAAATGTATTTCATAATCATCATCCCATCATAAAGTAATCATGATAAAACAAATGGATACAATTTCATCATAATAATAATAAAACCATGTAAATAATAGAGACATTATACTTGAAACATAATCATAGTAAATAACATCATCATAGATGGAAAATTGTTTTGACAAAACACTTAAAATAAATTCTTGAGATAAATATTGTTACTTCTTCAAAATCATTTTCTATTCAAAAAATGAAATTCAATTTTAAAAGAAAAGTATATTTTTGAAAATAATCATGAAATACTGTAGTGTACGCTTCATGAAAATTAGGTTTTAGGAAACTTTAAAAATCCATTCAAGCCGTATAAGTAAAAAAACACTCTCCTCGTACTTTTTCTAGAAAAGTCAAAAAGTTCCTCGTATGTTAATCAAAAGAATGATTCATTCCATAACACAATGTAAAAGTCAAAGAGGGGTAAAAATGACTTTAAACCTAAATTTTATAATATTAAACTCTTTATGAAAAACATTTTATGAATATGGATGAAAAATATAACCCTAGTAAATACTTACGTATAAGCACTCTCAGAAAAAATGATATTTTCAAAATTATCCCTTACCTTATGTCCAATTTTTCTATTTGTTTCCAAGACTCCTATAGAGTGGGATTAAACATATTATTAACTTGTAACATAACCATAATAATAGTTATGATATCATATATGATTCACTTAAAAAATAATATTACCCATTCCGTTGTATATAAATAATTTTATATATAACATTAAATAAAAATAATAAACCTCAATTCTTAAACCCTCACCAAAATATTATCTAGTATAAAATATAAGCATAATAACTGTAAAACACATGTCAGAATAAAAACTATCACCACCGTGACATAATGACTACTTTTTGATGCAATAAAACATAGGGATTAATTGATTGTATTAATAACTTATAAAATCATTCCAAAAATTATACCCAAAAATCCATTAATATGGGAATTAAGAGGCCACTAAATTTTCCCTTCATTTGGAAAAAAATTCTTAGACCATATAAGGAAGTCATTATAAAATTTTTTTAATCAAAAAAATTGTTGAAATCCTTATATGATATCATTTTTTAGAATAATATTCTAAAAATGTTATTATTTCATCAAAAATTTATAGAAACTTATTTATAAAAAATTATACCAGCTCCCAAATTAAAAACATTCTCAAACACCATATTCACAATCTCCATACACACTTTTAATAAAAACTCATTTTCATATAACCAAACTTATGATGATCTATAGATAAATTTAAAATATGGTGAAATTGTTTTTTTAGTGAAAAAATTCATTAATACATTACACATTACTTTTAAAAATAAAACATCCAATAAAAATTATTTGAAAATATTTAAATACCATTAATAATGTTGACCATCCACACAACAATATTCTTAACATGTGACATGTATGCATTTTAATCCATTGAATTATATAATATCAAATTTAAAGTAGTATTGGTATTCTAGTGAAACAATATTTTATAACAATATTTTTTATATAGTATATAACTTTTAAAATAAATACTCAGTCAAATTTCCATTCACTATGTGTGTTGATAAAACAAATCAAATATCATTTACCATTTCATGGAAGACATAATTATTTTATAGAACCACAATTGACGTACATGGAAATTGAATTACCATTGAAAAAAACATAATATATAACAAAAACAGATACCCAAGGACTGTAATAGTTTAGTGTCTTTGGAAACTCAGAACATAATCTTCTAATCATGGTGAAAGATCATCAACATCTCCCATAATGATATTATCTTCATTTTTTTATCAAAATACATTATTTATATCCTGGAAAAACCTAAAAAGGGTGATCTCAAATGCTCAGTAAGGGTAATCATGGAGAAAAAAAACCATATACATTTGAACATAAAAGCAATAACATAGAGAATATGCATCAAGATCTTGAGTTGTGAAATAAATCATGGATGTACGCATGGAATATATCATAAAGGAACATTAATCATGATAAAATAGAATGGGAATAAAATGTGTAATTGTGGAAACCATTAAGCACATGTTATTATTTCCATAGTAGCCAAGGCATTGCTTCCAAGACCATCATAGTGGACAAAGTGCATTACTGAACTGGGTTTAATTGTTGTTCCAGCCCTTTATTACTGAACCAGATTCACTTGTCATTCCAGCTATATCTATCTCATGAGATATAAATCTTTACATAATACATTGGAGGGAGATATATGTCCCAGAATTCTAATAATGAAATCATTCTTACTTGTTCCACAAAATAAACATAAATCATTCATCGCAATTGAAAGAAAAAAATGGGTTTCATAAACATCATCCCATGATAATGTAATAAATATAAAAATGGATATCATTTAATCAAAAGAAGAATCAATACATGTAATTAATATATACATTATACTTGAAACATAATCATACTAAATAATATCATCTTATATGGAAAATGATTTTGACAAAACACTTGAAATGAATTCTTGTGGAAAATATCATTTCTTCTTTATAATCATTTTCTTTTCAAAAAATGCCATAATATTTTAATAGAAAAGGATTTATTTGAAAATAATCATTTACTCTTGTATAGGATGCTTCCTGAAAATTAGGCATAATGAAACAGTAAAAATCCATTCATGTCGTATAAGTAAAAAAACACACTCCTCATACTTTTTCTAGAAAAGTATAAAAGTTCCTCATATGGTAAACAAAAGGATGATTCCTTCTATAAAAAATGTAAAAGTCAAATAGGGGTAAAAAATACATTAACCATAAATTTAATAATATTAAATACTTAATTAAAAACATATTTATGCACATGGATGAAAAATATAACCCCAGTAAATAATTATGTATAAGCAATCTCAGAAAAAATGAGATTTGAAAAATTATCCCTTACCTTATGTCCAATTTATTCCATATGTTTCCAAAAACCGTGTATAGTGGGTTTAAACATATTATTAACTTGTAACATAACAATAATAAACTTTATGATATCATATATTATTCAAATATGACATTATATTACCCGTTCTTTTGTAAATTCCATGTTAAAGAAGCGTTTTGGGTAAAATGGTTTCATTCATCGTATGTGTTTCGACTTGTTGTTCTTGATATTATAACATATATCATGATTTAATTAATTAAATAATATAAAACCTGATTTATATATAATATATATTATTCATATAAATATACATGATAGATCGATAAATGTAAAGAAATACACCGTTCATGGAGATGGTAGGCCGTACGTACGCATGAACATTGTTTTTGTTTCATTATTGAATCGAATGGAATTAAGTAAATGAATCATATTTGTAAATATATAGCGTATCATTATTATTTATTATCTCACATGATTATTTATTATATATACTTTATAATCATTAATGAATGGATTCATGGAAAATGAATCACATTACTTTCGTGGAGACGGTAGTCCGTACGTACGCACGAGCGACAATATCATTCTTTTGATATTAAAATAATATATAATTGGATTTTATATCATATATTAATAATCATAATAATGTTACGTTTATTTTATATATCATTTATACACATTATTATACCCATCCAAATGATGAAATGTTTGAATAACAAACTACACCACAACGTGGAGATAGTAAGCCCTACGTACGCACGTGTTGTGACATTTTCATTCATAGGATGGATACAATAATTAATGTGGTTGTAAAATTATATTAATAACATAAAATTATATATAAGTTATTGGAGTTATTTTTTTACAGTGTAAACAGTAGATAAGGAGGAATTGGAAGAAGAAAGGAACTTGAAATAGGTGTTGAGATATTTACCTCTTCTTCAGTTTCTTCATTTTAATTTGATCAGAAGGGATCCATAATTTGGATTTATGACTAATGTAAGGCCAATAGGATGAAGGTATGAATGTTTAGATATATTTTGGTCAGGTTTTGAATGATTAAAATTGCTATGGAGGTGTAAATTAGAGATATGGGTGATTTCCTTTTTAAAAGAGGGGTGAGGGTACCTTAGGAAAAACATAAAATATTATTTTATACTTATTTAATATTCGGTTTATAATGTCTCAAAAGTGGATTATTTCGAGGATAGGGTGGGTTTGGGTAGAAATCCTATCAACCAATATCTATTATACAAGTTTATGTTACCATTTTAACCTTATCATTTAGATTTAACTACGAGTTTCATAATTTATCTTTTACCATGTCTTCTTTTATTCTTACACTATATGGTTATTAAACATACTATAAACATAAATTAGAACCATAATTGGTTCTTTAATGTCATATATTTTATTATATAAGTAATTTGGCCGAAGCAGAGATTTTTATGACCATTATATTAATATATAATATAATATTTGTTTTAAAAACTCTTTTATGTCAACATTGACACTATTTGGTATATTGTTTTTAATAAATTTATAACAGAATTATTACTTATAAAAATATATATCTAACAAACCACAATATGTTATATTATCCTAGAAAATAAGTATAATTAATAAAAAGTCTCATATTACTTTAATTTTGGTATTTATAATATCAATTATGTTAATATTTCATTAATAAGGTAATTATTGTATCATCATTGTGCCATAAGTAAATAAATTTATATAAAGTCTAAAAAATATAAGTAAAATACCATTATTTAGGAAATTTTTTTATATTTTTAAGGAATATTTATAGTCTAATTTATCTTATGTATAAAACTATATTAAATATGTTTTAGTTATTAAACATTGATTTTAACTATTTTAACTCTTCTTTAAATAATAAAATAATAAATGTCCTAATATAATCCAAGTGGATATAAAGGGTAATATTTTATTCCTATGGTTGTTTTTGGTCGAATTACACATACACAATAGAATTAGCACATGTGTTAGGTTAATAATAATATCATTTTTACTTTTAATGACCCAATTTACTTATAGAAGTGGTAAATAAAAGTAAAAAGTTAATATTCACCAACAATTATTTTTATCTTATTGAACCACATTTTTCATACTGACATCAACCGTTTCTCTACAAATTTTTATATTTCACTCATAGAAGTGGTAAAATTTATTTTTATGTAAATTTGAAAATGCTCCTAGGAGGTGTGTAAAAGACAGTGAAAAGTTCAATAAAATTTTTATATATCTAAAATTATTATAAAATTACTCCAATGAATTACATTGAACATATATTGGTATTTTGTATCTATTTTGACCTAATATAAACTTAAATAAAATAAATAATTACTTAAATAAAAATTTGGTTTTAAACTATAACTCGTTGTTTTTCACTAATCATCAAAAATTGAATGTTTTCAGAAAAATACCAAAAAATCACCCGAGGCTAATTTCGATCTTCTGAATCCAAAATTGAAGTCCATTTTGAATGATAAAATTTATATAATTTCAAAAAGTGGGTATTACTATTTATAATGGATAGTTTATGTTAAATTTTAATAATATATCGGTGTTTAGTGAAACTCGGTATTACGTACAACGCAAGCTATCGAGAAAGGTTTCTCTTACTTGTAACAGAAGCCAATAATAGTGACTCATATACTATAAGATAATATAACGTTGTTTATAGTTCAAGATAATCTTGGTGTAGCTTACAACAAAACACATAAATGAAATTAGAAATAATATCATTCATAAAATCTCAGGGTGTTGCATTCTACCCCCTTTAAATGAATTCTCCCTCGAAATTCTTCGAGGTTATAAATGGTTTTATACATTAAAGTTTCATTCATAGAAACATACATCGTAAAAAGGAATACTAAATCTTAATTTTAAAAAAGAAACGTAATTGTTACCTAAATTAACTCATCACTATGATTCCACAAAGAAGAACATAAATAAAAATATAGATATGGAGGAGAAATCATACCATCATGTTCTGATGGAGAGTGGTCGAGAACATGGCTACGATAAAGACAAATATCAAAAATCCATAAATTTGTGATGATCTATGGTACCATCTAGGGTAACGTTTTTGGTTTTCAAGATCATTTCCCTGAAGTTTAAAAAATTTGAATTAGAAGAAATATTTAATTTATTTTTGTAAAATCTCACCATTAGTCATTCCTTGAACAATTTCAACTTCATATCATAAATAAATGAAGTTTAATTTCTCATTCTCTATGTGTTAGTAGATCATGTAGTATAATTATCGGTCATTCTATCTGTCTCAAAAAAAGGTTAGAAAAAGTTATTATATATACATAAGTCCTTCAATGGTGAGATTAATCATATATGGTTACTAAAATGGTCTTATACATCATATATCACACCACATAATAAATTAAAACTCATTAATACTAGCTAGGGTCTTCTTATAGGCTAGTGGTAGGTGATAAGGGAATGTCGCACTTCAGTTTTGGGTGTGATTCCGACAACCTTGTCCAACGCGACGAGTTGTCGCCCGGCCTACTGGTTGTCCTTTTTCTAAAACTATTCTATTATAATATTTCATAAATAAAATCAAAAAGATATAGCCTTAATAAATACTATACTATGTCTTCTTTAATCCATTCCAACCTTTAGGCTTATGGAAAATACATATGTCTAATTACTAGAAATGACATCTAACAAGAATGTGAATTCCTTCATTTGTCCCCCATTTATCATAATATATATCATTTCATTGGTCACATTTCAAACATGTGAATACCATGATAACTTATTGTCAGGAAAAATGAATACCAATTGAACTTTAGTGAAAACATGAATGTTGTTAAATGTTAACTCTTTCCATATACAATAATTCCAAAAATTATATTTACTGAAACCATGATATCACTTTGTCCTTATAACATTTATCAGCTCATTAATACTATAAAACATATTATTTTGTCTTTATCCATTCATTATGGGCATATCATCTTATTTCCAAACATATTTCAATCCCTTATCATGGTTACCATTACAATATAATTATTGAAAACCATAAAAAAACAATACATAGATATTCCAATATTCCACGATACTAAAAATGACATTCCACACTACTATTTTGGAATCCTGTTACATAAAAACATAATCATTCCACCACTTCGTTGTCATATTCAACATCTCTAGTAGTGATCTCATGTGACATCCCTTTGTCCTTTTCCTTTAGAGGTTGTTGATGTCGATCATCATTAACCCTTGGATTAGGGCATTGGATAGAATTATAACCCATTTTAGTGCACTTGAAGCATTGAAGAGTTGGTGGTGTGTTTTCTGTAGTCTTTTCTCTATTCACATCATTAGTTACCTTTTTCCCATTACATCGGCGCTCAACAGCTCGATGACAATCTTTTCCACACTTAAAACAATTTATTGTCCCTTTAAGACAGTCTCCACCATGCATTTTTCCACACTATGAGAATAACTAAACATTTTTCTTCTTTTCACCATAGTTTTGAGATTTTTCCTTGAACTCCATCTTTTTTTTCTTGTCAAAACCATGAGATGGATATGTTACACCAACTTCTAGTTTTACATCGATTGCACAATGCACAATTTATTCATAGCTTCTGATGTATTGTATAGATAATTCCCTTATATGAAATGGTTTTAAGCCACTGATAAATCGATCAACTTTACTTTTAGGTTGGATGATAAAGACATTTTTATACCTTTCAATCCTAATAATATTCCCATTATTTATACAAACAGATTCCTCATCATTTTTCTTAAGCTCAAGGAAGTCCTTTTCCTTTGTTGATCAAAGAATATAAGAGAAGTACTTATTGAAAAACAAGCTCATGAACTCATCCCATTCCATGTATTCAATTCAATCTTGGGCCCTTTTATTTTTAACTATAGACTGCCACTGGTCTGATAAACCTTCTAACTGGTAAACAACCAAAATGACATTTTCATTCTCTGAAAAGTGATGTACCAAAAATATCTTTTCAATGGTACTAATCCATTTTTTAGCAACAAGTGGGTTAGAAGACCCACTAAATGAAGGTGTATGTTTCCTCATGAAGGATTCAATAGAATATTGTTCCTTTCTCTTTTCATTTAGATGTCCAAAATGATTCATAGCTTGTGTAAGTATAGTAATAAGATTTTTCACTCCAACTTCCATAACATTGGTATGTTCGGGACTACAGTCATTGCATTTTCCATTACATTGATCAACACGGTTCCTTCGTGTTCCATCCATCGTCTAAAACCGAAAAATAACAGCGTTAGATGCAGAAATCATGATAGGGAAACAACATAATAAAGGGGGAGTACCTTCAATACATAACATATTAGGTTTAATTCTATGTTCGTTACCATAATTATTGGAATATAAACTATACTTATACTTACCCATTGATACATCCCTAGACATACCTTGGAAATATCACTAGGGATTTCACTAATGTTTTCGCATCCTAGTTTCAAAGGTTATCTAAACCATTCCTCTGATACAAACTATAGTGACCCACGCTTGAAATACATGGACATTACATTACTTTTGTAGAATACTTATTAAATAACAAAAACAGACACCCAAGGACTGTAATAGTTTAGTGTCCTTGGAAACTCTGAACATAATATTCCAATCATGGTGAATGATGTCCATAATCTCCCATAATTATCTTCCCTTTTTTTCATGTGTAAAACCTTTATTTATATCCTGGGAAAAAAACCTAAAAATGGTGAGGTCAAATTCTCAGTAAGGGTAATCATGTAGAAAATAAAACAAACCATATACATTTGAACATAAAAACATGAACATAAAGATTAAACATCAACATCTTGAGTTGTGAAATAAATCTTCGCAATGCGTAAGGCATATATCACAAAGAAACATTAATCATGATAAAGTATCATGTGAATAAAACTTGTAATTGAGGAAACCATTGAGAACATGTTAGGAATTCCATAGTTTCTAAGGCGTTGCTGCCAAGACCATCATAGTGGACAAATTCGATTACTGAACTGGGTTTAGTTGGCGTTACAGCCCTGTATTACTGAACTAGATTCACATTACTTTTTATCCATGTCTATCGCATGAGATATTAATCATTACCTAATGATTTGGATGGAGATATAGGTCCAACCCATCTCATAAATAAATCATTTTTACTTGTGACACAAAATGAACATAAATCATTCATCATAACCCAAAGAATATAATGTATTTCATAATCATCATCCCATCATAAAGTAATAATTATAAAACAAATGTATATAATTTCAACATAAGAAGAATAAAACCATGTAAATAATAGAGACATTATACTTGAAACATAATCCTAGTAAATAACGTCATTTTAGATGGAAAATTGTTTTGACAAAACACTTGAATTGAATTCTCGAGATAAATATCGTTACTTATTCATACACATTTTCTATTCACAAAATAAAATTGAATTTTAAAATAAAATTATATTGTTGAAAATAATCATGAAATCTTGTAGTGGAAGCTTCATAAAAATTAGGTGTTAGGAAACTGTAAAAATCCATTCAAGCCGTATAGGTAAAAAAGCATTCTCCTCGTACTTTTTCCAGAAAAGTCAAAAAGTTCCTCGTATGGTAAACAAAAGAATGATTCCTTCCATAACACAATGTAAAGGTTAAAGAGGGGTAAAAATGTCTTTAAACCTAAATTTAATAATATTACACTCTTTATGAAAAACACTTCTATGTATATGGATGATAAATATAACCCTAGTAAATACTTACGTATAAGCAATCTCAGAAAAAATGATATTTGCAAAATTATCCCTTACCTTATGTCCATTTTTTCTATATGTGTCTGAGACACATGTAGAGTGGGTTTAAACATATTATTAACTTGTAACATAACCATAATAATATTTATGATATCATATATGATTCACTTATGAAATAATATTACCCATTCTTTTGTATATTCAATGTTAAAGCAACATTTTGGGTAAAATCGTTTCATTTATTGTATGTGTTTCTAATTTTTATTCATGATATTATTACATATTTCCTGATTTAGATAATTCCAGAATGTAAAACCTAATTTATTTATATTATATATTCTGCATATAAATATATGTGATATATCGATAAATTGAATGAAATACACCGTTTATGGAGATGGTAGGAAGTACATACACATGAAAGCTGTTTTCATTTCATTATTGTTTTAAAGGGAATTAAGTATACGAAGAATATATGTAAATAAATACAATATAATTACAATGTAATATTATTCATTATTATTTATTATATATACTTTATAATCATAATTTAATGGTTAATCATGGAAATGAATCTCATCACGTTCGTGGAGATAGTAGTCCATACGTACACACGAGTGCCAAAATCATTCTTTTGATATTAAAATCATATAAAATTGGATGTTATATCATATATAAAGAGTACTAATAACGTTATATTTATTATTTATACCATTTATACTCATTATTATACCCATCCAAATGATGAGATGTTTGAATAACAAACTACACCACAACGTGGAGACTGTAAGTTGTACGTACGAGCATGTGGTGACTTTTTCATTCATAGGATGGTTAAAATAGTTAATATGGTTGTACAATTTTTATAATTACATCAAAATATATATAAGATACTATATTTGTTATTTTAAAATGGAAACCACAAAGAAGGAGGATGTTGAAGGAGAAAGGAATATTAAATAGGTGGTGATATATTTATCTCATCATCAGGTTATTCCTTTTGATTTGATCATATGGGATTCTTAGGTTTGATTTATTACTAAATATATTTTTCTATAATGAATAGAGGAATGTTTAGAGGGTATTAGGGCAGGTTTCGGCCATGCCAAATGGATTTTGATGTGTGAATTATAGAGGAGGGTGAGTGCCCTTTTATAAGAGGTGTTAGGGGCACCTTAGAAAAAACATAAAATATTATTTTACAATAAATTAATATTTGGTTTATAATGGCCCCAATGTGACTTATATCATGTCATGGGTGGGTATGGGTCGAAATCTGTTCAACCAAATGGTTTTATACAAGTTTAGTTTACCATTTTAACCGTATCATTTAAATTTAACCATAAGTTAAATACTTTAACTTTTACCACGTCTTCTTGTATTTGTATACTATATGGTTAATAAACTTATTTAAACTACCAATAGAACACTAATTGGTTTATTAATGACATATATATTATTATATAATTCTTTTTTCCAATCATTAGATTTTTAGACCATTATATCAATTAATAATATAATATTTATTTTAAAAACTCTTTTATGTCAATTTTGACACTATTGCCTATTTTGTTTTCTCTAAACCCATTACTGAATTATTACTTCGAAAAAATTCAACTAACAAACCATAATATGTTAAATTAACCTACTAAATTAGTTTAATTAATAGAAAGTTTCCATGTACATTTATTTGTGTATTTAAAATATCAATTTTGTTAATATTTTATTAATAAGGTAATTACTGCATCATCATTGTGTCATAGAAAAATTAAATTATTTAATGTCTAAAAAATATAAATAAAATACCATTATATAGGAAATATTTTTAGATTTATAATTAATATTTATAGGTGAATTTATGTTATGTATAACCCTATATTAAAAATGTTTTATTTATAAACCTTGATTTTAACTATTTAAAATCTTCTTTAAATGAAATAATAATAAATGTCCTAATAAAGTCCAAGTTATCCTAAAGGGAAATATTTTATTCCTAACGGTTTATTGGTCAAATTTCACTTATCCAATAAAATTATGATACATTTTAGTCTAATATTATTATTATTTTACCCTTAATTACCCTATTTACTTTAACCGTGGAAAATAAAAATAAGAAGATACAATCCACCAAAAATTATTTTTAACTTATTGAACAACATTTTTATTACTGATTTCAACCGTGTCTCTATGATTCTTTAAATTCAACTCACAGATTCCATAAAATTATGTTTTATGTAAATTTGCAAATTCTCCTAGGAGGTGGTTAAAAAATGGTGAAAAGTTCAATAAAATTTTTATATATCTAATATTATTATAATATTACTCCATTGAATTACATTCAAATTATATAGTTATTATGTTTAAATTTTTAACTAAAATAAATTTAAATAAAATATTTAATTATTTAAACAAAAATTTGGTTTTAAAATATAAGTTAGTGTTTTTTACTATTCATCAAAAATTGAAATTTTTCAGAAAAATACCAAAAATTAACCCTAGGATAATCTCAATATTCCAAATCCAAAAATGACATCCATTTTGAATGATAAAATTTACAAAATTTCAAAAAGTGTGTGTTACTATTCATAACAGCTAACTTATATAGTATTTTTATAAGATATCATTGTTTTGGTAAACTAGGTATTGCGTACAATGCAATCTATCAAGAAAGGTTTCTATTGCAAGTAACACAATCCAAGAATAGTGTTGCATATACTACAATCTAATATGGTGTTGCAAATAGCACAATATATTATTGGTGTAGCGTACAACATAAGACATCAATGAAATAAAAAATAATATCTCTCATAAAATCTCAGGGTGTTATATTCTATCCCCCTTAAAATGAATTTCTCCCTAGAAATTCTTCATGGTTATAAATGGATTACTACATGGAAGTTTCATTCATAGAATCCCACATCAAAAAAAATTAATAAAACTAATTTTTTTTAAAAATGTCACGTTTACCCAAATTAACTCATCACTAGGTTTCCACAAAAAAGAATATAAGTGAAAATATGGATATAGAAGGGAATTATAACCATCATGTTCATATGGTAAGTTTTAGAGAACATGAATATTAAAAATTAAACAATCACAAAGCCATAAATTTGTGATGATCTAAGGTACCATCTAGGATAATGTTTTTGGTTTTCAAGATCATTTCCATAAAGATAAAAAAAGGAATTAGAAGAAATAGTTAATTGATTTTGGCTAAAATCTCACAATTGTTCATTCCATGAACAATTTACACTTCATATATTAATGAAATAACCTTGAATTTATCATTCATGAAGTGTTAGCAGATCATACGATATAATGATAGGTTATTCCATCTGTCTTTTAAAAAATGTCAGCAAAAGTTATTAAATATACATAAGTCTATATATGGTAAGATTAATCTTATAATGTTCCTAAAATGGACTTATACTTCATATAACATACAAATTAATAAATTAAAACTTATTTATTCTATCTAGGGACTTCTTGTAGGCCATAGGTAGGCGATAAAGGCATGTCACACTTTAGTTGTGGGTTCGATTCCCGCATCCTTTACCAACGCAACAGTTTGTCGCCCGGCCTATGAGTTTTCCTTTTTATAAAACTATACAATTATAATATTTTATTAATGAAATCAAAAACTTACAGCCTTAACAAATACTATATGATTTCCAAATTAATCCATTCAAAACTTAAGGGTTATAAAAATTCTTCTGTCCGATTACAAGAAATTTCACCTACCGAGCATGTGAATTTCTTCATTTCCCCCCCATATATCATAATATATATCTTGTTGTAGATCACATTAAAAACATGTGAATACCTTGATCATGTATTCTCTGTAAAAAAGAATACCCATTGAACGTTAGTGAGAACATGAATGCTGACAAAAGTTAACTTTTTCCATATAAAAAAATTCCAAACATTCTATATACTCATACCATGATATCACATTGTCCTTATATTAGTCATGAGCTCTTTAAGACTATCAAAAATATTATTTTCTTCTTATCCCATCATTATGCGCATATCATTTTTTTCCAAAAATATTTCAATTATTTTTCGTGGTTATTTGTACCATATAATTATTGAAAACCACAATAAACCAATACATATATATTCCAATATTCCACGACACTAAAAAGGAAATTCCACACTACTATTTTGGAATCCCGTTACATAAAAACATATTTATTCCACCACTTCATTTTCATATTCTACATCACCAATAGTGATCGCATGTGACATCCCTTTTTCCTTTTCCTTGAGATGTTGAAGATGTCAATCATCATTAACCCTTGGATTAGGGAATTGGTTAGAATAATGCCCCATTTCATTGGACTTGAATCATTGAAGTATTGGTTGTGTTTTTTCTGTAGTATGTTCTCTATTAACATCATTAACTACCTTTTTACCATTACTTCGGCAATCGGCTTCTTGATGAACTTCTTTTCCTCACATAAATAATTTTCTAGTCCCATTAAGACAATCTCCACCATGCTTATTTCCACACATTGAGCATAATTAAACATTTGTCTTTTTTTCACCATAGTTCTCAGATTTTCCATTAACTCCATTTTTCATTTCTTGTCAAAATCATGAGATTGATATGTTACACCAACTTCTAGTTCTACCTTGATAGCACAATGATCAATTTCATCAGATCTAATAAAGTCTCTTATTGCTAATTCTCTTAAAATAATTAGTTTTAAGCCACTGAATAATCAATCAACATTACATTTAGGTAGAATAATTAATCTAGATTCATACATTGCAATTTTTGTAACTTCTACGTCGTATATACCAACAGATTCATCATCCTTTTGCTTAACCTCATGGAACTCCTTTTCCATATTTGTTCAAAAAATACAAGGGATGTACATATTGATAAACATATTCTTGAACTCATCCCATTCCATGGATTCAATTTCATCTTGGGGCATCATATTTTTAACTATAGTTCACCACTGGTCTGCTTTATCATCTATCCCATAAATAGTCAAAATGACTTTTTCATGCTCTGAACAGCGAAGTATCGAAAACAACATTTAACTGGTACAAATCCATTGTCCAGCAACAAGGGGATCAGATGACCCACTGAATGAAGGTGGACGCTGTATCATGAAGGACATAATAAAAAATTGTTACTTTCTCTGATCATTTGGATGTCCATAATGATTCATAGCTTGATTAAGTATAGAAATAATAATATTCACTCTATCTCCCATAACATTGGTTTGTTCAGGAGGAAAATCATTGTATTTTCCATTACATTGATTAACACGGTTCCTTCGTGTTCCAGCCATTGTCTAAAACCCAAAAATAATAGTGTGAGAGGAAAATTTCGTGCTAGGAAAACAACATAATAAAGGGAGGATTACCTTCAATATATATCATATTAGGTTTAATTCTGTGATTTTAACCATAATTCTAGGAATATAAACTATATATACACATAACCGTAGAGGCATCCCTAGACATACCTTATAAATATCTCTAGGGATTTCACTAATTTTTTCACATACTGATTTCCAAAAGTCAACTAAAACGTTCCTCTGATACCAATAGTAGAGACACAAACATGACATACATTGACATTTTTTTACTTTTGTGGAATACTTAATAAATAATAGAAACATACAGCCAATGACCGTAAAAGTTTTGTGTCTTTGGAATCTCGGAACATAATCGTTTGACCATGGTGAATGATCTTCAACATATCCAATAAAGATCGTCCCTTTTTTTCATACGTAAAACCATTATTTATATCCAGGGGAAAGACAATAAAAGTTTTGAGCTCAAATGCTTAGTATGAGTAAACTTGGAGAAAATAAATCAAACTATATACATTTGAATATTAAAACATGAACATAACGTTTAAACAACAAGATCTTGAGGTGTGAAATAAATCATGGTAGTACGTAAGGTATAGATCATAAAAGAACATTAATCATGCTAAAATTTCATGGGAATAAAACATTTAATTTTTGGAAACCATTAATCACATGTTATGATTTCCATATTATCCAAGACATTACTGCCAAGACCATCATAGTGGACAATGTCCATTACTGAACTGAGTTTACTTTTCATTCCATCCTTGTATTACTGAACCAGATTCACCATTCATTCCAGCCTTGTCTATCTAATGATATATAAATATTTACCCAATGCATTGGAGTTAGATAAAGGTCCCACTCATCTCATCATGAAATCATTTTTACTTGTGCCACAAAATAGTCATAAATCATTCATCATAACACAATGAATAAAATTGGTTTCCTAAACATCATGCCATCATAATGTAATACATAAAAAACAAATGGATATCATTTCATGATAAGAAGAATAAAAACATGAAAATAATAGATACATTACACTTGAAACATAATCGAACTAAATAATGTCATTTAGATGGAGAATATTTTTGACAAAACACTTGAAATGAATTCTTGAGGAAAATATCATTTCTTCTTCAAAATCATTTTAATTTCTAAAAATACCTTTCAATTATAAAAGAAAATGTTTTTGTTGAAAATAATCATGAAATAATGTAGAGGAATCTTCATTAATCTTATGTGTTATTAAACCGTAATTTTTTTTAATGTCGTATAATTAAAAAAACATTCTCCTCATACTTTTATTGGAAAGGTCAAAAATATCATCGTATGGTAAAAAATAGATTCCTTCCATAACACAATGTAAAAGTCAAAGAGGCGTAAACATGACTTTAAAAATACATGGAATAATATTAAACACAATATTAAATACGTTTATATGGACATGGATGAAAAATATAACCCCAGTAAATACTTATGTATAAGTAATCTCAGAAAAAATGAGATTTGAAAAATTATCCCTTACCTTATGTCCAATTTCTTCCATATGTGACTGAGACTCATGTATAGTTGGTTTATGTAGATTATTAACATTTATCATAACAATAATATTATTTATGATATCATATATGATTCACTTATGTCTTTATATTAATTTTGCTTTTGTAACTTCTATGTTAAAGCAGCGTTTTGTGTAAAATCGTTTCATTTATCATACGTGTTTCAACTTGTTGTTCATGATACTATTACATATATCATGATTTAATTAATTCCATAATTTAAAACATGATTTAAATATAATAGATATTCATAATTTAAATATTTATTATAGATTGATAAAGAGAATGAAATACTCTGTTCATGTTGACGGTAAGCCCTACATATGCATGAACATTATTTTCGTTTCCTAATTGAATTGAATATAATTAAGTAAATGAACCATATATGTAGATAAATATTGTATCATTATTATGTAATGTAATTATTTTTATTTATTATATATACTTCATAATCATACTTGAATGGATAATCATAGAAAATGAATCTTATCGCGTTTGTGGAGACGGTAGTCGGTACATACGCACATGCATAATATCATTATTTTTTTTACTAAAATTGTATATAATTTGATGGTATATGACATATAAATAATCCACATAATGTTACATTAATTATTTATATCATTTATACTAATAATTATACCCATAAAAATGATGAAATGTTTGAATTAACAAACTACACCACGACGTGGAGATGGCAAGCCTTACGTATGCATGTGTAGTGAATTTTTCCTTCCAAGAAAGGATAAAATAATTAATTTGGTTGTAAAATTTTTATAATAACATCACAGTATATATAAGATACTATAGTTACTATTTTATAATGGAAATAGAAAATAAGGAGGATGTGGAAGAAGGATGGAACATGAAATTGATGGTGAGATATTTAACTCTTCTTCGGGTTCATCCTTTTGATTTGAAAAGAAGGGATCCATAGGTTGGATTTATGACTAAAAGATGGCATCTATGATAATGGGAGGAAAGTTGAGAGGGTATATGGGCAGGGGTTGTCAAGCAAAATTGCATTTGTGGTGTAAATTAATGAGAAGGGGGAGTTCCCTTTTATAGAGGGGTGAGGGCAACCTTAGGAAAAACATAAAATATTATTTTATAATAAATTCATTTTCGGTTAATAATGGCTCCAATGTGAGTTATTTATAGGCTAGGGTGGGCATAGATAGAAATCCTCTTACCCAATAGGTTTTAGACAAGTTTAGGAGACCATTTTAACCTTACCAAATAGATTTAACTCTAAGATAAATAATTTAACTTTTATCATGTCTTCTTATTTTCTTACACAATCAAGTTCATAAACATATTATAATCTACCAATCTAACCCTATTTGGTTCCTAAATATCATATATATTATCATATATGACTTTTGGAAGAATCTTTGCTTTTTAGGACCATTATATCAATTAATAATATAATATTTTTTAAAAAACTCATTTATGTCAAATTTGACCCTATTTGGTATTTTGTTTTTTCTAAATTTATAACATAATTATCACTTTGAAAAAAATTTATAAATAATTTCCTAATAAGTTATATTAACCTATAAAATTTTTTTATTTTATAAAAAGTCTCAAATTACATTTATTTGGGTATTTATAATATCAATTATGTTAATATTTCATTAATAAGGTAATTACTGCATCATCATTTTGTCATAAATAAATTGAATTTCTTAATGTATAGAAAATATATATAAAAAACTATTTTGTATGAAATAATTTTATCATTCTAATACATATTTATAGTCAAATTTATATAATGTATAACCCTATATTAAAAAAGTTTTAGTTATAAAACATTGATTTAACTATTTTAACTCTTCATTAAATAAAATAATAACAAATTCCCTAATCTAATAAAATTTGTCCTAAAGGGTAATATTTTATTCCTAAGGTTGTTTTTGGTGAAATTACACTTATCTAATAGAATTAGTACATGTGTTAGGGTAATATTAATATCAATTTTCGTTTAATTACCTATTTACTTATAACAGTGGTAAGTAAAAGTAAAAATTTATTATTCACCACGAATTATTTTTATCTTATTGAACCACCTTTTAGTTAATAATATCAATCGTGTATCTCCGATTTTTTAAATTCCACTCAAAGAAGTGGTAAAATTATGGTTTATGAAAATTTGCAAATGCTCGTAGTAGGTGGGTAAAAGACGGTGAAAAGTTCAATAAAATTATTATATATCTAAAATTATTATAAAATGGATCCAATGAATTACATTGAACATATATAAGTATTATGTATCTATTTTGATAGAAAATAAATTTTAGATAAAATAAATAATTAATTAAATAAAAATTCGATTTTAAACTACAACTCATTGTTTTTCACTCGTCATAAAAATTTAAATTTTTCATAAAAATACAAATAATTCACCCTTGGATAATTTTGATATTCCGAATCCAAAAATGAATTCCATTTTGAATGATGAAATTTATAGAATTTCAATAAGTGGGTATTACTATTCATAATGATGAGTTTATATAATTTTTTAATAACATATCATTGTTTAGCGAAACTCGGTATTTCATACAATGCAAACAATCAATGACAGTTTCTCTTGAGTGTAACACAAGTCAAGAACAATGTTTCGTATACTACAAGATAATATGGTGTTGCGTATAGATCTAGAAAATCTTGGTGTAGCTTATAAAACAATAATTCAATGAAATTAAAAATAATATCTCTCATAAAATATCGGGGTGTTACAATGATATTAAATTAAAATAAAATTATTGAAAAATAAAAATAAATATTAAAATATTTTAAATTAGGGCGATAAAAAGTAACTGATATCTAAATCATGGAATTTGATATTCTAATATACTCCATAGGATTATAGACGCCTAAATATGAACGAACATGCCAACAAAAACGCTAAAAATCAGAATTTATAATTAGATGTCATGTATCTCCTATGATTCATCATAACCATGAAACTAAAAATTTGAGGTTAAATGAATAAAAGATGTGATAAATATTGGTAGATCATATCATACCAAATATATTATAATATTATCTGTAAATAATCCATGATAAAATCATCCTAAAAGATAGGATCACAAGAGAGGGTAGGTGTGTGACCATGGTGTTCATCCAAGGGAGTGTCATTTCCTTGAAAGGGTGATAGGGGATGTAGAGGATTCTTTGTTTGAAAATTAATTGATATTTTATAAATCATCAAAATATTAAAATTTAATACTTTCATAGTATACCAACATGGTATAATGAACCATGTGAAAAATTTTCTTCACACACCAGGCAATAATAAACAGTGTTCATGGTTTCCCCTTGGTATATCCTCGATTCGACTACCCATTCACCTACCTTGAAAATTTGTGTAGTCCTAGTAAATAATATATTAATCCTATTTTTATATGAATTATAATGACCAGTCATAACCAATACACACGAAAAAATATCCCAACTGTTATGTTTCCCCATGAACATATTAAATTTTAATCTTCAAAAAATAATTATTAACAAAATTAAATATATAATACACAATCATGTTCGTGATCATAGAATCGTTGATGAATTCATTTAATTCTTCATATATTTTATTTAGTTATAAAATTTTATTTAAAATAAATTCAAATATTAAAAAACTATAAATAAATTAAACTCAATGTATTACCAATTCATAATTACTTTGTTATGGGAATTGAGTTACTCACTGTGATTTTTTACATTTTCTATTTACAACAACAATAGATATCTAATATTAAAAAACCTCAAAAATATTATTTCATTTGAAAATATTCTATTTCTAAAAAATAAGAAGATCTATAAATAAAAATAAATTTCATTTTATGAAATTATTTTATTCCATCATATATTTGGTGATCTAATTTATCATCCAAAAAAATAATTATTAACAATTAAATATTGTTAGTGGAAATAAAATTCAAGATACATTTAATAAATATTTTAAAAAAAATCTGTATATTTTAAAACCAACCATTAAACATACAATAAATAAAAGTACGAGATACTTTTTTTGAATATTTTATTCATCATTAAAAAAAATATAATAATTTATTGAATATTCTACATTCACATTTGTAAAATATGACAAGAAAAAATGAATAATGATTTTATGATATTAGGATGGTAAATTAAATTTATTAATACTATGTCTTAAAATGATAATAAATGATCAATTATTCCATTATAATTTAATGTGTTTTCCTTTATTTATTAAATCAATTGGATAAATACCATTGTTAATGGGAGTATTTGTATTTCTATATAATTGATGATGAGAATGAAATATACCAGAATGAAATTATGAAGATATGAATTCCCAGAATTCAGTAAAAGATTATTTTTTAATTGAGTTGTAATCGTATGTTCTATGATCTGTTAATGATGTACTATAGAACAATTTAATTATATTGATATAATTAAATGTACTGGAAAATATTAAATAACAGAAATTTCATTATGATTATTATTTTAGTTTCATGCGACTATGGTGTTTTGTTTGGAATCTAATAGAATAGAAAATTTTAGAAGAGTATATTGTCATTACTCGACCCTAATCATGGATGGTGTCTCTATTACCCCATGTTTTATTACTTATGACTTGGTTTGATGACAATTAATGATGTAATAACTAACATGAAGAGGCCTTTGTCTATGTAACTATATGAAACATATATCAAAATCCTTGTAGAAGTGCAGAGGGTGTATATTACTAGATGAAAATTTCCAATAAACAACCATGCATATAATGACTATAGATAATAAAACGTGGAGTAGTTTATACTGAAACATAAATGGGAAAATACACAAAAAACCACAATTATTTACCATGAATAATATAATGTAACCAAAAATAATAATGGAATGAATATCCTAATCTCATATAATTGACCACCATACACTGTGAAATGTACCAGATATCCCTAAGAACTTTTGAAGTCACCACTAACATGTCTTGCATCTATATAAGAAAAACACAAGCAAAACATTCCCAAGCATGAGTGAGTATATACATACCCAATAGGACACCTTGAAAGCTAAATGGGGATATTTAAGAGATTCAATGTGAATATAAAGGCAATTATACATAAATAGAATGTTGGATGTTGTGATAGTGAATAAGTAAACCAAATCAAAAAGAAGAAGTAACCTCATCAATGAAAAGGGTCTAAAAATTTTGTGTAGACCAAAAACACATCGATTCTTCTCCACACGTATCATGTGAAAGTCATTTCCATCCTTGAGAAGAATAAAATGAAAATAATGTGGAGGATCCCATTCATCTTCATAACACATGGAAAGATAGAAACCAAATCCAATGGTATGGATGAAGAAGTTTATTTATTCTTAATAAAATTAACACTAAAATGATTCTAAATGGATATCCAAATGATATATCAAAACTAGAAGTAGTGTATCCCACAGTATCCAAAGACAATATAGGTTTCCCAATATCTCACATTTCAGCCCAAATGTAAATGTGTGAATGACCACTTGAAGCCATAACACCAGACATACGAGAAGGAATGAATCCAATATAGAGAACCCCCATCCTAATATTTTTTTTGACCTTAAATCTATTAGTCTGTATAGAGAAACCAAGTCCAAGTAGATGGTGGGATCCACTATAGTGTCACAAAGACCATACACAATCCAATTAGGTCTTCCACATGGTATGTAGAGGACGCACACCAATGCTGATGGGGGAAAAATTATACGTTAATGAAATATTCCATTGTGAGACATGGTGTTCCACTATTATCATCATGTACATTTTCCATATCTAATAATCTGTTCCACTATGTTTTTATAGTACACACATCAAATTTTATGTGGTGTTCTCCTCTATAGGCCAAGGACCTACTCCTATGACTGGCAGGGGGGTTACACTACAGTTAAAAAGGACCTATGCCCTATCAGATGAGATGTTCAACATGATATTTTTTAGGAAAGTATTTTATCCTAATATGATGCGGGATTCCACACTATAATAATAGAAATATAATCTATCCTTATCACTATAGTCTTCTACTATAAGATCAATAAGCATCATTCCTAGAAAATATTACATTGTATCCTGAAAGAAAAATAGGAGCATAGAATCCCATTCTATGTAGATAACACATCTGATAGGCTAATAACATGCCAAAATATAACTCCACAACAATTAGATATGAAATATTTATGTTTCCTCAGAAGAAAAAATGGGGTAGACAAAATGTTTGGGGACACACATGACGTGTGGTCACAATCCATGGAAAGACTGTTCCCCAGCGGTATCCAACACCCAATTTATATAGATGTATATTTCTTGTGGGGGATATAAACTGTGTTTCTATACCACCTTGGTTCCCAAAATACTTCTTGGTTTCTCTCTTAAATTAATTTAATATTCATGTACTTTAATACATTGAATGCATATTCGTATTGGGTGTTATCCATGTCACAAATCGGGATCATGTAATTTATATTATGGAATGGTCTTGGTAGTATTCTCCATGAAAAAAATAAACTAGACAAGAAATAAAATACATGATTTCAGGTATTATACATGAAATTCCACAATTATGAATACCCAAAACCCTAGAGATTGTAAATCGACAGCTACAAATAATGTTTTCATCACAGTACGCTGTGTGTAGTTATGTTTTTAATTATTTCTAAGACCCAAGTTAAATTCATCATATATTTATCTTCCACCACAAATCATTTCTCATTTCTACTAGTGATAAGTGTATCTAATATACATGTTTCATTTTTATCAATTCAGTGGCTGGAAAAATTAGTTTTTCTTTGTGATAGTGGTTCGTCGCTCGATTCAGCATGCCTATGTTTCAACAAACATTGATGATTTGACTATTTTTCATAAAAATGATAACAAATGTCTAATAAAAAACATATATACATTTTATTCATAAATTCATATTACAAATGTGAATATATCATGATTTTGGAAAACTGATCGGGGTCGGTACCACCAGGAAACATCAAATATTAACTACAAGGTACAACGTGTGATGAACATGAAGTAATAGAGGGGTAAAGGCATACGATAAAATTATGGACAATATGTGATAAAAATTTATTTTACATTTAACATGAACATTGAAATATAGGTTAAAAAATAATAATTAAAAATGTAATATATACATAGGATAATTTCATGGCCAAAATTGGTACAAATATAAAGATGGTATTGATCTACTCAATCAATTTAATAAAAAATTATTTAAAACAGTAATTGAGTAGTCTTACATGATAATTGGATCATTCATCATCAACGAGCGTTATTTAAAATTCATCGAGGGAGTCGTTTTATTTATTGTATCCCAATCGTCACACATCCAATGTTTTATAATTTTATGATATGACACACCATTGGAAATAGGCAGGAGAAGCTCCCGATGGTCCAATCTGTATTAGGATAACACTGGAAGAATCAATTTTTCAATATTATTGTATACAAATCTGTTATCTAAAATACATTGATTATTTATTTTAATTTATGATAGTTTTGATTAAACATACCGCCAATGAGTGATATATTTGAACACCCCGTGACAAACAAATATTATCACTCCTAGGGTAAACATCACTTTCTAGAATCAACTGTAGTTATAGTTTTTGAAGCTATGATTTTTTAAGATTTATCCAATTTTATTTATGTATATCAATGTAAGAAAAATAAAATTTATTCTATATTATTAAAAATTTAATTCCAGGAACACCGGGTCATAGAATAACATTCCATCTTAGCACCCGATACTCGAAATTTATGTATAAATATTTGAAATAAAGTCAATCCAAATAAATATGCTATCAACACCAGTGTATAAATTAATATTTTCATATATTAAAATTAAAACATACCAAAAAATATCAGGATACGTTACCTGTATATGGTTATCTTGTTCCTGGAATTTCTCCCCAACATCCCCATGCTACAACAACATGAGAAACAAGGGAATTGTACATCCATACAGGGTCCTATTCTATCGATCCTAGATAATCACCCGGTCCTCTACAAAGGTATCTGATATCTATTTTTATAATTACACATTTGATCACATGCATTGAGTTATGAATATATCTCATCGACTATAATAAATAAAATAAAATGTGTACCGATTTCATCTATGGGGTATCGGTATGAGTTAATCAACCTCACCAACCAACTCCACAATAAAAAATGCACAAAAATCATTGTAGATAGGTTTTCCACACAAACCAAACATTCATAATAATCTTCATGGGAATAACCTCAATGAAATGTGGTTTCCTTGGTTGAACTCTAAGGGACTTTAATAGATATATATATAAGATCTCTTCCTTACCTCATCCATCCTAATCTACTCATTGATGACATCGACCTTATCAATCATAATCTGGACCAATTATGGATCCTCAAGAGGTTTCTCACAAATCTCAATCAGCTACAACTGTTTCTTCGAGGGTTTACTATATTAGGCCTCAAAATGATCCATGTATATGGTAGATATTTTTTTGTTGATGAACACAATAATTTTAAATTGAATGTGATCATCCATATATAGTCAAAAGGATAACACCCAAGACCTCATCATATCCACCACGACATGAATAATTCACTCGGTCATTCAATCTTTCTAGGTGTAAAAGGTTATAGTCATCCTCATGTGGGTCCCAAATGACTCATATAGGCCTCCCCATATTCATTAAATAATGAAAAATTCACGATCATAGATATTCATCGAGGGATCCCCATGATAATGACAAATATATTATGCATAAAACCGCAAAAAACAATCCACAAAATAGTAATCCAGTATAACAATGAAATGTGATGACTTATTCAGTTGGTAAAAATAACCTGATGGCATCATGGACCTTTTTTGTGCATATTGTCTAAGTGACGATGTTCATCTATATGTTGTCCTATTTACACTAAACTATCTCAAGGATCAACAAAAAAACCTAGAGTAACATTATTCTTGACCTTATCCTGTATATTTTTTAGGTGATGAGATAGGAACATATCTACATTTCATCTCACGTTGGGACACTATAACTATAGTTCATGGTCGCTATAAATCTTCCACACACTGGGATATATAGATAGGAGATTAGTATTGATCTATCATATCCCCAACCCTTATATCAAGATTGGGAGCACAATCAATCTTTTGAAAAAGACAATGTTATTACATTATTCCAAATTAACATCTGATGAATTACCTATGGATATGTGGTCTTGTAAAACATAAAAATTTAGATAACCCAACTGAGAGTCCATCATATTCTTGAGAATTTTATGAGTCAATATAATTGACTACTAAAATGTTCTTCTCTCCAAATCCACTTCGGTATGATTTTTGTATACAAACACTTTTGAATCAAACTACTCTAAATGATCCTTGGGACTCATACTCTGGGAATTATATAAGATTTAACCTTCTCTGGAGTATAGAATATCTTGAAGATATAGACTTCAAGGACCTACAACCAGTGACCATGTCTAATGTTCAAGCCTCTATCCATGAATAAGTACTTGCCACTCTGTTTGTATTTGTAAACAATATTGCACTCCACTAGAGTATAGTTCATATATATAACCAGGTCAAGGACTAATGCTGCCAAATCAAGGTCATTAATGATGTATTTTGTGAAATGGGGACTCAAATACCACGACTCAAATGAAAATACTAATTTCCAATTCGTCATCATATAATAGATCCTCACATCAGAGGCATCTCAATAAACTATTTACTCTACACTCTCTTCAAGTAGTCTTTACATTGGATAACATGGAAACCTAAGCACAAACTCCTCAATGGAACTCTAGAAACTCTTAATCTAGGTAAACATATTCTTTTTCAATGTTAGCACATTCAAAGGGTCCTCAATCCTGTAAATGTCTGTAAAAAACATCCCCTAGTACCATGCCAAACAATTAAATATTCTCATCTATGAAATTATCTAGGGTGGATACTATGAAATCAATACATAAGTCATTGGTGGGTCCAAGAATAAACCATTATCATAAATGAAATTCCATGAAAAATTAACCTTATGAATCCATAATTATAATTTGGATAGGTTCCCATAAATCTAATGCTATCGAAAAAAATCTATAATAACCACTGAAGTTCCTAGTTAGGATCCAAGTATCACTGAGAGGGGGAGGGGGTGAATCAGTGATATCTTTTTCTTTTTATGAATAATTATAATAGAAAAATACTTCACCTCCTGTAATAGAGATTCTTCTCTGTTGAACACAGACAACCAAAGGAAAACAAGATTTACAGTGTTCATTACTAAATAAGAGTGGCTACGCCCTTGGTATGGTACATAATTAATCCAGTACCACACAATCCTCTAGAAAAAAATATTTGATGTGGAATACAACGAGTAGGACATACCCTAACACTCATGTAGAACTTGGAAAATAATCTTCAAGAATGTGTTCACCCTCATAGCACAAATAAGGAATTACTGTATTACAGTTCACTTTACAATAGAGCAGTTGTATTATCTAGAGTAAAAATCCTCACATTACTACCCAGAAGCTGGTAAGATATCCCATACGCACAACGGAATATGTGAAATGACCCCATATGTTTCGCATAGCCTTTAGGATATAATTCATGCAATTACAATGCCTTGCGTGTAAAAATTACTTATTGGCGCAAAAATCATTTTCACACAACATTCCTTCTTCCGCCCAACTTTTTATCTTTTCACGTAGCTGTCCTCTTTTCGCGTGATGTCCATTCTTTTCGCGCAAATCACTTTGCGTATAACTTTATGTGCACCAGATATTGGGATTTCTTCTAGGTGTCGAGCATTTACAAATGAGAAGGGTTTACCTCATATTTATAGGCCTTATTGACCAGGTGTGAGAACCACTAATCCGCGCTTAAAACCCTCTTCATGCGCATAAATATTCATTCATGCAACTTCACATTTCGTGCAATGCTCCATTATTTCACTCACCTCGTGCCTTTGCAAATTTTCGAGCTTCTGATGTCAAAAAAACATTTGCGTGAAAAACTTCATTCATCTATTTCGTGCACCATCCAAATATTTTGCACAGCCGTCATTTTTCGTGCATCACACAGATTTTTCACGCAACCCACTAATATTTCATGCACCAATTTATCTTTTCACCAAAATTGCCTAAATTTCCATGCACTCCACGCCTTTTTCATTTTGCAATGATATGAATTGATTCATGACTTTCATGAAAAAATCCAAACCATCTTCAATCTTTCATATTCCATCCATTTCCAAAACCCCATCTACATCTCCCGATTTTAAGGCCCTAAAATTTGACAAACACTGGAAAACAACACCACCTTAAACTGTGCTTTTGTGGCACCTCCAAATTTACCATTGCTTTGTTATTTCTCTCTTCACTACATCTCATTACCATTCATTATCTTTTATCACGAATTACACTATCGTGATATGTATCCTTTGATAAAATAGATCCAGCATCGTTAGAATTACAATGTGATGTACTAAAACTTCCCTATCATCTAGATCCATCACTCCTTCCAATCAAAACTATATATGACTGGAATCATCCTTTCTCCCCTTTCCATCATAAGGCTTGAATCACAAGTTCTCCTAACTTATGATATTTTTTAAATACATATCAAAAAAGCATCAGCTGATTTTAAGTCCTTTAAAAAGTGAATTGATTTATCTTCTTTGTGAACAAATTAAAACACATTGCAGACGCTAACTCTTCAAACTTCTTTCTCCATCCAACTTGGTCCCAACAATCTCCCCCTTCGGTTTTTGTTGTCAACCAACATTCATAAATCACTGAACATTGAAATCTTATGCAATGTATTATTTAGCAATATTTATAATCCTACGTGATCTAACTCATTTAAGGAAATTAGAATTATTAACAGCCAAGACCATGCTGTCCAAAATTAGTGACTATGAAATCTCATGATCGTATCACCTCAACCTTCTTTAGAACATCTTTCTTGCTTCTGCATCATCAACTTTTCGGGAAAACAACATTATTTCCAACAACGACTCCAAAAAATAGTTAGAATTGTTCACACACAGACATGTTGGATTCACATCTTACCCACAACTCCCCTTTTTTCATGTATCTATAAGAATAGATTTATGAATCAACTCTCCCCCTTGAAAACACTATGAAAAGGTAAGATGAGATAGGGGAAAGATAAAAATACATATACCTTGATGAAAAGGAGGTTGAACACCAATGTTCAACCTCAATTTTAAAAATAGTTCCTTTGGTAAAGGTTTTGTGAATATATCAGCAACTTGTTCAAATGTAGGAACATACTCCAGCCTCAATTCATTCTTCTCCACCTGCTCTTTGATGAAGTGGTACTTTATGTCAATGTGTTTTGAATGATAATTTTGTACCAGATTCCTTATAGGATTGATCACACTCTGATTATCACATCCCAAGAGCAATGGTAGCGTCATTTCAACAAGTAGATCTTTCAACAGAGTCTTCATCCACATTAGTTGAGTAGTATATTGAGTAGCAGTAACATACTCAGCTTCACCTATGAAAAGAGTTATTGAACTCTGTTTCATTGTTTGCCAACTTACACAACTTTTTCCCAGAATGAAAACTACACCAGGTGTGGATCTTCGATCATCATCATTTCCTTCCCAATCAGCATCAGAATACCTGAATAGATCTATATTTCCTCAGCCATCATACCAAATTCCAAATTTTTTTGGGCCTTTGATATATCTGAGAATTCTTTTCCCAGCTATCAGATGTGATTCTTTAAGATCACTTTGAAATCTTGCACAGAAAGTGACATCATATATGATGTTGTGTCATGAGATAGTCAAATACTACAGACTTCCAATCAACTTTCAAAACTCATTCTGATCAACTTCCTTGTCGTGTCCATCTTTATACAACTAGTTTACCACTAACATAGGTGTGGTGACCAGTTTCGAATTTTCCATTCCAATCTTCTTCAGAAGATCCTCAGCATACATTTCATGAGACAGAAAGACATGATTCTTTTTCTATTATATTTATAGCACAAGAATGTTTTTATTTTCTCCCAGCATTGACATCTCAAATAACTTGTTCATATCCTCAGAAAATCATTCACTTGATCTTTCATCATTACCAGTAAAGATAATGTCATCGACATAAACAATAATGATCTGTGAAAACTCCTGACACTCCTTGATGTTAAGATTTCTATCAACTCTACCCTTTTTAAAATTCATCTTCATCAAGAATGTATCTAAATTAGAATACCATGACCTCAAATCCTATTTTAGCCCATACAAATCATTCTTTAACCTCTACACGTAGCTTTCATTATTACCAATAACATATCCAAAAGTTTTATCAATGTAAAATTCTCCATCAAGGTCACCATTCAATAAAGCAGATTTTACATCCATTTCGAATGATTTTTTAAACATGATGTGCAACAATGGCAAGAAATATTCTGGTTGTTTCAACTCTTTCCACCAGAGCAAGGTTTCATAAAAATAAATTCCATCATTTTGTGTAAACCCTTTTTAAACTAATTATTATTTTTTTCTTATTAATTTACCTTCTTCATTCAGATTATTCTAGAAAACCCACTTTTTACCAATAATGTTCTTGAGTAGGATTAACACAGTTTGCAAGATTATCAAAATTGTTAACAAAATATTCTCTATCCCACTCGACTTCCACATCAACATATGATTTATTTTCTCTCTCAACGTTTTCAACTAATTTTACATCTAATGAATACATAATTATTCATGTTTGTTTGTTGAGGAATCTACATCCTTAGCCTTCTAGAGCATAGAGAAGAAAAATTATGTCATCTCCTCTTTGTTCAAACATTCCTAGGTTTCCACCTTTCGTCTTTATAATACATGGACTCCCAAAACTCTCAAGTGTTTCAGACATGGAGTTTTTCCATATAACATTTAGTACTGAGTCATGTATGAGTTTGGCCTATAAAAAAATTTATTTAGAATATACATATTAGTGCTCAGGGATTTCCTCCAACAATAATGATAAATTCTATGTTCAAGTTACATAGTTATCCCTATTTCCACCAAACTCTGATTCATTCATTCAACAATCCCATATTGTTGAGGTGTGTATGGTGAACTGAAATCAAGCCGAATTCTATGTTTCTCAAGATAACAGTCAAACTGTTTATTATTATACTCACCACTGTTATTAGTTCTCAACTTCGTCACTAAATACTCACATTCGTTTTCTATTTTCTCCTGAAACTCTTAAAAATTTTCAGAGCATCTGACTTATGTCTCATCTACATAACACAAGTAATATGAGTAAAGTCATCAATGAAAGTAATGAAGTACATATATCCATTCCTATTTTTATTTCTCATTGGTCCACATATATCAGAGTGTATGAGATCCTAGGTTATTTTTGAGTGAATTTCAACTCTCTTATGAATAGTGTTTTTAATATTCCCTTTCTCACAAATAGTGCAACACCAATCTCTTCTTCTTGATAAATCAGGAATATCTCAGACAATATCTCTCTTTGATATCTTGCATATATTTCAATGACACATATGTCTCAGACTTTTATGCCATAACTGATTTTCGTCGACCACAACAATGTAACAAGAGTTTTTCACTTCACAAACTTGGAACAAATTCCATCTTTTATGTTGTACTATTATGATAATATTCCCTTCATTTTCACATTTCACAAAAAATACATCTTTTCTGAAGATTACATTGTTGTCCTAATCACGGAGTTGTTACACACTAAAGAAGGTTATGTTTCAGCCCATCACCATATATTGTTTTCCAAGATTTCATCTTTTCATTTAAAATGTTGGTTGATCCAACACCTTTGCTCCGTATAGATTCATCATTTCGAAATGTCACTATTCCTTCTTTGAAGTCTTTCACATTCTTTAAAATCTTTATGTCTCCTATCATATGAGAGGAACACCCACTATCAAGAATCCAAGGATGTTTTCCTTTTGTAGGTTTCAGAGAAGTTTCAACAACAAGAGATTTTTGTTCCCCCTTTTCATCTATATTCTATTCTACTACTGCCAATTTCGTTTCCAAGTCAATGTGTTCTGGCCAGAGAACCATGTATTCTTTCTTTTCACACATATCATACTTTCCCTTTTGGATTTTAAAAACTCTTCCTTATGAAGATTATTAATAATCTTTTGTTTCTCTAGTAACACATTAAGGAAACCCTTAGCAAGATGTCCAGGTCGATCACATCATTCACAAAATGTTTTTAGTGGTTGGAATCTATTCTCAACCTTCACACCAGTTTTCTCAAATATATTCTAAAATTTATTTTCAGATATTATATGTTGAAAGGGTTGACTCCCCCTCATTACATGCCTTTCAAAACATGTGGAATAGTTGTAATGTTGTTGGTTGAACCAACACATACTTTCCATGTGTCCGAATCCACCACAATACCAGTAATAACCATTGAATGAATATTTTCCTTTGAAACTTTTTTACTAACTGGAGTTGTGAACACCCTTCAGAAAAACCTTCATGTTTTCATTTTTAAAAATATTCTTCAGCTTAGATTCATCATTACTAGATGTATTAGTTGTTTTTCTTGACTCAATATTTTTATTCATTTCTTATTTTTCAGAATTTTTGACTTTGTCCACATAAATGGAATTTCCAGCCTTGTTCTTAATAGAACCAGTTTTAACATTCATTTCGACCTTTGAAGATAAATTTTCAGGATCCTTGTTTGATTCATTTTTACTGGAACATTCACTAACTTATGAGATAGAATATTTGAAACTAATATTCATTTCTTTTTCATTAAAAAGTTTCTATTGGACTAGTTCCAATTGTTTTTATTTTTCCTTCATCTTTACATCAAGATGATCATAGCGATTCTTTGTATTCTGAAGAGAATTTTCAGATCATAAATCTCTTATTCCATCTTACGTTTCTCATAAATAAAACCTTGTTGATTGTTTAATGTTGAATTTTCATTTATCAACTTCTTGTTTTCTTTCTCAAGCTTTCTGATCTTCCATAATCATTCCTTCAGCTCTTCTTTTAGATAATGTTCAAGTTGTGTTTCTTCTTCTTCAGTACTGCTGCTCTCATAATCATCATTATTCACTTTTGCAAAAAAGGTACTCTCTTTAGCTTTCCCAGTTGTAGATTTTTCCGATTCAGCCTCTACCATCATCTTCTTCGTTTTTTGTCAAAAATATTTTTACTTTTTATTTGATGAACATTTTATTTAAAACTCTACTATAATATTTATTTTTTCGACCCTGTTTCTTCCATGAACTTCTTTTTCCTCTATCTTCTTCATCACTGACGTCATGTTTTACTTTTTGAGGGAAATTAGTTGCAAAGTGGCCAACAGATCCACATTCGAATCATTTCAAAGGGAGTTTCCCTTTGTATTTCCCTGTTCCTCTTTTTACATTTTTAGAAAAAAGGATAGAATTTCATCAAAATTTTTACATACCTCATTTTCAGAGTCAAATTCACCTGCATATTCTTCAATATGATTTTTCATCGACTTCTCTTTATTTTCTTCCTTGAAAGACATTTCTATGTCGATTTTTTCTTTTCTCTTCAATTTCATCTCCCTTGTCATCTCATATGTGATGAGAGTAATATGAAAATAATCAAGAGATAACGTACGTTTTTGGGTCCCTATCTCCTAGTTATAAAACTTTAGCATCAAATGTGTCAGGAATAATTCTCAAGATCTTTTCAACAGCTGTAGCATCCTCCAACTTTTCACCAAGACATCTGATTGTACTGAAAATGACATTAACCCGAGTAATGAAGTCCCCAATA
Organism: Viscum album; assembly: GCA_963277665.1. Taxonomy (NCBI): domain Eukaryota; kingdom Viridiplantae; phylum Streptophyta; class Magnoliopsida; order Santalales; family Viscaceae; genus Viscum; species Viscum album. The sequence goes on from OY728148.1 coordinate 917,892,805, forward strand.
GATTCAAATTCTCCCATTTTCAAATCATCATAATTCAGCCTTTAGATTTTTAGTTTTTCCTTCTTCACTTTTTTATTTCCTTCATAGATATTCATCAACTATCCCAAATTCCATTAGCTGAAGCAACACCTTTCACTCTTAAAAACTCACTCTCAGAAAGTGATGAGAGTAATACATTTTTAGATCTTCCATCATTCTCATGATTATTCTTATCGATAAGAGTAAGATGAACCTTATCATCAATCGTAGGAAATATTTCTTTTGTAGTATCATGAACTTTATATCCTCGAGACATAATGTAAGGCATCATTATGTCCTTCCAGATGTGACAGTTCTTTCCATCAAAAATCAAAATACCCTTACTATTCACCCAATTACTATTTTCCATCACAACTTCTCTTCAACCACTTTAGCAAAGAATAAACGATGGGAACCTGTCCCTCTGATACCAATTGAATTTCCCAGTTAAGATCCAAGTATCACTGAGAGCAGGAGTGGGTGAATTAGTGATATCTTTTTCTTTTTATGTTTCATTCTAATAAATACAACCATTACCTCCTATTATAGAGTTTCTTCTCATCTTATCACACACAACCACAAGAACACATGATTTAAAAGGTTCACTACTTAACAAGAGTAGCTACGTCCTTGGTTTGGTAAATAAATAATCCAGTACGACACAATCCACTAGAAAACAATCCTTTGATGTGGAATACAATGAGTAGGATACAACCTTACACTCGTGTAGCACTTGGAAAACAATCCTCAAACATGTGTTCACCCTCTTAGAACAAATAGGGAATTACTATATTTTGACGCTTCTTTATAATAGAACAGTTGTATTCTCTGGAGTACAAATCATCACATTCCCACCCAAAAGCTTGTATGAACTCCCATATGCACAACTAAATATGTGCGAAGACAACAAATTTTCATGTTGCCATTAAAATATCTTCCATGAAATTCCAATGCCTTGCGTGTAAAAATTTATTTTTGGCATGAAACATTTCTTCGTATAACTTCCCATTTTTCGCCCAACTTTATCTCTTTTCGTGAAGTTGTCCTCTTTTTGCGCAAAGTCCTTTCTTTTAGCACAACTCACTTTCTGTATAAATTTACACACACCAGATCATGTGACTTATTCTAAGTGTCAAGACTTTACAAATTAGAAGGGTTCACCACATATTTATAGGCATTTTGACCCGGTGTTAAAACCACTAATATACACGTAAAACCTTCTTTATGCACGTAAAAATTCTTTCATGAAACATCACATTTCGCGCAATGCTCCTATATTTCGGGCACCTCAGGCCTCTGCAAATTTTCAAGCATCCCATCTCGAAAAAAAAATTCCACGAAAAACATCATTCCTCTATTTCTCACACCATGAAAATATTTCGCAGAGAATTAATTTTTCGTGCATCCCACTGATTTTTTGCATAACCCGCAACTATTTCACGCACCACTTTATTTTTTCGAGCAACATGCCTAAAATTCTACGCACTCCATGCCTTTTCCATTTTTCGATGATCTGAAGATTAATCATTCCTTGCATGAAAAAATCTAAACCATCTTCAATCTTACATGATCCATCCATTGCGAAAATGGAGACACCTTAAACTGTGCTTTTGTGCCGCCTCCAAATTTTCCATTGATCTTTCATTTCTCTCTTCACTACTTCCCATAACCATTCATTATCTTTTATCACTAATTACACTATCGTGATATGTATCCTTTGATAAACTAGATCCAGCATCGTTAGAATTACAATGGGAAGTACTAAAACTTCACTATCTTCTAGCAGCATCACTCTTTCCAATCAAAACTATATATGAGAGACATCATCATTTCTCCCCTTTCCATCATAAGCCTTGAATCACATGTTCTCTTAACTTATGATATTTTTGAAATACATAACAACAAAGCATCTTCTGGTTTTAAGTCCTTTACAAAGTGAATTCATTTATGTTCTTGGGCACCAAAAGGCAACACTCTGGAAACGCTAACTCTTCAAACTACTTTCTCTATACAACATGGTCCCAACAACCACAAGTTCCCTTTCTGTTTTACCTATGATGTATAATATATTAGTATATCATCAATGATGACAAAAATAAACTAGTCTATGTATGGTTGGAAGAAATTTTTCTTCAAATCCACAAACAAGAAATAGATATTCAACACACCAAAGAGAATCACTTGGAACTCATAGTGTCCGTATAATCATTGAGATGATAGAAACATAATTTAATCATTATGGACCGTCCATTTATAGTTTTCAGACCTGAGATCGATAACATAAAACCATACTATGCTACAATACTAGTTAAATAGATCTACAGTCCTCTATAAGAAGTATGTCTCCTCTGTAATGGAGTGTTTTATGTGATGTTATTGTATGAAAAGATAATATCTCTCATCGTCCATTTTCATTTTAAATAGTGGAGATTCCCATGGGGGACACAATGAGAATGAATAGACCCTTCTCTCAAAGGTCGTCCAATTGTAAATATTGATCCTAGATATTATTAGGGGCTATCCAAAATAAATGAAAAGATATATGTGTGATCTTGAGATTCAAGTTGATAAAAAATTCATATCTCATTTTTGAGGTTGTTCCGAAAAATCCTCATGGAATATGTCCATAAAATCAACCAAAAATGAAGGAATTTATATGCATGGGGAGAATGATTCACCAAGGTATACACTCACCAACTAATGGGTTATGATATGTATCCTCCTACATACAAACCCAATTCAACCTATATGGTTATATATCTAACCAATAAAGGATAAATTGACCTATAAATGAGTAGGCATATATCTCATCTACTAGGACAGTAAATATTGAAAAATACCGAGAAAAATAAATCCATTGCCATGATGAGGTCATATGGTACCTTCACATTCATTAAAATTCCCAACATGAAAATCATTCAACAAATAAATTTCCCACATTGTGGGTAGGTAAAATATAATGAATTATCATTCCATAATGAAACATCATGATGGATGTATTCATATAGTTCCTAAATTGGGTCTTATGTCTCTCTCACTAGGCGTATAAAGATAATATAATGATTGCAACTAATGTCTTATAATATATATGAAGGAAAAAAATATTGATCATACATATAATAATCCCATCTATTGTGTGGTTATATGTGAGTAGACACTTTAGTTTGCCATGGACAAAGTCGATAGCTCCGTAAGAGAGGTGTGGGATACTCAATGGTGTGGGTTTGAAAAATAGATAACATCATATAAAACAAATATCTACATGTTCTCTTCTTTCATCTCTTCCTCCCTATGTACAATAAAGCTCTTACCTCCGAGATCTCAGATCAAGGAACAATCTATTTCGTCCCGTTATTAAACCTATCATCAAATGTTCCGTTGAATTTCAAGTCAGGTATTCATGTAATGTGTATCATCAATGATCATATGAAAATCACTATCTTTTTTAAGGATGAACTAGTCCTCTGCAATACCCCTGACAACATTCCAGAGAATGATTATAGTTAGGTCTTTTACATTGAGATCCCATCCTCAAGATCCTTCTAGTTGCTTCAAAAAAATAGACTTATTATGATCATGTCCTGGTCCATTATCCTGGAATTCCTTTTTATTGAACCTTGGTGTCCCAAGTGCCCACTCCAACAGCTAGACATATTCCTCTGTTCACAAGGGTACCATGCTAGAATGATTCTATCAACAGAGTCCCTACTCAAAATTTTTTGATCCAATGTTTCCTTCTAGAATCCTGTTGGTTAGCTACCGAGTAGGTTTTTGAACATTTCTATCTACCCAATGACTATCATCACATTGTGTTGAATATATATATGCTCATTAATATGAACTGAGTGCATTCACGAGAAGTAGTAAAAAACAAGGAATAGAAGATGGATGTTGGAATATGATAATGTCGACAAATAATACTTCTGGGTAACGAGACTCCATCAATGCCTATCTTCCCATAAGAAAATTATTACATAATGTGTAACTTCATGATTTAAACATATATATGAGCCTGAATACAAGATCCAGCAACAATATCCAATACTCTACTACATAATGATCTAACTCGACATGGAACCTTATGGTCATTTTTTCATAGAACTCACTGAGCTCACTATGTATATATGTAAACTCATCCTGCTCTGCTGGGATGTTCTATTTCTGAATAGATAGAAGTTCATGTATATTCAAAACAATGAGAAGATCCATGTCGTATAGACTTGGAATTGGTTTCGTTTCCATCATGAGAAATTCATCACAATTAGAAACTGGTATCCTAGCTACCTATCATCTGGGAAGAATACGGATATATTAATCAAGATGTACAATGGAAAGATGACAATATTTATAGAAAAATGTGGAGAATCATAAAAAATAAATTAAATAGAATAAGCACAATATTATTCATGTACCATTGATCTATAGAACCAATATATATGTATGACATGTTTATTAGAAGGTATTCATGATCATTGTGAAAGGATATTTTGGACACCCATACCATCACTAGATTTTAGTGTTTGAGGGATGAAATCCTAACACTCTAAATTTATTTATATTATCCTTACAAACATCCCCGTATGTGGAATAAAACATACACCATACAAATTATCGAACAACATTTTATACTAACATTTCATTCGCCAACCCTAACTGGGGCTTGAACCAAAACTACTTAAATCCCAATGTCATAGACAAGGGGTTGATGACAAGAATTGAATGCATAAATTTCTTGGTAAGGAATCTTCTGAAGTACCTATCAAAACAAACACAACCATATCAATTAATAAGTGAACATGGATAATAATAAACGATTAAATACATTAGTGGGTCATCCATTCATGTATAATATCATGGCAGTTCATGAATACAATAGTGTAAAATGACATGTAATGAGTAAAAATACATGCCAAACGTAAATGATGTCCATCCCAACAAAAATGTTATTTAAGATGCTAAGATATCCCAAATACATATCTATAACCTATGACAACCATACAAAATCAAACATACCATGTATCCCTATACTCCTCAATAGTATCAATGTCATATCTATCATTTTCATAAGACCAGACATGGGTGTGAAAATACAATATAGTGGATTGTATATACAAACCCTGTCGGAATCCCAAAAGGTATAATAAGGAAATTTAAGATATAAAATAGGATAAAAAAGTATATAAAAAAGAATATTGTTTTATATTAAAGAGAACACCTCAAAAACCAAGAGATTAAGTAACCTCATACCTATATAGGGGGATTAGGATGACGAGTCGATAATCTACATGTCATGTGTTTTCCACTTATATAATGAGAGTAAAATCATCCAATCGTTATAAGATAACCATAAAAATCATATGACATAACCCTCATGTCATTGATATCCATTAGAAAGATAGTAAAAAATTAAAAGGTATTGATACAATTTTATACATATTATCAGGGAAAATAATCCCAAATGATACTGTAATATGATCATTATATAACTTATCCATCTAGTATGATGTTTTTCCAATTATTCAAAATTTCCATAAATTATTCCAATCATCTCATTCATCGTTCCATAAGTAACCATGTGATTACCCTTGCCTGTCCTCATTCCCATGAAACATATGGGGAACAAACACAATGTTGAGGACCCATGCCCTGGTGAGTTAGGTGGTTCCACTACATATGTATCTAAACTGTACCAATTCAAATGAAGATTGTGTGATCCTCTACAACATCATGAGGAATTATTCCCTATAGGATAGTCGGATTCACACTATTGTTAAATAACCCGAACCCTTTCTCATGCCGATGGAGGTTACAATAGATTCTTTTAGTAATTGTGATCTACAGTGAAAGGGGGATTAACATTGTTCATTGAGTAACTATGTCTTATCCAATTGTGGGATCCACAAGGTATGTATTGTACCTTAACCCATTCTGGTGTGGATTCAGCTCTATAGGTCGAGGACCCACACCGTGGTGTGACAGGGGGTTACAATCTATTCATTGAGGACCCTCACTCTATCCGTTAGGGGATTACACATGGTATGTATTTTTAGTGGACTTTCTTACTTGATGATGGGTTATTCCAATCAATAGAAAAACTGTGAAAATCTCTAACGATCATTGATGAAATCATGAAAATCTTAAATAAGTGTTTTTCCTTAAAAAATTCTCATAGTATCAGAAATCCTCAATAAAGATCACCATAACATTTTTTTGAAAAAATATCGTATATTATACTCATTAGGAAAATACGAATTCAAATAAAGGAAAATTATAATATTGATGTTTCCTTAAAAGAACTAAGTGGGTATCTGGAAAGTGAGGGGGAGCATTCAGTGTGTGGCCCCACTCCATAGCCTAGCCATGCCCCTAGAGATTCATAGATCCCAATCAATATCTATGTATACAATGGGTAGTGAGTTCTCATTTTTTTACCCTCCCACCTGGGGTAAATCCCATTTCATCATCATTCCCATGAGGTCATAACATTTCGATGTAATTTTGTACACAAAATGCCTCTTTACACGTGGTTCTACTTGTGTTTTTTTTTATCTCATTAACGCTGGAATAGAGTGTGTGCCAAGTTTTATTCTCCACTATAGAGATCAAACACCTAGTAAAGGGATCAAAACGTGTGTTGGGATTCTACATGGCATTCTATCCTTATGAATTTCAAAAAACCTAGCATCGTCCTCCATGGGGAAACACACTGTCTGTTCATCACCATACACACCATGTAGCTTTCTTTTTCATAGTTTCTAATACCCTCACTCCATGATTAAAATATGGATATTTCTTCATAGACATTGTCTTTTTCTCCACACAATATAAACAGATATATTCCAAATCTATCATGTTCAATCATTCATGGTCAGAAATTAGTTTCAGTTGGGACAATGTTTCGTCTCCAAATTTTTATTGAAATAATTTAAAGAGACATTGATGATATGATCTCAATTCATCAAAAATATCACCCACCTCTCAAAAATAACAAATATCATCCCATGATTCCTTGATCTATCCATTTCAAAAGAATCCTTCGTGATTATGGGGGACTGGCTAGGCTTGAAACCACAAAACATAATTGAATCATGAAAATGATGGTACAATTGGTGATGAAAGTGAAGAATATAAAGGGGAAATGAACAATCTCAAACGATTAACCATCATGGTCTAACCGATTGTTAGCCAACAAACATGAATAGTGATATCCAGCTAAGAAAACAAAAATAACCAAATTAATCGATGCATAGGTTCATTCCATGTCCATAATTTGATATGTTCAAAATAGTTGATTGATCTTCTCAATAAATTAATTAAAAATTGGAATTAACCAAAAATTAACTTGTACATCCTAGTTATTGGAACATTAGTCATTTAAATACACTCTTGACCATTATTCGAGCATGTCAATGTGTTTGATGCATCCTGATTTTCTCAGATCCTTAGTTTCTCCATCGTTTGACATGATACACCAACTGGTGGAGGTAGGAGAAGCTCATTATTATCCATGGATTAGGATGATAAACCATCGAAAGTCACCATGTATGAATTATCATATAAATTTTAATTTTCTATAATTAATTAATTAATTAAAATTATTTATTTATCAAATGATCATAGAACATATAGAAAGAAATCCAGAGGCCATGAACTACCTAATTTATATTGTACCTAGGGTAAACATCACCTTTCAGATTCCTCAATGGTCTTAGACTTCTGATTCCATCTTCCATTCTAGAGATATCCAATTTTTTAAGTAGCTAAATTCATGAAATATAATATACATTTAATAATTTTATAATGTTGTTTTTGGGAACAATTGACCTTGTAAATTCCAATGTCTCAATGCCTAAATCTTGAAATATATGTATAAATATTTCTATGTTTTATAATGTAAAAACCGAGCCTATATACATATGGAATGATATTTTGAAAGAAATATCTAAAACGAATATTTTAAAAACAGTTTATAAAGAAAAAAATATTTTTAAATTCGATGTTTTCAAATGTTTTATTAACATTTTGAGATCATAGGATGGTAAAAAAATTTATCAAAAATATGTTACACATCAATAGTTAAAAAATACTCTGAACAACACTGATCATTTAGAAAAATGTGAAAAAGATAAAGGATTTGTTTATAGTGAATGTTTAATATGATGGACATTGAGTCAATACTAAATATAGGATTTTTTATATAGAGATAATAAAATATTTGATCATCAATGACTAAATGATTGATGTTCTATATAAAGTATCATTATTGTAAATTAAAATAAATAGATATCTATCACATTCTATGTATCATGATTTTATATGTATTACGATTATAAATAATTCATTATTGTATTTGTGGTTTGGATTAGTGGTAATAACCCCTTATATCAACATGAATAATGGGTGTTCAAAACCCATTGGGGAGATGCTACTATATCAGTACTGTAGCAGTGGTGTTATTGTAGCAACGGTGGGCACTATAGCAGTGGAAGAGTACTATAGCAGTGGCAGGTACTGTGCATTCTTGTAGCTGCACAGGTATTGTAGCAGTACTATTCACAGAATTGTCTTTGGGCTAGAAAAATGGACCTAAAAGCCATGTAATGGGCTAAATGCACACTGGGCCATCAGGCTATGTAATGGGTCTCCCTCTACCTAGTTAAAGAAGTGATTGCTTTCCTTTAATAATAAATGATGCATCAGCCCCAGCCTTTAAAAAAACAGTTCAGTGTTCCTTTGGAATGTTTTATTTTAATTTAATGTAAAAATAAGAATCCACATAATATTTTTTTTCAATAGTAAATACTATTTACTTATTGAGAAAGACCCTCCATTATAAGGAATATAAATTTCAATAATGAGCTAAACATGGAATAATAAATTAAAATTTTTAATTAATTTTTATTATAGTTTGATGAATGATAGGACTTTAAATATGAATTCCTTAAATCATAAATGGGTCACAATTTTTTATTTGAATGAAAATAAATTTTGAAATTATTCTCAACTGATTCAACAAGCTCCATCCATGTTGATCATTTCCTTCTAGGAAATAGGTATTAAAATTTGATTTTTATTTTCATTTTAGAATTATCCTTGATTTGGGGAAATAAAAATATTGTAATGGACATCATGTATAGATATTTTGTAATAGTTTGGATTTATTTATTGTTTTTTTAATGGATATCTATGAAGATGGTGTATTGTCTCCTTTGATGATGTCGAATTGAATTATGTGTGAACATTTAGGTTGGGATGATGTGGGATACTTTTATATCAATTTAATTGTTTTATTACATGTAAAACATGACTTACATAATGAATGATAACTGATTCCTAAATGTGTGTATGAGTTATTTTTCCTTCCCCAATTATTTGGGTTATAGGTGGAATATGTTTCTTAGTAACATTGCCTTCCATTCTATCTAATTAGATGTAGTTTTGCCTATTATAGATCACATAAATATCTATATATCAATATATAAGGGATATTATTTATTTTGGTTTGTGTGTTTATATACATGATGACTCATATTATGGAGAAGTGGTGGATTTGATTTCATGGAAATTATTTTAGGAATAGGGAACAAGGTTAATGTCCATCATGATCATGATTCCCAATTGTTATGTATTTTTATATGATTTTTTAATACGATGTGGTTTATTACTTTTGATACATTGTTATTGATATAATTTGAAATATATCATTTGGACCTAAAATTATAGAATTGATAGAAGACTAAGGAATATGGTTTTTGGTATTTATAGTGATTATATATTTATGGGGTTTATTTCATTAAAATTACACGAAAAAATCAATATATAAAATTTTACATTGTATTTTTGAAATATTGTGTCAGTGAGACATAGTGTTGTTATTTGATAATATCCCTGGATTTAGAGTTATTATATTCTAAAGTTGATTAGGATACTTAAATTTATATCATAATTTTATTGTATCAAATACATATATTTATTTAATTAATTTATCATTATAATTCATTTATGGAATTTTTTTTAATCTACTTTATGACAAAAATTGTTGTTGATAACTAGAAAGTGAACATAATGCTGAATTACTAGGGAATGGACTGTAAATCTGATATTATCAAGGATTTAATCTAATGAAATAGATAGAGTCAAATATTTCTACACAGTAAAATAATTTTTCACATTATTATTTTTTTATTAAATAATATAAAATTAAATTAATACATGATCTGAAGACATGTTTTCATGAAATGGACCCTAAGTAGAATGACAGAAAACTAATAGTGGGATTAAAATATATCATATAAAACAAGTCATTATGAACTTGTTTCATATAAATATACATTTTATTCAATATAATCGTACATTTATCACCTCAAACTATCATTTACCACGTAGAGTGAGATTCCACTTGCTTATGTACATATTAATTGAAAATATTGCTAATTTGAGCACCCAATATTCTTGTAAATTGATTACCAGGATGATGCTCTATTTATTGAAACGATATTAAAAATAATGGGATGATGTGTTCTACCACATAGTCTCTAATAATTCTACTCTATGATATTAATTTTTAGTTTTTATTATTTCTCTACCATCTTAGTCCTGTATTACTATAAAGACGGGTTTACTCCCATCTTATTCACTGTGATGTATATAAATGCAGGCGGGTTTTTGGATTTTATTATATTATTTTGTTCATGCATTTGTGATGTGACATTAATAGAGCATATTTTATTTTATTTTTTTAGTCACATAAACATTGAATTTAATATATTAATTCCATTTTTAATTTTTAATGTTGATGATCAATAATTAGTCACGAATTGTTTAAAATTTTGGGAAATTATGTTAGATAATTATATTAGTAAATTTTTTTAAATAATTACACAACTTACCGAATATTAGGAAAATATGGATTAGTATTTCATAGAGGGGACACATAGGCTAAGGATTTCACTTTTCACAACTCCAACACCAATAATGGAGAAAGAAATTTAATTTTAAAATTCCGAGAACAAAAATAGTAAATCACCAATACAAAAGAATTAATTTCTCAATTCATTTTCAAAAATCCTACATGAATCCTTATATTTATTTTTTAATGTAATCTAATGAATCATATTCATTAATTCCTTATAATTTCATTCATTATCTATGTGGGTTTGACCATGAAAGTTCCATATATAATTTTTAATAATTTTTTAGTCTCATTTTGTTCGTATAGAAAATTATTAAATTTAATTAAAATTGATGGAATGTCACTTTTCTCTGTTGGTGGACAATATTATATTGTCATTCATGGGCATTGCTTAATATCAATTTTTAGGTTTCTTAAAATTTTTTTTAGTATTTCATGTTTTAAAATACCATTATTGTTTTTGTTAAAATTTATGAAAAAATTTCATGTTTAAATCATTTTATGCACATTTATAGCCCATAATGAAAATTAAATTACAACATTTATTTTTTTATCCATGAAAAATTGTTAATAAACAAATTTGAAGCATCTTTGTCTAGCACTATATAACCACTAGTTTCTAGATGAGTTCACATCGAGTATCGTGGATGTGAACCCTTGTAGATAATGGATGGATAATGAAAATAAGGTTGAAAATAATCATTCCATTTCATCCTATTATAAAAAATAATCCCATCATCAAACCTTACGTTATCCAAATAATCCTGATGACTGTGTAGTTCAATGCATAACAACATAAAGATATTGACACTGATATAAAATTCCATCTCCAACACTTTTATAAATTTCAATATTTAAATTTTTCATGTGATTTATTTTGATAATAAAAATATATATTTTTATTTATGGGAGTACCTAGTTAATGGATCCATTTCATTCTATTAGATTTCATTACTATGTACGATGATTTTTCAAATATCAACTTTTTCTCTTATTCAACCATTCAATATTAAGTGATATAATATTATACTTTTTATATTTTTTACTTTTCTAATATGATTATTTATATTCTACTTGATATTTTTTAAATTCCATAATTTCTTATGTCCTCATGATGGGAATAAATTAATAATTTGAATCAAAAAAATTTATATGGAAATTTTTGGAGGTAATAAGTCCAACAGCGATGCCACAGCTAGGTGATCATTGATGCATATAATGGATTATAAGAGATAAAATGCAATATATTAAATGAAATGAAACCATGTCTATGTGTAATGATAAGTAATACAGATTCTAGGTGTCCATATAGTCGATTACAACCCTAGGATGTATTCTAAAATGGAATCAATGACATGAAATATGGATAGGATGGTGGATCAACATAACCCACATGGTTTATTCCAAAATGTTTAATATTAATTTTTTGTTATATACTTATCCAATATTAGTGGTTCTAGTACCAAAATATAAATAGTAAGGGTACCAGATATGGTAACATGGATTCAATCAATATGCACATCATTGTATTTCATATTCCATAATGGTCCAACCCTTATAAGTGAAATTTTCAACATCAATGAATAAAATAAGAATTTTTATCAATTATTAAAGGGACTATTAAATGCAATATAATGATGATATATGAAATAATTATATTCATATTGGAAAAATTATTCATTATTCTTAACATATGTTGATTGGAGTAGCACTATCTTACCACAACGAACCCTATTAAGGATATTTCAATACGAGATCTATAAGAAGATTAAAATTCACTGAAAGCAATCCTCAATCAAGTAAGAATCATAAAAATATATATGATGGAATATGAGTATAATATATGTAAAATAAGAATAATGGTTAATATAAAGAGTAAAAAGAAATTTAGGATAGTCCACAAAAAATTGGAGATATCTTCCCATTCTAGAGAGGGTATAGATGAACATGGTAGATGCATGGAGAGGTATATTTAATGAATTATTCAAAAAATTTCAAATTTATAGTACTATTTATATGTCCCTTTCATGAATTACAGTATATTCATATTTCATGAAATAACATGTAATGAAAAATATAATATCTGAATAGATCAAAACTATCAAACTCATAATAGAATTCAATATTTTGGAATCAAATGACCTACCTAAAATGAATTAATTCCCATGTTTATTTTTAATTATAAATTTGGAAAATTAATCATTCAAAATATTTATGTGATTTAGGTGGGGTATAAAAATAATTTATTACACAATATTTGTGATCAAAATACATGAATGCCAATTTCTCATGAGAGATATAATATTATAAGTATAGTAAAAATTTATAATAATTTTATAAATGATTAAAAACTTCTTGACTAAATATGATATGTTTATATCGACCATTTATTTTTTTGGTAATGTATATGGGAGAGGATTAGACACCCATAATTTTTATAAAACCACTTTATCAATTAGAATATAAATAATAAAATTAGAATTTGGTTATCTAATATTCAATTTTCGATGTAAACATGTCAATTTAAGCATACACTAATTAATGATAATATATTATGTGAAGAAATATGTCTTCAATGAATTTAAATGTTAAGATGTAAATGTTGTTTTTTTTCAAGAATAATATATTTTGATTAATGTTTTATTGAATTAAAATGATGAATTGAATGACTAAATTACCATTGATTATAGAGGGGAAACTACTAACCAAAACATAGAAGCATTCCCAAAGGTTTAGATGGTTAATTACCTGAATAATTGATTTTATGGCCTAAAAAAGTATAAGTGGATATTAATAGGGGTGTTCAATGAGTTTTGACACCATATATGGGTCATGTAATCATTATAATATTGAACAAGTCCCATATACATGGACAGACTTTATCCTAGGATGCTTATAGATTGATAGAAGGTAAAATATTTTCAATGAACCTCTATAAGATCTGAGAGTGATAAGGTTGATCTAATAATTTTAAAAATGCTTCTTCTTAAAGGAAACACATTTTTACGAATTTTTTTTTGTTTCATGTCATTTCAAACACTCACCCAAATAATAATAAATTTAAATGAAAATGGAATTGTAATATAACTGACATATTTTTATTCATCTAGTCTATAGTGTCTTCACAATTCATCATGTAAATTCGTTGAATGACCAATAATATCCACGAGAAACAAATTCACTTATATAACCAGATATAGAAATAAAAACAACATCCCAATATTGAATCATAAATTAATGGTATATAAGAATTTATATTTCTAATTATTATATTATATACTCCACAATTCATTACTTTTTAGAACATTAAACTACCAATTTCTTGTTTGTCCTCAATTTTTTTCAAATTATATGGGATAAATAATTTTCAAAGAATAAATACAATATTTTTTTTTGAAATTTCATTAACACAAATTTAATATTTTAGAAAAAAAATTAGTTGATATAACATATGGTTTAAAATTGGAAGTATCAATATTTATGGGAACTGTGTAATTTATTAAATTAATTTACCATGATATTTGAGAATACATAAATTTTAGTTATTTTAAATATATCATGTAATAATTTATATGAATTTCTATAATTAATTATATCATGTATTCTTTAAAATTATTGAGATGATTTATAAACCATTTTTTTCAATTATATTTATATTATATTTCAGTAGAGAATAATGCAATATTTTTTCTAAAATTTCTTTCAATATTTTAAAATATATGACTAAGAATAATAAAAGTCAATATAATTAAAACATTATATTATTTAAACAATAACCATTTTCACAACATAAATTAATACGAATAAAAATATAAAATCGTTGAACATCATTTTGAGGTGAAGAGATATGTTATGAGTCCATATTAACCATTCATATGTTATTATTAATATTCATAAATCTTTTGAAAAAATTGTATTTTATAAATAATTTACTTGGATTATATAAATATAATTTAGTTTGGAGACTCATTGTGTGTATCTGACATGATATATCTAGAGGATGATTTTTTTTATTTTATATTATTTTTCACACATCATGAAAAATAAAAAAATATAATAAAAACTGTTTTTGTCTTAGGAGGATCCAGGAATACAATTTCATAAATGATGATTTTTTCATATGTGGGTAGAAGGTGGATTTTAGATATTTGGTAAAATATATTTTGAGAAAATATAAATATAAATAAAAAGATATAGAATGTGATACAATCATTATTCTTACTATTATAGTGTTTCAACTTTTAGAGTTGGGTCATTAGTAGATAACATATTCATAATTATTAGAATATTTCATTTGGATTATATTTTGAAGAAATATACTATTAACTATAATAAACCCTCTATTAAGAGGTATTTTATTCAAGAACTATCAAACTTATGCCATGGAAAAAATTTAAGCATAATGAAATGTTCTCATGATTAATTTTTATCTCAGCCATTATATTTGTGAAATGAAATATTACTTCTAATACGTTATAATGATCATCATTTTATGAATTTTTAGATTGATATTTATTTTATTTCATTGATGGTTAGGGAAAAAATAAAATGTATGACAAATTTCCCATTTTATTAAAAATATAAAAAATAACAATTAATTTTTATGGAATAGTAAATATGTTTAATTAAATAGAGAAAATGATCAATATTTGTTTGATTCGTTATATTTAAAATTTTAAGGTTGAAATAAATTTCTTATGTGATGCAAGGAAATTTTAATTCACTATTTAATTAATTGATATAATTAAAAAATATTATATATGGTATATTCATTATCCATAATTGTATATTGAAATTTACTTCATGAGGAAATTTCTTAATTCATTGTTATATTTTTTAAATGTTATATTTTATTTCAATATTATTATATTACGTTATGTGATGTGGGGTGAATAAGGGATAAGTTTCCCATGGTATTTTATTTATTTTTTTCATATATAAATTGGTAAACCCATATGTTATGAATAATGGAGAGGATAAATGATGATTGATATTTCTAATTTAAAAATATATTCTATAACATATGATGTTCATTGTATTTTTCAATTGAATTGAATATAAAAAAAGTAATGGAACGAAGATTAGAGCATTTGAAAATAATCATTCACTTCATGAATATACTATTCAATATGTGTTGAAATGAAATTTCATTACATGGAGACATGGAATTAAGAAATGAACTATAGAGAGTGTGATACAAAATTCACATCATGACACATATATCAAATAAATAAACATGCCTAGAAATCTTAGGTTTAGAATATTTTACATTGTAGTTGATAGAAGAAGATAAAAATAGACATAATAATATATTTAACATTAGTATATACTTGTTATTTATTTCAATATTAATTAATATGGAATTAAATTAAAAATCCCTCTAATGTCAATATATTTAAAATTGAATATATACTCCAATGATATAATATAAAGATCAATGATTGGGGTATAGTGATGTGTTATATATTCATCCATTAGTTCTACACTATGTGTTTAATTATTATTTCCTTTAAGGTCATCCTTACCTGATTAACCTTAAAAATAAAATATGTTGTTTCTATCTTTTTTCCGTGATTTTGTAGATAATGGGATATGGTTATATGCATTTTTTTTAAATTTTTTTCATGCATTTGGGTTTTTACAAAAACATGTAAATTTTTTAACCCTTCCTCATTAAACCTAATATGCATTGAATAGAATCATGAAAATTTTATTTTAATTTGAATAAATTATTTCAATTTTTTTTTATCATTGTCAAATTTATTGTAATTATGTTTTAAATTTTATTTATAAAAACATGATTTAATAATTTCATAATATGCATGATCATTCAAAAATGAAACTTTCTGTACTAAGGAATGGTTACCTTGAAAATGTGTCCCCCTCATCTCGACTACAACATACATCATGAATTTACCCATTTATATTATAAATTCGTAGAACCAAAACATGGGGTCTTGAAGACCACTTTACGTCATTGTCAAATCATATTTAAAAAAATAGACACTTTTTCCCCACATTTCATTATAGATATTCATTTTTTTATTTTAAGCTTTTCCTAAAAATATATTTAAATATTGATTTTGGATTTAAAATTTACACAAAACCTTTTATTTAATTTTTTATTCACATTCAATTAATATTAATAAATTATTTAATTTAATTTTCCCAATATGAATATATCAATTACCATTATATAATTATATTCACTGTGGAATGAATTTACATCCTCATAAAATACATGATTGGTTTTGGTTAATATTAAACGTAATATACATATATACAGACCAATATATATTGTTATATATACCAGATTTATTGACGTGGAAGGAAATTATTGTATTTAATTTTTTTTGGAGATAATGAATTCAATTATGTATGAGTATCCATTTCATATTTTATTTTAGAAACAATGTATTATTATGTAATATGAACGAATTATGTATTGGGTTTTATTATAGAATTAATGGATTGTATTATTGGACTATATTTTTTTATTGGAAATAGTGGTGGGAATTCCCCAAATTTGTTTGTTTTATATAGAAATTTTTTATATTAAAATGTTGTTTATTGATAGTGTTCTTTTAGGGATAATGTTAATAATATGTTTGATTAGGAGTGGTCCAATATAGTGTGAGGTTTTGATAGATTTATTTTTTATATTTTAATGACATAGTTTCTAAATAAATGTTTTTGTAATTTTTATTATAAACTAGTTCATTTGGATAATTTATTTTTAAAATAGCTAATATGATATAGAAAAAGATTTAGGATTAGATAAAGGTTTTACTGGTCTTTTTTGATATGATATAAGAAACATAGACAGTCCAAACAGAGATCATGATTGATTATAATTGTTTTTCAAAATGGTATACTTGTGGATTTCAAAATTTACATAAATATGTGTTCATTAAATTATTATAATTTTAATTTATTGGTATTATCCATATTACCTTATAGAGATAATTTTCTTTTTGTTTTCTATTAATATATTAAAATGGAGAGGTGTTGCAAGATGATATTTTTGACAATTCGAGGTTCAACACAATATAAGAGTGGTGATTGTTGGATAATGATTAAATATGTGTTTCAATAACATAGAGACAAAATTTATTAGTGGTGTGACAATGAACTATATATGCACAATTAATTGGAGGAACTAGGCATTGACAATAAAATGATCCTTGTGATGTAGTATAGAATGATGATATCGGTGTTTTGATAGTTGATGGTAGGAATGAATAAATTATATTTATTATCATTTGGGTGAACATTGAGTCAGTTTTTCTTAGGATAATTTCTATAATATTTTTTGTGAATATTTTTATTCATAAATGATTTAGGTAGGGTTGTTGTATCATTTTTATTTAGGTCAGTTTGGGATCATTATCCTGACAAAGAGTGAGATTCAGCTCAATTAATGTGTTTATTTTTTTCATGTATTTTTCATATTTGTATTATAGAGTGGGGAATTTATAGTATGATATTCATCCCACCATTGAGAATTAATATATTTCATTTTTTCGACACATATATTTAGAATCTATCGTTAAGGAATCAGTGTTAATGTTTATTCAGGAAATATCCTTGATGATTTAGGAGGGGATGCATGAAAACATCTTCAAAAATTTACCATATAATTTGGATATTGAATATGGGGTCATTTAGTGTTTTCATCATAAGAGTGGATGTATCAATAATTATCATTTAATTTACATAGATAAATTACATCTTCATAATTTAAAAAAAGCTCCATTCATATTTATTTTTCATTTGGAGAACAATGATGTTACATCGTGTGATTGATTATTTTATCTATTTACTATGGTATATGTTAATTTCTTCTATTTTATACATAATCTATTTTTCATCTATACAATAAACTATTGTGGGTCAAGGATGGTTTTTTGGTAAAATAATAATATTATTAGATGGTAGAGTACATCCCCATTTAATCCGTAAAATTTAGGGATATAGGATTCACTAATGTAATTTAGGTTTTTATCATTATCATTTCCAATGTAAAGGGATATTTTTTTGTCTATTTAATTACATTGAGATAGTATAATTATGTGATCCAAATATCACATGATGTTAAGTTTATTACAATACTAATGATGTTTATAGTTACAATAAGAGGTTTGAATAGTGTTTTGTAAATTTAGTTTTTATTCTAGTGATAGGGAAGTAATAATATTTAGGATAATAAAATTGATTTCATGTTTTAATAAATTTGATATACTATATGTGGATTAAAAAAATTATTTTGATGGAGGGCCTTAATATTTATTATGCATAGCTAGATAGTAGGATTTGTCAATATATGGGACAACATATATGTTAAATGTTTGGGGAGCCATTTTCTCTCTCACAACACATTAGATTTTGTGCTATGTCGTTTTCAATGTAATAATGTTCCCTAGTCTTATAGAGGAGTTTCATGGTATTATTAAAAAATATGTATTTGTGATAACCCTTTGACATGATAAAATGTTTTGGAGTGTAGTTCAATGATGCATCTCTTTATTTTTTATGGATTATTCCCAAATTAAACAGTTTTTTCTATGGTATTTGAGTCTTACGATTGATAATTAAAGGCTAAAGTTATTTTACATGTCTTTTGATTCATTACAGGTAATACTATTGTTATTCTCCAATAAGGTAGATAGATATTGGTCATAATATAATAGTTGTATAATAAGGATAATTTAATGAACAAAATATCCATATCCATGAATATGATTTTTTTTAAATAATTGATGGGATCAATGATGTTTTGGATGATTTATCTATGAAATAGATATCACCACATGTTGGTAAATATGAATTATTTCTTAAAAACACTTTTAAATATAATTTTTCAATTCGTAGGTATAAAATTATTTTGATAATTTTCATGTATAACCTAACTAAATTTATCATTTATATGATGAATAAATTTTTTATAGTTCATAGATTAACATATGGTTATTTTAATTGATGAAATTGTTATGATCTAAATGTTGATGGAGGTTAATTTTTTGTATCTACGGAATTTTTTAAATTACAGTATCCATCATAATATTTAATTAAATTTATCCTTGTTTTTTTCGGGTGCATGTGGGGAATTTTTTCCAGCAGGTAGTTCCCAATAGGTAGTACTAATAAACCCTTTCAAGAGTTTTTTTCTCACGAGAATCACCCAATATTGTTTTATTAGTTCATAGTATTCTTTTAACAACATGATATTATCGAATTTCAGCATATTATTTAGAATATATTCTATCCATATTAATAGGCCTAATGTGGATGTCTTATGAATTAATATGGATTAATAAGTGGTGGTAGTTCAAGTGGGTTGGGCCTAGGGTCATGTATTGGGCATTGTACGCCTATGGGCCTTCAGGTCATGTATTACGAGTTTGTCGGGCCATGTGCCCTGGGCCTATAGGTCATGTACGTGTTCCCCTTAAACCCATAAAAGGGGGATTATCAATTATAAAATAAAAAATAAGGCCTTTGGGACATTCAGAGTAAGGATTAATAAGTGATTGGATACTTTCATCTTCTAGATTTTAATGTTGACATTTTCATTTTTTCCATATGTATTATGAAGGAATAATATGATTGAAATTTTATTTGATAAATATAATCATTATTTGGTTTCTATATTTTTTTTAATTGGTGATGATCTTATTTGAAAAATAAAATTAATTCCTTACAGTAATTACTCTTTCACCAATGCTATTTGGGTGGATTTGGGTACATTGATGATTTTGAAAAAAGACATCATTAATTAGTACATAATGATTTTTATATCCTAATATAATATGTATTACATTTTCATATATAAATTTTAATAATATTTTTAGTATTTTAATAGAGTTCTAATTTGTATATGAATTTTACATGTACATAAACTGGGGGCAGTGAAGGTTGTTTAATAGGATATTAGATAAAAGACTCTTTTTGATGCTCATTTTTTATCTATAAAATGATGGGGAGTGAAAAAAGGATTCAATGACACATCCTAAAATTGATGTGGATAGGGTTAGAATATCTCTGTAAATTAATATGGTGTAAAATATTTTTTTCAAGAAGCGAAGGTATTATAATAATGAGATATCCAAAATGTGGTCTAGCATTTTCATTTGGTGTTTTTTATTAATGGAATGAAAGAGGATCATTAATATATTCTATTTTTTAGGAGATCTCATTAATTTATAATGTGATACATTTTGAATTTCATGGTCATATTTATATCTCTTCTATCACTGTGAATACATACATATCTAGGATGTATCATGATTTAATAGGATAGTTCTTCAGGTCGAGTATGAATTATTTAAGAGAGTTTATATTTTTGTGATGCATTTATTGACATTATATATCGAAAAATCATTTGGTTCAATATAGATAATTATTACCATTAGTCATACCCAAATTTATATGGGATGAAATCATGATATATTTCATTATTGTTTTCCCAAATACCATGTAATATGAGATTATATTATTTTCATTGAGGATATGTTGATAAACACAAATAAAATTGTATCCATTTTTCTGACACAATTGTTAGGGAACACATCTCTCTATAAAGGACGCACAACAGTTGACCCACATTTCCACATTCCAATGGTTTGGGCCATCTATTTCTTACCTTGATCAAATCAAGTTGATGGGATGACTATTTTTCTTTTCATGCATTACTCCTAAAAATTCATCACCATGATAGGGTATCCCTTAATGATTAATATGTTTTTCATGAAATGCATCCTTAGTTCCATATATTCATGGATTCCAATTAATTACACTCTGTTTATTATGAAATTACAAAGGGGTCAAGCCAAGGAAAAAACCATGGATTGGGTGAGTTGTGATCATGTTTGAAAATGCTTTCATGTCTAGATGCTAAAACACGGAAATGTGTGATCTCTCTAGAATGTGTTGTCCTAGGTATGAATCAGTGTCCACAAATATTTTTGGGGATATGGGACACTATAGGAGGCAGCCCATGAGAACAGACACATGGATAGGACTCAAAGGAAATATAAAATCTTAGTTGGAGCATAAACTCCCCTAAACAGAATGTTTTCATGGGAGATGTCATGATGATATATGAGTGGTGGTCTTGAACCTCAGGGAGGCTTCCTATATATCCCTATGACAAGGAATAAATGTCCATGTAGTTAATGATGGGGAATGGAATTTTGGTGTACACAAGGGATAACAACCCAACACCTTTCTAGGGATTACGTATGGTTAGAATCCCGAGAGTTGTTCTGGCGTGGAAAAAGTAAAGAACAAGGTTGTGGTTCCTAGAAAAGGGGACACCAATTTTTTCCAGTAATTAGGGTTGAAACTCAGAGAGGCTTCCTACGTACCCGTCCTAGTAAATAGGGATTAAAACCCATGTAGTTCGAGTAGGATTACTATTGATTGGGGTTGAACCTCATTGATGATTCCTACTTTCCATTTATTGGAGACATGGATCAAAAAACACATGTTCAAATAGGTTTTCTAGTGTTTGGGGTTAACCCTCAGGGAGGCTTCCACCATAACATGTTTAGGAAACAAGGATCAAAACCGACATAGCTCAAATAGGTTAAGCAATGTTTGTTGATTATCCTTATAGAGTCTTCTTACGTACCATGTCTATGAAGAAAGGATCAAAACCCTAGTACATAGAAATCATATAGTTTAATAATGTACGGTATGAGGGTGAAACGATGAAAAGTGGTCGGTATTGATGGGCGATGGGATTTACACTTACGGAGTATTCCTGTAAACCTTTTATTGATTCGGAAAGGATCCATGTACATGTAATTCATAATGGGGGATTGGGACTTCCACGCCAATGAGGCCCATAATGGATACCATGGTCTAAGATTAATCATTTCCCTATGTGATTCATGATCTATGTGAGAAACAAGTGGATGCAAAGACCTGACATCCACATCACGAAGGGTGAATCTATGAGGAATAGAGAGGGTATTACATGTGGTAGGCTTACCAGGGAGACAGAGAAAGTGACATACTACAATATGGATGCCTAATGGGGATAAATCCAAAAGGGATATGGATGGGGTCTTAGAGGACCATGTTCCCATATCTCCACAGACCATTTCACACCAAAAAAGAGAGGAGGAGAAATGATGATACCTCCCACATGAATGGATAGGGGCTAACTAAAGGATGATTTCCATCAACAGTAGACACATTTTATTCATTTCAAGGAGGATCTCATTCCATGTGATAATGATCTCACTCTTGTGAAGACCAGTGGACATGGAGAATGTCCGGGATGGGGCACCCCGTGTATATTACACTGGGCAAGCCTACTATTTATCATAATGTTCTGAAAATGATAGTACTTCGTAGTTTGACGTATCATATATCAAACTATGAGTATAAACTCATCACTCCTAGGACAAAAATAATTGGCACACATTAACACTTCCTTGAGGGAATAAACCTACAATGTTATGTGGTGATGGGTTTGTGGAGGGATACATTAACATGATCACAATATCTTAGCTATGGGAAGAAGAAACTAATTTTTTCCTTCCTCTGTGAATAAGTATGGGGCCAAGTAAATTAATATGAAGTAATTCATAGGGGACAATCAAAAAAAATTGTACGAACAAGGAGGGTCATACTAAATATGGGTTTGTGAAGAAAATTTGTTCATATGAATAGAGCTTGTGAAGCACTGCTCAAAAGAGTGTAGAGTCTCCGTGATGTGGTATACATTGCGTTTTTTAGTGGCCTTGTCTAGGAGTCGAATATACATTCATGTAATGCTTCCCTTATGGATCACCTTCCCTTGTGATGTCCCATGGGATACATGAAGGGAATCATTGATTGAAGAGTGGTTGTATTTTAGAAAATGAAATGGAATTTATTAATTATCAAATACCATTAAGGGATATTTTATATCAATGCTTCGTAGATTAGAGGTGGATTAATGATTTGAGAGATGAGAAGGTGGATGATCAAGGTATATGTCATTTTGGTCTTAGTGAAGCATCGCATTTGTAGGTAAGAGGAAGTGTGATGCTCTGACATCTTGTTGTGAATCCCCTTGCGACTTTCCATTGGAAGCGAATTGAGTTATGTTTTTCATAACATTGGATTTGAATGTCATAACCTCCACGGCACATAAGCCTCCTTAATTCATTATGAAGAGCTCATTGATCCTTCATTCAGTTTCCCTGGAACCGTAAATGTGATCGTGGTCCCTCTACGATGTGATGCTATCTTTAAATTGTGTCATAACAACAACGCCTTCCACCTATTTCCTCTATGGCGATTTTAGAGGGTTCCTTGGCTTTACAATGACCATGGTGTTGATGGTATTCAGGTTGGTCACAGTGCTAATAAGATTCGTGAAGATTCTTCATGATGTATCCCTTTTGGAAATTATGTCCTCTTTGTGTATTTTACCTATTAACATAATTTAGTTCCAAAAAATATCCCAATTAGGCGTGAATTCAAAGAGAAAACGAGGGTATAATTATGAGTTTTGATCACCAAAATTTATAGAGTAATCACAAATCATGATCAGAAAATAGGGTCGTGATATAGATTGGTGAGGCACAGGTTGAGAATGCCCCAAAGATTTATGTGGACAAGCACACCGTGAAGCACATAGGTCATTTCCTATAAATAGGGGAGGATAAATGTTCTTTCATCCTTACATGTCTCTATGTTTTTTTTTCTTTGATCTCGATTCACAAAGCTCTGAATGATATGTGATCTATATTATCTAATAGATCCATCTTTTTCTCTATGGGACAATGCAGGTCTTCATACTATTTAACTGTGAACTGTACGACTTCTGCCAGCGTGTTCAATGAAAGGGATCGATGACCTATCTCTAT
Organism: Viscum album; assembly: GCA_963277665.1. NCBI lineage: Eukaryota > Viridiplantae > Streptophyta > Magnoliopsida > Santalales > Viscaceae > Viscum > Viscum album. Next base: position 917,917,600 of record OY728148.1, read on the forward strand.
GATGTAGCTCTATGATTGTGATCTATGATTTACCTTTGTGATCAAGTATAAAAAAATTCTAATGATTTTAGATGGAATGGATCACCAATGTAGCATCCAGGGGGTCCATGCAGATTCATTCTAGAGGGAAGAGATGGAGAATAACATAGGAATCAAGGAATTATTGTACATCCATTTAGGACTTGTAGAGACCCAAAGCTTGATGTACATGGACATTACATTTCTTTTTCAGAATAAATAATACATAACAAAAACAGACACACAAGGACCATAATAGTTTTGTGTCTTTAGAACCTCAGAACATAATCTTTTAATAATGGTGAAAGATCTTCCACATCTCCAATAAAGACCTTCCCCATTTGCTTTCTTACCTAAAACCCTTTCTTTATATCATGGGGAAAAGAAAACATACAAAGGGTGAGCTCAGATTCTCAGTAAGGGTACGCATGGTGAAAATAATACAAAACATATACATTTGAATTTAAAAACATGAACACAATGTTTAAACATCGATATTTAGAGAAATGACATTAAAAATGGAAATACGTAAGATATAGATCATAAAGAAACCTTAATACTAATAAAATTGCATGGGAAAAAATGCAATTGTGATATCCATTAAGAACATGTTATTATTTCCATAGTAGCCAAGGAACTTTTTCCAAGACCATCTTAGTAGACAAAGCCTCTTTCTGAATCGATTTCACTCCTCATTCCAGTCATGTATCACGAAACCGGATTAACATGATGTTCCAGCCTTGTCTATCACATGAGATATAAATCACTAACCAATAAATTGGAGGGAGATATAGGTCCCACCAATCTCATAATTAAAACATTCTTATGTGTTCCACAAAATCATAAATTATACATCATAGAATACCCATGCTATAAAAATGGGATTCTTAAACATCATGTCATCATAACATAATCCATATAAGATAAAAGGTCATCATAAAATTAATTCCATCATAATACAATCAAGTAACTATAAAAAATAGGGATAGAAACTGAACCCATTTTTATCTTAGATGGAAAAAAATTTAGATAAAACACCTGAACTCCATTCATGAGGAAAATATCCTTTCTACATCAAATTTTTTTTTTCCATTCCTAACATGTCCTACAAATTTTAAACTAAAAAAAGTTGATTGAAAATAACCTTTAAAACTTTTAATTGAAACTTCTTGGAAATAATGTTCTAAAAATCCATTCATGCCGTATAAGTTTAAAAAAATATTCTTCTCGTACTTTGGCCAGAAATGTAAAAATATACCTCGTACTAAAAACGACAAAATATTCCTTTCATATCTTTTACTAAAAACTCAATGAAGTGTAAAATTGGATTTAAACAATTATATAAGGATAGAAATAATATTAAATATCGAGGAAACATGGATTTGGATGATAAATATTCCCCAGTAATTTTTGAACGATAATAAATCTCAGATTACAATGAGATTGTGAGATTTTCCCTTACAAAGATCTTTTTGAAAATAAAATAAATCACTTATGTGTATTCACTATAAGGTCACATAAATAATGTATAAATAAATGCTCAGATATAATAATTCATTTCTCACATAATCAAAGAACGACATAAACAAGAAAGAGAAGATCAATCCAAAGAACAGAAATTGGGTTAAGAAGTTCCCTTACATCATGTCCGACTTGACTCAATCATTATTTAATCTCCAAAATAATAAACCAAATTTAATTTATACATTATTAAGATCCTTTTTCAAATTTATTATTCCTTTTATATCACTTATTAACATGTTATAAACCTCATGTAACCATTTAAGTTAATAATGTTCTTTTTGTCGATATTTTGTACTTAAGTCAAAAGTAGACTTCTTATAATTACATGTTGTTCATGTGGTCAAAGGTTCACTATATGAAGAATTATATTCATGATTTAAATATCATATATATCATATATATCATATATATCTAGCATATACATGTGTTTATAATGTTACATAACATATGGAGGTGAGAAATGAAAGGCACCGTTCATGGAGACTGTAAGCCGTACATACACAAGAACGATACTTTCATTTATATTTATAATTTTAATGGAATTAAAACATAATTATACATAGTTATTTCATAGTTATAGTATAATATCATATATAATATCATATATAATATCATTAACTACATCATTTATACATCCCACACAAGGCATTAATGAATAACATCGCTTTAAGGGGCGATAGTCTGCACTTCTTCAAATGAGATTATCATATTTACCATCTATGTAAACCATAAAGGATTGATATAATTTGTAAGTAAAGAAGTATCAAGAAATCATGAACATAATATATATCACATATAAATATAGTTTCATCATAATCTCCACCACGAGATGTGGTAGGAGAAAATCGAACAATCATCGTTTCGTGAGGTGTTAGTTTTCCATCCAAAGAAATATTATGTTCTTTATCCATTAGATGGAGGTGTGTGTAAGTTTAGATCGAATCCTTCTCATAAAAACATCCTATTATATTTAGGATACTAGTTTTGTTAAAAAAGAACGGATTAAAAAGTGTTTAGGGGTTGGAGAAGTAGAATAAAAGAAAACAACTTAAGAGAAACTGTTACCTTTAATTTGGGTAACTTCTTTTGTTTGAACCAAAACGACTTCTTGAAGTTCCTTTTACCTAATTTAAGGATTTTAGGGGGAGGATAGGGATTAAGGGAGATTAATTGGGTAGAGGTTGGATGAGACAAATGTCTTGAGAGGTGTCATGAATTGGATAGAAATGGTCGCCTTTTATAAGGCAGTGGAGGGGCACTTTAGGAAAGAGTGAAAATATTATTTTATAATATAATGATATTCAGTTTCCAATGGTCCAAAAATAATTATTGTCAAAGATAAGATGAATCATGGTCGAGATATAATCCTCCAATCATAATTGGTCTTGTTTTCGATAATATTTTAATCATTAGATTCTAATTTATTTAAATCATTTATTAATGAGGTAAATACTACATCATTAATGTGTCATAAATAATTTAATTTATTTAATTACTATAAAATATAAAAAAATACCAATATGTAGGAAATAATTTTATCATTCCAATGAATATTTATTGTCGAAAAGATAAATTATATATCGCCTTATAAAAATTAATTACTAAAAGATTTTTGTTAATGTCAATTTTGTCTTTACATTAAATTAATTAACCCCAATTGTCATTATCACTCCCAAGTGGATCAATGGGGTACCAAAACCAAAACATTGATTCCCATCACCCACTAATCATCCATTAAGTTTAGTAAATGTTTTAAGATAATTTGAAAATATTATAATCTTCTTTTAACCTTGAATTACCTTATTTACCTATAACCGTAGTAAATAAAAGTCAGAAGTATCTATTCACCAAAAATAATTTACATCTTATTGATCCACATTTTACTTCTAGATAACAACCATTAATGTTAGATTTTTGAAATTCAATTTACAAAAGTGGTAAAATTTCATTTAAATGAAAGATTCGGTTTTATTAACTAACACTAAGTAGTTTTACTATTCATCAAAAATTGAATTTTTTCAGAAAAATACCAAATATTTCAGCAGAAGATATATTCGATATTATGAATTCAAAAATGATGACCATTTTTTCAAATTCAGAACATATAAGTGGCATTAATTAATTTTAAAATTAATTCTCGTTATCAAAACAAATAGCATGTTTTTAAGAATTAATAACTAGCAAAATATCATCACTTGTTTAGGTCCAATTTCAAAGTGAAATTAATTTCAATCAAGAACATTGGATTAAATGATAAAAATAAATTATAATTACAATTTAAAACCAATTAAATAGATAATATAACCATATAAATTATTGCGATGAAAAAAGTTGTGTTTAATTAAAATATAGCATGTTTTTACTATTCATCAAAATATGAAAGTTATCTGAATAATATGAAAAATTTATCCAAATTAAATTTTTATATCCTGATTATAAGGAAGAATTTTAGTTTTTCAAATTGAACTTATAAACATGTCAAAACTAGATTTAAAGTGGGTGAGCCATCAAAAGGAGGAAAAACTGCATTATTTTAAAAATACTAATTTTACCCGAAAAATTTATTCTGTTCCCATACCATGTTCTAGAAAATATCTAAGATGAATTATAATGTTATAAAATTCAAAATTTAGTTACTATTATTTGTAATGGATAGTTATTAGAATATTAAAACCATATATCAATGTTTAGTGAAACCTAGTATAGCGTACAACACACTATCGAGGAAGGTCTCGATTGGGTGTAAAGCAAGCAAAGTCAGGGTTGTATATACTGCAAGCTAATATGGAGTTGCGTATAGCACAAGATAATCATGGTGTAGTGTACAACATAAGACATAAATGAAATTAAAAAGTCTATTTTTCATAAAAACTCGTGATTTTATATTCTACCCCCCTTAAAATGAATTTCGCCCTCAAAATTTGCCGGGGTTATAAATTGTCTACTACTTGAATATTTTGTTTGTAAAAACACACATCGTAAACGGAATACTAAAACTTAATTTTAAAAAGCTAAGTATGAAACATAACAGTTACCCAAATTAACTCATCGCTAGGTTTCAACATAAGAGAACATAGGTGAAAATATCGATATAGAAGAGAAATCTAACCATCAATTTTTGATGGAGAGTGGTAGAGAAAATGGATATGAAAAATACAACAATCAAAAAGCCATAAATTTGTGATTATCTATGTTAGCATCTGATTCATCAGATATATGGCACTGGGACAACATTTTTGGATTTTCAGATCATTTCCCTAAAGTTGATGAATTTGAATTAGAAGAAATACTTACTTTATTTTGATATAATCTCTCTGTTGTTTGTGCCTTGAACAATTTATACTTAATCTCGTTTGGAAATGAAGTTGAATTTGTCATTCGTGAAATGTTAGCAGATCATGTGATAGAATGATGTGTCATTCCATTCTTCTCAAACTAAAGGTTAGAAACAGTTATATACATAAGTCCATATATCGTATATCATTCCAAAAATGGACTTATACTTCATCTATTATACCACTTAATAAAATAAAACTAGTTTATACTAACCATGGACATTAAGTAGGCAATTGGTAGGTGATAAAGTAATGTTGCACTTCGGTTGTGGGTTCGATTCTCGTAACCTACTCCGACGCGACGAGTTGTCATCCGTTGTGCAGGTTATCATTTTTCTAAAACTATACTATCATAACATTTCAGAAATAAAATGTTATATCCTTAACCAATACTATTTCATGTTTATTCCAACCTTTAGGCTTATCAAAAATACTACTATCCGATTACTAGAAATTTCTTCTAACGAGCATGTGAAATCCATCCTTTGTCCCCCATATATCATAAGATATATCCTGTTGATCACATTCCAAACATGTGAATACCTTAATCATGTATTCTTTTGAAACATGAATTAACATAGAACCATAGAAAAAACATGAATTCTGTCAAAAGTTAACTCCTTCCACATACCAAAATTCCAAAAAAATTCTGTATACTCAAATCATGATATCACTTTGTCCTTTTATCAGCCATGAGCTCCTGAATACTATAAAAAATATTATTTTCCCCTTATCCATTGATTATGAGCATATCATCTTCTTTCCAAAAAAATCTGAATAACCACTCATGGTTACCAGCACAATTCAAAATATACCTTAAAAAACAAAAGGGAAAACAATAGTGTAATAATCCTTAGATGTCTCATTATTCCATAGTACCAAGAGATTAATTATACAACATTACTCTTGATAAACATGTAATCATTCCACTAGCTTCATAAACCATTGACCGATCTTGAACAATTCATTCATCTCACATATCATTTGTAGTCTATTCGTCATCATCAAAATAAATACTACCCATACGACCACACTGATTCTCTTCATGGTAATTTCCATTAGGGAATTGGTTTCAATAATGCCCGTAAATTCCACATTTAAAACATTTAATCATTGTTGATGTCATAACAATACCATTATTCTTGTCCATGGTGTTAATTGAACTTTTTTCCATTTCACTTACTATATTTGTGTCCTTCCTTTCCACACAAAAAGCATCTACCAGTAACTTTGAAACATTCTCCTTGATGCCTCTTCCAACATGATTTACATGAGAGAAATTGAACATTCATTCTTCTATGATCATCATGAAACATCATCTTTCACTTATTAGATGAGTCATGATACTTACCAAAGTTGAGATTATTGATCATATTATGATATTTATGATTAGACATAGTAATGATATTTATCCTTCCAAATTCTATTTCACTTGGTAGCTAATGAAAAATATCATTCCATTGTCCACAATATCATCCATTATCATGAATCCTACAGTTTCTAGCCATTTCCTAAAACCCACAGAGAATAGTATAGGTGGGAAAAATAATGCTTGGAAAACAGCATAATAAAGAGGGTGTACCTTCAATATATAACATCTTATTTTTATTTCTAAGATCGTTATCATAATTCTAGGAATATAACCTATATGTATACTGATCATTAGGTATATACCAAGACATACCTTAGAAATGTCACTAGGGATTTCACTAATGTTTTTGCATCCTAGTTTCCCAAGGTTAAATATACTATTACTGTAATGCCAACTGTAGAGACCCAAAGCTTGATGTACATGGACAATAAATTTCTTTTGAGGAATACTTATTACATAACAAAAATAGACACACAAGGACCATAATAGTTTAGTGTCTTTGGAAACTTGGAACATAATCTTTTAATTATGGTGAAAGATCTTCAACATCTCCAACAAAGAACATAACCTTTATTTTTCTTACCTAAAACCCTTTCTTTATATCCTAGGGAAAAGAAAACATATAAAGGGTGAGTCCAAATGCTCAGTAAGGGTATGCATGGGGAAAATTAAACAAACCATATACATTTGAACTTAAAAACATGAACACAATGTTTAAACATCATGATCATGAGCAATGACATTAAACATAGAAATACGTAAGACATAGATCATTAAGGAACATTAATTATGATAATAAATTATGGGAATAAACCATGTAATTGTGGAATCCATTAAGAACATGATATGATTTCCAAAGTATCCATGTAACTTTTTTCAAGACCATCTTACTGGACAATGTCCCTTTCTGAATCAAGTTCACTCCTCGTTCCAGTCCTATATCACTAATCCGGATTAACTTTCCATTCTAGCCATGTCTATATCATGAGATATAAATCATTACCCAATGCATTTGAGGGAGATATAGGTCCCACCCATCTCATAATGAAACCATTATTATGTGTGCGACAAAATCATAAATCAGACATCATACCATTACCCATGCAATAAAAATGGTATTCTTAAACATCATGCAATAATAACATAATCCATATAATATAAAAGGATATCATAACATTAATTCAATCATGAAAAAATCAAATCATTGTAAAAAATATGGATAGAAACAGAACCCTATTTTATCTTATATGGAAAATAATTTTGATAAAGCATCTGAACTCCATTCTTGAGGAAAATATCCTTTCTATTTCATAAACATTTTCCCTTTCTTAACATGTCCTACAAGTTTTAAACTAAAAAAGTTCATTAAAAATAAACATGAAAACATGTAAAGGATACTTCTTGGAAATAATGTTCTAAAAATCCATTCATGCCGTATAAGTTAAAAAAACATTCTTCTCGTACTTTGGCTGGAAAAGTCAAAAAGTACCTCATATTAAAACGACAAAATATTACGTTCATATTTTTTACTAAAAACAAATCTATGGGTAAAATTGGATTTAAAAAATTGTATGAGGATAGAAATAATATTACATATTTAGGATGCATGGATGTGGATGATAAATATTCCCCAGTAATTTCTGATTTATAAACAATCTCGGATAAGAATGTGATTGCGAGATTTTTCCTTACAAAGATCATTTTGAAAATAAAATAGATCACTTATGTGTATTCACTATAAGGTCACATAAAGAAAGTATAAATACATGATAAGATATAAAAATTCATTTCTCACTTAATCAATGAACTACTTAAACAAGAAAGATAAGATCATCCCAAATAACGGAAATTTGGTTAAGATGTTCTGTTACATTATGTCATACATGACTCGATCATTCTTTAATCTCTTGAATAATAAACCAAAGTAAATTTATACTTTCGTAAGAAACTATTTCAAATTTATTTTTCCTTTTATATAACTTATTATAATTTTATAATCATTATGTAACATTATAGTTAATAATTTTTGTTTTGACGGTATTTGGTACTTGAGTCAAAAATGGACTTCTTAAAATTCCATGTTGTTCATGTGGTCAAAGGTTCATTAGATACAAAATTATATTCATGATTTATATATAATATATATCATATATATCCAGAATATACCTGAATTTTTAATATTACATAACATATGAAGGTAAGAAATGAAATTCACCATTCATGGAGACGGTAAGTCGTACGTACACATGAACGCTACTTTCATTTCTATTTATAATATTAATTCAATTAAAACATAATGATATATAGGAATATTATAATTCCATTATTATATCATATATATTATCATTAACTACATCCTTTATACATTCCACATAAGGCATTAACGAATCACATCACTTTGAGGGGCGGTAGTCCGCACATCCTCAAATGAGATTATCGTATTTAAAAACTATGAAAACTATAAAGGTTGATATAATTGGGAAGTAAAGAAGAATAAGGAAATCATAAACATAATATATATCGTATATAAATACAGTTCCATCATAATAGCCACCATTAGAGGTGACAGGGGAAAATCGAACAATCATCGTTTCGTGAGGCGTTAGTTTGCCATCCACAAAAACATTATGTTCATCATCCATTAGATGAAGGTGTGTGTTAGTGTAGTTCTAATACTTCTCATAACAACATCCTAGTATATTGAGGATATTGGTGTTGTTAAAAAATAAAGGATTAAAAATATTTACGGGTTGGAGAAGTAGAATAAATGAAAACAACTTAAGAGAAACAACTACCTTTAATTTGGGTAACATCCTTTGGTTTGAACCAAAAGGACTTATTGAAGTGCCTTATGCCTAATATAAGGATTCTAGGGGGAGTAGAGGGATTTAGGGAGCTTAACTATGCAGATTTTGGATGAGAAAAATGGCTTTAGAGGTGTGAGGAATTGGATAGAAATGGTCTTTATTTATAAGGGAGAGGAGGGTCTCTTTTGGAAAGAGTGAAAATAATATTTTATAATATAATGATATTTGGTTTCTAATGGTCCAAAAATGATTATAGTCAATGATAAGATTACTCATGGTCGAGATATGATCATCCAATCAGAATTGGACATGTATTGGATAATATTTTAATCATTATAATCTTATTTATTTAAATCATTTATTAATGACATAAATACTGCATCATTATTTTGTCATAAATAATTTACTTTATTTGATGTCTAAAAATTATAAAAAAATTACCAATATGTAGGAAATAATTTTATATTTCCAATGAATAATCATAGTCGAAAAGATAATTTATATAGCAGCATATAAAAATTAATTACAAAAATATATTTGTTAAAGTCAATTTTGTCATTACATTAAATTAATTAATCCAAATTGTCATTATCACTCCCATGTGGATCAATGGGGTCCCAAAATCGACCCATGGATGCCCATGGTCGGACACTACTCATCCAATATGTTTAGGACAAGTGTTAAGGTAATTTGAAATTATTATAATATTTATTTAACGTTGAATTACATTATCCTTTAACAACAGTAAATAAAAGACAAAAGTTACTATTCACCAAAAATTATTTTCATCTTATTGAACAATATTTAATTTTTTTATAACAACCATGTATGTCGGATTATTGAAATTCAATTCACAGAAGTGGTAAAATTTCATTTAATTGGATGATTCAGTTTTTTTTTCACTACCAATAAGTGGTTTCAGTATTCATAAAAAATTGATGTTTTTCAGAGAAATACAAAAAATTTATCATAAGATATATTTGATATTCCAAATTTAAAAATGATGTCAATTTTTCCAAATTAAAAACATAGAAGTGGAATTAATTAATTTTAAAATTAATTCTTGTTATCAAAACAAATAGCGTGTATTTAAGAAACAATTAATATCAAAAGATCATCATTTGTTTGTCTCCAATTTCAATGTGAAATTAAATCCAATGAAAAAAATTTGATAAAATGGAAAATATATATTCTAATTACTCTTTAAAAAAAATTTAAAATTATAATATAAACATATAAATTATTGCCATGAAAAAAGTTGTTTCTAATTAAAATATAGCTTTTTTACTATTCATCAAAATATGAAAGTTATCAGAATAAAATGAAAAATTTATCCATATTAAATTTTTATATCCTTATTCCATGGAAGAATTTTATTTAGTAAAATTGTACTTATAAACATGTCAAAAACTAGATTTAATGTGGATGCTCCATCAAAAGGTGACGGAATGCATTTTTTTAAAAAATACTTATTTTACCCGAAAATTTTATTTTGTTCTCATACAATGTTCTAGAAAATATGTAAGACGTATAATAATGTTATAAAATTAAAAATTTAGTTAATACTATTCATAACAGATAGTCATACAAATATTTTCACCATATATCGTTGTTTAGTGAAACCTTGTATTGTGTACAACCCACACTATCGACGAAGGTCGTGATTGCGTGTAATGCATCCCAAGTCAGGGTTGTGTATACTATAAGCTAATACAGTTTCACGTATAGTGCAAGTTAATCGTGGTGTATCGTACAATATAATACATCAATGAAATTAAAAAGAATATTTTTCATAAAATATCTGGGTGTTACAGGTCTTGAATTACGAGTGGAGATATTATCAAAAAGCCATAAGAACTACCCTCTCTGAAATGAACATACCCTCTATGTCTTTGGTCTGAGGGATGATGTTCTCATTCCAGAATAAAGTAGGGATAATCCAACATGTTGGTTTAGTACTATGTTTTTCTAGTTCCAGTGGTTAAGGGTGGCCAAATGTTATACAAGTGTTGATCATACGCCCTTCAATGTCGTATTCATGTATCCTCATGTTGATAACATTGTTGGGAAGTCATTTCAACCATAGGTTTCTCCTCCGTAGTACCACTCCATTTTGATGCTGGCATAGAGGAACCTTGATAAGTGGTGAGCCAATGAGTGGGATCTGTGCTAGGGAGGATATTTCATAGATTACATGGCATGGGATTACTGGGTTTGTGCCTCATGCAAGTTGTTTTAGTTGGAGATGAGGTGAGTGGGCCTGTATGAGGTTGAATGTGACTCTTAATTCCTTATCTACATGATATAAGAAAATAAATCCTAAGTTGTTGATAAGGTGGTCATTGAGGACCAACACTTTTCATCTTTCCCATGGTGAGGTCAGTATCAGCCTCTTCGACCATAAAAAAATCACGGGGATTCAAATATTGGGGGTGATGAATGATGGGTTCCTCCCATCCATGGATACATGGGAGGACCCATAGTAGTTTCTACCACTGGAAAAGGTATTGACTGATATAGTTCCACGATAGGAGAAGCATTTGGTTAGGGATGTCAACATTATGTTGTGGTTCAGTAGGTTCTGGAATTCCACATTAGGTGGTTACTGTCATGTGATGCCCCCCACTTTCTCGAAGGGGGTCTATTGCAACAAAGAGAACTCATACATGAAACTCTTGGAGGACATCTAGTGGAAGATATGGGGGTTAAATGTCAGTACCGAGATGAAAATGGTTTTTAGTTTGGAGGTGTTATTCAAGTGAACTCTTATAGATGAATTATGACACTAAGGAATACAAAAATGGGTTTATGTATGAGTAAATTCATCATGGAATCAACATTGGTGATGGTGGGACAAATAATTCTGGGGATCTTGGTGTTGTATAATCTATAAAAATTATCGTGGAATATTAGTTAGGGGAAGAGGCCACATAGGGCATATAGGATAATTCATATATTGTATGGGTGGGTAGTGAAATAAATTGGTGCCTATGAATACCCAAACCCAATTTCGCCTCTAGGTTCATTCTTCTAGCCAGCCATTCTCAATGCATTATGGGATTTTCTCGACCCAGTGGACCATGTCGCTGTTTCCTATCTATGTTTGGAATATAGATGAGTTCAACATCCATTTGATCCCATTGAAAATAGCCGTGTTCACTGAATACGGTTAGTGAATAGATGAGAATATTTCATACTGACGTGTTCTTCCAGATGGAGTCCTTGTGGTGCGGTGTGACCGGAAGCCCTTGTCTGAGTTGTACACCTTGCACTGCTTTGTGAGGTAGTTTAGATGCATGCAGAGAAAGAACCACTTGTCTTCATAGTAGTACACCACAACAACCATCCATGTATAATGTGGAAGATGCGGCTCATGTTCACATGATAGGATGGGAGGATGCACAATGAGCTGCCTCTTCCCATAACTGTCTATGGACTAGTGAATGAATAGGCCACGATTTGGGAGTCATTCAACCTAGGGGAGAAGTTTAAGAATCACACCATCCATGCTTGTGACGGGGTACCTCCTCAACCTTGAGGTCTGGGCCAAAATTATGCATGAACTTCCCATGGTGGTGAGGCTGTAGTGGCCATGAGACCTACTCTGATTGATTGGGAGGCGGTAGCGGATGACCTGGCAGTCCCAACGGAACAAAGTCAGCAAGTGGGGTGGCCACCAATGGGGTTCCATAGAATACGAACTCATGTTCCATGGATTTGGATTCTCCATATATACATGCATGAGGATGGTATTTTCCCGGAGGCCTAATACATCTAAGTTTTTTATAGATTATTCGTCAATCCATTTCTGATGTTGCGCCATATGAACAATCTCTGAATGGATATGTCAAAAAATGGACATCATAGGTCAATTTTTTAAGTAACTCGAGAAGAATTTTATTAGTACATTGTTGAGATGGAGGAATTCGTGCACTCTCTAGGTACGCCACATATAATGAAACATAAAGTGAATGTACTGATCAATCAAATGTTCCCTTAACAGTTATCTATGACAAAATTGAGCGAGTGATTCCCCCAAATTGAATAATCATAAGGTTCCTCCTAAGGGGAGGGGCTGGTTTAGGGATCCCTTTGGGGGAAGGTTATGTTACAAACATAGATCTTTAAGAGTTTGTGGAGGCTCATGAGGTAAACCCTATACCATTTTCATATGGTCCTCATTCAGGTCACATAGTCATTCTCAACTTAAATTTTTTATAATAATAAGGGACTTATACGTGAAACTTACACCCACAAAACACTATATTTAGCTTCTTTAATTGTCATCCATCTAATTAGGACAACTAATGTTTGTGAATTTATTGTATGCATAGTTATTCAAATGGTATGGGATACCGTGGAAAGGATGTTCATGGCTCCTAGTAATTACATTGTCGGGGGAACATCGATGGTCATGGATGTGGATGCTTATATTGACCCTACTATAACACTCCTGATTACAATATGGATAGTCAATATGACAGAACCTGAAATCATTGAGGTGGAATCTGACGATGGGGATCAAATGAATGAAATTTGACCTGACATACCCTACCGGACATCAAATGATGATCCTACATATGATTTTATTTAATAATTCCCCTCATATGATTGCATGGACATCTAGGATTGGAATGAGACATCTTCCGATGAAGAGGATAGCATGTTTGTCCATCGTCAGTCATGGAATCTAATCAAGCTTTTTCTTGGGGAGACCTCACTATCTCAATGGATAGACCAGATGGGGAGGCTTCATTACCATAATTTAAAACTATAAACTAGAGGAGTGGATTCCCAGTATCATCATATTTTCATTCGAGACATAATGGATCAGTAAAAATAGAAACATGACTGCAGTCTAAGTGTGGGATTGTAGTAGACGACATTCGTGAACGTCAAGAGACCTCAGGAGTTCATGAATGTGATCAAATAGTTAAGGGAGTAGGAGAATGAGTATTATGCTTTCCATGATGCATAATCATGGATAATATCATGAATGAAGGCCCAACTGGTAGAGGATGAAGAACAGATGTGGTGATCCTATGAATATATGGCTATTATCTGAGTTGATGAGGTCTGGGACAAGATAACAGCCGATGAACTATTACCCATGTCCATTGTGGTGGTGGGGGAGATTAATAGGCTATATCAAATCATGGATGCTACAATCCACAGTGTTGGGGATATGAGATGCTCCATCGACGAGGTAAACCCATTTATGGTAGGGGCAAATCCATGGGAGATGTAATTTGGGTGAACTCATTTACATACATTCATGATTTACATTCTTATGTTGGTTGATGGTATGAGTTCTGTATTTGTTTTGGTTTAAAAAATTTAAACAAAATAAATGAAATATCAGGTGACGAATCCCTAACAACATGTGGGTATTTCTTATGGTCGAAAAGAAGGGGTGACCACATCATTATTTCTCTTTAATATGAGAGTTCCATCCAGGTTCCGGCCATCCACGATATGAAAAACTGATCAGGATTACAAGGATGAAAGAGGGAGGCCTGACAAGAGAATGATCTTCTCAGAGTAGTCAAATAGTTGTTTTCCCATCATGCTATACTGTATGAGATGGGTAACAACATGGGAATTTGAATCATTCTGAATAGAGGGGAGTGGAATATATGAATCACAATACGTAAAATTCAGAGAATTTTATTGATCTAATGACAATTAAGGATAACTATTGACTGTGTTCAAAATATAGTACTCATATTTCATTAATTTGAACAGAGGATACCAAATGAGGGACAACCACTGACCATGTTCGAAACACAGGGCCTGACTCAAAATGTCACCAATTAGTCTTCTGAACATTAGACAAGGATAGTAGACGATCTAATGGCCATGAATATGTATTGTTCCGGGGCTTCCTTAGGTAGTAAAGAGGGTGATGATCCACATTAAGGCCATGAAAAATGTGGAGGGAGGATTGATGTGTCTTTTGAATGGAGTCTAACACTCTTGAAATTACACCACCAATGGAAACACATTAGGTGAGAGCTTTGGTCCGACCAGGGGTCGTATTAATTACATGTAAGGTTCTCCATGGTGAGATCATAGAGTAGCACATAGGTTTAGATCATGCCAATGAAAATATTATACCCATATATCAAAGACATATGGTGAGTTTAATGGAAATAAAATGTCGCAAAATGAGGGATGAGGCCAGGACAACTATATTAAGTGTTTTAAAGAACATGGACTGAACTAGGAACTAGATATCTAGACATAACAACACATCCTACTAGGGAAGGAATCAAGACATGCATTTTTATTGAGCACAATGTGTTTAGAGACCAATGATGGTGGGTGCAATCATCTCTAGTGTGTAATATGACACATCCACACAATTATCATTTAGAATTATAAACTTTATAAGGGTAGAGCTGCAATCAAAATTCATGATTTTATGAAATCGGTACCCAGTAGAAAATGTGCATTTTGGTAAATATCCCTATGTGAATGAGGACCATAAGAGTATAGACAAAAAAAAAATCACAATGGGATTCTATAAACCATAAACCAAAAGTGGCCTATCATGGGGATGTACCCAAAAGAAAGTGCTCAGGAATTCCAACATATCCTAGTAGAATGGTAATCAATTTATTCATAGTGTTGAATAACCCATTTACTTTAACATCATACGGTCAGATTGCGAGTGAATGGGGTGATCCCAAAGGTGGGAATATTGAGTGTGGACGTTACAGACCTAACGTGAATGAGGATATATGTAGTCCACACAACACCATGCAATCCTTGGAGAATTCATAAGTTTTGGGATCAAAGATGGTTAAATATGTGCTGGGCCCAAGACAATGTGTTCCTAAATTCCTAAATTCAACATTTTGATGAGAATAAATCCATATGTAGTTATGATAGATTTTAGTTCAAAGTCATGCAGAATGAAAGGCATGTGTAGTTCAGATACATTAGTACACTTCTTATAAAAACCACTAAGCCCACTTGAGTCATGCTCAATGTGGTAAAGAAAGAGTAGTGAGGTGACATTCCTAGAATCGGGAGAAACACATTAGGAACAATTGAATGATATGATTTTGATGTAACAATATTACTTACAACCTACCTAATTCACATAGATGTGAAGAGGGATAAAACCAAGTCTGAATATATTCCACTTAAAAATAATGTAGTGGAGTGATGTGAATCATGGAACATGAGATCTAGAAAAAAATAATGGTGGTATGCCTATCGATGATAAATTTTGACCATGTTAGAAAAACATCATCCATTTCATTTTATCCTGGAATGGTGAAAGAAAAAAGTGGGTCAATCGATGACCATGTACGAATCATGGTCCCTATCACAAAATGCCGAATGTGGCCTTCCAAGTAATAGGCCCAAGATAGTATCCATTCCAATTTGGCATGATACCAGTCTATAAAGGGGTTCATTTTAGACATGGAATAGGATGGATATTCAAATAAAGGTCTCAAGATTCAGGGACATGAACCGAGCGAATGTCCATGTGAAACCCCGCACATTGGGAACTTTTCCATGACTCACTTGATTATGCCAATGAGACAAGTCAAATAGATGGATTAATATTAATTTCCAACAACAAGGGTTATAGGGATACAAATTCCTAGTTTAAGTGGGAAATCGGTTTAATGGAATGTGCATAGGGTGAAAAAGTACAAAAAACTGATGTGGGTGAGGACCCTGGAGGCCTCTATCCTTATGACAAATCCCTGGGGCTAGACCAGATTTTTTTCCAGGCGTTCTTACATATCTTATGGTGATGGTGATCAAGACAAACATTGATCTCAAATTATCTTATTTTATGGAAATAGAACTGAAACCAGTATGGGAAGAAACTAGGGAGGCATATGGTTCAGTTTTTGTAAAATATCACATGGATGAGGAAAAAAGTGTCCTTACCACACCACAAACTTACTAGGGGAAATGATATTGTGGGGGACCAATGGAGAAATTTATTTTTGGCAAGAGATGAATTTTTCGAGTGCTTCTACCTATTCCATGAGGATGTTAATAAATCAATACATAGTTCTGGAATGACTCATTCAGTTTATTTTTCATGCGACAATGATGTTAGGAGTATCGATGTATGATACCTGAAGGTAAACACATGTCTTGTTTATCATATACCTGACGTGAATGATAACCCAAGAGGTACTCACCACACAACATGATTTCGATAGAGATTAAGCCAAGGTGCCCCTAAAAAGGGAAGAATTTGAGATAGCTGTGGTAGGACCCAAAGAATAAATGTTTAGGAATTCATATATATCCATCAAGTATGAGAATAAAGCCACATGCAGTTCTATAAATGGTCTGGTAAGGAACCAATGATAGGGGAAATATTGTTCCGATGGTCTGGCCAACACACCAAAAGAAATGTCATTTGATGGATCTTGTTTATTCCATGGAGTGGATGTGTTTTTTAAGCCACAAACCCAGGACGTTGAATCTGAGTGTCTATAACAACCCGAGATTTTATGAGAAATATTATTTTTAATTACTTTTATGTCTTTTCTTGTACGCTACACCAAGATTAGCTTGTACTATACGCAACTCCGTATTAGCTTGATGTATATGCAACACTCTTCTTGGCTAGTGTTACACACTATTTGAAGTTTATTTTGTGGAAATTATTCTATGCAACGTTAAGTATAGATTTTGTTTAATGTATAAATGAAATATGTTTTGATTATGTTATACGCAACACCAAACATAGATTTCAGTACATGCAACCCTGACTTCGCTTGCATTACACGCAATCAAGACCTTCTTCGATAGCGTGTGTAGTACGCAATACCAAGTTTCACTAAACGAGATATTGTTATAATTTTATTAAAACTAGCCGTTATGAATAGTAATACACAGTTTTTGAAATTTTTTAAATTTTATTTTTCAAAATGGACTTCATTTTTGGTCCGGAATATCGAAATTAGACTCGGGTGAAATTATGGCTTTTTTCTGAAAACATGTAAGTTTTGATGAATAGTGAAAACACTAGGTTACTATTTAAAAACAGACTTTTTATTTAAATAAATTTTTATTTTATTTAAATTTATTTTAGGTCATAATTGATACATAATACCTATGTAAGTTCATTTCAATTCATTGGAGTTATTTTATAATAATTCTAGATATATAAAAATTTTATTGAACTTTTGATCGTCTTTTACCCACCTCTTATGAGATTTTGCAAATTTACATAAAACATAATTTTACCGCTTCTGTGATTGGAATTTCAAAAATCCGATTTGATGTTAGTATGTAAAATGTGGTTCAATGAGATAAAAATAATTTTTTTATGAATAGTAATTTTTTACTTTTATTTACCACGGTTAAAAGTAAATAGGGTAATTAAAGGTAAAAATTATATTATTATTACCCTAACACATGAAATAATTCTATTGGATAAGTTTAATTCGACCAAAAACAACCTTAGGCCTAAAATATGACCATTTAGGCCAACATGGATTATATTAGGACATTTATTATTAATTTATTTAAAGAAGGGTTAAAATAGTTAAAATCAATGTTTAATAACTAAATCATTTTTAATATAGGTTTATACATAATATAAATTCGACTATAAGTATTCATTAGAAAGATAAAAATATTTCCTACATAATGGTATTTTATTTTTAATTTTTAGAAATTAAATAATTTAATTTATTTATGACACAATGATGATCCAATAATATCTTATAAATGAAATATTGACATAATTGATGTTATAAATACCCAAATAATTGTAATTTGAGACTTTTTATGAATTAAAATAATTTTCTAGGATAATATAAATTTTAGTATTGATTAGTTAACTTTTTCGAACTAATCATTCTGTTATGATTTTCAAAAAAAATCAATTACCAAATAGTTTCAAAATTGAAATAAAATAGTTTTTAAAACAAATATTATATTATTAATTGTATTTTATTCCTAAAAATCTAATGTTCGGAAAAATGACTTATATAAGGTTATATATATTAATAATAAACCACTTGGGGTTCGTTTGGCTTGTTATAGTAAGTTTATTAACCTTATAGTGTATGAAAACAAGATGACACATTAGAAGAAAAATTATTTATCTCATAGTTAAATCTAAATGACAAGGTTAAAATAGTAACCACAACTTGTCCAAATTCTATTGGATGAATGGATTTCGAACCATACCAACCTTTTCTTCTAAATAAATCAATTTGGAGCTATTAAAACCCGAAAATGACTTTATAATAAAATAATATTTTGAGTTTTTCCAAAGGTGCCCCTCTCCTCTCTTATAAAAGGACACCTCCCCCATCTCTTCCTCAAACAACTTTGAGCCTTCAATATCAGAAAAACCATACCAATTTCCCTTATAAACTTCCCTAGAAACATCCTAGAGGATTGGGTCTTTTTAAAATACCAATATTAGTTCCCTAAGAGGTGGTTTCAAAAATGCGTGTCGAAAGAAGAGGTAATATTTGTTACCGATTCTTTCAACTTTATTTATTCTTCTACTTCTTCTTATTTAGTTGTTTCATTATGAAGTAATCACATCAGTATCACTCATAAACTTATATTTTATTATATGTATGAAACAACCCAATTTCACCATCTATCCATCCTATGGAAAACAAAATCACCGTGCGTGCGTACGTACGGAATACCGTCTCCATGTCGTGGTGTAATCTGTTTTCGACCACCACTTTACTTTGATGGGTATAATGGGGTAAAGAAATAACTATATATGATTATTGAAAAGTGATATTGATTCTGAAATATTATAAATACACTTCAATGCAATTCCACGATCATGGGAATGATATCATCACTCGTGCATACGTACAAACTACCGTCCCCACAATGCGATGAGATTAATTCTCCATGTTAACCATACCTGAATGATCATAAAGTTTATATAATGAATAATAATGAAATATATGAAATAATAATTCTATTAGGTTTATGTATATATATGTGTGTGTCATCTTTTTAGTTTCATTCAATTCAATAAGGAAACGAAAACAGCGTTCATGCGTACATACGGCCTACCGTCTCCATGAACGGTGTATTTCCTTCCTTTAATTGATCAATAATATATATGTATATGATGAATATATATTATATATAAATAGTGTTTTACATTATGGAATTATTTAAATCAGTATATAAGTAATAATATCAATAACGACAAGTCGAAACACATACGATAAATGAAACGATTTTACCCAAAACGCCCTTTAACATTGAATTTACACAATAACGGGTAATATAAAGTCATAAGTGAACCATATATGCTATTATAACAATTAATATGATTCTGTAATAAGTTACTGAAATTATTTAAATCATTATACAGGAGTTTCAGATACGTATGAAGCATATCAGACCTAAGGTAAGGGATAATTTTTCAAATCTCATTTTTATCCGAGATTTCTTATTCGTAAGTATTTACTAGGTTTATTTCAATCATCCAGGTCCATGTATTATAAATGTTATTTCATGTATCGTTAAAGTCCTTTTTACCCATTTTTGACTTTTACTACATGGTATGTAAGGAATATTTCTTTTGTTTACGTTACATGGTACATTTTTTACTTTTCCGGCAAAAGTATGAGAAGAATGTTTTTTTAACATATATGGAATGAATGGATTTTAATGGTTTTATAAAGCCGTATTTTCAGGAATCTTACTCCAAAATATTTCATAACTATTTTCAACAAAATATTTTTCATTTAAAATTGCATGATGTTTTGTGTATAGAAATTGATTTTGAAGAAGAAAGGATATTTTCCTCAATAATTCCTTTAAAGTGTTTTATCAAAACCATTTTCCGTCTAAGATGACATTATTTCATATGTGTATGTTTCATGTATAAAGTCTCTATGATTTACATGGATTCACGTTTCTTATTATGAAATGATATCCATTTATTTTATATGAATTATGTGATGATGGGATTATGTTTATGAAACCCAATTATTCGTTGGGTTATTATGAATGATGTATGTTTATCTTGTGGCACAAGTAAGAATGATTTCATTATTATATGGGTGGGACCTATATCTCCCTCCAATTCATTGGGTAAAGATTTATATCTCAAGATATAGACATGGCTGGAACGGTAAGTTAATCTGGTTCAGTGTTACATGAATGAAACGTGGAGTGAACTCAATTCAGAAAGGGACTTTGTCCAATAAGATGTTCTTGGCAGAAATGCCTTAGCAACTATGGAAATCATAACATGTTCTAAATGGTTTCCCCAAATAAATGTTTTATTCCCATTATTTTTTATCATGGTTGATGTTCCATTATGATATATGCCTTACGTACTTCCACGATTTATGTCTTTGCTCAAGATTTTGATGTTAAAATTTCATGTTCAAGTTTTTTCTTCCTAATGTTTTTGGATTGTTTTATGTTTTCTATGTTTTCCCTTAATGAGCATTTTAGATCACCCTTTTTATGTTTTATTTTCCCTAGGAAATAAAGAATGGTTTTAGGTATGGAATAAAAAAGGGTATGATCATTATGGGAGTTGTTGAAGATATTTCATCAAGATTAGAAGTTTATATTCCGAGTTTCCAAAGGCACTAAACTATTACGATCCTTGTGTGTCTGTTTTTTTTATGTATTATGTATTATGCAAAAGTAATGTAATGTCCATGTATATCAAGTCTTAGGTCTCTACAATTGGTATCAGAGGAAAAGTTTAGCCATCCTTTGGAAACTAGTATGTGAAAACGTTAGTGATATCCCTAGACATATTTCTAATGTATGTATAGGGATGTCCCTAAGGATAATTATATGTATAGCATATAGTCATAGAACTACAGTAATGATCTTAGAATTTAACCTAAGATTTTAGATATTGATAGTACTACCCCTTTATTATGTTGTTTTCCGTAGCATTATTTTTTCCTCTCATACTATTCTTTTTGGATTTTAGATGATGGCTGGAACCTGATGGAACCATGTTGATCAATGTAATGGAAAATGTAATGATTGACCTCCTAAACAAACAGATGTGATGGTAGATGGAGTGAAAAATCTTATTTCAATACTTACACAAGCTATGAATCATTCTGGGCTTCCAAATGAGTAGAGAAGGGAACAATATTCTATTGAGTCCTTCATGAGTCAATCTCCACCTTCTTTCAGTGGGTCTTCTGATCCACTTGTTGTTGAACAATGGATCAGTACCACTAAAATGATATATTATGTTATTCAATGTTCTGAACATGATAAGTTCATCTTAGCAGTATATCGTTGGGAAGGTTAAGCTAATCAATGGTGTAATCTTATCCCGAATACGAGGCCAAGAGATGAAATTGATTCCATGGAATGGGACGAGTTCAAGAACTTATTTTTCAATATGTACTTCCCTTGTATTCTTTGAATAAAGATGGAGATGGATATTCTTGAACGAAAGAAATAGGATGATGAATCTGTTGGTATATACGAAGAGAATTTTACAAGACTTGCAAGGTATGCATCTGGCTTTATCATCCAACATGAAAGTAAAGTGGATCGATTTTTCAGTGTCTTAAAACCAATTCTTCGAAAGGCATTAGCAGTAAGAGACTTCAGTAGCTATGAAGAAATTGTGCGTTGTGATATCAAGGTAGAAATGGACGTTGGTGTTACATATCCATTTCATGGTTTTGACATGAAATGAAAGATGGAGTTCAAGGGGAAATCTCAGAACAATGGTGAAAAGAAGATGGATATTTCTTTATGCTCAAAGTGTGGAAAAAAGCATGGTGGAGATTGCCTAAAAGGTACTAGAAAATGTTTTATGTGTGGAAAATAAGGTCATCAAGTAGTTTATTATCGATGTAATGGGAAAAATATTGCTAATGATGTGAATAGAGAAAAGACAATAGATAATTCTCCACCAAATCATCAATGCTTTAAGTGCAAGGAAATGGGGCATTATGCTAATAAATTCCCTAATCCATGGGTTAACGATGATCAACGTTAGAAACCTCTTAGAGCATAGGATAAAGGGAAGTCTCTTGCGATCACTATTTGTGATGTTGATTATGAAAATGATGTTGTGTAATGATTAAGTGTTTATATAAAGGGATTTCAAAATATTATCATGGAATCTCATTTATGGTATTGTGGAATTTTGGAATATCTATGTATTGGTTTTCAATTATTATATGGTACTGGTAACCATGAAAAAGTGATTGAAATATTTTTGGAAAGCAGATGAAATGCGCCTATGGAAGGGATAAGGAGAAAATAATATGATAGTAATCAAGAGCTCATAACTAAAATAAGGAAAAAGTGATATAATGGTTTGAGTATATAGAAATTTTGGGATTTTGGTATGTGGAAAGAGTTAACTTTTGACAACATTCATGTTTTCATAGAGGTTAAATCGGTATTCATTTTTCAAGAGAATACATGATTAGGGTATTCACATGATTGGAATGTAATCAACACGATATATCGGGGATAAATGATGGTATTCAAATGCTCGGTAGATGACATTTCTAGTAATTGTTTTATTTATACTATAAGCTTGGACATGAGTATTTTGGATAAGCCTAAAGATTTGAAATGGATTATGTTGAACATAAGTTAGTTTAAGGCTATAACTGTTTTCAATATTATAGATGGAATGTCATAATGATGTAATTTTAGAAAAAGGACAACCTGCAGGACGGGCGACAACCCATCACGTCGGACAAGGCTATGGGAATCAAACCCACAACCGAAGTGCGACTAGCCTTTATTGCATACCACTGGCCTACAAGAAGTCCCTGGTTATTAAAAACTAGTTTTATTTTATTAAGCGGTATGATAGATGAAGTATAAGTCCATGTTTGGAATCATATATGACTAACCTCGCCATACATGGACTTATGTATTCGATAACTTTTTCTAACCTTTTCTTTGATATAGATTGAATGACCCATCATTCTATCACATGATCTGTTAGAAATTCATGAATAAAAAATTCAACTTCATTTCATTAAGAGATGAAGTGGAAATAGTTCAAAGCACGAACAACAGTGAGATTGTACCAAAATCAAATAAGTATTTCATATAATTCAAAATTTTAAACGTTATGGAAATAATATTAAAAACCAAAAATGTTTTCCTAGTGCTCTTATATTCGACTAATCAGATGGTACCATAGATCATAGAAAATCTATGGCTTTTTGATTGTTGAATATTTCATAGTCATGTTCTCTACCACTCCCCATCAGATCATGATGGTTAGATTTATCTTCCATATCCATATTTTTACCAATGTTATCCTATGTGGAAACCCTGTGATGAGTTAATCTGGGTAATCGTTACATCTCTAACGTTTATTTTTAAAACTAAGTTTTAGTATTCTTTTTTTTACGATGTGGGTTTCTATGAAAGAAATTTTCATGTAGTAAACCATTTACAACCCCGATGAATTTGGAGGGCGAAATTCATTTTAAGGGGAGTAGAATGTAACTGCCTGAGATTTTATGAGAAATATTATTTTTAATTACTTTGATGTCTTGTGTTGTACGCTACACCAATATTAGCTTGTACTATACATAACACTGTATTACCTTGTAATATACGCAACACTATTCTTGGCTAGTGTTACACACTCTTTGAAGTTCGTTTTATGGAAATTATTCTACGCAACATTAAGTATAGATTTTGTTTAATGTATAAATGAAATAAGTTTCGATTATTTTATACGCAACACCAAATGGAGATTTCACTACATGTAGCCCTGACATGGATTTCATTACATGAAACCAATTCCTTCTTCGATAGCGTGTGTAGTACGCAATACAAAGTATCCCTAAACGAGATATTGTTATTATATTATTAAAACTAGCCATTATGAATAGTGATAACCACTTTTTGAAATTTTGTAAATTTTATTTTTCAAAATGGACTTCATTTTTGGATTCGGAATATCGAAATTAGCCGTGGGTGAAATTTTGGTATTTTTCAGAAAACATTCAATTTTTGATGAATAGTGAAAACACTAGGTTACTATTTAAAAACAGACTTTTTATTTAAATAATTATTTATTTTATTTAAATTTATTTTAGGTCAAAATTGATACATAATACCTATATATGTTCAATGTAATTCATTGGAGTCATTTTATAATAATTTTAGATATATAATATTTTTATTGAACTTTTGATCGTCTTTTACCCACCTCTTAGAAGATTTTGAAAATTTACATAAAATATAATTTTACAGCTTCTGTGAATGGAATTTCAAAAATCCGAGAGACAGGGTTGATGTTAGTAAGTATAATTTAGTTCAATGAGATAAAAATATTTTTTAGGGAAGGGTAACTTTTTTCTTTTATTTACCACGGTTAAAAGTAAACAGGGTAATTAAGGGTAAAAATGATATTATTATTACCTTAAAACATGTCCTAATTCTATTGGATATGTTTAATTCGACCAAAAACAACCTTAGTCATAAAATATGACCATTTAGGCCCACTTGGATTATATTAGGACATTTATTATTAATTTATTTAAAGAAGGGTTAAAATAGTTAAAATCAATGTTTAATAACTAAATGATTTTTAATATAGGTTTATACATAAGATAAATTAGACTCTAAATATTCATTAGAAAGATATAAATATTTCCTACATAATGGTCTTTTATTTGAAATTTTTATCCATTAAATAATTTAATTTATTTATGACACAATGATGATGCAGTAATTATCTTATTAATGAAATATTGACATAATTGTTGTTATAAATACCGAAATAAATGTAATTTGTGACTTTTTATGAATTCCACTAATTTTAATGGTTAATATGACATGTTATTATTTATTTAGATAACTTTTTTAGAACTAATAATTCTGTTAGGATTTTCACAAAAATCAATTACAAAATAGTGTCAAAAATGACATAAAATAGTTTTTAAAACAAATATTATATTATTAATTGTTATTTTATTCCTAAAAATCTAATGATCGGCTAAATGACTTAGATAAGGTAATATATATTAATAATAGACAACATGGGGTTTGTGTGGCTTGTTATAGTAAGTTTATAAACCTTATAGTGTAAGAAAACAAGAAGACATGGTAAAAGAAAAAATATTTTACTTAAAGTTAAATCTAAATGATAATGTTAAAATATTAACCTAAACATGTCAAAATAATATTGTATGAGATTATTTCAACCCATCCATTCCTTATCATATAAATAAATCAATAAGGAGATATTAAAAACCGAAAATGACTTTATAATAAAATAATATTTTGAGTTTTTCCAAAGATGCCCCCCTCCTCCCTTATAAAAGGACACCTCCTCCCTCTCTTCCTCACACCACATTGAGCCTTAAGGCTAGGCCAAACCCTGACAATTTCTCTTCTACACTTCCCTAGAAACATCCTAGAGGTTTGGGTCTTCTTAAATGACCAATATTAGTGCCCTAAGAGGAGGTTTCAAAAAGCCGTGTCGAAAGAAGAGGTAATATCTGTTACAGATTCTTTCAACTTTATTTATTCTTATACTTCATATTCTCTAGTTGCTTCATTATGAAGTAATAACATATGTATCACTCATATACTGATATGTAATTATAATTATGAAACAACCCAATTTCACCATCTATCAATCTTATGGAAAACGAAGTCATTGCGCGTGCGTACGCACGAAATACCGTCTCCATGTCGCGGTGTAATATGTTTTCGGCCACCACCTCTCTTAGATGGGTATAATGGTGTAAAGGAATAACTATTTCTGATTATTGCAATGTTATATTATTTCTCAAATATTATAACTACAATTCAATGCAATTCCACGATCATGGGAATGATATCATCGCTCGTGCATACGTACGGACTACCCTCTCCACGACGCGATGAGATTCATTCTCCATGTTCACCATACATGAATGGTCATAAAGTTTATATAATGAATAATAAATAATTATATGAAATAATAATTCTACTTGATTTATGTATATATATGTGTGTGTCATCTATTTAGTTTCATTTAATTCAATAAGGAAACGAAAATAGCATTCACACGTACGTACAGCCTACCGTCTCCATGAATAGTGTATTCAATTCCTTTAATCGATCTATAATATATATGTATATGATGAATATATATTATATATAAATCATTTTCTACATTCTGGAATTATATAAATCAGTATATAAGTAATAATATCAAGAACGAAAAGTCAAAACACATAAGATAAATGAAACGATTTTACACAAAATGCTCTTTAACATGGAATTTACAAACGAACGGGTAATATAAAGTCATAAGTGAACCATATATAATATCATAACAATGAATATTATTCTGTAATAAGTCAATGAAATTATTTAAATCATTATTTAGGAGGTTCGGATACGTACGAAGCATATCAGACCTAAGGTAAGTGATAATTTTTCAAATCTCATTTTTATCAGAGATTGCTTATTCATATATATTTACTGGTGTTATTTCTATCATCCATGTCCATGTTTCATAAAAGTGTTTTCATGTATTTTTAATGTCCTTTTTACCCAATTTTGACTTTTACTACATGGTATGTAAGGAATCTTTCTTTTGTTTACGTTATGAGGTACTTTTTTGACTTTTCTGGAATAAGTACGAGAAGAATGTTTTTTAACTTATACGGCACGAACGGATTTTTACAGTTTTATAAAGCCTTATTTTCATGAAGCATCCCCCAAAATAATTTATAACTATTTTCAACAAAAAAAATTTATTTTAAAATTGCATGATTTTTTGAGAGATGAAATTGATTTTGAAGAAGAAATGATATTTTCCTCAGGAATTCATTTCAAGTGTTTTATCAAAACCATTTTCCATATAAGATGAAATTATTTCATATGTGTATGTTTAAAGTATAAAGTCTCTACTATTTACATGGATTCAATTTTCTTATTATCAAATGATATCTATTTCTTTTATATGGATTATGTGATGATGGGATGATGTTTATGAAACCTATTTTATTCGTTGTGTTATTATAAATGATGTATAATTATTTTGTGGCACAAGTAAGAATGATTTAATTATGAGATGGGTGGGACCTATATCTCCCTCCAATGTATTGGGTAATTATTTATATCTCATGAGATAGACATGGATGGAATGGTAAGTTAATCTGATTCAGTGTTACAGGACTGAAACGAGGAGTAAACTTGATTCAGAAAGGGACTTTGTCCACTAAGTGGGTCTTGGAATCAATGCCTTGGCTACTATGGAAATCATAACATGTGCTGAATGGTTTCCACAATTACATGTTTTATTCCCATTATAGTTTATCATGGTTGATTTCCATTATGATATATGCCTTACAAACTTCCACGATTTATGTCTGTGCTCAAGATATTGATGTTTAAATTTCATGTTCAAGCTTTTGCTTCCAAATGTTTATTGATTGTTTTATGTTATATATATTTTCCCTTACTGAGCATTTGAGCACACCATTTTATGTTTTATTTTCCCCAGGAAATAAAGAAAGGTTTTAGGTAAGGATACAAAAAGGGGATGATTGTTGTGGGAGATGTTAAAGATATTTCAACATGATTAGATGTTTATATTCCGAGTTTCCAAAGACACTAAACTATTATGATCATTGTGTGTATGTTTTTGTTATGAATTAAGTATTCCGAAAATGCAATGTAATTTCCATGTACGTCAAGCCTCGGGTCTCTACAGTGTCACTGTAAAAATACATCCAAAAAAAGCCCTTGAAATTTTTCATTTTTGAGAACTAATACCAAACATGGATTTCCCTTGAGTGATCATTCCATAATACGGTAAGGTTTTTCGTCTTGCAGCCATGTTGCTAGTGTCATGGTTTATGGTCATATGAAATGACCATCCCACATATTATCACATCATGTGGAAAATTTGCAGTAGTTTACAGTCATGTGGGACCAGAGAGTATATATTAAAATTAAATGAATGGGAAATTATCAAATTTCACATAATATGGATTGGGGGTCTTTTGACATATAGGAAAAGGCGACCAAAGAAGGATTCCATGGTCGGTGTGAGACACCGGAGGCATCAATGGCCTGACAACCACATCACAAAAGGGTCATCTGTGAGGAGATGAGGATGGAATACAAGTGTCTAGTGGCCTTGGGAGATGGTGATTTTGACTTACTCCAAGATGGACGCCTAAGGGAATTTAATCCCAAAGGTATTGGGACGGAGAATCAAAGGAACCTATTCCTATCTCTCCTCTATATATTGTGCATGGAAGTAGAGAGGATGACCATGGATGATAATTCCCACAAAAAAGGATAGTTTCTTACACCAGTATGGTTTCCCTCCCCCGAGAAGAGATGACATTCCATATGAGGAGGATCTCATTCCATGTGAGGAAGATCTAACTCATATGGAGACAAGTGGGTTTGGAGAATGTATGAAGTGGGGAACCCCGCTTATATTTCACGAGGATAGGTAATATTTTAGAATCATGTGCTGATATAGATGGTTCTTAGATGTTAAATTTCATATAGATTAGACGATCATGATGCACTCCTCACACCTAAGACATACATTACTGGAACACTTTAACCCTTGGTAAAGGGAATGCACTTGTAATGTTGTGTAATGATGGGGTTGTGGAGTGATCCACTGATTTAATCATGTTATCATGGATATTTGAAGACGAAATAGTGGTTACTGTGCCTATGATAGTAAGAATAAGGCCATGAAATGTAATATCATGCACTGCCAAAGGGAACATTAAATCACTTTTTACAAATTAGGAGGGTTCTACGAGAGAAGGGTTTGTGATGAAAAAGGGTATACATGATGGGAACCTATGAATCTATAGGGATCCACATAGTGGAGATACTCCGTGAAGGGGTTTGATTCAGGACATGGATTGGTCTAGACTATGTTTATGGAATTCATGAGCATAAACGGTGATTCATGAAGTGAATGTGCTTCTTTAGTGTAGGACTTCATAGAGGATGGGTGCCTTGAAAAGTGATGCACTGGGAAGAGATGTATGTCATGACGAAAAGTGGTCCTTTTATATCATGGGGTGCATATGTTCATTGAAAATTCTTCATGAAGCCTGATTGCTTTGCGAATACCTATGTTCTCTTAAAGATCTGTTTACTTTGTGATGTCTCGTGGGCTTCATTAAGGGACTCCCTTCTTGAAGAGGGGTTGTATTTGATCTATGTAAATGGTATTTTTCAATGAAAAAATATATTAAAGATCTTCTATTTTTTAATACATGATTGAGTATAGGGTGATTCACAATTTGAGATATGAGAATAGAAAATGTCGAGGTATGCATCCTCTAGGTCTGAGGAAGCCAAGTATTTATATGAAAGAGGCGGACTGATACTTAGACAGCTCTTTGTGAAGCTGCTTGCGCTTTTCCTTTAGAAGCATATTGTGTCAATTTTTTTCATTAGCACAGTGTATACCATCATCACCTATTAGGTGCATATGCCTTCTCCATTCACTCTGAGGTGCTCATAGATAATTATTCCAATATTCATGGAATTGCTGAGGTGGTCATATTCTTTTTGTTTCATGATGTTTTCCATCAATTGTGTTATAACATCAGAGTCATCAACATATTTCCTCTACAGTGATTGTAGATGGGGCATTTTATTTTCACCTATCATAGTGCTAAAGTTCTTTACACTGGCTGTTGTGCCGAATGGCTTTGCAAGGGATCTTCATGATGCAACCATATTGGCATTTGTATACTCTTTGCGTATTTTTTATGCACACATTTTGGCACCAAAAACCATTAAAGATACTTTTTATATGAATTTTTTCTCAATAGCGAAATCATATGAATATTTTTTTCTTCATATGGTACCATGTACCACCATGTTTGATCGATATCAGGGTTTTACATTTCAATTGTGTTTTGTAATTTTCAATAATTTTAGATCGTAGATACACCATAGAAATATATTTAATCCATATAAGCAGTGAGAGAACATATAAAATTTTTCACCACTATCAATCATGTTACAGTCTAATGTATATGAATTTTATTATTTTTGTGTGAGTAATGTATTTTTTCATGAGTTCTCATAAAATAATTTCTACATAAAATTGCACAAAAATATTCATATTATATGTTTAATATATTTATTTATATGTCACCATTATGAGTGATCAAGGATGGATGGTCAGCAGTTGTTCCCCAAGATATATCATAGAAAATAATTGAGTACATTATTAATGTATTAGAGTATATTAATGTTGAATAGAATATACAAATTCCCTCTAAATTTAAATGCATTAGACTATCATAGTGTGATTTCAGAGATCATGTGTTCTTTTTTATCCCTTTCATGGGAAATAGATGATAGATCAAGAGGGTATGGTTTTTAATCAACTTATGAGTCCATTTTAGGTCTACAGGGATATCAGTGTGGAAATAATATCATTAATAACTTTCACAATTGATATGTTAGATCAGTGATTACATGTTTCATAAATTCATTGATATAATATCAATTATTAAAATTTCATTTGTTAATATTAACTTAATATAGATATTGGTGTAATATTAATTTACAAATATGATTAGATCCGTGATTGGCATGAAAAAATACACAATCGGTTTATCATACACAGGTTATGTAAATTATATATCTAATGATAATTATATTATTATATATTTAAACTCTAATAATATTTTCAATCCATGTATCATTAGTTATTTTAAACATTGTTTATCAAGGATGTGGAGAAGTATGATTCAGTTGTAAATTCATTATGAATTTTTACCCAATTGGCCTACATAGGTTTTTGGATTTCATATATATAATAATTTTGGTATGTATTAGAGAATTTTTAATGAATTGTTTTAGAGTTATATATTTATTTGGCTCCTTATGATGAGAATTAGTTGAGTGGTATCTAATGTAATATTTTTTAGATTCTTGGAGAAATTCATTTTTCATATTCTTATCGAATTTTTCATGGAGAAGGATGTATGAATAGAGGTATATCTAAATATAAAAATTCTATTGGAATAATACATTAATGAATTCCCATTGAATTTATTTATAATGTGACA
Source organism: Viscum album (assembly GCA_963277665.1). Lineage (NCBI taxonomy): Eukaryota > Viridiplantae > Streptophyta > Magnoliopsida > Santalales > Viscaceae > Viscum > Viscum album. The sequence goes on from OY728148.1 coordinate 917,949,686, forward strand.
GCTATAGGATATATTTTTACTACTAGGTTTTATTCCACAACACGTTGAATATGAATATGAAATGGTTTGAAAAATATATTTTCTGGTGTGAGAATTTATACTCAATGCTGGGTTGTATTGATATAGATGTTATAATTCATTTTTAAGAGGAATGAATGTGTTTTGATGGTCCACAATTTTTTTAGATAATTAGACATCGATGGGATAATATTATATACAACTATGAGTTTTTACATTGTGACTTGGTTATTATATTGATGGCTTACATCATTCAAATTCTATGTTCTCTTGTTTAAGGTTTACCTTATGTTTAATTTTATATGACACGGGATCATTTTAGTATTATAAATAGTAAACCTATTATTTAATCATCTATGATGGCTAATTATGCATAGAAAAATATCACAAATTTATGATGATAAAAGTGGTTTTTTTACATTGTATGTATATATATGGTGTTGTAGTATAATTAGAAAAATCAAATAATATATTATTGTTATTATTGGTTATAAGAAAACATATATTTTAAAATCGTGATATCTAAAGAATGATATTTGTGGAATTATGGCCCTAGATTCACCAATATCATTATTATTACTATAAAATTCAATGTGGACAGAGTATATTTTTTTGACGTCCAGAGACCATTTCTTCTAGAATAGGGATTCTATAGCGTGTGGTGACATCTATAATTAAACTACTATTTATTTTCAAAAATTCATATAAAATTAGGCCTTTTAATTTATTCAATCATATTTTCATGACTAACTTCAATCCATGAATAATTTATTGAAAATCGTTTGTGATATTTAGGAAACCTTTTATTTTTTATACAACTTTTATATATGAACGTTTTTTAATCTATGTTAACATCCTCTAATATTACACTCTATTGACTCTCAATACTATATTTTTGGATTCTATGATTTTATCCCTGATTATGGTTTATTTTATTCATAATATAGTTTTAATATAGATAATTAATACATTTTACTTGTGCCTACCATCATCTATATCGTAGTGTATAGTTTCTATTTTATTTTGATCAGATTATGTCACTATAGATTCTCTAGTAATGTTGGTTGGTTGAATATTTAATTTTCAATATTCATATATTATTCTATGAGGAAAGCCACTTTTACGATAATTATTTTGTCAGTATTGATTTTCATAAATAATACATTGATTTAAACTATTCTAAATTAAAAATAATACGGTAATTCTGACATGTTTAACACATTTAAATATAATTATTATATATTGATTGTTTTTTATATTGGTTTTTTTGATTCTTGAATTATATTTTAAAGTAAATTTCTCCCACAAATTATAAGTTAAATTATTATTTCTTTAATCATTTAATAACCAGATGATAGATGTGAATTTTTTTCTGGAAAATGCCATTGAAGTTAGGATTATTAAACTAGAATTTCACATTAATGTGAAATAATTATTAAAATGGAATTTAACATTTGGTATTATGACTATATTTTCCTTATATTATACATTATGTGGTGAACAACATTATTATATTAATAGGGTTAATGATATTTTGTATGTTAATTTTTTAGCTTGTCATGATGTTATTGATTCGATATTTATCAATGTTATATTAGGTAGTTAATGTAGTGTCCACAAAATGTTTTTTGTGGATATAATTGTTTTTATTATTAAGGATCTTTGAAATTTCATGGTAATTGAATTCAACAATTGGTAATATTTTCTTGGGTTCTATTTGTGATCCATGGTGGGATGGGTTATGGAATAGATTAATGATTATTTACGTGTGTTCGGATGGAATTCGTACACAGTGGAATATCAATCCATAAATTCTTATAAAATGAATAAATCATATAGATATAAATAAATAAGATAAATAATAATAAATAATTAATAAATAATGTTCTCATTAAAAATATTGTTTAATAAATGTGTAAAAATTAAATTTCACTAGTTTATTGAATGATATATGGAAATATGATATCTAGAGATTATTAAGGTTATTTTTTACTTTTATATGGGGTTAGTTTGGAATATATTTTTCTTATAGTTTATGAATGGGGATAGTGATGTAGAACTGAATCCCCTAGGATATTATTATAATATTTTTAAAATTAACCCTTATGTTTGGAGAATGTGTATAACATATATATTTAGTGTATTCTGTATTTCATTTCGTATGTTTCACCACTATTGTGGGGTAACCTGGATGATGCACATATGGGGAAATTTTTTCTTGATGCATTCCATAATATCGATGATTCATAGAGAACTAATATTTGTTGTAACACTATGTATTAATGTATCTTTAGATAATATATAGTTTTTGATTGACCATTTAACATGGAAAATATATACAACAAATTGAATGTGGTTTTAAAAGTCTCTATATACAAGATGACATAATTTATGTCTATAATGTGTACACTTAATAGGGTCCCTTCATGCTATGAGGAGGGAAAAGTAATTATGCGTATTATGATCAGGTACATCAGTATTATATAGGTTTTATCAGTGGTTTGAACATATTTTTTTATTTTTAAATGTATTTTTTTCTGTGTCGTGAAATATTGTTTTTTTTGATTTGTTTACATAGAAGGTATGAGAGAGTAAAAAAAATCAATAGGGAATGAATGTGAAAATAGTTCTTTGAATGTTATTTTTATGTAGATTATTAAGATATATACATTTGAAAATATATATATATGTACCATATGGAGTCATTGAGTGCATGCCACATTGCATGGTTTGGTGATAACATATCTATTATATGTGTTAGTCAGTTCCATTGTTTATTCAATATGTAATTAGTATGCTTTTTAATAATTTTTGGGGAGTTTTGGGGAGGATCATATTAATTATAATTTTATACATACCAAATATATATATATATAAATGTGTTTTCAAAATTTATGAAAATTGATGGTGATAGAAATGGACATTAATATACTAAGTCATTAAGGTGATATTAGATTCACTACAATAGGGGTTTTAGAGATTATTTTATTTTTTATCATTACTAGTAATAAATTTTATATTCACTGTGATTTGGGTTTTATATTATAAAGTATGGATTTGAAAATTTTATGATTATTTTTTCATAAAATTTTGGAGGAAATTCAAATTATTATTTATATATCATTTTTGGTATTCATCAACTAGAGTTCAATTTAAGGATGGATTATGTAGTCATAATAGTCATTTTTACAATCATAATAGTTGTTCCTATTAGTGTCCGTTCATGTACAAAAATGATTCACATTTTTTTCATTTGGATATTGACAGGTATTTCAAGGGTATATTTTGTAAAGGGGATTATTATTAAAAATTATTTTATTTAATATTCACAAAAATGTGACGATTTTTCACTAAATTTAATGAATCATGGAAATGAAATTTTATGTGGACTATATTTGTATATTTATATATATTGGAACATATATGATAAATAATATTGGGTCAGATTTATAGGTAGTATGTTGGTTTATAAAAAAATCTATTTTTGTAAATGTTTACCAATATATATGATTTTGGGGAATTTGGATAAAATCAATTTTATTTCATTAGAGGAATTCTTACGAGATGTAAAGATAATTTCTCTTAATTTTGTTTTCTATAATATAATGTTTTATTTACATTTATACAAACCAAATGGATGATATAATATCCTTAAATTTATTTATTTATTATAAATATCATTATTTAATGTATAATGATACATTTTTGGATTAAAAAAATTACATTAAAAATAGGAAAATTGTTAAAACCAATTTTTATATTTAATAATTTTAAAAGACGGTATAACATTATTGATTATTTTAACAACTATTTTAGTATCATCAGGAGAGAATACCAATATTTAGTATATAATGATGTCATTTGGAGAAACATTTCATTTCAATGTCTTATTTTTATTACCTTATAGTCCAAGAAAAAAAATTCATACTAAAATTAATGAAGTGTCTTTTAAGGAATTTTTTTTAAAATATAATTTTCAAAACAAAATGAATTTATAAAAATATTTAATGTTATATATATAATTTAATTCTTTTACTAAAAAACCCATATATGTATACCAAATAAATGGTAAAGTATATTGAATAATGATTCATTATTACTATAAATATTACTCTATTCTAATTCGTTGATTCCTCAATTTCAAAATTAAAATATTGAATGGATAATATGGAATGAGATTCCTTATATATAATTTCATAGATTAATTAGTTATTACTTTTATGTATTCACTATAATATCTATTATATATTAATAATATTAATTGACAACTATCTAGTTATGTGTAATTTCAAGGGATAATACCATGAATATTCCAAAGTATATAATGATGATATAAATATCATTTTAACACTTTCTGTGTAAAGAAAATATAAACTAACGAGGTTATAATAGTTTAATATTAATCAACATAACTTATTAATAATATAACTTTTTCATAATTTTAGTTTGAAAAAAAAATTATGAGTTTTTAGCAATCATGTACCCCATAATCAAAGAATATGTTGTTAATTACAATTAATTTATTTGGATTTTGGAAATAATATGGTATGAGTTAATAATCATCAACATAGATCATGTGTATTTTTATATGATTTCAATGAAAATAGTTCCTTATAATGATATCAATAGAGATGTAATCATGGAAAAGTAACCAATGTCAAAAAACAGTCTGAATGTATGATATAAATATATAAATGTATAAAAGGATTATTTGAATTATCTATTCTCTTTATAAAAATGTAATGTAATATAAATATTGAAAAACAGAAAATATAACAAAAAAACATGTATATATAAATTACATTGAATTTATTTATAATATGAATAATATTTAAACTAGTTGATTTCATCAATTTCCCAATTCCATTTCAATTTTTTTATTTAGAATGTATCCTTGAAAATAAAAAATTGTTGGGAACTGATATCCCAATTATATTTAAAACAATTTAATGGATGGGGTAATACACTATATCTTGGAATTCCAATTTATTTTAAAAATGAAAAATAAAATTTTAATTTATACTGTATTTATTATAATGAAAATAAATGTAAAAGATACCTCAATTAATGAATATATATATATATTAAAAAAATGAGTTTTAATTTTAGAAACATAATGTATTTGATAATATATATATTATTTTAAATATTATGGACTAGTAAATAATGAAATTTATAATATTGGATGTTGATGTTTATTATAGTCTAAACTAATCTAGGTTAGTATTCTAATGGTAATGTAATATTTAAATGCTAATCAAAATCTGTTCATTTAATATTAATAACTATTTGATGTCTATGAAATTGTTATATATTTGAGAACATTAGTTTTTTTATCATTGTTTTAATTAAATCAATGATGAAACAAATAAAAGTATATAGGTAATTTTCTTCCATATAGTTGTCGATAATATATGAACATTTGACTTATACTTTAGTAACATTGTAGTTAAAAAATTTCTATAAATTCTGTTGATAATAATAATTAAAGAATAATTATATATAAATTTTATATATCATATTAAAGTGAATTTCATGAAATATAATATTTTAATATTGTCTCTCCATTTTAAATTTTTATAATGTATATGTTTTTAATATTTTTCTAACATAAACCATGGGTTATTGATTTTTTCAATTTATTTAGAGGAGGAATTATATATGTATAAATAGGGGGTTAAGGGAATATCTACTATACATTGATTCATTGATACATGTGTGATTAATATAGATAAAAATTGATACAATTATATCTTCACAATCAACCCCATTTTTTAGGATATTTCACAATTTGAAATCATATGAATTGGGATTTAGTAGATTTCATAGTTTTTTAAAATGACATGGGTTTATAAAATAATTAAAAACAATTTTAATTTAATTTATAAAAAATATTAACAAATTATTATTTTTAAATATAGAAATATACAAACTAGATTGGATATATATTTAATGAATTCTGTAACATTCCATTACATGATTATAGGTTCATTTATCCTTTATTTTTTATAATATTTTTTCTATATTGTGTTGGTTTATTATTAGAATATTTAGTATATATTTAAGAAGTCCGAAAATTAGAAAATTGTTAAGAAATCCAATGTAGTTCTTCCAAGGAAATTACTTTCCTTGTATTTATTGTATAGTGTTGGTGTAAATTTAGTTCATACTATGTGGCCACTCAATCAAACATGGCGACAATGGATTGAGGAATATACATGGTTGATGTAAATTCATTCTTTGTATTAGGCCAACCCATGATCCCATTTTATATAATCCTAGGTATGTTAAAAGATTTGGTACATATATAGCTACACCATGCATCAAAACTATTCAAATATCTCAATAATCCATGTAATGGATCATTATTAGGTGCACAATTAGAAATAACGATTTTCCTAAAGATATGAAACCATGTTAAATGAATTTTAATTTACAAAATTAATTATTGAAGCCACACTTGCCCTATATTAATTTATAATCTCCTACAATTCATACTAATCACGGTCATTTAGAATTTGAAGTTAGTCTATAGATTAATTTATTATCTCAAACCAACATTATTCACATGTCTATGCTTTAGTTTATGAATTTTATCACATCATGTATGTATAATAAAATTATTTAATACAGCCTTTTGACACCTATTATTTATGGTGGATGTGGATTTTTAAATTTTTTTCTTTTGTGTAAATAAGTTATTCTTATGATTATTTGATCATTTGACTGTTCAATAGTGGACCTTGTTTTGGGGAGTGAAATTATAGTGATTTTAGTTATGTTGGGTACATAATTAATTTTACTATAATGAAACACTTATTTATTGAATTAATTAAAATGAATCAAAATTTTTTTGATTACATTTAATGGAGAATATTTGAAGCATTATTTCAAAAGGGAATTTAATTATAAAATAAAACAATTCAAAAAAGTCATTGAATGTATGTGATTTATTTTATAAAATAGGGATGAAATAAAAAATTGATTTAATTAATTTAGTAAATGATTACTGTTGGTGAAAATAGATTCAAATTAATGATAATTTGTAAATTAATGAGCCTAAAAAATCTATGATTTTGGTTTTTAAGAGGATATGTCATGTATAAACATGAAATTATTTATTTGAAAATTTAATGATGAATTAATTGAAAGCTATGAGATAGTATTATTGATTCACTGATTGAATGAATTTAAATGTTATCATGAACAATTATTTGGGCACTTGGAAAATATCTTAGACTAATAATAACCTAGTAGTGGATTAATTTTTTGGAATATAACCAGACCCAAATCAAGATAAATTTCAATGATGGTTTGTTGAAAGAATTTATATCGATGTAATAATCCTCAGTGATGCATGAAAAATTTTATTCATGATTGAATTATTTAGAACTATGAGGATTCCTGGTTCAGGAACAATCAAAAAAAAGAATATGGACATTTTATTTGTTTTCAATTCATTATTTCATGCTAGTTTTAGTTGAAATAAATTATTCATTTCAAAATAATTTTTTCATTGTATCATTGTATCATGTTTGGAATATAATTCATTTTAGAGATATTATTTTATGTTTGAATAAAAAATGAAAAAGATTAACCAGGATAATTTTTTTTAAAATTGAATAATAAATGATTTATTTTCTATTTTTTTAAACACTATATTTTTCGGATACCATACAGATCTATTTTTCTCAAATTAAATAATTAACTTTTGATATATATTTATTATGTTGTTCTAGGTCTATGAAATGAGAATTTTACCCCTGGAGATTGAAGGTGTTCTTGACTTAATGTTCCTTAGTTGATGAAGCTGTCTGATGGAGCTATTATCTAATTTTTACATATATTTTTTGGGACTTTATATTGATTTATATTATGATTTTAATTTTATGAAAAAACATTTTTGATATTTTTTTATCACATAAATATTTTTTCCCAACAGTAATTTTTATCATGAAAAAAATTCATAGATTTATCATCTATTGTTTTATATTTATTAGTTTCCCTTGTGGAAATCATTCCTTCTAACCCTTTTTGTTTTTCCTGGCACTAATAACTTGCACCATGTTGATTGGAAATTCCCCCATGGACTATGTCATTATTAGTATGGGGAATAATTTACTATAGTATATCAATATTTGAAAAATAATGTGGTGGTAAATAGAGGGTATAAAACTAACTTTGATAATGGTAGGAAGCATATGAAGTCCTGGTAAATAAGAAGTATAATTTCGGTACATAAAGAGTAGTTTATGTGATTTTTTAGGGACATATCTAATCATTGTGATCCATGAGTCTCTTGGTGGTTTGGGAGATGAATATTTAAAAAATAATTGATAATATTCTAGTATTTTCAAAATCCTAATATGTTTATTTACATCTCCCAATAATTTAATTCATCTTAGTGGAATAGATATTTATGTATCTATGGATTTATTTGGTGATCTGAGTACCATTGATTATTTTTTCATGTTCCATGTTGATTTTTTTAGTAACATTCCCCCAAATTATTTTTAATGGTATAAAATAGATATTTATCGGGGAACAAATATTATTAAATACTATAATTGATCAGCAACTGATTTTGATATTTCTATGTGTTCTCAATTCTATAAGTCATGTATCTACACTTATATCTATTTTTTATCTAATTCATGAATCTATAAGGGATAAAATTTGATATCAAATTCAAGAAATTATTTTATTAGATCGAAGAGCATTAGTAGGCTCAAATTATCCTCAATATTTAGAGGACTGGTTGAAAAATATTGATCAATTTGTTATGTTCCTAAAAATTCCATATCAAACTGTGCATATCTATTCCATTATCATATTTATACTGCATAGTATGATTTTTGGCACACTATGAGTTTAATGAAAATCTATAAGGAATGTACTAGGAAGTCTTCATATTTAATTCAGAGATCATTACTCTATAGAATCGTTGGTTTTGGTGAATTCAAAATAATTTGTAGCTGTAACATCCCAGATAAATAAAGAATAAGACTCTTTTAATTTTTATTAATATTTGTGAATTAAATATTTATTTTACATTAAAGGGGACTCTATGTTTTATGGAGTACCTGAAACACAACAATGTGTTTCATGGAAATCTTCTATTGCACACTAATAATATAATATTATTATTTTAAATGGTATTTAATGCCTAGTCTTTGTATTGTCGAGAATGAATAGAACTAATTATGATATTATTATATATTTTTATTAAATGTTTTTACAATTATCCAATAAAAATTTAAAGTATAAAATATTAATGATTATAATTATATGCATGAATACTCTAAATTTTAGTAAAAGGCTGATTTACCACCTTTTGACGTAGAACCATATTTAAATCTAGTTTTTTTCATTTTTATAAGTTCTTTTGACAAAATAATACTTTTATTTAGATTAGAGACATCAAAATTTACTTTGGGTAATTTTTTTTTCTTTTTTTGATAGTGTTAATTTTTTTATGAATAATGAAAACTAATGTATTTTAGTTCAAAAGTTCCATTTAATCTAATTAATTTATATATTTATATAATATATTTAATTGGTTTTAAAGTGTATTTAGAATATATTTTACCTTTTAATCCAATATTGGTCATTGTAATTAAATTCACTTTGAAATTTTACATAAACAAGTATCAATATTTTGATTGTGGTTTTTTCTTAAAAACACGCTATTTTTTTTGCAAACGAGAATTAATTTCAAATTAATTAATGCAAATTCTATGTTATTAATTTGGTAAAATAGAAATCATTCTTGAGTTTTTAATATCAAATATATATTAGGCTGATATTTTTTTATTTCTCTGAAAAACTTCAATTTTTGATGAATAGTGAAACAACCAAGTCGTAGTTTAAAAATTAGTGATTTTCATTAAAAAGTTATTTTACCAATTCTGTGAATTTAATTTCGAAAATCCAACATACTTGGTTGTCATTAGTTAGTAAATTTTGGTTCAATATGATTTAAATATTTTTTATGAATAGTAACTTTTGACATTTATTTACTGCAGTTAAAGGTAAATAGGGTAGTCAAGGTAAAACGAATATTATAATAATTCATATTTACCTTAACACATATTATAACCTTATTTTATGAGTCATGACAGGCCATGGGCATCTTTGGGTAGATTTTTGGACCCCATGAAGCACCTTTAGAGTGATAATGACACTTTAGATTATTTATTTTAATGTCAAAGCAAAAATGACACAGACAAATATCATTTAGTAGATTACTTTTTACATGGGGTAATATAAGTTATCGTTTCAACTATAAATATTTTTTGGAAAGATAAAAATATTTCTAAATCAAGGTATTATTTTTATAATTTTTATACGTAAATAAATTAAATTATTTATTACACATAAATAATGCAGTATTTACCTTATTAATAAATGATTTTATTAAATAAGATTATAAATATTAAAATAGCATTAAAATCCTATCAAATTGATATTGGACGAACGTATTTAGATCATGAGTCATATTATCGTCTATCTTAATGAGGTTTTTACATTTAAAACTCAAATATCATTATATAATAAAATAATATGACAACACTTTCATAAAGAACCCCTCCTCCCACTTATAAAAATATGTCACTTCTAACCAATTCCTCACACCTCTCAAGCATTTTGTTTCATCCAAACTCTACCCAATTAATATCCCCACATACCTATTCTCCTGCTATAATCATTACCTTAGTGAGAAGAAACATCAAGAATTCTTTTTGGTTCAAACCAAAGGAAGTTACCCAAATTAAATGATACAGTTCTCTTAAAATCTTTTCTTTTATTTTACATCTCCAACCCCTAAAAATTTTTATTCAATTATTTTATAAGAACTCCAGTATCATAAATATACTATTTTGTTGTTATGAGATGTATTTTAACTACACTTACAGACACCTCCATCTAATTGGTGAAGAACATACTGTGTTGGTGGATGGCGAACTAACGCCTCGCGAAATGATGATTGTTCGATTATCTTCTACCGCCTCACATGGTGTCCATTAAGATAGAACTGTATTTATATATGATATTTTTTTTATAGTTTCATTATTCTTCTGTATTTTACATTTATATCCATCCTTTATGTTTTCCATAATGGGTAAACATGATAATTTCATTTGAGAAAGTGCGGACTACCGCCCTATCAAAGTGAAATGACCCATTAATTCAATATGTAGTATTTATAATGGATAGAGTTAATGATATTATATATTAAATTATACTGGAATTATATATACCTTTTTATCATTATGTTATAAATCCATTAAAATAGTAAATAGAAATGAATTTTGCCTTCATGCGTACGTACGACTTACCGTCTCCACGAACGATTCATCTCATTTATTATATCCAAAATGATATGTACTATTAAAAATACACATATATATATAAGATATAATTTATTTATATTATTTCTAAATAATTAATATCATTCCAGAGATAATGGACTATTGACCATATGGACAACATGTAATTATAAGGTGATCATTTTTTACTCAAGTAGCAAATATCAACCAAAAGATCATTATTAACAATAATGATTGAATACTATTTATAAAATAGTGATAAGTGATATAAAAAGTATAATGAAATTTAGATAAAAATTATACAAGTTAAAATTTACTTTAGTATATTATTCCGGAAGAACAAGGAACAAACGAGTAATGTCAGACAAGAGGTAAGGGATTTCTTATCTCACATTTAATTCCGTGATAATTCCATTTTTTCATTTATTCATTGCATGTGTTCTATTGTGTACTGAGATTTGATATATATTATCATGATTATAATAATATTCATGTTATTCTATGATTTATTTGGGGGTTATTATCTTTTGGTCATATGACTCATTTGATTACAACGTGGTAAATGGTTTAATCACACTTTTTATTCCCGTGATATTCATATTATATTTTCCCCTATTTCATTATGTGTGGTGTATGTACTGCCCATGATTGTAGTAATTGTATATTATAATTTCATTTATGAGTATATACATCATCATTAAATGATCGTTCTTTCTTGTGGCGTTTGGTTTCTAAGTTACCAAATTAGTAAGGGAACCTTTCACCCTCCACTTTTTAAACGATTTTTTTAGGGATTTTAATTTACATATTATTATGTTGGGATATGTTCATATATAACCTTATTGATGTAAATTATATGTCCAAGTAATGAGATACCCTTTTTATCTCATCATCTCATTTTCTGATTTTTAAAGTGACGTCGTTAGGCTGTCGAATTTTTACAAGGTTTCTTCTTAAACCAATTTCAATTATTCGTGTTCAACTTATACATCATGAATATGTCATCCTTTGAATATGGGTGAATGCCCTCTGATTTTTTTAAATATAATATCCACTTATATTGTGTTTATTTATATTTTTCACACATAATTATGTGATTTATTTATCCTTAATTTAAGAAACCATCTTTATAAGTGATTTTATCTCAATTTACATTTCCACTGACAGTTCATAGTTGTTATGCTCCACTTCACTATTATATAGTGTATATATGATTCTTTGAGAGATTATATCATGAATCCATTTATTCTCATGATATTATAATGTTCTTATTTAATGTTATTCCTCAGTTATTTGTATTCAAGATTCTCAATTTTTGTTAAAAACACATTATCTAAAATATGTTTTAAATTTTTTTAAAGATTTATTATTCTAAATAATTATCTGTAATGACCATGTTTTAAAAACATGTATTTGGATTTATTTTTATATACATCAATTTAATCAATGTATAATTCCATTAAATGCTTCAACGATATATGAGACACTTTGTTTCAAAAATCTCTTTTTAAATTGTTATTAAAAAATATTTGATAAGGAATTGTTTATTTCAATATATTGATTTTATATATTGGAATGAAAAAATAATATTTTTCCTCTATACATGTGTTATGTGTTATGATTAGGTTATGGTTATTGGGCATTGTTTATTAATATGGGTGGTTTCGTGACAAACCTAGGGCAGGTGAGCTCGAGATAGCTCTCCAAGGCATTGGGTAACATGACAGAGGTAAACATGATGTTTCTACAAAGATATTCAGGGAATATAATGTGATGTGTATTCCAAGTGTAATTCCCTACGTAGCTGTGATAGCTATAATGTAATTTTTATATGGATTCCATAAGTAACCATTATTATTGATTATTTGGGTGTGTTATTCATAAAAAGTATGACTTCATGAGGTATGCTATAATTGAAAAGTATGGTTTCATTGAATTGTATATATTGATGGGATAATGTTTTCCTTCTTTATTTTATAACCCTTGCTGAGATTTTTATACTCATACCATGTTTTTGAAATGTTTTCCATATGACTTAAAGATGAATAGGGTTAGGTATGGGATCAATGAAATGTTGTGCTACATAAAGATTGAAACTAGACATGTTTCCTTTTAAGAATTTTTATTTTATGAAAATAATAGATATTGAGTAGTAGTGTCTACATGTAATATTCAAGATGTTTTGTAATAGTTATGGCCTAATTCTCTAAAACATTAAACCTGAAAAGATGCTTAATGTGAATTATTCATTTAATTCAATATTATGTAATTCTGTTAGCTCAGGTCTTTATAGTTGGTATCAAAGGTCGGTTTAGACAATATTAGTTAATATGAGTTTTAGTTAAACAAATGGTTAGTCCCTAGGTTTATTATTTAAGTTAAATCATAATTTTATAATTTTTTCAGGTCAATGAATTTCTTATACAAATGGAAGGAAGAGGATCTCATACCACATTCTTATTTCTTCCTGATGACTTGCTTGCAATAAATTTTGAACAGTCATGTTCTGATGATTGTGAAACATTATCTTGCATAAAACTCCATTGAAAATAGTTTTTTGAGATATCAAATACATCCACTATAACTCGTTATTATCATGCATCATGGTTTGTATTTAAAATAATAATATTTTCACAGTATTCTAATATTTTCATGAATGGTAAATATTATCAAGGCATTAACAAATATTTTACCTTCTCAAAAGATTTATAAATATATTATGATTTTAAAAAAGGTTTTGAAGAAGGGGACCCATGCACAACCAATTTTTATGTGATTTTACAATATATTATATCATTACATAATTATGGTACATTAAAAGGACCATTAATTTAATATATCAAATCAATTTAGGTCCGACTATTTTATAGAAATAATGTTTTATCAGATGTTTCAAAATTATATACATGATTATTTTCCAAAACTCTTTATCTGTGAACACCCAAATGACCCATGTTATTCACGGTGTATTTGGATGGAGGATGATAATGATTTTGAAGGATATCTGAATCATTACTTCAATAAATGGACCTTCTACCTACACGAACAAGATAACGATGAATCCAAATAGAAACTCTGATCAAGGTATGATGTTCTTCATTTTGGGGATCGTTTAATTTTATCATATGGTGGAGAAATAAGACTTCAAGAATTAAAATTTTGAGATCAAAATGAATTTTTATGAAAATAAAGGTATAAGGAAAACATTGAGGTTAATACATGTTTGGGAAATTTTTGAGTTTTGTAAAAAGGACAACCTGTTGGATGGCTGACAACCCGTCACATCCAGCAAGGCAGTAGGAATTGAACCCACAACCGATGGGCGACGTGGGAGCATCACTTAACACTAGCCTATATGAAGACCCTAGTTAATAAGAGTTATTATTTTAGTAAAATGATTTTATAGAACAAGAATAAGTTGATTTTTGGAAATTATGTTCTATCAAATGGTTATACATAGTATCAAAAAATGATTTAGTGATTAAGTGATAATGTTTGTTGTGTAATATGTTCTATCTTTTGGGAAAACACTACATGCCTAAGGAATATATAATACTATGGGATTTCAATTTAGGAATAATAGTTGAAATTTTATTTTGGAAGAATCTATGTTTTTATTATGAACATATGATGATTTGATTTATTTATAAATATTATTAACATATAATAGAGAATATGTGATTAGGTTAATTACATTTCAATATGAGACTTTATGAGTAACTGGTGTTACTTGGAGATTAATGTTAAGATGTATACTGGTTGTCTATGTAATTAAATCTTTATGATATTTGGGTTACAATTACATTTTATATTACTTTTGATGAATTTTAGGGGAAATTGTTTATTAAATGGTCTTTGTTTAACTTTGGGTATTGTTAGACAAATTTTGGAGATGCAGAGTAGTTTTCCTTTATGTATAATTTAATCCTTTTGGGGGATTATATGATATTGTACTAAATTTTTTGGTTTTGTTTGATGTCTATATATAGGGGAAATATATAGTTTATATTTTTTTGAAATACATGATACTCTAGAAGTTGATACTAGCACTTTTAATGTGACCATGTTAGTTTGAATACTCATCATTTGGAAAAAAGATGCATTTGTGGTAGAAATTTAGAAAAAGATGAAAGGCTACATGATAAGAATTTATGTTTCCTTATGTTTTTAGTTAATCAGATAAATATATTCCTCAATGAAAAGTATCATAAAACAATAAAGTTGTATGTAATTTTTTCATACTGGGTAATCACAAACTGTTTAACCCGTCAAGAGATTGTGATTATCTGTTGGTTAACATTCTCTTAGTCATGTTTTCTATCAAACATCATCAGAACAAGATGGTGTTTTTCTATTCCATATCAATTATTTCATAGAATCCTTTTATCTGTTATCTCAATTGACATTTGTACTTATCTTTCTTTCTTTTAAAGTGATAGCTGTTAGTGACTCTTTTCTGATGTAGGAAATTTAATGAAGTTTCCAAGACCTATTGTAAAATTACGTGGACACAATTTCCAAAAGAGGTGAGGGATATAACATCCCAGATAATTTAAGAATAAGAAACTTTTCATATTTATTAATATTTTTGAATTAAATATTAATTTTACATTAAAGGGGAAGCTATGTTGGATGGCGTACCCAATATGAAAAAATAGGTTTTATGAAATCTTACTTTCCACACTAAAAATATAATATTATTAATTTAAATGTTAGTTAATGGATATACATTGTATTGGATGGATAAAATATAAATAACTAAAATATTATTATATATGTCTTTTGAATGTTTTTACAATAATACAATAAAATGTTAGGGGCACAAAATATGAATGAATCTAATTTTAAGAATTAATACACTAATATTCTGTAAAAGGCTGATTTACAGCCTTTTACTGGGGAACCATTATTTAATATAGTTTTTGTCATTTTTATATGTTAAATATGATAAAATATAATTCATCTTTAGATTCGGTACATCAAAATTTAATTTCAGAATTGTTTTTTGTATTTTTCTGATAAAGTTAATTTTTGTATGAATAGGGAAAAATACTGTATTTTAATTCTAAAGTGCCTTTCAATATAATTTATTTACATGGTTATATTGTCTATTTAATTGATTTTAAAGTTTAATTAGAATATATTTTTAAAATTTAATCGAACGTTGCTCATTGTAATTAATTTCACTTTGAAATTGGACATAAACATGTATAAATTTTTTGATAGTTATTGTTTCTTAAAAACAATCTATTTTCTTTGAAAACGGGAGTTAAATTTAAATTTATTAATGAAACATATATAATTTTTAATTTGGTAAAATAGAAATAATTTTTAATTATGAATATCAAATATAGCATAGGTTGAAATTTTGGAATTTTTCTGAAAAACATCAATTTTTGATGAATAGCGAAACCACATTGTAGTAGTTAAAAAAACTACCATTTTAATTTAAATGAAATTTTACCACTTCATTGAATTTAATTTTTAAAATCTAACATACATGGTTGTTATTAGTTAGTAAAATGTCGTTCAATATGATGTAAATAATTTTTCTTGTATAGTAACTTTTGAATTTTTTTTACAGCTGTTAAATGTAAATATGGAAATTCAAGGTAAAATGAATATTATAATAATTAAAAATTACATTAACACATGGATTAACCCTATTGGATGAGTAATGGCTGACCATGGGCGTATTTGGATCAATTTTGGGACCCCATGGTGTCCCTTAAGAGTGATAATGACACTTTAGATTAATTAATTTAATGTAAATAAATAAAAGACACAAACAAATATCTTTTAATAAATTAATTTTTCACAAGGCGTTATATAAGTTATCTATTAGACTAAAAATATTTATTGGAAAGATAAAAATATTTCCTACATGTGTAATCATGTTTTTTATCTTAATGAATTTTGGACCTTTAGAAACCAAATACCATTTTATTATAAAATAATATTACCACATACTCCTAAAGAGCCCTTCCTTTCCCTTATAAAAAGAAATCACTTATAACCAATTCCTCACAACTCTCAAGACTATTTGCTAGTCCAAAATCTACCCAATTAATCTCCCTACATCCCTTTCCACCTTTTAAATGCATTACCTTAGGTATAATGCACTTCATGGAGTCCTTTTGGTTCAAACCAATAGAAGTTACCCAAATTAAGGGGAACGATTCCTCTTAACATATTTTCTATTATTTTAATTATCCAACCCCTAAAATATTTTTATTCATTTCCTTTATAACAACAACAGTATCTTCAATATAATTGGATGTTGTTATGATATTTATTTTAACTACACTTACACACACCTCCATCTAATGGATGAAAAACATATTGTTTCTATGGATGGAAAACTAACGCCTCACGAAACGATGATTGTTTGATTAGATCATACCACCTCTCATGGTGTCCATTAAGAGTGAATTTTATTTATATATGATATATATTATGTTTATATTTTCTTCATTTTTCTGTATTTTACATTTATTTTATACCTTTAATGTTTCCATAATGGGTAAACGTGATAATTTCGTTTGAGGAAATGCGGACTACCACCCCCTCAAAGTGATATGACTTGTTAATGCCATATGTAGGATGTATGAAGGATAGATTTAATGATATTATAATTATATTATACTGGGATTATATATACCTATGTTTTATTAGGATTTAATTATAATTAAATATGAAATAGAAATTAATTTAGCGTTAATGCGTACGTACGACTTACCATCTCCTTGAACGGTTAATATCATTTTTATCTCCAAAATATAATATAATATTATAAATATATATATATACCGGATATATTTAATTTATATGTTATCTAAAAAATTAATATCATTCTGGAGGTAATGGACTATTGACTACATTGAGTACTTTTAATTATAAGGTGTTCATTTTTTACTCTAGTATCAGATATCTACCAAACGACCATTATTAACATTAATGATTGCATAATGTTTATAACATGGTAATAAGTGATATAAAAAGTATAATAAACTTGAAAAAGTTTTCTATGAATGTAGAAATTAACTTCATTTAATTATTCAGGAAGAACAAGGAACAAACAAGTCATGTCGGACATGAGGTAAGATATTTCTTTTCTCATTTTTAATTCCGTGAGATTTCCATTGTTTTCCACTAATTCATTGAATGTGTTTTATTGTGTATTTAAATTTGATATATATTATCATTATTATCAATATATTGATGATATTATATGATTTATATGGTGGTTATAATCTTTTGGTCATAAGAATCAGTTGATTACAATGTGGTAAAGGGTTTCATCTCACTTTTTATTCCCGTGAGATTCACGATATTTTTTACAGTATTTCGTTTTGTGTGGTGTTTTTACTTCCCCTGGATTTACCCTTTAGGTAATAAACTTTAATTTCTGAGTATATACATCTTCATTATACTATACTTCATTCATGTGTTGTATGTTTTGTACTTTACCAAATCGGTAAGGGAACCGTTCACCCTCCCCTTTCAATTTTTTTTGTTATATCTTTTAATTTACATCTTATTATGTTGAGATATGTTATTATGTATCATTATTTATGTAATCATTATGAACAAGGGATTAGATACCCTTATTATCTCATCATATATTTTTATTATTTTTAATGTGACGTCTTTAGGCTATCAAATTTTTACATGGGAACTTCTTAACCCAATTTCAATTCATTGGGATAAACATGTACTTCATGAATTTCTAGTCCTATGAATATGTGTGAATGACCTCTTATTTTTTACACTTAATATCCACATATATAGGGTGTATTTATATTTTTCACACATAATTATGTGACTAATTTTCCCTTAATTTAATGATACCGACTTTATTAGGGATTTCATCTCAATTTACATTTCCATTGATACTTCATTGTTGTTATGCACCAATTCACTATTATATGGTGTATATACTCTTCTTTGACATATTATATCATTTATATAATTATTCACATGATTTAAAAATTTTATAATTTAATGTTATTCCTAATTTATTTTTATTCAAGCATATATCTTTTTTTTAAAAAACTCTTCAACTAAAATATCATTTTAAATGTTTTAATGATTTATTCTTCTAAATATTTATTATTAATGTCCATGTTTTATAAATCAGTTTTAGGATTTATTTATAAAGATATTAATGATTTAATATGATAATTCCTTTAAAAGATACAATTTTTTAGGGACACTTTCATTCAAAATCATTTTTTTATATGATTTTTAAAAATGATTTGATAAAGGATTGTTTATTTCAATTTCATTATTTGATATATTGGAACATTGAAATGTTATCATTTATTTATACATATGTTATGTGTTATGATTATGGTATGGTTATTGGGAATTGTTTATGAATATTGGTGGTTCTGTGATAAACCTAGGGCTGCAAAGCCTGAGAAGGTGCTACAATACACTGGGCAATGTGACAGAGGTAAACATGATGTTTCTCTTAAGAGATTTAAGGAATATACTGTGATGGCTATTCCAAGTGTAAAACTCTATGTAGCTGTGATAGATACCATTTAGGTTTCATATAGATTCCATAATTAAACTTTATTATTTAATATTAGTGTGTGTTATTCAGAAATATTATGATTTCATAAGGTATGTTATGATTGAAAAGTATTGTTTCACTGATTTGTATATATTGAATGGCTAATGTTTTCTTTCATTATTTTATAACCATTAATGAGATTTTTATACACATCCTAGGTTTTTGAAATGTGTTCCACATGACATAAAGATGAGTAGGGTCAAGGATGGGATCAAGGGAAAGTCATGAAATCAAAAACATGAAACTAGACATGTTTGTTTTTATGGGTTTTTATATTCATGAAAAAATGGATTCTGGGTAGTAGTGTCTACATGAAATATTCCTATTGTTATGTAATAATTATCCCTAATTATCTAAATATATAATCATAAAAATATCCTCAATGTCAATTATTCATTTAATTAAATATTATGTTATGTTTCAAGGATTGGTCCTTATAGAAACCACCAATTAGGATATTGAAATGTGACCCGATTTTCCATATTTATTACTAGTCCTTTTTAGTTTTCAAGTTAGGTAGTACAGAATTAAAATACAATGAACTAAAAATCATTAAAATTATTCAATATGTTTATCAATACTTTATTTTCATGTGAAATAATACCTTCTATATAGATTTACTATATATAGATTTAATTCATGAGTCTGACTGAGACTCTATGTCAGGGTTCATGAGAAGTCGTATGACACCCATTGCATGTTATGTTACATTCCTAAAAGTAAATAAGAAGGAAAATTATTGTCCTATGATATATTGATCAAATAATTTATCTATAACTTCTTATTCATATGGAAAATTCCTTTTTACACACGTTCAATGTAAAAATTTTGGGGTTTTGATGTTGGTTTTCATAGAGGAACCATGTTGTTATAGTTCATGATGTTTTTAAGACATCAAAAGATTTTCAACAATTTTTTTTATCCAATGAATTTGGATGGTCCCATTTAAATTTAAAGGTTAAATGGTGGAGATATATTCTCCACCGTCTAAGGGGTTTCATCACTAAAAATCATATAAAATGTTTCTTCATTTAGATGATGAGTCACTACAGAAATAAGATATATCTACAATGACAGCGAGATTCACCGTCACTAAAGATTAATAATTATTGGATTATATACTAATAAAATTTCAACTAATCATTTCAAATTTAAAATAATTTTTAATTTTTTTAACCTTACCATGTGAACTGCATCCGATGTAATGAATATTAATACCCAAAGGAGAGATAACAATGTCATTGATAAAACATTTGTACTTATTCATTACTAGATATCAAGATTATCTAGGCATTTACGGTTCACAATATGAAACATCGATAAGTCATTCTCTCAATAGATTGGTTTACATCCAATAATACATGGATTCACTATTATCTTTTTTTGGTGTACATCATGGTTACAAATGGCTTTTTTCGTGTATTCCCAATAGAATGAGTATATTGGTTGAATAGAGATGAACATCCTCTTTAATATTTGTGAATGATTATACTAATCTCTCCTTTATTAATTGATTTAGAATCATTTATTTTGGATATTCATCTTGTGATCATCGTGTTTCATCACATGATTAATTTTGCATTATTTGGATTACCGCTAATAAGGGAGGTTTTGTTTTCTATTGACATGGTACCACATTCTCATCCAATATTTATTCCTTATCTACTCGTGGAACTAGATTAAATTATAGAATAAATTGAATTTTTTTTATATTTGATTGATAAATGATTCATTCACAAAAATATTTCATATTTTGGAAATATTTTTTCATTTTTTCTAAAATGTTGATAGGCCAAATAACCAGTGAATAAAAAATAGAAAACATAATAAATCTAAATTAAATAACACAATTCTACTTTCCCATATTATTTATTTTATTATTTAAATTTATTTCCCAAAGTGGGTTCCAATGATTGATCATTTGACTGGTTATTAGTAGATAATTATCAATGGGTTCTATATCATCAAGACCACCTTTTAAATTTGGTATGTAAATTAAGAGCACCTTGTTATAGATTTTGGTATAAATAAGATGATCATGTAGTTTTTTTTTCTAATGATGAACATGAGATTCCATTATAATTTATATTATATATTAGTTTAATATTTGAATTTATTCTTTTTTATGTGATTTCCAAGGTTGATCATGTGAATAAATTGAGAGCAATTTTTTAATTTTTGAGAGATCCCTGAATTTATGCCACTGTGTAAAAATGTAATTTAAGGAGTTTATAAATGAATGATTTTATTAACAGAGAAAAAATAATTATTTTTCTACAGTCCTATACTGTTGGGATTTTTTTGGTAATTACTACTAATGAAATAAGGAATTATAAATTTTTTTGTCTCTAATGATATATATCACTCAAAAAATTATATTGTTATTATAATATTATTTTTGACATAATTAATTAATTAATTGAGTATCCTATTGGAATCTACACAATTGTTGATTATACTAGTGGATTTAAAGGCCTATATTATTTTTGATGCATTGAATAAGGGTTTTGTATGCCTTCTCAGGGGAGCTGGTTATGTGGGTTTCATTGGATATGGAATTATTTTTCCACTCCAAATAGCTATTATACAATTGAAATCTAAAGTTATGATGTGATTCATGATAATTAGAGATTTTTTCATTTCCATTATAGATAATTGTTTTAAATTTATTCTGGAAAAAACATCCTAATTTTTAACTTTTCATAAAATAATATCAATTTAATTAGAGGAAGTAGTGAGAATGTATATAATATATTTATATCATCATTTTCTAGATCAACATTCAATGGAATTTCAATGGGGATTCATTGAGTTCGAAATATATAAACAATTATATAAATGAATTTCTAGAATTATAGTATTTGGGTTCTATCATTCCTCAAACATTTTTTTTAGTACAATAGAATGGGGCCAAATTTTCGCAAGAAAAAAATTGTTTTAAATCATCTCTTATGACGATGATTCTACAAGAAACGAAAATTATGGATGCATTTGATGAATTCAGTGACTTTATTTATACAGGGATGATTGTCAGTGATTGGAAGTTATATTCAGATAGAATCCAATACTATCGAGTCATGTATATTGTTCCTTTTCTTGTGAAAATATTATATGATTTTATTTATATAAAATTAATAGTGGAAGATAAACCCTATCATAATTTTGATGTTTTATTAAATTTTGTAATTTTTTTGGGGGATTTTTATTTGAAAAGATATCATTAATTATCTACATCAGTGTAATAAATGTTTAATGATATGTCCAAAAATATGAATTTTTTATTATTTCGTTAGAATCAACACATGGTCACTATGATGTTGGATGTTATTTTTATGGACATTGTGGTCAGGTAACTTCTTTCCCAACAAGAAAAAATATTGTTTTTCTATTGATTAATTTCCATTTTTAATTAGGCCACCTTATTCACAGAAACAATTCAAATAACATTTGTTGAAAAAGAATTTTAGTAGGTATAGGATGTTGTATAATTGAATGGGGTTATATATGAAATACTTTTTCATAAATATCAAATATTATGCTCAAATTTTTTATAGGCATATTTTAGGTGTATATATTTCATGTAACTTTGACCATGGAATATCATTAAGAAAATGGGTTTCCATACTGAACGAGGCAGATAGAACATAGAATACATGCATCATGCATACATTAATGACATTAGTCGATCATAATATAACCACATGGTACATAGTTAATTTTATCACAACCACAATTACTTATAGTTTATCAAGAAGGATCCCTTGTATATCTTGTATTGTTGAACATGAAAATATTCCTTGTTAGGAGATTTGTGATAATTCACTGTTTACACATATTTTTTACAAAGTGAAAATGAAAATATTGATTTGGTAAATTATATAATTTTTATACTACAGATCTGTTTAATATATTCATTTTCATCATTGATACCATCTCAGGTTTTTAGTTTTAACCATGTGTTTCTGATAGTTTTTCTTTGGTTGGGATATTTATTACTTGTAAAATAAAAAAAGTTTTTATCTAAATTTATTGTACATTTTATAATTTTTATATAGTTATAAAGGTGGATAAATTATTTTCATTTTTTATCTGAGATAAAAAATATACATGACATAGTTCAAGTATTATAACTCAAGAAATATCTCTATTAACAATCTCATATAGTTATCTGGGAAAACCTTATTGTTGATCTTGATTTAAATACTACTATGAAGTGATTTCATATTCACAATTCTGAGATTTTTTTTTCTTCATGGAATCTCCATAAGCATAAATTGAGGTTTATGAAAAAAATAAAGAGATTTACTTGAGACAACAGTGAATCAGAAAACAATGAGATCTTAGTGGCCTCATATACCTAATATGGTGTTTTCTAAACATAATTTGGTGGGGAAGAGGGTGATTTTGTTTGATAGATAGTTATCCAAAATTTACATCTATCAGGTACATGTATCTGTAAATTTTATGGTATTTTAAATATATATCATTTAATATATGTTTACGTTTATTTGGATACTTCATGTGGATGTGCATCTGGACATGGTAGAAACATTGTTTGTGAAAACTATTTAGATGATCCAATAAAAATATGTTCTGTGTTTTGAGGTATTTATGTTGGTTCATTTTTAATTATAATTTTGTGGTCTCCCCTTTAAGCTATGTGATATGGGGAAATGGGGAGTGCATTTTTGGCTTATAATGTGTCCATCTTTGTACACATTCCACAATAGACATAGTGGGATCCCAATATTTTAAAAAAGGCGACCAAACTCTTCAAATCCATCCATGAGCCTAGTAAAAGTGTATAGATATTATTAACTAAGTGGCATACAGCATGAAACCATGAAATAAGAATTTAATTAACCTAAATTTACAATAAATTTTCATGCATATGTTTTTGAATAATAACATCATTTTATTAATATATATTATGTTCCATCATGATTTGGAGGCACCCTAGAGATTAATATGGATACTCAAATACCATATATTCATATATCAATGTGAAAGTTTCTGTTTTGGATCTAATCAGTTATTTATAATCACATTTATTTTGAATATTCAATTTTTTGTGTTTGATCATTATTTTTTATTGATATTGATCATCCCATTTTTATTTTTGTAACTATGTATCTCCATTGAATGACCGTGAAATTAAATCTAAATAGTTTGATCACATTTTTACGTGGTTACATTGATGAAATTTTTTCTAGGTGGATAGATTTATAATTTACCTACACATGAATAAATTATTTATTTTATGATTTAAAATTGAATCTTTATTTATTTACATATAATTAATTGAATAAAATCAACGCACGATTTTTAAAAAGTAATTATGTTGTGAATTAAAATTATTTTCCCAATGGTTTTAGAAATATTTGGTATATTTTGAGAAACAAGGCCTTGAAAGGAAATGTTATTTGATGAAAATATTTAATTTAGATTATTGTAAAAAATTAATTAAATTTGATATGAAATTTTGGTTAATGAACTTTATAAACCTCTTGATTAGGATAAAATTATTAAATTTAACATTGAAACAAATAATCAGTATATGGAACTATGAATAACGAATTGAATTGAATTTTTTATTCAATATTGATGGATTTGTAATTCAAAATCACATGTTCTCATAATTAATTTGTAGGTGACACAAAGAATAATTCTATTACTCTGTACCCTAAAAAATTATAATTATGAAAAAAAATGACAACAAAATATTCGAAATTATTTTTCATTGATTGGATATATATTGATTTCATCAGGAATAACTAAGAATAAGAGACATGTGTTGTAATGTCCCTAACAACAATATCAAATAGTCAATGACATAAATTATCAAATAATAATTTGAAAAGAAAATTTCAAACAAATAGAAATAATAGTTTATTAGACTTCCTAAATAATATACATGAATTAAAATTCAAATTACATTTTAAAAATAAAAAATTATTTAATGTCATTAAGTGCTCCATTATTACCATTTGTATAACTCTAAACATCATTAATAATATACTTCATGGAATCATAGGGAATGTTGAAAAATAATTAAGGGTTTTATTTGATTCCTAGTAAAATTATACACATATAATAAAATACAATAAATCAGGATATATGATTATGGAATGTTGATTAACTAAAAAATAATAAATTTAATAAATAACTTAAGAATAAAATGAAATGAATGAAATAAAATAAGATAATTATATATAAATAATAAAATAATAATTAAATATAACTATGAATATACTATTAGTCTAATATCCAAATAGAATATCCATAAAAAATATAAAAATTTGGTATTTCATAATGTCGTACATCATAGACATACCATTCGGTATATCGCGAAGACCTCATACAAATACAGGTAAGGAATTGGACAGTACCAAAAAAAAGTATCTCATGAGACCATCTGGGGCATCGAGATAATATAGAATTCTCATTCTTTCACTTACAAAATCATATGCATTGATAATATAAAAAAGGTATAACATAAAAAACATAAACACGTTTATTGAAAAAAGCATATGTAATGTGAATACATTAACAAAACAATTATGTATAAAATGTAAAATATGATGTCCCCATAAATATAATAAAATGTATACATAAATATTATATAATATTTATTTTATTTTAATGGGTACAACACCTAAATAGAACATACAATAAGAAATTAACATGGATTTTTTAGTTAAAATTATTAATTGTTTTTCAATAGACATTCTTCAGATCTATTTTTAATGAAAATATGGTTAGTAATTTTAGAAGAAAAAACATAATAAACATGGATACAAATTTTGGGAGGGAAAAGGGGTAGTGATTGGTCAATCAATGAGGATTAGTTTTGTGAGATGATGTGAAGGAGGAGGTTCACTTTTGTTATTATGGTAAGTGGCATTTTAAAAAATCATCAAAAAATCAAAATTTATTAATGCTATTATAGATCCAAAGACATCAAAATGTACAATAAATGAATAATAGAAGACATTATATACCATATATTGTCCCCATTTTGATTATTTAAGATTTCTGGTTATTTTTAACTAATTTCCTGAAAAATTAATTCCATAAAATATCATTATTTTTGATTTTGATACTATTCATTTAATTGGAAATTAAATACCTAAAGACAAAAAAGGAATTAGAATATAATGACTTCAACTATATAAAATTTATCATATAGATCTATTAAATTAATTATACACATTTACTCATCCCAGATATCTCAATACTGATAAATTTAAAAACAACTATTTTTTTCACATAATTATATAAATAATGTATTACAATTTCAAATTAATTTTAGGTAATTGTATACATTAGAAACGTTAAAAATATATTTAAATAATGTGAATATTTATAATGATCATTGAAGAAAATTATGTTGATTCATATCATTTTCTGGTCACTATGGGGCCTAATAAATGATATTAAGTACAAAGAGAGTGATTTTTTGTAGAAAAATTTAATTTAAATAATAAATAAATTATTTTCATGGGAATGTATCTATTATACTAATCCATTTATACTGTAATGTTATAGGGTGTATTAATCTTTATCAAAAAAATTAGAAACATTTATGTAAAATTATAACAAGTATCTTTTCTCTTTAACCCTTATTTAATCTATTCAACTCTTACCATGACAAGTTGGGTTTATTCTTCGATGGTTAAAAAAGTTATTCTAAAATTACAAAAGAATAATAAATAGACCAATGATAATATATCTAACTTTATCTGAATATTCTGACAATATTTTAAATTTATATTTTTTTATATAAATTAATGAAATATTAAAAATTTAAAAATACTGTTAATGTTAATATTGATATTATTAATTACATGAGATTTTTTAATAATATAATAAAATCATGACATTGTCTATATAAAACTTTTAATATATAAATATTATTTCTAGGTTATCTATAAAATTTGAGTGTGAAATTAAGTATCCAGATCTATATTTATTTTAATAGTTTTAATATTTATTATTTTATATTTCCATTTACTAAAAAATAACATCATCGTAATTGTGTATCCCTTTACAGTAATTATTTTTTTCTTAAAATTTAAAAATAAATTCCCATTTTTAATATAATAATTTGATCTTTCATGTTTCTATTCGTAATCAAATCCATATTCTAAATAACCATATATAAAAAAAAATGCATGAATTATTAAAAACATTATTATAAAACATTTTACTATCCTTGGGAGAAAATAAATAATTAATTCTCTAAGTCATACTTGTTGCTCCTAAAATCTATATCCTCTTCCCATGAATGATTTTGGTCAATGATCATTCATCCAATAAAAGTTGGACATGTTTTATGAAAAATGCCTTATATTTTTTTAAATATTTTTACCCTTGATTACTAATAATTGTTTTTTATATAAATTTTAGAATAAGGGAAAGTTAAATTTGGAGATAATTGATGCATAAAATAATACATCCTGATGAAATAAAATAGCTATAATGTCACACCATCGAGGGGAATGTAATTGAATCCCTTGAACAAAGTGATTGGCATTTCACGAGTGCCCTTGGATGAAAGGAATTCAACCAAATTATTTCCTTCATGGTAGGTGTGAATAAACTCTACAAAAACTTTGATGATACTTATACACATACATGTGATTTAATAGACATTCCATGGGTTGGGATAGGAGAAACATATTTAGTTGTGGATGATTTTTTAGTCACCTTCCCCCAAAAAACAATCAATATTTTTCTGTCAACTGAAATCTTCATCCTAGCTTTAGCTTGCAAAGAGTTACTATTTCAAATATCGAAAATATAGAAAAAATATTTTCGACCCCTAGAATAATGGGAGACTAATCCACCCCACATCATACCAGTAATATTAAATCCATCAAGGATGATTTTAGGACCCATGATATGTGGAGGCCAGTAAATCTACTTACATGGCCTAGCATTAGAAACTGATTGGGTTGGGATTTCCATATCGGACTATGACCTAAGAGTGTTAGAATAAGTTTAATAATTGAAATGTTGATAGAGGTTTAGTAGTATCAATTTCGTAATGATGATGATATATGTCTTCCATGACATAATACCCTCATTTAGATATTTTTTTCAAGTTATCCAGATACACCACCATCGTACAAAATTATTAAATGTTCTCGCTTTCGCCTCATGGATTTTATTTTACAACATCTGAATATAGAGATCCACTAATGAAGTATAGGAGGAATTATGGTAAATTAATCCCCATGAAATAACTAATGGTATTAAAGACAATTGGAACCCCATTCTCAATACAATAATAAATACGATAATGATTCTTCTTAGAGACAGATACATTATCTACACGTGGATGAAATATTGAAACCATTACATTGCATCCGATCATCCAAAGATTACATGTTATTTTGGATATGAAATATTAATACTTTCATCATAGATGGGATATTAATTCCATTGATTAAATCATCCCACCACTCCAAATCCTTCGAGGGTGACATAAAGCATTAATAAAAATGACCAAAAAGATATCTCAAACACATGACATTAAATATACACCTATATTGAACTGGAATCAACAAAATTAGATTGAATATCATGTTATAATCATCATCTAGGACTTCATGAGTGAAACTGGGGTAAACCATTTTCTTTCATGTAATTCTTGTCAACGACTAGCTAACCCATGAAGCACAATGTTAGTTTAACCTAGTTATCATGCAACAAGTTTCTATCACATATTCCCATGATCCCAAAAATATGATATCAAGAGAAACATTATATGGGTATGTATCAAAATCCATATAACAGACATATTACTATTTGTTAATGTCATTCATTCCCCATATTTCTAGTCCTTGAGCCTAAAAAAATGTGATAGTCTATTTGTCACTAATTTTGATAATTTTCAATATATCTCATACATTTCTACTGAAATTATATAGATTTTAATACCTTGTATTTATTCAGATTCCATTTTTTCATCCATGATTCCTAGTTTTGATTCCTCCCTAAGTGAACATCCATAATGTAGAAGACATAAATTTTCACAGTTCTACGAATTATTATTTATTCACACTTATATAAAATAGATGTTTCACGGGGAGAGTGGTGAAACTTTTTAATCATCATAAATCTACAAAAAGGGTAAAAAAATCATGTTATTAATGATTATAATTATTTTTCCACCTCCATATAGAAATGGTTAATTCAGTGCCTAGATGTGAAGATAGGCCACCAAAATTTTCAATAGGGATCATAATATTTTGGATTCCTAGGTCTCTTTCCTAGTTTTTTAGTTGAATATCCACACACCGTTTACAAATATACATGATATTTTTCTCTTAGATCACTATTTTATGACTCTAATAGAAATATTCATCATGGATTTTTTTATGACATAGCCAGATCATTTATTGCCATTATATAAAATGTTCATATCATCTTCAAACAATTTATAAGATGGTTAATGTTTCCAATTCCTATACATGTATGGTAGAGTTATAACATAAGAAATATTGTGATGATAAGATGATAAGGAATGTCCGAAATAAGATTAAAAAACCTATAGATAAATGATTTCATTTTCTAATCCCTTATACTGATTTATATAAACTGTATCATTCCCCTCTGAAAGAGTTAAAGAATCAAAAGGAGATAAAACACTTGTATAGTATGTTAGTTGAGAAATTGCAGAATTTTAGGTTAGTGGGGACATTGAGAATAAATTTCCATAGGATCCTTTTATAGAACAATTCCATGGAAATTTTGAGAACCATATTAGATCTAATTACCTTGAGGTTAATGTAACAATTAATTTCCAATGATAGGAAAATGTACCCCTAAATCGATCTACCCATAATGAATCCATGCATTTCATTCATGTTCCATCATGGTATGAATTGTAATAATATTTTGTGAAGGATGGAATAAGGGATTTATTATGGGAAGATACACATGTTAATTTCGAGGAATGGTGGAGTGATGATGTATCCTTCACCTTGGTAATGGGAACCAGAGAAGAATATATTTCCCCCATGTGGGAACTAGGATGCATGAAATAAATCCAACACTTACATAATAACATCTTTCATTACTAGGTAACAAGAAAATGTCTAGAAACTACCAATAAAAGTATCAATACCTAGAAAACATGTTCTGTTTAGGTAAAATATAAAATCAGAAATTTCAATATCACTATGAATATTCTTAAAAGAAATGGTATCATATTTAAAAACCATGTATAAAATTTTATAGAAAAACTCCCCACCCCCCTTGGGTATCCTCTTTATATGTCTATATTATAGTAATCCTAGATGGGTTGTTATGTGATATTCAGCTAACACACCAATAACCTAATGGTCATCTTAATTGGTTTTATTATCCAATAGAATATATTTCTTATTATGGTTTCTCTTATATTATATTTAAGTATTGTTGTAAGTGGTGTCCCTATCAATGTCTCTAAACCATTTAGCTCATGAATTACCACTTTCATGACTTTCTTGTTCAATTATTAGGTTATCTATAGTTTCCTTCATCATAGAGAGATCATTATAAATGTCATTATCCATTTCATCTCCCAAAATATATTACATCCAATTTAATGTTAATCAATATAGGGGAATCAATGCGATATGGTTGGGATTGTTTCGAGCATTGTAGATCATGTTTATATAATCTATGTTTCTAAAGAACAATATATCAAACACTTCTTTATACATGATTCATCCATGAAACTGTCACCATTTTCACATATTTTGTAATAGAGGTCCATCATTTACTGATATGGAATGATTAGTAATGCTTGATTCTTGGAGAATGTTAATCCATACTTAGAGAATTATGATGAATCTCTTACACAAAGAGGTAAATTTCATATCTATATAATCTAATATAGAATTGTTATTTTCTTAGTTAATATTATGGAATCATTAATAGTTGAGTCCCATTTAGATTTTACAACACATAAAATAATCACCTCGAAAAAAATATACAAGACGAACATTAAAAAAATAGAAAAAGTCCTAACTGGACATACGATACTACATACCATGACCCATCTTTTCCTTATTATTCATTATCATAATAAAATCCTCTCTAACTAGCCATGGGTGGGAACCCTAATCAATGTAACATAGTTCATTCTAAATAATCATCCTCCCATGGACCTCTCATTTGGAATAGAAAATAATATAAATCATTGTATGAGTTCATGTATTGAGTTTCATTATTATTTAATAATATAATGTTGCAATAAATTTCCATGAAATAATAGATTTCTATATGATCAAGATATACTTTTTATGTGGCGTAGCATGAATAGAAATATTCACTATCACCTGATGATAAAAATATTTGATAATTGAAGAAAGCTATAAAGCCTCATATACTGCCAGGGTGGAGGTGTAACAAATGTAGGTTTAATTGGTGATAAAATTGGTCAAAACTCAGGAACCCTATATACAGTCATTCGAAAGAGAAATGAGATCATAAGATTGTTCATCTACGTTTGGAACAATATATAGAGAATACATTAACATTATGAGAAGGTGTCTTTGAGAATGTTTCATAGTTTGTTGAACCATGTGTTCTAGTTTAAAGAATATCTCTTTCAAGGTGGTTTCCATTGGATTAATTTATGGAATTGGAAACATCCAAAAATTCATTATCCAATGGGGACCAACATTCCAAAGGAATGAGTATATTATGTTTGAACATTACGATACTTAAGAACATGCAGTGATCGAGAGGATGGGAGGTAGGGCTCATCACACCCATTTGGGTGGAATTATTGTTTACTACGAGAGACCCTTTGTAATATTAAAGATATTTTCATGAATCCTTATTAATTCACCATGTTTATCATAAGTATCCCATGGAATTTACAGTTACTTATTAACATGTGTAATTTTTAAAGTCATATGTATGCATTCATGGTTCTTAATCAAATGGTTACTTCTCTATGTATTCAAGGTCTTCCATCAATGGTATCCTCTAATATACTTAATAGTGATTCTTTATATAATCATTGTGATGAAACTAGTTTTAAGCCACTCAGTGGGGCGCTCTAGAATTTATTGTTGTCCAGGGTGACAAAGGTTTGTTTTGATCAAGAGATCGTTCCCATACAATGGTCCACCTACGTATCCTTGTGAATGGAATTAGAACCCCCGTAGTTTGATGACGCTTAATAGGAAACATCATAACTTTCATGGTCATGTTTTATGGACATCTAAGAGTATGGTTCTTGGTCAAAACATATTGTGGGACCTACGATCAAGCAGCCCTAGGAACGTGGAATGGATATGAGTTTCCATGTAGGATCAGGCCCTTTTAGGGATATTTCTAATGGATAACATGGTTGATTTAAAGTGTTGGGTTTGACCCTCAACGAGGCTTCCTATATATTCCATATTAATAGGAATCAAATACCACATAGTTCGATAAATTCTATTAGAGAGTATAGTCCTATGAGAATGATAAGTTTGGGATAACTTCTCTAAAAGGATTCCTTGATGATTTGAAGATTGAATTTGGGGCTTATTTCCTAAGGAGTATTCACAATGAGCATAGGCCTTGAGACGACTTCTTATGTATCCTGGTTTGAACATGAATCAGAGTTCTCATAGTTCGAATGGAGTGTTTGTGGACATGTTTTAACCATCAAAATTCTCTAATCCCATGGAAGTCATGATCCATGTGAGAAACAAGTGGATATAAAAGATTCAACCCTGATACATCCAACTTTTCATCATCTGCTGATGGAAGAGGGCGCGTTGACCGTGGAAGAGGGCAAAGAGTCGAGCCTTCGCACTACATTATTTAGACTAGACTAGGGTCCAATGTAAGGAGGAAGTTATGAATGTGAGTGGATTACACGAGAATGGTTTCCCTATTTAGAAATTTGTTGGGGATTACTCATAAGGAGGATGAAAATTTGAAATTGGTTGGGGGTTACTCCAAAGTAGGATGCCCATTTGGAATTTGACATATCATATGAGTCTGGTGATATGGTTTTAGTAGTTTTTTGAAGAGTGTATCAACTCAAAGTACTTGAGGTTTCCATAAGGAGAGTACAAACTCGCAATATTTGAAAGGAACCAAGAGGACTAAGTCAACTAAAGGAACATCACTGAGTGTTATGGATTTTCTCAAATCATGGTATTTGAAGGTTGGATGTTGGGAGACAAAAAGGGAATAATGGAAAATTCCGTCAAATGGATCTAAAACGTTCATGGTGTGACTCTCTATTTGTCATGGAGGTTCAGTGAAGGTAGAGAAGAGACTGGCCCCATGGGCTGGGACTGCATCCCATCACTGAATCTGAGTAGGGGTGTGGGGGCGCCGCCCCCATGGTATGGACAAGTGGGGTCGCACAGGTTCTCCTCCACGGTCCCTCATGTGGGTTCTCCATAGTGGTTCTCCACGTATCCCCCCCGCTTAGGTACTCCGCACACATGCATCATGCAGGTGCACCGTGCAGGTGATCTCCCAAGGTTCTCCATGCAGCTCCATGTGTTCAAGAACCTGATATGACATTAAACCACTATTTTCCCTTTATTTCTATTTCTATATTGTTTTAGAGAGCTATCTGATAATGTTTGGGGGGTCAGGGAGAAATAGCTACACAATGGATGCTTTGGTACTTCATCAAAGTTTTGTAGTCTCTGAAATGGGGAGCCCAAGGGTTCTATATATAGGTAAGGATGGAAACTTGGGGAATGAGAAGTTGTCCTCCTAGGCCATCCGTATAGTTCCTTAACATATGTCTTAATCATATGTGTGTGGAAATTAATTTTCTATGTAGGTCATCTGTATAGGTCCACCACGTAGTTTTTTCCGATAGATCCTCCCCATAGGTCCTCTGCGTAGTTCCCTTTGTGTTATTTGTATATCTTCTAAGTGCCTTAAATTTTGATACGTATATCTTTTTAGGATTCTCAACCAGTAAATTTGAATGTTTTGAAGAGATATACAATTCATGATATTGTTAATACACAATGCATTTTCAATAAAAACTCAAAAATTTAATTTAATGTGTTGACACCTTTCCATCAATGATCATGGAAATCTGTTGTCTACTCCTATATAGGGAAATCTTTCCACTTATCATTTGGTATGGAGTCGAATTTTGGGACATATAATTCCAGCCTGAATCTTCTTATTTCTAGGTTAATACATCTTTACTAATACATTAAATTTGTTTTATATGTGATAATAAAATATTAACATTACGAAAAAGTGCAAGGAACACATTTTATGGTTTGTACAAAGACACTTTTGGATCAAAACCAATTGCACATACACCTATTAGGTGGATAAATAAGAAGATTCATGTAGTTTTAATCATCATGATACTGAGAAGTTGAAGAAAAAAATGGGGGTTTGAATAAAATATTGAACTAGTGGTAATATACTATAGGGGAATTCCATCATTAGATTCAAGCCATCACCCTCCTATTTAAGATCTCATTGAGGGTGATCAAGATGTTGGTTGGGGTTATCATTTGATATAACTCAATATAGACTATGAGAATTGAATGGGGAGACCTTAGGAGAGGTCTAAATCCTTGAAATCATGGATGGGGTTAGGATAAATTGATTGAGACATATTCCCTACAATCCTACCATCCTCAATTAGACATGGTTTTGGCTAAATATCTATAACACATATAGATGGATGAGGACTTCATCTTGAAAGTAACTAAGGCCAGACATTGATTCATCATCCCTCAATGAATAACTTATGATTTTGTGATCATGATTGTTGAAGGAGTCAAAAAATCAGAAGGAGAATAGAAATAAATTTTGTTGATATATTAACCTTAAATATTAGTGGAAGGGAAGGGAACGATGGATTAAATATTCTCTAGTAGTAAGATCTCACCTGGATCCAGTTAATGTGATCAAATGGGTCTTGAGGTATCTAGATATGATTCAATATCAGACGCGAATAATCTTATCCATTCTGACTAACCATGTCCTTGGATGTGAAAAGGTGTCAAAAAATGGGAGGCAAGACAATGAATGTTCCTTTCCTCGTGTCCTTCAAACCCTGCACATCCAGAAGCATGAACTATTTTAAGGGTTGTTCCAAATCACATACGATACATATATAGAAACCGAGGGTTCTATTAGACCGAGAGAGCGAGATTCCAGGAATAAAATATCATCTAAGGAATTACTAATATCCCACAAGAATGTGTTGTTTAGAAATATAAGTGGTAGATTGGGTATGCTGATGGACACTACATTGATGAAAGGATCCCACCAACTATGAACAACTGTCATCCAATAGATGTTGTGGACATTCCATCTCCCAATAGATTTGGATCGTGAAGACCATGCTTTGAGGAATTACTTATAAAATACAAGAGAGATTAGAAAAGAATCTAGGTTCATTATAGTGACAATGGGAGGAGCCTCTAAACCACATGTTTTGATGAAATTACAAAAGGTATTTTCAGGCGTCTTATTAGCAATGAACAATAATACCAAGGTCCACTCCATGTGCAATGAGTCATCTCTACAGGATGAGCAACAGAATGAAGAAATAGATCACCATCATCTGAAGTCAACCCTAATATATAAAGATGATTGATTACTGCATGCATAGGAATAATCAGTGTAAATGGTGGTATTTATAGATGGATGTATTTCATGGAAGATATCTCATGAACGAAGCTATCTTCCACCACTATTTAAGGGACTTCTTGTACAACATCCTCTTAAAAAGGAGAAGCGCTCGGCAACCCAATGACCATAATCCATAACGATGATACATCTAGATAGAAGGAATATCTATGGTAAACATTATAATAAATTTTAAATAGGGGTGAATGTGATGTGAAATATATTGGGTATCAGTATCCATCCATACTAATTTCCCATAATTACTCGATTAACCATTAATTATGTTAATAAAAAATTACTATATTTACTATTCATAATGAAAAAATATAAAAGTAACAAATCTATATAATTTTGACCCACTAATACATAAAATAGAATATATTTTTGATAATTAAACAAAATTCTATAATTAATTTTAAATTAATCTCGTTCATGAAAAGAAAAAATGGGATTTTCAAGAGAAAATGGTCAAAAGATTGAAATTTTTTTATATCAAATTCATTTTGAAATTTATTTTAACAAACTAAATTATGTAAATATTTTAAAAAATGTTATATATATAGTATAAATCTGATCATAAATATATTTTTACTCTAAAAATTATTTATACGAATAAACGGTTTACCATTAAAATTCAATATTTTTTTTATATACAACGAAACATGAAACTAATTGGAATAATATAAATAAAGTATCCTAGTAAATTTTGTTTTTACATTTTCAAAGAAGAAGGTTATTTTTTTAAAATATAATTTATAAAAGATTCAAAAATATATATTTAATAACTGTGCCCCATCAAAATGCAGTAAAACTCATATTAATAATATATATTCTCCTGTTATTTAAAATAGGATTCATTCTAATATTAGGTATACAAAATAATTTTTATTAATGTATTTAAATTTTATTAATCATATAATTTTGAATTTTCATAATTTATCAACACTATTAATTACATCAAAATAAAATGAAAATTTAATAATAATATTTCATTGTCCGTTTATGCTACGATTTTCAAGAAACGTATGCATTTGATAACATTAAAACTAAAAAAAAGACTAACCATAAAATCATCGGGTGTCTCATTCTCCCCTAATACAATAAATTTTGTCCTTACAATTTTAAATTTCACACCATGAAAATCAAACCTTGATACATTAAAAATACCATGTGGTAAACCCACATCAAAAGTAATGTTAATAAAAAATCATCTTAATAAGGGGTAAAGGGAAACTTGAATGTTAACTGAAAATGTACAATTGGAATAGTAGAACAATATTTTAAAGTAAAGTTATTAAAATTAAACAGAATATAACTATCATGTTCATATGTAGTTGGATAACGAAAATGGTCATTTGAAAATAACCCATCACAAAACAATAATTTTTTTACTAATTAAAACACCATTTATTTCATTATAAGATATGTAATGAAATAATTTTTTCATTTCAAAATCATTTTCCAAAAGTTGAAGGATTAATTTAATATAATGAAATGATCTTTAGAATAAAGTATTAATTGATTAATTTCCACATCCTAATAATGATATCATCCTTATATTAATCATTGATCTATTTTATCTTCATCATTTACACTAGAAAATAAATCTTCCATATGATTTTATAATTCCTGAAGCAATTTTTTGAATCATAAGATTCATTAATCATTCCATCATATATTAAATGTTTATCGAAATTAATATCCAAAACACATGTTTTCCAATTTGATAAATCATACATTAACATCATGAAACAATATCCAACTTCCATGCTAATAAATTTTTACCATATAAATCATCGAAATACATTAGTCCATATTCATAGTCCAACAAATTCTTCTAATCTTCCCAAATAAATATTGAATATACATTCTCCAAACAACCTATTATACCATTTATTTCAAAATAAAAATTATTTCTATTCTATGGTCACCTATAAAACATAATTAAAACCTGTATTTTTATAAATACATAAATAAAAAGTATTGTATTAATATAAGTATATATACAAGATTATAATAATCTGATAACCAATCAAAATACAATTATAAAATCCAAATAAATATTAACATTAACAATTCCATCTAATTGTTTATCCTTTTTGATGATTCATCATATTATTTCGTAATCCCCCTCTCTATTCATTTTTTTTGTGTCTTCATTATCATTATTATAACCAATACTTATATTTCCCTGATAATTATAACCACTGAACAAAACCCTAAAACACAATTTGTGCTACATTAATCAATGTTATATAGTCATGTAGAATATATTATAGATTTCCTAAAGAATTAAAAAATATAAATATATTAATCATTATGTATAATCTAGCTTATCCACGATATTACAAAATATATAGGATGGTATCCTATATCTAGACTTATTGTCAATGTTAGTCTAAGGAGAATGTTTTCTAATCTATGAGCTCCTAAATCATGTTCCAAAGGTTTCGACTGACCATAATACCATAACAATTCTATGGTCCTCAAATTAGTCATATGGATTTATTGATTTACATTTTTTTCATTTTCATAAGATATAATAAAGAGTGTCCCAATATGCCAAATTTTTTAGTAGTCTTAATAAACTAGATATAAAATTTAAAATTTATATTATGATTTAAATATTATAAATAGAATGTTTATTTATTGATAACATGATTAACCCCCTTAGAATAACCCCACAAATCAATCATTATATATGGCTTGGAATCCAAAGGAAACATTAAACTTATTAAAGTGGTGAGATAAACATCATTGTAAGAGAATGCAGATTGAAGAAGCAAATATAAATATTAATAAATGATTATTGAAGGGTTATTAACTGAATCACATTTCATTTTATTAATATCACGAGAATAATATGGAATGAATGAATGATTATAAAATAATTCCATATTAATCATCATATAAGAATGAAACATAACCATGGATATTCAACATGTCAAATAATAAAACTGAACAAGAATAACTAGTCATAAAATGAGGGAATTTATAAATTTGGTCATCATAAATGTATCATCCAGTATTTAGCCAATACAACACTAATAAATTGGTATCTCTTCTGCCAATACCTATACTAGTTTTTCTCAAGAAATATATTGATACATCGATGTTCAATTATAGGTCCCACACATCACTTATTATATAAAATGCATTCCTCGTATGAAAAGGGCGAAACAAAAAAAATAGTTATATTGGAAAAATATTATATGCAATGAGAATAATATAACCATAATGCATGAATGGTATAAAATATTGAAAATCAAAATTCAAACTAATAATAAACCCACTATTAAATATGGCATATGGTATCATAATAAATCATCCTCAATCAATCATAAAAATAAAAAAAAAGTTTATTGATATAGAAAAAACACTCCAACAAAATCATTAAATTTTTACTCAGAGAAATACATTTTCATTAACTTTGAAATAATTTCGTAAAATATTGATAAATTATAAAGGAAATATATCTATTTTAAATGAAACTTGTAAACTATTAAAGAAATATTGAAAACATTACATAGTCATGAACTATTAAAATTACCCTCAATATAAATAAGATAAAAAACATTCTTTCTATATTTTGAGCATTTAAATATATTTCTTTTGAAATCCTTAAATGAAATATATAATTGAACTAAATTGTATTTTATAATTCTTTTATTTAAATATACAAGATAATATAATGAATTTGAAAAAGGAGAAAAATATATAGTAAAAGAACATTTTACCCTTCAAGGATTCTCATAACACATTTAGCATTTGAATCATAAGCCCCATGAAATAGTTTCATATAATAAAATATTAAATAAAATAATATTAAAAATAATTAAGGATGTGATAAGTAAAATAGGAAGTATATAATCCTCATAAATGATGGTGGGATTATAATTTATTAAAAAAATAAATATGAAGTGTTTATATACATGAACATTTTAATAAAGATGAACAAAATTTTTATTAAAGCCTTTACAATAATTGAAAATATAATTTTTTCACAAGAAATTATAAATATTTATTTTCATAAAAAAATGTCTATTTAGTCTTTTCAATTTGTTTAAAGGATTTGCAAGGATTCAATTCATTTTAATGATTTATAAATTTAAAATTTATAAATTTGTATTATTATTATTTTATTTTTGTTCAAAATAATTAATTCCATGTTTAGATTTTATTTAAAAAAATTTTCTACTTATCAAAACATTTTATTTTGACAATTAAATTTTTATTACTTCTGCGTATTTTATATTAAATTTAATCGTAGAACTTATAATTATTTAATTTTTTAAAATTAATTTCATATTTTTAATCAAAATAAATAATATTATTTATTTAGGACAACTTAAATATTGAAAATACTAAATAGGAAAAAATAAAAATAAATTTATATGGTTATGGATAAAAAAAGTTTACTAGGGGTTAAACCAAACCATAAGTGTATTTTTCAATTAATCTTGTAAAAACATAGTTTTCAAATTTTAAATAAATATAATATACCGTAAATTTATATATTTTTCATTTTAGGAATACTCCATTGGTGATATTTTAACATTTTTTAATCATTTGAAAAATTTATCAATCGTTTCCATGTGGGTCCATTTATAAACATATATATAGATACGATATATCCCCTCCACACCATCAATAAAATGTATATTAAATTGACCATTCCATAAAAAAATATATTCGATAATTCAATTACCATTTATTATATTCCTTGGTTTTATTGGGATAAAATCCTATGAATGATTTTGTTGGTATCCTATAGAGATTGTCTAAAGATGATGTATCATTCATATCCATGTGTTCTTATTTTATTTATTCTTCCACCAATATAACAGTTTATTATAATATTATGAAATAGTTTGTTAATATTAATTGATATTATAATATTTTCTATATTAATATCATTACTTTTATCTATCACCCTTCAATAAATTTCCAACCACCCCATTGATCCTGCAAAATATTTACTACTACCTCCCGGACCGATGTAATTTGTATTCTTTCGTCATTTCATGTGGAATGGTATAAAGTGTTATTACACCTTTTTTTAATATTTTTGACATTAATATACATATATAATTATCATATATCCTTTATCATTTTATATTCTTATTAATTAAAAACAATAACAGTTCACATCTATACACCTGGGCTATTGAATCTACCAAGCCATTTGATACATGTTTTTAATTTTTTTAACATTTTATGAAGAAATGGTAGATTTATTAATATATATAATATATCCATAATATTAAAATCGTTATGTTAGGGCATATTCTTATATATGAGTTTTTAATTCCATGTGATGATGAAATAGAAACTACATTGATGGGCATATAAGGTCAACCATCTAAACGAACTACTTATTTAATTTTATTATTTATAATTTTAATTGATGAATATATATTTTTCATAAAATGAATATCTAATATTTTATAAAATTAATAAAATTATCTAGATTATAAATCAAAATAATAATAAAAGGACCAAAACTACATAATAAAAATATACATGAAAATAGTAGCATTTATTATTTGGAATAGTGATTTTATCAAATAATAATTTATAAATAAATGATATTAGTTGATTTGTAAATAATAGTTGTTCAGATATATATGATTATGGTTCCAGAATATATTTATAATAATCATATATTTATTATACAATAGTTTTGAAAATTCACATTGAATGTCAGGACATAATGCATGGAATTTCAGTCTAATTTTTAATTTTCTGTGGACATAAGT
The DNA here is from genome assembly GCA_963277665.1 of Viscum album. Taxonomy (NCBI): domain Eukaryota; kingdom Viridiplantae; phylum Streptophyta; class Magnoliopsida; order Santalales; family Viscaceae; genus Viscum; species Viscum album. The sequence goes on from OY728148.1 coordinate 917,992,000, forward strand.
TATATTAAACCCATTTTTATTTAATAATGATTACATATTTAACATGAATGTATTTTATGATTCATAAAATGAAAATTAATATAATATTCATAAATATATATATATAGATATATACACCTTTCATGTGTTTTGGATATGAAAGGTAATAATGCAGTGTGGGGTTTATGACACAATATCATTATTCATTGAAATTATTTATGATTAAGTATCCAAAAATGAAATTTTACAATCTACCTCCTAGTAAAATAACTTAATATATATCCTCTATTAATTTATTAAAATAACATGTTTTCCATCCATATTGAACTATTTATATATGAATGTTTTGAAAATAATGTTTTTAATAAAACAATAATTATTTATATATTCAGATAAAAAGAAATTAATTTCAATGTTATTATTTTTTAAAAACATTAGTTTAAATTTTAGTATTATAAAATAATATCTATTTTCCATTTTTATCATTATTTTTCATTTAAAAATTTAGTTTCAATGAAATCATCATTTCATTTTCCGAATAATAATCAATTTTCTTTTCAAAACTAATGTGATAAAAATCCTAGTATTATGTTTAAGGAATTATTGATATTTATCTCCCTCATTAGAAACTAGTTTTTAATGATAAATTTATATGTTTAAAACTATATTTCAACTGATATAATTTCCATAATTTCTTGTAAATTTTTGAGATTTATGTAAATTTATTTTCATTGTGGGAAATTTATTTTCCTCATGAATATAATAATAATCATTTTATTATATTCATTTTTTTTAATGAAAAAAATTATTTTTTATTGAATATGTTTTATTATGGATATAGTCCAATGGTAAAACAATAAACATTCTCTAGAAGGATTGTTTTATAATAATGAGATTTTTAGGAAACCCATTTATTTCTGTGGGACACACTGAGATTTATTTGAGGAAATGTCAATGAAAATGATATTTTTTCATAGTTTATCATATGATCATATGATTAATAATTAATTATCATATAAAAAAACTTGAATTTCTTTTATTTTGTTACAAGAGGTCAAAAAATTATAAGTCACTTTATTGAAATGTTATATATCATGAAATAATTATTGGTAATATACTAACATTCATTATTTCCTCTACAAAACAATATGATGATCTTGATCCATGATAGGAAACAAGTCAAAGGTCATGATACACTATTTGAAACATGTGTTGATACATATGTTGTAATGATATTTTGGTATAAGAATATAATCATTACATAAGAAATAAATTCAAAATATAAAATTCTACTACAATAATATGGCATGAACTTATGGTTTATGAATGATTAATAAATATTTTTCACTCTTATGACCCACAAATTTTTAAATTCATATTTTTTGATTTTATTAATAATTATAGGTTACGATATATTGGTCATGAACACTAAAAATTTTATTCATGATCTCATGAAATTATTTATATCTTATACCAAAAAATTATAATATATTGATAACTCTCATGGTTACCATTAGTGATTCTATAAGAATCCCAGGTCATATGTTTCATTTCACTAGGATATGAATTTTTTTATATAGTAATTATCTATGAATCCTAACAATAAAAATATCAGTATGCGATTTTTTTATGTTATTCTATGAAATATCATGATTCAGTTTCTACTCTCCAATGATGGAAATATATTATAGTCCATGGGAGAGTATTTTAGAAATATATTGAATATTCATAAGAAATATACAATATTTTTGTTTGAATCAACATGGGTGTTGTAGTTTAATTTAGATAGGGGTTTGGTTAATATTTAAATTTTTTTGTTTGAATTATTTATTGAAAACATTGTACATAGGTTTATTTATTGGAAAAAATGATAATATTTTTTTACATGTGTGATTACTTAATTCTCCTTGAAATTGATTTTATTATTCCTAAGACAAATTGTTATGGCACATGAATTGTTTTATATTGGTGTTGAGACTTTTAAATAATAAAACTTAGTATGATCTTTATCGTCCAATGGTGTAAAAAATGACCATGATACACACTCGATACGACACTTCCTATGGGTATGTTTTGAAAAATAAAAAAAAATATTCATAAAATATAATGAAGGATATTAATTAATAATCAACATAATTCTCTAGATGAAACCTATTGTTTTGTAAGATAATAATATGATGTCATGGTTTATGCATATTATATTTTATTACATGAATAGGTGGATTCCTAATAAGTCCATTGATTCTCATACTATGTATTTTTTTTCCGTTTAGATGGTGGATGAAACCAAAAGTAATTGTGTTAATGAATAATGAAAAGATCAATTTAATGAGTGACCTTATAAGTAAACACATTATATGGTATATGGAATAAAAATAATATATATAATAAAAAATAAAATTTACATGCTATGAGTCCTTATAACAATCAAAATTATTTATGGAGGGAACATTCTTCTAGTGTGTCATTCATAAGGAAACATCCATAATATTTTTTTGTGTCCATTGATAACCATGTTGTTGAGGAATTGATCAACAACATTGAAATGGTATTTTCTATTCTACAGTGTATATATATTTAGAGATACATTATGTTCTCATACCAATTTCGGTAAAGATTATTCAATATATGAATTTTACTAAGAATAATTTGCAATAAGATGAAATTAAATCAATTGAGTGGTTTGATTTTACGTTATTATTTTAAAAAACATAAGTTTTAAATATTATCCAAATATAAATGGAGAGTGAATTATTTGAGCTAAAGATGATGAATATTTAATCAATTGGTATTTATGAGTATTATTTTAAAATACATCTAATGTATACATTATGTTCTAATATCTAACATAAAAGTATGTTTCGTAAATTATCTATTGCCACAAAACTATGTCAGAGAATAGATTTATCTATAAGGGGATTCAAAATTTATTAAAAACATTTTACATTCTATAATGTTAGTAATAGATACAAAATGTACCATCATATCTCCTAGTTTTTATATTATATGGATGATTCATTCTCAATGAAACAAGAATAAATCACATGATGGGATAAAAGTCTAGCCATATACAGGACAAAAATATTGCATGAAACCACAAGGTAAAAACATGAAATTAACTAAGATATTAATATTAAGTTGAAGTGTGGTCATAATTATAATTATTTTCAGAATTATTGTTATGGGATATGAAGGTAATTTAAATGATGAGGATATACAAAAATACGCCACCCATATTTCAATGGATTTAATGAAAATAGAATGGTCATTCTATTAACATGTGCAATGATACAATGGTTTATGATGATTATTGCTGCCAGTAACCACATATGATCTATTAGTAAAAGACATATCATTTGATCATGACTTTCAATGCGTGAAAAAATAATGATGTGAAAAAAGGTACACTAAATATCCACTCTAGATAACCTAATGTTTTTGTATTCTACATATACCTAGTATTTTATATATAATGTATTTTCATTGGTTATTGAATTACAATATGATCAATTAGCTATTGATTTTTAATTGAAAATTCATTATGATATGTTGTTCATTCCTCAAGTAAAGTGTACCTATTTTGTTGGAGTTTTTATAAATGTTCTTCTTGGAAACCCTATGAATATATATTTAGATAATTTTTTTTGTGATTCAACGATTTAATTTAATTTCTTTATAACAATCACATATAAATTTATAGGGAGTAAATTTAAATATTTACTATAAAATGTTTCAATTTTTTTTAAATCTGTTTGAGGATGAATAAATACATATAATGGATAAGTGTTTCTCCTTATTGTACACATCTATTTTATGATAAAAATAAATATGGATCTATGAGACACTATAGTGATTAACAATAATTTAATAAAATCATAACTGAGAATAACTATCATATATCACGTATTGATGACAAGTCTTTCAACTTTATAGATATCAATACTATTAAATGATTGACAATAATTATAGAAATAAAAAATTTATGGTCAATATGGAAGGTATAATTAATATGTAATTTCATGAAAGGTATGAAAACATTGAAAATATTGTGATTCCTTTTGTTCATTCAAATTCGGCATTCATAAGAATGGATTTAATGAATACTGTCTTTTGAGATTACATTATTAGTTAGTTGAAGTATTTATTGATTCTATTAATTTAAATTCAATGAATAATTATGTGAATAAATATTTGTGGGGTGTTATTAAGAAAACCCAAAAGAAGGAAATGTGGAATGAAAAAGAAACAATATATATGTTTTGGCTACAAAAGGTTTCATTTTTTGATCATATAATCTAATGTGAGAGTGTAACTATTGATCCATCAAAAAATGATTTAATTTACTTTTCTCAAAGTCTAACCTCTGTGATGTATAATGTTTTAATAGTTTTCTAGATATTTAATATTTTATTTATAGAATTTATTAGGGTGATCTAATCCACTGACCATGCTAGATTTTTAGGGATCTATGATTAACTTCTTAAATGAGTGCTACTAAAATTTTTTTGACTAGAATAAAATATTATTCAATGAAATAATTCATATATTACCATATAACAGATATGTGTTTTACATAAATAGTGTATCATTATTGAAGGGATTTGTATGCTCTATTATATGCATCGATATTGTATTATATTTCCCACAATTCTGAATTTACTACTATTTAGATAATTACCAAACAAATTGTTTAGAGTATGCTATATAATTATTTTCCTTAATGGTATGGTGGAAATATATATTTGATAAAAAGGTCTTACATTCATTCATATCATAAAATTTTGATATATATTTTCACTATAAAGTATCTGATTATACTCTAATGAATTTGGCTATAAATGATTAAACACTTTGTATAATCTATACATTGCCACCAGAGGAATGGAAACATGTAGGATGATGTGTTGATTCCAATGGATCATGTCATATTACACATGTATAGAATCCCAAAAGAACTAATATTCATTGATATAAAAAATTATATCTGATAAAAAATAAAGGAATTGTAGAAATAATATATTTTAAAAATTATTGACTATTCTCGAATCCAAAGGATTATCAAATTGACCTTAGAGGATGATGAAGAACTACAAAAAGATGGTGCGAAATGTTACAGATTTATCTATTTTTTTGATAGAATTATAAAATTCAGGATCCATTATTGGTTTTTATCTATAAAATATTTTATGAATATGATATAATAGAAGGTTCATATTACATCATTCATAATTCATCATGGGAGTATGAAGAGTTGTATAGATTTGAAAGAGTATTCAATCTGGAAAACATTATGATAGATATTTAAATATATGTATCTTAGTGCATGGTATGTTATAATATTTTGGATGATATATAAAAGTATATAAGTATTTTATAAATATTATTTTTACTTGAATAAAAATTTAAAATCATCACCATGGATTTTGTTTTTGGACTACCCAAAACATCCAAAGCACATAATAAAAATTTGGTTGTAAATATTCACTATATAATGTCTTCAAATATAAATTCTTTTATTGGAATTTATATATAGTTCATATTGGATGAATAAATATTATAAAATTTTCAATGTTTAATGTGGTAACACATTCAATTGTATCTGTTCTAGATTCAGAGGTTTCCTTAATTTGTTTGGCAAGTCATTAGCAAGCCCATGATAAAGAGAGCAGTTTTATTTGTTTGTATCATTTTAAAAAATATGTCAAGTCTCAGAAAAAAATTAAACACCTTAGATGATATTATGATATCTTGTTATAGGAATTTAAATGTAGGTTTTTATCATCACCATCAACATGTTAAAATTTCCTAAAATATCTTCATTCATTGGAATATTCAAATAGACCCTAATGATTCCCCGTTTGGAATTATATTTATATCTCTAATGTGATATGATGATGTTGGATAAAAGAATATTCTACAATATAATTAGCCTATGTAAGAAAAAGTTAATTTCATAGATTATATGAAGTATATAATTGTAAAAAATAATCAACAGAAATATTATACTAGCTATCAGTTTGGGATATTGAACATGATGTTGGTTATATATTTTTTCAATGAAATTTTTAGTAAAATTTTATGGGATAAAATATGATGGGAAATATGATCCCTAGGTATATTTTCCTTTTCTAGTTTATTAATATATAATTAATGGTTCATGAGAAACAAGTCCATTTTGTCTAAAGGGAATTCATTTTTCACAAAAGAGATTGGTCATCCTGAAAGAATAGTGGAGGTACAAGGGCCACATTGGGAAAATGATTCATATAAAGATTAGTATGATATAATGGTTGTAACACATATAATGATTATATAAAATTGATTATAAATATTTTCAGAACATTGTTCCTATATAGGGACCACTAATCACATCATTACATATGGTATTTTGATTAGAAATATAAAATGAATTTTGTGATGTTCACCGAGGATCGTGGGAATAAAACTCTTTGAAAGAACATGTTCTCCTTGGAGGATTATATAAAAATAGAAGACATCATCATATATTAGTCATATAAAGGAGTAATTGAATTCAATATATCCCACAATAAAATATTTGTTAGATAATGCAATCTACTGAAGTTGTAACGATACATGAAAGAAATGGGTCTGTAGAAGATGTAGTGTCCATAGTGGAGAAAATGTTCCATGGAAGAGAGGAGGTCATTATGGGTAATAATACATACATGTAGAAGGTATGGACCATAGAGGATTGTTGGTCTTGTTGATGTGGTGGTAGGTCATAGATGAATATGTGGTTTGCGACGAACTGTCTCCATGAATGTCAGCGTAGTTCCCAGATGATGTATACCAATTCATGAAAGAATAGTTTTTGAACTAAAAGTGCATAAAAATATGGATTGTGTCTATCAACAAAAGATAGGATTTACTGGAGAAGCAGTATATAGTATAGGATATGTTCATTAATGAAAATTATGGGACCTATCAATCTATAAACTATGTGGGGATCTCTCCTAAGGTACTAAGCTAGGTGGAGCCATCAAAGGTGTTCCTAGGGATACGTTGATATATCCCTACAATATTATATAGGAAATTTTTCAATAATATATTAATTGTGTATAAACTATTATACACCTCAAATTTATATCTTTTGTGCATTTTGGTATTACCAACACACTTTTGGAATATGCACCTTATATTATCCATTAGTGGTGAACCATGTAAAATTAGTGTGTTGCTTCTTAGTTTGTGATTATTTGTTTTCAACTCATTCTCATCAACTATGTTTATCTTGTTCCTAAAAATATGGTAACTATATCCATCATATTAGAAAAAAATTGACACCTAGATTCACCCATTCTTTATTAGGGTATTCTCAGGGTCCTTCATGTTGTATCAGAGGATACATGTTGCTTGTGCTAATTATGTCAATATTTCATGTTATTGAGAATATATTTAATGTTAGGGGAGTGTCCCGTTTAGATAGATGTAACATTACAATACATAATAACATAATTACATTTCATCCATTATCAATTGGAATGAGAGTCCTTTTTCAACATCATAAGGAATACAGGTCAGTGGCCAAAACATGATGTCTATGACTGATACGGAGAGTAAAATTCCTAATATAGATTGAAAAATGAATATTTACATAACTATAGATCTGTCTGATCATGTCTATCAAAATATGATGATATTTAACTTTCCATAGTCTATGTGGGAAAATCAAAAAAATATATTTCATTGTGATAGTAAAGTGAAGTATCACAAATATAATGTGTTTCAAAATAGGTTTTATGTTCTAGAAGATTCATCCCAATGAAAAAGGAGATACCTTTTAAATAATATTACTAAATACAAGAGATAAAATCAATAGGTAAGTGAAGAGATTAAAGATATTTTAATTGTAAATAAAATCATGATAATATTTCCAGCTCTTCAGAATCAAATTTTTTTTTTAATTGAGGAATGGTATATTTAAAAAAAATACTTATATGATCTACTAAGAATTATTCTATCATTTAAAATAATAGTGGAACCAGATGTTGAATTAAGTCATTTAAGTGTTGATATGGCATTTAAATCCATATAGAAACTATTTTGGATACAATGTTAATGGAGGTAGTGAGTAATATGAAATATTTTCTATATTTTCTAAAACATTCTAGAAAGGAAAAGGGATATTTGATTGAAATATCTCTTTAGAATTTTTTAGTAGTGGTAGAGTTTGGGAAATTTCCATTTGATATTCAATGAAGTTATATAATGAATAATGTCGAGAATGAATCATTAAGAATATGTAGAAAAGGTTATCTCAAAATTGAGACATAAAATCTAGAACAAACAAATCGAGGAAGTGTTGTACCTGTAAATAAGAAGATGATGAAAATAAATATCTTAAGTAATATATGCTATAGTTTAAATCTAGAAACCATGAATATACGATGTCTACGATTTAAATTTCAAATATGTCAAAAGACACATATATAGAAAATCAGTTTATTTATGATTTTGATATGAATATGAAACAAGAAGATTTTTTTCGTGATATTGATAATCAAATAAACAAAAAATAATCATAGCATCTTTTTGTGGAAGAGTCATATGAATATGTTGATTGACTAGATGCTAAAAAATTATCAATAAGATGAACTAAAAGAACATTTATCATCCCTGGAATAATATGAAGTTATTGTAGAACATGAAATTAGTTTTGAAGAATCAAAAAATTTCATCAATGACCTTACATCAAGACTAAAGGACATGTCCATGACTATTTATGGAATGGGATAATAATTTTTTACTCTTATGTGTAATCACGAATGTGAACTAAACTCAAAATAAAAATAATATAAAATTTTAGTTTGGAATTTTCTCATATGTTAAGAAACTAGAGAGAGATAATCATGTAACTGAAGGTGTAGAGAACACTTTGAATGATCAAATATCCATATTTTTTGGAAAATTTTGAATTAGATGTGATATAGAAACATCAAATTCTAGAAGTCAAATTTTCCAAAATAAATGCAATATTAATGTTAGACATATCAAAAAGTCCTATAAATTCTTCACAATTTAACCCTTAAATTAAATAAATGATATACTGAAAACTATTCTCAAGTATCCAAAAATTATTTTCATTCAAATACTTTTCATAAAGAAGGGGGTATGATGAGAAATATAAGTGAAAATATCTTTCTTCTTATGTAATGTTAATTCTACGGATATAATGGTCACACCATGTAATATCGTGAAGAGGAAATTATCTATTTGAATGAGGAATATCTAGGAAGTCAACAATGGAGAATGAATTCTTATCCTACATATAGTAGAATAAATAATATTTATAGATATTTTTTTCTATTCTCTAACATTTTCCATAAATCGATTCATTGTATGGTGAGGAATTGTATCAATTAAACAAACAGAACATAGAGACATGTTAATACTCATCTACTAGATGATGTTTCCCTTAAAAATAGGGTTTCTACTATATAATCATAGTATGATTATTTTTGAACAAATATTCATGGAATTGAGTGGGTACATACCATCATTATCATCCATTCAATCAGTTATTTTATGGAAGGATGTTAAGAAAACAAAGAAATAAAATCTTTTAGAAGTCACTCTCAATGCTACAAATAATAGTGGAACAAATATTATTAATAGAATATTATTTTATTATATGATGGGAAATTAATTCCTATTAACTAATGATAAAAAAGGATCGATAGAACAATAAGGTTTAGTAATGATTGCTCTTTTATGATCAAAGGATGTAGATGTATTGAACTGGATAACAACGAGAAAAAGGAAACTAATGTTCTCTATGTGAATGGTCTACATCACAATATCTTCAGTGTTTGTCAACAATGAGACTCGGGACTGATGGTGACTTATATTAAAAATGGGTTCACTGTCAGAGCATTGTAGTCTGATAATAGAGAAATGTAATCAATTCATTCCATTGAAACTAATATTATAATGTTATGTGTGATTTTTATAAACAAGAAAAAAGGGATTTATTTCGAAAAAAATTATCTATTAATAGATCAGAATGATACTAGATGGAAAATTAAAGCAATGCAGTTTGATAATGGAGCATAATACAAATCCATTGAGTTTTAAAATTTCTGGGAGAAACATTAAATACAACAAAAGGTGGAAGCTTTGTGAATCCAATAGAAAAATGGGGTTGTTGAGCACATGAACCTACTGGTGGAAAAGATGGCCATAACATTTCTTCTTGAGTGTTGTATCGCTCGCCCATACTATAAAGTGTTGGTTCAAGATGTAGTGTATAATAAAAATCGATTAAGGATATATATAGGAGACACAAAAACACTATATGAGTTATATAACGTACGTAATCCCTCATTTGTGTATTTTCATGTTTTTAGAATTAAAATTTTCACACACAAAAATAATGAAATTAGGGGAACTGTGGTGATGCTACAGAAGAAGTGATTTCATAGAGATTCACTATTTATATCCATCATTACACTTTTTTTTAAACTGGTTTTGTAATGATAATTAGAAATATAATAATACACTTTACGTAATGTTTGTATAAATGAAATAATTTTTTCACTAATTAATAGGGGAATTTTATGAGTATTGCTGTTTAAATTGTAGGAGGAGGTGATTTTGAGAGCACGTGATGGAATTCAATCATAATGGTCAAGATGTCTAAGAGGAAAAAATGCATGTGGACAATTATTTATAATATGGATAATCCATTAATAATATTTGGTAAAAATGATGTTATGAGTGCCAAAAAAATGTGGGATACATTTCTCAAGATAATCATGAAGCACAGTTTGTCTATTTGGAGGCCCAAAATAGGCCCACAATGTGACACAATTCTCGGTGGGCCTAATTGGAACACTCTTCTATATTTAGGACATAACTCGGGCATCAAAGCACCCATTGTACTGATTGTAGCTCTTAAGTATAGCTAACTAGAATCCCCGACTCTCCAAATAAATTCAAGTCATTTTCATGTGTTTTGTTCATTCCACCTTCCAGGTAAAGATGGAGTAAAAAATAACTTTTTTGGATAGTCACCAAGCCCTTTAGTTACCTGACCATTTTATGAGGAAAATTGGAGTTAATTTCCATTAATATCAATCCTCCCGAAAATTATCTATGTTGCACTAACAGGGTAGAAGGTTAGTAGAATTTAAGAGATCCTTTCACATATTTTATTTCCCTTCTACCACATGTACTTCTAAAACTCATAGTGATTAATTTGGGGAATGTCCATTGTTATAATCTCGAGCTCCACACATTTTATATCCATTAGGAAATTGATTTCTAGAATTATTGTCTATTGTTTTATCATTTATAGTTTCAAATTTTTTTTATTCTGTAATGATAATATATTAATCCAAAGAACAGAAATCTAGATTCTTCCATGCATTACCCGGATCTTGTGATTATTTGAGTGATTATTTCTCTTTTATCACCAATCCCATTCATGAGTTTGAAAATGGATTGTTTCAGTTGATATAATTGTGGATCATGAACCTATTAATACTCATGTTATTTCCTTTTGGAATATTTTTATCATTGGAATGAATCTAGCCATATCATCATGTTCATGATGTGAATCCTTGATTGTGTTTCATTTTTACATCGACTGATTTTTTTGATTTTGAGCAGTTTCTGATAATCAATATTGTTGATCGATCAAATCCAAGGTTGTAACCTAGTATAAACTCACATACCATTACTGGTTTCAGAATGTATACAATAAAATAACCAATAATCAATTTCATTCCCTATAGAGCGATGAGGGACTGAGCATCAATGGATATTTACCTGGGTTGATCTCAATTTCTCCAACTTGTTTCTCTCAGTAGTAATATATTGTACATTTCTGTTCTACATGAAAAAAATCAATGTTTTATAAAACCCCATTAACCTTTTAGTATCATAATAACATCCTCATTTTTGTAATTAATGATCTATAGATCATTCAAGAAATGACTAAAGGTTTTTGCTAAACTACAGATGTTCTAATTAAAAATAAACATCTAATTCGACTCTCTGGACAACGTGATCAAATTTTGGCACCATTTCCAGGGATCCAACAATTATTTTTCTTTATTTACATTTATCTATTAATTTTACTTGTTAATTAGTAAGCGTTGAAATACCCTACCACTATTCTATTGTTTTGTATTTGTTTTTTTTGTTCTTAATTTGGGTTGTTTTGGGTGTTCCTCCTCTCTCTCTCTCTTTTTTTCTACTTATCATTCAATATCTATTATTTTGTACAATATAATTATATTTTATTTATTCATTTTTTTTCTTAATAATTTTTTTTATTAATCTTCCATATTTTTTAGAAAAATAAAAAACAAGAAATCATTCAATTTCGACATCATTGTGCCATGAAAAGATCTAGTAATGAAACACTCATTGAATTTGACACTAAAATTGAAAAAACCCACGATTCACAAATCAACGCATCTAGAGAAGTTCAATCAATTATAAATTTGGAATCCCTTATGGAACATCAACTTTCCATAAACCAATGAAAAATTGAACCCCATTAATCCAATGAATACAAGGTTGAAAATACTAGTACATTAAAAGAACTGACTTCCCTGGATGTAGAGTACCAACCTACGTTAAAACAATATCCCAAGGAAGCTTCCAACATTGAGTTGAGATCAAGACTCATCCAAATTTTCCTAAATTCAATGGACTTCCCAGTGAGGACCCTCATAATCACTTTAATGTTTTTAACAAAGTGTGATCCACCATGATACCCCAAAATGTTTGTGAGGACTTAATTATGATTAGGGACATCTCTATCTAACTTTATTGTGTAGCCAAATATATTATATTATATTTTACCACCATGATTGGGGGATGGAATGACCTGGAATCACTCTTTTTAGAGAAGTTCTTTACTGCCTCCCGTAGTGCATCAATTCGGAATGAAATCAATGGTATTTGGAAATCATAATGAGAGACCCTTCATGAATACTGGGAGAGATTCAAAATACATTTCTCATGATTACCCAATCATAAGATTAATTAAAAACAATTAGTCCAATACATCATTGATGTAATTATCCCCATTGATTTTGGAAAGATTGATGTAGTAGCTGGTGGTTCCATAGTTGATAAAACAGCTTCCGCCTCTTGTGACATAATAGCAAACATGGCTCAAAATGCACAAAAATTTGGAACATGAAATATTTCCCCAAACTAAGGAGTTCATGAGGTAATTCATTCATCTCTAGAAAAAAATTTAGATAACATGATTAATTAGATGCATCACCATCTTATGAAATTAGCTCGATCACATGTAAACTTATAATCTCCTCCAGTTCTATTATATTGTGGTATTTGTTATGAAAATACTCATTTTTTGAACTAGTGCCCAATACATCAATATTCACCTGAGACTTTTGCAGTCATGTTCCCATGGATTACATTCCCAAAAGAAACTATTTTCATGTAAGAACCATTACAGCCTTATCTAAACCCTGGGTGGCAAGCCTAACCCCAGTATTGACAATGAGGAAACTCAAGCTACCCCAAGTATAATTGGTATCAACAAGGCTAAGGTGTTCAATTTTATTATCCTTAAACTTCTCAAAAAATCATCATCCTACTCCCAAATATGAACCAATCCTCAAAGACAAGAAAAAAAATTTCAACCTAGAACCTCCATTTTCAACAGACCACACAATCACTATTTCGAGACCTATTAACTCAGGTGGGACAATTGGCGTACACCATTAGTGAGCATAAGGTGAAAGGTTCTGGAAAGCTACCTTCCCAACCCATTACCAATACAGAGGAAAAAAGGTAACATATCTATAGTTACACATTGTAGGGGTAATGAAGATCCCTCTACTGATTCTATGCAACCTGTATTTCCCACAATGGAAAACACTATTTCTCTAAAAATAAAAGATTCTAATGATGAAAAACAAAAAAATAGTAATAAAATTATCATTGATATATAAAATGAATAATTCATTTATATTTCATTCCCCCAAACACTATCTAAATAAAAGAATAATTTAGATAATGATATTGAAAATTATATAGTTGAAACATTTATAAAAGTTCATGTTAACTTTATTCAGTTGGATGCTGTTAAAAAAATTCCATCGATATGTCAAAATTAGTAAATGGATTTTCACTCATAGAATATGGCTGAAGGGGAATGATATAGTCAACATGGGAAGGAATGTCACTGCCTTGATTTAACCCGTAATTCCAACCGAACTCAATGATCTGGAAACATTCACAATACAGTGTACTATAGGGTTGACCGTTATTTTTTATGTTATCCCAGATTTAGGTGCTTTCGTTAATGTAAGTCATCACTCTGTTTTTACGTATCTATAGGTTGGATATTATCAAACAACAATCATTATCGTTAAAATTTCATGCTGATGTACTATGTATACATCCTGTGTGATTGATAATGTCCTTGTATATGTGAAGAATATCATCTTCCCTTTAGATTTCTACATCCATAATATGAAAGATTCCTGATCCTGAGGACATGATCCTCTCAAAAAAATGGAGTCCAATCCTCAAAACAGCAAATATGAACATCAACATTCACAATTGTACACATTCTATGGAATTCAGATGGGGAAAAGGTAAATTTTATCATCATTGAGGCTATGAAAAAACATGTTGAAGAGAACACCAATATTCATATCTATTCAATGGAAGTGCACTCAATTGACACACACACACACACACCATTATCTCCTCATCCCTTACTATAATTCATTTTTTTATTATATACCCTTAGATGATTTGAGTCTTGACTCATGTTTTGAGTGATCTGTGGGTTCTGAAAAGTGTAAATTTTCGGCATTAATTGATGAGTGTGTTTATTCTGAGTTATCTATGACCGTCGATGATTATCCAAATCTCATTTCAATAGATTCACCATCTTTAGATAATAAACACGAGTAGATAGATTGTTTCATGGACCTACCTCACCCAAAAAAACTCCCTCAACCCAGAATCCACCAGTGTTAGAACTTAAAAAACTTCCTTATAATTTACAATTAGTATATCTTGAGGGTGTTGACCAATTGCATATAATTATTTCTAATAACCACTCTCCACAAGAACAATCAAAACAGTTAAACCTTTTGAGAGAGTGTAATAAAAGAAATAGAATGGATATTATATAATATTCCAATGATTATCCTATATATTTTTATGCACCATATAATTTTGGATTATGATTCTATGCCCATAATAAAATCAAAACATCGGGTGAATCTTACTCTCCTTGAAGTGGTAAAATTGGATGCCAGTAAATTATTTCTCGCAGGTAACATTTATGCTATATTTGATATAAAATTGGTTAGCCCAGTGAAAATTGCGCATAAAATACAGGAATAATAGATGTGTCAATTGAATGGAATGAATTTGTTCCATCAAGTGTGAAAACTAGTTGGTGAGTATGAATTGACTATCTTTGACTGAATCAAACCACATAGAAGGACCACACTACTGTACCATAATTTTTTCCCAATGTTAGAATGAATGGCTGGTAAGTCCCATTATATTTTCCATGATGGATATTAGAGATATTTCCAAATCCATATTTCTCCAGAAGATCAAAAAATGAAAACAATTACTTGACCATTCGTCACTTTTTCATATAGAGAGATTCCATTTAGTATATAAAATTCTCCTTGTACATTTCAGAGATGTATATTGAGAATGTTTTATGAGAACCTTTAGATATTAATGGAAGTAATTTTGGTAAATTTCACACTATATGGTTTTTTTTTATAATTGTTCAGAACACCTAGGTTTTTTCCTCTACACCTGCATTGAAAAAGATGTTTTTTGAAATTATGAGGAATTCCATTTTATGGTTGAGTAGGGTATAATTATTTTTAATTTCATTTAAAATAATGGAATTCAAGTTGATAAATATAACATTTAACTAATATAAACACTTATATACCCAAAATACATTCCTGAGATGTGATCATTCTTGGGTCATTCTGGTTTTTACCGTTGATTCATTAAATACTTTCCTAATATGGGACATATATTATCCCTGTTATTTCCAAAAGATTTTGAGATTGAGATTGATAAGAATTGTTAGGATGCATTCAATTCACTAAAAAGGAGTCTTACATCACCTCCTATCATCAAACCTCCATGGTGGGACCTCCACTTCAATCTTATGTTTGATTCCATTAACATTGAATTTGGGAAAAAAAATTCACCATGGTTTGAAAAGGCTCCTCATGTCATTGCATTTGCATCACGTACCATTGACACTACATAGGTATAATAGTAAAAAAATTAAAATGAACTCCTTTCTATTGAATTTTCCTTTATTTTTTATCATACTGGGTCAAAAGTGATTGTGTTTTCAGAACATGTTACCCTTCAATTCCTTTTAAAGATACTTGATGTTCATCCCTACCTTATACGGTGGGTTCTCCTCCTCCAAGAGTTTTTCCTTAAGATTATAGATAGGGGTAGAGTATAAAATGTTTTTTGCTAACCACATTAGTAAGATTTCCCCACCACTGGACCACCATGAAAACTCATCTCTCCCCATTGAAGAATACATTCCTCATGAAAACCTTTGTTAGGTTGTGGAACTTACCCCTTAGTATGCGGACATTGTGAATTTTCTAGAAACATATAGGGTACCCATTGATTTTAGAACATCCCAATACCAGAGACATAAAAATGATTCTAGGTGGATAATTTGGGATTACCAATATTTGTGGAATGTTTTTGGTGACGATGTAGTTTTTCGGTGTGTCCTTGACCGTGATTTCACCTCTATTTTGACCTTCTGTCACACTTTTTCTTATGGGGTCCACATTGGCATTCAACAAACTGCTTGAATAGGGACCTCGACTCAAGAAATAATTGGAAATCATTGTATAAGGATTCAAATAGAATTTTCAACTCATGATGTCATTGTCAATTTATATGGAATATCTCCCAGAGTAAGGAAATTCCCCAATAGTATATGTTGTTCTGAGAAATTTTTGATGCATGGGCATTGAATTCATTTTCCCTTTTCCAAATTCATTTATATTGTTGTACGTCTTATTTATTATTGACAATGTATCTAAATGATTTGTTTAAAAGGCCATAATGATCGTTGACTCTCGAGTGGTTGTTGATTTTTTTAGTTCCCAAATGTTCAGTAGGTTTGGTTTACCGTGACTCATCATTAGTGCTTTGGGTTCCCAATTTTACAATCACAACATGTAAAATTTGCTATGTATGTATGGGGCTTTTCATAATATCTCCATTGCATATCACCCCCAATCAAACTGACCAGAATAAATAAAAAATCGGTAAGTTAAGAGAATCATGGTAAAATAGTACATCCCAATAAGAAAGATTAGGGATTGTGCTTGGATAATGCAATTTGAGAGTACCATAATTCTTTTCAAACCCTAATAGAAATGTCATTGTATATAATTATGTTTAAAAAGTATTATCACTTATTATTTGAGGTTGAACACCATGCATATTTTTATGTTAATCAATGTTATACGAATCATTCATCTGTAGGTGAACAATGGAAGATGCACATTCAAGAATTGGAATAAATTCGACGTGATTCATATGAGATCTCATGAATCTATAAATAAAAGTAAAATGATATCCATGATAACATGATTTATCAGTGGAAGCTTCATATTGGTGAGAACATCATCATGTAAAATTCTAGGATAATTCTCCACCTAGGTAATCTTCATTATTGATTGCTCAGTCCTTATACTGTTACAAATGATTACCCTTTTGGTGTAGTGTAGATTTTGTTTGAGTAGAGTGGAAAATGTATTACCATTATTGGGAGGTGACATAAAAACTTCCATAATGATTTTACAAAGAATTTGGTGGAATAAATACACCATATAATGAAACATAACATTAAAACCCACCATGATTTATACTTTATTCTTTCATTATCAACTATTAAAGTGGGATGCTACACATTATAAGTAGGGGTGGATATATTTATGTGTTCATCAGTATTTTTGTCTTCATTCTGATTTATTTTATTTTTCACATTCATTATGGTATTTAATCTTGTCCCTGTATTTCTGGGTTTATTGGTATTTTCATTATCTTTCTTCTTTATTCTCTTTTTTTCCATCTTTAAGGTATTTTTATTTCCCCCTTATGGTAACCATATCATGGAACATACTAAAAATTCATGTTGATGTTTTTGATTCCATGTGGTTTTAACATTTGATGAAACTTGTCTCTATTTTGGATTGATTATTTGTATGAATTTAACACCAGGGAGATATTTTTAATGTATTTGTTTTTAGTCAATCATATAAATGGTTTTATCTATGATAACACGTTGAGATGATTGATTCCCCTTGTGTGATTAGTTTATAGACAAATAGTGTCACTAATATCTCATCTCATTTTTTCACTAATCCACAATGTGTGAATATCTTTTTAAATACAAGAATGTAAATATAATCTAGGTTAATATTTTTATCATAAAATGATATTTACATATGTTCTTTCCTTATAGGATCGGTTTCCTTACTGTACTAGACTGACCTATGTGTGTGTTCCTAATATCCAACTATTGCACACCCGAAAAAAAGTGTTGTGTCTTGGTCAGGTCAAAAACCACTCCTCATCATCATTTGATCTTATTATAACTACTATAATATGATTCATGTATAGATCAATCTAGATTTAAGAGATAAGTGTACGATTTGTTCTAAATGAAACCTCTAAAAAATAATAAATGGGGAGAGTGATGAAATGTTCAAAATAAGTGGATATATTGGCCATGATCATATGATTTGACTTCCATGAATTCTTATGTGAGTGGTTCATGAAATATGATAGTAATGGATGTAGTGAAGGTTCGGTGGAAAAAATATTTTAAGTAGAAAAACTCAAAATAACCTATTTCTGTTGCATAGAATGTGTGAAAAATCACATGAAATGGTTTTCATACCCACAAACGAAAGATTTCTGGCATTGTTGAATTTTTAATTCCATGATCAATTTGGTATCATGATTATCATTGAATTTAATTGTGATATGATTTACGAGACATCGTTTTCAATTTTCAATAGGAGGAACACCTTAGTGTGGTTTGTGAATTGATCATATTACACGAATGAATTTAAATTTCCTCAAATGATAAAATATATTGACATTTGAAATATAGATGCATCATTTATCTGGATATGTGACTTTTCCCAGAAATGAAAATATATAGGTGTGGGGGTGAGATCACATAGCGAATCACAATCCAAATCCTCCCTTACACCATTATTTTATGCTGGTTTTGTAACGAATATTACAGAAATAATAATAAATTTCACTTACTGTTATGATAATTTATTTAAATTTGTTCACTATATAATAGGGAAATTTTACTAGTTTTGGTGTTTACATTGTAAAAGGAGGTGATTAAAAGAGCATGTTATGAAATTCAAGCAAAATGGGTTAAACTGTGCGAGAGCCCAAGCATTCATGTGGACAATTATTTGTAATATGTATAATCCATGCGTCCAATTGGGCTGAAAAATGATGTATGATTGAAAAACAATGTGATATACATTTCTTTATAATATCCTGAATCCCAATTAGTGCATTTAGAGTCCCAAAATATGCCAATAATGTGAATAAATTCTGGGCATTCCAGAATGGACCACCCATATGTATTTTGGCCATAACACAAGCCTCATTGATCCAATTGAGATGATTACATCCCCAATGGAAAGATACATTAAGTCACAAATCTCCACCAAATTTCATGTTTTTTCAAATGTTATGGTCAGTCAACCAGCCCGATTAAGATAGAGTAAAAATATATTCCATGAATAGTCACCTATCCCTTTTGATACATGACCACATTATGAGGAAATATGGATATTATTTTAGAAAAAATAACCCCTACCACTAATTAACAATGTTGAAATAACAGGGGTTATGGTTAGTAGAATTAGAGAGCTCTCTTCATCCATTTTATTTATCTTCTTCCTCATATACTTCTAATCCTCTCAGTGATCAATTTAGGGAGTGTCCTTTGTTGTAATCTCAAGCACCACAATTGTAATCCTTATAAGGTAATTGATTTCTTGGTATGCCGTCAATTTTTATTCATTTGTACATTATAATTATTTTTATTTTGGGATGATGAAATACAAATCAAATGAACATGAATCCACATGAATCCATGAAAAACCTGAATCTTTTGATGATTTGAGTGTAGTTTCCTCTTTTATCACCCATCCCTTTCACAACTGTGCAAATGGATTGTGTAAATTGATATAATCCAAATGATTGAATCTACGGAGATGGATCTTCATGTCTTGTGGAATATTTTTTTCATTGACACAAATATTATCATTTCACCATGTTGTTGATGGGATTCCCTGATGAAGTTCTGTTTTTGCAATGATTTATTTTTTTAAATTTTAGTGGTTGGTGATAATCAATATTGTTGATCGATCAAATCCTACATGGTAACCTAGTATGAACCCACATACATTTACATGTATCAGTATGTATAAGATCAAGGAATCAAGGAACCTTCCCTTTCCCTTGAGAGAAACGATGGATCGAGCTTCATGGGACACTTACCCGGGATGATCACAATTTCCCCAACTGGTTTCTCAAAGTTATAATATACATTCAATTTAAATTCTTAAATAAAAAACCTCATGTTTTATAAAAACTCATTCCCCATTATTTTTTTAATCAGAAACACAGTTTTTAATTAATGATCTAAAGAACCATTGAGAGAAAACCTAGGGTTTCTTCTATAATGCAGAAATCCTAGTTAAAAATAAACATCTAATTTTACATGCTTGAAAATGCGGTCAAGAATGAAAATTCCAAATATATTAATTCAATAAAAAATCATAAAATTAATAAATAAATATCTAATATGAATATTATAATTATGTGTTGTCAATATAATATAATATAATACTACAAATACATTGTGGGGAACTTTGGATGATGTGATTGAAAATTTATAAGAATGTAGACATGGAACCGATTCAAATTAAGAAGTAGGGAAATGAGGGAAAAACATTCATATGTCACAAAAATAGTTTGATTCAAAGGAATAATTGGATGAGGAAACTATTAATGTTAAAAAGTATTTTTAACCTCATAAGAAAAATAGAAGAGAAGAAATTGATCAATCCCACTTCATTAGTGATTAGACAACACCCAAAAAATGTGAAGAATGAGAAATAATGAAAAATATATAATTCAATTAATTTTTGAAACAACCACATTTGTATAACATTCAAAGGGTGAATTATGGGTGAAATCCAGGAACCAATAGTTAGATCAGTTAGAAAAACACCTTTCATTGGATCATATAATGTGACATGAAAATAAATATTTTATTCGTTCAAGGTGAATTTTCATGAAAAATATTAGTGGGCATGGTAATATGAATATAAATAAAGTTTTATTAGTTTTTAAAAGATATTATAATATAAAGTTGGTTTATGTCAAAAAAATTCTATATGGTGGCTAAACTAGAGTTAATTATATTTTTTATTTCCATATAAATTTGATGTGTATTTGATCTGGATCAAATCGATGTCCAAATATCTTTATTTAATATTGTTCTTAAAGAAGATGTATATATTGAAGAACAATTATTTTTAAACTTATAAATGATGAATTTATGGTTTGAATATTATATAATTCTATATATTGTCTGAAGTAGGAACCACTACAGTGGTAAAATCATATATATTATTCTCTAAAGATGTTTAGTTTTAATATAGGATGGGTGGATCATAATCTCTATGTGATGAATTATCAGAAAGATAAATTCCTTATACTAGTGTACATAAATTATATTATATTTGGTGGAATTAGTAAAGGGATTCATGGATGAATTTTCCAATAACCTAAAATAATAACTTAAAATGTAAAAAATTAGGGAACTGACATACTTCTTAGTGATGCAAGTAATTCATAGGAAATAAAACATTTTTTTGTCAAGAAATGTATACAATAGTGTTGATAATTAAATAAAAAATCAATGTCTCCAAACCAATGTGGACTCTAATTGCGTTTGGAACTAAACTATGAAAGCATGAGGATGATAATTGTATGTTTTTCACAATGTAAAAGAGATTCATTGAAAGATTATTTTACTAGATTGTGTCTTTAATAGATATGTCTTTGCAACATACATATTAGCCCATATTCAAAGTAATATGTAGGATAAATATATTGCGATAGTGGAATGAATCAGGAAGTACATTTATGGTACTCACAATTATGTATTAGACATTTCTACATGTTCTGATAGTGATCTATTAGTGTCTTATAATGATGATAGGAAAGAAGACGTTTTTGATATAAAGATCAATAGGGGTGGATCATTCTTTATTAGAAAACATTTTATATGATGGTTGATTAATATATAGTAATGTATTCTCTTATTACTATGAAATCTGAGTATATCTATGATAAGAAAATATTAACATCATCTACATTAGACGAAGAAACAACTTACATATATTGACGATGAAGTGAAAAAACCCATGGTGATTCACTGGGATAACAAGAGCGTAATTGATATTATAATGAATGATGTTCAACATTATCATAAAAAACACATTTATATAATATATCACATCATTAAGGGAAATTTTAAGATGGTATTATTAAACAGTATCATTTTAGATCTAATGATCATGTGTCTGGCATACTTACCAATACATTCTATCAAATCTGTTTGAGAAACATAAGTTAAACCCAAATGTTTAAACACCTATCAGCGCAGGAGTAGGTTATTATTATGCCCCATTCTCAATTGTTATTAAATGTTTTTGTAATGTTTTGGTAATTCTGCATGTCTATAGGGGATATACAATCCATGGGGACTGTGTTTTATCAATCCCAGTTCAAAAACATGTTCTTATAGTTTATTTCCAATGGGGGTCGGTATGGATAAATTCAATTAAATGATATTATATGATATTTGAGAAAAAATGGGAGTGTCCTGGAATCAGAGTCATACAATATTAAGTGTTCAATGAAAAAGATAACCATGTTAATTATTAACCTCTTTTTTTCTATAGCTATCATTTCTCAAGTAGACATATAATGCTGGCTATGTTGTTTCTCATGTAGCATGTTTTTATTTTGGCTGGTGCTTCTTTGAAATTATCTACAGATTGGAAAAATAACCATATGGGGAGTTATTGTAACTATGGATGTTCATGATTAGAAATGGGGTACGGTCTTTATTTGTTTTCAATACACATTGGCTTGATCATGAAGTTTTGATGAAAAGTGATCTTATAATATAGGCTGAAGCTTGTGTTTAAGGTGGTGTTGTTTCCCAGTGTTTTCCAATTTTTTTGTCCTCAAAATCAGAAGTTATTTTGGAAAATAATATTTGACACATATGAGTAAATAGTTTGTGTACAATGAATGATATTCCACAGACCACATGGATGTTATGCAGATCAGTGTGAAAAATATCAAAGCATGACTTCTGCATAGCAGCGCTATTGGAATTGAAAATTTGGGTACATAGACCACATATGGTAGATGGTTTTTAGGAGAATTATGGTTTATTGGTGGAAAAGGATCATGATAGTAACGTATTTTGTGTCTATGGACCAAATATGATTTCCTGGAAGATATTGGAGACCACGATGGAAGAGTGGTGGTACACAGCCAACATAGGGAAAACATTCCACGAAAGGAGTAGTACCCAATGAAGGTTATACATCATTGAATGATTATGTAAATTTGATTATCATTATTTTTTATCTATTTTTTTATAAGGTGAACTAATACATTCATTACATAGAGATATTTTGATTATAAATCGATGAGGAATTCAGTAAATTCTAAATTATTTCATAGTAAGAGAACTCAATGTAGGAAGAGAGTTACGGTAGAGGATTCCATGAAAAATGAATAAAATTGTGGAGATTTCTTGTGGAAGGTGTTTTTTAGACACTATATCCCATAATGAAATAAATACCAGCATTGGAATCATGTGGAATTGGTAATGGTCTACAATGGAATATGGTCCGTGGAAGAAGTAGATATCTGTATAGGATAATAAAACACATGGAAGATAGGTTGTCCATGGGGGATGAATACATCTATAAGGTATAGATAGTGTATGGAGTATATTTGGTCCATGAAGAAAAGGTAGTTCACGAATGAATATGTAGTCTGTGATGAACTCACGACTTGTAGTGAATTGTTGTTCATGGAGGAAGTAGGCTAGTTCATAGTGGAACAGTTCACATGGTAACTAGGCATAAGAATCTTGATTACATCTATAGGTAAAATCAGGACATCAACTGAGAATCTATCTATAGTTGAGGTTGTGTGATTTAATTCAAATTAAAGAACCTATATGACTATAAACTATGTGTGGATATCTCATATGATAGTATACGTGGGGAGTTGTCAGAAGTGTTTTGTGGGATGCAATGAGATATCTCATTAATATTGTATAGGTAGTGTGCATGGAACATATTAATTATGTCTAAAATATTTTACTTCAAAAAAAATATATGATTAAATTATTTATGCTTGACAGACACTATATTGTCGAATTCTCCATGGACGATCCCATAGGGTTGAACCATGTAAACTATTTGTGTTGCCTCTTTGAATGTGATTGTTTTTCTTCTTCTCGTTCTCATCAGACAGTTTTAACATGTTTCTACAAATTTGGGGACATCATATATCAAATTAAAAGAGAAATATGATAGAATAATTAACCCCACTCTTCTCAGGGTGTTATTTGGTCCTTCTATTTCTTATTTTGGAATAACTAGGTGTGATTCATGATAATATATTGAATGTGTTAAAAATAAATATAGAAACAAATTTCTACATTTTCTTGCAACACCACCAATTTTGGGATGGTATATTGGAACATGATGATATAGTTAAGAAAATTTATACATAATTTAATATATAATTGTGATGGAATTTCAAGATTGAAGTTAATTTAAAGGGGGTTTAATTTAAGTCCCAGAATTTTTCTTTTAAATAATATTTTACAAATATATTTAATTTCATCGATATCTACTATTAAATTCACAATAATATTTAATTAGAACTAAGTTCTATATTTAAAATAAAAAAATTTAATTGGACTTATTTAACCATGTTATTAAATTTTGAGTTATATATATATATATATATTTAAAAAAAATTAATTAATCTTTTATAGGTCAATAAAAAATTTATGAATATAAATATTTAATTTTTATATAGGAATTTAAAATAAAAACCCTCTTTTCAGAATGATTTCATTTTTTTTTTCTTCTATGAAAACTATAACAAAAATTTTGTCATATTTATAAAATTGTATTTATAAAAATAATTTTAATTTTTTAATTAAAATATATAATTTATCATATAGATATTTTTAAAAAAAAATTTGAAAACCTAAATTTTTCCAGATGAATATTATAAATTACACTTTAAAAAAATAATTTTTGTTTAAAAAATAAACAAATATTCATATTTTTTTAAAATTATTTAAATTTTTACAAAATTAAATTATATTATTTTTAATCCAATTTAGTTTAATGGAATAATTTTCATGTTTAATATTTATATAAATACCTTTTTTATATGTGGAAACAATTTATTTGGAAAATATCAAGTTTTTCATGTTTATATTATTTATATGAATGTTAATTATTCCACATATATTTTATAGATTTAGTAAAATATATTATATATTTATAGTATTTATTATTATTATTATTAGGAAAACAACACATAATATTATTTTGTAATGTTTAATAGTAAAATTAGTAACAATTAATTACTACATTTTTAAATAGAACATGTTTAATGTAAATACCCGAAGCTTATCGTACATGGACATTACATTACTTTTGCGGAATACTTAGTACATTACAAAAACACACACAAAAGGATCGTAATAGTTTAGTGTCTTTGGAAACTTGGAACGTAATCTTCTAATCGTGGTGAAAGATCTTCAATATCTCCAATAAAGATCTTCCCTTTTTTTACCTATAACCTTTCTTTATATCCTGGGGAAATGAAAACATAAAAGGGTGAGCTCAAATGCTCAGTAAGGGTAACCAAATAAAAATCAATCACATCATATTCATAAGAACATAACTTTTGGAAATCTTAACCTGCAAAAGAGAGCATAATTTCATAACATGGGATAAATCATAGTAGTGAAATGAAATCCCAATAATCATAACTTAAAACATGAAACTTTTTGTAACTCACACATAATCATAGAGAATCATTTCTTGTTAGTCAAGACTCATTTCCAAGACTATCTTAGTGGACAAAGTCCCTTTCTGAATCGAGTAACCCTCGTTTCAGTCCTGTTTCACTGAACCGGTATAACCTACCGTTCCAGCCCTGTCTATCTCATGAGATATAAAATCATTACCCAATGCATTGGAGGGAGATATAGGTCCCACCCATCTTATAATGAATCCTTTCTTATGTGTTCCACATAATCATAAATCATACATCATCGCATAACACATGTAACAAAAATGGGATTCTTGAAACATCATGACATCGTAAAACAAATCATATAAGGTAAATGACTTCATATAAATAATTCCCTCAAAACACAATCAAATCAATGTAATAATAGGGATAAAAACAGAACCCTTTATTATCTTAGATGGAAAATAATTTTGATAAAACACTTGAACTCCATTCTTGAGGAAAATATCATTTCTTCTTCAAAAACACTTTTCTTTTCATAACATGTCATACAATTATAAACTAAAAGAAGTTGATCAAAAATAAACTTGAAAACTTGTAAAGGAATCTTCTTGTAATTAATGTTTTAAAAATCCATTCATTTCGTAAAAGATAAAAAAACATTCTTCTCATACTTTTGTCGGAAAAGTCAAAAAAGTACCTCGTATCAAAAACAAAAAAAGATTCCTTTCATATCTTTTACTAAAAACTCACCGAAGGGTAAAATTGCATTTAAAATATTGTAAGTGGATGGAAAAAATATTACATATTGAGCGAACATGGATCTGGATGATAAAATACACCCCAGTAAATTCCAAAGTATAAACAATCTCGGATAAAAATGAGACTGTGATATTTCACTTACCTTAGGTATGACTTTCTTTGTACGTGTCCGAAACTTCTTTTATAATGATTTAAATCATTTTATTGACTTATTCCATAATCATATTCATAGTTATTATATCATATATGGTCCACTTATGACTTTATATTACCCATTCTTTTGTAAATTCATGTTAAAGAAGCGTTTTGGGTAAAATCGTTTCATTTATCGTAGGAGTTTTTAACTTGTTATTATTAATATGATTAATTGGATCATGATTACTTATATCCAGAATGTAAAACATGATTTATATATCATATATATTCAGAATATACATATATATACTATATTGATAAATGGAATGAAATACACCATTCATGGAGACGGTAGTCCGTACGTACGCATGAACGCTGTTTTCGTTTCCTTATTGAATTGAATAACATTTAGTAGATGACATAAATATAAATATACATAAATACAGTATCATTATTATGTCATATATTTCATTAGTACTTATTATATATATTTTATAATCATTCATTAATGGTTAATCATTGAGAATGAATCTCATCGCGTCGTGGAGACGGTAGTCTGTACGTACGCACGAGCGATGATATCGTTCCCATGGTTGTGGAATTGTGGTGAAGTGTATGTATACTATTTCAGTATCAATATCACTTTATAATAATCATATATAGTTACTCATTACACCATTAAACCCATCCAATTAAGGTGGTGACGGAAAATAGATTACACCGTGGCGTGGAGACGGTATTCCGTACGTACGCACGCGCAGTGATTTCCTTTTTCCGTAGGATGGATAGAAGGTTAATTAGAGTTGTTTCATATTTATAATAACATATCAGTATAGAATAAAAACTGATTTTATTACTTTATCATGAAACAACTAAAGAAGAAGAAGTTGAAGAAGAATGAAATTGAAAAAGATCGGTAATGGATATTACCTCTTTTTGACGCGCCTTCACTTATCCTCCACTTAAAGAACTAAGGATGGTCTTTGAAGAAGACAAGGACCTCTAGGATGATACTAGGGAAGTGTAGAAGAGATTATGTCAGGGGTTGGCCGAGCTTGAACGCTCAAAGTTGTGTGAGGAAGAGAGGGAGGAGGTTCCCTTTTATAAGGGAGGAGAGGGGCACCCTAGGAATATCTCAAAATATTATTTTATATTAAAGTCAAAATCGGTTTATAATGGTTCTAAAGGGTCTTATTTCGAAGATAAAGTGGGTATGGGTCGAAATCCTATCAACCAATAGGATTTAGATAAGTTTAGGTTATTATTTTAACCTTATAAATTAGATTTAACTTTAAGTTAAATAATTTAACTTTTACCGTGTCTTTTTGTTTTCTTACCCTATATGGTTAATACACTTACTATAACATGCCAAACAAACCCCAAATTGTTTATTATTAATATATATATCCTTATCTAAGTCGTTTGGCCGATCCATAGATTTTTAAGAATAAAATAACAATTAATAATATAATATTTGATTTAAAAACTATTTTGTGTCAATTTTGACACTATTTGATATATGATTTTATTGAAATTAATAACAGAATTATATGTTCGAAACAATTTGATTAAATCAACACTAATATATCATAGTAACCTAGAAAATTAGTGTAATTCATAAAAAGTCTCAAATTACATTTATATTTGTGTTTATAACATCAATTTTGTCAATATTTCATTAATAAGATAATTAATTCATCATCATTGTGTCATGTATAAATTAAATTATTTAATGTCTAAAAATTATAAATAAACTATAATTCTGTAGGAAGTCTTTTTATCTTTATAATGAATATTTATAGTCGAATTTATCTTATGTATAACCCCATATTAAAAATGATTTACTTATTAAACTTTGATTTTAACTATTTTAACCCTTCTTTAAATAAATTAATAATAAATGTCCTAATCTAATCCAAGTGGGCCTAAATGATAATATTTTACACTTAAGGTTGTTTTTGGTCGAGATACACTTGTCCAATAGGATTATGACATGTGTTAGGGTAATATTAATATCATTTTGACCCTTAATTACCCTATTTACTTTTAACCGTGGTAAATAAAAGTAAAAAGTTACTATTCAACAAAAATTATTTTAATCTCATTGAACCACATTTTACTTACTGACATCAACCGTGTCTCTCTGATTTTTGAAATTCCATTCACAGAAGCGGTAAATTAAGATTTATGAAAAATTAATTTTTTTAACTACCACTTAGTAGTTTCACTATTCATCAAAAATTGAAGTTTTTTAGAAAAATGCCAAAATTTCATCCTGAGCTATATTTCATATTCCGAATTCAAAAATGAAGTCTACTTTACCAAATTCATAACATAGAATATGCATTAATTAATTTTATAATTAAATCCCATTGTTAAAACAAATAGCGTGTTTTTAAGAAACAATATCTATCAAAAGATTGACATTTGCTTATATCTAGTGTAAATGTGAAATTACATCCAATGACCAACATTGTATTGAATTGTAAAAATATATTCTAGATATACTTTAAAACCACTAAATTTAATGATTTATCACTATTAATTATTTCGATTAAAAAAGTTGTTTTTAATTATAATCTAGTAACTTTCACTATTCATCAGAATATGAAATTATCCGAAAAGTACCAAAATTTCTCCCTAAGCTAATTTCGATATTACGAATCCAGAAATTAATTCCATTTTGAAAAATAAAATATAAAAATTTTCAAAAAGTGGTTATTACTATTCATAACGGCTAGTTTTAATAATATTTTAATAGCATATTGTTGTTTAATGAAACTCGTTATTGCGTACTTCACACGCTATCGAGGAAGGTCGCGATTGCGTGTAATGCAAGGCAAGTCAAGGATGTGTGTTGTGCAAGCTCCTTTTGATGTAGCGTAAAACACAATACATTAATAAAATTAAAAAGAATATTTTTCATAAAATCTCGGGCCGTTACATTCTACCCCCATTAAAATTAATTTCGTCCTCGAAATTCGTCGGGGTTATAAATGGTTTATTATTCGAAAGTTCATTTAATAGAAACCCACATCGTAAAAAGGAATATCAAAACCAATCTTTAAAAACAAAAGTATGAAACGTAACGGTTACCAATATAAAGCAGTCACTGGGTTTCCACGTAGGTGAAAATATAGATATGGAAGAGAAATCTAACCATCATGTTCTGATGGAGAGTGGTAGAGAACATGGCTATGGAAAAGCCAGCAATCACAAAGCCATAAATTTGGGACGATCTAAGGTACCATCTGATTCATCAGATATAAGATCACTAGGACAACATTTTTGGTTTTCAAGATTGTTTCCCTAATGTTAAAGAATTTGAATTAGAATAAATAATTACTTTATTTTGGTACAATCTCTCTGTAGTTCGTGCCTTTAACAATTTCCACTTCATCTCTTAAATAAATGATGTTGAATTTGTTATTCGTGAAGTGTTAGCAGATCATGTGATAGAATGACGGGTCATTCCATCTGTCTCAAAAGGTTAGCAAAATTTATATACATAAGTCGATCTATAGTGAGATTAATCATATATTGTTCCTAAAATGGGCTTATACTTCATATATCATACTGCTTAATATAATAAAACTAGTTTCTACTAAACAGGGACTTCCTGTAGGCCCGTCGTATGCGATAAAGGCCAGTCGAACTTCGGTTGTGGGTTCGATTCCCAGAGCCTTGTCCGAAGCGATGGGCTGTCGCCCGTCCTGCAGGTTGTCCTTTTTCTAAAACTACATTACTATAACATCCCATCAATAATATTGAAAAAAACTTCTACCCTTAAACAATACTCACTTATGTCCAACATAATCCATTTCAATCTTTAGGCTTATCCATAATACTGCAGTCCACTCTCATAACATAGTGAAAATGATTACCATAGATTTAATATCATCGTTGATCCCCATATATCATAGGATATGTTTTGTTGGTCACATTCCAAACATTCAAAGGCCTTAATCATGTATTCTATTGAATACCTTAGTGAAAACATGAATGAAGATTAAAGTTAACACTTTCCACATACCAAAATCCTCAAAATTCTATATACTCAAACCATGATATCACTTAGTCCTTATATCAACCATGAACTCATGAATACTATTAAACATTTCATTTTTCTCGTTTTCCCTTCATTATGCGCATATCATCTTATTTCCAAAAAATATATCAATCACTTTGAATACCACATCAATAAATATTTCAATACTCAATGATACAACATTATTTTGGAATCCCATTACATAAACACTTAATCATTCCACCACATCGTTGTCATATTCAACATTGCCAATAGTGATCGCATGTGACTTCCCTTTGTCCTTTTCCTTCAATGGTTGCTCATGTTGATCATCACTAACCCTTGGATTAGGGCATTTATTAGCATAATTCCCAATTTCCTTTCACTTTAAGCATTGAAGTGTTGGTGGTGCGTTCTCTGCAGTGTTTGCTTTATTCATATCATTAGAAACCCCTTTTCCATTAATTCGACACTCAGCTGCTCGATGACCTTCTTTTCCACACTTAAAACATTTTCTAGTCCCTTTAAGACAATCTCCATCATGCTTCTTTCCACACGTTGTGCATAAGGAAACAATCATCTTCTTTTCACCATTATTCTGATATTTCTCCTTGAACTCCATCTTTCGTTTCTTGTCAAAACCATGAGATGGATATGTAACACCAACTTCCATTTCTACCTTGATAGCACAACGCACAATTTCTTCAAAGCTACTAAAGTCTCTTATAGATAATTCCCTTCAAAGACTTGGTTTTAAGCCACTGAAAAATCGATCAACTTTACTTTCAGGTTGGATGATAATGCCAGATGCATACCTTGCAAGTCTTGTAAAATTCGCTTCGTATATACCAACAGATTCATCATCTATTGGCTTTAGTTCAAGAAACTCCTTCTCCATCTTTGTTTGAAGAATACTAGGGAAGTACTTATTGAAAAATAAGTTCTTGAACTCGTCCCATTCCATGGACTCAATTTCATCTCTTTTCCTTGTATTCTTGATAAGATTCCACCATTTATCAGCTTCACCTTCCAAATGATATACTGCTAAGATGACTTTGTCATGTTCAGAACATTGAAGAACTGAAAATATCTTTTCAGTGGTATTGATCCATTGTTCAGCAACAAGTGGATCAGAAGACCCACTGAAAGAAGGTGGATGTTGCCTCATGAAGGACTCAATAGAATATTGTTCCCTTCTCTGCTCATTTGGACGTCCAGAATGATTCATAGATTGTGTAAGTATAGAAATAAGATTTTGCACTCCATCTCCCATAACATTTGTTTGTTCAGGAGGACAATCATTGCATTATCCATTGCATTGATCAACACGGTTCTTTCGGGTTCCAGCCATCGTCTAAAACCCAAAAAGAATAGTGTGAGAGGCAAAAATCATGCTAGGGAAAACAACATAATAAAGGGGAAGTACCTTCAATATCTAACATCTTAGGTTTAATTATATGATCGTTAGCGTAGTTCTAGTACTATAACCTATACGTATACTTAACCTTAGGGACATCCCTAGACATACCGTAGAAATATCTCTAGGGATCTCACTAATGTTTTCGCATCCTTGTTTCCAAAGGTTGACTAAACCTTTCCTCTGATACCAACTGTAAAGACCCGAAACTTGACGAACATTGAAATTACATTACATTTGCGGAATACTTAGTACATAACCAAAACACACACACAAGGATCGTAATAGTTTAGTGTTTTTGGAAACTCGGAACGTAATCTTCTAATCGTGGTGAAAGATCTTCAATATCTCCCATAAAGATCTTCCAATTTTTTTTACCAAAAACCTTTCTTTATATCCTGGGGAAAAGAAAACATAAAAGGGTGAGCTCAAATGCTCAGTAAGGGTAAGCAAAAGAAAAATCAATCACATCATATTCATAAGAACATAACTTTTGGAAATCATAACCTGCAAAAGAGAGCACAATTTCATAACATGGGATAAATCATAGTAGTGAAATGAAATTCCAATAATCATAACATAAAACATGAAACATTGTGTAATTCACACATAATCATAGATAATCATTTCTTATTAGTCAAGACTCATTGCCAAGACTATCTTAGTGGACAAAGTCCCTTTCTGAATCGAGTAACCCTCGTTTCAGTCCTGTTTCACTGAACCGGTATAACCTACCGTTCCAGCCCTGTCTATCTCATGAGATATAAAATCATTACCCAATTCATTGTAGGTAGATATAGGTCCCACCCATATTATAATGAATCCTTTCTTATGTGTGCCACATAATCATAAATCATACATCATCGCATAACACATGTAACAAAAATGGGATTCTTGAAACATCATGACATCGTAAAACAAATCATATAAGGTAAATGACTTCATATAAATAATTCCCTCAAAACATAATCAAATCAATGTAATAATAGGGATAAAAACAGAACCCTTTATTATCTTATATGGAAAATAATTTTGATAAAACACTTGAACTCCATTTTTGAGGAAAATATCCTTTCTTCTTCAAAAACACTTTTCTTTTCATAACATGTCATACAATTATAAACTAAAAGAAATTGATCAAAAATAAACTTTAAAACTTATAAAGTAAGCTTCTTGTAATTAATGTTTTAAAAATCCATTCATTTCGTATAAGTTAAAAAAAACATTCTTCTTGTACTTTTGTCGGAAAAGTCAAAAAAGTACCTCATATGAAAAACAAAAAAAGATTCCTTTCATATCATTTACTAAAAACTCACCGAAGGGTAAAATTGAATTTAAAATATTGTAAGTGGATGGAAAAAATATTACATATTTAGGGAAAATGGATGTGGATGATAAAATACACCCCAGTAAATTCCAAAGTATAAACAACCTCAGATAAAAATGAGATTGTGATATTTCCCTTACCTTAGGTCTGACTTTCTTTGTACGTGTCCGAACCTCCTGTATAATGATTTAAATAATGTTATTGACTTATTCCAGAATCATATTAATTGTTATTATATCATATATGGTCCACTTATGACTTTATATTACCCATTCTTTTGTAAATTCATGTTAAAGAAGCGTTTTGGGTAAAATCGTTTCATTTATCGTAGGTGTTTTTAACTTGTAATTATTAATATGATTAATTGGATCATGATTACTTATATCCAGAATGTAAAACATGATTTATATATCATATATATTCAGAATATACATATATATAATATATTGATAAATGGAATGAAATACACCATTCATGGAGACGGTAGTCCGTACGTACGCATGAACGCTGTTTTCGTTTCCTTATTGAATTGAATAGCATTAAGTAGATGACATACATATAAATATACATAAATACAGTATCATTATTATGTCATATATTTCATTAGTACTTATTATATATACTTTATAATCATTCATTAATGGTTAATCATTGAGAATGAATCTCATCGCGTCGTGGAGACGGTAGTCCGTACATACGCACGAGCGATGATATCGTTCCCATGGTTGTGGAATTGTGTTGAAGTGTATGTATACTATTTCAGTATCAATATCACTTTATAATAATCATATATAGTTACACATTACACCATTATACCCATCCAATTAAGGAGGTGACAGAAAATAGATTACACCATGGCGTGGAGACGGTATTCCGTACGTACGCAAGCGCGGTGATTTCCTTTTTCCGTAGGATGGATAGAAGGTTAATTAGAGTTGTTTCATATTTATAATAACATATCAGTATATAATAAATACTGATGTTATTACTTTATCATGAAACAACTAAAGAAGAATAAGTTGAAGAAGAAAGAAATTGAAAAAGATCGGTAATGGATATTACCTCTTTTTGACGCGCCTTCACTTATCCTCCACATAAAGAACTAAGGATGGTCTTTGAAGAAGACCAGGACCCCTAGGATGATACTAGGGAAGTGTTGAAGAGATTTTGGAAGGGGTTGGCCGAGCTTGAACGCTCAAAGTTGCGTGAGGAAGAGAGGGAGGAGGTGCCCTTTTATAAGGGAGGAGAGGGGAACCCTAGGAATATCTCAAAATATTATTTTATATTAAAGTAAAAATCGGTTTATAATGGTTCCAAAGGGTCTTATTTCGAAGCTAATGTGGGTATGGGTCGAAATCCTATCATCCAATAGGATTTAGACAAGTTTAGGTTATTATTTTAACCTTATAAATTAGATTTAACTTTAAGTTAAATAATTTAACTTTTACCATGTCTTTTTGTTTTCTTACACTATATGGTTAATACACTTACTATAACATGCCAAACGAACCCCAAATTGATTATTATTAATATATATATCCTTATCTAAGTCATTTGGCTGAACCTTAGATTTTTATGAATAAAATAACAATTAATAATATAATATTTGATTTAAAAACTATTTTGTGTCAATTTTGACACTATTTGATATATGATTTTATTGAAAGTCATAACAGAATTATATGTTCGAAACAAGTTGATTAAATCAACAATAATATATCATAGTAACCTAGAAAATTAGTGTAATTCATAAAAAGCCTCAAATTACATTTATTTTTGTGTTTATAACATCAATTATGTCAATATTTCATTAATAAGATAATTACTACATCATCATTGTGTCATATATAAATTAAAGTATTTAATGTCTAAAAATTATAAATAAAATATAATTATGTAAGAAATCTTTTTATCTTTCTAATTAATATTTATAGTCTAATTTATCTTATGTATAACCCCATATTAAAAATTATTTACTTATTAAACATTGATTTTAACTATTTTAACCCTTCTTTAAATAAATTAATAATAAATGTCCTAATCTAATCCAAGTGGGCCTAAATGATAATAATTTACACTTAAGGTTGTTTTTGGTCGAGATACACTTGTCCAATAGGATTATGACATGTGTTAGGGTAATATTAATATCATTTTTACCCTTAATTACCCTATTTACTTTTAATCGTGGTAAATAAAAGTAAAAAGTTACTATTCACCAAAATTATTTTCATCTCATTGAACCACATTTTACTTACTGACATCAACCGTGTCACTCGGATTTTTGAAATTTCATTCACAGAAGCGGTAAAATTAAGATTTATGAAAAAAATAATTTTTTTAACTACCACTTAGTAGTTTCACAATTCATCAAAAATTGAAGTTTTTCAGAAAAATGCCACAATTTCATCCTAAGCTATATTTCATATTCCGAATTCAAAAATGAAGTCTACTTTACCAAATTCATAACATAGAAGTTGCATTAATTAATTTTATAATTAAATCCTGTTGTTAAAACAAATAGCATGTTTTTAAGAAACAATATTTATCAAAAGATTGACATTTGTTTATGTCTAGTGTAAATGTGAAATTACATCCAATGACCAACATTGTATTGAATTGTAAAAATATATTATAGATATACTTTAAAACCACTCGATTTAATGATTTATCATTATTAATTATTTCGATTAAAAAAGTTGTTTTTAATTATAATCTAGTAATTTTCACTATTCATCAGAATATGAAAGTTATCCGAAAAGCACCAAAATTTCACCCTAAGCTAATTTCGATATTACGAATCCAGAAATTAATTCCATTTTGAAAAATAAAATATACAAAATTTCAAAAAGTGGTTATTACTATTCATAACGGCTAGTTTTAATAATATTTTAATAGCATATTGTTGTTTAATGAAACTCGTTATTGCGTACTACACACGCTATCGAGGAAGGTCGCGATTGCGTGTAATGCAAGGCAAGTTAAGGATGTGTGTTGTGCAAGCTCCTTTTGTTGTAGCGTAAAACACAAGACATTAATAAAATTAAAAAGAATATTTTTCATAAAATCTCGGGCTGTTACATTTAACAGGGTATTCCAAAATATAATAGTATGTTTGATAATTAATGTACTAAAAATCATATTTGATGGAAGTATTTATTTCCTAAACATTAAAGAATTTTAAAATATTTTTATTTGGAATAATTAAAAAATATATTTAAATTATCATGGTTTATACTTCATGAATATTTTGAGGTGGTTTCCTAGTGTATAATTTCCCACACATATAAGTATACACCTCCTCTACTCACTTTTATACACATTGATATACTTTTTAAATAGTTAATACATTCAAAATTAACTTCCCTTATTCCATTCATGTATAAGACATTTTGTCATTTTTTTGGAAACATTCTTCTGAATTATTTTGGTTGTAACCTACACACAATATCATTATGAGAGGTATTGTTCTTAATGGAATGTTTCTATTTTATTTCAACATCTACATCATTCTAATAATTTCCAAATACTATGATATAATAACATAATTATCTCCCATATAATCAAATTTTAATATAATAATTTAATAACCTGCACATATCTCGTTTTCTACCAATTGGGAAATGAAATCGAAATTTTTGTGTATAAATGAATACTACCTCATGAAATGATGTAATTCATATTCCATAAATATCAAACATTGATATATATAATGATTTATATAATAAATTTATACTATTTCTTTAAATAATAATACATCTAGATTTACAATATCACATCTACCTTATAACCTTCAAATACAATGAAAAATTATAGTGTCCCTTGTAAGATGTGTAGACTACTAACTCCGCAATGGGATGTGATTTTTTATCATATAATTTTAACATTAATGGTAATAAAAAAATACATAATGAAAATATATGATATAAAATATATAAATCTAACTATTATAGGGAAAATGTTTTTCTACCTTTATTTTGATTCATCTTTTAAAAAATTAGAATTGGAATTCTTGTTTATATACAACCTTCCTAGTAAATTAATTGTGTAATTTATTAATCAATATGAAACATTAATCAATGAATATACATATGTAAATAATTATTATATATTATATCTCTTACATGTGTAAATTATTTGTGATAATAGAACCATAATGTCTTTACTCAGTCCAAAACTGTAAAACCAAAATTTAAATGAAAGACAAAGTATTTATTACCTGAAACATTATTTTTTACCAAAAAAATAATAAATATTTCAAAAATGATTATTATTAAATAATTCTTGTATTGATATATATGAGTTTGTTTTTATAATATATTAATACAAAATCCATATTTTTTATAAATATTTTTTGAACATTAAAGTTGAAAATTGAGATTTGGGGAATGGTATTTTCGACTAATTTTTTAATGGGACCCAAACCATATTGACAACTTTTTTATTTTTTGTGGTGTATATTAATAATATAAATTTATTTTATGACTATAATCATGATAATTATGGATATATATGTCACGAACCATCCTCGGGGCCTGTGTCGTGACTACCCCAAGCCTGCCTTCCATAGGCCAGGGGCTAGCGACCAACACCAAGCTGTAATTCCCTGTAAAAAGGGAATACATTGCCTTTGTAAAGTGACAAACACCACAAAGAAAGAATGCATAAGTAAACACTAAGTAAAAACTGGGTACAACAGTATGTGAAGAAAACTAAGTGGGCCAGAATACTAACCCAATCTGAAAGTAAAGTACAACTGGAAAGGGAAAACAACAACTGAAAGTAAAGCCCCAACTTCGAGTCATCCACTAGAAGTCCCACCTGAAGGACGGGTACAGATAGCCTCCACAACTCCTCGGGTCTAGCTGTCCGCTCCGAGTACGTCCCCCCCAGTGGTCCACCTCCAAGTATCGTCCTACTCCGCAAGCCTCAACCATGATCAGCATTGTCCGTCGTCTGCAACCAACACAATGTAGTGCGGGCATAGCTCATGCAGGGGTGAGTATAATCTACACAGTAGGGACCCTGAGACCCCCGAAGGTCTCCCAGAATCAACAGAGGATAATCCTGAAAGGAAAGATACAATCACGAAGTAACATCCAACACTACTTAGATATATGCCCATACATATACCTATGTCATCAATTCTTGTTCGGATCCACCATATGATCCCAAGTATAACCCAGTCCACACAGGAAATCACAACCAAAACCACACAGGAATGCATAAGTTAATCCAAACAGGATATCAAGTCAAACTTATCGAAGATAAGGATTGAAAATCAAGACTCAGCTCACACAGGTATACTTCTTCGCATGACGATAGAGATGATCAGATGTAGACATTCATTCTTCTAAGTTATCAGACCCACAAAGGATCGATGGGTACTAACCCCCGCAATGACCAACAAAAGATCTGACCCACATAGGATCGATATGTAAATAACCCCCACAATGACCCACACAGGATCGGACCCACACAGGATCTGTAGGCGCTGGCCCACACAGAACCACTAAGCGCTGACCCACACAGGATCTGACCCACACTGGATCGGTAGCGCTGATCCTTGTAGGATCGCTGAGTGCTGTAGTCATCGCTGTAGAATCCACGGAGGATTTCTGCATTGTCGTCATCTTCGTCGCAGTCGCAGCCAGCTCTAGGGTTCCCACACACTTCAAGCTCGTTCGGAAGGGTCCGCTCCACGAGCCGAGGGGATGATACATCAACTGAAACGTTGTCTGAATTTCATGTATCCAAAAGTTCTGTATCGTCAATAGGAACTCGACGTCAAAGACGGCGCGTCAATCAGACGCCTGGTCTTAGAGTTATTGGCCTTTTCATCCCAGGGTCCCGGTTGGATTTTATGTCAAAACCAACCCAACCATACTCAAACTGTGTCCAAACCTAGAGCGGAGTAATCAAAAAGGTCTGCCTCACTGAGAGAAATCCAACAATGTCGACGACACGTCAATCGGACGTCCGAAGCTCAAGTTATAAGCGTTTCCGCTCCGAGGGCCATGTTGGTTTCGTGTACGAAACAACCCGGCTGAACACAATGTACTCTGAAACCTTGAGAGTAATACATCAAAACGACCGTCTCGTTCCATGGATCACATCGTAGCTGACGGTGCGTTGATCGGAGGTCCACAACCCTAGTTATTGTTAAAAGACTGTGAGAGGTCCGGAAGTGGGGGTTTCGGGCCCCGACCGACCCGGACCGAGACCCCATGGGTAGGCCCGAAACGGGTCGACCCGACCCGAGTCCGGGTCCGGCCCACTTGGGCGCGGCCCAGCCTGGCCAGTCACGGCCCGACCTGGGAAGCCGGCCCTGTGCACTGGCGTGCTGGCCAAGGCCATCTGGCTCGGTCGTTTCGTCCGAGCGGGTGCACAAGGGGGGGGGGGCACCGGCCCCTTGAATGAAACTACGGCCCCGCGTGGGGGCTCCTCCCTGCCAACAGACACGGCTGAGCGCCGCGTCCCACCTCCCTCGTTCTCGTGCGGTCGCGGGACCTGCGGGCTACCGCCGCCTCTAGCCGCTGGCGCCGCTGTACCGGCGAGGCGCGCCGGCGGAGTGTTTCGCGGACCACCGAACTAGCTCCGGCGGTCGGTTTTGCCTTCCTTTTTCGAAAACGGCCCTCTCGGGACCGGTTCTTCACTACGAACATCTCAGAATGCCCGTGCGGCATGTTTCATCGTCGCCCGCCGATCCGCACTCCATGAACGAAGGGACAATGGGTTCATACTTGTTCATTGGTCCTCACCCACCGGGTTAGCGGTTTAAAAAGATTTCTGACAAATTTTAAACACATGCCGATTATATAAATCACATAGATTTAATTGAACCAAAACTCCTACCTCACGCATCGTCGAGCGAGGGTTCATCGTGGAAAAGAACGTCATAGAAGAAGGCGTTGCGGAAGGGGGGTCGTCGCGTCGTGGAGAAGAAACATCACGGATGAAGCGTCATTGGCGCCGAGGTACACGGTGTCGCGTAGTCGATCTCCGAGGATTCGGTTTTCTTCGTCGAAGATCGGTGCGTTCTTCATGTTCTTCGCGTTCTTCGCATTCATCGTGTTCTTCGACGAAGAAGATGATGATCTTCAAGCCTCCCCTCTTTCTCCCAATCCACTCTCAACACAACTAGCCTAATAAAATAAGAGTTCTTTTATTTTATTTCTCAAGCCATGCATTTTAAAATTAAAAAAATGAATCAAACAATTAATTGAATAAATTATAACGTTTAAACTGCCCAAATTAAATGAGGCGTTTCATAACAGAAAAATGCAAGGGTTGACTTCCAATTAGTCGGGGGTGCGGGTGTGTTACCTTAATTAAAGGAGGGGGTTTAGGAAGAAAAGAAATGGTGGGGATCGTGTGGGCCCCACCACACAAATATCCTACCAAGTGGGTAGGATATTTTGGGTCCCACATCATCCACATAACATATGTTAAGAAAATTAAAATAAAAAATAGGTTGCACCACTTTTATTTTATTTCTTAACTTAACCACAAAAATTAAAAACAACACCCGAGTAAACACAACTCCGGAAGAGGTGTTTATAAGTAATTAACGGCGCTACGATTCCATCGGTGCCCTCAGAATTCGATTCCGAGCACCAGTTCAAAAGTTAGAAAAACCCGCTCATTCTTTCACTAAATGTACCCGAGAAAAACATCGGAAAAAGATTCTGGGCACACCGGGCCATGGAATTTGGTGCCGTTAGACACTGTGTTATTGTAAAATTCCCTAGAAAAATAAGAAAACAATTTTCTTGAATTATTCGGGTCTTTACATCACTACCACCTTAGATCATTACGTCCCCGTAAAGATAAATCAAAACTAGGGAAACAAATGTAGGTATTGAGCATGCATCTGAGCCTCCCACCCCCATGTGATCTCCTGGAGGTTCCCATCCTGCCATCTGATGTGCACTAGAGGAATCGACCGTCCATGTAGGAACCGCTCCTGTCGATCCTCGATCTCCACCGGGACCACCGCAAAAGTCGCCCCATCATCAATGTCTAGCTCCCCATGGTCAATGATATGCGTCGGGTTGTGCACGTATCTCCTCAGTTGAGTTAAGTGGAAGACGTCGTGCACCCTGTGCAACTGAGATGGTAGAGCCAGGCATTGAGCCACATCACCAGTCCTGCTGAGGACCTGGAAGGGGATAATCAAGCGTAGAGATAACTTGCTACCTTAGCCAAATCTCCGTAATAAATGTTGAGGTGAGACCCTAAAGAAGACGTGGACTCCATCCTCAAACTGCAGTGGTCTATGCGTCTTTTCAGAATAAGACTTCTGCCAGATTTGAGCTGTCCTCATCCGCTCCTAGATGACATGGTCCTTCTCTGTCGTAGCCTGGACCGTCTCTGGTCCCACAAGTGCTGACTCCCCAGGGTATGTCCTGCACAACGGTGATCTTCAAGGTCAGTCGTACAACACCTCGTATGGTGCCATCCCGATTGGTGTGTGGTAGTTGTTGTTGTAAGCGAACTCCACCAAGGGTAAGTGGTCCTCCCAGCTGCGACCAAAGTTGAGGACACAGGCACGGAGCATGTCCTCGAGTGTCTGAATGGTCTTCTCTGTCTGACCATTTGTCTGAGGGTGAAAGGCGGTGCTCAGACGTAGCTGCATCCCGAACGCCTCCTGCAACCCTTCCAAAGCCAGGAAGTAAAGCAAGCATCTCGATCGGAGATGATATACGATGGCACACCATGATGCCGTAAAATCTTCTGAACGTAGAGGCGTCCCAATCTCTCCGCTGAGCCCTCCTCTCTGATGGATAAGAAGTGATCCGACTTGGTGAGTCAGTCAACAATCACCCATATGGAGTCGTGACCTCTAGATGTGCGTGGAAGACTAGTCACGGAGTTCATAGATATCCCGTCCCACTTCCACTCTAGGACCTCCAAGGGCTGTACCAAGCCTGTTGGTACCTCGTGCTCAACCTTCACCAGCTGGTAGGTGAGGCATCGAGAAACGAACTCTGCCAGAGCCTTCTTCATGCCTGACCACCAGGGTTATCGTCTGAGGTCCTTGTACATCATCGCCAATCTAGGATGTACCGCCAAAGGGGAAGTGTGAAACTCTCTCATAACCTCCTCCTGTAAAGCATCTGGTACCATGGTACGTCCTCTAAAAAGGACATCGTTCTCTCCTCCTAAAGAGAATCCATCAGGTTCATGTCCTAAGGATATCTGTGCGTGTCGTGTCTCACAGTCGGCGTCCCCACGTTGTGCCTCTCTGACCCGCTGCAGTAGTGGAGGAGTGACTGTGAGTGACTGAAGGAAGGTTGTTCCATCTCTATCCATGAAGGATATCTGCAAAGAAGCTAGCTGCTCTGTCGCCTTTCTAAGTAGCTGAATGCCCGTCCTCCTGTTGGATGCATCGGCTACTACGTTTACCTTTCCAGGAGTACAGACTATATAAAAGTCATAGTCCTGGAGGAACTCGAGCCATCGCCACTGTCTCAGGCTCAGGTCATTCTAAGAGAAGATATACCTGAGACTCTAGTGGTGATAATAGACTGTAAAGAACTCACACATCAAATAGTGTCCCCACATCTTCAGTGTAAAGACCACTGCTACTAACTCCATGTCATGGGTAGCATAGTTCTTCTCAAGCTGCCTCAATTGACGTGATCTGTATGCGATCAGTGCCCGCTCCTGCATCAGGACACACCCGATTCACTTCCCGGATGCATCGTAGTAAACTACGTACCCTAATACCTCCTCCGGCAACCTCAAGATAGGCGCGCTGGTCAATCTCTGTCTTAGCTCCTGGAAGCACTACTGACATCTGTTTGACCACACAAAAGGTTTCACCTTCTTTGTCAAAGCTGAGAGTGGTGCCGCAACTCTGGAGAAGTCTGGCACAAATCTCCGATAGTACCCAGCTAGTCCCAAGAATCTCCACACCTCCATCACGCTCCTGGGTGGCTCCGAGGCTAGCACTGCCTCGATCTTCGCAGGATCCACCACAACTCCCTCCTCAAAGATGACGTGTCCCAACAAGTGGACCTCGCGTATCCATAACTAACACTTATAGAGATTACCATAAATCTGGTTCTCTCGAAGTGTGTGCAGTACAACCCGCAAGTGTTTGGCATGCTCCTCCTCAGTCGTCAAGTATATCAAAATTTCGGCAATGAAGACCACACCAAATCGATCGAGGTATGTCTGAAAGATCCTGTTCATCAGGCCCATTAACACTTATGGATCATTGGTTATGCCGAATGGAACAACAAAGAAATCGTAGGTTCCATACAGACATCTGAAGGACGTCTTCTACATGTCCTCGTCCTGAACTCTGAGCTGATGATATCCTGATCTAAGGTCTATCTTCGAGAACCACCGTGCTCCATTGAGCTGATCTTAGAGATCATTAATCCTCGGTAGCAGATACTTGTTCCTCAATGTCACCTAGTTCAGGCGATGATTGTCGACACAAAGTTGCAAGCTCCTGTCCGCCTTCTTGGAGAACAATATCAGGGAAGCCCAGGGTGAAAAATTGGGTCAGATGAATCCCTTGCCCTGCAAGTCCTCTAATTGTACCCGTAGCTCCTGAAGCTCGGTGGGTGCCATCTGAAATGCTGTAGTGGATATCGAGGATTTCTCGGGGTACATGTCAATATAAAAGTCTACCTCTCTACGAGGAGGTAGTGCTGGGACATCATTGTGGAAAATGTCCGCATATTGATCCACCACTGTAGGAAAACCAGGACTCCGCCCGTCAACAGCTCCTAGGACGAGGCTAGACAACTGATGAGTGATGATATATCCTCTCCTCTACGTGAGTCCATCCTATGCTTCTAATGCTCCCTTCTCACTGGTGAAGGTGAACCTTCTC
Source organism: Viscum album (assembly GCA_963277665.1). Classification (NCBI taxonomy): domain Eukaryota; kingdom Viridiplantae; phylum Streptophyta; class Magnoliopsida; order Santalales; family Viscaceae; genus Viscum; species Viscum album. Next base: position 918,036,686 of record OY728148.1, read on the forward strand.
CCGTCGGTGCGTACACATCGCACCTTGCGCCTAATACAGTCAATCTGAGCATGGACTGTAGATAACCAATCCATGCTGAAAACGACTTCGTAAGGCCTCGACTCCACTACAAGAAGATCCCAGCTGAAGATCTCTCCTCCTAGAGTAAGCTCACCCAACCGACACAAGTGTGTAATCATCGAGTCTTCTCCCGTAGGAGTCTCTAGTCATAAGTATCGAGCCAACGGCTCTGTCGGAATCTCTGATCTCCGAACAAGGGGAGCTGCTATGAAAAAATGACTCACTCTTGTGTATATAAGAACTACAGAAAGGGAGGAATAGACACAGATAGTACCTCGAATCATCTCTGGTGTGCCGTGGTCATAGGCCTCCTCTTCCTGGAGTTGTGACTGTCTCTGCCCACCAGCTCCCTGTGGTCGGGGTGGGCCTCCTGGTGGTGGTGGTGGTAGAGCCTCAAAGCATCGCCCACCACCTGCTGCTCAACCAGCTCCTCTGCCTCGTCCTCCTGCTCCTTGCGGACCACCACGGTTGACCCTCTGCCTCTACCTGGGTGGTCTCTCAACCGTCTGCTGCTCCTCGATACAGTGGGTTGGGCAGTCACGAGCCATGTGGCCCTTCCCACCACATGCGTAGCACTGTCTGCCTCTCGAAAGACTTGCTCCGCACTGTGTGCCCCGCACCACTGAGCCATTGTCCTAAGGTCGTCTGCCTGAGGGTCTGGTCTACCTGGACCCATGAGTCATCCATCGACTGCCTGTTGTAGAAGACTCTGATACGTGCCGCCCTGCGGTAGGTCTCGCTGCTGAAGTAGGAGCAGCCTGGAAGCTCTCGATGAGAAGGGCCTGCTCCAGTACTCCTTCCTGTGTCGGAATGCTGAGGGAGAACAGTGATTCCCTGATCTTATACCTCAATACATGCTCGAAGGTCCGGGCTCGGAATAATGGGTCTCGAACCATGTCCGTCGAATAGCGTGAGAGGTCGGTAAATCTCCTCGAGTACTGGGTGACCGTCAAGCTGCCCTGCCGCAGCTGTAGAAGCTCATGGATGCACATCGCACGGAGCGTGGCTGGGACGAACTCCGAGTGCAAGAGGCTCTCAATGTACGTTTAGAGGAGAGATGACACATCGTGCACCTAGAGCATCAAGCTCCACCATCTTCCTGCTACCGCGTGGAGGAGGCTCGCTGTGAGGATCACCATGAGGTCTTCTAGTTTCCTCACTAACCTGAAAATTCGTACAACTGCCTCCAGCCAATCCTCGGCTGCCTAAGGGTCCTTCTCCCCACGGAACCTGGGCGGTCGCTGGCGCTGAAACTCATGCAGTGAACTAAGGCGATGTGCATCATCTGCGGCTGGGGCTGGAAGCATCGATGGCTCAGTGGGTAGACATACATCTGGTGCCTCTGCATTCAAATGGCCATATACCGAGGCCTCACCACTCTGTGGGATATCATCACATACAACACTCGGAACCCTAGCTAGCTACCATCATGGGGCCATCCGGAAAAGAAATAGGTGTACCACGGTCATACAGTATACTTGGTGAGTAGACACAAAGAAATCACAAAGAAAAATTTAAACACACATGCAATCAATGTTTTCGTGCATTAAGTCAGAAATCAGAAGTCATGGTCCTGGTGTATGGATACGTCGGCCGCCGCAACAACACTAGATTCCCTTGACTTATAGCCACACTCAATACTCATAAAATTATTGCTTCACATAGAAAATATCGGAGTCCTGAGTTCAGCGGTAGAACCGAACTCCTCTGATACAAATTTGTCACAACCCGTCCTCAGGGCCCGTGCTGTGACTACACCAAGCCCGCCTTCCATAGGCCAGGGGCTGGCGACTACCACCAAGGTGTAATTCTCGGTAAAAAGGGAAGTCATTGCCTTTGTAATGTAACAAACACCATAGATCAAGCATGAAGAAGTAAACACTAAGTAAAAACTGGGTACAACATTAAGTACGGAAAATTAAGTGGGCTAGAATAGAAACTCAAACTGAAAGTAAAGTACAACTTGAAAAGGAAAACAGAAACTGAAAGTAAAGCCGCAACGTCGAGTCGTCCAATAGAAGTTCCACATGAAGGGTGGGTACATATAGACTCCACATCTCCTTGGGTCCAGTCGTCCGCTCCGAGTATGTCCCGCCCAGTGGTCCACCTCCCGGTACCATCCTTCTCCACAAGCCTCAACCACGATCAGCATTGTCCATCGTCTGCAATCAACACAATGTAGAGCGGGCATAGCCCATGTAGGGGTGAGTATAAGATACTCAATAGGCACACCGAGACCCTCGATGGTATCCAAGAATCCACAGAGGATAATCCACAAATGAAATATACAGTCACGAAGTAACATCCAACACTACTTAGGTATATGCCCATACATATACCTAAGTAATCAATTCTCGTTAGGCTCCAACATCTGAGCCCAAGTACAACCCAGTCCACACAGGAAAACACAACCAAAACCACACAGTAATGTATCACGTAATCCACACAAGATATCAAGTCAAAATTATCGAAGATAAGGACTGAAAATCAAGACTCGGCTCACACAGGTATACTTTTCGTATGATGATAGAGATGATCAGATCTATCCACTGATTCATCTATTCCGTCAGACCCACGAAGGATCAATAGGTACTAACCCCCGCAATGACCCACAAAGGATCTGACCCACACATGATTGATAGGTAATTAACCCCTACAATGACCCACATAGGATCAGACCCACACAAGATCTATAGGCGCTGGCCCCCACAGGACGGCTGAGCGCTGACCCACAAAGGATCTGACCCACACAGGATTGGTAGCACTGATCCACGTAGGATCGCTGAGTTCTACAGTCATCGTCGTCAAATCCACAAAGGATTTTTGCACTGTCATCATCGTCGTCGCAATCGCAGCCAGCTATAGGGTTGCCACACATAGCAAGCTCGTTCGGGAGGGTCTGATCCACGAGCCGAGGGGTTGATACGACAACTGACATGTGGTCCAATGTTGATGTATCCAAAAGTTCCATATCTTCAATAGGAACTGATCATCACAGACGGTGCGTCAATCGGACAACCGGTTTGAGAGTTATTGGCTTTTTCATCCTAGGGGCCCAGTTGGTTTTTAAGTAAAAACCTAAATGATTGTACTCAAACTTCATCCAAACATCACGAGTAGTAAGCCCAAAAGGTCTATCTCACTAAGATAAATCCAAAAAAGTTGATGGAACATCAATCAGACGTCCGGAGCTCAAGTTATAAGTGTTTCTGCTCCGAGGGCCCGGTTGGTTCCGTGTACGAACCAACCCGGATGAACCCAAAGTACTCTAAAACCTTGAGTCTAATATACCAAAACTACCATCTCTTTTCAAGGATCTCATCGCAACTGACGGTGCGTCGATCGGAGGTCTGCAGCCCTAGTTATGAGCAATAGACCGTGAGAGGTCCAGAAGTGGGGGATTCGGGCCCAGACTGACCCGGCTCGAGACCCCCTGGGTCGGCCCAAAACGGGTTGACCTGAACCGAGTCCGGGTCCGGCCCACTTGGGTGCGGCCCAGCCCGGCCGGGCACTACGCAACCTGGGAAGCCGGCCCGGCGCGCTTGTGCACTGGCCAAGGCCATGTGGCTCGGCCATTTCGGTTGAGCGGGTGCGCAAGGGGGGGGGGGGGCGCCGCCCACTTGAATGAAACTGCGACCCCGCGTGGGGGCCGCTCTCTGCCAACGGACGCAGCCGAGCACCGCATCCCACATCCCTCGGTCCCGCGCGGTCACGGGACCTGCGGTCTACCGCCGCGTCTGGCTGTCGGCGCTGCCGTACCGGAGTGGCGCACCAGTGAAGTGTTCCGCGGACCACCGAACTAGCTCTGGAAGTCGGTTTTTCCTGCCGTCTTCATCAACGGCCCTCCCGGGACCGGTTATTCAATGCGAAGACCTTACAAAGCATGTACGGCCTGTTTCATCATCGCCCGCCGATCCACACACCATGAACGAAGGGATGGTGGGTTCAGACTAGTTCGTTGGTCTGCACCCACTGGGTTAGCAGTTTAAAAAGAATTCTGAAAAATTTTATACACATGCCGATTATTTAAATCACATAGATTTAATTGAACCAAAACCCCTACCTCAAGCATCATTGAGCGAGGGTTCGTCGCGGAAAAGCACATCGCAGAAGAAGGTGTCACAGAAGGGGATCATCGCGTTGTGGAGAAAGAACATCACAGATGAAGCGTCGTTGGCGTCGAGGTACACGACGTCGTGTAGTCGATCTATGAGGATTTGGTATTCTTCGTCGGAGATCGGTGCGTTCTTCGTGTTCTTCACGTTCTTCGCATTCTTCGTGTTCTTCGACGAAGAAGATGATGATCTTCAAGCCACCCCTCTTTCTCCCAATCCCCTCTCAACACAACTAGCCTAATAAAATAAGAGTACTCTTATTTTATTTCTCAAGCCATGCGTTTTAAAATTAAAAAACAAATCAAACAATTAATTGAATTAATTAGAACGTTTAAACTGCCCAAATTAAATGAGGCATTTCATGACAGAAAAACGCAAGGGTTGACTTCCAATTAGTAGGGGGTACAGGTGCGTTACCTTAATTAAAGGTGGGTGGTTAAGAAGAAAAAAAATGGTGGGCCTCGTGTGGGCCCCACCTCACAAATATCCTACCAAGTGTGTAGGATATTGTGGGTCCCACATCATCGACATAACTTAAGTTAAGAAAAATAAAATAAAAAATCGGTTTCACCACTTTTATTTTATTTCTTAACTTATCCCCAAAAATTTAAAACCACACCCGAACAAACACAACTCCGGAAGATGTGTTTCTAAGAAATTACCAGCTCTACGATTCCATCGGTGGCCTCAGAATTCGATTCTGAGCACCGATTCAAAAGAAAGAAAAACCCGCCTATTCTTTCACTGAATGTACCGAGCTAAACTTCAGAAAACGATTCTGGGCACACCGGGCCTCAGAATTAGGTGCCGTTAGAAACAACGTTCTTGTAAAATTCCAATGAAAATTAAGAAAAAAATTTCTTGAATTATTCGGGTCATTACATCACTCCCACCTCATAGCTTTACGTCCCTGTAAAGATAAATCAAAACTAGTGAAACAAATTTAGTTACTGAGCACGCATCTGAGCTTTCCACACCCAAGTGCACTCATGATGGTTCCCGTGCTGCCATCTGATATGCACTAGAGGAATCGACCATCCACGTAGGAACTACTCCTATCGATCCTCGATCTCCAACGGGACCACCGCAAACGTCGCACCATCATCAATGTCCAACTCCCCATGGTCAATGATATGCGTCGGGTTGTGCACGTATCTCCTCAGCTGAGATACGTGGAAGACTTCGTGCACCCGGTGCAACTGAGATGGTAGAGCCAGGCGATGAGCCACCTCAACAATCCTGCTGAGGACCTGGAAGGGTCCGATCAAGAGTGGAGATAACTTGACACCTTGGCCAAATATCTGTAATCCACATTGAGGTGAGAGCCTAAAGAAGATGTGGTCTCCATACTCGAACTCTAATGGTCTCCGTCTCTTGACAGCATAAGACTTCTGCCGACTTTGAGCTGTCCTCATCCACTCCTGGATGACCTGGACCTTCTCTGTCCTGGCCTGGACCATCTCCGGTCCCACAAGTGCTGACTCCCGAGGGTCTGTCCAGCATAGCAGTGATCTTCAAGGTTGGTCGTACAACACCTCGTATGGTGCCATCCAGATGGTTGAGTGGTAGTTGTTGTTGTAAGAGAACTCCACCAAGGGTAAGTGGTTCTCCCAGCTGCGACCAAATTCGATGATACATGCACGGAGCATGTCCTCGAGATTCTGAATGGTCTTCTCCGTCTGACCATCTGTATGAGGGTGAATGGCGGTGCTCAGATGTAGTTGCGTCCCGAATGACTCCTACAACCCCTTCCAAAGCCCGGAAGTAAAGCAAGAATCTCGACCAAAGACGATATATGATAGAACACCATGAAGTCGTAACCTAAACATAGAGGTGTCCCATGCTCTCCACTGAGCCTGCTCTTTGATGGGTAAGAAGTGAGCCGACTTGGTGAGTCGGTCAACAATCACCCATATGGAGTCGTGACCTCTGGAAGTGTGTGGAAGTCCAGTCACGAAGTCCATTGATATGTTGTCCCACTTCCACTCTAGGTCCTCCAAGGGCTGTACCAAGCCTGTTGGTACCTAGTGCTCTACCTTCACCTTCTAGCAGGTGAGGCATCGAGAAACGAACTCTGCCACAACCTTCATCATTCCCAACCACTAGTGATGTCATATGAGTACTTGGTACATCATTGCTAATCCAGGATATACCGCCAATGGGGAAGTGTAAAACACTCTCAGAACCTCATCCTGTAAAGTAGATGGTACCATGGTACGCCCTCTAAAAAGGACATCGTGCTCTCCCCCTAAAGAGAACCCATCAGGTGCCTGTCATGAGGATATCTGCGCACGTCGCGTCTCACTATCGGCGTCCCCACGCTGTGCCTCTCTGACCCGCTGCAGTAGTGGAGGAGTGACTGTGAGTGACTAAAGGAAGTTTGTTCCATCTCTATCGATGAAGGATATCTGCAAAGAAGATAGCTGCTATGTCGCCTCCCCAAGTAGCTGAATTCCTGTCCTCCTGTTGAGTGAATCGGCTACTACGTTCAACTTTCCAGGAGTATAGACTATCTCAATGTCATAGTCCTGGACAAACTCGATCCATCGCTACTGTCTCAGGTTTGGGACCTTCTGCGAGAAGATATAACTGAGACTCTGGTGTCCATAATAGACTTTAAATCTCTCTCCCATCAAATAGTGTCGCCACATCTTCAGTGTAAAGACCACTGCTGCTAACTCCAGGTCATGGGTAGTGTAGTTCTGCTCATGTTGCCTCAATTGACATGATCCATAGGCGATCACTACCAGCTCATGCATCAGGACACACCTGATTCTGGTCCCTGATGCATCACAGTAAACTATGTACCCTACTCCCTCCTCCGTCAACCTCAAGATAGGCACGCTAGTCAATCTCTTTCTCAGCTCCTGGAAGCTCTGCTGACATCTGTTTGACCACACAAAAGGTTTCCCCTTCTTTGTCAAATCTGAGAGTGGTTCCGCAACTCTGGAGAATTATGGAAAAAATATCTGATAGTACCCAACTAGTCCCAAGAAACTACGCACCTCTGTCACGCTCCTGGGTGGCTCCCAAGCTAGCACTGCCTCGATCTTCGTAGGATCCACCACAACTCCCTCCTCAAAGATGACATGTCCCACCAAATGGACCTCGCGTATCTAGAACTGACACTTCGTGAGATTACTATAAATCTATTGCTCTCAGAGTGTGTCCAGTACAACCCGCAAGTGTTAGGCGTGATCCTCCTCAGTCTTCGAGTATATAAAAATGTCTTCAATGAAGACCACGACAAATTGATCGAGGTATGGATGAAAGATCCTGATCATGAGGCCCATGAACACTTTTGGAGAATTGGTTACGCCGAATGGCGTAACCAAGAACTCGTAATTTCCATACCGACATCTGAAGGTCGTCTTCTATATTTCCTCATCCCGAACTCTGAGACGATGATAGCCTGATCTATGGTCTATTTTCGAGAACCACCGTGCACCCTTGAGATGATCATAGAGGTCATCAATCCTTGGTAGCTGATACTTGTTCTTAACTTTCACCTGGTTCAGGCGAAAATAGTCGACACAAAGTCGCAAGATCTGGTCCGCCTTCTTGGAGAACAGTATCAAAGAATCCTAAGGTGAAACACAGGGTCAGATGAATCCCTTGCCCTGCAGGTCCTCTAACAGTACCCGTAGCTCCTGAAGCTCGGCGGGTGCCATCTGATATGCTGGAGTGGATATCAGGGCTGTCTCAGGGTACATGTCAATATAAAAGTCTACCTCTCTGCGAGGAGGTATCCCTGGGACGTCGTTGTGGAAAACGTTCACATATTGATCCACCACTGCAGGAAAACCAGGACTCTGCACGTCAACAGCTCCTAGGATGAGGCTACACAACTGATGAGTGATGGCCTATCCTCTCCTCTGCGTGAGTCCATCCTGTGCTGCGAAGGCTCCCTTCTCACCGGTGAAGGTGAACCTTCTACCGTCGGTGCTTACACATCTCACATTGTGCCTAATACAGTCAATATGAGCTTGGACTATAGATAATCAATCAATGCCAAAAATTACGTCGTAAGGCCTCGACGCCACTACAAGAAGATCCCAGCCGAATCTCTCACCTCCTAGAGTAAGCTCACACTACCAGAACTAGTGTGTAATTGTCGATTCTTCTCCCGTAGGAGTCTCTAGCCGTAAGGATCGCGCCAATGGATTTATCATAATTTCTGAGCTCCGAACAAGGGATGCAGCTATGAAATAATGACTCACACATATGTCTATAAGAACTGCAACAAGGGTGGAATAGACACAAATAATACCTCAAATTATCTCTAGCGTACCGTTGTCGTAGGCCTCCGCTTCCTGGAGTTGTTACTGTCTCTACCCCCCAACTCCCTATGGCCGGGGTGGGCCTCCTGATGGTGGTGGTGGTAGAGCCTCAAAGCATCGCCCACCACCTACTTCGCAACCAGCTCCTCTGCCTTGTCCGCCTTCTCCCTGCAGACCAACTCAGTCGATCCACTGCCTCTGCCTAGGTGGTCCCTCATCCGTCTGCTACTCCTTGGTATAGTTGGTTGGGCAGTCACGAGTCATGTGGCCCTGCCCGCCGCATGCATAGAACTGTCTGCCTCTTGAAAGACTGGCTTTGCGCTATGTGCCCCGCACCACTGAGCCAGAGTACTGAGGTCGTCTGCCTGAGGGTGTGGTCTTCCTGGACCCATGAGTCATCCATCGACTGTCTGCTGTAGAAGACTATGATATGTGGCGCCCTGCGGTAGGTCGCGCTGCTGAAGTAGGATCACCATGAATGCTATCGATAAGAATGGCCTGCTCCAGTATTCCATCCTATGTCGGAATGCTGAGGGATAACAGTGATGCCCTGATCTTATACCTCAATACCTACTCGAAGGTCCGGGCCTGGAAGAATGGGTCTCGTACCATGTCTGTCAGAAAACATGAGAGGTCGGTAAATCACGCTGAGTACTGGTTGACCGTCAAGCTGCCCTGCCGCAACTGTAGAAGCTCATGGATGCACACCACAGAGAGCGTGGCTGGGACGAACTCCGAGCGGAAGAGGCTCTCAAATTCCATCCAGAGTAGAGATGTCTCATCGTGCAGCTAGAGCATCATGCTCCACCATCTTCCTGCTGCAGCGTGAAGAGGCTCACTACGAGGATCACCATGAGGTCTGATATATTCCTCACTAACCTGAAAACTCGTACAACTTCCTCCAGCCAATCCTCGGTTGCCTAAGGGTCCGTCTCCCCGTGGAACAGGGGCGGTCGCTAGCACTGAAACTCGTGTAGTGCACTAAGGCATCATACATCATCAGCGGCTGGGGCTGGAAGCATCAGTGGCTCGGTGGGTAGACGTACCGCTGGTGCCTCTACTTTCAAATGGCCCTGTACCGAGGCCACGTCGCTCGGTGGGCTGTCGTCACGTACAACGCTCGGAACCCTAGCTTGCTACCGTCGTGGGGACATCCCGAAATGAAACAGGTGCACCATGGTCATACATTATACATGGTGAGAAGACACAAAGTAATCATTCATAAAACTTAAAACACAAATGCAATCAATGATTTCATGCATTAAGTCGGAAATCCGAAGTCAGGGTCCTGGTGTACGGATACGTCAGCCGCCGCAGCATCACTGGACACCCTGGACTGATAGCCATAATCAATACTCTTAATATTATTGCTTCACATAGAAATTATTAGAGTCCTAGGTTCTGTGGTAGAACCAAACTCCTCTGATACAAATTTTTCAAGACCCGTCCTATGGTCCCGTGTCGTGACTACCCCAAGCCCGCCTTACATAGGCCATGGGCTGGAGACTACCACCAATGCGTAATTCCCAGTAAAAAGGGAAGTCATTGCCTCTGTAAAGTAACATACACCACATAGCATGAATGAAGAATTAAACACTAAGTAAAAACTGGGTACAACAATAAGTGCAGAAAAGTAAGTGGGCCAGAATAAAACCCAAACTGAAAGTAAAGTATAACTAGAAATGGAAAACAGAAATGAAAAGTAAAGCTGCAATGTCGATCCGTCCACTGGAAGTCCCACATGAATGGTGGGTACAGATAGCCTCCACAACTCCTCGGGTCCAGCCTTCCGCTCCGAGTACGTCCCACCCAGTGGTCCACATCCAGGTACAGTCCTGCTCTGCAAGCCTCAACCACGATAAGCACGGTCCATCGTCTGCAACCAACAAAACGTAGTGCGGGCATAGCCCATTCAGGGGTGAGTATAAGCTACCCAGTGGGAACCCCGAGACCCCCGAAAGTCTCCCAGAATCCACAGATGATAATCCACAAAGGAATGATACAATCACGAAGTAACATCCAACACTACTTAGGTATATTCCCATACATATACCTAAGTTATCAATTCTCGTTTGGATCCAACATCTGAGCCCATGTACAACCCAGTCCACAAAGGAAAACAAAACCAAAACCATACAGGAAAGCATCACGTAAACCACATAGGATATCAAGTCAAACTAATCGATGATAAGGATTAAAAATCAGGACTCACCTCACACATGTATACTTCTTCGTATGACGATAGAGAGGATCAGATGTATCCACTGATTCATCTAAGCCATCAGACCCACAAAGGATCGATATGTACTAACCACTGCAATGACCCACAAAGGATCTGACCCACACATGATCGATAGGTAACTATCCCCCATAATGACCCACACAGGATCAGACCCACACAGGATCTGTAGGCGCTGCCCATACAGGACCGCTGAGCACTGACCCACACAGGATCTGACCCACACAGGATCGGTAGCACTGATCCACATAGGATCGCTGAGTGCTGTAGTCGTCGTTGTCGAATCCACGGTAGATTTTTGCACAATCTTCATCATCGTCGCAGTCGCAGCCAGCTATAGGGTTCCTGCACATAGAAAACTCGTTCGGGAGGGTCTGTTCCACGAGCCAAGGGGCTGATACATCAACGGACATGTGGTCCAAAGTTAATGTATCCAAAAGTTCAATATCGTCAACAGGTACTGAACATCACAGACAGCGCATCAATCAGACACCCTGTTTGAGTGTTATTGGCTTTTTCGTCCCAGGGGACCAGTTGGCTTTTAAGTCAAAACCAAAATGACTATACTCCAACATCATCCAAACCTCAAGAGGAGTAATCCAAAAGGTCCGTCTCACTACAAGGAATCCAAAAAAGTCGACGACATGTCAATCGGACGTCCGGAGCTCAAGTTATAAGTGTTTCCGCTCCGAGGGCCCGGTTGGTTCTGTGTACGAACTAAACCGGCCGAACACAAAGTACTCCTAAACCTTTACTGTAATATATCGAAACGACCATCTCGTTTCAAGGATCACATCTCCACTAACGGTGCATTGATCGGAGGTATGCAGCCCATGTTATGGGAAAAAGACCGTGAGAGGTCCGGATGTGGGGGTTTCGGGCCCAGACCGACCGAGCCCGAGACCCCCTGGGTCGATCCGATCCGGGTACGGGTCCGGCCAGCTTGGGCGCAGCCCGGCTCGGCTGGGCGGGGCCCGACCTAGCTAGGGAATGGCCCGGCCCAACCAGGGTGTCGCCCGACCCAGCCTGGGCGCGGCCCGGCCCGGCCCGGCCTGGGCAGCCGGCTCAGAGCGCTGGCACGCTGGCCAGGGCCAGGTGGCTCAGCCATTTCGGCCGATCGGGTGCGCAAGGGGGGGGGGGGAGCCGCCACCATTAATGAAACTGTGTCCCCGTGTGGGGGCCGCACCTTGCCAACAGAAGCGGCCAAGCGCCACGTCCCGCCTCCTTCGGTCCCGCGCGATCGCGGGACCTGCGGCATACCGCATGGGCTTCAGTCACGGCGGTTGTTCCCGGCGGCGCGCCGGGCGCCGCCGCCTCCTTGCGGTCGGCCAGTGCCGGCCACCGCCTCCGGCCGTCGGCGCCGCCATGCCGGTGAGGCGTGTCGGCGGAGTGTTCCGCGGACCACTGGACGAGCTCCGGTGGTCGGTTTTTCCTGCTGTCTTCACCAACAGCCCTCCCAGGACCAGTTCTTCACTGCGAAGACCTCACAACGCCCGTGCGGCCTGCTTCATCGTCGCCTGACAATCCGCACACTATGAATGATGATACGCGGGGTTTAGACTTCTTCGTTGGTCTGCACTCACCAGTGTAGCGGTTTAAAAAGGCTTCCGACATGTTTTAAACACATGTCGAAGCTATAAATCACATAGATTTAATTGAACTAAAACCCCTACCTCAAGCATCGTCGAGTGAGGGTTCGTCGCGGAAAAGCACGTCACGGAAGAAGGCATCGTGAAAGGTTGATCGTCGCGTTGTGGAGAAGGAACGTCACAGAAGAAGCGTCGTTGGCATCGTTGTACATGGCGTCACGTAGTCTATATCTGAAAATTCAGCGTTCTTCATCAGAGATCGGTGTGTTTTTCGCATTCTCTGTGTTCTTCGCATTCTTCGCGTTCTTCAACGAAGAAGATGAAGATCTTCAAGCCTCCAATCTTTCTCCGAATCTCATCTCAACACAACAAGCCTAATAAAATAAGAGTTCTCTTATTTTATTTCTCAAGCCATGAATTTTAAAATTCAAAAATGAGTCAAACAATTAATTGAATTAATTGCAACTTCTAAACAGCCCAAATTAAATGAGGTGTTTCATTACAGAAAAACACTAGGGTTTTCCTTCCAATTAGTAGGGGGTGTGGGTGCATTACCTTAATTAAAGGAAGGGGTTTAGGAAGAAAAGAAACATTGGGGATCATGTTGGCCCCACCTCACAAATATCCTACCAGGTGGGTAGGATATTGTGGGTCCCACATCATCCACTTAACTTATGTTAAGCAAAATAAAATAACAAATTAGTTGCACCACTTTTATTTTATTCCTTAACTTAACCACAAAAATTAAAAACCACACCCGAGCAATTGCAACTCCGGAAGAGGTGTTTCTAAGGAATTATCGGCACTGTGATTCCATCTGTGCCATCAGAATTCGATTCTGAGCACCGGTTCAAAAGTTAGAAAAACCCACTCGTTCGTTCACTGAACGTACCCGAGCTAAATTTCGGAAAAAGAATCTGTGCACACCGGGACTCGGAATTAGGTGCCGTCAGAAACTGTGTTCTTGTAAAATTTCGATGAAAATTATGAAAAAAAATTCCTTGAATTTTATGGGTCTTCACAATATATATATTCATCAATATTTATAACTATTATAAGATTTTGATTTGAATGTTACCATGTTGTAGGGTTTTTCTATTCTATTCTAAATTTTTATCAGAATTGTTTGTTTTAATGTTTATGAAGATGAACTCATAAGATCTTCCATACAGTAAAATCATATTATATCATCTAAAATTTATATTTTTAAAATTAAATTTTTATTTTAATAGTTCTATATTTATGTACTCATGTTTCTAGTAGATTGTGTGAAACAATGAATACATTGTTCCCTTCTTGAGTGTTAAATCATATACCTTCCTTGTCCCTATTATATAAAAATATTTAATGATGCTTTATTTATTTCACAATGATTTTAAAATTTAATTTTAATCATTTGATAGTTTTATTGAATTTTTTAGATGGAATCATTATGTATTTTTTAAATGATGTACATATTACTTTTTAAGTAAAATGTGAAGGGATTAATTATTTTATGGATTACAACATGAAAAATATTTTTTTCCACCATAATTGATAATTGATTTAATGATTCGATAAAAAATTTATATCATTTTTTTAAAATAAAATATTTTATTTAATATTTGGGTGATTTTTAGATAAATAAGTTCATTATAAAATATCATTTTTAATTAATAATGTTTTAATGATCAATTTATGGCACACATATCCATCAATTGAACTAGAATTATATGTTATTTTGTATTAAAATGAATATGATCCAATTGTTCCATCATTATTCAATCTATATATAGTTTAAATTTATAATTATTAGATGATTATGAAATAAAATTAATTTCCCTGGATTATGATGTAATGGATTTAAAGAAATTTTTTTGAATCCTATTTTTTAGAAGATATTATATGATGATATGTCTACTTTTTAATGTTATACGGGAAAAGATATGTATGTATACCATTATGTGTTTGGGTTTTAATGAATTATATTTCTATTTAATAAATTGTATAATTTTTTATTAATCATCTAATTGTTTTTTGAAAAATGTTAATGGGCTTAATTCACAACTAAAAACATGTATTTATTTCTAATCCAAATAAATTGATGATCATGGAAGTTATCATTGAAATTTTAAATGTGTTAAAAAAATCTAATGGTTATATGAATATATTACATTAACATATAGTTCATGTTTGATTTGTGATTATTTCCCACAATTTTGAATCTTTACTTTTTAAAAGATAATGTTTTTTTAATAACTCTTGTTCAGTGTACATGATATATTGGGAATAGACACTAAATGTTTTATTCATTTTCTTGTACCCTTTTTCTAATCTTATGGTGTCATATAATAATCGGTTGATACCTCCCATATTAACCATTAATTACAATATGATATAATATTTTCATATTTTTTCCTCCAACATGTTTGGTATAATGGTTTTATGAAGAGGTTTTCCATGATGAGTACCAAATATGAAGTTCTTGTTTTGATAGGATAGAGATAATTCATATAATAAGATTACTTTATTAATGAATCAAAAGAAACAAAAAAATTTTGATCCATGTGTGATTAATGGTTAAATTTATTCAATATTAATGTGATAAGATGTTGTATGTATATTTAAACAGTATGTGTCTATATATATATAATATTAAATAACAATTCATAAATGATCCTTGAATTACATAATTTAAAATTCATGATCGAAATCTTCTAGAATACTTCAATTGTTGGAAGAATAATTATATGTTTCCATATATAGGAAATGGGATCATTAAAAAAAGTGCGAGAATTCATCAAAAGAAAGATAAACTCCAATAATTGCTTCTTATGTTAAATAATCAGTCTCCCAATACAAATAATATGTATAGATAGGAATAGTAAAAATTCTATAAATTAATTTTAATTAGATGATAAAAATGATGATATGATATGATATTGAAAAGTAGATATCCATGAGTATAATATATATAGAAAACAATCATAAATCCCCAACAGTTATAGAAATAATCTGTAATAAAACTAAAGAAACTCTATTATTTGTTAATAAACATGGAGTGCATCATTGAAAAATAACTACGAATCATAACAATATCTATCTAAATCATTTTGTAATGTAATATATGTTTTGGAAGAAACATTCCAATATGACTACCAAAATGTGATGAATAAAAAATTTAAAACCAAATGATATTAATCTCAATTGAATAACCAATTTAATCCCAACTAAAACACAATGACATTTCCAATTTAGAAATTCCTCTTTACGATATACTGTAACCTTTTATAGGTCCCAATGTTCAATGTATGGAAATTTTCAATCATTCCCCCATATTAATTGAACTATTATACTGGCCAAGACTCATCACCAACTACAACTTCCACCCATCGGGATATATGTTTTCTTATTTGGATTAGTTTTTCATAGACACACTTAAATAAATCCTATATTATCATTACATGATGTAGACAATGTAGGCCATTAGATCCACAAAATTACATATAATTGTATATATTACATTAATTTTATCACATGATATAAACTATTAAATTTTACAAATAAATTTCATCAAAATAAACACTCAGAACAGTCTATTAGTTAGGATTGATAATAATAAATGTAGAATAGTAAAATATGAAATATAAATTAAAAAATTAGTGTGTGACCATTACCATTAGAGAATATCTTTCATTATCGCTTTATGAATTTTATAATATGTTCGTGAATTAAATTTCATTCCAGTTTCCATAATGGAACAAAAATCATTTTCTACAAATCTATAAAAACAATATCTATTTTTTTAAATTTTTTCATATTAGTATTTTTACCTCAAACCTATATAATTATTCAAACTAATTATTCTTTTAAATATAAAATTTCCTTTTTTAACACACACATACAACACCAATCATTTTTTGAATGATTTAATTTTTCATTATTTAAATACAATAGGTTATTAAGTTGTGAATTCATTTAATATTCATCATTAATATTTATTAAACAAGTTAAAACATTAAACCACAACATGTATAAAATGAATACTCACACTATAACACCATAGAAACATTTATGTGAAAATTAACTTAATGATCATGATATTAGGAACATTATATACTCTAAGAACCTAATATATACTATGTTGTTTGCACATAAATGTTCTGAATGTTAAAAAAATTTACTTAGGTCACAAAATATTTCACTAAAAAATATATACCCCAATTAAACATGCTTGAATATCAGTGAAACAAGATATATGAAAACAATATCAGGGAAATAGATAGTAAACCACAAACTCTAATGGAAATGATGATACTCACAGTAGAACCAAGGGTATAGTAAATAAATCCACATTAAGGAAAAATGAATAGAATTAAACATCCTTATATGATAAAAATGATAGCACACCCATAATCCCAAACTATAATCTAATGCTCAGTATCCCTCCATTAGTCTATAAAGAGTTAGATAAAATAATTTTATAATAATTTATTTTCATTGATTGATAAAAAACCCATATAATTCAACAATGACACAAAAATAAATATATCCTTATATATATATTATTAATTATTCATACATATCAAAAATAATTCCATATTAAATTCTATAAAAATTCCCTTTCTCATTGAACATAAAATTGTATTATATCACTTACATATTTATAAGTTCATATATTTTTTCATATACAATTTATATTGTAGAGTTTTTTCATAAATATATAACTACATTATCCATTATAAATTACATTAAGAAAATTTAAATGAAGTATTAAATAGGATGTTAATAATAATTCTCACTTTACAATTATAAGGAGATGTATAAACTAATATATCCTCAAATTATATTACATATCATTTATATGTATTGTAATATAATTAAAAAATAATTAATAATATGAAAAGATAAATTTTTTAATTATAAAATATGGTATAGTTAACCTAAAAAATAGGAATTTTAATTATAGAACATCCCCTTTCCCTAAAACTATAACCCATAACACCAATCCTAGTGTAAGACACAAATAAATGGAATAAAAAATACACACTAAAACATTACACCATACATGATAAGGGATAAACGGTAGAAAATATTAATATAGAGAGATTTCCTATCTTATGGAGCTTTGTGAAAATGAAATATAACTATCGTAGAGAGATTTCCTATCTTATAAACATTTTTTGTATCATAAATCATTATAAAGTGAGATGAATTTTTCATTCTATCAATCAAAATAAATTTAGGATTATTTTATTTATGGGCACCTAGAAACCCAACAACAAAGACCATAAATATTTCATCTCAGTTGCAATGTGGAACTGGAAGTCGAGGATGAATCCATGAAGTACTCTAGTGCTCATCCTGGAAATGTTATCATGTATAATAATGAAAAACAAAATCCTCAATGTCTTGTCGCACAATTAGAGAATTCAATCCTTACTGAATTTCATAAAACATCTTTTTGGTTCTTGGGTTCACTACACACTAGGAATTATTTTAATACCCCATCACATCACTCACCAGAGATTAAATTAGAAAAAAATATTTATAAAATCATATAACACCCACTTTTGTGAATAACCACCCATATATTGTCTCTCCACCATAATGATCATAACTAACACTATAGATATTATTATTCAGATAATATTCTAAAAGAATCAGATCATGCATATCATAGGTCAACTGAAAAAAATACAAAAATACCTCGACCCATGATTCAAAAAATACTAATGAAAATGTGTGAAATGAACCTCCATGTTCCACTATTCTAATAATTAAATCACAGTATGGGTTTGATGTTTCCAACTCAAATAATCTATGACGAAATTCCTTTTCCCAGTGGTAGAGGTGATTTTAATGTCAAAATATTATAGGTAATACACCCAAAACCTCTATAAGAGATTAAAATATTTATGAGAGATGATATAAGTCATGGAAATGTGATCATCATACATTATAAATATTTCTAAGAAAATGTATTTTCACAATCTATTACGGACATGCGTTATGGATGTTAGTTCAATAAAATGAGTTGGGTAATTATTATTGTGTTTCATAAGAAGTGATGATATATATGCTACAACTATATCAGAAATCACAACAAAATAACCAAATCAATGTCAAATGCATCACATAAGACCACATATCCAAAACCAGGATCTAGAAGTCTATATTATAGTGTATAATTAATGAAGAAGATTTTTATAAACAGCATAACTTTAAAATATTTCATCCTATATAATCATAACCCAACTTTTAATTATAGACTTAATTGTACAATAAAACATTGATAAATCCATTACAAACAAACAATAATACATAGAAAATCCCACGATGTTTATGACAAAAAAATATTTTATGGATTATATTATTTCATAAAAAATTTCACCATTTCATGAACAATTGAGATACAATTTTCATAAACTATTTTTTCTATTAAATTATCTCTCATAAACAAGATATTATATTTTAATAAATTTACATAATGTTAGTGATTTATCAAAAAATTTGTTAACTACTCTTAGATTACTAACATGGTCTTCCTCATAAATAAATTAAACAAGTAAATAATCCATAATGACTACTAAAATAGTATCAAGATACTCCTGGAAGACAATTTTCAACAAATCCATAATGACATTTGAAAATTGGATTACATGAACTGGAATGAATAGATACTCGTAATGGCCTTTCATGATCTTGAAGGTGATGTTAATAATGTCTATTTTTTCACTACACATGATAACTACATAAATAATCAATAAAAAAATCTACATTTTCACATTCACCTAATCAAACATATCTTCAATATATGGATACATATACATTCAATTTACTATAACTCGGTCGTGATTCTTGTAATAAACATAAAGTCAAAGTGTTTCATTATATTTCATTTCAAAGAGAATATGATCTTACCATGATGACACCCTTCATAGTATAAACACATTCATTAAAAATATAACTAAACCAAATATTCAAATATATCATTTATATCATTCATCATGGTATGAAGGTATAGAAAATTCTTGAGTATCAGAAAAAAATTAAAAGAAAACTCTACCACTCTTATCTGGGAAAAAACAAAGAAGTTATAAGGAAAAAATCAATAAAATAAATGAAAACTAGAGAAGGATAATTTATAATGGATTATTTCTATTGATCAAATTAAAAATATAACAATACTTTTCAAATATCTTGATTATAATGTATAGACACTACTGTAAATAAGGCTATTAGCGACCGCCATTGGCGGTCGCTGTTGCCTCGTCGCTAGAGGCCTTGAGCGACCGCCCGGCGGTCGCTGAAGGCCCTATGCCGGGCACCCTATAGCGACCGCCATTGGCGGTCGCTATTCTAAAAAATAAAATTTTTTAAATTTTTTTTATTGAATTGAATATAAATATATATATATATATATATATATATATATTCATATATATACTATTAAATACAATATTTTAAATATATATATATATATATATATATATAATATATTTTAAATGTTTTAATATATATTTAATATATATATAATATCAAATCATTGTGCTATAATAATTTCAAAACTTCGATTCAAGAAATAATCTCATTTCAGGTCGTTCGGAGCACGTTTGCTCCGAATGGGACCGCCGCACGCCGTTTTGGTGTTTTATGGCGCCGGAAACGCGTTTCCGGCCACCGCGGTCACACGGCACCTCCGAATGAGGTGCTGTCTAGCCGACCATTTCACAATTCACGCCCCGGATGTTGTCGTACGGTTTCGTGGCATTCGGAGGTCGTTCGGGTGGTTTTGACCCCCCAACGCGCCATTTCAGCGTGCGCCGCGCTGCTGAAAACGCCACAATCGGACGTGCCGCGCGCACCGCACGTCCGATGGACGTGTGGCCTCCTCCTGCATCTCCGGAATAATATTTCTATCGTTCCCGTGCGGTTTCAGGTCGTTCGGAACACGTTTGCTCCGAATTGGACCGCCGCACGACGTTGTGGTGTTTAATGGCGCCAGAAATGCGTTTCCGGCCGCCTCGGTCACACGGCACCTCCGAATGAGGTTCCGTCTGGCTGACCATTTTACAATGCACGCCCCGGATGTTTTCGTACGGTTTTGTGGCATTCGGACGTCGTTCGGGTGGTTTTGACCCCCCAACGCGTCATTTCAACGCGCGCCGCGCTGCTGAAAATGACACAATCGGACGTGTCGCGCGCACCGCATGTCCGATAGACGTGCGGCCTCCTCCTGCATCTCAGGAATAATATTTCTATCGTTCCAGTGCGGTTTCAGGTCGTTCGGAGCACGTTTGCTCCGAATGGGACCGCCACACGCCGTTTTGGTGTTTTTTGGCGCCGGAAACGCGTTTCCGGCCGCCGCGGTCACACGGCACCTCCGAATGAGGTGCCGTCTGGCCGACCATTTCACAATTCACGCCCCGGATGTTGTCGTACGGTTTCGTGGAATTCGGAGGTCGTTCGGGTCATTTTGACCCCCCAACGCGCCATTTCAGCGTGCGCCGCGCTGCTGAAAACGACACAATCGGACGTGCCGCGCGCACCGCACGTCCGATGGACGTGCGGCCTCTTCCTGCATTTCCAGAATAATATTTCTATCGTTCCCGTGCGGTTTCAGGTCGTTCAGAGCACGTTTTCTCTGAATTGGACCGCCACACGATGTTTTGGTGTTTAATGGCGCCAGAAACGCGTTTCCGGCCGCCGCGGTCACATGGCACCTCCGAATGAGGTGCCGTCTAGCCGACCATTTCACAATTCACGCCTCGGATGTTTTCGTATGGTTTAGTGGCATTCGGACATCGTTCGGGTGGTTTTGACCCCCCAACGCGTCATTTCAACGCGCGCCGCGCTGCTGAAAACGACACAATCGGACGTGCCGCGCGCACCGCACGTCCGATAGACGTGCGGCCTCCTCCTGCATCTCAGGAATAATATTTCTATCGTTCCCTTGCGGTTTTAGGTCGTTCGGAGCACGTTTTCTCCGAATGGGACCGCCGCACGCCGTTTTGGTGTTTTATGGCGCCGGAAACGCGTTTCTGTCCGCCGCGGTCACACGGCACCTCCGAATGAGGTTCCGTCTGGCCGACCATTTTACAATTCACGCCCCGGATGTTGTCGTACGGTTTCGTGGCATTCGGACGTCGTTCGGGTGGTTTTGACCCCCAACGCGCCATTTCAGCGTGCGCCGCGCTGCTGAAAACGACACAATCGGACGTGCCGCGCGCACCGCACGTCCGATTGACGTGCGGCCTCCTCCTGCATTTCAAGAATAATATTTCTATCGTTCCCGTGCAGTTTCAGGTCGTTCGGAGCACGTTTTCTCCGAATTGGACCGCCGCACGCCGTTTTGGTGTTTAATTGCACCGGAAACGCGTTTCCGGCCGCCGCAGTCACACAGCACATCTGAATGAGGTGTCTTCTGGCCGACCATTTCACAATTCACGCCCCGGATGTTGTCGTACGGTTTCGTGGCATTCGGAGGTCGTTCGGGTGGTTTTGACCCCCCAACGCGCCATTTCAGCGTGCGCCGCGCTGCTGAAAACGACACAATCGGACGTGCCGCGCGCACCGCACGTCAGATAGATGTGCGGCCTCATCCTGCATCTCGGAAATAATATTTCTATCGTTCCCGTGTGGTTTCAGGTTGTTCGGAGCACGTTTGCTCGGAATGGGACCGCCATACGCCGTTTTGGTGTTTTATGGCGCCGGAAACGCGTTTCCGGCCTCCGCAGTCACACGGCACCTCCCAATGAGGTGCCGTCTGGCCAACCATTTCACAATTCATGCCCCGGATGCTGTCGTACGGTTTCCTGGCATTAGGACGTCGTTCGGGTGGTTTTGACCCCCCAACGCGTCATTTCAACACGCGCCGCGCTGCTGAAAACGACACAATCGGACGTGTCGCGCGCACCGCATGTCCGATGGACGTGCGGCCTCCTCCTGCATCTCAGGAATAATATTTCTATCGTTCCCGTGCGGTTTTAGGTCGTTCGGAGCACGTTTGCTCCGAATGGGACCGCCGCACGCCGTTTTGGTGTTTTATGGCGCCGGAAACGCGTTTCCGGCCGCCGCGGTCACACGGCACCTCCGAATGAGGTGCCGTCTGGCCGACCATTTCACAATTCACGCCCCGGATGT
This sequence comes from Viscum album, assembly GCA_963277665.1. Lineage (NCBI taxonomy): Eukaryota > Viridiplantae > Streptophyta > Magnoliopsida > Santalales > Viscaceae > Viscum > Viscum album. Next base: position 918,059,094 of record OY728148.1, read on the forward strand.
TGTCGTACGGTTTCGTGGCATTCAGAGGTCGTTCGGGTGGTTTTGACCCCCCAACGCGCCATTTCAGCGTGCGCCGCACTGCTGAAAACGACACAATCGGACGTGTCGTGCGCACCGCACGTCCGATGGACGTGCGGCCTCTTCCTGCATCTCAGGAATAATATTTCTATCTTTCCCGTGCGGTTTCAGGTCGTTCGGAGCACGTTTTCTCCGAATTGGACCACCGCACGCCGTTTTGGTGTTTAATGGCGCCGGAAACGCGTTTCCGGCCGACATGTCACACGGCACCTCCGAATGAGGTGCCGTCTGGCCGACCATTTCACAATTCACGCCCCGGATGTTGTCGTATGGTTTCGTGGCATTTGAACGTCGTTTGGGTGGTTTTGACCCCCCAACGCGTCATTTCAACACGCGCCACGCTGCTGAAAACGACACAATCGGACGTGTCGCACGCACCGCACGTCCGATGGACGTGCGGCCTCTTCCTGCATCTCAGGAATAATATTTTTATCGTTCCCGTGCGGTTTCAGGTCTTTTGGAGCACGTTTGCTCCGAATGGGACCACCGCACGCCGTTTTGGTGTTTTATGGCGCCGAAAACGCGTTTCTGGCCGCCACGGTCACACGGCACCTCCGAATGAGGTGCCGTCTGGCCGACCATTTCACAATTCACGCCCCGGATGTTTTCGTACGGTTTCGTGGCATTCGGACGACGTTCGTGTGGTTTTGACCCCCCAACGCGTCATTTCAGCGCGCGCCGCACTGCTGAAAACGACACAATCGGACGTGCCGTACGTACCGCACATCCGATGGACGTGCGGCCTCCTCCTGCATCTCGGGAATAATATTTTATCGTTTCCGCGTGGTTTCAGGTCGTTCAGAGCACGTTTGCTCCGAATTGGACCGCCACACGCCGTTTTGGTGTTTAAGGGCGCCGGAAACGCGTTTCCGGCCGCCGTGGTCACACGGCACCTCCGAATGAGGTGCCGTCTGGCCGAACATTTCACAATTCACGCCCCGGATGTTTTATTACAGTTTCGTGGAATTCGGAGGTCGTTCGTGTGGTTCTGACCCCCCAATGCGCCATTTCAGCGTGCGCAGCGCTGCTGAAAACGACACAATCGGACGTGCCGCGCGCACCGCACGTCCGATGGACGTGCGGCCTCCTCCCGCATCTCAGGAATAATATTTCTATCGTTCTCGTGCGGTTTCAGGTCGTTCGGAGCATGTTTGCTCCGAATTGGACCGCCGCACGCCGTTTTGGTGTTTAATGGCGCCGGAAACGCGTTTCCGGCCGCCGCGGTCACACGGCACCTCCGAATGAGGTGCCGTCTGGCCGACCATTTCCCAATTCACGCCCAGGATGTTTTCGTACGGTTTCATGGCATTCGGACGTCGTTCGGGTGGTTTTGACCCCCCAACGCGTCATTTCAACACGCGCTGCGCTGCTGAAAACGACACAATCGGACGTGCCGCGCGCACCGCACGTCCGATGGACCTGCGGCCTCCTCCTGCATCTCAGGAATAATATTTCTATCGTTCCCGTGCGGTTTCAGGTTGTTCGGAGCAAGTTTGCTCCGAATAGGACCGCCGCACGCCGTTTTGGTGTTTTGTGGCGCCGGAAACGCGTTTCCGGCCGCCGCGGTCACACGGCACCTCTGAATGAGGTTCCGTCTAGCCGACCATTTCATAATTCACGCCCCGGATGTTGTCGTATGGTTTCGTGGCATTCGGACGTCGTTCGGGTGGTTTTGACCCCCCAACGCGCCATTTCATCGCGCGCCGCGCTGCTGAAAACGACATAATCGGACGTGCCGCGCGCACCGCACGTCCGATGGTCGGGCGGCCTCCTCCTGCATTTCAGGAATAATATTTCTATCATTCCCGTGCTGTTTCAGGTCGTTCGGAGCACGTTTGCTCCGAATTGGAACGCCGCACGCCGTTTTGGTGTTTAATGGCGCCGGAAACGCGTTTCCGGCCGCCGCGGTCACACGGCACCTCCGAATGAGGTGTCGTCTGGCCGACCATTTCACAATTCACGCCTCGGATGTTGTCGTACGGTTTCGTGGCATTCGGAGGTCGTTCGGGTGGTTTTGACCCCCCAACGCGCCGTTTCAGCGTGCGCCGCGCTGCTGAAAACGACACAATCGGACGTGCCGCGCGCACCGCACGTCCGATGGACGTGAGGCCTCCTCCTGCATCTCAGGAATAAAATTTCTATCGTTCCCATGCGGTTTCAGGTCGTTCGGAGCACGTTTGCTCCGAATTGGACCGCCGCACGCCGTTTTGGTGTTTAATGGCGCCAGAAACGCGTTTCCGGCCGCCGCGGTCACATGGCACCTTCGAATGAGGTGCCGTCTGGCCGACCATTTCAAAATTCACGCCCGGGATGTTGTCGTACGGTTTCGTGGCATTCGGACGTCGTTCAGGTGGTTTTGACCCCCCAACGCGTCATTTCAACGCGCGCCGCGCTGCTGAAAACTACACAATCGGACGTGCCGTGCGCACCGCACGTCCGTTGGACGTGCGGTCTCCTCCTGCATCTCAGGAATAATATTTCTATCGTTCCCGTGCGGTTTCAGGTCGTTCGGAGCACGTTTGCTCCGAATGGGACCGCCGCACGCCGTTTTGGTGTTTTATGGCGCCGGAAACGCGTTTCCGGCCGCCGCGGTCACACAGCACCTCCTAATGAGGTGCCGTCTGGCCGACCATTTCACAATTCACGCCCCGAATGTTGTCGTACGGTTTCGTGGCATTCGGAGGTCGTTCGGGTGGTTTTGACCCCCCCTACGCGCCATTTCAGCGCGCGCCGCGCTGCTGAAAACGACACAATCGGACGTGCCGCGCGCACCGCACGTCCGATGGACGTGCGGCCTCCTCCTGCATTTCAGGAATAAAATTTCTATCGTTCCCGTGCGGTTTCAGGTCGTTCGGAGCACGTTTTCTCCGAATTGGACCGCCGCACGCCGTTTTGGTGTTTAATGGCATCAGAAACGCGTTTCCGGCCGCCGCGGTCACACGGCACCTCCGAATGAGGTGCCGTCTGGCCAACTATTTCAAAATTCACTCCCCAGATGTTGTCGTACGGTTTCGTGGCATTCGGACGTCGTTCGGGTGGTTTTTGACCCCCCCAACGCGCCATTTCAGCGCGCGCCGCGCTGCTGAAAACGACACAATCGGACGTGCCGCGCACACCGCACGTTCGATGGACGTGCGGCCTCCTCCTGCATTTTAGGAATAATATTTCTATCGTTCCCGTGCAGTTTCAGGTCGTTCGGAGCACGTTTGTTCCGAATTGGACCGCCGCACGCCGTTTTGGTGTTTAATGGCACCAGAAACGCATTTCCGGCCGCCGCGGTCACACGGCACCTCCGAATGAGGTGCCGTCTGGCCGACCATTTCAAAATTCACACCCCGGATGTTGTTGTACGGTTTCGTGGCATTCAGATGTCGTTCGGGTGGTTTTGACCCCCCAACGCGCGATTTCAGCGCGCGCCGCGCTGCTGAAAACGACACAATCGGACGTGCCGCGCGCACCGCACGTCCGATGGACGTGCAGCCTTCTCCTGCATTTCAGGAATAATATTTCTATCGTTCCCGTGCGGTTTCAGGTCGTTCGGAGCACGTTTGCTCCGAATTGGTCCGCCGCACGCCGTTTTGGTGTTTAATGGCGCCGGAAACGCATTTCCGGCCGCCGCGGTCACACGGCACCTCCGAATGAGGTGCCGTCTGGCCGACCATTTCACAATTCACGTCTCGGATGTTGTCGTACGGTTTAGTGGCATTCAGACGTCGTTCGGGTGGTTTTGACCCCCCAACGCGCCATTTCAGCGCGCGCCGCGCTGCTGAAAACGACACAATCGGACGTGCCGCACGCACCGCACGTCCGATGGACGTGCGACCTCCTCCTGCATGTCAGGAATAATATTTCTATCATTTCCGTGAGGTTTCAGGTCGTTCAGAGAACGTTTGCTCCGAATTGGGACCGCCACACGCCGTTTTTGGTGTTTAATGGCGCCGGAAAACGCGTTTCCGGCCGCCGCGGTCACACGGCACCTCCGAATGAGGTGCCGTCTGGCCGAAACATTTCACAATTCACGCCCCGGATGTTGTCATACGGTTTCGTGGCATTCGGACGTCGTTCGGGGTGGGTTTTGACCCCCCCAACGCGCCATTTCAGCGCGCGCCGTGCTGCTGAAAACAACACAATCGGACGTGCCGCGCGCACCGCACGTCTGATGGACGTGCGGCCTCCTCCTGCATCTCAGGAATAATATTTCTATCATTCCCGTGCGGTTTCAGGTCGTTCGGAGCACGTTTTTTTCTGAATGGGGACCGCCGCACGCCGTTTTTGGTGTTTTTATGGCGCCGGAAACGCGTTTTCGGCCGCCGCGGTCACACGGCACCTCCGAATGAGGTGCCGTCTGGCCCGACCCATTTCAAAATTCACGCCCCGGATGTTGTCGTACGGTTTCGTGGCATTCGGACGTCGTTCGGGTGGTTTTGACCCCCCCCAACGCGCCATTTCAGCGCGCGCCGCGCTGCTTTAAAACGACACAATCGGACGTGCCTGCGCGTACCGCACGTCCGATGGATGTGCGGCCTCCTCCTGCATCTCAGGAATAATATTTCTATCATTCCCGTGCGGTTTTCAGGTCGTTCGGAGCACGTTTGCTCCGAATTGGGGACCGTCGGCACGCCGTTTTTGGTGTTTAATGGCGCCGGGAAACGCGTTTCCGGCCGCCGCGGTCACACGGCACCTCCGAATGAGGTTCCATCTGGCCGACCATTTCACAATTCACGCACCGGATGTTGTCGTACGGTTTTCGTGGCATTCGGACGTCGTTCGGGTGGTTTTGACCCCCCAACGCGCCATTTTCAGCGCGCGCAGCGCTGCTGAAAACGGACACAATCGGACGTGTCGCGCGCACCGCACGTCCGATGGACGTGCGGCCTCCTCCTACATCTCAGGAATAATATTTCTATCGTTCCCGTGCGGGTTTCAGGTCGTTCGGAGCACGTTTGCTCCGAATGGGACCGCCGCACGCCGTTTTGGTGTTTTTATGGCGTCGGAAACGCGTTTCCGGCCGCCGCGGTCACACGACACCTTCGAATGAGTTTCCGTCTGGCCGACCATTTCACAATTCACGCCCCGGATGTTGTCGTACGGTTTCGTGGCATTCGGACGTCGTTCGGGTGGTTTTTTGACCACCCCAACGTGCCATTTCAGCGCGCGTCGCGCTGCTGAAAACGACACAATCGGACGTGCCACGCGTACCGCACGTCCGATGGACGTGCGGGCCTCCTCCTGCATCTCAGGAATAATATTTATATCATTCCCGTGCGGTTTCAGGCCGTTCGGAGCACGTTTGCTCTGAATGGGACCGCCCGCACGCCGTTTTGGTGTTTTATGGCGCCGGAAACGCGTTTCCAGCCGCCGTGGTCACACGGCACCTCCGAATGAGGTGTTGTCTGGCCGACCATTTTCACAATTCACGCCCCGGATGTTTTCGTACGGTTTCATGGCATTCGGACGTCATTCGGGTGGTTTTGACCCCCCCAACGCGCCATTTCAGCGCGCGCCGCGCTGCTGAAAACGACATAATCGGACGTGCCGCACGCACCGCACGTCCGATGGTCGGGCGGCCTCCTCCTTCATTTCAGGAATAATATTTCTATCATTCCCGTGCTATTTCAGGTCGTTCGGAGCACGTTTGCTCCGAATTGGAACGCCGCACGCCGTTTTGGTGTTTAATGGCGCCGGAAACGCGTTTCCGGCCGCCGCGGTCACACGGCACCTCCGAATGAGGTGTCGTCTGGCCGACCATTTCACAATTCACGCCCCGGATGTTGTCGTACGGTTTCGTGGCATTCGGAGGTCGTTCGGGTGGTTTTGACCCCCCAACGCGCCGTTTCAGCGTGCGCCGCGCTGCTGAAAACGACACAATCGGACGTGCCGCGCGCACCGCACGTCCGATGGACGTGCGGCCTCCTCCTGCATCTCAGGAATACAATTTCTATCGTTCCCATGCGGTTTCAGGTCGTTCGGAGCACGTTTGCTCCGAATTGGACCGCCGCACGCCGTTTTGGTGTTTAATGGCGCCAGAAACGCGTTTCCGGCCGCCGCGGTCACATGGCACCTTCGAATGAGGTGCCGTCTGGCCGACCATTTCAAAATTCACGCCCGGGATGTTGTCGTACGGTTTCGTGGCATTCGGACGTCGTTCGGGTGGTTTTGACCCCCCAACGCGTCATTTCAACGCGCGCCGCGCTGCTGAAAACTACACAATCGGACGTGCCGTGCGCACCGCACGTCCGTTGGACGTGCGGTCTCCTCCTGCATCTCAGGAATAATATTTCTATCGTTCCCGTGCGGTTTCAGGTCGTTCGGAGCACGTTTGCTCCGAATGGGACCGCCGCACGCCGTTTTGGTGTTTTATGGCGCCGGAAACGCGTTTCCGGCCGCCGCGGTCACACAGCACCTCCTAATGAGGTGCCGTCTGGCCGACCATTTCACAATTCACGCCCCGGATGTTGTCGTACGGTTTCGTGGCATTCGGAGGTCGTTCGGGTGGTTTTGACCCCCCAACGCGCCATTTCAGCGCGCGCCGCGCTGCTGAAAACGACACAATCGGACGTGCCGCGCGCACCGCACGTCCGATGGACGTACGGCCTCCTCCTGCATTTCAGGAATAAAATTTCTATCGTTCCCGTGCGGTTTCAGGTCGTTCGGAGCACGTTTTCTCCGAATTGGACCGCCGCACGCCGTTTTGGTGTTTAATGGCATCAGAAACGCGTTTCCGGCCGCCGCGGTCACACGGCACCTCCGAATGAGGTGCCGTCTGGCCAACTATTTCAAAATTCACTCCCCAGATGTTGTCGTACGGTTTCGTGGCATTCGGACGTCGTTCGGGTGGTTTTGACCCCCCCAACGCGCCATTTCAGCGCGCGCCGCGCTGCTGAAAACGACACAATCGGACGTGCCGCGCGCACCGCACGTTCGATGGACGTGCGGCCTCCTCCTGCATTTTAGGAATAATATTTCTATCGTTCCCGTGTAGTTTCAGGTCGTTCGGAGCACGTTTGTTCCGAATTGGACCGCCGCACGCCGTTTTGGTGTTTAATGGCACCAGAAACGCGTTTCCGGCCGCCGCGGTCACACGGCACCTCCGAATGAGGTGCCGTCTGGCCGACCATTTCACAATTCACACCCCGGATGTTGTTGTACGGTTTCGTGGCATTCGGATGTCGTTCGGGTGGTTTTGACCCCCCAACGCGCCATTTCAGCGCGCGCCGCGCTGCTGAAAACGACACAATCGGACGTGCCGCGCGCACCGCACGTCCGATGGACGTGCGGCCTCCTCCTGCATTTCAGGAATAATATTTCTATCGTTCCCGTGCGGTTTCAGGTCGTTCGGAGCACGTTTGCTCCGAATTGGTCCACCGCACGCCGTTTTGGTGTTTAATGGCGCCGGAAACGCGTTTCCGGCCGCCGCGGTCACACGGCACCTCCGAATGAGGTGCCGTCTGGCCGACCATTTCACAATTCACGTCTCGGATGTTGTCGTACGGTTTAGTGGCATTCAGACGTCGTTCGGGTGGTTTTGACCCCCCAACGCGCCATTTCAGCGCGCGCCGCGCTGCTGAAAACGACACAATCGGACGTGCCGCACGCACCGCACGTCCGATGGACGTGCGGCCTCCTCCTGCATGTCAGGAATAATATTTCTATCATTTCCGTGAGGTTTCAGGTCGTTCAGAGAACGTTTGCTCCGAATTGGACCGCCACACGCTGTTTTGGTGTTTAATGGCGCCGGAAACGCGTTTCCGGCCGCCGCGGTCACACGGCACCTCCGAATGAGGTGCCGTCTGGCCGAACATTTCAAAATTCACGCCCCGGATGTTGTCATATGGTTTCGTGGCATTCGGACGTCGTTCGGGTGGTTTTGACCCCCCAACGCGCCATTTCAGCGCGCGTCGTGCTGCTGAAAACAACACAATCGGATGTGCCGCGCGCACCGCACGTCCGATGGACGTGCGGCCTCCTCCTGCATCTCAGGAATAATATTTCTATCGTTCCCGTGCGGTTTCAGGTCGTTCGGAGCACGTTTTTTCCGAATGGGACCGCCGCACGCCGTTTTGGTGTTTTATGGCGTCGGAAACGCGTTTTCGGCCGCCGCGGTCACACGGCACCTCCGAATGAGGTGCCGTCTGGCCGACCATTTCAAAATTCATGCTCTGGATGTTGTCGTACGGTTTCGTGGCATTCGGACGTCGTTCGGGTGGTTTTGACCCCCCAACGCGCCATTTCAGCGCGCGCCGCGCTGCTTAAAACGACACAATCGGACGTGCTGCGCGTACCGCACGTCCGATGGATGTGCGGCCTCCTCCTGCATCTCAGGAATAATATTTCTATCATTCCCGTGCGGTTTCAGGTCGTTCGGAGCACGTTTGCTCCGAATTGGACCGTCGCACGCCGTTTTGGTGTTTAATGGCGCCGGAAACACGTTTCTGGCTGCCGCGGTCACACGGCACCTCCGAATGAGGTGCCATCTGGCCGACCATTTCACAATTCACTCCCCGGATGTTGTCGTACGGTTTCGTGGCATTCGGACGTCGTTCGGGTGGTTTTGACCCCCCAACGCGCCATTTCAGCGCGCGCAGCGCTGCTGAAAACGACACAATCAGACGTGCCGCGCGCACCGCACGTCCGATGGACGTGCGGCCTCCTCCTGCATCTCAGGAATAATATTTTTATCGTTCCCGTGTGGTTTCAGGTCGTTCGGAGCACGTTTACTCCGAATGGGACCGCCGCACGCCGTTTTGGTGTTTTATGGCGTCGGAAACGCGTTTCCGGCCGCCGCGGTCACACGACACCTTCGAATGAGTTTCCGTCTGGCCGACCATTTCACAATTCACGCCCCGGATGTTGTCGTACGGTTTCGTGGCATTCGGACGTCGTTCGGGTGGTTTTGACCACCCAACGCGCCATTTCAGCGCGCGTCGCGCTGCTAAAAACGACACAATCGGACGTGCCACGCGTACCGCACGTCCGATGGACGTGCGGCCTCCTCCTGCATCTCAGGAATAATATTTATATCATTCCCGTGCGGTTTCAGGCCGTTCGGAGCACGTTTGCTCCGAATGGGACCGCCGCACGCCGTTTTGGTGTTTTATGGCGCCGGAAACGCGTTTCCAGCCGCCGTGGTCACACGGCACCTCCGAATGAGGTGTTGTCTGGCCGACCATTTCACAATTCACGCCCCGGATGTTTTCGTACGGTTTCGTGGCATTCGGACGTCATTCGGGTGGTTTTGACCCCCCCAACGCGCCATTTCAGCGCGCGCCGCGCTGCTGAAACGGACACAATCGGGGGGCTGTACGGGGGTGTGGGGGGCTGTACGGGGGTGCGGGGGGCTGTACGGGGGTGGCGGGGGGGCTGTACGGGGGTGGAGGGGGGCTGTACGGGGGTGCGGGGGGTGTACGGGGGTGCAAGGGGGCTGTACGGGGGTGCGGGGGGCTGTACGGGGGTGCGGGGGGGGGGGGGGGGGGGGCTGTACGGGGGTGCAGGGTGTGTACGGGGGTGGCGGGGGCCTGTACGGGGGTGGCAGGGGGCAGTACGGGGGTGGCGGGGGCAGTATGGGGGTGCGGGGGGTTGTACGGGGGTGCGGGGGAGGGGGGGGGGTCTACGGGGGTGCCGGGGGCTGTACGGGGGTGCGGGGGGGGGGGGGGGGGGGCTGTACGGGGGTGCGGGGGGCTGTACGGAGGTGGCGGGGGCCTGTACGGGGGTGGCAGGGGCCTGTACGGGGGTGGCGGGGGCCTGTACAGGGGTGGAGGGGGGCAGTACGGGGGTGCGGGGGGTTGTACTGGGGTGCGGGGGGGCTGTACGGGGGTGCGGGGTGCTGTACGGGGGTGCGGGGGGGGGGGGGGGGTGTACGGGGGTGGCGGGGGGCTGTATGGGGGTGGCGGGGGCCTGTACGGGGGTGGCAGGGGGCAGTACGGGGGTGCAGGGGGTTTTACGGGGGTGCGGGGGGGCTGTACGGGGGTGCGGGGGGGGGGGGGGGGGGGTGTACGGGGGTGCGTGGGGCTGTACGGGGGTGCGGGGGGCTCTCCAGGGGTGCAAAGGCCATCCCGTTGATTACAAAAGTGAAAAATAAAAGTGATAACATCTAATTAATACATATTTCTTTTATCAATACCATACAGAAATTTATAAAAAATATATTGGATAATACATAATCTATAATATCAGATTTATTGATCTGTTGGAATTAGTTCGACCTTTTCAAATGTAGAATAATTCAAGATTATCGTATCAAAAACTCAATATGTGTATAAAATATTTAAAAGACCACCATGGATGGTAATAATGCATTACTTAAATGAATAAATACAGTACATCAATGTCAACCCTACCAGTAAAAACAAAAAACATATCTCGTGAATATATGGTGCGTCACGCGTTGCCATCACTGCTACCTCATTCTGGTGGGCCAGGTGCCTACAACAAATAAACATTATAAATATTTTAATAACAAAAATAATTTAAATTAAATAAATAAATACAGTATATACCTGTGTCGTATGATCCCCTGTACCATCAGCTCGACGCACATATTCCCGCAGTGCTCTAACCTCAGCTGTCAATTGCGCATTTGTCTCCTCGGAAGCGCGCAGCCGTGCCTCAAAATCTGACATCTGGTGTGTCATATGAGCAACAGCAGGACCGACAACCGCAGCGCGTGACACTACAGAACGAGGAATCCCAGCTCCATAGGTCAAACTATAGCCATGCCCGTCCCGACCAATAATGCGATGAAAGATCTCATCCCGTCGCATGGGAAGCTGTCGCTGGTCCTCTGGCAGATGTTCTAACTCAGCTTCAAATTGATCCTGTGAAAAATTTAAATATATATAAATATATATATGTTAATATAAAGATTTATGTAAATATTGGTAAGTACAGACACTTACTATCAATGCTGCATCCTCTGCATCATTGCGATCACGAGTCCTTATCCACACCGACATTTTATCAGTTGCTGCACCTTGCCCTCGCAACTGTATATTAAAAGAATATAAACACAAAACCATATTAATTAATAAATTAAAAAATGAATAATATATACCTCATGTCGGATCTGAGACACGTGACGAGTCCCGAGCCTTTGAGCTGGTCCCTGCAACGCTCGATTCTCCGAATGGCGTGTTGACACCTCCTACATTCAATTCAATCAAATTTCAAACAAATCACATATTCTTGAAAATATATATACATCAAAATAATTAATATACAAACCGCAACACCCTCAGTAGACCAATATGCAACCAAGTCACGCCACTGAGCCGGGAGGACACCTCTCGGGACTTTTTCCAAAATGTCAAGGGCACCCACATTTGGTACCCAGTGGTCCCTCTTCACTTTGCCTTTATAATCATTCCACAGCTTACGACATTTTCTCATACACACGGGCCGGAACTCTTTAGGGCATACTTTCAAATTTTTCTATAATGAAAATAATCAAACATATTAGTATTATTTATAAATAGAAAATAAAGTAAAATTATTTTCTTACCTGAACCTCCCTCCATAGACGATCTAATGTGTCCTGAGGGATAGAAGCCCAATCACGCGTGGTCAATGGAAATCGATGTGGGTCACGTATGATATGACCCAGCTGACGAATAAATGCCGGGGCATTCGGTCCCACGGGATGAAATACCTCATCAAATGAAACATCTATCGTCGTGTCGGAATTCCATGATAATATGCCACGACCAGGGCCTCTCCTGCGAGAGGAAGAAGCAGCCGAGTCTGATCCTGTTGAAAACAATTTTATATATAAATTGACAAATGTTATATATATATATATATGTCAATTACATAAAAAATATAGACAATGACATTCAAAAATACCTCGACCCTGAGACGTTGATGCCTCAGATGGATGATGTGGATTTTCTGCCTCTTCCCCTGACATGTCAGCAGTCATACAAAATATCAGTAATGAGTCCAAAGTGTTTAAAAGATAAATTGGATTGTTCTTAATAAATCAAACTTGTACAACTGTTAATCAAACAAAAAATGGATTGAATAATTAGTTGTGAATGAATTTTAAAAAATCAGAAAGTTAATCAACCTAAATATTTATGACTGAATTAACTTACAAAAGTGAGGATTAAAACTTATAAGGATTTATAAAATGATTAGATAATTTATGATATCCTAGGAAATTCTACTGAATAGCGGGAAAACAATTATACCTTTCATTAAGCATGAAAATCGACCGTTTCTTCTTCAACAGCCGCTCTGACCCAATAAATATATTCTTCACGTTGAACTACGATATGTTGATCAAGTTGTTGGTAAACAAACGGAACAGTCTCGGGTTCATCTTCTTCAAATAAAAACACTCCTCGCCGAGACATTTTGACAACAACTTTCCAACTTGGATCCGAAGGCAAAGTAACGAAGAATACTTGTTCCGCTTGTTATGTCAAGATGAAAGGTTCATTCTCAACTCGTTCATTATTTCTGTATAACATATAGTTAAAATTAACCAATGAAAACTGATATTGATCGACTTTACATCCACGCACTGGATCAACCCAATTACACTTTAACAATATATACTTCAAACCGTGTGTGTATACAACTTCAATGATGTCTATCAATTGACCATAGTAATAACCAGAATCGACAAAGGGACAACCGATTCCACTGTTTTGTGTTGCTCGTTTGTCGTCAACATCTTTAATGTGAAATCGAAAACCATTAGCATCAATAGCTTTATAACGACGAGCCGTTATAGATGGACCCTCATCCAGTTGGATAAATACTTCAGGTAGCGTGGGGTCCCCTAACTCCCTCAGCTTACGAACCTACATAATTGATAAAAATCAATACTGATATAGGAAGAAAGAATTAGTTTATTACTTCACTCATAATGAAAATCAATTTATACATACATAAACCTTGAACCAATCATGAAATGCCGCATAATGAGATTGTTGAATTTGAAACTCAGTCGCACGATGCATCTCTTCTTTTATCTCATTAATGTGTTTCCTGCAAATGATTACGCGATGTTTAAAAGATCAACTTATGCAAAGAAAACATGTAAAAGTTATACAAGCACATTGATAAGATACTTACTGCATTAATGGTGCAACTGATGGAGTATTGAACAAGATATATCGATGTGCTTGTATCCACTCGATGTTGTCCATATCAAATGTGGTTCCTTCTCCAACTGGACCATCATGAATCCGAGAGGGCTTATATAATTTTGTTTCAACATCCGTAAGATATTCTGCACAAAAGGTAGTACACTCATCCATCAAATAACCATTGGCTATTGATGCCTCTGGACGAGCTCTGTTGCGTACAAATCTTTTCAATGTACTCAAATACCGTTCAATAGGATACATCCACCTGAATTGCACTGGACCAGCAGCCATTACTTCATCAGTTAGGTGCACTGTTAAGTGGACCATAACATCGAAAAATGAGGGGGGGGGGGGAAAGTTTCTCAAAGTGACAAAGCGTAAGTACAATTCGGTCCTGCAAACTTTTTAAATCACTCGTTCATTGATTTCTTAAAAAAGCTGTCTAAAAAAATTACTCATCTCAATCAAGGGCTGAACAACATTGGGGGATAAACAATCACAAATTGCGATTGGAATCAACTGCTGAAGTAATATGTGATTATCATGACTTTTCAACCCTTGCAATTTCTTGCTCGTCAGATTCACACACTTTGAAATATTAGAAGAGTAACCATCAGGAACCTTGACCATCTTCAAAATGGAAAGAAATGTCTCTTTCTCCTCTGTAGTCATCGAATACTGTGCAGCAGGCATATATGCCTTGTTTCCCTCAGCTAACTGTAAATGCAACTGTTTCCTTAAACCCATTTCTTCCAAATCACGACGTGCATTAACATGGTCCTTTGACTTTCCACTGACACCTAAAATGGTCCACAATATGTTATCAAAAACATTTTTTTCAATGTGCATGACATCCAAATTATTCCTCAACATGTTAGTTTTCCAATACAAAAGACTATAAAAAATACTTTTATTTTTCCAATTGTGACTGCGCTGCCTACCCGCAGCACGAATATTACGTACTGGAGGAGCCACCAAATCCTGAATTTCATATACCGTGCGGATGTTTTCTTCCTCAATCTGCGATAACATTTCGACTCCTGTCATGATCTTTGGTGCTGGGCTGAACTCTCTAGAACCAACAAATGCCACTCTGTCCTTTCTGAACCTGTGCTGGGGAGGGAGAAAACGCATGTGACCCATGTATGACCATTTTTTGGAATGTTTAAGCCATACATATTTTTTACTTTTATTGCAACAAGGGCAAGAAAATTACCCTTTCGTACTCCAGCCTGATAAATTTGCATAAGCTGGGAAGTCATTGATTGTCCACAATAAAGCAGCATGCAGATTGAACATTTCATTCGTTTCGCAGTCATAAGTCATCACACCATCGCCCCAAAATTCGTTCAACTCATCAATCAATAGATGAAGGTAAACATCAATCTTATCCCCCGGACTTTTATGTCCATCAATAAGAGTGGAAAGTAATATAAATTGTTGCTTCATACAAAGCCACGGAGGAAGATTATATGGAACCAACACCACGGGCCATGTGCTATGAGTTGCACCAACCATAGACTTGAATGGATTGAAACCATCTGCTGCCAATCCCAATCGGACATTACGAACATCTTTAGAAAAGTCGGGATGTCTCTTATCAAAATCCTTCCATGCATGAGAGTCTGCCGGGTGGGTTAACATGTCACTTTCATGAACTCTTTCTGCATGCCATCTCATTAAATTAGAAACTTTAGATGACATAAAAAATCTTTTCATCCTCGGTTTAAGGGGAAAGTAACGCATTTGCTTTACGGCAATCAGTTTCCCATGTATCGCAATCTGACTTTGATGAGTCTTATTTCCCCTGTTCTCTTTCCACCTGGAAGCGCCACAAACTGTACAAATATCCAAATGAGCAGTTTCATTTCTAAACAACATACAGTTGTTTGCACATGCATCTATAGTCTCATATGTAAAACCTATGTTCTCTATCAACTTACGAGCATAGTAATACGACTCAGGAATCATAGCGTCGACAGGAAGAACTTTTTTCAATAAAACCAAAAGCATGTCGAATGATGTGTCTGACCAATTATTCAAAGTTTTCAAATGCAACAACTCCACGATAAATGACAGTTTATTGTAACAAGTACATCCAGGATATAATTCTTTTTTCGCATCATCAAGTACTTCATAAAACCTCATCGAATCACGATCTGCACCAGAGCAAAGATTTATCTCACCGGTCTCATGATTCTAGATTTCAATGCCTTCAGGATCAAACCCACGTACCATTTCAGTAAGCATTTCATGCATTGGATCAGTCATCCTTGAATCAACATCCATCTGAGCTGCATCTGTATTTTGACAACGAACATATTCTTCTCCATGACGAGTCCAACTCTTATAATTTTTCAGAAATCCATTAAAGAAAAGGATCTCCCTCACAGTATCTCGTGTGAATTGATATCTGTTAGCACATTTTCTACATGGACAACTAATATAGTCACTTTCAAATCCTCTCGTGAAGTCAATAAACTGCATAATGCAATTGAAATATTATCTAGACGTTCGATTTGGAAGATCAATCCAACTCTTATCCATAATAATATCTGTATAACAAACATTTACACAATACTTATTACATTTACATTTTTCAAATCAACTATATTCAAAATAAATATTAACCATTTGTTTATGAACCATTGATAAAATAATAATGTAACTGAAAGCTCATGTTACCTGATTGAGCTACAAACCTGAAAGGGAGGGGAGCCGAAGGCGGTGCTGCGAGGGAGAGGAGGCAGCGAAGGGGAGCCGGAGCCAAAGGCGGTGCGGCAAGGGAGGGGACGGGCGGCGGCGGCGGCGGGGAGCTGGAGGAGAGGAGGCGGTGAGGGGACGGGGGACGGGCAGCGAGGGGGGGGGGGGGTGTCCGGGGACGGGGGGGGGGGGGGGGGGGGGGGGCTGTCCGAGGTGCGGGGAGGGGTGTCCGGGGTGTCGGGGGCCTTCCAGGGGTGCGGGCAGGGGTGTTCGGGGTGCGGGGGTGTCCGGGGTGCGGGGGAGGGGGGGCTGTCTAGGGTGCAGGGGGGCTGTCGGGGGTGCGGGGTGGGGTGCGGGGGGGCTGTCCGGGGTGCGGGGGGGGGGGGGGGGGTGGGCTGTCCGAGTTCGGAGGGGGGGTGTCCGAGTGCGGGAGGGGGGGGGGGGGCTGTCCGGGTTCGGAGGGGGGTGTCCGAGTGCAGGGGGGGGGGGGGGGGCTGTCCGGGGTGCGGGGAGGCGTCCGGGGTGCGGGGGGCGGTCCGGAGTGCGCGGGGGGGGGGGGGGGGGGGGGGCTGTCCGGGGTGCGGGGAGGCGTCCGGGGTGCGGGGGGCGGTCCGGAGTGCGTGGGGGGGGGGGGGGTACTGTCTGGGGTGCAGGGAGGCGTCCGGGGTGCGGGGGGCGGTCCGGAGTGCGCGACGTGGGCTGTTCGAGGTGAGGGTGCCATCCGGGGTGGAGGGGGAGGGCCGCGAGGCCGGAGGGCGGCGGCCGGAGGCTGGAGGGCGGCGGGAGGAGGCCCGAGGGTGGTGGCCGGAGGCCTGAGGGCGGAGGGCGGCGGCCGGAGGCCGGATGGCAGGCGGCGGGGGAGGCCGGGCGGCGGGGGAGGGCGGGCGGCGGGGGAGGCCGGGCGGTGAGGGAGGCCGGGCGACGGGGGAGGCCGGGCGGCGGGGGAGGTCGGGCGGCGGGGGAGGCCGAGCGGCGGGGGAGGGGAGGGCGGCGAGGGAGAGCGGCGAGGGAGGGAGGGGGTTAGGGCGGAGGGAGATCGAGGGCGCGGGGGGGGGGGGGGGGGGGGGGGCGCAGAAACCCCCCGAATTTTTTTATGCAGGTTAGCGACCGCCAATGGCGGCCGCCCGAGTCTGGGGGGCTCCACTGCCCCCTTTTCTAGTAGTGAGATCTTCTTAACCACCCATCCCATTCTACCTAAAAGTACAACACTCCCTATTGATCATAATAAATGAGGCCCATTGAAGACACAAATCAACATGTCCATTATTAAAAATGTTCCAGTCCATCCTAAAAATTATGTCACGATGTTTCATCTCATGATATAGAAAATACAGAGTAAAAACATTCATAACTAATATGAATACACGACAAAGATAATGAAGTCCCTATTCTCTTTAAATTCAAAGGGTGTAGTAATATCCATTATAAAAGATAAATGATCAATATAATGATTTAGAAGATTCAAAATACGAATAAAAAAGAATGAATATGATGAATCATTATCAAATAAAGTATTCACAATAGATAAATCTAAATAGATGGCACCTCTAATGGCTGGTAGGAATATATCTGATTCCGCTAGAGAGTCTTTCACTATGTGACGAATCATTGTGTCAAATACTTGTGGATGTAACCCCTTATATAATGAAGTATCTAATTTCAATATATTAAAATTATTAATAGATTACGATAATCCTCTATAGAATATATAATATAACAAATACTAATTTTTCACCTGACATGAGAATCCTCAAGAACCACATATCATGGGATCCTTAGTGAAAACCAATTTAGAATGACAATACATTCCACACTAGTAGAAAATCGATGGGACTATACTAGGAAATGTAAGACCCCATGAAGAGATCTCTTAATGATAGATAGCATTGGTTTCATATTTCAATCCCTTTCATTTGAATAAACTCATAGAACTTCCACATAAACAATATGAAACACTCGGATACTGCAATATACATTCCAGTTCCATGTCAACCATCAATTCCCTCTACAACACATCATCATAAGAAATGATATTCAAGGATAAATCATGAGAAATGATATCATATAAAATTATTGTCTCAATCCATTGAGTTATCATGTTATCTTTGGATACTATCTCAGGTTTAGAGTTCACAATCATGGAGAATTGATACGAATATTCTATCACAGTCATATCATATGGCTTGATATTAAAAAACCATATTTCCTTATCATCAACCATAGAATATGGATAGATTAGGTTTGTGAAAATAATTTTTATTTCCTTCCACTCTAATACATAACTCTAATTGTTTTTCACCATTGTGTACCACTATATCCTACTAGGTACCAATAACCTAATGAGGGATCATTTCACAATTATATTTTTATATGTTTTCATAATTTCAATGTGAAAATTCATCATGCTAATAATTTCCATAAACACTTTATGATCAATAGATCTTAAGAGGGAATGCAGTTAGTTTTTGATGAGTAACAATGAATGGTTGTTTGATTATTCCCTATAAGGTTCCATAGTGAGAGCGTGATCCAAAATAGAAATATTATTCAAATAAATACACAACGTTTGGAGAAAAGTGAAATTATTCCTTTAATAATGATAAAAAGATTTAGATATCATCATATTCAATACAAAGTTAGGAAAATTATATCACTAATCTTCAAGAATCCTTTACCACACCACCAATGATTGATTAAGCATCATTATGATGAGATATGGTCTGGAACACCCACAAAACATCATCTTAATTCCAAAACATCTCACTCAACTGTATACAACCATTAGAGAAATATACACAAATAGATCAAATGATACTAATTTTTCACAAAAACATTGGGATACCCTTGTACCATGATACCTGATATGGAGAGAACATAGCCAGAAGGGAATTCTTGATCCCCTTATGTTGGTCATGAGTCTGTAGAATCATACAATATAAAAGATGGAATTGTTTATATACATAAATATTTGAATAAATAGCTACATATCAGTATGATCATTGAAATACCAAAAGTAGGAAACACTAAAATTCAAAAATTTATATTTAAACGACAACTATATATCATCAATATAATTGAAAAAAGGGTATATAACCCAAACTTCACTCATTTATCAACACTCTAAACCCTTTTTTAATAAAAACACACCCCCTCTGATAGGGAATTTTCCATTACTTGAACCTAGAGGTATATATTCTGAAAACCCCTAATGGAATATATAGGGTGTGAATTAAACTATATATTGTTTCTCAACAAGAATTATATTATATTATTACATGATAAATAAACAAAATTGTTCATTGAATTTGGATTTAATTAATATTGTTTCTAAAATTTTATTCTTAAAATAATTCATGCCTTTCATTTTAAACGATGGGAAAATTTTAAATAACGCATTAATTAATATTTTATATACTAATATTTTATATAATACACTATTAATGAGTATAAAATATTCAAAATAATTTATATTAAAATCAAAATAATCCCAAATTGAAATATTGTAATCTTACCCATTGAAAAATTATTTCGAGTTATAGAATACTAACACACTCCATTAACAATCACAAAATTTTCACACATGTCACACATGATCCACCTAATTAGCAGCCATCAATAAATCACTTGTTTTTTTATCCCCCAAACTATGTTTATATTGGTGTTGTAAAGAATAACGGTATTTCTATAAAATTACATTCTTGGTGTGTTATCCCCAAATAATTTAGTAACTACCTTGTACTTTATTTTTTAATATAATCAATGAAAAATGGTTAAAAAATATTAGAAATTTAATAAATAAAAATTCCACATATCCATTTTCAAAATGGAAATTTAACATTAAAACCGAAAATTGGGATTTTAATTTATTAATTACTTTTTAAGGATAAATCCAATAATATGTTTTTATAAAATCATTTTAAAACGTTTTTGTCTTATATAAATTTTAAAATAAATTTTAGAAATCATTTTTACAAAATTTAATTTTATATATTTTCCCCAATTTGAAATATGACCCCAAATTTTCAATTCCTATAAGAATGGGGGGGGGGGTTACCATTAAATTCATAAAAAATAATCTTTAAAAATATATTTTATACAATAATTTATATTTAAAAATATTCTTATAAATTAATTCAAATTAATAAATAGAAAAATATTTTATTAATAAAAATATATTTATAGACCAACATACATTTTTTATAGAATCATTGAGCACAATGCCCAAAATAAAATATACTGAAAAAAATGATGGAATAAAATATCATGAAATCATGCCTTAATTAATTATCAAAAAGAAATAATTTTATATCAATCAACAACATGAAAATCTAACAAACCCTATGGAGAAATGATGAAAATACTCCGACTAAAGAAACTGAGATAATATCTTACTCAAGACTGATTGAAAAATGTTATATGATATTTAATCCATAAATTAACGGTTTTATTGGATTAAAAAAATTTTCTTGATAGAAATATGGACATAAAAATTTATTATAACTATTTATATAGTATATGGGGAATAAGATGTTGTTCAACAATATTTTTCATAATTATGGGAAATAAAAAGTCACATGTGGATAATCAGATGGATAAGATTTCACATTATTTCAATCGAGGAACCATAAATATTCACACATCTATTGAGTGTTATAGTTTTTACTAGTTTAGTGCATGATTTTTTATAAATTTAAACAACCATGTAAACCCTCACTATAATGATTTTCAATGTTTTCCCATTGTGGATTTAGAGTTGGGTAATGTTTTCTCCAATCATTCATTGGAGAGAAAAGTAAAAAAATCAAATTTCATCCTAATAAAATTAAAGACTATTCCCACCAAATAAAAAAAAATTCATTAGTACATTAAAATAGTTACAATATGTTATATTTTTTAAAAAAATACATATGAAATATCACTAAAACATTTCTCCTGGTAAATACACGTTATATAATGATATCACACAACTAAATTTATAATATTAGTAATCTCTTTTGGCCATAATGTTCTCTCAATTATTTTTAGGAAAAATATTGACATGGAATCAATGATATTTATATTCATGGTGGAAATGAGGTTCGTTTGGGTATTGTTTGTTGAAAAAATTAATTCATTCCATATTTATAGTAAATCAAAAAAAAGATCAATTTTTGGAAAATTAAATGAAAACTAATTTTATGTCTTTTTAATGAAAGAAAAATGTTGAAAAAATAATTTTAATAATATTTTTTGTATAATAAATACATTAATGCAATTAATATTATTGAAAATATAGACAAGAAATAATAATTCTCGATCAACGAGTGTTTTCAAGTTAGATTCAATTAAAAACATAATTTTGGTCATTTATGAACATAATGATATGAAAATAAAGGGAAAATTTTTATTCTTAAAAAATAATTTGATTTAATGGAATTTTTTTTGGAAGATCTACCACATATAATTTCAACATCATAAATTTATGGATAAATAATCATTTTATAAAATTGGATTATATAATAAAACACATTCCAGTTAGGTAACATTTCATTGATAAAAACCTTGTTGGAATAAGATAAAATAAAATTTTAAATAAAAAAATTAATTTATGATAAAAAATTGAAAGGAAAATTATATACACCACATTATTGACTTATTTGGGGAATATGGAATTTGTCACATGGAAATAAAAGTGACACAAGAAACCCATACCCTAATATAAAACATTCAAAAAGATAACATTTTTTTAAATTTTAAATTTATATGAATTATAACTATATGTCATAAAAAAAAATTGTATATTAACATAAATATATTACAAATAACTTCGTATCTCTTGTTTATTAAAACCCATTCATTATCATCATCACTCGAGGGTTTTACTGCATTAATTTTTATTTATATTTTGGATAGGTGGTTATATTCCTCCCAAGTTGATTGTGGATCCATAATATCATGAGTTAATATTATATTATCAATATAAATTTATTTTCTTACATATATAATGATATCTAATCATATAAAAGGATGTTAAAAATCACATCACTATGTAGAGATAGAAGATTATATGCATTCACAAGTGATGCATTAAATTTTTAGATGTATAGAATGAAAGAAGTTTTATTAGTAATTTACCTTCTGGAGAAAAATAAATATATTATAAATTCCAAATATATACATTATGTATAATATAATAAAAACTAATTATAGGGATTTAAATTAAATAGTGTGACAACAATGTTGTGGTAGTCCACAAGTACACAAGAGTGACACGAGGATCTACTAAATTTATGATGAAAATGTCTCAACATGGTTATCCATACTAATTGTGAAAATAATTACTACTGATAAAATAATTATAATTATAATTATTTTATAAAAAATTTAAATAGGAAGTAGACAAAGGAAGAAAAATGAATGAGCTTTGTTAAGATCTATACAACTTCATTCATAAACATCCTTGCCTTAATAATTATGGATGGAAATACTACTATTATATTACAAAAATTTAGTGGATTCTATGTTTAAATTATGATGAAATTTAAAATATTATTGGATTTTCACTTGAGAAGAAGTGGATGTTTTAAAAAGAATTTTTTTTACTATCCAGTAAAACATAAACCTTTTGTGAACTATCCTAAAAATTCCCCCAAAAAAATTAATAGATTTATTTTTAAGAAATAGAAATAATTACATCAAATTATATTAAAAAATAGTATAAATTAGTGGTAAATGTTTCACTAAAAATCGATAAATTCAATTTTTTATATTAAAATGTAATTTTTATCCATAAAATGGAATTAATGGAATTAAAGAAAATTTAAAATGTAATTATTTATATATTTATTATTAAATATTAATTCTATAAAACTATTATACTTATTTTTCATAAAATAATAATTATTATTCAAACCATCCATTTGAAAATAACATTTTATTATTTTATTATATAGTGGTTCAAACTGACTTTATGTTTTTTGGATGAAATTAATTATAATACCTCATGATTATTTCTATAAAAATTCATATAAATTATTGGGGTGTATCATTCTATATTTAATAAAATTAATCTTCCCCCAAAATATATCACTTCAAAAAGATAAATGTGTGATTACTCAGATTCATACCATTTTTGGTATCCCATGTAGCTTCCTCGAATGTTTTATTCTTCAAATGAAGTTTAACCAAATTGAAATTCATTTTTTACACCATTATCTCTATGATATGATATTTATACTATTTTTCTAACATTATAATGATGATGATCTAATTCTATATGATATATGTCAATATAATTTCATGATTTGGTTATGTACTTCCTTAGTATAGATAAATAAAAGTCATAATGAACATGAGTATTACATGGAGGGAGTTCAAAGATATATAAAATAACCAAAATACAATTAATATTATTCAAAAAATCTATATACCTTTTTCACAAATTCGTATCTTTTTTAATCTCATAACATTCATTTTTTGGTAAATTCATTAAAAAACCATCTCACAAAATTCCAATTATGTATCTCAATAATGATTATAAGTATAACACATCTATATTGTCTAATATTACTATATGTATGGTATAGTTGACCTAACATTATAATATATTTCTATATCTCAAATATTAATATCGGTCATTCTGTTATATCATCCTAGTATGTCATAGCTCAACATTTTTTTTCTAGAAGTGGATTTATAAGGATAATTCTAAATTCTCACAATAAATCAATTATTGATTGAAAATATCACTAATGTATTTTATTAAATCCTATAACCATTGAAATATATATAAAACTATCATAGCATATTCTATATGGTTTGAATTTGCAACTCACTCTTATGATATATCTGAGGATTATTTTTAGTAATGAAACTGAAAAATCGATCCATATATTATTGAATTATTTTCCAATAAATTTTGGTAACGCTTAGATCATGATTTGAAAAAAATCACATATAATACTCCATTAATCCTTATAACCACATTAAATTATTAATTATAAATATTATTTAAAAATAAATTATATATAATATCAATGAAATATATGTATTTAATAATCCGATCATCTTCATCTCAAAGTGAATTATAACTTTTAGATGTATTGTGGAGTCTAATAATGAAATCCATATAACTGATTTACTAATAACCTTATTTAATATGTAATGCTTATTACATACCTATATACATTTACCACATAGTCATAATAAACAAACAGGAATAACATTGAGATATTGAATCCCTAATATACCTTCTCATTTTGTCGCATTAGAAAAAATCTTTAAGATCATTAAACATATTATTAATTCAAGTACTAATAGAGATTTAAAATCTATGTGATAATTATAATATTTCTTTATTTACCTTTCATATTGATGTGGTTGATACTCGTTTACAAGAAAATTGTCATTCCACAAAACTCAAGGATTAATATAGGAATATTTCTCTCATCTTTTTGTAGATCCACATCCTCCTTTTATGTCTCTTTAATCATTACATGATAGATTGTTTGATTCCCATATTTGCGGAATAATATTTATCCTCTTAATTTAATATTTCACGGTCTTTCATTTTATAATTCATGTATATTATATCCTTTTTTATCTTCATCATATATAATTTAGATTAATCCTTTTGACACAATAATTTTGTCACCATGTTCTCTTTCCTATAATGGTAATTTATTTAGTAGTAATAATCGATAAACATATCCAACCATTTACTCATTAAAATATTCAAATCTTTTATTATGAATATATATTTTAAACCTATATTATATATATATTTGTGAAACTGTTATATGTAATGATAATTAAAATAAATCATTAACAAAAATATTACTGATGATTACTCTATATCATGAGTTTGATAAGGTTTCTGAAGATTCTTCCATTATAATGATGCATAATCCATCACCATATCAATATTCATAAGAATAAATTAATGTCCATTCATTAGTGAAATAATGTAAATCCTAAACCCTTATCTAATATTGGAGAGTGTGTGAATAGAAAAACTGAACAACTTTCCATTTAGTTTCTTGAAATATCAATCATAATCTTCCATATAAAAGAAAATTAACTACTCTATGATTTAACATATAAAGTGCTATATATATATTATATATATTTTCTATATATCCCATAATATAAAACATATCAAGTATAATAGTGGATATTCATCATAGTTATTAGTACCCTCTACTGATAAATATCATCTGTCATTGATTTATTGATTTATATATAATAAAATGTGATTAAATTAAAAAAAATAAACTTTATTTCTCCAAAATCCACACAAGGTAAAATATTAATTCAATTTTTTATTTCACTAGGTCAACATAAAAATACTCTATTTACCTTCATGAAGATCGTTTATCATGCAATATAGACCAATATGTTCTATAAATACATCCATAAAATGATTCGTTAAAAAAAGAATGTTTTCTGAAAATCAATGAATATAGTGCGGACATTATTAAGAAAAAAATTAGACAATATAAATTAATAACTTCTATACCACGAATTGGAGGATTAAATGATTATTCCATCATTTTTTACAATCAAAAAACAATATCCATATCAAATATCTTGTTATGAAAAACATTTAACTCATTGAAATTGAATTCAAAATAATCAATAAGTGTAAACGTATAATAATTATTGATTATTTTTTATGTTCCTTATAATCAATTATGGATTTCATTTTCTCACGTTTATTAATATAAAAAAGTATTAGTGTAAGACATGGTGGATCATGTGGAGAAATGAATAAAATTTTAGGATTGTCTTTATGTTTCTTTATATAATCCTCTAAATCAATTTGTTACATACTATATTGTGTATTTTGAATAGGTGTATCACCATGAATGTGATCTATTGAAATATCATCACAATTCATTGGCGGACTAGGGAACCCTTTTGGAAAAAATCAATAATGTTCCCTATAATAGGAATTTCATCGAAGATGAGTTTCACCCATATCATCTATAAAAAATGCCATATTTTATTATGAATAAATACCATGAAACTAATTTAATGTGCATTAGGTGTTCATATTTTTTTCCCAAAAACATATATAATCAAAATGGTTTCTAGAATAGGATATTTTAATTCAATTATTTATTATTTGATATGAAAAATATTTATTGAATGTAAATCTATTATAAAATTATGATCAAATTCATTTAGACTAAGAATTAAAATCATTATAGGAATCATATTCCAACAAACGTAAACTTATTATATATCATAATACGATGATGAAATCATCAATCTATTAGTATTTTTCTACTATTTGAAAATATATTCATAAATTATATGTAATAAAATTCATTGAAACATTTCATTATATAAAGAAACAAACATGTTTATTGTCAAAAAAAGTACTCAACTATTTGAGAGATACTCTAATAACAAAATAATATTTATTCAATCATTAATCCATTAGTAAAAAAAATTCATCACATGGAAATTAGTGATATTTTGTGAATGTTATTTGTCATTAAAATTATACATTTGAAGTCTAAATCGTAATACATAATTATTAATAAATGAAAACATGGGTTTAACTATGGTCCTCATATTTTATTTTCTATTCAAAAAATACATAATGTTTCATAATTAAATTGATAATTAGTTGAAAAATATCACATTGTGGTGTTAAACCAGCTTCAAAATAAGGGGCAATTTATCATGCATCAATGTGAAGTTCATGATATTAATGAATAATTATTTTTATACATATTAACCATAGATTAATCAATGTATTGAACTCCCTATGTAGTATCCAACAAGGGATTTATTTATTTTGGGAAATCATAGTCATTATGTCACTATAATAAATTTATTTTTCCTATAATTAGCCATTTCCAAATATATTTCTCTAATGATTCGTCATATTTGTTTCCAAATGTAATTAAACATTACATGGATTAAAAATATAGAAACCAAAACTATTAATATAAAAATAATACTTACTATTTTGTTAAATATTAAATATATATCAATAAAATCTATTAAATAACTATAATGTTTGTGTTTCATTATGATTAATTACACATAAAAAACATGAACATTATTGATTTATATAATTTAAAATTATTTTCTCCATAAATGTAAATCTTATTAATTATAAAGTACATCAAAATATCTCCATAACTATGAAATGGGTATCATAAAAATGTGTTATCTAAGATTCTATGTACATGTAAATATATTATATTTAAATCAGTGATCATGTGTGTTCATAAGATATGTATAAATTTATGACAACATTTTCTTAATAATATAAAATTTTACCGTTAAATTCAGGCATTATATTCATGAATCATGAAATAATGATCTACCAATAAAATTATAGAATCCAAATGAGTGGGAAAATAAAAATAATCAATTGCAGTCATTGAGATAATATCATTTCCATAAGTCATGTGTTTTTGGAATAGAATTAATCATAAAAAATTTTGTCCACATTCAAATAAAAATGTTAATACAATTATAATGGGATAGGTTCACACTTCATTCCATCAATTGCTTAATCAAGGTTCACTCTAAAGTCAATCGTAGTGGGAGAGGTATATTACTAAACTTGCATCACTACCAATTTTAGTTATTATTATATCTTGATACACTCATCTATACCCATTGTATTTTATGGTTATAATGGTAACACATTATGTTTTTTAATGAAATAACCACCCATAAATGGTTTTCAATCAAAGAACCTCAGACATATTGATAAATATTCACATCTATGCCACAAGATCCAAAAAAATCATTATATCATCTTGTTATAACTAAAGCAAGGGATAATGGTTTCATAATATTTTAACAATCATAATCATAAAAAACCCATAGAGACAATATGGATGATAAAATTTTATTTCATCCACAATAATTAAAAGTAAATATTTAAGGATGTTGTTATTGATGGTTATTTCATTAACTGATCACTAGAAATTTTATTCTCTAAAATACCCATATAATTTGAAATAACATATATAAAATAATAAATTCTACAGTAAGATAAAATAAATATTCGTTGAAATAAATTGAGGAAACATATAAAATAAAATAAATATAAAATAGTATTAAATGAGGTTGGGATTGTCATTTAATAGTTACCCAAACAATAAATTTTTTTTATGTTTTATATAACTATTCAAAAGTACAACATTATAATTTAAAAAAATATTCTCCATAAAACAAAATAAAGAAATAAAAAATAGAATCAAATGAAATTAAATATTATTTCAATAATAATACAATTTTTCTTGATTATTTTAATTAATGTATAGACCTTAAAAAAATGATTCCTTGTCATGGAGAAAAATAAACATTCATTTCTATAAAGACATTGATTCTATATTTTGACCACAAATAGAAGAGAAAATGTATGTAATAAAATTTTGTATCCATCAACAACTATAAGATATGATATAAATAATATTAATAGAGATATATGTGATAATATTTTCATAATAAATTTATGTATAATCAATCCCTCTAAAAATTGATTCTATAAACATACCATTTCCACATAGGAAGCATTTGAATCATTAAACACATGATTGTAGAAAAAAAATGAAATATTATATTCCAATTATACTATTTTTCTTATAAAAAAATAAAATATGCATTATATACACCACATTAATGTATAAACGGGTGAATATTGAATATGACTCATTTAAATAAATATGAAATGAGAAGAGCTTACCTAATGTATTTATTTCCACATATCATCTAAAACCAGAAGTTAAATATTGAAAAAAATTATATAATTAAATAAAATAAATAAATAATAACTATTACAACATACCCAAATTAATTATATTTTTCTAAAAAATATTTTTTATTTTTCATCCATTTTCATCATCATTTTGGGAGTTCACTAATTTTTTAACATATATTTTTGTGCGAAAATTATTGGAATTGAACATAATTCATGATTCCTTCATTTATATAATATTAATAGTGTTATAGTTATCAAATATAATACATAAATAAATAATTTTAATAATTTAAATAAATTGATGATGTCTAATGAATTTCATTACTATATAGAGATTGTAGTCTGTATGTACCGATGATTGATGCCTCTATTTAATGATAGATTAAATGAATGAAGTGATAGTAAAAATTCACATTTTTTATACATTGTAATATAATAATTATTTTATACATTAAATAAATGATATACCATATACATCCATGAGTGGCGGGGATAGAAAATGATTCATATCTCTATGTGGAAGTGAGAATCTATACATATACACAAGTTATACATTCATCTGAAATTTTATATATAAAAAGTGAATATTGATTACTTAATTTTCAAAATAATATATTTTTATTTCCATTAAAATATATTATTAATTTATGGTATTTAACATATTTATATTATAATGAAGAAATTTTAAATTGAAAGAGCTCAGTTGTTATATATACCACTTGTTTGTGGGAACACCTTTGGATTACAGATTATGAATTTATGGATTTGTCATAGAAGAATTTCAAAATATATTGGATGGATGGAAGGATTATTGGATAGATTTAGGAATGGGATAATCATTATATTTGGCTAAAACCAAGAATATTATAGATAAGTATATGAACATTTTTCTCTGTGAGCAGAGGGACACACATTGATTTTTCAAAAATATATCAAATATATAAAATAAAATTCATTAAAAATTGGCTCTAAATAATAATTTATTTTAATATAATATATCTTATAGTAGAATTATATTAAAATATTATAAATTTTATAAGACACATTGACATTATGACCCTTACCATATGATGATAGACTTCATAGAAGGCATATGAAATGTATGATGTCAAACTGCACTTCAATTAGGATCATGTTCTTATAAATTAAACTACATAACATATATTTCCCAACATAATGATAGTAAAATATTAATAAAATCTTTTATCATCAATCATAATCAATTTAAAATAGGACCATGAACATTATTAAAAAAATTTCTATGTGATATCACAATCCTCTTCAACATCTCATTCTAAAATTCACTTATACTGCATTGAGCATCAAGGGTTTTTCAAACCATTCATAAAAATTAGAAAGTAGATAGCAGAACACTAATTTACCATATATGAATTTGATCAAAATATTTTCATTATATCCATCAACATGGTACATTTTAGTCTATCATGGAGGGTCTTCTAGTCCTATTCATCCATGGAAACATCACAATGGATGTAATCAATATAGTGTGATTCACAATTGTCCACATCATGACTGTATCATTTCATTACTCCTAACATGATCACCATATGCCATGATTTACAAAATTCACATCATCTACCCAAATGGTATATTTAGTTATCTTAACATTTGTAATCATGATTAGTCTATTATATAACACTCCCAATATATCATGTCTACATGCATCATTATGTTAAACCATACGCACATTGGACATTATTGTATGACTATAAAATGTATCCTCATTTTGTTCAAATCGTATGTCGAAAAATTCCATGTTTAGGGGATATAAAAAATTATATCTATGAAATTTATAAATTATTTTATATTTCAAATTCACATATTTACTCACTAATATAATCATTACTATTGTTTAAGAAAACATTAAGTGTATATAGAATGTCACAAAGCCCGTATTGACCATTTTTTAGCCCTAGAAAATTGTTATCATTGTTTAGTGAGCCCTTTTTTAGAAACCTATTCAATGATATCATAAATGAATTTTATATTTATTATTTATCATTAATTGAGTAGTTCTATTAATTAAAATAGAATAAAGTAATAATTCTAAACTAAAATGGAATTTATTTTTTTATCTCAACTTATATAAGAATTTTATTAATTTTAAAATTATTATTATTAAATATTAAATTGTAAAATTTAATTTACATTTTGAATAAATGAAATCAAAATTTTCCCAGGTTGATTTTTTGGAATTTTTTTAAAATGAATTATTTTCAGATAATAGTGAAAAATGAAGAACATTCAAATACAACAATTTATTTTAATTAATTCATTTAAAATAAAAATTTAATTATATTTTTAATTTTTCATTAATTTCTCATGTGAAATATTTTTTACATAGAATAATATAAATAACTTTTTTATTCATTAAATTTCATATTTTTGTATAAGTTTATCTTGTTTCCTTGATAATTATTTATCTGAAAAAATATATAAAACAAAGAATGATTATTCATTTAATTTTATTAAAATAACCAATAATAAGAATAATGTATATGAAATGTACAATATATATATATATATAAATTTAAGTTCATATAATGATTATTTATAGATATATAATTAATTTAAAATAATAGTTCCTATAAAACATCATTTTAAAAAAAAATAGATTTCATTATGCAAGAGGTTTATTAAATAAATTTAACCACATTTAAAAGTTTTTTTTTATAAAATAGAATCAATATATAAAAAAATTAATTAATATCTGGTAATTATGTCAACTAAATATTTTGGCAAACTTAATATTAAGAGCTTTTATAAAATTCATTTACAATTGTTATTAGTAAAACATGTTGATCTGGTGTTAAAAAATTTGATCAGTTTTTTAATGTCAAAAATAATTAAATTTTATTTTAGAAATCCATATATAGACCTTATATAATTAAATTATGATATAGTTGCAATTTTGTATCCATATGTGCCTGATTATTACCCATTTAATAATTTATATAATGTAAATGAAAAAAATGGAACAAACATATCTATTAATATCTATAATATCATCTAATAGGGATACAACAATCCAATAGGAGGTTATTAATATTTAGTTTAATGATATTTTTTATGGGATGCTATCTCTAATCCTTCATTATGAAATAATTACCTTAATATATTATGAAACATAGAAAATGTAATTAAATAATCAATATAGAAATATAATGAATAGTTATTTTTTTTAATGTAATATAAATTGAAATAAGTGTTGATTCAAAATTAATATTTTTATATTTATAAAATTTTAGATAGTTTAGGATAATTTTTTTTTAGAATTTAACCTTTCCATATTGTTTCAATGGTCTAATTAATTTAATAGTGTCGTAACAAGAATAAGTAATATTTTTAAATTAATATTTTTATTAAATTATTTAAAATTTCTAAAAATATTATTTAAGGGAAATTCAAAGTGATATTATTTATAATATCAACTATGTATAATTTATTTCCATTTATTCAATTTATTTGTTGTTTCCTTTCCACAAAATGATAAAATATTTAATACCATGTAATTTTCAAAAGTGGTTATAATAAATTAAGTTGTGTCAAAAAATTGCATATTTGAGTCCAAATTTTATTGGATGAGTGAATATTATCCCACAAACATTTTTTCATATAAAATTTACTTCTTTTATCCTTTTTAATAGGAATTATATTTTATATTAGTTTAATACATAAAAAATTTACAAGACTTATCTTCCACTCTCTTACAAAAGGGAACTTCATATTCTCATTTTATCACCCTAGAAAAACCCTATGGTTCATCCATGTCCTGAAAAAATTCAATAATAATATCCCTATATACATACTTGATAAACTATTTATCTATGATTTCCATGCAATTTTGTATTCTTCTATATGAAATTTACAGTTTGCAAAGAAGATGTATAGATCTAAAGAAATAATTCTTTTTCATCTTCCAACTCCTTCAAATAAAAATTAATCTTGATTATATAAAACCAAATTTATCTTCCATATAATTATATTTTATTATTATAGTGGAATAACATATCTCAATTTCATTCCACTTCTAAATTGAAATGAATTTATCATTCATGATAAGCAATACCAAATTATCATAGGCCGAGGTAATTATTCATCCAACACCACCCCTAAAAACTATTTATTATGATCAATTAAATATATATATGTATATGATATTTCCTGAAATTAATATTATTTTTTATAGATAAAATATAATTTATTTTCATACAAATAAATTATTAAAAATATTATAATTATGTTCGTCTATATGTGTGGAATACCTACTCAGTGAACCCATGAGATTTGTTCTTAATCACCACATCGCATGTATTGTAAATATAACTATACATAATGAAATAAAATGAAATTTATTATATTTTAATGACATTATATTAATTATTCAATATATTCATTGTTTCCATAATGATCTTTTAAAATGGAATATATCACTAATTAATGTGTACATCCTATATTCTTAATGAGTGTACCATATATCATTAGTCGTTAGAATGTTTTATTATTTGTTTCATTATTATAATTTAAATATAAAATCAATGTTATGTAATGATTATGAATTTTTGGATTATGTAATACATGAATCTTTTTTAACATCATTCCAAACCTCATTAATTTTTATTTATATTTTGGTTAGGTGGTTATATTCCTCACAAGATGATTTTGGATCCATAATATCATGAATTTATATTAGATTATCAATATAAATTTATTTTCTTAGAAAAATAATTTGATCTATTCATATAAAAGAATGTTAAAAATCACATCACTATGTGGAGATAGAAGATTATATGCATGTACAATTGATACATTAATTTTTAGATATATAGAATGAAAGAAATTATATTATTAATTTACCTTCTGTAGAAAAATTAACATATTATAAATTCCAAATATATACATAATGTATAATATAATAAAAAACTAATTATGGGGATTTAAATTGATTAGTTTGACAAAAATGTTGTGGTAGTCCACACGTACACAAGTGTGACAGGAGGATCTACCAAATGTATGATGAAAATGTTTCAACATGGTTTTCCATAATAATTGTGAAAATAATTACTACTAATAATAAAATAATAATAATAATTATTTTATAAAAAATGTTTATAGAATGTAGACAAAGGAAGAAAAATGAATGCGCTTTGTTAAGATCAATACCACTTCTTTTATAAACATCCTTTTTCTTAATCATTATGGCTATAATGATTACTATTTTATTACAAATATTTAGTGGATTATATGTTTAAATTATAATGAAATTAAAAATATGATTGGATTTGCACTTGAAAATAAGTGGATGTTTTAGAAACAATTTTTATTTTTCACAATCCAGTAAAACATAAACATTTTGTTAAATATCCTAAAAATTCATCCAAAAAAATTATCAGATTTTTTTTTAAGAAATACAATTAATTTCATCAAATTACAATAAAAAATAGTATACATTAGTGGTAAAAGTTTCACAAAAAATTGATAAAATCATTTTTTTTATTAAAATGTAATTCTTTTGAATAAAATGGAATTAATGAAAATTGAAAATGTAATTATTTATATATTAATTATTAAATATTAATTCTATAAAACTGATATACTTATTTTTCATAAAATTATTATTATTTTTAAAACCATCCATTTAAAAATAACATTTTAAAATTTTATAATATAGTTGTTAAAATAGACATTATGTTGTTTGGAATAAATTAATTCAAATAATTCATGATTATTTCTATGAAAATTCATATAAAATGATGGGGTGTATCATTTTACATTTAATAAAATTAATCTTCCCCCAAAATATATCACTTTTATAACATAAATGTATGATTATTCAGATTCATCGCATTTTTGGTATCCCATGAAGCTTCCTCGAATGTTTTATTCTTCAAATGAAGTATAACCAAATTGAAATTCTTTTTTGTACACCATTATCTCTATGATATGATATTTATACTACTTTTCAAACATTATAATGATGATTATCTAGTGATATAGGATATATTTCAATATAATTTCATGATTTGGTTATCTACTTCCTTAGTATAGATAAATAAAAGTCATAATGAACATGAGTATTACTTGGAGGGAGTTCAAAGATATATAAAATAAACCAAATCCAATAATGATTATTGAAAATATGTATATTCATTTTTCTCAAATTGAGATCTTTTTTAATCTCATGACCTTCATTTTTTGGTAATTTCATTAAATAACCTTCTCACAAAATTCCAATTATGTATCTCAATAATGACTGTAATTATAACACATCTATATTTTCTAATATTACTAGATGTATAGTTTAATTGATCTAACATTATAATATATTTCTAGAGCTCAAAACATAATATATTTCATTCTATTATATCATCCTAGAATGTCATAGCTCTATAATTTCTTTTCTAGAAGTGGATTCATAAGGATAAATCTAAATTATCACATGAAATCAATTATTGGTTAAAAATACCACTAATGTAATTTATTAAATCCTACCACCATTAAAATATATATAAAATTATCTTAGTATATCCTATATGGTTTGATTTTTTCACTCACTCTTACAATATATCTGTGGGTGATTTTTAGTAATGAAACAGAAAAATAGATCCATATATTGCTGAATTATTTTCCAAAAAATCTATGCAACCCTTAGATCATGATTTGAAAAAAATCATATATAGTACTCCATTAATCCTTGTATCCACAATAAATTATTAATTATAATTATAATTTTAAAAAAATTTAATATAATATCAATGAAATATGTGGATTTAATAAGCCGGTCATCTTCATCATAAAGGGAATTATAACTTTTAGATTTATTATGGAGTCTAATTATGAAATCCATATAACTAATTTTCTAATAACGTTATTTAATATTTAATGCTTATTACATACCTATATATATTTACCACATATCCATAATAAGAAAACATGAATAAAATTGAGATATTTAATCCATAGAATACCATCTCATTTTTTCGAACTAGAAAAAATCTTATAGATCTCTAAACATATTATTAATTCAAGTACTAATAGAGATTTAAAATCTATGTGATAATTATAATATTTTTTTATTTTACTCTCGTATTGATGTGGTTGATACTCGTTTATAGAAAATTATCATTCCACAAAACTCAAGGATTAATATAGGATCATTTCTCGCATCTTTTTGTATCTCCACATCCTTCTTTTATGTCTCTTAAATCGTTACATGATAGATTGTTTGATTCACATTTTTGAGGAATAATATTTATCCTCTTCATTTATTATTTTATGGTAATTCATTTTCTAATCCATGTATACTAGATCCTTTGCTATATTCATCATATATAATTTAGATTAATCGTTTTGACTCAATGATTTTGTCACCATGTTCTCTTTCCTATAATGGTAATGTTTTGAGTCATAATAATCAATAAAGATATCCAACCATTTACCCATTCAAATATTCAACTCTTTTATTATTAATATATATTTTTAAACCCATATTATATGTATATTTGTACAACTGTTCTTTGTAATAATAATTAAAATAAATCATTAATGAAAATATTACTGATGATAACTCTATATCATTAGTCTGTGAAGGTTTCTGGTGAATCATCGATTATAATGATTCATAATCCATCACCATATCAATATTCATAAGAATAAATTAATGTCCATTCATTAGTGAAATAATGTAAATCCTAAACACTTATCTAATATTGGTTAGAGTGTTAATAGATAAACTAAACAACTTTCCCTTTAGTTCCTTGAAATATCAATCATAATCATCCATATAAAAGAAAATTAACTACTATATGATTTAACATATCAAGTTATATATATATATATTAGATATCATTTCTACATATCCCATAATATACATCATATCAAGTATAATAGTGGATATTCATCATAGTTGTTAGTACCCTCTACTGATCAATATCATATGTCATTGATTTATTGATTTATATATAATAAATTGTGATTGAATGAAAAAAATATACATTATTTCTCCAAAATCTACATATGGTAAAATATAAATTAAATTTTTCCTTTCACTCGGTCAACATAAAAATAGTCAATTAAAATTCATGAATATCGTTTATTATGGAATACAGAATAATATATTCTATAAATACATCAATAAAATGATCTTGTAAAATAAAGACAGTTTTCGGTAAATCAACGAATATAGTGCAGAAATTATTAAGAACAAATTTAGACAATATATATTAATAACTTCCATACCACGAAATGGAGGATTAAATGATTATTCCATCATTTTATACAATCAACGAACAATATCCATATAAAATATCTTATTATTAAAAACATTTAACTCCTTGAAATTGATTTCAAAATAATCAATACCTGTAAATGGATAATAATTATTGATTATTTTTTTTGTTCCATATAATCAATTATGGATCTCATTTTCCCTTGATTATTAATATAAAAATGTATTAGTGTACGACATGGTGGATCACGTTGAGAAATGAATACAATTTTATGATTGTATATGTGTTTCTTTATATAATTCTCTAAATAAATTTCATACATACTATACTATGTATTTTGAATAGGTGTATCAACATGAATGTGATCTATTGAAAAAACATCACAATTCATAGACGGACTAGGGAACCCTTTTGAAAAAATTCAACAAAGTTCCCTATAATTGGAATTCCATCAAAGATGAGTTTCACCCAAATCAACTAAAATAAATACCATCTTTTATTATAAATAAATATCATGAACCTAATTTAATGTGCATTGGAAGTTCATATTTATTCCCATAATCGTAAATAATCATAATGTTTTCTAGAATTGGATATTTTACATCAATTCCTCAATATTTGATATGAAAAATATTTATGGAATGTAAATCTATTATAAAATTCACATAAAAATATTTTAGAGTAAGAATTAAAATAATTATAGGATTCATATTCCAATAAACCTAAATTTATTATGTATCATAAGATGATGATGAAATAATAAATATATTATTATTTTTCTACTATTTGAAAATATATTCATACATTATATGTACTAAAATTCATTGAAACATTTCATTATATAAAGAAACAAACATATTTATTTTCAACAAAATTACTCAACTATTTGATAGATACTAATAACCAAATATTATTTATTCTATCATTAATCCATTAGTAACAACAAATTTATTATCATGAAAATTAGTGATATTTGGTGAATGTGATTTGTCATTAAAATTATCCATATGAAGTGTAAATCTTTATACCAAATTTTTAATCAATGAAAACATGAGTTTAACTATAGTCCTAATATTTTATTATCTATTATAAAAATATATAATGTTTCATAATTAAATTGGGAATTAATTGGAAAATATCACATTTTGGTGTTAAACCAGCTTCACAATAATGGTCAATTTATCAAGCATCAATTTGATGTTCATGATATTCATTAATAATTATTTTAATATATATTAACCTTATATTAATCAATTTATTGAACAACCCATGTAGTAACCAACAAGGGATTTATTTATTTTGAAAAACCACAGTCTTTATGTTCCTATAATAAATTTATTTTTTCTTATAATTAGTTATTTCCAAATATATTTCTCTAAAGATTCCTCATATTGGTTTCCAAATGTAATGAAAACATTAGTTGGATTAAAAATTTAGAAACCACAACTATTAATATAAAAATACTACTTACTATTAGGTTAAATATTAAATATATATCAATAAAAAATATTAAATAACTATAATGTTTGTGTTTCATTATGAATAATTACACAAAAAAACCTGAACATTATTGATTTACATCATTTCAAATTACTTTCTCCCAAAATTTAAATTTTCTTAATGATAAAGTACATCAAAATATATCCATAACTATGATATGTGTATCAAAAAAATAGGTTATTTAAGATTCTATGTACATGAAAATATATTATATATAAATACGTTATCATGTGTGATCATAAGATATGTATAAGTGTATGAAAACATTTTCTTAATAATATTAACTTTTACAAATAAATTCAAGCATTATATTCATGAATCATGAAATAATGATCTAACAAAAAAATTATAGAATCCAAATGAGTGGGAAAATATAAATAATTTATTGAAGTCATTGAGACATATCATTTTCATAAGTCATGTGTTTTTTGAATAGAATTAAACATAAAAAAATTTGTCCACAGTCAAAGATAAATGTTAATACAATTATAATGGGTTAGGTTCACTCTTCATTCCATCAATTTCATAATCAAGTTTCACTCTAAAGTCAATCATAGTGGGAAATGTATCTTACTAAACATGCATCACTACCCATTTTAGTTATTGTTATATCTTGATACATTCATCGATACCCATTGTATTTTATGGTTATAATGGTAACACATTATATTTTTTAATGAAATAATCACCCATACATGGTTTTTAATCAAAGAACCTTAGAAATAATTAAAAATACTAACTTCTATGCCACAAGATCAAAAAAACAATCATTATATCATCTTGTTATAACTAATGCTTGGGATAATGGTTTTATAAAATTTTAACAATCATAATCATAAAAAACTAATAGAGACAATATGGATGATACAATTTTATTTCATCCACTATAATTAAAAGTAAATATTTATGGATGTTGATAATGATGGATATTTCATTAACAGATCACTAGAAATTTTCTTTTCTAAAATACCTATATAATTTGAAATAACATATATAAAATAATAAATTTTACAATAAGATGAAATAAATATTCGTTGAAATAAATTTAGGAAACATATAAAATACAATAAATATAAAATAGTATTCAATGAGGTGGTAATTTTTATTTAAGAGTTATCCAAATAAAAAAACTTTTTTTATGTTTTATATTACTATTAAAAAGTACAACATTATAATTAAAAAATAATATTCTCCATAAAACAAAATAAATAAATTAAAAAAAATAAAATGAAATTGAATATTATTTCAATAATAATAAAATTTTACTTGATTATTTTAATGAATGTACAGACATCAAAAAAATGATTCCTTGTCATGGAGAAAAATCAACATTCAATTCCATAAAGACATTGATTTTATATTTTGACCACCAATAAAATAGAAAAAGTATGTAATAAAATTTTGTATCCATCAATAACTATATTATATGAATGAAATAATATTAATAGGGATATATATAATAATCTCTTCATTATAAATTTATGTATAATCAATCCCTCTAAATAATCGATTCTATAAAAACACCATTTCCACATAGGAAACTTTTGAATCATAAAACACAAGATTGTAGAACATAAAATCAAATATAATATACCAATTATACAATTTTTCTCAAAAAAATCAAATATGCATTATATACACCACATTAATGTATAAACGGGTGAATATTGAATATGACTCATTTAAAAAATGTGAAATGAGATGATCTTACCTAAGTACATCTTTCCTCATATCATCTCAAACCATCAGTAAAATATTGAAAAAAATTATATAATTAAATAAAATAGAATAAATAATAACTATTACAACATACCCAAATTAATTATAATTTTCTAAAAAGTATTTGTTATTTTTCATCCATTTTTATCATTGTTTTGGGAGTTCACTACTTTTTTCACATATATTATTCTACGAAAATTATTGGAATTGATCATAATTCATGATTCCTTCATTTATATAATATTAATAGTGTTATAGTTATCAAATATACTACACAAATAAGTAATTTTTATAATTTAAATAAATTGATGATGTATAATTAATTTCATTACTTTATAGAGATTGTAGTCTGTATGTACCGATGACTGATGCCTCTATTTAATAATAGATGAAATGAAGGAAGTGACAGTAAAAATTCACATTTTTGAATACATTGTAATATTATAAATAGTTTATAAATTAAATAAATGATACACCATATACATCTATGAATGGAGGGGATAGAAAATGATTCATATCGCTATGTCGAAGTGAAAATATATACATACACACAAGTTATACATGTATGTGAAAATTTATATATAAAAAGTGAATATTGATTACTAAATTTTCACAATAATATATTTTTATTTTCATTAAAATATATTAATAATTTCTGGTATTTAACATATTTATATTATTATGAAGAAATTTTAAATCAAAATAGCTCAGTTGTTATATATACATCTTGTTTGAGGGAACACCTTTGGATTACAGTTTTTGAATTCATGGATTTGTCATAGAAGAATTTCAAAATATATTGGATTGATGGAAGGATTATTGTATGGTCTTAGTAATGTTATTACCCATTAAAATTAGCTAAAATCAAGTAGAATATAGATGAGTATATGAACATTTTTCTATGTGAGCAGAGGGACAATCATTGAATTTTAAAAAATATAAAAAATATAAAAAATAACATTCATTGAAAATTGGATCTAAATAAGAATTTATTTGAATATAATATATCTTATAGTAGAATTATATTTAAATATTATAAATTTTATTAGACACATTGACATTATGACCCTTACCATATGATGATAGTCTTCATAGAAGGCATCTGAAATGTATGATTTCAAACTGCACTCCAATTAGGATCAAGTTCTTATAAATTAAACTACATAACATATATTTCCCACTATAATGATTATAAAATCATAATAAAATCTTTTTTCATCAATCATAATCAATTTAAATAGGTTCATGAACATTATTAAAAAATATTCTATGTGATATCACTATCTTCATGAACATTACATTCTAAAAGTCAATTATACTACTTTATGAATCATGGGTTTTTGAAAACCATTCATAACACTTAGATAGTAGATAGGAAAACATTATTTTTCCATATATGAATTTGATGAAAATATTTTCATTATATCCATCAACTTGATTCATTTTTGTCTTTCATGAAGGGTCTTCTAGTCCTATTTATACATGGAAACTTCACAATGGATGTAATCAATATAGTGTGATTCACAATTTTCCTCATCATGATAGTCTCATTCCATTACTCCTAACATGATCACCATATGCCATGATTTACAAAATCCACATCATCTCCCCAAATGGTATCTTTAGTTATCTTAACCTTGGTAATCATGATTAGTCTATTCTATAACACTCCCATGATATCATTTCTACATGCATCATTATGTTAAACCATACGCACAGTGGTCATTATTTTATGACTATAAAATGTATCCTCATTTTGTTCAAATCGTATGTCGAAAAATTCCATGTTTAGGGGATATGAAAAATTATAACTACGAAATTTATAAATTATTTTATATTTCAAATTCACATATTTACTCATTAATATAATCATTATTA
The DNA here is from genome assembly GCA_963277665.1 of Viscum album. Classification (NCBI taxonomy): domain Eukaryota; kingdom Viridiplantae; phylum Streptophyta; class Magnoliopsida; order Santalales; family Viscaceae; genus Viscum; species Viscum album. The sequence continues at coordinate 918,101,024 of OY728148.1, forward strand.
TTGATTAAGAAAACTATAAGTGTATATAAAATTTCAGAAATCCCAATTGACCATTTTGTGGCCCTATAAAAATATAATCATTGTTTAGTGGGCCCATTTTTAGAATCCAATTCAATGATATCATAAATGTATTTAATATTTATTAGTATTCATGAGTTGAATAGTTACATTAATTTAAATAGAATTATGTAATTATTCTAAATGAAAATGGAATATATTTGTTAATATCATCATATATAAGGATTTTATAATTTTTAAAATTATAATTATTAAAGATAAAAATGGAAAATTTAAATTAAATTTTGAAAAAATGTAATCAAAATTTTCCCATGTTGATTTTTTGGGATTTTTCTAAAATGAATTATTTTCAGCTAATATAGAAAATTTAAGAACATTCAAATACAACAATTTATATTAATTAATTAATATAAAATAAAAATATAATATTATTTTTATTTTTTCATTAATTTCTCATGTGAAATCATTTTTACATAGAATAATATTAATAATTATTTTATTCATTAAATTTGGTTTTTTTGTATAAGTTTATCTTGTTTCCTTGAAGATTATTAATCTCAAAAAATATATAAAACACAGAATGATTATTCATTTTATTTTATTAAAAAAACCAATAATAAGAATAATGTATATGAAATCTATAATATATATATATATGAATTTAAGTTCATCTAATGATTATTTATAGATATATAATTAATTTAAAATAATAGTTCCTAAAAACATCATTTTAAAAAAATTAGATTTCGTTATGAACGAGGTTTTATAATTAAATTTTACCACATTTAAAAGTTTATTTTTATAAAATAGAATAAATATATGAAAAAAATTAATTAATATCTAGTAATTATTTCACCTAAATATTTTCGCACACTATATATTAAGAGCCGTTATAAAATTCATCTACAATTGTTATTAGTAAAACATGTTGATCAGGTGTTAAAAAAAGTGATCAGGTTTTTAATTTCATAAATAATTATATTTATTTTAAAAATCAATATATCGACCCTATATAATTAAATTATAATATAGTTTCTTTTTGGTATCTATATCTACATGATTATTACCAAATTAATAATTTACATAATAGAAATGAAAAAAATGGAACCAACATTGCTATTAATATCTATAATATCATCTAATAGGGATACAAAAATCTTTTTTCAGGATATAAATATTTAGTTTAATGATATTTTTTTCATGGGATTCTATCTATAATCCTTCATTATGAAATAATTACCTTAATAGATTATGAAACATAGAAAAAGTAATTAAATAATCAATATAAAAATATAATGATTGGTAATAATTTTTTTAAGTTATATAAATTGAAATAAGTGTTGATTCAAAATTATTATTTTCATATTTATAACAATTTAGATAGTTCAGGATAAAAAAAATTAGAATTTAAAATTTCCATGATGTTTTAATTGTCCAATTAATTTAATAGTTTCGTAACAAGAATAAGTGATATTTTTAAATTAATATTTTTATTAAATTGTTTAAAATTACAAAAAATATTATATAAGTAAAATTGAATGTGATAATATTTATAATATCAACCATGTATAATTTATTTCCATTTTTTCATGTTATATTATTTTTACATTCCCCAAAATGATAAAATATTTAATGACATGTAATTTCCAAAAGTGGTGATAATAAATTAAGTTTTGTCAAAAAATCGCATAATTGAGTCCAAATTTTATTGGATGAGTGAATTTTATCCCAAAAACATTTTTTCTTATAATATTTACTTCTTATATCCTTTTTAATATGAATTATATCTTATATTAGTTTAATACATAAAAAATTTACAAGACTTATCTTCCACTCTCTTATAAAAGGGAACTTTATATTCTTATTTTATCACCCTAGAAAAACCTTTTGGTTCATCCATGTACTAAAAAAATCCATAAATAATATCCCTATACACATACTAGATACAATATTTATCTAATATTTCTGTGCAATCATGTATTCTTGTATATGATATTTACATTTTCCAATGAAGATGTATAGATCTAAAGAAATAATTCTTTTTCATGTTCCAACTCCTTCAAATAATAACTAATCATGATTAAATAAAACCAAATGTATCTTTCAGATAATTATATTTTATTATGTTAGTGGAAAAACATATCTCAATTTCATTCCACTACTAAATTGAATAGAATCTATCATTCATATTAAAGCAATACCACTTCATCATAGGACGAGGTAATTATTCTTCCAACACCACCCCTCAAAACTATTTATAATGAGCGATTAAATATAAATATGTATATGATATTTCCTGAAATTAATATCATTTTGTATAAATAAAATATAATTTATTTACATAAAAATCAATTATTAAAAATATTATATTTCTTTTCATCTATATGTGTGGAATACCTACTCGATGAACCCATGATATTTGTTTTTAATCACCACATCACAAGTATTGTAAATATTACTATACATAAGGAAATAAAATGAAATTTATTATATTTCAATGACTTTATATTAATTATTCAATACATTCATTATTTCTATAATGATCATTTAAAATGTAAAATATCACTAATTAGTGTTTACATCCTATATTCTCAATGAGTGTACCACTGGCCATTTGTAATAAGTAACTTTTATTATTTGTTTCATAATTATAATTTAAATATAAAATCACAGATATGTAAATATTATAAATTTTTGGATTATGTAATATATGACTATTTTGTAACATCATTCCCAACCTCATTATATTGATAATTTATATGTGTTTTTCATGGCCTTAAGTTGAATCACATAGACCCTAATGGCTTGTGAAAAATGTGTGTGTCTAGAAGAACATGTGGGGGATGATTTTACACTAATATTTTAAACAAATTAAACAACATAAAATAACTGTCCAAACATATATATAATACATTAACAATATAATAAAAATATAAAATAACAAAAACAAGAAAATATATATCTGTGGACACATGAATAAAAGGTAATATCTATAGAAGAGAAACTATTAGAGGACCTAGTATAAAACCTAAATACATCAACCCAATAATCACTTAATCTATTATATAATATTCAAATCCACTAACTATGATCAACATATGAAGTTTAACCACATGATTAATGTGATAAATTCCATTTACCTTAGTCCTAATATTCGATATCTACAATCAAACCAATATCCAAAGTATAGGGTTGGTATAAAGCTCAATAGGATTTATCTGATGTCTTCCTAACACACACCAAAATGAATAGTATTATAATCACAATTAATATTAATGTATATATGATGATAAAAAAATTTATATCAAATCCATAATGATATTCCAAGGAATGAATAAAAATTAAATAATCTATTTTATAATTTTTATTTTGAAGAATCAGTAAATTTCACAAATAGAACCCTATAAAAAAATATTAGTAAAAACAGAATCATTCTTGTTGTTACCATTGATGGTGTAACTTCAAATAAACACATCATAATAATTTTAAAGATATACTTCACATTCAAAATATTTCCAACCCAACACTAAAAAATACAATTATGGAAAAAAATTCATATTCATTAAAATAAAAAATATGTTTTTATAATCAATTTCAAATGAATCTTCACATGAACCAAAACCAACCCATAATTTTAAAATCACCATTATAATATTATAATTGAAGGTTGTTTTCTAAAAACAAATCAACATTACAAAATTTCATATATAACATCAAAATTACATTTCCGTAATGATTTAAACAATAGTTTTTTAACCATTCCTAGAATATAATTTAATTTAACATAATCTTTCCAGTTAAAAATAATGAGGAGATAAGAAATTATCGCCCTACATATCAACCATTTTTTATTACATAGAGATGAAAATTTATTATCCATATATTGGATTATATATTTTACATAATAAAAAATAAATAAAAAATCAATATTTTAATATTATAGTTGGGATATATCAACCATTTATTAGAAATATGATTCTGACATAATAAAAAATACTATATCTAAGAGTAAAAATGATAAATGTGAGTATAATAATTAACCAGGTACTCCAAATCACTTTAACTATCATATAAATCACCTCTACATCAAATAGATAAGTTAATATTTCCTTAGGGGAAAACTAATTTTGGTTATGGAGAGGCTAGGGGATTAGAGGCTATTCATGCAATTATATCAGATAAGATAAAAAAATTTAATGTGGGTGAATTTTAAACCATATTGATAGGACACGTGGTTTGGAAAATTGTGTTCCAATTATTATATACTACATTTTTATGCCAAAATCTCACAATATCAGCTCACTAAACTACACAAAACCAGTTCCAACAATGTGTTTCCCTCTATTTTTAGATGAATAGTTTCTCCTTGGAACATTAATGGTCATAAAAACCATGATTCATCCATTCACCATCCTAGATCCTATTATCTTTTCATAAATATATTTCTAAATAATTTCATGGTTTGTACTAACCATGAATTATATGTGATCCTTTAGAAAATCCCCAAAAATGTGTCAAAATCACATAGAACATTCATAATGAAAACATTTTCATCTCAATGAATCAATATAAAAATATATACAATCATGTTCCTAAAACATGGGGTGTGACATTATACCCACCATTGTCACTTCCATACTCATAAAATAGTAAACCATTGTTTCCCATGAATATTTTAGGAATTTTCACAATTGTTTCATTCTAAATACACTGTGTTTCATATTAAACATGACCATGATTTCAAATTACCAAATGATACTATTATATTTCCCATGAATTATCATCTCCTTCCTATCCAAAATAATCATTTTCACATAAATCAACATAGCATCCAACAGTAGGTCAATGTGATGATATTAAATAATATGGTTTGCAACAGGTTTTGACTTCATTACCTGAGATACATTAAAGAAAATATTTATCAAACTAATCCTTTTGGTATATAAAACTAAAATTCCACCTCACCAACTCATTTTGGTATCTGAAAAGGGCATATGTACCAAGGTGACAACTTACTTTACTAACTAATATAATGATTCTCAATCTTTAGAAACATTACCAACAACACATGATCACTCACCTAAAAAATAGTGGTCTTTAATGATGATCTGTATCCAATTTATTCTGACACAAATCCATGTCAAATCACATTTTATTAAAATAAATTATATTTATTTTTTATTGAAAAAAGTAGGGACCAATTATAAATGTTTCATATATTTCCAATTACCAATATGGATAATGATAATGACTCCCCAAGAATCCTTCAAAATTATATACACATCGAGTCATAATAAAAATAATTATAGAAGAACATCACTAACTGTATATTCTCTTCCATAGAACCACAACATTCCATCATACTATCCCCATGAATTTGATCCGAAAATTGTATTCTCCACTCAAACTAACAATATGTTTGAGGATGATAAGGTGATGTTATAGTAAAATGTGTTCAAATAAATTTCATCAAGGATTGAATAAAAAAGATGTAAACCATCGGTATCCATGTAATATAATCAAGAATAAAATTTCACGAATCTATATAATTTACTGAAAATATATTTTTTACATGACTTCCCTCAAATTGGTTTTAAAAATTGAATTTATGTGGGTATAATTTGTGACACAATCAACAATCATCATATGTAATTGTCTTTACTATAAATTCTTGAAAGAATTGTTACAAAATTAATTTTTATATTCTCATATTTCCACTTATTTATTGGTAATGATTGAGATATACATACTAGTAGTTGAAGATATACCATGACCAGAATAGTTTTTAGGATTCTTGAGACAAAATCTAATACATATATTTTAATTCCAACCCACCCAAAAATTTCACTCAATGATTTAATCAATTTTTGTATCCTGGGGTGAACATTAAATAATTAATGGTTCAAGGAAAACATAATTTATTTTTGATAAGATAATGTTATGACCATCTAAAATCTAAACCAAAAAAAATTTTATATAACATAAATTCCTCAGTCATATACCGACCATTTAGTTTTGAAGTCATTAATACACATTCATTAACTTTTTTCTGAAAAACACCAACTTTATTAACAATACCAAGATAAAAAATAACAATATTGAAAAATGAAATAACACCAATTTATAGTAATTTTTAATTCATATCCTCTATATTTAATATTAGTTTCTATTACTCGAAATAAACATTACAAAAGTAATCATTTAATTTCGTAAAAATTTAATCTTCAATTGAGTTTATATTACTTGTTCTATAAATTATAATGAACTAAAACATATATACATACACTATAAATATATTTTTACTTATATTAAAAAATATTTTTGTGAAAAGTTAATTTCAGTAACATATGATCCTTAAATACTAGTAATATCTCAATAAATGTTTAATGATTATTTGTTTTCAAAGATAGTATTACAATTTCTAATTATAAATCTATTGTTGACAAGATATTTTCATAAAACCATAACATATGTGGATTCCAATAAACAACATTATGAAACATAATTATAAAACATCTTAAAATATTTCATTATTAATTAAAATAGATGACATATCTCTATACATACACTGGTAACATAATGATAGGTTCTCATGTATATTTAACGTTTTTTTTGGAAAGGATTTATGATATTCATCATTCTATTGGAAATGATATCAGTTGAACAAAAATAACTTCATTTATGATTCTAAACATGATAAATCATAAAAAATAAGTATTTCGTATTTATCTATTCCTATGAAAGTATTTATCTAAAATTCATTCGTTTGAATATTAAGAGATATGATAGCTTATATGTTATTAGGATCCTTTGAACCCATCTTTTCAATAATGAAATTTCTATGGAAACCCACCTATAGTATCCAAAAATACAAATTATATATTTTTACATACAATGGATGATCCCACAAGATACCAAATGCTACATCCTTGTGTTTCTCATGATCTAATGTTTCCTAGAATACCCTAGTGTATCATCAAAAAACCAAGCAAAATTGAATCCACATAGCCATATATGATTTGATTCTCCATTTTCAAAATTATGGTTGAGTTATTAATAAGACTGAAGGGGATAAACACATACACATTATAGATATATCATATTCCTCAATATATCATAATAATATATTCTTTCCAATCTCATGGTTAGTGATACATTAAATTTATGTTAATTTTATAGAACCATTGTGGACCACTCATTTGATCAAATTAAATATCAATTCATAGAGGAAAATTTAAATTAATTTTCATAACATGGTTGTGATTACAAAAATCTAATCAAAATTTGATAGTTTCATCCATTTTCCATATTGAAATATTCAACAACCCTCGATGATGTGCATGGTTGAATGAACAAATTAGATTCCAATTATACAAAATAAACATTTAATTTACAAAATTCTATGGGTTCCATACTATAATATCGAAGTAAGATAGGAAAATCCACCGATATGAGGTCGATAATAACATTAATATATATTTTTAGTAGAAAATCAGATAATTTTTCATGGAAATGACCAAGAAATTACATTAAAATATTTAGAAAGTCTATATTCCCTATCTCATCCACAGATACCAATGTAATAAGTTTAAATAACAATTGATGGTTCTAACCACTGATTAAAAAATTCCTTCCCTAGTTAAAATTTATTCTCAATAAAATCAATATTGATTCTCAACACTATCTAGAGACTTGGAACTATTAATTCATGAATTATAATCAATGTTGTACGTAAATTTTCTGAACCCATCCATATCCAAATTGATGTCATAGACATCAATTTTAATTTTGGGAAATATAACATAAAAATATCCCAACATATAGTTATATAATATGATTTATAAATCATGGATCAATACTGTCACTGGCATAGTTTTGTTTGAATTTTCAACAAAAAATGTATCATCTCAACATGTAAACAGCTATGATCAACAAAATGAGAATTAATAAACGCATTGAACATACCCATTTCAAATAATTAATGAATAATGTTTTAATTAAAATTAACCATACATATCATGGTTTATGGGTCATAATGATCATCCAAGATCTGATTCTCTAATATAATTAATTTCTTACTCATTGTAATGTTATATTTGAAATCTTGTTTTTCTTTCACTAGTTGATGAGTCTTGGTTGTACTAGAATCACATTGTCATGATCCATAATAATATTGACAATTATTCTATCGAATTCATCTTGTATAATAATATAATACCATAGAGACAGGTTATATTTCTCCATAACCCAACCTTAGGATTATATGGGTACAGTAATGAATATATTTCACATTGTTAAAATTATTACATGATATTGGTGCTTCTATACAATATCCATTGATATAATAAATGTAAAAAAACTAAAAAATAACCTCATAATTTTGGACAGAGGGGGATGCATTATTGATTATATGGTTTGATTCAATGGGGCATAACAACTGTGGATGTAGTATTAAAACATCTTCTTGTTCACTTGATTTGATTTCCTACATGTTCAAATATGAATAAACATGCTCCCAAAACCAATTTTTCAAGTGATATACCTTTCTTACTCTATCAATCTATTAATTATCTCTATATAACCCATTAAAAAATGAACATAAATATTGGATAAAATATATAATAGTGATATTAACTAAAAAAATCATTTAATAATTTAAAAAACATGAATGAACTTCCCTAAGAAATTGGACTATGTTCATAAATTTTGAAAATATTCTATCATCATGAAATTCCATAGTCTCAAATTTATGGGGTAGATTTTTCAAGAAATATGAATGTTGTGTTCATATAATTTCTAGTTAATAACTTCTATAAAATCCCAAAATTTTATTTCACTACACAAAATATCATTAACTAATAACTCCCACCGATTACATTCAAAATCAGCTAATATATATGATTCCAAAATTTCAATTTCCTCTACTACTATCCCATAGAAATCAATGATTCACATCATCTTATTCTTCTTTACATTTTTTAATGATATAACACCCTCCCAGATATAAGGGTTGATTTTGTTTTTTAACGTAATAAAATGTTCATCTTATCGATGATCATCATTCATTTTTAAAATATTAAATTATTTAGAATATTTGGGAATGAATTATTCTAGATACCAGTTAACATATAGCTCTTTTGCACTAGGGTTTCTAGAAGATTCACGTTGCTGGTTTCTATATTGCTCTACATATTCAAATAACTATAACTATAATGTACATCTTGATAGGATAAACCTTTAGGAACTAAAGTCGTAACAATTTTATTTTACCACATCATGAGATATTATAATTTATCACTCTATAATTCTATCATCATTAAAATTTAAACCATTTTGGAAAATACAACAAAACGTGTTTTAAAAAGAAAACATGTCTAATAATTTTAAAAAAAGTAAATATTATTTCCATATAAAAAAATCAATAATCTTATAATAAACTATGTAGTCTGGTTTCAATGTATAACTATTTATCAGCTTCAATAAACTCTCATTCACTAATCACATTACATATTGGTGATCAATCACTTAACAATTTCAACAAATACACAACTACATAAGCACCATTGTAACAATAATTTCAAACATAATTTGGAAACACACTAAATTTTATAATCTAAACTTTTTATTTTGAAAATTATATTTCCTTACTAACATTGTAATATAAATAAAAAAACTATTTACAAAACCAAATAGGAAAAAAAATTACACCATTTTTCCTGAAATTAATGATAGAATGGAAAATACTAATACCATTTACAATTTCAATTATTTATCCTGATGACACCATTTCCTATGTGATGGAACAAAAATATTTATATTTTATCTTATATCTTGGACCAAACAAGATAATACCACTTGTAATATCTTGCTTCATCCCATTGGAATATTTTTGGAAGGAGTTCTTCTAAGACATAGGTGACCACCCCAAGACATCAAAGCAGTAATTAACTATTTATTTCCTAATAAACTACTGGGGTTATTTTCTATTTAAGGATTAAATAACCTAATCAATAATAATATTAATCCAATATTCTATATAATTCAAGAACAAAATAAAAAATATAATAGAAAAAATCATTTCAATGTGTGAGTAAAAACTAAAGATATAATCTACGTAATAACAAAAACATCAATACCCAAAATAAAACCAAAATACAAAAAAAAATTAACCTAATAAATACTCAATCTAATATCCAATCTCCCACTCCAACTATTATTCCCAAGCTATCAATATATACCACCATATAAATATATTACTGTAATGAAAAATTGTTTATTAGTAATACTTGAATTTTATAATAAATGTGATTTATAATATACTATATTTTATTATACAGATACCAAAACAAACAAAAAAATACATCATTTTTAAATATTGTCACATTAATCTACACTGAATACAATAAAAAATACTAAAACTGATCAGGAAGGAAAATATAATATAGAAAAATCTAAAATGGGAAAATGTAGATCACCCCATTCCATATAAATATTGTCCATACTGCAAACAACATAGAGAAGAAGTAAAATATTATTAAACCAGGGTACATTATAGAAAACGGAAATACAAAAATATGATTATTATTGATTATAATATTTAATTATAGAATGTATAGGTATTTATATGATGTAATGTGACTACTTAAATAGGAACATGAACATTGGGAATAGTGTCATGGCCATTGGGAATAGTAACCTGATTGTTAAGGAATAGTTATCTAACCATCGGAAAATAAACATCACATTAAAATAATATTTTTATTGTAAATAATAATTATCATGAATAATTCAATTAAATTTAAATTTTATTATGCATCAAAATAAATTGCAGGATTAAAAAGACAAATGAAAATACAATCACTTTTTTAATGAATTGTACTTTAACATATTTTGTAAATAACATTTTTTTGTATTAATATTAATCAACATATATTTCAGAATTTTATTTAGATAAATTTAATATCATTATTATAATCATCATAATGTTATTTTCAAAGGTTTATTTTTCAGTATTTTTATAAAATACATCTATAATATGATGAATAGTAAAAATTCAATTTTTCACATAATTTGTTTATCTTGAAGTAGATCATCCATGATGTAACAGTGACATAGTCCTTTATAAAAATTATTCTCCTCCAATGTATATTACATTTCATTAATGATTCATTAATTTAAAATAAATTCTATTAGCAATACAAAAACAATCATCCCAAAAACTAATGTCAAAATTAATTACATGAAATAATAATTTTTCATTCTTTCGAATATTTTTTTAATAAAGTTATGAATTTGAATTATAAAAAGGGTTTAGTTTTAATCAATTATATTGTATTAATATATTAATTATAATAATAGAAATTCACAATTATATGTATAACATATGGAAAATAATTTTTATCAAATTTTTATTGTAAAAATACACCTCTCTTCATGTAAAAATAACCCTTATACCTCTCAATATAAACCCACTCCTTCCATCCATTGAAAAAAAATATGCATACCAAATCCACCCTTTATGGACCCGTATAATACATAGTACTATTATGTAGAAATCCAAATACAATCACATATTATTTATAGTGTCATACAAGATATTATACACTAAGGATTATATATGATTTGATCCCATATACTATATTTTTTTAGTTCTTATTCCTCTTATAATTATTTTCAACCATTCCCTTCTCAAAAAATCCAAAAAATAAATAATTAAGCTATAGTATAACATTATATTAATCATTCTATCATAATTTATTTATCATAATACTATATATGTAATGGTTAAATTTCTCTTCCCCACCATCCTTACAATGTCCCAATAAAGGTTTGTTAACCACCTATGGGGATATTTCGTTGACAACACATATAACCATGATCATGATTGGATACTCAAAAACATATTACTTATAAAATATTTCAGTTACATTAATTATAATGTTAAGGAATTAATTATACAAATTTATTAATTACATTTATGAAAATAGTGAAATCAATGAAAATGGTACATTTTTATGAAAACATGATATAAAACGCTTCGTTTGAATCGGTGGAATTAAAATATATAATCCCATTATTACAATGATAAATTGATATATAAATGACTAAAATATACTTTTATATTATTTTTTTAATAATGATACTTAATTATTCAGGGGTATTAAATTGATGAAATAAATAATCAATTAAATTAATGGGATCCTAAATCCAAAAATTATTTTCATTGGGATAGTTCTCATTCATGGAAAATTTTAGTGTGGATATTATTTTAATAATAAAAAAAATTATTTCAAATTTAATCAATTTTTTTATAGAATATACATACAAAAAATATGATTTTCTGAAAAATAATACTATTTTAAAAAAGAACTCATACTCTCATAACACATTTTAACTCTTATTACGTAGTTTATTCTTCACTGAAGCATGATAATTCTTTTACAATATTTTTTTGTCCCATTAATTTGTCAAAAAAAAATTTATTCCTGATCATGGAAATTATTAATAAAACCATTATAGTACCATGGACACCTCATCAAATTTATTGATATACAGTATATGTGGCTTGAATGATTATGTAAATGTTATTTCGCGATTGATTCCTTGTGAATTATATAGCTCCCTATTGAATTACTTTATGTAATGTACCTCAATATTTAAAATGAAATATTTGTGAAACATTTGATGTATTTTAAGAAAAATTAGATTATATGATAATTAACATGTTTTATGTGTGAACATGATGCTAGATTTGTTCTCAATGATGTGTTTTATTTTACCACTATGAAATTATATTTAATTTTTTTTGTAATTTCCACATTCTATCCTATTATACACATCATCCCTCAAGATGATGTCGAAAATACTATGCTTATAATTTTTTGATGATGATGTTTATTACCACCAATGTTAAATTGATTCATTCACTTTTTTAAACCTCTTACATGGATTTTTGATCACCCAATTCGAAGATGTATAACCTCATGTGATTACTTCTACCAAGGATAATGCATGTGAGATTAATAAGATATAGAATAATTATTTAAATTTTTCTAATGATTTATTATATAAAATTAATTTATAATTTTAATTTTACAATGAATCTATAACATTGGATCATAGATGCGTAATTATATTATGTTTCTTATCATTCAAATGATGTAATAGTCATGTTTAAAAAAATTGGGATTCTACTGTTGGTATCATATCATAGTTTCATTAATATGGGAATTAGGACTGGAAAAAAAGTGTGAAACCCATAAGAATACGTCTATATATTGAAAAACAACATTGAGTATTCATTTATTTAAAGGATCTATATACAGATCCCATTATATATAACATTATTATTCTATTAATAATAGAAGAAATTATTTTCAATTTTTTTAACAGCATTCCATTCAAAATAATTCTATTTTAGAAAATTATGATAACCAAGAGAAACCACTAAAACAACCCATATGATGGAAAATGTAACGATTGTTCGAAGGGAATCCCAAATTAAATTGGAGGTGTGGTTCAAAACAATAGGATTTTTGATACATTACTATCACAAGATATGAATAACATGAATCATGTAAAATATCTTCCATTACCCCAAAATGTATAACTAGCCATTCAGTACCATGTTTTAAAATAACAATTAAAATTCAGTAGAACTTATGATCCAATTATCATGGAACTGTTGGTTAAATTAATAGGGATGTTCAGTTTTTGATCAATTTTTCTTAAAAGGATAATGTTAATTTAATTATTAATCATTTAGATATATAATCTAACCAATTGTGGGTTTTGATTATTTACATCCAACCAAAGTTTGAAATATAAGAGATGGTTTTTAAAAACATTAAGATAAATTCACTACAGTATAATTCCCCATAACATTTTGAACAAATATGGATAATTAATTCATAGAAAAAATTAAAAATAAAGGTGAATTATGAATGTATTGTGAGTATAACATCACAAGTAATTCAAGAGTCAAATATTTTTTACAAAGAGTGATAGAAAATCTTATTGATTCTTTAGCGGAACAAAACCGCACATTATAAAAGATCTAGGTATCCATGAAATTGGGTTTTATGATGATGTGGTTATTTGAACTCTCAATGTAGGGATGTAATTCAGATAATAGTCTCATGGTTACAAAAAAATATAATGATGAAGTTTATCCATGTTTGTGCAATTAAAAAGGATTAACGATTATCCAACTACACACATGTAAATAATGGGGGATGAATCATCATGTAAATTTTTTAAAAAGGATAGAGAAATACTTAAAGGGTGCATGAAAATCCCATAAATTACCTGAATATAGAATATATATGAAGAATCCAAAAAACATAAAGTAATGGAGTGAACCTCTTAATGAACCACTTATGGATCAATTATTCAACTATAGGGATAAACAGAACGATGAAATTTTTTTCACTGAACATTGATCATTTGAGGGTAATGATCATCAAAACCACCACATCCAAGGGATCAAGGGAAATATTTTTCCATCACAACTTATAATGTAGATCATGAAAATGATGATGTTCACAATACACTTCACAGTCACTAATTAATGTAAAATGACTAAATTTTATATAGTTATATGAATAAATTTATACCATGAATGATTTATATTACTATTGAATATATGTCCAATACATTGATGTAATGACATCTCAAAAAAACAACAAATGATGATTTCATTGAAAACCAAGTGTTCAAATATTCTCCTCTATGATTATAGGTGAAAATTATTCCAGGGAATCTTATTACATAACATGGTTTAATTCAATTTTACACTAGGAATGTATTATACCTCATTATATACTAGAAAAATTAGATCTAGTTAACCCATCCCCACAAAATATTATAGAAAATGTATAGTTACAATGTCAGATAGAGATAGTTTTTTTAAAAATATTGGAATGAGACAAACCAATCATACAAGCCTCTACCAAAAATCACCAAAAATAGGAGATTGAAAGGGTGACTTGGTTATCATTTACATGACATCACTCTTGGACAAGGAATCAACCACTTGATTTGCCTCCTGGTAGGCATGAGTGAATATTATGTTTAGAATATTTACATGGATAAGTTATCCAATGGAGTAATGTATAATTCATTGTGGAACATTCTGGGTTCTCATCTTGAGATCATATACCACAAGTTCCTTGATTGATTCAATCCCAATTATATTCATGTTATGAAGGAAAAGAAGCTAAATGATATTAATAATGGACAATAATTCTTCTTTATAAGAGATTCACATCCCAATGAAATGATGAAAACATCCCTTGATGACGCCACGATGCATGTGGAAGACACCCCCAAAACCCAATCTACATGATACTCTAGATGCAGCTCCATCAACATTAACCATAACACAAGGAATTGTTGGTGGGATCCAGCGAATAAACATAACCACCAATGTCTTTTTCAGTTTACCTAAAATTTTAGGAATCATTAGTGAAGTTAAATATATATAGGAATTATTCAATGAACCATTTTTAATGAATGAAAAGAATGTATGTCAAGATGAATCAACATTTCACTAGAATAAATGGATGGATATTGATTTTCAAAAAGAATTCTATTTCGGGATGTCCAGATTGCATAAAAAATTGATGTTGTAGCATCCCTTAGCATTTTCTGGACCTACACGCTCCTTCCAGACTTGAAGATGAACATATTCAAGTCTTCCAACAACCTTTGTGAGCAGAAATCCATGATGAAGATGTATGGAATGTTTTTTCATATCATTTGAGAAAAAGGGTAGATGATGAAAAGGTGTGGTGTATTTCCATTTTCATTTAGGCACATAGAGTAGGTAGACACAATATATTGTCCATTCTTGCATAATTGATCATGTGTTGGAAGCCGACTCCTCTGCATTATCTAGAGTATAATAAGTTGGAATGGTAGTAAAAGAGCCACATTGAACCTAAATAACTAGGTGGGTGATTATATGTATCCGACAAGCAGTATGTTGTAAAACACTTTGAGATTAATGTGTCTAATCTTGTTGGTCATCCATACAAGGATATCACTTTCCATGAAAGAGTAATTCAGAATTTCAATTATAGTAGAAGAAGTAATCAAGGATTCAGAACTATCAAAATGATCCAGAAAAAATATTATATACATGTCCAGGATGTGGGAGATGATATTTACTGTATACAAGGGGATACATATCCAAGGATTGTTACAACAATTGAGGCCAGAGTGTCTAAAGAAAATCTATTTGTAGTTCTGAATTATATCATTGAAAGAAATCCAAATTTAATTCCATATATATTATGATATATAATGGGGAATCGATTAATAAGATTCATTTTGAATCTTCATGAATGAAAATATATTGATAAGTCATTTGAGGTTAAGAGATTCCATGTGAACTAATTAATAAATCCCTCATTCAAAATTTTGAATTTCTTTGAT
Organism: Viscum album; assembly: GCA_963277665.1. Classification (NCBI taxonomy): domain Eukaryota; kingdom Viridiplantae; phylum Streptophyta; class Magnoliopsida; order Santalales; family Viscaceae; genus Viscum; species Viscum album. Next base: position 918,117,479 of record OY728148.1, read on the forward strand.
CCCAAGACTACCAAACTCAATGGGTTCAATGAAATCCTTCCATGAAATAGTGATTAACATCCTCTCATTAATAGATAATGTCCAGATGAATTTATAGATCATACATTGGAGTTCCTTGAGATGATATTTTGGCCATTTATATTGTGAAAAAGAGTAGAAAAACATTGAGGTGATCACCATGATAATGAGGAAATCTCATATAGCTTGATATAGGGCTTTACCCTTCTATTTAGCCATCTAATTTTTAATAAGAGAGTACATTCCATTTAGTTATTTCCTATGTATCATTACAAAAATGATTGAGAGTCTACGATAAATAAATATAAGAGGGCCTTTTCTGACCCTCAATGTCCTGGTGACCATGTTTTGTTTTCCAGTAGTGTTCTTGTTACAAGAAAAAATGAAGTATTTATTCTAGTTTATATGTTGTCCTGCTACAGTCTCATAATGTGAGAATAATCCTTTGATCATAAAGATTCATTTCCTTGAGGATTCCCCAAAAATTTAAATATCATAAGTATATAGTAAGTGATATGGGAGAAGGTTATCCCTAAAATCAGTTATCTATCTAAAAATACAAATTTTGGATAGATAATTATGTAATCTACTCATAAAATCTCCTAAAATGGAAAAAATAAGCCCAGATTATGGAACACCATGTCAAACTGTTCGAGTACATTGAAAATATCCCATAAGAGATCCATTAATTAATATTTAAAGCATTAAATATGTATAGATATTTTTGATAAGGTTGATGAATCCTCTTGAGAAAACAAATCTCTTGATCATATAAAAGAAAAAGCTCCACTTAAGGGTGACAAAGACCTTGGAGATGTCAATTTTGAGGGAAATGTTTCCATTTTTTTCATTCTTTTACGTCAAGTAAAAGCATTCTGAGGAAATGTAAATGAATTTATGAAGAATTCCACCAATTATGAATCCATACTTATTTAGTGATATATTCACCTTGATTAAACCCCTTTATTTGTTCATCGTGAATTTACTGATGATTTTAATCATTGTGTTTCCATTCACAGCTGGCCTGAAGTCAATATCTATTGCATTATCATTATTAGGAATTAGATCAATGATGTTAGAGTTTAAACCATAAGTCATATAAACTCGAGTGATGAAATACCTTACTGCGCAAACCATGTCACCTTATACAATATTCTAATGGAATATAAAAAAATTGTCAAGAAGCCATCTGATATAGCAGTACATTCCATAGTAAAAAAAATTGTCCTCATATATTTCTTCCTTTTAGGGAATCCTTATAAGAGAATGATTTTGTTGTTCCTCAATACAAGGGGAATTGTTATCAATAATCTCACGAGTGGTGTCGATGACATCTTTAGAATAAATGCCAATGATGTATTATGAATTCTCTATTAGAAATCACACTTTCAAATTTTTAGAGGAAACAATCAACTTTAATGTACATTAGTCCAACACTAATTCTTTTTTCATGATGCATCCGGTGAAAAAATTTAATATTCCTATAACCATTATTTTGCCAATTTACATTAAAATGGTTATGATCTTAACTTTCATTGAAAGTTAAAAGGTCATCAAGCATTGAAAGTGATTGAATTTCCTCACATGAGGGGGATTTCATGGATCTGACTTCTAATTTGATATCTTAGACCTCAATATATCTATAACCCTTAATCTATATATAAAAGGTAATCTCATGTCATATTCAGAATCATCCATTTTCCAGTACAAATTAAAGGAAGATCATGAATAACCATTAGGAAATCCATCAGTAGTGTGGTTGTTGAATCTCATTGATGAAGCATACCATGGCAAAATGGAAGTGTTAATGGAACGTCCAAAACATACTAAAATTCAAATTCTTAGGTAATAAATTGATTTTTCCATACAACGTTACTCATATATAACTTGAATCGTGTGGATGTTTTTTCAATAGATCTCAAACATGTATCCTCTCTAATCCCACAATGCCCATATAAGGTGTCATTGATAAAATAGAAGCTAATTATAAAACTAAAATTCAATTTTGACAAATGGTTCATACACCCAAGTGGATCCCCATTTTTTGTGCTAGTGATATTTTTCATGAATAAGGGTGGACAATGTAGTAGTGTATTGATTACAGGGAGATTAATAAAATCATCAAAAAGAATATGTATCCTCTGACAAGAATTTATGAAATGATCAATCAACTATGATGGCCTCAATATCTCGCAATAGTTGATCTTATAAATTGATATGATCAAATATTGGTGATGTGAGAATATATTCAATATACTTATTTTCAAAAAAGGTTTGGGCACTATTCTTTCTTTGAGAATCCCTTAGAAATTTTTAACACCTCTTTATTCATTATGTATTTTATAAATAGTGTTTTTAGAAACCACCTTGTAATTTTGGTAGTATTTATCAAAAATATACTCATTAACTCCAAGATAAAAGAGGAATTTTAATATCATATAGAGGTTGTACCATTGATGATATAGTACGATAATTTTTTTGATATGTTAAGAATGTTTAACATTTAGATGTATCATGTTTCAATATGGGGCATGTTACCACAAGTGAGTGAAGATTTTATGGAACATTCAATGTAAAATAGAATTGAGGAATATCCCAGACCCAATACTTTCAAGAAAATATGTATTTTACATTTCATTGAAGGGTACTACCGATGTCTTCGAAAATATTTATCATGATTTTATAATCAAATTAATAACACAACAATGAAAAGGGTAATGTATATCTAGACATAATAATTCAACTAAAGCTTCATGGGTCTTAGGAAGAAGCTAATTACTAGACATATACTCACACTACTAATAAATGGTAAAGGTTTTGTTATATATTTTTATTCATTGATGAAAGGAATCAGTTGTGTACTATAGAGTTATGATAAAGTGATCACCAATGGATCAAAAAAGATGAAGATCAATTATTATAACTATCTAACACATGATTAATAGATAATAATTGTGATTTTAGCTCAAAATATTTTAAGACACTTACTATATTGTGAGAATAGTCTCATATATAACAATAAAATGATTATAATGTATATATTTTAATAGAAGGACCTCAAAATTCAACAGATGAGATGGATTGGGGTAGTCTTGGATAATGATTAATATATTCATTGCAACCCGTGAAAGGAAAAAAAGGTCACTAATGCTCTTATAAGTAGAGAACCGACCACAATATCTATTAGGATGATTGAAAAGAACATATAATCTGAGGAAAATATATATATTTTTTGAAATTATAATTGTTGGGAATACATGTTACCATTCCAACAAATATTTCATACCCATCAGTTTAAGGTGATATCAATTAGTATGAAAGGGGATATTCTAATATAAAAAGGAAGGTAAAATATGTATGGGATGTAAAGATACATGATTTACACATTGATGATGATTGTGTGATTCAATTTGGAACAAGGAATTTTATATTCACACCGGATAAACAGAATATGATATTAAAAAATGATCATTGCTCATCATTATAAATCCACCGTAGAAGAACCATTATTTATCATGATCATTGAGAAAATTAATGGTGGGATACATGAATAAGGATATTATTGAGTACATATCCATATGTTTTCTGTGTCAGAATCTTAAGGAAGAATCACAAAACATCATGGTGATGATGATACTTTTTCATATATACTTGTTGAAATGGGAGAGTTTCACTATGGGATTTGTCACTTGTCTCCCCAAAGCAACCATACAAAACATTGGGACGTGGGTTTTGGTGGATAAAATAACAATGATATCCCACTTTATCATTATTCTGGTATCATTTTATCTTGGAAAACATCCAATATTATATATGATATAAGTGGTGAGGAAAAATGGAGTCCACTTTTGATATTCTTTAATTGTGACCCAAGGTTCACTTTTGACGTTTGGAGATGTCTTCTAGATTATTTTTGTACTGAATTGAATTTATTCTTTTATTATCATCCCAAACTATATCCTCAATCAAAAACAAAAATTATTTTTCTTAAGGATAGGATGTGGGGCTACTCAATGAATTTATAGGGGGATTGGATTAACATCTCTAAATGGTTGATTTCTCATACAAAAAAATATTCCACAAGAGTAGTCAAATAGTTTCATATGAAGATCTATTTGTGAAGAGATATAGAACATCATATTTTTTGGAAGATGATTGGGAACAAAAGATAATTGAAATTTATATTTTTAATGATATGATAAATATGATACAATCTAACTAGAAACATATAAATGAATCTCAATGTATGGAAATGTTCTATGATGAAAACTATTGAAAGTACATGGAGAATAATGATGGAGACAAATATTTAATCGAATATCTCTATTGAAGAGATTCATGATGTTTTGAATAAATGGGAAGATGATCTCATGGAATATATGCTCCATTGAAAGGATTTGTCACATATGTTTAGTGGCCTATTTTTTCACTTCCTCCAATAGTGGCTCATGTTCATGATATTTTCCATGGATCACTTATAAGGAAGTATATAAATGACCCCGCACATGTTATGAATCCATAGGTGGTACAACTATAGAATGACAACTTATATAAAGAGGACTCAGTGAAAATATTTAATCATAGAGAATATTTCATAAATAACAAGATAACTATCATTATATAAGTTTTGTGGAAGAACCATTAATATGAATTGGATATGTGGAAGAACCAATAATATGAATTGGATACTTGGGAACAAGAGGAAATAATGAAACCTATATACCAACATTTAATACTAGCATAGAATATGAGTTGAAATCTAGGGGCTGATATTTCTAAATGGGGAAATTGTAATTCCCCAATGTTTCTTATTAATGTTTGTTTCATTAAATAAATGTGTACTATAAAATACAAAAAAAATTTCCAACAAAAAAATCCATAAATAAATCATGTATCTTATATAAAAATTGATACAAATTAAAAATAAAAACATCAAAACTTGAAAATTTATATACAATGTAAAATTAAAAAAAATGGATCTCCCCAATATACTAGATTCATCCATGACATTACAAACACTATTTAGAAGAAATAAAATATTAATAAACCAAAAATATTTCTACAAATGGAAATTCTAAACCTTGAGAAGAATTATTTTGAATAGTAAATGAAGTAATATTGAGTTATTTATAATAATTAATGTGATTATTAGTATAGTAAAATGACCACTCGGAATAGATCCACCACTATTGAGAATAGTAACATAATAGTTTGGAATAGTAACAAGAGATTTAGAATAGTATATTCACCTAAAAATAAAAAACAATCAAAAAAATATATATATCATGATTAGTTTTAGTAAATATTAGTATTATAATGAAAAAAATCTTGATTAAAAAATGAATGAAAATATAATCACATTTTTAAACAACTATATATTATATTATTATTTAAATATATTTTATAATAATTTTTAAAATTAACTATTATAAAATTTTATATTGATATAATTTATATCATTTTTGAAATCAGAATTTCAAAATTATCCATTTTATAGTAATCTTCTAAAATGAATCTATTTTTACATGAATAGTCATAATACAGTTTGATGCCTAACTTGTGTATCTTGAATTAAATAATTCATAATTTAATGGATATCTAATACTCTTTAGAACAAGACGCTGGGACATTGTATATTTAATTTCATAATTGTTTCATTAAAATACAATAAAATAAATTTCTAAATATGAAAACACATTCCAAAAACTGAAGTCAAAAGTGATTGCATAAAAAAATACTTTTCTATCCTTCAACATTTATTTATAAAAGTAATTGAAATCATATTATAACTCATATTTATGTCCCTAAACAGATTATATTTTTTAATATATAATTTATAATGTAAAAAAATCAATATTACATGTTTTACCACTAATATATTATTTTATTCAATATTTTATTCTAAAATTAACCATACCCCATGAAATAACCTCCATCCATCAATTCTAAATCTCATGACCTTAATGATTCCTCTCACCATGTCCTTTTAGAATACATATGTAATTTTTTATCGGTCCAACTCCAATCACTAGGGGATCATCATGATGTACAAGAAAATATTCATGTATGATTAAGTATATTCGAATACCATATCCTATTTTTAATTTCATATTCATCTTATTAACTTTTTACACCAACCCTTTCATGGGAAAAAAATATTAAATTAATTCAGATGTATTTCAAAATTTTAATTACTATTTTTTGATACTTTATGTATGATCCTTCTATATATATAAATTTAAAACATTTCCTCCCTGCTCCCCTACCAATGACACATAAAAGGATGGTTAACCTGCTACTGAGACATTTTCATGACAACTCATATAACCTTCATATTGGAAGTATAATATAAACTGTTGATAACAAATAAATGTTCAGTTATATGAAATATATTAGTCCACTATTATTTATAAAAATATATTAATTATATTTAATAAAATTGAGAAAAAAATATAGAGGGAATTTTTTATAGAAACATAATATCATAACATGTCAATTATATGAAAATAAATTCATAAATATAAACCAATTAATATAATTGATACATTCTATAATTAATTAAATTAATTTTTTATGATTTACTAAATCAATATTATCATATATGAAGTGGAAAATTAATGAAATAAAGCTGGAAATAAGGTATGGGATTCTCCAACACAATTATTTTTTATTTGTTTATTTTTATTGTATCCACAATTTCAGTGTGGACTTTCATTTATTATTCCATGTATATTATATCACATTAATTAACAATTCATTTATTGGATATACATGTTTCCAATATGATTTTGTTATAAATAAGAATATTTTTCATAATAAATCTTTCTTATAAAACATATTATGAATCCTCCTGAGTCGTTTCTTATTTTTTAAAGAATGACGAATCATATACCAAATAGGTTATCAGAATTTCATTCAAGAACCTCCTATTTATTCATGACTGATAAAATAATTTTAAAACACATTCCTTAAAATATTTTACCTCATGATGCTTCATGTTATATGTTCTATTCGGAATCCATGATTATGTGAATTTTATGGTGTGATGGTGGTGACCGATATTAGATAGTTCTTTAATTCATTTTGTAATGTCGTGTATCTCATGGGAAAATGCAAATTATTAATGACCATAATTCTCTATTTTTTCACAGTTATGATGATATGATTATTCACATATGTTACACATTAAAATGATGTTATATTAATTCACAACTATGTGTGGTATTAGACAACTATCACATGATATTAATATTTGATGAATTTCCATATTACATTACATTACCCATTGAATCCCATATTATAGTTAAGATAATATTTTTCTAGTGTTATAATGATGATGAGGATGCTAATGCTCACCAATGTTATATTTAGTCATGTAATTTATTCATCGTCTTACTGGGCTTTTAGCTCTAAAATTTCATTAATGTATATCCTTGGGAAATTACCTATAATACATAAATTTTGTGGGCCACTAAGAATATAAATAATATGGAATTAAAAAAATATTACGTTTTATTATGTAAAAATTATATATAATCATGATTTTAACAAGTCGACATTTTTTTATGGTCATGGATAGGTATTTTATTATTTTTTTTATATTTAAAATGATGAATTAGTCATTTAAGAAAATATATGGAAATTTTTCAAAAATTCCATTTATGGGTGTCACAATAGATGAAATCTATAAATGTTCCATAGTTTCCAATAAGGGGTGAGGGTCAAACTTGATAGGATTTCCCCGATTCCTTTCGGAATCCCCTTTTTTCGATAAGACATGCTAGAAATATATATATTAAAATATCTTTAAAAATAAAAACTATTAATATCAATTTTATATCTATATGTAAAAAATATCCTGAAATGCAATTTCCTATTTTTATTTGGAACACTCGTTCCATGTTCACAAAAAAAAATCCACATACATAATCAAGAAAACAAAAAAAACATTGGTCCAGAAATTGATGATGAATCTACATTATCATACCTTGTAAGAGATTGATTGTGGTCCTACAAGACAATTATCTAATAAACATACCACAAACCTAACTGTATATTCCTAAATCAAGAAAACTCATTCAAATCCAAACAATATTTCTTTAAATAATTTTGACCAATAAATTACTTTAATTAAAAACAATAAAATTTAAAATTTTCATTTTAAAAGAATAAAAATCGTTGGTTTAATAAAAAGTCCAATAAAATTCCACAATTTCAAAGACAATACCCAAACAATATTTCCATCAATATATTAACAATAATTTCATAAAATTTAATGAAAATAAATTAATAAAAAATAATGCATGATTATTTAAATCATGTTGAAATAAGATAGAATCATTATATAACTAAATGGTTGGTGAAAACATATAATGACACTATTATTATCATTATTTGGTCATATATCTTCTTCCATTTCACTAAATAAATCATAATAAATTTTTATTTCTATCATTGAATGAGGATATATGAACTATATATTAGAGAATTGAATTTTTGATAGGTATTACTGTTCTGTATAGTAATACAACTGAATGTGTGTAGTTAATTATGAATCCATGTCTCTAAGAATCCTTTATTCTCTTAGGAACAACTTCTGGACCGAAATAATGTAATTCCATAATTCAGAGAAATTATAATTTTGAGTACAAAGATAATATAATATTATAAAGGGTTATTTTGAATCATAATTAAAATATGATCCAAAATTTATGGAGAAATAACTACGTTCCACATGGTTAGGAATTAGGGTTTGTGATATCATGTGTCAACCGTCTAGTGATATAATCTTATGGCCATATATCTCACAATTAAATCACATGATTATAAAACCTTTTAACCTACCATGTTGATCCATATATTTTTTGATGACTGGATTCCATTTGAGACTCATTCAGTTTGAAAAAACAATATTCCTTCTGTTCACCTACCCTGTTTCCACTAACATCCCATTCATGATTCTCTATAGTTGTTACAATGTTTGTAGAAAACTTTCAAAAACTATGGACTTCAAAAAAAGAGTTAAAACATGGAAACCCCCAATGGAACCTTCAAAAACACATTAGAAACAATAAATGTAATAAAATGAACTTAATAATGAGTCATGTAAATAAATTTGAGGATGATACATCTTCAAGCATTTTTAACGTACTGAAGTCATTTTGGTAATATGGGCCATGTATTATCAAAACTGTCGATGTGTACATAATTGATTATGTAATTTTATATTTCCTTGAATTATGTGTAATACAATTTCTATTAAACATTAAAAATGATCCAAAGATTTTATATAATTTATTATATTTTATAATTTTGGGAGAAATAGAATTTCCAATATAATAATGTGTTATGGTTTTAGAATCACTAAAGAAAAACATTGTTTTATATGTTTTAATGACTTATTTTGTAATTATTTTCTTATTTCACAATTTTTCATTAAAATACCTTAAAAATTTAATGAAGGAAGTTAAATTAATTATAAATAATATCTTATTCTCTTTTGGCTTTACTTCAATTATAATAAAATTTAATATTTTTACAGATTATTTTAAATTTATTTGGACTTTCTATAAAAATTTCTAGGATAATTTTCTATTAAAAAATATACAATGTAAATGAGTTTTACTAATTCCTTAAAAATTATTTTATTTTATTATTCCATTAAATGTATATTTTTTCCATCAATAAAAAACCCAATTTCTCTTTTTATATTATTTTTTTATTGAAAATATGTTTGGAAATGTGTAATGATTTTTTAATGGTTTTATGATCAATTGTTCAAAAATAATTTTTTTTGTTCCTATAATTGTTATTTGGCATAATATATTAGAAATTATTATACCTGGTACATATTATTTTATGGGTTTGGACACATTATAGATAATGATTAATGGAAGACCCATATATAGCATATATGATGGGTGCGCTGAGATACCACTCCAATGCAATGGGTAATGTTCCATTTCATAATATTCAATAATGATGGAGGTAAAACATTTTTTATATTATGTATAAAACATTTCTCTAGTTAATTATAACATATGTTTAACGATGGTTATGAATGTGATGCTCTATATTTCAAAAATGATTTTTATTTTACTATTATTTTCAATGGATTTTATTGATAATTTTTCTGATTTGTCCATATAGAAATGATTTATTCCAGTCAATCAATTAACACTGAGATATTGAAAACATATTCAGTTTTTTTTACATTCATAGGAATAATTTTTTTATTATTTTAGCAATTACTAATTATTTTATTCTCTTAACTTTTTTTATAAATTTTTTATCATGTTTATGAATAGGTGTAGAAAAATTATATGTCAAGATATATATTAGGAATATTTATCAATAAATGAAATTATGTTTCATTTTAAATTTATTATAATAGGATATAAATAATTATAAGCCGAATTTTAAACAATAATAAATATGATATTATCTATAATTTATGATCTAATTTTCTAGAAACATGTTCATGATAATTTTCTCAAATTCATGACAATGAATTATTACCTTAAAACTCATATTCTGTGTAATTATAATATTATATTCCATATATTTTATATAAATTGAATATTTTAGATAAATTTTGATCTTACGATAATATTTATATCAAACCCTAAAAATGTTAATCTATATGGAAAGGTTAAAGCTATATTGAATTTTAAGAGTAACATGGTAATTCATCTAAATTATAATATATTGAAATTATTTTTGTAGTGGAAATATTGATGTTGTAGTATGAATAGAGTAACCCTTTTATACACTGGTATTAAATCATTTTAAAGATAAAAACATAAAATATTTGTGAAACAAAGATCCAAAAGGGTTGTTTTATGGAAACATTTTCACCGTACATAACTTTTACAATGTAAATGATAAAATTTTATTTATTTATTTATTTTCAGCCTTTATTGGGGTCCTCCTGTCTTGTTAGTATAAGTAATTAGAAAAGGATATATATCAATGTATGATGTGAGATAAAATCCCAATAATAGAATATATATGAACATAAATTAATATATCATTGGGTGACAATAATCATCATCATCATAACATATGCATGATATGTTCATCATAATAATGAGATGGAGAATTAGATAAATGGATTGAATGATGAAATTCATAATAATGAAACATCATGTCTTAGTGGTCCACTACAACACATAATTCTGGAATATGATAGAATGATGTTCATTCATTTTTCAATTTATCGAATGGGATCATCACATTACCCTATGCATTAGACAAAAATATAACTCCGAGTTCACCTATCACCACATAACATTTACATGCACTATATAATTTCATGTTCACCTTTTATATAATAACATTTTCATTATTAGGCATTCCAAATAGAATATATTTCAATATTTATCATAAAATAACACATTGAATGAAATGGATTTCATTTCAATAATCATGAATTCATGAATAAGGTTTTGGGTTACAAAAATAAAAAGTGGGGATAACATAATTTTTATAAGTATAATAAATCGTTAGTGTGAAAAAAACAATCTCATGTGATGAAAAATTTATGTTTTTAAGATGGAATAATTATAAAAAAATAATTTAAATTTTCATAAAATTATATTATAAAAATTTCTATAAATACAATAAAAATGAATCATGAATAAATTATATTTATTGCACATTAAATAAAATTCCATAATTAAAAAGCAGGGAAACATTATTGGAAGGGGGATAGGATTGAAAAATCCCCTTACATTATGTGAGAGTTATTTCCTCACTTAAAAATCCAATATAATATAAATAAATTTAATAATTAAAAAACTCATAACCCATTATACATGTATTTTATTTGTAATATATTTATTGTGTTCACTTATATAATTTATATTTATAATTGAGTTTAATTGCATCATTTAGAAGTGTAATTTTTTTTTGTTTTTTTGATTGATACACATAAATATTAGTGCGGATGTTTATATACAATAAGAATAATTATCCTAAATTTAAATTATGTGTTATTGAAGAATATATATAGGTATAAAGTTTTATATACGTTATTTCTATAAATTAATTGATTATGAATCATTACATAAATTTTTAGTAATAATCATTTATATTATATCATGTATTTTTGGAACATTAAAAACTCTATTTTTTCCATGATTTATTATTTTGTACGTATGTTAGTTGAAGATCATAAAAATAGATAATAAAAAATTTATTAAAATGTACCATCCATTATAGTGGTTTTATGAACATCCTTAAATGAATTAATGGAAAATGAAAAACCATCATATTTTATGTCAATAATTTGACACCTCATGATCAATAATTTCATATGTAGTAAGAAAAATAAAGAGGGATAAAAATGCATTTGAGATATATCATCCTTTAACATGATAGAATTACGCTATAAAAAATAAAATAAGTTTATCATTTAAATTTTGATAGATGTTGTGAGGAGATAATATTAAGAGTAAAAATAATTCATATTATAAGATAATGAAAAACAATTTTACAAATTGAATTATCCTCTTTGAGGAAATTATTAAGGCACCAAGGATTTGAATTTTTCTGAAACTAGAACCTCATATATTTGGGTTCATTTCTTAGGAATATATTTAAGATGAAATTTCACATTGAAAAATTATCTATATGGGTGAGGAAACGAGATGGTGAGAGGTGATATTTATAGTGTAAGAGAGGGTGTTTTATCATTATTTTTTCTTTAATTTTCTATATTTCCTCAATAATATGAATATATTGAGAATAATAACAAAAGATAATAATATACTAATGTATATCGATATTTTTTGGTTCGTACATCATGTATGATGTTTTAATACATGTGTATGAATTATAATTTAACTCAAATAAATTATTGTATTTTACTATTAAAAAAATATCACCATTGTTAGAAAAGACACAAAAACATTGGATTATTATTTTTGAACATAAATATTATAAAAATTTAAATTATTTAGTTAAATTAATTTTCAAAAAATGAAAATTTTAATTTGTAATTAAATTAATCCGTTACTCAAAAAATGAATATTTTTTAAAGAAAAATAACAATACAACACATGGAAATATTTTTCAAGGTCAGATAAAATTATTCTATAATAATAAGACCCAAAAATTAATCTATAAATATATTTTATGAAAATAAATTTTATTATATATTATTATAAAATTATAAAATTATATATATACATTTTGGTTTTACAAACATAACGACAATTAATTTATCATTTCTAAACAATTTAATTTTTTATACCAAGATATAAAGACATCATATTTTCATTTATAATATGTCTAAATTGTATTTAGAATTTCATTGGTGAGGTTTTATTTTATTTTTAGGGTTTCTATTTTTATGTTTCACATTACTATTATAGACGTCATGTAAAAATTCCATTGGTTTATGTTAATTAATTTCTATATTGAATTCATATTTCATTAATTATTCATTTTTAATGATTGCATAGCATTCTCAGGGTGATTTGTTGTGATTTTATGTTATTTATACATTATTTAATAATTATTAGATGTATCAATTTCTATTGAAAATATTTTTGGTCATTACATTTTTCTCCCTTTCTAAAATATCACTCTTAAAATTTTGTTTTACATAATCAGATGAGGGTGGTTCTCTTTCATAGCCTTTACCAGTTACCAACTCTTTTTTTCATAAATGTGGTTCCTCCAAAACACTTTTACCAGATGTGATGTCATGTTCTACAAAACCATATTCATTTTGTTCATAATAATTATATGGATGCTCCTCATATTAGTGATCATCTTCCCGCTGTACCCCATCTATGTTCAATACCTATGAGGGATATAGAATAAACATATTTAGGGGAGATATATAGAACACATATGGATGTGGAAAATGATAGGCCACAAATCCTATGAACTCATGGATCTCAAAGTAGAAAATGCACCTTGGGAATCGATACCCTTTAAATATGAGACAACATTATACATTTCCATATTCATAATTGACAAAATCTGTAGTCTATAATGTTGAAATCGATGTCCCAAAGACATTAGTTGTAGAGCTCTTTTGCTGATGTTGAGAAAACGATTTTTTTTCCAATATCTTGAACCTTCTCAATAATCTCTTGCATAAGATTGGGTCCATGTAGGTTTTGTTAACCAACATTTTCTAATAGGATGTAGTTATACATCTCTTTCTATAGAGATCATCATATAGTGTTGTATGAATACTTGAGTGGAAGCTTTTGTTGTAAGAGTATATAAAAAATTAGATATTATGATCCCATAAACATTTAAAATCCACTTATCCGGATATTATCATGTCCCCTTGTTTCTAAATATTATTTATATATTTTCCATCAGTTTCGGGGGTGATAAGAGTTGATGAAAATCAATTCATTACTCATAACATGTTGAAAACTCATCCAATATTTGGATGTGAGCTTTTTATGTTTATCAGAGGCCATCAAATGTTGAACCACATGTAGTCTGGCCACTTCACATATATGATATATTGTTTTTTGAGTGATATATCATCCCAAATAGAGATATGGTGGAAATTATTCTATATTCAGTACAATAAAACCCAAATTTCATTTTTTACATATTGATATATTATACATACCAATTATAAAGTCCATTGTGACATTGTCCAATTTCGAAATGTGTATATGAAACGATTGAACCATTAATTATAAATTATTTTTCTCTAATTTAACATTCTAAAATATCAATTTCTTTGAGATATAATCATTAATCTCCCTCTTAATGTAATCACATGAGAAGTTTTCTAAATGGTAATTGTTAATCTCAGTACTCCATATATGGATAAATAATGATTAGATATGTTCATTGTGAAATAAATTATTTATTATCTCATTTTTTCATGGCACACTAAGTCATAGTCGAAATCGATTCACACCATCAAAATCAATATGTTACTCTAGCATATTCCATTTATTACATGCACCTGATTTTTTAATTCCTGATCATCCCATTGTTCCTCCTTAATATTATCTTAAATATATGGTTGGGAAATAATTTTTTCAATGTAGGACGCATTCTATTACAAAAATATTCCCAAATTCATCCTTTTCATATTGATGAGGATAGAGTCTTTCTCATTCCACAACATGGATATAGTATTAGGTACTTTTATTATAAGCTTATTGTAATCATTTATCGCATTACTAGGATGATAGTGTAAGTGAAATCATAGTCCTACCTTAATACTAACTCTATCATTTGAATAATATTGATATCATTTTTGGTGAATTTATAAATTAGGCTCTTGTGATCGGTATATATTCCACTATTATCACCATAGTGTTTTTGATGCTATATTTTCAAGGCCAAAATCACAAATTCTAGCTACAGATCATTGGTATGGTAGTGCTTCTCATGGACCATCAACAGCCATCAGTCATATGATATCATCATACCTTTCAATTTGAGCTCACAACCCAATCCATTCATTGAAGCTTAAATATAAATATGAAAACATTATTTACTTTTCAGATTTGATTGTACAAGTGTAGTGTTCAGTCTCTTATTTATATATTTTAAGCATTCCTCACATTTGTCCATTTAAAAAAACATTTCCACATTCCTTGTTAAATTAGATAGTTGAATATAAATATTTTATAAACATGACATAATATATTGATAGCACCCTATTAAAGATCGAAAATTTTGAATATCCTTGATCATAGAGGGAATGTTATATTATCTAATTTCTTTTTTTATGGATGGGTCCACTAAAACTCCCACACTTGTGAGAAAATCTCCTATGAACTTGTATTTCTTCATCCAAAAGTCACACTTTACTAACATGGAATACTATTTATCCATCCATAATACATCCACCACAATATTTTGATATTCTTCATGTTCATCCATTCTCTTGGAGTAAATTAAAAAAATGTCGATAATCACTAGAATAAATATTTCAAGGTACATTATAATGAATATATTCATAGAAACAGTTAATATAATAGGTTAATTACTTATTCTGAAAATAATTACTATTAAATTGTATTGATTGTGCATTTTACGATATTATTCCTTCTAAATATCATATTTTGTAACCATTAGAGAATTATATCGAGAAAAAATATCCACTTTGGAGATGTACTGATATCCAACTTGATGATTGAAAAATTCTTCAATCCATGTAAGAAGATACATGTTTATTATAGTGATTTATTTTATTTTTCAATAATCAATGCATAACTGCATTGATCCATCCATATTATTGAGAAATATCCCCATCACACCCCATGGAAATACACTACAGTGTATAAAATATTTCTTCAAATGCTATGATAACTACTTATTTTACTACTCTAGAACGATTGGGGAACTCGTATAGGGTTATTTTGAGATAGGAGTGGTGTTTTGTACACATTCAATTGATAATCCTACCATGCAATATATGGGACGTCTGAGCCACTCTTCCAGAAATGATTCACTATATTCCATCTCAATGGTAATTTACCCTATGATTATATCATTAAATCGACTATTTGATCATGGTATGAATCATTAATGGAAATAAATAATCACATTATTTAAGTATATTACAATTGAGATTCCAGATATTAAATTCATATTTAAAAGAGAATGGGATGGTTCATAATATCAAAAGACATTTCCATTCCATATTAGTTAATGTCTGATATATATAACAAGATCCAATCCATCCCTTATGTTGTATTGAATTCAACCAAGTTATGTATCACGAGATTTTATTGTAGAAATCTCCCACATACACTAGTAGGAGAACAATCCAACACTTGGGATGCAATTATAACGAGATTTGGTGTTATTACATTTATCTCAACATCATGGAATCAATAATTTGATTCAATATTTCTATCTATAATGAGATGATAGAAATGAATGTTTTGAACGATAATGAATTAATATTTTTTGCATTATTGTGTGAATAGTATGTGTTCCTTGTACATATACATTTTATTGATCCACTTTAGTAGTATTGATTCAATACTACATCCTTGGTTTCTTTTTCAATGGTGGATGATGACACAAATTAGAATTGAGGAGAAGAGGATTACTGCATTGGATTTCATAGTTAGCTTTCTCTATATAGTTGTATCATAGGACCATGTGTGGTTATCTCTTTTACTCCATTGTATCTGCCAACATATTTATGTATATTTTACAAACATTAGCTTGGTGGAATTCTCTACCTAACATATAGCTTTGACCTATTTATTTGAGTAAGTTATCATGATACTTATTCCCTCATTTTTGACATGTGAGTGGTTGAGATCTCTTCTCATATTTCTAATTAGATCCTCCAACATTAAAATCCATATTTTGTTTCTTAACTCCATAACCATGTTGCGGTTGCCCAAATACCATCTCATCGTTGAGAGAATAATGACCAACATATCCATATCTCCCAATTTCTCTAATATATTGATATTTCCAAATGTGTGGTTTTTTCCACGTAAATATTCCCTCAATTAATCTGTCATTATGGATAAAAATAACTAAAACATTCCATATATGTCATGATAATTTTTATTGAAATTCCATGATAGAGTATATTTTCTTTTTAATTATACCTATAAATATTATATATATATTTTTATGAAGATACTGAGGTAAATACTTTATAATAGTCATTATATAAATGTCTTAAAACTCAATATAATAAATTTCATCAATCATATTTTTAATCATAATTAATGGATGCTATTGGTAAGCCTCTTTATCTAGATGATAAAAAACCACAATCACCTTCTCCATATCAAACTAGAAATGAAACAAAATCTTCTGCATAATGTTAACCATTAATTATATGATTATTTTATTGGGAAATCCAATAAGGGCAAGTGTTTATTTCTACATAAAGGACTCGATGGATAGTTTCTCTTTCTTCGGCAAAGGATTAAATTCATAATTTTCAAGTTATATTTCATTAAACATGATATTTTAGTTATAATAGTTTTGAAATTTCAATGTTCACCTCCAAAGGAAATGTTAATTACATTTGGGAAAACACTAAATTTTTTCTCACATTCTTTTCTAACATGGTACCTCCTAGTAGCCACAATTTCCTAAAATAGAAAATGCTAGAACTAAAAAAATACTAAATGTCAGGAATAATTTATACATCTGGTCAATTTAATCTATGGAGAATATGATGGGATCCCAATTTTTTTCAAATATTCTTATGTGCATACATATTATTAGTCTCATACTGATGGTTTTCAAAATGGTTCTCTATTATTATTTCCCTAATTAAATTATCAATTATATTATAAAAACTATAGAAAAACTTATTTTTTTCATAAATAATTACTACATAATATTAATGAAAAAATTATTAAATTTGTGACATGAATTTGATCAAAAGTATGATTGTCTATATTACTTTTCAATATAAAATTGAAAGCTTTTTTTAATTCATTCTTATCTAGCTAAACAGTGGTCCGTGTGTTATCCTATGTATGATTTATCACCGGAGGATATATATCAATGATTGTAGTTAATAAAAAGAACAATAATAAAATAGATAAGAACATGTATTAATATAACATGGGATCAGAATATTAATCTAAATCAAAACCTAATCATAGAATTTTCATCATAATCATGAGAGAATCAAAATATAATGTCGGGGAATTTGGAAATTCATAAAAATTAAACATATGGTCTTAATAGTCAATTACTACATATAGGTTTCAACAAATATAGCAACATGTTCATAAAATTTTCAATTTATCAAATGAAATTAATAACATTATCCAATTAAATAGAGTGCTATATAATTCCTAGGGAACCCATCACGTCATGACACTTACATGTGTTATATAATTCTAGGAGAATATGCCACATCATGTCATTTACAATATCAAGCATTATACATATAATTTATAAGAATTTTAGTCATAAAATAAACCGTTTATTAAAATGTGTTTAATTTCACAATTAATGAATTCATGAATAAACCATGGATTTCCAAGAATATAAAGTGGAATTAACATTATATGGGTTAAGAATCATCATTATTGAATGAGGAAGACACAATATCATGAAAAATAAAGAAAATTTAGAAGGAAGAGTTATTTTTAAAAAATATTTAGCATTCATTAAAATATATTAAAAACATTTATATCTATAAAATAAAAAGAAAGGATAAATATATTTTTAAAGGGACATTAATGTAAAATTTCAAATCAAAGGGAAGGGAAACCCAACTAATGATAGTTGGGTTCAAAAATTCCCCTTACATTATATATAAGTGATTTTGTCACATTAATGTCATTAATAATGAAATTATATTAATTAATTAAAAAATATAGAACCTCTTATAAAATTTTATAATTTATTATAATTTTATTATGATCATTAATAAATTTTCAAGATATGTTATATAGTTCAATAACATTGTTTCTGTGTGTTTATTTATTTTTATACTAATTTCATATGAAAATGAGTATAAAAGGTTATGAAAAATATTTATAATTATCAAATAGAGGAATTAAATTTATTAATAAACCTATATATTTTTAAATGTTTATATATATAATTTTGTTAAATATTATCATGATGAATCATTAGATAAAATGATATTGATAATCTTTTAGATTTTTTCAGTGGTTTTCAATCATAACAAACTACTTTTTCTCCATTAGTTATTATTTTTATATTTTTCCTTAAAAAAACATAAAAATGTTAATGCCATTAAATTAATAGTCAGTAATAACCATTATAGTTGTTCAATTAATATCTGTGAAGGAATTAATGAAAAATTAAATTTCATCATCCACAATTTTAGGAAATTGAAACATCACTTCTTATTATTTCAGTTTTAGAATAAAATATACATAAAAAGTAATTGGAGATAAATCTTCAAATAACATGATATAATTATATTATATATATGATATTCGAGATATTATGATCATTCAGATAGTGGTGGTAATGTGATGATAATAAAATAAATGGTAATTAAAAGAAATTAAAATAAACAAAAAAGGATTTTAACTGTGGAATTATCATAATTGAGTAAACTTGTAAGGAAAATTGGATGGAAATAATGCTGAGAGAAGAATCTCTTAGATGTGGGGTATGGGAATTTGATGATATTTGTTCTTTATTTAGGAATGTCCCATACCTATAAAGCTGTAAGGAAAAGGGTAGTGAGAGGGTTAATTTTAATGGATGAGTTGGGTGTTTTCAGATTATTTTGTTCATAATTTTATTATTTTCTCAAAATAATATTAATATATTAATAATTATCAACAAATATATTAAAAAATGAATTATATTTTGATATTTTGCTTTATAAATAATAAAAAAGTAAATTAATTCATATCTTAGAATTATAATTAAAATATAATAAATTAATGTTTTTGAATAATCAAAATAAAATCACATTTTTTTATAGAAATTCAAAAAAATCACAATAACCACTTTTTTTGTTTTTAATAATAATATTAACACAATTTTTGGAAAATAATTTCTTAAATATGATAAATTTAATTTTAAATTAAAATCATCATTTACACAAATAATACATTTTATAGGAAGGTGGAGCATTGGTCAAAATACCAAAGAAATTTTATTTACACAAATATAGGAAAAGTTACATGAGTCGAAAAGACAATATCGAATTAAAATCATTTACATGAAAAGGAATCAGGTTTTCTGGGAGCTCCTCCATCCAGGTTATGACCTGATCAATTCCTTGGTTGGAAAGAGCATCCAAAACCATTGTTTCTTCTCGGAAATTATGAGTTTCAATGTAGTTGATGTTGTTGAGAGATTGAAGACAATTCATCAAACACATAGTAAGCAGCCAAGGAAGATAAACCCCCCCCCCTTCAAAATGGCTTCCACAACAGTAGAAGAATCACTTTAAATCCAAAAGTTATTCCACCCATGGATACAATCGAAAGAAATGGCATGAATCAACCTCAGTATCTCAGCTTCCAGAGATGTTGTAGTACCACAACCTCAAAAAATGCACCCAATGATGTGACCAAGATGATTTATGAAGACGGCACCACACCCTGCGGGTCATGGATTTCATTTAGAGGCTCCATCCACATTGATTTCAATCCACTCTGGAAGAGGAGGTCTCCAGAAAACCTCAAAAGTGTGTTTTGGTTGTCTGAAAATGCCATCAACTCGAAGACGCCTAAGGATCATAATTTCTACGACAGAGTTGTTGCAGGTTCCATTCTGGATCAACGCAGCTTCTTGAATAGCAGTGAGAATTCTCATTTTACCTGCATTAATGTTGTGTGAGCAGTTATTATGAATAATTGTATTTCTATCATACCGAATCACATGAAACATGTAATGACCCAATGTTTCATTAATGGAAAATACCTCTTGATCTTATTAAATGTATCTTTATTTAAATTGATTTTGTAAAATTTCAACATCATTTGTTTTATGATAATAATTTTGACCATTACTTTTATAGTCGTTGAATAGTGATCACATGATTAGTATAAATATAGGGCTTTAACAAATCCAATTTTACATAGAAAAAAGAAGCGATGGCCTCATCCAGTACAATTTCCCCATACGAAGACCATTTTTCGAAGCTCAGAAAAGAGGTGGCATCCTTGGGCTTCGCTCTTGACCAAGCCTAGGCTGAGCTTCATCATGTCATGCTCGAACGAGACTATCTATGGGAGAAGTGGAAGTTGATCGAAATTACCACTCGAGCGGTGTTATCCGAGCCACCCCAAGAGTCTGTCACAATCGCACACCTTAACCATAGGTATTATGCGGCTGTTTTAAGGGGTTATGTAACAAATCTCAAATACTATGTTCATGTACATTAATTTTTTTTGTGTATAATAATGAATATAATTTCTTGTCGTTATTGATACATTGTAAATAGTTTTTAAAGTAATAATGGTGTTTTTAGTTATTATTTAATTAAGAAATATATTGTATTAAATTAAGGGATTGTTGAATTAAATAATATTTTAATATATTATTATTATTATTAGATTAATTATATAATATATATATGATCATATAATTGTATGAATGCAATTATAATTTTTATTAAGGTTTGAAATCAATTTTTGTCAAAACCTGTGAATTTTTGATAAACGTAAGTTTTTATTTTAAAAATTGAAATTAACATATTTAGAATTTTATTTAGATAAAATAAATGTTATTTTTGGAATCAGGATGTCAAAATTATCCAATGGTGAATTTTTCATAATTTTTTGAGACTGTCAAATGTTTGAGTAAAAATTAAATACAGTTTAAATATATAATGTGTTTTATGACATCATAATGACCCAATATTGATGTTATAAAATACTATAATCTTTATGTTCGGTGAATATATGTTTTACCATTAAAATAATGTTATTTTGGGTTTATTTGGATTACTTTTCAAAGCATTAATGGATCACTCAATACTTATTAAACATCATGTCTTTTTAAATTAATTTCCAAGGGTGTATGACTCACCTCCACATAAAAAACACTATTATTTTAAGAATTTCGGACTTTGGTATTATAAAATATTTTTTCCTCTTCCCGTTTCCAAAAACCATGGTAAAAAACTATAGGATGGTTTGTGGTTTTAATAATTTAATATAAGTGGTCCCAATCCTAAATAATAAAGAATTCCCTCACCTTTCCTATATAATCCCACCCAAGATCCAACATTCTACTCACTCAAAGAATTAGAAGATCGTATAAAATCTACCCTAATCTCTCTATAATCCTCCCAAGGTTCCCCGAGCTCCCAAGAAGCCTCTCACAAGCCTCTCTCTAGAATTTAGAAGCACACTTCCAAGTAATGGTTTTTTCATCCTTTTTCATTTTTGTCCAATTTTATTTAAGTTGTTTTTCCCTTTTAATTTCAATTATAAATGTTGTTGTATGGTTTCAGACCTACCTCATACTTCCCTATTTATGTTTTAATGATGGGAGACACTTTATCTCTCATTAAATGACTCCCATGTATACCCATTACTATGACGAAATTTACAAAGGAACATCTCTCTCCTCTTTTACATTGAAGCAATACTTTTGTATCATTAATCTAAATTCCATTAAAATTTTTGGGACATTTTCTATATGACCTACTTACTTTCCATTACATGTAAATTTTATGAGGAACCCCTTTCTCTCTCATCAATTATTTTTATGAATTCTTATGTCATGTCGTTACGCTGCCGAAATCGAACCGATTTTCTAAGGCAATGCCATTGTGTAGTGAATACAATGCCCATATCTCCATCAAGGGTATTCACCATTATAAAAATTTAATTATTGATTATAAAGTGTCATGTAATAATTCCAAATTACTTTATTGTGTAATAAATTATTATGTTTTATGAATCCATGTTGTATGATCCATGTGGCACACTTATGCATGAAATGAAATGTTTAAGAAGGGTGTTACCTTATAGCACTCCAATGCATTCTGAAAAGTATAGTATCATGAGGTGCCATGTGCAATGAGTGTTGAATCATTCTTAAACAAGTTCAACGATGGTTTACTCGTGCTTTATGTGCAATGAGGATTCACACATGCTCGATGTGCAATGAGCATTTTCTCATGCTAATTCCTTGTTAAGTGTTGTTTCCACATTTCCATGTTATTATTATCATGCTTTATCATGCCTTTATGTTCATGTTTCTTTTGTGCTCTATTGATATTCCTAATGTCTAACATGTATTGTACTTCTCATGTTATTACATGTGTATTCCATTACTAGGATTTATAGCTCACCCTTTTATTATGCATGTCCTTAGGGTATCCCATGCAATGCTAAGTACGACTGAATGTAGTGGTCATGTAAAGGATGTTTTCAATAAAGATGTTTTAATTCATGTTTCAAGTTTTCATGTAATGTTCCTAATCCCAAAAGACACTAATCCACTTGATCTTCTTGTTGTATCAAGTCATGTTCTATGTCATAAATCAGGTTTATGTTTGTAATAAAAGCAGGGTTGTCATAGTTGGTATCAAAGGATATGTTTGGTTATTTTTGGGATTAGGATTAGAAAACCCAAGTAAAGACTTAGAGAAAAGACTAAGTATAATAAAAACAGACCTATGTTTTGGTATGTACTGAGTAAGTGGTTTATCAAACAAATACATCCATGTCAGGATATGAGCAGGTAGAGCCGTCTCTGGAATAGATGTATCCTAGTGGTAAAACCCTAAAACACTGCATTGAGCTAGACATGAACGGGAACTGGTGCATGACAATGGGCCTTGATGCACTCTTGGTTACGACACACCCAAGGGATATTTTTTGATAAATTCACAATCTTCGTATGAATCCTTATTATGGGAGTTAAAAAAATGCCCCTATGAATATATGTTAGAAAGTAGATCATGAAAAGCCTAGATTGAAGCCTATAGAATCATGAGTTAAGGAAATAAATGTTTATTTATAAGTCATCAACTATTGTCTTTGGATTACCCTTTATGTGTTACCCCTAACCATCCTTTTATTCCTGCAAATGGCCGGTAATAGGAGGACTCGGGCTATCAACCGTTGTGAAGATCAGTGTGATGACTGTACTAATGTGATGCCCAATCTAATGGGAGCGGGAATCGCGAACTTTTTCACGCTTCTCTCCCAGTTAACTCAAGTTTTTCATAGAAACACGGGTCAAGGGGAACGTTCAACCGCCCCTAAGAAATAAAATGTCGCTATTGAGAGCTTCATGAGACAAAGGACTCCTACATTTAGTGGATCATCTAATCCCACGATCGCTGAGAAATGGATCAACTCTATTGAAATGATCTTCTCCATTATTCAATGTTCTGAACAAGACAGGGTTCTCTTGGTGGCTTATCGTATGGAGGGTGAAGCTGATCAATGGTGTACCTTGATCAAAAATATGATGCCTGAGGAGGAGATCAAGGCATTGGATGGAAGGATTTCCAGAAGATGTTTTTCGATAAATATTTTCTGCACACCCTCCGGCTTAAGATGGAAAGGGACTTTCTTTCGTTCAAGAAAAAAGATGAAGAATATGTTGGAGCTTACGAGGAAAACATCATAAGGCTTTCACGATATGCTTCCGTCTTTGTCGTTACCTCAAAATACCAAGTAGACCACTACTTTGGTGGGCTAATGCCTAGCCTGCGGAAAGAATTGGCGATCCATGACTTCGACAACTATGAGGAAATTGTCCAATGTTCCCTCAAGGTCGAAATGGAGATCTTAGAATCACAGGGGTATCATGTGGATAAGAAGTGTAAGGTTGACATCAATGCTGATGGGCCAATGTATAAGTTCAATGGTGCTAAAAAGATCCAGCAACCCACTTTCCAAAAGTATAGAAAGAAGCTCCCTAGAAATTACCATAAGGGGATGAGGAAATGCTTCAGGTGTTGAAGGGAAGGTCACCTAGCTATTAACTGTCGGCATGAAAGACCCGCAGCTGCGAAAAAGGAGAGGAATGATCCGTTCAAACCTCAACGCATTGATCAATGCTACAAATGCAAAGAACCAGGTAATTTTGAAAATCAGTTCCCTAATCCAAGAGTTTTCGAAGGCAACCAACAACCTCCAAGGCAGCAAGGAATAGAATTTTCCATCACTTCTTCCGAAGTGAACCCCGAAATGAAGTGGTGACAGGTATGCTAGTTAATAATTCAAGAATAATGAATTTACTTTTTATTCAGGTTCTACAAATTCTTTTATATCTCAAATGTTTAGTAGATCAATCCCAGCACCACCAAAAATCATTGAAGTGAAGATGTCGGTGAGTACGGAAAATGGGGCAATCATTGCATCCCACAAATATAAGTCCTCCTATGTTATAATATCTGGAATGAATTTCCAGGAAAACCTTGTCATACTCACTCTGGTCGAATTTGATGAAATTATTGGCATGGAAGAGCTTTCCTTATATAGAGCCAACATAAATTGTCAGGAGAGGGAAATCACAATCCATATGGAGAATCGACCCATGATTCTTTACAAGTGTAAAGAGGAAGATGTATCTCCTTTAGCTCCATCATCTAAAGCATGGATATTACTGCCCTATGAGCATGTGTATCTGACTCAGATGATTGAGTCCAAGGAAGAAACCATCCTTGAAGAAATGACTATTGTGAGGGAATTCACGGAAGTGATTCCCGAGGAACTATCTGGTCTTCATCCAAGAAGAGATGTTGAATTATCAATTGAACTTATACCCTGGGCTTTACCAATATCCAAGAATACATATAGAATGGTTGTTGTAGAGCTTAAAGAGTTGAAGATACAACTACAGGAGAATCTGGATAAATGGTTTTTACGCCCAAGTGCTTCACCATGGGGTGGACCAGTCATCTTCGTCAAGAAGAAGGATGGGATAATGCGGCTTTGCATTGATTATCGTGAACATAACAAAATAATGATACAGAACAAATATCCTCTCCCAAGAATTTATGACTTGTTCTATCAGCTACGTAGAGAAAAATTATTCTATAAGGTTGATTTGCGGTCGGGGTATTATCAAGTAAGGGTGAATAAGGAAGATATCCCCAAGACTACTTTTCATACAAGATACGGGCACTATGAATTCAAATTAATGCCTTTTATATGCACAAACTATCAATAAATCTTCATATACTTGATGAATATAGTCTTTATAGATTACTTAGACAAATTTTTGGCAGTCTTTATAGATGATATTCTAATATACTCCAAAACCGAAGAGGATAATGGGGAGCATTTAATAACTTTACTAGATACTTTGTCCAAGGATAAGCTCTATGAAATGTACAATAAGTGTGAGTTCTGGTTGAAGGAGGTCTCATTCATGGGCCATATAATCATAAGAAAAGGGATATATGTGGATCCATCCAAAATAGATGCAATTGAGGGATGGCTGAGGCCAACAACGGTTACAGATATCTGTAGCTTCTTGGGGTTAGTTGGATATTGTCGACGATTTGTGAGAAATATCTCACGATTGTCCAACCCTCATACCAAGCGAACTCGAAAGGGTGTAATGTTTGATTGGAGTGATGAATGTGAAGAAATATTCAAGGAGTTGAAAAAGAGGCTTATCACTGCGCCCGTGCACACTTTACCCACAAGTGGGGAACTTTTTGTGGTATTCAGTGATGATTAAACAAAGGAATTAGGTTGTGTGATGATGCATAATGATAAAGTGATATCCTATGCCTCAACACAGTTGAAAATCCATGAGCGAAACTATCCAATGCATGATCTAGAGTTTGCAGCGGTGAACTTTGCCTTGAAAATCTGGCGGCATTATATCTATGGGGAGAAATGTGATATATATGCTGACCACAAGAGTCTTAAATATATATTCACATAGAAAGAGCTAAATATGATCCAAAGAATATGGATAGTTCTCATCAAGGATTATGACTGTTCAATACATTACCACCCTGGGAAAGCGAACAATGTAGAAGATGCCCTATGTAGAAAGGACCGAGTGATTCTATCAATGATAGGAATTGAGAAGGATATAATCTTCATAGACTTGATGAAAATGGATATTGTAATCATAGAGAAGGTAACATCATCAATCCTTTCACAAATGATTGCACAACCGCCTCTTTTGAAAAGGTTAAAGGATGCTCAAAATGGTGATGTAGGAATTCACGAAAATTTTGAAGCTATCAAAAAAGGGAAATCCTCAGAGTTTAATGTTAATGAAGAAGGAATTGCGCAGTTTGGGAAAAGACTATATGTTCCATCAAGGCCGGAGTTGAAGTAGGAACTTTTGGATGATGCTCATAGTTCAAATTTCTCTATTCACCCAAGGAGCACAATGATGAATTGAGATCTCCAAGAAAACTTTTTGTGGCATAATATGAAGAAAGAGATCGCTAAATATACATCAAAGTGCCTCATGTGTCAGGAAGTGAAGGCAGATAAGAAGAAGTCTAAGGGGATGATGCAACTATTTCCCATACCAGAATGGAAATGGAAGAAAATCACCATGGACTTTGTCATCATACTTCCAAGGACATCCAAAAGAAACAATGCAATCTGGATTGTTGTTGATCATCTTACAAAGACTGTACACTTCATTTCTATTCATGAAGATTTCTCATTGGATCAACTGGCACAAATATATATCAGGGAAGTGGTAATGTTGCATGGAGTACCACTATCTATTGTGTCTGAACAAGATCCATGATTTGCCTCTATGTTTTGGAAGAGTCTCCAACATGCTCTGAATATTGAACTACAATCTAGTATAACCAATCATCCTCAAACTGATGGCCAATCCGACTAGACTATCCAAACACTTGAGGATATATTGAGAGCGTTCTCAATGGACTTTAAAGGAGTATGGGATCAAAATCATCCTCTGGTTGAGTTCACTTATAATAAAAGTTTCCACTCGATCATCCAAATGGAACAATATAATGCCATGCATGGGAAAAGGTGCAGAACACCGGAATTTTGGTATGTGGTTTGTGAATGTAAGCTGCTAGTACTAGAAATGCTCAAGGAAATGGTGGAGAAGGTGAAAACCATTCAGCAGCATATCAAGGCAACCCAGAGTCGAAAGAAGAGTTATACAGATAATCATCGACGAGACCATGAGATTAAAGTAGGAGACAAGGTTTTTCTATGCATATCTCCGTGGAAGAAGGTCATGAGGTTTGTAAAGAATGGGAAGTTAAGTCCAAGGTACATCGTCCCCTTCGAGATTCTTGATCGTGTCGGGGTTGTGGCCTATCGACTAGCACATACACCTACTATGGCCAAAGTACATGATGCCTTTCATGAATCCCTCTTAAAGAAGTACATACCAGACCCTTCACGTGTACTCTCTTCTGAGGTGGTAAAATTGGAAGGTGATATTTCTTATGTGGAGCAACCAGTAAAGATCTTAGATCGTAGAGAAAATGTTCTACGGAATAAGAAAATTCCACTCGTCAAGGTGTTGTGGAGAAACCACAAGTTTGAAGAAGAGACTTGGTAATTGGAGGAAATGATGAAGCTGTGTTACCCACATCTGTTTTAGTGTGGGAAAAGGAAAATTTCTAGGGATAAATTTCTTAAGGGGGGATTATTTTAACGACACAAAGTTTCAATAATGGGAAATCCCTCTTCATCTTATTAAAGGTCTATTTATATAAAATGTTTTTATAAAATTCCAACTTCATTGGTTTTATGATAAGAATTATGACTGTTACTTATATAGTCGTTGAACAATGATCACCTGATTAGTATAAATACAGGGCTTTAAAATATCTGATTTTACTTAGACAAAGGAAGTGATGGCCTCATATAGTAGAATTTCCCCATATGAAGCCCATTTGTCAGAGCTCCGAAAATAGGTGGCATCCTTGGGCTTCGCTCTTGACCAAGCCCAAGCTGAGGTTCATCATGTCAAGCTCGAATGAGAGCGTCTACGGGATAAGTGGAAGTTGATAGAAATTAGAAAAGGATATATATCAATGTATGATGTGAGATAAAATCCCAATAATAGAATATATATGAACATAAATTAATATATCATTGGGTGACAATAATCATCATCATCATAACATATTCATGATATGTTCATCATAATAATGAGATGGAGAATTAGATAAATGGATTGAATGATGAAATTCATAATAATGAAACATCATGTCTTAGTGGTCCACTACAACACATAATTCTGGAATATGATAGAATGATGTTCATTCATTTTTCAATTTATCGAATGGGATCATCACATTACCCTATGCATTAGACAAAAATATAACTCCGAGTTCACCTATCACCACATAACATTTACATGCACTATATAATTTCATGTTCACCTTTTATATAATAACATTTTCAATATTAGGCATTCCAAATAGAATATATTTCAATATTTATCATAAAATAACACATTGAATGAAATGGATTTCATTTCAATAATCATGAATTCATGAATAAGGTTTTGGGTTACAAAAATAAAAAGTGGGGATAACATAATTTTTATAAGTATAATAAATCGTTAGTGTGAAAAAAACAATCTCATGTGATGAAAAATTTATGTTTTTAAGATGGAATAATTATAAAAAAATAATTTAAATTTTCATAAAATTATATTATAAAAATTTATATAAATACAATAAAAATGAATCATGAATAAATTATATTTATTGAACATTAAATAAAATTCCATAATTAAAATGCAGGGAAACATTATTGGAAGGGGGATAGGATTGAAAAATCCCCTTACATTATGTGAGAGTTATTTCCTCACTTAAAAATCCAATATAATATAAATAAATTTAATAATTAAAAAACTCATAACCCATTATACATGTATTTTATTTGTAATATATTTATCATGTTCACTTATATAATTAATATTTATAATAGAGTTTAATTGCATCATTTAGAAGTGCAATTTTTTTTTGTTTTTTTGATTGATACACATAAATAATAGTGCGGATGTTTATATACAATAAGAATAATTATCCTAAATTTAAATTATGTGTTATTGAAGAATATATATAGGTATAAAGTTTTATATACGTCATTTCTATAAATTAATTGATTATGAATCATTACATAAATTGTTATTAATAATCATTTATATTATATCATGTATTTGTGGAACATTAAAAACTATATTTTTTCCATGATTTATTATTTTGTACGTATGTTAGTTGAAGATCATAAAAATAGATACTAAAAAATTTATTAAAATGTACCATCCATTATAGTGGTTTTATGAACATCCTTAAATGAATTAATGGAAAATGAAAAACCATCATATTTTATGTCAATAATTTGACACCTCATGATCAATAATTTCATATGTAGTAAGAAAAATAAAGAGGGATAAAAATGCATTTGAGATAGATCATCCTTTAACATGATAGAATTACGCTATAAAAAATAAAATAAGTTTATCATTTAAATTTTGATAGATGTGGTGAAGAGATAATATTAAGAGAAAAAATAATTCATATTATAAGATAATGAAAAAACAATTTACAAATTGAATTATCCTCTTTGAGGAAATTATTAAGGCACCAAGGATTTGAATTTTTCTGAAACTAGAACCTCATATATTTGGGTTCATTTCTTAGGAATATATTTAAGATGAAATTTCACATTGAAAAATTATCTAGATGGGTGAGGAAACGAGATGGTGAGAGGTGATATTTATAGTGGAAGAGAGGGTGTTTTATCATTATTTTTTCTTTAATTTTCTATATTTCCTCAATAATATGAATATATTGAGAATTATCACAAAAGATAATAATATACTAATGTATATCGATATTTTTTGGTTCGTACATCATGTATGATGTTTTAATACATGTGTATGAATTATAATTTAACTCAAATAAATTATTGTATTTTACTATTAAAAAAATATCACCATTGTTATAAAAGACACAAAAACATTGAATTATTATTTTTGAACATAAATATTATAAAAATTTAAATTATTTAGTTAAATTAATTTTCTAAAAAAGAAAAATTTAATTTGTAATTAAATTAATCCGTTACTCAAAAAATAAATATTTTTTAAAGAAAAATAACAATACAACACATGGAAATATTTTTCAAGGTCAGATAAAATTATTCTATAATAATAAGACCCAAAAATTAATCTATAAATATATTTTATGAAAATAAATTTTATTATATATTATTATAAAATTATAAAATTATATATATACGTTTTGGTTTTACAAACATAACGACAATTAATTTATCATTTCTAAACAATTTAATTTTTTATACCAAGATATAAAGACATCATATTTTCATTTATAATATGTCTAAATTGTATTTAGAATTTCATTGGTGAGGTTTTATTCTATTTTTAGGGTTTCTATTTTTATGTTTCACATTACTATTATAGACGTCATGTAAAAATTCCATTGGTTTATGTTAATTAATTTCTATATTGAATTCATATTTCATTAATTATTCATTTTTAATGATTGCATAGCATTCTCAGGGTGATTTATTGTGATTTTATGTTATTTATACATTATTTAATAATTATTAGATGTATCAATTTCTATTGAAAATATTTTTGGTCATTACATTTTTCTCCCTTTCTAAAATATCACTCTTAAAATTTTGTTTTACATAATCAGATGAGGGTGGTTCTCTTTCATAGCCTTTACCAGTTACCAACTCTTTTTTTCTTAAATGTGGTTCCTCCAAAACACTTTTACCAGATGTGATGTCATGTTCTACAAAACCATATTCATTTTGTTCATAATAATTACATGGATGCTCCTCATATTAGTGATCATCTTCCCGCTGTACCCCATCTATGTTCAATACCTATGAGGGATATAGAATAAACATATTTAGGGGAGATATATAGAACACATATGGATGTGGAAAATGATAGGCCACAAATCCTATAAACTCATGGATCTCAAAGTAGAAAATGCACCTTGGGAATCGATACCCTTTAAATATGAGACAACATTATACATTTCCATAGTCATAATTGACAAAATCTGTAGTCTATAATGTTGAAATCGATGTCCCAAAGACATTAGTTGTAGAGCTCTTTTGCTGATGTTGAGAAAACGATGTTTTTTTTCCAATATCTTGAACCTTCTCAATAATCTCTTGCATAAGATTGGGTCCATGTAGGTTTTGTTAACCAACATTTTCTAATAGGATGTAGTTATACATCTCTTTCTATAGAGATCATCATATAGTGTTGTATGAATACTTGAGTGGAAGCTTTTGTTGTAAGAGAATATAAAAAATTAGATATTATGATCCCATAAACATTTAAAATCCACTTATCCGGATATTATCATGTCCCCTTGTTTCTAAATATTATTTATATATTTTCCATTAGTTTCGGGGGTGATAAGAGTTGATGAAAATCAATTCATTACTCATAACATGTTGAAAACTCATCCAATATTTGGATGTGAGCTTTTTATGTTTATCAGAGGCCATCAAATGTTGAACCACATGTAGTCTGGCCACTTCACATATATGATATATTTTTTTTGAGTGATATATCATCCCAAATAGAGAAATGGTGGAAATTATTCTATATTCAGTACAATAAAACCCAAATTTCATTTTTTACATATTGATATATTCTACATACCAATTATAAAGTCCATTGTGACATTGTCCAATTTCGAAATGTGTATATGAAATGATTGAACCATTCATTATAAATTATTTTTCTCTAATTTAACATTCTAAAATATCAATTTCTTTGAGATATAATCATTAATCTCCCTCTTAATGTAATCACATGAGATGTTTTCTAAATGGTAATTGTTAATCTCAGTACTCCATATATGGATAAATAATGATTAGATATGTTCATTGTGAAATAATTTATTTATTATCTCATTTTTTCATGGCACACTAAGTCATAGTCGAAATCGATTCACACCATCAAAATCAATATGTTACTCTAGCATATTCCATTTATTACATGCACCTGATTTTTTAATTCCTGATCATCCCATTGTTCCTCCTTAATATTATCTTAAATATATGGTTGGGAAATAATTTTTTCAATGTAGGACGCATTCTATTACAAAAATATTCCCAAATACATCCTTTTCATATTGATGAAGATAGAGTCTTTCTCATTCCACAACATGGATATAGTATTAGGTACTTTTATTATAAGCTTATTGTAATCATTTATCGCATTACTAGGATGATAGTGTAAGTGAAATCATAGTCATACCTTAATACTAACTCTATCATTTGAATAATATTGATATCATTTTTGGTGAATTTATAAATTAGGCTCTTGTGATCGGTATATATTCCACTATTATCACCATAGTGTTTTTGATGCTATATTTTCAAGGCCAAAATCACAATTTCTAGCTACAGATCATTGGTATGGTAGTGCTTCTCATGGACCATCAACAACCATCAGTCATATGATATCATCATACCTTTCAATTTGAGCTCACAACCCAATCCATTCATTGAAGCATAAATATAAATATGAAAACATTATTTACTTTTCAGATTTGTGTGTACAAGTGTAGTGTTCAGTCTCTTATTTATATATTTTAAGCATTCCTCACATTCGTCCATTTAAAAAAACATTTCCATATTCCTTGTTAAATTAGATAGTTGAATATAAATATTTTATAAACATGACATAATATATTGATAGCACCCTATTAAAGATCGAAAATTTTGAATATCCTTGATCATAGAGGGAATGTTATATTATCTAATTTCTTTTTTTATGGATGGGTCCACTAAAACTCCCACACTTGTGAGAAAATCTCCTATGAACTTGTATTTCTTCATCCAAAAGTCACACTTTACTAACATGGAATACTATTTATCCATCCATAATACATCCACCACAATATTTTTATATTCTTCATGTTCATCCATTCTCTTGGATTAAATTAAAAAAAATGTCGATAATCACTAGAATAAATATTTCAAGGTACATTATAATGAATATATTCATAGAAACAGTTAATATAATAGGTTAATTACTTATTCTGAAAATAATTACTATTAAATTGTATTGATTGTGCATTTTACGATATTATTCCTTCTAAATATCATATTTTGTAACCATTAGAGAATTATATCGAGAAAAAATATCCACTTTGGAGATGTACTGATATCCAACTTGATGATTGAAAAATTCTTCAATCCATGTAAGAAGTTACATGTTTATTATAGTGATTTATTTTATTTTTCAATAATCAATGCATAACTGCATTGATCCATCCATATTATTGAGAAATATCCCCATCACACCCCATGGAAATACACTACAGTGTATAAAATATTTCTTCAAATGCTATGATAACTACTTATTTTACTACTCTAGAACGATTGGGGAACTCATATAGGGTTATTTTGAGATAGGAGTGGTGTTTTGTACACATTCAATTGATAATCCTACCATGCAATATATGGGACGTCTGAGTCACTCTTCCAGAAATGATTCACTATATTCCATCTCAATGGTAATTTACCCTAGGATTATATCATTAAATCGACTATTTGATCATGGTATGAATCATTAATGGAAATAAATAATCACATTATTTAAGTATATTACAATTGAGATTCCAGATATTAAATTCATATTTAAAAGAGAATGGGATGGTTCATAATATCAAAAGACATTTCCATTCCATATTAGTTAATGTCTGATATATATAACAAGATCCAATCCATCCCTTATGTGGTATTGAATTCAACCAAGTTATGTATCACGAGATTTTATTGTAGAAATCTCCCACATACACTAGTAGGAGAACAATCCAACACTTGGGATGCAATTATAACGAGATTTGGTGTTATTACATTTATCTCAACATCATGGAATCAATAATTTGATTCAATATTTCTATCTAGAATGAGATGATAGAAATGAATGTTTTGAACGATAATGAATTAATATTTTTTGCATTATTGTGTGAATAGTATGTGTTCCTTGTACATATACATTTTATTGATCCACTTTAGTAGTATTGATTCAATAATACATCCTTGGTTTCTTTTTCAATGGTGGATGATGACACAAATTAGAATTGAGGAGAAGAGGATTACTGCATTGGATTTCATAGTTATCTTTCTCTATATAGTTGTATCATAGGACCATGTGTGGTTATCTCTTTTACTCCATTGTATCTGCCAACATATTTATGTATATTTTTCAAACATTAGCTTGGTGGAATTCTCTACCTAACATATAGCTTTGACCTATTTATTTGAGTAAGTTATCATGATACTTATTCCCTCATTTTTGACATGTGAGTGGTTGAGATCTCTTCTCATATTTATAATTAGATCCTCCAACATTAAAATCCATATTTTGTTTCTTAACTCCATAACCATGTTGCGGTTGCCCAAATACCATCTCATCGTTGAGAGAATAATGACCAACATATCCATATCTCCCAATTTCTCTAATATATTGATATTTCCAAATGTGTGGTTTTTTCCATGTAAATATTCCCTCAATTAATCTGTCATTATGGATAAAATTAACTAAAACATTCCATACATGTCATGATAATTTTTATTGAAATTCCATGATAGAGTATATTTCCTTTTTAATTATACCTATAAATATTATATATATATTTTTATGAAGATACTGAGGTAAATACTTTATAATAGTCATTATATAAATGTCTTAAAACTCAATATAATAAATTTCATCAATCATATTTTTAATCTTAATTAATGGATGCTATTGGTAAGCCTCTTTATCTAGATGATAAAAAACCACAATCACCTTCTCCATATCAAACTAGAAATGAAACAAAATCTTCTGCATAATGTTAACCATTAATTATATGATTATTTTATTGGGAAATCCAATAAGGGCAAGTGTTTATTTCTACATAAAGGACTCGATGGATAGTTTCTCTTTCTTCGTCAAAGGTTTAAATTCATAATTTTCAAGTTATATTTCATTAAACATGATATTTTAGTTATAATAGTTTTGAAATTTCAACGTTCACCTCCAAAGGAAATGTTAATTACATTTGGGAAAACACTAAATTTTTTCTCACATGCTTTTCTAACCTGGTACCTCCTAGTAGCCACAATTTCCTAAAATAGAAAATGATAGAACTAAAAAAAATACTAAATGTCAGGAATAATTTATACATCTGGTCAATTTAATCTATGGAGAATATGATGGGATCCCATTTTTTTTCAAATATTCTTATGTGCATACATATTATTAGTCTCATACTGATGGTTTTCAAAATGGTTCTCTATTATTATTACCCTAATTAAATTATCAATTATATTATAAAAACTATAGAAAAACTTATTTTTTCATAAATGATTACTACATAATATTAATGAAAAAATTATTAAATTTGTGACATGAATTTGATCAAAAGTATGATTGTCTATATTACTTTTCAATATAAAATTGAAAGCTTTTTTTAATTCATTCTTATCTAGCTAAACAGTGGTCCGTGTGTTATCCTATGTATGATTTATCACCGGAGGATATATATCAATGATTGTAGTTAATAAAAAGAACAATAATAAAATAGATAAGAACATGTATTAATATAACATGGGATCAGAATATTAATCTAAATCAAAACCTAATCATAGAATTTTCGTCATAATCATGAGAGAATCAAAATATAATGTCGGGGAATTTGGAAATTCATAAAAATTAAACATATGGTCTTAATAGTCAATTACTACATATAGGTTTCAACAAATATAGCAACATGTTCATAAAAGTTTCAATTTATCAAATGAAATTAATAACATTATCCAATTAAATAGAGTGCTATATAATTCCTAGGTAACCCATCACATCATGACACTTACATGTGTTATATAATTCTAGGAGAATATGCCACATCATGTCATTTACAATATCAAGCATTATACATATAATTTATAAGAATTTTAGTCATAAAATAAACCGTTTATTAAAATGTGTTTAATTTCACAATTAATGAATTCATGAATAAACCATGGATTTCCAAGAATATAAAGTGGAATTAACATTATATGGGTTAAGAATCATCATTATTGAATGAGTAAGACACAATATCATGACAAATAAAGAAAATTTAGAAGGAAGAGTTATTTTTAAAAAATATTTAGCATTCATTAAAATATATTAAAAACATTTATATGTATAAAATAAAAAGAAAGGATAAATATATTTTTAAAGGGACATTAATGTAAAATTTCAAATCAAAGGGAAGGGAAACCCAACTAATGATAGTTGGGTTCAAAAATTCCCCTTACATTATATATAAGTGATTTTGTCACATTAATGTCATTAATAATGAAATTATATTAATTAATTAAAAAATATAGAACCTCTTATAAAATTATATGATTTATTATAATTTTATTATGATCATTAATAAATTTTCAAGATCTGTTATATAGTTCAATAACATTGTTTCTGTGTGTTTATTTATTTTTATAGTAATTTCATATGAAAATGAGTATAAAAGGTTATGAAAAATATTTATAATTATCAAATAGAGGAATTAAATTTATTAATAAACCTATATATTTTTAAATGTTTATATATATAATTTTGTTAAATATTATCATGATAAATCATTAGATAAAATGATATTGATAATCTTTTAGATTTTTTCAGTGGTTTTCAATCATAACAAACTACTTTTTCTCCATTAGTTATTATTTTTATATTTTTCCTTAAAAAAAACATAAAAATGTTAATTCCATTAAATTAATAGTCAGTGATAACCATTATAGTTGTTCAATTAATATCTGTGAAGGAATTAATGCAAAATTAAATTTCATCATCCACAATTTTAGTAAATTGAAACATCACTTCTTATTATTTCAGTTTTAGAATAAAATATACATAAAAAGTAATTGGAGATCAATCTTCAAATAACATGATATAATTATATTATATATACGATATTCGAGATATTATGATCATTCAGATAGATGTGGTAATGTGATGATAATAAAATAAATGGTAATTAAAAGAAATTAAAATAAACAAAAAAGGATTTTAACTGTGGAATTATCATAATTGAGTAAACTTGTAAGGAAAATTGGATGGAAATAATGCTGAGAGAAGAATCTCTTAGATGTGGGGTATGGGAATTTGATGATATTTGTTCTTGATTTAGGAATGTCTCATACCTATATAGATGTAAGGAAAAGGGTAGTGAGAGGGTTACTTTTAATGGATGAGTTGGGTGTTTTCAGATTATTTTGTTCATAATTTTATTATTTTCTCAAAATAATATTAATATATTAATAATTATCAACAAATATATTAAAAAAATGAATTATATTTTGATATTTTGATTTATAAATAATGAAAAAGTAAATTAATTCATATATTAGAATTATAATTAAAATATAATAAATTAATGTTTTTGAATAATCAAAACAAAATCACATTTTATTATAGAAATTCAAAAAAATCACAATAACCACTTTTTTTGTTTTTAATAATAATATTAACACAATTTTAGGAAAATAATTTCTTAAATATGATAAATTTAATTTTAAATTAAAATCATCATTTACACGAATAATACATTTTATAGGAAGGTGGAGCATTGGTCAAAATACCAAAGAAATTTTATTTACACAAATATAGGAAAAGTTACATGAGTCGAAAAGACAGTATCGAATTAAAATCATTTACATGATAAGGAATCAGGTTTTCTGGGAGCTCCTCCATCCAGGTTATGACCTGATCAATTCCTTGGTTGGAAAGAGCATCCAAAACCATAGTTGCTTCTCAGAAATTATGAGTTTCAATGTAGTTGATGTTATTAAGAGATTGAAGACAATTCATCAAACACATAGTAAGCAGCCAAGGAAGATAAAAACCCCCCTTCAAAATGGCTTCCACAACAGTAGAAGAATCACTTTCAATCCAAAAGTTATTCCACCCATGGATACAATCGAAAGAAATGGCATGAATCAACCTCAGTATCTCAGCTTCCAGAGATGTTGTAGTACCACAACCTCCAAAAATGCACCCAATGATGTGACCAAGATGATTTATGAAGACGGCACCACACCCTACGGGTCATGGATTTCATTTAGAGGCTCCATCCATATTGATTTCAATCCACTCTGGAAGAGGAGGTCTCCAGAAAACCTCAAAAGTGTGTTTTGGTTGTCTGAAAATGCCATCAACTCGAAGACGCCTAAGGATCATAATTTCTACGACAGAGTTGTTGCAGGTTCCATTCTGGATCAACGCAGCTTCTCGAATAGCAGTGATAATTCTCATTTTACCTGCATTAATGTTGTGTGAGCAGTTATTATGAATAATTGTATTTCTATCATACCAAATCACATGAAACATGTAATGACCCAATGTTTCATTAATGGAAAATACCTCTTGATCTTATTAAATGTCTCTTTATTTAAATTGATTTTGTAAAATTTCAACATCATTTGTTTTATGATAATAATTTTGACCATTACTTTTATAGTCGTTGAACAGTGATCACATGATTAGTATAAATATAGGGCTTTAACAAATCCAATTTTACATAGAAAAAAGAAGCGATGGCCTCATCCAGTACAATTTCCCCATACGAAGACCATTTTTCGAAGCTCAGAAAAGAGGTGGCATCCTTGGGCTTCGCTCTTGACCAAGCCTAGGCTGAGCTTCATCATGTCATGCTCGAACGAGACTATCTATGGGAGAAGTGGAAGTTGATCGAAATTACCACTCGAGCGGTGTTATCCGAGCCACCCCAAGAGTCTGTCACAATCGCACACCTTAACCATAGGTCTTATGCGACTGTTTTAAGGGGTTATGTAACAAATCTCTAATACTATGTTCATGTACATTAATTTTTTTTTGTGTATAATAATGAATATAATTTCTTGTCGTTATTGATACATTGTAAATAGTTTTTAAAGTAATAATGGTGTTTTTAGTTATTATTTAATTAAGAAATATATTGTATTAAATTAAGGGATTGTTGAATTAAATAATATTTTAATATATTATTATTATTATTAGATTAATTATATAATATATATATTATCATATAATTGTATGAATGCAATTATAATTTTTATTAAGGTTTGAAATCAATTTTTGTCAAAACCTGTGAATTTTCGATAAACGTAAGTTTTTATTTTAAAAATTGAAATTAACATATTTAGAATTTTATTTAGATAAAATAAATGTTATTTTTGGAATCAGGATGTCGAAATTATCCAACGGTGAATTTTTCATAATTTTTTGAGACTGTCAAATGTTTGAGTAAAAATTAAATACAGTTTAAATATATAATGTGTTTTATGACATCATAATGACCCAATATTGATGTTATAAAATACTATAATCTTTATGTTCGGTGAATATATGTTTTACCATTAAAATAATGTGATTTTGGGTTTATTTGGATTACTTTTCAAAGCATTAATGGATCACTCAATACTTATTAAACATCATGTCTTTTTAAATTAATTTCCATGGGTGTATGACTCACCTCCACATAAAAAACACTATTATTTTAAGAATTCAGGACTTTGGTATTATAAAATATTTTTTCCTCTTCCCGTTTCCAAAAACCATGGTAAAAAACTATAGGATGGTTTGTGGTTTTAATAATTTAATATAAGTGGTCCCAATCCTAAATAATAAAGAATTCCCTCACCTTTCCTATATAATCCCACCCAAGATCCAACATTCTACTCACTCAAAGAATTCGAAGTTCGTATAAAATCTACCCTAATCTCTCTAGAATCCTCCCAAGGTGCCCCGAGCTCCCAAGAAGCCTCTCACAAGCCTCTCTCTAGAATTTATAAGCACACTTCCAAGTAATGGTTTTTTCATCCTTTTTCATTTTTGTCCAATTTTATTTAAGTTGTTTTTCCCTTTTAATTTCAATTATAAATGCTGTTCTATGGTTTCATACCTACCTCATACTTCCCTATTTATGTTTTAATGATGGGAGACACTTTATCTCTCATTAAATGACTCCCATGTATACCCATTACTATGACGAAATTTACAAAGGAACATCTCTCTCCTCTTTTACATTGAAGCAATACTTTTGTATCATTAATCTAAATTCCATTAAAATTTTTGGGACATTTTCTATATGACCTACTTACTGTCCATTACATGTAAATTTTATGAGGAACCCCTTTCTCTCTCATCAATTATTTTTATGAATTCTTATGTCATGTCGTTACGCTGCCGAAATCGAACCGATTTTCTAAGGCAATGCCATTGTGTAGTGAATACAATGCCCATATCTCCATCAAGGGTATCCACCATTATAAAAATTTAATTATTGATTATAAAGTTTCATGTAAAAATTCCATATTCCTTTATTGTGTAATAAATTATTATGTTTTATGAATCCATGTTGTATGATCCATGTGGCACACTTATGCATGAAATGAAATGTTTAAGAAGGGTGTTCCCTTATAGCACTCCAATGCATTCTGAAAAGTATAGTATCATGAGGTTCCATGTGCAATGAGTGTTGACTCATTCTTATACAAGTTCAACGATGGTTTACTCGTGCTTTATGAGCAATGAGGATTCACACATGCTCGATGTGCAATGAGCATTTTCTCATGCTAATTCCTTGTTAAGTGTTGTTGCCATATTTCCATGTTATTATTATCATGCTTTATCATGCCTTTATGATCATGTTTCTTTTGTGCTCTATTGATATTCCTAATGTCTAACATGTATTGTACTTCTCATGTTATTACATGTGTATTCCATTACTAGGATTTATAGCTCACCCTTTTATTATGAATGTCCTTAGGTTATCCCATGCAATGCTAAGTACGACTGAATGTAGTGGTCATGTAAAGGATGTTTTCAATAAAGATGTTTTAATTCATGTTTCAAGTTTTCATGTAATGATCCTAATCCCAAAAGACACTAATCCACTTGATCTTCTTATTGTATCAAGTCATGTTCTATGTCATAAATCAGGTTTAAGTTTGTAATAAAAGCAGGGTTGTCATAGTTGGTATCAAAGGATATGTTTGGTTATTTTTGGGATTAGGATTAGAAAACCCAAGTAAAGACTTAGAGAAAAGACTAAGTATAATAAAAACAGACCTATGTTTTGGTATGTACTGAGTAAGTGGTTTATCAAACAAATACATACATGTCAGGATATGAGCAGGTAGAGCCGTCTCTGGCATAGATGTATCCTAGTGGTAAAACCCGAAAACACTGCATTGAGCTAGACATGAACGGGAACTGGTGCATGACAATGGGTCTTGATGCACTCTTGGTTACGAGACACCCAAGGGATATTTTTTGATAAATTCACAATCTTAGTATGAATCCTTATTATGGGAGTTAAAAAAATGCCCCTATGAATATATGTTAGAAAGTAGATCATGAAAATCCTAGATTGAAGCCTATAGAATCATGAGTTAAGGAAATAAATGTTTATTAATAAGTCATCAACTATTCTCTTTGGATTACCCTTTATGTGTTACCCCTAACCATCCTTTTATTCCTGCAAATGGCCGGTAATAGGAGGACTCGGGCTATCAACCGTTGTGAAGATCAGTGTGATGACTGTACTAATGTGATGCCCAATCTAATGGGAGCGGGAATCGCGAACTTTGTCACGCTTCTCTCCCAGTTAACTCAAGTTTTTAATAGAAACACAGGTCAAGAGGAACGTTCAACCTCCCCTAAGAAATAAAATGTCGCTATTGAGAGCTTCATGAGACAAAGGAATCCTACATTTAGTGGATCATCTGATCCCACGATCGCTAAGAAATGGATCAACTCTATTGAAACGATCTTCTCCATTATTCAATGTTCTGAACAAGACAGGGTTCTCTTGGTGGCTTATCGTATGGAGGGTGAAGCTGATCAATGGTGTACCTTGATCAAAAATATGAAGCCTGAGGAGGAGATCAAGGCATTGGATGGAAGGATTTCCAGAAGATGTTTTTCGATAAATATTTTCTGCACACCCTTCGGCATAAGATGGAAAGGGACTTTCTTTCGTTCAAGAAAA
The DNA here is from genome assembly GCA_963277665.1 of Viscum album. NCBI lineage: Eukaryota > Viridiplantae > Streptophyta > Magnoliopsida > Santalales > Viscaceae > Viscum > Viscum album. The sequence continues at coordinate 918,160,911 of OY728148.1, forward strand.
AAGATGAAGAATATGTTGGAGCTTACGAGGAAAACATCATAAGGCTTTCACGATACGCTTCCGGATTTGTCGTTACCTCAAAATACCAAGTAGACCACTACTTTGGTGGGCTAATGCCTAGCCTGCGGAAAGAATTGGCGATCCATGACTTCGACAACTATGAGGAAATTGTCCAATGTTCCCTCAAGGTCGAAATGGAGATCGTAGAATCACAGGGGTATCATGTGGATAAGAAGTGTAAGGTTGACTTCAATGCTGATGGGCCAATGTATAAGTTCAATGGTGCTAAAAAGATCCAGCAACCCACTTTCCAAAAGTATATAAAGAAGCTCCCTGGAAATTACCATAAGGGGATGAGGAAATGCTTCAGGTGTTGAAGGGAAGGGCACCGAGCTATTAACTGTCGGCATGAAAGACCCGTAGCTGCGAAAAAGGAGAGGAATGATCCGTTCAAACCTCAACACATTGATCAATGCTACAAATGCAAAGAACCAGGTAATTTTGAAAATCAGTTCCCTAATCCAAGAGTTTTCGAAGGCAACCAACAACCTCCAAGGCAGCAAGGAATAGAATTTTCCATCACTTCTTCCGAAGTGAACCCCGAAATGAAGTGGTGACAGGTATGCTAGTTAATAATTCAAGAATAATGAATTTACTTTTTATTCAGGTTCTACGCATTCTTTTATATCTCAAATGTTTAGTAGAACAATCCCAGCACCACCAAAAATCATTGAAGTGAAGATGTCGGTGAGTACAGAAAATGGGGCAATCATTGCATCCCACAAATATAAGTCCTCTTATGTTATAATATCTGGAATGAATTTCCAGGAAAACCTTGTCATACTCACTCTGGTCGAATTTGATGAAATTATTGGCATGGAAGGGCTTTCCTTATATAGAGCCAACATAAATTGTCAGGAGAGGGAAATCACAATCCATATGGAGAATCGACCCATGATTCATTACAAGTGTAAAGAGGAAGATGTATCTCCTTTAGCTCCATCATCTAAAGCATGGATATTACTGCCCTATGAGCATGTGTATCTGACTCAGATGATTGAGTCCAAGGAAGAAACCATCCTTGAAGAAATGACTATTGTGAGGGAATTCACGGAAGTGATTCCCGAGGAACTGTCTGGTCTTCATCCAAGAAGAGATGTTGAATTATCAATTGAACTTATACCCTGGGCTTTACCAATATCCAAGAATACATATATAATGGTTGTTGTAGAGCTTAAAGAGTTGAAGATACTACTACAGGAGAATCTGGATAAATGGTTTTTACGTCCAAGTGCTTCACCATGGGGTGCACCAGTCATCTTCGTCAAGAAGAAGGATGGGATAATGCGGCTTTGCATTGATTATCGTGAACATAAAAAAATAATGATACAGAACAAGAATCCTCTCCCAAGAATTTATGACTTGTTCTATCAGCTACGTGGAGAAAAATTATTCTATAAGGTTGATTTGCGGTCGGGGTATTATCAAGTAAGGGTGAATAAGGAAGATATCCCCAAGACTACTTTTCATACAAGATACGGGCACTATGAATTCAAATTAATGCCTTTTATACTCACAAACTATCAATAAATCTTCATAGACTTGATGAATATAGTCTTTATAGATTACTTAGACGAATTTTTGGCAGTCTTTATATTTGATATTCTAATATACTCCAAAACCGAAGAGGATAATGGGGAGCATTTAATAACTGTACTAGATACTTTGTGCAAGGATAAGCTCTATGAAATGTACAATAATTGTGACTTCTGGTTGAAGGAGGTCTCATTCATGGGCCATATCATCATAAGAAAAGGGATATATGTGGATCCATCCAAAATAGATGCAATTGAGGGATGGCTGAGGCCAACAACGGTTACAGATATCTGTAGCTTCTTGGGGTTAGTTGGATATTGTCGATGATTTGTGAGAAATATCTCACGATTGTCCAACCCTCATACCAAGCGAACTCGAAAGGGTGTAATGTTTGATTGGAGTGATGAATGTGAAGATATATTCAAGGAGTTGAAAAAGAGGCTTATCACTGCGCCCGTGCACACTTTACCCACAAGTGGAGAACTTTTTGTGGTATTCAGTGATGATTAAACAAATGAATTAGGTTGTGTGATGATGCATAATGATAAAGTGATATCCTATGCCTCAACATAGTTGAAAATCCATGAGAGAAACTATCCAATGCATGATCTAGAGTTTGTAGCGGTGATCTTTGCCTTGAAAATCTGGCGGCATTATATCTATGGGGAGAAATGTGATATATATGCTGACCACACGAGTCTTAAATATATATTCACATAGAAAGAGCTAAATATGATCCAAAGAATATGGATAGTTCTCATCAAGGATTATGACTGTTCAATATATTACCACCCTGGGAAAGCGAACAATGTGGAAGATGCCCTATGTAGAAAGGACCCAGTGATTCTATCAATGATAGGAATTGAGAAGGATATAATCTTCAAAGACTTGATGAAAATGGATATTGTAATAATAGAGAAGGTAACATCATCAATCCTTTCACAAATGATTGCACAACCGTCTCTTTTGTAAAGGTTAAAGGATGCTCAAAATGGTGATGTAGGAATTCACGAAATTTGTGAAGCTATCAAAAAAGGGAAATCCACAGAGTTTAATGTTAATGAATAAGGAATTGTGCAGTTTGGGAAAAGACTATATGTTCCATCAAGGCCGGATTTGAAGTATGAACTTTTGGATGATGCACATAGTTCAAATTTCTCTATTCACCCAAGGAGCACAATGATGAATTGAGATCTCCGAGAAAACTTTTTGTGGCATAATATGAAGAAAGAGATCTCTAAATATACATCAAAGTGCCTCATGTGTCAGGAAGTGAAGGCAGATAAGAAGAAGTCTAAGGGGATGATGCAACTATTTCCCATACCAGAATGGAAATGGAAGAAAATCACCATGGACTTTGTCATCATACTTCCAAGGACATCCAAAAGAAACAATGCAATCTGGATTGTTGTTGATCATCTTACAAAGATTGTACACTTCATTGCTATTCATGAAGATTTCTCATTGGATCAACTGGCACAAATATATATCAGGGAAGTGGTAATGTTGCATGGAGTACCACTATCTATTGTGTCTGAACAAGATCCATGATTTGCCTCTATGTTTTGGAAGAGTCTCCAACATGCTCTGAATATTGAACTACAATCTAGTATAACCAATCATCCTCAAACTGATGGCCAATCCGACTAGACTATCCAAACACTTGAGGATATATTGAGAGCGTTCTCAATGGACTTTAAAGGAGTATGGGATCAAAATCATCCTCTGGTTGAGTTCACTTAATATAAAAGTTTCCAATCGATCATCCAAATGGAACAATATAATGCCATGCATGGGAAAAGGTGCAGAACACCGGAATTTTGGTATGTGGTTGGTGAATGTAAGCTGCTAGTACTAGAAATGCTCAAGGAAATGGTGGAGAAGGTGAAAACCATTCAGAAGCATATCAAGGAAACCCAGAGTCGAAAGAAGAGTTATACAGATAATCATCGACGAGACCATGAGATTAAAGTAGGAGACAGGGTTTTTCTATGCATATCTCCGTGGAAGAAGGTCATGAGTTTTGTAAAGAATGGGAAGTTAAGTCCAAGGTACATCGGCCCCTTCGAGATTCTTGATCGTGTCGGGGTTGTGGCCTATCGACTAGCACATACACCTACTATGGCCAAAGTACATGATGCCTTTCATGAATCCCTCTTAAAGAAGTACATACCAGACCCTTCACGTGTACTCTCTTCTGAGGTGGTAAAATTGGAAGGTGATATTTCTTATGTGGAGCAACCAGTAAAGATCTTAGATCGTAGAGAAAATGTTCTACGGAATAAGAAAATTCCACTCGTCAAGGTGTTGTGGAGAAACCACAAGTTTGAAGAAGAGACTTGGTAATTGGAGGAAATGATGAAGATGAGTTACCCACATCTGTTTTAGTGTGGGAAAAGGAAAATTTCTAGGGATAAATTTCTTAAGGGGGGATTATTTTAACGACACAAAGTTTCAATAATGGGAAATCCCTCTTCATCTTATTAAAGGTCTATTTATATAAAATGTTTTTATAAAATTCCTACTTCATTGGTTTTATGATAAGAATTATGACTGTTACTTATATAGTCGTTGAACAATGATCACCTGATTAGTATAAATATAGGGCTTTAAAATATCTGATTTTACTTAGACAAAGGAAGTGATGGCCTCATATAGTAGAATTTCCCCATATGAAGCCCATTTGTCAGAGCTCCGAAAATAGGTGGCATCCTTGGGCTTCTCTCTTGACCAAGCCCAAGCTGAGCTTCATCATGTCAAGCTCGAATGGGAGCGTCTACGGGATAAGTGGAAGTTGATAGAAATTACCACTCGAGCGATGTTATCCAAGTCACCCCAAGAGTCTGTCACCATAGAAAAACTTACCCTTAGGTCTTATGCGGTTGTTTTATGCAGTTATGTAACAAATCCATAAAACTATGTTTATGCACATTATTTTTTTTATATAATAATGAATATAATTTCATGTCATTATTGATATATTGAAAATAGTTTTTAAAGTACAAATGGTGTTTTTAGTTATTAATTAATTAAGAAATCTATTTTATTAAATATGGGATTTTTTAATTAAATAGTATTTTAATAAAATATTATTATTATTATTAGAATAATTTTATTATTTATAAATGATAGTATAATTGTATGAATGCAATTATAATTTTTATTAAGGTTTGAAAGCCATTTTGGTCAAAACCTGTGAATTTTTTATAAATGTCAGCTTTTATATTAAAATGAAAAATTAAAATATTTAGAAAATTATTAAGATAAAATAATGGTTATGTTTGGAATCAAGATGTCGAAATTATCCAATGGTGAATTTTTCATAATTTTACAGACTGTAAAATTTTTGAGTAAAAATTAAATACCGTTTAAATATATAATGTGTTTTATTACATCATAATGACCCAATAGTGATGTAATAAAATTCTATAATATTTGTTTCAGATAATATCTATTTTACCATTAAAATAATTAGATTTTGGGTTTATTTGGCTTGCTTTTCAAAGCATTAATGGACCCCTCAAGACTTATTAAACATCATGTCTTTTTAAATTAATTTTCACGGGAGTATGACTCACCTGCACATAAGAAACCCTATTATTTTAAGATGTTCGGACTTTGGAAATATAAAATATTTTTTTCCTCTTCACTTTTCCAAAAACCATGGTCAAAAACAATGGTATGGTTTGTGGTTTGGATTAATTTAATATAGGGTGTCCGAAACCTAAATAATAAAGAATTATCTCATCTTTCCCATATAAACCCATCCAAGAACCCACTTCCTCCTCACTCAAAGCCTTTGTATTTCATCCAACCTCTGCCCTACTGTCTCTAGAATCTTCCCATGGTGCCCCAATCTCCAATGAATCCTCTCACAAGCATCTCTCTAGCCTTTGGAAGCACACTTCCATGTAAGGGTTTTTTCTTCATTTTTCATTTTTGTCAAATATTCTTTAAGGTGTTTTGAACATTCAATTATATATTTTTGGGTATGGTTTTTCACCTCCCTCATACTTCCAACATTATTTTTGATTGATGGGAGACCCTTTCTATCACATTAAATGAATCCCATGTACGCCCGTGACTATGCCGAAATTCCGAAAGGAACTTTTCTATCCTCTTTTAAATTCAAGAAATACTTTTGTATCATGAATCTAAATTCCATCAAAATTGTTGGGACATGTATCTATATGAACTCCTTACTTTCCATTACATGAAAATATGATGTGTAACCCCTTTCTCTCTCATCAACCATTTTTATGAATTCTTATGTCATGTCGTTACACTGCCGAAATCGCACCGATTTTCTAAGCCAATGCCATTGTGTAGTGAATACCATGCACATTTCTCAATCAAGGCTATTAATCATTATGCACATTTACTTATTGATTGTAAAGTTTCATTAATGAATTCCACACTCCTTTATTATGGAATAAATGATTATGTTTTATGAATCTATGTTTTATTATCCATGTGGCACAATTATGGATGAAATGAAATGTTTAAGAAGGGTTCACCCTTATAGCGCTCCAATGCATTAGGTAACGTATAGAATCATGATAAATCATGTGCAATGAGTGTTGACTCGTTCTAATTCAATTGCAATGAGGGTTTACTCATGATTTATTTGCAATGAGGATTTACTCATGCTCTATGTGCAATGAGCCTTAGCTCATGCTAATTCCATGTTAAGTGTTGTTGCCACATTTCCATGTTATGATTATCATGCTTTATCATGCCTTTATGTTCATGTTACTCTTGTGCTCTATTGATATACATAATTTATAACATGTATTGTACTCCTCATGTTATTCCATGTGTATTCCCATACCGGGCATTATTGCTCACCCTTTTCTTATGCATGTCCTCAGGTTATCCCATGCAATGATAAGTACGAGGGAATGTAGTGGTCATGTAAATGAAGTTTTCAATAATGATGTTTTATTTCATGTTTCATGTTTTTTTTGTAATGATCCTAATCCCGAAAGACACTAAACCTCTCGATCTTCTTGTTGTATCAAGTTATGTTTTATGTAATAAATCATGTTTAAGTTTGTAATAAAAGTAGTGTTATCACAAAACAGCTCTGTAACCCCAACAAGGAACAAGTTTCTGATTTGTTGTGAGTTATCCATAGAAACACAACAATTAAGCTTCTCATCAACTATGTTATGAACCATCCATTTGCAATCAAAATTGTCAAAAATATAGATCCATAGAGCAGTTGCAGTAGCATGGGATAGAAATAAGTGATTAGTATCTTCTCTATGCTAATTGTAATAATGAAATTTTCAACAATGTTGAATTCCAAAAAATTTGAATAAAAGATTAAGTGGGAACCCTAATGTAGGTGATATGCCAAATAAGAGTGAGTCTGGAGGGTTTAATCCAAGGATTTTCAAAATAATTAATCCATTTCAAGTCATTTTATGGATTATGTAAAGAGTTATTATAGAACTTTTTGGTGTTTGGAATCCCATTATGAGCTGGTTCCCAAATTAAGAAATCACACGAGGTAGAAAAATATTATGAATCAATTATTTGAATAATATTATCTGGTAGATTATCAATGTTAGATTTAAGCACATTACTAATAGTGGAGTTGATGTCATGTGAGATATGATCAGGGGGAGTCAAATAAATAAGAGGAGCACCAGTCCATTTGTCCATCCGTAATCTCATGGAAGATTTTCAAGAAACCATCCATCCAGCGTTGTGTATAATATTGTCGTACAGGTTTCTAATAGAGGGCCAAATAGAAGAAGTCATGAAACTCCTGTTACCTCTTTTCAATCTATCAATGAACCTGTTTTTGATGAAATCAATTGAGGGGGTGTCATTGTGAATAAGGTTCCATGATTATATGGCTTGATGAGCTTCATTAAATCACTTAATGTTTTCAATTCCAAGACCACCCATGTCTAATTGTTTATAGCATTTAGCCCAAGGTATAGCCACAAGTTTCCTGTCCAAGGTCCTTCTTGTCCAAAAAAAAAATTTAATGTGGACATTTATTTTTTTATGAGACTAGTTGGACATTTATAGTCCACCATTGAGTAGACTAGATTGGAGACAATGACAGACATGAAAATCCGGACTCTCAACTCCATGGAGAGTGATTTTCCATTCCAAAAGGAAATCTAATTAAGAATTTGTTCAAAAATGTTTTCAAAGTAGCAAGCTTTGGGCCTACCCCAGAAAATGGGAACCACAAGGTATTTGAAGGGAATGGTACCTTCTTTGATGTTAAGCTCATTAATAATACCATTTTTTGGTAGTTTGAATGTTTTTCTTAATTTTAATGAAGGATTTATGCCTACCAATGACTTGACCTGACGCCTTCTCATAGTGAGTGAGATAAGCTTTAAGAGTTGTGATGTTTCTCATATCACCCTTTAAAAATAGAATGATGTCATCTGTATAAAGGAGGTGAGTGGGGGCATTCACATTTCTATATGCATGAATCAGTTTGAGCTTGTTTTGTTCAACCAGGTGGGTGAGAACATGAATTAAATATTCTTCAAAAAAGGAAATAAGAACTGAAGATTGAGGATATCCTTGTCTTAATCCTTTAGATACATTGAAAAACCCTTTAGGATATCCATTGATCGAGATGGAAATGTTGCCAGAATAGAAGAGGAATTTTTTTTAGAGATGAAGTTATCATTGAAACTAAAATCATGAAGTACTTTGAAGATGAAGATCATATCCATTGTGTCAAAAGATTTCTTAATGTCCAGTTGAATGGTAATGTTTCTGCCTATATTTTTATTATTTTACATGTTAGTGAATTCAGAAGCAAGACAAATACAGTCTTTGATGGATCACCCCATGATGAAGCCAAATTGGTTACAGGAGATTATTTTATCTGTAATAGTGTTGTGTTTATTAGCAATCAGCTTGGTGATAATTTTATAGAGGGTGTGGATAATATCTATAGGACAAAAGAGATGAATTTCAGAAGCATTATCAACTTTAGGAATCAAAGCAACCAATTGGGCGTTTAAACCATGAGGTAAAAAGCTGTTAGCAATGAAATATTTTTCAAGCTTGTAGACATCAACTTTGATGATATCCCAATACATTTGATAGAAACCATTATTGAATCCATCTGGACCTGGGGTACTCTTAAGGTTCAAATGAAATATAGTGTCTCTAATTTCATGATCAAGGGGAACACCAAGGAGAAAAATGTTATCAACATCAGTTAAAATTATCGGTATGATGTCATTAATGAGGTCCTTGTTCTTACTAGGACCATTGAATAAAGATTCAATGTAAGAGACAACATTATTAACAATATCTTCTTCTTTATCCAACATGTTATCTCCATCATTGAGCTAAGCAAGGGGTCTACTAGCTTTCCTAACTCTTTGTGAAGAGTATAAAACTTGGTATTAGGTTCACCATCAGTTAGCCATTTGATTTTAAAATTTTGTTTCGGGATGTTTTCATTGAAGGTGAGAAGCGTATTCAGGTTCATAGTAATGTTAGATTCTTTATTTTGATCAGAAGCAAAGTATGAGTGGGTGATATTGTTTTGAATTGGTGCATCTCATTCTCAAGAGAGAGGATGTCATTATCAATTTATATTTCTTTAATTATCTACAAACTTTTGATCTTTTGTTTGAGATATTTTAATTTAAGAGGACATGAAAAGTAATTATCGTAATCGGTCAAAGAGGTCTAAAAATGGTTGATAATATTTCAACAGTCAGGATCTATGAACGAATAATTGTTGAATCTATAGGGGATATAGGGTTTTGAGAATTGAAGGAAATGGTGAAAAAAATAGGATTATGATCAGAATGAATTTTTGGTAGGGTGGTACTGGAAATGGTATCCAAAATATCTATATCATGATCACTAATAAAGGCTCTATCTAGTTTTCTCGCAACCACTCTATTATAATGATTCATGTACCACGTGTATTTGGACCCTCATAAAGTAATTTCAGAAAGATTGGAGGTTTCAATAGAAACCATAAAATCCCTCATAGATAGACGTGAGTGATGAAGGACAATTTTTTCACTAGCAGAAAGAATATCATTAAAATCACCCACAAGAATCTAGGAGGAATTAATTTTTGAGTTCAAAGAGGATATGTCCTTCTAGAGAGACTGTCTATCTTGATATTTATTCTTGGAATATATAAATGAACAAAAGAGATGGGAATTATCGATCATAAAGTCACAAGTGAAACTTTGATCATAAATATGGAAAACATATACATTATACAGAATGGGATGTCTAAAAGTTTAAAGAGTATCAAAAATTTTATTGTTTTGCCATGCACCGATGAAGGTGCATCCAGAACGACAAAAGTGAACTATATTAGTGGAAAAGTTTAATTTAGGTTCATCAATGGAAAAAAATTAATGCTTCTGAATGTTTACCATACATTTTAAAATATTAAAGGTATCAAAGTTTTCAATACCTTGATAGTTCCAATAAAGAATCTTCATTTATATCTATGTATGGAGTTAGAACTCCCTTTTTTCTTAATATCCTAGCATTTATTCCTATTTGATATTTTAACATTTTTTACTTATTAGGGATTGAGTTAGGCACTTTCTTTCCATTGGTAGGGTCAAAGAAGAGAGTTGTATTAGCTATAAAAATATGTTGACTTCCAATATCATGGATGTTACTAATAGTAGGTGGCGCAAAAGTAGTACAAATTTCCTTTTTTTTATCATCATCAAGATATTTAATATGAAAATTAGCATGCTGAACAGAAGTGCTACTGGTACCTAGTATAGTGCTCAGATCTGTTTGATTATCAGCAAGATCAACCGACCTTTGTTCAATCCTCGAACAGTGAGAAGCACTACTCTGCCCTGTGATGTATAAATTCCTCTCCTCTTTTTCTGATGCCTCTACAGCCGGTATCATGAACAGGTTATCATGGACCATCAATATTTTAGCAGGCTTTGTGTCTCCATCAGGATCAGTAGGAGATTCATTATGATGATTTTCCATGCAAATATCCAAAGAGGATAACTGCATCTCTGGCAGAGCAGTTTTATTTTCCTACATGTTTGTGGTGTCTTTTACCAATGACTTAAAATCATGACAAATAAAATGAGAGTCTTCCTGAGTAGTAGGTTGCATAGCAGTGGTGGTGTTGTTATTCTTTCCAAGACTTAATGGACTGCAAGTTGAAATGTGGACAGTGGGGGGATCAATTGGGGTGTTCTCTTTAGCAGTATATGAGTTGGGTTTATCAATCTCAGTATCATGTTTAAGGGTGTCTAAAACAATAGTTTCCAATTCTGCAATGTGGCCTTTTCATTTTTCTTCCTCTTCAACAAGGTCATCCCATTTAGTACCCGATGTCTCCCCTAAGTGAAATGAAGTTATTGGTTCATTCTCCCAGGTTACGTTTTTAGTTATTTAACGTACACTTATCAATGGGGATTTATACTTCCTAAGCCTCCTTATTAATTTCCAAGCATTTTCAAGTGGTTGTATTGGTTGTTTTCTAGTCACTCTACAGTTGTATATGGTATGTACAATGATCATGAAATTGTCACAAAAAGGAGGTATACACTCAAACTCAATTTTGATTTCTATTTTGTAATCATTGGCAGTGAAATTAATAGTATTATGTAGCTTTGACTCCAGATTAATTTCAACCATGATTCTAGCAATGTGTCCTAAATCTGTTTTCAATGTTCATTGGTCAATTTTGAGGGGGGGACCTATGGCTGAAGCTATGTCATTCGGTATTTTTGGGTGAAAAAAATACCAATTATGGCCATAGAGTTTGATCTAAACTTGGTCCATTGTGTTTCAATAAGTGTGTGGTTTGAAATTGGCGACCCAATTAGAGAGGCGAAGCAAACCAGGATTATGATTAAGGTTCCCTAATTTCAAAAATCAATCAAACTCTTCTTAAGATTTCAACAATATATTAAATTAACCTTTGCTGATAGGGATTAATTTCCTGTTAACAGAGTTCCAACAGTGGGAAATACGGGCATGAAAATCAGAGTGTGACCAGGGATGATTAACTTTGAGATAAGATATATGTTCCATAATAGAGAACATGTACATTTTCATGCGTTGTTTTTATCGCATCCTAATCCTCTTCGACCAAGAATCCACCATCATCAATCTTATTGACCAGTGTAATCTTCGTCATATTTACATAATTTTTAGAAGACTTTAGCACTTCCAGGAAGGAGATCCCTTGGGATCGACCCGAGAAAGAGAAGATGCGAGCAATATCCCCAGGGTCATCATCATTGTATTTCATCACAACTGGATGAAGAAAATGGGATCCTTCGCTCATTCGAGAATTATCATAGTAACGAGGTTGAAATCTCTCAGGCATAAGAAAATTTTCCAAGCGTGTGAAGATCGAGAGAGCGCAGGGGAAAACACTAGTTAACTCACGATTTTTAGAGAGGGATGGTCTCCCATCTCTCTAACCCATCTTTGTTCCCCCTCTATAAATGCATATTTTAAATTATAATTGATATCATAACACTTTGAAAAAAATACAATAAGAACTCAAAAATATCATACAATTATTAAAAAATAAAATTAATAAATTTCAGGAAATTTTATTTTCTTATAAATAATTATATTACCTGTTAAATTAAAAATAATTATTTATGTTTTATAAAAATTCAGACACATAATTTATCAATACTAATATTTTAATTTACATATAAAAAGATATAAATATATCACATTTTCATATATAATAAGTATAAATTTGATTTATACTTTCATAGGTGATGTTACAATTCTATTGGCCGAGTAACTATCCTTATATGTCACATTAGTATTCGATTGGTCATTTTACTATTTTTTTAGTTTAGGTTTCTAAGTTTTTATAAATAATTTTTATCTCATTCATTAATCATTAATTTATTTTATATTGTATTCTGTATGCAATTTTATGTGATTATTACTATATATAATATCTGAAATAAGGGATAATGTTTATTAATAATAGTTTGAGTCTTTACCAATAAGATTGTATGAGGATAATATTATTACAAATAAATCACAAGAAATTTTTAAAATTTTAGGGGAATAAATTTTTTCTATGATGCATTGATTGAAAAAAGGTATTAATGATGATGGTACCCATCCTATAGTTGAACCAAATAAACCAAAAAATAAAATTTATATGGTGGGGAATTTTATGATACGATATCCTCAAAATATTGAGTGGTTTCTGGTTCTATGTTAATGACAAATTATGTATCAATTCATTATATAATATATATAATGTCATTGGGTGTTCATAAATCCAATAATAAACAACTATTATTTATCATTTTAACATTGAAACTAGTTTACAGTTCTCCATGGAAAATAATAATATAATGAAATATTATATTAATTCCATAGAATTTGATAAATTTATAAATTGATTCATTGAGAAATAATTATCAAGGATTGTTTAATCATATATTTGGAAAACTATCATAGAATACAAAAAATTGATATTTATTTGGAATCCACATATTCTGAAAATATTTCATTCCTAGATATCTATGTATTTTATTATATTTAATACACCGATAGTAAAATTAATTAATTTTTCTCTAGATTTAAACCATGTTTTTTAAGAGGTATGTCCTAATAAGTCTTCAAAACAAATGAGGATATTATTAATTGGGATGAGATTAAATATATATATTTTTGATGAATCATATGTTCCATTAGATGAAAATAGTAAAATATGATAAAGTCGGATGGAAATAAAGAATAATATATCTAATAGGATATGAGGTAAACCCAAAAACATAAACCAATAGTGGTAAACCACATTTCATTGAATGTATAAGAATATCTTGAATGTTTTAATGATGTTGTTTTTATCTCATAGGGATCATAAATGGAATGAAATTATTCCTTCAAACTCATGTAACATGGTAATTAATAGCCATCTAGGGGTGAGATGTTTTATATACAATTATTTGGGTCATTTTATAAATTTTTTTTGATGTCTGTTTCATAGTATAACAATTATCATAATCTGAAATATATTGTTCAGGAAAACTCATTTTCTACTACTACAATATAATTTGGAACATCTAACAAGGTGATGACATATTTATTACATGTTTGATCTAATAATCTCAACATCATGTCATTCAATATATCCTCCAATTCCATTATTTCAGAATTTTTTTATGTAAACTATGAATATTAGTACATGAAAATATGTTAAAACATTATGTGAATGAACTATGTTGAAATAATAATGAAACTAATGATTATATTAGAATTATTATTCTTATTATAAGGGTGGTATTTTTTTAAAATACTATTTTTCTTCCACTAGTTTATTTTCATAATATTTTATACATGGATTGAATCATAAATTATTCAATATACGATAGATTGTTTAGACAGAAAATTATTATTCAATTTATTCAAAACCTTGATAGCTTAACAATATATTTATTAAGTAAATAAAGGTGGATGTTAATGTTAAAAAACATGATTTTAGAAATAAAAAAACTATTCAATTTAGTAATTACATTATAGTAATTTTATTTGGTAATTTATTTCCTATTCAATTTCTATGTGTCATTCCCAATTGAGAGGATGGGTTTACTATTGAAATAATTATTGATTCTATGCCAACATCATAACCCCATTATCAAATAAATCATGTAGAGGTATTTTAATTGAGAAATGTTTTACATGATATTCTAGATAAAGGATTCATTATTCCATATACATTAAAATTGGGTTCATTAATTTTATATGTTAATAAGAAATATATTTGAATGAGAATTCTCCTTTAATATATGGTGTTGAATAACATCATTATTATGAACAAGTACACTTTTCTTCATGTTGAGTATATTTTTGATCCACTATATAGAGTATAGTACATTCTATAGATTTATCACAGGCTAAGGTAAAATTGGGTAATACTAATTGGGGATGACATTCTTTAGATATATGTTTATACTAGATATAATAATTATGAGTTTTGGTTATTACCATGGGGTTTGTAAATGAACACCTTTTTGTGGGGATGATATGAATATAAATTCCCACAAGTCCTAGGATAAGTATTTTGTTTTAATTAATGATGAAATATTTTTATATTTTATAATGAATGATGATCATAAAAGTAAAATGAATATTATTATGAAAACCGTTAATGAAAAATAATTATATAGAAAATTATTTAAGTGTGAATATTTATAAAAAAAATATTTTCATAAACCATTTTTTGTATTGATAGAAAAACACTAGACCAAGATAAATATAATGTCTTAGAATAATGGATCACTAAAAAATTTATTATAGATTCATATTTTTCATGGATTATGGGTTCTTGATGGAGGTTTTTTGATAACATTACTGGGATTTATATTCCACTAACTATATTATGTATACCAATTTTTAAATTCATTTCAAAGATATATTGTGATGATTTATTTTATGAAGTAAAAAAATACCGTTTGATACTATTATTCAGGTAGTTTTGTTTATTGATTATGAATTTTTCATCTATAGTGATTCTTCATTCAAGGGACCTTCTTGAATTCTAATGCCTAATGATTAATTAATTTCATTTGTATCATAAAAACTAAAACCTCAAGAATTATATTATAAAACACCACATATAAAATTCATTATTTTTATTTTTACAAAAAAAATTAGAGGGATAATTTATATGGAATATAAGTGATATATATAGTAAAAATAGATTATTAAAGAATATATCCACATATAAAGAGTTGAACATAGGGCATAGAATATGGATTTAATTAATTAATGAAGATAAACTCATGATTCCATTCTATGATGAAAAGAAAAACTGTTTTTTATGATGTGTTGAATAATAAATGGTAATAATTATCCAGTTATTTTTGAATAGTGACATATTTGTTAACGTTTTAATAAATTTTGGATTTGATTTTTTTGATGTCAGAATATCATAAATTATCATGTATCAGTACAATGTTATATGTCAAAATAAATTATGATATCTGAAAAATAATATCATGTATTATAATAAATTGTAATTATTTTAATATGGATAATTTTTTATATAATAATGTTGATGAAATAGTTTTAATTTTATTTAGAAAATGATGTTATTTTAATTTTTTATACATGATGAAGAGATAATTATTAACAAGATCTCATTGTTTAAATTTTTTCGTTCATCCTTGTAGTACTATGATATATGTATCCCTTTGGGTAAATTAGTATTGTGATCTAATAATATTATTTTTTTTGTAGAAATTAAAAAGAAATTTTTTAGATTTCAAAAGATTAATGAGTAATGAAAATATTTATAAGGTATACATCATCCATTACAAATACAATATTAGAAATGGTATTGTATATCTATAAAATTTGTACTGGGATTTTCAACAACATCTCACTGTAATAATGGGATTGGATTATTTTTTATAAATAAAATATAAATGTGAAATTCTTTCCCAATAGTTCTACAATGTTATTGGATCTTCCTTCTTGAGTTTAACTCAAGGAGATAGTAATGTTATATGGAGGTACACTCTCCATTGTATCTCACTATGATCATATGTTCATGTAATGTTTTTTGAAAGGACTTAATAAGTCATCAGGTAATGAATTAAATATCTTTTAATTTATTCATCACTAAAATAATGATAAATTATAGAAACTAATTCCAACATTTTAATACTTGAAATGATCCTTTTTATTTTATTTTGAAGGATAGTTTGAGCAACATATTCCTTTAGTATATCATTCATAAAATAATTGTTTTTATTCAAGTATACATATGGAACTGTCTGAGGCACTATTGGGAAAGAAGTTCCAATCTCCTTTGTTTTGTGATAAAGTAGGAAACATGATGTTTTTGGGATCATATTTTCTAGAAGAAATAGAATATAACCTGAATGTAATTTACTAACATATGAGGAAAACAAATAATATAAAAAAATTAATGTGGATAACCAGAGGACATGTCTTTATTTCAAGAGAGGTGATCATATTTTTGATAAATATCTAAATACATAATTGATATGAGTTTTTATGAAAAGGGGATGCAAGGTATTATGTCTACTAATCCATATGAAATACTATAGGAATTTTTATACGTCACCTACCAATTAGAGTTTCTCATTGTTTATCCCACATACACTGTGTTTTTAGTGTCTCGATGCTATGAAAATATATCTAGAATTCATATATTATTTTGGTTGAACAATTGTTTTACTTGTATAATAAACATTATTATGATGAATAGAAATTCAATATTTATAATTTTATACTGAATTTCTTGTAGAATAATTTGACTCACCCTTTTATGATATAATGGAAAACCCATATGGTTTTGAACCAACATGTGAATTAGAAAACGTTGTGAGGGAAAGGTACCCTCACATGTTTATTAGTTGAATAAAATATTTAGTACAGACTTTATAAAATGTGGGATGTATTTAAAAACATAAGTAATAATACATAAAATAATGTTAATTTTTATTATTAATCTTGAATTAGATGGTTGTATTCATTTAAGAAAACAATGTAATTTTTTTAAAATCAAATAGATTAATAAACTCTTTACTTATATGTTTTTTAAAATGTAAAATATTAATATTATTAAAAATTTTATTTGAGTAAATTAAATTCATTTTTTAATATACCCTATCCAGATTATCAATAGATGAGCATTCATAATTTTTAAGAAATTGAATGTATTTTCAAATTTTTTTGAAATGTATAAATTCATCAAATACAATTATTTTTTTATTAAATATTGTTAGTTAAATTTACCATTTTATTTCAAATTTCATATTTTTGTGAAATATTATATATTATATTTTAAATAATATAATGAAATATTTTGAATTAAAAATTATCATTATTTTGGTATACACTTATTTTTATGCTTTAAAACATAACATTCCTCAAAATACTTTTAATTGCATAATGACTGTTATTTTTATATAACAAAAATTAATAATAATATGATAATAATTAAATGATATTTATTTATAATGTATCTATATATATAAACTTATGATCAAATAATAAGAATTTAATGTCATATAGTAATTGAAAAATCATGTTTTCAATATTTTTTTTTTCAATATACAGATTTTAGAAACGCTTTTGGTGAATATTTCCAAGACCATTCCCAGTAAGAATTGATCCACAACTACCCCAATCCCACCTCCATAATTCAAGGGATGGTGAATATTTCTAAACCCATAATGATTATATTTTTCTAAGGTCAAATGTACCATTAAAAATGAACCCAACCACATCGTTGTTGATGTGTAGAGGAAAAATATAAAAATACGAAACATAAAGAAAAATATTAAATAATAAAAACACAATGGAAGAAAAATAGAATGACAATGTAAAATGTAATTTCAATAAGAAAAACACAATTGTAGCCATTTTTATTTCTTAACCAAACTAAACTAGATAAATAAAATATTTATAGATATGAGATCTATATCACATTGATCTAACAACCGTACAGAGTATAGTGAACTAGTGAATCCATATATTCTTCTATAATATCCACCCACTTATCCATCATCATCAGAATACATGACACATTTGACCAAATCCTTTGCATGGGTTAGTATATATTTACCCATTATGAAACACTGAATCACAGTTGTGTTGTAGCAATAGACACGATTTACATAAGAATATCATCCAAAATAATGATTGTAACTCCATAAAATGACATATATATAGATATAAATATATACACCTAACAAAAGTAACCCCCATAATTGAGAGAATGAGTTTCAATATCTCATAACCTAAATAATGATGTATTTCTAATAGTTTCAAGAGTACATTAACGATTCAATGTATCTCACGTATCTTTGTAAAGATAACTCTTGGTCAAGACACACCTCACCATTGTTCCACAATGTCAAGGGGAACAATTTTGTGGAATAAATCCCATTCATTGGTACAATAGGATGTCACTGATCTTGTAGTAAATTTAGTTAGCACTATATAACTCCACAAGAGGGTTCTATTGATGTATATTTCATAAAGATCAATTACCTACACCAGTAGGATGTTAGATCGAATATGTAGATTTCTATGTATATTAGTTGGAACCATACAAGAGGGCGGTGAATTGTAGGTATAAAAACCTTGTTTTTAAACACTTAGGGATCAGTTTAAAAAATATAAAACTAATACAATTCAAACAAAAATAATTGTATTGAATATAAATGAATGATGTAGTGTAATACTATTATAAAATTAATGTAATTGTATTCAAGATGAAGACAATAATCAGTGTAATACAAGTGTGAGAGATTCTACCATAAAGCGTATAGAATCTATTAATAAAAAATGTAATAGGATAATTGTAATTGAAATAATTACAATTGAATGTAAAATGAAGAAAGGAAACAATACAAATTCCTTTCTAAGACAAGCAGTAGCGGAAATGTAAAAGTATTAAAATTCTTTTGACAAAAAGAGATGGGTTATTATTTCACCTAGGATAAGAGGTTTGTCTTACCACCACCATGGTAAGCCCTCGATGCGATGATCAGAACGTCTGTCTGCCTATCCCCGGTAACCCTCGATAAGATGATCAGACTGTCTATCTGCCTATCCTCGGCATCCCTCGATACGATGATCATACCTTCTGTTTTTCTATCCCTAACAACCCTCGATTTTGTAGGTATTCTACACCTCTATCATTCAATTACTTGAAATCCCTCGATACTATGATCGAACGTACAAAGCACAAATCATGAGAGAAGTCACAACGTCTCTCTATAAAACTTGATGAAGTAAAGTATCACATCATTTATCACCATCCCCTTTCATGGAATAAATTAACCTCCTATTTATAGGACTCATGTTCCAATGGTCACATTTCCTCCAACGGTCATATTTCACCAAAAAACTCGGAGGGACATGGACACCTGGCATTATAATGGTCATATTGAAACAGAATGCTTGACATCATTTTGATTAGTTTGTAACTAACTTAACAACATCGTATTGGTTAACACAAAAGATATATGAATATGATAAACATGAGTACGATTAATATGAAACAAGTGTTTTGACTATGTGCCAAGACAAGTAAGTAATGAATGTATGAGTAGAAGAGTCAGTACGATACGATTGAAAGAGTTAGTATAATACAAGTGACTGGGTCAGTATGATACTATTGACAGAGTCAGTACGATACGATTGACAGAGTCAGTATGATACAATTGACAGAGTCAGTACGATAAGATTAGCAAAGTCAGTACGATACAGTTGACAAGATAAAAGACATTTGTGATTTCCAAAAGATGATATTGAAATCATAAGAGAAATTTTGACTAAACGATCTCTTCCTTTTTGGAAAGAAAAAAAAATTAAAGACAACAAGAAATATTTATCTCCCCCTGAGTTATTGTAAACTCTTCTAAATATGAATTTGAATACAACTAACTCTCCCTTAGGTGTATACATTCTGAAGGATTGTATACACATATTTTCCTTAGTTTCGATGTATTTTATTAAATCATTCTCCCTTTTTTAAATACTCTCCCCCTTTATAAAACATTATACCCCTTTTTAAAACATTCTCCCCTTTGTGATTTACAAAAAGATTGGGGTAACCTTGGATTTCCTGAACGGGTTAGAGAAAAGAATTGCAGGACAAAAGGAAGAGTAACATGAAAATTAATTACAAAACAAATACATGTTCCATTAGAAAATAAAAAAAATACAACAATAATTTGTTTTCTCTTTCCATTTCCTTCTTTATCATCTCATGAAGAACAACTTTAATCTTCTTAATTTCTTTCATGTCTTCGGAGATTGAATCACCCAGAGATCTGACAAGATCTTGTTGGTCGAAAAAAGTTTGATCTTGATTTCTGATAGTCTCCTTATATACTCTCAATACATCCTCAAGGATATAAATTCTGTCATTCATATTCTTGTTATCTTTGGATAACATAGAATTTTGTTTCTTCAAAAAAACCATTTCATCTTTGAATGATGAATTCTTTGAGAATTCAGACTGAAAAGAATTCATTATCTCATGTAATTCTTTTACTGAAGAAATATTAGCTCCCTGAGTTACCTGATTCAGCATTTCAATGGTTTCTTTTTCAAGCTTATTAAAAGCAATTGCAAGATCATTTGATAATTTCTTTATATCTTAAATTGCTATCTCATGGTCATTTACCGAGCTTTCAGTTTTATATGACCACTTGGTCATCTTGATGCAAGCCTTCTAATGAGCATCCAATGTTTCAGAAAGAAAATTCAAATCAGCTTCAACTGACAAAACATTCTTTCTTAATTCTCTTACAGAACCAAACTTCTTTCTCTGATTGTCAGTAATAAAATCAATTTTCCCTTCCATCCTGGGAATGTTAGGAATAGTCTTTTCAACCCTTCTTACAACATGAACAATGTAATCACTCTTCATGAGAGATATTGTGTGTTTTGAATCAGTATCATCATCGTACGAAGGCAATTCATTTGACCGGCTTGAGTAAAAAACTAGTTGTTTTCCTTTTTATTTTTCTTTCTCTATTCCTTCTTCTTCTACTTTGTCACTTATGATAATAACATTTTCAGTAAGAGAGGATTGAGAACCTTTCATTGCTTGAGGGGGTGTTTTATCTGTAGTTTTAGAATCTACAATTGGTGATTGATCGGCATGAAGAACTTTTTGAATACCTTTACTCTATTTTTGAAAAGATTATTATCTACTCTTTTTCGAACTCTGAAGGAATTCTAAAAGAAAATATCCTTCCTCATCCTCAAATTCCTCTATTTATTCCAATTGTTTGTTGTACTTTTTTTTCTCTGGAAGACTCTGTATAAGGCCCCAGCCTTAAACCTTACTTAATCTTGAGTTATTACAAGATTACACATTGAGGATCTTTTCGGGTTTAGAGTTTTAGAGAATTAGATCATAAAACTTGCATTACATTCCACATATAAAAAAAGTGGTTACATAAAGATAGTATTCTTCATTCCCATCAATGGAAACACATTTAAAATAAAACATGGATTATTTCTTGACACTTCCTTGACACTATCATCATATCATGTACCTTTCCCTTGACATGTGAAAAACATTTCAAAAAACATTGGATGAGCATAAAAAGCTTAGTAAGGGATATAAAAATATGGAAAGGAAACATGGGTACATATATACATAAGAATGAAATCATACTTTACCCATAAAACATATGAACATTAACATACCTCATCAAATCATGAATAAATCATAGAAATCATAAGACATAAAGGTAACTTGAGGCATTCATAACATTCTTATGTAGGGAGTAACCCTCTTGGTTACGTTTGGAATACCCATCACAGTATATTCCCTAAATCTCTTCGGAGAAACCTTTATGATTCACTCCTTCGCATTACCCAATGCATTGGATAGCTATATCGGGCTCACCCGCCCTTAGTTTATCACGGAACCACCCGTCTTTCTAATAATTCCCAAGAACCACAACATAATTGTATCACATAAAACATGCATAAAGGAAACATAACATTTCCACCTTTCAATCACAAGATATCAATACAACACATTGATATAAAAACATTATGAAAACCATTTTCAATACCAAAATAAATGAAAATTAAAACATGGTATTTATTTTTCTTTTAAAAAGAAGGTATGCCTTGTAGAGGAAGCTGAAACTCAAATAACGGTCACGGCGGCGTAGAAGTCGTTGTCGCCGCATACGTACGACAAAAACATTCCCTTTTGTCATTTTGTAAACCGATTTGTATAAAAAAGATTTCTTTTGGATAATCATAAAAGTCAAAGGGGTTTATACACCGTATAAAAGAAGGTTGTGTATAAAACAAAATATGCCTCAATAAAAGGAGATTGAGACGAAGTCCCATACCTCGGGTCTGACCTGACTCAATCGTTCTTTAATTTCCTGAATAATAAACTTTATTAAATTTCTACTTGCTTAAGAACCTTTTTCAAGTTCATTATTCCTTTTATAACACTTATTTCCATGTCATGAACACTATGTAATTATTTAAGTTAATAACAGTCGTTTTAACGATCATTGGTACTTGAGTCAAAAATAAACCCTTCATAATTACAAGTTGTTCATATATCCATTATATCCAAAATTATAATCATTATTTATATTTCATATATATCTAGTATATACATGCATTTATAATATTACATAATCATCTAGAGGTAAGAAATGAAATGCAACGTTCATGGAGACGGTAAGCCGTACGTACGCATGAACGCTACTTTCATTTATATTTCGTATTTTATAGAATGGAATCATAATGATATAACAGTATATTATAATTACAGTATAATATCATATATAATATCATATTTCCATCCTTTATACATCCCACATATGGTATTTAACGAATCAAATCACTTTGAGGGGGCGGTAGTCTGCACTTCCTTAAATGAAGATATCGCGTTTACCCATAATGGATACCATAAAGGTATGAACAAAAAGAAAAATACAGAAGGTTAAGGAAAAACTAAAAATATTATATATCATATATAAATATAGGGACATCTTAATGGCCACCTTTGAAGGTGTTAAAAGAATGTTTAACAATCGTCATTTCTGGAGGCATAAATTCACCATCCACGGAAACAGAATGTTCCTTAACCATTAGATGTAGGTGTGTGTAAGTGTAGCTCGAATCCTTATTATAAACACATCCTAGTATATTTAGGATACTGGAGTTGTTACAAAATAAAATAATAAAAATATTTGAGGGGGTTGGAGAATCAAAATAAAACAAAATGACTCAAAAGAAGACATTACCTTAAAATCGGGTAACTTCCTTGGGTTTGAGCTCAATGTCTTCCTTGGGAAGACTTATGCCCAAAGTGAGGCTTCAAGGAGTAAGATAGGGAAGTGGAAAGACAAAATAGTCCGAGGTTGGCCGAACCAAAGGCTTTGGGAGTGTGGGTATGGAGGTAGAGGTGGGGGCCTTTTATAAGAGGAGAGGAGGGGCACTCTTGGAAAGTAAGGATAAGTAACATTATTTTAAAATGAGTTTAGGATTCCAAAGGTCCCACATTGATATAATTCGAGGATAAGGTGATAAGGGTTCTATTTCCACTCATCCAATTGGTTTTGGCCATGTGTAGATTTTAGATTTTACATTATCTTTCCATTTTATTTAAATCGTTAAATAATGAGGTCATCGCTGCATCATCATGATGTCATAAATAATTTAATTTATTTAATGTCTAAAAATTAAAATAAAAATACTATGATGTAGGAAATCTTTTTATCTTTATAATTAATATTTATAGTCAAAAATATGACTTGTATAACCCCATGTAAAAATTGTTTTAGTAACATAACTCATGTTTGTGTCATTTTTACTTTAACATTAAATAAAAAGTTATTTATGTCATTTCCCAACCAAAGTGGCTCCATGGGGTGCCCAAGTTGACCCATGACTTTTCATGGTCTGACATTACACATCCAATAAGGGTAGGACATGTGTCAAGCTCATCTCATACTACTAAAACATTATTTTTACCTTAAACTACACTAATTTCCACTAATCGCGATTAAGAACTTAATAAGTTACTATTCACCAAAAAATTATTTTAATCCCATGGAACCACATTTTACTTCTAAATGAAAACCATGTATGTTGGATTTTTGAAATTCAAAACACAATGATGGCAAATTTTCATTTAAACGGAAAAATCCGTTTTTATAAGTACCACTTAGTGGTTTCACTATTCATCAAAAATTGAAGTTTTTCAGAAAATTAACAAAAATTCACCCTAAGCTATATTTGATATTCCGAATTCAAAAATGAAGTCTATTTTACAAAATTCAAAAGATATAAGTCACTTTAATTAATTTAATAATTAATTCCCGCTGTCATGACAAGTAGCGTGTTTTTATGAAACAATAAGTATCAAAAGATTGACACCAGTTTAAGTCCAATTTCAAAGTGAAATTGATTCCAATGACCACAATTGGATTAAATGGTAAAAAAATATACTAATTAAACTTCAAAACAAATTCAAAAGATAATCTAATCAAATAATTAAATTAGATTAAAAAGCAGTTTTGATGTAAAATGCAGTATTTTTCACTATTCATTAAAAAATGAACATTGTCAGAAAAATACAAAAAAATTATCCAATGTAAAATTCAATGTCCCAGTCATAATGAATATGTTTATTTTGAAAAATATAGATTATAAAATTTTCAAAATATTTATTTAAAAAGGTTTTTCCATCAAAAGGCAGTAAAACAATCTTTTAAGAATATTAGTGTATTCTTTGCTTAAGATTGGATTTATTTTCATTTTAAGACTCTAAAACACTATCTTAATTAATTAATAGACATAGATAAAAATATATATTATTTATTACTTACTTGGGATGTTACATCCTTCCCCCCTTTATAAAATTTCATCCCCACAATTTATTTACTTATCAAATAAATGGTGGTACTTATCCCTCATTGCATTTTTAGATTTCCATGTTGCCTCTTCCATCATGTGGTTTTTCCACAAAACCTTTACCTGCTTAATAACCTTATTCGGTAACACTTTCTCTCTGTGGTGAATAATCTGGACCGATTGTTCCTCATAAGATAGGTTCTCTTCCAGATGAACTACCTCTGGACTCAAAACATGAGATGAATCTGGCATATACTTTCTCATCATCGAAACGTGAAAAACATTGTGTACCTGAGATAAACTCGGAGGTAATGCCACCTGGTATGCAACTGATCCAACACTCTCCATAATTTCATATGGTTTAATAAACCTTGGACTCAGATTTCCTTTCTTACCAAATCTCATCACACTTTTCCAAGGAGAAACATTGAGAAAAACATGATCACCTACCTCGAAAGATAGATCCTTCCTCTAGTTATCTGCATAATTCTTCTGCCTGCTCTGAGATGTTCTCATGTGCTTCGGAATCAGCTGAACTTCATCTGCCATCTCTTCTACCATTTTTGGTCCCATCAACTTCCCTTCACCCACTTCATCCCAGAAAGCTAGAGTTCGACACCACTTCCCATATAATGCCGGAAATGGTTCCATCTGTATACTAGAATGAAAACTGTTATTATATGAAAATTCAACCAAATAAAGATGTTGGTTCCAACGTCCCTGATAATCCATAGAGCAAGAACGTAGCATATCCTCCAATGTCTGAATTGTTCATTCTGACTTTCCATATGATTGAGGATGAAAAGTTGTACTAAAATTTAAATCAGTACCCAACGACTTATGAAGGCCTTTTCAAAAGATAGAAGTGAACCTGGGATCACGATTAGATACAATGGAAAGAGGAAATCCATGTAACCTGACTATCTCTTTAAGATACAAACGGGGAAGTTGATCTAGGGAAAAAGTATCTCGTATAGCAAGGAAATTAGCAGATTTGGTCAAGCGATCAACAATAACCGAGATTGCATTATTACCTCGAGATTTCTTCGGTAATCCCACAACAATGTCCATAGATATATTATCCCAATTCCACTCTGGCACTGGTAATGGCTGATTCATCCCTTTCGGTAACTGCCACTATTCTTTAACCTGCTGACAAGTTAAACACTTCACAGTAAAATCAACAATATCTCTTTTCATTCCATCCCACCAGTAATACTCCCGCAGATCTCTATACATCTTAGTACTTCCAGGATGAACTGAAAATGGAGAACTATGAGCATCTCATAACAACTCTCTCTTCAACTGTAAATCACAAGGCACACACAATCTATTACCAAATCTCAAAACGCAATCATTATCAATGTTGAATTTCGGAAACTTACCTTTCTAAACCAGCTCTACCTTTTTCTGCAACTCACTGTCTTGCTTCTGTTCTTGCTTGATTCTATCTGATAGAGATGATCTCACTGATACCTGAAACAAAGCAGAGGAACTTCCTGCACCAACAACTTCTATTCCAAAGTTCATCAAATCCTTAACCAAAGGATCACGTTCCAAACACAACATTGCTAATGAAGCATTACTTTTTCGACTCAAAGCATCAGCCACTTTATTTGCTTTTACCGGATGGTAATGAATTGTACAATCATAATTCTTATTTAATTCTAGCCATCTCCTTTGTCTCATGTTCAATTCTTTCTGAGTGAATATATACTTTAAACTTTTTTGATCGGTATATATTTCACACTTTACTCCATACAAATGATGCCTCCAAATTTTTAAAGCAAATACAACAGCAGCTAATTCCAAATCATGTGTAGGGTTATTTACCTCAGGAGTTTTCAACTGTCGTGAAGCATAAGAAATTACCTGATCATTCTGCATTAGGATGCAACCAAGTCCTTTCAATGAAGAAGCACTGTATATAACAAACTCACCATTCCTGGAAGGTAGTGCCAAAACTGTAGCATTCCCCAATCTTCTTTTCAAATCCTGAAAACAATCATCACATTCTTTTGTCTAGATAAACTTAACACCCTTCCATGTTAGCTTAGTCATTGGACTAGATAACCGTGAAAAATTTCTAACAAACCTTCAGTAATATCCTGCCAATCCATGGAAGCTACAAATCTCAGTTAAATTTGTGGGTCTTGGACAGTCTTCCACAACTTTTGTTTTTGCACAATCAACAATTATCCCATCTTTAGAAACAATGTGACCAAGGAAAGAAATTTGTTGCAACCAAAACTCACACTTGCTGAATTTCCCATACAATTTATTTTCTTTTAAGGTTTGGAAGATAACCCTTAAATGTCTTTCATGCTCTTCTTTACTTTTAGAAAACACAAAAATATCATCAATAAAACCCACCACAAACTTATCCAAGAACTCATGGAAAACTATATTCATTATGTCCATGAATACAGCAGGTGCATTGGTTATCCAAAAAGGAATTACTACAAATTCATAGTGTCCATATCTTGCACGGAATGCAGTCTTCAGAATATCTTCTTCCTTTAACTTCAGCTGATGGTACCCCGATCTCAAGTCAATCTTTGAAAAATACTGAGCTCCCTGGAGCTAATCAAACAAATCATCGATATGAGGCAAAGGATATTTTCTCTTAACAGTGATATTATTCAAGGCTCTATAATCAATTCAAAGTCTCATTGAACCATCTTTCTTTTTAACAAACAAGACAGGGGCACCCCATGGTGATGTGCTAGGTCGAATTAAACCTTTCTCTAATAAATCTTGCAATTGCTCCTTAAACTCTAAAAGTTCAATTTGAGCCATTCGATAAGGGGGTTTTTGAAATTGTCTTAGCATCACGAACTAAGTCAACATTAAATTCAACTTCCCGATCTGGTATTATTCCAGACAACTCATCAGGAAAAACA
Source organism: Viscum album (assembly GCA_963277665.1). NCBI lineage: Eukaryota > Viridiplantae > Streptophyta > Magnoliopsida > Santalales > Viscaceae > Viscum > Viscum album. Next base: position 918,188,798 of record OY728148.1, read on the forward strand.
TCAGGATACTCATTTACCACAGGCACATCATTAATCTGAACAGTTCCTTCATTTTCAACGATGTGTGCAAGGTAACATTCATTTTCATCTTTTACAAGTTTCTCGGTCTCTTGATAAGATATCAACAGTAAGGGTTCATTCTTGTACACAAACTGAAAGTCTTTCTGAAAAGAAACTTATTTATCTCTACAGTCAATCTTAGCATGGTAAATAGAGAGCCAATCCATACCCAGGATAACATCAAACTCTACTAGAGGTATAACAATAAGGTTTGCAACAAGTTCTTTCCACAGATAAGGATAGGAAGATTCTTATAAATTATTTTTGCCTCAACATTTCCCCCAGGTGTTTTTACCAAAAGTTCAGGAGTCAATTCTTGAGATGGTATTCCCATTTTACTAGAAAAGTTTTCCGAGATGAAAGAATGTGTAGACCCCGAATCAAACAACACACTGGAATAATCTGAAAAAACAAACAAAGTACCTGATACAACTTCATTTGATGGTCCGACATCTGCTGAAGTAGTTGCAAAGGATATCACCAGCCCTTTTTTCTTGTAGTCTAACTGCTTCACATCACTCAAGCTCTTTGTCAGACACTCGTTTGCATATTGACCCATCTCATTGCACTTATAACATTTCACTAACTGTAAATCAAATTTTGTCTTACCTTCACCTTGATCCTTTTCAGTTCAATCACGAGCCTTATGTCCCATCTTACCACATCGGTAGCACTTTCCAGAATTCAGAAGACATTCTCCAGCATGCCTTTTGCAACATTTATCACAAACTGTAAACTTAGTTTTCTTACCATCAGACTTTTTTGAAGAATTATTACCTTTCACCTGCCACCTCGGTCTCTTCTTCTGTTGGTTGTTATAGAACACTTGATCATCAGCAAACTCCACTTCCACCTTCTCAGCACATCGAACAAGCTTTTCATAACTTTTAGACTCACGAGAAGCTAATTCCCTTCGATATTTTGGTTTTAATCCTGAGTAAAAACGATTGATTTTACTATCAAGGTCTCAGATAAAACTTCTAGCATACCTTTCCAATCAAGTGAACCTTTCTTCATAGGTAGCCACTGAGTCTTCCTCTTGCCTCAATTGCAATAAATGATTTTCCATCCTAAGTCTAACAGCCCTAGGAAAATACTTCTCAAGAAACATAACTTTGAATTCATCCCAGTCAAGAGCATCAATCTCATCGGCGTCCCTGATACTTTTAACCATAGACCACCACTGATCTTCCTCACCCTCCAAACGGTAAATAACAAGACTAACCTTTTGATTTTCTGAACACCCCATGACATCAAAAATATTCTCCAGTTATTTAATCTACCCTTCAGCTAGCACATGGTCAGATGATCCTCTGAATGATGGGGGATGTTGCCTCATGAAATGTTCCACCACTGACATGTTCCTCTGCGGTTCATCTGCCTGATCTCGTGTATGGATACCACCGCCATTTATCGCTTGAGTCAACTGCGTCATTACTGCAAAAAAATATTCAGTTCTAATTCCAACCATCTCAGGATGCTGATTCGGCAGGTTATTTCCTTCTGTATGCCTTCTTAGCACTGCTTCCCTATTTCCTCTGTGGAAAACCATTCTGAACAAACATGTCTTAGATGAAGCAACATGGTAATCTTCAAATGCTATATCATATCAAAAAAAATATTTTTGGATAATCATTTAAGAGAATTATAACTCCTAAAGTTCTCTAAACCGACCATTGATACCAACTATAAGGCCCCAGCCTTAAACCTTACTTAATCTTGAGTTATTACAAGATTACACATTGAGGATCTTTTCAGGTTTATAGTTATAGAGAATTAGATCATAAAACTTGCATTACATTCCACATACAAACAAAGTGGTTACATAAAGATAGTATTCTTCATTCCCATCAATGGAAACACATTTAAAATAAAACATGGATTTTTTCTTGACACTTCCTTAACACTATCATCATATCATGTACCTTTCCCTTGACCTGTGAAAAACATTTCAAAAAACTTGGGATGAGCATAAAAAGCTCAGTAAGGGATATAAAAATATAGAAAGGAATCATGGGTACATATATACATAATAATGGAATCATACTTTACCCACAAAACATATGCACTTTAACATACCTCATCAAATCATGAATAAATCATAGAAATAAGAAGACATAAAGGTAACTTGAGGCATTCATAACATTCTTATGTAGGGAGTAACCCTCTTGGTTACGTTTGGAATACCCATCACAATATATTCCCTAAATCTCTTCGGAGAAACCTTAACGTTTCACTCCTTCACGTTACCCAATGCATTAGAGAGCTATATCGGGCTCACCCGCCCTTAGTTTATCATGGAACCACCCGTCTTCATAATAATGCCCAAGAACCTCAACAAAATTGTATCACATAAAACATGCATAAAAGAAACATAACATATCCACCTTTCAATCACAAGATATCAATAAAAAACATTTATATAAAAACATTATGAAAACCATTTTCAATACAAAAATAAATGAAAATTAATACATGGTATTTATTTTTCTTCTAAAAAGAAGGTACGGTTTGTTGAGGAAGCCGGAACTCAAATAACGGTCACGGCGGCGTATAAGTCGTTGTCGCCGCATACGTACGAAAAAAACATTCCCTTTTGTTGTTTAGTAAAACGATTCGTATAAAAAAGATTCTTTTTGGATAAACGTAAAAGTCAAAGGGGTTTATACACCGTTAAAAGAAGGTTGTGTATAAAAAAAAATATGCCTCAATGAAAGGAGATTGAGACAAAGTCCGATACCTCGGGTCCGACTTGACTCGATCGTTCTTTAATGTCCTGAATAATAAACTTGAGTTAATTTCTACTTTATTAGGAACCTTTATAAAGTTCATTATTCCTTTTATATCACTTATTTCCATGTCATGAACACTATGTAATTATTTACGTTAATAAAGGTCCTTTTAACGATCATTGGTACTTGAGTCAAAAATAAACCCTTTATAATTACAAGGTGTTCATGTATCCATTATATCCAGAATTATAATCATTATGTATATATCATATATATCCAGTATATACATGCATTTATAATATTACATAATCATTTAGAGGTATGAAATGAAATGCACCGTTCATGGAGACGGTAAGTCGTACGTATGCATGAACGCTACTTTCATTTCTATTTCATATTTTATAGAATGGAATCATAATGATATAAAGGTATATTATAATTCAAGTATAATATCATATATAATATCATAGTTACATCCTTTATACTTCCCACATATAGTATTTAACGAATCAAATCACTTTGAGGGGGCGGTAGTCCGCACTTCCTTAAATGAAGATATTGCGTTTACCCATAATGGAAACCATAATGGTATGACCAAAAAGAAAAAAACATAAGCTTAAGGAAAACATAAACATATTATATATCATAAATAAATATAGTTACATATTAATTGACACCTTTGAAGGTGTTAAATGAATGTTGAACAATCATCGTTTCGGGAGGCATAAATTCACCATCCACGGAAACAGTATGTTCGTTAACCATTAGATGTAGGTGTGTGTAAGTGTAGCTCGGATCCTTATTATAACAACATACTAGTATATTGAGGATAATGGAGTTGTTACAAAAGAAAAGAATAAAAATAGTTTAGGTGGTTGGAGAAGCAAAATCAAACAAAAAGACTCAAAAGAAGGCATTACCTTAAAATCAGGTAACTCCCTTTGGTTTGAGCTCAAAGGCTTACTTGGAAAGACTTCTGCCCAAAGTGAGGCTTCAAGGTGTAATAGTGGGAAGTGGAGAGACAAAATGGGCAGGGGTTGGCCAAGACAATGGTTTTGGGAGCGTGGGTAAGGAGGTAGAGGTGGGGGTCTTTTATAAGAGGAGAGGAGGGGCACTCTTGGAAAGTAAGGATAAGTTACTTTATTTTAAAATGAGTTTCGGATTCAAAAGGTCCCACATTGATATAATTCGAGGATAAGGTGATAAGGGTTAAAAATCCACTCATCCAATTGGTTTTGGCCATGTTTAGCTTTTAGATTTTACATTATCTTTCCATTTTATTTAAATCATTAAATAATGAGGTCATGACTACATCATCATGATGTCATAAATAATTTAATTTATTTAATGTCTAAAAATAAAAAAAATACTATGTTGTAAGAAATCATTTTATATTTCTAATGAATATTTATAGTAAAAAATATGACTTGTATAACCCCATGTCAAAATTGTTTTAGTAACATAACTCATGTTTGTGTCATTTTTACTTTAACATTTAATAAAAAGTTATTTTTGTCATTTCCCAACAAAAGTGGCTGCATGGGGTCCCCAAGTTGACCCACGACTTGTCTTGGTCGGAAATGAAATATAAAATAAGGGTATGAAATGTGTCAATCTCATCTCATACTATTAAAACATTATTTTTACCTTAAACTACACTAATTACCACTAATCGCGATTAAGAACTTAATAAGTTACTATTCACCAAAGAATTATTTTAATCCCATTGTACAACATTTTAATTTTTAAAGACAACCATTTATATCGTATTTTTGAAATTCAAAACACAATGATGGAAAAATTTCATTTAAATGGAAAAATCAGTTTTTATAAGTACCACTTAGTGGTTTCACTATTCATAAAAAATTGATGTTTTCAGAAAATTACCAAAAATTCACCCTAAGCTATATTTGATATTCCAAATTCAAAAATGAAGTATATTTTACAAAATTCAAAACATATAAGTCACATTAATTAATTTAATAATTAATTCCCGCTGTCATGACAAATAGCTTGTTTTTATGAAACAATAAATATCAAAAGATTGACACCAGTTTAAGTCCAATTTCAAAGTGAAATTGATTCCAATGACCACCATTGGATTAAATGGTAAAAATATATTCTAATTACACTTCAAAATATTTTCAAAAGATAATCTAATCATATAAATAAATTAGATTAAAAAGCAGTTTTGATGTAAAATGCAGTATTTTTCACTATTCATTAAAAATGAACATTGTCAGAAAAATACCAAAAATTTATCCAATGTAAAATTAAAGGTCCCAATCATAATTAATATGTTTATTTTGACAAATATTGATTATAAAATTGTCAAAATATTGATTTAAAAAGGGTTTTCCATCAAAAGGCAGTAAAACAATCTTTTAAGAATATTAGTGTATTTCATGCTTAAGATTGGATTTATTTTCATTTTAAACCTCTAAAACACTATCTTAATTCATTAATATACATAGATAAAAATATATATTTTTCATTACTTACTTGGGATGTTACACTTTTACGATTGATTCTTGATGCACTTCTTCCGTTAGTTGAGCATTAGTATCCTCAACCATTCTGAGTACTTTAGAGCTATCAAATGCTTGACCAATTCTTTTCAAAACAGTCATCTTTTTTTTTCATCACTAAGGGTTTCATCTACCCTTATTCGTTCTACAAAAGCTTCAGCTGGGTCAAGACCAAACTTTGGATCACCTTCCTTTCCTTCTTCCTTATCCTTTCACTATTTTGAAACAACCCCCTTAATGTACTTTGGCTTCTTCATTGGCTTTGAGCGGGTCTGCGAATCATACTTTTGAGTAATACCAATAGAAGTATTGTCTTTGGTTGGAATAGTTTCCAATTGATTCTCAGTCGATTCAGCTTCTAAATCTCTTAAATAAAGTTTTGAATTTGGTTAAAAACAAACATTATACTTCTTCAAAGTACATTTTCTAATCCAGGAGGGCTTCAAATCTACCAGGTTTCCTTTCAAAGGAATATTACAAAACTTCATACTCTCAAGAATAAATTCTGTTAGAATAGATGGATACATAATCATTTGGGACTTTATTCCCCCTGTCTTAACATTCTTGATTGTTTCAAAAACATATCCCATGAGATTTACTTATCTCATATTTTCAGGATAGTAAATCATAAAAACATCAGAAACTTTCATATTTTCTCTATCTCCTTTCCTTGGGATAAGAAAACCTTGCATCTAATGAGTCACAAACCTATTGTCCGGACAAAGATGAGATTCTTTCCACTTCTATTCATTTATTATAAACATAGACTTTTCAGAATTCTCTTTGTTAAACATACCAACTTCCTCTGGTAGTTTATGAGATGGACCTAAAGAGTCACCATCTATCAGAACATTCAAAAAATGAGCTCCTTGACTCACAGACAGAAAAATATTTCTATCGTACACATCAATGTTGATAGTCATATTTTTAACATATTATACTGTTTTATAAAACTGAGTGACTTCATCAAAAAGAACTGCATCTTGAGACACTGGTTTTTCATCACATAGATGTTCCTAGCCTTGAAACAGAATGATTCTTCTAATTATAGAATCGTACGAATCAAAAAAGTCCCGATAAACTAACCTTTCTCTAAAAAGACATTCTCTATAAAAGTCTTTGAAGACATTTTGGCGGGTGTATTTGTAGAGTACTGAGGCATATAGGTGAATCCATTTGAATGATTGTATGATTACTTAAATCGGTGGAGCAGGGCTTCACCACAAATCCTAATAAATCGGAGTGGGTTTGGGGAGGGGGGTCTACTTATAGGCGAAAAAAGGGTGACAATTTTTCTTCTACGGTTAAGATTAGAAAAATGAAATCAATGGTTATAATGAAAAAGAGAATTTTTTTTAAAAAAAATGGAATGTACCTACTAGAGAACTTAAGGTAGTTTTTGGTTATAGATAGTATTAAAAGAAAAAAAATAAGCATACAAGTAAAAGAATACAATCATCTATCATGCTGATGGAAAACAAACTCATTACCATTAACGGAAGAGTCGATGGAAAACAATCTTGTTACCATGAACTGAAAATCCGATGGAAAACAATGTTGTTACCATGAACTGACAAGCCAATGGAAAACAAAGTCATTACCATTTACTGACAAGCCGATGCAAAAAATGTTGTTACCATAAACTGACAGGCCGTTGGAAAACAATCACATTACCATGAACTGACAAGCCGATGGAAAACAATCTTGTTACCATGAACGGTCGTTACGATAGAAAAGTAATTCATTACCATGATCAGTGAATACGATGGAAAAGAAATTCATTACCATGATCTGACGATACGATGGAAAAGAAATTAATTTCCATGATCTGACGATTTGATGGAAAAGAAATTCATTACCATGATCTTACGATACGATGGAAAAGAAATTCATTACCATGATCTGACGATACGATGGAAATGAAATTCATTACCACGATGGGATGCTACGATAAAACTGTCAAAACAAAAAAGTAAATGATACGATAAAACTATCAATATGATAAACAATAAAGTAAATGATATGATAAAACTGTCAATATGATAAACATAAAACACATACCAAGAGAATAAATAATTAAAGATCATAAGAGAAGAAGAAACATATTATGAAACATAGTAAGAAACATAGAAGGAAATGTTCTCCCCCTTTCTAGAGGAGTTGATTAATGAGAGGAGAAATGTAAAACATTAAGTTGATAAGAATGATTATTTTCATGTAATCATTCCTATGTTCTGTTTTATAAACTCAAATCTATCGGAAGGTAATGGTTTTGTGAAAATGTCAACAAGTTGTTCTTGCATTCCGATAAATTGTAAAATAATATCTCTTTTCTGTGTGTGATCCCTAAGAAAGTCATTCCTAAAATATATTAGTTTTGTGCGAGAGTGATGTGTTGGGTTCTTACTAAGAGCTATGGCACTAGTATTATAACATAGAATTTGAGTTTTGGAAAAACTCAATCCATAGTCAGTGAGTGTGTGTTGCATCCACAACAATGGAGCACAGCAACTTCCAACTGCTACATATTCAGCTTCAGCAGTGGAAAGTGCTACTGAGTGTTGCTTCTTTCCAGACTAGGAAACCAGAGAATATCCTAAGAAATGACATGTTCCAGATGTACATTTTCTATCCATTCTGCAATCTCCAAAATCAGCATCTGAAAATCTTTTTGAAAGAAAATCATTTCCAGAAGAATAAAAGGGATCTAGATCCATAGTGCCTTTTAAATACCTAAAGATTCTCGTTACAGCTTTTAAATGAGACTCCATTGGATTAGATTGATATCTTTCACATAAGCACACAGAAAACATTAAGTTTGGTCAACTAGATATCAAGTATAGAAAACTTCCTATCATACCTCTAAAAATTGTTTGATCCACATAATTACCAGTTTCATCATAATCAAGTGTATTTGAGGTACCAATTGGAGTGCAGATACTTTTAGTTTTCTTATAACCATTCTTTTTGGGTAAATCATTAATATACATATGTTGGGATATATATTTTCCTTCTAGTTTTTGAGAAATTTGAAAACCTAAAAAGAATGTTAACTCACCCATCATACTCATTTCAAACTCAGATTTCATTAAATTAGCAAAAGAATCAGTTAAAGACTTATGATTCAATCCAAATATGATTTCATCAACATAGATTTGAACAATCCAAACATTTTTATTTTCCTTTTTTATTAAAAGAGTTTGATTTTCTCTACATTTTGTATAATTGTTTTGTAAAAGAAATAATGTAATTCTATCATACCATGCCCTAGGGGCTTGTTTAAGACCATAGAGGCCTTTTGTATGTTTAAAAACATGATTAGGACGTTTTGGGTCAAAAAAACTGAGAGGTTGTTCAACAAAAACTTCTTCTTGGAAAAAACCATTTAGAAAAGAACATTTAATATCCATTTGAAATAGTTTGAAATTAAAGTAATCTAAAAAATATAATATAATATGAATAGATTCAAGTCAAGCTACTAGAGAATATGATTCATCATAGTCTATTCCCTATTATTGATTATAGCCCTTAGCAACATGTCTTTCTTTATTTCATACAATGATTCCATTTTCATCACATTTGTTTCTGAATACCCATTTTACACCAATTACATTTGTTTCTTTAGGACTTTCAACTAAAGTCCATACTTTATTTCTCTCAAATTCATTTAGTACATCTTCCATTACTTTGATCCAATATTAATCACCTAAGGCCTCACTTGGACTTTTAGGTTCAAATTGGGAAAGAAAAGCAGGATGTTCTATTTCATTTCATAAGGAATTTATGGTCCTTACAGGTTGATTTACATCACCAATGGTGTTATCACTGGGATGAGTGCTATGAAACAACTGATTCGGGTTTTGTATAACCCGTTCCTCAACATATGGTAGAAAATCTTCTTTGTTAAATGATTTAGAAGTATCTTATTGAATATTTTCCTTATCAGAAGGATCTTCTATCAAGGGTTGATAAAGAGTTTTTTAAAAACACATCTGAGGATGTTGGTTGGGATTGTTTAGAAACCAAAGGATCAGTTTCATCAAGTTTTACATGTACTATTTCCCCAATAGTACAAGTGTTTTTATTAAAAACTCTATAAGACATAGAAGTTGTAGAGTAGCCTAGAAAGATTCCATCATTAGATTTTGGTTCAAACTTGTTTAAATTATTTTTTATATTCTGAATGAATACATTGCACTCAAAAACTTTGAAGTATGAAACATTAGGTTTTCGTCTAGTCCATAACTCATAAGGTGTTTCATTAAGAAATGGTCTGGGTAAAACATGATTTATAGTATAGAAATCATTACTAATAGCTTCATTCCAAAAGTTCTTTGAAATTGAGTATTCACTCAACATGGTTCTAGCCATTTCCTGAAGAATATTATTTCTTAATTCAACAACACCATTTTGATGAGGAGTTTGTGGAGATGAGAAATTGTGATTAGTACCTTTCTTACTACAAAAAGTTTCAAAATCTGAATTTTTATATTCACCACCATGATCACTATGAATGGTTATCAATGGTATGTTTTTCTCATTTTTAACTTGGGCTCTAAAAAATTTGTAATAGTAAAAGTCTTCAAATTTCATTGTTATAAAATAGACCCATGTAAATCTAGTAAAGTAATCAACTAAAACAAATACATAGTATTTTCCTCCCATGATTCCATTTTGTGAAGGACAAAAAAGATTCATATGAACTATCTGTAATTCATTAGAAGTTGAAACATCATTAATTGATTTAAAGCTAGTTTTATGTTTCATTACATATTGAAAAGGATCACAAACATTTGAAGAATCATATCTATGATCTGGTAGTCCCTTTACAAGTCTTTTCTTTGAGAGTTAACAAAGGAATCATATATTGCAATGTCCTAGTATTCTATGCCATAGCCATGATTGGTCCTCTAATGCACTTAAGTATGGTATGTTTTGGCTCCTAAGGTCTTATATGTTAATTGTGAATACATTCACTTGCCTATGGGAAGATAGAATGAACTCGTCCTTGGAATTTTGAACTAGACACTTGTCATTCCTAAAATTCACAAGGTAACATTCATCACATAAATGACTTATGCTGATAAGATTGTGCCTAAGACCTTGAAGAAACAAAACATTTGATATAAGAACATTTCCAAGAAAAACAGTATTACCTATAACAACAATCTTCCCTTGATAATTATCTCTGAAGGTAACTTTTCAACTTCTTTTTATGATATCCTTTTCAAAGAGATCTTTATTTCTAGTCAGGTGTCGAGAAAAACCACTATCCATGTACAAAATATTCTTGATGGCACACTTCTCATTTTCCTGAAAAAGAAACAATTAGTTTTTCGAAATCCAAACTTGTTTGGATCCAGAATGGTTAGATAACAGATTGTTATGAATCCACATTTGTTTTGAAAAATGTGCTTTATGAAATCCTAAATATTTATTTTTATAGAGTGAACACTCTCTTTTCCATTGTCCACCACATTGGCACTTAGAACAAAAAGTGGTTTTTTTTGAAAAAAATATTTATTACTAAAAACAGGTTTGGAATGAGTATAACCAAGTCTAGACTGATGTCTCAAAGGCCGGATTTGGGAGTACATTTGGTCAAAGTTTCCCATGAAATGAGTATTGTTTGACAAAAATTCATTTAAAGAGAAAATTTATGACTTTAGTTTTTAAAATATATTTTTATCATCCAAAACATTTGATTTTAAACTAGAGTTAGGCTCTAAAAAATTTCTCTTAGAAATCACATTTTGTAGATCCTTGGAAAGTTTATCCTTATCATATTTGACTTTCTCAAAGATTTTTGAAATACTTTCAAAATTTGAAGTTTTCATATTATGATCATTATAAGGATCCGATACTTCTTTAGTTAAAACTGAAAGTCTAGATTTTTCATTCTCAATCTTCTTCTTGAGTTTAGAATTTTCATTTTTAAGTAATTTAGCAAATCTAGATACTTCATCAAAAGAAGGTAATGTATCATCAACTAATTATGAAGATTCATCATTTGAATATTCATAATATTTATCAGTATAAGTTTCATTTAAAGAGACATTTGTAATAGCTTCATCATTGTGTACCTTTTCCATGAGAAAAAGATCCTTAATTGTTAATCTGGCTATAAGTCCAATATTTCTCTGTCCTGAGGACTCATACTCTTAAGAATTGTCTGAAGAATCACTACCACTTGCACTCCAAGTTTCATTTTATTTCAATACATTATTTTTATTATTATAATTTTTCTTTTTTCTTTCAGAATGTTTCTCCATTCTGTATTTTCTTTTTAGTAAAGGACAATTAGTCCTTAAAGGTACAACATTTTTACATTCATAACAAGTTACCTCTGAATCATTCTTATCCTTCCTATCTTTCTTTTTGAATCTATATTGGAAGTCTTTCATTCCCACAATCATTTTCATCCTCTGAGCAAGATTGGATAACCCATTATCCAAAAGATCACAATCACTTGAATCTGATAAATCATTTTTCTTGGCTTTGGATCTTGTAATCCTTTCAGGTGTTTTAGCTTTGGATGTAAAGGCTACGCTCCCATTTCCATTCTTCTTCATGTTAAAATCAGAATCTATTTTCATTATTATCTCATTTTGTAAAAGAGTTCGAAATATTACATCAAGGGTAATCTGGTAAAATTTTATATTTTCATCAATAGCTGTCCTTTTTTACGGCCATTCATTTGGCATTATATCAATAATCTTATCTACTAGAGCTTCATCATCAAGGCATTTTTCTCCCATATATTGTAAGCTGTTGACAATTTTCATAAACCATTGTTGCATTTTATATAATGGATCTCCATACGGAAATACAAATCCAAGATACTCTTCTCGAAGAATTTCTCTTCTTGTTTCTATAACCTTGGATGTACAAAAATGAGTGACTTCTAATTTCTTCCAAATACAGTTGGCTGCTTCACATGATGATATCTGATAATATATAATCTTTGTTATAGAGAATAATAAATAATTTTGTACCTTTTAATTCAATTGATATTCTTGCTTCTATTGGTTAGTGAAAGTATTGACTTCTTTTTCAAGAATTTTATAACCTCAAGTAAGCATAATAAAATTTTCTACACCAGTATTGATTACAAAATTCTCCATACGATCTCTCCAGTACTCATAATCATTCCCATCAAAGATAAGTTGTCTAGAATGATATATATTATCTATTGACCCAATATTCATTTCCTCCATCTAACAAAACAAACACCTTTTCCACTCCCCACGTTAGTGTAGTAAGTAGTTAAAAAGAAAGTTTTAGAGAAATAAATCTTGTAATAAAAATTAGTGGAATCCTCCTATGATACCAAATGTTGGATCGAATATATAGATATATATTTATATTCGATGGAACAATACAAGAGGGGGGGTGAATTTTAGGTATAAAAAATTTGAGTTTAAACACATAGGGATCAGTTTAAAAAATCTTAAACTAATACAATTCAAACTACCACAATTGTATTGAATATAACGGTAAGATGTAATGTAATACTATTAGAAAAGTAATGTAATTGTATTCAAGATGAATACAATAAATAGAGTAATTAAAGTGTGAGATATTCTACCATAAAGTGTATAGAATATCTTAATACAAAATGTAATAGGATAATTGTAATTGAAACAATTACAGTTGAAAGTAAAATGAAGAAAGGAAACAATAACAATTCCATTCTAATACAAGGAGCATCAGAAATGTAAAAGTATTACAATTATTTTGACCCAAAGAGGAGGGTTATCCTTTCACCTAAGTTAAGAGGTTTGTCTTACCACCACCTTGGTATGCCCTCGATGTGATGATCAGAACATCTGTCTGCCTATCCCTGGAAGCCCTCGATACGATGATCAGATCTTCTTCCTGCCTATCCCCGGTAGCCCTCAATATGATGATCAGACCGTCTGTCTGCTTATCCCCGGAGGCCCTCGATATTGTAGGTAATTGTAACCTATGTCTTTCAATTACTTGAAATCCCTTGATACGATGATCAGACACATAAAGCACAAAGCATGAGAGAATTCACAACGTCACTCTCTAGAACATGATAGAATCAAAGTATCACATCATTTTTCAGCATCCCCTTTCTTGGCTTCAAATGACCTCCTATTTATAGGCCTCATGTTCCAATGGTCACATTTCCTCCAACGGTCATATTTCTACGATAAACTCGGAGGGACCAGGACACCTGGCATTATAACGGTCATATTGAAACAGAAGGAACGACATCGTTTTTATTTGTTTGTAACTAACTCAACAACATCATATTGGTTAAAAATGATATATGAAGATGATAAGCATTATTAAGATTAATATGAAACAAGTGTTTTGACTACGTACCAAAATAAGCAAGTAATGATAGCATGAGTAGCAGAGTCAGTACAATAGGATTGACAGAGTTAGTACGATACGAGTGACTGAGTCAGTACGATACGATTGACAGAGTCAGCATGATACAATTAACAATGTCAGTAAGATACGATCGACAAGATAAAAGAAATTTTTTATTTCCAAAACATGATATAGAAATCAAAAGAGAACTTTTGACTCAATATAAGAGTGTCCCACTATGGGTGATGACCTATACCCAGAATCCATGGGATGGCACCACTCAATACTCCACATAGGACCCATACACTTTCCTAGAAGGAGATATCCACTCTAGTAATTAGTACAAGACTCATTTCCTTCCCGGAAGAATAGTTGCACTGTAGTGGCTATGAACATATGACCTAAATCACCTTAGGATTTCACTCAAATAGAAGATAGACGACTCATTCACTTCCATGTAGGGGGTGAAAATATAATAATGGATTGAGGCCCATGCCCTGCCAGACATGATGTTGCCACTGTAAGTGTAAACAGATGAATCCTTCCCTTTACTATACATGGTTTACACACTATATATAGGTATAGGAACCCTAAAATATCATAGTAGGAGTGTTATAATATAGAATATATACTAATCAACTCATATCACTACAGTCTTCAAGAATCACTTTAAGATGCCTCATGCACGAAACCTCTCAGATTGTACCTAAAAAGCCTATATGGAACACACTTTGTCATTATACTGGTGTAAACAACCAGGATATTCTAATCATTTGGGAAACTGGTTCTTATCCTTATTAGATACATGATATTGAAATTTAATCAAAAGGAATGAAGGGTTACATGGGTTCTACGGGGACCAACATGGCATGTGGTCCCACTCCATCGAATGGGAATTCCCCTGATTGAATATGTAATACTAAACATGTTTTCCTAAAAAGAAATGTAGGGGAACTAAAATGAAGGCCACATGAACCCAAGGACTTTCCCATAATCCTTATTTTTAATGATTATTCTAGGGCTAGAGTAGTCTACTTCGTTTGATGACATGTTCTCTAAAATACGTTCGTGCATCTGGGTTCCATCCACATAGCATTTCCTACTTGGTAGGGTCACATGGAATGTGGAACATCAACATGGAATTAAACTATTAAAATTTCTAATACACTCTAGTCGCTTCTAATGGGAAATTACATAGCATATTTTTATCACAGTATACAACACGTAATAGGGTTTTTCAAAAAACGATTGATATCTTTCAGGATTTCATAATCCAGTATCACTTCTTTAGATATTAGCTCCAATATTCCATAAATTGGATGTGTTGGAGGAATCCTGTAATCATATTCATCTATCATGTGTCTAGGAAATGGATTCCAATTCTTCCTTGTATTTTGACATAAGTACCATACACATATCATTTCACAAACATATCTAATTTGGATTCTAGATCAACAAATAATTCACTCATTACTCTCATATAACGACCAATTTTTCCTTGATGAGTTACTCATTGGACTAATGTGAAGCCTTTAAAGACCCGTAAAATTCAAGGGTATTTTTTCATCATATTTTTCTTTGGGATTTTACCAGAAGGCAGTTTCTGACGACACTTGATTCTAAGGCCTGGTGTGCCCAGAATTATTATCCGAAGTTTAGCTCAGGTACGTTCAGTGAACGAACGAGTGGGAAATTCTAACTTTTGAACTGGTGCTTGGAATCGAATTCTGAGTGCACCGATGGAACCGCAGCACCGGTAATTTTTTAGGAACACCTTTTTCAGAGTTGCGCTTTCATGAGATAAGATGATAAAAATTGGTGAATTTTAATTAATAATTTAACTACAATTTTTATTTTCTCTTAGTGGATTTTAGCTTTTAGTGGAAGTTGGGTAACTACCCAACATCCCAAGGGAGGATATGAGGGTGGTGAGGCCCACACGAACCCCACCCCATCACATTCCTTAACTCTCTTAACTCACATTTAAAATTTGATAACAAAAGTTTTTATAACTTATGATATTAATGAAGTGATTTTAATGTGTGTGTTTGAAATTCAAACTAATTTCTAGTTAATAAATTAGTGAGGGATTAATTTATTTTGGGTTAGTTTCTAGTGGTTGAGTATTTGGGAAAAAAGACTAAGGACATGAGGAACCTCTTCATCTTCGACGAAGAATGCGAAGAACACATCGGTCTCTGATGAAGAACGCCGAGTTCTCAGAAACAGATTACGCGACTCCATGTACTGCGACGCCGATGACGTCTTCTTTCACGACGTCTCTTTCCACGACAGTTTTTCCATGACGAATCCTCGTTCGACGGACCTTTTTTCTTCTCGTTATCAAGGTACGGGTGTGTTTTTATTTGAGCAACGCTGATTCTTCCTTCCTTTGTTTTTCTTGAACTGCTTTCTACCAAACTAATGTGGAAGGACTGGGCCAAACAAACACGGCCCAATCCCTCCGCCGTTTTTTTGAATGTTTGGTGGGATCTACGTGTTCTTCATGGGTGATGAACACCGGAACGTTGCTAGTTCATTGTGCGATGCAACGATCCCAATTGAATATCCAACATCATGATGCCCTAGCGATGGTGAGATGACGATAGCGGGCTACAGATCAAACTGGAACGGGAGAGACCGTCCCTTGACCATTCTTCGAGCGAGTGAATCAAATCGTGATTTCGGAGCCGATCGGAGGCCTGAAAACACCGAAGACTATTACGGGACATCAGGGAAACATATTGTCTGAAGTTTCGTGATGTATGGACCCTTATAACGAAGAACAGACAGCACGAGAGGCGCACTGGCTGGAGGCGTCGATTCTGGAAAATTCCAGAATACACGGCGTTTTCCACTAACGAGCACACTGTGTAGTGTGGGTGTACTGTGGCAGGAGTTTTGGGTTTTTACAAGTAACACACGACGTGTGACACCGGGTACAAGGTGTGTAATATCTATGCAGATTAGCAGAAGCATATTTTCAGGTCTCGGTGTGTAATCCGGGGATACACGGACATGGATTTGAGTACACGGGTATGTACTCCACCACACGACCATGCATGGCTAGAATACACGGTGATGACCTAGATGTTTGGCCATGACGTGTAACCATACCACATGTCGTGTACTTACTTTTTACACGAACAACCCATTGACACAGGCTATGGAAAATGAATAGTACCCATGGACAGAAGACACGGCATGTACTTACTTTTTACACGACCAGCCCTACGACACGGGCCATAACACATGGGCAGTACCCGGTGTCAGATGACACGGTGTGTATCATATATCTACACGCCGTGTATTTTTTGAAAATGGTTTGTTCGTCTTGTTCTCGGTGACTTGGGCACGTTTTTCTTGGTTTTCTCCTAAGAAGTAGGACGAAACATTGGGTTACATCATCCCTGGACTTCGTGAAGGTTGGTGTGTCCATCCCTTGACTCGAGGAGAGGATCCTACCGAAATGAGCTTGTTGTGTGCAGGAACACTAGAGCTAGCTGCGACTGCGACGACGAAGACTATACAGAAATACTCCTTGGATTCAACGACGACGACTACAACACTAAGTGATCCCACGTGGATCAGCGCTACCAATCCTGTGTGGGTCTGATCCTGTGTGGGTCAGTGCTCATCAGTTCTGCGTGAGCCAGCACCTACAGATCCTGTGTGGGTCAGAGCATGTGTCGGTCTTTGAGCGGGTTAGTTACCTATCGATCCTACGTGGGACAAATCATTTTTTGGTCATTGTGGGGGATAGTACATATCGATCCTTTGTGGGTCCGATGGATTAGATGTATTATTGGAAATAAGTGATCATCTCTATCGTCATACGAAGAAGTATACCTGTGTGAGCTTAATCGTGTTTTGCTTTCCTTTGTGGATTGTGTTGTGCAATCCTATGTCAATTTCATTTTTCTTTCCTGTGTGGACTGGGTTGTGTTTCCCGGTGTGGACTAGGTTGTACTTGGGCTCGGAGGTTGGAGTGGAATGAAATTGATAACATAGGTATATGTATGGGAATATACCTAAGCAGTGTCGGATATTACTTTGTGATTGTATATTTCCTTTGTGGATTATCCTTTGTGGATTCTGGGAGACCTTCGGGGGTCTCGGGGCCCCTACTCAGTAGCTTATACTCACCCCTTCACGGGCTATGCCCGCACTACGATGTGTTGGTTGCAGACGACAAACAATGCTGATCGTGGTTGAGGCTTGTAGAGCAGGACGGTACCTGGAGGTTGACCACTGGGCGGGACATTCTTGGAGCGAATGACTGGACCCTAGGAGCTGTGGAGGCCATCTGTACTCACCCTTCAGGTGGGACATCTAGTGGATGGCTCGACATTGCGGCTTTACTTTCTGTTGTTGTTTTCCCTTTCAAGTTGTACTTTACTTTCAGTTGGGTTTTTATTCTGGTCCAATTACTTTTTCCGCACTTACTGTTGTACCCAGTTTTTACTTAGTGTTTACTTCTACTGCTTTCTTGCTCTATGATGTTTGTTTACTTTAAAAAGGCAATGCCTTCCCTTTTTACCAGGAATTACGCCTTTGTGCTAGTTTCCAGCCCCTGGCCTATGGAAGTCGGGCTTGGGGTAGTCACGTAACGATCCCCAAGGTCAGGTCATGACAAATTGGTATCAGAGCAGGTTCGGTTCTACCATAGAACATGGGACTCTGATATTTTTTTATGTGAAGAAATAGTGTTATGTTCATTTGGTGTGGTTATCAGTCCAGGGAGTCTAGTGTATGTGCGGAGGATGACATATCCGTACACCAGGACCCTGACTTTTGATTTCTGTCATAATGCACAAAATCATTGATTGCACGTGTGATTCGTGTTTTCATTGTGATTACGTTGTGTTAGCTCACCAGGTATACTGTTCTGACCGTGGTGCACCTGTTTCCTTTTCATGATGGCCCCACGATGGTAGCCAACTAGGGTTCTTAGAGTTGAGCGTGACAATAGCCCACCGAGCGATGAGGCCTCGGTATAGGGTCCTTTGATAGCTGAGGCACCAGCGGTACCTTTTCCTGCCAAGCCACCGATGCTTCCAGCCCTAGCTTCTGACGATGCACGTTGCCTTAGTGCACTGCACGAGTTCCAGCACCAGCGACCGCCCAGGTTCCATGGGGAGACGGAACCCCAGGCAGCCGAGGACTGGCTGGAGGCAGTGGTGAGAGTTTTCAGATTAGTGAGGACACCAGTAGACCTCATGGTGATCCTCGCAGTGAGCCTACTACACGCGGCAGCAGGTA
Source organism: Viscum album (assembly GCA_963277665.1). NCBI lineage: Eukaryota > Viridiplantae > Streptophyta > Magnoliopsida > Santalales > Viscaceae > Viscum > Viscum album. The sequence goes on from OY728148.1 coordinate 918,207,726, forward strand.
GATGGTGGAGCTCGATGCTCCAGGTGCACGATGAGGCATCTCTCCTCTGGACAGACATTTAGAGAATCTTCCTCTCATAGTTCTTCCCAGCCACCCTCCATGCGGGGCGCATCTAGGAGCTTCTTCAGCTGCGGAAGGGCAGCTTGACAGTCGCCCAGTACTCGGTGAGATTTACCGATCTCTCGCGCTACTCGATAGACATGGTACGGGACCCATTCTTCCGAGCCCGGACCATTGAGCAGAGATTGTGGAAGGAGATCATGGAATCTTTGATCTCCCTCAGCATTCTGACACAGGAAGGAGTAATAGAGAAAGCTCTTTTGATCGAGAGAATTTTTGCTGAGCCTACATCAGCAGCGAGACCTACCACATGGCGGTACATAGCAGAGTCTTCTGCAATAGGTAGTCGACAGAGGACTCATGGGTCCAGATAGACCAAAACCTTATGCAGACAACCTCATGAAAATGGCTCAACTATGCGGGGCACACGGCGTAGAGCCAGTATTTTGAGAGGCAGATAGTGCTATGCATGCGGCGGTCAGGGTCACATGGCTCATGACTTCCCGACCCGCCATGCCGAGGAGCAGCAGATGGTTGAGGGGCCACCTAGTTAGAGGCAGAGGGTCGAATGTGGCGGTCCGTAGGGAGCAGGCGGACGAGGCAGAGGATCTGGCCGAGTAGCAGGTGGTGGGCGATGCTTTGTGGCTCTACCACCACCACCTCTAGGAGGTCCACCCCGACCACAGGGAGCTGGCGGGCAGAGACATGCACAGCTCCAGGCAGAGGAGGCCTACGGCCACAGCGTGCCTGAGATGATTCGAGGTACTACCTGTGTATATTCAACCCTTCTGACTATACTTATAAACAAATGAGTGAGTCATTCTCTCATAGCCACTGCCCTTGTTCGGAGCTTGGAGATTCCGACAGAGCCGTTGGATCGATCCTTACAGCTAGAGACTCCTACGGGAGCAGACTCAACGATTACGCACTGGTGCCAGCAGTGTGAACTTACTCTAGGAGGCAAGAGCTTCGGCTGGGATCTTCTTGTAGCAGCGTCGAGGCCTTACGACGTTATCTTGGGCATGGATTGGTTATCCACAGTCCATGCTCAGATTGAATGTATTAGGAGCAAGGTGCGATGTGTACGCACCGACGGAAGCGGTTTCACCTTAACCGGAGGGAAGGGAGCCTTCACAGCACAGGATGGATATCCGCAGAAGAGAGGAAAGCCCATCACTCATCAGTTGGCTAACCTCATCCTAGTAGTAGTTGATGTGAGGGGTCCTAGTTTTCCGGCATTGGTGGATCAGTATGCAGACGTTTATCCCGACGACATTCCAGGACTTCTTCCACGCAGAGAGGTAGAATTTTATATTGACTTGTACCCCGAGATAGCCCTGATATCCTCTCTAGTGTGTTGGATGGCCCCCGCTGATCTTCGAGAGCTACGGGTACAGTTGGAGGACTTGCAGGGCAGGGATTCATCCGACCCAATGTTTCACCATGTGCTTCCTCGATTTTGTTCTCCAAGAAGGCGGATGGGAGCTTGCGACTTTGTGTCAACTATCGTCGCCTGAACCAGGTGACAGTGAGGAACAAGTATCCACTACTGAGGATTGATGACCTCTTTGATCAGCTAACGGGATCATGGTGGTTCTCGAAGATAGACCTCAGGTCAGGCTATCATTAGCTCAGAGTTCTGGACGCGGACGTGCAGAAGACAGCCTTCAGATGTTGCTATGGCCACTATGAGTTATTGGTTATGACATTCGGCGCAACCAATGATCTAGTAGTCTTAATGGACCTCATGAACAGGATATTTCAGCCATAACTTGATCGATTTGTTGTGGTCTTCATCGACGACATTTTGATTTACTCGACCACCGAGGAGGAGCACACCTACCACTTGTGGGTTATACTAGACACACTCCGAGAGCACCAACTTTATGGAAATATCACGAAGTGTCAGTTCTGGATATGCGAGGTCCACTTCTTGGGGCACGTCATCTCTGAGGCGGGAGTTGTGGTTGATCGTATGAAGATCGAGACAATGTTAGCTTGGGAGCCACCAAAGAGCGTGACGGAGGTGCGGAGTTTGTAGGGACTAGCTGGATACTATTGGAGATTTTTACCAGAAATCTCCAGAGTTTCGGCACCACTCTCAGATCTTACAAATAAAGGGAAACCCATTGTGTGGTTAGACAGATGTTAGCAGAGCTTCGAGGAGATGAGACAGAGATTGACCAACACACATATCTTGAGTTTGCCGGAGGAGGGAGTAGGGTACGTAGTCTACTGCGATGCATCAGGGACCGGACTCGGATGTGTCCTGATTCATTAGTGGGAATTTATCACCTATGGATCATGTTAGTTGAGGCCGCATGAGCAGAACTACGCTACCCATGACCTGGAGTTAGCAGTAGTGGTCTTCGCTCTGAAGAAGTGGTGACACTACCTGATGGGCGAGCGCTTTAAAATCTTTTCTGGCCATCAGAGTCTCAGATACATCTTCTCTCAGAAGGACCTGAATCTGAGATAGCAGCGATGGCTTGAGTTCCTCCGGGACTATGAATTTGAGGTAGTCTATACTATTGGGAAGGGGAACATGGTAGTCGATGCTCTCAACAGGAGGACGGGCATTCAGCTACATGTGGAGGCGATAGAGTAGCTAGCCACTTTGCAGATATCCTTTGTGGATAGAGATGGAGCAACATTCCTTTAGTCTCTCACAGTCACCCCTCCACTACTACAGCAGGTCAGAGAGGCACAACGTGGGGATGCTGATTGTGAGACACGGCTTGCACAGATATCCTCAGGACAGGCACCTGATCGTTTCTCCATTGGAGCAGAGCACAATGTCCTTTTCAGAGGACGTACCTTGGTACCAGTTGCTTTATGGGAAGTGGTGCTGAGAGAGTTTCACACTTCTCCTTTTGCGGTACATCCTGGAGTGGCGAAGATGTAACAGGATATCCGACGACAGCACAGGTGGTCGGGCATGAAGAAGGTTGTGGCGGAGTTCATTTCTTGATGCCTCCCCTGCCAGCAGGTGAAGGCAGAGCACCAGGTACCAGTAGGCTTGGTACAACCCTTGGAGGTCCCAGAGTGTAATTGGGACGAGATATCTATGGACATCGTGACTGGACTTCCAAAAACTTCCAGAAGTCACGATTCCATTTGGGTGATTGGCGACTGACTCACCAAGTCAGCACACTTATTACCCAACAGAGAGAAGGGATCTGTGGAGAACATGGGACATATCTACGTTTAGGAGATTGTATGGATTCACAGTGTTCTCTCATCTGTCGTCTCCGATCGAGATTCTCGCATTACTTCCTGGCTTTGGAAGGGGTTGCAGGAGGCGTTCGGGACGCAGCTACGTATGAGCACCGCCTTTCAACATCAGACAGATGGTCAGACGGAGATGACCATACAGACTCTCGAGGACATGCTCTGCACATGTGTCCTCGACTTTGGTCGTAGCAGGGAGGACCACTTACCCTTTGTGGAGTTCACGTACAACAACAGTTACCACTCCACCATCGGGATGGCACCATACGAGGCGTTGTACGACCGACCTTGCCGATATCCTTTGTATTGTACAAACCCTGGGGATTCAGCAATTGTGGGACCAGAGATGGTCCAGGCCATGACAGAGAAGGTCCAAATCATCCATATGTAGACGAGGACACCTCATAGCTGGCAGAAGTCTTATACTGACAGGAGGCGGAGGCCACTGGAGTTCGAGGATGGAAACCACGTCTTCTTGCAGGTCTCACCTCGACGTGAATTACGGAGATATGGCCGAGGTAGCAAGTTGCCTCCACGCTTCATCGTATCATTCCAGGTCCTCATCAGGATTGTCAAGGTAGCATATCGCATGGCTCTACCACCTCAGTTGCACCGGGTGCACACATTCTTCCACGTATCTCAGCTGAGGAGATACGTGCGAAACCCAACACATATCATTGACCATGGGGAGATGGACATTGATGATGGGGTGACTTTTACGGAGGTCCCAGTAGAGATCCAAGATCGACAGGAGCGGGTCCTACGTGGATGGTCGATTCCTCTAATGCGCATCAGATGACATCACGAGAATCTCCAGGAGAGCACTTGGGAGTGGGAGGCTCAGTTGCATGCTCAGTAACCACATTTGATTCCCTAGTTTTCAATGTATCTTTACATGGACGTAAAGCCCTGAGGTTGGAGTAATGTAAAGTCCCGTAAAATTAAAGGGAAATTTTTTTTCATATTTTTTTTGGGATTTTACAAGAACGCAGTTTTTGACAGCACTTGATTCCAAGGCCCGGTGTGCCGGGAATTCCTATCCGAAGATTAGCTTGGGTACATTCAGTGAACGAACGAGTAAGAAATTCTAACTTTTGAACCGGTTCTCGGAATCAAATTCTGAGGGCACCGATGGAACCTTAGTGTCGGTAATTGCTTAAGAACACATTTTTCAGAGTTTTTTTTTCACGAGAGAAGATGATAAAAATTGTGGAAGTTTAATTAATAATTTAACTACAATTTTTATTTTCTCTTAGTGGATTTTAGCATTGGGAGGAAGTTGGGTACCTACCCAACTTCCCAAGGGAGGTTATGAGGGTTGTGTGGCCCACACGAATCCCACCCATTCACTTTCCTTAACTCCCTCAACTCACATTTAAAATTTGATAACTTATGTTTTTATAACTTATTATATTAATGAAGTGAGTTTAATGTGTGTGTTTGAAATTCAAACTAATGTCTAGTTAATAAATTAAGTGAGGGCTTAATTTATTTTGGGATATTTTCTTGTGGTGGAGTATTTGGGAGAAAATGATAAGGACTTGAGGAACTTCTTCCTCTTCGATGAAGAATGCAATGAACACATCAGTCTATGATGAAGAACGCCGAGTTCTCAGAAACTGATTACGTGATGCCGTGTACTGCAACGCCGACGACGTCTTCTTTCACGACGTCTCTTTCCGCGATGGTTTTTCTGCGACTAATCCTCGTTCGACGAACCTTCATTATTCTCATTATCAAGGTAGGGGTGTGTTTTTATTTTAGCAACACTGATTCTTCCTTCCTTTGTTTATCTTGACCATCTTTCTGACAAACTAACATGGAAGGACCGGGACAAAGGAACACGGCCCAATGCCTCCGCCGTTTTTGTGAATATTTGGTGGGATCTTTGTGTTCTTCATGGGTGACGAGCACAAGAACGTTTCTAGTTCATTGTGCGACGCAACGATCCCAATTGAAGTTCCAACATCATGACGTCCTAGCGATGGTGCGACGATGATAGCGGGCGACAGATCCAACCGAAACAGGAGAGATCTTCCCTTGACCATTCTTCGAGCGGGTTAATCAAATCGTGATTTCAGAGCCGATCGGAGGCCCGAAAACACCGGAGACAATTACGGGACATCGGGGAAACATATTGTCCGAAGTTTCGTGATGAGTATACCATTAGAACGAAGAACGGACAGCACGAGAGGCGCGCTGGTTGGAGGCGTCCATTCTGGAAAATTCTAGAATACATAACGTGTTCCACTGACAAACACGTCGTGTTGTGTGGGTGTAATGTGGCTGGATTTTTTGGTTTTAGACAAGTAACACACGACGTGTGACCCCGGCCACACGGTGTGTAATCTCTACATAGATTAGCACAAGCATCTTCACGGGACTCAGTGTGTAATCCGGGGATACACGTACATGGATTTGAGTACACGTGTATGTACTCCACCACACGACCAGGCATGGCCATCATACACGGAGCCGACCAAGATGTTTGGACATGGCATGTAACCATACCACATGCCATGTACTTACTTTCTACATGAACAGCCCATCGACACGGGGTATGGAACACAGATAGTTCCCGTGGATATAAGACACAGCGTGTAACCATACGACACGCCGTATATTTATTTTTTACATGACCAGCCATGCGACACGGGTCGTAACACATGGGCAGTACCCGGGGTCAGATGACACGGCGTGTATCATATATCTACATGTCGTGTAATTTTGGAAAATGGTTTGGTTGTCTTGTTCTCAGTGACTTGGACAATTTTTCTTAGTTTTCCCCTAATACGTAGGACGAAATTTTGGGTTACATCATCCCTGGACTTCGTGAAGGTTGTTGTGTCCATCCCTTGACTCGAGGAGAGGATCCTCCCAAAATGAGCTTGTTGTGTGCGGGAACCGTAGAGATGGCTGTGACTACGATGACGACAACTATATAGAAATCCTTCGTGGATTCAATGACAACAACTACAGCACTCAGCGATCCTACTTGGATCAGTGCTACCGATCATGTGTGGGTCCGATTCTGTGTGGGTCAGCGCTCAGCGGTTATGTGTGAGCCAGCACCTACAGATCCTGTGTCGGTCTTTTCCTGTGTGGGTCTTTGCGGGGGTTAGTTACCTATCGATCCTATTTGGGTCAGATCCTTTGTGGGTCATTGCGGGGGTTAGTACCTATCGATCCTTTGTGGGTCCGACGGCTTAGATGAATTAGTGGAAATACTTGATCATCTCTATCGTCATATGAATAAGTATACCCGTGTGAGCTGAATCATGTTTTTCTTTCCATTGTGTATTGTGTTGTGCTATCCTGTGTGGATTTTGTTTTGCATTCCTGTGTGGAATTGGTTGTGTTTTCCTGTGTGGACTGGGTTGTACTTGGTCTCATAGGTTGGAGCGGACTGGAATTGATGACTTAGTAATATGTATGGGCATATACCTAAGCAGTGTCAGATGTTACTTCGTGATTGTATCTTTCCTTTGTGGATTCTGGGAGACCTTCGGGGGTCTCGGGGTCCCTACTGAGTAGCTTATACTCACCCCTGAACGAGCTATGCCTGCACTACATTGTGTTGGTTACAGAAGACGGACAGTGCTGATCGTGGTTGAGGTTTGCGGAGCAGGACCATACCTGGAGGTGGACCATTGGGTGGGACGTACTCGGATCGAACGGATGGACCCTAGGAGCTGTGGAGGCCATCTTGGGTGGGACGTACTCGGATCGAACAGATGGACCCTAGGAGCTGTGGAGGCCATCTGTACTCACCCATCAGGTGGGACTTCCAATGGATGGCTCGATGTTGGGACATTACTTTCTGTTTCTATTTTCCCTTTCGAGTTGTACATTACATTCAGTTGGGTTTGTATTCTAGCCCACTTACTTTTTCCGCACTTACTGTTGTACCCAGTTTTTACTTAGTGTTTACTTCTACTGCTTGTTTACTCTGTGATATTTCTTTACTTTAAAAAGGCAATTCCGTCCCTTTTTACTAGGAATTACGCCTTGGTGTTAGTCTCCAGCCCCTGGCCTATGGAAGGCGGGCTTGGGGTAGTCACGACACGAGCCCCGAGGACGGGTCGTGATAAAACCATTTCAAATTCATGGGTATTATAGGGCTCGATCTAGAATGGGGATGTCAAACAATGGCCACTTTCTCTAAGGATGATTAATGTGAAGCATATGTTTGGGAAAAATTCAAAAAGTGGGTTTGCAATAATTGGCCAAGAGTTCATGGAAATAATATATAAATAGGTGTGGTTTGGGTAAGAAAACATTGGATATAGAATCTAGATATAGTAATCAATTTTAGATAGTTAATCCAATTTTTATAATGGTTTGTAATTCATGAAAAATAATGGAAAAAATGATCCTTCTCAATAATTTTAATTATTTGGGGCAGTATCCAAAAAATGAAGCGTCTTACCATAAACATTATCATCCCTAGATTAATAAAAAAATCACAAAAGAATGAGTGATTTCATTGTGTCCACTACTCCATTATTCATCTAGATATGAAGATTCATCATTGTTGTATCTTGAATCAACAATGAGTGGTTGAAGGGGAATCCTATATATTGTACCAATGTTATTTAAATTACCATCATGATCATCTATAATAGAAGAATTATAAAATAAATATATTAGGTTATTTATTTTAGAATATAAATTTAATTATTTATACAAAATGAAGACACATTCTAATATATTTCGAATCAATACACCTCTCACTGATAAACATTAGATCACTATTATGAACAACCATGCATTCCAAAAACCATTGGGTATTTTATTTTTGATAAAATATTTTGAATGTGAGTTATTCCATTTTATTTAGGATATTTCTAATGATTAATATAAAAAATATTAAATATATTCCTTAAATTAATTTCTTGAAAACCAGTCATCTGAATTACTTGTTGTCTCAGTGCCTAGCTCTGAAATTTTTTGAAGATATATTTTCAAATCTAATAAGGAAAAAATAGAGTCCTTATTTAAATCTCCATATAATTACTATCATACATGATAATAAAAATATAATCAATAATATTTGAATAATGAGCCCAGTGTTGATGTCCCACTCCAAGAAGATCTCTAGAATTCCCTTATCCACCCACATCACACAAACCAATGGGGTTGTCTGTACATTCCAGGTCCTCTCCTACCAATCCTTAATCACCAATGGGTTCTCTATAAAACTAGATCTATCATCAATTATATGGTTTATATGGTAAGTAATGTGTTTCTTATCAATCACATATCTACATAATGGCTACACATAGAAGACATTGTGAACCTAATACAACTATGGAGGTAGGTAAATAAGGTAAGAAATCTCACCAACCCTCTATATGAAAAATAATCCACTGTTGAAACTTCGTTATATCATTCCTCCCTATATAAATTAATGAAATCCCTTTTGGGGGGATTCTATCAAGAAAACATGGACTCCAAACATGAAATATCATGTCCTACCATGTCAATATCTATTTAATAGATTCCTATATGGGGATTAACTCAACTTAATTTGGATGACATAGACTTCATCCATTGTTTCCCTCGACCTCTATGGTCCAAATATGGATTACATACTGATCAATGTCCTATATATTGATGACATGAAGGGTCTACCATACAGGTCTTCAAAAGGATTCATACGAATAGTAGAGTGGTATATATAATTGTATGAAAAAATTATTCAGGGATTTTGATCCATCTAGCTCTTGAAAAAGTTTTTCACACAGGCCCTCATAATATATCCCAACACCTATATATTTCACTTCATCTACCCATATTTTTTGGGGTGGAAGGTTATACTCATCCTCATATGGGTCCTGAATTCCCTGTTTAGACCTCTCTATAATTGTGATGTGAGTAGTTCATCATGAACATGATAATTGTATATGGAACCCCATGAAGGTGTGAAAACACCCATACATACTACTTCTATGCACTCTCCATCGATATATTCTTCCTAATAGTATGTAGGTTTTCTGACAACATATGTTGGTAAAAATAACCAAGATGGCATCATAGCCAATAATTTTACTAGCAATCCATATAACAATGTCTATGTATATGACATCCCATTCCTACACAGAGATCACAAGGGGCTAAAAAAAACCACTCTGTACCTGTTTATATATCTTCACATAAAGACAGGTGAGGAACCACAAGAAAAACTCATCCACGCTCCATTTCATATTGGACCACCAAAAGCACCACTTTTGTACTCTATAAATCATCCACATAGTGTTATGTACATTGAAAGGATATGTGTGAAACTCTCTAATCACCTCCTACCACATTGTTTCTGGGATAAACAACTATCCCATGAAATTGATGATAGGATTCAATTTAAAAAAAACATATTGTAAATCTTCTATGTTTATATATTCATAAATGGAATCTTTGTTACTGTCTTCTATCTAGGAAAATGTTACATGTGTGTGGAAAATATGAGTCAACAAAATTTAATAACGAAAAGATACACCCTCCTTCTCAACTAGGCTCAACTATAAAGAATCCAGCTACATAGATGGCCTCTTACTCAAATGAGTCTTCTGATTTGTTGTAGGGTAATCATCCACTATATTTTACTTATCAGGATTATATACGATCTCATTTTCATAATCCTAATGGAACTCAAACTAGATCATATGTATGAGGTTCTAGTCTCTCTATGAAAATGCATACCTATGACTGCAATGGTCTGTGAAAAAAACAAAGTATTCACCTAGATGAGTGCACCTCATGATGATAATAGTGTAGTTTACATCTTCGGAATGTGGACTATGATATTAATAGTTTTTTTCACTGGGTCTCAAATACCTGGATATATTTGAAATAACTAGTTGGATATACATCGAAAACAAACTGATCACTATTAATATAAAATCAATATTCACTGCATATGACATACCCACATCTTGTAGTCATAATATTGGATCATTACCCATCCAAATCATTGACACATCAAAGGAACTTTGGAACATCTAACTCTTGTAAATGGATTCCCTTTCCAAATCAGAGATGTAAAGTGGGATGTAATCCACCAATATACATCTAAAATACAATGGTATTAAATTTAAAATCCATGAAAATACTACACAAATAACACACAATTGGGGTTCTATAATGAATTATCTTATATGATATTTGATAAGTCCAAATCTAATCCATATCTAAAATGACATTCACAGGATATTTAACCTAAATGATATATAAATAAAACATAATAATCTCACCATAATAATTGTTCCCCTGATAAAAATATAATAACATTTTATAATTATACACATGAACCTAATCTATATTAGATAAAATGATATTATATTGAATGAATACAACCACATATTGGTCATCGAATAGCTATAAGGTCTAGTTCATAAAATCCATAAACACTATAGGGGAATTGGACACACTAATAGGCATTATCATGAAATGATAGTTCCTATAGTGACATAATAATTCCATAAACAGAATATCTTCCTTGTGAACACTCAATTTGTGGTAGAGGAAAAATATAGTTATCTTTGAGAACTATCTCATTATTAAAAATTGATTAATTTTGTTGTAAAAACACATAATGGTGTACTTGTTCATTATTGTGCCCCAGTTCCTATTACAATAATCCACATATGCAAGCAATATACCTTCCTCCATTTTAAAAAATAACAGTAGATATTCCCATGTGGGAAAAAATTATGACAAAAACCTTCTCTAAAAGGACCACTAAATTCATTTCCTGCTCATGGAGATTTGTACGAACAATCTATAATTCCAATGAAAATACTATAGATTCCCTGATATGATAGTCGATAAAATAACCTACAACGTCCACATGGTAGACAACCACAAAATACATGATGAATAAAAAAATCTTAATGCCTGAATATCATAATGAAGAAATGGATACACTCATCAAATGTTGGGTTGTGTGCTATATAACCTTTATTTCTAGAAAAATAACCCTTCCATGAAATCTCTCTAAAGAAAAATGGGAATATAATCATGTCATTATGAAAGAATTTAAAATGTATATAGTGAAATTTAATCTATGAATAATATATAGATAACCAATCTATACTAAGGATGACATCAGGGGTTCATATCATGACGAGAAAATATCACATGATGACCAAAATACTATGTGATAGATCAATCTACCCGATGAAAAAAAATACAGAAGAAGGAAACCTCATATGAAACTAATGAAAAAGATTTATAGTAATCACCCAAACTTGGAGAATAATTTCTTAAACCAAGAGTAAATATTTGATTTAATTACTCACAAATTTGTTGAATAATAAAAAATAAAGGGTATTTATAACCAATGATTTACCTATAATCTGATCATGTGTTGTTGGCTCATATTCCTCTATAGCCTGCTGTATTATTTGACCCATAACACTAGCTCCCAAATAATAACATGGAAATCCATGTGGTAGTTGTGGTATACAGATTTTATAGTGGGATATTCCACCAATATTTAATCAAATTATATCTCCAACTAATACACATCTCTCTCAAAATCCCAATGTTCTACCCTTCCATCACCTGATATACTACTACTCATGTAACTACCACTATTGTGGTGGTGTGTCATATAACTTCCATCAGTCATCAACACAGTGGATTGACAAATCAGGAACCATGTGACCTAATCTTTTACCCAAATAGAACCCACCACCTCTCTGTGTATCCCTGCCCATCATTGGTTCTCCTAAACACATTACAAATCATGATCATTGGATGTTTTCATGTGATGAGATCTTATTGATTTGTGTTTGGAAGATGCTACACATGACCCAGAACAATAACCCCCACCTCTGTCTCTAGCTCAATGGTGTCTATTTAATTTGAATCTATCTGTCACAAAATCCCAATCCATTACTCCATCATATATGGGAATGAATTTTTGTACCATAATAAATCATATATCTTTGTGAATTCCCTTCTCAAACATTCCTTCTCAGATGTAGCCATTAAAGATAATATAAAGGGAGTTCTGTTTAGGATCTGTGGAACTCAAATCATAATAATAAATTTTTAACCCTCACATTTTATACTATAGAAGATAATGAATCTGAATTGAGGGCAAGGATGGGTAGTACTCCACAAAAAACTATTTTTTGATGTTGAAAATGAGAGTGATGAATCTTCATTAAACTATGTAAGAAGACTCCAATAGTTCTCAGATGATATATGGGAAAGCAATGAAACCAAGACAAAAAAATAGCAGTTGGCATTAGAACAATCCTGAAGAATGAGATCACAATCTCTAATAAATCCTCTTCCATCAAGGGAACTGGCTTAACATGGAACCATAGCAGCCACTGGCACTGGAACACACAGAAAGTTCTACGGATTTCCACATCATCAACCTCTATTATTAGTATGTTATGCTACTCAAAATGTAGGGGTATGAGTACCTAAACACCATGATGAAAAATTTAAAGTGATCTATCCAAAACTGAGGACTCATCACATATTGGATCATCATGACATCCCGTAGTCAGAGTAAAACACAAATATATATATATATATATGAATATATAATTGGGATATTGATATAAGGACCTGACCTTATAACGTTACATTATATTGTATTAAAACTAATAATTCACATTGAGGATCTTTTCAGATTTAGTGTTATAGGGAATTAGGACATAACTATTACATCTCAAAGATTACAAGGTAGAGAAATCTACTCAGTTTCCATTTTTTTTACAAAATATAAACTCTTGAACAAAAGATTCATGTCTAGTTTCATGTTTTTGACATCATGACATTTCCTTGATCCCATCGTTGACTGTATGCCATTTTAAGTCATGTGGAAAACATTTAAAAAAACATGGGATGAACATAAAATGATTAGTAAAGGGTATCACAAAATGGAAAGAAAACATCAGTCCATGTATACATAAGAATCAATGAAATCGTACTTTTCTCATAAAACATAAGCACTTTAAAATACCTCATGAAAACATAAGATTTGCGAATAACTCATAGAAATCATAAGACATAAAGGTAACTTGAGGCATTCATAACCTTCTTACGTAGGGAGTAACCCTCATGGTTACGTTTGGAATACCCATCACAATATATTCCCTAAATCCCTTAAAAAAACCATAATTTATAACCCCTTCGCATTACCCAATTCATTGGAAAGCTATATCAGGCTCACCCACCCTTAGTTTATCAAGGAACCACTCGATTTAATAAACATTTCCTAAGAACCATAACGTAATCATAAAACATAAAACATGCATAAAAGAAACATAAAATTTCCACATTTCAATCACAAGATATCACATCATGATATTATCATAAATAAAAACATCTAATAAAATAACTAAAACTCTATGAGAGAAAAATCCATTTATACTTTGTAAATATTAAAAGAAGACATTTAAAAGAGATTTTAGAATCAAAGTGTCTCATACAACTTCAAAACATTTGAAAGGGTTTTGAAACATTCATGTACCTATAAATAAATCCTTAAAACCATTTTTAAACATGGAAATAGATGAAAAATGTTTAAAAGAATAAATCTTTAAAACCATTTAAAACAATGTTTTAATAAAAGAGTCCTTTTCCATATTGAACATTTAAATTATAATCCACTAAAATGTAGACCATTTTGAAAACTTTTAAATGACATTAGTATAGACATAAAACTGATATAGAATGTCAATGTGGATGTATATACACTTTATAAAAGAATAAAAGTGCATATCATTAAGAAATGTCTCAATGAGAAGAAATTTAGGTGTAATCCAAATCATGGATCATGACATTAGAGCAAGGATAAAGAAATGACACACTTATGTGTGAAAAATATAAATAAACCAAATATAACTTGATAATCAGTGTAAAATAATCATATGTAATCCACAGATATTCATAGCACGAAAAAATCAAGAAGTAGAGGTTTAACCCAAAGAATTGAAATTGGGTTAAGAAGTTCCCTTGTAAAAATTTGATAGCCTAACGGTGTCACATCAAATTTTAGAAAAAGAGTTGATGAGAGTGATAAAGGGTATCTCATCCCATGGAAAAAAATTACATCAATAAGGATATATAAGAATATATACCAACATAATAATATGTAATTTAAAAGACAACGCAAAAAAAGTGATTTTAAATTAGGATGGTGAAAGGATCCCTTACAGACTCAGGTAACTTTCGAAACGTACACCCCATGAAAAAAAGACTATACAACATTGATGTAAATAATCATAAAAGAAATTATATTACACAATGAGTAGAATAATGGGAATTACATTCACCACTCAAAAAAAATGGTGGAGAATGTAGCATAAATCTCTAGGGAATAAAAGTGAGATGAAAAATCCCTTATTAAAACTCGACAGCATAATGACGCCAATTAAAACATCCAAAAATGGATTTATGAGATCAAATTGGGTCTCTCATAATATGTACATAAAATTTATATAATGAGGAATATAAAATAACATCAAAAAACATATGAAATATGAGCTTCAAATATATGACATAAAAGAGAGTACTTTAAAAAAAAGAGAGAGGTATGATCCCTTACCTCAAGTCTGACTTGTCCTGTTCATTTTGTTATATTCCTGAATAATAAACATTGGTAAATCTATAGTTTCTTAGGTACCTACTTTAAATATTATTATTCAGTTCATATCACATATTTTAATTTTATAATAATTGGTTAATAATGTGAGTTCATATCAGATAGTTTTGTTGACTTTTGGTATATGAGTCAAAAATAAACTTGTTCAAAAATGATTTTCCATTTAGTTAATAGTAAATCATCTCCATAATAGTAATAATGATATAAATATCATATATATCTTGTACATATTCATTTTATACAATTCCATAACATTTGGAGAAAAAAAGAAAAGAACTGAACAGTTCATGGAGATGTAGGTCGTACATACAAATGAACGCTACATTCATTTCTTTGACATATTAATGGAATTAAAAATAATTGAGATATATATATATATATATATATTAAAATTACAGTATAATATATATGTTATATAGGTCACATAAGTTTATTATTTTCATTCTTTATACATTCCATTTATTGCATGAATGAGTCACATCACTTGAGGGGAGGTATTCCACACTTCCTCATATGAAATTATCGCATTTGCACAATATGAAAAGAATAATGGTATGTTTTAAATATAAAAGAAAGAAGCATATAGAAAACATAAATACCATATATATCATATATAAAATTCAGTGACTTTATAATTTCCACCATTAAAGGTGTTAAAATAATATTGAACAATCATCGTTTTGTGAGGCAGTAATTCGCCATCCACAGAAACAGTATGGTTTTTAAACATTAGATGGATGTGTGTCTAAGTGTAGCTAAAATAATTCTTATAAAAAAATTCTATAATATTTAAGATACAGGTCATGTTACAAAACAAAGGAATATAAAGAGTTTATGGGGATGGAGAAGCAAAATAAAACAAAAGAACATTAGGAATGACTTTACCTTAAAATAGGGTAACTCCCCTTGGTTTGAACCAAAAGGGTTTCTTGAAAATCTTTCTACCTAAGGTGAGACTTCAATGATGAAGAGAGGGATGTGGAGAGATGAAATGGGATGGTTTTGGACGAGCCAATAGCTTTAGGGATGTGGGTAAGGTGGTAGAGGTGGGGGCCTTTTATAAGAGAAGAGGAGAGGCACTCTTGGAAAGTTATTAAATATTACTTTATTATATAATGGTTTTTGGGTTTTAAAGGTCCCAAAATGATATATTCACAGGATAATGTTATAAGGTTTATAAATTCACCCATCCAATAGGGTTTTGAAAAGTTTAAGACTTAGATTTTACCATATCTTCTCATTTTATTTAAATCGTTCATTTATGAGGTAATCACTGTATCATCACGGTGTCATAAATAAAATAATTTATTTAATGTCTAAAAATTATTAAAAAAATTATTTAGGAAATATTTTTATCAATCTAATTAATATTTACATTAAAAAATATCACTTGTATAACCCCATGAAAACATTGTTTTTGTAAAACAATACATGTTTGTGACATTTTAAATTTAACTTTAAATAAAAAGTTATTAATGTCATTTTCATACAAACCTGACTCCATGAGGTCCCCAAGTTTACCCATTGATTGTCATGGTCGGCCATGACTCATCCAATATGGGTAGGACATGTTTCGAGGTCATTTATTATTTTTATAACATTATCTTTACCTAAAATTACACTAATTACCTTTAATCACGATTAATAAAACTTAAAAGTTACTATTCACCAAAAAATTATTTTATTCCCATTGAACCAGATTTTACATCATAATGAAAACCATGTATGTCGAATTTTAGAAATTCAAATCAAAGATGTGGTAATGTTTCATTTAAACGAAAAATAAGTTATTTAACTACAACTTAATGGTTTCACTATTCATCAAAAATTGAACTTTTTCAGAAAAATACCAATAATTCAGCCTATGCTATATTTGATACTCTGAATTAAAAAATGATGACTATTTAACAAAATTCAAAAAATATAAGTTGCATTAATTAATTTAATAATTAATTCTGATCATCAAAAAAATAAAGTGTTTTTATGAAACAATATATATCAAAATATTGACACTAGTTTAAGTCAAATTTCAGAGTGAAATTAATTCCAATGACCACTATTGGATTAAATGGAAAAAAATATTATAATTGGACTTTTAAACCAATTCAAATGATAATATAATGATATAAATAAATTAGTTTAAAAAGATATTTTGAATTAAAATATAACATTTTTCATTATTCAATAAAAATGATCTTTTTCGGAAAAATACAAAAAATTTACTGAAAGAGGGTTAACCATCAAAAGGCGATAAATTGACCTTTTAGTGAATTTTAGAGTAATTATGTTTAAAATTGAATTCTTTTCTTATTTTAAGACTTTATATTTTATTGAATAAACATAAAAACATTTAACAAACATATATAATCATATATTAGTTATTTCTATTCATTCCCGCCAATATAACAGCTAGGCATTAACTACCATTTAAAATAATATTATTTTATTATTAGAGTGAAACGTAAAATTTCAATGAAACTCGTTGTTGCATATTCGGTACGCCATCGAGCATATAGTTCCCTTTAAATTAATATTAATATTCTATTCAAAAATATTAATAAATATGAAAAAATAATATTCTTTATTTACTGGGGATGTTGCAATAGATCAATAATTTTATTAAAATATTCAACCATATATGCTCCATTTATTATTTATTCATACAACCAATATCTAGTAATGCCACATTGACATGTCTGTGGTCACAGTCCAGTTGTATGGGTATGTCGGCCACCACAACAACACTAGGATAAATATATTGAGAGCTTAACAGGAGAAACATTAACCCTATTACCATAAATACCATCCAAATAATCATTGTGTCTCAACTAAAAACAACATTCCAAGTATTTAACCCCATTTTATATTAATCATTCATGTAACAATCCAACTACACCCACTCCAAAACTATACCAGACCCACCTCCATATTCATGGGGTTTGAGACACATTAAAAAAGGTATAAATATAATGGATTTCATATACAATATGTAATTTTACACACACACCTTATTATATAATTATAGAAGTGAGGTGGAATAAATAAAAATATTATACATAATAAGAAATTAATATACATGAATCCCCATTAGGGAATAATATAAGGATGATAGTGAAAACTAAAAAGTAATGAGAAATAACAAGACAAACCATAAATATGTCCCAACATGACTAAACTAGAAATGTAAAATAATTAGGTTTCTCTTCTATATATCACCATTATCTAATTGACGTATATGGTCTAGGGCACCAGGGTGTCCCTATGATCCTCTATGATCACCTCCGACCATCCATTCCATTGTAGAAGACACAACATGTACAGTAAGTTCCCATTCATGAGTGAGTATATATATACCCATTAGGACTCCATTAAAGATAAAGGTGATCAATAAAAGATATGATTGTAATTGATAGTCCAACCCAATGAAATAGGGTGACAACATCCAATGGCATCGATATATATATATATATATATATATATATATATATATATTTATTTATTTATATATACCTTCACTACAAAATATGAGTCCAAATGGGAGAGATCTAGGATATCCATCTCACAGCCTAGCCCAAGAAATATTACCAATAGTTTAAATAGTCCATAAATAATGCCCCAATTATCAAATTTCGGTTCAAATAGGCATCCACGTATGGACACACCTCATAACAGTGGTACACAGATGAGGGGAAACGTCACTATATTGAGTACCCATGCCATGGTACAATAGTCAGGTGCCTCTAATGTAGTTAATATTGGAAAAATTCCATTAATATAAATAGGGAACCAACTATAATTAATATCTATAAGAACCATGAACTACTTCGATTGTATGGTTTACTGATGATGGGTGTGGATGCATTTATTCACTCTACATATGGGTGCCTCATAATGTTCAATAGAGGACCCATTCCATGTCCCAACCAGAGGGTACCACTATAGTAGTCGATATAGAACAAATTCCCTTAGTTATGAGATAATTCCAATTTATTGTTCATGTATCCATTCTCTCATTATGAAACCATTTGTTTGTGTGGACCATTTTTTCAAATAAATTATTATTATCATTTATATCATTCAATGTACCAAGTTAATCATTACATTCACACTAGACCGACTTGTTCTATGTTACATGAAACACCGAGTTGGCTTACAATACATGAAACACTAAGTATAGATTTTTTTCCATGTATACATTATTAAGAATTGAAATATGTTATATTGAACAAAAAATGAAATTTTTACTACATAGAACAGTCACATGTATTGTGTTACACACTAGAGGGACCATCCTCGATAGCTTACATTGTATGCAATAATGAGATTCAATAAAAAAAATTATATTATAAAAATATTTTTATATAATGGGACATAAAATAGCTGTTATGAATTTTATTAAACATATTTTTAATTTATTATAACATTAAAATTCATCATATTTATTTTCTAGATTTTATATAAGAACAAATATTAATTTTTGGATAAAAGAAGTATTTTTTGATATTTTTTTCTTCTTAAATTTTTTTTTCTTGTTTGGACAATTGGAATTAATTTTAAATTATTTTATACCAATTCTACATTTTGAATTTGTAATAATGTATTCTATATTTTGAATCGTGAGGTAAAATATATATAAAAATGGAGCTTTTATTTTTTGAAATTTGAATAATAAATTTAATAGTTATTTTTATTTTCCATTATTAATGTGTAAATGTGGTAAATAAGTTAAAAAAATATTATAATAATATAAAAATAGTATAACACAAGAAATAATACTATTGGATGAGTTATGGGAGACCATGAAAATAATTGGGATGCACATTTAGCCTTTGGGATGCAATTTGGAGTGATAATGACATATAATAATAATTAGTTGAATGTTATGAGAAATATAAAATAAACATGTATATTTTTAGTAAAACAAAATTAATGTGGGGTTATATAATTGATATAATTATCTATAAATAATTATTAGAAATAATAAAACATTTCTGACATCATGGTATATTATTTATAATTATTAGACATTCATTAAGAAAATGTACATATGACAGACCGATGATGCACTAATTTCCTAGTTAATAAAAGATTGAAATAAATGATATCATACATATTAAAATAAAAATAAATTGAAATTCATGATTCCATAAAATAATTTTTTCTATATTATTTATATTTTGGAGATTAAATCATTATTTTTTCATAGAAATTGTCTTGTCACAACTTCTACAGAAATCCATTACCATATAATCTCAAAATTGACACAAATGAGTTTCTATATTAAATACTATATTAATAAATGAAAAAACATTCATAAATATATATTATTTATGAAAATAAAATATATAGTGTTAAAAATCACATTAATGATCTACAGGAGGTTCTCTTTCCATTATATATTAAATATATTAACCATATATTATAAAATACAATAAGACAATGTAAGAGTTAATTTTTCTAACTATGAGTTTTAGCATAAATATGTGGGTACATTTGTGAGATAAACCTGTCTAAAATCAATTGGTTGAGAGTATTTATAACAATAATCATATTATCCTATATATATATATATCTTTGGAGATATTTAAATTCTCAAATCCTATTATAATAATACATCATTTTATAACTTTCATAAAGTTACCCTCCTTCCTGTTATAAAAGGCTATAACATATAAGAACATTTTCACACCACTCAAGCCCCATGGATCTTCCCAATTATCCACATATAATCTCATAACATCCCTCCCTTCATACTAAAAACCACAAATTGGGCAAAAAACCATCCTATGGTGAAATTTTGTGTAAACTAATGAAGATATTCAAAAATAGGAAATTGTTTTATCACCACGTTAAAAATTATTTTCTTCATATATATACTATTATTATGTTGTTTGGATAATAAATTATTAAATAAAATAAAATATAAAATATTAAATTATATTAAAGTTATGTTACAACATTATACATTCTTTTATACATCCTACGAATAACAAGATCCCAATGTTAGTGTGCGTACAACTTACCATCTCCAAAGCGGGGTGGAATTTGTTATTAAATAATAATTATTTGGGACTTTTATAACGAGGGGTATAATGAAATTAAATAATTAATTTATCAATATAATTATTTATTATAATTAATAAATAATCCAATTCCATAACGTTTAGTTATTATGTGGTAGATATTGTTACTCATTCGTATGTATGACCTATCATCTCCATGATGTGATGTGAATCATTCTATAGGATCGTCATTAATCAATTATTTTATACATGAATAGAATGAATAAATATCATATATATTATACTAATATCATTTTGTAATTATATAATTATAACCTATCTAGTGGCACATTAACTTCTCTAACAAAACTAGTAGAAGACTATAAAGAAGTTAATATCCGAATAATGAGTGAAAATGAAATGTAACTACCAAAAAAATGATTATTTAATAATATAGGATTTCCTAAAAATGATCGTGATTCTGTATTATTTTAATAAAAAAATTTAAATCATTATACATGAGGTTCAGAAATATATGAATGATATCATAGATACAGTTTGTGATAATTTTTCAAACTCATTATTATCCCAGACAGTTATTACATTGTTATATACTGGGGTATATTTATCATCAAAATACCTTTTCCCTAAATATGTAATAATATTTCTATTATATTCAAAAAATTATTATCAATTTTACCCATTAGTGAATTTTTATTAATCTTTATAAAAGGTATATTTTTTTATTCTATACAAGGCACCCTTTTGACTTTTCCGGAAAAATTATAAAGAGATATTTATTTAAATATGACATGAAAGGATTCATAATATTTATTGATTCCATATTTATATTATGATTCTTTTACCGTAGTTATTGAGTGTTTTAAATTTAATTATTTTCATTCATAAATTATTTGATTTTTTACAAAATAAAACATTTTTATGAAGAAAATATATTTCACTCAAGAGTTAATTTCATGTATTTTCTCAAATTTATTTTCCTTCAAATATAAAATAAGGTTATTTTTCAATCCCAGTTAATAAATTTATTTGATAGTATTTATTATGTAATTATTTTTATTAAATTTATTTTTTTATATGTGTTTTTATGGAATGATGTTTAAAAAATCAACATTCTATTCCTTATGTAATGCTATAATGAAAAATTTATGTTTTTGAAGAATATGTATAAATGATTACATATTCAGATTGGGGGGACATATATCAACCTATACTGAATTGGGTACTGATTTATATTTCTTGAGAAAAAGATAAATGAAATGGATAGTGAATCAATTTCAATAATGCAGGGATGAAACATAAAATATATCAGGTTCAGTAATATAGGGATCAAATAAGGATTGAACTCTATTCAGTAATAAACATTTTCTGCTATGATGGTCCTGGCTATGAAAAATGGATTATATAGAAATGATATTATAGGATTATGTGTTTTTCACAATTTCTTATTTTATTTCAATGCATTGTAATAACGATTAATGTTCTTTTATGATTTATACCTTACGAACAGTTATAATTAATATCATGATTCAAGATCTCGATATTAAAAAGGTATGTTCATGTGTTTTTACATTCATATGTTAATTTACTTTTTTCTATAATTTATGATAATCTATTCCCACACATTCATATGTTATCATTCCTCAGTTTATAAATAAATCTAATTTTTATGAGTACTAAACAAGAATCATTATGGGAGACATCGAAGATCTTTTACATGGTAAAAGATTGTTTTTGATGATTTGAAAGTCACTAAACTATTATGTTTCTCAAGTGTACAATTTTTTAATGTAATTAATATTCATTAAAATGATTTAATATTAAAATATATCATTCTTAATTCATTATGATTAGTATTAAAGGTATGTTTTAATCATCATTTGGATACTAGGATGGAAAAACATTAGTAAGATCACTATGGATATTTCTAAAGGATTTCTTAAAGATATCTATAATTATAGGTTATAGTTCCATAATAATTGTAATGATCGTGAATAAACATGGATTAAAGTAGAGATGTATTATATTTAAAATACACTCCCTTGATTATGTTGTTTTCCTTGTATGATTGTTTCCAATCAAACTATTATTTTTTGAGTTTTGGACATTTTCTGCAAACAGAAGGAGAAATTTTAATTATCAATGTAATTTTTGTTGAAATGAGTGTCTTCGTGAAGAAAAAACATTATTGGAGATGGAATGTAATGTCTTATATCTATACTTACACTACTAATGAGTCACCCTGGAATTTTAAATACCCAGATAAGGGAACAACATTTTGTGTATTCCCTCATGAGGGAGCGTCCAACTTCATTCATTGGGTCTTCTGATCTACATGTTACTGAACAATGCATCCATACCATTAAAATGATATCTTACATTCTTAACTATTCAAAACATGAAAATTTTACTTTGTATTTTTTTCAATTATAAGGTGCAGAAGACCAGTTTTGGACTATGGGATGACATGATGATCCAATATATAATTGGGATATTTATATAAGGACCTGACCTTATAACGTTACTTAATATTGTATTACAATGAATAATTCACATTGAGGATCTTTTCTTATTTAGAGTTATAGAGAATTAGGAAATAACTATTACATCTCAAAGATTACAAGGTAGAGACATCTACTCAGTTTCCATTTTTTTTACAAAATATAAACTCTTTATCAAACGAGTCATGTATAGTTCAATGTTTTTGACATCATGAAATTTCCTTGATCCCATCATTGAATGTATGCCATTTTAAGTCATGTAGAAAACATTTCAAAAAAACATAGGATGAGCATAAAAAGATCAGTATGGGGTATCACAAAATGGAAAGAAATCATCAGTCCATGTATAGATAAGAAGCAATGAAATCATACTTTTCTCATAAAACATAAGCACTTTGAAATACCTCATGAAAACATAAGATTTGCGAATAACTCATAGAAATCATACAACTTAAAGGTAACTTGAGGCATTCATAACCTTCTTACATATTGAGTAACCCTCATGGTTACGTTTGGAATACCCATCATAGTATATTCCCTAAATCTCTTCGAAAAAACCATAATGTATAACCCCTTCGCATTATCCAGTTCATTGGAGAGCTATATCGGGCTCACCCACCTTTAGTTTATCATGGAACCACCCGATTTAATAAACATTGCCCAAGAACAATAACATAATCATAAAAAATAAAACATGCATAATAGAAACATAAAATTTCCACATTTCAATCACAAGTGATCACATCCTGATATTATCATAAATAAAAACATCTAATAAAATCATTAAAACACTATGAGAGAAAAATCTCTTTATACATTGAAAATATTAAAAGAAGACATTTAAAAGAGATTTTAGAATAAAAGTGTCTCATACCACTTCAAAACATTTGAAAGGGTTTTAAAACATTCATGTCCTAATAAATAAATCCTTAATACCATATTTAAACATGGACATGGATGATACATGTTTAAATGAATAAATCATTAAAACCATTTAAAACAATGCTTTAATGAAAGATTCCTTTTACATTTTGAACATTTAAATTATAATCCACTAGAATGTAGACCATTTTACAAAAATTTAAATGAATTTAGTATAGACATAAAATTGATCAAGAATGTCAATGGGGATTTATATACACTTTATAAAAGAATAAAAGTGTATATCATTACGAAATGTCTCAATGATAAGAAATTGAGGCGTAATCCTGATCTTGGATCATGCCATTAGAGCAAGGATAAAGAAATGAAACAATTATGTGTGAAAAATATAAATAAACCAAATATAAGTGGATAATCAGTGTAAACTAATCATATGTAATCCAAATATATTCATAGCGCGACAAAATCAAGAAGTAGAGGTTTAACCCAAAGAATTGAAATTGGGTTAAGATGTTCCCTTGTAAAAATATGATAGCCTAACGGTGTCACATCAAATTTTAGAAAAAGAGTTGATGAGAGGGATAAAGGGTATCTAATCACATGGACAGAAAAATTACATCAATAAGGATATATATGAACATATACCAACATAATAATATGTAATTTAAAAGACAACACAAAAACAAGTCATTTTAAATTGTGAGGGTGAAAGGATCCCTTACAGACTCAGGTAACATTCGAAACGTACACCCCATGAAAGAAAGACTATACAAAATTGATGTAAATACTCATAAAAGAAATTATATTACACAATGAGTAGAATAATGGGAAGTAAATTCACCACTCAAAGGAAATGGTGGCAAATGTAGCATAAATCTCATAGGAATAAAAGTGAGATGAAAAATCTCTTATGAAAACTTGACAGCCTAATGACACCAATTAAAACATTCAAAAATGGATTTATGAGATCAAATTGGGTCTCTCATAATATAAACATAAAAAGTATATAATGAGGAATATAAAAGAACATGCAAAAACATATGAAATATGAGCTTAAAATAAATAAAATAAATGATAGTGCTTAAAAAGAAAGAGAGAGGTATGATCCCTTACCTCAAGTCTGACTTGTCTTGTTCATTTTGTTAAATTCTTGAATAAAAAACTTTGGTAAATTTATAATTTCTTAAGTACCTACTTTAAATATTATTATTCAGTTCATATCACATATTTTAATGTTATAATAATTGGTTAATAATGTGAGTTCATATCAGACGGTTTTGTCAACGTTTGGTCCATGAGTCAAAAATAAACTTGTTCGAAAATGATTTTCCATTTAGTTATAAGTAAATCATCTCTAGAATAGTATTAATGATTTAAATATCATATATATCCTGTACATATTCATTTTATACTATTCCATAACATTTGGATAAAAAAAGAAAAGAATTGAACTATTCATGGATATGTAGGCCGTACATATAAATGAACGCTACTTTCATTTCTTTGTCATATTAATGGAATTTAAAATAATTGAGATATATATATATTTTATAATTATAGTATAATATATATGCTATATAGTTCACATAAGTTTATTAATTTCATAAATTATACATTTCATGTATTTCATGAACGAGTCACATCACTTGAGGGGCAGTAGTCCACACTTCCTCACATGAAATTATCGCATTTCACAACATGAAAAGAATAAAGGTATGTTTTAAATATTAAATACAGAAGCATATAGAAAACATAAATACCATATATATCATATATAAAATTCAGTGACATTATAATTTCCACCTTTAAAGGTGTTAAGATAATATTGAACAATAATTGTTTTGTGAGGTAGTAATTCGCCACCCACAGAAACAATATGTTTTTTTACCATTAAATGGATGTGTGTCAAAGTGTAGCTAAAATAATTCTTATAAAAACATCCTGGTATATTTATGATACTTTTCATGTTACAAAAGAAAGAAATATAAAGAGTTTAGGGGGTTGGAGATGCAAAATAAAAAAAAGAACATTAGGAATGACTTTACCTTTAAATAGGGTAACTCCCCTAGGTTTGAACCAAAAGGGTTTCTTGAAAATATTTATACCGATGGTGAGACTTAAATGATGAAGAGAGGGATGTGTAGAGATGAAATGGGCACGGGTTGGCCGAGCCAAAGGCTTTAGGGGTGTGGGTAAGGTTGTAGAGGTGGGGGCCTTTTATAACAGAAGAGGAGAGGCACTATTGGATAGTTATTAAATATTACATTATTATAAAATGGTTTTCGGGTTTTAAAGGACCCAAAAAGATATATTCAGAGGATAAGGTTATAAGGTTTAGAAATTAACCCATCCAATAGGTTTTTTACAAGTTTAAGACTTAGATTTTACCCTATCTTCTCTTTTTTTAAATCATTCATTTACGAGGTAATCACTGCATCATCACGGTGTCATAAATAAATTAATTTATTTAATGTCTAAAAATAATAAAAAAAATTATTTAGGAAATATTTTTATCATTCTAATCAATATTTATCGTCAAAAATATAAATTTTAGTACCCCATGAAAACATTGTTTTAGTAAAACAATACATGTTTTTGACATTTTAAATTTAACCGTAAAAAAAGTTATTAAGGACATATTCCTACAAAAGTGACTCCATGGGGTCCCCAAGTTTACCCATGGATTGTCTTGGTCGGCCATGACTCATCCAATATGGGTAGGACATGTTTCAAAGTCATTTCATATTATTATAACTTTATCTTTACCTTAAATTACAGTAATTACCTTTAATAGCGATTAATAAAACTTAAAAGTTACTATTCACCAAAAAATTATTTTATTCCCATTAAACCACATTTTACATCATAATGAAAACCATGTATGTTGGATTTTTTAAATTCAAATCACAGAAGTGGTAATGTTTCATTTAAACAAAAAATAAGTTATTTAACTACCACTTAGTGGTTTCACTATTCATCAAAAATTGACGTTTTTCAGAAAAATACCAATAATTCACCCTAAGCTATGTTTGATATTCCGAATTCAAAAATGATGTCTATTTTACAAAATTCCTAACATATAAGTTTCATTAATTAATTTAATAATTAATTCCAATCGTCAAAAGAATAGTGTTTTTATGAAACAATATATATCAAAAGATTGACACTAGTTTAAGTCCAATTTAAAAGTGAAATTAATTCCAATGACCACTATTAGATTAAATAGAAAAAAAATATTATAATCGGACTTTTAAACCAATTCAAATGATAATATAATAATATAAATAAATTATATTAAAAATATATTTTGAATTAAAATATAACATTTCTCACTATTCATTAAAAAATGAACTTTTTCGGAAAAATACCAAAAATTTACACAAATTATATCTTGATGTCCCGATTCTATGAATAATTTTATTTGGTCAAATAGAATTTATAAGAGTGACCAAAACTATATTAAAGAGGGTTAACCATCAAAAGGTGATAAATTGACCTTTTAGTGAATTTTAGAGTATTTATGTTTAAAATTGAATTCTTTTCTTATTTTATGACTTTATATTTTATTGGATAAATGTAAAAACATTTAACAAACATATATAATCATATATTAGTTATTTCTATTCATTCCTGGCAATACAACGGCTAGGCATTAACTACCATTTAAAGTAATATTATTTTATTATTAGAGTGAAACGTAAGATTTCAATGAAACACGTTGTTGCATATTCGGTACCCCATCGAGCATAGAGTTCACTTTAAATTAATATTAATATTCTATTCAAAAATATTAATAAATATGAAAAAGTAATATTCTTTATTTACTGGGGATGTTGAAATAGATCAATAATTATATTAAAATATTCAAACATATATGATCCATGTATTATTTATTCATACAACCAATATCTAGTAATGCCACATTGACATGTCTGTGGTCACATTCCAGTTGTATGGGTATGTCAGCCACCAAAACAACACTAGGATACATATATTGAGAGAATAACATGAGAAACATTAACCCTATTACCATAAATACCAACCAAATAATCATAGTGTCTCAACTAAAAACACCATTCCAAGGATTTAACCCCATTTTATAATAACCATTCATGGCACAAACCAACTACACCCAATCCAAAACTATACCAGACCCACCTCCATATTCTTGTTATTTGAGACACATTAAAAAATGTATAAATATAATGGGTTTCATATACAAAATGTAATTGTACACACACACCTTATTATATAAATATAGAAGTGAGGTGGAATAAATAAAAATATTATACATAATAAGAAATTAATATAAATGAATCTCCATTAGGGAATAATATAAGGATGATAGTGAAAACTATAAAGTAATGAGAAATAACACGACAAACCATAAATATGTCCCAATATGACCAAACTAGAAATGTAAAATAATTAGGTTTCCCTTCCATATATCACCATTATCTAACCGACGTATATGGTCTAGGGCACCAGGGTGTCCCTATGCTCCTCTATAATCACCTCCGACCATCCATTCCTTTGAGGAAGACACAACATGTACAACAAGTTCCCATTCAAGAGTGAGTATATATATAACCATTAGGACTAAATTAACGATAAAGGTGATAAATAAAATATATGATTGTAATTGATAGTCCAACCTAATGAAATAGGGTAACAACATCCAATGACATCGATATATATATATATATATATATATATATATATATATATATATTGGTTTATATATACCTTCACTACCAAAAAATGAGTCCAAATGAGAGAGATATAGGATATCCATCTCACAACCTAGCCCAATAAATATTACCAATACTTTGAAGAGTCCATAAATGATGCCCCTATTATCAAATTTCTGTTCAAATTGGCATCCACGTATGGACATACCTCATAACAGTGGTACACAGCTGAGGGGAAAAGTCACTATATTGAGTACCCATGCCATGGTACAATAGTCAGGTGCCTCTAATGTAGTTAAAATTGGAAAAATTCCATTAATATAAATGGGGAACCAACTATAATAAATATCTATAAGAACCATGAACTACTTCGATTGGATGGTTTACTGATGATGGATGATGCATTTATTCACTCTATAGATGGGTTCCTCTTAAGTTTCAATATAGGAACCATTCCATGTCCCAACTGGAGGGTACCACTATAGTAGTCGATATAAAACATATTCCCTTAATTATGAGATAATTCCACTTTATTGTTCATGTAACCATTCTCTCATTATGAAACCATCTGTTTGTGTGGACCATTTTTTCAAATAAATTATTATTATCATTTATATCATTCAATATACCAAGTCTATCATTACATTCACACTAGACTGACTTGTTCTATGTTACATGAAACACAGAGTTGGCGTACAATACATGAAACACTAAGTATTGATTTTTTCCATGAATAAATTATTAAGAATTGAAATATGTTATATTCAACAAAAAATGAAATTTTTACTACATAGAACAGTAACTACTCTTTTGTTACACACTAGAGGGACCATCCTCGATATCATACACTATATGAAATAATGAGATTCAATAATAAACATTATATTATAAAAATATTTTTATATAATGGGACATAAAATAGCTGTTATGAATTTTATTAACCAAATTTTTGATTTATTATAATATTAAAATTTATCATATGTATTTTCTAGATTTTATATAAGAAAAAATATTATTTTTTGTATAAAAGAAGTATTTTTTGATATTATTTTCTTCATAATTTTTTTTTCCTTGTTTGGAAAATTGGAATTAATTTTAAATTAATTTATACCAATTATATATTTTGAATTTATAATAATGTATTCTATATATGGAATCATGAGGTAAAATATATATAAAAATGGAGCTTTTATTTTTTGAAATTTTAATAGTAAATTAAGTAGTTATTTTTATTTTCCATTATTAAAGTGTAAATGTGGTAAATATGTTAAAAAATAATATTATAATAATATAAAAATACTATAACACAAGAAATAATACTATTGGATGACTTATAGGAGACCATGAAAATAATTGGGATGCACATTGAGCCTTTGGGATGCAATTTGGTGTGATAATGACATATAATATTAATTAATTGAATGTTATGAGAAATATAACATAAACATGTATATTTTTAGTAAAACAAATTTAATGTGGGGTTATATAATTGATATAATTATCTATAAATAATTATTAGAAAAAATAAAACATTTCTCACATTATGGTATATTATTTATAATTATTAGACATTCAATAAGAAAATTAACTTACGACAGACTGATGACGCACTAATTACCTAATTAATAAAAGATTGAAATAAATGATATCATACATATTAAAATAAAATTAATTTGAAATTCATGATTCCATCAGAGAATTTTTTCTATATTATTTATATTTTGGATATTAAATCATTAATTTTTCATAGAAATTTTCTTGTCACAACTTCTACAAAAAATCCAATGCCATATAATCTCAAAATTGACAAAAATGAGTTTCTATATTAAATACTATATTAATAAATGATTAAATAATCATAAATATATATTATTCATGAAAATAAAATATATAGTGTAAAAAATCACATTGATGATATACTGGAGGTTCTCTTTCCATTATATAGTAAATATATTAACCATATATTATAAAATACAATAAGACAATGTAAGAGTTAATTTTTCTAACTATGAGTTATAGCTAAAATATGTGGTTACATTTGTGAGATTAACATGTCTAAAATCTACTGGTTTAGAGTATTTATCACAATACTCATATTATCCTATATATATATATATATATCTCTTTGGAGATATTAAAATTTTAAAATCCTTTTATAATAATATATCATTTTATAAATTTCCTGAAGTTCCCTTCTTTCCTATTATAAAATTCTATAACATATACGAACATTCTCACACCACTCAAGCCCCTTGGATCATCCAAATTATCCACATATAATCTCATAACATCCCTCCCTTCATACTAAAAACAAAAAATTGGGGAGAAAACCATCCAATGTTGAAATTTTGTGTAAACTAATGAAGATATTCAAAAAAGGTAATTTTTTTTATCACCACATTAAAAATTATTTTCTTCATATATATAATATTATTTTTTTGTATAGAAAATAAATTATTAAATACAATATAATATAAATTAATAAATTATATTAATGTTATGTTACAAAATTATACATTCTTTTATCCATCCTACGAATAACAATATCCCAATGTTAGCATGCTTACAACTTTCCATCTCCAATGCATGGTGCAATTTGTTATTAAATAATAATTATTTGGGACTTTTATAATGAGGGGTATAATGATATTAAATAATTAATTTAACAATATTATTATTTATTATAATAAAAAAATAATCCAATTACATAATGTTTAGTTATTATGTGGTAGATATTATTACTCATGCGTATGTATGACCTATCATCTCCATGATGTGATGTGAATCATTCTATAGGATCATCATTAATCAATTACTATAAACACGAATATAATGAATAACTATCATATATATTATACAAATATCATTTTGTAATTATATAATTATAACCTATTAAGTGGCAAATTAACTTCTCTAACCAAACTAGTAGAATACTATAATGATGTTAATATCCGAATAATGAGTGACAATGAAATATAACTACCAAAAAATGATTATTTAATAATACATGATTTCCTAAAAATGATCTTGATTCTTGATTAATTTAATAAATTTTGTTAAATCATTATACATGATGTTCAGAAATATATGAAGGATATCATACATATAGTTTGTGATAATTTTTCAAACTCATTATTATTCCAGACTGTTATTACGTTTTTATATAATGGGCTATATTTATCATCAAAATACTTTTTCCCTAAATATGTAATAATATTTCCATTATATTCAAAAAATTATTATCAATTTTACCCATTAGTGAATTTTAATAATCTTTATAAAAGGTTTATTTTTTTATTCTATACAAGGAACCCTTTTGAATTTTCCGAAAAAAGTATAAAGAGATAGTTATTTAACATATATGGCGTGAATGGATTCTTATTATATCTTGATTCCATATTTATATTATGATTCTTTTACCGTAGTTATTGTGTGTTTTCAATTGAAATATTTTCATTCATAAATTCATTGATTATTTACAAAATAAAACATTTTCTAAGAAGAAAATATATTTTACTCATGAGTTAATTTCATGTATTTTCTCAAATTTATTTTCCATAAAATATTAAATAAGGTTATTTTTCAATCCCAGTTATTAAATTAATTTGATAGTTTTTATTATGTAATAAATTTTATTAAATCTATTTATTTTATATGTATTTTTATGGAATGATGTTTAAAAAATCAAAATTCTGATCCTTATATAATGCTATAATGAACAATTTATGATTTTGAAGAATATGTAAGAATGATTTAATTATCAGATTGGTGGGACCTATATCAACCTCCAATGAATTGGGTAATGGTTTATATTTCTTGAGATAAAGATGAATGAAATGGATAGTTAATCAGTTTCAATAATGGAGGGATGAAATAGAATGTATATCAAGTTCAGTAATATAGGGCTCAAATAAGGATTGAACTCGATTCAGTAATAAATATTTTCTGATATGATGGTCATGGATATGAAAAATGGATTATAAGGAAATAATATTATAGGATTATGTTTTTTTCACAATTTCTTGTTTTATTTCAATGATTTGTAATAATGTTTAATGTTATTTTATGATTTATACCTTATGAACCGTTATAATTTATATCAGGACTCAAGATCTCGATATTAAAAAGGTATGTTCATGTGTTTTTACATTCATATGTTAATCAAATTTTTTCTAGAATTTATGATAATCTATTACCACATATTCATATGTTATCATTCCAAAGTTTATATATAAATCAATTTTTTATGAGTACTAAACAAGAATCATTGTGGGAGACGTTGAAGATACTTAACATGGTAAAAGACTGTATTTGATGATTTTAAAGTCGCTAAACTATTATGTTTCTCAAGCGTGCAATTGTATAATGTAATGAATATTAATAAAATGATTTAATATTAAAATATATCATTCTTGATTCATTATGATTGGTATTAAAGGTATTTTTTAATTGTCCATTGGATACTAGGATGGAAAAACATTAGTAAGATCACTAAGGATATTTCTCAAGGATTTCGTAAAGATATCTATAATTATAGGTTATAGTTCCATAATTATGGTAATGATCGTGAATAAACATGGATTAAAGTAGAGATGTATTATATTTAAAATACACTCCCTTGATTATGTTGTTTTCCTTGTATGATTGTTTCCTCTCACATTACTATTTTTTGAGTTTTGGACATTTGTTGGAAACAGAAGGAGCAATTTTAATTATCAATGTAATTTTTGATGAAATTATTGTTTTCGTGAACAAAAAAAATGATTGGATATGGAATGTAATGTCTTATATCTATACTTACACTACTAATGAGTCACTCTAGAATTTTAAATACCCATATAATGGAACAACATTTTGTGTATTCCCTCATGAGGGAGCATCCAACTTCATTCATTGGGTCTTCTGATCTACATGTTACGAAAAAATGCATCCATACCATTAAAATGATATTTTACACTCTTAACTATTCAAAACATGAAAATTTTACTTTGTATTTTTATCAATTATAAGGTACAGAAGACCAGTTTTGGACTCTAATCAAGAATAGGTAGAAATAAGATGAAATTGAATCCATGGAATGAGATGAGCTCAAGAACATATTTTTCAATAATTAATTTCCTCATATTTATTAAATGAAAATGGAAAATTATTTACCAGAGACTATGAAAAATTATGATTAATACATTTATAAATATGATAATATATTTACAATGAATTCCTTTTATTCTTATATATATGTAATCCAACATGAAAAAAAGAAGATAGATTCTTCATTGGCTTAAAACCATGTATTTGATGGGTGTTATCTATAAGAGTCATCAATTATAATTAATATATTGTGTTTTTTAATACCATGGTAGAAAAAGAAGTTGGGGTTAGATTTAAATCTCATGGTTTTGAAATGAAATGAAATATGATGTTCACTGAAAAATATCAGAACAATTTTGAAAAGAAGATAAGTGATTCCTTACGCTCAATGTGTTTAAAGAATCATTTTCAATGAATATATTAAAGATACTATTTAATGTTTTATGTGTTTAAACGAAGTTAATTTTGTAGTTTAGTTGTAATCTAATTAAAATTGTAGCTAATGATGTGAATAGAGAAGAATACCGAGAATTCACTACCCACACGTACATGAAAGAAGTGCACAAAAATAGGGAATTATTCATACCAATGACCAAATACAAGGTTTATCAATGATTATTGATGGAATCTACCTATTAAAGACTTAGAAAATATCAAATAAAATTTGATGTCTATTGGTGATGTTAAATATGAAAATTATTTGGTGGAATGATAGAGAGTTTATGTGATGTGATTCCATAATAATGTTGTTGAATCTCTTTTATGGTATTATAGAATCATGAACTATCTATGTAGTAGTCAACTGTGGTTTTCCACATGTATTTGAATGTATATTCTGATTGGTACTAGAAAACATGAAATTTGATTGAGGTAATAATGTTATGTTTATGAAAAACACATTATTTAGGGAAGGATGACACTTAATATTAACATGAGGTTGACATAATAATATTTGGAGAAAGGTATGTTGAATATGAATATGTTAATTGGATGATATTTGTTACCATGCAACAATATAATGATTTATTGTAATGTGGGTTTTGTTGTCTTACATTATGATTAAATTTTTGGGAATGAAGAATAAGAAATCATACATGCTTTCAACAATGATATATGAAAGTTTAGGTTGTTATAGTGACTGAAGAGAATGCATTATTATGGTATTTATATGTTTGTAATGTGAAAAATACAAACTAAATTATGTGATATTTGATAAAAATGTTAAACCAATTTAGCTAACCTCTTTATAAAGTTGAAGATTTTTACATTTTGGATGGATTTTATTGTTAACAAATTATGGATTGTATAAGTAACACATCAGTTGATGTTTGTTAGATGAATGTTTTATCTTAATATAGGTGAGCATATGAATATTTTATAATAGGTGTTAAACCATTTGTTGAGGAATATGGAATTACATATCATTCTATTTTAAGATTTCATGATCTTCTAACACTTGTGGAATAAAAATTCATCATCGTTTCTTTGAATAAGAGATTAAGTGGAAACTGTTCATGGTTTGATCAATGGTGTGATTGTATTGAAATAAATTATATATCTTTCTCATGATATTCAACTTTAGGGAATGGATATTGATACTGAAAATTGTTATATTAGTACCTTTTTATATGATGAATCATATTGTCCATTAAATCATCACAGATTTATGGGATTCTAATTATTAACATTCCCCAAACCTTGTTCTCTATCACTATCAATCGAAACTGGATGTTTGAATTTTCATCCATATCCATGGTTTCACTTCTCATATATTTCCTATTTTATGGAAAACCAAGGATGAGGTACATGGGGTAACTTCTTTTTTTATAAAATACTTTTTTCAAATGATGTATTAGTTTTCCTTTTTATGATGTTGGTTTCCATGAAAAAAATCATTCAATTTCAAAAAACATTATAAAACGCATGAATTTCAATTGAGAAATTAATTTTACTGTGGTTATAATGTTATAAACATATTTTTTAGGGACGATTTATTAATATAAATTAAATTTTCATTTATCCCATTCAATTCACTAATTTAGACATCACTTTCATACTAAAATGACTTGTCTTATATTACACGAAACCCTGATTTAGACTAGTATCCAAGGAACAAAGAGTATATGTTTTGTTCTACATATGAATTACATATGTTTGGATTAGGATATATGAATCAAGAAAGGGTATTTTAAAAACATACAACGTCTACTTCACTTGTGTTACATGCAAGAGTGACCATCCATGAAAACATGCGTCATACACCACATCAAGTTTCAATAAAGAATGATATATTACTAAAATATAATTATTTAATACGGTATATGATATAATTTATGTATATTATTAACCACCTTTGGAATTTAATATGACATTAATAAGCATCTTATTTATTTTCTATACATGATATAAGAATAAATAAAATTTATTGGTTAAATGATGTTTTTTTAATAAACGTTTTCTTACCTCCCTTTAATGATGAACCCATTTTAAATCTATTATATAACAAGTTTATATATTATATTTGAAAAAATATACATGTTATTTTAATGATGTAAACCCTCCTTTAATTTAGTTGATTTATTTTTATTTTTCTATAAAATTCATATATTAATGAATGGTAAAAAATACAACCCTTTAATTCAAAACTACTTTTTCATTTAATTTATTTATATAGTTAGATTATGTTTTAAACTAGTTTTAAATTGAAATTGGATTGTGTTTTTATAATTTAATCAAATATTGGTATTTATAAGTAATTTATCATTTGAAATGGACCTATACACATGTCAATTATTTGATATTGTTTACTTCTTAAAATCTAGTTTTCTTGTTTTGACAATTATAATTAATTTAAATGAAATTTGTTCTATTTTTTGGTTTTTAATTTCTATAAATTGGTTCTATGTTTTCAACTAGAAGTCCCAAATTATATATTAGGTCCACTAGGTCGGATACCCTATGATTGGGGTGAATTAAGTTATAAAATATTAAAACTTTTTACCATTCAAACCATATTTTGTTGATAGAAAAAAAAATCAATTCTCTCTTCCTCACATAATTATATATGAACAGATATGAAATCATGCACATGATACAATGATTTTTACTTGTTTCACCCTCACTGGGCTATGTTTAAGGAGAATAGTACGGTAATGTTCCGATGTACCAAATTCACAACGGCTCACAACCTGTAATTAGTACAATGCTCGGGCTATATTTTATATGTCTAGTTTTCATTACATTACAAGGTTTAGGTTCTGATCAATACTTCCCAAGGTTCACTCTATATGAATCAATATATTGATCACTTCTAGAGGAAAGGATCAATGTCTTCCTATTAATTTAGTCACTTATCTTGGAATGCAATCCACTCATAGATTATCAACTTATAATTCAAACACAATTTATGGAATGAAGGTCCCTTCATTTTCCTGAATTCTGGCATCCTTAAATAAAGGTAGATGTATTGATGATGTTTCATTTTCATTTGTAGATGAATTACACCTTCCAGAGTAATTCTATGTACTGATAAATACATTCATAACTGAATCGATTCTTATTCATGTTTCCTTGAGAAAACTGTGAACCACCATCATCTCCCGTGTACTGAGTACTTGGTTTGGTATGCCAACTGCTTGCTCCATGTACTACTGCCTCTTTTGTGAACATCCTCTTTATCTGGAGTATCTCCACCTTCATGATCAATTACCACTACCACATACCGACTCTGCGAAATTCCTCTATGAAAAACTCTCTATCCCCAATGCCTTCGTTGTTCGCAGTCTTCCTTCGCTTCCGCGTACAAGGGCTCCACCTACGTATACCGTTTGCAGAATTCTCCTTCTCGTGTAACAGATATTCCTCCTCTGTGTATAGAGAAAACTTCATCTGCATACCATCCTTCTTCCCTATCATACTAGACTTCCTTTATAGGTTAGTAATCCCAACATATACATTCAGTGGAATACTTTCTGCGTGAACCAATTTAGCCTTCGTGAGCATCCCTTAGTAAACTACCTTCATTCTTCCCCGAATTGTGTGAGAAAAATATTTTTTCTAATGACGTTCAATTTCCACAGTAATTTACGGGGTTACAGACTCTTATATAGGAATAGATATATGATTAATCATCATAACCATGATTTTCCAAATCTTCATCCCACTCCTTACTAATACTCATGGCACAATGAACCTAAAGTTGTTTGTGATCCATTTTCCTACACGTTATATGTTCCGCATTTTCACCTACATGGTCAATTTCCTCGACCGAAGACAATCCATCTGTGTACCTCTTAGCCTTCTATTGTGAACCATGTTCGGTATCACAAACCTCACCCACATACCGTTTCTACCACTCCACGTACCATTCTCATAATATGGTACGGGACCAATGTATCATGGTACACGGTTTCCACCGTTTCCAGATTTTCTTCAACATTTGAATAAAACCAACCCTTCTCATTTGAGGTCATCTAGATTTTTCAACAAACTCAATCAAACCATAAAAATATAGAGATTATGTGTTGAGGAATTTTTTCCCAATTTTATTTAAATATTCTTATTTTATTTTTACACATTATGAATAGTGATTTAAATAATTATTATGATTTACCCTGGTTAATTGGTAAATGAGGTAAATAAGGGTAAAAATGATATTATTATAATATAAAAATACTTTTACATGTATCATCATCATATTGGATGAGATATCAATGACCAATAAATCATTGGATGCACATTTTTCCACTACGAGCCACTATAGTTTAATAATGACATGTTATGTTAATTAATTTAATGTAAATATAAATATAACAAAAAAGTATATCTTTTTACTAAAACAATTTTAATATGGGGTTATATAAATAATTAATTTGACGCTAAATATTCAATATAAATCTAAAAGTATTTCCAACATCATTGTTTTTTAATAATTCTTAGACATTATATAAATAAATATATTTATTACACAATGATTATGTAGTGATTAAGTTATTAAAAAAAATTTTAATAAATGATATTATAAATTTTAAAATAAAAATAATTTGACATTTTTTGTTCTATCCATGAATTTTATGGATAATATTGACATGTTAGGGATGAAATAATTTTGTTTCAAAGGAATACAATATTTGTTACTTCAAAAAACCGACTACAAAATAGTGTCAAAATTGACATAAATGGGTTTTTAAATCCCATACTATTTTATTAAATGATATAATAGTCATAAAAATATATGATTCAAA
Organism: Viscum album; assembly: GCA_963277665.1. Lineage (NCBI taxonomy): Eukaryota > Viridiplantae > Streptophyta > Magnoliopsida > Santalales > Viscaceae > Viscum > Viscum album. Next base: position 918,247,071 of record OY728148.1, read on the forward strand.
AAACATAGTTATAGTGTTTTAAAAATTTCAGTAATGATCCCCTTGATGTTATATTTAAATTTTATTTAAAATATATTAACCACATACTATAAAATACTAGAAGACATGGTAAGAGTTAATTTATTTAACTAAGGGTTAAGTCTAAAAGATATGATGACATTTTAACATAATGATTTATAAAACCAATTCTTTAGAAAAATCCTATTATTATCTCCAAAATATATCACATTAATGCAATTTTAATTTGAAAATAAATTTACAATAAAATAATATTTGAAGACTTTCCAAAAGTTCCCTTCCTACATATTATAAAAGGCCACCCCATCAACCCAACCACTCACACCTATGATGGCCCTTGAAGCATTAAAATTATAAAAAATTAAGATCCCAAAATATTTCCCTTCCTTCTAGGGACCGCACATTGAAAAAATCCATCCTTAAGTGACCGTTTGGGAAAATAAAAAAGAAATACTCGAAATATAGTTAAATGATTAATCATCACTTTAAAACTATATTCTTCGTCTACTACTTCTTCTTATATTTTTTCCATTAAAAAGAAATAAATCCAGTATCTCATACATGAATTTTTTTTATAGTTTTGTTAAAACCTTATACCACCATTTATCTATACTATGAATAATAATATCACCATGTGTGCATACGTACAACTTACCATCTCCACATTGTGGTGTAATTTTTTATTAAAAAATAGTTAATTTGGATTAGTATAATGATTAGTATAAATAATGAAAATATTGGATGTAAATTTATTATAATTATTTATTATTAAAAAAATATCAAATTACATACTTTTTATCCATTAAGTTAAATATATTATCGCGCGAGCGTATGTACAGCCTACCATCTCCACGATTCAATGTGATTTATTCTGAACAATATTAATTACAACATGATTATATACCTTAATGTAATGAATAAATATTCTATATATTATAATAGTATAATTATTTAAATTAAAAAAGTATAACCTAAAATGTGGAACATGATCTTATCTGACAAAACTTTCATAAGAACATAAACCAGATAATAATAGAATAACTTGTGACAATGAAATGTTACAGATAAATCGCTTATAATATAATCATATATGATTTCAAAAAATATATTATAAATATGTAATAAGTCAATAACATTATTTTAATAATTATAAAGTAGGTTTCAATATTAACAAAGGTTATCATACCTATGTTAATGGATAATTTTTAATCATACTATAATATGAGAGTGAATATAAGTAATTATTTATTGGGGTATATTTATCATCGACATACATTTTACAAAAATATATAGTACTATTAAAATTATTTAATATTTTATGAAGTCAATTTTACCAATTGGTGACTCTTTACTAAACATTTTGAGAGGAATATTTTATTGGTATTCGATTTAAGGTACTTTTTTAGATTTTCTTTCAACACTACATGGAGAATGTTTTGTAACATTTACAGTTTTAATGGATTCATATCCTTGCATAACGCCTTATTTCCATGAATCACCAATTAAAATATTTCAATTTTATTTCAAATTAAATTAATTTCATTTATTTTTGAATGTTATTTTGAAAAAATGAATCATTTTTGTTAACAAAAAGTCATTTTCCTATATAATTAATTTCTAGTATTTTTTCCAAATTATTTTACACCTAAGATGGCATAGAATTATGTTTATATCCTCCTTGATACATTTATTTGATTATGTTTATTATAGAAATATTTTAATAAAACATATTTGTTATATATGGATTATGATGGATGATTTTTAAGAAACCTATTTTTTCCTTGGGTTATGATATGGTGAATGGTTTATGTATTTGTGGAACATATAAGAATGGTTTAATTTTGAGATGGGTGGTATCTATATCTCCATAAAATTTATTAGGTAAAGATTTATATCTCATGAGATAGAAATCAATGTAATGTAATTTAGATCTATTTTAGTAATACAAGGTTAAAATGAAAAGTATATGTGGTTTAGTAATATAGGGAAAAAATGAGGAGTGAAATCTTTTCAGTAATAGACTATTTCAATTGTGATGGAATTTTCATAGATCATTGGATAATATGGAATTGTTTTTGTATGATTATTTAGTGTCCAAACGATCATTTATTATTCCAATGTTATGTTATGATGGTTCATTTGCTTTAATGATTTATGAATTATGATCTCCTAAGATTTATTTCATGACTCAATATTTCGATATTCAATAGATATGATCATTTTTCATTTACAATAATATATTATTATATATTTTTTCATACCCTTGATGAGCATCTATGATCACAATTTATCATGTTTCCATTTCATAGGTAATAAAAAATCATTTATTTAGGAGTACTAAAGTGGACATTCTTAATGGAGATGTTAAAGATATTTCACGAGACAGAAGAATGTCTTCCAGGATTCTATAGAACTAAAAGGAGGTTTCCAATATATATATTGGTAGTGTACCCATCCTATATCAATGATGGAGTGTGTCACTCTAGTATATTTTGTGATCCAATCTGACCACTACTGTCATGGAGTATTGACTCAAGAATAATCACACTTAGAACATCTCAAATTACATATAAAAAGACTCAATTAAATCCCCCATCAAATTAAACATAGAAGAAAACTATTTATTGGGTATTAATGGGCCAAATTTAGAGTACAATAATAGAAGACAATTTAATTTTTTACATCCTCAAAAGAAATGTATTGTTATACAACATGTATGGAGACCAAAAATTCATGTGGCCCAACTGCACTGCCTATCCATATACTTGAATGTAAATTCCTAACATCGCATATAGTTTTACATGGTATGGAGTGTGAATAAAAACCCTATCACAACCTTCGGGGGGTTCTTCCCACATCATTAACCCAGTATTTGTATAGCTTAGAATAGTGTATATTCTTATATTCATTTTGTTTTTTCCCACATGGGGTCCTTCCCATGTCCTCATTTCACACTACGTGTTCACCCAAGTAGAGATAAATATCATGTTGCCTAGAAATATTTAATTCCACTGTTAACTAATCAAAAACCCTTTCAGTTCATCCAAAGGGGATCTATATGCATGTGTTTATCATAATACACATAGAGAAATATGTTTTTTCCTAGAATTATTTCTTCGATTGTAGCTGTGCATAAAAAAAATAAAAACAATTTTTGAGAGTTCCATCAATTTTAAATATTCAAATATTAAACCACCCTTGAATACATGCATTGTTTAATGAAAAAATTACATACCAACTCTACAAAATTAACATTAAATTTCAATAATTATACAGGTTACAAACTATAACTATGTAGTGAGATAAGTAAATCCCCTGAGGGGAGGTGTCTAATAAAAAACATATATTTTAGTAGAAAACCAGATAAAATTTCATGAATATCATCAGTAAATTGGTTTTCAACATTTGGACTCCTAGTCTCATCCACAGATATCAAAGAAATAATTTTAACTGAAAAGTGATGCTTTTAACCATAGGTTAAAAAATTCCTTACATAGTTAAAATTTAATCTCAATATCATCTAAATTTATTTCTAACCCTATCTAGAAATGTAGAAGTAATAATTCATGAATAATAGTCAATCATATACATAAAAATTGTCAATTATTCCATATCAAAATTCATTACATAGAAATCAATTTCTATAATTTTGAAATCCTTAATAAACAATACCAAATAAATAGTTATATAATATGATTTAAGAAAAATGATCAATACTATTTTTGTAAATGTGTTGATTGAATTTTAATCACATAATGAATCATCTCTACATGTTAACCTATATGATCATCAAAAATAAAATCTATAAATGCATAGAACACACACATATCCAACAAAACATGTATAATGGTATAATTGAACTGAATCATATATATCATTAGGGATGGGAAGTAATGATCTAACATTATCACATTCTCAAATATATATATATTCTTACTCAATGAAATTCTTTAATTGATGTTGTGTTGATATTTCAGTAGTTTTAATGATTTGGTTGTCCTAGAATCACTTTTCTAAGTCCTGTAATAATATTGAAAATTATTATATTGAATTCATCTAGAATAAAAATATGATTCTTGAGAAACATGGTATGTGTCTCTTGAACTCATACATAGAATAATATGGAGATATTATTTAAGATGTTGATTATGTGTTCAATTGTTACATGATAATGGTAATCCCATACAATATCACATGATAGAATTAATGAATCCAATCTAAAAAAAATCACACCATGATTTTGGATTGAAAGGGTTGGATTATGGATACCATGGTTTGATTTTATGGTGCATGAAAATTATGGATGTATTTTTACCACTTCTACTTATTCCAATAATATGTGTAACCACATGTTCCCATAGAAATATACATGCCCCCAAAAACCATTTCCATGAAATATATGTTTTTTACAGTATCCATATTTTAACTATATCTATATAACCAATTCATAAAGGAAATAAATATATGTGTGAATATATCATTGTGATCCTTATTCAAAAATTCATTCCATTATTTATTAAACAAGAAACAACTTCCATGTGAAATTGGATTATCTTCATAAAGTTTGATACATAATCTGTCACCATGATATTCCCGTATGTCACATTTATGTGGTAAATTTTTCTACAAATATTATTGTTCTGGGATATAATTTCTATTTAAAAATTTCTTCAAAATCCCCAAATTTTATTTCATTGTACTATTTAGCATTAACATCACATTTTAATTGATTACATTCCAAATGATCTGTCTTATATTTTTCCAAAATTACATTTGTATCTCCTAGTTTCCCACCGAAATTAATCATTCACTTGATCAAATTCTTCGAGACTTGCCCACTTTAATGATTGACCACCACCCTCAAAATATCAATTGATAATAATTTTTAAGGTCATTAAATGTTAAATATCTTGAAGATTATTATTCATATTTCACATATTCAACGATATAAAATATTGGATAAAGAATTAGTATAGATACTGGTTCAACTATTTCTCATGTGCACCATGATTTCCAATTGATTCTCCTTGTTTATTTCTACGATGAATACATTATTCCACTAAATATATCTTGAGTGTACATCTTGTTAGGGTCAAACATTATTAACTAATGTCATACCAATTTTATGTTACCACATACAAATATATTATAATATATCATTCAATAATTCCATCATCATTAAAATTTCAACCATTTTTTAAAATACCACAACCATGTTTTAAAAATGAAACTAATGTAATTATTTTAAATAAAATTTTATTTTTTATATGTCAAAAAATAAATAATATTATAATGAACAATTTGGTCTTATTTGAATGTATTACAATAAATGAGATTTTGGAAACGCTAATTGGATAATCCCATTATAAGTAGGTGATGAATCAGATATATGTTAAAAAAACACACACATACCCAATCACCATAGAAACATGATGTTAAAACATTAATATCTTACATTATTCTTTTTTATAATCTATATATTATATTTTGAAAAATATATTTTCTTACTAACACCCATATAGACATATAAATACTATTTAAAAATCCAAATAGAAAAAAAAAATTACAGCATTTGTCCTGAAATTAATGATGTAATAGCGAAGACTAATACCATTTAAAATGTCAAGGATTGAACAAGATGACACCATTTATTATTGGATTGGCCAAAAATTTTAGTTTTTTTATTTCATTGAAAAAACATGAAAATAGCACATGTAACATATTTCTCCTCTTCATTGGAATATTTTTTGGAGGTGTTCTATGAGGACATATGTAACATCCCCCAAACATTAAAGGCTATAATTTAATGCTTATGTCAAAAAATACAAGTGGGAATGATTTTCAATTTATGAATACAATAACCCATCATAAATAAAATAATCATCTAATCATCAATATAGTTCAATATCATTTTTTAAAATAAACATAATAGAAAAATCATATCATGGTTTTAGTGGAAAACTACAGACAGACATGAAAAGATAAAAAACCATTAATTCCCAAAATTAAAAAATACATTAAACCAATAAATACACAATTCAATACCAAAACTCCAAATCCTCCACTTATGACCTAGTTATTAATATACACAATAATAGAAATATATTACTATAACGACCTAATGTTTTTTAGCATTTCATGAATTTTGGAATAAATATGAATTCTAATATAATATACTGCATTATAAAGAAACATAAACAAATAAAAAAATTACCTCATTAGTTAATATTTTTACATTATTCTAAAAAGAAACCCATTATATTCCAATCATTCAACTATAAATAAAATATAATATAAAAATATAAAATGAGAAAATGTGGATCCACCCAATCTATATGACTATCGCCCCTACTGCAAACACTATCGAGGATAATGAAAATTTTATTACACCAAGATACTTTATTGAAAATGGAAATATAAATCCTTGATATTGATTGATTTTAATAATTAATGATGCAATGTAGAGGTATTTATAGGAGATAATGTTACTATTGAAATAGTAACCTGAACATTGGGAATAGTATTCTGACCACTGAGAATTGTAACCCGACTATGGGGAATAGTTATCTGACCAATTGAATATAAATTTAACATAAAATAATATTTTTTGATTTAAATAATAAATATCGTTATTAGTTCAATTAAATTTAAATTTTTTTATGCCTCAAATTAAATATCATGATTATAAAGATAAAAGAAAATTCATTCACAATTTTAATGAATTGTATTTTAATGTATTATGTAAATAAAATTACTTTTTTATTAAAATTTTTAAATTATTCTATTATAAATTTATTTTGATAAAATTTTTATCATTATTTTAATCGTCTTTATTTTATTATAAAAGGGTTATGTTTCAGTAATTTTAAAAAATTTCATTAACTATAGGATGAATAGTAAAAATACACATTTCCGCATAAAATATTTATCTTGAATCACAATATCCATGATGTGATTGTTACATTGTCCTTTATAAATACTAATCTCTTACATGGTATGTTATATTTCATAGATAATTCATTATAATAAAATAATTTCTATTTCCATTACTAAAACAATCATTCCCAATCAAAAAGTCAAGAATATATTACCCGAAATAATAACATTTCATTATTTCACCTATTTTTAAATAATTTAATCAAGTTGAAATATAAATAGGGCTAAATATAAACCAATTATATGTTATAATTTATTAATAATAATGTCATAAATTTACTATTAAATTTTTAACATTTGAGAAAAAAATTATTAATTATTTTATTCTAATAATACCCATCTCCAAATGTAATAATAACCCATATCCATACCAATGAATCCCACTCCTATCATCCATTGAAACACCATGATATTATAAAATACACCCTCTATGGACCCATATAAAAAAATTACCATTCAAGACAAATCCTTCTTCAATCACCATTTATTTATTGTTTCGTACATTAAATGATACACTGAGGATTATGCATGTTTTGATCCACTCTACTCGATTTTATATTTATTTTATCTCTTATCTTTCTTTTCCACTAACCCATTCTCATAAAATCCTTCAATAATTAAATTTTTACTATGATACAATTATATTAATGATATAATCCAAATGTAATTATCATAATACAATATATATAAATGTTAAAATTTTCTTCCCTGCCCTTCTGACAATGTCCCATCAATGGTCGGGTAACAATCTATGGGGATGTTTCAATTTCAACACATATAACCATGAGCATGATTAGATACTAAAAAATATATTAATTAAACAAAAATTTAGTCACAATAATTATAATATTATGCAATTAATTTCTCAAATTTATAAATTACATTTTCGAAAATCGGCAAATCAATGAAAACTATAAATTAAAAAAAACATGATATAAATCACTTTATTTTCATCAAAAGAATTAATTAATATGATCCAATTATTATAATTAATAAATAGATACATAAAATACTATAAAATACTTTTATATCATTGTTTTAATAAGTATAAAAAATTATCTAGAATGAAGAAAAATGATGAAATAAATAATGAATGAGTTTAATGGAATCTTTGATCCCAAATGATTATCATAGTATAATTATTCATTCAAGAACAATTTCAGGGTTGATACTCTTTTAATAATCCTAAAATATAATTCCATTTTACTCAAAATTTTTTATATTATATACATATTTAATAAATATTTTTTTTAAAAATAAAATTATTTTTTAAAATAACTATTCTTTCCGCAACACATATTAACTCCTCTTGATTTGTGTATTAATCACTAAATATTGATTAATATTATAAAAAATATCTTTTACCCATTAATATATCAACAAAAGTTTTATTCATGATTGATGAAATAATTATTAAAACCATTACTTTACATTTCATACGTCATGAAATTTATTAATATGCATTATATGTCGATTTCATGATTATGTAAATGTTATTTTGTGACCAATTACTCTATAATTATATAGTGCGATAGTGCATTAGTTTATGTGATGTACCTCAAATGATAATATGAAATTTGTATAAGCATTATTCTAAATTATTTTGAAATGATAATTACATCATTATTAACATATTTTATGTGTGAACATGATACTAGCTCTGTTCACAACAATGTCTAGTATTTTACAACTAAAAATGATGTTTTATTTTGATGCATTGCCATATTTCATGCCATTATACACTATTTCTCTCAATATGTGGTTGAATTTACTATGCCTTTTTTATGATGATGATGTTTATTCTCACCAAATTTATATTGATTATTTCTCATTATTCAACCACTTACTAGGATTTTAGCCCACCCAATTCATTGATGTATATCCTTTTGTGATTACTTCTACAAGGAATTTTGTGTAGGAGAGTAATAATATTGACAATAATGGGTTAAATGTTTATAATTTATTATTATATAATAGTAATTTATAATCCTAATCTTACAATGAATCTATAACATTGTTTCATAGATGGGTAATTATATTATCTTTTTTATCATCAAAATGATGTAATAGTCATGTTTGGAAATTTCGGAATTCAATAATAGGTTTCATATCATAGATTAGATAACATATGAATTAGGACTATAAAAAAGAGAAAACAGTATGAATATGTATATATATATGTATTAAAAAAACTAGAGTATTCTTTGGTGAACAACATCAACATAGGGTTCCATTATGATATAAAATTAGTGTTAATTTCGTCAAAGAATATATTATTTCTGATTTTTTGAATTTTATTCTATTCAAACCATTTATGTTTTAGAAAATTGTTTGAAGTAGGAGAACTCACTACAATTAGCCATATGTGGGACAATTTAATGGTTTTCCAAATTGAATCTCTAATTACATTGAAGGTTCACTTCAAAACATTATGGATGTTCATACACTACAATCACATGATATGTATATCCTAAACCATGTGGAATAATTGACATTACATCATAAGGGACAACTATCCATTGAGTACCATACGGTGTAATAACCATAAAAAATTAGTGGAACTTCTTATCCACTTGTCATGGAATAATTGTTTATCTAAATACGAAGGATAAATTATTTAATCTATTTTTCTAATAAGGATATATTGTTTGTAGCTACTGATTATTTATAGGTAGAATCATACAAATGGTGTGTATTGATTATGTATAAGAAACCAATGTTTGAAATTGAATTGTTTGTGTTGGAAGACATTGATAAAAATTCTATTCATGGTATTCCCTCTATCTATCCGAACAAATATGGAGAAATAATTCATTGAAAAAATGAACAAATAAGATGAATTATTCATGTATTATGTATAAAAAATCACATTTAATTCAAAAGACACCTATTTTTAACAATTAATGTTAGAAAAATATATTGATTCATCAGTGAAATAAAATAATTCATTAGAAAAGCTCTTGGTATCCATGAAATTGGGAATTCTGATTATGTTTTTATTTATTCTACCAATTTAGTGGTGGAATTTGGAATATATTCGAATGGTTACAAAGATAATAATATAATTATGGAGTTTCTACAATGTGGGTCAAATTAAAAATGTTTAATGATGATAGAACTACCAAAATGTGAAAAATGTGGGATGAAACATCATGGTAATTGCATAATAAGGATAGATTGATCTTCAAGGTTGCAATAGAATCCCATAAATATCATGAATATATAGTAGATATGAAAAATATTGAGAAAATTATGACGTAATGGAGGTAACCTCTTAATGACCCACTTGTGGTAAAATTCGTCAAATATAGGGATAAATAGAACGTTGCAAGAATGTTCACTAAACGTTGAAACATTGATGTTAATTAGCATCAGAAGCCACCACAGTAAAGGAATAATAGAAAATATTATTCCATCATTACTAATAATGTGTATCATAAAAACGATAATGTAAATAATAAACGTCATATCCACTAAATGATTGAAAAAATATAATTTCATTCTAGTTTTATAAATTCGTTAATACCCTTCATGTTTTCTATATCTATTGAATTGAAGGCTTCATACCTTGAAGGATAGATATCTAAAAAACACCAAATGATGATATCAATGAAAAAAAAGTGTTCTACTCTTCTATTAAAAGCGAAAATGGGAAAATTAATATAGAGAATCATTAATAAATTCAATGGGTTAATTTAATGTTACAAAAGGAATGGATTAGAGATCATTATATATATAACACATAATCTATTTGGAAATTATAATCTGCTACCATATTCCAAATCATCCAATTATACACTAAAAATGATAGGATGACGATGAATAAACATTAGGATCAATAGTGTGGGTGTTAATGCTCATTGATAAAGTAAACCATTCCCAAATTCAAGTGTCAATGGAATGACTCAATCATGTTAAAATTCCAATTTCAGGTAATAAGTAGATTTTTTATTATAGGGTTACATATATATCCCTCAAACCAAGAAGATGCGTTCTCAACTGATCTCATACATATATCCACTATATTCCCAAAAGTCCCTTATAAGATGACCAAAATCAAATATGATGTGTTAATTAAGATGCTGAATGATAATATTGACAAAGGATTTATACGGCCTAGTGGATCCCCTTTTGGTGTTATAGTGATCATTTTCATGAATAAGGGTGGAAAATGAGTAGTGTATTGATTAAATAGAGCTTAATATGATCACCGTAACGAAAATGTATCCTCTACTAAGGATTTATGGAATGTTCTATCAAGTATAAAGAGCACAATACCTTCCAAGGTTGATCTAGATATCATCCAATAATAGTGAAGAAGGAATATCTTCATAGAGCTCATTTTCATTCATGGTATGGGAACTATTAATTCATTTTGATCCACTTTGGAATTTTTATCTTCAATTAATCATCATGGATTTTATAAATAGAGTATTTACAAACTACAATGAATTTTTTGTAGCATTTGTCAACAATATACCCATTTACACTAAGTGAATAGAGAAAAAAGAATATAATATGGTGGTTATACTAGTGAAATTTATATAGGATAAAATTTATGATAATATAATAAAGTGTGACTATTAGATGTATCATGTCACATTTTTAGTTCGTGTGACCACAAGTAAGGGAATAACTATGGTCCCATCAAAGACAATGGGTATTGGGGAATATATCATACCCACTAGTATCCTGAAAATATGCAGTTTTCATTTCATAGATGCGTACTACCTACATATTTGGAGAAATTTATCTTGATTTTCTAACCCACTAGATAACATAACAAATTTAATGTTAATGTATGTCTAGAGAGAATAATGTGACTAATGCTTCAAGGATTTCAGGAATACACCAATTACTACACATTTACTCACACTACCAATAAATGGAGAATGTTTTTTTGATATATAGTATTTACTTAATGAAAATATGAAGTTGCGTACTGTAGTATAATGATTAAGTGATCACCAATTCCTAATTAAATAGAATGATCATTGATTCTAATTACCTAACATATGATCTACGGTTAACCACTATGATTTTAGCACTAAATATTTGAAGACATTTTCTATATTGTGAGAATTGTATCTTAAATACCAATCAAACGACCCTAAAATATATATTTTCATATAAGGAGATCAATATAATTCAAATTAGATGTATTGTGATAATAATTGAAAACAATTACTCTAATAACTACAAACTAGGAAAGGCGAACATGGTAGATAATTCTCTTAGAAGTAGACAATCAGCCACTATATCCTTGATGATGAATGAAAAAGATCATATCTTTATTGATGTTGAAACGTATAGATCGGGAAATTATAATGGTTGGGAATACATCCAACCTTTCCCAAAATATTTCCCAACAATTAGTCCAATGTAATATCAACCATGAGTAAATGGATGCTTCCAATATAAAAAGGATGGTGAAAGAAGTAAGAGAATGAAAGATATATGATTTAAATATCGATGAAGATGTTGTGGATTTTTTTTGGAAATATATTTTTGTGCCTCAATCACCTGAAATAGATAAGTAGATATTGATAATGAACATAGCTCATCATTCTCAATCCATCCTATAAGTACCATAATTTATCATGATCTTTGAAAAAACATATGGGTGACAACATGAAGAAAGATATTATTGAGTATATCATAATATGTTTTTTATGTTAGGATAATAATGTAGAGTCACAATAGATCAAGGTGATGATGATACCATTTCGTATATCAACATTTAAATGGGACAGATCCTCTGTGGTTTTTTTTCACAAATTTCCAAAAAAAACATATTGAAACTCTATGATTTATGTTGTGGTGGATAAAATCACTATGAAATCCCACTTTATAACTATTTGGGATGAATTTAAACCATAACAACATCCCATTTTATATATGAAGGGTTTGGTGAGGAAACACGGGGTTCCACATTTGATATTTTTTAATAATGATCCAATGATCACTCTTGAATTTTTGATATATCTTCTAGATTATTTGAGTAAAAAAAAAAATTTATAAATGTAATATCTCCCCCAAAATGATGGTCAATCTAAATAGTAAATTATAATTATTGAGGAATGTATAAGAGACTACTCAATGGAATAGAAAGGAGTATGGGATTAGCTTTTACCATTGGTTGAGTTCTTATAAAATAATATATTCCTCTATAGTATTCCAATAGTTACATATGAAGATCTATATGTGAAGGGATGTAGTACAACCTCTTTTTGCGAAGATTTTTGGTAAAAAAATATAATAGAACTTAATATTCTGTTAGATATGAAAAATATGGTCCAATATAATAGACAACAAATAAAATCATCTCAATGTAGTGTAAAAATATATGATGATAACCATTGAAGGGACATGGAGTATAATGATGGAGACAAATATTTCTTCAAATTTCTCCATTGAAGCGATTAATGCAGTCAGAAAGAATGGGAAGTGGAGCCCAAGGTATAGTGGCCCCATTTTTATCCTTGATCACATAGGAAAAGTGTCATAGTTCCTTCACAATAACCAATAGTAGATCAAGTTCAGGATGTGTTCCATGTATCACTCCTAAGGTAAAATATACATGATCACTCACAAGTACTGAATCCATAGGTGGAAGAAATAGAGAATTGAAACTTATATATAGAGAACATGATGAAAATATTGGATCATAGAGTCAATTTCATACACAATAAGGTAACTATCATTATATTAGTGTTTTGGATGAACCATTAATATTAATAGGTTACTTGGGAACTAGTGGAAATAGTGAAAGAGATATACGATCATTTATTACAAGCTTATAATAAGAGTTAAAATTTAAAGGAGAAAATGTTTAAATGGGGAAGAACATAATTACCCAATGTATGTTATTAATGGTTACCTCATTCACTAAATGTGAATTATAAAATACAATATAAAATTACCCATATAAAAAACCAACAAATAAATTGATACAAAGATAACTCATTTTATATTTATCTGAAATGAAACAAATTAAAAATCAAAACATTATAATTAGAAAATTAATATACAATATAGAAAATAATATATTAAAACATAGATCCTCCCAACCTACAAGAATCATCAACCCCCTTACAAACACTATATAAAAGAAGGATAATTTTAGTAATCCTAGAAAACATTTTTGAATGTGGAAATATAAACATTGAGAATAAATTAGGTGAATAATTAATGATGTAATATAGATTTAATTATAAGAGTTAATGTGACTGTTAGTATATTAAATTGACCACTCAGAATAGAACCTTGGTTATTGGGATTAGAAACATTACAATAATGAATAGTAAAAAATATTTGAAATATTTAATTCACCTAAAAATAAACAATTATTAAAAAAATTATATATATCATGATTAGTTTCATTAAATATTAATTTTATAATAGAAAAAATAATTATTTAAAATGGAATGAAAAAATAATCACATTTTAAATAAACTATATTTTAATGTATTATTTTAAAAAATATATAAATTTTTAAAATTGCCTTTTTTAAAATTATATATTGATATAATTAATATCATTTTTTGAAATTATAATTAAAAAATAATCCAAATTTTTTTGGTAATTTTATGAAATGAATAATGTTTTAGATGAATAGACATGATACAGTTTGACCCCTAACTTGTGTATTATTAATTACATCATTCATGATGTAATGGATAACTAAACCTTTATGGAATATTATGTATGGATATGGTATATTTAATTCCATAAATGGTTCTTTAAAATACAATAAAATTAATTTCTTAATATAAAATCACATTCCAAAACCTAAAGTAAAAAATTTATTTCATAAATTATAAAACATTCTTTCCTTCAATATTTATTTTTAATAAATAATTGAAATCAAATTATAATCTGTATTTAATACCTTAAACACATTATATAATATTAATATATAATTTAAAATGGTAAAAACACATTATGACATGTTTTACCATTAATATATTATTTTATTCAAAATTTTATTCCATACTTGACTATATCCTAATGTATAAATAATCACCCTCCCTCCCCTTAGAGAACCACTGATCCCATCAAATCTAAATAACATTGACATGAACTGTCCTTGGGGCCCATGCTGTGACTATCCCAACCCCTCCTTCCATAGGCCAGTGGCTGGAAACTACCCCAAAACCTCCTTCCACAGGCCATTGACATGATCTACAGGTTTGCTTTTTAAGAGCGGCCCGCAACGCGGGTGGCATTTTCCTCCACACGGCTTGTCCATGGTCGCCACTTCTGGTCACCATCGCCTCCAGACACTGCCGCCTCCGGTCACCACCTCCAAAATATTTAATAACCAATGGAGGGTCTTCAGGCCGGGTTCGTTCAGCCTGCACCCTCCACGTTGGGCGATAACAATAGGTCGAAGAAAACCAAAGATATTCAACTAAAAATGAGGTATAATTTTATTCAATTTAAGTTAATCATAACCCCCTACCTTGTTTTTCATTCTTAGAAAATGTCGCGGGGAGGCAGTGTCAATTCATTGACGTTGGGGAATAAGGATTAGAGGATGGCGCGTCATCGGCGTTCCTTGCAGGAGGCTCCTTATCTTTTTGTTGGGCTGAAGATCAAAAGATATTTTCTTCATTCTTCGGCAGTTCTTCTTTGGAAGGATGAATCTCTCCTCTCTCCAGCCTTTCCAAAGGATTATGCCAATCCAAAAATATAGAGGTGATCTCTATAAATCGTTTTGTACAACAACACTTTTTTTTTTGATTAATTAAATGAGGTGACTCATTTAATTAATTCTTAGGAATGATTAAAATTCAAATCATAGAGGAGGTGGAGAGTCCCAATTAATGTTGGGAGGTGTCAAATTAATTAAGGTGAGTTAAAGGGAGGTTTCAAGGGGAGTTGAGAAGTTTATGTTTGTGTGATCCCCAACACACAATATCCTCTCATGGGTGGTCATGTGGTGTGTGGGACCCACCTCTAATTCCTATTTGGAGAAAATAACCACCCCTTAACAAAAATTATGTAACACATAATTTTTCATATATGTACAAAGAAATCTCAAAATAAACATTCAACCTGCCCAAAACACAGCTGTGTTAAAGGTCACCTTAAGTGAATATCGGAATTACAAATTCATCGGTGTCCTTAGATTTCAATTCCGAGCACCAGTTTAAAAGATCGAAAAACCCACAATTGCGTTTATTGAACTTACCCGTACAAAATATTAAAAATTGATTCCAGGCACACCGGGGCTCGGAATCAGGTGCTGTTAGAAAATGTGGACTCATAAAATTCCAAATAATTTATGAAAAAAATTTCCATTAAATTTTCTAAGTTAGTGCATTACCCCCACCTCAGTTCTTTACGTCCACATAAAGCTATAACACAAACTAGGGGAAAATGGGTGTACTGAGCATGCATCTGAGCCTTCCACTCCCATGTGTTCTCCAGGAGGTTCCCATTCTTCCACCGAATGCACACTAGAGGGATAAACCGTCCATGCAGGACCTGCTTTTGTCGATCATCAATCTCCACTAGAACCTCCATAAAATTCACCCCATCATCGATGTACAGCTCCCCGTGGTAGATGATGTGTGATAGATCATGCAAATATTTCCTCGGCTAAGATACATGGAATATTTCATGCACCCAATGAAACTGAGGAAGAAGGGATAGGCGGTATCCCACATCGCCTACTCTACTAAGTTCTTGAAACTGGTTGATAAAATATGGAGATAACGTGTTGCCTCGGCCAAATCTCTGTTGTCCTCATTGAGGTGAGACCCGTTGAAAGACATGGTCACTATCCTCGAACTCCAGTGGTCTCCTTATCCTATCAGCAAAGGACTTATTTCTGCTCTGTGCAGTCTCCATCCACTTCTGAATGATCTGCCTCATCTTCATCATATCCAGAACCATCACTAGTCCTACATGTTCTGACTCCCTAGGGTCAGTCCAGCACATAGGTGATCTACAAGGTCGGTCATACAATTCCTCGTAAGGTTCTATCCTGATAGTGGAGTGGTATCTGTTGTTGTACGCAAACACCAACATGGTTAAGTGATCCTCCCAACTACAACCAAAGTCGAGGACACATGGACAGAGCAAGTTCCTGATAGTCTAAATGGACATCTAAGTCTGACCATCCGTCTATGGATAGAAGACGGTGCTCAAGTGAAGATGAGACCAAAAATCCTCTTGTAACCCATTCAACATCTGGGAAGTTAAACAAACGTATCGATCGTAGATGATAGTCGATGGAACAAAAAGAACCCATGCAATCTCCAAAATGTATAAGCTTCCGAATATCTCTACTGAACCCTGCTCTTAGATCGGTAGAAGTGGTCCATCTTGTTGAGTTGGTCTATGATCACCCAGATAGAGTCATGTCCATTGAATGTATGTGGAAGTACCATCATGATATCAATGGATATCCTATCCCACTTCTACTCTGGGACCTCTAATAGCTGATCCATGCCAACTAGAACCTACTGCCACCTCAACACCCTCGTCTGTCAGTCTCCACTGTGTGCCGACACAACTCTAGCTCCACCTACGGGTACTGTCCAGTCATGGCGCTCTCGGACTCCACCAGTGATGTCCGTCATCTACATCCAACACAACGAGGTGCAGGCACAATTGTTGTAGTGCTGTATATAATAATACTCAATAGGGACCCCGAGGCCCGTTAATCTCAAAAAATCCACAAAGGATAAACAAAATAGAAAGATACAGTCGTAATGTATTAACCAACCCTACATAGCTATATTCCCATACATATACATATGTTACCATTCACAGTCCAGCTTGAACTCATGAGCCCAAGCACAACTCAGTCCACAGAGGAAGTAATGTCAAACACCATGATGATAATGGTTGAAGTACATGACTCAACTCGCACATGAATGTCACATTATTAGAGAGATTAGATGATCAGATGTAGCCACAGGATAATCTAAGGTTTCAGACCCACATAGGAAACAGTCCAGCTAGCTGTCAGACCCAGATAGGATACTATCCAGCTATCTCTTCTAAGCTGTCAGACCCACACATGATAAATTCCACCTAAGTCGTCGGACCCACATAGGATACATGACTGGGTATGTTTCTTCTAAGTTGTCGGACCCACACGGGATATAGTCCAGCTATTCTGTCAACCCCAAAAAGGATTCTGATACCGTAGTCATAGTCGTTGAACCCATGGAGGACCCCAATACAGTAGTCATTGTTGTCGAACCCACACAAGATTCCAATAAAAAATTCAACGCAGTCAGAGCTAGATCTAGGGTTCTCGCACATAGCACGCTCGATTCTGGGAGGGTCCGCTCCTCAAGAAAAGGGGTTCGATACATCATCTATCATGAAGTCATGAGTTGATGTATCTCGAAGTTCCATATCATCAATAGAAACCCAACGGGATAGATGGTTCATCAATCAGATGCCCAACCTGAATGTTATTGGATTTTACATTCGAGGGACCCGGTTGGATTTATGCTCATTCCAAACCTGTCAGTTTTCGAAAGTTATCCAAAACCCTACTTAGAATATTGCATAAGGACCTCCTCATCACAAGGATCCTAGTGCCGTAGATGGCACATTGTTCAGACGCGCGGTCTAGGAGTTATTCTCATTTAAGAAAAACGGGCATGATCTATCAAGCCTAGTGGGATGGTGGGTTGGCTCATCATGGCTCAGTGGGTTCGACCCGGCTGGGGGGTCAGCCAAGCATGGAAGCATGTGGCCTTATCCTATGGTTGTGGCCCATCCCATGTGAGGGCGGCACGACACGCGCAGTTGGTGGCCTGGCCCACGGCTCGGCTAGCTGGCCGAGCAGAGTGAGAGTGGGGGGTGAGGTTCCTTGTAAGGGAAGCGCCGAGCGGTGCCGCCCTTCCTACCTAGCTGGCCATTTTTTCCGGAATGAGCAGCCCACACAATGGGTTGCGTTTCTGTCGCAGCGTGGTTCCATGAGGTGATGCGGTCTTCCCTGCCCAGCCTGCTGGCAGCTGGCCGGTTTGTCCGCCGAGCGGCCCGCGGTAGCGGTCCGCGTCTCCTCTGAAGCGCAGTGCCAAGAGGGTGCTTATGTCTTTTGCAAAACTGTCCATAGCTATCAAGCTCATCCAGAAAGTGTCCCACACAGCGGGCCATGGTATTCCCACAGCACAGTACCATGGTGGCGCCGCGGTCCTGTATCCTAGCCAACCAGTTCTTTTCATCCAAGCGACTTGCACCACAGGCCGTAGTTTCCTCCACGCGGCTGGTGTGCGGTCGCCGCTTCTGTTCGCTGTCACCTATGGATGTTGCTGCATCTGGTCGCGTCCTCTAAAATATTTAAGATCAAATGGAGGCTCATCGGGTTGTGTTATTTCAGCCCACACCCTCTACGTTCGGCAATAACAATAGGCCAAATACAATCCAATATATTCAACGAAGAATAGGGTACAATTTTATTCAATTAAAATTTATTATAACCCCTACCTTTTTTTCATTCGTAAATGAAGTCACGGGGAGGTGGGGTCAATTCATTGACATCGGTGAAGAAGGATCCAAGAATGGCGCGTCATTAGCATTCCTTGCATGTTGATCCTTCTCTTTTGGCTTGGCCGATGATCGAAGGAGATATTCCTCCTTCTTCTGCAGTTCTTCATAGGAAGGATGATGCTCTCCTCTCTCCAGCCTTTCCTAAGGATTTTTCTGAACCTAAAAAAATAAAGGTGATCTCAATTAATCCTTTCGTACAACAACTCATGGTCGTGATTAACTAGATAAGGTGACTCAATTAATTAATTCTTATGAATGGTTCAGATTAAATTCTTAGAGGAGGTGGAGAGTCCCAATTAAATAGGGGAGGTGTCAAATTAATTAAGGGGAGTTAAAGGTGTTATTCATTGGGAGTTGAGATGTTTGTGTTCGTGTGGGCCCCACCACACTATATCTTCTCATGGGTGGTTATGTGGGGTGTGGGCCCCACCTCCAAATCCTCTTTGGAGAAAATAACCACCGCATAAAAAAATTATATAACAATTATTTTTTATTTTAATTATTATGAAATACCAAAATTAACATTCAACAAGAACAAAACGCAAATGCGGTAATGGTCCCCTTAAGCGATTATCAGTGCTGCGAGTACATCGGTGTCCTCCGATTTTAATTCAGTGCACTGGTTCAAAAGATAGAAAAACTAGCAAATATGTTTACTGGACGTACCCAAACCAAACATCAGAAATTTATTCCGGGCACACCAGGACATGGAATCAGGTGCCGTCAGAAACTACGGACCTCAAAAATTCCAATGAATTTAAGAAAAAATATTTCCTTTAAATTTCCGGGTCTTTACACACATTCAATTCAAGAATAATCCCAACAACTCCTATTAGAAAACATAGGTAATTTTTGGATCAATCCAACTCTAATCAGTAGGGCCTTATTATGATGTACATGAAAAGAAACATAGAGGATTAAATAAGTTCTAATCTTATCCCCTATTTTTTATTTATTATTCCACATATAATTATTTTTACACCAACCCATTCTTGAATAGACCATTATAATATTAATTCAGAAGTATTTCAATGTTATATTAATTATTCAAACCTACATTATTTATGATCCTACAAAATTTATAAATTAAAATGTTTTCTACCCTTATCACCAGACAATGTCCTATCAATGGATGGATAACCTAATTCTGTGACATTTCCATGATAACTAATATAACAATCACCAATTATTCATAATATAAACAATATATAATAAATAATAGATAAATTATTTTAAATATAATATTATGTAATTATTTATAATAATTTTTATTTTTTTAATAAAACAGAGAAAACAAACTGAAAAAGGATTTTTTTGAAATACATAATAACAAAACTCATCTATTATATCAACAAAAAGTAAGAAATATAATCATATTAATATAATTTATAAATAATTTTAAAAATTACTATATTATATTTCTTTATCAATTACTTACTACATCAAAATTATAATTTTTGAGGTGGAAAATTATTGAAATAATTAATTAATTTGGTAAGATGATTCTAAAACAAAACTAATTTTCATTTGGTTATTACACTTTCAAACTAAATTTCATTGTGGATATTCATTTAACATTCCCCATATATTATTTAAATTTAAATATATTTTCATTTTTTAGTATATACATGTTTCAAATATGTTTTTATGATAAATAAAATATTTTTGAAAAGAAATATTGCTTCTAAAACACATTTTGACTCTTCATGAATAGTTTATTCTTTCATCATGAATGTTGAATCTTATGCAAAATATGTTTTCAAATTTTAACTAAGGAACCCCATGTTTATACATAACTGATGAAATACTTACAAAACCAATTCCTTTATATGTTTTACTTATTGAAATTCATTTTTATACATTCTATTTTGTGTCGTTGGTTATGTAAATTTTACTGTTTAATAATTTCCCCCAATATTAGATAGTTCACCAATGAATTTATTATTATAATGTATATCATGGGATAATGTGAATTAGGAGTGAACATGATTCTATATTTTTTTAACAATAATGATGATATAATTATTCATAAATTTTCGTCATGAAAATGATGTTATCTTTATTCAGAACAATTTGTGGTATTTGACCACTATAACGTGATCTTAATTTTTTTCATTTTCATATTCTATTACCTAATCAATTATATACCTATTGGTAATTATGATAATTATATTCTAATTTTATGATGATGATGTTATTTATGTTCATCCATGTTATATTGATTCATGTTATTTATTCATCTTATGACTGAGCTTTTTTCTCTCCCATTTTATTAATTTATATCCTTGGCAGATGACTTATACTAAAGAGAATTTGAGGGATAACAAGAATATAAATAATAATGAACTAAATAATTATTATGTATTATTATTTAAAATTTATATATAATCTGTATTTTGTCATGTCACAAATCCTTTGGATCATGGATTTGTAATATTAATTTGTTTTTATATATATAATTTATACATTATTAATTTTAGAAAATGTATGGACATTTTCGGTACAATCCATTTACATGTGTCACAATAGATGAAGTCTATAATTGTGTCACAATTCCCACGATGGGGTGAGGTTCAAACTCTATAAGACTTTACCAATGCATTCCAAACTCTCCTTGTTTGAATAAAACAAGTTAAAAAAATTATATACAATTCATTTACGAATTAAAAACATTTAATAAAAATATTATCTCTATTTGAAAGGAAAAAATTAAAATATACTTCAAAATAATTTCACATTTTTGTTTGGAGGACTCGTTCAATGTGCATACACATAAAAATACACATACACAATCATGAAAACAAAAAAAATTATTGGACTTAAAATTGATGATGAAATTTTATTTCCATACATCATCAAACATTGATAGTTGAACTACAAGACCATTATAAAACCAACTAAGTAAAAACATAAATGGTAATTCCAAAATAATGAAGACTCATTCCAATAAAAAAATTTATATGTTTAAATATGTTTAAAAAATAAATTACTTGTATTAAAACAAAAAATAAAATTTAAAATATTCATTTCAAAATAATAAACAACGGGGTTTCCCAAAAACTAATCTAAATTACACAATATCAAAGTCAACACCAAAACCATATTTTCATAAAGATATTAACATTAATTTCACAACAATTTAAATGAAATAGTTTAATAAAAAATGAACCATGATTATTTAAATAATCAAGATATAAGAGGGAATCACCATATATATAAATGGTCGGTGAAATCAAATAATGACACAATGTTTATTGTGATTTGGTCATATATCATCTTCCAATTAAATTAAGAAATCAGAATACATACTAATTTCCATCATTGAATGTGGATATATACCACATATTAGAAAATGGATTTTTTGTGAGATAAAAATGATAGATATAGGAATTGCATTTATGGTATGTAGTTACTGATGAATCCATATCTCTAATTAACATTGATTCTCTTAGAAATCACCTCTAGACCAAAACGATGAGTTCTTCCAGGATTCAAAGAAAAACATATTTCAGTTATGAAAATTATATGTTATTATAATGGGTATTTGAATGTTAATTTCCATTAGATCAAATATTTAATGAGGGATAACTATATTCTACATGGTTAGGAATTAGGGTTTTGGATATTGTTCATCAATAATCTCGATATATTATCTTATATCTACATATCTCACAATTAGATACATGATTATAAAAAAATTGTGCACCAACCATATTGTTCAATCTATTTAAGGATCACTAGATTCTATTATAAACTCAATCAGTTTGAAAAAACAATATGCCAACCATGATCCAACTTTGTTTCTATTATTGTCCCTACAATGATTTCCTAGAGATGATTCATGGTTTCTAATAACCGTTCTAAAACTATGGACATCATCAAATAAGATGAAAACCAAATAGACCCTTCTAAAACACATCCTATGCATTAAATATAATATAAATACAAGAATAATTGGTCATGTAAAAAAATTGGTGGTGATACATCTTTAAACATTGTCAACTTACTGTATTCTTTTTGGGAATATAGGCCATGTATCATCAAAAGATGCTAAGTGAATGTAAATTATTATGTAATATTATTTTTAGTGGATTTATTTGTAATAAAATGAATATTAATGTTTAAAAATGTTCCTATGATTTTAAATAATTTATAATAATTTATTCATAAGGGTGGAATATTATTTACAAGATGATCCAGTCTTATGATTTTGGATAATTTGACTAAAAATACAATTTTATATATTTTAATGGTTTATTTTATAATAAATTTTTATTTAATCATTTTAATGAAAATACCTTATAAATGTTATGGTATGAAAATAAATTAATTATAAATGATTTTTAAAAAAAATGTATTTCATTCAATGGAAATCAAATAGTATATTTTTACAAAATCTATACAATACATTACAAAATTCATTAAAAATTGTAATGGACAATTATTTTTTAACATACAGAATGACAAATAGTTTTACTAGATCCATAAAAAAAATTATTTTATTAATACATCATAAGATACCTATCTACATCATTAATAACCCATATATCTATTTTTATTTTACATTTTTTTGAATAGAGGTTTTAAAAATATTGATGAATTTTTAATGGTTTTATGATCAATTGTTACCACATAAAATTTTTTATTAAGGAAATTGTACTTCATATTAAAATGATTTATTTAATTCAATCAATTAATAATGAGAAATGGTAAACAATTATTTTTCATTCAACAGACTAATTGTTTTTAGCCATTATAGTGGAATTTATTATCTTACATTATTTTATAAAAATTTCAGCAGGTTAATGTATTGTAATGAGAAACTAAATTCATGATGAATATTATTAATATTTTTCAAGAAATTAAAGAAAGTTAATTTTAAATATATTATAAATTGAAAATATATTAATAATATTAGTTTCAATCATTAAAAAATATGTTTTACTGTATAATTTATTACATAATATTATAAATACATGTACAAGACAACTTTCTCAAATTCATGATAATGAATTGTTGTTTTAAAACTCATATATTGTTTATTTATTATGAATAGGTCCATATATCATATATCAATAGAATGTTTTAGATAAAATTTGAGATTATGATAATATTTATATCAAACCCAAAAAAAATTTATTCCATATGGATTGGATAAAACTATATAAAATTTTAAGACTATTGTTAGTATTTTTCTAAATTATCATTGATCAGATCTGTTTTTTTAGTGGAAATATTGAAGATGATTACAAATATTGTGACCCAAATTGTTTTACAATGTTATTAAATAATTTTAAAGATAAAAAAAAATATTTATATAACCAGGATCCAATGATTTGTTTTATTTGAAATTTTTTATACACACATAACTTTTTCAAAATAAATCATAAATATTTTTTAAATTCCTTCTTCTCTAGCTTCATAGGGGACCTAGTGTGTCATTATTATAAGTATACACTTGAGGATATATATCAACGTTAGGGGTCAGAAAAAATCATATTAATAGGATAGAGAAGAATAAGAATTAATATAACATGGGGTGGTAAAAATAATCATAATCATAAAATAAGAATGGGATCTTCATCATAATAATGAGATAATGAATTAGTTATATTAATGGAATGTGGAAATGACTAAAACGAAACATCATGTCTTAGAAGTCAACTATGACACATATTTCTGAACAGTTGCAGCATCATGTTCTGGCATATTTAATTTTATATCATGAGATCATCTCGTTACCCATTTCATTAGGGAAAGAAATAATTATGAGTACACCCATTACTTTATAATATTTACAGAACTATATAATTCACTTTGCACTATCACGTAATAACAATTTCATCATCATGCATGACATATTGAGGATATATCAATCTTGTTCAAAAAATAACCCATGGAATGGAATGGGTTTCATATCATAAATCGTTTATTCATGAATAGTATTTCGGGTCCCAATAAAAAAAATCAGGAATACCATAATTTTTAGAAGTATTATAATTCATGAATGGGGAAGAAAAAATTTCACAAAAGGTAAAAAAATTTAGTTGGTTTAATTTTGATGAAAGAAATTTATATTTCCATAAAATGATATTTTAATCATTTGTATATTTAATATAAAATGTAATCATGAATAAAATATATTTATTAAACATTCATTGAACATCAGTACTGAAATGGTAGGGAAACCCCAAACGAAGTGGGTTATGTTTTAAAAATCCCTTTAACATATGTGACAGATATTTCATCACATTAAAATGATGTAGAAAAAATAATTTAAATAATTAAAAACAAAAACCAATTATATATGTATTTTATTTGTAATAGACTTATGATGGTCATTTATATCATTTATATGTTTAAGATGACTCAATTCCATCGTGCATGAGTGTTCATTTTTTTGGTTTCCATGATTAGTGCTTGGATGTTTATATATGATAGGAATAATTGACCTTAATTTAAAGTATATTATATTAAATAATATACATAGGTTTAATGTTTTATGAAAATATTTTTTTAACTTGTAAGAGTATAAATCATTAGATAAAAAATTAGTGATAATCATTTTTATTTTTTCATTGGTTTCATGAACTTCAAATACTATATGTTTTCCATTATTTATTATTGTGTATGTATATTTATTGAAGAACATAAAAAAGGTTACTAAATATATTTTATAGTATGTACAAACAATTATGTGATTTAATGAACAACAATGAAATTGTTGATTTAATATTAAAAACCATCATATGTGATGTCGATATATTGACACATCACGAGTGATGATTTCATATGTAGAACAATATAGAGGGGGAGAAATGTGTATGATGACTTATCATTCATTAATACTATATAATTAAAGTATACAAAATATAATATATTTAACATTCACATTTGGATAGTGGAGGTGCATATATAACATGTAACGGAAAAAATAAATGATATTACAAGAAAAAGAACAATTAGTAAACCAATTAAAGTATCTTCTTTGAGAACATTCTTAAGAAATAAAGGATTTGATTTGTTTTCCAAAAATAGAACCTCAATGATGAGTGAGAGTTTTATTAAAATTTATTTAGGATGAAATTGGTCATTGAAAAATCTATATATGTGTAAGGAAAAGAGGTGCTGAGAGGTGGTATTTATAGTAGAGGGGAGGGGTGTTTTCTCATCTTTAATTTATTTATTTATTTTTGTACCTCATGAATATAAATAGATTGAGAATTATCATAAAATATTATAAAATAATGATTGAAATTTTTAGATTTGTGTTCGTACATCATGCATGTTGTTTTAATTCATGTATTTGGATTATAATAAAAAAAATAAATTACTGTATTTTACTATTTAAAAATAATAATTTTGTTTATAAATCAAAAAATTACTTTTAAAATTTTCAACATTTAGATTTTAAAAATGAAATAAATTTAGTTAAAATATTATTCTAAATAAATTTAATTTACTTTTTAAATAAAAGCATCCTAAACTCAAAAAATATATATATTTAATTTAAAGCTAATATTTTAAAACATTGAAAATATAATTATTGTCACATAAAATTATTTTATAATAATAAGACACAAAATATTAATTTATGAATCTATTTTATAAAAATATATTTTCTTCTATATAACAATATAATTATAAATTTTTTTGTAAAATTTTGTGTTTTATTAACATACCAACACTAAATTTATCATTTCTAAAATATTTATTTTTTGATACCTTGATATAAATATGTCATATTCTCATTTATAATAACGTTAAATTGTATATATAATTTAATAGGATATATTACTATTATATTGGTATGGTTAATTTTTTTTGTTTCACATTACTATTACACAGGTCACCTAAACATTCCCTGGGATTAGGTTGCTTAATTTCAAGAAACAATTATTATTTTATTACTTCTTCATTTATAATCATAGAATTGTGTTCCACATGTGATTTATTGTGATTTTAGGTGTTTTATAATTTATTTAATAATTAAAAGAAGTATCAAATTCCATTGATAATATTATGGGTCATTACATTGTTCCCCACATATGAAATTTTACCATTGGAATTTTGTTTTATATATACAAATGATGGTACATCCCTTTCATATTTCCACCAACTACCCAGTCACGTTCCCTTACTTGTGGTCCCTCCATAACTCTTTCACATGGTGGTATGATTTGTTCTATAGAGTCGTATCTCTCTTGGTCATAATATATATTGGTTACTCCTTATATTAGTGATCATCTGCCAACATTACTACATCTGAGTTCTATAAATGTTAGGAATATGACATGCACTTATTTAGGAGAGACAAATGGAAAAGATATATAAGTGGATGATGATAGGACACATATCCTAATTAACAAAGGTTTTCAATTTTGACAATGTGCCTTCATAAAAGATTTCCTTTCATTCCAAAACCGCATTATACTTCTACATGGTGATATTTGACAAAAGGATTGTGAATAATGTCTAAATCAAATTCCCTTAAATAATTTTATATAGAGATATTTTCTTGAGGTTGAGAAATTTTTATTTGTTTCATGGTAGATTAATCCTTATATATCTTATATTTCTCAATATTTTCACAAAGAATCATTTTTCGCCAATGTTATCCCATGAAGATAGAGTTCTACATCTATTTCTAAATAGATCTTCATATAGAGCCATCTGAATACTTGAGTGGAAGCTGCTATTGTATACGAATATAACCAATAGGGGATGATTATTCCATAAACATTTAAATTCCATATATCATAATATTATCATGTTTTCATGATTCTATATTTTTTATATATATTGGCCATTGGTTTATAGTGTTATAAGAGGTGATGAAAATCAGTTTAGCACTCAAATCATATAAAAGACTCCTCTAGTATTTAGATGTGATCCTTGGAACATGATCAAATATATTTTATTGTGTAACCCCATGTAGTATCAACACATCACGTATATCATATGATGTTGTTGATGTGATATGTCTTACCAAATATCAATATGGTGCGATGTATTGTGAAGTTTGTACACGATAACCCATATTGCATTATTACATTTCAATATATTCAAGAGTATAATTACAAAGTCAATATTGACATTTTTAAATATAAACATGGGTATATGAAATGTTTGATCCATTACATAGGAATTATTTTTCATTTATTTAACTTTCTAAAATGTAAATTTTCTTGATATATCCTCTGAAATCTTCTTTTTCAACTTATCCCATGAGAAATTTTCTCGATTAACATAGATTATCTTAGTACTCCTTGGATGGATAAATAATGATGTTCTATGTCCATTTTCCAAAATATTTTTCACTATACCACTTGTTAAATGCACAATGAGTCACATTACAAATCAAATCACACAATCATCATTGATATGTTACTCTTGCCTATTCCCTTTATTACAGTCACCTTATTATGTAATTCCTCATCACACTTTATTTGTACTTAATATTAAATTCGATATGTAGTTGGGAAAAAGTTTTTTCAAGATAGGTTGTATTCCTTTAAATAATGATTCCAAAACCATCATTTTCATATCCATCAATACAGGGTATTTGTCAACTCACATCATGGATAAAGTAACTAGTTTGTTTATTCAATGATCATCTACTACCTTGCTCACATTCCCTTGCGGATAGTGTATAGAGAAATCATAGTCCTCAATTAACACTAAACATTTAATTTGAAACAATTTTATATCCATTTTGGTGAATATATACAATAGTCTATTGTGATCAGTATATCCGTCACAATTATCATAATAGAGTGTGTTTGCTATATTTTCACGGCCAAAATCATAACTTTTTGAACAAGATAATTCATTGGATAGTCCTTGTAAATGATATTCAACTCCCATGAAGCATATGATATCACCATAGTAATAAATTTTAGTTACCTATACAATAATTTTATTGAATCATCAATACATATAACAAAACATTTTCCAATAGTTTCAATAGTGAGTACAAATCCAGTGATTAGTCTATTATTTACCTTATTAAATCATTCCTGGAATTCATCCATATAGAAATACTTTATCTCATTCCTTGTTAACTTATTTAGTGGTATATAAATTTGTGAGAAACTTGAAAAAACATATTGATAGGACCCTGATAAAGTAGGAAAAATTCATATTTCATTGAACATAGAGGGTCTTTTCCATTCTTCAGTTTCATTTTTTTA
Source organism: Viscum album (assembly GCA_963277665.1). NCBI lineage: Eukaryota > Viridiplantae > Streptophyta > Magnoliopsida > Santalales > Viscaceae > Viscum > Viscum album. The sequence continues at coordinate 918,276,740 of OY728148.1, forward strand.
GGAAGGGTATAATAAAATTCTATCACACGTGTTCACATGTCCCATGAACGTGATTTTTTCCGTCAAAAAGATACACATGATGAACATGGCATGAAATTTATCCATCCCTAATACTACCTGGATAATAAATTGATATTCTTCATATTCATCCTATCTCTTGATGTAAATTAGATTGTCCTTAATAAAAACTACCATACAAATTTTAAGGTACATTCAAATGGATATATTCATTGAAACCATTAATATCATAGGTGTATTAGAAATTCTAAAAGAAATTACTAGTAAATCATATTGATCATACCATTTATGATTGGAAGCATTATAAATAGTATGCTTTGTGACCATCGGTTAATTATGTATGGAATGAAGATTCACCATTAAGATGTACTAAGCTTCACATAGTTGATTTACAAATTTAACAATCCATGTAAGAGGATAATTGTTCTATATAGTAATCTTTTTGATTTTATAGTAATCGATATATAGCTGTATTGATCAATCCTTATTCTTTAGAAATAGCACAAGCACATCCCATGGTGATACACTAGGGTGTATAAACAATTTTTCCCAATGCTCAGGAAACTACTTCATTCACCAAACTATATTGATTGGAGAACTCCTATATGAGAGTTTTGAGATTGGATTATATTTGTGTATAACTTCCATTGTTATCCCTACCTCACAATCTAGGGGAAGTATAAGTAAAACATTAGGAAATGAATCATTATATTCCATCACAATGGTAATTTACCCAATGTTTATATATATGAATCAATAACTCGATCATGGTATGATTCATCATAGAAAATCAATACCCACACTATTGAATGATTTCACACTAGAGATTCTAGATATTCAAATCATTTTTGGAAGAGAATGGGATGGTTCAGAATATGAAAAAGGAATTTACATTCCAAGATAGTTGATGTGTGATCTATATAAAAAATAGCCAATCCATCTCTTGTATACCGTTTAATTAAATCAAGGGATGTATCATGATATTTTATTGTAGAATATTCACACATATTCTAATAGGAGAAAAATGCAATATTTGGGGAGAAAAGGTCACATGATTATGTGTTTTAACATTTATCTGAACATCATTGTTTCTTGTATTTGATTCAATAATCCTAGCTATACCTAGATGATATAAATTAATTTGTTGAACCATAATGAATTTTGACTTTTTCTATTCATGAATGAATAATAAATGTACCTTGTAAGAATTCAATTTATTGATCCAATTTTTTAGTATTGATGGCATTATAAATCCCTTATTTCTTTTTATTTCGTGTATAATGAAAACAATTACCCTTTATTACATGGGGATTACTCTATTGTATTTCATAGTTCTCTTTCTCTATACAGTTTTACCATTATAAAATGTGTGGTTCTATCCTTTCCTATACTGTATCAGCCAACTTCATTGTGTATATTTTATATACATGAGATTTGTGGCATTATCTCCCACAATTATTTCTTTTCCCTATTTATTTGAGGATGTTGTCCTAATACTTCTTCCCTCATTTTTTAACATGTGTTTGGTTGTGTTATCTTCCCACATTCTTCATTATATCCTCCAACATCAAAACCCATCATTCATTTCATAATAATTTAGCCATGTGACCATTATCAAAAAACCATCTCAACAATGAGGGAATATCGAACAAAATATTCATATCTCTTAATTTTTCAAACATATAGAGATTTATAAATCTATGGTTTTAGAAATTTCTACATTCCATAAAATTTTCTATAATTGTTAAAAATAAAACCATAATTATCCCCTGTCTACCTTTGGAAATTCACTTTAGAGGCCATGATAGATTCAACATCCTTTTTCATCAGATCAAGAATTTTATATCCAAATTTTTATAAAGATACTATGTTAAATAATTGTTAATAAAAATTATCTCAATATCTTCCCACACAATCTATTAAACTTGATCGATCATATTAGTGATCTTATTCAATGGAAACTATTGAATAAAATATATATCTAGATGATAAATAGCCATAATAACCTTCCACATCCCAGAATAAAAAATAAAAAATTGATATTGTACATTTAGTTGAGCTACCATTCAATTATTAATTGATTAGGAAATCCAAAATATGATGGTTGTAATTGGATGTTGTCTCGTTATTGTTCAGTGAAAGAGATAGATGGTTAATCGTAACAATGTAATTTTCACCTCCAACCTCCATGGAATTTAGAATTTCATTCAGGTAATCACTTCATTATACCTCAATTTCATTTTTTACCAGATATCTTCAGGTACCTACAATTTTCTAAAATATAAAATGTCAAAACTAAAAGCATAGACAAAAAGTTATGAATAATTTACCACCTATTCAGTTTACTATATGGATTATATTATTGGATTCCATTTTTTATCAAATATTCTTATTTTTATACATATTATTAGTCTAATACCATGAATTTACAAAAACTATCTCTAATATTAACTGCAAAAATAACTAAACAATGCTATGATAACAACTATAGAAAAACTAATTTTTCCGTAAATTATTAATAGATCATTTTAAAGATAAATAAAATTTACGTGTAACATGACCTTGATCCAAACGATTATTTTCTGAGGAAAATATGGACATGAAATATTCAAAATAAATGAAATGTTTATTTAATTCAAAATTATCTATCTTTATAGAGGTCATTTTGTCCTCCTTAGTACAGTTAGTAACCCATGGATATATATCAATGAATGGGGTGAGAAAAATCTCAATAAGAGGATTGATATGAATATAGATTAATATAGTATTGGGATATTATAGTTATTAAATTCCATTAATAATAATTAGATTATCTCAATAATCATGAGGGAAACATTATATAATATCATTGAATACGGAAATTCATAAATATTAAACACCATGTCTTAGTGGTCAACCACCATATATAGTTGTGAGAAAGATAACATCATGGTCATATATATTTCAATTTATCTAATGAGAATAATCACATTTCCAAATTAATTGGAGTGAAATATAACTCCTTGGTCACCCATCACATCATAACTTTTACATTTGATATGTAATTTCAAGAGTATACTCCACATCATATCAATTAAATTATCAAGAATTGCACATAAAATATATATAAATTTCGGTCATAAAATAAACCATGGAATGGATTGGGCTTAATTTTGGAAGACTAAATTAATGAATAAACTTTGTGGTTCCAAAAATATAAAGTGGGATTTACATAATTTGTATAATAATCATCCGTATTGAGTGAGTAATACACAATGTAATGAGAAATAAATGTTTTTTTAGTAGGAATATTACTTTTGGAAACAAATTGTATTTTAATTTTCAAAAAATCATATTAGAAAAATAATTTTACAGAAAATAAAAGGAAAATATATATAAATGATATTTAAGGAACATTAATGAAACATTTATAATGAATAGGATGTGAAACCCAACAAAGATCGTTTGATTTAAAAATTCTGGATACATTTTATATGATTGATTTTGTCACATTAATATCATGAATAATGATATTATATTGATTAATTTAAAAATATAGAACTTCTTAAAAGATTATGATTTATTATGGTTTTATTAAGATTATTAGTAGCTTTTTAGATGAGTTATCTAGTTCAATAGCATCGTTTGGAGTGTAATGTTTTTTTGATGAACGTTTCTTCTGAAAATAAATATTGAAAATTATAAATAACTTGTATAATTATGAAAAATTGAAATTAAATGTTATTAAAAAACATATATGGTATTAAAGGATTATATATATATCATTTTTTTAAATATAATGACGATGAATAATTAGATAAAAGGATGGTGATATTTTTTTTAGATTTTTTGAGTGGTTTTTCAATCATAAGAACCTACATTTGTCCAATTATTTATTATACATTATATATATTTTTTGAAAACCTTAAAAATGATTATTAAATTAATTTTATACTATTTAATAACAATTATATTGTATTTATTAAAATCCTTGAAAAAATTCATGAAAAATTAAAAATTATCATCCATGATGTCAGTATATTGAAACATCACATGCAATTATTATAGTTTTAGAATAAAATAGTGATTGAAATACAATAAGGATGGATCATCTAATACATTGATATAATTTAGTTATATAAAAGATACTAGAGTTATCATGATCATTTGGATATAGAAGGTGAGGGGATGACAAGAAAATATAAATTATATTATAAGAATTTCAAATAAACAAAGGAGGATTTTACCTATGGAATTCACATACTTGAGAACTACCTTAAGGCACATAGGGTTTGAATAACGTTGAGACTAAAATGACCTAGATAATGGAATGGGTTTTGGGAAGATATTTTGGCTGAATTTGGAATGTTTCAAACCTATAGGGGTGTGATGAAAAGGTGTGATGAGGGGTGTTATTTATATTGGAGGAGTGGGGTTTTTACATTATTTTTTTCATCAATTTATTATTATACCACAAGACTATAAATAGATTGATAATTATCAACATATATATTAAAAAATGAATTATATTTTTAGATTTCCCTCCATAAATAATGAAAAATAATTAATTCTTAAATTTGAATTGTAATTTAAATATTGTAAATTATTGTATTTAAATATTCACAAAAAATAAGTTTTTTTGAAAAACAAAAATAAAACCAGAGTAACTTTTTTTTGGTTATAAATTTAAAAATTAATATTGTTTAATGAAAAAACTATTTATAATACTATATATTTAATTATTTATAAAAATATTAATTTATTTAAATAAATTTTATTTTAAATTATAATAGATATCATAATGCTTTGAATCAACTAATTATATCTCAAAAAATTATCATATAATCATTACAGAAAAAAAGTAATCTATTTTATGAAATTAAACATTCTTCTAAATTATTATATTACCTTTAAAATTAAAAATAAATATATATTTTTTAGAAAAAATCAAAACGTAATTTATCTGTTGTAATATATTAATTTACTTATATCATGATATTAATATATCATATTTTCATATATAAGAATGGTATGATTTTTTATACTTTTATAGGTGAGGTTATTATCTTATTGGTCGACTTACTATCCTTTTGTGTCACATTACTATTTGATTGGTTATTTTACTATTCTTTTTGTTTGTGTTCCTAAATTTCTATAAATAATTCTTATTTCAATAAGTACTCATTAATTATCTTCATAATGTTATATTATTGAGATTTTATTTGATTTTTTAAATATTTAATGTTTAAAATAATTTAAAATAGTTTGGGTCTTTATAAATAATAATTTTGAAGGAAAATATTATTACAACTAATAAACGTGAAATTTTTGGGATTTTAGATGAAGAATTCGTTTCTATGATTCATTGATTGGGAAAATATATTAATTATGCAGGTACCCATGCTATAGTGGAACCCAACAAACCGTGAAGGGAAATATATATACTGGGGAATTTTATGACACCACATCCTCAAAACATTGAGTGGTTCCTAAGATACGTGTTAGATAATGGATGTATCAATTATCTTGAAAATATATATTATTTCATTTTGTGTTTATATCTTCTATATGAAACTACTATTATTTACCATTTTAATTTAGTAATGGGTTGATAGTGCTCCATGGTTAAGGATAATATAGAGAAATATTATACTGATGTCATGGAATAGGATAAATTTAAATTTTTTTCCATTGATAAATATTTCCCAGGACCTTCTTAGTCATGGAATGGGAAATAAATCATGGATTAAAAAATTGGTATAGATTTGGGATCCACATATGTCTAAAAGATTTCATGATTGGATATCTATTTAGAGAATTTTATTTAAGACACTAATAGTAAAATTTTATTATTTTACACAGTATGGAAACTGTGTTTATGAAGAGGTTTGGACTCATAAGTATTAAAAAAATGAGGATATTATTCATTGTGATGATAATTCCGAGATGGATTTTGATGAATCATTTTTTCCATGAGTTTACAATAGTATGGGAATATTAAGTTAGATAGAAATAGAGAAAAATATAGTTTATATTACTTGAGGTATACCAAAAAAACATAATCCAATAGTGGTAATCTTCATTTCATTGAATGTTTGGTAATATCTCATATATGTTGAAGGTTTTGTTTGTTTTCTCACAGTGATTATAAATAAAATGAAACGAGTCCTAAAAAATAATGGAACATGGTCATTAATATCCATCCAATGGTGACATGTTTTACATACAATGAGTAGGGTCATAATATAAATATTTGTTGATGTCTGTTCCATAGTATAGAAATCATCCTGATCTAAAATATATTAGTGTATAAAAAATTTTCTCTACTACTACATTATTTGTTGGACCATGAAACAAGGTGGTGAGATGTTTGTTATATGTTTATTCAAAAACATTCAACATCATATTATAAAATATGTCCTTGAATTCCATCATTTCTGAAGAAATGTTTATGTAAAATAATAATAATAGTACCTAAATTGATATTAAATCTTTTTATGAAAACTGTATGTGGAAATAATAAATAAACCATTGTATAAATGATTTTTATTACTGTAATTACTGGGGTGGTAATTTTTGAAAATATTATTTGTCTTCACATAGTATATTTTCATATTATTTATGATTTGGATTGAATATTAAATTATTCATTATATGATAGATTTTAGATATGTTAAAAAAATTCAATTTATTTAAAAAATTGACAACTTAAGAAAATATTTATTAAATAATAAAAGGGTGAAGTGTATGTTATATAAAACACGCATTCAAATGTAGAGGAACTATTAAATTTAGTAATAATATGAAAATAAATTCATTTGTGTATTATATTTCCTACAAATTTTCAATGTGTAATACCAAATTGAGAGGGTGATTTTAATGTTGACATATTTCACGATTCTAATCCAACATACTATCCCCCATATCAAATGGATAATATAAATCTATTTTAAATGATTAATATGTTACCTGATATTCTAGAAAAAGGATTCATTCATCCATGCACTTTACAAAGGGGTTCAATAAATTTATACGTTAATAAGAAATATATTTGAAAGAAACATCACATTTGTTCTATGTTGTTGAATAACATCATTATTATTAGCAAGTACATTTTCACATATGGAGGATTTTTATGATCATATCTATGGAGTGCAGTAAATTTCAAAGATTGATCTCAAGTTATGTTAAAATTTTGTTATACTAATGGATGATGACATTCATACAAAAAACGTTTTTACTAGATATGGTAATTATGAGTTTGTGTTTATTCCCATGGGGTTTTTTTATTAAACCCTTATTTGTGAGGATCTAATGATTATAAATTTCCATGTGGATGGCGATAATATTTTGTAGAATTTCTTGAAGAAATATTATTTGATTATATTATTAATGATGATAGTAATAGAAAAAATAATATTATCTTGAAAACAATTATTGAAAAAAAATTATGTTGAAAATTTTATAAGTGTGAATATTGACAAAAAATTATTTTTCTACAATTATATGTCATTATTGAAAAACACAAAACATGGAAAAATATAATGTTTTAGACTAATGGATCATTCAAAAAAAATCATATAGATTCATATTTTTCTTGGATTTTTGGGGTTCTAAATGTGGTTTAATGAAAAAATAATAGGTTTTATAGACAACGAAATATATTAACTAAAGAAGTTGTTATATTCATCTCCATGAAATACTGTGATGATTGTTTCTAGGAACAAAAAAGAAGATAGTTTTGTACTCTTATTTAGGCCATTTTGTTTATAGATTGTGAAATTTTCATCGATTATGATTCATTATTTGAGGGACCTTATTATATTATTATGAATAATAATTAATAAATTTATTATCTGTCATAGAAATTGAAACCTCAATCTTAAAATTATAATACAACTGATCTGAAATTCCATATTTTTTTCACCCAATAAAAATATAGTGGTATAATCTACTTGAAATATATGTGATATAAATAATGATCAAAGATGATTGAAGTATATATTCCAACACAAAGTGATGAACGCGAGGAAGAGAATATGGATTTAAATATTCAATGAATTTGAGTTCATGAATCATTTATATCTTTTAATGAAAAAAATTTATCTTATTCATTGAATCCAAATATATGGCAATATATAGATTGTTACAATTGAAAATAACCTATTTTTTAATGATTCGATAAATTTCGGCCTCAAATTTATTGATATCAGAATATCAAAAAATTTCATGCATTAGTACATTTGTATCTATCAAATTAAAATAATAATTCGTATTAATAATATATTATTATATAAGAAATTGTAAAATATTAATCAATATAAGTTTGAATATATTATTGTTGATTAAGAGGATTAATCATATTTGAAAAATGATTTTATTTTCATTGTGTATACATGATGATGAGACAATAACTAAGTATATATCATAGTTCACAATTTTTTGTACTTCTTAGAAAGACTATGTTATATGCAGTCATTTTTCTGAATTAGTGTTGGGATGGATTTATATTATTTTTTTGTTGAAATTAACAGGAAATGTTTTACTTTTAAAAATGTTAAAGAGGAATAAAAATAATTATAATATACTCTTCATACTTTACCAATACTTGAATTTCAATGGGAATATATATCCATGAAATTTGTACTAGGATTTTCATAGACATCTCCGGGTAATAATGGGATTCGGTTAATTTTTTTTATTAACATGATATTTATGTGAAATAATATCCCATTAGTAGTAAACTATTTTTGGATCATCTTTCTTGGTAGAAACTCCAAGAGATAGTCACGTTACATAGAGGTCCTTATTCCATTGTATCTCACTATGATCACATGATCACATAATTTTTTTAAAAAGACATCATATACCATCAGGTACTGAATTGAACCTCTATTAGAATTTTCTTCCTTAATCTAATGGAAAATTTGAGAAAATAATTTTGACATTTTAATACATGTACCGAACCTTTTTAATGGATTGGTAATTATTTAGGGACCGAAATATTTCTTTAGTAGAGTTTTCATAAATTAATTGTTTTCAATCTAGTATACATATAGAAATGTTTAAGGCATTATATGGAAAGCAGTGCTAGACTACTATGTTTTGCGATTAAGTATGGGAGAGGATGTTTATTGAATCATATTTTCTAGAGGAAATAAAATATAATAAGAATGTTATTTACTAACATTTGAGGAAAACATATTATATATTGAAACGTTATGTGGATAACCAGAGGACATAACATTATTTCTTGATTGGTACTCATATTTTTGATAATTTATCTAAATAGAAAATTGATATGACATTTTTGAAAACGTGCAACTTGGAATTATGTTTATTTAAACATAGGAAATCTTATATTAGTTTGGATATGTCTCCTACAAATTTGCATTTCCTCCGAGATTATCACATATACAGTATTTTTTTAGTGTTTCAATGTTATGAAAATAAATCTAGAATTCATCTATTATTTTGGAAGCCCAATTTATTTAGATATAAAATATAAAATATTCTAATGAATATATATAATGTATTTATAAATTTATAATGTTTGTTTTATAGGATAATTTTACTCAACTATATATGATTTAATGGAAAACCCATATGGTCTAAGAACCAACATGTGAATAAGAAAATGAAATGAGGGAATGTTATCCAACCATGTTTAATAAATGAATAAAATATTTATTTATTAATTTGAAAAATTGATGATGTATTTTAAAAAGTAATTAAATATGAGAAAAATAATTTTAATATTTATTATTTATCATAAATTAAATAGTTGTATTTATTTAAAACAATTAAGAAAATTTTCAATAAAAAAGAAATATATTAATAAAAAACATTCATATATTTTTATTTAAATGTTTAATTTTAAAATTATATAGAAATTTATTTTTAATAAATTAAATAAATTTTATATTATACCATATACAGATTATATTTTGATGTGTTTTTTTAATTTTTTCTATATTTATTGTTTTTTCACAAAATATTGAAAAGTGTCAATTTTTCAAATAAATTAATTTATATTTATTATATATTGTTATTTAAATTAATCAGTATATTTTTATTTTCATATTTTTCTAAAATATGATCTAATTTATTTAAAATAAAATAATTAAATAATTTGAATTAAAAATTATCATTATTTTGGTATAATTATATTTTTTTCATTAAAACACAGATTTCCAAAAAATATTTTTTATTTTATAAGGATTATTATTTTATTATTACTGAAATAAAAAATAATATGAAAGGATTAATTGGAATTTACTGATAATGTATCTAAATAAATGAATTTATGATCAAATAATAATGATTTAAAATCATGGGGTTAATGTAAAATAATATTTTCCATAAAAAAATAATTTTTAGAATAAATATTTTAGATACACATCAGGGGATATTTTCTAAAACCTTACCCAACAAGTCTCGAGCCAATAATACCCCCAACCAACCTCTATAAGACTAGGGGAGGTGAAAAGTTCAAAAAGGAATAATGATTATTTAAGTCCATTATCTAATGTACTTATAAATATGAACCCAACCATATCGTTGTAGTAATGTAGTGGAAAAATTATGAAACATCTATAATAATAATCATTAATAAACAAACTATGTATGAAAAATAGTATGACAGTGTTAAATGAAATTTAAAGATGAAAAACAAAATCATAACACTTATTATTTCATAACTAAACTGAACTAAAATTGGAAAATATAGAGAAAGATGAGATCCATATAAAAATGATCTAACCACCGTACACAGTCGAGTGAACTAGTGAATTCATCTGTTCCTTTATAATAGCCGCCCACCTATCCATCATCATCATAAAGCATGACACATGCGACTAAATTACATTGATGTGTTAGTATATACATACATTATATAACACCGTAATGACAACTATGGGTAGTAATAAAAACAAATAGAATTGGAATCGCACCAAAAAAAGTATTGTAACAACATCAAATGACATGTATATAGAAATTAATATATACACTTGAATAAATAATCCCTAAAAGAAAGAGGACGAGATTCCCCATCTCATATCTTACACTATGAAATATTAAATAAAAATCATGAGTATATTAATGATTCCAAGTATCTCACACATCATTCCGAGGATACATCAAGGGCATGCCACGCCTCACAATTGTTCTGCAATGTCTAGTAGAAAACTCACTTGGAATTGATCCCATGCATTGGTAAAATAGGAGGGATCCTATCCCCTAGTCGATATAGGAAACACTATATAAATCCACATGAGGGTTCCACTCATGAATATAAAAATAGGAACAATTATCTACTCCAATTCGAGTTTACCGCAATAGGTGATAACCCATTCCCAGACCCCACAGTATGGAACCACTCAATAGTATAAATAATACCCATTCCCTTTCCAATAAAGAGGGATCCACTATAGTAATTAATCCAATACCCATTGCCTTCTAGTAATAAGGCTTCCACATTAGTGTTCATGGACATATAACCTAAAATATTGGTTGTTTTTCACTCAAATAGAGGATAGAGGACCAATTCAATTCCAATTAAGAGGATGACACTCTACTAATAGACCAAGGACCCATACCCAACCCAACATGATGGTTCAACTCTTACAGTATATAGAGGACTAATTCCATTTATTGTAGGAGGTTTACACTATATATATATATATATCTATGGGACACATGTACTATCCAAATATGTGTGTTCTACTCTAGAATATGTACTGATCATATCCTATCATTATAGTTTTCAAGCCTCAATTATTTTTCATTCATGACTCATCTATGTGTATACCTTAAAAGACACTAAATAAGCCACTATATCCTCCTACATGTGTAAAAAACATGGATAAGATACTCATGGGGAAAATTTGAGTTTTACTGGAGTGATACATGAGTTTAATGTTTTCTCGAAAGTAATGAGGGGTTGCAAGGGTCATAATGGGAGCAATAAAGCATGAGGTCCCACTCAATTGAATGTGTCTTCCCTAGATGGAATACATCAAACTGACCATGTATCCCTAAATGGTATATAGAGGAACATAGAGGAATGCCTCATACACACAGTGTATTTCCCATTCTCTTTATCATGCACGTGTATTCCATGTCCATTGTTCTATACTTCGGTTGATGACTTTTCTCTAAAATGTGTAACAGCCCATGTGTTCCATCCACATATCCTTTCCTCTTAGATAGGGTCATATGGAATGTGTCACATCCACATGTAATTCCACTATTACAATTTCTAATACCCTTAAATCACATTTAAAGGGGAACAAAACAACATGTGTTTATCACAGCACACACCTTTTAGTGGGGTTTTAAATAAAAGTTGTATATAATTTTGGATTTTAGGATGCTGCATCACCTCTTCGTATCATGCCACCAATATGTCCAAAATTTGGGGTGCATGCCTCTATTCATCATTTCCATTCAACATGTGTATGGGAAATTGATTTTAATTCATCCATGGGTTTGGACGTAAGTATACTGCAAGTCTCATGACACCTCGATCTACAATTTAGATCATAAATCAACAAATAATTCACTAAAAACTCATAAATAATCACAAATTTTTCATTAATGATTGATTCATTTTTATAATGTGAAACCATTTCAAAATTTTGGGTTTGGTAGGGCTCGATACGGAACAGTAATGTCAAACCATTGACTCTAGGCCAAATGGTAAATAATGTGAAGAACATATTCGTGAAAATAATGAAACAATAGGGTTCAAATTAATTTGCCAAGTGTTTAGGGACAAAAAATTTAAATCAGTGTGATTTGGGTAAGAAAACATTAGACATAGATTCAAGATATAGTAAACAATGTATAATAGATATTCCAATACATGTAACAGTTTTTAATTCATGTAGAATATTTGAAAACAATGATCCTTCACAAATATTTAAAATTAATTATGGAAGCATCCAACAATTTATGGGTATTACTTTAAATATCATAATACATAGATTAATAAAACACTCACCAAATAATTAGATAATTCATTGCATTCACTACACAATGATTCCTCTTGATATGAAGTTTCATCATTTTCGTATCATGATTCACTAGTGAGTAGTTGAGGAGAATCCTCTATATTGTCCCATGGTTATGTAAGTAACCCTCATGGCCTTCTATAATTAGGTATTTATATAAGAAATAAGTTAGTTTATTTTTTTTAATAAATTCAATTAAATTATTTATTCTAATTAAACAAAATTTCTAATGGTTCTCAAATCAGAATACATCGCACCAACAAACATTAGATCACTCATAGGGATAACCTCACATTGCAGACACAACAGTGGTATTTTACATTGGATCTATGATTCTAATTGCGAGTTATTCAATTTTATTTATGATATATTTAATTTTTAATATAAAAAATATTCAAAATATTCATAAAATTATATTCTAGAACACTAGTAATTGTAATTTCATGCTTTCTCAACTCCTAGATATGAAATTATTTCAAGATATATTTAAAAATATAACAAGTAAACTATAGGGTCCCTAATTCATTCTCCATATAATTATTTTCACCCCTAATAATAAAATTAATAGTCTATAAATTCTGAATGTTGATCCCAAATTGGATCTTCCTCACCTAGAAGATCTATAGAATGCCCTTATATGGCTACAACACACGAACCATGATGGTGGTCTTTCCATTCATGGTCCTCTTTAAACAATCAACAATCACCACCGGGTGCTACATAAAACTAGATCTACCATTAATGCCAAGGATTCCTTGGTCAATAATGTGTTTCATATCAGTCACTTTTATACTTAGTGACTACACCTAGAAGACATTGTGAACCTGGTCTAATTATAGAGGTAGGCCAATGAGGTATGAAATATCACTCTAAATTATAATTCATCAACCATTGAACCAAAGATATACCATTCCTCCCCAAAAAAATTAATGATATCCTTTTCTGGGGATTTTATTAAGAAACCATGATACACATACATGAAATATAGCAACCTATTATGTCAATATTGGGTTGATTTATTAAAAAAATATGATTACCTCATCTATGATTGGATAACATAGACCTTCTCCATTGTCTCTGGCACCTTATATGATCTAAATAGAGATTCCTTACTTATCTTTGTTCTACAAAAGGGTGACATGAAGGGTCTTCCATATATGTCCACAAAACTGTCATTATGATAGTAGAGTGGTATTTTTTGGTGTAAGAAAACTCTATATATGGATTGTGATCTTTATAGTTCTAGAAAATGTCTATCACATAATCTCTTAACATACCTTCAAAAACATGTATAGTTCACTTCATCTGCCTACATTTTTTGGTGGATGGATATACTCCTCCTCATATAGATCCTAAATTAATCCTTCATGCATCTCTATAAATGTGAAGTGAAGTGTTCATGATGAACATAGATAATAGTAGAGATAACCCCATGATGGTGAGAAAGAACTCGTACATACAACTTCACTACACTCTCCACTGATATATTATTACTAATAGTATATATGTCTTCCCAATTCATACGATGGTAAACAATCACCCGGATGGTGTCATGGTATATAGTTTTTAGTTTTATCATTATCAAAATGTTTATAAATATGATATGTAGTTAAAATATGAGATCTCACGGGGCAGTAAAAAACCTCTTAGATCCTGTTACTATTCCATCACCAAATTAAATGTGATGCACGAGGAGAAAAACTCATCCAAGCTCCATTTCATGTTGGACAGCCAAAATCACCACTAAATGTCTTTATAAATCTTCCACACACTATGATGTACATAAAAAGAATATGTGTGAAACTCTTTAATCACCTCCTTCTACATTATTCTGTGGACAATCGTCTCTCCCGAGAAAAGGTTGACATTATTACCTATTTCAAAAAATACATGGGATAAATCATCTATGATAACCTAAAAATAAATGAAATCATAGCCACTGTCTCCAAACTAGAACAATCTCCCATGTTGATGGAACATAGGATTCATCAACATTGACTAATGAAATGATATACCCTCCTACTCAACCAGGCACATCTATAAGGAATCCAGCTAAATAGATTCCCTTCCATAAATGAATCTACTAATTTGTTACATGGGAATCATCAAAAAATATTTTTTATTATCGGGATAATAAATTATCTCACTATAATTATACTGTATGAACAAATACTAGTCCCTCTGAATGAGGTTCATTTTAGGTATGTAAAATCATACACGGTACTCTAATGTTCTACGAAAACCACAAGGTACTCAACGAGATGACAGTTCCTCAAAATGATAACAGTGAAGAATACATTTTCTGAATATGGATCATGACTTGCATTGTTTTTCTCACGGGGTCTCAAATACAATGATCTATATGAAATAACATCTTTTCAATACATCATCACAAAATTGATCACTACTAATGGGGTAAAAAAATACACTACATACACCACACCTTCATCTAGTAGTCTCAATATAGGATTATTTTCCATCCTCATCCTCAACTCCCCAAAGGCCCTCCGGAAAGTATCACTCTATGTAAGGGAATTCCCTTTCTAAATTAGGGATGTAAAGGGGGAGGTAACCCTATAGAACACATCAAAAAACCTATAGTATTATATTTACAATCCTTTAAAATACCGCACTTTTAACATGCAATTGGGTTTCAATAAATAATTACCATATTTGAAATTTAACAAGTCCAAATCATATCCCATATCAAAAATGTCATTCCAAATACAGTTAACCACATTGAACTGTTAATGGAACATAAAAATATCACCATAATGATTGTTCCCCTGGATAAAATATAGGATCATTATATAGTGATAAACAGAGAAATCTCTTATATTAGATCATATGAGATTTTATTTAATGAAGGAAACAACATATTGGTCAATGAATGGATAGATGATATAGATCATAAAATACATAAATAGTACAGGGGAATTGGATGCACTAAAAGGCATTAACAAGAAATGATAGTGCCTTTAGTGACATGAGAACCCCTTCAACTGACTACCAGCCTCATGAACACACCAATGGTTGTATTGGGACCATATATTAATATTTTTGAACCATATCCAACCTCAAAACTGATCAATGTGGTTGTAAATACATATAAATGTTTAATTTTTCTTTATAATTCCCTAGTTATTATGACAATAATCAACAAAAGCAATAAATCTGCTATACTCAATATTCAAAATAAACAATAGAGATTCCCATGTTGATTTTTTTATAAAACCCTTCTCTAAAAGGACCTAAAAAACATATGTAACTAACTGAGTTTGGTTAGGGGAATTTGATATTCCAAAAAATTATTATATATGTCCAGAGATGATAGTCTATGAAAACCCTAAAAACATCCACGTGGTAGACATCCAAAAAATATTCGATGAATAACAAAATCTACATGCCTCAAGATCTTGATGATGAAATGGATAAACTCACCAACTGTTCAGAGATAGGATACATAGCCTTTCTATGTCAAATAATACTCACCCTTTCAAAAATTATCTCCCACTAAAAGGGGAATATCATCATGAAATTATTAATGAATTTAAATTGTATGATGTCACATTATATCTATGAATAGGCCATAAATAAAAAATATATTCCAAATATGAAATCAGTGCTTTCTATCATGATGGAAAAATATCACATGAGAGCCACTATACTCTATTTGAAAGCATTAACATCTTGAATAATAAAGATATAGAAGAGGGATACCTCATATGAACATCAATACAATGTTGTTGGGAAGACTCCTCAACTAGGAGAATCAGGTCTTAGACCATGAGTAAATATTTTTTCTAATGTTTTATGATTGGGTTGAATAATAATAAATAAATAGTATTTATAACCCACATTGTAACTATAACCAGTTCATGTTTTGATGGGTCATATGAATCCATATCATACATTATACCTTTAACCAAAACACTAGTTCCCAAATCCAAACATGGGGAGCCTAGTGGTAGTGGTGGTAGAAGGATTTCATAGCGGGATAAACCAAAACACATTACTCAACCAATATCCAAAAATAATACTTTTCTAGTTCTGGATTCTTATGTTATACCCTTCCATTTCCTGGTATACACCTACTCATGGAAATTCCTTTACCATGGAGGTGTGTTATCTATATTCCTATTGTCATCAACATGGAAGGATGGGAAATATTGTACCATGTGACCTACATTTTTAAATAAATAGTTCCACTCACCACTCTGAGTGGACCTGTTCATCTGTGATTCTCATGAACAGATGCTAAATCTTGATCCTTAGATGATCTCAGGTGTTGAGATCCTACTGAGTGGTATCTACTAGATGCTACATATGATTTATAACTATAACACCCACTTCCATCTCTAGTGATATGGAGTCCAGTTAATTGGAATCTATCCATCCCCAATTCCCACTAAACCACCCCAACATATATTGAAATTTAATGTCTTACAACAATAACACAAATATATTTGTGGTGTCCCTTCTCAAAAATTCATTCTCAAATGTAGCTACCATAGTTCATATATAGGGAGTATCATTTCTTGTTTGTGAAACTGTATTCATAATCATCCATATTAATCCCTCCCATATGCTAAGAAAGAAGCTCGTGAATCTGAATTAAGTGCAAGGAGGGATAGTACCACACAATGAACCAATGATGGAATTTAAAAATTGAGGGTGTTAAACCATTATGTGTCTACGTAAAAAGAATTTACCAGTTTTAAGAAGCTCCTTGAAAAATCAAAGGAAACAGGAGAAAAAACATATCAGTTGGCATAAAAAAACCATGAATAATGAGATCACAAACACAAGTGAATCCTCGTCCACATAGGGATCTGGCTTACCATGGAACCTTAGAATCCACCAGCATTGGATCTCACAGAGTGTTATAGGGATTCGCACGTCATGAACCTCCATTACTTGTATGACATGAAACTTAAAATGTGGGTGTATGTCTACCTATCCACCAAAAGGATATATGTCACGTGATGGATCCTTATGTGAGGAATAATCACATATTGGATTTTCATGACATCCTCGATACATTAACCTAGCTTTATGTCATCATAGTAGCATCTTGAAAATTTATTCAAGCTGTTCAATAATCATATTAACACACACACACACACACACATATATATATATATGAATATATAAAGGGGTGATGGATCAATAATAATTTTAAAATATACAATCATATATGATCTATGAATTATCTTTTCATTCATCTAATATCTATGAATGCCATATTGATATGTTTTTGGTCACAACCAAGAGGAAGGGGTATGTTGGCCGCTACCCCTTCACTAGGTTCCCTAGATTGAGAGATAAATACGAGAAACATTGACACTATTACCATAAATACAAACCAAATAATCATAATGGTGCTAATCTATATATCATCCCAATTATAGAACCGCATTTGATACAAATATTTCATGAAACGAACAAATTGCACCCATGAAAAATCTACCCCACACCCACCTCTATATTCTAGGGGTTGGAGACATGTTACAATGGTATAAATACTATGGATGTCCCACCATAATTTAATTGTATTATCACACCTTATCATATAAATACACTAGTGAATATGATTAAAAGAAAAACATCAAAATTACTATGTAATTATTATATATGAAACCCCATTAGGGAATAAAACAAGGATGGTAGTGTAAACTAAAATGAAATTGGGGAAAATATATTGAACATAAATATGTCCCATCCTAACTAAAATTGAAAAGTAAAATAATGTGGGTTCTATTATCCATATCACCATGATCTAACCAATGTATACGGTCTCGGGTTCTAGGGAATCCCTATGCATCACTGTAATCAACTCCGACCTGCGGTTCAATTTTATAAGAAACGGTGATTATTGGAAATTCCCATTCATGTGTGAGTATATAAATACCTATAATGACTTCCATAAATATATAGGTGTTAATTAAGAGGCGGGGTAAGAATTTATAGTCCAAACCCCAGAAATAGGATAAAAACATCCAATGACATGGATATATATATATATATATATATATTCAGACACAGAAATAAGTCCAAATGAGTGAGAAATGGGATATCCATTTCACAACCTATCCAACAAATGATTACCAATAGTTTTAAGAGTCCTAAAATGTTTCCCATTATATCAATTGTATGTTCAAATATACATCCATGTATAACCACACTTTACAATAGTTACCCAGTCATGGGGAAAAGTCTCTAGGTAGAGTGCCGATGTCATGGGACAACAGTTGGGCACCACTAAAGTAATTAATATGCGAACAATGCAATAAATTTAAAAGAGGAATCCACTCTTGTAAATATGTTGAGAAATCATGCCCTAACTCAATAGGATGGATACATGATGATGGTTGAGGACCCATTTATTAAATCCATAGAAGGGTGATACTCAATTATCAATAAATGACAAAAGCCATGGCCCAGCAGAAGGGTACCACTATAATAGTCGAGATACCACACATTCTACTCATTATGATATAGTTTCACTTTACTTTTCCATTAACCTTTCTCTCATTATAACACCCTATGTTTCTATCAACCATTTTTTTAAATAAATAAATTTTTCCATTTATATCATTCAATGTACTACGTCAAATATTCCTTTCATACTGTAGCAGCATGTCTTATGTTACACGTAACATAGTGTTGGAATATAAAACATGCTACACTATGTATAGATTTTGTTCAATGTATAAAGGAACTATATTTGTGTTATTTATATTCAAAAAAAAAGGAACCTTTCACTACCAATATCACTAACATGGCTTGCATTCCACACAAGAGAGTCCTTCCTTGATATCATAGCGTGTACGCAAGAACATGTTCCAAAAAACAATGATATATTATTAAAATATTATTATTAAATAGGATATAAAATATCCATAATGAAATATATTAACCAATTTTTAAATATAATTTAACATTATAGTTCCTCTTATGTATTTTCTAGATTGATTATAAGAACAAATCAAATTTATTGGATAAATGTAGTAATTTTTAAAAAAAATCAGTTTTGCATCCATTGGATGGAACACCCATTTAAAGTCAATATTTCAACACTTTTATGTATTATATTTCACAATATAATCTTATTAATTATATTTGGTATATAAAATTCTCATTGGTTCAATTTTTTGTACTTTTCTAATAAATTTCATATTTTTAAGAATAGTGAAACATAATTCATTTTAAATCAAAACTCAATTTTCATATTATTTATTTATATAGTTAGATTATATTTATAATTGTTTTTAAATTATTATTATATTATTTTTAATCTATTAATATAATATTGGTGATTAAATTTAATTTCACAATTAAATTGTAAATTTACACATGTTAATGATTTAATTTTTTTCCTTCATAAAAACTCATTTTCTTGTGTTGACAATAAGAGTTAATTTTAAAATAAGTTATACATATTTTGTGTTTTAAATTTTTAATAATGGATTTAATATTTGGAATTATAATTTCCAAATTATTTAAAAATAACCATTTTATTTTCTGTCAATTTTAATAGTAAATTTAGTAATTATTTTTATTTATAATGATTTAAGGGTAAATTAGGTAAATATGGGTAAAAATAATAATATAATAATATAAAACTATTCTAAACATGTACTAATACTATTTTATTACTTTTGGACAAACATGAAAAACATGGGATGCAAATTTGGCCTTTAGGATCTATATGGGTGTGGTAATGTCATATTGTAATAATTAATTTAAAATACAGAGAAATATAACATAAACATGTATATATTCATTAAAAAAATTTATAGTTGGGCTATATAAATGATATATTTAATATTAATAATAATTAAGAATATAGAAAAATTATAGCATCATTTTGTTTTATTAATAATTTTAGACATTAAATAAATAAATAAATTTATGAATGAATGATGATGTAGTATTTAGATAAATAATAAAACACTAAAATAAGAGATATTATAAATATTAAAATAAAATAAAATTTATATATTTGATTCCATAAAATAATTTTTTTATATATAATGGACATGTTATGAATGAAATAATTATTTTTTCGAAGGAATCATGGTTTATGACTTCTACAAAAATGAATTACAAAATTGTATCAAAATTGACTAGAGTTTAATAAATAAACAATATTTTTTAATGATATAATAGTCATAAAGTATATGATTTCGAATAAATAACATATATAGTATAAAAAATTTCATTAATGATCCAGTTGAGGATATCATTCCTTTTTAGAGTAAATATATTAACCAATTAGTATAAAATACAAGAATTCGTGGTTAGAGTTAATTTATTTAACTAATGGGTAATGCTAAATGATATTTTTAAAAATGTATCCTAAATATGTATAAAACCTATTGGTTGATAGAATTTAAAAATATACTCATATTATCCTCTATATATTTCACATTGAATATATTATAATTCAAAAATATATTTTTAATAAATTAATATTTCATGGCATTCTTAAACTGCCCCTCTCCCCTCTTATACAAATCCACAACATATATCAACTTACTCACACCGCTAATTCCCTATAGATCATCCAAATACCCCTCAAATAATCTTAAAACATACCTCAATTTTTACTAATGAACATAGTTGGGACAGAATTCCATCCCATGGAATTCTTTTTGTGCAAATCAATAGAGATACTAAAAAAAATTAATTGTTTTATGAACAATTAAAACATTATTTTCTTCTTCTACATTATATTCTTAGTTTTTTCCATAATAATTTAATAAATCCATTATCCTATACATGATTAAATTCTATTATAGTAATGTTACAACCTTATACATCTATTTATCCATCCTATGAATAAATTTATCACCATGCATGCTGGTGTACGACTTACCGTATCCACATCATTGTGTAATTTTTTATTCAATAATACATAATATGGATGGGTATAATGATTATTATAATGTATTTAAGTAAATAATATAATATGATTATTATTCATTTTAATGAATATAATATCCTATTCCATACCATTTAACCATTAAGTGAATCATGTCATCACTAATGTGTATGTACGACCTATCATCTCCATGATATGATGCTATTTATTCAACATGTTCACCTTTAATACACAGATATATACATGAATTGAATGAAATAATATGATAATTATTATACCAATATCATTATTTAATGATATAATTATAACCTATGTAGTTGAACATGAACTTATATAGAACAACATGCATACGACCATAAAGTAGATAATATCTAAATATCAAGTGACAATGAATTGTTTCTAACAAAAAGATGATTATATAATGATATAGGATTAATAAAAACGACCATGATTATATAATAAATCAATAACATTATTTAATTCATTTTACATGAGGAACATATAAAAACAAAGGATATCAAACCTAAGGTATATGATATTTTTCAATCTCATTATTATCTAAGATTATTATGACATAATTATTTATTGGGGTATATTTATCATCCACATACCTGAACCCTAATGATTTAGTAATATTTTTATTCTTTTACAAATTATTAAATTCAATTCTACCCATTTTTGAATTTATTCTAAACAATATAAAAGGAATTTTTTTTTATTCTATTCAAGGTACTTTTTCAACATTTCAAAAAAAGTACAAGGCGAATATCTTTTCATCAAGAAATAATTTCATGTGTTTTATCAAATTTATTTTTTCTAAATGATGAAATAGGGTTTTGTTTCTATCAAAATTATTACATTGATTTTATTTTATTTATGATGGAATTATTTTTATTAAGTATATTTATTTTATATGGATTATGATGGAATGATATTTAAGAAATCCACTTTTGTTCAATTGGTTATGCTATAATGAATGTTTTATGCTTTTTTGGAACATGTATGAATGGTTTAGTTATGAGACTTGTGGGGCCAATATCTATCTAAAATTCATTGGGTAAGGATATATATCACAAGAGATAAAAATTACTATAATTACATGTACATCCAGTTCAATAATATGTGGATGAAAGAGAATGTATATTAGGTTCTTTAATACACGACTGAAATAATTATTGAACAAGTTTTAGTAATAAACATTTTATTATATTATGGTATTGGCTATGAGCCATGGATTATAAGGAAATAAATTTCTATGTTTATGTTTTGGCCACATGTTTATTCTTTATTCCAATTCTATGTTATAATGGTTAATGTGCCTTTAGGATATTTTCTTTACGATTTGCTATGATTTATTCCATGACTAATGATTTCGATACTGTAAAGATATGTTCATGTTTTTTACTTTAATATGTTCATATACTATTTTATTAGACTTAATGAGCATTTATTGTGACCATTTCTTATCTTTTCATTCCTTAGGTTATAAATAAATCATTTATGTATGATTATAAAAGGAGAAGATCTTTTTGGGAGATGTTGAAGGTCTTTCACATGGTAAAAGGATGTATTACTAGATTTAAAAGTCACCAAACTATTATGACACTTATTCCTACATTTTTAAAATGTAATTAATATTCATCTGAAAAGAAGTAATATTAATACAAGTCATTCTTGTGACATTATAGTTGTTATGAGAGGAATGGTTTAATCACTCATTGGAAACATGGATGTGAACACTTTTGTGAGAACACTAGATATATTTCTCATCGATTTCATAAGGATATGTATAATTATAATTTATAGTACTAGGAATTATGGTAATTATCATGAATATACTAGGAATAAACTTATTATGTAAGATATTTAAAATAAAAACCCCCGATTATGTTGTAATCTTAGTATAATTATTGTACCTCATAGTATATTTTTTGGGTATTATGCAATGGTTGGAAACTGAAAAAAAAATTTAATCCCCATTGAAATATAATATTAAATGATTTTCCTCATTAAAAAACATTTTATGGGATATGGAATTATAAATATTATATATATACTTACATTAATTATGATTCACTATTGACATTCAAATTATCCTTGAAGGGGACAAAATCATGTTGAGTCCATCATGATGAAACTTCCAACTAATTTAAATTTCAATTATGATTCACTTTTTCCTGAATAATGGATCAGTACCATTTAAAATATATTTTTCACCATTCACTATTTAAAACATGAAAAATTCAGTTTGGATATTTAGAATTTAGAATGCGATGCATATCAAAGGTGGAATATAATCCTGAATTTGAAGCAATAAGATGAAATTGAATCCTTTGAATGGGATGAGTACAACAACATATTTTTCAATAATTTATTTCATAATATTAATAGAATAAACTGAAAATAAGTTCATTTATATTAATAAAAATGATGATAATTCTCTTCCAACTTACAAGAAACTTTTTAGAAGACTTTCAATGTATGGTTTTGAAATTATAATCCAACTTGAATGTAAAGTTGATTGATTCCTCAGTGGCTTCAAACCATGTCTTTGAAGGGTGATAACTATAAGAGACATCAATTTTTATAAATATATTTTGTGTTTTCTATCAATGTAGAAATATAATTTGGTGTTACATATCAATCTCATGGTTTTGACATGAAATGAAATATAGAGTTCAACAAAAAATCATAGAACAATGGTGAATATAATATGAGTGTTTCCTTATGCACAATGTGTGGGAATAATTATGGTGGAGACTATCTTAATGGGAATCTAAATAGTTTCATGAGTTTAATAGATGTTAAAAGTGTTTTTAGGTCTAATGTAATGAAAAAGTAGCTAATAATGTGATTATAGAATAGCTACATAGAATGAACCACCCACACATCAATGATACAAGTTCATGTAAATAGGTAATTATGATTACAAATTCCTTAATCAGTGGTTTATCAATGATGATCAATAAAAACAATTTATTACGGACAAGGAAAATATCAAATTACATGAAATCACTATTTGTGATGTCCAATATGAAAATGAGGAGGTGGAATGATTGACTGTTTATGCGATGGGATTTCCAAATAATGTTCTAGAATCTCTATTATGGTATTATTGAATAATTAAATATCTAGGTTCTGGACTACTATTGTTTTCCATAGGTATTTTAATGTATATTTTTATTAGTACTAAAATTCATGAAATTTTACTGACGTATTAAGGTGATGATTTTGTATAACACATAATATAGTGAAGAAAGACCGTTAATATGAACATGATGTTTAAAAAATAACATTTAGAGAAAGGTAGATTTAATACGAATAAGTATATCAAATGATATTTATTACCTTGGAACAAAATAATGATTCATTGGAATATGGGTTATAATATCTAAGATATAAATTACATCTTTTTGGAAATAAGAATAAGAAAACATATAGAATTTCAATTTAGATATCTGATAGTTTAGTTCATTACCCTGACACTAGAGAATGCATTATTATGGAAACAAAATTTTTGGAATGTGACATTGACAAACAACCTTTTGAGATATGGTAGATAAATGAATATAAGACTTCGTTCACCAATTTTTAATGATTTAGATTTTTTATTTTTGTATAAATTGTATGGTTATCCAACTATGGATCGTATATGTTATACTCCAATTTATATTTCTTAGATTAATGTTTTATCTCAATATAACTGTAATTTTAAATATTATATAATTTGTGAAAACCACTTTTTATGTTGATGGAATGACCTATAATTCTATTTATAGATCTCATGATATTCAAACATATTAGAAATAATAAATTCAATATCACTTCATTGAATAATACATGAAGTAGAAATTGATCAAGATATGGTCAATGTTGGGATTGTATTGAAAGAAAAAAAATTATTTCTACTCAGGTTAATAAAATTTAAGGAAGGGGTCCTGATAATAAAAAATTATATATTAGTACCTTCTAATATGATGAATCAGATGGTCCCTTAAATAATCACATATTTATGGTTTTCTGTTTGAAAACATTATCCAAATAATGTTCCCTATCACTATCACTCAGAACATGACGGTTATATTTCTTTTTCACATCCAAGGTTTCACTTCCCACAGATGTTCTCCTATGTTGAAACCTATTGATGAGTTACATTGGTTAAGAGTTAGGTTTCTATCATTATTTTTTAAAAAGAAATATTGGTATTCATTTTAATGATATTGTTTTCGTGAAAGAAACATTTAGGAAGTTATCATTTTATTACCCTGATCAATTTAAATTGATAAATTAAATCAAAGAGGGTTAAAATGTTACGAAACAAGTTTTTATGTACCATTATTTCAAATAAATTAATATTTTTCATTTATATAATTCAATTAACTAAGTCAAACATTCACTTCACACTAAACCGACTTGTTGTATGTTACATGCCCCACTGAGTTGGCCAACGATACACACAAAACCTAGAATAGATATTTATGCGTGTATAAATGAAAATATTTTTTATTATATTATATAAATCACTAATGGTTGTTTTGAAAACACACATCACTAACATTACTATTGTTAAACGCAAGCAAGAAGATCCTTGAAAGCATGCATTATATGCAATATCGATTTTTAATAAGCATCGATATATTATTAAAATATAATTATATAATGAAATATAAATGTTCCATTATAAATATTATTAACCTCATTTTGAATTTAATATAACATTATCAAGCATCTTCTGTATTTTCTAGACATTATATAATAAAAAATTCAATTTTTCGTATTAAATATGTATTTTTTTAAATGTTTCTTTTCGGACATTTGATGGAAAACCCATTTTGAATCATGTTTTTAACATTTTTATGTTATATATGAAAATATTAAATTATTATATAATATCTGGAAATGAAAATATAATTTTATGGAAGTTTTTTATTTTTATAATAAAAATCACATTTTAAAAAATAGTGAAAAATAATTGACATTAATTCAAATCGTCTATTTCATATAATTTATTTATATTGTTAGATTATGAAATTAATATTTTTTTAAAGTGTAATTTGATTATGTTTTTTATCATTCAATGACAATTTGTTCTTTTATGAAATTTCCCATTTAAAATGTACATAAACACGTGTCAATCATTTGATGGTTTTTTACTTCTTAAAACATGTTTTCTTGTTTTGAAAATAAAAATTAATATTAATTTAATTTATGTCAATTTTGTATTTTGAAATTAAATAATATGGATTCCTTATTTTTAAAAATAAGGTCATAATTATATAAATAGACCTCTTTTATTTTTAGAAATTATGAATAGTATCTTAATTAATTATTTGTATTTTCCATAGTTAAAGCGTAAATGAGGAAAATATTGGTAAATATAATATTATAACAATATAAAACTACCATAAAAAATATCATAGTAATATTTTGTGAGTTATGGGTGAAAAATAATTCTTGGGATGCACATTTATATATTGGGAGCCACTTCGGTGTTATAATGAGATGTTATAGTAATAAATTTAATGTAAAGAGAAATAAAACCTAAACATGAATAATTTTACTAAAAAATATTAATATGGGTTCTAAAAAATATATATTGGACTCCAGATATTCAATTTAAATCTTATAATATTTCTTACATAATGATTTTTTATTTATAATATTTAGATATTTGATAAATAAATTTTTTTATGACTGAATGATGGTGTAGTGATTGTGTTATTAATGAAAGATTATAATAAATGATATTATAAATAATAAAATAAATATAATTTGATATTTTTTATTATAGAAATGAATTTTATTAATATTATTGATATTTTAGAAATTATATAAAGTTTTTTTCAAAGGAATATTTTTTCGATGGCTTTAACAAAAATAAATTTCAAAATAGTGTCAGAATTGACATAAATCAGTTTTTAATACTTATATTATTTTATGAAATGATATAATAGTCCTATAAATATATGATTCATAAAACATAATTATATAGTGTGAATAATTTCATTAATATTATACATGATGTTCTTTTTTCATTTAATAGTAAATATATTAACCATAGAGTGTAAAATACAAGAAGACATGTTAAGAGTTAATTTATTTAACTAACGATTAAATCTTAATGATATGGTAACATTTGAGACCTAAAATTGAATATAAACAATTTTTTTGAAAGTATGTATAACAACATTAACATTATCTTTAAAAGATATCACTTTAAATAAATTATATGAAGAAAATAATTTTATAATAAAATAATCTTTTAGGACTTTCCAAATGCACCAACCTCCTTCTAGTAAAAGGAAACCACACATACCCATTTACTCACACCTCTCAAGCAATGTGGATCATAAATATTTTGATAAAATAAGTTCCCAACATCAATTCTTTCCTCCCACATAGTACACTTTTGGAAGAAATCCATTTTATTAAGACATTTCCTGAAAGAAAAATCAGATACTTGAAATTAGCGTAATTGTTTAATCACCTATATGAAAATTATATTCTTCTTGTACATAATACTATTATTTTGTTTCAATACTAAAGTAATAAATCCATTATATTATTCATGATGTTATTTTTTTATAATTATCATATTTCCTTATTCATCCCATTATAGATCATATGAATAACAATATGACCATGCATGCGTACGTACGACTTATTGTCTCCACGTCGTTGTGAAATTTTTTATTCAAAATTACTTTATTAGGATGGGTATATTGAAAATTATTATGGATGAAAATAATGGATAAAACATGATAATTAATATATATAATTAATATAACATAAAAATACACACCGTCTTACCATTAATTGGATGACATTATTAGTCATGCGTGTGTATGGACTACCATCTCGACGATGAGATGTCATTCATTCTACATGATATTCATTAAACCATGTTAATATAAATTAATTGAATGGATAAATATTATATTTATTATAAAAATATAATTATGTAAATGATATAATTATAACATAATAAATTGTACATGAACTTATCCAACATAACATGCATATGAACATATAGGGGTTTATATCTGAATAATGAGTTGAAATGAAATGATACAAATAGACAGATGTAAATATAATAATATATGATATCATAGATTTTATTATGATTATTTAAAAATTCAATAACATTATTAATATAATTATACGGTAGGTTTGGATATATACAATGGATATCAGACCTATGTTAAAGGGATAATTTTGCAATCTCATTATCATCAGAGATTGTTTATATATAATTATTTTCTAGGGTTTATTTATCATAAACATACATTTTCCATAATTATTTAATAGTATTTATATTCATTTCAAATTTTTAATGTAAATTTTACCCATATCTTACTTGTTACTAAATAGTATGAATAGAATATTATTTCATTATTCGATAAAATGCACTTTTTTAACGTTTTCAGCAACAACACATTGAATTTTTTTTTATCATATACTACTTGAATGGATTCATACTATTTCCTAAATCGTTAATTCCATTAATCATCAATTAAAATATTTCAATTGTATTTTCAGTTAAATTTTTTTTTTATGATTTTAGTGAATTTTTAGAAAATAAGATAGATTTATTAAAGAAAAGATATTTTCCTCAAGGAACAATTTCAAGTAATTTTTCCAAATTATATTCGATCTAATATTACTTGGTGTTCTGTTTCAATCCCTATTATTACATTGGTTTTATTTTTTTTATTATAGAATTATTTTTATTAAATTATATATATATATATATATATATATTATGATTGAATGATGTTTAAGAAACTCATTTTTTGTTCCTTTGGTTATGTCATGATGAATGATTTATCTTTATGTGGAACATTTATGAATTATAATATTATGAGATGGTTGGTACTTATATATCCCTCTAATGTATTGGGTAAAAGATTATATCTCATGAGAAAGAAAACGTTGTATGAAAATGTAAATTTGATTTAGTTATACAGGGTTGAAAGAACATCTATACCCAGTTATGTAATACATGGTTGCAATGAGGAGTGAACATAGTTCAGTAATGGACATTGTCTATTGAGATGGTTTTGGCTAGGAGCATAGGCTGATATATAAATGATTTTAAATTCTTCTATATCATCATAAATTTTATTTAGTATTCCTATGGTATGTTATCAAGGTTATTTTTTCATTAGGATTCATGACATTAAAACTGCTAATATTTATTTCATGACTACATATATCAATATTCTAAAGTAATGTTCATTTTTTCTATTATATTCATTTATTAAGATATATTTTCTCTACCCTTATTGTGAATATATAATCATTTCATGAACTGTCCCCAGGGTTTCATTCTGTGACTAACCCCAATCCCGCCTTCCATAGACCAAGTGTGGGTGACTAGCACCAAAGGTGTATTCTCTAAAACTGTGATGAAATTTCCAATAAAACCTATAAGAACACATATCCAAGAACACATCATATAAGAAACACAATAAAACCATACTGTAAATAGATTGAGTGCAATAATTAAAAGGGTCCAAAACTTGAGCACAACTAGAATGTACAAGAACAAATATGATACATTACAACTGAAGAAAAGTATGAGGCAACTACTTGATCATCCTCTAAGGTTCCAACCTGATGGGTAGGTATGTATATCCTCCTTGGAACTCCACATATATCTATATTCTACATTTATTGACTCATTGTATGGTCCACCGCAAGGTACCGTCCAGTTCGGGTACTCATAGCCTCAGTCATCATTGTTTTTCATTTGCAACAAACATAACAAGGTGAATGCACAACCCATGTAGGGGTGAGTATAGTGATACTTTGTAGGGACCTAGAGAACCTCTAGGTCTCCTAAAATACAACATGGATAAAAAAAGGTATGAAATCAATATATATCCTTAATTAGGTGTATCCCATAAATATACATATGTTATCAAGTAATCCATCTCAATCATGAGGAAAAACACAAAGGTTCTAACTCATCTCACACCATGATTTATTCTAGTGGTAGCGTTAAGAAACATTCCCAGTCACAACGTCGAATACCTAGGCTACTAATGAACTCCAACTCTATAGAATATGGTGGGCATGTCGTGTCACATAGAGGTGCTTCCCAATAATCATGGACTACTGAGTAACTCCTCGTCTCGAGTAACGTCGGTTTGCTGCATCACACAGAGCCGCTCCCCACCATGTGCCTACCGCTTCACACAAAGGCACTCCCCCTCAAGGAATTCTGAGGTACACCACCTGTCGAGTATCGTGGGTCTGGCTCGTTACCAAGGCACTCCCCACTGTGGGTCTTCCGCATCACCAAGTCTCTCCAAATAATCTACAGGTAAATACTCCAACTACCCTGAAATCCCATGAAGAAGTGTCTCAAAAGTCAGTCATGACATCAGGGTCTCAACATAACAGACATCGCATCAATCAGATTCCCAGTCTGTGAGTTATTTTCCTTTTAGTCTTGGAGGCCTAGTTGGATTCGTGCTCCATACAACATCATCGTTCCCCATATTAATCCATAACACAGTGGGGTATCAATCAATGGGACCATCTTGCTCCATGATTTTTAGCACCACTAACTGTTCGTCAAACAGACTTCCGGTTTGAAAGTTATGACCAAAATAAGGTAAATGGATCATAGTGGGCCCTGGTACTGTCTGACCAGGTCCGACACGACCTGGGATGACCTGGTGGGTTTGGTCTATCCCGCAGTGTGGCTCGGCCCATTGGGTTGGTCAGAAAGGCCACGACTGGCCATGGAGGGCTGAGAGGGTGCGAGCTGTGGCGGTTCGGTGGGCCGCGGTGAGGGTGGTTCAGTCGAGGCGTAGGGATAGTTCGTATGGGATCCTAGAGCACTGCGGTGGCATGGGGTTAGTGTGGCCAGTGCGCCATAGGGGCATGGGGCCAGTTCGGATGGGAGGCCTGGGCGCCACGGTGGTGCAGGGCCAGTTTTTCCGGGAAGCTGATGCGTCGGGGGGCTGCATGGCCAGTTCATGGAGACGAGGTGCATGGCCAGTTTGTCTAGGAGGATGGAGCATCGCGAGGCTATGGGGTCGGTCCAGTCAGAAGGACGGTGTTCCACAGGTGGATCGGGACTAGTTCATCCAGGAGGGCAGAGCATCCTGGGGGCGGTATGGGTCGTAGAGGCCACAGGTGGCGGTACCATAGCCTTCGCCACCATCGTCGCCTTCATCACATTCCTCCATTTTTAAGAGCACATCAAAGAAGACCATCAGAATGGTCGGGCCATGTTCATTTGGCTCATAGCCTCTACATTTAGAGTTGTAGAAAGCAGTTCACATTGAACAAAACATGAACGTTAATGGATGATATTTTAAAACATAATTTCCCACATCCCTCGTCAATCTCTATTCCCAAATCCCACAAAATAATTAGAAGGGGAGAACATGGGAAGTATTAATAAATATACCCCATCCTCATTCTCTTGATGAAATTGGAAAAAAAGGTAGTATGTTCATCAAATCTTAGTAGATGAGGACGTTCAGAGTCTAAAGATGTCCTGAAGAAGAAGGTCGAAGGGGCTCGACATTCTTCATTTGTGCAGCATTCTTCGTTTGTGGATCATTCTTCATGGAAGAACAAGTTCTTCATTGAAGATATTTCCCCCAATATCTCCTTCCACCCAATTCCACCAAATATTCCTAGGTTAATACATAAAGTCCCATATTTAGTTAATTTTTACAAATTTATAATTACATTATCAATTAACTAGGTTGGGAAATTAATGATATGTGCATCGGAACAAATACAATGGATGAATTTAGGTGGATCCTCCACATTACTGAGGGGGATGAGAGGTTTGTTTTCTCCATAATTACGGGAGTTCAAGAGGTTTAGGACTTAGGTGGTCCCCACCACCATAACCTCTTATGGAGGTTAGGTTTGGGGGGTCCTTAATACCATAACCGCTCATTGAAGATTATGGCCTGGGGGTCCCCACTTATCTACATCCACATGGTTGTTTAGATTCGATGGAACCTATCTCCCAACACCCAAATGGGTGTTTTAAATAAAAATAAAATGACACAAACATTTATTTTTATTTTATTCATAGAAGAAAAACCCAAAAACTAACATTCATCCTTGACCTTATGTCTTCGAGGTGAAAGCCTCCATAAAGGAATACTGACGTTGTGTGTTCAATGGCGCCCTTGGATTTCAATTCCAACCACTGGTTAAATTTTTTGAATAAACCACTCGCATGTTTACAGAATGTACCCGAATAAAAGTTCAAAAATTCATTCTTGGTAATCTAGGGCTCTGAATCATGGGCCGTCAATTTTCAAGGACACATAAAATTACCATTTTTTTAAAAAATATTACATGGAAATTCCAAGTTTTACATTATTTCCACCTCAGTTATTAACAACCCCATAAGACAAAAATCATAACATGGTAATGAAGTTGGGGTATGGAGAACGCATCTGAGCCTCCCACTCCCTTGTGCTCTCCTAGAGGTTTATGTTCTGCCAACGAACATGTACCAGAGGTATCAAGCATCCACGAAGGTCCCACTCATTTCAATCCTCAATCACTAATGGAACCTCCATAAATGTCACCCCATCTTCGACATCTATCTCGCACTAGTATATGATTTGAGAAGAGTCGTCCACGTATCTCATCAACTGAGATACAATCTCAGACGTCATGCACCCGGTGCAACTTAGGTGGAAGAGGTAATCGATAATCCACCTTTTCAACTTTTTTGAGGACCTGAAAAGGTCCAATGAATCTTAGAGATAATGTTCCACCTCTACCAAATCTCCATAGACCTCATCGGGGTGATATCTGTAGAAAGACGTGGTTTCCCGCTTAAAAAACAAGAGGTCTACGTCACTAGTCAGCATACGATTTCAGCCGGCTCTATGCAGACATCATCTGCTCTTGGATGATCTGCACCTTCTTTGTGGTAGCTCGTACCATCTCTGGTCCCACTAGTGATGACTCCCCTTTGCCAGTTCAGCACAATGGTGATAACAATGGTCACCCATACAACACCTTGAAAGGTTCCATCCCAATTGTGTAGTGATAGCTGTTGTTGTATACAAAATCCGCCAAAGGTAAGTGATCCTCTCAGCTATTGTTGAAGTAATGGACACACGCACAAAACATGTCCTTGAGGGTCTGAATGGTCTACTCAATCATGACATCCGTCTGAGGATAGAAGGCAGTGCTCAAACAATGTTGTTTCCATAAAGCCTCCTGCAACCACATCCTTATCCGAGAAGTAAACATTCCATCATGATCGGAGAAAATCGTAGAGGGTACTCCATGTAACCGTAAAATCTTTTTCATATAGATGATTCATATGCTCTTTATTGAACCTTGCTCTCTTATCGGTAGTAAGTGGGCCAACTTGGTTAGTCAGTCGATGATCACCCAAATCAATTCATGACCCCCATGATTTTTGTGGATGTCGTGTCATGAAGTCCATGGATATCCCATCCCACTTCTACTCTAGGTTATTTAAGGGCTGATCAAAGCCTGCTGGTACCTGATGCTCCACTTTCACGTTGCTAACTTGTGAGGCACTGAGAGACAAACTCAGCAAATTCATTCTTCATTCCCAGACACCAGTGCTATCGTCATATATCCTAGTACATCTTTGACACTCCTGGATGCTATTATAATGGGGTTGTGTAGAACACCCTTAACACATCCTCCTGATGAAAAACTGGTACCATGGTACTTCCACTGAAAAGGATGATGTGCTCCCAACCATTATAAAATCCATCAGATGCCTACCCTGTGGATATCTAATCATGTCGAGCCTCACAGTCACCGTCCCCACACTACGCCTCTCGGACTAGAAAAAGAATTGGGGAGTGATAGTATGATTTTGAAGAAATGATGTTCCATATCGTTCAACAAAGGATATCTTCAAAGCATCTAGCTGCTCCATTGCCTCACCTAGCAACTATATACCAAACCTCCTTTTGAGTTCTTCTAAAACAACATTCCCCATCCTAAGAGTATAAGCTATCTCGATGACATATTATTGTAGGAACTCAAGCCAATTTCATTGTCTCAGGTTTATTCCCTTCTGAGAGAACATATACCTAAGAATCTTGAGATCAGAGTACACTATAAAACGTTTACCTTCACATTGTGCCGCCACATATTCATGTAGAATAACACTACTGCTAACTCCAGGTCATGGATAGCGTAGTTCTACTAATGATGTCTCAGATGTCGAGAACCGTATGCGATCATAGATCAATCCTACATCAGGACACAACTGAGTCTGTTACTAGATACGTCCTAGTAGACAACATACCCTATGCCCTCCTCTTGAAGCCTCAAAATGTGGTCACTAGTTAGCCTCTGCCTCAGATCCTGAAACTCTATTAGCATCTCTCCGACCACATAAATTGTTTCCCCTTATTCATCAAAGCAGATAGTTGTGCTAAAACTATGGAGATGTCTGGAAGAAAAATTTTGTAGTATCCAACAAAATCCAGAAAACTCTATACCTCCCTCACATTCTTGGTTAGCTCCCAAGAATGTATCACCTCAAAATTTGCAGGATCCACTTCATCTCCATCCTTCGATATGACATGTCCCAGAAAGTGATCCTATCAGATCCAAAACTAGCACTTCGAGAGCTTACAATAAAAATGGTGCTCCCATATTATATCCAGTAATACCTAAAAATGATTGGATTGCTCCTCCTCAGTAGTCATGTATATCAGAATTTCATCGATGAAGACCACTACAAAGCGATCAAGTTATGGATGAAAGATCCTATTCATTAGTAAAATGAAAACTGCTGGAGTGTCGGTCATGTCGAATGTCATAACCCAGAACTCAGAATGGATGTACCGAAAACTGAAGGTCGTCTTCTACACATCCTCATTTCGCAACATGATCTCATGGTAGCCTCATCTGAGGTCTATCATGGAGACCAATAATGCTCCCTTCAGCTGATCAAAGTGGTCATCAATCCTCGAGTGTGGGTACTAGTACTTCATGGTCACCTAGTTCAGGCGCCGATAGTCAACACAGATCCTCAATCTCCCATCCACATTCTTTGAGAACAAAATTAGGGATTTCAAAGGTGAAATAGTTTTTCAGATGAATACTTTCCCTAGTAAGTCCTCTAACTATATCCGCAGCTCTCGAAGAACCACTAGATCCATATGATAATTTTGTGTAGATATTGATGCCATCTCGGGGTACAAGTCAATCTAAATTCCAACTCTCTATGAGGAGGTCGACCCAGAATATCATCAGAGAAAACAGATGTGTACATGTTTAACACTATAGGATAGCTCAGAATCTTTGCATAAACAACACTGAGGGTATGTCTAGCCAACTGATGAGTGATTAGATGAAATCTCCTCTGGGTAAGTCCATCCCACGTTGCAAAGGGTTCCTTCATTCCAATGATGGTAAAACTGGTCCCATCCATGCGGACACACCGCACCATGTACCTAATACAGTCTATCTGAGCATGGACTATAGATAACTAGTCCATACCCAAGATGACGTCGTAAGGCCTCGATGCTACTATTAGGAGATCCCTGTCGAAGCTCTCACATCTTAGAGTAAGCTCACACTACCAGCACCTATGTGTAATCATCAAATCTACTCCCCATAGGATTCTATTGCAATAAGGATCAAGCCAATGGCTCTATTGGAATCTCTGAGTTCAGAACAAGATAAGTGGAAATAAAATAATGACTGGAACTTATGTCTATAAAAACTACAACAAAGGTAGAGTAGACACAGATCATACCTCGTATCATCTCCAGAGTGTCATGATAATAAGCCTCAGCTTGTAGGGGTTGAGATATCCCACGTACACATACTCCCTGTGGTTGGGGTGGACCTTTTGGTGGTGGTGGTTGTAACATCTCGAATTTTTTCCCACTACCAGCTGCACGACCAGCACCCCTACCACATATGCCTGCTCCCTGTAGACCTCCTTGGTCAAACCTATGTCTCATCCTGGACGGTTCCTCGACTGTATCCTGATAATTTGTATGATGGGTCAGATAATCATGATCCATGTGACCCTACCCATTGAATGCATAACACTGCCCACTCCTAGCCTGACTTTCTCCGCTTCAGGTTCCCCATACAATCGATCCTAAGTCATGTGGTAATCCACCTATAGGTCTGGTCCTCTTAGACCTCGTTGATGTCTGTCAGCTCCCATCTGTAGATGACATCACTACGTGACGACTGGTAGTGGGTCTCATTGATGGTGTCTTCTTAGAAATAAAACCCTCCACCAAGTGGGCCATCTCTAACACCCCCACCTGCGTCAGGAAGTTGAGTGATATTATTGATTCCCTTACCTCTCAAAAGATCCCCTGCTCTAATGTCCATGAACTGAAGAAAGGTCCCCACATCATATCTGTGGAGTAGTGTGAGATGTTAGTGAACCTCTATGAGTACTGAACCATAGTCATTCTACCCTACTGCCGATGAAGAAGCTCTTGTATGCACACTACGCATAGAGTCGCTTGGACAAACTCTACCTATAACAAGCTATCAATGTCTTCCCAGAGAAGCTTCACATCATCATGAACCTGGAGCATGAAGTTCAACCATTTGCATGTTGCTGCATATTGAAGGCAGGCGACAAGTATCACCATGAGATCTTCTGGATTCCATATGATTTAGAAGACTCTCACCACAGCCTCCATAAAATCCTCAGAGGCCTGCGGGTCCATCTCTCCCATGAACCTACGTGGCCTATGGCGTTAGAAATCATTAAATGCGATCAAGCAGTGTCCACCGTCTGCTTTTGGTCCTAGTGGAATCTGTGGCCTAATAGGTAGTGGTACTGCTGGTGCCTCAACTGGTACCTCAACTGGAAAAGGGTGATGCACCGAGGCCTCATCGCTCAGTGGGCTATCAGTGCATTTAACTTAGGGATCTATAACTAGCTGTCTACATGGATGCATCCTAAAATGAAAGAGGTGAACCACAGTCAAAAATCTATACCTAGTCAGATGAACTTTATACTTGGTGAGATGACTCGAACGATCACAATGGAAACATTTGAAAACAGTCAAGTAATCAGTGTTTTCATGCACTGAGTCAAATTTCAGAAGTCAGGGTACTAGTTTATTGATTTTTTTGGCCACAACACCAACACTGGTTTCCCTAAACAATTAACCACACTCACTACCCTAAACACTATTGTCGTTAAATGAAAGATTAGAGTCCTATGTTCCATGGTTAAATCAACTCCTCTGATACCAATTTTTCATGAGTTGTCCACTGGGGTCCGTACAATGACTAACCCCAAGCATTCCATCCATAGTCAAGATGATGGAGACTAGCACCAAAGCCGTATTCCCTAAAACTGGGAAGGCATTTTCTTTATAGCCTATACGAACATGTAACTATGCACACATCATTATATGAGCAGAAATAAACCAAACAGTAAATAGAGTGAGTGTAGTAAGTAAAAGGGGAATGAATACAAGACCAACTGGAATGTACAAGTGCAACTATGATACAATACATCAAAAGAAAAAGAAGATGCAGCTACTGGATCATTCTATAAGGTTCCTACCTAAAATATAGGTACATATCACCTCCTCTGCACTCCACATCTATCTATCTCCTTCATGTACCGACATGCCGTAAGGTCCACCTCTAGGTACTGTCAAGTCCGAGTACTCTTGGCCAATGTCAGCGTTGCTCGTTGCCTGGAACTAACAAAACAATGTGCGTCCATAGCCCCTGCAAGGGTGAGTATAATGATACTCAGTAGGGACCCTGAGTCCCTCTATGTCTCACAAAATCCTACATGAAACAAAAACATGGTATGAATTCAATAAATATCCTTACAATGGTATATGCACATATATATACCAATGTTAACTAGTAATCCATCTTAATGATGAAGAAAAACACAGAGGTTTTGACTCATCTCACACCCAGATTTATTCTATGGATAGTGTTATGTATCATTCCCAGTCACAACATCAAACACCTCGGTAGCATGAGAACTCCACCTCAATCGAGTACAGTGGGACTATCGCGTCACATATAGGAACTTCCCACTAACCATGGACTTCTGAGGTACTCTCATGTCTAGTAGCGTGGGTCTGTCGTGTCACAAAGAGGTGCTCAACACTGTTGTTCTGCCATGTCACATAGAGGCACTCCCCCTCAAGGTCTGCTGAGGTACTCCTCTTGTGGTGTATCGTTGGTCTGCTGCATCACCAAGGCGCTCCCCACTATGGGTCTACCGCTTCACCATGGCTCTCCCCACTGGGCATGTCGAGTCACTCTGAGTCGACATGGTCAGCTATCGTCAGTCTCATCCAGCAACATGGTTCCTGCACTATACTCGCTCATCTCTGAGAGGATCTTCTCCACATGCTACTGGTCGATACTCCGACTTCCAAAATGTCCCCCAACAATGTGTCTCAAAGGTCAGTCCAGTCATATGTGTCTCAACATAATAGACAGTGCATCAATCAGATGATGGTATATGAGTTATTAACCTTTTAGTCCATTGGGCAAAGTTGTATTCATTATTGATCCATCCTCACCATTCCCCTTCATAATCAAAAACATAATGGGGTACCACTCAATGGTACCGTCTCTCACCATTATTTCTAGAACTTCTAACAGTTCGTCAAACAGACATCTGATGCCAATGTTATAGCCAAAAGAAGGAAAATGGTTCGTAGTTGGGCGGGGTCCGGTCTGACCCAATGGGTCATTCCCGAACCGTAGTGTGGGCCGACCAGTTGGGTCGGTCTGGTCCACTAGGTCTGGCTTGATAGGCCACGAGGGCCATGGAGGGCCGCAGATGGCCGCATGGGCGCGAGCAAGGGTGGCTTGGAGGACCGTAGTGAGGGAGGTTTATCCGGGGTGCATGACCGATTCAGTCGGTGGTAGGAGGTCCGTAGGGGCAGGGGCCAGTTCAACCGGATGGTTGGAGCACCGCAGGGGTGCGGGGCCAGTTCGACTAGGAGGCCGATGCGCCGTGGGGACGCTTGGCTGGTTCGACCGGGAGACTGGTGCACCAAAGGGGCATGGGACCGGTTATGCCAGGTTGATGGTGTGCCGTAGGGCAGCTCGGCTCGGGCGTAGATCTAGGGCATGCGGCTAGTTTGGTCGGGAGGCCGGAGCGCCACGAGGGGATGTTCTGCTACGACTATTAGGCTGGAGCGCTTTGGGTGGCTCGTGGCCGGTTCAGTTGGGAGGGGGGAGCGTTGACAGTGGATCGACCAGGGCATAGAGCTGTGGAGTGTGGCTGTTTCAGCAGGGGGCCAGAGCTCAACAGAGTGGCATAGGTAGTGGAGGTTGTGGTTGGCGGCAACGTTGCCTTCGTCACCTTCATCACCTTCATCGCCTTCCTCTAATTCAAAGATCACGTCAATGAAGAATGGTGGAGGGGTTTTAACATTTTAGTTGGGCCACATCCTCTATGATTATAGTGGTACAAAGTAGTTCCCAATGAATGATGCATGAACATGAATGGAATATATTTTAAAACATCATTTCCCACAACTCCCATCAATCTCTATTCTCAAATCCCACAAATGTATTAGAATGAGAGATCATTGGAAGTGTTAATTAATATACACCATCCTCTTTCGCTTGATGATGTTGGTGGGAGAAGGTATTAATGTCATCGATTCACCATAGATGAGGACGTCCCACATCAAAAGAAGACCCAATGAATAAGGTCGAAGGGGCTTGATGTTCTTCGTTAGCGTAGCGTTCTTTTTCGGTGGAGCATTCTTCATGGAAGAATGCATTCTTCACTATAGATCATTATCCCAAGATCCCCTTCCTCCCAATTCAACCAAAGATTCCATGGATTAAAGATTAAGATCATTATTTAGTTCATTGGAAAAAATTCAAAATATCGTAATCAATTAAATAGTTTGGATGATTAAAGGTATGTGAGTTAGAACAATTAATGAGGAATAAGTCCAGAGACACCTCCACATTAATTAGAGGGGATGAGTGGTTTTTTTCTCCATAATTAGTGGAGTTCAAGAGGTTTAGGCCTCAGGTGGTCCCAACCACTATAACCTCTCATTGAAGGTTAGGTTCGGGTTGTCTCCACAATCATATCCTCTCATGGGAGGTAAAGGTCTGGTGGTCCCCACTTCTGAACGTTCACATTAAGGTTTAGTTCTATTGGAACCCACCAACCAAAACCCATGTGGGTGTTGTAAATAAATATAAAATGTCACACACTTTAATTTATATTTTATTATTATATGAATAACATAAAAACTATCTTTCACCCTCAACTATCTTTCATCGAGGTGAATGTTTCCTTAAGAGAATATTGGCATTATGAGTTTAATGTTTCCCTTAGATTTTAATTTTTAGCAATGTTTAAAAATTTAGAAAAACCCACTCTCATGGTTACTGAATGTACCAAACAAATGTTTAGATATTCATTCTGGGAACTCTGGGCCTCGGAATCACGCACCGTAAATTTTCGCGGACTTGTAAAATTCCCAATTATTAAAAAAAATTCAAGGATATTCCAGAAATTTAAATATCATTGATTATTTTTTTTCCATTCCTCAGGTTATAGAGAAATCATTTATGTAGGATTACTAAAGGGTATGAGCTTATGCGATATGTTAAATATCATTTACATTTTTTAAGAATGTATTACATGTTTTTAATGCCACTAAACTCTTATGCTCCTCATGAGTGATTTTAGAAAATGTAACTGATAATCACATAAAATATGTAAAATTAATATATGTCATGATTGGGTAATTATATTGATATCATATGATGGTTCCACTTGGTTAGTATATAGAGGAACAATTCCATATATAGTTGGAGGGTACCACTATTGTAATAGTCTAAGGATCCATGCCCTCCCTAATGATATGATGTCACTCTGAGAGTATACATGGGACTCATGACATTTCACGAAGGTGGTTTTCATTATATATATATATATATATATTGGAATAGGACCCACCCCATATCCTAGATGGTGTTTTCCACTCATGTATAAATGGTGATCTAATACGACCACTACTGTTATAGAGTATCACCTCATGAAGAATCACACTCAGAACATCTCACATTACATACAAAAAGACTGAATGAAATACCCCCATAATATTAAATATAAAATAAAACTATGAATTGTATAATAATGGGTCAGAATTTGAGTGAAAATAAAGAAGAAAAGATAATTTTATGTTTCCCAAAATGATAATATGGTTCATACAACATGTTTTGAGACCAACACATCATGTGGCACTATAGAACTACCATGAAATTTACCTAATTGTACATTTTAATCATCTCATATAGTTCTACTAGGTATATAGAGAGTATAGAAATCCATAATTTTCCACCAGGTGTCCTTCCCAAATCAGTGACCGCGTATTTGTATTCATTGTCCTTGTTTGTGTACATAGGTACATAGTGTGTTCT
Source organism: Viscum album (assembly GCA_963277665.1). Classification (NCBI taxonomy): domain Eukaryota; kingdom Viridiplantae; phylum Streptophyta; class Magnoliopsida; order Santalales; family Viscaceae; genus Viscum; species Viscum album. The sequence goes on from OY728148.1 coordinate 918,319,055, forward strand.
CCCACATGGGGTGCTTCATGTGTCCTTCTTCCACAAGAAATGTTCACCCATGTAGGGACACATATCATGAGCCTATTCATAAAATATTACAATTTTGAACTCTAAAAAAAACCATACTGTGGTATCCAAAGGGTTACTACATGCATTTGTTCATCATTATACATGTAGTGCAATATTTTTTTTCATAGAATGATTGATATAATTATGGTGTTCTAAATCCAACAACTCCTTCTTGGATTTCATATACCAGATTCAAGGAACTGATTGGGAAGGCCCTAGGATATCTTTAGTGTTATATAGTGGCATAAAATAAATATAATTCACCCTTGGGATTCACTGTATGCACCATAGTAGTCTCTATTCACTGCCTTCATGGATTTTGATCAAAGACCAAAAATAATTAACCATCAACATGAAAATTATACAAAATAAATACTTGATCTGTTATATATTTTGGTGAACCATGGTCTCATTTCCTATTGGATAAGAACTCAAAGAACAAGTAGGGAAAACCTCAAACTCAAAATGTGTAACAATAGTTGTCCAGATGTACATATAAAAAATATATATAAAATGTTGGATGTGGGTGATAAAATGCTGAACATCAAATATATATATACGAAACAGTTGAGAATATGTTTTCGAGCACATACAATGATTTGGAACAAAAATATATTAATGTAATTAAATGATCCAACACAATATATTTAATCAACTAGGTAAGAATAAAAAAATTGACTTTTCCTAAATACAATTGAATCGCCATTCAATGAAGAACATTATTTCCAATTAATGAATGAATTCATTGCATTGGTTGTGTCATGATTTATTTGGATCTGATGTTTCATAATCATCAAATATTTATTTGATAATGAGTGGTGGATGGAGAATCCTCTAAATAATTTTATATTAATGTGGGTATCCCTTGGTACCCCCTATAACATGGTATTTCAAAAAAATTAGATTTAGTTTATTTATTTAATATAAATAAATTTATTTATTCATTCTAATTATATTCTCCAACTAATGGCCTTGATATTCAAATTTCCCATGCCGAAAATATTTTATTACACAAATACTGTAAACCACCATTTTTGAACTCAACCATGCTCTTAAATTTATGATATAAAAATAATTTAAAATTTATTCCATTTTTTATTAAATATTAATTTTTTAAATTAAAATATAATTAATATTAATATAAAATCAATTTCGAGTACATCACTCCTGATAATCACATGCCATCTTAGAGTTTGGATGGGAAATATTTTTAAGATATATTTCAAGGTCAAACAAGAAAATAATGGGTCACTACATTTATTTTAAATTAAATTAATTCAATTTTTTAATTAAATATAATAAAATGGATTCCATATTTTTATTCATAATAACTAATAATAGGTAAAAAAAATTCTTGTTTCTTTTCCCTAGTGAATTAAAAAATATTAAGAAATATTATTTTCATAGTTAAGGGAAAAATTTGTTTAACAAGGATTACACTAAATAGATACAATTACTAGTGACCAAATAACTTGAATATATTATGTTAACATACCAAATTTTTACCCTATATCATCTAGATATAGATAATTTCTTAGTTTTATATTTCATATAATTCACTATGTCATATATGCTATTTTTGGTAAATAAAATGGAAAAAAAATTACATTCTATTTTATTTGTATCTATAATACTCTTTCATATGGATAATATACAATATATTTTTTTTTTCAAATATTATTTTAATGGATACATATTTTTATCATTCTCATTTAATTATAATATATGGCGTGGAAAAAATTGCATTAATAGGATATTCAAGACAATCATAGTAATTATTTGATATATAGATAAATGAAATAAATAATTTTTGAATTATAAAAAGTATAATTAATTGAGAAATTCATTTTTTGTAATAATTTTTATATAATTATTATATTTTATAATGTTTTGAATGGAATTATTTTGGAAAACATAATTGTATTAACATTTTTAATTACAAATTAAATGAATAGTGTCAAAATTGAAATTAATGGTATTTTATGGTAATTATTTTTTTGTTAAAAAATTAAAATTTTAAAAAATATTATGGTCAACCATGGGATTGGTAAATGATTTATAATATAAAAAATCTTTAATTTAAGGGGTTTTTCCCCTTTTTTGGAATTTTCATGTTGCTAAATATTAATAACGTTATTAATATCATGATTTTTTAAATGGGTGAAAACGTTATAAAATAAATATATGCGTGAAAAAATAAACATAATGTTGAAATTTAATTAAATAATATTATTTTAAACACATTAATCTTTTTTAAGACTTCTCATTGTTGAATTCGTGAAAAAAAATTTGTGTTTTTTATTTATTACTTTATGATATTGTATGTGTTCCCCTCTTCTCTCAAATAAATGACACCTCTTCATATCCATAAAAAAAATTAACAAACCTTTTACTTCCTATCAACCCATCTGAAAAAAATTAACATCCAATTCTAGGTCCTATATTCATTGGTTATGAGAAAACCTCATCCTTATAGGACTAAACATATAATAAAATGTAGGATTTCCAGATAAGAGGAATATTTCATAACAGATCACATTCACTTTCTATCGTCATATGCCTAAATAATGTATTCCATAAAATTTATTAAATAATAAAATTTGTATCTACCATAAACTAAGATATTTTAATACTAACAGATATTTTTCCCCAGTTTTTTAGCAAATGGAAAATGAATAAATTCTTCGCATTTATAGAATACAATCACCTCATAGGCCATTATATTTTTTTTTCCATAACCACATCTCATGAATTATAATATTTATAGAATAATGGGATATATATGATATTGATTCCACGTGATTAATTATTGATAAATAATATTTCATATATTATACTACTCTTCATTTCAATGAAAATGTAAATTATATTCATGCATATATATTTTCCACCACCACAACAATGTAATCTGATTCATTTTTAATAAAAATAACTAAATTATTATAGATATATAAGTATATTTGCAAAATTACAATTATTATGGAATGATAGAAAAATAATTACCTTATTTCCATAAAGACAAAAAAAAAATAAAAACATTACTCATAGGTACGTTTGGATACCATCATTATAATTGTAACATATATCATTTTTCATAACCACATATTATGATTTCGTAAAATGAAATATTTGACGTATAAAATGGATAATTTTTTCATTGTTATTGTTTTTGTGATAATAAAATCATTTCCACTTTGATCCTATTTATCCTTCCAAAGTCATTTGAGTATATGATCTGAATATCATAAAAATATATTATATAAAGTTAATTGATTATATAATTGTATATATCCTGGTAATAAGTGAAAAAAATTAAAATATGTATGAAAAAGTGACTCAAAAATTGTAATAATTAATTTGAGTTAAATATTCAAGAATAAAAAAATTGTATGGGGCATGTCAGACTCATGGTACATGAAAAATTAACATAAAACCTTATTTTAAATTTCATACTGATTAATTTACTAAATCATTTTGTTCAATGAACATATTGGTATAATTCTAATATATATTTTTATAATTATGTAATTTATTAATAAAGGACTTATTTTTTCCTCTTATGAATTTCATTAAAGGTTTTTAAATAGAATAATTTTAAACACATTATATAGTATATTTTGATTTTTTTTAAAAAGGAAACATAAATGAAATATTTTAAAATAATAGGAAATAATGAATATTCCTGTAACCATAATCATTAATTTAATTTTATATTTTATAAAAAATATCAGGATTTATTTTAATATTATACATCTTCCCTTTTATAGTTATATTGATATTGATAATGTGTCTTGAAATGAAATGGGTATTCTTATATTAGATAATGTTTTCTATGTTGGTTATAATGTTTTTATAAAAGATTTATTGTGAAATGTGATAGAATACTTTTTATATTGGTGATATTGTATTTGAATATAATATATGAGAAATGGATGATACTTATTCAATACATAAAATGTAATAATCACTATTATATCATAGGAAAAATTGGTTACCTCAAAAAAGATGATATTTTGGTGCACATATATAGTGATCTAATGCACTGAGCAATGTTTCATTTCATAATTATAAATAATGAGGGAGTTACTATTGGGTATTCTATTTTGATTTATCATGTATCCATTAATAATAAAAAAATTCTTAAACTACCGTATGGATTTTTCGTTTATTGATTCCAATGGGGGTTTATGTTTCGTTTGTGATTTTAATGGTTTTAATTGATAAATTGGTTTGTGATATTTAAATATAGAAATTATTCAATTCATTCTACTAATGAAAAATTAAAATAGTTTAAAATTTATTTGGTTTTATTGTTTTTAAAGGATTATCATAATACATATTTATATCACATAAATTTATTTTTCTCTCATCCCACATTTTTAAATAACTTTTATATGGTTTAGGATTTCTACGGACAAAGAAGAACTCATTTTTAAATTCATTATAAATTTTCATTAAAATAAAAAAAATTTCCATTAAAAAAATTATAATATAACAATTGGATATTTATTTCTACATCCACATTCAGAAATAAGTTTTCTCATTGTATTATTTTTGTAATAAATCCAAAATAAATCCAAACCTGAATATGGCTTCAATGTTAATATAATCACTTTTTTACTTAAACTAATTATTTATCTAATGATTATAGTTTTGTAATTATAACCATGTTCCAGGATAATGATAGATTAATTATGTTTCACATCCCATTGCCACAATATTTTCTCTAGTTCGCATCAACATAATATTTTTTTTCTACAACCACTCAAGAATATAATATTTTTTATGCCACCTATAGGATTTTTAAGTCTATGTTGATACACCATATTCCATGTTATATTATAATTATATATGGAACCCCATTTAATTTAGTAAATTGTTTATTTCATCACTTTTGAGTATTGGAAAAAATGATCATCTTGTCTAATGGGAACCCACTTGGATTCACTGGTGAATAAAAAAACTCTACATATATTACACATTGTAGATATATTTTTACTAGATTAATGGCCTACCAAAATTCCTATGATATTGAATTAACTAAGTCTTATAATGTTTCCCCATAATAATGGCCAACCTGTACCACCAGCCCTGATTTTCAGTTAACTCAGGTATTCTGTGAATGGGATGTTAATTTTTTTTGAAATTAATATTTAAGTGGGTTCATTATGATATATTTTATGTCACTATATATTGTTTATGTTCTAAAACAATGAATATAGTATGCCATTATATGACCTTTTAGTGTCTAGTATCACATAACCCAAAACCACATGATTAAGGGATAAAACTACATATCAATATATAAAACTCCAACCAGGGTTCCAAAACCCTCCTTGGGATACCTTTATATAGTTTAGGGTTTCATAACAAGTTGTATGATCTCAATAATAGAGACTAGATTAAAATATGATTTTGATCCTTTTAGGTATTTAATTCAATTATTTTAAATAATATCAGGTTTAAGAAAGATGTCCAATGCTTTTAGGGACCATTATGTCAACCATTCAAAATTCAAGATTTTATTAATAGATTCAATGGAATATGAGAAAATTGGACTCTCTCCCCAGGAAAATATTGAAAAAAAACTATCAATTTGAAGCATGTTCTCTTTTAATGACTTGATAAATTTAATTGATTAAGTTTTTTTCATTAATCAATAATGGTAAATTTTCATGAACAGTCTTTAATAATTCAATAATTTGAGTTTATGTTTGGAATGACTTAGTATTATATAATTTAATGATTTCCATGAAAATATATTTGAGAACTAGTTGAATAAATACCATGAAAAAGTTGAATGAATGAAAAGGTGACAATATTTTGATTTTAAAATTTAAAATTTTTGGATTATAAACAAAAAAATGAGAAACATCATTATCATAAATTCTATCTCAACTCTCCCTAGAATAAATATTGAAATATAATCAAAAAAATTGGATTGTTATGTTCAACACATATCTGGGGAAAATTGAGAAGAAAAATAGATGTATCTTCGAATTCATATATTCAAACCTCTCTAGTGAAATAAAATCTCCATTTGATTAGGATAGATGATGTTAATCTATTCCAGGGTTTTTTTTCTAATTTATGGATTTTCAAAGTTAACGTTCACATAATATATGAGAACCTAATATTATTCTATCCTTATTTTAAAGAATCTCATTTGATCAGAAAATTGGGGGTTCCATGATATTATTTATCTAGTACCTATCTTACAACTAATATACATTGAAGAATAAATTTTCTGTTTTCAAAGTAAATAATCTAATATCCATGGCTATATAGATGATATCATGTTAGATTACAGTGTGTATGATTTCATATAATATCTGATATTTTAATCCACTTATGCCATTGAAACAAAAAATATTGTATAGTAACTAACATTTACCATGAATATCAACTAAAAAGTCAAAATATGTATAGACTGAATTATGTTCAATATAATTATTTTGTTCATCCATGTCCCATGAAAAAATTATATATGTAAATCAGTAAAAAGAACAATGTTTGGGACATATTCAAATATCAAATACATAAAATTATGTCATGAACAAGAATATGATGATGTAATGGGAGTTATTTAGAATAACCATTTCTCCATATATATGATCTAAACCTCTTTTGGATAGAATGTCGTCCCATTTCAGTATTTAGGGATTAGTATCACCAAGAAACTCCATTGTCTAAATGGAGTTATATATGACATGATTTGGGAATTTAATTCAATGACATCTCGAGTGTTGAAACAGTACCATTTAATCCATGAATTATGTATTCAGATAGGTAAATTTTGTAACCACTTGTCAATGAAGATGTCTTATTACACAGTTCTAGTAAGAGTTCATCAATTTTTTCCATGGTATTGTGATAGAGAAATTGGAACAATGATAATTGGATAGAAGATCATTCTATTTTTATCCTCATGTTTTAATACCAAGCAGAATTGATGGATAATAATATGGTTTTGTTCCTGTCACACCAAAAAGGGAGAAAATATACTTGTAAAATGTAGAATAACTAACAAGATAACATTTAATGTGATTATGGAAAATTAATTATTATCATTTCTAAAATGGATATAATAATTCTACCCTTGGTGGAAACAAAAGATGACCTCTCATAAAGGGAAAAAACTATATCATCAATGATGTTCCCATATGGACATAATAGGCCATTAAATTGAATATCCCCTCAAATAAATCCAATTAAGATTCCTCAAACTAAGATATGGTTATAAACAAATGGGGGAATTGGGAAAAAGTAATTATGTTCTTTTTTTGGTTTCTATAATACACCATGGATTCTTCTATAAACCAATGTGAAATGGGAATGGACTTCTCATATTATAAGAGGAATTTCAATGTTGAATATGGTCAAAAATATTATTATGATATTAAAATCTCCATACATAATCGTTTATAGTACACCAATATACAAATCATGTTACCATCACAAATTTTCAAATTAAAATTCAAAAAAATGTTTTTCGGTAAGATGATTACATTTAGAAACGTTTCTAGAAATCCTTCCAACTAGATACATTAAGATAAGATATGTTTCAGATTATTTTTACATTTAGTGTACTCATGAGCATCCAAAATTGATCAAAATTAGTCCATGATGTCCTATAATAGTGGTTTATGGAATTTATGTGGATGAAAACTTGTTTTCCATGTCCGACATCATCCAAGAATGATATTAATCAAATAAACGAATGAAATCATTGAGTGATATTTTAAATTCATATTTTTCAACTACCTCTAAAATATGATCTAGTATCATTCCATGGATTAAGATTTTTGGAGTCATTAAATATATATATACATTGGATAAATTAAAAATATATCGCATTTAAGTGAAATAGTCCCACAAGCAATTTTTTTTACAATAGTCTAATTTTCATTTCATTAAGGATAAAAATAAAAGAGTTAGTGTCATTAAAATGATGATTGCTCATTTAATTTTGGGGTTATAATTGTTGATATAGTTTATTTTGAGAAATCCATATTTCCTTGTGAATAAGAATAGTGAAAAATTTGTTTTGGGGAAATTATAATGTTTTATCTAAGTCATAATGGCCACACAATAAATCTTAGATATTTTCACCTTAGTGTAGGTCCCATTTGGATCTCCATACACCATTTAGATTATCTATTAAGTAATAAATTTTATTTGATTAAATCATGTAAATATTATGATAGGACAAATAAAACAATCTATGAATTGGGACAATTGTTTCAATTATTTAAGTAAGCCAATGGAATTGTGTCAATGTAATTAGTCTATGAATGTTTACAATTTTCTAGATAAAATTGATGGAAGGAAAAAAAATATAAATATGGATTATTATTACTGGGTGAAGGATTGGTGAAATCATTTTGGAGACCTTGGAAGTATAATGTTACAATATTTAATAGAGGTTTTTATTGAAGAGTGATAAAAATGTGACTTCAATGAACATTTTTTATAAATGAAACCAGATACTAGGGGGGTCATCATTACTCTTTTTAGAAATCATATCTCTCATGGTATCCTTGTTTGATAAGGATTATGAGTATGAATCCATCTTGGACAAGACAAAAAGTGAACTCATTAGAGAAATTTCATTATCATATATAGTGTTAATCGGATAAAACTAAAATTTAGGAATCATATGACATGTTAGAGGTCAGGTCATCCACTCTAGGATTCATAATGGCATTACCCATATAAATTCTCAAGATGGCATGATCCTTTCAAAGATCATTGGTCATTTGACTATAAGAAGGATATAAAAATAACATAACTCCTTATGTAACAACGTAATTACCAAGATTAATCATAGGTAACCCCACAGTGAAAAATGGATATTTATTTTTATATTTATTAACTTTAATTTTTAAGATATATTTTTTCACAAGATGGCATGATAATCATATCACATGTATTGACAATGAATATGGATTACCTAACATGTTTATGTAATTATATCTAGAAAACAATTCTCAAGAAGAAATTACACTACACAATCATGATAATAGGATCATGTTATTTTTCAATAAATTAGGTTACGTGATGTAATATATCAAACAGATCACATGGGAGTTTAATATCGTGATCTTTGGAAGATTATGTTGTTTGTAAAATGTTTATTAATTTTACATCCATTTTACAAGTCACCTATTAGAGTACCGAGGGTGTCATGAATGTCCCAGATACCCATGTAATGTATAATATTGGATGGAAAATTGATATCAGTAGAAAATTAAATCATCTTATACGGGACCTATTACATTATTTTGGAATTCAGTTATGAGGGGGTGATTTTTTTATTCTAAATATGTGAGAATATGAAAACATTATATTGATTAAAATAAAAAACAAAATTGTATATTATTAAAAAATTAAGCATATATAGATATTAAATCATCACTGGGTAGACATGAATCATGTGACCCTAAATAACAAAATATATTTCATCATTATAATGGGTTACGTGGTTCATGAAATTTGTATATTCATGACATAATTATACATTAAAAAACAACTTCTAATCATCACTTTCGGGAAAAGTACTCTTATTCCAAAAAATTTCTATACAATTGTTAAGAAAATCATGTTATAGGATTGTGGATTTCTTTTTCACCACTATCGAGGAATTCCGGAAAAAAATAGGCTCCTTTCATGATATAGAATTATTAAATTATTTAGGAATATGGGTCATGTGGTTCATGGGATTATTCCCATGATCATCCAATGGATCAAAATCATGCTAGCTTGATCTCAATAAGGCCCTCATACATGTAATCCTTCTCATGTGGAGACTCACATGTGTATATTTCCGATTAAAAAACACGTTTATTTAAAATAAGATTAAATAATTTGATGATTTTATAAGATTATGGTTGAATATAATGGGGTCCTAATGTGACTATATTTAAAATAATCATATTTTAAATGTATTATTCATTTCAAGGGATCATTTAATTGATCACGTAAAATCAATTTAGCATGTTAGATCAAAAATTTTAGGTTCCTTTTACATAGAGAAATATATGGTGAAGGCTCTTAGACCTGTGTTCTTTATCTCATTGAAACCAATAGACAAAAAATAGGTTCTATAAATCTGGAATTGAGAGTTATTTTTTGGTCCACATTTATAACTTGGAATATTTATAATGTCATTGGTAGAAATCTAATCGATCATAAGAAGTGAATGATATATTAGTGAATAATTAAATGTTCATGATTCCTTTGATGAATCTAGATATAATTTGATATTTTAGCTCCAAAAAAATTGAATAGATCTGGGGAGCTGCTGCCTATAAAATACCACCTAAAATTTAAAACTAATAGATAGTGGAATAAGTATAATTTAAAAAGTAGAGGACTACACACTATCTACATTTTTTCAACAGAAAATATCAATTGAGTATTTTTATATTTTAAGAATTATGATTATGTGATTTTCATAATCATCTCAATGAGAATGTGAAGGATCTCATACTTTTCAGCTGAATAAAAAAAAAGTTACATAGATTTTTTGGATTGATCACTTGAACCTTGAATATGAATCTTCTTTAAAAACAACAAGTATTTCATGATATGGATGATGAAAATATTGTGGTCTTAATATAAAAAGATGATATGATCATTTTTTTAGTATTGGTTCATGCATATAACAAGATTGGTTCATTGATCATGTTAGATCACTCCAGCATGACATCCAGGTTAATGAGAGAACAGTAAACATTTGGATCCTGGTCTATTTGATTTCCCTCATACATGTCTTGTTTGGTATAAGTGATGACCCACATACATGTTGTGAAGATCATGTGATGACCCTAAATCATGTCATCTATATCTTGCGACCACAGAAGTACACGCCATCATTGTTCACGATATGGCCCTAATAAATTTCAGGATGATCATGGAATGACCAATAGACATGTTAGTTAGTTTATTTAAATAAAATTAGACATTTCATCTAGATATTGATATGAAACTTGTACATTTCATTAATATACATAGATTTCCTTCATAACATTTTAGATGAGTTCAAGATAAAACGCTAAATAATATATGGAACATCATATGATGATTGATATAAATTTCATTCAGATCATGATATGATAATTGGGAATATTGTACAGATCCTATGACGACACTTTGACATGTCAGTGAGATCACATGACATCAATTTGTTCATCCATTTATGGAGGACTATATAGAGTATGATAATACATCTTCATACATGTTTGTAATAAATCCTTACAAATGTATACCACGAAAGATAAAAAAAATTAAACAATGTTAACAAATCTTCATGCATGTCAAAATTATCATGTTGGAATACATGTATATGTAATTCGGAGTCATGGGATCCCTCGACCATTATTCGATTCAAGTTAATTCTCCAGCATACAAGACGTGTTCATAACATACTAGGGTTTTCAACCTTATAACCATATTCATATAATTAGACCTGAATTTCATCAAATAATGATTAATAAACATATCATATTCTCAACGAGTAATACGCTAAAGGAAAGGCCCATATATGTGACATGGTAACCCCCTTGGTTTATGTCCCCTAAAATTCAAAATAATATATCATATAGGACCCTCCTTCTGTTGGTCTACTATAATTACTCATCTACAATAATAATTTTATTGAATTGAAATATGAGGACTCTAATTACAATTATTATTATGATACATGGGATTCCATCCTATTGCTTTTACTCCATATCAATCATTATATTATATTTTTTTCAATGTGTATGTCCCACAACTATATACAGTACGACTAATTTCTTGCAATAAAATATTTCTAAAATTAATAATGAATCACTTTAGATGAGGGGTGTTCAATGGTCATTACAAAAAACATAATAATAAGCCAAAATTAAATTAATGATGGTGTCTAAGATATAATCATATATTGAATTAGGAAGGTTCTTGATTACCCCTATATGTACACATAATAATGTTTTTAAAGGCATATTCATCATAACCAATGATTAGATTCCCTTGTATAAATCATAATTACATGAAGAAGAGAATAAAATATTAATCCCAAATAATATATGTGGGTTTGTTTTAATATTTTCATTGGATACATCAGATCAATTATAGGGGTTCAATGATAATTCAAAAACATTATCCTCCTTCTTGGAAGGTTATAATCATGAGAGTTCATTTCCATATAGATTCAAATTTCAAAGAATACATAATTATCAATAAATATAGGAAAAATATTGATGACCATATATGCATATAGATTCAATCAATAATGGAACACTGTCATTCCCGTATGGTGATTCAACACCTGATAGATTTATTATGGTAACATGTCTCTTATATATATGTGGGAATTATTCATAAATAAAATAAAAGAACTATAAGAATATACAACATTATGAAATAATTTCTTCCATATGGGTGAGATGATTTTAACCTCTAATCATGTCGACCAATGTGATCTCCTATTATTCATTAGGATTTATTGATCAAATGATATATTTCTTTTAAATGTAAGATCGTTTCATGTTTCATGTGAGAGAGTTATTGGATGTTATCATTTGGGAATAAAATGATGAGACAGAAATTAATAGATTGTTGAAATGTGTTAAAAATACCTTTATAAATACATGTTAATTACATCTAACATTTATTGGAAACAAACTGTTGAACTTGATGTGAATACATGTGATAAGAGTATAACTCATTTACCATAGTCATCGAGCATCTCAATTCCAGGACCCAAATAACTTATAACATAACAAACAATTTTATTGCAAACAATTTTAAATTTATTTATTTCATTTATAATCAATAAATTAAATTTAAATCAATAATAATGGGTGATTTACTTCAATTAATTGATATAAAAACACATTGCACATCTGAAGATAATTATTATAAAAATGCGTACTATAGGACCAAAATGATCACAAATCTATATCATGTGTAATTATTATTTAGAAATAAAAAATATTATTTCAATATAATAGTGACTTACGTTAATTTGATATAAAATTAAACTCATTATCAAATTACTATAATATCATAAAATATATTTTTTATAAAATTTAATATTTTAACATCAAACTGTAAAATAGATCCAGTTAAAAGAGTCAAAAAAAATTAACCATAATAAATATTCAATATCATAATTAAAAAAAATGATACATTAATAAAAATATTAATTTTAAACAATTGGAATAAATTATTTTATATACATCATTACAAAAATCAATTTAAAATAATTTTTTAGAATATACACTTCTGAATCATAAAACTAATTAATTTAAATTTGAGCACCTATTAATCAAATAATTTAAATAATATAACAACATTATAAATTAATTTTTCAATACACTAATTCATATTCATTTGCAAAATATAAATTTCAAGGTAAAAATGGCTATGATAAAGTAATAATTTTTATATTATGGTTCATATAAACTAAATTTTTTGTGTAACACAATATATAAAATGAAAATAATTTATTTTTAGAGAAATATATTCCTTAATATCTGGTTGTTACATTTTACCCTAAATAAATAAATTTACTCCACATAAATTTATATTGATCGTAAAAGATTAAATATTTGAATATAAATTTTTGAGTAACCTTTATCATACACATGGATAACAAAACATCTATCAAAATGAATTCATGAATTGTAATTTTCACTTGTAGAATCACATAATACGAGTATTAGATAAGGTGAAGAATTGGTGGGATGATAAAATGATATATAGCTGAAATTATTAAATCTATATACTATTATTGGGGGATAGAGAAAATGATCTGGAATAATTAAATGACCAAAAACCCAAATTTTAATGACTGGATAATAGACCATAAATTCATTAAAAATGACGTTAAAATAATAAAAATTTAATTTCAAGATCCTTTCGCAATTTTCGATATATTAATATTCAATCAAGATATAGTACACTAAAAATATACTTAATATATATATATCTATTATAGAAACACAATTACATCATTTTGTTTTGGTTCAATAAATTTCTACTTAATCACTTACTCTATTAAATTAGTATTCAATATGAATCATTATATCCTAAAGAGAAAATATTATCTTTTAATGGATTATTTGATACATTCAATTATGAAATTTTATACTTTTTTTCGCTAAATATTATCCAAAACCTAAAGGGTTATAAAAAATTATCCAATCTCGATATATATAAATAACTAATCTCTAAAATCATGATTTCATGATATGAATGATGAAAATTATGTGGTATTAATTCCTAGTATATTTCATTACCCTCACACATTTCTGTTTTTGTATATGTGATGACCCACCTATATGTTAGGAAGATCATGTGATGACCCTTAAGCATGTCATCTATATCATGCGACCACAGCAGTACATGCCATCATTGTTCATGATATGACCATAAGACATATTAGGATTATCATGGGATTACCCATGTACATGTTAGTTATTTTAGGTAAATACCATTGGAGATGTCATCATGGTCATTATATTACATTAGTACATGTAATTATTTTACATAGAATTCCGTCATTACTTTTGGGATGAGTTCATGTTAATACCCTAAATAAAATATGGAAGATCATGTGAGGATTGATTGAAATGCAATTCAGATCATTACATGATAATTGGGAATGTTATACTAATCCTATGACGACTATTTGACATGTTAGTAGGATCACATTACATCATTCAAATGGCTCAGCCATTTCTGGAAGACAACCTAGAGTATGATACTACATCTTCATACTTGTTTTTAATACATCCTTAAATATTTCTATCATGAAAAATAAAAAAATAAACAATGTTAATACATCTTCATGTATGTAAAAATTTTCATGTAGGAATACATGGATATGTATTTATGAGTCATGGGAACCCTTGACCATTATTCGATATAAATTAATAATCTCTCATACAACAAGTGTTCATAATGTACAAGGGTTTTTAACATTGTAACAATATTCACATAATGATACCTAAGTGTCATCAAATAATGATTAATAAAAATATCATATTCTCACTGAGTAATTATATAAAATAATATTTCTAAATATGTGACATAGTAACCCACCATTGTTTATATCCCCAAATCGTCCAATTAATATACCTTATAGGACCCTACTTCTGTTGGTGTACCATAATTACTCATCTACAATAATAATGTGGTTAAATTTAAATATGATGACACTAATTACATGTATTATTATGATACATGGGATTCCATCCTATAGCATTTACTCAATAATAAACATTATATCATATTTTTTTATTGTGTATGTCCCACAACTATATACAGTACAACTAATTTCTTGCAAAAAAATATTTCATAGACTAATAAGGAATCACTTTAGATGGGGGGGTGTTCAATAGTCATTCTAAAAAATATAATAATAATCCATAATTAAAATAAAATTGGTGTTTAAGCTATTCTCATATATTGCATTATGAGATTTCTGATTCCCACTTTATGTACACATAATAATGTTTTTGAAAGCATAATCTACAGATCCAATGCTAAGATTTCCTTTTATAAATCATTCTTACATGAATAAGAACATAATAAATTAATCTTAAAAAATATATGTGGGTTTTTATTCATGTTTTCATCAGATACATCAGATCTATTATAGGGGTTCAATGCTAATTCTAAAACATTAACATCCTTCATGGATGGTTATATTCGCGAGAGTTCATTTCCATATAGATTCAAATTTAGAATAATACATAATTTTCAATAAATATAGGGAAAATATTGATGACCCTAGATGGATATAGATTTAATCATTAATGGAACACTTAATTTCAGGTATAATGATTCAACACCTGATAGTTTTATTATGGTAACATGTCACTTACATATATGAGGGAATGATTTTTCAATAAAAACTATAAGAGTATACCAAATAATGAAATCATTCCAACTATAAGGGTGAAATAATTATAACCTCCATTCATATCAAGCAATGTGATATCCAATTTTTCATTAGGATTTAATGAACAAATGTTATATTTATTTTCAAATGTTTGATCATAGCATGTTTCATGTGAGAGTGTTATTGTATGTTTTCATTAGGGAATAATATGATGAGACAAAAATTAATAGAGTGTTGAAATGTGTAAAAAGTACTATAAAAAATACAAGGTAAATACATCCAACATTTTTTGGAAACAAAATAGTAATCATGAAGTGAATGCATGTGATAATAGAATAACTCATTTTCAATAGGCATCAAACATCTCTTTCCCAGCACCCATATAACATATAACATAACACAAAATTTTATATCAAAAAAATTTAAATTTATTTTTTTAATTTATAATCAATAAATTACATTATAATCAAGAATAATGGGTGATATATTTTTTTAATTAATATAAAAACCCATTGCACATATGATGATTATAATTATAAAAATGTGTATTATAGCACAAAAATGATTATAAATCAATATCATATTTAATTATTATTTATAAATAAAAAATATTATTCCATTATAATGGTGACTTATTATAATTTTACTTAAAATTAAATTCATTATCATATAACTATAAGGAAAGAAAATATATTTTTTTATAAAATTTAAAATTTTCACAATTAAATGTAAAATAAATACAGTTAAAATATTCAAAACATTTAACTATAATATATATTAAATATCATAATTAAAAAATATACATCCTATTTATATTATTAATTTAAAAATATTGGAATAATTTATATTATATATTCCCTTACCAAAATCAATTTAAAACAATTATAATGAATATACACATTTAAATAATAAAAATAATTAATTTAAATTTTATTATCTATTTATCAGTGTATTTAAATTATATAACAACACTAATTTTTTTTAAATTAACATTTTCATATTCAGTACAAAAATGTAAATTTCAAAGTTAAAATGGCCATGATTGACTAATAATATTTATATTCTGGTCGTCTCAACTAAATGTTTTTTGTAACACTATATATCAAATAAAAATAATTTATTTATAGATAATTATATTCATAAATATAAGGGTGTAACATTCTATCCCACATAAAAAATTGTACTCCAAATAAATTTTATATTGATCATAATAGATTTAATATTTGAAAATAATTTTTTTTAGTAACCCCTATCATAAACATGGATAAAAAACATCTATCTAAATGAATTCCTGAATTGTAATTGTTACTAGGAGAATCACATAATACGAATATCAGATAAGGTGAAAAATTGGTGGGATGATAAAATACCGATATAGTTCATATTATTACATCTATATACTATTATTGAGTGATATTGAATATGACCTGGAATAATTAAATTACAAAAACCCATATTTTAATGATGGGTTGATGGGGAATAAATTTATTACAAATAACGTTTAAATAAAACCTATTTTATTTCATGATCATTTCACAATTTTTTATTTAATAATTTTATATAAAAACAAAGTACACTAAAAATATTCATAATATATATATTTTTATTATAGTTACACAATTTCATACTTTGGTTTTGGTTCAATAAATTTCCAATTAATAATTTAATCTTTTAAATTAGTATTCAATAAGAATCGGTATTTTATAAAGAGAAAATATTATGTTTTAATGGATTAATTGTTCCATAAAATTATGAAATTTTATAATTTTTTTGCTAAATATTATCCGAAAAAAGGGTTATTAAAAATTATCCAATGCCGATAAATATAAATAAATCATCACTAAAATCAAAATAGTTTTAACAAATATTTTACTCAATCACTTCAGTAAAACATTAAACATAATATTCTGGTAAAATATGTCTTACCAAATTCGATACTCCCCAATAAAAAATTTTAATCACAATTTTTTTTATAATATAAAAATTAATAGATATATCTATATAAAAATGAATTTCCACAAAATATCACATACTGATATGTTAATAATATAATCATATAATCCCCTAAAATTTTTTAGTAATTTCCATCAACCACCATAAATCCTAAATGAAAACCAAAATTCATCAATAAAAAAATCATCATAAACAATATAATTTATATAATTAATATCAATTATATATTTATCCAAACAAAAAAACATTATTTCATCATTATAAACATATTTTCATTTGTCATTACATCAATAATTCCATCCCAAAAAATATCACATTGCCACTAAATCATTTTTTGGGAATCAATACAACTCAAAATATTCTTCTAAATATATAAATATAAACTAGTATAGAACAATACATAAATGTTTTATAATTATTATAATCCAATTATCATTGATATAAAAAATTATAAAACATAATTCCAATAATCTGATTTCATAAACTAATTAGTCATTCCACTTCATTCCCAATATTAAAATATAGTTTCATAATATTTTCACTTGATAAAAATTTGTTTTATAATGCTATTAAATTCACATTATAATTATCATTAAAACCATTAATCATAAATTTTTTTCATTTTTCATCTTGATATAAATTTATATTAAATAAATGTACATATTTCCAAAATTTTACACATTTAAAAAATTCATCTACAAATTATACACAATGGAGACTGCTATTCTCATCCACTATGATATCAAAGAATTTCATTTTTAAATGAAAATAACATTCTCTTTGTCTTTATTTTACACAACCAAAACCCCATATATACCTTTGATATATTTACATATTTAATTATTCCCAAATTCATGAAATGTTCGAATACTGTTCATCTTCTTTCCATAGTCATAAAAAACTATTTTTATATTGTTAATCATGTTAGGAAACTAACCCATTATGAAATTGTTTTACATATAGTATGTTAGATGATAAGAAAAAATATATGTGTTTGTCTTTTTATCTTTCATTTTTTTCTCATAATCATAATAATTTCATTAGAAATTAGATTCTTTGATAAAATGGTTCTTACAACAATTATCCATAATCTAAAATAAATACCTTATTCGGAAAAAATAATCATAGTGTGAAACAAAATAATGTTTTAAATAATATAATATATTTTTAACATGTCACTATGATTTCAAGTATGCCTCATCATTTGGTTTTTTTTTCATGATTTTATAATGGAATGGTCTATTTTATATCTTCATGGTAATTACATATCGTATAATGTTCACTATGAAAAAGGTATTGAACTAGTGCACAACATAATGTTATAACAAACAATGTATTGTTTTGATTAAATAATTCAAAACACCACATTATTTTAATAAATTAGTAATATACTATTTCATGTAATGAAACATTATGGACGTCATATCATTCAATTAGAATAAATTATGTGTTAAAATCATAAATAATTGGTTTTAATCGTGGGTTGGGTGATTTTTTTTTTCATTCCACCTACAGCATTAAAAAAATAGACCCAGAGGAATACCTATATGTATTTGGAGATCTAAAATCCCTCCTAATATTCAATTAAATGAGGTATTTTATGTAGTATAAATTGAAACCCCATGGGATAGCATTTTTCATGTATATTACATTCTCTCTTTACTTCCTACTTGCATTTTGATGGGTCATCAAGGTATATATTGATATAAAATATGTGTATTTGAATTTTTATTCTATGTTCTGATCATTATTTATTGGTGACTTCTCCTTTTATTGGGAGTCACATTTTGGTTTTTCATAATTGAATCCATGATTAGAGGTAGTTATTTTCATTTGAGTTTAACCATATAATCAAACTATGAATTTTTTTATTCGATTTAAATTGATTTATTGAAACAATGATTTATGAAAAATTGAATTGAAATTTATATGGTATAGATTTTCAGAAAAAAATAATAATTCTATTTGAATTAGATTATAGGGTGTTAATTGAAATTTATGGAACTTATGAAAGGAGTTACGAATATATTTATAGTATGACATAAATTGAATTGAAGAACCCTATGATTGGATTTTTTTTCATATATAATGAATTGATGAAAACAAATTTTTCAAAAAAAATTTATTATTTATTAAATTATTGGCCATAAATTAAAATTTTAATAATGATTTTTTTCAAATGAAATGATTTTTTTGTGAAGACCCAGAACCCCCTTGGTCCCTTCCTTTGCCAAAAATCCGGATTCCTTGCGGGGTACCGATCGGTGAGACCGATCGGTGAGACCGATCGGCGAGACCGATCGGTGACACCGATCGGCGACACCGATCGGCGACACCGATCGGTGAGACCGATCGGCAAGACCGATCGGTGAGACCGGCCCTGCCAAGTTGTTCCAGTAATGTTCCTTTTTCGCAAATAGGGCTTTAAACCCTATTCTTCCTTGCTAAAAATATCTTGGAAATCCGAAACGCGCGCAAAGGTCTTAATTAAATGCTTCATTAATTCATGGGTCAGTTAAAACCACCCAGCGCCATTAATGATGAGTCAAGCCACGTGGTCAACCCACGACTCCCTCGTCTTCCGTGGTTTTGTGTCTTCATCTCAACCGTCCCCAGCCCTTATAATTAAGGGTTAGGCCGTGGTTTTCCCCCTTCTTCGATCGTGACTCTTCTGGTGCATCGGGACCGCCGCGTCGTTATTCGTAAAGTTCCGCGCCCCCGGTCTAAACGTCGATCATCCATCAACAAGTAGGGAATTTCTCTCGTCTCTCACTTTTGTGTATCATGCGGGGTGGGCGTTACTTTTGTTCCTATGAAATTGGTTGAACCAAACCCTAATGAAGATACTAAACGAAGTTCTAAAGAAAGAAGGGGAAGGGGTTGTGATCGTTGTTTATGCTTTATCTTGTCATCATCCCTTTTGTTGTACTGGTCTATGTTTTCTGAAAATTGAGGCCGTTGGTGGTCGTGTGTGTGCACTTGAATCCCCTCGTGATGTTTTAAATGGGTTGCTGAAATTGTGAACTCCTGCTGTGAAATTGGTTAATCACGTATACCCGGCTGAATAATTTGAAAGCACCTGGATCAACCCTTCTGTGATAACCAACGGATAGAACACATGGAATTTTTGAAATCATGGAGTGTGTTAAGTCGTTTAAATCTGAAAATCCCTGACTCGTGTTGGTAGTGGTTGTTGGTTGTTTTCCCTTCGGGCCGTTTGCTGGAAGTGTGGGAGGGGATGGGATCCCCCGTTCTTTTTATACTCTCGGCGGCTGTGTGAATTTGGGGGATGGGATCTCCTGTTGGCATGATTTCAGTGGTTGTGGGTTTTTATCACAAACTGGGGAGAGATCCTCTGTTGGCAAAACCGGGTGTGGGTGTTTTGGTTGATCTATGCTTGACGTTTTCCTTGGTTATGCTTATGGTAGTTGCCCAGTAGTGCTTAAAATTAATTGAACAATTGACTGAACGTGAAACAAGAATGGGACAAATGGTTTTGTGGGCAAGGGTCGCGAATTGTGACTCGGGCGTTGTGGTATTGTGTCCTGTAGGTTGGCTAGGAAAACCTAAGTTTTGGGTGAGTGTTTGTTACTTATATCTATACTTGTAGCTTTGTGTTTCTTATTCGCGCCCCACCCAAGTTGAGCACTTAGTGCCGAACACCCCCATTTATTGGGGAAGGGTGTTTTTCCCAACAGTATACTTAGTGGCTGGTTATTAGCTCCTTTTCTGCTCCCTTTCCCGGATAGCCCAAGTACCTTCGGGCAGGCTGTGATGGCCTGAAGTCCATTATTAGCCCAAGAACCATCGGGCAGGGTGTTGTGGTGGTTGGCCAGGTGTGTGCGGCAGGTGGTTTCCCAAGTGTCTTCGGGATGAGGCCCAGGTGTTTTTCGGGCGTGGTAGTGGATTCTTTAGCCCAGGTGTCTTCGGGCGTAGCGGTGGTTGTTCTGGCCTAGGTGTTTGCAGGCATGGTTACTTGTGACAGTTGAGGCCCAGGTGTTTGCGGGCGGGATTTGGCAGTGGGACTGCGTGTGGTTGTGGCCCAGGTGTGTGCGGGCGGGATTTGGCAGTGGGACTGCGTGTGGTTGTGGCCCAGGTGTGTGCGGGCGGGATTTGGCACTGGGACTGCGTGTGGTTGTGGCCCAGCTGTGTGCGGGCGGGTGTGGCAGTGGGACTGCGGTGAGAATGGCGGGATTGGTCTGATGCGTCGGATGTCTCAATAACCAGTGGGAAAGTGGCGCGGGGTACCCAAACATCGATGTGCTCTTATATATATATTACTTGACTTGCGTTATTTGGGGAGCGAACCTTGGTGAGGCTTGGGATGGATAGTTTCCTTGTTAGGTGTTTGGTTTACTCTTTCTCACGGGACTTTAGTACGTTCCCCCACTTGTGCACGAGAGTCTTGGTTTTCCCTACTGAGTGTACTTGTATGCTCACCCTACGTTTACTTTCAGGTTTCCAGGAGGACTACCAGGGCTGCGCGGGACCCTATTAGTCGGACAGTTGGAGTTGTCGCTGTTGTCGTACCTTTGTTTTCTTTTGGTATTGTACTTGAGAGCTTCTTTTTCTTTTGTACTTGTACTTTGTTGTAAACTGTTTAAACATACATGTGGGAATGGTTTACTTTTGGCTTTACTTTTCTTTCTATCTTGGTGTTGTTGGGTTTTCTCCTCCTTATCTTTCGATCCTATAAAATAAAAAAGGGTAATGCCTTCCATTTGTGAGAACTTCCTATACCCTTGGTGCTAGTCGCCACTCCGGGACCTATTGAAGGCGGGTTTCGGGGGTCATTATCTCTCCTTCAACTCGAAGAAGGAAGGGCCTGGCAACCTGCTGACCCTTCCCTCCTTTTGGTGAAGGCGGGTCGTGACAGAATGGTATCAGAGGAAGGTTGAGAGATAGGACGGAGTCTGGAGTTAGGCACTGTGAGGATTTCATGGGATGGTAAGGCAACTGCGTTGGGTGACCTTGGTGCGTGAAATAGGCCAGGGAGGACCGGCTAGGACACGGGATTTTAGGGCCCCCCGTGATCCGATGCAAGGACTCTGGACCTACCGAACGACCAAGTGAAGCCACACTGATTGCAGGGTAGAGACCCTAGGAAAGGTACATGCATCATAAATGACTTGTGTTCTTGTGTTTCTGGGATGTCTTGGGAAATTAAGAATAAATTAAATCTTAATAAGTTTTGAGAACGGTTTTCTTTGCACTACTGGGCTTAGGTATTCCTTGGTTACCTTGCAGCTATGGCACCTGGAAGGCGACCACGTGTGGTACAGGCGATCGAGACTCCTGAGACTACCTTGGCCAATCAGCAGAGAGCTGATCGGGAGGAAGAGGACGACCGGTGGCAGAAGACTCTTCGAGCCTTTCAGCGACAGGCCCTCGAGAAATATGAGGGCAGCACCTCCGACATGAAGACAGAAGGCTGGCTGGAGGAGCTAGTCATAGCCTTCGGCCTGATTCGGGCCCCGACAGAGTACTGGGTTCCTCTGGCTGTTAGCCAGATGCGAGGAGCGTCACGTCAGTGGTGGATGCTTCACCTGGGGAGTAGGAAAGAGTCTGAGGTTGCTTGGGCGGAATTCGAGAAGGAGTTCCGGGCGGAGTTTCTCTCCTCGACAATGAAGGCGGAGAAGAGACAGGAGCTACTCTCCCTCCAGCAGGGGAGCATGTCCGTGAGGGAACTTGGAATCAAGTTCAAGGACCTCCTCCGTTTTGCTCCAGACCTCTTTCCCGATGAGGAGTCTCGGGCAAGACGTTTGGAGGAGGCGCTCCGACCCTCCCTCCAGTATGCTGTTACTCCCTTTACCCTTCCGACATACTTAGAGGTTCAGAAGAAGGCCGAAGTGGTGGAAAGGATGCACACTCTAGGCGGACTGTCACGAGAAGGGATCCAGCTGGGACCATCGAAGGGGAAGGCCGTCAGCACCAGGCCCCCAGCATCGGGACCCTCCAGGTTCCGACCCGCGGGGAGCAGGCCGCAGCAGTTTCAGTTTCGATCCCCTGGCCCACGTTCTTTCCCTTCGGGCTCGGGACCACGGTGCTTCATCTGCGGGAGCCCTGGACATCTTCGGAGTCAGTGCCCCGATCGGGTGCAGTACAGCAGTGGCAGTCATCCCCAGCATCCGCCACAGCAGCAGCAGTTCCCAGCCAGACCCTTCCAGCAGCAGCAGCAGGGACAGCGAGCTCCCGCTCCTCCGCAGACAGACATAGGAGGGGGAGGCCGACCTCAGGGCGCTCCCCAGGGACCTCGACCAGGGCGTGGTCGGGGAGGTGGCCGACAGCCGAGGGGTAGGGGAGCTGGGCGTGGACAGTTACACGCCGCAGAAGCAACAGTTCCAGCAGGGCCAGAGGTTGTTCGAGGTACGATCAGTGTGTTTAGCACTCTTGCTTATGCTTTGTTCGATACCGGAGCTTCGCACTCCTTTGTTGCACCCAGTCTAGCCCGCGCCTTGGGTCTAGATGCCGAGAGACTTCCAGTGCCCCTGGTGTTGAGCACACCAGTTGGAGGTCAGATCGACTTGCTGTTCGTTTGTCGGGGATGTAGACTGATGTTGGGGCCACATCAGTCGGTTAAGGACCTCCTTCTGCTACAGATTCGGCCGTACGATGTCATCCTAGGCATCGACTGGCTATTTTCTGTGTGCGCCGTCATCGACTGTTTCCAAAGGAGGGTGGTGTTCTCCGGTTTGGACGGCCAGCGTGTTACTTTCACCGGCGAGCGGAGCTGTCCGAAGGGAAACAGGAGGGAGGAACCTCTCCTCTCCTTGTTGACCGAACTGACGATAGAATCAACAGATGCGGAAATGGTGGAAGTACCAGAGATCGTTCGTGAATTTATGGACGTCTTTCCTGAGGAGGTGACGACTCTACCCCCTCGACGTGATATCGAGTTCGGGATAGACCTGCAGCCCGGCTCTCGACCAATCTCGATGGCTCCTTACCGGATGGCACCTTCGGAGCTACGGGAGTTGCGGATACAGATTGACGATCTGATGAAGAGGGGTTATGTTCGTCCAAGTGCATCACCGTGGGGTGCCCCAGTCTTGTTTGCGAAGAAGGCAGATGGTGGCCTCAGGTTATGCATTGATTACAGGAGGCTGAATCAGGTAACAATCAAGAACCGCTACCCTCTTCCGAGGATAGATGATCTTTTCGACCAGCTGAAGGGGGCAGGATGGTTCTCGAAGATCGACCTGCGATCCGGGTACCACCAGCTGAGGGTGAAGGATAGCGACGTCCCGAAGACGGCGTTCAGGTGCAGGTATGGGCACTTCGAGTCCGTGGTCATGCCCTTTGGTGTTACGAACGCCCCGGCCGTGTTCATGGGGCTTATGAACTCCATCTTTCGGGAGTACCTGGATCGGTTTGTGGTGGTGTTCATCGACGATATCCTGATCTATTCAATGTCAGAAGAGGACCATGCAGAGCACCTGAGGACAGTTTTGGAGGTCCTACGACAGCACCAGCTCTATGGGAAGTTGTCAAAGTGCAAGTTCTGGGCGCGAGAAGTGCACTTCCTTGGACATGTAGTGTCTGAGCAGGGAGTAGCAGTCGACCCATCAAAGGTTGAGGCAATTGTTTCTTGGGCAGC